>OX352206.1:4131077-10101077 GCA_947086425.1 Xanthorhoe spadicearia | reverse complement strand
CTTCTTCTTCTTCTTCTTCTTCTTCTTCTTCTTCTTCTTCTTCTTCTTCTTCTTCTTCTTCTTTTACCTTCCTATATAAAATTGGTACCTGTTCAAATCAATTCATGGTCTTCTATGTTTTACGAAAACCATTGTCAGCGCGATTCACAAAACGTACAAATTTAGAAGCGCCATTTAGTTCGATCCATGCGAAGCCATCGATTGAGACTCCTAATCGAAAAACTTCTAATTCACTAGATGGCGCTAGTAGTACTGAATAACTACATTGAATATTAATACTTGATGTTTTTGATTTGTCTTGAAGTTTTATTAATAAAACTTTCCCTATCCTTGGAACTTATAATAATTATGTTTTGTTTGTTGGAAAGCACATCTTGTACATACATGGATGGAAGTATCCCTCAGAAGTTAAGTTTATAAGTATAATTTGTTGTGAGAAAATTTTAGGTTAGGTACCTACTTAGTACATTGTTTAATAAACTGCATGTAATGTTCAACTTTATTTCTCTTGTATTATTTATAGTTTTTAAGCTTTGAGTGAGAAAGCTTGTGCGCCCTCCTGTCTGACTCCACTCATCCATGAACCTTAGGCTAGCTAGGCATAAGGTTCCTTACTTGTGAGGTTTACATCAGTTAGGTTTGGTGCGGTGAGGTTTACAACAGGGTTTGGTACGGTGAGGTTTTTATCAGTTAGGTCTGTCATGGTAAGGTTTCCATGAGTTAGGTATGTTATGGTGAGGTTTCTATCAGTTAGGTTTGATAAGGTGAGGTTTCCGTCAGTTAGGTTTGTCATGGTGAGGTTTCCATCAGTTAGGTATGATAAGGTGAGGTTTCCATCAGTTAGGTTTGTCATGGTGAGGTTTCTATCAGTTAGGTTTGATAAGGTGAGGTTTCCGTCAGTTAGGTTTGTCATGGTGAGGTTTCCATCAGTTAGGTATGATAAGGTGAGGTTTCCATCAGTTAGGTTTGTCATGGTGAGGTTTCCATCAGTTAGGTATGATAAGGTGAGGTTTCCATCAGTTAGGTTTGTCATGGTGAGGTTTCCAACAGTTAGGTTTGTTATGGTGAGGTTTCTATCAGTTAGGTTTGATAAGGTGAGGTTTCCATCCGTTAGGTTTGTCAAGGTGAGGTTTCCAACAGTTAGGTTTGTTATGGTGAGGTTTCTATCAGTTAGGTTTGATAAGGTGAGGTTTCCATCCGTTAGGTTTGATATGGTGAGGTCTACCTATAGTTAGGTTTCGAATACCTACTGAGGTTTACATTCTTGTGAGAAAAGGAGACAAAGCATTAGGTAGGCATATTATTTGTTCCTCATCGCGTGGCGCTGTTTTATAAAAATTGTTCTACGAAACTGTGGATTCTGAGTATATTTTGTCTATTTCAGCGACACTTGGCACGCTCACTGTACTTCCATAGTTTCAATTTTCTTGGTTACAGCGTAATAAATAGTATATCTATGTTTCTTGGTCACCACACCATCGATATCGATATATCGACAGCTTTATTAGGGTTTGACATTGACAGTGAGTGAGTGACAACAGAGACTCACTACCGCATACCGGTGTGACAAACGGCGACATGACAGCAATATCCCATGACGTTGGCAAATATAATAGTAGATTGCTATACGAGGGGGCAAAGGCATTTTTTCTATGCACGAGATGGTTTATCGCGCGAGCGTCAGCGAGTGCGATAATAGTTCGAGTGCATCGAAAAGCCTTTTCCCCGAGGTAAGCACTCTGCTTTTCATTACGAATATGAGGAAATTACCAAAAAAATTGATGTAAAATTTAAATTTCACACACGAAAATTAGCTGTCTCGCTTTTTTTTTAAATCGACTAGTTTAATATTGACTAAAAGCAGCTAACGATGGCATGGCATAGCTGCGTTCCAGATTTAAAAAAAAATACTGACTGGTAGAATGGCTATAAAAGTAGTAGGCATTCTACCGGTAGTTTTTTTTTGATGATGAAAAAATTTAAATAAATAAAATAAAATAAATAAATATAATATAATTAGTGCTAGAGAAGCACAAATTCGTGCAAGAGAGACATAATATCTAGCATCTGATTGAGTTAGAAGAACTTGAACACTTAGCATGCATCGACATGCCACAAAAGAAATGTCAAAAATGAAGTTGACATTTGACAGTTATTTACTTTCCTGCCCTAGGGCAGGAAAGTTCTTGTTTTCCCTAGGGACAAAAAATGCTACTTTGAACCCTATAATCAGGCAACTTCGTGCGTACTTTCCGTGTATGAGTAATGAAATAGTAGATTGCTATACGAGGGGGCAAAGGCATTTTTTCTATGCACGAGATGGTTTATCGCGCGAGCGTCAGCGAGTGCGATAATAGTTCGAGTGCATCGAAAAGCCTTTTCCCCGAGGTAAGCACTCTGCTTTTCATTACGAATATGAGGAAATTACCAAAAAAATTGATGTAAAATTTAAATTTCACACACGAAAATTAGCTGTCTCGCTTTTTTTTTAAATCGACTAGTTTAATATTGACTAAAAGCAGCTAACGATGGCATGGCATAGCTGCGTTCCAGATTTAAAAAAAAATACTGACTGGTAGAATGGCTATAAAAGTAGTAGGCATTCTACCGGTAGTTTTTTTTTGATGATGAAAAAATTTAAATAAATAAAATAAAATAAATAAATATAATATAATTAGTGCTAGAGAAGCACAAATTCGTGCAAGAGAGACATAATATCTAGCATCTGATTGAGTTAGAAGAACTTGAACACTTAGCATGCATCGACATGCCACAAAAGAAATGTCAAAAATGAAGTTGACATTTGACAGTTATTTACTTTCCTGCCCTAGGGCAGGAAAGTTCTTGTTTTCCCTAGGGACAAAAAATGCTACTTTGAACCCTATAATCAGGCAACTTCGTGCGTACTTTCCGTGTATGAGTAATGAAAAATATATGACAGACCTAATGCCTTTGTCAAAATAAATATAACCTATCTCGCTGAAAGGAAAGTTTGAATGGTGAAGTGAAGTGGGTTATTGAAAACATAATTAATTTGACTATTTCCGTAAATCGTGAGTTACAATTAAGTACTTGTTACAGTGTAGGTGTTGTGTGTAAGTACTTTGTACTTGTCCAGTGAACTTTCGTGTCAAAAAATTAAATGAACAGCTCGTTCTTGACTTGACGTCCTTGCACGAGTCAAAACCATGCAAGAACAAGACCCGCCGCTCCAACCAACGGTAAGGATCATTCCATCTTCATTTCTAGAGTTCCTTACTACGTTGGACTAAACCTATGAAGCTGGGTGCGAGTGTTTTCTACATTAAGTATTTGTTTACCAACTAATCCTTACACACTTTGGTAAAGGCCTCCCTTGATATCTTACTGCCAGTCTCTATAACGTGTCTATCTCCGATTTTGCTTACTGTCGGTAGATATTTCACACATTTTGTATGGAAGTAATATCAAATATCTACCCGCAGTAAGCAAAAGGTTATTGAAACTGGCAGTTAAAGTATTTAATTGCGATCCACGCTTTAGGAAAGGTAGATAGGTATTAGGTACTTATCTTACCTACATAATATATTATAAGTAGATCGTCGCGCTATCTCTTTCTGACTTGATAGGACGGTGTGTGATAGGTATGTAATGATCGGGAACTGTAAGGAGAGGAAACACCCAACCTTAAGGGTGCTGTGGTTCAGGTAGGTTGACATTATGTAAAATAAAACTGAATACAGAAATTATTTGTTTACATTTTATATTTAAGAGACATTTGTATAAAATATATGACATATAAAACAGCATAGACATCATTTAAATTAAAATATCATACTCTTCTTATAAAATATATTGATATACATATTTATCATGATATCAAATTAATATCTGTTACATGTTCATTACCTCCTTAGCATAGGCAAGTAGATTAGTTGATAATATACCTAATCCATGACATGAGTCAGAACCGCAGCTCATACCTACCTACTCAAGTGAGCCTCGATGCTCTAAGCTGAAAGCAAATGCCAACGGTCGACCTTTAGAGCCACCACTAGCGTGTTCAATTGAGTAGGTAGTTATTACAAATATCCTGTAAGTAAGTGTGTGTTCCCTTCATTACCATCGATAAATAATACCCACACTATCCAATTAAAAGTAGGTAGGTATCAGTATTTAAGACCCAAGTATTTTTAAACATTAAGTGAAAATGCAGGTTTTGCTCTTCTTACGCTGACATGATACTAATGAGCTGTTAATTTAAGTGTAATGGCGTTGTTAAGTAGATAGATACTCGTGATTACTTATTAACAATGAATGCAGCGCTGAGCTCGCTGTACTCGCTGTACTCGCTGTACTCGCTGTACTCGCTGCACTAGCGCGAGCGCACTAACCGGCTGCCCATTGCACTAAACCACATTATTATTATAAACAAAAATGTACAAAGGTTAAAACAAATGTAAAATAGTTCATAACTCTAACGACTTAATGGATAGGTATTCCACAACATGCACATAACCTAGTTAACTGGATTATTATTAGGTACACATACAAAGCGAGTGGAATGTTAACAATTGCTTATTTAAAATATAATAATTTATTAATTATCTACAACTAGACGTTAAAGTAAAGTTAAGACATAATAATGGGGAGTACCTAAACTTCAATTCCTACTTACGACCGTGACTGATCGTTCGCTCGCGAAAAGTGAACCACCACCTGCATCCTGCAACCTGCAACCTGCAACCTATCTCGCGCGCGCGCGGCAACCTACCTACGTACTCTGTGCCGCGCTGTCGCGGGAAGAGAAAGCTATAGCACCTAGGTAGAAGTAACGCAAGAGAGTAGGTGCTGCTTCGCGGTCTCATGGGAGGTGGAAGCCGTAACCTGTCGACAACAAGAAACTATCACAAGCAATGAGAGCGTAGAGCGTAGAGCGCAGAGTGTGGGGAGAGCGGCGCGCGCGGTACCTAGGTAGGTACCTATGCGAAGAGGCGCACGCGCGGCGTCCTCGGCTTCACACTCAACTCGGTGTGCTCATGCTGAGTCAAGCAGGTCACATTTACCAGTCTCAGGTCACACTACACAATGTAGTCAATGACCTACACTGCGGCACCGGTAGTTAGGTAGGTAGGTGCTATGTTTTAACATAACTACTAGTAAGTACATACCTAATAACTAATGTAGATATACCTACGAGTGAATACCTATGCAATTAATTTTGGCACAGCAGCGGTACCTATTAAAAGGCATGCAGCGGCTTGCTATTTTTGGCAATATTAAGTAAGTACCTACATATACAAATTAAGTGCTTACTTTAGCTACTCTTTATATCAGTCTATGATAGCAAGAAGCGTCGAACGTCATCGCGGAGAGAAGCGTGGCGCACAGGCAGCTGGTGATAGCTGTAGCTGTGGACGTGGAGTGGGACGTGGCTGTGCCTACGACATGACGTTGACGTGGCCGACCAACGTGCTTTGAACATTGTTTTTAAGTAGCATTTAGCTTATCTTAAATAGGTAGGTAAGTACCAGAGACACGGTCAGCGACTGAAGTCGTTGAACATTAAGAGCTAGAACTTTTTCCTTCAAGAGCACTAGGGGAAGTCTGAAACCGTCACAATTATAGGAGTAACGCGCAACTGGTAACATCGCAACACCTTATTGAATAAATGTATGAAGACGGCTGATTAAGACTAGGTAGGGGTGGGAGGTACCTACTTATGCATATGTACCTAAAGCTTTTGAATTTCTGATTTACTTTAGTGTAACTATTTTTGTCGATATTCTGTATAAAAAACCATTCACTGGCTTTTTGAAAATGAAAACTACAAGTTATCTATTCACTTTGAATTGAAGCTGACAAAATAATACTGTTGATTTTTATTTGACATAATGATCTATTGTATTGTATGTGACCATCCTATTTGGAAAGTTCTACCTAGAGAGATAGTAACATTAAGTACCTACAATATTTGACGGGTTTTGGTTGGTTTTGTTTATTCGATGACGAAACTGTGGTTAAGATAATCCTACTAATATTGTAAATGTGAGAATTTGTGAGAATGTATGGATGTACTCATGTTTGTTATTCTTTCACGCAAAAACGCCTGGATGGATTTGGTTGGGTATGTAGATAGGTGATATCCTGGATTAACACATAGGCTACTTTTTATCCTTATATTACCGCAGGAACGGGACTTACGCGGATGAAACCGCGGGGCGCAGCTAGTTAAATATTATAATGATGATAGAAATCCGAAACACTAGCACAACACTAGCTAGGTAAGTAGGTAGGTAGGTATCTGGTTACCGCCTGAAACAGCGTCTCATGAGTTCAGCAATGGCATTGGTTGGAGTCAGCTCCGCCGTCGTCGCGGCCATTGCCTGCCTCTGTGCGCCCACTCCTACCTACCCTACCATCCTCCTCCTCCATGATTCGTGCTCCTCAATGCCCTACCATAGTAATTGTTTAAATTAAGTATTTTAACCTGCTTGGAGTTTATTCAGTTTCATGATGATCAATCGCCAAAGGCCTATTATTATTTATATGTAGGTACTAAATGACAGATGCAGGCTTCATCTATCGTTCAAAAAGTAACCATTTGAATGTATAAATTTAATGACAGGAACAAACGGACTTCACAATGTAAGTTCGTTTTATCCCACTGGACGGCCGGCCGGGGCGCTACTGGCACGGACGCGACGACGGCGCGGGGCGTACGGCGGCGGTCGCGGTCGGCGGTATTGCCTACGCTCTCGTTAACGCAGCGGATTGCTTGACGATGATTGTAAGTACCATAGATTTGTTACTTCAAAAACTATTTCTTTTTCGTAATGAATGCTAGTAAACTGAACAGTATCAAAAGGGATAATTTTCCGAAATATACTCTTTAGAACACTTTTTCAGTCTCTTAGGATAAAATTTCAATAATTAGGTAGGTACTTAACGTCACATTTCATGAAAATAAAAGCAAGTACTAGTAAGTTGGTAGGTACTTATAGGTTTCATCGAGCACAGTCTAAGTTCATTACTATTCTTAAAATCTAAAATTGGTCTATACAAATAATTGCTTTCGCACTTAAATTCTTAATGCCTATTAAAATTTACTAAAATAGATTCACAATAACATTACACGGTAGGTAGGTTAGGTAGGTAGTTAAAATATGTGTAGGTATAGTTCTAGCTAGACACCAAGGATATTCAAAATTGTTTTGTTTTGGTAAGTTCCTAACTAAGTGTTAACTAAGTCACCCAGCAATGGTGGAATGTGTTGATGAGAAGGACCAGGCGTTCATTTCTATCTAATTGATTGGGGCTTCAGAAGTACCGAGTAGGTACTTAGGTAGATATAATAACTGAGGCAATAGCTTTGTAGGTACCTATTAGTATTCAGTCGAAAACTAGGTGCGATAAGATTGTGTGTGCGCGTGTGGTATATCCGAATGAGTTTCGGCCACTGGCTCCCTTGTCTTGAGTTACAGATAGACATTTTGTAATTCAGTGAAGTTTTTATAAGTAGGTTCCTAGGTACCTAGAAATGAAATAGGTAAGCATTGTACATTATATAGATACTGTCATGTAGGGTAGGGCCTTATAAACAGAATTCTAATTTGTTTGGGCCAAGTGCCATTTTGCGGAGTAAAAACTCTTGTTTTTCTTTTGAATGGCCGGCCATTATCTTAGTTGTTGACTTACGGAAGCGCTCAGTTGGTAATACCAATTGCGGTCACCCATCCAAGTTGTGACCGCTCAGAACGTTGCTTGACTTCAACGATCTATCAAGACCGTCTTAGCAAACTTCGCTGACGAGCAAACGAGCGCTTCGAGCCAGGGCCCATCTTTCGTGGCTGGCATTTTCCACACAATTTATAACTCCAAAAAGGATTTTAAATCCGGAAAGTTGCAGTCAACCTACGTGATATCAGTTATGTAGTTACTTAATAATAATAACTGATAAGGTACCTATCTATGCTGTCATCCAAGTACCTATAACTAAGTTGGTGCTTTTGAGTGAAAAAAGTAGGTAAGTACACTAAGCACCTTAATCTAAAGATTGGATAAGTTTTTCATCACAAACAAAAAATAGAATTCGTTACGAAGCCCCCATTAAAATGATATGTTAGGGTGAGTATACAGTACATTTACAGTAGGCATGTACCTGTATCACGTAAGTAGGTTACATTTAAGGAGGCACACTGCGCTCGGCGATACCTATGCTCTTCGGCGGGAGCGGGTCACAGCCGCCGGGGGCGCTCCCTCTGCGGGGGCGCGGGGGACGGAGACCCGTCGCGCAAACATTTCAACAATCGCCAGGTACGAAACCGTATCACCGTGCAGGACCAGACGGTAGTTTTTTTCTAAAACTATTTACATAGACACGTCGCCTTCACGCGCGTCGGGTTCGTTAGGTGGATCCGTGCAGGACGGGAGGACCGCGGTCGGCGAGACGCGACGTACATCCGACCCGGGGGCGCTCTAAGTGGCGTCCTTGGAGGGTGCGGCGGCGGCGGCGGCGGGGGCGGCGGGCTCGGTCGCCGTGCTGGGCTGCGCCTTGAGGCGCGGCTTGTCCCGCGGCGCGCTGTGCCCCTGCGTGTGCGCCGCGTGGCCGTGCGTGTGCGCCGCGTCCACCAGGCTCACGCCGTGAGCGTGCGCGTGTCCGTGCGCTCCCGGTTTGTGCACCGGCGCGGCTGCCTCCGCGTCCGCTCCGTACTTGCGGTTGAACCAGTGCAGGCAGATGCACCTGCAACGAGACGGAGGGTGGGTATGGGTACATACGGTCGGCCGGGTGGGGAGGGTAGGGAGACAGGAGACAGGGTCGCACCTGAGCACGGCGGCCAGCACTCCCCCGCCGGCGAGCGCGGCGCCGGCACCCATGAGGTAGTACCGGTGCTGCGCGGCCTCCGCGCCGGGCGACAGCTGCACGAGCCCCACCACGAGCACGACGATGCCGAGCAGCAGCGCGCCCACGATGCCGTGCAGCAGCGCCACCTGCCAGACAAACACGACCACCACCCACATCTTGAGCCTCATGCGACCTCTCGAACGGTAACCGTATTTTTTTTAAATTCAAAGTGATTTAAAGTGTTAAACTGAACCACACTTAGGCATTTCTCATTTATAAATGAAAAATCTTTGTAAATCTTGTAAAATGGCTTGAGGACTTGAGGATCGCTTGTATTTCGCGAGTTCGAATCCCGTCAAAGACCAAAACTTTTAGTAAGATTTTTCATTAGGTGCCCTAGAACTTCGGTATTACGGTGACGGCTCGCAAGTCGCAGGTGAGTATGAGTACTCCTCTTCGTTTGTGCCGGCCACTGCCGCCTGCGCGCTTTGATTTGAATTTTAGCGAGAGAGCGAAAACTGGCTCTATGATTTAGAACTGCTTCAGTTTTTGGCAGTTTTTGATGTGACCCAAAACTATTACTCCTACCTAATTGATACGACCCAATAATTTAGGGAACACCTACTTATATGAAATTTTGTAAGAAGGTACATAAAAGGCAGTATGAAAATTATTGATGTCACGAGAATGAAAGAATATCATAGACCTACTTATACGAAAGTAGATGTACCTATGGTAATCATGAAAAGAAAGGGGTGGGTGGGTGAGCGCTGAGTTGACATCTGATAGGTGGAAATGGAAGAATAAGTGTTGTGAAAACGTCACGTAATGTGGGTTCAAAACAGGAAGATAATGAATGATGTTGGTTATTGTTAGTTTGTTCAAAAAAATATTTTTCAATTTTATAAATAATCTGATGAACCAAGTTACGAAGGCTCAAATTAACATAAAACTACATCCGAAAACTAGATTTGAATAATTCAACAGTTGAAAGCTCTCAACTTTGTCGAATCACTCGAATCGTCCGCCTGTTGTAGGTTAGCTACATGCGGAGTGTTTGCTTTTTGTTTTTTTTTGAGTATATTCTAATGGAAAGTAGGCGCCTGTTTACGATATCTAGGATGAGTAGGCATCGATGTAATTTTAGCGATCCAGGATGAAGGTTAGATGGTATGATGGCGTACCTTCCCGCAGATGTAGAGCTCGTTCCGGAAGCGATGCGGGTCCGGCGAGGGCGTGGCGTCGGGGTCCTGAGGCCGGCCCAGCTGCAGCGGCAGCTGACTGGGCCGCCGACCGCCGCCGCGCTTCTCGTTGCGCCGCCGCTCGTGCCGCACCGCCACTGCTGGCATCGCGCCGATCATCTTGGCTGTTATACATCACTAGGTAAGGGCTCCCGACCACTACTGGGATGCGGTGCGCGTGCGGCATGCGGCGTGCGAGGACTCTAGCTACTCTACTCTACTCGAGTGCGGCGTGCGAGGACTCTAGCTACTCTACTCGAGTGCGGCATGCGAGTGCCCGGTGCGTGTGCGTGTGCCTGCTGTCGGTGAGTTTGAACCCGAACTCGATGGTGAATTATTCGTTTAAGGAGGATGGCTGGCGTGGCGACGACGCGTTGGTGGTGGTGCGAAGGTTGTGCGGGGATTTTGATACGTTGGTACGATTATGCGGAGTTTAAGTTAGGTATTGTGTAAAATTAATAGGTTTGCGATCAAATCATTTTTAAATAATACGTTAAATAATAGGTAAGTACTTTTACTTGAAATTATGATTATGAAATTAGTAGTAATACGATTGATTGTCATGTATGAAACAAAACAAAAACTGTATATAAAAACATGTATTATAAATACGTACGTAGGTACAACATACACTATTTTACATTGCGAGTGTTTTTTTAGTGCCACGGTCCACGGAATTAAGAAACAGTGTATTATACAGTAAAACAGCTATCACTTTTTTTTCGATGACTTTCACTGTTTCAGACTTCCCGTAAGCGTAATCTTAAAAAACTCAGGCTGTAAAATTTAACGTTAATCATGCAGCTGTTAAAATTATGCTTGCCTGTGAATAGTAATCTTTGCAATATCTAAACAATGTCAATGTCAGCTTCTGACAGCTATCGTTATGTCTAATCGATTAGCGCCATATTGTGATTTTGCTTTGCCTCCTTTCTCTTGTCCCGTTCATCAAGCATGTTGAATGTAAATTATGTAAAACCATTAATCACTTTAAATCAATAGATCTATATATTTTGTATTGTAACTTTTTATGCTGAGTAATAAACAGTGCAATAGACTACCGAGTTTTCACTGTATTTTGGAATCCTGATTTCCTGGACAGGCAGGCACCGTATCCAATTCAATACCAGAGCACTCACGTGCTGCCGATTCTGACGCTGCCACTCTGTTCATCATCTCTAACAGGTTTTGGGTCCAGGCTTTGCGCCCAGGATTGCGTACCAAGGATCAAGCTCCTAAAACTGATCATACGAAGAATTGGTGTTGGTGCTGTCTTTGTCTTGACTCCGGCTTGTGTGCGCGGATGTCATGGAGGACAGAATGTCTGGAAATGGAGTCGTGTTGCCTAGCGCCGGTGGAGCAATGTCCTCGCTCGGCGGAGGCGTTCACATTGAGAAACTTGAAGGTGTCGGAAATTACAATACATGGAAGTTTAAAATAAAGATGATTTTAACCCTTGAAGGGCTATGGGAGTGAATAGAGAGTACTGCGGACAGTGTGATCAAAGCAATGCGAGATCAAAGAGCTTTGGCACGAATATGCCTGTGAAGGCGGCGTGCTACTAACATGTGTGACAGCTGCATCATACCGAGTATGGACAATTTGTGTCAATGACTGAATACATAGATAAAATTTTTAATGACACGTGTTCAGCAGCTTGCGGATATTGGCAAAGTTATAGAGGATGCTGAGGTTGTGAATTACTCCTCAGTTGCCTACCCCAGGAGTTCAATGCGCTGGTTTCTAACCTAGAAACAGCATGTAATAACAACGAGTTATCAAGCGAGCTGGTTCGAGCTAGACTTATTCAGGAAGAATTCAGAAAAAGTAACAATAATAATAGTGACACTGCTTACATCTCTATAAGAAGAAGAGAACCATTCAAGATCTTCTGTCACTATTGTAAGAAACCTGGTCACATTAAGTCTAAGTGCTTCAAGTTGAAGAATGAAAAAGGCGAATTCAGAAGATTCATCGCTTGTTGCTTCAGCGTTTGTGGTGAAAACGCAAGAAGATAGTTGTGTAATTTGACTCTGGGTGCTCCGCTCACATGTGCAATGACAGAACTTGATTTTGTGAGCATGTGAACTCTAAGTAGTAGTAATGTTATAAGTATTGCTAACAATGATGGCATACTTGGGAAGAGGTAACATACAATTAAAGACTGGAAATTTGGTAAGGTATCTTTTATATGTTTTTGTATGTGCCTAAACTTGCTCACAATTTATTAACTGTCAGCTGTCTAACGCAGGAAGGTTACATGGTTTTATTTGATGAACGGGGGTGTTTTATTTTTATGACAAGAGCAATATAAACTTCTGGTAACCCAATATTGTGTGCTATAAAGGTTAAAGGATTATATTTGGTATATTATATCAAATTGGGGGTGTGTCAGTTAAAAGGGTATTCGCAAGGTGTGCATTCTTCTCTCATGTGTGATAGACAAGAGACCCTGAGTGCACAGGTTGCTGCTCATGTTGTGCCTGTTGAAATTTGGCACAAGAGGTTAGGTCATTATAAGAAGTATGCAAGGTTTGTGTGCTTTATAGAATGGTGTTATAACTGGTATTCTGTTTCAGACTGACAATGTACAGGTTCTGAAGCTTTGTGTGCCATGTTTGGAGGGAAAGATGGCTGCCATGCAGTTTCCGATTGGAGAGGCAAGGCGAGCTACCCAGTCCCTCAAGTTGATACATTCTGATGTTTATGGACCGTTACCTGAGAGCAGCTGGAGTGATGCGAATTACTTGATAAGGTTTACCAATGACTACACCAGGAAGACCTTTGGATATTTAATGAAGCACAAGTCTGAGGTATTGTCTCATTTTATTAATTTGAAAAATTTTGTTTGAGAGACAATTGTTGGGGTTACCAGTGAAGATTTTGAGGTCTGATGGGGGGTGGTGAATTTTGTAATGATAATTTTTCTAAGTTTTTGCAACAGCAAGGAATCATTCACCACAAGACTGTACCTTATTGTCAGAGCCAAAACGGTGGCAGTGAATGTCTAAACTGGACATGTATGGAGAAGGTTCGGTGTATGCTGAGAAGTGCTGGTCTCTGTGGGCGATATTGGGGACAGGCGGTTATGACTGCAATTTATCTAAAGAACAGGTGCCCCACTTCTGCTCTTTCAGGACACACACCGGAGGAGGTTTGGACCGGATCTAAACCAGATCTTAGTCACCTCCATGTATTTGGTTGTATAGCATACTCTCTAGTTCCCGAACAGAAACGTTGTAAGTTAGACCCTAAAAGCAAAAGGTATGTTTTTATTGGATATTTTGAAACATTAAAAGGTTACAGGTTGTTGAACCCATCAGTTCCTACTAAAGTAATTAGATCAAGAAATGTGGCATTTCTGTAAAATAAGTTTTATAAGAATTTTCATGACATGGATAATACAAACAATGATTGTATTTATTATGAATTGACTAGTGAAATGGATAATTTGAATTTAAATAGCAATGTAATGGATGAATCGAGTAATAGTCTCTGTGATAATAAAATTAGTAATTTTAATTCCATTAATGATAATGCTATGAATTCTAGTCAATGTGTTAGTCCAAATGAACAGTCTGTAATATCTAGCGAAAGTTCAGAGGAAATTGTGTTTTTTTTTTCAGATCCTGATGAGGAGTACTGCACTGGTAGCGAGGACCAGGGTGTCCCTGCTGAGTCCCGCGGAGAGCGTGTGACGTCACCGCATAACTCACCGGCTGTGAGACAGCGTTCCGTGCGTACTATTAGGCCACTGGTAAAGTACAAGATGTTCCATTTGTCGAACCTCAATTATATGAGGAAGCTGTTAGTTCACCTGATAGGAATGAATGGCAGGCTGCAATGCCAAGTGAATATGAATCGCTGATTTCTAGCAATGTATGGAAGTTAGTTGATAGGCCATCTAGTGTAAATGTTGTTAAATGTTAAATGGATTTATAAGGTTAAATATGATAATGTTTGGTTGCCAGGGGTTTTACTCAAGTAAAAGGTTTAGATTATACTGATACTTTTTCCCCTGTGGTTTGTCATAGTACTATGAGAATATTATTTTCATTAGCTACTGAATTAAAACTTAATATTTATCATATTGATGTAACAACTGTGTGTTTAAATGGTGAGCTAAGAAACTATTTATATGGAACAGCCTCCTGGTTTTAGTGATAATAATTGTAAAGACAAGGTTTGTTTACTGTTAAAAGGTATTTATGGCCTTAATCAGGCAAGTAAAATATGGAATTAAAAAGTATATCATTTGTTGATAAGTAATGGATATACTTATAAAAAGTAAATGTGAACCTTGTGTATACATAAAAAGATGTGATAAACATATTACTGTTATATCATTATTATGTGGATGACTTTTATGTATTTTACAGTACTGAGTGTAATGAGATATTTCCTTTACTTGTAGAAAATTTCATTGTTAGAAACTTGGAAAGTTTGAAAAATTGTTTGAAATTCATATTGTGAGAGATAAAGTAAAGGGAGTAATGAAAATTGATCAGACTGAATATATAAAGATATTGGTAAAACACTTTGGTATTAAAAATTGTAAAGTTGTTAAAATTTCTATGCCTAACAACTGTAAGCTAGTAAAGAGTGAAACTAGCTTAAGTGATGAACAGTATATTTTAGGCAGCTCATGGGATGTCTTAATGTATATGTAAATCTGTGTGTACTAGACCTGACATCTCATTTGCTTTACTTATAAGAAATTTTGTTTATGAGGTCATGCTTAAAAAATTGTAAGGTAACAATTTATAATGATAATAATCAGTCAGCTGAGAAATTGTTACAAGTCACAGAATGTTGTTATAAACGTACTAAGCATAGAGACATAAGATATCATTTTGTAAAAGATTTTGTTAGAAATGATTCTGTGACACTGAAAGATTTGCAGACCGATTGTATGGTAGCAGATGTTTTACAAAGCCACTAGGTTCTGTAAAACATGATAAGTTTGTAAATGATATGAATGTTAAAATTTGACACAGTTAATGAATGTTTATGTAAATTGTTTTTATTTGTTAACTGACACAATATTGTTTACAAATAACTATCTATCTATATTATTAAAAATTGTTGACTAGAATGTATGTATAGATAGATAAAATAGGTACTGACCATTGTGATTGTCTTTGTTAAGTGTAAAGTTTACTTATCTGACATTGTAATGGACTTATGTAGAGCCCTAGAGAATAGTATTTTCTATTGATTGAGATGTAGAGTTTTGTCTTGATGTAGAGCTCTTAAAAATGTACCTTAAAGTTTAATTGATTGTTTGTGGCATGATATTGTTTCGATTAAGGGGTAGTGTTAAAATTATGCTTGCCTGTGAATAGTAATCTTTGCAATATCTAAACAATGTCAATGTCAGCTTCTGACAGCTATCGTTATGTCTAATCGATTAGCGCCATATTGTGATTTTGCTTTGCCTCCTTTCTCTTGTCCCGTTCATCAAGCATGTTGAATGTAAATTATGTAAAACCATTAATCACTTTAAATCAATAGATCTATATATTTTGTATTGTAACTTTTTATGCTGAGTAATAAACAGTGCAATAGACTACCGAGTTTTCACTGTATTTTGGAATCCTGATTTCCTGGACAGGCAGGCACCGTATCCAATTCAATACCAGAGCACTCACGTGCTGCCGATTCTGACGCTGCCACTCTGTTCATCATCTCTAACAGCAGCAAGGTAAAGGTCCTTATCTAGATCTAGTTAGTGAGTAGCTTAGCTACTAATAAGGCAGTAAGAGGTTGGCTAGATCTAACCTTACTTACAAATGTAACCTACTTATACACCTCCTACTTACGGGAGAAATCATGTAATGTTGGGTGTTCTACAGGACATAAGAATTTACAAATAAGCAGGTGACTTACATCGCTGATTCTCTCTTGGCTGCAATAACGACTGGAGCATATCTGCAACAACAACACAATAAGGGCTGTTATCGGGTTCTTTCTGTGAGCAAGCCTGGCGCTGGCGGCTTTGTCACGCCCCGTCACGGTCCGCCGCGGGCCTTTGGCACAGGGCCCAACACCGAAGATAATACATCGTGCCAATCGTCGTAGTTCAGCTTATTTTGGTGAAAACTAAATTCGATAAATTTGCCGACAAGCTCAAAACTGCGATGTGTGGCACTATGTATCGGTTTCGGTATATTGGGTTGGGTGTGGAGGGGCAGAGCGCCGCGCCGCGGGGCGCCGGGCGCGAGCTATCGGAGGGGCTCGTCTTAAATACACATTCGGGGCCTCGCTCGCGGAAAGGGCAACCGTTTGCGACGATCGAGTCACCGATGGACGCAGAGCCAATTAAGAGTGGACGGTTCGCCGACAGGACGATCTACGGCTAGACGGTTCGCCTACAGAGCAATTCATCACTGGACGGTTCGCCGACAGGACGATCCACGGCTAGACGGTTCGCCTACAGAGCAATTCATCACTGGACGGTTCGCCGACAGGACGATCCACGGCTAGACGGTTCGCCTACAGAGCAATTCATCAGTGGACGGTTCGCCGACAGGACGATCCACTTATTTCCGTTTAACCGGTTATTTTTTCTCATTCATATTGGTAAGTATTAAATCTGTTGCACTTTTCATTAGCATAAGAGTACTTAACGAAAAAAAATTATTTTTGAAACTCTTATTAAGTTTACAAATCAGTATAATAAATGATTTTAAATTATTATAAGTAAGTACTCCACGTTTCAGCCAAAACTATTCAGTAGCTCTAATAATAAATAAATAAATAAGTAATAAATATTTCCAGTTCAACAAACTTTTGCGTTTATGAAATTAGGAGGATGATACTATACACGAATTTCTATGAATTATGAAAAAAACTGGTAGAATGCTTTTTACTTTTAGTGGCATTTTACCCGTCAGTATTTTTATACTTCCTTTTTTATAAAGTTAAAACGCGGCTATTCTATCTTCGGCTGCTGTTTAGTTAGTCAATACCTATTATCTATTATGCTAGTCGATTTATAAAAAACGCGGCAGCAAATTTTTGTGTACTTACCTAAACGCAAGGAATTCGGGAATGTTTTTAATAAACGAAACACAGCTCGTGTTTGATAACTTTATTGTTAACGATCAGATTGAGTCGAATTAAAATTAGTCTATGTTGGTAAAAATAACTTATTCTAATGTGCATTGTTTTAAACAAGTTGGTACCTCCTACCTACCTATTTTTTGCATTAGGGACCTGGCTATGTTGAAGTAGGTAAATTTATAGGTACTTACCTTATGCAAAAAGAAGGTGGATAATTAAGTACCTACTTTAAAATGTGAAGTTTTTAAATCCATTCCAAAAAATCTACCAAAACGGGGCTTCAAGCCCCGCGGGGCAGTGCGGGTTCAAGTCCTGTCTTCATCGAGACTACATAAATATAAATCTAAGTAGGTACCTACCTACCAAGGTAGATGACACCCCTTCGTTCACTTCGGTCGGTGTCGGACTTGTAGACGCGTACCTGTCAGGTAGGTACCTAGGTAACACCAGATTACATAGCGGCTAGTTGGTTTACTTTACGGGGCTTATAAGACACTGCGACTTAGGATTTTTTATAACCCTACATAATTGTACATAGGTACTTAATATTAGAAAAAAAAAAACATGCCGATGAAAAGGTCACCAGTACCACCTTTATTCTGTGCCAGTACGTATATATATAGGTAGCCTCGATGTAATCCGGTGTAGGTATGTACAAATACTCTGCAACAGGTAGGTAGGTAGGTAGGTACCTACTGTACACCACGCATCAATATTACTTATTTAACATTGAAATAGTTCAGTAGAGCAGACGTCACGAACATGTTTCCTTCCGCACAGTACCGTACCGTACCGTACCGGAGGGAAGCTGACGAGGTGTGTGTGAGGTAGGTAAACCGGACAGATTCTACAAATTATTTACTAATTTTTTTGAATATCTTTTGAGTAAAGTTATTTTATGGTTGAGGCCGCTGAAGTCCGCTGAACAGATCCCTATCTATACTTCATTTCCTGAATCGAGCATTAGCTCGATTCAAGAAATGAAGTATAGACAGGGATTTGACAATCTAGCCAATTACGAGAAATACAATTATATTCGACGACCAATCACGTGCGGGAACAAAAATAAACGCACGTGATTGGTCGTCGAAAATAATTGTATTTCTCGTAATTGGCTAGATTGTCAAATCAATTGTCAATTGTCAAATCTAGCCAATCCAATGAATTTCGACGATCAATCACGTGCGTTTATTTAATTTTGTTCCTATTAGCTCGATTCAAGAAATGAAGTATAGGTAAGTATTTATTCGCGAAGTCTGCTCATAATATGTAGGTAGTTATATTTTAGATTCGTAGGTACTTATAACTCAATGTTAAGGATTTATTCCATCTAAGTACAAGTTAGTACTAAAGTATTTCTTAAACATCATAAAAACAGTAGGTAAGTACTTAAATAAATCAATATAAATTTGGCTTTAGTTCAATAAAATGTGCTTCAATGTTCTTAACCTATGAAGTGTAAAATTTAAAAAACAGCGCAAAAGCGTTAAAAGTTGAAGAAGATGCAAAGATTGCCGGCTGCTTTATAATATATGCATATCAGCTAGGTACCTACGATACGAATGACACTATAACGCGATAGAACAATGTTAGCACAGCGCGGGCACCGGGCTATCCCGGTGTAACCGGTACAACCGGGCATCGCTCTGTGGCAGCGGGCAATAGTGGACGCCTGGGCCCCGTGCCCCTGCCGTGGGCTGCCCCGGGCGGGCGAGGGCAATCAGCGAAAAATACTCATGATATTTTTAATTCGCAAACTCAAGCTCACCCAAAACGGTCGTGCTCGTGCGTGCCGGATTACTGAGTACCTACCAAGATCCTATCAGTCAGGTCATTGTCACCGGGAACCTTATGCAGAGCTTTTATAGTACGTTCACACGCGCGCGTGCAACTAGACATTCAACGGGCACATTCACGGGCACGCGCGTGTAAACGGTACGCCCGAGCCCGTGAACGCGCCCGTGAACGTGAATGTCGCGAACCGGGCGAGTGGCGGTTTTTGGGCAAAGTTCAAAGGATGAATGCGCGGGCGCCCGGTGACTGTTCACATGCGCGCGTGCAGTCAGTCTCTCTCGCGCTTTCGTGACGAGTGGACGTCCGTTGCTAACATGGTCGAATGGTCAAACGAATCGTTTATCATTTTGTTTCTTTTTCCAATAAAAATAAGTTAAGCCAAAGGTTAAGGCAGCAACAACATCGAGATCCTCGCTGCCCGACATGCTAGCACTGACTGACACGCCTGCGTGCATGTGAACAGTTTGAATTTTCGCCGGCCGGGCACGGGCTGCATGCCGCGCAGCTCGCCAGGCAGCCCGCCGGGCTGCACGCCGTACATCTGAACATAGCATTAGATTTAACTTGGATTAATGAACTGTAAGTATCCTTCCACGTTTATTTGTACCACACAGCCCAAATAGTACTTAGGTACATTATATCTTTGTAAGTACGTCCGTCCTTGGTAGGTATCGTAGGTAATCAGAAGTGAAGTGGGTGCGACTTTTTGAGTTTTCTAATAATTTATGTAAACAACTTTAAACAAGTAATATATTTGTAGGTATACTAGGTACACCTGTAATTATATAATGATATGACAGAGGTATTAGGTATGTACTAAGTAAGTGGTGAGTGTACCTAGGTACTTATTTACCTATAGTTTCGGATTCGGGCCTACTGCTGGTAGAGGTATGAGCAGGTTCAAGCAATGCCGCGCTTACAATAAATTAGAATGAATCCTCCTCCTAATATGAAATAAGTTTATAAAAGTAGTACTTACTTACTTACATAATATGTTGGTATAGGCACAAGATTGATACTTAAATAATCATAGAGTGCAAAGACATGTAGGCTCTTATACATATACCTATCTACATACATAAGTAGATAATCAACCTACCGACACGTCCGACACAGCACAGTAGACAGGTAGGTGCAAACCACAGACATAGATCTATGTCTGTGGTGCAAACGAATGTTTCAGTACAATAAAACAAATAAATAAAATTTTGAAGACTAGGTATCAGCTAACTACCTATCCTAAGGTAATATTGAAAATTGGTGCTTATTACAAAAAAGTATATTATTATATTTATTTAATTTATATGAAAAAACATTACACTTAATCGGTAATACCTATGTAAAAGTATAAAAAGTAGAGACGCAGCTCACCGTGAGACAATGGCGCATGGCGCCTCAGATCAGAGCCTCCTGCCCTGCGTCTCATACAGAACATTTATATGTAGGTACCTACCTACTAATCATTAAATACATTTCTCTTCTTCAGCCATTCAAGAGCTGCGATAGAAAGAACAGAGAAATAATGAAGTGTTGTTTGTACCAACCCGTGCGTGTGCGTGGCGTGAGCAGAGCAGTAGTGATGTGATGTGATAGTAACTTTAGGCTTTAGCATGCGAAACCTTTTCGACGCGGGCGTTCATTCTAATAGAAACTCCATTGGCAAAAATTCTACCAACAATTGTATTAATCTCCATTCTTTGCATGACATCGCATCCCTCGCTATTTTATTTTGCCTGATGATGTGAGTAGAACTGCAGGTACCTACGAACTTATACCTAAACATAGAATACAGTCACAGATGAAGCTATCGTCTCGTAACGCGCACGCGCCGGGCGGAGCTCCGTGGGGCGCGGGCGCCGCGTCGCGTCGAGCGAGCGCGAGGCGAGCCCCACCGCACCGTCTCCGTCCGTCCGCTTGACTCGTCGCGACGCTGCGTCTGATAAATACACTCAACATAATGCTCGACCGACACTACGAGTTTTGTTTACGTTTTTACTTTGCTATGTTTTCGTTTATAAGATGCAAAAGGAGACGATTGAGAATACATTTATAAAAGTATTATTATTAAGTACCTACTTACACTTATGTACCTACTTATCTGTGGTAAGTACTTAATAGTTTTGTGAAGATCGCCATATTTAGTACATAGTGTATTTATCAAGAGCAGGGACGCGACGATTATTTATGAACACCACAACAAATATATATAAAAACCTTAGAGATCATAACATTAAGAATTTTAAAATAGTTCTAACTGTTAGGTAAATTTATTTAAATATGTTACCTATTCAATTTGTGCTCTTATACTAGTTAATTAGTAAGTAAATAATTTACGATAAAATGTGAATATTTTTAATAAGGCATTGTTTTATAGACAGCACTTAGAAGTTTATAAATTACTCTATGGATTTATAAAAATAGAAGGAGATTATGAAATTGGCGCGCGCTGGGGTTGCTATACAATACAATACAGGGCGCGAGCGAGCGACGCCGAGCAAGCCTCGCTCGCCGCGCCCCTCTTGCCTCGAGTCGTCCCGGGGCGAGGCCAGCAGCGAGGCGAGGCGAGCGAGGCGAGGCGAGCGAGGTAGGACATTTCTACGTCATGTCTCAGAAACCTAGATCTCACCTAGCCCCTACACTACATTCTGATACATCTTTACATAATTTGAGCATTGTGAAGCTAAGCTCGAACAGTAGCTTACGTCTTAGGTTTGTAATATCTTTTTATTTGATTGATCAGTGTTTCGTACGACTAGTGTATAGTTTCACAGAGAGAATTCACAGCCTTAAATAAAACTAATTTGTTAATAAATACCAGTATTTAGACATTACAATGTAAAAGTAGATTTCGTTCAACATGTGCAATGTGTCGAGAGTTCGAGACGACAAACAAAGAATATGATACTTCTCTATCGTAGGTACTACGAGTATGCTGGCTGAAGGCCTGAAGCAAGTTAGCAAAATGATGTCGACGAGAAGGTTCGTCGTATTGCGCGTGTTAGCTGAACGATACAATAAAAGTACTTATATAATTATAAGATAAGTATCTTTGTCGAATAAGTATTATATTTTCTTGGAAGTTGGAAGAGCATTAATATTTGACTCGTACAATTTTTCTTTACCTGAACTCCTGAAATTAGGTACCGGTACCGGTGACCGGTTTATTCTGTATTAGATTTTAACATACATCCCTACGCACCAACATAACTAAACCTTCGATTTGGTCCACTGGTGCAGTCGGCGCGGGGCGATCAGCGTACAGACGCGGGCGATCAGCGTACAGACGCGGGCGATCAGCGTACAGACGCGGGCTATCAGCGTACAGACGCGGGCTATCAGCGTACAGACGCGGGCAATCAGCGTACAGACCGCATTTCGACCGCACCCATTCTACGAGTACCTATTATGAACGACCTATCTTCAAATTTTGTATTATACTTAATGCAGTTTTTATTTTAGGCCGTGGTGTCCGTGGTCGCACCGGTCAGATGATTTTTTACGTAAGTATATGAAAGGTTGTTTTGACGGCATCGGAGCATCATCGCGGTCTCCTCACGGATGCGGCTCCGCGTAGAGTCACGGTCGAACCCTCAACGGATGGATGAGAGGGACGAGAGAACTGCGGAACTGTTTTGGCACAGAGTCGGGGCGGGCGGTAACCTAACGTAACAGAAGCCTCTTCTCCGGAACGGAACACGCGACACGTCATCGCTCGGATGTGCGCAGAGAAGGCGAGAAATATAATATCATAATCATGTAAACGACATCAGTACAGGGTAAATATCGATCAGTCTCAAGCCTACACATATCGATCGAGATCATCTCAGACGGAGCAAGATCGCCCGCGGCGGGTACGCTCGGAGAGTCGTTCAGATGCGCGCGGGCAGCGGCGCGCGGCGCGGGCTGAGCGGCGTCAGGTCGGCGAGCTCGGTGGGGTCGGAGGGGTCGGGCGCGTACGCGAGCAGGCGCGGCTCCTCGGCGATCTGCTCGAGCGCCGCGTCGGGCCCCAGCGCCAGCGCGTTCAGGAAGCCGTGAGGCTCCGCGGGCGGCGGCAGGCCCACCTCCGTGGCGCGGGCGCGGCGCGCGTGCTTGGTGCGCATGCCGCCCGTCTCCGCGTCGCGCTCGAGCCGGTGTCCGGAGCGCGAGCGCGTCAGCTGGCGCTGCACGTACTCCTCGAGCGCGTCCTCCTCGCTCTTGGTGAGGTAGCGGTGCAGCGCGATCAGGAAGGCGCCGATCGCGAGCGCGAACAGGCCGGAGCACACGAGCTCGTTGAACCAGCTCGCGGAGCCGACGTTGCTCCAGGAGGTGACGTCGTCGGGCAGCCAGCCGGAGCCGACGAGGAAGAGGCCGAGCACCAGGAACACGACGCCCAGGTGCAGCATGCCCACCGAGCTGACCACCTCGTTGTCGGAGGGAGGGGGCGCGCGCGCGCGGCGTCGCTCCAGCGAGCCCTGCGAGCAGTGCGGGGAGGTGACGCCCGACTCGGAGCTCTGCAGCGAGTAGCGTCGCTCGCGCGCGCGCTGCTGCTCGGCGCGCCGCCGCCGCTCGCGCCGGATCGCGAGCGCCGAGTGCAGCCCCACCGCGTGCATCCTGCAAGCACGCCGCGCCTCAGTGACCTGCCACCGCCCGCGCCCGCCGCGCCGACCGTCCGCCTCTTCAACGATGGTAGCCCGACCCGAGGGAACGGATGGCCCCAGCTCGGCTCTCATACACATATCCTGATACACTACTACTTCCTATCTCTCATTTCACATTTATTGTTCGACGATAGCCGAGTTTCAAAGTTTTTTTTTGTTTATTAGTATTTTAAGTAGGTACCCACATAAATTTCAGATAACTATTACGACAGTCGCCCGAGCGAGTGGCACGCCTTCCTTCGTAAAGGGTTCAGTTTACGTACGAGTATACCTATAGCCATCTTTATTCTGTGCCTTGAGACCAGAATTATTGTGGCATTAGCAAAGAGCTTCGTTGTGGATTGGTGACTCGACGGTACCGATATATTTATTTATTATTTAAGCATTTAATTTAACCTTTATAATATAAATAAACTACCAACTACTCAGTCTGATGTAAGTTAATACAGCAGACTGGTCAGAAGAAATCTTATCAAACCTAAGAACACCCTTCTCCACAAAGCAAAAGATACGAAAATCCAAAATAAGTAGTCAAAGCGGGCTACAACGAAACACGCTTATGGCTTTAAACAGATCGCCATGCGATGCGCCACACAACACTCGAAAACGCAAATAATGGGAAAGATGCGCTCGACTCCAGTAAACAAGACACTCGCTACAGACAGAGTACAGAGCAAACAACACTCGAAGTCGAGTTGAATCTCCTCGCCTGACGGGCGCCGGCCCGGTCGGTGCTCTTAACGAAAGCTCTCGAAGACAAAGGACTAATCCATCTCATTAGTTCTCATTCGGGGCAGGGAACATTAGTAAGCTATACCTAGAACTAAGACGAGACGCTACCGTCTGCTGACCGAGTCTGACGATATTCAGTAAGCGTTGGCTCGTAAAAACATATTTACAGATACGCTTGAATAATCTATACCTACTAAGGGAAGTGGATGTGACAGGAAAGTGTTGCTTCAATAATTTCAGAGGAGTTTTATAGGGTGGGTCTCTGAGGTGAGTCACGCCTGCCATCCGCAGATGACAGTATTCCGTCCGAGGGATAATGTAATGTTTTATCGAGCACCCCAGCGCCCCCCACCCTTTCCTCGGTCCCACCCAACACGACAGTGTCGACTGTAAAATAGTACCTAGCATGTACGAAAGTACATCGCCCTTCACAGTTGTAACTGGTATGCATCCCGCGGGACCGCAAGCATGTCTATGAACACAGGTGACAGAGGTCACGTCTTCAGTATTGTAATAGCACTTACCTATGACGTTTTATAGATATAAGTAGTACGGGTTATTCATTAGATATCGGGTCACTTTCAGCAGCAATATATGACTTGGATACCCAACTCTATGTGGCCTTTGTCGTACGAAGGAACATCGTGAGCTAAGATTACTTCTTAAATGTTTGGATGATCAGCCACAGACCTAACTCTACCGACCGACCCGACTGACAGGAGCGCTACGTCACTCGCAACTGCAGCGGATTCGAAAGAGTGTCTTGGCTTCACTGTGTTTCGCAAAAGCTCGCTAGCAATATAATAACCGCGGAGCGGGACACCTACCTACCTACCTACACGTACGCAATAACTGGGTGTACGTAGGGGTATGCTCGCTTTGGGTACGCAACGACCTATAAATACCGGCTATTTAGCAGTTATGGCTCACAAAAATAGTAGCGTTACGTGTTTACTGTTTGGTTTAATATACGTTTACTTTAATGAGGATGAATGATCTGGTTTGGAGCGGGGCGGGGCGGGGCGGGGCTGGGTGGGTGTCGGCAGCAGGCTCTCCGAGGCGGTGACAGTGACAGTGACAGGTCAGACAGACAGAACCGGCTGCGGTGGCTTGTTATGCGTCTAATCGTTGCAAGAGTTATCTTTTCTTTTTAATCGACTTTAATAATAGAAGGTTGGTCAATCCGTTGAAGTATGAATTTGGGAGTAATCCCAGGGAGCGTCACATTCTTGGAAATTTATGAAAGTTTCACAACGCGACGACGGTAGTGGTAAGCTTCATTATTTAATTATTATTTTTTAGAGTTCCGAAGTATTTACTTCGTGGTATCGTTGGGTATTTTTGGATGGATCCTATTTTAAATATCATTGAATTTGCATCGAAATACAAGTACCTACCTAAATACCTTACACGCAATTGAGATGGAATATCATTGATATTGCATAACCACGAAACCCTACTTTGAGCGTGAGCCCACACTCACTTGGCCGCTATTTTCCTACATGCATATGGCATAGCAAAGGGTGTAGATTTGGATTGGATCAACATTAAATTTACAATTTAAAATGCGTTAATGTTGCATGTGCTACAAGTTTCATTACAACACACTCAATTATGGGTACCTATTTATAAACTCTTTTAAACTTCTTAATTGTAGTAGATAGTGAGAAGTCGCGAGTAGGATGCACCTCGTTCATATTAGTCCGGCCGGAATGGGATCGCAATGAATGGTTTGTTTGTCGATCGCGCGCGCCTTTTATTTATAGCGTCAGTTTATCGGCGCGAGCGCGAGTTTCATCGATGCCGCGCGTTCGTCTGTTTGTTTAATTAACCGATCGCTTTGTTACCGTTTTACTTGTCGCTTATATATATTCAGGCGAGTTGGCAGCCATTGTCAAGGTCCCAATGCGAGGAGTCGCCTAATTTAGCGGCTCGGTAAACATCCTGCGAGCGCAGCGCGCCCGCCCGCTCCGACACAATGAACTATTACTTATCAAGATAATAATTGTAAATGGCAATGCTTTATTTTAACATTCCTATTTCTCTAATTATGAACTAACGAGCCATGGAATAAGCAAAAGTCAGTGCGTCATGTACCTAGTAATTATGGGGTAGCGTCACATTTGATGCTACATATTGATGTATATCATGTGGAACTCTACATTCAGACTGCGTGGAGCCCCCCGCCCCGGGCGGAGGCAGAGGGGGTGGGAGAGGGGGAGTGATGCGATTTCATCGAATTGATTTTATCTTGTGATTGATGTGTGGACGGACTATGTTGATATTTAGCTACTCGTAGGCAAAGGACCGAAAATACCGGGTACCCGGTTGGAACTGACCTGTTTTCGATCCCCTAACTGGGTGTGTAGAGTTCACATCGGAAAACAGAAAACGTTCATTGACAACATGCTTCTGTTATGCTCGATTTCTATAAGCAACTTTGTTATTACACATGAAATGTATGAAACTTTTTGACAGATAACGTTGCTATAGCAAAAGTCCTACGGCCATCCGTTAGTTGGTTATAGAAACCGGCAGTTAGTCTACTTCGAGCAAAAATCGTTTAATTCAGAATGGCCGGTTAAAACTTCTGAACCTCGGAACCTCGCGAGTGGGAGACTGACAGACAGCGCTAAAACCAGCAACTGACCACAATGCAGCACAAATACAACTCTAAAAAGTCATCTTTGCGAAATCGTCGATCAAGACGTCTCGTGCCGGTCGAGCCTCTAAAAGCCTCTAAATGGTCTAATGGCCTCTAATTACTACTAATATCATTAGTTTTAACTGTTTGTGTTCCTATGATATAAAAATAAATAAATAAATATGCATTGTTTAAACCATGGCAGACAATTATTGCTTCAATATTATTGTTTGCAACAGGCAAGAAAAAAAAAAAAAAAAATTGTGCTATTTTTATTTAAAATTAAGGTTAATAGAACTCGCGAGCGTAATATTCCAACTATAATAGGTATCTACCTAAAATGAACAACCTCCACCGGATCTGGGAATCCTGAAGCGGGTTCAGTTGGACAAGCTCTAATTATAGGAGTGTATGTATACTCGCAACGCAATGTAACTCGGTGCGTGTTTACATTCTGAGATTAAAGACGAGCACATCGCATCACGTCACGTAGGTACTCGCGTGCGTGTGCCGAGCACAAGTGAAACATTTCCTCGTAACAGACACACAGCACAGCGCAGCGCAGCGCCAGCGACCGGCTAATGTTTACACTGCAATGCAAGTACTTCCTCGGCAAATGAGATATCATTCAGTTTCTGTGCTACACATTAGCGCTATTAGACCGGTACATGCCATCGAGTACTTTCCCCGGCACTAAAACGTGCCACAAAACGCGGTGACGTCACCGCTCCGTCTAGTCATGCTAATGTCGCGCTCCAAGGACGAAAAACAAATACATCCACATCTTTTGTTTCGGCTCTCGGTGATGTCAGCGAAGAGCAGAATAAGTGATAGTGGTGAGTGGCAGCAGCCATGTCCTCGGAGCGGGACCAGCCACGCCCCCCTTCCCCCAGTGAGGGGGAGGGGGGGGGAGATGGTCGGATAAGTGTCCTTACACAGAGCGACAGAAGTTCCACTTTCACAATACTATCCAATAATATAATACACACTGATGTCATAAAACTTCTATCATATCGATAACTGCATGACCGCGAACCGTGTTGGTCTCGAGAATGATCTCTTGAAAGGTACGTCGATGATTTTATCTATTCATTTCAAAAAAAGCAAGCAAAGGAAATATTGAATGTGATCAAACTATTCTCGCAAACCGAATATGTATTGTGGCCCGTTACCGGCGACGTAGATCATCTACGCCGTAGCGCTACGCAGTTCGTAGAGGCTACGCCGTAGAGTCCTCTGTCGTCGTAGAGGTCTCTTTCGTTCCATGACAGAGCATTGCACTGCACTGCACTGCACTGCACAATCAATCTGGCAGTAGTATTAATGTTTTAGGTGTACGTCTGCTCAACACCTCGCTCGGTCAGAGAAGAGACTCTTGATTAAGAAGTTTATTGATTTCGCATAAATAAATATATCCTTGGACATTCCACACAGCGTCATCTAGTCCCAAGCTATGCAACTTAAAGTTTTTACGACTGATATTTTATAAAAAATAGGTAGATATGTTAAGGATGGTTTCACAGATGGTGATGGTGTAAATAAACGAACCATAAACCAGAAGTAAGTATTGCATCGGCACGTCGGTTGGTGACGTTGGCTTACAGCGCCAACGCCAGCGCCTCTACTCTTAAAACCGAAAACGATGCACGATGCCAAAAACTATACGTTGATTTGGAAGATTACATATTAACATAAGCTGACCTGTGATGATTGTCACGATGCATGTTTTCTGTTAGAAGAGTAGAAGGGCAGCGCCTCATCGCGGGAGGATGGGAGGATGCGCCGCCATCGACCGCGACCTTCGCTTATCGAACTGATAACACGCGTTCAAATATATAAAAGAGATTTTTGAGAGTCAGATTGCATTCACATTCATTTTGTATTCCATAAGACTGTACATGAACGGTATGCACGTACTTTACTTCTTGAAATGTATTGTTAATTCGTTCTATACCAGAAGCAACGGCTAGCAAGAGCAGCATCATATGATTCTTCTCGATGATCGGAGGATTGTATTTAGAGTACGAGTATAAACAGAAGCAGCACATGTTGTGGTTGTGCTCTATTGAACGTTCAGTTCCCTATACTCGTACGAGTATAAGAGGATGTCCAAGACTATAAAACTTGCAATACGACATTATTCCTTTAGCATTAAAGATTTATGAACTCAGCTGAGCCAGGGAATGGGTTAGATACGTGTATATACGTATATATACGTGCTATTCATATTTTATTAGTAGTAATAATAATTATTATCTACTAATTAGTGACTAAATCATAAAACCTAAATCATGTTTTCACACCACATTAGTATTTATTCACTTTGAATAGATATAATAAAATGAAGTGTTGTTGATTGTCAGGTTGTGTTGTGTTGTGGGGCGCGCGCGATGCGTTAAGTCGTCGGCGTGTCGGTCGGTCTCCGTCAGCGATCTTGTTATTAACGTCTGTTCAATTGTTGCTTTGTTTACTCTATTACAATTATAGCTCTACGTGAATCTTTAAACGTTAAAACTTTTATTAGGTTTTCTGTTTCTACGAGTATTACTTAAACATTACGAGTTGTTGCTGGTTTTTATAAAACAAATAGAGCATTCCTTCAGGCAATAAGCAGCATTCACTCTCATTCATTGCTCTTTATAATGTAGGTCGAACAAACCAGTACCTACCTACACCCATTCTGTGTCTGCATTTATTTCCGTGTCTAACTACGAGAACTAGGCAACTACAAAACTGGTTTATCTCGGTAGAAGATATCAGAAGGATGCGCGAGTGGTTTAGGTAACACGGATGCATAAACATAGAAGAAATGAAAGCGTACGACATTGGCGCGGGCACACTTGGTCCGGTCACACTCGGCGCGGGCACACGCGGCGCGGGCACACTCGGCCCATCGCATCGTAAACTCCTTTGATGATCCGGAAATGCAGGAAACGCCGACCTAGCTCCGAACGCCGCTAATATTGAGGCGTGCAGCCACGATCACGAGTCACGACACGAACCATTACATTGAACATTGATAAAACACCGGATGCGAGTTTTAACGGAGTTGGCATTGTTTACCAAAATGTTTCTCAAAATTGATTGTTTGCGCACGAACGAACAACTTAATAAAAGCGATAGTTATCGTTCAAGTCGAATTTCATAGGGAAATTGGATATTATGTGATGATGGAATGATGGTAGAACGGAGATTCGATTATTGTGATACAAATACTGTTAAAATATGAAGCTAGGCGCGCGCGTACACAAACAGTCGGCACCGCAGAACGAACAGTGGCACCTGCCTCCTGCCTCCTGCCTGCTGACTGCTGGATGCTGACTGCTGACTGCCGGCAGCCGCCGCCCGCCCGCGGCCGCGCTCAGCACCGCGCGACGCCGCGCCCTCATCGATTCAACCACTACCGCCACCGCTTTAGCTTCACAATACTCTTTAACTTAACTATCCTACCGAGCGTTCCTCGAAACACTTAGCTACACCCGATACTTCTACTTCACAATCACCACAGACTACGAAATATACTCACTACAACCTTTCCTCGGGAGGCGTCCGCCCGAGCTGGTAGCGGCACAGCACAAATTCAACCACCTATCCTCGATCGATCGTCACGGATTTCAGAGGATCAAATCATTCTTACTTCACTTTCCACACCTCGATCAGAGCATCCATCCGACGGAGGGCGCTGAAGAGCGGCGCATCAGGGCGACATTCACGAGGACATAGAAGGGAGGGATGGCTCACCTGATGAGTTGTGTTACTGGTCGCAGCCGGCGCGCGGCAACTGCATCGCGGGTCGATCTGTGTCTCGGCGGCGTGGGACGAGACGCGTGCGGCTGCGGGCGAGGCGCGCCCGGACTGTGCCTGCCTCGCCCGCGCCCGCTCCCGCATCCGCCCGCGCCGCCCCGCTGCGCTGGTCGATAGCACGCCCCCCCCTGCCCCACCCCTCCCCCCTCCCGCCCCCGCGACAACAGGTGAGCACCGCGCCGGCCGGCACGTGCGACCCGCGCCCTGCGCTGCTGGCCTGCTGCCCGACACCGACCGCCGCGTGTGGGAGAAGAGGATTCATCGAGCGCTTACAAACAAACCATCCATTGGATAAGTGCCTACAAGTACTATACTGTCAAAGCCTACCTACTCGTAGCGCTTTGACAGTCTCAAGTGCTCATAAAACTTCCGACACTCTGATACCAGATCGTATACACTCGTAGCTTTGCTAGAATGTAGTAAGTGGACACCTTGGTACTGAACTTATTTGATATACTTAAGTAATATTTTTCTAGTTCTCTTACTTAGTAACTTACGTAATTAAAAAACAAGTTCAGCTTAAGAATTAGATACCTAGTAAGGAGGTAGATTAGACGCGCTGGGAATTTAGTTTGTAACGTACGATTTGTTAGTTTGCTTGTTTATTTGTTTGATGGATTTTCCGAATGAACGAACATATAATTTTAATTTACACCTGTAAGCTGCTAGTAAAGTGTAGAGGAGCTCCATATTGTTCTGTTCCGCAGAGAGTAGAGCCCGCGAGGTGAGGGCGCCGAAGTTGCCTGCCGTCCGCCGATCCCTGGGTCCAGTGCTCAGATAACTAAAGTACAGTATCTAACTGTATAACGACGTAAATTACGTAATTTTAGAACTGTCACTCAGACTGTCATTTTGTTTTGAACTTTATTGTAAACGAAATAAGAGCTATCGAATTTAGGAATTTTTAATTAGTCAGTGCAACAGCGAATCACCACCATTATGCATCTAAGTACCTAATTTATGTGTCTGTTCATGATTTATTTAGAAAGTATTTAGAGTAGGTGTAGGTAGTACCAACTCATGATCCTTTAAGTCGGATCCTCCGGTGTAGTATGTATTTATGAAGAGCTAAGCCACACGTGACTGCCGGCCGGGTGAGGGGTGAGGGGCGAGGGTGGGGGGGGGGAGCGGAAGGCACTTACTCTTGTATCCTCTTTGTGAATTCAGCGGCGGCGGCGGCGGCCTAATCCCTTTTATGATGTGAAGTTGTGTAGGTCGCCCCGTCCGCGCCCGCAAGCTTACACCTCGTTTCCAGATTTTGTTTTAGGCTATTATAATCCTAGGATGTAGGTGGCCTTCTTTATTGCAAAAAAAATATTACATTCTCATTGCTTTCTTGGGTCCAGATTGTTAGGTATCTAAAGAGTTTATTAGAAGGTTGCGACTCGATTATATTTGGAAAAGAGTTTTGTTCAATTTACAAAGACACTTCTAGGCTGATCAAAGGCACTGGATAAGCCAGATTACAACATGAAATTATAATCCTGAACATAATTTATGTTGCTATACTCTAATCAAGAACAGGGTGTAGTGATACCTACTGTTTATGAAGATGTATGTTACAGGTTGTTTGGTGCGAGTGTGCGGCGGAGCGGGGCGGTGTGCAGGCGGCGCCGGCGCGTCCCTTCCGACCGGAACGTTCAACGAGCGAGTGAGGAGCTCGCGCATACGACTCATTATAATGTGCAATAAATTCGCATTACTGCTAATACGTAAATAAATATACACCAGTAATAACCTCACTCTCTCTACTCTAATATTCGGATATGAAAATGGAATAATAATACTACATCATATCAGCTGCACTGTTTAATGTTTTAGTATTTTTTGTAACATAGGTACCAAAATATAGAATTGGTTCAACATCTACACTATAATATTATAAAGAGGAAAACTTTGTTTGTTTGTTTGTTTGTTTGTTTGTTTGTTTGGTTGTAATGAATAGGCTCAAAAACTACTGGACCGATTTTAAAAATTCTTTCACCATTCGAAAGCTACATTATCCACGAGTAACATAGGCTACTTTTTATCCCAATATTCCCGCGGGAACGGGACTTACGCGGGTGAAACCGCGGGGAGCAGCTAGTTCTAAATAAACTAATGAAACACTGAATGTCATCGTAGCACCCCGTCGCGTTGGGCGGCCGCTAGGAGACGGGGGCGCTAGGAGACGGGGGCGCTAGGAGACGGGGGCGCTAGGAAGCGCGGCGGCCGCGGAGTAGCGCCGTGAACAGTCCCGCCTCGTACGTCGGCATGAAGGGGACGTAGCGCGTCCATTTCCATCTGTAACAGCGAGCAACCACCCTCAGATGTTATCTTGAACATTTGCTTTAGAATTCTAAACTCGCTTGGCTTAGATTACAATCAAAATAAAGAATGAATATCGATCTTATTCTGCGTTTCGCGGACCGTTCTAAAATAATGGCCTTTAATAACACGTTTAGTTATATTTAGCCGCTGAATTTAAGATCCAACAAGTTCGGCATGATGATGTCGGTGCATGCAGCGATAGAACGGGTACCCGGCAGATGCATCGCACTGTACACTGTACAGGTCAGCGCGAGGGGGACCGCTGCGACGACGAGGTAACCTCAATCGCATTCATACATATTCATGGGAACACGTAGACGACCCAGATCTGCAGACCGACGGTTCAAGGACCCTGCGATCGATTATATACATTTCATTATATTCAAAAACCGGGTACATCGGAGGCAGAACCGGGCGAAGCGGGGCCTTCACCCGCGGCGGCTCAGGTGGACCCGCCAATGTGGACCTACTCAGATTTGGTCGAATTTTGTGCGCGCTCAAAGCTGCGTATCCACTCGAGCAGGCTCAGTCCGGCTGGCAAAGTTGCTCGACCAGAGAACGCTCAAGGATAATTATATTATCGAGAGACCTGACAAGGCAGATAGGTATGTAACAAGCAAGGCAGAGACTGGTCTCACCTGCGGATGTAGGTCATGCCGACGGGGAAGTCATAGGTAGGAGCGTGTGCGGCGCCGCGCGGCGTCTCGAGCGCCATCTCGCGCGCCCACGACGCCAGCCCGCGCTCCTCCGCCGTACCTACAGACGACAACAGACGGAATGGGTATAACTTTAATTTTTATAAGAAGACTGCACTGTACATTATGTTCCTAACTCTGAAGATCTGGAGTGTTAGTTGTGAGCGTGTGTTATCGACCTGGCAGCAGATGGTCCAGCAGCGCGCCCAGCAGGCCGCCCAGCAGGATGGTGGTGGAGAGCAGCACGCGCAGCGCTGCGTCCAGCGCGGGCGCGCCCGTCTGCAGCGCGGCTCCGTGCGCCGCCACCCAGCGGGACACCACCAGCGGCACGAACAGGGACACGCCCACTATGTACAGGTTGCGTGCGCTGCGCAGATCCACGTGCTGCAGCGCTGACAGACCTGACACACCCCCGCACACACACTCGTACTGCCATCATTATATACAATACTAGCGACCCGCCACGGCTTCGCACGGGTACAATCATTATACATAGGGACAAGGTATATAGGGACAGAGAAAGCGACTTTGTTTCATACTATACAGTGATACTATCATCCTTGTACATATTTGCCAGTAAATTTTTTAACTGAAACGCATATCTCGTCAATATCTGTTGGTATCTATCTATATATGTGGTACTGCACTGCCCTGCACCGACCGTGCACCGCTGGAGGATCACGACAGTCGGGGGAGGGGAGAGGAGGCGCTCACCGAAGGCGGAGATCATCCCGAACATGACGCAGAAGAGGCCGCCGACGATGGGCTGCGGGATCACGATGAACACGGCGCACAGCTTGCCCAGCACGCCCTGCACCACCATCAGCAGCGCCGCCCACTGCACCACCCGCCGCGACCCCACCTGACACACACACACACAACATACATCACAGCACCGCAACTCGCAAGCGTGCGTCACCACCATTCGATAAACACTTCTGGTTCGATTGAAGTCAAGTCCTCAACGTTGCATTGGTGATTAAATACCTATGTATATTGAGTTTTAGAATCAAGAAGTTGTCGTTTCGAGGAAACACTGCAAAAGCAAACGGAACAGAGACATCAGCCGCTTTAGAATTTGGATCACAGAATCAATCTAGTATTATTGTACTCGTACCTTGGTGACGCCGATGGCGCCGACGTTTTCCCCGAAGGTGTTGGTTCCGTTCCCGGCGCCCCACAGGCCGGCCAGCAGCGTGCCCAGCCCCTCCGTGCCCAGCCCGCGGTTGATGGCGTGCAGCGGCGGCGGCGGCGCGCCTGCACACCCGCACACCCCCGCATCACATGCACAATACGTTCAAACAATCAAGATTCAACTACATTGAAAAGCGACTAAGTACTTTAATTTAAATATGAAAAGACTTTTTCATCACTAAAATGACAAGGAAAATCTTTTTCATCAAACAATACCTCAGCTTAGCCTCGATTTAGTGATGGTCTTCTCCATGACTAAGAGTGCGAGGCTAGCAGGGTGTGAATACTGACCGCACATCCTGGCGGTGGTGGGGTAGTAGGCGATGGACTCGACGGTGCAGGCCAGCACGCCGGCCAGCATGCCCAGCACGCTGGCCGCGCTCGCCGTCGGCGCGCCCCACTGACCTACACACACACACACCACATGCACTTCATCTCTGTCCGTTCGCTCGGTTAGCGTTTGGCAAACTGCCATATTTAGATAGCTCTACCAAGTTAATGGAAAAGCAGAGGCTCGCCTGCCAAAACGAATCAAGATTCAATTCCGAACGGTTCCAAGTGTACCTACATGTGATAACCGATACTACGCACCAAAGGTACAGCGAAGATCGTCAATTTTGTGGGTAGAGCCTCTACCGTAGAAAGTAGGTTTTACAGTTAAAGTTCAGGATACAGACGGGTTTTCATTTGTTTATCGAGCAAGTTTTTTCGCATGTGTATGATCAGAGTGAAGAGCGGCGCGATGGTGGGTGAGGAGCTGACCTGGGTAGGGCAGGCGGAACCAGGGCGCGTCGCGCAGCACGCTGAGCTTGAGGTCGGTGCGCGCCGCGTGCCCCGCCGGCAGCACGCCGCTCGCCGTCAGCGCGCCGCACACGACCCACATTATCACGATCGTCAGCAACACCTGCAAACCACACCCACTCTCAACTTAACCTACTGCCGACATTCATTCGACTAAATATGTCGCATTATCGGCGAGCCGCCGGTTCGCTGAAACTTCGATACCCTGTCGAGTGTAGGCATGTTATGTCGTGGATCTGTAGCGCGTCCCGAACGGCGCGGGCAGCCTGCCAGCCGCCAGTACCTGCCGCATTCAACAGGCTCAACTTTCGGCGATAAACTAGAGGAGGCAACAGGAGAACGATCGAAACTACTTTTTGGAGCGGACACGGAATATCAATTGTAGAGTTTCGAGAACTGAACAGTTGTTGGGATATTTATTGATATAGGTAGTAAGTATGTCACCGGGAACAGTTTGAAGAGCGGGAACCAGGCGAGGTGCAGGCGGCGCGCGCGGCTCCACGCCGGCAGCGGCACGCGCGCGCCGCCGAGGCACTGCGAGAACAACGTCACCAGCACGAACGTGCTGCGGACAAACAGACATATACGTGCCTCTACCTCTTCTATCATTTCAAACGGGACTTTATCGCCTAATTACCTTATTATATTTATTTCCCGACGCGATAAGTCCCGTATGAAATCTTTTAATATGAATACTGATCGCGAAAGTTTAAAATGTACGACCTCTACCTCGTCATGCATCTATATTATTTTCATATTGTCACATATAACAAAATACACATACGTGCCTTCCACAATAAATTGCATACTGAGCTTACACTTTTGGAAATGACTCTAAGATTTTCTTAGAAGAAAAGCTAACGTGTTTTTAGGAAAAGAACGTCAAAGAACTTCGAATCGAATGAATATAACCGCATTCATAGTGATTCACACAGCTCTCAGTAGGTACTCGTAGTATGACTAGATAAGAGGGACTCTGGTTCGACTTTCAGGCAGCAAGATCTAAATCTGTCAGCCAACAAACTAATTAACAAGTCTTTGAAAATGAAGGTGGTGTCGAGCTAGCGTGTCGTCACTTAATACGAGAGCCGGCTCACCTACCCCGGCGGCCGCGGCTCCATTTAGATAATGAACGCGAATGTGTTTCAGCGAAGTAAACAGTTGTATTATCCATCTGAAGTTTTTTAAATGATTTATTTAAAAACTGTCGAGCAATTCGTGTGTGAAAATTATTTATCGGCAAGTTTCATTCAATGCATTTCAGCAACTGAGCGAGCGCTCAATGAGATAATTTCAAAGCAAACAAGAACACGAGCAGGTGGGACACGGGCGCGGGCGGCGCGTTGATGGCATCGCATCGCATCGCAAGCCTTCCCCCCCCCCGCCCCCTCGCGCCCCTCCCCCCTCGCTCCCTACGCAGCGCCTTCAATAGAGCTTCCCTTCTCCGGCCGAGCGCTTTGTCAGATGGATTTGCTTTGAACAATTGAAATGCATGTTTTTGAGATCGAGGCCGCTTAAAATACATACACCGTTTGCACAGGATTTTCCGTTCAGCATTCGACTTGTGTGTGACCTTTGGCAAATGTGAGTCACGAGTTTTCTGTGAATGTCTTCAGTTTTCTTACCTTCATATTATGGTATCCAAACCTAATACACGTTAGGAAATCACATTTTCGTATAGTGTCAACACATTATGATTAGGTTCTTATATATACGAGTAGTATGATTTGGTATATGTAGGTACAACTAGCAGCACGTCCCGGCTTCGCACGGGTATACTAATGAAACTACTGGGATAAAATATAGCCTTCCCAACAGTCCATTCTACACATCGGTGAAAGAATTTTTATAATCGGCTGAGTAGGTTAGGATGGCTAATTGAAATTCTTAATCAAACAAAATAATAATTTTTTTTGGACTATACCTACTACTTATACAGTGTCACCTAGTCCCAAGCTAAAAACGTAATGTTTATGTTATGATAACCAGATATTTGATAATTATAATAACTAGTTGGTATAAATATTGTGTACATGTGCAATCTAAAAACAGCGTCTGTAGGTATGTAGCATACCTACAGACGCTGTTTTTAGATTAACAAAACAATCAGTCAACTTGGATAGACAATTTCATTAGACGACTTCAAATTGAATGATCGATAGGTGCGATGCCTTCGCGAATAGTACGCATTTCTGTGAAACGATGCAGCTCCCCCTCCCTCCCCCTCCCCCGCCCCGCCCCGCGCCCCGCGGGTCGCGAACCACGAACCTAATCCAGTATTAATTTACTAAAACTTTGTTCAATTAAGCAGGCACTTTCAAAGAGCACGTCGCAGTAGTAGCAAGGCGTCCCCTCCTACCTGAATAAAGCATGCCCTAACATTAGTTAGGGCATGTTTTATTCAGAAAGGACGCTTTTCTGCGACAAGTCAATGCAATGACTTAGTGAACCCCTGGAGCACTTAGCGTCCGACACGGACCTACTTTGAAAATAATAAGCCAGGTGCGAGTAGGACTTGCGTAGGAAGGGTTCCATTCTCTGAATACCGTCTACATAAATTGTCGTTAAATCGCTTAAATATAATATTCTATTTTCAGTATTATTTTCTATGGCGACAAAAAATTCATAATCAACAATTTTAACTATCCATTATAGCTATAATTAATTATGGCTCACGGTTCATATGATTCAACTTGGTGACAGACAGACAGTAAAGTATTATAATAGGGGTCCGTTTACTCTACGCTCTACGGTATTAGATAATAAACAACAATAAGAATAGTAGTGTCACGGGAAAGTAAAATATCCCTTCACTCTACTAGTAGTGCCAAGCGGTTGTGCCTAAGAAAATAAAGGAGGTTTACTAGAGGTCATGAAAACATTTTGTGTCTGCAAAAAACGTTGTTAGCCATTAACTGCAATGAGGGTACAAGTGAGTGGGTATGGGTAGGTCACGTCCAGTTTGGTCACAACAAAGCCTCCTCCCCCCCCCCCTCCCACTCCCCCTCCAATACCCCTCGCATACTCGGCGCGCGTGATGGCTTCACCTCATAAATGATAAAACGGAAGTTACTTCAGAATCAACAAGTTAAGGACCTACAATCGATCATCGCGGCCGCAGTCCATTAGCGAGGGCAGCCAGAATGAGGGGCAAAGGGCAGGGGCAGGGGCAAGTCCCGCTAGCTAACGAGTGTGCAAGCGCACTAACGAGGCGCGCTCGCCGACGCCGTTTATAAAACACCGAGCAATTAGTGTTTGCTTTATGAGTGCGACCGGTTTGCATAACGCGTTCAACTGAAATACCACCGGTGCCCTACTAACATATTTGCAAAGAGTTTAAGTGAGTGTTTTGAGAGGGTGGCGGGTGGCGGGAGGGGTGGCGGGTGGCGGGAGGGGTGGCGCGCCCGCTTCTAACGTAAAAGAATTCGCTTTTTTAGCGTGTGCTCTTTAGTTTATTAATTAGTGTCAATCGATAAACGCTACCAGGTCCCTCAACAACGCCTAATTAAAATAAAGCTCGACCGGATCGTAGCACATGGAAGCATCCGGAGACCCTCTACGAATATTTTGATTTTATTTCGTAACACGGCTTCGCTCGCAAGCAACTTCGTATAGAATTGTAAGGATCAGACAAACCATTTACACATTTTTGCATCTCGATCTAGCCAAGATCAAACCAGAACAGATCTGTATTCGTAAAGAACTACCACAAACATTTATAACCTTATTCATAAGCTCATTCTTTATTAGGTATAGTTTTTGAGAGAAATAAACAAATTGAATTGATTGATTGAAATATGTGTAATGAAACTACATTTCATTAATTTGAATTTGCCGCGCTTCGCGCGTGTTAAGTTGTCTGTGGACATCTTTAGAATGTGCATCGGATTGAAGTGTGATTCAATGGCGGATGACGCGTAGAAATATTTGTGCCTAAATTATTATAAACTTGTGAGATAGATAAAAGAAAGGATATTGTTGAGGAGGCGATATTAGTGGACTTTAAATGTCGTTTCTTTGTATTTCAGGTGAGATAAAAGTGTACCTAGTAAGTTTAAATCACAAATAATACTGTAATATTTAAGATGTGTAAAATAAAACGAACCTTTGTATTTCAGAGAAACAATTTGTGGTTTTTAATTAAATCCTCAATAACATATCTTATAAAACGACATTTTGGACTAAAAGAAGATGGACCGGCTGCAATTCGAATTTACAATGATAGCATCAGGTGATGGCAAATCGAATGTGTTAGCCATAACCTCAATATCTACAGAAGAAGGAAAATGTTATGTTTTACCTGATGAGCAGAAGCCGGTGATTCATCATACATATATTGTTAAAATGAACACTTTCTCAAAAATCAAAAATAGTTTAAAGAAAAGGCACCAAAGCAGAAAAATATGGATAAAATTGGACGCAGATCTAAAGAAAACATATACAGATGAGGAAGGTAATATGCAATTTATGGAGCAATACCTAGAAGAAAAGAGCATTGAAAAACCAATAGATAAAGATGACAGTTTGGAAAAAATCTTGCAGAAATTAATAGAAAATACAACGAAAAAAGAAAATCAACATAACCTAAAACATATCTCAGAGAAATTTATTATTGAAAAATTCACGACTAAAAATCCTAATGCAATACAATGGATAGAGAACTTTGAAAAAGAGTGTGAGCGCTTTAACATAACAAAAGATGAAACAAAAATAGATGTGTTGAGATTGTTTTTAGAAAAATCTTGTTTGGATTGGTATAACTCAATGGTCATAAAACTAACATTAAATTCTGAATGGAATGAATGGAAAAACACATTTTTAGAAACCTTTAAAAACCGAGGATGGGACGTAGTCACCTATGCATTCGCTTTCAGATATAAAGAAGGACTGTTAATCGACTATGCTATAAAAAAAGAACGGCTTCTTCTGGACATAAACAAAATGATAGACACCAAAACAATAATAGATCTCATTGCAACAGGTTTACCTGGGTTTGTCTTAAATAAGTTAAACAGAGACGAACTCACCAGCACCATTGATTTGTTCAACGAGATAAGGAAATATGAAAGTATGATGTACAAGAAAAACTCAAATACAATAAAGAACAGTACATTTTTTAATAAAAATAAAACTAATGAGAAGAAGCCATGTAAGACTTGTGAGTCTTTGGACAAAGGAATAAGATATCATCCGGAAGAGTCATGTTGGTTCAAGAAAAATAAAAATGAATCTGAAAAATTTATTAAAACCAAAAATGTTAGTAATAACTCCATTATTGAAGTCGATATGAATACTGATCCAAAAAACGAGTAAGTACACCATTAATCAAAATCAAGCTTTTATTGGAAAATAAATTAGAAGTGAGCGGCATTTATGATTCAGGCTCACAGATTTCTTTAATAAATTCAAGACTGATTAAAGTAAAAGAAAGAAATGACAAAGTGAATATAGCATATATGAAAACGGTTAATGGTGTGAAAAAGACAGATGGTTTAATAACAATAAAAATAAAAATCTTTGATTTAGAAGAAGAAGTGGATGTATTTGTAGTAGAAAATGAAGATTTTGATGATTTTATAATCGGATTGGATATGATAAAGCAATTCAAATTAACCCAAAATGAGAATTTGCAGATAGAACAAAAGAAAATAACAAATGAAATAGGCAGGATGCCGAAAGATAACAGAAATGAAGATAAGGATATAAAAACATATGCAATAAATTTCAATGAACACATAGAAACAGAGGAATTTGTAAGTATGATAGATCATTTAGATAACGAAAAGAAAAGTCAGATAGAGACAATTATAGAGGAATATAAGACAATTTTTGCGAAGGACAAGTATGATATAGGATCAGTTAGAGAGTATGAAGCTCACATAGATCTATTAGTAAACAGATACTGCAGTAAAAGACCATACAGATGTACAATAGAAGATAAATTAGAAATTGAAGAGCAAATATCCATGTTACTAAAGAATAATTTAATAGAAGAATCCTATAGTCCTTTTGCAGCGCCAGTGACATTGGCATTTAAAAAAGGTGAAAATAGAAAATCTCGCTTATGTGTAGATTTCAGAGAACTGAACAAAATTGTTGTACCACAAGCCCAACCATTCCCATTAATAGACGATTTGATTATTAGAACTAGAAATTGTAAATATTTTACAACACTGGATATTAACTCGGCATTTTGGGCAATACCACTACGGGTGGAAGATAGAAATAAAACAGGATTTGTCACACAAGACGGCCACTTCCAGTGGACCTGTCTTCCATTTGGCTTGAAAACATCACCTGCTATATTCCAGAGAATCCTAAGTAATATACTAAGAAAACACAATCTCACAGGATACTCTGTAAACTATATTGATGATATTTTGATTTACTCGCCCACCTTTGAAGAACATATAAAACATATAAGAAATGTGTTGGAAGCGATAATAAAAGAAGGCTTTAGATTGAAGTTAAAGAAATGCACCTTTGCCTCTGACTCTGTAAAGTATCTTGGCCATGTAATCCAAAACAACTCAGTAAGACCACTAAAAGACAATTTGATTTCAATAAGAGATTTCCCAACGCCTAAGACGCAAAAGAATATCAGACAATTTTTGGGTAAAATCAACTTTTACCATGAATACATACCAAGAAGCTCAATTATTTTAGATCCATTACATAATTTATTAAGAAAAAACGAAAAGTTTGTGTGGTCAGAGAAGTGTGAAGAATCATTTAATCAAATAAAGAAATACTTATGTTCTCAACCAGTGTTGGAAGTATATGACAAAGACTTACCGATAAAAATCTTTACAGATGCTTCCTTAGAGGGTGTCGGGGCAATATTAAAGCAGACACAACTTGACGGGAAAGACAAACCGGTGGCATATTTTTCAAAGAAACTAAATGAAGCTCAAAAACGGAAAAAAGCTATATATCTGGAATGTTTTGCTATGAAAGAAGCAGTTAAATACTGGCAACACTGGCTCATTGGAAAACAGTTTACTATTTACTCAGACCACAAACCTCTAGAGAACATGAACATTAAATGCAGGACAGATGAAGAATTGGGAGAGCTAACATATTACCTGTCTCAATATGACTTTAAAGTAAAATATATACCTGGTAAAGACAATGTAGAAGCAGACTGTTTGAGCCGAAACCCTGTACTAGGATCAGAAGAAAACAAAGAAGAACTGTTGAAAATAGTTAACTTAATACAAATAGAAGACATAGTTGAAGACCAAGATAAAAATGACACAATAAAAGAAAAGAAACATCATTTGATACACAAGAATAGAATTTATTATAAAAAGGTAAAGAAAAATGAAAAAATTATACTCTCCGAAGAATTTAGTAAGAAACTTATAAAAAAAGTGCATGATGATTTATGCCATATTGGGATCAGACAATTGCAGAAAAAAATATGTCCAATATATACAGCTAAAAATTTAACAAAAAATATAATTAATGTTTGTAAAACATGTGAAGTATGCATAAAAAATAAATCAAGATGTCAAGGAAAATTTGGATTAATGTCACAACTGGGACCAGCAACAAAACCATTTGAGATAATGTCAATAGACACTATCGGTGGCTTTGGAGGATCTAGATCAACAAAAAAATACCTACACCTTTTAATAGATCACTACACAAGATACGCGTTTATTGCAACATCGAAAACACAGAATGCAAGTGACTTTATAAAACTAACAAAGAATGTACAAGAGACAGATGAAATTGGAATAATTCTGACAGATCAATATCCAGGCATCAATTCAAGGGAATTTAAGCAATATTTGCAGGAGAATAATATTAAACTAATTTTTACAGCTGTGAATACACCATTCTCAAACGGCTTAAATGAACGAGCAAATCAAACAATAGTAAATAAAATAAGATGTAAAATAAATGAGCAAAATAATAAGAGAACATGGACAACTGTGGCAAGAGATTGTATACAAAAATATAATGAAACAGATCACTCCGTTACAGGTTTTGCACCAAAATATCTACTGGATGGTACAAATGTCAGTATTCTACCAAATGAATTAAAAACAATAGAAAGGGAAGACAAGTGGATTGCTGATAGAAGATTAGCGTTAGAGAATACAATAAAATCCCACGAATACAACAAAAAAATATTTGATAAAAATAGAAAAATGCAAGAGTTCAACGTAGGAGACAGTGTTTATGTAGAAAACGGAAATAGACTAAATAGAAAGAAATTAGACGAATTAAGAATAGGCCCCTTCAGAATAGTAGAGAAAATATCAAACTCCATCTATAGGATTGACACCGGCAACAGAAAAACAGAGTCAACTTTATTCCACATAACAAAACTACAACCTGTCACAATAGAAACTGAAGAAGATGAAGTAGAAGAAAACGAAAATGAAGATAGTTTATAGATAGATATGTTATTTAGGATTTGCCCTCTTAGGGGGGGAGATGTAATGAAACTACATTTCATTAATTTGAATTTGCCGCGCTTCGCGCGTGTTAAGTTGTCTGTGGACATCTTTAGAATGTGCATCGGATTGAAGTGTGATTCAATGGCGGATGACGCGTAGAAATATTTGTGCCTAAATTATTATAAACTTGTGAGATAGATAAAAGAAAGGATATTGTTGAGGAGGCGATATTAGTGGACTTTAAATGTCGTTTCTTTGTATTTCAGGTGAGATAAAAGTGTACCTAGTAAGTTTAAATCACAAATAATACTGTAATATTTAAGATGTGTAAAATAAAACGAACCTTTGTATTTCAGAGAAACAATTTGTGGTTTTTAATTAAATCCTCAATAACATATCTTATATATGTTATATGATGTGAGTAGGTGTTCATGTCGCGACGCGACGCGACGCGACGCGACGCGGGGCGGGGCGGGGCGCGTCGGTCGGAAAGGTCAGAGGTGAACGCTCCGCGCTGCAGCGTGTCGTATTGATCCTGCGAGAGCGAGGAGCGAGGTACCTACTGTGTGTACCCACCGGGACATCACATTCACCAGCTTAAAGGACATGGTAATTACATCAAGCTTTTACTATTTGTAAAATTTGCGCTCTCGCCTTGAGATCATAAATCACGGTTAAAGAATGCACCAGTCAGCCAAACCATTACGACTATTTCAGCCTACTTAGTGCGCGGGTTCGCTGATACACGGTTTACGCCCGAAACCTGGCAATGGTCCAATTATTTGGGCAGCCGTGTGCTACGATCCCGCTACGAGCCCGCTACGATCCCGCTACGAGCCCGCTACGATCCCGCTACGATCCCGCTACGAGCCCGCTACGAGCCCGCTACGATCCCGCTACGATCCCGCTACGAGCCCGCTAAGATAACTCTACAGGCCCGCTACAAGCCCGCTACGAGCCTACGAAATCATGAATTAGGACACTATTTAAATTATAAAGGGAGCCAAACTCGGCTTCATCAAAATATATTATGCGACTGATCGCACGTAGGCATATACTTCTATTTTCTGTGGCAGTAACTTGTTATTCCCTAAGAATGCAAATCACACGTACTTTGGTTAAACAAAAAGCTCTAAAAGCTTTGGTTTGGAACTTGTTGGCTATCTTTCTGTGAATAATGAAGCTAAGGTAGAGAGTCAATGAAGTGGAGCGTGTAGTATAGCGTAGGTGTGTGTGTGTGTGTGTGTGTGTGTGTGTGTGTGTGCTCACGAGGCGGCGATGCCCCACTGCTGGGCGGCGGCGGCGGCGGCGTGCTCGAACAGCGTGAGGCCGACCAGCGCCACGGTGGGCGCGATCGTCAGCGGCGTCACCCACCGCACCACCGCGCCGATCGCGCCGCAGTACCCTGCACACACAACACACTACTACACTAACTAAACAACCAGACCTGCGAGAATTTAACTAGCGGTGGGAATCATTTTAGTACACACAAGTTGTTACTTCTTGAATCATTTTGAAGAGGATATTTAAAGAGGATTTTGACGCATGATGTGCTCTGACGATTACGCAGAATGAAGGAAAAGTGAACCGTCTGCCGTCCATATAAAGTGGTGTAAGGTATGTGGTAGACGGACCCAGCACGAGCTGGAAGAGCGCAGCGAGGGCGATGGCGCCGCTGAGCTCGCACATGCGCGCGGTCCAGAGCGCGCGGCGGGCCGTCTCCGACATGGAGGCCAGCTGCGCGGGAGGCGGGCAGGCCCACGCCGGCAGGCCGAGGATCGCCAGCGTCGGCACCAGGAAGGAGATCGTGCCGCCCTGCACGATCGGCAGCCGGCAGCCCAGCGTCGTCTGCACCCACGTCACCACACCTGACACACGTAGCTCTATCAGTTCTATAGTTAACTATCCTCGCTAACAAGTCATATTTCAAAAGTATGAAATTGTTCGTTCATGTAGTTACCGGGGGCGGCGCTCTGCGCTGGATACATTTTGTGACACGTGATTCGATATGGAGGATTAGTATCGATACTACAGGAAACTGGTGGTAGGGTCTGATGCTCATGTCGTTTACGTATGTAAACATCAGGGTACCTACAGGATTAGTTTTGGCTCACACGGAGTGCGAGCGAGCGACTCGTTTTATTGGGCCGTAAACGTCTTTATTGCCCCACTAGATAATACGAGATTTCTAGCTCGATGTTATCTAGCAAGCCTTTTATTGAGCGCTTGTAATAAACAATTGACATTGTGATTTTATTGATATTAAGATTTATGTAGTTTAGTTACTATGGATATATTCTTCTGTATATAGACTCACTGTCTCCGACAGATTTAGTTGACTACTTTTTTATGGTTCTTGATAAATTGGAAAAACCCTGGCAACAATCCACAGCTAATCTGCTTACTTGGAGTGTAAAGAATTCCTGTCCTGTGTGGTATGGTTTCACAGACCCAAGACCCTTTGAGTTTATGGTGGTTTGTGGTAGAAGTAAAAGTCAATTCGAGTATAAATGAAATGTACTGGTAAATCACTTAGACTGAATTAGTGGTAAGATAAAACTAAATGGTTATAATGGTTAAAAATGGTAGTGAGCCCGCGCTCTCTGTGGTACGTTAAGTCGCGAACTGCCGAATTTAGGTGAACACGCGCAAAGGTGCGATCAGTTGCTAACGCAGCTAATTTACACAATTGCTGCGTGTTCGATATAAACTCGAACATATTCCCGACAACAAGATGAAGATGCTGTGAGTTGGTGATGGTGAGTGAATATGCTACACCTCAAATATCAAAGCAAAACATCAAAGCTGTAAAATTAATTGGTAATAAAACATGTAGGTAAATATTGGTATAAAAGCAAATAGTAAAAGCACAATGGTTTCTTATCTCTAACTTATAAAACAGTAGATTTAAAATTCAATACTTATTATTGGAACGCAGTATGCTCGGTTTTAAACGCACTGACCGGGTGCGGAATAGCATACTGCGTTCAACCACGGGCATTGCAGACGTCGGCAAAAAAGCTGCCCGACTGAAATGGGACTGGGCGGGTCACGTTGGCCGGATGCACCCCGATAACTGGGCGAATGCCGTCACCACCTGGCAGCCTGAAGGGACACGTGGTCGCGGTCGGCCGAGGAAGCGCTGGAGAGACGATCTCGACTCTTTTGAGAGAGACTGGTACGAAGTCTCAAAGGACAGAGATGGTTGGAGAAAATTGGGGGAGACCTTTGCCCAGCAGTGGGACAGTATAGGTTAGAAAAAAAAAAAAAAAAAAAAAAAAAAAAAAAAACTTATTATTGGTCCGTTAAACTTATGCATTTACTTATGGTTATGGTATATACGTATCAAAACTCAGAAAACTGTTTCGTCGTCCTGAAAACCGTCATTTGTAAGTCCTCGATCTGTTTGGTTTTGGTCAACCGCGCTGTTATTGTCCGCGCTAGCTCTATTCGGCCAACGTTTGGCATAGTTATTGAGCTCAAATCGAACTTGCTTTTTCTTACACTGATCACTAGCACTAGCACTATATTGCTTATTTAGATCACTAGCACTGATAAGCACATCGCTCGGCGGTGGTGGTGGTGCACTGGTGGGCCTCGGCGGCGCGGAAGTTTCATCTGGTTCCTGGTACTGGCGACTTCCGCGTCGGCGCCGAGGTCTTTGAGGCGACGGGCTTGCCGCCTCAGCGTCCCGCGGGCGGTGGCTGCTGCGGTGCTCCGAGTGTCTTTGACACCGGCAGCATCGTCCACATCCAAACAAAAGATGCAACTACTAGGCCCGCTAATAATACGTAGCCCAGTGTATAGTGGTGTATGTCGTGGTATGAAAAATCTTCAATTTCAGCATTGCTGTTTTTGAGATCCTTGATGGCCTCTCCTAAATGGGTCAAGCTTGCGTTTAAGTGGTCGTCGTGGTACGTTGTAGAATCTTCGTCGGGCAGTGGTAAGTTTACCAAGTGGTTTATCTGGTTAAACTCGGGCACGTAAATGGTTGACGTTGTATTCAACTGGTTGGATTGGTGACGTACTGAGTAGACTGCGAAGTCCTTGCCCTTGATTATGCAATCTTGGCTCATAACAATGACCCCCGCTCGGCTTAGCTGACGAATCGTAACTCGATCCTCACATATGATTTTTATTGTGTAAACATTGCAACAAAAATATAAATGTTGTGACGGTGAATGCAATTCGATCCATTTATCCGAACAGCTGTTTTTCTCAAATAAGGATCTCAAAATAAGCTTCTGAAGGTCCTTCTGTATGTTCGGACCCTTGTACATAATGTCGTTAAGGCTGTACCCGGTAGATGATCTTGCTGAGGCGTTGAACACAACCCTCACCTTGGTGGTAGTCGATTCAGCCCGAGTGACTGCATGGTGTGGTAAGTAGCACCCGGATTTATGGTCATTGGTTGATAATGTCATGTGGTTTAGATTTATGTACTCATCCATGAATTTGACATATTCATCCTTGAGCTCTCTATTTTTCTCTAATTTAATTTCTTGGTTTCTAAACTGAGCTAGGGCCTGTGGTCGCGTGGCCCCTAGCTTATCTTTAAGTGATGGTTTAAAAGGTAAGCGCACTTCGTATCTTCCATCTGAAAGCCTTTTTGTGGTATTCAAAAAATATTGAAGGCACTCGTGGTCGTCATTTGACATATCAATGTCTTGACTAATGTCCTCGTTTTCCCAGAATTTAAGTAAATCTTCTGTGTTATTGAGTACGACATTACAATGGTAGTGTGGTTTAGTGGTACCGCAAAGCAGCCATCCTAATTGTGTTTGCTGGGCCAATGGTTGGTCGTCCTTGTCCCCTCTCAGAATGCCGCCCAACATTATCTTACTGTAGACGTCAGCTCCGAGAAGTAGATCGACTTACGTAAGTTGGTCGGCTTACGTTATATTTAGGATCGGCCAACTGTAAACCTTTTATGTGACTCCATGATGTTGGTGTAGCGAACGAGTTATTAGGTAACTTTTTTATCAAGTTATTCATAATAACTACACTAGTGCAAAGGGAAAAATCGCTGTGGTTTGACTGCAGGGTGATGTCCATGAAGCCCTTCGCGTTGTTTTCCTTTTCGCCGACGCCGAATATCTGACCGCTGAATTGAGATCTCTTTAAACCTAGGATTTGGGCAGCTTTTTCATTTATTAATGATAACTGTGAGCCTTGATCGACTAGAGCTCTCATCTCATGTTGTATCCCATTAGCTCCCGTGATCCTGATCACAGCGGTAGCTAGGAGAATCTCGGACGCATCATCCCACGAAGCGTTGGATGACCTCGTTGAGTTTTCCTTGGTTACTACGCTCGCTTTCTTGGTAACTGTGTCAGAATTATTTGACGAGCTTGCACTTTGGTCGCCTACTAATGCGTCATGAAGTAAAGTGTTATGCGATTTTAAACATTTGCGACATCGCTTTTTCGATTGGCATTGTTTCTTCGAATGGCCGAATAGGCAATTATCGCAATAATCTAATTGTTTTATTTTATTCAATTTTTCTTGATTAGGCATGTTTAGAAATTGAGGGCACCTCCAAAGCCCGTGTTCGTCGTTGCACAATATGCAGGTTGATGAACGCGACACGTGAAAAGTATTTGCGCTAGATTTGGTTGCCTCTTTATAATTAGAGTTAGTGGTGCGATTTAAAAAACCCTTTTTATTTTCATTAGCGCTACTTTTCGATATGGTTGTTTTCTGGTTTGCGAGCCCTGGTTTACGACAGGACGCTTCTAATGCAGTAAATTTCATCTCCAAGTAGTCCAGGAACTCCTGTAAAGAGGGTAGCTCTCTGGGTTTTTTGATGGACTCTACATATTCTGTGAAGCTTTCGTCGTCTAATTTTTGAGCCAGTAAGTGTACTAAGAGCGGATCCCACGTAGAAATATCGACTCCAAGGTTGGTAATGGCGTGTAAAGTTTCCTTTGCCACATCGTGCAGTTTCTTGATGCTAGGAAGCGACTGCTGGGGCATGTTTGGGATCCCAAGAAGCGTGTTTATATGGGTGGTGAAAATTAACTTTTTGTTCCCATAACGATGCGATAGGATATCCCAACAAACCTGGTAGTTGTCGGAGCTTATCTGTAGATGTTGAATCAGACGTTCCGCTTCTCCAGTCACTTTACCTTTTAAAAATTGCATCTTCTGCGCGCTCGATAACGATGGATTTTTGTCGATCGCCTCCGTGAAAAGATCTTTAAACGAAACCCAGCAGTTGTAAGATCCGTTAAAAACAGGGATACTCATCTTCGGAGCTGAACTTTCTCTGTGCTTTACAGACCACATCTTCGTGTTAATTTTTTCGATCAGCTCGTTGTATGTTTCCTCCTGTATACAGAATTCCTCTTGGTATTCGGATTCGTCGCCTCCGTTCTCCGCTTCTATTTCCCAGTGTAGCTTGTCAATTTCACCCCATCGGCTATCCAGAGTTTTTAGTGCGTTTTCGAACTGCCACTTGTTCTCAAACTTTTCGATCTGTGTTTTACTTACAGTTCTCTCGAGCGCTTTGAAATTAATTCTCTGCTTTCTGATGAGATTCTGCAGGTTAGACGATGGGACGCTCACAGAGATTTCCTCGTACTGGGATGATGTACCTGCTCGCATTTGTGCTCGTTCCGCGTCGATCTTACGATGAGGAAAGCTAGGCTGGTTAGTACTGGTACCTGGTGATAGTTGCGGCTCCAATGCTGGCCCTCGGGGGCTTAGACCCAACTGCTGCGTCTTACTTAACTGGTCTATGGTTTTCTCTACAATTGATTTGAGAGACTGGTAGACTCCACTCGTGGTGGCGTAACACCCTTTCTCAAAATAAATATGGTCTCTAGTTGACTCGCACAACTTATTATGGTTCGCAAGATAGTTTTGCCAATAGGCTTCGATTACATCGAGCTTTCGCCTATACGCTGTAATGGTTTTCCTATCCGCTCCATCTTTTTTGGTGTTAATAAGCAACTTATTCAGAGCTTCGTAGATCTCCGTCTGGTTGATGAACAGAGTATCAGCATCCATTATTGTAGATTGGTATTATGGTAGGGCAAATACACAAACGAATAATAATTGGATATCTCTGACCTTGTTTGCTGCAAACCTGCGTCAATTATCCTTATCACTGCAATCCTGTATTGACACTGAATTTTGACACTGGTTATAGTTCGCTATATTTAATCTCAAAGGACCGTGTGAAGGGTCCTTGACACTGATTTTTTAGGCACTGGTTGATTTTAATCTCGAAGGACCATGTAAAGAATTCCTGTCCTGTGTGGTATGGTTTCACAGACCCAAGACCCTTTGAGTTTATGGTGGTTTGTGGTAGAAGTAAAAGTCAATTCGAGTATAAATGAAATGTACTGGTAAATCACTTAGACTGAATTAGTGGTAAGATAAAACTAAATGGTTATAATGGTTAAAAATGGTAGTGAGCCCGCGCTCTCTGTGGTACGTTAAGTCGCGAACTGCCGAATTTAGGTGAACACGCGCAAAGGTGCGATCAGTTGCTAACGCAGCTAATTTACACAATTGCTGCGTGTTCGATATAAACTCGAACATGGAGGCCCAAGTCCCGACCTCCACGGCCGCAGCCGCACAGGTACAGGAGGAGGTAGTGCGTCGGGGGCACCCAACGTGTTAAACGTTTTGTATCATTTTACAAAGCCGTTATTTTATCCTCCCCACTGACATACAGACACGGCATGCGGAGAGATCCTGTTCGTGTACCAGGCAAGGTCCAGTCGTGAGAGAGGTCGTGGTAAGCTGTTGAGTTAGTAAGAAAGTATCGACCTGTGACGAAGATCATGGTGGAGATGATGTTGGAGCGGTCGGGGTCGTCCTCGCGCATGCAGAGCGCGGGACACAGGATGTACGGGATCGCCACGATGGCGCCGATCATAGTCAGGTAGTGCTGCACACACAATACGAGCTATTATAGCTTACGATAGCGATCCAATAGGTACACACATTTAAATTACACCGCTACTGACACCTCACGTACAGTACTAGCAGCCCGTCCCGGCTTTACACGGGTGGATTACTTATTTTACCGGGATAAAATATAGCCTATAACCATCCCAACAGTCCATTCCATCCATCCATTTCCACGTCGGTGAAATAATTTTTGAAATCGGATGAATAGCTTCGGAGATTACTACTGTCAAACAAACAAACAAACAAACTTTATCTCTTTATAATATTAGTAGGTAGATATACATAGATAAGTATGTATTGACATTTACACATTGTATTGAATTCGCCGAAAGAAAACTGGGCTCATGAAAAGTAAATCAATGAAGTTAGTTGCTATAGAGGTATGTAAAGATATCTGACTTGTAACGCCATGAAGATGCAGAGGTACCAGGGCGGCGTGTCGTCGATGCCGTACGTGACGATGCCCTCCCGCGCGTCTTCCTCCCCCTCCTCCCCCGCCCCTGCCCCCGCCCCCGCCCCCGCCCCCGCCGGCACACCAGCCTCCTCCACACTCTGGAATCATATTGTAATAGGTGACTAAATGGGACTACCCATCAACCGACCGTACATTATTATTTATTTATTTACCTTCATAATACTCCCATCAAAATCCCCTCATCCAACCTGTCATGTATGGAATGGAATGTTAGGTAACTTCTGCAAGATATGGTCACGTACCAAGTATTTATTTGGACATACCTCGGAGTACCCCCTAGACATCTTCAAAAGGATCTAAAAGCAATCTAAAGATCTAAAAGAAATGTTATTCGCTCCCTGGGATACATTCGTCATAATTATTTAATCTTGATTTTAGTTCTCGTTGGCCTTCAAGTTCTCATTCACACTTATCTATTATAGGTAAGTAGGTACTTATTTTTAGAGAGACCATGTAACTCCAAGGAAGTGTGTGATCAATATGTTAGCGCGTTGCAGCCAACAGATAAAAGTAGAAGCCTAACCGTACAGATTCATTTGTAATTTAGGAATCTACTATCTAAGGTAAGATGGATCACCACTGGAGAAACCTACTATAAAATTACTTAGGTAACTACTAAATATTTGCTAAATTATTTAATTAAATTGCACTTTTCAGCTTCAATCCTCAAAATACTCAAATTTGATTAGCTGATTATTCATCGACTTACTCATACGAACGAATTAACGAAGCGACTCCAATGCTCTTTCCGTCGCCAGGTCCTCCGTAACCTGGTAACTTGGTCTATGTCACTGACAAATGGAAAGTTTGAAATTAGTCAAACATATTTACTCTGACGAGAGAGTCAAAGTAACCTTAGCATGTGGATTGGACAGCGGCCGTGAGCAAGTGTTTGTTTGTGTGACAAAGCTGTTAGCAGGTTCGTGCGAGCTGTCTATATAGTCTGCCAGCGCTGACGTAGTACCTACACGTGCGACTCGTTGCGATGACATGAAGTTGTACTTACTTACCTTGTGTAGGTATAGGTACATTAGGTACCTACTCCTTACTTTGAACACTTGAACACGCCCAACACTAATCAACTAAGATAGAAATCTGAACATCTGTAGGATCACTTTCACCTTATCGAAACATCTAAAAAGCTTAAGGTTGCAGAATATTTACCACGGAATCCACAACTGAATAAGTGCACCTACACTGCTGCATCCCGCACTACTTACAGGTTACCTGCCTGTTAACTTGCTACCACGTAGTAGTGCCACTGACCAATCATAAACTCATTTGTTTCACTGTTTGCAATGTTAGAGCCCTTACTGCATCATTTGCAGTTTTTTGAAGTATGCACTACCTACGCACATACCTACCTACATATCATTTAGGTAAATAGACACTTACTGGATTTCGCTTGCGTTGCGTAGCGTGATAGGTAAAGAGTACCTACTTACCTGTTCATTATTTTAATCGGAAGCTAAACTATGCATATTCGACCAGTAAACCTGTAGGTACGCTAAAACGCATTTTAACGCTGTTGCTATATTTTCGTTGTCATATCTTTAAACCTATAGGTATCTAAATTGACAAGTTTTTATGAATACCTAAGTAAGACCCAAAATGTTTAACATCGATTGATGCAACTAAATGGGTATTTAAGTAAGTTCCTAACCCACTAACCTACCTATGTGTCAGGTCTTCATTTAAAAGCATAGGTATTTGAAAGCACATCTATTGTGAAATGAAATATGATCACACACGACACGACTGTATCCCAAGGAGCTTCCAGGTTTTTTATTATCTAGTTGTAACGAGGTACCTAGTATGGGTAGTACCACGTAGTACCTACCTATGTACCTTCACATAACAATGTGCGAGGACTTTCTCGAATAAGATTGGCTACATAAGCCACATGCGGGCACACCAAAAAACAGCGGAGCTGAAGCTGTCGCCAAGACCGAAATCTGTCGGTCACTTTATTATGAATGTTGAGAACTCACCGCGCTTCTGTTAATGACGGTCTCGAGTCCGATCTGGATAGTGTTATGCACCATGTTGGCGATTCTGAAATAATTCTTACAATGTATTATTATTATTTAAGTCATTTTGTAAAACATCTAACTCGGACTATCGATAATAATTATAAACATTACCTACCTACTTGCCATTAGCAAAGTGAAAATGCTATTAAGAATCAATTTAGGTTTTACCTACCTATTATGGGCGATAGGTACGTGGGTACTAGATTGAAGAAATTGGTAATAAATAAGATGTAACATGACGTACCTACAATGAACTATCTTATTAAGCTGCATAACTTACACTGAAAAAATGAAGGGTCTGCTTACCTTAGTTATCAATAACTCGACCTTCTATCTTCAGCACCGCACTTCACAACATTCAGAAGCTTCCGTACCGCGCCACGCCGGCGCCGGCGCCGACACACAGAGCAATAATTGAGCAAAGCAAAGCAATGAACCCAACTTGAGTGTCACTGATCAGAGCAACAGATCACTGATCAGAGGACAGCCGCGCGGCAGATCAGCGGGCACACTGAGCGAGCGGCGACTGCGGCGCAGACGACCGCTGTGCACTTCATTAGGTACAGATTGATAACATCAACTTGGTACATAGAGTTGGTACTTATTTAGACAAGCCGTATTTGTACTACTTATTTTAACATAGTAGCACTAGTAGGTATCTGTGCTAGTTAGTAGGTACATAGTCGCCGTCGGTCTAGCAGGTGAGGTAGGTCCCTACTTCCTATTTATTTCTTCTTTCAGCCAGCACAGAACTTCAAGAAATTCATTTCATAATAGTTCTGTTCACGAAACAAAATGGAAATAAAAAATTCTTTAAGGTAAAAATAATCTCAGTAGTCCTGAACTACTCATGGAACTGGTGGGAATAGACGCGTGCTAGTCGTCTTCGTGTTATGGTTATGGCACGTTATGGTTTCCTTGGTTGTATTGTAGTGCGTGCCAATCAGTCATCTGTGAATTTTAATACCTAACGTAGGTATTTTAGATTTATTTTCATAAACTGTATTGATGTTATTAAGGGATCTACAATGAAGTTAATTGTGCCCGCGATGCGCACGAGCCAATGAACGCGACCTCGCTTGTTCATTTAATGTTGTCAACGATTTTTAAAATAATATGGGATTCCTTTAAATGTAAGTAAGTACATAAAATAAATAAAACAAAACATCTTAAAAATAGTACTCTATATTTTAACGCATTCTTTGTAACATGCCTTTAAAAGTTTAATACAATTGATGAATCCTATACGGCTCACAGTAGATATAGTTAATGTTCTTAACTACATAGTATAAAACAAAGCCGCTTTCTCTGTCCTTATGGGATATAAATGTATGTCTATGTCCCGTATGCCTATATAAATCTATGTCTCTAAAACTTATAATACGCAGGACGCAAGCGCTCCGACGACTCGGGACCGGGTCACCGGGCGCTCCGGACGGCAGCGCACCCTAACTTTGGTCCTTTTCAAACTTTCGCGATCAGAACATATGATAAAACATATATGAACGGGTATCTATCGCAACACCCTAACTAACCAACGTCAGTCGAACGAGCCTGCAGCATCTTTCAAGATCCATTCTGGCGTGGAGCGTGGGGTCCCGTGGCGGATTTAAAAATTTTCCGCCTGTAGGCTATTTAATTTTTGCCGCTCCTACTGACCTTTTAAATTCAATAGGTAGGTGCGCTAGATTTGTTCACTATTATTTATTTACATTTAACCTATTCCATTCGTCTGATATAGGTAATTCCATTTCCTGGCAAAAAAAAAAAACCGCGAGCGAAGCGAGCCGAAATTTTGATGACATAAGTCATGGATGGTTTGATTTTGCTTATTATGCTTAAATAAAAAGCTGACACTGGTTTCGCTTTAAAAGATGTAGGAAGTTATCGTGCGAGCGAAGCGAGCCGAAAATTTTAAGACAAATAAGGCATGGAAAGTTTGATTTTGCTTTTTGTGCATAAATAAAAGGTTGACACATTCTTTACCTCTGAAGAAGTTACAAGCGAGCGAAGCGAGCCGAAATTTTTACGACAAATTAGTCATAAATAGTCAGCATAACAATTTATAGCTTTCTTCATTAAAAAATGCGGAATGTTCCATACGAACTTAAAACCAAATTAAGTTACCTAAATAAAGAGACAACAAGTATTGTATCTACCCTATGTCACTCTTCATCCCTTCAACTATCACCACTTAAAAAATCACTTCAATTCGTTGCTCTGTTTTACCTTGAAAGACAGACAAACTTTCCCATTTATAATATTAGTTTGGAAGTATGGATGGATGGATATGGATATACATATTATTATTGACCTACATGACAAGGAGTAGGACTATATTAAAATGTATTTTTTTATATTCGTTTTTTTCTGTAAGATAAAAAAAAAATTGGGACCAAATCCGCCGTCCCCTAGAATCTGCCGCCCTAGGCTCCAGCCTACTCAGCCTATTGGTAAATCCGCCACTGTCCCGGCGGCGGGGTCGGTGTCGTGTCGTGGCTTGTCCGGGTCGGTGTCGTGTCGTGGCTTGTCCGGGTCGGTGTCGGTGTCGGGTGCCGGCGGCGGGGCGCGGCGCCGCCACCGCTGCAGCGCGACGCACACGACGCACTCCCCCCCCTCCCCCTCGGCCCCCCCAGCACCAGGCAAGTGGTGCCGCGCGCGCGGCAGGCGCACCGCCGCCCACCCGGAGAGAGCCCGCGACGCAGACCCTGCTGATATACACCACATATGTGTACACTCAGATACTCATACATCTTACCGTCATAAATTATCCTACTATCCTACTACAAGTCCCGATCTTGAGCAAGCTGTGATGCTTCCATCGAACGAGGCGGCGGCGGCGGCGGAGCGGGGCAGGAGCGGGGCGGGTGCGGGGCGGGTGCGGGGCGGGTGCGGGGCGGGTGCGGGGCGGGTGCGTCGCCGAGCGCAGGCCTCTCCAACGCTACTGGCGCTCGACAAGAGAGCCGCTTTTATACGTAATTTTCAAAATGTATTCTAGGTGTTATACTGACCCTTTATTTCCTGTTGGTCTGTGAGCTCGTGCTCCGCAGGGTGCGAGTCAAGCTCGGGCTCCGCCCCCGTGGTGTGCGGGGCAGGCTCGGGCTTCGCCCCCGTGGTGTGCGAGGCAGGCTCGGCCCGCGCGGTGAGCGTGTCAACGGCCGCTCGCTTTTCCGCGATTAGTCTGCAATATGATCAATTAAATATTAATTTCATTTAACATTTTTTGTAGAGACTGCAGTCATAATGTCACAAATATTGTAGGTATGGTTTTACTCAGCATAGTATTCTTTTACCTTTTTTCATCAATCTCCTTCATTTTTTTTTCAGCCTTAATCCAGATATCATCCTGCAGTGAATCCATCAGTTGACTCTTATCCTGATACTTCTTGTAGTAGTCATCGGCCGACGAGGACGGTGTGTACGTCCGGTCTGATTGGCTCTTAGGCCTTTCCTCCGTCGTGTCTTTCTTGGAACCAGTTCCAGGAGTAGATGCAATTGGTTTGCTTTTTTTCTTAAACATATTAGTGGATTCCAAAATAACTCTGACAGGTTCTTCTCTAATTGGACTTTTAATTGTAGTCAGCCACGTTTTAACTTTTTCTACAAGTGTATCTTCTGAAGAAAACTTACTGGGGTCCAACAAGTGTGCAGGAGATGTGCTGCTGTTTGGAATCAGGTCTTCAGGTTTCAATAGTTTAAGAGGTGCGTCACTAACATCTGTATCTATAGTCTGGTTTTGTCTCTCTAAAGCTTGCAGGATGGACTCCAGCGCGATGTTACGCTGTCTGATCTTTTTGATCTTACCATTCTTTACCGGAATTGAACTCTCAGGTGGCTTTTCGGTTGGGATAAATTCAGGTGAAGCGGGATTGAGCTTACTGATCACAGCTACATCGGTTCCATCATGGTCATCTTCTGAATCATTCTGCTCCCGCACCTAAAACAATAACACAAAAAGTAATACTGACATAGTTTCAGTATTCCAACAGCTAATGTTTCCATGCATTCAATCATGTACAGCCTCAAGCTGACCGGTAACCGCCAACAAGGTATCTCACTGCAGGATATTGAAACGTACCATGTCGAGCATGTGTCGGATGAGGTGGAGGTCGGGGCGCTGCGGGCCGCCCGCGCCGCCCGCGACGCACCAAGAGAACAACTCCTCTTCCGTCTCTGAAATCACAACCATACTTCCGTGGACAACAGCTCGGGGCGAACGAACGTACACCTGCGTCTGTTTACTTTATTTGAGCAGCTTGTACCTTGCTGCGCGGCGGCACGCGGCGGGCGCTCGGCGGCGCTCAGCGGGCGCGGGCGCGGCGGCGGGGGGCGCGCGGGGCGGCGGCGGGGAGGGGCACGCGCCGCGCCCGCCCCGCCGCCGCCCTGCGCACGCGACAGGTCGCGGAGAATGGCGCGCTCGCTGGTCCACTGAGACATCGCGTGCGAGACCCGGTACCTACGTACAGATCTGCGATCATTGATCGTACACGATTCGCAGACAAATTCTGAAACAAAACACGAACTTTCACCCTCAGCCGCTCCGCTCCATCCGTCCGCCGCTCTCGATAGATAAGATACACACAAGATGATGATGGAGATGAATAACACCGAAAGAGATAAGTAGGTACCTATTGAAGAGGAGAATGATGGATGCGCTACAGACGAGATGCATGCAGATTATTTCTTCCAGGAAGGTACCTAAACTAAGTACAGGCAGATCATTCATACAACTTAATACTGTAAGGCAGATGCAGCATGTAGGTAGACCGGCCGGTTTATATTACAAAATTATTCGGTACTTCACTTCACTTCTTTGTTGTGGCTACTGCGACTTGACTTGTCGCAACTTTGCCAGTGTCCGTGTAATGTTAGATTCGTAAACTTTAGTGGAAAAATTTGGCCGGTGTTTATAGAGATTAACGATTAAATAAAGTAGTAGCACAGAGTAGAGTACATACATTTGTATAATTTGCCAGGTTAGGTAGTCGTAGTCTGTGCCTCCGTGCCACGGAGGAAGGAACGAATGAAACTGCACCACAGGCACAGCGTGGTGCAGGTGCAGTTTCAGAGTGACAGTGACAAGCAATAAGCGAAAAATCCAGACTATATTTTTTTAAATCTGAAATGAGAATTATTTATAATTACATATTAGGTACATAGTATATATTATATATTAGGTTTATACAACCAACAAAACGAAAAAATTTAATTCATTCTTCATCAAAGCAAGCAAAGAGCTAACGAGCGGGCGGGGCTGCGCTGCTTGATACAAAGTACTCTGTGGCTGCTTGCGAGCGAAACGAAAAACGAAACTGAATGAACGAAACTAATGAACTCGGAGGATAAAATACTATCTATCTTAGCGTAGTGACAGCTGTGACAGGCAGGAACCCTGTGTAGGTACCTACCTACCTATACCTAATATGAATCACTATCAATTAACAATAATGAGCAGAAGTTAAAATTATTACATAGACATCTTTTATTAAAATATTTCAGTGTCGATCCAAAGAACACAACTTAATCTGAAATCGGATCAAATAAAAATTTCGTGCGCCCACCACGGATCCATGAAAACCCTCTTTCTTTTATAGCGATTGATACGAAGGTAGGTGTAATGTTGATCAATAATATTTTCAGTGTAGATTTCTAAAAATACTGGTTTCACTAAGTACATCAGACGTAATGCGTCCTCTTCCTCCTTGCATGGATTCCTCACCCCAGTGATGGATGAGGGTCGTGAGTGACCTACAAGAACCACTGTCTCGATGATTCAGGTAGACAAGACAAATTAAAAACAAATAGGTATTTGGGTAAAATGATTTAATCATAAAAGAATACATATAGGTATACCTACATATTATACTATATATCTACCTCTATAGATAGCTTGTTCCAAATAAATATAGGTTTACGTAAGTACCAGTCAATCATGATAATATCACAGAACCGTAGGGTGAATCGTGCCATAGTTGCTTCATTCGATCGGTCTATATTCTAGTCGTCAATTAATCAGCACCAATAGTCAGCGGCCATAAACTCGGAGACAATGTTTCAGAATATGCACAGTCACTTGGAACTACGTCGAGCACGACGCGACGAATGCAGACTGGTACTCGTCGAACTCGCGCGGAGGGTCACTAGCCGTCCTCGGGGGCGCTAGCGGGGGCGGGGACGCTAGCGGGGGCGGGGGCGCTAGCGGGGGCGGGGGCGCTAGCGGGGGCGTGCGCAGCGTGGGCGCGGCCGCGGGGGAGGGGGAGGGGGAGGGGGAGGGGGAGTGCAGGCGCAGGAGGCCGGCGATGGCCGCGTACCGCTCGCGGCGGTCCCTCGGGCAGCCCTCGGCCGGACAGGCTCGGATCTTGGTCCGCAGCATGGCGGCGAGCTCCGCCCGCTCGGCTCGCTGCTCCTCCGTCATGGACTCCGGGTATCCTCGCTCTCCGTTCCCGTCCGTGATGATCACCGTGTTGTTGTTCATCTCCAGCTTGTCTGATTTTTCCCCGAGGTCGATGCCCTCGGTGCTTCCTATGTTACTTTCCGTCGGATTGGGACTGTTCGTTTTCGGTACGAAATCTGCAGCGTTCGGGTTCAAGGCGGTCCGGAACGCTGAGCCTGCAGGTTCGCTCGGTGGAGCGGGCTTCCGATTCGGAGTTTTAGGAGTAAGTTTGCTGATAACGATCACTTCATCGGATGTGGTTAAATTTTGTGCCGAATCTGGGCTGCCGTAGTTTTGAACCTGTAATAAAAAAAAATACTCTGTTCATGATTTCATTTTTTTGTTTTCACTTCTGTTAAAAAGGTTTTAAAGCATAGGTTAGGTACGTGTCTATGACGACCTCTCGCAGTTGTGTTAACGCCCGGCTGAGATGCGGAGGTTGCGGGTTCGATCCCGCTACGGGACAAATGTTTGCATGTTCTGCAGATATTTGTTTCGTGTCTGGGTGTTTTCTATCTATAGTATGTATACTATGTATTGACAAAAAAAAAATGTATCTAAGTATATATCAGTCATCTGGTTACCATAACACAAGCATTAAGTTGTTTAGCTTGGGACTAGATGACGCTGTGTGGAATGTCCAAGGATATTTATTTATTATTATTTATTTATTATTATTTATTTATTTTATGAACATTATTTAAATTGGTTTACATAATTATGAAATTTTTATGTTTTGTTATTATTTGGAATGGAATGCAGCAACGAGTGACGCAGACGCCGCGGTGTCTCGTCTCATTGCGGCATTGTTCTGCGAATCTACGAAACTTGATGCCCTTTGGCAAACATTCTGCATTAATAGATAGCATTTCCCTTTAAACTAATGAGTTTAAACTCACATTCCAGCACAAATCCGAGGTAACTAGGACACCATTGTCCTACTTACCTCTTTTCTTCCTGGGTATAAGGAGGTAGTCATAAACTACCTCCTTAGACCCATAATCTGCATCATGCATGCAGTCAAAGTCAACGTGAGAAACATTGAACATGGTATGTAACTGTTACCATTGCCGTTTGAAACTGGTTCTGGCTTGTTACCCTGTTTTTTTTGATGCTGGACATAGGACTCCCCCACAATAATTCTTCAGTGGTCTGTGAGACCGGTTTTGGCGATCTCCCGCCATTCCTCTTCTGGCTTATTTATTATTTTAGAAAGCTTACCATTCTCAGCATGGTAGTAATGCCCCGTAGATCCGGTGTTATCTGAAGCGGCGCCGTCACGGCGGCACCGCCATGTAGCGGCGCCGTCACCCCCACCGCCCGCGCCGCTCCATACCTCAGCTGTTGCTCCTCTTCACATTCTGTTCACAATATTACAATTACATAACCGTTGGGTGCTTCACAGGTACTTGTTGTATTGTAAGTATGTCTTAGATTTGAAGAGTATAAATGGATGGTGAAAGCTAGCTTCCCCTCAAACAATTTATAGCATACAGTTGCAGAACAAAAAGGTTGACCAGTTTACAAATCCATTCGTTTAACCGGTGCAAGCACCTGTTACCTTTTTAGACTGCGTTTCTACAAAACCAGAGTGGGTGTACTTGTGTCAAATGGTTATCAAACCTAGCAATAAAATTACTAGTTTTAAGAATTGGTCTGTAATAAGATGGAATAAAGATATTTTGACTTTGACTAGCAAGCGATAACAGATCATAAGGTGGAGGAAATTCCGTGATACATCAATGTAATAACATACCTTCAGGAGCCGCGTGTCTGGGCGGCGGGCGCTGGCCCTGCAGCAGACAGGCCCCCTGCAGCGCGGGCGCCCCCCCGCCGCGCCGCGAGCCCCCCTCCCCGCCCCCCGCACCTCCCGCGCGCGCCAGGTCCGCTTGCACGTCTTCCATAGTGCACCATCTTGTTGCCATTCTCTCACAACTTCAATTGATTACCTATATGTGTAAAATGCAAATTCCTTGTAGGTATGTATGTACTCTTTCCTAATTTAGAATGTTGCACACATACAAAAGTGATTCATCACTGTGCGCACTGTAAGCGATCTTTGATAGCCACTTGGGTTGTGACATGTGCTGGTGTGCGTTTTTAAATAGGTCGGTAGGTAATTAGTTAATGTGTTTACATCATAGTTAATAGCTTCCAAGTTATACTTATTAGTACTTAAGTACTATCATTTACTTCGTCGGTAAGACTGCGTGTTTGAACCAACTTTAACCTCCTATGGTCTGTTTCAAGTTGGTATCATAAAATTTGTTCTGATTTATGTATCACAGCATGCTGAGCCAAGATGGTTCTTCTGAAACGAGAGAATAAGACAGACTATGTCCATACCGTATGACTCATAGATTACATACCTACTTACAGAAAAGAGAAACTTTTGTTTGTAAACTGTTACTTACCGTTTACCGTTGCTCATATTTCAAGTGCTTTTCAACTCTTGGATGTAGGTAGGTAGTACTTACCTACTTTGTTTCGTCATTTTCACTTAAATTCCTGGCATAGGCTTGCACTGTACTGTGGTGTGGTATGGAAGGATGGTTGGTAGGGATATGCCTATTTCATATTGTAATGTAAAATAAAACTAACTAACTCTACTTTGTCTAGAACAATCGTTTGTTTTTATTGCACAATGGATGGATGGATGGTTGGTGTGGGTGGTGAGTGGTGACCACAGAACATAATACTCAAGAGGTGGTGACTGGTGTGGTGACTGACTGTGTGTGACTGACAATGACAATGTCACTCACTCACTCGCCGTCGACGTGACGACGTGCTCACGTGTCACTTCACTTGTCTTGTCATTCAGCAGCCAGCTGTCTCTCGTCCACACCACAGAATATAATACCTACTCTAGAGCTGGGGGCTAAAATGGCCGTTCGAGCATTTCTGCTAGCAATTCTTAAAGTGCATTTTTATTTCATGAATTGTTTAGAATTTTCACCAAAACATAATAGAATGGCTCAAATTGATCCGTTTTACCAAATTTTGATGAAAATGCTAAATAATCCATGAAAATAATGCACTTTATGAACTGCTCGAAGAAGCCATTTTAACCCCCTGTTCTCATCTCGTCTGTCAGCTTCAGCTGTCACTGTCACACGAACATTGTTTTGTTGTTTTTCTAAAGCCTCGGGGCTCTGAGCATAAGTATGAAGGTATAACTCAGTCATCGGTGACTTTGTTCTATTGTCGCAAATTAACGCTATTCGTAAAAAAACTAGGTAGGTACTAAAAAAAATGAGTAACGAGAATCAAGCTGACGCTGAAGAAGTTCAAAATGAGTTGTCCGCAGCGACAGAGAGCCTGAAGATTGACGAACACAAGGAAAATGGAAATGATTCTACAAAAACTGATAAAGTTAAAAGTGAGTATCACCTACCTCAAAAACCTTTTAAAAAGTTTAACAGACTTCAAAAAAGTTCCACTGCATACTTTTTTCTGTTATGTATGTTCACTGATTATAAAAATGTTTTTTGTTTGAAAGAGGATGCCCAATATGTGATCTTTGGAATTATAATGAACAGAGATGGAAGAGTACAGGAAATAACTCTCTTTTCTTATGGAATAGTTAATTAATATTTTATTTCAAATTTTACCACTTGTTTTGTTATCAGATTATTTATTTGGTTGAATGGTTATAATCCTGACTTTAACATTTCAGTTGACATTCTCCTAAAAGCGACTGGTGATGCACCAATTATGAAAAAGAAGAAGTGGGCTGTGGACGCAGAGAAGCAAATCGGCTGGATCATGGAGTTTGTGAAGAAATACCTCAAGCTCGGCCCTGACGAGAAGCTTGTGAGCCCCTTTCATTTGTTTATTAATTAAATAAATAAATACAAAATACAGATGTTATTATAGTTGTGTAGATTAGATATTATTGCCAAAAGATATAAGAATAGGAAAGTGAAAAAATTCTATACACCTATCTAATGTTTTTCTTCTAAAATAAAAAAAATAAATAACTTTGTTAGACAACTTATGATAAATAGACAATTTTGTATGTTTTCAGTTCTTGTATGTGAACCAAACATTTGCACCGTCACCTGACCAGGTGGTCAAGAACTTGTATGAATGCTTCGGAGCGGACGGGAAGCTGGTGCTCCACTACTGCAAGAGCCAGGCGTGGGGCTGACCTTCACCCTGACCCTGACCTTCACCCTGACCCTGACCCTGACCCCCATCCCCACCAGCTCCATACAACTAGTCAACATAGTCTAGCTAGCAATAACTAATGATGAGGTTTAGTTGAATAGTTTCAAGGGTTTAAAATAAGATATGAAATATTGCTAAGGCTTTTTTTAAGTTTCTAACGCCAGTGATATGGAACCTATTCTGAGCTAAGTATGTATGTACTGTAAAAGTTGTAATCATTTAGATATCTACTGTACATACCATAGCTTTATATAGTTTATAGAAAAATATTAAAATAAAATTACTTGCAATGTTATAATATTCTTGATTGCGTTGGTTAGGTGCTGTGTAATAGCTGGCCACTTTTCTTACAAGCACAGGTTTGTAATCAGTTGTAGGTACAAATAAAACTAATATTTAAAAAAACATAATATAAAAGTTTTTATCGCATAAATAAATGCTACACTTTACAATGATTACATTCATAAGAAACAGAACATAACTTAAGTCCTCTTCCTGTCTCCGCTGCCGTTGACGTACTCTTTACTTGTCGTCCTCGTGGGGAGATTATCTGAAATAAATTAACGAAGTTTATAAACATCCATTTTAATCTATATTCCAAATATCTATAAATTATTTAGATCGGCTATCTACACTCGCATGCGTATCGCGACAAAGGAACTATAGCTAATGTGAAAAATCTGATAAATCTGAACAAAACCGAACAGTTCCGCGACTTGGCGTGCGAGGGACGCGAGGGTGGATCGGCACAAAGCATGATGATGAGTGCGAACTGATTGCCGTCCGAAAATGCACAGTCGAAGTAAAGTACATGTTTTGGCGAAGGCCTACTTCGCCAAAATCGGCGGCTAAGTGTTCGATATTGTATCGAACACGGTGCGTCTACGAGAAACAAGTTCTCCTCTGGAACGTGACAGGGATGCGCGATAGGTACCTATACGCAATTAGATCAAAGAGTCGCAATAACCTGGCGGGCGGCAGCACTTGTTCCTGGCGGGGGCGGGGGCAGCGGGGGCCGTGGGGACGGGGGCAGCGGACAGGGGCGAGGGGGGGCAGGGGCAGCACGCCAGCACGCTGCCGCGAGACGTGTCCATCGCCGAGATCTTCTCCACCTGAGGAATAGACCGCTCGTGTAAACAGATCTTTATTCAAATACTTATCAACGGCGATGATCTGCGTTAAAGAAACCGTCTGTAGACTCCTACTGTTCCGAGCGATGCATGAAAACCAACACGACACGGTACCTTGTCCGGCGCGGCGGGCAGGCGCGGCCGGCGCGCCTCCAGCGGCAGTCGCAGCTGCTGCGCCAGGCTGTCCCCCCCCACCCCGCCCCCGCCCCCGGGGGAGGGGGAGACGGGGGGGGCGCGGGCACTCCCCGCGACCGAGCCCGCACCGGAGCCCGCACCCGAGGGGAGGTATTGCTGGGAAACAGAACACGTATGAACAAGGTGAGAGATGAGGTAGACCTTGACCTGGTAGGTAGAGCTCACCTCGGGCACCTTCCACACGATGATGGTCCCGGCGGCGCAGCAGGAGACGACGTGTCTCGCGTCGGGACTGAACCTGCAACACGTGACCGCGCCCGCGTGACCAGACCCCATGTGCGTGTAGATACCCTCTTGGTACTTCCACAGCTGGAATACAGACAGAACGAGGTATATTCGCGCCTCCATACAGAACGTTAAGATCATCCCTTCTCCCATTCAAAAATACTCACGCTTACCTACACACATCAACAAAGTCTAGGGATATTGTACATTTCATTAAATATCTCAAAATCGGTGAAGAATTTTTAAAAACAGTAAATGGCAAAGTGGTAGGTAATTTTAAGGTCTATAATAATAAAATAAAACATTATGTAATTCTTTTGTTTTTAATATTAATAATATTATTTTTTTAACTCCATAGAAAATTTGTATGATAAAAATAATAATTTCTTACTGTTTTTTTTATTAAATTTAAAATCTAATTTTAAGTTATTAGTGTTGCTACCTCTTACATTAATTACACATCGATATTTTTGGTTGATACTTAAAATTAAATTGCCAATTTCTTATTGCGGAGTTGTCGGTGAGCGGCCGCGCGGTATGGACATTAGCATTATCGTGTTTGAGTAAAAGTTCTTAGCCCATTTGAATTCTGTGAGGGACAACGACAGATTCTAGTACCTCCTCGTGGTATTTTTATGCAGTCATGTTGTCTTGGATCCAAACGAGCTGGGTTCGTGCGCCAAGATGAATTTCTTCCCAAAGCGTGATTGTTCCGCCGAGGTATGGGGGGACCTCTTGAGGGTGCTGCAGGCGACTAACTCTTCCTAGGGTTTGGCAAACGCGTGTTCTTCTTGAATCCGGATGAAAATTAAACCGGAACTCATCGATGAACAGTACCAAAGACCAATGTTCGTCACTCGATATTAAATGCTCCCGAGCTCGCAAAAGCAGCCGACCGCGATTGCCACGTCGCAACGCTGTAACATGCAACGGTCTTCGAACATGAAGACCAACTTCATGCAACCTCATTTGCACGGTTTGGACGCTTATCAGCAGCTGGGGGTCCCCCTAGAGCCTTTTTACTAGTTACATAGCTGTAAAATTCAGTGGTCTTCTAGCGGTCATTTGGAAAAATCAATCCTGTCTCTGCGTAGTAACACCGAATCTAACCTTGGGCAGTTTTACTACATCCCTATTACTAAGATAACGTGATCACAATCCTGTTATCACGTCTTGGCTGGCGTGTATGGCCTCAGCAACAACGCGTTAAATAGCACCATTTTCTAACGTGCCCACGGCTCACGGGTTTCATCTCGACTCAAATGGCGATGTAAAATTGCTCTTTAAACTCATACGGCCCAACAAATTATAAAATAAAAACAATACAATCCCTTTTTCAATGATTAATTTCAATAAAACAATTTAATTTTTTCTCGTCGAAACACACCTCTAACAATTTTGCCTCCGAACTATTAATAATTCTTTTTTTTTTAATTTTCATTTAAAAAAATTGGAAATAGAATAAAAGAGGTTTCAATCGGTATATAAACTTTTAATAAAAACAAACAAGATTTTAAAATATCAAAGCGAAAATAATGTGGTACTAAGATATCCCTAGACTTTGTTGATGTGTGTATATTATCTAGTGGAAATGGCAAGTTGGCAGTGAGGTCTTATCATCTTGCTATTCAATTTAGACCTAAGCGTTGCGTATACCAATACAAGGAAAGCGCAACAAAGTGTCCTGTTCATAATACAAGTGTAGTAGCATGCAGCATGTTACCTTGACGATCTGATCGTTCCCGCCGGTGACGAACAGTTCCCCGCCGTGCGAGATGTGCACTCCGTTGACGGCGCCCTGCTTGCTGGCCTCCAGCTGTAATACACACGACACATCTTTAGCGAGGGAAGGGAAATGTTATCCTTTTCATAAATACTTTCAGAACGAAAGGTTTCGTTTCGGTAGCAGCCTCTGTCCGCCCGCGTCTTATTTTATTTTTTATTTTTTTTATTAGGAAAAACAAACAATTATGTTCAAACATGTTGAGTACATCTAGGTAGGTACTAATAGTAGGTAATTAGTAGCAAATTATTATGAACATAATCCACAACGTTTTACACAGATTAGTTTTATCCTCGTTGTTTAACAAAAAGCAGCTAGAGAGGCACTTAGCATACCTAAATTAATTCTAAAAGAGGTAGTTAGAGTAATTAATAGTAACTAGGTTTTACACTAAGCCGTAGTGACTTAAAACATACCGAAAACAAATGATATTTTTTTTTTTAATTTAAACAATATGAAACAGAAACAACAAAAAATAAACATAATAGAACAAAGGATGTAGCAGTTAAGCTGCGAGTACATCCGCATCCAAATAGGAAAGCGCTTCACTTATAGATTTCTTAAAGGTATAATAGGAGCAGTAGAATATATCAAAAGATACAAAGTTGGTGTTATATGACTCGGTCATGCGTCTGATAGGATTACGCAGTCCCGAGTTTGTCCGGCAGATGTTTAGAGCGAAAAGTGGTTTAGAGCGGGTCGCTCTAATGTGGCAGGATCTCGGGGCTGCGTACGAGATACAATTAATAAGGTTGATACAATCAATGTTGTTATGAATAATGTTATACAGGGTCATAGCTTCAAGGTATTTACGTCTAGATTCAAGAGTGTTAAGGTTATACTTAGAGAGTAAATCCGCGTAAGACTTAATATATTTGCCATGGCAGCGATAACTCATTGTACGCAGATACTTACGCTGCACCTTTTCCACTGCATCGATGTATTTTTTATAGAAAGGGGACCAAACTGACACCGCATATTCGAGTTGGGATCTAACCAATGTTTTGTATAAGTAAAGAAAAGTGGACACTCTTTTAAAGTCAGAAGAGGATCTTATTACAAAACCGTACATTTTAAAGGCCTTGCCGATAATTTTTTCAATGTGTTGGTTTAGGCCGAGCTGGTCGTCAAGTAAAACCCCAAGATCTTTTATAAGCTTTACTTTAGTGAGAGGAACAGTCTTGGCATAGACAGGATGTGTGATCGATCACACTAGGTTCCTAAGCGTCCATGACGACGTTCTAAGTTTTAAAAGCGCTCTGCGAACTAAGAGGTGTCGTTACACAAAGGCGTGAATGACGTGATGAGAACAGCCGGAGAACACAGTCTGCTGGGAAACTAGCCAATTTCCTCCTGATCGGTGGTTCTAAGCTTATGAACGCGGGTGATGCGTCACCTCTCTCGCCAGGTTCCCGCTGCCGGTCTCCCAGTACGCCACACGGCGGTCGGTCCCGCCGGTCAGCAGCTGGCAGCCCCGCGGCTCGAAGCACACGCACATGAACAGAGTGTTGGCGTACATCACCTGACGACGCGACAGCGAACTGCAACACATACACGCACACACATACTGTTGCACATTATAACCATTGGATAGGAGCAGAAACAATGGTTCTTCCGGTCTTTCAAACACGTTTTGTAAAATGAATGTTATGAATAAATGAACTGAACTGGACTGAACTAAACTCTTAAGAAGTGAGATTTAAAACCGAAATGAGCTACCTACTATAAAAAGCTACGTATGCGTGATGGCCCGGGTACTGTAACAAGAAGCTGCGGGTATAGTTACATGAGGTCCCATATGATGCAGGAGCCGTCGGTGCCGGCGCTGACGGCCTCCGTGTCGTTGGGCGACACCTGGATGGCCGACACCGGAGACTTGTGCTCCTTCAACACCTGCCGACACACAGCGGGTCACGTATATCCAACAAGCGTGTTGTATCGGTGCTGTATGTATAGTTACCTTCTTGAGAGTCTGCTTGTGCGGCAGTATGTCCCACAGCCTGACCTGCCCCTCGCAGCCGCCGGAGATGAGGGTGCGTCCGTCGGAGGTGGCGTCCAGCGCGGACGTGCCCTTGTTGTGCGTGTTGTAGATGCAGTACATCAGCCGCCCCGTCAGCGGAGTGAAGGCGCGGATGTTGCCGTCGCTCCAACCTGACCAGCACACCGCTTACTTGACACCGAATTGGACACTTAGGCTCGTATTCAGAGACTTCACTCAATATTGAGTCTACGTTTGAGCATCGATTTTTGACAGTTCTCTATGAAAACTGAGTTATGAATCACCGCTTGAGACACGTTTTACGCTTGATTATAGTCTCTGAATACGGGCCTTACTCATACAAACATAGACTATATAGAACCGACGTATTTTTACGAAGGAATCAAAGCTGAGACCCACTACGAGCGAGCGCTAATCTAATCGCCGAGCTGTCGCCGTCGCCGTGGCCTAGAGTGTGTTGCTGTTGAAAGTGTTGAAACGTACTATACGGTTTGTATCGATACATAGACGATAACATGCGTCAGCAGCCATTGAGGTTCGGATTTCGAACGGACTGTGAGATGAGGAGAGTGTATGGGTGTGTGGTAGAAAGAAAAATGTATTTCTTACGACCTCAAGGATCACTTTAAAATGTACAGTCTTATAAGTTAGGTGACTCTATTGCCTGTTCCAACACAACTTCCTACACCAGGGAAAGAATCAGGCAAGAACCTGTTGGGGTGGAGTGAAGCTTCAGTGTAAGCCAGGGAGAGGTGTGTGTGTGTGTGTTTGGCTCACCGGAGATGATGCTCTTCCCGTCTGCCGCGAAGAGCACGGCGGAGCAGGTGAAGTTGGGCACCATCACGCGCAGCAGCTCGCGGCACGACGCCAGGCACCACACGCGCACCGAACCCGCGCCTCCCGTCGCGAACACGCCGGACATGCCTCTGTACACGAACAACACACGCTACCGTTGTGATTTCTTTTTTCCTTGGAGATATTCAAATGCAGGGTACTCACCTAACAGGCTACACGGTTGGGTGAGTAGGTAGGTACCCTGCATTTCAATATCAGATGTAGGTATTTTTTTTTTCAGGTATATCTGATAGGTTATGCGAGAGGTGGAGGGAATATTTAATCGACAACGAAGTTTGTATTGTTACATCTTAGACCCGCTGGAGAATATAGAAGAGCAGTTAAGAAAAAATTGCACGGTTCACTAGGCGAGTTCTGGTGATCGACGATATATTTGGTCTCGCGACGCAAGGCTGGGGTCTAACCTGGGGAATGCGATGTGGTTGATGGCGCAGCGGTGGCAGGTGACGAGGAGGGTGGGCGTGAAGGTGGCCACGTCCAGCGCGTATATCTCCGAGGAGCGGGTCCCGGCCAGCAGCAGGCGCGAGGCACCACGTACCCCGCCGCCCTCCATCAGCTCCAGAGACGTGATGCACCCGTCTAGCTTCGCGCTCTTCAACTGGAACAAGCATCCGTCTTAAAGTCACAGCTGATTAGAGCCACCACGCACCGCCTCGTCGCACGGCGTCCTTGCGACCGAGGCGATGCGGTGACGCCACCAGAGTTGATGTAGTGACTAGTGAGCCATACAACTTCATATTAAGAATACTAACCGCACGAGGCGAGGCGGAGTGGGTGACGGGTGGCTCTAATGAGCTGAGCTACCTATATCATAATAAGAGCATGACTGACTCAAATAACTCACCCAATAACTCTTAATAACTTAGTTCAAAATCAAATCTTTTTATTATGGAACAAATTACATGGAATAGGTTACAATAAGGAACGTTGACTTCCACAAAAGTTAAAAAACTGAGTAGTGGAGTCAGTTGACCACTACCTGATACGAACGAAGGGACGAAGTGACTTACCGCCTTGAAGTGTGGTTTGTTGGGGTCGAGTATCTTCCCCTTGGGGAAGGCTCCCTTCCAGTTGATCTCGTCGAGTATGTCGATGGTGCCGTCCCCTCCGCCCACGATCAGGCAGCCGTCATCCATTATCAGGATCGCCTCGATACCTGACGCAAATATTAACACTCTAATATCTGTAAGACTACCCCCCACCCCCCTCTCTAGGGTGACGTCATATTTTTTCAATTTACATTAACAGGTGTTTTGGGCATGTAGAGAGAAGAAAGTCGTTTAACACATTCAAGGCCCAAGTCTCGCGGTCTCGAAGTCGAGCCAGTGCGTCTGGGGCACCCAACGTGTTAACGAAACAGGTGTATAAGGCGAGTGTGAATGGGACAGCTGGAAGGCTAACATATTTGGAGCAAATATGTGATGGTGGGTCTGTCACCTAGACTGTAACAGATGGAGTCCGGTCGCTTCCCCTTGTGCCAGGGCCCGCACTTGGCGAGGCAGCCCAGCAGCGCCGGCTTCAGGTGACCCACCGGCGCGGCGGCGTCAGGCGGGTACCCGATACTGAACTTTATCATGTCGCCCGTGCTGGAACATACATATATACAGCTGATACCTGTAGAAATGTAAATGGAGGTTATATATAGAACAATGTGGGTGGAGGGTCGGTCAACTCACGTGGTGCCGGCGTATCCTACGACGTCCCCCCTGGCGATGGCGATGCAGCGCACACAGCGGCGCAGCTTGCCCAGCGACACGTCCACCACCTCCAGGCTCTTGTTTGTATGATCTACAATATAGTATCTCACGTGGTGCCGGCGTATCCTACGACGTCCCCCCTGGCGATGGCGATGCAGCGCACACAGCGCCGCAGCTTGCCCAGCGACACGTCCACCACCTCCAGGCTCTTGTTTGTATGATCTACAATATAGTATCTCACGTGGTGCCGGCGTATCCTACGACGTCCCCCCTGGCGATGGCGATGCAGCGCACACAGCGGCGCAGCTTGCCCAGCGACACGTCCACCACCTCCAGGCTCTTGTTTGTATGATCTACAATATAGTATCTCACGTGGTGCCGGCGTATCCTACGACGTCCCCCCTGGCGATGGCGATGCAGCGCACACAGCGCCGCAGCTTGCCCAGCGACACGTCCACCACCTCCAGGCTCTTGTTTGTATGATCTACAATATAGTATCTCACGTGGTGCCGGCGTATCCTACGACGTCCCCCCTGGCGATGGCGATGCAGCGCACACAGCGCCGCAGCTTGCCCAGCGACACGTCCACCACCTCCAGGCTCTTGTTTGTATGATCTACAATATAGTATCTCACGTGGTGCCGGCGTATCCTACGACGTCCCCCCTGGCGATGGCGATGCAGCGCACACAGCGCCGCAGCTTGCCCAGCGACACGTCCACCACCTCCAGGCTCTTGTTTGTATGATCTACAATATAGTATCTCACGTGGTGCCGGCGTATCCTACGACGTCCCCCCTGGCGATGGCGATGCAGCGCACACAGCGCCGCAGCTTGCCCAGCGACACGTCCACCACCTCCAGGCTCTTACTGCCGCCGAGGATGTTCCACACGCGCAGGTTCGCTGTCACATACAAAATGTGCTGTAACTGAATCCTACCAGTCCTTCCTATCCTATTCATTAATTAATATTATAAATGTGAAAGTTATTGAGAATGTTTGTTCTTTCACGCAAAAATGGCCGGACCGATTTGGTTGAAATTTAGTATGTATATAGCCTGGATTAACACATATGCTACTTTTTATCCCGATATTCCCGCGGGAAAGGGACGGGATTTTTTATAAAACACAAGAATTCTAATCGAATACATTCCTACATTCTAATCGAATGCATTCCTACATATGAGGATACAAGTGTATGTATTGTGTATGTATGTATGTATATATACTGACAGTCTCCGCCGGTGACGAATGAGTTGGGTCTGCAGTTGAGCGCGGTGAGTGTGACGGCGTCGCCCGTCGTCAGCTTGGCGGCCGTCGCCGTGCCCGTCGCCGCACCACTCTGACATACAATTTCAATTTCAATTTCAAAGCCTTTATTTACTGAGACAAACATTTTTACAGTTCAGACATTTACTATTACTACTTATTTAATCTAGTGCTTCGTCAGCGTGTCCTGCAGACACATAGGCCTCCTCCAACCGCTTCCATTCCGCGCGCCGGCCTGACATACATACAGCGAGTTGGTACAATCCTTCTCCCTTAAGATCATGGGAAATACAATGAATAAAAAGTGTAGTAACCTTGCAGTCCCAAAGCACGACGCAGCCGTCGTCCCGTCCGCCGAGCGAGATCATGTACCGCTCGTCCGCTGAGAAGGACATCGCCTCCACACGCACCTGCAGAGCAGTAGCCGTATTATACGAACCTCGCTCACGACTCAACTAGACTAAATGTATCAAAACCAGAGCAGCGCCTCTATCGGTAAACAGACTGAACTACTGATTCACAACAACAGTTCACACCATTCCACCACATCCACTCACCAACGCTTGACTTGTTAGCGAGGATAGATTCCTATACTATACAAAAACCGCCCAACACATCTATATAGGTAGGTATAGTATGCTACCCAGAATATTTTCATCGACCTATTGAAGCCCACTGCTGGGTGTGTCCAGGCCCTCTCTCAAGGTACCTACGCCAAGTCCGTATAGGCAACTCTGGTGATGGAGTTTTTAAGCAACCGACTTTAAAAGCCGGTAAGTGCCGTTAATTTAACGTGCAGAGGGCACGGAACAGTTGAGTTAGTGCTATTTTGCGGTCACCTACCCAAATTTCTACGGCTCAGAACACTGCTTTACTTGACCGATTTATCTCTTCTCTACTAATCTCAACTAATATAATAAAGAGATTATGTTGGTTTGATTGTATGGGGAGGTCATTAAGCGCCGCGCGTTTTCGTCAGCGCGATCAAGAATCGGGTCATTTTTACTAGCGCCATCTAGTCAGAAATAAATGTGTTAGCAAGCTTCGCCATGAGCGCTTTAGAACAATTACATCGTAACGGCTACCTTATGCAGTTCGTGCGTGCCGATGAGTGTACGTTTCTTGAAGTCCCAGAGCTTGGCGCTCGCCTTGAACCCGATGTGGTTGATCTGGCCGGAGCCCACGAACGTGCCGCGTGGGGACAGCGCCACCGTCGACACGCTGCAATACATAACACAACACCAGTTCGATACTAAACTACACTCTCCATTAAGTAGCCCTACCATTAGTTTTCGACTTGTATACTTAGTTAACTATCCTAACGGGTCAAGTATTTAAAAAGCATGAAATTATTAGTTCATGCAAGTTACCGGGGGCGACGCTGCGTTGGATTCTCAAACATTTTGTGATATTTGACTATCAATACTACAGTAAACTGGTGGTAGGGCCTCAGGAACCTTTTTTTTTTTTTTTTTTTTTTTTTTTTTTTTAAATTCTGTCCTTTCTTGCAATCTGCCAGTTAGGCATTGAGCAAAGAGTTGTGTCATCATCCTGCCATTCATGAAGCAAGTCCACTGACATGTCCATGTTTTTCTCTGAGTAGGTCTTGTGGGGCTCTCCTCTTCAGTCTTACAAATGTTGAGGAGTCCTTCATTAGACTATTTGCCAATTGATTTGGGTGCAGATCCAGCCGTTTTGCGTAGGAATTCAGTTTGTTTGTGATGTCCTCTCTGACTGTGGGAATGTTGAGGTCATGATGTAACTGGTTGTTTGTTATGAACCAAGGTGCTCCCGTGACCATGCGTAGCACTTTAGACTGGAATCTCTGGATGATGTCCAAGTTGGAGTTAGCAGCTGTGCCCCACAATTCCGCGCCATAAGACCACACCGGTTTTAGGATACATTTGTAGACTAAAAGTTTGTTCTCCATCGACAGTTTTGATTTACTACCCAGTAGCCAGTAAAGTTTCCTAAGTTGCAAGCCTAAGGCCTTTCGCTTGGTAAAGATGTGCTTCCTCCAGGTGAGTCGTCTATCAAGGTAGATGCCGAGGTATCTCACATCTTCGCTTTGGGGTATTTGTATACCATTCAATTTTACGGCGGGGCATGTACCACGTCTGATAGTAAAGGTTACGTGTGCTGATTTGGTTTCGTTCGCCTTGATACGCCAGTCTATTAGCCATGTTGACACCTCGTCCAGACTTCGTTGAAGGATATCCGATGCTATTTCAGGGTCGTCATGAGTAGCGATAAGAGCTGTGTCGTCCGCAAATGTACCCACAAGTACATCGTCCATAGTAGGTAGATCGGATGTGTATATTAGATATAGTGTTGGGCCCATAACACTGCCCTGAGGGACACCTGCTTGTATACCATGGAGACCTGTTCTATCCTCGCCATGCTTTACGTAGAAGTGCCGCTGATTTAAATAGGATTTTATGAATAAAAACTGGTTTGTTGGTAATGCTCTTAGGCTTTTGTATAGGAGGCCCTCGTGCCATACACGATCAAAAGCCTGAGAGATATCCAAGAAGGCTGCTGAGCTGTATTGTTTGTGTTCAAACCCGTCGTTCATTTTAGATACCAGGATCAGGAACCTTAACTACTCTAATATTTCCACCAACTTGGCACGTTATAATATAATGTGACCAGCTGTGGAATGACACAGTGTGAGTAACACAGATAATATAGCGATACTAGTATAAATGTCTTACCTATTGGTATGTCCTGAGAGGAAGTACATCTTCTTAGACTTCCACTCCTGGATGCAGACCTTGTTCCCCATGGGGTACACAATGTGCTGACAGTCGGGGTGCACCTTCAGCCCTCGGATCGCAGACCCTGGGAGATGTTAGTCATTTTTTAAAGTAGGTAGTATTTGTTATTAAGGATGCTGATAAATATCTGAATGTATAAGTCTAGCGCACAGTGTTAATACAGTTTTGTGATCATAGCTGAGATAGTATAAGCTAACACTTAGTTTAAGTTCAATATTAGACAAACTTAAGTGTTAATTTAATAAGATAAGCAACAGTTTACACAAAGGTACTAAGCGCTTGTTCTGTTTCTAGAACTATCAGAACTTACCATCAAATCCAATAATAGCATAGGTCTCCAAATTCTTTACATCAGTTGCCATTTCAGTCAGTATCAGTAATAAAAACGTAAAATAATAAAATATCTACAACCATACAACAAATAGTGTATGATTTGAGTCAAGTTTGACTGTTTGTTTTGGCAATGGTTGCCGGGTGAGCTGTAAACAGTTGCTATGGTAACAGATCACTACTTGTCACCATGGAGTATATAATGTGTGGCTAAACTTTTCAGCTTCTGTCTGGCTGTGGTTTGGAATTTTGGATCAGCTGAGCTACCTATAGATTTTGTTTCTAATTATATTTTCTACATTATCTAAATATGTAGTAGTTAAGTTTCTGTAAATAGTTTTGAGTTGGTACAATAACACAGCAAGAGCTGATGAAAACACTTTCTAGTTGACATTCATACCTATATAATATAGGTCATAAAATGAAAAATCAAATTCATAGTCAAGTTAATTCAAGTAGCAAACATTCATAATATAAAATCCTTGGCTTTTGCCTTACTTTTAGATTAGATTTATTATATTATTCAAACTTTAAAGTTTTTAAATATTTTACAATGTATTTCTATAATAATTCACTCAGTCAAAGAATTCATACCCAATCCTAAGCTATCCTAGAAAACCATCCAAGTCAGTCAAGACAGTCATCCAGTAAAAAATGTTATTAGAACTCGTATATTATTTTATTTAAGAATACATTCTAGTTATTATATAAAACATACTTAAAATACTATTTAAACTATCGCGACTTGAAAACATATTTATAAATATTAATGGGACTTAATCGCGTATTAACTGTAACGCCACCGAAACGTCGAGGTAAATAATATGATTTTAATACGCGATTAAGTCCCGTTAATATTTATAAAAACATACTTAATTCATAATGAGGCACACACACAGTGGTACTGTTCAGTAAAGCTAGGTCCGTCACTTCCTGCTGAGGCACCTCCGTCGGACAGCCTTGGCTTTCTCTTCCACCATCTCCTTGGCAACCTCGGCAATGCGTTTGATCTCGTTGATCATGTACTGTTTGATGATGGACAGGAACTCCGGTAACTGGAATAAAATACAATCTCGTTGATAAATCACAATAATAAAGTGGTTTCCTTGGTAAGTGATCAGGTGTCTTGCAAGAGGACAGGCCTTAGGGATGAATATCAAGAGATGTTTTACAGATAATCCTAGTATAAGCTCAGACTGAGTCACTGTTTTCTGATCCGTTTTAAATATTGTTGTGTATGTATGACAATCTTCATCTAAGACTTCAATGTGTGAATTAAAAACACAAAATTTTTCATGTTGGTGAATAAAAGTAATCTCATTGTCTTCTGATTAAGTAAGTACTTATTGGGGTATAAAATATAGATTGATAAGTTATAAGACGAATGATAAAAGTATTTCAAAATGCTCTTACCAGTAAGTCGTCTTCGTTCTTCCCTAGTTGCACGAATCCACACTTGGGCGCGTGCGAGCGGTGCTCGGCCCAGGGCTCGTCGGAAGGCTCCCAGCCGTCCATCTCCTTGCCGCACAGGAAGCACTTGGCGGCATCCGCGTCATCGCTGCCCGTCGCCATCGAGTAGAACCCGGCCTCGGCCATGTTACGTACGTTACATTTCTCTTTATCGCTAAAAGGCCACTGTTTGAACGTCTTGATTCTTTCCTCTACCAAATAGAGTGGACGACTGTCCATATTTTATAGAAAATCTAGCTGTAGTAAAGTAAACAAACAAACTTTTGAGCAAAATTGAGTTGAGTCGTTTCATTTCATTTTGATTTGAATTTTTTTTAACTTTACTTTGACACTACCATAGACTAGAAAAATGAGGAACAGTATTGGGTGCAGCACTAGAAGCTGGAAGCAGATGGCGCTCTTGACGACTGTACCTTGTTTACGTTTCGTGTCAAGTTTATGGTTGCGAATTTTCTCGGCTTGCGTGCGATAAATAACACAAAATGTACTCGCTTTTGACTGTGCGTGAACTTCAAGCTGAGCTTCGAAGGAGAAAAGCGTCTGTGGCTGGTAAAAAGGCCGCTCTGATAGAAAGGTAAACCACTTAAAAAATTTGAGGTTAAGTTCGTATTTCTTGTATTTTTTATCAGTTTCGTGTTCTAAGTGTTCTTTTTATTTTTAGGTTGGAAGCATATGATCGTAACCAAAACTTTGGTGACGATATCGATGTCCAAGATGACCAGTCATATACATGTCCAGCCTCTGATACATTCAGAGACATAAATGCTGATTCCTCACTTTCTAACATCAGCAGACATGAAATACAAGAATATTTACAAAGGTAAACTATATAGTTTCTTGTATTGTCATTACAACAAGTTTGGTTTACGTGCAGATGAAGTATCTTATAATTTCTTTTACAGATTCGACACCTATCAAAAAGGGCAACTTCTGTACGAATCACGACACCTTCTGACCGCTCGTTACTCTTCTGATGGTACTTTTACTTATCTACGTGGACAGTGCAAAGCTAGTATGAAGAAAGTTGCATATGTAGTAGATGTTAAACTTTTTAATAAAGTTTTTAATACGTAAAGCGTTTTCCTACTTTCTTCTGCGTTTTAAGTTCTTGGGAAATATATGAACTCCTCTATTACGACAGTTTAAAGCACTACATTGAGGCATTTTTGAAAAACAAACAAAGTTTTCGAAGTATTTACCAAGTATTTACAAAAAGTTCATACAATTTGACATTTGAAATGTCAAATAAAGGTACAGACGTTCATGCGCCACCTAGCGTGAGCAAAAGTCAGTTTTTCTCCCAATTGATCCCTATATGTTGAGTTGCCGTAGTTAAAAAATACGCTTTGACTGATAGTCTAATGAGAGCTTTAAAAAGTCATTCATTTCAATCGATGATTGTCTTGTTCGTACTCGTTCAATAGCGTAGCGCTAGCGAGCGAATCATCTGTCGTCCCGTCGTCTGTGCAATTCACGCACGTCACTCACACAGTTCGTTCGTTCGCGGACTAAAAAATATTTTTACCAGCTAACTTTGTGATAATTTCGTAAAATTTTAGGTAAATGGAGATATAACATTGATTTTAACTTAATAATTACGCTAAGCAGACTTTTATAAAATTATACTGTGTGAAGAAACAAACACACAGCTCTAAGCAATAAAATATCGAAACAAGTGCCTATCAAAATTTAGATTTAGCTTTTGTTTTCTTAGTGGTTTATTTATTAACGACAGTGCTAGTGATTACACGCGGGCTTTGCGATGGTCCGAGCTGTTTTCTAGCATCGACACGCCGAATACAGTATACTGGTAAGTCTTAAAAAAAGTTTTTATATTCCAGGTTAGGTATGTAATTTTGGTTATACCTACTTAGGCATAACACGTATTCTCCTACCTTTCACTTTGCATTCAGCATTTGTCCACTTTCATATACTTACTTATATCTATTTTTTTTTAAGTAGGTAGAGTATTACAGCGGCTACAGCTACCAAGTGTACATACCTATCAAGAGTTCTGTCACAAGCACCTAAAGTTACTTTGCAGATTATCCTGAAGTCACACATGTCAATCACTTCGAGGTTCTTTCTCTGACACCATTATTTTTAACCTACCTACTAGTATTTACCTAGGGCCTTGCTTGCTAAATATTTGGGTGATTCTTTGGGACAGGTTTTTCTAGCGGCTCTGCTTGAAAATAACAGAAATTAGAGCCATAATGATAAGCTGGCTAAGATACCTAGTTAGCTGGCTCAGGGGCTAGATGTTATAGTGAGAGGATTAGTGCAAACAGGTGTTTATTTATTTATTTACATTACACACTATAACATTACAGTTAAGCACCAAATCGTTATTTCTACTTTAGTTTAATTAAACTATCTGGTTAAATATAGATTTGACAAGCAATTCCTCTTTTTCTTATAACTAGTATTTAGTATTAAATAACCATTGATATGTTGATCTCCAGCGTCACGGTTAGATCTTGCTCACCATGTGAACATATTAGTTCAGAGCATGCCAATGAGCAAGCATGGTAAGTACCTGCTGTAATCTTGTGCAAATTGTAGTCAAAACTCTGGAGCTTTGCCTGATCCCGGGATCAGGTAAAGAATGATCATGTTTTTTCAACACACAACCCCTTATAGACCAGAAAAGAGTTTTTATAATCACATGGGTGAAAAGGTAGTAGGTAACTACTTAGATTCCTTTCCCTTTTTTTAAAATTCTAAGTAATTAAAATGAAAAAAGATTACTATCTCTTGATGAAGTTCCTTTAACATAAAAAAAGTCATTTTTTTGTGTTTGAAAGCATATCAGTAAAGGTTAAAAATAAGCAGTTTGCTAATTTCTTAAGTCACACATGACCATTGACAACTCTAACTCACCCATGATTTATCTTTCTCTCATTATGCAGTGAGTTTGACAGAATGCTGAATACTCAATTTTCTCACTCGCACTAATATATTATTCAGACTAGATATTCAGTTGCCTGTCTATCACCAGAAAAATGTAGACAGACAAATATTTTAACCTGAAAAAAATGATCTGATCAGCTGTTTCGCTGTGAAGTGCGCATTTGGCGCGCGCGTCATTCTCGAATGGAAGTGCAAGAAGTAAGTTTTATTTTCATACCATCAGCAGATCGCTGTTTATTTCCGTTCAGACAGTCAGACAGACGGACGCTCCGGGGTTGCTCGTGACGTCACGCGGTTGTGAAAATGTTTGGTTGCGCAAGAGTCGGGCTCGCTCGACACGTGCGGCGAGGTCTTGCTCTTGCGCCGTTTCATATTTTTTTCAACAGACAAAACAAAAGCAACGATAAAACGTGTTAGAAACTATGTTAGCACGGAATATCCGTCCTGCAAATAATACCTTATAGGTACCTCTGTGTCATTCAAATATACGTATTGCAAAAGACATAAACTCACAAAACTCCTATTCCACTCTATACCCATTGTTAGATATCTACCATTGTCTGAACTGACAGATGCAGGGCTAACGAATCTACTAAGTATCTCACAAGCACCAAAATGTTTTCATTTAATTAAGTATACCTATGAACTTCGTTTCGTTGAAACCTATTCAATTGAACACCTATTCAAATATTCACTCACATGACGACTTATTTTAAATCGGTCAGTGACCTACATAATGAAATAGGTACAGCTATAAATTATTATTATTATTATTATTATTATTATAAAAGAGTTTTTATTGCAGCGTCAGATAAGCTCATATAGGTACTATATAGTTACTGATATATTGAAGTTCAGTTTCAGTTTCCTACACTACCTACTACTTCTGGGAATACAAAGAGACTAGACGGCGCGCGCGATAGCGCTCGTAGGTACCTACCAATATTACCTTACTTACCTGCTTTGAGCCGAGTGTCACGTACGGGCGCTTATCCTAGTGAAACTGTGAAGTGACCCTGCCCCTTATCAGACCTGTACGCATTATCACAGCCAAGGCTCTCGTTCATTGTTATAATGTAATGCTATGTAACCAATTACATACATACTTTGAATTGATAAATGAACACCACCATTTGATTTTGAATGAATCTTAAGAAGTAAACAATATGAATCTTTTACATGTTATAACACATACATGAAAACGTTTCTTCTCTTGTCATTAGAGCTTCACGAAATACAAATTATGACACGTGTGTGCACGGATGGGCATGGGCATGCAGCGGTCATCAGTTACTCATGCTTGCAACAATAAAAGCTTTGTGCGATACAGAATGTTCCCATAGAGTAGCGATAAACAATACCCCTGACGGGGCGTGATGGCCTCGTAATGAAACACTAACACAAAAGCTCTGTTGAAACACGACCCTAGGATCGTATCAGATGACGTCACTAAAGAATGTGGGTACTTCCTATCCACAATTCAGCCACTATACCATAATGTTACTTGTTGGTAATATGGAAAGAAAAAGTTGCCAAAAGCCGGCGGGCTCAGTGTGTAGTGTGCTTTAAAGCTACGAATAAAGTAAGTGTAAGTTTCAGCTGCTCCTATGAATGCTTGCCATTTAATTTTTCATCCAAACAACAGAACAAACACCTAAATGCTCTAGTTTACAATCAAATATACATAAGTTTAAATACTCATTAATAAACAATCTAAGGCAATCAGGGGGCAACTCGGATGATATAAAAATAAACTAAAGTGTGGTTTTCATTTATCTTTGACGGTTAAATGACTTGTTCTTTTCGTTTCCTTGGCTGCGTCACAATAAATAAAAATCCGTATCTTGTACTTAACTTGATTTTACTAATGTTTATCTGATACTTATCAGTTAATTTAACCGGCGATAAGGTTTCCTTTAGTTGTTCTTTTTTGCCATAACAACTGTCAGTAATAAGTAACTGTTACTATCACGGCTTCGAAGGCATTCTTATACCAAAAATCTCTTCTTTTATCAGCCGCAAGCAACACATTAACAAAACTTTAGTTTTTCGTCTTTATTGACAGCCTCTAATGTGTTGAGGATTTGCAGTAGCTGTTGTTCAGTTAACTGATATTTCGAAGAGTGAAGCAAAGCGCAGCGGAATGGTAGAAGTTGTAAATTAGTATAATTGGCCTGCAGGTCAACATGGAATGGCATCGCCTTACGCCATCCGCAAATGGAGGAATAAATCAACGCAGTGTGGTCATGCTGTTCTTGATTTATTGTATAGCAGCTGTCAGACGGCGACAATTACCCTGATAGTAGGAGCGATACAAGTACCTACAACAAATGGCCTTTTCTGCATAAATTAAACTAATAAGCAAGTTCGGTACTCATTGACTGTGACTATAGAGGTTTTACGTACAAGGGCATTGAGGATTCACTATGTTTTTAATTCGATTATGTATGAATTTGAAATCCTTTGGCTTTAATTCCGCCAACAGAACCTAGCCACTAGCTACTAGCTCATATGAAACTACTTTATTAGAACCAGTTTGCTGTTTTTTTTTAATAAAAATATTACGTTATATTCGACATTACAATTACTTAAATTGTTTTGTTTTGACTAAATTAGAAAGAATATGCTATATTCTTTCTAATTTAGTCAAAACAAAACTGACTGTCGCGTTTGTACAATATGCAAATATAATGGGCAACGGAACAATCACTAGCATCTGTACAAACACAAGCACGTTCTCAGAGAGATAACACACCAAGATATGTGGTCAGCATTTGAGGAGTGACAAAAAAATGACACCTATAATTGAGCGAGAGAAGTTGACATTATAAATGTGAGATGTTGAGATGAAATAATATAATTATTATTATTGTAAAAACTGGATTAATCTGTGTCACACACACGTGATCGCTATTACCTTGAGCCTCGTTTAGTTCCTCGGCGAGTGAAATGATTTATATTCTGACTGGTTATATTTATTAGAACTCTAACGAACGTAGATAAAAGAATATACAGTACCGTTAATAGTGTAAAAAACACAATGCTAGTAAGACCTCTTACTCTCAATTAAGTATTAATTTAGGCAAAGCGGAGTCTGTATCCTAACCCTGAATATTGTAAATACCTTCACAAAGAAGCAGGCCGTTTGAGAATAGTTTACCCAGTCCTAAAGAAGCTCGTGTACACTTAACATTCTTCTATAATGTTCTCTACGTTCAATAAAAGTCTATACTTCATTTGTTGAAACGAGCTAATAGGAAGTAAAATAAACACACGTGATTGGTCGTCGAAAATAATTGTCTTTCTCGTGATTGGCTAGATTGTCAAATCAATTGTCAATTGTCGAATCTAGCCAATCCAATTATTTTCGACGACCAATCACGTGTGTTTATTTTACTTCCTATTAGCTCGTTTCAACAAATGAAGTATAGTAATGTCTGGGCAGCTGGAGGCTGGCCGTGGCTCGGCTACACAGCACCGGCGGCGGCCGGCGGCGATCGATCCCCACGCTCTCAGCTCTCACGCTGAAAGCTGTGACGCACTGCGGATTACGAACCAAGAGCCTTCTTACAACTACTGTAATCTTACTTCACATTAGAGTACTTTCTAATACATACAATCTCTGTTTCGTCAGCATTCGTATGCGAAACTAAGAATATAACACATCTTCAGATGTGGGCGATGAACTTAATACTGGGATGTCGCAAATGGTGGTTCGGACTTGGATTGTTTATCTACGATAATAACAATGAGCTTTACAGAGTAGTTTATTTTTTTATACCTATTTAATACTCAATATCTCTCCTACGTGTTAAAATGAGAATGTAATAGTTTTAACTACAACAGAAGTTATTGGTCTGTCAGTCATTGTTTTGCTTGGTAAATTCCCTGATTGGCCCTGCTCGGGACAGAGTAGAGCAACACCCGACATTCCACGAGCCACTCAACGTTTCGCAAGAAATTCCTCTGCCTATTGACGACATTACCAATCTTCCATGCACAGATGTTGATCAATAATACTTTGTTTCTTATAATATTTGATGTCGTGATTTCGCACACAAGTTGGCCTCGAAGATTATAGGGCTCCCACACAAAACCGCGACGTCGCATCGCATCGCCAAAATCTGCGAATTCGTGCGATGGCATCGCAAGAATTTGCGATCTGCTTCGCATCGCACATTCCTACATCGCCCTACTAAACGGCTTGTCGCACGAATTCGCGCGAGTTCGCATCGCAGAAACTCGCAGAAACTGGCGATGCGAATTTCTGCGATGCGAGCTCGCGTCGCGTCGCATCGCGGTTTTGTGTGGGAGTACATAAAGTGAGGTAGCTTAACGTTCGAGAGGTATTTTAAACCAGCTCGTTATAAAAGATAGATCATTGATATAGGTCGGTGACTGGAAGCCTGTGGTCGCATCAGGTGACCATTAGATAACTGGGTCAGATCTATTTCCACTCGTCCTTCATCATTCCATTCAGAGGTTTTGTTTGACCAATAACTGTGGAATTGAAATTGGTCCAATTTGCAGCCGCTCTTGCTCCTCAAATGGAAATTTTAACGAGTCTTTCTAGTTATTAATGAACGGGGCTGACTGAGAGTTCAACATTCAAATCGAGTTCAAAAACGTTTAGAGGTTTTCAGAAACTTCTAATTTACTCGGCTGGTACTATTTGGTTTGAAAATGAAATTCATAAATTATTGTTTGTCTTGAGTATCAAGCTGCAAAAGTTTAGACAAACGAAAAATATAAGTCCCAAATTATTTTGTCAAAATGTTTTAAAAAGGTTAACACCCTCTCTCAACACTATTCGAATATTATATTTGCAATGAGGCGTCTGTAACTTGTTTAAGTTTGCGTCTTTAACTTGATCAGCATTGTTGAAGACTCAAGGCTTTACGTAAACGGATTACAGATAAGGTGGAGTCAAGACGGCTATCCAGGTCAACCGTCTATTTCCATCGCCTCGTGGAGTCTACTCCACTGTCAGAACGATTACGAACTCGCTAAAATGATTGAACACTACCACGAATTGAACTTTTACTTGCTTCCAAAGTTTACAAGTAGCACGAAGTAAATGATCGTTGAGAGGACTGATTACATTAAAGCAAATAGTAGCAAATAGTACATTCAATGGCCAAGAATGAATTGGTTAAGTTTTGCTTGTGGTCGATTAAAAGTTTGTTGGTAAAATCGGCGTCCAGAAATAACAACTGTCTCATTTATCGTTAAGAGTTTGCAATGATTGTACTGCGTATTTATTTGTTTTGTCTATTATATTTTGTCTATATACCTAACAGTTTGGTAGTAAACGGTTGGCCCTTGATCCGTTGCACTTTAACTGATAAGAAAGTGGTCAGAGGTGTCGCAACTAGTGTAATAGCTAGACACAAGAATCATTCAAATTGTTTAGAAATGCAATGTATATACATGTTTTTGGACAACTTACATCAATACGACTATGTAACGATTCTAAATGCTTACTATTATTCATCTTTGATTTTATTTAGTAACTAATGTAGAACCATGTAAGTACTAAGGAAATCAAAACGAAGCACGAGTTACCGTCGTGTTATTTGTTCTTAGTACAGTTCGGGTGCTGATGCTTTATCTGAGTCACAAATGTCTAGCGATAACCCGCAGATAGTGATGGCTGCTTGTTCCGTCATTCCGCGCGATGCCGATCCTCATTATGATGATTCCATCATTAATGGCGACGACAGTTTCTTACGTAGAATGTAACTTACATACTTCCTATACTATACTTTCCGTTATCGCAATAATTATGCACGAAATCGAAAGTTTACGAAAGGCTGGAGCACCCGTGTAACTGGTTACACAGCATCATTTTAATAGGAAACGGTGGCAGATTATGATGCTGTTACGCAGCCTATCCACGTTTTAGCTTCCATTTTGTTTACTCGCCTCGTACGGGAATTTCCCTAAGGGCGTGAAAATTTAAAAGCCTGACACGTCACTGAACAACGTTATAAAAAAAAGAGTTTAACTTTTACAAATACAAACTTAATTACTTCATATTCATATGTTCAGCTAACGATTATTTCAGGGTTTATGTAGACGTTAAGAATCATTGACTGTTCTTAAATACCCGATAAGCGATTATTTACAATATTTTCTTCTTATTTTGGCAAGCGTTAGGCATTCCCTACAGCGGCGATTGTTTTTAATATCTACATTAAGCTTTATTTAGGGGGTAGTAAAATAGCTTGTAATAGCTTGTACCTGGTTCTTTTCAGTTAACTTTTCGTTATAACATATCGATATCGTGCCCTCAAATCCACTTCATCACTAAGGGGTTCAAACTATCTTAACAAGTATTGTTCTAAGATATATAGCAATGTGGTTTCTACCGACAACGAAATAAGCATGTTATTACGATGTTGCAGACAGTCGTCGGGGTGAATGGAACTCTCAAGACAATTGGCGAGCACATGCGACCTTCGGCTCGGTCACTCGTGTCGCTAGATTGATGTTATAATAGAGTTTTCTTTAATGGATTACTTTTTCACTCGATTCCTCTTTGATATTTGCGCTAAGCGCTGTTAGACCATCATAGTTGACAATTTGAACGTAGGTCTACATGGATACCATTATTTTTATAAGCTTACAGCAAATACAACAGGCGAAAGTTTGATCACATTTGTAGTTGTAAATAAAGCATCTTTCTAAAACTCAAAGATCAAGGTCATAATTGCTTAGTATGATATTAATTTTTACCTACCGCAGAGTAGTCAATATTGGCTGGCTTAATATACTTGTTCGCCTTATACCGCCTGGCGCCACTAAACATCAATGTAGGTATTTTTGCGGCAAATCTGAGATAAACTCAAGGTCGCTCTTTTTAGCCCAGACTGAGCTTTATTGAGCGTCCCGGGAATGTTACACCTAATACAACGGCAACTGTGAGCTAATCTGCAGCCGGGACTTGCAGCTTCCTTACCGAATTCGCTAAGCATTAGCTTGCTCAAATTATTTGCAAAATACACTTATTACTAAAACAAAAATAATTGACTGAAACGCTACTTAAATATTTGAGCCCGCAAAACACTTTTGACGTTATAACCTGTCAGGTTTATGACAAACGTTTGATAAATAATGACAATTTACAATTATTATTGCTTCCAGAGTTGTCCACTTCTTCATACAACCGAACGATTGCTACCAGAAGGGTAATAATTACCCATGTTCAATAGTAACCAAAATAAAAACCTGTTACCAAAATTGTTTCATTCATTTCGCTTCGTGCAATTTTCAAAAGCCTACGACACACATGTTGAACAATGCAAACTTTTCGCTGTCAGCGCGCGTCCCTCCTACATTGTTTGTACTACAAAGTCGCTCCAGGCCCTGGGTTCAAGTATCGAGCTTCGTTTCAAATGCCAAGGCCGCGCTAGAGCCCAGGCCATCCTAAGACCCGCGGCCCCGCAAAATATTTACCTAACACAAAAAAGACGTTTATTTAATAGATCTTTATGGCATGGATATGAAAAGTTGATCATTGATTTCCAATTTTGATTATTTTAATGCTCTCAACTAAAGTTTCCACATCAGAATGCCTATATCTGTAATTATAAATTATAAATACTCGAAGTGTATCTGTCTTGGCCATTGGTCACTTCATGATGTGAACGGTAATTTCTTGAAATAGTCGTATATCATGACTGACTTAACTTGATATACCAGGTCATGAAATGGCCTGAGGAGTTCAATGAAGACTTACTTGTTAAACTTAAACCCGATGTAAAATGATGCTGTAGAATAATTTGTCCAAATACGTTGGGAATACTAAAATATTCAAAACGCTGCTTCAATTGAGTCATCTGGCAAATTTACGTTGAAATGTGAGAAAATTTCACAAATGTGGCTTGAATTAAGATTTGCAGACAAAATGTAAATTTAAGGTCTTTGAACTTGCAGCCCTATACATATTTTTAGAGCTCGTGTTAATGCGCATTTGAAAAGTAATCATTTGATGCTTGGCTTGCCCACAAACTTCGGATCGAAAGTCGAGTACATTCTACTACTACTCGGCCAAAACGGCTCACTGGAAATGCGATTAGTGTGTCTGGAATTCGTAGTCCGAGTCGTCATAGATCGTATGATAATCCTTTTACCAGGCATTCCTGTTATAATTGACTAGCAGCACATCCCGGCTTCGCACGGGTGTACTAATGAAACTACCGGGATAAAATATAGCCTTTAACCATCCCGACGATCCATTCTACACATCGGTGAAAGAATTTTTGAAATCGGCTCAGTAGATTCGGAGATTACCTCCGTCAAACAAACAAATTTTACCTCTTTATAATATTAGTATAAATACATTGTTTTGTTTTATTTTACAAAGACAAATTCATCCAATAGCGAATACCAGTATTCATTGAAACGCTCGTTATAAGGGATACAGAGAATTGGACACAAAAACAGTTGACAATTAAACCATTAGCAACATACGACGATGCCATTACACTCAATGGACATACAAAGCATGGACAGACAATAGAGAGGTGTGCTGTGCATACTGCGCACATGTATGTAACACGTAACGTACCATGTGATATACTGTGCCGTCTACTCAGTACTACTAGCCGTACTTCAACATCCATGGATCGTTAACATCCATGTCCCGTCGTATTTGGAAATGTATAAAGCGCAGAGTCCTAGGATTAAGTGGAGTAATAGAGTAATGGCCTATACCCAACTGTGAGTTAGGGCGGTGATGAAGTGATGATAGCGCGTAGACAGACATAGAGACATAGAGCGTGGCCCACAGACACTTGGCCTGGGTTTTGGAGTAATAGCAGTCAGCTCAAATCAATATTTCTCGGATGGTGCTCCCACACTGCTGTTACAAAATGTTTATAAACATTTTTGAACACTAAAACATTTACTAACAAATGTTGTCAATTGTTACATTTTGTTAGGAACTGTTATATGTTATAAGTGCTCCTACACTGATGGAAAGTGTTACGACTCACCGCATACCCCGCCGTCATGGTGCTCCCACACTGCTGTTACAAAATGTTTATAAACATTTTTGAACACTAAAACATTTACTAACAAATGTTGTCAATTGTTACATTTTGTTAGGAACTGTTATATGTTATAAGTGCTCCTACACTGATGGAAAGTGTTTACTACTGTTTACTACCCCGCCGTCAGCTGTATTAAATGTTTACAAACAAAATTTTGTTCAAAAATGTTAATTAACATTTACTAACATGAAAACATTTTTTGACTTTGGTGATTAAATGTTAGCTAACAAATGTTTACTAACGTTACTTAACATTATATAACAGCAGTGTGGGAGCACCATCACAATTACAAATTGCGACCACGTGGTCGTTCACATTCTAGAACTGATTACACATAATTTGCCTCGCACTACAGATAACTTTTAACTTATTTATCTCTATAATATTGAAATATTTTACTACCGACGACGCTTTCCACGTTCCATTTATTTTTAGTTGTTATCTTTCATTGTTTGAATTCTATAGGCACTAAATACAATTGATTGAGCTCATGAATTGTATTTAGTGTCTATAGAATTCATTTACTTTCGGTAAGACGTTACGTACGGGTGACGTACTTCACTCAGTTCGCGATGTTCTCCAAACGTCCAATTACTGGTTTGTCGTTCGTTTATTCTGCGGAGCAAAGTCTCATTTTGGTTAAGTGTTTGATCGAATCCGCTTGTTTGTTAGACAGGTTAGCCGGCTGGTATCTCTCGTGGCGACATTTATCTGCCGAATATGTGCCGGCCGTTGGACCTCGCGCGCCATATTGCCTGCCCCGTGTCATGAACTTGGGAGCCAACTTCAAATGTCGCAAACTGTTGCTCCAGTATCGTCTAATCTCTTGTTCTTGTTCTTGTTTGTAGTCTAATCTCTTCTTCGTTCCGGACGTTGATAAGTCTTTGTTCAGTTCTCTTTTTAAAACTGATACCGGATGATCGTTGTTATTATCAGATACTCGATGCATCTGTCCGTAAAATTTTCCTACCTTGTCTGTGTCACCGTTCAGCGATAAAGTTTCTTACATATTGGCGGAGGACGCTTCAATAGATAATCTTTTATCAATCTATTAAATAATGAGCTTCGTGTGGAGAGTGGTGCGGGTGGCGGGTGCCAGTCCGCGGGTGCGAGCGCGCTAGTGCGGAGACTCCCAGAGTGTCGCGCCGCCATCATCTTCTCACACTACTTATTTATTTTTCCTCCGAGTGAGATCGAACGTGTATCTAGACTTCTGGTGTTTACGTACAATTTTTAGAAGTGTTTTTTGTGTCGTGTTTATTGCGATGTGCACGATCAGTGAATTACGTGGATAGTGACAAAAAAACGTGTTAGCTGTGATGTGTGTAAATATGTTGGAATGATTTTTGGCAAGACCGAGTTCCTCCGTGCCAAGATGTCTCTGCAAAGAAAGGTGTGTTAACAGCTGTGGAATATTTACGTTACTTTTAAGTTTTTATACAAGATTTACCTAAACTTAAAAAGTAATTTTGCATTTGTCTCAACAGATTTGTCTTCACAAACCTACAAGAAAATAAAAAAAACTAAGCAGCTGTCAAATACATTGTTCCAATTAATAAATCACTCGCTAATTAGACATGCGAATCTACTTAAAAGGTACAGTTGAGTGATTAGTAGAGTTAAAGATTAGTGAATTACTAATCGTACTATTAGATAATTACTTTCTAGCAATTCTCCTATTTGCTACTATAAAGTAATAAACAGTAGGTATATGTCCTGATGATAAATGTAAACAGACCTAAATTATACCAACTGTTACCCAAAACACTATTGTTACCAATAAGCATACAAAAATAATGGTCAAACATCGTTTGTTCAAATCATAATGAGCTAGGTCACTTTTTCCTCGTTCTTAAATTTATAGGTAACTAAAGGGTACTTAATAAAATCGTTCATTATTCTTCAGCTATAAAAAACGAGTACTTAACATTTTAACATCTGATGTTTTAAAACATTATAAGTTCAGTGTTATTATCTGTTCCCAGAAAAGGTCACACAAGAGTTTAGAATTGATAACGTAGTTTACTCACAAGGCAAATATATATACATACCTATTTGATTGTTGATTAATACTCGCTACAACTCCACAACACACACAGTACCTACAACATACGATTTCTTACGCCCGCCCGCGCAATCAATTTCAGAAAGTAGATAGGTACTTAAATCTGTCTCGGGAGCTATCATCCATCACAATCAAACTATTTTTTTATTATAACTGGTGGATGATGGATGAATCCAGTGAGCTTTTTATAGTCAAAAACAAAAGTGTCAATCCAAATTTTAAAACAAAGTCGTTTCTCACCGTTTGCGGGGCTTATAATATTTTCGACTCGGTTTTTAGACTAATAAGCGAATCAAGGGCAGAATTGTTTGGTAGTTCGATTCAAACTAAACTAATTTTACAAGAACAATTATTGCTTACTTATCATCTTAAACGTCCTCTGAGTTTTAATGGAGAGGATGTTATCTCTCTTGAGATGATGTATCAAAGTGTTATTATTCCACTTCGACAACCATAATAATGGAAACTTCAGCCCATCGGTAGATGTGTAACTTCTACAGGAATTTTTATAACTAAGTTTTGTATAACTTCTTTCTCTTTCTTACAGGATCATTACATCAAAAAAATGCGTAGTCGAAGTTTGTTTAGTTTTATTTGTAAGTTCTTTAACCACTGGCCCGGAAGGTTTTGGGGAGAAGGACCTCTTTAATGGGATTACGCTGGAGGGCAAGGCTGGCTGGCAGCCAATGGCGCCTATATCCGATGCTCTTTCCGTACATGTCCGTAGCGCCGACGTGATGGCCATTTGTCGTGAACTACTGCCGGATCGACGCCAGAATGGGTTTCAAATGTTAATTGTGCTACTTACAACGAAATATTTTCGACCCACTACACGATACCCATAGCTCAGAAGCTCTAATACAGATATAAGAGTCAGTGCTCTTTACGTAAGAATAATTTGTGTTTAATCTATCGGAAATGGAGCATTTTGTTGTCAAGTAGCGTACAAAAACGTATCACTTACATTGATCGGGGTTATCCCCGACCAATCTAAGTGATGTTTTTGTTTTACAATGTAACGGAAATAATAATGGTGTTTATGATTTTATCAAATACCCATTGTACACTCGATGAGAGAAACCTGAGATACTCGTATTGAGAAAAATAATAATTGAAAAAGATTTGAAAAGAGCAAGTACGAGTATTTTAAGGCAACTCTTTAATACCGACTTGGTACGCTCTAGTGCTGACCGTAATAAACGTATCTTGACCTTTGCGGCTCTAATTAACGAGGGCTCCTTCCACAACCTCCTAGTGGCCATAAGTCTCATTCAAGTGCCAGAGAGTATGGCAACCTTTTCTTCTAGCCGCGTCACTTTTATTTATATTGAATTTGCATTTTCTCAATATCATAAAATTGTCGCGTAAGACTACGAATATGTTCATAGGTCAAGCGTTCGACCTAAAGACCTTGGTCTAGTGTATAATGTCATAATCATAATACTAAATTCATGAAGACATCTTGTATTACGTTAAAAACTTGACTTTAGTGCTACTTTCGCAAAATCGGCACCATTTCAACCCATTAGAGAAGTAGTTGCCAACCATTGGGATTATTTATAAGATTGACGTTATCCAAGGTATGCTGGACGCCGGCCAGGATTGACGCGTCAATGTGTCTCGTGGATGTCTGTTTACGGTCTTTCGATTGCTTGTTTACTGCGCGCCATATGACAGGGACTTGCCATTGTCCTCTATCCGAATGTTCTTGACGTTCTCTACATACTATATTATTGAACATTAGATAACATTCCATTAAGAAAATATTATACAGCTGGATAGATAGGTTTAGGTTTAAAGATATTTTATTCTCAAAAAAGACATTGGTCACTTACATGAGAATAGTTATTTAACTTATAGTAAAATATTTATAGGTAAGTAATAAAAGTTTCGTTCGGTCTGTAGGCATAGGTATAGGTAGATACCAACTATACAAGTAGGATAAGATTCGGTTTTCACAAATTAAAAGAAATGCTAAGTTAATAAAAAGTAGGTAAGTAAATATTATGTAAGATATTATGTATTATGATAGATCGCTTATAAATGTCCTCTTCGGCTAATGCGGAAATGTCCCAAGTACAGGTTTTGATGCTAAAAATAATTGCCGCTACCAATGACCTCTATTTCAAGGTGGCAAAAGTTCTCATCGCCGATTGGAGTAAGTTTCGGTAGCTCCGGTGAATAAAACATTTGCCTCCTCGACTTTAGGAGGGCTTCAAATTGTTCGATCGTTTGCACTGGATCAGCACGATGACCTTATGAGTTGAACGATCAATTCTCCTACCTTTGTTAGGTTGACAATGGACATGCCTAATTGCAATTGGTTTCGGCAAAATTTTATGTATTAAAAACATATTTTCTTAACAACAACGTATAATATTTGCGTAGAATTTTTGTTTTAAGCATGCAGCTACTTTAATATTATGTGTTAGATATCTTGAGTACTGAAAACAAACAAAATGATAAAACATTCTACAGTAAACCCATAAGCTCGTAATCTTTTGTTTAAACATAAAGAAGTTTCATTTAATAATTCCTCTTGGAATCGAATAATGAAAAAATAATAATGTAGCTAATGAATGACTGATCACTATTATGTGGTAGATGGCTGACCACACAAGACATGAGCTTTGTAAAATAATGAACGATAAAATTCGTGTGGAATATGATGGCGCATTGAGATGTTGATACGGGGGATGAGCAACAACGATGCCGGTGACCCTGTCGGCAAGCGGGTCAGGTGCCGGTGACCCTGTCGGCAAGCGGGTCAGGTGCCGGTGACCCTGTCGGCAAGCGGGTCAGGTGCCGGTGACCCTGTCGGCAAGCGGGTCAGGTGCCGGTGACCCTGTCGGCAAGCGGGTCAGGTGCCGGTGACCCTGTCGGCAAGCGGGTCAGGTGCCGGTGACCCTGTCGGCAAGCGGGTCAGGTGCCGGTGACCCTGTCGGCAAGCGGGTCAGGTGCCGGTGACCCTGTCGGCAAGCGGGTCAGGTGCCGGTGACCCTGTCGGCAAGCGGGTCAGGTCACAGCCCCGCAGCGTGCATCCCCTGTGCTGTGATACACTCCATTCATGCCAAAAATCCGAAGGCTTGTGGATTGTGGACTCTTGTTTGTATACACTTTTGTCGGATGCTCTATTTGACTACCTAATGCTCATGTTTTTCAACCTCTTAACAACTTAAATACTTACTAGGCTTATATTAAAAACTCATTTCTTATTTAAACACGTGAATTCACAGCGTAATGCGAGAACAGCACGTTTTTTTTCTAAATGTTTCTGTCGTCTGTATTTTGAATCATCTCATTTCCGAGTCTCATAACAATTGCACCGTGTGAATACCTACACCGCCCACATCCCTTCTGAAGTTATTTCAACGAACTGAGAAGAGTTGTTGGCCCATTATAAGTTGAGCAATTTAGATAGTCCATCTATCTATCTATACCTACTACTATTCGACTGTAATGATCCTGATTTGACAAAAATCCCAGGTAGGTTTTGAGTAAATTATCTCGAAAAAAATTTTGAAATACAAATTGAGATCGTTTTTATCTGCATGTTTTAAATACCTACTCGAATTTAGATGCGCTATTAATTTTCCTTCGAACAAATCGAATCGCCAAATTCTTGACCTTATTATCAAATGTCGTGAATTGACAATTAGACGGCAGCAAGGCGAAGGTCGTCTTCATTAGGATTAGTAGAGTCACCGGTGTTAGTTGAAAATGTCCCTAAATCGGAATACAAGAATGCGTGAATAAATACCCAGATGCGTGACACTATTTTATAAAAATTGTTTTAATAGAAAAGTCAAAATTATTTGCATTATTAAACACGACTTGAGGCCTGGATTTTGCTTATGTACTGTAAATAAACCGAGCGAATACTGTTACTGATCAACGGATACTGTGAGGAAGGTTAAGGATGGATAAATCAGATGGAGGAGGCATAAAAGTACCTCAATGTTTGATGTAAGGGTCGGTTGCGATCATGTGCTAATCGTGATCACACGTGAGTTCAATCTCTGCAGTTAATAGTTCGTGCATACCACTATCAGCATAATGGTCGCAGAGGCCTATGACTTCTATAGACACATTGGAACTCAGAGTTCGGCTTTGTAGTTCAATCAGCGGCATGCAGAGCGCCGATTTAGCACTTGAAGCGATTTCCGCTAAGCCTTTATGCCGGCTCTCTCAGGTTCGGTTTCTTAGGACCGGCCAATCGACACATCGCCCCGCCCTGGCGCCGGTCGCCCTACATCGCATCGCGGCCTGGATGGGCCGGATGAAGTGGATAGTCGCTAGAACCTGCAAGTTATCAGCTTATTCCTTAAATTATGGTACCGCAAGAGTTCACGGTCATCCAATCGCGTCAGTTTCTTCTATCCCATTAGCGAAGGTCGGAAGCTGTAAGCCACCCTCGACCGACGATCCATCTAAGGTGATTCTTCTCTCGTTCCAGCATGAAGTCACGGCGGTGGAGCGGCTGCCGCACGCCCCGGTGGCGTCGGCGTGACAGTACGACAGCGCGCCCCCGGCGCCCCCCCGGCCGCGCCCGCCGCGCCCCGGCATGGACCCCCCGCGCGCCGCGTCGCCCCGGCGGGAGGGAGGAGCCGCACAAACCCAGCGAGCCGAGTCCCCGCCGCCCCCCGGCCCCGACCCCCCGCTTGACGCCGTGAGCGCGCCGCGCATCCTCTCCTCCATCCCCGAGTCGGAGCCGCTGCTGCTGACGGGCGCGGCGGGGTCGGCGGGGGCGGGGGCGGGCGCGCGGCGCGGGGAGGGGCGCGCGCTGCACGTGCAGTTCGACAGCGCCCCCGCGACTCCCTCGCCCGCCCCCGCGTCCTCCTCCTCGTCGGGCAGCTCGTCCTCGGACGAGGAGGAGGTGTTGGCTCGCCCGCCCGACGGCGGCTGGGGGTGGGTGGTCGTGTTCGCCTCCTTCATGGTGAACCTCATCGCGGACGGGATCACCTTCAGCTTCGGCGTGTTCTACCCGCACTTCCTCGAGTACTTCGGCGAGGGCAAGGGCAAGACCGCCTGGATCGCGGGCATCTTCATGGCGATGCCGCTGCTGTCGGGGCCGATCGCGAGCTTCCTCACCGACCGCTACGGCTGCCGGCTGGTGACCGTGTGCGGAGCGCTGCTGGCCGCGCTCGGCTTCGTCATCTCCGCCTTCGTGGACAACATCGAGACGCTCTTCCTCACGTTCGGCATCATGGCCGGCTTCGGGCTCAGCCTGTGCTACGTCGCCGCGGTCGTGATCGTCGCCTACTACTTCGACAAGAAGCGGTCCCTCGCGACCGGCATCTCCGTGTGCGGCAGCGGCATCGGCACGTTCCTGTTCGCGCCGCTCACGTACGTGCTGCTCGACGAGTACGGGTGGCGCGGCACCACGCTGCTGCTCGCCGGCCTGTTCCTCAACATGGCGGTGTGCGGCCTGCTGTTCCGCGACCTGCCGTGGGCCGCCTCGCTGCACGAGGGCCGCGCGAGGGCCCGCCGGCTGCGGCGCGAGCGCAAGCGACGCCGCGCCGCGCGCGCCTCCGCCGACAGCCTGGCGCCGCGCGCCCCCCCCTCCCCCCGCGACCCCGCCGCCCCCGCCGACCCCGCCGCCCCCGCGCCGCGCGCCCCGCGCTACTCCTCGCTGGTGGACCTGCCGACCTACATGACGGGCGGCGAGGGCGTGTCGCTGGAGGTGTTCGAGCTGATGTCGAGCCGCGGGCGCGCGTACGCGCTGCTGGCGCAGAGCTACCCGGGCGGCATGCTGCCCTCGCGCAGCTTCAGCGACAGCGGCCGGCTGCACGAGCAGTCCCCCCCGCGCGCCCTCACCTCCCCCTCGGAAACGTCGGGCGCGCTCTCCCCGGCGGAGGGGGCGGGGGGTCCGCGCGGGGGGCCCGCCGCCGCGGGGGGCCGGGGGGGCCGCGTGGGGGGAGGCAGCACGCGGCGCGCGCCCGCCAGCTACCTGAAGGACCTGCGCGTGCACCGTCACTCGCTGACGTACCGCGGCGCCATGTTGAACATCAACCGCTACCGGCTGCGCGCCTCCTCCTGCCCGAACATCTTCCGGAACTCGATGACGACCATCGCCAAGGAGAAGGTGAGCGTCCCCCCCCCTACTAGCGAGCCCCCCCCCCCGGGTGACGTGACTGGCTGACGGCGGGTGTACGTGTTCCAGGTGGTGTGGTACGCGGGGCTGTGGGACTTCTGGGACCTGGCGGTGGAGATCCTGGACTTCTCCCACTTCCGCAACCCCGCCTTCCTCCTGTTCGCGGTCTCCAACTTCCTGCTCTACATGTGGTACGACGTGCCCTACGTCTACATCTCCGACAGCGGCAAGAGCATGGGCTTCACCGAGTCCCAGGGATCCATGCTCATCAGCATCATCGGCATACTCAACATGTTCGGAGAGGTACAAACCCCCTACACTACCATACACCTGCTTACCCTCGCGGGTGCTTTAATCTTTCTGTTGTGATTTGCCTCTAAACTGATGCTTCTTCCCGAATACGACATTGTAATACTGACAAATTGTTGACTACTCCACACAGAACAGTTCGTTTCCAGTCATTACGTGTACTAAATAATCCGCATATCTATTTTGAGATCAACCATACCGCTAATGCAGGAGTGGACTCTAATAATGAACCATTACATAGTCCTAATCAACGAGGAAGTACAATTAATCACACATAACATGCTATCTAAAGTGGCATTGTCCTGACCCATATCTCCTGATAGCAGCCCGCCCGTATCTGAGACATATTGACGCGTTGCGTAATCGCACGTGGAGAATAGAGATTACAGATAGCTCGTTGAATCCTTCAATAAACTGACGTGACACACGACAGTTTATTGATGACGTGATTACTCATTTTATTGCCGTGACTGATCTGTTACTAATAGCTCTACGTTATAGAGGAAATATGACAGATGGTGTGTTAAAAACTACAGCCAAAAAGACGGCGTTTTTCTGGTGCAAGTCACAGTGTCCTGAAACCGTATTGTAAAGGAGGTTGAAAGTACGTTTAATTCACATTTTCTGGCTTTAAAGATCTTTTTTTTTTGTTGTTTATCTTGTTCTTTTGAGGGTTTTTTTTCTTTCTTTCTATCCTTGAGATACTACCACCGACAGAAAGGGTCCCACTAAAAAGAGATGGTTTGTTTTCCAGATCTTGCTAGGCTGGGTGGGAGACTGGAAGAGCGTGTCTCCATCAGTCGTATACGCCCTATGCATGGTGCTATGCGGCGCGGTGGTGGTCATAATGCCGCTACTGCGCACGTACCTGGGCCTGGCCGCGGCCTCGGGGGCCTTCGGGGCCTTCATCGCGGCCAACTACTCCCTCACCAGCATCATCCTCGTGGAACAGATCACGCTGGAGAAGTTCACCAATGCGTATGGATTGCTGCTGCTTATTCAGGGCATGGCCAATCTTATCGGACCCCCGCTCGCTGGTCAGTTTCCTTACTATAAATAAAAATAAATAAATAAATATTCTTAGACATTTCATACAGCGTCATCTAGTTCCAAGCTAAGCAACTTGATGCTTGTGTTATGGTAACAAGATGACTGATATGAAACTTAGATACATTTTTATCGTTTTGCCATGACCTATCTTGTTGAACTCTAAAGAAATGCCTACTAAAGTATATGCCTTATTATATACAATTGTTTATTAATGTAGGTATTGTGTATTTTCCAGGTTGGGTGTACGACATGACAGGTACTTACGACCTCTCCTTCTATCTCGCGGGCGTCTTCATCGGCGCCTCGGGGCTCGTACTACTCGTACCACCGCTAGCTACCTGCCTGAGGAAAAAACGTCAGCCACCCACCAAGCCACCCGCCAAGCCAGACACCAAGCTACCCGCCAAGCCGGACGCCAAGTTGCAAGACACAAGCTTGAACAAGAATGATATACTCTCCGATCCTAAGCTTTACGAACCTAATCTGTACGACATCAAGCATAATGGACATCTCACATTGAATGGAAAGTTTAGCGCTTAGAGCAAGCATCCAATGTCATTATTGGTATCGTCAATGGTTGTGAAATCTGCGTCGCGCGCGAGCTAACCAGCATATAACATCAAGCATAATGACATCAAGCAAAATGACACCAAGTCTAATGACACCAAGCGTAATAGAAACCTGAATTAGAAGTTAACCGCTTAGTAATGCTAATTCTTGCTTGCCCGTTGTCTGCAGTAGTCCAAATAACTGACACTAAGCAAAATGGTGTACATTTAACACTTGAAAAGCTTACTGTTGTATCATACTCCTGTTTGCTTGCAATTCTGGTGCCGCTGCCGTGAAACCTCATTGATATCTGGCCAGCAATGTGATGGGCCAGAAATCTGGTGCAATTTAAGCTCATGAATAATTTCAGTCTCTATGTAAAGTTTGACGCGCTAAAATGACTTTTTAAGATTCTAGCTCTAATTCGTTAGAGAATGCGAATACGAACATAAAGATCATTACGACCAAAAGTAATGATGGCCAGATTTTTATAATTTATGCTTCAACAATTGCATCTAATTGAAATAAAAGGATTGGAAGAAATGGAAGATTAAGACAATTCTATAATGAATTTAGTTTTGTAAGAAATAAATAGTAGGTAGTAATGCTCAAGTCGAGAATAGCTTGCAACGAACCATTCTGAATTTGGTCGAACCTACGTGAATGTTCACTTAATAAAGTGATTTGTGGACGTTATACAAACATTAAGGGTCTCAAGACAGTGTTGTGTTAACCCATTCAAGGCCCAAGTCCTCCGGCTCGTCCCGATCTGCTGGATGAGGTAGTGCGTCTGGGGCATACAACGTGTTAATTTCCCAAGACTTGTTTAAACATGTCTAGTGGAAACTTATGGACTAACGCAAGTGTAAAAGTTTTTGTGGTTATAATTTCGGGTCCCTAGAACTAACATTTTGGCAGCTGAAGTGTGGTTTAATTTACAAAAAGCAATTTATAGAAGAAATAGAAATCGCACTGTTTAAATTGAATATTCTCAGTATTCAAATGGCATGCAAACAGAAAACTGCATGGAATAATGAATCCTATGTTAGCCCAAATGTATGGAATGTGAGTTGCGTATTGCGTATGTAAGAGCCAGTGGGTACAAAATGTCAATTATTGATTGTATGGTGCAAGCACACCGTGTACTCACATCATTGAATGTATGCGCACAATATCTGATTGTTATTAAAGGAGCACACTTATCCAAACTGAATGTATCAAACGATTTTAAGTCAAGAAGACCACAAGGATCACAAAAAGTCCTTCAAAATGTCTTGCTTGATCCTACCACGACACATTACGAATAAAATAGAAATATGATAACGCCTGTATCCCAGGGAGCGGTAGACATTTCTTTCAGAACTTTGTGTAATTCTTTAGATTCTTGAAGACGTGTAATGGGGTAGTCAGAGGTATGTCCAAATACATATTTGGTACATGGCCACATTTTGCAGAAATTAATTTTTCATGTGACAGGTCCGAATTGGTATCGGGTTTAAATGATTATAAAGAATTGTAGAATTGGATCCGTTCGTCTCGTTCGACAGCTAAGTGTGCGTTCACCTTGAACCAGCTCTTACATACGCGGCAGTCGGTGAAGGGCCTAGAAAAATTGCTTGTTTTAATATTAGTAGAATTAATAGAGAAATTGAAAGAAATATTTTTAAGTAGAATTTAAATTGGAAAGGTATTGAAACTTTTAGGATACGATCTTCTGTGTTAAGTAGAAAGGTGCAGAATTTCGCGTCTGGAACTGCGAAAACCAACCAAAGACTTATAGTTGAAATTAATTATAAGGATATTTTCATATTTGTCGATGTAGCTTTAAGTTGAATGCGGCAGCCAATAGTTGTACCTACTCGTAGTATTTTAAATTGTTCTGATGCAACACAATGAAGGGTTAACAGCCGTATTCATAAGCGGCGCTTGTCTACGCGATTGTGAATATGGCTGCAACTTGGCGATTATTTAATTTCTGAGTGAAAGTTCGTTTTTCTGGACAGTTTGTGAGAAATCGCATTTTGGATTATTTTTATTATAATTAATTATTTAATTAATGGTAGGTTAAGTAGAAAATGTTGACAAGATAATGAGGCGTGAGTTTTAAATTAATTGATTTTCAGTAGATAGTAGAATAGAAATAATATTACTGTTTGACGATTGCCTTTCAATTATTCTAAAATTTAACAATTAAAATCTTTAAAATCTACATAATTATAAATGTTATTCTGAAATTTTTACCATGCAATATGCCTTGTCATATTCTCTTTCATATATTCATATATTCCCCGTTCAGAATAGTTTACTAAAAGGTAGACAAAGGCAAGTTCTAATTAGTAAAAGCCAATGTTTCATGCAAAGTTTCTATCATAAGAATAGTTTTTTTGTACAATTTACTCGAATTTCTTGCTTTGTTTTAAAAATTAACTACATAATCAATAAATAATAGTTATGTAGTCATTGTATTATATAAAAGTGATTTAATATAAATCGTGAAAGTTTGTGATAAGTGAGCCGGTTACGTAAATCAATTTCATTTATTTCACGTAAATCAAGTCTTGCCAATACTGCATCTATATCTTTCGAATTTTGTTTACATCATAATCATTTTGTTCATTTTAATATACATACTTAGTAGGCCAGTCAATCTAAGCTTTTGAAATAACAATAATTCCCGGAAAGCTGGATTTTGGTGGAGAGCTTGGTATTACCATTACAAACAAATTGTTAAAAGTCCCCATAAATCCCATGTGTGCGTCACGAGTTATTCGGAGTTAAAGGTCCAAATTTAAGGTTTTTTAGTTTTTTTTTTCGAAAACGGTAAGTTTTATCAAAACAAGTTTCAGCCCAAAGTTGTAGATCTTAAAATTGTCTACAAAAATGGTCCTGATAATATTTTTCCTATGAGTTACCATTCGTGAGTTATCGCGGTGGAAGCGAGCGCACCACGCGGTCTACTAAGATGGAGAAAGACCGCGATTTCCTTGTAGAGAGTGCACCACGCTTTTTTTTTCATACTGAATTAGGGGCTCGTACGGAATCTCGTACTGCACAAGGGGTTTTGAAACGTTTTCATAATACATTAAGACTTATATCATGGATTTTCAAAATGAATTAAGATCGGATTTTCCAACTCTTTTATGGTTTAATGGATTTTTTAGGTTAATTTTAGGAGAGAGAGAATTAGCGAGAGAAACCATAAAACCTAGAGAATCCATTGGAAATCATAAAAGAGTTGGAAAATCCAATCTTTATTCATTTTGAAAATCCATGATATAAGTCTTAATGTATTATGAAAACGTTTCAAAACCCCTTGTGCAGTACGAGATTCCGTACGAGCCCCTAATTCAGTATGAAAAAAAAAGCGTGGTGCACTCTCTACAAGGAAATCGCGGTCTTTCTCCATCCTATTAGGCCGCGTGGCGCGCTCGCTTTCACCGCGATAACTCACGAATGGTAACTCTTAGGAAAAATATTATCAGGACCATTATTGTAGAAAATTTTAAGATCTACATCTTTGGGCTGAAACTTGTTTTGATAAAACTTACCGTTTTCGAAAAAAAACTAAGAAACCTTAAATTTGGTACTTTGACCCCGAATAACTCGTGACGCACACATGGGATCGATGGGGACTTTTAACATTTTATTTGTAATGGTAATACCAAGCTCTCCACCAAAATTCAGCTTTCCGGGAATTATTGTTATTTGACCACTTTTTTTCTGTTTAACTTGACCGGTGTATAGTTAATAGTGACTTTACATAATGTAATACGACGGGTTTTCTTGAGGATATGTTATACTGTGTACGAATTATAATTGAACGAACGATTTTATTTATGTTTTGTGTGTAATTTATTTGGGCGTATCACAGAAATGCATCACTATTTCATAAATAGTAATTTTTACCAAGTTTTACATATTTTGAACAATAGTGCTTTGATCGCGCTAGTTTAATATTAAAATGTATCATGTATATTGTTACATGTAACCGTTGTACTTTAACTGAGCGAGTCATTCTAGATCTTTCGAGTGATTGGCTAAGTTGTAACAAGATCTAAATTTATCGTCATCATGACTAAACTACTATACCCAACAGTGGGTGGAAATGGGTTGAGATGATGATGACATTGATGACTAAACTGACAAAATGGCATTGTCAAATATGATATTAAAACGCGACTACAACCAACGGTAGCATTTGGGTAGGTTTTAGTAGCGTTATACTTTCATATTTTTGACAATTAAGTCGGTAAATTTCAGTGTCGCGACAAATGTAGCACTCACCTCGCCCTCCATTACAAATAAATGTGGTTTAGTTGATGAGAACGGTTAGTTTATGAATGTATTGCTCTGTAAGTGACGGAGGGCACAGAAGGCTACTACTTGCATTTTGCGGTTTCATAAAACAAATTAGGAAATCGCAAAAAGTAGCTGATTGGCACAAACATGTGGCAATAGTTGAGCGAGTGATGCAAACAAACGGGTAACAAACGTATTATGTATATATTGTATGGGCGTGTTCGTTTAGTAAACATTATTTTTTAATTTATTTTACTTTGTTTTATTTTGCCTCTTTATTTTATAGGGTTGTGTAATGTAAAAATTATACAGTGAAATTTTGATGGTTGTAAGTTGCTGAATAGAGACTACTCATACTTCCATTAAACTGTTAAATTAAACTAACGTAGATGTTCAGTAGACGCTAGACATTTAACACCATTATTCAGAAGTGCACCTTAAAATAATAATTAAAAATCTTCGCAATATTTAAAGATTTATTCCTATACAAATTGTTCTGTGTAGATTTCATAAGATAGCATCGTAATTATTTGGATTCTTTGTAACAAGTGTCATATTAAAAACACTGCCATTGAAAACTTAATAGGATCTTACTACGTGTAGAACCTGATAGTGGAAGTTGAATTCGATAATTGTAGTCTTTATATTTAGGTAGGTAATGCTACCCTAGGTAGCTAGGTAGATCATAATTAACCAATGATGATTGAATACCTCATTAATTAAGTAGATCTAGTTTTGAAATACATAATTATCTATATACTACCTGCCGATTATTGGTTTTAAGAATTCTGAAAAATCATTTAATAAAACTAAATTTAGCTTGCAACTGTGTTCATATTGTAGTAGTAGACCTCAGGAGTTCAGCAAGACGAATCATTTTCCTTAATTCCGTCACTTCGCGTGGCCACTTGCTCATACAAACTTTATTAGAGATAAGTATTCGTAAGTCGTAACAATAATTAGCATCTCTGGATCTAAACTTTATAGAAAACCGTAAAATGACAGCGATTGTATGATTTGTATGCCATAAGGTATAAGGCATAATTATTTCGGATCTTTTAGCTTTAAAAGATTATCTTATGACTTACTAGACCTGTTATGGTAATTGCGAGACCTATGGGCTATTATAAATTCAGTATTTACAGACAGATCCAGCAGATTCTAGCTTACCTAGGCAATTAGTCTCCATTAATATTGATGTAATCAGCAGCCGCGGCCGGACACTGTGGACAAACCTAGTTTATTTTTATTTGTGCAATGAATGAGTTCCATTCGACCAATGATGGTTCATTCCGACCAACTGATTTTATTCGGGAAATAAACAATCCATTCTAACGAAAGTTTATTGTGTTTTTTAACGTAAATTAAATCAACCAATTGAACAAATCAACTGCACAAAAATCATTGAATTGACTGTTTGGAAATATTGGAATATGATGTGTTAAACTTGCAAATTTATGTTTTTGTTTAGGCTCCCAGGCAATTATGAGACACGAACTTTGGGTTCGATGTAGAGAAATGTAGTATTTTATTGGCGGACTAAAAATTAAGTAGGTAGGTACCTACTTGCTGTGATTACTGAATGATAATAATATGATCAGGAGAAGAATGAATGCCGCTTCATAGTTTCCGAGTATCATTTTGCAGACCAAATGCCTAGACTATTAGATGAATTGTGTGTTCAATGAAATGAACCGGGAATTTAGAAGGGCACTCAACAAATCAAACTGTGAATCCCCTATCTATATGAGGCGTGTGCGAGCGGTGCCTGCGTGCTGTAAATTACGGGCGGATTGCGCTGTGACACGCGTAAATAATTGAGGTGATTGTGCGCGGTTACATCGGCCTCTACTACTCGTGTACGTCGGCCCGCGGCGGGCAGAAGCCAACCAATCTATTCTCTATTTCAAATAAAGATATCAATTATATTAATACGACGGGAAATTACTCACGTAAAAATATTGTCGATTTAAATACCTACCGACGATGTTTCGATTCTTCCGGAGAATCTTCATCTGGGTATGATCCCACTGCACTGTGCTTACTGCGGTTAGTGTGTCTTTTACCAATGCTCTCTATTTCCAACGAAAAGAGCCTAAAAAAGTGTCATTTCGTTTCACAATTTACACAATTTACCTTTACCTAATATATACCTAACTGTTATTTTTGTTAATGAGAAACGCGGCTATGCACCTGTAAACATTCACGCATCATTTCCCACAAAATCATCCTTAGAATAATCATATTTATTTGTTAAACGAATTTGAAGAGAAACAAGAACATCAGAACTCGGGCAATCAAGTATTCAAATTAGTGCGAAGTTTATAACAAAACCACACATTCCCCCTCCTGGAGCAGTGGAGCGAGGAGACGCGGCGCGGCTTCATTGTCGGAGGGATTACCTCATTGAGCATACATCGGTGAAATCTGAATTGTAAGACATCTCAATCACAATTCTGCAAGTCTCAGTTTGTTCTTGATAGAATCTAACCCTGTGTAGCTAACTGTTTCATAATAATATGAATACTTAACATAATCGCAAACTTTACAGAGAAAAAAATTTTGATAGAGGCACAAAAAACAGAGCGGAATAAATTACAAGTAATCAAGTATTTAGGAAAGAAATGTTATTGCTACGGCGTAGCACGCCTACGGCGTAGACCCACCGAGACGTAGCCTATGTCAACATCTTGTCACAAGGAAGAGACAACATTTATTTGAATAAACAAACCGAAAAAGGAACATCTTTATTTAGTAAATACTCGGTACAAAATGTTCAAAGCATAAAATATTTTTACAACGTCGATTTTCGGAATTGGAAACGTTGGATGTTGTCCGGGCGTTTTATTCGGGAATTATTTACGATAAGCCGGATCGAGGCGAGTCGCCGAGCGGATAACTTAGTTGCCATCACACGGACGGAAACTGTTCTTATGCATACGAATGTACGCATGCATGCGTATTATCTGCGGCCAGGAGACACATTTGCGAAGATAGAGTCTCATACAAACCCAGACAAGTTAAAAGATCTGCATAAGTTGTCCGTAATGTCTTGAAACATTTTAAAAGCTTCTCAAACTCTGTGGAACGTTCTCGCAAGCAAAGACTAACCTAATGGTAAAAAATCTCTAGTTAGTAATTTCCTCAGGTTTCTCGTGATTATAGTGTCCTTTTTCTCGAGGGCAGGAAACTAAGTGGGTTGCTTTAGTGTCTCTTCAAACAGCGCAAGTTGAGTCGAACAATATTTGCTTCACAAAATTTACATACTTCCAGCGTTCGCTTCGCAAGCTCTTTAGAGACCGAGCTTTTTAAAATGTCGTCTTAAAAATGTTGGAGTTTGAATTTAATTAACGTCATGGAGATGTAAGCTTTGTGCCTTCATTATATAGAGCGAGTGAATGGTTCAACTGCGAGGGGCCGCGCGAGTAGGTTCGCCTTGCATGGAATATCTATGCTGCTTTTCATGAACTGACGAAAATACGACATTATGTAGGTACCTACAATATACACATCATATTTTAAACAAGCTAGGATAAAGTATGTAGGTATGATGTGTGTGTATTGAAGACTAGGTACAAAATTTTTGAAAATTACCTATGTTAAACAGTTTGCAGTGGTGTAGGGAATCGCGTTGGAACAGGCAATAGAATCCCCTAGTTTTAAGACATGTCAAAGTGGTCTATAAGATTTCATTGAATAAAATATTTTGACTTTTGACTTTTACTCAAAATAAATATTTATTTATTTTATAATTGTTTGTAACTTATTCAATAAGGAAAAAATAAAAAAGGACAGAAACAAAAAATACCTACAAACTTTTACTTGAAAACTTCACAAACCCCTTCACAGTATCTGGTACAGCTTAATACCAATATTCTTCATCCTATTTCCACATTATTACTATTTGCGAAAGACAACCCCTACAAATATAACATCAAAAAGGTAAAAGTATTCCTAACAAACCTAAGAAAACAAAACACGACGTGTTAAAGTCAAACATTTGCAAACCCCTGCAGCCGCGCCGATAAACATGTTACTTAGTTGCTTATTCTCTTAGCTGTGATTGTGGCTGCGACCAGCTGGCAGCTTGCAGCCGGCAGCCGGCAGCCTACAGCTGGCAGTGACAGCGCGGAATTAAATCTCACTCGGTAGCACTTATTAAATGCGCCAAAAATGCTCTTTCCTACACAATAGTCTGCGAGCGGCGCGAGTCAGCACACTACTCGGTTTCATAAATTGCTTCATAAAAGTGGTTTTTGAATATATTCACAGCAGTTCTTGTAGTTTGAGTCTCTAGAATATTATATTTAGTGCACCTTAATGGCACCAAATATTTGTGCATGATTATGAACCTTTAAGTATATTATAAAGCTAGAGGCAACAAATATATTTAATATTTTTGTATTGCTGTTATACAATCGAGAATGAGTGACACGATTTTATTGCCTACCTACCTTGCTTTTATAGTTTCACACTACAGGTTTGTTAATAAGTTAACTATCTTTTGCTGATTGATAGATCAATGCGAAACGACAAAAGTCGTACAAAATACAACATGACCTGCCGCCTACTCTCGTCGTGGTTATTCAGAATAATGCGATGGATTTCACAAAACTAAAGCCAAATGACGTGCAATCTTTTACCGCGGCAAGTGAAAGTCGTCGAGAATCGACTTCCTGTTTTCATTTCAGCAGTTGACGATGATTAAAACTATGCATATCTACGCTACCTTTTATCCCAGTTTTAATCCTAGTCTGCGTACCTCAACAAACAGGCAACCACACGACCACGTCTTCAGCGCCTTACGCTTGGGGTGCGATGCAGCGGTAAGACCGCCTCGCCACGCCTCCAAGCGCGGAGGAAGTGATCCAGATTCTATTAATTCCGGATGTCATACACAGCTATGTATGTCTTACAGAACTGATACGTACGACCTATTAATAATGGAAGTTCTACGCAAATACGAAATGTGTCTTTATACGAGTACAATAGGCGCAAAATTTTACGTTTCTGTACTTTCTGAACAATGTTGGTAAAATATAGGCTACTAACATCAACTTTAAGTCTTAATCCTTAAGGTACATGGTAAAGCTCAGGACTTCAGTTATTCAGAATTATTCACGTGTTTCTTTGCTTTCTACGTCTAAATATCCCGGGCACGGGCAGTGTTCTGTGCGGCACCTGACATTAATATTGTTCTACAGTTCAAAATCTAGAGGGATCCGAATTCTCCTGAAATAGGCCTCTTACATCGGCTTAAGTTGCTCCCTTGCCTCTAAAAGTAGATTTACTCCAAGTGCGTCGGTACTTGATCACGGCGCAATGAACCCCTAAATGGTTAATTGTTGTTTATTTATGTTGCCATAAACAATCAGCCCGCGCCGTGATCTAATGTTTTTAATTTCATTCGCAATTGTTTTGATAAATCAACGAGAAATCAGAACGTGCTTGTGATTGTTCAAGTAGGTACATATTTCAGGAAAATTGTGCCATATTTCGATCTTAGACGCAAATTGATGAACCTACTGATGAAATAGAACCGATAATTATATTATTGGAGAATGTTAAGCAGATTTGCTGGCACGCACTCTCAGGATTATAAACCTTTGATATCGTAATTTCAAAAGCTTGTTTCAAGGAGCTCGGTATTGAGTTAAATTGAACTTTGTTATTTTGAAAGAAAACCATCAAAATGGGGTCAGTGAGAAATTACAAGTTAAATTTTCTGTCGAAACCGCTATTCGAAGCAACCCGAGTGACCTCGCCGCCGCCGCCGAGCGCCGCCGAGCGCCGACCGCCGGCCGCCGTTAAAGATCTTCAAGTAACAATTTTCGAAGGATATTTACGAGACGAAGCAGCTGCTACAATAAACTACAATACTTACCTAACACAATTTACAATGAAGTTGAAGCCGTGTAGAATAACAAACAACGTTAAAAAAACAGTGTTTCGGTTTGTTGAAGCTGCGGGACAAAGCCACTCACTATACTGTACCTCTACCTCGTGTAGGTTCATCGAAACATCTGAGCTCCCTAGCTGAGGAGCTGAAATGAAGGTAATTTCTGTACAGTAGGTAGCCTGGACCATCCTCTGTAATTTACGACACATGAGACTGACTACGTCATCGTTTGATGTGTTGCTACGGTGCTAATGATAACTCTATGCTCTTCTGTTAGTTCTTGGCCTCCATTTTGGAGATTGCAGTGTTCCTAACCAACATCATTAAGTGCCTTATGTAAGGACGCCTTAATTACTTAAGTGTCATGCCAAGTTACTAAAATTAATTCTATTCTGTGGTACTGGTAGACAACGGGATCCTTTTCATCATTTCGTCATCAGCTAATCATAAAAGGTACCTAATTAATGCAAATAAAATAGGTACAAAGGTTGCAACATTGAAACTCACACGTAAAATAAATTTATTTATTCGCTGAATTGCTGAAATTCAAACGAGTTTGGAAAACGAAGGCATGAATAAAATTATAGAGAGTTGAGTCTTCGCTACACATTTATCAGAAACATTCCGCTCAGATCTTCTTCGAGTCAGTGCTCAGGTAGGTACAGCCAGCTTCAGAAGTAGTTGATTTTCAGGAATGTATGTACTTTCAAAAATTAACAATGTAGCAGCAGTAGTACAAGCAAAAAAACAAGCTCTTTTAATTAATCATGAATGACACATGTCTACATTTTGCATATTTAAGTTAGCGTTCGCTATGCTATATTTTCCTTTGGATAATCTTTATAATTCGTCATTCATCATTTAACTGATATGTATTTATCTAGCTATACTCCATAATAATAACGGTTAAGAAATCCTATGGTTCATTTAAAATCGTTGTAGGTCTCACGATTCCATCTCATTATTTTACATAGTTGAAGTACGTACAAAGAATAAGTTTTCACGTCTGCTTACCAGAAAAAAGCCTTTCAAAGTAACTCAAACTTGCATAAACTAAGTTAAGCGCATATTTAGGTCAATTATAACTTACTGGGAGCTACCAAGTCAGTCTTGAACTTGGGTTTTTAGTTAGTTGTTAGGTATTACTTAAGGTTTATGCCCGGTTTTTATGTACAACTTGCGAATATTACCAATCGACATAGCAACTTTTATGTACTCACAACAAAAAATTACATGACACTTTTGACAGATGAGAATGTCACTATGTCCATGGATTTTAGTAGAAAAATTAGTTTGATATTGAAACTGGGAAGTAATTTCTCGTTGTTGACTGTACCTACCTTCTGTTCAGAGCTAGACTACCTTCACTATTTCGTTGGCGTCTGAATTGAAATTACATTTTTTCAGGTTTGCTTCCGAGTTTGTCTTTCTATTTCATTAATTTTACAACTTTTCAAATTGCATCTCCGCATTATGAGCGAAGGCACAAGCCTTTTTCAAAGGAGCAGTTACTTGATTTTTGTGTAGCACGTCGCCAGCTAGTTTGCAGTGCGTTACAAAGGCTAAAGAATCGTTTGCTCTGTCACAGTTTGACGACTGCCTTTTGTTCGCCGCGTGTTTTCATAGCGTTTGTATTAATTAAACGCGTAGCGAAAATCCGTCCGGAAGGCACATATCAGTAAAGTTAACAATAAACTCTCTCAATACACTTATGCTCTTTCAGTACTTACTAATATATCTTCCAAAAGCATAGCAAAAACTGCATACTATGGTTATGTTTATCCTCAGTTAACTTATGGAATAATCTTTTGGGGTAATTCAGTAAACGTAAAATCTACTTTTTTGTGTCAAAAAAGATGCATTAGAGCCATTTACGGCCTTTCAAGCACTGATACTTTACGTGGTATTTTTCAACATCATAAATTTTTAACACTTACTGGTATTTATATTCTTGAAACATGCTTATTTGTAAAAAAGAACCAGGAATACTTTTTTGAGACCACATCAAAACGTAACCTCCGAATTAAATATAAATATAATATAAGTATACCTCAGGTTAATAATACTATGTTCCAAAAAAGTGCTTACTATTCTTCAATTAAAATTTACAATAAGTTACCTTTGCCTCTTAAATTGCTGAGTGGTCATGCTTTCGGCAATAAACTAAAAACCTGGCTTATTTCCAAAGTGTATTACGATCTGGAAGAGTTTTATAGTGATGACCGAAATTGAATACTATAATAGGAACTTTAATTAACTACTGTACTTATTATTAAATACCTGTGTCGTAGTTTGTAAGTACCTACATACCTTAAATATTGTACGTCCGAAAAGGGCAAACTGTTTGTACACCTCTAAAAACAACCTACCATCTTTGTAACCATGTAACAGTTTTACAATAAATATTTACTTTACTTTACTTTACTTTACCGCTTCGTGCATAGGCTAAGGATACGAAAAGGGTTTAGCATTTAATGCTTTTCGCTCCAAACACCTTCTAATTTTAAAATTCAATATTTAAACCTTAAAAAAAAACAAATAAGTAATCATAAAATGTACAAATGCACGCAATAGATAGAAGGGGATCTCTAACCATGATCTAAATTATTTTTACAAAATCCATAGAACCCAGAGTTTGTTTAAAGTCTGCCCGGGACAATGGCTGCTGAAACATAACCGAAACGTCTGCTTGTAAATAAGGTAAATAGGGCGATAAATTGTGTCCATGTATCGTGGCAGTGAACGTGATAGATGGTTTTTATTAAAACAACGTGTAAATACCGCCATCCTGTAATATTGAGAGTCAAGACTAGTTATACACTACATTATAATTATTTTTACATAAAATTAATAGTCAATAGTATTTAGAAATAAGAAGACCCACTTTTACAAAAAATGAATAAATAATAAATGATTATCCTTGGACCTTCCACACAACGTCATCTAGTTCCACGCTAAGCAACTTAATGCTTGTGTTATGGTAACCAGATGACTGATATAATTATTGCAAATTGAAATCTCTGTACCTACACTCATAAACGACATGAGTTTATCTTGACAGAATTGAAAGAATCCAAACTAAATTTATTAAATATGTCTGCTTTCGTCTCAAAATCCCATATAAGTCGCACGAATATGAAGAACTTTGCAGTAAATTCCACTTTCTACCCCTTTCTAAACGACGTGAAATTGCTGATATATCCTTCCTGTTAAAAATTACTTCTAACAAATTAGATTGTCCTGAACTACTTAGCCTTTTATCTATTTATGCCCCCTCTAAAACTAAACGCTATAATCCCATAATTTATACCCCAATTGTAGGAACGAATTATAGGCAAAACTCATTTTTGTGGCGGGTTGGTGATCGTTTTAATAAGTTAAACAAATCTATTGATATAGATTTGTTTTGTACCAGCATTAACTCGGCCAGGCAGCGTTTGAGCAGCACTTTCTTCTCTGCGGATGCTTAAGCTAGTTGATTGATAGAAATTTGTTACTAGATATGTTTATTTTATAGTATTATCCTACCTAAAATTTTGTGTAACCTACGATAGGCTAAAACTTACAACTGTTTCAAAGCAACATCTTGTTCACATTTACATTATGTTATTTCTATACGTGAAAACCTTTAATTGGCTCGTTGTGTCTTAATAAGTGTACCTATTTGTTACAAAAGCTGTTGGTTTTCCAATAAATCTATAAATCTATAAATCTATAAATATAAATCTTAGTATAGTAACAAATAGTTGATATAGTGCAACACAGCCTTTACAACCTACTGCTAGTTTAAACCGTACAGTAAAAACTAGGTTAGGCAACCGCGCTAAATCAAGAGTGTGGCCGCGGATTACGCTTAATCTTGTGATCCAGCTCAAATCTGAACCCGTCCGGCACCGAGGCGCAGGCGGGGCTCGCCAGCTTCACTGCGCTCTCAAACGTGAATGTTATATAGCTTTTACTGTATAGCTGACTTTAAGGAGTGACCTCAGCATGCTACAAGCTTTTATAATATATTATAACATTAACTTATTTACAAAAAAAATAAGCATTAAGTATTATCACAGGTAACCGACAGAGATTGCCGACATACATTTTTCATATAATCCAGTTTTATTCAAGCTCTAGAGTAGCCTAGGGGTTTCTTTTCTTAAATTACGTTGAAGTAAATGTTACACTACTTTGTTTTGTACAAAGTGCTCTAGAATACTCATATAATCCAGCGAGCGATGCCGTGGGTGGAAGCTAATTACCAAAATATCCATGTAATATATTATACAATATCAATTTTAATAATAGAAGTATATTACGGCCCCTTGTCGGTACGTGCATTTCTAAGCCCATTTTTATGTCAATGTAAAAAACGAGCGCCTACATTGATTGAATTGTATTGTGTGTCAATATCAGTCGTATTCGGATAGGCCGCGGATTGATGAAATGCTTGCATTTTATATCGAAGGCTTAAAATAACGAATGCAATATAAAGTGTGCTTCATCAATGAATTCGTTTGATCAGTTGATGCACTGGAGATTTTTATTTTTTATATAATTATACTTAAAGAATACAGACGTGATCATATTACATTTTCAATAATTAGTATAATATATTCCAGTGCCTACGTTTATTACCTCGTAGCGTAACGCTTCGATCGAACGCCTGTTTTTCTCATTATTTACCGTCAATATTGATAATTAACATTGATAATTTAAATTCAGATAACAGGTACTTATGTAGTGAAGTCAATAAATACCAATAGAACAAGTATTGTATTTAAACTCAGGCACTAGGTATATAACAGTTTCAGCCAGCCAGCCTATCCAGGCTACTATGATTCCGTAATTATTTGAAGACCTCCGAAGCATTTTCTGGCGAAGCTTTCAAAGTAATTTGTCATCCCTCCTGTCATAATCGTGCTGATAAAAACTTGAATGTTTGACCTTTGTCCCTAAACTACCCTCTCGAGCGACCTTGCGCCTATCATTATCCCCGCCCTGCCATTGTTAAGGGCATCGTCCTTTTTCTAAATCAACAAAAGGCCGCGACAACTCATTAGAAGTTGGCAAGATTGGAGGCCTACTTACTACTTATTAGGTACCGAGCGTAGAACGAGCAATGTATAGAGCGCTCGATAAGTTGGAAGTACATACAAAAAATCGTGTGGAAAAAAAGACAGCATAATAACTTTTGTATCTAAACGCTAGTAATTTTAGTACTACATTTTTATAGTACTAAAAATGTAGACTGTGTACTCACTGCATTTTTTGTCCCTTTTTGGCGAGTTCGTTGACAGTTTAAGCATCCTAAGGGATCGCTTTAAGAAAAAGCTGGGCCCAAACCGTGTTCTTGCCTGATTCGTTTCTGGTGAAGGGAGTTGCGTTGAATCAGGCAATGGAGTCCTATCTTATAAGACTGTACATTTTTAAGTGATTCTTGACGCTTTCCTAGGTCTACGGTCTCTATTTTCCGGCTGCTTACTTCATACTCTATATCTGTGGTGTAATAGCGTAGTGCGTACTTCGTAATCTGTGACGTAATAGTCGAACTACCCGCGCCTCCAATCTGTTTGCTCGACGCCGCTTAGAACTCGAGTTACGAACTTCGATAGAGATAATTTGGCAAAAGACTTTCCGAAGATCGGGCATTCCTCACGATGACTACGAGAGAAATGTCTTTAATTCTTTAATCTGATTTTAGTGAAATTTTCTTTATGGCACTTAAATTTAGTTTTATCATGACAGTGTGGAATGGATCTTAGGAATACAGTCTAGTCAGTATTATTACTGTCTGTATTGTAGAGTTTTGGGTTAGAAACTTTTATGATATTTTACGATACATTTAAGAAAATACATTAGGTAGGTACTATCGCCTCGCGTCATCGAGATAAAAATATTTTTAAGCTTCTATTTTACTAATTACCTACTCAGGAAATTTTGATAATGAAGACGACTATGGCGAGCTCTATGTCTATCTATAGTATATCTATGTATATCTATAGATTAAAATATATCACAACATGTTCTTGTTCAGAATATTTCGGGTCATTTTGTTGAAAAAAAAATACTGACTAAAACATTTAGAGTAAGAGAACATAATAAGAAAGAAAACAAGGGTAAGTACCCCCATAAAATGATGGATGCTAAGCCCTACTCTCTGCGTCTGCGTCCACTCATAACAATGCTTCATCAGATCGTAAAGCATCTGTTATCTCCTTAATTACTCGGAGCCAATAAAGAGTAAATGAAGTCAGGGCGGCGGGTGTATCTCTAATCGATTCGATAAAGAAGACAAACGGAAAAACTTTCCCAAGGTTCAGATAGGCCGTGCCATGTCCCCACCAGCGCACCCGCTTCACACCCAGGTGACTGGCCTTTCATTAACCTGTTCCCTGCCTGTTCGGTGCTCTTTGAAGCAGAGGTCTGTGGTCGAGCCTGTTCTATTAACGTTATGTAGGTCATGAGATGATGGGCATGGAAAGTGTTAACCGATTTCAAGAAAAGGAGATTTATCATACGATCAGACATTTTGTAGTCTACGTGTAAATTGTTTTTATTTCATTCGAAAAAAACTAGAAACTAGATATTGAACTACATACACACATACTTATAATAATTCATTTTAGGTACAAGTTTACACATTTAGAATACGTTTATTATCAACATTCCAAGGAACACATTCTAGCTCTCAAACCACATTGTATTAGCACACTCGTCACCTGTGTGTGCAGGCGGCGCTAGTGCGAATGTACTTTTCCCGTTACACGTGAATTCCGAAAGCTTTTTGTTTGAAAATTGGATTTTCTTTAGTCCTTTTATTTTAACGCGGGCACTTTAACGAGAAACGATTCCAAATCGGAATTCGGAAGGACCTGCCCGAGCTCCGCATTTTATTTTGTCGATTTTGTAAAGGATTTTTGATTAAATTATTTCTTATTTACCTTTGTTTAGGTTAAATGTATTTACTCACATAATACATAATACGGGGATATTTTTAACTCGTGCCAGAACATTTGCTTTTATACAATTTTAAGGATAAATAAAGTATCAGTTACGATCTCAAATACTTCTTAATAAGTAATTGTAAGTAACTTATCTGTACTATAATTGACGTTTCCACACTTTCCATACTTTACCTATGCGTTGACCATAGAGTAGTGATACTTGTGATGTAGGCTGTACAGTGTATTGCATTGCATTGAGGAGCGCCCTTTGTTGAGGAACAACGAACGAGCATTACGATAATTATGAGCGAAGCACGGAGGGGTCTTATATGTATGTATTTATGTTTATGAGAGAGTGGCTGGTGGCCATTCTACACGTTGAAACTATGGAATATCCTGTGGATCAAGTATTGACGTCACAGAGCGTTTCGTTCACAATTTAATTATAAAATATCTAATATAACTTATTAAAGACCACCAAAGCCCTACACATTATATTGGGGCCAAAATAATATCTGTGAAAAATACCTCAAGCTAGTGACCCCGGGGCGGATCGGCGGGTGGCTTACCGCTAATATAGCGGCAAGGGGCTAGCTTCCAGCGATAATATTTTTTATATTCACTCTGATGAAAAATTATGATCGCGGTTGACTTTGGCGCCCAACATGGGGCCCCGAAAATAACATAAAAATTCATCAACAGTCTCCAGCTCTTATCCTAAACTGAGAGGGGTCGGAACAACATTTTTTTCTCTTCCACTATTATCTATCATTCGTCAACTCTTAATAAAAAAAAAAATCTATAAATTTTATACAAGCTATAATTCATTGAAGAATGGCATGTGCGCTGGTTGTTTGGCGAGTTGTCAACAAAACTAGCAAAATTATGAAGTTGGTAAGTAAATGGGTCTCGCGGCTTGGCCGTTGACGACCGACATGGGATCACTATTTCACGCACAGCGGACTGAAGCGTCGACCACAACGACGCGACCGCGGAAACAATGACACACAGCCCTCGAGCGAGAGGAATTGAGTGTGTCACATTAGCTCAGATGCATGAGATGGAGCAAAGTGCCGCGACAGTGTGAACGCAGCTTTAACGCGTCATTTAACTTCAGACGATCTCTATTTGCCAATGAGGGCATTAAGCCACTAAGCTATGAGCGCATCTTTTGTAAAGGCAGTTTGATAAAGTTTGAGAATCGTCTTCCGCAGAGCTCCGGCGGATTTCGGTGTTGCAAAATAAAGCTTTATGCATATTGCTGGTTTAGTTTGTATTTTATTATATTACGTCGCATCTTGTAAGACAGGGAATGGTAAAGTCTTGTTATTTTCGAGTAACAACAGAAACAAAACGAATAGCTTCTGTTTTCTGTTAAAAGCTGTGTTGATGTTGGTATCGGCTTCCGCGTACTTATCGCATAATAACTATTTATTTAATGAATACTAGATAATGTTACTTTTCTACAATCACTTTAGAGTAAAAAGAAAAATATGCGAGTATAGGATATTCGGACCAAAGCTCGAGTGTTCAGAGGTCGTACTGGGGCTCAACAAAAACGATGTTTCGTGACGATTTTCGAAACAACTTTCAATTCGAAAGTGAAATATAAAAAAAAATATAACGGTATATCGCTTTCAACTTTAACCTCTGACTTCAGTAGTAACTGTCGCCGACAAACAAAACAATGACCAAGTTAAGAAGAGTTTGTTATAGAATCTTATTCGAATTGGTTCTGCTGTTTTGCCGTATTTGCACCAAATGCAGCTTAAGGTGCTGCTTTGTAGAGAGTTAAAAGTATTAGTTTATCTTATTTTAAATATATATCTTTATCTCGAATGCGGTCTGAGATTACGTATAGTGCACGTGTGGTGTGGGGCTTAGTCTTAGCCTCGGTGCGATGTAGACAAGTATGACAGTGCACGGGGCTGCTGGACACACCTCTTATATATAAGGATAATTTTGATCTGGTTGGTTTTTAACTTGCATTTCATACTTCAGATTAATGAAATGCCATTGATGAAAAACTATATTTACGCCATTTTTACCACCTGAATGTAAGTTCCAACTAAAATAACAATAACAATCCCGTCTGTCTGTAATACTATTCTGCGTGAAGCGACTTGACTCGCAGATAAGTAGATTTGTCATGATTTATAATTCATTTGACGTTTGAGAGGCGATGCGAAATGAGAGACTGTCTGCCGTCTCTGGCGGCAAGCGTGATTGATCATCGGATTGAGACCAACCTAGTTATGAATCCATTGTACGCATAAGACGGAAAGACAATGGCCTTGATAGGTATTTACGAAATTGGTATTGTATTCGAACGTATTTCAAGAATTTACCATTGTATTAACATTATTAATTATTGTGATCTAGAACAAAGTATTTTTTATTGCGTAGAACTTAATTGCTTATTATTTCGCAATAAGGCACAAATAGATCAGCGATAAAAAGTTCTCGGTAAGTGTTAGTTAGGACAACGGCACCAACCGCAACCAACTTTAATAGGAATTTCTATTAATGATAATGATTGCAAAACAGTTGCTATTTCCAACGGTTATAATGGGTAGTTATAGAATGGTTGTTGCAAAACATTATAAGGCGTTTCATGTATAATCCACAAGTTTTGTTAAAATAGGCTTTTACTGTTTGTCTGACATACCACGGACATAAAAATATGGAATATTTCTATTATTTAAATAAGATTCTTTTTACATAAAAATCGTACAAGGCTGCTTTCATTTTAACACACTTTATTTATAATTTCATTGGGATTAAAAAAGATGTCTATTCCAAAGTGTTACTTTGCTGCTCTGTCGTCAATAACGAATCGCATTTTCTGAAATATTTTCCCGGAGGTCGAGCGTGAATAATGTACTACGGCGGGTGATCCAGGGTAATCCTGGAGACCTTCGGAGAAAGTACCCGGGGCAATAAAAGTTAATAAACAAATAAGCAACGCGACATCCAAATAAATAAAATTCCCTCCCGCCCCCGCTCTGCCTGAACCACTCCGAGTTTCTAGCACTAGTTGCAGCGTATGGCTTCTCTTGATATGGATATGGGATGGGCTATGGATATGGGATCAGCAGTACTTAAGTTAAGTGAATGACGACCTTCATGGCGCTGTGGTTTACGGTTACCCGGATGGTTGAGTGGTTATCAAACTAAAATTACCAAAATCCGTTTTGATGTTAATAATTGAAATCTCAATACTCCAGTGTAAAAAAATGTGTCTGCGGATAACGAATCTTTATCTCGCGACTTAAACATTAACGAACATTAACATCTAAGCATTTGTTTATCTTAATTGTTTCAAGAAAATCTAAGAAAACCTATAAATAAATTTATTTTAGTAAATCTATATTTGTCCAGAACATTTTAACGATTGATTCTATTTTGACCCTAAATTGACAAACATACCCATAAACGTACAATAGAAACCTTATTAATATCACCGATAGTGATTTGCAACTAGAGTTTTATTAGTTTTGAAAGTAAACACAGTTAAAGTCACAACCACACAAACTGCTTCTATCACGTGTGATATAAGACTGTCAGAAAATATATTTTATCGTTGAATATCGAATAACGCTAATAAAAATACCAAATTTGATTTTCCGAGACATTTGCTTCGGAAATTGCGAAGTGATCGCAGAAGTATCTGCTTCTTATTCAATTTGAAATATTCACTTTTCGTTCTGTAACGTCTCGCGGTGCTTCCTAATGGAACATGTTGTAATAAGACCTAACCTTTAAGTAAATATCGGGCTGAGGCGCGGAGGTCGCGGGTTCGATCCCCGGGAAAAATGTTTGTATGTTCTGCAGATATTTGTTCCGTCTCTGTGTTTTATATCTATAATATGTATGTATTTACAAAAGTGTATCTAAGTATTATATCAGTCATCTGGTTACCAAAACACAAGCATTAAGTTGCTTGGACTAGATAGATAGATAGATAGATAAACACTTTATTGAACACAAAAGAAAACACATTACAGACATTACAACTAAGAAATAAAAGTACAATGGGTGGCCTTATAGCAAAAGCTATCTCTTCCAGGCAACTTTGTGTGAAATTTCCAAGGACATTTATTTATTTATCTTATCCCCACAAATTAAACTGAGGGAAGCTCACAAACGATATACAAATCACACTAAACACACTAAGAACCGACTCACTACATAATAGAGAACAAACGAAAAGGCTGCGTCTCTCGCAGGCTTCCCAACAATGAGGTTAGATCTAATTAAACTCAAGACAAAACCGTTTGCCTCACAGTGCGAAACAACATCCGTCATATGATTGTAAAAGGTGCAACTGAGTGATAAATGCTGTTGTTGTGTTTATTAATGGGTAGTCATTTAACATGAGTATATTAATGCACAGAGCAAAATAATGTCCAAAGCCAAGTCTGTGATCAGAAAAAACTAAAAATCTTAATAAAAATTGGAATTGGAAATACCTGGGTCAAGTGTGTGCCTTTGTGTTAACTCAGGTTTCAAGCTATTCCTGGTACCAGATTTCATTTAAATCCGTTAGGCCGTTTGAGCGTGTAGGAGTAACAAACATTCACACTTACACACCGTCACACAAACTTTAGTCTTTATAATATTAGTGTGATGGTACTCCTCCCGAGTGTCCCCGTGACGTCACGAGCAGTAGGCTCGCTCCATGCTGCACCGAACTGCAACATTTAAGCAAATTCTCGCACAGTTGACTGTTCTCCGTTTTGGCGTAAATGCGGTACTTATAAATGTTTTTTTTGTGCCACAACGATTGACCGTAAACATTTTGCAAGTTGTTTTTACACCAAAATATTCGTCAATAAAAGTATTCTTGTAATTTCAGTCTTATTAAAATGTTCAAAAACACAAAACGATTCTGACGTCATCAAAATGTAAACACATAAAATCATATTTTTATCTCCTTAGCCTCACGCATCCGGTATTCCCTCGGCCAGAGATCAACACTCAACAGTTATGACTTGATCAGCCAGTTACGAACTTATTAACTAAGATTAATACACTGACCGTAAAACTCGCGGGTACGAAATTAGCTGTTAACTTAAGTTACGACTTGGCAAAAACAGGTTGCTGCGTAAATAGAGTATAAATTAGTATGAGTCGTAGACAGAAGTAAACAACACTATAATATTAAAAAAGGTGATGCAACGGCTTATTATTAATCACAAGTTTTAATTTATGCAACAAATTCCATTATAGATCGAATAATATTCTACGGCGTAGCGGGCTACGGCGTAGCAGACCGTAGCAGTCTACGGCGTAGATGTCAAGTTTACGGTGTTAAAATAATTATTATGACAACTGATGCCTTATTCTCTAAATAACCATGTCTTGAAGTGGCGCGACACGGCGTGGTTATTTGAATAATGAGATAGATTTCAGAAAACAAAAGCTAGATAACGTGCAATCTCTTACCGCGTCGTGTTTTGAAAGTCGTCAAGAATCGAACAGCTGAATTGCCATTCTTTAAGATCTTTACTTTTTTAGATCCTTTAAATCTAAGCCATAAGAGTAAATTCAAAATAATCCTAAAATTACATTTCTATATCTCTAACGGTTCCAGATTTCCCCTGAGTGACTCCGAAGAAACTTACCCTGTGTGGTTCCTTTTAAAAGTTTTTCTCATAACATGAACCTCAAAGCATCAGACACTCAAACAGAAAGAAAAACTATTATAAAAAAATTATAAATATTATCACGACTGTCTCCAGGAGCGGTAGATATTTCTTTAGGGTAGTCAGAGGTATGTCCAGATACATATTTGGTACATGCCCACATTTTGCAGAAGTTAATTTTCTATACGTGACAGGTTGCAAGCCCATCGACGATGCTAGAAAAAAAACTGGTTTCCTCACATTGTTTTCCACATACTCAAATCTTACTCAAAATAATCTCAAAGTAACTTGCTTAAATATTTATTATATTTTATTTTTCCCAACAAAGTCTGTCTGTGTCGAGTGCATTCACGTGTTCATTGTTTTAATGCTCACTAACTGAGGAGTCCATGATAGAGTGTTATGAGTTTATAGTTGTACGTTCTTCCTTACATTAATTTCACGGAAGTCACTACTCCTATTTTCACAATTCAATTTAATAATTTGGTTTTATGACGCAGGAAGTTGTGGGTTCTATTCCCGCTGTAGAAGAAATATGTGAATGTTTTTCTGATTTTACTAATAAAAGCTTATTATTTCTGTAAGTGTCCTTTAAAAAGAGTGGGTCCTAACGCTAAGCCATTTAGTAGGCATAGATAAAAAACCATTGTACTCTTTGTTACTTATTTTTAATTGACTAAAAAACAAATATAATTCACCTGATTATCCGCTTTAATACCATATTATACTATCCGCTTATATTATGCTTAAATAATGAAAAACTTCTAAATAAAAAAAACTAAAATGATAATGAATGGTCGTGTTTGTCCCCGAATAAAGCACTTCGTAAATAAATGAGCGAGCGGCGGCGGACGGTCGCAATTAGCAATTATAATTAGCTTAATCAACGATAGCGGGTGTATTGGGGTCGCACTTATCTCGATAAATCTATCAAAATTGGTTTTGCATTTAACAAGTAAAAGCTAGATCATTTTGTTGTACCAAATTGCGCAGATATTCTTTAGACAGGGAAAAAATTGTTACTTAATAATTTTATAAAAAGTACTATTTTTCATGGTAAAATAATTGAAAAAATAACTCAAAAAACAAGAACATATCTCATCTTAGCTTGTGGTACGATAATAACCTGGTTAAACTCTTACAAGCCGAATAGCCTCCCAGTTTATTAGAGTCTTGCACAAGTTATATAGGTACACGCACCTACCTAAGTACCTACCTACAGCCTGATCCTGAACAGCTATTATCACAATGATACTAAGCCATCAGAGCAACGAACCAGGAGCAGTTAAATGAACACAACCAAATACCAAAGCATAGAAAATGAATTTTGTTTTAACAAAATTCATTTTCTATGCTTTGGTACACTTCGCATTTGTTCATATTTTATCAGTGTACATAATATTTCATCTGTTTATTAAGAGTAACTAAATATGTACTGTAAATAAAAGGAAACAATATGTACTTTTAATCTAGAAAAGCAGCGAGTTCCGAGTTCCAGCAAGTTTAAATAAGCATTAAGCTCCAAGTATCGATTAAGTGAAGTAAGTAGCCGACTGCGCAGCACATGTGTTACTTAACCGAGCGCACCAACTTCTGTTTGCCGAGGGCTGCCTGAGGGACGCGCCTTCGGACAGCGATCGGGCCGAAACTTGTAGCCGAATCTTTAATAATCATAGAAACTAGAACAGCCTCATTACAAACCTAAATAAACCTTGGTTTAAACCTGGTCTATCAAAACCATCCGACACTAGTTTAATTTTAATACTGAAACTAAAATTAGACCTACAACTTTGTACATAAACTACAGAATAAATGAATTAGTGAACATATTATAACAGAAGGAACGAAAACCGGAATCATGAAGAACGGGAAAACCAGAGTGCTAAAGAACGGAAGAGCGGAAGAATGTCAGAACGGATTGAAGAATGAATTAAAAAGTAATAGTAAATATAGTAAGCAATAGTATTCGATTAGTAAAGGTCGAATCGTGACCGAAAAGTAAGCACATCACTACCGTGTTGCATGTTTGAGTGGTCCTGGCAGTTCTGTTCCGAACTGCATTTGGTTTATTGCTAGTGTTGAGTAAATTATGAAATGTTTCCATGAAAGTGTTCCCACTTGACGAAAATGGCTTAATATTTATATTTTCTGTTCCGATTCTGCCAATATACCTGCTTCAAGCTATAGCTTTGGATATATTGATTTTTTATGTTTTACCGTTGTGTTAATACAATATTTTATGTTTTGTCAAAAATGGACGACGATTTGCAGAAGGATAGTTAGTTAAATACAATCCTTGTCAGTTCTGAAGCTTTGAATATTGATAAACGTATTAAGAGACTTCCTACTACCAAACTTTTATGTTATTGCGTGAGTTTACACGTGATACGACGTTCGCTAAACATAATATCAATCAATCAATCATTTATTTATTTTCTCTCACAAACAATACGTAATTAATAAATATAAATAAGTAGGTACATGAAAAGTAAGTTAAAAAATAATACTAATTATTAATACAATATGAAATTTGAAATAATCCAAAAATAATAGTTGGTTAAAATAATATATCACTTCAAGTACAGCTGTTAACTAACTGCGGTTTGTTTGCGATAAAACTCGTTTACCAGTAGAATAGTGTCCACTCTCGCCGGTCGCTGTGATATAATGCGTCGCCGCGGGAAGCGGCGACACGCGGCGACCAGCGGGCGGTCTTATCGCTTAGCACTGCTATAATGTAATCGAACTTAGAAGAATAGTAAAAAAAATGAAATATGACCACGACTGTATCCCAGGGAGCGGTAGACATTTCTTAGAGATCTATGTACCTACCTAATTCTTTAGAGAATAGTATTCTTATAAATTCTATTACATTTTAATTTATGTATTTAATTATGTATTTATTACAACCCGATTCGGGATGCATTAGGGTTTTTTGATATTGTAATTTTTTTTCTTCCCTGGTCTCATGCACCTCACGGACCTTTTGAGAGAACTACGCGCAACGTTCTAAGCGGTCACAACTTGGATGGGTGACCGCAAGTGGCATTACCAACAGAGCGCTTCTGTGCTTCGGAGGGCACGTTAAATTGTCGGCCACTTGCTCATACGATACGATGACGACGACGCTGTCATAAGCATTTCTTTCTTCCTTACAAATAAACATATTTTTTCTTTCTTTCATTTATAATACCTCTGTAGTAGTTTTATTGGAGTAGCGAGGCCCACAAATTCTGTTTTTACTACTCTTGTGTGTTCTCTGTATCTTTTCCGAGTCGTGTCGGTTGAGACCGGTGCTGAGGGCGGCGGTGCGTGATGGCGGACACTCTCGTGATGGCGGACACTCCCGGAGACATTACCCGGACCTCTAATCTGCGGGTCAAGGGCGCAACCGCACAATTACAAGATAACTATCTTTTTACTCAGGATACCGCTCTATTTTACTTGGGAAATCATAAGATTTTTTAAATACAACTTTCAAAAGAGTACTATGGAATTATATGGTATTTTCGATAGTCACAAGTAAATTTTCCACACATTAAAGTTTGATTAAATTCGCGACTTTTTTGTGAAGTAAATAAAAGCTGCTAATGCCATTTTCGGGCACCCATCCAAGTTGTGACCGCTCAGAACGTTGCTTAACTTCAACGATCCTTTGAAGATCTCTATAATAACCAGTTTCTACTTTAAAAAAGACGTGTGGCACTCGGGGACTGCCGCGGTAAAGCTATTGCATGCCACCTAGAGGTGAGTTCCTGAACTAAAGTGACAAGCGTTAGGTTTTTTCGTTACGGAATTTCTGGATTCGGTCTCCACGCTCAAGGCCCGCGATAGAAGCTATACAATAGCTTAAAATTATTCTTGTTAAAGTTGAGAGTATTAGCAAGATAATTGAATTAAACGAGTCCCAAGGATAACTGTGTAGTCGCATAACTATTTAAATTATATGAAACAACTTTAATTTCTTGCTGGCTTATTAAACGTGTATGCACTTCCATTGTCGTAATAGTGTTATGAACCTATATTAGTTTCTGAAGTCGAACAAAACCAGGTCACGGATAATATCCTGCTAATATTATAAACGTGAAAGTTTTCATGGATGTGTGGATGTTTGTTACTCTTTCACTCCAAAACAATACACGGCTTTGACTAAAACTTAAAATATTCATAAATAGTTTTTGAATGACCTATTTGTACACATAGGCTGTTTAATCAAACTTTAATTTTAATTCATAACTAGCTGCGCCCCGCGGTTTCACCCGCGTTTCTGATTACGCGTTTGTCACTCTCTCCATCCATTTAACTATCTCCACCTATTAAATTACGTCAATTCGTAGCTCCGTTTTGTCGTTAAAGACGGATAAACAGACAGATGGACACGCACACACACACACTTTCCCATTTTATGATATTAGTATGGATTTTCTACACCAAATATTTGTATATTTTTTGTCTAAAATGATATAATAAAAAGATTTATATTACACACACTCAAGTTATTTCGTACAAATGAAATATTTATCCTCGATTTTAATAGAACACGGATTGGGAACAGTGATTTATTCCAATAAGGTCGGCGTGACGCGTGTGACACAGTCAACAGTGCCAGCAGAAGTAATACTAATACTGGGTGACAACTCTCACATTGGGGCTCGTATTCAGAGACCACTCAAACTTAAAAAACTTAAACCTACGTTAAAGTATCGATTTTTGACAGTTCTCTATGAAAACTGAGTTATGAATCACCGCTTAAGACACGATTTATGCTTGAGTATAGTCTCTGAATACGGGCCTAAGTGAGGGTAGTTAAACATACGCCTTCGCTTTGCTGCTGTGCTACCTCCAACTCCAGTCTACCCGCGACCACGGACGGTGCAATCCATTCGAAACGTCGGGATAAATAATTAAAAAGGTAACGTGATAAATAACCGTTCATACTCGTATAATTTATAAAATGTGTTCTGATCACGGTTAAAAAGATTTTTTATTTATTAAATTTAAAAAGACAATTTAATTATATTGTGTGTGTTCAAACTCGCACTGCCACTTTTGTTTAAAAAGGCTGACTTACTGCTTCTTGCCTCTACAGTGTGCTGGTATGGAGATGCGCCGCGTTCGCACTCGATTGATTTAGTTATTGAACCCTCTGTAGATATGCCACTCGTAGTGACGAGCCGAGAGATATGGCCTCCAAGATTTTATATTAAGCAATCTTTATCTTTATCTTTGTATTCATCTCAACAATTGGCACTACAGTGTCCCAATCAGTGAAGCAAAGATTGCGCCCCCGAGATTTAGTTTATATTTTATCAAAAAATATTCATTACAAATAAATAAAATAAATAAATTAGACTTCTCGTATTAATTTAATTTTTTTAATAATTTATCTTAATTCTTAATGACACAATTAGAACATTAGTGCACAGTTGGCTAAGAGCCTTAGACCGTGAAAGGTTATTAGAAGGTGGAAAAGGTTATAAAAAAATTTAATAACAATAATTATGGCACCCTTTAAATAATAAAATCATATCGATTGAATGATATTTGTAATCTCTATTTTGTTAATAATTGTCAGTTATAGTGACGACTTCCACTGGGTCAAAACGTTTGGTAATTGTGTCACATTCCTATTGGCTGACACCACGGATTCCGTACAATGGTCGCGATTGGTTGGCATTTTGCATTTTATCGGAAGGGCGCTATTGAGGCCCATTCAGGGCCTGATCCAATCAGTCGCTTACATCGGCGCAGATTAATCAGTTCTTTCGATGTATGGCTCCCTTTATGTCCGCCACACTTGCCAGCGTGGAAGAGCTGTTTCCAGAAATACCGAAACGTAGGGCCTAGTCATGTTTTTTCTGTTCTATTTGAGAGTTTCAGTAAAAAAACAAGTTTATTTTGTCAAATCATATTTTTAGTTTCGGTGTTAGCGACATCAGCAAATTGTTTTGGTTTTCATTGTTTCCGCATTCCGTAAACTTTCCATTTTTCAGTAGTATTAAAATAAATCGCTACTGTCCTAATAAAAATAATAGGAACACAAAGATATGCTGTTATCGTTGAATAAACAACGTCATAGAAAATTTATCAATTAAATGTGAGCATTAGTATAAAATGCGAGGCGTGCATGCGTAGACGGACATTTCGCTACATTTATTAGCTGCCTTTATTTGTTTGCCGTTTTCAGTAGAGTCATTAGTCTCGGATTATTCTGTCGGCCGATTATTTTGTTGCTCAATGATGGGCGATGAGCTCCGCCAATATTAATGTTCAATGAATGGATCAATTCGTTGAGTGATTATTTTTTCAGCGATCCAACGTTCAAATGACCAGTTACACTTTCAATATTTTTGTTTGCATTTCTCGATGTAAGTTATATGAATTACTAGCTGCGCCCCGGGGTTTCACCCGCGTAAGTCCCGTTCCCGCGGGAATACCGGGATAAAAATATTCAATAGAATAACAAACATTCTCACATAGGAAGTAGGATTATAAGTTAGACAATCCCCGTGCAGATTAGCCCCATTATGCATATTCGACCAGTAAACCTGTATTAGCTAAAACGCATATTAAATCTGTTGCTATCTTTTTTCGTTGACCTAAGAGTGACATGAAAAAAACGTTCTTTAAACCTGTATTAAATTGGCATGTTTTTATGAATAAGACCCTAACATTCTAAATTTGAAATTATATTATAGCTGTCATAATGACATGTCGCAAAAAGAACTGCAAAGTTGTCATACGAGTATGATGAATTGAAGATAGAAACTTTGCATATAAGTAAGTATATAAATCATTCTAATATATTTTGGCCATAATTTGGAATACAGCAGTAGATAGATATCCACGGTAATACGAAGGCTCTAATCCCTAGATAGATATCTAGATCCCTAGATACGTCCCTAGTTATCGCCTAGTTATTATAAAGCCGATTGCAGACTGGTGTTAATTTAATATCTGCCCGCGCCGTAATAACCAGAGCAGGATTAAGCTTTCACTGGTATTGCGGTATGCACACGGCTTTACTTGCTGCTTTAATTTGTAATGGATAATAAAATAACTACATTTATAAATTACTAACAGCACGTCCCGGCTTACCGGTGTACTTAATGAAATTAACGAGATGAAATATATTCTATAACCATTCCGACAGTCCATTCTACACATCGGTGATATAATTTTTGAAATCGGCTGAGTAGTTTCGGAGATGACAATAAGTCGACAAATAATATATTAATGCATTTGCCAGTATAGCTGTAGGTACACCATCAAATACTCACTTGTATGTACTTGACGGTAGACAGCTTTGTATCCAAAGAGCTTAGGTGCTCTTCAAAATAGGTGCGCCTCGTTATAACAACCGAGACCGGGAAAAGTTATTTACATTTTTACCAATGGACATTCAAATTGTATCGATATAGTCATCCCACATGTCGTGCCGGTTCGCGTAGGCTTTATTAAAAGTGTTTGACTGTGTAGTATGTTATTTGGTTTCACTATTTTAGGTCAAATAACCAATACACCGAAGTTGATAAACAAAATCACCTGTAAAATGAACGGTCAGAAAAAGTGAATCATGATTTTTAAATTTTTTCATAATAAAACTTTTAATAGCGTAATGGACATTTACCCAAGACACCATTTTTCAATAGTCATAAAGCCAGCTCGCTGAAGTTCATTCTAATGATTATCGCCATGAAGTTAACACTCAACAAAGCATCGTTCAGTCTCGAGACGCCTCGTAAAAGTCGCTACTGAATGTCTTAAGGTCAATTCATGCTATTATAAGATTATTAACTTACTTTTTTAATTCATATCTTATCATTTTAATACTCTACTCTCGTAAAATATCATCACATCAGGTTGGAAAATCTTTATCTGAGTATTTTAGAGACTAGAAAAATACAAACTTATTTAATGTTTGGTTTGTTGTTATAAGTATGTATGTACTTTAGTAAATATTTTTTTGTAACAGGCTAGAAAAATAATTATCGCTCATAAATTATATATATTTATTTTTAAATTTTCTAAAATTCAACGACAGCGCTCTCCGTTATTAAAACAGCATTATGTAAATACATACAGCCTAACGGACGGACTCGTCATCAAACATTTTATTGTAATAAAGACTATTTAATTATGCGGCTAAATGATCGGGGTTCCAGATAATGAACAATTTAGTGCCAGTTCAGAATCATTACGCGCTGAGATAAACTGAGTACTTTCTCATTTTACATTTTTTCGAGCTAGACTTGTCTGGTTCAGACATTAAATTTACATCGTAAACTATTATTGTGTTGATTTAAAAGACGATGGAAAATATAATATAAAATTAAAACGTTTAATAAGTAAATAAAATTCTGCGTTTTCTAAAATCTTGACCCGTTCTCATGCATGACATTATCTTGGGTTTCGAACGCATGTTCAAAAGTTATGTCTTCGAACATGCGTCATGATTGAAATTACATGACGTGTCATCATCATCCTGCCCTTATGCCACTATGTGGGGTCGGCACAACATGTATTCTTCTTCCACTTCCATGACGTGTATTAATTCTATAAATATTTCACTTTATTTTGGTACGTCCCTATCCTTCTGACAAAGTCTATAATTAAGTATCCCCCATAAAAAAGCCTAACAAGCAAACAAGCCGGAAATGACGTGTGTTGATCACACTTTTTCCCATATTATATGTAAGGGGTGGCCATTTGTACGGAACCACGCGGTGTGATGCCGCTGTAAGAACCGTGATAAATGGTGGAGGTCGGATTAGCTCCGACGCGAGGATTCCTCCAAATTCCACGAACGTGATTAGAGATTCAGATGGATGAGATCAGAAAGTTTCAGGTTCGATTCTTATAAAAGAAATAAAAGTCTCGTGTGAACATTATGACGACCTTTGTGGCAAAGTTACTACGAGCGCCATTTTATCTGAAAAAATATATAAAATGACTAGCACCTTAATAATGTCAAAATAAACAAACGAGAAAAGAAATACAACCGTTGTTTATTAAGACAGTTAATTTGAGAAAATAATTATACAACAGGGCTGCAAAGCGAATAACGAAACCTAGTTGAATAATAAACGGAAACTTAAATTAAACTTATTTAATACTTAGCTGAAACTTGGGCCATATTTCTTGCTAGACGGCTTGCCCTTAGCACGAGTTAGAGCGCTCTCGAAACTTTAGCGAGTACCTTGTACGCGCATCTACATATTGCTCACATCACTCGTTGGATGATGAATTGAAAAAGTTATAAGTTGGGCACACCGCGCTTTTTGAACGCGCCATCACTGCGAGGACATGTAGGCAGCAAGCAATGATCATGCACACTACACAAAATCAGGCCGCTTGGTTCTGCTCGTTCTAAAAACGGAGTGTACCTAGGCGCTTAAAAAATTAGGTAGTAAATGCTTGAGTTGTATAATTAATCTTGCCTCTCTAAATTATTTAAATGGAACTTAGTAAATGTTACTTAGTAAACGTGTCTACTACTCACTCATGCTAGGAGGTTCAAACTCGCGCGGTGCAAAAAGCAAGAAAGCTTTTAAATGTCGACGATTCGCTTTGCTCGTTTTGTGGTGAATGAGGTACTTTTGTGTACTTAAGCGATACTTGGAGATGTCTAGGTCGGAGTCAACTTAACCGTGCTTCAACTTCTGTAAGTATTTATTTAAAACCATGTTCATAATTTTAATATTAAATTAATGAAAATAATGTTTACGACTGTATTCATTTACTCAGATCTTTAGATTTTCAAGTACAGGTGAGGTGACAATTCTACAGCCAGTCTCAATAACCTATCTATCTCTGGTTTGTAAGATGTAATTGTAGACTAAGTTTGAAGAACCAATAGCTTTATATTGAATCTCCTCAATTGCTGAAGCACAAATAACATAATTAGCCGCAAGCCTCTCAGGAGTTCCCTCAAACATTCTGCATTTTGCACGTTCAGTTGAACTTACTCTTTGAGGCAAACTGATTCCATTATTTACAGTTACGCAGAATAGTACTCATGTTATGAATTCCACAATTTGTTTTAGTGAAAATGTTATAACTACTTCACGTTGAATGTAGCCGGCCTCGGTGGGAAAACTCATATGGAAGTGATTCCTGCCGACTGACCGAACTCAATTGTTGAATAATACGTCATGGTACTGAACTATTCTAGATTAAGAAACGCATGAATCTCAGCATATTGAGTGATGCCGCAATAAGGGCGCACGCACGCAGGTGCCAGACGAGTTGATTCGCTCGCGCCGGAATTACGGACACACACATTTTTCACGATCCAATCAGCGCCCTTAGCACGCGTCCACATTTTAACGGAAAATTAGTAGTTGCAAACATTTACGAGCTTGGATGTGAATGTGGCTTTTCGAAGCAAGTTTTTTCTGTTAATTCAAAATCAAGCATTGAAAATGACTTTCAGCATCGTCATCCACAGCCCGACTTTACCCACTGCTGGGCATAGGCCTCTCTTAGTTTGTGCCATCCACTACGATCCTGCGCCAGTCGCATCCATTGGCGCCCCGCGGCGTGAACTATGTCGTCGACCCACCTCGCCACCGGACGCCCGACTCTTCCATGACCCATCCTCGGCCACCATTTGGTAATGACTTTAATAATCCATAAAACAAATTAATATGTACGAGTATTCTTCACGATACCTTTACGCCAGTACCTACCCCGACAGTACAAGTAAATGGTGCTTTGCCAACAGATCGATCCACCGCGAGCGCCCCCCACATCAATCCTCTCGTGCTAATTAGCAAATTGCGTCTCCATTCACCAATCACGCTGCATTCAGTTCAACATTTTTACACGTCACCGTTCTTTCATTGCATACCTTTGTTTACCGTACGACGGCTTCACCAGAATTCAATTAAGAATGCTTTTCATAGCTCGCGTTAAGTTATTAAGCTATTGCATAGCTTCTATCGCGGGCCTTGAGCGTGGAGACCGAATCCAGAAATTCCGTAACGAAAACACCTAACGCTGTCACTTTAGTTCAGCAACTCGCCTCTAGGTGGCATGTAATACCCTTACCCCGAGTGTCACACGTCTTTTTATGTTTTGGAATCGTATATTTTTATAATTGCATCATAATATTGCAATTGGAATATAATTTGCTAATACCAACTGTCGATGGTCATCCAAATACTTCACAACACACTACAAAAATCAATGTGGCTTGATGGTGATATGATTCAGCTGTTGTAACTGAGCTGTGTTATTGACTTCGAGTGTGTTGCTGAAAGCGCTTTTATTGAATACAGCACTTCAGAAGTCTGCGAACACCTATTTGATGTTCAAGTACAAATTATAGTTGATGTACGGCTAGTAAAGTTGGAGGGCACTTTTCTTATTCCTGTGAAGGTGAATACATACTACAGCTATTCAGACAGCCTTTGAAAAATAGTACCTACTATATTGTTCAACATTATTCAAACATTTTGAATTACTCTTTTGGAGTAGTTAGTTATGGACGATGGCAGCAGTTAGATGGCAGGCAAATTCGTGTCTGTTTTCACCATACACCGGCAGTTCTGCCTGCCATGCACGGCAGATCCGATGGGCATATCCGTACATGCATCAAGCACGTGTACGGATATAAGATATTTATTTATTTACTTTTTTTACCTCTTTATAATATTAGTATAGATATCTAGAAACAGGAAAGCCTGTATTCCTATTTTCCGTCTATTGTACAAGAAAGTCATCAGAGCACTCCATTGTCATTCAAAATGCTACGCTCAGGACAATAACTACGGCGATATCCTTCATATTTCCATAATTCCATGGTAACTTGATTCTTTAGCACGTTTCGGAGCATATTGATAATTATTTTATACAACATCGTCTTTCGTTTGAACAGGGCCGTTTTATAATGTCAAGGTAAAGTAATTTAGGGGCGCGCGTAGTTCTAAAAAGAGTAAGTATTATGATCATGCTCAGAAGATGGAGCAGGGAGCAGAACAAACCATTAAGTACCATGTTTATGAAATAATAGTTAACTCACATTTGGTTTCACCATGCATATGCATATACCTGGGTAATAAGTAGCATACTACAAAACCGCGGCAGATTTGACAGTTCATTGTAATTATAAAAGTCAGAACAAGGTTTATACGACGGAAGGTTTTCAGTCAACAAGCGGCTATTAATGTGTTCCTAAGAACTAGCGTTTCTAGCAAAGTTGCATTTCTACAATTGCTTTTGAACACAAACAACACATGCTTAGGGTACATTCGATGGCAAAAACTCGAGCGGTCAGAAGTGTATAAATAGTGTATAAATGAATATCGATTATTAGTAATGACATAGTTTGCCCCTTAGCTTATCGATAAAAGAAATAGAATAGATAAGTTGGCCCCTTACCTACAGCCCCTGTCCCTCGAGCCGGCCCTGGTGCCTCACATCGTGTTAACCGCTTAACTTTTACGCGCACGTTCAGCGCGCGGCGTCAACGCTTTATATTTACTGTCGAAAGAACTCTTTACTTAATATTTAGCTTCTAAGATGTGCTGGCCGTATTGTAGCATTCATTAAAAGAATCCAAATAAATAAGGCTGCCAGGCATTTGCAATTTCTCTGCGGTATTCTGAACTCTGTCCACAAAATTCTGTTTAGTTTTATCTATGTAATTACTCTGCTAAAAGAATTATTTGATTCAATAAGTCTCTATCTAGCTGGCTGGGTGTAAAAAACTAAGGGCGTGTAAGACGTTTTCTATTGTGATCCTTTAAGTGAAAGATTTTTTGCGTTCTTTTTTCATGGATACGCATAATTTCAAGTATCTAAAGCCTCGATGACACTGGGCTAGTTTACAAGCTGCTAGTCGGCGAGTTCGCGAGTAGCTTGTAAACTTGCTCCGTGTCATTGAGCTTTTTTACAATCTGCTTTTAAATATCCGATTGATCTCAGTCGCTGGCTTCTGTATTCAAAATTGCTGCGATAACTCCCGCCATACTACGAGTATAGTGAACATGAAAGCTAAGAACCGAAACTTTAAACGAAAGCAATAAAATAAAACTTCCGCTTACGAGGGACGATTACAGGTGGCTTTTGATAGACATTTTGAACATTCACACGATCTCGAGTACATATAAAACATAAATGGGTATGAAAAATACGATTGTCAAGTATTTCTTTATCTTCTCATTTAAAATTATCTGAAGAGAGTTGACAATTGGAACCAATTTCAGTTAAGATGCATTTTACTATTCGGTTCAACTTGATGTTTTCAACCACTTTTTTGCAAATTACTCCCGAAACAAATCTCTGTACAAACCTGTGTTTTGGTAATAAATAAAATTTGTATTTGTAAATTTGTATTTGTATTTGTAAAACAAATCGCTACAAATTTGGACAGATTTGTCAAATAACTTCAGAATAGACGCCACTTACATTATTTAGTTTTTCAGTAATCGGCTTATTTGTCTTATGTACTTAGTGACAAGATACAATGATATTTTTTCTTTTTAATCCTGAAGAGGAATATAGTTAAACTAAGATTGGCTTAGATAAGTGGATCGCCCTAGCTATATGAATATACCTAAGCTTCAAAGGGTCCAGCATGGGTACCTAATTCAATTAACGTGCCTACACGGTGTAGTTGAGTCAATTATGCTAAACCTTAGACTCTAAGCAAACCGGGACAGTGTAAGTAGCAATGCTAATGCTGATTGGAAGCGCTTGAATTAGATAGGTTCATAGTATATTAAATGTTAATTGGTTCCTTGTTGGGAAGAAAGAAAGAAGAAAAGTGACTTCATTAAAACATGCAATAACAAGAAACAAGCTGATTATAAAATATCAGATTATTGAAATGACAAAAACGCTTAGGACTGAACATGCTCCAACTCAGTCTATATTATTGGACCACTGTAAAAGATGCTAGGCCCGCACCACCAGATTCTTGCCTACTGTTAAATCTGTTTGTCATCGGAGCTACTTGAAAAAGCATTCACTACGAACTAAATAGAGTAAGATAAGATAAGATAAGAAGATACTTTATTGCACACCAAGAAAAATAAAATACAAATTAAACAAAACATCAAACAGTGTAACAATCGGCGACCTTATCGCTGAAAGCGATTTCTTCCAGGTAACCTTTGGATGGACCATACTATAGAGATTGTTTTGGAGTGGATTCGTGTATGTATTAGTTTAGCGTGAAAGCTTATTCGATGACATAGCTAGCATAGGTACATAACAAAGGTAAACATAGATTGCAGAGAGACAATGAGAGGTCTTTATAACGGAAAGCCAGGTGTAAAAATCGAGCTGTTGAAGTATTTTCAGCTTGAGCAAACCTACATTTTGTAATTTATTTATGTGAATAGAAAATCTTGTGTCCTCATTCTTCTGTCTGTGTCCTCAATGGTGCTCCTTGAGCCAAATAAGACGGGTATTTTATTTCAGCCTTTACAATTTTTAGAAAATGTCTAACAATGAACAATCGCGATCTACGGCTCATGGAAGAAAGAAGAAAAAAATAAATAAATATCCTTAGACTTTCATCTAGTTTTCCGTCATCTAGTCCCAAGCTAAGCAACATAATGCTTGTGTTATGGTAACCAGATAACTGATAATAATACTTAGATACATTTTTTGTTAATACATACATATTATAGAAAGAAAACACCCAGACATGGAAAAAATATCTGTAGAACATAGGTCCCTAACCCCCGGTTCCTATATCAAACTAACGGATGTTCGTAGGTCCATCACCATAGTAACGTTGTTATTTCAACATAAAATGTATGAAACTTTTTGACAGATAACAACGTTGCTATGGCGAAAGTCCTACGGACATCCGTTAGTTTGTTATAGGAACCGGGGGTTAGCCGCGTTGTGTAAAGAAACAACAACGTCGCGGTCCATAAAGCTACATTAGGGGCGTCAGCGTCACGTCCTCACCGCGACATATGACGGACATGTATCAGGATTATACGTCGGCACAGCCTTGCGAACATGGCTGGCTTATTACAAACTAGAGACCAGCCTTCCGTTGGAATATGGGGATTAAAAGTAGTCTATGTACAAGTAATCCAGGATATAAACTGTAAATTCCAAGTTTCAGCTAAATCCTTGCAGTGCGTAAAAATTAATGTTAAAATCATTTGAATGATATCAATCATTCAATCATTTTTATTTATTTTCTCTCACAAACTACAAATAAGTACATAAAAAATAATTTAAAAATAAAAATAATAAAATGTTCACGGCGATCGATGAATATGAATGTGGATGGATACACTGGAAGAGGTAGGCCTAAGAAAAGATGGATGGACTGTGTGTGTGCAGATATGTGTGTGAAAGGAGTGAGTACTGAGATGACGAGCGATAGAGGGAAATGGAAGAGGGAAACGTGTTGTGCCGACCCCACCTAGTGGGATAAGGGCAGGGAGATGATGATGAATAATAGAAGTAACAAATACAATTGATACTTAATCCAAAATGTTTGTTGGTTTCTAGCTCAATACAAAAAAATGGACTAATAAATATGACTGATGGAGGTTCTCAAATACCTGTGATAGTGAGTGAGCGGTCCTCCCTCAGCTGTCGCCAACATCAGCGCGGCGCGATTAGTCTCGTGCCCCGACTCCGCCTGCGCCGCGCGATCTCCGCTGATCGAGTGGGTATTATTTAAAGGTTATTCTTTCGTTACCGTTTGCGTCAGGACTGCGGGTATGCTTCAGGATTTAAATAAAAAAAAAATTAATGGTTAAGGCCGCAGGTTCCCGGTGCGGCCGATTCGAACCGAAATAACTGGAGATCTATGAGGGTTATGTCCAGCCGGTCGAGATGATGATTATGACTTTTACTACGGTGGTTGTCCGGCCGTTCAGCTGACTTGGATTTGTAAACTCAAACTCAAATTAATTTTTTTTGTTCCGAAAACCTCATTTTGATTCAGAATTTATAAATTCAAAATTGTATTAGCACCTGGTCCTACCGAAATAAATAATTATTCTTACGTTCTTTCTTGAAAACACATTATCTTTAAAAATTGTCACGTAACTTTTTCTTGGAATCCAAGTAGGGCCTCTGCTACTGACGCACAGCGTACACTTGGGGAAGATCCGTCATACGTAATAAGATCGCGGTTATAAGAATAAATAGGTCTCTGGATCAAACGAGGCAGCGCGCTGTCGCCAGGTGAAATACTGCTTACTTTGTACTATGGCTTCATTTCGACTGCTATTATATAATAACCTATTTCAGGCACCAGTCTCTCACAACATTTTTTTGTATATGCTAGAAACCAACAAACATTTTGGATTAAGTATTAATTGTATTTATTACTTCTATTATTATTTTATTTTTAAATTATTTTTGTACTTATTTGTAGTTTGTGAGAGAAAATAAATAAAAATGATTGAAATTGAAATGAAAAAAACAGAAAAAAAGGAACCCTTCCTTTTTATGTATTATCTCTTTTTTTCTATAGGTACTTGAAATGGTGATTGTTTTTTGAGTGAGACCCATGAAGTAATTGCTAGTTAAACGGGATACCGCTTTTCTCTCATCTTTTTTATGATTAGTATGTCTTTGATATGATTAGTGGTCAAAAGCTGTTTTCACAATTTTTTTTATTTACTTAAATATTCTTGACCTTAGACCTTTGCCCAGCAGTGGGAAAGTATAGGTTAAAAAAAAAAAAAAATATATATATTCTTGGACATTTAATAAAATATTAAAATGTATTCCCGTTATTATAAAGAACAAAGTGTTCGCTCGTTGCATTATAAATCGCCGCTCAAAGCGATACGTTCAGTTCAGCTGAATACAATTTGAATTCTGAACAAGTATACACGTGTCTACATTACTATTGAACCTGCCTACTAGACGAGGCGTAGTTTAAGCAAAGTAGTAGGAGATGTGGATTTAATAATAGTGCCTCGACTTTTGATGCGAATGTCGTGGTTACGAATGAAATAATTAATGGAAAAATATATGCATCAATGTTGAAATGTTTATATGCGCTTTAACACGAACTATATACTTACGGTGAAGGAAAACATCGTGAGGAAACCCGCGGCTAGTCAGCCCCACACGTCAATACGTGTGTACATGTCTTTAATGTGGATATGGCCGGTTATGTTGAGAGGGTGAGAGTACCTAAGCATACATTTATTTACAGAAACTTAACTTATTTACAGAAGTGTTCAAAATACAAATAATATGAGCCACCTAAGGATCGTTGCAAACGGTCTATAGGTACCTCAACTGATCCAAACCACTGCCAGACGGAAGCGTGCCCAAGACACTGGCCGCATGGCCACAGTTAGTATGGTACTCTCTATTTGTTCTACTGCTGTTATTTTACTTCAACAATCGAAGTCGGTCCTAAATCTTAAAGCTATCCTCTCTTAACATTAAAATGTATGTAGTCGTTCGTTCGGCGCCGATCTGGTATTAGCACAAGTTTCTGGCACTGTCCTAACGTCAGCGAGCTCGTCATTATTATGGACGAGATAAAAATACAGAAAGCTACTAAAACTAGGGTTCGGAAGAGATGTCTTTCTTTAGCTCTTGCGATCACAATTCATAATTTAAACTAAAAACAGGATTCTTCTTGAGGTTAGCCCCGGAAAGACGTTTTATCCCAAAAGGGCCACCCCCAGTCTAGGAAGTAGGAACCACTGGGCTATACAATATTTGGTAAAAGCCCAACCTCATTCATTGGCACTGTACTCGGCGTCGCTCCACTAGGTCAGCGTCGCTAGTTAGAACGTTTGAGCTGGATTCCGTTTTCTGTCTTTAATGTAATTAGCACGCGGCCAATTAGAGTTGGACTTTGAGTTATTTATTACTTAATGATGGAGTATTTAAGTAGTATGATAACTGTATTTAACTAAATCCAAAACTCGTTTCAAATATTTTTTATTCTTAATTTATGTTAATTCATGTGTGTTGATGGAAAATAAAAAAGACGTGTGGCACTCGGGGACTGCCGCGGTAAAGCTATTGCATGCCACCAAGAGGCAAGTTGCTAAACTAAATTGACAAGCGTTAGGTTTTTTCGTTACGGAGTTTCTGGATTCGGTCTCCACGCTCAAGGCCCGCGATAGAAGCTATGCAATAGCTTAAAACTAATTTCTATTCTATTCTGTTCTAATCATATACCGTCTATCAAGTAACTATTGTCCAAATAATTGTCCTGAGATAGTCAATGGGAATGTTGTACGTTATGGACATTTGTGAATTCTGTCTCATCACAATCATCACAATTTAACCGCAGGCGTCATTTGCACACGATGACAGACAGTGCGCGTTATGTCGCAGTATTGTGATAAACTTTTTATTTGTATTCGAATTTTTAATTAATAAGTACACGAATTGGCCCAACACCAAAAGGAATAGTGAAGAATGAAGGAAGCTTTCACTTAGCAGTGGCTAAACTGATGATGATGAAACGCCTATTGACTCCACGAACTTATTTAAATCGTCAATTAATAATACTTTAGAAATTTTTAATCGTTTCGTGTCTAATGTTTGTACATTAACATGACACACGAAACGATCAAAGTTACTAACGATATAAATGTTTAAAATACATTTCTTTAATTTTTTTTTGGTTTTTATAAATATTCGCAAACGCATTCACATCCTTTGTGTTTGATGTTAATCAATGTTTATTTTCGTGAAATAAAAAAAGGTTTTTTTAATGCAGAATCAGGCATCTGCATCATGTACAAGCACCATTACAATTTCCATTTATCCTTCCCTTGCTCCAAATAGGATTTGTAAGCGAACTAAACTCATTAGAAGGCGGCTTTGTCTCCGAACCGAGACAAATATCCGATTGCAACTATTCTCTTCTTCTACCAATTTGCATCTTCTTCCTTCGGTATAGATTTCATTAGCGTAAGCTATTTTGTTTTTGAGTATCGCAGTACAGTTGTGTACAAAAATGATTTAAAACAACATTAGTCAATCTATTACTCAGATCAACGCGGTGATTAAACAATGATTTATAAGTAAAACAAGCTATTTTTCCATACCAAATAAAAATTGACTAAATATAGGTACAAGATTTTATCGGTTTTTAATTGAATACATCACTACAGTTCGCGACAAAAGTGATGGAAATTTAATGTTTTTAAAACTCGATTAGTCGGTTCAACGCGGTCATTCAGCTTATGTACAATTTATTTATAGAATAAAAGACACAAAAATAACAAAATGTTTCGGTATTTCAATCCATGTTATTACCTAACTTTTTTTAATTTTTTAGTGAAAATCTGCAAAAGAAGTAAAAATGTAGTAATACACCGTTTAAACAATATTCCTCAAACCAACCTTAAACTATGTTAAACTTTGTAAAAGAGATCAAACAGTTCCCAGAGCAGCGTTAGTTCTTAAGGCGGGCTCCTTAAAACTTCAACTTCAATTAAACTAATTAAATAGATCCACTAAGGGTCAGGCTCTCTACTCTACTAACCGTAAACGATATATCGTCTCATTTTTCGTATTCGGTTTCCAACTATATCTTTATGCTGACCTGTGAATATGCATCGGATATTTACCCCATTATGCATATTCGACCTAAAACCTGTATTAGCTAAAACGTATATTAAATCTGTTGCTATCTCTTTTCGTTGACATATGAGTGACAAGAAAAAAACGTTCTAAAACGTTCCTAAAACCTGTATTAAATTGTCAAGTTTTTATGAATAAACCCCTTAGATATTTCCTTTATTAACCATTCTGTTACATTGTATTAAGAGTATTTGTAAGAACAAAGAAAAACATTAATTTAATAAGTAAAAATAAGACACAATAGTAACTTACGAGTATGTACGTTTTCTTACTTGTTTTACAATTTCAAATCTTCACTATGGTGATTAGTGTTGCTAAGCATGCATCGTTTTAGGTTTATAGAGTAGATGGTTGATTGCTAACTTGATATTGATTAAGATGGGTATCTGAAGGTTTCCTGCATTCGTCGACCTTTCAGTTGCCGTAACATGACGTTGTGTTATCCCCGAACTCTATGGACCTACGGACATCCGTACGTTAGTTATATGGATGTCCGTAGGTCCATCGCCATAGCAACTTTGTTGTTACAAAATAAAATGTATGAAACTTTTGACAGATAACAACATTGCTATGGCGAATGTCCTACAGCCATCCGTAGGTTGGTTATAGGAACCGGGGGTTAGACGTTAGCTCTGCACCAGCAGAGAGAAATGGTAGGAAACGGAAACATACAAACAGAAACCATAGATATTTTTTTTATTGCATTACTATTTAGTTACCTACACTTTATGTAAAAAATTCCTATATACTCTCCTATAAGTACAAAATCCTCTCTCATATACCTAAGTACAAGTTCCGAGATGGTTTTGCCAAAGAGCATCATATATTTTGAATAGCACTAATTGCTGCGCCTAATCTAGTCATAGTAATTAGCACTAATAACTAGATGTCATTATAACGGTGACTGTATCACAAGAAAGCTAGAGCTTGAGTGAATAGAGGGGCTATTATCCCTCCCCAGAGGGCGCGGGTATCAGTTTGTAACTGCCGACACTTCCAACACAATGGGCTCTAGGTTTTGTGACTTTGACCCGAAACAACTAACATGTAGTCCGTCCGCGACTTTACTTCATCGTCATCATGAAGTTATTGACCTGAGGTAATGAGACGAAAATGATGAATCATCATCATCAGCCCTTCTCATCCCACTTAAATAAAAAAATGAAATATTATCACGACGTATCCCAGGAGCGGTAGACATTTCTTTCAGATCTTTATGTAATTCTTTAGATCCTTTGAATATGTCCTAGGGGGTTGTAAATTTTATTTTACATACGAGGCCAGCCACGGCCATATCTAGAACATTACATTTTAGGAAAACTAAATGAAAACCCGAGGAATGTACTTACAGGGTTTACCTACATTAAAACACTTTTTAATTGTACTTTTGTATTCTAGACACTTTTATCTGTGATCTGTAGTCGTGATCATATTAAAAATATATATATTAATAGTGATAATGTTCCTACCATACATGAAAGCAAATAGATGTTTGAACTTTGAACTAATTAGGGGTTCTTGAAAACCAACCTACCTATTTAATTGAATCAGTTACATCGACAAATATGTAACAAATTAGTGAATATGTGGTGTTCCTCTCCGAATTATTGCAAAGCGTTGAAATTAGACGGTTTGCGGCTTCGGGACACCATCAAATGTGATGTTTCACGGACTTTCTTCAATTTGCACATTAGACCTAACCTAACCTAATTTATTTAGCAATCTGAATCTTTGACAGGACTTGCCACTAACTACGAACTTGCCAGACTACTTGCAAGCTAGCGTGCAGTAGAAATTGTAGATGTATCTACTATTTTCGTATTTTATAAATCTAATTTCATTAGGTCAAATAACTAATTTAGTTTAGTGGTGCATGTCAATATAAGTACACAGTTCGATGTTGCGAGCCCAAATCCAAGTAGAATTTTAAAGATGCGTTGTACATTTAAAAAACACTTGTAGACAGTCCCCCAAATATTGAAACACTACATTTAAACGAGTATTTGTGAACGTATTAACCGTTTATTGGGATCTAGCTCGTGAAATTCATTTTAGACAAACGTCATATACGGCACTTATAATGAGAGCTTATATGTTGGAGAGGGTATTCCTCGTAGCGCACCCATTTTGAAGAGCACCACGTACTTCCGAATAGCGCACCAGTCTAAGTGTTTCTCATGCAGTAGGTAAGTGTTTGTTGCTTGGGGTATGTACTGTTAATTGTAAAGTGTGGAGTCCCCGCTGGCCGGCGGCACACGCGGGAAATTCACGAAACTGCACGATTTAATTAAACAGCCGACGCTGTTTTTAGACTGATCATTATCATATTTTGATGAAACTGCTTTGTATGAAAATAGTTTTAGAATTTAACAATATTGAAGCTCTTATGGAAGTTGCATTATAGATTACAGACAAACAGACTACCCATACGAAGCGTTATTGAAATAACATTACTGGATCGATGTGTGTTCGTGACGTGTCAATATTAGATTATATAAATATTATATTGCAAAACACACTCAAAGAATTTATCGAAAAAATATCGTTTTAGTCTCGGAAGTCAAGTAAAGGTTGATTTATCTTAAATTCAGTATAAAAACCGACAGGCTCCCCATAAAGTACGTCACTCTTTTCCGCTTGACTGTATTAAATACTTCACGAATTTTGAACGAACTTCTTAAAAGTTTTTGACGTATTTTCTTCACCTCACCGAAGAGTACTAAATACTACCACGATACCTCACTTTCTTCTCACATTTGACGATTTTCATCAGTACAATACACCTTGCTGTTTCTCTTTGACTACATACGAAAATGTTCAAGACAACGCGCAACAGATGCTTAAAATACCAAGCATTTCGTAAAGTATTATTTCACCGCAACCATTGCTGTTTTAACTAGAACTTCTCTATAAACCTCGTATAAAGAACGCAGTGTGCAGTAACCACGGAGTGTTTCTCAGAGTAAAAACACCAGTTAACGTTTTACGCGTGTTAAATAATTCATGGTTCATGTATCTCGCTTAGCGCATCATTTTTCCTCGACTTGAAGGGAGCACGTAATCTTGGATGTGTGATAATGTATGACTGCGACGTCGTGGAATAATCCAACCAGTGGAACTGATGTCCCTCTGACTGACTGTTACTCTACTGATTATAGAATTTTGATGTCGGAAACTGTTACTTGGGGTTAGATACTGTTTGTTGCGGTTCATATCATGAGTATGTTTACGATATCGTTGTTATGGTTGTCTGGAAGAAATCGCTCATAGTGTTAAACCGCCCATTGTACTTCAAGTTAAGTGTTCTGTGTGTCTGTAACTTGTTGTAATGTATTATGTGGTGTACAATAAAGTGTTAATCTATCTATCTATCTAATTGCTTATCCACTTAAAAAAAGTACAATATTGTTCAGAATTTGTTTTCTTTTTCGCGGGATTATATACCGAAAAAAACGGAGATGCGCATATCGAGTGAAGCAATGCAGAATATGCGAATGCAATTTTGAGTACCATCTAATGAGGAGTCTTTGAGATCTGTTCTAACTTGACCCTAAAAATGGTTTTTAAATATAAAAGAAAAAAAAATCTTCAGTAAACAAAACCGCGTGGATTCTATAAGTGTAAATAATATGACACAGAGCCTTGAGCCGGAGGACTTAAGCGAGTAAGAATTTTTGAGGTTGTAAAAGATTTCGTGACGGTTTCAGATTCCCGACATGAGAATTATGATAAAGTTCAGTTCAGTTTTTGTAAAGTCTTTTATTTTAATATACTTTTAGTATTTATTAAGTTAAAGTGGTGTCTGCGAAAATATTTTTAATCGGTTAAGTTAGGTAGGTACTTACCTAATAATAATGATTAGTATAGTTAATAAACTATTGAAGCGTCACAATCAAAATAAATAACGCGGTAAATTCCGAACAAAATGTAGACTTAATAATTTTTACTTCGCACCTTCAATCAAATTGGTTGTAAACATCTAGTTGAAAGTTATGAATAGGGGAATTATCTTAGGGTAAGGCACTAAAACTTTCAATATTCGTATATGCCCTTAACATTATTCAAAACGATGGTCGCCTAAAACAAGTTAAGCGCCTTGGCCCAACAATAACGCCCGACCTCACGCCCATATCGGGCTGGCATAACGCCCTCTGTGACCTCAGAAGTCAGTTATGATAATAAACTGGCGAAATAGCCGAAATACAAAGTTTACCACATAATTCGATTAAATCGCGAACAACTTGCGGACCTAAATTATAATATCTGAAATTTATTACGCCCCAGGCGATGTGCGGGGAGGGTCCCGTATTGGGGAAGTGCTGGCGAAGCGAGGAGACAAGTTTTATACTGCGCCGATACTGCTTACCATGTCACATTGCCTCAATGAAATAAGGTCAGTACTCATATAGTACAGTTTATATATATTTATAGTGTTAAAACACACTTAGGCATTTCATTTATAAATGAAAAAACTTACTGAAAATTTTGGGCTTCGACGAGATTCGAACCCGCGAGATACGACGATCATAGAAGTTTATAACATTATACTTAGGTACTAACTATTTATCCGGGTAGACGACGCGACGGGGCAAAACCGCGGCGGAATAACCTATTAGGTACAAATTATTGATAAAATGCCCAAATTCGCATTTAACATTCCATACATCGCATAACATTTAAATAAAAAGATCATTAAATAGTGGATTGATGAAGACTATTCAAGAATAAATAGCCTGTCCAGTTGAATAGAGACGTATAGAGTAATATAAGTATAGAGTAATATGAGTAATAGAAGTATAAGCACATAAATCATAACTTTGAACTCTAGAGACTACGACGCCATTTTTATTTAGTACGCGACTTTAAAGAGCTTTATTGTGAGTTAATCTCTGTGGCACAGTCACAGTGAGTAAAAGAACAGGCCCATAACCTCTAAAAACTACGGGTTCCATCACTGCGGAACATCATGTTTGAGGGGTTTGTAAATATTTGTCTAGAATATTGGTGTTATCTATGTATTATCATGTATGTATTAATGTATAAACCAAAAAATATATCTATATAGTCGTATATATTTTAGTCATCTGGTTACCGTAACACAAGCATTAAATTGCTTAGCTTGATGACGCCGTGTTAATGTAATTACGAATGAGTAAATGATAGATATAATTACATATAGGGACCATATGAAAAGGTCATGACATACTTCCATTTTAAATGTCAGAAGAACAATAAATGTAGAGTTTTTGATGTCCTCCTCAGGAGCAGAGAATACTATACAATATTAAAATATTATAAAGAAGTAATGTTGGTTTGCTTGTTTGTTTGTTTGACGGAGGTAATCTTCGAAACTTCTCAGCCGATTGCAAAAATTATTTCATCGATGTGTAGAATGGACTGTTGGGATGGTTATAGGCTATATTTTGTCCCGGTAGTTTCATTAGTACACCCGTGCAAAGCCGGGACGTGCTGCTAGTTTTATAATAAAATAATGTGTAGTGCCTACCCTGCTTACCTTCATTAAAATATAAGTTCTGCTACTGCCGGTGAGAATTATTGTTAGGGTTGCCAAAAGTCAAACATCATAGTTTAAGTACGAATTTCAGTAATTTTCATGTAACTGTGCAACACAGAAACTAAACTAATAGATTATTTACTGTATAAAATACAATTAGAATAAGTTTAGTCAACTAGCATTGTTACTATCGATCTATAGGTAACTCAACATACAAGCCACTGCCAGACGGAAGCGTGCCCAGGACACTGTAATTTTACTATTTAAGAAAATATTTTGTGTGCTATGTAATATTGTTCTATAAGTTGTTCTCTTTTATATTTCAATAAGATATACTCCAGAGTATTTTCGTATAAAAATAAAAGTTAAATTCAAACTATTTTTATTTGTGTCAACCCTAAGCCTTCCTGTCCCTTCATGCCTTTCCGCCGGTCAGATAGGCCGCCCGCAGCACGGTTGATAATCCGCTAATGAAGGTACCAAGGTCCAATGGACCGATACCACGAACAACACCTTGCTTTTATTACTTACCGTTCTATTATAGCTTGTGGGGGAATGGACAACTTAATCCGTGATGATAATGATAGTTTTGGTCACATTAACGCTGGTTTTAATGGAGTAACAACAATATTACCAAATGTGGAATAGTATCGAGTGCCTTTGCGAGTTTTGGTGCTTTTGAACGAATACTCTAACGACAATTAAATATGTAAGGACTTATTATAAGGAAGTTATTTATTGACAGTTTTGTATGGACAAAATATGTCAAATTGAAGTTTTTTTGACAGTTTTTCATGGACATATTATTATGTTTGACATAGGTAAGCACCACTTATTTTAATTAGCGTTTGAGTATCGAGTCCCGGAGACGAAGCTTATAGCACGTAATGGTACTTATATAGGTACTTTCGTTAAATGTCCAGCGGTGCATGAAGCAATGATGATTATGATGACTTTAGTATTTGTTTCAAGCTCGCAATATTCACAGTCCCATTGTAATTGGACAATAAAATAAGTCGTAGTAAAAATGCACAAAAGAACGAAACAGTATCATAATTAAAGTATATAAATAACCACCAAAAACTGGAATACTTTTAATTTAGGTCTTATACATGGGTCGGTGCTAACTCACACTTTATAAAAACTGCTATTATATGAATTTTTGGCTCGCGGCGCGGCCGGCTGCCAACGGGAGTGGATTGGTACTCCGACTTTCATTCCGAAGGTCGTGGGTTCGAATCTGGCCGTGCATCAATGGAATATATGCGCTTTAACACGAGCTAGAAACGGTGAAGGAAAACGTCGTGAGGAAACCCGCCGCTAAGCTGAGAGGGGTGGTTTAGGCTGGGCAAGCCTATTCGATCTCAACAATGTCAACTAAAGTGTCCCGTTAAGTGTAGGCAAATGTTGCCTTCTGACGCTGTATAAATCATCTATATTTTATTTATTGAAACGAGCAAAAATTAATTATCTTTCTCGTGATGGGCTAGATTGTCAAATCAATTGTCAATTGTCAGATTATTTTCGACGAACAATCACGTGTGTTTATTTCTCTTCCTATTAGCTCGTTTCAATAAATGAAGTATATTAAAATATTGATATTGAAGTATAGTTCAGTGCATATGTCGAACGCACGAGAAACTCGAGCTGCGACGCCAAGTTTAAGTTCAAGGTATTTTCGAAGCGCATAGTTTCTGATTCACAGGTTCAGGTTATCAGGAAACTCTGAACCTCAAACTCAAAGATTCAGAACTCAGAACTTAAAGTTTGCTCAACAATTTGACATTCTGAGAATTATGGCTATTGAGGTAATCGTGGCCTGAAACTTAATGGATTTTAACTTAGAGCTCCCAGTTATCCGTGAAATTTGACAATTTAATATGGATTTAAAGAAATCTATACCTAATATAATTCATTAAAAAACTCTTGAAACGTAACAAAAAAGACACAAGTTCCATTTTGTGTCTTTCTTGTAGCTATGGTTGGGTAAGATAAGAATGGTTTATGTGCTTGGCAACAGCTTTATCTAAAACAAAAGCTTAAAGCGACAGAAATAGTATCTAGCTAGTGTTTTCATTTAATAGCTTTACTCCCGATTACTGAAACTCCTGTCAAATTTGTGTCAATGTCGAAAATGTTTTTTAAAATCGCTTGCACTTTGCCAATAATTCAACTTCATTTTTAAAAAAAGAAGAAAAATATTTATTCGTATGCACCTATTATGCATCTGGTTACCACAACACTATCATTAAATTGGTTAGCTCGGGACTTAATGACGTTGTGTGGAATGTCCAAGGATTATTTATTATTTATTTATTATTATTATTAAGATTGTCTAGGCTGTAACACGTTGAGTGTGCAAGCTCATGCATTAGCCAGAGCCAATCAGCGCTCGCATCTTGAGGGCCATCCATAACATCCATTACTACAAATTGGACTTCACCAATCCATCATATTAGAAGCTTGAGTTCATGCATTTAATACTAGACAATTTAGTAATTTGTCCGACTGCTGTGATATAGAAGGGCTATGTTATTTAAGTGGAGGCAAAATTTCCTTCTGACACTGTATAAATGGAAATTAAGGATCACTGATGTACCTATAACAAAATAAAGGTTGTTGGAAGTTGTTGCAAAACTAAACGTATTGCTTTTAATATCTGCCAAAAACGTAAAATAAGTCAATTAGTTTCCTAAGTACTATATTAAACCATTTCATGAATGACGATCCTCCATTCACAATTTGTTTTGTGGCCCATATGTGTTTGATTATTTAATACGTGTACATTATTTATTGCTATATTCAGTCTTAATCCAGTGGAATAAAGTACATTTTAAAAACACAGTACATTTACAGCGCTACAGCCTCCAATGGGCACGCAGTAGCATTTATATCTCGAAACTAGTGCAATAAAACTGGCAGCCAATTTTGTCACAACTCATTGAGCCCTTATCTTGACCACAAATCGTACCATGAAGCCTTTTCCGGAGCGAGTTACACGCTCTGTCAGATATCCATTGCTGCTTCATCAAACAAAAAATAACGTAAAACCTAAAGATAAAACAGCAATGTATAAGGAGCTCGGTTGTTGGTCAGTTGGCGTGGACAAAGAATGGTCGGAAGAAAATCGGGATATAGTCGACATAATTTTGTCTTATTTTCATTTCATAATAGCAAGAAAACAAGTAAAGTGGACAGATCATGTGGCGTTTGCACGAAATATGGGAATGAGTCGTATTATCTTAGCAAATGAACTAGCGATGTCACGGTTTCGATTATTTTCTACTTTGTTTTACTTATGTTCGTAAAGGGAAGTAGGTCAGCAGTTGGTAGACTGTTTATGGAACTTTTTCTTTTTAGAGACTTGACTTCACTTTGATTATTGAAGTAAACCTGGCATGAAAAGCCCAATAAAAGTTTTTACATGACCGCTTCTTATAGTAATTTACACTTTTAATGTTTTCAAACTTTTGTGAAAAATTGTTTGAGTAAAATAAATAAAAACAAATGCCGATCGTGTGGTATCAATACCGAACTTAAAATTACTAGAGTAGGGTCCAAATGTTTTCAAGTTTTCATGGATAGTAGGTATGTCATTTATGGAAAACCACACTTCTTAACTTCACTTCACTTCTTTTCTATGGCTGACTGTGACTTTAGGTTGTCACAATTCTGCCAGTGTCCGTATCATGAAAGTACTTACATCACAAGAAATGACATTTGATTAAAATTATTACACACTATTTTGCGTCAACGTGTACAAGAAAGCGAAATAGGTCCCATGTCATCTGTCAAGTTATAACACTCATAATTTGAATTTTCAACTAAAGTTTAGTAATGAACGTGATGTAGGTGAGATATAAAACAGAATAGCTCTTACTCTAATGACACACTCGGCGGGAGCTCGCGGCTAATGTTACAGGGAACTTCTTACTTAGCCCCTCTGCTCTACTAACATAGTGACTTAAATCGCAGGTCGGCTTGTGTTGGTTAATCTTCTGATTTAAGTAGCAACCAACATAATCTGACCTGTGATTGTTGGCACGATACTTTCTAACTTAGGACTTACTAACCGCCAGTCATCTCAGCTTTAACTTTTTCTAAGCTTACTTTGGGTAGGTATATAATTGTGATTTTTGTATGGAACTAATGTTAAATATTTACCAAAGCACCTTAGCAAAAAGATAGCATTTACCTTGGTTTATTTAGACTTGAAGTTAAATATTCTTATTTAATATTTATTGAAAAAAAAACAGAAGTCATAATCCGTAACGCTTCGAACTGTCTCCTTAGAGTATCATCAAAGGCGACGTAAGCAGAATATTTTAATATATTAATTACGTTTCAACAGCAAGTATAATTAGTTTTTAGGCAAATTAACATTGTAAAGAAGTCACGTCAAAAGACGCACCATTTTGTTTTACAATTCCTTTTACTACCTAAAATATATTTGCTTATAAAGTCTTGACCTTTTTCATTCGTAGTTTAGTTTTATTTCTCGTAAAAATATGAGTGGGGTAAAATCACCATATTACCAAATATGTTGATGCGTGAACACAATAAAGGTTTTATCGTGGGTGATATTGGGCAGAACCGGCGGAAAGAGCCGGCATGTGCCTTCACCCGACGGACGAGCTACTACGCACTCTGTTAGTGACCACACTTTTTTTTGCCAGAGTTTTTTAACAGAATCTTGTAATGCAACGTGTAAATGGGACCTAAGTCACTAGCTAGTATGTGACGCCACGTAAAAAGAACGCTAAGGGGAAAAGCTGCGCAGTAGGCGATTATTAGGAATCTTAGGTCCGATTGGTGGAGGGGTGAGACACGGCGCACTTCACACTTCACACCATTGATGTAGCGCGTGCTATTGGTTCGTGAGCGAGTGACCCGTGCGCAAACATACCTCCTCCCGTTCCTTTCATCGTGGCGCGACTTACTTACTTATAAAAATATAACTAAGGCTCTTGATAAACGTGTGGTCACCCCAGTGTGTGCTCCGGCCGGTTCGTGGAGTACGCGCCTAATCTCAGAGATTTATTTCGGTACAAGCTTTTGTATTGACGTTTACAAAATGCAGGCTGATTTATGTATCGAATGCCCGCGGACGGACAATGTTTGAACGCGGTGCTTACCCTACTGAATTATCCGGGATGGTAATATCGGAAAGGGTTTTTGCAAGCGAGAATTTGAAGAAAATACTCGTAGATAAAGAATTAAAAATGTAAGATCGGTAAAAGTAAAATCAATAGCCTTGTTCTGCTGCACGTTTTTATACGTACGGACTTACGGAGCCTTATTTTCTATCTGTTTTTTTTACTACAATTTTTTTAATACCCCAAAAATGGCAATGAGTTCTAATAACCACCATGCTATACTGACCACCTTGATCTTGGTTTGTCTTCGGATCTCAGTATTGGGAACTCTGTCTAAAAACTTGATGCCGAGAGAAGATTACTATACGAGTAGTAGAAACCTGTTTTATTCTTATATTTCACCTTTTTTATACGAGTTTTTAGGCTTCCTAAAAGCTTCCGTCATGGGTCAAAGAATAGGTTCCCTCGCGAGCCAGAAATACAGCTAGTAAATATAGTGAAATACTCAACAAAATTTATTGTTATTATTTAATCCAACAGTCCTTTTTTGTAGCGAAGAAGGGAACAATAACATTTGAGGCCATTTCTAAGCGCGGCACGTTCAGAATCCTGTGGAGATATTAAATTCTCGTAGGTATTGTAGCCAATACCGTATTGAAAGCGTTATTGACAACAACCTATTTGGGGCGCTCGCGGGGGCGTAGGGGCGTAGGTGGGAAATGGCATGTGGACACGACGACATACTTCTAGTTTTAATTGAAAGCGACATGACGTATGAAGCTTCTATATCAGAGAGTGTATCTCGTTTATAAATAACTTTGTTTATTTATAAACAGCTAGGTGACTCTATTGCCTGTAATGTTTAGCGTAAAATCTGACAGTTGTTTTTGCGGATTACCGTTATTTTTGATTCGCATCAATTTGATAGAAGTTAGACAATCCCCGTACTGGTTACTTTCACGATTTTTTTTTTTTAATTATTAAAAAAAATTCCTATCGATAACATGGATAGGTTTAGAATACATCACTGTACTGTACCATTTGAGTCGGTTTGTAGGAGAACTGGTGCCTGAGATAGGTATAAAAACCTGTATTACTTATATATTAATTAGGTATATTAATTCAGTTACGCATGATTATAATTTAATTCAACGTCAAATTTCACCATCTGTAAATACGGTGAAAAATGTTTAAATAGAAGCAACAAAAAGTTCCCGAGCTCATATCCTCCTGAACTCGATACGAGTCCGAACTCCAGTAATTAGGGAAGTAAAACTCAAAGTTGCACCGAAGTTGCACCGAAGTTGCACCGAAGTTGCACCGAGGTTGCAATCTTTCTTTGCAAACTTGTCGGATCATTCGTGTTTTTCTTCAGTTAATAGATTAAGTTGAGATGCGCGGCATGTTTTATTAACTACATAATCAGAAAAGTCACTTTATTTGATGATTTTTAAGTTAAGTTAGCTTGGGACTAAATGATAAAGTGGTAATGTGAACATTGGTGTATCTTAGGTACCGTCTCTAGTTTGCATGTTAGGCTTACAGCATCAATTATAATTGAGTTAGGCTCGTATTCAGAGACTTCACTCAAACTTGAGTCTACGTTTAAGCATCGATTTTTGACAGTTCTCTATGAAAACTAGGTGATGAATCACCGCTTGAGACACGATTTACGATTGAGTATAGTCTCTGAATACGGGCCTTAGTACCAGTTAGTACAAATTGTGTTCTCAATAAAGATATTTTGATTGATTGATTATAGATAGGTACTTAAAAGTTGAAATAAATCATGATTTTATATAAAATTTCCTCAAGTTAGTGTTTTAGGCCCGTATTCAGAGACTATATTCAAGCGTAAATCGTGTCTCAAGCGGTGATTCTTAACTCCGTTTTCATAGACAACTGTCAAAAATCGATGCTTAAACGTAGACTCAATTTTGAGTGAAGTCTCTGAATACGAGCCTTAGTGCGTCAAAGAATTCGATAGAAAATATCAACACGGAATATTTAAAATGACTTTCATGCACTTTATAATATTTCATTGAACTAGCAAACGCAACTCAGCGTACATAAACGTGTCGCCAAATTGATCGTCGACAACTGCATTTCTTTTTAAGATATTTTTAGTCATTTTATTTTTACTTACCTACCTATTTAGAACTCAACTTAAGCGAGCGAAAGTATTAAAGTTAATTGCCGTATAAGGTAAGACCTGGAGTTCATTTTTATTAAATTAGTTTATAAGTAGTGTACCTAGGTATTTTTGTTTTTATTTCTGTCTGTTGTATTAAATAATATCAGACCTGGATTCAAAGGGCCCAAAGCAGATGGTTGGCGTTCAGGGAAGGAGGCTATGCCCAGCAGTGGGTTTTAACAAGCTGTGAATGATAATGATGATTATTAAGTTGGGAGTGCTTTTAGACCATTAACTTATTATAAAAGAAAAAATAAAATTTTTTTTCAATGCAATTTCTTTTAAATATAATTATAATGAAGTTTTTTTTTTAAATTCAGTAGTTAACTAGGTAAACAGACTAAAGTCTACAGGGCCAGGGCCTGTACCCTGAGGGGCTGGTAGCGGTCGATACTTCCTAGAACTTCTAGGCTACCTGACACCACGACACCATAAATCCTAAACTAATCCAGCGCTTCTAACTTCATAAGTAAGTAACATCGCATAAATCTTACCTACGCTCAGTTCAAACTCAAATCCATACGCACACGCCTCGCGACCGAACCTCAACCTAATCTCGTTTCTTCAAAATTCATTTTCCTTTACGAGTCTCATCTCTATAATAGTTTCCCGTTTCACACTCACTTTACAAAATGAACCTTGATTCAATATCAACAGATTTCAAATTCGAACGGGTTATAAAAATATGGAGCTTGAACGCCAACCTTATTCCGAAACTTACAGCGTTCAGTTTCGTGACTCAAACTATGTGGTCACTGTTGATATTGTGTGCGAATGTGAGCTCTAAGTGGACGGGGTAAGGAGTCTTGGGAGATGGTGGACGGTCACGTGTTGGCGCCAATATCCGGGCCCCTGATGGACGCTGCGGAAGTGGCAGACTGAAGATAGATCAGGGTTGAGATAACTTATAACACACCTAAAATGAAACTGATAATATTTCCAGAATTTGACCCCGCATTTATTCGCTTTACGGAATCTATGACGTCAGGACTGATTCTTGGCTTATTCCTCCTTGGGCGGAATAATGTTAAATAAATATTAAATATTGCGTTTATAACACGTAGAATTTCCTAGTTTAAAGGATGTGTCGTTTTAAAGCCGTATTTATTAATTGAATAACTATAATTATACTATTGTAATAGACTTTATCTTTATGTGACTTTGTGTTTTAATATAGTTTAGTCCAAATATATTTTAAAAGAATTTTTAACGCATTCACTGCTTATGAAATAATCTTTACGATAATCAAACCATCTCACGATTTGGGTATATCAATTTTCTTTTAAAACTGCTTTTACCATTGCTGGCGCGTGCCTTGATATGTGTATATTAGTTACCTAATCGTCACGGGGCATGTTGGATTGATGAAGGTATATTGTGTTGACTTATCCTGAATCTGATGAGCATGCTCTCAGCGTTCACAAACTAAAGCGAAATTTGGAGAAAAATCTACTACATTCACGAAAACTTGAAGAAAACATGGTCCGTAATGTTTTCTACATTTATTCAATGATTTACATACTACATTTCATAATTATCTATTTAATAATATTAGAGCCTTTTGAACCAATAATTTGGGAAATATATGTATATATATTTAAAACTGCTACTTAACGGTTGTTTGATCAGCGCAATATGTATACCTCCTTAAGCATAGTGGACCAGTAAACCTAAATTAGCTAACACGGATATTAAATGTGTTGGTATCTCATTTGGTTGATATGGGAGTAAAAAGAAAAAACATTCTTTAAACCCATATTAAACTCACAAATCTTTATGAATAAGACCCTTAAAGTGAAAGCAGTCCGCATATTTAGTATTCTTAGCCAAAGACCCCGCTAACTCAAACCCTTGCCCCATTTGCGTCTAGAAAAAGTTAGGTTTCTACATCTATGTTCGATTATTTATTCAGCGCTAGGAGGCAATCTAGACTTACGTGATGCTGTTAAAAGCTTGAAGGCTGAGTTAACCTAATCCATTTAAAATCTAGGTTAATATAGATTCTAATAACCGTAAGGTTTTTTTTTTTTTTTTATGAACCTGTCGTGTCCCACTGCTGGGCAAAGGTCTCCCCCAAAATCTTCCACTGACCCCTTTCCTTGGCGATCTCCCTCTGAATTTATTTATTATTACTTATTATATGCAACAGCCAAGAAAGTTACCTCATTCTCTCGTAAGAGCAAGTGGCTAACTCTTGTGACGAAGTTTATCCGCCTAAAGGACTCCGTCATGGCTTAACGGCAGTAAAAGCCAAAACCTGCAATTATAGAATGAAAATGAAATATGATCACGACTGTATCCCAAGGAGCGGTAGACATTTCTTTTAGATTTTGATGTAATTCTTTAGATGCTTTGAAGATGCCTTATGGGGTAGTCAGAGGAATGTCCAAATACATTTTGGTACATGTCCATTTTTGCATCGTGTAAATATGTTTTTTTTTTAAAGTCAGTTATTATTATTTTTATTATTAAATATGACTTAACCCCGTGACTTTTCTATTAAATCCAAAGTCACAATACACACTCGCAGTTTCTATTATAGTAGAAGCGTCCCGCAGTTGACAACGTTGAAAAGAAAATGTAATTTGCAGTATAAGTGTGGTTAGCTCGCAATCTCGACCAGCGTGCTATTCTCATGCCTTTGTTACTTGAAATATTATTTAATAATGTTTGTTATGATTTAAAAATACAAAAAAGATCTCGACTATATTACCAAAATGCTGCAGACAAATTCTTTCTCATCTTTTTAGTTAGTTTTTTTGTAGATGTCTAAGGGGTAGTCAGAGGTATGCCCAAATACATTATTTGACACCAACATGCAGCATGGACTTTATTTTGGATAGCATTTATCCTTCTTGAATATTTATCTTCATAGTTCAAAAAAGTGAACCCTGGAAAGTCTACATTTTCACGTCTTTATTTTGCAATAAAAATCTACTTTATTTACAGAAACTAAACTAATACATATTTACATAACTGTACAAAATGTAAATAGAACCAGTTGAGCTATCTAAGGACCGTTGCAAACGGTCTATAGGTAGCTCAACTGATCCAAACCACTGCCAGACGGAAGCGTGCCCAAGACACTGGCCACGCTGAATAGCAATGCAATTTTGCAATCCGACTTAAAGTTTTAACACTACCAAGAACCTCAATAATTTTGATTGACTGCCAAACACTCGTTAGATAGCTTACACCTAAAGGCCCTACCACCAGTTTACTGTAGTATTGACACTATTCTCGATACCGAGTCAAGTATCACAAAATGTATGAGAATCTAGCGCGTAACTTGCATGAACTAATAATTTAAAACTTACATTTGAAATACTTGACCTGACATTCTCCAAATAACCATGGTCTTGACTTAGAACGACACGGCGCCGACGACGTGGTTATTTTGAATAATACAATGGATTTCAGATAACAAAAGCTGGATAACGTGCAATCTCTTACCGCGTCATGTTTTAAAAGTCATGAATCGACATCCAGTACAACTCGAAAACGGATAGTACTGCTCTTACTATATTTACAGTAGAAGCCGTCACCTGAAACAATGCTTCACAATACAACGGGGGGCATCGGTGTATGATTCTCTGCACGTACTAGATATATGGAATTATCCAGTGCCGTGCTCGTGAGCCGCCAGGGGGCGCTTTCTTAGCGAGCTGGGCCGCTTCATGTGCAGATAGCGGAGATGCGACTAAAGTTATTGTAGCATTGTCTGTGCTCATTGAGCGGACGACGGCTGGTGTAGCAAGATCAAGTAATTCCTTGTTTTGACTTGGGAATCTACGCTCAACTTGCATTTCGACGACCCACTGTGGCGCAGTTGGGTGAACGCCCGGCTGAGACGCGGAGGTCGCGGGTTCGATCCCCGCTACGGAACAAATGTTTGTATGTTCTGCAAATATTTGTTCCGTGTCTGGGTGTTTTCTATCTATAATATGTTTGTATTTACAAAAAAAAAATGTACCTATCTATATAGCTTGGGACTAGATGACGCTGTGTGTAATATCCCAGGATATTTAAAAAAAAAAAAAAATTAACTTATTAAGGTGAAACAGTTATAAAGCGCTTAAGCCATCCGTTTAGTGTTACTTTACATTGACTGTTTTTCATTATTTAATGTAAGAAACACATTTGAAACAAGACAATAATTGATTTATAAAAATGACAATTTAAGGGTTTCAAATACTTATGTTATTTTCTTATTTACTCCTATAGCAATGAAAAGAAATAGCAACAGATTTAATATAAGTTTTAGCTAATATAGGTTTACTGGTCCATTAAGGGGGCTAAATGATAAACCAACACACAGCGGACATTTAGCCACATCCGCTCAGTGTATATAACAAGTTATAGTGTAGTTACAACATGCGCATGTAATTCGTAGGCTGGGAGGGCAGAGGCTCGAATTAGGGGAACGTGACATTTTCTATTTTCCGGAAAGAGGGTATAATGCGAGCGGAAATTACGGGCATACGTCGTAATAAGTGCCGTGGAGTATCTTAGACTGAGAACCTTGTATTATCCACGCGTGGAGAAAGTTCTGATATTGGTTCCGTTATGAGCTTAAGGCCCGTATTCAGAGACTGTACTCAAGCGTAAATCGTGTCTCAAACGGTAATTCATATTCAGTTTTTGTAGGGAACTGTCAAAAATCTATGCTTAAACGTAGACTCAAGTTTGAGTGAAGTCTCTGAATACGAGCCTTAGTTTCGTTTGAAAGTGGTTTTAGCTTCTGGTTCTGACATATTTCAGAGGTGTAAATTCTATCCTGGATTGTAAACGCAGATGACACGATCCGATAGAGTAAGTTTCGTTCCTGAGTAAATGTCAAGCAACCTTTTTCTTTATTTACTGATTACCTAAAGGTTATAATTCTGTGTTAAATTCAAGGATATTAACTTTACTTTTACTTACTTATTCTCACGCAGATTATTTCTTATTATGAAAGGTATCACTAACTAATAAAACTAAAACGTATAATTATTGTCACTTTGATGGAAAATCTCATACACCACTTTTTATCCAGGACCGGGAATAATGTATCGAATTACGATGATACTTCATGTTCAGAGCTCGTTACATTTTTATTTTGTTTAATTAACAAAATCTATTGCTACATGGCCAGTATTCAAACCCGCGACCATCGGATTGAATAGCAGTCTATTTCACTTTCAAAACTATCGTGAGTTGTTACTAGACATTATAATACCTACTACAGCGCCGCCCCCCCCGCTGCCTCCTCCGCGACCGGCGTCCCGCGCCGAGCGATACACCGCCCGCAGTGTGAAACGCGCCCGCGAGGAGTGAGCATACTCATACCCAGATGAAGATTCTTCGGAAGAATCGAAACATTGTCGGTATCTAAATCGACAATATTTTTACGTGAGTAATTTCCCGTTGTATTCATTATAAAGCAGTCTATTTAGCCAACAATGCTCAAGATCTCATCTTGAGAACGATTAAACAAGACACCAGTCTTCAGAAAGTCAAGAAGCTTGTATTCGAGGCTTGAAGCCATTACAGGTAACAACAGTAACAACAGTTACCTGGCGCAGGGCATTAGCCACAGCGCACCAACAGTCAGTAGGAGAGACCACCATTATTTACTCTTGTTTACTACTGTAGTGTACACAGTGCAGACAATGTGGGTAGCTCTGTTACTGATTGAATATATATTTGTGCTGTTGCGGTTTTATGATAAAAACCTTTCTGTTTACGTTTTGTTTAAGATTTTTGTTGATGATTTTTATTACAATTTGTTAGCAAAAATTGACTTTTTAACTTTTTATTTTGAAAAATCTCTCAGCTAATTTTTACACGGCCCTCTAAAAGAGAAGAATCAGACGACAACGAAAGAGCAAGAAAGAAAAATGAGTTTACTGTATGACCTCAAGAATCACCGTAAAGTCTTATAAGCTAGGTGACTCTATTGCATGTTCACACCGGAAGGAGTTGCAGAAATTAAATGCAGAAATTAATTTAATTTAAATAGTTTTAAGAAAATTTCAGACACAATTAATTTGATTGTTAATGAATAAATGAATATGCATATGAATTGGAGGAGGCCTACACAGTGGGTTGACCGGGCTGATAATGATGATGATGATATAATGTTTTAAACATGAACCTTATACTAATGAATATAAGTATAATGCATGTGTCCTGGCGGCGGCACCGCACACTTAGTCTCCGTTATCTCGTTTCTGAACACTATCTGCCACAGAACCACCAACACTTGCTAACTATAACTTTACTCTGCATGAGAGAGAAAAGTTACCTTTCTTTTCTTATACACGGAAAGTACACTTTATAACGCGCAGTACTAAAGTAAAACTTGAAGTTACCTGAGTGGTGGAAAACAGCACTTTTCACCTCTAAGGCCGTAAAGATACATTCGGTTTCTCTCTGTATTTGTTTAGTCAATTTGGGTTGGAAGATCAAATAATAAATTTTTTTTTCTTCATACTCGAAATGAAAAACAAAAATTTACACGTGAATACAAATATGTTATTCAACAGCCTAGAGTCCTTGAGAAAATTCACAAATACTCCAACTTCATTCAAAAATAGATTTGAGAAATAATTAGGCAAATAGTGGGCTTAAGTCCTTTGTAAATACACCTGAGTACGTATGAGTTATGAGTTCTAATAGAGGGAAACGGGTTGGTGTGAAAACCCCATTGATAATTCTTTTAAGGGGATTTTGGGAATTTTAGTCTCGTATTTCGCTGATGAGGATTTTGACACTCAACATCAAAAAATCCCCTTTGAAGAATTAATAATACCACAGATAAACGAATACTATACTTCTTTTATTGAAGCAAGCTAATAGGAAGAAAAATAATCGCACTTGATTGGTCGTCGAAAATAATTGGATTGGCTAGATTTGACAATTGACAATTGATTTGACAATCTAGCCAATCACGAGTAATACATTTATTTTCGACGACCAATCATGTGCCTTTATTTTTCTTCCTATTAGCTCTCTGGGTGAGCACAATGTATAATTGCTCCCAAAAGTTTTGGATTAATGTAAAATTATTGTAAATGATACGACATCTTGTTTGCTCGTACTTAATTTTTTTATTCACACTGTAGTGACATGACAGATGACAAACAGATAAAATGTAAGTGTTGCCACCTACCAAACTTAAATTTACTTATAAATTATTTATGTCTGCAACATAAGTTGGGCCGCCCGGAATGCCCATTTTACTTTACATGCTAACTTATACAAACTATAATATTATCTATCTTTACTGTGATGCTAAGCTAATTTTACTTTATAACAATGATTGAACAAGGCAGCCCCTGCCTAATCCTCAATGGGAAGAATTACCACCTTGGAAACAGCTCTGGTATGACATTTGCCATCAGCTGTTTTTACATCTATGACACGGACTTTATTATCTGAACCAATAAATACATTTGAGATTCTACCCACAGGCCATTGAGAGGGCGGCGTATTTGTGTTATGTAGGAGAACTAACATGCCCTCTTTAAGATTAGGATATTCCTTTTGCCATTTTGTGCGCTTATTGAGAAGCGATAGGTATTCATTTGACCATGCCTTCCAGAAATGCTGCCGTACCTGTTCACAACACCTCCATAAGCGAAGTCTGTTAGTAGGAATATTTATCAAGTTTGGTTCTGGGTAAGAAGTAGGCGCGCAGCCAATGAGAAAATGCCCTGGCGTTAGGTAGGAGTAATCAGATGTATCAAGAGACAATGGAACTAATGGTCTTGAATTGAGTATAGCCTCTATCTGGCATAGTATGGTATGATACTGCTCGTAGGTAAATATTTTAGCTCCAGTGACTCTTTTCAGGTGGAATTTTGCGGATTTTACAGCTGACTCCCACAGTCCGCCATGATTGGGACTGTAAGCTGGAATGAATTTGAATTGAATACCTTTAAGTGCTGTAAAACCCTGAACTTTATCTTGAAAGCTTGAATGATTATATAATTTGTAGAGCTCACGCAATTTATTATTAGCTCCTTTGAATGTTTAAGCATTATCACAATGTATAACAGAAGGTAAGCCTCTTCGAGAGATGAATCTTTTTAGAGCAGCCAGAAAGGCCTCCGTTGTTAGGTCTGAAACGATTTCTAAATGTATCGCCTTGGTGGTGAAGCAAACAAATACGGCAACATAACCTTTCGACACTACACTCCGTCTTAAAGTTGATTGTTTGACTTCAAATGGGCCACAATAATCCAAACCCACTCTTTCAAAGGCCCTAGCAGGTGTGACTCTATCACTCGGTAAAGAGCCCATGAGCTGTTTAGCTCCCTCTGCCTTATGTCTTATGCATACTATACATTTGTGTAGAACAGACTTTATTTCTCTTACACCATTAACAATATGGTATTTTTGTGACAAGTTACTGAATAAAATTTTAAGTCCACCATGTAATAATGATAGATGCTCATTATGAATTATAATACGCGTTAAATTACTTTTATTGGGTAAAATTATTGGATGTTTTCTTGCAAAGGAAAGAGTGGAGTTCTGGAGCCTACCACCTACGCGTAGAAGTCCTTCGGCATCAATGAAAGGATGCAAGGATTTTAAGTTTGAAGTTATTTGCTTATTTTCGTTTAAAAGTTTTATCTCATGACTGAAGTGAAAAGCTTGAATATTTTTAATAGCAAAATTTAAAGCGTATTTTAATTCCTTTACAGTAAGATTTTTAGAATCTATAACAATACCTCTACATTTATTTATGAATCTTAGAACATAGCAAATCACTCTTTGCATTTTGTTGACACTTGAATATTTAGTGAACAAAGGTAATATATTTTCTGCTTCATTGACCATAGTATTGTTTACATTTTCGATGCAATTTAATTGAATTGGATATTCAATATCTGAAGTGTAAAAGTTATTGTCACTTTCACAATGTAAATAGTCGGGGCCCTGCCACCATAGTTTATTTTTCTGTAAATCAGAAGGACTTACACCTCTGGATAAAACATCTGCTGGGTTGAATATACCCGGTGTGTGGTACCACTTAATATCTACTGTGCTATCAGAGATCTCCTTGACTCTATTGGCAACATAGGCCGGCAGTTTATGTAAACTTGAATTTAACCATCCTAGTACAATTTTTGAATCTGAAAATAGACTAATCATTTTTATGTTAGGCAATAACTTGGATATTTTGAAAATTAACTTGGCTAGAATTAATGCACCGTTTAGTTCGAGTTTTGGAATCGTTAGTTTTGAATTTAAAGGAGCAACCCTTGATTTAGAGCAGAGTAGGTATGCGTTGTACTTATTACCTATTTTAATCTTAACATAAATACAACATCCGTAGGCTTCCGTAGAAGCGTCGCAATAGCCAAATAAGGCACACTCATCTGCTTCTGTAAGTTGTAAATTACGCGGTATCAAGAGATCGGGCATACTTGAAATCTCTGTTTGAAATACTGACCACACTTTGCTTAATGCTAAAGGCAACGGGGTGTCCCACTCTAAATTATGTTGCCAAATCTGTTGAAGTATCAATTTTGCTCTAACAATAATTGGACCAGCAAAACCTAGTGGGTCAAAAAATTTACTGATTGAGCTAAGGACACTTCTTTTAGTAGATATTTCAGGGGAGGTGACCATGCCCCCACTCATTTTGAATACATCATCTCTTGTGTTGTATGCGAGACCTAACGTTTTGATAACAGACTTGTCCTGATCCAGATCACATTGAATAAATCCTAGTTTTTCTTTAGGAATATCTGATAATAACTTCATATCATTTGAACACCATTTATGTAATTGAAATTGTCCTAGAGTCATTAACTGAACAAGCTCATTTTTTATTTGTACGGTGGACTCATAACTAGCTGCTCCACATATTATATCATCGCAGTAGCTCGATGATACAATAGCTTTGCTTGCTAAGGGGAATTCGCGCTCATACCTTCTGGCCAACTCAATTAGACATCTTGTTGCCAAGAAGGCAGAACTCTTTAATCCGTAAGTTATCGTTTGAAGTTGAAGACATTGTACTTGTTGATCTGGTCTGTCTCTCCACAAAATATTCTGAAGAACTCTAAATTCAGGTTTTACTAAGATCTGTCTAAACATATGGCGTATATCGCACATAAGGATGAATTTATACGTACGAAACTGTATTAATATATCAAATAATTGCCTTTGAACCACTGGCCCATTGCATTGTATGTCATTTAAGCTAGGGCAGTCATGACCCTTGGCGCTAGCATCGAATACTACACGCAATTTGTTTGTGATTTTATCGTTGCGTATAATAGCATGATGAGGGAGAAAGTATAGTGGTTGAATATTGGGTGAGTCATTATCATCCATGTTGATTAATTTTGCATGACCCAATTTCAAATATTCTTGTATAAACTCAGTGTATAATTGATAGTATAATGGATCCTTGGAAAAGCGCTTTTCCAAGTTGTAAAATCGTTGCAAAGCGATTGCAAACGAATTTGATGTATTAATGTCACTTGGACTCATTTTGAGTGGTATGCCTACTTCAAAACGATTATTTTGTAGAGTGACAGACTCTTGAAACACCCTCTCACTTTGAGCGTGCTCAGGTAATGACTCTAGGAAAACCTCTGGCACTTTTTCGGCTTCCCAGAATTTTTTAACAATGTGATTCAGATCATCGCTCAATACTGCATGCAAACTAGTCGCTACGTTACAACAAGGAAAGGAGTCACCTGAGATGATGTATCCAAACCTCGTGTTGAGCATGATCGGGTCTGATGGGCCTCCTTCAATCTTTCCATCCTGAATTACTCGAAAGAAGATGTCCGCGCCCAGCAGCACATCAATTATTCCTGGAATGTTACATTCATTATCAGCCAATGAAATGTTTTTAGGCACCCTAAAATTGGATAAATCAAATTTTCTTTGTGGCATGGGTGCTGTGATTTGATCAACAATACAGCAGGTAATATCTGCTTTAAAGTTTTGTGTTAGTGAATATATAGTGATATTCACCGCTTGATTGATTTTATTTACTTGTTCACCTAGCGTTAAAATGTTCTTCTCATGCCTGAAGGGCTTAATACCTAATCTGTCCGCTAGTTTGCTTGTGCACAACGTTGCTTGACTGCCTGAGTCAAGCAAGCCTCGCGCCAGAACCTTATTACCATCTGCATCTGATACTAAAAACTTAACGGTTGGCAACAGAACTTTAGTTTCAGGAGTTTTATAAGCGGATAAACTCACCGATTGATTTGTCTTGTTTGCATCCCCTTTGCCTTCAACATGAAGCAAAGTATTGTGTTCGTTAGACTTGCAGATGTTGCACTTGAATTGGTAGCGACACTTCTGCGGATGTAGGCCCAAACATATAACACAATGCTTATTTTTATTGACATGATCAAGTTTTTGTTCAATTGACATGAGTACAAATTTAGGACATTTGTATAGCCGGTGTGAATCATTACATAGAGTGCAACATGTACTAACAGCTGATTTTCTTGGGTCAATAACCCCTGTCAAGGTTATACTACTCTTTGACTTGGACTTATCATTGTACATAGGACTTACCTCCATAGAGATAGCACGCTTGTCTAAGAAATCTAGTAACTCATTCAATGTTGGCATAACCGTTGCATAATCCTTTTCAGAGTGAAACAGGCGAACAGTCAATGGGTCCAGCTTTCGTGTTATAATGCACATCAAAATAGAATCCCATTTATCAGTGGGTTGTTTGAGGTTTTTAAGTGCAGACAGCTGCTGTCTTATTTTGGCTGTAATTTCCCTTAACTGTTGGGCAGTTCCACGCTGAATAGATGGCATGTCAAGCAAAATGTTTATGTGATTTGATATTACTAATGTAGGGTTACAGTACCTTTTTACCAGCAAATCTATTGCTGATTTGTAAGATTCATTGCTGACAGGCAGTCCCTCTATTAATTGCAAGGGTTCTCCTCTGAGCAATGTCCTTAGGTAGTACATTTTTTCAATGGATGTCAGCTTTGCATCGTTATCTATAATTGCATTAAATAAATCTATGAAGGGTTGAAAAGCACCAATGTCCCGTCCATCGTAGGGCTGTATACTTATTCTAGGTAGCTTTATGCATCCACTATCACTTTTGCTAACACTCACAACACTTTCAACTTTTGTAACCGCTTTGGATCTTTTTAATGACGCGCAGAGACGAAAATACCGCTCCTCCAATTGTGCAGACTCGTCATCCTCCTCGTCCAGGCACAGCAGCTGTAGTTGTATTTCTTGAAAGCGCTTATAATTCTCATGAAGCTGAAGCTCTCGGGGCTCGATCTCATCTCGGTCTAGGTCGCGTTTTTCAGTAAATAATGCCTCCAATCTGGTCATAAATGCTTTGCATTGGCCTCGCGCTGCCCTGAGTTGCCTTATTTCTTCAGAATTCATCATGGAATTATTCTTATCAGTGTCGATCGTGTCTTCGCCTGATTGATATGATTCTATGTCGCTTGATGTCGACATGAAACTTTGCCGCGTCCGCCGGTCGCGTGTTGGTTATAAAATGGCGCCGGCGCCGGCCGGCTTTTTCCAATGTACCGGGCCGCGTGGGTTTTGTAAATTTTGAGATTGTTTGGTTGTATGATAATTTATTTGTAATCTTGATTATGTATTGTATGGTAATTCTTTGTTTTCACGTGCGGATGAACTCGTCACGCTTGTATTTTTTTACTTTTTCTGAGCACGTGAAGCATGCGGCCGGCGCAATGCAAACCTGGATTATTTGCTGTTTACACTGTATTGTATCGCTCGTACCACTGTTTCTTCACGTACACCTGTTTACGCTGGTTTCGGCACCATTTTGGGTGAGCACAATGTATAATTGCTCCCAAAAGTTTTGGATTAATGTAAAATTATTGTAAATGATACGACATCTTGTTTGCTCGTACTTAATTTTTTTATTCACACTGTAGTGACATGACAGATGACAAACAGATAAAATGTAAGTGTTGCCACCTACCAAACTTAAATTTACTTATAAATTATTTATGTCTGCAACACTCTCTTCAAGAAATGAAGTATAGATAATACTAATGACGGGAAAAATATTGTGTTCATTCTAGTATGTATTCACGTCTTGTTAGAAACTGATTTGTATTGAGTTTGTATTTTAAACTATTTTAGAATCACATTGCTTGAAAATATCAAAGTCGATCCAGTGACCAAATAAAGAACAGTCTATTCTATTACATTCTATTTAAAATACAAGTCCGGAGTAGAATAACCCAGCTCATAAGAAGTGTCAAAGCAATCTACATGATCTGATGTATCATGTATTCGCAAATGAACTCTAACTGATGGTTATAAAGCTCATTTTGAAACGAAGGTACACTCTCAGAGAAACAGGTATGTGGTACGTTCGCGGTGGAAAATTAACGCGTCTCGTGCTAACGAAACAATTACAGCGCTCCTCCTGTCTCTTGTCCTCTGATTGTGGAAATGTGTACCTTTGGACACACCACTGGCACTACTTTTAAATGTGTTAGTTTTAAAACCTTTGTGTGTGTTTTTTTATATTTTAGTATTTTAAGTGAATTGTGATAAGGGTCATTTTGTGCTTGAAATGAATGCATTTTTATTTATTTATTTATTTAAAAGGACACATTTACAGAAATGAAGCCACTACAATCTTCTTCCATCGTTTCAATGTTTCAAATTACTACAATATATTTACATAACTTTACGAAATATAATCAGAAATAGAAGAGTCATCGAAGGATTGTATTAAATATATAGGTAGCTCAAGTGATTCAGGTCACTGATAGAAGCGTGCTCAAGACACAGGCAGCGTTGCCGCGCTGAATGATGTTTATGATTCAAATGTGATAATGTTTAAATCCTCGAGAAACTTTGAAAAATGTTTTAAATGTGCTGAATTTTTTAATTAGTTGGGCTATAGAAGCGCTTCAACCTACAATGCAATCTACTGCAATGTTGGGCACGTAGAGTTAAGTTTTTACTATTTTATTGAAACGAAATGAAACACGCCAAGCGTTCTTCAAGCGACCACACATGGAATTTAAATTTGGAACGTTTCCACTTTCGAATGTCGATGAAAATGCCAGCTAAATCATTTTGAGCGGTTTTATTGACAGAACGGTTGGGAATACTCCCTCCGTCCTTTGTGATTGATCGTCATCTATCCAAGAATATTTATTTATTTATTGTCAATTCATACAACATTTTTACGTACTACCAGGTAGGTACTACCATATTGTTAAATCACACTACCAGTAACTCGTGCTAGAATTATCTTTAGGCCTTGTTGATAAGTTTCATAAATGCTGAAGGTATTTTGAGTTTCGCCCCGAGCGGACCCATCGTCGTATCTTTCATCTCTTTCACAAAAATGCTGGCATTCCGAGCAATGGGAATATATTTTGAAGATAATTTAGGGCCACAATGTACAGTCGTCGTCAGATAAATGTTGCGGCCGAGATAGGCTCGACCGTTCTCTGGTTATAAAACATTTTTACAAAGAAATACGACAATACGTTTGTATACTTTTATGAGATAGCCAATTCTAAATTTCAGCCAAATTTGACGTGCTATACATGACACGTTTAGAAACGATACATAAAATATCGTACTTTTACTCGTTTAATATCAGATAGTCGTACTAACTTGAATTACACTACGTTTTTTGAACAAACAGTTGTACGAGTATAGTCGTGTGTTGCTAGAAACCGATAACTGACCAACAAACCATTTTTATGTATACACAATAGAAACCGGAGTAATTCTAGTATTAAATAATGTTGACTTACCCATAAAAAGTTTCCTCATTCCCGATATTTCAGGAGCCGCTGTCAAAACAAGTGGAAACTACTAAAAAATGCATGCCTCAGGCTGACCTTTAGCACAGAGTACATCTATAGAAACGCAACTCAGTTTAGCTACTTTATTTTTTTATACATACTTACTGGTATTTATTACGTTACCTTTTTAATTATTTATCACGACGTTAAGAAGGTAACGTGATAAATACCCGTACATATAATTTATATTTCGTCCCGAACGAGATCTCGCTCGTCTATTTCAGCTAAAACCGATATTGTACAGTTCATATTATGAAAAACAAGAAAAAACATACATATTTAATTTATTAATTCACAAAACTTCCTACTTCCTACTACTATTATAAATGTGAAAGTTTGTAAGAATGTTTGTTATTCTTTCACGCAAAAACGGCTAGACCGATTTGGTTGAAATTTGGTACCTATGTAGATAGGTGATACCCTGGATTAACACATAGCCTACTTTTTATCTCGATATTCCCGCGGGAACAGGACTTACGTTACGCGGGTGAAACCGCGGGGCGCTGCTAGTTATGAATAAGACCAAGTATAACTGCATACTTGTTTAAAATTGAATTTCAATTCTACATAATATACTATTCAATGTCATCCTGACCTTTTGATAGGCGTTGTATTATTGAACGGATGCATGAGGCACCGCTTCGTCCCGCGGTGAGCGATTCTGAATTATATATCAAAGGAGTAAGGCTGCTATTAATATAGCACACTTCTAACACATACTAGTTACTATAGTTAGAAAATTATTATGAGAAGGTCGTGTTTGTACTGCGTTATGACGGTCGCTGAGTTTCATTGAACATTTTTTTCTTCGTTTGAAGATGGATTTTGGTTTCCATTCTCCACTTTTATTTATTTGGTCTTTAATTATTTTAAAAGAAAAATGTGTTTTCTGTAGGACTTCAAAGATCACTTAAAATGGACAGTCTTAAAAGCTAGGTGACTCTATTGCCTGTTCCAACGCATTTCCCGAAAACTTGAAATCAGAACCAGAATCAGAATCAGAAATATTTTTATTGCAAAACTGTTGTACAAGGGTAGGTCTTATTATTATGTTAGGTACAAGTTTACACAGTTATCCATTTCGGATGAGCAACTAAATATAAGTATATTTAGAAAAACTACCTAAAACACGAATACTTTTCCAATGTTTACTGAAAACGCCTAAATATTTATAAGACGGTGAGTGCCCGGTCTCGAATTCTGCGGGCAGCGGGGCGGCAGCGGCGCGGGTAACGAGCGGGTAACGAGCGGGCAAGGAGCGGGCACTGACAGTCACCATTGCCAACTATGCAACTTCATAGCTAGTTCTAGCAATTTTTATACCCCCATCAGCAACTATTTCAATATAATTGTAGCTAGACGATTGATCAATTTTTCTAGCAACTTTTCACTAAATCAACCATTCAAGCAAATTATTTTGAAAAAAGACGTCAATGATTTTTTATATTTTGATTTAAACTAAGTACCTACATATTTCTAAATCAAAATCTAAATCTAAATCATTTATTTGCTTTGAATATGGTAATTTACATACAGGTGTTAAAATTTCATTATAAAGTTCATAATATTCAGGTAGTACCTATTTGTCATAATTTCATAACATGCAAATGTTATATTGTTAAAATAGTTTATATCAATTTAGTTACGTATCTATGTATTAGGTACCTAATTTATTATTAAAACATTCATGTCAAAAAATTTCAAAACAATCATAATAAAAACATATTTAAAGTCAACTGCAAAAACAAATAAAAACTTTTTACATAAGTACCTAATATATAACCGACCACAAGTACTTAAGCAACAAATCTAGACATGATGATGATGATGATGATGATGATTGATATGGTTATCTGGAAACTTTTTGCAAAAGATATAGCTACTAAGATGATGGTACAGTTGGCAAGACGGACAGATTACGCGGTGTAGTGTTGTACCTATTCATGGTTCAGGGGATCGAGCGAGACTGAATTGAACCCATACAATTTATTTTTTTATTTTTGTTTAAATGTGAGAGTTATTGTTCATCTGTACGTGAATACTTAATGAACCAAACAAATTGTTCACACGAAAAACATACAAATGAAAAACGTAAATCAAAATTGTTGTAATTAAAATGGTTTTAGTTTCGATCTCTTTTTAATACTAATAATAGTAATAATAGTAACATTTCTAAGTACTTAGGTACTTTATCAAAAACATCGAACCAGGAATAGAAAATGAGATTTGGTTTAACTATCCGCACAACACTACACAATTATGACGCGCGGACTGTCAGTGCCCGCTCGTCTCCCGCTGGTCTCCCGCTCGTCGCCCGCTCGTCGCCCGCTCATTGCCCGCTCATTGCCCGCTCGTCGCCCGCTCCCGCCCCGCTGCCCGCAGAATTCGAGACCGGGGCCCGGTCCTGTAGGTCACTCGGCTCTGTCTAAATATTTAAAAGCGTCTGTAGTCTGAAAGCTAGATCTTACGACAAAAAAGCTAGCCCAAAGAGCTACTTTCTTTGGTATCTTTAAATGTTCATGTGTTTTCATTTTCTTGGATATTTTTAACGAAACCACATTCTTTGTTACAGTTTTTTTACTATATTGTTAGAATCAATATCCAAAACCTCTATTTTTTAAGCTCGGCGTTGCCGTGTGAGACATGCTGAATAGAAATACATTTTTACTTCTAACATCTTTCATTAACATTACTTATCGATTCCCAAACCAACAAAGAGTTATATTTAAATACACTTTAAAATTGTAGGCGGTGTTTTGTTTATGAATAAAAAGTTTACATCTAGAATTCTAGAATTCTAGATCACTAATTTTAGTTAGCTTTAAGTTGCTTAGCTTGGGACTACATGACGCTGTCTAAAATGTCTTAGGATATTTTTTATTTTTTACATAGATGAGCTAAATGTAGGCTAGAAACGGAATGTACGCTTGTAATGTTGGCAACACTCCGTTTTACAACCACTAAAGAGGCACGAGTGGATGAGTTTAGTATGTGATCTTGATGGCACATTAGTCAGGACTTGGTTGCGGCTGACAATGGGTGCTGCTATTTCTCTTATAAATGGATCACTTAGCATTGCAAACAACGTCTTACGGTACCTATACCTGTCATAGTAACAGTTAGCGCCTTTAATACAAAACGAACAATAAAATACATAATTAATTTTTTTTTTTTTTTTTTAATACTTAAATAATTATTGTTATACAACATTTAAATTTATTTGTAAATAGTACATAAAAATTAACAGCGAAAAGCACCTCAAAAATGATTATAGATCATACAACAATTTGTTCCGCAGCACAGATTGAACCTGCAACGTCAGGATTAAACCCACTACGCAACAGAGGCCGTCAAACAATTTAAACGACTTTAGCTGTAATAAACAAACAATAACAATTCTATACCAATTATAAGCGTCATATTTTGAGAGCAACTCGGATTCTAAGTGAAAACTTTGCTTGCTTTTGACTGTCATCAAAATTTTAACTTTGGCAATAATTAAAGAAATTAATCTTGATTTCTAGTTAAAATATTAACTTCTTTTATAAATTATGTTTTTACTGAAATTTAACTCAAACAAGAAAATAGTTTTAATATTAGCAGTAGATAAATAATTAATGTGTTAAAAATATGTTAAATAGAAATTAAAAACAAATAAATATCATATCATTTTGGGTGACCCACAAAATCAAAAGTCAAAAAACAATAAGGCTCTGCTTCTTTATCGTTGTTTATTTAGGGTCTTATTCATAAAAACTTGACAATTTAATACAGGGTTAATGAACGTTTTTTTCTTGTCACCCATATGTCAACGAAAAGAGATAGCAACAGATTTAATATGCGTTTTAGCTTATACAGGTTTACTGGTCGAATATGCATAAGGGGGTTAATCTTTTTAATTACCCAAACCAGAACCTCAATAAGCCATCAACCGCTGATGCTAACAGTACAATTGTTTCTACATAAGCTCAGTGTCTATTCAGGCATTGTATAAGAGAATCCCTTCATACAATACATCACAAGAATAAATTACAAAGGCAATTCCAAGACGACTCGCCAACAAGCGCACATTTACACAATTAGTCGTCTTGTAAATTACTTAATAAGCCTCGGGAAGATGCTGTAGGACAGGACTTCCCAACCGGGGGGCGCGACCCCCCGGGGGGGTGGTAGAGAGATCTCAAGGGGGGCAGGAAGTGTTCGGATATTTTAATCTAATTACTTATTATTATTATTTAAGATTAGGTAGCGTTAAAACTGAACCTAAAGAAAACTAACCTATAGACTTACTCGAAAAAAACTGACATTGATAAATTAATATCAATATTTTATACTTTATTTATTGCAATTATGTAAAATATGGGAGGGCGTAATAGTAGATTACTACACGAGGAAGAAAGGCACAGATTCCGATGCACGAGATGGTTTATCGCGCGAGCGTCAGCGAGTGCGATAATAGTTCGAGTGCATCGAAGGGCCTTTCTTCCGAGGTATGTACTCTACTTTTCATTACGAATATGAGGAAATTACCAAAAATATTGACGTAAAATTTAAATTTCACACACAAAAATTAGCTGTCTCGCTTTTTTTTTTTAAATCTAGTTTAAAATTGACTAAAAGCAGCTAACGATGGCATGGCATAGCTGCGTTCCAGATTTAAAAAAAATACTGACTGGTAGTAGAATGGCTATAAAAGTAGTAGGCATTCTACCAGTAGTTTTTTTTTGATGATGAAATAATTTAAATAAATAAAATAAAATAAATAAATATAATATAATTAGTGATAGAGAAGCACAAATTCGTGCCAGAGAGACATAATATCTAGCATCTGATTGAGTTAGAAGAACTTTAACACTTAGCATGCATCGACATGCCACAAAAGAAATGTCAAAAATGAAGTTGACATTTGACAGTTATTTACTTTCCTGCCCTAGGGCAGGAAAGTACTTGTTTTCCCTAGGGACAGAACATGCTACTTTGAACCCTATAATCAGGCAACTTCGTGCGTACTTTCCGTGTATGAGTAATGAAAAAATATTTTATGTTCTGTAGCACCCTCCACTTCATCCACTTCCTTTCCATATCCACGCCTCCGCGTGGAAATTTTATATGATCTGTAGGGGGGCACTATTCAAAAAAGTTTGGGAAACGCTGCTCTAGAATAACTAAGAGCACAGACAGTTTCTACTCTTATTTGTATGATAGTAGAGCTGAGAGTTCCGTGTTGTATTGATATCATTAGGCAGGAGGTCAAGTATTGTTATATTGTGCTCAGGCGTCTGCTGCAGGCTCTAAGATGTTCATTGCTGGAATCAAGTCTCGCTAATTGTATCATAGACAAATAACGTTGTGAAGATTTCAAGAAAAACAAGCTTTGAAAGAAAGAAAGAAAGAAAAATAATAAAACAAGCTTTGAAAGAGGGAAATAAATAAATTATGTTTATTTCTGTAGGACCTCGAGGATTACTAAAAATGTACAGTCTCTTATGCTAGGTGACTCTATTGCTCTTAAACTTTCGCGATTCATATTTTTGAAATAATATAACCACAGGTTTTGCCCGCGACCACAGCTATTGTAATATAGCCGAAACGTTGAGAAATAAATAAGGTAAATAACGCTATAAAAACTTGTGGTTATATATTTCAAAAATATTAGTTAAGGTAATTTAAGTACATCGATTTTATTTATTTTTATTTTATTTTTTATTTTTATTTATTTACAACTTACTACTATCGTTACAGACTGTGCCTAATTTATGACCTATACTTCATTTCTTGAAGCGAACTAATAGGAATTATTTTCGACGACCAATCACGTGCGTTTATTTTACTTCCTATTAGCTCGTTTCAAGAAATGTAGTATAGACCGGTATTTCCAAAGATACAGGATGTAACTTTGGTATTATAACAACTGTGTTGTGAAGTCTATTAAGCTTTTTAGAGACAAACCCCAAGGCCCAGTTATCTGTTCACAGGCCATAAAGCAACTCTATAATGACGTCACGGCCCTTCTTACACTCTTAATGTAAAGGCTTCACTGTAAAGGCTTTAGTGCCTCTTACTGGAGTAATGGTTTACGTAGTTCCGAGTTAAAAGTGATAAAAATATGAATTTTACTATGAATGTTATACATCTAAATAATAATTAAACTGCTAAATGCTAATATTTTATAATTAAAAGTCGGTATTATGCATTCATATATAAATTATCATTTTTAGGATTGATGAATCATTATTCATCAATCCTAAAAATGATAATTTATATACAAAATGTAAGCATTCGTTCGTTCGTTTGTTCGTTCGTATGATAATAATAATAATATTTAATAATATATTTTTATTTCAGATCAAGATCAAGGTATGAGCAAGTGGCCAACTGTGGTATGCTTATAATGTATGTATATTATAAATTTCATATACAATATACATTTATATATTGACGTGCCACGACACCGCGTGCTTATTTTGAATAATGCGATGTATTTCAAAAAACAAAAGCTAGTTAACGTGCAATCCGCGTCATGTTTTGAAAGTCGTCGAGAATCGACATCCTGATGACGAACATAATGTAACCTGCTGGTTACAATGTTGTTTGTTTGTGTATAGTACGCATACTATCACACACACACACACACACACACACACACACACACACACACACACACACACACACACATACACACACATCTACATCTGCGGTCGAAAGGCCACTGTGAAACTATCACAAGCAATTACAATAAAACTATGTAAATTTATGTAAATCTTTTATCACGCTCGTAAAATGAAAGCGCGAGTTCGCGATCCCGCATACATTCGGTCTTTACAAATAATTTGGGATTCTGTTGCCATATTGTAATAATTTTCATCATTGGAATTATTTAAACGAGAGTAATAAATAAAATAAATATCCTTGGACTTTCCACACAGCAGTAATAAATGAAAATAAATAAAACTTAGTTTTTAATATGATTATGATTACTTACCATTCAACGATGTATCTTGAATGTTACATCTCAACTACAAATTTTAGTAAAAGCTTAACAAATAACCAGTTTCAGCTTTTTCGCATCAAAATGTTCAAAACAAAACATATCCCACAATTTCTATTCATTTAAAGCTCTGCTTTATTTGTAAATACCAACTTTCAACCTTAAAGAAACGTAATATAGTTTATTTTCCATTCTCCTTTATTCTTCGAAGTGGCTCCACTTGTCAGCCCAAGGTGGACATTTTCAACAAAGCTTTAAAATACTTATATCTTGTTGTAAACGGACACATGATTTCCTTTTCTATTCCACAGACTGTAAAAGGCATGCATGATGCGTAGACAGAGCAACATGTAGACGTCTGGATACGTTACTTTACGGCCACTTAATTATAACAAGGAAATAAACTAGATAAAAAAGATAAGACCCTAGTTTTTATATTTTTATTATTGTGTTAAAACAAACCTAGGTATTTCATCAGAAAAAAATCGTAAATGAAGATTATATTTAACAATTGTGAAAGTACCAAGAGTATAATATTCTACTTATTTGAAGTCGGTTAAAAAGGTAATGTAAATAAAATTGGGTTTTTTATCCTCATTTTTTTTATTCTTTTCAATGATTTTTTAATGTAATAGGTAGATACAGAAAATACTACGCCTGAAACAAATATTTGCATAACAAGCATTTGTCTCCCAGTGGAATCGAACCCGCAACCTGCATCTCAGGCAACACTACGCCACAAAGCCATTTAAGTCTGCTGTATCTTTGTCTGTGATTTCCTTACCTTCCCACAGACTATAAAAGATATGCCCGTCTCCTTCGAAACATTCGGACACAATAAGCTTAGTTTCTGGGTCTATATTGTATTGTGATGACAATGTATTTTAAATGGCCGCTCTGAAATGGTAAAATACAAGCTTATGCTCACAAAGAGGCTGTGTTGGAGTTTCTGAACCGAATTCTTGGATGATTACAAAAGAACCCTGTTTTGAATGAAATTATAAGGCTGCGTTCAGCCTTAATCAATGTATAACTTTTTATAATACTTTTAAGAACAAAATAATGATAATTTATGCCAATGAACATCATTGTCGTAGGCATTCGTAGCACTGTTGTAGACATCCGTAGCACAGTTGTAGGCATTCGTAGCACTGTCGTAGACATCCGTAGCACTGTCGTAGACATCCGTAGCACTGTCGTAGGCATTTGTAGCACATCGTAGACTTTGTAGTACAAAATGTAATATGTCGTGCTTACAATGAAATTATTTCTATGAGAAATATTAATAATTTTTTTTAAAGATCATTTTAAGAAGTTAGCTCTTATAAGATACAGTATCACGTGGTTTAAGCCTAATTTCTAAATTGGACGTACGCTTGTTTAGTATTCAAATAAATAAAGCTACATTTTATCGTCAAAACTGATTTATTCTGACAAAAATGGCCACGAAAAAAACTTTATTCGTAAACTAAAGATAGATACTAAAATTCCAATATTTATTCCTCAAATTCGGAAGATAACTTCAAAAATTGCTGATTTCTATGAATTTATCTCTTTTATCTGCGGAAGTGAGCACCGAGTTTCAAATAAAACAATTCATTTATAAAAGCTGATTCGACCGCCTTCCTAATCCGGTTTTGCGAATTCTTTGAGAAATCTTTAAGGAATTTCTCACAATTCTCTGTTTAACGACAAATGAAGAATTAAGTAATCGTTCGCCGTTCGCGGTCTTAATTTAGATCAATAATTTTTTTATTTTAGTTCATTGCCCTACAAGTCACTCATCAACCCAGGATGGGCGACTGGTAGGAAAAATAACGTCAGAGCAATAAAACGCTTAAAAGCACGTTTTAAAATCCCGGCTTTTAAGCAGTTAAGCTACAAAGAAAACCTTCAGATGGCTCAAAAATAATTAGCTTTAGTCAAAGAATGCTCCGAAATAGCTAAATCACATCGTTTTATATGAAACAGAAAATAAAATAGTTAAATAAAAACACTTTTACCTTAAGTAAAAATGTTACGAAAGCTTTTTAAAAGACTTTAAAAAAGTTTTATATTTTCTCTCCAAGCTATATAAAATCTTATGGTAAGTGTTATAAAGTTTGTTTTTCCCTGTTATTTGGATAGTACCGACATCAGCGCCACCTGGTGCCAGTAATGAGGTTTAACGAGCAGGTTATCTCACGATACGGTGGCACTCATGTTTTAACACTATCCTCTGTTCACCGAGTCGATCGAATAATTAGAAAAATAAACGCACGTGATTGGCGTCTAAAACGGGCCTAGGGCGAGTTCACATTGCGTTATGTAAGGTATTCTTCTATAATGGTTTCTTTACACGTTAGCATAATATCTACCTATGTACCAAAATTTATGGACCAAGCATTTAGTTGGTTTATTTTTAGATCGAGTCGGTGAACAGAGTATAGTGTAGTTATCTTATTTTCTGTTTCTGTACGAATTAAATGCCTTTTGCTGTTGAAGAGTGATTGTTTTTTCACGATTATTTAAGTTAATAAATACTCTTGTACATTTCACATTTGGAAATTGAATCTTGTGTAAACTTTAGCTGCTTACGGCCAGTTTCAGTAACCTGTCTTTAGTTTTACTAGTGGTAGATATTTGACATTTGATTGCGTATTGAATCAGTCTATTTACCTCGCGATTTGAGATGACGGAACAATCACCACGGCTAAAACGCGTATAGTATACATAGTCAAAGTTTTGGAACTATTTCCACATATTTATAAATATTAACGGAACTTAATTGCGTATTGAAATCATATTATCGACGTTTCGATGAGGTTACAGGCACCTGGTCACGAGTAGAAAAAAACAGTATTTCCACATATTTTCAGAGCTGACAGTGTATTGCCAATCTGACCGAAGCAATTGGCAACATCTCAAAGAACCTTCCATACAAATAAGCGCAATTTCTCACAGAACGACAAAAAAGAAACAGACGACATTTATTTTACGAATCCAATCTTAAGAATGATCCTTTTCTGGAGAAATCACGGTTATCGACCTCTTAAATCGAATGTGTAGATTACGTTGGGTTTTGTTTATTTTAGAGCCCGCGGGAACCATTGTGGCGAATAAACGATGAATAAATAAATTGTGGTGAATCAAACTTGATACGTTTCGTAAGATATTTACTGATAGAGTATAAAGTGACAATGTTTGGTTCGAATTTGTTTGTTTCCATTTACAAATAACGACTGATTCAATCAATTCAATCTAAACTAATATTGTGAAGAGGTAATGTAACCAAAATTACCTTTTTATAATTAGTACTAGCTGCGCCCCGCGGTTTCACCCGCGTAAGTCCCGTTCCCGCGGGAATATCGGGATAAAAAGTACCCTATGTCACTCTCCATCCCTCCAACTATCACAACACAAAAAATCACGTCAATCCGTCGATCCGTTTTGCCGTGAAAGACGGACAAACAAACAGACACACAACACACACACTTTCGCTTTTATTATATTAGTTTAGTAAGTTTAGTATGGAAGTAAGGATATGGATTTGTTTGTTTTACGAAGGTAATCTCCGAAACTAGTCAGCCGATTTCATAATTTCTCTCACCGATGTGTAGAATGGACTGTCGGTATGGTTATAGGCTATATTTTATCCCAGTAGTTTCATTAGTGCATCCGTGCAAAGCTGGGACGTGCTGCTAGCGAACTATACATTGATAAGGGTTTTGTAAAAATACTGAATATTTATTGAATGATAGAAGTTTTTTGATGATAATTCTTTTGATGATAAAAATTAAAATAACCAAGTCTTGACGTGGCACGACACGGCGTGGTTATTGTGAATAATGCGATGGATTTTAGAAAACAAAAGCTAGATAACGTGCAATCTCTTACCGCGTCATGTTTTGAAAGTCGTCGAGAATCGACATCCTGATTTGGAATGATCAAAGTAAACTGAACCACTTGCAACGTATAATTCAAAAGTTACAATTCACTTGAGGTGTTCTTAGAAAGTAAATAAATTTTTCAGCGTTTGTAGCGCTGCAAATTCGTAGAAACAACTTCAAGCGGTGAAGTTGCGGTCTTTCATTACTCACAACTGCGGCTATTTAGTAAATATCCTTTGAAAACTTACACCTCTTTGCTGGACGTTGTTCTGGGCTATTAGGAGGTCAGCTGTACTCACGTTGTATGAATAAAGTTCAGACTTGACCATTATGAAAAGAAAGAAAAACATGTTTCTTTCGTAGGACCTCAAGGATCTATTAAAAATGTACAGTCACTGCTTCGGACAGTATGTAACATTTTTAGTCCTTAGTTTTTAGTCTTTAGTTTTTTTAAGTCACTAAGTCATAGTGGAAACTCTTCAAGTGGTCTTAAAAGTCTTTTATAACAATTAATATAACTTATCATAAACACAGCTTAGCAACTTATCATAAATATTTTAATTGAGAATGATTAAAATATAATTCTTTTTTAAAAGTTTGACAAGCATCCTTATCTTATAAGTCCAACCGTCCATACACAGATATGCAAGCGATGTTCAGACAACGCTATCGCAACAATGAAAGTTGATAGCATTGCTTTCTTGCACAATGCGGTATAGAAACCGCTTTGCGCCCGATAACAGAAATTGACCCCATTTTTCATCCATAGATTTGGCTACGGAACCCGCTGCGGGCCCATTGTTGAGAGCCACCGAACTGGCTAAAACTGCTGAAACCAGTAATTTCTGCCTCAATTTTTGTTGGTTCAGGACGTACTCAAATATTTGCAAAACTCCTGAGAATTAGGCGTGTTTTCGGAGATATGATACCTAAATCAACGGAGCGTACGTTTTAATATTTTATTCAGACCCTTTTAGTTTACCGACACCCGTGTTTTATTGAGTTAATCAATATGTGGGTTTTGTAACGTCTTAAATGACTGTGTTCAAACAGTTTGTTTTCTTCATTGTGATTTTCTCAGCGCTAAAGACAAACATTTGTTTTGATCATTTCAGATCGACAATTTATCGTGAAAATTTTTGTTTTGTTATCTCAAACATCATTAAACTACTTTAACATAGCAAAATATGTAAAATTATAGCTCATTGGGAATACAGTAGTGATCGCATTTATCATCTATTATATTTATTAACTAATTTATTATATTTATTATCTATTTATATTTATTAAGATCATTTCTTATTTAAATAGTGAGTAGAATAGACAGTTTAATAGAAAGGCGGACTGAATACCAGTTTCACAATATCACTTACAGAAAAGGGTCCCTAAAGGATAGATTGCCTAAAATAACCTTTCAAAATTTGATAAACAGAAGAGACTCAAATATTTGGCAATATCAGTTGCTATTTCCTGGTTATTGACAAACGATATTGAAGCTTATTGTGTTTGAATTAAGCAAGATTCTTTACCGTAATACATCAAGTTTGGTGATCTTATCAATGTTTGTTAATATAAATAAAAATATGAATGTAATCACGTTTCTTTATTATAGGGGGGAAAGGGCATAATGTACAATTTATTTGGATCCCAAGCGTGGGAAATAGCGGGGCAGCTAGTAATAATACTTATAAGAAATGAAATTCTACTGGCAATGTGTCTACACTAAGACCTCCACTAACAAAGAATAGCCTAAACTAATATTTTGAAAGATAAACGTATTCAATGTTTAAATTTAATATTTAAAAGCACTTAAAATACATATTTAATATTATTTTCACTTATGAAGCTCCATTTCTGACTTGGCAATGTTTTCCCGGAAAATAAATCGTTTTAAATGTGGAACTAGGTGCAGATGAAACCGCAGCCGCAACTTCACTTGTGTCCGGGAATGTTGTCTAACATTACGTTTATTTTAAACCGTATATGGTTGATGACATTTTGTCTATCTATTTTATGTGACCACATTGAAATACACTTCCCTTGTCATGTTACATTTAGGTACAATGACTTCATATGAAATAAAAAAAAATGTTATTTTGAATTGACATTTTGGTGACAAAAACTCGATCGATCTAATACCAAAATAAATATTTTACTTAAAAAATCAAAAAATCAAAATCAAAATATGGTTTTTTTTTACACACAACGTCATCTAGTCCCAAGCTAAGCAACTTAATGCTTTACATCTAAGATATTAGATGTAAAGCATTAAGTTGCTTCGATAGAACAAGTTTTAATTATATTATAATTTTCATATAGGTAATAGTGAATGGTAAGTATATTTAACCTTTATCTTGACTGAGTCTATAATCTCTTAATCAAAATCGTTGCGTAGTATAAAATATCTAAGAGTAAAATTAGCAAGAAAATATTTCCTCGACTTAAAATAACAAATAGACTTGTAATCATGTTTCGTTCTAGTCTCTATTTTAAATAATGCTTTACCATTCTGTTCGTATCTAATTATTCTTTGTCCCAGGTACAGACAAACCGCAATGGCTGCGCTATTTTTTAGTCGGAAGTAGGTACTTACCGTGAAATATTCCGGATCACAGCTGGGCTGGCTCGGCTCTTGTGAAAACGAGCGGTTAAATTATTTTCCATTCTGCACTCTTCCGGGAATGTGCATTAATTAAGAGTGCATTAAGTTAAAATACGGGATAGCTTCACTCGGATGGGCAGATAAAGGATCGAGTATTGATAAATGGTTATATGAATAATGGCGGTTCATTTGTGGACAGGTTTTGTGAACACTGAACAATATTACTCCTTTTGTGAAGATCCATTGTTTGCAGTTGATTAAATCTGAAATTACACAGAATATTTTTATTGGAAACAATAACGTTTTAAAACACAGCTAGGCCCACCACCAGGTTCTTGCCTGATTCTTTCCCTAGTGTAGGGAGCTGCGTTGGAACAGGCAATAGAGTCACCTAGCTTATAAGTCTGTACATTTTTAAGTGATCCACAGAAACTTTCTTTCTTTCATTGAGCAATGTTGACTTTTTCATTGGTTTGTTCATTTTTTGTTTAGCTTAGAATATTATTTTTTCAAAGTCAAACTCTGAAACTCTATATGTTGGTACACTTTCAACTTTAAATATTTATACGAGATTTTGTCGCTGTTTCCTATTTAAGCAAAATGTTACCTCATATTTTTAAAGACTTCTTCTTGTCACTATCACAGATAAAATACTATGTACAGATACACCATCTAGAACATCAATTTCACTCCGGTTTTTCTTCGGGATATTTTTTTGTGTTTGATTTTGCGTGTTTAGGTCTTGCCTGCAATCAAAAATATTAGCACTAGATGGAGTTACTTATTTTCACTATCAAGGTAAAAAAAAGAAACATAGCAAAAATGCGACATCTACATCCATTGTTAGTTTTATTGGCACCATTTAAAAACTCCAATGTCAGCTAAATTCTTTATATTGCCAAAACAAAAGACTATAAAACGAATACCTGCATTTTTCTATTTATTTTGTTTGCATTTCAAACTTGTTACACCGGAACTATTCCCGCTCCCAATTCCGGGATTTTTTCCCAGTTTTACGGGAACTTTGGAATGATTCGAAAACTCTCTATGATTTACGTTCATTGGAGCAGCTGGTTCTGAAAGACTTACTATTATTATCAGGATAAAAGTTTGGGACTAAAACTTATTTAAAAGCTTATAATACTTATTAAATAAATTGTAATTTATGTGATAACTGGAGTATTTTTGACATGTTTAATAATTACAAGAACCTTGGATTTTTTAAAGTATAAATATCTGCAGAATATGACTTTTTACATCACCTACTACTTTATTACTACTAAGAATAATGTACATCCTTATACAACTCATTTATACACAATATTTTGGATATCTAACAAAGAAATAACCGTAAAATAAAAGTTTAATTAACTCATTATGATCAAAAATCAAATAAAATTATATTTTTTATGGAAAGTTAACTTCTGCAATATGTGGGCATGTACTAAATATGTATTTGGACATACCTCTGACTACCCCATTAGACATATTACAATCATCTAAAAGAAAATGTCTACCGCTCACTGGGATACAGCCGTGATCATATATTTTCATTTTAATTTCAGTTTTTATCTGTGATTAATTTAATTAAATTTCGAGCTGGTTTCCGTGAATCAATAACTACGTGTAAACAATCCTCTAAGACTCCTAACTAACCGTAAATGGATTAATTCTTGAATTAATTGTGGTTTCACGGTATATGTGGTATTCAGTAGATACTATTCGTAATACTTCTACTATCTATACTTCATTTATTGAAGCGAGCTAATAGGAAGACCAATCACGTGCGTTTATTTTTATTCCTATTAGCTCGTTTCAAGAAATGAAGTATAGCTAGCTAGCAGCTTTCAGCGGCCAACGCTTTTAGATAACACATCAGATAAATATATCAACATTTCTGGTTTGTCCGAGACCTTGAACGGACAAAAGTCAAAAGTCAAAAGTCAAAATATTTTATTCAATAAAGGACTTCACACACAGCAGCTATAATATATATTACGGTATATTACATCCCGGGATATATAGCTGTATATTATCGTAAGCTATCACACACAGAACAGATATCTGCTGTAATATATCTTTTGCACGGACGTAGCTATAGCTTTCCTAAGGGGGGGGTCCGAGGCATCAAAGTCCCCCCCCCCCCTCACGCCTCTTTTTTCTTCTATTACTTGTAGAAATGGCGCGAGCGGAGCGAGCAAAATATTTTTAGTTAAAAGCAGCGTATTCATTCGGTTCTTATTCTGCAAAAAAAGACGCGAGCAGAGCGAGCAAATTTTCTTTTGACTTATAATCATAATTTTTGGAAGATAAAAGCATTGTGTCACTTTGTTTTATTGAGGGCCGGTTTTTATTCTGGTAAAAACGACAAGAGCAAAGCGAGCAAATGTTTTTTTAGTTAAAAGTAGTAGTTCGATCCCCCTGGACCCCCCCCCCCCCTAGATACGTCCAGTTCATTTCATTGACATATGCCATTTGATTGGGTATATTTCTGTTTTTACCCACATGTTCTACCCACTCACCTTTTTTTTTGTTTCTCCCCAAATTATGTCGTTTATACACAAAATGTGTTTTATTTTCTATCTATATTTCTATCAAAATAATTGATTTTATACAGTCAGACAAACAATTTGTAGATAAAATTACAAAACTTTGACAGTTAACTGTTTAAAATTACTTACTTACCTGCCTACGGCTACCAGTTTTGAACAACATACCTACCTAAGAAATTATTATTATGGCTAAGATACAAGCTTTTCCTAGTATGTTTTAACTATAATTAAAACAAAATTATAATATTTATATACACATTTTTATAAAACATCTATAATATTTTTCGTTAGTTTTTGTGATATATATATGTATATAATATTTATGTGTATATTTTACTGTATAATTATTTATGTTGTTATTTGATTAAAACATTTTAAAATGCCATCATTTTTTATTTCAACTGAACATTTTTGCCGTATTTTGTTACTTAAGTCATTTTTGTTCTGAGTGAAAATGAACGAAAATGAAAAATAGCAGTGGGTATAAACGGCAAAATTTTTTTATTACTTTGTGCTTTTGGGAAGAAACTGTGGGTAAAAACAGAAATGCACCCACGATTGACGCGCTCTCCAGCTAAAGTGTTATAAAAGGTGTTCTTATTTATTCATACTCATACACGGAAAGTACGCACGAAGTTGCCGGATCATGGGTTCAAAGCAACATTATCCGTCCCTAGGGAAAATAAATAATACTTTCCTGCCCTAGGAATAGTAGATTACTATCATCATCATCTCATCATCTCCCTGCCCTTATCCCACTACGTGGGGTCGGCACAACACGATAACTGTAAACGGTAGAAAGGCAAGTTTTCGATATACAAGATGATTTATGCGATAATAGTTCAAGTGCATCGAAGGGCCTTCCTTCAAAAGTAATATACTCTGCTTTTCATTACGAATTTGAGGAAATGACCAAAAAAATATTTGAAAACTACTAGTATAATATTGACTAAACAGCAGCTGACGATGGAATAGCTGCGTTAAATAAATTAAACACTGCACAATTTTTTTATTTTAGGTAATGATAGCCAGTTAATTTTAGATATTGTACGGGAACTGCCCAGAACTATAGCTTGAGTCTTAAGAGGATTAACTTTCTATGTGCAACTATTAATTACTTATATTAATTATCCATGATTTCACGACACGTCCGCTCTTCGGAGGCTCTGGATGGGGACAGCAGTGTAAGCAATAATTCCCACATGTTCTTCCGAAGAACGACTTGCTTTGTGCTTTAGGTAAGAATGAAATAAAAGTATAAAATAATCATCAAATTTTTGAACATCCTGTACGAAGTGAAATATACTGAAATATATTGAGATATACTGAGATATATATTTTCGTATAGCTCAGTATCTTAAGATACGAAGATATGAAAATATATATTATAGCTGCTGTGTGTGGTCTCCTGACGATTTCTATAGAAAGATGTATTGAGATATATCGTGCTATAAGATATATCTTCATATTATAGCTGCTGTGTGTGGTGTCCTTTAGATCATAAGACCACTTTGACATGTCACGTTCTTAAAACTAGGAGATTCTATTGCCTGTTCCAACGCGATTCCAAAAAAAAAAAGACAAATATAAGTGGTCACTTTCCCGCAAGGAACAGGCAATAGAATCCCCTAGTTTTTAGAAGGTGACGTTTCAAAGTAATCTGTAGTAAGATTTTATTAAATAAATATAATTTTACTTTTCACTTTTCACTTTTGCACACCTTGGTTGGTTGGACAGACTTTTTTGTTTTGTGAGTATGTGGAGTCTACTGGATAATAAGTCGATGGTGAGTTGCTTCTGATTAAAATCTTACTGTGTCAGCTTGATTATCTGTGGATGGTAAAATACAGTAGTCCTCGATTGGACTAAGTTCAATATTGAAGCAGGATTCGTCGCCAGTAGATAGGGTTCAGGAGATTTGTGTTTCGATGAGCGATTGTTCCTGAGCGGGCCCTGTTACAAGACTTGTGTTCATTTGAAGGTCATTGTGAAATAGGGCACAATTTGACTGTCTGATGTTCAAACTTATTCAGAAGACTAAATAATATAAGTACTTTTTTTATAGTTTTTATATTATTTATTTCTGTGTTTGTTCGTGTGAGCAAGTGGCCAACTCTGACGACGGTGTTTCTAGGCCGCCTAAAGGCCTCCGTCATGTAGTAACGACATTAAAAGCCGGGAAAATTTTATGTTCCTTCCGAAGCATGGAAGCGCTCAGTTGTTAAAGCCACTTGCAGTCACCCATCCAAGTAGTGACCGCTTAGAACGTTGCAAATGGTCCCAAAAATGTAAAGTCAATTTCTCTAGATAATCATGATAACCTTTACCATATTAGTTAACAAGTTCCCAACACTAGCAAATCAAAAACAACTACCAAACCAGTCAAACTACATGACCTCTAATCGCTACCCTCAAATCCAAGTACGTGACAGTTACAGGACAGATTAATCATCACATTTCGGTAGTTACAGCCCCGAGATAAGGGTAACGGCCGGATGCCAGTTACTCGAGGGTAGTTTTCAAACGCCCCGGGCTTAAAGGCTCCAACAGTTTATTGTTTGATGATTAGATTATAGGGACATTATGTTTGTTATAAAACGAAAATACGTATGTAATTTTTAACTGTGGTAAATAAATTTGGTTAAAACACCCAAGTATATTGTGAAAACAAGAAGGAAAGTTAACCAAATGATAATGTTTAAATCAATTAATTTATTATTTTTGCGCACATTGAGTAAAAGTTATTAAAAGATTTCATGTGTTTTTTCATGGTCTTTTATAACAAGTTATTCTGCAAAAATTTAAATATCTTACTACAATCGAAGCACTTACCTAAGGTCTCAAAATAGGTATCTTTGTAAAAATATTAAAATTACTAAAATTATAATTATGTTTACTGTGCCACATTTTGGTAATACAGTTACAATATTAAAGACTATATTGTTCCTACAGTCCACACTTTGTTCACGTTTTTTCTATACGTGAAAACCTTTAATGGGCTTTCTGTTTTTTTTATTAAGTATGTTTATTTGTTATTTAAGCTGTTGGTTTTCCAATAAATCTATAAATCTACTTCACACTGGTAAACATTAAAAGTTTTTGTGATCTCGTCAAATAACAGATTCTACCTCAGAATCGATTCCTCAATTATTTGCCCACCTCTGTTTATTCTGGAAAGTGTTTAAGTATTTAGGCGCTGGAACTTTGGAACTTGGAAGTTTCTAAAGCTCTAGCTCTTAAAAGAACGCCGTCCTTTTAAAATTATAACGATTACGAAGCACTTATGGCCCAGACGTTCTTGATAGATCGTCGAAGTTAAGCATCGTTTTGTGCGGTCACAACTAGGATGGGTGACCACAAGTGGCTCTATATGAGCGCTTCCGTGCGGAGGGTGAGTTAAATTTTATAGTCGGTTACGGCCAAGTCATTAAGCCATGACGGAGGCCTTAAGGCGGTCTGAAAACTCCTTGTAGGTTCATTTCTTAGACTACTTTAACACTTTTGACTAAGATTAAATTAAATAAAAAAAAAAAGATTAAATTAAATAAAAAAAGAAAAGTTTAAACTTTTAAGGCCATTACTTATGACTTATTTTTGACAGATTTGTATGGACAAAATGTCAATTTCTGTCATAGATAAGCACCACTTACTTTAATTGGCGTTTGAGTATTCGGGCCCAATATTTTAACACTTAACTTCGAAATTAAGACTCAGGTTTTCAGTCAGCCAAAAACATATTACAAAGTAAACAAGTAAAACATACGTAGACCGTATATGAAGGAACTCCGCCTTAAGCGGGGTATTTGTTGGTCCGGAGTTGGGATCGACAAAGGAGTGAAAGAGCTTGTTACCGCCGTGTTTAAGTAGTTTCCGATCGGAGTTTACGTTGTAATTAGCAGCTGTATTGTCCGGGCTAGCAGCTTTTGTTACTAATTATCTTGTATGTCGATTGACATTTCACACTTTGATTTAAATTAATTGGGGTTTTTTTAAAGATGCACAACGACCAAGGGGTAGACCACCAGCCCGATGCACGATGGTCAGATGACATCGTTAACAACGCCGGGAAAGCGTGGCAAAAGATCGCACAGGACCGAACTGAGTGGCGTCATAAAGAGGAGGCCTATACCCAGCAGTGGGTGCAACTGGGCTGATATGATGATGATGATGAATTGGGGTTTACGTCACACGGTGGGGCACAGTATATAAATTCTTTACATGAATGCAGATATGATCAATTTTTAATACATTTTCTGTGTGCCACCGTCGTAACTGCTGTTATGGTGTCAATTTTATAGCATTGCTACTGGGTTAAGTTTGTCTCAAAAACATAGTCATGCAAAATCACTACAACACACAGGCAAAGTATTGAGTTAATAAATGCCTATACTTAACACGTTCGCTGCGGTATGAGGCATAAGTGCCTCATGCACGTCCTCGCGCGCAGTGCGGAACAAAATCATGCTGTTTCGCTCTGGTGCGGAGCTCATAACTTGGGTATTTATTGGAGTAGAAAAAAGATGGTTATAGGTTTGTGTTTGTCATTATATCGAGGATTCGGAAAGGCAAAAATATATATATGAGGTTTTTAGGCCCCAAATCGCACTGAAGGTGAAAAAACTTTATTCAGTGCGGCTATGAGGTTTAAGGACCTCTCAACCGAGTGAGGTGCATCCGCCCCATCCCGCACCTGTTCAGTTGTTGTTATTTTCTTTTTACGCATTAGTGTTGTGCATGTATCGGTACCTGACATTTTGAATAATGTTTCGCGGAAACAAAAGGTGCCGAAGATGAATAAACAAAATAAAAATGACAAAGTATACGATGGTTTAGTACCAAAATATCGTCGTATAATATGAAGATCCTCCAAAAATCATTTTATTCTGTATTAATTGCAGCAAAGCTTTGTTTACGTGTTTAAACGATTCTCTTAAAAAGTTAATTCCACACGTTAATTAGTTTTAAGTTTAATTTAGTAAGATTAGATTACCTATCTACCACATATCGATAATTTGGTTTCATTGAACACTCAATACATCACTAGCTAGACTCATAACTGTATATATAATTCAGTGCGTTATGAGGCTTACGTGCCTCATACTATTTCTGGTGTTTTTCTATTGTTTCCAACATCAGAACCCCAGGCGAAGCCAAAACATGGTGCACTGGAGTTTTTCGAATGTATTGGTTATAGTTTGAAAAACAAAAAGTAGGTTTTCGAGAAGAAAATAGAGGTAAAAGCTATAGATGTGGAATGAGGTCGAAAGACCACATATAGCACTAGCGAAAAAGTACGATTAGGGCTTTTCAACCTCATATCGCACTGGCTGAAAAATAGACGAATTTCTTCTCGCAGCGAACGTGTTAACTGTAGTGCCTGGCACATTGTTGTGATGGAATAGGCTTGCCCAGTACCTAAACCATCCTTACAGCTTAGCCGGCCATATCAACAGGAAAGACAATGGTCAATACGTGTGGGCCAAAGGTTTCCTCGCGATGTTTTCACCGTTTAAGGCTCGTGTTAAAGCGCATATAAACTTTTCGACGCAGCTCGGTCGTCAAGTATACGACCAATATTACGTATAGGCCACATTTTATCAGCCACCGCAAGGACGCTCGGGTATACTGCGCAGCTTATATTCGAGAGTAACACTTATTAGTTTATTTTAATTTGGAGAGTGGTTGTGCATTTGTAATTACTAGAATTGTTTTAAAACACTGCAGAGGTTTTATTTTGCTCGGTTTACGGAATGACGCATAGTGCATTGAAATTACTTAACTAGCTGCGCCCCGCGGTTTCACAAGCGTAAGTCCAGAAGGAATATTGGGATAGTCACTCGCCATCCCTTCAACTCGCCACACAAAAAATCACGTCAATTTGTTTTGCCCCGTTTTGCCGTGAAAGACGGACAAACAGACAGACACACACACTTTTCCTTTTATAATTTAAGTTTGGATTTGGAAGAAAAGTGTTTGATATCGGTAACATTTACATGATGCCATTTCCGTGTTTGACTGTCATCATGACTTACATGATCTAAACATTGTTTATACCATACAAATGGTGAAAACGGGGGGGGGGGGGGGGGGCTGTGCCCAACAGTGGGACAAGATGGGCTGACAGGATGGCAAGTAGTAACAGTAACAGGTTAAGGTAGCAGGTTCGACGCAGGTCACTTCCAACCAAAACAACTGTACATCTTTGAGGAAAGTCCAGCAGTAGACGTCCACTGCTGAAATTATGATGATGATAACCTAAAAATACCTATGGCTAAACTTTTCTTGGGTCTAAAAATTAATTTTCACTTTAAGTTGAAAAAAAGTGTGTGTATCTGAATGTTTCCTCAACTGTCTGTTGCGTGCGAAGCTCAAATGAAAATTCTTATGTAACTACCCAGAAGTGACTATACAAGGTGCTCAACAAGTACATGAGAAACGTCTGTTTTCCAATTAAAGCGTGTTATAATAAAAGTCTTTAGTAAATGATTTTTTTTATTTATTAGGACAAACAAAAAAATTATGATGATGACATTTAGTCCAACGCCGGGCTTTTACCGGATGTGTTCTTATTTATTCATGTAAATTTATAATTAGACCATGGTTTATAGTTAAACCAGGGTTTGTGGTCACCATTTTTCTTAAATCGTAGTTTAGATATAATGCGAACCAATTTAGACCATGGTGATAGACCAGGTTTAAACAAAGGTTTATTTTAGTTTCTGTACGTCGTGTTTTGTCCATCCTGTATACACATTTAATTTTATTTGTTCCCCGCCATTTCGGTTATTCGGTAAATAGCCTTCGAGTTATTTCTGATAAGCGCTCTTAAAGGAATTCCGATGGAATCTCGCGGCCTCGTGATTTTAGATTACAGAACTTTTACCAAAAGCAATAAAAATAATACGAATATTCGTATTTACATAAACCACATTTTTTTTGGCCTGAAATGCTTTATGCGTTTGGTTTGATTGAAATCGCTCGTAACTAAGCTTAATAGGACGTTCTTGATAGATTGCAACTTAACTTGAGTTCAGAGAGCTAAACTTTGAGTGATCCTTGAGGCCCTACGAAATAAACATAATTTTCTTTCTTTCTTTCTTTCAAATAAACATTTCCAGCACTAATTAAATCCTAGCATTCTTCCACGACCTAACATTGATATCCTGTTAGTTTTTTTATAAAACTAGTTTGAGGATCAAAAGCTAGAACTGCAAAGTGTAATTTCCATCGGCACAAAGCAAGAGGGACAATGGCCGACCCGCGGCCAAGCGGGAGTGCTCTTTGAGAAACTTTTTAATCTACTGACGCAGACCATCGAGCTCTTAGACCTTCATACAACTTATAAATGAAAAATCTTACTAAAAGTTTGGGGCTTAGACGGGATTCGAACCCGCGAGATACAAGCGATCGTCCTCAAACCGGACTGCCATTACCACTCGTCATAAGATTTTTCATTTATAAATGAAATGCCTAAGTGTGGTTTAACTCTATAAAAATGTACATGTTCATTCAACTTGCCCTATTCATATTCGGAAGCTTGTATCTTAGCTTAGAGTCTGGGCTAGAACTCAGGCCTACATCTACACTAGATGATTTATACAGCGTCAGGGGGCAATATACTCAACGGGACACTGTACTGCCTACGACATTGTTGAGGTGGAATAGGCTTGCACCTAAACCACCCTGGGCAATAGAGGCAGATAAGTGATCCTTGAGGTCCTACGAAATGCAATTGCAACTTTAATTCGACTCACACCGACCTGACTGCGTGTACAAAAATAGTAACAAAATTCCTCCATGCAATCTCTTGGTTGGATAGTCTCGGTAATTCGTTTCGTCCATTTTATTAAATTAGAGGCATTGTGATCTCCGCCTAACAAAGATGGCCGCCATTCAAATTACTCTGTTTTTCTTTCATTTATTATTATGAAACCGGGATGACTGAGTTTTAATTAATTTTAACTCGTGTGCGAATCCGTACATTTATAATTTGTGTTTTGTCGGTACAGCAAACAATTTAATATGTTCGGAATATTATGCTGGTGTTTAAACGAATCTCTCTCTTTAGATATGACAGAACAAATTATGAATTATAAATGACAAAAATAATGTGCTATTTTGAATATTAGTTTACCTTCTGCAAAATGTGGGCATGTACCAAATATATATTTGGACATTTATTAATTTATTTATTACATACCTCTGACTACCCCATTAGACATCTTAAAAGGATCATAGGAAACATAAAGATCTGAAATGTCTACCTCTCACTGGGATGCAGTCGTGATCATATTTCTTTTTTTTTCATTTATTTTGAATACGTTATTTTATATTCTGGTGAGTAAGATTATACGATATTACTTTTAGATATTATTTTGTTAAGGTAAATGTATACATAATGTTACCTACTAATGAAAATAAGGTCCTTATAATAAGAAACCCTTACTCCTATTAGCTATTAAAATGAAAAGAATCTTTTATACATTTCCCTTTGAAGGGTTGAATGAGTCAACACGACACACGTATCTGTTAAATGTATATCATATGAAATTAATGGAGGCAACGGGCGACATTGTTGTACGAGCATTTAATAATGGTATCATTACAAAGTGGTACACTCATCGACATTAGAAAATCTTATGTATTACAAGCTTTCTGGGTGTTTTTCTATCTAAAATATGTATGTATTTGAAAAAAAATGTAACTAAGTATTATATCAGAGACGCTGACGCTGACTAGATGACGCTGTGTGGAATGTCCATGTCCAAGGATATTTATTTATTTATTTTTAGCTAATTGCTGCGTAAAAAGGAATGATTAAAACTAATCGAGTTGACAGTTGACAGTGAGATGAAATGAATATTTGGGAAAATGGTTAGGTTAGTTTTTTGTGTCACCAATATCTCCAATTAAATTCAAAATATTCTAATTTGTTGTAAACAAAAATACATAATACTCATGTTAAGTCGATTAAGGCCTCCCGCGCGCTAGGCAGCCTGGCTGCCGCAGCCTGGCTGCCTAGTGCGCGCCCGGCCTAAGTTTCAAAAAACAACACTTGTGTAAATAGTTTATTATATCGGATCTGCTTGTTAAAAATAGCCATTTACCGTCTTCAAAGAGTCTAAAACTCATTAATGTCTGCAGTAGCTTTTAATGTCTGCAAGTTTTTTATAAAACTCGCCTCTTTATTACAATATTAGTATTTGTTCACTCGATAATGAGTAGGGTGTCCACGCGCGGCCGCTGCTTCGCATAAATCGACTGTTATCGGTGTCCGCAAACTACACAATTTATGGCCCCTGCACAAAATTGAACGCAAGTTATAATCGTGAAGCTGCTTTGAGAAGAGGAGGTAGTTTATAATTACTATAAAACATGTATTTTTATATAATCTATATAGTATAACTTGTATAAAAAAAGTCAAAGTACTAATCCATTTGGCCAATACGGCTTATAAGTCCATTTGGATTGGTACTTTGACTTATGATCCGATGGTTGTGTGATCGAATCCGGCCGTGCATCAATGGACTTTTAGAAAAGTGTATATGCGCGCTTTAAACGGTGAAGGGACACATCGTCATGAAGCCCGCGGCTAGTCAGCCCCAGACGTATTGATCATTGTCTTTCCTGTGGATATTGCCGGCTTAGTCGAGAGGATGGCTTAGGTGCTGGGCAAGCTTATTCCATCTCAACAATGTCCCAGGCACTACAGTGTCCCGTTAAGTGTAGGCAAACATTGCCTCCTGACGCTGTATAAATCATCTAGTAAAGATGCAAAGGCCTGAGAGCTTAGGAATTAGTCCTCATCATAATAATATTATTATTTTAATTAAACAATGGATGTCCATAAAACATAACTTCTTGTTACAGCTCTATAATGCAATAGGAAAGGTTGCTTATGGAAATATACGGCACAAGATATTGTCAAAGAGCATTATTTCCTTAATGGGAGGAAATAAAAGCGCTTTATTCGAAGGAGAATAATGAACTATGTGGGTTTGGATTTATTGACTTCCATAGAAAAGGAAAGTTATTACACGTTGTTTTCAGTTGTGTATTATCTTAACGTATGCTTAGTATACAATGGATGTGAAGGTAGTGGATTTGAAACCCGGGCCTTGTTATAAAAAAAACGAATTATTATCTATATCCTGGGAACGGACATTGATAATTGACATACCTCTGACTACCCCATTAGACATATTCAAAGGATCTAAAGAATAACTAAAGATTTGAAAGAAAAAATGTCTACCGCTCCCTGGAAAGCGTGAATATATGTAATTTTTTTGAAAATTTGGGCCTTAGCCACAAAACCTCCTTAAAGACAGATAACAGCTTAGCCTCACAAAAACAGCTGTAAACGAACTAATCTAGTACCAGTGAGTATCTTAACCATGAATTAGGTATCTATCTGACAGATCTCTCCTATCTCTTGAGTAATGGTTGCAAACATCGCTCCCGTTTTTGTCGAACACTCTGCTTTTGGCCTTCGTAACTTTATAGCTAAGACGTTCTTGGAGTTAAGTATAAGTCAAATCTATTCAATAAATATGAAGGTTAAACATTTTTGTTGATTTATTTCTTTGATATTACGAAATTTTGTGGTTTGATTTTCTTTGTTTTATAAGTATTTTAATTTTAATTGGGATCTTTTTGGACTATTATCTGATTTTAAATAAGTTTAATATGAAAGTGTGAGTGTCGCTAAGTCCGTAACAAACAGACCGCGATAAATTAGACGCGGTTGAAGCCGCACTGCGTTCGCACGTCAGCGATGGGCTGAATGGGGGTTTCTATCACCGGTGCGTGTCAGGACAAAGGGTGTTTTGGAAATTTATAAAATATGCACAATATTAAAAAGTCTAAGTTAAGTCTGCCCACGAACACGGCTGGTGCAATCCAGTTGAAACGTCGGGAAAAAATTAAATTAAGTTAATTGTAATAAATACTCGTAAATATATGTTATATCATATGCAAGTCTATACTGGTAAGTTCGTATGAGTAAGTGGCCAAATCTAGTCACGGCGATTTAAGGCAGCTAAGTGGAAAATGAGATTGCTGGATGAACTAGACCTTTCTTTTGATAGGGACTGGCAGACGAGGCATTATATCGGTGTTACTGTGAAAGCAGGGGGATATATAAATGCGGAATCGACAATTCAACCTGCCTTCTGAATCACGGAAGCATTCAATTCTTACTACCACTTCGACAATAAAATCCTTAAATAGTTTTTCAATACTTTTTTTATGAACACAACTAAGGCGCAGGCTTTATGGAAGAGGCATGGGTATAGCTTGAGTGCACTCTATAAAAAAAAAAAAGACAGAACTGGCCCAATGAGTCCGAAGCAAAGCGAGCCTCTGCTGATCATTTTCATACTACAAACCCCCGCAATCCTGACGCGCCAGTGGCCGTTCAGTGATCCGTCACCCAATATTTCAGCTCAATTGAGTCTAATTTTCTTCCGTCTCATCCATTTAACGTTGGCCGCCTTCGGCCGACCTCAATGTAGAGGGATTAACACTGGACTTTACATTCGTAAGAAACAGATCTTTATTTTATTTTATTTATTAGCCTTTTATTACAGATTACATTTACACCTTAACTATGACATCAACAATTTTCAGCACTATTATCTGATTGCCCTTTCTTGGCAAAGGCCTCCTCCAACTTCTTCCAATTCTCCCTATCTCTAGCAATTCTGATCCATGTTTTTCCTGCAAACTCCTTTAATTCGTCCCGGGAGAAACAGATCTTTACACTAGATTAAATTATACTTACGAACCATAATCCACGGAATACTTACCTATGCAAGAGATTATTATATTTATATAATAGGTAATGAACACTATTTCTACTACAATTAGATTATTGTTCAAGTTGAGTTTTCGATGTAAAGGAAAAACTTAGTGGGCTGTATGACTCAAGTTCTGTTATATTCAAAGAACAAGTATACACTTACTCTGCTCACCGAGTAGATCGAATAGTTCCTTCCTTCTTTCGTATGAGCAAGTGGCCAACTCTGGTGACGGAGTTTTTAGGCCGCCTAAAGGCCTCCGTCATGGTTTAACGACTTTTAAAAGCCGGGACCGAACGCCCTCCTAAGCACGGAAGCACTCAGATAATATTGCCACTTGCGGTCACCCATCCAAGAAGTGACCGCGCAGAGCGTTGCTTAACTTCGACGATCTATCAAGAACGCCTTAGCAAGCTTTGCCACGACTGCCACGAGCGCTTCGAATAGATCGAATAGTTAAAAAAATAATACACAGTACGTGTTAGTCTATATGCTGATAGGTCCACGGTTCGTGGCATCACAATTATGTTCTCTAATAACCACTACCCAGTTGGTAATTAGGTCAAAATTTAGGTTGTACTATCTACATAATGCACTATGTTCTAGATAATGTGCTGTACAACGATATGGGTGTTCGAGCCTCGGTTTTCATAGTAACAATGTAGGTGACAAAAGGCTTTAGTCAGATAGGTAAAGTAAGTATTTTTAATTTTTTTTAGGTCGGACTTGGGTTAGATTGGCGCGGGACAGGGGCGAGTGGCGGAAGCGAAGAGAGGCCTATACCCAGCAGTGGGATGAGAAGGGCTGATGATGATGATGATGATGTAGTTTCACTTTTCTTAATAGGTACCTAGTACTTATATATCTTTACAAATTGAAGTGATGTTTCATTCGGTATTCGGTTTATTCAAAATATTTTGTTTACTGTTAAAAAAAAGTTACAGAAATATTACCTAAAGTCCTAACGCAAAGCAATAGTTCTAAATACCAAGTTACAAGATTTAAAAAAAATTAAGACTTTTATTCAAAAAGCGTAGACTTTTTTCAGATAAAACTTGTTTGAGTCTGATTAGATTTTTTCTTTGAAATTTATAATGAAATAGTTTTCTGCTTAAATCCATTAAAATCTGCCTTTGAGCGTTTGTAATTGGAATTACTTTGTTAATGTTTGTTTGTTTGTTTATAGTTTTAGCATTTTTATCTTTTGTTTGCTTCATATTTTATCCATAATGCGTACGTATTTACAAAAAAATTGAAGTAGTACCTATATCAGTCATCTGGTTACCATAACACAAGCATTAAGTTGCTTAGCTTGGGACTAGATGACTCTGTGTGAAATGCCCAAGTATATTTATTTATTAATCAGGGGATCTAAAAGTAGTCTTGTTTTGTCAATAATATAGGATCGTTGGAATCACAATGAGTGATAATGAGCTTGATGATTCTATTTGGTTTTGGATAAAAAAGTCAATTCATTCACGGCCGGGATTCGAAACCACGACCTTCGAAAGTAAATCCCACGGCTCAATGGATTACTATTTATTTAAATGAAGATTAAAACGAAATGATTATTTATAAGGAGATAAAAACTTAAATCTAAGTAGACTCCAGGGTTTGTAGATACTAGACAAATTTCAAACACTTCTTAAGTTAGTTTAAGTTCTTAATCCATTTGAAGTATCGCATGAACTGAAAACATGAAAACACAACGTATAGTCGACAAAGAAATTGGTTTACCACTCTAAGGCTTAATATCATTTGCACGTACAAAACATCAAGGGCTATTTTCGCTTGACAGATTGACCTGCTACGTCAGAATCTGTCATTCAGTAATTCTTAGCGAATAATTATGTTACTGGGAGATGTCATCAAAAGTGGTAAACCAATTTCTTTGTCGACTATACCTCTCAAGTAATATAGGGTAGGTGCGGCAAATAAGGGCCAGCGGCTAATAAGGGCCACTTCTATTTCTAAAGTGCGTAAACAAAGTGTGTCAATATACCTAAACATAATAAAATAGTAGGTAAGCTCATTTAGTCACAGCGTTCAGACAGCTTACGCGAAGTGTTCTAGGCACCGATCGCCGGAGCTACCTACGCGACGCAAAACGATCACAAAGTACCCGTAATCACCGACTTTGGAGGAAAGACGGTTTACATATAAAACTACGTTTTGTTTGACACAATTTAGAGTTTTGCGACTTGGCGTATTATGTATACTAGCAGCCCGTCCCGGCTTTGCACGGGTGCACTAATAAAACTACGGGGATAAAAACTACCGGTATAGGCTAACCATCCCGACAGACCATTCTATACATCGCTGAAAGATTTTTGAAATCGGCTGAGTAGTTTCGGAGATTACCTCCGTCAAACAAACAAACGAACATTACCTCTTTATAATATTAGTTTAAAAAACAGATACTACAATGATACTCATCTATTTGATGTTTGTAAGCATCACTCAACTTCATCAAAACTCAAGAACAAGTGCTTACAAAGTTTCTCAGATCGTCTCTCCCGGTAAGTGAGAGAAAGGGAATTCGGCGTAAAAAATGGCGCCATTCCACCGCGACACGAGACGAAACCGCGGAATGAACGAAAAGATTCACTAATAAGGTAAAATTACGCGTGTCTGTCCAAATAGCTACAACTTTGAGTGCGTTAGATTGCATTGCATTGGATTATTGTTTGCATTAATTGGTTTTGTAATCTATACTATCTATAGGTTCTAATATTATAAAGACGATATTTTATTTAACGCGATGTTGACACGCCCTATAATAAAAAGCTAAAGGAATGTTGCACAAAATGGACAAAAACACATAAAAGAACGCTGCCCTGTAATCACGTTCACGGAACAGAACATAATAAAAATAATGCACAGAGCAATGAAATCAGAATGAAAACTTTTGATTAAGCTTGATGTGTGCGTATGATATTTAGAAACTTCAACAGCTTTTAGTACCGTATGGCCCGTATTCAGAGACTATACTCAAGTGTAAATCGTGTCTCAAGTGGTGATTCATAACTCAGTTTTCATAAAGTCGTCACGACTCCCTACACCGCCGTTTGTCCACCGCCGCCGTCACCGTCACGTCAACGAGAACGAGATGACATGACGGCGCCGAAGTAGCGGTACATACATTTACATTACATTACTTAGCCGCGTGTCCACCGCACATCCGTCACCCGAGCGCCGTCATCCCGGCCGCCGGAATGGCGAGTAGATCGGCGTGACCGCTAGATCGTCGCCGGTTTAACCTAGCCATCACTTTATTTCTTCAAAATCGCGACTACCACGCATGACAGCTGGAACAAACTAAACCAGCGAAATGACGTGACGGCGGTCGTGGTGGACAAACGATCGCCGTCACGTCATATTAAACTCTGCCCGAAATAATCTCGTTCCCGGTGACGTGACGGTGACGGCGGCGGTGGACAAACGCTCGGAAAGAGCAGACAAGAACCTGGAAATGCGGAACTAGCCTTTTTAGTGGACTTCTTAATAACACAGATTACCTACATAAGACAGATACCTCATCTCGAACATTGTTCATTTTCTACGGGCTATTTTTGTGTTTGAATTTTGCGGCGCCCCGAGCGGCGTCTAGGTCTTGCCTACAATCAAAAATAAGTAACTCCATCTCATGCTAAGTAGCATGCAGTCGGATGCCTAAACGCCGCTACGTGACGCCGCAAAAATCAAACACCAAAAAATAGCCCTAAGAAAAACGGAGTAAATTCAATGTTCGAGATGAGGTACCCGTGTTAATAGTATATATTATCCACTCTGACGCTGTAAAGTTATACTGCTTCTGTTTGTACTGTGGCCGCAACTAACACAGCCGGCTGCACTGAGTGCTAAACTTGCTGAGTAGGACAAAGCAATAAGTGCACCTGAATATTTTATAGCCATTGCATCGATCGTACTCGACGGATACTGGTACTGCATCTACTTAACCTATGAGCTTATAGAGGAACGGCTAATGAGGAATGAGGAATGAGGAACGACTAACGATTGTGTCAAACGGTAACTTACAATAAAAGTCAAAAAATTTCAATAAATAAATAAATATCCTTGGACTTTCCACACAGCGTCAGAGTACAGGTTGATGGTTACATACCTATACTATATTTTTTGATTCGAGCTAATAGGAACAAAAATAAAGACACGTAATTGGTCGTCGAAAATAGTTTTCTTTCTCGTCATTGGCTAGAATGTCAAATCAATTGTCAATTGTCAAATCAGCCAATCACGAGAAAGAAAATAATTTTCGATGACCAATTACGTGCGCTTATTTTTGTTCCAATTAGCTCGAATCAAAAAATGTAATATAATTTTGGAGCGTTTATGTGTATCTGTGCAGAGGAAACTGAACGTTCTTTTCATAATATTTATAGTTTCTTTCCGTGAAGCAAATAAACTGTGACGAAGCCATATAAAGCCATATCTAAACAAGGGGCTCGGATTTGCGCCCTTAAAAGAACATACGACTATCATTTCCCCTTAACACAAATCTCAGAAATACAATTCCGCACAGTTTTCCTCGAGGAAGCACATTTACATCATAATATTATCAAGATGAGAGACCAAAATATAGTGAGTATTCTTTTGAAAGTGTCGTGTGGATAAATAAATAAATGATCTTGTACATTGCACACAACGTCATCTAGTCCCAAGCTAAGCAACTTAATGCTTGTGTTATGGTAACCAGATAACTAATTATAAAACTTAGATACTTTTTTTTGTAAATACATACATATTATAGATAGAAAACACCTAGACACGGAACAAATATGTAGTACATACAAACATTTGTCCCGTAGCGAGGATCGAACCCGCAGCCTCCGCGTCTCAGCCGGGCCTTCGTCTACTGCGCCACAGATGTCATAATGAAGGAATAAGTTTCACAGGATCATATGGGATAAAAAATAAAATCCATAACCACATTCAGAAATTTCAATTTATTCTGTACAATACAATAAAGAAGATTTATTTGTGATTTATTATACTCTTACAAATTATATCAACAAAATTGGGGAAAGTTATTTACAATTCATTTTCGAGCTCATTTTCAAATTAAACTCAACGAATCAAAACGGTATGTGCATTTATTTAATTATTTTAGTATCCAATTAATTTTAGGCATTAATTAAATATTTAATTGTAATGGCTATTACAGATTGAGCGTATTCACTTTTTTTGATACGTTTTTAATTTCATAATCATTATAGTATTTTCACACAAACATTTCACTTTATCTGCTAATCACAATCAAAATAATGTATCCTCTTAATAAATAGATGAATTAATTTTCAATTCATCGATGACTTTTAACTATTGAATTTAATTAAACTCAATAAAATCAACATATTCGATTATTTGGTAAAAAATCATTGCCTTATATTTGGGTAACCTTTTTTGAAAATTGCTATACTATTTAGATATTACTTAGATACAAAATGCATAACAATGAGCCGTGAACCCGTTACAAACTATACGAATAATCTGCAATGGCTTTAAACCACACAGCACAGTATAAACATTCGGTCAATATGCACATGATTGGTTCCTGGCAAGCCTTCCATTATAAACAGAATTTTATTATTTTCGTTATCGTTAATATTTGCGAAATGCTATTAAATAAACTGTGAAGCTGTAAAAATGAAGGCTTTTTTATTTATTTTATTTATTTTAATATTTGCGAGCGTCAAATAACGTTTCGAAAAAAATATAAATACCGCCTAAGTTTGGGAATACAGTGCGATATATTTAATTTAAATTAAATTGTTTTATGAAGGCTTACCAAGTGCCCATGCAAGCTCAAACGGCCGACACCGACGATAAATTGACAATGCGAAATATCTCCAATAATCCTATACAAATACATTGGCACGTACATTTAATTTATATTTACATATGGTAATACGTTTATATCACATTTGTTTCGTAACATTCACACACACGATTCACGCATTTAATTAGTTATTTAATTATAATTGTTAAAAATAACTGGCATTCATTTATCCAACAGTATAGTGATACTATAAGTAGGTACGGTTGATAAAACAAAGACACAAAAACTGATGTATTTTCGTTCTAGCTATCATATTTTACTAAACATCTTGTGTGAGTAAGACGGTAATTGTGATGCGGAAAGGTCATAAATCAAATGCACTAGAAATGTACCTAATAGCACAGATTACATAAGTACAGATGCCTCATCTTGAACATGGATTTCACTCCCATTTTTCTTCGGGCTATTTTTTGGTGTTTGATTTTTGTGGCGTCACGTAGCGGCGTTTAAAAGAGCTAAAAACTGCTAGGGCCGCTGCAAAAGTCAAACACTAAAAAATAGCCCATATCCTTGGACATACCACACAGCGTCATCCAGTCCCAAGCTTAGCAACTTAATGCTTGTGTTATGGTAACCAGATGACTGATATAATACTTAAATACATTTTTTTGTAAATACATACATATTATAGATAGAAAACACCCAGACACGGAACAAATATCTGCAGAACATACAAACATTTGTCCCGTAGCGGGGATCGAACCCGCGACCCCCCGCGTCTCAGCCGGGCGTTCACCCAACTGCGCCACAGAGGTCGTCCCTATTCCCTTAAATGAGAGCAAACTCAAATCAGGCTGTAAACAGTTGACTGCATTTTGTCAACACGGGTCGTTGCCTAAACTAGCTTCATTTCGTAGCGCTACGTAACGCTACGCCGTAGCAAACGCTACGCTGGCGCTACGACTAATCAATCACTGTAAACAAAGTATTGGATTGTAGGTTTACACTGAATCTTCAATTTGGTTATAAAATAAATCGATCTTAGGTCATTCATAACCAGCTGTCATCTAAACAGGCTGTGTTTTTTCTTGAAACTTAACATTTTGTGGAAAACAAGATTGGATTTAGAAGTCATTGTTTAGACTCTAAAGAAATTTATTTAAATTAATTTTAGTATCATTTAAAAAAATATATAAATTTATGAAAGATTCATTATCAGAAATATTACCTATTTCCAACAAAACTATATATTTAAATGGTATGGTTTTTTTGCCATTTAAAAAAAACATCTAGGCTGAAAGAAATATTTGATCAAGAATTAAATTAATTCAAAATAGTAAAAGTAAGTAACCAAATTAAGGACATCTTTAAGAAATCAGTCAAAAGGTTTTAAACTGAACAAATATATATTTATCGTTGTTATACAATCGATTTGACTGTACAATTAACAAACTATGTTATTTATAACTTTTCACGATAATAAAGATTAATATTATTAACTATTTACAATTATATCTATCTATGTGCCTTAAACATTACTTAAATTAGAATTTATTAGAATATAATAATTTAACACTTGCCACTTTTAAGTAAAATTATGTTTCGTCAAAAAAAGAGTATTTATTTATTTCTTTATAACGATCTGAAAATGTCATTTTTGTTTTTATAAGTACTTAATTCATCCATAATTTCACAAACAATGTCAAAACAGGAATACATTTTTATTTTTATCGTTTAATTCTAATTTAAAACATTGTGGCTGAAATTTTAAAAATCAAAATGTTCAATGATTTTTTTTAGAAACATGTATTCCCTTGATTCGTCACAGCATCGAAAAATTAAAAAAAAATCTTTGTGATTAATATTTAAATTTAAATAAAAATCATGACACTTACCATACTCAAAGAATTTATTGATGATCTGTGCTTACTTATTTTTTTTACAAAATATGAATATAATTATATACCTACTTAAATGTAGAGAATATAAACTAGTAGGATAACGGGATGTTGATTTACGATTCGAGTTTAAAGTACAACAAATATTTACTGTTATTTTGAATTAATTAATTCAATTTAAATAATTTAATTACAACGCATTTACAACATTATCGGAATAGTTATCAGAACATGCAGCTGAAATTCTCAAATAAATATTTAATTATGAATTTAATTACTTACAATAAATTAATTGTTATATTAACAGAAAATATATTTTTGAAAGATGATTTATTATTTGAACAAATAAATTAATTATAATATAATGTAATGATTAATGTTACTCGATCCGATAACTGTCAATATTGGAGCTTATTCTGTTGTACCTGACTAGCTAAATATTACTAATAATTTATTATAAGCGCAAAATTTTACATGGATGTATAGATATTTGTTTCTCTTTCACGAAAAAACTATTGAATAGATATTTTGAAACAAGTAAATTGAAAACTATACTCAGAGGCACAATTAACCGTCCACTTGTTCTATGTAGCATATTTTATTTTTATCTAGCCAGTGTACACAGAATAAGCTACACTGTGAAGTAAACGGCAAATGTTTCAGTATTTGACGGACATTTTGAAGGTAACTGTGTAAATGCCAACTACTTGAGCAAAGGCACTAGTTTTATGAGAAGGAGGCTCCATAGACCCAGGTCTGCGAGGAGACGGCGGGAGCTGCTGGGGACTGCATCTGGAAGAGGAAGAGAGAGTTAAAGGAAGAGTCAGAAAGAGCTTCAAACCCTACATGTTTTTTTGCTGGCAGACTGGTGTTAATGAAAGACAGGTGGACTGACAGTAATGCGTGAGTATGTCCCGTTTTTATCAGTACTTATACTTTTATCAGTAAAAATATATGATAAATATGTGTTAAAATTACGATTTAACCTGTCTTTCAGACTGGCAAACTGATGGGCTGAGAAACTAAAAAGTAAGGGACTAAAAACCTATCATATAAAACGTGTTTTAAGTTCTCTTTATAAATAGATTGTCAGCACTACGAGTATGACTACATTTATTTGTGTTTAAACTATAAACTTATCACGATGTAGCGACATCTCATTCATTTCCCACGAGCGGAGTTGCAGGCGAATGCTAATTTTCGCATAAAATGTTGGGCATGAACACAGTTAGAGGAGTTAAGACAGGGAATAAATTAAGCTATTAGCATTGCAAAGTGTTTAATGATTTGGCATTTTGCTTCGTTAGCGTGTAAAGGTATCCTTAACACTTTTTATCATTCTTTATTCTCAAATGACTAGATCCGTTAAGCTATTGCATAGCTTCTATCGCGGGCCTTGAGCGTGGAAAACGAATCCAGAAATTCCGTAACGAAAAAACCTAACGCTGTCACTTTAGTTCAGCTACTCGCCTCTAGTTGGCATGCAATAGCTTTACCGCGGCAGTCTCTGAGTGCCACACGTCTTTTTTTTTGTACCATGGCTACTCAAAACGTTCATCCTTATTTTCAAAAGTGTATGAAATGTTGATATTAGTATTTTGTATTAGACAGTATGTAGTGTAACGATTTCTATTTTGAGACCTTAAATTTTAGCTACAGGAATTTATTTTTTTCATCACTTCTCCTTGAGAAACATTGATTATTGAGTGTACTTGAGAAAGAGCTCTTGAAAAGTTTTAAGATTTCACATGCTAATAAATTACCATATTTATTAGTATTGGAGTGCTGCTAGGCGACGACTTCTTTTAACAAATTCACATAATTTATGGGCTAGTTATTTTTTGTACGTCTGGAACGAAAGGAATGAACTCGGGTATAAACCTATATTTTTTACAACTTTCAATACTTTAACGTGATTGGCTTAAACCTACACAAGTTTGTTAGTAACCACACCTCATTTAGAGGAAGGGATGAAGGCAACAAAACGAGATGACACAGAAAATTCGGGGCTAGTCGGAGAGATGGAGCTTGGACAGACTGTTAGGGTAGATTGAGCGTGGACAGACGAGACGAGGGACGAGAGTTAGAGAGTTCTGAAGGGAGAGTTAGCTAGATTTTAGACAGTTAGAGAGTTGACGAATCGAGTGAAATAAAGTATTTAATAGAGTCAGTGTTATTGATCGTATTCGAAGCCTAGAGTTAATCTTTATTCAATCATTAGTTAAATTCAGTGTGCAGCTTTGGTAACGTATTTTAGAAATAAGACTGTTAGGGATATTTAATATAATGTAATTATTTTACTTTACGAATGCACAGTAGAACCTCACAGATGAAATTGTTTTGGTTATTCTTCGTTTTGTATGTTGTTTTAATACCTATTATCTCCAGATCTGTGTGTATGTGTGTAATTTTAGATTCCGCGTAAATTAAGTGGTTGCAGTGATCCAGACACTATCAAGTTTAGTTAGTGCATGTGCATGTTATTTTCTGTAATCATCCACAGAGAAGCTGAGTACGAGTTAGCTTTGTCTTTACCCCCCTTTTATCCTTACCTATTTGACCTTTAACAATAATTGACGTAACAAAATAATTCAATAAACGTCAATAAATTATAGTGTATCTACTGTATTGCATTTGAACGAATTAAGATGACTATAAGTGTAACAAATAGAATCAACAAACACTTACTGTTATCCACAACTCTATTTTATGATTTGTAATTAATTAAATTAAAGTTTGTTTTTTACTGTTCTGAAACCAATTTCTTGAATTCGTAACCCAGTGTTGACCCTCGCCTAGCGCGTGTGTGAAATTCCTGAACATCGTTTTCCATCTTGGTTACAGAAGAGGATTTTAAGGTATTCTGATGGTGTTCAATGACTTGCTATGGGTGTAGAAGAGTGGCTGCTCTTATATGCGCATAGCGGGGTTATTGAACATTATTATAGTATCTAGAGTAGTTTAATCCGTTTAAAATCATTTGGATTTTAAACAATGTAGTTTGGACCATTTAGGAATCCAAACAGAGTTGTGAAGTAGGGCCTAGGCATGCCTTTCCCTTTCCTTCCTTTTCAGAGCCTGCGGTAGGCGTAACACTGGGTCGCGCCAGTTTTTGGTTAGAGACTAATCTAGCCTAATCATGATGATATATAGCCATTACAATGATGATCATTGTTGGTTGATACTGACTGAATTTAGGTGAATCGCATGCATGTATTACTCTGATAATTTACTAATGCAAACAATTTGTTTCCCTTTCAGCTACGCCGTGCTACAAGAAGACTTAGACTAAGTTCCTTATTTTATATTCTTTAAATGTCGATTTTAAATACCTTTAGAACTTGCCTTGTTTTGTAACGTAATTTAAGTATTTCAAAGTAAAGACCCTTCATGTAACATTCCTTCAGAATTCAGATTAAATGTATGTGTTCTTAAATTATATTTTTATTTCACCTCCTCGACTTTCACACAACTTTAGGAATATTATTTTAGACGTTTAAAGTAGAGTAACTGCTTAGCAGATAGATTTCTTGAGCTTCAGAAGTACTTCATGTTTAGGCTGGGGTGGGGTTTACTTACAGTGGTGCCGTGACCAGGATATAGGTCATTAAATATTGAATTATTTGCTTAATTCAATAACCTATATTAAAGAATCTGAGTTACTACAATTTTTAAAACACAACGTAGAGTATAAATAGACGAAATCATGTGCCAAACTTAAAGTGTGAAAGTCGAGAGGGTGAAATAAAAACAACGAGACAGGGCAAGCCATAAAAACTATTGCGTTAGCGTTGGGATATTTTTTGTTAACTGCATTATCTGCAGATGTTCTTTTTTTTTGTTTTCTTAAAACAAAGTCAGGCAATTTTACAATAGGTTGGGTCGTATGGTTTTAAAAGCAAATGCGCCACATGTGCAAATTTGGGAAACGATAGTTTATTGTAGAAGAATAGAGACTTGCCAGAGATGCAATAAAAAGTTATTATTGTAAGCGAAGTAAAGGTTTTGGTTTAGTTGTTTTGTTTTTAAATACGGTAGGTACTCGTACTTAATATGTAGTTGTCTTCATTGAAGATTGTTGTTACAAATGTTTATTTCGGTTTATGGTCATAGTTTTGTTGTTATTTACTTTGGTAAAATACTAAATAGTTTAACTGTAAAGGTAAGAGCCGATGGCTAGAAATCAAGATTTCTGATAGTTTTCTACTCATTTTCAATTTATGCTTGACTAGAAGTCATAGGGGCGTGTTTATCTTCCAGGTTGTTTTCAGGTTGAGATTTTTAATTTAATTAGATTTAACTTAAAGTCGTAGGGGCGTATTTATGTAGACGTTTGTAACCGAAGAAAAGACTCGAGTTGTTTTAACTTGACTAAAGTCGTAGGGGCGTATGTTGTTAGGTACTACAGTTCTATGCTTCATGGATATTCACATCCGGACATTTTCAATTTCAGCACTTAAGGCGAAAATGCTGAGAGCATCGTGAGGGCCGCCTGCTTGAGAACATCGTGAGGAACCTTTGGTGAAAACATCGTGAGAGCCGTCTCGTTTCGAGGGTCCAGGTTGTCACCGTGTGGTGCGAGTACAGCTGAGCAAAGCTACTCGGAAACAATGTCCTGAGCTAAGTAGATTTGTACTTACTTAAAAAAATTACAAAGCTAATTTTAAAATAACTTGTTTGTATGTTATCTGTTTTGATCTAGGTACATAATTTTCATAAAACTTTGGAGGCAGATTTTAGATAAAACTTACAAAGGTTGTTAGTTTAACAGCATTTGAGAATGCTTAGATTTACTTTAACATTTAGATATATTTACGTCCTTTAAATTTTGGTGATAATTAACATGAACATTTAGGTAGGTACTCGAAGTGCACAGACATCCTAAGATCTACAACTTTATCTAAGTTTACAAACGAATTTATTACGAAATGGTTTTTCTATTTTGTGTGTATATCTGTGTAGATTTAGGATCATTATAGTTAAAACTATCTTTAGAGAGAAGTATTCTAGAAAGTTTAGGAAGTATTGATCGATTTAGTATTTAGTACATTACTGTTTTCTAGATTCTGTTATTATTTATATTGACTCGTAAATTTATCAATTTCAGAGCTTTGTTATCTGATCCAAAATACGGAAACAACGTGAGGACCGTACGAACATCGCGAGGACCGTAGAGGCATCGTGCATTTCCTGTAAAACATCGGTCGGTAGAGTCAGGACATCAGGGTGTCTTAGGGCGCGTTGAGCATCGTGGGTGGAGCTAGAGTGGATCAGCATCAAGACAATATCCTGAGCTAAGTAGTTTATTATTAACAATTACGATTCATTAATGAACTTAGTTATTGCTTTAGAGATAAGTAGGTTATTTTTTTTAGTTAGAGTTTGCAGTTCTAGATAAAGGCGTTGTCTTAAATATTAACTATTGTTAGCCGAGTCCCTTGTTGATGACTAATCGACAGACGGCACCTACATAAAAAGCGAGCGCACGGCGGCGCTCGCTCACTTTGTGCTTGGCTTTCGAACGAGACGGATGTCTCGGTTTCCTAGGGACTTTGTGTTGTTAGGTCGTTTTCTTGTATTTTGTAATCGTGTAGCCTATGTCAGTGCTTATTTTGGTTTAATGGTGTAAACTGGTGTTTCCTTTGCTTTGTTTGTTATCCTGACAAACTCAAATTGTTCGCTTATAAAGATAATTTAGTTTTGATGAGTTGACTATTTGTGTTAATAAAGTTGTTCTTCTATTTTTTAAAGATTTTCACTTCTGGTTTCCAATATCAGAAGTGGGATTCTTGTCCACATCCACCTAATCATTTTTACGGAAAAATAAGGGTTCTTGAATAAAATCGAAGTAAACACCAATTTTCTTTGTTCGAGTTGTCTGATGACCTACATAGGTTTCGTCGTCGCGACAGGAGTGATGATTCACGTAGTAACCCGTTCTCGAAGCAGAATTCGTTCTAGGGGTAGATCTAGTTCGCAATGTAGGTCAAGGTCGAATCGTAGCGTGCTTCAGGCATTGCCATCCATCGTCTTGACGATAGTTTTGTTCCGGCTTTGTGTTATTTTCGTGATTTTGTGTTGTTTTCTGGATTTTCGTGATTTTGTGCGATTAACAAAAATCGTAACTACCCTCATTTTTGATAAAAATGTCTGGACGTTCGTCGAGGACTAGAGATCGTGAAAATGTACAAAGGAGAGATCGTTCAAGTAGTGGGAGTCGCAATCGTCGTTGTCTGACGTCTAATAGTCGATATGTTTGTTTGGTGACGCAAAGTCGTAGTTGAGTGGTTGTGTCTCATGCAACGGGGCGAGGAGTGACTTCGGGAAAGTTTGGTTTAGTTTTCACTTTTTCCTCGTAACGGTGACATGGATAGCGTCTTGGTTGTGATTTGAGTTCTGTTCGTGGTACGAACATCAATGGGTACTTCCATAACATCTTTTTATTTGTTATTTTGTACGTGTTTATTTAACTAAGGTGCATTGTGCACCGTTATTGTGTGTTGTGCAGAACGAGTTCGAGCCGCTCTCGGTCACCTCACCGACAGCGCTTGTCCGGGTTGCGGAGTGATCGCTCGCGGGACAGGAGGTCCTGTGGCCGGCGGTCGCGCAGCCACACGCGAGATGGATCGCCGCACCGGCGCTCTCGCGATCGGAGGTCGCGCAGCATCGCGCATGACGTTGAGGTACCTAGCTGCCAGGTACGTGCGGCGCGGTTACCACCACGGAGTAACTGTGAGTCTTTTGATACCTACTAAAACGTTGCGTTGTTTGTGATCGAGGTATACGTCTTATGCCTTCAGATTTTGTTGCACTTTCTTAATACGGAAGTTGAGTATCTGGACTGACTAATTGAACAAGGTCAGGTACGGCCGAGCTCAGGTATGATTAAAGCTCGCTCTGAATCACCAAAACTCAGTCAGATGTTTCATACTAGACATCCCTAATACTGACAGACATTCAGGTCAAGGTCATTTCTCTACCAAGCTCTGATAACCCTGTTGGACCTTTGATCTCGTGTGCATTTTTTTCTGTGCAGGGCGCTTGCTCCTGTGCGACCGGTCCTGTGGACGCGCTCTGGACGCGCTCTGGACGCGCTCTGGACGCGCTCTGGACGAGCGGTCCTGTGGACGAGCGATCCGGTGGACAAGCGGTCCGGTGGACAAGCAGTCCTGTCAGCGTTCGATCCGTACTTGTCTTGGTGACGTTTGTAATGGATGGATTGAGATGAGTCGGACAGATCGGTGGACGTGTCTTTCGATACATGTCGAGCGGTGAGACCCTTGGTACCGATCCCGATAACTGTGTGGACCTTTAATCGCGCGTGCGTTTGCTTTTTGTACAGGGTCCTTGCTCCTGTGGACGCGCTGTGGACGAGCTGTCTTGTGGACAGGTGGTCCGCGCACGTGCGGTCCTTGAGGCATGGTTGGCCCCTGAGGCACTGTTGGTCCTTGAGGCACAGTTGGCCCTTGAGGTACTGTTGGCCCTTGAGGTACTGTTGGCCCTTGAGGTACTGTTGGCCCTTGAGGTACTGTTGGCCCTTGGCGCACTGACGCCGGACCACCAGTCCCAGCAGCTCCGCCCGCAGGCGATCACGCAGTCTCTAGAGCAGGCTCCGCCAGCGGCGAGCACCGGCTGCGCCAGCGGCGAGCACCGGCTCCGCCAGCAGGCGAGCACCGGCTGCGCCAGCGGCGAGCACCGGCTCCGCCAGCGGCGAGCACCGGCTGCGCCAGCGGCCGAGCACCGGCTGCGCCAGCGGCGAGCACCGGCTGCGCCAGCGGCGAGCACCGGCTGCGCCCGCAGGCGAGCACCGGCTGCGCCCGCAGGCGAGCACCGGCTGCGCCCGCAGGCGAGCACCGGCTGCGCCCGCAGGCGAGCACCGGCTCCGCCAGCAGGCGAGCACCGGCTGCGCCAGCAGGCGAGCACCGGCTCCGCCAGCGGCGAGCACCGGCTGCGCCAGCGGCGGGCACCGGCTCCGCCAGCGGCGAGCACCGGCTGCGCCCGCAGGCGAGCACCGGCTGCGCCAGCGGCGAGCACCGGCTCCGCCAGCGGCGAGCACCGGCTGCGCCCGCAGGCGAGCACCGGCTGCGCCCGCAGGCGAGCACCGGCTGCGCCCGCAGGCGAGCACCGGCTGCGCCCGCAGGCGAGCACCGGCTGCGCCCGCAGGCGAGCACCGGCTCCGCCAGCAGGCGAGCACCACTGCGCCCGCAGGCGAGCACCGGCTGCGCCCGCAGGCGAGCACCGGCTGCGCCCGCAGGCGAGCACCGGCTCCGCCAGCAGGCGAGCACCACTGCGCCCGCAGGCGAGCACCGGCTGCGCCCGCAGGCGAGCACCGGCTCCGCCAGCAGGCGAGCACCACTGCGCCAGCAGGCGAGCACCGGCTCCGCCAGCAGGCGAGCACCACTGCGCCAGCAGGCGAGCACCGGCTGCGCCAGCAGGCGAGCACCGGCTCCGCCAGCAGGCGAGCGCGCAGTCCTGCTAGCCAGCGAGCGCGCCTTACAACATGGAATCAGTGGAACAAGCGTCAGCCTTGTTCCTAAATAAGTATCTGAGAGACGTCTCAATAGTGTTAAGAGAGATGGTATGTCTTTGTGGATGAATTTATTGTTGTAAGACGATGTATGAATTGACTGCCAGATCGTGTGTAAGAAGAGTATGGAACACTGGGTGTAAACTGGCAGCCTATCTTAAAAAGCTTTCGTTTTCAGATGAAGACGAAGATGATCAAGTTTCTGGCACAGGTCCCTCCATGCCTGTGTTAGGCGCGATCCGGAGGCGAGTTCGCCGTCGGCAGCTGCCGCCGCTTCCAGTGGCACCACACCGCGTTCCCGGGTCGAGGACGACCCTCTGTCAGGAGAGGCCGTGTTAGCCGAGTCCCTTGTTGATGACTAATCGACAGACGGCACCTACATAAAAAGCGAGCGCACGGCGGCGCTCGCTCACTTTGTGCTTGGCTTTCGAACGAGACGGATGTCTCGGTTTCCTAGGGACTTTGTGTTGTTAGGTCGTTTTCTTGTATTTTGTAATCGTGTAGCCTATGTCAGTGCTTATTTTGGTTTAATGGTGTAAACTGGTGTTTCCTTTGCTTTGTTTGTTATCCTGACAAACTCAAATTGTTCGCTTATAAAGATAATTTAGTTTTGATGAGTTGACTATTTGTGTTAATAAAGTTGTTCTTCTATTTTTTAAAGATTTTCACTTCTGGTTTCCAATACTATTATTACCAATTTAGTAAATATACCATTGAAAGGCGAATGTTTAGGAAAGGTATATCATGCTAGTCATTATTTCAAACTGAAATTGATTCTAGTAAATATAATGCTAACATTTTGGTTTTACTCCTAGGTTCTATTTTTACGCATTATTTATCAGTGTTTGAGAGCGACTTTGACTTCCGAAGAATAGAGGAAGTATTATTTATTAGCGAACATTAGGTTCGATTCCTAATAACAATTTAAAACTAAAGTTTTCTGATCTGAGTTTGATTCTCGAGTAGTAATAGAGTTTTATTAAGTTTACATAGGTTGTATTTTATGCTTAGATGTAAAGTAATAAAAGGACAAATGGCAATTTGATCTGGGTTCGATTCCAAGATTAATTAATTTAATTTATTTATTTATTATTAACTTATTATTTTAAGGCATCGTAGCTAGATATCATTTATAAGTATTCATTAGTTAACAGTTGATCTGGGTTCGATTCCTAGATACTTATCATGAATAGTTATACATTAGTTAGCAATGTGATCTGGGTTCGATTCCCAGATTTATTTATTTTTTTATTTATTATTAAACTTAGGTACTACTATTTTAAGGCATCGTAGATAGATATCATTTATGAGTATTCATTAATTAACAGTTGATCTGGGTTCGATTCCTAGACACTTATCATTAATAGTTATTCGTTAGTTAGCAATTTGATCTGGGTTCGATTCCCAGATAGAACATTCAATGACAAACGTTTAGGTCGATTCCTGTGTTATTATCATAGCATGATACATACTCTTTTGGAGGTGGTTGAGTTCATTTCATGAAACGTTATTTGGGTTCGATTCCCGATTATGTATTTAAAATAAATAAGATAATAGAACAATGTTGATGTGGAGGTAAACACAATCCAAACTAGGTAAATACAATCGTTATTAAAAGGGAGTAAATAAGCTAAAAAAAAATTTACCTTTAATCTATTTCTGAAATCGTTTCATAATTCAGTATTTTATTTCTGTAATGTGAATTTCTTTCCATTTTCTCGGTTTGCACCTTAAAAATATCAATAAATTCAAGGGGCGACTGTAACGATTTCTATTTTGAGACCTTAAATTTTAGCTACAGGAATTTATTTTTTTCATCACTTCTCCTTGAGAAACATTGATTATTGAGTGTACTTGAGAAAGAGCTCTTGAAAAGTTTTAAGATTTCACATGCTAATAAATTACCATATTTATTAGTATTGGAGTGCTGCTAGGCGACGACTTCTTTTAACAAATTCACATAATTTATGGGCTAGTTATTTTTTGTACGTCTGGAACGAAAGGAATGAACTCGGGTATAAACCTATATTTTTTACAACTTTCAATACTTTAACGTGATTGGCTTAAACCTACACAAGTTTGTTAGTAACCACACCTCATTTAGAGGAAGGGATGAAGGCAACAAAACGAGATGACACAGAAAATTCGGGGCTAGTCGGAGAGATGGAGCTTGGACAGACTGTTAGGGTAGATTGAGCGTGGACAGACGAGACGAGGGACGAGAGTTAGAGAGTTCTGAAGGGAGAGTTAGCTAGATTTTAGACAGTTAGAGAGTTGACGAATCGAGTGAAATAAAGTATTTAATAGAGTCAGTGTTATTGATCGTATTCGAAGCCTAGAGTTAATCTTTATTCAATCATTAGTTAAATTCAGTGTGCAGCTTTGGTAACGTATTTTAGAAATAAGACTGTTAGGGATATTTAATATAATGTAATTATTTTACTTTACGAATGCACAGTAGAACCTCACAGATGAAATTGTTTTGGTTATTCTTCGTTTTGTATGTTGTTTTAATACCTATTATCTCCAGATCTGTGTGTATGTGTGTAATTTTAGATTCCGCGTAAATTAAGTGGTTGCAGTGATCCAGACACTATCAAGTTTAGTTAGTGCATGTGCATGTTATTTTCTGTAATCATCCACAGAGAAGCTGAGTACGAGTTAGCTTTGTCTTTACCCCCCTTTTATCCTTACCTATTTGACCTTTAACAATAATTGACGTAACAAAATAATTCAATAAACGTCAATAAATTATAGTGTATCTACTGTATTGCATTTGAACGAATTAAGATGACTATAAGTGTAACAAATAGAATCAACAAACACTTACTGTTATCCACAACTCTATTTTATGATTTGTAATTAATTAAATTAAAGTTTGTTTTTTACTGTTCTGAAACCAATTTCTTGAATTCGTAACCCAGTGTTGACCCTCGCCTAGCGCGTGTGTGAAATTCCTGAACATCGTTTTCCATCTTGGTTACAGAAGAGGATTTTAAGGTATTCTGATGGTGTTCAATGACTTGCTATGGGTGTAGAAGAGTGGCTGCTCTTATATGCGCATAGCGGGGTTATTGAACATTATTATAGTATCTAGAGTAGTTTAATCCGTTTAAAATCATTTGGATTTTAAACAATGTAGTTTGGACCATTTAGGAATCCAAACAGAGTTGTGAAGTAGGGCCTAGGCATGCCTTTCCCTTTCCTTCCTTTTCAGAGCCTGCGGTAGGCGTAACACTGGGTCGCGCCAGTTTTTGGTTAGAGACTAATCTAGCCTAATCATGATGATATATAGCCATTACAATGATGATCATTGTTGGTTGATACTGACTGAATTTAGGTGAATCGCATGCATGTATTACTCTGATAATTTACTAATGCAAACAATTTGTTTCCCTTTCAGCTACGCCGTGCTACAAGAAGACTTAGACTAAGTTCCTTATTTTATATTCTTTAAATGTCGATTTTAAATACCTTTAGAACTTGCCTTGTTTTGTAACGTAATTTAAGTATTTCAAAGTAAAGACCCTTCATGTAACATTCCTTCAGAATTCAGATTAAATGTATGTGTTCTTAAATTATATTTTTATTTCACCTCCTCGACTTTCACACAACTTTAGGAATATTATTTTAGACGTTTAAAGTAGAGTAACTGCTTAGCAGATAGATTTCTTGAGCTTCAGAAGTACTTCATGTTTAGGCTGGGGTGGGGTTTACTTACAGTAGATAGGACATTAGTAAACTAGGATAATTCTATATTTATATCAAAGGCAAAAAACAATAGGCTATTCATATTATCGTAAAAATATATTACTTTTTGCGAATCAAATCGAATAGGAGCTTCATAGACTCTAATAAATAAAAATAATTGAAAATAAATCTTGCCCTAAGCCGGATTTGTGGCAGTCCCACGGTTTATTAGTATTGGTTAGTAAGGAATTTATAAGATGCTCTTTTTATTATTTTTATTGATCCTTTTTTCCTAAGATAACACATGTATCTACATGCCCACATTTTGCAGAAGTTAATTTTCCATACGCGCCAGGTTGCAAGCCCATCGACGCAAGAAAGCCAACTTGTTTCCTCACGATTTTTTTGTTCACCGTTAGCTTGTGTTAAAGTTCTGCTCTTCTATACTAATATTAGAAAGAGGTAAAGTTTGTTTGTTTGCAGAGGTAATCTCCGAAACTACTCAGCTGATTTCAAAAACTCTTTTACCGATGTGTAGAATGGACTGCCGGGATGATTATAGGTTTCATTTTATCCCGGTAATTTCATTAGTACACCGAAGCCGGGACGAGCTGCTGTATGAATTTGACTGTAAGCAGACAAGGTTAACTCAGTAAAAGGACGATTAAAAATGCAATATCACTTTTCGTAATAAACTACAATATTCCACAAAATGGACGTCAATGTTGTCGACTTACGCGCAATAAACTTCATAATAAAATATTTTATCCATTTACTTGAGAGCTCGATCAAACGGATAACTTACGTTTATTGCAGACAGTGTCTGGATGAGTGCATTTATATTACTTACTAGCTGCGCCCCGCGGTTTCACCCGCGTAAGTCCTGTTCCCGAGGGAATATCGTGATAAAAAGTAACCCATTTCACTCTACATCCCTTCAACTGTCACCACTTAAAAAATCACGTCTATTCGTCGCTCCGTTTTGCCGTGAAAGACGGAGGAACAGACAGACACACACACTTTCCTTTTTACAATATTAGTATGGATGTTTCAAAAAGTACTATGTGTTTTTATAAGATTCAATAAATAATCTATGATACTCATTATATTCACAACGACATAGGATAGTTTTTTTTAAAAGAGCCAATGCAAGATAAGCCAATGCATGATTTTGAGTTCTAAAGGACACAAGATACATCATTTAAATTATTTTCTAATGTTCGCCTTATTAATCCATCATCTTCATAACATTTTCTTCATTAACTTCATGTACAGCAATAATATCAGTCAAGCGCTCCAAATCATCTTTCTCTATCAAGGACGCGCAAAAAACCGTTAATAGTAAAATTGTGTAAAATATTTCAGCTAACATAAATAAAAGCTAAGCCCGTCTACTACCTTTGGTTATCAGCGGACCTCCCTAGGGCGGTATACATCCTAATATTATCTGCGAGTCTCCGTCAAAGATACCATTATTTAGCTTATTATAACGAAAGTAAACATTTTCTCAACAAAAATAATGTTGCCTGGGTTTGAGGGTTGATACAATGTAAGCATGCGTCAGCATAGATTTTTTTATTTTAGTTTAAGCATAAATTAATTAGCCAAGAGGCAGACCACCCGCCCGATGGTCGAACGACATTGTAAGCGTGGTCGGTCATCAGTGGATAAGACTCGCGAGGGATCGGAATGAGTGGCGTAATAGAGAGGAGGCCTATACCCAACAGTGGGTGGAAGTGGGCTGAGATGATGATGATGATGATAAATTAAAAGTGCAGACGATCAGTTTAAAATTAATCTATAATTTTTTTTTTTAGTTTAACAGGTCATTTAAAACATGATATTTGGACGTTTCATACAAATTAAATGTTAAATTGTGAATTTCAAATACTAATTTGGAACAAATTCATTTACCTTATCTACTGTAAAAGCCAAACAAAATCACTTGTAAATTGACACAAAAATAATTAACTTCTCTATTTGCTTTTTGTTTTTTTTTCTATCAAGTTTATCTCATAAATTAACCAAGAAGAATTTTTATCGATGTTTTAGTTTATTTCAAACTACACTCCAATGAGAATTTTTGTGTGCTGAAGCGAGCTTACAGTGTAGCTCAACCTCACGGCAAGCTATTTAAGATATTGAAACACGTTGCCGCACCCCGTCGTGTAAAATCCAAAAGAAATGCTTCGAAATACTCGAATACACAATTTTGTTTAAAGAGATTATAAGATACTTCAGCTTTTGAGAGAAAAATTTATCATTTTGCATTGTAAATGTTAAATTTTCACTCATAATTTCAGAAATTGCGTTAATATTAAAGCTGAAAAGAAGTAGAACTAAAAGTATGAGTCATTTCAATTACATTTTACTGAATGAAGGATGAAAGGTTATGGTAGATTTATCTCGAAGTGAAAACTTTCATTTTAACTAGAAATAATACTTACTTTTATTTTTATAGAATTTATTAGGCTTTACGACGGTGATAGGTAGGTACTATTGGTATCATAAGACTACACATAAAGTTGCACACACATTCTGCTCACGTGCGAGTGTGCCGTATCACTGCAAGAGTTAATGTCGCACGACAAATTATTATTATTAGCCCTCAATATCCCACTGCTGAGCTAAGGCCTCCTCCACTTTTGCCATTCATCCCTTTTTCTGTGCTAAAATGGACCACTTAGCTTGGGACTAGATGACGCTGTGTGGAATGTCCAAAGATATTATTTAAGATATTTAGTTGGCACCGAATTTGGCAAGTTCGTCTCTCCATCTCGTCCGTGGTCTACCGCGACGTATCAGGGCACCACTCGGTGGTCAGTTTAGTTGGCCGACTGGTCTCCCGACATGCGGCAAACGTGCCAGTCCCTTAATAAAATACTTACTATTATTACTAAGCATATAGGAGGATATGTGCGGTCTCGCCGCGACATAAAGTCGCACGGACATGCTGCGCTGGTGCGGCGGGCGCGTGTCCACTGTCGCGCGACACCGCAGCGACAGGAAGCCGCGGTGTGTCGGGTAGTCGTCCGGGAACACGTGGAGAGTCCGCCATGAGGCGCGGAGACCGTCGCCGTCTGCACCAGAGATGTGCGTCTCTTCGGTTATTAATGGGTCCTGGGGAAGGATAATTTGATATAAGCAAAATATTTATACCCCAATATACCCCTTACTATCTACCCTATACCTTTGACCTTAGCAGGAGTAGTCCCCTACCCTATATACCTACCCTATAGCCATTTTTAACCAGTAATCCTATATCAGCTAAAGCGCATATTAAATCTATTGCTATCTTTTTTCGTTCAATATTAAACTGACGCAAAATGTTTACCCCTTTAGCTATTTTCGACCAGTAAACCTATCTATATCTTTTTTCAAATTTCGCCTTAGACTTAGGCTTTTAGGGCGTTATCATACTAGCGGATTGCGAACGTCTTTAAAGCGGAGCGGGCGCGCAACGAATTCGTTACCGACACACAACGAACACGTCGCGCATGCGCAGCGAATTCGTTGCGGACGCGCAACGGGATTCGTTTACGGGGGGTTTTCGTTTTCGTCTCCGGCGTCTTCGAAGTAATAAAATCAACAGCAGTGTCATCAATCCATTGTCATCAATCAATCCATTTTGTAACTGAGTGTATTGTACGGCGATAATTTGCTACAAACGCGCGACGAAAACGGCCATGCGTCCGCGACGTCCTCGCTGCGCAGCCGCGGCGTGTTCGCGACGCATTCGCTGCGCGTCCGCTCCGCCCCGCAGCCGCTTCCAAACCGCTAGTATGATAACGCCCTTAGTCTTTCAGAACTCTTTCACTAAAAATATAGGTACTTTGTAGCTGTAATGAATGCGAGTAACCTCGATTGCTATCCACGAAGAGCTGACTAAGATACGGATCTATTCATTGTAAATATTTCGTGGAACGACTGCATTATGTAGTTTTATTCAAAATAAACAGTAGTAGCGATTCAGGAAAAGTAAATGCAAGTTGAATTAAATTAAAACAAATAAAAGTGGCGATTATAATGTCGCCAAATCTTAAACTAAATTGACTAAACATGTTGAAAAAGGGATACCATCATCTTTAGCTAGTAGTTAAAGTTTTGGCGACATCTAAATCGCAAATATTTGTTTTAATCTAATTCAACATGCATTAACTTTTCTTGGTTTAGAATTCTATTTTATAAAATATTGTAGGAAAAACATGCTTTATAAAAACAACTAGCTCATCTTTTCAGCGTCACGAGGCCGAGGGCGCGAAGGTAAATAATTTTTTTACATAATGTCTTCTCAGAATAACGGGGCACTTTGTTGTCTGTCTGTCGCTACCCTCCACCCTCATCAAGCACATCTTGAGATATTGAAACGACTCTTGGGAAGTATTTCAAAAAACATAAAATTTGGTAAATTTTCCTGCATTTAGCTTATGTCCATATTTCTATTCTAGTAGGTACCTATTATAAAAAGATACCTAATGTTGGTTTGTTTGTTTGTTTCACGGATATAATCCCCAAAACTACTTAGCCGATTTAAAAAATTCTATCACTGAAATGTAGAATGGACTGCCGGCATGGTTATAGGCTATATTTTATCCCGGTAGTTTCATTAGTACACCCGTGCAAAGCCAGGGCGTGCTGCTAGTTATACAATAAAATGAAATAGTTTTACGACGCCATTGCATGTTTATATTATTTTATTGGTCATAAAACTGTAGTACTTTATAATGACATGCAAATAAGTTTAGAACTTATTACAATTATATTTGGCTTTTATCCAACTTTTATTAGTATTCCACACTTGTTTACAACCATTTTAAAGCATACTAAAAATTAGGAAATATTTTTAAGCTATATTAGCGCTTAAGTATGAAATACTTGAAGCGCTGAAATAGCTTAGTGCGACCCAAAGTGTCCACAAAACATTGCTCAAGGCAATCCTCTGGCTTTTTTCCAGAATGTGTCTTAAATCGCACAATTTTATAATAGTCGATACGACATTATTCAATTAAAAAAATAACTTAATATGGGTTTCTTCCGTTGTGTAACATTTTTGTTTAACATTCCCGTGTCAGTCGTCAGTCGTCAGTCGTCAAAATTAGTTTGGTTCATTTCGTTCATTTCCTTCAATAGCCTAGCCTATGTGTTAATCCAGGATATAAGCTATGCTGGTATCAAATTTCCTTCAAATCCGCCCAGCCATTTGAGCGTGAAAAAGTAACAAACATTCACACTTACACACAAACTTTCACATTTATAAGTAACATAGTGTGATCTCAACATTGTCCCAGGCACAAAAATTCTCTTCTGACATTAAGGCCATAAGAAAGGCCCAATCGTGTCGTAGAAGATAAAAGGCAAATGGTAAATAGCGGAAACATGGGATAAAGCTAGTGGCCAAGCCGCTGTCTAACCAACATTTTTAGTGGTCTGTGGGTATTGATTTATTATCTCAACTAGCTGCGTCGCGCTGCTTCACTCGCGTAAGTCCCGTTCCCGCGGAAATATCGGGATGTTTATGTCAGAATTATGTCACTCTCGATCCATTTAACTATCACCACTTAAAAAACCAAGCCAATTCGTCGCTCCGTTTTGCCGTAAAAGACGGCCAAACACACACACACACACACACACATACACATTTTCCCATTTAAAATATAAATATGGTTAGTATAGTAAGTATATACACGTATAGTAAAGCATACTATGGATAGGTACACACCACGATAAAAATGTATCAAAATAAAAAATATAATAAATATCCATGGACATTCGAACGTCATCTAGTCCCAAGCAACATCAGTGTCATGCATCAGTGTACACAACACTATCTCCCGTTGCCGCAGGCGTGACGGATGGAGCTCGCCTCAAACTCAACCGGCTCGGTTCCCGGTCATTAGCACAACACGGATTAAGATGACGAATGCGTCGTGCTGCGATATGATGGACGCAGTGCACATCATAACGGTAAGACATCTTGCAAGAGTGCTTAATAAAGTGTCATCAGACGTCAGTCGTCATTTCGCTCATTTCGATCATTTCGTTCAATATGTTCAATTTTCAGTAGAGACTTCACTCTAACCATTTAGGCATCGATTTTTGACAGTTCTCTATGAAAACTGAGTTATGAATCACCGCTTGAGACATGATTTACGCTTGGGTAGTCTCTGAATACGAATCAGAATTTGCGAGACTTGGTTGTGTTTAAACTTATCATTAGTGTTTGAACGTCTAATTTTATTTAAAAACAAAAATATGCCGGCTTTTGCCGTGCCTCAAACCCCCTGCTTTAACTTTTTAAATTAATTTAAATAATAAACTGTAGTAATATAAAGTAAGTACTAAGTTGTCGTACTGTTTTATCTTATGTATGACACATACTATCTGCATACGTCCGACTGCGGGCGAGTTATGGCTCGGACCGGGGATAAGGGACCCTCGACTTTACTCGTTCAAGTTTTACGACTATTTTTAAGTGGCGACTTTTCAACTGTTGTGAAAACATTTTTAGAAAATGTTACTGAGGTATGATGAAATAATTAAGTATTTTAAAACAAGTACTTTTGAACACAGTGACTGATATTAGAAATATTGAGAAAAATGACTAATTAACGCACTTTAATTGCGCATTTGGGGCAAAAATAGGATAAATCAGCCATAATGCGGGCTAACACCCAAAGCCCATTGATAAAAACGAACAACTAAGCCAATGTTTCTGTAGCCGAAAATGGCCAGGGAAGACTATAAATATACGTGGCAGAAAACCTTGAACAGTTTTTGACTTCGTATTAGTAAGTACCTACCTATCACCTACCTACTAACATAACCTATTTATTACTAATATAATATACTTACTTACTAGCAGCACGTTCCGGCTTTGCACGGGTGTACTAATGAAACTACCGGGATAAAATATAGGCCTATGTGACTCCCTGATAGCGTAGCTTTCATTCGATGAAAGACTTTTAAAAATCGGTCCAGTAGTTTCGGAGCCTATTCGTTACAAACTAACAAACAAAGAAACAAACAAATCTTACCTCTTTTTAATTAGTGTAGATTTTCTACTAACTCAATTCATACGAGTATACTGCTAGACCCAATAAAAGCAAATGGCGAAATGTTCACTTTGAATTTTAAACCGCGCTCTCAATAAAATATTCCGAATGTCTCCAGACGTACACAAAATGGCTGACGACGTAATGAATCGTTAATGATAAATGCGCTTTGAAATTACTAGAAAGAACTGCATCTTCAATCTTACAAATCCAATTTCATTACGAGCTTCGTCTATTACTTCAGATATTGAGAATTTCATTTCTGTTCATTTGAGTTGATGGATAAAGGTCAACGCACACTTACTAAGTCGAACGCTTGACGTACAATCGAAACAAAAATTTAAAAGACGGATTAAATTTCATTTTATTGGATTAAATTATTTTGTTAAAACGCTAAATGAATACTTAGACACCATTCTTAATTTTATCTGTTTTAAAGTGATGAAAAATCCCTTTTGAGTAACTTTTTATGAATGACAAATTCATAAGAAGTGACTGAAAAGGACACATTTTTCGATTAATTTCTTTTATTGTCTTGTTGATTCTTTTGGGCGCGGTATGACTGCGTGCTATTGCCTTTTCGAATACTCAAATACAGATTTATAAAACAAACAAATAAATCACAAATAATACAATGTAAAAGTCTTTACAAGGATTTCAGCACAGCATTTTTTATGTCACTGGCCGATGGTCTTTCATTCCTGGCTAAGTATACACGCACCCCTATCTGAAACGAACGCGTTGTACGAATCGAAGTAAAGAAGATGGCAGACTACCTTAAAACGGTTGAAATGCTTCTAATAAAGTACCAATAAATCAATAATATTTTCTTCAGATTGGAACTCTTCGATCATTTTGTACTAGTCGACGGAAATACGTCAAAGAAAAGTTAAGGTATTTACTTATAGAAAACACTTTATAAATATAACGAGGTAGCTATTTTGGTATAACTCCTTGTGAGTTAATAATTATCTTATAATTTAATTATACAAACGTAAATAAATTCAAAGCAAGTGGACTCTATTTGGCTAGTACATTATGTAGCTTGATGCAATTTTATAACTGTTATTTATGCCAACATTAAATCAGTTTACTAAATTCAGTGAAAATATATCCCATGCTATTTTATACATTAGGTATAATTTATAAAATGTGTTCTGATCACGTAAGTTTAAAAAAGGCAATCATCTAAAAGGACTTTGGCTTTATTATTTCTACGTTGAAGGTACTTTTGGTACTTTTAAGGGTTCTTAGAACAGCTTATGACTTAAAACACTTAAATTGGTATAGTTACCATGATTTGTAGATTTAAGAATTTCCCGATATTTCGGCACAGTTGCGCCATTACTGTCAAACTGTTAGGGATATTTAATGTCAAAAAAATTTCGTTTTAAGTGTTTATAATGTTCAAATACATAGTATCGCTTGAGAACTTTGAGAGCACAAGCGACCGTAAGCGGGGCGCCAAGAACACTTTTCAAAGCGCTTCAATACTATGCATCATACTCGTAGTAATATCACAGATAAAATAATACTATGTACAGATGGTCCATCTAGAACATTAATTTCACTGCTGTTTTTCTTCGGGATATTTTTTGACCATCTGAACATAGTATTATTTTATCTGTGGTAATATTGATAAGGTTTCAAATCACGTGACACTGAAGCTTCGCTTTCCTCCATCTCGGTAGTAATTGACACCAAATTCTTGTTACAAAATTGAACAAGCTCTTCACATCAACAGACCATTGTGTTTCCATTTCCATTGAGAGCGGTGTGTCCCACCAAATTATTCACCCCAGCCGAGCTATTTAAACATGAAACCTTATCAGATCTGATAGAGCCCGGAAACCTTGACGTTCCCCTTAATGTTATACTTATTTAGAAATGTTATTTGGCAATCTCATTCGTGCTTTGTTTTACTGGTATCAGGTTGACACGCGTTGCTATGATGCTCGGACTAAATAGTCGTTTTTTGAGTGACTTAAAAAAAAAGGAGGTGCTTTGTTTGTATTTTTAACATTACCTCAATAAAAAATAAAAAATAATAAATAAAAATTATGCAATACGGTAAAGCTGTAACGAGCGGTGTTTTGTCGCGTTACGTTTTGTTAGGTCATAGAGAATAACCACCCATATCTGAAGCTGAGTAAGTTTATTGTCAGTAAAAGTAAGTAGTTTTGGCATTCACAACACCTGTGGACTGATTTTATATATTGCTTATATTGCGTCCAATAGTTTAAATGGCTGCTAAACTGTTTATGACATTCATGTCATGAAAGCAAAGCATGAAAGTGACAAAAAATACTCGTCTAAAGCCTTGCTAAAGTCAGTCTGTTTGTATGAGCAAGTGTCCAACTCTAGTGACGTAATTTATAGGCCGCCTAAAGGCCTCCGTCGTGGCTAAACTTTAAAAGCCGGAATCGTCAATTTTAACGTGCCCTCCGGTACACGTAAACGCTGATAATAAAACTTGGTCACCCATTCAAATAGTAACCGCTTAGAACGTTGCATATATTCGACTATCAAGACAAAAGTTTTTGACAAGTGAATATTAAACACCTTTTGACTTTTAATTACACCAAGTTTTAACGATAGGTATGAATAGAAATGAGTTTATTATCGTGTAATAATCCATCCATCCATATCCATACTAATATAATAAAAGGGAAAGTGTGTGTGTCTGTCTGTTTGTTTGTCCGTCTTTCACGGCAAAACGGGGCGATTGACGTGATTTTTTGTGTGGTGATAGTTGAAGGGATGGAGAGTGACATAGGCTACTTTTTATCCCGATATTCCCGCGGAAGCGGGACTTGCGCGGGTGAAACTGCGGGGCGCAGCTAGTAAATTATAATCATTTGAGTCCCTTCGCAGCTTAACAAAGGCGAGCCCCTAGCAACCATTATAAGGTACCTGTCTAATTGTGTAAGCAAAATGGCTGAGACACGAAATTATAATTTAGATAAGTCTGACCTAGAAGCCAAGTGATAACTGCTTTCCAAGTTTACAGGAGTTTTCAAAATATGGTGTAACCCATTAAGCAAATACGATCTGTAAACCTATATTAGCTAAAACGCATATTAAATCTCTTGCTATCTCTTGTCCTTGCCATATGAGTAACAAGAAAAAAATCTTTCTTAACCTTATTAAATTGTCATGTTTTTGTGACTACGACCCTTGCTTGATATTTTATCATTTTTAAAAGTACAAATATCTTATAATTTTTCTTACGAATTTACTGCTTTACAATTACAACTACAAGCCATTTACAATTCCACAAACACATCTCAGAAAATACTCTTTAAATTGAATTCATAAAACGAAATCCTAATTGCTGGCAACTTTTATTTGAAAGTAAGATCTAATTTCAGACGCTGCATAGAACGTAGTTATAATAAGCGGTTCTGAATACAGCGACTAGTCGCGCGACTTTGTCTTTTCTCTTATCTAAGTAAACTTTGCAGTTTGTAATTATTTAATTCCACACTAGCTGCGCCCCGCGGTTTCGCCCGTGTAAGTCCCATTCCCGCCGGAATATCGGGATAAAAAGTTGCCTATATCACTCGCCATCCCTTCAACTATAACTACACAATTCTTTCTACTAGATTTCTATAATTAAATTTATAATTTCATTAAATATGATCATGACTGTATCGGAAGCTATCGCCATTTTCATTTTTTTTTTTCATCTTTTTATAATTTTTAGGTTCTTTTTGAAGATGTCTTAGGGGATAGTCAGAGTTATGTCCAAATACATATTTGGTACATGCTTACATTGTGCATAAAACTTTCCATACGTGACAGGTTGCAAGTCCATCGACGTTATTAAAAAGCTTAATTTACTTAGATCATTTCTAAACTTACTCTTGTTAAAGCACAATAAAGCTTCTACTATGAGATGTAAGATTCAATATCGCTTGACCTAATCCATGTCGCCGCCGTTGCAAGAACCGGCCCTTATCAGTTGGATTCTGAAATTGCTTCACGGAGCAGTTATTTGGTATTTCTTGTGAAACTCCTGTAATTTCTTACTATTTCTTCTATTTCATAGCGTTCTATTGCAATGTTTTTAAATACTTTGAGAGGAATCTTAGGTATTTTAGATACAATTCCAGTGTTGAAAAAATAGCTAAATGTAAATACATTTAGTTTATTTTAACGTGCAGTGTGTTATTTGCTAGCCTATCCTTTATTGAGGTACTACCTACTACAGTGTCCCGTTAAGTGTAGGCGAAAATTGCCTCCTGACGCTCTAAAAATCATCCAGTAAAAGTAAAGTTTTGTATTTTGTACAGTTATGTAAATATGTATTAGTTTAGTTTCTAGTAAAAGATGTATAAACTCCTAACTATATTATCTTTATTAATAGCTCTAAAAATCCAAATGAATACGGTTAGTTTTTAAAGGCACGTTTTAATATTCATTTTGCTATTGGTTTTTGAAGCTTTTTGAAGTTAAATATAAAATCAAGCGTTTTGAGATTTAATATTAAATCATACTATTTAATATTAAATCATGTTATTTGTACAATCATTGACAAAAGTTTCACAGCTTTCAAAATTGATGTTTGAACCGGAAAAAACTTAGTAAGTGAGTGAGATTTTTTTTAAATAATTTTAGATATTTCTACACAATAAACTATGGCAACGTGGCAACGGCCAAGCAATTAATAATTCAGCCATTGACAAACCTATATTTTTTTGGCCAAGCAATTATAATTCAAAAGCGATTCACAAACCTATAGTTTTTGTAAACTGTTGAAAATTAGTCTTTGTCCATTATCAAATTCAAAGATGAATCTATTTTTTTGTTTTACCTATACTGTATCATTGCTAGGCAAAAGTGTTTCCTTTATCCACGTATCCCGATCCATTCCTATTTCCTACATTTGATATCGAATCAATACATTCAAATAAAATCTTTCCAACTACATTATGTATCCAACGTCAGCCATCCTATGCCTACACTTATAATACACTCTAGTGGCTGGAACATTGATTGAGGTGTGATTGTGTCAGGAAGACATCTTGCAATGAACCCGATGAACCCTTGTCATACCAGGGTTCCACTGACAGCTTAAAACTTTAGATTTGACATTTTCTTTTAACTTTCGCTGTTCATATTGACTGACTTCTCAACTTGACTGTGTTAAGGAAATCAAATGATGTGCATATATTTTTTAATACACTCAGACCCCAGACAAATATTGGCAAATCATACAAACATTAATTTGCCCTTTAAGAATCAAACACACCCATCTAAAAGTTAATACCGTGCCTTCATTCTCTACGCTAAAATACCGTCAAAGTCGTGACAACACTTCTGTGACAGACTGTACAGGTTCCATCCTCTTACCCAACGTTATTAAAATGCAAATGAACTCAATAAACAAGCTAGTAAACAATCAAATTACAATAATTGAGATCGAAAACAATTTTCGCTTAATATAAGGACAATGGCTGAAGATGGGCGGCCGACCCCGCCCGGCGGGTCTTAATTTCCTGAAGAGAACCGCCCTGAAAGGTTTATTAATGAGATTTTTTGATGATTAGCCGTTTCGTAAGGCTCGTTATGTGACCAGATTGAAGTGGGTTCGATTCTCGGTAGTAATTTTTATCGGTAAAGTAATTTGCGTAACATTTTTGATGAGTTGTTAAATAAAGTAAGTTCTAGGAAGCTTGTTGGGAATTTATAAAAAAAATCTTAATAAAATTTATCAGCATAGATTAAATAAATCTCGGTTTGGGACTCGTTCATTCGTTCGTAAGAGCAAGTGGCCAACTCTAAACCAGTGTTTGGGTTCTAGTTGTTATTTTTAACTAAATCTTGCCAAACTTTAATCATTTTAATTCTTATTATCTGTAAAAAACAATTAAGCGACAATAAGTTCAGTCAGATCATAAACTGTTTGCACAAAGGGTCGATCCACAATAGGATTAGTGGCGGGACACGAGTAATAAATGTCAACACAATGCCCCAATCAGCTCTGCCTGCCATGTGTAGCTCATACGATACAGCTACAACACTATATTTTCACTTAGTTGAGCATATAGTGATAGTGCTATCCTTTTTATTTCGATATTTATGAAAGGGATGGCAACATCTTTAGTTAGTTTAGTTTATGTTTACGCAACATCAGAATCGCCACTTTTAGCGACGCATCACGTTATAGAATGCACAGAGACTGCGAACGCAAAGTGCAAAAAAAAATGTTACAGTCACCGTCATGGTCACGAGTAGAATATGATTCCAAGTCGTGATAGTTTAAATAGTATTTTAGAAGAAAAGTAATTTATATTTTTACAATTATAAGGAACATTTTATTTTTCTTGGTTAGTAATTCTGTTAATTGGTGGTAGCTAAAAAGATCTAGCTGTTCTACAGTATCTATGACAGGAAGCCGGTTGAAATTACACGGGTTCAACTGTTCGGGGCTGTGGCGTGAAAAATGGTCTTTCCGGCCGTGGGCGGGAAAAATCTGTTACGGTATTATGAGATTATTTTAAAATATATTATTTTAAATACATTTAGGAGGTATTTTTTTAGGTTTGGCTTATAAAAGATATAATAATAAATGATGGACGATCAACAGTCATAACGTCAGGATTTAGTGTACACTTTCTATTTTATTTTAAAAGTTTATATTATATATTTATCTGATATTATAAATGCGAAAGTTTGTGAATATGGATGTATGGATATATGTTTGTTCCTCTTTCACAAAATACACATAGGCTACTTTTTATCCCGATAATCCTATAGAAATAGGACTTAGTTTTTTAAATAATTTATGCCTAATTTCTATGCCTATATAATATTTTAAATAATAATAATTCATCTTAGAAATTTTTTCCCCGAATAACTCTTACTATGATAACATTTTTATTTTCCCGATTCTACTTCACATCTAACATGAAGATAACATTACTTGAATTTTCAAGCATGTTCAGAGTATAATTAAATACGTAATTAAAATGAAACCTTAAAATAGAGCAGTTACTGAGGCAACCGGCAACCGGCAACCGGCGAGGTCATAAAATGTTACAAATTGGGAGTTTCGTCCAGGTTTCCCAGGAATTGATAGAGATGTCATATTTTAAGATATTTATGTAATATTTTCCGACTTTTATAAATTTTGATCTTTAAAGAAGACTGAGATAAAGAGGCTATTCCTTTCAGGACTTCCACTTCGACCAACTAAGCTGCCGCCTTATTCTCTAAATAACCATGTCTTAACGCGGCACGTCTCGGCGTTCTTATTTTGAAAAAATCTAGGGATTTTAGAAAACAAAAGCTAGATAACGTGCAATCTCTTACCGCGTCATGTTTTAAATGTGTTCAAGAATCGATCTCACTGTCACACTGATCTAAACGGTTGACCACTAGTAACGCGTTTACTGCCCATGTGAACACTTGAATGAAAACTACTCATAAATATTTGGTGTTTTAGAAAAATATCAAAAAGGTTGAGCGAAATCAGACATTGTCTTAGTGGTTTTCTATTGTTTTGTGAAAGTCATCAGCGGTGAATTTTTATTATGTCTTGATTTAAATAAACTGTTAAATCACAATAACCGTCTTATTTCACGGGCATCTCTACCGACGAACTAAACACACAACAATATTAAATTAACTCAAAACTGTTGTGAAACTATACTCAATTACAGTTTCACGTTCGTCTAGATTAAATATTGAAGCTGGGCTGAACGGAACATTTCTAAGAAACTTACACATATAAAAAGCGGACGTTAACACTACAATAAACTCTGGCCTATACATCTTTACTATACTTCATTTCTTGAAGCGAGCTAATAGGAAGAAAAATAAACGCACGTGATTGGTCGTCGAAAATAATGTCTATTCTCTGATTGGCTAGATTTGACAATAGACAATTGATTTGACAATCTAGCCAATCACGAGAACAGACAATTATTTTCGACAACCAATCACGTGTGTTTATTTTTTCTTCCTATTAGCTCGCTTCAAGAAATTAAGTTTACAGCGTCAGGAGGCAATCTCAAACCTACACTTAACGAGACACTGTAGTGCCTGGGACATTGTTGAGATAGAAGAGGCTGATGGTTGCTCAGGCAACCGTTAGCCTATTCTATTTTATTCTATTCTAAGTGGTCAGCCACTTGACCACAAAAACTCTACTCTAACTTATTGTTATCATAGAGTTTTCTATCTATTATTATTAATTTTATAAATTATATGACCGGGTATTTATCACGTTACCTTTTTATTATTTATCCCGACGTTTCGAGACGGATTGCACCGCCCGTGGTCGCGGGTCGACTGGAGTGGCGGAGGTAGCACAGCAGCAAAGCGATGGCGTACGTTCAACTACCCTCACTTAATGTCAGAAATAACTATAAGGGCCGGTTCGCACTAGGCCGGCACACTACACTAACAGTATCAGTATTTTGAGAACTTTCCACATAACATAAAATGTGTTCTGATCACGTAAGTTTAAAAAAGACTATTGTTAAGCAAATGAAACTTGATTATTTTTTATTCTCATTACTCGCTTTCACAAAATACCAAAATTGTGATTTTAAATCTCGAAAACCAAAAATAGCCCTTTGTATTACTTAATTTTTGTAATCAGTAAGGCCACCGCACCACCGAGTCCCAAAATTAAAGTCCTGATAAATGACACCTTCCGCGTTTAATTATTCCCTCTAAATAATTCAAAATAATTAAAAACATCCATTATAAAATCCAATTTTGGGTCTCCTACTGTTAAATCGCTTACGAGCGCGGGAAAATATTTAACGGTTTATACAGCGTGTTAAAAAACACGAGTAATTCCAAAGTTATTGTTATTTAGTTTCATAAACTTACTAAAAGAAACTAAACTAGTACATATTGACATAACTGTACAACATACAAATAGAACTAGTTGAGCCGGACCGTTGCAAACAGTCTATTGGTAGCTCAACTGATCCAAATCACTGCCAGACGGAAGCGTGCCCAAGACACTGAGTTAAACCTCTTCATCACATTGTAAGTTCTTTAAAACCACCTTTATGAAAAAACATTTTTTGAACATGCTGTATAACCATTCAAAGGAAATAGAAAATGACGCGTGAAAAATTAAAATGACAGGGGATTATGTACAATGGTGCCAGGGCCCCCGTCCCGGGCGATAACAATGGGATATTCTGCATTTTTTATGATATTGACTTTATTATCATTCTTTTGATTATTGTGAAAAAAAAGAATGGTTCTAAGTAGGTACCTATGTTAGCGTGTGATGACAAACTGTTTTTAAGGTCTTCTTAATTAACCGATAACAAAAAAATTGATTTAAGTTATAATGGAGGTCCTACTGAAATAAATTGAATTTGAAAAAATCGTGTTCTTATTAACAAAACAATGTTGAAGCATTATTGAACAAGTTTTTAGAATTAAACTTATCTAAACTACACTTAACGATTCTAGTTCAACATTATTTCGGCAAAATAAATAATTGAAAGTATAATCATTTCACTCAACAAAAATGCTTTTACAAAAGCGTTAAAATCGATTTTATAATGTAAAGAAATAGTTGTCAATATAGAATAGCATTCATTCACCGCTTCGTGATAATAGTCAAATAGTGAATGACAAATCTTCAGTTTTGCCAAAATATTGCAGAACTTTGATAGAATTTGTCACATAATGTCCATCTGTCGATATTCTGGCTTGAATTTCACGACTGCTTCAGACTAACTTCTGAAATGTGTGCATTTACCGAATGTATTGACGTACCTATAATTTTCCTGGGAGATTCCAATTTCGTATTGGTAGAACTCGATAACGGTTACGAGTGTGCTAGTGATATAAATATTAAAATAAAAAGACGTGTGGCACTCGGGGACTGCCGCGGTAAAGCTATTGCATGCCACCTAGAGGCGAGTTGCTGAACTAAAGTGACAGCGGTCAGGTGATTTCGTTACGGAATTTCTGGATTCGGTCTCCACGCCAAGGCCCACGATAGAAGCTATGCAATAGCTTAATATTAAAAACTTGAATTGAATAAAAAATCAGGAGCTGCGTTGCCTGATATCCTGATATACAATACTTACAATTTCAATAACACTTATTTTCGTTGGGTTAAAGGTTACATTGTTGTTTGTCTTGTGATTAGATAACAAGTATTGGAAATTCGAATAAATACTTTTTCGATTCGGATCAAAAATATTATGTTCTTTAATTGAAACAAGTACGTATTTGTAATTCGAATTTATTTCAACGCCCAAGAGAGCCCAAGACACATGCTCCGACATATTATTATTTTACAGTCAAGTATTCGAAATTAGAATAAACACTTTTTCGATGGTGTTAAGAAAATAAGGAATAGAATATTTGAAATTCGAATTCATTTTAACGCTTAATGCGCATGCTCCAACATTTATTGGTTAGTTATCTGTCCAAACAGTGAGTATCCAAATATGCGTCGTTTGTGGCTCATTTCGCGCAGCAAATAACCTCGTGCGAGCAGCTTAATTAAATATTAAATCATATCTGTCATAAGCCGGGCTCAGCACTCTTGAATAAAAGCTTTCGTTTGTAACAACTGTTGACCTTTTTATAACGTACGTAAAATATGGTTAAAAAGAAGAAATGTGTAGAAACTCACCTGGATTAGAAGAAGAGAAAGATAAATTGTGATTTTTAAACAAAAATAAACTACTTAACTATTATGTAACTATCATTGCTTGCATGTCCATAAGATAATAAATACACGAATGCTTTTTATAAAAAGTAGGTAGGTACTCTTATTATTGATTAAGTAATTTGAGCAGTAAATACTTTCAAAATAAGTAGTGAATACAAAAGTTTGTAATAACTATCAAATCGTTGTAGCTCAAATAATTTTTTGAAAAAAAATCGATTCAATTTCCTTGGAAAATTACGTTCAATTCAATATCCTTTGAAAATTAGGTCCAGTAAATGCCGCTCGGCTCACTTTTAGAATCCTGCTTCAGCTTATAGACGCAACGTGTTGAATGTAAATTATTTTTTGACATCGGTTCGTACAAGTTCGTGAGAAGGTCGTAGTGGGAAAAGTTTCCTCCAAACGGAATATCCGGGAAAGTAATATACAGAAGCTTTCAGTGTACGTTTCCTTTAGACATACATTTGGTAGCTGAACTAAGTTGTTATTTGAGTAGCGTTCCACAGTTTTACACTTCGCATTTGATGAGAGTCAGAGAGTCAAAAGTCAAAATATTTTATTCAATGAAATCTTATAGAAGACCACTTAGACATGTCACGTTCCTAAAACTAGGGGATTCTATTGCCTGTTCCAACGCGATTCCTAAGATAATACATGAGTAGTGTAGTTGCTTATCAATTGTAAAATTAACGAGTAATTAGCCCGATCATTTCTTGACTCAGGCCTTTTCATTTTTACTAGATGATTTATACAGCGTCAAAGCAATGTTTTGCCTACACTTAACGGGACACTTCCTGGGACATTGTTGGGATGGAATAGGCTTGCCCAGCACCTAAACCATCCTCTCAGCATAGCCGGCCATATCCACAGGAAAGATAATAATTTCTTAACATTAACTAATATTATAAAGAGGTAAAGTTTGTTTGTTTGAGGGAGGTAATCTCAGAAACTACTCAGCCGATTTATTTTATTTTATTTTATTTTATTTATTTATTCACCATAAAGTTATATTTCACAACATAGGCAAGTCAATTAACATATTCACATCATCTATTTAACTTGAATACCAATACCAATACAAAAAAAAAGTCAATAGTGATCTAAAAATGTCAAGAGTAATTTAAAAATGTCAATAATATCCTGGAAATGTCAATAGTAATCTAAAAAATGTTAATAATAGTCTAAAAATCTCAAAAATAGTCAACAATAACCTAATAAAATTACAGGTAACGATTTCAAAAGACTTACCTCCTGAGGCTCGGAGTCCACAAACCAGTCTATCCTGGCGGCGGGGAGGGAGTAGTCAGAGGTGCAGTTCACCATCGCCTGCTCGCCGACCGGCACCAGCGTGGGTAGGCCCGTGATGAGAGGATCGTACTCCGGTAGCACTGGGGAAGAAATTTCCTTTGAATTATAGCTTTATTTGATGGTGTGACCAAGTTATTACTCAAAATCTTAAAAGGCAAGTAGGGCTTTGTTAGCTGGGTTGGTAACAGCAGTCCGCGTTTAGGACGATCGCTTGTATCATCGCAGGTTTGAATCCTGCTGAAGTCGTAACTTTTATTAAGATTTTTAATTTTTTCTGATGAAGCTGACCTGCGTTCTGATGCCGAAATGTAGTTTTTTGATTTAAGATTGCAGATAGCAGGATATTATAAGACAGCAGGACTTCTGTATTAAGATAAATTTTAGAGATGAAAATAATTTGCCAGAAATATTTCTAAGTTTAATAAAATCGTAATAAAGTCCATTAGCCATGATTATTAGCCATAGACATTCATAACCAAAATTCAATGTGCCTATAGTTATAATAACTTTAACTTACCAGCCAGCGTCATATTGGCCGACCGTCGGTCCACCGCGAACCTAGGCCCCTCGCTGGAGACCTCGCAGGTGTACTTGGCGGTCCCTCGCTCGGCGCGCACAGTGATCGCACACGCTGATGAGTTGCAAGAGCTGTTCACTATTGTTACTCCGCTGCTGTTGAACGCACGGCTCTCGAACTGGAAAGAAAATCATTGTTAAAATATGTTACTAGGCTGCGTCTCGCGGTTTTGCCTGCGTAAGTCCCGTTCCCGCGGGAATATCAGGATAAAAAGTAGCATATTTCAGATCTTTAGCTACATATTTATAAATATTAACGGGACTTAATCGCGTATTGAATTAATCATATTATTTACCTCGACTTTTCGGTGGCGTTACAGTCGCCGTGGTCAAGAGTAGATATCGAAGTCGTGATAGTTTAAATAGTATAATAACATACTTATCAAAATTCAGACTAATTAGAAGCAATAAAGTGGTAGTATTATCCAAAAAATCCTGCTAATTATATCAAGAAAATTAAGTAACACAACAAATTAAATACGTACGTAGTAAGTAGTAACATAATTAATACTGTTTGATTTCCTTTAAGTATGTTTAATTGGATCGCACTTAATTGGTGAAGTTGGTGCTAAAAGCTGAGTCGCTAAGTTACCTGCACGGTGCTGTTTGAACAGAGTAGAGCCATTAAACACGCGATCTATGAATAGTTTTTAAATGAAATATAATCACTATAGACACAAAACATTTTTATTAAACTAAATACACTTTATAGGTATAATGTACCTACAAGCTTGCGACTGCGGCTTCGCTCAGGTACTAAGCCAGATAAAGATATGGCTGTGTGTTCTTGCTTATACACTGTGTAAGTTGATATATTTTTTTTTTCATTATGTGTGCGTGTAAGTTGATATGAAATTCATTCAGTAATTTTTGCGTAAAAGAGTAACAAATTAAAATTACAATTATGCAAAGTGGTATTTTATTAAAAATGTAATTTAGTACGGGTCGATACGAGTAGGTACACACATCAACAAAGTCTAGGGATATCTTAGTACCACATTATTTTCGCTTTGATATTTTAAAATCTTGTTTGTTTTCATTAAAAGTTTATATACCAATTGAAACCTCTTTTATTCTATTTTCAATTTTTTTAAATGGAAATTAAAAAAAAAAAGAATTATTAATAGTTCGGAGGCAAAATTGTTAGAGGTGTGTTTCGACGAGAAAAAATTAAATTGTTTTATTGAAATTAGTTATTGAAAAAGGGATTGTATTGTTTTTATTTTATGATTTGTTGGACCGTATGAGTTTAAAGAGCAATTTTACATCGTCATTTGAGTCGAGATGAAACCCGTGAGCCGTGGGCACGTTAGAAAATGGTGCTATTTAACGCGTTGTTGCTGAGGCCATACACGCCAGCAAAGACGTGATAACAGGATTGTAATCACGTTATCTTAGTAATAGGGATGTAGTAAAACTGCCCAAGGTTAGATTCGGTGTTACTACGCAGAGACAGGATTGATTTTTCCAAATGACCGCTAGAAGACCACTGAATTTTACAGCGATGTAACTAGTAAAAAGACTCTAGGGGGACCCCCAGCTGCTGATAAGCGTCCAAACCGTGCAAATGAGGTTGCATGAAGTTGGTCTTCATGTTCGAAGACCGTTGCATGTTACAGCGTTGCGACGTGGCAATCGCGGTCGGCTGCATTAGCGAGCTCGGGAGCATTTAACATCGAGTGACGAACATTGTCTTTGGTACTGTTCATCGATGAGTTCCGGTTTAATTTTCATCCGGATTCAAGAAGAACACGCGTTTGCCAAACTCTAGGAAGAGTTAGTCGCCTGCAGCACCCTCAAGAGGTCCCCCCATACCAAGGCGTAACAATCACGCTTTGGGCAGAAATTCGTCTTGGCGCACGAACCCAGCTCGTTTGGATCCAAGGCAACATGACTGCATAAAAATACCACGAGGAGGTACTAGAATCTGTCGTTGTCCCTCACGGAATCCAAATGGGCTAAGAACTTTTACTCAAACACGATAATGCTAATGTCCATACCGCGCGGCCGCTCACCGACAACTCCGCAAAAAGAAATTGGCAATTTAATTTTAAGTATCAACCAAAAATATCGATGTGTATTAATGTAAGAGGTAGCAACAACAACAACTTAAAATTAGATTTTAAATTTAATAAAAAAAACAGTAAGAAATTATTATTCTTATCATACAAATTTTCTATGGAGTTAAAAAAATAATATTATTAATATTAAAAACAAAAGAATTACATAATGTTTTATTTTATTATTATAGACCTTAAAATTACCTACCATTTTGCCATTTACTGTTTTTAAAAATTCTTCACCGATTTTTAAATATTTAATGAAATGTACAATATCCCTAGACTTTGTTGATGTGTGTATGTCTTAAACTTTTATTAGAAAGAGATAGATAAAAATTATAGATAAAAAAATACTCGTAATTAGTAAATCGCTTTTCTAATGGCCTCACTGCCATCTAATATTTAAGCTCAATTACATTACTATTTTTTATTTTCCGAATTGATGTGTACTGAATTTGTTTATTTTGGAAGTGAAATTACAGACCCTGAGAGTTGGAATGTTTTCAAAACAAGCAAGTAACTTTTTAACAAATTTCTGTTATTTGATCTTGAGTAATGGCTGTATAATGTATTTGATAAAAGTAAATGTTACAAACTCACGATTCCCTCAAACACGGAAATAAATGTGTTGCGACGCGTGATTCAAGATCTGATAAGTATTTGTATGAATGTCGACTTAACTTTCAAAGATTTTGATCCTCACTGCATAACAATATGAGAGGCCTACACCCAGCAGTGGGTACTTATGGGCTGTGGATGATGATGATGCAATAAGATAGCATCATTGCTATGCCCTAAAAACCTTATAATCGTTCATACAAACGCACACACTAGTAAAGTCATACATATTCGATGAAAAAAGTTTAAAACATCCATCCAAAGTCGCAAACTTTCCATTATTATCTTCAGGAAAAACCTACAAGTCGGGAAACTTAACCGATGGAAACTTTGACAACAATCTCAAACTGCGTGTGACTTTTTAAGTTATTGGAATTCGATTTTTGTTACTTGAACGTTTTTGTAATGAGAAATGCTAATATTTGGGAAATTTAAGAAGTAAGTTTGTTATAACATTGTGTAACACTTGCTTTCAGGTTTTAGAACGTATTATTAAATAAATAGATGTAAATGAATAAATAAATATCTTGGACATTTCACACAGCGTCATCTAGTCCCAAGCTAAGCAATTTAATGCTTGTGTTATGGTAACCAAATGACTGAAAATAATACTTAGATACATTTTTTTTGTAAATACATACAATCAAATACCCAGACACGAACAAACATTCTGAAGAACAACAACAACAACAAGAAGAAAAACAAAATAAAAATACAAGAAGAAGAAGAAGATAGGTGGTATTAACACATAGGCTACTTCTTATCCCGGTATTCCGGCGGGAACGGGACTTACGCGGGTGAAACCGCGGGGTGCAGCTATTACTTAGATAAAGATCGCGAAAGTTGAAATTGTACTATTTCAACCCATGGTTTAAAAACTTTAAAAAAACTAGGTGAGCTCCAAAAGCTTAACGAGCTGAACCAAAGCTTGGCTCAATCTCTTCCACATTCCCAATTACCACAAAAAATCAGAACTTAGAAAAGAGCCAGATGAAAACTTCAGGTCTCAGTTTTAAATTAAAACTTTCTCCGGTGTAGTCTATGCTCCAGGTACCTCATTTCACACCTCGCTACCAGCAGCAAATTAGTTCGCGAATAACGCGGCCTCAAACTTGCTGAAGACGAGGACTTATAATTTGAGACGGCACAATAGAAGGCCTCACTTTTATTCTGTGCTTTAGGTCTATTCTGCAGCCTTATTTTCCAAATAACCATGTCTTGACGCGTCACGTGGCTTTTTGAACGCAATGGGTTCAGAAAACAAAAGCTAGAAAAATAAACGCACGTGATAGGCGTCTTAAACGGGCCTAGGGCGAGTTCACATTGCCTTATGTAATGTATACTTCTATAATGGTTTCCTTACACGTTAGCAAAATACCTACCTATGTACCAAAATTTATAGACAACACAATTTAGTTGGTTTATTTTTGGATCGACTCGGTGAATAGAGTATAGGTCCATGGTTTGTGTGATAACTTTATTATGTCTAAATATCATACTGTATCTATCATTTCATCACACCTAGATGAACTTAGAACTCACATAAGATTTAAACTCTTCAAAAGCCTTCGTTTCCTTTCCTTAACCTAAAACCGTTCAGAAACTGGATACATACATCACACACGAAGCCACGGAATTAAATTACGTACAGTTACGAACTTCGGTCGTTACAGCTTTTTAATGGATTCTTTACGCGATTGTACTTATAAGTTGAACGATACGTTTTAAGTGGGAAGTGAAAGTAGATGTCGTTGGCCGGTTTTATGTAAACTCATTTTGAACAAAGATCAGAATCCTAAGTGAGGTTCACCTGTTTTTGAATTCGATAACACATTGAGTGTGCCTAACTCGAATAAATAATAACTATTTTGTTAAAGTTCAAAGATAGCCACTATTCATGATCATAATATTCATACTTAAAGAAGAGTTTTTTTTTCATTTTCATTTTTTTATTTCATTTCATTTTCATTTACTTATAAATTTCTGTATTCTCTTCAACTATTGACTCTTTAGCCGAGTTTGAGTAATTTTGACTTAGTTTTCTTATACTTATACACTAGTTTTATCTACACGCTACGCTTATGGGTCTAAATAAATTATTGAAGACAGATGGAGGTTTGGGGTACTTTACTACCCTTCGAGCACTTAATTATAGACCTTGAAATAGTTTCCGCTAAAGTTATTGCTGTTTTAATTAAAAACTGAGCCCTTTACCCAAACATTACTCTTGGGGTTTTCTTGGTTTTCATGGCGCTTAAAGTGTTAAAGAGATTTTACATTTATGAAAGAAAGAAAGAAAACTAATATGTATATTTTTGTAGGACTTCAAGGATCACTTAAACATGTACAGTCTTATTAGATAGATGACTCTATTGCCTGTTCCAACGCAACTCCCTACACCAGCGAAAGAATCAGGCAAGAACCTGGTGGTGTGGGCCTAGCTTTTTAAAGCGATCCCTTAACAATCTAAATAGTCAAGCTTCAGCGAGAAGCCAGTCAAATAAAGTAAGGCATGTCAGAACAATTAAAAGTTATGGATACCATACACGGTGGGCGGTTATTGGTGTCACTGAGTGTGGATACGAAGAAAATGTTGTAACGGAATTCATGCATCGTGTCGATGTGTACTTCCATAAGATATTCCAAGGTACTAGAATATTTCAAGTACTGAAATGTATTTCGAAGTGAAATACTGTCGTGAGCTGACATTTGCAATATCACGTCAATAGCGTCATCTAGTCCCAAGCTAAGCTAAGTTAGTGTTTCATCAATGTTTTCCAACCAGGAATATAATTTCTACACATAAGACTTTATTTTGTTAACTTAGGAACATCCTGCTATTTTATTGTCTGTTATATAACCTAATAAATTTCATTTCATTTCATTTCATTTCATTTCATTTCATTTCATTATGTATTATTTAAATAATAATAACACTGTTATTCATTGTGGTTAAATGTTTTAAAAACACCACGCTTATAAAAACATCTGTCCGCGACCACGGCTGGTGCAATCCAGTTGAAACGTCGGGATAAAGTTAAATTAAGGTAATTGCGATAAATACTAGTAAATATGTTTCATCATTGTGTTCTGATCGCTTAAGTTTAAAAAAGTCAATTTAAAAACTTTCTTCCTTATGTCGTGTCTTTTCCTTTAGTAACTGAGATGCGTTTTGTAAACAGCTAGTCGTAGAATGTAGTTTTGCATAAGCTGGCTTATGCACAGCTTAGTGCTGACCCGAGCTGCTTACAGCTTTACTTCTGGCTCTGGTTTGTTGGATATTTAAACTGGCATCTTTATTTACAATACTGTGTAATGATTTATGTAAAAAAATATTTTATTGCAATGTAAACTTATGTACGATTTGTCCACACTAATACGAGTATTATTAAGAAGTTATGTTGTTTTGTTTGTTTGACGGCTTGTGTAAATATAATTAGTGTCACATCACATAATATTGTATTATCACCATGATTTGTTTTTATATTTTTGATTTATCATTTTAGGTCTTATTCTTAAAAACTTGACAATTTAATACAGGTTTTAAGAACATTTTTTTCTTGTCACCCATATGTCAACGAAAAGAGATAGCAACAGATTTAATATGCGTTTTAGCTAATACAGGTTTAATACAGGTTTTAGGTCGAATATGCATAATGGGGTTATTATTTCAATTTCCAAAACACCTCTCCAAAATAGTGGTTAAACATATAGAAAATATATTATTAAAATTATCTTTAACTTATTCCAAGTTCAGGCCAAGTCCATAAAAGTCTGAATTATAACTTCTGAGGCGAAACATTTCCACTTTATTATTTCGTGAATTGCCTAGATATATTTCTTGAGAAAAAATATGTAAATGCCGTAAAATCCTCTACGCCCCGCGAGTGTTCATATCGGCGGAATAGTAAGACATAAGACATAACCCGAGTTACACGCACGTGCAATGCTAATATAAAATGCGTAGGTACTCGTGACACAAAACAAACATCATTAACAGAGAGTATGTGTGTGAAAATAGGGAATCGCGTTGGAGCAGGCAATAGAATCCCCTAGTTTTAAGAACGTGACGTGTCTAAGTGGTCGTTAATATGACTTTATTGAATAAATATATTTTGACTTTTGACTTTTGACTTATGCTACATACAATATTGCATGAAATGACGTTTCTTTCTTGTACGTGTCTTTTTAAGGTTCCGAAGTAAACAAGGAACCCATAGTTTAGATCTTTCCGTCCGTCCGTCCGCAGCTTTATTCAGAGACTACTGATACTAGAAAACTGTAATTTAGCAGGAATATACATATTTACGATGCCAACAAAATGGTAGCATAAAATTGTAAAAGATGTATTTTTTTAGGGTACCTGCCCTACATGTGAATTTTTTTTCGCCTACTCCATAGTGCGGGCTTTTGTAACATTTTTAAGTGATCCTTGAGGTAATACAGAAATAAAAACATTGTTCCTTCTTTTTTTACAGAATTTGGCATAATATCCAGTACCCCTTCTGAATTTTCTGTATACCGTGCACATAGAGTAAGCGCCATAAAATCTTTTCAGCGAATGCGTGAAGACACGCTAATGGCGGCCGCCGCGACGCGATGGATCGCGCGGGATCTAACTGATGGATGTATGTACTACTTAAGTACACTACTGTGACTTTAGGTAACACAATAGACAGATCTCTTTTTCCGTACAGCCGCCTTATTCTCCAAAGAAGAAGCTGAAGAATCCTGGAGCGCTCGTGGCGAAGCTTGCTAAGACGTTCTTGATAGATCGCCGAAGTTAAGCAACGTTCAGAGCGGTCACAACTTGGATGGGTGTAGTGAAGCTGAGAGGGTGGTTTAGGTGCAAGCCTAGTCTATCAACATGGCCCAGGCACTACAGTGTCCCGTTCAGTGTAGGCAAAGATGCCTCCTTACGCTTTATAAATCATCTAGTAAAGTGAGTAGGTACACCTACTTACACTATCTTACTTTGATTTATTTAGAGTTGAGCGATCGATGAAATTTTGTTTAATATTTTTATTTTTAAGTACGTAGTGTTCTCATGTAAGTGACAGTGTCTTTTATGAGAATAAAATAAATAAATAAAATTAAATATTCTTGGACATTCCACACAGCGTCATCTAGTCCCAAGCTAAGCAACTTAATGCTTGTGTTATGGTAACCAAAAAAATATCTTTAAACCTTAACCTAGTCAAGATGAAAAGGTGAGTATGTACTATTACTTCCAATCGTTGAAACCATTGCAATTGTGTTAGCATTTTGACTGCGGTGTCGCAATTACAATTAGCTAAGGCTGATCAGCGACAATTATGTTAATATGCAAATATGTTAATTCGAGATGTTAATTTAGATTTGGTTGTTATCGCGCTTTGAAAGCCTTTGATTTATCGGAATAAAAATTAGTTGTTTACTGACAGGCGATAGAGATTATAGAAATAAACATTTTGTTATTTTGTACTTGTATACCTACGCTGTTTACAAGTAGACAAGCTGTTTACAAGTAGACAAGCTGTTTAACAAAACAACCAGTTGCCGACCACTTAAATTCAAAGTAGAATAAGTACATTTTTAGTTTTAGGAAGTAGGCATATTCAAAGAAGATGTAAAAGAAACATTAATAAAGGCTATTTTATTTTATTTTATTTATATACCTACGCTTTGTTTGTATTTTTTAAGCTTTTTATATATTTCTACTAACTCTATAAGAACAACATTTTAGTATTTAAACGCACAATGAACTTAATCAAAGTCACTACTTAATTAATTTCATAAGTGCGCATGTACAAATGTGTGTCACAAAGTATAAAATAATTTTGTAATTTTTGCGATAGATTTGAATTATAAAAATGTCACCCACCCCATCGGATTCCATTAGCTTTTAAGATCTGACCTGACCTTTGAAAGGTTCACTCTGAGGTCATTTATAAGAGAATAGGGCAGTTCTAAAATACTGAACATTAGTTTGAATTAAGCATTAATTAATATTACTTTCAAAGATCTAATTCTCTTAATTAAAACTTAAAATGAATGTAGTGAATGAATGTCTCTGTCAAATGAAACTAATTTTGATCTTGTAAAGAATGGCCAATTTAATGGTTAAACGGGTCATTGTGTCGTGTCATGGTTTGTAATTAAAGACATAAAAATCTAAATTTAATTAAGTTTTAGAGGTTCTTTTAGAACTTATATGCTGTTTTTTTAAGTTATTGCATAGCTTCTATCGCGGGCCTTGAGCGTGGAGACCGAATCCAGAAATTCCGTAACGAAAATATCCTAACGCTTGCCTCTTCAGTTCAGCAACTCGCCTCTAGGTGGCATGCAATAGCTTTACCGCGGCAGTTCCCGAGTGCCACACGTCTTTTTAAATATCTAGTAGACCTCGCAGTGGGTAAAGCTGGCCTGAAACTTAGAGGTTGCGGGTTCTATCGCAGCTATAGGACACATATTTGAAGTTGTGCATAATTGTTTTCTATAATAATTGTATGTACATATTTCCAGTACTAGGTATATCAGTCTCTGGTTACCATAAGACAATCATTAAATTGATTAGCTTAGGACTAGATGAAGCTGAAATATCCAATGATATTTTATTTATTTGTTTTACTGAACAAATCAAAATATTTTTTAAACATGTATTTTGTCTAGTGTTTTTTGTTTATTAATTAAAAAATTAAGTAGGTATTATTTTGTAAATTTTGCTAACAAATTTTATCTTCATAATATTAGTGTTAACGTGAATCACTTAGTAGGTAGGTACCATAAAGGCATGTACATAGGACTATTATTATTATTATACTCGTATTATATTATTCGCAAGTTTTATTTTCAGTCGTGTGTCAATGAAAAAAAAAAATGATAACAAGAAAATATAGTAAAATCAAAGTCTTCTCCACCAAGAATTTTTAGAAATTAAATATATTAATATATGACAACGGTTATCTCGGACAACGGTAGACATTTCTTTTAGATCTTTATGTATTTTTTTAGATCCTTTGAAGATGTCTAATGGTGTAGTTAGAGGTATAATCAAAAATCACAATTCAATATTATAAAGGTGAAAGTTTGTGAATGCTCGTTCCTCACTAACGACTGAACCGATTTCTATGAAACCTACATCGTAATTTGTTTTAGTTAAAACATTATTAAACCGTTACCAGGCAGTGAGAAACTTTAGCCCAGCTGTGGGACAGTATAAGCTACCAAAACTCTTGCTAATAATAGCTGTATGTAAATATGGGCTCCATTGTGATCGCGCCCCTAGCTACTAGCACTAAGCTTAGTTATGGTCCCAAAGCGAGGTTCGGAAAGCTTTTAGGTTTTACAAAATCTGCTCTAATTTAAGCTCATAAGTAGGCTTTTGTGTACAAAGTACATAAAGTACCTCTAAAATGTTAGCGTCGCGTAAAGTACTAGCATTTGTTCTGATATGTTTTTTTATACAAATCCCTACATCTATATCTATACTAATATTATAAACCGATAATGTTGGTTTGTTTGTACGGGGAGGTAGTTCCGCGCTGCGCGTTTTCGTCAGCGCGATATAGAATCGGGTCATTTTTACTAGCGCCATCTAGTATTATTTAAATACATATACAAAAATATTGATTATCTCAATTGTTAACACAAGGAATTACACAAGATGATCTATACAGCGTCAGGAGGCAATCTTTGCCAACACCTAACGGGACATTGTAGTGCCTGGGACATTGTTGAGATGGAATAGGCTTGCCTGGCACCTAAACCACCCTCTCAGCTTAGCCGGCCATTTTCACAGGAAAAACGTCAATATACGTGTGGGCCGATTAGCCGCGGGTTTTATCACGATGTTTCCCTTCACCGTTTAAAGCTCGTGTTAAAGCGCATATAAACTATTTCTACACGAAAAGTTCATTGATGCACGGCCGGATTCGATCCCACGACATACTCAACATGATCCATACTCTTAAAAAAAAAAAAAAAAAAAAAAAACTCTTAATATTGTATTAATACAATTCTATGTGCTTATTAATATAGAATAAGAGCGGCTTTTGCGGGTAATTTCTTCCCATGCATACAGATGAGGGCACTCGTTCGTACGCTAAGTTTTGTAGTCTAGCTTAAAAATGGTGGCTGGTTCAATCAGCGAAACGAATAAAACTTTTTAAATTATGGTAAATACCCCGTTCTAAGTGTTTATAGCAAAAAATAAATTTCAAAATCCAATATTGACAAAATAATCAGTAAACATAAGTACATAAAAAGCCTATATAATATATAACTTTTAAGAAAAACTTTAAAGCTAACCACGAAAGATGAAAAACTATTGTGCGTCCTTTTAATTTCCATACAAATTTGCCAGAGAGAGCGGCCTATATCAGATCGACTCGGCCAACAGAGTATAGGTTTTTATTTATATACATTGTTTAAAATATGGAGTGTACTAGCTTTCATGCAAGATCAGTGTATTAAACTGGGTTGAGGCGACAGAATAAAATTAAATAGGACATTATGTCATATAAATATTTATTTAATTTTATTCCACAATGTTCAACTTGTTTTGGTGCCTTAGCATTGCAAATACACTGCCCGAGGGCAGGAAGATAATATCAACAATTTTAGTTGTTTTTGGAAAAACAGCTTTACACGAAAGACTTAAAGACTAAGGCTCGTATTCAGAGACTTCACTCAAACTTGAGTCTACGTTTAAGCATCGATTTTTGACAGTTCTCTATGAAAACTGAGTTATGAATCACCGCTTGAGACACGATTTACGCTTGAGTATAGTCTCTGAATACGGGCCTTTGGGTCTTATTCATAAAACTTAACAATTTAATATTTTAAAGAAGGTTTTTTTCTTATTCATCATTGGGCAATAAAAAGAGATAGCAGATGCATTTAGCTGAGGTTTTTGAAGGCAAGTAACCTCTTTTAGGTGTTTTAATATTACCCCGCTACGGGACAAATGTTTGTATGTTCTGCAGATATTTGTTCCGTGTCTGGGTATTTTCTATCTATAGATGGTATGTATTTACAAGAAAAAATGTAACTATACTTCATTTCTAGAATCGAGCTAATAGGAAGAAAAATAATCTCACGTGATTGGTCGTCGAAATTCATTGGATTGGCTAGATTTGACAATTGACAATTGATTTGACAATCTAGCCAATTACGAGAAGTACAATTATTTTCGACGACCAATCACGTGCGTTTATTTTTGTTCCTATTAGCTCGATTCAAGAAATGAAGTATAAGTATTTATCAGTCATCTGGTTACCATAACACAAGCATAAAGTTGCTTAGCTTGGGACTAGATGACGCTGTGTGGAATGTCAAAAGATATTTATTTATTTATCTTATTCATTTAATTATGTATTAAAATGCGGATTTAACGAGAGAATTATATATTAGGTATCTGAAGTTGACTTTAATTAAATATTATAATATAAGGCAATAATTATTTTTCAATTACACGCTTCAAATAAAATTCGAACGAATAATTTACAGCATTTTATTTCATAAGGAAGTTAATAATTAAAACATCTCCCAATTAATTGAAACTCAAGTGTTAGGCCCTTTTGTCTAATAAAAAAGCTGTAATGTTTAATTTGTTCGGCCATTTCTTGCTACGCAACTTGAATTTTCAAATGTACCTTCACATGTTAATCTTCCATAAAGATTAGGAAAAAGGAAGAGTTTAGGTTTTATTCAGTCATTTTAAATGAGCATGTAACTTGCTTCGATTTATTATTCGTAAAATGTTTATATATAGTAAACTTTAATGTTTCAAGCCAGACAAAACCACTTCTGAATATCTTATGAAGCACAATTACGTTTCAATGGTAATTAGTTAGTTTAACATTGCTTTCCACAACTTGAAAACAATTACACGAGGATAAAGTAAAGATTCTCATGAAAGTTTTGTAAGAGAAACCATAATTAGCTAGTATTATTTTTAAAACTACATTTACGATGAAAAAATAAGACTTAGGATTTCTTGGATAAAAACAAAAGCTTAAAAATTCTTATAAGTTTTATAAATTATATAAACGGGTATTTATCACGTTACCTTTGTAATTATTTATTATCGTTTCGATTGGATTGCAAAGCACGTGGTCGCGGGTAGAGTCTTACCGTCAGTTAACGTGATAAATACCATACTTTGTAAAATACGTTCAGATCACGTAAGTTTAAAGAGACAAGTTTAAGAAAATGTGACCACATTTTGCATTGTAAGTTTTGTTCTGATAATGCTTGGACATGTGTGCACACATTTAGATTAATCTATTGTCAAGCAAAATCTTATGTCAAAAAGACGTGAACATTTTGCTCAAACAGTTGTGTAGCAACTTTTGTCACTTAAGATTGTACTTCTATTTAATTAAAGCTTTTAATTGTCAAGTTAGTCAAACTTCCCGTAATGGTACTTTTTTCACCTTCACAGCTCAAAATAATTAATGGCCGACTTCAAACTTTTGTCTCTGTGGACGTCAACTTTTTCCTTCTTTATTGTGTAATTGACGTGCAATTTTGATTTATATTTTTCATAAAAATGTTGTAAAGTGTTTTACAACGAATAAGGATCTTTTTTGTTACTCATTTTTGACTCAAATCTAACTTTCTTGTTATTGGAGTAAAAAATAATTTAACATTTATTAATTGCGATCACGACTGTAATTCAATTATTTAATGTACTGTTTCAGGAGTAATAAGAAGTCAAAAAAGTAGTAAGTTTCATATTTTCTGGTGAAACAAGATCGTTTGTAACGATCCTTAGGTAGCTCAATTGGCTTCTCATTGTAAAGTTATGTAAATATAATTATATTAATTTAATTTCTTTTAATAAAAACCTTTTAATATTATAATAAAATTTGGAAATGTTATATTATAAATATTACAGGAAATGTTATATTATAATATTACTATTAAAAAAAATTACAGTTGAAATGAAACTATACTCGTGTTCGGATGGTCAACCATCCATTTAATGCATCAAGCGTTTTAAAATCGGATATTTATTTCAGCATCAGATATTAAAATGGTTTCCATTAAAGTCTCGATCCGTAAATAACGGTCGATGCAAGTTATCATAAAACATAATTTATTCAATCCAACAAAATGGACAATGAAATATACAAAGCCACGGCTAAAATATTTTTGAAAACGTTAAAAACAAACTAAAATAAACTTTAAAGCCCGAACCCGCCGACGAGTTTTAATTACATAAATTTTGTATTTAAGTTACCACAATTTTTACCATATTTTGGGCATCAAACTTTTTGGAACAAGTTTGTTACCACAGTACATTTTCTCAATGTTTCTTCTTTCTAAAATTCCTACACGTACACCTCTTTGCCGTAGCAGAGACCATAAATATTCATTTTATACGATCCTGACACAATATCTTTTACAGTTAATGTTAAATAATAAAATAATAATACACAGCGTCTATTATAGATACATTTTTTTTGTACACGGAACAAATATAAATGATTTAAATGATAAATGATAAATGATTTATAGCAACAGAAAGACAAGCAGACAAAACACTCATAAAAACTAAATTAAAAAGGTAATACACGCTATAAGGCTAATATCTGCAGAACAGACAAACATTTGTCCCGTAGCAGGTATCAAACCCGCAACCTAAATAACATATAACAAAATATAGCTCATATCAATATGTTCCATACCATTTAGAAGGGTAAGTTACAATTTGCAGATAATTGGAGCGGTTCCCTCGAGACGGCAGAAATGAACATTCCTCCGAAATCATAAATTCGAGAAGGGGCAAAAACCTACTCGGGTGTAAAATAGTTACATAAACTTACCCTATCCATGCCATTTCCATAGGAGCTTAGCCTCTAAACGCTAACCCCCTTATGCATAAAAACTTGACAATTTAATACAGGTTTTAAGAACGTTTTTTTCTTGTCACTCATATGCCAACGAAAAGAGATAGCAACAGATTTAATATGTGTTTTAGCTAATACAGGTTTACTGGTCGTTTATGCATAAGGGGGTAATATTTTATTAAGTTTATTGTACTTGAACTAGATGGCGCTAGTAAAAATGACCCGATTCTAGATCGTCCTGAAAAAAACGCGCGGCGCGGAATGACCTCCACATACAATCAAACCAACATCTTTTTATATTATTAGTAGAGATGAATGAATGTGAAATACTAGTGTCGCCCCGCGGTATTACTTACAGTAAATAGTGCCTCTTCCCGTGAGAATACAGGGATCAAAAGTAGCCTATGTTTTATTCCAGAATAAAAGCTGCCTAGACCAGAATCCTGGTACCAAATTTCATTGAATTCAGTCCAGCGGTTTAAGCGTGACAGGGTAACAAAGATACATCCATCCATTGACACAAACTTTTCCATTTAAAATATTAGTAGGTATATTATTTCGTGAACATATTCACTTGTGCCGCTGTCAACTAAACAGATAGACTGGTGACACCTTGACACAGAGTTTTGACATTTCTCAGACGTCAAGTCGTGAAAGTAAATTATTCGTCGTGATTAAAACGATTAATGAGACTGTGCTTAATTAGGTAGGCGCAGTTAGAAATTGTGCTAGCAAATAAGAGTAAAAGAAGTGTGTGAGGTACTTACCTTACTTCTTGAATGTGTAAAATATAAATAGATATATAAAATATCCTTAGATATTCCACACAGCGTCATCTAGCCCCAAGTTAAGCAACTTAATGCTTGTGTTATGGGTAACCAGGATGACTGATATAATACTTAGAATACATTTTTTTGTAAATACATAAATACATATCATAGATAGAAAACACCCAGACACGGAACATATATCTGCAGAACATGCAAACATTTGTCCCGTAGCGGGGATCGAACCCGCAACCTCCGCATCTTAGCCGGGCGTTAACCCAACTGCGCCACAGAGGTCGTCAAACGTCCATTACTAAAGCATCCAGTTGGCATTACAGCGACAGTGCGACACGCGTGGGGCGACACGCGACACGCTAATAGCATATTTTACGCCAATCGGGATACATTGGACACGGGAATTGGTTCACATTTTATTGGATAGTCGGGCTTTATCCAGTCATTTTGTAGTGTATATACTTAGTTTTGTTTGTTAAGATGAAATTGTTTTTTTTAACAGACTTCAGTTTAGGAAAATGAGAGTAACTTTCTGAACTCTCATTTCTGTTCTTATTTTCAAAGATCTTAGCAGGTACGACAGAAAAAAAAGTTTTCTTGTAGGTAAATTAATAATCGGTGAAACATGACAATAAAACTACAACCTCCTCATCTTTCAAGTCGGTTAACAACTGCTGAGTAGCTTAATTCATTAGTAAACCCGTAAAAAGCCGGGACGAGCTGCTAGTCAACTATAACTAACCTCCCATGATCGTTGTCATGACAACACATAATTATGTGTATTGTCCTCCGATCACGTGACCCGTCTTTTTCTGATTATTCCTATCGATATTGTTATTGCAAAACTTTTGGTTGCTTTCAGATTAAGAGACAGAAAGTTGCTAGCATTTGGTAATAGTTTTGGACGTTGTCAATAGACGTACAAGTTAGATTATGTATAATAGAGCATAGTAAGACATGACGTGTTTACGCTCTGATAATATACTCGTACATTTTAAATTGCATAGATTATAAAAAGTCTGTTTTCTGTTTAGATTTTTTCCCTTGTTTATGTAATTAAAAGAATCTATTCGTATTTGTAAACAAAGTTAGTTCTTTCACTTACTGACTTTTTTAAATCAAAATTATCTTAAATAACTAAAATGTAAGAATAGATTCCGTAAAGCACAAGTTTTTTGCTACAGTTGTAGTTACTTATACTATTTTCCTTATCTTATTAAAAGTAAACATGCATAATGTTTATCCGTTTGACCTGTATTCTGGTACTCAATAACTGCGTGACAGTCACTCGTCAACCCGTCACTACCGTGACACCGTGACGAGTGACAGTATGACAACGGTCGCGTGCAAACCAAACGATATGACATTTTCCGGGTAAAACTTTTAGCAAACAATTTTTTGATTTTCTAAAGTTTTGAAAGGATGACATTTGAAATGTTCGCGTAAACAACTTGTTGTTTGAAGTTTTCTATTCCTTTCTGATTTATGTTGGACTAGCAGCACGTCCCGGCTCCGCACGGGTGTACTAATGAAACTACCGGGATAAAATATAGGCTATAACTTTCTCAACAGTCCATTCTACACATTGGTGAAAGAATTTTTAAAATCGGCTGAGTAGTTTCGGAGACTAACAAACAAACTTCACCTCTTTGTAATATTAGTATAGACTAATATTGACATCCTACTCTTCCTGTTGACCACTTTGCTACAGTATTGTACATAATTTTAATTTAATAGTACTTTCGTTGGATACGATTCAAAATTCTCAAGACAAATGACTCTCATTGTTTGGTCGAGAAAGGGTTTAAATTGTTTTTGACAAAAATGTAAAGAAAAATTCATTTTAAAAATTATTGATAACGAAATAGGATTACGGAAATTTCAATGTAATTAAACTTAATTTTTAAGATATTGATTAAAATGACAATTTTGTAAGTTCATCGTAGAATAAACAAAATCTTATCTAAAAAGCTAAGCAAATGTTTTAATTGTGATAAATCTTTATCAGAATCCTTGATTATTATTTTTTTCATCACGCTAAACATAACCTCGAAGTAGTAAGAGTCGTAATTCGAACAACAGATGTCGCTTATAGCAATTAAAGTGAAGTGTCCAGAATAAAAACCTAGGTTTGATCACGTACTAAACCCAAGAAGACCCAAGAGAACCCAAGAACCTTTGGCAGTTTTTGGGATAAACTTTGACGTAATATGACGGAAATTTTCTTTTTAATATAAAAAACATAAAATTCAAATTCCTCAGCTTACTTTTTCAATGTCTTCCTTTAACTTAGACGCTGTATTTTTTGTTTACACATATTTTTCATAAAAACATCTGACTGGAAACAAAAATCGGAATCATACAAAACATTTGTGCTAGCGAGGATCGAACCCACAACCACTGCAACTTAGACGGGCCTTCACCCACTGTGCCACATAGGTCATCTATGTTAAAGTATGACCTTTTCTGAGTATTTCTATACGTGGCAGGTTGCAAGCCCATCGACGCTGTTATTTGACGCTGTATAAATCTAGAATAACAAAATGACAAACTTTTAGGGTACATTACGTTTGTTATGTCCCGGATTCAGCCTTTAAAATAACTTCTTCAAATATCCGGGACAAAGTTCATCTTATTAAACTTTCGCGACCACAACTCACTTTTTATTTTCCGTTTGGTTTATTGTCTGAAAAATTTGTTTCGGTCATCGCCGGCATTTCATTGCTTGTGTTTATCGTCTAAGTCTGTGAATTAGATTTTGTTATTGGACGAATTTTGTATATTTGCGTACTAGAAATATGCTAGAGACAAAAAAACACCTTTTTAGTGTAAAGCTCTCGTGGTGTGCTTGTTTAGTGACATAGAATACTGAGCGACCCGCACAGTCGCCGCGTTTAGTTTAGTTTAGTTTAGTTTAAATACTTTTTAAACTATCGCGACTAGGAAACATATTTATAAATATTAACGGGACTTAATCGCGTGATACCATACTTTTACCTCTACGTTTCGATGACGTAACAGTCACCGTGGTCACGAGTAGACTACCGTACAGTGGGGCTACTTGGAACAGTTTTTGAACAAAAACTGATTTTGCACAAAAACTAATGCATTATAACACTTGAATAGTTTTTTGTAGTTGTACTCAATGTAGTTTAGTTTAGTCTGTCGCATGGTGTGCTCACGACATAGCAAACGGTACCCGCTTTCTTGCTTCAAAACACAGTTTTAATTGTCAGAGCCACAATGTTCGGTCAAAAAAGTTTCAGAGCAAAATTCAAGGTACTATCCCACTCGGAAACACGGCTCCTATACATTTCACTACAGTAATCTGTACAGTCATTCGCCGGCATTACTCAGTTAGAACCCCCACTTGCCGTCCTCTCAAGCGGTTAAGTACGTCTGGGGTGTCATTAAAACCGCTTGCTAACCCACCCTTCTTTCTTTCGCTTCTATTTACTTTGATTCTCAGCTTAAACTAGACGCTATTGTGGAAAAAAATGCTGAATTTTCGCAGTTAAAAAACATAATGGAAACGATGCGATCTTTTTGGGTTGTAAGTGAATAGAATTTTGTAAGGCGCGCTCTCAAAGGTAGGTTTTTGAATAAAATTAATAGATGTCCCGAGTGTTTGCGTAATAAAGATAGCGTGTTTTGTGCTAGCCTGCATTGTTGTTCAAACTAATGCATTTTGTAAGCGATATTTTACTTACGTTTTGTGTACTTTTAGCATTGGGTAAAATGTAAACGAGAAATTTAACTTTTTCGTCTTGCAAGAATGATGACTATAATTATTCTAGATCTTCTATTTTTTTGTAGATAAGTTATGAAATTTGAAAAAAACTGTCATTAGAAAGAGTGACTGCTAATGCATGATATGATATGATATGATTGCTCTGAGGCTAATGCCTCAGAGCAATCCATGATATCCATCGGCAGGTTTTCTGGTAGAGATCGCTCTAAAGCGACAAGACCGCCGATTGTATACCATAACTATTGTTGTTCTGATCTTTTGTATTATTATTTTCGTGTATCAATTTGGTGTGCAATAAAGTATTTTCTTTTTTTCTTTCTTTCTAATGCATTCTAATCAAACTGGCAAACCGTAGCCTTAGATCGTAAGCGCTTCAAGCGCTTTAATTCAATCCATTCGTGTAATACAAAGCGTAGTGGCGAGTCAACTGCCTCTTACGCCTTATGGCATGATTATTGCGTGTGTACTATAATTACCACGGCTAATGACGCGAGACCCGTTCGCGAAGACTGCCGTGACAATATGCTGTAATTGGGTCTAGTAATGAGCTAACACTACATAAGCAAACAGGGTGGTTTTTACGCTGAATCGTAGCTTTAAGCGTTATGTAAACGTACTTAGAAAGCACAAGCATGCTTGTTGATTAAAAACGTATGTATTTAAAGTATCGTTAATCACATAAAATGTTATGGCTTATAGTGTGATAAAAAAGTGTCATATTGAGTGATTTTAGATTTTTTTCTCCAATTAATCTCTTTTCCTTCCCCAATCCATTTTTTAAATTAATTTTGTCAGCTCAATGTTTGACTACTTACTACTTTAGTCAAATATAGATAAGTATCTCATGCGATGGTCACACTTAAGTTTGACATTTAAGTCGTAGGTACATAAAAACTTTTGGCCGAATACGGAATCGAGCATGATTCACGCTACACCGTGCCATGGACACTGACGGGGCACGGCCCGTACACGGCTCTTCCACGGAACGGTGTAGCTTGATTCATGCTTTAATAATCAAAAGTTCTACACGGCAAATATATATAAATGATGTAGGTACCTCTTGTGGCGTGTATCTGAATATCTCGTGCGCGGCTCGGTACCACTTGACGGAGTGTAGCGCGGGGTCGCGCGGTTGTCGCGCGTACTCGCAGCTCAGTTCCGCGTCGCGCCGCGGGTCGATCCACCGCGGCACGTCCAGGGACGTTATTGTGTGTGACACGGTACGTGCTGGAACAAACACAAATAATGTTCAAGGATGTTTAGTTAGGTATATTATTCTACTTATTTTTAAAATTCGAAATGGTCAGGGTAAAGACGAACGTCACGTTAAAGAACGCTGAAGAAGTGGCGGTTTGCGCATTACACTCGCTGACGAACCAAATGGTATGAAGTGCGCCGCGTTACTACAACACCAATAATAACTAGATGATAAAAATTTTGTATTTTGATGTTTGGTGTAAATAATTTACATTTCATATCTTAGATTAACATTCGTATTGTTTAAGAACCAAGCTATTAAGCGTATCTATGTCGATTTATAACAAACATTAAGTTAAACTATAATGGTAGAAGTTTACCTTCTCTTAGTTATTCTACGTGACCTCTGTTCACCAAGACAAACTACTACATAACCAAACTTCAATTTACTTGCAATAGGCGTTTTCACACGCAACGATATTAACAGATCGGACGACAACCGACAGACGATAATATCGTCGGATATTCAGGAAGTCTCTCTCCCTCTACTCTTCAAACCGCAAACGATGCATGGTGCCAATTATCGCAGGTCAGCGTATGTTGGTGGAAATTCTATTCGGAAGATTAACCAACATAATCTGGCCTGCGATGATGGCAACGATGCCTTAATTTTGGTATAAATGCATCTTTGTTATAACCACCAGTGTTTGCCACTCCGGTCGACCCGCGACCACGGGCGGTGCAATCCGTCTCGAAACGTCGGGATAAATATTAAAAAGGTAACGTGATAAATACCCGGTCATATAATTTATAAAATTTGTTATAATTTGTCTTGTGGATAAAAAAAATGTTGTGTTTACGTTATCGTCCAATGTGAAAACGTCTAATATTTTAATCAATAGATTAATCAAACGCCAACAGAATACCGTCTTGCCTCAAACCTTACAACTACGATCAACGTCCACACTCCACCGATTAACGTAAAACACAATTTTGTGTAGCAACTAGTACACCCTGTGGCAGCATACTAGCTAGTTGGTAAGCTGTGCTGGCGATTACGCGGGAATGGGATTATCCATTCACTTTGTGGCGTAAGCTTGATTTAATTTGAAATCCTATACAGGAGTAACTAGTTTTTGCTTTAGAAAGGAAAGATTATATGAAATCGGTTTTAATTTCCGCGAACAAAACCGGTTTTAGATTAAGTTTGAAATTCCTCTTTGAGAAAAGTTTATATACTATCCTACTAATATTATAAATGTGAAAGTTTGTGAGAATGTATGTAGGTATGTATTCTTTCACGCAAAAACGGCTGGACCGATTTGGTTAAAATTTTAGTTAAAAGTAGGTTAAAATAGTCTTTTACGACCTACAGGACCTGCAGCCTAAAAACCCAGTCACTACTTTCGAAAAAATAAAACAAAATTTATGTAACGTACATTGACTTTTGGTAATAAATCTTCAGACAAAAAAGCAGTGTCATTCAGAAAATTACCTCCAGAGTTTTTTAATGTTAACCTTTTCGTCAGTTCATCTAATCCCAACACGTGGTGCTAGATTTTGTGATTTTTCCATTACTCGCCTTATTTTAGGAAAGTCACGTAAAAAATTGAGGCATTCCTTTGGGCTTACCTGGCATCTAGCCCGTGCCATTCACTCTCTCATTCAAAGTTTATTTTAATCTTCAATTTTCTATCAGAATATTTTTTTAATAAAAATAATAATATAATGACTCTACCCGCGACCACGGCATAATTTTTATTTTTAATAACATCAACATCAACTTCATAATAAGGAACTATTCCAGTGGTAACGTTTAAATTAACCTCCTCAATATATTTTAGTAAGTCTGTTAAGTAAAATTTATTGCTCGTTGTGGCACTCTGTATTGGGGAAACATACATTTAAGACACCTATTACTTACCATTAGATAGTCCTACGCACATTAGTAATTTCTTTATTGGAGTGTCCTAAATAAATTAAGTTTCACTAATGAGTTAGTGGGTGCTTTTAAAAGCTATTGTATAATTATGTTTTTTTTTAAATAAACAAAACATTTTTTCTGTTAAAAAAAGTTGCTAGATTTACTATTAGAATTTATACGTTCTTATTTTAACTATTTTTAATACTTTTCCTTGTAAAAGTATTTTTTGCATGCGTGGCCATGTTTTGATGCTGTTACCTAAATCATGGAAATTTTAGTGGTCTTATTTTATTTAATCTCAAAATAAATCACGCATTTTCAGTTTATCAAATATTTTATGAACATTGTGCCATCAGGACAATATCTAATGAGACAATTTAATTGTCAGCTGCCCATCATTGGTTAATAATCCATATTATTATTATTCACAATGAAATAAAATTATTGTGTTGCTGAAATCGCTATCATTATAATTTGAGTATTTGTTTTTGTGTTTCACTCGTCACTTTAATTTTTTCTGTATAAATCATCAAGGAAAGATGTAAAGCCCTGAGTTATAATTATCTCAGAATAAAAAACTGAACAAATCTGCGATATTTTCGTTGAAATCATCAAAAATAAAACCTAGCGCGCTCACGTAACTACCCATAATTTTGCATAAACAGAACCGCAGTGCTGATTGTCGCTGACAGTTGAGTGAACCCCCACAAAACCTCAGCAATTGAACAAGGCAAATGAATCCTTCGACCCGTTGGACCTTTTTCTGTTTGTTTTTGATCCGAGACAATGTTTGTTCTCAGAGTTTCTTAAAATTAAACCTTTGAGCGGAATTGGAATATTTCGGGTCGATGTGTACGTTTTTGTTTTTATTATTGTTTTGTGAATGTAGCTTTGGTAAAGGTTTTTCGAATATTTGATTCGGGCTTGCCTGCGGTTGCGATCGCGTTGCTTAAAAGTTTACTGTTTTAAAATGGATTTTGTGTTTGAGTGAAATGAGTTTGAGTCAAGGGTACTAAGGTATACCTATATATATGTCAATTTGCCTGTGTCATGCCTATTGTACCTAATATTTACTTCCGACCTTGCCTTTATCATTACCTAGTTTACAAATCAATCTTCAATCTAGTAGGTAAGTAAGTACCTACTTTAGGTTTTAAATCAATATTTTTTTTAACAATCGTATCTTAATATAAAATAATGCATGCTGCAACAATTGGATTCCAATATTTCTGAATCATGAATCATTTTACTGAATCATTTAACATTCATAAAACACGTTAAGTATCAAATCAATATTAATTTATGAATTCAAAAGTTACCTATTTTTCATATCAAACAGCCCGGTAAAAGTTCTTTAAAACTACCAAAAAACATGGTATTGTTGATGGAAATGTTTTGAGTTTTCCAACTAGCTCCGAGTGCGAACAAAGCTGAACTTTTAATGCCGGTCAGCTCGCATCAGAGCCTATAAATTTGAACCATAATGCGACCCCTTCAAACTATACTCCATTATTCAGAACTAGCTCTGGCCTGTGGCTTGAATCAACGAAGAATCAAAATTAAAAGTTTTATTAAACGATTTTATTTAAAGAATCGAGGAATATTCTATTATAATTAAACTGCTTAGCTTCGGACTATATGACGCTATGTGAAATGTCAAAAGATATTTATTTATTATTATTCTGCACTTTTTTTAAGTGACCACCTCGGCAGTATCTTTCAAACAATTAAAGAAATTTTAAAATCGGTTGTCTAATTATTGACGAAATAATCGGTGAATAATACAAAAAAAAAATAGTCACTGGAACACTGGAAGATCTTAAAAACCCAAAGATCTAAATAGTTTTCTACCACTGCCACTTTTGATCTTGTTTTCTCTAAATTTTTCAAGTCATGTTGCTAACTCAAGTTTGAATCACAAACTAACAAACATTTGTAATGTTTGTTCTGGCATGTTTGTTTTCACCAAACATTGCTTTTTATTGCGTTAATGGAAACTGGTAGACAGATAGACAGACTGGACATTTGTGTCATATGTGATGTAGGATGTTTTTTGTTAAATCCGTCGTGTTTTATGTTTTTGTGAAAAACCGAAGTGAACAAGGAACCTTTATAGTTTCGGTTTGTCCGTCCGTCCGTCCGCAGTTTTTTTCAGAGACTATTGATAAGTACTAGAAAAATATAATTTGGCAAGAATAATACATAATTTACGATGCCAACAAAGTGGTGACATAAAATCATAAAAATAGTATTACCTACTTCAGGAAACCTCCCCTACATGTGAAGTAAGTGTAATTTTTTTTTTCGATATATAAACACTATGACAGCAGCCTTAAAATGGCCGCTTCGAACATTTCTGCTAGCAATTCATAAAGTGCATTAATTTCATGGATTGTTTAGCATTTTCACTAAATTTTGGTAAAACGGATCAATTTGAGCCATTCTATTTAATATCATTATATTATAATTTATATTTTGGTGAAAATGCTAAACAATTCATGAAATAAATGCACTTTATGAATTGCTAGCAGAAATGCTCGAACGGCCATTTTAACCCCCCTGGTCCAATATTATAGAAGACTTTATGTGACACATAGCGCTTTTTGACAGTTGTGAAACGCAACATCAACCTCACAATTTGTGATTTTAGTAAGAGAAGTGTCACTTCACTACAACCTGCGTTTGATGGGCCCTGGGTTATTAGATAAAGGGATTAATTTAGCGCTAGTGATGTGCTAAAGTAAACGCGTTTCCAATACCCGTTGACCCTAGGCACAGTATTGGTAAGTGTTACACAGTAGTAATAGAAAAATACGATAAATTTTTATTTGTATTTGCTTTTGATGGATGTTTAAAACATTATTTTGAAATGATGTGACATTAATTCGATGAAAGTAAATAAATGAAAAAAAATAAGAACAAAACAAGCCCAGCTATAATGAATATATTCTTGAATGTAGGCAAAACCTAAACGCCACTAGTTGGCGCCGCAAAAATCAAACACAAAAATAGACCGACGAAAAAGACGGAGTCATTTCAATGTTCAAGATGGGGTATCTATACTTATGTAATCTGTGGTAATAGGAACCAGGGTAAATGGGACTTTTAGTCAAATAGACTATGCCATTTAACCAGCACTACTGTAAGTAAACATACTAGTGCTGCTTCCAAACATTGTTCGCTAAAGCGTGATTAAATTGATGGTTACGAGCTGATCAATTGTTACCGTCACCATTCCACTTAAAGCTTATGATGTGACCTTGTTCATAATAAATTTTAATGAAGATATTAAGACTTAGTATTATTAAGTATCTTTTAAAGCGTCTCTGAATCGTGCCATTTTTATAACTTACTCGTATGATTAAAAAAAAGTATTTTTGAAGTAGGAAAAGTATATTTTTATCATAATAATCATAATAAAAACAAGTGGAAAAATTAACCAACGTCGTAAGTGATATTTTTTTGCGTAATGCATTTTTGTTTTTTCTCCTCCAAATATTCTAATTTAGATCTTCTAACTTTTGTCATGGGACAACGTCCAAAGTAGCCGAGAGGATGGTTTAGGTGCTGGGCAAGCCTATTCCATCTCATCAATGTCCCAGGCACTACCAATGCCCCGTTAAGTGTAGGCAAAGATTACCTCCTGACGCTGTATAAATCATCTAGTACAAATGCAAAGGCCTGAGTTGTTTCTGTGTATTTTTATTTATTCTGTAGGAACAGTAAAGTTCATCCTTTGAATATTCTTGTTTCACTTTCAAATAAAATCGGAAAAAAATTGTCCAAAGAAAATTGCCGACGCTTCTATTAAAAGAACAGTCAACCAATTATCTCAACAAAGAAAAAAATAACATCAATTTGTAAATAATAGAAGAAAATATTGAGGTACAGTCAAATTTATGGATTCTACGAACGTGTATAGTACATCAAACAATTTGGTACATTATTTTCGTAGAATCGTATTTTGTTTGTAAATTTGTTTGTCTTGACCAGTTGAGCTGGTCTCTTGTAACCCTTAGATAGCTCAACTGATCTAATTGTATTTTGTACAGTTATGTAAATGTAGTATTTAGTTACTATCAATAAATGTGTTTTTACTTAATATTTATTCCATATGGAAATCAAACCTGCATCTCCATCACCTGACGGAGGTATTCTCCAAAACTACTCAGCTGATTACAAAAATTATTTAGCCGATCCGTAGAATGGACTGTCGGGATGAATATAGCTATTTCATCCCTGTAGGTTCATTACACCCGTGCAAAGCCGGGACGTGCTAGTCCCATATAAATACAAACATGTATGTACCACAGGTTTTAATAAAACCTATTTCAGGCATCAGACTCGCACAAAACATACCTACCACCACGAAACTGTAGAACATTTATTAATAAGCTTTTGTTTGTGTTTAGTTTTTGAGAGAAAAAAAAACAAATTGAAATTGAAATAAAAAAAAAACTATACACAAGAGCAACCCATTAGTTTATTCGTTCTCTCTCGGCCCATCGCCTCCTTAATAAAACATTCAACCCCTTCTTACGTTCGCGCCATAAATTTTAATAGAAGCAGGTATCGCGATACACATACGGGTCAGAATCGTACACGACGTCAGTTTTGCGGCGTGCCGTGGCTTTAAATAATGCAGCCAATGCAAACGTATGTATTGATTCTATTTTGTCACTCATTTTTATATCGTCCTTGCTAAGCAAGTAATAGTGACAAGTACTAAACGTTTAGCTACTAAGCTCGTGTAAACCAGGCATCATTGTTACTTATTTTTATATCGTCCATTCTAAGCAAGTATCAGTGACAAGTACTAAACGCCTAGCTACTAACCCCGTGTAAACCAGGCATCAGGTAAGGCTGTTCCTTTCGATTTAACTTAGTTCAGAGCTCAAAGCATTGATAAATTGGGAGTAAACTAGCTTGTAGAGGTTCTACGAGAGGTACTAGGGCGTAGCACCTAGAGGTTCTACGAGAGGTACTACGACGTAGCACTCAAATTGATCGGAGTAGTAGGGAATTTGTGCTATTCGTCTTTAAGATTTCTTGTGTCATCTTCTTTTAATAAAAGTTAAAGAACAATACAATATTTCCAGTTTTTGCTGTTTTATTAGTCGATTAAATTTTCCTTGTATAAATCAAAATATAGTGCAATAACTTTAGATGGTTCTCACTCCGGTTTTTCTTCGGGCTATTTTTTTGTGTTTAAAAATATTAGCACTAGATGGAGTTACTTATTTTTGATTGCAGGCAAGACCTAAACACTGCTAGGGGCGCCGCAAAATCAACCACAAAAAAATAGCCCGAATAAAAACCGGAGTGAAATTGATGTTCTAGATGGTGTATCTGTACATAGTATTATTTTATCTGTGGTAATAGTAATATTTAAGATTAAGATAAAGTACCCTACGTCCATAAGCAATGTTTTTACCTGCGGCTTACGTTATGGTGTGCAAAAACATCAGAAAAGCGACTGCTCAGGATTTCCATAAATAAACCCTCACTTTATTAGAGCACCCGTTCCGACCAATAATTCGTGTGATTTCCCCTCTGTCCTCAGAATATCAGTAGCCCTACCATCAGTTTTCGAGTTGTATAGTTATTTAACTATAATCCTTGTTAACGAGTCAAGTATTTCAAATGTATGAAAACATTCGTTTATGTAAGTTACCGGCTGCGCTGGATTTTCATACATTCTGTGATACTTGGTGCTGGGCAAGCCTATTCCATCTCAACAATGTCCCAGGCACTACAGTGTCGCGTTAAGTGTAGGCAAAGATTGCCTCCTGACGCTGTATAAATAAATCATCTACTATAGATGCAAAAGGTCTGAGTGTGGTACGGTATCGAGGTTAGTATCAATACTACAATAACCTGATGGTAGGGCCTCTGTACCCTTTACGTATTTGCGAAAGCAATCTGTTTTCACAAATTATTTTCTGATCCAAATACAATGTAAACATAAAAATGTATACGTGTTTGTTTCCCTGAGTTAATGTTCCAGAAGCGAGTGGGAAAAAATATAATGATCGACACCATGCGATGGGAAAAATAATTTTTTGTTGGAAGACTAAATAAATATCATATACGAGCTAATAGGAAGATAAAATAAACTCACGTGATTGGTTGTCAAAAATAATTATATATTCTTGGATAAGCTAGATTTGACAATTGACAATTGATTTGACAATCTAGCCAATCATGAGAGAGAAAATTATTTTTGACAACCAATCACGTGAGTTTATTTTTGTTCCTATTAGCTCGATTCAAGAAATGAAGTATAGTTAGACATAGACAGTTATTATTCTTCATGTACTCGTATGTTTTTTTAACCTATTTCGTCCCACTACTGGGCAAAGGTTATTTATTATTTTAGGATATTTATATCAACATCCCAACAGTCAGTTATGTAACTACTAAACTGAAATAATTTTTTAAATCGGCTGAGTAGTTTTGAAGAATCTTTTTCAAACAAACAATATAGCTGTTTATAATATTAGTATAGATTGTTTTGCTTAACTTCTAAATCTTACAGGCAATTGAGTCAATTATTTGACTATCAGAAGATTTTGCTGATAAGACTGTACATTTTTAAGTGGTGCGTGAGGTCCTACAGAAATGAACACATTTTTCTATCTTTCCTTCTTTTTTTATGACTAGAATCAAATAGCAATACTATCGTTTTGTAATGATGAAATCAAATAAATGAATCCCCAAATCCAAGCCATAATGGTTATTTAGTAATTTGCTTTCTAAAAGAAACACTAAATAACCTTTAAAAAGTACTTTGATGAACGTTAACTAATTAAGATTCATAATTATTAACTCATTAACGCTTTACAACTGAAAACCTAATTTAACTTTCTATATAAACTAATGGTGTTGCTATTAATTCTAATAACGGCATACTTAATTTATTAAATTTTTAATAATGCTTAAAGTTTTTGCTTATTTAAGTCATAAATATGTTTTGATTTGAAGAATGCAAAAAACTGATTCATAAAAGGGTACAGATTTAGTCGGTAAGAAGTATTTTTATCGAGAATGACTTTTTATGGTACTAAAAAGGCCCGATGGAGAATTTAAAATACGCAGCACAGAAGCACTCAATTGAAAATTATCATTAGCGGTCACCCATCCAAATTGTCATAGCTTAGAACGTCGAACTAAAATAACCTTAGGAATACCAAACAAGCTATTTCACGAGCGTGTGACTCTACTACTCAACATAGGTACCCTCGACATTAGCACATAACTAATTAAATTAAAATTAATATAAAGCAAAGAGTCCACTCTCTGATAAATCTTTTATCATGTTCTAAAAATCTAACCAAATTCTTTAAACTTTAACACTACCTATTTTAAAGTCAGTTTTCTGTCGCGACTTTGTCTCCCTCGTGCCGAAACTATTACGAAAGTACCTGCTGATATCGGATTTGTTGATAAAGAAACCAAACTTTCTTTATTGCTTTTGCTTTCAACAGATTGAGTCCCCAATAATAATGACCCAAACATTTTCGACGTGGGTATAATGTGGGGCGCGACTTTTTGTCGTATTTTCTTTATGAGTGTTGTACGAGAGACTTAAAATTTATAATTTGTTGAACTACCAATTAATATACCTATAAAAAGTATTCATTGTAAACGCCCACTAAAAATAAATAAAAATTCTCAAGTTATTTACAGTAAAAGTGTATTTTTTCAATTTAAAAAAGTAACAACTGACATCGAGCTAAGATAGCTGGACATTTTTAGAAAAAATAATAACTGAAATGTTCGTCTATTTTATAAAAATTAAAGTCTACACACCTTAAGTCAACTTCAAGTGAACTCTTGTATGTTTTTAGAAGACAACCGATGCACACGGATGAGTACTTTCGGAGATTACCTCCGTAAAACAAACAAACAAACAAACTTTACCTATTTATTTAGTCTAGAAGTATAAATGGCGACAAAAAGTCGCGTCTTCAACTTTACTTCAATAACATGTTCCAGCTCGAAGTCTTATCTAACTTCCGAACTGTCCAAGCGAGTTGGCGGCATAATCCGACTTCATTCAGAATTGATTGCTTTATCGGGGAACTGGTGCTTTTTTGGTGCACAGCTGCTCAAAAACTGCTAATTGCAAAGCCATTCTTAATTACACGGGTTTTATACGAATATAATAATTAGGTACAAAACAGTCAAATTCGAAAAGGACTTTCCCAGCATAATGTGGGTTAGTGCTAAAATTTACTTAACGGAAATCTCTAGTCAAGGGATTTATACACTCAAATTACCAAATACACTTTAAATACTTATGGATGACCAGTAATTAATAAGTACCCTTAAAAAATATTATTAGAACAGATTATAACATTCATTTCATCATCATCATCATCTCAGCCCATTTCCACCCACTGTTGGGTATAGGCCTCCTCTCTATTACGCCACTCATTCCGATCCCTCGCGAGTCTCATCCACTGATGACCGACCACGCTTACGATGTCGTTTGACCATCGGGCGGGTGGTCTGCCTCTTGGTCGTTGCGCGTCCCGGGGCCACCATTCGGTAATTGCTTTCGTCCATCTTCCATCGTCCCTTCTAGCCAAGTGCCCCGCCCAACTCCACTTTAGCCTCGCGATCCATTTACATAAACTAAACTACTACCGCAGGCAAACGATAGATCGGATTGGCACAGGATCGTGGCGGATGGCGGATGGCACTGAGGGAGGCCTATACCAAGCAGTGGGTGAAGTCGGGCTGTAGATGATGATGATGATGAAATCACTACCTACATTTCTATAACTGTACAAAACACAATTAGAACCAGTTGTGTCACCTAAGGATCATTGCAAACGATCTTTAGCTTGACTATTTAGATTGTTAAGGGATTGCTTTAAAAAAAAGCTAGGCCCAGACCACCAGGTTCTTGCCTGATTCTTTCCCTGGTGTAGGGAGTTGTTTTGGAACAGGCAATAGAGTCAACTAGCTTTTAAGACTGTACGTTTTTGAGCGATCCTTGAGGTCCTACGAAATAAACATATTTTTCTTTCTTTCTTTAAATAAACGTAACAAAATTGTCACTAAACACAATCCGGATCATAGCTTATTCTTTTTGTCACCACTTCCTCAATATCCCAAAATGACTCACAAAATAAACACTTATTTGTTACTTTTCCGGAACATCATAAAAATATCAAAAGGATCGGGTTCGTGACCGTATCGAGATCAGAAGGCGGTATCGCATGATATAAGGAATTATCGCGCCCTAATCCTGGGGCGGGCGGATTAAGGCTTACTCGGACAGCTGTGATAAGACGATATTAAATATAGCATCACCATCATCATAATCATACGCAGCCTGATTTCTCCCACTGCTGGGAATAGGCCTCCCTTTGTTTCTGCCATTTCTCACGGTCCTGCGCTTGCCTGATCCACTGCCGGCCCACGACGTTGGCAATATCGTCGACCCATCGTGCTGCTGGTCGTCCGACGCTTCTCTTGCCAGTCCTCGGCCACCATTCTGTCAACGCCTTGCACCACCTGTCATCACCACGTCTCGCCAGGTGTCCTGCCCAACTCCATTTAAGTTCCATAAATATAGCATCACCATTTAATAAAATAACGGCTTTTTATACGAGTAAATGCCCAAGGTTTTAGTTTTTAATTGACTTTTAAATTACATTGACTGTTAAATTAACAATTAGTTATTAAGTTAATAAGAACATACCGATAAATAAAAGAAAGAATAAAATTACCATTTAAATATATTTTGAACTACTTATTCATAAAAGCTAATTTATTTAATATCAGATTATTCTCTGCAATTAAAAACTAAAGGCATTATATTTATTATAACTTTTAGTTTTTAATTGACAAAAGTTACTCTATGGAGTAAATAAATTTTAATGGAGTAATTAACAAAAACAATACTATTACAGTATATAATATAAATGAAACTAATATCTTTGTAACATAAAACAAAGTAGAAGTTGTATAAGTATTTGATAACTCGACCTGTTTTCATGATTTTCGATTTGATGGATATGTCTCAAAAATTTGAAAATAAACACTAAAACACTGAAAAATTTACGAATACATTTAAATAAAACTGTCGGCTCAATTGGTTTCAAACAGAGTTTGGCGTAACGAAGTTGGCCGAGACAGCTTGTAAATAAATCTATACTAATATTATAAAGAGGTAAAATTTCTTTGTTTGTTTGACGGAGGTAATCTCCGAAACTACTCAGCCGATTTAAAAAATTATTTCACAGATGTGTAGAATGGACTGTTGGGAAGGTTATAGGCTATATTTTATCCCGGTATTCCCGCGGGAACGGGACTTACGTGGGTGAAACCGCGGGATACAGCTAGTATATACTAAAACTATGTAGGTCAAAAGGGCTTATAAATCGATTTGTGTACAAGTTTATGACTCGCAGTAAACCATTGTTTTACGGCACTCGTCTCTTTTCGATTCACATCAAAAGGATGCTGAGCTTTTTATGGTTTAGCTCTAGTTGTACAGTCAGTCAGATATAATTTTTGATTAAGTGTTACTACGTCTCAAACTGGCGCCGTCACTTATTCCATTATTAAGTTGAACAAAGGAACTTAAAAAATATAGTTGTTTGTGTTACCTTTCCTAAGATTATTTAATACTTCTGTTGGTATTCGTTTTATTTTGTAAGTTTTAGAAGTAGTAACAACAGAGTTTGGTGGCCTCAAACTAAACTAACACCTACAGTAACCAAAACCTTAGAGATTGTTGAACTAGATTTATCTAGTTGTCATTTTATGGCCCAAAAGTTACACACAAAAGTTAGTTACTATCTTTTCGGATAGTACAAAAAAAACTATTAATACACAATTTTTTTGTCTGACTGTACAACGGGTCGGTACTAACATTGACAATACGCGAGCTGTTATGGGTATCTATTGTTTGTGATCCAATTGTAGTCCGTATCTAACCGCTTCCAACTGAAATACGCATAGATGGAGGTGGGACACCATGAATTGTTATGCTACCATGTCCAGTATTGAAGCTTGTATAGTACATGGTAGATCATTGAAGTTAAATTGTGTTATAAGCGGCCACAGTTTGGATTGCAAGTAGCATGAACAACTGAGAGCTTGAGCGCGGGTTTTTTTAAGGAATTTTTTTGTTAAGTGGTCGGGAGACCTTTATAACCTAATATAATACCCTAATACCTTTACAGATATTTGTTCCATGTTTTCTATCTATAATTTATGCGTGTATTTACAAAAAAATCTATAATCTATAAAAGTATTATATCAGTCATCTGGTTACCATAACACAACTATTAAATTGTTTAACTCGAGACTAGGTAACGCTGTGTGAAATGTCTTATAATTTTTATTTATAACTTCACCTGACTTTAATAGTCTCTATTCATCAAAACTCAAGGTCCTATAGTCTGTACTGAGAGTGTATTTTGTTGTTTTGAAACGCAAATTGTATTTGAGTTCCTTTCCAATGCCTCAGACTTAAGCCTTTAAGAACTTCGAATCTATTTTCATTTGAAAATCTAAAGAGTGTAAAAAAGAACATCTGAAAAGCTTTTGTTTGTTTTTCACTGAGTTATAAAAGATATCAATTTCTCGAATATTCTCTTTTGTCGTAAAACGTTTTCATCGAATCTCAAATAAAAATATAAGCAATATTTTTACATGTTTTTTAAGAGTCTCTGTAAGTATTATCCAAAAGTTTTTTAGCCTGTGGGAAGTAATGTAAATTGTTTAAAATATCGGACTTTGAAAAGAGAGTGTAGAATTTATAACCAAATATACAAACCTCTTTATAATAATAAATAATAAATATCATTGAACATTCCACACAGTCATCTATTATAGTAACAAGCTAAGCAACTAAATGTTATGGTAACCAGATGGATATAATACTTAGATACTTAAATTTTTTTATAATCCACATATTATTATAGACAGAAAACACCCAGAGACGGAACAAATATCTGCAGAACATACAAACAATTTGTCCCGTAGCGGGGATCGAACCCGCAACCTCCGCGTCTCAGGCGGGCCTTCGCCCACTGCGCCACAGAGGTATCAATATTATCTTTTACACCGTGTTTATCTCGGATCGTAAAGTTGTTTACATAATTGAGACTGTTTGTTGAGGGTAGAACAAAAACTCCCGGTGAATAGAATTCGCTGATCATGCTTCCGAGCTGCCTGACTAATAAACGAAATTTTGAAGGAGTTTTTGTAAAACCCGGTTTACGGTAAACCTTTTCTGTTTTAAATATTCATTTACAAAGAAAGTTTTTGCTTTGATTCTAAATCCTTTTATAATTAAAAAAATGTAAGGGTCTTAGTAGTAAATTGACTTTCCACAAATAATCCATTTACTGTTTGAATATTATTGGAAATTAAGCTCAGTATATACCTATTATGTAACGGAACAATAAGATAGATAAGATTAGACAAACACACAAAATAAAAAACTAAATCTTAAAGATATTTCTCCCCTCCTCTTGGTGCGAAACGTTCGTCAGGTAAAAGGACTTTAAGCGCGCATCAATTGGTACTACTCAAAATAGGCGCACGTCTAAACACCTGGATGTCGATTCTCGACGTCTTTCAAAATATGACGCGGTAAGAGATTGCTCGTTATCGAGCTTTTGTTTTCTGAAATCCATCGCATTATAAAAAAAAACTACGATAAGTCAAGACATGGTTATTCGGAGAATAAGGGGCTGGTTTAACCAAGAATAATTGTGTAGGTAATCACAAAGTCACAAAGAATCTCTTTTTTCTTTTATCCTGGAAAATAAATTCCGAATCAATAACAAATTAATCTAATCTTATCCATTTTGCAATTTATCAAGCAAAAAACTTAAATCCGGCTTTTTGCTGAGTTTGAAAAAGCCGTCCTTTACAATTCGACGAATTAGCAATATCACGATCTATCGGACAATTTCATGCTTTCGGAGCGCGACCATTTGCAGAAGATTGGGACGAAATTGCGATTGGTGTGAATAGGAAAATGATTCGAATGTGATGAAATACGAACAAGGGATTATCGAGCAAATGAGATTAAAATAAAACAAACTTTACATTGCTGACTATAGAGACTTATGTCCGGGTATCCCCTTCGGCCACGTAAGACATTTTGTAAACAGTTAGGTACAGTATAAGAAATCACAATGTGTTTTCCATCTAATTAAAATTCTCTGAAAGACACGATTTTTAAATACTGAAATGATCTTTATCGAAGATATTACTTACTTGATGTTTTTTTATACAAATAGAACAGGCTAGAATGTCTCAAATTATTAACGCCCTCAAAATATTTAAGCTCTATTGCAGTCCACCACTAAATGCTTAAAAATGTAAGGGCGCCGCGGTTATATCTAGATCCAGGCAAAAGCCAAAATATAGTTTTTTTTTCAAAAACCATTCTAAAGAATTTTTCAAATACAGTGAGTCACATAAAAATATCAAGCAATTTTCGCTTGGTAGCTTTTTTGACCACTCTATTGAGAAACTCCCAATTATAAAACTGCAGAATGTAGTTTGAAAATGGCTTTGAGTTTTGAGTAAAATCACAAAAATTCCAGGCAAACAACTTTGAGTAGCAGAGCTATTGACAGGTGCCACAACATGCCTTTAGAGGAATAAGGAAACAAAAATTGTTTTTGAAAATAAGTATATATTACTGAAAAGTCTCTATCTCCATATTGTACAGGGAAAGGTATTTAATTTACGAAACGAATAAGAACGAAATAAATTTAAATTCAAGAAGAGTCATTTAGGTCACCATTTTACTCTATTCATCTAGCTTTTTATTATATTTATATATTTATTATATTTACCTATATCGACATTTTACTAGAATTGAGCAAAATCTCTAAAATTTTCTATCTAGTCTGACATAAATGGTTAACTAAGGTTTACCAAAAACTTAAAAGGCAATTAACCTACGGAACACGTGCGAAAACCCCAAACTCTGCAGAAACCAGGGCACCTACGGCACCGTAAAACATTGAATTTGACACCAAACTAATTTTACTCGTTCTTCCACTATCAACATATTCGATGCACTTTGAATAAGTTCATAGCGCGATAAAATTGTAGTTTCCTCATTCGATTTCTATGAATAAATAACTTTAGCAATGTACTCGTATCTCGGTTGCATTCTACTTTTATTGAAATGAAGTTTAAGATAAAAAACAACAGATGTTTGCAACTGTGGAATACAAATACAAATACAAATACAAATAATTTATTCATGAAACAGTAAATGTAGGTAGGTACACAATATTAAAATACACTCCTCAAATCGTCTTTTGTAACCAATTTTAGAACGCTGCATACCTGTACCTATTTACAGAAACTGCACTAAGTACCTATAACATATTTTAATAACTGTAGGTACAAAAAACAATAAAAACTAGATTAGCCAAACAAAAATCATTATAATCAATCTATGGGTAGCTCAACTTATCCAAGCCAGACGGAAATGTGTCCAAGACACTTGCAGGGTTGCCGCTGTGACCGAGTGGTAAGGTAGCCCATGTTACGGGTGATCGCTTGTATCGTCGCAGGTTCGAATCCTGCCGGTTTTGTAACTTTTATCAAGATTTATAATTTTTCTAATGCTGCAATTTACTAAAGACTGGAACGAATACCTACTTACTCGAACCAAATATCTAGTATACTTACCTATTCTTTTTTATTTGGTATTTGGTTCGAGTTGGCAGGTATTAAAGTATTAAACCTTGTCAATGCTCTATCTTCTTCAAATACGATATGAGATAGGTAGAAACTGCTCTACAAAGGTAGTCAAAAGATTCCATTCAGTGCTGCAGTCAATATTTGAGTCGACTGGTTTATCGGACCCCCGCGCCTTACAGGATTTATGCCGCAAAAGTGCCTCGGGCAGCATACAGATATCTTGTTTCAGGCGTCTGTTTCTCTTTGTCGTTTTAAAAATGTTGTAGTTGAAATGATAATAAAAAGTAGAACATTGACATAACCGTAGCAATATTTTTTTACATTTTTTAAATATTAGGTAAAGTAGGTAGGTACTTTATTACTAACCTTATAATTTCATTTTTAAGTAATGTACGTAAACTTATCCAAGCAATTACTTCTAAATAGCTTTCGTCATTATTAAAATGCAAGCTTTGGACTTAATCATTGGACTACGTACCTTACTACAAGATAAACATTATGAAAATCATACAAACATTTCTCTTACCCCAAGAATCCAACAGGCACAGCACATCTCATCATAAAAATTAAACTCTGAACCGAAACAATTGAGTTTCGATCATAAAATTCTAGAATAAACCCGTCAGAACTCAAAGCAGAGTTCAAAGGTTTGTAACTCGAAGAATCACCTCTGCTCCCGAAGGCATTGTACTCAAACCGCATCGAGTTTTAAGTCTTATTGAAAAACGTGAGACGGAACTTTAAGGTTCTAGGCATTGCTACATTTATACATCTAACAGAAAGGGGTCTCGCGAAATATTAAATATTATTTATAAAGGTACTGTAGTTTTGACATGACTCTGACTGAAGGACTTCACGCACCCCTAAAATAAGGGCAGATAATGTAATTCTTAATGGTGAGCCTGTTTTTGTGTACATCCAAACTTGACTTAACAAACAGGTTAAGGAACATTGTGTTTGCGCTCAGACACTACAATGTTGAAAAGCGTTACCCAAGGTACAAAATAAAACGCGAGTTTGTAATCAAAAGTTTATCTGAGTTCGATAAATTCCAGCGACACGTGGAAGGTTGATGAGGAGTGTTCAGGTTAAATTATTAGTATCTACACAATGGAATTCAATTATGTGGAAGCCGTAGGTAATTTTACCTTCGGGTAAAGTTTTTGGTTCCGATTATTGACTTAAATTGGATAAACTTTGTGTTATTTGGATTTAATTACTTTGTTCTTTGCCACTTCAAACCCTCGTCACAAATTAATTATTTATTAGTGTCTATTGAATACTTATCAATGTGATTTTTTTATTGGATTAAAACAATCACAATTTTACAACAAAAGGTAATAACTATCTTATTTCTTTATCAACTCAAAGTAGTAAAATAGAATAAATTCTCCGGAAATAATACAAAACGGAATGTAAGGAAATATGACAGCGATCAAAGTCGCGGGCATTCCTCTATTAATATTTACAGATGAATATTTATGCAGCTTTATGTAATTTCTTACAAATTATCATATTATGCATGTAGTATAGCCGCACACTGCGCAACTGTAAACTACGACTAAGGCTGTTGCGGTCGTAACATAGTTAAAACATCAGGATGTAAATTGTAAATGGAGTTAATAACATGATAAAATTCCGTGCTAACTTGCAACAAAGTAAGAAAAACTGGAGTTTTCAAATACCTGATCCAATGCTTTTTGCTAATTTTAAGAATGCCACGTTATTAAATAATAGATAAAATATTATTTCGGTACATCGTTTGTTATAATTTAATAATGACATGGACAAATTTATTATAATTTTTTTTATTTTTGTCTAATAAATATAAAGATATGATAAAGAAGATAACAGCAAATCGAATTTAATATACCTACGAAGTTATTATAATTAAAATTATAATTTTTACCCTTTGATTAATTTTGCAATCTTGTTAACATCAATAAATTAAATGAACTCGAGAGAAATAATTTTAACAATATTTCTGTAACATTGCAGAACATCTTCAAAATATTTTACACTATAAACTAAAATGAGTTTATGCATCCCACTGCGGCCGTACTTATCAGCTATGCACTCTCGGCTTTTATTATTGCAAATGTATTCCGTCCCCATTCTCTAGCGATGTACTTTTAATATTATGGCGTGAGTGTTTCCTTTGCTTGTTGATATATTATTATGAGCTAGACGGATAAAAGTGCATTTACTGTAACATTACATAGTCGTCGCGTCGATGGGCTTGCAACCTGTCACGTATGGTAAATTAACTTCTGCAAAAAGCGGGCATGTACCAAATAAATATTTGGACATACCTCTGACTACCCCATTAGACTGTATCCCAGCAAGCGGTAGATATATTTTTTTCAGATCATTATGTAATTCTTTAGATCTTTTGAAGATGTCTTGGAGTAGTCAGAGATCTACATTTTTTGAATCATAAATTCTTTTAAATATAAAGTTTAAACTGTGTTTAAAAATATAGTCGGTCGTGTAGTAATGTTATTTTAGGTTATATTAGAATGGCTATTTCACAGCAGCAACTTTTAATCCAGACTATTGTAGCAACTGTCTTGTTGATTGCAATACAGATACAGTTGCCGGCGTTATGGCAACTTTTACAATAATTGCCGTTGTTTGTTCCTCGCTGATTGGATTACGGGAATATACAAGTTTTGTAATAAAATACACATTTATTATTCCTACGAGCGTTGTACCTGTGTCTTGGTAACTCGGTTTATGCTTTTAAATATTGTGAAAAGAAAATGTTAAAAGAAAATGTGAAACTGGAGTGTTAAAACCCACATAATAACACAATTTAAGTTTTTACTAATTGCATTGGTTATTTTTTTTCCAATTACTTAGTGATTTAATTGAAATAAATTAGTTTTTGTTTATTGTTATGTAATACAACATCTCACACCGTTTTGATAGTAACAAATAACATTAATGAACAGTAAACTAGTTAGGTACTAAGTATAACTAGTAAGTAAATAAAATTAAATGTTAGAGCTAGTTTCAATTCCTAGATTTATCGCTGGTGTAGTCCAACTTGGAACCATTCGTATTCCCTGAAAATCGTTCGTCAAACACAACCTCGATGCGGTCACAGGCTCATTTAGAACAGCTCAATCATTAGTTGTTTACAGAACAAATACTACAAGGTTTGTAAATATTTTTTGATGGAACATCTGAATGCGTCTATTTGTGACATTTTGTTTCTATGCTATAAAACTATTCATTGTACGCTAAAAAAGATGAAGGGTAACCGTCCATGTGGAAAGGACCATGCGGTAAGGACAATTTATGGGCATATCAGGAGAAGAATGTTATGTGACTAGTCTCGAGTGTTGGTGGGTGTGTATTTTTTGTTATCTTGTAGAAATACGGGCATACTGGAATCAAGAGTAGCTGAGTAGCCCATGAGTTATTTCAGAATATAACCTAGCTTTATAATATTAGTATGATTAGTCTGATATTAGTTTGATAGTGTGATGTTTGTTCCCCAGCTGTCCTACACAACGTTTGTACTGTGCTACTGTATGATCAGGCCGTAAATCTGGCCAGTGGGCCGGCTATCAATTCGAGCCGTCGTTTTTATAGCCAGCCCGATTACCCGGGGCCATGGGCCGTGATCTCTGAATGTACTGATAGATTGTGGGGATTCCTCTTTATGGATGAGTGAAGACTTTGAAAGGTTCGCGTCAAAGTACACTTGCATTGAAGTCATACTTGGGAGGGGATTTAAGAAACTTTGGTCCAAGGTTTCACAAGGTTTTACTTTGTCATAGTGGTACCCTTTAGGACTTTGTTTTCCTGTTGAATCTAGTTGCTCATAAATTTTAGAATTTTAGTTATTAGAGTGTAAACAATGTCTATAAGATTTTTATTTTGAGAAGGTGAAAATAATTTATTTAATAGTACCTAATAAATATTTAAATATTTCGATAAGAGTACCATAGTATTCGTAGTAGCGTTAACAATCTTGCTGAATAAATATTTATTCATTCGTTATTAAATCAAGTAAGTACATTCCACGTAAAAAAATCAACTTCCGCTTGAGATAAGTATTTGTTCGAAGTTATAATGTAAAATTAGTACATACATTCCATCTAACAAAATACAACTCTTCTATTTTGTACTCAGTTAGATTACATAATTTTCATACCAATAGAACCAAAGCTTTACTATAATTTTCAAATTCTTTTTCCTTCATTAGCTCATAAATTTTTCAGAAAAAACCCACAAACATCATTCAGAAGTCTGACCTCAATTATTTTCTTTTGGAGTCGCCGCAAAAAACAGATGCTGCATTTCTCTCGAACAATATCACATCAATTAGCGAAGTTCACTCAGTATTTTTATTTTATAGTGTTAATTTTTAAGAATCACACTAATAATGGAGAAAGTTTTTGTGTAAATGTTTGTTACTTCTTCATGCTCAAACGATTGGATGGATTTGAATGAAAGGACATCATTCACGCTCTATACATTTTTGGACCAAAAATCAAAAGTGCCGGCCAATAAAAAAAAATGTTATTTCTAGGTAGAGCATGTCAAAACTAACATTTTTTATTATGTAAGAAAACCTGTACGCCTAACGGTTTAGTTTTTATTTACGATAGAAAAAGTATATTTTGACCGTTTGAAATTGCAATAACACTACTAATACTTAAGTGAATTGCACTATTATGGCACCTGTATTACTGAAAAAAAGGTGATTAGGTGTTGCTCATCATCATCTCCCTGCCCTTATCCCACTAAGCGGGGTCGGCCGAACACGTTTCTTTCTTCCATTTTCCTCTATTTTTACTAGGCCTACCTCTTCCAGTGTATCCATCCACATTCATATTCATCGCGACCATACCACGCCAACATTGCACTCCTCAACTTATCAATTCTCCCGTTTATACTCGTACTCATTCCTTCCTTATCTTAACTATTATCGTCACTCCATATATCCATCTCAAAATCCGCATCTCATTCACATGCACTCTACATCTACTACACGCACATCAATAATAAACAATAAATAAATATATTATGTCCTTGGATATTCCACACAACGTCATTCTAGTCCCAAGCTAAGCAACCCAATGTAATGTTATGGCAACCAGATGACTGATACATTTTTCTTGTTAATACATAGGTAAATATTATAGATAGAAAACACCCACCACACGAAACAAATATCTGCAGAACATACAAACATTTGTCCCGTAGCGGGGATCGAACCCAACAGAAATAACAATAACAGTTACTCAATTTTTATCAGCCAGTTGAGCAAGCTGGGTTTAGGGGTTGTAACACCATGCACCACTTACTCGCTATGAGAATTGTCATCGAAAAGGCTACAGAATATCAACTACCGTTATGGCTCGCATTTATTGACTATAAGAAAGCCTTTGATAGTGTTGAGACCTGGATAGTTATTCAGTCTTTGCTGAATGCCATAGTATATCATCGCTATTTAAACTAGATAAAAAACATATACCAAAATGCTCGTCTAACACTACATAATATACCTTCAGAAACAAATCCCGTAAAAATAGGAAGAGGAGTAAGGCAGGGTGATAAGCTGTTACCAAAACTATTTACCTACACTAGTACTGGAAGACATTTTTAAAAACTTAGACTGGGAAAATCGTGGTCTTAATATAGCGGGAACTAGACTAAGTAACCTGAGATTCGCCGACGATATCTTTTAATTCTAGGACAACCCTCACGACCTTGAGGCCATGATACAGGAACTTAATGAAGCCTCTGACCGTTAAGAAATGAACTTGGCTGGTCACGTCGCCAGGCAACAAGACTCGTGATAACACTCAAAACACTAGCCGAATAGAGACTATGGGATGAAACTCGCCCAAGACGCAGGCTGGAAATGCGTTGGTATGATGACAAAAGAACAGCTGGAGTGAAATGGATGGAAACTGCACAAATCGAAGAGAATGGCATAATATGAAGGAGGCCTACACCTATAGGGTTGAATGTGGCTAGGAAAAAAAAGAAGAGAACAATAACAGATTGACTTCAGCATGGCTGTAAAACATTTTTATTATTAAACTGTCAATTTTTTCTTACATATTTTACTACTAAATTGTCAATACCAAGAATTATTTTAGTACAAATTATTATTTTTGTAATAGATATTACGACTAAACTATTATTTGTACGGGTTAGGTGTCATAGTAAAAAATCTCAGGAATAATATGCTCTAACAGGAAACCACATTTTTTTTTTCTGGCCGGCACTTTAGTTTTTTGGTCCAACTTGAATGATCTCCTTTGGTAACTGGATAGCTTATATCCTGAATGAACACTTATTATAAGTTGAAACTCATAGTAAGTATACTATAACTGAAACCAATAAGTTACAGGGCATATCCCACCCACACGGGCATCTGAAAAACTGATGTGAAAAACTGATGATGAATTATTAAGAAAATTCATCGGTATTTCCCACTTCTACTACTTGTTAGAAATCTTTAAAACATCTTGAATGATTAAATAATTTCAAACATCAATGAACATTTAATATTCATAATTTAAACAAAATATTAAACATAGTATTTTGTAGTACATACATAATAATCACGTCTCTTTCCCATAGGGTTAGGTAGAGACCACGGACCTCCACTTGCTACGATCCTGACACACCACATAATTATAGTATTTGATAATAAAATTATTAGCCTAGTTTTTACAGCTCAGTAAGGACTTTAAAACCATTTTCATAAATACATTAGCACAAGTTTTTATTGCGACATTATATATGAGTCGTGATCGCGAAAGTTTAAGAGAGACCATTTTAAACTATAATTCAGAACACATTTAACATTTTCCTAGAGTAATTAAATTAAAAGTAGCTCGTTACATTTAGTTACGGTTTTTATGAAAACTTGCAACGAAACGCTAATTGCTTGAGAAATAAAAGCATTTCCTATAGCATTAGGAAATGCGTTTTTTACAAGCACTTCTAGAACGATATCGAAATAGGTATAGACCTATTGACATATCGCTCTGTATGAGAATTGTTTAACTTTTATCAAATTGTAATGAGTAATTTCCCGTTGTATTAATATAATGTCTAGTACTACTCACGATAGTTTTGAAAGAAAAACAATATTCTTAAAATATCTTCACAAAATTGCCGACTCAAGCTTCTTTCTTGACTTAAAAGTCAAGACAATGAAGACAAACTTTGTTATTATATCTCCTGTCTTAAAGTCTTCCTGTCAAAAGTAGTTTTTCACAATAATTTTCCACCAAAATTCTAGTTTTGAAAGTGTAAAACTTCACATATAATTTCTGCCTCTATTCGTGCGAAGGAAGACATTTACGTGAGACTTGTTGAAACATCCACACATCCAAGAACGTGATGTTTAGAAGTTAGCGTGTTAGAAGTCTCGGTAATACTCTGAGAATTAGTGAAAAGATTTTTCTACGACGGCTATCTTCTATATAAGCACGAATTGATAAATTATTGAAGTTAAGCAACGCTTAGAGCGGTCCCAAATTGGATGGGTGACCACAACTGGTACCGCTTCGTATGGGAATGGTAATCTGTCGCACCCGACTTCTAAAAGACACTAGCCGTGACGGCGACGCGTCACCAGTTGGCCACTTCCTTCTACGATAACAAAAAAGAAAATGAAATTTCATTTATTGCTGATTTTATTATATTCTACTCTCTCTCTTGAGTACTATATTCGTTGAACCATTAAATTGATACAAAAATAATTATTTTTCCAAACAACATTACAATAATTTATATAATTTGAAACATCAAATACATTTACAAAGCTAGCGAGCCTTCGAGCGGAAAACTAAATTTCTTTTCAATCTTGCTCGACTATGTCAATACGTGCCTTTCTGAAGTACACAGTGTAGGTAAATACATCTAGTAAAATAACTCGGTAATATGAAAAAATATTCGTAGTTTCTAACCAACTTTGCTGTATTATTAAACTGTTTTGATACTTATTATTACCAAATTTATTGACTGTGTATTCAAAACGGTTTGTTTATGAAATTGGTAATATTCAAAAAAACCACGCCGTGTCGCGCCACGTCAAGACATGGTTATTTGGAGAAGGCGGCAGTAGAGTTTTTACATAACTTCATGTCGAACGTCGAAGATGCATTTCCTGCTCTGACTTGTGCACTGTGGTTGATCTCATGTCTTTCATAAATTATACTACTTGAGCTTGCATGCACGTGGCTCAACTAGCAAGATTATAATGATGATAACCTTTGCTTTTACATCTTTACTAGATACGCTTAACGGGACACTACGGTCGGCCAATATGGTCCACCACCCCATGATTGAGATTCATTTGAACGTTATGCTGAGTGATGGCCATGGCCATGATTAAATAAATAAATAAATAATAAATGATTGTTCTAATACATGGATTGTACTAATACTTGTAGGTAGAGCTAAGTTACCCTACTGTTGAATTTCTTAACTACGTCCTTCCCCTAACATCACCACGCTCCAATTCGGCATTAAATATAAATTATGTTATTTCCTTTATCGGGCCATCACATTCGAATTAGGCCCGGCCCCTGTTTTCGACTCTTTGTCATATTTACTCGAGTTTTCTTACGACAGATGGTGCTTTCAGATGGCTGTTTTGGTTGATGATAAAGAATCTGAAAGAATATGGTTGAGATGAGCTAAATAACAAGAATATTATTAAAAAAGAGTATTTTTTTGACTCAGACCAAATAAAAAATAAAGACGGAACGCTGCTACAAAGAAAGTGAAGCAAGTTAAAACTACGCCTTGCTGTGTTTGACACACTTAGACACACACACGCAAAACGATACTACACCTTAACTTTTTTAAAAGTGACGTGCTCTCACGAGCCGCGGTAGCTACTGACAAGTTAAGGTGTAGTTTCGTTTTGCGTGTGTGTGTTTAAGTGTGTCAAACACAGTAAGGCGTAGTTTTAACTTGCTTCACCTTCGTTGTTCGCAGCGTTCCGTCTTTATTTTTATTCGGTCTGAGATTTTTGATTTTAATTTGGGAATCGTGGGTTATACTTTTGACTGCAACATAATTTTTATCGTTCGTTCGTTCTAGAAATAAGAAAATCGGATCACTTCGTATCGCTTTGCTAGGTGCATACTACTAGGTGGCTATATTGCTTATTCGCGACTCCTATTGTAAATCAATTCGATACAGTTAGGTACTAAGATAGTTTAAATTGTACTATTGGGGGACGCACTTGATGGCAAAAAAACACTTGTCTATACAAAAAATATTGAGCTCCGTTCGACGCGATGCGTCCGTTGCGTATTAGCTAATATCATTGAAATTCTCACATTCAAGGAGACGGTCCCTAAGTGATATCTCAATATTTAGCAAACACAAAACGTGCCGAAGCTACAGCCGCGTATATCCCGACACCTGCCCGCTTCATCTCACGTTCTTCATATCGACAGCATTGTTGCGGTATGAAAGGCTCTGTCACTTATTTCATACTAGCTGCGCCCCGCGGTTTCACCCGCGTAAGTCCCGTTCCCGCGGGAATATCGGGATAAAAGTAGCCTATGTGTTAATCACCTATCTTCATACCAAATTTCAACCAAATTGGTCTGGCCGTTTTTGCGTGAAAGATTAACAAACATTCTCACAAACTTTCACATTTATTATATTAGTAGGACTTTCCCAAATACATACTCTCACTAAGGACTACATATAAGGTATACCTACCTACTAATATTTTAAAGAGGTAATGTGGGTTTGTTTGTTTGACGGAGGTAATTTTGAAACTACTCAGCTGATTTTAAAAATTCTGGAAAGTTACCTTCTGCAAAATGTGGGCATGTACCAAATATGAATTCATACCCCTGACTACCCCATTAGACATATTCAAAGGATCTTAAGAATTACGTAAAGATCTAAAAGAAATATCTACCGCTCCCTGGGACACAGTCGTGATCTTACTTTTAAGCTATTGCATAGCTTCTATCGCGGGCCTTGAGCGTGGAGACCGAATCTAGAAATTCCGTAACGAAATCACCTAACGCTTGTCTTTTTAGTTCAGCAACTCGCCTCTAGGTGGCATGCAATAGCTTTACCGCGGCAGTCCCCGAGTGCCACACGTCTTTTTTTTCGTAAAAGCCGTGCAAGTGAAACTTGTAAAACATCGCTAGTATCGACACAGAGGCGCCTCCATTATTGACAAGCATTCAGTATCGCAGTATTGCGAATCTCTTCATTTTGTATTCGGGAACATTCGCTAGCAATAGATATTCACTTCTGTTTTTACTGTCGACGATTATTGTGCCATGCCAAATGCTAGTTTTTGTTGTCTTTCTATGTTATGGTTTAGTGAATATTAGTTTGTTTTAAAATTTGCATTTTGCATTTATTGTAGAACAATAACATTTAATGTTAAAGTCAATAATTATTTCACTTTGTGTGTGTTGTGTGAGTTGTACTAGACATTAAATACAATGGGAAATTACTCACGTAAAAATATTGTCGATTTAGTATACTTATATCGTATAGCTACAGGACTTAAGATATGTATGTATTCACAAAAAACATGTATCTGAGTATTATAATCAGTCATCTGGTTACCATAACACAAGCATTAAATTGCTTAGCTTGGGACTAGATGGCGCTGTATGAAATGTCCAAGAATGTTTATTATTATTTTTTTTATTATTTTGTAGAGTTTACATTTATTTACAGAAACGAAACTAATACATATTTACATAACTGTACAAAATACAAATAGAACCAGTTGAGCCATCTAAGGACCGTTGCAAACGGTCTATAGGTAGCTCAACTGATCCAAACCACTGCCAGACGGAAGCGTGCCCAAGACACTGGCCGCATTGCCACTATTATTATTATCTAAAATGATATGTGAGCTTAAAAGAAATACGTTCGTGAAATCACAACAAAGTGTTATAAAGACTCGGTAACAAATATAAGTGGTGACGAAACAGTTTTGGCCAGCAGTCGCCGGAGACCAACTTTCGTCTCCATAATGAACACGTCTCCTGACATACGGAACCACGTAAATATCACTTTGAGTTGTCCCCTGTGTAATGGAGTGTCTAATGTATCTAAATAAACTGCGAATGGGACATTTGTGGGGTGACTTTTATGTGGAAAAAGTGTGGAGATGGAAAAGGATTGCAATGATTTTTCTTAGTTCTTTAGAAGTTAATAATGTTACTTGCTTGGAATTTAATAAATGAATAAATCCTTGGGACTTTACGCAGCATCATTTAGAGAAATTTAATGCTTGTGTTATGGTAACCAGATGACTGATATAATACTTAGATACATTTTTTTTGTAAATACATACATTGGGACTAGATGACGCTGTGTGAAATGCCCTGTGTTTAATGAATGGTTTTTTCAAAACGTATACATAAGCGCAGTCTTACATCAAATCTTAAGTTAACAATCCACTAACATGTACATAGTTCTGACACATCTAGCGATGTTTTCCTTCACTATTCCAGAGATAAGTTTACAAGATGAAAGTTACCGCTCCCGCGGGTCACTGACGAACTCGGACCAAACACAACGGAAGTGTTGCTTTCAACGTAAACGTAATTCCGTAGCTTTTAATGGAAACGTGAAACTTAAGTTGGAACTTTTGAAGACGATCAACAACTTTTTGAAGTTGTAGTTTTTAAACTTGGTATTTGAGTAACTGTGAGTTTCAATAACTGACAGACATACTAATAAATATATAAATAAATTATCTTTATACATTTCACACAGTATCAACCAGTCCTACGCTGTTTGTTTTTATCGATTCAATAAATAAATAAATATCCTTGGGACATTTTATACAGCGTCATCTAGTCCCAAGTTAAGCAACTTAATGCTTGTGTTATGGTAACCAAATGACTAATTATAATACTTAGATTTTTTTAAGGGTATAAATAACTACCTATAGATAGAAAACATCCAGATACGGAACAAATATCTGCAGAACATGCAAACATTTGTCGCGTAGCGGGGATCGAGCCCGCAACCTCCAGGCGGGCCTTCGCCCACTGTGCCACAAAGGTCGTCAGTATCTTTTCTACCTATAAAAACAAAATAATGAAATAGAACCTAGACCCATTTAGTATAAATTTAATTTTAGAGTTGACACGGTCTCTAAGCCTAACACCGAGAAAATCCTTAAGCTTTGGACCGAGCTTAGGAATAAAAGTCGAATATAGGTGTTTCGTATATTTCAAATTCCTATATTTGCCAAAATAAAAACCCTTAAAACAGACTTATCCTTACTCGTAGTTTGTTTTGAAGTCCTGTTTAAACAAGAATCCCCCGGGGCTGCTCGTGCCGGCTCTGTATTGCTTGAACGCTCTCCGAATGACCGAAATTCTGTAGAACTTGGAAATGTTTAGTTTAGATTACTCTGTTATTCATAATAGACATAGGGTCATAGTCATAAAAACTTGACAATTTAATACAGGTTTAAAGAACGTTTTTTTCTTGTCACCCATATGTCAACGAAAAGAGATAGCAACAGATTTAATATGCGTTTTAGCTAATACAGGTTTACTGTTCGAATATGCATAAGGGGGTTAGGATCTCTAGAATTTAGAGCTGCTAGTTATTTTTATTCGTTATTTGGCATTACATTTGATTACTTTACTTTTACTTTTTAACTTTGATATAAAGAAATAAACATCTTTTCATTCCATACCGTTGCATGAATGTAAGAATGTTTATTAACCTATACTTCATTTCTTGAATCGAGCTAATAGGAACAAAATTAAACGCACGTGATTGGTCGTCGATAATAATTGTATTTCTCGTAATTGGCTAGATTGTCAAATCAATTGTCAATTGTCAAATCTAGCCAATCCAATGAATTTCGACGACCAATCACGTGAGTTTATTTTTGTTCCTATTAGCTCGATTCAAGAAATAAAGTATAGTCCCAAATTAATGCTTGCATGGTAAACAGATGACTGATATGTATTTTTAGAAAATAAAAACATTAGTAGTACTTGTACATTATATTTTTGGGAAAATACATACTTATTATGCATAGAATAAATTATACGATGTTAAATTTTCTAAGAGCTGAAATATTTTGCAGGAATATTTAGTTTAACGTGAGTAAGCAAGTTAGAAATTCAATAACAATTCACCTTTTTACCACTTTCAAAAAGGAACGGTAAAGAAAACCATTGTAAAGAACCCCACGAAGCACTTGTATAACAATGTCTTGTAAATAAGGTCAGTCAAATTTGGTTGGTACGCTTCTCAACATTGTCCACAGCGTAACGTGGAGTGAATACATTGAATGTCTCTTGCCTTTTGAATCATTTCATGTAAAAGATTATTATTTATATTTGATTTATTTATAAAAAAATAAAAAAAACTTTTAAAACTATCATGGTTTTGAACATTATAAACACTTAAGGTTGGATTTTAAAAAAATGCCTTTCTATCTAAATAAATGAATGAAATATGAGAAATGACCGTCGCTTTATTTTTAAAGACGGCAGGGCATAATAGCAAAAAAACACCGTTCCCTTTAAAGGGGACCTCGGCGGGGTATTTCTGGACTATGCCGGTGACAGCTTCGTAGTATATATCTAAGAGCCTGTCCAGAAAGACCGATTTACGCGCGTGTCAACTCGCGCGTAAGCACTCGCGCGTACTCGAGATACTAGAGCTACATACATCCCGTCCAGATGCCCTCGCGCGTACTACGCGCGTATTACGCGCGAGTGCTTACGCGCGAGTTGACACGCGCGTAAATCGCTCTTTCTGGACAGGCTCTAAGCGTTTTGGATTAATGCGTTTCTTTTCAAGAAAATCACATCTCAAACAGATTCTGTAAGTCTATTAGTTTTAAAATCGTAGTATTACTGTTCAACGTTCCGCTTAAAGCGCTTTATGTCAGTGACTGTGCTCTGCGGTCGAGCGCTGTGATTTATATCAAGGATGTCCGTTGCTCGAAGAATGAGGTTTTGTTCTAAAAGCTAATATTATGCTCTTTTATAAATTGTGAAATATATAAAAGCATTTTAGCTGCCAAAGTGTATGAATGATAAAATACGATCTTGGTGGTGCAATTTATAAATTGACCGTTTAAACATTGTTACCTACTTAAATTATACAAACAATAATCAAAATTCCTGAGCTTTTCCTATCCTCAAAGGTTTGCTGGAAGAAAACTCTTATAGGGTTAAGCTCGCCTTTGTACATGTCATTTTGTATCTGCTTTTTTATGTATTTTTATTTCGTGTGTACAATAAAGAATAAAGAATAAAATCATCATAATTGCAATGATATTCAGTGTTTATATAACGTCAAAATGATAAAGTTTAGTTTGAAACTTGAGATATGTACCTATCTCAAGTGAAACGTTGCCTTATAAAAATGTTCCCTGTACCGTCACTTGTTTCATTACGTTCCAAGCAAGCTGTCCCCGGGCGCTCGCTGGGCGAGCAGGCTTATTTAGCGGAAAACCTTACTTACATGTAGATAAAAATAACGTACTTGAATTATGGAGTATTTTAATTTATTCAGAGCGTGGACTCACTTTATTAAGCTTTGCGTGGGTAATTGGCGAGCCACGTAAATGTTTTTAGTTTGAGAATTTGAGGTATGTTTGTGTGGAACGAATTTGGCCTTTGAATTTTGATATTGTAAGTATTATGATAATTAATGGATTTAATCTGAAAATTTAATCAAGATGTACCTATTCAATGAATGCCATAGTTACATTTTGTTCTCAGTTTAATAATTTGGCGCCCAACGTGGTACTCATAATGGTGTTACGAGTACCACGTTTGGGCGCCAACTTAGATACATTTTTATTAAACTTTTTTAAGCGAATTCAGTTTATCTTTTTATTATTTCCATCATTCTATTTACAACTCAACCTCATTACTTAGCTTAGCGGAGAGTTCAAAGGCGGCCTGACCCGCTCTCTGATCCGTAAAAGTCGTAGATCCAACGTTTATATTTTCATAGTCAGTGCTTTAAGCACGTGTTTTTCCTTTTGGAGTCCATTGTAAATGTGAATATGAAAATGCTATTGTATTTTCTTAAGACGGAGGGTGTATCGCTCCCACTCAAGATAAGGCCCACTTCATGCCCTCTGTGCCCACTAACTGCACCAAGGAGGGACTAAATCAGGTCACAGAATATAGGATTGAAGTGGCAGCCCACTCGGCGGAATAACTTTGATGGATCATTGTTTGCAACTTTGTTAGATGTAAAAGAAAAGAAAATATAATATTTAACACAGAGAAAAACATACAAATCAATATCATCATACGAAATAAATCTAAAAGTTATTTCCTCAAATTGGATTATCATCATTATCATTATCACTCTTTCCAACAGATGGGAGGGCAAGCATAAAAATCAAAACTATAGTATAATTAATGTGGAATGATATTTGATTGTTACAAGCAATCTTATCGCTTGGAAGCGAAAACAATGTAAATTGGTAATATACTCTTAGATTTTGATTCAAGTAAATAGCTAATCAATTAAAACTGTCAAAAACTAGTGCTAAGAGCCCTTACTCAGCTAATTGCATCACAACATCTAAAAAGAGTACCAAAAAACTCTTCAAATAAAATTGCTCGCTGAATAAAACGTTGTTTAAACAGAACTTACTGAGCGAAGGAAAGTCGGCAAAGAAACAGTTTATTTTCAATCAATACTTTTTCTATAACGAAGTAATACTTATCTTTATATTTTATAAATGTATCTAAGTAGTATATCAGTCATCTGGTATAACACAAGCCATTTGTTGCTTAGCTTGGGAACCAGATGGCGCTGTATGAAATGACAAGGATATCCTTTTGTATTTTAAAGAACAGAAACTACAGTGGTGTGGCAGACGTGTTGTCAAGTATCACAAGAGATACGGGTTCGAATACCATTCGACAAAATGTTTGTATGATCAACAATAGTATTTATGATCTATTCAATTCAATCTTTAAATTTTTACCGACCATTTAAAATTCAAAAACAAAACCCAAAAATAAATTAAATATATATCCATTCACTGTAAAAATGTACCGTTCAAATAGTCAACCAATGACGTCCTAATTATTTTATGTAGTTCTTAATACGACCCAAAATTAAGTGCCCTAAATGTTATAGTTGCTAGAACTAAACGCGTTATAAATTTATTTTGAAGTTCAATTAAAAAAAAAACTAGAAACTAGAGTTAATTAAAAAATGTTTTTAAACCGTAAATACAAATGAATAAAGTAAATTTAAAAATTAGGTATAAGTAAATGTTGATTACGCCATTAAGAAGAGAAATAAAATACTAAAGAATGTTTCGACCGTCTTTCCTCTTAAAACTGTCTCCGTTGTAATTGGCGAGCGATTAAACGATTTAACTGTAAAAGCTTGGACTTTTCTAGAATTAAAAAGTTACTGTTCTGTTGTTTTTGCAATAGCTCATTCTAGAACATCAGTTGTTCAACTGAATTTAAAAGAGACAAACAAATCAAGAATTTAAATGAAACAAATCAGGAATTCCGTATTGATTTGTGTTTATAAACGGAACTTCGGAGTCTCAGATAATGATGGATCTAACGTATTATTAGAGTTCGAGGTAAAACAAAAATCATCATCATCATCATCCGCAGCCTGATCTCTCCCACTGCTGGGTATAGGCCTCCCTTTGTTTTTGCCATTTCTTACGGTCCTGCGCTTGCCTGAAACAAAAGTATCGCAACAAAATTATACTTAGCATATTTTGATTGATTCTATCTCCTGATTGGCTAGATTGTCAAATCAATTGTTAATTGTCATATCTAGCCAATCCGAGAATAGACAATTATTTTCGACGACCAATCACGTGCGTTTATTTTTCTTCCTATTAGCTTGCTTCAAGAAATGAATTATAGATGATTTAATTCAACACAATAAGAAATAAAGGTCACAAGAACCAAGTAATTCGATTTGAAGCATTTATAGTCTGTGGTCAAAAGCACTCCTAACTACATCAAAACCGTCATCTAAGTTAGCGAGCGGTTGCGAAGACCAAATTATATTACAGTCTACATAACGTTATAACTTTTACTAACTTGTAATTGTACATCAATTCTATACATAAAGTCGTACGTGACTGACCGGCTGTCGATAACACCCTTGGATATTCTGATAGAAATCCAGTTTCATCCAGTTTTAGTTCGGAGAACAAAATGTTTGAAATTTTTGTTGGTGAGTTTTTAGCTGAAAACGTTTTTGAGTAAAACAAGAAAATGAAATGAAGTGTTTTTTTTTCTAATTATTTTCGATGGTTTAATTTTCAAACAGCCTGAAAGTACCTATATGTTTAAAAAAATATGTTTTAAATCATATAAAGTATATTTCTATATTCTCAAACTAAGCATTTACAAGTAAATTGAAGCAAAATCATTTTCTCCCAGAAATTGAACCACAAGTTTAGCAACTAATAAGCTCTATCAAAAATATTGTTCGCGTGAAGATCCCCTTTTATTAAAACTTTAATCCTTAATCCCTATCAATGATCCCGCAACAACTAAGGGATATCTTCCCGGATAATAATTCCCGGGATTACGGGATCCAGGATTACATGCTTATCTATTGTTTCGGTGAAACTTTGCAGGGTTTGAGGATTTCTTTTATGCGGATTTTTTCAAGGAAATTCGCCGGCGAAATTGTCTGTTTATGAAAAGATTTCATTTTTAACGCGACAGAGATTTTTTACGGGATTTAACCGCCTTTTGGTATCATAGCCAATTATCTTGAAGCGAATTGATTTATTGATTACATGATTTGTTTTAAACTCTTCAATAATTTTAGATCTTAAAAGGTGGGGTTCTAGTATTTTAGGCTTGTATTTAGTCTCTGTACTCAGGTTTCACTCAAGTATCGATTTTTTGAATTTTTTCTAGAGAAACTCTTTGATGATGATGAATCATCTCTTGAGACCCGCTTGAGTATGGACTCTGAATTTACGAGTTACCAATTCTTTTATACCAAGTTAGTACCAAGGTAGTTCACTACCTCGCTACGCTACTTAGCTAACAATGTTGCCAGAATCAGGACTTTACAATATTCCTTTTGGAAATCTACTCATTTCATTATTTATCTTGTTTGTGAAAAACACAGTATATTATGTGACTAATGCCTGTGAAAAGATAATGCTTGACTTAGCATCTTAGCTCGAAACTTCCACCCGTTCAAACTACGCAAAGCAATCACCACGCGAAGCAGTTCTTACGAATAATTTAGTGACGCTCGCTGGCTTTTGTTCAACGAGTGCTGGTTTATGCATACGCGCGCGGCAATGGATTTCATCCAGGGCCTCCGCGTCGTCAGCAATAAAATTTAAGATTGTAGGCGTGCGGGGGATTTAGGGGTGCTTGCGCGGCGTGAAAAAAATATGATCATGATGGAAGAAAGTAGGGAGAGTTATTTAAAGCGGTTTCCTATATGATTCGCTTTTTGCAAGGGGTTATCAACCTCAGTAACATAAATCTATTTCAGAAAATATCTTTCAATTTCACAATAGGCTTTTACTATAATATTTGCGAAATTGAAAGGTATAGGAATTGAATTTTGAATCCATTTGATCACACCATTGAATGGGATACTAAGGCACCAAGGCACTAACGTCCTAACAAGAGTAGGCGTAGGTTGCTGTCTATTATAGGTAAATATAAAAAAATACGACTAAAAGCCAAAATTCAATGTTAATATACCCACAGATTCGAGTGATTTTCTTAGTATTTTGAACTAGGATTTTCAATTTTGCGTAGACAAAGGTCGCCCTTGGCTTAGACCCCAATAATCTCGGATCGAACCGAAAATCAGGATATTGTCCTTGTCTATTGATTCTACGAGTACATTGTTTATATGAACCTAACTATGTTATATTACATATATTGATACTTTTATTTTATAGCTTCTCAAACTATTCGAATTAAAAAAATATTTCATACTTTTTATGCTATGGCGATGGGCCTATCATCCGTACGTTAGTTAAAGAATTTGGGCATTATTAAACATCTATCACTCGATTATTCAACAAGCTTCGAGAACTGTGTTCGAAACATTATTTTACTGTGCGATATTCGTATCTAATTCATTTCATAATATAATAAAGCTGTCATATTACTTCGCCTTTTCGCTAAAACAGATATTCGACATAATTTATTGACTCACATTTTTGTGTCACATCATTGCTATGTACACTGGGGAGCAATAAAATCGGTCTGTTTGTTCTAGTTTTAGTTTGATACTTTTGCTCGTGGGAATCGTGTTTGCACAAAACTATTCGATTGTTGAATCCGTTGATCTAGGTTGCTCTTGTTATTAAACCATTAGGTTGCAGTTACACAGCACTATTTTTAATCCCAGAAGTGTACAGATGTATCTATGTATTTGTTTGTATTGACAATATTTCCTGAATAGATGAAATGAATTAGAGTCGTTCTTTTTAATTTGAAAGCTGTTGTGATCATCCCGCGAGAATATCGGGATAAAAAGTAGCCTATGTAGACGGCTCATACAGGCAATTTTATTTGATTTCAAAAGTTTGAGTGGTCTTTCTCATGATTAGCTAGATTTGACAATTGACAATTGATTCGGCAATCAAGCCAATCACGAGAAAGACATTTATTTTCGACGACCAATCACGTGAGTTTATTTTATGTTCATATTAGCTCGCTTCAAGAAATGAAGTATAGTCTGCTACTCCAACACTTGACAGGCAACAAACACGTTCAGACCTTTTCTTCAGGAATCCTTAAATAGCCAAGTTTCAGTGACTTTCCAATAAAAATAAATGACACGTTCGTGTATGTTTTCTTTATACATTTATTTCTATAATCTACAAAACAACGCAATAACCACTGCTAATTTAATTTATGAGACATTATAGCAAGCTTAACAGTAACTGTTAAATACAAATAACTGAAGAGAAATGAGGCTATTTGTGTATAAAAATGTGTTCGAGACAATGTTTGAATGTGAAAACACAAATGTTCCTTTTATAAAAATATATTGCGCAAAAACATATTCCCATAATACCCCGTACACTCAAATGTATAAAAACAAGGCTATATTGACCTTCGAATATTACAATACATTATAATCCCTCGCGTATACTTTTTTCGGCCCCAAGTGTACTTACGAGATCAAAGAGAAAGTGTATGCCTAAAACATAAGGTAGTTTATTTGGCTTTTGTTATCCGGGACATTGTCATATCGAAACTTTGTGTAAGGGATAGTTTGGACTGGTTACAATGTTCTTGGGAGTTTATAGAAAAATAACATCTGTATTGAGGGAAACTTTCACTTGTGAACGTGGGTTTATGATTGTACCTAGAATTACACAATGAGCTTTTTCAGTGCCAATTAGGAGGTCTAAACTAGGAGTAAAGATACTTGAAAAAGTCCAGATGTTACGTTAGCAATTCAGTTTAGGTTCTGACTTTCAAAACTTGACGTCAGCGCCTTGTTAAAAGTAGATCGTAGTAGGACCTAAACTGAATCGCTATAAAAGGCCATGGTAAGCCGGCAGGTCTTTCAATGGTGAAGAGAACTGTCAAAAACAAGATATAGATACTGTAGCGAAAACTTAAGTCTAACTTCTCGCTCAAGTATCTGAATATCCTTACAAGGATAGAAATTTAAAAAAAAACACCCATATTATTTTCCATTGGTATGTTTCACTTAATTATGATAAGTATTAAAAGTTGTCAATATAAAAAAGTTTCTAACATTGAAACGTATCTCCCTCAGGAACATCTCTCATTCAACATTCATCCATAAAAGTTTACGACATCAAAAACATTTTACCATTCCAAATAAACAAATTAGGTTAAACAGCGATAAAACAGCGTAACGTTTGTCAAGGGGCCTAAGGGGGGCCTTAAGGGGGCCTAGGGGGGTCGTAGGGCCTGTACAGTAATTATAAAGTTTGCGAAGTCATTAGCACTTTGCCAGGTGGAAAGTATTACCCACAAATATTTTGCGTCTCTGGTTTGTTTCGAATGGAGGGCAACGGTTGAAAAGTTTGAAATAAAACAGTCTTAAACAGTTTTCAATATCCGTCTGAGATGAATCGTTTTACGAAATAAAATTAGGTTTTTGTTTGTTTTGTCACAATCAATGTATACTCTGTTCACCGAATTATAGAATATAATTTTATTCTTACAAGTAAGTTATGTATAGAAAAAAAAAATTATACTTCATTTCTTGAAGCGAGCTAATAGGAAGAAAAAAGAAACACGTGATTGGTTGTCAAAAATAATTTTCTATCTCACGATTGGCTAGATTGTCAAATCAATTGTCAATTGTCAAATCTAGCTAATCCGAGAATATACAATTAATTTTGGCAACCAATCACGTGAGTTTATTTTATCTCCCTATTAGCTCGCTTCAAGAAATGAAGTATAGTATAATATACTTATAGTGTGACCTCGTATAAACAGTGCTCATTTCATTCTCCACTGACTGCATGGATGCCTGAGATTCCCGACGGACCACTGAGTGTAATTGGTACTGCAGACTCCACTGTTCCGAGATTGGCATACATACGACGTGGCCTATAGTGTATCAGTGGAGACACATGGGAAGTTTTTAAGGAGAGAGCGTTTTTCTGCACTTTAGGTGTAAATTCAGGTCATCAGGTCCCTCGACTTTTCTAAAGGACCACTTCGGAATGAACAATTCCGAAGTGGTCCTATATTGGAACAAAAACAAAAAAAACTGTTTTCAAAATCGATCTACGTTTGACGGAATTATAATTTGGCTTTCTTTTTATAACTCCAAAGCTTCATGTATTCTAACTATGAAATGCTTAAAATGGCGAATTGAACTTAAAATTGTCGTACGAAAGTTCTTTTTTGGCCAAAAGAATGGAAACTTTATGTTGACTTGAAATATTCATTAACATTTTTATATTCAGTCAAGATGTAAGTTTTTCATTGATATAAAGTTCAAAATTGTCTGAATTCAGAATACACACACGTTCCAATCATCTTGTCCGATATTGAGGTAATAATTGTTATTGCTACTGCAGATTGGATTCGGCTCAAAGCAAACGGTTCAATCCATTTAAACCAGTCAAACTGTGGACTAACGGCCAGTTTCAATAACCTATCAGTCTTAATAACCTATCTATCCAAAGGCCAGTCTCTATAACCTATCAGTCTAACCTATCTATCCTACGAAGATAGGCAATTGTCAATCCTTCCATGTTAATCCTTCCATTTCAATTTTTCTCTGGTGTAGGGAGTTGCGTTGGAACAGGCATTAGAGTCACCTAGCTCATAAGTCTGTACATTTTTATGTGATCCTTGAGGTCCTACAGAAATAAACATACAAGTAGGTAAAGATCACAAATTAAAAAAATTCAAGCCTAAAAAGTAAGTTGATTTAAATAAAATTGCTATATTACTATAGCGCAGACAAATTTGCGGCCACTACTAGTATAACTTGGATTAAGTTGGCAAAAGAGTTGCACTCTTAGCACGAGTCACTAAACTTCTACGTGATCCGCTAAATAAACAAAAAAACACAACTTTTGTCACGTTTGTGACAGATGAGGTAACAAAAACAAATTATTTAATAAGCTCATATAGATGACTCTAACGTATCCAACTACATTCGAGGCCGCTCAAAAATACTCTAAGTGCGACATGGGCAGTCAACGCGACAACACATTCAAGGCCCAAGTCCCGCGGTCATCACCGAAGAAGAGGACCGCGGCGGGTACTAGAGCCAGTGCGTCCGGGCACCCAACGTGTTAATAACGTAAGATACATGGTAAGCCAGAAGGAAACGCGTCGGTAATTCAGTGCAGACTAACTTTATTTTTACTACCTTCACATTAGACACAGTACACACACATTAAATATGACATTAAAAAGGGTTCACATATTCACATATAGATGGCGCTAGTAGGCTTATTTTGATACAAGCTTGTAGGAATTTCAACACCCCCACTTATCAAAATAAACTAAGTATCACGTACTTAAGTATAAACTTCCATACATAGCAATTACAATTCAACAATACCTAATTTTTCCATAAACTTGTAGTGTTTAATATTACCTAGACCCTTGGTCAACAAATCTGCTGGCATTTCACTGGTAGGCAAATAACTCAAATCTACCTTACCACTTTTAATTGTTTCTCTAACAAAATGATGTTTAACATCAATGTGCTTTGATCTACTGTGACATTGATGATTTGTAGCCATCTTCAAAGCACTTTGATTATCACAATTTAAACTAATTGTTACCAAAGATCCAGTAAGCTCATACAATAATTCTCTTAAATATATGGCTTCTCTACAGGCTTCAGAGAGCGCTACATACTCAGCCTCTGTGCTCGAGAGAGCTGTCACTTTCTGCTTTCTACTCTGCCATGATATCGCTGAACCTGACATCTTAAAACAAAATCCAGTATAAGATTTTCTGTCTAAACTATCACTGGCCCAATCGGCATCTACAAAGCCTTGCAAACTCTCTTCTAAGCTACTAAACTTTAAACAATACATCTTAGTTTTCTTTAAATATTTTAACACCCTTTTGGCATAGTTCCAATGTTCAATACTATAACATGTGTTAAACTGACTTAAATAACTAACAGAGTAAGCTATATCTGGTCTTGTCATGACCGCTAGATACATAAGACAGCCTATAAGCTTCTGATAGCTAATTTCTGATGTACATACATCTGCCTTAATCACATTCAATTTGCTCTCTATAGGTGTATCAAATGTTTTACATTCAGTCATATTAAATTTCTGCAATAACTCCTCTATGTACTGTTGTTGATCAACAGTTATCTCATATTTATTACAGTCTCTGTGTACATTAACATTCATTCCTAGATACTGCTTTACCTGGCCTAGGTCTTTAATTTCAAATTTAGAATTTAAAATACATTTTAATTTCTCAGTTTCATTTTCATTATTCGAAAAAATTAAAAAATCATCTACATACAATGCTACTATGATTTTTACATCTTTACACATCTTTGTAAATAAACATGGTTCTTGTGTACAGTTTTTAAAATTGTTTTTACATAAAATATCTCTCACTCTCTCATACCAAGCTAAGGCGGATTGTTTTAATCCATACACTGCCTTTTTGAGTTTAAGTACTTTACCACCCATTTTGGATGCAAAACCTTCAGGTACACACATGTAAATATTCTCTTTCAAATAACCATTTAGATATGCAGTTTTAACATCTAATTGTGTAATGTCCAGTCCTAGTTTTACACTAAGTGCAAACAATAATCTCAACGTGGAATGCCGCACAACTGGTGAAAAAGTCTCATCATAGTCTATTCCGCGTTTTTGAGTAAAACCTTTCGCGACTAAACGAGCACGATATTGCACTTCACTATCACTTTTGTACTTTTTCTTAAACACCCACCGACATTGCACTATAGTAGCTCCTTTTGGAGCATCGACTAGCTCGAACACTTCATTCTTTTGGAATGACTCCAACTCCTGGTCCATCGCCTTCCTCCACTGTATACTCTCAGGACTGCTCAATGCCTCCGACACAGTCAGTTCAGAGTCTGTAGTAGCTAGCAGACCTGTTGCCTCATACCTATCAGGCTGTCTCCGCTGACGCTTTGGTATACTATCATAGATCTGGATTACTGGTTCTGGCGTTTTGTCTGGACTGCTACTGGATGATGATGATGATGCTTCAGGAACATAGGTCTCATCTGCTTCAGCCTCATAAAATGTGTTCTGTGATGATTCACTGTCAAAGCTGTTCTGTGATTGTTCTTCAACAACATCCCCCTCTGAACAATCATTTTCTTCAGAAACAGGAAACACTTCGTCTACAGGCCATGTTGCTTCTCTGGCTGCAGAGTTTCCTCTTGACACTTCTCCTTCCATCACCACGACATCTCGGCTAGTTATGACCTGATTCTTGAAAGGATCATAAACTCTATAGCCCTTTACATGTTCAGAGTAACCAACAAGAATATGCTGTTGAGCTTTCTTATCCCACTTGGTTCTCTTCTCTTTAGGAACATGCACCATCACTGGACTACCGAAAATTCTTATATGGCCCATTTTAGGTTTCTTACCATGCCATATTTCAAACGGTGTTTTGTTGTTCAGACCTGATGCTATAGAACGGTTTTTCAAGTAGACGGCTGTAGACACTGCCTCTGCCCAAAACTCTTTTTTCAACTTAGCATCGAACAACAAACATCTTGCTCTTTCAACAATTGTTCTATTGTTTCGTTCCGACATACCATTTTGTTCCGGTGTGTACGGGTTTGTCTTCTGATGTATAATGCCAGATGCTTTCAAAAAATCTTCCATAACTTTGGAACAAAACTCTCCTCCGTTATCAGTCCGCAAGATCTTGATACTGGCATTCATCTGTTTCTCCACCATTGATTTGAATTCTCTGAAGTTCTTAATTGAATTCAGTGCAGACTAACTTTATTTTTACTACCTTCACATTAGACACAGTACACACACATTAAATATGACATTAAAAAGGGTTCACATATTCACATATAGATGGCGCTAGTAGGCTTATTTTGATACAAGCTTGTAGGAATTTCAACAAAGCCAACACAGGATCTTAATTAGCTATTAGCTATACCTAAACTTAAGTAATATATTTAAGTAAACCGTGGTAAACGATGTTGGTTTCACATTTAGTCTGCAATTTTATAACCACTATGTAACTTAACTACAATGTGATACTGTTTGTTTACCCCAATAAATAAATAAATAAATAATTTAAAAGAGAAAGAAAGAAAATACATTTATTTAGCCAAACACGTAACACATAATAAAAAAACATCGAAAATAAAACAAAAGAGCACAATTGGAGAGTTCAAAAACTGGTGCTAACCATAAAACGCCATTTTAATGCCCCATAATAAATTGACAACGTATTTGATAGCCCCGTCTGGGTTATAACTATAAATTTTATTATGATAGTCTGTCTGAATGGTGGCTTACTCGAATTGAGTTTCACACCAACTGTGAGCGTAAAAGATGGTAATTCTACATCGTTTACAGCTCTATTGGTGATTGAAAGTGTATTGGTTCGTTGCTCTATGGTTTATACCACTATTTGACAAACAAGGGTTTGAAAAACAAGTGGAAAATTTAATTTTTATTTTTTTATTTTTTTTTAACCTATTGTGTCCCACTGCTGGGCAAAGCAAACCAATTGTGTAATCTATGGATCTTTAAGTTATCTGAATTAATAAATAAATTTAATTTAATTTAATTTAAAGCTCTCCCCGTTCTAAATTTTGTTTAGAAAAAAAATTCACTGAATTATAAAACCTCGAGAGTGCAAGAAATTTCTCTCGTTTCATAAAATTAAATTTGTTCTAATAAAAAACATGCTAGGTACTTGTCATTTATGTAGCGATGGCGATAAAAGATAAGTCAGTTGACTGATTTTAGTGTAGGTAGTACGTTCAGAGCCAAACTTGACACTTGTACATTTACTACCCCTTAATAAATAACGCTTTTTCTTGAAGTTAGTATTTATACTTAAAACTTTTACAATAACACTTTAATATTCAGTGCCGCGTACTTGAGAGTTTTAGTTTTAATTTTAGTTTAGTGTTAAGGACGTCAACGCATTAAGAAATAAAGCTGTATTCACCAGAAAATAGCGAGGACTTGTGAGACGCGGAAGTTGTGGGTTCGATCCCTGGTACGAGACAATTGTTTGTGTGTTAATGTGCAGAAATGTTCCGTGTCTTGGTGTATTCTATTAACAATGTGTTACAAAAAAACATGTATCTTAATATTATATCAGTCATCTTGTTACCATAACACAAGCATTCAGTTGCTTAGCTTGGGACTAGATGACGCTATGCTATGTCCAAGGATATTTATTTTATTTATTTATAGATTACCTAACCTTAGATACTTCACAAGCATATATTATTATAAGGCCCTGGTACCCACTAAGTTTTCTATATTAAGCAAGTTGCAAGCGAGCGGAGTACAGTCGTTATCAACAGTATGAAGCGCCCTAATCAGGTTTACCTCGGTAAGTGCTTCAAGGTAGGTTATGGTACAGTCAACTCCATAAAAAGATAAACTTTAGTAAAGTGCGGACACCACGAACTGTCAGTACTGTCACCTGATGCCTGTCACCTGTCATAGCCAAACTTCAGACACTAGGGTTTCGTGGCCGAGTGGTAAAGCAGTCCGGCTTCTTGCAGAATCTTGCATCATGAAAATAAAACTTTAATAATATTAAATTAACTGTTCTGTTTGACTGTACTTGTTATTGTACGTGTTACTTAAAACCATCTATGATGTTACTTTTGAAACTTTGGTTGCGTTCTCACGTTTTGCATAATATTACCACGAAATGCGTAGTAACATTTATAAACACAAAGTTTTAATTGTCTATATAAGTAAATACAATACTGTATTCAAAAATAACAGTAATTTAATAGCAACGATCAGATATTACGCTATATATAAATGAGTACTTCAATACTATTTATTATTGTCTTTTTTAAACTCACTGATCAGAACACATTGTATAAATTATATGAACGGGTATTTATCACGTTACCTTTATAAGCTGGCGGTGCAATCCGTTCGAAACATCGGGATAAATAAAATAAATACCCTTTCAAATAATTCATACTTAATCCAGTTTTTTTTACTATTTTTTTTTCTATACACCCGACCAATCATCCTTTCAGTGTAAATCGTTTCCATCCAAAGGTTGCCTGGAAGAGATAGCTTTTGTTGTTGTAATTTTGTTGTTATTTTTAATTTAAGGTGTGTAATTTAATAAAGAATTCTTCATTAATTCATTTATAAAATAATATTATACTTCACAATGAGTGTTTTATTTGCGTCTATATCGAACGGACAGTGACACTACGAAAAACGTGTTGTGCCCAAAACTATAATATAATTAGTAACCGTTTGACACACCTACTTGTGTATGTTCAAGGATTATTATTAATGAGTAGCTGTTGACTCCCAGTCTTGTAATTAGGAGATCCCTTTGGTACGACTTATTACGGACAAGTAGACAAGGCGAGGTAATTAGTGCTTGGCCTATTTGCACTGTGTCGGTAGCACTGGTTTGTGTGGTTTGGTACTTTATTTATTACTTGCTTGAACTTATTTCTTTAAGGTTGATTTTGGCGTGAAAAATCCTTATGCTGTAGTTCGTTCGCTCTTATGAGCCAAAAGTCAAAAGTCAAAATATATTTATTCAATAAAATCTTATTAAAGACCACTTTGACACGTCACGTCCTTAAAACTAGGGGATTCTATTGCCTGTTCCAAACGCGACTCCCTACACCAGGGAAAGAAGCCCTACCTTTTCCATACTACATACTAGTATAGATGAAGATGAAGGGTAGACAGAGGTATGTACATATTAAATTATTGATACATGCCGGCCGAGTGTAATCATTTTTTAGCATTTATTCGTAAACTAGCCGCGCCCCGCGGTTTCACCCGCGTAAGTTCCGTTCCCGCGGGAATATCGGGATAAAAAGTAGCCTATGTGGTAATCCAGGGCTACTTACATACGTTTTTGCGTAAAAGAATAACAAACATACATCCATACATTCTCACAAACTTCCATATTTATAATATTAGTAGGAGACGCGACCTAAGGAGTGACCATCATACACTCATACATTATATTCTAGGAAATAAACAAAACATTATCAATATCTAAATCGAAAATATTTACGTCCATTCTAGTTGTGTTAGTATAACACATATTTTCTAACACCTAGTTTAACATCAAACACATAACACAACCATAATTAAAGCATAATAATTATTTCCCTTGTAAAATCGAGGGCAAACCCTCTGGTTATGATATTGAGCTCCCTATTCCCTCTCCCTAGGCATCTCACTTCTCTTTATGATGCTAAGTATATCTATCGCTGTCAATTATTCCTAGGGAGGGTCGCACTACGCATAAAGCAAGCTCTGATTACGACCTCTGTGGCGAAGGCTTGCCTGAGACGCGGAGGTTGCGGGTTCGATTCCCGCTACGGGACAAATGTTTGTATGTTCTGCAGATATTTGTTCCGTATCTGGGTATTTTCTATCTATAATATGTATGTATTTACAAAAAATGCATCTAAGTAATAGGTATATCAGTCATCTCGTTACCATAAGCATTAAATTGCTTAGCTTGGGACTGGATGACGCTGTGTGAAATGTCCAAGCATAATATATTTTCTTTCTTTTTTCTGATTATATTTTTTTATCAATTTAAGTATAAAACCAGTTATTTGGTTCCAATAACACAGGCATTAAGCTGATGAGCTTGGGGCTTGATGTCGATACATGTGTAAAGAGCACGCCCCGGCTTTGTACGGCTAAACTAATTTAATTCCTGGGATAAAAAATAGCCTATAACCATCCCGACAGTCAATTCTGTACATCGGTGAAGGAATCTTTGAAATTAGCTAAGTAGTTTCGGAGATTACCTCCGTCAAACAAATAAACAAACAAACAAATTTAACCTATAATATTAGAATTGATAGATAGATATTGATTGAATTCTGAAACTTGATTGTGGTATAGTTCGTCCTTAAGTCTACAGGGGGCGCGCGGCTTACAATAATTAATTAACGGGTAATTTATGCTCTAGTTATCATTTGAAATGGTTTAGTTAAGTTTCCTATTCTGTTTGTGTTCAAATAGTTACATAGATAGATAGATAGAAAATACTTTATTGCACACCATACATATTTACAAATTAACAGAAAGTGCTACAAACTAAAAACACCATAACTATGACATACAATCGGCGGTCTTATCGCTAAGAAGCAATCTCTACCAGACAACCTTTACGTAGTTTTATAATAGGTACCTAAAGGCTTGCAATCGAAAAGACTAACATAAATTAAAAACTCCGTCACCAGAGTTGGCCACTTTTTCAAACGAACGAACGAACGAACGAACTAACATAAATTTCAGCCAAATGTTTTCAGTGAAAAAATAAATATACATAAATAAAAAAATATAATTATAACTAATTTTACAAATATAACTAATTTTAATAAGTAAGTCAATAAACATTTTTATTTCCACCCGGTTTTACTCATAGCACCCGGAAAATGCTTCCAAAAGCTTACTCAAACCGTACAAAATCTGTTTAAAGATTCATTAAAATTGAGCCCTGATGGTAACACAAACAAATCAACGCCTAAACATACAACACACAATAACTCTGATGAATGTATATAGCTTCCCACTGCTCTCGTCTAAGCCACCTTGATCACGTGAGATTTAACTATCTATCTATCGTTTGCAGTAATCCTTAGATAACACAACGGGTTTTAGTCGTAGATAGTTTTTCAGAGTTTTTCAAACTTTTAAATGCGCTATTTCTTACATATTGGGAGAATTTACATATTGGTAGATAACACTACAGCTGGATTACTATGTTTAGGTCCTATAATGAACTACTTATGACGTAAGCTAAGGCTCTGACGTAAAGTTAGAACAGTTAGAACCTAAACTGAATTGTTTAATAAAACGCAATCGTAAGCCTCCTCCTCTATAATTTATGGTGGACTTTATGTGACAGATATCGCCATTTGACAGTCTTGTAACGTAATATAAAATGTATTACTTACATGATTTAATAAGCAATCGTGCATCATTATGTATCATTATGTATTTGTATGTACTTACAAAAAAAATGTATCTAAGTATTATATCAGTCATCTGGTTACCATAACACAAGCATTATTAAGTTGCTTAGCTTGGGACTAGATGACGCTGTGTGGAATGTCCAAAGATATTTATTTATTTATTTATTTATTATCGCAATGCAAATGTAATATTTCTACGATAGCCATCTCCAAACAAGTATCTTCCCCAAGGACTCAATAAAATAACTCATTATATACAAAATGGAAATAAAATAAAAGGAACTTCTGTAAAATATGAGAAGGAAAGCTTATGAATACGAAACGACCCTAAATAAATAGTGTAAGATTCGAAATGAATGGTATGCCCGGTGTTATGAGAGCCTCGATGATATAGGGTGTTATATCTTTTCAATTGTAAATAGTATTTTCAGAGCTGTGTTAGCTGAGTAGGACTGAGCCTTGACTATCAATCAGTCGCGGGTTTGAATCCTGCTTGATATTGTATCGATGACGCACATTTATTTAATTTATTGTGATGAATTAAATAAATGTGAGTATTAACAGTCCTGAACTGTAAGATAAAGTAATTAGTTTTGTAGAAACATCGATGGTCTTGCATTCTGTCATGTTTGCAGTTTGAACTTCTTGAAGATAGAAATTATCAAATAATATGTAAAGTTAATGTACCTCTGCCTGTCCTAGAGATTTATTTAAAATGGTTTTTAAAAAAACTCAGGCCTTTCCACTAGATGATTAATATAGCATCAGGAGACATTCTTTACCTAGACATAACATAACATAATTTTTAATTTAATATGGACCATGTGTCTGAAATAAACGATTTTATTATTATTATTATTATAACGGGACACTGTATTGCCACTGATGAAAAATACCTAAATATTTGAAAGAATATTATGTCTACAGATCAAAGACCTAGGAATACTATAATTATGTATATAGGTATTTCATAATGGCCGGTAATATACCTTCGGAACGAAAATCGAGGCACTAAACCCATTCAGGCAACACCTTTTTAATACTAGATAAAAATAACATATGTATTTAACGTGTGATTTACTGTTATGTCCTGACACTTTGAAATTATACGAGTCAACATATTGTGTAAAATATGGGTAAAATATGGCAGCTGTAAAAATATTTTAACTGCTTTATTAACCTGACAAACATTTTAACCCTAGAATACTCACTTCACTTCTTCTACTCAAACGCTGAGTTGCTTGTCTGTGTCATAATTTGACATTATTTTGTCCATAGAAATCTGTCAAAAATAACTTCCTTAATGGTTAATACCGCCTTAAACATTTAAGTACTTACCTTTTGAGTTTGGGCACAAGTCTCTAATATCGTTAAACCTTTTAAAGCATTAACTGTAAGTTAAATATTTTTTTAGGATAAAATACCCATATCAAAAAATTCAAATAAATAGATTTTAAAAATTTATAATTATTATATAGTTATATATAAACTATCTCTATTTTTAACTGTATAATAATAAATAAATATATAAATGATTATGTAGTTTTAAGGCCGACGAAAGGTATCTAGCATGACATAAAGACAGTCTCAATAACATATCTATCTCTGGTTTTGCTTACTGTAGGTAGATATTTGAAACATCAATATCTACCCACAGTAACTTAAACCAAAGATAGGTTATTAAGACTAGCAGTTAGAGCTTAAAAGCCGTAAGTAACCTCTCCGATTTCGAATCACAAAATACCATTAATTTTTATTGAAGTTATTTCTTTAATTCTAAGAAATATGAAGTCTTGGTATCATCTACCCCTATTCTCGTTAAATAACTTTTAAACTATTCCTCAAAAACAAATACCTAAAAGAACAAAAACTTCCACATCATCCATCAAAGCAATCTTTCCACCCGACTGCTTATCCAATCCGCGAAAAACAATTTCCCATACAACCACTCGCGCGGAACTTACCGACGAGAATTCCTATCAGTAGCACCAACATTTTCAAGTCACTGCACCATCACATCACAACACAACACAACACCGCACTCTCGTCACGCATTCTACTCGCGAGACACGTGCGCTCGCCACCGCGGTCACGGAGCGACTGAGTGATAACAATTCATTCATTGGCCGCTTTCGCATAGGCCATTGATGTTTTTAGACTTTAAAGTTTAGGTTACTGCATGTCTGAAAGGATATCTATATTTATACTTATTTAAATACCTAATATAATAAAGAAGTAAAGTTTTTTGTTTGTTTGTTTGACGGAGATAATCTCCGAAACTACTCAGCCAATTTCAAAAATTCTTTTATGATATGTGTAGAATGTGTTTAGTCACCGTTAATGTTAATTTAGTTTTATATTAATTTAGTTACAGAAGATCAGTATTGATATCGACACTGTGAACTTACCGTAATTTAATTTGTCAAGTCTGAAACTGTCTTTGCTATTGAATTATTAATAATTTTATTGGTCTTATTTTAAAGTAATTAAATATGATCACGACTGCATCGGGAGCGGTAGCTGTTCTTTTGAATCTTTGTGTGGTTTTTAGATCCTTATTGAAGAAAATACTTTTTGCTGATCGGTACATTTTATTTTTGATAAATTTATTGAATGTACAGACAACATTTTTACTTTTTATCTCAACAATGTATTGTTATGTATTGATAATAGTCCCCCGTATCATGTTTTCGTTAATAATTAACAATAATTAATTAATTACTGACATCGATGTGTTAATAACAGTTTAATTATATATGATGATCCAATTCCTAGGATATTTATTTATTTATAAGAAGCCACATATTATTTTTTTTAAATATTTTTGCAAACACCCGAGTTTATTTCTGGTAACATTAAAAACGAGTGTGGTGTCAGATTCAAGCGCAACAGATATCAACAGTATCTCAGAAAGTTGCTAAATAATCAAGTCATCTAATAATATTGAGTGACTTGTGATTTGCGAGTGACGCAGCGAAAAAAGAGAGGTTTACTGGGTGTAAAAGATTTATTATTATTGACGACCTCGGTGGCGCAGTGGGCGGAAGCCCGACTGAGACGCAGGGGTCGCGGGTTCGATCCCCGCTACGGGACAAATGTCTGGGTGTGTTCTATCTATAATATGATGAACCTATTTACAAAAAAAATGTATTTAAGTATTATATCAGTCATCTGGTTACCATAACACAAGCATTAAGTTGCTTAGCTTGGGACTGGATGACGCTGTGTGGAATGTCCAAGGATATTTATTTATTATTTATTCATGCTGAAGAAATGAAGGTTGTAAAAATGATTAATAATGTTTTTCCTGAGTACGAAACTAACTCATGAACACATCGCAAAAGGTTAAGTTAGAACAAATGAATAAATAAATAAATATCCGTGGACATTCCACACAGTGTCATCTAGTCCCAAGGTAAGCAATTTAATGCTTGTGTTATGGTAACCAGATGACTGATATAATACATAGATACATTTTTTTTTGTAAACAAATACACATTATAGATAGAAAACACGCAGACACGGAACAAATATCTGCAGAACATACAAACATTTGTCCCGTAGCGGGGATCGAACCCGCAACCTCGGCATCTCAGCCGGGCGTTCGCCCAACTGCGCCTGTCGTCAAAATGAAAAAACATTTTTAAAGGAATTTATCGCAGGTACCTTATTACACCAGACGTGGTCATGACTACGCCCTTTCTGAAGATAACAGAAAGAAAGAAAGACAGAAAATTATGTTTATTTTTTAGGACCTTACGGATCACTTTAAATGTACAGACTTATAGTTAGGTGACTCTATTGCCCGTTCTTAATAATCCTTAATCATCTTTATAATGAATTCCTTAATAATTTTAGGAACCTAATATTACCTTAAGATAATCCAAAGCAATTAGCAAAAAGCTGTTAGTTAAAAAACAGTTAATTTAATGTGTTTGTGTAAAGCTTACCTTCCACTACACTTGTTTCTGACCCTTCTAAAGCTTCCAGTTCATCCTAAGGTTGTCTGAAAGAAATCGCTCATAGCGATAAGACCGCCCATTGTACTTCACTTTAAATGTTCTGTGTGTCTGTAATTTGTTTTAATGTAAATGTGGTGTGCAATAAAGTGTTGATCTATCTATCTACTCGTATCTATCTAAAGCTGTTGTAATAAAATGCATCGAGTCTTTTTCGAAATTCGATTCTCTGCTCTATCCGGAAGTGGCGGATGGGATAGAATATCCCATTTCCGGCTGTTCTCTCTGATATTTTACGAAGTTGTTGATAGACTGGATATTTCTTGATACCAAGTAACTTAGATCTATGTAACTTTTGATAAATTGAGATTTAATTTTCATAATATTATTGGCGATTAACCCCATTATGCATATTCGACCTAAAACCTGTATTAGCTAAAACGTATATTAAATCTGTTGCTATCTCTTTTCGTTGACATATGGGTGACAAGAAAAAAACGTTCTTAAAGCCTGTATTAAATTGTCAAGTTTTTATGCATAAGGGGGTTAGTTTAGATCGTTTATTATTAATATCTTGAATAATGTACTTTTGATACATTTATATTTATTTAAGTCGTTAAGCTATGACGGAGGCTTTTAGGCGGCCTAAAAACTCCGTCACCAGAGTTGGCCACTTGCTAAGGAAGGAAGGAAGGAAGGAAGGAAGGAAGGAAGGATACTTTTATCATTACTTACTTTAAAAGTTAAAAAATATAATCATAAAAGTATATTTTTTAAAACACCAACCCTGTATTTATAGGTATGATAGATAACTTCATTCTTTATTTATTTTTGTAATTAAGAAGTTGATTGTTCGTACTGGCTTTTAACAAGCTTTAAAATGGGAAAAGTACGTCACTAAAATTAGAACTAACATACAAAAAAACTGCTATAATGAGCTCCCAATAATTCCCAATCCAACCAATTTCATTAAATTGGTTCGTTTGGGAAATATCATTACCAAAACAACTGAACAATTTCCGCGAAATTTCCACAAAAATGAAAATATCCCAATAACTTACAATTATTTATTGCTCATACAACTCTCCGGGGTAATTCTCATATTCCTGCCAAGAACACAGTTAATTCAGAACGGGCTAGTTCGCGCTTGCGCAGAACTCACCATGTTTTTAGATTTGCTTTTTAGAGTTCTTTAAGTACAAAAAAACATAAAATTAGATTCGTATGTCATATGTTATCTATATCTATAGGAACTATTATTTTACAGAGGTAAAATTTGTTTGTTTGACGAAGGTTATTTCAGATACTACTCAGCCGATTTTAAAAATTCTTTCATCGAACTGACTGTCGGGTTGGTTATAATAGCTATATTTCATCCCGTTAGTTGATGGGGAAAAGGTCTACCGTCCTCTAGGACGTATTACATTACATAATGAAATCACTAATTCAATCTGACAAACAATACAGACTGATGGAACCTTGCAATCAGAGTCGGATTCGCACTTGGCCGATATTTTATATTCGTACTTAATACGTGTCTCAAGTGAATAATGTGGTGTAGAGTACTTATTTAGGTAATTAACTTAATACTGGTGTATGTGTTTGCTTGTTGGACAAATAAATTTTGATAGACTTATACCCCTTATGCATATTCGACCAGTAAACCTGTATTAGCTAAAACGCATATTAAATCTGTTGCTATCTCCCCTTAGGGTCTTATTCATAAAAACTTGACAATTTAATACAGGTTTAAAGAACGTTTTTTTCTTGTCACCCATATGTCAACGAAAACAGATAGCAACAGATTTAATATGCGTTTTAGCTAATACAAGTTTAATACAGGTTTTAGGTCGAATATGCATAATGGGTTCCAGATGGAAGGCGGCGTCGGGGTCGGCCGAGAAAGCGTTGGCGGGACGATCTCGTCACCTTCGACGAGGAATGGTGGGACTCCGCCAGGGATCGGGATGGTTGGAGAAGTTTGGGGGAGACCTTTGCCCAGCAGTGGGACGAAATAGGTTAATTAAAAAAAAAAAAAAAAAAAAAAAATGCATAATGGGGTTAAAGTATTCCCTAGCATAGAAGTCTAGTAAAGTTGGTGTTTTGACCTGTAAAACACGAGGGAACAGAAATGTCAAATAGAAATAGAAAGAGAATAGAAACGAAAAGTTTGTTGCATATAGACATGCCCTTTTTCGTCTACATTTATCAATGTCCCAAAGCCTAAAGCTACAGAATTCTAAAAATCAACAGTATTTGAGCTGAACCAAATAAAAAACCAGCCTCGTGGCACGAACGTTGGAATTGAGCGTTTCCTTTGGCCGTTCGGCAAAAACTCCGCAGCGGGGGGTCTCTGCAAATCGATTTGATGATTTCTTTTTTTCGGATTCGAATCCGAAAACGTAGACGCTATCCGACACCCTACCGTATTTATCGAAAAACTCTACTAAGAAAAACGATCGCCATTTATGATTGAACATTATATTTACGGGTATTTTTCGCAATTACCTTAATTATATATTTATGTATGTGTTCTGATCGCGAAAGTTTAAAAAAAAAGACGTGTGGCACTCGGGGACTGCCGCGGTAAAGCTACCACCTAGAGGCGAGTTGCTGAACTAAAGTGACAAGCGTTAGGTTTTTTCGTTACGGAATGTCTGGTTTTGGTCTCCACGCTATGAAAAGATGGTCGCTATTCACATTCACACACATAGACGGTGTATATATGAAGCCTAAAGTAGGGTTTCGACGTCGGTTGTCAAAATTCGAACTGGACGTTTCATCGTCGTCTATCATGTCGTGTGTAATCAAGGACAGATTTCCGTAGGTCGATCACCATAGCAACTTTGTTTTACAAAATAAACTGTATGAAGCTTTTTGACAGATAACAACGTTGCTATGGCGAAAATCCTAAGGCCATCCATAAGTTATAGGAACCATTCATTGGAGTTGATCCATTGGAGTGAATTTGATGCCGATATTTAGTTTTTCGTTTTGTAGAGTAGACCCCCGGTCCCCTTTGCGTTGCATCGTCAGAATGGCACACGGAATGTATAACATGACATTATTATACATTCAGTAGCGCATTTTGCATTATTTACTTTTCCTACAAAAATCTGTCTGTACGTACATACTTACTCAGTTTTACTCATGCTCTTTCAATTTCTTTTAAATACCTACTATCTTTTTGATGTTTTGCTCTTTGTAGATGTTTGTCATTTTTAGTATCAAATTCACGTCTAAATATTTAGTTTTACACACTTTTGATGTATAATAAACGTGAAATAAAATTGAACTGAAATCTAAAACTCCTAACATAATTTTATTCCCTTCAAACTTTACACCGCCCCTAAAAAGTGGCCTAACTGGTTTTACGAGTGGCTTAAAAATTTGGCATGTTTGTAAAGGATTAATAAATATAGGCCAACGGCATTTTATTTTTATTTGTTTATTTTGTTTGTATTTCCATAAAAAGAATTCAATATTTTTAAATAAACCATTTAATTTGATCGCGACTCCACCGATAAGATTTGAATAAAAATTCACGATAAATCATTTTTTATTTCGATCATGGTGATATCGGGGTTACCAGATCAGAATAACTCATTGTTGAATTGTATTATTTAACTCTATAAAAGGTAATAATGGTTTGTTTCTTTGTTTGACGGAGGCAATTTCCGAAATCACTCAGAGACTTACTTACCCGTGCAAAGCCGCTACATGCTGCTAGTACAAAATAAATCATAAGTATAAAGTCCTCAATAAAATAAAACGTGTTTAAAATCAAACCGATCTTACTCCGAATATATATAACTTAGTACCGCATTATTCCAATTTCCAGATTTTACTATAAAGCTCACAAACACTTCTTAAACTATCGCGACTTGGAAACATATTTATAAATATTATCGGGACTTAATCGCGTATTGAAATCATTTGGTTTACTTCGATGTTTCAATGACGTTACAGTCACCATGGTCACGAGTAATCACGAGGTACCTAAATAAAATGATCACAATACGCGATTAAGTCCCGATAACATTTAAAAAAAGCTTCTACAAAGCTTGTTGCTTATTGAGCTTGTTGAGCTTCTGCATAATATTTACAGTGTGCACGTCACGGCTTCGCAAGATGCATTTTTGAGGCAGGTAGCGCCAGAGGGACTTGTTGAGTATTGCGCGGGGCTGGCTTGGAGCTCAGAGGAGCGCAGACGTCGTGATGCAATGTACATGTTGTTATGCGATGCAGTCGTTTTCTAAAGCAATTTTGGATGCTTCACTTTTCTGCTCTATGGCTTGAAGCTTAGTGACGGTAGCTCTCTTATGATTGAATGGAAATTTTAATAGATTTTAGATGTAAACTACTTTCAAGTTGTTACAAAACCGATAAAATCGATACTAAAAAAATGCATGAAAGCACTCTATTGTCATTTTTTCAGGTAAAAAAATTACACGTAAATAGCCTATTTGATGAAAATACCAAAAATATGCTATTTACTTTGCAATGGTTACGTATAATTTAAATATAATGGCAAACGAGAAAAACTAGTTTATTATGTTAACTTTTTCCTCTGTTTCAGAAGATTGTAAAATTTTAATTAAACTGTCAAAATGCAGTCTAAGTTTAACTAAAAACTTACTCATACAAACGAACTAACAAACCTTCAAAATTAAAAAAAAATTAAAAATGGAACCCAAAAACGAACTCTATTTTAAGTCACAAAAGGTACACTTTAATGCATATATCTTGTACAGGATATTAACACTAATCCATTTTACTTTGCACAAGGAATTGGACGATGTTATGCAGAAGACGAGCAGCCGAGTTATGCGAAAATGAGTTTTATTGTCTCTGGTAAAAGTACTTAGTTATCTACCTGATTTGTTGTCTTTATTACATTTAAATTGTCAGTTACTAAACTGTACGTCGTTTTCATCGTTTTAAATCCACAATTTTCACCAATTAATAACCAAAGTCTATATAAGTTGAAATTAAAGGGAGAATTTGTCAGTAGTAGAACATAATAAATTGATTAAATAAAATAAAAAATGAATTTCTGATACTTTTATCTGAAAATTGGTTATATTTTTTTACGAGTAACTGTTATTGTCACATAAAAAAATGTCTATTACAAATATTACAAAAAATATTTTTCAAAATTGGCTACCTTCTGCACAACACCACTCAATTTATCAGCCTCTGTTCGCTTTTACCGCGTTCCTGTAGTCTAGATAATTCTAGACTAGATAAATAGGTAAGTAGTTTTCACCATTAGGCACTCTGTCGAATGATATCTGCAGGCGGCAATCCATCTCCATTTTCTACCTTTCTTCGTATTGCGAGTTTTTTAAATTCGAGCTGAATTTTAGCTGTTTTGAATACAAGGGTTTATGTACACACGTACAACATGACGACCTCTGTGGCGCAGTGGGCGAACGCCCGGCTGAGACGTGAGGGTTGCGGGTTCGATTCCCACTACGGGACAAATGTTTGTATGTTCTGCAGATATATGTTCCGTGTCTGGGTGTTTACTATCTATGATAATATTATAGATATTACCTATTATATATTTTATTTTTTTTTGTAAAAAAAAAAATCTAAGTCATCAGTCATCTGGTTACCATAACACAAGCAGTAAGTTGCTTAGCTTGGGACTAGATGACGCTGTGTGGAATGTCCAAGGATATTTATTTATTTAACTTCACTCTAATAAAATTGTCTTTAGTTTGTCTCATCTTCTTCTTCTTTCGTATGAGCAAGTGGCCAACTCTGGTGACGGAGTTTTTAGGCCGCCTAAAGGCCTCCGTCATGGCTTAACGACGTCTCATAAAGTACCCCTACTTCATTAACCGTCCGTTAACAAACTATTTAAACCGTACTTAAATACCGGCTCATTTTATCGGCAATAAGTGACGTCACACTTAGAAACTATTTAGGGAAGGTTACGTTTTGCGCCCACCATCATATTACCATAGTATTTCCATACACATCTAATATTTTAACCAAGTTGCTAAGTAAAACTGAGTATAAGTGCAGATTAATAATAAGTTTGTGTACAAAATGTGTCACTTTGGAATTATATTTTTTTCTGTTATGTCTAGATGTAGGTAATATAAAAGGTTTATGTGATTTTTCCGATGAAAAGATAAGTTATAAGATTGTAGTGACCTGTTGTTGACCTGTTCGCCGTGAAAGACGGACAAACAAACACACACACTTTTGCTCTTATTATATTAGTATGGATGTACGGGTATTTGTCATGTTCCCTCTTTAATAAATTATTTATCACGATCTTAAAAATATCGTGATATGTTTAGGTAAAGTAAGTTATATAAGTTTAGATAAGTTAGTTTTAATATTTTAGATTCTGACGGTTAAAAATTAAGGTTAATTTTGCATTGTATAGAAAACAGAAGTGACCCGCGCCTGTAACTCAGTACAGTTTAATTAAGGTAACCACAAGCAAGTAAACAAAGCTGAGGTACTCAACTTTGCCGATATCATTTTCTGAAGGTATAATATGACTACTGTGAAACAGCTAGGTCACTCAATTAATTCTCATAAAAGAGTTACCGACATCTGTGGCTCAGTGGGCAAAGGCTCGCCTGAGACACGGAGGTCGCGAGTTCGATCCCTGCTACGGGATAAAATTTGTTCGTTCTGCAAATATTTATTCCGTGTTTGGGTGTTTTCTATCTACAATGTACCTACTCGTACTCGTATGTATTAACAAAAAAAAATGTATCTATCAAAGTATTATATCAGTCATCTGGTTACCATAACACAAGCATTTAGTTGTTTAGCTTGGGACTAGATGACGCTGTGTAGAATGTTCAAGGATATTTATTTATTTATTTAATAGAGCACCCGAATACCTAAACTTTCCATCGGAAGGACGGAAGTGTTTAGTTAAACTTCTTTGTCTTATGTATTTTTTGTACTCGGAAGCAAGTACAAATGTAAGTCAACAATAAACTGTACGCGAGATCTAGTTCGGGGCGCAGTACTAGTTATATAGTATCAAGCACTGCTACGGGGCTTTGCGATGTAGTACAAGAGCATAGCAATGTGCTAAGAAAACGTAGCAATGTGCTACGAAAACGTAGCGATGTGCTACGAAAGCGTAGCGATGTGCTACAAAAGTGTAAGTTGCAATAACAGTGCGCTTGTATCAAAATTGTCCTAACGCTTTTATTAAACTGTGGTATTTTTTATGAAGCGCTAAATGACAGTTCGTTCAAGGCGTGAATTTATGATAATTCTAATAGGTTTTTAATCATTTTGTGTTTTGGTATCAGTCGTTTTTATTAATTTAAATAATACAATCTTTGCGATTTAATTTAAATAAACTGATAATAATAATTATATAACCTTTAGTTGCTTTTAAAATCATTGAATTTAAACTCTGTTTTAGAGAGCCATAGCTGTTTAGTAACTGCTGGATAATAACGAGTTTGAAACGAATTTAATTTATAAACAATGCGGAGGTCTTACGGGATGTAGGAGCCTTCCGTTATTTCCGTTGCGGAAATCATGTTATCGATTTCAATGTTACTTAAGTTTGAATCTTCAGTTTTATTTTGATTCAAATTTCACAGTTAAAAGCACAGATTACCTACATACTCGTAAGTAAGATACCTCATCTCGAACAGTGTTCTTTTTTCTTCGTGCTATTTTTGTGTTTGATTTTTGTGGCACCCCTTGCAGCGTTTAGGTCTTGCCTGCAATCAAAAATAAGTAACTCCATCTAGTGATAAGTAGCATGCAGTCGGCAACAACACCAAAAAATTAATGATTGCCGGGAAAATCCCGATATTCGCAGCTAGTATTAAAGATAAAAATTGAAATTCGCGTTATATAATTATGTATTTGTTTCATAAAATTCTGTGTATTTTCAAAATTATTATGAACCGTGATCGCGAAATATTAAGACTATCAAATCGTTGTATATAATTTTTTTTTTGTGCGCAAACAAAGAAGGAAATTCTTTTGTACTCGTCTCGCCTTTTTCAAGTTTAAGGTGGAACGTTACGGTCAGCTAGGCACTGCCGCGCCACTAGATGGCGTTAATGTCCTGATAAAGCGTTTTTATTTTTTTTTACCAAAATAGAACAAATTTTTAGGAAGTAAAAGTCCTTACCCGTAAAAGCGTAATATTTTTGATGTAACTAACAATACTTAGACGAAATTTTAAGTGTTAAAATCACTTTATTTGTCCATTTAGCTCCGGCGAAACGGCCGCGCCGTTTCGCGCAAGTGACTCACACACACACATACAAAGATTTCATCGTAAACGGAAGCGTTAGTAAATTTCGCCCGCTTTGCAAAGCTTAATCTGGCCGAGTGCGTCAGCGTCTTGACCTGTATTCAAATGGTATCGGGTTCGAATCTCTATACTGACATACTGTTTTTAACTTTTAATTTGTTATATTTTTGTAATTTTATACAAATACATAATAGATATTTTAGTCGTGAAATATATTATGTATTTTTGTGCGAGTTCTAAATAAAAACCAGGTTTTTACTATTGCAGTTATTATTTATTACATTATTAGGTAAGTATTTGTAAAATAACATTTTACAATAAAATAAACATTTATAAAACAATAATTTGAGAAGTCTTATTCGAGAAGTAATATTATAATAATAAATGTGCTACCACAGTGATACATCTATGCAGTTTTGATTATTTTTTACTTTTCGAAGTACCTACCACCTCTGGCAAAACAGAATTTTTATAAAATGATACCAATTTAGGTAACACGTCCAAAATAAAATTTTCGTCACGCTCGATTTCTAGGACTGTAATATCATGAGCTGGAGAAATATAGCCCACAAAATAACATTTCTTCATTTGAGAAACCCGTAGTTGCCCCTGAATCTGTAACAAGAATAGGTAGGTGTAAAAATACATATGTTCAGACAGTAAAATAAAGGACAGCAGCTGATCACTGTTTACTGCATGCAACAACAGCATGTAATTGGTACTAACCTGTACAAGGGGAAGTTTTTTTTTATCTTTAGCAGCAGCATTCATGTCTTGATTGTTGCGAGCCAATGAGGGGAAACATTTAATTTCCAGAATAGATTTTTCTTCTTCTATAACCCCTGAAATTCATTGATTGCAGTAAATAATAATATTTTCACAAATTATCTGGACTGAAAAACAATAATTTGTACCTAATGAATTATGCCACATACCATCCGGAGTAGCACCCAAAAAGCCAAACTCTTTGTCAATGAAAAGGCCTGCTGGTCGCACATTTTTGTTCATTATTTCTGTAAACAATGTCCTTGCCACCGACTCATTGTGTTGACCATACGACATGTCTTTGGTCAGAATATTGTTTTTATATAGGTAATATTGTTTTGACATGGTTGTGGCAGGGTGTTGTCGATTTTCGTTTACATATCTGTAACAGAGGCCAAATTGAGCATAATGTGCTAATTTGTGGTATATTTCAAAACTGGAGTATCATTGAATCAACCCTTTGAAAGACTTACCATTCCAAACTGGCTGGCAGTGAGCCTGTTACATCTGTGTGTATTTTACACATCATTTTCATGTTGCACAATGGTCAGGTGTTCAATATCTTCAATTTCTTGATCTCTTCGATTTGTCCTTGAACTCGTTTGCGACTTTTTCTTGAACCAGAATATTGGTGATTTTTATAGTCTTTTCGGGAAGTTCGTGGCTTCATTTTCTATCGGTGCAATAACACGAACAGAAAACCACTAAGATCTTATATTGCAATTTTTTACTAATTCTAATCACATTTTTAAGTATCCCACGATAGAAAAGAAAACTTTTGTAATGTAACGGCGCCTTACACTGACAGACAAGTCATGTCATGTCATGTCTGTCTTGTCTGGTATGTTAGGGTATGCTGAACGGGGCTACCAACTCGATAAGTGCTTTATTGCAACAAACAAGTACCTACAGTACGAAGGACAAAATACTCTGTGAAATAAAATCATAATATTATGTATTGGGCTTATTAAAAAATTCGTAACTGGACAAAAAAAAAATTTGAATGAAATTGAGAAGAAAAATCATAGTAAGTAAGTATTTTTTGAAGAATTAGTTGCTTTTTACGGGTTTTGGTTACTTTTTTTTATTTAGAACCTTTTCGACAGCAAAATAAATAAGTAAGTACCTACCTAAACATATATATTTTTAAAAGGTTTTTGTATTTCGGCATCATCCGCGATATTTTGCATGCTCAATAGAAACGTTTCTCAAATAAAATTACTTATAATAACGATATAAAGCCAGACATAATGCTAAGTTATAATTTATAAATATAATCAAATGGGGCTACGCATATGAAAATATTGTCAGATTAGCATCAAAAGTGCAAAGTTGGCAACACCTTTGTAAAAAATGGCAGAAACGAAATAAACTCCCCCATGAATTCACAATGATGATTTGAGGATCCACGTGATCGCCGAGAAGAACGGCAACAGTGTACGGAACGAGAATAGCGAGCTGGCAACGTAGCCGCACACACACAACTAAACTTTAAACTTAGCATACGATACTGTCGGTGTACACTCACACACTAACAAAATTGAACTGAATTTGTGACTGATTTACGCGATTATTATACTATTTTTATGTAGTAAATATAATTTGCCGCGAATAAACATCATAATAAAAGCCAAATTATATAATTTGAGTTAAGGTTATGCTCCATTCGCCCGTAAATGTAAAAATACTTTACTATGGAAAACGAACCACCTTAATCTCAAATTATAAGTCACTAGAACACTCTTTGTCGGCTAATGGAGGATCATGATTCTTACTCAGATTTTTACTTATGCAAAGTTGCAACTATGTTCCATTAAAACTAACTTTCTTGGGTATTAAATAGGTTTTCTCAACGAGATTTCTGAAGACTCCTCTGAGACAATGTTTATTTATTAGCTTTGTGTGTGAGCTGGACAAAGATTTCAACTGAAATTTAATGAATGTAAAACATAATACAATACAGTAAGTAATAGCACAGATAAAATAATACTATGTACAGATGGTCCATCTGGAACATTAATTTCACTCCTGTTTTTCTTCGGGCTAGAGGCGCCGCAAAATCAAACACAAAAAAATAGCACCAAGAAAAACAGGAGTGAAATTAATGTTCTAGATGGACCATCTGTACATAGTATTATTTTATCTGTGGTAATAGTAATAAGCAATGCCCATATTTTGGTAGTTTTAGTTAATTGTAAGTAGTAGAGAAATAAAAAATCTAAATAATATTAATTATCAAACCCAAATCAAATGCCTTTAGTTACATAGATTTCGTAATCAAAGACCCTCAAAACTCTTAATAATTTGACTACCCAGCAGCTAGAAAGTAAATTCTATTCTATTCTAGATGGAAACAAAAACAAAAAATACTTACCTACAATATAATTTAATATCCAGACACTGAACAAAATAACTTTTAAAAGACCTTCATGAAAATCGAACCTGCAAAAAAGCCTTTTCAGTCACAAGTCGACCTATTTTTAACTAAGATATGAAACCATACATTTCATACAGTAATGCTTTTCCATTTCCATTCAAAATGTACAGTCAAAGCGTGTAACATCCAATCGCTATGAAGGCATTTCGGTACAGTCGTGCAAGAAACAAAAGTTAATTTAATGCCAAGAGGCAGTCAAAGAGTCGACTCGAGTGTACAGTCGTGCTCAAAGGTGTTCCAGTCTTTGTGCGTCGGAATATTGGGATTTGAGTTGGAGCAGAGCTCTTTGTATGGTTGAATTGACTTTTGCGTGCAGAAATTCCAAAATCGATAGTGATTGGGATGTAGTAAAAGTATTCAAAATTATGAAATACTATCACGTCCCGGCTTTGCACGGGTGTACTAATGAAACGACCTAGATAAAATATAGCCTATGTTACTAACAAATCTTACCTCTTTATAATATTAATTAAATGTAGATTTACACGCAAAATTTGTTTGTATTTGGAGTCATAAATACGAGTTTTTTTATTTTCTAGTTGACATTCGCGGTACCAGCCTTATTTAATTTTCATATGGTTTTTATTAGTGTATATTCGTTTTTAATGTTTTTACTGTGCTAAGCCTCACAAAGGTATTTCATAAAAAAAAAATCGGTGCTGAAAACTTTCGACCTCGGCAAGTAAGGCTCAATTCAATTTCATTTATTCACCATATAGTTATATTACATAACATAGGTAAGTCGTGTAATATAACTATAGGCTTTGTTAGCTGGGTTTCTAACTAGCAGTCCGCGTATACGACGATCGCTTGTGTCATCGCAGGTTCGAATCCTGCTGAAGTCGTAACTTTTTTTAAGATTTTGATTTTTTTTTAAACTATCATTTAGGTACATTAATTTATAATTTTGTATGTGACAGTACGCGTGGGCTGCTCTGTACCATTACAAGGTTGACGTGTGCCAGACTGTATAAAAGTTGTTTTCAAATCACAAGGTTCCCGACATTAATGAATAAACAAACAACATTTTGTACACAATTATTATTAGTGCTTTTATTAGTTCTATGAATTCACTGCTTAAACTTTGTTGATTTGATAAAACACATTCCTTTATTTCCATTTCAAAAGTTTCTTGTAAGTATACTTAATATTATTATAAAGAGGTTATGTTTGTTTGTTTGTTTGTTTGACGGAGGTAGTCTCCGAAACTACATAACACCGATGTGTAGAATGGACTGTCTGGATGGTTATATGCTATATTTTATCCCGGTAAGCTAATTTTACTTGTACTTGTACATTTAAACATTTACAAAACTCAAACCTAAATACCAGGAAAAGATCACGAATTATCAAAAATTCAACCATTTAAAAGATTTCTTGAAGGGTTTTGGTAAAAAATGTACATTTTCTAAGCATCATCCCTTAACGAACACTCGTCTCCAAGCTGACAGGGCCTCCATCAATCTTATCCTTGGATATTTTCCGATCCGCCCTCTTTTCCTCTTCGCCGCCAGAAGAGGTAATAGTGTCTGTAACGTCTGCTGTTCATTCACTCTGATTCATTCTAGAATAATATCTATATCTTTACTATCTTTTCTAATTTATATATCTTTACTAATTTGTTTGTTTGTTTGACGGAGGTAATCTCCAAAACTACTGAACCGATTTAAAAATTCTTTCATTGATGTGTAGAATGGACTGTCTGGATGGTTATAGGCTATATTTTATCCCGGTAGTTTCATTAGTACACCCGTGCGAAGCCGGGACGTGCTTCTAGTCTTTACTAATAATTATTATAAAGAGAAAATATTGCTTCGTTTGTTTTTTTGAAGGAGGTAATGTCCGAAACTATTAGCCAATTTCAAAAATTCTTTTTCCGATGTGTAAAATTGAATTTCATCGCAATCGGTTGTCGTTTTTTCATCAAAGAGGAACAAACATACATCCATACATCGATAAATACATACTCACAAACTTTCGCATTTCAAATATTAGTAGGATAATTTAATAAAATAGATCTTAATCTAAGAAAAAGTGATACAGGATCGAGTTTGTAAAAAATATGCCACCAAGAATGCTCCCGAAGGCTGATTCCCCCGCGGCGCGCATAATCAGGGTACCTACTTTGACATTATACGGACAGTTATTAGTAATCTATTTCTGTTATTAAAACCATCCTGTCCTGACTGACGGCTTGTCTCAATAATCTAACAGAAAATTATATTATAGGATAGATTTTATAAATTATATAAACGGGTATTTATCACATTACCTTTTTTAGTTTATAGGATAGAGACTCTAAATAAAGTCATAGATTCTATGGCTTTATTAAGAGTGGTAAGAAGAAGATTTTATTAGTAACCAGCTCCATGGTAACCAGCAGTAAATAGTTCCCGTACCGTGGGAATACCTAGATCAAAGGTAGCCTATGTATTTAGTCAGGATTAATGCTATATGTTCAGTAAGATTATATAAACGGTTATATTCTATTCACTATTTTTTTGTCAATCTCTCTTATTATTTAAATTATAATTAGTTATTTAAATAGAGAAAAACGGATTCGAACTCACATTCCCCGGGTTAAACCCATCCCACTAGGCATCACATCTACCTTACCGTTTTATTATGGCTATTAAGATCTGTAATGCTAATTTTGCACCGCTTTCTGATGCTAAGTGCTCAGGTATTTATGCCGCGATACAAGCCACTAAATGTTCTTCGGGATAATTTATAACATCCTACATAATAGACAGCAGTGTAGTCGTTTAAAACTCTGTGTATGAAATACTAAAAAAATACCGTTAAACTCTAGTGCTTTTCCTACTTTTTAATGAAAAGAGCACATTGAAAATTAGTCATGTAAAAATGTCGTAGATTAGATTCCGACAATGTTTTGATTCTTATAATGACATACTCATATCCAGACATACTCATACTTTAATTCTCTCTAAATCGCGAGGCTCTCCTCGCGAAATAAAATCAAAAGTATAGGTCAATGAGAATGCACCCACAATGGCTTAAAATCAAAGTGAAATCAAAAAAAAGTGGACAAAGTTAAAACATGAGAAATGAAGCATTTGAGTAACTGCTCGATTTTAAGCAAATTAGAGTAGAGTAGAGAAGTAAAGAAGTACTAAAGCAAGAGCAAATTAAGATTGATGAACTAGTTTGTTATAATTTAGGAATTGTCTTTGGTATTTCCAAAAAATGAACCATTCACAATATTTTTTTTTATATATCTAATCACAGCCTTGAAATTCTCATCGTAATCCACAATTCCGAAACATAAGTTAAAATTCCAGGAATACCGTCTTCGAACCTTTATCAAACGGTAACGCGGGAATAATGGTCGTGGAGACACGCGGATACGTCGCAGAACAGAACTTGCAGAAGATCAGGCCCGGTGGTCAAACTTGTATCAAATTGTTGCAAAATAAACACAGTAATCCGCGAAACTAACTGTGAAATATGATGACATTTATGTTACTTATCTCTACTAATTATAAATATAAATTATATAAAGAGATAATGTTGGTTTTATTGTATGGGGAAGTCATTCCGCGCCGCGCGTTTTTGTCAGCGCGATTTAGAATCGGGTCATTTTTACTAGCGCCATCTAGTGTATATTTAAGCGTAAAATCTGACCGTTGTTTTCGTGGATTACTGTTATTTTTGATTCGCAAAACTTGATACAAGTTAGACAATACCTTCAATGTACATAGGTAGGCTTTCAGTGTCCCAAAATAACTATATTTTTTGACATTTTCAAATACAATAGTTACCTTACTGTCCCCTCCACTGTACCCATCAGGTTCCCGCGGGCCGGATGCGCATTTTGAAAGTCATCTGTTATCCCGACACCCGAACATACCGCACTGATTTTGGAAATAACCTTAAAATAAAGCTTCGTCGCACCGACGCGACACACGATCAATCCTAGTCCCTGTCAGTTTCCTGTTCAAGTACGTGGTTCAAAATTTAATTTCTCGCGTCGGTTTTTGAGTATTTTTAAAGTTAACCTTAAATTTAGGTAAAGTTTTATTGTGTAAGTTTCTGTACTAAAATTATTATTGTGAAGAAAAATGAGGGGTGTTATAACTTTTAACATTACCGTAATGTGTTTCCCTACTTAAATTTATCTGTGTGTCTGTCTGAAGAATCGTTAAAAATGTATTTATATCTGTAGGACTACAAGAATCACTTGAAAATGTACAGTCTTATAAGCTAGGCAATAGAGTATTGGTAGTCAGAAGCAAGCAAAACAAAAAAATATGCGCGGGATCTCACTCGGGGCGAACTAGCACACAACATTACAGTGAATATACAAAACAATTCAAACAGCATTAACCTACTCGCCATCAATACCGTTCAAAAATCTAGTTTAAGTTTCTTTAAAAGTTGTGAATTGTCTTCGCAGTCTCATCCATTATTTCCTTTCCTGGCACCATCTCTGGCGGTTTAGCATAACTCGTGTATGAGCGGTCAGAAGTTGCTTGGCAACCTTTGTATACCGATATGAACTTCAAAGGATATGTGAGTGGCTCGTGTAATGTAAGTACAGTCGCGAAATGAAAAGGTTGACCTCCTGATTATGTTATTGCTTGCTAGGTTGTTTGATAACCATTTGATACAACAATCTAGTCTAGTCTTAATTGTGTTTGCAACGCGTCAGACGAATTGATTTCAAAACTGCCTGTTTTGAATTGGCACGACAAGGCGTTTTTTTTTAATAACGCGATGGATTTTAGAAATCAAAAGCTTGTACTTTGGGGTTAAGTCGTGATATCATGTCCAAAGATTCTAATAGTGCAAGATGATGTAGGTACATGTAAACAACATGAAAATAAATGAATAAATTATAAATGTCATTGGCCAACTGTGGTATTTATTAAACTCACATGTAGTAGAGATAATTAAATAACATTTAATACATTAACTATGTACATTCATTTATCACATTTATTATAAGGCATTCAAATTTCAAATGTTAAACTCATTTTGCTCCAGCACGTAATCACAAACATTTGATCAATCACTGTATTCAAGTAATGTGAGTGTTCAGGTATATTTGTCAACGAGTTGCTCAGTTGATTGTGAGCACTATTTATTCTGTGGCATCAGGCAAGCTGTATCTTTGCCAACTTAACCGCTGTTTAAGTTTAAATTGGTCGAGAGTAGAGTTCGTGTGTACTTGGGGGTTGTCAGGGGTTGTCATCGATCTGGGTGTTTAAAGAGGCTTTGCAGTTTGTGGTACTACAGAGGTACGGAAATTGTTTGACACTAATTGTCTTACATAATGAAGCTAATCAGAAAAAACTAAGTTCGTATGAAGTTCGAAAATGTTGGTGGTAAGATGTGAATTTGTAGATTTTTTCCAAATTTTTTTTTTTTAGCATAAAGTAGAGCATTCGTGATACTAGCAGTACGTCCCGGCTTTGTACGGGTGTACTAATGAAACTACCAGGTTAAAAATATAGCATAAAACCATCACAACGGTACATTCTATACATCGGTGAAAGAGTTTTTGAAATCGGCTAATTAGTTTCGGAGATTACCACCGTCAAACAAACAAACAAACTAACCAACAATACCTCTTTATTATCGATCGAGTGAGCGAAGCGAACGAAGATCTTAGTGGCAAGTGGGGTAATTTTGCTTTGTATGTTGCGTTCATTTGTTTGTTTGTATGTTCCGGCATAACTGTCGAACCGCTAATCCAATCTTCATGAAATTTGGTAGGTATATAGGTAGTGGTAAGCCGGTAAGCCAGTAACCTAATAAGCTGAATCGGTCAAGGGGTTGTAAAGATATTTGGTTCCGAAGGGGATGAAAAAAAATAAAAGTTGTTCAAATACATTGAGTGGGGTGTCATATAAAAGGGCTTTGTTTATACATTCCAAAATGGTTTTAATTTTTATTCTAAGATGTAAAGTTTTTGAATAACTTCGATAAATGTAAACAAATCATGGCTGCTATAACCTGAGCTCCCATTTCTATAAGTTTAGGTGAAATCGCAGCTCAGAAAATCGTTCTTCTTCTTCTTTAAAATTATTTTGGTTGTTTCTAACTCCTAACTCTTTTTGACGAATCTAACGACGTTTTAATGGAAAAAGGATTCAACTTACTAAATAGTTTCCTTGAAACAATGTCACTACCACTTCACAACGAACAAAATACCTAAATGTTTTAAGTCGAAACACCCTCGTAAAAACTTATGCTCTTACAAATACCATCAAGTATTTTTTATAGAAATAAAGGTAAATTAATGCAAAATGATTTTTGACAAATTTTTGAAATAACCGCGGGCAACACATTTGTCATCGAAAGTAGTGCCATGACAGGATCAAACCAACATGACATACTGAATATAAAATAGGTTTAGAGCCTAAGGTTTGACTCTAAATTCAAAGAGTTTTTAATCAAAACCTGTATTGTAAATAATGCACACTCAAAATCGCTTTACTAGTAATTAAAGGAATAATAATCGGCTTAAGGTACTTAGTTCTCATTAGATCCTCAATATTTTTAGTAGACCTATGAAGTAAATTCTTTCAAACAGATAAAAACGAATATACACAACCACCGGCGAGCGAGATCTCGTTCGAGGCGAACTACTAGTTATAGTATAGTATTAAGTTAAGTATAGTCTAGTATAGAAAAACACAAAACAACCTGCTCTGCCGGAATAAACCTACAAAAGACCACGCCTAGTATCATTTCAAGACTACCCAAACCTGCCGTCACACAATAGTATACACAAAACAACCACAAAGCGAATGTAGACGGCAAGTTGTGACCGTACACACTATTCAAGCGCTTGTGACAAGCGCGGAAACTAGCAAGACTACACAAAATCGCAGCGACTGCTCGTTAAACCTGGCTTTCCTATACTTCATTTCTTGAATCGAGCTAATGGGAACAAAATTAAACGCACGTGATTGGTCGTCGAAAATAATTGTATTTCTCGTGATTGGCTAGATCGCCAAATCAATTGTCAATTGTCAAATCTAGCCAATCCAATGAATTTCGACGACCAATCACGTGAGATTTTTTTTTTTATTAGCTCGCTTTAAGAAATGAGGTCTAGACTCTAAAGGGTAAACGAAGACTACCGATCAATTCAAATTGTACAGAAGTGTACTGTGAAGGGTGAGCGAAGGAAACTAATCGATTCAAGTCTGTTCTCTCGAAGCGCAACAATTGGATTTGTTAGCCTCAGACCCTGTTCACACGGCATTGTCCTGCACGTTTTTTCACGTATTCGTTTTTTAACGTACAATCACCCAGGTCTTCACACGGTAAATTATTATCATTCGTGTAAAAAACGAATAGCCGCAGAAAAGTGAAGGAAACAAACCTATACCATGTGCCACTGCGAACCGAATACGTCAAAGTTCATTCGATTTTTTGACGTATGCGTTTAAACGTATAAGTGGTACACGTTTTTTTGCAGTTTAATCGTCGTGTGAATGGATATATGTACGTTGTATGGCCACTATATATACGTTAAAAAACGAATACGTGAAAAAACGTGCAGGACAATGCCGTGTGAACGGGGTCTCAGGGGTCCTCTGAGAGGGCTCACGGCTACACGATTTGTGGTTGACCATTACGTATCGAAGTTTCGGGTTTGATTGGAACTAGTGTGTGGGACGAATAGAGTAATTTACAATATTGTTCTCCATAATCCTTTATGTTAACGTTAAATAGTTAACTTCTGCAAAAAGTGGGCATGTATCAAATATATATTTGGACATACCTCTGACTACCCCATTAGACATCTTCAAACTAAAGAGTTACATAAAGATCTCTAAGAAATGTCTACCGCCCCCGGGATACAGTCGTGGTCATATTTCATTTCCTTTATGAGGTAACAGGGCTATTTTTAAAAATTCTGTGCCTAATTGGTGTAAGATATTGCTGGATATAAAGGAAACGACAGAATAGTGTGATACCAGTGCTCGGTTTATTCCAACTGCCAGAACAAAGACTAGAACTACCCACCACCGATATAATCAACTACCCACAACTATTCTTATACACTACACTCCTCTACACTTAATTTAAACAGCAATGGTTAAGTAATTGGTACAATAAGATAGTTAACACAATAAACATTAAAGTAGGTATCTATACCATAACACACATATCTAGTACATTCTAATATAACTATTGATTATAATAGTTCGGCCTATTTTGTCGACACTGACGAATAGGCCGCGACCGTGGCAAGTTGTCAGGTGGCTGGTCTGGAGGAGGTTCAACAGGTTTCAGTTCCTCCGAGCTAGTAGTCACAATCACCTGTGACTGATCCGACCCACTGTCATCATTAGTTCGCTGAAGGCTATCACTATTTGGATTTAATAATGACTCATCCGCTAAATCCTTTCCTTCACCTTTATCTGCCTCAGGATCTGGGTAGAAAACGGAGCTCCTAGACCTACGCTTTATTTGGTCAATGTGTCGATGAAACTGATTCCCCCCCTCGCCTATAACCTTGAAGTTGGAAGAACCAACTTTACTATCTACTGTTCCAGGTATCCACTTTTCCCCCTTAAGATACTGCCGGTACCATACTTCATCGCCGGTATCAACCGTGCGGTCGCCCGCGGCGCCGCCCGCGTTTTCGACCTGCCGTCGCTGCACGCGGCTCATCCGCGACTCCAAATCTGGCTTCAAAGCATCTAAGCGAGTTCTCATCGGCCTACCTAACATTAGCATGGCTGGACTTTGACCCGTAGACGCATGTTCGGTATTTCGATAGAACAATAAAAATGTATGTAACGCTTCCATTATGTTTTTATTTTCAAAGTTAGCCTTTTTAATAACTCGTTTTAACGTTTTTACCGCGTTTTCCGCGGCCCCGTTGGATGCGGGATGATAAGGCGCTGAAAACGTATGTTCTATTCCGTCAGCTTTAAGAAATGCCGCAAAATCGCTACCCGTAAAGGGTGGTCCATTATCCGTTACTATCTGTTTCGGCAGGCCCCACCTACCCCACAATTCTCTCATCTTTGGAATTACATTAGCCGACGCCGTACTTGGCACACAAAAAATCTCCAACCATTTGGACATGGCGTCTACAACTACTAAATATGTTTTACCAAAGATAGGACCTAAAAAATCAAGATGAAGTCTCGACCAAGGCCGGCGCGGCCAGGGCCAGGGCCGCGGCGCCTGCCGCGGCGGCGCGTCCGCCTGCGCCGCGCACGTCGCACAGGCGCGGCACATACCTTCGATGGATTCATCGATACCTGCCCACCACACATAACTCCGTGCCAACGCCTTGGATTTTACGATTCCCATGTGGGGTTCATGTAACATTTCTAAGACCCTCTGCCTACACCTATCCGGAATTATTAACCGGTGACCCCATAAAATGCAACCTAGCTCCTCGTACAATTCATTTCGTCTGTTAAAATATGGCTGTAACCCTATAATTTCGCATTCCGACGGCCAACCATTCCTAATAAAACCTAGCACCCTACTCGTGATTGGATCTTTAGCCGTGCAGCTTTTAATTTCATTATAGTCTAATAGCAACGCTTCTTGAGCATGATGTAAATGCGTTTGCTCAGGTAGCGAGCACGAAACCGGTTTCTTATCGGGCAACGGTAAGCGAGACAAGCCGTCCGCACTATTATCGTCTGTTCGTACATACTCAATATCATAGGTATACGCCGATAATATAATCGCCCATCTTTGCATCCTACTTGCTGTCATCGTAGGAATGCCAGTATGCGGCCCGAAAATAGACACTAATCGTTTGTGGTCAGTCCGAAGTGTAAATTGCCTACCAAAAACATATTGGTGAAACTTTTTCATGCAAAATATAATAGCTAAGGCTTCCCTATGGATCTGGGAATAGTTTTTTTCCGCACTCGTGAGAGTGCGCGACACAAACGCCACTGGCCGCTCCGGTTCGTCCTGCCCGGCGGCTCCGCTCCTACTGGGTTGCGAGAGGACGCCCCCGACTCCGCTTGGACTCGCGTCACACGTCATTATTAGCGGCCTGTTTGGATCATAATGTGCAAGAACCTTCGAACTTACTAAGTCTTTCTTGACACGTTTAAAAACTTGTTCACATTCCCCCGACCAATTCCATTCCGCACCTTTTTTTAAAAGATTATACAACGGCACTAACTTTTGACTGAAATTATTTACGAACTTTGCAAAAAAATTTGCAAGACCTAAAAATGACCTTAATTCCGATACACTCTGTGGCCTTGGAATCTTAGTGACCGCTTCTATCTTTGAAGGATCCGCCTTAATACCGTCCTTCGACAAAATGTAACCTAAGTAGGATACCTCCTGCACTAAAAACACGCATTTGGACTTTTTAAGTTTCAACCCACTGTCATGTAGTCGTTTAAAAACCATTTCTAACGCTTTAAGATGTTCCTCCTTTGAATGACCGCCTATAATAATGTCATCAATGAACACTGCCACATTCGGTATACCTTTCATCAACGTAGTCATGATGCGTTGAAATATGCCCGGACTAGAAGACAACCCAAAAACTAGTCTATTATACCTAAACAGACCCCTATGGCTATTTATAACTGTATATTTTTTTGATTCGTCTAATTCAATTTGATTATACGACTGAGATAAATCAATTTTACTAAAAAATTGAGCCCCATTTAATGCTACGAGCACGTCATCTATTCTCGGAAGTGGAAACCTATCGACCAATAAAGCGGGGTTTAGAGTACCTTTATAGTCCACACAGATCCTGAGCGTACCATCCGATTTATTGACGGGAACAAGCGGCGAAGCCCAGTCGGAGCAGTCAACAGGTTCGATGATGCCGGCGCACAGCATGGCGTCCAGCTCGGCGTCGACGCGCTCGCGCAGCGCGAACGGCAGCGGCCGCGCGCGGTGGAACACGGCGTCGCGCCCGGGCGCACCCGCAACGCCGCCTTACCACCCGTGAACCTCCCCAGGCTGCCATCGAACAGCTGCTTATACCTATCCAACAGAATACAAATCTCCTCATTTATGTGAACATTTTTCGAGTTGGCCATATTAAAACACTCAAGAGTAGGAATTGCTATGTTCAATTCTGTAAGCCACTGTCTACCTAAAAGAGAAGTGGTTCCGCCTTCGATCACAAAAAGCTCTAACTCTTTTGTCCGGTCTTGATATTTTACGGTCGGCTTGATAAACCCTAATGGTCTAATTTTCGACCCATCATAAAAAGTTAAACATAATTTGTGAGGCTGAATTTTAATATGTTTAAAATGTGAATCGTAAGTACTTTTACTTATACATGATATAGGCGTTCCAGTATCTACTTCCATAGGTATAACTTTGTTATCGATTTTTATAGCCAAACTCACCGCCTTATAGTCTCTCAAACACAGTTGATGTAGGTACACTTCCTCTCCGGAGTCTTCCTCCGTCTCCGCCTCCTCATCAGCCGCCTGGCCGTAATGGAAGCCCCGACCGCGTCCCCTCGAACGCACCCCCTTTGCTCCAGTGAAACGCTCGTTTGGGCACACTCGTCGTAGATGACCGGGTCGCTTGCACCGACTGCACACGTAGTCACGAAACCGACAGTCTCCGACAGCGTGACCCGTAGCTCCGCAGCTCGCGCAGTTCCCGCGCGGCTCGCTATGCTGTGAATCACCGTGCCGGGCGCCGGCGCCGGCGCTGCCACCGCGCGCCAGCCGAGCTCGGCCCGAGCGCCCCTCCCGCGCTTTCAACGCGTGCACGTCAACACTTTCCGCGGATCCCTTCTGGCTCTTATCTTCGACCACAGCCGCATCGCGCTCCGCTGCCTCCAAAGATATTGCGAGTTTTACCGCCTTCACATACGTTAAACTGTCATCCTCCGCGAACAACCGTTGCCTGATGACGTCACTTTTCAACCCGCACACAAATTGATCCCGCAAATTTTCTTCTAAATTTTCTTTGAATTTGCAATTCCGCGCCAGCTTTTTCAACTCTGCAACATAGTCTCCAGCATTCTCATCTCCTTTCTGCCTCCTCTGACGAAATCTATAGCGTTCCGCGAGTAAAGACGGAGGAGGTTGCAAATGGTTACGCAACATGTCCTTCGCCGCAGTGTAGGTCAACTCCGCTGGTTTTTTCGGACTTGCCAGGTTCATTAGCAACTCGTAGGCCTCGTCCCCCATCAACGAGATCAAAGTAGGCATTTTTAACTCCTCCTTGATGCCATTAGCTTGAAGATACATATCCAGTCGCTCGACGTACGACTGCCACGATCCCGTTTTCACGTTGAACTCGCGAATTTTCCCGATCGACATTGTTCGTGATTACGGCAACCGAATTAATGCACGCACCATTAATTTATACTCGTTCGCCAATGTAAGATATTGCTGGATATAAAGGAAACGACAGAATAGTGTGATACCAGTGCTCGGTTTATTCCAACTGCCAGAACAAAGACTAGAACTACCCACCACCGATATAATCAACTACCCACAACTATTCTTATATCTTAATATCTTATTCTTAATCCTTTTCCATCGGCTAATAGTTGGTTGTTCTACTGTTATAAACGTAGTGGTATCTTTATGGTTGGTGAAGGAAAACATCGTGAGGAAACCCGCGACAATACGGATTCTCTTTCCTGTGGATATGTCCGGCGGTTTAGGTGCTGGGCAAGTCTCTATCTCAACAATGTCCTTTTTCTGTATTCCAACATTTTGTGTGTGTCTAAATAAATTATTTTCTTTCTTTCTTTCTTTCTTTCTTTCTTTCTTTCTTTCTTTCTTTCTTTCTTTCTTTCTTTCTTTCTTTCTTTCTTTCTTTCAATGTCCCAGGCACTGAAGTATTAAACGCCGTGCTTGCCTTCTAATGGTGTATCATCATTCACCATCATTCTCAGCCTGTTAGAACCCACTGCTGGGCATAAGCCTCCTTAAACGCCAAACACTTCTTTGGGCCTTTTGCATCCAGGTCTTACCCTTAACAGGTACATGATTTATCATCTACTAAAAATGTAAAGAGGGTTGGTGGGAACAAGGAAAAGATCGAGAGAGATGGAAACAATTGGGGGAGACCTTTGCCCAGCAGTGGGAAAGTATAGGTTTAAAAAAAAAAAAAAAAATGTAAAGGCCAAGCACTTTTGCCACAGAATATATTTTTAACCGGTTTTTTTAAACCGGTTAAAAATAAATATAATTTCCATGTATTTATTTTTATTTTACTCATTTATTTATGTCTTAGAGAATTTAGCCACCTATATTCTCTAAGATATAATTATGTTCACCAATTATTTAAAGAATACCCACGAATATGAATGCATTTTATTTTTGTGTAAAATGTACGATTTTTAAATAAAAAGATAAATTTAAGACCCCTTTCAACCTTTTAACTGTCACGGAAGAACCAGATTCAGCTTTGCCGGCGCTAATTTGTTACATATTGTGATGTAGGTTGGCAGTACGACCTTTAAATCAGTACGTACTGACGTAAATAAATGTGATCATAAGTGAGTTCGAATGAGTCAGTAGCTTATTCTGGTTATGGAGTTCTTAGGCTGCCTAAATACCTCCGGAAACCCGCGGCTGGTCAGCCCCATACTTATTAACCATGTATTTCCAAAAAGTCTAAGCTGAGAGGATTAGCTGCTGCAAGCCAATTCCATCTCAACAATGAGCTCTACCAGTGTCCTGTTTTGTAGACAAAGATTGCCTCCTGACGCTGTTTTAACATCCAGCAAAGATGTACAGGCCTCCAGAACAGTGCCCTAGCAAAGTAGGTATTTACTGAAGCTATCATCTTTTGAAGCCATCCATCCATCGATTATGGTCACCCATCCAAATAGTGACTGCTCAGAACATCGTTAATATTTAACGATCTTAAGAACCTCGTCGAAATATCACGAGCACATTGCGCTATGTAATGCTACCACATCTTTATTCTGTGCTCATCATCATCCTCCTGCCCTTATCCCACTATGTGGGGTCGGCACAACATGTATTCCTTTTCCACTTCCCTCTATCAGACGTCATCTCAGCACTCACACCTTTCTTACTCATGTCATCCTTCACACAATCCATCCATCTTTTTTTGGGTCTACCTCTAGATATCCATCCACATTCATATCAAGTACTCTCCTAGTAACATGACATTCTACTCTCCTCATAACATGACCATACCAAGCTAACCTACTACTTCTCATCTTTTCATTCACTGGAGCTACTTTCACACTTTCTTCTTTATTCTGTGCTACTACTTCGATATATTTTAAATCAATATCTGTTGAATTTTCATCAATTTGCAGCCGACCTGCCAATTTGGGTGCTCCTGATTCGAAGCGCGGTGAGATTGGAATTAGACGATCTTTATATAAAAAGCTGGTTTTTATGTAAAGTAAGAAAATAATTTATCAATATCTAAGTTCCTAGAGTAGATTTTAAAAATTTTCAATTCAAAGACAAGAGAAATAGATGAAATGTGAATTGTGCTTTTAAAAGCACGTGTAAAAAAGTACAACATCTTTATACCATCACACATTATAAATAAAAGGTGAAAGTTTGTGTATAAGTTTGGATGATTGTTACTCCTTCACTCAAACGGCAGATTTGAAATATATTTATTGGTACCAAGACAAAGGTATAACCTGAATTAACATAGGTTACTTGATCCCGGTATTTTCACGGGAGAGAGCAGCAATGACAACAATATGTCATTAAAGTAAATGCGTGAATGCAAAATGTTATGTTATTTTGTAAAACCTGTGTGTAAAACGAATACTTGTCCTTTTTTGATTTCATAAAATTTACAGAAACTAAACTAATTCATATTTACATAACAGTACAAAATACAAACGAACCAGTTGAGCCACCTAAGGACCGTTGCAAACGGTCTATAGGTAGCTCAACTGATCCAAACCACTTGTCTTTTTAAAACTTTTGCGATCTGAATAAATTCTTCTTCTAGCTCGGTACACTCTTGACAGAGTGGTCGTGGTCATCAGTGTAGTTCTCCCCTTGTGACACGTTTCACTGCGCGCTTCCACTCCTCTCTGACAGCTGCCCTCCTTGCACACTCATGTAAGGGTCCGTCCATCACCGCCCTTATTTGGTCCGTCCACCTCATGGGCGATCTGCCTCGCGCTCGGGTACCCTCAACCCTTCCTTGCACCACCAGACGCTCAATGGATTCGCCTCCACGCCGAGAAACATGCCCGAAGAAGGTGAGAATTCGAGCTTGGACTATAGAGGATAGACGCTGTTTGATGCCGAGTTCTCGGAGTACGGAAACATTTGTGCGGTGTTCAGTCCATGATATACCGAGCATTCTTCTCCAGCACCACATTTCCAAAGCATCTATCCTCTTTCTCTCACTCTCTCGTAGAGTCCACGTCTCAGCGGCGTAGAGAAATATGGGAAATACAAGCGATCTAACGAGCCGGATTTTCGTCGCTTTTGTGATGTTACGATTTCGCCATATTTTCCGCAAACCATCCATTGCACTTCTACTAATCGCCATACGACGTTTAATCTCGTCCACGCTTCCTCCGTTGTTGGAAATAAGGGCTCCTAAGTAGATGTATGATTGCACAACATTACAATTCGCTATTTCTGTGACTTCAAGCGAATTGTTGTTAACAGTCTGAATAAATAACGTTAGGTTTTTGCCAGTTTGTTGTGTTAAATGCGTCGTTCCGCGCCGAAGCGGCATTAGGGCCGGCCGATACAGGACGGATGCCCCTCAATCACATTCACGCCGGGAACGTACACACGGGTAAGTACGTGAATGTACCATCATCAGGCCAGTAAGTAGGTTCGTATGAGTGATGAGTCACCAAAAAATAATAAAAAGAAACACTTAAAAAAAATCATTCAGCACACTGGTGACAGAATTTTTGGTCTCTATAATGGCTCAAAAACTTTAAAAGCTCCCGGCTCTGCCCCTTGATAGTGTATAGTGTATACTGTCTTTGTTTTTGTCTGTATTTACTACCTTTAGGTATAACAGCTGTAACTAGATAAGTAGGTACCACTCAAGTTAGCTAAGTATAGCGTGTGATGCCAGAAAAAAAATTTGTTGAGGTGTGTTGAATCTTGATAATTTTACCATTACTTAGTTTTAATTGTTCTAGGAGCTATTCTACTGCATTCTCTATACTGTGTCTAAAAATACTTTTTACAAGTGCTTTCCTTTCCTTATTCATTACGTTTCTTCTCATTCAAATGAAGTCTACTACGGTACATACATAATTACATATGGCCTTGACATGACTACATTTATATATGTATATTAGTGAGATAATGGAAGACAAAACATAAAAAAACGAATTAGTATAATAACTACTTATATTTTTAAAATCAGTCAATTTAACACATTTTTTTTGTTTTCTTTTAAAAAATCCCTTCATTCCTAAGCTTTTTTAAAACACCTTAACTTCCTCTAATGTATTTTATTTAAATTAAAATAATATAACATAGCCCTAGTTTCATTTAGAGCGGGTTTGCACTGCGTCAGACAAACCATACAAAAAGCTCTAAAACTACCTCCAGACTGTAATTTTGACAGTTTCAGATCGGATTCGGATCAGACGTAGTGCGAAACCACTCCTAGTGTCCTGATAGATGAAAACATCAACTTATTAGCCAGTAGACTCCTAATGTTTACATACTTATAATACAAAAATATATATCTACCAACTGAGGTGTGCGGGAGCGGGAAAGTGACCGCTTATTGGTCCGTTCAATGTCACGGACAAATCATGACAAATCAAAATTGTTCACGGGCATAGATTGTTATAAGATCTTTTTATCTTATGTGTTGTCTGAAAGCGTTCGCCTTTTATTAGGTGTCTACTGGGTATTATGTCGATGAGATGAAACTAGGGATATATCTTAGTTTTATCTTAAAGCCATTTGCTTTTTACAAAACAATCTTAGATCTACCACAGATAAAATATGCATAGTATTATTTTATCTGTGGTTCTACCAAACACATGAATCATCTCTTATTTTCTAGGAGTCAGTCGCACCCAATGGCCACCTTCTATTTGTATGGTAATGGACTCCTTGGACAGTCTCGCGGGTATCACAGTCTTCGGGCATGGAGACACTTCCATGTTCTCCAGGAGTTGGAACAGCATCACCTTGATCTCGCAGAGACCGAAGCGAGACCCTGAAAATTAGCAATACAATTCTAAGTAATATGTAATGATGACTGCTTTCTTAAGTTACGGTATAGGTCGCGCCTCGTAATAAGGACGCTGAGAGGAAAGGCTGCGCAGTAGGCGATTTTATGGAATTTTAGGTCTGATTGGTTGAGGTTGGTTCGACTTATAGTCGAATTCTTTCAGATATAAAGCAATAGGATTGCAACCTGTTACGTGAAATTATGACCATATGCTGTCCACGGATTTAATAAAATAAGTACTTATTTATTTTTATTTAAAGCACCATAATATCGTGGCGGATGGCGCAAGCTAGATCTTGGCGAGGTCTACTAGCAGTAGTCGATTTACCCAGCACTGTGTAAGTCGTGCTGTGTATAATGTTGATGATGATGAAAAAGAAAAATCATTTCTTATACCAATGCAGTTCCTAGGTCCAGATCCAAAAGGTAAATACGTAAATGGTTTGATCTTGTGCTTGTTTTGTTCTGAGAAGCGTTCTGGGTCGAATTTCTCTGGGTTGGGGAAGTACTCGGGGTCCCGATGTATGGCCCATATGGGTACCGTGATGCACTCGCCTTTACGGATCTGAAACAATTTATTGCAATTATATTTCGGGCATTAACTTATACAACCTTATAAAAAACAGTACTCACAATATAATCTAGCGACGCGTCTTCATTTGGTTTGCCTACGTTGTAGTCCTTGAGACACAGCCTGTCGACCCCGACTACAGGTGTCCACAGCCTTAGAACCTCTGAAAGAAAACAGTAAAGAGAAAAGTGGTAAGCTAACTCATAGGAAACAAAACAATGCGTAAAAAGGTGAATTAATGAAATCGACTAGTAAAAAAACTGTGCAGTAGTATGCCAAATCCATAAGTTACCACAATAAAATATCAGATTTAGAGTTTTTAAAATGTATCTATCTTATTCTTTGAGGCTCCCTTCAGCGGTTTGCTGGACGGTTTTTGATGAAATTTGGTACCCGGATAGGTTATAAATTACCATTTATTATACTTCTGATCCCGGTATTCCATCAGAACCCGGAATTATTCACCGCGGGCGCAAATAATAAAAATCATAATTCAACATCATGTTATGTTATGACGTCTCACCAGATATAACCATATCCATATACGCCATGTTCTGTATACTGCTGTAGTCGAACTTCCCCCCGTTCCTCCGGCTGTGCTCCTGGATCTCTTCCACCAGCTTCTCCTGGACGTGAGGGTTCACCGCCAGCTCGTGGAGGAGGAAGCACATGGTTGAGGATACTGTCTCGAAGCCGGCGAGGAAGAAGAGGAATGCTTGGGAGATCAGGTCGTCGTCGGTCCATGCTAGAATGTAGAATGTTTTGGTAATTAGATTATTTTTTAAACTATCGCGACTTGGAAACATTATTTATAAATATTAACGGAACTTAATCATGAAATAATAATGTTTTTTCTTAAACTTTCGCGATCACAATTCATATAACCTGATAAAAACCTGTGTAAAAATTGTTCTAAAATAAAATAATAAGATTTCAATACGCGAGTCCCGTTAGATTTATAAATCGTTTTGGTAATTATTTTTATCTTTGGACTTTTTACACAGCGTCATCTGTATATCTGTATGTTATGGTGACCAGATCACAAGTCAGGCGCAGTGGGTGAAGGCCCGCCAGAGACGTGGAGGTTCGATTCCCGCCATGGGACATGTTTTATGTTTACATTATTATAATTACACGGGATATTACTCACGTAAAAATACTGTCGATTTAGATACCGACAATTTACGACGACGTTTTTATGTTTTTCTAAAATTACTTCTAAATCTGTGTGTTTTTCCATGTACCTATCTAAAATATCATTTCCTTTAAGTGTAAATTAAACTCATAATTCACATCAAGGACAACACACAGAGTTATTTACAAGGTTATACCTATACATGCAGTGCGGGTAGCAAAGATTAGATAATTAGGTTAATTAATGTTATTTTAGTGCAACTAAAGTACAATACTTATCATTATGCAAAATATTGATTGGTTTAATGATAAGTATAATCGGCTCGTGGCAATGTGATTACTCCATTCATTATCTTGCTATTTAGATAGAAGCTTGACTATTTAGATTATTAAGGGATCGCTTTAAAATAAAGCTAGGTCCACACCACCAGGTTCTTGCCTGATTCTTTACCTGGTGTAGGGAGTTGCGTTGGAACAGGCAATAGAGTCACCTATCATTAGATGACTTTATATTGTTAAGTGATCCTTGAGGTCTTTAAAAAAAGACATTATTCTTCTTTTTTTCTTTAAGTTAAAAAATACTCACTTCTATTGACGGTTTTCTTTCCAATGTCAGATTCTTCAACTGTTGCAAACCCAGCATCAGCGTCTTTTGTCTTCTCATCGTTGGACATGGTGAGGGTGCCTGAAATATAAAAGAATTACAATTTTTATGTACAATGCTTCAATGTCATCGCTTCTCTCATCATTCCATAGTCGTAGGCCACCTAGAACGATAGTTGAATTTAGTATGACAAACCGTGGAGTGAGAGCGACCTGTAACACAGGTTTTCTACAAACCTATCTCAGGCACCAGTTTCACACAAAACGTCTTTGTTCCATTAGGTAATTCAAATGAATTCCTACTGTTGTACCTACCATTTAGTGTGAGATAAATAAACGTTATTATTATTATTATTATAATTCAACCCCTATGAGGGACTGGCAGACAAAAGCACTGGATCGGCGTGACTGGCGAAAACGGGGGGAGGGCTTTGCCAACCTGTTTGACAAGATGGGCTAGTAGTAATAGTAAATTGTAAATTATTGGTACCATTCTTAGCTTCCATGAGCAGGTGGATCATATCTGGACGAATGATGGTGTTGGTCTTTCGTTCCCTCATGTTGTTCAGCATGATGCCTTTGAAGAAGTCTCTTATGTGGTCTTGGTAGAACTTTTGATTGAATGCCTGAAATAAATGCCTTTGTTAATATTCATATTTTTTTTTTTAAAGTATCTGAGAATACAGTCTTGATTAGGTATACTTTAATTATTCTTTTATAAAATCTTAACTGATAGAGTATGTTGATTGCATATTGCCGCCCGAACGCGCCGTCACTGCGCTTATATCGCGATATAAATTACAGATGACATTTCATTCAGCCGCCTTTCTCCAAATAACCATGTCTTGACTTGGCTTGACATTACATTGTTTTGTTGATTAACGCGTCATGTTTTGAAAGTCTTCGATAATCGACATCCAGATAGGCCTTACCTTCATCAAACTTGGAAAGGTGCTGTACCCAAGATATATCATCATACGCCTGAAGTCAAAAGTACCAGCATTCTGGCCCATCCGGTAAAACTCGTTGGTCTCGTCTGTATGGGAGTCCACTTTCAGTCCGAAGGCACAGGAGGCTATGACGTCATTGGCGTAGCGACTTAGCAAATCCTTGCAGTCCACTTCTAAGTAGCCATCTACACAAACACACATAAAATAATTATTAGTCTTAGGTCATTATGACCTACGGTATGGTCATTTTCCTTCTTCCTTTTGGAGTCTTGTCAAACATCCACCTACCTCCAGTCTGGTCAATCTTCTTCAGGAGCTTGTTGATCATCTGCTTGTTCACATCCGCCATGAAGGGCACCATGTTCTTCATCTTGGAGCTGGTGAAGGCTGGTGAGAGGGTCGAGCGCATGTCCTTCCATTCCTGACCTGCAATAAATTCAGGACACTTTAACTGCCTGTCTTAATAAACTATCTATTTCAGATTTTGCTAACTGCAGGTAATTTGTAGTTAGCTTGATTCACCCAAGCTCAATTTATCAAGGAGCATCAAATATGTCAAGTTTCAAGTTTCAAGTTATTTATTTAGCCACAAGGTTACATAGCATAACATTGGCAAGTCAGGGTACATCATTTCTTAAGGTTAGGCGTAGGGTATGCTTTTTAAGCTGTAAGTAGATATCTAATTGATTTTTGTTCTATGTGACGCATACCATCAATTAGGTCTTATCCGCATCCAAGAATAGTAGATAAGGCAAAAAGCCGATTATGGCACTTGTTTACTGATATTGTGCATAATAATTTTTCCACTGATTTTATTTGTTTTGAAACCCACGTCTTTTGGAAGGAAAGCAAGCACTTTACAAGTTTTTTTACAAGTTCTTAGACTATTCTGTGTAATTTCAGAGGTCCCAATTCGTCAGCATGCGTAGCAGTCGGACCCGGGGTCCGACTTCATCCCTAAGCAGTCCGGACGGCATCGCAAGACATTTTTTCTACCATCTTTTTTCTCTTCATCTTTTTTTTGAAATGCCATGCCGCATAACTTAAATTAATATGTTTCAAAACTGCAGTGGTATTGAAAAAGTCCCTTTTGATCACGGTTTCAATTTAAGACCTTACCTTTCAACGAAAACAAGGTTCTTCCGAAGAGAGTGTCAACAGACTCGTCGATCAAGGAGCGGTGGTCGAGGAAGTACTCGTAGTCCTTCACCGTGATGTTCTTGACCAGCTCCAGGTCTCTGATGATCAGGATCGGAAGAGCCAGCTCGTACCGTCCTACGAACCTGAATGGAAGTTTATTTTTAAGCCGCCTTATTCTCCAGATAACCATTTCTTGACGTGGCATGACACGGCGTGGTTAATTTGAATAATGTTGATTTTAGTTAACTTTCAGTGGTCCAATAATAGTTGTTATAATAATAAAGGTCAACTCAAATTTATTATCTATGTCATTTATGAAACCTCTTTGTGAACAAGATGTATTTTTATTTCCAACCATCCATCTTACCTTTCATTAGGGAATGCTTGGTACAATAACTCGAAATCTTCGGCAATATGTCGCTTCCTCAGCGTCATGCCACCAGCATTACCGACCAGAGGAACCGTTGGTAGATGCTTTACTCCATAATCACTGAACCTCGAGTATATCTTTTGGAAATACCGCAACAATGCCACAACTAAAACTCCCACCCAAATTATCATTAACATCATTGTTTTTTCAAAACGTCTTGTCCTTTAAAAAAGACTTTCTTCGTATCGCCGCGGCTTAAATTTAATTGAGTTTGTTTTGATGTGCTCTGTATGTACTAAAAATCACTGATAACCAATCACACTAATCTCTTAATTAGAGGTTTAATTAAGCGCGTGCGCAGGAATAAATGACAGGGTGTGGTCTGAGGGTAGCGGAAGAGAATGGAACAGGTAATAGAATCGCCTAGCTTTTCAGACAATATAACAAGTAGCACTAAGTTATTGAAATACATTTTTTTTAGGTAGGTAAGTACTTTTTTTGTTGTTTTTTTGTTTTTTTAGGTAGGCGGTAGGCAACGACGAAGCCGACCGAGAAAGCGTTGGCGGGACGACTTTGACTAAGAAGGAGCGGTGGTAGATCACCAAAAATAGGGTTTAGTGGAAGATTATGGGGGAGACCTTTGCCCAGCAGTGGGACATGTCAGGTTCATAAAAAAATAGTTTTTTTACAAAATCAAAGGTACCGAATTCAAAGATTTTTTTCTTTTTTTCCTACAATTCAGTTTCCGCTCACAGTTTGACCAACTCCTAAGATTATTTTGGCGCGAGGATTGATAGAGCACCCGAAACCACATGTAAGTACCTACCTATAAAATGTATAATTATCTATACTAATTTTATTAAGAGGTAATGCTGGTTTGATTGTTTGACTTAACTAAAAAACCCACTCTAATTCAGCAACTCACTTCTAGGTGGCATGCAATAGCTTTACCGCGGCAGTCCCCGAGTGCTACACGTCTTTTTTTGTAAATATTAGGTAAATTATAATAATACGATATAAAGAATATAATATAAAGAAAACGAAGACAAATATTTAGCAGTTTCTCCTATTATTATCGATTTTAGGATTATTCTTTGCTACGATTTCGACTGGCGGTGGTTATCAGTTACGATAGCTTTAGTTGTTTCAACTGATTTGAGAACTATTTGGTATTTAAAACCTACTCCATAGGATTTCCTGACTGAAATGGGTAAAGTATTCCACCTAAAAACAAATCAATTAAGACAATCGTAGGTTGAGCTTTAGGGCGACGAAAGAATGCTGGAATATCAGACAAAGCTGTTGTTAAAAACTAGTATTAATAGGTATTATTCTAGTGCTTATACCTACCTTGTGTATTGCAAATTAATTCGTATTACCTACTATAATTATTCTGATAAGATAGTCGAGTGCACTGCGTCCAAGCACTTTAATCTTAAATACCTATTGTTTTTCTTGAAGGTTCTTAAAGGTGGAACTTACCTCAAATAAGAACAGTATTATCGCCATTAACATTCTTAACTTTGATTTTTAAATTCCCAACTCGTACAACCGAGTACGAGATGATTGGGTACGAGCTGGGACGGTCTGATTTCATTTGGTATTATGGTATTCTGAGTACTTAAGTAAATATTAATGTGGGTTTGACTATGCCTTTATATCTTTACAAGATGATTTATAAATACAGCGGTTAGGAGGCAATTTTTGCCTACACTTAACGGGACACTGTATTGCCTGGAACATAGTTGAGATGGAATAGGCTTGCCCAGCACCATCCTCTCAGCTTAACCAACCATATCCCTATGAAAGACAATGGTTAATACGTGTGAGGCTGGCTAGCCACGGGTTTTCTCACGATGTTTTCTTTCACAAGATCACGTTAAAGTGCATATAAACTTATCGACACGAAAAATCCATTGATGCACGGCCGGATTCGATCCCACGACCTTCATCGTAGTATCAATCCACTAGGCCAACACGGCTCACTAAAACACTAGCCGTTTAGTAATCAGTGCTCGAACAACTCTCATTAATCGCTGTGCTAGGCCCGAATTAGAAGGTGAAATATTGCTGGACGCGGCCTAGCGCCAGATTACACGGATTACGCGGCCTCGTTTGTCAACTTCAGCTGGGAATTAAGGACCAGGGTAGCTACTCTTGACGGCAATGACAATGGCAATAACAATGGCAATGCAAACGCGATCCCGATCGTATAGAAATTTACTCATAGACTGTACTCTTGAAATCAATTTTAACAGGATTGTATCGTCATTGAAAATTGTCATCAATTAGTTCACCCATCCAAATTCAATGCCAATTTAGCGCTACAGTCGATTTTAAGAGCGTCAAAACACAAAAAAATCGATTGAGATTTGAATTGAGTATTGCGATTGTGCGTCAAGAGTTAGTAACCCAGGGGAGCATCAGGAGTCAAATGACCCTGGCTGATTGAGTGGTTCACAATCAATGTTAAGAACCGTAAAGTTTATAATCGGAATTTGATTTTTTGTAGATATTTCTGTTTTGTTTTATGGGTATGGGTAAGGTCATTTTTACATTTCGTTCGTGTGACGTGAGTGTTTGCTCATAGCACGCTCATAGATAATTATCTCGATCGTATTTCAGCTTGTCAATTGACTATTACTTCCATCTTTATTCTGTGCACATGAAAATTACATTTAATTGTCATGCAAATATACGAACATAGAGGCGTGGATGGGAAGTCCATGTTTCGATTGTTTCATTTGCAGACTGCCTCCAAACACTTTTACAGTAACTTTTATTGAATAAAAACTTTAAACTTTCTGTATTCACAAACAATACCGTCCAGACACCGGCTCCGTTCTTCCGAAGCAATAAAATATTTGAAACAAGACACACTTCTTGGCCATAAAACTCTGGTAACTTCAAAACTAAAGCAATAAAATGAAACCCGTTAGGATCGTGGTACAACTTTTGATTGCCCTAATTCTCTAATTGGCTTTAAAAATTCAAGACTTCAACGAATACTACATACAATAATATTGGCATCAAGGTTGTCTTGTGTTACTTTACTTACTGCCCAGGAAAAAAAAAAAAAAAAAAAAAAGCCTTTATTTCCCTTAACAATTAAAAATAAGACTACATTACATTTAACCTAAAACCTGTATTAAACCCGTAGTAGCTAAAACGTCGTATTAAATCTGTTGCTATCTCTTTTCGTTGACATAATGGGTGACAAAAAACGTTCTTAAAACCTGTATTAAATTGTCAAGTTTTTATGAATAAGACCCTTAGAGCGTTTGTCCACCGCTTACTATGACCGTTAAAAGCGATTCAGTTTAGGTCCTATAATGAACTGCTTCTGACGTAAGCTAAGGCGCTGATGTAAAGTTAGAACAGTTAGAACATAAATGGAATGACATTTTAAATGACGATGAAGGCAAACTGGAGTTAAATAGTCAGACCCTCAGAACTTTATAGGAGGTAAGTAGGTACAACACAATACTTACATAAAAGGCCTCAAAGGGGCAACATAAAAATACGACATTGTCATAGCCAATACAAATCTGTCCATGTATTAACACGTTGGATGCCCCGGACGCACTATCTCGCCCCCGAGCAGCGCCGGGCTCGCTCCGGACTTGGGCCTTGAATGTGTTAAAACTAAAACAGTTGAGCAAATAGTAATTAGATCAGGGCTATCTTTAGTAACTCCAAGCCCCTGAAACAACACAATAGCACTACACACAAGTGCGTATCGGAGCAAGTACTTGAGTAGGCTCAATTCTGTCTCAAGTTACAAAGCCTCCTCGAAAGTTGAATCAGGATCCAACTAAGATACCCAGTGCTTTGATGTACAACCATTGATTATTCAATGAGTTAATTATAATACTCTTCTAAAACGTTACCATGCTTACCTACTCGTATATTTAGGTACCTACCTACCAAAGGGTTACTCACTCATATTTGAGTGTTCTTTTTTTAGTAAGTGCTCATTTTGCGACAACAGGATTTTGCGAAATTCAGCCCCTAAAGGTATAAAAGGTGGCACAGCTTGTTAAGAAAAATGGACGAGTTGTAAATTTGATCAGAATCCGATTACATAGTCAACTTTTCATATCTGAGTAACATCCATGGAAACTTTTAGAGATAGATACTTTTATTAACTTTAGTAAAAGAGAATAGAATATATCTACTATAGTGAACATGTTTAGGATAGAAATACTCGTAGTATGACGATCGACGAATCAGAATATTCGTCTATGGATATGGCAAAGTATGCCAGATTTTACTTTAGTTTATTCATGTTTTATTTGGTGCACAGAAGTATCGATTTCCGATGCAATAGATATTTGAAGTGAATGGATGCGAACCCTTCATTAATTTTATTCATTTCAACTTTGTAGAGTAATAATGACTGTGCCGTCAGAAAATAAAACGTAAGAATTTTTTTTTAAAAAAACCAATCAATTAAATGCAGCACTGGTAAGCAAAGAAGTCCAAACTATAGATCGGTGAATGATTTTTTAAAATCGGCTGAGTAGTTTTGGAGATTACCTCCGTCAAACAAACAAACAAACATTACATCTTCTTAATATTAGTACTAATAATGATAAAAATAAGGGGTCATTAAAACAAATAAAAATTAAATACTAATTATAAAAACTAACGTGTTTTTGCTAACCCTACACTACAGTTTGCATCAACAAGATCTCTTCAATTATATGAAGCACAGAAGCGTCTCGTTATTTCGATATTTTAGTTATATCTGATGTTTTATGACGTCGTACTGTCTGAAGTGTTTTTATTAATTACATCTTTCCACTCAAAATACCCGGTAGTTATAGACATGTGAAAAAAACACGCACACAAAGGGCTCAAGGTGCATCCACATCGCAAAATTACTCTAAGAATCTTCAAATGGGTATGAGTAAGGTCACTCCTCGCGGGCGCGTCATACTTAAACATCATAAACATCTTAATAAAGGCTTTTAAAAAAAATTTAAAGACCTATTTGCTACAGTCGCGATCATAATTATTTTATTAAAATTAAAATTAATAAAAAAAAGGCTTCAACGGAAGATCAGCGTTGTCTTGTCTTGGGCAAACCAACACATGCTGAGTCGGACGCCTATTTGTGACACAATATGTACTTACCAGTATTTATTAAGATGTTTTTTGTGTATTGGCTTGTGTCATCAATAAATGCTTTTTCTTTCTTTTATTTTTATTTCATTTTCCTAATCTATTTGCTTTGACTTTGGCTTCGTAATCCTGACTTTAGTTTCCAAATTGATCCAAATCAATACTATTTCAGCATTCCTTTCCTCGAGTCTACACACGCAAGATTAAGAAAAAGCAAAGGTCCAACGAAGCAATAATTAGCCAAGCCAATTAACAACCAATACCCTAAATAAGTTCTGATCCTTCGGCCAGACCAATCAACATGGCCGCCGATAAATGGTAAAGGTTTGGGTTTATGAAAAACGACAACCGTCATATTAACTTACCATTACTTACTTACTTTTAATTGTTTTAACATGCCCTTTGTTTGACTGGCTTCTCACTGAAACTTGACTATCTATTGGGATTGCTTTAAGAAAAAAGTGTCGTTAGGAGTTCTAATTTTTGTTGATTCTAAAACTATTCTAGAATACTGAAACGACTTTATCTTATAGACTTTGGCTCTACTTCACAAAAACTTGACAACTTAGTACAGAGTTAGAGAGCCACAGACCTATCTGATTCACTCTTCCATTCTCACTTCATTTCATTCACATATTCGTACATGCCTTCACTTCTGTTCGAATACATCATCTTTCATTTCCTACATGTATAAGGGTTTTTATAATAATCGAAGTAAACGTCCACCGTCTTTAAGAAACCGAGAACTGGGCAACTGAGCCTAATCGCGCCGATTCATGGCAACCCTTAATAAACATCGCTCAGCGTTACACGACCAGCGGATAAACTCGGGTTATAGTCGGTCTAATTGAATTGGTGCAAGTGGATCTGTTGTGTCCTCACGTAGGCCAGAAGTATCCTAAGATCTGGATTCGCTAAGTGGAATGATTTTGAGCTGAAGGTAAATAATTAATACTTAATCAGGGTCAATATATTATTTCTTTCTTTCTAACATAGGAATGTTAGAAAGAAAGAAATAAAACCCCACTAAGGCCCATCAAATCTAAACCAAACTACTTTATAGGTTTCTCTTATGTCAAAGACAAACCAGGACAATAATGATCACGACTGGATTTCAGAGAGTAGAAGACATTTAAATCTTTCAGGCGTTTTGAAATCGTATTAGAATGTCTAAGGGGGTAGCCAGAGGTATGTCCAAATTCTTATTTACCCATTCTCACATTTCACAGTTCTATTTGTTCCTGAGTTACTCGTAAGTATAAATTTAAGTTAAATAACAAGTTCCCCGCGTGACTTTATTAAAACAGCTGAAACCGCTTATGTTTTGATGACCTTGGCCATAAAACAGCCTCTAACACGATATAGCATGACATTTTTCCCCGCACTGGCAGTAATTTGACGTATAATGAGGGGGGAACAGGTGGAAGGGGGAGGGGGGCGGCTAAAAGCTTTGCTACATTAGTTCCCATCAACTACGCTCCAGACTTAGCTGATACAACACTTAGAGACGGAAAGTTTGGAAAACAATAGTATATGCTAATCAAGAATTTAAAAAAAAAAAAAAAAATATCTTTGGACATTCCACACAGCGTCATCTAGTCCCAAGCTAAGCAACTTTAATGCTTGTGTTATGGTAAAAAAAGACTTGTAATTTACAAGAGAAGTATTCTAAAAGTTTGTTCGATCGTTTGTATGACTAATAAAAAGAAAGAAAGAAAGAAAAATATTTATTTTGTCAAAAACACGTAATACAACTCTGGTGACGGAGTTTTTAGGCTGCCTAAAGGATGTCATGGCTTTAACGGCTTTAAAACCAGCTTAACGCTAGTTAGGCTTTTAAGCCAGAACCAACAATTTAACGTGCCCTCCGAAGCACGAAAGATAATCTTTTATTATAATAGTAGTTTAAAATAATAAATATAAAAGCTTTAAAAAAATTGTTTTGGCATTTTAGAAAAAAATTCTTTGAAAGGTTTTTTCACTGACAGTTTAGTTAATAGTAAATTTGTTCTTCATTCTTAGAGTCTGTGTGTCCAGTACCACAAGGTGCTTGCTATGTCGGTTGTTTCAACAAAGTTTCGTCTATTCTTTTATTACACACTAGCTGTATCCGGCAACTCCTTCCTCTCAACTGATGGATTTCGAAATGTTTTGGAATAATGTATTTTTGGGTACATTTATTGCTTATTTGTTTTGTAAACCCAAGAACATAATTTTATAAAAATAATGTTTTTTTTAATGAAAAAATAAAATATATACTACTATCAGACTTAGGTATTGATCTTCAAACTCTTGATATTGAGGGTTAGTTAGTGGATATTTTTGATTTATTAATCTCAAAACCATTGACGTCATTTATCTATTATTTCCATGCTAATTAAATTAGCACCAGAAATAATAATGATAATAATCTTTAGTGTCGTACCTAGCTATGTTCATTTTGCAATCTCAACTAAAACACACTACAAATAAAGTACCAGCCGTGTTGGCCCAGTGGATTGGTACTTCGACTTTCATTCCGAAGGTCGTGGGATCGAATCCGGCCGTGCATCAATGAACTTTTCGTATCGAAAAATTTAAATGCGCTTTAACACGAGCTTTAAACGGTGAAGGAAAACATCGTGAGGAAACCAGTTAGCTTTCTAGCAGCGTCGATGGGCTTGCAACCTGTCACGTATGGAAAGTTAACTTCTGCAAAAAGTGGGCATGTACCGAATATAATATTTGGACATACCTCTGACTACCCCATTAGACATCTTCAAAGGATCTAAAGAATTACATAAAGATCTCTAAGAAATGTCTACCGCTCCCTGGGATACAGTCGTGATCATATTTCATTTCATTTTCATTTTTCAAATAAAGTTCACTTTCATTACAGATGACATTAAGATAATAAATCAAGATAATGGTATTCAAGTGATACGCGAAATAAAAAACATTCTGATAATAAATATTTTTATCTAAATGATAAATATTAAATAAACATCAATAATACAATATTTCGATGCAAAAATTACTGCACTTGAGACAGATACCTAAATAAAACACAGAGGACCTGTATTTGATGTGCATAAGGTCCAGCTTAATGTTTTGTTTTGAGTAGTTTTGTGTCATATTTATAAATATTAACGGGACGTAATCGCGTATTGAAATCATATTATTTACCTCGACGTTTCGGTGGCGTTACGGTCACCGTAGTTTTGTGTCAGTTTGTAAGCAGTACGTTTTTATACATATTCAGCTACTATACCTCCTCTAATAGTCCAAGCCGATGCACTTTCCGCTTTCTTATAAAGATCAACAGTTGCTTTGCCTACAACATCAGTCGTCTGCCACGGAATTCCTTTCAACATCTCCGTAAAACCCTCAACATGTTCATTCCAGCAAATCTGCTTTGCCACTAACTTCGTATCAGTCATTCCGGGGCAGATTATGATCACTCTTACTCCGAACTGTTCGAAGTTGGTCTTATGCCCTAAAGCTTTCGTAAAGCCCATAACTGCAAACTTCGATGTTTTGTAGAATACCAGAAAAGGGTCATCTTTTAAATAAGAGGCTGCGGACCCAACATTGATGATAGTTCCTCCACGACCTCCTTTGTCAGTCCTTGCGTACTCCCAGAATTTCATTGAGCATTCTACAAGCGAAATTGCGTTTACTTCTATAGTTTTTCTTGGTTCATATTCGTTTAAAACTCCAGCACTGTTCACGAGTACATCTACATTATATTTCTCAAAGATATTCTTAGTAACTTCATCTAGGTCTTTAGTGACATCACATTTGATGAAGATGGCTCTTCCTTTGCCGTATTTGATGTTGAGATTGTTCTCTGTATCTATGCCTTTTGTTTTATCAATGTCGATAATGATAATGATTTTGGCGCCATTCTGGAGAAAGTTATCAGCAATTCCTAAGCCGAGACCGTCAGCTCCGCCGGTTACAAGGACAACTTTATCTTTTGGGTTATTCATGTTGCCTTAGCAATAGCACCGAAAACACTGAAAAAAATATGATTTCGCTATGTACCAGATTGTTATCAGTAGTTTTAATGCACTTTAGATAAGTATTATTGTTTTATTTTGTTAGACTACGAATCACATTCTCAGAATTTGTAAACTCTGAGTCACTTTAGTCATTGCTAATTACATCACAATAATAACATTCAAAACAATTAATTAGATACTTATTTAAAGTCTTAAGTACGCAGTATAGATACTATTTATTTTCAAAGTTCTTGCATCATCATCCTGTTTTAATCTTATCGCCATAAAACCTCTCTCTTTGTCGCAAATAAAAATACTCGCATATAAAAGTAGAATATATTACACTCACAAATTACCTAATTTATTTCCCGAAACACTATTATAAGAACAGCAGTTCAGCCACATAGTAATTCTTTTAATTTAGTGTAAATTGCATGGCCTAGAAGTAGGACAGGGCAACAGAGCCCCGGGCGGGGTTTCGTGCCAAAATAGCACGTAATGGGGATAAACACAGAAGTCGGAACTTTCAATGGCCTTCTATTGGATCAATCATTTATTCTGTTTCTATGAATGTTTTGTTTATTTGAAATTCATAATTGGAGTGAGAAAATACTTTCGCCAGGTTATTTCAAGATACTTAAGTCTTTGAATAAAAAGTAATTAATAAATAAGAATTTTCTTGTATTTTATGTTTCTCTATTACATTATTAGTTACTGAAACACAAAATTAAAAACTTTTATAAAACCCACAAATACTTTAAAAAGTATTTGTATATATTTTTTATGTTATCGACACAATGCTGATAAAACCACTTCGGCAATTGGACGAGAGCCTTCAATCAGCCAGGCTGTTCCACTATCACCTTTCTCGAAGACATCCACAGCAGCTTTACCCACAGCATCAACCTTCTGCCAGGAGTTACCGTCCAAGAAGTCCTTAAAGTCATTTATCGCCAGATCATCCCAACCATCAGGCTCCGAAGTCAGCTTCGTCTCCGTAAACCCAGGACATATAGCCAACACCCTAACTCCAGTTTTCTTATAATTGTACTCATGACCAAGAGATTTTGTGAAGCCCATTACAGCGAATTTGGACGCCTGATACGCTGGAAGGAACTGGTCGACCCTGTATCCGTATATCGAGGCTAAGTTGATGATAGTTCCACCGTTTCCTTCTTTGTCCTTTCGCATGTGTTCCCAAAATTTGCGAGACCATTCGATGACCGCTGTGACATTGATATCAATCGTTTTCTTGATTGCTTTATCGTTTAGAATCCCAGCGTTGTTGATAAGGACGTCAACCTGCTTGAAAGAGTCGAAAATCTTTGCTGATACCGCGTCTAGATCTTTAGTTACATCACATTTTATGAAGGCAGCTCTCCCAGCTCCGTGTTTTGTTGTCAGCTTCTTCACAGCATCAACTCCTTTTTTTTCGTTTATATCAAGGAGGATAACAGTCTTCGCTTGTTTCTTGAGATAGTTTTCTGCGATCTCATATCCTATGCCTTCAGCGCCTCCGGTTATTGCAACAATTTTGTTCTTTAAATCTTTGGACATTGTCACAAGCTGACTTAAGAGAGGTTCAGAGAAAACTGGAGATATGTCCAGTATACGATAGATAAAGGAGAGTTGATAATTGACATTGGGGTTTCTGTAGGTCAAACGTAGATATAAGGCGATTATGTTATTGAAAACAAGTTTAATCACAGATATTATTCCATTTGTTTAAACTATGTTTCAGCTATTTTTAGAAACATAATGCACAGACACGCAAATAATTCATGATTTCCTCTGCGTGATGCGTTTTGCTTTTGAACTTATACGTTTTTAATCGACATTATATCTGGAATAACAATAGATGACTGTAAATTTTATACTATAGATACATTAATTTAGCACACACAGACAAAAAAGAAAAAAACAATGTCGAATTTGGTCATAAATCAGCTGAATAGGTACAAATAGGAAAACATATTTTTTCATTTACGTTACGTACCTACAATAACCATCAAAGATAGCCTCTCCTGTGTAGTGCACTTCTTCGGAGGGAGATACCCCGAATATGACCGCACGGCAAAAAAGATTGCTTACATTTAGCTCTGATTATTTTTTAGCCGGCAAATAAATTGTTGCTATTACGTCAACAAATGTATTTATATTTTAATTTTACCCTCTCTGTAATTAAGTGCCCTGAAACTGTTTTGCATTAAATTATTGGGTTGAAAGCCAAATCCAATGGTCCGAAATGGAAAATGCAAACTTCCTACAAGATCCGAAAGATTTACATATTTTTCCTATTTCCCTTTATTAGTCATGGCAACTTTTCAAGTCTAAATAAAATTTCAGAACAAAGCTAAAAGAAGCTGACATCAAAGACTCGTTATACGAGTAGAGGGAGAGCTAGTGGCGACATTTTTACACTATTGTTCTCATTACGATCCTTTTTCCTTAGAGCTTAGAATTTGAGTTTGGGTAAGTTAAATAAGTAAAAATATTCTTTTACATTAAATACAGCGTCATCTAGTCGCTATATTTTTTAATAAATACCTATTTACTTACCTACAATAAAAGTAAAAAACACACAGACACGGAACAACTATCTAAAGAACATACAAACATTCAGCCACAGCGCCACAGAGGTCATCAAGTTATGTGATTTACATACTTAGGTACAGTAATAAACAGACAAACTGTTTTTCGAAATGGATTAAGCTCACGAGAAATCAAGCAACTGCTAACTTAGTTGTCGACTTTTTCACATAATCAAAAAAATGTTTTCAAGGTGCAGACACTAGATTAATTTTGATTAAGGAGTTAAAAACATTTTTTTGATCATAACAAACAAATTTTCACCCCTTGGTCAAAATTTGGATGATGATAATGAAAGTAGCAATCAGTGGTACTTACTTTGTACCTCTCTTATCACTGGACACAAATGGCGTAGGAAAATCGGCCCGGCTTCCGTTCTACGGGGAAATAAAATGAATTATGCAGGAAAAGGAAATCCAGCAAGATTAACTGCAGTGGACGTCGCCATTTGCGTAATGTATACGAATTTTACTCCTTCGTCGGTTGGGTTGATGATTTTATAATTACATTTTTTGGTTTTCTCTAAAATCAATTAGATCTCTCACCACGATTGTTCTTTAAACGTTGACCGTGACTTTCTTCAAATTCCGTCTAGTTTTAGATACTGCTCTTAATAAGGTTCTACCTACTAATAGAATCATGTAGGTACATAGCCAGATTCGAATTTCCTTACCTACTTAATCGTTTTTATTATAACTACCCACTACACTTTTATTGAAAAAAAATCAACAGGGAGGATGTACCTATCTACCTACTTTGGATATAAATCAGTAATCACGTATCCGTTTACATAATTTTTTATCAGCACCGGGACTATCTGTGGTCAGGATATTTTTAAGCCTAACGGTAGAAGTTGTAGGTTTTTAGAAGTGAGCGCCTGTTGTGGCCTGAATTGGTGGTTTTCATGTTTAATTTTATAATTGCGCCATCTCTGATTTGTCGTCAGAACTTGATTGAACGGAAGGAACTTCAAGGAACGACCATTTACGAGTTAGAATTAGTACGGTAACTATTTACTAGATGTCTCTGTAGTATCTCCCACAAATAGGGTAGTCTAATTTACAAGCGCTATGAGGAATATTTTTTGGGAAAATAACAGAAAAAGATGCACAATGGTTAATTTGGTATAAAATATATTTAAACTTAACCTAGTAAATAATTATAATAGTTTGCAATTCTAGTATTTTCATATTTTGCCACTGCTGGGCAAATATAAAAAGGTAAAATATAAATTATTTAGTGGCACTTTTCAGCCGCCAAAGACTGCTTCATAAATCCAAAAAAATCTAAAATAATTTAAAATTAATATCTATTAAATCACAGTTTAGTCATTTAAACACTTGTGCTATTAAACTCTCGGTTTCATCCTAAGCCAATGGCCACCTTCGAGTTTTAGCTGGAAGGTATCTTTGGACAGTCTTGAGGGGATGCAGGTCTTCTCACAAGGGACCAACTCCATATGCTTGAGGAGCTGGTAAGCCATGACCTTTACCTCACAGAGGGCGAAGCGGGAACCTGAATAAAAAAACTAAGTCAAAAATATGGCACAATGGCTTAGAGTAGTGCTCTAAGCACAATGGAGGCCTTTATCAGAAGTGGATAAAGGGATTCTTTAGTAGGAAGGTGGTAGGAAGGAACGCTACTCATAGAGAGGCTACGCACGGCTTCCATACAAAACTGTCAAAAAGAACTGTCTTCGTGGTTGACAAGGTCTTAAATATTTAACTAGCATTTGAGTGGGTGTGACTACGGCGCTTCGTTCTTATTAATCCATTTTTATCCATAAAATTAAAAGACTAGTTCTATGTACCTACAACTAAACAGTAGTTGGAGGGACCTTACCGATGCAGTTTCGAGGCCCAAGTCCGAATGGCATGTACGAGAAGGGAAGGATGCTATGTTTGTTCTCTTCGGAGAAGCGCTCCGGGTCAAACCTCTCTGGGTCTGGGAAGTACTCGGGGTCGCGCTGGATGGCCCACACTGGGATCGCAATGCCGACTCCTTTGGGAACCTGACAATTAGAGGAATAGATATCGACGGGTAGGTTTAAGTATCTAAGCTATTTGACTTCAGCGACATTTCTTGCGTAATAGCTATTTATATATATATCAATTAACCCTACCTGCGGCCGGTAACCTGAACTCTGTATTCTATCTTTAGGTAATACTTATTAGGCTAGAATACAGAGTTCATTTTTATTAAATTAGTTTTTAAGTAGTGTAGGTATTTTTTGTTTCTGTCTGTTTTGTAAATTTGTTCCTTAACCCATTATTATGTATTTTTAAGTGTGTATTTTTAAGCTATTGCATAGCTTCTATCGCGGGCCTTGAGCGTGGAGACCGAATCCAGAAATTCCGTAACGAAAATAACCTAACACCCTTTCCTAAGTGTAGTAACTAAAAACTTACAATAAAATCTTTAGTCGACTTGCTGTTCGGTCTGCCAATATTGTAGTCTTTTTTGCAGATTCTGTCCATGGCAATGGCAGGTGTCCATAATCGAAGTGTTTCTAAAAAACAAAATAGAGTCAAAACCCTTGTTTATGCATGTATGTAGGTAGACACATCGACATAAAACCCAGGAGACACCCAATAAAGGAGAACGCTGTCAGATAACACATTAGAAAAAAATAATCTAAAACAAACCACGCCCTCTTACGTTCGACTAATAACGACCAGATTAGTCTGTAACTAACATTTTTGATGTGGTTGACAGACTTTTTTGTATTGTGAGTATGTTTTTTAAGGAGTCTACTGGCTAATAAATCGATGACATAACCATATCACGGATTAAATAATAGTTCAAGTACCTAGTTACACTAGTTACATAATTTATTCTGTGGTTAGAATTGATTACAAGACCAGTATTAGGTATCAACAGCATTTTGACCTTCGGCAGAGCTCAAATTGTTCGGTCATTAGAGAATTTGATTGGTTTAAATGACTGCGCGCTATTGTAAGGGGCAATTGTGTTGACATTTAAGGCCGCAGTCAAGGAATGTTGGTGAATAAATGAACTGAACTGAACTGAACCTTAAGGGCTTCTGACCTGGCCTTTCTCCAAGAGGTCACCAATTTGGTCTAAATAATGTTCTCCTAGGTTTTCCCTTCCAGATGATCCCATTCACACTTTCTTATACACCTTTTTCATTCAACGCCTTTCATTCATCCTCTATACATATCCAGACCATCTTAACATGCCTGTCTCAATTCTCATCACTACTTCTTTCACTCCACACTTTTCTATAAAAAAATAATACCTGAAACCACCATATCCATGTAAACCATGCTCTGAATGGAGTTGTAGTCGAACTTCCCTCCATTCTTCGCTTCATTGTCCCTGATCTCCTTCACCAGCTTATCCTGGACATCAGGGTTCAAAGCCAGCTCGTGGAGGAGGAAGGACATAGAAGAGGATACGGTCTCGAAGCCAGCGATGAAGAAGAGAATCGCTTGAGCTACCAGGTCATCATCGCTCCACACTGAAATTATGAACGTGTTTTATTGTTTTTAAGCTATTGCATAGCTTCTATCGCGGGCCTCGGCGGGGTGACTGAATCCAGAAATTCCGTAACGAAAAAATTCCGACCCGCATTTGACAAGGTAGACGTTTGACGTTTTATTCGCCTAGGTGGCATGCAATAGCTTTACCGCGGCAGTCTTCGAGTGACGTCTTTCTTTTTTATTTTGGTGTGTGTTTTTGTAAAGATTTAGTTTTATTTACCTCTGTTGATGTCTTTTTTTCCAACTGATGATTCTTCAACGGTGGCGAAACCAGCATCCAAGTCAGTTGTGGTCTTCTCCTCGTGGGATAGTTTTCCTGTAATCATTGTTAATTGATTTAACAATCACCACCAAGTATTATAAACTGGCAATGAATACGATAGTAGTGTATGGTTTTTAAAAAATCTGATAATTATAACACAAGCGTTTTGTGAATATCAAAACTTATTAAATTGTTTATTTACCTATTTCTCACAGAAAAAAAAACATTATTCAGATTCTACTTTCGCGATCAGTATACAAAGGTTTGAATTAAATTATTTCAAATGGGACTTTATCGCGTTCCTTATTTACTTAATAAATAAGGTAATTACGCAATACAGTCCCGTATTATTATTATTAAATAAGGTAATTCCACTGTTTGAAATGTCCAAAACTTTATGTAAGTACCTTTCTTAGCCTCCATAAGAAGGTGGATCATGTCAGGTCTGATGATGTTCCTGTCTTCTCGATCCTTCATGGTGCTCATCACCAGGTTCCTGAAGAAACCCTTGGAAGCGTTGGAGAATAATGTCATCTTCAGAAACTGAAACAAATATTGATTAACATTAATTAAAACAATTGACGACCTCTGTGGCGCAGTGGGCGAAAGCCTGAGACGCGGAGGTTGCGGGTTCGATCACTGCTGCGACAAATGTTTGTATGTTTTGCAGATATTTGTTCCGTGTCTGGGTGTTTGATAAGTCTACCAAATTTTATTTTATACTTAAAAGTACGCATTATTCCAAGACTAATCAGATAGCAAAAGCGTAGTGACATAGTTATTGTCAAATCGTTGTACACAATAACATGCGCACGCGCAGATAATGCTTCAATGAACGTCGCCAGCAGCCGACCTTGGCAGTGAGCTCACCTTGTGTTTACTAACAAATTATACTGAGTATTAGATGACAATGTAAAAAACAGTAATCACATTCATATTTTTTACATGTTTTTTTATTCGCAGTAATAACGGATGCGTAGGTATTTAAAAATAGGCACCTACATAAGTGCAAAAATTATTTTTTAATAAAAACCTGCTTTATCTCGATCAAGGCAGACACCCTTTTGGTGAATTGATTTATCATTATTAACCCTAGAGTAGTCGCGCCTTCTCGTGAAACGCGAGTAATCGCGTAGGGAGCATTTTGCCGCCGCAATTTTTTTTGTTAATACGGAGTCATATGCATTTGTTGTTATGTTTTAATAATAAAATAGACCATTAACTATAAAAATAGAAAACTTTTTTCAAAAACTTATAATAAGAAATTAGAAAAAAATGCTTTGGGAAATCTTAGGTAATAATTTTTGGTGTTTTAGAACTTCTTCATAATTATTACTGTAAAAATTATCAAACCAACAACATTATTCGTTTTCGTCATTTACGGCATGTATTTCACCAAATAAATCTTGGCACATGTACATGCGATGTTCGTTGCACAGTAACATTGCACATCAAATGCACCCTTTTTTGTCCTTCTATTTTTCTTTGATGACGCATATACCTTCTCGAACTGAGGGTATATCTTGATGTTTCGGTGGCACAAATCGAGAGATTTGGTATCTCAGATATTTCTGTAAGATGTTCACGCCAAATTTCCTAACAATATGTGGTCTATTCTTAGCCAGGGCAATTTCTTTCAGAAATATTGGACGTATCGATATGAAATGAACTAAACAAAATAAAACATAAACACAAGGACCAATAATTAATTAAAACAAATAAAAATTTATATTATACCATATTTACATTGAAATAATACTATACGCAATGAAAATGAATAATATTTCAACAAAAATAAAAACTAAGACCCATAAATTTTACTAACGTGAGTAGTCGCGCGGTGAGCAATTTGCCGCGAAACGCGACACACCTCCAATAACCTTTGTCTCCTGCAGTAATTCGCGCACTGATTTAATTTTTATTTCTAACACAAGAAGTTGAAAGACAGGGGGGCAGCTACATGGACGCTTGAACATGACAAATGCATAGTACACAAAATATAACGAAAATTGTGCCGCGGGCGGCAAAATGCTCATAGCGCGAGCACTCTAGGGTTAATGAGTTTTTAAAATAAAAATATTTTTTCTGTAATTGGTCAGACTTTTGACGTAAACATACATTATATAATGCTCAAATACACTTCATTATATAGGTACGTTAATCATAATTTGTGCGCAAAAACCTGCAGTACACAACATTTTCAAATTAAATTGAAGGTCAAAGTCTTTTGAACCTTGAATCAAGAGACTGATAGAATCATCTTCAATCAAGCTGTCGTGTGGTCGCCCAATTGTCTCAGGTTTAATTGTGTACCGGGTCAAGTAAAGGTCAATTGAGTCCTTTTTTATTTGCTGAAAATTCAGCTTAATAGTCTCAAGTCTAGTAGAATATATTTGAGTAAAAAAAGGTTTTTTGCGTAACAAAATGATAATAATAATTAATAATCATACCATTCAAGAAATCGCTCTCCTTGATTTGAAGTCGGTTTTTCTAAGGTAACTTTTCCTCTTTGATCATAATGTTTGGAATGTCATAAATGTAATCGAATGTATAAAGATGTCATTTCATGAAAATAATTTGGCTTTTTCTAAGAAAGCTGCAATTGATCATCCAGTACAATTGCCTAATTATAGACGCCATTAAATTATCACCGTCCAGAACCAATAATAACCTCGCAATGAAGAATTTTTGGGTTCTTTAAAGCATTATATTGTTAAAAGAAATTACTCACCTAAAAATATAGTCGATTTAGATACCGACAATGTTTCGATTCTTCACGGCCGAGGAGTGACCACTCATACCCAGATGAAGATTCTCCGGAAGAATCGAAACATTGTCAGTATCCAAATCGACAATATTTATACGTGAGTAATTTCCCGTTGTATTAATATAATATCTAGTACAACTCACGGTAGTTTTGAATGTGAGATATTAAATCTATAAAACATACCTTCATAAGCTTAGGGAATGACGCAAATCCAAAGAACAACAAGATCTGCTTAAAGCTGAAGGTAGAAGCCTCCTTCCCTCGCACGTAGAACTGGTTCTCCTGATCCAGGTGGGAGTCTACCTTCAGACCGAAGGCACAGGAGGCCACGACGTCGTTGGCGTAGCGGGTGGTCAGGTCCTTGATGTCGACGTCGACGTAGCCCACTGGAAATTTAATATTGGGCGAATAAAATTTGAGGTAAAGTCGTGACTCGAAAAAAGAAGACTGGTAATTTTTTTGGTCAAAATTGAGACAAAATTTCAACGAGCTAAAAGGATTTTAAATGGTATTTTAATTGCTGCTATACGTGTGCTGTTTGACTTGAAAGAGACAAGAAAGAGACCGCTAAAGATCTAACAACAAAATAAACAAACATTAATTAAATCTACTCTATATTATTTTGTTTATTTATCGAGGTTGAAGACCAGTGGTGAATGAGAAAAAAAATGTTTTACATTTTCATCAGCTCGTATTTCAAAAGTGGCTAGTTGACAAATAACTCAATTTTACTAATAATAATTCATGTCATTCGAATAGTCAACCAATAAAAGAGTCATACGAGTCATCTTCATAACCTCTAACTTCTACCGACCCTCACCTCCAGATTCCTCGATCTTCGTCCTCAAGCTGATCATCATTTTATCTCCGGCTTCCACCATGAAGGGCACCATCAGACGGATCTTGGAGCTGGTGAAGGCAGGACTCAGGGTTGACCTCATGTCCTTCCATTCTTGACCTGGACATTTAACAAAGGTTAATATATAACCTATAGTCTAACATTTTAAGAATCCAGATCATTTATGTGCTAAATATGAAAAACTAATGATAACAGTCCCGGCTTTAAAACTTCGTCACCAAAGTTGGACACTTGCTCATACCACAGATAAAATAATAGATACCTCATACGAACGAACTTGAACAAACAAACTACCTAATTCAAATGACATTTAGCAAAATGTAGAAATCCTTGATGCTCACATTAGCTTTAATAAAAGCTGTTTCGAAAAAAGAACAGCGTCATAGTATTTTGTTAAATCCTTGATGTATTTGATTATATCAAATGCTATTTCGATAATATCGATTAAAAAACAGCTGGTCAACTCTGCACAGCGAAAAACAAAATTTCGGATTCAAATCGCAGGTCAGCTAAAGTTGGTGGTAACTAAATTAGGAAGGTTAACCAACATAAGCTGACCTGGGATGATTGTCACGATGCATCGTTTTCGATTTGTAGAGGGACAGTGGTGTTTTGTAAATTCTTTACCTTTCAAAGAGAACAGATTCCTTCCGAATAGAGGATCGGATCCTTCGTCAATGAGGGTTCGGTGATCGAGGAAGTGCTCGAAGTCTTTGACGGTGATTTTCTTCACCAGCTCCAAGTCTCTGACTACGACCATTGGGTTCATGAACTCGTATCTTCCAATGAATCTGGAGAAATTGGAAAGTTTTTAACCATTGAATACTCTGTTCACCGAGTCGATAGAAAAATAAACCAACTAAATGTGTTGTCCATAAATTTTGGTACATAGGTAATGTGCTGCCATTTTGCTAATGTGTAAAGAATCCACAAAGTACGTATAGATTATAAAAAAAAAGATAGATAGATTATAAATTATCACCATATAAAATAGTAATTGAGTTATTTTGAGACAATTGGAGATAACAGCCCATTCAACTGTTATAGAGACCACTCAGACAGAAGATAATATTGTTCATGTGATAAACTTATCAGTGGATTTATATAAACAATCAAAATAAATATCTAGTACTTTTATACGTAACGTGTAACGCTATATACTAATAATTGTACTATCAGAGTTCCTGAGGTATCTAACAAAAAAAAATTGAGAAATTATCGTTTGTGTATTTGAGCATTAACCCTCTATCCATCAAAAATATCGCACACGCCTCGAGCGATATGGATAGTTAAATAAAAATATATCCATGGACATTCCACACAGCGTCATCTAGTCCCAAGCTAAGCAACTCAATGCTTGTGTGACGGTAACCAGATGACTGATATAATACTTGGATACGTTTTTTTTTTGTAAATACATACATAATTTATAGATAAAAAACACACAGACACGGAACAAATCTGCAGAACATACAAACATACCGTAGCGGGGATCGAACCCGCAACCTCCGCGTCTCAGGGCCTTCACCCACTGCGCCAGAGGTCCAGTTAAACCAACTTCTTACCTCTCTTCCGGAAAGCCAAAGTAGTATTTCAAGATGTCATCAGTGAAGTGGTCTTTCTTCAGGATGATGCTCATCATGTTCCCCACTAGTGGGAGTGGGCGGTACTGCTTCACGCCTCCCTTTTCGAAGATGGTGTATGTTTGTTTGTAGAAGAGGTATATGGCGGCGATTACCACCGCGATCCATATTAGGACGATCATGATCTACAAACAAGTTGGAATGTTAAAAGGTTAATCAACTATCGAATCCAAATGATAAAAAAGACGTGTGGCAATCGGGGACTGCCGCGGTAAAGCTATTGCATGCCACCTAGAGGCGAGTTGCTGAACTAAAGTGACAGCGTTAGGTGTTTTCGTTACGGAATTTCTGGATTCGGTCTCCACGCTCAAGGCCCGCGATAGAAGCTATGCGAAAGCTTAATAAAAAATGAAATATTATAGCGACTATATAATTATCATCATCGTCCTCTCGTAAAGATTTAAAATTGTTATACGAGTAAATACCTATTATAAAGACTAAGTTTCTTTGAAAGTGTGAGTCTGATGTTTGTCACTCCTTCACGCTCAAACGGCTCGACGGATTTGAATTAAATTTGGTACCAGGATAGTTTAAATCCTGGATTAATAACAACAATTACATATAAGTAAGTAACACAAATGGATCAATTTTTTAAATTCCTTTGTTGCGTAATGATAATAATGAAAACAAAATATATCGGCAGTTTCACACATACCTTATGTAATCAAAACAAAACTGACCTTGAGACAAAAAAAACTTACTTGTTAAAAACTAGTCGACACTGACACTAGCTGGCATAAACAAAGATTTAACAAACTGCGTACAACGAAACCGGATACGACTGAGTCTTGCAACGGTCTGCGGTGTTATGTTACCCTGGTAGGTGAGTACAGATATATTTGTATCGTATTTAAATAGGTGTAATCTTTGATAATTTTCAACGATTTTCCTTTTGTTTATGAGAGATAAGAAAATAATACCTTTTAATATGTACTTATTATTACATCAATGATTTAATATGTCCGGGTAGGTATTTATCGCTATTTACCCTTATTATTACATCAATGATTAAATATGTCCGGGTAGGCATTTATCGCTATTTACCCTTATTATTACATCAATGATTAAATATGTCCGGGTAGGTATTTATCGCTATTTACCCTTATTATTACATCAATGATTAAATATGTCCGGGTAGGTATTTATCGCTATTTACCCTTATTATTACATCGATGATTAAATATGTCCGGGTAGGTATTTATCGCTATTTACCATTATTTAATTTTATCCCAATGTTTCGACTGGATTGCATCATTAATTCAATCCTGTAGGTAATGTTTAATATTTCTGATCGCGAAAGTTACTCCCGATCAGGGTAGCTACCATGTGCTCCTTACGGAACATGCCATGTTTAGAATATTTAGAATAGTATTCTGGTTATAAATTAGACTTTCGAATTATTTATAGATCAAGACAATATTTAGATAAACAACTTTATTAGACTTAAGTACTTAATGTTAGATAATACAAAATATACTTACCTAACAAAAATAACACGAATCTTAAGAATCCTAATAATGTTTTAAAAATTTTAAATAAATTATTTTTTAATAACCTTAATTATTGAAATCCCTTTAATTTAATGCTTAATGACTATTACATAATTCTATACAATTAATTAAATTACATAATAATTGTAATCATGCGAATAATTGATAAAACTTTGAGCCTGTTTCCAATATGATTGCACAACTTTTTCAATAGTGTTGCTCAATATCATCATCATCATCACGTGCAGCCCGTCTCATCCCACTGCTGGGCATAGGCCTCTCTTCGCTTGTGCCAACCCTCCCTATCCTTAAATATATTATAACTATTTATATTTTTTTTTTGTTGCTCAATATATTGCTTACAAATTCTTACTTTACGAAAAGTAAGAATGACAAAGACGAGTGCAATTGCATAAATCTGTAAGCATAGAGTGTGTTTTCCAACCTTTCAAAGAGCCATTCAGAATTCGCAAGATAAGGAAAATGTTACGACATCGCTAATGGCTACTTTGCATTGCACTTGACTTCTCGTTCTTAATCAAAATGAAAAAAGTTAAACCGCGATATTAGAAAAGAAAGAAGGGTAAATGTGTTCATTTCTGTAGGACCTTACGGATCACTTAAAATGTAGTCTATAAGCTAGGTGACTCTATTGCCTGTTCTAACTCAACTCCCCACACCTAGGTTAATAATGACCATTTACTTTTCAACTGCTGAAACTTTGTGTTTTATAAATTGTGTATGAAAAAGTGTTAACATGTGAACCTTTTTATACGTAGATACAGTTTTGGTAATACAAAGAAATATTTATACATAGTGTAACCTTCAGCCCATGTGGCTACAAATATCTTCGGTATTTTTTTGCGCTAAAATTCGAAACTACTTTTAAGGCGATTGAAAAGGTCTCTAATGGTTATTGCTGGCAGGGGTGCCGACTGTTTTAAGTTTCCTTAGAAATTAAGATAACAAAACGCACTGACACAATACAAAATTTATTTCCTTTTTTATGGATCACCGAGCCAAGTGTGGGAAGCCAGAGGTTCTCAACCTTGGTCCCTTTTATTCTAATACCATGTTTTAATAATCTCAGAATAAAGGCAAATTCATCTGAAGAACTACTTTTATAAATTATCAGGCTTTCAAAGTTTGTCAAAGTGATCGGGAGGTTGTGATTGTGAACTACGTTCACGTGTTTATGTGTTGCTTAGTGGAAGCATTCGTCAGTCGAGGTACCGTAGTACTATGTACTAGATAATTAGCATGTAATGACTATTCAGTCCTACAAAATCTAAAGCCGAATGCCGGCCTATTCTATTACAACGTTTACCTACATGCCTAATTTATCACTCGTACCTATATGACTTAAGCGTCGGTCATTGCGACCCCAATGTTGAGAAAGGATCACATTTGGCATTACTTTGAATAGCCTTTAGAAAGTTTGGAACTGCGAACTGATCATAAACTACTATTTTTTGCCTTTGTTCTAAGTGGACAATACAGCAACGAGATTGCGTTGCACGTGTGGACGTTTTGGAATTCTAGGAAGAGAAGCGTGGCATTTGTTCTAGGAGCGGGGCGATATCCAAGGTGGATAAAAAGAAGTGACGCTTGATGCTCGGGACAGTCGGGTTGGCGCGGGAGAGTAGAGAGAAAGGCCGAGGTCGAAAGTTTGTAGAGGCGGGTGTGAGAAGTGGTTTTCGATTGAGGTGTTGTCCTTGTGTTGATAGTGCTAATTATAAGTGAATGTGTAGATCTATAATTTGTGATTAAAATAAGAAGGAGCGCGTGTGTGGTCACACGCACACACACACACACTCTATATACTATCGTAGAGTGCGTAAACAAGGAGAGGCATGGTAGCGGGAGGGTAAGCAGATTAACCTCGGTAAGTGAGCCTTGCGATCTAACATTAGGTACCTGTGTGTTATTCGAACTGTTCGTGTTTTATTGATAAGGTGTGTTTTATTGATTAGCAAGGGAGAGTTGAATCTCCGTCTTTTACCCGTCTCGAATATTAAAAGTTGCATTATTTATCAGAGTATTACTCCCGGGAGGGCGTTCTGGGCTCTCATAGTCGTTAGACGCAATTAGCCCTAAGTTTAGATTTAAGTGGTTAAGGACCTTTTAAGGAGTTAGGCCGGCTGGAGTGAGCACAATTAAGCCTGGGAGTAAGTAAAACTGACCAGTAATCGGTCTTAAGTGTTTAAGCGAGCTTGTGTAGCGAGCCCAGAGGATTCCAGCTGTGGAGAGTGGGAAGGTTGGCCCCTTGTGCGCAAGTTTGTTCATTCACCCAACCCGAAGGATTCCCACGCTACCTATTTGTACGGGGAACACGCGTCCGCGTTAGCATCAAGAGATTCCAAGGAATCATAGTTCATACTATTATTCTATCTTTACAAGTGTATTTATATATCACCATTTATTATTATCTATAAAGTCCACTTACGAAGTCTAATTCTTGTTAGACTCACAGTTGATATCAAATTAGAGTCATCATAGTTGTTGCAATTGTCCTCTGCATTTAGTTTATGTATGTTTATTCTATTGTAATACAAGTCTGGGGGAGGTCTGTCCAGTAAGGGTCGAGGACCACCGAAGAGGGCGGAATCAGGCGTGGGCTCTCTTTCCTACCCACAACAAAATATAACTTAAGGGTAGCCAGCATCTCTCCTTATAACAAATATATAAGTAATCTATGTAAACCATATTACTATTCTTAACCACTATCTGACTTTTACGTACTTCACGTAGCCTGGGGTCTTAGGGGGAGAGTTACACATAGATTCGCAACCTCCGCGTCTCAGACGGGCCTTCGCTCACTGCGCCACAGAGGTCGATTAGAATTAAATTAATTAATTAATCAGGCGATTAAATAACCAGAAGATATCACCCGCCCGATTTTAAGGTCGCTAGTTTCCAAAAATTCAATCTTATGCGTTTATTGAATACACTCGTAGTTGTTTTTATTTTTATTTTTTATTTATTGATTATAACTTATTATTATGATTACAAGCAAAATTCTTATTAACTAGACTCGTTCCCGTAAGCGGAGCCAGTGACCTCCTTTCAGAATGATCTGGAAGCTGCTGTTGGATAGACGGGTTGGGATGCAGGTCTTCTCGCATGGAGACACCTCGAACTCGAGAAGCAACTGGTAGACCATCACCTTCACTTCGCAGAGAGCGAATCTTGACCCTGTAAGAGGAATGGTTTTGAACAAGGCAGTCCGGCTTGAGGATGATCGCTTGTATCTCGCGGGTTCGAATCCCGTCGAAGCCCAAAACTTTTAGTATGATTTTTCATCTATAAAAGGTTTAAAACTAAGTATTGTCTTTTGTCATTGTCTTTCCTGTGGATATGATTAGGCCGGCTTAAGCTAAGTTTAAGTAGTGTAGTTGCGTCTATCATGATGAAGCAGCTAATTTTGAAGAAAACAAAATATTTGTTTTTAAAACTTATCATGTTTATAAAGATTAACAACAAAAATAGCGCGTGATTCAACTTATTTGTTTTTGCAAAGCAGACACAACAAGATAAAATAATATTAATACACAATAACAACATATTTTTTAATGATAATGTATATTTTATTATTTTCATGGAGAAGATACGCTTTCTCTCAATTTTTGCCGCTAGATTTTAATGAAAAGGCAGCGAAATTTGATCACAAGGGTTGATTTTCATCCGATTTTCTTGAAATGATAGTCAAAAGTCAAAAGTCTAAATATTTATTCAATAAAATCTTATAGAAGACCACTTAGACATGTCAGGTTCTTAAAACTAGGAGATTCGAGTATCAGACCATTCACTATAAATAATAATTTACCTCAATCGCGTATTGAAATCATTTTATTTATGGTACGATACGTCACGTGGTCACGAGTACCTAAACTAATTAAAAAGTGTAGTAATTATTTTGTTCTTATTTTTGGAATATTATTGGGGGTCAGCACGCGCCTCAAAATTACTACAACTAATAGAGCTTACCGATACAATTCCTAGGTCCGACTCCGAACGGCATGTAAACATTCGGATTGATCTTGTGCTTGTTTGCTTCTGAGAAGCGCTCCGGGTCGAACTTGTAGGGGTCGGGGAAGTACTGAGGGTCGTGGTGGAACGACCATACTGGGATGCTGATGCCGGTACCTTTGCGGATCTGGAGAACAATAAATATAATAAATATCCTTGGACATTTCACACAGCGTCATCTAGTCCCAAGTTAAGCAACTTAATGCTTGTGTATTAGTAACCAGACGACTGATATAATACCAATAATACGTAGAAACATTTTTGTTTGTAAATACATACATATTAGGTATAAAAAACACTCAGACCCGGAACATTTGCAGGATATGCAAACATTTGTCCTGTAGCGGGGACAAACCCGCAACTTCAGCCTCTCAGCCGGGCCTTCGCCCACTGCACCACAGAGGTCGTCAACTGATCGTAACTTACAATAAAATCTTCCGTAGCCTTGTCGTTTACTCTTCCGCAGTTGTAATCCTTACTGCAAATTCTATCCAAAGCGGCGCCAGGAGGCCAGACTCGAAGCAGTTCTGAAACAAGCTCATGTTGAGAATCAAACTCATACATACGACCTCTGTGGCGCAGTGGGCGAATTTATCTATTTATCTATCTATCATGTGTCAAAATCCCTTAAAAAGCTGAAAGTTGAGATCAAACGGGATGTTGACATTCAAACAAAAAAAAGTGAGAGAATATTTTAAGAATTTTTAGTTGCATTATCTGACTCACAGACTAATCTATTTGAGACCAAGCTCGCTTGAATATAACAATCAATATAAAAATAAAGTTACTTTATAAATAATAAGTTCAAAAAAAATTATAATAAGAAAGAAAGAAAGAAAAACATTTATTTTGTCAAAAACAGGTTACATATAAGACACATTAAAACACACACAAACACACATAAGTTGGACATTGACAAAATTGGCAACTACTTAGCGTATTGCTGCGACAGAAACCAGAGAATCTGTCGCAGCGCTGGTCTTCCGTAGCCTAAAATTAAATTATTAATTAAAAGTAATTACCTATCTAAATGACTCTTACATACCTGAAACCACCATATCCATATAAGTCATGCTCTGTATAGAAGTATAGTCAAACTTCCCGTTATTTCTGACTTCATTCTGTCTGATCTCTTCCACCAGCTTCTCTTGGACGTCAGGATTGAGGGCCAGCTCATGGAGAAGGAAGGACATGGTGGCTGATATCGTCTCGAAGCCAGCGATGAAGAACAGCACTGCTTGAGCTGTCAGGTCATCTTGTGACCATTCTGTGAGACAAGAGCTTATTAAGAACTTTAATAATAATAAGTGCAACCTGTTGGAAAAGGGTGCCTACGAGTCATTTAAAGTAAAATACACTCAAGTTAGCAAGCATACTTGTAACTTGTCGACGAGTGAATTGTAGACTTCAGGGACAGCGAAAAACAAATTTCGGCTTTAAACAGCAGGTCAGCTTAAGCTACTGGAAACTGAATTCGGAAGTTTACCAACATAAACTGGCCTGCGATGATTGCTTGTCACGTCGTTTTCGATTTGTAGAGTAGAGGGGCAGTGTCGAGATTACGTATCTGGTTAAACTAGCTACCGCCCAACAGTGTACAGTTCCCGTTACCGTGGGAATACCAAGATCGCAAGAAGCCTATATTTTAGTCCAAGATTGAGCTATCTTAATTACCAATCGTTCAAATCCCTCCAACGGTTTGAGCGTGAAATAGTAACAAACACACATAAATCAATCCATACATAGCTACATTATATCCAATCAACACATAGTTACAAACTTTCGAATTTATAGTAGGTAGTAGTAGGATGTTGGTACCTCTATGTATACTCTTCTTTCCAACAGAAGACTCTTCAACAGTAGCGAAACCAGCATCGACGTCCTTCTCTTTCTCATCATAAGTCAGTTTGCCTTGAAACGAAAAAAATAAACAATAAATAAAAAAATAAATATCCTTGGACATTTCGCAGTGTGGGTAAGGATAGCGGTCGTATGGGAGCGTAAAGGAATATGGTTTATATGAAACAAATGTACCAAATTTGTACCTAATTGTACCACTATTCAATTAATTTGTACCTCTAAGAATCAAGAGTAATCTTAAAAACAAAGTGAGCCGCGGACCTGACTTTCTGGTTGGCGGTCTAATATTGATTCTGAATGAACTAGACATCATAGCTTTAATTGATATTTACCAAATAAATGTACCAAATTTGTACCTCTTAAAAAGTATTATTTGAAGATAATGCGACGAGTAGTTCACGAGAAAATCAAAATAACTTATTTTTACTCCTACCATTTTTAGAATAGCAAAAATCAGTACAAGGTGTAAACTCCTATTTAAAATTAGGCGAAGTTATGACAGGTGGGGCAAGGCAGTAGCACAACGGTGGCCGAGTATTTTTGTAAAACCTTTGTAACTATAGTAACTAGTAGTTCGCCTCGAACGAGATCTCGCTCGCCGCGGGTTGTGTATATTCTTTTTTATCTGTGTTTAAAAGAATTTACTTCAGAGGTCTACTAAAAAAATTGAGGATCTAATGAGAACTAAGTACGTAAAGTTTTTAAAGCCGTATATAATAATAATTAAGCCGTATATAAATTAAGCTATATATTAATAGTAAAGCGATTTTGAGTGTGCATTATTTACAATACAGGTTTTGATTAAATAGGTAGGGTGAGACTAAGAACTGTAAGTACTTCGACAACATTAGTTAGGTACCTACAGATAGGGTTGCCATATCTTAGGGCCCCCGCAGACGGCCGACTTTTTGTAGGTGGAAAAGTAGGTCGCTTTTTCGACCGATTTTGTCACCTACTTTGTCACCGACTTCAACGCACACGACCGTCACTTTGTAGGTGGCTAGTGAGGGGACAGCACGTCGAAAAATATTATAACGGTGGATTTGCAAAGGAAGATAAGTATAGCTAGCTCTCTTTTCTTACGTAAGTAGGTACACTAGGTACCTACCTATTCAAAAACTTTTGCGTGTGTATGATAGTACCTATGTTCAACTACATGGTACCTAACAATACAAAGGAAGGAGTAGGTACTTTGGTTATAATCCTTTCTACTAATCCTACGAAAATTCCTACTATAATTTACTTATCGAGTTTGTGAGTATGGATGTATGGTTATTTATCTTTCACGAAAAAACTACAAAACCGATTGTATACTTTGGGATATAGGTAGCTAATGACATGGTATATTACATAGGCTACTTTTATCCTGATATTCCCGCGGAATTCGTTGAAATTACTTTAAATTACAATAAGTACTTAATAAATTACATGGTTAGGTAAGTAATATTATTATTATTAATCCAATAACAATAAATTATAATATGAATGATTGAACCTACTTATCTACCAGAAGTGCACCTAGGTACCTAAGCAAATAAAATTCGGAGTAAATAATCCACTTGCGGAGTAAGCTCTATCACTTATTCCGAAAAGCGCATCACTAAACGACCTACACTTTCGGAGTCGGTGTCGGGTCGGTCGGAATGCCACCTACTTTTTTCTCACCTACTTTTTGTAGGTCGTGTGCGTTGCGCTATTGTTGTCAGTACGTTCTATTTTTCGACCGATTTTTCCACCTACAAAAAGTCGGCCGTCTGCGGGGGCCCTTAAAGGGGATCGAACATTTTTGTATGGAGCCTGGCATAGTACTAGTCCGCCATTTTGAAAAAAACAAGTTTCGGCGACAAGTGATGAAACCCATGCCAATCGATAGAGTAAATTATTACAAACAAAAAGTGTTCAGTGATCAAACCTCCTAAGTGATACGGTTTCTGAGATATTTGGGTCCAAAAATTGTAAAAAAAAATTTTTTTACCAACTTTATTTTTTTCACATCTTAAAATACGATGGTTTGGCCGGCAGGGAGGAGGGGAAATACATGACAAAGATTGCCTCCTTTTCTATCAATAATATGTATGTATGTATTTACAACTAGCTGCGCCACGCGGTTTCACCCACGTAAGTCCCGTTCCCGCGGGAATATCGGGATAAAAAGTAGCCTATGTCACTCGTGGATAATGTAGCTTTCGAATGGTGAAAGAATTTTTAAAATCGGTCCAGTAGTTTTTGAGCCTATTCATTACAACCAAACAAACAAACAAACAAACAAACAAACAAAGTTTTCCTCTTTATAATATTAGTGTAGAAAAAAAATGTATCTAAGTATTATATCATTCATCTGGTTACTATAACACAAGCATTTAGTTGCTTAGCTTGGGACTAGATGACGCTGTGTGAAATGTCCAAGAATATTTATTTATTTATTCACTAAGGTTTGGGAATTCTCAGCAATTTCATAGTCCCTGGACACGAGACAACGAAAAATGGGAAAAGTCCAGACCGAAACCCTAATATTTACATCTATTAACAGCGGCTTCTTTGCTTTTAAAATTCGTCATTCACTTCATTTTCTATGTCGTGTCTGACAATTATTGAATCCAAAAATGCCGCTGGTGACGTAGGCAATGTTTCCTGGTGTCGAGCCCATACCATATTACACACATAATATGGGAACAGCAGACCAGAGTTCTTTTCCCTACTATACAGGAACAATACCATCCCGCGACTTTATCTCTGCCCTGCATCAGGTTATTTATTAAAATATACACAAAATAAATACGGTTTCCCAAATGACGCGAATTAATTTGAGCACGTAATAGCCATGAATCATTTGGAAACAGATGAACATCATTTCCTCTACATACCTGCACTACATAAGCACCATTTCTTTTGATCTGCTCGCCATAATAACTTCTGGCTTGAGCGATTTGATAGGTCCCTAATGCCATTATTGTTAGATCATCTTTAGTTAACACAGGAAAATCTTCTAGCCCGACATTTGCTTCGATGGCATGAAAATCCAACCTGTGCTGATTTAAATGATTTTGAATAACTATTTCGCGTAAGGTGTTGGGGGTGGTCTGTTTTAATTCAATTTCGTTGATGATTTCGTGCACTAAGTTATGATCGTTGTATTTTGAGATGTGAAAAAATTTAAGTTAGTAAAAAAAAATTTTTTTTACATCTTTTGGACCCAAATATCTCAGAAACCGTATCACTTAGGAGGTTTGATCACAGAACACTTTTTGTTTGTAATAATTTACTCTATCGATTGGCATGGGTTTCATCGTCTGCCGCCGAAACTTGTTTTTTTCAAAATGGCGGAAAGTGGGACTATGCCAAAATGTTCGATGCTCTTTGGACACCAAGACAAGACGCTTAAAAAAACCCTGGATTTTAGAGGCCAAAACCATACAAATAGATAAATAAATAGATAAACAGATAGACATAGCCTTAAAACAGAACTACATTTTCAAAAATCAAATCTAGGTCGCACTATAATGATTCTATCATTCCAGCAATAAGGAAGAGTCTCAATGACGTCTCTATCTTTTGTTTTGCTTACTCTGGGTATATTTTGACATATGGTATGGAAACATCTAAGTAAAATCAGAGATAGATAGGTTATTGGGGACTTGTCCTTAAATTCATAGCGAACAATGACAAATTCGAAAAGGTTTGCAATTAAAGTACCTATGTATTATAGTTTTTTTTTAAGTAGGTATGCACAAAACTTGGTTTATATTTTAGAATTTTGTTTATCGTCGTAATCCCCACAAAGATTGGCTGAGGGATACCTACTGCAAGGTCGTCAAGAATACCGGCAAGGGAAACATGAACCAGCTACTTGAACTAAGACTTCTTCTTGGTCGTAATTGAAGGTCGTGCTCGTCTTAAAATGATTGACAATCTTCTTTCGCATTACTCTATCCTAAGCTTGTCTCAGGGAGTCAGGGCAGAGTGAATAGTAAGTCCGGTTAATGTTATGTTTATGTACATCCTACTATCCTACTACCAGCAGGATAGGATTGTAGGATTAGTAGGAACTAATCCTATAATCCTATCCTACTAATATTATAAATGTGAAAGTTTGTGATAATGTATGTGTGTGTTTGTTATTCTTTCATGCAAGAACGGCTAGACTGGTTTAGTTGAAATTTGGTATGTATTATGATAGGTGATAGCCTGGATTAACATTATAGGCTACTTTTTATCCCGATATTTTTGCGGGAACGGGACTTACGCGGGTGAAACCGTGGGGCGCAGCTAGTGGTAATATAATGGTGAATAGGAGTAATACACCCTATACTCATTGCTATGACAAAAGTGGTAGGAGTAAAAATATGTTTTTTTGATTTTCTCGAGAAATACTCATCGCATTATCATCAGATAATATTTTTTAAGAGGTACAAATTCAAAGAATTCCTTTAGTAAATATCTGGTAATCCCAAATCATATAAATTTTTAAAATCACTATTTGCTATGACAAAAATGGTAGGGGTCAAATTTTATTTTCTTGTTTATTCGTGATATACTCGTCGCATTATCTTCAGATAATACTTTTTAAGAGGTACAAATTAGGTACATTTATTTGGTAAATATTAGGTAAACCTACGATATCGTTTTCCGATTTAGACCGCCAACCAGAAAGTCAGGTCCGCGGCTCACTTTGTTTTTAAGATTACTCTTGATTCTTAGAGGTACAAATTAATTGATTAGTGGTACAATTAGGTACAAATTTGGTACATTTGTTTCATATAAACCATATTCCTTTACGCTCCCATACGACCGCTATCCTTACCCACACCATTTCGCACTGTGTCATCTAGTCTCAAGCAGAGCAAATCAATGCCTGTGTTAGTGCTCGTTCCCACTATGTCGGACCTGCAAATTTACAGTTCCAGTAAAATTATCGGAAGGTCTAGTGGCAGTACAAATTGTATGAAGCGTCACTGTTGGTTCACACTGTCCCGAGCCCAGTATTTTTACCGGACTGATATACAAAATACTTATTATATTCCTAAAATACTTAGATCCATTTTTTTGTAAATACATACACATTATATAGAGCACACCCAGACACATATCTGCAGAACAAACACTTGTCCCGTAGACGAGATCGAACCCGCAACCTCCGCGACTCAGCCGGGCCTTCGCCCACTGCGCCACAGAGGTCGTTAAAATGATTTCAATACGCGATTAAGTCCCGATAATATCTTTAGATACGTTTCCAAGTCGCGATAGATTAACAAGCCATTGCTCTTATCTTTACCTTTCCTCGCCTCCATAAGCAGATGGATCATATCAGGTCTGATGATGTTCCTCGCCTCCCGCTCCCGCATGGTGGTGCTCACGAGGTCCTTAAAGAAGTTCTGAGTTGGCTTTGTGAACAATGAAATGCCGAAAGTCTGAAAATGACAAAATAGTTTTACTATAAACACTTAAAACAGGATATTTACCATGATTTATAGATTTATGAGCTTTCCGATATTTCGGCACAGTTGCATGCGCCATGATCACGGGTAAATGATCCTGGCGCATGCAACTGTGTGCTGGGCAAGCCTAATCCATCTCAACAATGGCTCTGTGTCCCGTAAATAAAGTGGAGGCAAAGATTGCCTTCTGTGTCAATCATCTGGTAAAGTAGACGTAAAGGCCCGAGTTTTTATATAAATCAATCTATATTATTATATCTCTATAATATATTGAATTATATAAATTACTTGAACTGACTGTGCTAATAGATGCTAAAAATGAAAAAAGTATGGTATCTGAGGTCAATGGCCGATATACTAAAACTAAATAAGATATCACACATATCACTTAACTACTTAATATATCATTAATCGTTTCAATGATTGTCGAACGTGTCAACATGACAGCCAGGTTTATTTTCTTATCTATATAAGTTATATGTATTGTTTTTGAGTACCTAAATCATGTACCTAAGTGCTAGTCAAGTCTGCTATGCTTGCCTATTACATTTCATATTATGTATACATACTCGTACTGAAGTGTGTTATTACTGATAATTTAATTTGTGTTTTGCTATAAAATGATAATATACATAATTATAATATGATACTTTGGTTTGTAAAATCGGATTACTTGAACATATTATACATTATATTATGTGAATTACTCAAATAAATTCTAATCACAATATTATCTCAAGGTCAAAATTCTTTATAATATTACATATTTTTACTTCTAATAGGTACCAATTAAAAATCAGCCAATGACAATCTGTTGTATTAAATAAATACTGGTTGCTATGAAAGATACGAATAACTAGCTTAAAATATAAAGAAATAAAAATAATTTATCGATTAAGGGTATTTACCTAATTAGATTATGTAGGTATTTAAAGTAACAGATATCAAAATAGTTAAATAACAAAGAGATTCATTTAGATTTTACCTTCATTATCGTCGGGAAGGACGAGTACCCCATGAACACGAGCAGTTGTCTGAAGTTGGCTGAGGATGCTAGCTTGCCCATGGTATAGAACTGGTTCTCCAAATCTACCAGGGAGTTGACCTTCAGACCGAAGGCACAGGAGGCCACGACGTCGTTGGCGTAGCGGGTGGTCAGGTCCTTCATATCGATGTCGACGTAGCCCACTGAAAATAAGTTCATGAATAAAAACCCTGAAAGATCCTCCACTCACGAGTTTCATTGATAAGTTTTTATGTGAAATCTTGTGCTTTCTCGACCTCTGTGGCGCAGTGGGCGAAGGCCGTTGTGGTTTCGATCCCCGCTACGGGACAAATGTTTGTATGTTCTGCAGATATTTCCACTGATCTGGTTACCTTAGCACGAGCATTAAATTGCTTAGCTTGGCACTAGACGACGCTGTGTGAAATGTCCAGCTTTTTTTAATCTATGGGCTTAGGTGTTTAGCCCGCATATGGCTGATATGCCCAATTTTTGCGCAGAAGAACCGATTGCATGGTCTTCAGCCCTTAGAAATTAAATGAACTTTCGAGAAACATGTTGACAACTTTGTTGCACGATTATTAACAAGTCATGTCACGCAAAGTGTATGAATAATTTTCCACTGAGTGTCGCTAATAATACCATCATGGAAGTGGTAAATTACTTCAGACTGCACGTGCTCATTCAAAAGGTACAAAATGGACTTCAAAAGCACGTGGCCGTTAAAACTGTCAGGTGCTTTCAGTTACTTCTATTTAAAATTTGTTTTTATTTATTTATATTTATATTCAGCCGTTTGTGTCCCACTGCTGGGCAAAGGCCTACCCCCATTGCTTCCAGACGTCACGATCTTGCGCTAGAACCTCCCAGTCGGCTGTAAATTTGTCAAGTTCGTCCCGCCACCTTCTTTTAGGTCTGCCGCGTCGCCTTCAAAATTGGTTTTTAGTATAAAAAAAAGTTTAGTTGCAAGGGAAATTATAAGTAACATGCATGAATAAATGAAAGTACTTTTTACATACTAGATGCGCTCTTCGGTTTTACCCGCGTTTGTCCCGTTCCCGCGGGAATATCGGGATAAAAAATAGCCAATGTGCTATTCCAGGTCATTTCATCGCAATCGGTTTTGTAGTTTTTTCGTGAAAGAGGAACAAGCATACATTCATACTCACAAACTTTTGCATTTAAAATTAGTAGGAGTAGGATATTACCTTCAGATTCCTGCATCTGGACCTTCAGAGCCTTGTTCAGCTGTTCCCCGACTTCCACCATGAAGGGCACCATGACCTTCATCTTGGAGCTGGTGAAGGCGGGACTCAGGGTTGACCTCATGTCTTTCCATGTTTGGCCTGCAATAATTATTTATTTACAAGCAGCACGTCCCGGCTTTGCACGGTTGTACGAATGAAACTACCGGGATAAAATATAGCCTACAACCATCCCGACAGTCCGCAGTTATTTATAAAAAAAATAAAAAAAAATCAGTAGTGTAACATCATAATTTACAATCATCTTCATTAAAATAAAATAAAAGAAATTAGTAACCTAAACCTTTAAACGATTTAATCATAGCTGACCGTATGCAGCTTCCAGAATCTTTATATTTCTTTAAATCTTTGTAAATCTATAACTAATTTTACCTTTCAAGGAGAACAGATTTCGTCCAAACAGAGGGTCGTTGACCTCGTCAACGATGACCCGATGATCCAGGAAATAGTCGAAGTCCTTAACGGTGATTTTCTTCACCAGCTCCAAGTCGCGGACAACGACCACCGGGTTAATGAACTCGTATTTTCCCACAAATCTATAAAAATCAGCTAAATGTGAGTCGGATTCGAATACATAGGGTTCCGTAGTATCAACGCCGCTAGGTGGCGCCGCAAAAATCAAACACCAAAAATAGCCCGACGAAAAGAGGAGTCATTTCAATGTTCGAGATGAGGTATCTGTACTTATGTAATCTGTGCTTAAAACCAACCTCTCAGTCGGGAAGCCAAAGTAGTAGCGATTCATATCATCACTAAAATGGTCCATTTTAAGCACGATCCTAGCCATGTTGCCCAGCAGTGGGATGGGCCGGTAGTGCTTGATGCCATGCTTCGCGAACAGGGAGTAACGTTGCTTGAAGAATAAGTACAGTGCTAGTGCAAGCACCACTAACCATATGAGGAACATCATTTTCTAAAACAAAACATTTGTCATCATTTCACTTTCAAAACTTTTGTGAGTTGTAGACATTCGTTTTGTTCGTTCGTATGAGTAAGTGGCCAACTCTAGTGACGGAGTTTTTAGGCCGCCTGAAAGGCCTCTGACATGTACTAGACACACACAATAAATTAGTTACTCACGTAAAAAAACAGTAGTTTCAATTTAGAAAATTAACATCTACCATACATGAATGCAATAAACATTTTGAACTTTGAACTTTGAAATATCGTCACCGTCTACCGCGAGACGCGCCCGCGAATGTGACCATACTCATACCTAGATGAAGATTCTCGTGAAGAATCGAAACATCTAAATCGACGATATTTTTTAAGGCCTTTACATCATTAAGATGTAAATATGATCATTTTACAGAGTGAAGAGGCAATCTTTCCCTACACTCAACGGGACACTGTAGTGCCTGAGACATTGTTGAGATGGAATAGGAAATGGCTTGTAGCACCTAGAACTATGCTCTCAGTTTCGCTGGCCTTTACCGGAAACTGGTCATTTTTCATTCTGCGACTATACATCAACACTACAAACAAACAAAAAACGGTTAAAAATACGTCCTGTTAACTTTTTTACTTACGTTATTTTGTATTAGTGTATTCACGATAAAAACACATTAACTATAAACAAAAATTAAATACAATTTTTATAATAATCAAAACGTGTTGTTCGACTGACAGTCGAATAGAAAATCTCATAGAATATTGGCTCGTTTGTTTTTATAGATAACAGACACTTGATAAAACTTTATTATTATTAAACACTCCGATTTGAGGCAAATAAACTTGGTATTTATTGCTGTCCGATACGCAAATATTTATTTTATATCCTTCCACACAGCGTCATCTAGTCCCAAGCTAAGCAACTTAATGCTTATGTTATGGGTAATCAGATGACTGATATAATACATAGATACATTTTTTTGTAAATACATACATATTATAGATAGAAAACACTCAGACACCACCTATATTTGAGACTAGAATCAAAATTACTAAAAAAACTCAGGCTTTTACATCTTTACTAGACGATTTATTCAGCGTCAGGAGGAAATCGTTGCCTACACTTAACGGGACACTGTAGTGCCTGTGACGTTGTTGAAATGTATGCCATTTAAATGAATAAATCATAATATTCTTACCGCATTTATTTATTCCACAATGTATGTCTGTAGCCGGAGAACACAGACTTTGATTTGTTAAATGGTGGCCTCTTTACTGCGCGTCAAATATCTAATTGATGGTGATGGCCTTATGGCCATAGTTGAATGTATTGTATTTAATGACTGTTCTACTACGAGTAATAGGTAAGTAAAAATAACTAAATTAACCCCCACAATGCTTTGACATTTAGTTGTGATAACCTATATTTATAACAATCCGGGACTCCATAGTCCCGAGATGTGAAAACTTGACATACATAATAATAATAATAATAACTTTATTTAAAACCTTAAAAAGTAGTCGTTACATTCCATGTACAGAATTAGGTAGAAAATTTATAGTTGTAAACAATAGTTATTCATTTTTGATAAAAGTATTTAATCTTGTTTTCAACTTTTCATGTTTTGTATGATCGACATGTTTCTGAAATAATAAAATGAATAATCATAGCGCATCGTTGAAACAAAATTGAGAGCATTTACCTATTTAATGAAAATGTTAAGTAAAAATTACCATTACACAATAATCATAAAACCAGATTAGAAAACACAATACTTATAATTCAAATGGAGTACCTAGGTAAGTACCTACTTGGTGATAATTTTATCTGTAGACACCTGAATAAAAGTACACCTATCCAAATTCTGAGTACCTATGCCAGTCGATAGAGCGCAATTTTAGATCGAACTGCATATTTAACTCATTTTCGACAAAATGTCCCTTACGGTAAGTGATACTTCCAGTGACGCTATGTTATGTAAAGTATTGAAAACAATAACTTACGACTCACGATGATACTAAAAGTTTTTTTTAAAATCATCATGAATTACACTTTGTTTCAGATAAATCGAAATAAGACGTAGGTAATTGCTTGATTACAGTCTCAAATCCTTTAATTATCCACGATGATTTTACAATTAAGTAGAATAACAATGTTAATTTCAAATACGTAATAGAAAGAAGAAAGAAACAGGTGACATAGTTTAAAAATATATAAACAGCTGCTCGATTCTCGACGACTTTCGCAACGAACGAATGTAAAAAAGTGTAGTGGCCAACTCTGGGAACAGAGTTTTTATGGCGCCGAAAAGCCTTCGTCATGGCTTAACGACTGGCCAACAATTTAACGTGCCCTCCGAAGCACGGAAGCGCTCAGTTGTTAATGCCACTTACGGTCACAATATAAGTACATACAGAATTCCATGAACGGTGGCTTATTCGTTCATATTGATTTCTTATCAGGTCTTGCAAAACCTGGAATGACAGTAAACCGGAAGAAAACTGCAAAACCTAAAAATTCTCACGTTTCGATTTCGTTTCTTCTAGTAAATAAATTAAAAACTACTCTGATCTAATAAATAAATTAAAAAATATATGAATAAAAATAACACCAAATATTACAGTAAATCCTAAATTAGGCTCGCTAATCGCTAAAGCCCAAGTAACGATAAACATTTTTAACAAATATTCAAACGTATTGGAATTGAAATACGATGTAAATTGCTATGCTTTTAAATACTCATCGAAACGGATTTTACAATGCCATGTCACCATTATAAAGCATAACTATTTATATAATAAGTTATCTTATAGAAATGTGTTTTTAATATATAATTTACACGTAAATAAAACATGGATCTAATCTTAAGAACTCTTATCTTACACAAAGAAAAAATAAGTTTGACACGGAACCAATAAATGATATCTAAATATCATTTATTGGTTCCGTGTCAAACTTATACCCCCTTATTCATAATGGACTTAAAGCTCATGCGTAGTATCATAGCGTAGCTTGTTATATCTGTTCCTATCCTTTTTCCTTAAGAATAATAATAATCAATTATCGAATAACAAAAAACATCATTTAAAACCTTAAATTTGCTAATTTTTATGAATAATAGAGTTGGTAATTGCAAAGCTGGCTCTCGGTATCAGGCTGTAACACTTTTTAACTCACTGCCTTCTGACATGAAAGTTATCGATAGTCCCACCAAATTTAAATCTCGACTTACAAATATATTACTAAAAGGATGTTTTTATGCAATTGACGACTTTATTAAATGCAATAAGTTAGAATAAGACCGACATCATTTATAATTTTTTCACAATTAGATATCATAGTAATAAAATTATATCGTTACCTGTAATTTTATTAGGTTATTGTTGACTATTCTTGAGATTTTTAGACTATTATTAACATTTTTTAGATTGCTATTGACATTTCCAGATTATTATTGACATTTTTAAATTACCTACTCATGACATTTTTAGATTATTATTGACTTTTTTTTTATTTTTTTGTATTTTTGTATTGGTATTAGTATTCAAGTTAAATAGATGATGTGAATATGTTAATTGACTTGCCTATGTTGTGAAATATAACTTTATGGCGAATAAATAAATAAATAAATAAATAAATATCATCATCTCTTGACATCATTATTATTATTTTTTGTGTTTTTCTTTTTGTTTGTGTATCACCTTATTTTTATTTATGTTTGTAATTATTAATATTTTTAGTATGTTAGTAATTAATTTCAAATACAATGTACATTGTTTATGAATAAATGAAATGAATGAATGAAATGAAATGATAGTCTTTACCTATAATAAGTAGACCATGGTTTAATTTCAGGTCATAAACTAAACACTAACGTATAGTAGGTATGTACCAAGAAACTAACACCAAAAACTTATATATAGTACCTATGTACCAGTTATAAACGAATAAATATTCATGGAAATTCAACACAGCATCATTTAGTCAAAAAAAATATTATGGTTATTAGTACCTAAGTGATAAGTAGTAAAGATTTTTTATGGCCTACGAGTACTAGACTATCGTACCGTAATAGGTACTAGATCGCCAAAGATAATGGTCAGTGGAAGATTTTGGGGGAGACCTTTGCCCAGCAGTGGGACATGACAGGTTCACGAAATACGAGTACTAGCGCCATCGCAGATTCGCGGCATCTGGCACCATCATGACCTACCGCAAATTTATAATCAGGCGATTGGGACCGCGGTCCCTTTTCCTTGCAGCCCCTTTTTCTTGCAGTCTCTTGTATCTTTATTCTGTGCTCTTGCTCCCAAAAAACTGCCTTGCCTTCACAATAGTGCCGCGAGGTCCTTTTTAGAGATGCAATTTTTGCTGTAGGGCCGTGTTGGCTAAGTGGATTGGTACTTTGACTTTCATTCCGAAGGTCGTGGGATTGAATCCGACTTTTCATGTCAAAAAGTTTACTATGCGCTTTAACACGAGCTTTAAACGGTGAAGAACAACATCGTTTCTTGAAACATGTCCAAAAAAACATGAAGAAACGTATGGCCGGGGCTTGAACCCATAATCTTCAAAACTGCATACCGCTAAACCAGCACAAAATGTAGATTAATATCCTAGATAAAATTGGGTATATAAGAAGAAAAAAATAGCATTTTACATAGATTATTTTGTTTGAGTACACTTTGGTACAAAGCCAGTACGCATCTGAAAGTCAATCAGGGAAGTTGTGCGAAGTATTTTGAACCAGTTACGCGCAATTATCTGTATTTTTTCGATTATCTTGTTTCGGGCAACGAATTTCGTAAGTTATTTTGATTATTTAAGAACATGGTAAATAATACCTAACCCTGTTTGGGTACAGGAGTATTTATTTGTATTGTTGTTGAAAAATAATTATGAGATAAGGAGTGTTTTTTTTGGCTTTGTGCGTTTAGAATGTTTATATTTTTTATTATGAACTAAATTTGAAAAACTTTGACACATAATTAATGTAATTTTTTATGGCTCTTTAGTTATTTTAAATGGCTGTTAAATAAGGTTAGATACATAAGGTATTTTCTCTCTTAGTCTCACACGAGTTAATCATTATTTACAAATCAACGACATAATTTAACTGATTGCAGGCGCCGGCCCTTACATTGAAATCCGGTTTTTTACATAACATAAAAAATACTATTATCTATGATACACTGCTTGTTATACAGTGATCATTATAATATGTAAAAAATTAAAATGATAATAATATGTTTGGAGGAGGCCTTCACCTGCGGGGGTTCTCAAACCTAAGTTATTAGAATAATTTTAGTTATAAATTTAAAAAAGATGTAAAGAGAAATAAAAGGCTTTTTATTTTATTTATTTTATTTATTTATAATATGTTATGATCACGACTGTATCTCAGGAGGCGGTAGATTTCTTTCAGATCTTAAAATGCAACATTCAGATCCTTTTTTTTTTTTCCTCCTCCTTTGAAGATTAGGTAACGGTTCAAACATGTTTGACCGTTTCCCGGCCGGGGCACGTTTGGGGCACGGCCCGTCCACGGTGTAGCGTGAATCATGTTTTATCCAGCATCAGGGGCAATCTTTGCCTGCACTTAACATGAAACTGTAGTTCCTGAGACATTGTTGGGATAGAATAAGCTTGCCAAGCAACACTTAATCAGAAAACAAAAAAGACAAATGTCATACATGTGGGCTACCAATAACGCAATGAATCTTCCAGGATGCTGTTACTCATAACATGGACGGTGGTCATCGGCGCCGCGGTCTACCTCTACTTCAACCAGCTGTACTCCAAGTTCCAGCGTCATGGGGTGAAGAACCTTCCCACAATCCCAGTGATGGGAAATAATGGAACCCTTATGATAGCGACTGAGCATGTAGTAGACAACTTTTTTAGAACATACAAGGCGTTCCCTGAAGAAAGGTGAGCTAGTATGGACATAACTAAATTACAATGTGATGAAAAAAAACCGTATTGGCCCATACCTTGACTTTCAATTCGACGGTTGTGGGATCGACTCCTGTCGTGCATTTATGAAATTGTTCTGTCGAAAAATGTATAATCTTTAACACGAGCTTTAAGCGGTGAAGAGAAACCTCTTGAGGAAACCAGTTAGCTTCTAAGCATCGATAGGCTTTATACTCTGTATATATTTTCAATATTTATACATAGGTACCTACATAGAATATTATACAGATATGAGGTAACGTTTTTTTGTCAGGACAAACAAACAAACATTACCTTTTACCTCTACCCTAGGTAATCTCCGAAACTACTCCGATTTCAAAAATTCTTTCACCGTTGTGTAGAACGGATTTTCGGAGGAGAAAGTTACAAAACCATCCTCTTCAGGTTCGTGGGCAGGTACGAGTTTATGAATCCAACCGTTGTCGTGCGTGATTTGGAACTGGTGAAGCAGATTGCGGTGAAGGACTTCGAACACTTCATCGATAGACAGACTATCATCGACGAAAAGACTGACCCGCTTTTTGGCCGCAACCTTTTCTCCTTAAAAGGTTAGAAAACAATAATTATTCTCCATAAATATTGGCAGTGGGCGAAAGCCCGCCTGATGAGCAGAAGTTACGGGTTCGATCCCGGCCACTGGACAAATGTTTATAAATTCTGCAGGTTCTGGTTATTTTTTCTATTAATGTATGAAAAATGTATCTTTAGTTTATCTTAAATTAATCATAAGTAATTCTGGCTAATTGATGTTTTAAATCAAAAGTTATTTTACCCACAGGACATGAATGGAAGGACATGAGGTCGACCTTGAGTCCAGCCTTCACCAGCTCAAAGATGAAGCAGATGCTCTCCCTTATAGTGGAAGTCGGGCAACAGATGAACAAGGCTTTATTAGACAAGATTGAGAAATCTGGAGGCGAGTTCTGATTTGTTTATACTCTTTGAGTCATTCTCCTGCCCTTATCCCACGCTAGGTGGGGTCGGCCCAACAATGTCTTCTTCTTCCACTCATCTCTATCATTCGTCAACAAGATTTAAAATTTTATGCCATAAACTACTAAGTATATAACAATTAACTAACTACTGTAGTTTATAGATTGGAATCTCTTCTATTGTTATCACGAATTTACTTCTTTTTAACAACAATCAAATATTTCTCAAACCGTTTCCTGCTTTTCAGTCGGTTATGTAGACATTGAAGCAGTGGATCTGACTACACGCTACGCGAATGACGTCATTGCTTCTTGCGCCTTCGGCCTGAAGGTAGACTCCCAGGAGGAACCTAACAACTCCTTCTACATCACCGGGAGGGATACTTTTAAATTCAACTTTCGAATGATAATGATATTCTTAGGGTATTTGACATTCCCGAAAATAATGAAGGTGAGTACTTTTTCTCTGGTGTAGGGAGTTGCGCTAGAACAGGCAAATATAGTCACTTAGCTTATAAGTCTGTACATTTTTAAGTGATCCTTGAGGTCCTAGAAATAAAATATTTTTCTTTGATGATTATTGAAATATCTGAAATTTTTATTCTATTCAATTGTGAAAATTTGTTACTGATTTAAACTGGACTAATTTTAATGAAATTTCACCGATCTAACCCAAATACGACCTGCGGTTTTAGCAATGTCGTCAACCCATCTTGCCGGCGAACGACATTTTTGTATAATATTTACACCACAGATTACCTTGATTTACACCGAAAAAATAATTCATCATTATCCGCAGCCTGATCTCTCCCACTAGTTAAATAATAATTGTGGCAGTTAATAATAGTCAAGAATAGTCATTTATTTGGTAAACGCCTTTACACGTCACTTAGGTATCACACGTATCACATAATTATCGTTTTTGGTTCTAGTTTTTCAAATTGGCCTTATTCTCATCATCATCCAAGCACTTCTTCACGAGACTGGTGACATCCACCATGAAGGATCGGGAAGATAGGAATATTGTACGACCTGATATGATTCATCTGCTTATGGAAGCTAAGAAGGGTATGACTCTTTTTGCATATGTTAATATAATTATCTGCGCTGCATAACTAATCTCTTTAATTGGTTTAATCTATCCAATTTTGAGCAGAACAAAACAATATGTCCTTATGCTACCGCCGCTAATTGTAGGGTAGGAGGGTATGATCGCCGTCCTTAACCCTAGAGTAGTCGCGCCTTCTCGTGAAACGCGAGTAATCGCGTAGGGAGCATTTTGCCGCCGCAATTTTTTTTGTTAATACGGAGTCATATGCATTTGTTGTTATGTTTTAATAATAAAATAGACCATTAACTATAAAAATAGAAAACTTTTTTCAAAAACTTATAATAAGAAATTAGAAAAAAATGCTTTGGGAAATCTTAGGTAATAATTTTTGGTGTTTTAGAACTTCTTCATAATTATTACTGTAAAAATTATCAAACCAACAACATTATTCGTTTTCGTCATTTACGGCATGTATTTCACCAAATAAATCTTGGCACATGTACATGCGATGTTCGTTGCACAGTAACATTGCACATCAAATGCACCCTTTTTTGTCCTTCTATTTTTCTTTGATGACGCATATACCTTCTCGAACTGAGGGTATATTTTGATGTTTCGGTGGCACAAATCGAGAGATTTGGTATCTCAGATATTTCTGTAAGATGTTCACGCCAAATTTCCTAACAATATGTGGTCTATTCTTAGCCAGGGCAATTTCTTTCAGAAATATTGGACGTATCGATATGAAATGAACTAAACAAAATAAAACATAAACACAAGGGCCAATAATTAATTAAAACAAATAAAAACTAATATCATACCATATTTACATTGAAATAATACTATACGCAATGAAAATGAATAATATTTCAACAAAAATAAAAACTAAGACCCATAAATTTTACTAACGTGAGTAGTCGCGCGGTGAGCATTTTGCCGCGAAACGCGACACACCTCCAATAACCTTTGTCTCCTGCAGTAATTCGCGCACTGATTTAATTTTTATTTCTAACACAAGAAGTTGAAAGACAGGGGGGCAGCTACATGGACGCTTGAACATGACAAATGCATAGTACACAAAATATAACGAAAATTGTGCCGCGGGCGGCAAAATGCTCATAGCGCGAGCACTCTAGGGTTAATTCGCCTTCAGAATCAGGAATGGACAGTCGGCGACACACAACACTGCCATTCTTGTAATTTCACAATTCTAATTACGAGTATATCTAAAGATCGCGAAAGTTTAAATTGTAATATTATTTTTGATGTTTGTTTTTATAGGAAAACTTTCGCACGAAACCAAAGGAGTTAAAGACGTTGATGCTGGATTCGCAACAGTTGAAGAGTCATCGCTAGGAAAGACTAATGTAAACAGAGGTAAGTGACCTTCAAATGCAGATTTTGAATCGATGAGTTAGTGTCTGAATTAGTTTGACCGAGAATGCAATTGTTCAGGGGGCTTGCCATCACGTATTATTAAACAATTCAGTTTAGGTTCTAACTGTCCTAACTTTACATCAGCTTACATCAAAAGCAGTTCATAATAGGCCCCAAACTGATTCCGTTGATACCTAAATAAAATTTAAGGTAGGTTAGTTTATCAACAAGTCTCTATTTCTAGCCATTATCAAAATCATTCCGTGAATAAAATATGGTTCAATATAACACAGTCTAACTAAGACACTATGATATTGCTGTTTTAACATGGCCAAATCTTTCAGAGTGGTCCGAAGGCGATCTTGTAGCCCAAGCGGTGCTTTTCTTCCTGGCTGGCTTTGATACGGTTTCTACAGCTATGTCTTTTCTGATTCACGAGCTGGCCATAAACCCTGAGGTTCAGGAGCGACTGGCGCAGGAGATCAAGGAAAATGAGATTAAGAACAATGGGAAATTTGATTACAACTCTATTATTAACATGACTTATTTGGATATGGTAATTTCAGGTGAGTTTTTATCAAACGAAACAAAGTTAGTTAAAAGTTTAAAACCAAAGAAGTTTTTTTAACCAAGAAAGTTTTTTTTATATATTTGAGTGTTTTTTGCAGAGGTAATGAGACTATGGCCACCCGTGTTCGCCTTGGACAGGGTCTGCATCAAGGACTTCAACTTGGGGAAACCTAACAACAAAGTCACACAAGACTACATCGTAAGACGCTATAACTATTTCTCTTTTCAAACTCAAGATACCTTGCACTCCGTATTTGCTTTGTAAAAGAGGCGGGGGTATAAAAAGTCCTAGTAACATAATCCATACTTAATACTTAAAATATTATAAATGGGAAAGTGTGTGTGTCTGTCTGTCTATCTGTCTGTCTGTCTGATGTCCGTCTTTCACGGCAAAACGGGGCGACGAATTGACGTGATGTTTTAAGTGGTGATGGTGATAGTTGAAGGGAAGGAGAGTGACATAGGCTACTTTTTATCCCGATATTCCCTCAGGAACGGGACTTAAGCGGGTGAAACCGCGAGGCGCAGCTAGTATAACATAGTTAATGAATGAAAAATTCCCATGGCGACTGCCGTGCAAAATATTAGGTATAATTTGCTACTTGCTAACATTTTTAGGTTATAATTTTCTTTTGCTTGAAAAATATTTAAAATCGTTTCCTCTTTATATAGGTGCGTAAGGGAGATGGTATCAACATCCCAGTGTGGGGCTTCCACCGCGACCCCCAGTACTTCCCCGACCCTCTGAAGTTCAACCCTGATCGCTTCTCTGAAGAAAACAAGCACAAGATAAACCCCTTGGCGTATATGCCTTTTGGAGTTGGGCCGAGAAATTGCATAGGTAAGAACGAGGTTTGAGATTAATGTAAATGGACCCAAATAGGCGCTGTTTGGCGGTTAAGAGAATAAGTGGTTTCTTGTCCAATTTCTTGTACTTGAATTTATCTATAAGTTGCGAGATATATAATGCATTTCGGTCCACAAATTATCACAATGCGATGAGTACTATCATAATAATCAATTGACATCCAGGTATGTTTGTTGGTAAGAAGTGCAAAACCCTTGTTTTTATTGCAGATCCAGATTCGCTCTCTGCGAGGTCAAAGTTCTAGCATACCAGTTGCTGCAGCATTTGGTGATAACTCCATGTGAGAAGACCAACATGAAGTCTGAACTTCAGAAAGGATTTGTCCAGATGGTTATCAAGGGAGGCCATTGGGTTCGAATGAAGAAACGGGTTTAATCATCATTATCATCCATCATCCACAGCCTGATTTTAACCACTGCTGGACATAGGTCCCTAGTTTGTGCCACCCACTAACGGTCCTGCACAAGTTGCATCCATTGCCACACGTGAACTTTAATTTATTCGCGGGTTTAATCAACTGAACAAAAATACAACATTAGCACTAATCTTCAATTAATAATAAGCGGAAAAGTTTTATTAATTGTTTGTTTAAACGGATTTAAAAAAGACTATTGGATTATTTAAGGGGGTTTAAGGTTTAAGAGACAAAAGACGAGCGATGCCGCTTGCACAGTTATGGATTCTTAGATTTTTTTTAATTTATCTAAATAAGTATAAGGATGTTTGTCTGCGACTGATCATCAGTGACCGAAATAGGTAAACAAAGGCGTCACGTAAAAAACGCTGAGGAGAAAAGCTGCGTAGTAGGCGATTTGAGGGAGGTGGGATTGGTGGAGGGGTGGCGCACTTTACTCAATTGATTTAGCGCGTGCTATTGGTGTAAGCGTCCCGTGCTCAAAACATACCCCTCCCCTTGCCCTCATCGCTCTTTTAACGTGGCGCGACTTAGGTATAGGCACAGAATAAAGATGTATAGGTAATTTACCTATTCCGATCACTGCTGCTGATCATGAGTGTTTGCAATTTGATAATGAGTTATGGATTGATGTGTCGTGGCAAAGATAAGATTACATAATTATGTGTGTACTTACCTTCATAGGTATGTGTTTTAAGCACGAAATAGTGAAAAGGGTATTTTTTGTTGTTGTTATATTTATACCTTCCTATTAAAATGTGATGCTTATCAACTAAGAAATCCTATAAATTATGGTAAACAAATACTTAATCCTACCTAAATAATATTTTAATAAAAATAATCTGTGGTCTTTTATACAAATACTTTGAATAATATTTACTTAATAATTATTGCATTGTTTTATTACACTATTATGTATGTTGCAATAGAATCCCCTAGTTTTATGAACGTGACGGTCCCCCGGTCTGTTATAAGATATTATAATAAATAAAGAATTTTAAAATTTGATTTTGAGATTATTCAAAAAAATGCGTGGCCGGGACTCGAAGCCACGATCTTTAAAAGTTGAGATTCCACTAAACCAGAACAAGATGTAATTAGATCCAATAGAATCCGATAAATATATTCACAACAACCGATAGATAAAAGTAAGTATATAAGGAATTAACAATAGCCAGTGTACAGTACTTAAATAGATAATTTGTTTGTACATTTCGGTACAAAGTTAGTGCGCCGTTGAGAGCCAATCAGGAAGGTTGTGTAAAGTGTTTGTAACCGGTTACGCGCAGTTTTCCAAGATATATTTAAGATCTGTCGTGATTCAGTCAAGAAACTTCGTAAGTTTTGAATTTTGAAAAGTAAAATCAATTTTAAAAGTAAGTTTTTTTAAAGTAGGTAAGTAAAGAAAGACATCAATTTCGAAAGGAGTGACAAATTTTCGTTACTTTGAGGTACATTTCTGTTCATATCTCTGAAGATCCTCATCAGATTTTAATATTTTTTATTGGATCACCTCGCAAGTATATTTATTAAAACAACGAAAGATTTTTAAAATCGGCCTACTATTTACAGAAGTAATCAGCGAACATAAGTACATTTTATTATCAAAATGTTAGGTAATTGAAAATTGATAATAAAAGTGAAACATTCCTCAGTTAAAAATAAAGATAAAACAATGCAGGGTTTTGTGTTATTAGTTTACTAATTGTTTGTAGGTAATTGTAATAGTGTTTTGTTAATATTCGACCCTCAAACGAAGGTTCAAAGTTATTTGAGTAGCTACCTGCTCATTGAAAACCAGTTTTTCACGTTACATGAAATACACGAAATAGTATTTTGTAATGATTATATTCGACGACCTTTGTGGTGTAGTGGGTGAAAGCCGACTCGCCTGTGACGCACAGGTTGTGGGTTCAATCCCCGCAGCGGGATTATTTAATTATAGTTTGTACAATTTTGTCGACACTGCACAAGCATTAAGCTTCGACCTGATGACATATTGTAGAATGTTAATGGCTAAATATTTTTAAGCAAGCATAGCTTCTATTGCGAGCCATAAGCGTGGAGACCGAATCCAGAAATTCCGTAACGAAAAAACCTAACGCTTGTCTCTTTAGTTCAGCAACTCGCCTCTAGGTGGCATGTAATAGCTTTACCGCGGCAGTCCCCGAGTGCCACACGTCTTTTTTTTTTATAAAATCAAACACCTCTTGTTGTGGTCACCGCTATATACCGAGGAAACATTTAGATTTAAAGTTTTTTTCAACAAAGCCATTCTGTGACCTTGTCGCCCCACTGTACAAATACATTTTTAGTTTATATTTTTATTTTTAATATCTCAAATTAATCTTCCAGGATGCTGTTACTCATAACATGGACGGTGGTCATCGGCGCCGCGGTCTACCTCTACTTCAACCAGCTGTACTCCAAGTTCCAGCGTCATGGGGTGAAGAACCCTCCCACCATCCCCGTGATGGGGAATATGGGAAGACTCATGTTGGCGACTGAGCATATAGCTGATAACTTCATGAAGGCCTACCTGCAGTTCCCTGAAGAGAGGCAAGTTCCAAGTTATTATTACTAGAATTAAGTTAATACTTTTTATCACTAGCTATAACCCGAAACTTTGCACTCCTCAAATTTCAAGTCTCTAGTCTCTACAAGCTGGAAGGAAGGGAGGGAGGCCTTTGCCCTGCAGTGGGACAATATGGGCTAAAATTTTTTTTTTTGTCAAATCAAATCGTTTATTTTGGAAATAAATAAATAAATAAATAGTCTCTACATGTTGTGCCGACCCAAATTAGCGTAGATGGGGCAGAAGTATGATGAAAGGAAAGAGGGAAAGGAGACCTTTGTCCTGCAGTGGGAAACCTCAGTTTATAAGTTTCTATCGTAACACTTCAGGTCAAAGGCCTCTACTCCACTTCTCCACTTACCTTATTGTGAGATAGTGTGATCCATTGTGGACAGTAGGAGTCAAGTAGGCCTATTTACGTACTAATCAAATAAAATAAATAAGAAAAAGGTTATCAATGTTTGTATTGGTTGTACTACAGACAACAGAGATTTTTTTAGTGTATGTTTGTAAGAACTCATTGTAACAAAATACGCTTGAGTTGGGTTTCAAAATCAATTTATATAATAGCAAACTCATTGTTTTTTGTTTTATGTTAAGTAACAAAAGTGTTATCTATCTATCTAACGTTAATTATACTAAAACTAATTAAAAGGATAAGATAAATTAAATCTATGATAAGTAGACATTTTCCAAAACGAAAATACTGTGGTGTTACGCATTTGAGATACTATCAGACCTTAACCTGATAAAAAGCATTCAATGACTTATTATCACGGTTAAACCGTGATCATGGCGCATGCAACTGTGCCGAAATAGCGTCAAACTCATAAATCCACAAATCATGGTAAATATCTCTTTTTAAGTGTTTAAAATGTTCACCATGATTGTTTAAAAAGTTAGAGCCTTAGATTAGAATGATGGTAGTATGATAATTTAATATCATAACCGTATCTTTTCCTCTATCAGATTCGTGGGCAGATTCGAGTTTATGAAGGGAAGCCTTATTGTGCGCGACTTGGAGTTGGTGAAGCAGATTGCGGTGAAGGACTTCGAACACTTCATCGATCGCCGATCCATCATCGATGAAGAGGCTGACCCACTTTTTGGAAGAAACCTCTTCTCTTTGAGAGGTTAGCAGACTCTAAAATATCATTTAAGTAAAATATCGGTAACAACCTATGTGACCGTAAATAGCAATAACAACTGAGCGCTTCTGAGAGCGCGCTAAACTGTTGGTCCCGGTTTCTAAAATCGTTAAACCATGACGGAGGCTTTTAGGCGGCCTAAACACTCCGTCACTAGAGTTGGCCACTTGCTCATACAAACGAACGACGAACAATAATGATATTGTATGAATGTTGATTTAACTACAAACGCCCGCAGTGCCTAATCATTGCGATTAACTATGGTTGCAATTGGATACTGCTTAACAATGCCCCCGCTAATTTGAGCAATTAAGCGGCACGGCTCTATCATCTTTTCCTAGAACCAATTCAGGCCATTTACGACTCCCTATAACTTGATAAATCCGTACAAATTCAAAATCGCAAGGTCATCTTGACTCACTTGATTTTTTATGCAATTGGTCAATAATTAAAGAAACAAGACTATTTAATCCTTTCTCTCTCGTCTATTTAAATATTCATTTAAAAGTTACGTGCGCGTTAAAGTTAAATCCTCTGGAACTTAATTATTATTTGATAATTATTTTCCCAACGACAGATTTCACTTACCTACAGTTAATTAAATGTACACAGGACAAGAATGGAAAGACATGAGGTCGACCCTGAGTCCAGCCTTCACCAGCTCCAAGATGAAGCAGATGCTCTCCCTCATAGTGGAAGTCGGGGCACAGATGAACAAGGCTATATTAGAAAAAATTGAGAAATCTGGAGGTAAGTTAATTGTTTAATACAAATCATAGAACTCTATTATTTAATGGTTAACCAGCTTCTATTCTGATTGCGTTAATTTTCAGATTGGACCAGTGCCTGTCTCATCTATGCTCATCATATATTTACTTTCTTTATCATAAATCAATACTTATCCATTTTCTTAACTTGTTTCACGTTTTTTCAGTCGGTTATGTAGACGTCGAAGGGAAGGATCTGACTACACGCTACGCCAATGACGTCATTGCCTCTTGCGCCTTCGGCCTGAAGGTAGACTCCCAGGAAGAACCGAATAACTCCTTCTACATCACCGGAAAGGAGACCTTCAACTTCAACTTCAGAATGATGTTAATGTTCTTCGGGTATATGACATTCCCGCAGATAATGAAGGTACTTTGTAAACTCTTGTAAACATTGAGTTATCTGATTGTATATACGAGGATAACAGAGTGGTTATTTGATATCAACCAACAAAACGTGACGCAACGAAACGCGGCAGAATAGCCACCCTGGATAAGTTTTTATTGTCCCGTGTTGTATAGCTATTGAAGTTCAGGCCTCGTTCGTTTCTTGTTTTGTACTTTTTATATTAGAATCACCATCTACTCTCTCGCATAGATAACTTTAAACATCATATTTTAATTTGTTCTTTCAGTTAGAAAAATAACAATATTTTATACTTTCAATTAAAAAATAACAAGGATATGGCATAAATTATCTTCTTTTGTTCTAGTTGTTCAAAATTACCCTTTTCTCATCATCATCAAAGCGCTTCTTTACGAGACTGGTGACATCCACCATGAAGGATCGGGAGGAGAGGAACATTCTCCGACCTGATATGATCCACCTGCTTATGGAAGCTAAGAAAGGTATGACTCTTTTCATACTGATTTTTATTATCCACTTAGGAAGCTCCATATCTCTATCATGGTTTCATTGTTCACACAACAATGCAGAATAGATAAAATTCTAATTCTTATCTCCAATATCCTTTAATATAGATTCATATAGAGACTTAATTTGATCCTTTTATCATCATACCTTTACCATACTTGCGTTTTGATGCTCATAGTAGGTATGTACAAACTGATACTTGGACTACTACTGACTATATTATTATTGTTATCGTCATAGAGACGCAGAAATAAAAAAAATATCTAGGAATTAGGTAAGAGGCAATTGATTCTTTAAAAAAAATACTAAGGAAAGCTGATGGTTTATTTTAGATGGATAAATAAATTATGTAAGTATAGTTGATGAATAAACGATATTTTCATTTTCATTTTTTTTTTCATTTATAGGAAAACTTTCGCACGACACCAAGGGAGTTAAAGACGTTGACGCTGGATTCGCAACAGTTGAAGAATCATCACTAGGCAAGACTAATGTAAACAGAGGTAACTAATCTTTCAAAGCATTGAATTTAGTTGAACCTTACTTAGAATTACAAAATAAGTATCATCTCATGGGAATAGACAGGGTCAAAGGAGATATAGTGGAAATGGCAGAACAAATCGTTAGACTTATGGACGATACTTAAGCTGTTGAAAATTCAAGGTTAGCGACGAATGCTTAGCGACACTTAACATTAAAAATAATTAATATACTTCTTTAAACTGTATAAAAATGACTGGAGTTCAGACAGTATGTAGGACTTTAATATGAATGAAATATTCCTGTTCTAACATTTTCGACACTTTCAGTGTGGTCCGAGGGTGACCTGATAGCCCAAGCGGTGCTTTTCTTCCTCGCTGGCTTCGAGACAGTTTCCACGTCCATGTCCTTCCTACTCCACGAGCTGGCAATAAATCCTGAGGTTCAGGAGCGACTGGCGCAGGAGATAAAAGAGAATGAGATGAAGAACAACGGGAAATTTGACTACAACTCTATCATTAACATGACTTATTTGGATATGGTGATTTCAGGTACTTAAGTTTTTGACAGTAAACCATTTGCGAAAACTAGCCCCCTTATGCAGATTCGACCAACAAAAGTATAGAGCTAATTATTACCTAAAACGGATGTTCAATCTGTTGCTATCTCTTTTAGTTGCCATAATGAGTAACAAGAAACTTTAAAACTATATTAAATTGACGAATCTTAAGAATAAGACCTAAGATTTCATGTATAGGTATATAAATAAAATGCAAGTGTTTTTTCCAGAGGTAATGAGACTCTGGCCGCCCGTGATTGCCTTAGACAGGATCTGCGTAAAGGACTTCAACTTGGGGAAACCCAACAATAAAGCCACAGAGGATTACATCGTAAGACCCTTTACCTATTTACTTACCCTTATTTTACTTCTACAGAACTTTACTTACCGGCACTCCGTATTTGCTTATGGAAAACTTGCAGGCGTTGAAATAAGTAGCGTTAAAGACTTATTTAAGACTAGCTGTGCCCCGCGGTTTCACCCGCGTAACGTAAGTCCCGTTCCGGAATATCGGGATAAAAAGTAGCCTATGTGTTAATCCAGGGTAGATAGGTCTACATACCAAATTTCAACCAACTCGGTCGAGCCGTTTTTGCGTGAAAAAATAACAAACATACATTCTCACAAACTTTCACATTTATAATATTAGTAGGATTGAACAAAACCTATTAATAATGCAGACCTATGCTAAATCTTAAATATCCGTAATTTTGCCCTTATGGTGACTACCGTTCAAATTATTATATTTTGCCGCTTGCCTACACCGTTTATGTCATGTTTTTTTCAATTTTGTGTGAACTTGTTACTTAATGTAAATCTTTCTGAAAATTTATAAAATCTAATCTACTCCAAAGATCTGAAAGAATATCTATCGCTCCTTGGAATACAGTCGTGATCATATTTAATTTCATTGTTTTTTTTTATTCCATAGGTCCGTAAGGGAGATGGTATCAACATCCCAGTGTGGGGCTTCCACCGCGACCCCCAGTACTTCCCCGACCCCCTGAAGTTCGACCCTGAACGCTTCTCTGAAGAAAACAAGCACAAGATCAACCCCTTGGCGTATATGCCTTTTGGAGTTGGGCCGAGAAATTGCATCGGTAAGAAAATCGATTCCTGGACTGGTATTTTATTTTTGATTCTCCAAAAAAGGTTTTATTTTCAATTTTTTTTTATTTCTTTTATGTGTATGTAATTGTTCGGCAATATTATTATGTCAATAGTGGACCGATTTGGAAAAAATATACTTAGGTCGAGAAACAAAAATACTTACTTACCGATGTGAAAATGAGAAGAAAGTCATCATAAATTAGTAATTCGTTTTTTCCTTATTAAAAGTAGTATTACTGTAGTCTCTGATAAAAGAATAGAATAGAATAGGTAGAATATATATTTGTTTGGAAACAACATTATTATGTGTGTTGTCAAAAAAGTACAACTGGTTTTATTTATTACAGGATCCAGATTTGCCCTCTGCGAAGTCAAAGTTCTAGCATACCAGCTACTGCAGCAGTTCTTGATAACTCCATCTGAGAAGACCAACGTAAACTCTGAACTTCAGAAAGGCACTTTCCAGATGATCATCAAAGGAGGCCATTGGGTTCGGATGAAGAAACGAGTTTAGACAACTGATCAAAAATACAAAACATTTTGTATCTTTAAAAAAATCATTGTATCTTTAAGTTGTAATAAATCGGAAAAGTAATTTTTATTGTTAAAGGTAAATACGTCGTATATACGCGTTTTATTGTTAAAGGTATATAGGTACGTGTATTATATGCGTCAAACTAACGCCACAATTACAACTGGCATGATTTAATTAATTAATATTATTAATTTCCTCGGATTAATGTCATTAACGTCGGTATCTAATAAGATAAAAAGGAGCTTTGATATATGCACCTTAAACATGCTCTGAAACGGATTTAACTTTTTTAATAGCAAACTTTTTAATTAGGTTATGGGTTTTTAAACATAAGTAATCAAAATTATACTTAATTAGTGATCCGGCATCACAACTAATAATGTATAAGTATAATACTTACTTTAACTACAAACTAAATGGATGTTTGTCTGTGTTGACTGATCATGAATGTTTACAATTCGATAAGTAATGATGGAATGAATATGTCACGACAAAGATAAGGTTACATAATTGTGTAGGTAAGCGCTAAGTGATCAGAGTATTTTTGGTAAATATTTTGGTAAGCCATCCTAATTTTTTTGGTACCTAAATACTACCAATGAAAATGTGATACTAACCTAAGAACAGGTACCTATACTTAATTTCTTGAATCGAGCTAATAGGAACAAAAATAAACGCACGTGATTGGTCGTCGAAAATAATTGTATATCTCGTGATTGGCTAGATTGTCAAATCAATTGTCAATTGTCAAATCTAGCCAACCCAATGAATTTCGACGACCAATCACGTGCGATTATTTTTCTTCCTATTAGCTCGATTCAAGAAATGAAGTATAGATACTATAGTGATAGTAACCAAATAATTCATTTTAAGTTACTCTAAATTTATTGTTTTCCCGCATTCAATTGTGTTTTTTAAATGGAAATAAAATTAATGTATACCTAACACAAAAATTCAAACATTAAAATAAAAATAAATCACTATTTTATTGTTTTAATAGACTGCCATCTATTGACGAATAGCACAACAATTATAAAATCTAGCTGAGTACGCCATCTGTCTTGGAGTAGCAAAACCATTACGAGGCTTAGTTTCAAACAAAGACGACAGATGGCGGTGTTAGAATTTATTTTGTTGCTCTCCAAAAATATTTTCCCATGAGGGAGTAATGCGTTTGTTTCGTTTTGATTAAAAATGAATGTTGTATGCGTATAGGTATTTATAGTTACAGTATTTCTGTTACTTTGCTCCGGTAGATTATACGTTCTTAGGATTCTTATTTTTTTTCCTCCATTTTTTTTGTAAGTATACGTTTTTTGATACCCAAACCCCTGACATTTTGGTTCTGAAGAATGGTCGTTCCTACATAGGCCAGACAAAAAGCACAGTCACGGAACGTGTTAAGGAGCACATAGCCGCTGTTAAAAATCGACAAGTTATCAAGTCTGCTATAGCGGAGCACATAGTAGACTCAGGACCTAATCACTGGATGGAATTGCACAAACCTAACATCCTTGCCAACGAGAAGCATTACTATAAGAGAATGGTTCGGGAAGCGATTGAGATTAGGAAGTATCCTAATTTTAATCGTGAAGACGGCTTCAGACTCTCTTCCTCGTGGAATCCAGTGATAGCAAAGTGTAATCGCTAAGTGAAAAGTTCTCAAAATACTGATACTGTTAGTGTAGTGTGCCGGCCCAGTGTGACCGGCCCTTATAGTTATTACTGACATTAAGTGAGGGTAGTTAAACATACGCCTTCGCTTGCTGCTCTGCTACCTCCAACACTCCAGTCTATCCGCGACCACGGGGCGGGCGGTACGAACCGTCTCGAAACGTCGGGATAAATAATTAAAGAGGTAACGTGATAAATTCTTGTTCATATAATTTATAAAATTAGTAGATATTTAATGCCAATAATACAAATAATTCACATTCATAAATCGTATATTTCTCTTCATTGATTCACAAATTATGAAATAATACATAAAAATTGTCTTTCAATTGCACAACACACAACAACAGATCGACTTATCCTAATTAAATTAATATTATGAAAATTCGTAAAATAATTATAAATACTACCATTTCGGTTCTATTATGCACCTTATTTTGAATAGAGAAAAGTATTTAAAACAAAGTTTAAAAAAACGATCACTTTTAAAGAATAAACGAGCCCATAGAAATAATCCAAAAAATTACCTAATTGTTAGAAAAAATAGAGGTTTTATTTCAAAAAAGTTTTCTGAGAATTTTTTTTATGTGATCGTGGATGAAAAACAGTTGCCTTAGCTGAATATTATGAATTAAAAATCAAATAATAGATATCCATAATATTAAAATTTGCTACAATAAATTTCAAATACTCGACTAAAACCTTGCAGGCAACTGTTTTTATTTATTTCTTTCTTTCTTAAATTAAATTTATTTCTTTATTTAAAAAGTTTTTGAAAAGTAACAGATTAAAATTAACTAATGTTCTATCTACCAAAATGTTTACATGTATTTTACTAAATTGGACATATTTTTATAATATTTATAGCTATTATTTCTGTATTATACAAATAATGGACTCGAATACACTCGTTGTTTTTAAGACACCGTTTTTGTACTGAAGTTTCAATTTTACTCTAAAATACAACTATTTAATTAGAAGTAAAATTAGTGTGAGGAAATGAGGGTATTATTTTCGATAATTTAATCCTTAATACTGTTACTATTAATAATATGATTATAATGAAATGTTAATAACAAGAAAGTGTCAAATGAATATTATATTCGTAAATAATGATTTCAGACATGATTCAGACATGATTTCAGACAGAGTTAAAATACAGGGTGTAAAAAGACTACTACCGAAAAATGTAGGGTTCCAATCAGACCATTATACGGAAAAAAATAAGAAAGTATTTTTTAAAACATAATAATGCCATGTCTATCTTATTAACTAACTTATTGAAGAAAAACAGATTTTCGGCGGCCGGCAGTGAACTTTCAACATTATTTTCTCCGGCTTTTATATTGTTTTCTTGTAACTGACTTTTATTTATATTGTTTTTGGGGTCCCGTACCACCCCTTGTACCACTCGTTTTCGGTAGTAATCTTTTTACACCCTTTATACTTATTGAAAATATAAGAATGGAAGGAACTATGTACAGAAATGAATATCAATATCTTACATCACAGCAAATGCCTGAGAGTCTCCAACTTAAAACTAAATATATTGTCAAAACATTTCAATAAATTTGTCCGTTTTACTTATAATTATCTATATAAAAGAAATCGAACGTCGCTACTAATCTTTGGCCTGCAGATCTTTCCTTTGTCAACTTTTGTTATATATATTGCACAAGTGCAAGAAAACCTTATAAATACTTAACCTAACACTGAGACTGGAGAATAATAACGTAAATATTACAACTTTAACCTTAAATATAATTGTAATGAATGTGAAATGATTTTAAGTACGTTTAACATTATATTTAATACGTATGGCAACTCGAACCTCTTAGATATAGTTCAAACTAATACTAATTAACATAAATTTTATAAATAAAATCGGAATGTATCAAATTTTATCTAAATTACTATACGCTCAAATGGTAACAACGATTAAAAAATATTTTATCAAAAATTCGTAGTTTTAAACAACCATCAAAATCGACCGAACAGTCGGAGTTAACGCATACATAAACCTACTTACTTTATGTAGAGAAATGGACATACCAACAAGTTTACATAATTGACGGGACAAACCGACATACCGATCCAACGCACAACATCCAAAACAACCTATCGACCGAAATATTGAGCTCCATTCATAGAAACTTGAAACACTATCTAAACATTCTTCTTCAATAATTCCTTCAAATATAATTTGCAATGAAACCAACCACTAACTTTCATCCAATACGTTATCTGGGGCTTACCATGACGTATTAATAAACAATTCAGCCGGCTTACCATGACGTTATAGCGATTCAGTTTAGGTCCTACTACGAATTACTTTTGACGTAAACTAAGGCGCTGACGTAAAGTTTTGACAATCAGAACCTAAACTGAATCGCTAAATAAGACGTCATGGTACGCCTCCAGTTTAGGTTCTAACTGTCCAAACTTAACGTCAACTCCTTAGCTTACGTCAAAAGCAGTTAATATAGAACCTAAAACTGAATCGCTTTTAATATCGGCCATAGTAAGCCTACTGTAATCGAAATTTTGTAAAGATTTAATTTTACACGAAATTATTTAATTACAATTGACATTTTTAAATCTGTTTCATTCATTTTAATCATCTGTAATAAGGTAGATTCAAAAAATGAATAACATTTTTTTGAACAGGACTTTAGAATATGTCTTACAAAACTATGGAATGGAGGCTTACCATGTCTTATTAAACAATTCAGTTTAGGTTCCAGCAGGCTTACCATGACCGTTTATAGCGATTCAGTTTAGGTCCAACTACGAACCTAAACTAGAACCTAAACTGAATCGCTAAGACGTCATGGCACGGCTCCTGGTTAGGGATTCTTTTCATAGATGTTATCCAGAACATTTTCCTTCAAAGCACTTTCTTTCATTCCATCTTATAATAAGCATTACAAACTACGAGTACATCTCAGACATGTCAAGCTCGGACTTGATCTTCACGAAGTTAGGGTTGTCAGTTTTGAAGTCGGGACCTTTGTGGCCGAACTGGTAGACCAGACGGGCGGTGGGGACGGACACCAGGACAGATTGCCGGTAGTGGTACCTCATGGCGCGACTGAACTTCTCAAATGTCATGTTGTCGTTCTGCTTCATCTTGCCCCAGAGTTTTGCTACTTCGTCCGGCTTCACGAATCTGGAAAGAACAAAAAAAAAATTAGTTTTATTTTTACTAGCATGTTCAACTATATTTGCACGCTTTAATGTATGTTGTGTTGGGGCTTTAATAAATAAATAAATAAATAAGCAGCACGTCCCGGCTTCGCACGGGTGTACTAATGAAACTACCGGTATAAAATATAGCCTATAACCATAACAGTCCATACTACACATCGAATATCGAATATATCTTTTATAATAATTTAACCAATCATTTTAATTGTATTGTCACTTAATTTATTTTCTAATTTACAGTGATTATACATAAATGACATTTTAATTAAATGAAATATAAAACAAAATGTACATAAAACAGGTTTTATACATCAATGCGTATAACTACACAATCGCAAACAAGCCAAGTTCAACCTCATGCTAATAACATTCAGTATATAATTTAATGGTCATTAAACGGATTCTCAGCCTCTATTGCTCATATAGCAGCTTATACGGCGAGTGCACAAAGTGCTTCGGACAAGTAGTGTGGGGACAACCTATTTAACCAATTAAAACTATCTGAATAAACTTAAAAAAACTCAGGCCAGGATGACGGAGTTTTTAGGCCGCCTAAAGGCCTCCATCGTAGCCAAACAACTTGAAAAGCCGTGACCGACAATATGTGCCCACCGTAGCACGGAAGAGCTCAGTTGTTAATGCCATTTGCGGTCACCCATCCAAGTTGCGATCGCTCAGTACGTTGCTTAAAGCGATTCAGTTTAGGTCCTATATGAACTGCTTATGACGTAAGCTAAGGCGCTGACGTAAAGTTTTGACAGTCAGAACCTAAACTGAATGGTTTAATTATACGTCATGGTAAGCCTCCTGTACTCATTATATTGAGTGTCTGTGTTCAATACAGACACTTATTTTTTTAGTACTAAATTCGTTTTATGTTTATCTAAGTTAAGGATATTTAAGCTATTGCATAGCTTCTATCGCGAGCCTTGGCGTGGAGACCGAATCCAGAAATTCCGTAACGAAATCACCTGACCGCTGTCACTTTAGTTCAGCAACTCGCCTCTAGGTGGCATGCAATAGCTTTACCGCGGCAGTCCCTGAGTGCCACACGTCTTTTTTTAATTGGTTATACGGACAATATAAATCATATAAAACACATCACTACTAATAGTGTCCAGTTAATAATAGCGTCACAGATAAAACAACAGCTACTATATAGCAAATCGTTGGCAGAGTCAAGGATTTCTTGTTGTTGATCATTAGTTGAATGGAGTCGTGACGGTCAGACAAGCAAATATTTAAAAGTATATACTAACAGACCATCCTGGCTTTGCACAAATATATTACTAAAACTCGGCATTTTAACGGGATAAAATGTAGCCGATATGCATTGGGAAAGTCCATTCTTTACAGCGATAAAAGAATTTTGGAAATCGGATGAGTAGTTTCGTAGATTACTCTCTACAAACAAAAAAACTTTACATTTTTATTATTTTAGTATTAGAACACAGTTGTATATAGAAACATTATATAACAACACTGTAGGTTTTGTTGTGATTTTGTATCGACGTAGTTTTGAGACGTAGATAATAAAATTCACGTTTACGTAATAATCAAAAACAAGACGTAGCACGTTTCTTGTTTAAACGTGAGAATGCACACTTAGTTTTAATTGACTGGTTTTTTATATTCTTAATGGTCCGTAACATAGTTATAATGTTTATAAAATTCTGAATTTATTTTATATCAGACTAGCAGCACGTCCCGGCTTCGCACGGGTGTACTAATGAAACTTCTGGGATAAAATATAGCCTATAATACCTTCCAGTCCATTCTACACATCGCTGAAAGAATTTTTAAAATCGGCTGAGTAGTTTCGAAGATTACCTCCGTCAAACAAACAAACATTACCTCTTTATAATATTAGTATAGAAGTATAGATTACATTTTATTCGTTTAGCGAAAACATGGACAAGATTTAGAAAAAATATCTTTTAATTTATTCCCCAATCTGCTTAATGCAAAACGGACATTAACTTTATTTTAATGATGATCCATTATATTTTAATAAGGGATAGACTTCATTTAATAAGGGATAGATTGCTCAGCGACAAATATCTTTTTTGATGTAATTTAAAAGAGGCATAATTAAAAACTTTACTGATTTTAATTTCGTAGGAAGGAGAGCAAATGCTACACTTTCTAGATGCATTTTTCTTCAAAAAATTAAAATTATATTTATAAATGAAAAATCTTACTAGAAGTTTGGGGCTAAGACGGGATACGAACCCGTCTAAGCCCCAAACTTTTAGTAAGATTTTTCATTTATAAATGAAATGCCTAAGTGTGGTATAACACTATAAAAATATATATGCTATAAAATAATATTATTTTCTTTCCTTCCACTTTCCTCTATTATGAGGTAACAGTACCTGACTATTCATAGTGGTCTGTAATAAGATTTTATTGAATAAAAATATTTAGATTTTTTGATTTTGACCGTTTTTATCACGGCCTAATCATGTGATGTAATATAAGTTACACAGAAGAGTAATTTCAGTCACTAGTGTAACAAAAAATATGCACCATCAACCTGTTTTAAATACTTGACTACGTCGAATCATAAACAGTCAAGGTCGAAATACCTTAGACAAGTTCGGTTTTTTGTTAGTGGTAAGACAAAGTAGTTTCGAGTTATGTTTATATTGTTGTAGACTTTTAATAATAAATATGGTCTTTAGAAACAAAAATCTAGGAAAATTACATAATTTTTTGGGGTTTTAAGTTTTTCTTTTTGTTTCGACAGAAGCCCTACACCGCGGCGAATGGAAAAAGGGAAGGGAGGCCTTTGCCCAGCAGTGGGATCCAGCAGGCTGAATAAATAAATAAATAAAAAATTTTGTTTTTCGTAAATAAGGCATGTGCTTCAGCAGCACTATGGCTGATGAAGCGCTGGTATATATTGCAAAGTATGATAATGATTATATCCCGAGCGGTAGACATTTCTTTCAGATCTTTATGTAATTATTTAGATCCTTTGAAAAAGACTAATAGGGTAGTCAGAGGTTTATTAACATAAATGTATTGCGTGTGACTTCTTTATTGCATTAGGATATTACCTGCAATATTAGTTGTAAGTAAAATACAGAATAAATAAATAACTTGGTGGACTTTGGACTAAACCGCTATTTGACAGTCGTTAAACGTAACATTAGTCTGTACCATATAATATACCTGTACCATATAAATCTACTGGAAGTAGGTAGGTATATAGGTCTTATATATAATGGCCAACCTCACACTCACCTTTTTTTTTTTTTTTTAACGTCGAGAAATGCCCGCGCATACCCTTCCGCCGCGGGGGCAGCGAGAAGGGTTATGTGGGACTCGAACCCACTAAAACTCGACGGGGTTTCATCTTGGCGCCATAGTGCCGGGGCTATGGGCACGCGTTAGCATTCTTCCACGGCCCCGACGGCGCTGGCTCGTTGGAGCCCCCTCTCAAGAGTGGCGCGCGGAAACACCCGCGCGCGCGCCACCTCTAGGCCTCTTCCGCGACAGAAGCACCCCCCGGTGCTTCCGTCAAGGCCTGTCTTATGGGAGCCGGTCCCAACATCCACGGTCCCATACCCGGGGAAGCCGAGACCGGCACCCACAACCACCACTACGGCCCTTGACCGCTTTAACGGTCGCAGAGGATAGGGAGAACGGCAACGTAACACCGACACTCCTCTTCCCCTGCGTCCCCACCGCCAACGCAACAAACGGTGCGCCCCCGTCTTATGGAGGTCGGTCCCAACACCTACGGTCCCATACCCGGAGACGCCAAGACCGGCCCCCACACCACCACAACGCATCAAATAACGGTGCGTCCCCGTTTGGTCGCGGAAGATAGGGCGAGCGGCAACGAAACACCGACACGCCTCTCCTCCCGCGACCCCCTCCTGGGTGCAGGGAACAGGACACCGTCCCCCGCACCCTGGACGCATCCAGAGCAGGCCCACCTCTAGGTCCGCTCGGAGCGTCCCCTCCTCGGATTCCTGTTAGCTTCGCCGTGGTCAGGGCCAAACCACGGCTACTGAGCCCCCCCATCGCGACAAGATCGGAATCCACCGGGGGGGCCTCACACTCACCTACATTAACTGTGAGTTGGTAATTTCAAGGAAAATCAGTCATATTCACCTTTTGTTTGTGACCACAATCAGTTGTGGTTACTATGAATCAATTGTGCCCTCGTCATTTTGAACAATTTAAATTTCCAAAATGCGATTTTGTACATTCAATTTAAATGTTCTATGAAAATGAATAGTTACATCCTCCCTTCATTTTCTTTTTACTTACATTCTTATCTATCAAAATAATGTCTAAAGGACAAAATTTTGAGCAGATTTTGTCGATGAAGCATTAACATTGCATTAACCGAATTTAAATTTCAAACGCGAGAAAAAAACTCATAACTTTTTTAATACTCTTTTCAGTGTTGAAAATAACACTTGAAATGTATATACTGATGACATAGATCGTGCCGGGATACAACCGTAATTTTACTACCATTTCTTATAAATAATTTTACATATTGATACGGGAGTTTACCGCGTATATCCTAATTATGTACACAGTTTGTATCACTTATGTTTATCGTAGCGTTACTACAGAACCACACGTATCTTAACAGAGTCTTATCTCACACAAGAAAATTAACCTTGTATACGCACTGAGTTGAACTGTCATGTGAATCATCGAATTTGGATGCTCGGTGCGTACGGGCGAGGTCGCGGCCTTGCTGTGCACCGGGCCAAGGGCCCTACGTGACACGCATCCTGTCAAATTAGGCTGGGACTATGAAATAACCAGTGAAAGGGTAGCTGTCTAAAGCAGGGTATGAGTCGCGCCACGTAAAAATAACGATGGGGGGAAATGGAGGGGTATGTTTGCGCATGGTTCACTCGCTTACGAACCAACAGCACGCGCTACATCAATGGTGTGAAGTGCACTGCGTCACCTCTCCAATCCCACCTAAGGTTCCTTAAAATCACCTACTGCGCAGCTTTTCCCCTCAGCTTTCTTTTTACCTGGTGCGACCTATACTCAACCGCGTAGAATGTAATGTATCTGATATAGTATCAAATGAGTAAGTGTGGACGAGCCGTACCCGATGAGCCTACTTATTCAGAGCATTCTGTATCAGATGCATTACCTACATTCTACACGGCTAAGTGAGTATAACCCTATTAGTCAAAGATTGCAAATAATATCATACATACATAGATACATATAATCACGCCTCTTTTCGATAGGGGTAGGCAGAGACCACGGACCTCCACTTGATACGATCCTGACACACCTCTTTAGCCTGATTCACTCTCATTACATTCTTCATACACGCTGGGTAATTTTGACCTGGCCCTTTTCCAAAAGGTCATCATTTTGGTACAGGTATGTTCGTCTAGGTCTAGGAAATAATATCAGTTATAGATAATTAGTGGAATTGGGCAGGACACGTGGCCAGGCGTGGTGACGACCGGTGGAGTAGAGTGCTTACTGAATGGTGGCCAAGAGAAGGATATAGAAGTGTGGGTCGTCCGCCAACAAGATGGGTTGACGACATTGTTAAGACCGCAGGTCGGACTTGGGTTGGGTTAGATTGGGGCGGGACAGGGGCGAGTGGCGGAAGCGAAGAGAGGCCTATACCCAGCAGTGGGATGAGAAGGGCTGATGATGATGATGATGATAGATAATTAGCCAATATTCCGGAAATCTAGATCATAGATCGCAATGACGGTATAATAGTTTTTAATTAAAGCAATACCTGAAAAACGCAGTGAAACGCGATCCATAAATCAAAGACATCTGACTATCGGAAGATAAACAATGAATAGACAAGGGCATTGTGGTTCTGACGTGATAGAGATGCGAAAAGTTATTTATATTTATCGTCATCTCATCATCACCATTCGGAGTATCTTATTTTACACTAGCAGCATGTCCCGGCTTTGCACGGGTCTACTCATGAATGTGAGAGAAAATAAATAAATATATTGAAATATTGAAATTGAAATGAATATCGGTATAAAATATAGCCTATAAATTTTACACCGATAGTAATATTATAAAGTGTGTTTGTTTGTTTGTTTCTTTGACGGTGGCAATCTCCAAAACTACACAGCCGATTTCAAATATTCTTTCACCGATGTAAAGAGCAGACTGTCGGGATGGTTATAGCCTATGTTTTATCTCGGTAGTTTCATTAGTACACCCGTGCAAAGCCCTGGTGTGTTGCCGCTTCCGAAACAACCGAAGAGCTAAAAGAGGCTTATGTCCAGTGGAAGTTTTATGGCTGAGATGATGATGATGATAATGAATGTGTTCTTTCGCGATTAATATTGTGAAAAAATAGGAGCTTCAGACAAAGTTTGGGATTTACTTTTCTCTTCGTTCATCTTGCTTTCATATTCATTATTTTTTCATTTCTATGAAACAGTTTATTTTATATAATTAATTGAAAATTAAAAAAAACTTCAATAAAATTAATGAAAACAATAAACATTTTTCGAAATAAGACAAGATCAGCTCTATTGAAGCATTAACGACAATTACTTTACAAAAAACGGAGATTGAACACGCGAACACAATGTCAGGGTTTTGAAATAATTGGAGCTAGGGTTAGCAAAAGATACGTCAATTATTTGGAAACAAGCGACCCGCCCCGGCTTCGCCCTAGTCCAATAATTATACATATAAACCTATCTCTTGAATCACTATATCTATTAAAAAAACCGCATCAAAATCCGTAGCGTAGATGGTTGTCAATTAAAAAAAATGAAATTATGATCACGACTGTATCCCAGGGAGCGGTAGACATTTCTTTTCAGATCTTTATGTTATTCTTTAGATCCTTTGAAGATGTCTAACGGGGTAGTCAGAGGTATGTCCAAATGCATATTTGGTACATGTCTACATTAATGATTCATTAGCAATATTTTTGTTGATATTAATTTGATTAACTAGTTAAATGCTAGTAATGGTGTAGATGTTTGCATAGTTTTAGAATTAGCATTCGACCTACGCTCAATGCTAGCCGATAGGTAATTAGTACTTATAACGTACTTTAAATGGTAATTGTTGAAGATCGAAGGTAAAGTGAATTAAATTCAAGAATTCTATACAAATTGAGACTGGCGCCATAGAAAAGTTTTCTCATTGTATTATTAAGTATTTTCTTTTTATTTTATTTCGTTGTATTAAATTTTAAAATTTGACTTTTTTTTATTTTAGAAAGTTAATTTTAGGAAATGTTTTTAGTCCAAAAATATAAACCAAATACACCCAATAGCGCTATGCAATATACCTTACTACATATTTCAAAAGTAACAAAATAAATTGAATTTCATATAAATTGGTCAAGCCGTATGGAGTGTGGCCTCAAACACTGTGTCAAGATAATTTTATACAAAAAACTCAGGCTTTTACATCTTTTACTAGATGATTTATACAGCGTCAGGAGGCAATCTCTATCTACCCTAAACGGGACACTGTAGTGCCTGGGACATAGTTGAGATGGAATAGGCTTGCCCAGCACCTAAACCATCCTCTGAGTGGATATAGATACTGTACTTTAGCATTTTGTACTTATTGTAAACAAGAGACTACCTCAAGGGCAATTACGTCATCGGTACGTCACACTTGTCCTATCTCAAACAAAATGGTAAAGATATAAAGATAAAGATAAAGATAAAGATAAATTTATTTGCAAGAACATATGTTTAACAATTAGGTCTTAATTTAGTATAATTTCCAATTATGTTCTACCTACTCGGGCATGCAAAATATTAATTAAGTACAGTACATTATAATCTTTTGTCTCTATAGTTTATAAATTCTTCAAGGGAGTAATAGCACCTATCCGTCAACCATTTTTTTAATTTGATGTTAAATAGATTGCCAGTCAGATTTTTAAGGTCGTCTGGTAAGTTATTGTATATTTTTATAGTCATAAAAAAGGCCTGGTGTCGTGTCATTGTCAAGTTATATTTGGGTATGTGCAGTCTGCTATCAGATCCCTCTCGCAATCTTCTTGAACGAATTTCTCCCTTTTTCTTAAATAGTTCTGGATGTTGCTTTACAAACTCAGCTGCTAGCTTAATATACAGACAAGGTAGTGGAAGTATATGGTACTTCTTAAATAGGGGTTTGCAAGAATCCAAAAAATGAGCTCCACATAGAGAACGTAAGCATCTTTTTTGAACTCGGAATGCTCTTATAAAGTCAACGCTATTTCCCCATAATAGCAGACCATATTGTAATGCGGAGCTCACATATCCATGATACGCACTCAGAGCCACTTCTTCTGACGCTGTCTCACGCAACCTTCGTAAAACATAGGCGTATCTTCCTAGTTTCTGACACATTGCATCAATTTGAGTCTTCCAGTTTAAGTTTTCATCGAGATGGTGTTCATTTCATATCGATTGTAAGTACCTACGTATGTAGAAAAATGTATTCTGTGAATTGGTTTTCTGTAAATTGTTGACACTCTGTTTAAAAGCTTTCTGCAGTTAGACTTTTGTCGAACTATTTTTAATATTTGCCTACAATGTAATTTTAATGGTTTTCTAAAGAAAATTACGTTTTTTGGTATAGGGGTAGGCAGGGAACATTGAATTTATACGCAGCTAAAAGTGTTATGTCAAATTATATATACCTCATTCACGTTCTTCAAATACTTTCGTCTTAGCCTTTACCAATAACCACAATGATCCGAAAAGGATCCGAATATTCTTATAATAATGACATTGCAACTCAGAGCAATCATCTCATTGCAAATGTTGATACAAGAACAAATACAACCTTTTTAGTACTTGTTAGCACCCACATCGAATCTTTATACTGCGGTCCGTGTTCAGATATTATTGAAACACGAACAAAAACACTTGAACGTCCCAAAAATTATGCGCAAAAGTTGTTTGACCCTCAGAATGACGAGAAACATAACTTATTATTCTTTTAAGAGACAAAACCTGTTAAAGGATAAAACTTGAAAAACGTGTGCTGGGACTTTCGTAAACACGTTCTTTTTTGTTTTTTAAAAGTTCACGTCACGTTAGGGTTAACTTTTAAACTCGTGCCTAACGTTTTAAGTTTGTTTTCGTTTTTCACGTGACTGTTGTATTTTTGCGAATGAAAACTTCTAAGAGTCTTAACTTTGAAATTAAAACCACATGGAATCTTGAGTACCTACGCCTTATTCTCCAAATAACCATGTCTTAACGCGGCACGTCTCGGCGTTCTTATTTTGAAAAACTCTATGGATTTCAGAAAACAAAAGCTAGATAACGTGCAATCTCTTACCCATTCATGTTTAATGTGTTCAAGAATCGATCTCCTTAGTAAAAAAAGTTCGTAAACAAAATACTGTCCGCCATTTTGGTTTTTATAGGCACGTGCAATATTATAACGTATTAAATTATAGCTTTTATGGCTTCTGACGTCAATGTTTATCAAGACCAGGATTAGTGGAACTAGTTTTGCAATAAAGTGGAGGTGGTGGTGGACTGTGTGACGAAGTTATAGATTTGGATTCAACTACTTTTTTGGTGTACCTATGCTGAACATATTCTAGTGTACCGTGACTGATCTTTATTTAGTCAATCGGTTCAGTCCTCTGTTTAGGTGAAACCAAAAAGGACATTGTGTCCCAAATGCTTTCTGGTTTTGTCTATTTGATAATATTAATATGAAAAAATTGCTGGCATTTACGCGCGTAATTTTAAAAAATGGACTGAACATGAAACTGAATATAAAAATCTCGCATTAAAAATAGAAAATACGGAGAAAACTTCAATTGTTTTGAATACAAAAAGCAAACGCTTGTCTGAAAAATAAAAAACCAGAACAAAATATTTTTTAAGTAATTTAAGTAGTAATCATGTTACAATAGATCTAGTTGGGATCTCCCCGAGTTGCGAGAATACATAATAGTGTTAGCAAATGTTTTCATATACATTTACATACAAATAGTTTTACCGCGAAAACATTACCTATGCACATCACAGTCATATGCATTTATTACCTATATAAAATAGTATTAAAATATGTATTTACAATAAAGACATAGACTCATCTTCTAGGTATTTCATTGTTTTAGTTTTTTATTGATTCATCATCATCATCATCATCATCTCAGCCCATTTCCACCCACTGTTGGGTATAGGCCTCCTCTCTATTACGCCACTCTCTCCGATCCTCGCTTTATTGAATAAAGTAAGAAAATATAAAACAGATAAATATTACTTAGTAAATTGAAAAACACACATCCGTCTTTTATAAAATATAGTTTTTTTGTACAAAAAAGCAAATATACATCAAGCTTTATTTTACTGTGTTTATTTCTGTAGGACCTCAAGGATCACTTAGAAATGTACAGTCTTATAAGCTGACTCTATTGCCTGTTCCAACGCAACTCCCTACACCAGGGAAAGAATCAGGCAAGAACCTGGTGGTGTGGGGTTTTCAAGGCTTTTTTCATGGCTTAACTTCAACGATCTATCAGGCCTAAGCCAGCACGTGCACTTCAAAAGTGACCCCTATTGATAACCTTATCGCGTAGCACCTAATGACTTGTATAATTAGGGTTATCGATTTTGTTAATTAAAAATAGTAACACGAATGCTTTCTTAACGCAATTAACTATTATTCGGTAGATTACAAACTTGACTATTATAAATTAATCATAGGTTTTTTTTTTCAATTTAGTTTTCAATTTTATTTGACGAAGTTAAATGACTTTTTATTATCAGATAACTGGTTACTAAACACAAGCATTAATTTGCTTAGCTTGGGACTAGATGACGCTGTGTGGAATGTTTAAGGAAATTTGTTTTATTACCTATAGGACTATTGTTTCTGGCGTTTTAAGAAAGAAAAGAAAGAAAGAAAGAAAAATATTTATTTACTACACTCATTAAACATACATTGACTTAAATATAAGGTAGGTAATTTTACATTTTATCGACGTTGAGTGACGCAAATTGGTCACCACTCAGCATTTGCTGCAGTAGCTCAAGGAGCTACGACGCTAATCAATGACAGATACTCAAAAACTTCATCATCAGAGTTGGATTAGTATAGATCATAATGAAAGTTACATTCGACATGCCATATTTTTATAATTACTGTCACGTATCATAAATTGAATTGCTTCCTAGGACTTGGTTTTTTGATTGAGTTGTCATTTTTTTGAATACAAAAGTTATTTTTATGTTAATTATTAATCGGTATATTTAATTACGTCGAATTTGGCTGAGGTATATAAAATTTAATAAGTTTTGAATATTAGCTTCTAATTCGTTGGAATTTTAATATAACTCCTTCTTTATTTAAATAATAAAACTATTGCTTATAACAATAATTATATTCAAGGTTGTTTTTATCGCCTCAGCACAAAACTTTGTTATCACGTTTTTATAAAAATAAGTTTGAAATTGATAAGAAATAAGCAAGAAATGGTTATTAAGTTTTTGATCGAGCGAATCAATTTTTTATGCCATTGGATTAAAGCCCTTATAATGGTCCGATTTGAAAAAAAAAATTGTGTTTATTTCTGTAGGACCTCAAGGATCACTTAGAAATGTTCATTCTTATAAGCTAGGTGACTATATTGCCTGTTCCAACGCAACTCCCTACACCAGGGGAAGAATCAGGCAAGAACCTGGTGTTGTTTTTTTTGTTTGAATGTGGATCTTTGCACAATAACTAATGGTTTTTTTATAAATGATATAAAATCATCAAAAATCACATTTGTGATTTTTTTTACATTTAACAAATAAATAAACCTTGCGGTATATACCTAAGTAGGTATATCTTTTCACAAACTAAATAGATTTTCTTAAAACTTAAGTCCTCCAGTAAATACTTTTCATATCTTTATTAAAATTAGTTTTAAGCTTTGTTAGAGAAATAGATACACAGATATATAAAGAACAAAACAGAGATATACACTATAAACTTATAACAGCCCTCTTTTTGTATGTGTTAAAATACTTAAATCGGCTGAGAGAATCGCAAGGTTTTTTTTTCACGGTTAACTAGTATTTAATCGTTTCTGTTAAATATTCAAGATACATCCATTTGTAGTTAAAAATTAGTTAATTGCTTTAATATCCGCCTGCGACTTTTGATGAGTGGTATATACCTACCGGATAAAAAGTCGTCTATGTGCTATGTTCAAGTGGCTAACTCTTATGACGGAGTTTTTAGGCCATTTAGAACCTGAACAACGTTAAAATATTTTATTTTATTAAATATTTCCAGGTCACAAACTAATTTTTCCCAAGTTTCAGCCAAATCTGTTCAGATTTTGCATGAAAGAACAACAAACATCCATCCATACATCCGTACAAACTTTTATACTTTATTATTATTGGTTTGGACGAAGAAGATTTTCTTCGAAATAAATTGGCAAAGAACACTGGACTATCGAGGTCAATTCCTGTTGTGCGATTCTGTACTTTATGGTCTTACGAATACAGTTGCACTGACGTAGTGATTCGTAACGCATCATTTGAAATTCACGAGACGTCTGATTTAATACGTTCCAAGTATTTTGTGAAACTCACGGATATACAAAATAAACAAACAATAAGTACTTTTTTGTAGATTTTTGGGTATTGAAAAAGTTATGTGGAAAATCTTGTTAAAAACAATTAAAAAAATTCAATTAGAGAGCAACCTACGATTTAATTGTTGCATTTCATAACTCCAAAAATCTTGAATAATCCTTAATTGGATAATTTTGAACCACACCTTAGGAGTATTGAAAATAAGTATTTTTCAAAATCGCTCTACTAAATGACGAAATTATTGGTAAATAAAACTCATGAATCTAAAACTATCGAAATTCAACAATTTTGACCGAGAGATAAGGATTACTACTTTTTTACGTTTCAGGACTGACAAATAGCGCTACGTGTCATATAAAGTCCACCATAAATAATTAGACCAGCCGCCTAATTCTCCAAATAACCATGTCTTAACGCGGCACGTCTCCGCGTTCTTATTTTGAAAAATTCTATGGATTTCAGAAAACAAAAGCTAGATAACGTGCAATCTCTTACCGCGTCGTGTTTTAAATGTGTTCTAGAATCGATCTCCTGTAGTGTTTATCCAACCAATATGTACCTATTCGAAGAGAAAAAGCGTATTCGGAACTTATATATAACTTATTCGTACATTGTGATACAGACCCTTATTATCTTATCATCACCAATACCTAATCATTGATAAAAAGTTTCACAATCACAATATTTACTATTTTACTCCACATTTTCCTCATGCTGTCTCGCTCGCACGATCGTACAACTGTATCAGTAGCTATGTCTACTCTACTCGTATATGATATGGAAGATTGTATATCTTGTTTGAAGTTGTTAAGGTTGTTTTTGCAAAAACTTGCGAATCCACAATCACTTTTAGAACTTCTTATTGGTTAAAACACGTAGGTTGATTTTTGTATGCTACGTGAAAGTTTAATGCAGATTCTGTGATGTCATTGGTTGAATTAAATAAATATAAATATCTGCACTATGCCCCTCCTTAAAATTATGATAAACAAGCTTGATATGACATCCGTTTCAATCATAAAATTTGCGAATGAGTCATAATTTGTGGAAGTCAACGTTCCTTATTGTAACCTATTTCCATGTAATTTGTTCCATAATAAAGATTTGATTTGATTTGATTTGATAATAAAAAAATGACTCAAAAATAAGATAACGACTTAAAACAATACTGAATGGAAACTGTGTTCTTAAACAAGTTATTTATATAAAGATTTTTTTATCATTTTTATTGTTTTAATTTGGTAAGTATATAGTTGTACATAATCCATAATCTAATTTCACTTTATTTTGACCTAGAAAATAGCCAAGTTAAAACAAAGAAAGGTTGATTTTGCAATTAACTTATTTTAGCGTGACAGTAATATTTCCGCTTACAGTCACGGCATCATTCAACTGTCAAAGATAAAAACACTATTCTGTAAACGATCAGTTTTTTCATTTTTTTTCTTAACTGTACCTAAGTAGTAATAACTGAAGTAGGTAGGTATTCATTGAAATATTTTTATTACAAGGTAAGTCTTTTAAACCCCTGAAGGTACTCCCCAATACTCAAACGCTAAGTCTAAAAAAAAGGTCTAAAAAACTCAGCCTTTATAATACCATTTTTCATGTCTATCATACTAAGAGAAAACAGATTTGAGGCTCTAGTTTTTAGTTTTGAATGATAACTTAACTACCTAACTCGCCCGCGGCTTCGTTCGCGAGGTACTTGTCCGGATAAAAAGTAGTCTATGTATTATTACAGGTCAAAAACTCTTTGAATTAAACGTTTCAGTCAAAACGTGCTGTAGTTTTTGCGTGGATGAGTAACAAACTTATCTTTAAGTACATCCATACAACTTTCGCATCTATATTAGGTATTAATAATGGTATTATTCGTCTGAATCATAGTTCGTGTTAGAAATTATTTTCATTTAACAAACTAAACTGTGAAACTGTCTGCTTACTGATAGAATAAATTGTGTCAACTATTGCTAATAGGATTTACAACTTTAAATGTTTTATGTTAAGGGTCATTAATGCTTGCGCACATCGGTGACTGTTGCGTCAATGGTATGTTACGTGTAAACTACAACTTGGTAATATAGAAAATGTCTGATTTTTAGAAAAATATAATATTTTTCAGGGTTTATAGGGTTTCAGAAAATTTATATATTGAATTTCATGTTTAGTTTTAAATAGTTTGGATTTTACCATGAACATTAAATTGTATGATGTTTATGCTTTTTATTATGATTTGTATTATTGATGATTGTATGACTATGCCAGTGGGTAAAGTGTCGGGCTGTGGAAGGATGATGATGATGCTTTTATGTAACTTTTAGTAGTCTAAAATGTAATTAAATTGATTAAATATTACACTTTTTGCAATACGAAAATGATTTAAAGAATTTGCCAGTTTCAAAAGTTGTCTGAAATGTCAAGGTCAAAACCTGTTTTCCTGGTGACGTCACGAACACCGTTATTAAAACTAGACATTTGATAAACGACTAATTAACATAACTACCTGCGACGTGGTTTGTATGTGTGTATGATTACACACTTTATGTATGTGTGTAAACTAACACATACGTAAAGTGGTCGCGGGGATTCCCGATGTGCAAATATTGTTTGTTTTTAATATCGAACTTTTTCAAGATATTGTGATCTTTGTTGAGAATGAGATGGAATGATTCTTATTGTAAAGCGCACAAAGACTCAAATTTAAGTATTTCTTTAGTATTTATACGAATGATTTCTTGTCTTACATTCTTGTAACGCATCAATTCATTATCTATAATATGTATGTATGTATTTACAAAAAAAAAGATTTAAGTATTATTATATCAGTCATCTGGTTACCATAACACAAGCATTAAGTTGCTTAGCTTGGGACTAGATGACGCTGTGTGGAATGTACAAGGATATTTATTTTTATTTATTTATTTTAATTAACTTTTATATATTTTAGCAGTTATCAGTTACTTTTACAAATCGTGTCTATCGTGACTAAGAGAATATGATTTTGAAAATTGGATGTCTACATTTGGAACTTTGTTAGTACAGCTAATCTACTTTTGTAAACTTACTTAGCGATAGACTAGCACATAACTATGATTAAAACACATTCTTATATATACAAAGTAGCTGCTAACACATAATCAAATTTAAAGCAAAACAAGATATCTAAATAATATAACTTGCCTTCATCAACTTCCATCTACAATTGTTTTTCAAAACACTCCAACACCATTAAAATACTTTATAAGCCAAGTCATTGAAGAACAAATTGACGATACTTAAATACCAATTACAAATAGATTTGAAGCGTCATTGCGTTGACTTAAACCAGAAGAAAAACATTTTCAAGTCTCGAAAGACAAAATAGGAGCAAAACTTCAAGAATTTTTCAAGCGAATAAACGTCCCGAGGATCAAGATGCCCTAATTACAAGAACCAACTAGAACTACGCAAAACAAAGAAAAAAATAAGAAAAATCTTCACAAAGACGCCACCCGGAAGGAGGGAGCCTTACTAATCAATATAATAGAGCCACTACGAAAAAAAAACGTACCTACAACATGCATTTGTAGCAAAGTAAACCTTTCTCCTTACAAAACAAAGTCGAGTTTAGTTTAAGAGACGTCGACGTTGCCCTAGTTATAAATAGATTTTCACGAAAAAGAAATGTTACAGAGAATTTGGTGCAAGGCTGCGTAGTGTAATGATCGCACAGAGACAACGTGCCTTGAATATTGTATTAGATTTTGATTCTGTTTTGTTTTTTGTGGATAACCTTAGAAACTTTACGTCTTACGAAGATTTTGATGCGATACAAATTTTATTGTAAAGTTACCTAACTTTTTGTTTTTAGGTAACTTTTTTTTTACTTTTTTTGTTTGACAAAATGAGGCGTATTAATTCAATAAGATCATTATAGAGCACAGTAAGTATAGGTCGCTTCACGTAAAAAGAACGCTGAGGGGAAGAGCTGCACAGTAGTCGATTTTTAGGAATCTTGGGTCTGATTGGTGGACGCGGCGCACTTCACTCACACCATTGCGCACGCGCATGCACAAATATACCCGACACTTCCTTTCAGCGTTCTTTTTATGTGACGCGTATTATAAGTGACTGACTTAAATATTTACTGCATTGTCCTACTTCTTCATCAATGTCGGTTGTCAGGGAAATGAACTCAATGCAATAATAATTTTTGCAAAATACCATTGACGTCAGCTGCATTTATAAAAATAAGTCAGTAATGTTTCAATAAATGATAAACACGCATTTCAGTTTATTATATATGTCGGCGCTAGGGCATATAGTCTTGTCTATGAGAGAGTCGAAGCATCGACAAGAGAGAAGAAGAGGAAAAAGGCTAACGTCGACTGATAACATTAGCGCGGTGATGCAGTACAACCCTAGCGCACGAGCGCATCCCTAGAATAGAGAGCAATCATCTGACGTTGACATTGCTCTGGCGGAGTGTTGCGTCGATGGAAGCGAGGCGAGCGCTGTCAAGTTAACACTTCTTGGACAGCGGCCGCCAGCGCGCCATGGTTTTGCGACAAATCGCCGTATAATCTTTGAAAACCTCGTATGAACCAAGATGTTATTATTCCGTGATTGTGAAGTCCTGATTTTATAACTATTGCTAGCTTCTGGAAGATTATAACTCATGGCAGTCAAGAAGAACACTTTTATTTGATCAATTCCCAATCTGCACAACCACGCCGCCCCACGTATCCTGAGGTTGGACATCCATATTCTACATCAGTTGTGGGATTCGAAATGCTGCAAAATGGGGAATAAACATCTGAAGATTACAGCTACTGAGAAGTTTACCTGCGAAGTTAAAAACGATGGACTACCTATTGAACATGAGGTCACACGTAGGTTAAGTGGATAAGATTTGACTGCTGAACAAGTCTTTGTATCAACGAGAAGAGACACAGTGAATACCTAATTAAAACGATGCTGTAATCGTGCGACATACACGCATGTGTACTTCTGGTCTGAAGAGTTTAAAGTGTCGTGCCTATGATGACAATCGGAGACAGCATGCAAGTGGATTATTGCAGTTAGAAGAGCAAACCAGACAAAACCTGATCATGTTAGCTTACATTGCTCGAATGCTACGAAAATGGAAAAGCATGCTGTAAAGCCGATCAACTGCATCAATGATTGGTTGAGGAAGATGAGGGCATCCTATTACCCACCGACTTCTTACAAGATTTGAAAAGGTCATGTATTCGTTTTATTTTCTTGTCTTATTTCTTTTGAAAGCAACAACCAAACGTGCTTGATGTTGTTTCAGATGTGATACACTCGAGTACTATGAAAATGGAAAAGCATGCTGTAAACTGCATCAATGATCAGTTGTGGAAGATGAGGACATCATAGTACCCACCGACTTCTTACAAGATTTGAAAAGGTCATGTAATCGTTTCATTTTTTCTTGTCTTATTTCTTTTGAAAGCAACAACCAAACGTGTCTGATGTTGTTTCAGATGTGATACACTTGTCTATGCTTCCACTACTGGAAATAAGCTACTGTAACCAGATGGCAGAACAGCGGTTGGCGCAGAGTGGCAGCTCCAGCTAAGCGGACGGTGGACAGTGGATAGCGGATGGTGGTGGCACGTCTGCTTTATGCGAACGCCATCGGAGGCCACGAGTCAGGTCAGCTGTATAGTTTTTCTTATGTTTTCGGTGCCGAGTAGTCGCTAGATAAAGAAAAAGTAGCATTTTAATTGAGTGACAACCAATTTAACAATATAGTTTCAATGATTGTTATTAGTCAAACATGAGTATTCAGCACTGAACAAGTCTCACGTTGAGTAACGACCCTTGATCAGTAAACGTATTAACATGACACATTGCGAGTTTTAAAGCCAGACGACTGACAAATTTAGAACAGAGCTATGCTAGTAAGTCATGTACCAGTAGTCAAAGTTGAGAATAGTGATAATCGTGAAGTTTTGGTTGCTCAGTGAGAGCGTAGCGTAATGACTTCATCAGCCATATGAGTCGTATGAGTCGACTGCTTGGCGATCATACGGGGTGTGAGTCGACCGTTGGGTGGTCACACGGGGTATGAGTCGACCATTGGGTGATCATACGAGGCGGTGGTGATTGAAATGATACGTGATTGTATTGTGTTAATTGGATTTTGAAATTTAAAAACGTTGGTACATGGCTCTAGCTGGTTACTGTTTTTGTTAATTACTGTCCTTGTTATTTTTTTTTGAAATCAATGTAGTTAACATGAAGTTTGGTTTAAATTGTACTTACAATACTTCAACCCCATTATGCACATTCGACCAGTAAACCTGTATTAGCTAAAACGCATATTAAATCTGTTGCTATCTCTTTTCGTTGACATATGTGTGAAAAAAAAAAAAAACGTTCTTAAAACCTGTATTAAATTGTCAAGATTTTATGAATAAGACCCAAAATCTTTATCTTTATCTTTATCTTTATCTTTATCCTTATCTTTACTAGATGAGATTAGTACACTTGGGTACACTGTAAACTGATGAAAGTTTTGAGTTTTAAAGTTCTTCATTTAAAAAAAAAATGTGAAGTAAAGTTAAAGTAGATGACAGACTGTCAAGTAGGTTAGGTACCTATTGACGTTCTAGATGAGATTACGGTTGAAGTTAAATCATTTTAAGCACTGGTTATTTGAACTTGATTATCCAGTTTTGCTTTGTTTGTTCAAATGAAAAAAGAAGTCATTTTTACCCGGAGACGTTACTGTTCTTAACATACTTAGTTGTATCTAGATTGTAGAAGAGAAAGTTAGCTAGGTAAAGAAAATTTCAACTTCAAAGCCTTTATTTACTGATAATTTTACAGTTTCAAATATTTGCTACTTAATCTAATGTTTCATGCATACGCGACCTTAAAGGTCCCGCAGTTCTCTTTATGTCATCAGACCATCTCATGTCTTGAGATGTGTTGAGTTGCCTCCCCCTTTTTCTTTTATCTTGTATCGTGGGGTCCATTCTGTCAAAGTTTTGTTCTACCACTTCAAATTTGGTTTGAACTGGGTCTAAGACGGATTGGCCGACATTTCTGCGCTGATTGAGTTGGGGGTGCTATGGAGGGTCTGAGTTGCATAGGATTGAGTAACCCTTGAACGTAGATAGCAAATTTATTATTATCAACACTCGATTGCCACTTTATCTGTAAAACGTAACGATAGCGCGTTCTAACTTGTACAGTGGCGCCATCTCTTGATAAAATTTACAACTAACTTTAACTTCTCTGAACAGAAGGCGATTGCCTGTTTCGCGCGATGGGCTCTAGAGTTGGTGTGGCAAATGTACGATTTTAGGAATATCAGAATATTCAGGAGCATAATTCTAAACAATATCGTTTCTTATCGTAAGTTTTCTGTGGTTTCACGGTCCTTATTTGGAAGCTGATGGAAGTAATAAGGAAACACTTAATATAGTGATTAGTAGGTGAGCTAGTACCTGAGTAGATAAGTAGTTTGTCCTAAACAGAGATCTACTTCAACATTGATGGCTTGTATTTTTGAGCTTTCTTTGACTATACGTCACATAAATATTCACGTTTACTGCTTAATAGCAGTAACTTAATAGTTTTGGATAAGTTCTAGCAATCGTATTGAAATCAGCGAGTGGTCGGCCTGATTGTTTCTTTATGTTGTCAATCAGAGAATTCTTTACCATCTTCTATGTCATCAGTATTACCTACAACCATCGTACTAAGTATAAAACTAGTTTGGCCTATAATGAAGACATTAGATAGTCTTACCTACTTTAAAAGGTTAAGTGTGAAGAATGACCATACCACGAGTCCCTTTTCTTCATCCAGATAAAGATCCTGCTGATAATTCTAGACATTTTTATTGCTTGTTTAGATCGACGATATTACCTATTTACGTTGGTAATTCTTGTGCATTACTATAGGTACTTTTTATCTAGATAGTTCCCATTGACTGTTTAGGTTTGCCACTAGGGCTACGCAGCTGTTGAAACTTGTGCAGGGTTCTTTTTGTAATCAGTTCTTGTTCCTGCCTGAGACATTAAAGTGCCTACTTGTAGCTAAGAAGATACAAATGAGCTAAGGAGATCTCGACCGCTCTCTGGGAATCATCATCATCATCATCTCAGCGCATTTCCACCCACTATTGGGTATAGGCCTCCTCTCTATTACGCCACTCTTGCCGATCCCTCGCGAGTCGCGAGTCTCGTCCACTGATGACCGACCACGCTTATGATGTCGTTCGACCATAGGCGGGTGGTCTGCGTCTTCGTCGTTGCGCGTCCGGGGGCCACCATTTGGTAATCGCTTTCGTCCATCTTCCATCGTCCCTTCTAGCCAAGTGTCTCTGGGAATACAGTCGTAAATTAAAAAAAGGTTTGAAAATTTGTAGTTTCGAGAAAAGTCAAGGTTGGAAGTCTTAATCAGTCATTTGTGCAGTGACACCTATAACATATCAAAATATAGAGCAAGGTGATTCCAGGTATTCGTGGATCTTTGTAGGAGCCTACGAAGGTCCATGATGGATAAAAAAACAACTAATCTTGTAGGAAAATCTTAATGATAAAATTATCTCCCAGTGGGAAGGCAATCAAACAATATTGGGCTCCTTAATCGTCAATACCGGTGACAAACTCACACCATAGTTTGCTTAAAGCGGCCTTTTGTGACTGATAAGGCCGAGTCGGCAATAAAATATGATATGACGTAGACTAAGCGTTTCGGTGACATAATATGACGAAGACGTAGAACCTTGATTTATAGAGACGTTTATGTGGGTGACTTTATGGCATGACGAAGTACTGGTCGGAGGCGTTATCCCGACCAGCCTGATCATTCTGGGTGGAGGGGATGCACTCACACAGACAGAGATCGTTATCCCGACCAGTTTGCTCTCAGGGTGGGTGGAGGGGATGCGCCTGCGGTCCAGGTGGTGTGTTACTGGTCGGAACCGTTATCCCGACCGGCCTGATCATTCTGGGTGGAGGGGATGCACTCACACAGACAGAGATCGTTATCCCGACCAGCTTGCTCTCAGGACGGGTGGAGGGGATGCGGAGGCGTTATCCCGACCAGACTGCTCATGCTGGGTGGAAGGGATGCACTCACACAGACAGAGATCGTTAGCCCGACCAGTATGCTCTCAGTTTGGGTGGAGGGGATGCGCCTACCGGTCCGGGTGGTGTGTACTGGTCGGAAGCGTTATCCCGACCGGCCTGATCAATCTGGGTGGAGGGGATGCACTCACACAGACAGAGATCGTTAGCCCGACCAGCTTGCTCTCAGGTCGGGTGGAGGGGATGCGCTTGCCGGTCCAGCTGGTCGGAGGCGTTATCCCGACCAGACTGATCAATCTGGGTGGAGGGGATGCACTCACACAGACAGAGATCGTTAGCCCGACCAGCTTGCTCTCAGTTTGGGTGGAGGGGATGCGCCTGCCGGTCCAGGTGACTGACGTGGTTCAGGTTGATGGGATGGGACGAAGGAGAGATGTGGTTATGAGGGACAGAGCTGTACCGGTTAGTTGGAAGACTTCACTTGCCTGTCTTTATTTTAATGACTTTGGGTTTGATGCCACTGATGGCAAACGTGACTGTTGATCTTGACTTTTAATAATTGAGTGTTTGATGCCTCTCATGGCAATAATCTAAAAGGTCTTGATGTACAAATGATTTAGCGTTTGATGCCACTTATGGCAAACATGACTGTTGATCTTGACTTTTAATAATTTAGTGTTTGATGCCTCTCATGGCAATAATCTAAAATGTCTTGATGTAAATGATTTAGCGTTTGATGCCACTCATGGCAAACATGACTGTTGATCTTAACTTTTAATAATTTAGTGTTTGATGCCTCTCATGGCAATAATGATGGTCTTGATGTAAATGATTTAGCGTTTGATGCCACTCATGGCAAACATGACTGTTGATCTTGACTTTTAATAATTTAGTGTTTGATGCCTCTCATGGCAATAATGATGGTCTTGATGTAAATGATTTAGCGTTTGATGCCACTCATAGCAAATTATGTGGAATTAAGTCCTATTATTGGATTGTAGGATGGACGAGCGGATGTCCTAGTGATCGGACATTATTTGTTTCAGAAACGCCCGAGGACGGTCGGTATGTCAGTCTGGCCGTGTCGGCGCTAGGGCATATAGTCTTGTCTATGAGAGAGTCGAAGCATCGACAAGAGAGAAGAAGAGGAAAAAGGCTAACGTCGACTGATAACATTAGCGCGGTGATGCAGTACAACCCTAGCGCACGAGCGCATCCCTAGAATAGAGAGCAATCATCTGACGTTGACATTGCTCTGGCGGAGTGTTGCGTCGATGGAAGCGAGGCGAGCGCTGTCAAGTTAACACTTCTTGGACAGCGGCCGCCAGCGCGCCATGGTTTTGCGACAAATCGCCGTATAATCTTTGAAAACCTCGTATGAACCAAGATGTTATTATTCCGTGATTGTGAAGTCCTGATTTTATAACTATTGCTAGCTTCTGGAAGATTATAACTCATGGCAGTCAAGAAGAACACTTTTATTTGATCAATTCCCAATCTGCACAACCACGCCGCCCCACGTATCCTGAGGTTGGACATCCATATTCTACATATATGTGCTGAGATACAAATTATTATTGTATTGTTATATCATTTTAGTTGCTAATTAATGTGAACAATAACCAATTAGTGCAGTACTTCGTAAACAAATCGTTTGGGAACAAGGTCAAATAGGTTTATTATGGGGTCTTATCAAAAGGCACATTTAATGTACCTTGTTTTATAAAACAGAGTATTTTGTTCTTTATTTAAATGTTATAAAAATAAATATGATCACGGAATATTATGTAGTAGACAAGTTTTTTTATTTTATTTTTATTTAGTGCAGTTCTTTCGGGGGTGGTCAGAGATATTTCTAATATTTTTAAATTTCATAATTTTGTAGATGTTACCATTACGTACGTGACACAATTATTAATTATTTATTAACACTTAAATCATATTTTTTTATCAAATGAATGTTGAATCGTATGTAACGTGTTTATATAACTCAAATTTACCTGACATAAATTTTTATAAATAGAAAAAACAATAGAATGACGCCACTATATTTTAAAAATAATGTAATTAAAAATATTTTTCCTCGTGTTATATCACTGGAAACCCTTCATTATTGGCTGTTGCTATCATATTATTATTGTTTTATTAAATTCACGTTTTACTTTAGCTGTTGGTTTCTTCGATAAAATAAAATAAAAAAACATAATTTCTTATTTTAGAACTCTTTTTACACAGGTTTTTATCGCGTTGATTACCTTATTTATATCCCGACGTTTCGACTATGTTACAATAGTCGTGGTCGCGGGCAGACATAATTATAATTCATAATTCATAATTATTATAGGTCATAATTTCTTTCTAAAAATCGTATACCGCGCCCTCTGTCCACAACTAACCTCGCTCTAATTTCTCTGGACCACACTCACAGACGCAATTAAGCCGCGTACACGAGCTGTCGGGGGGTTGCACCCCGCACCCTGCAACCCCTAGCTACACCCCTTGCGGGGTGTCGGGGGAAAAAACGGGAGAAAAAGAAAAATGCGGAAACAAGTTCGCAACGACACGTGACTGGAGGCTTCCCGGGCCCGTTGCCATGGCGACGAGGGCTGCCCAGAATAACAGCTCTGCAATTTTTTGGGAATCTACATAATGATGTTATGCTAGCACTTGTTACTATACTTCATTTCTTGATGCGAGCTAATAGGAAGAAAAAATAAACTGACGTGATTGGTCGTTGAAAATAACTGTCATTCTCGTGATTGGCTAGATTGTCAAATCAATTGTCAATTGTCAAATCTAGCCATCACGAGAATAAACAATTATTTTCGACGACCAATCACGTGCGTTTATTTTCCTTCCTATTAGCTCGTTTCAAGAAATGAAGTATAGAAATAATGTATTTGCTATCCAAGATTTGCAAGCCGTGTTGGCCTAGTGGATCGGTACTTCGACTTTCATTCCGAAGCTCGTGAAATCGAATCCGGAAGTGCATCAATGGACTTTTCCTATTGAAAAAGTTTATATGCGCTTCAACACGAGCTTTAAACTTTGAAGGAAAACATCGTGAGGAAACCCGCGGCTAGTTCTAAATAAATCAAAACTTTATTTCTCTAAACTCTACTTTATTTATATCTCTATTTATTTATATATATATTGTATAATGAGTGTACTCAAAAGAGTTCAAGTTAAAACTTCATCCAAACTCAGTCACAACAATTAATAACAAGTCTACAAACATGTGTCCGTTTTTAATTCAGCTATTCAATAAAACCAATGCTTCGCGTACGATATACGATGGATAGAAAGTTATCTCGAATGAGATTTTGATAAGAACTAAGAAATCCGTTTCTGATAGAAATCAAAACTAGCTGATCCAATCTGAAAAATAAATCACAATTTTCTTTGAATTTTGAGAGATCTCAGAACAACAGAAAAACCCTTGTAGTTACAATTATTTTGTTCTGCCCCCCGATTGTCTAACAATCAAATTGTTGCAAATCCAAAATAACAGTAATCCAAAAATATTTCGGGAGTAATCTTTTTTAAACACATCAATGTAGTGGTTTATTGTTGTATATTGTTGTATATTATATTAGTCTTAGGTTAGTTACTATTAAGTTGCTTTGTGTTTTTTAATACTTTCTGTACACCCCCACGATTCCTACTGTCCCATCGATTTCTTTCCTTCCTAAGGTTGTCTGGAAGAAATCGCTTCTTAGCGATAAGACCGCCCATTGTACAATTATTTTAAGGATTTTAGTTCATAAGTTTATTTCTGTGTGCAATAAAGTATTTTCATTCATTCATTCATTCATTCATCAATTATTTTTCTTTGAAGTCGGTTAATAAATTACATTTACTTACAGTAAACATAATCTCTAACACCTGACAATGACTCAAATTCCTTTATCTGTTTTCCTCATAGATACACAACGTATAAAGGTAAATGATCCAAACATCGAATAAATTTTACCTAATTCATAAATACCTAAAAGTGAAATAAAGCTAAATTGTTTTGGAACATGCAATAGAGTCAACTAGTTTTTAAGACTGTACGTTTTCGAGCGATCCTTGAGGTCCTATGAAATAAACATATTTTTCTTTCTTTCTTTCTTTCTTTCTTTCTAAAATATACCTTGGTTTTTGAACCTGGTCTATCAAACCATGGTCTAAATTGGTTCGCATTATAATAAACTATGGTTTGAGAAAAATGGTGAACACAAACCATACAAAAGCTAAGTACAACATACTTCTACACAAGAGTTTAAGTAGGCCTTTTTTTATTTAATTTCTTTAATTATATATATTTTTATAAAATCTCTCTGAAGCGAAAGCAAACCAAGTGAAAAGAAGTGAAAATATTAATATTTGTAGAGTTGTATCACAAAAATCTTTTCGTGGTAGAGAAACGAATCTTATATTTTAGTTAAAAGTCTTAATTTAATGTCCGCATCTAAATTAAATCAACATAATATATTTAATAGATACTTTCTATATTATATAAACTTAACGAATCAAAATATATCAATTCTCTACGCCGTAGAGCGTTCTACGAAGTTTTCGTGACTGTCGTAGCAAAACAGGAGACACAAGTAGAACAGGAAAATCTTTTGAAAAAAACTAAAAAACTTGTCTTTTGTATATTAGAGTGATTGACCTATAACCAGATAATATTAATGAATATTATAAAAAAAAACAGACATTTTAAAATCGAACGGAAATCGGAATATTAAGCTAGATTTATCGGTTTAAACTAAATGGAAAAGTCATTTAATATCTAGATTGAAATACTCGTATTATAATAATTTTTAATAAATGACTATTAATTAATACTTGAGCCACCAACAAACTAAACTAACTATAGTTAGCTCAACTGATCCAAGCCACTGCCAGAAGCATGGCCGAAACACTAAATCTTGTCTAGTTAATTCGTAGACTATTGATGGAAGAATTAGGCAAAAAAAATATGTTTAATTAAAAAAACAGTAATTATTTTGTATTTGCAATGCACTTTGCTGAATTCAAACCTACATTGAGTGACGTCAGAGCTGTAAACTTTATTACCTTAAGGTCGTAAACCTTCAGGATAGAAGGTCAGGTTTTATAGCCTACTTTCATTCAGTACTGTAACTCAATTTTCAAGTAGTTTTACTGTATGTTACTTTACTAGTATTCAATTTACGATGTAACTTATTTATTTATTGAAGCACACACACTTATATATTAACACATTGGATAAAAATTAATTATTTGATTGGTTGCTCATTGCTTCTGTAGTATAATTTATTTTACTATAAGGGAAAGTAGCAGGACAAAATATGGTATTTTACTGATTTTTATTAGTCATTGGAAATACAAAGTACCATTTTGATTTTGATGATTCAGATTTTGTTATTTCAAAAATATTTAGTTCAACAGAAGGCCGCTAAAACGTTTTAATTCTAGAAAATAAAATAATTGTAAAAAATGTATATCTTATAGTCTGGATATTTCACTTTCAAAATGGTATTTAAATCGACAATATTTTTACGTGAGTAATTTTCCTTTGTATTAATAAAAAATCTGGATAGTTAGGCTTTTCTCATCAGTAGGATGCTAGCTAACATCAAATTAGTATTAATCAAATAACAAACAAATTCTAAAAAGATTTCATGTTTACACAAACACAATTTACAGATACAGAAACCGATCTATAATTAAAAAAAAACATCCAATATTCTGGCAATTTTCTAAAAGTAGCAGAACAAACGAAAATAAAACCTTGCCACGTGTATCCCGAAACCGGAAGCTCCGTCCTTGGCTCCCTGGCAACCCCGGAAGAAAAAAAAATCTATAATAGTAGATGGCGGGAGGCGCCCCCACTACGAAGAAAGGGAGGTATGTCACTACTCTTTTCCAGTTTAGTTGTTCTACAGACGAGTTTTGTTGAGTTTTTGAATAACTAGCGGCGGAATACTTACCCCATTATGCATATTCGACCTAAAACCTGTATTAAACCTGTATTAGCTAAAACGCATATTAAATCTGTTGCTATCTCTTTTCGTTGACATAATTATGGATGACAAGAAAAAAACGTTCTTAAAACCTGTATTAAATTGTCAAGTTTTTATGAATAAACCCCTTAAATTTTATCTGTCTTAATAACTGTACTCAACTAATAAATAACTAATTCGACTACCTCTGTGGCGCAGTGGGCGAAGGCCCGGCTTAGACGCGGAGGTTGCGGGTTCGATCCCCGCTACGGGACAAATGTTTGTATGTTCTGCAAATATTTGTTCCGTGTCTGGGTGTTTTCAATCTATAATATGTATGTATTTACAATAAAAATGTATCTAAGTATTGTATCAGTCGTCTGGTTACCATAACACAAGCATTAAGTTGCTCAGCTTGGGACTAGATGACACTGTGTGGAATGTCCGAGGATAATTAATTGATAATTAACTAATGTAACCGAATAAATAAAGTAATTAACGCGATAAAAACCTGTGCTTACATATTTCTAAATTATGAACTGTGATCGCGAAAGTTTAAGAAATAACATTGTACTCAACTAATTTGTTTTTTTTGTGTTAAACCACACTTAAGTATTTCATCGGTGCTGAAAACCGATAAATGATCTTAATGCTAGTTTCGTTGTAATGTAAAATTCAGATTTCTTTAACTATATAAGCACCACTTAGTTCTGAGTGTTTCAGTCATTCGAGAGTTTATTGTGATATGAAAAAACTACATACAATCATAAAACTACATACAATCATACTTAATTACTAACATAAACTTTTAAAAGCATTTTATACTTGGAAACGGCATTAACTGATTTTATGTTTTAATTTAACTCTTTTGGTTACTTTTAATTGAGGAATTGGTGATTCATTGATATATCATGAAAATTACGAGAGATAATTAAAACCTCTATTATAAAATCCTACTAATAATATCCTACTAATAATATCCTACTAATATTATAAATGTGAAAGTTTGTGAGAATGTTTGTGCTACTTTTTATCCCGATATTCCCGCGGGAACGCGACTTACGCGGGTGAAACCGCGGGGCGCAGCTAATTTATAATAGCATCAAAACTTACTACTCATTACAAAAAGTATGAAACAAAGTCACTTCTTCTTGTGTCTATACCAAAAATTCCATAGGCTATATTTATCCCGGTAAATCCTGGATTTTATTTAAATTTAATTTTATTAAAACATCCATGCAAAACCGGGACGGGCTGTTAGTATTATAATGTTATATCTTAGATATATATATAGATATTTCAGAGATTACCTCCGTCAAACAAACAAACTTTACCTCCTTATAATAGTGGTATAGATATTTATATCTGATGACGGAGGTAATCTCTGAAACTACTCAGCCGATTTCAAGTTTTTTATCATTAATGTCTAGAATAGACTGTCCGGATGGTTATAGGCTATTTTTTCTCCCGGTCATTTAATTAGTACAGGCGTGCAAAGCCGGGACGTGCTGCTAGTAGTAAATAAACAGGCTCACGAACGGTAGACTTTAATGACAGAACATTTAAGATAGCTTAAACTATTACATTTAAATAGCTTAAACGATTTGCTTGCGGGGTTTCCCACACACTCGATAACTTGTTAGCTTCTTAACCATTAGTTGTGCAATAAGTATAGTTAACTTAAGTATCATCACAGATAAAATAATACTATGTAGATACAGATGGTCCATCTAGAACATCAATTTCACTCCGGTTTTTCTTCGGGCTATTTTTTTGTGTTTGATTTTGCGGCGCCCCTAGCAGTGTTTAGGTCTTGCCTGCAATCAAAAATAAGTAACTCCATCTAGTGCTAATAACTCCATCTAGTATAGGCGCCGCAAAATCAAACACAAAAAAATAGCCCGAAGAAAAACCGGAGTGAAATTGATGTTCTAGATGGTGTATCTGTACATAGTATTATTTTATCTGTGGTATCATTTACTACTAAAATTAGTAGTGAGACTAAAATTATTGTAAAAACTAATAAAGAGATCTCTTCATTACTCTTTAAAGTAAATAATTTATGAAGAAACTTCTGTTTATTTTAGTGCTCAGTGGGTATTAGGTCTAAGTAGGCAAAACCATATTCTATGGCTATATAGTTACATCGCGTTTTACATTTGACAATATTTTGCTTGCATCTCAAATCTGTATGTATATTATGTTTTCTCTTGAAATAACTCAATGCTCAAAAAGGTACCTAAAAAGGACATAAAATCAAGTTCTTTGCCTTTTTGCAACTCTTTGCAATCATTCAACATAAGGGGTATCTTTGTCTGAGGTCAATGCCCCCGGTCAATGTTCCCTGGTCCTTTTGACTGCAAATAATTCTTGTTATTAGCTTCTGTTTACAGTTTTACCCGGGTAAAAAGCTGTTGTTTTTGATAGATTGTTTAGCGTAGTGGCCATGATACAAAAACGGAATTTGAATTTCTTTGTACTTACTCTATAGAAACTGGGCCTGGGCCAGGAATGAGTTAAGTGACATTCAGAGCGAGAGTAAATTGGATGGGTGACCGCAAATGGCATTGCTCTGAGCTTCCTTTCGAAGGAACGTTAAATTGTCGGTCCCGGCTTAGTCGTTAAGCCATGACGGAAGCCATGTCGAGTTTTTTTGAATTATTTTTATTACTTTTATGTATTATTTTTTTACGTAGAGGCTTGTTATGCAAAACTTATATTTTTTAATATTTTTATGAAAAATGCAAGTATTAATATTGAAAAACAAACAGACAGAGATTCTTATTTAAATGTCAATAATTCGTGTTTGTTTTTATCTCCCTTTAACCTTGCAGCCGGTTTGACTGCGGCCTTGCTCAATCTCACACTATTAAATGCCTTATTTACATCGCAATAAAGATCAAATTGGCGTAATCTGCAAGCATGATTTGCTGTAGTTATACCGGTAGTTATGTTGTTGTGATCTTTATTATTATTGCAATTAGTATCAATTTTAATTGCAGGTGTGAGTGAGTTTCAGGTCGATGAGTAATCTGGTTTTTCTTGATATTTCTTTTAATTTATTTAATTCATTTTACTAAGTTGAAATACATTGGTTTTTAATTTGACTACGGAACCCTAAAATATTGATCCTAATTATTTGCATTTGTCTCTAACTTGCTTATTTGACGTACTTATTAGACCTTTTTAGGTCTAAAAACTCCGTCACCAGCCCCTCTACTCTACAAATCTCTACATAGTGACAATCATCGCAGGTCAGCTTATGTTGGCTTATCTTCCGAATTCACTAACCACCAACTTAAGCTGACCTGCGATTTGATGCCGAGATTTCGTTTTCCGCTGTGCAAGGGGGTTAAATAGGTTTCGAGCATTGCTGCTTGCAATTCATAAGTGCATCAATTTCATGAATTGTTTATTGGGTACGTATCGGAAAACCCTCTTAGCAAAACGTTGTATGTTTAAGAACGCCCTAATCGTAAAATGTCATTGTTTCGATATAGTCATACAAGTAAAATGACTTGGTAGCAAAACGTCTGGTTTGCTTGATGCAAGTACAGTCATATTTGCAGTTTTGTGTTAATCTTTTTATCTTACCTTCTTTTAGTTCTGAAGTAAGTATTTAAGTAAATAACTCTTTTGATGAGGTATCGAATCCCTGGCCACTTCAAAAAATAATGTTCATTATAAGTCGTTATTATAATTTTAGATAAATAATATAAACGCGAAATAACAAAACTTGACCGAGAAAAGGTGTCACCATTACAATTCCTCAAAAATGTGACCCATATACCTAAAGCGTATTTTATTTGTAGATAAATTTTAAAATAACATGTAAGAACATAAGTACCAAGCCTAGCCTACTACTACTACAGGTTCATCGAAATTGTTAAGTATGCGGAATCTTTAAGTTTTAAATGAAACAAAAAATTTATGTATACCTAGGTATCGCTAGGTATACATAAATTTTTTGTTTCATTTAAATTTATAAGTGCTTATTTAGTTGTTATTATGTTTTACTAGACTGACTGTACCAGACATTTCATTATAAAGGACTATTTAAAATTCCAGACGTTTTGCTATAAGGTCATTTTCACGTCTTGGTCAATTCAGCTGTGTGTTCATTTTGCTTTCTAGGTGTTCCGATAGTAACCCAGCATTTTCACCAAAATTTGGTAAAACGGATCAATTTGAGCCATTCTACCAAATTTTAGTGAAAATGGTAATAAACAATTCATGAAATTAATGCACTTTATAAATTGCTAGCAGAAATGCTCGAAGCGGCCTTTTTAACTTCCCAGAGTAGACCCACTGAGTTGGTCACTTGATACAAACGAACCAAGAAAAGACCAGTTATCAATATCTAGTTCCAAGTAATTGCTTAGTTACTTAGCGGTTCGAGGTAATGATGGCTAACTTGACGACCTCAGACGCAATTCATGTTGGAACTGGAAATATTATCGTTATAAAGTTATACTTATTATTTGTCAGGCTTTATTATATATTTTTTTCGGAGTGCTGCTGGTAGATATTAGACCTCTATACAAAGTATTAAATTTTTGTGACAATTTGTAAATAGACTGTCATTTGGTCTCTTATTATTTTATTTTGTTGCATCGTTATTGTATTTGTGATATTTTTTATGTGTACATTTTATTTATTAGCTATAATGATTTGGAATTGTTCTGTGGTGTTATAAGTAGTTAATTTTGAAATAGAATTTTTAATTTTGAATGAAAAACGCTGCAGCTCTTTTCGAGATTAGCATACACAAGAATTGCTCTTCTCAAAGTACTTAGTTAAAATAATAAATCAATTGCATTTAATAGATATATTTTAAAAGTAATTATGATATCAATTTATGTTAGTATCTTGTGAAAGCGAGTTTAAGTAATAAGTAGTAAATCTACTTATCGCGTGTTAAAGTGATCTAATATCTTCGACCTTTTATTTAATTAGTTTAAAACAAGCATATTTAATGGTAAATTTCTATAAATAAATTGCAAAGTAATTACATCATCATCATCATCATCTCCCTGCCCACTAGGTGGGGTCGGCACAACACGTATCTTTCTTCCATTTCCCTCTATCGCTCGTAAAATAATTAATTACATAAAAAAGTTAAACAAGAGATCTAGTTGGTAACGGCATAGTTTACTAATTATAAAATTTCGTGGAGTAATTAAAGTATAAAACATATTTTTGAGAACACGTCGTGGACTTTTGGGAATAAGCCCTTTGGTCGCAAAGTTTGTATTTTGTAGTTTAAATGTTTGTATTAAAATATATTTACTAATCTGATACCTAAAAGAAATATAATTTAATTATTTCAAAAAATATTTGAACAGTCAGATAATTAAAGAAAAATAATAAGAGAAACTTAAAAAATATCAAGACTACGTTTCTTATTAAGGTAGACAATATTATTTTATATCTTTTAGGCATTTTAGATACCTACTTTGAAAATAAAAAATAAATATATCATTAAAAAAAAGATTGCCTATCAAAAATTATGATATCAATATTATACTGCTTAATGCCTTAAAGATAAAATTTAACATTTGAAAATTATCATTGTTTTGATGATATAACTAGATATTTTTTTTATATGATGATATTATATGAGATATGTTTTATCAATACCTCAATATTTTATACATTAGACTTTATCTATATTTCCTTTTTCTGTCTCGTTCGACTCGTGGGCAAAGGTTAGTACTTATCTATTTAAAAAAAAAGTTGTATGTTTATCCACTTTGAAATAATTAATCAATTTGTGATTAAACTTTTGCAGGAGCATTGAGGATGCTGTTAATGTCAAAAGTATGATATAAAATGATACGGACATTAATTGGACTGAATACCATACATACATAAAAAAACTCATAAAATAAGTATAAAAATGTATATAATACTCGATTGAATATGTAATAATTACATTGCATTAAGTAAATAGTATTATATACAAGGGACTACATAATAGTCTTGTTGATAAATGAGAAAACAGGTCTTATAAGCACATAGTTTTTATGTACATAGAGTCTACATAGATGTTTATAATAAAAACAAAGTATTATGCTGTTTAGGGTCAATCCTTTCAAAACTACTTATTTGTTTTAAAAGCAAACATAACTTTGAATATTTTCGTAAAAAGAAATTAGGCTTCTGTACCTACCTATAAGTACTAACCATAGGAAGAAGTGCTGCAGTTATAGTTGCTATGGAAACCAATGATTTTTGATTTAAGATTAAAATACTTCTGTCAACTGAAATTAGCGTACATTAAGCGTTCAAAACACTTCAAACAAGCCACAAATAACTCGTGCTCACAGACAATAACCATAGAAACTGCATCTTCAATGGTTCAGCCATAAAACTGCATCAAGTGTCACACCACGTGCCTTGGACATGATAAATAATGCATGAGCGATGCGGTGGCCAAGTCACGACTTGCAACAGTATTGGTAGAGTTACTACTTAACAGTGAAAGAGGGACAATGATGAAACAGGTGTGTGGATTCATATTTTCGTTGACCGGCGCGAGATAGGTGCGAGTTTGATTCTACAGGACATGCTTAATATGTTGTACAGACTAAAGTTGGTTTAGATGTAAAAGCTTACAAAGATGGGATTGAAAAAGATGACTTACAGTATTGGATAGTTTTTTATAAGTTTAAGACTCACCTGAATTTCCCAAGCGCATGATCCTCCCATTTGATGATGCCGGGGCAGTACTTAGGGTCCAGCAGCAGATTTCTCAGGAATTCGGGAACAGACACGCTGCGCGGCCGTTTCACCATCTTCCGGCCGCTGCCTTTCGGCCTGCCCGGCGGCCGCTTGGCCATCTTCCGCTTGTCGTCCTCGTCTCCCGATTTGCTGACGTCACTGCCGTAACATTCGGGGCTCTCTGACGAGCGGAACACGTCCTCCTGGTCGTCGCTCGAGTCGCACGCCAATAGACGGCTGTCATTAGGCCTGTAGTCCGATGCGTACGCGCGGTTCTTGTGCTCTATCGAGTCCAAATCCAATACAGTCTGCACCGGCTCTTGATACGAATCTGAGGCTTCTGGATATCTGAACATGGTTCGGTCGTAAGTCACGCTGGCCATCATATCGTCGCTCAAGCGAATGTGAAGTTTCTCGAAGATGTTGTCCGCGATCCTGCGCGAGGAAGATGGGTCTATGTTCAGATGCGCCATCCTCTGCTGAACATCCTCCCGCTTCAAATTCCTAAGCTCGAGCCCCGAGATCCTGAAGTTGTGGTATGGGACGTCAAACTCACTGATCCCCATGCACTGCACGGCGTCGAACAACCACGCCACGGAGTCATCCTCCGTCCACTCCACCACGAACTTCTTCTTCCAGTCGTCGCGGTAGTAGTCCCGGCAGGCCACCATGTTGTGGTACACGGACACCGTGCTGTCGATGTCGGGGTCGGCGTACGCATCGTACGACGGGGTCGAGTAGTAGTTCCCGTAGATGTGCGAGTTGGTGCCCTTCCTGAAGACTTGGAAGTCGTCGAGGCGCGCGGGCGCGGGGGGGGTGGGGGGGAAGTATACGTCGCACATGTTCTGCTCGTAGGGGCGCGCGTAATCGATCATGGTGGGACGTGCGACGCGGCCGGCGTCTCGCGACGGAATGGCGCGCGGGACGGCGAGCGCTCCTATACTACTCGCGATTATCTGTTTTGTTTACATGACGCGCGCCATGCGTGGGCCCGCGATTATCTTGGAGATAGGACGCGACGGTGCATTTTTTTTATTGCGATTTATTAGGCCGTATTTACATAATTGTCGCTTGTAGTGAGATCAAGGAGAGCGGGTGCGAGATGATGCAGTTCGTACGCGGCCGCGGCAATTGCGAAGAAAAATGTTTGACGTCTTCGCAGCGCTTTGTAGCCGTGACCTAATTATGCTCTAGATAACTATTGTATGAGGAAAAGGTCACCGCTTTCCGGCAACTTCCGATTTTTCTCGAGGACTTGCTGGATAACTTGTTACAAGATCGATATAAATTCCGGGATTTCTGTTTAGTGTGATCAACGAGTAGGATTTAGTTCTTCAAATATAGAACGAAAGAAAAAAATATAGACACTAGGCGTGTTGTTTTAGATATATTTAGATTATAGGGTGAGTTGAAATTAGCCCTTAGCAACTCTCCCTAGTGAGTTTTAATAATTATTACAATTATAATTAAGTACTTAAGTACCTAGTCCTACATTTACTACATACATTTACAGCACAATGTAATTTAAATATAACAAGAATTTATTTTTAGGTAAATAAAGATTACAAGTTTAAATGATTCTGTTATCCTGTTTACAACGCTTATTTTGTAACAATAATGATAAAAATAATGTAACAGTTAAGTAACAGGTGTTATTTTTTTTTAAATTTAGAAAGTACCCATAGGTATAGACTCGATTTTTTTTTATGTATTGAAAACACTTCATTTAACAAAAAATATGTTAATATTTTAAATTGCAGCGTCAGTCTTTACCTACACTTAACGAGACACTGAAGTTTCTGGGACATTTTTGAAATGGAATAGGCTTGCCCAGCACCGTAACTATCCTTTTGGCTTCTGGCCATATCCACAGAAAAGACAATGGTCAATTCGCTGACTGGCGGACTACGTCTACATAAACCTATATATTTCAAAAAATAAAATAAACATGGAGTCTTGTACTCATACAACAATAACAAAGCAATCGTTTTGTGGTTTCTTACGCAATGTAACTGGAATCAAACAATATGGAATCCCAACTGTACAGTACCTAACTTAAAACCTAGACTTAGTGGCTACTAATGACGTCAGCAAACTACTATAGGCTATTGTATTTCAATATTAACGAATTAACCTAGAAAATCTATCTACACTAATAAAGAGGTAAAATTTGTTTGTTGGTTTGTTTGTTTGACGGAGGTAATCTCCGAAACTATGGAACCGATTTAAAAAATTCTTTCACTGATGTGTAGAATGGACTGTGTGGATGGTTATAGGCTATATTTTATCCCGGTAGGTTCATTAGTACACCCGTGCGAAGCCGGGACGTGCCGCTAGTATTAAATAATACGGTAAACCGGTGAACAATCCACAAGTAAGCTAAAAGAGCTAATAAAGCTGTGGAATCCAGGAAGGAAAAATATAGTTAAAATATAACAGATATAAATACAATTTATCGGCTAGTTACATGCTTTGTTACAGTTATTTTTCCTGGCTTTAATTAATTGAAATTTAGTAAAATTTCCCCGTGCGTCAAAACGTAACATTGATTACTACTTTCAACTAAATAGGTTTTAGTTAATTATACTCCCATGTTCATGGTTCTCTATCAAAAAAAGAACCTTAAAAAATTCAGTGTAGGTTATTATTATTTTAAATACGGAAAAGAGATAACACGGTGAAAATTTCACCATTACTATTTCCTTACGACATCTTCAAAATCGGTGAACGAACACCCAAAAATCTAGTAGCTTGTATCAGTTGAGCTACCTATAAATTGTTTGTAACTATCCTTAGGTGACTCAACTCTCATGTTTTTTTTGGAAACTTATTGAAATTTGTAGTAGTTTAGTTTAATTTTTGTCCATAAAATGACAATCATTTAAGTTATCAATTTTCGTAATTCAACGTCAGTTAAATCATAGTAAAATAGTAATCTCTTATCAGTAAAAAGTCATCGACCCCCTGCGCTACTGCATTTGTGGCGGGAAACACGTGCGTGGAGGGAAACACACGGGGATTTACCACCTGCGAAAGTTGACGCTAAAATGTCGCTTGTTAAAAGAAGCTTTACTGGAAAGATAGTGGCCATACATTTTTTATGTAATTTATACCTCCAATGTGTTTCTGTGTTTTCTCCGAAGGTTTATTTACGTTTGTGTTTTTTTTACGTGTACATTTGTCAATTAATTATAAATTTAAACAATTTAAACTTTTGCGATCTTTGAATTTAGAATACCGTTGGGAAATATAAAATAATGTAGTAAATATGTGATAAAAACCCGTATTTTCATATAAATTTACTTTAACTTTGTTCTGTTCTTGGCTATTTATTTCTTATGTGTGAGTTGTGCTAAAGTGGTAGCAAATTCTGTTCAATTTTAACACAAAAGTAGCAAAAGTGTATTATTAGCAAAAGTCTATTCAATAAAAATACAATTTATGTAACCGAGTTCAATTTCGTACAAAAAGAGCAAGTTTCTGCACTCCTGAGGTGCATTTTTGTTCATAAATTTTAAGATCCTCATCAGATGCCAACAATCAATTCTTCAAGAAAACTACGCCAATTAAATTGACAATCTCCTCTTTTGAAGTCAGTTAAAAAACGGAATATTAACTATGATTCGTGTTCGGGTATGATGACGTCAATACGAGTATAATGAAAGCGTCATTTTAACGGCCCGCGCGGCACGCGATTCCATTCTCTATGCTAATATCAGCGTATCAGGTTTTTTAATGGGTGTGATTTCTGAATTTTATTTCGCTAGTTTCGCAATATTGGAAACCCAAGGTGAAATCATAATTAACTTTTTTTATATGAAATTCGAACCACCCACTGCAAAACGCCTTTTATGGGCGGATTGGAGCTTGGACTGCGCCGGCGCAAGTCGGTCTGACAATTTGTCTATGACAGCTCTCTGCTATTGGTCAGTAGATATTGAAATTTATCCTAGATACATAATAAATAAACGAATATTAATATGCATATATAAATTTTGCATGCATAATTATTATTGCATTAAGCTTATAATAAATTAAGTTAATTAAAGCAGATTCATGATATTTCATAAAATATGTCGAATCAAAATAATAAAAACTGAGTTCTTAAAAGGCCCTACTTTCTTTACCAGATATAGGTATACCTTTCAACAACTTAAGCAAATCCATGACCATAACAATCATCCATCAGATTTGTATAATCATATTTGTATCCGCTCTACACATAGTTAAAGTACAACCTACGCCAAAACACCAGTATATAGTAACACGTAAAACGTTGTCTAACCCCCGGTTCCTATAACAAACTAACGGATGTTCGTAGGTCCATCACCATAGCAACGTTGTTATTTCAACATAAAATGTATGAAACTTTTTGACAGATAACAACGTTGCTATGGCGCAAGTCCTACGGACGTCCGTTAGTTTGTTATAGGAACCGGGGGTTAGAAAACTAACTAATGATGAACGTAAAATTGGGTATTTTTTTGTCATTTATTAAAACTCTGTCGAATACCTCCAGCGGGCTTAAAATGGCCGTTCGAGCATTTCTGCTAGCAATTCATAAAGTGCATTAATTTCATGAATTGTTTAGCATTTTCACCAAATTATGGTAAAACGAAGCGGCCATTTTAACCCCCATGACTTTACGCGATAATCACTCGGTTTTCTCATAAAAAACTCATGAAATTTAAAAAAATCAGGCCTCTACATCTTAACTAGATCATAATATACAGCGTCAGGAGGCAATCTTTGCCTACACTTAACGGGACAACGTAATGTCTGGGACGGTGTTGAGATGGAATAGGAAATAGCTTGTAGCACCTTTTTTTTTTTTTTTTTTTTTTTACTTCGAGAAATGCCTTATGCATTCCCTCCTACCGCGGGGGCGGCGAGAGGGATATGTGGGACTCGCACCCACTAGACCATCCTCTCAGTTTAACCGCCCTTTACCGGAAACTGGTCAACTTTTCTTTCTGCGATGGAGTAGGCTTGCCCAGCATCTAAACCATCCTCGCAGCATAACCGGCCATGTCTTTCCTGTGATATCTCAATAATGGTTAATAATGGTAAGAAAAATCCCTAAGATTTTAATTTTAAGTACATTATTAACTATTTTTCTTATGTTCGTGTCAAAATTGTATTGTTTAAGTTCTCTTACCTATTCAAATCTATGAAGTAGGGCGCTGGTGACCCGTAGCACAGGTTCTTAACCTATTTCAGGCACCAGTCTCTCACAACGTTTTTTTGTAATAAATAAGTTCATAACCAACATACATTTTGGATTAAACTGTATTATTAATTGTATTTATTAGCTATTATTATTTTTATTGTTATTTTTAACTTATTTTTAATGTAATTACATAGGTATATATGTTTATTGTTATTATGTTTGTGAGAGAAAATAAATAAATGAAATGGTTATATCAAAGCTTGTATATGGCTTCGGCTGGACATTCCAAAAGCCCCCTCTTTTAAGTAGTGGGGAGAAGGCGTAGTATTAAGAGAAAGTGGGTGTAGACTTCTCTTAATATTCTTCACAAGCTTATTTATGATGTAAATAAAATAAACTTTTGCAAATAAATAAATAAATAATAATAAAATTATTAGATAATTGTAATAAATTCTTCTGATGTTGAAAATTCGATTTCTTAAGTCTATTTAATGATTTATTTAAATGATTAAATATGTCTCGTGATAAGATCTATGACTTAAACAGACGCAATTTTCAGTGGCAAGCTCATTTATATTTATTATGTAACAAAATGTGCAAAACAAAAATATGAGTTTATTTTATAAATGACATATTTTGCAACATTATAACGCAATTTCAGTAATAAATACAGTTATTTTATTGTCTGGCAACATAAAAAGTGGTCTAACAAGTTATATGTTGCAAATAATAAAAAACACAAATGCCACCAAAAACAGGTTAAAATAGGGGCTGGGCACATTATTAGTAATAATAATGATAGATCAAGGATGTTCCGAAGTTTTAAATGTTATAATAAACTAGCTGCTCCCCGCGGTTTCACCTGCGTGAGTCCCGTTCCCGAGAGATTATCGGGATAAAAAGTAGCCTATGTCACTCGTGGATAATGTAGCTTTAGAATGGTGATTTTTTTTAATCGGTCTAGTAGTTTTTGAGCCTATTCATTACAACCATACAAACAAAGTTTTTCTCTTTATATTATTAGTATAGATAGATAATAGCTTTCCTGTTGAAAAACAAGCAATAATAAATTAAATAATCATAACCAGTATAATATATGCGTAAAGCACGGTAGACAAACTTTGCTAGATCTTTGCAATCTGCAAGGGAATCTAGCAAAAAGAGTAAGAACAATAATTTATTTCGATAGGACCTCAAGAATAACAATGACATGATCTTAAGGTAGGTGATTCTTCACTAATATACGATTTTAGTCTCTTAAACTATCGCGATCACTAAAAAAAATGTATTTATGTATGTATAAAATGTACGTAAATAAGGTACATAACGCGATAAAACCCCGTGTCCATGGATCTCTCAAATAATAAGAGATTTGATAGAACTCTGAATTATCACTACATAGTATAAAACAAAGTCGCTTTCTCTGTCTCTATGTCCCTATGTATGCTAAAATCTTTAAAACTACGCAACGGATTTTGATGCGGTTTGTTTTAATAGATAGAGTGATTCAAGAGGTAGGTTTATATATGTATTATTATTGGACCCATGCGAAGCCGGGAGGGTCGCTAGTTACAGATATGATAGAAGTGCAGAGATATTACATATAAAAGATTTCAACGCGTTTTTTCCTTTTCTCCGTTCCACACTCAGATATTATAGCTATAACTTATCCACATTCGCATTCGCTGTTATGCTAACGTGTTTTTAGTATCCTATTAATATCATACACGTAAATGTTTGTATGGATTTATAAAAAAAAACAGCTATTGGCTGAAATTTGTAATGTAAGAAGTTGTAAGAAGAGTCTATGCGTTATAAACTATATACATACTCTTCTTACAACGATACTACACACACAGCCATAGATTTAAGCTCATACATACAAATCTGAGAGAATTTGCGTTTATAATATACATTTGTGATCCTATTTCGTTTTGGATGGAAAAGATGGATGGACTGTGTGTATGCAGAAATGTGTGTGAAAGGAGTGAGTAGATGACAAGCGATGGAGGAAAATGGAAGTAAGAAACATGTTGTGCCAACCCCACTTAGTGGGATAAGGGTGATGGTGATGATGATTATGTTTTGGATTAAAAAACTATAAAACACAATCGTTCTCACGATTTTAGTATATTATTAATAAATATAAGTATATAAAATAGTATCTATAAGGAAATACCGAGTAGAAATACCGTAAAAATGCCATAAGTTGGCTCGTGTCACTGTTAAGACGATTACACACGAGATTTTCAATGAGTGACTGCTTAACTGTGCTATGTTAAAAGTTATCATTAAATAAATCATCATCATTATCATCAGCCCTTCTCATCCCACTGCTGGGTGTAGGCCTCTCTTCGCTTCTGCCACTCGCCCCTGTCCCGCGCCAATCTAACTAAATAAATAAATATAAATAAATATTAATTAATTTTTATTATTTTCTCACTAATTAAAGTTTTTGGAACATTTTCTCTAGTTTCTAGTTTTAATAGAAATTGGTTTAAATTGCTTTCTCGTTAACTAAATAACGATCAGATATACAACTAAAGTGTTTTGAAAATGGAGTTAATTATTAAAACTAAGAAGTACATACTTCATCAACTGGAAAACATTAAATGGTAACTATTAAGAACAATTTTCAATTCCAAGACCAATCACACATCTTTGAATACTTTTGTAATCTTGTAATTCTTTATTGCACACAAATGAGAAGCTTAAAAATAGGACATTAAAAACAACATTTACAAAGGCGAGCTTAACCCTAACAGAGTTTTCTACCAGCAAACCTTAAGTTAATAGAGAAGCTATTACAATGTGTCAAATCTTTTTCTTAAAAGCTCCATTTTGCTTCCACACTCGACAAACCGTCGTCCTAGCCCAAACAGTCAGTGTATAATCACCCTTATATTATAATGCAATAATGATGATTGTTGCTAAGAAGTCTTACTCATATACTTCCCATTGATAAACTGTTTTCCTCGTTGAACTAGTTTTTACCGACTTCAAAAAGGAGAGATGATCTTTGTAGTATTTTTTGAAGAGAAACAACACAACTTCAATTTTGTAGAAAAATTGCAACTTTGCAATTTTTCTACAAAATTGAAGTTGTTTTTTTTAAAGTTGACTTTTTAGTTTACTCTCAACAGTGGTAGGTCTTGCTCCCTTATTTGTGTTTTTTTGTTTTTATGTTTCAATTTGCAATCGAAACAAAGTGTTTTTCTTCAAGCTACCATTCACATGTCCTGGCGCAAGATTCAAACCTGCACGTCATAAAGGACATCGTCAATTGCTTTATTTGCTCGAGCTCGGAAATGTTTTATTGAGAAGTAACAATCATACAAGTCATCAAAATTCCATCCAAATCACATGCAATGTAATACCAAAATTGTAAGACAGTCGGCTATAGGATTTCATGACTTTGGACATTATGAAATTCTTGAAAAAGTTAGTCGTAAGTACAAAATATAATTATTTACAAAATAATAAACAAACAATAAATCTTCCCCATTCATAAATTATTTTATTCAAATTGGAATTTGATATTCTTTGAAGTAAAAAAAATGGCAAAGGTAAGATTAAATTTGTGATAAACAAAATTAAATGCAAAAATACTAATTTGGGTGTTTAACTTATAAAATACGGTATTTAAAAATTAAAGTAAAATACCATACTAGTGATCACAATATCATAATTTAATGAAATCAAAAGTAATGTAAAGAAAATAAATATTTTTAAATATTATTTTCATTTTGTTAACTTTTGATTTGGATTGAAGAAATATTGGCACTTGATTTACGTCCCAGTTTCAGTAACCTATAAATCTTTCGTTTTACTTACTATAGGTCTTTTGTGTAAAAGTACTGTCAAATACACGACAGTACCTAAGCAAATCAAATGATAGGTTTATGTTGTTTTTACGTTTTTTTTATTTTTTTTTGAGGGGCGATGATGAGTAATGATTTTTGACATAGAACTCTATAATTTGTCATAATATTCATTTTTGAGTTATTTTCATGAACACTTACGTCTGACTGTCCGTAGAATACCGGTTTGACATTAAAAATCGCCATGCATCCGCTGTTTTTGTGCAGGATACTAATGTTTGGCCTTGGCTTTACTCGCCACCTTGAGTGCCACTTTGCAAACATGCCTACCGTTTTAAATTTTCGCACAAGTTTAAGGTACAGTCGCGGTATGAAAAAATTGGCCTCCCTAAGATCTGTTATTGCTTGCTCGGTATTGCGAGTGTACTAAACTGTTTTTCATAATTCATTTATTTGCTTCAATGTGGTACGTATAGTCGACAAAGAAATTGGTTTACCACTTTAAGGCTGAATATCATTTGCACGTACAAAACATCAAGGGCTATTTTCGCTTGACAGATTGACCTGCTACGTCAGAATCTGTCATTCAGTAATCCTTAGCGAATAATTATGTTACTGGGAGATGTCATCAAAAGTGGTAAACCAATTTATTTGTCGACTATACAGAGATCTTAATATAACTATAACCGTAGTAGCATTTACAAATCATATTTCATTCCTAAATCTTTTTTTTATTTGGTTCTGGTTCACGACAAGCGTTCGTAAAACGAATAAAATCGTCTTTATAGCGTGCGCAACATAGGTACCATCATTATTACCATCATCGTTCTTTTTACGTGGCGCGATTTATACTCACTTGATGTAGAGGTACCTTGGTAAGATATTTATTGGAGTATATAAGCGAGCTAAACTATACTAAGTTAAGATTACAATCAAACAAACGTTTAAATGTATGTATTGATGGGGACCGGTTCACCATGAGTCAAAACACCCAAAAGATGGTTGCACTGACCTCGACCAAGTTCACCGCACAACCGATCGGATAAGGTAACCGTTGGTTAAAATGAAGACAAAAATAATAAATGAATGCTTAAGCAGAGGATACTCAGAGAATCTCTTACTGTATCAAAAATGTCTCTACTGAGAAATCACAAAACATGCAGTTACGTCCTTGTTGAACTGAAGGTACCTACGTGCTTAGAGATAACACTAATCAAAGAAATCATAATGTTGTTTTTTAATTGTATTTTTTATTTCACGTTCTCCTTTCCCTGTATTGTAAAATTCTGTGCTAAGTGTACTATTTCAGTGAATAAAATGTAATGGGCATTATTTATAATTATGTCCGTACCATATTTTATCCGTTCTTATAATAACCAATATTTTTAATAAAGTTGAACTTAACTCAAGACTAATATCTTAATAAGTGCAAGTGAGGCCCACTTGTTTGTTTCTGAAAAACTTCGCACAAAAATCATATTGCGTTTTTTGCAGGCTTTTGTGGTAGGTGTGTATCTTTCAAAACCGGTACAGTCATCGCAAAAAGCTAATTTTCTGCAATTTAAAATTGATTTACGGTTTAATAATAAGCGTAAATCAGAATTAAAATTGCGTAATTTTGATTTAGTAGGTATAATCTCATTAGCGATAACCCATCCTAATTATGACCGCTCAGATCGTCGCTAAGCCACGAGCGCTGCAATACCAACAGATGGGTGACCGTCAACGGCATTACTAAACACTTACCGACTATTCAAGTAACAACAATGTCATTTTAAGTGCAGATTGTGATCGGAATACTTTGGCCAAGGTCTCACTTATGTTTTGTTTGTTTTTAAAAACTTTAAAGTTTCAAGTGAATTAAGTAAACGGCTGGTTAAAGAAAAAGAATTGACACTTGTTGAGCGCAATTTCACCATAATATTCATTTTTGTAATCTTAACCCATTCAAGGCCCACCTCCTCCACCTCCACCAGATGTACAAGGTAGTGCGTCCGGGGCACCCAACGTGTTAATGTAACGATGACTCATTGAATGGAGCAGGAAAAGTCAGGGGTAGCCCCAATGTGTAAATAGTTCAGAGATAGGTATACCTATATGAGTTGTGGGTCTTTTCCTTAATCGTAAGACTTTCCTGACCTGTTTATAGAATACTAGCAGCACGTCCCGCCTTTGCACGGGTGTACTGTACTAATGAAACTACCGGGATAAAATATAGCCTATTAGCATCCCGACAGTCCATTTTTTGTCGTGTCGTGCAACGTCAGACAAAACATTTCAATAGAGTCATCTAGCTTATAAGACTGCACGTTTTTGAGTGATCCTTGAGGTCCTGCGAAATAAACATATTTCATATTTTTCTTTCTTTCTTTCTTTCTCTCATTCCACATCGCATGACGCTTTTTGTATGGCCGGAAAAGTAGTGTTCCTAATTTTTTTTTACGAAACTATGATTCAGAGCATTTTCTGTTGTTAGTTTAGTTTTAGTTTCGATGACAAGACAAGCATTAAGTTGCTTAGCTTGGGACTAGATGACGCTGTGTGAAATGTCCAAAAAGATAAAGAAAGATAAAGAAAGACGACATCAGAATCGACACTAGGACTTGCCAAACAATAAACAGACAACCTGCCAGATGGATGGACGACATAGTTGCCGTACAAGTCAAGACGATGCGAAAGACCCAGAACAAAGCAACAACATTATATAATTCAAATACTTATATAAATAAATATGCCTATGCCCAGCAGTGGGTCACTAAAAGCTGTCAATGATGGAACAGACAACTACCGCCATTGTTTTTAAGTTATTAGGTCACCATAACCTCAAAACTTCACTGTCAACATGTTTTTGTTTACGCATTATTTTTTATTGACACCGTAATGGGCAGTTAGCGAAACTAGGAGCTTCACCTTGCAGATGTAATCTACGTACGTGACGTACTCGTAGACTACGTTTTACGGATGTTTCAACTAAGTTAACTTAGAGGTCACCTAGAAAAATGTGATCCTTATTTTATAGTTTTTTACTAAAACCAATGACCAAAGGGCTGGTGCTTACCTCGGACAAAGGATAAGTTTAGCCATTCAACGAGGTAACGCTGCCAGCCATTTGGACACCCTACCTGCGGTCGTAGAAAGATAGAAAGAAAGAAAAATATGTTTATTTCGTAGGACCTCAAGGATCACTTAAAAACGTAGACTTATAAGCTAGATGACTCTATTGCCTGTTCCAAAACAACTCCCTACACCAGGGAAAGAATCAGGCAAGAGCCTGGTGGTCTGGGCCTAGCTTTTTTGAGACACGTGTATAAAATTAAAAAGAGCGCCATCACATAGCAACGCCATTTTTTATAGTAAACAACTCAACAATGTTAATAAGGATTTTTACAAACTTGATTTAAAATTAGCATACTTGTAAATAAAATGCAAATTATATCAATAATGAATTACGTAGCATCCTTTGACGCAAACTTTTTAATATTCATAAAATGTGGGTGAGCTTACTATGACGTAGTTTTGCTAGTATTATCTATACTAATCTATACTAATATTATAAGAGGTATAGTTTGTTTGTTTTACGGAGGTACTTAATCTCAGAAACTACTCCGATTTCAAAAATTATTTCACCGATGTGTAGAATGGACTGTCGGGCAGGTTATAGGCTATATTTTGTAGTAGTTTCAATAGTAGACCCGTGCAAAGCCGGGACGTGCTGCTAGTATGGTATACTTTTGTTTTTCTCGCTAGATATTTGGAAAATATTTTGGGTAAGAATCATGATTTATGTGCTTCTATCTTCAAAGGATCATAAACTGTCTCAATAGAACCAAACATACAAGCTTACATTTTTGCTAGGTACCTATGCTTACACGAGTTAAGATACAAGGTCGACACCGTTAATTATCATACTAATTTATTCAATTATTATTATTATTATATTTTTTTAAAACGAAATCGGTGGATAATAGCCAGTAGCGAATTTTGACGTGACATTATTATTTTATACTAGCTGCGCGCAGCGGTTTCACCCGCGTATGTCCCGTTTCCGCTGGAATATCGGGTTAAAAAGTAAGTAGCTTATGTGTTATCTATATATAGAAAACAGCTTGACTCGAGACAATACTTTTAGTTCATACAAACATTTGTTCCGAGGCGGGCATCAGCCAATCGGGCTTTCACCCACTACGCCACAGAGGTCATATAGGAGATTTATAGGAAAAAATCTTGTTTATGAACACTATTTGTGTATACCACTTTATGGTGGCTTCATTTACTCTTGTTTTCCTCATGCCATTCCCATAATACGGCCATAAATATTTATTTAACGCACAATCTATTTTAATTGTTGACTTGTAGTTATTATTGTTACTTTTATAAGCTCATTAATTAAATTAAAAGTTACTAAAATGGTGGATTTCGATTTTCCTGTTAAAAAGTTTGGTCTAAAAAAATAAGTTACATTTTAATGCTTGTATGTTTAATATGATATTTAATCTGTAATTTTACTTTATATTTAAGTTTATTGTAATTCACGAAAACTACTGTACAGATTTCGATGAAATTAGAAATAAGCATAGTACATAAAAGTATGTTCATAACATGGTATTTTATCAAGATACGAAATGAGTGAATCCACGGGCGGAAGTTAATCTATAACATGCTACTTTTACTGCGATTTAAATCAGTTTAAAGATCAAATTCTGTATCAGGTTATCGAAGGTTAATTTCCCAGAAAAATTAATAAATAATTTTGACCTTTGATCCGTAAATTCGTCATGGATAAAATAACTAGCGACCCGCCCTGGCTTTGCACGGGTCCAATAAAATTATACATATAAACCTACCTCTTGGATCACTCTATCTATAAAAAAAACCGCATCAAAATCCGTTGCGTAGTTTTAAGGATATACATACATATCATAATATAGGCCTTCAGGGCTAGACTGCTTAGAACAAAACACAAATGACCTTGTCACGTGGAAAGAACGTGGCAAACCTGTACTGGAATAAAAAACCAATATACCTATTACTAGGTACCAGTTTCAAAACGAAGGTCGAGTCTACCTGGGTTTTGAGATTTTCAAGTTTTGAACACACCTACAGCAAAACTGGTATGTACTGGTATATTGTGGTAAATTCTAATTTGAATTTTGAATCGACTGGTTCTGTCTTGTACTCTCGAGTCAATGACCGGGTTGAGTTACTAGCTGATACGTTTTTTTCTAAACCCGTCCTAGCCAGGAACATAAAAGACCAGTTGGCAGACCCTAGATGAGATGGAAAGACGTCATCAAAAAAAAACAAAAATCAAAAAGATAGCGGGAAAAAACTGGATAAAGACAGCCCAAGAGAACCATGTGGAGGAAGTTGAAGTAGGTCTACACCAAATCGGTTGAAAATGAAAATGAAACACATACCTACATACAAAACCAATAACAAACTGAGCCTTCATATAAACTTCCTTAAAAAATGACACGGTTACCTACAGTATGTCACCTAAATAACACAAATAATACTACATAAAAAAGATTTTAAACACTGATGTTGATTTATAATATAAGCTTACTGAAATAATATTGACCTTACCTTGAAGCGCCCTCTGGTGGAAGGTATAGGGTGGATAGGTCGCGCCACGTAAGAAGATCGCGTCACGTAAGAAGATCGCTGAGGGGAAATGCTGCGCAGTAAGCGACTTTTAGGAATCTTATATGGTATTGGTGAAGGGGGGGCACTTCACTCCATTGCTTTAGAGCGTGCTATTGGTTCGTGAGCGAGTGACCTGGCAGCAAACATACCCCCTCCCGTCCCCCTCATCGTTCTTTTTACGTGGCGCAACTTTTACCTGATCCTAAAAAGCATGAAATTATTCACAGCACGTGCCTACATCTGAGCTCACCGGGGAAGTCCTGTGCCTACGTCACCAGGTACCGAAGCTGTCAGGAAAGAATTTAAATGACGTTGTATTAACCACTATGACGTTTCTTCACGTGGGACAAATATTTTTAATGAAAGTCCCCGGTAAGATTTGTATTGAAAAAGGAGTGAAACAAAAGTTATGACGTCACTGCGTCAGTAAGGTTTTGGCGAAAGAAAATATAGTATGGCCACTTTTGGCATTTAAAGAAAGATTTAAAATTATTAGGTGTTCATAGAATATTTAGGTATTACTTGGTAATATGATTTTGATCGATGACCAGGTTTAAGGTACAAGATTGTACCACCACCAAACAGTACATTGAGTTCCGCCAAGTCCGTCGTTTGGCAGACCGCCATCATGGATGCTATCTCCAAGATTTATTGTCTAAAATTCTTGAAGAAATTCCCGTCTACTAGAATTTGCATTTCTCTCTCGGATCTGATATCTTTGAACATGCTTTGAAGTGCAAATAGTCTGTTTTAACAAGCATGAAGAGTCACCTAACAAGGTATAAAGACTCACCTAACAATACAAATTTTCAATTAAATACTTACACAATCACTCTATAAACTATCGCGACTAAAAAATCAATCAATCAATCAATCAATCATTTTATTTATTTTCTCTCACAAACTTCTTAACATAATATTAATAAACATAAATAAGTACATGAAAAAGAATTTAAAAATAATAATAAGTAACAATAATAGTAATAATAAACACAATTAATAATACTTAATCCAAAATGTTTGTTGGTTTCTAGCTTAATACAAAAAAAATTGTGAGAGACTGGTGCCTGAAATAGGTATAAGAACCTGTGCTACGGGTCACCAGAGTGCCCTACTTCACTGATTTGAATAGGTGTAAAAAACATAAAACAAGTACCTAATTATTATTCCTGAATATTCACTGAAGCAATGCATTTGCTTCTCTGAAGTCATAATATTGATATTTCTCGTTTACAATCATTTTGGGAAACCCTCAAGCGACGTAAGATGTGTTAAACTTGGGATAGGCCCAGAATGAGGTCACTTAAAACTATGACTTCATAGATGATTTTTTGTGTATCAGTATCAAAATAGATAAGGATTTTTCCTTTATCAAAATAGATAAAGGAAAAATATATTTTTTGAATGGAATTTCCAAAATGCATCTAAGTACGATTAGTGATGACAAAATCTATATTTATGTCGCTATATATCCTTGGAAATTTACACATCGTCATTCAGTCCTAAACTAAGCATAATGATAAATTGATTACCAGCTGAGGTACTACATCATCATCATCCCCATAACATCCTTCACCGCCTTCCTCATATATCTCCAGTTGTTTCTGTTTGGAAAAAGCCGTGTTGGATAAGCTGGTAAGTACTTCGACTTGCGATCCGAAGATCGTGAGATCGAATCCAGCCTTGAATCAATGGACTGTTCGTGTCGAAAAGTTATATGCGCTTTAACACGAGCTTTAAACGGTAAAGCAAAAAATCGTGGGGAAATCCGCGGCTAGTCAGCCCCACACTTATTGACTGTCTTTCCTGATATGGCCGGCTAAGCTGAGAGGATGGTTTAGGTGCTGAGGAGAGAAGTAGGTTCCATGATCCTTTATTCCGTCGATTTATAAAAGTAGGTACTAGGTAGCTTAAAAAATAGTTTGATGTTAAAACAACGAGTGGCCATACAATACGTTTCCTGTACATTATGACTACAAAAATCTTGGGCTGCCGTCCAATGCTTCTTCCACTTATTATGCTCCTCACGTATTAGGATACCGCATCGAGAACAAACTTTCGTTTGGACAAACCCAGTGGGTTGGAGCCAAGCAATAAAACTGAAAATGTTAAATGGTCGTTAACTGAGCTACAGTTGCCTGTTATTGAATTATAAGCTATCAGGAGATCGATTCTTGAACACATTTAAAACATGACGCGGTAAGAGATTGCACGTTATCTAGCTTTTGTTTTCTGAAATCCATAGAAGTTTTCAAAATAAGAACGCCGAGACGTGCCGCGTTAAGACATGGTTATTTGGAGAATAAGGCGGCAGTGCTATGGATTTAAAGTTGTGGTCTGAGCGGTGAGTTTGGATGGGTGACCACGACCATGTTCAATTGCCCGCCCAGGCTTCTACCAAAGCAAACTTTACATCAATAAAAACAAGTTACGTTAATAATTTCATTTCATTTCATTTCATTTATTTATTCGTGGTTTGTGAATCTAGGTAACAATATAAAAGGTCTTAACTTAATAATAGAACCACTAGATTCTGCTAAAGAGCGTACAAACCTATTTACATAAACAACTAAAAAGAAAGAATAAGAAAAAAATGTGCCCTTAAAGAAAAACATCATAAGAGCAATAGAGGCTGCTGCTCAGGTCAGCATCAGATACATTATAAGTTTTAAACATTTTAGTTTTTACTATTTTGTCATAAAAAAGTGTTATCCAAAAGCTCGCTATCAGCTTCATTAGCACCGCAAGTAACTCGGAAGCGAAATAACCGAATGTTATTGTTTTATTCATAAAATAGTTAATGAGGAAACTCCTGCTTGTAATATAGAAGGAAACAACAAGGAAGACCATCACTAAATATATAGATCTCATGCCATCATTTGTGAAGCGCTCGTGGCGAAGCTTGCTAGACGTTTTTGGTGGCTGAAACAATTTAGGATATGTGATGATAAAGTACGTAACCGTGGCAGTTCAATACAATTAAATTGACTGTTATAATTTTTCGCATGGTTTAAAGCGCAGGACAGACAGAAGAGAAGTCAGACAAGGACGCGCCGTCGGTCGTCGCTGAAATAAAGCGTTGCGCCCGCGCCCTGTCTCTCTCTTCTGTAATATATTCTGTAATATATCTCTCTCTTCTATAATTTTATTTATTTCTTTCTAATACTACCTATGTAGATAAATAAGAGATAGCTTTAAAAGCTAGCCCACACCACAAGGCTTTTGCATGATTATTTTCGTGGAGTTGCGTTGAAACATGTATTAGAATCACCTCTTAGCTTTAAGACTAAGCCTAGTCATAGACAAAACATAGTTTTATAGACTTATAGAGGTGAAACTAAATTTATGGTTAACGTTCCATTCCAACAAGGACTGTAATTATCGATGTGATCAAGACGTCCTACCGAAATAAATGTTTTTTTCTCTTAAATTCTTAAATTCTTTATTGTACACATAAACAGATAAAATACAGTAACAAACATATACTTAGAGGCAATGTACAAAGGCGAGCTTAACCCTAAAAGAGTTTTCTCATTTATTTTCTTTAGCTTTCTGTCTTTTATTCCAAAAATAATTTGTACCTTATTTCCGAAACAATAATTTCAACTAACGCGTAGTTTTAATGTCGTCTTATCTCATTGTTCATTAGCGTTGGTCAAAAGCTTGTGAGTCGAATCAATAAACATTATATTAAAACTGAAATAATATTGGATTTACCAAGCTTGCGTCAGTCAGATAATACTAATTAGTGGTTGTAGGTATGAGCTAAAAATAATGGTTGTAGCTATAATACCATGTAAGTTTTGAAACTACAGAGTAAAAATATTAAATGACACGGTGAGCTTACTAATTTTACTAGCAATTTTTCCATATTTTCTCAACGTTTTAAACGTTCCAGGGGGGTTAAAAAGGCCGTTTCGAACATTTCTGCTAGCAATTCATATAGTTCATTATATAATTAATAAATAAAATAATAATGATAATGAATTGTTTAGCATTTTCATCAAAATTTGGTAAAATGGCTCAAATTGATCCGTTACACCAAATTTTGGTGAAAATGCAATAAATTCTAACTAATGCCTTAGGTATTACATATAGGTACTCAGGTAACATAAATAATAATGATGATGTATGTATGTTGTAGGTCCTATTTTTGTAAAACATTGTTAATAACACAATATTATCGAATGGAATTACCAGTATAGATATGAATGTATTATATTATTTTATTTAAATAGTGGGTAGGTAGGTACCTATCAGAAGAATGACTCTATATACCTAATTAATGCTTAGGTTTATTCTATAAAAGTAACTCTATATGTCTGTCTGTTACGCCTAAACTACTGAACCGATTTTCATGAAATTTGTAATAATAATCATATTTTTTTTTTTTACTTACAGAGATATTGTTATGTAGTGTAGGACCTTAAATTAGCGAAATTAAAAAATTAAACAACAAAATTCGGCGACAGAAACCAACAATACTTCTAAAATAAAACATATTTTGTTGTATGAGAATCCTTTCTTTAAGCAGGGGTACCTCACCTCCATGTTTGAGATGAGGTATCTGTACTTAGGTAATCTATGCTGGTCTAAAAAATTCAAGTACCCGCTCGCTTTGCTCGGTAGAGCAAAAATTACCTTATATTAAAATGTCTCCAAATAGTTCAATAGGTAATCCAGAAATTACCAGGTCATCGACCAGTCTACGCATTCCTGTGTAATTTTCAATAAGCGAACGAACCTTACTCATATCATAGTCACACAAGGTCTACACGTAGGGACAATGTGTCACATTTGTCACGTAGTCACCTGGCACTACTTTAACTAAGTCTTGCTACACTGTGATGTTTGATGATATTAATGTTCATTTGATTGTGTGGCTAAAAAGAGAAATACCTATAAAACTAACAGACCTACAACAAAATTCGGGTTACCGTCGGAACACCTAGAAACCAAAATGAACATACGGCGGAATTTCTGTAACGGCTTCGACTTAATACTTAATACCTAATAGACACATAATAAAATGCGAACGCTTTGAAATAACACATTAGATAAATTTAATAAATTTTAGTAAAAAAATTATTTCAATAAAAATATTCGTTAAAAAAGTAATTTAAAAAAGTTTTTGTATAGATGGCCTGAGTACTTATTATAACATTTGTTATCCTATAATGAAGCCATAATGATCCTATGACGTCATAGGATCACCTATGACGATATATGATCCTGCCGTAATTTCGAACACAAGGCCAATATCATTGATGCAGGTCTATTTCCCCAAAATGTAACAAAAGTAAAAATTTTCCCATTAAGTAACAGCTTCCTCACTTCGTCACAAAATCATGTTTTCCTTCAACAACCTGTTATTATGTAATCGTTATCCTTATGAAGACGTGGTTATACGAATTGCAGCTCTAACTAAGTACAATTACTTACTATTAGCACAGATAAAATATGCTAGTAAGGCCTTTATAACTTACTAGCAGCACATCCCGGCTTTGCACGGGTGTAGGTACTAATAAAACTACTGGGATATAATATACCTGTAACCATCCCAACAGTCCATTCTAAACATCGGTGAAAGAATTTTTAAAATTGGCTAAACAAACAAACAAACTTTACCTCTTTATAATATTAGTATAGATAAGATTGATGATCTATAGAACATTAGATTAGAGTATCAATATTATTTAAAAGAAATTGCTTTCAGCAAAAAGGCCGCCAGTTGGTTCACAATGTGTTTTTCGAAATTGTTACCATTATAGTTTTAAGTAACCAATAAAGAGTTATCTATCTATTATTCAAAGGAACATTATGCCTTCAAACATGGAGTGCTCACGTTTTCCCATGAAATCTCAAGATATAAGTACGAAAGTTCTGAAAGTGTAGATTATGAGTTGACATAACATTCAGTGTTATAACCGTCAGTGGCGCCCCTAGCGGCGTGTGAAGCGTACTAATAACGTGATGCTTCGGGGCCGCCTGAGGGTCAATGCAAGGCGCTCAAATGGAGCTGGTGTGATCTGCATCCTAATAGACCCTCGATCTTGGAGGCTACGGCAAGGCTTTCATGTTTTGAGCACGTAGATTTGGGGGGTTTTTTCGGTAATATGTCTTAGTCATAATATACATAACAAAACCATTACAATAAGTCTCTTTATACCTTTATACCTTTTAATGGTCGGTTTGGACATTGGTACAAATGTTTCAAACTGTAAACTCTTGTCAGGATTGGTTGACTTTGACTTGTTAATAAAATAATAAAAGCGCTCCACTAAATGCAATATTTTACTTTTGATTAATACTATTACATAAGTGTTTTCACACATCGTTGCTAAAGTTCTAAGGATTTTGCAACATTATTTATGATATTTCTATATACAAATATTAACCAATTAAACCGAATTTATAAGGAAAAAGCGACCCAAATTCATAATTAATAAATAGTAAGGTACCTACCTAACTTTAATTCTAGCTAATATAATTTATCATTTGAGGATGACATAATTTTGAATTGATGATTGAGACCTAACTAAGTAACTTACACACACAATTGTTTTGGGGGATAACTGTTATTTTTGATTAGCAACAATTTGATACAAGTTAGACAATCCCCATTCAGTTCCAAGAGCTTCTAATCTTCGGTTTATGTTTACAAATTTGAATTCAGCAAATTTCTGAATTGAAATTCACGCTGAGTGTTGAGTAAACCTAGAACTTGCGCCTTGCAACGAAGGTTGCAGCAAGGCTCCGCTGGTTTTGATCGCGTGGTCAGGATAAATTACTGATGCCTCATGAAGGGCAATAGGAAAGTTTTTTGAATGCAATCTTCAGTTGCTGTGGTAAAAAAAATTTGTAAAAAAAATGGCAGAAGCCTGGTGACCGTAGTAGCAAAATGTGATATGCACACATATCACATATTTAGGTATGTAGGTAATTGGTACACAATATCGTCAGACACATTCAAAGGATCTAAAATTAACTAAAGATCTGAAAAAAGGAAGGCATTTCTCAAATATAAGACCATTCAGATATCCGAGAATACAGTTTCGATTTTTTTTTTTTTTTTAATTTTAAAAACTTTCGGAAAATCGTCATTGTATTCAACTCAACCACTAAAGCACAACCAGCAAAGCTGTCGTTAAGACATGAACGGATATTGCAAAATATTGATTTGCCTCTGACTAGCAACTTGATATTGAGACGAAGGTATCTATTGTTACTGTAAATTAATAATTTTTCTGTACGATTTTGCGAATATTATGTTATATTCTACCATGGACAGTTTTACTTACAATAATGATAATTATAACTGGGACACGTGTAGAGCTCTTTATTAGATTTCAATTTTGTTTTTGTATACTTTCAAACGGGAATGTATACTGATCGCAAAGTCCAAAGAATGAGTACCGACATTTTGAGAAACAGCCATCTAGCGATGGAGTTATGAACTATAATGTCAACCTACCTGGAAAGAGACAAAACCCAACTTAGTAGTGCTACTCGCCACTAGATGGCAGTAAATATTTAGTTTTCTCTAATGCCAAGAGATGACAGTACTCATAATACAGAACTTCTAAAAGTAAATTTTATAATCCTTTAAATTTATACCTAAATACAAGACTATTAGAATAAATATTTTTCCACGGTACCTACTTTACTGATGTTTTTAGATGAAGAAGTCTACTATTTTTTTCATTATTAAACTAACTTTAGCCAATAGTTAAGTATTTAGATAAGGTATACTTATTTATCCATTTAAATCTATAATAAGTATTGCTTCAAGCAAGGTAAAGATTACAAAAAAACAGAAAAAAACTAAAACAAAGTATAAATTGGCACATCAGCGAGTAAAGAGAACGGTTTGCGCGTTGAACTCTTTTGTATGGAAATTAGAAGTAGGTACTTTTGTTTATTTACAAGAATGGCTAATAAAGGTTTAAAAGTATGTTTAACGCTTATGAAACATCCTCAGGAATATGAAAAAGATATTTTATAAGTAAATTAAAAATATTTAAGTTAGTTGTGATACTGACCATTCCTAAATGTCTCGGCTGCCACTTGGAAATATGACAATCATCTTCTTTCTAAAATTATAAAGCTTAGGTAGGTATGTTAGGTACCCATCATTTGACCGTGGATGTTGGGACCGACCCCCATAAGACAGGCCTTGACGGAAGCACCGGGGGGTGCTTCGGTCGCGGAAGAGGCCTAGAGGTGGCGCGCGCGCGGGTGTTTCCGCGCGCCACTCTGGAGAGGGGGCTCCAACGAGCCAGCGCCGTCGGGGCCGTGGAAGAATGCTAAGCTAACGCGTGCCCATAGCCCCGGCACTATGGCGCCAAGATGAAACCCCGTCGAGTTTTAGTGGGTTCGAGTCCCACATAACCCTTCTTGCTGCCCCCGCGGCGGAAGGGTATGCGCGGGCATTTCTCGACGTTAAAAAAAAAAAAAAAAAAATCAGATCGACTCCACGTAATCCTCTTCATAACATAGGTCAAAAATAAAACAAACTAAAAACAACCTTATTTTCCTCATTTAATTTTAACAATTTGTCCAAACAATAATGATGATTGATTCACTCTGATTTGAATTTGTTACAATTTGTCAGTACCTACACCTAATTCACATCCAATTTTCCCATGAAATTTTAATTCTGCCTTCCTGTCAACATAATAGGACCTCATGTTCCATAGAGATAGAAATATAGAGACTGCTGGATTTTGTCACACAAAACACAACATTCCGGTAAAAAAAGAGACCACACATAACTGTTTTTGTCTCTTTTCCACGTGTCGCCTTTTTCTTTGGTCAGGTGAAAATCAGAAGTCAGAAACATTTTTTGCAAACCGGGGGGCATGTCTTGTTTTAACTGTGGTTTTAATGAGTTTAGGTTCGTCAGTTTATTTATAAATATCGATGTTCAAATTATTCTAGTAGGTACTACAAAACTATGGATTTTTTTACTGTAGTCCAAGCAGTACTTTTTACTAGGTCGTCTAATGGATAAATGGAAATCCGTGGTCTCTGCCTACCCCCATGGGAAAGAGGCGTGATTTTATGTATGTATGTCTAATAGATCTTTATTCTATGCTAATGGCACTAATGGTATCACGTAGCGTAGCACCCAAACATACAACGCCATCTCGTGGTCACGGTGCCATTTCACGGCTAATTGGCGGGAAACGCGGAAACATGGCGGCCTTGTCACTTCCGCTTCACGCAAAAAGTTTGGCTAAATCCCTTTCTGACATAATAGTCTTGTTTATATTATAATTACGTGAGAAATGTAAACTATTTTCTTAACAATTAATTAATTAATTAATTAATTAAATTTGTCCCGTAGCGGGGATCAAATCTACCACGTCTCACCCTTCACCCACTGTGCCACAGAGGTCGTAAGAAAGGCCAGTGTCAAAAAGACTGTAAAAACCAGATCACAAACCACATTACAGTGCCATCACCTTTATAATAGTGACAACTAGGTTTTAAGTTATAATCTAGATCGAACTGTGTTCTTGAATTATTATTTTAAGTTGTCTGTCACACACAATTCGAATTTGCCATCTGCTTAATCATTGACTTCAGACAACGTAGGTAGGTACCTAGGATCTAGCAAGTCGCTGATCATCATTGTAAATTACACATCTTGATTGTGAGACAATGGTTCCTATAATTTGCAAGCGCTTCATTAATTGTCCACTAATCGTCCGCTTCCTTAAGATCAAGGCAAATGCTAGTTTCTTGAAAATTCTGATGGCTTCTAGATTTTGACGGCAAGATTAGTTACTTTTGATTTACAGACTGGATTGCGCACACGCCTGAGCTTCGTAGCAACCTTTTACAGCCAATTTCAATAACCTTTCTATCTCCGATTTTGCCTACTGTCGGTAGATATTTGACATATTTTGTATGGAAGTCATGTCAAATATCCATCCGCAGTAAGCAAAATCGGAGATAGAAAGGTTATTGAAATTGGCAGTTAATTGTGTAGTAGCTATATTGTGGTATGAATATCAAAGCGCTTTCGAAAATGACATTTTAAGAATTATCTTCACAACTATTCCAAATTCTTTTGTTTAAGAATTTTTCAATTCTTGTAAGCATTATCTAGTTACTATTGATAGATAGATAGATAGATACAACATTTATTCAGCACACACAACACAACACGTAGATACAGTGAAAAAAGACAATAACAGAGAAGGACACAAAACAAGTAAGTATACAGGCAAGAAGGTACAAAGAAGATAGCACAATGAAGGACAAACTACCTTCCTGCACTGAATATTAAGTCCTTATGCTCAGGATACACGACGACACCAGACACTAAGACACTCAGTGTATACATCGACTGTCTGCGTGTGTCCACCGCCGCGACACTTAGTTGCAAATCAACTTTGTATGCAATCGACACTAGTGTCGACATTTGTGTCGAGTGTCAGTGTCGTCGTGTATCCTGAGCATTAGATAACATTAACCCCTCCGTGAGAGCAGTGTTGCTGAAAGGGTCCAATCTCAGCTATTATTTTTATTATATTGCTATTCAGGACGGAGAGGAACCAACCAATTATCATGAATATCATCATAAAAGTCGGTCCAAACGTTCTAGAGTTCTAATGGTGTTTATTATCCTACATTTATATTGAAATGTTCTTGTCATAAACTCGCAGGTGCAGTAGACCAGGTGCAAAGCTAACCACAACTTCCCCTTGACCTTGAGCAACCCTCCTGGAAGATCAGAATAGAATAATGTTGGTAATTACCCGTCTTTTTAGCTATTCCGACTTTAACTGGCAGGATATTGGTAAAGTCGACGCATCGCTGAGTAGCGACCATTTTTGTTATTTCATTTGTTTTCTTTTCATAAGGCGTTTTTGTATGTAAGATTGATTTATTATATTCGTCAATCAAACGGCTCCGGCTGCGGGCTCGTAAGGTTAAGAAGATTATTACTTTATTCCATTTCAGGCAATAAAATTTACGAGACTAAAAACCAGATGTAAGTAATCGTAGGTACCTAGTATGAAACAAACCTAAGAAGGTTATGGTTTACCTAAATAAAATAAATTCTTGAATATTAACTTCAAATTACAACTAAAAAGTACCTAATTATTTAATTACCTCCTTAAATTATTTTGTGCATATCGAGGTTTATTGACACTTAAACTTTTTTTTGATGCAACAAATACCTATACATGTTCCTAAAATATTTACCACAAATACTTTTTTCTACATAGTTTAGCTTTTGACTTTTCAGTTTTTTCCGGCTTTAAAAAGCCGTGTGGTTTTTTCCCATCACTATTTATGACGTCGTAGCCTTGGGCGTACTACGTCGTAAAGGCCACCCCTTAATAAGCCAAAAGTACTCATCATTAGGTACTACCCATGCAATATCGTTTTAATATTATTACATGCTGATAAAGTGTTTTTATGTACTTAGTCAAATTGATTAGGTAGCTAGTATTTCCACGTAACGTGAACAAGAATATGTAATAACAGTGAACCGGGTTTGGTATTTTTTACCTAATTTTACCTAACAACTTAGGTAAAAAAAATATCAAATTGATTATTTTAAGTACATACTTTTAAGTAAGTATAGATTATTTTTTTAGAACTATTTATTAAGTGTTTGGAAATCATAACTCTATCACCAATCCATTTTAGTATATTGAGTAGGTATAGGTTACCTTACCTTACCTAATGGAAATGATATAATACACTTGCACCTATCGGGTACACCTTGTGTACTGAAACTTAATACTAGCCTTTAGTATGAAGATTTCACCATACACCATCGAAGCCCGGATAGCTCAGTCGGTAGAGCATTGGACTTTTAATCCAAGGGTCCAGGGTTCAAGTCCCTGTTCGGGCGGTACTTTTTGCATTTATTTTTTGTTTGTTGCTTGGTTTTGGCATGGTCTCGTTTATCATCAATACGGAAGTTTTCGTGGCATAGGGTCAGATCGATTACGAAAAATAATTACATATCAGTGACATGACATTATCGTAGCCCAATTATTTTTGAACTTTTTGTGCAACCAGTTTGGTAATTATCTTGTTTAATTTGATTATACCTACTTACTTACCTGAAAGTAGCTTCCTAAAATTTTTATTAAAACAAAACAAGCCAAGTGCGTGTCAGGCCACGGTCAATGTAGGGTTCCTTAGCATTTGCGAACGAAGGGTTTTTAGATGCATAAAGGTACTGCTTAGGTAGGTATTTACCTAACGTAGGTAAGTAAGTACCTACTTATTTTTTTTATTGACTGTAGCTAAGTAACTTAACAAAAGTCGGTAAAACATCCTGTATAAGTTATTAAAAAAGAAAACACCTGCTATCACGCACGGACGGAGCCTTCAGTCACCTAACAGATTAACGTTCCACCGAGCTGTAGTACAACAATGAAGTAAGAATAAATTTCACGCTACCATGTTTTCAGTCTGAAACCTAGTCGAGCGACAGAAAACCTAACCTAGCCGTCGATTCGCGCCATTTCACTCTACTCGCCATTCGAGAACGCGCGCGCAAACGGTCACACCGTCTCGTTAATTTCGAATTTTTATCGTAAAAAGTTTCTATCACGATAAAAAAGGTGAACTGCCGTGAGGGCCACAGAATTTTAAAAGTGCTGTGCTTATAAAATTAATAATAAAATATGTCCCGCGCGTCCAATTTCAAAACAATATTCTAACATGACGAAATACAAGTTAAATAACACACTCCGTTCTCCGTCCGAAGTGACTCTTACCGCGTACATGGGAACAGAAAATGCTAGGAATTATCCAGAACTGGACTCGAATAACGACAATGTGAACACAGAGTCGAACAGAAACTTGGAGGCGGCTAAGAAGTGTCATGTTTGTCCGCACTCGTGCGAGTTCCTGAAGCAGTCTGATAAAATAGCGGCTTCGTTGGTGAAGCCGGAGAGGTTCGGCTTGAACGAGCTGAAAGTGGAAGGGCTTGAGGTGTGCCTTTGTGAGAAGTACAATGGAGGCTGCAAGCTGTGTCCACGGGCAAGTCTGACGCCGACCTTGGCGCTGAACGATGGGAAGGAGTCCTGTCATACATGTCATAGGTCGACATGCACTACCGTATTTCCAAGTAAGTCAACTAGTGCGAAGCCAAAAAAAAAATAAGTAAGTAACACACTACGTAAGTCATACTCATCCAGTTTAAAAAAAAATGTTTTGGATAAAAAAAAAAATTCGTATAAAAGTGAAAAGTTCGTAAAAAGTGTCATGTAAGTTATCAATAATTATTAGAGAAAATGGAAAGCTTAATTAATTTGTGGCAGGTAAAAAAAAAAGATTTCTTTCGGTTAGGGTAGGACCTTTAGTATGAACAAAAAGTTTACTAATAGTCGTGGAATGAGACTATTTATTATAACTACCATATTCCTTTTCGCAATTATTATAACCGCCATTCTCTCCCGCCTCACTTTTTTTAAACTAAAATTAAGCTCTACCTAAAATTTTATTCATTAAGATTCTAAGAATTAATTGTTCTGCATTCAGCACGAAGTGCATTTTTAATGAATTTTAAATTTATTTTAAAAAACAACATTTGAACATAAATACAACATTAATAAGATGTTTCTTACACGCTAAGCTCATAAATATTTCATAATTTGTTATTTAAATATCTATTAAAAGTACCTACCTACTTAACTCTTTTTATTGTGTTTTAACGTGTTCAGTGCCCATGACGCACACCTACGAATTAAGTTCCTACATAGATACCTACTAATTTAAAAAGATTTGTCAATTTTGCAAAAGTATTTAATAATACAACTGTTCAAACTGTTGTGATAGGTACAATTACACAAAAAACAATTTAATTAAACAGATGGTTCTTGGTTCTTATTGTTTTTTGTAAAGTTATGTCAATATGTAGGTTAGTAAGCAAACAAATATTACTAACTAATCTTTAAATTTAATTTCAAGGTGAACTAACACTAAAAAAAATTAAATATAATAAATATCCTTGGACATTCCACACAACGTCATCTAGTCCCAAGCTAAGCAACTTAATGCTTGTGTTATGGTAACCAGATGACTGATATAATACTTAGATACATTTTTTTTTTGTAAATACATACACACTAAAGTAGTGTACGTTAAACATCGATAGACTATCGATAGTATCGATAGTAAATGGCTATCGATACTATCGATAGTTTTTAAAACAATCGATTGATTGTTTACTCAAGTATTACTTAAACATCCCTAGAGTCTAGGTATGCGTGTATGTAGGTTATTCCCCGGCCATAGTGACAAAGGCGTAGACATTGAGATTGTTTTCTCGTTGTTGTTGTTGATTACCGTGCGTATTTCATTCATTCAAAGGTGTAGACATTGAGATTATTCTCTATGGTAGGAGAATTACCGTGTGTATATCATTCATTTACCTACAAGACAAAAGACAGTCAGTTTTTTTATTGTGGATGTTTGAAGTGGAGTAACAATAAAGAATGAGTAGCAAGTCACGTGCGTGGGATTACTTCAAAAAGACTATCTGTGTATTCCAGCATCTTCTGTGCAATTGTTTCAAGCAATGTTCAAGCATTTGTTTCTTTAATAATGATGAATGCTTATTTTTTATTGTTATTTCAAATTTAATTGAAAATAAAACTCTTCGTTTCGTATAAAATTTATTATTTTATTGATGTCCTACAATCTTTTAAACTATCGATAGACTATCGATACTATCGATAGCTTTTAGTAAAACTATCGATACTATCGGATTACCAAACTATCGATGTTTAACGTACACTACACTAAAGATAGAATACACCCAGACACGGAACAAATATCTGCAGAACATACCTACAAACATTTGTCCCGTATCATCAAAAAGTCAAAAGTCAACCCCGCAACCCCCGCATCTCAGGGCTTTCGCCCACTGCGCCACAGAGGTCGTCAAATTGTAGCAAGAAAGAGGTCAATCAGGCCGTAGCGCCTCTGTTTGGAATATCTTATTGTTTTCTTGTTAGTCGGCCATTGTGGATCATTGTTTACAACGTCTCAATAGATATTGTACACAATGTCTGTACTCCATAGCTAATGGGAAGGTAACTGACTTACAATTATAAGGATTTTAATACACCGAGATAATTCGTTGTTTACAAAATAAGGGTCTTATTCATGAAGATTTGTGAATGTTACTCCTACCTATGGCAACGAAAACAGATCTATAGCAAAAGATTTAACATCAGTTTTAGCTAATATATGAATATAACTACTAATAATTATGTGAATATTATGGTTGACAGTTTGTTTAACATGGCACGTTGAATTTGACTGAAGTGTAGAATTAATTAGAAACATTTCTAGTAGAAAGTGAACTGAAGATACGAGTGTTAAAATATAAAATAAAATAAGCTTAAAATAAACATCGACTGATAGGTAAAATTGGAATCAAAGATAGTTACACAAGTTAGTGATATTCGTGTTATTACAACGCACGTGTGTTTCAGCGTGCGCGTGCGCATAGTGTTGTAATACGTGACAATAACAGATTGACATCGATAAACTTACAATATCGATGAATTTGGATGAAAACAATCATAATCTGTGTCCTTTCATTGTGTACGTGAGACTAGCATTCTTCTTTAATTTTCCTCTTTTAGACGTTTTATGACGTTTATCAGCAATTACCTAGGTCACAGAATAAAGATCCCAGGTACCTGATTTCTTTTTACTTCTTATGTGAATACAATAAGACAGAAAACAGAACTAAACAATCTTATCAGAGACAAAAACAAAGAGAATCCAGTTTAAAAAAAATTTTATATAGAATAGGCTTGCCCAGCACCTAAACCATCCTCTCAGCTAAACCGGCCATATCCTCAGGAAATACAATGGTCAATGCGTGTGGGACTGACTAGCCGCGAGTTTCCTCACGATGTTTTCCTTCACCGAACTTCTTGGTTGTTACAAAATAGTGTTGTTTATCTTGCGTTGCCAATAGCGTCTCTAGGTGCCACCTGACTGCCTCTAAACGTTGCATCCGATCCGCAACTTCCTGGGACCTCGACCGGCGTGACGCGACCTGTCAGTGTCAGTCACGTTTTGTCCTCTTTTAAGTATTGTATCAATACGCAGGGGAATGTACGACGAACGCGAATGGTGGCATTAAACCTTAAGCAGGGTAACTCACCTTGCCGTGTAGCATGTAATGTATCTGATACTGTATCAAGTGAGTATGTAGGCTCGAAGTTTACTAGATCAATATGAATAAGAGCGCTAGTGTTTCATAAATACTTACTAAAGTTTAGTTTTTTCATATTCTATAAAATAACAACGGACTTGATGGGTTTTCAAATATATATATTTTTTACAATATTTTTACATTTCAGTTTAGCTTTCTTTTTGTATCACTTTTTACGATCATATTACAAGAACTCTGGTTGTAAATCTCTCTAGTTTTTGATTTTAATTAAGTTGTGTTTCTTATCGTCTACCACACACGAGTTCCTATAATGTTGTCGAAATGTAATCAACGCAGCACATGTTAATCAAACAAGGTACGCCTGCCTGTCACTCTATGATTTTAAAACGCTAAAAATGCCGTCACTAGATTGAGCCACCAGTTCATATAAAGTTAGAAACTTAAACTCATACCTGATTCCCACGAAATCATCAGAATCTTAGGTATTCAATCAGGAAAGAATACTCTCCTACCAATTTACTAGAATAATATTTTAAACATCTAATATCCAAATGTATAATTATGCATTTTAGCAATTTATACAATTAATTATTTTCATAGGTCAGGCTTTTTATACTAATGGATCGTTAGATTATTAATTTATTGGCGTCGCTTATTTTTATTTTGAAATGACTTTTAAAAAGCGGATTTGGTCATATTTTTTGTTTGCTTTTTACATTTTTTTCTCATAGTTTTTGGTTATTAGGTAAACATTGACACACAAGACAATTATGCAATATAAATTAATTTAAAGAATCAACCTATGAGTTTTAACCTAGGTCAAAACCGAGTGCACCTCTCTTCTTGGGATAAGTAGGTACTTACAAATACAACTGTTGACAAGATTGACGGTGAAGGAAAATATATTAAAACCGACGAGTTTATTTTGATGTGGGCGAAAGGATCCCTGAGGCACGGAAGGTCGTGAGTTCAGCTCCCGCGAGTTGGTTTTGTTGCAATATTTGTATCAAGTCTGGGTTTTTTTTATTTCGAAAAACCTAGCTGAAAGAAATAATATAGTTTGCCGTGAAAGACGGAAAACAGACAGACAGACAGACAGACACACACACTTTCCCTATTATAATATTAGTATGGATGGATATAAAGATCGATCCAATGACTCTACCTACGCATAAAATATTCCACACAACTTCCCGCCATCCTCACCAGTTCAAGGTCAATGCTTTAAATAGGCATGGTGAACAATATGGTCTATATTATGATCAGAAAAACCAAAATAAACATGAAGAATTAAAAGTAAATTTATTTTTAAAGTTTTAGGAAAACTCACAGCTAGATTAGGAACATACTTAACAATATTGAAGCGTGTGCCTATTTGCGTAGACACATGTTTGCCGATAGCCAATTAAAAGTTTCCACATTTAGTAACTGAAATACATAAAAGATAAAAAAACAAAAAATAAATAAAAAAAAGTAAAATAAATGGTACTTACGAGTAGGTAAGTAGGTATAATATGTGTAAAAAAAGAAAATGTCGAAAAGAACAATGTATAAGACCAAAATTAAGTGTCTTTAAACACATTTTGTCAATTAATTAAAAAAATAATTCAATGCAGTAAAAACCTCTGCTTAGCAAAGACCTTATCTGCACGATAGAGAAGATTGTAAGAAACTATTAAATTTTAATAAAAGATGGCATAAATTAACTTAAAAATTAAAATTAAGTCTTTTAGCAATGCTAATTATGTAAGAGCAAAAAACGTTTGGCAATGCTAAAATAAAAATAAAATAATATTCTAGTGCTAGATCGTGACCTAAAGATAAGCTAGATTAAATATTTGCAAAGCGGTCGTTTGACCCGCAACGCCCCAACTGTTAATTATGCTAAATACAAAAACGTTATTAATTTATCAAAAAAATTAGAAGTGAGTACTTAATACTGAATGTAGCTAGTATGACCTTCGAAATAAGCAAAAAATTATCAAAATTAAAATCTAAGAAAATACGTAAATAAATTTTGAAAAAAACTGTCAGGACTTAAAATAAAAATAGGTACAAACTACTGATAGGTCCACGATTAGGTCCTGAAAATGGGTGGCAAGTTATTCGGGTGACATGACAAATAGTCGGTCCTAACTTTTAAGTCATTAAAGTTAAAACGACTTAAAAGTCACGACCGACAGGAAGTTTTAGGAAAATCCGTCCGTCATCATTTTTTTTTTCATAAAAAAACTTCGTGACCAGAATTAGCTATTATGTACCTAAGTACCTCATACGATTTGTAGGTATTCATACAAGAAAATAGGTAGATAAGGACCTCGCAAACTGTTCAATTAATGCGCTTAATAACATCATAGGTAAGCACTGTATTAATTAACAGTAAAACCTCCAATCAGCTAATTAGCTTGGTGCTAATTTATACTACTTAATGAAGGTAAGGTATTACAATAGGTACCTAAAGATTGCCTTGATTTCATTAATCGATTAAATTGTCTCTTGATCCTATCACAACGTTATTGAATTGAAAATCGATTGCAAAATGATTGTCGGTCCCGGCTTAAAAACTGCCGCCTTACTTTTCTAATAACCATGTCTTGCCTTGGCAGTTGGCACGACACGGAGTGTTTTTTTTTAATAACCATATCTTGCCTTCTGCACGACACGGAGTGTTTTTTTTAAATAATGCAATGGATTTCAGCAAACAAAGATAACGTGCAATTTTTTAACGCGTCATGTTTTGAAAGTCGTCGAGAATCGACATCCTGGTCTTATTCTTATTGGTCTAGTAAACTTACGTTAACTAAACCGGATGGGTATCAAATATGTTGCTCTCTTTTCACTGAAAGAAGAGTAACAAGAAAAAAACATTGGATTAAGTCGTTTCAATAGAGATGCAGATGTCTAACTATCAATTGTTATTTACATAATAAACATAATTGTCATTGTTATGATTCTATACAAACAACAGTTCTTTAGTTTATATAGATTTAAATATGAATACTTATTCATAAGTCTATTTTATAATAACAATACCAATTATTTATTGTTAAGTTGGCAGCACTCGTCATTATTACAATAAATGAGTAGAAACGGTGTATTTAAACATTTATTTTCAAGTTCAATTTAAAATGTTGATTTCCATGTTTCCGCGAATAATTTTCATATATAAATTACTAAATTACTGCTATTATATAATTATGATTTAAAATTTACAGTTCATTGTGTGTAAGTGCTCCCACACAAATCCGCGATGCGACGCGATGCGAGCTCGCATCGCAGAAATTCGCATCGCAAGTTTCTGCGATGCGACGCGATGCGACGTCGCGCGAATTTGTGCGACAAGCCGTTTAGTAGGGCGATGTAGGAATGTGCGATGCGAAGCAGATCGCAAATTCTTGCGATGCCATCGTGCGAATTCGCGCGATATCGCAGATTTTGACAATGCGACGCGACGTCGCGGTTTTGTGTGGGAGCCCTAATAGAGCAGTTTTATATCTGACATAGAGAATAAGTTGTAAAAAGTAATGCAAGGTCACAAAACATTTGTAAACATTAATTGAAATCGTCATGTGCAAGAACCTAGTCTGAAAATTAGTACATAGGTATAGTTTTATGGATTATTTATTTATGGATAATTTTCAGGTTTAACAAAGAGATTTTTGAGACCACTTTTTTATTAGGGACGTCCCGGCTTCGCACGGGTGTACTAATGAAACTATCGAGATAAAATATAGCCTATAACCTTCCCAACAGTCTATTCCACACATCTGTGAAAGAATTTTTGAAATCGGCGGTAGTTTCGGAAATTACCTCCGTCAAACAAACATACATTACCTACCTCTTTATAATATTAAAAAAAAACTCGGGCCTTTACTTTACTAGATGATCTATACAACGTCAGAAGGCAATCTTTGCCTACACTTAACAGGACACTGTAGTGCCTGGGACGTTGATCAGATGGAATAGGCTTGCCTAGCACCTATACTATTCTCTCAGCTAATAATATTACCCCATTATGCATTTTCGACCTAAAACCTGTATTAAACCTGTATTAGCTAAAACGCATATTAAATCTGTTGCTATCTCTTTTCGTTGACATATGGGTGACAAGAAAAAAACGTTCTTAAAACCTGTATTCAATTGTCAAGTTTTTATGAATAAGACCCTTAGTATTTGCAAATATGTAAAGGCCTAAGACAGCCGATCCAACACATACAAAGCTATACATAGAATGATAAATGTTTTTCTTAAACATTAATTTCCTGAAACTGATTGGTAGATAGTAATTAGGTTTTTCACATAATTGCGCGGTCAAGGCAGGCAGCCGAGTGGCGCTTCCTTTACAATCGCGACGTTTTTACCACGTTTTTTTTTAGTAACGTCACTGACGTGGTAAAAACGTGTATGGCCCAACCCTAGTGGTGGAGTTCAAAGACCTTTTTAAAACGATTGAAAGATGGATTTTCTATTTGATAAGTTTTTTATTGAATGTAAAGTTTGTGGGCGTTAAAAGTCCTAACAGAATGAGCAAAAAATAACAATTTGATTTACTTATTGATATTGTGTTTTAAATTGCCTCGCATAAGTTTTTTTTTTAATTGAAACACTAATATATTTTTTTTTACTGAAAGAAATGTCTACTGCTCCCTGGGATACAGTCGTGATCATATTTCATTTTTTTGCGTCCACTTTTGTAATTCCTATACAACCTCCTTGTTTAAAGTCGGTTAAATGCAGATACGTTTTTTGTTGTAAAAATGGTGATCTGGTCACCGTCTGTCGTCGGTTATTGTTATTGCAATTGAACCGTTGTTGGCATAACCTCAGCTTGTTAGAGCTAGCATTATTGTAAACACACCGTGGAAACATTCCTATAGGTTTCTACTATTGTGTTGAAATGAGAATAAAGAAAAAATCGTTAAAACAAACTTTATGACAAGTGGCATTTTTTATACCTATGGATTTTAATGAAACTTTGTACAAGGACTAGCAGCACGTCCCGGCTTTGCACGGGTAGTACTAATAATGCTACCGAGATAAAATATAGCCTACAGTACTAGATGGCGCTAGTAAAAATGACCCCATTCTAGATCGCGCTGATGAAAACGCGCGGCGCGGAATGACCTCCCCATACAATCAAACCAACGTTATTTCTTTGTAATATTAGCAGAGACTAGTAGAGACAACCTGAATTACCACATAGGCTATTTAACCAGTATTCCCATGGGAACAAGTACTGTTTACCTTGGATAACACAATACCTAGCCAAAATAAAGGCTCTCGACGAATGACTTAAAAAGTAAGTCACTTACGTAAACACCTCACACATCTAGTTTTCTAATAAAATCCACAAAATATTTTGTTTTAGAAAGTGAATGTTTACGTTTTCACTGCGCGGGCGCATCACATGGTCGATGGACGCGCGCTGACTTACAATCGAGATACTAATGAACCTGCGTATTGAATAATGACTAATGTCCTGTCTCAATAACCTACTATCTCTGGCTTCGCTTAATTAGAATTTAGGCTGTGAATAGACATCAGATTTTTTTAATCTGATGACTCAAATTTCTTCCTTAAACAACTATCGGACGGATCGCATGCATTTAAAAAAGAAATTAGCATGCTCAAACAAATGTATACCAATGTAGGTATAACTAAAAAATGTATAACAAATGTATACTCTACCTTCAGACAATCTGATCTGATATTTTCTGACGGAAAATATCAGAGGTATCGGTTGCCTGTTACATACCTATTATCATAGTAAATCTATGCCTATTATAGTTAAATTGACTGTCATCAATGGTCCAAACTCTTTAAACTATCGAAGTTAAATATTGCTGCAATTAATTGTATGCAACAGGCAAAAATCTTACATCGTGTACATATGGTAGGTACTTAACTGTCGTAATATTTAAACTAAAAGTCTAGATTTCACTAACTTTGAATTTGGCTACAACGAACCGGAATTTTCAGTTTAAAGCTAAGGCCAAACCTGCGCGTCAGTAAAGCGGGACGCGGGACGCGATGCGGGAGCGTCTGCAAAGCGAAACTAACGTGCAAACCTGCGCGACTGCGGCGCGAATCGCCAACTTCATTAATTGATGAACAATCACTGAAGACGCGCGACTTTATCTGGAAAATATACTATAAAAATAGTAATGAAATGTGTTTTATTTACTTACCATCCATTTCAAACACCGGACCGATCAAATCCCATATTTTATCCTTTTTTCGTAAATTCTTATAGTGTGGATTTTTCAAATCATATAAAATAGGATATTCTCTTACTTTTTCTATAAACAACTCTGTAGTATCTCCTGTTGTAGTCATTGTGGAATTAAATAACAAACAAACTCGCTCACAACACACGTCTGACCACTGGACGCGTGCGTCCCGCTCTGCCGACGCGGCCGTCCCGCGATGCGGTCGCGTAGGTATGCAAAGCGCCATAGATGTATATGGGTAGCGTCCGCCGCGCGGTAGACGCTCCCGCTTCGCAGTCGCTTTGGTCGCGCAGGTTTGGCCTTAGCTTTACACAAAACCATCTGTCTCAATTGTCACCTGCACAATACCTACATAGAATAGAAACTCGTGACAAAGCTGAAAGCCTATTCACTCACTGGCCAATGAAGCGTTTTTATCTTAGCTTGTTTTGTTTCAGACTTTCATTTACATACTCATACTGTACCTACATAGTAGGTATTTGGATTTTTGAGACGCTTGGGAACAAAGACCTCTGTCATCAAGCAGTTTTTCAATTACTGACTTCTTTTATCAACTAAAAACACTTTTAATTGTTTATGCACGTTACCATACTTCCAAAATGAACATGATTTGGCTGACTCTTGTCAAAACGTTGACAAAATCTTATACCAACCTCCTCAGACCAAATAATTTGGTCTGAATTTATATGAATATTACGGGACTTTATCACGTATTTACCTTATTAATAAAGTCCCGTAATATTCATATAAATTATGTCTAATGATCGCGAAAGTTTAAATTGTACTATTTGGTCTGAGCCAACCTCTATAAAAATGTTGAGAGGTCTACTCATAGAGGAGACCAATGATTGCTCTGAGGGTCTACTCTACCTAAATCATCATATGAATATCTAACGTTGTTATGTTTTAAAATCATTGGTTAATAAAACTAATAGCTGGTTGTCAGACAATTTGTAGCGTTTCAAACGGCACTAAGAAAATACTCAGATCAAAATAAAGCTAAAAATTTTGGTGGCCACTTTTCTGGATTGCTATATTAAAAACCCGATAAGTATGTACTTACTTAATGAATGCCTTAGACGAATTTTTTCGTTTCACAATCGATGGTTAACTTAACAATCCTAATTAAGTAGATAGGGGCCTAATTCTGGTAAGTACATAGTATATAAAATCAAAAAAATATTTACATTTAACCTCTAAGATAAGATTAAATTCAACCACACACATAGCACACTTGTAATTATTCTCAGATAATTATAAATATTGACATTATCAGGTCGGAAGCGACATTCTTAAACAAGTTGTTGCTACAGAGTAACATAATAAACATCACAATAGTTCAACTATGACATACCTACCTACCTCATACTATACTTACTCGTAATTAAGTACTTTCCTTCATTTCTTGAAACGAGCTAATAGGAAGATAAAATAAACTCATGTGATTGGTCGTCGAAAATAATTATCTTTCTCGTGGTTGGCTAGATTGTCAAATCAATTTTCAATTGTCAAATCTAGCCAATCACGAGAAAGATAATTATTTTCGAGGACCAATCACGTGTGTTTATTTTTCTTCCTATTAGCTCGTTTCAATAAATGAAGTATAGGGTATGAGTGGGTACATGCTACCACTTCACCATAAAACATTAAGATTAAGATTACAAGTCTCATTTACTTACAATTTTTTTTTTCCGGCGTAGAGCCTTCTGTTCTCGCCAAAGTCCGGTGAAGTTGCAATGGTCCCAAAGACTAGCTACCAAATAAGTCAGTCCGAAAAAAAGTCTCTTAGCAAGTTTATAAAATCAATGTGGAAAATAACATCTACCTACGGATACATTCTAATCACTAAACACATAATTAATAATAGTAGATGTCTACTTATATTAGTTACTTACAAAATGTGTGATAGGAGATAACCTTTGACTATTCAAACGAATTTTGTCAGGAAAAAGGCAGATGTATCCGGGTCCGCACCGGGCGATTCAAGATCGACGATCAAGCGATACGAGATCCAACATCGCTTAGCGGTAATCATGGAATGAAATCCATGATTGGATCCGATCCATTTTGGATCGGCGATCCGCTAATCCGCGATCCAGAAAAGTGGTAATCAATTTATTGGATCGTGCGCGGCACTTCCTCACCGTCTGCACATTTGAATCACGCATTAAATTTTAGCTATAACTGGCTAACTAAGCTAACTAAAGTTGGCGATTTATGTTCTAATATTAAAAAACCATTGGTTTAGTTGCCAAAAAAAACATTATTGCGTGGCCATGGGCTTAGAACGATGTGCAAACAGAAAAAAAATTCAAATTCAGGCAGTCAGGTTCAAAATGTTTTCCAAAACTTTTAGAGATGATGTAGGTACCTCACATACCTTTACTTTTTTATTTACAATACACTATTCCTCAGATTCCAACACATACATCAACGGCTTCCCGTCCAAGTCTGGACTTGAGGATCAGAAACCAAGATGGCGGCGCACCCTCAACCGGCGGGCGAGAGCCTGCTGCTCGCCCAAGACGCTGCTCCGGCGGCTGCCCATCGTGGAGTGGCTGCCCAAGTACTCCTTCAGAAGCGGCCTGGCTGACGTCATAGCTGGTGAGCCATCTTCATCATGTTGTTCACTAATTCATTTATTTATTAAACTTAGGTACTACCACAGATTACTTAAGTACAGATCTCGAACATTGAAATGACTCAGTTGACAGTGTTTGATTTTTGCGGCGCCCCAGCGGCGTTTAGGTCTTGCCTACAATCAAAAATAAGTAACAACATCTCTAAGTAGCATGCAGCCGGATACACAGTCAGGTCTTTTAAGCTGGTGACTCTATTGCCTATTCCAACGCAACTCCCTACACTAGGGAAAGAATCAGGCAAGAACCTGGGTTGGCCTGGCTTCTTTTTTTAAAGCCATCCCTCAACAATCGAAATAGTCAAGCTTATCCGTGAGATGCAAGTCAAACAAAGTAAGCCATATCAGAACAATTTAAACGAGGAGGATGAGAGATTGAATTAGTGAGGGCTTCTTTCAATTTAATCATTGTTATTTGTAGATATAATTTTCAGTGACAATTCGCAACTAGAAATCAGCTGTCCAATATTGTGCAACTGGTGGCGGTATATTCACAATACACCACAATACCATTTCATGCTCCAGTTGACACAAACGCTTTTTGTGCCGTAACTCAAGGGCGTAGGGGTCGTAGTCCCGTGTTTTGTAAGTTATGAAGACCTGATGATGACCGGAAGCTGGGGTCAATGCTCGATCCATACGATTCATAAATGATGGTTCTAAAATGTAGAGTCAAGCTAGGTGACTCTATTGCCTGTTCATACGCAACTCCCTACACCATTGAGTTTATTTTTGCCAACTTAGAAGCTGATCTTCATTCGTTTTACCGTTGTGGTCGCTTTTTACATCATCATTCGTAGCCCATTTTTTCCCACTACTATTACAGACTTTTCTTTGATCTTGACATTTTTCTCGTCGTGTAATTCTCAAACTTACAAAAATCCTTAGCTTTCGTCAAAAGCAGTTTGTTTCGATGTATGGCTCTGTATAAAGGAAAGACTAGTGGACTGTATCTCAGGTGCTGTAATTCAGGAACAAAGTAAGTGCGTATAACGGTTTAGTGTTCGTAGTATGAGAGTTGTAGCCGAAGTGCGTATGAAGTTGTAGGGGGCGCGGTCCGCGGCGGCTCGCTCGGCGGCGTTCGTCGGCTGTGCTCGGCTGCCTTCGTGTAGTGGTACAGCCGTGGTGCAGGCGCGCCGCTCGTGTAACGGGTTTGTCTCCAACACAGTTCATTATAGGACCTAAACTGAATCGCTTTTAACGGGCATGGTAAGTCTAAAGAGGCTTATACCCAGCAGTGGACTTATTCGAAATGCCAATGATGATAATGATGATGTTCATAGTTCCGAAGAACAATAGCTGAGTAATTCCATCATGTAACACGATGCGAGGCAGCCAGGCGTGACTCGACCCTGACAGTGAGACCGCCCATGCTGCATACCTGAGACTACCTGCTTCATAACAAACTAGCAGCATGTCCCGGCTTTGCATGTTAGTTCTAATGAAACTATCTTTATAAAATATAGCCTATAATTCCAACAGTCCCCTCTACACATAGTAGATCGCTGGTCTGGTAGTCTATACCAGTGGTATTACCACAGATAAAATAATACCGTTATCTCCGAAACTATTAAGCTGATTTTAAAAATTCTTTCACCGATGTTTAGAATGGACAATCGGGATCGTCATAGGCTATATTTTATCCCGGTAGTTTCATTAGTACAACCGTGCAAAGCCGGGACGTGCTGCTAGTGATCAATAAAGATTTAATATACGTTCGTGCTCAAAGTAATGAAAGAAAACTTAAAGATGCGTCATTAGCCATGACAGTACAGCAAAGCCTAGGTTACACGGTGCGAGCTAGCATGCGAGCTGGCCGTGTCAGTTACTGAGGTGCAATAGCTCGCACTGTGTGACCGCATCATACGAGTAACTGTTATGTGCGAGTGGGACAGTTGCTCGCAAGCGAGTTACTTCAACATTTTTTGTTTTTACTCGCAACTGGCCTTCCCCCACCACGCCACTCGCACGTCGCTCGGTCGTCAACTCGCATGATTTTCTTTGCAGCCAAGTCCTGACCCAAACACTTCTCTTCTTCTTCTTTTTTTGTATAGCTCTTTCAATTTCAACACAAAGTATTTTCGTAACTGCTTTTATAGTGGTATGCACTGTGATTAAACGTGTATTTTGCGACAACATTGCACGAGACATGATACAGACGAACTATGCGAGTACACTGGTGCAGTAGCTGTCTTCCTGCGACGCCAGCAGTTCGCATAGTGTGACCGAGCGAGGCGAGTCGAGCTACTGTCATACGAGTACACATGCACAGTAGCTGTCTACTGTCATATCAGCTGCTCGCACTGTGTAACCTATCCTGGCTAAGTTACAGTTTAGATAATCAGAAAATTGATAAAGTACAGTCATTTACATAGGTTGATTACATTTAAGATTGATTTTCAAACATTAGTTTGTTCATAGGGTGGAGATTCATTAGAAGCATTAAATCCTTGGTAAAAGTAAAAAAAACTCATTGTTTGGTATAAATAAAATACGAAACTAATGATTATATTCCAAGTTCGTCCTTATGAGGAAGTGGCAAAGACTGGTGAAGCTAAAAGGGAGAACTTTTGGAGTCCTGAAAACTCCGTAAAACTTTTAAAAACCAGGACCGACAATTTAACCTGCCCTCCGAAACACGGAATCCCTATAGGAATATTATCGAAATCATTTTTGATTTAATATGTCTTCTAACATCACGCGACGCACGAAGTGGACCCCGAGTTCTGTGTTTTTGTAAAGAAATGTTAATCTTTTTCATAAAATGATCATGATCATTTATACAATTAATTTTTAATTACAGAAACAATGGAAAGACATTGTTGTTATTAATGGCCGGTATAATTGGTGACCCCGAACAGAGACAGATGCAATTCATTATGTCAAGTGACGTCACTTGTCACGTTCCTTTTGGTACTTTGTCCAGGAAGTGGGTAATGGTATGACCAACCTAACATTACCAACGTGCCTATCACACCCACCCACCCACCTTCGACTGCCACTTAAGCATTATTTCAAAGTATAGGCGTACGAGTACCTACGTAGTTAAAAGTTTTCAGGTAATTTCTAACAGTTGAAATGTAAAAGAACAAATTTAATTTATTTTCTATTAAATAAAGCTAACTAATGTTGGAACACATTTTAAAGTGATTTTTGAGGTCCTACAGAAATAAACAACTTTTTCTTGATTTCTTAACTGGTGGTGGGACCTTTGTAACTTCACCCGACAATACAGTCTATTTCTATAAATCAAAAGTCTCTCGTTAAGTTCCTATTAAACACTACTTTATTTATTAATTTCCTTACGTGACATAAGTTCTATTCGTGGCCTCTTAACCACTTTACGGTATTCATCTCATCAAGAAGACATGTAGCCTAAAATCTGTACCTACATAAATAAAACCGTTTTCCCCCCGAAGGGAAGAAAACGAATATTTAGGTTTAAGCCGAAGCTTGACCCACTATTTGTTTCCTTTCCAGGTATAACAGTAGGCCTCACAGTCATCCCGCAAGCCATAGCTTACGCGGGAGTTGCTGGCTTGCCTCCCCAATACGGGCTCTATTCCTCCTTCATGGCTTGCTTCGTGTACACCGTGTTCGGCTCCGTGAAGGACTCTGCCATCGGCCCGACTGCCATCGCTGCTATCCTGACGAGGGAGAACCTTCATGGCTTGGGCCCGGAGTTTGCTGTGCTCCTGGCGTTTTTATCAGGGTGTGTGGAGCTGCTGATGGGGATACTGCAGCTTGGTGAGAGGATCCTTATATTTTAAATAGTCTAAAGGCGTTTGTGCATTACTTGGTAATTGAACTGTTTTACTGACTGTTTTACTCTTTTCTGAAAAATTCTGAATACTGAAAATTCCGTAATGTGCACACGCCCTAGACTTTAAAGCGTCATTGGTGTGGTGTGGTGGTTCGTTTTCCAAATAAATTGTAGAGAAATGCTTCCTGAAAGGGAACCACTCTTCCCAAAATAGCTCTAAGTAGGTACAGGAGATTCCTTATCTAGGTTATTCTAGGTACTTATCAAAGATACAGGAGATTCCTTCACTTCACTTCTTTGTTGTGGCTACAGGAGATTCCTTAACTAGGTTATTCTACAGCCAACAGTACAGGCTTAGTGTCAAAAGACAATAAGTCATAAACGTTCAGGAATGCGCCCGCGCATTGCTAGTGTTACTTTACATTTCCATTTACAGGAAACATTATTATTTAATCTTTGTATTGTATTTAATAATAGTCACGCTGTAGAATTTTCAAACAAAAGTACCTATGATAGATAATGTTTTATTAAAACAAATAGAAAGTTAACTTGTGCAAAATGTGGGCATTAAATTATGTATTTGGTTGGACATAGCTCTAACAAACGTTTTCAAAGGATCTAAAATTTCCTAAAGATTTGAAAGAAAACGACTACTTTTATACCTAATGTGATCTCTGGGAATACAGTCATGATCATAATTTTGATATCCTACTAATATAATAAACGCAAAAGTTTGTGAGGACGTATGTTTGTTTGTTTGGTACCAAATTGGCATATATCCTCGATTTTCCACATTAGCTACATTTCATCTCGGTATTCCCACGGGAATGGGTATAATTCACTGCTGGTAGGTAATACCGCGGGGCGCAACTAGTTTATAAAAATACTAGTAACTCCAATCACCTTAGTCACTACTGAAGCCACCGCTTTATTTGAATTCCTCAAGAAATATTTTACTTATCGAACACGTCACGCATAAACATTACAGCACTACGCGTGTAGACGATGTTTAAGTTATACTTACCACATACTTACTTTACTTGTTCTATTTATTTACTACTAGCAGCACTTCCCGGCTTTGCACGATTAATAAACTACCGGGATAAAATATAGCCTATAACCATCGACAGTCCATTCTACACATCAGTGAAAGAGTTCTTGAAATCGGCTGAGTAGTTTCGAAAATTACTGGTCTTAGCTTAAGCAGGCTACCAGGTAGACCATTATTTCCATTCAAAATGTAACCCAGCCCCATTTACATGATGCAATAATATAATAATTCTTGCTTAGTGCATGTACAATTAAATTTAAGCATTTAATACTGGTTTCCCACTGAAGCTTGACACCACCAAGTTCTTGTCTGATACTATCTTTGTAGGAAGTTGCGTTGGGATTGGGACTGGCAATAGAATTACCCAGCTTGTAAAGACTGTCTGTGATCCTTATGATCCTACGGAAATTGATGTTCATTTATTTTTTCTTTCTTATGCTGCCTTGTTTTATATGAATTCCTCGATTCTAGGATATATAATTGTGTGAATCATAATTTCTAGGTAGTTAACCTAATTCAGTGGAGACAATTCCAATTGTCATTGGATAATTGGATTTATCACACGATTACTAACTAGATTAGTTTTTATGAGTTAGATTTCCAATTTTAATAAGAAATCCTTTTGCGAGAAAATTATATTGAACACGACAAATGTCGCCATTTTTATTAATAAGGCTTGCCTATTGAATAAATGACGGTTGCCTCACCACCTGGCATAGTGGACGAAAGCCCGCTAGAGACACGGCGGTCGCGGGTTTGATCCCCGCTACGAGACAAAAGTTTGTATGTTCTGCAGATATTTGTTCCGTGTCAGGGTGTTCTCTATCTATAATATGTATGTATTTACAAAAAAAAAATTACCTATCTAAGCAGTATATCAGTCATCTGGTTACCATAACACAAGCATTAATTTGCTTAGCTTGGGACTAGATGACGCTGTGTGGAATGTCCAAGGATATTTTAATATATAGGTATTTGTGATGGTCCCTCAGGGTTCCTGATAGACTTCATCAGCGGGCCGGTGTCTGTGGGCTTCACGTCCGCGGCCGCCATCATCATCGCCACCACCCAGGTGAAGGACATCCTGGGACTCAGCTTCCCGGGGGGAAAGTTCTTGCAGGTTAGACATGATCGGTCTTTGAAACAAAAATAATAATTATAACCATTTTTTCCACTATAAAGGTGGATTAAGTAGGTACAGTATTTTTAGTAGTATCTAGATCATACTCGTACCAATAAAGCTCTGATCCTGTTTCACTGTTGTTTTTACATTAAGTAATAACATTTAATAACTTTTTGTTTTAGGTAGTTACTCAAAACAAATTATTACTGTCAATCACAATGCCTATAAATCTATTGTCACTTATAATTTAATCTAGATCGAGTAGGTACCGGTAGGTACAGGCAGTTACTTTTTCATCGTTTTATTTTTTACGCGCATAATTTAGTTTTTTGCTGTGTGTTTGGCTTTCTATCGGCCTTCAACCAGTATCAGGTTAATTGAAAAATAGAAGTACTATTTACTTAGGTTATACCTACTTCAATACTATAGGTAGGTACTTGACGAATCACGGATGTGAGTAAGACCCTGTTCACACGGCATTGTCCTGCACGTTTTTTCACGTATTCGTTTTTTAACGTATATATAGTGGCCATACAACGTACATATATCCATTCACACGACGATTGTACTGCAAAAAAACGTGTACCGCTTATACGTTTAAACGCATACGTCAAAAAATCGAATGAACTTTGACGTATTCGGTTCGCAGTGGCACATGGTATAGGTTTGTTTCCTTCACTTTTCTGCGGCTATTCGTTTTTTACACGAATGATAATTTACCGTGTGAAGACCTGGGTGCGTGCAGGACAATGCCGTGTGAACAGGGTCTTACTTATACCGGAATAGTTTTGAAAACTTAGCTATGACCAGCTTTTTACCCTTCACAAATAATTTGATTCCAGGTGTGGCGAGGCATATACGAGCATATAGGCGAGACTCGACTCTGGGACTCGGTGCTGGGCGTCACTTGCATAGTGGTGCTGCTGTTACTAAGGGTTCGTATAAGTTTTATGAAAATACAAATAAACCATTGCTTTAGGGTATAACATCAAGAGAAACAAATACAAAATATGAGTGAATAGACAAATTATTCTCCAACTCAAGTCACTCAACTAACTATTTTAACTCTTTGATAAAAAAATTAAGTATGTTTGCGGATTATTCCCTCAATAGTGGACCGATTTTAAAAGTTCTTTCTATGTTTGAGGTAGAAGAAATTAAGGATCTGATGAGAATCTTCAGATATTTGATCAGAAATGTACCTCGAATCGAAAGAGTCGGAAATTGGTCGCACTTTACGATGTATGATTTTTCCACTTTTTAATTACGGGTATTTAATGGACATTGGTCCAGCCAGTCTCCTAATAAGTACCTAATATCTATTCCAGAAAGTGAAAGACATCAAGGTATCCTCCGAGTCAGTTGAGGGGGGTGAGGAAGGGTCAGGAGGAGGGGGGAGGGCGCGGGGGTGCGCCGCGCACGCGCTCTGGTTCCTCTCCACCACCAGGAACATACTGGTCGTGGTGCTGTGCTCGGGACTGGCTTACTACTTCGATACCAGGCAGCAGACTCCTTTTGTGCTTACCGGTGAGTGAAAGAGAAAGGGATAAGTACTTCACTAGGCGAGTAAAGGAAGTGGGATGATTGGTGTGTGGTGAGAAATAAAAGTGTGAGAAAGAATGGGATACTTCAGTAGGCGAGTAAAGGGAGTGGGGTGTGTGGTGAGAAGTTGGGAGAGACGTGGTGTGGTTGATATCTCTCCATTCTCGTGTAGACACTAGACAGAACATCCTTGTGGTAGTACCTACTGTGTTCAGGACTGGTTTACTACTTCGATACGATGCTGCAGGCTCCTTTTGTGCTTACCGGTGCGAGAAAGAGAAAGAGAGAGAGAGTGTTTTCAATGCGCGAGAGGGGGAGGGGTGATGTAAAGTTTGAAAAGGGGACGTCGATCTTATAGTATCAAATCAAAAAGATTTAAGTACTTAGTAATTTGCCCGATATTCCAGGTGAAGTAAAGCCAGGTCTTCCATCAATATCAGCGCCGCCATTCTCCGCCACCGTGGGCAACCACACCTACACCTTCGTCGAGATGACGTCAACGTTGGGGTCCGCCATCTTTGTTGTGCCTCTACTTTCTATCCTGGAGAATATTGCCTTGGCTAAGGTCTTCTGTGAGTATTTATTTAAGCTATTGCATAGCTTAACCGCGGTCCCCGAGTGCCACCCGTCTTTTTCTATTCAAAAGTACCTAGTTTCAAGCATAGTCGTGTTAAAAAATTAGTTAGAATCAAATGTGTTTTTATAGACAGGCCCTGCTTTTTTTTAAACTGCTTGCTAAAAAAACATTATAGGTATCCTGATTTTCAGAACGTTTATTGAATTTATAATCATAGCCAGGGTCTCTATTAGTTTAGTTTCTGTAAATGATTAATAAATCACACAATTTAGTGGCTAAGCTGAGCTTTTGTTCCCAGCTGAAGGTAAATACGTGGACGCGACGCAGGAGATGATAGCCCTCGGCGTGTGCAACCTGGCGTCCTCCCTGGTGGACTCGATGCCGGTGTCGGGGGCGCTGTCCCGGGGGGCCGTCAACCACGCCTCGGGGGTCGCCTCCACCGCCGGGGGGCTCTACACCGGGGCGCTCGTGTTGCTGGCGCTGCAGGTAAATGTGGCCTTAGCCTTAGACCAGTCTCAATAACCTGTCTCTGGTTTTGCTTACTGTCGGTAGATCATCAGCATCATCATCTCCCTGCCCTTGTCCCAGTAAGTGTGGTCGGCACAACACGTCGGTAGATATTTGACATAATTTTTTATTGAAGAAATGTCAAATATCTTCCCTCAGAAAGGAAAATCTCAGATAAACAGGTTATTAAGACTGGCAGTTATTACCTGTCCTAAAAACTCCGTCACGAGATTTGACCGGGTAAAAGAAAGAAAAATATGTATTCTCGTAATTCTGTAAGACCTCAAGGATGCCTTTTTTTATATGCTACGTGACTTTATTGCCTGTTCCAACGCAACACTTACACAAGAGAAAGTTCTTTGGTGCACGGATTCGATCCCACGACCTTCGAAACGCAAGTCAAAGTCCACTTGGCCAACACGGCTATAATGTAGGTTATCTGTGTTCCAGTACTTCACGCCATACTTCTTCTACATCCCGAAGGCGTCGCTGGCCGCGGTGATCATCGCCGCCGTCGTCTTCATGATGGAACTGCATGTCTTCAAGCCTATTTGGAGGACTAAGAGTGAGTACCTTTTAACCCCTAGAAAGAGTGGTGTATGTTATGTGGGTCAAAAACAAAAATTTTCTTTGGTTGTGTTAAGAACGCTATTTGTGTAAGAGTGTGTCTATGGCACCATAACTCATAAATGAGTGAATCGATTCGAATGTCGCTTTTTTGCTTTTAGATGGTTTTCTGGTGGTGGTTCTTTTATCAAAATTGGGGTGAAAATGGGGATGCATTATCACATTTTCCCAAAAATACTAAAACTGAAAGTAGCATTAACATCAGTACCCTTTTACACGTAGCGTGAAAGTGGGGCTGAATAATCGTTTATTTCGGAGCATTATTTTGGTGCACATAACAACCCAAATGGCATACTATTAAACACGAACATTCCAGAACTGGACATAATCCCGGCTGTGGTGACGTTCCTCTCGTGTCTCCTGCTTCGCCTGGAGCTCGGGATCGTGATCGGCATCGCCGTCAACCTGCTGTTCCTGCTATATGCCTCGGCGAGACCCTCGGTGCACGTCACTAAGGCTGTGGTGAGTACTTCATACCAGGGACTGTAAAGCCGAAAAATAAAGATACCCTTAATAAGCGGTATGACGGCTTACCGGATTACCTAAATTTTCATTACTGACGTACTTCACTTTTTTTTCACTTTTGTTATCGATGCTTTTAGGTCCACTGCTGTCGACGCTGCTACGCGTCTCAGACATGTCCATATTTCTATAATTTTTTATGCATTTCTTATGTTCCGTTGTATACAGACGAACTATTCTGACGCCTGCTCTCTGTGTTGTCCAAGTAAAAAATATTGTATCCTGACCTCTGTCTTTATTCTGTGCCTCTGTGTCTGTCGCAGTCATCGGACGGCGTGGAGCACATAGTGGCGGGCGTGGACCGCGCGCTGTCGTTCCCGGCCGCGGAGTTCGTGCGGCGCGCGCTGCGCAAGGCGGCCGCGGCCGGCGCGCCGCTCGTCATCGACGCGTCGCACGTGCACGCGGCGGACTTCACCGCGGCCAAGGTACATACAGGACCGCACACAGGTAGGTACCTACAGTTCGTGCGGCGCGCGCTGCGCAAGGCGGCCGCGGCCGGCGCGCCGCTCGTCATCGACGCGTCGCACGTGCACGCGGCGGACTTCACCGCGGCCAAGGTACATACAGGACCGCACACAGGTAGGTACCTACAGTTCGTGCGGCGCGCGCTGCGCAAGGCGGCCAAGGTACATACATACAGACACACTGGTGACGGAGTTTTTAGTCCCTAAGGCCTCCTCGACTTTAAAAGTCGAGACCGACAATATAACGTGCCCTCCGAAGCACGGAATCACGTAGCTGATTGGTCTTCTTATAACATATTTCATCTCTATCCCCAGGGCATTAAGTCTCTAATCGAGGACTTCCACTCGCGAGGTCAGACCATCATCTTCTACAACGTGAAGCCGTCCATAGTGAGCGTGCTGCGCGGCGTGCGGCCCAGGGAGTTCCTGCACTGCGCCTGTCCCAAGGAACTGGACGCGATGCTGCTGAGGACCGTGCGTACATAGTGTAAGTACTTACTATACCTAGGTAGGTACTAAGCCAACACTCACAGGAAAGACAATGGTCAATACGTGTGGGGCTGACTAGCCGCGGGCTACCTCACGATGTTTTCCTTCACCGTTTAATAGCTCGTGTTAACGCGAATATAAACTTTTGACACGAAGTCCATTGATGCACGGCCGGATTCGATTCCACGACCTTCGGATCGAAGTACCAATCCAATTCAGCTATACCTATACTATATTAAGTACCTATAGGTACCATTTCATAGCTCAGCCTAGCAAATTTCTACACTGCGCCTGCCGAGTTATAAGGTGTGCGCAAGAAATTCTAAATTATTGAACTCGAGATTGCTCAAAGAATTAGGTGGTTAGTGACATTGGCCGGTTTTTATAATAATTATCATCATATTATCTTTTGTTCACAGAGCAGTGTCGTCAGGGACAGCACAAGAGATCTCCTCATAACAGACAGACAGTATTAGTTTTACAATGTATTTATAATATTAAAGTTAGCGTTTGTATACTGTAGATAATGCAGTTGTCGAACTCAAAGAGTGAATAAAATGTTGGTTACCGTAGTTTTGGTTTTTATTATGATAGCCCAAACACGAATCCGAACTTTGCTCAGTAAATTAATTAAGGCGCCATCACAGATGAGATTGTACCTAAGCACAGATAAAATATTACTAGTAGGTACCTAAGTAAACAATAAATAAGCACTGTGATTATCAACTCTGTAGAAAAGAGTTGGAAACTTGCTCATAGGAACAAAATGAAACCTGTAGAAAATATCCGGCGGGTGGGTGAGTAGCTACTTTCTACATTGTAGGTGTAGGTACATTTAAATTCAGTAATTTTTACAAGGAAACCTCAGACCAAATAAAAAATATCTGAGAAGGAAACAATTAAGTACATATTGCCTATTGGGGACCCCAGTTGGTAGGTACCTTTGTACTTACACAAAAAAAACAAAACCATTCTACAAAGTTCCACGGAATTCCACCCCAAATGTTGCATCGGGGTGGAACATTCTCGCTTCCCGAACCCCGAACCCCGAACAAGAGCCACAGATTACTGAATAGGTACTAAGCATTCGAATCAACATACATGGTGTTCATTTTGATGTAGGTAGGTTACACCGCGTTTTAGTTTTACCACATAATCATATAAACTGCCTATTTTAACGAGGTTAAGTTAGTTGGTTTGTAGGTAGCAAGCTCTTTCCATCAGAAAGGAAATAAATTAATTGCAAAACTAGGTATTGCACGGACGACCTATAATTTTTCCCTTTCTGACCATCCATACCTACCACACGGAATGAAAAATGATTTTTGAACTAACCTAAGTAGGTATAAATTGTTTTCGTACCTACCTACGAATTGGGTAAGTATTTAATTTAACATTTTAGCGTTTACTTATCATGTTGTACTATTCAAACATAAGCAACGAATCAACGATAAACAAAATAAAACTATCGGACAAATAACATCACTCTGTAGATGGCCAGCTGTTTTCATTGATAACAAAACCATTGGCTATCTCACTCCCACTCATACTCAATAAGCATAAGTCTGTCTCTTTCCCACTATTACCTGCCCTAGAAACACGCTCTAGATTAATCCAGATACTTCCACGAAAGTAATACCCGTTGCAGAATATACAATTACCCAAAAATGATTATTTAGCAACTTGAATAAGTCCCTAAACTTTTTTATAAACAGTGATATTAAATTTGTTAATGAAATTGTAATTTCTAAATAGATAATTGGTTTAACTTTTGCTTATAAACAATAGGCATGATGACAGTAATTGAAAATCGCTAAAATACTATATTTACTGAATAAAACTTGAAGCTTGGAATGTAAAACGCGCATTTTTTTCTTTATAAAGAGTGTGATTAATATTTATTTTTATAAAATAAAACTACAAAATAAGGCAATTCGCCATGATATCTTGAACACCAATCAGAGCGCATGACGTCACGTCTTTGTAAACCACACGCGCGGGAACGGGAACGTCAAATTTCGCATTGTTCAAAGTTCAATAGGCATGATGGCAGTAATTAAAAATCGCTAAAAAACTATATTTACTGAATTAAACTTGAAGCTTGGAATGTAAAACGCGCATTTTTTTCTTCAATATGAGTTTGATTAATATTTATTTTTATAAAATAAAACTACAAAATAAGACAATCCGCCATGATGTCTTGAACACCAATCAGAGCGCATGACGTTACTTCAACTAATGCCGGCTGTACACTCTCGAGGAGAAACCCCGAGACAGGCCGAGAACGAGTATAGCCATGGAGCCAAGGATTTTTTTTTTCGAAATTGGTATTTTTTTTAATGCCATTTGAATTGCCTCAATAACTTGAACAAAAACTGCTCTATAACATTTTTTCATAAGACTAATACTTAGCGAGAAAATACCCAATATTCAAAAATAATGTATGGAACGCCACCTATTATGCCATTTTCCTACAAAACTATAGCCGGCACAGCTTCGTAACCACGTAGTATTATACTATAGGTATTTAGCTCTCATATAACACCTTAAACACCTGTATCCACTAACTACTTTTCCTGATAAAATTTTTAGATAGGTATTTTTTCTAGAACATGTCAATTTTTTCATGATCAAAGCGTTGTTTTTGATTATAAATCAAGATAATACAAGCATTTTACCGCATTTTATTGCCCTTGCAAATTATCAGTAAAAAGCTTATTGGTAAAAATACTTTTAAATTTATGATTTACCTACCTACCTACCTACTTCCCAACTTCATCTACCTACTCATCTAATTCTACTAACCACTTTAGTCCAGAAAAAAACAAAAAAAAAATTGACATGTTCTAGAAAAAATACCTATCTAAAAATTTTATCAGGAAAAGTAGTTAGTGGATACAGGTGTTTAAGGTGTTATAAGAGAGCTAAATACCTATAGTATAATACTACGTGGTTACGAAGCTGTGCCGGCTATAGTTTTGTAGGAAAATGGCATAATAGGTGGCGTTCCATACATTATTTTTGAATATTGGGTATTTTCTCGCTAAGTATTAGTCTTATGAAAAAATGTTATAGAGCAGTTTTTGTTCAAGTTATTGAGGCAATTCAAATGGCATTAAAAAAAATACCAATTTCGAAAAAAAAATCCTTGGCTCCATGGCTATACTCGTTCTCGGCCTGTCTCGGGGTTTCTCCTCGAGAGTGTACAGCCGGCATTAGTTGAAGCATTTACAACACGCACGAATGTCACATTTCGTATTGTTTATGTTTACTTTCACTACGACTATCTGTGTTTTTATTAAGTATATCGAGTATTTGAGTTTTAAATGTTATTAAAATTGAATAGGTATAAAACAACACGAGTCATGGAGCAAGGATTTATAGGAAAACAGCGCCATTTGCCTAGAATCGACATAATAAAGTTACGAGAGTTTTCGGCATCAAATAAAAATTGATTGTTTACATTTTTACATTCAGACCAATACGAGACAAATACGAGTGTTGTAAAACTTAGGTCAAAGTGTGATCTTCACAAAATTAAAGCTGAGTGAGTACCTACTGAGCAATATTGTTTTTGAATCTCACCTTGTACCTATATTTAAGTCACTTGTTTCGTATTGTTTTATTGTGAGGAACGCCACAAATAACTAAACAGGAGTTTTTAAGGGTGTGTTATCACCCCACACCACTTTTATACACTTTCGATTTCATATGTAATAACACAAAATAACTTTATTTACCAAACGCAGCGCACTTGCGTCTTATTTACAAAGACGTGACGTCACAAGTGATGCCATGACACTTTCAAGCGTTTTCGCGCCGGATTCAAAATGTACAAAGAAAAATGCAATTATTTGCAAAAAAACTTCGTATTTTCTTAAAATTAATAATTTTTCGTATAAAATAGACGTATACCTACATCATAGAAAGGAATTTCAAAATTTGTCATCATGCCTATTACAAACAGTTCTGTTATTTCATTTAGGTCATTTTAAAAAAATACGTTAAAATGTAAAATATTCCTTTGTAAATATTTGTAATTGGGTTATTATCACAAATGTGTAACTTATGAAAAGGCATATGAAAATGGAAAACTTTAAAATACTTATATGTCTTATGTTACTGTCTGGTCTGTCTGTAAAAATGCAAATGCAAAAAAAATCACGATAAAATAAGAATACTCAAGTTAAATTCATAAATTTCCCCAAAATTTGGGAATATTTCTACGTGGTCGCACAAATTGTGAGAGCGACAGAGACAAAGGATATTTCCCTTTCATGCATTCTTCGCTCTCATTGGCTGATCCTGAATTGGTTTCTGGAATTCTCGAGCAACGGAGCGCTCTGATTGGTTAAATCTAGTAAGAAGTAGTTCTCGGGCCCTATTGGTTTCATATATAAACGCGGATCGCTCGGCGGGAAAGCAGTATTATTCGAAACACGAAACCAAGTGAACGAGTGAGTTTACGCAACTACAAATCTACGAACAAATTATTCCGAGTGATTTTATCATCTAGTGAATATAAAAAGAAACAATGCCAGCTATCGGAATTGATCTTGGAACCACCTACTCCTGCGTTGGAGTGTGGCAGCACGGGAATGTGGAGATCATCGCGAACGACCAGGGCAACCGCACGACACCTTCTTACGTCGCCTTCACGGACACCGAGCGACTCATCGGAGATGCAGCAAAGAACCAGGTCGCCCTGAACCCCAGCAACACTGTCTTCGACGCGAAACGGCTCATCGGAAGGAAGTTTGACGACCAGAAAATCCAAGCGGACATGAAACACTGGCCCTTCAAAGTCGTCAGCGACTGCGGCAAACCGAAGATCCAAGTCGAGTTCAAAGGTCAGACGAAGAGATTCGCACCTGAGGAGATCAGCAGCATGGTGCTGACGAAGATGAAGGAAACCGCAGAAGCGTACCTGGGAACATCAGTGAGAGACGCCGTCATCACGGTGCCAGCATACTTCAACGACTCTCAGCGTCAAGCCACGAAGGACGCCGGCGCCATCGCTGGTCTGAACGTTCTCCGCATCATCAACGAGCCGACCGCGGCCGCACTGGCCTACGGTCTCGACAAGAATCTCAAAGGCGAAAGGAACGTTTTGATCTTCGATTTGGGCGGAGGAACTTTCGACGTCTCAATTCTAACCATCGACGAAGGGTCCCTGTTCGAAGTGAAAGCTACTGCGGGAGACACGCATCTAGGAGGAGAAGACTTCGACAACCGGCTCGTGAACCATCTTGCCGAGGAGTTCAAGAGGAAGTACAGGAAAGATCTGAGGTCCAACCCGCGGGCGCTCCGCCGACTGAGGACCGCGGCCGAGCGCGCCAAGCGAACACTATCCTCGAGCACGGAGGCCACCATTGAAATCGACGCTCTCTATGAAGGTGTAGACTTCTATACAAGAGTATCCCGCGCCCGCTTTGAAGAACTGTGCTCGGACCTCTTCCGAGGAACCCTGGAACCTGTAGAGAAGGCCTTAAAGGACGCTAAAATGGATAAGAGCCAGATCCATGATGTCGTTCTCGTCGGAGGCTCGACTCGCATTCCGAAAGTTCAGAACTTACTCCAGAACTTCTTCTGCGGTAAGCAGCTGAACCTCTCGATCAACCCTGACGAAGCCGTCGCCTACGGAGCGGCCGTCCAGGCTGCGATCTTGAGCGGCGATTCCCACTCGAAGATCCAAGACGTCCTGCTAGTCGACGTATCACCTCTATCATTGGGTATCGAAACAGCGGGTGGAGTGATGACGAAAATCATCGAACGCAACTCGAAGATCCCTTGCAAACAGAGCCAGACCTTCACCACCTATTCTGACAACCAGCCAGCCGTCACCATCCAAGTGTACGAAGGCGAGCGTGCGATGACGAAGGACAACAACTTACTTGGCACGTTCGACTTGACCGGTATCCCGCCCGCGCCGCGGGGAGTGCCCAAAATCGACGTCACCTTTGATATGGACGCGAACGGAATCCTCAACGTCTCTGCCAAAGAGAACAGCACCGGACGAAGCAAGAACATCGTCATCAAGAACGACAGAGGACGGTTATCTCAGGCCGAGATCGACAGAATGTTGTCGGAAGCCGAGCGTTACAAGGAAGAAGACGAGAAGCAGAGACAGCGAGTGGGGTCGAGAAACGCACTGGAATCTTACATCTTTAGCGTGAGGCAAGCTCTGGACGACGCCGGAGACAAGCTGAGCGAACAGGACAAGTCCACGGCTAAGAACGCTTGCGACGACGCTCTGCGGTGGCTCGACAACAACAGCCTCGCGGAGAAAGAGGAATATGAAGACAAGTTGAAGGACGTCCAGAGAGTTTGTTCGCCGGTCATGAGCAAGATGCATGGAGCAGGAAATGCGGGCATGAATGGCGGTCCTGGAGGCATGCCTGGAGGTGGAATGCCCGGCGGAATGGGCGGCATGCCCGGAGGAATGGGCGGCATGCCTGGCGGAATGGGAGGAATGCCCGGCGGATTCCCTGGAGGCATGGGAGGAATGCCTGGTGGAATGGGCGGTATGCCTGGTGGAATGGGCGGTATGCCCGGAGGAATGGGCGGCATGCCTGGCGGAATGGGAGGAATGCCCGGCGGATTCCCTGGAGGCATGGGAGGAATGCCTGGTGGAATGGGCGGCATGCCCGGATACCCAGGATACCAAAGAAACGACGGACCCACAGTTGAAGAAGTTGATTAGATCTCCAAGTGAATACCTTTTTGATATTTTGTGCCAAGACTGACTGATTTATTTAGGTATAAGTTTGTTTGTTCCTATTTTAGTATTATGCCTTTAGCTTATGATTATGACTGAATAAAACTTAAATGTTATGTTTATAACTTTGTTTTTCTTATGTTTACACCTCATACTTACTCGTAATACTAATAGGTAGGTAGGTAGGTAGTCCCTATGCTAAAAATAAATCTAGCAAAGAGCTAAGGTTAACTTGTCTGGTTTTATGCCTAAACTAGTTCTTCACTTGAGGTTATTCAGTACCTACAAACAATAAAATAAACAACAATAGGGCTTCACATTATTTCAAAAATTGTAGGCTAGCTTTAACTTTAGCGATCCAATGTCAGACAGGTTTTCCATTACTGTCATGCTTTGTTGCTTTTCTGTAGGTATATTATACCTAATATTATCTAAGTAGAAGGTCTTTAAGTCCAACTACAAGGCCTTGTAGTAGGTCTTTTACTTAAATTGATAGGAAGGTATCATAACCGATTTTGGAAGTAGGAGTCGGTGAGGATACGATACACAAGTTTACCTACCTTAATCTTGGTTTAGCTTATGTTAGTCAAATCAGCCACCAACATAGCTGAACTGCGATTTTGACACATTAGGGCATAAATAAAACAAATCTGGAGATTAATCAAATGTATTACATTCCCAACGCACCCCTCCCACAGCCAGCTCGCGTTACAAAACTTTGGTTACACTACGATACATACCTATAATAGTCTAACATCCATAGTCTATCCATGCACCTTCGCACCGCTAACATTACATTCATTAACTAACTGCCGCGCTCAGACATTGACAACCGTTTCTTAATTGAAGACCATCTTTATAACTAGATAAGCTACCAATATGATTGGACCATATTGGTAGCTTTTCAGATGTCGCCACCAGTGGCGATTGTGATGTTTATTTTGAAGATGAACTAGGATCTAGAAAGCTGTGAATGTTCATTAAATCTTTCCTCATAAAATTTTGTAAATTGGAAATCTGTGGTAAGATTTAATGAACACTGAATGTCACTGAGTGCGGCTGTAATGCTCTGTTCAACTTGAGAAGATCTAGATTTCCATTCGTAGAATGATTTATTTGGCACGAATGACCCTTTTATATCTGAAATTCTGAACATTTTCTTTACTTTTTCTGAGCACAAATAGCCAGATTTTAAAGAACAAAGATTTCTTAACAAAAGGCCTGTACCTACCTAACTTTATTTATTTTGTGCTAACAGTGAGTTTCATATGATGTTATGAGTTTTTAGAATTCTTAAAGAGATGACGAAACTTTTCAAGTTGCACAGAGCGCAGGGATAACTAATAGGTGCATTAGCACCGAACAATCCTTGAGCAGTAAAAATACATATTTCATCCACAAGTGCTGGAAACTTCTACTTAAACTGAGCAGGAAAGTTTGTAACTAAAGACCAAAGTCGCATTCACATACATCATTGTAATTTGACAAAAAAGTCTTAGGAAAAAGTTATGCATGTGTACACTTTCCTAGTTAAAAATCGGTCTTAGGGTTTAGGAAGACAGACGAAAGAGATCAAGTAAACTATAACGTGGGAAATTCGAGAAGTCTCATTAAAAGGTGACACTCCGAGTCTGACATTTGGGCTACTTTGTAAACTAAGCCCTGAGCCCCTTTTGGCAATCTATGAGCAAACTGTTAGGGCAGCTATATTCAACACGAAAGGAGATCCTATAATAGCTTATAAACTCATCGACATTATTTATTTCAAGATAGATACAAAGTTCTGAAAGTTTTACATGTATACCTGCCCTAAAAGTATATTCAAAGGCATAGGGTTATGAACACACTGACACGTTTACATATTTGGCATTGCATACATTGGACACAAACCTTACACTATACGATATGACACATTAAAAGTTCTAAATAAAAATTTGCTTCGCACAAGTCAACAATTAAAATATAATTATAATAATTTGAATAATCACAAAATTAAACTAAATAGGATTTAAACGATCAGTGTGAGAAGACTAGCACTAACCGATAAAAGATTTAAAATTAAATTTTCTCTACAGATATTTATTTAAATCTAAAGCCAAAATAAGAGTATTAAAGACATGTGTAAATAAAATCTTTACTCCGTTCGCAGAGTCGATCTAATATAGGCCGCTCTTTCTCCACATTTGTATAGAAATGAAAAGGACGCACAATAATAGACATCTTTCGTGGCCTCATTTGATAATTAGGCGGGGCCTAATGACAATAATCTAAGAGCGCGATCTTTTATTCTCCCTACTAGTTCGACTCGGTGCACGGAGGTAAATTTACAACGTTGCTGTTCAAAAAGAAATAATTTAGACAGATCGTCGACCGAAACTTATAACTATTTATATCTACCTTCACTAACTTACATTAGTTTATATAAATGCATTACAATCTCGCAGCGTGATGTGTACGTAGCCGAGACGACTTAACAACTATAGCTGGGGTTGAAGTCTGACGAACACACAACACATTCAACTAGACAATCATCTTAAGTAAGTTAACTTTCATTTCATGTTTGATATCTGTTGATATTGGAAGCTATTCTATGACGCAAAAACTAAACTAATTAAAGATGTTGCTGTCCCTTTCTTAACGATTGAAATGCAAAAAGGATAGCAACATGTTTAATTAATTTAGTTTTAGCGACAACTGTATTGGCCTCTATGGTATTGGCATACCAATTTGATATACGACTATGTTTATGTAACAGACTGTGCCGAGAAAAAATGAAACTTAGGCCAAATTTACTTTAGTCATACGTGAGGAGGCGAATGCTACACACAATACATAGGACACAATTAGAGGAATTTACAAATTCATCTTAATGTAGTCCAAAGATTGGTTAGCACGGATAAAATCCTAATACTAATATTATAAATGTGAAAGTTTGTGAGAATGTTTGTTATTCTTTCACGTAAAAACGGCTTAAACCGATTTGGTTGAAATTTGGTATGTAGATAGGTCATACCCTGGATTAACGCATAGGCTACGTTTTATACCGATATTCCCGCGGGAACGGGTTTACGCGGGTGAAACCGCGGGGCGCAGCTGGTAGTAAATAATCCAAATATTACTTTTACAACTGTAATGTTTAGGTCGAGATATATAATATTTGCCTGAGCAAATAACAAAACTTATCTATTTTCTGTTTTCTGTATAGAGATAATTGTAAACCACACATTTCATCATCAGACTTCAAACCAGCGATTCGCTTTTCCACAAAATGTCTTTTACATATACACAATTGTATGAAAAACGAGTGCCTACATACTTACAGCTAGAATTTCTTAATATTAACTAAACAATCTCTCAGATTCAATAGATATTGAATTATTTTTGAAATCAAACAGGTTTTGTGCGGTTAAATCACTTTCCGCCATCTTACAAAACTAAAGAAAACATATTTTTCTCATTAATGGATAAATCCATTATTTTGGATAATTTTTATAACTTTTATAACAAACTTGTAGTAAGATGTGTAATAAAATCATTTAAAGCCAAAAGACCAAGGGGTCGATATAAATCTAATTTTAAATTATTGAGCCGAAGTAATTGAAAAATTCTTAAAAGAATCAAAAATGAAGTCGCTATTGTGGCAGTTACGGTTGACTTTACTCGACCATTTTCTATGATATTTTTAGTACAAAGTAGGGAGAAGCATGTAGTCTTTTTGTAGATTTTAAGATTTAATTATCAAAATAAATCTTACTGTTCCTAAAATTGAATTACCTCTATGTTACGGCTATTTTTGTTTTTTTCTTTGCATTACTGTCTTTACAAGGACGAATGTTTTTAATCTAAAGACATCTGAACAGGTTAATACTACCTTACTATTAATTTCAGTGACTTCTAATTTGTAAAATCGATAGAATAGCTCATATTGAGTGACCGGATTTTAGCTACATTACAACGCTTCCACTACGAACTAGATTATTCTAGAAGAATTATAAATTTCTAGAACGACTGCCAAACGTCTTTACAAATTCACATTTACCAGACAATCACGTAAATTATTAACTAAACAAAACACATTCAGTGTTAAAGTTCATTATGAAAACAAGCTTGACGCTTTATGTTTCTTGTGATGTTAACTTTGTAAAGTAGCTAAAAACAAACGTATACATAAAGTTGACAAAATATTCATCTATTGAGCGCATTCTCTCAACGAATACATCTATTCATTTATTACATTTCCTGTTCAAGAAAGCGCCATCTATTATTTATTTTTCTCAACTCACTGTACGAACAAACATAGTACTAGTGGCGCCACCATTGTCTAAATCAACGTAATTGGTTGAACATTTTTGAGGTTATCTCTTATTACTCTCAGTACTAACGAACTAGTGGCGCCACTATCGACGTCTAAATCAACGTGATTGGTTGTGGCTGGATTTAAAAGATGGCGACATCTAGTTTACTATTCGTACTTTACTCTTGAACAGGGTAAATCAGGAATTCCTATGGCCATTACAATTTATGGCGTAATTGCATTAAAATAAGGGTGTTTATGGCCCGTGGTATATCCTTGTACGTTAGTACTTCAGCATTTCTTCTTCCAGCTCGGTGAGCGGTAGTTTACTGTCTATCACTGGAAAAGAAAAACAGTAGTTTAAAACAATGGATTTATTTGGAAAAATGAAACTGGAATTGAGTATTTACCTATATATTGCAGTAATCAGTTTCGAACAATCAATATAATCATGGCTGAATTTAAATGTAAAGATAGGTAGATTAGTCGATATGTCGCGCCATGTAAAAAGAACGCTAAGGGTAAAAGCTGCAGTTTTAAGGAATCTTAGGTGGGATTGGTGAAGTGACGCGGCGCACTTCACACCATTGATGTAGCGCGTGCTATTGGTTCGTGAGCGAGTGACCCGGCAGCAAACATACCCCCTCCCGTTACCGTTCTTTTTACGTGGCGCGACTTATACTTAAGTGAAACAATTACAATTACTCACAACCAATTTTTATTATCATAATTATATCTAAGTTTCTTAATGATAGTTTAGAAGGTTGGAAACTGATTGCAACAATGTTATATCTATTTTTTTACCTACTTAATCAAAAGTACATAATTTAGCTAACACTTTAGAACGAATTGTTTGAATGAATTATTTTACGACCAGTACCCAAGCTTATGAATAAAAGATCCAATGTGAAAATATGTAGCATTTTACAGCACAATTTTATTCCAAATTCCACTACTAGAATAAACCCAAAAGGCCAAAACATTACATAGCGCACTCAAAACCAATCATTCACCCGTTACAAACCCTTTTCCCAACCAAGTTTATATTTAAGTCGATGAAAAGTAGAGCTTCAAGTCCACTGGTAAATAACCAACCAAATCAGTACAATTTTTTTTCCTAGATCAAAGTACTTTTATATACTAACAGTGAACTTACAAAGCACCAAGAAAAACCAAGCTACGATGAGTTCCCATTAAGTCACACTTCAAATCTTTGGAAAAAAATCCCATCCAGTTACATTAAAATAAAGTTTTCAAATTTAACATCCATAATCAAATTAATTGTCGTTAAAATTAATAAGTTAAACGGTAACCGATGTCAATTTTATCAAACTTAAGAATAAAAATTTGGACCATATCTGAATCCTTCATTTACAGTACTGACCATCCCAATTACACTGTTACAATCTCTATTACTGGATGGTAAACATTTTCAGTGTAAGTATTACCTAAGTGAGGCTGGATGGGAAAATAACCAAGGAACATATTTATGTGTCTAGTTGGGAAACCCCCCAAGCAGAAAGTACCTAGTAATCCTCAGGTTAGGAAGTTTAGAAGTAGTAGTAAAATTCGCTTCGCTGACGGCCGCGCCTTTCAAACACAACACGGGGCACGCTACGGATTTAGTTGTGTTAGTAAGTTAGGTTCAACAAACAGACAATCATATCCCAAATTAAAAATAGACACTTTATAGAACAGATAAATAAAAAGAAAACATAGGATAGAAAAAATGTATACCGCATTTGGTAGGTATGGTTTTAAGTATGACATGTTTAATACTTATGACTAAATATTTACATCGCTAAGTAGCAGTAACCTAGAAACAATACAAGGTACGCTGCTAAATAAAATTACCATCAACACAATTTCTTCAGTTTGAGTATAACAGACTGGTCTGATAACTTACAGATCTTATGGCAAGAACGATTATAAACAAATTAATTGCCGCATGTGCTCTAAGCGTGCTATTTGTCAATTTGGTTAGTAAGCAAGTGTAGGCCCCTCTTTTCTACTGCCCAGGGGGCTTCAAAGATCTCCTAAAACTGCCCAGGGGGCCCACAAAAGTCCCACGAATTCTCCCTTTACGTGAACGTAAAGGGGCCTACTATAGGGCCCTCTCTAGGCTCTTGGCAGTTTGGACTATTTGATGCCCTGGGCATGAATGTACCCAGGGAATCAAATAGGCCCAAGCACGTCAAAGGAAGACATGGTATAATATAACTATGTAAGGTACGCAAGATTCTTTGACCCTGAAATGTGGAAGTCTACAGCCCCATCTGTTGTAACTCACGTTGGTCCGGGATAGTAGTATGGTGGAGGTCGCTCGTACTCAGTAGGTCCGTGGTACCGAGGCGGTCCTTCCTCCCAGTGCCTGCAACCAACCACAACCGTCACCGTGTACGTGCAAACAACACTATATGGCGCGCCACGTAAAAAGAACGCTGACGGGAAAAGCTGCGCAGTAGGCGATTTATTAGGTGGGTTTGGTGGAGGGGTGACGCGGCGCACTTCACATGCGATGTAGCGCGTGCTATTGGTTCGTGAGCGAGTGACCCGAGCACATACCCAGAAGCTTGTTGTGTCTGTCATAATAAAAGGGGCTTTTCTGAAAGATCTTTGTCCAGTTGTGGGACACACAAAGATCACAAAAACTAACAAATTTGTAATATAGGAACTCACTTTGGCGCCATATCATTATATCTGCGCGCGTGGTGTGCGTCGAGAGGCGCCGGCAGCGGCTCGCCTGCAGGCGCGCGCTCCCCCCTCCCCCCGGCGGCCCCCCCGCCTGCCCCCCCACTGGCCCCCCCGGCACCCCCCGCGACCCCCCGCGCCTCCCCCTCGCGGCGCCCGCGACCTGTCCGCTTCTCAGCCTTGTAGGCGCTGCATAATAACACATACTGTTACTTTTTGATCATACACTGCTGACTTCAAAGCTGCTGTTAATTGATAAATGAAAAATAAAAGCTTTGGGCTTCTACGGGATTCGAACCCTAGAGATCAAGCGATCGTCTTCAAGCCGGGCTGCTTTACCATTTGGCCACGATGCCCTAGTGTCGTAACTTAGCTTATTATAAACAGCAGTCTTCTGAAGTCAGCAGCGTCAAACAAATTTTAAATACAAACATAATAAGCAATAGGGGGGTTCTTTTGAGTATTAGGCTGAGATTGGTTTAAAGGGGCATAATTGAATAAGAGGGTTTTTAGAAGATTTTAGTTTCAGTTGAAACATTCTCAAATGTTTTTTCATTTCAAAAACAGCAAAAAAAAAACAATAAACCCTCATTAAGGTAGGTTATATCGAACCTCAAATGAAAGCCAAATCATGCAAAACTAAAAGAGCGAAAGTAAAAAGAAAATGGCCTACGGTTATGGCACAACGACAAAACTACATTAGTTTGTTAGAAACAGAACAACACAGAAAAGCCAACACACAACGAGGAAACAAGGCGGCAAAAATGAGAGCTAGTATAATTTAGGAGCTAGATATTTTTATTAAACCCTGCCCGATCCGTTAAGGTTATATTGAATTGTTAAGCTATTGCATAGCTTCTATCGCGGGCCTTGAGCGTGGAGACCGAATCCAGAAATTCCGTAACGAAAACACCTAACGCTGTCACTTTAGTTCAGCAACTCACCTCTAGGTGGCATGCAATAGCTTTACCGCGGCAGTCCCCGAGTGCCACACGTAATTTTTTTAACAATATACCTTGAAAGATATATTGTTAAAAAAGTCCCTTTAATTATCTCAAATTATGTGAAGATGAAATAATAAGGATGAGTCTTAGCCAAAAGCCCTCTTTGATCGGAACTTTTAATGTTATCGGGAGTATGGAAGTGTTGCCATGTTAAAAGATACAAAGATTTACAAAAAAATGGGGTAATTTTATCTAAATTACCCCAATCTTTTGTAAACTTAAAAAGTGTATTAATAAGATGTGTACGGAATTTCTATGTTCCCTTTCGGATCGGGCAGTTTTTTCTACATAGTTAAGGAACACCGTCAAGCTAGAAAACGCAGGCAATATGTAAACATGAATTAATTTTACCACACATCTGGGCGAGAGGCTAAGTTTCCAAGTCCGAGTAACTTTAGCCACAATAAATAACCTTATAATTATGTACATAGAGATCAAATTAGTCTAAAGATTGTTACCATACATTGTAGGTATAAATTTATGTTAATAAAAATAAATAAAAATAAAATAAAATAAGCCTTTATTACTGCTTTACATGCTTCTTATACTTAAGTACCTATGTAATGTATCTAACTATGATTTTTAAGTTTAAATTAAGGTAAATCCTTGTCGTTAATCGGCAAACGGTTCATTATTCGGCAGCTTGTCTCTCGACAAAGGCCTCCTCTAAGGCTTTCCACTCTTCTCTATCATTCGCAGTTCGAGTCCAGATCGGTCCTGCCACTTGTTTGATCTCGTCTTCCCAACGCTTCATCTGTCGCCCTTGGCTTCTCTTGTTTCCCCTTGGGTACCATTCGGTTATAATTTTAGTCCATTTTTCTTTGTTTTCTCTCATCATGTGTCCAGTCCATTTCCATTTCAGTGTTCTATGTGTTTTTTCTACGCTTTTGAATTTAGTTCTGTTCTTTATGTTCTCCAGTCTTACTCTGTCTCTTCTTTTTATTCCGATCACACTTCTTTCTATCGCGTTCTGACAAGTTCTTATTTTATTTGCGAGCTGCTGTGTAAGTGCCCACGTTTGACATCCGTAAGTAAGGCATGGTAGTATGCAGGTGTTATAAACTTTTCTCTTGTCTTTAATAGGTATTTCGCTGTTTTTCATGATTTCGCTGAGTGACCAATATCGTTTCCAGGTGTTTGTGATCCTTCTTTGTACTTCTTTTTGCATTGTGTCTTCAGTCGCAATCAACTGTCCCAAGTAAATATATTCGCTTACGTATTCGATTTCTTCATTGTTTATTTTTATTACTGTATGATTCGTGTTACTCAATATCTTAGTTTTAGAGGTGTTCATAGAAAGGCCTGCTTTGTCACTGTCGTCTGCAAGTTGTTGGAGCATTATTTGTAGTTCTTGAGGGTTTTCTGAAAATAAAACTAGGTCGTCTGCGAATCTTAGATGGCTTAGCCTTTCACCGTTAATATTAAGACCATATTGACTCCAGTCATGATTTCTGAATATTTGCTCTAGGACCGCCGTAAATAATTTTGGCGAGATGGGGTCACCCTGGCGGACACCCCTTTCTATCGGGAATTCTTTTCCAGTTATTTCTAGTTTGACCTGGGCGGTGCTATTACAATAGATGTTTTTTAGTATGCGTATAATTTTTGTTTGAACACCTTGTTTTCCTAGTGCTTCCCATATGTAGTTATGTTCCAGTGAGTCAAAAGCCTTATTAAAATCGACAAACCCTAAATAGTACTCTTTGTTGTATTCGTGATATTTTTGAATTACTTGCCTTACTACGTGTATATGATCGATTGTTGAAAACTTACTACGAAACCCAGCTTGTTCTTTAGGTTGATTTTCATCGAGCGTTTTTGCAATACGAGAAAGAAGTATTTTTGAAAATATCTTGTAGATGTTTGACATCAAGCTTATGGGCCTGTAATTCCCAATGTCTCCCTTGTCACCTTTTTTGTGAATTAACACAATGGTTGATTTTGTCCAATCCGTCGGGATGTTTTCTGTTTGTATGATTTCGTTAAATATTTCTGTTAGTTTCGGTGCAAGTACTGTCCTTGTAGTTTTCAGTAGTTCGTTTGTTATTTGGTCTGGGCCGGGAGCTTTTTCTAGTTTTTGTGTGCTGATTGCATTAACTGTTTCTTCGTTTAATATTGTTGGTATCGTCTCTTCTTCTGTTACTATATCTTTGTTTTTGTGTTTGTCTTCTGTTGTATGAACGTTTTTACTTTGATATAACTTTTGGTAGAAGTTAGTGGCAATATCTATTATCTCCTTTCTTTTGCTTGTGTAATTTCCATCTTTGTTTTTAACTTTAGGCATCCAGTTTTTCTTCAAGTTCAATTCCTTGTATGCTTTCTTTACTCCACCAGTTTTTTCTATATGTTTGTTCAGTGTAATTTGTCTTTTTAGTTTTCTATCCTTCCTAATGCTTTCATTTATTTTCTTACTTATTTCCGAGATTTCTCGTTTATGTTTATTTCTTCCTTCCATCAAAAGTTCTTTCCTGTCACATAATAATTGGTGAGTCTGTTCCGAAATGTCTTTTGTGCGCTGTTTATTTATTTTTTCAGTTTCTTTCTTAAGTGTGTGGATTATTTGATTGTATCTTTCTTGAAGTGATGAATTTTCCTCCTTGTTTACTTCGATTGCTACTTCCAGGTTCTCAATGAGTTTCTTACTATCCCCCAAACATATCATAGCTGGATTTGTATTATGAAATCTTCTGGCTCTTCGTGCATGGTTCCCAGATATTGTTGCCCGAACCATTCTGTGGTCTGTGTTAAAGTTTAGGCTCTTAAGAACAGAGACATCCTTAAATACTTTACCGTTATTCGATAGAATGAAATCAATTTCGTTCAAGTAATTTCCGCCGGGGGAGATCCAGGTCCATTTATTTGTGGGTTTCTTTTTATAAAAGCTATTTAATACGGCGAGTTTGTTTTCTAGAGCAAAAGCGATTAATCTCTTACCATTTTTGCTTCTTTTTCCATATCCGTATTTACCTATAACATACTCTTCTCCAATTTTCTGTGTTCCTATTTGTCCGTTAAAGTCTCCCATCACTATGACGTTTTTGCTTGAGTTTTGCATGGTTTCTTGTAATTCCTCATAGAATTTTTCTGTTTTTGCTATCTCCACCTTCTTGTTTGATTCCGTGGGTGAATATGCTTGGATGATTGTCCACAATTCATCTCCGTCTTGGTGTGTAGGAAGATTTATGTTGAGCATTGTAATTCTTTCTGATATTCCTTTAATTTCAACTATTTTCCTTACTAGTTGCTTTTTAATTAAGAATCCAACTCCCAATCGTCCTGGTGTGTTTCCAATGTAGTGTAGAATGTAGTTTTCGAATTCTTCAATTTCTTCACCGAGTCTTCTCATTTCACTGATGCCTATTATGTGCCATTTAACTTTGTTTAATGCTAGTTCTAATTCCAGTAGTTTTTCAGGGGTGCGTAGTGATCTTGCATTGAGAGTGGCTATATGTATATCTTCAATGCTTTCTTTTATCCTTAGAGGGTTTTGGTCTTTCTCTCCCACGATGACCAATCGGCTTGGGAGAGGTTTTTCAGTTCTTCTAGTTTGGTTCTGTTCGTTTGGTTTTGTCTTCCGTTCGCCGATATCTAATTGCTATTGTTTTTTTCCTGAAGAAGAGTTGGAGAAGGAGTTCGATCTAACTCTCATCAAGTTATCAAAGGCGTTTGTTGTATTTCTCCCTGAAGTGGATGGTTGAAATTTCTTTGGTTGTGGATTTTCTTTTGGTGATGAAGATAACTCTCTTTTTCTCCTATCTGTGTTGCTAGCTTTTTCTCTTACTATCAGCTTATCATAGATGAGGTACGCTATATTTCCTTTCTCTCTTTCCGCTAATAGTTGAGGTTTCAAAGCCTTCCTTTTTTCCAAAACTTCTCTTGTGTAATCTTCTTGTACATATAGTTTCTTAAGTTTCTTTTTGTTTTTTAAAATCTCCACCTTTTTCCATTCACTTACCAATGATATCAGTATAGGCCTCGGTTTATCCAGGTCATTTACATTTCCCAGTTTTCCAACACGGCGTATTTGATTAATTTCATTGTTTTGAATGTTTATATCCATATCACCTTTAAAGATTTCCTTTACTTTTTTTAGTAGATCTAAATTGGACTTTTCTTCTTCTTTCAGACCATACACGATAATGTTGTTGGTTTTTTTTTGCCTTTTTTGGTTTTCCAACTCTTTCTCTAAATTTTCGATTTTTTCTTTCAAAATTTGGTTTTCTTCGATAATTGGTTGTAATTTCTCCTCCATTTTATTCATCAGGGTATTTGTTAGAGATTCTGTCAATTCCGATGTTTGTTTGTTCATTTCTAATTTTAATTTATCAAATAATAGTTGGAATTGATCCTCCATTTTTCCCGTGTAATGGAACGTTATAGTGGGAGTTTTATTTTCTTTTGGTGGCAACCCCAGAGTAAATGTCAAGTTGTCAGTCTTATGTCACAGTATAGAAGTGTCACTATTTCCACTGTTGTTATGTTGGTAGTGAGTGAATGACTAACCTCAAAATGTGATTGTATTTTATTTGTTTCGTATTTTGTCGAAAATCACTTCCAGCATGTAGTTATTTCTCTCAATCACTTCAAATGGTGCTTATGAACCAGTTATTAGCAAGACCCGTGAAAACACAAGTGTTTTAGTATTTTTAATCTTGATATTTCTTGGAGTGCCGACACAACAATGTTATCGAAGTAAGAACCGGAAACGGACATGTTAATAACTACTAATAAACATGTTATAAGAGACTTATAATTAGAGATTAAAAGTGTTTTATGAGATAATGAGTACATTCTTATAAATAACTTTTCAATTCACTTCAGTGCACGTCACTACGATGAAAATTTACAATCAAAAGAAAAAAAAGATAATTGAAAAATCTTAACAAACTACAACTTTGACAGGATTCGAGCCTGCGATGCTTCGACCCCGGTAATTAGGGCTTCGTGGCTGAGTGATTAAGCAGTCCGCGATATGGACGATAGCTAGTATCATTGCAGGTTCGAATCTTGCCAGAGTCATTAATTTTATTAAGATTATTAAATTTTTCTGGAAATAACCTAGGTAGGTATGTGTGGTTTTACACAATAATTAAAATAAAAAAGAAAAGGTTTAAAAGTTCAGTATTTAGACTAACTTTTACAGTAAGTACTTATTTTGATTGCAAAGTTTTATCTTCTTGCGACCATCATACATTCGATTACATGATTCTTATTCATACAGATAATAGTTATAATTTAAAAAAAAAGCACAATTAAACTGTTAACATTTTGATATGCAAAAGTTTATCGACTTAAGAAATTTTAAAATCTTTCTCAAAAGATTGTATAGAGAGATCGAAAATGTATTAAAATGCAGAAGTATAGTATAGAATAGTATAGTATAGTATAGAAGTGTACTATAGTAAGTGTAGTAAGTTACACTGTAGCTGATATGACTTAACTATAAATACAATATTCTTCAAAAATAAGCATTATTTATATTTCTTACAAACCTACCATTACAGTATGTTATTATCAAAATTATGTGAAAACGCTTCAAAATGCCTAACGTAGCCAAAACTACAGTATGAATAAATACATCTTTTGAGATCAAAACTTGTAAAAGCGTTTTTAAGTGTGGGTTTAAATGGACTTGGATCGAACATTTACCTCATTACAAGATTGAAAGAGTAAACTTCAATGGAGTAAGTTTTTCTAAACTATCATGGTTTTGTATTTACCATGATTTGTGGATTTAGGAGTTTCCCGATATTTCGGCACAGTTGCATGCGCCATGATCTTAAACTCATAAATCCACAAATCATGGTAAATATCTCGTATCAAGCGTTTATAATGTTCAATGGGGTAGTCAGAGGTACCTATTGAGGTCGAAGCGGTTAATTAGATAAAGCAAGTGGACGTTTATGTATCACATGTATACAAGCAAGCAATTCCCTAGCTATATGATATACTCGTATGATACAATTTGATATGATCACTTTACAAATGGACAGTGTTGATGTGCGGTTAAAGGCCAGTGCACACTAAAACGTAGCGTACATTTCCACGTACAAAAAAAAACTAGACAAAAGAACGCCAATGCTCGATGCGACGTCATAATGGTCTCATGATGATGAAAGTGTAAACGCGTGTACGTATGACTCTAGCACGTTATGATTAGTGGGCGCTGACCTTTATTCCCTGACAACGCTGGAAGACATTCGAAGCTACAATCCACCTACGATAAATTGGTCGCGTTCAAAACTTTAAAGTCATTCGTGGACTTCGTAACACTCCAAATACGCGCAAAACTAGATCGAAAACATTTTAAAATTAGTCAAACATTAATCTAAAAAGATTCTAAAAAACACGTTGTTTTTCATCAATTTATACAAAAACTGGGTACAATTTTTCGAAAACACTAGTTAAAATACAAAGTGATACAAATCGAAATTACCTACATTTATATAGTTTTACGTTGACAAAAAGAGCTTAATTCACAAGACAAGATTCATTGGGATAGATATCACAATTCACAGAATAATAACTAGCTGTTTTATAGCCTAAGTTTTAGAACCAAACTCAATCTTGAATCGCTAATCTGTCAATACAAATATTTTTACCTCCAAATCCTGAAACTCTACTTAAACATTTGGGAGCGTCTTAACCGTCTGAGCTTTTATCTGTCAGATTTGTTCAGACAGACGTCAAAAACGTCAAACTATGAAGTTAATCACCAAAAGTCAAGAGTCAAACTAACGTCAAAAGTCAACTATAATAAGTAGTTTTAATATTCGAGCATTAGTGTGTGTGTGTGCATAATTATAAATTTGAAGCCATAAATTCTTTTACTAGAGCACACTAAAACACTTTTATGCTATTTATTGTGCAGACTTGACAGTCTGACGGCCGATTCCTATAACCAACTTACGGATGGCCGTATTTCGCCATAGCAACGTTATCTGTTAAAAAGTTTCATACATTTTGATGTTGTAGTAACAAAGTTGCTATAATGATGGACCTACGGACATCCGTACGTTATAGAAATGGAGCAATATTTAACATAATTATTTATTGACATTCGAAACTATCGTCAGTTGTACCTACGAGACAATATTATAATCACACTGGAAATGTGTGACAGATGAAGATCATCCAGAAGAATCGAAACATTGTCGGTATCTAAATCGACAATTTACGTGAGTAATTTCCCGTGTGATCATAATAATACTATTTGTTGTCTTTCATTGCTTTAACTCAAAATTCAACAATGAATTTGGTTCCGAACCAAAAACAACAATCAGATCCATCTAGCGGTAATTTCGAGCACTACAACCCCAGTTACTCGGACTCGTGTATGCCGGACTCGTTGTCCTCGTCCTTCGCGTCGAGCCTCGTCTTGAGGTCGTCGATGAGCGCCGCGGGGGGCGCCACCAGCTGGCAGATGACGTCATCACCGGCCAGCAGCAGGCGGGTGCCCGAGTGGGGGGGGGAGGGGCCCTCGGGGGGGGCGGAGGGGAGCGGGCCGGAGCGCTCGCGCCACTCCGCTATCTTGCCCTCGATGTCGAGGGTGCTGCGCTTCGAGCCGCTACGACACGTTTGTTTATATAGGTTTATTGACAGGGTTTTGTAGAGCATTTTTACGTATCATTATATTTCGTTAGGGATACTTGTTTCTTTGTTATGGAACATCTTTCTAATTCGAATGGACTCTTGTGTTATTTGGTCTTTGGAAACCTTTGTAGCTTCACCGAACTTTGGCAAGAGCAAAATGCTTATAACTTCACCAAACTTTGGCGAGAGAAGGCTCTATGCCGGAGATATGGAACAATCATGTTTGTTATTTTTAATGTTATCGTAGAAAATAGGTTCAAAATTCTGGTTACAGTACCTCTATTTTGTCTTTAAAGTTTACGTTTTAGCTTGTGATTTTGCGTTCTGTCAATAAACCTATTTACGATCTGTCAAACCTTCACCGATAACACTATACAATCTAACTAATGGTAGGTATGTGGTCCCTATCGTTTGTTAACAAACCGAAAGATAAATAAAAGTAATGAAATCAAATATAAATAAAATAGAATAATTCCATGCGGGAGTTACACAGAACATGCTTCCAACATAGTCTTACATATTATTTTACATACATGCTACATTTTATTTTATTACAAACATTCCTTAGCCTAAAGTATTATAAAAGCTATATAAATCATGCACAAGGCCCAGTATCCGCTACATTTTAACAAAAATCCGCGTAACAAGCGAACATTATCCTCAATCCGTTCGGAAATCAGTGCTCAATGTGCTCCCACCTTTACAAATATCAAAGGCGCCGCCGCGCGCTTATTGGTTATTGTTACTGTAAAGGTGGTTGCACACTGGGTTTTTTAAGCCATGCGTTACAGATAGGCTAGGGGTGGGCTAGGGGGTGTATGGGAACACTTACTTGGCAAGGGGTACGTTATCGCGGTCCGCGTACGCGTCATACAAATACTCGCTGCAACAGACAACAGACGTGACGTCAGTCATCGTCGCGACATAGTGGGGGACCGTGCACTTATATCAAGCAGTAGAGGAACTATAGAGGCTTATTTTAAAAACTTGTTGAAAAAATCTGTTGTATATATCCTTTTTTATAAACTAAATTTAAAATTTAAATATACCCTCAATTTTGTTCTTAATAAAAATCTACTCAAGAATCTAATTAGGTTATCTTCTCTGTTTTAACAACTACAAGTGACATACAGACAGTCAGAATTATATTACAGTTTTTCAATAATATGAGTCTATTTCTGAAATATATCATTTTTCCATTCTCATTACTGCTTGATTTCATATTGTGCATGAACACAGAGCAACATTTTCTAAGTGCCAGTCTGTACTTTATTACAATAGGGTTAAGACTACAATTGTGCGAGAATCGTTGCTCTGTGCACGGATGGTAACGAGCCGATATCGGGAGTAAATAGACATTGCAAGGCAACGCTTAACGAGACAAAATAAATAAAATAGGAACATTTCTCGATAAACTGAAGAATTGGATTTTAAGCTCCTCTCTTTATTGTAACAACGTATTTAGACATTTAAAAGTAATGCCTTAGAAGACCACAATTTGTTTTCAAACATCTTACTAAACTAGAATAACTTTCTATGAAGAAAGATAGAAATAAATCTATACAAGAGTTCTACACAACGCTAGATTCCTTAGAGTTATTGAGTTATATTCTATCGATATGACGAATGATGATGAGAAAGAAATAAAATCAAAAACTTATATAAACTCTAACGGGGAGGGCAAATAAAATGGTAAATCTATGTTGTACACCGCTGGTTCCTTCTAGAAGTAGGTAGAAACGAACCAAGCAAGCAATGTAACAGCGGGCATGCCCTATTCTCAACGATACTGGGTAACACCGAGCGATGTCTAAATTGTAACATTGGAACACATTTTAGCAACACTCTATAATATGTAGGTATGTATTTACAAAAAAAAATGTATATATAAATATTATATCAGTCATCTGGTTACCATAACACAAGCATTAAATTGCTTAGCTTGGGACTAGATGACGCTGTGTGAAATGTCCAAGGATGTTTATTGTCATTATTATTCCAAATAATTTAATAAAAAAATGTGCACCAAACGAACAAGATAGACCAACTACAATGTAGGTCGTGCAAGCCGTTATAGTCGAAGAGCTCACGCCACGAACTATACCGAACATCGAACTGATGTACCAATACTTTCACCACTCGCTCAATACGAACGAACAAACAGACTGGCATTAATATTAATTTATATGAAATATAGGAACTTTATCACGCATTTACCTTATAATCAATACGCGAATACATTTTATAAATTATATGACCGGGTATTTATCACGTTACCTTTTTTATTATTCATCCCGACGTTTCGTGACGGCTTGCACCGCCCGTGGTGGCGGTGGTCGGTAATAAAAAAAGGTAACGTGATAAATACCCGGTCATATAATTTATAAAATGTGTTCTGATCACGTAAGTTTAAAAAAGACAATACGCGAATACGTGATTAAGTCTCACAATTTCATATAAATTATGTCTAAAGATCGCGAAAGTTTAAATTGTGACATTAATATTGTTGCGTTGTTTTGTGTAAATATACCGGTACGTCAGTTCTGTTTGTATGTGTGAGTGTTACCGGAGGAGGCGTTGTGTCATCGCCACCATCCCCGCGTCTTGCACATCGGCTGATACTCGCTGCCAACACACCCGCCCAAGTTACAAATGTATTAAACTCTACGCTTTCGAGTTGGGAGATCGATGAATTTTGAAAATAAAACGCGAGATGGCGATGACGTGATTGAACCAATTAAACAAAATAAAACAGGATTGAAAATCTAAGGATTGTTATTAGTCGTTTTTTTTTTTTCACGTTGTATTGTGTATAATGTACAAAAGCGCAGCGCTAGCTCTTCTACTTGCCACTTACACCGATTTATCGATTCAGCTTACGAAAAATTTAATTCATTCCTTGAAATTGGATCATGGTTTAGGATTTTCGAATGGTCTCATGCCAATTTCATCGTGCCAATTAAATCTCACGATCCAAAATCGTCTCGAGAACAATGACGTCACAAACTGGTACCTGCGTTGGTTCAAGGTTCTACATACGGGAGGGGACATGAGGGGTGCACAACAAACCCAAAATCAGACACGAACAAAATGTTAAAACATACAAAATCATACGACGAAAACAAAATCAAATTAGTCAGATAAATAAACAAGGAAAATTAAAAAACTGTTTGCAATTTTTCATTGATAATAATTAAAAAAAAAACAATTAGTAAAACGTACGGTAAAATCGAAAAACGATTTTCGCGTACGAGTTTCAGAGTCGCGGTAAAAGCAACGCTGTTTAAAAAAACACGGGGTTTTTTTTTAAATTGCCAACAGTTGTCAAAATGGAGATGATCGATGAGATGACCTGATGACAAAGGTCGTGACCACATTAGAAGGAATACAAATAGAAATATATATTGACTTACAAAAATAATTGAATTTTTATGAACCAATAAAAATTTTGGCTTCAATAATTTTATAAGCATTTTAGTCAAATGATTGCTTCATTAGACTAAAAATAGCAAAAAGTTTATAGAAATGTAGTCAACATTTTAAGTGACCACAATGCCAGAATATTTGCGACTTTAGCGAGATTGGTGGTTTAAAAACTGTTTGAACTTTTGTTTAATTATTTTTACAAAAGATGCTTAACTTGGTACTAGATGACGCTGTGTGAAATGTCAAAGGGTATTTATTTATTTATTTAGTAAAAAGTGTGTAAAACTCTACTGGTGTATATTCTATTTCAAAAACATAAACCACCATTCTCTTAGAGCCGTTCGCACAAAACGACTTTTGATATTTTATAGAAAACAATATTATTATTCATTTTGTAAATTACTAGTTGCACGTCCCGGCTTCGCACGGGTGTACTAATGGAGCTACCGGGATAAAATATAGCCTATAAACTCCCGGACAGTCCATTCTACCCACCCGTGAAAGAATTTTTGAAATCGGTCCAGTAGTTTCGGAGATTACCTCCGTCAAACAAACAAACCAACATTACCTTTTTATAATATTAGTATAGACACAGATTACAATAAGTATTTATGATGTAATCTGTGGTATAGATATTGTGTTCATATGAAATATCAAAAGTACTTTAGACCGGTTTTTATCGCGTTGATTACCTTATTTATATCCCGACGTTTCGACTATGACTATAAGGTAATCAACGCGATAAAAACCTGTGCATAAATAGTTCTAAAATATGAATTGTGATCGCGAAAGTTTAAGAAAAAACATACTTTAGACCGGTTCAAAAAACGACAGTTATAAGTGTGTACTTACGCCTCAACAAGCGGTCCTGGGTAAGGATCTAGATGTAGATAGAGTCTCGCCAGTCGCTGAGCTACCAACAGCAGAGGCAGGAAGAGGAGAATGCACCACGCCAGGGAGATCCAGTAGCCGTTCTGAAAGGGATAGGCTGGGGTTAGATCGTTACTATACTTCATTTATTGAAGCTAGCTAATAGGAAGAAAAATAAACGCACGTGATTAGTCGTCGAAAATAATTGTCTTTCCCGTGATTGGCTAGATTGTCAAATCAATTGTCAATTTCAAATCTAGCCAGGTATTGGGACGTGATAGCTGGGTATTGGGACATGGTAGCCGGGTAATGGGACATGGTAGCCGGGTAATGGGATTTAGTAGTCAGGTATTGGGACATGGTAGCAAGGTATTGGGACATGGTAGCCGAGAACAGGGACATGGCAGCCGGGTAATGGGATTTAGTAGTCAGGTATTGGGACATGGTAGCAAGGTATTGGGACATGGTAGTCGAGTACTGGGACATGGTAGCCAGGTATTGGGACATAGTAGCAAGGTATTGGGACATGGTAGCCAGGTATTGGGACATGGTAGCCAGGTAATGGGACATGATAGCCGGGTATTGGGACATGGTAGCCAGGTATTGGGACATGGTAGCCAGGTATTGGGACATGGTAGCCAGGTAATGGGACATGTTAGCCGGGTATTGGGACATGGTAGCCAGGTATTGGGACATGGTAGCCAGGTATTGGGACATGGTAGCCAGGTATTGGGACATGGTAGCCAGGTAATGGGACATGGTAGCCAGGTATTGGGACATGGTAGCCAGGTATTGGGACATGGTAGCCAGGTAATGGGACATGTTAGCCGGGTATTGGGACATGGTAGCCAGGTATTGGGACATGGTAGCCAGGTATTGGGACATGGTAGCCAGGTATTGGGACATGGTAGCCAGGTAATGGGACATGTTAGCCGGGTATTGGGACATGGTAGCCAGGTATTGGGACATGGTAGCCAGGTATTGGGACATGGTAGCCAGGTATTGGGACATGGTAGGCAGGTATTACCGTGGGCATGAGTATCTTGTTGCATGCGGCGTCGCGCGTGGCGTTGAGCGCGGCGGACAGCGGCCCGCAGCGGCCCACGTCGCGCCGCGCCCCCGACACTACGCGGTCGAGGTACTCGTTCAGACGGACCTCTATCACGGAGGCGTATTCACGGGTCATCTGAAATAACAGCATATTACATAAATACATATCCTTGGACATTCCACACAGCGTCATCTAGTCCCAAGGTAAGCAATTTAATGCTTGTGTTATGGTAACCAGATGACTGATAACACGCATTGTTCGAAAAATATGGTAAGATGTGAGTAGGCTCTTTAAATGTAAATTTTATTATTATTTTTGATTTATGGTTTATGATTACTATAGTATTATGTTACTGTTGTTACTATTAAACATGTTACTTACATTCTGCAGACGCTCGGGTCCCTGCTTGTTGAGGAATGTCTCTGCCTCGGTCGCTTCGTGCATCAGATATTCAATGGCCGTCTTCAGCGAGGTGTGGTTGAAACGTAGCTCGTCACGTAAACGGAGGGCGGTTTTCTGAATATATTGTACACATTATAGAAAATATATGATAAATAATGTACACAGCTAGAAAATATGGTCAGTAAAGATTTGATCGCAGAACGATAACTCGATAGATTCCTAGACGAACTATTATTTATTATTTTTTACTACTACACTACACACTGTTGAGTATTTGACACACTTTGAGTTTGTGAGTATACTTACTCAATGGTGGGATAGCTTGTTCCTCTTGCACACATACTAAACCGATTGTAATGAAATTTGGAATAAAGGTATCTAAAGACCTGGAATAACAAATAGGCTACTTTTTAATATTCCCTCAGAAACGGGACGACGACGCAGCTAGTTTTACATACATTAAGTTCCTCAGTGTACTGTATCATCGGCTCCAGCGTAGTGGTGAGAAGTGCGTTGAGCGACGCGGATGCTTGCAGCAAGGACGCGCGCTCGGACGAGAAGGCGGGCTGTGCGAGCGAGTGCGCTGTACTGTTCAGTTGGCGAGCGAGCGAGTCCAGTGCTAGTGACGTCATGTTACTATTACCCATGTTACTTACGTTAAGTTCCTCGGTGTACTGTATCATCGGCTCCAGCGTAGTGGTGAGCAGTGCGTTGAGCGACGCGGATGCTTGCAGCAAGGACGCGCGCTCGGACGAGAAGGCGGGCTGTGCGAGCGAGTGCGCTGTACTGTTCAGTTGGCGAGCGAGCGAGTCCAGTGCTAGTGACGTCATGTTCGTTTCAAGCTGGGGATAAAGAATTAGGAATCAGGTGAGTAAACTACGAAATATATCACTCTACAGGAGTGATATAAGATATTGCCGTCCCTTTCATTTGGATCGTTATGAAAGGGACGGCAACATCTTTAGTTAGTTTAGATTAAGTTTTGACGACATTAGAATCGCCACTATGGTAACGAGTGAATATTGAAGTACTTAAGTATTTATATTTGATTTCTTGAAGCGAGCTAATAGGAGGAAAAACAAACGCATGTAATTTTATTTCTAGCCTATATTGTCCCACTGCAGGGCAAAGGCCTCCCACCCCTCGCATGTAATTGGTCGTCGAAAATAATTGTCTATTCTCGGATTGGCTAGATTTGACAACTGATTTGAGTGATGTGAGAATTTCATACTTTTTTAAGAGTTTAAAGAAGTATATTCCACTGTATTTCATGTATTTTCACCTATAATATCTTTGAGTGTGGAAGATATATCGTAATATCAGTCACGTGCGCTTATTTTTCTTCCTATTAGCTCGTTTCAAGAAATGAAGTATAGCCACAGATAAAATAATACTATGTACAGATACACCATCTAGAACATCAATTTCACTCCGGTTTTTCTTCGGGCTATTTTTTTGTGTTTGATTTTGCGGCGCCTCTAGCAGTGGTTAGGTCTTGCCTGCAATCAAAAATATTAGCACTAGATAGAGTTACTTATTTTTGATTGCAGGCAAGACCTAAACACTGCTAGGGGCGCCGCAAAATAAAACACAAAAAAATAGCCCGAAGAAAAACCGGAGTGAAATTAATGTTCTAGATGGACCATCCGTACAGTTACGTGTATTTTGTACAGTTATGTATTAGTTTAGTTTCTTTAAATAAAGTGCTTGCATTATTTCCGTACATAGTATTATTTTATCTGTGGTATAGCTACCTAAGACAGGTGGAGGGTTAAATGAGTACTCACCGCATGCAATATCTTATCAAAGTCAAAGTCCGACAGTCCAGTTGCCGCGAGCTGTGTTAGTTTCCTCTTGGCCTCGCCCCGCAGTATGGTGGCGCCGGCGTGAGGGAAGGCGGGCTTGAGGCTCGCCACCCGCGCTGATATCTCCTGGGATATGTCGGCGCGGATCTTGTCCAGGTCGTACACGTGGTGCAGTTGGAGACTCTGGAACGGATATTTGGCATCATCATCATCACCCTGCCCTTATCCCACTAAGTGTGGTCGGCACAACACGTTTCCTTCCTCCATTTTCCTCTATCGCTCGTCATCTCAGTACTCACTCATTTCACATTTGATAAGATATTAAAAGATAATGTTAGTCTATAGTATAATCGCGAAAACCTTTAATTGGCTTCCTACAGCTAACTCATTGTTATTTTTTAAGAAAGCTGTTGGATCTCCAATAAATAAATAAAAAATAAAACGAGAGAAGATAGCTAAGATAAATGAAAAATCTTACTATAAATTTTGGGCTTCGACGGGATTTAAACCCGCGATCTTCCTCAAGCCGGATTACCTTACCACTCGGCCACAAAACCCTAGCGTCGTAGAGAAAAAGCTTGAAAAATTATAAATTAGCTTACCTCAAAGACAGTATCGTTATGATGACAGCTCAGTAGCACCGTGGTGAGGTTGAGATGTGTTGTTGAATGTTGCTTGTTGCTCGCGTCTTGGAATAATGCCTCGTCCACGTTCACGAAGCGATCCACGTCGGAAAATAGACGGTTACCACGAGGCTCGCTACAAACAAACAAAATATGTCATAAATAACAATATACAAATTTTGTGTTGTTTATTATTATTAGAATTTCGGCATTAATAATTATTTCCTTCGAAACATTGCTACCACCACAGATACAATAATACTAAGTACAGATGCCCCATTTAGAACATTATTTTTTGTGTTTGATTTTACGGCGTCACCTAGCGGCGTTTAGGCTTCCGACTGCATGCTACTTAGCACTAGATGGAGTTACTTAATTTTGATTGCAGGCAAAACCTAAACACTGCTAGGGGCGCCGCAAAATCAAACACAAAAAATAGCCCGAAGAAAAACAGGAGTGAAATTAATGTTCTAGATGGGGCATCTGTACTTAGTATAATTTTATCTGTGGTAATACTTACGTGAGAGGGTCGCAGAAGAATCGTTGTGACGTCACACCGACAATGAAGTACGCCGCGAGCACCAAGCACAGCGCACCACCCACTATGAAGATCACGCCAATGCCGCTGAAATAAACATTATCGTGTTACACTTTCAAAAATATCGTGAGTTGTACAATAATAAACGCACGTGATTGGTCGTCGTCTTTCTCGTGATTGGCTAGATTTGATAATTGACAATAGATTTGACAATCTAGCCAATTACAAGAAACACAATTATTTTCGACGACCGACGTGTGTTTATTTATCTTCCTATTAGCTCGTTTCAATAAATGAAGTATAGACATTATAATCACAAGGGAAATTACTCACGTAAAAATATTGTCGATTTAGATACCGACAATGTTTCAGAAAATAGCCCGAAGAAAAAAGAAGGCATCATTTCAATGTTCGAGATGAGGTATCTGTACTTGTTGTGTTGTATGATTGATCTTAGAGTCACCTAGCTTTTAAGACTGTACGATTTTGAGTGATCCTTGAGGTCCTACGAGATAAACATATTTTTCTTTCTTTCTTTCTTTCTATGTAATTAGTGGTGCGGTACATACCACAGCAGACAACGCGATCCCGCGCCCTTGTTGCAGCAGTCGCTGGCACCGTACACGTCGGGCCGCTTGCCGCACACGCCGCAGACTAGCCCCCACGCCATCAGACAGGTTATCTGGACACATATACAACATGGGAGAAAACAATTATGGCTTTATACAACTTATTCATTAAAAGACAGACATTCATAAACTATCATAATCCGATCCCATAATGAGATATCAAGATGACTTTATTAATTCCATTTCCACTTGAATCTATTTGTCGTCGGAGGCTTAATACCCCTTTTAGGCCTCTGACGACAAATAGATTCAAGTCGCATCAAACAGACAGAGGAAACCATAATTGTCAACTTGCTAGCAACATTACCCAAACGCTTCGCTCGCTCGGTCAATCTTTGAATCTAAGTCAGCAAAGTCACATAAACGCTTCGCTCAACCGGTCAATTTTTGAAGCTAAGTTAGTAAAGATGTGATGCTGCCTAACCCTAAGATAAAAAGCCTATACATTAGTTTCGTACCAGTAGTGGTGCAGTAGCGGCGGCCAAGCCCAGATATCGTCGGTAAGGTCCGTATTGCGCATACAACGCTTCCATCTCGTCAGCTATATGCTGTTCCTGCGCGAGCGAGCGAGACGCATTCCCGGCAAGCCATGTGATCTCATTGGACACGCCTTCCAGACGCTTGCCTGGAAATTATATTATACATCAGAGAATTATAGTTTTTACATTTTTCTTTTTATGCTAAACGCACACGTAGGTATTTCATCAGAAAAATTCATATTAGTGCCCTAGTATCCTAGGTGGCGATCATAGGTGCTGAAAACCATAATTGATCCTAATGATGTTTCGACCTCGGCAGTTAGGGCTCTGGGCTGAGTGGTTAAAAGCAGTCCGCGTAGAGGACGATCGCTTGTATGATCGCAGGTTCGAATCCTGTCGGATTCGTTTTATTAAAAATTTTCAGATCAGAGAGTTATTAAAGCTAGGAAAATTCACTCACCTGCTCTCTCTAGCGCCGCCTGCACAGAGGGAATGTGTTCCTGCACAGAGCGCCTGATCCCGGCCTGGATGTCGCGGAACACTTGCTGTCCCGCTCCCACCTCCTCCTTTATGTTGCTGTCTAAGAGGGACGTCACGTTGTTCAGAAGGTCGGACACGTCGGGCATCTGGGGAAAATATCACGCGTAGAAGACTCTAGAAGTCTAGAACATTGGTTCTAAAGTTTCCAAACATGTAGTTAATTTTAAAACCCTGCGAGAGGTGAGAGTGAAATAGCAATTTTGGGGGTATTATAGAGCAAGGAAAACTGGTTTTTTTTTCTACAAGACAGAAAGGCCACAGAGCATTTTCAAGGAAGTTATACACATGAATTAAGTTACCTATCCGAATAATTTCCACCTTGAAACAACAATAAGCTACTCTTTCATTGAAATGTCATAGGGGTAACAAGATTGTAAAGGTTAGGAACCACTAAACATTCGCGGATATTCAAAGGCACTTCACATTTTCTACACAAAGCATTATATTGTGACAAATATCCATTAGGATATCACAAAGTTTTAGGACGACATTGGTATAAAAATGGCCGCAATGTATCGTGGAAAACAAACATAGGTAGATTTTTGGTTGGTTTACAAACACAATAATCATGAGTGGGGGCCTTTTTAGTAGTTACCCATATCTGGTTTCCGTAATTGTGAGCAGAGCAAGAAATAAAATATGAAAAAGATATTTACAAAACAATTAACATCAATAAATATTTTTTGTAAAATATTTAAATGGTTTATTCAGTCAGCAAATAAATTCAAAAAGTAATCTCTCCGGCGGGGAATCGAACCCCGGTCTCCCGCGTGACAGGCGGGGATACTTACCACTATACTACCGAAGATGTGGACATCACGCCGAAATTATCTGTTACAAACTTACACAATATAACTTCAGTAGAAATGAATTTGCGAAGATTGACTTGAAGATTGCAAGCATAACTTACCGTCGGAAAGTATTTGTCGAGCATCTGATCCATAGTGTGCGTGAAATAACAACATGGATGATATAAAATAATGTGATGTTAGTTATTTAAAACAAGACAATTTGATAGAGATCTGAAGGAAATTCATGCAAACAATGTAAGACATTTAAATATATACAGGATGTAGTAGGACTGCTCACGAAAACTCAAATGGGAGTTTAAAGCAATCGAATATTTCACTGAACCGACCTCATTAGCTTTGGAATAAAATGGCCTCGGCGCAGTCTTACATTGAACTTCAATTCATTGAAACGGTCCCCTTACATTCAGTATCTATTGAACATAACGAAAATGAGACACAAACGCTTAAGGTGAAAGCGAACTGGTAGCCCGAGAAATTCATATTTTCTTGTCAAATTTTGTTCCTAATTTGACACTAGACACGTGATTTGGCTATTGATTAGATAGTTTTCAAGATAATCTGCACTCGAGAAACCGTCATTTGCAGCAATCATCTTGCAAATTGAAAGAAAACTTTAACACATTCAAGGCCCAAGTCCCGCAGTCGTCTACCTGCAGCGCGGCTGCAGCCAGTGCGTCCTGGGCACCTAACGTGTTAACGGGCCACCTGTTCGCTTCCACTTGCCGTTTCATAGTATACCTGGCTGTAGTGTATCTCAGTATCGAGCTGTCCGATCTTGTACTTGTTCTGTAGAGCGATGCATTTGGGCTGGTCGCACTTCGCCAGCGTCTGGAGTAGCTGGTTCTTTACTTTGCGGAGACCTGGAATTTAAGATAAAAAATATTGAGAGATAAAAAAATATATTATGTCTGCTCATTGTGACAGGAAAAGTGGATGGGAGAAAGCCACGCATACGTAGATCAGACCAGATCCTCACCGCTCTCGACACTTCCATACAGAACGCCCTCCACACTGCCCGAGACAGAAATAGATGGAAGAACATCATCAGAAAAAACTGATTCAGAAGGGAGGTCACGACCCTCAGCATTGAGAAGTATGAATCAAGGAGGGGGAGGATAAACTTTTTACACAACTGAAAATGGTCGGGTTATATGCTAACCCACCCGTGTTGAGATGGCCAGCGCCGGCGTTGAAATGGATGACCTTTCGACACAACTAAATATAGCCGGGTTATTAGTGGGGTTATATGATAACCCTCCCGTGTTGAGAATGTTGAAATGTTCGGCGTTGAGGTTGATGACTTTTCTTTTTCTACGCATCTCAAAATAGTCGGGTTATATGCTTACCCACCCGTGTTAAGATGATCAGCGCCTGACCTTTCGACACATCTTAATATAGCCGTATTATATGCCAACTCACCAGTATTAAGATGGTCAGCGTTGGTCCTCAGATTAGCAGTAAGGTCCTGTACAGCGCGCAGATCAGCCTGCACGTCATCCAGCCTCACCACCAGCTTGTTGAGGGTAGTCACGGAGACAGCGCGGGAAAACTCGCCTAGTTTCATTGACACCACCATGCCGCTACCTGTAGGGTTGAAGGTTCAAGGTCTTTATTGGTAACTAGTAGCACGTCCCGGCTTCGCACGGGTGTACTAATGAAGCTACCGGGATAAAATATAGCCTATAACCACCCGGACAGTCCATTCTACACACCCGTGAAAGAATTTTTGTCGGTCCAGTAGTTTCGGAGATTACCTTCGTCAAACAAACAAAGTATAGACAAGGGTTGTAGAAGTTAAGTGTTATGCATCGCCTGGCTTTAAGAATACTAGTATAATATCAATATCCAAGGACCTGCCGAGGTCATTGAAGGTTTTACTCGCTCGCACCAATTTCTAAGTCTGTCTGCAGTTAGTGGAGGATCCAGATACAAAATAGTGGTTCGTTCGTTCGTATGAGCAGGTAGCCAAGTCTGGTGACGGAGTTTTTAGGCCGCCTAAAGGCCTCCGTCATGGCTTAACGACTTTAAAAGCCGGGACCGACAATTTAACGTGTCCGTCGAAGCACGGAAGCGCTCAGTTGGTAATGCCACTGCTGTCACCCATCCAAGTAGTGACCGCTCAGAACGTTGCTTGACTTCGACGATCAAGAACGTCTTAGCATATTTCGAGCGCGAGGCAGATCGCCCATGAGGTGGACATACCAGATAAGGGAAGTGATGGACGGTCTCTTACACGAGTGTGCGAGGAGGGCAGCTGTCAGGGAGGAGTGGAAACGTGCTGTCAAACATGTCACAAAGGGAAAACCAGACTGATGACCACGACCACTCTATCAAGAGTGAGCAAGAAGAGTGGTACGTACTAGTGAGCACAAGTTTGAGCCTCTCCTCCAGCTCCTTGTAGTTGACGACGAGCAGCCAGCGCGCGTGCGCCTGCGTCGCGTTGAGGAACTCGCGCGCGTCGCGGATGCCCACGCGCAGGGACTCGGGCGCGGACTGTAGCCCGCTCTCCACCTGGGAGTCTGTCGCGAACAGGCATACCACGCCGAGCCTGGACAAGTTCAACAATACATTAGACTACACAAGAAACTTGGTTTATGAAAACTATGGTCTAAATTACTTATTTCTGGTAAGGCAGCTTGGCAGCGTAATCAATCTTGTACAACTCAAACATTGCATCGAACGGCGCAGAGTTGTCAGTTTTGACGTACACTTAATTTTTTTGTAAAAGTGTGCGTGAGCCAGTGATTGAACGAATGTTTTGAATGGCTTTGATACATTTATCTTATGAAAACATGAAATTTTCGTCGCGGAGCTGTTACAATCGCTATATGAACGCTGGTTCGAATCCTGGCGAAGATGTAAATTTTAGTGACAATTTTAATTTACAATGACGATAAGCCACGCGGTGAGAAGTGTAAGAACAAAGGATGATATAAATTTGTAAGCCTACAGTCAACTTATTCCCGAATACTCAAACGCCAATTAAATATTTCAATTTCAATAGCCTTTTATTAAGCAATCTTACTTAAATCTAGTTTTACACAATTAATTTTACAATGACACCTTTAATCACTTTGCTCTTCAGCATAGGCCTCCCCCAGCCAATTAAATATTTAAAGCCCTATTAACCATTTGGGAAGTTCTTCTTTGACAGATTTGTACGACAAACGTCAAAGTCATGTCATCGATAAGCATTGCTTAATTAGTGTTTTATTATGTCTTCAGTGTAATACTCACAAGAATAGTGTGAGCAGACAGATGAGCAGGATGGCCAGGATGACCTTGAGGCAGGCGTCGTACTTGCGGTCGAAGGGACGGCGGCGGCGACCCACGCGGCACCAGTAGCAGCAGCACCAGAACAGACTGAAATACAAGAAATAATACTTTACAACTATCTATACTAATATTATGAAGAGGTAATGTGGGTTTGACGGAGGTAATCTCCGAAACTACTCAGCCGATTTCAAAAATTCTTTCACCGATGTGAGGAATGGACTGTCGCGATGGTTGTACGCTATATTTTATCCCGGTGGTCGTTGGATTAGTACACTTGTGCAAAGCCGGTACGTGATAACCCAGGCATAATCCACGCAGCATTGAGACGGAAACAAAATCTGCTCATGTATAATGCTAACTAATCTCTATGGCATAATATTCATTAAAATAGCGACTCTTACAACGACCCATCAAAATGCAATTCAGCTCGCGCAGGCTTATATGCCTTAACTTGCCATTTAATTCTGACAACTCTGTCACTGTAACAAGCATGTAAGTACCTAGTTCCGAAAATTCACTTGACTATTTAAGTACTTCGATTTTTATACTTAAACAGCGGAGTGTGTTAGACCTGGTATATTTAAATACTGACCCAGCGAGAGGCAAGATGGCGGCGAGGAGAACAGCGACCACAATGACGGCGGTGGGCCCGGCGTAGTGGGACAGCAGCGGCTTCCATTCTTCCTGGGGAGATGCCAGTTCGAAATGCCCGTCCGACACAGACACTATGCCTGGAAGAGAAATAAATAATGTTGTTATAATATACTAGCAGCACGTCCCGGCTTCGCACGGGTGTAGTAATGAAACTACCGGGATAAAATATAGCCTATAACCTTCCCAACAGTTCATTCTACACATCGGTGAAAGAATTTTTGAAATCGGCTGAGTAGTTTCGGAGATTACCTGCGTCAAACAAACAAACAAACAAACTTTACCTCTTTATAATATTAGTATAGAAGTATAGATATTAGTATAGATAGCTTAAATAGCCGATGTTTGATATAAAATGTTCAATGAATAATTTCAAGTTCCAACGATCAATTGGCAATCATGAGACTGCAGTGAGCGAAATAGTTACATACAATCATCTGCTCTGTACAGTTGATCCTCAATTGCATCTCATCAAGTGTGTGAATTGACATGATGGCAAAAAGTATCAAATCAAAAAGTCAGTTACACCGCAATGAATATTAACGGTAAAGAAATAAAGTACAGTTTAGATTGGTTCGCTTCGCGAGAAGCAGTTAGTCTAATTTATCGAATCGACCGGGCCTAGTTTATTGCATGTTATGATTAATTAAATTCGACGCTGGCCCAGTTTAAGTTCTTTGGCTATAAATAAAACAGATACGGTACTGTAGCTACAGTGTTTAAAAGCCGACTAAAAGCTTGTGAAAGTAAATGACGTTCTATGTGGACGGTGGGCGTCGCCGAGTTGAATCTTAAATTTTGGCAGTCTTAGCAGGTGGCTCGTTGGTCTAGGGGTATGATTTTCGCTTAGGGTGCGAGAGGTCCCGGGTTCAAATCCCGGACGAGCCCAATTTTTTTTTTGTTTTAATTTTTAAGTCATGTTTAGTGACGGATGTTCTAATCACAATAATGTACCGAATTGTTTAGACAATTTAACAAGAACAATGGTAACGGATACCACGGCCGGTGGTTTCGGCGGCCGCGAGTCACGACCTTTGCTAGCACTGCTCATGATGAGTAGCTTTTAATAGGGACAGGTGAATAGCCTTGTTATACAAACGACGAGCTTTTTCTGATAAAATTTCTTAATAGTAAGTAATTTCTGACGAAAACTCTTTTCCAGCCTGTAAAAGTTATGACCAAAGAGAATAGAATGTATGTGTAAAGACCTTGTTTATTTATCAAAATAAACCATGGTCATCAATGAGGAAGCCGTAAGTGATTGCTCTGAGATGGTCATGGTGGTCGCTTATTTATATACTACTGTTGAAATCGGAGTTATCTTAAAATTTAAACACTGAGCTAAAATAATGTCCCGCAATCCGGTTCTATCGCAACAAAATTAAACTTATTAACATAATTGATTAGGTTAATAAATAATAGAGAAATGATAATGAGGCCTTATTCAAAAACAGCATTTCAGTTTTAACATCTTTGTCTTATGAAGATTTAAAACGAAACAATCATTCAGTCTAGCCCATACAAATCTACCAACCTTGAGTGCCAATAATTGTCCCAATTCGCTAACCCTAGGAAATATAATAGTGAAAATGCGTATAATTTTCCAATTTTCCGTACATATTCAGGAAACAATCGGTCGACCTTGGCAGTGCGCGTTCACGCTCTACAGCGCACTTATTACAAATTAACAACAATACAGTGTAGCACCATGGCTATTACTGAACAAACATAATCAACAATTGTTTTTAATTACAAAAATTGCTATAGAAATATTTCTACTAATATTATAAAGAGATAATGTTGGTTTGATTGTATGGGGAGGACATTCCGCGCCGCGCGTTTTCATCAGCGCGATCTAGAATGTGCCACAAAGTGAGTTTCAGAAAAAAAAAGAGTGAAATTAACTTAATAAATGTTTAATGCACACACGGGTATTCATTCACTTTATTATATCAATGTGTGACCTTGGCGCGCAATATATTAGTGGCAATACTTGGGGATCTTGCCCAGCAGTGGGACTTTATAAGTAAAACAACAATTTTAGTATTTCATCTGAGCAGCAAGCAACTAAATAGTTTTAGGAATAGACTGACAGCGACAAACAAGATGGCAATTTTATTGTAAAACGAATTCTAAGCCTACTAACTATTGCCAACTAAGTACACCTAATTAGAGTGCCGGTATGTGAACAAGTTAACTGTTCATAACTGGGTGATAAATCGACGGTAAGTGAATTGATTATCATCTACTAATGAATGTGTTTTCTGAGAATAAAAGAGGACCTAAACACAGTTTATAAACTTGAAAAAACGATCACTGGTTTGAACTAATACATGTAACAACACGTTAAAACAAATTAACTAGATATGATGTGCAATTATATGACTTATAATGATGTAGTAAAGTGATAACCAGATAGTAACAAAATTACTACTAATGACGATAGTAAAAGCAAAGCGAAATATGTGTAAGGAAATTTAAATGAAGATAATAATGGCTTTATTATCAACTATCTGACCTAACATAGAATTATTAGATAAGAATCAAGACATCAACAAAGTAGATTAAAATCGATAAAGATTCTTTCATATCAAAACTTGTTTTAAAGATTACAAACAAGATAGTTGCCTAAAGGTCAAGAGTGAGTAAACAATCTTAAAAAGTTATATAACATTATGTTTTTGCAGCTAAACTTGAATTGAATTAAAATTGAGAAAATGTTTCGTAGTAAATTGTTGAGTATCTCATTACGGCTTCGTACTTAGTACAAAAGGTCGCGAACTTTGCCTTTAGGATTTAAGAGGGGCTCTCTGAAAGGCGTCGGGTCAAGACCCTTCGCATGAATATGATCCTTTAAAAGTCATTTGAATTTCGAAGTAGCATAAAAATAAATCGAAACAAGAAACATGTTGTAGGAAAAAAACATGCAAAAAGATATTCCCGTACCGGGAATCGAACCCGAGCCTCCTGGGTGAAAGCCAGGTATCCTAGCCACTAGACCATACGGGAGATACGGAATGCAATGAAATTCTGAAACTGACTAATCAAACGTGTTTTGTATCATTAAAAATAATGTTTTGAGAAAGATAACGATACAATCGAGGTCGTTACAATGATTGAATGAATCATGACCATTGTAAACACGTTATTAATTTCATCAATATCCACCTGAGCAAACCGAAACTGATGGAAATAAAGTACATACATAATTCATTTTCAAAAGCTAAACCAGAGCCTACAGTCCTAGTTTTTCCTGGATTTAAGCTCTGAGTGCAAGAATCTAAAATTAAATTTAAAATGTAATGTTTTGTATAACCCGAAAGTTCATTGCACCGTCCGATTTAGTACAGCCTGTTGATAGAACCTCCAATCGGTTCGATGTAAAAGGGAAGGGGGGAGAGGGGGGAGAGGGAGAGAGTTTAATTATGGCTACCGCCTACCTTACATTCTGAATGTGCAATATAAAGTGCTTCGGTTAATTAAACTTTACTCAGAATATTAAATAGAATTCTTACATTATTTTTAACGACTTTATTTAGGAGAGAAGTTTTTGCTTCTTTGAATTTCGATATTTGTCCAAACATCCCTAATAAATATCTGAATATGAATTCACTAGAAATAAATTCAAAGGAGCTCTACCAAGTATTATTTAATCGTTTCAAAACTTTCGTGCCATATTGCATTGCCATTGGACATTTACAAGCTGGACAATCATATAATCATTCACAGACTGACCTTATTTACCATTGAGCAATAGACTTTTGTGTGTTCCATCCATTCAATAAGGTCGCTAGTTAGCACGAGATTACACTAAATTAATCTATCCTTCACGTGTCAAGTTTCAGGACAAACGAACAGGTTATTCAGTTCACTCGTGCGTGGCGCCTATACCCAAAATGTGTTCATACATAGGTAGGTTATTTCAAAAGTATGTCAATAGACAAATTCCCGGCTCCCCTAACAAAATGGCGAGGGGCTAGCGCGCTCATAAAACGTCAATAAACAGACAACGCTCACAACGGCACTTCGATTTTATCGATATAGATATTTTATAGCTTTAACGAGACGTGTTGCAATTGAAAACAAGTATTTTATTTTAACCCTTCAACGTGAGGGTAATTCTAAGCGTGTTTATCGACAGGAGGTCGGTGTGACCCCAGCATTAAAACTCAGAGTCTAGTCTCTCTACTACTATCAGTACCTAATATTTGTTAAGTAGGTACTCAGTATTGGACCGTCGTCATTTTAAATATTGGCAGAGCATACTTATATTAGTTATGATTTCGGTGAAATATGTGCATTAGTACTAGCTCTGGTGATAATGCAGAAAGAAACGTAACGAAATTGACTGCTTAGTCAGATTCATGTGTAGTGTGATTGACTTGTCTTTCCTGAAGTAAGCTAATCAAGATGAGAAATAGGAACTCGGGAAACTCCATCAAAACGACACTTTACTTGTTAGGCATGAATCAATTATAACTCATGTAAGTATGGTGTAAAAGAACTCGATTTGAAACCCAATTTACTAAAACTCTATTTGCCGATTAAGTATTACACAGCAGTCCCAAGTAATTTCATTTTCAGTGCACAAAACTAACAAAATCTAGTGGTCCTTTGTTCTCATATCCTAATAGGTAAATTGTAGTGAATCTATGTAACTAGTGGGCGTGGGGCGGCGTGGGCTGGGGGTCCCTTTGTGCCGGTGCAGTGGATCAATAGCCAGGCAGACGCCGGCACAGCCACCAGCCACCACACCCGGACGTTGTAAGGGAAATGCACACCGACAACTGCCACTGTAGACTGTGCACCGAAATAGTTGAACGTAACATTGTGTTTAATTCTATTTGTGACACTAAAACCTGGGATAAATATTGCTTTTAAAAAAAGGTATTTTTTAAAACAACAGCGCTTATTTCGAATTATTTTAAAGGTGCCTCTTGATTACCTCTTAAAACCTTGATATTTTTGGTATACACCTTTTTGTTGGGAGTGCTCTGCCTACGCTAATAAACAGACATTTTAAGCGGTAGGCGGTATTAATAGTGTCACTTGAAAAGGACGATAATTGTCCATTTACGTTATGAATGTTAGATCTTTATTCTGTGATGTTAGTGGTGAAAGTCTCGTCGCTTCCTTAAATAGTTACCAGAAGATATATGGACTTGTTAAGAGCCTGGCTTAATGACCCGTTTATCGTCGGAGATTCTTTTATCTTCCGTTTTTATGTGGTGTTACTCGATCCTTCTTCTCATTATTTCAGCAGTCAGCACTGACATATTAAAACTACTGTAAATAATTTGCTGTGCCTTTGAAGTACTTACATAATTGAAATTGCATGAATACTAAGGTAATTAAATCAATTAATTTTTATATCGAATCAGATATAGGTATAATTTTAGTTAATTAATAGTAATTGTTTTGCATAATATATTTATATTTTTTCCTTCACAAAGAGGATAATGACGCGCAAATAATAATTTGGTCTGATGCGATAATTCGACGAAGTTGAGTCACTATAACCGCGCATTGTGTCGGGACACACACTCGTACAATTCAACGTGTGAATGTTTCGAGGATGTGTTGCCAATATTGGCCGTATGGTGCACACAGACATTCGCGTGTGTCTGGATACACACAGGAATTGTAATGTTTGTGTCTGTGTGTGTATATTGGCGGTATCGCATTCGAGAAACGCCAGTGAAACGCTGGGCAATCCTAGACAGGATTTATGTGAACTGGCATTTGGCATGTCTATGGGATAGGGCGATTGGGATCTACGTTGTCTGAAACTTAATGCGAAAGCTGTCAAGAGCAGCGATATTCAATATGATGCAGTGGATACAATCTAGGTCCGTATTTCAGAGAGTTTACTTCATTGTATCCTCAGACTCATCAGATGCGGAACAAATGTTCGTAATTATGTCCTGTCTGTAGATTATGTAACGGGACTGGGTGTTTTTTTCTCAGTAATATTATGTTAAAAAAGCATTATTTAGTCCTTTCATTTGGTTAGATACCATAACATAAGCTTGGGAAAGAGAACGCTGTGTGAATTCACAAGGATATGAACTTATTTGAAACGGAACCTTAACAGTTATGATACTCAGAGTTGAACAAACTTGTCCAATTAAAATGTATTCATAGATCGAGTATTTTTTATGAAGTCACTATTAATAAGCAGAAAGCAAGAGTCATAATATCTCCAAACCTGTATGTTAAGTAGATGTAAAGGACACCCAGCTGTGCGTAACTAATCTAAGTGGTTCTGTGGGCGACGATGGTGTTATGTGAGTTTTAAGGCTAAATATCCTGCTGAGAAGATAATTGAATAGAAGGTAGTTACTGGTGATATTCGAGAGCCGAGGCCGAGGGCTAAGTACCTCGACTTAAAGTCCTACAAAATCCAAGATTAGAGCCATCATGGATTTTTCGATACAAGCTCAAAGGAAAACATAGTGAGGAAACTTGCAGCTTAGCCACAGCACACGTATTGACCATAGTCTTTCTTGTATGTGCGGCCGGCTAAGCTGAGAGGATGGTTTAGGCACTACAATGTAACGGCGTACGAAAAATTGCCTCCCGACACTGAAATGTAAGGTAATAACCTAAGTTAACATTTAAAACACAACATTTTATAACGAACAAAAACTCAATCAATCTTACAGTAAAGCCTCAAAAGGATATTCAGAGAAGTGGCCCATCAAAACAAAAATGATTGATTTGCAAACGGAGCTCTACCGAGAAATACCGTAGCTTTTATCGATCACTAGCAGAACGTCCCGGCTTTGCACGGGTGTACTAATGAAACTACCGGGATAAAATATAGCCTATAACGATCCCGACAGTTCTACACATCGGTGAAAGAGTTTTTAAAATCGGCTCAGTAGTTACGGAGATTACCTTCGTCAAACACACAAACAAACAAACCAACATTACCTCTTTTTAATGTAAGTATATATTGCAGGGCATGTAAAAGAAACAACCAACTAAGGAGTAAACATCCATTCCCGTAAAGACAAACTAATAATAATAAACTACGAAGTTTATACCAAGCGAAGCAATATCAAAAGAACTGTAAACTTCAAAGAATCCTTGTCTCTAGTATTTTTAGACGCAAAAGGTTTATTTTACTACAACAAACATATTTAGAAAGAAATGATCCATGATAAAAGAGACTGAACTATTTTTGACATTATTATAAAGCGATTATAGACTGAAGTTAGTTAGGTACACCCACATAAACATTAGTCAAAGTTATGAACCAATATCAAAGATTTTGCAATAAAACACTTTTGTGCTAAGTCGTTGTTATAAACCATGTATTAAATAATACCTTAATGTATAAATAATAACCTTTGCCAAACCCATAAAACTTACAATCGCAAGAAATTGATTGATAATGTGGAACAAACCAATTATTGGAACGTTTTGAACACAGAAAGCCAGCACGTGCGTGCCAGCACGTGCGTGCCAGCACGTGCGTTACAGCTCGTGGACACAACATTCGATACCGACCAGTATACCCTGGCACATTGATCCGTGCAACAAGGCCAAGGGAAAACGAGATGAGCAGGTCAGCGTGATCTGGTAACACCTGATAAAAGCACCAGCATACTGTGAGCCATGGATTGTCTGAACAAGAACAGGAGTAATGGAAGAAAACAGGTCTCAATACGCTGGTTATTGGATTCCGTGGCTATTACGAGCTACTGAGGACTATCGTGTTTCGTCGTCAGCTGCAGTTCAGTCTATTCAAGTGGGCTCTTCCAGAGATAAGCAGCAACAGGGTGGTGTTTTAGGACAAGATAATATCTCGATAATAACAACAGATAAGATAGATATCTTGAAAGGAAAGATGGATTCACTGAGAAAATTAAATTATTTATTGTTTAAAAGCGACGAGTGCTATAGTGGCAAGTGATGAAGAATAGATCAGTAATTCTTTAAGTTGAAGAAGGCATCCAATTTGTGATACTTACCTGTTTGATGTACATTTCACACAGTACCCAACCCACCCACTCAGTTAACATATCAAAGATCTTACCTGCAAACAAAGAAAAACAAACATTAAAAAAACAATCTTATTACATTGTTCGCTAAACTTTTCATGAGAGCAAGAGGTTGTTTTTCCAGAACAAACAAGACTTATGAAAACCAACTAAAACAATAAATATCGGAGCCACAATTAGTTGAAGGATAAAAGTTTCATCGTAAACAACACTCCAGCTAGAACTGGGTCAGCTGAAGTTACCAATTCGCATGGCGTTAAACAATTAACCAAATACCTATTGTCAACTTTTATTTCCAAGCTTCAAGACCATTGATATTAAGCATAATCACCTAGAGTTTTAAAGCGCTTTAAGCGCAAAAGAACAAAGACTTTGAGGAGCTGGGTCGCAAAAAGTTCAAGGGTCCCTGATGATTCCGAGTGAATGGGTCGCGATCGCGAGGGTCGAGTGACACCTTTGACATTTCAAAATGTAAATACATATTTAGACTACCCTTTTCATGTAACTTCGAACGTAATAGTGGTAGTGGATAACTTTTGCGTTTTTAGGCCACTTGTCATGGTATGACATGAAAAAAAAAAAAATAGGCCTATTAACAGTGAAAATACGCTAAAATGATGACGAATGTTTTACAAACCATTTTAAATACCATTGTTTAGGTTATCGCATGTCAGCTAATATATATTTTCTACTCTCATGCAGATTTTCTAAACTTTTCCTATTGCAAGACGATTCAATATAGTGTGTAAAATTTAATTGCTATAGCTTCGGTCTACTTTCACGGGACACGTCTGCCGTGAAAGCTTCTGCAGGTTAATGGAATAGATTTATCGAAATAGTAAAAATAATAGCGATGCTTTTAAGTGCCAGTTCGAAAGTGTACCTGTTTTGATCGGGACAAGAGGAAGTTCATCATGAAAAGATATGGTACAATATGAGACAGAAGCTGTTACAGAATCATCACACTAATGTTTATAAAGGTGAATGTTTGAGTGTATGTTTGTACTACCTTACGCTCTAAGTTTATATCCTGGATCAACACAATCATCATCACCATCCACAGCCCATAGGTACCCACTGCTGGGTATAGGCCTCTCTTCGCAAACGCCACACAATAGGCTACTTTTATTACCGGGTAATTTTCGTTGTGAATAAAAAAGACCCGTCAAATAGATAAATTCAAATTTCATTTGAAATCCTAATATTCCGAACTGGAAATGGGGCGAATTGATAAAAACCAACAAAACAGTGTGTCATTCATCTTTAGGGCAGAGTTCGACGGCCTGACAGCCGATAAGGGTCACAGTGCTGATGTGACTCAACAGACACAATGTTGCAGACCAATAAAGCAGGAAAATAGTCAACCATAATAAAGAAACATACGAATTAGGTGATGTTACTTGGATATCTATACTAATTATAGAGGTAAAGTTGGTTTGTTGGTTTGACGGAGGTAATCTCCGAAACTGTTCAGCAGATTTCAAAAATTCTTTAACCGATGTGTAGAATGGACTGTCGGGATGGTTATAGGCTATATTTTATCCCGGTAGTTTCTTTAGTACACTGGTGCAGAGCCGGGACGTGTTGCTAGCTGCTAGTTGTTTATAAACAAAGAACGTACAGAAGAATGTAGAATGTAAGAGAAGGGGAGTCAGAATTGACGAATACGACTTGAGTGAGGAGGAAAACACGAAAACAAACAGCTTACAGTTTCTAAGAAAGCACATAATTCCTGTAATTTCATAGGCAACAAAGCCCGCATCCTAAAAGGTAGTCTTTCCAAGTAGAGTATTACTTACTGGCCACTAGGTGCCCAATACCGTCCATTGGGCATCCGATGGCGTGTCGAATGTAATTGAGCCTAACAAATGACTGGCTGTCATGATACCGAAATTCGGGACACGTGCTAGAACATTCTTTATCTAGATGAGACAGATAGTATCGTATGTTACTTTTATCAGAACAAGATAAATAATTCGTAGGTTTAGGGAAGGTTATGACTTTCGTGCGCAGAATTCACGCCCTATTACCTACATTTTTTTAATTTTACAAATAATTAACAATAAAAATGCCGCTAAAATTAAGTATATACGAGTATGAGGTAAATCTAGTTAAGACGTATTCGTGATTTCGCTTAAAATAATTCTGTAATATGTTTGTTATTTTGATAATAACAAGTTAGCTTTGGTGAATTACTTGAAGTTCGTGACAGGAAATAAATACAAATACAAAACTTTATTCATAACACCATAGCCACAAGTCGAAATATTACAGGTAGGTATGGAATACATTATCATATTATAAGTTTATGTCTCCGGCTTGGCGTTTGCGATAATTTGCGATCTTATCTCGACAATATCAATAGATTCACGTCCATGGTAGAGTGCACAAATATGTGAAACTACAGTTGGTACTACGCGGGAAAAGCGTAGGGTTTAACACTTTCTACTGCGCTGTCATGCTTTCCGAACCGAAAACCATTTTCAACTTTATTGCTTATTATTAACTAGCGACCCTCCCCGGCTTCGCACCGGTCCAATGATTATACATAAACATACCTCTTGAATCACTCTATTCCAAAATCCGCATCAAAATCGTAGCGTAGTTTTGAAGATTTAAACATACATAGGGATATAGGGACAGAGAAAGCGATTTTGTTTTATACTATGTAGTGATTAACAATATCTCGAAGTGAATATGTTAACCGCACCTTGGGAATTATCATCATCATCACCATTTTCCTGCCCTTATCCCACAATAGTTTAACAACATTTTATAAATTATATGACCGGGTATTTATCACGTTACCTATATACCCGGTCATATAATTTATAAAATGGGCCCCAACATGTTTTTTTTTTCTTCCAGTCATCTCTATCATTTCATTCTACCGTCCTGATTATATTTTTTTAAATTCACTATCATTTACTTATAGATTGGCTAGTGTGGAAAAAGTGGGGCCTGCTCAGCAGTGGGATTATCACAGCTTATTGTAATGACGTATTAGGTTCTATGAGAGCTATGCAAGTGTACCAAAATTAATTACTTTGGATGTTATCAGATAACTGTCTATGTCAGTGTCAATCGAGTGTATTTTTCATTACTGCGATAAAAGAAGTGTTTGTTTATTTTGTTTCTACAGACAAACATCCTTTATCACTGGTTATTAATTTAATGAAAGTGTCCATAAACATTTAACTCATTGATTCATTGACGTTATTGCGACAATAAAATACAAACAAAATTTGAATGTATACTCAGAGTGTAAAATTCTAAGGAATCACAGTTTGTGGTTTAGTATTCTTTTCAGCAGCCCAAGGCCCAGAGACCCTTTTTATCCTGCTTCATACCATTTTAACGGTGAACGGCCATTACATTAAAGGCCAATAAATATTTAGGCGATGGGGATCCTGCGAAGCCATGCGAGCGAAATGAAATTATAGCGGGATGGGCGTCATCTAGACGCATCAACGCGTGAAGTACACAAATAGATGGGCCATTCTCTGTAAGCTCGTAATCGGCTGTCCTGGCTGTTTTTTCCAACATGTAATGAATATATTTAAATAAAAAATACTCCTTATAAAACTTTAACCCCGACCCTTTACGGGCCCTTTATTTTTAAAGCCATAACTATTTCAGTTTTTTTTCTAGACATGCTAGAAGCTCTAAAAATACAGTACCCTGGCTGTCCTTTTTACTGCATTACCAACTAGAAAAGAGATTTAAAAAGAAATTATTGAAACTACATACATTTGGCAGTTACTTTTATAAAGAAAAACAATGAATTTATATTATTTTCGTAAAACAAGGTGCCATTATACAGTAAATTTATTTAATAAACTCCTCTAAACTTTGTCCTGAAAATTTTCACACAGTCCCCTGCCAAAAATTTAAATCCAAATTTAAAAAAAACTGGAATATTTACAAACGTTTTTTTTAATTAATAGAAATGCAATTGTTTTGAAGTTTGTAATCTTGCCGATTGCGGCGATCAAAGCCCTTTTTGTTTAGTGTTAGAGCATCATAAAAGAGGCGAACACGTGTTTGGACTGTCACCTCGTACAGTCCTCTGGTGAGTGATATTATGTGTTTTAATTACTTTAATTATCTCTAGATAGCGTTTATTTGTATATAAATGATGTTTTAATCGATAGGTTGCTTTTTAAAGATTGATTGTACATTAGTTTTGAAAATATTATAGAATTTAACCAAAAAACACAGTCCCCTGGCGACAGTCCTCTGCCTGAAAAACTAGGCAGGGGACTGTTATACAACAGGGGACTGTGTATTTTGCGTATTGACTATTGTTTTTATTTATGGTTTGTGTAAATTTATCTATTAATTTGTTTCATTAAGGTAAGAATCATAAGAGCATCATTTGCATTGCAATATTTTCCTTTATTAACTTGAATATATTACTCAGGTTGATGGAATGCCTAAAAAATGGTTCCTAAGAAGAAAAAGTTATTCTGAGAGGAATTAATACAGAAAATGAGAGAAGCAGAGCGACTATGATACTAAAGAAACGTCACTAATACTATTATTTAAGAAAAATAACCTAGAAAATATATAGAAGTGCCTTTGATGATCGATCAGTTAGTCAGTCAGTGTGTAAGTGACGAATTCAAAACTTAGACTGGTTATAATTCTTAAAGTACTGATTCAAATTAAATGAAATTTAAAATATACCGTGTTTATAGAATGCTTGTTCGGTTACAAAAAATGCAGACTTCTAGTTTAATAAACAAAAAAGTTGGGAAGGGAACAAAGGAGGTCGAAAATGGCCTGAATTGGGTCTAGGAAAGGGTGGTACGGACATGCCGTTTTTTGTTTTAGAAAATTATGATTTCTGTTGTTTTTTTTATAGAGATAGGTGGTTTATTATTGATGCAAAAATATTCTATTAAAATAATAAATGATTGATTAATATAAAAATACTTTTTCTTTAGTACAACAATCCTCTGATCACACATAACAGTCCCCTGTCAGGATTTTTTGGAAAATCGCTAATAACTTGAAAAATACGTATAAATTCAGTGGACCTCCTTCTCTAACTAAATAATGGTACATTTTCTTTCAAATGGATCAAAATTTATCGATAAATATTTAAAAAAAATGCCAGGACAAAATTTGTATGGGGCTGGACGAGCTTACAGAGAATGGCCCAGATATAATAATACTCGTAGATATAATCATCAGTATATACCTACTCAGAGGCAAAATTAATCAGTTGTAAACAGGGTAAATTTCAAACTAAAAAAATCAAGGTGGGCGGTTAATTGTGCCGCTGAGTTATGACAATAATTTGTATTGAAAAGTTCTTCAAACGCTAAATTCTAAACAAGTAATTATCTGGGTCAGATACAAAGATAAGGTAAGGCAAAGGAACGTGGGATCAAACAGCCCCTTGTGATACTGAAGATACCAAAGAGTACACAACTTGAACAAATCGCACTAAAAAGACAGTAAAATTCAACTTTTACCGTGTATCATTACAATTTACATAATAACTCGTAATAACAAAGTCAACAAGATAAAGAAAATTATACATAGCTTAATTAAGGATTACAAGCGTTACGACAGTGTCCATAGAATAATACGTAGTCACTCCGGTCTATTTAGATGGTGATAGCATAATGAATGAGCCAGTGTGACACGCGACGCGTTATATCTGACTTTATATTACCGCATAGAATAGTATTTGTTGGTGTCATCTTGTATGAAGAAGATCTTCTTTTATATGTTTTATACCAGAGAAAGAAAAATAAACATCTAGGCCAAAGAACTATCTTTTTTAGAAGCAATTTAAGCCCTGATGTAGGTATGTAAGTTTTTGAGATAGTTTTAAATTGTTTGTGAGTATACTCGTATAGCGTAATGAGTGGTGATTATCAATTAAATTATGCACTCTCGATGGCAATATGAAGAAGATCACTGGAAGATCGAAGTCGACTCTTTATGATGGGACAATACATTACGTGCGTCACACGCGTTGACTATCTGTCCGCTCTGGTAATCAACATAATAACATGTTATAAAACGATTACTAAAATGCCATCATACTAACGTGATAAGAAAAATAAAAAAGCAAAAAGTATTATTCCCGTACCGGGAATCGAACCCGAGCCTCCTGGGTGAAAGCCAGGTATCCTAGCCACTAGACCATACGGGAGATGAAGACACAACCGAATTTATCAAATAAATGATTGAGGTGAAACCTAAGGGTGAAACGTAATAACTAGTCTAAGTAGTGTGAATTTTGTATTTGATGTGAATTTGATAGTTTACAAAGCTAAACAGATAACTCACACAGAACCAAATACATATAATAAGACTCTACGTCAAGATAACATGAACATAATCAACAGAATACAACTTAGAACGAAACCACCGCTATAAATCTTTGTTAGAGTCACTGATCTAACAATTGTGGAATTCACAAAAATGCAAGAAACGGCACCGCACGCCCGCAACGACCTTCCCATACTTTTGGTATGACTGTACCAAACAGGTTAGCCACTCACCATTCCGAAAGCCAACTAACATTGTGTTTTAAAGTTATAAGTATAAGGTTTATCTGCAGCTTTCGTTGAAAGCGAGCTTTTTGTAGGACGTTATGACTTGGTGAAAATTGTGAGATGACGTCATTTTCACCAGGTGAGTTAGAAAGAAAGAAAGAAAAATATGTTTATTTCGTATGACCTCAAGGATCGCTCGAAAACGTACAGTCTTAAAAGCTAGGTGACTCTATTGCCTGTTCCAAAACTAGTTAAGAGTCAAGATTGTCAGGACATTTAACTAAATGCTATATATAATCATTATTGAAGCCAACTAAAATTAATTAACATCGCCTTTCCCCTTGTCGGAATTAGCATAGTACTGTGTCAATGTTTTACATTGTTGGATCACAATGAAGCCAGCTATTGCAAATAATAGCAGGGTGATTATTTTGAAGACGTTACGTTTTATTTATAACCGATACCTACCTACTTACCCCTCAAATATTAGCGATGTTTAGTTAGAACTTAGAATAGAATAGAATATATCTTTATTGTACACCATAAAAGAACAAAAAAAACTTAAAATTAACAAACAGAACAAGTGTAACAATGGGCGACCTTATCGCTGAAAGCGATCTCTTCCAGGTAACCTTTGGATGGACAGGATAGAGTTAACTTGTGAAGACGGTGGCATACATAAAATATTTATGTAAGGAAAAAAAAACGAACAAAAACCTAACCTACTTAAACATACCTACTACTAATACATAAACTAAAACGTATAATAAGAAGTAATAATCATAAATAACTTCTTTAGATTACATACACAATATACATAAACTTACTTAAAATACACTAATATAAAATACACATGTCAAAGTGGTCTTTAAGATTTCATTGAATAAAATATTTTGACTTTTGACTTTTGACTACTTACTTAGTTAGTAAAACGATTTACAACTTCTTTAAAACGACAAAAAATCTTGTAAGGAATCTTTCAGCACGTAAAAGCCTTGCAGTTATGACTAAGCATATAATCTCATATATCCTGCGTCGCATCTACAATAACAGAATCATAAATCTTTACAGCTCGAGATAAGCCGTAAATTCCCGATTATTATTGGTACTTTCTTACTTTTCTTAGTCATCATTCGTCAGATCTATGATTTAATAGAACCGCTGGTGAAAGCTGCCAGGGCTAGATTAAGCACACATAAATTTTAACTGTGCTTTCCATGATTCTTGACAAATGGTAAGAAAAACTGATAAGCTATACATTGTAATTTGTACTATATGTAGGTGATAAGACGTTTGAATCTTACGCAAGCTGAATTGAACTTTGTTTCGTCGCAGCAAGAGTTGTTATTTCTTTAATTCTGAAGAAAGAAGAGAAAGAAGAAGAAAGAAAAATATGTTTATTTCGTAGGACCTCAAGGATCGCTCTGTTCGGGGAGTGAGCCTTCTGTTCCATCTTTATTCTGTGACATTGTGCACTAACGTATTCATCGTATCCGAAGGTAGGTATTCTCTAGTTACCTGTCGTCACAGATCAAAGAACAGGTTAAAGTTTAATCGGTCGGAAAGTGAACCAGTGTGGTGAAAGAATGCGTCTGTAAAGCTCCCCGTGCGCAACAGTGAGTCATCTGTGTAGATGTTGAAATGACCGTTAGGTACTCGCGCTAACCCAATGAGCCAGTTAGCAGATGGCTTTGATGTTAGACTTAGAATAGGTGGAAACGAAACACGTGCGTTCAGCTGGCAAAACAAAACACAGGATATTTATCTATTTCAATGGACGGTAGGAACTCAACTATACTACTACTCATACTATATGCAAATCAGAGACCTATAACTTTCAAGAATCAGCTCGTCTTTAATTGTATTATGAAATAGGTAAGTAGGTAGCTAAGTACCACAAAGATACGAGTAGGTATCATATCTCGTTTTTTTTGTATGTTGCCCTTGTGTAGGTTCCTACTTTTCTGTGTCTAGCTATTTCTCTCTTCTTTGTACTTGTGTTGTAATGTGTGTGTGTGTGTGTTCAATAAAGTTCTATCTATCTATCTATCTACTTCTATTTAAACATTTAAAATATAAATAAAATAGTAAAGGTCATGAAACGCGACATTGGCCTCGACTCAAGGAAACGCATTTCTCTTTAGCGTACCTCACCTCAATCTTGGTTTGTTTAAACAGAAGTTTACAAGAAGTTTATAAATGTTTTATGACGAGTTATCCAACTGTTGTACTGTAACTAGTCATCAACTTGATGAAAGAGGTCGTAAACCGTTATTGTAGAAATTATTGTATTATATTCGATATTAATAATACCTACCTACATTTGCAGAATGATAATTTCACCAGACAGTCATACAAACATTTTACATTATGTATAATGTGCTAGGAATGAAAAGTTTGTCGTTGAAAATTTACTTTTAGGAAAATCTGAATTGTATGACGTAGTACTAACATACATGTAATGAATGAGTTTAAAAGTAAATAAGTTAATAAAGTAGTCTAAACGAACGAGACATAGTCTTATTTATTTTGAGAATAATTGCTATCAGACAAATACATCTTACAACATCGTTAAATCGACGACTGCATATCGAAGCTGGGACAAACCGATTAACCTGTTCCACTAATTGCAAGTACTTTCAATTCCAAATGCCGCTATCCACTGCATCTCTATTAGAACCTACTTGAACATGCCACTCCTAGAACCTTTCTGAAAAGAGAAATTCAGTATCGTCACTTTATAATTCCCAAATGGCTCTTGTGCAACTGTGCGACCTCGTTTGGGAGAGATGCTATGCACACTTATCCATAGTATGGATAAGTCTGCATATGTTGGAATTGCATGTATGTATTCCATACACAGGGCACAATGAACACTGTTCGACAGACACATGGTGGGCATTATATTCACGGAAATGGAGTTAGCACAACTAAGAAAACAATATGGAATCCGCAAAGAGAATCTATTCATCGAAAGGAATTGTCTACTACGTAAACGAATATCAACATTCTCAAAGCGCTCTCATAAATCGTGAGCGTTTGAGGGCGTTTAGTGCTCGTTCCTGAATTCACGTCTCGAGAATCTGTCAACAAAAGCGATGGATTCCGAGCGCTGATCGTGATGCTGCATACGCTCAACTCAGAGTGTCAGCAAAGTGGAGGGATGAATGCAAATGTTTGGATGTCTATATGACGTGAGTGTAGCTATAATATATTTTGGAATTAGTCTCTGTGATCTTCAATATTTGTTTAATTCTACGATTGTATAGCAGGGAACCAGATAAGGATTTCATGCGTTTATTTGGCTGCCGCTATCGAGTCTTACTACGTATTATGACTATGTACAAATAATACAGACTGCTTTTTCTAGAAATGCCAGAATGCCACACATGGAACTTGTACGCAAAAAGTGCAGTATTACTCTCGCAAGCTGACACAAGGATGCTAATTAGCCCACACTTGACAAAACGAAGAAAACCCTGCAAGAGGCAAGCTTTAGTCGCGGCTGGCGCGCACAAGAAATAAAATGAAAAATATAGTCTTGGGAACAATAATGGTAAAATGGATATTACCACATTTACCACCCGTTTACATAGTAAGGAAGGTAGGAGATATACAGATTACATTATGATTTCATAGGTCAAAGGTGTTAACTTGGCAAATTGGTGAATCGGTGACGATTACATGAGTTCAACTTCCGTGTCAATGATGATAGGTCAATAGTTAATAACTTGTATTGCCAACGATAAAATAATCTGCGGTTAGATAAAACAGTTGTAATAACAGTATGTAGTAATTCCTTGAAATCCTCAACATTATAATAAAAATGATAAGGATTTGATTCGTCGAAATGATATACATTTTTGCGTCTATGGGACTGACGAGATTGTACCTTTTTAGGGTTAGTTAGTAGTACTTTCGAGTCTTGAGGTATTAAACTAAACTGTTAAGCAAGACACACGAATAGTATCTGATACGGTACTCGTCTGCGACTATCAATAAACAGTTAACGTTTTAACTGTTACGGACTGTTCGCTTCTAGGATAATGGTGGTAAATTGAATCCCCCTGGCATGAGGGGAGTCGGGAAGGTTGAATCAATTGCAGCAATTATAGAACGGCAGAGTAGGGCCAGCCAACGGCGGCGCTGCGCTATTTCAGTCATGTATCCCACACACATGGTATCTGTAATTAGTATTGATAAAGACTGTTAAACAAATGATTAGTTAATTTATGTAGTTGATCTTATTTTACTGACAGACATTGCAGTAAACTGCAAAGTCATTACATGTCAAGCCTGATCAACCCTTGTGCCAGACAAATTTATTATGTTAATTTATAGCAAAACATTCAATTTTGTTGCAAACCTACTGAGTACAAAATTGAATGTTTTGTTTTTGACTTGTATTTTTTGGACTTGTAATTTCTTTGTGACTTGTATTTCTACTACCAATTGTGTAATCTATGGATCTTTAAGTTATCTGAATTAATAAATAAATTTAATTTAATTTAATTTATTATCATTTCAATGGATCGTTGCGAAGAGTCCATAAAGTATTTGTTGATTCCAAGGTTGCAGACAGGAACTAAGTGTTTCCATCCACGCTACTTGATTTACACACCTAATAAGGCACTAATTATAATTATTAGCACCAATTAGGCACTTCACCTAGAAATACGGTTAAAATAAAAGTAACATCGTTTTGTAATATTGTAGTCTGGTAATTCTTTGGGACAGACGATGCGTGCAGTTTTGCATAAAATCACAATCATTTAGCATTAAAACAGTGGCTTCGAAATGTCTAGTTCTGAGGCCCTACCATCAGTTTACTGTAGTATTGATACTATCCTCGATACCGAGTCAAGTATCGCAAAATATATGAGAATCCAGCGCAGCGCCGCCCCCGGTAACTTGCATGAACTAATAATTTCATACATTTGAAATACTTGACTCGTTAGCGAGGATAGTTAACTATACAACTCGAAAACTCATGGTAGGGCTACTGCAATGATTGCCGAACTATCTTTGGCACTCGAAAGCCAACTATCGCTCAAGCCAAGCGAGAGTGCTGAACGCAATGCACCGATTGTGAAAGAGGTCGAGAGCGGGGTCGGGCCACCGCACTGCAGGTGCGACCCAAATCTACAGGCTGATACCCCCAGGCTAGGGGTGTAACGAAGCATTGAGTCAACATCGGACGGAACGTCGCGGAAATTCCAACACCTGGATCTAATAATCATAATATTGATTTGTATGGTTCTTCTGTTCTTTCTGATCGACATTTATCCGATAATTGCGTGCATCAGATTTTGGAAGGAAATGTCTGACATTCTCAGAAACTTAGGTACAAAACCGTTGATTGAACCAAACATCTTTAAATAATATTTTTTATAGAGCATCCCTTTACTTTCAATGCAGCAATTGCAACTCTGTACTTCCATCACAGTTCACACACTGCACATTCCTGGACCTACTGACACAAATATTCACGCATTTTTCGAAGGTTTCGTGCTTCCGACAAAGATTTTCTATTGACCTACAATCGTACAAAGGCCAAGATAATGATCATGCGAATAAAACCTAACTATATATAATTTAAGTAATTAAAGCAAATAACAAGACATTCAAGATGTGAATCTTAAATACAATTCACAGGTTCTTTGACCGAATTGTATTTAATTGTAAGCTGTAACTGGGGCATTGCCCGTCAATAGCAATGAAGAAAAACAGCTGTTTTATTTAACTACTACGTCACCACCACGATAAGTTACAGGTGAGGCATTATGAGATACTCCGTTCAGGTAACTGATAGGTAATCCTCCTGAAATACAACTTGGCAAGTGGCCCAGTCGCAATATCGGCGAGAACACCCAGTCAGCCAGCACGCGCTGCATTCAGGGTATCGTGATAATGCCTCATAACTAGGTCGAATAACCGAACCGAACGTAAATAACAGTTATTTACAAATACTGAAAAAATGTCGTGAACGTCGTGACGTAACGGAGAAAACGGCTTTTCACAGCGCTCCTCCTGAAAAAGTACTAGGCAAACATGAACCGATAGCAGTCATTGTTATCAGCGCGGGTGACTGAGGGGGCGGCGCCGTTAGCGGGAGGCGGGGCGGCCTTCGTGACGTCGTACCGCATCTGTGTTTAGCACGAACTACAGTTACACAACGCTATCTTATCAGCTACGGCTGTCGGGCAAAAAGATCATTGTCACTAACTACCTCCTACACGCCTATGATAGCCTGGTACATCGTGCAAAATAACAGTTAAAATTTACCGTTTTTCAGGGAAATTTCATAAAAATCATCAAAAATATACGACTTAAAACAAATAAATCCATAATAATGTAACATATTTATTAACTGCTAATAAAATGTACTGTGTGTTACAATGATTTCGTTCTACCTACACAGGCAGGGTAGAGGTATTTCATTATTCATTCAAATTCGTATGTTCTACTCACCAACTTCTGACTGTAAAATAATCTTGACTTTATTCAAACGTTTCAGAAACTAATTTACAATAGCAATATTATCTAGCTAGTGCATCATGATAATAGAACAGAGCAGCAGCGAACAATAAAGAACAAACAATGGTTGAGTCAATGCGAAGGTCTGACTGAACAAACAAAGGATGGCATGCTGGCGAGCGGCACTGTGGCAGGCAGCAAACATCCGTCCTCAGAAGGAAGCGCATTGCCGGGAACTGGATGTGGTGAGCCACTAAACGCCAAGTTAAATAAGATACTCTAACAAGACAATACTGAGATAAAATGAGACATAAAATAAATGCAGCCATAAATAATCTACCATTTTCTAATTACTTATTGGTTTTTTCAGATGGTATACAAATGGAATGCCTTATCAGAATCACAGTCAAAACTTGTAGAGCGAATGATCTTATCAAGAAAAATAAATATCGTTAGTTATGCATAAGAAAACCGATAAGATGGGTCGTTACACTCGGTGCTCACACGTGCGTCGGCAGAATAGCTCACAGTGTTCAGGTAAACAATGCGCGTTTGATCTGACATTAGTATGCAGAGGGGTTGACTTCGGGTCACGCAGGTCAAGTCATCCATGGTTTACAAGCAAGTTCTCTACATGTTTTCTAGTACATTAACTGAGTTTGATCTGTTAGTTTGATTTAGAACTTCAGAAGGCAAATTCACGCAAATTCAGAAGATAGGTACCTGTTTTACAAAATAATGCAAGGTCAACAAATGCGCAAGTCACTAAGGTAAAAGCACCAATGGCCGACACTTTAAGGACAAATATTACTTTAATCTTTAAAAAAATAATGTATTTTTCAAAATTAAACAATTACAACTATTTCTGCTGTTAGAGTAACTATTAAATTTTAACTTTTTAATGTTAAAACTTTATTAACTATCATATAAATTATTTAAAAATGTTTTTTGTCAACCTTGTCAGAGGCACCAATGGATGACAGCACAAAAATCCACATTACCCAAAGGTAGACACAGGTTGGAACCAATAGTAGACACTCTAAAATATGTGATACATACAATAAAGCGTTTTTTTCTCGATGTATAAAATGTATGAGATATGAAATGTATGAAATGTATGAAATGTTTGAGATGTATGAGATGTATGAAATGTATGAAATGTATGAGATGTATGAGATGTTTGAAATGTATGAAATGAAATGTTTGAAATGTATGAGATGTATGAAATGAATGAAATGTATGAAATGTTTGAGATGTATGAGATGTATGAAATGTTTAAAATGTATGAAATGTTTGAGATGTATGAGATGTATGAGATGTATGAGATGTATGAGATGTATGAGATGTATGAAATGTATGAAATGTATGAGATGTATGAGATGTTTGAAATGTATGAAATGAAATGTTTGAAATGTATGAGATGTATGAAATGAATGAAATGTATGAAAAGTTTGAAATGTATGAAATGTTTGAGATGTATGAGATGTATGAGATGTATGAGATGTATGAAATGTATGAAATGTATGAAATGTTTGAGATGTATGAAATGTATGAAATGTATGAGATGTATGAGATGTTTGAAATGTATGAAATGAAATGTTTGAAATGTATGAGATGTATGAAATGTATGAAATGTTTGAGATGTATGAGATGTATGAGATGTATGAAATGTTTAAAATGTATGAAATGTTTGAGATGTATGAGATGTATGAGATGTATGAGATGTATGAGATGTATGAAATGTATGAAATGTATGAGATGTATGAGATGTTTGAAATGTATGAAATGAAATGTTTGAAATGTATGAGATGTATGAAATGAATGAAATGTATGAAATAAATTAAATACACAACGAACCCTTATAGTTTTGGTTTGTACGTCCGTCCGTCCATTCGACCGTCTGTCCGTCAATTCGTCCGAGGCTTTTTTCTTGATTGACTAGCTGCGCCTCGCGGTTTCACCCGCGTAAGTCCCGTTCCCGCGGGAATATCGGGATAAAAAGCCCCCATGTCACTCGTCAAGCAAGTCGTCATTCCTTCAACTATCACCACACGAAAAATCACGTCAATTAATTCGCCCCGTTTTGCCGTGATAGACGGACAAACAGACAGAAAGACAAACAGACACACTTTCCCCTTTATAATATTAGTATGGACGGATGGATATGGATGGATCCATCCATACGGATTATTACGGATTGAGCTAAAAAACTTAAGCTGAAAAAATATATTTGAGAAAACCCGAATAGAAAACACATGTGTCATCTTTTGGGTTTTCCTCAGTTTTTGGGACCAATGATAGACACCCCTTGAAATTGATTTATCAACTAGCCAAAATAATAAGGAAATGACCATAAGACGTCGATAATATCATACATGTATCAGATAAACACCAACAGTAACAATAATCAGTAATTTATAAAACAAAATCATAATCGTAAAAAAACAATGCCCTTAAGAAAATCATTAAGAATTTCCGCGCTCATCACAATCTGCACACATTGATTTTTGTTTATTCAAGCCATTTTTAAATTTTCTTCTGAAAGTGTGTCTAAGTTTTTGTCAACGCATTATTAATAGACTAATGTGTCTTTTAATATAATAATAATAGGAAATAAATGTTTATTTTTCCTAATAGAAAGCTTTTTCTTCGAAAGTGTCATCCTTTGGTCCACTGTCGGAGATTGGTGCTTTTACCTTAGTACAATGCTTTATGTATGTTCTTCAGAAAACATGCTAAGTCAGCTTCCTTCTACATAACAGGGACAAACAACTTCATTAAACCCTTGCTCGAAACTCCTCACTACATTGGGAAGCACGTTGCTTTCCCTAAGGTGTTAAACATCAAAACGATGAGGTCAGATAATTCACACGTCACGTATCACGTACCCTTCATAAACAGACTCATTTTTTATGAACAGCTGTAACCAGGTGTCCAAACAAATGTTGTAGCATCTGTTCGTATTGTAAGGTGCGAGGAAGTCTGTTCCAGACTACGGAAGTGCTTGTGTGGTCTTCTGTTGAGATTACACTTTTATTTGTAAATATTGAAGGAATGGTGAAGGTTAACAGTCTATTTCAAAGTCTTACGTTTCTATTTGTAGATTTTGTTTTACGATTTAATTATTTATTCTTACAACAATGGCGTGAAGGTCATTATCGACCGTTTAATGAAATCAAACAGTAATTTAGGTAAAAGTTTCGTTTCGCCTGAAGGAAATTTAGTGGACACGAAATGAATCGCGCCTGTAAGTCGTGGGAATGACCTATCCAGTTCCAGGTCAGAAATTCATCAACAATCAGCCATCCGTGCAGATCTTGCGACAAGCAAAATAATTGAGGGCAGTGCCTGGTCGTAACTACTTCAAACAGTTGTAATGCCCTATCATCACACCAATTGCTTTGCCGATTGAACTCGTCACACTCGTTAGAGCCGGGAGGATGTGCAGTACTCACTACACTACTCACCCTCCATCCGTAAAATAAACTCTAGGCTGATATAAATAGAGGTTATTGTACAATGCGAGCTGGTAAAGGAACAGTACGGTTATCTTATTCATTTTGGGGTCAGTTGTCAGAACGCCTACGTCAAGAAACGATGCTTGGGAAGTGAGATATCAAAGTCTCGAATGTTGGGTTGGAAATGCACCTAAATAACTGATATTTTTTTTTACAAGAATTACATTACGCAATGAAACTTGTATCTAATAACAGCATTCAAATTGTAATAGAAAACAAAGATGGGCGACAGAGGTTGGTGTATGCTTGCTAAGTTTTATGACCACGGAAGACTTAGAAAAACTGATCAGAGCTGAGACCCTAAAAAAAAAAATAAGTAATTAGTTTAGTTTTTATGTTTGTTTAGGTAATGACAACGTTTTTACACGAAGAAAAGTTACCGAAATAAAAGGGGAGGGAGCAATAATTAACAAAATCTCTGGATTCCACAAAATCCATTACATCAGTAATAAGCTTAATGCAGTATGAACTAAGCGCAGCCTTGGCCAGCAAACACGAGCTGACCTTAATTAGCAGGCGATAGCTCGCATGCCGACACTCGTACAAAAACACCTGATTCCATACATCGAGTAACCGCAATCCCGCAAACCAACGGTACGCGCCAATATGGTTAATAGATTTTAATATTTCATACGCAACAGGTCTATGGTGTTAAGGGTGCGGCTAAAGACATTGTTCATTCATTGATTTTCGAAAATATCACAGACCTTTTTAGGAGCAAACAGCCAGACACGTCATTGTCAGTGAAAGTCGTTACAGCTCGCTGGGAGCGGTGATGAAACGGATCATAACTGTACATTGATTCGAGAATAATAGAGATGACAAGGCCGTATGGTATTATTAAGCTATTGCATAGCTTCTATCGCCGGCCTTGGCGTGGAGACCGAATCCAGAAATTCCGTAACGAAATCACCGAACGCTGTCACTTTAGTTCAGCAACTCGCCTCTTGGTGGCATGCAATAGCTTTACCGCGGCAGCCCCCGAGTGCCACACGTCTTTTTTTATTGCTAAACAAATGCAACTACTACCTAAAAAACTCAAGTCAACAGACACGACTACAGCACAGATAACAGTGTTTATTCAATATCTTTATCATTTGATTTTTATCAAACATCAACAGTCTATCACTTACGAACGAAGCTTTCAAAGTTAACTCCGAGTACGTGTAATCTCCAAAGGGGTCGACATTGCTCAACCGATAGTCGACGTTGTATAGGCACGCAATCAGTGTCACAAAGCGAGCAATCAGCGCAGGAGTGGCCGCTGCAATCAGGCGTGACTTGCTGGAACGCAGCAACCAGATGTCGGAGACAACGTTGCGTTACTGACAGACAGATCTGATCTTATTTGCATACGTAATCAGATCACAAATCTTAAAGCTCTTGTCGTGGTAATAGTTTGAAAACTAGAAAACAAATTGTTTATTTAATTCGTTAAAACAATCAAGTAAAATTTTCCGGCTCTGATGACTAAGGCATTTAGAAGAACCTACGGTGAAAAATCCGATGGCAGGTCACTGACGACGTGCTAATACGTGATGTAATTTAAAACATTAACAACGATCGCGTACCTAAAACATTGGAGCTGTTTATTCCTTATGAATCACCAGTCAATTAAAAAAATCACTTGTTCATTTTCAGCATAAAAGTAATATTTACAATGGAAAATCGCATTTCTTCCCGTTAATCCGGACACCTCATAAAATCCAACTCACACATTCAGTTATGTCTCGGAACGCCATAAAACAGAGCTGACTGCGTCTAACGGAGCTTGAACCAAGATGAACTGCTAGTTGCTTTGACTTGTTTATTATTGTGAAGGTTGTTTACAGAAATCAATTGAAAGACTAAATTACGAACGAGAGTTGCTGGAGGGACAAAAACGTGGTGCATGGACAAGTGAAATCAAAACAACACTTACCTACACAAGACCCTTGCGTACAATTTATCACGATCAATTTATCGCATTCGATCAACTGAAATCGTCTATCCATAACACAATTCTACAAATAACTTGTTGATCATATCGATGCCACAACAAATCCAGCACTATCCCAATTTGCCTTTGTTGTAGTGACTTCAATACTATGCAAAATTTCGCTTGCTTTTATTTCTTCCTCTATTTGTTCATAGGCTTCTTTACATTTTGACGAAACCCTAAACAAACTTTTGCTGACCGCGGCTATAATTTTTGTAGAATCACAGAGTTTATCTTACAAAACCTGAATAAAAGATCGCAAACGCTTTTCCCTAATAAACGGAAATGGCTAAAGCATTAAACAGATCTGGATAACGTCTTATGAATACCAATTTCCTGTCGTTACGAAATATAAGTGGTCTGCGTAACATTTTATTTTTCGACTCTTCTATATTAAGATGATTACTACCACCGAAGACAATTTATACAAGTTATGTCTTTGCTACCATTGACCAATCCATTAGGCACTCTCGAATGTTTAAAGTCCCATGAGGTAAAAACAAATGAAGTTATTCCTATTAACTAACACATGATGACATGACACACGAACTTGAGACGCTATGACAGATACTAACGTAATTCATGGGAAAGATAGCAGACGCTGGTAACCGACACAATGATGTTATGGAAACTGTGTTATGGTTCGCGTTGCGACTGTTTTTGTGGCATTGCAATGTGTTCACTGTGAGATAATACCATGTTTTTTGAAGTAGAAACTTCGTGGAAATACGTGTCAAATTATACACCAGCTAGATGTTATTTGGGCATTAGGTATTGCACTACACTTCATTCATAATTAGCACTACGAAATATTGTTCTGTAGTACGTAAATAGATAGTTGGGACGGCAGGTACCTATAGAGTATAGAGGAAGGTTTGATAATTATTAGAGCGAAAAATTGTTTGAGGAAGGATGAGATTAAGTATAATTATCTTTTATTTATAAAAGAATCATTTTATTTTTTGGTATATCGTTGCGCTTGCTAGTTTAGCCGCTTCTGTAGGAGTAGAGTGTGAAGAATGCAGAATGGATACTAATGTGTATGGTTGTTCCATCTATGCTGTTGTGTGGTCGACCACGGCTCCCATTAAATTAGTTCCCATTGCTGGCAAATAATTGAGGAAACTAATGCTTCGCGACATTAGTCTCGTTTAGACGCAGCAGCAGACGGTAATCAAGAAATAGCGGCACTTACACGTACTCGCTGTCCAAGCAGAACCGCTTACACCCATTTTTCTTCCATAGACAAATTAGTCGTCTAGACTAGATCGATCGTTCAAGGGCATTGAATATCTATTACTTGAGGGAGCCTATGCTGAATAAGGTATTTCACATTTTAGGATGTAATTCCTTAATGACCTGATAGGAAATTTATTCTTCCCACTACACCACAGAATCGTATTATGAGTACAAAAAGCATTGTCCCGACCCACATCATTACCTTACTTACGATAGCCTATAAATGTTTAAATATTTATAGAGTTTTCATGAAGGACTTCTAAAGGCCACGATCAATACTCTCTAGGAGTATACTGAAGGTAACTTTCACTAGATATTTACTTTAAATCCAATAGCAGAATATCTTATGCAGAGATTAGACAAAGAGAATATTTTAGTAAGTTACAATGTAGAGAGGAAAGGTGAAGGAAAATATTTCAATAACTGATTTTACAAGAGTTCAATTGAAAACCATGACGTAACTTAGCATAAAGAATTTCTGGATCTCTTGTTTGTGCCATTTGCGAAACTGTTATTGGTAAAAACCTTCCAATGACAATTATTTTCTATGAAACGAGTCTTTCCAGACATGTTGGCGTATTATAGCAGGAAACACAACAATAGGGCACAATACATACCAGGAGTATTATCCTTAGTCAATTCCTTGAGGAAAATGTTCCCTTAATAATAATTGACATTCTCATAATTATTTGCCTTTAACTAATTGCAAGAGCTTTGGTCGAGGGATAGTGAACGACTTCATTAGATCATGTAAAGTCCCGTCCCGTGTTATCGAGCTTGCATCTTCTGTGTCTCCAGTCTCAGCTGAATGGCCACCATGTCGGAAAGGTATTGAGAAGTTGTTACGTGCAATGTAGGTATTTATGTGTATCAAAAGGGAGTAATACAAACAGGGCTTAGCGAATGCGGGACGTAGGGTCGACGGCCGCGACACGCGACATGCGTCTGCACCAGCTATAAGACAGTATAACTTCGATGATGACCTATTTCATAGACCTCTCATTGAATGAGTTATATTGAACAGACGATTTATTAGACCGAATTAAGCTTATAAGAAGCTTGTACGAGCAAGTGGATAAATAAGCCAATTCAATGCTATTGGGTTTAATGTTTCAACGTTTCAACCCGGTGGCATCTTCAAATCAGCACAAAAACTGCCTTTTTATAATGAATGGTACTTTTAGATGTCGCTATCTTTTCTTTACTGTTGTAAGTAGTTAAGGCTTAAAGCCATAACTTAATTTCCTAAGACAAACCTAGCTTAATAAGACTGTACATTTAGATCCTTGATGTCTTACAGGTTATACTCGTAACACATTTCTTTCTCTTTCTTTCAAAGAATCTAGTAAATCAACTATAGTCAGCTTCATCATCTTAAACAGAATTTGTCAAATTCCCAATCAAAAAAATAACGGAATTTGTCATAAATAGTCCCAATCACAAAAAACTACCTTCTTACAGGAATGAAGCGTTATCGACTCCATTGTACATGGCACAGGCCATTACTCCTCAGCGGGATCCGACACGTAAACGCACATACCAATGAACAATGACCAATAGCTTTATTACAGTCATTAACCATATCAAGTGCACACGCTTCTTGGAACAGAGTGGGAACAAGAAAGTCTATGAACTGACGATATAAGATGTCTTATTCTCTTCCTGGTCGTCATGAAGTTAATCACTGAACTGGTGTTTTTGAAAGAACTCAACTTGTTGAACATTTCTACAACTTGAAACTATTTATGATCATGACTATATCCCAGAGAGCTGAAGACATTTAATTCAGATCCAGCTATGTATAATTTAGATCCTCTTGAAGATGTATCAGGGGGTAGTCATAGGTATACATAGGTATAGGTAGGTATACCTACATGTCCTAATACATATTGGTACATTACATGCCCACATTTTGCATTTTATAAGACTTTGCATTTTTGAAGACTATTGCCATATTTAGTTTAGGTCTACTTTTATAACAGTAAACAAGCGCTTATTCACTTCGGTTATAATGTCCTTAAAGCGTAGATGCATTATTCTGTCTTAGCTGTATAAATAATAAATGCTAAGATGACTACTAGACTTCCAAAAGGCGAAGTGTTACGAGATAGTGTAGAACCAAAATAAACCAGCAACGAACGATAATAAATGGAGTAGTCTAATTTAAGTTTCATTGCCACTTGAGAGTTCAATTCGACGATGCTCTTAAAGGGGTATACGTTTGCGAATAACCATAATGATGAACCCTCATTTCCATTTGAATATAGTTATAAAGATGTTTGGAAATCTTTTTGGGTAGATACCTACGTAAAATTCTGATATTACAATTTCGCGATTCGACTTGGCATAAGTTCACATTTTTAATCGCGATCAAAAAGCTTCAAAACCAGCTCTAAGCCCAGAGTTTGAGGATCACGTGCTAAATTTCGGCTTGGAACAAAATGTTTGAGCTCACAGCTTTAGGTTTCAACAATACCTATTACCAGGGTCTAATAATGAACCATAGGACGAAAAAGACTTGTGTGTTTTATGAGGAATACAGCCGTATTCCCTTATCATAAAACACAAGTAGCTCGTCGCGTCCCAACCCAACACTACAAACAAGTTCAACTCCATTAGGGCCCCCGCAGACGGCCGACTTTTTGTAGGTGGAAAAATCGGTCGAAAAATAGAACGTACTGACAACAATAGCGCAACGCACACGACCTACAAAAAGTAGGTGAGAAAAAAGTAGGTGGGATTCCGACCGACCCGACACCGACTCCGAATGTGTAGGTCGTTTAGTGATGCGCTTTTCGGAATAAGTGATAGAGCTTACTCCGCAAGTGGACTGTTTACTCCGAATTTTATTTGCTTAGGTACCTAGGTACACTACTGGTAGATAAGTAGGTTCAATCATTCATAATTCTTATTTATTGTTATTGGATTAATAATAATAATATTACTTACCTAACCATGTAATTTATTAAATACTTATTGTAATTTCAACGAATTCCGCGGGAATATCAGAATAAAAGTAGCCTATGTATTATACCATGTCATTAGCTACCTATATCCCATAGTATACAATCGGTTTTGTAGTTTTTTCGTGAAAGAGAAATAACCATACATCCATACTCACAAACTTTCGATAAGCAAATTATAGTAGGAATTTTCGTAGGATTAGTAGAAAGGATTATAACCAAAGTACCTCCTCCTTCCTTTGTGTTGATCGTAGGATTAGTAGGAAGGATTATAACCGAAGTACCTACTCCTTCCTTTGTATTGTAGGTAGGTACCATGTAGTTGAACATAGGTACACACGCAAAAGTTTTTGGTTAGGTAGGTAGGTACCTACTTACATAAGAAAAGAGAGCTAGCTATACTTATCTTCCTTTGCAAATCCACCGTTATAATATTTTTCGACGTGCTGTCCCCTCACTAGCCACCTACAAAGTGACGGTCGTGTGCGTTGGAGTCGGTGACAAAGTAGGTGACAAAATCGGTCGAAAAAGCGACCTACTTTTCCACCTACAAAAAGTCGGCCGTCTGCGGGGGCCCTTACGCTAAGACTCAGCGAACTTGTCAATAAGTAAAACATGTTACCACATGTTTATTTATTCATCCCTCCAGACAAAGTCGCTATTTCTGTACATCCGTCGCAAACTGCTACACATTCTGTGATAAAGTCCACCGTCTTATAAAGTAGCCGTAACAGTCTGCGAAATTAATAGTTTCCGTCAAACTAATTAAGGGCAAGTAATTTGGTATAATGTGCTACTTATTCACCTCTCGGTGACTTGCAATAGACCCTTCTTGGATTCTTGACCCTTTTACATCGTTAACTGGCTGTTTAAATTATATTAAAACCATTAGACGCCTTATCACCAGTTTACCGTAACATTGGAAGGAGAGGAAACAACATGCCCCTCCCCCAGGTTTTGTTCCACCTCAGGAAGCCTTACCACCGGGACACGATCTGTCATGGCCGGTGTGGAAGTCTTTAAACCGGCTCCGCACTCAAGTCGGCCGTTGCAGACACAATATGTGTAAATGGGGGTTCAGGGATCCGAACCTTACGGGGTGTGACTGCGGTGAGCCCAGCCAGACGATGAGACATCTCATGGAATGTCCTCTGTGCCCGAAGACCTGTACAAACGAAGATCTCAATACGGCCACGTCTAATGCCATAGAGCTGGCGACATTTCTGGCAAATAAAATATAATAGTAGAACCATTGACCCGAAAAGAAGAAGACCGTAACATTCAATGCCACCTCGACACAGATTCCGCTAAAAAAAATCAGAAGAATCAGAAGAAGCCAGCGCTGCACCCGGTAAGTTACATTCAAAATACTGTACCTACTTATTCTTCCATTTCAGCTATCAGCTACAAACAGGAAAGCATATTTCCAAGGCCTCTATGTTGTTCGGTTAAAATGTAACATACGAAAATATAAATCAGCAAGACAACAAAGAGGACTTGATGTGTTTCAGTGGACACTGCACTTTACCGATATCGCGAGCCACTAAGCATCAGCAGTTCTTGTCACTTTGCGGTCTGACTTAGCTCTTGGCCCTTGGAACTTTTAGATAAAAGATTGCTTTCATGCTCTGAAGTTTTATAAATTGTCTTTTTATTCACTTTATCAAGATCGGCTCCATTTAAAATGGAGATATGAGGCAAATGAAGGTGAAAGAGGATTTTATACAGAAAACCTATTATGTATTGACCATGTTTTTCCACTGGCACTGGTGGGTGAGACTGCTAAGTGAATGGTATAAAATGTGTGTGACATCACGGTTTTGTTATAGTCCTTATTGTAGTTTTGGCATAATTGATCTGTTATGTATGACACTGTAGGAAATCTTTGACTAGAAACTTTTGTAAACTTAAATGACTTAACCTTTGTATAGTGTTCTAACACATTCAAGGCCCAAGTCCCGAGCTCGTCCTCTAGCAGCGCGGCACGTGCCGGTAGGTACCTACTTCTATAAAACGTGGGCTAGTAAGCAATAGCTAATTGGAATTACCCCTTTTTCTGCCTACCCTTTTAGATATCTTCAATCAAAGGATCTAAAAATACATAAATGAATCACTGACATAATATTTCAAATCATTTTCTAACTCGTATTTTAGAATGTTACTTATATTGTTATTGGTTTTATTTTACATGTCTACACTGTTGTCATTTTAGGGTGATAAGATACCTCATTACTAAGAGTAATGACATTTTGTTTATTAAGTACCAATTAGTCAAAGAGGAAATTACAATGCGCAATTTAATATATTATTATATTATTTACTAGGGGGTTTATTCATAAAAACTTGACAATTTAATACAGGTTTTAAGAACGTTTTTTTCTTGTCACCCATATGTCAACGAAAAGAGATAGCAACAGATTTAATATGCGTTTTAGCTAATACAGGTTTAATACAGGTTTTAGGTCGAATATGCATAATGGGGTAGGTAAGGTAAAAGCACCAATCTCCGACAGTGGACCAAAGGATGACACTTTCGAAGAAAAAGCTTTCTATTAGGAAAAATAAACATTTATTTCCTATTATTATTATATTAAAAGACACATTAGTCTATTAATAATGCGTTGACAAAAACTTAGACACACTTTCAGAAGAAAATTTAAAAATGGCTTGAATAAACAAAAATCAATGTGTGCAGATTGTGATGAGCGCGGAAATTCTTAATGATTTTCTTAAGGGCATTGTTTTTTTACGATTATGATTTTGTTTTATAAATTACTGATTATTGTTACTGTTGGTGTTTATCTGATACATGTATGATATTATCGACGTCTTATGGTCATTTCCTTATTATTTTGGCTAGTTGATAAATCAATTTCAAGGGGTGTCTATCATTGGTCCCAAAAACTGAGGAAAACCCAAAAGATGACACATGTGTTTTCTATTCGGGTTTTCTCAAATATATTTTTTCAGCTTAAGTTTTTTAGCTCAATCCGTAATAATCCGTATGGATGGATCCATCCATATCCATCCGTCCATACTAATATTATAAAGGGGAAAGTGTGTCTGTTTGTCTTTCTGTCTGTTTGTCCGTCTATCACGGCAAAACGGGGCGAATTAATTGACGTGATTTTTCGTGTGGTGATAGTTGAAGGAATGACGACTTGCTTGACGAGTGACATGGGGGCTTTTTATCCCGATATTCCCGCGGGAACGGGACTTACGCGGGTGAAACCGCGAGGCGCAGCTAGTCAATCAAGAAAAAAGCCTCGGACGAATTGACGGACAGACGGTCGAATGGACGGACGGACGTACAAACCAAAACTATAAGGGTTCGTTGTGTATTTAATTTATTTCATACATTTCATTCATTTCATACATCTCATACATTTCAAACATTTCATTTCATACATTTCAAACATCTCATACATCTCATACATTTCATACATTTCATACATCTCATACATCTCATACATCTCATACATCTCATACATCTCAAACATTTCATACATTTTAAACATTTCATACATCTCATACATCTCATACATCTCAAACATTTCATACATTTCATACATCTCATACATTTCAAACATTTCATTTCATACATTTCAAACATCTCATACATCTCATACATTTCATACATTTCATACATCTCAAACATTTCATACATTTCATACATTTCATACATCTCATACATCTCATACATCTCATACATCTCAAACATTTCATACATTTCAAACTTTTCATACATTTCATTCATTTCATACATCTCATACATTTCAAACATTTCATTTCATACATTTCAAACATCTCATACATCTCATACATTTCATACATTTCATACATCTCATACATCTCATACATCTCATACATCTCATACATCTCATACATCTCAAACATTTCATACATTTTAAACATTTCATACATCTCATACATCTCAAACATTTCATACATTTCATTCATTTCATACATCTCATACATTTCAAACATTTCATTTCATACATTTCAAACATCTCATACATCTCATACATTTCATACATTTCATACATCTCATACATCTCAAACATTTCATACATTTCATACATTTCATATCTCATACATTTTATACATCGAGAAAAAAACGCTTTATTGTATGTATCACATATTTTAGAGTGTCTACTATTGGTTCCAACCTGTGTCTACCTTTGGGTAATGTGGATTTTTGTGCTGTCATCCATTGGTGCCTCTGACAAGGTTGACAAAAAACATTTTTAAATAATTTATATGATAGTTAATAAAGTTTTAACATTAAAAAGTTAAAATTTAATAGTTACTCTAACAGCAGAAATAGTTGTAATTGTTTAATTTTGAAAAATACATTATTTTTTTAAAGATTAAAGTAATATTTGTCCTTAAAGTGTCGGCCATTGGTGCTTTTACCTTATATATAATTAAATGGTGGAGTATAAAATATGAGTTCAAAGCAATTTGTATTCTAAGGGTCTGTTTCACAATGTTTGAATAAATTGTACTATAATTTTGAATATGCTATTTCTTACATATTGGTAGGATTAACACTACTGGTACTATAATTTACGGTGGACTTTATGTGACACACTGGGCTATTTGACAGTCGTTAAACGTAACATAAAGTAGAATAATTGGGTATTTCTGCCAGTTATCAAGACATAATGAGCTCTATCACATCTCACAGATTGTAGATAAGGTGTATTGTTCCCATGGTATGTTTATGAGTGCATTTGCCATTGTTGCAGACATTATTCTGTGTCAGACCATTGTGTGGAAATTACTGACCCTATAGTGCCTATAGCGACTCAACTCAGGAAGATTGTGATGGTTTTTTTCTGTTAAAGAAATTCAGAGTAAGCTGTGATTATTTGGATTGTTGCTAGTTAAACCAGCTGTGTGTTTGTGTTAATCAAATTTTGAATAATGTAGGAACCAAAATTTTAATAATATTGTTAAAAAAATGCTTAGGCAATAATTGTTTCAAGATACCTAGACACAGAGGGCTGCCGCAGAGCATGCCTAGGCCTTACAGGATTCAGAATCTAGACGAGGCTTATGTGGCATAAGGACAACCTGACTTTAGGTATTGTTGAACCAATTAAGTAAGCTATTAGGTAATTAGTTTATTACAATCAGCAATTTATTTATTTATTATTTATTTATTTAACGATGATAGACGAGCAGCTACTGCTGGTATGTCTATATCACACAGTGTTGGAATAGTCTTTTTAGTTATGTATCGTTAATCTTTTTGAGCACTGATTTATTATTTCGTAGCCAGTTGTCGAGCCTGTTTTTGAACGCGTTGGTAGAAGGAGCTGTCACAACGTCGTCTGGTAGTGCATTCCAATTGTGGACCACCCTGTTGCTGAAGAAGTGATGTGCAGCAAGTTGGCGGGTGGTGTCACGGGTCAGTTTGAGTTGATGGCCACGTGAAGGTCTTTGGTTGTCTTTTCTCCTCAACATGTCATAAATATTTGGCAAATTATACTGGTGAGTCACAATCTTGAATGTTTCGATGAGATCTCCACGAAGACGTCTATCTTCAAGAGTAGTGAGGCGCAGTGAGAGTAATCTATCCTCATAGGTTTTTCGACGTAGAGCCTGTGGTATCTTAGTAGCTTTTCTCTGTACACTTTCAAGGAGGTTAATGTCTTTTTGGAAGTAGGGATGCCATATTTGAAATCCGTACTCTAGCAATGGTCTAACATAGGTCTTATATATCTTGCGAAATACATCTATTGACATTGTTTGGAATGATCTTTTTATGACATACAAAAATGAATTTGCTCTCTTGACTATTATACTAATGTGCTCTTCCCATTTAAGATTAGTTGAGATATGAACTCCCAGGTCACGTTGCAGGCTGACTGGGCTCAAAATATTTTGATCCAAAAAATAAGAGACTTTCGGATTATTGTTACCTAAGTGAAGTACGTTACACTTGGATGCATTCAGCTTGATTATCCAATCCTTAGTCCAGTCTTGTATGCGATTTAGGTCATCTTGTAATTGTCCTGAGTTGACGAGAGGATTAGCAAAGAACTTTGCGTCATCAGCGAAGAAGGCACATTCTGAACTAATGATTTCAGCTAAATCTGTTATAAATATTCCAAAAAGGTGTGGAGCAAGGACAGATCCTTGTGGTACACCGCTAACAACGGGTTTCCGCTGAGACAATGCATTTCCAATACGAACTTGAAAGGTTCTACCAAGAAGATAGTTCTTTATCCACTTTAGTAGTTGTCCCCTTATTCCAAAGTGTTCTAGCTTCATCAGGAGGCGTTGATGTGGGACCTTATCGAAAGCGCGTTCAAAATCAAGGTATACAATATCAACAGGGTTCCTGCCATCAAGATCCTTGCTCCAACTATGAAGACATGTCAATAGATTTGTGATAGTTGATCTTTTCTGTACAAATCCATGTTGTCCATCCATGAATTTAAGGATATTTTTGTTTAATTTAGATAACACCATAAGTTTACCTTCATTGTAGCGGGAATTAATCATCTTCCTGGCGGAAAACCATAAGATAAACTAAACAGGAAATAAATGTTATAATTATCCTATTTATAGTAAGTAGTAGTAATTAACAGGAAAGTTTCCGTCCTATCCTATCCTCTGTCCTATCCTATCCTACTAATATCCTACTATTCTACTAATGTTACAAATGCGAAAGTTTATTAGTATGGATGTCTGTTTTTTACTTTCATGAAAAACCTACAAAACTCACACGGGTGAAACCGTGGAGCACAGCTAGTTTTATAAACATGGTATGAATTGAAAACAAAAACATAATAATGAAAATGTAAATGACTCAGCTGACTGAGATCATTGCCTTTGGTTTACAAATCACTTTCAACTTAATTTTAGTGACACAGAAATAAGTGGGTAGGTGTGACCTATGGATAGTCAGTATCGAGGACAAAGCAATCAAATTGTCAAGACATTTTATGAATGTTTTCTCAGATTTGTTTTATAACAATTTAGTATTTCAGCCTGATTCTTATTGTCTCACAGCTGGGCATAACCCTGGCTTTTCTCATTAGACAAAAACTTAGGTACTTACTTAGATTTATTTTATGTAAATAGTACCTACCTACTTACCTCATCCATACATTTACTCAAGAATATCTCAACGAAACTATCCGTGGTTTCACAGAACATCGATTCAATTTCGCATGCAAATTTTAATTGTGACTACATCTTACCTTCGGGGTACGCCTGTTTGTTAGCAATAACATCGATGACCATATGCGTAGAGTTGTAGAGCGGGCCCATAGCCCTCATGTCGAACTCCACGCTCGCCTTGTACGTCGTGTTGATCACCGGCTCGGAGTAGTTCACCACGGCCATGTCCCACACGTCCGCCATCTCCTCCTGGAGGTGCTGGCTCAGCTGGTCCATCTTGTTCTCGATCTGCGCCCCCGCCGCCGCCAAACACAACACCGCACACAACAACCGCAACATATTGCCACTTTACACTCGCTCCTTTCTACAAAGACATTGTCCCGGAGGGTAAATTAACTGTTTGCAAAACAAACGACGAGATACCCGAAACATAAACACACGAATGTAGGAAATGAGCGATGTTTTAAAGCACACGCGCCGTGATAACGACGTCCTTAAAGCGCTTGCACAGTTTTAAGTGAGAAATATCCCGTTTTCTGTCAGAATTTACATAATTTTGTCGGGATCCTTTGTTACGAGAAATAACACGCACGACCGTCAAAACGGGTCGGTCGAAGACAGTGAGAAGAATGAATGGTTCAGATTTATCGACCGTCTCGCTCGGCGGGCAATGACCGGTGACCGGCCGGCAGCGAGAAACGGCTTCACTCGGTCTTTTTGGGGATACCAGAAGAGTGATCTAAGTTACCCCAAATATTGTATGTTTTTATAACAAACGAAATTCACTTAATCTTCTAAACCCAGGGCGGGCCGTGGAATAAATAGATTATTGCCTCAAGAAGTGAAAGGTCATCTATGTCCTGCCTGCCATACTTATAAAATTAGAACAAGCTTCGTTCCAAATGGTCCGTTGTCAGAGTTATTTTTATTCAGTAGGTACCTACCTATAAATGTATGCATGGTTAAAAATACATACTCGTCTCTATTGTCGTATTGTGATGATAAGTACCTACTGTAAAAACTTATTCATAAAAGACTGTCTATTTAATAGGTATAGGTTTCAAATAAGTTTTTTTCTGACTGATTTAATATTGGTTTTAGCTAATTTAGGTTTACTGGTTCAATTAATGCATAAGACACAACAATCTTGTTACCAAATTTTCCTTAGCAGTGGTAAAAGTCTGTGTGGAGCTGGAAACATTGTTCTGCTGTAAACAAATCGCTCCAATCCTACTTCATTCATTCACAAGATCTTTTGGATGGATGTGAGACTTTTTGCCAGAAAAAAAATCCAAAACATTGTAGTTTTACGTTTTTATTTATCAGAATTTGAATTTTCCATCAAAATCATTGTTAAAAATCTCAGAGCAATTATCTTCTTAAAAATAGTCCTTACCTAAATAAAATAATTTTAATACATACTTATCTAAACTGTACAGTTAATTTAAATGATGTAGGTACCTACTACCTACTACTCTTTAAAAATATCGAATACCTGCACATAATGCATCAATTAGTAATAATTTAGGGTTTTGGTCTAAAATAAATTCACACGATTGAACCTACCTACTATACCACAGCTAGGAAAAAGATTATTCAACCTAGTTTAAATTTACTATAGGTCCATGTTTCAGTAACCCTGCAATTTTTTACACAAAAAAGTGACGTGCATCCAGAAAAAAATATTTAGATTCTCCAGCTACCTACTTTCGCGTTTGCCAACCTTTTCTAAGGTGCTTTTAAAAGGCCTCACTTTTTCGTAGACCTACACATTCATACGTCTTTTGGGAATTCCCAAGGGAAGACTATTTTACATAACAAGTAGGTACCCTACCTATGTCCAAAAAGGATGTACTTATCCACAGAAAAATACTATCTATATAGGTATTTGTTATTTCGAGACAGAATCATTATACTTTGCGATGTTTAACCCCGCGGTAATTGACACTATGCAAAATAACATAATTTCTACGTGTAAAAACGCGAAGGTTACGAAAGTTTAGCTTGAATGGGCACAATTGTTCGAAAGGTCCACATCAAACATTGTCTCCATTCAGTAAGGCTGCTTCCTCGTCCATCTTGGTCTCTTGAACGGCGGCCAGTGCTGCGGCGGGACTGGAAGCAGTGAGCGCCCTGGTCTCCAGACCCTCGATGGTCTCCAGCCGCGGGATGATGGAGGGAGACGCGCGGAAGATGACAAGCTTCTGTTGCGAGAGCTTCAACTTTTTGACTAGACGGTCGAGCACCTGCGGGAAATGAAATTATGTTGGAATGCAAATTGCTAGTAGTAAAATTTCAGGCGGTATTGTTTTCAATAATTATGTTCATGGTTACAAAAGGAATGTGTAGGTAAGGTAGGTAACGTAAATACATACCTAAGAGTACCTATCAGGATAATCTATAAGTATGTTTCGGTGACGTTACAGTCACCGTGATCACGAGTAGACTGAAACTCAGCTTGTCAGTTACCTGAGTGGCGGAGTAGTTACCTGAGTGGCGGAGTAGTTACCTGAGTGGCGGAGTAGTCAATGAGCGGCAGTTGCCTGCAGTCGAGCAGCACCACGGCGGAGGGACATGCGGTCGCGGCCGACTGCACGCGGCGGGAGACCAGCTCCGCGTTCAGATAGCACAGGCACAGCGAGGGGCGCACTATGCACACCGCGCCCGATGACGACTGGGGAATAATACACGGCATTAGGTGACATACGCCTACATCTCAAGTGTCCCAGGCACTGCTGTCCCGTTAAGTGTAGACAAAGATTGCCTCCTGACGCTGTATAAATCATCTACTAAGATGCAAGTACATATTATAGATAGAAAACACGCAGACACGGAACAAGTATCTGCAGAACATACAAACATTTGTCCCGTAGCGGGGATCGAACCCGCAACCTCGGCGTCTCAGCCGAGCGTTCACCCAACTGCGCCACAGAGGTCGTCAAAGTCGTCATGAAAAATGGGGGAAACACAATACCTTAACAGTGGCCATGGTGATCTTCGGCCTCATGGCTCCCTTGATCAAGGCCACGAGACTGGCCAGCACGCCCGCGGCCACGGCCAGCTCCACCGTGTCCAGCACGCTCACCAGGAACGTCAGCACCAGGATACCCAGCTCCGTGCGGTCGCGACGCCAGAGACGGGATAGGATAGGGATATCCACCTGGTGACATCAACAGAACTCTAAGGCATCCCGCGCACTAGGCAGCCTGGCTGCGCAGCCAGGCTGCGGCAGCCAGAATATTTGCGCAGCCAGTTATAACAGCCAATCAACGACTTCCGAATAAATTTATCTGTATCGAAAGTCATTCGGAACGCAAAATACGCCTGGCTGCTACAACTAGTGCGCGGAGACTGACCGCAGCCACATACATTCTCCTACACACGTTCTGGCTGCGCGCAGCCAGCTGGCTGCCGTGCAAACAGGCGCGTTTTATTGGCTGCTGCAGCCGAGATTTCGTGGCTGCCTAGTGCGCGGGCTCCTATACAACGTCATATGTTTTACTGGCTGCCGCAGCCTGGCTGCCTAGTGCGCGCCCGGCCTAAAGGTGCGTATAAATTAAGCGCGGTAAACCATCGAACATTGGCGCGCGCGGCGGCCAGTCAACTCGATCGAATACTAGTAGTCTTTTCTTTTCCCGACAGGGGGCAACTGTTACTACTTAGCACATTTTGACAGTTGTTTTCGCGGATAACTGTGAAATCAAAAAAAGGTTGTTACAAGCTCACCATGAATATGACAGCTGAGATAAGCACAGAAGAGAGGCACGCCTTCGGTATGAAGTAGAAGTACTGCGTCAGGAACACCAGCGCCAACAGGGTTATTATACCTGGAGATTATTACAAGTTCAGTTAATAAACGTCAGGAGGCAATCTTTGCCTACACTTAACGGGACACTGTAGTGCCTGGGACATTGTTGAGATGGAATAGGCTTGCCCAGCACCTAAACCATAACTAGAAATACTAGAATACTAACCAGAATACAACCCCGCAGCGGGAGTCCTAACCCCGCTAGAGTGGGAAACAGCGGACCTGGTGAATGCCCCACAAGTGGGCATGGCGTGCAGCATGGAGCCCACTACGTTCACCAAGCCCAGGGTCAACATCTCTTGCGTCGCGTCCACTCGCCCGCCTTGCGCTGAGGATAGAGAAGGATTGAGGGTCTGGAACTGTCAAAATGTGAGTAATGCCACAGAAAATATCCTTGGACTTTCCACACAGCGAAATCTAGCACAAGCTAAATCTAGCTCAATACGCGATTAAGTCCCGTTAATATTTATATACCGTCGTGGGCCGGCAGTGGATCAGGCAAGCACAGGACCGTGAGAAATGGCAGAAACAAAGGGAGGCCTATTCCCAGCAGTGGGAGAGATCAGGCTGCGGATGATGATGATGAATATTTATAAATATAATTCCAAGTCGCGATAGTTTAAAAAGTAAGTTAAACAAGAATGTATGAAAATTACATTAGATTTGATTGTTGACGACATGCATTCTAAAAGTAAATTAAGTAAATATAAAATTATCAGTTTTGGTAGTCAAGACAAACCCAAGGATGACAATACGTAGGTAGATAGGTATAAGACTTTGTTTATTTTATTCTTTTAGTAGGTAGATGTATACTCAGCCGATTTCAAAAAAAATTCACCTTGTGTAGATTGGACTGTCTGGATGTTAAAGGCCCGGTAGTTTCATTAGTACACCCGTGCCAAGCCGGGATGTCCTGCTAAAACAAATTTTGTCTTCATCCATTAAATAGGACCTATGATCTCATAAGAGTGTACCTAATTCACAGTACAGTCACAGTATAGACTTACTGAATGCCTTAGCAATAGCGATATTGGCGAGCACCATGACAATAGGCACCATGACCAGCCCCGACCCTAGTTGTTGCGCCATGCCGACGAAGCCGAGCGTCTGGTTGTTGATAGTGGCGGAGAACGGGGGGAGGGCTAGCTTCGGGACGCCAGGCTCCACACGACCTGGAATATTGAATATATGGGTTATGTTTCACGACTGTCAAATAACGCTATGTGTCACATAAAGTCCGATAGTATATATAGGTTTGTGTAAGTAGGTATACATTTTAAGCCAGTAGCGTTTGCCAGTGTTTTCGAAACTTTATGTACCTAGAACTGATTCGTAAATTGTGAAACAGACCGTTAATTGCAAAAGACGTTATTAACATACCTAATTCTCGTAGATGGTCCACATTCATACTTACTCCTAACTTTTTTGGTTATAATGTCCTTCATCCCTCCTCATTACGTGTCCAAACCATGCTAAACTGGCTCGTACTTTTTCAATCACAAAGCTTAGAAATGTCTAAACTATCTTAAACCATCAAATATTTAATAATAATACTAATAATAAAAACGTTTATTTCGAGTCACACATATTTAGAAATTAAATACAAAAAATAGACAAACAAATAAAATTAAATACAAATTGTGACACGAAAACGGTCGTCACTCAGCTTTTGCAACAGTAGCAGAGGACCGGAAAGGTACGCTACTGCTGCGCTGGTTTTCTGTGACTATTTAGGTATCTACAAGTAAACACTATGGTCACAAGATGCTATGGTGTCTTCTTGTGTGTGCAATTGTTGTATACCATACCTGAGAGTTTAAAGAGAGGCGCCTCAGGGTTGTGTATAATGTAGGCTATAGTGGAGGTGACGAGCACCACCAGAGCGTTGCGGCCGATGGAGACCAGCCACAGCGTCTTCTGAAGGGTCTTCCGTTTTGTATGATATTGTGTATACCTGACAGCTTGAAGAGAGGCGCCTCAGGGTTGTGTATAATGTATGCTATAGTGGAGGTTACGAGCACCACCAGAGCGTTGCGGCCGATGGAGACCAGCCACAGCGTCTTCTGAAGGGTCTTCCGTTTCGGATTTACACGCACGTCTTTTAGTTTCTGTAAATAATAATACAATTGAACTTCAAAACACATTCAGAACTTAATTTACTCAGGGAATAGAAATGCGAATGAGGATTTTGAATGTAGGGAGATAGCGTAGGTAGACTAAAAACAGTTTGCAGCACTTAGGTAAACAAAACTGTCTAAGGCCAGGCGCGCACTAGGCAGCCACGAAATCTCGGCTGCAGCAGCCAATAAAACGCGCCTGTTTGCACGGCAGCCAGCTGGCTGCGCGCAGCCAGAACGTGTGTAGGAGAATGTATGTGGCTGCGGTCAGTCTCCGCGCACTAGTTGTAGCAGCCAGGCGTATTTTGCGCTCCGAATGACTTTCGATACAGATAAATTTATTCGGAAGTCGTTGATTGGCTGTTATAACTGGCTGCGCAAATATTCTGGCTGCCTAGTGCGCGGGAGGCCTAACCGCTTAAGTATAAGATTCCAAAAATACTATTCAACTTATGGAAAGATACATCAATAACAGTGTGTTTCTTAAAAAAAAAGTATGTCACTCGGGGACTGCCGCGGTAAAGCTATTGCATGCCACCTAGAGGCGAGTTGCTGAACTAAAGAGACAAGCGTTAGGTTATTTTCGTTACGGAATGTCTGGATTCGGCCTGCTATGCAATAGCTTAAAAATCATTGATGCCTTGGAAAATCTCTCTATGAATGAAATCATAAATTATACCTACATAATGTTTCTAGTTAAATAGGGTGGGTGTACCAGTCCCAAACCATTTAAGGAGAGATTTTGACTTTGAAAGTCTCTAAACTGGTAATTAATAGCTTTAGCGGAGAAGAGTAACTGTATATGTGTTTATTGTTCATTAATAATGCAGTATTAATACAAAAATTCAACATAAATATGTTAGTTTATTAGTTATTTTAAGAAAAATACCAAAAACGGGAATGTACCTAAGTTTGACCAGCGCGCTCCCATAAATAACCACATTTTGTCCTAGTAGTTGACCACTTTTTGGGTGATAATAAAACAATTTTACTATAGAATACTTTCATTTATTATACTTCGTTTATTAGTAATCTTATTGTGGTGTCAAGATGGTTTGTGATCTCATTTTCCTTTGTACCGGACGTCTCATTTTTAGTTTGTTTATTCTAGTCGAGTGAGTGACACCATAATTTCTACTTGTTTCCCTTATCTTCGCTTCTTTACTAATTTCATCTAGACACTTAAATACCTTTTTGGGGGGGCATTTTGAACCTAGAACAATGAGACAGAACGATAAAACTCTAATCTGGTCATCCTTAGGAACACTTTTTTATAACTGGGAACCAATAACAAACCAGTGGTCAATTACTGGCGAACACTGCAAAATACCACTTGAATTACATTTAAAACGCACTGAATTGTCAAACAAAAGCATCACCATAAAAAAAATAGTGAAAGCAAGAAATTATTGCCGATCACCAGTAGCAAACCACTTGGTCAACAATCGGAACCCAGTACAAAGTGTGTTCCAGTAGTTAACCACTCCTAAAATTACCTTATTTTGACATTATCTATAAAAATAATAGCTTCCAGCTCATCAGTCAACATTCAATTATCGAAATAATATAACTTTATGACAATGACTTTGAAATAATAGTTGATTTTTAAAGATTATACTTACCATATCCACATGCACTTCTAACTGTGATGGCGGCCGGAAAGCAAGTGAACGAGACACTAGTCTGTTTAAAAGAGTATGGTAGCGATATAGTTGATGCAATCACTCATACGTTATTATCGGGTGGTTGGTAACAGTCTGGCCAAGATATCAAAACGGATTCTTTATTTAAAAATGCCCGCATTTTCTTATTTTATTTAATTGAATGTGTAAGTGGTCAACCACAGGTACGTGGTTTGGGACTGGTACACCCACCCTACACCAACAATTTGAACTTGTGCTGAGTTGTGCTATTTAAACAGTGTTCTCCATTCATCATATCAGATAGCGAGGTAAACACACGTCGGTGAAACACAAATATACGTAAAACTAGTTCAACTAATCCTTTTTAATTTACTTTTACGATCCCACTATTAAGGCTAAACCCAGGAGCTTTGTCATTCCAAACTTTATGAAATGTTTGCGAAGAATTATCATTTCAAGTACCTTGTATCAAACAACATAGGTACCTAACTATCTTTCGTAAGAATTGTTTTACTTCATTTTAATATACTTCATGGAATAGTTTGAGGTGCTTTGATGAATGAAATTGGAAGAGGCGAGTGGTAAGGCGGTCAGGCAAACGGAGGATCGCTTGTATCAGCGCAGCGCCCCGGTTCGATAACGGGCGGAACGGAATCCCTGTTGCCTGTAATTTCTTAAACTTTCGCGATCACAATTCATAATTTTGAGATGTAAGCAACGCCGGGAATAAATAGGGTAATTAACGCGATAAAAACTTGTGCTTACATCCCTGTTGCCTGATTTTTATGTTGGTGAATCGTGTTAAAAGTTGAAACAGGCAGTAGAATCTCCTAATTTTAAGATTGTTTTTTTTCTTAGTTATGATCTTGCATCAAGTTTTCGCTACTTACCCTAAGCGACAGAAGCACAGTACAGCAACAAACTCCCAATATAATATCGGGTATCCTGACTTCAGGCCAATGGAACACTATAAGCTTGAGGTTGTCTATAACTGACTCCGCCACGAAGGTCAGCCCGAGCAGTCCCTTCAGTTGCGAGGCGACGATGATGACCGCGGTGCCGGACGTGAAGCCATTTGTTACTGATGGCGAGATCAGGTCTACTAGGAAACCTGGAGATGATAATAAAAATTAAAACAGTTGTAATTTCATTATATTGATGTATTTCCGTTGTCGCTGTAATTTGAAATAATAAAATAAATATCTATGGGAGGCTCCCATACAATATCCGTGTTTTTTGTAGTGCCTAGTGTGTTCGATATTATTAACGACATCTAAATGGCACAGGAACGCGATAATTGGAGAGATCAAGGGGAGGCCTTTGCCCAGCAGTGGGACACAACGGGCTAATAATAAAAAAAAAATAGTAACATGAAGATGCTTGATAATATATTCACAGAATTTTGTGTGAGCATGTTATGTTTTTTAGCGAATTATATTTTGTTCAAGTTATTTTTATAGCGGGCTACCTCTACGTATCCGTCTATTTCCGATACATTAGTTCAAAGAAAGCAGTTATACCTTAACCGCAACATGATGACGATTAGGTACATTGTTTCCAGATAATGAACTTGAATTGTTGGTTAACTGTCGTTTTGATAAAGTAAACCAATAAGATTGTAATTTACGATTCAGATAACATGTGTAACTGAACGTGTAGCCTTCTGTGGAGGTTATGGGCCTTCTTATTCAGTTTTATGATATGCTCCTACTGAATAGATGCGTATTGACTTTGACAAGCCTTGGACTGGAGTTGGCTCAGAATAGAGTACCTAAGAATCTTCTGAGAGTATAGTTATTTTACTCTTTGTCTTCTGCCTACCCCTAATGGCGTCGACCTCGTCTTTGCTCTGGTTTGTTCACAGCTACCCCCGGGCGATGGGGTGTTGCCCCGTAGGGACTGGTCAACTATACTTCACTTATTGAAACAAGCTAATAGGAAGACAAATAAACACACGTGATTGGTCGTCGAAAATAATTGTCGTTCTCGTGATTGGCTAGATTATCTAATCAATTGTCAATCGTCAAATCTAGCCAATCCAAGAATAGATAATATAAAGTATAGTGCTAAATAAGGTCAAACTTACCGAGCCTGAGCAGTCCCATACAGAAGACGACACATCCTGAGAGGAAGGTCAGCAGCACCACGAACTCCAGAGGTAGACCCTTGCAGACCTGCAGCGTGAGGAGTGCCATCAGACTCGTCGGCCCGATGGAAACCTCCTTCACGGTACCCAGGACCATGTACAGGATCGTACCTGGTGATATGTTTATATGTTAAAGCTTATAGAATAGAATAGAATAGAATAGAATAAGAATTTATTTAGAATATCTTAAGAAACGCCCAATTACTGAAGCGCTAATTAAAGTAAGTGGTGCTTATCTTTGTCATAATTTGACATTTGTCCATTCCATTCTGTCACAAAAAACTTTACGGTTCATACGGATTTAAATATTTTATTGTTAGTACACGTAAAAACAACGATGAGGGGAACAGGAGGGTGTATGTTTGCGAACAGGTCACTCGCTCACGCACGAACCAAAAGCACGCTCTACACTACATCAATGTGTGAAGTGCGCCGCGTCGTCACCCCTTTACCAATCCCACCTAAGATTTCTTAAAATCGCCTACAGCGCAGCTTTTCCCCTCAGCGTTTTTTTACGTGGCGCGACCTATTTGAATAAGTAGTAGGTATACCTATAATTCAAATTCTCTTTCCTTTTCGAACAAACACATAAAACACACATCATTGCAACATTTAACATGCACATTTAAACACGTCTTCCAGTTACGCCTTGATCCTGACATCTCTTTCGCCTCATTCACTCTCACTCAATGAATCTTTACCGATATAAGCCGAGTACAGTCCATATTGCACAGGCAGGTTGGCTAGAGAGGCATAGGCGATACTTTGCGGTACCAGCGTCAGTCCCAGCGTGATACCCGCCACTAAATCAGCAACGGCTGCTGTCTTGTCATACTCCGGGCCCCATTGGAGTATGGGAATCCTCTTCTTCACCAGCCTCATAAACCCCCCCTCACTCTTGGGCTTGGCGAATGATATCCCATCGTCATCCATTGCGCGTGTTTGTCTGACCGGTTCTGGCTATGCACTGAGATGCTGCGACATGTACGTCTCATTATCTTAGCGATGTTATCTTTGGATCTAAGGTTTATTCTGTTTTTTGATCTGTTGATAACGTTTTCAGTGCAAATATAGATGTCACTTCACTTGTAGTAACTTTCAAATTACACGATGAAAAAGTTAATTTATTTTGATTATCAAACCTGCTTTTTTGAAGTCGGTTAAAAAACTGTTTTTGTTCTGCATTTTTTTTTTAATTTTAAATTATAGTTTTTTTTTTATTTAGACTATATTTTTAGATAGGTACACAGTCGATGTTTCTATAGGCCTATTCAGAAATGTTTCATTCAAAGATATCGGATGTGTAAATTATTGATGATGTTATCTCACATTTAATTGTTTATTAATGAGTCTGTCGTCACCTGTGACACATTCATATTATTTTACCAAGATATTGATATGACGAATTCATTTCTAGATATTAAATAAAGAGTAATTAACGAATGGAAAGTTAGCGCCTAAGAAATAACCGATAGTTAACTAAATTCTATTCATTATCGCGTTAAATTCCTGGTACATAGCGAAGCGAGTACAAGGCGTATAATAATAATACAAATATATTTTAAACTTAAAGATATTTTCCCACTGCTGGGCAAAGGTCTCCCCTAACTTTATTCCATCAAAAGTTTAAAACATATTTAAACAAAAATAACAAACACAAATTAGAAAAAATGTAGCTATCTATTTGCTAATCAGACAAGATTTGTGTTTGATGGAGACAGAAATTTTAATATAAACCTTGCATTTTTGATTATAATAATAAACCCTACTTTTCTGGACGTTTCTGGCAAATAAAATTTAAATCGCAGAACCATTGACCCGAAAAGAAGAAGAACCCTACTTTTTACCTTAAGTTAGTTATGTATTCAGGTTAATAAATAAAGAACACAATAGTATAATAATCATTATTTAATGTTACACAATAAAAACTCTACATAATGTAATGTAATGTGTAAATGCACGCGTGTTAGTGCCAATAAATATAATATAATATTAAATAATATAACAATATCATACAAAAATCCTTAAGCTCAGGTACTTACGCTAAATTTGAAACCTTACATTAGACTAGTGACTATTTACAGACATAAATTAATTATATTATATTTTGTCACATAAATATGCAGAATTAAGGTTATATAAGTGCTTTTAAAACACGTTTTAGATAGATTTAAGCAAATTAACTAACAGGTGACTATAATGACTTAAATGAAAATTGTTTTAAGGCAATAAGATCAATATTGTAACAATATTTATTTATATATATTAGCAAAATATGGCACAGTTTTATAAATTTCTTTGGTGCAATGAGATAAAATCTTAACCTATCTGGTTTGAGCACAAGAAGCTGTTAACCAACTATTTAAAGATTCAACTTAGTCATCCGCCAACTTGAAACATTCTCATGTCGAAACTCGTTATTACTAAAATCCGTAACTATTTTATGAAAATGCTGGTTATAATTTACTTGATTTTCTTCATGATAGCATCTATTTGTTCGTCGACTCGCTGACTTGTGCCCCTGCAAATAAATATCCTTTTAATACACGTAGTAGGTCGTAGGATCGAATCCGGCCTTGCATCAATGGACTTTTCGCTTGGATAAGTTTATATGCGCTTTAGGACCTAAACGGTGAAGTAAAACATCGTGAGAAAACCCGCGGCTAGCTCCACACCTATTGACATTGTCTTTCCTGTGGATATGGCCGGCTAATCTGAACGGATGGTTTAGGTGCTGGGCAAGCCTATTCGATCACAAATGTCCCAGGCACTACAATGTCCCGATCAGTGTAGGCAAAGATTGCCTCCTGACGCTGTATAAATCATCTATACTTCATTTCTTGAAGCGAGCTAATAGGAATAAAAATAAACACACGTGATTGGTCGTCGAAAATAATTGTATTTCTCGTGATTCGCTTGATTGTCATATCAATTGTCAATTGTCAAATTTATCCAATCCAATTATTTTCAACGACCAATCACATGTGTTTATTTCTCTTCCTATTAGCTCGTTTCAAGAAATGAAGTACATATAGTATAGATGTAAAGGCCTGAGTACACATAGTAAACCCTAGAATGTGTTTGACACCGTGATATCCTCTCGCTATTTAGCACCCCGAACAGGTTCTCAGGACATGACTAGTATTAGCATGCCCCCCAGACGTCTATTGCCCTTCCAACGTAGGACATCATTATTTCTTAACACGTTGGGTGCCCCGGACGCACTGGCTAGAGGACGAGCTCAGGACTTGGGCCTTGAATGTGTTCATGACATGTAAGATATGTTCTAATAAAATAAATCGTATCCTAATTTAATGTAGGTACGATAAAATCTTCTTTTCTATTATTTCTGGTCTTCACTTTGTGGTACCCACGAGATTTGTCCAGAATTCTTAAATCAATGTTAAAATCTATGTAACCTTTAAAAACGCAATAAAACATTATTATTATTTTATTTTTTTGTTTTTTTTTCTCGAAATTAAAAATTTCGGTATTAATGATACACACGGGCCTAAACCAAGTGGGTATCATTTGTAGAGGTGTCTTCTTGCAAAAATTTTCGAACAGTTCGACATGTATTGAGAATTGCAGCCTTCTTATTATTATTATTAATTCTAGACAAACAAACTTTCAGCTTATTCTCGATATTCAATTATCATTGAATTAATATTAACCAAATATATGCAGAACCAGTAAAGGGATATACCTGACCGACCAGATTGAAGTTAGTGAACTTTAGCGATGCCGTAATGAAGACCTATCGACCTGGCATATCTAGCACCTGGTTATACTGATTTATTGACTTTATAAATGAGGCCGATTTATAATATACCTAAACTAGAGGTCGCTCGCGACTTCGTTAGCATGAATTTAGTTTTTGTATTTCCTATATTGTAAGAATACTGTTTTTTCTGCTGGATTTTTAATTTTGAAGGCATGCTTACTACGAAAAAAGCCGTGTTGGTCAAGTGGATTAATACCTCGACTTTCAATCCAAAGGTCGTGGGATCGAATCCGGCCGTGCATCAATGAACTTTTCGTATCGAAAAATTTATATGCACTTTAACACGAGCTTTAAACGGTGAAGGAAAACATCGTGAGGAAACCAGTTAGCTTTCTAGCAGCGTCGATGGGCTTGCAACCTGTCACGTATGGAAAGTTAACTTCTGCAAAAAGTGGGCATGTACCGAATATAATATTTGGACATACCTCTGACTACCCCATTAGACATCTTCAATGGATCTAAAGAATTACATAAAGATCTCTAAGAAATGTCTACCGCTCCCTGGGATACAGTCGTGATCATATTTTTATTTATTTATTTTTTATATTTTTGCTTACTACGACTGCGATGCCCTGCGGTGTGGACGCACTAGCTATAGTGCCTTGTGCGCTACTTATTATTGCTATTATTTACCGGGTCCAGGACTTGGGTCTTGAATGTTACATTAAACAGGACTTGTTCGTTTAAAAGAATTAGATTATCAAAAACAGTCTTAGGCAGGCTTTCGCCCACTGCACCATATTACCTCTATGGCACAGTGGGCGAAAGCCCGCCTGAGTCAATTATTTAAGAACCTTTTCAGGGTGGTAATGGTTTAGATTACCTGTATGCATGCGGGTCAGGGCCCACCATGGCTATCAACTGCGGCACATCCTGTGAGTGGTGAGCTAGCCGCGCCAGCGCCGCCAGCGCGCGGTGTAGATGTTCCTCGCTCGGCGCCAGCGACAGCAGCTGTAACGCCGCCATGCACAGCTCCACGCATATCTCGTCGAACACCTGGCAAACAGAACATAGACACAGAAACTACGACAAGAATGCCAGGTTTTAGGGAGGATGGTTTAGGACTATAGACTCTAATAGAACACCTGACAACCAGAGAATAGACAGAGACGACGACAATAAACAAGAAAGGGGGATGACTTGGGTCTGTGACTTAGGACTCACCAGCAAAAAGCCACAGAAACGACGTCAGAAAAACCTAGAGGGGAGGGGGGATGATGACTTAGACTCTATCTCCAATAGAACTCCTACGGATAAGCTAAAATAGTGCCAATCTATAGAAGTAGCTATCTAAGCCTAAAACATCTGGTTTTCTATTATTTATTTATAATTTTTTTATAACTGAGGCAGCCGCTAAGAAGCTAAAAATTTGCTAAATATAAATATTTGACGTTATGATAACAGATCCTGTGTACTTTTTCAACAAGTATGACGTTGACTGTATCTATCCAATATAATGAGAGATAAAATTTGATAATGAACTTACGATTCGCAAACAAACCATCAAAACATTAAACTACTGTAATTGTGTAAAGTTTACATGAAATATTAATATTTTAAGCAGATAGAAGCGAAACTAACATGACAAGAAAATTTGCACCAACTTATACCTAAGTAGGTATAGTGTTTTGTTTCAGAATTCATGTTATGGGTTTTCTGCAAAACAACGAAACAAATCACGTTCAGGGAGTCGTCACAAGTTCAAAAGAATCGAGGACTTCGATGAAAAGAAGGTAAAAAGTCTATCAGTGTACCTAATTGTGTGATGAGTGACGATCTTTACTATGTGATGAGTGGCGATTTCCACTAGCTCCTTGTTTGCGGCAGTCTTTTGCAACATTGTACTTCGCGTGATTACAACACTTGATCAAATAAATGTATGCAACTCAGGTAAACAATTACTCATTACTAAACGCTATAGTGTGTGTGTAGTGAAGACAGCTTTTCAATTGTTTTGACCATTGTCATATAGGTGATGACTTTCTACTGTAATTGAATTTATAATTTCTCGTGTTTTACTAGATAATACTTTTTATGGCGTTATTGTTTTTTAAACTGTGCTTTATCTACACGTGTACGCGAAACGCATCCATAGAGATTATTTAGAATGGAATAGAGTTGCGCTTCTATCAAATATACTCATAAAAGTATTTTAGTTAATCAGTGTGAGACGCCGTGCGTGGTTGCAGGATCGTAAAACAATTTACCTTGATAACGTTCTGCGAAGAACCTATCCTTCACAATAAACGTGGGAAGACCGAAAATAATAATACGACATGTTGACAACTACTTAGTTGTGCACAAATATAGTTAGTAGTAGCTGCCTGGCGTATTATGCCAGGCAGCCACGATCAAGTTTGCAGCGGACTTGATGCTGCGTCCAGTAAACTCGACGGTGTTTTATTGACGGCTATGTGATACGGCTATATTTGTGTACGACACACAATACAAAGTTTAATGGACGCTGCATCAAGCTCGATGCAAAATTCACGGTCCGATTTCATCGTGGATGGCTAGCAAAGTAGTGAAAACATTTGGTCGCTCTGGTCCTAAAATTTGAGTGACCGAAAATGACTATTAGGACTTTAAGATGATGTTTTTAAAACACATATTTTTTCGCATTAACACATGCTTTGATATGAAAACTGTTTAGTAGTTAAATGAGAGTTAATTTATGTCAGTGATAAGCTTGTCGGAAATTCAGGGTTAGAAACTAAATATGAATTTTGCAAATATTTGTTATTTTAATAAAAAATACCGTGACCATGGCAGCTGTAACGCGTTTAAGCAGAAACGTGATGAAATTAAAACCCGTAAAACATATTTTTGCACGGTCTTATTCATAAAGATTTGAGAATTTAATAATAGGTTTAAAGATTTTTTTTGTCACTCTTAAGGCGACAAAAAGAGATAGCAACAGATTTAATTTCCGTATTAGCTAATATACGTTTGTTTGTTTGTTTCTAGCCTGGAGTGTCCCACTGCTGGGCAAAGGTTTTCTCTCGAGTTTTCCAATCTCTTCGGTTGCCCGCCATTAGCTGCCACTGGTTATCGCTAAAGGCGTCCAACTCGTCCCTCCATCGCTTACCGAATTGGCCGAATATGCAACAGAGGGTTATTGTGGACGGATAAATGGCTAAGATGGATCTCACAAACGGACATCCAATGTTTTAACCTAACATCAAGTTACTTTTAGATGTTAGATGATGAGTTAGTTGGTACCTTGGACTTGGCTCGCTTGGGCAGCAGGTCCCGCAGCTGCTTGCCCACTTGGAACCGCTGGAAAATATATCTTCTGCAGCGAGCGAAGCGAACCAACAAAATCCGACTCATTTTTTTGCAACGAGCGAAGCGAATCGCTAATTCTATCTTTTATTACGAGTTTTGATACTTTTAAAATAACGATTGGAAAAGAAGTGTTTAAAAGGACCCACGTTTTGTCGAAAGTTAAAGATATGAATGACGATTTTTTTTTATTTTTTGGGATTCAGAATATAGTAAGTTTATGTCGACTCGAAAAACTCGATTAAACAATTTGGCTTGTCATTTTATCTATTTTTATGCATATAAATAAAGAAAGAAAAATTTATAAGTGAGCTTCATGGCCATGCTTTACCTACAAGCAATGCCTCAATAATTTCACAATTAGAAATATTATAGTGTGTAAAACCTTGTTTAAATTAAAACAATATTGAACATCTTTGAAAAGCCGCGTGTTTTGTTTTCGCGGATTACTGTTATTTTTGATTCGCAACAATGTGATAAAAGTTAGACAATCGGGGGGCTGAGCAATGCAATGGTCAAAATTAACACAAACATATCTCTGAATGTAATTGTCGTGTGTAAATATGTCTTTTCCACGGTTCTTAATTGCGTAAATTAAAGTAAACACGCAAAAACGTGTTACCGTACGGATCTCAGCGCGTTATCTATTTCAGAAATTTTCTCACAAACAAAGATCAGGAAAGAGGTTGATGTACAAATATTAGCTTTTAGTTATTTAAGACGTAATAATTATTGGGAGTAGGTTTTTGGTTTGAAAGAGAACCAATATACAAAAAAGTACATATAATAATAATGATTTAGAAAATGACACTCCCAATTTAATCGCGCACACTGATGTGCACTTGGCTTAGGCCCGTGCACAACAGTTATGAGTAGATCAGATCAACATAAGAATAATAATATAATAATATATTATATTATTTATTGTTATTAATATATTCGGCTAACAAGAAAGTTTCAACAATATAAACCAAGTAAATATTGTTATATCGTTAAACTGATTTTTGACTAGCTATAGGTACTTCATTTATTGAAACGAGCTAATAGGCAGATTAAATAAACTCACGTGATTGGTCGTTGAAAATAACATTCTATCTCGTCATTGGCTAGATTGTCAAATCAATTGTCAATTATCAAATCTAGCCAATACGAGAATAAACAATTATTTTCGACGACCAATAACGTGCGTTTATTTACGTTCCTATTAGCTCGTTTCAAGAAATGAATTATAGGTTCTTTCAGAATAGTGGATGGTCATAACTACATTATAGATTTTCTATAAGAAAACGTAAAAGACTTTGCAATATTGACCAAAATTTTAACTCAAACATTTACTTACTACGTTAAAACAGTGCTTTGACAGTTTTCAAATATTTGAAACTGTTAGCAAACATTGTTTTATCATGAGATAGTTTAAGAAAATGCGCTGATCACAGAGTGACTAAGGTAAGATGGAAGGACTGCAATGCAGATGTTATCTACTCTACAAATCGAAAACGATACATCGTGCGAATAATTATAAATAAATAATAAATAAATAAATATCCTTAGAAATTCCACACATCGTCATTGAGTCCAACACAGTCTTTTACATCTTTTACTAGATGATCTATACTTCATTTATCAATATCGATTTAGACAATGTTTCGATTCATTCATATTCATCTGGGTATCAAGATTTCACTGTGTTGCACAATAAAGTGTTAATTTATCTATCTATCTATTTTCACTGATATTTGATACATATTTTTTTACATATTATTACACTAGCTGCTCCCCGCGGTTTCACCCGCGTAAGTCCCGTGCCCGCGGGAATATCGGGATAAAAAGTAGCCTATGTTACTCGTGGATAATGTAGCTTTCGAATGGTGAAAGAATTTTTAAAATCGGTCCAGTAGTTTTTGAGCCTATTCATTACAACCAAACAAACAAACAAACAAACAAACAAAGTTTTCCTCTTTATAATATTATATAGTGTAGATAGTGTAGATTAAGAAATTGTTAGCACAAGCGGGGGAAATGTTAATGCTGTAAGCTTATGTTCTTATTTTGTTTTTTAAACTTATATTGTAGTTTTGTGCTGTGAATGTGAATTATGATGATGATAGTTTTGTCTATGAATAAATCATGTAGGTACTTATTTATAATTTGATCTCTTATCTACTAATATCAAACGTTTGTATACTAATTATAAAGAGGTAATGTTGGTTTGTTTGTTTGACGGTAATCTCCGAAACTACACAGCCGATTTCAAAAATTATTTCACCGATGTGTAGAATGGACTGTCGGGATGGTTATAGGCTATATTTTATACCGGTAATTTCATTATTACACCCGTGCGAAGCCGGGACGTGCTGCTAGTATTAAACACACCAATCATAGTAAATGTATGTACGTTAGTTAACAGCTGATTAGTAGACACGTTTGATAAGTTTGTTTGTTTACAAAATGAAGAATAATTGCTAACTTTGAAAAGTTTATTCAAGACAACGCAAGCAACTGGAGTCTGGACTGATGTGTTTGCGCTTTGTTCTAACGTTTAGTACTTGGACGTACCTCTGATTACTCTTTAGATTTAAATGCTATTCTAACCGCCCCGGTTTTAAATGTCACTATCACAACCCATTAAATCACAACAAGAGACGGTGTGCCCGTGAGCAGAAACATTTTGGATTTAGGTAAAATAAAACTTGATAATATTTCTGTATCAAAATCTTCAAGGAATCTTGAATAGGTAGGTATTCTATGGATTTATGAACAATAACTGAAAATGGAGGAAAAATGTACAAAAACAAAGATAGTTTGAAACAAATTGAACCGAAATTCGGAAACGAATCGTTGATAAAAAGTTTCAATTTTAATTGATGATTTTTCAATATTTGCGATCTTAAGACATAACTTAAATCAATTTACGGGACTTTCATTTTTTTAAGTACCTTATTTATTATACTTAATTATTGTTGCCAAAAGTTGCAAGTAGATCCTTTTAAAACTTAATTATTTTTTCCAAAAGTTTCAAGTTACCTTACTGCTCTAAAGAATAATTTAATAATATATTATATAATAGTTGAAGACCCGTAAATTAATTTCAGCGTTGTTGCTAAACTCCGTCACCAGAGTTGGCCACTTGCTCATACGAAAGAAGAAGCGTTGTTGCTACATGACTTGATATAGCATAAAGCTAGTACAGTATAGTATAGCGGATACAGACCACGGTCTTTACCTCCTTGGCGGCGACGTTGTGCAGAATAGCCGTGCCGAGCTCGCGGAGATCTAGGTCCTCACTTAGCAGGCTGTGGACGCACACCTGGGGATATAACAGATTACATAAGTCTTGCCTGCAATCAAAAATAAGTCTATCTATACTTTATTTCTTGAATCGAGCTAATAGGAACAAAAATAAACGCACGTGATTGGTCGTCGAAAATAATTGTAATTCTCGTAATTGGCTAGATTGTCAAATCAATTGTCAATTGTCAAATCTAGCCAATCCAATGAATTCCGACGACCAATCACGTGCGATTATTTTTCTTCCTATTAGCTCGATTCAAGAAATAAAGTATAGTGATTCAGTAGCATGCAAAAATCAAACACCAATTATAGCCCGAAGAAAAAAGAAGGAGTCATTTCAATGTTCGAGATGAGGTACAATTGGACTTACGCGGGTGAAATCGCGGGGCGCAGCTAGTTAATATTATAAAGAGGCGTTGGTTTGCTTGTTTGTTTGTTTGATGGAGGTTATCTCCGAAACTACTCAAACGATTTCAAAAATTCTTTCACCGATATGTAAAATGGACTGTCGGGATGGTTATAGGCTATATTTGATCCCGGTAGTTTCATTAGTACACCCGTGCGAAGCCGGGACGTGCTGCTAGTTACATATAAATGCATCAAAATCCGTTGCGTAGTTTTAAAGATTTAAGCATACATAGGGACATAGGGATATAGGGACAGAGAAAGCGACTATGTTTTATAGCATGTAGTGAGTTCGTACCTTAGTGGTGGTCCTGATGTTGGATAGAGGTTGTCCCTTGTGTTCCCACTCGGAGATGTACAGCAGCCACTCAGATGAAGATATGTTCTCGAACAGATTGCACATCTGCAAATATTATAACACGTTCAAAACTTTATATGTGGTTTATGATGGTAGGTGGAGCAGGCAGGTGGAGCAAAGCAGGTGAGCTCGCAGTGTTTTTCGTTTTATCTACTTTTATTGTTACTGCTGTGCTACGTACTATATTTATTAAGCTTTGATATTGTTATGAGGGATAGCTTAGTGTAGCGTCTAAGACAAACCTAATGCGGTTTTTTAGATGTCTGTAAAATGTTATATAAGCGACTTATGTATATTTAAATAAATAAATAAAAAAAAAAGTCTTGACTGAATGGTGGCCGAGGACCGGCTACAGGAATCGTGGTCGTCCGTTGGCGCGATGGGTTGACGACTTAAGACAAGTTGCTTCCTGATGGCATAGCACAGGACCGAGTATTGTGGCGTTGGCCTACACCCAGCAGTGGGTACCTATGGGCTGTGGATGATGATGAGGTTGTCTAGGCTACAGGGCGATCGCTTGTTTCATCGTGGACATCTTAGCAAAGCCGTACGGCAACTCGGGTGGCGGTGTTGAGGGCGCTGTCGTTGAGGAGATGACCTTCGCGCTGAGGAACTAGAAGCGTCTTGGGCACCCAACGTGTCAACTCACCGTGAAAGCCAGTGCCTTCTGGATGGAGAGACTGAGGGCGCTGTCGTTGAGGAGACGACCTAGGGGATACATGTCTTCTTTAAAGACTGTCATGCTCAAAGCTACTCACTGTCAAAGCCAGGTGCCTTCTACTCGTCAACAGGATGGCAGGGCTGAGAGCGCTGTCGTGGAGGAGACGACCTAGGTCATTCTATATAACTCACCGTCAAAGCCAGTGCCTTCTTCTCGTCAACAGGATGGCAGTGTTAAGGACGCTGTCGTTGAGGAGACCTAGGACATTCTATATGACTCACCGTCAAAGCCAATGCCTTCTGCTCCTCAACAGGATGTCTATCGATCTCGTACGCGTAGTTGAGAAGCGAGTGCTGCCTCCTGTCCTGATGCAGTAAGAGAGACACGTCGTCCCGCAGTGCGGCCGCGCTCAGACAACGCAGCACGGCGACACGAGTGGCGGATGGTAGCGCAGTGTCGTTGAGGAGACGACCTAGGGGTTTGACGATCAATAAATATCCTTGGACATTCTAGTCCTAAGCTAAGCAATTTAGCGTCATCGTTAATCTAATCCCCCTTAAGCTGGGTACTCACTTAGCACTTTAGCAGTGTAGCACGTAACGTATCAGATACGGTATCAAGTGGGTAGGCAGGCACGAGCGCGCTGCGAGCTGCTCGCGCGTGGAGCGCTGTAAGCTCGCAGTGTCCCGCCGAGTGGCGGTTTCACTATACTTCATTTATTGAAACGAGCTAAAAGGAAGAGAAATAAACACACGTGATTGGACATCGAAACTAATTATCTTTCTTGTGATTGGCTAGATTGACAAATTTGTTTTCAATTGTCAAATCTAGCCAATCCAATTATTTTCGACGACCAATCACGTGTGTTTATTTCTCTTCCTATTAGCTCGTTTCAATAAATGAAGTATAGATACGCAGAGGACCGTACCCACTTGCAGGTTGATACCGTATCTGATACGTTACGTGCTATTCTGCTAAGTGAGTACCCTTCTTCTCCTTATTGCTAGCTAATAGAAACAAAGCCGTGTTGGCCAAATGGATTAATACCTCGACTTTCAATCCGAAGGTCGTGGGATCGAATCCGGCCGTGTATTAATGAACTTGTCGTATCGAAACATTTATATGCACTTTAACACAAGCTTTAAACGGTGAAGGAAAACATCGTAATAATAATATGTTTATTATTATTATCCTACTGTTGGTGTGAAAACAATAAAACAACGGCCTCATTAAAAAAATTGGCACTCTGACAAAATGAGTGAGTGAGTGAGTTATTTACACGGAAGCCCTCATTTTTGAAAGGCATTACAGCTTGTCGGAAGATACTTACTTAGCGGATAATTTGATCAGATAAAGAATATGGCTTGTTTGTTGAGACCAACTCTAGTGGCGAAATTTGAAAACAAAAGAATGATGTGTTTATTTTTGTAGGACCTCAAGGGTCAAAAATGTACAGTCTTATTAAGCTAGGTGACTTTATTGCCTGTTCCAGTACAACTCCCCACTAGGCCGCACTCGAAGACATTTGAAAAAATATTCTCGTTCCTTTCTAAAGGCCGGTTCCTATAACTCACCAATGAAGAGCAGGAACTCGTCTCCGAGCACCCAGGACCCCTCCCCGTGCAGATACTGCTGCAACTCCTCCACACTCTGCCTCTCCTCCACACTCAGCTCCACGCCAGACAGCGCACCAGATAGCTTCACTCACCAATGAAGAGCAGGAACTCGTCTCCGAGCACCCAGGACCCCTCCCCGTGCAGATACTGCTGCAACTCCTCCACACTCTGCCTCTCCTCCACACTCAGCTCCACGCCAGACAGCGCACCAGATAGCTTCACTCACCAATGAAGAGCAGGAACTCGTCTCCGAGCACCCAGGACCCCTCCCCGTGTAGATACTGCTGCAACTCCTCCACACTCTGCCTCTCCTCCACACTCAGCTCCACGCCAGACAGCGCACCAGATAGCTTCACTCACCAATGAAGAGCAGGAACTCGTCTCCGAGCACCCAGGACCCCTCCCCGTGCAGATACTGCTGCAACTCCTCCACACTCTGCCTCTCCTCCACGCTCAGCTCCACGCCAGACAGCGCAGCAGACAGCTTCTCAAACTCTTGCAGACCCTGGAAGTACAATCATCATCATCGTGTGCAGCCCGTCTCATCCCACTGCTGGGCATAGGCTTGTGCCAACCAGGGAGGGTTGGCACAAGCGAAGAGAGGCCTATGCCCATCTTGAGCCAGTCTGACCCATGTACGACCTGCTGTTTTGACAATGTCGGAAGTAGAATACAAATGAAATATTATCACGACTGTATCCCAGGAGCGGTAGACATTTTCTTTCAGATCTTTATTTAATTCTTTAGATCCTTTGAAGATGTCTAATAGGGTAGTCAGAGGTATGTCCAAATACATGGACTTTATCGACGTCACAATTACGTCAATGAAAGATAATGACGGAATCATAATGACTAACCAGGTAATTAAGTAACGATCAAAACGTAGGTGACCGAGGACCGTTACCCAAACAAAAACAAGTTAGGTACACAACTTCACAATGAATCAGTCTCGACGAACGAACGAACGAACGAATGAATCAGTTAATGTGTCATCTTAAATTCTAATTATGGAAGACTTATCATACCTTCCAGAAGATTCAAAACAGGTAGGAAAGTTTGGCGCGGTCTCCATTGACAAATACTCTAAATTTACATGAGATAATCATTTCTTTAAGGTTTCCACCCACTGCTTGAAACGACAAAGCATAGGCGTGATTTTCAGCTATTTGAAACAAGATTTATTCCGATTTGTCTTATTGGGTACCGCGTGTTAGACAATGTCTTCTTTTAGACTTGTTTTGTTTTTAGTTTCCACATTGTTTAAATCAAGACTATTTCATTTATTCGCACTTTTATAAGCGTTTGAATGCTATGCATTATGGGCTCGTACACAAAACTGCGAATCGGTGCGATGCGAATTGGTGCGACGCGATTTCTCGTGACAAAAGATCTGCGATATAGCCTACTAGGTATATCTCAGAGTTTTGCGATGCGGCCATCGCATCGTAGTTTTGTGAACGAGCCCTATAATAATAGTCATAAAGTTTTAATCACTTGACGCTGATACTTCGCTTCCCTTCGCTTCCATCTGGGTGTGAAACTGTGAATTGACGCTATCATATAAAACTACGTCGCAACGTCCTACGCCATCTATCATCCATCTACACTAATATTATAAAGAGGAAAACTTTGTTTGTTTGTTTGTTTGTTTGTTTGTTTGGTTGTAATGAATAGGCTCAAAAACTACTGGACCGATTTTAAAAATTCTTTCACCATTCGAAAGCTACATTATCCACGAGTAACATAGGCTACTTTTTATCCCGATATTCCCGCGGGAACGGGACTTACGCGGGTGAAACCGCGGGGAGCAGCTAGTACTTAATATCTTTCTTGGTCGTAGTCTTCATTACTGAAGGTCGTGCCCGTCCTGAAACGCTGTAACGGACTCGTTGACAAGCTTCTTCCACATAGCTCTATCCTGGGCTTGTCTTAGGGCAGAGGGAAAAGTAAGTCCTGTTATTGTTTTTATTTGGTCTGACCAGCGGGTAGGAGAACGCCCACGAGACCTATTTCCCTCCACCTTTCCAACCACAATTAGCTTGTCCAGATTATCCGGTTGTCTCCGGGCGATATGGCCGAAATAGCTCAGGACTCGTTGGTAGCAGATCGTGGACAATCGGGTTCTAATCTTGAGTTGGCTACAGTCGCCCCTCAAAATCGACCTTCCATACAAACACTCGCAGCTTTCAAAGAAAGTTTCACGAACAAATCCGCACTTCTTGAGCTAGATAGCACAGCTGATATAGACACAAATTGGATACGAGTGAAAAACACCATACTTGAGACGCGAGAGGAAGTCAAAAGTCTGCAGAGGGACAGACCAAAAAAGGTATGGATTTTAGAGGAAACGTGGAAGACGATACAAGAAAGAAAGAGTCTTCTGGCTAGAGGTGACTTAGACCAAATTAAATATCAAACCATCTCTGCAAAAGTTCAGCGTCTTTGCCGTAGAGACTATAATGAATACTTGAACTCAATATGTCAGGATATTGAAAATCATGCTCAGACCTTCCACACAAAGGACCTGTTTCAAAAGGTGAAGTGTATAACGCGGGAGTTCAAGTCTAAGACATGGGCTATTCAGGATGATCAGGGGTTGTTACTTACTGAGATAGACCAAATTACGGAGAGATGGCGGTCTTACTGTGAAAATCTTTACAAAGATGGGCCAACAACAGCTATGCCATCTATCCAGAATCCACACATAGACTTGGAGCTGGAACCTGAAATTCTGGAATCCGAAATTGCGAATGCTCTAAGAAAGATAAAAACAAATAAATCACCCGGAAGAGACAATATATTTGGTGAAGAGCTAAAAAATTTAGGAGACTCAGGAGTAAAGATTTTAAAAGACCTGTGTAACCAAATCTGGACATCTGGAAAATGGCCTAAGGACTGGCAAGAATCACTTTTAATACCCTTGCACAAAAAAGGTTCAACGAAAATATGCGGGAACTATCGTACAGTGGCACTTATATCTCATGCTAGTAAAGTTATGCTCTATGTAATCAGTGGACGCTTACAGTCTTACTTGCAACGACAGATACCAAGTGAACAAGCTGGTTTCGTTAAGGGAAGAGGCACCAGGGAGCAAACTGCAAACGTCAGACAACTGATAGAGAAGAGCAGAGAGTTTAATGTCCCTATGCTCCTTTGTTTTATTGACTACTCCAAGGCATTCGATTGTGTAAGATGGGATTGCCTGTGGAAAATCCTACAGGAAATGGGCGTTCCAATACACTTAATTACCTTAATCGAAAATCTATACAAAGACGGAGAGTCAATGGTCAGGGTAAATGACGTAGTGTCCGGACCTTTCAAACCTCAAAAAGGAGTTCGACAGGGATGCATCCTTTCCCCTCTTCTTTTTAACATCTATGGCGAATATATCATGAGGACAGCCTTAGAGGAGTGGGAGGGAGGAGTCTCGGTTGGAGGTAATAAGATAAGTAACCTTCGATACGCGGACGACACTACTTTGTTTGCTGCATCCGAACGGGAACTGGCAGATTTATTTGCAAGAGTGCAACACGCAAGCGAGGTGGTAGGACTGTCGGTCAATAAGTCGAAGACAAAAGTCATGGTCATTGATCGGGCCGGAGGGCTATTGCGCACTGGAGAACTATCTGGTTTGGAGTTCGTCCGGGAATTTGTGTACCTGGGGTCTCTGATCAGCGATCAGGGAGGCTGTGAAAAGGAGATCCGAAGACGCACACAAATGGCCAAAGCTGCAATGGGAAATATGACGAGAATTTGGCAGGACAGAAAGGTCTCCAATAGTACCAAGACAAGGCTCGTACGGTCCTTGGTGTTCTCCATTTTCCTATATGGCTCCGAATCATGGTCGATTCGCGCGGCAGACCGGAAAAAGATCGATGCTTTTGAGATGTGGTGTTGGCGGAGAATGTTGCGCATACCATGGACAGCAAAACGAACTAACAGATCCATTCTCAGCCAACTCAAGTACTTAATATAAAAAAAGGGAAAGTGTGTGTGTCTGTTTGTTTGTCCTTGACGTGCTTTTTTGTGTGGTGATAGTTGAAAGGATGGAGAGTGACATAGGGTACTTTTTATCCCGATATTCCCGCGGGAACGGGACTTACACGGGTGAAACCGCGGGGCGAAGCTAGTGTTTTCATAATATTTTCCGTCCAATCTCAACTTCCAGAAGCATTAAGTATTATCACAATATAAATAAATATCTGATGGTATTACGCGACCTTCAGAATAAATGATAATATAGATTGCGCGAAATTCCTTAGCATTTAAGATTCTTTAGTATTTTATGATTTGGCAAAAGTTTAACGACAACTGTTTACTATTGGTTTTATATTTAGTGCGATATACAGCTAGGTCTCGGTCACCTATAGCGTTATTTACAATCATAAAATTAGAGCCAATCATTCTATTGAAAAAAAAAGCTTTTTTTTTTAAAGCTTTTGATAAACTTACTTCAATGTTTTCTGATTCTGTTAAAAGGGACGGCCAAAGATTTAAGCAAAATGTCTGATTTGAAAAACATAACATAAGCACCTCACTGGTAAGTGGTTCTTTTGTTATTTGACGTTTGTCTATACTAATCTGACAGGTAAAAAAGTCTCAAATTGTTAAAAAGAAAGAAAGAAAAATATGTTTATTTCGTAGGACCTCAAGGATCACTCAAAAACGTACAGTCTTATAAGCTAGGCTAGGTGACTCTATTGCCTGTTCCTGTTATAGCTCCCAAATTAGGTAAATAAAAGGTATTAGCTCTGTTAGTTTCAAGACATGCTTTAAGAGACTTTCAAGGTCACACAGCTTAAACTATTTATGAGAATTGCAATAACAACTTAACAGCACACACGTGGGCAAGTGCAAAGTCGCAGAACATTCCAGAATTAGTTCGGACCGCCATATTTTATGTTGTTTACGTTATGCAGATTATGAAGGCGAATGGAAGATTTGACGCATACATGCCAATTTATCCTGTCATCGTCTGATTTCATTCTACAAATATGCAAAGCTTTTAGGATAATTTACATAAGATACTATAAGGTAATATAAGGTTGCCTGGAAGAGATAGCTTTTAGCTATAAGGCCGCCCATTATACTTTTATTTCTTAGTCTGTAGTGTGTTTTCTTTTGTGTACAATAAAGTGTTTTTATATATCTATCTATATATATAGAGTCAAGCTTCAGCCCACTAAAGCTAGCCCTAACTAGGGCCACTGAAGCTCGACTATTTATATTGTTATGGGATCACTAGATGACATCCCCAAGTATGTTGAGATCCTTATGGACTCCTTAAGGAATCGGCAAAGTGCGTATCGATCTTAACTCAATATAGGGTACTAGTAGAATGTCCCGGCTTCGCACGGGTGTACTAATGGAGCTACCGGGATAAAATATAGCCTATAACCTCCCGGACAGTCCATTCTACCCACCCGTGAAAGAATTTTTGAAATCGGTCCAGTAGTTTCGGAGATTACCTCCGTCAAACAAACAAACAAACAAACAAATTTTACCTATTTATAATATTAGTATAGATAGATATTGCTATATTTCTAGTTAGCATATTGATGCTAACTAGATTTACGTATTGTACAACTAGCTCATACGAACTACAGATTTAGGCATCGAACATAGCGTGTGGTAGAAATAAATATTTTTGTTTGACCGGGCGCGCCCACACGCGTTCTGAAGTTTTCACAAACCTAAACTTTCGTATCGTAATACATACCGTATCTTCAAGACATAAAGTTTTATATTCCTTGTCAGTTCATCTGAAGTTTTAATGCAAAGATTGAATGAAAGAGTATCGTAATAACAACACGTAGAGTAGAAAATTGCTTGTTGTTGCTTTCAGCATTGAATGTGTTTTTACATGTGATACATAAATCTTTTAATTTTATTTTTCTGTTTACTGGCGCTTTCATTTGAGCTTAGCCTAAATATATACAATTTCGTGGAATTAGTATATGAGTTTGATTATTTTACTGATTTGATACGTTATCATAATATCTTTGTTCATACCCTTTCAGTTCTGCGCTTCTTTAATTTAATGCAAAATTTGATTGTTTTATGCAATAGAAATAGTTTTAAGAACGTGACAATTCTAAGTGGTTTGTGTACCTACTTAATAAGATCTTATTGAATAAAAATATTTTAGTTTGAGTTTAAGTTTGAGACTACTTACCTAAATTTACAACGACGATCTAAATTTCTTAGTCACTCTATAAAATTTTCCTCATCAGCCCGTCTAGCCTAGCTACATCAAGATAGATCAAAATATGAAAAAATAAAAGAAATATGATCACGACTGTATCCCAGGAGCGGTAGACATTTCTTACAGATCTTTATGTAATTCTTTAGATCCTTTGAAGATGTCTAATGGGGTAGTCAGAGGTATGTCCAAATACAAATTTGGTACATACCCACTTTTTGCAGAAGTTAACTTTCCATACGTGACAGGTTGCAAGCCCATCGACGCTGCTAGAAAGCTAACTGGTTTCCTCACGATGTTTTCCTTCACCGTTTCAAAATATACACACAATAAAACATATGTTACTCACGTCAATATCCTTGTAGACGATGGGTGGATGACGGCTCTTCTTCATCTGTTCCTCCTGCCTCTTCTCATCGGCCTCCAGCTCGAGTGCCTCAGAGCTCGGCCCCGCGAGGGACACCTCGTGAGCTACTGTCTCCACTGCTTCCGCCATGTCTACACGGAAATGGAATATCATGACACACAAAAGAATGAACACTGTGTTTACTTCTGTTATCTGTAGGACCTCAAGGATCACTTTAAAATGTCTTATAAGCCAGGTGATTCTATTGACTCTATTGTTATAGGTTGACATAAGTCTTGCTTAAACATTCGCGATCACTATTAACCTTTATACGGTCGGGATCAAGATTTTTATTTTAATTTTAATAAATTTAAAATCATTAATTCAAGCGGTTGTGAGCTAAGACTAGGTAGGATTAGGTCCCAGTCTAAGCTCACAGCCGCATTGTCTCCGAGTCAACAGAGTTCATACACCCACACTTGCCCTCTATACAAATAGTCGTACTAATATAAAGTTTGAGATAATGTTTTTATTTGTGACAAAATCAAAAAACACCAGTTTTGAATTCTGTACGTGACATTTACCATGAAACGAAGCTATTTACACTTTATCTTCTTAAATGTAGACTCAACAATTTGATAAATTAAGTCTTTTTAATTAATAATTATTATGTTTAGTTAAAAATATTTTTTTAACGTATACGTCCCTTACGGGCAAGCAAAGACACCACACTTGCAACGATCTTGATTTGTTTAGATGAACTATTCACATTATTTTGAACATTGACAATTTTGAGTTGTGTTTTTGTTAAAGAACCACCACGTAAGCCTGTTGAATGCTGTACATGAATAAAACGAAGTAAGTGCCGACTGAAGAAGTACCGACTCTTGCAATTAAAAAATATTTATAAAACTACAACTTTCCTGAATGTCATAGGCTATGTTTAATGGCGGAAATTGATCCGGTCTTATAAAAGCATCATGCGTGACAGCACGACACATCGAGTTTATTAATAAAGAATGAAAATAATGTAATAAAACCACTGAATCAATAAATTGGTTCTAACAGAAAATAATCACTTTGCACTAACCTCTAAATATCACGCACTAAACAAAATGAACACTCAAAACCACGATCGAGAAAAATCCGTTTTCACAAACACTGCCCACTGGAGTTTAATTATAACCAAGCTCCGCTTACACTTTCCAAAAATAGACCGCACTATAAACTAGGAGTAGACCGAATAGAGTAGACCGTAAAGAGTAGACCGGTACCTTCAGTTTGGTGATGATGAACTGGCTCCGGTGGTGGTGAAGCGAGGAATGGCGGCTGGAACCGAAGGCTGGCGATCTGCCAAGTCTTATTTATAAGTGTCGATCGGGAACCGTGGTCGAATGTTTAACTGATGGTCTCAAGTAGGTCAGTGTATTGAGATTGGGAACACTGCTTGAGAGGCCTCGATGGGCGTACTTTTACTACACTTGTTCTTTTATTATACGTGCACTAAATTGTAAAAAATGAAAACCTGTATAAAAATCTGATAAGCATGGATATTTTTTTTAGAAAACTAGAAATATTTTAGGTTCTTGTTGTTACGTTTGTAGTGGACCTACTCCACGAAATAGATCGCTGCAGAACAGTCTCATAAATGTGTCGTGGGCATCGAAAGAGTTCAACTCGCGGCATGCACATCGATCGCCCGTATTGATGTATGTATACTCAGTAGATAATAGTGGATTCGTGACTGAGTGGTCAATAGCAGTCCGCGTTTAGGACGTTCGCTTGTATCATCGCAGATTCGAATCCTGCCGGAGTCGTAACTTTTATTAAGATTTTTCAATTTTTGTATTAATATTTGTTTTATATATAAATTCTATACGTAAAATATTGTGATTATATGTATGTATGTATGTAAATATTGTTTACGCTGACTCTACCATACACTCATTCATAGTGACCGAAAAATGCCCAGTAGCAAGATCAAGAATACATTTGTTAATCATTAAACTGTAGGTCGAATACTTGGCTAAGTAAACAGTAGATGACTGATAAATTATGTTTAGATGCAAATGGGCCTTGTTTAACCATACTGTCGCAAACACAGTGCGAACCGATTAATCTCTCTTAGAAAATAATAAAAGATAGAATTTTATACACACTATACCCAACAGTGGGTGGAAGTGGGCTGAGATGATGATGATGATGATGATAATATTATCTGTGGTTTACTGACTTGATATGAGCAATTGTTTTGGTATGCAACTTTATTATTTTTGGACTATCGATTCTACTAAATTATTCACATTCAAATTTTTCAGTCTCAAAACCTAGTTGTTCATGATTCACTGACACAAATATTAGCAAACATAAGTAGCGCCATCTGTGTGTTGAACGCGAAATTAACGCGAGAGTTCACGCGATATTAGGTGTGAATCTGAAAAGCTTTTACAAGCCGTTCAAAGATGTCGCTGGGTGACAAACTATGTCTACAGCTTCAGAAACTAAGCTTAGGATGACCTATGATGGCGTCTCATGCCTATCAGTATAATATAAGTAAAAAGTTATAAAACTATTGTGAAAAGTTATACGATAAATAAGTTGTAATTTCTTAACAAATTTGTATGAGCATGACGTTTCTACCGATTGACGTTTCTACCGGATTGCATCAGCACAGGTCGCGAAAGTTAAACAAAACAAACAAGTCGGTAATCTCTTTCTCACTCACCATTCTCCTCTGCAATGACGTCACCGTTCTCCCTCTGCATTTTCTTCCGTTTCTTCTCCTTGCGGCGCTCCTTGCGAGCCAGCTTGTCGGAGAGGGTAGACCGACGCTGCTCTAACTCCGCTGATTGGACCCTGGACATATACTTGAGTATTTATAGGACGACGTACATATCTCGATCATGTCAGACTGCTCTAACGTACTATTTATTAGAGCAGGAGATAAAATTTTGTCGACGACGACGAGATGATTTCTCGCGCTGCACATATTAAGCCGGCAGATCGAAAAAACGGTTTTGAATTGTACAGAATGTGGATGATCTTACTTAACGACAGTTACCTATAGCTCGCGCCACGTAAAAAGAACGCTGAGGGGAAAAGCTGCACAGTAGGCCGATTTGTAAGAATCTTAGCTGGGATTGGTAGAGGTGACGCGGCGCACTTCACACCATTGATTTAGCGCGTGCTATTGGTTCGTGAGCGAGGAGGGAGCATACCCCCTTCCGTTCCCCTCATCGTTCTTTTTACGTGGCACAACTTATACTGGAAAAGTAAATGAAAAATATAGAAAGAGCAAGCTTACCCAGGACACGATCTGTCATCTTTCCGTGTTGCTAAGATAAGAATTATAACTAGTCTCAGAAATCAAATCAAATACCATTTTTAGTATTTTATTCAGCCAGAGAAATAGAAACAAAATCGATACTTTTATTCTATTATTTCCAACCACTATTCATATCATTAAAAATCGTGTTACTTTTAAGCGTCATCTAACTCCCAGAAAGCACTTTGGCAATGTTTGTATCTCCATCCTATTTTATAATCACGATATCCTTTTTGCACTCAGTATAAGCTTATCACACATCACAACTATTATACTATTTCGAATGAGAATTATTATTTTCGAATCTATGCTTTATTCCCAGACGGTTATGAGTCAGAACGGCCTGTGATACCCGAAACCATCAGGCAAAGGAGGCAATCTTCTCCTGAAAGTCTTCCAGAGTTGCACTGCCTTGTTGAGCGTGGTGACGAGTTGCGCCACACCGCGCATGCGTGAGCTCGCGGTGTAGGGCGGGGTGCTAGGGGGGAGGGGGAGGGGGGAGGTTAGTGGGAAAGAGAGGAAGATATAGTGAATATGGGACAGTTGTCAGTGAGGTGCTGGGTTAAGTATTTCAATTTTTTGAAATCATTAGTTCATGCAAGTTACCGGGAGCATAGTATTAGGCAAGCACATAAACGCCAGAACGCTAACTGGTTAGGTCTGGTTCTACACTAACATTATAAAGAAGTAAAGTTTGTTTGTTTGACGGAGGTGTCCGAAACTACTCGTCCGATTTCAAAAATTCTTTCACTGATATGTAGAATGGACTGTCGGGATGGTTATAGGCTATATTTTATCCCGGTAGTTTCATTAGAACCCGTGTAAAGCCGGGACGTGCTGATAGTATATCCGGTAGTTTCATACACCCATGTAAAGCCAGGACGTGCTGATCCTATATTTATTTATCACCGCGTACCTTGCTTCCTCGATCTGTGTGTTGAGCGTGAGGAAGTCTGGACTGTCTCGCCGGCTGTGTCGGCCTCCATTTTGATACACCTCCTGTTGCAAATTACTTCTATTGTAGTAAATATTTAACACGTTGGGTGCCCCGGACGCACTCCCTCGTACAGGAGCACGAGCTGTAGGAGGTGGGCCTTGAATGGGTTGTATCTAAGTATCATATTAGGCGCATATTTTATAGACATAGGTAAGCATATTGTTTTGTTTAGTTCTTTTGTATTTTGTTCTCTGTGTTGTCAATAAACTTTTTCTTTCTTTCTTCTTTCTATATTGGTCATCATCTGGTTACCATAACCGCAGATTACATATGTAAAGATACCTCATCTCGCACATTGAAATGACTCCTTTTTTCGTCGTTATTCAATCGTTATTGACGATGAGTTTGATATTTGTATGAAGAAACGTCAAATAATAGCATAGTTTTCAGTAATATTAAGTTAAAATATCGCTACAAGACAAGACACTACTATAAAATCTTATTATGAGATTTGATACATACCTAAATTGTTGTGAATATCATCAGCAATCATTAAATCCATACATCTTAATACATACATCTAAGAATAAGAATTCAACACAAGTAAATTGGAATGTCAATGAATTGTATTTATTCAAGAATAACCACAAAATTGTGCGAGTCTTAAACATATCTATTGGAAGTGACGGTATGAACACATTCAAACTTTTTGAACTATTTTGGTTTTGAACATTATAAATACTTACTTAATACAAGATATTTATATATTTATATTTATTACCACCAGTGTGAACGCGATCATGGCGCATGCAACTGTGCCGAAATATCGGGAAACTCATTAATCTACGAATCATGGTAAATATCCCGTTTAAAGTATTTATAATAAACTCATTACTATTTATATTGTGACAATAAAATTACGAACATATACAATAACTTGTCTGTGGATAACTTATAACCGTATAATTAAACTAAGCTTTGAAGCTTTACATCTTATAGTTAGCTTTAAACCGGTTCAGCTTTTACGGTATTATACTTCATTTCTTGAATCGAGCTAATAGGAACAAAAATAAACGCACGTGATTGGTCGTCGAAAATAACTGTATTTCTCGTAATTGGCTAGATTGTCAAATCAATTGTCAATTGTCAAATCTAGCCAATCCAATTAATTTCGACAACCAATCACGTGAGATTATTTTTCTTCCTATTAGCTCGCTTCAAGAAATGAAGTATAGTTTGCTCGCTGTTTCTACATGGATATAAAGTTGCCTATGTGTTATTTCAAGTCACAAACTACAGTTTGTAAATTGAAAGATATCACGCGAACATACATTCATTGTCAAAAAATTACAATTGGACTACTTATGTACAATTAATATTTAAAATCGGAAGTAATGTAATAAATATAAATCAAATAAACATTCTTCATCTTACTTCATAGTAGAGGTAGTAAATGTGAATTAAAAAGATTGAATAACTAATATCACATACTTAACATTTTAAAATATCTTTAATAATTAAATCGTGGCGAATAAGAGGCCGCCAAAACCTAACTAAAGATGATGCCATCCTTTTTATTTCGATCGTTATGAAAGGGACAGCAACATCATTAGTTAGTTTGGTTTATGTTTTAAAGTCAGAATCGCTATAAATATCATTAAAAAAATTAGTATTTCCATTTTAACCATTAAAATTCCCAAAAACCAATTAAATTATCCTAATTTGCAAGTCGCAAACAATTAGTTACAGACAAACTGCATTTCAGCTTAAATTTATCTACTAACATTATTGAAGAGATTTCCTAAATTTCCCTAAATACATATACAACTCACGTCAATTTTTCAAAACCAAATTATCCAGCAATTAAAGGGTTGGACTGTGTTCTGATGACAAATCGTTCCAAGCCATTAAGATTTATATTAGTAGGTCAAATTTTAATTAAATTTCTTTGAATATTTATTAGTAAATATTCAAAGAAATTTAATTAAAATAATAATAATACTTCCTTAATAATAACACAATTCGGAAAAGTTACGTACACATTATTCTAAACGAATATGAGTCACGAATGTAAAGTTTTAAATGTCTACTTTTAATAACAAAAACAAAGAGAAAAACTTTCAATGTAGTCAAATGAACTCTTTATTACTTAAATTACATTTATTTGTAAAGAATCGAATTAGTTTTCTAAATAAAAAGTTCCGAAAAATATTATCATTTTAAAGTAAAAAAAAAAATAACACATTTAGATTTGGTTTGGAACGATTTGGCATCACATTCACAGACCAATTATCTATCTTTTAATGTAATGGGGCAGTATGTATTTTAAATAATGGAAAGTAGTAAAAAGTCACTAGTTAATAGAACAATTATCACAATACTGCCGGCAGTGACGTGAGCAGTAGACACTGTATCTCTCGCGAGCTCGTCACGGGCGCGAGCCGCCTTCACCGGTGCTAGACCAACCCGCGTTACTTGACCCCTGGAAAAGTGTACATATTGTTATTAGAATAAAATAAAGTTGCAGAGCAAATATTTGTTAGAAATTCTGGCCAGAGTTTATAGTAACACAGCTCTAAGCAATAGTTATTTAGGTATGTAAATTATTATATGCAACGTGTAAGAAAGGTACATCATGTAAATGTGACCTAAATACATCCACATTGGTACAAGGTAAGTTTGTATAGATTAAAGTTATAAGAAAGGGATATAAGTAAATGTGTTTGTAAACTCTGGCCTTCAAAAACCACACACCACAAATAAAAACTGACGCTAGAGTTACGAATATTTCCAAACGATACAATTCAAAGCAATCCACTCACACTCATAGTAAATTCAGAATTAATTTACCTTGAAACATGGCAATTCTGAACAAAATCCTCGTACTTTTCAATTCGTAGGATTTGTCACTGTTTTAAAAAGTTGGTATGCTGAAGGCATATTAGATGTTTTTATTTACATAATACACGCAGATGATTTTCATACTTTGTAAATGGATTGGCGCAGCCGGTAGGATATTCTTGATAATCTTTGATAGTTATTATGCTTTTTCATTATTTGAACATGATCTTTAAATATATTTATGATTAAGACTTTTGTTCTGATTTCTTTTGATCTGAACCTGCTGTAAAAATATTTCGTAGTAACGCCATATTAGTTATCATATAGGTCATGATTTGCTTTACTTACGAATCTCGGTCTCAGAATACGAATATATGCCGAGCACCCAACATCATATTTAAAAAAATATACCCGAAATAACACGAGCTTGATCCAATAAAGGAAAACATTGTGATACAAAACATTTTCACTCTTCTTCTTTTAATGCGATAGGTAATCGCGGTAATCTGGTAGGTAGTTGAAACCTGCTGCTCTGATATTGCTCTAAAGCTTTGCTGCCCAAATTAACCGAGAAATCAGACCGTGATCAGGCAGCCCAGCTCAAGAGCGATCACTTTTATCAACGTTCGAATCCTGTCGAAACCGTAACATGGCAGTTAATTTACTCGAGTGGTATACCTGTCCATCGCTAGGAGCCAGCGAGCCAAGTAGAGAAGTGAGCGCGGCGCGGTACGGCGGCGGTAATATCTCCGGCTGATGCAGCACGTCCTTGGGAATGTGCGCGCCGCAGAGGAACTGGGCTATCTCCTCGCTGAAGTGGTTGCAGTTGTGCTCCAGGAGATTGTAAGCTGTACCGCTGGAAAGGGGATAGTCAGGGGTAAGTCAAAGGCTTTCCTCTTGGCTTTTCATGCTTGGCTGCTCTGTAGCGTACAGAAAGGGTATGGAAACCCACTAAGGCTCCATTGTCCGTCTGTCCTTCTGTTAATGACAAATTGTCTAAGATCTTGTAGTATTCAGGATCTATCGCTATACTCACACATAAGTGGTGGTGGCCAGTCCTTGCAGATACTCCTTGAAGAGCGCTAGAGGCACGAAGGTCTCGCCGAGTCGCTCCACGCGTTTAGGCTCCCCCAGCTGAGTGGTGCCCTGGTAAACAACGACTTCATGGATGGACACATCCAAAAGTGTATGTATCAATTTTCGACTATGTGTAAGTATGCGTCCCGGCTTTGCACGGTTGTACTAATGAAGCTACCGGGATAAAATATAGCCTGTAACCATTCCAACAGTCTACTCTACACATCGGTGAAAGATTTTTTGAAGTCGGCTGGGTAGTTTCAGAGATTACCTCCGTCAAACAAACTAACTAACATTATGTCTTCATAATATTAGTATATAAATATAAGTATAGATATTGTAAAATTAAACAATTCAAAGAAAACGCATAATCCGCAAAATCTCAATCTCTTCAGATGAAACTATTCTATGTTCCGCCGTCTATTTTCGCGAGTGACATAACATCAGGTGCAAACAGACACGCATGCGCCCCACATGCACTCCGTGCCGGAAATATCATTTGAAGAAAGGGACAGATATATTTTAGCAGTTTCGTCTAAAGATGACATTTCAACGCTTCTGAGGCCAAAGGTTATTGTACCACAGAGTTCGAACAATTAACCCATGGCGGGCAGCCAGCTAAGATAGCTATCTAGCTGTAAACAAAAAAATTGTAGATATGGTAGAAATCGATGCAAAAATAATATACTGACCAGACCATAGCCAGAGACAATGATGATAGCAAAGAGAAGAATTATCTATAGTAGAGTAAGCCTGCTAATGATTATCATGACCATATGCGTAAGTTCATATGCGTAAGACCATATGAGTAAGAAAGGTGTGAGTGCTGAGATGACGTCTGATAGAGGGAAGTGGAAGAAGAACACATGTTGTGCCGACCCCACATAGTGGGATAAGGGCAGGAAGAAGAAGAAGAAGATGCGTAAGTTCATGGGTTAATCATTGCTAATCTATTACAGGCCTTTAAGTGGTCTAAAGACTCCATCACCAGAGTTGGTCTACTAGCTCAAACAAACTTACATTTTGCTAATCTAAAAGTCCAGAACGAAGAAAAACGAAAAACTAAAGCAATAGAATAGTTTCCTCCTCACATTAAAAGCAGTTAAAACGAAACGACTTATAAATGTTTGAAAACAAAGATGAGATAATCTACAAATCCATACGATATAAAATGATTTGACTAATTGGACGAAGACTTCATTAAATGTTTATTTAATACGAACAAGCATCAGTTTATAGCTAATTAAACATGCCATCGGCACGTAGGAACACTGGATCGTAAAATGGCAGATGTTATAGCAAAGTCGTATATTCCCGTCGTTTCGAGCTTCAAAGCGGGAGCGAAGCACTTACAGGAAATATAGAGGCTAGTACATACAGTCTTTTCAATGTTACTGGAAAAACTGATATTAAATTGGTTTCTGAAATTGAAGGAAGAAATTTATCCGCTTTTTAAAAACATGCTCAAGGGCTATGTATATAGGAAATACATATTTTAATATTATTATTTAAAAAATTCATGTCTTTGCCATTAAATACTACATTGTGTGATTTAGTCAACTTAATGCACTTTGTGATACCCTTTAATTACGGGTGCACTAGACCAATTTTTTTTTATTTTGACTGTAAAGTGTAAACTTGTTTTGAAAATAACTAATTTAAATACACTAGGTACTAAATTTATATCTATATCTCTCTATATCTCTTCTAAAAAGCAGCTATCGATATGACAAGATTGTTCGTGTCAATTTTATTGAATGTGAGTGAGAACTACGCTTTAGCCGTCACATTGCTAGAAGCAATGCACCGCGCGCTCAAGAAATCCAGCGACAATCTACTGCCCCACATTTCACTACTAGAAATAGCAATTACCATCTCGCTCACACCCATAACAAAAGACAAGGATACCAATGTTGCAGATACTGTTCTGCTCAGCACTGAACATTTTTACAAGTCGTAAAGGTGCTTTTATTTTGTAGAAAGCCGAGCTCAGGAAATGATTATTGGCGACGGAATTAACTAAACTGAAATCTCCGCGACGATATACGCCCGCGTTACAGTCAGCTCGTACAAAATATATGAGCATATTGACAAGATATATGGAGGTGAAACGGCAATGTTTTTCTACCACCTGTTTCCCAACTTCGGAAATACGGGAATTCTCTGCCAATTCGCAGTTTTCGGAGCCAAGCCAAACTAATCGAAAGTAACTTTACGAGATAAATTTAATTAGTTGCTCAATAACTTGTCCCTAAGGACATTGCTCTTAGGGACAACTTATTGCTGCAATTTTTACGTTGAATGCATTTCGGCTATTGACAACTTGGCGCCTCGCCGAAGCTGAAATAGATAATGTTTACAATTTCGCTACACATAATACGCCTTTGCAAACCAGTATTCGGTGAACCTTTCTCAGTTTCTTGGAAATTATCTTGGCATAGATTAGAGGGGTCTATACGAGACGGTGAGTAGAGTATAATTCACGGGTAATCATACAAAAATACCGCAAACTCGTGCGGCATGCGTAGTTATGAAGTATTATTAGATACTAAAATTACGTTGTGACATTAACGCGAGTTCCGCAGCAGACGATGTTTTTATGAGCTTTACTCTAAATCATAATAAGTGCATGGGAGGGTACGGAGCATTAGTATGCCACAAAACGCTGCCAGAATTGTGACAATCTTAATTGAAAGGGTCTTTTAATGGGACTCTATTAATATAGCAAATTGACAGTCGGTTAGGGCACAGGACACAGGTATTTTTAAATTATACGCAAACACTAGCGTATTCGAATCAGTTCTGTGCCCATGACGCTGTACTCTGTCTGGCTGGTGGATCTGAGCCACGGAGGCACGGAAAGTGTTAAATGAAGATCGATGAATCTTTACTTGTATTCAATGTTTCTTCTGTGTATTTCTCTGTTATTTGCTTGCTAAAGGAACATTGAAAAAAAAAGACAAGAAACTCATTGTCGTGGTTTGTAATCATTGATAAACAATGCATATCAGATGCCAAGAACAAAGGGGGTTTATGTATACGAAACTTTGTTTAGGCCGCGAAGGCCAAAAAATATCTGAAACGACTCGTTCGAGGAAGCAATTTTATCAAAGTCCGACTTATTTTTGGCAATATTAACGTCACGACCACCCAATGAATTATCAGAGATATTCACACTCCATGACAAAACATTTTTACGCGCAGGAATAGAACTGCGTGGGCTCTATAATGTACCTGAGTAGCTGTTAAATTTCAGACGATCTTTGGCAATTTACAGAGATTTAGAAACTATGATTATGTTTTTCCGAAATGGGTTCATAAAACTCAGGCCTTTGCATCTATAGTAGATGATTTATACAGCGTCAGGAGGCAATCTTTACCTACACTTAACGGGACACTGTAGTGCCTGGGACATTGTTGAGATGGAATAGGCTTCATATGGATGTATGGGTTCATAAATATAATTGATAATCGTTATCTGGGCCTAATCTCTAATCATTTTCGTTAGCGGGAAACCCGCTTTTAAAGTATCAAGTCATCATCAATGTTTACCGATTATGGGCACATGCAACACTCTAAAAAGTTGCGCAATGACAATGCCTTTTTGTATTTTACAAAGCAGGGTACCTACTCAAATCACCTGGCCGTGTAGCATATAATGTATCTGATACTGTAACAAGTCGTACCCGACGAGCCTACGTAAGTACTCACAGCAAACAGTATCAGATACATTATGCTATGTTCAGATGTACGGCGTGCAGCCCGGCGGGCTGCCTGGCGAGCTGCGCGGCATGCAGCCCGTGCCCGGCCGGCGACAATTCAAACTGTTCACATGCACGCAGGCGTGTCAGTCAGTGCTAGCATGGCGGGCAGCGAGGATCTCGATGTTGTTGCTGCCTTAACCTTTGGCTTAACTTATTTTTATTGGAAAAAGAAAAAAAATGATACACGATTCGTTTGACCATTCGACCATGTTAGCAACGGACGTCCACTCGTCACGAAAGCACGAGAGAGACTGACTGCACGCGCGCATGTGAACAGTCACCGGGCGCCCGCGCATTCATCCTTTGAACTTTGCCCAAAAACCGCCACTCGCCCGGTTCGCGACATTCACGTTCACGGGCGCGTTCACGGGCTCGGGCGTACCGTTTACACGCGCGTGCCCGTGAATGTGCCCGTTGAATGTCTAGTTGCACGCGCGCGTGTGAACGTACTATTACATGCTACACGGCTAAGTGAGTACCCTGCTTAACATTCCATAATGTTCTGGAAACATCAGACAATCTTGAGAAGAAATTCCTAAAGCTCAGTTTGTTTGTTTTGTTTTCATCGTTTAGGCACATGCTCGTCTGGAATAGATCCATTCCATGATGTAAGTGCCGAGGTGGGTTTGGCCGGCGCGCGGCGAACACTTGCCAATACACTAGTGGATGTCACAACATGGAAATATGAACTTCATAATCTAATTCTTTGTTATGCTCCAATTTATGCTGCTATTTGTCTTATATGAGCTGTAGCCAAAAACATGAGACGTGATACTCGTGCGTACGTTTAAAACGGAGAAACATACACTACGTGTCACATCATCAGCCCTTCTCATCCCACTGCTGGGTATAGGCCTCTCTTAATAAGGCCTCTCTCAATGACTACGTGTCACACATAGAGAAAATTACACTAAGTTTTAGTTAGACTATCCTTTAAAATGATGAGATTAAAGTTTACTTTGTGTCAAAAACATACTTTTTCTACTCCAAATATTGAATAATTAGAAAAGATGGTTTAATTAAGTTAAGAAATAAGACCACTCAAGAAAGAGCCACACCACCATGTTTTGGCTGCTTCTTTCCCTGGTGTAGGTGTGGTCGCGTTGGCGTTCACAGGCAAATCCACCAGTTTTAAGAACGTGACTTATCAAAGTCTGACGACCTCTGTGGTGCAGTTGGGCGAACGCCCGGCTGAGACGCTAGGGGTTGCGGGTTCGATCCCCGCTACGGGGCAAATGTTTGTATGTTCTGCAGATATTTGTTCCGTGTTTGGGTGTTTTCTATCTATAATATGTATGTATTTACAAAAAAAAAATGTATCTATGTATTATATCAGTCATCTGGTTACCATAACACAAGCATTAAGTTGCTTAGCTTGGGACCAGATGACGCTGTGTGAAATGTCCAAGGATATTTATTTATTATTTTTATTATTAAAAAGTGGTATAATGCCTTATTGGATAGGCGGGTCCACACAGAGCGAGCAGCCTCGCGAGGCATTTGCCGCGCGAAGCAGCTCGCGCTGTGTGGACGTAAATATTGCCGAGGCACATCCACACAGCGCGAGCTGCTTCGCGCGACAATTGCCTCGCGAGGCTGCTCGCTCTGTGTGGACCCGCCTATTGAACACATTTTGAGTTTAAACACTATACACTATCACGTCATCAGACGACCGCGGGACTTGGGCCTTGAATGTGTTCTACACGTAATGCTATGTTCAGATGCGCGGCGTGCAGCCCGGCGGGCTGCCTGGCGAGCTGCGCGGCATGCAGCCCGTGCCCGGCCGGCGAAAATTCAAACTGTTCACATGCACGCAGGCGTGTCAGTCAGTGCTAGCATGTCGGGCAGCGAGGATCTCGATGTTGTTGCTGCCTTAACCTTTGGCTTAACTTATTTTTATTGGAAAAAGAAAAAAAATGATACACGATTCGTTTGACCATTCGACCATGTTAGCAACGGACGTCCACTCGTCACGAAAGCGCGAGAGAGACTGACTGCACGCGCGCATGTGAACAGTCACCGGGCGCCCGCGCATTCATCCTTTGAACTTTGCCCAAAAACCGCCACTCGCCCGGTTCGCGACATTCACGTTCACGGGCGCGTTCACGGGCTCGGGCGTACCGTTTACACGCGCGTGCCCGTGAATGTGCCCGTTGAATGTCTAGTTGCACGCGCGCGTGTGAACGTACTATAACACTTACAGGTGGACAGCTGGTAATGCCGTTGGCTCCGTAGAAGTATTCTCTGTCGTACACAACTATCGAGGTGTGCCACACGCCTTCCACTGGACGACCTGACAACACAAATGTTCAATCCTCAGATATCAAACAGACAAACAAAACATACATGTACAACGAATAGACAGTCAATAGTAGACAGATTTTATATTATAGGTAAGTATTGTATAGGTAGCTAGGTACTCCTGAAAAATTAAATGATCTGACGAAGATCTTCGGAGTTCAACAGAAATGTACAGGTGCAAGAAATTCTTATCTTCTTTTTTTTCTATAATTTAATATTTTTTTGGCACTTGTTTTCGAGTCAGTTTCATTTGTTGTTATGTTCTCTTTAATAATGTCCTTAAATGTTGTAATCAGTTGTGGCATCACTAGTCACAGAAGCCATAAAGAAGAAGTGAAGTGAAATGTTGTAATCTCTGAGAGTAAATCAACACCAAACTAATTGATCAAATAGCAAAGTAGACACATTTCATTTCATAAAATTCTGTACTACACAACCACGCGTCTCAACCTTCGACAATTCCTAGCAAAGACATTGACACAATAACAGAGCATTTAAAAATACTAGATCTATGTTTAAAACAGGTAAGGTGGTCCACGGTCCTTGAAACATATACAACACTCGTCTGCCGATGTTTTGTGAAATTATTTACATTTTATGAAATACTAGCAGTACGTCCCGGCTCTGCACGGGTGTACTAATAAAACTACCGGGATAAAATATAGCCTATAACCATCCCGATGTGTAGAATCGACTATTCTACACATCGGTGAAAGAATTTTGGATTCTACACATCGGTGAAAGAATTTTGGAAATCGGCTGAGTGGTTTCGGAGATTACCTCCGTCAAACAAACAAACCAACATTACCTCTTTATAATATTAGTAGGGTCAAGGAGGCAACAGTGGCTCGGATTTTTTCAACAGGCTAAAAATTCTGAAAATTGTTATTGAATTTATCTGAAACATGCATAGATTGTTAGTTAGGTATTCTAGTTTAGTACTGCATCATTATAATTACACTAAATATTACTAAAATAAAATGAGAGGGCAAAATCTGAACATCGAGAATTGAGCCACTGTGTACACCTAGCTGTACACAGTGACTCAACCCCGTAGTACACAGTGACTCTAGTAGTACACAGTGACTCAATAGGAAAAATAAATGAAAGATTAATAATTCAAATTATTTTTTTATTAAAAAACAAATAAACAGTTATATTTATCATTTAAAAATCAAAAACTTAGTTATTTTTAAGCTCTAATCAGTTCACATTTGGTTCTCACAAAGCTATTTATTATTATAGAGATCAACAGTTACTACAAATTTAATCAAAGATGTTAAACTAATAATAATATTAATTATACTAAGAGATGCTTCCTTTCGCATAGATTCCCCATTTCTGATTAACTTCAAGCCGTCTTTAATGTTTTCGTGGGGAGTACGTATTTCCAATTTTTCGCGCAGTTTGTGGTCGCGGCATTCTACGAATGAAATGAATAATTTCAAATTATTGAGTATCAAAAGTATTGTCATAAGTTGTAAAATTAGGTACTATGTAATTCAAAATGAAAAATGAAAAAACAGAATCAAAAATAAGTGGTACACACACAGTGACTCTGAGTCACTGTGTACTTCTTAAAATTGAGTCACTGTGGACAACTAGGCCATTTTGAAAATATTTCCTTATAGCATTCGAGTCAAATAATAATTACAATAAACAACTACATGAATGAGAACACTATAGTACCAACTAATTGGCAAATATAAAAGGCAATACAAATTATCACAACCTGATGTATGAAAACAAAAGAAACTTACCACAAAAAAGTAATTTTGGGGGCACGAAAACAAAAAAACGCCGTAACACCGCCGTACGGCGCTTGACCTGCCAACCGACTGGTTAGAACGTGTTTGGGGTTCACACGCTTGGATTGTGTGACAACGAGAGCAATATCGAGCGCTTCTTTCGGGTAGTAACATGAATGAGTCACTGTGTCCGACTGAGCCACTGTTGCCTCCTTGACCCTACAGATTCACGCGTACATTATTTTAGTCTGTCTGTATATTTAAGTAATCCCCAGAGAAAGCACCATTGTTTTCCTATAAATTCATGTTTTTTATTGTGCCGAAAATTCAGCACTTATTTTATCACACATGTTTTGTTTTGATCAGCTGCTCACACAATATCGCTTCACATTAGTGGCGATTCTGATGTCGCCAAAACTAAAACTAAACTAACTAAAGATGTTGCTATCCCTTTTATTTCGATTGTTATGAAAAGGACAGCAACATCTGTAGTTAGTTTATTTCAGAATCGCCACTAGATACTATAAAACTTCAATGTATTTTTTATTCTGTCTGTTTTCCTAAATAAATAATTTTCAAACAACTTACCAATAATTGCAGGTGCGAGAATGGAGGCAAATCCATTGGTCAAGTCGTAAATGTACAGTTGGACAGTGGTCCCTTTCTCTTCAGCCATCTTTGTGGACTTTTCTTACTGTAAATATAGATTTTGTATAACTTATTTTATAAAATTAATGAGTATACAAAATCTATAGCATAATTCATTGACAAAAGGTTGACCAATTTCCAATTCAATTTGTTTGATATATTGTAACTTTGTAAGCACTTGTTACCTTTTCAAACTGCATCTACAAGACAAGAGTGTTGTGTGAAATGGTTATTAAACATAGCAAGCAAGCACCATATTCATTTGACAATTGATTTGACAATCTAGCCAATCACGAGAAAGATAATTATTTTCGACAATCAATCGCATGTGTTTATTTTTTTCCTATTAGCTCGTTTCAATAAATGAAGTATAGTTTATGACTTACAATACATTAACACATAGCACTCTTTTATAGTAAGTACCATGGAGCGAAGCATGAAGGAAACATAGTAATTGGACATTTGAACAGAAATACAACTATGAATGAGTTGTCTGTTGGTGTTACAAAGGACATCATTCACGCTCTATACATTTTTGGACCAAAAATCAAAAGTGCCGGCCAATAAAAAAAAATGTTATTTCTAGGTAGAGCATGTCAAAACTAACATTTTTTATTATGTAACCAAACCTATACGCCTAACGGTTTAGTTTTTATTTACTATAGAAAAAGTATATTTTGACCGTTTCGAATTGCAATAACACTACTAATACTTAGGTGAATTGCGCTATTATGGCACCTGTATTACTGAAAAAAAGGCGATTGGGTATTGCTCATCATCATCATCATCTCCCTGCCCTTATCCCACTAAGCGGGGTCGGCACAACACGTTTCTTTCTTCCATTTTCCTCTATCTTTACTTAGGCCTACCTCTTCCAGTGTATCCATCCACATTCATATTCATCGCGACCATACCACGCCAATGTTGCACTCCTCAACTTATCAATTCTCCCGTTTACACTCGTACTCATTCCTTCCTTATCTTAACTATTTTCGTCACTCCATATCCATCTCAACATCGAACCCAACAGAAATAACAATAACAGTTACTTGATTTTTATCAGCTAGTTGAGCAAGCTGGGTTTAGGAGTTGTAACACCATGCACCACTTACTCGCTATGAGAATCGTCATCGAAAAGGCTACATAATATCAACTACCGTTATGGCTCGCATTTATTGACTATAAGAAAGCCTTTGATAGTGTTGAGACCTGAGTAGTTATTCAGTCTTTGCTGAATGCCAGAGTAAGTATATCATCGCTATTTAAACTAGATAAAAAACATATACCAAAATACTCGTCTAACACTACATAATATACCTACCTTCAGAAACAAATCCAGTAAAAATAGGAAGAGGAGTAAGGCAGGGTGATAAGCTGTCACCAAAACTATTTACACTAGTACTGGAAGACATTTTTAAAAACTTAGACTGGGAAAATCGTGGTCTTAATATAGCGGGAACTAGACTGAGTAACCTGAGATTCGCTGACGATATCTTTTAATTCTTGGACAACCCTCACGACCTTGAGGCCATGATACAGGAACTTAGTGAAGCCTCTGGACGTTTAGAAATTAACTTGGCTGGTCACGTCGCCAGGAAACAAGACTCGTGGTGCAAAACACTAGCCGAAAGGAGACTTTGGGATGAAACTCGCCCAAGAGGCAGGCCGGAAATGCGTTGGTATGATGACAAAAGAACAGCTGAAGTGAAATGGATGGAAACTGCACAAATCGAAAAGAATGGCATATTATGAAGGAGGCCTACACCCATAGGGTTGAATGTGGCTAGGAAAAAGAAGAAGAGAACAATAACAGATTGACTTGAGCATGGCTGTAAAACATTTTTATTACTAAACTGTCAATATTTTACTACATATTTTACTACTAAACTGTCAATACCAAGAATTATTTTAGAACAAATTATTATTTTTGTAATAGATATTACGGCTCAACTATTATTTGTACGGGTTAGGTGTCATAGTAAAAAATCTCAGGAATAATATGCTCTAACAGGAAATCACATATTTTTTTTCTGGCCGGCACTTTAGTTTTTTGGTCCAACTTGAATGATCTCCTTTATCTGCTTTATTAGGTTCAACAACACAGTTTTTAAAATAAAATAATGGTCTCTTTGTAAACAAGGGCAGAATTCTTGTAACCTTATGTTTCTTGTAAACAGATAATACATGTTTTGTTATTGTGTTAGAGAGAGATGTTCCCTAAAAAAAATATTCTTCACAGGACAGACACCAATAAGATAAAGTTTTATTAGATGTAATTGTACCTATATTACCTACCTATCAGTCATAGTTTAATGAATTATGATTAGAGAGAAACTGTTTGGGATAAATTAAATATTCACACCTCAAGCAATAAGTAAGAATGGCATAAATTAAAATATAATGAAACAACGAAATTTAAAGATTCAAAGAAAGATTTTTTACCAGAAATATGTTGAAATTATGATGTAACACACAACACTTCCTATAGTCAACAGGCTTTAATTTTTTCTGATAGTTTTCTTTGATCAATTCAGTGCAGCGGTGCACCAATGGCGAAAACCGAGCGGCGCCGCGGCGGGACTTCGGGCGGGAATCACGCCGTCCGATGAACCGCACGGCGGAAACTAAAATCTACCTGCACTATTTATAAACGACTCGCTCACATCTCTACACCTTCCTACACACGACTGGGTTGGCCATTCAGATCGCTTCTAGATGTAAGCACTGACGGGAATTTCGAGGGTAGTCAGATGAAATTCTAATTAATTTTGTTAACTTACAGGCAGCAGGCACCAAATTTTGCAGAAAAAAGAACAATGTAGTCACAAAGTTCGAGTATCTTTCTTGTTTACTATAACGCCCTGAAAATTACTGAATTTCGAATAAACTTTATTTCTATTTTCTGTTTCTCTGGCCGAGCTACTAAATTTTTACAGCTGATTTTAGTTGCTTTTGTGCTGATAAAATTTTGACGTTGGCATTTTAGACAGTGACTGAGAGACATGCATGACATAGCAGTTTGTATGGTTAGAAAAACGTTGCCAGCTAAATTGATTGTGGTGATGATGAAATGGCACCATAACCCTTCGCTGTGGTTTATATTAAATGCTAAACCTTTTATTATTAAGTACCTATATTATTTCAAGCTTTTGGTTCTCACAGCAGGGCAAAGGCCTCCCTTGTATTGGTTACAACAGCCAAATGCTGACTAGTCTAGTCCGCTTATGGCTGTTGTAATGTAACTGTAATGTAAAAGAGACATTGTATTTGCATTGGCTTGTAGTTTTTTTTAGGCTTCCATGTCTAGTCGTTCGGACATGCAAGCCTAAAAAAACTACAAGCCAATGCCATGTCTTTGTTTCTGTAGCTGAAAACGGCCAAAAAGTTACCTTTTTTATTTTGTTGGCAATACAGAAATTAATAAACTATATTTTGTTTTATTCAATTAATTCAACAAAATATTACATTGCATTAAAATTATTTCTTACATTAATTACTTACATATTACATAAAAAAGTTCCAATAATAAAGCAAAAAAAAAAACACATTTATTACGAATGATGAAGATGTGAGCGTTTTCATTATTTTTTACAAAAGTTGGCATGTCATTCTTTTTGTTTCACTGAAAATTACACACAAACTAACCATTTCATTAGAGTGGGATGACTCTAGCTGTATTATTAATGACAGACTGAAATAGCAATAACTTTCACTCTTTTCAACAAAAGTCTGACTCAAGGGTCGTGGAACACAGTTTTGACAGTTGACTGATCGGTCGTCAATCAGTAGTCACTGCATTGCATTGTTGGTGTTTTGCAATTTTTAATTTAGTTTTTAGATGGATTCAAAGAAAATGGTAATAATATCACCAAAACACTTCCAAAACACACGCCTATCCTATAAAATTAAAGTAGTGTAGCTATCAGCATTGTCTTCTGAGCTAGACGCATCCAAAAGTACGCGTCTGATCAGTCGTGAGCTCCTTGAAAATTCAAAAGTTTCTTTGTAAAATTAGGCCTAATTTAGTCAAAACAAAAGACTTCTACTCATAGTTTTATTCGACATGAACCGTTTGAGTGCAGGGCGTCGATGATTTTGCAGTTTCGAGCGTTACGCATCGGAATTTAGCAGGTCGGTCTTTGCAGATACTTCGGGTACAGTCTGCGGAGGGCACAGCTCGCGTGGAGGCGGCCGCGGGCGAGTGCACGGCGGCGCTGTACGAGCGGGTGCACGCCGCGCTGGCGCTCAGCTCCTTCGCCTTCGCCCTGCACAAGGACCGACAGAAGCGCGAGGAAGTTGTCTCCAGCAAGTCTCACACACTCATCGATTACGGCCTCAAACACGGCGACCTTCTCTTCCTCAGCCCCGTAAATGGAGCCGTGCTGTTCGATCAAGCCACCACAAGTGCTGAAGTAAGGATTTTTAATCTGTGAACTTCTGATAAGAATTTGATGTAATTCATTGAGCACAATAGTGATATTACATCATCTCTTGAGGCATAACATATTTTATAACATCATCTCTTGAGGACATTTAAACCATGATTATAACAAGTCATAAAAAGATGATTAGTCACTTTTTACACAATCATGCTAGACTAGAATGACAAAAGGAAATTTCAATCTATTGTTAGACTTATCTGAACACTTTTTAGCTTTTAATAAAAGTCGTAAGATTAGTCAACACAATGAACAGTTTTTCAACGTTCATCTCTTGAGGCATAACATATAAACCATGACTGTAACAAGTCATAAAAAGATGATTAGTCCCTTAACACATAATCATGCTAGACTAGAATGATGGAGAAAAATTAATTCTATTGTTAGACTTACGTAAACTCTTATTAGCTTTTAATAAAAGTCGTAAGATTAGTAAACACAATGAACAGTTTTTCTCGAAGTAACCACAATCATAATCAATCTTACAAAAATTCATCATAACTATCATCTCAGCCCATTTCCACCCACTGTTGGGTATAGGCCTTCTCTCTATAACGCCACTCTCCGAGTCCTCCTACAAAATTATCAACATATAATTAATTTTACCAACTCCAGATCAGTAACACTCCGTCAGGCGACCCGGCTGTGCCGAGCACATCCAAAGGTACCTCCGCCCCGCCGGCCGCCCGACCACTGTCAGAGGCACCGCAGGAAGATGATGTGGACCTTGAGCTGTACAAACTGTCGGGGAATATCGAGAGGCAGAGGGATGAGAAACTGTAAGTTATGTTATGTAATCCATCATATTACCACTACCAAAATCAGCTTCTTAGAAAAAATACTCGTGTTTCTGGTTAAGTTAAGATCAAATATTCGTATTTTCTGTGTACCATAGAATAAAGAAATATTCAAAAAACAATAAAAAGAAATAACTTAATTGAAAAAAGCAAGGTCAAACAAAGTCAAAGTTATAAGTTCAAATTTGACTAAAATTTTTGGGTCAGTTCAAGAGAGAATTGGACAAGTTTTGATTAGACCATAACTTAGAACCATAGACAAAAATAGAAAATTCTCTGTTGTCTGTTGTAAAACTAATAACAAAATATTTTAAATATGTCTCTTGCTTGTTTCAGATGTCGGCACAACTCAAAGGGCTGCTGTGTGCACTGTTCCCCGCTGGAGCCCTGGGACGAGGGGTACCTCAAGGAGCACAACATAAAGCACATGTCCTTCCATTCCTATTTACGGAAAATACAGTCAAAGAACTTCATATCGTTAAATGAATTGAGCTTCAAGATCAAACCAGGTTAGTTTGATGACTGTTATATTATTACCCCCTTATGCATAATCGACCAGTAAACCTGTATTAGCTAAAACACATATTAAATCTGTTGCTATCTCTTTTCGTTGACATATGAGTGACAAGAAAAAAACGTTCTTAAAACCTGTATTAAATTGTCAAGTTTTTATGCATAAGGGGGTTAGTGTCTTGCTTAGTTATATACAAGTGGCGATGTCACCAAAACTAAAATAATAGGTTTTTTTTGACAGCACAAAAAATTTATACAATGGCATCAATTTTTGTTTTGGCGACATTTGAATCGTAACTTTTTTGTTACCTAAAAATCCATACTAATTATAAAAGGGAAAGTGTGTGTGTCTGTCTGTCTGTCTGTTTGTCCGTCTTTTACGGCAAAACGGGGCGACGAATGGACTTTATTTTTTGTGTGGTGATAGTTGAAAGGAAGCTACTTCAGATCAGTACTACTTTTTACTTCGATATTCCCGCGGGAACGGGACTTACGCGGGTGAAACCGCGGGGCGCAGCTAGTATAAAATAAAATCAGCGACTTAAACAATCTGTATTCCAGGTTGCACGGAGCACCCGCCGTGGCCGCGCGGCATCTGCTCCAAGTGCCAGCCCGGCGCCGTCACCCTCACCCGCCAGCCCTACAGACATGTAGACAACGTGCTGGTGGAGCACCCCTCTATAGTGGAGCGGTTCCTGGCACACTGGCGAGCCACCGGGGAACAGAGGATCGGGTACTTGTACGGGACGTATGAGAGACATCCTGATGTGCCGTTAGGTAAGATTGGTTTTAAAAATTAAGATCATGTATGCTTCGCACCTAGCTTTACGATATTTTTAATTTAAGAAATGTAATTCTTATTATAAGTGAACTGTAATTATTATTTTTCTTATGTGAATAAACATCTTTAAACCGAAACCCGAAGTTGATAAACAAAATTGTGGTTTTATTAGATCACAGCGTGGTTCTAATTCAACTGAATACATAATTATAATAATATTTTAAAGAGGTAATGTTGGTTTGTTTGTTTGACAAAGGTAATCTCCGAAACTACTCAGCTGATTTCAAAAATTATTTCACCAATGTGTAGAACGGGCTGTCGGGATGGTTAACCCGTGCGAAGCCGGGACGTGCTACTAGTATTTTATATGTCCCCACATCTGTCTAAACAGTATAATAATGTCAGGTATTCGCGGCCGCGTCGCCGCCATCTACGAGCCGGCGCAGGCGTCCAGTCGCGACGGTGTCGCCCTCACCACTGACGCGCTGGAGCCCGCGCTGAGGCACGTGACGTCACGACTAGGGCTCCGACGACTCGGCTGGCTGTTCAGCGACCTGCTGCCGGATGGACCCAGGCTGCAGCATATACGGTGAGTGACTACATCTGACGAAATAAAACACAGGGACTAGATGACAGTGTGTGAAGTCCAAGGATATTTATTTACTAGCTGCGCCCCGTGGTTTCAACCGAGTAAGTCCTGTTCCCGCGGGAATATCGAGATAAAAGTAGTCTATGTGTTAATCCAGGGTATACCTATCTGCATACCAAATCGGTCTAGCCGTTTTTGCCTGAAAGAATAACAAACATACAAACAATACATTTTCACAAACTTTCACATTTATAATATTAGTGGGAAGTAGGATAGTAGGAAGTATTTTATCTATATATATTTTAACAGCGGCGGCGACAGTCACTTCCTGTCTGCGCAGGAGTGCATAATGGCGGGTCACTTCCAGAACCTGCACCCCAGCGCGTGCCGACACGCCACCTCCGGATACTTCGGGTCCAAGTTCGTCACCGTCTGCGTTACTGGTAACTAAAACATCATCTCAACCCCTAGTTTTAGATCATCATCATCTCCCTGCCCTTATCCCACTAGGTGGGGTCGGCACAACACGTTTCTTTCTTCCATTTCCCTCTATCGCTCGTCTATCCTATATATAATATAATATAATCTAACCTAGTTTTAGATATAACTATGAATAAAAAAATTAAAAAAAGAATCTCAGCCCATTTCCACCCACTGTTGGGCATTCTCTATCGCAAGTAACTCTCTCCGATCCCTCGCGAGTCTTATCCACTGACTACCGACACAGATTACCTACATAAGTCAGATGCCTCATCTCGAACATTGTTCTCTTTTCTTCGAGCTATTTTTGGGTTTGATTTTTGCGGCGCCCCGAGCGGCGTTTAGGTCTTGCCTGCATCAAAAATAAGTAACTCTATCTAGTGCCAAGTAGCATGCAGTCGGACGCCTAAACGCCGCTAGGTGACGCCTCAAAAATCAAACACAAAAAAATAGCCTGAAGAAAACCGGAGTGAAATTAATGTTCGAGATGAGGTACCAGTGCTACCGACCACACTTATGATGTCTTTCGACCATCGGGCGGGTGGTCTGCCTCTTGGTCGTTGCGCGTCCCGGGGCCACCACACTTTTTCAAAGCTCAGTTCGTAATCAATCCGACTAACACAGCTATACTTCATTTCTTGAAGCGAGCTTATTAGCTCGCTATTGGAAGAAAAAATAAACTCACGTGATTGGTTGTCAAAAATAATTGTCTTTCTCGTGATTGGCTAGATTGTCAAATCAATCGTCAATTGTCAAATCTAGCCAATGACATGAATAACAATTATTATCGACGACCAGGATAAGGGCAGGAAAATGATGATGACCAATCACATGACTTTTTTGTCTTTCTATTAGCTCGCTTCAAGAAATGAAGTATAGTAGAAACATTCAAGCCTGCCATCTTGTTCTGACTTGGTATTTATAATATCCCCAGGGGACAAAGACAACCAAGTGCACCTAGAAGGGTACCAGGTGTCGGGACAGTGTCAGGCGATGGTTCGGGACAATGTGCTGCTGCCGACCAAGGACGCGCCCGAACTGGCGTATGTGAGGGAATCTACCGCGCACCAGTATGTACCGGATGTATACTACAAGGTGAGATGTTTTTTCTTAATTTTTCGCGATCACAATTCATATTTTAGAACTATTAATACACAGGTTTTTGAGTCTGCCCGCGACCACTACTATTGTAACATAGTCGAAACGTCGGGATATAAATAAGGTAATTAACGCTATAAAAACCTGTGTATAAATAGTTCTAAAATATACAAGGTGAGATGTTGTATCCTGGTCTTCTATGCTAGGTGACGGGTAAAATCACCATGACTACTAAGGACCTGGAGATAATCTTTAAGGAGGATATGTCTTTTAAAAAGATGGTGTTTCTATGTTCTGTTTTATGTATTTTTTTCGCTTATTCTTTGTACATGTCTTGATGGAATTAATAGTGAATTTTTTGAACGTAATCTGATGAGGATCTTCGATTTTCTGAACAAAAATCCACTTCAAGAGTGTAGGAAATATCTTTAAATAAATTTTATGCTAGTCTTTAAAACAATCTCTCAATCAAGTGGAGGTCCGTGGGTATCCCATAGAGCAGTAGATATTTCCTTCAGATCTTTATATAATTCTTTAGATCCTTTGAAGATGTCTAATGGGGTAGTCGGAGGTATGTCCAAATACATATATGGTACATGCCCACATTTTGCAGAAGTTAACTTTCCATACGTGACCGGTATCCAGTTTGAAATAAGGCCTAATTTTACATTCTCTATCTATTTGTGCCTTTTCTATGGGTAAGCCTGATTATACTCTTCTTTTGCAGGAAAAAGACGCGTACGGCAACGAGGTGGGCGTGTCAGCTCGTCGCCTGCCCGTGGCTTACCTCCTTGTTGACGTGCCGTGCGGCGTGGCGTCCCCCTCCTCCCCGCGCCCCCCCCGCTTCACCCCCCCTCCCCCCGCCGCGACCCCCCCCTTCCCCCCCGCACACCGCGAGCGCAGGGAGCACGGGCAGACGCTGCAGGCGCTGCATCAACATATACAGAACTCGCAGACATTCTTAGATGTGAGTACTTCTATACTATATTTCTTGAAACGAGCTTATAGGAAGAAAAATAAACGCACGTGATTGGTCGTCGAAAATAATTTTCTTTCTCGTGATTGGCTAGATTTGACATTCTAACCAATCACGATTTCATTTCATTTCATTTCATTTCATTTATTCGTGGTTTGTGAATCTAGGTAACAATATAAAAGGTCTTAACTTAATGATAGAACCACTAGATTCTGCTAAAGAGCGTACAAACCTATTTACATAAACAACTATAAAATGTCGAGAATACAATGTCAAATTAAATTAATAAAAAATCTTATGTCAAATTATTTACTTATATATAAAGTCATTATGTAGGTATAGTATGATCATTGAGAAATTCATTTAAGGTATAGTAGGCTTTTTCAATTAGGATGTCATTGAGACGGGTTTTGAATTCACCAATAGATAGTGCACGAACGGACCCTGGCAGTTGATTGTAAATAGATGAGGCCATGCAAAATATACTTTGACGAAATTGTGGAGTTTTACACAGACGAGAAAGACAATTATTTTCGACGACCAATAACGTGTGTTTATTTTTGTTCCTATTAGCTCGAATCAAAAAATTTAGTATAGTTTTGACTTCTCACGGACGCTTGAAGCGTTCGTGGCGAAACTTACCAACAGCCAGTCTCAATAACCTATCCATCTTGACGACCTCTGTGGCGCAGTGGGCGAAAGCCCGGCTGAGACGCGGGTTCGATCCCCGCTACAGAACAAATGTTTGTATGTTCTGCAGATATTTTTTCCGTGTCTGGGTGTATTCTATCTGTAATATGTATGTATTTACAAAAAAGAAAATGGATTTAAGTATTATATCAGTTATATCTGGTTATAAAATAAAATAAAATTTGTTTATTTCGAGCACTTGACATTTAAATGTTAATTAAAATGGACTCATATTCACACCAAAGGACAGTAAAAACAATTTAAAACAGAGAGTTATATTTTAGAACTTTTTATACACAGGTTTTTATCGCGTTAATTACCTTATTTTTATCCCGACGTTAACGACGTTCCGCGAATGTAGTTCTGCATAAATCCGCCGCTTCACAACGAAACTCAGATGCATACTCTAGTCTGCCCGCGACCACGACTATTGTAACATAGTCGAAACGTCGGGATATAAATAAGGTATAGTCTAACTATATGGGCTCCCACACAAAACCGCGACGTCGCGTCGCATTGTCAAAATCTGCGATATCGCGCGAATTCGCACGATGGCATCGCAAGAATTTGCGATCTGCTTCGCATCGCACATTCCTACATCACCCTACTAAACGGCTTGTCGCACAAATTCGCGCGACGTCGCATCGCGTCGCATCGCAGAAACTTGCGATGCGAATTTCTGCGATGCGAGCTCGCATCGCGTCGCATCGCGGATTTGTGTGGGAGCACTAAAGTCCTGACATGAATGTTTGAGGAACTAAAATTATTCGTGTATCTGGCAGCACCAAACAAAGGTATAACAGCTGTCGTCAGCTGTCATCGAGTGAGTTCAAGAACATATTTTCCTCTATTTTTTATTGTTTTCTTAGTTAAACTGCAATGAAATGAAACCGAACTACGCACAAAAGTATCACAAATAAGTAAAGTAAATGAGAGTGACACGCGGGAAGTGATTTTTAAGTATTTAAGCAATGTTTAGCGGAATACCAAGTTGGACATATTTTGTGGGATTTGGATGATTTAAATGGGCGAACAGCATCTATAACGGGTATGTAATCGTTTTATTGTTTGTTTCTAATCTGCCTGAAGTAACAAATTGACCTAAATTACGATTTAGAGACCAAAAAAGGCATTGTTTACATTGCACATTTTTACGTCAGATTGAACATCACAGTAAGTCATGTTGTAGTGAGACCATCTAATCTTGATACATTAAAATGGCACACAGTCTAGCTACGTTTTCTGCCTACCTAAGTATTTAAAATTTTAACTAATTGCTTTATGTTTAAAATGCTTTTGATTACCTACTTTCAGTATTTTTTTTTTTAATTTTCAGGTAGGTAAATCAGAAAGTACCTACGGTTAGGCGAATTCAAGAATGATGGGAAGTTTGAAACTGCTGTGAAACACAGTAGGGTCTGCCAAGAAAGCAATGGACAATTTTAATATTTGTGCACTACGGCAAAAAATAAAATTCTTATAAAAATGACTATGAAATCCAATTTTGTTTCATTTGCCTTCACCTATGTACCTATGTATGAACACTCAACAGTTTAACCTTTTAATCCAACATTATTACACAGATCTTATCTCATACAACATTATCTATAAGCACAAGATTTAAAAAATAAAACATGCCTTCCCAAATTCCCACCTAAAAGCTGGTAGGAACTTTTACATGGAACGAACTGCAAGTATCAAAATCAGTAGTCACACTATAGGGTTGCTATATACATTTTAGCAGCGCCCTCATTTATTGTCACGACTTTATAGACAGACTATAATTAACGCGATAAAAACCTGTGTATAAAAAGTTCTAAAATATGAATTGTGATCGCGAAAGTTTAAGAAAAAACAATATCTGGTTATCATAGCACAAGCATTAATTAAGTTTCTTAGTTTGGGACTAGATGACGTTGTGTGGAATGTCCAATTATATTTATTTTAGTTCTATACTATTCTATACTAATATAATAAAGTTATTAGTATAGACAGGGGGGTATCACTCCGCAGTTTAGGTACATTCAAAGGTCGGTCCTTCTCAGAAGTCCTTTCGTAAAGGACGGCAGTTGTCGCCCGGCGCGCGCGTAAGACAGTCGCGTCGCGCAACTTCGCCCGTCTTCAATAATGTCGCATAATAAATGCAAAAGATATTGTTCGGTGTACGGATGTTTATCCAAAAGAAGATTGGGGGATACCACTATATCTTTCTTCAAAATTCCGTAAGATGTTGAAAGTTAAGCTAAAAATCAACTTAGCATACAATTGATACAATCAACGTAGGTAACTAGGTTAACTTTAACTTATTTTAAACTATTTTTGAATTGAGTACTTATTAAAGATAGTACCTACTTACCAAAAAACAATTGAAATCTACCTACCTAGGTAAGTTTTTATATGCAAATGTTCAAAAAATAAACGAGATATTTCGCACTTAGGCAGATACTTGTCTTCCTACAACAGACAGATTCATTTTATTAATAGATAAATAATTTACTGCTGTGGTCAAAGTAGACAGCCCGTGCAATTTTTGGCCACGCCCATAATTCCTTGCCAGACAGTGACAGCGTTATACGCAAGAAGCGTTAGGCTATATTTAGGTGATTATCTCAAGGGCGTTTGAATCTTACGCAAGCTGAATTGAACTTTGTTGCATCACTGCAAGAGTCGTTATTTCTTTAATTCTGTTCGGGGAGTGAGCCTTCTGTTCCGTCTGTATTCTGTGGTATAGATTCGTACTAATCGGAACTAAAATAAATATTCTTGGACATTCCACACAACGTCATCCAGTCCCAGATCCTGATGGATGTTTGTATGGGGACGTAGTTCCGAGACGCGCGTTTTCGTCAGCGCGATCTAGAATCGGGACATTTTTACTAGCGCCATCTATACTTCATTTATTGAATCGATTGAATAGGAAGAGAAATAAACACACGTGATTGGTCGTCAAAAATAATTATCTTTCTCGATATTGGCTAGATTGTCAAATCAATTGTCAATTGTCAAATCTAGCCAATCCAATTACTTTCGACGACCAATCACGTGTGTTTATTTCTCTTCCTATTCAATCGATTCAATAAATGAAGTATAGTACTGTAGGCTATATTTTGTCTCGGCAGCATTATTAGTATACCCGTGCATAGCCGGGACGTGCTGATAGTTTTATTTATTTATTTATTTATTTATTGGAAAACCAACAGCTTCTTTACAGAAAAAACACACAAGTATAATTTTTTTTTTATATATATTTCACTATTTTTTTTATATATTTAGACCTTTGCCCAGCAGTGGGAAAGTATTGGTTAAAAAAAAAAAAAAATATATATATATTTCTCCTTATCCAGGCGATGTCAGACCTGCACGTCCTGGTATATCTGATGAGCAACGAGGCGCTCCCGCTCACCGCCGAGCAGATGGATCCATTACTGGCCGCCGTGAAGGCGAGGGACGCGGCCGCGGCGGAGGCCTGGAGGGCGGAGCCCTACGCCGCGACACTCGACCATCTCGCGCAGGCGGCCTACGAGAACCCAGGCGCTGAGAGGGACAGGTTAGTACTAGACTTTAAAAAAATATGACATCATGGTCCAATAGGATACCATAAAATATTCTTTTTTCTTCTTCTTCTTCTCTATATTATAAAGAGGTAAAATTTGTTTGTTTGTTTGTTTGACGGAGGTAATCTCCGAAACTACTGGACCGATTTTAAAAATTCTTTTACCATTCGAAAGCTACATTATCCACGAGTAACATAGTGTATAATATATTAGAGATCTTAACATAATTTCAATCATCATCATCATCCGCAGCCTGATCTCTCCCACTGCTGGGAATAGGCCTCCCTTTGTTTCTGCCATTTCTCACGGTCCTGCGCTTGCCTGATCCATTGCCGGCCCACGGTTGGCAATATCGTCGATCCATCGTGCTGCTGGACGTCCGATATTCAATTTAATATAATTTATTTATTTGTTGTGGTGTAGCGGCGGCGGCGCGGGGTCCGTGTGGACGTGCGGTATCTGCACCTACCACAACACCGGGGAGAGAGATGCGTGCGAGATGTGCGCCATGCCCAGGTTACTATATTTATTTATTAGAACCACCAACACAATATACATTAAAGCGTGCAAATATACTTAAACATGCTTTGGGTCTTATTCATAAAAACTTGACAATTTAATACAGGTTTTAAGAACGTTTTTTTCTTGTCACCCATATGTCAACGAAAAGAGATAGCAACAGATTTAATATGCGTTTTAGCTAATACAGGTTTAATACAGGTTTTAGGTCGAATATGCATAATGGGGTAAATAAATAACAACATTACAGACGATTTATTCGTGATAGCGACAGTCCGATCACATTTCGGGCGATGAGCAAATATGAGCTTTAAGTAGTGAAGGAAAACATCGTAAGGAAACCAGTTATGTTTGATGGCCCTACAACCTGTCATTTATAAAAAGTTAACTTCTGCAAAATGTGGACATTGACCAAAACTAACTACGCTCACAGATAAAATAATATTATTTTATCTGTGCTACACTGTAGGGAGTTGCGTTGGAACAGGCAATAGAGTCACCTAGCTTATAAGACTGTGCATTTTTAAGTGATCCTTGAGGTCCTACACAAATAAACACATTTTTGTTTTTATTTATTTATTTATTTTTAATTGATAGACGAGCAGCTACTGCTGGTATGTCTATATCACACAGTGTTGGTATAGTCTTTTAGTCTATATTTCGTTAATCCTTTTGAGCACTGATTTGCCAGATCGTAGCCAGTTGTCAAGCCTGTTTTTAAACGCATTGGTAGAAGGAGCTGTCACAACGTCGTCTGGTAGTGCATTCCAATTGTGGACCACCCTATTGCTGAAGAAGTGATATGCAGTTTTGTTCCAATAACTAAAAAAATGTTTTTTTCTGTTTCAGGAACTCAAACCAGATGTAAATAGTCTCGAGTACTCCATAGTGTCACTTTTTATACTGAGGTCAGATGCTGCGTATAGGCTTAACTTATTTTTATACTGTAACGTTTGCATTTGGAATGGGCAACGCGATGGCTGAAGCACTTTAATTGCTATTTAGATAATAGAACACAGTACAGTTTACGAAACAGTTAAACTACTTTTTAAACTGTCGCGACTTGAAAACATATTTATAAATATTATCGGGATTTCGTCGCGTATAAACGTCGAAAATAAAATGATTTCAATACACGATTAAGTCCCGATAATATTTATAAATATGTTTTCATTTCCAACATCTTAACAGAAAACCATATGTTAGAATTGCCGGGGCAGACCCACGAGGTAAAAAAACCCAATAAAAAGCTGTATTTATATGTTTCAAAAATATGAATTGTGATCGCGAAAGTTGTAAGAAACAACATAACATCAGTTGCTAGTTCCTGTGCGGTTCGTTGGTAAAGTTAACTGGTTCTTATCAGACTGAATCGCTTTCTGTATTTGCGCTTACTCAGTGGTGGGTACTGCAGATTTGAGAAGTGTTGAATTACTTTATTTGAAAAGGTTTATGAAATAGAAAATGGATTAATCATCAGAAAAATATAAAAATCGTAATAAAAGTTACGATTCCGGCAGGATTCGAACCTGCGATCGCTCTAACGCGAACTGCTTTAGATCAACTTAGCCACGATTCCTAATTGCCGGGGTCGAAACTATCATTAAAAAATTGCTCTGAATTTGCTCATACACATTTGTTATAAGGTTTAAAATTGGTAAACAAAACTGTATCAAAACACTTGGTGACAGTTCGTCGTATGCTTTATTTACCTACGAATTGACAGTCATGGAGTAAAGCTAAGGCCAAACCTGCGCGACCAAAGCGACTGCGAAGCGGGAGCGTCTACCGCGCGACGGATTTACCATAAAACCCGTCCCGCGATGCGGTCGCGTAGGTATGCAAAGCGCCATAGATGTATATGGGTAGCGTCCGCCGCGCGGTAGACGCTCCCGCTTCGCAGTCGCTTTAGTCGCGCAGGTTTGGCCTTAGCTTAAACCTTCACGAATTTACGAAACTGAAAATTTAAAGACCGTAGAGATCTTAACTTACCCATTAGTTTGGATGTGATCATAACAAAATGTTTTAATTTTATGAAATAACCGTCATAAAATGTTCCTTGCTAAAACCAAATCTCGTTGGCGAAAAAAAGACGTGTGGCACTCGGGGACTGCCGCGGTAAAGCTATTGCATGCCACCTAGAGGCGAGTTGCTGAACTAAAGTGGCAAGCGTTAGGTTTTTTCGTTACGGAATTTCTGGATTCGGTATCCACGCTCAAGGCGATAGAAGCTTAAAATACCTGGCGAACTGTCACCAAGGCCTTGTTACCATAAAATTGATTTGCATTTCATCACAATTCCTAAACAAGTCTGTTCAACCATGCAGATGTAAAACCTAAAGATGAGTGCCGCATTTTGTATAAAAGCTGTCAAATAATGTCAAGTTAAGTGACAAGTCATTTAACTTAGCAGCATTGGACAACGCGTAGAGCTTTCACCAACGTGTTAATTTGGAAAAAAAAAGTTTATGGCATGAAATGTACGTATAGGTCGCGCCACGTAAGAAGAACGCTGAGGGGAAAGCTAGTACCTAGGCGATTTGAAGGAATCTTAAGTGTGATTGGTGGAGTGACGCGGCGCACTTAACACCATTGATGTAGCGCGTGCTATTGGTTCGTGAACGAGAGACCCGGCACCAAACACACCCCCTCCCGTTCCCCTCATCATTCTTTTTACGTGGCTCGACTTATACCTACCTTGTAATGATTTAATTGAATATGTATATTAAGACTTATAAGCTTCTATTCTAATATTGCACATGAATAACTTGAGCATTTAAAGTTCATCCGAAAAAAATACTTATGTTCGCTATTATTAGCTCTCATTTAACTTACTTTTACGTTTTCTGGCTGGATTATTTGCCGGAATACAAAAACCATACCACGGTTAAGTTTTTTATTACAGCAATGCCAATTAAAACGTTGGTGAAAATTAGCCAGATTGTATAATGTATATAATAGCTAAAAAATACTTAATTCTAAATTAGTGAGGTATATTTTATTTCAAGAGTTGTTTTTAGGTGAAATTAATTGTGTATTTTCTAAGTTATTCGCGATTTATGAATTGATGATATTTGCTACTTATTTCGGAATTCTGTAAGTTAGGGGTCCACTGGGACGTCTTTATTCACAAACGAGGTTAAACCTATTGTTATGTTATGTCATCATTTATTTATGTCCTTGGAAATAAACACGTGAGCCAGTTTACGTTATTCAAGTACTCACGTATTTCCATCTACCTTATGGGCCGGTTCCAAAATAATCACGTGTTATACATTCATTGTTCGTACTTAGTCTTGTTTGTGAATAGAGGTGTAACAACAACAAAATACTTGTACAAAAACAGTTCTTGTAATCATTGGTTGTCCCGCTGGGCCCGGGTATTTGTTATTGTTTATTTTACGTTCACTCGCAGGGCTGTCTAACATTATTTCAGAACAATAGATCATTTATGGAACATTTACTGCAAAATGTAGGCTATATGCCAAATTTTTATTTGAATATAGGTAAGGTACCTCTAACTACCCGCATCTTAAAAATAAGTAGGTAAGCTACAAATGTGATACTAAAAACTGAGTACAATATTTGTGGACTTATAACATTTGGAGTAGGTTTCTTGAACGCAGATAATTTTCAAAATTAATCAATGCTCAAATCACGTGACAAGGTCAAATTTATTTCTAATTTGACACTTACGTTATTTAATTGTTAATTTTGGACATGATTTACGTTCAAGAAACCGGCTGCTACAATGAAATGACGTTAGACAGTGCCAAGTCCGAGTTATGTTTAGTTAGCGAGATCTGTCGCCGTTCCTCTTGCTACCAAGTAGCGACGCGATGTGTATGAGAGAGACAAACTGATAAATACAGTGTAACTCGTACCTAATCATGAGTTTTATTTGTATGATCCTGTAGTGTATAATTTTTAGTTATTGTTGCGGGTAGAAACTAGTATTACATTAAAATTTGAACAAGATTCAGGCATCGCTACATGATAATAGCAGCTGGGCTCACCTTAACTTGTAGCGATTTTATAATTTGCCTCCATCAAATAAACTGTCAAATATGACATTACATTGCGGAAATAACTGTCAGGTTTGACAGTTAAGTAACGATGGCGGCAAATTGAGATTCTATTAGAAGAACAATAAGGTGTTGGTTCTTACCGTTCTTATATTGAGGGATAAGTGCAAGATAGGAATAGGATAGTTTAGCAAAACGAAGACTTTTAAATAGTGGGAACCCAGCCTGAGAATAGCCGTGCGTCCCACTAATCGCTCTCGGTCTTACCTTATTCTGGACGAATTACTGTTAACCACTGAATAATAAGTACACAAAAATCCGTTTTGTAAAAATATTTATTCATTATGTACAATTTTGTATAAGCAGCGCACGGGGCGTGTAACATTAACCCTCTTACCAGAAAACTGCAATTTCAAGTAACGCTGTCATCTGGCACGGGACTGGCTAACAACCACTAATACACTTTAACACGAAATTCGAAAGATAAATAGATATTATTGATAAATAGATAAATAGATAGCTGTGCCCCGCCGCTTCGCCTCAGAATTTAGAATTTATGACGATACGAACATACATTTAGATCACAATGTCCCGAACACTTTACATTATCACTACAGAATACCGATCACGTGGCTCTACTGAGGTGACTGCGGCTGCTGTGATGGCAATGCTGCTTTGAACTTCAGTGAGAACGATATAGGGTTTACAATTTCATGTATAATTAAAAAAATAAGTGGCAGTAATGTTAAAATGAAGCAAAGAAATTCAAATTTAAAAGAGATGTATAAATAGTATATTCGAATAGTGCCATCACATCAGTCGGAGACAGCTCAACCAATCACATATTTAATATTTTTTTCGTTTTGTTATTTTCCGAGCAGCAACAGAACTTTCACTTATGTAAAGCCGCGTGCGCAGTGCACTTAACATACAATTAAAATGTCATTACATATTTAAGGAGCGTAACATATTCGCCTCCGAGTTATTTACAAATTTTGGTATTTTCTACTTTTTTCATTTTTTTTTTCTACATTTTTAAAACACACACAAGCATTCAGATGTCCATCCGTCGTCAGCTATCACATAAATGATTATAATTATCTATTTTACATAAGTGCTTCCTAAAGTAAAGGGCTGCCACACTTGCTGTGACAACCATGGTTTGTATTATTGAGAGAAAACAAAGTTGGTCATGCTGTTTTTGTTGATTTATTGCAGTAATTTCTATGAATGAATGAATGAATTCTATGTTGTCAGCAAGTGTGTAAGCCTGTGTACTATGTACAATGGTGCAGGAGCGCGCGCTACGGTCGCTCTTAACAATACGCATAGAAGAATAAGTATTCATAAATTAATACATGTCTCGATTTAAAATTCATACCTCTAAGGAGTACATTACAAATTACGTAGAAGATATGCCTGGTCCATGTAACACAGTGATTTGTCAGCGCGAGCTCCCGACCTTAGGCTGTACGGCCACTGAAGCTCTACGTACATTGTAATACAATAACATATTTGATAATACTTATTGACTTTTTGGAAGCTACGTCATAAAATCTTATGATATCGGCAATTATCGTAAACTTTATATAGTTTACAACTTAACTAATATGACCATTCACGCTAAGATTACTCATAGGTACTTATACTATATTTTTTGATTCGAGCCAATAGGAACAAAAATAAGCGCACGTGATTGGTCATCGAAAATTATTAAGTGTTTATTTTTCTTCCTATTTGCTCGTTTCAATAAATGAAGTATAGATGACAGAAGGCTAAAATGGTAGGTTTCAAACTTCAGTGGCCGTGGGAGCCGAAATGTCCTATCTCCGGAAGTATTGCGCGTTATGCGCGGTCTTAGTGCCTCGGCACGTCACTATGACTACACTGTACGTGATTTCACTAAAATTGCTTTATTGAAGTCGGGAAAGAGTAACCTGGATTTACATAACTACATGGGTCTAGGATTGTTAATGTGTATTTTTGATTGGCAATTTTACTACTAAGTAGTTTAAATAGTATTTTTAGTATTTCTATAGTATTTTTACAGTATTTTTTTAAAATTTTGCACTTCATCTAAGAGAGTATTTAGTATTCTAGATAGTAAAATAAAACTGCACCAAAAACATGATGAAATCACGCGCAGTTCACGTCTGATAAGGGAATCCGGAGTTTATTAAAATTAAAAAAAAATATAATACAAATTGTATTTAAAATTAAACTTTTTTGTTGACCAATGACGGGTGCCCATAGACGACATATTTCAAAATTAGATGGCGACAATTTAAAACAAATCTATTTCTTGAAATTTTGCATTTTCTGTGAATGGAGGAGATTTAAAAACGGAATGGCAACTCCGACATTGATCAGTTTTAATAAGAATTATTCACTAAATCACATTCAACGCCCGAGCGTTAGATCCGACATCGCATAATATGCGATCTGATGGAGCGACTATTACCATAATACTAATGTTATAAAGTATCATACCTACGTTCATTTTGAGAAGGTCAAAACAATTGAACTAATTGAGCCATTCACCTACCTTAAGAAGTAAGTAAGTTCTTTTATTTACCTTAAAAAAAAAACAGTTTCCTGGCATTTAAAGCCGCATTGGTACAAGCATAACTTGAGTGTGGTTTTACTTTAAAAACAATTAAAACTTTTCAATATAATTCTATTTAAAAAAAAATGAGAAATAAAAATGTAGGGTCTACTACTACTCATTTTAACCAATTTCGAGAACGTAAATACATTGACAAGCCTCCGAATCTTTTGCTGCTAAATGAATAACAGTCGCTCCACCAATACCCGTCGCTTTAGACATTACTTGGCGATGCATTTTGACACTTTGGAACAGAAATTTCGTTTCAAAGTTTAGCTTAGTTCAAAATAGTAGCGATTCTGACGCCGCCAAAACAAACTAAACTAAAGATACTGCCGTCCCTTTCATAACGATCAGAATACTAAGAATGGCATCATATTTAGTTAGGTTAAGTTTGGTGTTAGAATCACCACTACACTACAACATAAACTTGACTTTGTAGATTTTAAACGTGTCAAAAAGAGTTTGAACCAATTCAAAGTAGCATGCATCGTCTAGTTGCCCGCGTCGGTCACAAGCCGTTAAATACGTAGGTTCTTTGGTGCGAATCCAATGGAAAATAAACGAAATGCATCGAAAAACCCATGCGACAGCACCAATGAACCAACTTACAATTCTGACGATATAACTAGACTTAGGGATATCCCAGGCACTAAATCTGGAATTAGTTATATCATCCGCGTTGTAAATTCAATTTCCTGTGCCTAAACCGTCATGTTTCGTAACAAGATACCCTTGATGCTATTCCAGCTAGGTTTTAAGGTAGTAGGTATAGATCGCGCCGCGTAAAAAGAACGCTGAGGGGAAAAGAATCTTAGGTCCGATTGGTGTAGGGGTGACGACGCGACTTCACACCATTGATTAGGCGCGTGCTATTGGTTCGTGAGCGCACTCGCTCACGCATGCGCAAACATACCCTTCCCGTTACCCTCATCTTTCTTTTTATGTGGCGCGACTTATACAGGATATTTACTAGTACATTACAATCGTGACGGTTAATGCTTTGCCTTAAATATATATAGCTAATACAGTGGCAGAAGTTATAAAGAATGCGTGATTTAAGTCGATTGTTCTTGATCGAAATTTATTTCTAATGACTATGTTGCGCTAATGAGTCCAACAATTATTTCTTTATTGTAAAGAGTCGTTAGAATATCATCTCCCTACTGTACTAGTTATACATAATCAGGGCTAGCTAAAATACCCGCTATGCAATTCCTTTGAATTCGATTTCATTTCAAATATTATGAAGATCAAGTGAGGGTAGTTGTGAAAACTTCAATACTACCGCGACGTGCTTGCAACAGCCGAATTATCAAGAGAGGATGTAAGATAAGAAACGCGGTATATACAGAAATATTTCAAAGGAATTGCGTAGCGGAATTTTAAGTCAGGAAAGTTTTAGTCAATGTGCGCGGGTCGCATGGGAGGGAAATGTCTTGGGTCGCGCAGGTCGAAGGCGCCACGCGGGGGGGACCCTTCTAGTGCCGCGTCCAAGTCGCGTGCGCGGGACCCCTCTGTAGAGTAAGGAGCGTTATAGACGCTGAATTGGAAGGTGGAGCTTTGATCGAAAGAACTAGGTGATTTTCGGCAATGACAAAGAAAAGTGCCGGTTTATAGAAACAGATTTGATTGCTGTAAAATTACCCAAAGTGGCAACAAAGTGTCAACCTTACTCAGTAGGATAAGAATGTTATTTTATAAAATTATCGCTGCATTATTATATATATTATATTATATTATATTATATTATATTATATTATATTATATTATTATATTATATTTAATAAACCAAATCGTCACTTTCCATTGACATAAATGTAATACTTTTCACTTAATCCTTTCGACCAAAGCCTTTACGACCATATCCCTCCAATACACATAAGTACAAGGCTTAGAATTTAGGACCGACTATGTTCCGTAACTTTGCAACGAAATAAACATGTTAAAAAAAAAGAAAGAAATTGCAAAGATAATTTTACTTCTTTTGTAACTCTTTACGAGAGCGAATAGGAATAAAATCGGTCCTAACATCGGTCCTTGTACAACACTTATGTACACAATCTGTGTCCGCTTCGACGTGTGTGAATCAGCAATCCCCAGAAGCGAATGAAAGTCATCAGTGCGCGTGAGAGTGACAAATGTGGGTCGAAGCGGACTTTGGACAACGAATACCCGTTTATTACAATAGGAAATGTTCTCTAAACGATTACTTAAAACAAGATTTTTGACATAAACTGAACCCAACAAAGTTTAACATTGAAGTTACAAAACTCGATTTGGAATAATTACAGACTCTTGCTTTCGTTCATCAAAATATAAATTTCCATTCGTATTTTTCATTTAATTTAGGATAGTGTCGCGAACCATACAAGCGCAACGCTTTGTTTTGAGTTGACAATTGCTAAGAATTTACAAAAAATAATCTAAGACATGTTAGTAGATAACTAAGGTCTAAGGTAAATTTATATTTCAAAATACTATTATTTATAACTTTATATTTACAGTAAAATTCAAACACGTTGACAAAACTACACTAATGAACACCTACATTCAAACTCTTAGCAATGAGACGGACAAAAGCATTTCAGAAAGATCCTAATTCATGTTCAGGAGAAGATCAATTGTTTTATCACAGCCTCTAACCCTCACTTTCAAATTATACCATTACCCAATATAATGATTGTTATAGAATATAATTTACAACATTGATCGTGCCCTGAACCAATATTGCAGTAAACCTGTGCACAGGCGCGCCGCCACTTACCTGCGTGAGGCCCGCAGCGCGCTTGGGGCCCGCAGCCCCAGTAGCCCCCTTGCCCCAGTAGCCCCCGGGGCCCCTAGGACCAGTCGCCCCCTTGCCCCTCCCCCTCCGTCGCCCCCGCGGAGCCCGCGGCGCCCGCGCCTGGCACAACACTCAACGATGAGCTACGCATTATGTAACTCATGCCCGGCTTGGCTACGTCACTATGATGACTGTCACCAGAATACTGATATAGATTTTAATAAAGCGTTGTACCTTCTCGGAAAATGCGTGAAATTTAAAATTGAACAGAAAATGACTGCAAAATTCTACATCACAAAAGATGTCTTTTATTATTCTACAGAAAAAGCTTAACGTTCCAAATCTTCCGTAACTCAAAGCACATTTCCTGAAAGCAAGACAACGCTTAGCACTAAGACGCGACATCGCAACGACGTAGCCAGTCCGTACTTAGAACTATCAGGTGAGTAAGAGCGCGCCGACGCCGGTACAGACCGACGCCGGGCGACACACGCCAGCTGTTATAAGCGGGACCTCACAAGCGGGACGGGGTACAAGGGAGGTATAGACCGTGAACATTTTGATAATATAGGTTAAACTGATCTGCTAGGGTAACCTAACTTGTCGCAAAACGACATCAGATATGACAGGATATTACGAAAAAAACTGTCAAACATGACAGTAAAACCATGTTTACTGTCGCTCACGATAAACGTCAATTTCACGACAAGTTAGGCAATAGCCCTCCTGATAACTTTAGACATTCAAGATTAAAAATGTCTAAGGGCGTAAACGATACGAATATAAACGATCTAGACCTCGCCTGTTGTTATCAACACCGGTAGGGATCGTGGGGAAGGTCAGTGGGGATGGGGCCCCCGTGGGGTGTAGCGAGGGCCCCGTGGGGGTCACGAGGGCCCCGTGGGGGTCGCGAGGGCCCCGTGGGGCGTGGAAGGGTGCAGTACCTGCGTCGATGGGGTCGTGCGCCGTGAGCGCGGCCGCGTAACTGTGTCCGCCGCCGCTCAGCGCTGCACAGTAACGTCACACGCTCAATATAAAGCGCTTTATTACCCCTCCGAGCACACATCCGACCTTCAGTTTAACCCTCTTTTTAAAGTTTAATATCGTTCCTATAAGCCCATGAATTTTGAGTATTGTATTTAATTTTTGAATATTTTATTGAAACTTTACTTTGCAGCTGCTTTTTATGATTATGTTTTAATAATAATTGATTGATTTTTTTTTAACGTTTTTTATTATAATAATTTGCTATAGTTTTGGACAATTATGCCCCATAATATTGTAATAGTCGGTTAGACGTGTGTAAGGAAGGGTCAAATCGGCGAGTGGCGCTCTCTAGTGGCAATTTCACGCAACTGCAAACGCCTTTTCCATTTCCCCCCGATTTTGAGCATATTTTTAAAAGCTACTGATTTATATGAATTTTGCCAGATATTTGCAATTTTTAATATCTTATCTGTTGTATTTACTCAATTTAGATAATCAAGAACCCGTTTTCAATAAAAATTGTGTATAAAAGCCCAATGTTGCAAGGCGCCCGCAGTTGCTTAATCAAAAATTATTTCAACCTCTTATATTTCAAGACACGGGAGTCGAACCGCTCTTTGCAATACGTCAATAAATATAAATAAACATAAATACAGTTAAAATAAAGTGGTTTGATTAAGATTTATTTTGTCTAAAGCAGTTTTGATCTAAGTCAGCTAAGGTGTTATAAACTTAAACAAATTACATAATGTGTGTTATTGTCAATGATTTGTACCGGTTGAATGAGGAAAGGCGATGGGAGTAGAGGATGGAGTGAGTGAGACAGAACGAAGGAGCAATGTTCGGCTATTGGCTGCCGGAAACGGGCGAAAGCACCCGACCGGACAAACCGAGCCTTTAATTTGCTGGCTATATAAAAAACCCGATCTCACTTGCCTAACACTGTCTACTAAAGAGATCAGTCGTCACCGATCTATTTAGTAGAAAGAGATAGGAGATGAGATAAAATAACGCAAATGACGTCTCAATCGCATTATTTCATCCCAATTAAAAACATTCACTTAACTTAAACACATTAGCGTACAGCCTATTTGAAAATTAACGTGAGACCGTATGAAAAATTCTACCTACAAAATAAAAGAAAACATGGATTGCTAAAGAAAACATGGATCGCTAATAATGAGGTCTCAAATTAATTGACTTATTAAGTTGAGCTACACTGGCAGTGAATTCAGGTTTGCTTTAAGATTTAAATAAGTATAGTAAGCATGATTATACTGGGTGCTACTAAGTGAGGTGTATTACAGATTTATTAAAATGTTTGTTTGTATGTAGTGACGTGCCAGAATATATATTTATGTCAGTTTATTTTTATCGAATACAAAATATTTTCTTTCTAAATGGTGTTAGTTTAGTGTTGAGAAACACAGAAAGTGTCAGAATTTAGTGTTGATAGTCTATATAATTTCCTAAACAGAAGAATATTTAAATCGTGACATAATCTCAAAACTTTAGTATTTCGGGCCCAGAAAACCAAAGCATCAGAAATATGCCGCGTTCAAAAATACTCCAATTTATGAAACTAGTTAAATGTGTGCCTAATTTATATTTAGTCTAGTAAACTTGCGTGTCTAAAACGTCTATTAAATCTGTTGCTATCTCTTTTTATTGACATAAGAGTAACAAAAAAGAGACATTATTAAAACCCTTATGAATAGGGTTAATATGTATTTTTGTATGACGGCATGTCACTTTTTGTGAATGTGGATGTATGTAATGTAAAGAGTGTGTTTTGTAAGAAGTATGTCTGTTACGTACAATAGAACTTAGCTGTTCCATGCTTGATGTGTAAAGAGTGTATAGCGATAATACAAGCTATCCTCTGGCGACGTGACAAGGATGCAAAATACACAATTCATTAGCCAAAGAGCGAGATAGCGCTAAACGTCAGAGGATAACTTTACTGTCACATACTTTTTGTAAGAGCACTAAAGTCTCAGTTACTCAAAAGCCACGGTGTAGATAGGACGTGGCATCACCTGACGTCCGTTCGCTGACGGCCGCTTGCTTGATGATCCCACACGAACCGACCACTTACCGCTATGGAAGTGTTTATCTGTGACTTTGAAGTCACAAACAAATACTATACCTTCTTGTTAGGCGGGCGTTTTTGCTGCCCACTTTGCTAAGGGCCCTTTGCTCGTTGCTAAGACCAACAAGTGCCTGCTTATTGGCTGACCAATAAGAATACTAAAGAACGCCCAATAAGAGCAGTATGTAGTCAATTGAAGTGTAAATCAATCATGGTATTTGTGGACCGACTTGACGTACCTGGCTTTTCATTTGATGCTGTTATGTTTATGGGTGGCAGTGACACGTCACTGTCTATCAGAAACACTAGGATGGTCTAGGTGGTATGGCATGCCGCCTTCGCTGTACATTATCTCCTCATGGTGGGGTATATATTACCCCGGGATGACGACGGCCGGGTATATATGACCCTGTGATGACGGTCGGGTATATATGACCCTGTGATGACGGCCGGGTGTATGTTACCCTGTGATGACGGCCGGGTGTATATTACCCCGGGATGACGGTCGGGTATATATGACCCTGTGATGACGGCCGGGGGTGGTACATACCCTGCGGTAGGTCAGCACGCTGGTCCAGCAGACGGTGCTGACGCAGCAGCGCGCACTCCCCGCCCTCGGTACAGTCCAGTGCGTACACATACAGCACGCCGGCAGATGTCGCCACCAGCAGGCGGGACTGACCCGCGCGGGACACCCTGTATAACGGAAAGTTACATCATTATGATTTATCCACGAGGCTGCGCCAAAACTGTCACTCACTGTGGCGCAGACTAGCGCAGCCGGTAGGATGCTCCTATACCGGTGTTTTTTGGCGCAGGCGGATGTTTATTGTAATTTTGGAGCAGGCGGTTGAATGCTCCCACATTAGTAGTTTCTGGAAGGGCTACAATATGCGTGTGGTATCGGCGCAGGCGGGTGGATACTGGATACTCACGTGACGGCGGCTTGCGCGTGGTGCGGCGGCGCGGGCAGGCGCGCGGCGGCGCACGCGCGGCCCTGCGCCAGCACGTCCGCCACGGTGGCCGGCAGGTAGCCCGCGCCCGCCGTCACCGCGGACGACAGCCAGCCCATCCAGCCGGAGCTCGCTGGAAGTTAACATAGCACGTACATCAGTATCTTATGTTATCTATAAATAAACGAACAGTCTATCATAATGATATAGTGAACTGACCGGTGGCAGCGGGAGTGGTGGGTTCTTCTACGGGCGTGTCCTCGGGCGCGGCGCCGGCGGGGGCGCTGGGGGGCGCGGGGGCGCTCGCCGCAGACGGGGGCGAAGCCGGCGCGTCCTGCACATACAGTATTACATAAGATGCTGCAGCGCTTCAGCGACGGAATTGTCCTGGAGGTACAGGCGCGAGATGCTGACGCAGCGCTTCAAGCGGTGGAACTGTAGCCTCACCCGGCATAGTGCTAGTGTAGTACCTGCAGACGGAACACATGCACGGTCTCCGTGTTGGAGGTGGCGGCCAGGTAGCTGCCGCAAGCGCTGAACGACAGGCACGAGATGCTGACGCAGCGCTTCAAGCGGTGGAACTGTAGCCTCACCCGGCATAGTGCTAGTGTAGTACCTGCAGACGGAACACATGCACGGTCTCCGTGTTGGAGGTGGCGGCCAGGTAGCTGCCGCAAGCGCTGAACGACAGGCACGAGATGCTGACGCAGCGCTTCAAGCGGTGGAACTGTAGCCTCACCCGGCATAGTGCTAGTGTAGTACCTGCAGACGGAACACATGCACGGTCTCCGTGTTGGAGGTGGCGGCCAGGTAGCTGCCGCAAGCGCTGAACGACAGGCACGAGATGCTGACGCAGCGCTTCAAGCGGTGGAACTGTAGCCTCACCCGGCATAGTGCTAGTGTAGTACCTGCAGACGGAACACATGCACGGTCTCCGTGTTGGAGGTGGCGGCCAGGTAGCTGCCGCAAGCGCTGAACGACAGGCACAAGATGCTGACGCAGCGCTTCAAGCGGTGGAACTGTAGCCTCACCCGGCATAGTGCTAGTGTAGTACCTGCAGACGGAACACATGCACGGTCTCCGTGTTGGAGGTGGCGGCCAGGTAGCTGCCGCAAGCGCTGAACGACAGGCACAAGATGCTGACGCAGCGCTTCAAGCGGTGGAACTGTAGCCTCACCCGGCATAGTGCTAGTGTAGTACCTGCAGACGGAACACATGCACGGTCTCCGTGTTGGAGGTGGCGGCCAGGTAGCTGCCGCAAGCGCTGAACGACAGGCACGAGATGCTGACGCAGCGCTTCACGCCGCGACGGAACTCGTGGAGCTTCACGCGCTGAGGGACGCTGGAATACATTATGCATCATCTTTATCGTCTTCGTGGTGGGAAAGGGCAATACTTTTTAAATTTTAACTTTGCAAAAGTGAAAAGACATATTTTCCTTACTCAACCGAAAGTCAGCGCGTCGCGCTGAACGAGCGTCGTATCTATTATGGAATAGCTGTATACGCGTTGCTTAGCTTGTGATTAGATGACGCTGTGTGAAATGTCAAATGATATATATGTATTTACCTGAAGACTCTAATGACGGTGCCTCGCTCCGAGGCGGTGGCCAGCTTGCGACCACACATGGACCACGCGAGCGCGGCTAATGGCGCGTCGTGGGCCGATATCACGCACTTCGCGTTCTGGAATATACACTCATGTTAATAGAGTCCCTAGCTTACAAAACTTACATTTTTAAGTGAGCCTTGAGGTCCTACAGATATAAACATATTTTTCTTTCTTTCTGAAGTTTACTTTGGTTGAACATTAGTGCAATTACCTGAAGTTACAGAAGGTGGGGGACAGTAACAAAAATTATTATATTGTTGTTGGGAGACTGCCTAACTCGAAAGTAATCTTGGTTCGCTAAACACTCGGTTCTTACATTAGGCTATAAGATCAGTTCAATGGTATGATATTTTTTTTATTCTGAAGTAGGTTACGGGGATTCCCGGTAAAACCGCGAGTTTCATTATTCCGTGCTAAACCGGTACGGGCTGTAATTTCTATGGTAATGAGTCTCACCAAATGCACAGCGTCGAATATCTGCACCTCGCCCACAGCACTGGAGCCCGGGTAGGCGACGTAGCAGTGGTCGACGCACGGCGACAGGGCGCACAGCCCGCGCGGGTTGGGCGGCGTGTCGCGGATCGTGTGCAAGATCTTCATGTCGCGGATATTGTGGATGTGGAGGGACTCCTCCAGGCATACTATCAGACGCTAGAGGGCGATATCATAAATATTAGCATTCTTTTAGTGTTAACTGTGTCCAAAACGATGGTCTGACCATTCGGCCTAACATGTGCAACACGAGAAATTATCTCGTCGTCGACAAAACATTATCTCCTGCTCTAACATAGTACGTTAGAGCAGTCTGACATGATCGAGATATTTCATTTGTCGTGTCGAAACGTTGCACGTCATGTTATGTTAGGTCTACAAAAAAAGCGTAAGCCTGTTGGCTCATAGGAAAAGTGCCGAGACACGTTACTCACCGATCGATTGAGCTTGACAGCGAGGATAGTATTGCTATAGCTGTAGTTGCATATTTCCGTGCCCTTCTTGTAATGGCACACTATCAGCTTCCTGGAATGGAAACAAAGGTTTTTTCATTAAAAATCCAATCGAAAATCACACTAATGTTATAAAGGCGAAAGTTGTTGTGAATTTTTGTTACTTCTTCACGCTCAAACGGCTTAACGGATTTAAATTATTTTTGGTACTTACCAGGATAGTTTATATTCGGTATTAACATATAGGCTACTTTTTATTTCGGTATTCCCACGGGAACGGGACTATTCACCGCAGGTAACACCGTATTAAGTAAATGTACAGCCCAAATTTATGCTACCTACACAAAAAATGGCTAATCAATACAGCATTGGGTATCAAGTGCAAATAAAATTTGAACAAATGTTACAATCAACGCACGTAGCGAATAGTAAACCGCATTGAAATAACTATGTTCGCCTTCACCTAGAATAGAGTTTATTTTGCATAAAATTGTTGTTTCGCACCTGTGTGCCATTTTATATAACCTAGTACCTACCTACTGTTGTGTAGTTGTATTTATTATGCTCTACAATTAATGTGATAAGATGAAAGACAGTTTACATGGTTCAAAAGAATAATAGGCTAGTTGACTCTAATTTTATGTAGCTCTTAAATGATAAATAATTGTTCTTTTAGACCAAAAAAAATACTACCATATTTTTTTGGACCTAAGAAACCGCAAAATTTTATTTTAAAAGTTCTACTTTTCAAAAAAAGGTGAAAACGCTACCGCCATATTGGTCTATGGAATTGTCTGTGGTGTGACGTCATTCCTAACCAAAACAATAATTTTCGTGATTTACGTCTAGGGAACATGCACATTTTGAAAAGTTGGCATTACTGTAAATTGGTTTTAGTTATGTGACATTTGTTTATTTCCGATATTAATGACGTCACCATAATGGCCGTAGCGTTTTCAGCGTTCCAATTTAAAAAAAAAGAAACTGTTTTTTAAATTGAAATTATGCAAGCATCATGGACTTTGATTAACTGAAATTATTATATTTTGGTTTTGCAAGGAAAGTACTTCAGGAAATACTAATTTATTGGGTCAAATTTGCTATGAGTCAAGTAGCCTATTATGTTATTTAGAATGAGACATGTTGCTCTAATGCCTGGACCTTTAATTTCAAAAGAAAGTATCTTGTCTGAATTCGGTCTGTACAATTAAGTTTCTTATTTTAGAATATAATCACACAACACCATAAAGGAAATACCTACGACTACAGCCGCTTCATATACTTAATGCAGATCATCTCTAAACTTGAAAAGTGTCATATAAATGAGCGTTTGAAAAGTTAAATTTTTAGCCTTCAAATCTTCTGACTATTTAACAATATTTTTAAATTTCAACATTTAATTATATACGGATAGTAGAGAGGTTGTGACAAATCAATACCACATGCGTAAATAAATGACATGTTTGCAAAGATCGTTAAAACCGTACACGAGTATAATAACTATTATTACTCATCTACTATTTAATAGATAACGTGATAATATAAAACAATAAGGAAACAATTCATTAAATTCTCAGAATTATTAACTTGGTATGTCGAAAAAACAAATAAAATTCTTTTAAAAACAATTTTGAATCAGCGCAAAACAAGAAGCTTAACGTTGTTTTTAAAGTTTTATCTATTATTAATCGGAGTGAATTTTTCAGGGGTTGTATATAAGTATTATCAAGGACGATACCGTCCTTGATCTTATCAAGCCAGTATTGTACTAGATAGCAATCGATGTTGATAGGCTGAATGCGATTCTTTCCCTAGTGTAATTGCGTTCGAACAGGCAATAAAGTCACCTAGCTTATAAGACTATACATTTTTAAGTGATCCTTGAGGTCCTACAGAAATAAACACATTTTCTTGCGATCATAGTTTGGGAATTCCCATAGTGTGTTCTATGTTTAAATGTACCAAAATGTTTTATCTAGAGAAAAAGAGACAAAAAGAGCTTACGGGTATGCTAAGCAAATGTCCGTCTATAGTCTGTACATCTGTCCACTTCCAAATCTTAGTATATATTGTAATTTTTAACGTTTAACTTAGCCTTAACATTGTTTTCGTACAAGTGTCAGGCCCTGCCGCCTTATTCTCCAAATAACCATGTCTTAACGCGGCACGTCTCAGTGTTCTTATTTTGTAAAAAGTATTAGTACATATGTAGTATTAAAAATTCTATGGATTTCAGAAAACAAAAGCTAGATAACGTGCAATCTCTTACCGCGTCATGTTTTAAATGTGTTCAAGAATCGATCTCCTGGAAATGTATGTCCTATTAAGTCGGCATTGATAAATTATCGGGCTAACTCAGGTCATCGCTATCAGATAAACTCGCATAAAACATTGACCGCGCCAAATAAAACAAACAAACGGTCAACGTCCGCTTAAATCTTTAAGAAATTACGAATTTATTAGCAAAACATCTCCATGATCTAAAATAATCTTTATTGATAATCATGCCGGCCAGAAATCTACACTAATCAACACTAATATTATAAAGGGGTAAAGTTTGTTTGTTTGTTTGTTTGACGGAGGTAATCTCCGAAACTACTAAACCGATTTCCAAAATTATTTCATGGGTGTAGAATGGACTGTCCGGGAGGTATATTTTATCCCGGTAGCTTCATTAGTACGGCCGCGCAAAGCCGGGACGTGCTGCTAGTCTAACTTATTGTTAGACTAGCAGCATGCATACATGAACGCGAAACAGAACATCCTTGTCTACTCATGCATAAATAAATTAGAAAGGTGGTAATTTATATTTTTTTGCAATCGAACGGACGTGTGGGTAATGGAGTTACGGAAGTTCCACCATTCAGACCGAAACAGGACTAAGCCGAAGAACAGATTCAAAACAGGTTTTAGCATATTGGCATAATGCACGGTGGCAAGTTTTTGGCACTGAGTGACCTACCACGCCACCTTTCACGCCAGTTAGCTACAGAAAACATGTATTTTATTGTGATGTGGCTTTAGGTTCTAATGTTATCGGACACAAAAAGATAGCATAATAATAATTCTGTTTATATATCTAATTAAAGGTCACCCTTCGAAACGGAAACTAGCTATCTAATCTCATATTACGCCGAGATAATTCACTATTCCAAGTTGGCCTACAACTTGCTTGGTATATACCTAAGTTTTTTTATACGAAACAATTTTTTTTTATGTAAAACTATATTCAAGATTTTAAATTAGTACTATACAGATCTGTTAAACTGTAACGCACCCACACATAAACCCAAAAACATACCGAACTGCTTCATTATAGTAGAATCCGATAGTAGCTACATTGTTGCGTTTTACAACTTGGTATAAAATCAGGGTCAGACAGACAACACTGGGTGTGTCAAAGAGTACGCACGAGCGATAACAACCATTCGTAATTTCCTCGTAGAATGTATTTTGGAGTATCGACACAGATACATTATTGATACAGATATTGATGTGTATATAGACGCAGTCTGCGTCATTCGAGATAAGAGTCAGTAGGTCAAATTACCGTGCACGAACTCTAGTTAACATTCTACTTATTCCTTACTGTGTTAGAACTAAGATGGTATAAAAGTTCTTTGTAATACAGACAAAGAAATAACTAACGTTGTGCACAGCTGCACAATTATCATTGTTACGTATTACGTGCGTGTGGGTTTAATCTTGGGAATCCAATCCCGGGATTTACTGTTACCCTGAATCCCGTGATTCCGGGATCCTGAACTGTGTGATCCCGGGATTGGATTCCCTAATTTAGTCAGATATGTTACAGTAAGAATAACCTAGCTTCCTGTAAATAAAAAAATAATTACTTAGAGAGTAACACTGGTTTTTCGACCACCCATGGGAAAACTAAACTAAGTACTCTAAGTCAAAAATCATGTAAGAGTTTCAAGTGCTCAGTTGTCAAATCATCTAATTTTTCCACCTTATAATACAAGAATGGAACAAATTACTGAAGAGATTTTAAGTATTTTTGGCGGCGAACGCCGAATATTCTGTATTCTGTAGGCGAGGTTGTGCAAGACTACATTACCACGGCCAAGTTCACGTCCGAAGCACAGAAATAGCCGCCGGGCCAGGACCTGACTCACTGCGAAAGCCAATTTAACGTAAAATAAACTCTATTTCATAATAAATAAGTCAAAAATACATCGATTATAGATTTGGGAGCCAGCCAGTGAAGCGCTGTTGTCAATGAGCTCACGTATTGTACGATTCCATGTCACAGATTAAGAGCATATCGTCCGTGTCGTAGTGAATTTGTTTAACATTTAATTTCAGAATTCACTCCGCGATCTCATCCAAACATTCCCATGGCAACTGCACATTTATTGCAACAAACGTGACTTAACAATACCAACGACTGTTGATATAAGTCACGGCTGGTAGAAGAAGAAAAGCGACACAAATACTTCTTCAGGAACATCGGAGGCATCGACTTCCATTGTGTGCTAATACTGACATTTGGATTGTTTATTTTTGTCAGTTATGACCTTCTTTCTTGTAACGGAAGAGCTCTACGACTGAATGATACATTAATAAATAATCCTTGAGCATTCCCATCGTCATCTAGTCCACCTTTGTTACATACAATTTTTACAGTAAGTATAGAAATAGACGACATTCGCCCCTAGCAATCAAATGCTATAAAAAGTGTCCACGAATGATATTCTGAGTGGAATTAGTTTGGTTGCCGTGTGCACTGTTGGCGCGGAGGTCAGACGAGTATAGTTGCAGTAGGTACACGTACGTCCCAATAACAACTTTACTACGGCACATTTGGATTCAGATATTTACATTCACTATGATTGTTTTTAAGTCGAGATTTTGATGGTTATTGGCGTTATGGCTTTGTGGTGAAGAAAGCCGCTAAGATTCAGGAGGTTGGGGGTTTCGTCCCCGCCGCGTTGGTATGATGTTGAGTTGAGTTTTGTTTTTTCTATGTGTAATTTAAATGCTGCTGGTTACCATCATAACACAAGCATTAAGTTGCTTGAGGACTAGACGTCGCTTTGTGAAAGGTCCAAGGATATTAAAAATTAAATGAAATAGGTGTGATCACGACTGCGCATACCAGGGAGCGGTAGACATTTTTTTCATATCTTTATGTAATTCATTAGATCCTTCCAAGGATAATAATTTAGTTGTTTATAAATCATGGCCTACAAGACTGTCTTTTACCTTTTCCTAATATAAAGTCGGCACAACATTCTAATCTCTTTCGTCTCCATTCAACATTCAGCACCCACTCCTTTTTTTACACAAGCCACCTCTCAAGCCAGTGTTTTGGCAAAACAAACAATGCCAATAAATGCGCATAAAACAGTTTATGCCCATAGTCTTCCATAACACTGGGCAGTTTAACCTTGAATATGCGCACACGCAATCGAAAACGTTTACAGTGACGCAAGATATCAGCTGAGGAGAAAAACATTGCGTAGCAATAGTATTACGCATTTCTCGAAATACGAGGGGATACATAGTTGGCACTCATCGAAGTTTACTCCACAAGTGATTATTGCTACAATAGATAGAACCGCGTTGGTTGATCGGAATACTGCCTCGACTTTCGATTTGAAGGTCGCTGGTTCGAGTCCCAGCGTTGCATCACTTACTTTTAAAGCCTCTAAAGATACAGCTTTTATTTTATTGTTTCGTTAAACACTAGACTAGCATTCTTAGGCCCTTCAGCGATGGACCTATTATTATAATATCATAATAAATGCCTAGTATTTAAGTGGCCAGGTCTTGTTCGAACACTCACACCACAGAACGGGACTAATTGGTACCTATCAACTACCAACAATAATAACAATGCACGTAGTATTTACTTCTGATTCATTTTCTTTCTTGCAGTTTTTCTTTTCTAAATGTTTGTTGTTAAAATTTATATTTTACTTGAGAAATTTATAAAGCAGAACAGTTTTATTCTCTTTAGAACTATCATCCGAATTCGAGATTTTTTTCTTCATTTGATCCTAAATCAAGGAAGATAATTATGGCAAGTGAAACCCGAGCACAGCTTGAAACTAAACTATATGTACTTGGATTAAAATCTGAGATTCTATGCAAATAGTATTAAAATTATAATTCTCTGCGATGAATATGGAAAAGATATCAAAGCGGATGATATGAATGAGCGGCTATTGCTCAATGATTTTTAACACCACTACCATGTTCCACAATGACGTAACTAACTACACCTGCAATACTTGATACCTATTCAAAACGGCATATTAATGTTACGATACACGATTAATTCAAGAACTAATATTGGTAACTTGCGTCCATTTTTAGTCACAGAAAATAAGGCTGTCAGTCCAACGAAGCAAATCCGGTCAGGTTCTAAAATATTACAATCTTCTATAGTATTAATTATACATAGCTATGGGTTTCAATGTAACGAGCTTGATCATAATTGTCAGCTTTTAGTGACCCACTGCTGGATATAAGCTTTCTTCCTTAACCAAATCGCTTTATTCTGTTTTTTTTTGCATTCAGAATGAGCTTATTTACAGCATAATTTGTTGATAAAAGTCGACAACATGCTTATGACTTCGTGTGAAAGAGTTAATAGCTCACTGATTTAATTTTTGCTTTAATGGACCACCTACTTTAAAACCAACACGATCCGTTTAAGAGTGAGTCAGATATACAAAAAACATCAAGTTTAATGTTATAAAAATTAGAAAGATCATTAAGTTCCGCTGATGTCATTGTTTTTCAAAAGCCACTCTGTTTTGTTTTTGTTTATGAACGTGTTTCGTGATTAACATTGTAGCGACTGATTGCACTTTGATGATTAACTGTCATTGTCCTCGACTGATAGTGTTTATCAGAGTTGAATTAAAATACCTACATTAATACAAAGTATAGGATAAAGTTCCCCCGGTCGTATGTGTTTCAGAAACGTATAAAAACTTTGAAGCTATTGTATAGTTTCTATCGCGGGCCTTGAGCGTGGAGACCGAATCCAGAAATTCCGTAACGAAAAAACCTAACGCTTGTCACTTTAGTTCAGCAACTCGCCTCTAGGTGGCATGCAATAGCTTTACCGCGGCAGTCCCCGAGTGCCACAAGTCTTTTTTTTTATTTTAACACCGGAACAGGCAATAGAGTCACCTAGCTAATAAGACTGTACATTTTTAAGTGATTCTTGAGGTCCTACAGAAATACAAGCTGGGCCGCAACAATGCCCTTCGGAGACCACCGTGGCAGGGAACGGGTTATGCCATGACGGAGGCCTATTAGGCGGTCTAAAAAACCCCGTCATCAGAGATAGCCTAGCTCATGCGAACTTACTTCCTAGGAACGTAGAAATTCATGTTTGATACAGTTTCACGCATGAGTATAATAATGTTTTCTAAATATTTTTTTAAGGCTACTTGACTATACTTCATTTCTTGAAACGAGCTAATAGGAAGAGAAATAAACACACGTGATTGGTCGTCGAAAGTAATTGGATTGGCTAGATTTGACAATTGACAATTGATTTGACAATCTAGCCAATTACAAGAAAGATAATTATTTTCGACGACCAATCACTTGTGTTTATTTCTCTTCCTATTAGCTCGTTTCAAGAAATGAAGTATAGTTCCCAACTCACACCCAATTAACTCGTACTGGGTTGTCCGAGTTGGGAATTTAAAATAAATATTATTTTCGTTCATCGACTCGTACAACTTTGAAATTTGTATAGAATTAATTTGGCTTGGTACACTCAGCTTGATATGCGAACTTTGCTAATAACAGTTTGCTTCTCGGTAAAGCTGGAAATGACTCGATACGGCATGCGGCATATCAGACGTAAGATTTATTATAATAATTCGTCTTACTAGATAAGCTTAGTTTGCCAATAAAATAATGGCAGTGGCGGCGTAAAAATATTATAACAATAAACAAAGGTTTGAACATGCGGCATGTCAAACGTAAGATTTACAATTTGTCTCAAAAGATAAGCTTAGTTTGCTACTTAAACAATGGCAGTGGTGGCGCAAAAATATAACAATACCTCTAATAAATAGATTATTTTAAAAGGATAAGTGCATTTTCAACCGTTTTACGATCTTTTTAACTCTTTTTATTGTTTAGTTAGACAGGTGTTTAGTTAAAATACCTGCCTAACTAAACAATGAAAATGAGACGACGTCGTCTTCTTTGGTGTCTAATTTTCAATTGGAAGGATTATTTTACAAAAAAGGATTACTTTGCTTACACCTCGGTTGAGTAAGGTGGTCTACTGGTACGCGATATTTTGGGTTATCTCCACCTAGTTTTCAAACATCTAACGTTATTTATTGTGTGTGTGTGTGACTGTGCTTTGCAGTATTTCATAATTCATTGGATGTTTTGGTAAGTTTATTAATTTGAATGAAATTTAAAATATTTAAGTAAGATAAATAAATAATAATTTATGAAATCTCCTGGGGGTTTTTAAATTATAAATTATCTTTCTAAATTATAATAAGAAAATCATTGAATTGCAATTTAAATGAGTGAAATGTGATAGTGACCCAGTGTGACAGGACTGTTTTAAAAGTAAGTGCATTATGTATACTAAATTACGGATATTTTATTGTATGCTTTGTTGATTATTATTAATAATATAGTTACGGCTGATTCCTGTGATACCAAACAAATTAAGTAGATATAAGTATTTTTGTAACATTTAAATAATGTACTCATTTTAGATTTGAATGTAAAACCTCATTATTATTGTTTTAAGTAAGCTTTGTTGATTTATTATTAATAATATAGTTAAGACTGATTCCTGTGATACCAAACGAATTAGAAGAAGTATTTTTGTAACATTTAAATAGTACTCTTTTTTTATGTTTGTGGTAAAATAAATATATTTACGAAAAATCTAATATGTTTTTCACTTAAATTGACCTAGTATTATTTGTCTTTAACTGTACTAAGCCTCCCATCATAGAACATGGTACGAGTCGATGAACGAAAATAATATTTATTTTAAATTCCCAACTCGGACAACCGAGTACGAGATAATTGGGTGTGAGTTGGGAACTAGTCATAATAATATTATACAAATTTAATACGATGTTTATTTTGGGAAGTTAAATGAAGAAAGCTTTTTTAGGGGAAACGCTAAAATCACCTCTATCTTAGGCTGTCATAAGAGTTGATTTGATATTACTGGAGGAAAGTCTTTTGCACAAGTTGATCATTGAACGAAGTAATTTCGATGAAAAATAAGCAAAGAATTGTTGAGTCACGAATTCACGACTCACAATTTACCGCCATTATAAAGTCTGTTAAAAACAAAGAATATTTACTTATAATATGCAATGTTATGCAAGATTTGCACAAACCATTTAAATAACACAGATTAGGTGAATCATTTTAAGTAAACAAAGAAGTACTTAAAATACTTTAATTTTATTCTTTGTCGAAGAAGAATAACCTATAGGCTTTTAAAACAAAAATACTATATTCGTATGAGCAAGTGACCAACTCTGGTGACGATTTGTCCCGTAGCGGGGATCGAACCCGCGACCTCCGCGTCTCAGGCGGGCTTTCGCCCCCTGCGCCACAGAGGTCAAATAATAATAGTGTCAAAATTAGGCACCACTGACACTAAGTTTTCAGTACTTCTTAGCCTAATTGTGTAACGCAAGTACCTGGGAGCGGATACTGTGACAATAGCCACCAGCGAGCTGCTGAAGAGCCGCTCGACCAGGCAGGTGTCCTGGCCGGTGCGGCTTGCATAGATCTCCTCGACGCCATCGTCCGCCGTCAGCGCGAAAAGGTGGTAGCCGCTGCTACTGCCAGCAACCAGAGACCTGCAATACAGTAGACCTTAGGGACCTTGTCGCACTATGCGATACAGGATGTTGATATGCCAGGAACCTTGTCAAACTAGACTAGAATCTACAAGACTTTGCTGCACCATCTGTTTGGTAGGAAGGAGTGTTTAATTATGACAATATTGCGTAGGTTATCCAGTGTTAAGTTTACTCTTGGTTTGATTGTAATTAGTGCATTTATACACACAAGTTTAGAAAATTATTGTAGTATTCAATTAGTGAGTGAGTAGAAGAGAAAGGAAGATGTGGCCGGAAGAGATGAATGATAAAGCTACTCATTTTTTAATTATTGTTGTGAATGTTTTATACTATAAATTATATTTTATTCAAAAGCCATTTGTGCAGTACAAGAAATTTTAGTGTCTGTCAGTCTGAGTTGTTATTTTGTCACCTTCTAAGTTATTCATAATGTAATCATTATTATCTCTATCACATCAGAATCTGACAGTTGGACAGTAAAATTTCTTGTAGTGCACACCCCAAGACTATGTTTCTGCTAAGTTATAATGGTAAATGTCATCTATAGTTGTAATTATTCAAGATTTTATAATTTTTTCCTATCATGAAGCTAAGCAAGATAGATGCATGTCTAAACATTACAAGGTAACTGAAAGAACATAAAACATAGATAATGACTGCTATGATCTCATTTTATAAAATATCATACAATAGAATAAGTTGAAAAAATACACATTATTAATGTTATGCTAATATAGTGTTTTTTAATTATGGTAGGTACTTAAGGAGAAAGTTTATCCTTAACTTTCACACATTTGACCTTAGCTTTCTAATTTCTCATTTAATGAAGTAAATGTATTTTATATCTGCAAATTTAATATGAAAATGGAAACTGAACAAATAAGACAAAGAAAATGTATTAATTATTAAATATTAATAAACCATAGAACTGGTATAATATTGTAGTCTGTTAAATCTATTTTTGGTTTCCACTCCCAAAAATAGAAATTAAGCTACTGCATAATATTGACTGGCACTATTTTTCTATGATCAACAAAGATAAAAATAACACAGGCTCAGTGTTAGTAAACCAAATCAGCTGTCTATAGTGGCACCAGCTGGTGTTTGTCAACAAAAACTAGTTTGGGAGAGTAATGGCTGATGCTCTAGATGTAAACAGGAGGCTGGGGTGACCAGTGCTGGTAGAGTCCTGGAGGGATAGTTACGAAACATCTGGCAATGATATATTGCATCATCACGCCAATGACAATGTACTCGCCAGCTGAATCAACGCTAATTCGTGACCCTGCTCGCTGTCGCAACACCAGCTATCTCAAGGAAACCAGCAGATGCCACTGCGACCTCCGACTACCACGGCCCAGGGTCACCCCTCCCTGCGTGGGAGAAACAATGCTACTTACGTGCAATCTTGATTAAATTGAACGTATATTCCTCCTGCATTTGTTCCCTCTGTGTTTTGACCTCCTCCCAAACTCATTGGAACGTATGGAGTGCACGGGTTTCACTAGAACCTAATGACTACGCACGACATACACACAGCACGATAGTTTTATTTTGAACACAAAATAGTTAATCACTGAAGTAATAGTTGATGGTATTTGTAAATTTTTAATCGTCACAAGAAGTAAATTTTTGACACAAAGAACGACCTTGCTTCTAAAAAACAAGCCCCCTCCCGCGCAGCGCACAACAAGCAGCAAGTGACAACAAAAAAACCCAGTTCGGAAATCGCCTGATGTTCGCAGTCCAATTAACTTAATGCAATTTTCAATCTTGTCTTGTCTGATCTGATACTATGTATTCAGATAAAAATTATAAATAAAATTTCAATAATCCATTCAAGAATTATTTTGTATTGGAATTTCTTTTTATGTGTTTTCTCTTTGAAAGTCAAGCACAAAATTAAAAAACTTGGTCCAATTAAATAAATTGTTAATAATGTCAATGTCAAATCTAACTAAACCGAGGATGACAGTGACATTGACTTATTGCAAATTAAACATCTGATCGTTTTTGAGGTTATGTTGTGTTGTGTGTGTTTTGGTTTTAGCGAGGCTTTGCTAATTTGCTTTGCTTTGCTTTGCTGGCCTGTCCAGTAAAGTTGTAAATAAAGTTAAAGACAAAGCAACTGGATTAATCAGTTCAATTCAAGAACAACTGCAACTGGTATTTTGCTAAGAATCTTACAAAGTGTGACCAATCAACCAAAAACTCAACTAAAAAGTTTCGCCATAAGATTATAAACTCCACTGCAAAATGGGACGTAAAATACCAGCAAAAAAGCACCGTGGTGTCAAAGACCCCTTGGTGCAACAAGCAAGGCGGGAAAAAGTGTATGTTTTGTTTTCATTATTTTCAAGTTATATGGCTTGGTGATGTTGATTCCAATTTCATAACCAAATAAATGTCTTTCTTTCAGACTTAAATCTAAAATAAATGCCCCACCCAAGGATCCTGATGAGCAGCCTATTCCTAAATCTCTCACACGGCTATTTGCATTCCAAAATAAAGACATTGTTGATGAAAAACCCAGAAAGAACAAGAATATAAAAAGGCTGCAACACCAAGGTACTTCTTTACGGTATTACGTTTAAAATAAATGAATTTATAAAAATTTTATCGTGGTATCAGTTACTTACCACTAAATGTGGCCAATTCAATCAAATTGCTTTCCAATATTAAAAGACAGTCATAATGGTTTCTTTGACTAATGGGGCAAACAAATCCTTCATATACTTACAGATTAATATACATAATTTATATAAAAATTACGGGACTTTATCACGTATTTCTTCTTCTTCTTCTTCTTCAGCATATATTTGCCCACTGCAGGGCGTATGCCTCTCCAATTTTTCTCCACTCCGTTCTGTCACTGGTTTTTCTGGTCCAGTCTGTCCCGGCATGTGCTTTAATGTCATCAGACCATCGGGTGGGTGGTCTGCCAGCGTTCCTCTTTCCGAGCCGTGGTCTCCACTCTAGCACGGATTTGCTCCATCTGCCGTCTCCACGTCTACACACATGTCCGGCCCAGGCCCACTTAAGTTTGGCAAAGCGGTATCCTACGTCTACCACTTTGGTGCGCTCTCGGATGATGGTGTTGCGGACTTTATCACGTATTTTCCTTATTATTTTATATTTCCCGACGTTTCGAGTGTGTTGCAGCGCTCGTGGTCACGGGTAGACATTATGTCTAATGATCGCGAAAGTTTAAATTGTACTAAGATTAATAACGTAATTATCTTCTAATTCGCAGCAGACAATAAGAGTGGTGTAGGTGACAATCCCATATCGAGGCTGCGCAAGCTGCCCGGAGAGTCGGGACGTAGCTTCTCCCTCCGTATCAACAGTGCCGTCAAAGCACTGCATGGGGATGTCACGGAGGAAGATTATTATCCTGTAAGTCCAATGATCATTGATTTCTCAGGGGATCAGTTGATAAAATCCATACTAATATTATAAATGCGAAAGTGTGTGTCTCTGTCTGTCTGCGACGAATTGACGTGATTTTTTTTAGTGGTGATGGTTGAAGGGATAGAGAGAGACATCGGCTACTTTTTATCCCGATATTATTTATTTATTATTTAAACACTTTATTGCACACTAATTTAAAACTAAATGTACAAATGGCGAGCATAATGCCGAAGGCATTTTCTACCTGCTAACCAAGAACACAAGTAGGAGAAAGTATAGGCGTGCTAATAGACTTAAGATAATTGCATAATAAATACATAGATAGTGTAGTGTGTGTGATAGTGATATTCCCGTAGGAACAGGACTTACGCGGGTGAAACCGCGGGACGCAGCTAGTGAAACTATAAGGCTATTTATGCACTGAATAAGACTGAAATTTTGTAGCACAATCAATATAAGACCACTGACCAGATAGCAGTAATTTACTGGTATTAAATAGTATCCCAGGGATGGTGGACATACGCGAAATGTGGCAATTACTTCTTAATAATGATGACGATCAAAAGTAGCATAAAGAAATATTTGTCTCATTTGTAACACTTGTAATCATTTAATTTCGCGTCAAATTAAATAAATACAATAATGATTGTAACATCTTTATTGTAAAGAGGTCAAACATGTTTGTTTGTTTGTTTGACGGACGTAATCTCCGAAACTACTCAACCGATTTCAAAAATTCTTTCACTGATGTGTAGAATGGACTGTCTGGATGGTATTTTATCCCGGTAGGTTCATTAGTACACCCGTGCGAAGCCGGGACGTGCCGCTAGTATAAAACAAATAACTTGTGTATCTTAGTTTTCCCTGTTTTAAGAGTGCAAAATTTGTTTCTAGCAAGATCTAGATGAAGACGACGTGAAAGGCGACCGCATGGCCGACTTCAAACAGTACCGCGCCAAGAAGATTCGACGCGCCACAGGCGGCAGGAAACCAGAGGAGAAAGAGGTTAAACTAACAAGGACACAGAAGATGGCGCTTAAGAAAAAAGCAAGGCAGGAGAAGGACCTAGAAGTAAGGAAGAGTTTTATAAAAATAGTTTATTTCAGATAGTTGCAAAGCGCTTGTGGCGAAGCTTGCTAAGTTCTTAATGATCGTCGAAGTTAAGCAACGTTCTGAGCGGCCACTACTTGGATGGGTGGCACCTAAGTGGCACTTAAGTCTTTATCTATCTATCTGAAATCCATAACAGAAATTAAATTTTTAATACAGTTTGGAAGAATTTGTGTTCTTGTAATATTAAAAAAAAAGTATAAAAGCATGGAGGTCAACTATAGATAGGTAGTTTTTTTTTTCTTTGTCTAGTCTGCGATCAGATCTTTCTTTCTTTCTTAAAAGATCATTTCTTTGTACTAACTTTATTCGCCTTCCTTTCTTTTTTTCTTTTTCTTTGTAAATCTGCATCAGTCCTGTGACTATAAGCAAATGTGTTTTAGGAGAGTCTCAAGTTGGGTTTGTGATCCACAGCTGGATACAATTCCTTGTGTTTGCTGCTAGCGTCTCTGATCTAGCGTTTGGATGTCAAGTCGTTTTAGCCTTTTCCGGTAGCTGGTTTGAGCGAGCTGCGCTGCTAGCTGGTTAGGATGATTTTCTTAGCTTTTTATAGAAGTGTGCCCCCTGGCAGGAACACACTCCACCAAGACCAGACACTGACCTCCCCCTTTCTTATACCTATTATTATTACTGTCCATTTAGATACAAAACAACATCTTTAGTAATGAAACTCCCTCTTCTAACAGAATGAGAAGGATCGTCAGGAGGTGGTGTACGAGCGGGTATCGTTCGGCGACATCTCGCACGCGCCGCCCTCGCTGCACTTCAACAATAGGAAGATGGAGGCTAAGGGCGGAGCGCCCAGGGTAATAATATTCACTATTTGAAAAACTAAAATAGGTACTTTTTAAACTATCGCGGCTTGGAATCATATTATAAATATTAACGGGTCTCGTGACCACGGTGACTGTAACGCCAACGAAACGTCGAGGTAAATAAAATGATTTCAATATGCGATTAAGTCCCGTTAATATTTATAAATATTTGATAGACTATGCTTTAGTTTTAATATTTTCAGTGTTAAACCACACTTGGCAATTCATTTTTAAATGAAAACTAAAAAAATGAGACCGATCCCTTACTTGTTTTGTTTGTGCTGTGTCTTTTCAAAATAAATTTATATTCTATTCTAAATTACGCTTCCTTATGCTGTACTTTCTAAATAACCAGCTATTTCTTCCAGCCGGGTCGTCGAGACCTACTCCTCACCAAGCTACTATCCCCGGGTACCAAGAGCACGAGTCAGCCAGCCTCCGTCGCCGACTCGATGCGCCGCGAACGCGCCAGACTCGACGCGGTGCAGGCTTATAGGGACCTGAAGGCCAGCAAAATGAGGGGCAATAAAAAAACATGATAATTTATTATTTGTTTTAATTTTACATTTCTATATACTTAGCTATATAAACTTCTATGTATAAGTAAAGTAGCGCCACGTAAAAAGAACGATGAGGGGAAAGGGAGGGGGTATGTTTGGTGGGGTGTCACTCGCTCACGAACCAATAGCACGCGCAACATCAATGTGTGAAGTGCGCCGCGTCACCCTTACACCAATTGGACTTAAAATCGCCTATTGCGCAGCTTTTGCTCTAGCGTGCAATGGGTTAACAAGCTCTAATTATTAAAACACCTCGGATTACTAGATGACTATCACTACATAGTATTATTTTATCTGTGCTATCACTTACAAATTCGATTGCACAGCGCCTTAGAACTAATTCATAAGGAACACAGTTCGATCGAAGATTGCTATTAAAAAGAACTAGGAGAATGTTTTTCTGAAGAACTATCTACGAGTCCATTGACCTATTCCTGTTAATATTTAGTAGCATAAGTACTCAAAATATTGTTGTTGTATTTTGATTAGATTTATTATTTATTTATATATTTTACGCCCTTGTCTCAAATTGCGAGATTTTTCTTCGGATTTCCATTTTCAGCCGGCATGTCTTATTGACAAAACCATAACCAATCTCAAACTTAATGTAGGTAAACCAAGTGTAAACATAGAATCGTACTGAATACTTGGAACTACGTAACCAACGATTTGAATGCGAGACCTTGACTTAGCTATTAGACTGTTACTAAATTAGCATATTAATAGCCCTACAAAAAACCGAAACAATGCAAATTGACGTAGATAGGTAGTACCTAGTATATTCTATCGTTTTAATTAATTAAATTGTAGTGTAATCTATACTTCATTTATTGAAGCGAGCAAGGTAGCATAGGTGTAATTTGACAATTTAACCTATCAATCACGAGAAAGATAATTATTTTCAACGACCAATCACGTGTGTTTATTTCTCTTCCTTTTTGCTCGTTTCAATAAATGAAGTATAGGTACCATTTAAACAGTCTTGTATGACTGACCGATATACCTAAAGATCTATCACAAATTACATATGTAGTAGAGTAGGTAAATCGAAAAAAAAAGTCCCTTTTTATGAGTCAGTTAAATGCTGTTAACAATTTTCCTTAGTTTCTCTCTCTGGGTTTGTTGATTTCGAAGTAACTTTTACCAAATGTTCCACTGTAGGTACCAACTATGTATTTTTTATTTGTTTTTAAGATATTTACCTGCTGATGTTGCCCCATCTTTACCGCGTCGTACAATTTATGTTATATCTGAATAGAATAGTATATTAGGTATCTACTTTATTGCATACCATAGAAAGAAGCACGAAGCACTAAGTAAACATAGCGAAGGCCCGATTTAGAATAGTGTAACAATGGGCGACCTTATCGCTGAAAGCGATCTGAATGCATTATCTGTCATTCTCTGTTTACGTTCACTTCGACAAGGCCTAGAATTGAATAACTCTGTTATTTTTTCTAGAACTGATAACTTTGATTAGAGACCTACTCTACTTGCCTCCTTCCTAACACGAGGCGTAGGTACTCTACCATTAGGTAGAGTCTAGATCTCAGATATCACTGAAGATAGGAAACAAAACAATGAATCGTATTTCATTCTCCGATCTGTTTACAAAAAATTGTGGGAATTCATAATGTAGGTAGGTACTTTTATCTTCTTCTTTACGTTAAGGCTTGATTGTTATAAAATGGTTTGGTTTAAACCGATGTAAGTTTAGTTACCAAAGTGGCTGAAGGGGTATCAAAACCGGCACATTTGGCATTCATTCCGATCGATGGTTTGGGAACGTGTTCATATGGGAAATTTGGGTCTCTCTCAATCTCTCTGTCTTTTGTAGCTTAGCACCGGGACATTTCACGCGATTCGGACGGACACGATTGGTTCTTTGCTATAAAATTTGTCACGTTTTGTTGCACCACACCATAGCGAATAACCACCCTGGAAACATACCACAATCGTTCACGTACACAAACGGACAGTTTGTAAACAGTAACCTAATTATCGATTCGCTTGCTTCCGGCTAGTTTGTGGATAGTTATGTCGACCTTCCTGTTCCACCGTACGTTTCCTACACTGAGTAAACAGTTGATTAGTAGCTCCATGTTTCCATGATTTATGGAATGATAATACCTACTCATTAGTTATCTTTGACTTGAGGAAGGTAACAATGTAAAGTGTACACTTATCCTGCTAATATTATGATAAACGAGAAAGTTTGTTAGGATGTGTAGTTGTTTACCCTTTCCGGTAAAAACGGCTAAACGGATTTGGCTGAAACACACTCCCTTATGCATGTTAGACTAGTAAACCTATATTAGCTAAAACGGATATTAAATCTGTTGCTATCTCTTTTCGTTGCCAATCATAGGTGTGACAAGTTAAAAACATTCGTTAAAGCAGTACTAAATTTTTTTATTTTTTTATGAATGACCCTATTAGAATATACATAGTTAAAGATCTGGAATAATACTTGTGATACATAATAAGGTTATTTAAGGTACCTACTCGTACATAGGTATGCATGCACCTTCAAAATATAAAATAGGTTGTTTACTTTGCACAATTATTAAGAAAAATAAAGTGCCTACCTAAGGTTAAATTATCATCATTTTTAACTATTGGATGAAATTATAGTTCTTCCTTATTGTCAAAACTAGTTATTTTAACCAGTGGAATCATGATGGCAGTCATCTGACTAAAAAAATAACTTACCTACACGACACAAACTTCACGCAAGTCAAATATTAAGTGCTATTCTTTAACTAAAAATGTGCTTAGTATTCTAAGTGCTATTGTTCAGTAGAATTGTCACAGAATAAAAAATAGAAGTATCTACCTATTTTCGGCATAAACTCATAACACTGTTTTTGCAAGTCGTGATCAGCCTCATAACTCATGTACTTTATTTTGAGTGGACTAAAAGCAAGGCTCTATGTGGCAGAATGCACCTACCTAAAATTAAATATGTGTATTGTATAGGTATGTATATTTGTGTATTTTCCATAAGTCCTGGGTTTTAAGTCAAATCTGAATATTTAAATGAGGGTTTGAACGCTTTAGATGGTCATTACGTACCTACACCTTATGTGAATGTGAATTTATACGCTAGGTACCTACTGTTAAATAAGTAGGTATATCAAATAATACACCATGCTAGGTATCAAATGAAAAGGCTTCAAAAGTGCATACAAAAATAAAAACATCTTAATCTGAGAGCGTATCTTTAGCAATCAGCTTATAATAGTCTAGTTTTTAGTTGTTAACATCTACTATAACACGAGCTGTATAAGTTTACATCGTTTAAAATCTAGTTTCTTACATAAGAGGATATTTGCATGTTGCTAATTGGTATGTGCGTACTAACTAACTTATGAAGTCATACTGTGTAGAATTCTTAAATATATTTAAAAGATTTTGATCAGAAACAGTTCTCTATTAACTTGCTAACTATACTTCATTTCTTGAAGCGAACTAATAGGAAGAAAAATAATCTCACGTGATTGGTCGTCGAAATTCATTGGATTGGCTAGATTTTACAATTGACAATTGATTTGACAATCTAGCCAATCACGAAAAATACAATTATTTTCGACGACCAATCACGTGCGTTTATTTTTGTTCCTATTAGCTCGATTCAAGAAATGAAGGACTTATAGCTTTAGTTAAAAAAGCTGTCCAAACTCCAAATATTGACAAAGTAGCGATAATCTCAAGTAAAGTGGCGAAATGTTACAAAGACATTATCGTGAATGGCTTCGCAAACACAATGCGGCATCACGCAATTATAAAACAAACAGTCATGTGATGCAAGCTATTTATAAATTATTTACACAAGTTTTCTGAAAATTTGTTAACAATTAAAAGGCTAATGACTGTGTCCCTAGTGACACGCGCAGTTTGGATGAACATGACCAAACATTCAAGTTCATTTGAGGATTTATCGCGATAACATTTAGTTTGTGTTGTCAAGTTCGGCGGTAAGTTCGTATGAGACAGTGCCCAACTCTGGTGACCGAGTTTTTCGAACGATTTTAAAAGTTGAGATTTTTACAAGCTTTCAATATACCTACGGCGCTTTTACATTCAAGGAACGATGTCAAAAAATGTAATAGTATTATTTACTACTATTTAGTTAGAAGAAGTTTGCTACGGGTTATTTCGTCGAAAATCTCGTAGCACCTCCGTAGCAGTCCTACGTATTATTAGTATCGTAGAATGCGTGTAGAGGGCCTAGACTTTTTTGCTCCTATTTCCTGTGTAATATTTTTTATTGGACATAATTAGAATGTTGTTCCATGTAATTTATGAATCATTCATTTCATTCGATTGTGGCAGAGCTTGCCGCCATGCGCCAGTCGGAATAACCTATCTGCCTTTGATTTCGCTTATTGCTGGTAAGTATAGTATTACTTCCATACAAAATATGCCAAATACCGACAGAAAGCAAAACCAGAGATAGATCGGTTCACGGATCACGGTTCACGGCTATATCCAAGTCAAAGAAGGCATTATTTTAGACATAGATACCTATTTTTTAAAATATTTAAAAGTCAGAGATATCCTTAATCGTTTCGTGGTAAGTAATTCAATGGTTAATCCATAAATGTATGATTTGGTTTCGAACACACGACATGCAAATCTTAAAGCCTATTCCAACTATATTTTAATATAAAAAAAACATAAAAGTAAGTACAGGACAGTTGAACTTCAGCTTTATAAAATGCAATTTGTTATGAATGTAACCAATCTACATCAATCAGATGTCGAACTAAATTGAAATGAATAGAGCTCTAAGGACATTTATATTTAGTTTCTATGAAGGCGGAAGCCTAGAATATCTAGACTAGAAATATACTAGTTGGTACTTTTAATTAGCTGTAAAGAGAGATAAATAGGACACATTTAGGTTTAGGGTTTCTTTCTTGATAAAAAATATTTATAGAAACCCGTATTTCACAGCATTTGTTTGGAGTTCTCAGAGAGACAAAATAATTTTAGCAAGTTTTCTATTTTGAGTAAGCAGATAGCGCGAAAAGATAGAGGGGTTTTGTTCATAGTTATTTATACTAAAGGATAAAATGTATGGCAACATTTATTTTACTAAACCCGTTCAGCTAGTTCAGTGTGCTATATGTATCTTACAAAGTTAGCCAATTAGATTTATTTGCTTTCATATCTTAATCGCACGCAATAGAGTTGTTTGAACACGGCGATATCAGTTATGCGAGTAAAGCAATTTATGGTTGAGGAAGTAAGGATTTTTCTGTTAATAAAAACAGCTTAAATTCTTATTATGGGTGTTAGGAAAAATACATAATATAGTATGTGTTTATTGGTAGCGCTGTCTCAAAAGGAAATAAGACCAGGGGGTTCAATTAGAGCCATTTTACCATATTTTGGTAAAAATGCTAAACAATTCATGAAATTAATGCACTTTATGAATTGCTAGCAGAAATGCTAAAACTGCCTTTTTACCCCCCTCTGACCACAAACTGATAAAAGTTAAATTCCATCCAGGCAAAAAAAAATGGTAATATTTAAAATTTGCAAGTTTAAGTAGTCTGTTTATCTTTTTCTTAGAATTAGTTCCCACAAATAATAAATAAAATAAAATAAAAAATAAAAATAAAAATAAAAATAAAAATAAAAAAGCCTTTATTATTCCATAACTTAATTACATATAACTTAAATATTTAAAAACAAAGAATTCATGCATTAATTAATATTAAAATTTCGTAAATTCATAATCACTTAAAATTACTCAATTAAATCAATTAAAATTATCTTATTCGTGAGTAAATAAATAAATAGGTAATGCATAAATATAGAATTTCATTTAAAAGTTAGGACCCCTCTCGGGTATAGGCCTCCTCCAGTTCCTTCCAGCGGTTGCGGTCTTGTGCCTCTATTGCCCAGTCTTGGGTTTTGAGGGTTTTCTGTACTTCGTCAATCCATCTAGCTAGTGGCCTGCCGGTTCTTCGTTTCCCTTTTGGACCTGTCCATGACGTGGCTGCAGTAGCCCAGCGGTCGTTTGGCATTCTAGCTATATGTCCAGCCCATTGCCATTTCATCTTTAGCGCGTACTCTAGTGCATCAATAAATTTGGTCTTTGAGCGAATTTCTTTATGGCGTATTTTATCGACCAATTTTATTGCCATTATGTTACGTTCTATTGCTCGTTGACATTTAGCGATTTTATTTTTTGCTTCTCTTGTGTAAGTCCAAGTCTGGCAGCCATAAGTAAGCGTTGGTAGAAGGCAAGAGTCAACTACTTTTTTCTTCAGTTTTATGGGCATTGTACCCTTTAGGATGTCTTTCATGCTCCAGAATTTTCTCCATGTTTTTGTTATTCTTCTATCAATTTCTTCGATGTTGTTTGATGGTTTGAAAGACACTTGTTTTCCTAGGTAAATATATTCTCGTACATATTCGAGTTGTGCATTTTCTATGAATAGGTTCTTGTGTTCGCTGTTTGTCATTGCTTGTGTTTTTTGTAGATTCATTTCTAGACCTATTCTTTTACTTGCAGAATGTAGAGTCGTGAGCATATACTGAAGTGTGGAAGCTTCTTCTGCGAGTAACACAATGTCGTCTGCAAAAGCCAAATATGTAAGGTTTTTCTCGTTTATGTTTATTCCTTTGCTGTTCCAGGAGAGATCTTTCATAACTGAGTGCAAGACTGTTATAAATAGAGTCGTCGAGAGTGGGTCTCCTTGACGAACGCCTCTTCCGATTTTGATAAATTTTCCAGTCTTTTCTAGCTTTACTCTACTTTTGCAATTTGCATAAATATTTTTTATTATTTCAATATAAGTTTCGTCGACTTTTGCTTGTTCCAAGGCGGCCCAGATAGCCATGTGCTCAATTGTGTCAAAAGCTTTCTGAAAATCGATGAAGGCTAAGTAGAGCGGTTTCTGAAACTCCTGGTATTTTTCTATTATCTGATCTAGAGTATGTATATGATCTATTGTGCTAAAACTTCTTCGAAATCCGGCTTGCTCTATGTAGAGAAACTCTTCCACTCTGGGGGTTATTCTGTGCTGCAGGCCTTGTGAGAAAATTTTGTATAAGCTTGACATAAGGCTAATTGGACGGTAATTGGCAATGCCTGTGGGATCTCCTTTTTTGAACAGTATAACGATGTCTGACTCTAGCCATTGACGTGGGATGGATTTTTCTTCTAGTATTTTGTTAAAAAGTACGGTAAATGGGACCAGGAGTATTCTGCTCGATGTTTTTAGTAAGTCGTTGGATATTCCGTCAGCTCCCGGGCTTTTTCGGCTTTTAAGCTTATTTAGCAGTTGTTCGATTTCTTTTTCGTCGAAGTTTATAGTACTTGATTCCCTTGTTTTATTTAAAATTGTTGTTTGTGGTTTTTCTGTATTTTTAGACGTGTATAGTGTTTTATAGAAATCGGTTGCTACATCGAGAATCTCGCTTCTTATGTTTTTTCTAGAGTTCCCTTGTTTTAGTTGTGGAATCCAGTGTTTTTTTGTTTGTAGTTCTTTTTGTGCTCGTTTCAAGCTTCCAGAAGTATTGAGGTGTCTCTCTATGATTTCTGCTTTGTGTGAATTGTAGTCTGCTCTGATTTGTCTGTTTGTTATCTTATATAATTTACTTAGTTCGTCTTTTTCTTCTCTTGACAGTGGTTTTTTGTTTTGTAGGTCGTGTCTTTTTCGTATTAGTATTTTAGAGTTTTCTGATAATATTTCCTTTCTTTTTTGATGTTGTTTATTTTTGGGGATGCTTTCGAGGACTATTTTCTCTAGCTTATCGTAGTAGGTTTGTGTTTTTACATCAAAATCTTCTAATATTTCTTGTAATTTATTTTCTAGGTTTTCAATAAAAATACCTTTTTCTTGCTCAGTCTCTAGAATCCTAGGTATTGCTGCGCGGTACTGTAGTCGTTTTTTATTAAGATTTTTCATTGATAATTTACCTCTGACTAGGCGGTGATCAGAAGAGTATCTTATATTTAGTACTTCAACATTATTAAACGATTGACTTTTCGTAGAAAAAATATAGTCGATTTCATTTCTCACTGTTTTATCTGGGGAGAGCCATGTCCATCTTTGTTTAGGTTTCTTCTTTAAAAAGGTGCTTGGTAAGTAGAGTCCGTTTTCCAGAGCAAATTCTATTAGCTTTTGGCCTCTCTTGTTTCGAGGTTCATTACCATATATTCCGAATTGTCCAGTGTTGGTTTCTTCTTTCCTCGGTTTTCCTATTTTTGCGTTGAAGTCTCCCATTATGATTTTATTTTTTTCAGAAAGGTCAAGAGCCATGTGAAGTTGACTGTAGAATAGTTCTATCTCTTCCTCGCTTGAATCGGATGTCGGTGCGTGTACTTGGACGAAAGATAGTATTCCTTGATCGAATTTAAGATTTAAAAGCGCTATTCTGTCGGAAATTCCTCTGAAGCTTACGAAGTTTGGTTTGTATTGTTTTTTTAGTAAAAATCCGACACCCAGCTGACCTTTTTTCTCTCCATAATAGCAGAATATGTGTTCGCTATCTTCTTGAATGTCGTATCCTTCTCGTCGAATCTCGCATAAGCCTATTAAATCGTATTTTATCTTGTGTATTGCATGCTTGAAGGCTATCATTTTGTCTTCTGTAGAGAGCGATCTAGCATTGTAGGTACATATGAAAATATGGTTATTATGTCTGTCAGGTTGCTTTGTTTCTTTGTAGTTAACTGGAGGGTTTTGGTCTAGCTTTCCCGCGGTGACCAACCGTATTGGGATGCTTTGGTGTACGTTTTTAATTAGATCTTTATTATAGTATTCATAGCGGAGAGGGGCCTTTTGTCGTTGCTATTGCGGTATATTTTGATCGTTATTAACAAATTCCAAACTCGTTGCAAGTGGAGAGTCTGATGGTAGAGTTGTATTTGATCTCACCATGTAAGAGTCTAGTGTAGATCTTGATTTCTTCGGGAAGGATTTTGGTTTTTGCTGCCTGGGTAGAGTTTCAGGTGAGAAATCTGGTTTTCTTTTTTCATTTCTGGTTCCGATGCTGCGTTGTTTAGGATTATACGCTGCACTGGAGGTGGCGTGGGTTTGAGGTTGTTTTTTTATGGTGACTATCTTATCAAACCTTAATACTACATTTTCACCTTGTTCCTTGCGAGATATTAGTTCTTCCTGCAACTCTTTGCGTTTTTGCAGTATTTTAGGTGTAAAGTCTTCTTTAATGTACATAGATGAACTTGCTAAATGCTTTTTATTTTTTAAAATTTCAATTTTTAAACCCAATGTGGTAAAAGTAACAGCAATTGGTCGTATTTTATCCTTGCGTTTTCCTATCCTTTGAACGGACTCTATTTCGCGCCGTCCGCATTGAATTTTCATAGTTTCTCTAATGATGTTAAGTATGAGATCTTCTAAATGGCTGTAAGATGTTTCGTGTTCGTCAACTCCGAAGAATAGCACATTCCTCCTTTTTAACTGTTGTTCTATTCTATCTATGGTTATTTGCTGTCTTTCCACGGTATTTTCGAGATCTGTGAATTTTATATTAATATTTTCGAACTTTGCATCAACATTTTTGTTTATTTCTTGTACTATGGTGTCTTTCATGTTGTTCATATCTTGTCTTTGTTTTTTCATTTCTTCATTGATTCCTTGAAGAACTTTCATTATTTCTTCCATTTTTATGATTTGATGTTAGCGCCACGTAGCGGTGAGTAGCGAAATTATTTAGTGTTATTGGTGACTCCAACAGTAAAGAATTCAAACCTCGATACTTCTTCTAATAGTTATATAGATTGTCAATAGATGGCGTTGATAACAGTAATTTTTTTGCAAGTAATTGTGTCAGTTTGTAATTAATTTATCCTTTCTTGATTAACTCCGCACAAGCCGCTTCAAATCACTTTATTTCACTGTTATATACTGACTGACCTGTGATTGTATCCGGGTGTTGGTCTTTATTCTTTATTTTCTTCGTAATTTCACTTTGTAAGTGGTTTCCGTTGCCGATTGTTTGTTTGATTTTTTTCAGAATTTCTTTAGAGTTTCGTTCCAATAACACTTCCAGCGGTGGTACACGATGTCTTTTTGATTACAGCAAATCTTCAGGCTTATTTAACCATTAATTTAATTTTAAGTTAAGAAAATTCGCGGAGCCGATGTCAACAATGGCACAGTAGCGCCCTCTCCCACAAATACTTCGCGTAATTCACCTTGGAAGAAAAATATACGAAAAGTGATCTACAAATAAAATTAAACGCCTGTTTTAATGACCTTTTGAATTTTAAATCATTGATTTACTAGAAAAACGTCTCTCAAGATAATTATACAGTTGTGTAGGTACTTAAGTTTCACTGTTCGAGTTTTGTTGAGTTCTGCGTTTTTAGCTTGTAGTTAATTAAGTTTAATGAATGTTGGATTCATCTCTCATCACTTACAGTCATCAAATTATTAGATTGCTAAAACTGCACATTGTTCATCTTGTTCAAATGCTGACTATTCGTTGTAAGCTAGGTGACTCTATTGCCTGTTCCAAAGCAACTTCCTACGCCAGGAAAAGAATCAGGCAAGAACCTGGTGGTGTGGGCCTAGCTTTTTTTGAAGCGATCCATTTATTATGATTAAATATATGCGTAGAAATATAATGTTTAACTTAAAAACTGTTTCATCATCATTACAATTAAATTGACAGCATCAACCAGCAGTATAATCTTAATGACTGCTGTAAACCGTATCTCGATCATAAGGTTAGAGAAATAATACGTGATGGGGGCCGCTCGCTAGTTCTATCTTTATCTGACTATACTTCATTTCTTGAAACGAGCTAATAGGAACGTAAATAAACGCACGTTATTGGTCGTCGAAAATAATTGTTTATTCTCGTATTGGCTGGATTTGATAATTGACAATTGATTTGACAATCTAGCCAATTACGAGATAGAATATTATTTTCAACGACCAATCACGTGAGTTTATTTTATCTGCCTATTAGCTCGTTTCAATAAATGAAGTATAGGTAAACTTATTCTTATAACAGATTCTATTCATACACCGTGAGATGCTTAACCAAACCCTAGATAATTATTATCTTAGGTAAACCTATGATATCTATTTCTTCTGGGCCGCTATTCAGAAAGCCAGATCCGCGACTCACTTAGTTTTTAAGATTAGGTATTCTTTAGTCTTAGAGGTTCAATTAAATTAATTACAGGGACCTATTATTAGGTACCTACATTTCTGGTACATTCGTTTCATGTATAACATATTCCTTTCCACAACACCACCGCCATTCTTACCAACACTATATTTGGAAGATCTGTAGCTGTAGCCCAAAGATCTCTCCACCAATTTATTTATGGAACCATCATTAATGTTTGTCTATGCTACGATAATACTTAGTGTGCTAAAAATAATGCTTTACTGGCATTTTATGTTATAATTAGGTATGTATTCAGTCTAGTAATATAATTGCAATAGGTGAGTTGGTTGTAAGTACAAGAATTCATTTGATGCGCAGAGAAAGGGCTGATTCATTCTTCCTAGAAATCTAGGTGTGACTAGGGTTGCCCTAACCAGTTGCATTGATAAGATAATTTTTACTACCCGGTATACAGTTCGGCAGTATTGTGTCAAAAGGTATCCTGAGTTCCAGAGACATCTACAGTAGACTTATTTTTTCATATTATTTTCCGACTCTGATGGAACCACCGTAGTCACGGTCGAACTCAATACAATCCTGTGTATTAGAGAAGAATGTAGAGACATTCAAAAAACGACATTGATTATGGTAAGTCTAAGTTTCAATTCTGTACATCCGGCCGATTCTGAAAATAGTGGTCTGACTGACAGACAGAAAGGCCAACCGAGTTATGATGTGTTGATCCTATAAGGCTTCCGGTCTTTAAGTACAGAACCTTAATAAAATAATGTTAAATGTCGCAATTAAAAGTAAGCAGCCCTGCCGACTCTGCTGTTTACGTCCAGTCCTGATAGGCACGTGCTTGGCCGCTCAATTCTTATCTCGCTTTCCAGTGTATCACTGGTTTCTCTTTGTCATTTTCAAGGTTCAAACGGGTTTCCTACTCCATTAGCTTTACGACCAGTCTTCATGAAGAAATGTGAAAGAAAAGAAGAAAGAAAAATGTGTTTTCTGTAGGACCTCAAGGATCACCTAAAAATGTACAGTCTAAGCTAGGTGACTCTATTGCCTGCACAACCTATCTTTCCATTGTTTTTAATTAAGTATCATTAGGTAGGTATGCTAAATGTCAAATATCGTTCGCTTCGCGATTGAAACAAGCTACCGAGACAGAAGACCGAAAAAAGTTTGCTGGAAGAAAACTCTTTTTAGGGCACGCCTTTGTATGTGCACAAAGGGCATGTGCCCTTACAATTAGTATTTAGGTATATCATATTTCTATTTTATAATTTTTTATTTTGTGTAATAAAGAATAACGAATAAAGATCGAGACGAGATACTTCGACCGACTTTGGTGGTTTTTTTTCTTCACATTATTGAGTTATGTCACGTTTTGTCTCACAAGAGCCCGTTACGAATGTTTTACAAAATCTCGCAACTTTTATTTCTGCTTAGTTTATGTACACGCGATCGAATGGGCAAAGAAACCTATACAAAATATAGGTATGCTCTTTCTCTAAATCATTTAAAATAATAGAACAATCTCAATCAATTGAAACGAATTCATTACGAGTTTTATTCAGATCTAATTAGCCGTTCCATGTCGAATCACAAAATTACAAAAGAATTTGCAGTAGATTTATTTAAAACACTGTTCATTGTTTAAATAATATTTACCTAGCAATAGTTCAATAGAAAACATATTCGACTGGATTTTACATGGATTTGGTCACAGATGAGATATTGTCTGCATCACGTGAAATAGTGTCTAGTGCATAAATTGGGGCTTATATAGGAATATGTAGGAATTTTCATGAAATGTGAATTTATAATTTGTTTTTTTTTAAATATTTATTTTGATTAAGTAAGTAATTGATATTTGAAGAATTTGAGACAGAATACCTACCGTGACCATGTATTCAGACGTAAAATATATTCTGAAACAATACAATCACACATTATAAATGTGTGTATAGATATAGGTAGATATGTTTACATTAATTTGAAACAAAACAACAAAAATGAAGTCGTTAAGCCGTGACGGAGGCCTTTAGGCGGCCTTAAAATTCTGTCACTAGATTTGGCCACTTGTTTAGAACGAACGAACAAACGAGTCGTAAGCTTTTCTTGACAATTGCAACTCACTAATCCAGTAAAATGGCAATAGAATACATAAAAGTGACAGGTAAATAAAGCAAAAGGAACTCTATCAACATAAACATCACGTCTTTGTTTTGGACAAAGATGACATCACTATAACCACGTGCTCTTGTCATAGCGATCTTTTATCAGTGTTTGATCGTAATACGTATAAGTAAGTTTAATTTGATACTGTTATGTACAAAAATAAGCTGAGACTTTAAGCCGGGCAAACAACTCTTCATGTGTTCAACTCGTGCTTCGGTGAAATCGTTATTTTTAACGACATTGTTTGAGGCTTTACTGAAACTTCGTTCTTTCATGCGTTTGTTTCATTCAGATTTGCTTTGCGATTGTTTTTATTTTTAATTTAAAAAAATACCCCATTATGCATATTCGACCTAAAACCTGTATTAAACCTGTATTAGCTAAAACGCATATTAAATCTGTTGCTATCTCTTTTCGTTGACATATGGGTGACAAGAAAAAACGTTCTTATAACCTGTATTAAATTGTCAAGTTTTTATGAATAAGACCCATATTATATAAGTACTCGTATTATTATTAAAGACATCTTTCACATGAATGTGGTCTACATAAAAGATGGGCTCTTGTGTCTGTGGTTTATTTTTAATTAATAGAAAAATAAAGAATTAGTAAGATGCTTAGTGCTCTAAAGGTATGATAGAGCAGCCGCCTTATTCTCCAAATAACCATGTCTTGACGTGGCACGACACGGCGTGGTTTACAAAACTCATGATTCGCATAAGAATAACTAAGAATGTGACCTGCACACTACTTACCTATAATCGCATTGTTTATACTGAAACGTGCCTCAAATTGTTGTAATTTACCGGTTGATAGTTTATCAAAGCACATGCTTTGTCGTTCTGAGAAATGTCCACCTACAATAACTCACCTATTTACTAACATGCATAAAACTATAGATAACTATACTTCATTTCTTGAAACGAGCTAATAGGAAGATAAAATAAACTCACGTGATTGGTCGTCGAATATAATTATCTTTCTCCTGATTGGCTTTATTTGACAATTGATAAATGATTTGACAATCTAGCCAATTACAAGAAAGTCAATTATTATTGATAACCAATCACGTGTGTTTATTTTTCATCCTATTAGCTCGTTTCAATAAATGAAGTATAGCTGCGCCCCGCGGATTCACCCGCGTAAGTCCCGTTCCCGCGGGAAACCCGGGATAAAAAGTAGTCTATGTGTTAATCCAGGGTATCATCTATCTTCATACCAAATTTCAACCAAATCGGTCCAGCCGTTTTTGCGTGAAAGGATAACAAACATACATTCTCACAAACTTTCACATTTATTATAGTAGTAGGATAGTAGGATTGTATTATACTTATGAAATACCGGCTAAGAGGATGGTTTAGGTGCTGGGCAAGCCAATTCCATATCAATGTCTCAGACACTGTGTAGGCAAAATTTCCCCCTGACACTGTATAATTTAATAATGTAGGCAAGATGTAAAGACCTATTATTTTAAAAGAAATAAACGATGAAATAATAGGTATACTTATTATATTTAATACTGTTTTATATTTTCGTATTGTATAAAGTTGTTGTAAGTATGTTATTTGTAGTGTGTTAGGAATGTCATGATTAAAAAAAATTTAAAACATTTTTATGTTTGCGTTAACTGAATAATTAACATAGAATAGTGGATTTTCAGGTATTTTGTCTTTACAATGTTAAGTGTATTATACCTATCTAGCATTTGACATAAAATATTTTAGTTAGCATTACTTCAATCACAAATATTGTTATCTTTTCTACGAACAGGTATCTACAGAAATTCTAGCGATTCTTAATACCTGACTCAGTGCCTTAAATATGAAAAAATATTATAAACTCCAGACCACTTTCAACTAACTTAATTTTAAGTCTGCTAAATCTCATAAACAGTAAAACTAAGACCGACATTATGAAAACCCCGGCTCATATGAACTTAGGTATTTTTTTTACCACGGAAATGCTCAGTTGTAACTTGTAACTTCCATTAAGCGACCACCCATCCTAGTTGCGAGTTTAATGTTAATTCGACCACATTACCTGCGAACGCACATGCTCTGGTAAAGTCCCTTATGCCTTTCATACTAAGTGTCTATTTAGCGACAGTAGCCCTACCATCAGTTTTCGAGTTGTAAATCTGTGAAGAACGTTGTGGATTATGTTTATAATAATTTGCTACTAATTACTATTAGAAGTTACCTAGATGTACTCAACATGTTTGAACATAATTGTTTGTCTTTCCTAATAAATAAAATTAAAAAAAATATCCTCGACGGTTAATTATTTCAAATGTATGAAATTATTAGTTCATGCAAGTTACCAGGGGCGGCGCTGCGCTGGATTTTCATACAATTTGTGTTACTAGTCTCGTTAAAGAGGATAGTATCAATAAATACTACAGTAAACTGGTGGTAGGGCCTCAGTATTGAGGAAAACGGCAAGAGATTCCATAGCATTAGCTTGTAAATGTCATGTCTTATGGACATTATGATCGCATGATACCTGTACCTTTTTAGTTTGACGGTTTAGAAGTTTTTCCGCTTAAAAGACGGGTTTTCAGACAGGTAAATTAAATGTTTAACTATTAATTTACATATCAAAGTAACGATCGACTAAATTATCATTTGCGTAAGGTCTCGTTTAGTTGGTGTAACTCAGAAGTTAGTTTTGTTGTAGAATCGATGTTGACTATTTTCACTGGTCCCGAAAGGCACAATGACTTCAAGTTTCTGTTTTTTCTAATTGTCACGTGTATTATAATATTTAAAATTATTGCATTCTAAGGTTCTTTGGGTAGGTATTTGCTAAAAGTTTCACTTAAAAAACTATCGTGAGTTGGACTAGATTGTATAAAACATACATTTTACTTTTTCCATTTTTATTCTATGATTTTATGTTAGTAATTTCTCGTTGTGTTAATATAGTTAAAAGTTGTTTTTGAACCATAAAAAAGACAAGAGTCACATAATAGCGGGCTAGATAAAAGCAAGGCTCTGATGTGCTAGACCGTTTTGCATTTAATTGATAGAACAATAAGCTATTTCCGCCGATGAAGGACTTAATCACTAGGATCTTGATGCACTTAGTTACCGCAACTAAGTAATCACCATCCTTAATAACTGTGACTGTTTTAAAAGATTCTGAATATTTTTACAGAGCAAAAGTTGCGATGGCAGTATATTTCTGGGACATTCTTATAAATATGGTTTTAAAAGTTGGTTTTATGTATTAACAAATAACATCCTGTGCACGTACTCTTCTGTTATGTGTGTTGAATTTATAGAAATGCGAAATAATAGTCCTATGTTAAATATCTAGCGTTAGGTATTGATTTTTATTATTATTAAATTGCCCATCCGTGATACATCCCAGGTTCATAAAAAATATTAAATAAATAAAATTATAAATGACTTTTATTAAGTATTTAACTATTTTCTCATAGCATTACTGTCAAAGCAATATTAATTTAAAAATAATTAAATCAATTTTGTAATTTGTTGTTAGAGCTAGAATATCGACGTCTATTACGAATGTGCAACACCTATTCATTTTTAATAACTTAATAAAATACTGAAAGGAGGAAAATAGCAGGATGCCTCATCACAATCATAATTATCAATTAAACAAGGCACTCAAGCAACTCGCACGCGCTCAAGCATGAATGGAGTCTCAGGCGATGATTCATCACAGCATCACTCCATTTCCACTGATAACTCTATAAAACTTAAGGAAGTCTTATGTTAAGTTATGTTTTTGATATAGGTACCTACTTTTAACACTGCCTTGGCATACGCTGTTATAGTGTTAAAATTGTTTCTTAATAAATAAATAAATAAATAAATTTTAGTTTGAGTTATAAAATTTGATGATTGTGATATTATATTTAATAATCTTATTAAATATAATATCACAATCATCAAATTTTATAACTTGTTTGTGATATTATATTTAATAATCTTATTAAATATAATATCACAATCATCAAATTTTATAACTCAAACTAAAATGTATTTATTTATTTATTTAAGTCATCAAAGTGTGAAAAACAAAACGAACCTAACTTAACCTAAATTAATGTTCTTGAGACAATACCAATACTACACATGCGAGTAGATATGTAAATAATAGATTGCGCAAACATTACCACCGGTAACAATAACAAGAGTCGGAAGCCACGCGCCACTTCTGCATTGTCAAGTGTTGTAATACTGTCGCTATTGGTTGTAAATAGTTCAGTCTTAGGTCGTAATGTTAGATTCTAACCAGCCGCTTTACAGCCGGAATCTCCAAAATTAACTAATCATACCGAACTTACGCTTCCGCAGTTCGACAGCTGATGCTTTTGAGGCTGATGCTACGTCCTGCTGGCTTACTTTGACCGTTATAAACGATTCAGTTTAGGTCCTATAATGAATCGCATTTGACGTAAGCTAAGGCGCTGACGTAAAGTTAGAACAGTTAGAACCTAAACTGAATTGTTTAATAATAAGCATGGTAAGCCGCCTGACGGTCAAATTTTCTTCTACAAATTATGTTAATGAACCTTATTACTATCTAAGCATGATTTTCAAAAGCATGATTTTCAAAAGCATGATTTTCCTTTTGTTTAAATTGACGAAAGCTTTTGCACTTTTATGTATTTATCAATCACAAAAACATTTACAATCAAAGCTCCGTGGTAACAAAAACGTCTACTCACTTGTTGTCTGATGTACTCCATCTGACAAGCGTTATCGTGCTTCAAACTTTACGATTTTGTGGTTTTTTGTATTATATACTTAAAACTATTTGTTGAGACCACAAACTACGTTTATGACGCTCCAGTCACATGATGTTTTATAGTTTGTTTTCGTCCTCTGGTTGAGTCATAACTGCAATCTCCTTGTCAACAGTTTTTAATTCTTAAGCACTTACAGAAGCGGTGGCAGTGATAGGCTAACAATATCACTTGCAAAACGGAACTTTGCCAGATTAAAGTATAGTTGGAGTTGCCTCAGCCTATGCCTGGACATTTTCAAAATATGTGTAAATGAAATCAGACACATTTATTGCAAAACATGGGTATATTGTACATGGGTAGGTCTTAGTTGTAAGGGTAAGTACTTTCGGATGTGCAAAATTAGGTAACAGTTATAATGATGTAGTTGTAAAGCAACAATGTAATTCGTTTATTACATTATTTATTTATATTCGTTATAACAACCTTTGGGCCTTTATAATGATCCCAGGAGAGGTCTAAGCGATAAGACCGCGTATTGCAGAATATGAACTACAGGAAAAAATGTAAATGTTAAAATTGTATATTTATGAGCACGTGCTTGTGTCCGGTAGAATATCTAGATCTCAATTCTAAACCATGGACAGTAAAATATTCACGACGAATAATAAACTGCGGTTAAATTTCCGATCTCGTTCCCAAGGTCATGGTTTGAAATGGAAAATGTATTGACACCAACGCTTATAATGTGCCTGAATCAAAATGTGTATTTGTTGAACGAACCTCTGATCCTTAGATATCTCTAAAAGAATGTTCCTAACACTTTTGTGAGTCGATTATTATAAAAACACACGCAAAATACTCACGTAAAAATATTGTAAATTTAAATAGGTAACTACTGACAATGTTTGAATTCATATCATTAAAAGAAACAATTGATTTGAAAAGGGAATTGAAATAATGCCACAGATTTTAATCTAACATTGCTACTAACACTATAGGGGTCCGTTATGTGACTTGATTCTTGACGTCATTAAATAAATTAATTATATGTAAAATTTTGTCCTCCATTTATATACAAAGTCAAAAGTTGTAAATTTGAATTGCAAGCATTTGAATGATGAAAGAAATATTGAGATAAAACCTGTTAAAGACGTAGTTAAGAATTTAAAACGTGCGCGAACTGACTTATAGCGCATTGTGAGACACGTGAGCTTATCACATCTTATTATCAACATCTACGCTAATATTTGGTGGATGTTTGTTTGTATAATGTAATTTTATAAACTCCAAATCTAATTGAAGATTCATCAGAGACTTTTTTCTATTTAGCTACTTATCTACGACAAATGCACACAAAAATAACAGATTACAAAGGGTGAGCTTTAATATCTACACGAAAAGTATTTTAAACGTTTTCCTTACTGCCCCCATACTTTAAGTTTCAGTGTCTAAAAAATGAGTCGTGACACATTTCTGTTTGCACAAAAATAAAACGCAATCAACGCCACGGGTTAAGACACGTGCTACGAAAATAGCCTTAGCCTTAAAATTTTTAAGGCTTTAACAATTTTGTATGTGTTTTTTGCAAATTATAAACACGTTTTCTTATTAAAGATCTGGATATTGAGTTTAATAACATCTTAAGATTTAGTGTTCCCTAAAAGATTGTGTTTGATTGTGGTTGAAATCTGTATTCATTATTGGCAACTCTTGTACGATCATTTCAATAGGGCTGTATGACGTCACTGACCTGGTCTCTTGCTGGTCCAAGAGTCGCGTCCACCTTGCACTGAGAATTCACCGCATTTTTAATGATGCTGGATTTTTAGATTTTGTGTCTTTTAATGGAAAGATCATGAAAGGTCTTAAGAGATTTCAGAGAGGCACTGAACATAAAAAGATGCGCGCGGCTGTAAGGCGTCAAACAATCAACTCCCAATAAGGCTCTTTGTTGATGCGTCAAATTAAAACAACCTTAGGTGTGAGACCAGCAATAGCTGGTCGTCTGTCATCGTTAAATAAATAAATAATACATTATTTTTGACCTGCAAAGAAGATATGCAAACAGGTCTTGATTCGGTACCCTTTTTTATATGAACAGGAATAGAGTCACTAATGCCAAGTATCTAATTCTTGAAAAAAAAAAACGTGCATACCTTAAAAAAGGAACTAGGATGGAAAGATTGAACCCAGATACGGAAACACTTTTCAGGTGTTATTGTTTTTTTCAAATCTGTACCTACTTACATGAAGATATCTATCTGTCAATCAGTCAAGGAGGTTACCTTGTTAGATAAAACATAGTATCATCATTGTATCTATCTACATATTATCTCAGAATGAATCTGTACTGATATTACAAAGAGGTAATGTTGAGTTGTTTGTTTGACGGAGGTAATCTCCGAAATTACTCAGCCGATTTGAAAGAATGAAAGAAAGAAAAATATGTTTATTTCATAGGACCCCATCATAATCACTGAAAATCGTACAGTCTTATAAGCTAGGTGACTCTATTGCCTGTTCCAAAACAACTCTCTGCACCAGGGAAAAATTCTTTCGACAGCGATGTCTATAATGGTCTGTCGGGATAGTTAGTTTATGTTTTATCCCGGTAGTTTAATTAGTACATCCGTGCAAAGCCGGGTCGTGCTGCTAGTAAAATAAAAACTACTATCAAGACGTCAGGTAAAATTGATGACTATCTACCCACATCTACATAAAGCCATATCAAGGACAAATCAGGTTAAAATCATTTTAGAAACGTGTTTTAGGACGTCAAGGTTTTATATAAGCAAAAATTAATTTACATTATTTTTATGTAGCTCTAGAGAAAGTTGTGATTTAAGTTTTATCTCTTTATAATGTTAGTATAGATTGTGGATGTACAAAAAACATCCATACAAAAAAACTTTCGCATTAATAATAGTAATCGGAAGATAAATGATTATAAATCAGCAATACATATTCAATTATATCCAATTATACTTAAGCTCATAGATAAAGAAAAATACATTTTCATTACTCATACACGGAAAGTACGCACGAAGTTGCCTGATTATAGGGTTCAAAGTAGCATTTTCTGTCCCTAGGGAAAACAAGTACTTTCCTGCCCTAGGGCAGGAAAGTAAATAACTGTCAAATGTCAACTTCATTTTTGACATTTCTTTTGTGGCATGTCGATGCATGCTAAGTGTTCAAGTTCTTCTAACTCAATCAGATGCTAGATATTATGTCTCTCTTGCACGAATTTGTGCTTCTCTAGCACTAATTATATTATATTTATTTATTTTATTTTATTTATTTAAATTTTTTCATCATCAAAAAAAAACTACTGGCAGAATGCCTACTACTGTTATAGCCATTCTACCAGTCAGTATTTTTTTTTAAATCTGGAACGCAGCTATGCCGTGCCATCGTTAGCTGCTTTTACACAATATTAAACTAGTCGATTTAAAAAAAAAAGCGAGATAGCTAATTTTCGTGTGTGAAATTTAAATTTTCATCTATTTTTTTGGTAATTTCCTTATATTCGTAATGAAAAGTAGAGTGCTTACCTCGGGGAAAAGGCTTTTCTATGCACTCGAACTATTATCGCACTCGCTGACGCTCGCGCGATAAACCATCTCGTGCATAGAAAAAGTGCCTTTGCCCCCTTGTATAGCAATCTACTATTTCTTGTTCATAGAACACATACCTATAAAATCACACTATACAGTGATATAAAAGCAATTATCGTGCCGAGACGAGGGATTTCCTAGTGTCTACGCAATAGATTTTCACGCGATTCTTTTAAACTACATTTTCATACAACAATTATGGATTTATTCTGGACGGTTCCCAGATGCTTTCTAAACTAGAACGTGCGGGGAGCCCCAGACGGATCCAGTTGATGATGATGATTTGCCCCGGAGTTATCGCGGGTATCCTGCGTCATCAGGCCAGTTGAGGACCGGTTGCTATCACCTACATAAAGTTTATTAGGCAGGTTTTAGCAGCTATTGCATTATCCTGCTAAAACCGGTTACAATTCAAAATGTTGAGGATAAACGGTAACACTGTACCTGTGTAGGTCTATTTAGTAGGTAGGTATGATTCTTCCAGTTGAAAAAGACCTGAAAAATGTACTTAATTCGGACTAAGTATTAGGTCTATACTACCTATAAATAAGTTAAAGGACTTTTTAGGTACATACAGAAGTTAACATTCCATACCTACGTGACAGACAAGTCCATTGACGCTAAGTTATTTAAAGTGAGAAGCAAGTATGAGACTAAGATAATATTTTCTTTCATCGTTCAAGGCTTAGCTTACTATGACCGTTAAAAGCGGTCCTATAATGGATGGCTTTTGACGTATGCTAAGGTGCTGACGTAAAGTTATGACAGTTAGAACCTAAACTGAATTGTTTAATAATACGGCATGGTAAGCCGGCAGAGCTTCGAAACGTTGATGGACGACGGGTTCGATCCTACAACCAGCGGATCGAAAGGTTGATGAACTCCACTCGACCAACACGGTCCTCGAATATAATTTTAAAATAAAATAATTGTACAGAATCCTCTTCAGCATTTAAATTTTTAAATTGCATCTTCTTTCAAAATAGGTAAATGGAAATTTGAAAGCAGGCTAAGTTTTGGGACAAATGAGATTATATTTAAAAATTAGTTTGCTTTGTTTTTTAAATTATTCGGTGGCTACCGGCAACTGGTACCAAAATTAAAAATCAAAAAATATGTCGTGCGTGACCATTGAAACAGAAAAACTTAATGTTAACTTTTTTTTATGTTAACTATTTTAATTCCTTGGAAAAAAGACGTAATTTTTTGTATGTAAGTGTTATGATTGTTTGAATAATAAATTTATCACCCAGAAAAATACTCGTAGTACTTTCAATACATAAACTATTTTTAAAGAACTTGTAATAATTCGTAAGAGGGCAGCCTTGACCGATTTGCGGGCAAATAAGGAGGGTTTTATTTCACTCCTTCGAACAGGTTTCAGCAAAACACAAGGTCCTGGTTCAACAATTTTCTGCCACATTTGACGATTTATAAGGTCCACTTGATACATGCGGTCATACATTCCAAACATTACGGCATTAAAGGAGACGACAACAAATGGTCCATTTCTTTCACATTATAAAAAATTCTTGGACATTTTACACGACGGACTCTGAAACTTTAGAATTGCGTTCAGACTTGCGCTGGACAGGGAAAAGTTTAAGAAGCTGACTGCCAACCTTCAATAATGGAGAGGCACTGAAAGAAGAAGAAGACTGTAACTCAACATACTAACACCCTAATTTATGTTTGTTATTGTAGAGATGCTGTCTCTATCTTTCTATGTATAAATCTACACTTTAAACATTAAATTTTTGTCTACTTTATTTATTAACAGAAAATTTCGAAGCCTAAGTGCAGATTAGAGAAAGGTGACTCAGAGTTTTGTTATACATCTTTGCAGATACTCAGGCATCGAATAGTGCTGACCACGTAAAAAAGTCTGAAATGTCATATTTTATGAATATTGGACAAACCGATCTTTTGTTTGTTTGTATTGTGTGTGTCCACGTTTGATGAAAGATGTATATCTAATCAATAAAGTCGAGAAATAAGTTTTAATTTTCTTTCGAATCAGTTTTAAAATAAATTTGAGTATTTAGAAGTACTTTATTTTGTAACCAACCAATTCATAAGTTAAAAATGATAATAGGTTTTTCAGAAAACGAAATAATTATTCAAGAATGAACGTGTCAATTAGGTACATGCATAATAATAGGATGACGACACTTTGGAAATATGTGACCACAAATACCTACCTACAAATTTTTCGTTGAATTTTGAAAGTGTTTACCTATATAAGTGCATTCCACCTACCTATAGGTGTTAATTAAAATAAATGAAATAAACCAAATCGTACACACACACAAACAAAAGGGGTTTTTTCTGTTTAACACGTTGGGTGCCGCGGACGCACTGGCTCGACTTCCAGCCGCGACGCCGTATTTAGGCCTTGAATGTGTTAAATGCGCCATCTTGTTTACGCAAACTATAAAAAAAAATCTATTAGGTACATTTCTTGGGGAAAGTTGTTGGCAACATCACAACACTCTAAGAAGAAAAAAAGCTGATAGGAGAAACCATCAGACACAGCTAGTTTTTATTATAAACATGTATGTTTTAGTGCCGTAAATCATGAGGAAAACCTATGCAAGGTAGACTAGCCCACAGACTCACACGAATGGAGTTAACTAATCAGTTTCCGGCACACGAGGAGAGCTACTCGCCGGAAGTGGAATATGAATTCGGAACGAAGGCTTCTTTTGACATACAAGGTCATACTAGGGGACATTTTGTTACAGACTTTTGAACTAATACGAGTATAACAGATCTGTTTAGTATATCGAGGTCAGTATTGACGAAAATCGACGCAAATGAAATGATTGTACTTAAGCTCTTTTTCTGTCATTCTATTTCTATCTGTGAAAACTTCTAATTAGCCTTATGGTTCTATCAACTTCTTTATAATATGTATTTATGTGCTGTTAGTTTTCCTAAAAAATAAATAAATAAATAAAACTAGATAAACGTTGCTTGGTTTGTTTGTAACAAGTAATCTCAATTGAAATTGAACGGGATTCCCTTATATATTTATCGCGTAATTCCCTTATTTTAAAATAAATAAATAAATCTGTATGAAATTCGCTAAAGTTTAAAATTCCGAAACTACTCACTCGATTTCAAAAACTGATTTCAGCAATATTTGGAATGAACTTTTGGAATGGATGGACTCAGGTTAAATTTAAAAACCTATTAAAATAGTTAATAGAAGAACCGTAACCTGCGGGAGAGACGCCCCGCGCCGTTGTGTCTGATTGTAGGCTTGGCTTTAGCCGCCTTATTATCCAAATAATCATGTGTTAACGTGGCACGACACGGCGCCGGCGGCGGCGTAGTATTTTGAATACTGCGATGGATTTCAAAAAACAATAGCTAGATAACGTGCAATTTCTTACAGCGTCATGTTTTGAAAGTCGTCAAGAATCGACCAGCAGGAAAGTTTCTTGCTCTGTTCATGTCATAATTAGCTTGTATTCGTTTTCTCTAAGGCAAATCCATTAATTTATTGCTGGATCTGTTTCGAAAATAAGTTATTGTTATGGCAATAAAAATATATTTCACATGAAGGCTATATTCATATAAGACACTACAATATATGACTTGTGTAGACCTTGTCTCTATGTCCTTTCTACGCGTTTGGGCTTTGGTCCAAATTACTTCAAATAAAATATGAAATTTCCTCAAAAACGGCGATCAACTTAAAACTGCCGTCGTATGACGCCATAGTTTGCTGTATTTTGTTTGGTTTTTATTTTTTGTACTGAATATACTTTGTCTTAATAAAATTATCCAACTACGTTTATGAACTGGATATGATGATATCAAGATAATACTTGCAGCATAATATCGTTATATCGTTACTAATTGGTTTGTTGGGACAGTATTTTAGAAATAAATAAAAACTAGATACTTTCTTATTAATATGATAATATATACCTACTTCATATATTGTATTGCATCTGAATGATCTCTTCTTTTTTACGATTCAACATTTTCAAAAATGCAATGTTGTAACGCGCAGTACCGGCTTTCATTCAAATTTTAAATACATAGACCACGGCGCGACGAAACAAAACGTTTCCTCTTCCGGTTCGCGCGCAAATCCCTTGACGTCTAGCGCCACCTCAAGGCACGCGCGGGAAACACTACAATCCGCGCCCGCGCGCTTTTGCGCATAGTGACAGAGAGGCGAACCGAGAGTACGCAACGCGCGACAATAGACTTTTGTTTTACCGAGTTATTAGTGGATTTATATTTTATTGACTGTTTTATTGTGTTTATTGTTCTTTTGACTGTCCCCGTGTGTGTTTTATATTATACTTTATACATTTTACCTCTTGTTTGAACTCACCTAACCCCCTTGGAGCTAGCTAGCCGGGCTGGCGCTAAACTGGCTACCCAAGCGAGGGCCTAAAAACTTTGTGTCAGTCAGTGTAAAGTGAATTACCGGGACAATAGTTTTAACACACAAACAATATGCCACGAACTCGCCGTCAATCACGCCGTCAATCGGAGTTCGAGGACGCGGTTGAAACCGACTCCATTCCGACGCCGACGCCGACATCAGTGAACATCAATGCCGCCGATGTCGCGTCCATTATGGCATCGCAGACCGCAGCATTTGAGCGCCTGCTCGACAGAGTTTTATCGCACGAATCTCGTCGCGAGCCGCCATCACCGACGCCTGCAGCGGCGGCGCCTTCGCCCGCCAGCTCGGCGTACGCGCCCGCTTACCACTTCGGTACTTTCGCGCTATGTACAGCGCGATTCAGCGGAGCGCCCGGTGGAGACTCGCTCGACGGATTTTTGGATGCTGTGGAAGCATATAAGGAATGCGCCTTCGTGGGAGATGATAACGCCCTGCGCGGCTTATCCATGCTGGTGACAGGAGATGCAGCCGTGTGGTGGCAAGGAATAAAATCTACCATCACCTCCTGGACCGAAGCCGTGATCTCTCTACGAAGTGCCTTCGGAGACCGCCGTCCGCCTCATCGCGTTTATTTGGAGCTCTTCAGTATGTCTCAAGGACCGTCAGAGAAAACAGAGCTGTTTGTCGCCAAGGCGAGAGCATTATTCGCCCGCCTTCCCCCCGGCGACGTCTCTGAAAAAGTTCAGCTCGACATGCTATACGGCCTTCTACACCGTCGCTTACGAGAGCGCCTCCGTCGAGACGAAGTAACTTCCTTCGACATGTTACTACGAAAAGCTCGACATGTTGAAGACGCAACAGACGAAGTTAACGAGAGCTCACTCCAACGCCGCCGTAATATTTCGCCTCCTTCATCAACTGCGAGCGATGACCTCGCCGTAAACCTAACGCTGCCGCCGCAACCTAGTGGGTTCGCGCCGACGACGCCGCGAGTGACACGCGGACATCATACGTTGAGCGCCGCCGGCAGACATCAGCATAGCAACAACGACGCCGCCGCCCGAGATTCTGCACTTCCCTCGTCGCGAGACGCTACCGCGCCGCGACCTGCAGCCGACGGCAATCGGAATCGATTCTGCGTCTATTGTAAACGATACGGACATTTACGTGACGAGTGCCTTAAACTAAACGGGAAAATGGACAGCGCCGATCTACAAACTGTACCTACGTGCTATGGTTGTAATGCGAAAGGTGTAACGCGGTCCCAGTGCTCAAAGTGTAACGCCGCCGATTACTACGCCCTCGACGCGACGTGGTCTATTCCCGCACTCGATTCTTTTACCGGTGAGGTAAAATCTCTGGTAAGTCCGTCTAAATTTTCAAAACATAATGTCTCAGTGCCTACTTCTCTTCCAAGTATAAAATCACAAGTTCATAAACACGAGCAAACCCGTGTGCGCGACGCAACTTACTTGCCTACACAGTTCAAGGCCGTCATTCCTACGTTCAACTCAAAATACGTAGCAGATTACGTCCCGACCGATTTTAGAGCGATTCTCCCTATGCGCTTTTTCGGTAGTACAAATAAACGTAATTCTAGACCTAACAGCTGTTCTAATCGTAGTCGTAAGAAGTCCGCTACTTGTGATAATTCCTACAGTGCAATACCTACGCGTTATTGTTGTCCTGCAAATGCGAGTACAAACTCGAAACAAGTCATAACGCCGAACAATAAAAATAGGGTGACCATGATGTCGAAAAGTAGGGACTCCATATTAAAGTCAGGACATTTTTCCAAAGTGGGTTTTAATGACAAAAGTGTTTCTCCGAGTGACTCTTTTGAGCACCGGACTAGGTTAAGACCTATTTTAAGCATTCAGATCTTAGGAATTAGAGGTAGGGCTATGTTGGATTCGGGCGCTAAAAGCAGTATTGCTGGTGCTTTACTTTATGATCTGCTTCAAAAACACAATCACCCCTGCGAAAAAGCTACACGTCGTGTCAGGCTTGCTGATGGATCAGCGCGCACTCGAGACGTACTTCTGACTACGTTGGAAGTAAGGATCACTCCCGAAAGGTCAGTGACCCTCGAGTTCACGATATTCCCCGATGTACAAGGTAATGAAACTTTGCTAGGGATGGACTTTTTAGTGGCAGCGGGTCTCGTACTTGATTTCGCAGAATCGACCTGGCACTTTTCAGGTAAGAACATAAAGTTTCCGATTGAATACGAAGATCCAACAAGACCGATGACCTTTTCGTCAGCTGATTTGTTGATGCATGATGTCGATGAGATCATGACAAGCTCTGTTGGTAAACAACATCAGTCTAAAAGTTTTCAACTGCAAGGGGAGCCTGAGCCTCCAGCTCTGCAACGAGGAGATGTTCTGTCGATCGATTTGTTCGGTCCACTCCCAGCTGGAGACCAAGGGGAGCGCGTGTGTCCCGTGACAGGTAAAACCCCTGCGTTCATGACCTTTGCTCGTGAATTGCGTACACCATTCGTAGGTCAACATGGTTCACGCGTTCTGGATAAAAATATTTATGTCCCGCAGGTTACGCACAATGTTAGGAAACATGTCAAGTCTCAGGACTTTCGAAGGACTACCCTTCCAGTCATACCCAAAGGGCGCATAAGGAGAGCTCCTCGTACAGTTTTAAGTCCCAAGTTGGACTCGGGACGAGCTCCCAACTTGGAAGGGGAGTATGTAACGCGCAGTACCGGCTTTCATTCAAATTTTAAATACATAGACCACGGCGCGACGAAACAAAACGTTTCCTCTTCCGGTTCGCGCGCAAATCCCTTGACGTCTAGCGCCACCTCAAGGCACGCGCGGGAAACACTACAATCCGCGCCCGCGCGCTTTTGCGCATAGTGACAGAGAGGCGAACCGAGCGTACGCGACGCGCGACAATAGACTTTTGTTTTACCGAGTTATTAGTGGATTTATATTTTATTGACTGTTTTATTGTGTTTATTGTTCTTTTGACTGTCCCCGTGTGTGTTTTATATTATACTTTATACATTTTACCTCTTGTTTGAACTCACCTAACCCCCTTGGAGCTAGCTAGCCGGGCTGGCGCTAAAATGTAACATAAACTATTAATAACTGTCATATTCTTGTGAGGAATGACCAATTTTGAATAACTCAATTTGGAAATTTCAAATTATAGCCTCCGTATTCGCAACAGATAAATTATAAGAGTTGTAACAAATTTCCCAAGAGCTAATGTTTTTCCTTGTATCAGATTTGTTGAGGATAACAAATATTGTATTTCGCTAGAGAATGAGGCGCAATACACACCTATTTGGGTAAGAGACTACCTACTACCGGTTTCTTGAAATTAATTAATCCTAATTTGACACTTGTCACGTGATTTGGCAATTTGTTAATTTTTGAGGTTATCAGCGTTCGAGGAAACGACTTTATAGTTCCCAAAAAGAAAAGTGCTCTCTCACTCTGACAATTTTATAAGCACAATTGGATTGCGAACATCAAAATGTAAGCTTTTAAGATTTACTTAGCAAGCACAGAAACTTTATTGTTAAGTAAATCTTCTTGTAGACAGATTTTAATTATTCATAAAAGTTACTTGATTACATAGAGGTCAATAGCATCTGCGTAAAAAACAGTTCATGAATCAAGTTCAAACAACTTTCGAAGAGTACACAAAAAGTTAGCCTGTTTTGCTGGAATAGCTTAAATGAATGTGATAGTAGAAGACACTGTAAAATGACTTACAAGTTTTTTATTGTGAGTGTTATACATAATAATAGTTGATACGCTCTCAAATATTTGAGTATCCTATGAGTATTTGAACGTAGTGCATATCTGTTCTTCCACTATCAAACTAAAATGAAGACCGCTCGCATCACTTTGAACTGCCTGATCTCGTCACCTTCGGTATTACCAAGAAATAATCAGCATTTGAGGTAATGCTAACTCTACTTGATCTACTTCCTTCAGGTAATTACCACGAGTCCAAGTCTACGTCAGCCATTCCCCGACCACAGAGTTACCGACGTCGACGTGGACCTTCAAACCGCTGAAAGAATGTGTCATAGCAACCTTCGGCCGGAGCCGTGACATTGAACGCGTCAAACTTCATAGAGCTTCGCTATGTTTACATTACAAAATGTACAAAATGGTGACTAATGTTGATATAGGTCCATTACTTACTTGTTTTTTCATTACTCCTATGCGTCATATAAAAATGCATAATAATTTCTACACATTTACATTCTGTATGCTTTAAACAGTAAAGGAAAACATCGTGAGGAAGCCCGCGGCTTGTCAGCCCCACTCGTATTGACACGTATTGTTGTCTTTCCTGTGGATATGGCCGGCTAAGCAGCTGCCTTATTCTCCAAATAACCATGTCTTAACGCGGCACGTCTCGGCGTTCTTATTTTGAAAAATTGTATGGATTTTAGAAAACAAAAGCTAGATAACGTGCAATCTCTTACCGCGTCATGTTCTAAATGTGTTCAAGAATCGATCTCCTGAAAGGGATGGTTTAGCTGCAAGCCTATTCCATCTTAACAATGTCCCAGGCACTACAGTGTCCCGCTAAGTGTAGGCAAAGATTGCCTCCTGACGCTGTATAATCATCTAGTAAAGTAGAGAGAAGTAGAGACCACGGATTTTCACTTGCTGTAATCCTGTTACTGCTGTTACAACACTTTCCTTGGCGACCTTGTTTGAAGAATTTTAGAGTGAATGAGGCGAAAGGTAAAATAGGATATTACTATACTCAAGAAGCTATCCCGGGATCAATGTCAAACATACCGTAACAACCGTACAAATCTTATCACATCGTAACAGCAATGAAAAGTATTTTTTGTATAAATTAATTATTTACAACCTTTTGAAACAATCCCTTCAGATCACGTGTTGTCATCAAAAAGGATTTATCTATTTTCATTGTTTACCAATAATAACAAAGGAAACGTTTCTTGTTTACGTACTTGCTATCACGTGTGTAAGTTGATTTTGGTACCTACCTAGTACCTACTTACCTACTTACCTCCAGTCTCATTAACCTATCCATCTTTGGTTGCAGCTATTTGTCATTTTTTGTAACTAGAATGTCCATGCCGTGTCTCTTGTTTTTTCATATTTTAATTGTTATAGAAAGTGTCCTCAAATTAAGTAAATCAAACTTAAATTCAAGGATATTTTAAACCCCGCTATCAGATTCACAACTACATCTGATCCCACGAAATGGACAGTTCAAGGCTGCTCCACTTAATTCCACTAACAATGCACCTCCCCCCTCCCACCGCGTACCCCGTTATCGAACAATGCACCCCCCTCTCCCGGGAACCAACTCGATCCCCTAGATGCCCTAGTTTCAGCTCAAAATGGAACAACTTTCACCTTATTCGGGTGTACGAACTTTAAACCTAGACTGGGTTAGGTTCCAAAACTAGTTTCTTAACTGTTTCTTAATGAAATGTTTTCTAGCAGAATACCAGGACTCGTAAAAGTAGGAAATTTCTTAAGATGTAGTATACCTATTTAATAATAGAAAAATAATAAAGATGTCTGAGAAGACAAGACAAAGGGAAGAAATAATAACCTAACCCCCTTATGCATAAAAACTTGACAATTTAATACAGGTTTTAAGAACGTTTTTTTCTTGTCACTCATATGTCAACGAAAAGAGATAGCAACAGATTTAATATGTGTTTTAGCTAATACAGGTTTACTGGTCGATTATGCATAAGGGGGTTAAACTATAAAATTTTACGATCCGCGTTACAGAATTGTAGATATAAATAACTATCGGCACGTCCCGGCTTTACAAGGGTGTACCAATGAAACTACCGGGATAAAATATAGCCTATAACTATCCCGACAGTCCATTCTACACATCGGGGAAATAATATTTGAAAACGGTTAAATGGTTTCGGAGATTACCCCCGTCAAACAAACAAACAAACTAACATTACCTCTTTAACATATCATTATAGATGAAAATGATGTAGGTACATAAATGGCGGAACCAACATTTTGGCCGAAAATTCTACGTAACTTTTTGCAGAATAAATAAAAAAACTATTATATTTACCAAGAACAAAACATTTTTCCTACGAAACAAGGGGATAAAGAACTCTTGAATGAGAATGAGTGCCTTACTCTCAAATTGCAAAACATTTTGCAACATAAAATCAATACAAATTCAAAAAATTTCTTAAATGAAGTTATGAAAACAGCAGAAGCCTACTGAAACAAGGAAGAAGTCGAATGTAAACAGTTATTAATCAATATCGTAGGTACTTATTTATTTATCGATACTGCGTCGTACGTTGGAACCATATTTATAGGTACTGTCAGGTTTTGTTATAATGGTAAATAGAAAACTTCGTCGTTTATTCAGCACTTTGTTTATCTTTTGACAGTAAAACTTATTACCTAAAAGGGTAGTTGATTATAAAATTTCCATCTATCAATCATGTGTGACAAATGATAACATGTCATTATGATCACAGTATGTCTGTCTGTGTATTTTTTTAGGTGATTAATTCTTATGCGTCACCAATTCTGCTATAGCATTATTTTTGACAAATAGAGGATACCTACCTAGTTTTTATAGCGCGGTGTTCCGCGAGGCACAGCTAACGTATGCTTTATAAAGGCTTTACCAGATAATTTATACAGCGTCAGAAGGCAAGCTTTGCCAACAGTTACTGGGACAATGTAATGCCTAGGACATTTTTGATATGGAAGGAATAGGCTTGCCCAGCAGCTAAACTACCCTCGCAGCCTAGCCGGCCATGTCCACAGGAAAGACAATGGTCAATACGTGACTAGCCGCGGGTTTCCTCACGATGTTTCCGTTCGTTTAAAGCTCAAGCTCGTGTCATCGGAACACCTCGGCAATAAAGCATACTTTATAATAGCTTTATACAAACAATATGAATGTCGAACATAACAATGTCAGACTGCATTATTGTCGCAGGACAATATTGTATCGATTGGAAGAATGTCCATTAACTGTCAAGCACGTGTCTTCGCGCCTCCAGCCGCTAGGGTTGTCTCAAGAGTCAAGATAAACTAAAATATTGTTTGGACATTAAGGCCTCTGCCGCCTTACCCCCTTATGCATAATCGACCAGTAAACCTGTATTAGCTAAAACACATATTAAATCTGTTGCTATCTCTTTTCGTTGACATATGAGTGACAAGAAAAAAACGTTCTTAAAACCTGTATTAAATTGTCAAGTTTTTATGCATAAGGGGGTTATTCTCCAAATAACCATGTCTTGACGTTCCACGAAACGGCGTGGCTATTTCGAATAATGTAATGGATTTCAGAAAACAAAAGCTAGATAATGTGCAATCTCTTCGTCATTAGATTAGAAATATGTTCAACAGAGTAATTGCAAATTGAGTATCTAAATTAGATTCAGCTGTACGTTTATAAGTAGATGTATGTAGTTATGTCCGTTAAATTTTTGCAAGCTAGTCGCTGTCATAGAAAAGAGACTTCACTATTTGAGGTACACTCTATATTTTGGACTCAAAAACATATTATATTTAAAACTATTATATTGTTTTCGTCAGCCCTACTCACATCTAAATTGGGAATCATTTATCTAAATGAGCGTCATGTGATCGATGTCTACACGGAGTAGGCACGGGTGCTTCAATAGAACCACTACTATTGATTTGTTCTATTTGTGATGCCGTTGAGATCCTGAATGCTACCATTGATCAATTAAAATGTTACGTAACTTATTGACTGATTAAAAAATGCTCTTTGGAATACGATTGATCGTTTGAGAGGTTTTAATCGAACTGTTCAAAAATTTAAAAGTTACGTCTAAATCTCTGATATCTTTGATACTTTATCCGACAGTCCATTCCACACATCGGTCAAAGAATCTTTGAAATCGGCTAAGTAGTTTAGGATATTACCTCCGTCAAACGAACAAACTTTACCTCTATAATATTAGTATTAGACCTCTCTCGTTTGAGCCTCCCCTTTTCCTTGAAGTTTTCATCCTTCACGTTTTCTAAGAATTCGTTCCTTTCTGTTTCGTTTTTCGAATTTTGTTCAAGGGTATCCTTTCTCAGTTCTTAGTAACGACTCCTGTCTCCTTGAATTTTATTTGCAAACATTTTTAACAAAGGATAATTTGCATAGAATTCTAGAGATTAGTTATATTAGATTAGTTATATAGATTAGTTTTAGAAAATTAACTTCACTGTGACTGATCTTAGAATCAAATTTAATTAGTTCTCCCAATTACATGTCTTTGTAATTTTCTTGACAATCTATTTCTATCCTAATATTAATAACAGGTAATGCTGGTTTGTTTGTTTGACGGAGGTAATCTCCGAAACTACTCAGCCAATTTCAATATTATTTCACCGATGATGTATAGAATGAACTGTCGGGATGGTTATAGGCCAGTCACGGGTGTACTAATGTAACCCGGGATAAAATATAGCCTGCCCATGGTCATCCGGAAACTCAATTTTATACATAGGTTAAAGAGTTTTTAAAATAGGATGAGTAATTTCGGAGATTCCCTTTACAAACCAACATTACCGCTTTATACCTATAATATTAGTAGGTAGAGCTTTGAGGAACCTTAGAGGATATACATAACAGAAATAATTAAAAGGCAGATCAAACTTTGTAGCGTCAAAGGGACATTGAGTACCTACTCCTATGAGTGACGTCGCTGAGGGTTACAGTTACGTGGGTAGCACCGTGACTGTAACCCTTAGTGACGTCACTCATCTCACAGCCAAGGGATCGTCATCAGTGACGCTAATTCGAGAATAGCCGTCAATCTGACATTTAGGTACGTCAACCTTCGGGTCACAGAGTCCACCCACTGATTGTAGCGATCGATGGAATGGCGCTCAATTTGTCACAAGTAGGCACTGTTTTATTGATACCAAGAATTCGTTTGCAATGTCACTTATTCTTTTATTTTATTTTATGTTAATGACAGATAGATACATAAGGAGTTAACAAATTACATTTCAATGAACCATTTCATACGTCTTATGGTTAGGATTTGTTTTATGTATAGGCATGTAAATGTTGGGTGGTGCTTTTAGGAAGAAGTTTGGTTATTTTGGCTATGACATTAAAATACGTGCATGACACTTTAGTATTACGTCATATATACGAAAGCATGTCGAAAAACACGCACAATACGCACATGTTCAAAAAATCGTATAATCATACTAAGTACTTGTAAATAGGCTTAAATTTACAGAGCTCTATAAAGTATAACACTTAATATAATACTATACCTACTAGTAAAAGTATCTAAATGGTGTTTGATCATGACTGGACAGAAAGAGAGATATTATAAAAGATCATCATTTGATTTAGAGGGCAGTTCAATGAACGTCGACCGAGCTGATCACCAAAAATGTCCCATGTATCACACAGTCACACTGTTTCACTTTTAAAGATTGGCATTAATGCGCCCTTTTATAAATTTACTCATTCGTTTTACAATGCCTTGTTTTGCAAACAGAATTTTTTCATTTTTCAATTCATAAATGTTTGTTTTGTAACTTTTAATTTGGGACCTTTGTTGTCTTACAAAATAAACCCATATTTGTTGTTCACTTCAAAGGACGAATACAAAGAAATACACAAACAACCATCTTAATTTTCCATTTGCCTTGAAATTCGATCGAACAGCGATTGAAAAACAAACAATGTGACACACTGATCTTACAAATGTCATAACAGTGTGTATAATAATCATGTGACTTACGGTTCTTGTGAATGATTGTTATAACAATAAAACAACGATAGTGCTGTGATAAAACTAATTACACGAGACATTCCGTGTGTCTTGCAATACCGTAGGCATTGATAAAATTTAACAGAATATCAAGAGCTTTTTCAGGCAGCTATCAAAATGTTTTTGAAAGAGGCATCGTGGAGAGATTACGTCGGGAACGTCGGGATAAATAATAAAAAAGGTAACGTGATAAATACCCGGTCATATAATTTATAAAATGACAGATGCACAGTTCAAAAAGCATGATAAATATTTAAGGACTTTACCGTCCTTCACGTAAATATGAAACAATAATTTTATCAGGAACAAATTTTAAAGCATATCGTCTCAAAAATGGTAAAACCAGGAACAAAGATACCTAGAGAAAGAATGTGAAATATTGTAAAAAGAAATATACTTGTGAACCCATCAAGACTGTTGTTTTAGTTGATAGCTTACAGAGTAGGTATCTTTTTTCCTGGTTTTACCATTTTATTATGTCGCGTTGTTTGATCCTTGATTAGACCTACTTAATTTTGGAAATGACCTGCGTTCGAGAAACCGACTGGAAATCTTCTATGGAAAAAATGCTGCAATATTCAAATGAGCAGGTGCGTCCCAGTTCCATGAGGAACCAGCTCCTTCATATTCCTCACGAGGTTCCTCGGTGAAACCGCTCCTTGCGCGACCACTTTCTAAACTGGCTGCGACGAGTCACGACACTCAATACTTGCTTTAACTGGTCCTTTCTTGGGCATAGGGTTGTTGACCCGCTTTATAAATCAAGTTTTGTGTAAGAAAAGTGCATTGCGTGGATTTGGATCCTATCGATCTGACAGTCTTACAACAGTAGCTACTCTCTTATCTACATAGCGCTCTCCGAAGGCTGATGGAAGTTCAGGACGACTCAGAAAGTCCAAAGCCATGAGAGTTAAGTATCGAAAAGACCTACTAAGTCACGAAAAAAACAAAATTATAAAAAGCTGTTTTTCTATGTGTTTCCGATAAATTTTACGAAAAAATCAGTCTTTCAAAAACTTATTTTTTTAAAACTAAAAAACAGCTTCGTTTATGTAGAGCATATCTCATTTAAGTATTTCTTATTTATAATTATAATAATGAAAACTCTCACGATTTCAGACTTATTAAGTAGCTCTGAAAAAAAATCGCTTTAAATAGCAAACATGTAAGTACTCGTATAAAATCTTCATTTAACTGCAAAGGGTAAAGGGTAAAGCTGTTGCCAAGTTACCGTTAAAGTTTGATCATTGAAGTACCAGGCACAGAGCTTACAGTAAAATATAATATCTTTTATATGGGTTCGTATTTTTTTCAATCCAATTACAAAGTTTATTACAAATGTTGACGTGAATGTTGAAACCTTTGCTCTGAGGTTGAAACGATGCTTTTGAAGTCTATAAATAATTAATTATAGATGTTTTTTCATAGGTTTTATGATTGATGTATTTTGGTGTAGGGAGTTGCGTTGGAAAATGCAATAGTGCAATTCAACCCTTGAAGTTTTACCGAAATAAATGAAAAAGTCATTAATTCTTTCAGTAATCGGATTGTCTAAAACAGAAGCTTAATGTTGCCGAGCATTTGACTAGACTAGAGACCTGCCTGTTTTAATGTCCAAATAGGTATGTTTACTTTTAAAATTATGTGTTCCAGAATGAGGAATGCATGACTACAATCATTAAAATACAATTAGCTTCTACAGTACTTACAGTCAAACCCAGTCAGCCTAAACTACTTAAGGATTTACTTACCTACTATAGATATATCAGAGGCCCTACCATCAGTTTACTGTAGTATTGATACTATCCTCGATACCGAGTCAAGTATCGCAAAATATATGAGAATCCAGCGCAGCGCCGCCCCCGGTAACTTGCATGAACTAATAATTTCATACATTTGAAATACTTGACTCGTTAGCGAGGATAGTTAACTATACAACTCGAAAACTCATGGTAGGGCTACTTGTCTGATAACTAGGCTTTACACGCTCAACAACTTCCAAAACCACTTTTCTAATGTAAAATTCTATAAGCGATTAGAATGCAAAAACTCGGTTGTAAACAACGTGACGATGCCCTACGTCACGGAACGGGTTTTATGCGCGTGCGCTGACTCACTCATCAATGGGGGGGCATACCCCCTCCCGCAGAGTCATGTGACTTCCCCCCCGCAGAACCGGCCCCGACTTTCCTTGCCCCCTCCAAAGTGCGTGCATGTAGTAACTGTTTGGTACGCTGTGGTGTTGCAACGCCTGCATAGGCCGATGACCTCTGGTTTCCGTCGAAGGTTCACTTGTCACGTGATGCTTCAGAGTACAGATGTACATGTTGACCGCGTTTCGTACATTACGTAGATAGGCAGAGATAAGTGAAAGAATTTCAGTGACGCACAGACTGCCCTACTGATTATTAAACATAGAATATGAATAGTGATACTACTGTTTGCTTTCTTAACTTTTTAGACAGCTTTAAGGTACGGTTTATGGTTTAAGAAACTTTATTCTCATAAGAATTTACAATTCACTTACAAGGTATGCGTCAAAATAGTGCCGCCTCCTATTTGATCTTATTATTAGTACCTTGAACGTATTGTATTTTATCTGTGATTTAAAAAAAAAGATTTTATTGTTCCGTTTGTGATGGTGACCACCAAAGTCTGTTTTCCAGTCGATGTCCAACCACTCTGGCGATGTCGTCCGACCACCGCTGCTCGGACGACATCGTCAGAGTGGTTGGAAGAGAAAAGATGAGGCTAGCAAGAGAGATATAGAGGAAGCCTACATACAGCAGTGGATAACGGGTTGGATGGGCTACATCCCACTACCGGACAAAGGTCCCCATCTCTCCGACCATCTATGACACTTCCCACTAATCTCTCCAAGGAACCTTAATTGAAATATTGTCCGTGTTTCTCAGAATTTTTAATTCAAGTAAGATTGATTGATTGATTGATTGATTGATTGATAAATAATTCTTTATTGGTTCTTCACGACTAAACAGTAACAATTTCGAAAAGAGACAATTGTGCACCAACTGACGGCCTTATTGCTCAAAGCAATTTCTTCCAGGCAACCATTTGACTTTTTTTTTTAAGACCGGTCTACTTACAAGAAAGAGTTCTTAACCACAATATTAAAGTAAGTAATCACGTCGACTCCCGGGGTCTTCAAGGTTTTCCGGATTTGTCAAGATTTTCCCGGTACGTGATTTTCAATTTCCTGTGGACAGAACAGGGGCTTTCAATATTGGTTCGGACATTTTGACCTTTTTTAACGCGTTCCCTGCTACAAGATCTTAGGTGCTGTTAGCTATAAAGCTCTTCATCTACTCCAAGTGCGACACTCAACGTGTTAAGGCTCCTCTACACGTCGGCGGACGCATCTGCAGACGTCATCTGCCGATGCGTCCGCCGACGTGTAGACGGGGTAATTTGCGCGTCTGTTGTAGGTATTTAACGTCCGGAGATGCGTCTGCCACTTATCCGTTTGTTGTCGGTTTTTGTGGCACGGATCAAAGGGTTTCGGCGCGAACGTCCGGCGTCCTGTCCACACGTCTTACGACGCATCAGTTTGCTCGGAATCGCGATTGAATGTGCACGCGTACTTGTGCTTTAATTTACTTTGCGCAGCATTCGTGAAAACTTATGAAATGGCTAACAATATGAGCACTGAGGAAACTTTTAAGTTCATTGAGCTATATCAAGCTGAAAACTGTTTATGGAACCCTAAAAATAAATACCACAAAAATAAAAATGTTGTAGGTACCTAAACTGTTATTATAATTTTAATAATCTATGTATCTAGTTCTGTTTCTATGTATAGCCAGCATCCACCATCTTCTTCTTTTCCATTTATTTTTAATAACTCTATTGCGATGCACATTTACGTAGTAGTTAAAAGTACTAAATAAATAAATAGCTGCGGTAGCTATGATCTCAATATCCATATTTAAACGTTGTGTCTCTGTCGAGAATGAACTTATACTGATCAAGCAACAGACGTGTGGACGACTCGAGGTGATCCATCTGCGGATGCATCTGTCAGCGTCCGCGGACGTATCTGTAGACGTGTAGAGCAGGCTTTAAACGATTAAAAAAATGAAAATGACCACGACTGGCCCAATCTAAAAGAAGACAGTTCTTTCAGATTTTAGTGAATTTTTTAGGTCTTTTCAGGGGCTGTCAAAGGTATGTCCAAATACATTATTTGGTCCATACCCACCATTAAAAATATATCTCAGGGAAACATAAGGATGAGATTGATTTGTTAAAAAAACAAACTTCTGACTTTATCTGTATACTGTAGGTAAATTTACCCAAAACTTTACCTTAATTCTTAATTTTGCATTTCATTGAGAAGATTAGTTTCTTTGTCTTAATTTAATTTACTTTTATAACACTTTACGGCTTGTTTAGTTAAGGTTTTGTTATTATCCCTGACTCTTACACATAAACAACATTACTGTCATAATATGACAGTATGTGAGGTGAAGAAAATATTGATTTAAAGACGTAAAGGAATGTATGGTAGGTTAGTTATCTATAGTATATGTTAAAAATAAACATCATTAGGTAATACGAAGCTATTATCAGCATTTTCATCAATCTCTTACCGCGTCATGTTTTGAAAGTCGTCGAGAATCGACATCCTGATTTGAAAAAGGTTCAACCATTTCATTCTGCAAGTTCGCAGATGATACAGTCTCCCGTATCGATCGCAGCAACAGGTGCCGCAGTTTGCTCTTGACATTGAAACTGCTGATGCCAGAATACACAAATTACACATTCGTCATGCTGTGCCTTATTCGTTGTTAAAATAATAAATAAATAAATAATAATAAATATCCTTGGACATTCCACACAGTGTCATCTAGTCCCAAGGTAAGCAATTTAATGCTTGTGTAACCAGATGACTGATATTTAATACATAGATACATTTTTTTTGTAAATACATACACATTATAGATAGATAACACCCAGACACGGAACAAATATCTGCAGAACATACAAACATTTGTCCCGTAGCGGGGATCGAACCCACAACCTCGGCATCTCAGCCGGGCGTTCGCCCAACTGCGCCACATAGGTCGTCAAATAATATCGCGACTGTTTCCAACAGTTTTTCTCTAAGATCTGTAGGCATTTTACATCCTTTGATTGCCCTATTATGTGCTGTAAAAATATTATGTGTATTAAATAAAATAAAATAAATCTGCCATAAAACTACGATTAAAAATTTACTATTCTAAATCATCTCGTGTCAAAACTGTGCAATTTTTCTCACCTTGTATAACAATCTACTATTTTTTAAGTAGACATTTTAATTCCTTTGAAGTGTAAGGGTGAGAGGTACATGGTCTTCGGATCAAAGGACGAGACGCTAACTAATCCATTTGGCTAACACGGTTCATTGCGTTGAAACAAAATAATGTCGTAACACGACAAAAATAAATAAAACATCAGACTCAATTACATAATTACTGGCCCTTTGCTTACGAGGTACATTTTGAAATAATGCTTTTAATTTTCCACGATCTTAACCTATTTTAAATTTGTCCGTGCGTTTGTTTTAAGAAAGAAAGAAAAATGTGTTCATTTCTTTAGGACCTCAAGGATCACTAAAAAAATACAGTCAGTAAAAAAATATAGTAGCTAGGTGACTCTATTGCATGTTCCAACGCAACTCCCAAAGGCACGAAGAAAAATACAAACTTTCATATTGACAATATTACTAAAATAGAATTGATGTCATGTTTTTATGGGTTGAAGAGAAAGCAGACTAAAAGAACATTGATAACTATCATGTTAATAAGAAGAACGAGGAAAAGTATCGTCTGAAACCTGCGCAAGCGCAGTTTGCGAAACTTAAAGGCGTTTTCGAACCAGTTTTACGATTTGCAGTGTTATAACTTTATGTCGGTACTTGAAAACCTGATTCTGAAGGCAACACACGTTATTAAAATCTCATGACACGGTAAAACAAAATCATAAGTTTAAAAAAGTAGGCCTTCTACTACACCCATACTATTATTTTTTCTCCGCTCACATATATAATACAGCCATTTAAGTTATTACACAACTCTGGTCTTTTTTTTAAATTAATAAATAAAATTATCATATTTTATATATAAAAATTACAAATAATCAATGAAATTGTGTCATTCTGGAATAGTATCGAGGCCACGATTTCATACCTACACCTATATTCGATGCGCAAATTGTCACGTAGAGAAAAATGTGCAATGAACTTCTGCAAGTTCATTTTAATATGTATTTTGCCATATACTTCAATACCTACCCCTTATACATTTCAAAGGAAGGGGATTCACTAGACCTCTTGGCAGACCACCTGCCAGATGGATGGGAAACATAGTTGCTGTACAGGGTAAGACCTGAATGCAAAAGGCCCAAAGCAGAACTGTTTGGCGTTCAGGGAAGGAGGCTTATGCCCAGCAGTGGTTTCTAACAGGCTGGGAATGATGATGATAATGAAAATTAAGTACTAAAAAGATCTGAAAGAATTTAACCATAATATCGCTCTTTGGGAACACAGTCATGATTTCTTAATTAATTTCACCAAGTAGGTGCAGTAGAGTTTTTGTTTTCGAACTATACCTACTACGAGTATAAAGAATGAACTAACCTAACCTACCTATCTCATTTTAATACATAAAATTACGTACTTTTAGATAAACATATAAGAGACGTAGATAGATAAAACAGTGAGGCACACTCAGAAGACTAACATTAGTAGGTACATTTATTACGATCGCACAGTAAATAATTATCGATACATCTCAGAATGGTATAGATACTTATAAACAAAAGTGATACAGTATTCTACTTCCTTCCTTCCTTCGTATGAGCAAGTGGCCAACTCTGGTGACAGAGTTTTTAGGCCGCATAAAAGCCTCCGTCATATATATATATTCTACTTATAAAATGTAAGTCTCTTAATCAAATGATTTACAGATTCCTAAGTAATGATTATAAATTACAGTGAGTAGGTACTGCTAAAAATAAATATTAAAAATTGACATTATGAAATCTGATTCGTATTTTTCAAATAAAATAAACATGTAGGTACTTACTTTTAATATTTGAAAGACAGTGTTTAACTGTGCTATTTCAAAAAAATATAACAGATATAAGTAGCAATGATGTACCATTTAGGAAACTATTCATAACCACATAGTTTACCAAACAATTATCAATTCATTTTTATTTTATGTTCACAAAGCACGTTGTATACGATTGTACAGGGGACATAGATAAGCAAGAGTATCAGTCATGTGACAAGCTTGAGAGAGGACAGTCTGTTTGATGACCAGCAGAGATTCATGATTGTGCACATTGATACAAACCGTTCGATGTGATTGTTTATAAGTGAGCTCACATCGCATTGATACTTTATTGAGGCATAAAGTTGTGTCTTATCGCGACTGTATTTACAAAATGTGTTGGTCAAACTCTTTTAAATCTTTTTAGTCATTTTAGAACCTTAGAAATGTCTAAGTCACTATTTGGACAATACTTCTGACTACCCCATTCATCTTCAGAGGATCTAAAGAATTAAGTATCCCCATTAGATCTTCCCTATTATATCTTCAGTGGATCTAAAGAATTACATCTTCTTCTTGCTCGGTACACTCTTGACAGAGTGGTCGTGGTCATCAGTCTGGTCCTCCCTTTGTGACAAGTTTGACAGCACGTTTCCACTCCTTCCTGACAGCTGCCCTCCTTGCACACTCGTGTAAGAGACCGTCCATCACTGCCCTCATCTGGTCCGTCCACCTCATGGGCGATCTGCCTCGCGCTCGAGTACCCTTAACTCTTCCTTGCACCACCAGACGCTCTATGGATTCATCTCCACGCCGAGAAACATGCCCGAAGAAGGTGAGAATTCGAAAGAAAGAAAGAATTACATAAAGATCTAGAAATGTCTACCGCTCCTTGGGATACAGTCGTGTTCATATTTCATTTCAACTCGTCCATCAATTACGCTCTGCTTTACTCGGTAGTATTCCAATGTCTAAAGATAATGCAACAGGGCCACTTTGTTCTATCCAGACATGCCCCCCCCCCCTCTCCTCGGGGACAGTTATCGATGAGATGTAATGGGGGCATCCAGCTGAGGTCAAGGTCAAACGATGTATCGACTTTCGTATTTGCAGCAGTAAAAGAGTTGGTAATCACAATAGATTAACAATAGGTAATAAATTGTACTAGTAACTATTACCGCTATTACCGGCATGGACTATTGCAAAACTAAGCAAAATAGAAGAGAGATAGATTGTTGAGACTAGCCGTAAATTATTATGGTGTACGACATAACACACACACATTTAATGCTGGTTTTAATACTTTATGGTTTGGCTGTATATCTATTTGTGCACTACCATCATGCTGCTTCGCTCATTATTTTCCATACTCAGGTTGCCTGGAAGAAATTGCTTTTAGCGATAAGGCCGCCAATTGTACCACTAATTTTAATCTTCTGTTTTTTTTTCTGTAAATCTATCTATCTGTTTTTTTTTTGTAAATTTCTGTTGTACAATAAAGCATTATCTATCTTTTAAAAAAAATCTTTAATTTTTTTTAATGGTCTCAAACCATTCCTTCTCGAACCCGTCAAGTGTAAATCAATGTCTCGTTAACGTATTATCTATATTGTCAATTTATATAATAAATCGTTTAGTTGTTTTGATAGCTGTGAAGGTCGTAGCGTAGATCAAAATTACGGCCGTTCATCAATGGATTACTGAAAGGAATGTTGAAAGGATGGCTTAAAAGCTGGAGGCTGTCTAAACACACATGGTCTAATCATTAAATTAAAGTAATATTTGACATCCATGGTAAAAACATTATAAATAGAAAATACTTTATGCACACCATTTGTACGAAAATTAACAAAGTAGGTACCCACTTGTAATAAAAAAACAACAATAAATTTAACTATTAATATGCAATCGGCGGTCTTCTTAACACTTAACAGCGATCTCTACCAGACAACCACTGCTTAGGCTTTGCTTAGAACATGTAAGTCATGATGACAATCAATATAATTGTGTGCAACAGGCAAGAAATATGGCTTATAAATAAATGGTAGATACTTAATGCCTGTGCCCACTGCGCTCAAATCTAATCAAATTGTGTCAATTCCTGAGGGGTTTTCCACAATAATAATAACTTAGCGACATTTTAAAATATTTGCGGTGAATTCTATCGTAATATAAATAACGTCATTTATTACTCGTGGTTTATACAATAAACGAACAAAAATGAAACGTTTTTATTATTGCAACACATTGGCAAATGTGAGCTTAATGCATTTTTAGTAATAAATCACCTATTATTATAGTTGTTAGGTGGATTTTCCAGGTACCTATGTGTTTATTTTTGACGACCTCTTTGCGCAGTGGGCGAAAGCTCGCCTGTGGGAAAAACCTGCGTCTCAAAGGGTGCGGGTTCGATTACCACAGCGGGACAAATGTTTGCATCACTTGCAAATACCTATTTGTCTCGAGTCTGGGTGTTTCCATGTATGTACTGTATAAATCATTATCTTGTTAATTTTGATTACAATAAATTCTGGACTAATTAATGTCTAAAGCTGAAAGTGATAATAAAGTCTAGACGCTGACGTATCCATCATTGCATTTAAGACAGAACAACAAGATGATAGCAGTATGCATCACACATACACGGTAGTTATAGGTATGTTGGGACCACCTGTGCTGAACAAATTGTAATACAGTCATCAAGAAAAGAACATTAAACATGAAAATGAAATAAAAAGAACGAAGTAAAGGACCTGTCGAAATAAAAACTGTCGAAGTTCAGAGGTACAGTCGAAAATGACATAAAATACGACTGTATCCCAAGGAACTGTAGAGATTTCTTTGAGATCTTGTCACGGATTGAAAGCTGACTCCTACAAAGTAGGCATGTACAAAGATATTTTTTAACAGGATCTAACTAGAGTAATAAAACATAACATTAATAAAACCTAAACCCGACTTAATAATTATTTTGAGAGAGTTTAGGTAGCTGTAAGCCTAGCTAAAATATGACCATCTGTAACTGACTGTATATTAAAATGTACATACATAATGTTTTAATGTTATTCTGCTACTGCTATTGTGATACCAAGAACTGTCCAGTATTGTCCGTAGGTTTTGAATAATTAGCTTGTTTAGTGGATCGATGTAGAGTTGATGGGTGACCTTAACTTCATTCGTTCTTCACTTTAAAAGCCGGGAACGACAATTTTACGTGCCATCCGAAGCACGGAAGCGCTCAGAAAAGCACTTCAGAGGCCCCTAACAAAAAGTTATTGAAGATAATGTCATTTTCAATCAGGCAGAAATGGAAGCACCTAGTCTGAATAAAGTGATGTCTGGCATCACACGCTACACTTGTCTGCAACTATACTTCATTTCTTGAATCGAGATAATAGGAACAAAAATAAACGCACGTGATTGGTCGTTGAAAATAATTGGATTGGCTAGATTTGACAATTGACAATTAATTTGACAATCTAGCCTGTCACGAGAAAGATAATTATTTTCGACGACCAATCACGTGAGATTATTTTTGTTCCTATTAGCTCGATTCGAGAAATGAAGTATAGTCTGAATAAAATGATGTCTGGCATCACACGCTACACTTGTCTGCAACTATACTTCATTTCTTGAATCGAGATAATAGGAACAAAAATAAACGCACGTGATTGGTCGTCCAAAATAATTGTATTTCTCGTGATTGGCTAGATTGTCAAATCAATTGTCAATTTGTCAAATCTAGCCAATCCAATTATTTTCGTCGACCAATCACGTGAGATTATTTTTCTTCCTATTAGCTCGCTTCAAGAAATGAAGTATAGACGTATTCGACGTTGCAATCCTATCGCCAATTACATTAATAATTAGGCCGACAGTTTCCGTAGTTGTTATCGGATAAACGTTGAAACCACATTGTTTTTGCAATTTTAATTAAGTTAATAAAGTAATGAAAAGTTTAGTAAAGTCTGAGGCCTGACATTTACGTTGGTACCTAATTAAACACAGCTTAAGGTATTGAGGTGTTGGTTCGAATCCTTTGCATGAATCGGTTGTTGTTCGATCGATTGTATAGAAAAGTCTTATGAAAACGAAGTACCTAGGTATTTAATGCCTCTATTGTTTTTTATGACATACATATTCACGTTCCAAGAATAGGGGTAGGCAGAGATCACGGAAATCAGCTTACTACAATCTTATGGGGTCAATAAGGCGAAGGAGGTGGGATAACGAAATTTTCTGTTGATTTTTGGGTTCAGCTTATAAAAATAAATGAAAATATTAATATCCTTGGACATTCCACACAGCGTCATCTAGTCTTATGATGGTGAACTGGCCCGAATTCAGTAACCACCCACCGACATAAGCTGAACTCGAAAATGTTTTACAAAACTTCATATTCGTTTGATTGTCATCCGTCATTTGACGGAATTCCTTTTTCAGAAACCTCTTTCAGCGTTATAATTACTTAGCAGAGGTCACGGATAATCGCAGATTAAAAAGTTATCCTCAATGAGGTATTACAGAGTTGAAGAGACTTTGATCACTGACAGGAAGACGAAAACTGGTGTTTAACAATTCATAACTAATTATGATAGGATTATCTTTTTCTTACTACACTATTTAAAACAAGAGTTTGAAAAACAGTAGACTGAATGCTGTAAAAATAAAAGCGTTGCGTAGTGATACTTGATGTGTCACAGAATCAGGAGGCTTACCATGACGTATTTTTGACCAGAGATCGATTCTTGAACACATTTAAAATATGACGCGGGAAGAGACTGCACGTTATATAGCTTTTGTTTTCTGAAATCCGTAGAATTTTTCAAAATAAGAATGCCGAGACGTGCCGCGTTAAGACATGGTTATTAGGAGAATAAGGGCGCTGTTTAGTTTATGTTTAGGTATACGTCAAAAGCAGTTCATTATAGGACCTAAACTGAATTGCTTTAACCGGACATAGTAAGCTCCCAGAATTATAAACACACCGGCAATGACATCAAATAAATTCCAGTGTCAAAAACCAGTTGTGAAGATTTTTTGCACGGAGATTAATTTTTTTATTGTAAATAATAATGTACCTAACTGCAATATCTATAGAATGTATATTAATCTAAAGTCATAAAGAGGACGCAAAAACGAATCCAATTTATTTAATTATAGGTTTACGAGCTATATTGCAATACGTATAACAAAACTTAGTTTTCCTTAGAGTAAACTTAATGAACTTCCATTCTCAGTATTTTAACTATTTATTTATTTTATTTGCAGAACTAACAGAAGGTAGGTACTAACTTTCAAACTAGATTACAATCTCACTTACGTATGAAATATTTATGTGTTTCCTAATAAAAACTATTTGTTATGTTTTGCAGATTTGATTCCATATGTGACAGGTTGCAAGCCCGTCAACGCTAGAAAACTAAATGGTTTCCTCACAAAAGTAGCAATAAGTGATTACTGAAATACTATTTTAAGTACTTACTAAATATTTGATCCTGCGTTAAAAAAACTTTCTGTAAGTACCTACCATAAAAGGTCACTGGGGAAAATCCCTAGCACCATTTTATAGAAACCCAAATGATTTGATCTCCTTTTGAGAAAAAAAACATAAAAGGGTCTTTGTTGTTATGTTTAAATCTACTATTATCGATATCCTTTTTAACAATACATTTTTTTATTTTTACTTGGAATTTTGCTTTTTGGCTAACAAGAACTACGTCCATTAATTTTTTTATGTATTAGCTGGTGTAGGTTGACCGCTGATTTTTTAATTCTATATATTTTTTTCAAACTGTTGTTGGTACCATAACGCATTCCGCGGGCGTTGGGGCCGTGATAAAATAAAAAAAATAAAAATTACCCAACAAAATGTAACTCGCAAGAGCGCGTTATTGTGTTGTACTATACATACTACGTTTTCTCGCGTTGTTTTGTTGGATCACGGTGAATAACCACCCTGAATAATTCAGCCATAATAACCTAAGCCGAACTGATTGATTGATTGATTGATTGATTGAAGTTCCCTTCGGGTCAAAAATTACTACGCAAGTCTACGCCTACGCAAAGATTTCAACGCGTACGCGCATCTACGAACTTTTTAATTAAAAATGGAAATAATATTATAATGAAAATCCCACGCACAATTTTATTGAATCAAATCATTCAATCTTGTATTTCATAAAAAAAACATAGAATTAAAAAAAAACTTTCTCATTTTGCAAACAAAACTAAGTAGGTACCTTTAAAAAATTGTAAGTAATAATAGTTCGCTTTAAGAAACTGGTACTCACCCTATCTTAAGGGGAGACGTAACAAAAGCACCCTAACTTAACCCCTGATGGTCACAAACATGAACTCAAGTTTACTAACTTCAAAGTTCCTTTATAACTCCTTTTTTAAATATTTTTTAACTGTTTATGTAAGCTAGTTTTTTTAGCGCGAGGAGTGAGCATTCTCCGGAAGAATCGAAACATTGTCGGTATCTAAATCGACAATATTTTTACGTGAGTAATTCCCGTTCAATGCATTATAATGTCTAGTACAACTCACGATAGTTTTGAAAGTGAAATAGTTTTTTTATCCTATTAGAACTTATAATTTTATTTTTTAATTTAAATTCATCTTATTTTGTCAAATATTCAAAACAAGGCCATAATATTCCATAGGTATTTTATTTCAGTGCCCACTTCATACATACAAGTTTCATCAAATCCCTCGACGACCTTTGCAACTCTGTTCAACACCCATTGATGGAAACTAGTTTGAGCTGGATATTTGCTGGTTCCATAACTGTGTTATTGGTTTTTCTTGGTCACTAAGGGTAATACTTTTCCTTCTTCTTCTTCCCCTCGAAGGTTGGCAGTCGGCTTCATAAACTCTTTTCTGTCCAGCGCAAGTCTGAACGCTCCGCAGGCATTGCAAAAAACTAAAATAAACCTTGATTTAAACCTGGTTTATCGAAACCATGGTTTAAATTGGTGATCATAAACCCTGGTATAGCGATAAACCATGGTCTAACGGTAATCCTAGGCGACCCTAGTTTAGCGGTGATTTAAATCACAATACACTGCGGGAGATCATAGACAAAATAATAAACAAATTGGATCTGTCAACGTAATTGAATCGGGTTATAGAAAAATTTTGACCATAGTTTTGATAACCCAGGTTTTTGAGTAGTTCTTTTGTGATAAGACGAATAGGTTAATCCCAGGCAACATGACACCACGTTATTAAGTGAGTCACAATACCTAGCTACCCCGCTGCGTGGATGTGGTGATCTTGTCATTGTCTCCGTCATAACTCGTCAACTCATAATAGGGATGCCCAAATAAGTCTATTTAAGCCTTTACATCTTTACTAGATGATTTATACAGGAGGTAATCTTTGCTTCTACACTTAACGGGACACTGTAGTCTTCTTATTTGCAGCTCAATGGTTCTACATAATATTTAAATTTTATTTGCCAGAAATGTCGCCAGGTCTAATGGACGTGGCCGTATTCAGGTCTTCATTTGTGAAGGTCTTCGGGCACAGAGGATATTCCATTAGATGTCACATTGTCTGGCTGGGTTCACCGCAGTCACACTCCAGGTTTGGTTCCCTGATGGGACACTGTAGTGCCCGGGACATTGTTGAAATAATTTGTGTATCACACGTCACGCCCAGAAAACTGATACATCATCGCAATCTGTTTGTACCATCACGCGATTGCATGCCCTTATATTGAACTTTGAACATTGTCACGGGAATTATTCAGGGTTTACGTTTGACACAAACAATAGTTTACAATCTAACAACATAACATGTAAAGATTTAGGTATATTTCTACCTTTTTCTATTACTCCAGTAAAAATATATTTCTTTTATACAAATTTGATACAAGTTACACAATCTCCGTACTGAATATGAGTATGATCACTCCTTGAAGTCGTGTCCTTGTTAATATTGACGATACTGTTATGAAAGTGATATCGTGGTAGCTCTGATTTCATTTAAGACTAAACAAAAGTTGAATCTTTGTATAACATCGAATCCGTATCGAATTTATATCGATTTCGCATTGTACCGTATCGCCCTGATTCGATAAAAGTCTAAACAAAAGCCATGTTGCTCTTGTTTTATAAATAGCACGAACTCTCATATCCACCTTTGACTTCGCTTGCGTGGTACGTACTTACTCATAATCTAAAGTAGTAGGCATGTGTTATTCAAGGTCATTACCTATGTGTACTTCAAATTGCATCCTAATCGAAGAACTACATTCTTGTGTGAAAGAAAACTAACATACTTAACTTTATTATACGAGTATACAAAAATTCTAATTTTAGTAGCGATCGTAATTTGCAGTAAAATAATGTAAATACTACTTCATATCTAATTATTATCATCTTGTAATGTCGATCTTAAAATAATGGTCAAAATCAATAATTGCTTAAGCATCTTCGCTATATAAATATCATTGCACATCCCTAGCTCGTAAAAATATAATCAACTCATTGTCTACAGAAGTAAAAAAGTATGATATGAAAGTACCTAGTAATTTTACTTTATTACATACTAGCTGTATCCCGCGGTTTCACCCACGTAAGTCCCGTTCCCGCGGGAATACCGGGGTAAATATAGCCTATAACCTTCCCTACAGTCCATTCTACACATTGGTGAAAGAATTTTTGAAATCGGCTGAGTAGTTTCGGAGATTACCCGTCAAACAAACAAACAAACCAACGTAAATACTTTATAATATTGTACAGATTATATTATTTACTTCTTTCAAAAGGGGTAGGTAGAGGCTTTCTCCTAACTACGATCGACACACCTGTTACAGCCAGTCTCAATAGCCCATCTATCTTTGGTTCAACTTACTGGTGGGTAGATCTTTGTCATTACTTCCATACAAATTTGTCAAAATGTCTACCGGCAAAAGCAAACCAAAACCAGAGATAGATGTTACTGAGGCTGGCCGTAAGAATGTTCAATCAAACCTAAAGTTGATAAAACAAGTTATAAAAACATAAACAACTTTTTATCGAAAAGGCCAGTTATTAAATAAATGTTTTTAAATTTGCTTTTCCTTCTAAAAGTAACATTTTCCTCTAAAGCACGTGGTAATTAAAAGAATGGTAATAAACAACTCCATTAATTTGCAAATGCGTAATTCGCTAATTAATTGACTAGGTCAATGTTATGTTTATATTGGGAAATCTAAAAATGTACTTCTACTGTATTGGAATTTAAATCTTATGCAGTTAAAAAGTAGCCGAAGTCTGTCAAAGAAAATTGAAACAGAAAAATTCTGGAATTTCATGACCAACTTAACTTTGGTGACGTAATTAAGCCGCCCACCTCCATCCGTCCCGTCATGACTTTAAAAGCCCAAACCGAAAATTTTACGTGTTTTTAGAAGGATTTTTTCAAAATTACTTTGAATCACTGTAAGTACGGATGTTTAAAAATGTGAACAAAGTTGTCAACAACATACTAAGTAGTCACGGAGAGTAGAAGATACGAAAATAGCTAATCATAGCTTTCACTAAGCTTATAATTAAAAAGTATTGTCATAATGCGCAAAAAGCTCATGTAAATACATTATAATCTCTTAATTATACACACGAGCTGTACACTCTGACGCAACGTGCTAAATGTTATTATGTAAATACATGTAGACTTGATGATAAACTAATATACAGCGATCACCTACGGATAGAGGGAAAAGTTAGTGACGCAGGCGGTGTTGCCAACGCTATAGCGCGCTAGATGTAGCGGGTTCTCTGTTCAACTTTTAAACAGGCAATAGAGCTTATAAGACTAAACATTTTTAAGTGGTCCTTTTTTTCTAAAAACTATTGAAATTTTCGCAAATTAAGTTTTTTAGCTTTTGGATATTTGAACAATACATAACTTAATATTTCTCAAGAGTTATTTTTAGGTGTCTTAGGTGAAGTCTGAAAAATTGGGCAAAATAAAAGTTTTACATTTTCAATTATATTAAAACAAGTTTTCAGCTAAATTACTTAAGCATTTGATAAATAATAAATAATAAATAAATATCCTTGGACATTCCACACAGCGTCATCTAGTCCCAAGCTAAGCAACTTAATGCTTGTGTTATGGTAACCAGATGACTGATATAATACATAGATAATTTTTTTTTTAAATAAAATACAAAACTTGGTTGATTTATAATAATATTATTTACTTACTTTATTAAATTTCACATAAATCATGTAATAGGCTACTTACGTAATATTCAAATAATCATTTGCTGATAATAGTCAGCATCAAAATTAGCATAGATTAAATAAGAGAATAGAATTCATCAATAATTATTAAATTGGTTGTCACATAAGTACTTACTTAAGTACCTAAGTAGTTAAAACTTAATTAATTAACCAGAACAATTATAACTTAAATTTCATTCTTTGCATATTACCTATAAGAGGTAGTGACTTCCAAAAGCTCAGATGGCTGCTTAATGACTATGTTGCTCTAAGCTGCCGTTTATTTCACCTGACAAAAGTTAAATGACAAAAAACACCGGCTCTGAAGCCAAAGTTATCATGAAATTGGCAACAAGCAAGTTAGGTCTTATCACACGCGCGACAACATTTGCGCCGGATCTAGCAATCGCCATAAACTATCCGCAAATAAAAAGCCAGCTGGCAACAACATCACAATCAACTACTGCTTGACTGTGCGCAGGGTATACAGCCTCCGCGCATCCGAGCTCCGTCAGTCGCGCCCCAACCGCGCAACCGACCGCACGTCTCGCGCGGAACGCAAACCGCCGACCTGTCGACTATCACGACTTCCCTCCAGCTCGCCGACCACCGGCAAATGCACTCCTGACACCGCCACAACCGGCAAGATCCTTACAAGTGAGTTTAGTGAAGTGATAAACCAGTTGCCGTTGCCACTCAGGTAACGCTACCCTCGTCAAAAGGGTGCGTTTTTGATGCACAAAAAAACCGGCGTGTTATACGAGCCCGGTCGGATACCGTTGTATTCATAGGAAGGTGATACTTGTGGATGTGTATGTGCTAAGTTAGAACGGCTTTTTACCACGTGACAAATATTATTTTATGTTAAAATAATGCAAAATGAGAGTAGGTAAGTCAACGCATTTTTATCGCAATCTTAAAAAGAAAAATCCCACCTTTGTTCTTTTAATATTACCATTTAAATATCTTGATTTTATTATTAGTGATGATTAAGTAAATACAAATGTACGAAATTTAAAAGCGAATTAATAATTAATTTATTTAAAATAACTAAAGGTGACCGCATTATGTTCTTCATGTCTCGATTAAAACATTTCTTAAATTTTTTCTATGTCAATAAATAAAATAAAAATGAAAAATCTATGTCAATACTCGTCAAAAAACTATTTAATGTATGGCCGTTTATTTTCGAAAATAAATCGAATACTTAATAAAAAAAAATTCTAACTGAAAAAAACCAAAGTAAAATTAAATAATTTAAGTCGACATCAATATAGTACCTATAGTTTTAATTGTATGATTATTTTTTTACCATTAATATTTCCAATTATCATAATAACAAAAAACAAAACCATCTAATTTCCTTCTCCGTAGAGAATTGCATATATTTAGTTAAATTCACAGAAATCTGTAAATCAAATGAAACACGAATGAAATGAGCACAAGAATAATTTAGTTATGCTTCTATTTTCCATGAGACGTCGAACTACAAATGACGGACGTAAACTGATTGATCTAGAACAAAAATTCTCCTTTGTACAAAGTTCTTTCAAATTTCAACAAACGAATCGAGAAACGATATTCAATGGATAGACTCTGGACTCATTCCTCTTAACTATTTATTATTTATAAATAAAGTGGTTTTTAGAGATTTTGAATTAGACTAGACTCTCTTTAATACTATATTATTTCTCTTTAATACTTACGCGCACAATTAATATAAGTGAAAGAAACTTACTTATCACTTTCAAACGTACCTACGCAATACAAAATCTCAAGTGAAAACTCAGTACCTATCGAGTAAGCTTCTAGGTCCATCGATTAAGTACTAAACTTTTTCTATTCTATAATTACTAAAAGCTGCCGCGATTGTCATTTGTCTATTGTCCTGATTTTCATAGTTACCTACTTACTATTAAAGAAATACGAGTGGGACTGACCATTGTCTTTCCTGTGGATATGGTCGGCTAAGCTGAGGGGATGGTTTACAATACAACACAATACAAGTGTCCGTTAAGTGTAGGCAAAGATTTTGTCTCCTGACTCTGTATAAATCATTTATTAACAATGTAAATGCCTGAGTTTTTTTATGCAAGAAATATATCACATACATATATACTATTGAAATCACGACAATAGACAAATGACAGTCGCCAGTTTCATGTTCAATTTTACGTTTCTACGGAATTTTGAAAACAACAGAATTGATCGCGTTTCGTGCATTTTACAAAATGATAAAAAAGGTAAGGTTTTTACCTACACGATCGATAGCGTTTACTATAATTCGAATCGTTTTATTATTTATAAATCATTGTTAACATGATGTTGAATAAGGTACAGTTTTCTGAGTCATAAGTCTTTTAAGACGAAAAAAAAAAATCTGTTGACATGTATGAAATCGACGCAGTTGTTTATCTATACAATGTTTCATACATCTTAGAAAATCATGTAAATTAATTATCCAATTCGATATCTTTCGATCTTACGCAAATTCTGAACAATCTAAAAGAGTTGCATTTTGCACAATTTCATCCAAACAGCCATACATCTTGTCTCATCAATCTAATCAAAACATAAAACAGATACATGACGTAATACAGGCTACTGGTATGTAGGTAAGCATGCAGACAAATCCGTGGGCGGAAACATGTTACAAAAATAGAAGATTTTCTACTTCACTAAATCTGCTTACAAAGTATAATAATATGGAATATTGTCTCAATTATGAGAGAAAGGTGCCAATATAAAAAAAATTTGGATTCTATGTATTATTATAAAGATGAAAGCTATCAAAAACTCAAATGTTGTATTTAATCAAAAAAAATACAAATCCATCAAAATCAATACCCTCCTTTGCTTCGCCGTAGTCGGGTAATTAGTTTCGTTATGTTAAGACAAGTTTACATTTTAATGCATGAGTAGTTTTCATTTATTTATTGATTGATTTATTTATTGGAAAACCAACAGCTTCATTACAGATAACAAACAAGTACATTTTGTTCTTTCAACAAGAAATTAATTGGCAAAACGAAAAAATATACAGTAAATTTCATTCACGAAATAGTAGACGTAATTTAATTAACATAATAAAATACGAATATTTAAATCGCATCAAAATGTGTTACAATGCAAATAGGTACCAAATCCAGTTTGCAAAACAATAACATTATTTAAATGAAGCTTGATGAGGCGAATATTAAATTAATCGACGTGAACTACTAAATATTTTTTACTAAAAAATTCCAAATTGGTAGTGGCAATTTAAAAAAAAGACGATCGTAAATCGATGAATTTCGTATGCAGAGATCAATCCTCGTCAGATTCTCATTTTTTCTTTCGAACAAAATTGGTCCACTATATTGACGACGGTATAATCGGAAAACATAGCCTCTTGTACATAGAAAATACAAACAGTGAAACATAAAGCCTCCCCGTTTTTAAAGTCGGTTAAAAATAAATACAGACACATCCTCCTCCATTTAGAAGATGGTTAAAAAGGTAAATAAACCTTATCCATGAACTCAATGGATATCGTAGCGGCCTTCAAAATTTGATCGTATACTCGAATAATGCAGCCGCTTATACGTGATCTCATTGGAAAATTTTTGAAAGTGTACTATTCATTGTGATATCGAATGCCCTGGATGTTTGTCCTTAATTCGGAAAGATACAAGAAAAGAAAGTGTTTATAAACTGGTTTATTACCTACATTTCCAAAAATCTGTTACTTCTAAAAGCGATTCAATTTAGCGAGATATCGTGCTTATTCGTCTACAGATAGTAAATACATTATAGCAAATCTATTATAAATTACTTACTAATAAACATTTACTAGTTATAAAATCCCAAATGTAGGAATACTTTAAAGCCACATAAAACAATTGAGTAAGATTTTCAAAATGAAATGGAAGTGTGTCAAAAAACCAGTACTAGAGCTACGGTTTGCAGAAGCATCAATTACTTCGTAGTTCAGATAACATTGGTAGAATGTAGATTGCTATATGCTTCGATCCAATTCTTTTACTAAACCTTTTTGCTTCGATCCAATTCTTTTACTACTACTTACCTTTTATGAGATATATTAGAAAGTAATCATCTAAGATCTAAATCGATAATTTAATACAAAAGATTTGAACGCGCAACGCTCATCATTATAAATAAATTTTAATTATTATAATGAACCAATTACAAATCTGTAGCTTAAATTACTGATTATGTTAATCTTTTATTAACTTGTTTCAAAGGCACGTAATATTTTTGATGCCTGTTTTAAAGCTAAAGGCAATTAAAGAGACTTAAACAAGACTTCTCTCTATCTAAAGTAGTCATTTTACTAGCTAATACGCACACACATTATGTTCCTATGTCGGTGTTTCTTTCCTTTTGTATTTTGTAAACAGATTTTCCTGGATTCCATTTCTCCATTCTATCAACAATAGATAATTCAAGCTCTCGTTGCAAGAATTCTACCTTACTACTTGAGTTATACACAACACAATGTAAATTGAACTTTATTATGCGAATTCAAAATGAATGTTCACAGCGGTAGGTATTGACAGTCATGTCACGAAAACAATATTGATTTAACGTTAAAAAAATAATTAATATGTTAGCGTGAATACACGCTATTTTTGCCAATTTTATTACATTCAGGAAATCATTTGATAGAATATTAAGTTACAAATTTGGTATCCTATTTCTAGCAATCAATTTTATATTTATAAGTCAGAGGGATGTTTTTGGGTTACTTCATAACTACCTACTAACTTAAAGTTAAAATAAAAAAGAATCAAGTGATTAAAGAAATAGTTAAATGAATTCATGCTACGTTTATACGAGTAGTAAAAATAGTTGATAATGATTGCATAGAATCCTCAATTTTGACATTCTTTAAAATGACCGTTTCGTCAGTATATCTTAACATAGCTCGGAGACAGGTTGTCTTAGAAAAAAAAAATGTTATCATCTATCTCTTTGCTAATAATAGGTATAATTGAGTAAAAAGATGTCTGTCCAGCGCCTTAGGATAAAGATGTGTTACATTGCCTCCCATTCTACGTCTTTTCTGTCTGTCCAGCGCATTGCTCTGTCAGTTGTATTATCTACAACCGAAGCTCGGTGTATCTGCCACAATGCCTCATGTTTGTACAGCGTGTGTAACTTTCGTATTACATCGCATAGACACACCTTTTTATTAGAATTTCGTAAACGTTTAGAAAGTAGTTTGGTGCTACCGAAACGGTTTAAGTAATGTTTGTACTTACGATCTACTGATGTTGGTGCTTATTATAGATTTGGAGCTAAAACTCAAACTCAGAATATTTAAATTAAATAAGATCTTAAAACAGACTTAAAATAGGCACATTCTTAAAACTAGGAGATAATTAATTCTTTTTTTTTTTCTTTTTTTTATTTCCGTAGAGTGATGTAGGCGTATGCTCTGGATTTTAGATTGAGTTTAAATACGATCTTCTTGAGGACGACGCTTGTATCATCGCGGGTTAGAATCCCGCCGAAATAGAACATTTTGGAAAGACCTTTCATTTATAATGAAATATGGGTTGAACATAAATCAAATGAAAAGTTGCACCACAGCGTTATTTAAATATAAAAGATAATTTTACTACGCAGTTACATCAGTTTATTGGCCGAGGGCAAGGTTTTTTTTATCTTTCATTTAACCGTGGTTCAGAGTCATGGCATCTACTTGATATAGATAAGATGAGACCCAGTTCTTCACCAGGAAGTGAATAGGAAGGTACATGTTTTGGCCCTTATACCTAGGCCTTATGCCTTATACTTAGGCTTTTTCCACCAAAAAACCACCGCAAAGCCCATTCGTTCGCAATTGAACGTGCCCTCCGAAGCACGGAAGCGTTCAGTTATCCACTTGCGGTCACCCATCCAAGTTGTGACCGCTCAGAACGTTGCTTAACTTCGACGATCTATCAAGAACGTCTTAGCAAGTTTCGCCACGAGCGCTTTAAAGCTGGTAGAAGTAGGGTCATGGTGGATGCTGGTCGCTTCCAACCGAAACAACTGAAGATCTATAAGGTAGGCTAAGGCTCAGCTGTAGGCCGTCCTAAGGCTGGTGTTGTTGATGACCTAGGTCTAGTTATATATATAAATTCAGTAGTTTGATTTTAAGCATCTTGTTGTGCACCTAGTTAGGTAATAACATAAAAAGAGATTTACCAAACGTTTTCGAAAGAATTTTTTTTATTAAATTCGCTTCGCCATGATGACGATACAAATATATCCAAGACGAGATCTCAAGATAAAATCCGAGTAATAATAGTAAGCTAAAAAAACCCAAGTGATGGATGAAATATCGAGTTGATATAGCTTTGTATCTAAAGCCTATTGCAACGTCAATAACTTCTACTGTAAATACCCATAGATTAGTTTTACAGACAAGACTAGCTGCAGATTTGGCTTTGCCCGTAAATCAAATAATTCCCTTGAAAGGCAATAGAATCACCTAGCTTTGACTGCGATCTTGACTTTGAGATGCGGTCCTATATAATATGTAGATCCTTGAGGTCTACGAAAATAAACTAATTTTTCTTTCTTTCGAATACTTTTTCTAAATAATGGTAAAATAATTCATAAAATCGGATGAGTAGTCTCAGTAACTTCCACATACAAGCAAACTTAACCTCTTTAATCTTCTTTGTTTTTTAACTCTTTGTGTCAATATCCCTACTAATAATATACGAAACTTTGTTTGGAAGTTTGTTGCTCTTTCACACAAAACTAGAACAGATTTGGCTGAAAAAAGCAACAAACTTCTATTCTGGAAGGAGTACGCAAAAAGCCGCGGACGTGTGTATTAGTACAGAAAAAAAAACCATTGTCGCTTTTAAAGTATCGATAAGTAATTGATTGTCTGATAATCCAGAGGACACGTAGACCAGAGCTAAGATAAACCACACTTGAGATACCAAGGTTTAGTGTCAGACGTGTTTATCTATCAATATATACTAATATTATAAAGATGTTCGTTTGTTTGTTTGACCGAGGTAATCTTCGAAACAGCTCAGCCAAAGTCAAAAATTATTTAACCGATTTGTAGAATGGACTGTGTCGAGATGGTTATATGCTATGTTTTGTCCCGGTAGTTCCATTAGTACACCCATGCAAAGCCGAGACGCTAGTGTATAATAAAAAATGCGTTGTTGATAGGTTTAAAAAGTCTACTTAATATCGCTCTGCGTGTGCCATATCAAAATTAACCAATTCGCGGCTCAGGTCCTATTTGGGTGAAATTATAACCAATAACTCTTTTGAAGGTAATTATTTGACTTCAAACATTTAAGATGTTACTTATATGATTCTTATCGGCGACTATACTCTCAAACCTTACGATTAAGATTGCGTTATACCTACGTAGGTAGGCACTAGTATATCTTGTTTCAAATACTTTAATACTGTTCTTGAGTGGATTATGACGTATTACTTTCTAAAGATAAATATTTTATTGTGAGATGCAAACAGCTACCGGATATTTTAGTTCAGCTGTACTGTTCAGATGGTACTTTTCGGTGAAAACTAAAATACCAAATTGATAATCGTAATACCTAGGTACAGGTTCTTGAGTTAGGATTAATGACGTAGGTTACCTAAGATAAATATTGATGTGTGATATCTGGTGTATAAAGATCAGTTCTTAGTTATTCTAGGTTCAGTTGTAAAGTGACATACAGGCAGATGTAACATATTAGTGAAAACTGGAAAACGAATTTGATAATTGCAGTGTTTGTGAATCTAGAAATTTCCGTTTGAGAGGTAGGTACTTTTTTTAAACCTATAAAGTCCTATTTTAACCTATTTAGATACTTTAAAAAAAAGAAAAATATTTTTAGTTTACTTTTATAGCTATTGAAGTTACAGTTCTCAAACCGCCTAAAAGCTTCCGTCGTCATGGCTTAACTTTTAACTAACTATAAGCCATGGCAGACAATAACTTAAAGTACCAAATGCTACAGGTATTTTTTGATATAAATAGTGCAATATTTAAGGTTACTTATATTGTTTTTTTCTTGGCGGTCACTTTTAATTACTCATTTAGATACAATTAATTTTCTAACTGAAATATTATGATGTCCTATTTTATGTTCTACTGCATCAATGAATTAAAACAAAGAACTTAGCAGATACTACCTACGACATTGATTCAGAGACATTCAGAGATAAAATATGAACACAAACAGATCTGAAAAAGCCTTGTTGAACGCCTTGACTTGAAGGAAGTACACTGTAAATTGTTATTTACACTTCACTAGGGGCGTTTGTGCATTACACGCTGTACTGTTTTACTGCCCATGTGACAGATATATGTATAACCAATAAGTTAGAAAGGGACAAAGTTATCTGAAAAGGAATGCTGAAAACTCAATGAGAGCTTTGATTAGAGAAGAAATAATGTCTTTACCACCTTTTGCAACCAGTCTCAATAACTTATATCTCTGGTTTAGTTCACATAAATACTACCCGTATTTTACATTAGGTTATTTCATACAAAATGTGTCAAATATCTAAGTAGGTATCAAGTATTTTTCAAGCTTAAATAATGGTGTATATGTATAGTATAGTAGATCTCGCAAATAGAACTGTGCCAAAAAAAAAAAAAATTAAAACTTGATCTTTAAAAAAATTGACGTATTATTTATTGTATTTATCGATTATTCTAGAAGCTGAGAAGATATGATTTCAATACGCGATTAAGTCCCGTTAATATTTATAAATATGTTCTAGAAGATCTATAATTAGCTTTAGTGGTTAGGCAGGTGTAAAGTTGAATGTCATTCTAATAAGGAAATCGAGATTTTCACTATGAATAATTAAATACGCGCATTTGTGACTGGCAAAATAAACTTAATTAGAAATCCAATTTTCCAAAACAAATGTAAAACTAAACCATGACTAAGCTAGGATAGGTCGAATGGCTAATTTAAGCGTAATAGAGTATTACTTCGGTAATCACAGTTACGTGCTGGTTAAGTGATGTGTGTTCATTTGTCGCCGAAAATTCGGACTTCGCTGACACTATAATTTTGAAATATGTAAACACAGGTTTTTATCGCGTCCATTACCTTATTTATTCCCGACGCTTTGACTATTGTAACATAGTCGAAAACCCTGTGTTTACATATTTCAAAATTATGGTTTGTGATCGCGAAAGTTTAAGAAATAACTTCGGTGACACTGTCATTTTGCAAAAGAAAAAAGAAATGAAATATGATCACGACTGTATCCCAGGCAAGGGTAGACATTTCTTCATTTTGCAAATGACTTTCAGTAAAAAAATAAACTATTCCACACAAGAGCATCACTTTTCAACAAGTGAATTTAGTTTTCAGTTTTGAGATAACTTATAAAATATCATTGTGTTTTAGTTTTTTGCACACTCACAAGCATCGAATACGAAACTCGAATCTCACCGAATTCAGGACTTCGATGTTCGAAATGAGTTTACAAAATATCTGTACAAGACTACAGCTTCTGCCAAAACATAGAACATCCCTGCCATCCTTGTATTTACGCTTACTTTCCAGCGTCGGGTTCAAGTTCAACTTTCGGCTTCGGTCTAAACATACCCACATCACTAATTATGCGTAGGTCGCGACGAGCCGTCTACAGCCGTAACCACAGCTTACACAGTTACTGCTAACCGTAGCTTATTCATCAGTTACTACTGCGTGAGAAATCCCATTATGTACAGAGTTTATCGCACTCTTGTTTACATGCTACACTGCTTATTTTTGTGAAGTATGTCAGGCGCATAATTCATAAACACTTAGAAAGAAAATGTAATAGTTCAATACTATACCTACCAGATCATCATCATCATCATCTCAGCCCATTTCCACCCACTGCTGGGTATAGGCCTCCTCTCTATTACGCCACTCTATCCGATCCCTCGCGAGTCTCGTCCAATGAAAACCGACCACGCTTATGATATCGTTTGACCATCGGGCGGGTGGTCTGCCTCTTGGTCGTTGCGCGTCCCGGGGCCACCTACCTACCAGATATTAGTTATTATTTATTACATCAATTTGTATCTTTATAAAAGTAAATAACACTCAGAATTGAAAAATACACGTCCTAAAATGCCGTTTCTGTAAACAAAAAAAACTTAAAATTATTTATAAATATTATTAATGAATGTGACTGCAAATAATTAGGTAATGCAAATTGTCCATATTAATTATATAATCATTATTAATTAAAGTATCAATACATCATTACGGTGATTATTGAATTAGTCATACCTGTAAGATAATTTGCATTACTTATCAATGAATCAAACAATGCTTTAGGGCAGGAGTGAATAGTTTTTAGGCCTCCTTAATGATGCAGAAAAAAATCAGGCATGTCATCTTTACAGGATAATTTAAACAGCGTCAAAAGGTCATCTTTAACTACGTTTAACGTGCGGGACACTGTAGTTCTTGGGACATAGGATGGAATAGGCTTGCCCAGCACCCAAACCATCCTCTCAGCTTATCTGTGGATATGACTAAGCTGAGAGAATGGGGAATGTCATTATGAAAGTAATCTTATGGAAATACGTGTCATGTTCCAAATGTATTATGTTAAAGTTTTGCCTATAAAAAATAATAATGTTAATAGATTAAAATTCCTGTAGCATACGTAGCGATAAGGATACATGTGGTCGGTTATAAATAGATCGTATCACCATCCGTTCTGAAGGAAAAGTATGGTTTAAAGCAACAGTAACTGAAACTGATTCATTATTTTAAGTAAAATCAGATTTAATAGAATGAAAACACTTTAAATTTAATGTTTACTCTTAGACATATTTAATTACTTACCTATATTTATAAATATTGACGGGACTTAATCGCGTATTAAAATAATAATTATTTACCTCGACGTTTCGGTGGCGTTACAGTCACCGTGGTCACATCTAGCACCGCCTAAATGCAGATTTTTAGTACTACTACTACTTATTTACTTGTTTATTTTACTACTTTAAAAATTATTCGTGTTTTTAAGGTTCCTTTTGTTGCAGAATGATACCACGGAGAAAACATAACGCTTCATCGGGGTCACTCCCAGCACCAGACGACAAGCACGCCAGCAATGACTACATCAGTAAGTGTTACTAGTGCATGCTTATCTTGCTTGACCCGAATTACTTTTCCTGTACTCGAAAGTTATTTGTACTTAAGTACCTGTGAGTTTTTCAATAGGTTTTTCGGTTTAAAGTCCTAAATATTGTTCAAATTATTCAAAACTACTTATCAGATCTTAAAGAATTTGCATAGCTGTACTTATCTACTGCTGCATCATGAAAAATTGATGTGATCAATGGATCATATTTTTTTCATACTGTTTGTTCCGTATTTCTTTGGTTCAATTTCATCCTGCGTGTGAGTCAGTTAAATGTATAGTTTTGTAATATAATAGGAATGTAGGCAGTTGTTTTTGCAATAATACGTATGTATACGCCCCCGCTGATAAATGACTCAAAAATCAGGCAATTCTACTTACGTCTATTTCGTATTAAATGACCGTTTACTGGCCTACTGCTATAGCCGTTACTAACACTTGGTACTTACCTATCTTTTGTCAAAACCTATCTAAACCTAAACCTACCTACCTAAAAAATCTCTGAAGAGAATGTTACTTGATCTCCTAATAGCATTGTAGGATATCGTCCATTTAACAGGCATATTTCTGAGTAAACAAATATTTAGCATAGCACGGCCTATTCTTTCATGATGTTGCGTACACACGTGGTGCAATAGATACCTACTGTCTTGCCCAAGCGAACGTGCAGTGAGACGGCTTGACCCTGAACTTGGACGTTTGAATACCAACCTTTACAACATCAGTTTGCGGTTCAAATAAAATGCGGGTCCGATGGTTATTTACAGAATATTTTGAACCATAAGTGTAGTGGAGCTAGTGTGTACAGCTTTAGTTTCAAAGCAAAAAAAAATTATTATGAGTTTTAAAGAAATTTTACTTTTTAAACAGTGTTTTGTTAGAGAAAACTCGCTGTAGAGTTCAGCCTTGTACGTGTCTATGTAGATAAGAGCTAAGTTGAGAAGTGATTTGGGGCAGACGTAGAAATTTCTTGATTTGGGCTGAACCATGTCAAGTCTTTTAAACTCTAAGTTAAGGGATCAAGGTTTTAGATAAGGAGACTGAATACAGTATTCACATGGTTAAGTGCAAAGCGACTCACGACCTCGCTTTCTCAAATTAGACTAGGTCTGCTAAAGTAGGTATCTGTGTTGGGTTAATAACCTCAAATTAGTCATTACGATTACAAGGTGCAACTTGAAACGTACGAGTATGTATAGGTACCTACTCACAAAGTAATAAAAACCGATGCTGCATTTATAAGTGACCTAGTACAATGTTTGTGAAAATACTTCACTAGCTGAGTGATTTGTATGTTGCTCCGTATTATAGCTATATTTTTTGAATCGAGCTAATAGGAACAAAAATAAACGCACGTGATTGGTCGTCGAAAATAAGTGTATATCTCGTGATTGGCTAGATTGTCAAATCAATTGTCAATTGTCAAATCTAGCCAACCCAATGAATTTCGACGACCAATCACGTGCGATTATTTTTCTTCCTATTAGCTCGATTCAAGAAATGAAGTACTTATAGATGATTCTATTGTCTGTTTTTAACATATTATAGCCTTCCATATTGTCAGGAAAGACAATGGTGGGCCTGCCTAACCGAATACAGCTATACTTAATTGACAAGTCATTTTGTTCGTCCAGATCGTCCCACCGAAAATGAGTTTTTTTATTTATAATTTGTTTATCCTTCCAGTATCAGACCCAGCATCACGTGTCGGCTGGAGAGCGGCTCTCAAGCGCCGCTTCAACAGAAAGACACTGCACAAACGACTGCCCATCACTGCTTGGATGCCACAGTAAGTTAAACATACTTTATACATCGTATTGAGGAGTTTTATACTCTGTCAAGTCTGCCAATACAAAAATTATACTAGGCTACTTAACTTTGTTGAAATTAGGAAAAGTAAGGTAGCATAAGCCATGATGGAGGCCTTTTAGGCGGCTTAAACTCCGTCACCAGAGTTGGCCACTTGCTCATAGGAACGATCGATCGAAGGTAGCATAGGCGAAGTAACGAGACTACAATGGTTTTTCTATAGTCCCATAAGTAAGCGTTTCTCTGTAAGTGAGTTATTGGTAATTCTTAATTCTTAAACCCATAATTAAGCCCTATCACTCTATTGCATACGTCACGTGCTCCATTAACAAAATTAAAAAAAGACAAACTATCCTAAGTTAGCCAAGAAGTAACCATCACAACTTTTCCAGGTACAACTCAGAAAAAGCAATAGGTGATTTAATAGCCGGCATCACAGTCGGTCTGACCGTCATCCCCCAGTCCCTCGCCTACTCCAACATCGCTGGTCTTCCTCCTCAACACGGTCTCTACGGATCCTTCCTTGGATGCTTCGTTTACATCATCCTCGGAGGCTGCAGGGCCGTGCCAGCTGGACCTACGGCTATAGCCTCACTGCTGACGTGGCAGGTAAATGTCCTCATATAGTTGTTTTGTACACTATCTACACTAATATTATAAAGAGGAAAACTTTGTTTGTTTGTTTGTTTGTTTGTTTGGTTGTAATGAATAGGCTCAAAAACTACTGGACCGATTTTAAAAATTCTTTCACCATTCGAAAGCTACATTATCCACGAGTAACATAGGCTACTTTTTATCCCGATATTCCCGCGGGAACGGGACTTACGCGGGTGAAACCGCGGGGAGCAGCTAGTGTCTCATAAATGTTTTCCTATGCCTACATACTTTTTGTTCTTGGTGGGGCAAGATTGTTACCCAAAGTTTTGAATTGTAAAATCTATTGAATGAAATTACATTTCCATAGATGTAACTATCTTATGAAGTTATTTTTTAAAATATCTACTCATTAAAAGTTGTAAACAAACAAATGCCTACTTGCAGGTGGCCGGTGGACATGTTGAGAAAGCCATCCTCCTGACCTTACTTGCTGGTATCGTGGAACTGCTGATGGGAGTTCTGGGTCTTGGCTTCTTAGTGAACTTCGTCTCTGGACCAGTGTCCTCTGGCTTCACGTCTGCAGTCGCGCTTATGATCGCCACTTCTCAAGTCAAGGTAAGAAAAGTAGCCATAATACTAGTATTATTTTATCTGTGGTCATAATAATCAATGTCAGTTTCTGATAAGTATTTGAACATAATCTGTGTAATCTTTGAAATCATTTTAAGAACAAGTGTTAGCTAAAGACTCTGCTCTAGGTTAGTAAGATACTGTGTCTTTGAGTCTGCTAAATCTGTTGCTTTTTTTTATACATAGATATTATCAAATTGACAAATCATTATGAATATCTGGCTGCACTACACATTTGGTGCTCAGTATCGTTCTACAATGATTAAATATCATGTTTCTTTACATTGCAGGATCTATTCGCGATCACAGTCACCGGAACCACATTCTTGCAGCAATGGATATCAATATTCCAGAACTTACACAGCGCCCACCTCTGGGACCCAGTGCTTGGTTTCATCTGCATCGCGCTCCTCCTTACCATGAGGGTAAGCATTCGTTTCCTGGTCTCAGCTGATGCTTCTTTGTTTTTTTCACAAAGAGTAAAGACAACAAAGAGTAAAACAAATAATCACAGGCATATCCGTGGTAAAAAGGCAGTCTTGTAATTTTTCATCATAATAAAGTTCATGGAAGTTTTCAATCTATTTCAGTTTTTGAATATGTCATCAATCATGTTCTTAAAAGTGTTAATTAAGTTCTAGATTTACCGATTTTTAAAACTCTAGCCGCGTTATTGTTCGCAACGATAATAATCCTTGGTATTCGAAATCAGAACAGGGCCCCACAGACCGACAACCTACAGACAGAACCAAAAATGATGTAGTTTTAACTAACTGAATACTTTCTTCCACAGAAAATCGGCATGCTAAAACTCGGTGAGAAAGAAGATGACGGTCCCAGCACGCGACAGAAGGTGATCACCAAGTGCATGTGGATGATTGGCAGCTGCCGCAACGCGATCGTGGTGGTCGCCACCGGAGTCCTGGGCTACTGGTTCGTCAGCTCGCAGGGAGAATCGCCCGTCAAACTTATGGGTAAGAAAGAGGTCACTTCGACTAGGTCTTATGCTGTCTTATGTTAGGTGTTATGGCAATTCAAAGTCCTTTACCAGCTCAAATCCTTGCATCAAACCTTACAATTGGTTTCTCGAACGCAAAGATTGACACTGAAGACACCATCATTAGGTATGAATCATCATTGTGGGATTTATACTTACTACAAACAGTTTTATAACTGGTGGTTGGTGGTCAATAAAGTTAAACAGGAAAGAGATTTTCTGCAACTTTTTTAATTACCTTTAGTTGTGTGTAAATAAATAATATGTAATTTGTAATTTGTAATTTGTAATTACCTACCTACTTACTAGCTTCGTTCACTTAAATGAAAGTGTAATAAAATTCAAAAATAATTTGGCATATTCGAGGTCCAGACTGATTATGTATTTCCACTTTCATCAAAAATGATCATACACAATCAAACAAACATTTCGCATTTATGATAGTAGTGTTGATATATTCTTATCTGTTTACGCTGAAGCGGAAAACCTTCGGACTGGTTAGTAACATACTCGTAGTACACTCTAGATATCACGTCGATATCGCTAGAGTAGTGTCATTCACTTCACTATCACACATGACTAGATTATGAGAGAAACTGACTTCTTGTTTTACTATCACAAGCTTCGATAGGGTAATAGTTGATCGAAGAAGAGGTATCTAAAGTCGTACTTTAGATACCTCCAAAAAACAATTATGTTTAGACAAGTAACGAGGTAGTCAGTTGTAGCGTATGTTTTTCACCTGAAATAAAGAAAATAGCAACCATGAGGAAACCTTCCCTGTTTTTTTAAAAAGGCATCATTTCATTCCGTAAGTTAAACAACATTGTAGATTTATAAATCATCTAGAATCAAAATGCGTTAATTCCTACGGTAAAATAACTGTATTCAGAAATATTATTCAACTGTATTTCGTTTTTCAGGTGCTATTCCCTCCGGAGTTCCAGTGCCTCAACTACCTCCTTTCTCGTACGTCCGCGCCGACAACACTACAGCAGACTTCCTCGACATGGTCTCCGAACTTGGATCTGGTCTAGTCGTCATCCCCCTTATCGTGCTTCTAGAAGATATGTCGATCTGCAAAGCATTCTCCGATGGAAAGACTATTGACGCCACGCAAGAGATGATAGCAATGGGCGTGGCTGGAATTGCTAATTCGTTTATGCAGGCGTACCCGGGAGGAGGGTCGCTGGCTAGGTCTGTGGTCGCTAATGGATCTGGTGTGAAGACTACCTTCAGTGGATTATACACTGGTGAGTTATGCCACTTTTATTTGTTGAAGTAGGTATGCTTTTTGATAAGGTTTGACGAGATGTGCGTATTTTGCATGTCAGATAAACGTGACATATATTTATGCCGTGTCACGTAACTGTTCATAGTTCATACCATACCTATCATAAAGATAAACGATACACTACAGTAGGTACGTGAAAGTAATCAGGTCCTCAGCACACTCAAAAAACCCAGCTGATATTGCATTTGTTCAAGCAAATTTTTTTATTCCATCTCAACAATGTCCCAGGCACTACAGTGTCCCGTTAAGTGTTGGCAAAGATTGCTTGTATAAATCATCTAGTAAAGATATACAATATAAAGGACTAAGTTGTCAAAAGCTTAGTCACAGACATGTTTCGTCGCTACAAATCGTAAAATATCTTATGTCGACGAAACGTCGAGGTAAATGTCCCGATAGTTTATAAATAAATATCTTATGTGTTTAATTCCAGGTGTAATGGTGATCCTGGCGCTGCAGTTCTTCACGCAGTACTTCGAGTTCATCCCGAAGGCGGCGCTGGCTGCCGTCATCATCTCCGCCATCCTCTTCATGGTGGAGTACAATGTCGTCAAGCCCATGTGGCGTGCGAAAAGTGAGTTCATCAAGTTGACTACCCTAGTTAAGTGACCTTCCTAACTTATAAAAATGTAGCACTGATTAATAACTAGTAATAACCAATGGCTGTTTTTTTAAGTGGTCCTCATTTGATTCCTCTCAGATATCTACTTCTTTAACAAATCTAGATTAAACTGAAACTAAATTATCTTTTTAATTTCCAGAGCTGGATCTAGTCCCAGGCGTGGGCACCTTCATCCTCTGCCTGACTCTGCCCATCGAGCTGGGCATCCTCACCGGAGTCATCGTCAACATAATCTTCATCCTCTACCACGCCGCACGGCCCAAGTTCTCCGTCGAACTGCTCCGAACAGAACTAGGAGTGGAGTACCTCATGATCACCCCAGACCGGTGTCTCATGTTCCCGTCTGTGGACTACGTGAGGAGGTTGGTCACGAAGACCGCAGCAAGCAGCTCTGTGCCTGTTGTGATAGAATGTACGCATATCTACAGCGCTGATTACACAGCAGCGACGAGTATAGATCAGTTAACGGCTGACTTCCACGCCCGCCGGCAGCCTTTATATTTCTACAATGTGAAACCCTCCGTCTGCTCGATCTTCGAAGCAGTGGCTAAGCCGGAGCATTTTGTCGTCTTCTACGAGGATGAGGAGCTCGACCGTCTTCTGGCAGCTGATGAGAGGTTGCAGGACAAGAGACCGCCGCCATTGACACCTGGACATGTTTGAACAAGTGACAGAGACATTGTATATACGTTTCCTCGTACGCATTTATCGGCGCGAGCATTTTTCGACTTTTCGATACTTCTCTACACAATAATATGCTTTTAACTCTTAGTTGAGAATGAATTAGTGAACTCATTAGTATTGAGAAGTCTTACATTGAGTTAGTGAGATTTCTGTAGATTTCACTGTCATAGAGTTGTGACTATCGTATTAGTTCATCTGTAGAAAAGTAAAAACTCATAGAGAACTTTAGAAGGTTCAAATTGTCGAAGAGAACTCTCACGTAGTTTCTCACTGAGTGCAACACCGTAGAGATATTGAAGTTTAGTTCTAGCAACATAGAGAACTCTAGTTCTAGGTTAGTGAGAACTCTTAGAGTTAGCGAGAACTCTTAGAGTTAGTGAGAACACTGAGAACTCTTAGAACTTCGCTGTAAATAGAGACGGTGATGGATGATTGGCTGTGCGACGCGAGCTGTGATGGCCGGACCGCCCGGAGCCTAATTTTAGTTAAACTTAGTTAGTTTTAGTTGCGAAGAAACACGTAGCCGTGTTTTGTTCTTGCCTGTATTTTTTTTCTAAGTTATTTTAAGCTGTGACCTGTATGGTTGTTTTGATAGTATTCAGCGTTGGATGGGCGAGTTTGTCGTGCTTTCTAATTATAAAAAGTTTAAATTTGACGCTATCTGTATTTGTAATGATTCTTGATTCGATGGTACAAGAAACTCGTGCTAGCCTACGCAAATATTGTCAACTGTAGTTATAAAGCTAAAGGAAGATATGATATTTTCGTAAAAACTTACAAAACAAACCTTACTTTTGTAAATCATAAATTGTTTGAAAGCGACTGCGGTATCAAATGAAATTCTCACAGTATTTGCAATCTGGTCAAGATATTTTTAATATGTACTTACCACGTTCAAATTAAGATTGATATTTATAAAATTAATGCAAAACCAAATGATATTGATATTCAAATGATATTTTTCATAATTAGGTAAACCAAGGTTTATTTATGCTTTAAAAAAATATTTATCGACAAGCCGTTAATATACCTACAATAGAATGAAATGAATATATTCTTTTATATAAATTTCGCTCGTCAGAGCCATAGAAATTATGCGAATTTAATGCCGTGAAACGGACTCTCTGTCTATGTACTTAGGTGTTAGTTTCGAATGGTGACTACGTACAACCGTAACGTTTCGTGATAGCAGTAGTTTAAGCAGTTGCGCACTGCGCCCGATCCGAATCCGAATCCGAAAATAAAATAACATCTTAGATGTTTTACAAAGTATATGGTCATTGTGGTAAATAAAGCCGAGTTGGGGTACTTGAAGCGAATTTAATATTTCATTATATATTTCATCAAATTACATTCATTTGTCTCTTAATGTGTCGAAGGCAAAACGGTCCTCACAAAGTCCAAATAAAGGGCTTTTGGTTTAGCATGTGCTAAAATATGTTTGAATTGTACGTGCTTATGTATACCTACATAACTAAACCAATTTTGTAAAGGGTTTTGTATGTCTTAAGTTTTTTTCAATATTTTGTTGTTCAATATGTTTTAGAAGCGTTCTTATTTTCCCGGATTCGGACCGGGCGCAGTGCGCAAGTAACTTTCTATTTATTTTAGGTAGGTAACTACAGTACAAGTTAGGATATTCCCTTTCTTTATGTTAAGATCCAAAGCTTTAAGGCCTATTAGTTAGGGCGATCGCACCGGATTGGATTGTGCGAGACTTTTGGGTGGGATTTTACGCGTACAAACCTTGTTTTGAAACTATTTTTGAGCCCTTGAAAGTGAAAGTTGTATTGTTATGAAGTTATTGTAAAATTATAATTTATTTTCAGTTTTGACGACGTCTGAATAGCAATGAAACTTATTTGTCAATAAGGTACTATGATAGAGAAGAATTGCCATTAAAAATGTGAAAAACAAGCTTTATAGTATACACGCGTAAAATACACCCAAAATGTACTGATATTGTGGTTTTATGCTATTGAATTGATACAAATTGAATTATTGTTCATGATTTTCACTTTTACAAACGAATTCACCAAATATTTGTAGAATTCTGTGGAAAAATTAGTTAGTAGTAGCGCCTCTAGCGTGAAAAACTCGAAACTCATGAAAATCTTTCAGTTTGTGTCAATCCGTAGTTTCGATATGTGATGGATTTTCAAATCGGTAAAGCACCAGTGTCTCAGCTTTCCTGTAGCATTTTCAATTTAATTACTATTTTTGAAAAATGTAATATTTATTCAATTAAAAATATATTTCATAAGAGTAGACACTGCTCTGTAATTTCCACGTTTAAAAATTATCATGAATAGAAGATGTAGTAGATTTTTCTCCTAAAATACGCTATTTATTCAAAGGAGAATGACTTTATGAAGCAAAATGTTAACACTTTCAATAAAGTAGACCTACTTACCTATGTTTAGAGGGAAAACCGTGTACAAAACCTAAATCTATCTAAAATACAGTATTTTTTGTATGATACACGAACAAAAATACTTTCCTAATTTCCAAAAACTTTGTAAAAACTTGGTCCCGGAGACTGCCCAAGACAAATTTTTCAAAGAGTTAAGAAAATCTCTTTAGCGTTGTTGGCAAGCAATTGTGATACGCTAATATTATATTTCACATTCGAAAAACGAATGTTTTCTTAATTCTTTGTAGAAAACGTTGTTAAAAATTAGGGTAATCACGGGGACTGACTTGACTTGTCCATACAGACCTAAAGTCGTAGGTACGAAAACGAATTTTCGGGGTCAACTTATTTTGGTTAACTATTACGAATTCAGTCGCCACCAACATAAGCTGACCCTGAAAATTGACACTAAGCCACGTTTTCAACTATCTCCAATAAGTACGAAGGCGATGTGCAATGCACAATAGTATGGCACCTACTTATCTTTGTGATGTTCTTAATTTAGTAATAAAGTATATTTTCAAATGTATTGTTCATGAGAAATATGAGTGTAGCATGTGATCTTATGTGTACTTATGAATAAACCAAAGACTTAACAATCGATAATGCTAAAAAATACCAATATTAATAAGAACACCGTAAGAAAGTTTTCTTTTGAGAAGTTAAAAGAAACTTACTACAAATTGTTTGTTGGATTTTGCGTATCTATTTCTAAAAATATTAGGCACCTACCTACTTATACATTAACTGGAGGCACAATAGTAGCCATTTAGATGTCGCCAAAACTAAAATAACTGATGATGCTATCCTTTTTATTTCGATCGTCATGAAAGGGATAGCAATTTATTTAATTCGTTTAGTTTTTTTTTTTTTTTGACAATAGCATTATCAAATTACCTACTCTTAATTAATACACACCCTGTCAAAGATTCGTTCGTTTTAAAGCTGTAGGTAAATGGTATTTCGTTGAGCGTTATCGATTGTCGCTTGTCTAGGAAACTGTAATGATGTGCCGAGTGAATGAAATCGCAAAGTTCAAAGAACAAATAAATGTAACTCTTTGAGAGTATTTAATTTTGTTGTTTTAATCCCACACTAAATATAAATAAATAAATATCCTGGGACATTCCACACAGCGTCATCTAGTCCCAAGCTAAGCAACTTTTGTTATGGTTAGAAGGTAGGTTATAGGTAGAAAAACACCCAGACACGGAACAAATATCTGCAGAACATACAAACATTTGTCCCGTAGCGGGAATCGAACCCGCAACCCCCGCTTCTCAGCCGGGCTTTCGCCAGAGGTCGTCAAACACTTCTGGTAAAGGTAAAGGTCAAAAATGAAAGAATAGTTGAACGCTGACGGAAGAACATCTGATGATTAGGTAAGTCTTACGTGGTTTTACCTAGGTAGGTACTATTCATCAGATTTTTTACGTTTAGAATTTTAGATGCCTCAATAATGGTAGCGATTCTGGTGTTGCTAAATCTTAACTAAACTAATTTGACAGAGATGCTATTAGGTACTTACCTAGAAAATAAATAAATAAAAAAATGCGAATAGGGTAAAACCCCTGTCAGTTTCCCAATATCCCATTTATTTTGACCAATTATTTATGATTATAAATCTTTTTCTAACAACAAGAGCAGGTTTACATTTAATGATCGAATTTCTTAGAAAGGATAGTGAGTGGTAAACAAAGAAAATAAATAAGTTTTGGCGCTACGCGTAGCATGGGATGGGACTAGGGTTCCCAACTAGGTATTTAGGTAACAGTTTTATTTTGTTTTTAATTTTTTCACTGTTCTGTGACTAAATAAATAAATAGATGTAGGTAAGTAGGTTGCTTGTAATAAAAACGAATTCCACAAAATGTATAAGTAAGTAGGTAGGTACTTACCTATATTATTTTAAAAAGGATAAGTTGAATTTTTCTATTATTTTTAAGCTGCCATTAAAATGCTAGACTTTATATTTTCCACTGAATGTCTTTTGATGATAAAGTGCATAAATTTAAACAACGATTTTTGAGGACCGATTTTCAAATTTTTTTTGTTCTACTGACCCCCATACAGTGAGTTAGAGTCAACAGGCAAAAATAAAAAATGAAGAAGAGAACATAGAATAGAGCCTCATCAAGTCGGTTCAAAACTTGCGAGCCCTACATGCATACAAACAACGCACGGAGCGGCAACGCCGCGCATCGATCGCGGCGCGCCCGACGGGTTTCACTTGCAATGTACTAAAAGCTTAATTACACTAAATTACTGATTTTTCGCTGTAATGCACTTAAGTACCTACATTGATTTTGCGGTAGTTTATTTTGATTACTTACCTTTATTTGTTTAATATGTTGTTATTAAAAGACTCTGGGATCATTATTGAAGCTTAATCACCCGTTTTAGTTTTTTTTGTTTAGAGCTTTATTGTTTTAATGGATAAATAATGTAACTAGGGAGGTGCCTATTAGAACGAAAAATGTTCTTAAATGCCTACATTATGAAATATTAAACTGTAGGTTTAAAAACAGACTATAATAGAGACTAAAGGAAAATAATCTCTAGCTTATTTTTTATTTATTTTCATTGTACAAACACACTATATACGCTTATCGCTACATTTCATTAAATTAACTAATGAATTTCTACTTTTCTCTTATAGGTATACCTATGTAGGTACCTACTTCTTTAATTTCTATTAGGTATAATTTGTCACTAAAACAAATCACCAGACTTATTTTTATGATTCCCCCAAAAGCTCTTACAAGCGTAACGCCACATTTAATTAAAGTACAATGCTGAGATTGAGGGGGATTCCCTGCAATATTGTCCCTATGCAATATTGCCTTTCTTTGATTTGTCTCGTCTCGGCGTGAATGCTCGTCAATCCGTCACTCATTGTGCCTACTACTCCCTCGCTTCCGACCACTGTAACTGATATGCAGTCATCCTTCTTTGACACAATTGAACCACCTGAGTATACCGAAGATGTAATGCTGCAAAAAGTTCTATGGTTACGCGACATTCTGAGCTGTCACAATTTAGATCGTTAATAGCTAAGCATTCCCTGCTTTAGAGGACATGTTGAATTGTTAGTCCTGGCTTTTAGAGTCGTTAATCCAAGACGGCCTAAAAATTCAGCACACCAGTAGTCTAGCTACTCTTTAGACCACTGTACCTAACTGGAGATCGATTCCTAAAAACACATTTAAAACACGACGCGGTAAGAGATTGCACGTTATCTACTTTTGTTTTCTGAAATCTGGTTATTTGTAGAATAAGGGGGCTGATGTCATCCTTCTTTGACACAATAGATAATCTACTAGCTAAAGGAGCCTAGAAGATGAAATGCTACAGAGACTTGCGACAGTGATTTATGGACATCGCTGAAACCCTTTTACCAAACACACCTGTAGCCAAATAACGACACCCTTCGAATCTTTTTAGTGATTACCCTTTTCCCTGACTTTTTTGTCTTGACTTGTTCTCGTTGAATTACAGTTAAAACCTATGTGATTCATTCCATATTATTTATTTTGTGCATACAAACACAGATAAAACATTACTATAGTACCTATATAGTATTATTTTATCTGTGATACAAATGGACTTTTCTATTTCAGATTTCAAATAGACTTTGAACAGTTAAAACAGATTAAATTCATGACAGAACATTGCGCTACTGTCCACAGCCTCTCGGTCCAGCACATCCATGACTATCATAATAAGCCCGTATTTCAATTCCGGGATCAGATGATTCATCTATTGTCAGTTTATTACACTGACACGTTTCGTAACAGGAGTTTAGTGTTATTTTCGTCATCTTTATTTCAACTATAGAATCTCTTATGATATTTAACTGTTTCCTTTGTGAGTATTGTATTCCTTAAAAGATTTGAAACTTGTACTGTTCATAGGTTCATAGCTGATTAGGTAGGTATTTTATTTTATGTATCATTCATAATTTTATAATCAAAAGTAATGCATTGTATCCTAACAGAGTACCTACCTACACCCCTACACCCTGGCCTTTTTACTGCTTAGGTAGGTAGGTAGGTACCTACATCTGAGCGCTTCCAAGCTCAAGAAGACACGTTAAATAGTCGGTCCCTGTTTCTAGGAGTTCTAAAAACTATGTCACCAGAGATGGTTACATGCATAAACGACCGTACTTTACTAAAATGCTGGCGGTCCTCAAATAAGCTCAAGTGGTGACATAACACCAATAACACTTCGCTTGTAGTGTTCGACGCTCTATAAGAATTCTCGGTACAACCTGTTGACATGCCATTCTTCGAAACTAATAACCGGTTGCTCGAAACTGACAGTGGTTTAATATATCCTTGAAATTTTAAATGAGGGCTCTATGTAACAAATTCCTTTCGTGTTTAGAAATCCATTTTTGAATCGATGATTTTATCCTGATTCATAAAGAATTAGGGATCATCTCAGACTAAATAAAAAATAAAGACGGAACGCTGCGAACAACGAAGTGAAGCAAGTTAAAACTATTTTTTATTTGGTCTGACTCTGAGGGGATCATACATTATGAGAACGAACGAACGCGCTGTAAGTAGGTAATTAGACATGCCACACAATGTTAGACCTTTTATATTTTAGGCAAAATGGAGATTTAATCATTTTTCTGTTCATTTTTATTCGATTTCTGCAGAATTGACAAATTGCATAAATTTAGAACTGTCACTCGAACTGTCATTTTGTTTTGAACTAAATTCGAAAGCTTATATTTCGTTCACAATAAGAACGATTTAGGAGCTTTCGAATTTAGGCATTTTTAACTAATCAGTGCCCCGCGGAATCACCGCCAATCAAGATTTTCATGAATAGCAGCTTCCAGGGGGTCAAAATAGTAGCAGGCATTTCTTTATCTCATTTCGTCTGCGATACAAAGCTCCAAACTTGATAGGGCAATAAATGAAATATTCACCATCTCTCTCACGCTTGCAGCCTGTCTAGTCACTCTTTCTCTTTCGGAGACGAGTCTATCCCAGTTCGTGGAAGTTCGTTTATCACTCTTCAAATAGGTACTTGGTTCAGACAGAAGTTTCCTGACCTTGAGTGTGGGTGGAATTCAGTTGAGAATTTGATGTAGGTAGGTACCTAGGATGAGATAAAACGACATTATTAGTGAATATCATTAGCACTGATTTAGAAGCCAGCGGATAGCAATAATTACCTATATCTAGAATTATATCCAACTAGCTGAGCACTACGCTACGGTATTACCTACCAGACCTCTGACTACCCCATTAGACATTTTCAAAGGATCCAAAGATCTAAGAAAAGAATAGGCTACTTGACTCATATCAAATTTGACCCAATAAATTAGTATTTCCTGAAGTACTTTCCTTGCAAAACCAAAATATAATAATTTCAGTTAATCAAAGTCCATGATGCTTGCATAATTTCAATTTAAAAAACGGTTTCTTTTTTTTTTTCATTGGAACGCTGAAAACGCTACGGCCATTTTGGTGACGTCATTATTATCGGAATTATACAAATGTCACATAACTAAAACCAATTTACAGTAATGCCAACTTTTCAAAATGTGCATGTTCCCTAGACGTAAATCACGAAAATTATTGTTTTGAATACGAATGACGTCACAGCACAGATAAATCCATAGACCAATATGGCGGTAGCGTTTTCACCTGTTTTTGAAAAGTAGAACTTTTAAAATAAAATTTTGCGGTTTCTTAGGTCCAAAAAAATATGGTAGTATTTTTTTTGGTCTAAAAGAACAATTATTTATCATATAAGAGCTACATAAAAATAGAGTCAACTAGCCTATTGTCGACCGCTCCCTGGGATACAGTCGTGATCATACCTACCTATTTCATTTTTTTTTACTTTTATAAGTACAAAATACATTCACCTTTGTTATGATTTTAATCTTAATTTACTTACTTAATTAATTTAATTTTTTTTATTTAATTTTAATTTTGAATCTTCATCGCTATGAACGGTAGGTCTTGTTCGGCTCATATTTACGATTCACCGTTTTGATTGCGCTCCAATTCCAAGTCATAATAATGCAAATAAAATCACAGATTTAAATAAATTGTTTAACATGCGGACCCTCGTGTTGAGGTTTTATTGTTCACTTCCTGACAGTAGCCAATACAACTAGAATCGTATAGGTAGATAGGTATTGGATAGTAATTTTAAAGCGAGGCCGAGTTTATTTGACACAATCCAATATAGGTACCTACCTACCTAGGTACCTAATTATGATAGGTATAGGTACGTACTAGGGATTGTAGAACCGGTGCTCTTTCAAAGAACCGGGATTTTCGGTACTTTCTGGCTAAAGAACCGGGATTCCCGGTACTTTCGGTACTTTCGGTACTTTAGTTAAGTCTTCATGAAATGGCAGAGTTAAAAGTTTAAATTGTGTTACAACAACCGTGGTCTCGGGCGAACTGTATGTAGGTAGGTAGGATCCGACGAGAAGCGGCAGTTAGCTTCACTACCCTCACTCAATCTTCGTTCATTGGCAAGAATCTTTGGATCTTGAAGCTTAATCCAGTGGTTAGGTCGAGGTGAGGGTAGTTGGTTAGGTCGAGGTGAGGATAGTTATGCTAACTGCTGCTTCTCGTCAGAGCCTACCTATATACTCCAGTTCACTCAAGACCACGGTCGTTGTAACATATAATCAAAACGTCGGGAAATAATATAAAAAAGGTGTTTAACGCGATGAAATCCTGTTTTCTAGTTTAAATTATGTATTGTGATCGCGAGAGTTTTAAAAAGACTACCTATCATTATATCAACAAAACTCTTATTGCAATTAAACAAATTTTAATATTCAACTTCCCAACGTTTTTATTGATAATTTAAATAAGAAAGAGAACAGTGTAGTTTTAGCATAGCATTATTCAGTCTTAATAGGCGTACCTACCTACCTTACCTATTCAAGAGTACGCCTAGCAACGTCAAAATGCAAGAGAAGCAGCGTCACAATTTTTCTACACATTTCACAAATCTTCTTTTTTGCAAATATCCTAATATTGTAGTTTCCGACAGTCTACGTTCTCTATAGAAACCGTGTTGGCTAAGTGGATTGGTACTTCGACTTTCGTTTCGGAGGTCGTGGGATCGAATTCAGCCGTGCATCAATGGACTTTTCGTATTGAAATGCGCTTTAACACGAGCTTTAAACGGTGAAGGAAAACATCTTGAGGAAACCCGCGGCTAGTCAGCCCCACACGTATTGACATTGTATTTCCTGTGGATATGGCCGCCTAAGCTGAGAGGGTGGTTTAGGTGCTGGGCAAGCCTATTCCATTAAGTGTAGGCAAAGATTGCCTCCTGGCGCTGTATAAATAATCTACTATAGATGCAAAGGACTGAGTTTTTTTTATATGCACGTTAGAAGTTTTAGAAACCGCTCCAGAGCATTTGCTAGACTGCCCCATCGTGTTTTTGAGTCTCTTGTCAGTGGTAATGCTTTTTATTTAAGCAGTTGGGCTTTAGGCAATAACAATACAATACAATTAGAAATATTTTGAACGTAAATAATTTTTCCCGAAAGTACCGAAAGAACCGGGATTTGATTTTCAAAATCCCGGTTCTTACAACCACGAAAAGAACCGGGATTTCCCGGTACTTTCGGTACCGGTATTTCCCGGGACCAAACCCTAGTACGTACTTATATGATAGGTATAGGTAGGTCTACTTACTTAGGTACCTACTATCTATGCTAAGTGGTAGGGGTGGTAGGTAGGTACCTACTTACCTTCCTAGGCGTGGAGATCAGATTGCGCGGATTATTTGGTCTGAGGGTAAAGGTAGATTATAGCTTACCTACCTATCTGTCTATTTCTTTTTGTTTTGTTTGACGCGGATGATTCGTTGTAGTAGGTAGGTAGGTAGGTACCTAGGGGTAAATTTACCCCTACCACCCCCTACCACGAATCATCGCTTCACGTTATAATATCTACCTAGGTACCTAAGTTGGTAGGTATAGAGGTAGGTATTATAGGTAGGTAGGTGCTTACCTAATTACTTTGGTCACACTTTGGAAGGACCTAGGTATTCTAAAATTAGATTTTCTTTTAGGTCTCCAGCGAAACTCTATACGAAATGTAGAAAGACCGTTGCTTCGTCCGAAGAATGGCGGAATCCTTACAATGCAGTTTGTATACAAAACTTGTTTGACCAGAATCGGGAAAAAAGTGGCGGCCCGGCAAGTTCGCCTACAATAGCATTCCATGAGCGGCCCGCCCGCGCCCCGCCCCCCGGCCCCCCGACCCCCCGCGCCCCCCGCCCGCCCCGCCAGTCCGCGACCGACCGCGACCGCGTGCTAACGCCGACAGTGCTCATAAATCCAATCCTAAAACAAAACACTGTGAAATCGTTCAAAACACTTGAAATTCACTTACACTCCGTGTCCTAAGCTTATTTAATACATTTGTGTCAGTTATAATTTCTACGGTAACTCGATAATTTTGTAATTGTTGTGTTAAAATAGTGTTCTAATCAGTTTTGGAAAGTGTTGTGCATTTTCTGTGTCCTCCGTTATTGATTTCGGCTCAAGTCGAACAGCTGATGCGAGCGGACGCATGTCCGACCTCTGCGTGAAGATAATTCTACAAATTATTGTGAAGTGAGAGTTTGCTACATGCAATTTAATTGTGTGAAAAAAACCTGAATTAAAATACACATTACTCACCAACTACGAAGTCCACCTAATAAATAAACAAAAGTTGTGGTCACAACTAAGTTGCTTCAGCTTTGTTGAAAAAGCCGTGATTATAAAATCCGCAGTGCAGTGTTCAGTGCCAAATACAGTGTAAAATTGATGTTCACACTTCTGGATTCACACAAAGGATTGGAATTAAAATCTGTTGAACAGGTAAATGTGATTTTTGTGATATTTTAACTAATAGTTTTGTTGGAAATGACGCTAGAAGTTTGGTGAACGCTGCGCGCCGCGCGCGGTGTAGGCCTAACCGCGCTTCCGTATCGGGACCAAACCATAATCTTACTTGGATAAATGCCCAAAAATGAAATAAAAACGAGAAAACACATCAAAATACTCACGTGGAAACTATTTTCTAAATATTTAATAGGTAATTCTGTCATAGGAATGGTTAGAAGAAACCCCATCTTTAAATTAAAATCTTAACTTTTGTTTTATCGATAGTTATAAATCTAATTTTAGAAATATTTCTTCTACCTACCCCTAGGTACACACGAAGGTAATTTAATTTAAATGATTATTTTGAATTAGATTAAGCTTTTACGCGACGCGGGTCGAAACGAGAATAAGTTCAGACAGAATGAAAATGTAATGATAGTAAACGAGAAATTAATGTTTCAAAATTTTAAATAAATTAATTAAAATTTTAAACCAACAAGGTTAAACATAGACTCAAGTTTGAGTGAAGTCTCTGAATACGGGCCTTAGTCAATTTACAAAAATAAACTGCACCAAAATCGGTGCATCCGTTCAGGAGCTAAGATCCCACAAACAAGAATATAATTAACAGCTTTCTTAGAGAATAGAGAAGAAATGCTGTTGAAATAAAAAAAGAGAATGGGCTGTAGGTACCTACCTACCTACATATTGGTCAAAGATAAAACTACCTAGTACCATCAGCAAGTTCACATGGGCCAGAGAGTAAACCATAATTATGAAAATCCTATAGGTAGTACCTAGGTTACATTAAATGATTATCTATAATTCACAATCTTCTTCGAGAAAGACGATATATTTATGATCATTTAGGTACCTACCTACCACTTATCTTATTAGCGACAGTCCTATATTATTATCAGAACGCAAAAAAGTAAAAGCAAGCAAGCCTACAAGCCTTTCTTTGTTTTCTACAATCGCTATCTTTACATAAGAAACAGAAAATTGTCCTTAGATGACGATAAAATCACGTGATCAGAATTGTCAAATCAAAAGATTTTTTAAAAATAGGTATAAAACTTATTATTATTAGTGATAGAAAGAAAATCGATAGAAGGCGTTGGGTATAACATAGGTACAAAACAAATATTCAAAATCTCTCAAGAATATCTTAATAATTCGTCAGGTCCACCAAAGTTCTCTATAGAACATGACTTGCTCGTAAAAGGGTGAGTTTATCGCTGCTAATACTACCACTACCACTATTCTATGATAAATCCATGAAATTACAGACAATTCGTGTAAAGCTAGCATTAACGTAAGCAAGACCTACCGTTCATAACTTCTCTAAAAACGTATGCAGGCCCGCGGCGACGCAACCAAATGTTCAAAATCTATTCCATTTTATCTCTGACCATGACTAACGAAACTCTATCCATACACCAAGACTCAAAACTCAAAATTCAATGCCTCTGAAATTTTATACCAAAGCTAACGCGCACAAGAATAAAGTGAACATGCTACTATGAGAGCTGCATTCAGACTTTTGGGTCGAAAATCGTTTGAGTGTGCTTTTCTATAGGGTCGGATTTTACTAACAAGCCACTACCGACCTTATATTGTTTACTTTTAAGGGTGGTTGTTCCGTGGAGGTGTTTTTATAAAGTTTTTTTATGGTGGTTGGACGGCAATCAGCTGTTTCGGCACGCGTTGGGTCCCCCACGGGTTCGGGATATTTTCGATACAAATTTACTAGAACTTTAACTGGTGGAGCGTGCAAATTCTTCTGGGAATATTGCTGTCCAGGATAACGAGAAAAAATGACGATTAAAACAGTTCTTTAAAATAATAGGTTTGAGTATTAAAAATGCGCAAAAACAGAGTACCGTGATTATTAAACCACTAGCTGCGCCCCGCGGTTTCACCCGCGTAAGTCCCGTTCCCGCGGGAATATCGAGATAAAAAGTAGCCTCTGTGTTAATCCAGGGTATCACCTATCTACATACCAAATTTGAACCAAATCGGTCGAGCCATTTTTGCGTGAAAGAATAACAAACATTCTCACAAACTTTCACATTTATAATATTAGTAGGAAGGAAGTAGGATAGGATTAGTAGGATAGTAGGATAGGATTCAGTTTAGGTTCTAACTGTTCTAACTTAACGTCAGCGCCTGGACGTGTTAGTCAAATGAAAAACATGTGTTAGTAACGTCATTTTTAAAACAGGAAGTAGAGCAACATTGTCAGTAGTGATATAGTTGCTGTGCTAAGCATTTTCGTTGTTTGAACTCTGAATTTCATGTTATTTATGTTCGTATTCGTTATGTTATGATTCGTCGCTTATCCAGGGGATTCTGGGGGGATCAAAAATAACAGTAATCCGCGATTGCTGCTATTTTTGATTCGCAAAAATTTGAAACAAGTTTCTGTAGACAATCGGGGGGCAGGTGGAATTTATGTGTTATTTTTAAATGGAGAGTAAAATTGACACAGCTGATTTTGACATTTTGTTGAAACCATTTTGTAATCAAAAACTTTGTACTAGTATGTTCAACACTATAGATTTTTGGTCCAAAAATATAATGGAACGTGAATGGAGCAATCATCTCAGCTTGACAGCCAGCGTTCTTTTTACATGGCGCGAGCTATACGCCTAGTGTGACAGAGTTATTAAGAAAAATATCTCTCATTTTCCTTTCTCGGTTTGGTCAATAAACTCGGGGTATTGTCGACTGACATAACGATTTCTTCGAAAGCTCAGTCAGCCGTGGAGCGGGCTCGTACGGAGAACAGGGTGGTTATTCGCTATGACCCAACAAGGACTAACGCGGCTTGTAACCCTTGTCCCCTAGTTTTAAGAACGTGACTTTTCTAAGTGGTCTGTAATAATATCTTATTGAATAAAAATATTTTGACTTGACCGCGTTATTGTATTGCGCACGTAAATATGCATAAGAAAATACCGCGTTTTGTCGCGTTACATTTTGTCCGGTCATACCGAATAACCACCCTGCAAATGATTTGCGTGTCAAGAATTGAAATAACGTAGCTCATTTTAACTTGGTATTTTGATACTGTTTTCCCATTTAAATATTAGTTTGGTTATTTAAATACTTTTCGTGTCGAAAAGTTTATATGCGCTTTAACACGAGCATTAAACGGTGAAGGAAAACATCGTGAGGAAACCCGCGGCTAGTCAGCCCCACACGAATTGACCATTGTCTTTCCTGTGGATATGGCTGGCTAAGCTGAGTGGGTGGTTTAGGTGCTGGGCAAGCCTATTCCGTCTCAACAATGTCCCAGGCACTACAGTGTGCCGTTAAGTGTAGGCGAAGATTGCCTCCTGACGCTGTATAAATCATCTACTATAGATGCATAGGCCTGAGTTTTTTTTTATTTAAATAGTGCCGTCAATATGTCGTGTTATCTGTTATCCTGAGGAAATGATCCATCAAAGCTATCGGAAGTACATCCACTCCACTAGCTTGGTTCAACTCTCCGAATTAGATTACAAACTACACCCTGCTTTAATTGACTAGCTGTTTGTCCCGACTTTGCACGGGTATTCCATATTAGCCATGTTATTCCGTGATAATATAACTTTGTAATGGTAAAATACTTTTTATAATCAATCCAGTTGTTTTTGAGTTTATTCGTTGCATAGAAAAATGCAAATCTTTCGTCTTTTATTTATACTATTTATACTAATATTATAAAGAGGTAAGTAAGTTTGTTTGTTTGACGCAGGTAATCTCCGAAACTACTCAGCCGATTTCAAAAATTCTTTCACCGATGTGTAGAATGGACTGTCGGGATGGTTATAGGCTATATTTTATCCCAAATCAGTGCAAAGCCCGGACGTGCTTCTAGTCGTATTATAGTTCTGTAAGATTGTAGCCGAAGTGGGTCAGATGGGCGTAGCTCTAGAGTTTGAATGATGATAATTACTACTGTACAAGTAACTGGTAGTTAGGGTACTTGCCAGTCACTGGGACCAGTTAATTTTTACTGTGACAGATATTATATATTGAAGCAACGTATTGCTCAAATAATGAGTGTAGAAACCTTCCTATTTAATGAGTTTTAATGTCGTGCAAAAGTGACACCATGCAACGCAGAGCAATCATCTTTCCATGCAATGTTATTTCGGACGGTACTCTTTTTTGATGAAAATTTTTTGGGTTCCCTCCGTAATGTTTTATTGAAGAAGTTAACCACCGAAATTACGCTTCGAAACATTTAAAATCCATACTTTATAATAAATGTGTGTAGGTGTGTGTGTGTGTGGAGACTTATGCGGGTCAACCGCGGGGCGCATCTAGTGCATTCTGCATTCCAAATAGATTTAAGTATGTACTTCATATTAAAATTAGTAGAAAGACACGACACAGCAAAATAAAGGTACTGAACCAGAGATATTATTTTAATAAATGAAATAATGATAAAATTGATACGTTTCTTGAATGTATTTGGAATATTAAAACTCCAATTTCATGTCAATACCTAAACTTCTTCAGAGTTTGTTCCCCGAAACCAATAAGACGTTATTGGAATCGTTCTTAATGTGTTTTTTGAAGAGCCCAATATTCGGTCCTCTAATACGGAATGAGTGACGGTGGAATAACGGCCATTTTACAGCGTTTATACAGCCTCGCTTTAGTGCCGAGCGGTAAACTTATTTACTGGAAGCTCTAATGGAAACGAACTTTGCGCGAATAAAATGTTTAGAGTTTGGAATGTATCAAAATTGCGGTGATGTTGATTGGCAAAAATGAAGAGTAGTTTTTTGGGAAATTAGACTTAAGTTTTTATATTTTTATAGTGTTAATAAATGATGTTGTGCCATCATGGCACAACATCGCCAAGAGTGGCGTGATAGAGAAGAGGCCTTTACCCAGCAGTGGGTGTTACCGGCTGGGTAGAATAGAATAGAATAATAAATGAACCACACTTAGTCAAAATAATAATATTAATGATAAAAACATTTATTTCCTCTTACAAAGGTTTCTTAGTGCTACTTATTTATGAACTATATTTTATCCCGGTAGTTACATTAGTACACCCGTGCAAAGCCGGGACGCGCTTCTAGTGATAAAACCCAACTTACACAAAGCATCGCGGTAGGCCAGTGACGTCATACGTGACCTCACTACGCATATCTATGTATGTTCTATGCTCTATGACTTGCCAAAGATTATAATGTGAGATGAATGCCTAATCACGGACCGCCTCTGTGAGTCAATCATAGCGATGTTTTCAACTGTATAGCTTTTTATGCAGATAAAAAAATAGAATGTTGGCATAGTGCTCTCAAAAGTAGCCTATTTTTTAATCCAGGACATTAGCTGTCCTGGTACCAAATTGCACAAATCCGTTTAATAACTTTTGCGTGAAAGAGCAAGAATCACACATCCATCCATCCATAGTCACAAACTTTAGCACAATTAAGTTAGTAATATAATAGGAAGTTAAGGAATCTGGAAACATGAATCCTTGCTACCTTAGGTTAAGCAACGTTCTGAGTGGTCACTACTTGGATGGGTGACCGCGAGTGGGATTAATAGAGCGCTTCTGCTTTGTAAGACACGTTAAATTGTCGGTCCCAACTCCCGGCTTTTAAAGTCGTTAAGCCATGACGGAGGCCTTTAGGCGGCAAAAAACTTCGTCACCAGAGTTAGCCACTTGCTCAAACGAACGAACCTTAGGTTGAAGAATCTCTACTAATATTATAAAGTGACAATGTTGGTATGATTGTATGGGGAGGTCATTCCGCGCCGCGCGTTTTCGTCAGCGTGATCTAGAATCGGGTCATTTTTACTAGCGCCATCTAGTACTGTAGGCTATATTTTGTCTCGGTAGCATTAGTACACCCGTGCAAAGCCGGGACGTGCTGCTAGTGTGACTATAAAACAATCTATGTGTAGAAAGGATTGCGTGTACTTACTCTTGAATGACTGTAATCGATGCAGATATAATCAGTCAACTGCAATTCCTACAGTTAAGTTTAACTAACCGGTTATATTCAAATTAAACCGGTTATGCAGATGCGTTTCGTGTGATCGTATATTTAAGTAATTGTAATGTTTTATACAACAGATAATGGCCGTTTTATTAGTGTTTTAAGTATATTCTGGGAAGATTGCTTCATCTGAAGTGATACCAGGGTGATTCATCTTACCGGGATATCGGATGACCAACATAAGCATTTTATAGTAAGTTTAACTTACTACGGTCATAAATTAATTTAAAATATGTAGTTTTCTTAACCTATACTGTCCCACAGCTGGGCATAGGTCTCCCCTTTCTCCTTCCACATATTCCGGTCCACTCCTATTTCCGGCCATGTCAAGCCAAAATCAACCAGGCTGTTCCGCCATCCTTTTTTGGGTCTGCCGCGTCGTTGTTGCCCGATTGTCACCCTATGCGTTTTTATCTACTATCTACTAATATAGTAGAGGTAAAGTTTGTTTGTTTCACGAAGGTAACCTCCGTAACAACGAGGCCAATTTCAAAAATTCTTTAATCGATATAGAGTGGGCTGTCTGGATGGTTTTTGGCTATATTTTATCCCGGTAGTTTTATTGGTACACCCGTGCAAAGCCGGGACGTGCTGCTAGTGTTACCTAAATTGACTGTATACTATAGTCTGTACTTCTATTTCGTTTCTGGTTAACGTAGGCATTAAGAAATTTGATTCTATGATAACACAGTACTTAATCATTTATCTTATGAAACACGCTACATCGAAGCAATTTCATTATTTCTATATTTTAGTACATTGTGACACTAAAATCTATCACGCAAGCTATCATTAATAATTTATTTTCAAAGGAATATACAGTACGAAGTAGTTGGAAAGTTGGAAACTGATAGGATGATTTAGGTGCTGAGAAAGCGTATTCTATCTTAACAATGTTCCAGGTACTACAGTGTCCCGTTAAGTGTAGGCAAAGATTGCCTCCTGAACTGGTTCGGGCACTCCAAACAGTTTTGAGACCTACATCACCTCAAACCATTGCCTTATCTGTAGTCAGTAGATAGGTACCTACTCTTTGTACGTATTTCCATACAATGGTCTATGTTCACGAGTTAGCCATTCCATGGCTGGCTGCGCAAACCTCAAAGTGGAGCTTACGGCCCGCTTCGTCACAAAACAACGTAACCGACTTCAAAAAAGGAGGTTCTATGGTCCACTGTACTTCCGACTTCAAGAAAGAAAGAAAAATGTGTTTATTTCTGTACGATCTCAAGGATCACTTAAAAATGTACAGTCTTAAGCTAGGTGACTCTTTGCCTGAGAGCTTGAAAAGGCATTTAAACATTCCACTATAACTACATAAGCAAATCAAAATAGAAAAATAGGTGCTGACGAAAACTTCTTTTGACTTATGGGCTTCGAAGGTTTTTTCGAGTTTAACCACGGACAAAATGTTATCTTGAAGGATTTTATTCACAACTTAGTAATTTATTGTTAAACAGAGTTATTTTTAGACGAAACAATGGCTCACGACGGCATGGTGTTTGTGAAATACAACAATTCATTTCAAACATCCGGTCGCTTGAACGAATACTATTATGTATGATTTGCTAGCACACACTTAACGACAAACATAGAAAAAGGCTTAGCACGATGGATGTCCAACTAAGTTAGTAAGTTTAAAATTTTACACAAAGTAAACAAAGTTCGTCTACATCGTTCAATCAATTCTGCATTCTACAAATGATATATTATTATGCACCTAAAACGGGATATTTACCATGATTCGTAGATTTATGAGTTTTATGTTTCGGCACAGTTGCATGCGCCGTGACCACGGTTAAACTAAAAAAAATGTTAAACTAGTTATTATTTTAAACCATGATAGTTTAAAAAGTTTGATAGATTATCTTGTCTTTTAGAAACTTGTTCCTCATGATTGCACTAGTATATTAAGTAATGCACGTATTGGAAGCAACGGCCTGGATTGAGGACTTGAGGTTACCTTGAGTGAGCCATTGGTAGCGGTTAATGCCACTTACAGCATTCGTTCTTAATCAAAAACAGACTATCCAACGCATCTTACTTCGTTTGACTGGCTTCTCGTTGAAGCTTGGCTATTTAGATTGTTAAGGGATCGCTTAAAAAAAGCTAGGCACACCACCAGGTTCTTGCCTGATTCTTTCCCTGGTAACTGTTCCAACGCAACCCCCTCCAGGTCTTATAATAAGACTACATTTTTAAGTGTTCCTTGACATCCTACAGAAATAAACACATTTTTCTTTCTTTATTTTTTTAGTAACTTGCCGAACTGTGCGTACTTTGTTTTCTCCCGGGATTCTGTAGCATCGAACTCATTTTATCCATAGACAAGTGTTGCCACGCCGTTACCATCACCTGATCACTATCTCGATCCTGTCTCTGCTTTGCATAACATATCCCCACAAAGGGTTATAAAATACACAAATCTATCATCAAACACCACATCACTATACCCACGTCATAAAGTTCATATTTCAATGGCTTCGGCTTCATTGCACTCGAGGGTTCGTGGTTGCCTATAACAGAAACTTATCGAAATACTTGAATATCCTATTGCAAAGCAGTAAAGCTCACATTTCTATGAACTATCTACTCCTGCTGCAAAGGTAGTCAGAATGTGGACTCAATAGGACGCATGCGCGATGAACCCAGAAGAACAACCCTGCCTCCGTCCAGTTCCACTCCAGTACCCATCCAGCGTTCAGGGGGTACGCACGCTGTTCAAAACTAAACTAGGTTAAGAGGAATATTCCGGTATAGGATTTAATAGCCATTCTCAAAGCCCGGGCGCTTTTATAAAGATAGCGGATTATTTTGATGTAGAAATGAGAAATGGTAAATGAAGTATGAAAAGATTAATGTGGGAAGCGGCAATCTTCAGATGACAGCTATTTAATTCAAAGCCAATGCAATATTTTTAATTACAAAAAGAGCATGCAATAAAGAAGTTATTTGATATTATTGCCATAAAAGAATACACTTGATGGTTTTTGTATTTTCTACATAGAATATTTTAAAACACTCATAGAAAATGGGACTGCTATTACAACGGCAGTCTTTGGGAGGTCTAAAACTCGTCATCGTCATCTGAGTTAACCACTTCAGTTCAAAAAACTGCCTTTAAAATTGGAGACACTATTTAAACATGTCAATTTCTATGAGGTCCAGTCAGCCTTTTCAAGTAATATTAATAGTAGCGTTCATATTACAAGCCTCGACAGTCGAAGATATGGAATATCTAAAGATGAAGACGCCTTTAGCGATAAAAGCGCAACGAGTTGGACGCCTTTACCGGTAACTAGTGGCAGCTAATTACGTGAAACTGAAAAGATTGAAAAACTCGAGGGGAGGCCTGTTGTTGTTGTCCTGGAGCGTCTCACTGTTGGGCAACAACTGTGAGATGCTCCAGGACAACAACAACTATAAATTAATAATTTTGACAGTATAGCATATTGATTCTATCAGGTTTTAAAAAGATGGATGGAATGTGTGTGTGCAGATATGTGTGTGAAAGGAGTGAGTACTGAGATGACGAGCGATAGAGGGAAATGGAAGAAAGAAACGTGTTGTGCCGACCCCACTTAATGGGATAAAGGCAGGGAGATGATGATTCGATTCTATCAGGTTTTATTTAACGCGTATGACTATAAGTTGTTGGGCTAGGTCTAGTGCCATTGGTTATTTACTAAATTATCATGCTTGTTCTTTGTTCAAAATATTATGTTGTAATAGGTTATATTATTATCGCGTAAACATTTCCGAGAAAGAGTTAAAGATAAAAGCAATCAATTCTGTTTATCTGCCAACTTGACCCATTATATTTACTTCTGACGTGATACGTTTGTTTTGTCCTTATAAACGAGTTTCCAATTGTGAATGAATGTTGATAAATATTTTTTTCATTCAATATCAACTGAGGAGTTACAAGATATAACACGTACTATGCCCGGTTATGTACGTGGGCCGGCAGTGGATCAGGCAAGCGCAGGACCGTGAGAAATGGCAGAATGAAAGGGAGGCCTATTCCCAGCAGTGGGAGAGATCAGGCTGCGGATGATGATGATGATGATGCCCGGTTCTGTTTCGAGTCCAGGAATTTTGATAAAGATTCTCGGACTCGAAAATAAAAAACTTTTCGATTTCAGAAACCTTTTCACTGTGATAAATGGTTTATAATTAGAAACTTCTCGAAGTTTTCATTCATGCCTTCTAACCCCCGGTTCCTATAACAAACTAACGGATGTTCGTAGGTCCATCACCATAGCAACGTTGTTATTTCAACATAAAATGTATGAAACTTTTTGACAGATAACAACGTTGCTATGGAGAAAGTCCTACGGACATCCGTTAGTTTGTTATAGGAACCGGGGGGAGTTCTCAAAGGACGTTCTATACGAATTAAGGTTTAAGAATGTTAATTAACTTATCTACGACATTAGGACTTCGTGGCCGAGTGGCAAGGCAGTCCTTACTAGGCTTTAGGACAGCTTGTATCTCGCGGGTTCGAATCCCGTCGAAGCATTAAACTTTTAGTTTTTCATTATAATGAAATGCCTAAGTGTGGTTTAACACTATACAATGATTTAAAAAAAATAAAAATATACGTAACCTGATTAGAAATTTAAGTGAAATAACTAATAACTCTTGTCATAAGTTATTAAGAAAATCAAGTCTTAAACCTATTAGCACTAACTCTGGTTATTTATTCCCAATTAAACTGAAATAGGTACGTGTCCCAATCGGCCTCGTCTTGGCCCGTGGGCCGCCATAAATCGGACTAATAATTTACGGCCATTGTAAGGATTAGCATAGCTGTGATAAACTTGTTTCGAGTTGTGTTGGTCTAGCGAGGCCTTTGATGTGAAGGTGGGTTCAGTTCCTGGCCAGCCACAACTCGAAAATCAATATATTTTTATTTATTTAGTATACTTAGTGGGCATTTAAACTCTATTCTGCCCTTATAGGCGTGATACTTCTTGACAACGCCACAGCTGCGATTTGAATGCGTATATAGTAATAATAAAGAGGTAAAATTTGTTTGTTTGTTTGACGGAGGTAATCTCCGAAACTACTGGACCGATTTCAAAAATTCTTTCACGGATGTGTAGAATTGACTATCCGGGAGGTTATAGGCTATATTTTATCCCGGTAGCTTCATTAGTACACCCGTGCGAAGCCGGGACGTGCTACTAGTTGCAAATAAACGCTATACAAAGAATTATACTAGCAGAGTTCTTATTAGTAGGTATTTATTCTTAATAATCTAAAATATTCTTGTCTAATTACACCGGTCAAGTTAAACAGAAAAATAGTGGTCAAATAACAATAATTCCCGGAAAGCTGAATTTTGGTGGAGAGCTTGGTATTACCATTACAAATAATGTGTTAAAAGTCCCCATCGATCCCATGTGTGCGTCACGAGTTATTCGGGGTCAAAGGTCCAAATTTAAGGTTTCTTAGTTTTTTTTCGAAAACGGTAAGTTCTATCAAAACAAGTTTCATCCCAAAGTTGTAGATCTTAAAATTGTCTACAATAATGGTCCCGATAATATTTTTCCTAAGAGTTACCATTCGTGAGTTATCGCGGTGGAAGCGAGCGCACCACGCGGCCTACTAGGATGGAGAAAGACCGCGATTTGCTTGCACCACGCTTTTTTTCCATACTGAATTAGGGGCTCGTACGGAATCTCGTACTGCACAAGGGGCTCTGAAACGTTTTCATAATACATTAAGACTCATATCATGGATTTTCAAAATGAATAAAGATTGGATTTTCCAACTCTTTTATGGTTTCCAATGGATTCTCTAGGTTTTATGGTTTCTCTCTCTAATTCTCTCTCTCCTAAAATTATGCTAGAATCCATCTAACCATAAAAGAATTGGAAAATCCGATCTTTATTCATTTTGAAAATCCATGATAATTATGAGTCTTATTGTATTATGAAAACGTTTCAGAGCCCCTTGTGCAGTGCGAGATTCCGTACGAGCCCCTAATTCAGTATGGAAAAAAAGCGTGGTGCACTCGCTGCAACCAAATCGCGGTCTTTCTCCATCCTAGTAGGCCGCGTGGTGCGCTCGCTATCACCGCGATAACTCACGAATGGTAACTCTTAGGAAAAATATTATCGGGACCATTTTTGTAGACAATTTTAAGATCTACAACTTTGGGCTGAAACTTGTTTTGATATATCTTACCGTTTTTGAAAAAAAACTAAGAAACCTTAAATTTTGACCTTTGACCCCGAATAACTCGTGACGCACACATGGGATCGATGGGGACTTTTAACACATTATTTGTAATGGTAATACCAAGCTCTCCACCAAAATTTAGCTTTCCGGGAATTTTTGTTATTTCAAAAGTGTATCTTGACTGGCCTATAATAGACTCTGTCAAGTCCATCTCAAAACATCACAATATTCACAAAAGCGTCCACCGAAATTGTAGGCGTCTAGGTTAATTCCGGACGCTGTAAATCATTTGGATTGTAAATGCCTGCATTTGTAAGGATTAGCTTCCGAGAAACTTATTTATCTAATAAAATATTATTCCCTCTAATCCCGTCTTTCGTGTCTCGTTTACGAAATTATTGTGTTTATTAATGCCATTCCGGTTTTTCTTGATCCCAAATTCAACTTCTTATTTTTATTATTTTAAGATATTTTTATCATTGCAAGTTTACATTTTTAACTACAATTTAAGTACTTATTACTTAACACAACAATACAAAATTATAAGAACCAGTTATGCTATGCAAACGAAAGAACGTACGAAGTTATGCTATGAAAGAAGTAAAGAACGAAACATGTGTTTATTTCTGTAGGACCTCAAGGATCACTTAAAAATGTAATTTTAAAGCTATACTTCATTTATTGAAACGAGCTAATAGGAAGAGAAATAAACACACGTGATTGGTCGTCGAAAATAATTATCTTTCTCGTGATTGGCTAGATTGTCAAATCAATTGTCAATTGTCAAATCTAGCCAATCCAATTATTTTCGACGACCAATCACGTGTGGTTATTTCTCTTCCTATTAGCTCGTTTCAATAAATGAAGTATAGGTGACTCTATTGCCTGTTTCAACGCAACTCCCTACACCTATCTATCTATGGATACGGATAGTTGTAATAAACCATAGCGCAACTGATGAAGCCACTGCCAGACGGAAGCGTGCCGAAGACACTTTACCGCGCTAAAAGTAAAATCTTAAAGCTAATTTAAAAGGGCGGTGAGCTATTCTACGAGTATAACTAAAACCACTACTAGTTATTACGTCTCATAACATGAACATCAACTCGGCTATTACTTGCGTTGACTATTTGCATCATACTATAGAGTAATATGTAATTACAGCCATAATTAAACAGCATTCAGATTGAGCATTCGTTTTACGATTATCAGTAAAAGTCTAACTTAACAAGCTGGTAGGAAACCTGCTTGATAAAGACGTTAAGGCTAACCCCATTATGCATATTCGACCTAAAACCTGTATAAAACCTGTATTAGCTAAAACGCATATTAAATCTGTTGCTATCTCTTTTCGTTGACATATGAGTGACAAGGAAAAAAACGTTCTTAAAACCTGTATTAAATTGTCAAGTTTTTATGAATAAGACCCTAAGTCTAGATGACCGCGCGGCGACGAGCGCTGCTGCGCGGGTCAACTGAACAGGCCGATAGAGGATAGTAGATCTGAAACCGAGCCACGTAAAAAGAACGCTGAGGGCTAAAGCTGCGCAGTAGGCGATTTTAAGGAATCTTCCGATTGGTGTAGAGGTAACGCGGCGCACTCCACACCACTGATTTAGCGCGTGGTATTGGTTCGAGAGCGAGTGATCCATGCGCAAACATACCACTTCCCTTTCCCCTCATCGTTCTTTTACCACAGAATACAGACGGAACAGAAGGCTCACTCCCCGAACAGAATTAAAGAAATAACGACTCTTGCGGCGATGCAACAAAGTTCAATTCAGCTTGCGTAAGATTCAAACGCCCTTGAGATAATCACCTAAATATAGCCTAACGCTTCTTGCGTATAACGCTGTCACTGTCTGGCAAGGAATTATGGGCGTGGCCAAAAATTGCACGGGCTGTCTACTTTGACCACAGCAGTAAATTATTTATCTAATAATAAAATGAATCTGTCTGTGTAGGAAGACAAGTATCTGCCTAAGTGCGAAATTTCGCGTTTATTTTTTGAACATTTGCATATAAAAACTTACCTAGGTAGGTAGATTTCAATTGTTTTTTGGTAAGTAGGTACTATCTTTAATAAGTACTCAATTCAAAAATAGTTTAAAATAAGTTAAAGTTAACCTAGTTACCTACGTTGATTGTATCAATTGTATGCTAAGTTGATTTTTAGCTTACCTTTCAACATCTTTCGGAATTTTGAAGAAAGATATAGTGGTATCCCCCAATCTTCTTTTGGATAAACATCCGTACACCGAACAATATCTTTTGCATTTATTATGCGACATTATTATGAAGACGGGCGAAGTTGCGCGACGCGACTGTCTTACGCGCGCGCCGGGCGACAACTGCCGTCCTTTACGAAAGGACTTCTGAGAAGGACCGACCTTTGAATGTACCTAAACTGCGGAGTGATACCCCCCTGCTTTTACCAGCATTTAGATGAACTGGAAGAACTGACAAAGATACACTGAGTCCCGACCCAGGATCATGATCAAGGCCTGTAGGTGGCATAAAACTCATCACAGTTAGCTACTAGACCATACGAGCATATATGTTATGCTCGATGCAATTAAGTCGTTAACAACATTCGTAGTGTATGATCCCACGAGCGAAGCCGGCGGCAGGCGCTTGTATTCCATTCTTATATTTCGCTAACAGTATGTAAATTGTCCCCGAAGGGCGATCGTGAGCTCCGTACACCTGCTTTAATTCATTTTATGCGTTTATTCTTGAAGTAATCATTAGATATTATGAACTGAATATGAACAGTAGGCAAACTATTTTAATGAGAACAGCTAAAACAGTAAAATTACTTGCTTTCTGTCGTCTTTCTGCTGATAAGAAAAAGTTTCTGTTGGTACTAAATATGTATGGACATAGGTACCTCATTAGACATCTTCAAAGGATCTAAAGAATTACATAAATATCTAAAAGAAATGTCTACAGCTCCCTAAGATGCAGTCGTGATCATATTTTTCATTTTATTTCAGTACATTTATTCTTAGTTATCTTAACCATAGCTTGGTTATTCAAACTCTTTTGCCAACCGCAGCATATCCGTTTTATTAATGCAACAACTTACAGTAATATAATACAGGTAACATAATACAAACCTTCTGGATGTTAAACAATATAATGTGAAGTTTACTTAAATATAAAATGTAATTAAGGTAAAAGCACCAATGGCCGACACTTTAAGGACAAATATTACTTTAATCTTTAAAAAAATAATGTATTTTTCAAAATTAAACAATTACAACTATTTCTGCTGTTAGAGTAACTATTAAATTTTAACTTTTTAATGTTAAAACTTTATTAACTATCATATAAATTATTTAAAAATGTTTTTTGTCAACCTTGTCAGAGGCACCAATGGATGACAGCACAAAAATCCACATTACCCAAAGGTAGACACAGGTTGGAACCAATAGTAGACACTCTAAAATATGTGATACATACAATAAAGCGTTTTTTTCTCGATGTATAAAATGTATGAGATATGAAATGTATGAAATGTATGAAATGTTTGAGATGTATGAGATGTATGAAATGTATGAAATGTATGAGATGTATGAGATGTTTGAAATGTATGAAATGAAATGTTTGAAATGTATGAGATGTATGAAATGAATGAAATGTATGAAATGTATGAAATGTTTGAGATGTATGAGATGTATGAAATGTTTAAAATGTATGAAATGTTTGAGATGTATGAGATGTATGAGATGTATGAGATGTATGAGATGTATGAAATGTATGAAATGTATGAGATGTATGAGATGTTTGAAATGTATGAAATGAAATGTTTGAAATGTATGAGATGTATGAAATGAATGAAATGTATGAAAAGTTTGAAATGTATGAAATGTTTGAGATGTATGAGATGTATGAGATGTATGAAATGTATGAAATGTATGAAATGTTTGAGATGTATGAAATGTATGAAATGTATGAGATGTATGAGATGTTTGAAATGTATGAAATGAAATGTTTGAAATGTATGAGATGTATGAAATGTATGAAATGTTTGAGATGTATGAGATGTATGAGATGTATGAAATGTTTAAAATGTATGAAATGTTTGAGATGTATGAGATGTATGAGATGTATGAGATGTATGAAATGTATGAAATGTATGAGATGTATGAGATGTTTGAAATGTATGAAATGAAATGTTTGAAATGTATGAGATGTATGAAATGAATGAAATGTATGAAAAGTTTGAAATGTATGAAATGTTTGAGATGTATGTATGAGATGTATGAGATGTATGAGATGTATGAGATACATCTCATACATCTCATACATCTCATACATCTCATGTATGAAATGTATGAAATGTTTGAAATGTATGAGATGTATGAGATGTATGAAATGAATGAAATGTATGAAAAGTTTGAAATGTATGAAATGTTTGAGATGTATGAGATGTTTGAGATGTATGAGATGTATGAGATGTATGAGATGTATGAGATGTATGAAATGTGTGAGATGTTTGAAATGTATGAAATGTATGAAATGAAATGTTTGAAATGTATGAAACGTTTGAAATGTATGAGATGTATGAAATGTTTGAAATGTATGAAATGTTTGAGATGTATGAGATGTATGAAATGTATGAAATGTATGAAATGTATGAAATAAATTAAATACACAACGAACCCTTATAGTTTTGGTTTGTACGTCCGTCCGTCCATTCGACCGTCTGTCCGTCAATTCGTCCGAGGCTTTTTTCTTGATTGACTAGCTGCGCCTCGCGGTTTCACCCGCGTAAGTCCCGTTCCCGCGGGAATATCGGGATAAAAAGCCCCCATGTCACTCGTCAAGCAAGTCGTCATTCCTTCAACTATCACCACACGAAAAATCACGTCAATTAATTCGCCCCGTTTTGCCGTGATAGACGGACAAACAGACAGAAAGACAAACAGACACACTTTCCCCTTTATAATATTAGTATGGACGGATGGATATGGATGGATCCATCCATACGGATTATTACGGATTGAGCTAAAAAACTTAAGCTGAAAAAATATATTTGAGAAAACCCGAATAGAAAACACATGTGTCATCTTTTGGGTTTTCCTCAGTTTTTGGGACCAATGATAGACACCCCTTGAAATTGATTTATCAACTAGCCAAAATAATAAGGAAATGACCATAAGACGTCGATAATATCATACATGTATCAGATAAACACCAACAGTAACAATAATCAGTAATTTATAAAACAAAATCATAATCGTAAAAAAACAATGCCCTTAAGAAAATCATTAAGAATTTCCGCGCTCATCACAATCTGCACACATTGATTTTTGTTTATTCAAGCCATTTTTAAATTTTCTTCTGAAAGTGTGTCTAAGTTTTTGTCAACGCATTATTAATAGACTAATGTGTCTTTTAATATAATAATAATAGGAAATAAATGTTTATTTTTCCTAATAGAAAGCTTTTTCTTCGAAAGTGTCATCCTTTGGTCCACTGTCGGAGATTGGTGCTTTTACCTTAATGTTATAATACACAAGGACATGATGCTAAAGATGTATCCCACCAAAATAGATGAGCATTATTTTATAAAACTTTCGCGATCAGTATTGCCTTAGATAAAATTAATACAGCATCAGGAGGCAATCTTTTGCCTACACTTAAAGGGACACTGAAGTAAACCATCCTCTTAGCTTAACCGGCCAAATCTACAGGAAAGACAGTGGTCAATACGTGTGGGGCTGACTAGCCGCGGGTTTCCTCACGATTACTTCTTCTGATATTGGTAGAATACTAAGTGAAGCCTCATCTAAAAACTTAATAACATCTAAACTATCCTTCACGTTCCAAATATACTGATATAATATATAAATTATAAAAGTAGGGACATAAATAGGATATGGTCAACACTCCAAGCAATCGCCACCTCCCCAAGGAGCCAAGAACAAAATACAGCATCGAATCAATACAACCATAATGCATTTAGTGGTACTTGGTACTTCGTCACCCCATTGAGACGAGAGGGAGGGGTGTAGTGCGTCTCTCTCGGCACTTGACCGATGAGTAACGTGGCAGGCTACGAGCGGCTTGGGACTTGGAATTAGGAGACGTGGAGGAATACGATTTTCGGTCTTTCATACGTGAACGCTTCTAAATAGTTACATGAGTGTTTCCCTCTGTAGTAAGTTTTAAGGATGTAGGTAGTCGTATAGTACAAAGAAATGTAATGTAGTTGTCACGGTTACCATAAAACACATTAGTTATCTGGTTACCATAAACACAAGCATTATGTTGCTAAGCTTAGGACGCTGTGTAGATCAATTTTAATTAATTTATTTCCCTTTGCACTCTAGACAAAGCGCGCGGTTACCAAAACAACAAAATGATTATAATACTGTTAACTGAACAACGTTTTACTGCGCTGAGTATTACTTCAGAGAATCAAATAGTCATCGTTTTCTTATTACTACTTTACTACCTATTATTTTAACTCATTGCTGCGTATCTTCCTCCATTCTTTGCCAGCTATTGGGTCGTCCTTATTATAATTTATAAAACCACTGGCCACGTCCCGGCTTTGCACGGGTGTATTAATCTACCGGGATAAAATTTAGCCTATAACCATCCCGACAGTCGTTTCGTGAAACATTTTGCGAAATCGGCTTTACATCCGTCAAACTATCAAACAAACCAACATTATTTCTCTTTTATAACATTAGAGATAGATATAGATGTATGACTAGACTTGAAGAATAACCCCATTATGCATATTCGACCTAAAACCTGTATTAAGCTAAAACGCATATTAAATCTGTTGCTATCTCTTTTCGTTGCCATTATGGGTGACAAGAAAAAAACGTTCTTAAAACCTGTATTAAATTGTCAAGTTTTTATGAATAAGACCCAGTCGACACAACCGCAAGTCAGCCGATGCGTCATGCATTGTTCTCAAGCGGGGGCAGATGTCGCGATAGCTACTGACAAATGTTTCGCTTACCGATTACTCGATAGTTTCTGTCGAGATTTTTAACAATCGATGAGATGGTAAATTTGTGGATGATGCTAATACACGTAGTGCTAGCCAAATCCATCTGATTAGTCGCCTAGACTAAAACACTAGGGTTAAAGAATAGTCGGTGCTTTAACAGAAAATATGATGTTTCTGATAGTTTCGAGCTACGACACAAGGGCTTCGTGGCCGAGTGGTAAGGCAGTCCGGCTTGAGGACGATCGCTTGTATCTGACGGGTTCGAATACCGTCGAAACCCAAAACTTTTACTAAGATTTTTCATTTATAAATAATAGAAGGCACACAACCACCAGTCTACATATTCGATGCGTCATTGTTCTCAAGCGGGGGCAGATATCGCGATATTCGCGATAGCTTCTCGTGACTAATGTTTCGCTACTATTGACTACTCGATAGTTTCCGACGAGATTTTCAACTTAGATCGATGTGAAGAGTTGAGGATGGTGTAATGTAAATAGTGGTAGGGGTTTTTAAAGTTACAAAAATAACAAGTTTTTAGTTTAAGAGCTAATTTTGTCAGTAAAACTGATCATTTACAGACACCAAAATCATTACTTTTAGATATAACCTAATTGGATTGGACATTACTTTACATCCGTAAAACTTGTACCGTAACCTTGCACCTTACTACAAGCTTACTTTTTTTGTACTAAGTCGACACAGTTAATCTACTAATACCAACTGGTTTTAACTGAACAATATAAAGTATTATTTTGGCACAGTTATTGGAGCTTCAATCAAAATACATGGACGAAATAATGACTCTACCTACTTACCCAGGATTCGGTAGTTTATTTTAGTTTAATAATCCTATTGAAATATCAATAAAACAGTCTACAAAGCCTTCGACCACATTTCAGTTTTGTATGAAGTATGAAAAAAATATGGGAAAGGTAAAGAAAAGATTTCCAGGTAAGGTAAGTAATTGTAAATTTAAATGTAGTGTAATTGTAAAAACACGCTTTTGTGATAACACGACGATAAAAACTTTCTAAAAATAAAATGAATAAGTAAATGCAATCAATAATCATGTTATATCAATCGTTATCACAATCTTATCTGTAGTTTTTATCTGATTACAGCCGTACAAGTAAAGTCGAGTTATAAAGAGGTTGGTTTGTTTGATTGTTTGTTTGACGGAGGTAATCTCCGAAATTACTCATCTGATTTCAAAAATTCTATCACCGATGTGTAGAATGGACTGTCGGGATGGTTAAAGGGTATATTTTATCCCGGTAGTTTTATTAGTATACCCATGCAAAGCCGGGACGTGCTGCTAGTAAGTGAAAAATGACGTAATGCCGGCGCCACCCGGCGCTCTACAAAAACAAACAACCTCCGAGACTCGACCACATGTGTCTACTTGTACCTACCTAGGTACCTACTGTTAATATATTTTATTTGGTCTGCTCAGTGGCATATGTACCCGCGGTGAATAAGCTGGGATCAAAAGTAGCTTTTGTGTTAATCCAGGAGCGTAACTATCCTGGTAGATATCAAATTTACAGACATTTGCTTGGTCTGGTCAGAGATGATTGTATGTAATGTAATAAATACTTACTAGCTGCGCTCCGCGGTGATACCCGTGGTGAATAAGTTTATACCGGGATCAAAAGTAGCCTATAGATGTGTTCATCCAGGAGCTAAGCTATCCTGGTACCTTTAACGAATTCGCTTCAAAAACAATTGATGGAAATCTTTTGTATTTGGATCTCATAAATTTATTTATGAGTATGATTTATTACTTATTTTGTATTTTTTGTTTCAGGTAATTGTCGTTTCAACAAATGAAAACAAAATGACGGTAACATTTTATCCTTGAATATGCAGTTAAGGCACATTTTACTATCCTTCTGCTTTATTTAAAAGTTTATCCTTAGAAAGTAGACATATTCTCGTACGGATGTCCGTAGGTCCATCACCATAGCAACTTTGTTATTATAACATAAAATGTATGAAACTTTTTGACAGAGAACATTGCTATGGCGAAAGTCCTACGGGCATCCGTAAGTTAGTTATAGGAACCGGCCGTAAGCAATGACAATTGCTCAGCATTATTAATTATTTAGGTGTGTATTTAAATAAGCTGTCGTTCACTTGCCGTTTTAAGGTCTATGCTCCAAGTTTGACAAAACGAAAAATTTATCTATGCAGAGGCCCTACTTGGGATAAACGAAAACGAAGTTTCGTACAACTTTCGGGTACCGTAGTTAGTAGTTTCAATTCAGTATCACCGATATAAACAGACAACTTGTCCCTTAAGTTGTCACGACATTTCATTTTCCTTGATAACTTGAGCAAGTAGAGCTTCACATTAAATGTATCTATACTTCATTTCTTGAATCGAGCTAATAGGAACAAAAATAAACGCACGTGATTGGTCGTCAAAAATAATTGTATTTCTCGTTATTGGCTAGATTGTCAAATCAATTGTCAATTGTCAAATCTAGCCAACCCAATGACTTTCGACGACCAATCACGTGCGATTATTTTTCTTCCTATTAGCTCGATTCAAGAAATGAAGTATAGACATTTGATGAGAGGGTTGGAGCTCTATACTTCATTTATTGAAACGAGCTAATAGGAAGAAAAATAAACAAACGTGATTGGTCGTCGAAAATAATTTTCTTTCTCGTGATTGGCTAGATTGTCAAATCAATTGTCAAATCTAGTCAATCCGAGAATCGACAATTATTTTCGACGATCAATCACGTGCGTTTATTTTTCATCCTATTAGCTCGCTTCAAGAAATGAAGTATAGATAGATAGATAGATGATAGATCTCTACAAGCCTAATACGGCTCAGTAACTAAGCCATACATAAAAGGTTTCGTAATGTTACACGTGTAAGAATCTAGATAATATAGGTATGTGATGTGAGTACAGCGGGCTTACTATGACCGTTTATAGCGATTCAGTTTAGGTCCAACTACGATCCAGTTTTGACGTAAAGTAAGGCGCTGACGTAAAGTTTTGACAGTAAGGCAGAACCTAAACTGAATCGCTAACACCTCATGGTACGGCTCCAGGTCGGCTCAGGATAGAAGTAGCGTTATCAAAGTTTAGTTCGTTTATATTAATACAACGGGACATTACTCACGTAAATTACTGTCGAATTAGATACCGACAATGTTCGTTAATTTAAATTTAGTTCGTTTGTCTGAGTTCATTCGTTTAGACTGGTTTTAAAATGTGTTCATTGAGGATGTTGAATCGATCTAAAGGTAACGTGATTTTTTTTTCTTTTGTATATGTAATAAATCGCGTTAGGTAGGTACTTACTTAATTTTGAGAGACGAGTATTACCGAAGCACTGACAGCTCAATTATAAAAATGAAATAAATGAATCTGAAAAAAAAATCAAGCTATAGGGATAAGGTTAAGATAGGTTTAAACTGTAAGAGAAAACATTGAATTTTAAAAAAGAATAGAATAGAATATTTATTTTCCACAAAAACATTACAATTTAAAACTAAAAAAAAAAGTAAAACTGCTTATAGAAAATACTAAACATTGTCCGTAAGTATACTATGCTACCATACATTGTAAGAATAAATAGACGTTGCATGTTTAGACTGCGTTTTATGGTAGAGAACGACATTAGGGCATTCACGCGTAACCAAGGAATGCCTCTAACCAAAGAATGCCTCATGCTAATGCACTGTAAAAAAAATATACTTAGCAATATATCTTCATTATCATTCAATTAATACTCGTAGCTAGCATGAAGATCGGATAATGTCGATGTATGTTCGTTACAATTGCCAACTTTCGTGACGGAGTTTTAAATTGCCTGAAAACCTCACTTAACGTGCCAACCAAAACACGGAAAAATTCGACAATTTCACCAACGGCAGCAATTGTGAACGTCTCTTAACTTCATCTAAGACCGCCCTGACGATCTCTGTGGCGCAGTGTTTGCGATAGTGGTATTTACAGAAAAATAAAAAAAAAATCAATTGTTTGTCGAACCAAAGTCGTAGACGTAGGTATGCGCATCGCAAGTCTCAAGTGGAGATGGGCGGGGCACTTAGCTAGGCGAAAAGACGGAAGATGGACTTCAGCTATTACGGAATGGTGGCCCAGAGATGCACAACGACCAAGGGGTAGACCACCAGCCCGATGGTCAGATGACATCGTTAACATCGCCGGGAAAGCGTGGCAAAAGATCGCACAGGACCGAACTGAGTGGCGTCATAAAGAGGAGGCCTATACCCAGCAGTGGGTACAACTGGGCTGATATGATGATGATGATGATTCAATTGTTTAGCTTGGTGAGTCTTGTGACTAAATGTCGTGTTGATGTCCAAACATATTTATTTATTTAAGAACACGAGTATCGATATAACATCCGTCCCGAGTGGAACTGTACTCACATTTTCCTATAATTCTCATGATTCACCGCGGTTGTCGGTTTCCGCCGGTTCCTAGATATTGAACTTACCTTCATTTTCTGCGCACTTACCTACATACTAAAGTTAATTATCTTACCGCTAAATTCTTGTAAACTAAGTTACGTAAACCGTTGCGTGATTATGCAGTATGGCCACGAAAGTCTGAAAGATCTGGGTTTTAGATTATATTACCTTTCATATATCCTGGTGGATTTATCAGACTGGAATCTATTCTATTCTATTCTATTCTATTCTATTCTATTCTATTCTATTCTATTCTATTCTATTCTACTGACCTGTTGTTTTTTAACAAAACATTTTCAGTAGCAAATACTAAATCAGTTTTTGCCCTTAGAATTTTTGACTACAAGTAGCGAAGTAGAGTCTACTCGTGATCACGGTGACAGTAACGTCATCGAAACGTCGAGGTAAATAAAATGACTTCAACACGCGATTAAGTTCCGATAGTATTTATAAAGAAGAGTAGCGAAGGTGGTCGGCTATGCTAATGCCTGATTACTAGTACTGGCGCGAGTTACTTGCACGTTTCCGTTCCAGTCACAATGTATGTAAATTGTTTCTGCTAAGTCCGTTCTGTGCAAATGTTACGGGGAAATCGATAGCGTTGTATTTTTTATTTTTCGAAACGACCGTCTGCGAAATGTACTCGTACCTTAAGACCTATACGATCACTACCCTTAATATAGCTTTCACGAAGCTGCCCCTCTACTCTAAAAACCGAAAACGATGAAACGTAACAATCATCGCAGGTCAGCTGATGTTGGTTAATCTACCAAATTCAGTTTCTACCGACATAAGCTGACCTGCGATTTGATGCCGAAATTTCCGAGATTTGCAGAGGAACCTGAATTGTCACGAAATTTTGATTTCGTTGATCCCAAGTAGGGCACCTGATTTTTGACATCTTAGATATTTCTGTGGTACCTTATCTAATTATCTTTTAAGCAATGGTGAAGGTTGTTTGTAGTGTCTGGCCTTTAGGCAGCCTAAAAACTCTGTCACCAGAGTTGGCCACTTGCTCATACGAACGAATGTCCTAATAAAACCACGATTTTTATATTTGTTGAATGACAATGGAGGGTTCCGTCCGTACCGCCTATATACGCCCAACCGTGAGGGTATTGATTTGACAAGCGATAGAAGAAAATAGAGACAGGAAATAGATTATGCCGACCTCGCTTAGTGTGATAAAGGCAGAGATGCATGAAGTGTTAATAAATATATCTTTGGACATTTTACACAGCGTCATCTAGTCCCAAGCTAAGCATTGTGTTATGGTAACCAGATGACTGATATAATATTAGATACATTTTTATTGTAAATATGGTACATACATTTTATAGAAAGAAAACACCCAGATGACACACATTATTAAAGGTGACACTCTGAGGTTCTTACAAATCAGGCCTTAAACTAATGTCAAGTGTTCATTTAATTAATGATTGCTTGAATTAATTATTAATTTGATATTATCGACTTACTTCTGCCCACGCGCGCCACCTGCAAGCTATTCCAGATCATTATCAAATCCTGATTAAAACAAAATCACAGGTGTACAAGTAGGTATATATAATTTAAATTCAGAAGATGTTAACGTACTTTTGTGCATTGTATGATTTTTATTACATTATTTATACGTTCGGCGATTGATAAGCAAGGTTATCTTTATACTGGTACTTGAGCCGCTTTTTTAAAAAAGTTTTTGTTCGACCTAAAACGGCATCACTAAGCGTCAAGAGGTCCCTACTTGGGATTAACGAAAACGAAATATCGTGTCAATCTTCGGGTTCCGTTAAGCACTGTTCCAAACTTAGTATCCACCATAAGCTGACGTCAGCTCATGTGGACTGAACCTGTACAATATATATGTAATATACTAGCTGCGACCCGCGGTTTCACCCACGTAAGTCCCGTTCCCGTGGGAAAATCGGGATAAAAAGTAGCCTATGTGTTAATCCAAGGTATCACCTATCTAAGTACATATCAAATTTCAACCAAATCGGTCCAGCCGTTTTTGCGTGAAAGAATAACAAACATACATTCTCACAAACTTTCACATTTATAATATTAGTAGGATATATAAATATATACATTATACATGTTAGTTTCTCTGTATATCACGCTGATTAAAGTCCTTTACCCGCCAGCCGAGCGTAAGTGCCTTCCATCCATGCAGTATCACGTGAGCATCATGCAGATAACCATTGTTATAATTGAACTATTTTTAATTCGAAGCCTAGGTCTTTTCAAAGTTCATAGTTCGAATCTTGTTTGGTATATTAATCCTTATTAGAATATCAAAAGATATTATATATAAAAGCCTGGGTCTTTTGATTCAAAGTTCATAGTTCGAATCTTGTTTGTTATTTTTATTTCTTAGAATATCCAAAGAAAACAAAAAATAGACTTTTAATCAAAATGGTACAGGATAAAAAGTCGTAAGAATTAAACCTTGTCGCATAGTCAAAGCCTGTTTTTCTAAAAAACATGGTACATGCTCTTTGACAGATGGCGTATTTACCTAATTTAATTAGCACTACACTATTTCTTATTGGGACTCTAATTTCGTTGATGTAAAGTCCATTGATAAAAATTGTAAAACATCCTAGTCACACAGATTTGAATTGCAATAAAAATAAATAAACAATCTAAAAGCAGCTCGTTATTACCATGCAGTGAAGTCTGCTCCCATCAACGGAGGGCCTACCACCAGTTTACTTTTATTAATACCATTTGATACTATCCTCGATACCGAGTCAAGTATCACAAAATGTATGATAATCTAGCGCAGCGCCGCCCCCGGTAACTTACGTGAACTAATAATTCTATTCTGTGGCGCAGTGGGCCCGCTTGAGACGTGGAGGTTGCGGGTTCGATCGATCCTCGCTACGGGACAAATGTTTGTGTATGTTCAGCAGATATTTGTTCCGTGTTCTCTATCTAATAATTTTGTGTATTTTCCAAAAAAATATATCTAAGTAATGTTTCAATAATCTGGTTACCATAAAACAAGCATTAAGTTGCTTAGCTTGGGACTAGATGACGACGTGTAAACGTCCAAGGGTATTTAAATTTTTATTTATTTGAAATACTTAACCCGTTAGCGAGGATAGTTAACAATACAACTCGAAAACTGATGGTAGGGCTACAGACGACCACACGGGATAAAAATTGAAACCGCGACGCCATGCGCCGTAGCTCACTCCCATTGGCTGGCGGAGTTGAATAAAAATTAGTTTTACGTGTCTCTCATCCTGTTATTTCGTTCTACAGAAAGCTAAACAGACTCTTTATTTTATAGTTTTGAGAATTGTTTATACATAATCTTTTGGATAAACTAGTAGGTGGAAAAGTGATGACAAATATACGAGTATGAGAGGAATAAAATCAATACAGTCTTCTTCGTTAAATAATTGCAAGAAACTGATTCATTACCAAATCCTAAATTTTCTTCAAAGATCAGACAATTTTATCTGCATGAATTCATTTTTATGTCTTATATTTCAATTCCTAGTTTCGGAAGCTGTTTATCTAAAACTTATAACATGTACAGTTAACTTCTACTAAAATACCAAACCTCTATTCGGACACACCTCTAACTACTCTCTAAGACTACTAAGACATCTTCAAATGGTGAATCTAAAAAATGGCCACCGCCTCGTAAATAAGTCGCGGGCACATATTTTTTATAGAAAAATTCAGCACATGTTATTATTTTAGTATGTAGGTATAGGTACATTCATCGACAAGTATAGATAGGGGAGTGTTCGAAACTCCCCGGGCCATGGATTACCATAAAAAATGCAGAGAGCTTCGATCTGACGTCATCCAAAAATTTTCGCTTGCAAGACGTTAGCTAGCTGATTCCGCCTTTTTAGGGTACCTTTTTAAGCTTCGGAACCCTAAAAAAGGCTTTTTTTATGAACCGTTCATGTCCCGCTGGGCAAAAGCTCTCCCCAAAAATCTTCCACTGCCCCCTATCCTTGGCGAAAAAAAAGGCTTAAATCCTAAAATTCCGAAGTAAACTCCTTGTTTCAAGGAACTCTTATAGCTTTGCCACCGTGCGTCCATCCGCGGTTTTCCTCAGAGACTATTGATACTACATAGTTGGCTTGGCCAGTTATTTTTTGGGTTTTACACTTGGCTATAAGTCCTGTTAAAGCTACTATGCTATAAGCTAATTATTTTAGGTTGTTAAATTGAGAATTTCACAATTTCACGCAAGAATAACTTCACCGAATCCCGATCACAATTGATTCTATAAAAGCCTGCTTAATCCACCATGATGTGGGTTCGATTCCTTTGTTGTAATGTCAAACATTTTCAATTGGTCCGGACAATTCATTTCCATCACATCCCAAATATTAAATTTTTGTTTTTATCGTGCCGTGATCGTAGAGAGTTCATTTTTGTTGCAAAGCTTGTGCTTGTAGAGATATTATTGTCTATACTATCTATACTAATTTTATAAAGAGGTAAAATTTGTTTGTTTGTTTGTTTGTTTGACGGAGGTAATATCCGAAACTACTCAACCGATTTCAAAAATTATTTCACCGATGTGTAGAATGGACTGTCCGGGTCGTTATAGGCTATGTTTTATCCCGGTAGTTTAATAAGTACATCCGTGCATCTGTGCGAAGGCGGGACGTGCTGCTAGTTAGATTATATTTCTACTCGCTTACGTGCTTCGAAGAGCACGGCAGCGGTCCCGGCTTTTAAAGTGGTTACGCCAGGGCAGAGGCTTGTGTGCCTTAAAACTTGGTCATACAAGTAGCTCAAGTTGGCTTCTCCATACGAACTTACTTTTTTTGTCAACAGTTTTGGAAAAGTAGTTTGTGTAAATTGTACAAAATAAAAAATGGCGTTGTTAAAATCTGTGTTTTTTACTTATTATCATATTTTTAGAATATTACTTCCATAATATAAGTAAGTGTTACAAGACATCTATTAAAATCATATCCTTTTAAAAACCTTGAAATTGTTATACAATATTAAAACATTTATTATCGTATCAAAAAACAGTTTTTCGTTCTAAATTACATAATTCCCATACAAACACCTCTAGTCGGAAGGTCGTTGCTTCTCGGAATCATCTACCTACGCGTCAGGGCTCCAGGTAGCGCCCCGGGCGTCTAGGGCTGGGACAGTGTCGATTGTTTCAATATAACCTGCAGACCCACCGTACCACCGTACCCTTAGTGGTACGATGGGTAATCATTTTTCTCTGCGACTTAAAGTAGGTAGGTACGTGTCTTTTATCATGTAGTTAAATTATAGAAAAGTACGTTTAAATTCAATGAATTGTTATTTAAATTAGTTACTTTAAGTACTAACTTCAATAAAAAACACCAGAAATTAAAATTTAAGTTACAAAACCTACTTTAGTAAGCTCTGAAGAAAATAAACATTGTTAATCGCCTTTCTTTATAATTTTAAAACTTGTTTGTACCTACATGTGTGTAAAGAACGTGCCAATAATATATTTATTTTGTTCGCACATTAATTCCAAAAATATCATTGAACAAATCCTATAAATCGAATAGAAATACGATTTATTTTTAATGGACAATTGAAAAACATTCGAAACCACATAACTTCACCATCAAACCGGTCGCAGAAGATTAAAAGAGATTTTAAATTTAATCTAGCGGATTAAGACGCGGGAAATAAATTTACGGCCGTCTTGAAATAGACCGGTCTAACAAGTCAACCGAAATCGCGTTATTTTGCATGCAAATGAATTCGCTGAATGAATTTAATAAACATCCCACGCATTATATCGCTGTCATAAATTTCATAATTCTCTCGATAGTAAACAGTATACGGTACGAAAGGATATTGCGAATCGCACTTAATTCGGCATACTAATTTAGCTACTAACGCAATTAATAAATAATAATAATAATAATAATAATAATAAGTACGCAAGTAATTTTGTGCTATTGCTATTGGTTCGTAAGCGAGTGACCCATGCGCTAACATACCCCTCATCTTTCTGTTTAAGTAGCGCGACTTTATACCCACAACAAATAAAAAAAAAAACAATGATTTTTTAATTAAGACCTTGCTTCATTCATTAAAGATAATTTTTTCTTTGAATCAAAGTTAGCTTTCAAGGTTGAAAAGAGTTTACTTAAATAATTTCAAACAACCTTACCACCCGTTTATCGATGTTTCGTACATCACTCGGCGGTTGCCTTGATAAGTTTTTTGTTGAAATAATGGCATTGTAGTTTTTCGAGGACCCGAGCCTTATCGTACCTCCTATCCAAACCAAAACATTTTGAATCGGACTCGCGTTACGTTCCTTTAATAATTCAAAAGTTTTATTGAAATCCTGAATGGGTTGGTTCATACTCTGCGCATATTTAATAGAAGTATATTATTTTGTTGCTTATATTTTCTCCAGAGACCAAAAATATTGAAAAACAATATTTTCTAGACACAATTTTTTTTTACCAAAAAACCATCATCGTCATCCGCAGCCTGATCTCTCCCTCTGTTGGCCTCCCTTTGTTTTTGCCATTGCTCACGGTCCTGCAATATATATTAGAAATATCTTGCCTGATCCACATGCCATCCCACGATGTTGACAATATTGTCGACCCATCGTGCTGCCATACACAAAAATACTTCCATCAGTTTAAATTCACATACTTAAATGAATTTCAGTAGCTCTTATACCTGAAAACTCTGCAAAAATGTAATGAGTCATACCTTTCAAACTCCCCTATGATAACGTCATTTTGGTTCGGGGAGCCTCCCTCGATATAATTACGTTTGAGTACCAGGGTCACATAATATCGCAGAGGTAGAGACCCTAAATAAACACACAATTATGTATTTCTCTGCTCGTGAAAAACTAGTCTGCCAGACGGTACCGATGGCAAAGAAACCATATTTAGTACGACAAAGTTTAAAAAAAGACTTCGTGAAATCATACAATTTTTAATGAAGAGAAAAGTTTCATTTAAAGTTTGAAAGAACAAAAAGTATTTATGAAGTTGTTTGAGCAACATGTGCAAACTAATAAATAAATAAATATATTTGGACATTTCACACAGCGTCACCTAGTCCCAAGCTAAGCAACTTAATGCTTGTGTTATGGTAACCAGATGACTGACAATATAATACTTAGATACATTTTTTTTTCTAAATACATACATATTATAGATAGAAAACACCCAGACACGGAACAAATATCTGCAGAACATACAAACATTTGTCCCGTAGCGGGGATCGAACCCGCGACCTCCGCATCTCAGCCGGGCGTACACCCAACTGCGCCACAGTGGTCGTCTCGTGGATATAATAAGCTATTTTCCTCCCACTCAGAGGACTCAGATCAATTGGAAACGATCGGTATTGCGTGTAGACAGTTAAATGTGAATGGAACTTAAAGCCTATAAGCACATCTTAAAATGCGAAGTGCTATTTGTTCGAAGTTGGTAGTTTTACACGTTATTTCTCTTGGCGAGATGGTTCTTTTATTTGTTGTGTAGCTATTGTATTTATGTAAGTGTTTGTACGGTACGTCCCGACTTTGCACGGGTGTACTAATAAAACTCCTGGGATAAAATATAGCCTATAACCCTCCTGACAGCCCATTGACATCCTGACATTGGTGAAAGAACTTTTGAAATCGGCTGAGTAGTTTCGGAGATTACCTGCGTCAAACGAACAAACAAACTTTACCAGTTAATCGTGGCCAAAAACATTGATGTGCTTGTTTGTGCGTCAGTTCAGATACACCGATTACTTAAGAGGCTGTATTCATATCCAACGTTTCTAACTTAAGCTCAGAGGTACCTACAGTCATCTAGAACATTTACTTACAGAAACTAAGCGTTCTTTTAAAAGTGACGCGTACAAAAATGTATATAAAAGTAATCCCAAGTATGTTTTTGCCATCTTTAAACTTTCATCTGTTCATCCACTTTAACTGCAATTATGCAAAAATCTGGCAAATTTTAATTTATTCTGCGTACAGTACAGTGAGTAGAGCATGTAGAAATTATAGCGTACCGGGGGACTTTCGCCTTTCCCGTTCATAGACTACACAGTACACACTTAGCTAGGTATATACCTACTACATACTTGCTAGGTAGCGTTTTGCATTCATGTTATACACAGTATAGGTATGTTTACTACGTGAGTACGGTAGTAACGACCTTAGCTGCACACGGTTTCAACTTCTATTGATTCTGTGGTGTGTAATGCGAAGCGGTGGTTGCGGGTTCGATCCTATGATAAATGTTTGTTAAACTACAAATATCGTCTCGAGTTTGGCTTATCTCACAAATTTTTGTAGAACTGGAAATATATGTCTCGAGGGTGTTTTATGTACAAAAAGTATGTATAAATTTACATAAAATAATAAAGTTATACTCGTAGAATGTACTAACATAAATGTACCTATAAAAGTAGTAAGTAAGTACTATTTATACACGTACTACTTTACTGCTTGTAATAATCATATGAGTGATGAGTCATTTGATTATCATAACAAACATCAAGCTTGTGAGAATTTGTGAGTAAGATTCGACCAATGAATGCCTTTTAGGAAACTTCACTGTTTTAGACATTCGTTTTGACGGGTCTAGTCTTTCAAATGTATGAAATTATTAGTTCATGCAAGTTACCGAGAGCGGCGCTGCGTTGGATTCTTATACATTTTATGATTTTAAGCATTAAGTTGCTTATCTTGGGACTAGATGACGCTGGGTGGAATTTCCAAGGATATGTGTTGGAAATTCATTTAAGTTACTACCTTAAGCTAAGCAACTTAAAGCTTGTAATGTAATCACAAAATGTATGTTACTTGACTCGGTATCGAGGATAGTATCAAAATTACATTAAACTGGTGGTAGGGCCTCGGTATAACCTACAGCTTGTTTTGCGCCTCTATGGGTAGTTTTATCCAAAAACAATATGCCATTATTGGTAAGAACTTTCATTCATTGCATATTTTTATAAACCGTTTACGAAGACAGTCTTGAAGAATGTAATGAGAGTAAGTGAGGCGAAAGAGTTATGTCAGGATCTTAGCAAGTGGAGATCCGAAGTCTCTGCCTACCCCCATGGGAAAGAGGCGTGATAATATGTATGTATGTACGAAGACAGTCACGTACTAAAATAGCGATGGTATCAGGTTCGCTGACAATGGGGCATTTTTAACGTCTAGATAAATAGGGGTGCCACTTGACCATTACATTGTTTCATGTTAAAAAATTAAATGGGGTAGAATCAAGATTACTTATACTTTGAAATCCTTAAACCATAACACAGACAAACACAGACTTGAGAGTTGGCCACTGCATACGAATTAATACGATTCGTACGAATATTCGTATAATCAGTCTGTGTCATGGTTTGAGGACTAAAGTCCTGGCTTTTACTCCTTAAACAATGACGACGTGCTCGAGCATCCCTCAGCAATGTTACTGGCGCTTCTGATAGGTAGCGCAGAAAGACAACTTTATCGATCTGTCTAGAAAGTCTAAGCAAATTGTCAGAGCGTTAATAAAAGAAAGCGCTTATAAAAGCATTTTTTTATTTTTGTTAATACTCATGAAAATATATTATACGTCTGTAAAAATATCCTCAGTTGATAATATTCAGTGAATGGCGTCATGGCTCGTGGCAGCCCTGATAGTGTTATCTGGTTCCGGGAGCACGATAAACTAATACGTACATATATACTTATAATAATTGTTCAACACCAACACTATTGCTGTTGCATTTTATAGGACGACCTCTGTGGCGAAGGCCCTCCCGAGATGTGGAGGTAGCGGGTTTGATTCCTCTTAGTCTGGGTATTTTTCTATGATACCTGCCCATAGAATATAAAAAATAAGAAGCCTATGTTGTTACCAATCCTAATTTCCAAGTGTATTCACAATAAATTTTACTTTTATTATTAATTTATACCTACCGGTCGGCCGAAAAAGCGTTGGCGGGACGATCTCGACGTGTTTGAGAAGGAGTGGTGGGAGATCGCCAAGGAAAGGGGTCAGTGGAAGATTTTGGGGGAGACCTTTGCCCAGCAGTGGGACACGACAGGTTCATAAAAAAAAAAAACATACTAAAGTTAATTAGTATATTAGTACCCATTTAGTCTTAATAAGACATCTGGTTACCAAAACACAGTCAGTAGTCCCAGTATTTCCTCCTAGTCATATTGTTTTATGTGTCTAACTACCTATTGGGTCTAAATTGTTCTTAACGAAATGTCAATATAACACTACTTAATTTAGTGGGTTCTCAACGAATCACACTAGTTCTTGTCACAATAGATTGATAGATAGATAACTCTTTATTGATTACTTAAAACTATAACGGTAACAATTCCAAAAAAACAAATTGTTTACCAACTGGCGGCCTTATTGCTGAAAGCAACTTCTTCCCGGCAACCATTAACAATGTGACTTGTTGTGATTTTATCCGAGTCCACACTTTAATTTAATTTAAACGAGGAAGCTATAATTGTTGATGTAGAGTTAACTCGTAGACCATGAATTTACGACTGTTCCCCGGAACTGACATCTTGACTACCTTCCAAGGCACGGAAGCGTTTAGTTATTATTGTCTACGATCACCAATCCTTTTTATCACTAGCGTTGTGTATATTTATAAATATCATCTATACTAATATCGCTTGGCATAGATAGGTCTACCACAGTTTGCGCTATCCACTACGGTCTTGCGACTACCATACTTAAATGTATCTAATAAGTAGTATGCTTAAAATTTAACATTCAATGACACGCGCTTTAAATTGTTTAAAAAAAAACCTGTTTGTATAAATTTGTTCAATCAATCAATCAATCAATAATTTATTCGCAGAATACATAAAATAGTAAATAACAAGGTCTTAATGCTATAGTGGTCACAGTATTCAGCCTGCAAATAGGCATGCAAATAGTCAGTTATGTGTATCAATATTAATAGATTTCATAAATAGACATTATACATTATCAATTTATACATTATCATAATTTATCATCCAAATAATCCTCAATACAATAGTATGCCTTCTCTAGGAGCAGAGTCTTTAATTTATATTTAAAAGCTTGTTGAGAATTTATTTTAATTATATTTTTCGGTAAGTGATTGTTTTTGGTGATACACAATAAAGCTCAGTTCTAGTATAAAATACTATATTTAGCGGTTTAAAATTTATTTAACCTTTCGCTAAGGATCCTTTATCTTCACTTCACGGGAGCAATTTATAAAATAAATATTTAATAGATTTTGAAGTCCAATTTTCCGCTAGAGCTACTACGAAAATGTATGTAAGCAACCGTCAATCGTAAGTTACAATCATATAATTATCCCTAATTGTGGAGCAGCAAAGTGTGAATTAACCAATTGTGATTAACAGCAATTAGCGGTGATGACGGCATTTTGAGCTCAGACGTGGACAGTGGCGCCATAGTAGTGATGAACAAAATTGTGACCTATACTTCATTTATTGAAACGAGCTAATTGGCAGATAAAATAAACTCACGTGATTGGTCGTTGAAAATAATATTCTATCTCGTCATTGGCTAGATTGTCAAATTAATTGTCAATTATCAAATCTAGCCAATACGAGAATACACAATTACTTTCGACGACCAATAACGTGCATTTATTTACGTTCATTAGCTCGTTTCAAGAAATGAAGTATAGGTTAGGTTATTACGCAGAAAGGTTCTATTCCAGGTATTTCTTTATTCGATCTTGAGTAGCTTTAATGTGATGAAATAGAGGTCTTCTGGCTGGAAGTAGCTACAAATATCTAATGTTTACTTTCTAGATCTTAACTTACCATTTGATCTTCACCTCGGATTATGCTGTCTTTGATGTGTTTACTAATTCTCTCTTTAATATCCAAATTGTCTCTTTTTATCCGATCTTCCTGAACCATACATTTTCGTATTTGTACATGCTCTTTACTACCAGAGACCTATTACGATCTGCAATACAAAAAATCTGAGCTTATTATTCCTTCGGCTAAAACCGTGAGCCTGGCTTTTCCGTCGCGTAGCAATTCCAAAACATCAGATAACCTCGAAGGTCGATAACTTGCTGATCCCCCAGACGAGGCATGCCTCAGGGTGGCATTACCGGCTGCGTTTTCTATTACAGAGCTATGCCGGTGGAAAATTCGCAGGGGTGCCTCTCGGCAAATATCGTTAGAACCCGGCAGGTATTAGACGGAGTTGAGGTTATTGCGGCCGATATTGCCTGCTTTGGAACAAATTGGCTACTTGAGTAGTGTGATGGGCATGCGTTTGGTTTATTTTATTATTGGAATAACCTGTTTTTGTTAGCTTTGTTCTGTGGGCTAATAAATGATAGGCTTGATGACGTTCGCCTTGTATCTCGCGGGTTCGATTCCCAAAATGTATAGGATTTTTCATTATTAAATGATATCCATCATTATTAGTTAAATATTTAAATGTGATGTCATGACTTTATGGAGTCGTCACTGTAATCTAAAACATTTTTTATAAGAAACGGCACGTTCACATAACTATAGTAACTAGTTATGAAAAACAGTTATGAAAATGGACCAAAGGAACTAGGTATTGTTTATTGATGCTGCTTTTCTGGCAAAATCTCAAACTTATAGCAAAACCAAAACCGAATTTAAAAAGAATAGCTGATCTAACATTTCGCGTGGGTTTTGCTGAGAAATAGCGAGTGCTGTGGAGTAAACAGAATGTCCGGAAGAGGGTGCTGCCAAGCAACGCCAGACAGAGTAGGGGAGAGACGGTGAGACGGCTTTATCGGATTATTCGGACTCAACTCTATGAACCAAATGCCGACATTAACGTTGTCCGAAAATAAATTCGGGCTTAAATAATAACATTGTGATTAATGATCATTTTATGCGAAACTCTGTGACTATTTAATGACTGCCTTCAAACCTACCTTTCTTAAACATTCAAAACTTCACAGATTGAAATATTCAGTTATAATATTTCAATCTGTGAAGTTTTGAATTGGTATCGTAAATAAATTCTAAAACTTATTGCACTGGTACTTTAAGTGTAATTTTAGGCTCTACATATATTATGGCTCTTTTACTTATTAGTTTGTATAACTCCTAAGCATTTTTGTATCATAATAACATAATAAACTAGAAATTATCAAATAAAAAATAAAAAAAAAACGAAAATAAATATCCTTAGACATTCCACACTGCGTCATTTAGTCCCAAGCTAAGCAACTAACTGCCTAATATGTTTTCTTATAAGATTGATATTCGAAGTTAACTGTTTTTCGGAGTCGGTGTAGCTCATTTCTAGCTACTTCGATATTGTGCGCGCAATTTCGGTGATTCGCCCTCAGGCTTTTATAACTAAGTTGGAGGGAATGGAATAGATGACAGAAATAATTTCTTCTAGTTCATTATAAATAAAATATTCTAAGAACCGCATCATATACTTAGGGTCTTATTCATAAAAACTTGACAATTTAATACAGGTTTTAAGAACGTTTTTTTCTTGTCACCCATATGTCAACGAAAAGAGATAGCAACAGATTTAATATGCGTTTTAGCTAATACAGGTTTAATACAGGTTTTAGGTCGAATATGCATAATGGGGTTATTCTTTGCATTTTTATGTCTGGACAGACTTACACAGAATTAGGCAGAAATACAGAAGAAAAGAATCTTGAAGAACTAAGCAAGATGAATGTAGAAGATGAACCATGATCAACAGCACTGACAAAAGATTACGGAATAGAATGGAATGCTATAAGAATTCGTCGTGTCCATCATAAGTCCCATAAGCTGGGACGAATGTCCGCAAATTGCAGCCATTTTGTCTAACGCTACAGTTTACTATAAAACGGAAACCGTATTATGGGAAAAGTAAACGTTGAAGCTGAGTTTTGGTCGATGATTGGTTGTTATTGTGAATGACGTAAACGTCTTAAAAACAATCTACGAGGAAAAGTGAGTGGTAAGATTCAGGCAATAGAGTCACCTAGCTTATAAGACTAAGTTTTACGAAAAATACTGCTATCCTTTTATGATGACCATTACTGACAGATTAGCAATTTCTACTGGAGATTGAATTTGAAAATGTTTATAAATGTTTATACTCAAGTAGCAGAAACAGTTTAGCGTCAAATATTTTATTTATTTAATATCAAACAAATTGGAATTACCTAAAGATCTGAAAAAGTATGGCATATTTGCATGGTGCCTAGCCATGCGAATACAATAGTGATCATATATCAACCATGGGTAAACAATAGTGAACACATTTCATTTAATTAAAGTACCAGTTGAGCTAACTACGCGTGAATTTTGTTGTATACACAGGTGAACTATAAATTCTGTAGGAGGTTCAATACAAGAATTTTACGCATCTTCTTGTATTACGTCCGACATAACGGCAGTCAGTTGTTAAGAAGCCTAAAGCCCCTATAACCGGCCCCAAGCGATAAAACGCATCCGGTATTCCATAACTTTTATTGTTTTCTGGATAATTAAAAGGTTTAAGGGTTCTTGCCCTTTGCGGTTGACGACTGATTTCATCAACACCTCTTTTTCTTTCTTAACATGCTTGTTACTTTCATTGAGGAGACACTTTTAAAGGGACAGAAGCAGAATAAAGCTAGGGATTGTCCACCATAACTCGGAGTTGGCGAGTGATAGAGATGAATGGAAGAAGAAAACATGTTGGGCCGACCCCACCTAGTGTGGGATAAGGGCAGGGAAATGATGATGTTGTCTACCATAACTATGACTTCGACCAAGCTTCAAGAATACGTTTGACCAAAACGCTAAACTTTCTATTAGCAAAGGTGTAGTTCTTCACATATAGAACGCCTTAGCTACGTATCAACTAGGGCATGTAAACCGGTTAATCGATTAACCGAAAAACCGATTAACCGACCGATATTACGTCGGTTTTTAACCGGTTTTTTTTCTTCAAAATAACCGGGTTTTCGGTTTTTTTACTATGTAATAATAAATGACAAATTTATTCAATATGTTCGTTGTAGACCTAAAAAATATAAAACATAATGATTAAATTATAATAAACAATGCACCTAATTACTTATGATCCATAATAATGAGTTAAATAATAAAAATACATACATACGAACACTTCTATCTTTCGACCACATCAAATGTCGCCGTGCAAAATAAGCTAGGAGCAAGATAGAGGTGTTTATGTTTACCGCGGCGTGTAAAAGTAAAGTGAGATAGCATGTGAGTGCCGAGCACCAAATATTGGGACCGGCTCCTAACTGATCAAAATTATTCTGGAATGCTCTGAGGCACGGTCGTGGCGCGGGCGCGGTGTGGGTGCGGCGGGGTTTGTGCAAAAATTCAGTGTCCAAATAATAATGAAGAGAGCTGTTAACACAGGTGCAGTGAAAATCAAATACGGAGAATACAAAAAATCTGCTAATCAATCGTCAATATAGTTTTATTAGGCCAAATATAAGAAATGTAGCAAAATACTTAAAATACTTTAACCTTCTTCGAGCTTATGGAGTCATTTGCGCACAGAACATTCGATTTATAAGTTACACAAGCAGTGTAACTTTTACCAGCAAGCTCAGATCTGATCCAACACCATGTTACTTACCTATTATAATTAAGTCAAAGTGAGATATATGTATAGTCGCGGAATTAAATGTTTACCACGTCAAAATTATGTACAACTTAACATATTTATTTATTTATTTAACGATGATAGACGAGCAGCTACTGCTGTTATGTCTATATCACACAGTTTTGGAATAGTCTTTTTAGTTTATGTATCGTTAATCTTTTTGAGCACTGATTTGTTATTTCGTAGCCAGTTGTCAAGCCTGTTTTTGAACGCAATGGTAGAAGGAGCTGTCACAACGTTGTCTGGTAGTACATTCCTATTGTGGACCACCCTGTTTCTGAAGAATATGACCAGCAAGTTGGTGGGTGGAGTCACAGATCAGCTTAAGTTGATGGCCACGTGAAGGTCTTTGGTTGTCTTTTTTTATTTAGACGTTACAGGTTGATTTATTTGGTGGTTAATGTGGTTATATGTTAAAATAAAAAAAATTTTGGTTAATAATCTATGGTTTTATGTAGAAATGGAAAAAAACCGAAAACCCGGTTTTAACCGGTTATTAAAAAAAAATAACCGAAAAACCGGTTTTTTAAAACAACTCGGTTTTTACACGCCCTAGTATCAACCAATCAGACCGCGGCAAAGTGACGTCATCCAAAAACTATTCTATTGTCTGATCTGCTCGCTGCGAAGCAATTTCAGTATTGCCAACACTCGTTCAATTTGCCAGTGAATTGTCAGCTGGCAACATTGCGTGAGGTCTGGCCATTGGGAGCCCGCGGTGGTCGTAAAATCTGATTCAATCGCCTATTCTTTCGAACTGCGTTCCTACTGACTTGCAAATTAAGACTTATGGCTTGTTTTTATTTCGATCGATTGACTTTAAGCGATAGGTAACTTAGTTTTTTGTAAGTAATTTTAGGTAGAATAGCTCTGTTTGCATGAGTAGCATAGATAATGGTAGAAACAAATTTGTATAAGCAGCCGTAAAAAGAGCCAGATCATTAGTGGAACTAACCGAAACGCGATATATCCTTGAAGTTACTAAAATTTACATTCAAAATTTTTAATGTTCCAAAAAAAAAAGTAAAGACTAGTTCCGCGGATGGTAAAAACTAATCGATTTTCAGACATTTAATAAGACCTGTGGGTGGAAATTGACTGGAATTATGTCTAGGGGACTGTCAAAGAGACGTCAAAACAAAAAGTCCACATTGTGGGTATAATGTTAAATGTTTTATGGACTGCATTTTGTAAAAGCATTCCATACGTAGGTTAGTTCCTATGGAAGAAGTGGTGAACTCTGGTGACGGAGTTTTAGGCCGCCTAAAAGCCTAAGCTACGTCAAGCAAGAGGCGTACTAAGTCACGAGGCTTACTTTAGAAGCCGGGACCGAAATATGACATGCCCTCCGCAGTACGGAAGCGCTCTGTTATTGTCACTTCGCTCATTCAAGCTGCTCAGAATTTTGCTTAACTTCAACGATCTATTAAGAGAGTAGCAGCCATGAGCCCTTCTGTACCTACGTGACAGGTTGCAAGCCCATCGCCGCTGTTAAGCAAACTAGTTTCCTCACGCTGTGATTGGTTCAGTTCTGATCAAAGTAAGGCTCCCAATCTATAATTGAAGGCTGTTTTCTATAAATAGGGTTATTATAATTAGTAATTACAGCAAGAGTAATAGCTGTAGTAATTATTCGCTTACGTGCCGGGCTATTACTGAGTTCGGTGACCGCGATATGTGCAAAGAAGATTGTGAAACCAGATATTAACTAAATTAACAACGAACATTCATAATTCATTAGGACCTCGGTAGACTTGAAGCAAGTAAGATCGTATGAATTTAAAGCTGCCTGAAAGCTTTATGGATTACCCTGACACTGTAGCTGGACAAGCCTATTCCATCTCAACAATGTCCCAGGCACTACAGTGTCCTGTTAAGTGTAGGCAAAGATTGCCTCCTGACTCTGTATAAATCATCTAGTAAAAGATGCAAAGGCCAGCCCCTCAACTACACAAATCGAAAACGATGCATCGTGCCAATTTTCGCAGGTCAGCTTATGTTGGTTAATCTTCCGAATTCAGTTTCCACCAACTTCAGCTGACCTGCGAGTATAATTATCAAGCAAAAATGTTTTATATCCCACAAGAGCTTATGGTTATGTAGGGCGCGCATCCGCTCCCCTACTCAAAACAAACGATGAGTGACGCGGTGCGTTTATTTAATTTCGTGACTGGCTGGATTGCCGTAGGCTTCGCAATTTCTAGCTTGACGAGATAATTTTGGAATCTATCTCAATTTTACCATTACTTACCTACCTACTTACTTTTAATTGTTCTGACATGCCTTTGATGTCCTCGCTCTGAGAATTTTTTGTATGTATTTAGATATTTGATATTGTAGGTATCCCGGTAGTTTCATTAGTTTACCCGTGCAAAGCCGGGACGTGCTGCTAGTCTAGTAAAGTTCACGTAGATTCATAATTCATTAGGACGACTTACTCACTTTGCTGCAATTTTCCGAATGCATTTAAAAAAACCATAGTCCAGCTACCTAGCCATCCTAGTTCTTTCCAATGATTAACTTAGTCCTTTCCCGTTTTTAATGTCTTCTATAAAATTTCCTATTTCATTAATGTCTTAACCTATTTGGAATAGCAGTAATAGGATAATAATGGGTCAGTCTGTCTAATTATTACAATTCCATGGCGTGATCACAATTCCATGGTATTCTCATGGTGTTTAGTTTCGCCTCGGTAGTCAAAACATATTATTACAACTGAAAATTCTCCGTTTTACATATTACTTACTTGCAAAAGCAAGCAATTAAAATAATCTCGGCGTGAGTATAGATATAATTAAGTTAGTAAGATAGCATTTCTTTTCCAAACATTCAACAATTTATTTGACTCAGTTATAATTAGATAGATGATGATAACATATGTTTTGGAATAAAGTTTAAAACAAATATATCTAAAATTAAAATGCCGCAAAATCATTTTTTCGCAACGAGTTATCTCATCTCGATCACGTATGACTCGATTTTATAAGCGAAAATTACGAACGTATTGTAAACTCGCGTTAAAGAAAAATCATCCTTATATACACAGGTTACTAACGACGAGTACAAAAACTCGTTTGTCTGTCAGACGTGGTTGCGTCATAACGCCGAGTCGAATCGTTCCGTTTTCACGACGATTTGAAAGTGAGTGGCGATCGCGAGTACCAGGGCGCTATGAACGCGAGGCGGTGTCTTTGTCTTGCGTCCCGAGACGCTACGTCACGCGACACAGATACTAGCATACTAGCTACGCGTACGAGCTCGCTGTAAAGCTGGTGTAATAGTACGTTCACACGCGCGCGTGCAACTAGACATTCAACGGGCACATTCACGGGCACGCGCGTGTAAACGGTACGCCCGAGCCCGTGAACGCGCCCGTGAACGTGAATGTCGCGAACCGGGCGAGTGGCGGTTTTTGGGCAAAGTTCAAAGGATGAATGCGCGGGCGCCCGGTGACTGTTCACATGCGCGCGTGCAGTCAGTCTCTCTCGCGCTTTCGTGACGAGTGGACGTCCGTTGCTAACATGGTCGAATGGTCAAACGAATCGTTTATCATTTTGTTTCTTTTTCCAATAAAAATAAGTTAAGCCAAAGGTTAAGGCAGCAACAACATCGAGATCCTCGCTGCCCGACATGCTAGCACTGACTGACACGCCTGCGTGCATGTGAACAGTTTGAATTTTCGCCGGCCGGGCACGGGCTGCATGCCGCGCAGCTCGCCAGGCAGCCCGCCGGGCTGCACGCCGTACATCTGAACATAGCATTAGATTGATGAAATTGAGAACAAAAATATACATAAATGAACTCAAAAACTATTGTATTAAATTTTGTAACTAGAAATTTGTGTGAATAAACAGTTATTTTAAAGTACCTTGTAGTTGCAATTGTTTAATATTTATAAGCCTGTTCCACAATTTATAATTTGTAATATATGCCGCTTTGATGCAAATTAAACACTAGACTCCATTGTTAAAATTTAAATTATTTAAGCATATAAAAATGCGGTCTAATGAATACGCCTCGTTACTCATAGTACTTGCACGTTATAAAATGCTGTAATGACCATGAATGTCTGATAACATCGCGTCATTCCGACGAAAACAAAGCGTAATTTATTATTCACTGAAGGTGCTTTACAACGGGACGAGAGCGGAACGGAGATGATTTTAAAAACGAAATTGTTTATCTATTCATTCAGCTTATCAGTTGATAAAAACACCAAACATTTCTAGACTGAAAACATGCATTTTATATAACTTGTAGTTTGTAGTTCGCCGCGGTATAAAAATGCTTTATTTAAATGAGTTAAGTATGTATGTGTGTGTAAGTTGCCCATGTTTGCCGGCAGGTGGTGAGGTGGTTCTACGCGAGAGGCGATGCTGGGCGGGGCGGCGGGGGGTCGCTCCCGCCCGCCCACTGACCTCCAACAAGGTATGCGCTCCTGGTACTTCGAAATCGTAATATCGGTATCGTCATTACTTTTTTTACTCTTTTGTTTTGTTCATTGATTTTTATTCATTCAATGAATGAAATCAATATTTTTTTCAAGTATAAATAAGTGCTCGTACTTAATTTAAGTTTCCATGTTTTTTCAGATAAGTCACGCGCTAATTTTGAGCTTCGTGCTTATAATTGTTTATTTATGCCATAAAAATCATAACGTCTCGTTACTCAGTTCTTCAACCTTAAAAAATTGTAGAAATCATTAATATGGATTAGAAATAAGTAACTTAAGTTTTCATATTTTTAATAAGTCACGCGCTATTTTCATGAGGTTCGTGCTTATTTGTTCATAATCATTTCCAATTTGTAAAGCACCTGCGTTACATTTATTTGTTCCATGTTCAGTTATGCGTCTCGTCCCAATTTATTTTATTTTGTCCCAGGTGTGTCCCGTTTCCCCCTGTACTCACTATTCCCGGCCCAGGCGGGCCATCGCCCTACTTTACATAAAGGTAAGTTTTGTTGTTCTCACCCTATTATCTTAAGTTACGGGATGCTCGCAGTTTGCCAGGTTCACTATTCTATCTATCTGTGATTTTACTTACTACGGTTATGTGTACTCGTATATTACTCCATGAACGAATTAGCAACTAATTTGTTCATGCTGTACTACCTATTCTAAAATATCTTTACACAGTGAGTACGTATGTATAAATTCTAGTTTAAACAAACTCACTGTTGTGTTCAGTCTAGTTTTTCGGGCCTAAATGCCATTTGACAATTTTACGTGCCCCTGAAGCATATAAATATTTGTTAATGCCACCCATTGGTACATATAGTGATCACAGTATGCAAACCCACAGATAGAATAAAGAAACTGGCCATAAGCCCGAATACCGAAATGCTCTTCTTTTTTAACCGTTTAAAATGCACTCATTTGTCAAAAATGACCAAATATTTTTGATAATGATCATTTAGACACCTGCTTCCCTTGATTCGAGGGCTGCTCGTGGGAACAGAAATCTGACAATGATCACAAATATAATTATGCTCTTTTATTATATTTTCTGCTATTATATCATAATAGTTTACGTTAAATTGCATGTTTGTGTTTAAGATCATTTCATAATCGCAGCTATCAAACCTAATCAATTACTTGTGCTTGCCAGTTCATAGTACTATTTAATCCTAGGCAAGAATCCTAGCTTGCTAAGACGTTCTTGATAGATCGTCGAAGTTAAGCAACGTTCTGAGCGGTCACAACTTTGATGGGTGACCGAAAGTGGCATTATCATGAGCGCTTCCGTGCTTCGGGCACGTTAAATTGTCGGTCTCGGCTTTTAAAGTCGATAAGCCACGACGGAGGCCTTTAGGCGGTCTAAAAACGAAGTCATCAGAGTTGGCCACTTACTCATACGAACGAACGAATCCTAGGCTTCGTAACATTGTAGAGAGGATGAATGAAAGTCGTTTAACAATACAGGTGTATCAGGCGAGTGTGAATGGGACAGCTGGAAGGGGAAGACCTAGGCGAACATATGTGGACCAAATTGGTGACATTTTGCAGAAAGGTTCAGGTACGAAGTACCCTAAACCGGCGAGCATGTATGAAGAATGTAATGAGAGTGAGTGAGGCGAAAGAGGTATGTCAGGATCGTAGCAAATGGAATGGAGATCCGTGGTCTCTGCCTACCCCCATGGGAAAGAGGCGTGATTTTTATGTATGTATGTATCTTCGTAACATGAAATCAGACGCTAAACACATACACGTATCGCGTGAGTCTCTGCCTAGCCCCAGGCGACAGCCGTGAAGATACAAACTGACAGATGACAGACATATCTACCCGAATGGAACTGGCTCGAGGGCCGAGATGGGAACGAAGCGGCTGCGGTTTTATGCCCGAATTCTACAAACAACGTACGGTACAGATGTCCGTAGGTCCATCACCATAGCAAGCAGATGCAAAGATTTAACATACTAGGGACAGAGAAAGCGACTTTGTTTTATACTATGTAGAGATGTAGGTTTGTTGGATTAGCAAACCCTTGCTTTTACGAATTTCTGTTCCTAAAATGTAAAAAAGACCTAAGTATAACTTATTTAATCACTGTCACAAAGCAATCTTCACAAAAATACAATACACGCAAGAAATATTTTAACTTACACAATATTTTGTGCTATTGTAAGCAACACTATTAATTATATCAAAATACCCTTTATTCACAAACGCTTGTCATCTCAATTATATAATAGTAGACATTTGAGGCGCATCAAAATGTGTTCAGCAATTATGCACACGTCATGCGGGCTGACTGACGGATGACAGAGTGACTCCTGACTGAAGGTCATGCTTAGTTCCTTCACTTATTATTTGTATCAAAAAGGCCGTTGACCTTTCGCAAGCTGAAGTATTGCAACAATGTAATGTTTTAACTAGTGTAATGACGTAGTGTTAAGTTTTGACGACCTCTGTGACGCAGTGGGCGAAAGCCAGCCAGACAGAACAGGCAATAGAGTCACCTAGTAAGACTGTACGTTTTTGAGCGATCCTTGAGGTCCTACGAAATAAACATATTTTTCTTTCTTTCTTTCTTACAGGCAATATAGTCACCTAGTAAGACTGTACATTTTTAAGTAATCCTTGAGGTCCTACAAAAATAAACATAATATATTTTTCTTTCTTTCTTTCTTTCTTTCTTTCATAAAAGTTGCGAATTCGATCACCGCCACAAGAACATAAGCATTCAGTTGCTTAGCTTTGGATTAGATGACGTGTAAAATGTCAAACTCATACGAATTCAAAATGGGCTGACTAGCCACGCGTTTCCTCACCATGTTTTCCTACACCGTTTAAAGCTTGCATATAAACTTTTCGACACGAAAAGTCCGTAGATGTGCGGCTGGATTCAATCCCACGACCTTCGGATTTAAAGGCTTTAAACGTAGCAGTGAAAGCGGTAATCAGAATAGCGGTACAATAACGCTAAAGCGTTCCCCTATAAACTCTGAGTGACACCCGTGAAACAAGGCCCCGACTGCGCATGCGCTAATCAAATATTACTCATAGCGAATACTTGGATACTCTTTGGGATAAACTGTTCCCTATAAACTCTGAGTGACACCCGTGAAACAAGGCCCCGACTGCTCATGCGCTAATCAAATATTACTCATAGCGAATACTTGGATACTCTTTGGGATAAACTGTTCCCTATAAACTCTGAGTGACACCCGTGAAACAAGGCCCCGACTGCGCATGCGCTAATCAAATAATACATACTTATCGTGAATACTTGGGTACCTTTGGGGTAAAATGTCTCGCATTCAGATATAAAAACAGGAATTCGTAATATTCTAATGGGTTTAAATTTAACATAATTTAGGTGGCTCGTCTTCAGTTTATACGAAATACAATACGACCCTTAATCCCTGATGTTTGTATAGATCAAAAATAAAATACAGAGATATAAAACACTTCTAGTGTTTAAACACGTTTCTTTCATAGATTTTCATGATAAAGTTCAAAAATTATCGGTGTTTAAATCAGGAATCTTAAGCATGTGACTTGTAATAGACTAGTTCAAATACGAAATTCCTAGTTTTAATTATTTTAGTACAAAAATTATGTAAAAAGGTAAACCTTTTTATTTGGTACTTTAATTCTATTCAGGAATGAAACATAAAAACTTCAACTATTAAAAAAAAGGCTCAATTCCCAAGATAATAAGAAGAAATACCACATTAGTCTGATGCTGTGCCCTTTCGAAGAGCGACCATGACTTATTCGGAGGCATTCTTGGCACGAAATGTATGCCAAACGTACAATCGACTGCCGACATTGTATTTACCGAGATAAAGTCCAGTCCAGCCTTAGCGTATTTTTCAAAATATATAGACACAGGTTTTTATCGCGTTATTTACCTTATTTATTTCCCGTCGTTTCGGCTATGTTACAATAGCCGTGGTCGCGGGCAGACTGCATTGGTATTGTAACATAGCCGAAACGTCGGGAAATAAATAAGGTAAATAACGCGATAAATGTGAATGTTTAGTGATTACGCAGACATATATTACTAACGATTATATAATTTAAAATTACATTGTAGTGTTTCATCATACCGCAACGTAAATAACTGTCAAGTGTGAGGGTGCAGAATAAACAGTACCAAACTGTATAGTTAACGGCTGAATCACTCTTGACCAATTTGGAGATACGAGAGATAATGAACGAACCTTAAGACTATGCTGAGTTTGAATCCCAATGTTCCATTTTGCTGACTCTTTTAACCGACTTAAAAATAGGGGAAGTTATATGTTTCACTATAAGTACGTATTTTTTTAATGTAGGTATCGATCGAGATTTTACTCGATTTTCTATCAATATATTCTCCCAATACTGTACACAAAGCCAAAGTGAGTAAACTGACGAATTCATGGACCAGTAAAACTCCCTACATGTCTAACTCACCTAAAATTGTATCCAAACTCCACACACCAAGCTTCATTTCCCATTGGCCGAGCTAACAAGAGACAAGGGCGTGCGCACATGTGCGCGGGAGTCGAAGTCACGTAATTAAGGTCCGTCCCTTGGGCCCGACGGAAATAGACTCTTTGTTGTGCGATTCGTTCTCACAGCTCGCTGGTTCACAAATGAAGATGGAAAAGCTTGAGAACATTACGAAATTCATTAGTGAAATTATAATACTGACGTATTCTATAACCATCGTAAGGTAACGCTGTGTGAAATGTCCAATGTTTATTTACTAGCTGCGTCCCGCGGTTTCACCCGCGTAAGTCCCGTTCCGCGGGAATATCGGGATAAAAAGTAGTAGGTTACTTTTTATCCCGATATTCCCGCGGAATCCCTTCAACTATCACCACTTAAAAAATCACGTCAAGTCGTCGCGTCGCTCCGTTTTGCCGTGAAAGACGGACAAACAGACACTTTCACATGTATAATATTAGTATGGATTTATTCATTGACTTTGGTGCTTTGTCCACAGTGACCGAGAGTCTGTTCTCGACGTCGCTGTCTGCATTCGGGGTGCCGACTCCACCTCCGAACTCTCCATACTCGCCACTTCAGCTGGAACTGCTCAACTGCTCACAGAGGATACTCCTCACAGACAAGTAAGTGTGCAATGTTGTTCTACAGATACAGTGTTCTCGGCGTTATAAAAGTCACTTTCATGCACCCTTCATTATCATCATTATTTACCTGCCCTTATCCCACACTAGGTGGGGTCCGCCCAACATGTCTTCTTCTTCCATTCATCCCTATCACTCGTCAACTCCGAATTCACTCCTCTCACATTCATGTCCTCTTTCACACAATCCATCCACTTCTTCCTCGGCCTTCCTCTACTTGTATGTCCATCCACACTCATACTCATAACTTTTTTAGTTATATGACTTGACTTCAGGCACCCTACATTATCAGATATTCATAAGAATGAGCTACTTGCTCATACGAACATTACATATAGTGCTAGTTCATTTAACAAAAACAATTTCAGTTGATTTCTTGCTTTATAAAGATAGCACTACGGCCGTATCATCTAAGTTTTACTTTTCTCGAAACTAATTTTTCAAGATTTGTGTCAATGCCTGGAATATCAGCGAAAATCAACTAGAACTATAAAGAAAACCAACTAGTAGGTACTCCAAACACACAGAATCGAATTTTGATTTAATATGCACTGATCTATCGGTGATCTGTCGGTTGGTTCATTAATTGTACTTGTAGTTTTAAGAATTGTACAAACAATTACGTTAAAGTACGGTATGATAAAGGTACAGTATGGTATACGGTAAATGTACGTACATTCTGTACTTTGCTGTTTTTACATAGAAAAGCTCACCAACATTTTCACTCCAATCAATACGCCGAGGTAATTAAACACTAACCACAAAACATTGGTTTTGTTTGCTGAATCTCCGCTCGTATTTCGATATCCAATATCACGAATAAACAAACCGAAAATCCCCAGACTGTTCGAAAATGTTCAATTTAAAGTTGATAAAATCTCCACTGAACTATATATTAAATTTCAGTTTGAGATCGTTATTTCACAGAAGTTGTGAAATCATTCTACAAATAAAAAAAAACAAGTTTCTTTACGACATTGATTGGTCGCAAAAAATCGGCAAAAACCATTTGAAAACACATTCCACTAAGATCAAGTTCGGTCTAGTAAACCTATAAACTCAGTCCTTTACATCTTTACTAGATGATTTATACAGTGTCAGGCAATCTTTGCCTACACTTAACAGGACACTGTAGTGCCTGGGACATTGTTGAGATGGAATAGGCTTACCTAGCACCTACTATATAATAACCATAGTAACCTTTAGCTACCGAGTATACCTAACTATGATATTCTCTATACAACTAGTCTGGATACGGTACCGGGTAATCGATACGAATTGTATTAATAGAATGCCCTAGTGACCTACATTGGTTATGGATGAAATGCACTGAATTTTAGACTAAAAGGTATTCCTGACCTGCCTGTCTATACAAATTAGGGGAATGCATTTGACCTTTTGAATTTGGCTGACCTGCTAAAACTTAGTCGAAACAGTTCGAAATTTTTAGAGTAGGTACTAAAAATATTGGATGTGGTTTGGAGATTTTTGTACTATCTCCACATAAAACTAAAGTTAAGAGTATATTTTGAATACAAGTATTTTTGTGGTTTCGTATATTGTTGGAAGATAACTTTTAGAAGATTGTAGATACTGCATTCCAGTATTTTTCTTATACTAGGTATTTGTTTGTTTTGATTCAAACTTGACATGTGCTATATGTGTACTTGTACCCATATCTAATGTTCAAAGGATACCATTGATCCGCTACAATATACTATACTTTATAGAAGAAGAACTAAGCCGTAAGATAAGTCATCCTACACCTTAGTTGTTCTTCGATAAATATGTACTACTAGACAAATATGTACTGTAGATAACTCGATGACTAGAGTTAAACCAAAGCTCTTGTACAGGGATTCCAAGATGGACGACAAGATGGGAAAGTGCATGCCCGAGCTGTGCTGCGTGGACCCTCACCAGAGGCAGTTGATGGAGAGCCTCGGCGTGATGCAGCCGCTCAGCATCAAGACTGAGCAGGCGAAGCGTGCTTGCAACACCTGTCTCACCAACTCGCCTAAGAAGGTAGCATAATTGACTAAACTTCACCGACTCACTAACCTAGACTTCATTGACTTCTTACTTCGATTTCACCGACTCACTCGCCTAGACTTTACTGGCTCACTCACCCTGACTTCAACCTATTGTATAGGTAGAACAATTAACAAATTTCATTCTTTAATTTTAACTACCGATAAAAGAGGGATGTATAAGTTAGAGTTGTGTGTGTGTCTCAAAGCATCGAAGCACCCAAACGAGTGAACCCATGAGATCTGATCGAGAGTGTTCTTAGCCATGTTTGGTGAAAATCAGACATGGCGTTTCCAAGATAATCAGTTTTAAAACATAACCATAATTTATTATCATTTAAACATTCATTAATAGCAAATCTAATTAATCAATGTATTTACAAATACAGAAGAAGTCCAGTATATCAAAAGCAGTTTTTCCAGGTGATTCACACGGACGGCGGATGCAGCCGCACTAACCCCGTCACCTGGCTCGGTGTGGCTGGTCAGAACGTGCAGGTGCAAGTGAAGAGAGAGCCACAGCATATGCACATGTCTGAGCTGGTGGCTGTGAAGTTGGAACAGGCGTCGCCGGGGAATAAACCTGAACACCCTAGTATACCGTCTTCGCTGAATAATGGTGAGGATGCTTTCTGATGTTTTATGATTGCCTGGTGCTTCCAGGCTAGTAGTGCATTGCATAGGAGTACGTTTGAACTGTTAGTATTGCCTTGCATTGTTGTGACTGTAAGTTACAAACATTTTAGGAACCTAGTCTTGCCTCGACTATTGTAGGCCAATTCCTTTGGTGTTATGATAGCCTGGTCCTTTATCCAGGTTTGCATAAATGGCTGGTCAATATGATGAGGGCAAGGAACTTATATTGGGTATAAGTTCCTTGGATGAGGGTCATTGAGTATATTCAATTTCAAACTGATATAATACTTATATTACCAAATTATATTTACTCAATTTTTGAGAGTCGGTCTGCTGCTATGATTGCCTGGTCCTTTCGGTCAAAAAGGACAGCTGTGCCATTGAGGAATTGAGGACGTTATCGCAAAACGTTTGAAACTTTTGATTTTAAGCTATTGCATAGCTTCTATCGCGGGCCTTGGCGTGGACACCGAATCCAGAAATTCCGTAACGAAATCACCTAACGCTGTCACTTTAGTTCAGCAACTCGCCTCTAGGTGGCATGCAATAGCTTTACCGCGGCAGTCCCCGAGCGCCACAAGGCTTATTTTAATATGAAAATGAAATGTCTCAAAAACGCGAAATCATATTTGGCATTTCTCTTGCACATGGTTGCGATATTTCATACTTATTTGATTATGTTGTTGCTTGATGTAACCTATATCAGCATGGCAATTTATATTAAATTATTTATGCATAAAAATGTGTAAATACTTTTAATATCTAACTAAAAAAGTAAAAACCAGTTTTAGCCACTCAAAGCCGAACGAAAGTCATAAAGCCAAAGTGCTAGGGCAAAGCTGGCAGTTATTTCCCGTTGGAAAAAAACCGGACTGTTATCTATCTATAGGTATCAATAATAACTTTAAAACTAATCTCTCTCAGCGTCATGTTCGCCTGGTAGATTTGGTAGCATTTGTCAGCCGCTACGGTCTACGGCTGTCGGCTGTCGGCTACAGTAGCGTAGCATTGATAGGCTAGCTTATCAATATTTGCCTCACCCACGTTGCACCCACGTATTTGCATATTTACAGCTCGTTAAAATTAGTTTTTGGAATCGGATAACCGTTGGAATATATTTCATGTTTTGATAAGGTGCTAATATCTTGATAATTTTACATTTACTTTTAATTGCTCTGACATGCCTTACATTGTTTGTTTGACTGGCTTCTCACTGAAGCTTGACTATTTAGATTGTTAAGGGATTGCTTCAAAAAAAAGCTAGGCCCAGACCACCAGGTTCTTGCCTGATTCTTTCCCTGGTGTAGGGAATTGTTTTGGAACAGGCAATAGAGTCAACTAGTTTTTAAGACTGTACGTTTTCGAGCGATCCTTGAGGTCCTATGAAATAAACATATTTTTCTTTCTTTCTTTCTTTCTTTCAAGTATAATCCGAATCTATTTGATAAATCAAATCGAACAAAATAATCGCCAATACGAATTGTAGGTTATTAGAGAGCGCAAACTATAGCAACAAAATTATCTATAGACAGGACGAAGAAGAACAGAAAAATTATATCAGTCACGATTGTTTTCCAAATTATCATTTTTTATTTATTTTAATTAATTTGTATGTTTTATCGCAGGTTCTATTCCCGTCGGCATAGCAGTAGCACGACAAAGAGTTGGTGATGCAGGGCTCCTCGCGGCCCTATCGCATAAGGACAACCAGCGACTACATGATATGGGTAAGTCATAAACATAGATCACTTTTAGAGCATAGATTATGTTTTTTAGCTGTGTCTTTTATTCCGAAAACTGATATTGGAAAGATGTAAAATTCTGTAGCCGTTTTACAAAGGCAAAAGGCAAAAAAGCAAAACATCGCTACGCTAGGAACCCTCGGTTTGTCAGACATGTGACCAATGTCTGGCCGGCGGCTGAGAGTATGGTTAAGGTGCTGGGCAAACCAGAGGCCCTACCATCAGTTTACTGTAGTATTGATACTATCCTCGATACCGAGTCAAGTATCGCAAAATATATGAGAATCCAGCGCAGCGCCGCCCCCGGTAACTTGCATGAACTAATAATTTCATACATTTGAAATACTTGACTCGTTAGCGAGGATAGTTAACTATACAACTCGAAAACTCATGGTAGGGCTACAGTTCCATCTCAACAGTTTCCCGTTAAGTGTAGGCTATAATTTCCTCCAGACACTAAAAATCGTCTAGTAAAGACGAGTTGACAACATAAATTTCATTTTTCGCTCATGACGTCCCTTTGATCTGTTCATTGATTGGAAGGGGAACAAATATCAGTATTGAACCGATCGGCCAAGCAAGCATGACGTAATGTATTGGTTTTTACGGAAAACTCGCCACTGGCGATCGTATCACCTCTCGCTAGAGTATGCTCTCCTGGTACTTCTATATATCAACAGTGATGCGCTGATTGAAAAAAAATATTCAGACGAAGGGAAAATGTTGTAAAAAGTAGTAGGTAAGGTTTTTTATACCTTCTTTATTCTGTGGTTGAGCGAAGCCGTTTTAAACGCGAGAACACAAGCACTACGCTTTAATTATTAGTAAAATTGCAATTTTCGGATCTATTATTTTGTACAACTTTAAGTAGTAAATTACTTTTGTTACTTTAATATACGAATATTGCTCAAGACTAATAAATAGTATTCAAGTCTTTTAACGTTGCTGTCTTTTATAAACATTATCATTATCAAAACTAAAAATAATTTCAGAATAAAATAAAGTGTATGTGCAAAGGACACAAAAACGGAAAATAATAGGTATAAGACCGCAATTATTTTTTTCCTGTGTTTATAATAAAATGTTTCTATGAAATAGTAGGTTTTACGCGAAAATGATTTTTAAATTACTAGATAGTTATAAATTTTGCATGGAACTGTATAAAAACGCGACATTTCATACATCTTTAAAATTTTAAGCTCATTTTGTACCGTTATATTTTTTATATTATTTCTTTTTACTTACATAACTTATTAATTTAATTCAAAATTACATTTAATTCATTCGATTGGCTATAAATTGTTGTAATACAGCTTGATAATAATTTCAAGTTTTTATACCATTATAATGTAGGTACTTATGTTAAGTGAGTATACGTTTTATTTTTTATTGCTTTTAATAATGTAATTTACTGTTTCTATTACGCTACTCGACCATAATTACAAAAATAATCAAAACAAAAATATTTTTTTCAATAAAATAACTTTTGATTAATCTGAAGTTAAGCTTTAGGCGACGTGTGATTGAAAATAAAATTGGATTGTTTTTTTTTATTTTGCATACACGCCAACGCTACTGTTCTGCCACCGACCATCGCGTGATCAAGTTAGCTATCTATTATTATTTATTTATTTAAAGCCTGTTGTGTCCCACTGCAGGGCAAAGGCCTGCCTTCTCTCCTTCCACTTATCTCTATCCTCAGCGATAAGGGCCCATTCTTTGTTAAAACTATCAAGCTCGTCTCGCCATCTCCGCCTGGGCCTTCCGCGTGGCCGTCGTCTATCCGGGACCCAGTCTGTTGCAGTTATTGCCCACTATAGATATCTTTATTAATCTTTCATAAGATTGTCTTTCTTTAAATCACATTTTGGAATTGGTTTATTTATTTTGAAAATCCACTTTTGTGTAAAGCCTTTTTATTTCTATAAGTCGGCTTTATATTTTTACATCGTTAATTCTTAAGTACTTACTTGTATTTTGAAGAGATAAATCACGGGTTTGAGTCCCGTCGTAAACTTTTAGTTCGATTTTTCACTTTTTATTTCCATTCTGTATTAAGTTTGTGTAAACGTTTCATTTGCTTTTCCTGTTGTTTAATATTAGATGTACTTACTTAATCTACACTAATATTATAAAGAGGTAAATTTGTTTGTTTGTTTGTTTGACGATGGTAATCTCCGAAACTACTGGACCGATTTAAAAAATTATTTCACGGGTGGGTAGAATGGACTGTCCGGGAGGTTATATTTTATCCCGGTAGCTCCATTAGTACACCCGTGCGAAGCCGGGACGTGCTACTAGTTCCATTAAAGTACGGAAAATGCAAAATAAGTAATTAGCGCAGAATGCCGACACGCTATGAAAATATAACGTTGATAGTTAAAGTTAAAACTGTGGTTTTCCTCCAGTTAGCCACGACATTATAATTTATTTAATGTTAAGTGCAAACAGAGGGATAGTACTGAAGTACTCGCAATAGTGAGTATGAACAAAACTTAGTAGTACTCGAAAATGTCTAGTGTTTGTCTTTTTAAATTACAACACATAAACATAAAACACTAGCAGCACTACTAGTACGTCACTAGGTATCGTGATTTTTACTTTTATTGCCCAACATATATTTAATTATTAATAATTAATTTAATTATATATTTACCTAAATAAATAACCTTGGACATTTCACTCAGTGTCATCTAATCCCAAGCTAAGCAATTTAATGCTTGTGTTATGGTAACGAGATTTTTTTGTAAATTCATTCATATTACAGATAGAAAAGTTAATTTACTTACCTAAAGTTCAATTTTAAAGTAACATAAGTATAGAACATTATTTTCATTTATTATCTTATACTTAAAGCCTGGTTAGCATAGAGATGTATGAATGATATCGAAAACGTAAATAAATATGACCATTTTAAAGGACAACATCGAAAAACAACCCGATACAGTCTCGCAAAGACCAGTGACAAATGGCATCGCTTACCGATGATTTAAGGCAACTATCACGAAACAAAGTGTCTGTCCGGCTACTCTCTACGACTTTCCGTTACTGGGTGTATTACAACTACTGTCTAAACTGAAGTAGAAAATAAAAAGAACTGTAAACGAAAGTTATAAGATAAACCATTCGCAAAATGCCTGGTTAAGCATATTTCTGCAGTGACACGCAAATAAATATGAAAATAAAATAAAATGCTTGAAAAGACTTTTTTTATGATAGTTCTGAATTGTGCCCAGTAGTGGGACAACATAGGAAAAAAAAGTTCTGAATTCCAGATGTGAGCGTGTTTTTTTTCCAAAAAATAAAATAATTACGATTAATATGAAGCTGTGTAGCTGCCAACAATAGTAACTGTTTCAGTTTTCGTAAATAGTCTTATTTCGCCCTGTGATAGCAAAGGGCGTGATCGTAAAATGTGCATCGGGCTGATAAAACGTTCTGAAGGCGGTCATTGACAAATGTTCACGAGTCTTCGATTGGATTCGATAGAGATATAATCGAAACACAGAAGCTTTCTCGATTTTCTAGTAACCGAAAGAATAGAGTTGATACGAAACATTGTCTCTTATTTAGCACTAGCAGCACGTCCCGGCTTTGCACGGGTGTATGAAACTACAGGGATAATGTATAGCCTATAACCATCCTGACAGTCCATTCTAAACATCGGTGAAATATATTTTGGAATCGGCTGAGTAGTTTCGGAGATGACGTCCGTCAAACAAACAAACAAACCAATATTACCACTTAATAATATTATATTTAGCATTAGAACATGCAAGACGATTAATTCCAAGACAAACTGTTTGAATTATGAAAAAATAACCATTTTGACTTGGTAAGTACCGAATGCTTTTTTTCAAAAGTTCATTTGTCTATAGCGTTTTCATTGTAACTACAATATATTCTGGTCTAATGTTCTTTTTCACTTAAACTATAGCTTAGCATTCATTATTCCACGTTTAACCGGTGAGCTGACCTTTGTATTCGAGATTTATGGCAAGAGCGGTGCGTATCCGACAATTATATGCTAATCGCAGCGAACCCGTTTTACAAACCTACTCTACCCTACCTCTACACGATTATGTGATCCTGGTAATGCGATTTTAAAACTAGAAAATGTTCAGCTTGTAACAAACACTAACACACACACGAACCTTTATGTACCTATGTTGTAACATTTTCAAATTCTATCGATCATGCATGTTACATAAACTACACAAAAACCTGGTTTAACAAAACCATCCATGATCTAAATTTCCCTATAATCCGATTCAATTGGGTTGACAGTTTAAATTTTTTCTTCTTCTCTATGGGTCCTGGGTCCAACGATGATATTGTGATTTAATTAAACCACGGCTAAACTAGTGGTCGCCTAGGTTTAGCGTTAGATCATGGTTTATCGTTAAACCAGGGTTACGGGGGCTGGTAGCTGGTTAAATTTAATAGAGCGTATTATGAACGTAAAGCAATATTACAATCTGATTTATAATTAAGATGTTCGCTATCGACCATGACCTGAATGTCTCATATTTCTGTCGACTAGTCACGGTTTCAACTTTCAATATTTGAGACGACTCATAGCATTCAAATTGTATAGTATCTTACAATAATATGTTTGAAACGATAGATATTCAGCATTGAAATTTATATATATATATATATATATCGATAGATCGAAGTTAAGCATCGTATTGAGCTACTACTTAGATGGGTGACTGCAAGTGACATTATTGTCTGAGCGCTACCGTGCTACGGAAGGCAATAAAAAGTTGTATTTTAAATTGTCGGTAGCGGCTTTTAAAGTCGTTAAGCCATGGCTTTTATTTAGGCTGCCTAAAATATCCGTCACCAGAGTTGACCACTTCATACAACGAACGAACATGAAAGTTATTCAGCTAAATTAAAATACACTTTTGTATGCAACAGACAAGAAAAGGGCATATGGAAATAGCAGATGTTTTTATAGATAAAGAAAACTAAATAAATAAATGTAAAACTGTTTGTTTTATAATTACTGTTTGCATAACTTCTTATTTTTTTATACATTCAGTTTGAAATTCAATAACTGTTCGTTAATTTTCTTTAATTATCTAGTTTTAAACTGATTCAAATTTCAAACCATTAACTTCTACAGCTTGATTGTTACTTATTTTATAACGTCTAAATTGCATTCCTGATTAACCCCCATTAAAAATTAAATTACCTTGCAGGTGGTTATCAGTTTTTCAGTAATTGCAATTATATTTGTTATTCTGGTCGGTTATTGATCGCCGTAGATGGTATCGGTAAATTCGATTAACTGGTCACTTAAAGTCCATGCACACCACGTTTTTCGAACGCGCAGTCACTGCGATACAAACGCTTGGCGAACAAATTGGCAGTCAAATTATTTCAAACGGGACTTTATCGCGTAATTAGGTAATTACGCGATAAAGTCCCGAGCGATCTGCCCGTAACCACAAAAGTAGTTACGCTTTTTTTTAACGCGTAAACGTCGGGAAACAAATAAAATAAGGTAATTACGCGATATAGTCCCGCTTGTAATAATTTAATATGTATACTGATCGCGAAAGTTTAAAATGTACTAAATATGCAGTCAGCAACTCGACAAGCTGGGGATTGAAAACAAAGCTCGGGGTCAGCTTATTTTGGTCGATATTGAATTCGTAACACTACACCAACTTATGCTGACTTCGAAAATTGACATAAAACTTAGTTTTCGTTGATCCCTACGGTCTCTGTGTCTGTCTATGCATGATGCACGCGTTTGTAAAACGCGCTGTGAACGCGCTACACAAAAACGCGCAGTGAATGCTTTCGAAAAACGTGGCCCTTAAAAATAAATAATCATGTAATGGAAATTATTGTTTTTTGTTAAAATACTTACAGTAATGCTTTTTAGTTATGTACTTATCATCCTTGGATAAGTTTCGTCTGCTTGTCTTTTGTCTAAAGTTTTATCACAAGGATCGGCATAATTTCAGGTTTCAATCAGGTTCATCATATGTGTAGAAAGTAGAAATATTTGTAGCTTTTAACAGTTTTATTTGACCTTTATCTTTGTTTTAACATATAGTAAGTTTAAATTCATAAAACGCTGATTAAAAAAATAGTTTGATAATACAAATTCAAAACACTATGTGCTGTAAAAAACCAGTTGTGTGTATATCTATAAAACTGTCATGGTTTTGAACATTATAACTACGAATCATGGTATATATCCCGTTTCAAGTGTTTATAGTGTGACCAGCCCCCCGATTGTCTAACAAAAATCACATTGTTGCGAATGAAAAATATCAGTAATCCGCGAAAATAACTGTGAAATATGATGGTATGTACCTAAGCTTAGGTACTAACTTACATCTTTAGCGTAAAATCTGACCATTATTATCGCGAATTACTGATATTTTTGATTCGCAACAATGTGAAACAAGTTAGACAATCCCCGTGCAGACTGCAGCAAAATGCCGCCAGGCCATACCATACCATATATTCATGAAATTCGTACAAAAATGTACACGTATATTTTCAATGATGAATTTCACCGTTTCAATGAGCTGGAGTCATGCGACGTCACGGCACAATCGATAAAGGGTTGGAACGCTCTAAATTTCCCTAGCTCCATAGAAATAAGGCTGAATTTCCCTCGCTTCTATCCACATTATAGTACCACCTGCCTGACTGCACAATTTAACCCGATGACGATGCCAGGGCTTATTCCTAAAGTACTCCATTCTATTAAAAAAAATATAGAATCATACAGCAGTTCAAAATATACTTATCTACTACAAAGAAGTGTTGTGTAAAAAAGTTAAAATACAAATAATGTAGTACGCGGTATGTTTGGTATGTTCTGCAAATATTTATTCTGTGTCTGTCTGGGTGTTTTCTATCTATCACATTTATGTATTTACAAAAAATGTATCTAAGTCTCATTATCAGTCATCTGTTTACCATAACATAACATAAGCGTTAAGTTGGTTAGCGTGGAGAGTTGGAGACCGAATCCAGAAATTCCGTAACGAAAAAACCTAACGCTTATCTCTTTAGTTCAGCAACTCGCCTCTAGGTGGCATGCAATAGCTTTACCGCGGCAGTCCCCGAGTGCCACACGTCTTTTATATTAATCTTATTCGTGGAGTAGTTTAGGAATACAATTTGGAGTACTTTGGGAATAAGCCAGGCATCCAATGACTGTATTATAATGCAACTTGTCACAATTTACAATTTAAATGAGGTACTTATAATTTTATTAAATTCGGTTTTGTTTCGTGCGTGCACTAATTGCTAATTTGTTAATTTCGCAAGTAATAAAGAGTTTATAGCTGATAACGAGCTGATTTTGTGTTCTTTAACACATTCAAGGCCCAAGTCTGGACCTCGTCCGGGGCATCCAACGTGTTAATCACGATACCCTACTACTTTGTATTGATACTCGCAGCACGCGTGCACGGGTGTACTAATGAAACTACCGGGATAAAATATAGCCTATAACCATCCCGACAGACCATTCTACACATTGGTGAAACAATTTCTGAAATCGGCTGAGTAGTTTCGGAGATAACCTTCGTCAAACAAACAAACAATCAAACAAACAAATACCTCTTTATGATATTAGTAAGTATAGATGAAAATGATGACGCGCGGACTGTCAGTGCCCGCTCGTCTCCCGCTGGTCGCCCGCTCGTCGCCCGCTCATTGCCCGCTCGTCGCCCGCTCCCGCCCCGCTGCCCGCAGAATTCGAGACCGGGGCCGTAGTGTTTAAAATGCAAAACTGAAAGTGGGAAAGAATCATATACGGATACGGATATTACTTTTTAAAACATGTTTATCGTTTTAAATGTTAATAAACATCGAGAAATTCCGACAAATGCATTAAAAACCCAAAACTGATAGCTAAGATAAGAAAGTTCCGATTATTTACACAACAAAAAGCAGCCAATTACATGGTAATCACAGGCAAAGCCGGTCATGTGGTGCAAAAACCATGCGTGTAGTTTGATGGTATCAATTATTACTCTGCTGGTATCATTAAAGAAGTAAGTAGTGATTAATTTAATATTTTTTCAGCAAAATGTGGGCATGTAACAAATATGTAGTATTTGGACATACCTCTGACTACCTCGGTATAATATTACTAAGTAACATCATTATTTTAGGTAAATATACAAATTACACATTCACTACATATTAAGCAAAACTTTGGATTTTTTTAGTCATGCTCGCAGTACGAATTTAATAAAAATCACATAACTTAATTTTGTGTTTGTTGTTTTGTCATGCGTGGCATTAAATTCTATTAGAACTCGTGTAAGATGAGAGAAGATGAGTCACCGTCACGTCGCGTCTACCAGGACATAATAAGCCTCAGGCTATAATAAAGCAGGAGTAAAGTGCAGTATTTCTAATCACGTCCAATTCGGCCATTCGCTCCCCGCGCGCCCGTCACAAACATTTGGCGCGGAACCCGACCAGGGTTGGCACGAACCAACAAATTCAAAATAAATTTCGTAATTTGTGAATAGACTTAATTTTCAATGAATTTGTATTTTGATTAGAATGTCATTTAAAGGAAGAGATATCCAGCAGTGGGCTATAATATGAGCTCCCCATGATGATGATATTTTTATTAACAGATATTAAAGCAGGGTAACCTAACCGTGTACTGTAGCATAGCATGTAATGTATCTGATACTGCAGCAAGTGAGTAGGTAAGCTCGCCCGTATACGTTACGTTACATGCTCACTTGATAGAACAGTATCAGATCAGATATCTGTCTGAATCTTGCGTTCCGAAATAATACAAACTTTAATCATCATTAAATCGTCAGGTAGGTATATACTTACTCTATCTAGCTATATATAAATAAGTACTTACTATAATAGCACTTGCTAACCTTTGCGACTTAGTAATATAAACAACATTCTAGGTTGTAAACCTTTGACACCTATTAGAATACTGTCTCGTTTTCACATAATTTGCAAGCGAGATAATGTAATCTGTGAAAATTATTTATTTAGCGTCTGTTTATAAATGTCTTTTCGGTATGTTTTGTAACGATAAACTTCCAAAGTATGTTCTGTATTCTTATGCAGCTCAGGTTATCATTCTAAGTTACAAGCGCCTAATTATTATGACACATTTAAAGCTAGGTATGTAAGCAAGATAGGTATGACTGTGTGTACAACAAAAATGTATTATTTCTCTTCTTTGGTTCACAAATCTGTGTGTATCTATCTATACTACTAATTCTAAGCTAAAAAATATTAATTTGATTAAAAATATATAGCAACCCTAGCACAAGCTACGCAGAACGAAAACCGACAAGATATTTCTCCCCTCGACCCGCCTCCGAGGGTCGCATGCCGGCTAGATAACTCCTGTCCGCCTCTGCGCCCCTGGTACATTCCGTGACGTTTCTATCAACTGGCGCTGATATTCTACGTGAGGCAAAAAAATAGTTTGAACCACGTCTTCGATAGATGGGGCTGCTTTTAATTGCTACTATGTTGTGAGTTGCTTGGCAAGTTACCAGAGTTTAATCTAGAATCTAGATTCTAGATGAAATACATTTTGTACTGTAAACTCTACAACAAATTAAAAATAAACGAGTTAGGTATGAGAAAAATAACAAATCAGAAATTCGCTCTCCACTGGTCGGTCTGGATATTGCCAATCAATGATTGCTGTCTGGCTGAAATAAAAAACGCTTCTATTGATTTATTGGTAATACACATTCGACTAATTGTCCTTCCTGTGGATATGGCCGGCTAAGCTGAGAGGGTGGTTTAGGTGCTGGGAAAGCCTCTTCCATCTCAACAATGTCCCAGACACTACACTCTCTTTTTATTTATTCCTACTCTTATTATTACTATCTCTTTACTCTTTACTATCTCTGTAAGACTGATTTATCGACTGAGTTTAACTAAGTTTTTTTATTAAAAAATTGTATTACAGTTCCTTTTACTCAAACAAGTTAACTCTATCGTAATCGTCATTTCAAAATCCAATATAAGTAAAGTACTAAGAAGTTTTAGAACTCGCTAAAAATGTAACCCAAAGCTTTTTAGTTTACTAAATTCTCGCCGCCATAAAGTTTTCAATTTAGTAAATGCATGCCTACAATTTCGTACAAAATATATCCCTCTTAAAACCACCCAAACTGTTTTACACCCTATTTTATTGAAATAGGAGTTATTTCCAGCTGGTTGTGAGTTTAGTAGGGTGAGATAGGGACCCGTTCCCCTTCTGATATTTGGACAAAAATGTTTACTTTGTTATTACGAAGTGCATGTTGACATTTATTTACATTCATAATTGTAATTCTGATAAAACACAAGTTCAGCAATAAAAAATCAAGTGGCTTCTCACGCCCCATTAATATAGTACGTAAGTTAAGTATCCAATTTATCATCTAGAAGCTACTAGGTACTGAAATTTAAGAACCTAATACCTACCTACCTACCTATAAGGCTATAACAATGCGCGTTTGAAATGATCTTCAAATACAGGTCAAGTATTTGCAAAACAACTTAGCACCTTAAATATATTTATAGATACTTTCTTTTCTCGGTTGCTCTAAAGTTCTAAACTATAATTATTCGTTTCGACCAAATGTTTGCACCTAAGTACAAAAATAATAGTAACCTAAGCTAAAACAAAAACTTCAATGTGAATCTCGTTTGTTTACCTACTCGTGACTTCTGCTGCCCTAGTACAAATTTCGTCTCAGTGTCAGCCTGCGCCACAAAAATGGACTTCCATGAATTTCCGTTGTTTCGTTCATTTAACTTTATTTCGTAGTGCTAAAGTTAATATTCCTATGTCTTGTACAACTTAGCCTGAGCAAATTTCAACGATCTTGGGCGCAGCATCCGAACCTCTTATGCTGGTTCTCTGAAGTTGTGTAACTCAGAAATTATGACATTGTTTGGTCGGATTTAGTAGTTAAATCATGGTCACTACGAACTCGAAAGGACCTTCGGAATTCAGGTTTGCTATTTTAGAAGCTTTCATTTATTTGTAACTTGATATTTCTGTCTAATATTTCGTGTTTTATTACGTTTTTAGATATTATCACTAATTAGCGGGTTAGCATACAGTTTCCGTGCGGACACTGCGAACTTATGATTTTGTTAGTTTTGTTTTAATTTAGTCACCGATCTTAGTATCTATCCATGCTAGTTGCGACGAGACACGGCGATCTATTTTTTCTATTTTTTTTTATCTATTTCCGATACGCTTGACTACTTCACGCGCATCGCCGCCCGTTGCGCTTGCGCTAGCTAGCCACGTGCACGGCTTGTCTATTCCAATGGAGACTTTTATAGCTGACCTAGATTTTCTAATTTAATAGGAAAACTCTGGGGTTACAGGTACCTAAAACCCCTGTTCTAAACCAAAACACATTTTTTAAAGTAATTGCTTTAAATTATCCTTCAAATCAAGGAATTTCAATCAATCTAATTTCCTCTGTAAAATTTTTCACTGACACGATTACAGCTTTTTCATGAAAAACAGAAAAATAGCTTTTGGTCGGAAAAGCCTAGCTGCTGCATCCGGGTCACTAGCGTCGGATAAACCCTTTTCTTCAGCGCGCGTGATACTAGGCGAGCAGCAGACGCGAGGAGGTGTACAGAGCGCGACGCGGCGTTATTAGCTGTGCGAGTGAGCGAGACCAACTGACGTTAGGAATGCGGGAGAGGGAATGAGACGCAGCGTACGTTGAAGGTCAACTGATAGTGATGTAGAGTAGTAAACAACAGAGGCAATACATCATTATTGTTATTACTAATTTCAAAACATAGCATTGCGTTAATTGCAACAAATATGAGAACGTATTATTTATAATTATAAAATGTTGCCTTTATTTATTTAAGGCTTGCAAACTCTAAATTGTTGAAATAGTTTACACACAGAGGAACATGTTGCCTGTAAGAAAATACTTTTAACTAATGCTAAAGCTGTTTTTGACACTTGTGCTTTATGTATCACAGATTGTCTCTAGACAAAAATCACAAATACAAATCTTAAAAAATAATGCAGTAACTGTTTCGTGCCTACTCTACGCAGCAACAAGCGGTTGGAGTGCTAGACAGTGACGTCGCGCTACGTTAGAGCGAGACAGTAGTACCAGCACGTGCTTCCTTTCATAATCTTCTTTTTGGCTCCTCGCACCGCTGCTGCTCCAATATAACATCTCATTGTGAGAATTTGTTTCGTGAGAAAATAGCGGTTTTGTTATTCGTTTGTTTTTTACTTCAAACTGCCTCCAGTTGATAAATAAAATTAATTAAAGAAATTAAGACATTTTACGAGTCTACCGAAAAGAGAAAGGAACTGCGTAGTTTTTGGAAATATAGGTAACCCTACTGAGATAGAAGCAAGTTGCGATATTTAGATGAAATAACTAAAATACTTTCCTCCAAAAACTTTTCTACCTATAATCATTCTTATTTTACCTTAGTACATTCGCGATACAATAAAAAAAGCTAAAAACTAAAATACTAATGAATTGAATAACGATTAATGAATGAGTTGATTTAGCAAACTTGTAATAGGTCTGACAACTGATAACAAAATACGAGTACTTAATTGAATTCTGACATTTGATAGGTATATCCAAGTACGAGAAATACTTGTAATTTAATTTACTTTTAAACAATACCTACTGAAATAAACATTGAATTGAAAAAAAGGTAAACTTAACGAAAAGATTTAGGATATGGAATCGAAACTTTCCTCAACAACGATTACCATCAAATGTTAAACTTATCCTTTAAGATTAAATTAAACAATTAAACTGTTTGTAAATCTTAATGACTTTTCAGAATATATTTTCTAGTCAGTCTTCATGACTTTTTGACATTCACAAAACTGGATTTTCAATGATAGAAAATGGCCTGATTCTCATCAGCCTAGTAAAGTCCTTAAACTTACCATGACACCTATAATAAAATTGTAATGATGAAAAAAGAACATAATATGCTATTCTATAACATACAAGTATGTACCTACATCGTTTTCCGTGACTATCACCATCCTTTACATGCCTAACAATGTCATTTCTAAGTTGGAGCTTTGAGGTTCAGAATAAACACATTTTTCTTTCTTTCTTTCTTTCTAACCGTAACTACAATCTAGACCATTCCAGTTACCTATATAATTCTAAAATATGTCGTAAAACGGTACCGCAACTACCTTAAGTCCTCAAATATGTCTCCTTGACGTAGCTTAGTTCAGTTGCATTGCATCAGGTAAACGCTATGCATTTCAATATTAATCTAATCTAACTCCTCTACTTATCTGTTGATAGCGTCGATGGGCTTGCAACCTCTCGTATGGACTGTTAACTTCTAGAAAATGTGGACATGTACTAAATGTGTAAGTATTTGGACATGCATCTGACTCCATTAGACATCTTCAAACTATCTAAAAATATTCTAAAGGACCTGATGGAGTATGACTACCGCCTCTTGGGAATAAAGTCATTTTCTTAAACTTATCATTGTTCCTCTCTGTTGAAGTTCACTCTTTCCTGTATTCAAAATATTCTTCCATTAACAGAAGATACTTCCGAGAACAGAAACACAAAGGTCTGTATCAAGTTTAGCTATAAAACAGGCGCACAGGTCGAAAGGCACCGAATAATAGAATGCAAATGGACTTGCCCAGACCGGTTCAACCAGTTCTGATCAGCTGGGCGTATCACCCGAAGCCAAGGGCCGGTAAAACAGAAACATATACTGTGGTCGTTTCTTATTGCGAGGAAGATTATAGCTTAATTCTTTACATAGCTTTTATATAGCTAAATATTCTAAAATGAGAATGTATGAAAAATTACAAAAAAATACGTCTCTCCCTACTTTTCAAAAAAGCATTGAATAGTTAATCCAAAAAACTTTTTCTACCTGCTGTAAGATGATTTCCGTCATTTTTCGTACAAGTTGGTTGATATCAAATGCATTTCAAGTTCTGATAACATCTTGATAACTTATCGTTATCAAAATTTTTGGAATGCATTTGATTGAAAACAATGAAGGCAATCTTTACGTAGAATCAAGTAGAATCCTAGGCCTTTCGTAGGAGGTGGTCTGTATGAAGTTTATTTCAAATATTACACTGCTACTGTTTTCCTTAGGAAGCATTGTATGGTAATTAAGTTAAACAAACTACCTACCTATGCAGAAAACCACAAAGTTGCGATAATAGGAGAGCATACTCTGCGGTTACAACTAACTATAATGAGAATTGAGTAACACAAAAGTTAATTAGTTTCGTAAATGTGTTAGCCGCACGTGTTGAGGATTGCATCAGCGTCATCTTTGTGTTTTGATCCAGGCGCGGACGCGCAGGCGGCCATGACGGTGGGCGTGGCCAATATGCTGTGCGACGATCGCTCCGCCCCATTGGCGTGGCCGACCGCGCCCCCCGCCGCCCCTCCCGCCACCATCTGGCCCTACCCGAGCGGTAAGTCACCTCCTCCTTTATTCTGCTCTCCTGGTAGCTACGCGCCAACTGCATTGCGAGACCGCGCGCGCCGTTTCACGCGCCCTACATTCTTACTGCTTTTCCATCTCTTTTTATTGCTCTGTTTAGAGGGAGATAGAGTAAATTTGTGCCAAATTCTTCGGTCCTGCGTGTTGGTGTCATGCCTTGACGCTCATGATGCTTTGGTAGCGGCATTGCAGCTCGGGCCCGTCCGAGTCCGTCCTGCCGAGTTGCGGGACCGGTTGACTGGGTTGACGTAAAGCGACCGAATTTGGAATAAACGCTGATGTATGAAGGAAGTTAGGGAGAAGTTACGATTTAATTTGGCTAGAAATGTATTGATAGTTTATACAAACAAGTAGAATTGGATACTTACCTTTTCTTTTATGCTTGTTTTACATTCATGGCGATATTATACACTTCTGCTAAAAGAAGTAAAAGAACAGATATTTATTTGCTCGGGAGTTTCAGAAATATTTTATGTTCGATTTCCTAGCTATGTCGAAAACAAGCTGTTTTAGTAGACCTAGTTAAAAAACGAATAATGTTTTCGCATATTTTTACCCACCTATTTTTTTTCTTAGCTATCTAGTAAAGAAGATAATAAAATAATATTTAGGAAAAAAATCTCACAAAAATTTTTTTTCACTTAAACCGGTGTTTTTCGTAAGATGATAATCTCCAATCGGTATTTACTCTTGTTTCTTTTGAAGTTATCTCCGGATTTGATAACAGTTATGCAGATCAATAAGATTCCTTTTTTTTTTCGAATGCGACTCAGTGGTATGAAAATAAGCATCGCTAAACTATTACCCCTCTTATGCATAGGTACTTGACCAGTAAGCCTATTATTATTTACTGCAACGCTTCTATTACGTAAAGGCAGACTGATCCTTCATCCTTGACGATCAGTAGACAAAATCTCGAACGGACCTTTTGATCAATTTCGATGAAATCTTAATCTCATTAATAAAACTAGCACCTGCGCTAATGGTCTCTCCATCCTCCATCCCATAGTAACCCGATCTCGTTTATTATAGGTATTCACGGTTCTTTACCCTTTCTTGCTTTATTTTGCAATGAATTGTAGGCGATAACGAAATCAGTCGCCATCAGTGTTGTATTTCTCACTTGTGCAAGTAATTGGGTCTTGTGAACTCATATAACGATTGTTCGGTTAATTGGCCTGTCTAATCGTGATTATGATTCAATCTTGGTTTTGTAATAGGGTAATTTTACTTGAATTCAGTTTATGTTGAGTAATGCTACACACGCTACGACTTCGGTGCATAGAGTAGAGGTCTATCAGAGAGAGAACCTGCACAGATCATTAGACGTGTGAGGACGTTCCGGTGGACCGCAGCGATCTTGTAGGTTGATGATTCATTTCGAAAATTTATATGCGCTTTAACACGAGCTTTAATCGGTGAAGGAAATCATCGTGACGAAACCAGTTAGCATTCTAACAGCGTCGATGGGCTTGCAACTCCTGCCAAATTTGGGCATGTAAGTACCAAATAGTATACTGTATTTGGACATACCTCTGACTACCCCATTAGACATCTTCAAAGGAACTATAGAACTGCATAAAGATCTGAAAGAAATGTCTACCGCTCCCTGGGATACAGTCGTGATCATATTTCATTTCATTTTTTTATTTTCGATCTTGCTCCGGTCACCTGCGCAGGTACACCTCTCAGGCAGACCTCTCCGATGCAGCGTAGCGTGTGTGGCCGGCATGAGACTGGGTATTTTGACACTAGTCGATTTCTTGCAGGGGCCTTAAAATGGTCGTTAATTTCATGGATTGTTTAGCATTTTCACCAAAATTTGGTAAAACGGATCAATTTGAGCCATTCTATCATATTTTGGTAAAAATGCTAAACAATTCATGAAATAAATGCACTTTATGAATTGCTAGCAGAAATGCTCGAAGCGGCCATTTTAACCCCCTAATCTGCCCCAAATTTAACTAATCATTGGTCGAATCATGACAAGTTTGTGTCAAAGTTCTTAATAAGGTAGTCATGTCCTTAGATCCCTGTAATGTTTTGTTTTAGCAATTTCTAATTTGATGCAGTAATGATTTTATTACTTGTTTGCGCTGGAACATCTGAACAGTTTTGAATATAATTAGAAAAATGCATAGTTTGTGTCTGTCTAGCATGCTCAACACAAAAACGCGTTGTCGACAACTTTTTCTAATCTCGTTAGAGCAGTTAGACTATACCTGAATACCTATCATATAGGTATCTCGTTTTTTGTCTCGTCGTATTGTTTCTCGTGTTTTACAGAAAGTCTAAATAGTTAAATCTACGTAGTTTTTGTAAAGATAATAATAATTAAATCGCAATGGCAGTTCGTTTATAAACGGCCTCGCACGCTGTTCTTATCGCATCATATTATCGTGGCAACAGAAATCTGAGAACATTGATGACGTCATCAAAACAAAGTCGTCTAGGATCTGCTTACCAGAACTTAATTACATGGAAAGAGAATGTAGGTTTCAGTAACTACAGTGTTTAAAAAGAATTTATTAAATTTCTTAAAATTTCACTAACAAGTGTGAATTGTTTGAAACAACGCGGTAAATTGCAAATATTTCAATGTAATTATATCGAAACATCATTATCAGGCATTTTGTACCCACTGTTGGGCGTAGTGCCTTCATATTTTGTATTCGTCTCGTAGTATGTCTTGCCATCGACCCATCGTTTGTGTTGGTGGACGTGTCCTAAGAAACAGAAAAGAAAACACAAGCCTCACTGAAATAGTTCATGAATTTTGAAACGTAAGTAGGTAGGTACCTACAACTAAATGAAGAAGGACCATAAACTAGGACCTTAACAACAGGTTTTACGCTGATAATCGAGTTTGTGTCGACTAAAGTTCCTCCTTAACTAAAGATCCTGTAGCTAAGAGACAAACGCTTTTTTTTCTATCATCGATTCTTTGGATTTGACACTTCTGATCGAACTTGTCGTCATCGAACTTAAATTTAAATTCTTACATTATCCTGTTTAAACTTTAAAACAACTGCAGAAATGAAACTTGGCTAGGGTTGCAACCCTAGCCAAGTTTGCAGGTTAGTTGTACAGTTGCCAAGCAAGGTTTACCTGACTTCCAAAAGCGATAGTAGTCACACGAAAGCAAAGATCACGCGATATCTAAATAAACAAACGTGTTTAACCTGATGAAGTAAAAATAAAGTAACTTAACGATAAGTTATGCAAGTTCTATTAAGTTTATTCAGGAATTTAAAATCGCTTGAACTTCAACTGTAGATAGAGTTTAACTTTTGTTAAGAAATTTATAAGTTATGGAAACCTGTACGCAGTTTAGTAACTTTACTACAATCTTTGGACTTTTCCTGAAGGTTTTTTAAGTTTTTCAAATTGGGTAGGTACTTTCAGTAAGAATGTCTTTCTATGGCTTCCACTCGTACGGCCAAGTTTAAATACATTTTACTTTGGCTATCAAACAAATCCACAACGAAATATTATTCTTACGACACAAAGTACGCAGTTACGCACTCATACATCCGGACTTTATATTCACTCACATAACCTTCAAAATTGTGTGAAAAATAACTAAAAAACACCGGAACCATCGCTCACCCGCATCCAGCCACTAAATCGCTCCCAACCCGTTGAGCGGCACTGTCACTTCCACACCATAAATTAACCACCATCAAAAAACAAAAAATAATCATCGATAATACGACCCAACACGCGCGCAGCCCTAATTCAGCTCAGCCCACCCACTCGCCCCGCCCACTCGCCGTCTCAGCCAATCAAAGAGCGGCGCCTCATCAAAGGAGGTCCTTTATCTTCGCCGCCTCGGCCTCCTATAGTGTTGTGAATTAGTTTTTTGCGACGTTTTCTTGTAATAACAAGTTGGAGTAATGGCTATTTTTGTTGGGTTCCGTTTGTACGGCGTTTGACACCTCACGCGATGTTTGAACGCTAAAAAATACGGGCACGACAATATACGAACATTGATTGATTGGTATGAACGAAGTATGAACGGTGCGTCATACTCTGTCTCATTAAAAATCAATTTTGCAACCGGTAAATTTTCTACATGTAACAAAGACATTATTGTTAAGTATTCCTATTATGATTATAGTACCTACCTAAGTATAACAAAAAGATTGTAAGTAGAGTGTTTTAATAACAGACTGATTAAAAAAAACTTATAAAGTATACCTACTGATCGTTATACTTAATGATATGATTACACATTTGAGGTTTACGAGTGAAGCCCTAGGCGTACCTAGTATTTCTCCAACACGACGTTATCTTTTTAGATTTTTAGATCATTTTAAAGAATATCGTTTAACATTACCGCCAACTAGATGGGTGACCGATTGTGCAAAACAAAAATAACAACGCTTAATGTTACCTAGGTACTCACGTAAAAATTTAAATTCATAATTTTGAGTAGACATTAGATAAGTATGGCTATATTTTATTTATTATTTATTAATTAAACAATTCATTTGAAAATATCACACTTCATTTTACACGAATATAAACTTCACTAACACATTAAAGAGTTGACTAAATTTTACGAAGTTTTTTGGTCAATAGTAGTGATTCTGATGTCGCCAAAACTAAAACTAACTAAACTGTTGCCGTTTCTTTCATTAATCGATCGAAATAAAAAGGATGGCGACATCTTTAGTTAGTTTAGTTTCGTTTTAGCGTCATCAGAACCGCCACTAAGACTGATATATAAATTAAATCGTCCATTTTGACATAAAGAAAGACAAAGAAAGGACCAGTTACTACTGACCATAAGTTCCCATAACCCTATTAGCATTCAATAGTAGTCATTCAATTTAATTCAAATCAATCGCTTTATGGCTTCGGTATAAAATAAAGCTATGCTAATGAACTATCCGTCTCTTTCCCTCTCATTGTGAAGTAGTATGTTTGTCTCGCTCTAACGCGAGGTTTAAGGAATAATGCATTAGCCGTGCAACTCATTATGGGGATTCGAAGAGCTTAGTCGTATGGGTTTTTGTAAGTTTATTTATAAAACAGGTAGGAATTAAACCTACAAAGTTATTCACGTGATCCACGTTGGCCTTTGCTTATATTTTACGGTTCATGGGAAACAAAATAAGGGTTTTGAGCCTCTTGGCTAACGTAGTCTCGATAATTTATCTATCTTTGGTTTTGGTTGCTGTGGGTATTTATCAGAGCGTTGCTTAACTTCGATGATCTATCAAGACCGTCAGCAAACTTCGCCACGAGCGCTTCACTTCACTACCGGGGTAAAATCCATTATACACCGGTAGAAGAAATTTTTGAAATCGACTGAGTCGTTTCGGAGATTACCTCCGTCAAACAAACAAACGAACAAACAAATGTTAGGTACCTACCTCCTTATAATATTAGTATCTATAGAAAAGACTAACTTAGCAATTGAACAGAGAACCTGTTTTCTGAAAAGTACTCGTTTCCGTGTATCCTTTGAATAAACCAGTAGCCAATCGATTTACAAGAATCAATGTTCCGTCGAAAGGTGGATCGATTTCGATGCAATTTGCATCGACAAACAGGCTATTATGCAGAATATATCAACTAAGTGTTCAAGTTCTTTTTGTAAAGTTTATTAAAGCTTTTTTTTAGTTGTGTCAAAGTGAAATCCTTTTTTATCTGATTTGTAACTTGTCAATTCTTCAGGAGATCGATTCTTGAACACATTTAAAACATGACGCGGTAAGAGATTGCACGTTATCTAGCTTTTGTTTTCTAAAATCCATAGAATTTTTCAAAATAAGAACGCCGAGACGTGCCGCGTTAAGACATGGTTATTTGGAGAATAAGGCGGCAGTTTAAAACGGTTGTTTATGTTACAAACGCTTCCTATCTATTCTCTATCTAAAATATCTATTCCTTTGATCAAATGTCATACAAATCTCCAACTAAATAAATATCCAAATATCCTTGGACATTCCACACAACGTCATCAAGGCCTAAGCTAAGCAACTTAATGCTTGTGTTATGGCAAATGACTGATATAATCCTTCGAATTTTTTTTTTGTAAATACACATAAGTACATAGTATAGATAGAATACACCCAGACACGGAACAAATATCTGCAGAACATACAAACATTTGTCCCGCGCGGGGATCTAACCCGCAACCTCCGCGTCTCAGTCGGGCCTACACGCACTGCGCCCCAGAGGTCCAAGCGGTCCAACTAACTCAACAGTATACAAATTGAGTAAAATTCCGTACGCATAGCTACTAACTAATCAATAATCTGTGTAAACCACCCAGTCCATCCACTTTATATTCAATCCTCACGTTTCCGGAGTTGTGCAGGCATGTTAATATTTGAATGGGAATTTAAGTGCGTGTGGCGTAATTTGTGATGAGCAGAGGACACGGCAGAATTGCTAATTTATTTTACCACCAGTTTCCGTCTCGCAATATTATCACTTTATACCCAAATAACAATAAAGTCATCGTAATTACGATATTAGCACAAGATGGCATAAACAAAGAGGGACTTATAATCGGCTGAGGGATGATTCACTAGTAATCATAATTATCTAGATCATGTATTATTCTGTAAATTGCTTCTTTACCCTAATTTGTCTTGAAATGGCGTAGTTGAAAACTCCTGTTGTCAATACGACACTCACTTGAAGCAGTCTGCTTTTCTGTTCCAGGTCAAATGCCAGTATCCATGGAGAGCATGGTGATGGGCGGCGTCGGGGTCAATAGCCTCGGCTCGATGGGCGCCGGCGTGTCTTCTGTGGGCGGCTTCCAGCTCGTCAGAGAACCCACTTCTGGGACCCTGATACTGCTGCCTGCGCCACCGGACTTACCTCACACAGTGGTCTGGGGAGGACTACCGTACTCATCGGCGCCTCTCCTTCTGCCCCCTCAACCACACCCATCGCACCACTTGCAGCTGTTACCAGGAGACTTGTTAGCGTCCACAGCGACGCTCCAACACACTCATACTCATTCAACCCGATTAGTGACGTTAGCACCTGCCCCGGGGCCGCAGCCTCACCAGGCGCATAAACTAGATCAGAGGAAGCCAATCATCCAGCCGATGATAACCCCACATCTGATCAAAATTGAGCCGGAGCCTCCTCAAGAGAAACCTCCTCCACAGTTTATCCCAGAGCCAGTCCCACAGCCGATGATGACAAATCATTTGTACTACCAGCCTGAGTTCAATGAGCAGCCGTGCAGAAGCCAGGCGACATCGCCGGCGGTGCCACCTACTCCTCCCCCTGAAGCTCCAGAGATGCCAGCCCATAGAGACGCATCAAACCAGACCGACCACGTAGAAGATGAAGAAGAAACACCAAACAATGCAGATGATGACGAAAGGGAAATCGCGTGTGTCGGTGTAGCACATTTTCCTGAGGAATCCGTAAGCCAGGGTGTGCAGCCTCCTCCTATTGAGTCTGAGGATTCTTCCGAACTTCCTGCCTCGTCGGCTGTATCTGGTGCCGTGGAAAAGGCTATTGATGCTATCGATGAATCTATACAAAACTCAAATTCTAATAGCGGTGGCGATTTAGTAATAGATACGGCCCAAGCTAACCCCTTGACTTCAGTGCCAATGCAGTCATCTAGACCAATGGTCGACTTGAGTGGGCTGGAACTGTTATCCAACAGTATCGAACAATTCGAACGTACGACTCCTGGTACTTCCATGCCTGCTCTAGAGCCTTTTCCGTTAACGATAGATACTAGGCCGACAAAACTTAACATACATATTAAAACCTCACCAAAATCTCCACCCAGAACTGAGGCAGAACCTATGAGAAGATTCGATTTTCCCGATCCCAGTACAAGCGAAAGGGCTAAGCCCTCTTTAGACGGTCTAGGGCTATTATGTGCATTAGCAGAGCAAAGGTTTATGGAGGAAGTGGTTGACAGTCCATCGTCCTCACGCCCATTTATTAAAAGTGAATTATTGAGCCCAACTGAAGACAGAGAGAGGTTATCAGAAACCTCAAGTAAAAAAGATAGGCACAGACACAAAGATGGTGACTCTTCCAGTGAAAGACGAGGAAAGCGAAGCCAGGATCGCGAAGAGAGGTTGAGGCATAAGTTAGAGAAGGTTCGACGCCATAAAAGAGAAAGGGAAAGAGATGCAGCTAGAGGTGGAGAGTTAGAAGCTAGTTTACGGAGAGTCACCGCTTGTCCCTGCGGAGGTGTGCCTTGCCCTCACACACAAGCCGTGCCATCAGCGCATGCCCTCGTCAATGCTATGGAAAAAGACATGAGAGAGAGACTCCAAGATTTAGAGCGACAATTCGATGAGAAGAAAGCCCAAATAAACGCCCTTACGCCTGTAACTATCTTACCGCCACTGTCAAACCCATCCACTCCCTCCACCCCAGCCTTATCCCCCGATTCCGATAGAGGTTCATCCCAGAAACGGAAAGTCGGAAGACCGAGAAAGGTATCCAGCCCAGACTCCACAGAAACTATAGTGGCCAAGAAGCCCAAATCTAAAAGCAGTCTAGTGGGGTATTTACTCGCAAAGGGTAAGCTCAAAGGGGGTATTTTGTGCACCAGAGGCGAACCCCGAGAAGACATCAACAGGACTAGTAAAGTTCGACCCAAGCTTAAAGCTGAACCGATCATGAAAATCCATTCAGAAGAAGAACGAGACTACAGCTTGAATAGATCAGCTAGTTCGTCAATGGAAAGTTTGAATGAAGTGCGACAGAAGAACAGAGAGAAAGTAGATCGTCTGGTACGAAAACATTCCCGTGACGACTTTCCAGAGTTGGAATTGACAATCCGTCGGGCTAGTGCGTCCAGTGACAGCGAGAAAGAGAGGCGACGGGCCAAAAAGAGACGGAAGAGTCTCAAGTCTAAAGAGAGAACTGAGAGTGGAAGTTCAAAGCCACCATGCCCAACTGCAGCGCTGTCCAGCTGTGTCCTCACTGAGGATAAGATAGACACTTCTCCAAGAGTCCTCACGGCTATGGGAGGGTTGTTCTATGCAGGAAAGCTGAGTGCAGTGACCGCACCTGATGTGTATGCCATAACATTAGACGGAGAGAGAGGGAACAAACCTCACATTATGTCTAGAGAGGAGACGCTAAGAGATGCGGTAAGTATTTTAGATTTTGGTTTCCAATCCAATACTGCAACTAGAGTGTGCCTCAGTTTTAATTTTAAAATCTAATCTGATCATAAAGAAAAAACATTATTAAAATACCAAGTCAGTTTCATAATGGTGTGGCTAGGAACCAGTGTAGCCTAGCCCTGTTCCACACATCAATTGAACAAATCTATCAACTGTTTTTATATACAAAAGTGTGTATTCAATAAAGTACATAATCTCAAACATCATTCTCAAAACTTAAAAATAAAGAGAATCAACAGTATACTCACAGATGGTAAAACTATCCGCTAAGTCTCAAGCAAAAGTCTTCCAAATCTAAAAGATAATCCACCTTCCAGATCCTAGAAGTGAGCCCCTCGTCAGTATCAGAACTGCCATCAGGCACCCGCGTCTGTGCGTATTGGTCGCAACAGTACCGCTGCCTGTACCCTGGCACAGTGGCTGTATCTTCCCCGGATCCTCATGATGACAAGTTCGTGGCCGTTGAGTTTGATGACGGAGACTCGGGCAGGATTGCTATTGAGGATATACGGTTCTTGGAGCCGAATTACCCTGTTGTTGGTAAGTGAACTGTTATTTATTTAATGGTATTTTGTATCCGGACTGATTCATAAAAATATTAGAAGTTTGAGTTGTTGAAAAGTGACTAAGTTTATAAAGATAGTTGTAATATTTTTTAAGGACATTTTTAGATATTCTAGACGAAAATGAACCGTCTTTCTCCCATCTCATTACAGTCTTCATGGTCCAATTCAAAGGTATACAGGCCAGGGCAGGGCAGGTAGGTAGGGCTTATATGTTTTGCAAAGACATTTTATGATTCTTGACAGAATACTTTCAATATTGTTGTTATTTTATTACCAACCTAACCAAAACTTACTACTGTTATTCGCACCATCTCATTTTCATTATCAACTTCCAGAATACGAGAACTCACTATTTACCCTGGGCAAAAGAAGAAGAAACACCAGCGTCACAGAGGAAAAGAAACCTGCCATTACCAGCCCTCTTCCCACAGACACCAAGCCTTCAACCTCCGAAGCTAGCCCTGAAGACGAGCGTCACAAAGACAGGAAGAAACTCAAGAAGCACAGGAAAGACAAGATCAAGCGTCACTCCAGCGAAGAAGACCCAGCAGAATACGTCAAAAAGAAGAAGAAGAAACACAAATGCTGCGAAGACTATTGCAAACACAGGAAACACCACAAGAAACATCGCAAGCATAGAAAGCGGCACCACTCCAGCTCTAAAGAAACCACCTCTTCAGATGAGAAAAACCCAGAAATTGAGAAATCAGAAGACTCTGCTGATTCTGGTGAAATTCTGTCCACGTTGATTGTTGAAAAGACACCGGATGAGATGAAGACGGTTATCAAGAAAGCTGTTCTTTCGAAGAAGTGTTTGGTGAAGACTGCGGTGCTGGATTTCAGTACGCTGAGCAAGTATACCAAGACGGAAGAAAAGGATAATTTGAAGGACAGCGGGATATGCTTGGATGATGATGGTCCGTCTACTAGTGAAGCTGCTAAGAAGGTATTTATTAATTTACTAATTCATACAAAATGACGTAGAAGCAATCCCGAAGTCCCTCCGTCCGTTCGTTCGTAAGAGTGGTCAACTCTGGTGACGGAGTTTTTAGGCCGCCTAAAGGCCTCCGTCATGACTTAACGACTTTAAAAGCCGGGACTGACAATTTAAAGTAACCTCCGAAGCACGGAAGCGCTCAATGGGTAATGACACTTGGTCACCGATCTAAGTTGTGACCGCTCAGAACGATGCTTGACTTCGACTTTCAAGAACGTCTCAGCCAGCTTCGCCATGAAGCGCTTCAGTAGCCCTACCATGAGTTTTCGAGTTGTATAGTTAACTATCCTCGCTAACGAGTCAAGTATTTCAAATGTATGAAATTATTAGTTCATGCAAGTTACCGGGGGCGGCGCTGCGCTGGATTCTCATATATTTTGCGATACTTGACTCGGTATCGAGGATAGTATCAATACTACAGTAAACTGATGGTAGGGCCTCTGAAGTAAACATTACTAGTAAAAAAAACATTTGCAAGCATCATTGAATTTTTATTATACCATTGATATTGGTATGGTACCATTGATATTTGATATTTTAAAGTTGGTTAGACCAAATATCGATCCTAATTGCAAATGGCGACTTTATTTAAAAACTTTATACTTTCCAGAAGATAAAGAAACGCACAGTATCATCAACATCAAGCGACGGCGGCGGCGGCGGTGTCTCCAAGATGGCCGCCTTCCTACCCGGTGGCGCCCTCTGGCGGTGGTGTGGACCGGCCTACAGACGCACCGCTAGGCCGAGGCATCGGAAACTGTTCTACAAGGCCATACAGAGGGGAGAAGAAGTACTTAATGTAAGTGATACTCTATTAAAGATGATAGGGTTTTCAAGATGGCCGCCTTCTTACCCAGTGGTGCCCTTTAGCGGGCCACGAGACCATGGGAGCTGCAACGCACTCGAAACGTCGGGCTAGTCTCATAAAATCATTGAAATTGTGTTTAAAGATCGCTATCTGTCTAGCAGCGTCGATGGGCTTGCCTGTCACGTATGGAAAGTTAACTTCTGCTAAATGTGGGCGTGTAATGTATCTGTCATAACTCTAACTACCCCCTTAGACATTTTCAAAAGGATCTAATAATTACATAAAATGTCTACCGCTCCCTGGGATACAGTCGTGATTATATCTCATTTTAATTTTTACTAAATATCGTAACGTGGTTCCAGGTGGGCGACGCAGCCGTATTCCTATCAACAGGTCGTCCGGACCGGCCCTACATCGGCCGCATAGTGGCGCTCTGGGAGGCTCGCGGCGCCATGGCTGTCAGGGTCAAGTGGTTCTACCATCCGGAGGAGACCGTGCCTTGCCAGGACAAGCTGCATTACCCGGTAACACTCATCACTACGTTATTAAGTTGACGTTTCAAGAAAAAAAGACGTGTGGCACTCGGGGACTGCCGCGGTAAAGCTATTGCATGCCACCTAGAGGCGAGTTGCTGAACTAAAGTGACAGCATTAGATGATTTCGTTACGGAATTTCTGGATTCGGTCTCCACGCTCAAGCTATTATATGCAATAGCTTAAAAAGACGTTTTACTAACCAAATGTTTATTTTTTCTAGGGCGGTCTCTTCGAGTCACCACACACAGACGAGAACGACGTCCAGACAATATCCCACAAATGCGAGGTCCTCCCTCTGCCCCAGTACAAACAGCGAATGGGAGACGACCCAGTCAAATACAGTACAGTGTATGACAACAATGATGTTTACTACCTAGCGGGACACTATGACCCAACCCCGCAAACCTTGAAGATGGAGCCAGATATACCGGTACAACAGACCTCTTAGATATCTATGCGAGCCTGGTAGTCTAACCTTTGTATTGTAAGGTCGCGGTCGCACGGTGGCACGCTTTGAGGCTAGCTAAGAGGCAAGCTTAGGTTGTAAGTAAGATGACAACAAAGCTAAGCGACCCCAATAACATACCGTGTGCAGGTTCACGGATGAGTCATCGAAGATTAGCTTTTTGCCACAGCGCGCAGCGTGTCTGCGGTTCGACCTTGGCCTATCTTGTGGTAGACGCTATGGCTATTGAAACGTTCTTTGAGGTTTCTGCTCGCCTGGTAGATTTTTGGTGTTACGATTTTGAAATAAAGCGGTCGTCGACAGTTTCGGTTACAGTGCAATCAATCTTGATCTTTTAAATTTTATCAGATTTTAGTATCGGTGTTTAGAATGTTACAGTAGAATATTTTCGCCAATATATTGTGTGAAGTAGCTTGTTAGATACAGATCTAAGTAGAATTTGAGGCTCAATCGTGACGTTATCGCCCGTTGACGAATATTGACAAAGTTACCCTTGTTACGTTATTTGATACCTGTTGGTGTTGTTTGAGGAATGTGGGCCGAGTGCGTGACGAGCGAGGTGAGACGAGAGGGTGCCGGTATTGTGATTTATTTTTATACATTCAACGCTGTAATCTGAGTGTACATTAGCTGTATCCCTGTATATTTCTATTAGATTTTTACGTATACGTATTTTATCTACATCTGTCTATCATGAAATGCAATACTGTTTAGCTAGTCCCTTGTTTTATTCAAAATTATACCAGTGTTTATCTTAGTCTGATAATATTCGGGAATTGGCATAAATCTCGCTCATTGTTATTTGTTTTACAATATTTTTTATATCTTGGTTGATAATTTTATGTTGATTGAGAATACTTTATCGAATGGTGCTAGACGCTAACTACTCGTTTATTTTGCTGTAGTTAAGATTTGTATATAGATGATCGGAGTTTTTTAGATGTTTCTATATTTCGCTTGTATGTACTCTTTAATCGTTGCCATCTTATTATATAACTTTTATATGTATGTTTATTTAGCGTGTACTTTCCACAGGGTATATTGACCCTTCTTTGAATCCTTTTATTATTGATATCTTGGGAGTGTAAAGGGACTGAAAAGACAGGGATGTAGGTAGGGAGACCACGCGTAGGTCATAGGGTAGGTTTTTTTATGGAACAGCCAAGATGTTTTTTAAGTAAATGTTGCATTAAAGACACTAGTTTTTTTTAATACGTATCTGTTGCCTTTTATCCAGTCTAGTGGCAATGTTATAATCGTTAACTGAGGATTAATTTGTAATATATTCATTTAATTTTGAGAGGTTTAATTCACATTAATTAATAGTAAGTTATAAGTACATTTGTATGGTTGGACGTGGTGTCACATGCCCCCCAGTAAGCGATCCTTAGAACGACGCACTTTTGTTATAATACATTAGAAATAAGTAAAAAATAAGTTTTAGTTTAAATAAACACTAATTTCACGCCACAGTTATATTGGAAAAAAAATGAGACAATTATTATAGGTGAACAAAAGTGCGAATTTGGAAACAAAATTGTGTAAAGTGGTATTTTTATATATTTCATAGTGATTTTTTATTTTTTAACTAAAACTTAATGTGAAGGTAATTAAAATAAGTACAAACTTGTTGATGGAAGATATTTGGCTCGGCCCAACGTATACTAACATTATGGATATATTCTGCAGAACTACAACAGCCTTCTATTTATTATAGACTGTTTAGAATTTACGAATACTCCTGTCAATCGTAGAGTGTATTCTATATGGGAAAGCCATAAAATATTAGATTTAAAGATTAATAATATATCAGCATTGATTATAAAGATTATAAATACGCTTAAATAAACATATTTTTGGCTGAAATATGTGTTTTATTCAATAAACCCCAATTATCTTAAAACCAGACTTTATTTCCATCCATAATACATGTCTGTTAGTAAATTAAATTTCAAAATAAATTAGACGAAACCAAAAATTTAAAAATTAAGATTAGTAATTTCATTATTAAGATTAAGATTAAGATTATTCCTATTTAGCCTACCCTAGCCTAATTCTAACCTAGAAATTATGTTCTATATGTGAGGTCAACAAAGAATTTCACTTTTTCCATTACTGATGATTTCATAGGTGTCATCATCGATGATTTTGTAGACATCTTGACGGTAGTGCTTCAGGTTGTGGAGGAAACGGATTGAGGACTCCTCCCTGATCTTCGTGATCACTGAAGGCAGGTTCTTAGTGTTCGCTTCTGTTGCTAACGAGGCGTAGTATTTTTCCTGTAACAATGAAAAAAAGTATAAGGTTTTTGTGTTTTGGAAAAATTTTGGAGAGTTGAAGATGAAGATCTAGTGGCAGTCGAAACAGACACTTAGGCCTGTGAACTAAAAACCGAGACTGGTATAAATAAAAAGAATGTAGCATAAATTAGATGTGGAAATAAGTTTAAGCATTTTGTTATCCGTAAAAAACTAAGTGCATCTTAGGTGGATTAGGTGGTTATCCTACCTAACTCGGAACGAAGAAAATAACAAAACCAATAAAGATTTCATCAATGTTTAGTTAGCACTATATTTATTCAGTTCAATGAAACTCTCGAGGTAACAAAACCTTTAGCAGATAGGTACCACATCGATATCAGCATTGTCCCCAATCAAGGCAAACAAGAGTCTATTGAATACGGCCTCGAGGGCAGTACTAGATAACCCTTTCTGATAAATAAAGTTAATGCCTAGGCATTCATCAGTGAGCTGCAGGCAAGACCAGTCTTTTGTTTAACGCAATAAAATTATGTTCAAAAAAGTGCATTACATGAAGGATCAAGATCAAGACATGTTGGCCGTATTACATTGTAAATCGAAGCCGAATCGTTTCGATTGCCTCCTGGGAGCTTATGCGTGCCTGGTACTTTGTGCTCTATATTTTGTATCGTTATTGTTTTAAATAAATTGGTTTTTATTTTGTGTTTTATTGAGAGAGTAAGTACCTACCTACATTCTGTTTATACTATACCTAGCTTTTTTTTGTTCCATAATCAATTATTTTATTAGTCAAACGTGGTAAAGAAATAGACAATGACTGTAAAATATGTAAACAACCGCAGGTTAGGTCGTAATTAGTAGGGTAGGTCATTTTCATTACCTATCAACTTTTTTAATAGTGTTCCAATAGTATTTTGAACATGAGGCGAGGCGAAAAACATAGCCCGGAATACTAAAACGCTTCCTAACTAATGCAGGAAGATATGGATTGACTCTACTGATTAAAAAAACAGATTATTATAGTCAGGCCCCTCTTTCCTATAGGATAGGGCCTCGGGCTCTGGTGGTGTCCGAATCTGCAGGTTTCATGAGACTTTTGGAGACCACCATGTGGAAGAAAGTTTGGAGGTAGGTATAAAGGCGACGCCGCCACAGTGTGCCACATGGTCCTAAATCAATAGGGCCCATTTTCAAGATGTGGCAGCAGGGCCTCTATTGGAGGCGGACGACGCCGACACGGCCGGCCCTGCCGCATTGCTATGATAATCGTAAAACGAATCCTGCGACGGTGAGTAAGTTCGTTATGCTGTGGCAACCTACGAGGATAGTGAAACTACGAAACCATAGATAGTTAATACCTACAGCAGTAAAGTTCCAAGCATTTGGTTAACCTTTTGTATCGTTGTAATCTAAACTAGAAATCATAAACTAGCTAGAGATTGAAGAATGTCGAATAAAAGTGTCGGTAAAAAAAATCAAACTCAGACTTTTTTGTAAGACTATTCTGAGATCTTTGATTTTCAACTGAATATTTATTTATATTTTAGAATTTTTATTTATACCTAATGATCATATTATTACGTAGGTACTTGATTTTAACTACTTTCTGTATGTAAGGTGTACCTACTTAGTTTATTTTGTTAAGTCTGTACTAGGTTTTTTAATAAACCGAAAATAGATTGTATCGTATTTATTTATTGTTTAGTTTACATTATAAAGAGTAAATGGTAGGAAAAACCTTTATTATAGGTACCTAACCTAATGTAAATAACCTTATAATATAAGTAAATAATAGGACCGGCCCACTGTAGGCCTTGCGTAACACTATACAAAAAAGATTTGTACTGCTAAACACTCGTCTTTCGTGGTAGATGTTTTCGTATTTGATGTAGGTAACAATCTTATGTAAATAAAAAACAGAAGAGGCCCCACTAGTAACCTTGCGAAACACCGAACTAAAAAGCCTTAGTACAAACAAATCGTTCAGAGTCGATAACACGGTAGATATCCTTCCTGTACTCCGTAAGATTGTTAAGGAACTTCTGACTGCTATCATTGTGGATCTTGGTGAACACAGGTGGAAGTGAAGTGGCCCCAGACTCGACGGATAATGAGATATAGTAGTCATCCTGGTTTATGTAAACAAAACAATGTTGCACCTAGCAATTCTGCACAAACTGGCATACTTACTGGTTAAGGTTATCTGTGTGATATTCTACATAGCCTTTTCTGGCAACTTTTAAATATGGTCTACTTGACATTATACGAGAGGGTAACAATAATATCAGGAAAAATTAAGGCATAAGGGTGCTGTCTAATTTCCAAACGAACATAGACTTTGGGGTATTATGTAACTTTCGACCAATTTAATCTCATTGTATTTTATAAATTATATGACCGGGTATTTATTTATCACGTTACCTCATTGGTTTGGTTAATCTTATTGGTCTCTTTACACTCGATGAGTTATCTGGAAACGTCTTTTGTCTAAGAGCCTATTATTTATTATAATTTAAGATATTTAAATTTGTTAGCTGCAGAATTGCTAGTGTTTAAAAATTCGCAATAGCAGGAATAACATTTAAAAAAATTGGTACATTCCGATTCATTTTCGGATGGATATGGTTTTATAAATTTATGGAACGCGCAAATAAAATCTCCTGGCATAAATGTGTTGCTTTCATTGTGATCCTTAAGGTCCTACTGAAATAAACGATTCTTCTTCTTTTTCTCAAAGTCACAGGCCTAAGACATAAAGCAAGAAGAAACACCGGATCTACTGAAATAGAACGAAGGTTGTCAACATCGGTTCCGGCTTCAATGTGTTGTCCTTATTTAGCTCACCTGGGAAATGTTGTCTTTCCAAGTTATCTATTTATTTGATCAGGTACCATCATATTATGCATATCTAACAAAGACTAAACTAATCAACGATGATTTCGATCGTTATAAAAGGGCCGGCTCCATCCCACCATTCTGCCCTAAATGCCTCTAGATCATCACGCCAGCGTCTACCAAGGCCTGCCCCGGCGTCGCCACCCATCCTCAGGCACCCACTGACGATTTTAGCCCATCGGGCTAGATGCTTCTCACGTGACCCGCCCTATTATCTAATTATTATTTCTTGTTATTTAATTATTACCTGGTCAGGCCCCATCATATGCATCTGGCGCTTCGTGAAGCCCCGCGCTGCTCGATCTTGCATCTCCTCATCGCAGTACTGCTTCATCTGAGCTGGTGTCGGCAGCTTGAAGCTACCGTTCATTGACTTGACGTAGTAGCGGACCTGGAGAACAGTTCATTATTTAGGAGGAGCTGTGCATGGTGCTAAGAACCGATATCTTAACATAAACAGGCAAGTTTATAGTGATGCTGCGAGACAGAAAAGGTAAATATGGTTTTGGCTTTCTAGCAGGTTTTTCAAGAAGGCATTTGATTTACAGCCAAATAACTTTCATAGGGAATATCGCAGGTAGCAGTATTTAGGTAAATGAAAAATATAACAAAACTGTACCTAACTGCACTATTCTGCGAACTGTTAGTGGTTCCTATATAAATACCTACACCAGTGTGATATTTTATCTTCAACATGATTTAGTCCATACATCATTATTCTTTTAAAAAAATTCCTTAACTTCGATAAAAGAAAATGTGTAAAGAATGAAGTTTCATCAGAAAAAATGAAAAACCTTATTATAAGTTCCGACTTCGACAGGATTCGAACCTGCGATGATACAAACGATATCGTCCTAAACGCGGACACGCCTTTACCACCTCAGTCACGAAGAATAAAGTTTACCTGCAGATCGAACATGGAGAAGGCACAGACGTAGTACGGCACCCCGATGAAACACATCGAGGGATGGTTGATGTTCACGAGGTGCTTGTAGAGAGGCTCCACGCAGTTGTCGTCCACCACGATCTCGCAGGTTGGGTGGAGGAACGGGAAGTTGTATAGATAGCCTGGAAGATAATCAAATAACCTTTTTGGTATGAGCTCATCTCAAACATTGATTTCACTCCGTTTTTCTTCGGGCTATTTTTTGGTGTTTGATTTTTGCGGTGTCACGTACGGCGTTTAGGCATCCGACTGCATGATACTAAATGGAGTTACCTTTTTTTGATTGCAGGCAAGACCTAAACGCCGCTCGGGGCGCCGCAAAAATCAAACGCAAAAATTGCTCAAAGAAAAAAGACCAATGTGCGAGATGAGGTAGGTAGATATCTGTCTTATGTAGGGAATCTGTGGTATGAGCTAGTTAACTCTATACTTCATTTCTTGAAGCGAGCTAATAGGAAGAAAAATAAACGCACGTGATTGATCGTCAAAAATCATTGGATTGGCTAGATTTGACAATTGACAATAAATTTGACAATCTAGCCAATCACGAGAAATACAATTATTTACGACGACCAATCTCGTGCGCTTATTTTTGTTGCTTAGCTCGTTTCAATAAATGAAGTATAGATTTGTTTTCAGGCCGTTTCAAGGCTCGCAGTGATAGTGTATTTGAAATCGAGAATGGAACCCCCTAATTAGGGAAAATTAAAAGGGCAGAGTAGTTAGTTTAAATATTATGTTCTTTTTTTTAGCCTGGGACTAGATAACGCCTTGTAAAATTAACAAAGATATTTCATTAGTTATTTTTATTATTATTTTTAGCACAAGCAGTTTTATTTTATCTTTAAATGATTTGTTCTTGTTTCTCATGATTCTGATAACTCACCAGTGCACAGGAACACAACATCGACATCCTCTTGCGTCCCGTCCTGGAAGAAGGCCGTCTTCCCGTCCAGTCTCACCACGTCCGGCCGCTGCACCAGGTTGTCCGGGAACACGGTCTTGGGCTTCTCCTGGAGGTGATGGCTGAGGACCACCTTGGGGGCCACGCTGGTGACCTCCAGGGCGATGTCCATGCCGGAGGGGCCGGCGCCGATGACGAGGACGCGCTTGTTAGTGAAGATTTCCGGGACGCGGTAGTCGTGGCTGTGCATCACGTCACCTGAAGGTAAATAATAAACATACCTAGTTAAAAGTAGTATTCTTGAATGTTATTTAGGTAACGGCCTCAAACCGCAGTCATTTCGCTAACCAGATGACTGATATAATACTTAGATTTTTTTTTGTAAATACATAAATATTATAGATAGAAAACCCCCAGACACGGTACAAATATCTGCCGAACATACAAACATTTGTTCCGTAGCGGGGATCGAACTCGCAACCTCCGCGTCATAATGTTTTGTAATTTACCCTTATACTTATGTCCCTGTTAATGAATTTAGGTTACCTAGGTTTAAGACCATTCTTAATTTATTTCGCATCCATATGCGACTGGCGCAGGATCGTAGTGGATGGCACAAACTAAGGGAGGCCTATGCCCAGCAGTGGGTAAAATCGGGCTGTGGATGATGATGATGAGGTTTAAGAATATTTATTTCTCATTAAGAATTAACAATAATTCACTTACAGAGAAACATTAATTAAAAGTACTTATATAGGTTACCTTGGAACTCCTTCAGCCCCGGAATGTTGGGTATAAAGGGTGTGTTGTAATGACCGTTGCAGACGAACACGTAGTCGTACTCCCTGGTCTCGCAGGCTCCGGTGTCCATGGACTTGAAGGTGATGTCCCACAGCTCGCCGGACGGTCCGGCCTTCGGCTTCACTACTTGCACGTGGGTTTTGAACTGGAAAATATAATTGTCTATTATAACATTGTAGGTTGGTGTTAGGGTTGTTTGTTATTGGATTGATGGGTTTACGTTTCAAAATTGATTGCTGCAAAATGGGCTTATAGCTGAGTGTTTGTAAGTTGATTTTGATTTTTTGCTTTCATTTTTTTCAATGAAAACTTCGAACCTCCTTTTTTTTATTTTTTAGCTAAGAATCTCGATTACCTACCTACTGAATTTTTCGATAACTTTAGCAATAGATCTTTTTGATGGAAAGTATAAAAAAAACTGTATAATTATACTATAATTATACAGTTTTTTTATTTAAAGTTATCCTTCCAAGTTAACCCACCTACTAAAAGCTAGTAACCTATTAGGTACCAACTTATGTAGTTGAAACTATATAAATGGTCAAATTACTTGAATGTGCTCCGTAACACCATGCTTATCTGCATATGACTGCAGAAATGCCAGCATATCCTTGGAAGGCAGGTATGACTTCTCGCTGTCAGGAATCGGGAAGTCAGGAAAACCCATGATCTCTTTCGGAAGGTTCGTCCTGGAAAGAAGAAAGGAAGAGTCAGCATTGTTTTGTTATTTCCTTTTGTTTTCTGTATCAAAAGATTTCTGCTGCATAGTGTTTCTATGGCATTAACAACTGAGCGCTTATTCCGTGCATTGGATGGCACGTTAAATTGTCGGCCCTTTAAAAGTTGTTAAGCCATGGCGAAGGCTTTAAGGTGGCTTAAAAACTCCGTCACCAGAGTTGGCCACTTGCTCATACGAACGAACGAATGGAACCTTCATTGTTCCAAGTAAGAGATTTTAACAATCGATAGAAGTAGCGGTAAGAAGAGAGCTTTGGAGTAGGGAACACAAAATTTCGCGTCAAAGACTCGAAGGCAATTTAAAACATCAAACAGCAAGAAAGAGGACAGTCAAAGTAAGCAATGACCCTTCTCTGATGTAATACTCGGGATGCTAATGTATGTTTAGTTTTGTTATAAAAACAAAACATAAAAGGCGGATAGTAACAAACATGTTTACGCAAATGCACAATACCGTTGACCCGGTGTTTGTGCATGCACTACACTTCAAGATAATATATCTGACGAGGTTTTTCGTAAGTTGATATTGGTGCAGCGAATGGCTTGAATGGTTCAGCCCCTCGATTGTCTAACTTTGAGGTCATAATAATTGAAAAAATGCATTCCGCGAGTGCAGGAAATTGATCTCTCCTTACAAAATTGAATACGGTTTAATGTTTTTAATTTTTTCGCAATTTTTATTGTAAAATTCGTACAAAACAATTAGTAAGTTTGGTTAAATTCCAGAATTCTTGAATTTTCCATAAAAGTTAACGCAAAACAAAAACAGAAGTACCAACATAAATAGGAAGAAGGTCGAGAAGCTACGAACCGTTCTAATGATGCTGCGATAGCCTCCGACCCTGGGTCTCTTGAGCACATTAGGAATACCTTGACAACAATATTTTGGTGGAATAATCTATATTGTTTACTTACCTACTTACCTATTCCCCATGTGTTATTAAAGACGATAAAAGTTGTCCTTCGTTTTGATCAACCTAGTACTTAAAAGGCAGAGGGACATAATAGTGTTATAAAATATGTATAAAGGATACTGTTAATCATTATTAGAAATATCATAACACATTCTAGAAGAAATTGATTAAAGATCATAATTAAAGTAGGTTTCAGAATGAGAAATATATTTTGACACATTGTTGCAAAGTTATCAAAGTTCAAACCAGTGCCAATTCGGACAAGTACAAACGTAGACTATGTTCAGACGCGGGGCGTATCATTGTTTTTAATAGTGAAATTTTGTTTTTAACAACAACATGTAGAGGTATCATGCCTGTTGTACTACAGTGTTTTGATAACGGCTAAGGCTTGCTAACAATCTGCAAAATGTAGATTTGCTGTAAGTGGGCTTGGAATTGCCTCTAACTAGTCTTATTTTTTTATTTTTTTTTTAGGAACCTGTTGTGTCCCACTGCTGGGCAAAGGTCTCCCCCAAAATCTTCCACTGACCCCTATCCTTGGCGATCTCCCACCACTCCTTCTCAAACACGTCAAGATCGTCCCGCCAACGCTTCTTCGGCCGGCCTTTATCTCTAAGTCTTATTTAATTTTTTTTTTTTAATTATTTTGCCAACGTGTAGAATTGACTGCCAGGATGGTTATAGTAATAACTTATCCCGGTAGTCTCATTAGTACCTACACCCGTGCAAAGCCGGGACGTGCTGCTAGTAACTTTATAAATTGGTAACTTTTAATCAGTTTTTAATTTATCTATAAAGTTGAATGCTCGGAGTTCCCTTGTTTCCTACAGGTTCGTATAATATTATCAGTTTTGTCTCCAACGTAAGATTACAATTTTTGAAGAATGTTATTAATTGATTTTATCGTAAAATAAACTTAATAGTCTCATGAGATAACCACCTTAAAGTACTTATTACTTTTAAAATTTGCTGATTGAATTCATCATCATCATCCATATCCCCGAGGTACCCCATATGCCCTCCGATACTCGGTGCAGCGTTATGCCAAGCCTGGAACTTCCCGAAACTTGTCTTTGGGTTGTGGCAGCTCTAACTCTTCCAGCGATTCAAAAAAAGTCTAGAATGCTAACTCTAGCTATGTACTCTAGGTTAGCGACTATTAACTTGACCAGAATTCCAGGGTCAGATTTATCTATCAATGTCACGAATTTGAAAGTGCTAGTCAAATACAGATAAAGTTATAACACTTCACGTAATCACATTGTTTGTTTAATTGATTTTTTAAGATACTTAGATGATTGAAGTTGAGCATTCTGAGCGGTCAAAACTAGGACGACCAAGGAGCGTACCACAATACCATAACTTAGTAACGAGTTATGTTTTGTAAAATCACCTAGGACAGACGTTTATTGTGATCTAAGAGATGCAAATTAATAATTAATTTACCTACCTAATTGAGCCATTTTGGTGGAGACCTGGGTCTTTATTCTGTGCCCTGAGTCCGTGGGGAACTGGGGCCCATCACGTTTTTAAAATTTTTTCAGGGCGTCTAGTAGAAGCATCGCGTGAGCCGAGGGCTTGCTCTTTGTTGGGTCAAAGGATCAGCATTGCCATTCCAATGCGGCCAGTGTCAGGCACGCTTCCGTCTAACAGTGGTTTGGATCAGATCAGACCTACAGATCGTTTACAACAGTGGGTGTACCTCTGAACTTCGACAGGTTTTTATTTCTACAGCTCCTTTACTTCGAAACAACTTATTCCGACAGATCATTACTTCGACAGAACAAATGGCCGACATGCATTACTGCGACAGAAAATATTTTGACAACACACACCTTCGACAATCCACTATTTCGACAGACAGCTTAGTGCTTCGACATGCGCTAGTTAGGCAGATCATTCTAAACATTATAATGAGTATAACGGGAATTACTCACGTTAAAATATTGTCGATTTAGATAGGTACCGACAATGTTTCGATTCTTCCGGAGAATCTTCATCTGGGTATGAGTGTGCTCACTCCTCGCGGGCGCGTTTCACACTGATTCTCCGGAAGAATCGAAACATTGTCGGTATCTAAATCGACAATATTTTAACGTGAGTAATTCCCGTTATACTCATTATAATGTCTAGTACAACTCACGATAGTTTTGAAAGTGAAATAGATCATTCTAACCTTAAACTCTTGTACATGCTGGTATGTATCGGCAGGCCGAAGTCGTCGTATCCCACGTTCTCGGTGTAGACCCAGGTGCCTCCGAGCTGGCCGGCCTGCTCCAGTACATCCACTCGCGCGACCGACGGCTCCACGAGGAGGTGGCGAGCGGCGCAGAGACCAGCCGCGCCAGCGCCAATCACGCAGACACGGGACATTTCTGAAATGATAAACATTTTTAGGGTTTAGGTTAGAAGATCTAAAAACAAGTTATGTAGGTACATAAAGATCTCTAACGACATCTATGGCGTAGGCGCTGAGACGCAGAGGTTTCGGGTTCGATTCCCGCTGCGGGACTAATGTTTGCGTGATCTGCAAATATTTGTTTGCAGTCTAGGTGCTTTTTATTTTATGTCTAATAAGTATTTATAAAACAATGTATCTATGTAGTAGGTATACCAGTCATCTGGTTACCATAACACAAGCATAGCTTAGCTTAGGACTAGATGACGACGAATGTTCAAGTATAGATATTTACGTATTTAAGTATTTATTTAAATATCTGAAAGAAATGTCTACCGCTCCCTGTGATACAGTCGTGATCATTTTAATATCTAAACGATTTCACTAAAAAGAAGTTTCTCAATATTTTTTGTGTCCACAATTTTGATGATTCTTTGTTTGTTGGCGAGGAAATATTCCAAGGGTGGTCGCATCGAAAAGTTTTGAGGATCTTGAGGATCTTCGGAGTTGTGAACAGAAATGCAGCTCTTCTCAAGAAATTGAAGTTGATAAAACTGTATAAACTATCATGGTTTTGAACATTATAAACACTTGGAATCATGGTAATAACTCGTTTCAAGTGTTTATAAAATTGAAGTTGCTTTTTAAAAAAATCCGCTTGTAATACCTATTTACATATTATATATATATATATATATATGTAATATCGGTTTTACCCGCACTGACCGGGTGCGGAATAGCATACTGCGTTCAACCACGGGCATTGCAGACGTCGGCAAAAAAGCTGCCCGACTGAAATGGGAGGCGGGTCACGTTGGCCGGATGCACCCCGATAACTGGGCGAATGCCGTCACCACCTGGCAGCCTGAAGGGACGCGTGGTCGCGGTCGGCCGAGGAAGCGCTGGAGAGACGATCTCGACTCTTTTGAGAGAGACTGGTACGAAGTCTCAAAGGACAGAGATGGTTGGAGAAAATTGGGGGAGACCTTTGCCCAGCAGTGGGACAGTATAGGTTAGAAAAAAAAAAAAAAATACCTATTTAAATCCCATGTTTTACAACAGGCAACAGGCAGGTTGAATTCGATTTCTATTAGCATTAAACGAGTACTTTATGTAGGTTTATTGTTAGAGGATGTGATTAAAATGCCGTGAGAGCCATATTTGGCAATCACTGTAAATGTCGCATACTTGTATTTTCCATTCCGTCGTCGTTATTATGGTGCTCCCACACTGCTGTTACAAAATGTTTATAAACATTTTTGAACACTAAAACATTTACTAACAAATGTTGTCAATTGTTACATTTTGTTAGGAACTGTTATATGTTATAAGTGCTCCTACACTGATGAAAAGTGTTTACTACTGTTTACTACCCCGCCGTCACCTGTATAAAATGTTTACAAACAAAATTTTGTTCAAAAATGTTAATTAACATTTACTAACATGAAAACATTTTTTGACTTTGGTGATTAAATGTTAGCTAACAAATGTTTACTAACGTTATTTAACATTATATAACAGCAGTGTGGGAGCACCAGGAAAATTTTCTCAAGCACAACAAGTACGCGTTGGAAAATTTCTTTAGAATAATTCTTTAGCATCGATCATAGATTTGGTAATACCTACATAAGTATCAAAGTAACTGCTTAATAATGTATTAATCTAAGCATAGTCTAGAATGGACTAGCTGCACGTCCTGACTTCGACTGGTGTACTAATAAAACTACCGGGATAAAATATAGCATTATTAATTGTATTTATTAGCTATTGCTATTTTTTTTTTATTATGTTTATTGATATTATGTTTGTGAGAGAAAACAAATAAATAAATGAAATGAAATGAAATAGCCTATAAGCTCCCGGACAGTCCATTCTACCCACCCGTGAAAGAATTTTTGAAATCGGTCCAGTAGTTTCGGAGATTACCTCCGGCAAACAAACAAACAAACAAATTTTACCTCTTTATAATATTAAGTATAGAAGTAATAGATAGGTATTGAATACGTCCTTGTGGGCAGTGAGAGGGTACTTACGTTGCCTTACAACCTATCAGCTGACTAGGTCGTTGACATCTGATATTCAACTATATTAGGAAACTTCTAATCAATACTAATACTACCAGCCCGTCCCCAGCTTTGCATGTACTTAATTAATTTTCTTATGCTTTGACTGATAGAATGAAGTTTTTTTATTATTATTATTATTTAAAGCCTGTTGTGTCCCACTGCAGGGCAAAGGCCTCCCTTCTCTCCCTCCACTTCTCTCTATCCTCAGCGAGAAGTTTTTTTAGAAATTATTTTTTTATTATACAAAAAAAACGCAATAAAAAAAACGGAATAGGTAAGTATTCGAATCGTAAGTTCCTTATTTTGATAAAGTTTATCCACTGTGTCTCGGAATATGTCTAGACGCTCGCTTCTTATCTTTGTAAAAACACACAAGAATTAATAAAAAAGAACCTTCAAAAAGAAGCATATAAAGGTATTTACAGATTTCTCTAAATCAGATAAACTTTCCACATGAAATTATAAATTTATCAACCCCTAATAATTTTGACCGAAACACTTTATTATAAGTATAGTATTTATTAAAATATGACTCACCTTAAAATAACACACCAGACAACTTCACAAAAATCACAGAAAAATGATTTGTACTTTGTCTATAAAATAAAGGGGGTAGGTCCGAACCACGGTACGTCCAGTGACAAAGTGACGTATCTTGCGTGCGCAGGCGCTTTTAAATGTGTGAGGTTTTTGAAGCAAAAGAGGATTTTGGGGTCATCATTGTGATAGGCTTATTTCTGGAGATATGTAAAAAAAATATAGGGAAGTCTTCCATTACCTATATTTTGAATGAAAAAATTACAAATGCATGGCTTGTATTTTGATATAGATTTATGCTGCACTTTTCAGCAATAGAGTACCTACCTACCTACATATTTATCTATCGCAAGTTTATTTTTGATAAGTGGAGTATCTACTTTTGTTTGAAGGGTTTCTTCTAAGTATTTATTATCTGAAATAAATGATTTTTCTTTTTTTCTTTTATGAATTCGAAAATCTAATTCAATAGGACATTGACCAAGTGTCTTAGCGATTTGACCCATTTTTTGTTGTTGTACAACACTTACATATTATTAAAATTAAATGATCTACCTAAGTTTTTCATTATTGATAAAACTGAAAAATCCGCAAAAACTGTAACGCGCTCTCAAACGCTTTTAACTATCGTTAACGCAACCAACCACAGTTTACTGCATAATACCATAATACTCTTACTACGATAGGTGATGTAAGAATGCGACTAGAACCGTAAGAAAACCTATGCTCTCAACGAACTTCATATGTGGGTCATATTTATTTAATCAGTTATTTTTTCACCGATAATGTGCACTGGTTTGTGTTCCTACCTCTTGTAGTCGGTAGGGAATTAAGGCATTCGCAAGTACCTAGGAAGCACGTACAAGTACCAACTCTAACTATAAGCTATGAGTCAAGTCAACTAAGGCTTTTAGGCGGCCTAAAAAATCCGTCACCAGAGTTGGCCACTTGCTCATACGAACGAACGAACGAACGAACGACGAGGATTTTTAGTTTTTAAACTTATTTTTTTTTACTTAGGTACATACCTCTTGCAACTTAAGTAGGTAGATGATTTATAACTACAGCGTCAAGAGGCAATCTTTGCCTACACATAACGGGACACTGTAGGTAGTGCCTGGGACATTGTTGAGATGGAATAGGCTTGCCCAGCACCTAAACCTCTCAGCATAGCCGGCCATGACGTCCACAGAAAGACAATGTATGTAAGTACGTAATGTACGTACGTATACACGTGTTGGGCAGACTAGCCGTGGGTTTACTCACGATGTTTTCCTTCACCATTTAAAGCTTATTTTGTTTATAGTAGGTAGAGAATTATGACATTCGCAAGTACCTCGTACGTTTACCTAGTACTATACACTATTCTAAAAACTACTTGCTTCCACTACAATCCCTATGGTTCCTGAACAGATTTTTTTATCTATTTAGCCACTCTTTCTACATTTCTTGGTGTTTTCTGATGTAACTGCCTACCACATTGCATTAGATACCCAGGCGAGACAGAAATATAAACAACGTGATACCATCTCTTTCCCACGTTGCACAACCTTAGCCACAGAATAAGGAAAGAAAGAAAGAAAGAAAAATATGTTTATTTCATAGGACCTCAAGGATCGCTCGAAAATGTACAGTCTTAAAAACTAGTTGACTCTATTGCCTGTTCCAAAACAATTCCCTACACCAAGGAACAGTTTTATGTGAAAAATGTGTTTATGTTTTGAATGAATGTTTGTTTATTAAGCATCTAGTGATGCAATAGAGCATCGACGTTTCATTTTGTTATGAATATGGAGCTGTTGTAACATGATTTAATTTTTCTTGGATTTAATTCTCTTAAGTATTTTTTATCGAAAATAGCGATGATGCGAGTTTTAGTTAGGTCTGCATAGGTTTAGTCAAAGAACAGAAAAAGCAAGGTCTAAGTAAGTAAATTTTGTCTGGGATTTTATAGTGGAAGGATGATAGAAGATAGAAAAAAAAATGAAATGAAATATGATCACGACTGTATCCCAGGGAGCGGTAGACATTTCTTAGAGATCTTTATGTAATTCTTTAGATAGAAGATAGGTACCTACATAATATACTTAAGTAGGTAGGCAAGCCTATGGAAGTTCCTTTTATAGGTTTCCGGTTGCAAGCCTAACGCGCCGCCCCGCGCCCGCCGCGCCGATGCGGTGTAGGTATCATTGTTCTTTAATCTCCTACCTATTTTATATATTAAAAGTGCCAACCACAAGGCACAGATTTAATAGTGCATCGTAAAAACCACAGATTACAAAATGCTATTACTTAAATTATAAAAACGAAACCGTTGCGCGGGCGCAGGTAAACGCTTCGACGGCACTTTCTGATGCAATCATAGAAAAGCTTGCAGAATAAAATAATAAATTATGTAAATAATAAGATAGCCACAGAGATAATAGGTAGGTATGGGTACTTTCCTAACTTCATCCCTTTATTTTTGTCTTCATTAATCAATACCTAAACAAACCAAATGTGACAGTACCTACCTAGGTACGCGAAACTTATGGATATATGATACTTTTATGAAGGCGAAGGTTTAAAGCTCCCAGTTAGCACACTCTTGGCTACAGCTGCTGGGTTTTAGTTACTACTTGGCAAGGCAGGTACTTAATTAAATGCAGATTGCAGAGGTTGCGAACATAATGCAATTTTTTCTTGATGCATCTAATATAACAATCACTACCTAACCTTTTTAAAGGCTCTACACAACTACACACTATGTAGGTAGGTATGTTGGAGGTGGCAGGATATGAGGATAGTGTGTAGTAAGTAGCTTTAACTTAATGTTATTTAAGGGCTGTTGACTTGAGATCGTTGATGAAGCGATTGACGTAGTACAGATTGTTGTTTTTGCATTAAATGGGCCAGCTTATCGAAATGTAGGAACGCCTCGTGAATAACAATAACATTGCTTGTGGTAGATACATTATGGTAAGCACTGTAACCAGCTAGATGACTGATAAAGGGACATAAGTACCTAGGTAGGTACTTAAGTATGTCCTACCTCTTACCACAGCTCCTACTAAAATGTGCCTACTGCCTTCTTCCTACTACCTTTAAAACTTTTTGTTATCCTACCCTCTTAAAACATGGAGGTACCTATGTAGGTTAATTTTTTCATGTTTATCTAATAGTAGTAACACCAGTAACACCTAGGTGAACCGATGACTGGATGAACCGATTTTGATTATTTTTTTTTTTCTTTGAGAGCTTGTGCTTTCCGTATGGTTCTATAAATTTTGAGAATCTTCAGAGCTATGCAACAGACCAATTCTCTTCACCCTTGAAATTGTTTTTTTTTTCGCGAAATTGAATTCGGATAACAAAGTTTTATTTTTGCCACACTTGTTTTTATTGACTTGCGTGGCATGCATGACATGAGGAGGTGCTCTGCAGGTCACACGTAGGATAGAATCCAGTTTGTAGCGGAGTCCGCGGGTTATCGCAAGTTCGAACCCGTGCTGACCCAATTTGCATTCGCTTGCCAAATACTTGCGCATGTATCGATGTAGGTGGGCTGAATGCAATTATTTTATTATTAAGTAGATACCTAGGTACCTATCAGACGTTCTTTGTAGCGTGTGTGTACCAATAAGAATGGAAGCCAATAAGAAGGGCACAGAAGTAAAGGAGTACCTAGGGATCGTTTTGCAGGTTTCATTCGACCAATAATTCATGGCCTAACTGATTTTTATTCGATCGACAGGAAGTGCTGTAAGCGACATCTAGCGAGCAATTAGCGAAGTATTAGTTGCATAATATTTGCCAGAGATGGTGCTTAACACTGATAAAATTGTCATATCTCTGTATCCGAACATGTTGTACCGCAACTTTTATGTCAGTGTCACTGTCAACATGGCATGGCAACTGTCACTTTAACGTCAGATTTGTTGAAAAGGCGACTTTTGAAAAAAATGTAAACAAACAAATAAACGGGAATTATTTGCGAAATTGATAAGATTCATTAAACAAAGTACGCAAATTTGAAATGCATAACTTATGAGTCGTAATAGATTCCAACATGGACGCTGATGACCCTAGGACACCGCTACTAGGTAAGTTTCATTGACTTTACTGATATAACGCAATAACTTTGCGGTTTTTATTATATCAGACTTTTACTAATGTTTAATATTCTGCTTTTTATACTCACTTTAATCGATTATATAGCTATCGAATGGATGAGCTTAATATGCTTAGACTTTTGAACAACTCTGCATCGTAAGTAGGAATAAATCTCAGGTAGGTACCTATCTAAGTTCTATTTAACGCTTAGATAACACAAGGTTCATTGGATTTTGAAACTACGCATACGTAATAGAGAACCAGGTCTATTTTAGTCTTCATCACCAATGCGCAACTAGGTACAATTACTGTTAATATTGATTTGAATTACCTATACTATACTTACTTACTTAATAGTTTAATATAATTCTGACTAAAATACCTACTATGTTTTAAACACAAACAGTTGTTTAAAACTGTTCTGTGAAGAGCATGAAGTAAGCATGAGCTGAAAAGCAAGGGTTTAAGGCCCCGGTCTCGAATTCTGCGGGCAGCGGGGTGGCAGCGGCGGCGGGCACTGACAGTCGGCGCCAACAATATAATTTAATACTAACAATCATGACGCGCCGACTGTCAGTGCCCGCCGCCGCTGCCGCCCCGCTGCCCGCAGAATTCGAGAACGGGGCCTTATAGAACTAATCTCAATTCTAACGTTGAAGAGTTGAAATAACAGTGAGATTTTATTAATCTAATCATAATGTAGGTATTCTGTAGAACTGATATCCTACTTCCTTCATAATATTATAAATGTGAAAGTTTGTGAGAATGAAAGAAAGAAAGAAAGAAGAAGTTGAAATTTGGTATGTAGATAGGTGATACCCTGGATTAACACATAGGCAACTTTTTATCCCAATTTTCCCGCGGGAACGGGACTTACGCGGGTGAAACTGCGGGGCACAGCTAGTATAAAATAATTGTGTTCCTATGTCGTTAAAATACAGAAAACTCACTCATCAATATGTGAGTTCAGTCACTTGAGAAAATTAAACTACCACTGTGGCATAGTGGTTAAAAGCCTGCCTGAGACGCGAGAGGTTGCAGGTTTGATCTCCGCTGCAGGACAAAATTAAATGTTTGTATGCTCTTCAGATATTTGTTGTGGCCCTGGGCGTTTTTATATGTATTTACAATTAAATATATTATATAGGTAAGTAAGTTGCTCAGCATTCAGATGACATTGTAAAATCTCCAAGGATATTAAATAAGAATTCCAATTTTCATAAAATTACTGCCAAGTGGATGCCACTAAAATATTTAGCTAGGTACCTACATCATTAACCTCTCCTATTGTTTTCATAGGGACACTTAACATTGTCTAGACAAGACTTTTTATTTATCCAAAGATTAAAGATAAGATTGCAGAGTTATCATCTTAAGTTTAGTTGAATAACATTATATTAATCTGTTTGTAAGGATGGAGTTTATGGTGCGTATTAAACACCATGTAGGCCTCGGATCTTTAATTTCTTAATGTTATATTTGATAAAGTGATTTGTGTCCTCAGGCCTTTTACATCTATACTAGATGATTTATACAGCGTCAGGACTTCAGGAGGCAATCTTTGCCTACACTTAACAGGGCACTGTAGTGCCTAGATGTGTTATGATATGTCCTAGATGTATAATCCTATGTATATAATGCTTTAGAATAAAACTCTGATGTAGCATTTAAGTATCACAATAAATAAATAAATTACTATGTTTTTATATGGAAAAAAGTTGTCCCGCGGCGGGAATCAAACGCGCTCGTGAATAAATAAAACACCATATAAGTTTAGTCATTGCTAAATTTTTAAATCTCAATAAAACATCGGCAGGATTCGAACCTGCGAAGATACAAGCGATCATCGTCCTAAAGGCGAACTTGCCTGAGACCAACTCAGCCATGAAGCCCTACAATAAAAATAAAAAAAAACTATAGTCATTGCTAAGTATCTCTGTTTAAGAACGCGGAATGTTATAAACTACCAGACAGATTAAGATTATTGTGCTCAGTATAAAGATTTTTATAATTTTATGATACAATAAAACATGATTTTCTGTGATTAAAGGACAGCATGACTTTCCATTTTAATTATAATATGAATTATGGTTTTATGTTCAAACAGCAACGGCCTCATTACAAAAAAACTAAAATAAACCTTGGTTTAATTAATTAAGCCATGGTTATTTATGATAGAAAATGTCAAAATCATGGTCTAAAAAGGTTCGCAATATATCTAAATACCCTGGTTTAGCGATAAACCATGGTCTAACGCTAAACCTAGGTGACCCCTAGTTTCCCCCCCGGTGGATTCCGATCTTGTCGCGATGGGGGGGCTCAGTAGCCGTGGTTTGGTCCTGACCACGGCGAAGCTAACAGGAATCCGAGGAGGGGACGCTCCGAGCGGACCTAGAGGTGGGCCTGCTCTGGATGCGTCCAAAGAGGGTGCGGGGGACGGAGTCATCTGTTCTCCGCAGCCCGGAGAGGGGGTCGCGGGAGGAGAGGCGTGTCGGTGTGTCGTTGCCGCTCGCCCTATCTTACGCGACCAAACGGGGACGCACCGTTTCATGCGTTGTGGTGGGGTGGGGGTCGGTCTCGGCGTCTCCGGGTATGGGACCGTAGGTGTTGGGACCGACCTCCATAAGACGGGGGCGCACCGTTTGATGCGTTGGCGGTGGGGACGCAGGGGAAGAGGAGTGTCGGTGTTGCGTTGCCGTTCTCCCTATCCTCTGCGACCGTTAAGGCGGTAAAGGACCGTCGTGGTGGTTGTGGGTGCCGGTCTCGGCTTCCCCGGGTATGGGACCGTGGATGTTGGGACCGACCCCCATAAGACAGGCCTTGACGGAAGCACCGGGGGGTGCTTCTGTCGCGAAAGAGGCCTAGAGGTGGCGCGCGCGCGGGTGTTTCCGCGCGCCACTCTGGAGAGGGGGCTCCAACGAGCCAGCGCCGTCGGGGCCGTGGAAGAATGCTCACGCGTGCCCATAGCCCCGGCAAGTAGGCGCCAAGATGAAATCCCGTCGAGTTTTAGTGGGTTCGAGTCCCACATAACCCTTCTCGCTGCCCCCGCGGCGGAAGGGTATGCGCGGGCATTTCTCGACGTTAAAAAAAAAAAAAAAAAAAAAGGTGACCCCTAGTTTAGCGGTGGTATTAGCAAGTGGCCAACTCTGGTGACGGAGTTTTTAGGCCGCTTAAAGGCCTCCGTCATGGTTTAGTGTCGATCGGTTTGTTAAATTGTCGGTCCCGGTTTTAAGTTGAGTTTTACGACTTTAAAAGCCACGACAAGTTAACGTGCCCCCCGAAGCACGGAAGCACTCAGAATATGCCACTTGACTTCTATTCTTGCGGTCACCCATCCAAATAGTGACCGCTCAGAACGTATGTGTATTAGGTAAGTATATCTTATTTCGTTTTTGATTACAGCATAGCTTAGCCTTAAATATCTGAGAGCATAGACTTATTAGTCCACGTGTAAGTGTATGTTAATTCAGCAATTCTTTTAGTCATTACGTTGCAGTGCGTCGTGGCAGACACACGTTGTTATTGTTAAAAGAAAAATATATTTATTCGCGATGTTTTAGTGCGTTTTGTGAACACTTTAAAATGATTGATGTAGAAGGTGGGTGCTTTTTAAATAAGAATTTATTTTTTTAAATTAAACTCTACTATCGGATCGAGGCGAATGGCAGTCGCGAAGGGAGGCCTATGCCCAGCAGTGGGCTGATAAAAAGGGCTGATGATGATGATGATGAAACTCTACTAATGTTGTGTTAATGGTTTGTTAAGTCATTATAAGTAATTTTTAAATCAGAGCATTCACTCGTGACGTAATGTAGGCTAGTATTTCTTAATTGATTTGTGATGTTTTGCGATTTCTGATAAACTGTTGACTTTAACACATTTCCTATTTCCTTCCACTCGAAGAGCACCGCTGAAAAAGCTGTAGCATATCGCTGCAAGATCGACTTGCATTGAAAGGTTTTATTATTAAGCGCTTTAAGTGCAAGTAAGCGATGGCCTAATTTGTGTGGTCCTGTACAAAAAATCGTAAAATATAATCATAATATTTATAATTTTTTGGTAATTGATAACCTCAGGTCTTGATCACAATAACAACTTGATTTGTTTAGAAAAAAATATATTATTAAAACAATCTTGTTACATTTTGATAAGACGTCGTAATTGAAAATGTTTTAATTAGCACAAGTATAGGTAAACTACTTATGATAAAAATAAGAAAGTTGATAGGTATTTTTTTGTTTCAATCACATCACAAAACAGCATCCCTTATCGCGATAACCATAAAAAAACACACTAATCCGCTAAAACAAAATAAAAGTTAGTTACTAGTATATCTGAATGAATGACTTTGTTTTAGGCCACAGAGCCCCTACCAGGGCGAGCCGTGTGGCGGCCAAGCTCTGCAGTGTTGAGTCGTGGAAGAGACGGCTGCCCATCACGATATGGCTGCCCAAATACAGCCTGGAGTATCTGCTGCGTGATGCTATAGCTGGTGAGTTCAACTACATCTTTTACCATTAGCAGTTCATTGTATAATCATACTAGCTGCGGCCCGCGGTTTCACCCGCGTAAGTCCCGTTCCCGCGGGAATATCGGGAAAAAAAGTAGCCTATGTCTTCATCCCTTCAACTATCACCACACAAAAAATCACGTCAATTCGTCGACCCGTTTTGCCGTGAAAGACGGACAAACAGACAGACGTACAGACACACACACTTTCCCATTTTTAATACCCCTCTTATTGTGCCGGGGGTAAAATATCAGAAAACATTGTCCATCAGTATACTTCTATTGATGATGATGGGTTAATTAATGGTTAATTACCATGTCTAAGCTAGATCGGTGCGTTCATAAAGATTGAACCAAATAGAGTGAGTACGTCCAAATGAGCCATTTGACGACCGGTATTTTACGTAACGAGTAAATTGAGCTACTTTGAACATAAATACTGGTTCTAATTAGGTTGTATATAATAAAGTCTAGTCTGTCTGTACGATTTTGCTGTCAAAAAAACACTTTGAATGTTATATATAAATTTCAAAATTGCCAGTTGTTTTCTTAGTTTAGTTGTCTGTTGTTGGTTAAGTACCTGTAAAGTTACAAACTTTTTAAATATAAATAAATAAATCAAGTGATTAAATTCACTTCAATTTTGTAAGAAAGCTGTGTAAACACTTGTTACCTTTTAAACTGCGTAGGTACACACAAGACATAAGTGTTGTGTCAAATGGTTATCAAACCTAGCAAGCAATAACAGATCTTAAGGTGATCAAGTCAACCTTTTAATTCCGCGATTGTACCAATACTAGGCCGAAACGCATAATTACGTTAATTAGTCTGGTTTGTTCATGCAATTTAAAATTAGCTAAGGGCTTAGCTATCTTAGTTGTAAACTGGTTAAACAACTATGTAAAGTCAACGGTTAGGTACAAAATGTACCTATGCTAATAGAAAATAAATAGCACAAAGAATTGGTACCAAGTGAAAGAAGAGTGAAAAAATAAAGTTATTTTTTTGATAAGGAACAAATAAAAAACAGGCAGAAACAAAAAATACCTACACTATTTAAAACTAATTTAATAAAAATGAACTCTGTATTCTATTCTAGTATTAACTAAAGATTAAAACTAAGGAATACAGAGTTCAGGTCACCGACCGCAGGTAGGGTGCCTAAAAGGCTGGCAGCGTTACCTCGTTAAATAGCTAAACCAAACCTTTGTGTGTGAAAAAATAGTTTCTTGGAATGTCAATAATAGTTTTAGCATTGTAGTAAGACACGTGACTCTTAATATGTTTTAAATGATTTAAGTTATCTCGCTAACGATTCTTAATGCTATTAAGGCAGAGGTGTGGCCCTAAATACGGCCAACACGGTTTTTTACTGAGTATAAAAAATACCAAATTTGTGGCAACAAAAATCCCTCTCTTTACTTATTCTAATCTATTTACTTATTCTAAATTAACCAATTATTATCTAGAAGTATTTCCCTTTTAGGGTTTCCAGGTCAACCAATGAATCTGCGTTACAAGTCTGCTATGTTTGGCCAGTCGTCAAAAAGTCGTCAAAAGTCAATTCAACATTGGGACTGAGGATTTTTGAGCCTCCCTCAAGTTTACCGTCAATTGTCAACTGTCATTGGCAAAATTGTGACAACTCCCGTCACACACCAGAAATAAAAGAAGAAGTAGAAGAAGAAAAAGCCTGAGTTTTGACATGTTTCTCATTTCAGGTATAACTGTGGGCCTGACGTCCATACCACAAGGCATCGCGTATGCCATGGTAGCCGGGTTACCTCCACAGGTGGGTAAATGGTATTTCTAAAACTTTCGCGATCACAGTAAATTTTTTTTTAAATATGTAAGTAGGTATAGGTATAAACACATTACCTATACGTCATAATTTACCTACTATGAAATTACGGGACTTTATCACGTATTTTATCTTATTATTTTATATTTACCGATGTTTCCGCTCCAGTACATCAGTCTACCCGTGACCACGAGAGCTGTAACGCACTCGAAATGTCGGGAAATATAAAATAATAAGGTAAATACGTGATAAAGTCCCGTAATTTCATATAAATTATCCCCATTATGCATATTCGACCTAAAACCTGTATTAAATCTGTATAAGCTAAAACCCATATTAAATCTGTTGCTATCTCTTTTCGTTGACATATGGGTGACAAGAAAAAAACGTTCTTAAAACCTGTATTAAATTGTCAAGTTTTTATGAATAAGACCCTAGACTATAGGTCGCGAAAGTTTTAATTGTACTACATATACGTCACACATAATACGTCATGGTAATCCTTTTCCCAGGTAGGTCTCTACTCAAGTATATTCCCCGGACTAGTTTACGCAATGTTCGGAAGCTGCAAGGATGTGACCGTCGGCCCCACGGCCATTCTCGCGGCGCTTCTGGCCAAGTACGTGGCCATTTCTGCGGACCTGGCCTATCTGGCCACTTTCCTATCTGGCTGCTTTATTATGTTACTTGGGGTGATGCAGTTAGGTAAGTTTTATAAAATGAATCAAAATATTATCACGAATGAATCTTTAAGGCAAAACCAAAGATTGAAATGAAAAGTTACTAAGACTGGTAGTTTTATATTGCCGCGTCTTTTTTTTTGACGTAATAAAATAGTTAGAAGAATAACATTATCTATACAAAATTTTTTGATTCGAGCTAATACGTAGTAGATTGTCAATTGTCAAATCTAGCCAATCATGAAAAGAACATTATTTTCGACGACCAATCACGTGCGCTTATTTTTGTTCCTATAAGCTCGTTTCTAGAAATATAGTCTAAATAAAAAAAAAATATTTTAGAGACGAACGGAAGATTTTTATGAATAAAAGAGTTCGCAATCAAAACTTATATTCAATTGTTTTTTCAGGTTTCCTTCTAGATTTTATATCAAAACCAGTGATAAGTGGATTTACGACCGCTGCAGCGCTGCAAATCAGCGCTTCACAGCTCAGATCACTATTTAGAGTAACAGGTATGTTTTAATTAAAATATTATAAAGAGGTAACTTTGATTTGTTTGTTTGTTTGACGGAGGTAATCTCCGAAACTACACAGCCGATTTCAAAAAATCTTAAAAGTGTAGTTTAGGACTTTTTGATTTTGAGTCGAAATTACCCATTCTCCTAAACTTTTAGGGGTTTATTCATAAAAACTTGACAATTTAATACAGGTTTTAAGAACGTTTTTTTCTTGTCACCCATATGTCAACGAAAAGAGATAGCAACAGATTTAATATGCGTTTTAGCTAATACAGGTTTAATACAGGTTTTAGGTCGAATATGCATAATGGGGTTAGTATTAAAAACACGAACCACATTATTTAAGAGATAGGTGAACCGATTGAACCGATTCACGTCTAAAAACTGCTGTAAAAACAGCATCCAAATCAGTTCACTCTACTATTCCGATGACATTTTCTGACAAAGTCACGTCAAACTTATAACACCTCACATTGTGAATCCGTGGTTGAATATTATGTTTTCTGTTGTAGGTGCATCGGGCGGTACATTTATAAATGCATTGATAACCTTCTTCAAGAATATAAAGACAGTCCAGCTGTGGGATACAGTTTTGGGCATCGTGTCTATAATCTCCTTACTGTTATTGAAGGTAAAGTTACAATTTGACGACCTCTGTGGCGCAGTGGGCTAAGGCCCGGCTGTGACGCGGAGGTTGCGGGTTCGATCCCCGCTTCGAGACAAATTTTTGTATGTTCTGCAGATATTTGTTCCGTGTCTGGATGTTTTCTATCTATAACATGTATGTATTTACAAAAAAAAAAACTGTATCTAAGTATTATATCAGTCATCTGGTTACCATAATACAAGCATTAAGTTGCTTAGCTTGGGACTAGATGGCGCTGTGTGGAATGTCCAAGGATATTTATTTATTTATTTCAGTTCGCAGTAATTCCACCGAGAGAGTCTGCTTCTCCACTTCGCAGCCGTTTATCCCGTGTCTGGTTGTACGTGATCCGAGCACGCAACGCTTTGGTGGTCTTTGTCGGCGCTCTATTGGCCTACTGCCTTTATGTGCAGGGCGTGAAGCCATTTGCTTTGACGGGTGAGACACTTTATATTGATTGCAGCACGTCCCGGCTTTGTACGGGTGTACTAATGAAACTACCGGGATAAAATATAGCCTGTAACCATCCCGACAGTCCATTCTACACATCGGTGAAAGAATTTTTGAGATTGGTTGAGTAGTTTCGTAGATTACCTCTTTAAAACAAACAAACAAATATAAAATAGAATAGTCACAAGCTTTCGCATGTATATTATTAGTAGGAAGTAAGATTATCTTTATTCTCCTACGACAAAGATAAAGATAAATAATTATATTTATTTTACAAGAGATTAAGCTAAAGTGTGTCAAGATAACGGATATTAGTGGTCTCGGCCTTGGGATGAGAAAGATTTTATATGTGTATAAAATATAAAAATATACTTGAACATATCCTACAGATATCTTATCCCAAGCTAATATATAGATAGAGATGTGTTAAGGACAACAAAATGATTATAAAGATACACAAAAACGTGGTTTCGTGACGAAGTTTGGGGTCAGTTTATGTTAGTCAATGCAACATAATAACAGCCGTCTAACAGTCGGTTCCTATAACCAACTAACGGATGGCCGTAGGACTTTCGTCATAAATAAATAAATATCCTTGGACATTCCACACAGCATCATCTAGTCCCAAGCTAAGCAACTTAATGCTTGTGTTATGGTAACCAGATGACTGATATAATACTTAAATACATCTTTTTTTTGTAAATACATACATAATTATAAACGTTTCCATCCCAGGTACAATCCACGGTGGCCTGCCCGAGTTCGGTCCGCCACCGTTCACCACCGTTGTCGACAACAAGACGCTAACATTCACGGATATGCTCGCTGTCTTCGGCGGTGAGGGGCTGGTTATGCCGTTGGTAGCCATCTTGGAAAGCATCGCTATTGCTAAGGCTTTTGGTGAGCAAATCCATCCATACTATACTATCACTATCTATACTATCTATATCTATACTATTTATACTCTATACTAATATTATAACGAGGTAAAATTTGTTTGTTTGTTAGACGGAGGTAATCTCCGAAACTACTGGACCGATTTCAAAAATCTTTTACGGGTGTGTAGAATTGACTGTCCGGGGGGTTATAGGCTATATTTTATCTCGGTAGCTTCATTAGTTCACCCGTGCGAAGCCGGGACGTGCTGCTAGTATAGATATCCTTGGACATTCCACACAGCGTCATCTAGTCCCAAGCCAAGCAACTTAATGCTTGTGTTATGGTGACCAGATGACTGATATAATACATAGATACATTTTTTATTGTAAATACATACATATTATAGATAGAAAACACCCAGACACGGAACAAATATCTGCAGAACATACAAACATTTGTCCCGTTGCGGGGATCGAAACCGCAACCTCGGCGTCTCAGCCGGGCGTTCAACCAACTGCGCCACAGAGGTCGTCGGTCGAGATGTATATATATTGTTAGCCAAGTCCCTTGATGATGACTAATCGACAGACGGCGCCTACATAAAAGCGAGCGCACGGCTGCGCGCGCTCACTTTGTGCTTGGCTTTCGAACGAGACGGATGTCTCGGCTTCCTAGGACTTTGTGTTTCGTTAGGTTGTTATGGTGTTTTCGTGGAGTTATGTAAACGTGTAGCCTACGTCAGTGCTTATTTTGGTTCAATGGTGTAAATTGGTGTTTATTTTGATAACCTCAAATTGTTTGCTTATAAAGATAATTTTGGTTTGATGAGTTGACTAATTGTGTAATAAAGTTGTCACCTTTTTTTTAATGATTTTCACTTCTGGTTCCTAAAAATATATATATAAATCTCCCCAGCGGGCAGCACCCCGGTGGACGGCACCCAGGAGATGGTGGCCCTGGGCGCGGTGAACCTGGTCTCCTCCTTCTGTCGGAGCATGCCGGTCACCGGCTCATTCACCCGCACCGCGCTGAACCACGCCAGCCACGTCGCTACACCAGCCGGCTCTATATTCAAGGGTATGTGGATAGTTTATCCCCCCAGCGGGCAGCACCCCGGTGGACGGCACCCAGGAGATGGTGGCCCTGGGCGCGGTGAACCTGGTCTCCTCCTTCTGTCGGAGCATGCCGGCCACCGGCTCATTCACCCGCACCGCGCTGAACCACGCCAGCCACGTCGCTACACCAGCAGGGTCTATATTCAAGGGTATGTGGATAGTTTATCTCCCCAGCGGGCAGCACCCCGGTGGACGGCACCCAGGAGATGGTGGCCCTGGGCGCGGTGAACCTGGTCTCCTCCTTCTGTCGGAGCATGCCGGTCACCGGCTCCTTCACCCGCACCGCGCTGAACCACGCCAGCCACGTCGCTACACCAGCGGGCTCTATATTCAAGGGTAGGTGGATTCCGTCCATTGACTTAGTTTAAGATAAAATAGTTTTATTTAAAATACAAGTAGAGGAAGGCCGAGGAAGAAGTGGATGGATTGTGTGAAAGAGGACATGAGTGTGAGAGGAGTGAATTCTGAGTTGACGAGTGATAGAGATGAATGGAAGAAGAAGACATGTTGGGCCGACCCCACCTAGTGTGGGATAAGGGCAGGAAAATGATGATGAGTTTTATTTAATTTTAACTTCGTGTGTGTATCGCACGCGCCGCTGCTGTACACTCTGGCGTCACTGAAAACCAGCGCAACAGTAGCGTAGGTACCTCTCCGGTCCTCTGCTACTGTTGCAAATGCTGAGTGACGACCTTTTTCCTGTCACAATTTCGTCTTTATTCTGTCTATTTTTTGTATTTATTTTATGTGTGATTGGAAATAAACGTTTTTTTGATTTGATTTGATTTGATTTGATAGTTATAAATTTCTTCATGCGGTACCAGTAACCGTATTATGGGTTTTGCAACCTCGCTCACGAGTCTGGCTAAATGTATGAAAACCAGAGCAGCGTCTCTCTCGGTAACCAGACTAAACTACATTCATTCATTTAGCCTACTTGACTCGTGTGCGAGGGTAGTACGACAAAACTCATAATACGGCTGCAGTAACCATTACAAAGCAAATATATTTTAGTGACAGTTTGTGTACAAACATTTTAGAATCCTCGTAAAGAATCAAGTCTTACGAAAAAATCTGGAACTAAATTTGTATTTATCCCCGTACGTGTGTAGTAGATAAGATAAGCTAGATAACGTGCAATCTCTTACTGCGTCATGTTTTGAAAGTCGTCGAGAATCGACATCCAGTATACAATGATTTAACGACCTCTGTGGCGCAGTTGGGTGAACGCCCGGCTGAGACGCAAGAGGTTGCGGGTTCGATCCCCGCTACGGGACAAATGTTTGTATGTTCTGCAGATATTTGTTCCGTGTTTGGGTGTTTTCTATCTATAACATGTATGTATTTACAAAAAAAAAAATCGTATCTAAGTATTATATCAGTCATCTGGTTACCATAACACAAGCATTAAGTTGCTTAGCTTGGGACTAGATGACGCTGTGTGGAATGTCCAAGGATATTTATTTATTTATTTATTTATAATGATACAATGTTCCGAGATACAATCTTGAAACCGAAAAGTTTAGTAAGATTTTTTATCTGTTTTTTCATTATTTCCTAGCTAGTATAGTGCTTCTGGCAGTGACGCTTCTCTCCGAAGCGTTCTACTTCATCCCGCGCGCGACCCTGGCCGCGGTCATCATGGTCGCCATGGCGTCTATTATAGAACTGTCTATTATACCTACACTCTGGAGGAATACTAGTGAGTAGAACCACAGATTACCTACATAAGACAGATACCTCATCTCGTACATTGTTCTTTTTTCTTCGGTCTATTTTTGTGTTTGATTTTTGCGGCGCCCCGAGCGGCGTTTAGGTCTTGTCTGCAATCAAAAATAAGTAACTTCATCTAGTGCTAAGAAGAAAAACGGAGTGAATTCAATGTTCGAGATGAGGTACCCCTGGTAATACGCAGTATTCTTGTACAGAATAATGATGATGAGTGGAGATGTGTGGAAGGAGAAAGGGGAGACCTTTTCCCAGCAGTGGGACAGTATAGGTTAAGTAAAAAATAATAATAATTTGACCCTATAAGTATTTCAGAGTTAGAGCTGGCAGTGTACTCGGTGACCCTGGTGACTGGCGCGTGCCTTGGACTGGAGTACGGCATACTATGTGGCGCGACCCTCGACGCTATAAGGATATTGGCGAGAGCAGCGAAACCTGAGATTTATTCTGACAACTTTAAGGTACGATTTAAAAAAAAATCCATGGACATTTCACACAGCGTCATCTAGTCCCAAGCTAAGCAACTTAATGCTTGTGTTATGGTAACCAGATGACTGATATAGTACTTTTTTTTGTAAAAATACATACATATTATAGAAAGGAAACACCCCCAGACACGGAACAAATATCTGCAGAACATTCAAACATTTGTCCCGTAGCGGAGATCGAACCCGCAACCTCCGCGTCTCAGCCGGGCCTTCGCCCACTGCGCCACAGAGGTCGTCGTATATTGTCAATTTAGATACCTTATTTTACGTGAGTAATTTCCCGTGTAAATATAATAATTGCGACATGTTATTTTCCAGGTTGGAAATCAAGACTGTGTTAGCATAACATTCCTCGGCACGCTTAGCTTCGCAATGGCGTCTCGAGTGCAGAAATGTTTGCGAACCGACGCAAGAGTCATAGTGTTGGATGGACGGCATCTGAGGCATATTGATTTGGGTGTAGCTGAGGTAAATATAATATCTATCTATCTATACTTATATTATAAAGAGGTAAAATTTGTTTGTTTGACGAGGTAATCTCCGAAACTACAGGACCGATTTCAAAAATTCTTTAACGGGTGTGTAGACTGGACTGTCCGGGAGGTTATAGGCTATATTTTATCCTGGTAGCTTCATTAGTACACCCGTGCGAAGCCGGGACGTTCTACTAGTTTATTTATAATCTACTAGCTGCGCCCCGCGGTTTCACCCGCGTAAGTCCCGTTCCCGCGGGAATATCGGGATAAAAAGTAGTCTATGTCACTCGCCATCCCTTCAACTATCACTATACAAAAAAATCACGTCACTTCGTCGCCCCGTTTTGCCGTGAAAGACGGACTTTTTATCCCGATATTTCCGCGGGAACGGGATTTACGCGGGTGAAACCGCGGAGCGCACCTAGTACAACACACAAAACAAAGATGGTATAACTTCATAAAATTATCGTTCGTAAACAGACTTTACAGAGAACATTTTTAAGCTTTTGCATAGCTTCTATCGCGGGCCTTGAGCGTGGAGGCCGAATCCAGAAATTCCGTAACGAAATCACCTAACGCTGTCACTTTAGTTCAGCAACTCGCCTCTAGGTGGCATGCAATAGCTTTACCGCGGCATTCCCCGAGTTCCACACGTCTTTTTTTTTCTTCAGAACCTGGTCTCCGTGATCGAAGACTTGGAGAAAGGCAACCAAAGGTGTCTTCTATGGAACTTCAAAGAGGAGCATCGGAGGCTCATTGAGGATATCAATGAGAAGATGAAGACCAAATTCTGCAGCGGGACCAGTGTTGATCAACATATTTTAGGTGAGTTGTAAATTGTTGGGTGGCCGCTAAATTACGATTTCGTGTTGTGACGACTTTACTATCTTTTGATAGTTGTGATTTTTAGAGCAAGTTAATTTAAGTCTTAGGCTCGTATTCAGAGACTTCACTCAAACTTGAGTCTACATTTAAGCATAGATTTTTGACAGTTCTCTATGAAAAGTGAGTTATGAATCACCGCTTAAGACACGATTTACGCTTGAGTATAGTCTTTGAATACGGGCCTAAGGCCCGTATTAGAAAAATAACGTTGTAGCCATAATTGATAAGGATTTTAAATTGTATAATCTTACTAAAATTTTATAAATGCGACAGTAATTCGTATCTATCTGTCTGTTACTGTGGTTTAGGCGTGAAAGTGTAACACTTTTATGCCTAAACCATAAGATTTTTTTCCACATAAGAGTGTTTTTTTTTCCAGGATTGGACTTGACGCGTTGAATTTTAGACATTAAGTTATAAATACTAAAGTTTAATATTATAATAAGCCAAATATACTTAAATACTTAATAAGTGATCAAAGCCAAATGTGATATTTACCATTCCATTGTTACAAATAGTTTGTAAAGAAAGTATTGAATTTGTTAAATTTTATGTGAAGATTTTATTTGACATGTAATTATGTTTTGCAGATAATTATGAATGATCTAGATAATTAGACCCTGTTTTATTTAAGTACATAAGTGTTAAAATATGTTTTAATTTTAACTTGAGTTTAATATTCAATATAAATTTTATTTTATTAGTGTTTTGTCGTCTCATTAATTTACTAAACTTAATGGCGTTTAAGACTTTCTGGGGGTTAACCATGACGTATTATTCAACAATTATAGCCAAAATGGATGAATCTTAAAAATGTTCTAAATGTCAAATTGGCGCAGTCGGTAGGATATTTTTAAAAAAGAAAACACAGTTAAGTAATAATAAAAACAATGTATAATATAACGTCGGATTTATTATCAAAACTCTATAAAACTGCTTAAAAAATGTGCAAAAAGGGTTTTTATAAATTCCGACTTACGCGTTTTGACAATTAGGCCGATTTTTAACTAATTAGAAAGACTTAGAGCTAAGGGTGGTATTACACTTATCAAATATCTTTGTCCAATGTACATTTGATCAAAGAAATTGGACGACTTCTTGATGAAATTCTTGATGAAGTCGTCCAATTTCTTTGATCAAATGTACATTGGACAAAGATATTTGATAAGTGTAATACCACCCTAAGCTAGGGGTTTAAAAAATATAATATTTAAACTTTACTAACTTAACTTTGGGTCGACGACATTGTCAAAACAGCAGGTCGTACATGGGTCAGACTGGCGCAGGATAGGGAGGGTTGGCACAAGCGAAAAACGGCCTATGCCTAGCAGTGGGATGAGACGGGCTGCACGTGATGATGATGATGATGAAACTTTACTATAAAAATACTAAGACCTAGGCTATTAGAACCTAGGCTCCACAATAAGCTGGTAACCATCTCTCGGGCGCAGTACAAATGCGCGTGGGCACAATCGCGCGCATTCCACGGAAGGACGAGTGCGGTAACGACGTAGGAAATGTACTAGGAACACTTTAGCTGTTTGAACTGCAAACCGGGATCCTGGAATTAAAAAATATAATTTATTTATTTATTTAATTTTAACAAAATCCACAGATCTTAGAGAACACATAATGATGCTTAAATTTAAACCTTATATCCAATAACGGATTTACTATATATAATAAAAAGAGGTATATAATAATAGAGCAGTGGTAAGACACAGGAAATAATAATAATATAGGTGGGTAGATAAATAAATAAATAAATATCCTTCGACATTTCACACAGCGTCATCTAGTCCTAAGCAATTTTATGCTTGTGTTATGGTAACCAGATGACTGTTATAATACTTAAATTTAGATGACCTCTGTGGCGCAGTGGGCGAAAGCCCGGCTGAGAAGCGGAGGACGCGGGTTCGATCCCGCTACGGGACAAATGTTTGTATGTTCTGCAGATATTTGTTCTGTGTCTGGGTGTTTTCTATCTATAATATGTATGTACTCGTATTTACAAAAGAAAATGTATCTATGTATGATATCAGTCATCTGGTTACCATAACACAAGCATTAAGTTGCTTAGCTTGGGACTAGATGACGCTGTGTGGAATGTCCAAAAGATATTTATATTTATTTATATTTATATTATATTATAGATATTTATATTCAATAATTAAATTAATTTTAAGTTTTTGATCTCACTAATTATCGCAGTAGAATTGAGAATATATTAGACTCTTACCAATACAATGTCGAGGCCCAGTACCGAACGGTAGATAAGTGTAAGGTTGTATTTTCTGTTTGTTTTGTTGTGAGAATCGCTCGGGGTCGCATCGGTGAGGGTTGGGCCAGTATTGTTCGTCTCTGTGGAGGGAGTAGATTGGCAACCACACGTGGATACCTGCAGGCGCCTGGAATACAAGTTATTTATCTATCTATACTAATATACCATTATCATTATCATTCATAGGCCGACTTCACGCATTGCTGGGTATAGGCCTCCCTTAGTTTGTGCCATCCGCCACGATCCTGTGCCAATCCGATCCAATGAAGAGTCGCGGGCAAACGATGCATCGTTTGCCCGCGACTTTGCATATATCGTCTGCCCATCTCGCTGGCGGACAACCAACACTTCTAAGTCCCTCTCTTGGCCACCATTCGGTTACTGCTATACTCCACCTGCCAGCACCTTGCCTTGAGTTGCGAAATATACTCAGTGGCAAAATTAACTACTTACCCACTTCTAGGTTGCAAGTTTTGATTTTATCGCAATGGTGGGGAACCTAGATTAGTCAAATGTGATAGATACTTCGGTAATTGTACAAAAACATTCAAAACTACCCTCATAACTTTATTTTTACACTAGCTGCGCCCCGCGGTTTCACCCGCGTAAAGTCCCGTTCCCGCGGGAATATCGGGATTAAAAGTACCTACCCTATGTCACTCTCCATCCTTCAAATCATCCAACAAACAGACACACACACTTTCCTTTTTATTATATTAGTATGGATGGATGGATGGATTGTATGTGTGCACTTACTATCAGTCTATCCTTACTGCCAGGGTACGTCGGTCCAAAATCATAAGTCGCTACAGAACGCCGATCTACTGCCCCAACTAGTGGCCACAGACGTAGAACCTCTGAAAATATAAATAATTAGATCCTAATACTGTACAGACGAGAAAAGATCCAAAATAATAACAAAATTCAAAACAAGATAGAATTATAAATATATTCAGACTCGTATAAGAATTTAACCACGCTCTCCACAGTCATAAATATAAAACAAACTACACGTAGAAAAAAAAATATAAGAACGACACTAACTTCATGCACTCTCCGAGATGCATTTCTATTCATCACTCCGATGATCCTCATCAGATCCTCAAAACTTTATGGGAGCACTCTTGGAATATTTCCTTTCCAATAAAATAAATAATCAAAATCAGTTTATTACAGACGAAGTTATCCGCGAAAAAACATAAAAAATAGGTAAGTAAATATGAACAGCCAAATTGAGAAACTCTTCGTTTTTAGAAATTGTTAAAAATTTTACCTAAACGACATATTTATAGAAGGCACTTACCACTAACACACATATCCAGATATTCAAGCTCCTGTAACTGTTCATGTATCTGCAAACTGTCCACTCCATCTATCTTCCTCTGCAACGTCTCCTGGACCTCAGGATTGACAGCCATCTCGTATAAGAAGTAGTTGATGAGGTTAGCGGTGGTGTCGAAACCGGCTGAGTAGAACAGAACTGCCTGGGCTACTAGGTCTACATCGGAGAATGTCATCTCTGAGAATGAAGAAAATTAGTCGATTAAATGTCCAACCTATTTTACCAATTCCTTCCTATTTTACCCACCCGAATTTTTACCCACCCGCCCATCTCTGGTCTTGGTGGTAGAATTTGAACCTTGGTGCATGGTTGCAAAATGATGCAAACGAAATTTTAAAGTTTTTAAAGAAATCTCTTTTGAGAGAGACTGGTACGGAGTCTCAAAGGACAGAGATGGTTGGAGAAAATTGAGGGAGACCTTTGCTCAGCAGTGGGACATTAAGGGCCCCCGCAGACGGCCGACTTTTTGTAGGTGGAAAAATCGGTCGAAAAATAGAACGTACTGACAACAATAGCGCAACGCACACGACCTACAAAAAGTAGGTGAGAAAAAAGTAGGTGGCATTCCGACCGACCCGACACCGACTCCGAATGTGTAGGTCGTTTAGTGATGCGCTTTTCGGAATAAGTGATAGAGCTTACTCCGCAAGTGGACTATTTACTCCGAATTTTATTTGCTTAGGTACACTTCTGGTAGATAAGTAGGTTCAATCATTCATAATTATAATTTATTGTTATTGGATTAATAATAATAATATTACAAGTAGGTACTTACCTAACCATGTAATTTATTAAGTACTTATTGTAATTTAAAGTAATTTCAACGAATTCCGCGGGAATATCAGGATAAAAGTAGCCTATGTATAATATACCATGTCATTAGCTACCTATATCCCTAAGTAGGTATACAATAGGTTTTGTAGTTTTTTCGTGAAAGAGAAATAACCATACATCCATACTCACAAACTTTCGATAAGTAAATTATAGTAGGAATTTTCGTAGGATTGGTAGAAAGGATTATAACCGAAGTATATTTCGGCTGCATTATAAGAAAAGAAAGCTAGGTAGTCTTATCTTCTACTATAATATTATCTACTTAATTATCTTCCTTTGCAAATCCACCGTTCTAGTATTTTTCGATGTTGTCCCCTCACTAGCCACCTACAAAGTGACGGTCGTGTGCGTTGGAGTCGGTGACAAAGTAGGTGACAAAATCGGTTGAAAAAGCGACCTACTTTTCCACCTACAAAAAGTCGGCCGTCTGCGGGGGCCCTAAAGGTTAGCAAAAAAAAAAAAGAAATCTGTACTACCTATCTACCTATATCTATGTTATAAAGAGGTAAAATTTGTTTGTTTGTTTGTTTGACGGAGGTAATCTCCGAAACTACTCAACCGATTACAAAAATTCTTTCACGGGTATGTATAATGGACTGTCCGGGTGGTTATTGGTTATATTTTATCCCGGTAGTTTCATTAGTACACCCGTGCGAAGCCGGGACGTGCTGCTAGTACAAAAATAAAACATAAATCACACAAATAAAAATAACATATCAGCCTAGTTTTCTTGTCTCAACTTCTCAAGCCTATCTCTTTCAATCTACTGCCATTGAAACCCAAGTATAAACAACAAGTCTATTCTATACATCTGGGTCACGGCTACGCAAACACTTCTAGAAAATATTTCTATACATCACTTTGTGTTGAGAAAACCGTTTACGCGAAGAGTTGGTACCAATTCTATAACTGCCTTTAAAAACGAAGACTATACTTTATTTCATAAAGCGAGCTAATAGGAAGAAAAATACACTCACGTAATTGGTCGTCGAAATTCATTGGATTGGCTAGATTTGAGAATTGACAATTGATTTGAAAATCTAGCCAATTACGAGAAATACAATTATTTTCGACGACCAATCACGTGCGTTTATTTTTGTTCCTATTAGCTCGATTCAAGAAATGAAGTATAGATGAATATTCTGAATAGAGTTCATATTCAAACGAGAATTGTGTCTCAAGCAGGCGGTTCATTACTTACTCAGTTTTCATATTATAAGTAATTAGAACTGTTAAAAAAATATTGTTAAAATATTGTTACTCATGTAAAAAAAATTAACAATTTTGTTTCTTACTTGAGAAACAATTTTTGGATGTCCGTAGATCCATAACAATAGCAACTTTGTTTTTACAACATGGTGTATGAACCTTTTTGACAGATAACAACGTTACTATGGCGAAAGTCCTACGGACATCCGTAAGTTGGTTATAGGAACCGGGCGTTAGTTGTATAGCTTCAGTAAGTTCGCACATGCGATAAACGTTCTAGGTACAAAATTTCAGCGAGTTGTATCCGAACTGCAAAGTTATAAGCTGTTCTTCATTGGAAATCTTGAAAGGACGTCATCAAACAGCAGCAAGTTGCCACACAAAGTAAATAAAGTTTAGCACAAGTAAAAGTTGGCCTGTTAGACGCAATCCCAGGAATCAGAGCTCGGATCCGTGTTAAATGAGTGTTTCGAGGAAAGACGGGATATTGCTATTATATTTTTTTAACTTCGCGATCATACTAATACTAGCTGCGCCCCAAGGTTTCACCCGCGTAAGTCCCAATCCCGCGGGAATATTGGGATAAATAGTAGCCTATGTGTTAATCCAGGGTATCTACATACCAAACAACCAAATTGGTCCAACCGATTTTGCGTGAAACATACATATAATATTTATAATATTAGTAGGAGTAGGATAGGAAGGATAGGAAGTGGATAGTAGGATTAGTAGGAATAGATTAGGTAGGAAGTATAGATTGCCTACCTTCTGAATTTCGGTAAAATCAATTACCTTGAAATTGAAAGGAATATAGGATTAAGCAGCCTTGACTCCCAATCCCATCTCGTCTTTCCTTTAATCCCGTAATCCTGAACAATGGCTGTGTCAGGAGCATGTCATAATTAAATACGGGAATGTCTCGTCAATCAAAGTCAAAACTTCTAGGTTAAGGCGTGGCGCCACTGAGAAATCCTTGCGATCTTTGAAGGAAACAAAAAACTAAGAAGTAATACTTTGCTATTATGTCGCCGAAGTTATTTTTTTTACACATAGGAGGTCTAAGGTGTGTGATATTATAAGTTAATTAATGAAAGTTTTTTGAAATCGGCTAAGTACTTACCTAGTTTCGGAGATTACCGTCAAACTAACAAACAAACAAACGAACAAACTTTACCACTTTATAATAATTATTAAAATATAAAATAAGAGACTTAGGTGTTGATTTTTTCTAAACTAAAGTAGGTACTTACCTAAGGTTAGTTCTTAGTGTGGCCTAAGCAGAGTAACAAATAAAACTTACTTTCCGTGGGGTTTGTTTCACTCTCGTCGCCCTCTGTATCCTTCAGCTTGCCTGAAATCAAGATTATTGTAACTTAGTCTCATGTTAGCTTAGGATATGGTTCAAATTGATTGAGAATAAAAAATGGTGGTTGTCACTCAAGCATTGCTTTTTAATGTCAAACTTTATTCGAGCACTTAGTGCAAAAACATAAAAAAATATTTAGGAAGGAGTTTACCGTGTAGAGAGCGGATAGAAGAAAAAAAAATCAATACCTAGGCAGGATCTCAGAAATCTGAAACATTTTTTGCAACAGGATCATCAAGGATCATCATAGAAAAACGTCTAATATGCTTTGTGACTTTTTCTATTACCTGTAAGTGTAACTTGTGTTAAGTAAAATAATAGATACCAATGCAATGCATTTTGCTTGAGCGAGTTATCAAGTTCGTTATCAAAATACGCTGCTGCCTGCACTTCTAAAAAACCGGTAAGATCCTAAATGCTGTTTGTTTGTAGTACCTACCAATACCTTCATTCGTATGAAAAACTTACCTTGAGTAGCATCCACAAGTATCTGTATGAAGTCAGGTCGTGGCGGCACGAGGCCTTCTCTCCGCGCCGTCATGGCCGACGTGAAGAGCTGGCAGAACTGATCCGTGTCCGCGCTCGAGATAATACTCACTTTCAGGAACTGAAGGTAGAAGACATTAAATATTAGATAGGACAGAGACCGAGACAGAGTTCAAGTTTGGGACCGAGACCGAGACTGAGACCGAGACCGAGACCGAGACTGAGATCGTCATTGTAACCGAGACCGAGATTGAGAAAGAAAGAAAGAAAAATATGTTTATTTCGTAGGACCTCAAGGATCGCTCAAAAATGTACAGTCTTAAAAGCTAGGTGACTCTATTGCCTGTTCCAAAACCGATATCGAGATCGGAATCTAGACCATTAAGACCAAGACGTGGATTGAAATCGAGACTGAGTTGGGACCGGTGTTGACTGGTCTCGCCCTCAGTCTCGTTCTCCGGTGTCTCGATCCGGGACAGAGACTGCGACCGACAAGGTACCAAGATTACCTTCATCAAACTAGTAAAGTTGGAGTATCCGAATAGTTTGAGTATCTGCGTGGTGTCCTGCACTATGGCCGTCTTGCCCAGTCTGAAGATGGAGTTCTGAGGGTCTTTGAGCGTGTCCACGGCGAAACCGAACGCGCAGGATGCTATCACGTCGTTCACGTACGGCATTGTGATCTGGAAATTGATTTTATAGCTCTGCTAATTGTTTTTATTATATCAGTTTTGTCGTGGTCGTAAAGCTGTGAGAAGACAAAGTCTCCGTTATGGTTAACGCGTATCATACTCGTATACCTACCTAATAGGTACTTGACAAAAGTGGAGGGGTTAAAACTTGAATTTAACTAAAGTTTAACTGTAGATTAGGTAAACAATATTTTGAACACTTTATTCCTTATTCGATAGCTGGCTAATGGCTATAATTAAAATGAGCTAACAAGTGGCCTGGCATTTAGTCCACTTTCTACCGTAATTTGTTAAATTTTCCCTCAACAAATTTCCTTACATCATTGACGTCCATAACAGTTTCTCCCAGCACCCGTTCCTTAAGGTACTCCTCCACAGCCTTGGCGCTGTCTACCATCAGCGGCATCATGCCCTTACAGCGCGCGCTTGAGAACGCCGGCGTCACAGCCAGTCGCATGGCCCGCCATTTTTGACCTGCGAACGAATGAACGAATGAGTGAATGATTGATCAATTAAACCTTTGAACAAAATAAGCAAAAGGTAACAAATAGCTGAAGTCTTCTTCAAGCTTGTTAGGTACTTTGTGAAAGAAAAGTGATAGGTCTCAAGCTAGTTTTAGCATTCGTGTAGATCGACTTGAATAAAATTATGAAAGTGAAATCTCAAAGTTCAAAACAAACATTGTTTCTAAGTTCCCCTTTTTACCTTTCAGCATAATAATGTTGTTTCCGAACAGAGGGTCACAGTCCTCGTCGATAACTATCCCTCGGTCGGAAAACATGTTGAAGTCCCGCACCGTGATCTGACGTATCAACTCCGGGTCCCGGGGCACTATGGTGGGTACCAGGTATTGGTACAGTCCAAAATATCTAAAGAAATATAAAAAAAACCCATATAGGCACAGAATAAAGATGATATAGGCCCTCATTTCTCGACGACCTCTGTGGCGCAGTGGAATCGAACCCGCAACCTCAGGCTAGCTTTCACATAACTACGCCACAGAGGTTGACAAAAATAATAAACTTCACAACATCTTGTCGTGTTCAATCAAGTCGAATATCTTACCTTTCGTTCTTAAACTTTTCATATCCAGCCGAAATAGTTTCCACGAAATTTTCCTTCCCAAATGTGGCAGCTGCCAGATTTCCCAAGAAAGGAATCGGTGGGGGTGTTTTCACCCCTCTTTGCTGGAAATATCGCAATCGATGACGCGAATAAAAGTATAGGCACATCACTAACGCCCATATTAGATACCACATCACTGAAAAATGAAACACTCGAAATTCGAAAAAGTATAAAGCGTCTTTTTGAATATACAAGCTGGAACAAAACTCTTATAGAATTCGAAGTTTGAATGACGAATATCTACAACGTTCGGTTTTTAAATTCGAAATACGAACGACGAATACTTTTCAAAAATACAAATTTCGAATAGCCGCTGTTCCGTTTCACTTTTACGTAAAAAGAAAAGTTTGCACGCAAGCACACGAGGCTCCAAACACGTTTTGTAGGCCGGAACAAAAATGATTTGGCGGAGTGGGGATTAGAAAACACCAGAGTGCGTGTGCGTGTGGAGAGTGGGGTGCCGGGCCAATGTAGTCATTGATGGCGCTTTACATAACCTAAGGTAAGGTTGAGGGCATTGAATGAAAGTAAAATTATAACGTCACTAATTGGATACTTTAAGAGCGAGAGGAATTTGGCCCACTGCTCGCAACTAGCCCACGTGCGTCATGGGCACTGAACGCGTTAGATAAGCTGTATCTTGAGCAGGTACTTAAACCAGGAAAAGATAATTTCGAACATTGCATCATTTTGTACAATTAGCGCGTAATATTTATCGAAAGAAGACTCGTGATCGTAAAACCAACAAAATAAATATTAAACTGAAATGTTTTTACATTAATGATAATTAGGTACCTATATTAATAATTATTTGTGAGCACGATCTCTAACCATCCCTGTTTACAATTAATTTTCCTGGTTGCACGGTTGAAAAAATAGCTTGTTTGCTTTTAATTTATTTCCTTAATATTTGCTTAGGAAATAGATAGGTATAATAATTTTGTAATTACCTACATTAAATAAGGTAGGTACTTTTTTTGTAAGTGTAATAAGTAGGTAGGTAATACATACATACATACCTACATATAATCAGGCCTCTTTCCCATGGGGGTAGGCAAAGACCACGGATCTCCACTTGCTACGATCCTGACATACCTCTTTCGCCTCACCCACTCTCATTACATTAACTTAATAACTTTACAAAATTTAAATGACGCGATAAATATAATAAATTTGATTAATTATGTAGGTAGCTTTACTTAATAAGAATGAAAGAAAGAAAGAAAGAAAAATATGTTTATTTTGTTGGACCTCAAGGATCGCTCAAAAACGTACAGTCTTAAAAGCTAGGTGACTCTATTGCCTGTTTCAAAACCACTCCCTACACCAGGGAGAATACAATGTACCTTATGTCTTCTCTCCTAATATAAGAGTTTACAAAGTAGCATCGCGCCACACACGTCATCCTGTTTACAACAATAATTCAACAATGTATAAAATGGCGGAGTACGTTGCCGGGAAAAATTCCCGCGCGTCCGTGACTTATAAGAGCAATAATGTAGGGAAATGGCGACGACCCTCGCTTCTTTATTTCTTGATATTCTAGAATACAATTATTTTACACTGGCTTACGACTATGGCTTCGTTTGTGAAGGAACCAAAGACAACTTGGATCGGACCGTCGGTCGTCGCTGTCGTAGTTTTAAGTAGAGCATTCTAATAAAAATGTAGAGTTTCATGAAGCGTTATTACCTACAGCTATCAAACACCCCGACAATCGTACCTATATTATAAAATCAATATAATTAAGATTATAAGGTCTAAATATATTATAAGGTGTTGGTAAAACTCTTAAAAATACTTACTTACCTATTTCAAAAATGAAAACAAACACATTTGGTAAATGTGCTATCTTAACGCTTAGAAATCTAGGTATATCTTTCAGATAAACTTTGGATAGAAAAAACAGTGTTAAGGTAATGTTAATGAAACAAACAAGTTACACCAAGTGACCCTTCGGTACTTTGTAATAAATATTCAATTTTTACCCACCAGTTTTACTCTCCTTGATCCTAGATGGCGCTGTACGAAATCCCTCAACACATTTCATTCAAACGTCTAAAACAATCCGACATTTAAAGACAATGATTTCCGTAAAAGGTAAACAAAGCTCCCCGAGAGTTCATTATAACTGTCCTGAACAGAACTACACACGCGAAACTTTTTAATTTTGTTTCCCAAAGCGGCATTTCCATTAGGTAGCATTGAAGGAGCACGCTTGAAGGCCGATTCAGAATTTCAGACCTACGCGGTATTTTTGGCCGTTTTGTGGGTAGAATTACACCAAAGTGGATTTCGCTAGATATCCTTGTGGGTATAGGTACCACGTTCGAGTTCCGCTTCTTCAACTTCACCCATAGCAGCAGCAAACACCGCTCTGTGGGCCAAACATGTGCAACGTGTAAGTATTGACAACCCTACAAACAAAAAAAGAATTCTCCAATCGGTCTACTCACTGTCGAATTATCAACAACAGTAACAAGAACTCAAACAACAAACAACAAAATAAATAAGTGTCCAAAATATACTCGTAGAACATCTTCTTTTTTTAAGTCGATTAAAAATTTGTAGCCTCTACTTACCAAAGGGAAAATATTAATGATTCTATGCAGCTTGGTATATTGTGTGTAGGTTTTTCAGGGTTGCGTTATGTAGATTTAATTATACAAGCATAAAGGGCCGCCGTCAGAACCAGTACATAACTTCGTACAATTTGCGAGACAAATTGTTTGAAATTGTTATAATTTTCTGACTTTGGATAACGGAAAATGTTATTGATCGTGAGCATAATAATGTATGTTGTGAACTTGTGATGAAATGACTGATGGAATGTAAGGTGCAATTACAAAATTCAAATCCATCTAGTTTTTGAAAACAGCATGTTTTTTTAAAGACAACCATTCACTACGATGTAAATCGACGCAGGCAAGGACTAAATTACGCATAATTTTGAGCTGTTTTGTCCCCCTGCTCCTTTGCCTATTGATTGTCGTTTGATGTTCAAGTAGCTCGGGTTTCCCCAAACTCTAAAGCTTTTCTTAGAGTTTGGGAAAACCCAAGCTACTTGAACCATCTCTTCCTCCCACCATTGACTGGTTTGACCAGCTTCTCACTGAAACTTGACTATTTAGATTGTTAAGGGATCGCTTTACAAAAGAAGCCACACGAGGTTCTTGCCTGATTCTTTCCCTGGTGTAGAGAGTTGCGTTGGAACAGGCAATAGAGTCATCTAGCTTTTAAGACTGTACATTTTTAAGTGATCCTTTTTAAGGCCTTTAGGCGGCCTAAAAACTTCGTCAACAGAGTTAGCCACTTGCTCATACGAACAAGCGAGCGAGTGATCATTGAGGTCCTACAGAAATAAATACATGTTCCTTTAGCTATCTTTCCATCTTTTGTCAAAGGACAATATCGCCAAAGCCCGATTCGAACTCGCATCCGTCCGATCGTAAGTCGAGTCACACACACCTACCAAGCTACCCACAATGCAGCAATTTAGCTAATCCCTGAACAGTAACACGATTTAGCGCTATAACCGAATCCGCAAACAATAGGACTCCGTCAGAATTTCGTTTTGTGTAAGTTAAAACGCAAATTCGTTGAGCCCTAAACTTAATTATGAGGTACAGGGCTGGGCTGCGGTGCGTCTCAAACAACACCCATTGTCCCAAAATTGTGTTTTCAGCCGACTTTAAGTCAAAGCTTTCTGTTTGTTACTTTGTTATCTGATCACAGAGACATCATGAGTGAATAAATTGTTCGTAAATGGAATGGTCTAAAAATAATAAATTGCTTGGAAATTTTAGCATCATCAAGTAGACTTAAACCCAGATGACTGTTTAATAGTTTTTTGAAAATGTCTACAGAACATACAATTTTTACATGATCCCTGGATCCCAAAATGTTATGCTCGATGACTCGATGGATCGAACCTGCATATGTCTTAGATAAATACCTATATTTAGGTATGAGAAGCCTCATTTAAAGTAAAAAAATTACAAGCATCTCCAAGTCTAATTCTCTAAGTACCTAACCTGTAAAGTACAACTTGTAACTTTTTAATGTTTTAATATTTTTTTACGATTCCTTAATCCAACCCTGTTATGAAATACTTTTAGAACGTAGATTACTTTCCCCTATAGAACATTTGGGGTTAATCTCATTCCCTTCGTACTTATTCGACAAATGATTAATATTTAAGTACTTTGGCTTCCTTTCCTTGTGAGTTTTCCGTACATCCTACATTTAAAGTTCAGAAATACAGGTTGTACGAAGATAATATAGGTACCTACAGAAACTTAAATATTGTCTTTAGGCAGTAGAATCCCCTTGTTTTAAGGAAATAACGTCAAAGTGGTCTATATTATAATCTCTGTGTGTCTAAAAATCAACATGTTTATTGACTTTCAGACATGTTTCTCAACTATTTGTGACAACTCCCTTATAATTTTATTAATTTAAATACCTACTGCAAAAAAATAACGCGTTAAATACCCGGTATAAAAGTAACTAATTGTCTTTGTACTTCTAAAAGTTTTTTACTTTTATCAAGACTAACTAGGGGTACTGGGTAACTGGGGGTTAGGTACCTATAATAGCTTAGCCGGTTCGAACGCCGCTAGGGTGGCACCGAAAAATCAAACACCAAAAATATCCCGACATAAAAAGAAGGAGTCATTTCAATGTTCGTGATGAGGTATCTGTACCTATGTAATCTGTACCGATATATAGATACAAGTATAGATACAAGTGTCTTATCAACATACCACTGAGCTGTAACCCAACGCTATTCAAAATTCGATGTTGTGTAGCAATTATAGAGAATGGCCCAGGACACACGAGCACTTAGTTGATGTTTGATTGGAGCACAATGGCCGAGGAAATTTAAGCTTACCTTCGAGCCAAGTAGACAATAAGCTATAGGTAATCAATTGCTATTCAGATGTCGATAAAACTACATCTAGAATTCTACGACGATTCTTAGACGTCATCTGATTCTATCCTAAGCTAAGCAAATTAATGCTTGTGTTTTGGCCAATAACCATCAAAGAAATTATAGATTAGGTACATTCATTTATTTTTATAAAAACATAAGTACATAATACCTTATGGATATACCTACGTATAGATAGGTACCTATATCGAGGCCGAAAGGACCCAGAGCGGGGGTAAATTATAAGTTTGCTTTTATTTTTTTGATATTTATCATGTAGGTAAGCAAAAATCCACTCACCTCTTTATATATCTTACAGAGTTTATATATGTAAATAATTATCAGCTGACGGTTTCTTAGACCATGCTGTGCCGACCCCACCTAGTGTGGGAAAAGGGCAGCAGAATGATAAGTTTCTTTTGGTATAGTTACTACTCTTTTCTTTAGCTGACAGTCCACAACTTGTCCACAAGCAAAACCCGATCACAAACTAGAATACAACCCACTATAAAATTATAAACAATTTCCATTTTCCAACGATGAACAAGCTTATCGTTAAAAGCGATCTCCACTAGGCAAACTTTGTTTTCATTTACGCCCGCTCTTTGTTGGTTTTCATTAAATTCAATGTTGTTCGATGATTTATAACAGCGTCAGGAACGGGGCCTACTTAGGCTCAACTTACACCGAGATGGAAGGGACGCGGCGCAGTTTTATTGTCATTATCATTTTAAACTTTATCTTCATCACCTTAATACGTAGTATCGCTTGAGAAACTTCAAACGCAGGCGACCACGAGCGACCGTAAGCGGCGCCCAGAGCACTCTTCAAAGTGCTTAAATACTATGCAGTATTGTAATATTTATAAAGTTTATAAAATCACATGACACTGAAACTTCGCCTCGCTGCCATTTCGGTGTGAATTGACGCTACAGACGATATTAAACCCAGGTTGTACCTACCTATATATTTACAAAATATATTGGGTTGATGGTCTTGCAACCTGTCACGTGTGAAATGATAAAATAAATAAATATCTAATAATTTCATTCAAATCTTCCAGCTGTTTGAGCGTGAAGAATCAACACTTACATACAAACTTTCACATGTCATTTACAATACCTATAGTCACTTTCAAAACGATCATGAGTTGTACTTGACATTATTATAATCAGACAGGAAAGTACTCACGTAAAATATTGTCGATTGATCAGTGTGAGAGTGAGACGCGCCAGGGATATACTCATTCACAGATGAGGATTCTCCGGAAGAATCGAAACATTGTCGGTATCTAAATCGACAATATTTTTACGTGAGTAATTTCCCGTCAGATTACAATAACATCAATAAGTAGTAGACTTTATTGATATAATTTAGTTACTTGCAAATAACTTAGAACTTAATTTACCCGATGACATTGTCAACAAACCACATTGTAGTTCAAAGGAAGGCAACCCGAAAACTCCACTCAAAACCCAATCAGCGGGCGCTGCGCTCGAAAAGTGCAAAAAGAGTGGATTCAATTATTGGCGCGTCCAAACCGTCAGAAAGGAACGGACTAAGGGGAGGGGGCTAAACTGTCATTTTTGGTATTTCACGAGGGGTGGGGGGAAAGAGGGAGTCTAAAACTGCCACTTTTGATAAGTACATAAAGCCTTGGTTGAAGTTAAGCACCTAGCTTGTAAGACAAAGTTTGAGTAATCTTTGATCTTTACTTTCTTTATCTATACCATCTATACTTAATATTTATAAAAAGGTAATGTTGGTTTGTTTGTTTGTTTAAAGGAGGTAATCTCTGAAACTACTCAGCCGATAATACCTAAATATCTATGAAAATATAATCTTATAATATTTTCGTAAGTCTACTTGTAAGTCTGTATACCTATTATTTTGGCCCTCTTTCGTCCTGAATCCAGCCCATTGAGAGTTAATAAAACCGTACCTATGTCGATGCCGCTAACTTCCAATCGGGCGCTCCGGCTGTGCCTTTGGCGTCGCTGTGGAACTTTGTCATTCTCTGCACACGGCACTCGATTTATGTTCTTGAAAATCTTGCCTAGGGTTTATAAGTCAATTAAGTTGTATGGTATTGAGATTTTCTAGTAGAAAATAGTTTAATTTATTGGAATATCACAACGCGGTAGACATCTTTCAGAACTTTGGGGTGTTCGTGGATTGTAGTAGTAAAAAGACGATTTTAGAATTTTATTGTCACACACACACAAAAACGATCTAACCACGGTGTGTTTAAGATCATTTTTTTCAAGTGGACTACTGAGTAAACAAAAAAAAATTATGTGAAATATAAGTTATGAATCTTTATAATGAGTTAACTGGTGAATAAGTGAAATTACCCACCGTTCATAATAATTTTTAAATTTACCATTAGGTACTTTTAATTGCTCTGACAACTGACATCTTTCTTTGACTGGCTTCTCACTGAAGCTTGACTATATAGATTGTTAAGGGATCGTTTTAAAAAAAGCTAGGCCCAGACCACCAGGTTCGCCTAATTCTTTCCTTGGTGTAGGGAGTTGCGTTGGAACAAGCAATAGTGTCATCTAGCTTATAAGACTGTACATTTTTAAAGTGATCCTAACTCATCTATTAACTCAATACACTTATTTCACTTTTCTTTAACTACATTCAATTTAAATATTAGAATTAGGTTCTATTCTAAGGGCGTTATTAGCTTAACTAATTTCTTAATTAATACCAACTATAATAAGCTAGAACCAAAAGTAGAAACTCAGTTATTATAACTTTTAATTGGACCATTATTTGCAAGTTTCTATGATTTTACGTACAAAGATAATTAGGTACAAAGTATAAAACATGTCCCGTAAGTGGAAGGTTCGGCCCCGAGGCTGCGAGGCCTTTCAGAATACATGTAGAAGTTTTTTGGATAATGACTTTTGAAAAACGAACCCTTTTGTTAAGTACCTATTATAAACGCGAAAGTTTGTAAGGATTTGTTACTTACTTATGGGTACATCCTTCCTTACTAAGGAAGGATGTACCCATAGTTTGACGAAAATGCTACTGAACGACCCCTCGATTGTCTAACTTATGGGTACATCCTTCCTTACTAAGGAACTTACTTACCCATAGTTTGACGAAAATGCTACTGAACGACCCCTCGATTGTCTAACTTGTATCAAAAATTGTTGCGAATCAAAAATAACAGTAATCCGCGAAAAAATTGTCAGATTTTATGCTAAATGTAAGTAACCTATGTAAGTAAGTACATACGTAACTTACATACCAAATACAGTTGTTATCGCGGATTCCTGTTATTTTTATAAGTCTGTGTGCTATTGTGAGTGTGTGAGTCGTAATTTGGCATTCGTAGCAAGCTCCAATTACCGATACCATGGCTTGATTTGCCCTTATTAGCATGTTTGTTCGATTTGGGGGCACAAAAAAAATATTCGCTGTCATTTCTGATCATAAAGCATTTACCGTCTCATAATAATATACACACATCAACAAAGTCTAGGGATATTGTACATTTCATTAAATATCTAAAAATCGGTGAAGAATTTTTAAAAACAGTAAATGGCAAAATGGTAGGTAATTTTAAGGCCTATAATAATAAAATAAAACATTATGTAATTCTTTTGTTTTTAATATTAATAATATTATTTTTTTAACTCCATAGAAAATTTGTATGATAAAAATAATAATTTCTTACTGTTTTTTTTATTAAATTTAAAATCTAATTTTAAGTTGTTGTTGTTGCTACCTCTTACATTAATTACACATCAATATTTTTGGTTGATACTTAAAATTAAATTGCCAATTTCTTATTGCGGAGTTGTCGGTGAGCGGCCGCGCGGTATGGACATTAGCATTATCGTGTTTGAGTAAAAGTTCTTAGCCCATTTGGATGCCGTGAGGGTCAACGACAGATTCTAGTACCTCCTCGTGGTATTTTTATGCAGTCATGTTGCCTTGGATCCAAACGAGCTGGGTTCGTGCGCCAAGATGAATTTCTGCCCAAAGCGTGATTGTTACGCCTTGGTATGGGGGGACCTCTTGAGGGTGCTGCAGGCGACTAACTCTTCCTAGGGTTTGGCAAACGCGTGTTCTTCTTGAATCCGGATGAAAATTAAACCGGAACTCATCGATGAACAGTACCAAAGACAATGTTCGTCACTCGATGTTAAATGCTCCCGAGCTCGCTAATGCAGCCGACCGCGATTGCCACGTCGCAACGCTGTAACATGCAACGGTCTTCGAACATGAAGACCAACTTCATGCAACCTCATTTGCACGGTTTGGACGCTTATCAGCAGCTGGGGGTCCCCCTAGAGCCTTTTTACTAGCTACATCGCTGTAAAATTCAGTGGTCTTCTAGCGGTCATTTGGAAAAATCAATCCTGTCTCTGCGTAGTAGCACCGAATCTAACCTTGGGCAGTTTTACTACATCCCTATTACTAAGATAACGTGATCACAATCCTGTTATCACGTCTTGGCTGGCGTGTATGGCCTCAGCAACAACGCGTTAAATAGCACCATTTTCTAACGTGCCCACGGCTCACGGGTTTCATCTCGACTCAAATGACGATGTAAAATTGCTCTTTAAACTCATACGGCCCAACAAATCATAAAATAAAAACAATACAATCCCTTTTTCAATAATTAATTTCAATAAAACAATTTAATTTTTTCTCGTCGAAACACACCTCTAACAATTTTGCCTCCGAACTATTAATAATTCTTTTTTTTTTAATTTCCATTTAAAAAAATTGAAAATAGAATAAAAGAGGTTTCAATCGGTATATAAACTTTTAATGAAAACAAACAAGATTTTAAAATATCAAAGCGAAAATAATGTGGTACTAAGATATCCCTAGACTTTGTTGATGTGTGTATCTACTGTATTATTATTATACGTTAGGTATATACCTATTTTATTTAAATTATATGCGAAAGTTTGTAATTATTGATGTAAAAATGGATAGGTGTTTCTTACTCTTTTATGTACAACTAGAAAATGGATTATGATGAAACCAGGTAAATTGATATTTATATGAAAATCCTATTAAAAATTGCGACTTCGGCGCGATTTGAACCCACGATGATACAAGCAATTCTGTCTTACCACTCAGCCACGAAACCCCTTTACGTCCGAAATTAATTATTAGAAGATAATTATTATAGCAGCGATTACAATGACATAGGTACTTAAGTATGGTTTAACACTGTAAAAATATAATAGACAGTATATGAACTGGAATAACGGCTTGGTACTTTTTATTCAGGTCAATACAACGCGAGTGAAGCCTCATGTTTATAAATACCTAGTTAGAATCTGTTATTAAAATGCTGTTGTTTGTAAGTTCATATCTTGAGAACGGTTAGACCGATATTTTAAATCTAGTCTGAAAATTGTTTAGAAAAATCTGCAAAAAATTGGACAAATCGAAAGAATATGTGCTTAACCAGAACTTGAACTCAAATCTCTGATTGAAAGTCAAAACACTTAACACGACTTATGCCCGTTTTCAATATTCAAGTTACGAATGATCAAAAATGTATTGCCAAGGTCTAGTAAATTTACAATAACTAAAATGGCAATCAAATCTGATACTCTCAGGCCATTACATCTTTACTAGATGATCTATACAGCGTCAGAAGGCAATCCTTGCCTACACTTAACGGAACACTGTTGTGCCTGGGACATTGTTGAGATGGAAAAAGCTTGCCCTAAATGAAATGAAAATGAAATTAAATGAAAATTCTATATTGCACACACCTTAAAATAAAATAACAAACAGAATAATATAACAAAGTTGAACAAATACAATGCAATAAACCATAAGATAAGAGTAACAATAGAAAAACATTATTGATATTCCGATTTATCTGGGAAAATGTGTGACTCATTTTGACAAATAGCAATTACGAAGGCGATAGGTCATTGAAACCGGTCATAGATGAAATAAAGTTAGGTACATCCGTACATCGAGAATAAACGCGGGCACCGATCCGGAAACAGCTTCGGAGATAAAACAAAATGTTTTCGTTTATTTGCAAGAAACTAAGTGAATCCTTCATTCTTGGAGCCTCGATTACACCGCTGCGCTGTATTAGTAAATACTCGTAGTATAGTAACTATCTAGTTAACATTTTGAAGTGATTTTGGTATGGCAAAAAGAGGAACGTAGGGTAGTCAGTTGTAAATTTTCCTTAAACATTTTTTACACGGCGTCGTCGTCTAGTCCCAAGTTAAGAATATAAATAACTGTGAAAAAAATAAATGCAAAAATAAAATGGCGGGGATTGAACCTGCAACTTTGACTCGTCTCAGGCGAGCTTTTATCCACTGCAGAGAGACCGTCAAGTAAATCAAATAACTACAAAAGTTTAAAACATCGTTTATCATAGATAAATAAATACCTAAATGAATAACTTCCTTATCCTTGGACATTCCACACAGCGTAGTAACACAGTAGTTAATCCTTGTATCATGTTAATATTATAAACAAGCTACAAGTATAATAATCACAGCTATTCTCTATTTCCAAGCTACTATCCTCCTAATTAGCTCACAGTGCAAACGAAGCACAGAGCTCAGTGAAAGTAAATACTGCGTGAAATTGGAAGAGCCGTAGCCTTCCCGGCTCGGATCCGATCCGACTCCGTGACGGCCCGGATCGATGTCACTCAATCCAAAGCCGTGCTTATTTACCAGACACAGGATCAGCGAATTTCAGCTTTGTTCTCAACGAGTTTGGATAGATAATGCTGTGTTTAGGGATGACGTTTCGGTTATAATTGTTTTAATGACAAGGTTGTGATGAGTTAGGATTATTTGGGAATCGTGCGATTCTTGTGGATTTAGCGCTAAGCCCGCTAAGTGGGATAATAGCTTTTGATGGACATGACCACTAAGAGAAATTTTAGATATTTCAATAGAATATAAAGTGAAGTTGTTAAAATTATTATAACAAAGTAGGTAAGTTTTAAAATTATATTAATTCAATAAATCTAATAATAATAATAATAATAATAAAAATGTGTTTATTTTCAAAAAAGGTTTACATTAGGTACAGAGCATTTATAGCTTAACACTAATTGTTTATCTTTGTAATATAAATATAAAACAAAAATATTACAGTAAGTGTTGCCCAGAAAGTATTAAACCTGTGTAATATACTTAGAAACCATTGTAAAATAAATACAGTTTTAATTAAACGTCAAGTTCAAGTTCTACCTTCACTGAAGAATCCACGAGCATAAACAAATAAATCTTGGCCCATATTTTAACGAGATCATTAATCTATCCCAAGTGCGTTTGTAAAAGAGAAAATTGCAGCCAAATTAGTGAGAAGGAAGCAATTCGGGAAATGTCGGCCGCTACGTAATTGCATAGTATCGAGCACTGTGGATAATTAATGGCCGCAGATAGCTGTACATGCTAAATTTGAAATATGGAGGGCGAAGAATAACAAAATTACAAGGGCATTTTAATGAAACAAGCTGAAAACGAGTTAAAAACACATGGTTGTTGTTGGCATTAGAAAATTTTAAAATCCTAATAAAATTTACGGCTCCCGCAAGATTTGAACCTGCGATGATTTTTCTGATGAAATACTTGTGTGGTTTACTACTATAATAAAAATATAAAACTATATGGTAGACAGTTATGAGTTCTGGCTTCCCATTGAAGCTTGACTATTTAGATTGTAAAAGGATTGTTTATAAAAGTTAGGCCCACACCACCAGGTTCTTGAGGTAATCTCGGGACACTGTAGTGCTTAGGATATTGTTGGAATGGAATAAGCTTGCCCAGCACCTAAACCATCTCAGCTTAGCCTGCCATATCCACAGGAAAGACAATGGTCACTGTGTGCGGGCTGACTAGCCGCGGGTTTTCCGATGGTTTACTACACACAAACCTTTATAATATTAGTGTGATTTTCCTACTTCCGATTTCGTGGCTTAATGTCGCACAGTAGCTACATCGGGCAACACCGTGCTACAATATCATTGGTTGTTTTTCCTTCGGTATAACGAATGTGACAGACTCGAATTAACCGCTGCCAGATAGATAGTTAATGAACAGGGACCAAACATTTCTCTTTATCTTTGAGTTTTGTGGTACTAAAATACTATTTTACTAAAAATTTAATTTGAAATGAAAATAAAATGAAATGAAATGAAGTAAGATCATGACTGTAAGTATCCCAGGGAGCGGTAGACATTTATAAAAGGGAAAGTGTGTGTGTTTGTCTGTCTGTTTGTCCGTCTTTCACGGCAAAACGGGGTTTTTTGTGTGGTGGTAGTTGAAGAGATGGCAAGTGACATAGGCTACTTTTTATCCCGGTATTCCCGCGGGAACGGGACTTACGCTGGTAAAACCGCGGGGCGCAGCTATTTCTCAATAAAACATGCTATCAGTAACACATTCCTTTTCTCAAGTTGGTTAAAGAATCTACTGATATGAGACGTAAAAGAAATGTTTTGTGGTAGGTATCTTGAAGCGATGCACGCACGAATCTTTTGGACAGGAAAAGATTTTTCATGAATTTCTCGTTGAAAACGGAATGCGCGTCCCATTCTTGGAAAAGGTCAACCTTATTCGCAATCTTTCGCAATAAGAATGAAAGAATTCTACTTTTGCTGAAATACAGAGTGTGAAATACAATCTGTGGTTCGTATTCAGAGCTTGAATTCAACCGTTTCTCAAATAATTTAAAACTTTGTTCTCAGAATCACAATAAATCTCAAGATGCTGTGTGAAAACTTCATCTAGCCCTCCCACACTAGCGTTTGTGGCTGCACTGCCCCCCGATTGTCTAACTTATATCAAATAGTAGCTAATCAAAATAACCGTACAAAAGTAATCCGCGAAAACACTTGACACATCACATCGCCCATTTGATGCCGAAATATCGTTTTTAGATTTGTAGAGTCCCTTTTCTCGGATTGTATACGACTAGCAGTACGTCCCGGCTTCGCACGGGTGTAGGTACTAATGAAACTACCGGGATAAAATAAAGCATATAATCTTCCCAACAGTCCATTGTAGGTACATATAAACACACATATTGGTAAAATAACTTTTGAAATCGGCTAAGTAGTTTCGGATATTACCTCCGTCAAATAAACAAACAAATTTTAACTCTTTATAATATTAGTAGAGACTTTGCGCGTTTCACGGGCGTGTGAGTGACTATCGACCCTTTTCCAACACAAGCTGTGACAAAACAAAAAGTATAAGCTTTGACGAGCGCACTGTCCAAGGCGGTCTTTCAAAGTTCAATTTTCGCTCACTACAGACTACACAAACAAATTTTGAAGTCGATTGAGTACTCCTAGAGGAAGGAAGACATAGAGCGCTGTATTGTCAATCTCATAAAAAGAAAAAGAAGAAATTTTAACAATCTTGTGAGTAAAAGGGACAAAACATTATCTTTTGTCCTCGCGTGTTTTTGTGTGTCCGGCAAATTTTCTCTCAATTTGCTCCGAATTTTGTGCAACGAAACTTTGGAATATTTATTTATTTATTAATTACACACACATACCCTCTTATGCAAAATCAACCAGTAGACCTTTATTAGCTAATACTTTATTAAATCTGTTCTATTTCTTTTCGTTGCCATAGGAGAGAAACCACAAAGTTTCGTTGTACAAAGTTCGGAGCAAATTACAAAACATTCTTTAAACCTATATTTAATTCAGTAGGCACCAAGTCGTATCTATTTTACAATAAGTATTTATGTAAGTTGTTATGAATTATGAAAACATAAATTATTGTTTTTATATAAATATTGTTTGTCCCTCTCAACGTCCACGCTGGTACGTCCAGGTACCATTCTAGGTCCATGACTTACAAACTACAAAGTATCAAAGTAACTTTGCAGATTTTGTTTGAGTGCTTACAAGACTCAACTTGTAACTTTAAGTTATCCCGAGAAATATTCATGTAACGCAATTTATTATTAACATCGCTTTTACTTGGAATTATGTTTGTATGCTTTGAGTTTTTGTTTATTTTTGTGATTGATGTTGTTGATTATTTTTAGTGAAAATTTGGATAAGTTATATTATTTTGTAATTTAAGTAGCGTAGTAGGTATAAGATCATTGAGTAATATATATACATAGGTAATTTCGTAACTTTACTTTTTGTCTAATGTTCAGTATAGGTATTTATTATACTTTAGTCTACACAGCGGATTCTTAGGCAGTAAATAGTCCTGTTTTTACCATTCGTGTACGGAACCCTAAAAACAAAAGAAAAATACGAATATTAACGTCAGTTTACAATATTAGGAAATGCTGCCAATTCCATAGAAAATCTCCTTCGGCAGCAGACGAGCGTTTACCGGGTACGTTATGACGACAATTGGGTTACTATCCGTCACGTCGAGGCATATTGACGGGAGGTGCGAGCAAACTGGCGATTAAAGTTGCTGTTTTTGATACTTTCCAACTACATTTGTTATTTTCATCATAAATTAAATAAAATAAATAAAATTGTACGTTCGTATATCAGGGCACTCACCTGCCCGTGTAGCATGTAAGTAATGTATCTGATTGTATCAAGTGAGAACGTAGGTGTGGATGAGCCGTACCCGACGAGCATACGATACGTGTTCATTTGATACAGTATCAGATATACATGCTACACGGCTAGGCGAGTAGTCTAATTAAGCTACTTATGTGCTTTATCATAAAATAAATAAATAAATAATAAATTCTTTATTCTATTTCTCGAGTTTTCGACTCTACCAGACAAAGCTTCGCCACAAACAAACCCTTACAATTGCTCGTTCCAAAACAAAAACAAAGCCAATTTATAGCAAGATACCGTGAAAACAAAAATATTTTATCGTGTTTACGTCAATGTGTCACATAAGTGGCGGAGGGCTCCGGAAATCTCATAAGTTGAATCGAGTCAATGCGAGTCGATCGCGGCTTTATTGACCGGTTTTTCATTGTGTGAAATATCTTTCACAGAAGTAGAAGTAGTAGTAGTAGTTGTAGAAGTAGATTTATATTTGGCGGTGATTCGGTGTGGCACTGACTAATTAAAAATTCCTAAATTCAAAAGATTTTTATTTCGTTCTCAATAAAGTTCAAAACAAAATGACAGTCTGACTGAAAGTCATAAAATTACCAAAAGATCGGCACCCAGCTTTATCAGCCCGTACGAGTATTTATTTATTTATTTACACACACATAGACTATAACATTACAGTATACTAATACAATATTTCTGATTTTGATCTTTTCATAAATCCAGCTTTGCTAATAATCACGCCTCCTTTCCGTTGGGGTAGGCAGAGCCTTCCACTTGCTACGATCCTTACATTACACCTCTTTTGCCTCATTCACAATCATCATACACACTCGACGGTTTATGGCATTTAAGTATAAGAATATTGGAATAATTTAGTTATACTTAGTTTAAAAAAAAACAGACAAAAGCAATGACAGTTATCTAATTACGGTATCGTAAGGGGTGTGGGGGATGCTGCGCCAGTCGCGATCCGTACGTCGAACGGGACGCACGTGTCTTCGCGGGAAATATGGCAGTGACGTGTTATGGGTAGTGACTGTGATAGTGAAGTGGCTAACTGATCATGTCTGTGCTGCTTGTTTTTGGACTTTTTGTGGGTAAGTTTGTTTAAATTTAATATATAAAAATGTTTTGTTGGTTTTAAGGTAAATTAACTTAAAACACAAAGTTTGGTTAAAGTACCAGTTGAACTTTTATTATTTTAAACAATATTTGGCTGGAAAGTAAAAAAGCAAAAAACTAAAAAAAAATGTAGAGAATTGACTTAACAGGTATTTCTATTAAAACTACTGAATCAATCGTTATTTCCAGGGGAAAAATCTAGTCTAATATTTCTATTATTGTGTCTAATTTATTATTACATTTATTTACATATATTTACATTTATTTACTAAAGCTAAATTATTACCTGCATATTTACATAACTGTAAAAATGCAGTAAGATCCAGGATCGTTACAAACTATTTTGAGGTAGCTCAACAAATCCAAGCCACTACGAAAACAGAAGCAATGTGTGATACTTATGTATGATAAAATACATAAGTACCTACCACAATTTATGTCCAAATACGAATTCTGAGCTATCAAATTAAAATAATATAATTTTCGTTTAACTTTTGTATTAACTATGTCCTCCAAATAAAGCATTTCCTCATATTTTTATGACAAAGGATGACAGTCAAAGAAGCAAAATGCCTGTGGCTAAAGGTCAAAGGTCAAAGCTTTGGAAAACCGCTACAGAAAGTAAACTCACTAAAATAATAATTATCTTTCAACAAAAGTAAAATTAAATGGCATATGAATTACCTTAACTCTCTTTGACTCTTTTTCTTTGAAGATGTCTAAAGGGGTAGGCTTATGCACGTCCATTATTTACTACAGTTAAGGTTAAAACTGTTAAATAATCGTAAATGTTGCGTAGGAATACTTGGTCTTTTAAAAGAAAGAATAGCTGGTTTAGAAAATTGTTTACTATTTTTAGCTAGAAGAAAATTTCTAGGAAACAAAAGAAAACTTTTGTTCCCTAAAAATTCTCTTCTATTTTAAACGAAAAACACATTTTATAAAATAAAAAACACGATAAAGTTCCGTTGTTTTAGTTTAAAATGAAAGGGGTAATAGACTATTTAAAATTAAAATCAAATCAGCCATTGGACCAATTTTGTATACAGTCTGTGTTTGACAAACCGACTGTATTAAATTCATATAATATTAAACTTTCTGAAAATTTCAAACATCCCGGATGAAGACAGGGTTATAAAGTCACGACAGGACCCTTTAGGTAATCAAACTCACCAGAGCTCATACAAACTTTAGGAGTCCGACACCGTCAGTCAAAGGGAACTTCACAAAAATCGAGATTGAAACCTTTGAACCTTTGCAAATACCTACATGAGTTTCTATTCGTAAAATCCGAAAAGGTTGCTTTGGTTTTGATAGAAACTGATGACGTAAGATCACGTTCGTCATTGAGAATTAATCAGAGGATTTTGTGAACGTTAGATGACGTCCGTTGATAGACGAAAACGCCTTGGCCAGGTTAAGACAAATGTTCTGAGCGGCAACAATCTGCAAATCGAAAACGATGCATAGTGACAATCATCGCAGCTCGGCTTATGTTGGTTAATCCTCCGAATTCAGTTTCTACCAATTTAAGCTGACTTGCGATTCGATGCCGAAATAAATAATATAATAATCCTCCTCCTCGCGTCGGTATCCTCATTGCTGAGGGTCGTGATCCCCTGAGTCTGGAGTTGTTTTGCTCTTTACAATGCTGCGCCATTTGTCCCTGTCCTTGGCATCGTGGAGCGCATCATGTAGCTTGGTGTTCAGTGTGGAGCGGATTTGGTCTGACCATCTTAGCGGACTGCGGCCTCTCGGACGATTGCCCTCTATTTTGCCAGTAACCAAAAGTAATAATAAATAAATAATAATCCTATTTAGGTCTCGCTAGCGAACTCATGCTTTTACACAAAGTCAAGTAACGGTCGCGACCTCCCGATCCCGTCTCGATTTTTGGTCGCGGTCTCTAGTCGCGATCATCATAATTCGTCAGTATCCACATGTTGTTCAAACCCAATCCTAAACGTGTCCCAATAGAGATATCTAACCGACTTCGGTTCTTTCATCCCCAAATGTTTATTACTACATTTCTTTTGCCCTTATTTTCTAAGATGATGGTAGCGCTATATTTTGTCCGTAAAAACTGTGTTGGTCTAACTTGCTGAAATGAAGAAAGAAAGATAAACCATTTATTATCCGTAGGATCTTGAAAATCATATCATAAACTCACATACCATAATGCAAAAAAAATTTTTTTTAACCTATACTTTCCCACTGCTGGGCAAAGGTCTCCCCCAATTGTTTCCATTTCTCTCGGTCTTTTCCCAGGTCCCACCAACCCTTTTGAAAGGTCCAAAATATATTTATTTATTAAGATCTTATTACTAGGGGATTTTATTGCCTGTTCTATAGTGTTTAGACATTGATCTTGTGTTCCGATGTTTTTTGCGGCGATGTACCTACCATCATGTGCAGAAAGACAAATCCTGTAAAATGAAAGTTTGTTCGAAATAAATATTTGACATTTCTTAAAACATACTAAAAACATTGTGTCTGCTGTCGAGAATCAAACTAGCACTTTCTGCTTTCAGTTCACATGACGGTGTCTCTATTTCAGAAACATCTAATCTTCTACATAAGTACCAATCCAGTACATAAATATGACCCGAAGCCACTATTATCCCGATCATATACATAAAGTACCTTGTATATCCACTGTTAGCTTTTTATGACGTCATTATGTACATTTTATCGGCAGGAATTGAATTATAGAGTAGATCGGTGTAAGTACCTTTACTTATAACTTAGTAGCACGTTTGATTGTTTGTTTGTTTGGCGGAGGTACCTAATCTCCGAAACTACTCATCAGATTTCAAAAATCCTTAAACGATGTATGAAATAGACTGTCGGGATGGTTATAATAGGCCATATTGTATCCCGGTAGTTTCATTAGTACACCCGTGCAAATCCGGGTGAATATAACACAAATATTTAATAGTTACTTTAAAGTGACTAAGACAGAAAATAAAACAGACAAGCTCGAGTGATGTGAGTGACTGATCAGAGTTCAAAATACATTGCACTGGTCCACATTTTGAAAACTTTCCCGGTGTCATGGTCATATTCGAACCCGGAAGTATATTATTGAGCATGACTCCCACTACACCGATACAGTCAAAACCCGGAGTTGACCTACATGGGACGAGCGGCCGGCACTTATCCAATTTATGCACTGGAAACGTGTCACTCAACTTTGTCATTGCGATTTATAAAATTTAAAATGTTTACACGGGCAATAATAAGCAACTAAGTTGCGAGTGTGACACTTACTGTGGGCTTATTTAAAGTTTATGCACATGTTACTCCACTTGTCGTCGTGATTCGTTAAAGCTGAACTACTTCTGTACGGGCAATTCAAAGCAACTAAGTTGCGCCACCAATTTTAAATTACTACAACAAAGTTAGTTTCACATTTCCACTGGATTATTTCACATTTGGCAACATTTATGCAGTCATGTGGAGCAATTACAAATCGGCAATGGCGCAATTAGAAAAATAATTACCATAACAAGTGCTGTTTTGTGAGATATCGCCGCATTCTGGCGCCGTTCCAGCGTGTCGCCAGCAATTATTCCAAAAATTGCATGTATGCATTTAAAGAATGTCAAAATAAAAACGGAATAAATAAGGGTAAATTAAATTAAAACCTTTTTACACAGTGCAAGATTATTTTGCATAATAATAGAATTGACTTGTTTGATGGTTTAACGTCTTATACTCGTAGAATGAAAATAAAAACATAAGTCACTGAAAACATAAAAAAAAAAATAATGAATTACATAGACTTGCAATTAACTTACAAGTGTCGCCCGTTTGTTTGGTCTCACATATCATTTCATGCAAACCTGCGATGCGTGTGTCGTTTAGTCGGCCATTTTGATAAATTGCTGCCTTCATACATAAAATAACTCCCAAAGTTAGGTCAAAGCCGTATTAGCCTAGTGACTCGCTTTACATAGTAGTAGGTTCAAATTCTGTTCGTTCCTAAGTTTTTCACTTCGGAATATTTTTATGAAGACTTTTAAGACGCAACTTGCTTCTGACTTCCACTAATTACCTTTCTCGTAGCGTGGATGGCTTGTATGCCGTGTACGATAAACTGTACCGTTCGAACTGTACCGTCTGATCGTAACGATTGATCGTAGCGTGGATGCCCACCATTACTGTTCCGTTCGACTGCACCGTCTTAAAAAATCGGACGAAACTGTACAGTTTTACAACATCCACGTAACGATTTATCGGTACCGTTCGAACTGTACCGTCTGATCGTAACGATTGATCGTAGCGTGGATGCCCACCATTAGGCTCGTATTCAGGCGTGGATTGTGATTAATTTCTCAGTTTCCACAGAGAACTGTCAAACCGTTCATTACTTGCACGGAGACTCAAGTCGTGATAATCATCATAATACCTAATTATCTAGATAAATTGTCAGGGGTACAGAAAAGCCCTATAATCAGTGTAGAAGCAGAATGGTAGAAGTAAGAAAATCACCTTCACAGTCACATCACAGTATAATAAGAAAATGCGTTACTTACATAATTACATACTATTTTTGATATTTTACGGCTAAACGTGAAACCAGGTCACTGTTCAATAGCAGTTACACCTGTAGGTTTGATCCCAACTCGACAGGAACAGTAGGCTCCGCTGTTTATGTCAAGAAACCTGTAGGTACACTCGGAACTGTAAAGATATTGCGGTAAAAACTTATTCGCCGACTTCAAAAAAGGAGGTTTTATGTTTCACTGTATGTTTTTTATGTAAGTTTATTAGCCGATGACTTCGTGAATAGTGGACGGATTTTGAAAATATTTTTTTTGTTTAGAAGAATAAATAAAGTCCCGTGGAAGGAGGTGAAATTTTGAGGATCTGAGTAGGATCTTCGGAGTTACGAACAGAAATGTACCTCGAAAGTGCAATGTATTCCCATTTTACACGAAATTGAAGGCCTTTATACAATTAAATTTTGCCACAGTCATTGTTGACTGTACATATTATCTCGTGCGATCTCTTTCAGCCCTTATTACGTACTTACCCCGATCTGATATTCGGAGGCTGCGCGGGCAAATGATCGCGCATTAGCCTAAAGCGAGGCTTTGGAGCAATAACCACAAATTTTTCGAGCGAATGCTGCATTTAAATATCCAAGGCTGGAGTTTCAGTGCTTGTTCCGGTTTTTTTTTTTAATTTACACTAAACTTATGCGCTATAACTGAAACGCTTCTTACTGCTAGTCTCAATAACCTCTCTATTTTTAGTTTTGCTTATTTAAACGTAGGCCTGTAGGCTTACTATGGCCGTAAAATTCTGTTTAGGTCCTATAATGAACTGCTTTTCGTAAGCTGAAGTGCTGACGTAATGTTTGGAGAGTTAGAACCTAAACTGAATTGTTTAATAATACGTCATAGTAAACCTCCAGTTTAAGCTTACAAAAAGAACCTAAGGCCGTATGCATGTCAAAAAATAAGCACGTATTTTGACTCTCTGGCTATCGCTCTTAGTCCGGACAATTCGGACTCTAATATGCGTACAGCCTTACGTATGGATCCATCAAACGTCAATTCGGTTGAAGTCACAATTTTCGGTTGCATATTTTGCCCATTCATAGAGGCCCGTGTATTTCTGTCCTCATATTTCGAAGCCCCTTTTGGTTTTATTTGAGGTGTGACTGGGTTTTTCTAGAGTGTGGGATGATTTTGGCCTTTTTAGCTCCTCGAATACAGGATTGTTATATACTCGTTATGTGCGCCTGTCAAGGGCACTGTAGCTTTTAACTTCGTTTTTTATTTACTTAGCAGGTTTCCTTGGTGTGGTATTTAGTTGTCATGAAATGCACAAGTAGCAAAATAAAATAAAATATTCGTTCGTTTGTTCGTATTCGACGGAGTTTTTAAACTTTTTACTAACTTAACTTACCACTTAACATTTGCCTAAAGGCCTCCGTCATGGCTTGAAAAATATAAAACGAATTTAAATGAACAATCTAAAATCAGAGTAACGTTCGATCATCCAGGTATGACTAGGTAGTTACCTACCTACTTATGTTTGTTTACGCAAACTAATACCTCTGTTCCAAAGGATTTTTATCCACGGCTAAGAACTTTGAGACACATCTTAGCCAATAACCGTCCAGGGAAACTAGCTTGGAAACATCCTGTGAACTAAAATAACAAGGGTCTTAAAGATTCCGTAACAAGATAAAGAACTTTGTCGTTGTTAACGGTATGTTTTCATATGTTAACGAATCCTATTACGTAAAACATACTAGCTGGACCTGTTGTTTTACTCGTCTTATTCCTTGCTTGGTTTTGAGTCCTATCGTATGTGAACTTGCCTCAAGTAATTAATAAATAATAAGTAATAAATAAATATCCTTGGACATTCCACACATCGTCATCTAGTCCCAAGCTAAGCAACTTAATGCTTGTGTTATGGTAACCAGATGACTGATATAATACATAGATACATTTTTTTTAGTAATGAGTTTATTAGGATAATACAAAAAAACTCTGGCCTTTACACATCTATACTTCTAAGAGCAATCTTTGTCTACACCTAACGAGACAGTGTAGAGCATGGGACACAATTTTGAAAAAAAAAGACGTATGGCACTCGGGGACTGCCGCGGTAAAGCTATTGCATACCACCTAGAGGCGAGTTGCTGAACTAAAGTGACAGCGGTCAGGTGATTTCGTTACGGAATTTCTGGATTCGGTCTCCACGCCAAGGCCCGCGATAGAAGCTATGCAATAGCTTAATAAAAGTGTGTGTTTTATATTATGTAGGTATAATTATTTGACCTTAAAATCAATCGTAATAGAAACGGGTTTATCTAAAATTAAACATACAGTAAGATATACAATTAAAACCTTTTAGCATAATGAAAAGTGAATATTAACATTATTTTTGAGAATCGCTTACCCGTAACGCTTTGTAGGCTTTCCGGGTTTTTAGGCAAAGTTGGGATGGGAGCCTTTCAAAATATTTTCGGAACTTAAAAGGTTTCCTAAAAATATTGGTTTTGATGCTTCTATGACTCACTTTACAATTATAAATGAGTTACTCTTACTCGCCCGCGGTTCACATGGTCGTCATCTGGATAAAAAGTAGACAAAGCAGATATAACCATCCCGACAGTCTATTCTTCACATCAGTGAAAAAAAATTTGAAATCTGCTGAGTAGTTTCGGATATTACCTCTGTTAAACAAACATTACCTCTTTATAATATTAATTGCAATCATTGTTTAGTTGCAATTTGCATCTTGGCAGGATCATCATAGGGTACAATGACAATGATTTCCAAAAATACCAACAGTTTCGAAAAACTAAGTTGTTTCTCTGCATTTTATACCCTTAAGGTCCAAAGGGAATTAAATGTTGTATCTGTCCTCAGCTTAGGGGACAGATTTAACTTTTTCAATCTGTTGGAGTTTTGAACATTTAAAATGTCCTAAACAATTTCTACACACGTATTCAATTTGAGATAATGTTTCAATATTAGGAAGTAACGACATACTGGGGCTTATGGTACTGTTCAAAATTCCATTGTTTTCGATTTCGAGCATCGTGAGGAAACCAGTTAGCTTAGCAGCGTCGATGGGCTTGCAACCTGTCGCCCGAAAGTTTTTTTGTTTCTATGTCTCTCGGTGTTTTGCTTGGTCCCACCAACTCTTTAGGAAGGTGTCGAGGTCATCTCGCCAAAGTTTCTTCGGCCTGCCCCGGCTTCCCATGGCGTGACGATCCCCTCCCAGATATCCCCGATAGTTAACTTCTGAAAAATGTGGGCATGTAAGTACCAAATATGTATTTGGACATACCTACCTCTTACTACCACTTACTTTTAGACATTTGAGGATGTAAAAATTACATAAAGATCTAACAGATTTTTTTTTCATTTCGAGCGAGCAAAGCGATTCTTTTTATTTTAAGTGGTAACTTGGGTGATTTTGCTTTTGTTGTTTCTCTTTTTTCAGTCGAGGTACCTAAAAATCGTTTGTAAAGATCCTTAGGTGGCTCACCTGGTTTTTATTGTATTTTATACAGATATGTAAATATCTAGTAGTTTAGTTACTGAAAATTTGCCTTAAATAGTATAAAACTTGTATTAAATAGGCTTCTTGGTACATGTTATAGTACCATTCTTGGTACATGTTAAAGTACCAAAACTTTCCCAACATCCAAAGGGTATTTCGAATTCAGTGTCTTCAGATTATCTCCCGGCCCATCTGCGCTCGGGGCTCATTTACATTTTCAGTTCTATCCCCTATAATAATAAATTAGTTTTTTCTCTGGCAGCATTTCCATATTTTTGCAATAACATCGTCTGCTCAGAAACAGAATTATATTCTTTCTCTCTCCTTTTGTTTATTACTCGAGTACAATGGATGTTTTGGGGAATAATAGTGTTTTTGTGTATTGTTATAAGGCTGTCTGTCCTAATTAGGCTAAGACGTAACTTATGTTACAACTTCAAATTATTATACCTTAGGTGGACTTTCCACTAAATACCTTAAGCTATGTCTCTAAGCTTACAGATCAATTTTATCGCTAGTTGCGCTACTAAAAATTATTAAATGATCAGTAGGTACCTATAAAAAGTTGAAATATTAAAACTATAAAACGGCTAGTTGTATTAGTTTTGAAGTAAAACTATTTTAGTTTTAAACTCGATCGTCGTTATTTCACTTTCCAAGCGATGTATCGTTCTTTATAAGTCACATCTTCCGGCTTTGCTATAATTATCGCTTAGCTTTGACCTTGCTTGCTGTACCTTTATACAGCCCTTATTTTTGAATATCTTCGAAGATACTTGAATAGTGTGTAATTACAAATCATATATTTCTTCTTTTATAATTATAGACCCACTAGTTAGGGTGTGTATGTACAAGTACATACATTATGTACCCACGGCTGTGCATAATGTGCAAGACCAATTTCAACTGTATAGCTGTCCATGAAACTAATGCCAGCCATTCACGATCAAGTTTTCCGTCAAGTTTGCAGCGTGCTTGATGCTATGGATGTGCATGACAAGTCTACTTTAACGCCAATACCATAGTCATGTCTACTGGACGCCGCATCAAACCCGCTCCAAACTAGACGAAATAGAGATGTAGTCGTAAAGTTCCTAACTCGATTTTGATTGTGGGCGGCTGGTATGACAGATGGAAATCGGAGTCTTAGCAATAGGGTCTCATTATTGCCCTTTGGGTACGGAACCCTAAAAACGTAAAGCTGAGATTGTAACAACACACCGAAATCTTCAGTCATCTTAAGTTCTTTTGAAAATGTTAAGATATTCTTGTATATTTTTTCTGAATGATATTAAAACAAAAGCTTCAAAGCGTCGAACAGACGCGATACGCAAAAACAGATGTTCGATATCAGAATACCAGATATAAAGTACTTTTTGTGTAGGATTATTTTTAACCGACATCAAAAAAGGGGTTCTAATGTTTATAATTTTATTTTATGATTGTTTACCGATTACTTGTTGTCAATACTATAATAAAAATACTGAACAGACTCATAGAACTTGTAGTTTTTTACCGTGGGAAACTCTGGTGACGGAATTTGTAGCTAAAAAGCCTCCATCATGACTTAACAATATTCAATGCCGGAATCGACAATTCAACGTGCCCTCCAAAGCATTCATTTAATGCCACTTGCGGTCACCCATCAAAGTTGTGACCGCTCAGAACGTTGCTTAACTTCGACGATCTACTAAGAACGTCAGCAATATTCACCACTAGTACTTTTCTGTTTTTGTGATATTAGTACTTATAGATTTTATAGGAAAGTTTGAGGTCATCAAAAGTTTGTTTTGTCCTTCAATCGATAGGATCTACAAGCCCTTACACGAACAACTCATACGTGCAACTTTACCTACATGTACTGTAGCGGATCTTGCAACTTTAGTTGCTCAAAATAGTCAATAAATTAATCAATAAATTAATTAATAATAAATGATTGACATTTGCAAACAAAAACGAAAACCCTAAACAGGTAGGGTGAATTATTATTATCTACTCGTATAAGTAAGTAGTATATTTAGATTTTTTCGCATTTGATATTTTGATGGACCATTGAACTAAAACGGTATGTTTCGTGGAATGTCTAAAATTATTTTAGTTAACTCTAGAATTAGGATTATCTAAACTCCCATTTACTACGGTGTGGATTAAAAGTTCCATTTTAATGTAGCCTGTACTTTTGTAACAATTTTACTTATAAAATACTTTTTAAACTATCGCGACTTGGAAACATAATTTATAAACGGTCTACTCGTGACCACGATAACTGTAACGTCATCGAAACGTCAAGGTAAATAAAATGATTTCAATACGCGATTAACTCCCGTTAATATTTATAAATTTTACTTATGTTTTTTTTTGTATTTTGTATTTGTAGACAAAAAACTTTGTGTTGCCCGTACACGCTGTGAACATCTTAAGATGGATTACCCTTTCAGATGTGCCACCCAAGGGAATTCCAGCTCTAATCTACTGGGCCAGTCGGCGAACTTCGACAATCCTTAAATCGAAGGGTCCATTTATAATCCGATCCCCACTTGACAGTTATTATATTGGAAAAGAATACCAGTTGACAAATTGCTTTTGAAAATAGCTTGGAAGTGGATGAAGGTTGTAGGTAGGTATCCTCGGGTTGTCCATTTTGAAATAAGAAGAAAATATGTGCGATATAGTCACTGTTTATCAATAAGATAATCCTCAAAGGAAAGCTCTAAACGGTGAAGGAAAATATCATGAGTATACTACTGATGATATTGAGACCGCGGGGCACAGCTAGTAACAAATAAATGGAAAGAGAAAGTGGCATATGTTTTGGGTGTCCGTCTTTTTACAGTTTTACACCACTTATGTAGGTACATACATACTACATACATATAATCACGCCTCTTTGCCATGGGGGTAGGCTGAGACCACGGATCTCCACTTGCTACGATCCTGACAAACCTACTACTTATGTAAGTAATCTGTGTTTTACACTCAACTTAGTCAGTATAGAATGAAAACGAAGAAATTATTTTAATAATTATAAATATTATTTAAACGTCTACCAAAGTAAACTTATTAAAATATTTAATACATTCATTCAAACTTTTACTATAATTAATAACCTACTTTGGTAAGTATGCGAAGAAAGGCAACTTAACAGACTTTGAAACTTGTTAATAATTAAAGAATAACTTAGCAACTTTAAGTTTCACAACAAAGATGGAACGGGACCTTTTTGAATGAAATATTCATGATGCGGTCTAAAGACAGAGCGTATTTTTGCACCAGAGTGTACAGAAATAAAACATTGAAGTATCTTTTTTTGAAATATTTATTTTCGTAGGTAATAAATACATTCTAATAAAAATATATATTCCAAAACTTTGGGAAATAACTAAGGTAAATAACGAGATAAAAACCTGTGTCTATAAATTTCAAAAATATGAATTGTGATCGCGAAAGTTTCAGAAATACCATTGGAGTATCTTTCTTTATTATGTATGTGTATATTCACTACTAGCTGCGCCCCGCGATGTTTCCCGCAGTGAATAGTTCCTTTTTCACTGTAAATATCGAGATCAAAAGTAGCCTATAAGGTAATTCAGGGTATAAGCTTTCATGGTATCAAATCCATTCAATAGTTTTCGCGTGAAAAAGTAACAAAGATGAATGTATCTTTGTTACTTTTTCACGCGAAAAAATTCACAAACTTTCGCATTTAATTATTATTAGATTTAATATATTTAAGTTTTGTGCCCTGTTTATTCATCATCATCATCTCAGCCCATTTCCACTTACTGTTGGGTATAGGCCTGGGTATAGGCCTCCTCTCTATTACGCCACTCTCTCCGATCCCTCGCGAATCTCATCCACTGATGACCGACCACGCTTACGATGTCGTTCGACCATACAAGTTAAATAAAATTCAAATTATCCTGCAGTTCCTAACTAACTTAGCATAAGTTATACAACTATTCTGAATGCACTTTCAAAGTTTCGAGGAAGTTACCAGTTTTGGAAAGTTGCTACCAGTTTTGGGGCTAGGTAATGACCGTCGAATTCATCTTACTCAAAATGACACGGTGGCTATGTAAAGCCGAGTTGGTCAAGTGGGATTGCACCTTAACTTTGGGTATTGAGATCGTTTTTTGTTTTCTACAATTCGCAATATACTAATGAATGAAAAAACCATCCCGAGAGTTCAATTATCGCATTAGATATAATACCGTCTGTAATGATAATTTAGTTTAATAAAGAATTGAGAATTGAGAATTGAGAATTCTACACATCGGTAAAAGAATTTTTGAAATCGGCTGAGTAGTTTCGAACAAACAAAACAACATTACCTCTTCATAATATTAGTATTGTCAGGGGTGCCTCACCTTGAACATTGAAATCACTCCTATTTTTCGTCGGGATATTTTTTGGTGTTGGATTTTTACGGCGTCACCTAGCGGCGTTTAGGCATCCGATATCCGAAAAAATAGGAGTGATTTCAATTTTCAATGTTCGAGATGAGGTATCTGTACTTATGTAATCTGTGGTATTATATACGATAATAGTTTTCTCTGACTTCATTTGACAATTCCTTAAGTTGCATCATTCTACGAGATTGCAAACCTTACGAGTCATAACATAGATCAGGAGCCGTACCATGAGGTGTTAGCGATTCAGTTTAGGTTCTGCCTTACTGTCAAAACTTTACGTCAGCGCCTTACTTTACGTCAAAACTGGATCGTAGTTGGACCTAAACTGAATCGCTATAAACGGTCATGGTAAGCCCGCAGGGCAATGATCCATGACACGATTTGAGAGATCAGTAATACCGGCTTATTGAATACAGTACACGCTGAAAGGAGATTATCGCTGGTATATCTCTTGTGCGCTTCGCTGGACCGTGAAGCGCAAATTACGGTAGCTTAGTGTCTATGGAAAACATGTTTGGGGTTTTTGTTTTTAGAGGTAGAGGCTTCAATGTCAAATTGAGGTAAATGTGTGTAGTTTTAATCAAACTTATCAACGCTACTGACTAAAATTTCATACATTCACTTAAATTTGACGTAAAATACGTAATTTTAGAACTGTCACTCAGACGGTCTATTTGATTTGAACTTTATTGTGAACGAAATAAGAGTTCTCGAATTTAGGAATTTTTAGTTAGTCAGTGCCCCGCCGAATCACCGCCAGTGCCACACAGAATCAGCGCCATTTTCTTTTCAAGCTTTATTTTATTTTATTTATTAGGAAAAACAAACAATTATGTTCAAACATGTTGAGTACATCTAGGTAGGTACTAATAGTAGGTAATTAGTAGCAAATTATTATGAACATATTCCACAACGTTTTACACAGATTACCTAGTTTTATCCTCGTTGTTTAACACGAATCACACGAAGCTTACGATAAAATACCCCGAGTTTAAATATCACAGTCATGATCTGACCCCTGATAATTGCCCACTGAATTTGCCGAGCCAAAGTTCAGGGTCAGATGTTTGCGAAGCACACAGCCAATTGGCATTTGCCAATAATACCATGTTGACAGATGTACGCTCGGTTATTGGTCAAATTGATTGGTTCTCAATTTCCATTACCCGCTAGATTCGGTAATGAAAATGGAAACAAAGTAAATATAGGTACCCAGCGGCACAATTAACCGCCCACCTTGATTTTTCTAGTTTGAAATTACCCTACTTACAACTGGTACTTACATGATATACAAAAAAATAAAAAGTATTTTTACAAAGGTAAAGTTTAATTAAGTAATAGATTTTTTTTCCAATACCTACATCAGGAATCGCGAATCGGAAGTCATGACATAAACCCAACCGGAAATGACGGTACGAAACTGAAAGTTCCAATAAATCGTAAATTATTTCAAAAAAGGAAAAGTTTATTTTCAAAAGGGCAAAAAGTACCACTTTGTTAAAAGGAAATTCAATAACTTTGGATTAAAATTACCTATTAATCCGATCCACCAATTTAAGCTAACTTTTATTTCATCTAAACGATGTCAAAAAATAGAATGGAAGAGGAAAGTCGAATAAAAGTTTTGCCTTTTGAAGTTTTAAACTTGGAGTTTTTGATATCCCAATTAGTTTGTTTGTTTTGTTTTTTTTATTTATTTACTTCACAACTTAAGAAAGTGTTTTATTAACATTTTTAATTTTTTTACTTTTTTTATAAGTTATTCTACTAATCCGGATGGAGGTAAATTTATCTAATCAGCCTGATTTTGTTTCATAAATTAAATATTAAGGAGGTTTGTAGCACATAAAATAAGGTTCTACCAAGTTTTTATAACCGTAAAAATATTATGACGAAACATGTTTCCTTCAAATACAAAGCAGCTCATATATTCTAACTTTTATCTTTGGCAAAGACATTCTAGCGAAAATTCTTAGAAGTTATTTCTCAAACAGAACTCTGAATACTTCTACAGACACCGTTATATTAAAATTGCTGGAGTTATTATCAATGTACAGAAGAAAATTCAAGTTTGAGAAACATTATGTTGCTTGTTTTTCATTGGCTAATGTATTTTTCGTATGTTGCTTATTTTCTCAGGCTAATGTAGATATTCTTCGGAAGTACATATTTCCAATTTCAAATAGTTACTAAACTATGTAAACTATGTTACTAAACTAAGCTGAGGAAAGATCATAGTGATAAATATGTATTACAAAATATGTACATCTTAATCTAGAAAGTGACTTACAACAGGCAAGAGCGAAACCGTCTAACATAGCGCCGTCCCCGGGGAATAAAAAGATAACTAACAAATCGTAAATTTTCAGGAGAGCCAAAAAACATGTTTTTGTCTATAACTTCTAAAATACTAGACGTAGAAACATGATTGAATGTTTTAAAAAAAGTTGAATTTTAAAGAATTTTAGATAATAATGAGTAGCTCATGTAACTTATGTTTGAACGGAGATATTTAAAAAACAAGAAGTTAGTCAAAACCAATCGTCACCTGTGTTACGTAATGTCCGTTATCATTTTATTCACGGTATTTTCTAACCAAAGTCATATATTGCACCTCAGCTATATCATTTTATTCATAGGGTTATGAGATTTCAAACGCAAATGATAATACAATCATATCATTTTGTTCTCGTCAACATTCTACTACCATTTTTATGTTTAATGAACTATACAATCCTACTTCCTACTAATATTATAAATGTGAAAGTTTGTGAGAATGTTTGTTATTCTTTCACGCAAAAACGGCTGGACCGATTTGGCTGAAATTTGGTATGTAGATAGGTGATACCGTGGATTAACACATAGGCTTCGTTTTATCCCGATATTCCCGCGGGAACGGGACTTACGCGGGTGAAACCGCGGGGCGCAGCTAGTATACATTAATTTCCTCTTTCACTCAATCCATACACTTCTTCCTCGGCCTTCCTTTACTTGTATGTCCATCCACAGTTCCACACTCATACTCCAAACTTTCTTAGTGATATGACTTTCATCCCTCCACACAAATAAATAAGTAAATAATCTTCATTGCCCAACACTCTGATCCATACAACGCGACAGGTCTTATTATGGTATTGTAAATTTTCCCCCTAAGTTTAAGGAGCATTCGGCGGTCTCATACCGTCACTGAGACTTGTCGCCACTTCATTCATCCCACATTCATCCTGTTGTTAATGTCCCGGTCAATATTGTCGTCGTTTTGGAGAAGTAAACCAAGGTAGGTACTTGAAATCGGAGCAGACTGGTAGGGTTACACCATCTAAGGCAATCCAGGAGAAACTAGAGGAGCCACCAAAGTTACAAAAAAGATGTTCTGTTTTAGTGCGGCTGATCTTCAGGCCTACTCTCTCTAGTTCCTCTTTCCATTTTCTCAGTTTACTCTGTACCTCGATTGCCTCCTCTCCGACGAGAACAATGTCATTTGCAAATAACATGCACCAGGGTGCTTCCTCCTGTATGTCTGATGTCAAAGCATCCGTTACCAGGAGGAACAAATAAGGGCTTAAAGCCGATCCCTGGTGCAAACCTTCTGCCACATTGAACTCGCCAGTTTCGCCAGCTTCGGACCACACATTCGTGTGTGCATCGCATTCACAAGCCTAACATACCTACTTCCCTGGCATTTCCTTTTCTTTCAAAACCCACCACAGAACCTCCCGGAAGACACGGTCATACGCCTTCTCTAGAAAAATGAAAACCCAGAGCAAGTTCTTGTGCGCACGGCGGTATTTTTCGCAGAGTTGGCGTAGAGCAAATATTGCATCCGTTGTCCCTCGTCCCGGCATAAAATCAAATTGGTCCTGCCTGTACATCACCCTTATTCTTGAAGATGGGCACCAGTGAACTACTGCACCACTCTTCGGGGATTGCCTCCTCTCGTAACAACTTATTGAAGAATAAAGTCAGCCACTTCCATCCATCCGCCTTTAAAATCATCCATCCTTCAACTGGTATTCCATTTGGACCAATCATTCTAACTTCATCCACGCTTATCTCTCCTACCAAATCCAAATTTACTGACACATCCTCTAGTTTTCCACTCCACACATTCTCTTCATTCATCAACCTTTTAAAATGTCCCTTCCAACGATCTTTTATTTCTTCATCTTGCATTAAAACTCTTCCATTTTCATCTTTTATACATTTCACATGCGTTATAATTACATATCTCTAGCATTCTTAACTCTCATTTTTGCTGGTGGGCTTTTTGTCCACTAGGGCTTCCGAGCTTTTCATACAGTTCATCTTGGACCGTACCTCTAGCAATTGCTACCTCTCTCTTTGCTTTCTTCTTGCATTCATAATTATGTAGGTACCTATCTGTGCTGATACTGAGTAAGTTACCAATGTTAACTTACTTATTAAAATAGCTGGCAAGGCACACAGCTTCTGTCCACTTGATACCTACCTATCTTTCTGTATCAAATTTTTCAATGAATTACAATGGTGAGCAGGTTTCAAGCTAGAGGTCTATATCTGATCAAGATTTTACTGAGTTTAAATAGGAGGTACATACCATTATTAAAATTTTCTGGCTCCTCTTCACTCTAAAGTCTTAAAATATATTTTTGTCGTGTTATGACACCGCACTCAACAATAATCAATTAAAAACTAATTAGCACATTGTTTACGCAACAACACTCATCTGCAAACTGAGAGTGTAAACAAAAGTTATTGTAAATAATGTGAGAGAAGAGTATGGCAATACGTTTGACCATTCGCAACAGTAAAAATAGTTTTACTATAAGACACCTTATACGTATACGCATCAGACTGTTTTTACAAGAATAAAATGATAACTGCTTTTTATCATAATCTAGTCGAATAGCTTTCACGAGAAAATAATTGCAAGACTGTTTGTCATACAATAAAGTATGAACACGTTTAGATAATAGTACATTATATTTTTGTTCTTGAAATGTCAGGTATGAGTAGAATCGTAGAATAGTAATGTAATATTTTGTAACTTCGTGAGTAACACTACAATATTTATGAAAAAAATTGAGCAGATGTATTAGTACCCAAAGACCTCAAAAATGGTATAACACTAAGACAATGATAATGGTAGTTATCATTTTGTTCCCCGGGGACAGCGATAGGTATCTTTATACTTAAAAGAGGGTTTCCAAAGAAAAATAGATTATGTATAGATTAAGTTGATGAATAAACGATATTTTCATTTTCATTTTCATTTTCATGTATAACTAAAAAAACTCAGGCCTTTACATCTTTACTATACTCAATTTTTTGATTCGAACTAATAGAAACAAAAAAAAAACACACGTAATTGGTCGTCGAAAATAATAGTCGTTCTCGTGATTGGCTAAAATGTCAAATCAATTGTCAATTGTCAAATCTAGCCAATCACGAGAAAGAAAATTATTTTCGACGACCAATCACGTGCGCTTATTTTTCTTCCTATAAGTTCGTTTCAAGAAATATAGTATAGATGATTTATACAGCGTCAGGAGGCAATCTTTGCCTACACTTAACGGAACACTGTAGTGCCTGGGACATTGTTAAGATGGAATAGGCTTGCAAAAAAAAACTATACTAACATTATAAAGAGGTATGTTGGTTTGTTTGTTTGACGGAGGTAATCTCTGAAACAACACAGCCGATTTCAAAAATTCTTTCACCGATGTGTAGAATGACCTGTCGGGATGCTAGGCTTATTATTCCGGTAGTTTCATTAGTACACCTGCACAAAGCCGGGACGTGGTGCTAGTCTCTTATATCATTTGATACGCTAAAAAATACCAGGAATGTGCGATAAACAAATTAATGCATATTGATACAAACATTTCCCAATAAAACTGATTCAAACAAACAAAATTAATAACTGCATGCAAATAAATACCAAAATACTGACTTACGTTGTTTATGCACACAACAAACTCATTAATTTTCGATACAACAAAACAAGCAGTCGTTTTTGTTGACTGTACGTTTGGACTTTGATTAAAAACTGCATTCGAACCGAAACTAATTTAACTGGTCCCAGTGCAATTGATCGTGAGAATTATGTTTGCATAGTCTTCATATTTTGGATTTAAAATATCTTTTTGCTGTCATTTTTAAACATCATCATCATCATCATTGTCAGCTTGGTAGAACCCACTGCTGGGCATAAGCCTCCTTCCCTGAACGCCAAACACTTCTGCTTTGGGCCTTTTGCATCCAGGTCTTACCCTGTACAGCAACTATGTCGTCCATCCATCTGGCAGGTGGTCTGCCAAGAGGTCTAGTAAATTCCCGGGGCCACCATTCAGTTAAGGCTTTACTCCACCTACCATCACCAAATCTTGCCAAGTGCCCTGCCCAACTCCATTTTAGGTTTATAATACGGTCTCCAACATCTACCACTTTGGTACGACTTTACTTTACTTTTTTTTTTTTTTTTAAACATATGTGATCTAAACTCTTTTATAAATAGGCTAGTTGACTCTATTTTTATGTAGCTCATGATAAATAATTGTTCTTTTAGACCAAAAAAAATACTACCATATTTTTTGGACCTAAGAAACCGCAAAATTTTATTTTAAAAGTTCTACTTTTCAAAAACAGGTGAAAACGCTACCGCCATATTGGTCTATGGATTTATCTGTGCTGTGACGTCATTCGTATCCAAGACAATAATTTTCGTGATTTACGTCTAGGGAACATGCACATTTTGAAAAGTTGGCATTACTGTAAATTGGTTTTAGTTATGTGACATTTGTTTATTTCCGATACTAATGACGTCACCATAATGGCCGTAGCTTTTTCAGCGTTCCAAATAAAAAAAAAAGAAACCGTTTTTTAAATTGAAATTATGCAAGGATCATGGACTTTTATTAACTGAAATTATTATATTTTGGTTTTGCAAGGAAAGTACTTCAGGAAATACTAATTTATTGGGTCAAATTTGATATGAGTCAAGTAGCCTATTATATGAACGGGTAGTTTATCACGCTACCTTTTTAATTATTGCAATGATGCGCAAACATACCCCCGCTACTTCCCTTTAGCGTTACTTTTACGTGAAGCGTATATAAATGTGTTATGGTGACCAGATGACTAATAAATTACTTAAATACTTAATATATTTTTTTGTAAATACCCTACATATTATACACATAATAGACACTCTTCCATGTATTTTTTTGTATCCACAATTGAGATAACAATGTGATCCACATTGGCAAAATCGCTAAAAGTAGCGCGATAATATCATCAAAATTCAGGCCACATCCAACCACTACTAAAAGTGGTGTGCGTACTAAAAGTAAGCCTACTGTGGGAGTAATCTGATTAGATAGATAGGTAGCTAGATTAAGTACTAAGCTTTGGAAGTACAGTCTGCAGCAGAAGAATTCTATCTATTTTTCAATTGAAATAATTTATTATGTTAATGAAATAGATGAGTATGTAACTAAGATCATGTGAAATAATATTCATTATAGCCAACCAACATTTTATTAATGTAATAAAAACTAATTTTGAGTTTATTTTGGCTTTCGTCAAAGTAAAAATGCTAACGTTTATTTTATAAATCTTTTTAGTATTCAAATTGAGCACTCGCACAGAATCACAACTGTGAGGTTCAAAGTAAAAGTAATTATATTTTACGGATCACTTTTATAATGTCCTAATACAATCAAATAGGCTACAGAATTTTTGTTACTTTTTTACCTACTTATTTTTTATTTGTACTTATTTAGTCTCAGTCCTGGTCCATAAATCTGAATAAATTAGAATAAAATACAGCAAGGCAAAGCAGGAAAAATGTACTGTTTCTATGGGAAGGCATAAACAAAAAATACAGCAAGGATATTTCAAAGCAGGAAAATGTACTGTTTCTATGGGAAGGCATAAACAAAAAATACAGCAAGGATATTTCAAAGCAGGAAAATGTACTGTTTCTATGGGAAGGCATAAAGAAGTTCTCTGCAAAGGCGTTATAAACATCGATAACATTGAAATACCGCGGGTCAAACCATGGGGCGTGGTTTATGATACCAATAGCCGATACCAATAAGGAGTAGATGCAAAATTACCCCATTATGCATATTCGACCTAAAACCTGTATTAAACCTGTAAGTAACCTGTATTAGATAAAATGCATATTAAATCTGTTGCTATCTCTTTTCGTTGACATGGGTGACAAGAAAAAAACGTTCTTAAAACCTGTATTAAATTGTCAAGTTTTTATGAATAAACCCCTTTGTCTTTAGAATGGTTATTACTGCTTTTTATGAAAACTACTAACACTTAAACCTATTGATAGCGACTTTCTTTTAAACTTTCTTTTAAATCCAGTTCTAAACTCGAAAGGCTTCGCCTAGTAGTTTAAGGGTAAGAAGAGGTCCTGTAGTTATAGTTGACTAGTAGCACGTCCCGGCTTCGCACGGATGTACTAATGGAGCTACCGTGATAAAATATAGCCTATAACCTCCCGGACAGTCCATTCTACACACCCGTGAATGAATTTTTGAAATCGGTCCAGTAGTTTCGGAGATTACCTCCGTCAAACAAACAAACAAACAAACAAATTTTACCTCGTTATAATATTAGTATAGAAGTATAGATAGTATAGATATAGATATTTCTCCATAATTTGCTTGCCCTGGATTTCGGGCTGGCCACCATAATTTTGCTTGCTTCCACCTTGGGCTGGCTCCTTGGGTAACTCTCTTCTCTTTGTTCTAGTGATAGCCACGGCACATAACATCACGTATCTGGAGGTACCTCGGTATGGAGACCCGAGACATGAGAACACCCTCATCTGTAACTTCATCAGTGAGAAGGGAGATCCACCATTGCACTCCGTGAAGTGGTACCGGGGGAAGGACGAGATCTTCCGGTACACTCCTGGGCAGGAGGTATATACTTTTTTGGTTTACAACGGTTTTGTTTGTATAGGTATTAGTGAACTTACTTTAACTAAAACGGATACGAGATTCCATTTATTCACAGAAACTAAACTAATAATTATTTCCTTAGCTGTACAAAATACAAATGGAGCCTGTTGAGCTACCTCAGACCTTTACATCTTTACTATACTTCATTTCTTGAAACGAGCTAATAGGAAGCAAAATAAACGAACGTGATTGGTCGTCGAAAATAATTGTTTGTTCTCGTATTGGCTAGATTGTCAAATCAATTCTCAATTGTCAAATCTAGCCAATACGAGAACAAACAATTTTATTTTCGACGACCAATCACGTTCGTTTATTTTGCTTCCTATTAGCTCGTTTCAAGAAATGAAGTATAGATGATTAATGCAGCGTCAGGACGAAATCTTTACCAACACTTAACGGTACACTATAGTGCTCGAAACATTGTTGAGATAAAATAGGCTTGCCCAGCTTTATAAGATTCCACCTACGAATGTTCCATCAATCTTAAGAATCACACCTACACGATTTCCAAGCTTTTTTTCAGTGATTCATTTACGCGTATTCTTCTGACACTGCATAAATTATTCAAAATGGCCGTCAAGGCCCCAATTATAGTCACACGATATCGACATTAAACTAGTTAAGGGCATTAACCGTCCCTTCTCGTAAAATTGGGACGCTAGTATACCGAAACATTGCCCAGAAAATAGGCTTATGGTAATAAAATAAAGGTAAGTGAAACAAATATGTTTCCGCCGAAGTACTAATAATATAAAAACGTGATAAAAGGGAGTTACGTGAAAAGGTTTCGGCATTTTACTTTGTAAGATAGCTTTTAGTTGGTTCCATTTTATAGGCTAGAAGCTGCTTTCTCTTCTACTAGCAGTATGCCCCGGCTTTGCACGGGTGTATTAATGAAACTACTGGGAAAAATATAGCCTATAACCATCCCAGCAGTCCATTCTACACATCGGTGAAAGAAATTTTGAAATCGGCTCAGTAGTTTCAGAAATTACCAATGAAACAGTACTTAAAAATTTCCGACTACCCTCAGACAAAATATCGTCAAATCATCTTGTCTTTATGAACACTAGTTTAATTTAGGTACTTATATTCATATTTATTTATGGCTATAAGTTGTTAAAGTATATTTTAAAATATAGGTTGGCACAAGAGCCTAATGACACACCACAATATCAAAAGGAAATAGTACTAAAATAGAAGTACCTACCTATTAAGATATGAGAGTACCATAATACCTTATTTGAAAATACAGACCTGAGCTTTTACCTATCCTCTATAACAATTACATTTAAAAGCCGCTAAAAGATAAACCAAAATAACCTTTAACAATTGTTTGAAAACTTTAAGTCACCATGACTGTGCAAAACTACGTCTGCAACACGTAGAGGTTTCGGCAATAAATTTCCCTCCCTATTCATCTATTATGTGGTATACCTTGACCTTACCAATTCGCAAGTTATATTACCGTCGTTATTCATACTGTGTCAGCTTACAGCCCATTCTAAAGATCTTGCAGACTAGATTAGATATCGCCACAGGCGTAGGTTTCGCAAGGTGAGGCTCCGGGCCCGAAACTATACACATCCTTTTACGATGTATAAATCAAAGATGATTTATATTGATAAACACGTCTATTTATTGGGCTTTTTTTTAAAATACTGCGGTAGACACATCCCATCCCTAGAAGTAGTGGTTTTAAGTGTCTGTTTCGAATAATAGCCCATGGAATTTGATAACAAATCGGTACAGTGAATACAGTGACTCAGTGACTTATAGGGTACAAATATATTTTACAAGCCTACTCCCAGAGTTAAAGGCACTAGGATAAAGATTAATCTTTATGACATGTTCAGGTTAGAAACGGTGTATGTTTCAAGTTTCAGCTCAATTCGGTTTTTCTGTGAAAGCGTGAAAGAGAAAACAATATACGAGTACATCCATATAATATACGTTCTTAAAAGCTTTTTGTTAGAACATTTTAAAGCTCAATTAGATAAGTGTATTTCTATTTAAGTACTAGTCTAGGGTCTACTTAACGTTCCCTTAAAGTAGCTACGTTTATGATAGGCAATATTTTAGATGTAGCGTTTCTATCAACTCTATTCATGCAAGATTTATGCGCGTTCCCAAATTGCTTTGGGGCGGTCAGGGTTATTAATGAATACGTTCTTTCCTCAGACAAGCCTCTGAAACAGTGAAGGAAAACATCGTGAGGATTATAATTGGATTTGCAACTCAGTCACCAGTGTTGGCCACTTGCTCATACGAAAGAACGAACGAGTTAATCATAACATTTTATTATCTGTGTTTTTGTGCTTAAATACCCTTATCCGAGTTTTAAATGTATTATTGTTGGTTGAAATCCTGTAGGAGTAAATTATATTATTCGTTTTATAAAATTAAGCGCAAACAATTATGTAAGGTAAAGGGAAAAAACTTCGAGAAACCCGCAGTTTACCCAGCCGTAGGCGTTTTGTTTAAGCCTTCCTTGATATCTAAGACGTTGTACCTTAAGGTAGCCTTTCGAACTAAGCGTCACAAACGCAGCGTCTCATCTGTCTCATCATGTACTTATCTCATCTGTCAACGTGGTCACAGCGGCACTGTGACGTCACTGACGCCGCGACAGTGACGCTGCGCTCGAATGACGTTCCCTAGAATTTCATACATTTGCATAGAACATCTATCTGTCGCACTGTCGCGGCGTCACAGCCGCGGCGCCAATGACGCCATAGACGCTCAGTTCGAAAGGCTACCTTTAAAGGCTTATAGCGACTGGCTGACTATTTGCCTCTTGTTCGCCTCCCTAAATATTTTAAATGGATTATCCAGTTCATCAACGCGTAGGTTGCGGCGTTTATTTTTATTTATTTATTTATTTTTATTTATTTACGGCGTTTCACTTGTCAGCTCATTCAGGTGCAAGTGACAAGACCAAATCAAAGTTACTTAATTATAATTCTGATATATTAATCATGATTTCATTATGTTGTTAAAAATAGGTCTTATGTACTAACTTGTCGTTATACTTAGTTATACGCAATAAGTAGCTTGCTGTCTGTCGCCTATAATTAACATAACATTTAACTTGTTTATTGAATGTGTTCAACTATATTTGATAAATGATAAATGATAAAATGATAAATGATTTATTGTAACAGAAAGACAAGCAGACAAAACACTCTTATAAACTAAACTAAGTAGGTAATACACGCTATAAATGTCTACTAAGCCTAATGTTACATGGATCTGACTCAGCACTATGTTGCGTTTACAAACAAACGCAACGCTGATTTTTGATTTGCACGCTTTAATGTATATTGTGTTGGTGCTCTAATAAATAAATAAATATTGTGCTATTTCCTCACCAGCCTACCACAAGAACGTTCAACACCACCACCGCAGTGAGCGTGGTCACCGACTCCTGCGACCGCACCAGCTGCAGCATCGGTGTTACGCTGCCGAAGACGTACAACACTAGGTTGACCTTCACTTGCGAGGTGTCCACGGAGGGCCCACGGTTTGCCGTCGTGAAGTCCACCAAGAATCTTACTGTTGCTGGTAAGAACTTAGTGATTGGTGAGGGAAATTGAATTTATTCACTAGTGTTTTTACTACCTTGATAAGCTTTACCATAAAAGATATGCCAAACTGTAACTTGATAAGTATAATAATACTTGATTTCATCGCAAGTTCGAATCCTGCCGAAGTCGTAACTTTTATTAAGATTTTTCAGTAAAAAAAAATTTTTTCGTTGCTTTTAACTCCTCCGATATGCCTTACTTTGTTTGAATGGCTTCTCACTGAAGATTGTTAAGGGATGGCTTTTAAAAAGGAGCTAGGCCCACACCACCAGGTTCTTGCCTGAATCTTTCCCTGGTGTAGGGAGTAGCGTTGGAACAGGCAATAGGGTTTCCTAGCTTATAAGACTGGACAGTAGCTTATAAGTGATCCTTGAGGACATACAGAAATAAACATATTTCTCTTTCATTCTTTCTTTCGTGTAGTTATTGAACAGTTTTGAATAAGATGATTTCCTTTGCCAGTTTCACTCAGTATAAGGATTTGTCTCAAACTAACCTTTCGTTCCAGTGGTAATGAAAGAGAACCCAGTGATACTGGGAGCACCAAGCAGCGTCCAGCTCGGAGAAGACGTGCTGGTAAACTGCACCACTGCGCCGGCGATGCCTCCAGCCAACATCATGTGGTACATCGACGGGAGACCTGAAAGGGTAATAACTTTTAAGTGTTCGAACAGAGGAACTTCGTTTTTCAAATCGGTCACTGAAAATTAACTGCACAATTATTGCGATAAAATCAAAACATGCTACCTAAAACAGGTGGGCGGTTAATTTTGTCGCTAAGTATTTTTCCTACTGGTAATCGAACCCACAACCTACAGAGAAAGGTGGAGCTACTCCTACTAAGATCAGCACAGACCTTTGTCTTTCCACATGAACAATACTGTTATCAGCACAGCAATTATTCTAGTGCCATGACGTGGAATATCCTGAACTCTATTTGTACAGGGTGTATAACATACTAGAGTAATTTCAAAGTTGTTACTCTACGCTGTAGTTTGTATTCCTACCACAAACTAAAATTGTTACAAAATCAATTGGTTCACCCAATATCCGCGAAATTTAACGCCAATATGGCGCTACAGTCTAATTCAAGAGAGCAAGAGCACAAAAAATCGATTGAGACTTGAATTGGATATTGCGATTGTGCGTCTAGATTAGCTACCCTGTTGTCAATAGCCTTTCATTCGTGTATAATTAAGATATTGCATAGCTTCTATCGCGGGCCTTGAGCGTGGAGACCGAATCCAAAAATTCCGTAACGAAAATAACCTAACGCTTGTCACTTTAGTTCAGCAACTCGCCTCTAGGTGGCATGCCAAAGCTTTACCGCGGCAGTCTCCCAGTGCCACACGTCTTTTTTTAACTGAATTTATTTAAATTTTCGGTAGTAATCTTGTAACACCCGGTAAATACCTAACTAATATATACTGGTACCTATCTCAACTTGGCAAGACACAACTTATGTAGTTACCAAGTTTGTCGTCCAGTTCAATCAGACTCGCCTATTATATGATTGCATTGCATAATATCGACATAGAGGCAATTATTATTAATATTCAACAAATTAGTAGTGGATCAAGTAGTGGTTTTTTTAACAGACCCGAAAAAAGGTGGAGTTTATGGTCCACTGTATGTATTTTTTTTGGTTCATCGATTATTCCGTGATCCTTAAGGACAGAAATAAACACATTTTTCTTTCTTTCTTTCTTTATTTGTTTCTTTTTACACAGATGTTCCTTCCACAGACGGAGCCCTGGCTGGTGAACAATACCCAAGTCTCCTCTGTGAACGAGCACGGTCTCCGCAGCAGTTGGCGCGCCCTACGAGTGCGGGTAGCCAGCACAAAGGGCGCTATAGGCCTCCGGTGTGAGGCCACACAGCCTACCTTCCCGCTGTATGTCCGCGCGGCCAACGCGACCTTGGTGATAGTGCGGTCGCCTCATCTATCTATGTTTACTGCATCAGGTATATAATCCGGCGAATTTGTACCGTCATATTTTTTTAACATAACCTTTATAAATAAAAATCTTAGTAAAAGTTTTGGGTTACGAAGGGATTCGAACCCGCGAGATACAAGCGATCGTCCTCATGCCGGACTGCCTTACCACTCGGCCACGAAGCCCTAGTGTTGTAGCTCGAAGCTGATATTTCAGTAAGATGATATTTGGAACCTAGAGGAATTAGAAGCACCGACTTAGATTTTTCATTTTTATATGACTAACCTTTTCCTAAAATTCAAAGATTTTTTAGTAGAGTCAATAAGAGTACTACTAGTCCAATACTTCTCTCATCTTTTATCTCAAGCAATATACATTTAATATTCGCTATTTGATATAAAATGTATGTTTTATTGTATCTGCACTCAATCTGAATTTAAAGTGATATAATGTTATCACAGTTATTCAAATCGCCTATGTAACTTGCCAATTCGTTTAGACTAGCAGCACGTCCCGGCTTTGCACGGGTGTAGGTACCTACTTACTAGTTAAACTATCGGGATTAAATATAGCCTATAGCCATCCCGACAGTCCATTCTACACATCGGTGAAAGAATTTTTGAAATCGGCTTAATAGTTTCGGAGATTAACTCCGTCAAACAAACAAACAAACCAACATTTACTCTTTTAATATTAGTATAAATAGTTTAGATAAATCATCAAAGTTTAGATAATGTGCATGATGTGTTAATACAGTAAAAATAATATTAAATTTCGCAAAAAGAGGGCAATCAAAAAGCCGGGACTGCTTTTAAAGTCAAGCTATGACAAAGTCCTTTCGGCGGCGGTGGAAAAAAGCCGGCGTTGACCCTCATACGAACAGGTAAAATCAGATGTCTACACTAGCTCAAACAAACTTATTTAAGATGAACTTTCAAGTCTAGTATTCATAGCACTATTTCCTTACAACGAGCCACTGCAGTACAGGCAATATTTCCCGCCATGTGATTTGCAAGATGGCATAATATAGCGCCCACAATTCTGTAAGCGTAAATTCAACTTGACAGAAGCAAGAGCGGAGCGCCCGTGACGTAACGAATCTGTCAAAATATCTCGGCTCCCATTGGCTGGCTGCCAACGAAGTAAATCACTTAAAATTCAAAAACGTGTGGTTCTTAAATCAAGTTGAAATGGGTTTCTTTTCCAATGCTGGATTTTTCAGCATTAATATTGCATTAAAGGCGCTCGGTCGTATTCACAATTTTAGTAAAGATTTCTTTTGAAACTTGGCGCTAGAATTATGTTGAGGGATACACATAATGCGGATAAAATGTATACGATCAAAATTAACCTATAGTGAAAAAAACCGTTTCATTATTATTGCAATTAGTTATTCAGACAAGATCCCAGATGTCTTATTTGGTGGAATCCAAACTAACTAAACTTAATTTTCAGGTTGACCTTGTGTTGGTTAAATGTAACGAATTCAGTATTCACCGACATAAGCTGAACCCCAATATTGTCACTAAACTTTGTTTTCGTGGAATCGTACAGGATGGCAAAACCTATTCCCACCATACTTAATTGACATTAGACCAACAAGAATTTCCTGACATTTCCTGGTCAAATTGAACCCGCTACCTCATCTGAGGTAGGATTTGACCCACTGAAACCTAGTGTTTAGCTAGAACCCTGCCGTTCTCATTCAAATCTGAAGCGAATTGCACTGTCACAGGACAGTGCGCTTAGTTAATTCGACATAGTTCTACACATTCGTTTTAGTTCGACATAGCCGCCCCGACATTCTCATTAGACTCGTAAGCTAGGATTGATTCGACCGTTCAGTTTGTCGATTGATATTCTGGTGGTCCTATTTATGTACGAAGCAAAGGGGATTGGAATTTGTGCAATAAAATCGATAGGATCACTTTACAAAAGTGGATAGTAAGTCTATCCTTTTAACTTTCAAAACAGTTTTTACTAGACATAAGTATTATTATTAACGCTAGTGGGATAGCGGCCTTAATTGTTAGTTAAAGGTAAAGTTTCACATTAGATCACTTATACCAGGGGGTGCCTTACTTCGAACATTGAAATCACTCCTATTTTTCTTCGGGCAATTTTTTGGTGTTTGATTTTTGCGGCGTCACCTAGCGGCGTCAATATCAAGCTCTGATTGGGCACCAATCAAACCAAGTGTAACCACTGTCATGTTCAATTATCTGCCCCCTTATTCTCCAAATAACCATGTCTTAACGCGGCACGTCTCGGCGTTCTTATTTTGAAAAATTATATGGATTACAGAAAACAAAAGCTAGATAACGTGCAATCTCTTACCGCGTCATGTTTTAAATGTGTTCAAGAATCGATCTCCTGTTTAGAATAGCAATGTTTAAAAAAAATGTATTTGCAAATTTGAACCCGCGCTGCGGCCTAATTTAGTGTCAGGTCTTGTCCAACTCAGCTGCCAGGCAATCGACGTCATTCTATGCAACCGGCTCATCTAATGTAACCACGAGATTGAGTTTCCAAGTCGTCAGTATAGTTCACATAAGTACTCCAATATCAAACTTTATCTACTGTTTGACAATTCCATGTTACTTTGCCAAGTTCACTATCACCATGTTCCACATCTAACATACGGATGGCCGTAGGATTTTCGCCATAGCAACGTTGTTATCTGCAAAAAGTTTTATACATTTTATGTTGTAAAAACAATACAGGTTTTCATAGATACTAGAAAATAGAAGCCAAGTTTACTGCCAATTAGTTTTATTATGCCAATAATTGGTCTATATAATCAGCTTGAGTCAATTAATGTTGATACATAGATTATTGGATGATTAACTTGCTTAGAATGTTAATCAACCTTATGTCACGGGCTGTGCTCAAGTCGCATCTTGGTTAACCCCTGACACCCAACCTCCCATACGAAGTGTGAGCGAAAAACTTTTATTTTGCGTCTTTTACTAGATGATTTATACAGCGCCAGGAGGCAATCTTTGCCTACACCTAACGTGACACTGTAGTGCCTGGCACATTTTTGAGATAGAAAAGGCTTCCTTGTACCTAAACCACAGAATCTCAGTTTAGCCGGCCATATCCACAGGAAAGACAATGGTCTGTTGACCATTGTCTTTCCTGTGGATATATCATTCGTGTGGGGCTGACTAGCTGCGAGTTTTCTCTCGATGTTTACCTTCATCTTAAATCTTTATTCATGCCAAGTTTGGCGTGTTTGTATGACCGCATGGGTGTCCGGGGTCTTCTTAATTGGCGCAACTCAAATAGTTGGAAGTACGGAGTCTTGTGAATTAGTCGGGTCTACTCGGGTCTTCAACTTGCGAACTACTTACTCTAAACAAAACCACTTTGAATTTCTATCTGATCTTGGCTCCGATCGCATCTTTGTTTTCAGATTAATCTCTTAACCTACTGCTCCGTGGTTGTTCTTGTCTGCAGATTCTGATAACTGGTGGTCTTTAACGATTGAGTGTATACAGTGTGGTGTAGTGAGTAGTCAACCCATTGCTAGAGGGGGTCTTAACGCGGCACGTCACGGAGTGGTTATTTTGAAAAATGAATTTCAGAAAATAAAAGCTAGATAACGTGCAATCTCTTACCGCGTCATGTTTTGAATGTCGTCAAGAATCGAGCAGCTGCTCTGGTGGAATGGCGCGGCCATCGCTTTGTTCAATAGAAGCCATCGCTTAAAAGTCTGTACATTTTAATGTGATCCTTGAGGTCTACACAAATAAACATAATTTTCTTTATTTTTTTAAATTTTTACACCACATGTGGTCTTAATGCACAGTATAAAAATACGAATGGTATTCGAACCCACATTAAGATCGAGACATTAACCCACTGGCGAAAAAGGCTTTCACGGCACATTTGTTCCGTATTCGTAAAATAGAATACAACAAATAATTCAGTGGAATTAGGCCCGAGTCACACTTTCCATTCCATTGGTTAGAGGAATTCAATTGGAACGCAATCATTTACCATTCCGTTGCACAAACACGGATTATTATTACAGGTTTATTACCTGTTGGGTGGAATTTGTACATACTGCGTCAAAGTTTAACCAATCGTGATGATGCATATTTAATGTTTGATTGATAAGTTACCTACTATTAGATTATACGAACGAAATAACTATATAAACCTATATATTAGGTATACCTAATGCTATCAGTAGATAGGTTTACGAACTAGCCGCCCTATTCTCCAAATAACCATGTCTAAACGCGGCACGTCACTACGTGGTTATTTTGAACGATTCCATGGATTTCAGAAAACAAAAGCTAGATAACGTGCAATCTCTTACCGCGTCGTATTGTGTTAAATGTCGTCAAGAATCGATAGTTATATAGTTGCGTTCTTTCTCCGAATTTTCATAAATATTTTAAGATCCGAAATTAAAAGTAAAAACTTGTGTTGAAAATTGTAAAATATCAGAAATATTGACTACTTACTGCTTAAACTTAACTTAATATTAGATAACTTTTAGTAATTCATTATTTTCTTTGTCCACAGGTATAAGCTCAAAAATCGGAGAGAATGGATCGACTCTGGTCTTGTGTCTATGTCTGTACATATTCCATAGGTACAGTGCCTTAAGTTATCTAGATTAAGTCGCCTTAAGCTGTACACCTTAAGATACTGAGGACATAGTTAGAGAGGGAAAGAAACCCATTAGAGATTCTGCAATAATAATTGTTGTTTCGATCTCTTTTATTACAGCAGATGTATGAAGAACATACAGAGATTACCTTATTTCTGTTAAAAACTGAAGATGTATGGCGCTTTCTCTTTCGCTCGCGTTAAAAATATTAATTTACCATCCTGCCCGGAGTTCGACTCGGGGGTGGTCTAAGGATGGTATTAAGAGTCCTCACTTAAGCATGAATATATACATAAATAGTTCTTGATTTGTAGCGTATTTTATTGTTCATCGCGGATTTAAATCCCATCAATTTTGAAAATTATAATTGTATCTACCTATTATGAATTTGAATTTTAAAATAAAAAATAAATTATATTATTTTTGAATCCCTTCCAGCTATGTCCTTTTAGATAGGTAGGTTTAAAACTATTGTCACGGTATTGGATGTTTTGGTTAACCAATGAAAATGAATAGGCTTGTAACTCTACAGTTGATTATGAGACTAAGAATCCCAAGGGGATTTCGACACTTAGATACCCTTTTTAATTTAAGTGAGTGAAATGTTTTCTTTTTATATCAAAAAATCTAACCATTTTGGATCGTTCTGTAGTTTAGACAGTTAATTAATTGGATCGTTTTGTGTTAGTAAATTATTTATTAATTGTTTGTTAAATTATACTTCACATTAACAGTATAAAATGCTAAGTACTCTGTGTTAGTTATAAGATATAGATTAAGAAAATCAATTATATGGATAGCAAGCACTGAATTTTGATGTTTCATGGTCACGAAATGTAAAAAATTAAATTATATTTACATGTTGTAGGGCAACAGCTCTTTTAATATAAAAAAATATGTCATTTTAAGAAATGGAAAATTGTTGTTTGAATAGTTTACTATTGTTTTATTTGCAACGAATTTAAAACAAGTTTTCGAAAATTTTACGATTTTTACTGGTTTAATAAATTTGCAATTTTAAACTGCGTTAAAGTTGACAAAAAATATTGTTTTTAATTATTGTTTTTTTTTCGTGTCCTATGCTTTCAAACTTTTTATATTTAATGAGTTTGACTTGTTTTGATAGGTATGGTTAAATTCTCTAATTAATACTAAATTAGACACTTTTAGCTCAAAAATCTATTAAGTATTCTAAGGCTCTCTTAAAAATATATGATTTGTTTTATAATTTCGATGATTTTGTGCCAAAATAGTTTTTATCGTTATTTGTAAATTGTAAATAAAATATAAACTAGATAGAAGATGAAATATATGTCTAATTTATATAATAAGTATTTTGAATAATGTGGCGTGAATAATTATCAAATACTTTTTTTTATCCCTTAATATTAATTTATTTGATTAATTATGAATAATTTTACTGGCGTTTTAACAATAATCGTCCGCATTTCAAATAAATATGGTCAATTTTGAACAGAATCAAAATTTTCTGTGATACGTTTGTTAGTTATCGCATTATTGTAAAGTGTTAATATAATTATGAAATGTCATTGAATGTCAAGGTCTTTACGGTGATAAATAAACGTGTATAATTTAATTTGTTTTTGATTTTATTGAACCGGCTGCGCCAAAAAAACACCTTAGTACTTACTTATTTTTTTTGTTGTAAACAATTTTTTTTACATTTTGATCAAAATATAAAAGTTTTGATCAAAATGTAAAAAAAAATGTTAATGATAAAGGAAGAGAATGTATACATCACGAAATACGTACCTATAACATCAATGGAAAAACAGCTTTATCAAATAAAGCTTAGTGAGTTTATATGAGCGCACTTCATACAAATAAAATAAGTATCCAGAGATGCTCCAGTGAATATTTATATCCTTTGTACAATTTTCCGTGCCGCACAGCAACAAAATAAACATTTCCGCAAAAAATTTCAAGACTTCTCGAACATTTGAGCACAATAGCACAGCTTGGATCTGTGTGTCGTGACGGAACAATACGCATCTGGCTATAAACTAAGAAAAAAAGAAATTATTATCACGACTGTATCCTAGGGAGCGGTAGACATTTTCTTTCAGATCTTTATGTAATTCTTTAGATCCTTAGAAATATGATCTACACTAATATTATAAAGAGGTAAAGTTTGTTCGGCTAAGCTGAGGATGGTTTAGGTGCTGGGCAAGCCTATTTCATCTCAATAATGTCCCAGGCACTACAGTATCCTGTTGAGTATAGACAAAAATTGCCTATTGACGCTGTATAAATCATCTAGTAAAGATGTAGAGCCCTGAGTTTTTTTTTATTCCTAGGAGGCCGTATGATCTAGCTCCTATCATATTTGCCTTCAAGTTCTCACGGTTCATACCGTTTTCTATAGCTCCCTCGCTTCTCTGTTAAGTATACACTAAAGAGGGGACTCAGCAATTTACGGGCCACGAATTCTGAATAGGAGCTTTTTATAACTAGGCCGTATTTGCTCTGCGTTTCACTACATCTAGAACTCGATAAAATACTGGAAAAATAAGGAAATGCTTGTTTTTGTTGAGTATTTTAAATCACGTGGTAATATCGTGAAAAAATCTGTGGTAAAAACCCCCACGTCATATTAAACTAGCTGCGTGTCCCGACTTCGTACTGGTAATCACTAATTGGCCTATATTACTCAGTGTTCCCGCAGCGAAGAACCCACAACCTGCGTGTCAGCTTAAACTCACCCACTACGCAACAGAGGTCATGATAATCTATCATTCGGATTTATTCCACCTATACGTGAATTTATAGCTTCAATCTAAATAGTAAACGCATTCAAAAACAAACTTTGCTTTGGAACAAAATAAATTACGAAACATTCATTTTTGAATCAACATCAAATTCCTTTGGGATTAACTTTATGGTAGACCAGCTAACAAACATACATACATCTCACTAACTTTCACATTTATAATATTAGTAGAAGTGGGAAGTAGGATTATTAGTATTTGTGTCTCGGATCTCTATCACAATGATGGGTGACCACAAGTGACATTTCCAACTGAGCGCCTCCGTGCTTCGGAGGGCACGTTAAATTGTCGGTCCATGAGTTTTAAGTCATGACGGAGGCCTATAAGCGTCCTAAAAACTCACCAGAGTTGGCCACTTCCTCATACGGACGAACGAACGAACGATTAGTACCTACAGTTACATTTGTCAAGTCAACGGTAGAATAATATACATAAGCTACTTTCACTCCCAAATGCTTTTTTGTTTTCGTCGTGCAAATCGTGTTTTACCCGTGAGTAATACGAATTCTGTGGAATTTTATTGGACTCTGCAATTTATGTAGTGGTATACCGTGGCGTGGTCCATTGGTCAGAAGCCAAATGCTCTGTTTATGCACTCAATTTCAACGCCAAATTGGCGATGGTCGCCGATGGTTAAAACTGACTGAAATTTAGTTTTTAACTAATATTTAGAAGTAATTTAGAATTATATTATGACGTATTAAGGAAGCAATTTTAAAATTGTACTGTTTTAATGTAGAAAGAATAAGGGTAAAATTATTTAGTTTTTTATTAAGATAATATTCTTTAGATTCTTTTTTCCCCATATTACTACGTTACCAAAGTTAGAGGTTAAATCATACGAACGTGATGTCGCATTTAAATAATCTAAGTACATAAATATCTAGCTTCTTTCTTTTAAAATCGCAGAGCATTTGCCCACCGTTTTCTTTCATCATCATTATCCACACCACAGCCCGACTTTACATACTGCTGGGTATAGGCCTCCCTCAGTTTGTGCCATTACGGTCCTGCATAACACCATTATTAAAACAAAATCCACGCTTATACCTTGTCTATACCAGATAAATAAATAAATAAATAAATAAATATCCTTGGACATTCCACACAGTGTCATCTAGTCCCGAGGTAAGCAATTTAATGCTTGTGTTATGGTAACCAGATGACTGATATAATACATAGATACATTTTTTTTTGTAAATACATACACATTATAGATAGAAAACACCCAGACACGGAACAAATATCTGCAGAACATACAAACATTTGTCCCGTAGCGGGGATCGAACCCGCAACCTCGGCATCTCAGCCGGGCGTTCGCCCAACTGCGCCACAGAGGTCGTCAAATATTCAGTTTGAAGTGTCTATAACGATAGGAAGTAATAGTATGAGTAAAGTATAGTATAGGAAGTAACAGTATAATATTTAACTTCACTGTTTACAGCTCGTTTTATGCATGAACAGTTTTTGATTGGATTGCCATGCTAGATTATTATGACATAGTCCCACAATTCACTACCCATAGCACCTAAATCATATAAATGTAAAGTGCTGTCGGAATACCTAAGGCTATGCAGTATTACGTGGATGTGGTCTCAGGCAATAAATTGTGAAGCAGTCGTTTCGCATAGATGCTGTTCTAAGGTCCTACCATCGGTTTACTCGTTCGTTCGTTCGTAAGAGCACAGATTACCTACACAAGACAGATACCTCATCTCGAGCATTGTTCTTTTTTTTCGGGTTATTTTTGTGTATGATTTTTGCGGCGCCCCGAGCGGCGTTTAGGTCTTGTCTGCAATCAAAAATAAGTAACTCCATCTAGTGCTAAGTAGCATGCAGTCGGATGCCTAAACGCCGCTACGTGACGCCGCAAAAATCAAACACCAAAAAATAGCCCGAAGAAAAACGGAGTGAAATCAATGTTCGAGATGAGGTACCAGTGGTAAGAGCAAGTGGGCAACTCTGGTGGCGGATTCTTAAGCCTCTAAAGGCCTCCGTCATGGCTTAACGCAAATCATAAAAGATAATATATCAACCATCGTCTCTTTTAATTGAGGAAGCACTTAAAAGACCATAATTTAAAACATTATCTTCTAATAATCACCTGAACTTCAAAGCGTCGAGGAGAGCTGACACCTCCAATTAGCTTGTTACTATTAATTGGGCTAAAACCGAAACGCAATATTCGCGAACCTTCCATAATAAGTTGAGGAACCCAACGCCGTTCTGAAACAGTGCCATATCATTAATATAATATGACGCTGAGTATGGGATGAACTACACTTGGAGCACGCTTCAAAGAAACAGCAAAAAAAAAACTTCGGTAATACTTCAAGGATATTTTTGACTTTTTCTGTGATTTTATTGTCTGTTCCAACACTATTCTATAAAGTAAGCGTCAATTCACACCGAGATGGAAGCGAAGTGTCATGTTATTTTTAACATAATGAATATTACCTACTATTATGCATAGTTAGCTTTAAAAAGTGCTCTTGGCGCCGCTTACGATCACTCGTGGTCGCCTGCGTTTAAAGTTTCTCAAGCATCATTATAGAGATGAAGATACACTTTAAAATGATATGACATATGCACGCCGCTTTCCTTCCACATCGGTGTAAGTTGTGCCTTAAATTCAGACTTAAAAAGACTAGCGCTAAGCGGTTGCATGCTTTAGAAGGCGCTTTAAATTTGTCAATCCTGGTATTTGAAGTCGTTAGTCATGACGGAAACTAGGCGGAATTTAGGCGGCCTAAAACCTTGGATGCTGATCTGAAATATAAATTGATTTTAACTGCAATGCTGAAGAGTGCGATGGTATGGTGCCTCAGAGAAACAGGTACAGTCAACACAAGGAGCTAACCAAATAGCTCTACATGCAATGTGAATCTTCACACTACTGTTTCACACCTCAAGTGTAAAGCTGTTTTGAACTTGAGCTTGACTGATGAAATTAATTAGGTAGGTATTCACAAGAACCTTGACAACCCTACTCTACTTTCTTAAATAAAACCCTATCTAGATCATTTACATAATTTATAATTTATACAACGGGATCTAACTCATATTGGTTTTCAGTTACTACCTATCTCTTTTTATTTACATAAGAGTGACAAGAAAAAAACATTTCTAAAACCCATAATAAATTGACAAACCTATAAGAATAACGGGAACGTGTAGTAGGTACTTGTATGGGAGATTGAATGGATGAATGATTAAAAAATTATTTTGCACTTTATAGATAAAAAAATAAAAAAAGTCAGTACCTATTGTGTTGTTATAACAATAAGACCTTAGAAGAGGTTTTTAATCTTAATTTCGAAATACAATTTAATTAGCTTTGAGTCATCATGATAGGCTTTTTGTTCGGCTCTTACGCGTGCGAAGCCGCGTGCAACAGCTAATATAATAAATAGTAATTTTAAGTGACATTGATTTCCGATAATACCAAAATGCCACAAAACCGCGCAACATTTCTACCTCAATATTATTTATTATCCTATCGATGTAAGTAAACCTTTGTTTTGGGACATATTGGTTTAAAATTATGGTTTGTTTATTGTATGGAAATTCTAGGTATTCGGCCTTATTGACAGATTTTAATACACATAATAATTAGTATAACAGTCACCTGGTTACCGTAACACAAGCATTAAATTGCTTAGCTTTTGACTAAATGACGTTATAAAGTTATTGGAAAACCAAATAACAATCAAAAATATAATTTACACGTCCCTGCTTTGCACGGGTGTACTAATAAAGCTACCGGGATAAAATATAGCCTATAACCACCCGGACAGTCCATTATACACACCCGTGAAATAATTTTTGGAATCAGTTGAGTAGTTTCGGAGATTACCTCCGTCAAACAAACAAACAAACAAATTTTACCTCTTTATAATATTAGTATAGATATATATAGTATAGATAGATTAGTTTAAATAGATAGATTTGTAGATATTATAGATATAGAAGTATAGATAAAAACAGAAAGCCAATTAAAGGTTTTCACGTATAGACGAATGACGCTGTGTAAAATGTCCAAGGATATTTTATATTATTTTTATTGATGACTGTACCGACTAGTGTCCGCTGAAACTCTCGCACGTTTCCGATTCTATCCGAAGCTGTTGAATGGTTAATGTATGATCCTTTGATAGTTTAAGAGATACACGCTCAAAGTTGTAGGATTTTTCCTGCAAACTAGTAAACTTTTACCTTATTTGTAGAGAACTTATCATTGCAAATTGTGGGCATGGTCCAAATATGTGTTTTTACATACCTCTGACTATCACGTTAGAATTATTACTTTACTCAATAGATATTTTAAATTATTTTAAATGACAAAGAAAATAACTGATTAGGTCGTACACGTAAAAATAAAAATAACAGTGTCTAACAGCCAAAAACGGAAATTGTCTTTTGAAAACTTTATAATTATAGAAGATGATTAAAGACTTCTTTTAGAAACCAATTAAACGCTAATTTTATACCCATTTTGTGTACTTATTTTCAAATAATTTTTTTTATTTGAGTATTTTCCCGTGTGATTTATAATAATGACATGTAGGTTGTTTATTTTCTATAAGGATGTATGTTTTTTTCCGGAATAAGTATTTGATGTTTAGACGTTTTGCTATGTGAGTTTTCATCGGAAAACCGCCTATCGAGGTATTATTATGTTAAATGATCTATTTAACCTTTACAACTTCATCGGACTTTATTTATGGATGTATTCAATGATTTGCAACTAAGTATAAAGGAACATTAAAGAGTTACCCAAACACTTGCTTGTAGTGGCAGCTTGATATAAGGGCACGGATCAAACACTTACCTCTCGATCTACATCCTACGAGGTACACACGAGTCTACGAAGCGTTGAGCCTAAAAGAACGATTTTCTTTCTATAAGATAAGTTTTTATAATTTTTTTGGAGTTTTAGCTGTGCTTTAAGAAAAGTTTATGTGGGCAGGTGGTCAATTCTGATGACGGACCTTTGGGCCTAAAAGCCTTTCTAATAATGACTAGCCTAAATAATGACTTCGACTGTAAAAGCTAGGACCGACAATTAAAAAATTAGATCTGTCAACATAATTGTTATTGATTCAATTCAATTCTTCAATTCTTTATTTCAAAAAACTAACTATAACATAACAGAACATTTGATATCTTTACTACCTTCATAAGCTTTGACATAATAATTTATATCTAGATATAAGTAGGTACCACTTAAGTTAGCCAAGTGTAATGTGTGATGCCGGACAACATGTTTTGATAAGGTGCTAATATCTTGATAATTTTACATTTACTTTTAATTGCTCTGACATGCCTTACATTGTTTGTTTGACTGGCTTCTCACTGAAGCTTGACTATTTAGATTGTTAAGGGATTGCTTCAAAAAAAAGCTAGGCCCAGACCACCAGGTTCTTGCCTGATTCTTTCCCTGGTGTAGGGAATTGTTTTGGAACAGGCAATAGAGTCAACTAGTTTTTAAGACTGTACGTTTTCGAGCGATCCTTGAGGTCCTATGAAATAAACATATTTTTCTTTCTTTCTTTCTTTCTATTGAATCGGATTATAATACTTAAACCATGGTTTTGATAAACCAGGTTTTATGTGTAATTTTAGTTTAATGTAGATAATAAAACCGTCATAGTTTAGATGTACCGTAAATGTGTCTGCGAACTTAGCATAAAAAGAATAAAAAACTACTTAGAATTTACACAAATAGCCTTCGACTTCGTGTAGTCTTTCCGATAAATAAACGAGTGCTCAGACTATCTGCAGAGCGTTCAAATATTCATGTTCAGTTAACATTCTGGATACTAAAGCTTTAGGTAAAGAAACTGAAGGACTCAGGTTATGGTCTATTTGACCTTCTCTAGTTTTCATGGCCTGTAAATCTTAGTGAAATTATCTAACACTAGCGGAACGTCCCGGCTTTGTTGGTGTACTAAGTAAACTACCGGGATAAAAATTATCTGATAACCATCCCGACAGTCCATTTTACACATTAATGTAAGAATTTTTTAATCAGCTTAGTAATTTCGTAGACAAAAATCGACTTCAATTTGTAAATTTTCTGAACTCTCCTGATCCTGAACCCAAATTTGATATTCCTCAAACTAAAAATAATTGTCAAAATCGGTCCACTATTGAAAGAGGCATCGCGCATTGGTAAGAATACATAAAATATACATACAGTAGAACATAGAATCTTCTCACAGTGTTTTCCTTCACCGTTAAGATCTCGCGTTATTGCTCATGTCATTTCTAAACAAATAATCTATTGATGTAGTGTAGGTTTTTTTTTATATAAGGAATAAAATATTTATTTACAGAAACTAAACATATTTACATAACTGTACAAAACACTTTACTTAACTTTAGGTAGAATTTTAAGGAGTAGGTTACCTTACACAGACTACTCTCTGTATTATCAAATTTTCTTTTTTGCTCTATTTTGTTTTATTTAAAAGGTCCATTAAACCAATAATAACAAAATCAACATTATCTCCTTCAGCTCATCCCGTAACGAAACAAAATTACAAATTCTGTAAATATTTGAAATTGAAACAGTTCTCGACAAAACTCAAGACTAGCAATAAACTGGGGAACGACCCTTCTCGGACTGTACAGACGGGCGATTATAATTGCGCTTCTATTTTTTTTTTAAACAAATAGTATAAATGTAAAAAGAAAAGAGACATTTATTTAACTTAAGGATCACATCGAATCATCTATGTAATTTCATTGATTGTTAATTGATCAAACAAATTGATCACATGAAAATGAAAAAAATGAAAATGAAAAATATTTATTTCTGTAAAATAAGGTTATAGGTACGGAGTTTACAAATAATACTTAACTATTAAAATAAACCATAATTTACAGCCAGCGAAAAAACAATGTATCTACTATATAAACTACGATTGTATATTGTTTTTATGGCCTGATTCCAAACATGTTTTTTATTTATACCGACTAATCTTGAGATTTACCACTGTGGTTTTACAGACTATGGTGATGGCAAAGCTCAACGCGGGTCAGATTTTATTAAAAAAAAATTGTGTTCCTTATAAACTGTAACTATAAGACTTTACTACAATATATCGGTGCAAGGATTTTTGAAATCCTTGTAATAGGATAGATTATAAAGAGGTAATGTTTGTTTGTTTGACGGAGGTAATAGAAGGCTATAACCTCCGTCAAACAAACAAACATTACCTCTTTATAATATTCGTAAAGATCTACAAAAAACCGTTGACCATTACAAGAGAAGTTGCCCGTACATCTCAAACATCCCAGCACGCCTTCAGCTATCACGCGAGCTCCGTAAACCCAAGCAGACCTGTCAAACCAGTTTACCTATCCGGAGAACTTTGCTGAACACGAAACATGTCTGATTCATAGAGAACATTTCAGATAGAAATAATTTGTACGGACGTGAACTGTTTCTATGCAACGTACAAGTGACCGTAGATCGATCTCCTAAACTTTGTACTTACAAGTTTACAACACAAAATGTACGTTTGTAATTTTTTGTGCAAAACTAATCCTACTTCTAATAAATTTTTAAGCTAGCCTAAACGCTTTCAAAACGATCGTGAGTGGTACTAGACATTATTATAATCACACGGGTGATTTTTGTTTCATCATCATCATCATATCAGCCCAGTTGCACCCAGTGGCGGATTTACCAATAGGCTGAGTAGGCTGGAGCCTAGGGCGGCAGATTCTAGGGGGCGGCGGATTTGGTCCCAATTTTTTTTTATCTTACAGAAATAAACGAATATAAAAAAATATTTTTTTAGTAATGCACAGTAAGGTGTACCTAGTACAAACCTACTGAGCACTCTTACGTAGTCCGTATAAAATCCATATTTATACTTCCAAACTAATATTATAAATGGGAAAGTTTGTCTGCCTAGGTAAACGGAACGAGACGAATTGACGTGATTTTTTAAGTGGTGATAGTTGAAGGGATGGAGAGTGACATAGGCTACTTGTTGTCTCTTTAACCCAATTTGGTTTGAAGTTAGTATGGAACATTCCGCATTTTTTAATATAGAAAGCTATAAATTGTTATGCTGACTATTATGCTACTAATTTGTCGTAAAATTTTCGGCTCGCTCCGCTCGCACGTAACTTCTTCACAAGAGATAGCATAATTATGTCAACCTTTTATTTATGCACAATAAGCAAAATCAAACTTTCCATGCCTTATTTGTCTTAAAAATTTCGGCTCGCTTCGCTCGCACGATGACTTTTTAGTTCTTTTAAAGCGAAAACCAGTGTTAGCCTTTTATTTGAGCTAAATCAAACCTTCCATGACTTATTTGTCTTAAAAATTTCGGCTCGCTACGCTCGCACGCTAACTTCTAAGCTCTTTTGTAGTGAAAACCAGTGTTAGCTTTTATTTGAGCACAATAAGCAAAATTAAACCTTCCATGACTTATTTGTCTTAAAAATTTCGGCTCGCTACGCTCGCACGCTAACTTCTAAGCTCTTTTGTAGTGAAAACCAGTGTTAGCTTTTATTTGAGCACAATAAGCAAAATTAAACCTTTTAAGACTGATTTGTCTTAAAATTTTGGCTCGCTTCGCTCGCACGATACATTTTCTAAAGCAAAAACCGGTGTCAGTCTTTTATTTGAGCACAATAAGCAAAATAAATTGCAAGCTATAAATTGTTATGCTGACTATTATGCTACTAATTTGTCGTAAAATTTTCGGCTCGCTCCGCTCGCACGTAACTTCTTCACAAGAGATAGCATAATTATGTCAACCTTTTATTTATGCACAATAAGCAAAATCAAACTTTCCATGACTTATTTGTCTTAAAAATTTCGGCTCGCTTCGCTCGCTCGATAAATTTTCTAAAGCAAAAACCAGTATCAGCCTTTTTAATTTTGAGCACAATAAGCAAAATCAAACCTTCCATGACTTATTTGTCTTAAAAATTTCGGCTCGCTACGCTCGCACTGTTTTTTTTATTTTGCCAGGAATTATATCAGACCAACGAATAGGTTAAATGTAAATAAACGATTGTGAACGAATCTAGCGTACCTAACTATTAAATTTAAAAAGTCAGTAGGAGCGGCAAAAATTGAATAGCCTACAGGCGGCAAATTTGTAAATCCGCCACTGGTTGCACCCACTGCTGGGTATAGGCCTCCTCTTTATGACGCCACTCAGTTCGGTCCTGTGCGATCCTTTATTTTATTTATTTATTTATTTATTTTATTTTAGTCGGAAAACAAACAGTGTTAACATCTTATTATAAAAAACTTAAAAAATAACTAATCACCATTAACATGTTTTCACATATAAATAACAAAAAGCTTGTTTGTTTGTAGGAACTAAAGAGATAAAAAACAGAAAAATAACAATGAAAGTATTTAAAAAAAAAAAATAACATGTAAAAACAAAAAACCAAAGAGATAAAAGAGAAAAAATAGTAAAAACAGCTAATGAACCAATTCAAACCAATTTTTAAACAGCAAATGTTTTAAAACATTTGGTTTAGTAATAAAAAGATCAAATTCAGGAAAGTCAACCAATGTTTTGTAAGTGTTAGCGGTTCTTATGAAGTAAGAATTCTGTCTATATTTAGTGCTGCAAGGGGGGACATAAATAAATAGAAAATTAGTCCTGACAGATCTTGTAGGAACTCGTAATTGCACTTTAGAGAGTAGGTGTGGGGAGTCAACTGTTGATTGTGCCAATTTAATAAGGAAGGTTAAGTCTGAAACCATCCTTCTCTCTTTTAATGGTAGGAAATGATACCTTCTGCATCTTGTTTCGTAATCGGGGTCAATCATTTTACTCTTGTACTGCATATATCTCATAAAATTGCGCTGAATAGATTCGATTCTATCAACATAGACATTGTACTGTGGGTTCCAAACTTGAGAGCAATATTCTAGGGTGCTGCGAACGTAAGAGCAAAATAGGATTTTAAGAATTTTTAATCTAGAGAATTGAGAACAAGACCTTTTTATAAAACCCATAGCTCTGTTAGCCTTGCGTACTACGTGATTAACATGGTTTTCGTAGGTAAGTTTTGAGTCGTGTATCACACCTAGATCTCGTACTTCATTTAACTGCTTCAACAAGCATTGCTTTATCCTATAATCATAAACTATTCTAATAGGTTTACGTGTAAATGAAATTGAGTGACATTTTGTAACATTTAAATCTAGGTGATTTTTTTGACAATAATTCTCCAGTCTAACAAGATCTTGTTGAAGTAATTCACAGTCGTTTATATTATTAATCATTTTAAAAATTTTCATGTCGTCTGCGTAAAGTAAAAAATGAGAATTTATAAAGCAAGTTTTTACGTCATTAATAAATAAATTAAATAATAGGGGTCCCAACAATGAACCTTGTGGAACTCCAGAGGGGACTATATGCCAATTAGACACAATTCCATTAATTGCTACCGCCTGCGAACGGTTCTCTATATAGGAGGAAAACCATCTGTAAAGGTTTCCGTGGATTCCCGCGTATAATAATTTTTGTAAAAGAATTTTGTGGTCCAAACGATCAAAAGCTTTGCTGTAGTCTGTAAAAATACAGTCCACTTGGCCGCCATCATCCATGGAAGATGTAACGATGTCACTAAATGTCAACAGGTTTGTGGCAGTGGACCTATTTTTGAGGAAACCATGCTGTTCGGGAATAAAAGTCGAGGAAAAATTGCTATATACCTGGATATAAACAATACGCTCAAGTATTTTACCGAAGAGGCAAAGCTTGGATATAGGCCTGTAGTTTTTAATTTCTCCCTTACTTCCACTTTTGTGTACTGGCGTAATGAATGCAGATTTCCACATGCTAGGTACTATTCCTTCGTTAACAGAACGTGTGTATAAAATAGAGAGCGGCTACGCTTTCCCGGCGATGTTAATGATTTTTGTTTATTCTTGAATAATTTATTATGTAGCCTACTCAGAGAAACATCAGTCGATAGACAAATGCAAAATTTACTCATCTACGGTTATGTAGTGCTAAATAGTTTAGTTTTTTTATATTCTTCTATAAAAACTCAAGAATTCACAATAGTTTTTGTACTTCATCTAAGTGTATCCTTCTAATTCCGCCAGGAATTCTTATACTGAAACCTATTTAACCTCCCCACCTGTTTTGCGACTGCGCCGAGAGACAGCCGTTAGAAATCTACGTTATTTTCTATTTTTCTTATTAAAATATCAGTAGGTGTTAGTTTCAGAAACTAGGAGTAAGTAACTTAAATTTAAAAATTAATTAAACATCCGTTAAAATAAAAAACAATTAGACATCATCTGGACTTAATCGCGTATTGAAATCATATCATTTACCTTGACGTTTCGATGACGTTACAATCACCGTGGTCACGAGCAGACTGGTAAATAATATGATTTCAATACGCGATTAAGTCCCGTTAATATTTATAAATAACGCTACAAAATCTCGTCAAACAAAAGAAAAGTACACTAGCGAATTGCATTACACTTTTATATACTTAGGTACCGTAAACGCACTAATATTATGATGAGTCGGCATTACTACTAACCATCTCCCGCTCTATTTCCAACGTAACAGAATATTCTGTTATTGTACCTCACAGAAATGGTAACAGTTATTCTGTACCGTAAAACCTGTGCTTAAACTTTATAACCAAGCGTGAGTATTTGTTTCCGAAATGGATTTTAGTGGGTCAGTATTTTGTGCTTCAATGGGTCACGGTTCAGTCTAGCACGGCACGGTACAGGTTTGGGACGATCGCTTGTATCATCGCAGGTTCGAATCTTGCCGAAGTCGTAACTTTTATTAAGATTTTTCAGTAAATTTTTCTGATGAAATACCTATGTGTGGTTTAACACAGAAATAAATATATAAAAACTTATAGCACGGTATACTTGAACCGTAGAAGAATAATCCAAGATGGACCGCAGGCCGCAAATCGCTGCAGGCTGAAAGCGACACCTACTATACTTAATTTATTGAAACGAGCTAATAGGAAAAAAAACACACATGATTGGTCGTCGAAAATAATTGTCTCGTGATTGGCTAGAATGTCAAATTAATTGTCAATTGTCAAATATAGCCAATCACGAGAAAGACAATTATTTTCAACGACCAATCACGTGTGTTAATTTATTTTCCTATTAGTTCGCTTCAAGAAATGAAGTATAGATGATTTTAAAAACCGTCAGGAGGCAATCTTTACTCACACTTAACGGGATAATGTAGTGCCTGGGACATTTTTGAGACGGAATAGGTCAAACAAACCAACATTACCTCTTTATTATATTAGTAAGTATAGATTTCAAGTCTTTCCCATTCATACTCACAATCTAGAAAATAATGCTAGCTGAGGCAGTTTCGATTCCATTCCATGAGTTCGAGCATAGTCCCTATTGTTGTGTGTAGAGGAATTTTTGCCCACTTATTGGCACGGTTGTATTGTGTGCTTCGGTGCTATATGCTTTTAGGATTTGTACTGACATGAATGGATTTGAGCTTTGGCCAAATTTTGGATATCGTTTTGATTAGGTATAAAGGAGTGGCTAGGGAGAGCCGTGGGCGAAATTTCCACGGCTCTCCCTAGCGGGTTCCGTTTATGTTGGAAATTGTTACGAATCCATTATCCACCAACATAAGCTGACCCCGAAAATTGTCACGCTCATTTTCGTTGATAAAAGTTTAGAACACATGCGCTATGATTGTCAAACTAAGTTTACTACATTTTAAAATGGGACTTTATCGCGTAATAACCTTATTTTATTTACTTACGCGATAAAGTCCCGTTTGAAATTACTTAATATAAGTTTACTACCTTTCATAAAGTCTGTACAAATATTTAAAACTAACTGCGTCCCGCGGTTTCACCCCCGTAAGACCCGTTCTCGCGGAAATATCGGGATAAAAAGTAGCCTATGTGCTAATCCAGAGTATCACCTATCTACATACCAAATTTGAACCAAATCGGTTCAGCCGTTTTTGCGTGAAAGAATAACAAACATACACACATTCTTACAAACTTTCACATTTATAATATGAGTAGGATTATCACCTACGGAAAGACCACAACAATAAATAGCATAATCACCTTTTAAAAACGATTCGGATCTAATGAAGCATTAGAATTCAGCATGTGCAAGGTCAGAACACCTCTAGCGACATAACTAACAACGGAGCTTAGAAACCGAAGCGGAGGTTTCAGATTGCGAGCGTCGTGACCGGCATACCTGCGCCATAGTACAGTCAACAGTAACACAAAGCAAAAGATAAAAGATAGATAAAAAGTTTATTTTGGTACACATAAAAACACAGTAAAGATAAATAACAACATAAAAATAAAAAAAGCATTGAGTTGCTTAGCTTGGGACTAGATGACGCTGTGTGGAATGTCCAAGATTAATTATTTATTTAACTCTTAGTTATTCATCCACCTTGTTATTCTGAGGTTAACTTACTGCCAAAGTTTTTATATTATTTTTGTGTGTTTAGGTTTTTTGTTTAATTTTTCTAAACATTACATTTTTAAATTGCTTTATCTTACTTACGTAACTCTAAATTGGAAGGTAAATAAACAAATAAACAAACGAACGATTGAAAGAACATTTGAATGCTCTAGTGACGTAGCTAACATCCGAGCTTAGTAACTTTAGAGCGTTTGTCCACCGCCGCCGTCACCGTCACGTCACCGAGAACGAGATGACGGCGCCGAAGTAGCGGTACATACATTTACATTACATTACTTAGCCGCGTGTCCACCGCACATCCGTCACCCGAGCGCCGTCATCCCGGCCGCCATACTAAACTCGGCCCGAAATAATCTCGTTCTCGGTGACGTGACGGTGACGGCGGCGGTGGACAAACGCCCTTATTCTCTTTTCCTCCTCTTGACTTGGCATGTCACGGCGTGGTTCAATCTACTGAGCTTTACTTTGTTAAGATAAAAGTTGGAATACTGTACATTATACTACGTCAAACCTAGTTACAACAGAAGCAGAGACACAGTGACAACAATAACGGGATTACAGACTTTTCGTAACGTGACGTCACCTCGTATTGTTTTATTAGATTCCAATATCAATAACAGTTGGCCACATATCGAAACCTGTTTGCTCTGGACTTTTACTGCTATCTATAATAGTGCGGTAGGTACTTACCTACCTTATTACTTATTACATGCCTACTTTTACCGATGTTTTGGAACTTGTACCTGCTTCATAAAAGAAAGAAAGATGTGTTTATTTTTGTGGGACCTCCAGGATCACTTAAAAATGTAAAGTTTAATAAGCTAGGTGACTCTATTACCTGTTCCAAAGCAACTCCCTAGATACACCAAAATGGCGGCCTAAAGAGAAATAGAAAACTGAATAAGTAATCCATTTAGAAACTAGAAATATTAGATTTTTATATGTACTTCATCATCATCATCCACAGCCCGTCTTTATCCACTGCTGGGCATAGGCCTCCCTTAGTTTGTGCCATCCACTACGATCCTGCGCCAGTCGCATCCATTGTCGCCCCGCGACGCGAACTATGTCGTCGACCCACCTCGCCACCGGACGCCCGACACTTCTCTGACCCATCCTCGGCCACCATTCGGTAAAAATATAATATAATTTATATGTACTTACCAAGGATTTTTGTATGTACTTTACTGCTTTTAATAAGCAAGTATATTAATACTGCAGTATAATTTCTTAGTGACATTCCGTTTCATAACTGTTCTTATGGCGAAAGTTCCAAGCACTTACCTACTTCAACTTTTGCATAAGTAGATAGGAACTAGTGATACGGCATGGTATTCCCTGAACAATAGCTCTAGCCAAGTGACAAACATTTTGTGATACTTACTTTGGTATCGTTCACAGTAAACTGGGAGCGCTCGTGGCGAAGCTTGCTAAGGTGTTCTTGATAGATCGTCGAAGTTAAGCAACGCTCTGCGCGGTCACTTCTTGGATGGGTGACCGCAAGTGGCAATATCATCTGAGCGCTTCCGTGCTTCGGAGGGCACGTTAAATTGTCGGTCCCGGCTTTTAAAAGTCGTTAAGCCATGACGGAGGCCTTTAGGCGGCATAAAAACTCCGTCACCAGAGTTGGCCACTTGCTCATACGAAGGAAGGAAGGACAGTAAACTGGTGGTAAGGCCTCTATATACTTACCTCTCTTTCCGGTAGTCTTGTCCGGTAGTCGCCGTCATCAAAACGAAATTAAAAAATACAGTCGAATTAAACCTCCTCTTTTTCGGAAGTCGGTTAAAAATGAAAAGATTTGAAATTACCTTCGGTATTTAACTACGTCTCTTTTGCCCTGCAGCTGGCTGGATCCTCAAAATTTCCTTCGACATCTTCCCATGATTTCTTTTGCCCGCAACTGAACTCACGTAAAACTCCTATACTTCATTTCTTGAAGCGAGCTAATAGGAAGAAAAATAAAGGCACGTGATTGGTTGTTGAAAATAATTGTCTTTCTCGTAATTGGCTAAATTGTCAAATCAATTGTCAATTGTTAAATCTAGCCAATAACGAGAATATCCAAGGGGAAGTAGCTCATTTCTGTGCACCCCTGCCATTCCTATATTATAATTCAATCATTCATTCCAGTTAGCATTAGCAGCGGTTTTCGATACCGCTCTTCGTTTATCACTTATCTAGTTTAAACTGTGACTCCGTTGCTCGCATGACGGAGGACTTCACGTCACTTTAGAGCTGAAGTTAGAAACTTGAATACCTACTTCTTAAATGGAGCATATATTGTAGTGGGATCTAGCGTGTCTAACTGTGGAATAAAGATTGCTAGACTTTACGCTATTAATGCCTGAATACACGCTTTTTTTCTCAAGCGATACTATACTATACATAATATATATAATTATGTATTATAGTGATGAAGATAGAGTTTAAAATGGTAATGACAATAAAACAGCGCGTCGCTTCTTTTCAATCTCGGTGTGAGTTCAGCTTAAAGCCTGAATGTCGATTCTTGACGGCTTTCAAAACATGACGCAGTAAGAATTTGAACGGTATCTAGCTTTTGTTCTCTGAAATCCATAGCATTATTAAAAAAAATCACGCCGTGTCGTGCCAAGACATGGTTATTTGGAGAAAGGCGGCCGAAGGCTAAAAAGTATCGACTTTTTTTAGTTAACATCATCAAAGTCTCAGAGCAATCATCTTCTCAATTCTCTATGATCAAAGTCATTTACAATAAAAACTTTTATCTCAAAGCTATTTTTTCTTACCGAGTAGTTAACATTATCCAAGCTAAAAGGTTCTTGTCTTGCGATGCGATGCGCAACTTTCACAACCTTGTTACATACTCCTTTCTCAACTTAAAGTATCCACTATTAACTTGCCAACTTAATTTGAGAGTTTTCTAAAGTTTGCACTGACGGTGCGGTTTTTCAATTAATGTGCTTTCTTATGCCATTGTTTGTTAACAAGCATGAAAGAAAGAAAGAAAGAAAGAAAAATATGTTTATTTCGTAGGACCTCAAGGATCGCTCAAAAACGTACAGTCTCAAAAGCTAGGTGACTCTATTGCCTGTTCCAAAACAACTCCCTACACCAGGGAAAGAATCAGGCAAGAACCTGGTGGTCTGGGCCTAGCTTAAGCATGTGGCAGCGTCAGCAGATTCTATCTAGATTAATTAGATTGGTACCTACATACTATTGTCTAAAATAAATCAATGTTATTTCTATAATCCTTTCAAAAATATCTGTATGTGAGTTGGTACTACTCGTAACTAAACATTCACACAACGGCATTATACTTTCGTAAAAATATCGATTGTTGTGTCGATTTAGATACTGCTTCATCTTACAGTGTCCGTCCATACTCTTACCCTGATGCGTCTCACAGTGTCCATACTCTTACTCTTACCCAGATGAAGATTCTCCGAAACTAGATGAATATAATGTCTACAACCCACAATCAACCGAAACCATAACTTTTAACACAAAATTGTTTTAATAATATACATTACATAATTATTACTCACAGTTAATATAGAAAATTAATTCTACTGTAGGCAGTGGCAAGCACGTAATTATTGTGTTTATAGTAGGTCAACCACATAATGTAATGTGGTAAAGTAAACAATCAATTCTTATAACAGTTTACGTAAAAGTTGAGTTTATAATGGGTGTAAATAAAACACTTTTAAAACCAAAAACCACGTTCCTGAATCTTGAAACTTTTTGGCTATTATAAAGTCACGGGTTTTGAAAACAAAGACTACAATCTCTTTGAAAGTTGACTTTTGGAAGGGTTACCTCGAAAGGTCAGTACCTTGAAGGGTTTCTCGAATTTCGACGGGTTTCCCATCAAAATAGAACTTCCACTTAATCAATGAGATGTTATCTCGGAAAATCAACAAAACACTTAAGACACATTAGAAAAATTGAAATAATCTTGATAAAAGTTACGACACCGGCGAACTTGCTGCTTTCAACCACTCAGCCACAATAGTCCTGATTACCAGGTTCGAAACTATCATTAAGAAAATATGAAAATAGATGCGTTGAGTTATGCACTAATCTTTTACAACCATTACAATGTAAAACTAGTACAAACAGGGAACTAACCGCGTTTGTAGCAAGCGTGCAGTTTGCAAAGCAAAATGTCGACTAATTACTCGAATTTAGTTCATACAACGCTCTCGCCTGAAGCTTATTCTGACCCAAATGTTGTATGGAACGGACTTTTGTATATGATTTACGGTTTCACAAAATGTTACAATTATGGTTTGTTTAGTAAGTTCTTAAATTGTGATAGAGCCTTTCTAGATTTATTCGAAGACACGGAACAAATATCTGCAAACACACTGTCCCGTAGCGGGGATCGAACCAGCAACCTTCGTGTCTCAAGCAGGCCTTCTCCCACTGAGCCACAGAGGTCATAATGGAGGAATTTAATTCTTTACACACTATTTCGTTCTAAAAAACTTGTAAAAACATCGGTACAAAATGAACACTTAATAATTCAAAGTAGAGAACCACCTGTAAACTTTTCATTTTGTTCATCCACATAACTTCCATAACAAAAATGAAAGTTGAAACGCAATTTGGAAATTTCAAAGGGGAGGAAATTGACAATCAATGCAGGGAATCAGGATCGCACCGATACTAATTAATCCGGGAGAGGGCAGTGCGGTGCTACTTCGAAACTGATAGAAAAGACAAAATGGACGTCTTTGTCTACATAAAATACTATTTAAACTATCGCGACTTGGAAACATATTTATAAATATCGCGTATTGAAATCAAATTATTTACCTCGACGCTTCGGTGGCGTTACAGTCACCGTGGTCACGAGTAGACAGGTGAGTAGGCCAGTCTAAATAGTCCCGTTAATATTTATAAATTTGTCTACATCATTGGACATTGTCCAAAAACCTGCTACTTTCCCGTACCTATCAAACAGCAAACTTTTATTTGAAAGAAGCAGTATAATTTGTGTTCTAATTAGCACAAAATGTTTAATATTTAATAATTTATATAAATATTTTTATAATTTAGTGTTCATTTCTAAGAAACTGTAAGATTTTTGATTGCTTTTAGCGATATTGCCTATTGTACTTACCACTAATTTTAAGCCGTTTCTCCTTTATCCCGGTAGTTTCATTAGTACACCCGTGCAAACAACTACAGCTGGGATGTGCTGCTAGTTAATAATAAATTAAATTAATTATTTTTAAACAACGAATGGTGGCCCCGGGACGCGCAACGACCAAGAAGAAGACCACCCGCCCGATGGTCGAACGACATCATAAGCGTGGTCGGTCATCAGTGGATGAGACTCGCGAGGGATCGGAATGAGTGGCGTAATAGAGAGGAGGCCTATACCCAACAGTGGGTGGAAATGGGCTGAGATGATGATGATGATGATTATTAAACATAAACAAACTTTTCTCAGTAGGACTCGGGACGAACAGGGGATTAAGTCTCAATTGCAGTCGCCACCGCTAAGGCGATAATGGCGCTGTTACCGTTCTATGTCCTTTCATTAGGTGCTGCAATCATGTATTAACAGGAAAATGAGGCCAAAGCCTTAACAAAAACACCTTTTAACAAAAATACAGTCTAGTGCACTAGTTTTATTCAAAGAAAAGAGAATGGAAAAGAATTTAAATTATACATAGACATAGACATAGACTTTGTATTGTGGTAAAAGCGGGTTTTAAACGGACATTTTGTTTCTAGTTGTGAACTAACTAGATTATACAGGATGTTGCATTTTGTATACTTAAGGGATTAGGCACAGAACAAACCTTTCTGTTCTGGGACTAGAAAAGGTACTTCTATTCAATGGTCATCACGATTCTAAAACAGAATCTAACACCGGACAGTAAACCGCTGTTTACAGACCAGAGGTCGACAAACGAGATCGACTTGTTTACCGTCGTATGCAGGCACAATGGCCGTCGTATGCAAGCACATTGGCTGTACTTGTCATGCACACCGTTTGTGGCAAGCTAGCTCAACATTACAACTGTACCTACAGTCGAATAAAATGATTGACTATCCTAAGATCTGTTATTGCTAGCAGGGTTTGATAACTATTTGACACAACACTCTTGTCTTGTAGGCACGCAGTTTAAGAAGTAGCATGTGCTTGCAACGTGTCAAACTGAATTGATTTCAAAACTCGTTTTGCGACTGTGTATTCAGACATCTTAAAACGATGACACAGAGAGTACAAAGAAAAACCATGCGGTTAGCCAAAAAAGTCTATCAATTTTGAAGTTTCTGTGTCATCGAGAGATCTTGACACACGAGATGACGTAGATGAAAAAAAAATCACTTCGTAATGTAAAAATCGAACTTGTTTTCAAATTACGTCAAAATGTAACTCAACCTTTGGGTATAGAGACAACATTTTTAGCCGATTGTACCTACATCAAATTCATAATGCATAGCTTTTATATTTATTTCCCCATATTATATGGGGAAATAGAATATGTTTTAGTATATATGGGCCATATATACTAAAACATTTTTTCCAATGATTTCCGCTTATTGAATTCATACATTTATGTGACAAACCCAATGTCAATATTAAATGTGACATTAAGCTGTACCATATTTTTGCGACGTCAGTGACAAGTGACACTTGACATGTCTTACGAAAACAGTCCCTGAAATACAACACCATGGGGCTGTCAGAGCACATTATGGTGAGCCTTATCACCTTAGAGAAAATAAGAAATGGAGCGCTGTATTCCTTTCTTTCTCATACAAAGAAAAAGAAGGATAGGTATACTTAAAACAAGTTGTGAGTGAAAGAGACAAAGTATTATATATTTTATGCCACGTGCCACTTTGTATGGCCAGAATAGTAGTGCTCCGAATTTTGTACTACGAAACCATGACAAAGCAGTTGACCACAAAATAGTTACTACGAATGGAACTGTTTGAACTATTACCTCCTCATTTGTGTGAGTAGTTGGTATATTTTGTTATAAGCGGTTTCAACTTTAGTATTCAAGCTTTGTTTAACAAAACGAGAACTTTCTTCAATCACAGAATAATTAATAGATGGTAAGTCAAAATAAATTCATATTATTATTATTATCTATTATTATTATAAGTCTACCTGGATTTTTTGGCTACTAAGAATAAGTTTGAAATATTTTATAGAAAGTCACAGACTTACGTGCTCGATTAAAAAAAAATGTGAATAAACTTATGGTTTTATTCATATTTTATTGAATTTGGGTTTTAAATATGTGTATTTATTGTTTCTCCTTATGGCAACTAAAACAGATGGTTGGTTTTAGTTAAAACAACCTGTATTAGCTAAAACCAATATTAAATCTGTCCTACATGCATAAGGGTTTTTTTTGTAAAAAGTAATATTTACTTGTTTTCAGTTTAAACACAGCTTTTAGAAAATAGAATAAAGAATAAGGTTGAAAATGAGCAAGTTTTTGTTTGTACCTCTTCAAGAACAGGAAGGTTATTGAATAGGAATTCAAGGAACAAAGGTCATTGACCGGAAAACTAAGGCAAATGGCGTCCGTTTGTAATTACAATAATTACCTGACTAATTACAGATATAACATTTCTATTGAGATTTAAGAGATGATTACTAGCGATATAAGTAGCTGATTGAACTTATAGTAAAATCAGGAAAGCTTTTAACTAATTAATGAAGATATTAATAAATTAATGAATGAATACGAATGAATGATTTTGATTGATTGATTAATTGGGTAAATAAATACTTTTTTTATTATCCTATGTTGTCCCACTGCTGGGCAAAGGTCTCCCCCAATTGTTTCCAACCATCTCTGGCCTTTGAGACTTCGAACCAATCTCTCATAAAAGAGTCGAGGTCGTCTCTCCAGCGCTGCCTCGGCCGACTGCGAAACAAATACATAAAAAATATCAAAAAATACTTAATATTTGAATTATGACGTCATACAGATAAAAGGGCAGGTTGATTAGGGTTACTTAGGGTCTTAATTTTTCGATTAATCAGTTGGCTGTAAATACATAGCCTAGGTCTAATCTGTTACTGCAATCTTAATATCCTTTGGTAAATTCTAGAAGTCTATACTTTATTTATTGAAACGAGCTAATAGGAACAAAAATAAACGCACGTGATTGGTCGTCGAAAATAATTGTATTTCTCGTAATTGGCTAGATTGTCAAATCAATTGTCAATTGTCAAATCTAGCCAATCACGAGTAGACAATTATTTTTGACAACCAATCACGTGAGTTTATTTTTTCTTCCTATTAGCTCGCTTCAAGAAATGAAGTATAGATCATATCGCCAGACAAAGGAACTTGAGGTTTCTAACTTGGCGTTAGATTAAGTTTAGAAATTCAACACAAAGTAGGCTAAGTTTCTTGTGACATGAACCGGAATTCTTCAAACGTCTTGTGAACTGATAATGAAAAGTTAATTTTAATTAAGTTGGGGACAATTTATTTTTTTGCTATTGCACAGCTTCTATCGCGGGCCTTGAGCGTGGAGACCGAATCCAGAAATACTCGGACTAAATGCGTGACTTAATAGCACAAGAGTTAGGTCAAGATAAAACTTCTCCTATTGTATTAAAATCGAAGCAATATTTAACTAGGTCACAATTGCACAAGCAGATGGTAGTAACTCAAAAAAAAAAATTCTTTTATCCCTTTTGAAACGGGCAAAGAAATTCTTCTATTCAGATCTTTAAGTGAAGTCGGGGTCAATAGCCTCCAGGCATTCTTACTCTGCGAAGAAGTTTGTACGATAATATATTATGGTAAATTGAGAGACATACGGTAGCTTTTTGCAAACAACGCAAATACAGACTGCGAAAGAGTTTTTTTTACAAGTGCGAGAAATCTGAACAAATCTCTTCTTTACCACAAAAAAATCAATCTAATCAAAGAACTTGTCAAAGTAGGATGCTATTATAATTTATTGAATAAATAACTTATTTAATATATTTACTTATATATTTTTATTGAATAAAGATATTTTGACTTGAATAGAACCATACATATTACTCAATAATGTTCTATCAACTTTTTTGTCCCCTTGCACGACACAGCAGCGTCCCGTATTGCAGATGCACTCGCATCCTGTCTCGTCCATTTACATACATACATACCTACATAAAATCACGCCTCTTTCACATGGGGGTAGGCAGATACGGATCTCCACTTGCTACGATCCTGACACACCTCTTTCGCCTCATTCAGTCTCATTACTTACATTCTTCATACATGCTCGCCGGTTTAGGGTACGTCCATTTACAGCCAGTATATTTTAACCATATATTTTAACCAAAAAAGAAATTCAAAAAAGATTTTTTGTCCCTTTCCCTCATTCTCTCATTCCTTTGCCTTGTGCTGGCCCCTTGGCACGACGCAGCAGTGTCCCGTATTGCAGATGCACTCGCGTCTCGTCCCGTCTCGTCCCGCTCACGGCTCGTTACGTGCACAAGGCCCCTCAAAGGAATGAGGGAATCCACACATTTTTCTCGTCATTTCTCAAGTTCTTTTTGTTTTCAGTCAACAGCATCTTGTCTTTATGAAATTAGGAAGGTGTAGTTTTTTAGTGTTATGAGAAACAAGGTTTTTATAAATAAATAAATTAATAATAACGTTAATAAATAAATACTAACCTATTCATTTACTCAGGTTTTCAATGCTCTATAAAATGCCACAAAATTATGATCCGATTTCACAGTTTTTCAAAACATACGCCTTATATAGCAAAGTATTCACTTGAGTCTAATAACAGATTATTAACTTGAAAAGTATCATTACCCTGGTTTAATAGATAAAACGTCGGGGGGGTTCTATTTGAATTCATGTTTTCAAAACGTACAGGAAAATATGAATTTTAATTCGCATAACTGTTATGAATTCAAATCGCGAGTAATATTGTTTTTAAAGGCAACAGGGATGCTTTGTTCTTTGAAAAGTATTCTTTGTTTTTATGCGAGAATAAAAATACTTTCATTTCTAGAATATAATAAGAGAAACTCTTTCTTTTGATGCCAAATGAACATTTGCACTATCTTCCTTGAACTAGCGCGGCGCAAATTCACACAAAAATCAAAGGAAATGAAGGAAGTTTTGGGCCTTAATAGTATTGAAATTCATGATTTTTTTAAAACAACTGAATAGATGGTCTTGACCTAAAAAATAAACAGACAGTTGTTAAATAAAGATAGTAGACTAGAGATTTTTAGAAAAAAATAAATTGAAGTTAAAAATAAACTAGACCCTAAAGTCACTTTCATTTTATTCAGAAAAAAAACATTCCGAGAAAAATGTCCTCCAAAACTTTGACGGATACAGTAAAGTTGTCAGCCTTTAAACTCGGTTAAAAGATCCTACTAAAAGTGTCATAACTCAGCTAGAAGGCTCGTGGAGCGCTCATAAAAACCCGTAAAATACTCCTCAGGTACGTAACCTACTAAAAGCTTTGCCAACAAACGCAATTTCACAACTAAAAGAGCCAAAAGTGCCGGTGAAGGTCGAATGCGTCCCGTTGTCCGCATTAAGGGGAAAGACGATTGACGTGCACAAAACTAGCTTATTTTACATCAAAGTAAAAGAACAGTGCTTGTTTTCAAGGTTCACCATGATCATGGCGCATGCAATAGTGCCGAAATATCGGGAAACTCATAAATCTACGAATCATGGTAAACATCCCGTTTTAATTGTTTATAATGTTCAAAAACATGATAGTTTAAAATGTTTTATCAGTTATTTTCATCCGCATAGATCTTTACAAAAAACTTGGACATAGACTTAAGAATGAGCGTGTCTCTGTCTAACCCCCCCATCCTTGTTAATGAATCGAGTCTACAATTTAGTTTTTTTTAGTATAACTTTCGTTTTGGATCTTGGATTTTCATTTAGCTACAGATTTCAAAAGAAAACTAATAGGTATCAGGATTTTATCGTCTTTAAGGTATATTACGCGATAAAACCCTGTTTTTAGTTTAAATTATAAACATGTTAAAGTAGTTTCAGCTCGTCTTTCCTCCTAAGGATTTAATGTGTCGTCAGGGCAGGACTCAGTTCACGCATTACCATCTGATGGACACAATCTCTAAGGACATTCTGTTTTGTGACACACGGCTTTGGACATTCGTATTTCACTACGGTTTTGTTTACTAATTCAAATGTTAGTGACTAATGGATGTTCTGATGGATGAGTTAGTTACTCTTGCCCGCTAAAATTATTAAACGGATATAAGTAAATGAATGAGATGTATGGCGCGCAATGGATTAAACCTTTTTTAATTAAAGTGAACCTCCACAACTCTGTACATTGTTTTATCTAATTATAAAATACTAAAATAATTTGTGGATTATTCATTGGGGAATATAATTTATATTACAGGCTTGAAACGTTAAAACAATGTAGGTACTACAAAACAGTTATAAAATAATTAATTAAATACCGTAATACTTTGTTGACTGCATTGATGAATATAAAATTGCTTATAAATTATGTATCTACTTATTTATTTTTTAATCAAACGCGTGATTGATGACTTAAAATTTTCAAAGTTATTAAACAAAAATATAATCGTTTCCCAAATTGTTTTTTGAAAATAATACTTGTATCACAAGTGGTGTGAGGCCAAAAAAAATATCTGCTAAAATTTGAAACCGTGTGTCAAACGCGTAAATGGAGTAACAAAACAAAATGATGTCTTGTGAATTCCGAGTGAATTTATGTGTTGAGCGGATGGCACTGTTTATGTAACAAGGCACTCATTACATTTACTAATTGTCTCCAAAGTTTATTGTTTATGATTTCACTTATGAAATACGGGGTTGCTTCAGCGAAACCATCTCGGAATTTGAATATGAGAGAAATATTGTGAAAATTTTGATCATGCTCTATAGCAGAACCAAAGCGTGTATCTCACTCAGATATATAGCATGTACAATTTTTGGAACTGCAATACAATTTATACCATTTTTCCTTATACTCTCATAAATTTTTCCTATAAACTCTCATCTTCAGATCCCAACATGGTTTCGCTGAAGACCATCACATGAAATTCGGACTGTTGGTCTGAAGTACCGAGTAGTCTCTAAGGTTTAGGGTACAAAAAGTTCAGGTCCAACTCAAGCTTATTTGTGAGCAAAGCGAGACTTGCAAGCGAATCGAGTTATTCCCTTTACTTAGAGAAGTCAGAAGCTGTGAAAGGTGGTTTTTTGCGTCAAACTAACGCCGTCAGATTTTTTATCTTATTATTTACATTTAACAAAGGACTTTTCAAAAAGTGATAGTTAAGTTTGTGATATCTATCATAAGCTTTTTTATACCTCTAATAAAAATGTTAGGTACAGAAAGTACAAGACTGACTTCACTTTTGTTTTTAGGAAATGGCAACTTTCTCTTTTTTAACTCTAAAGATGCTGAATTTATTTATGGGAAAACTGGAGTTGGTACTTTTGTTTGTGTAAGTACTTTAAAAAAAATATCAGTCACCCATTGACGGATAAATTGTTTAACAAAACATACATACAACATGCCTATTACAGATTTTTTTGAAGCTGGTTAAAAATAATAAAGTCCGTCTTCTACCGGCCGCAGCTTCCTAGAAAATCATCAAAAGGATGAAATTAAATCTGAACTGGTCGAGTTTGCGAACCAAGTTCTGTTAGCATCGGTTCTGTGTAACTTACTGGTGCCAAATTACGAGGGTACTATTTATTTTAATATTCACAGAGCAGCTTTAATAGAAGTTATTTTGAATGCAAATATTTTGCGGAAATAAATTCAGGCTTCAGGATTTATCAATAGAAAAAGGAAAAATGATATAATGATACTTTTACTTTTAGATCTTTTTAACGCAGATAATAATGATGAATATACCTAAAAGTAAGTACCGTAGTACCGTAAAGTTTGGTTACTCCAGATCATAACTCTTGACTGTAACGTGAGTAATTTCACGTAGTGGATGACTGAAGGAGGCCTATGCCCAGCAGTGAGTAGAGTCGGGCTGTGGATGATGATGAGTAATTGCTAGTTCTATTAATATAATACCTATACTTACTTAATTTCTTGAAGCGAGCTAATAGGAAGAAAAAATAAACTCACGTGATTGGTTGTCAAAAATAATTGTCTATCTCGTGATTGGCTAAATTGTGAAATCAATTGTCAATTGTCAAATCTAGCCAATCCGAGAATAGACATTACTTTCGACGACCAATCACGTGCGTTTAGTTTTTTTTTCTATTAGCTTGCTTCAAGAAATGAAGTATAAATTGGATTAAGTCACTAAATAAAAAGTAATTTTATCATCCTCATCTTCCGAAGTTCAATTCATTTGTAAGGTTATTCCTTTCCTACTTTAACCCACTTGAATTAATAGCAAAGCTTCATCCCTAGAGATTTTTAGATAATCTCCTAATCCATTTACCTTTGAATGGGATCGGAAAGTAATTAATCTGAAATATTTAAGGGGTAGCCTGATTGAGATATTTATTTTCATCTTCAGTAAATTGAATCCATTTGATTACGGATTTCAATATCCTTGTGATTTATTTACTGAGATTTTTGGTGGAAATTGATTATATAATGTAACGTCAGTAAACAAAATTTCAGAGAAGGACCTTGAAACTGGTCCTTAACGTGTTTACTGTCTATGACACAGCTAAATACTAGTGACCTTTATAAATATGACTATAATGTCTAATATTCAAGCGCTTTGAAAAGTGCTCTTGGCGCCGCTTAAGCCCCGTAGTCATGGTCAACATTTGCGTGGATCAAAGTTGAATCAACGTGTTGCGGAGTTGCTGCCAAGATGTTGCTGGCAACACTGCGTATTGCAGTGTTGATAGAGTCATTTGTCATTTTGTCATAGTTGCTAGCAACATTCTCGCCGCTCACCAACAAAGTTGATCAACTCTTCCTAAACAAATGTTTACCATGAATACGGGGCTTTACGGTCGCTCGTGGTCGCCTGCGTTTGAAGTTTCTCAAGCGATACTATGTATTACTGTGATGAAGATAAAGTTTAAAATAATAACTAAAGATTATCAGCCGCTGCTTTCACAATATTTTCCTCCACCCTGTAGACAACATAAACTCGTTTATCACGACTGAAATTTATGTTTTTTTTTCTTATTTTCTTAGAAACATTTTCATAAAACAGATAAAGATTGTAACCAACCACGTCCCGAAAATCCTACTCAGCAGAGCCATATAGACAAAGTAACGAAGCGTGAATCGAAAACAAACTCTACTTTGAACCTTATTTTGCTCGCAATAAAGGTTGAATAAAACCAAGCTCTAACCAAGCTCAGAAGGAAGTCGTTACTTTATTAAATCTTATTGGCAAGACAATAAAGTTCTAAATGGCTAAGGGTTTCTATAAACTGATTTTCTGAAACTGCTTCTTATTGACTGAGGAAACGACACGATACTTATTAGGTTCTGAGGTAACGAAAATATATTTTGGAAGGTTAGTGTAGTTCGAAATTTTTAAAACATTCAGGCAAAGGTAGTAGTATTTTGAACCCTTTACGATAAAGAGGGAAGTTATAAGTTTGCAATAATGTATCTATGTGTATGACTGTTTTAATAAAGCTGGTGAATAGATGATTTTTATTGTTGTTATTGAGTGAAATAGAAGCGGCTTTCATTGCATAGCGTTTTAATTAAAAGTGTTCTTTGTTATCTTCCATTATTTTATTTATATATGAATATTATTTAATGGCTGTAAGTCTGACTTCTCACTATAGCTTGACTGTTTAGATTGTTAGGGGATCGCTTTAAAAAAAAGCCAGGCGCACACCACCAGCTTCTAGCCAGAAAGACAATGGTCAATGCGTGTGGGGCTGTCTAGCGCGGGTTTGCTCACGATGTTTTCCTTCACCGCTTAGAGCTCGTAACCTCTTAATTAATTATAATTTTTCTTTAAAAAGTAGTATGTGTTTTTAAGTAAGCTAAAAGAAGTTAAAATATTCATATAGGTTAAAAAACATTTTGAACTCAAATTTCGTAATCTCAAAAACCCTTACAACAAAGAAAACAAATAATACAGGATTTAATGAAAAAATAAAACGGTTCAATATTAATATAATAAGATATCGTTTCTATCGGCGGGCGCGGATAGAATGTCAATTGCAAGCCGTGGGGTTATTCTGAATGAAGAGGGAACTATGGACATTTTATAAATTAGCTTTTACTTCAGATTATATAAAGAATAGGTTTTTCATTTTATACAGCAAATGATTCATGAGACTGGCAGTTAATAAATCATTTTAGTTTGTTCCTTTCAAGAACAAGAAGTATGTTGAAATACCACATTTTTGTTACTATGTTTTTTTAGCGTCCAGACCTTCAATTTTTATCATTTGACAAAATTTGGAATCGAACATAATATTGAGAAAATTACATTTTTAATAGAGGCTTATCATGATGTGTTATTTTAAGGTTGAAACACATTATTAACACGCGACGCGACCTGATGAAACGCGACGCGTGTTGAGTCGCGTCAAATTGTATTATTTTCTACGACCAAAATCACACTGTGAACATCCGAGGCGACGCCCTTTACGTCAGCTCCGTCAAACGAAGTTCATCATAGGACCTTAACTGAATCGCTTTTAACGGTCATTGTAAGCCAGTTCGTACTAGCTTGTAAGCCTACAGTTCGTACTAAAAGAAGCTATAACAATCATTTACCAGAATAAGTCAGCATTGTGTTATTGGATAAGTTAGCTTACGCGTGATTGGTGTCGAAGCCGGTCACAATATATGGCAATAGCGACTGGAATGCTGATCACTTATTAGCTAAATCTAGCGACATGATACTACGGTTGTATTAGTGCTCAACAGCCGAACTGGGGTCAGTTGAGTGTCTGTACTAATAATATTAAGAGGTAATGTTAGTTTGTTTGTTTATTTGACTGAGTTCTCCAAACTACTTATCCGATTTCAAAATGAAATGTGTAGAAATAGACTCTCAGGATGGTTATAGGCTATATTTTATCCTGGTAGTTTCATTAGTACACCCGTGCAAAGCCGGAACGTGCTGCTAGTTGTTGTATAAACTAAAATGTATGAAATGTTACTGGTGCAGCGCTGATGTTTTGTAAAGCAAGGCACTCAAAGCCATAAAGCATGTAATGTATCTGATACTGTATCAAGTGTGTTGTAAGTAGATGAACCGTACCCGACGAGCCTACTTACTATTTTCAGATACATTACATGCTACATGAAGTGTGTAGGTGCTTAAATGCTTAACACGCGTACAAACTATACCTCTTGCTTCGACGTACGATGAGATAGCAAAGTGCCAGCGATAATTGGACAATGGTTGCTTTAATATCGCTAATTCTTAAAGATTATTAACTTGTGACAATCAAAAGTCAGTTGCTTAATTAGAATTAAAGAAAAAATCGAAGGAAACCATAAGATTTTTGTTTACACTTTTTACTTTACTGATACTTTTGCGAAATTTTTGATCAGTTTTATTAATAAGTTATATCAACAATTCTGTAAAACAAAATAATAAATTAGTCTCGACCTATTTGCTATGAGCTCGATAAATACTTCATTAACATTTCAAGAGAATAATTTATATGCCGTGGGCTACGCTCTCCAAATATTAATTATGTCTTTGTTAACTTTGATTAGTATAGTTGTCCCTTGTCTTATTGGAAGCACAAGTTTAGGTCTGTTCAAATAAGAGCGATATTCGCTATCGCTGTAGGATAATGTGAGAATTTTATTTGAAAACTGCCGCCTTATTCTTCAAATAACCATGTCTTGATTTGGTACGACACGGCGTGTTTTATTTGAATAACGCGATGGATTTCAGAAAACAAAAGCTAAATAACGTGCAATCTCTTACCGCGTCATGTTTTGAAAGTCGTCGAGATTCGACATCCTGATTAAAAAGTCATTAAAGCAAGTAAAGTATTTGTTTGAGCTCGAGATGCATTTCTGTATAATTCTGAAAAACTATTTTTTATGAGACTACCACTGAAATGTAGGTTCTCTTTAAACACAGAGATTTTAAAATAAGGCTACTATTGACGGTATTAACGGTGAACATACAAAAAGTATATGAAATTAGATTTAATATTATATTTTTAGAGACGTGATTGGGGCTGCTACGTGCTTGGAGTTTATATTGCATTAACAATAATGTACTTTCCTGAAAAAATAAATGTTTATAAAAATATAAACCAATTTTTTTCAATCAAGTTACAAGCACTTAGTAACAGTAGTTGGTGTAATATAAAAACTAATTATCTACTGTTTATCCCGAGAAGTTCAATTAATAACTGCTTACTCAACCCTCAAATCAGTTATCTCCACCAGTATGTACCAATTTATTCAAACTTTTATCAAAAATCTAAACCATCATTTAAAATAGAATTAATAGTGACCAATAAAATATGCTCCTACGAATTTTTAATAGCAATATTTCCTTCCGCCGTGCTAGCTGTGATTCAGCAGGCGCAATCAGAACCACAATAGCGGGCTAATTAGACGAGGACGGAGAAGTGCCCGTATGCCAATAGTTTTTAATTGGCTCATTGCGATCGCTAGCTTTCATTTATATTGATTCAGTACTAGTTACAGACTTACATCGATCTTTGTTTATGCAATTCATGATTGTGTTAAGTGGGTTTGTTTTTCTTTCATTGTTTTTTGAATCAATTGACTAAGAGGGAAGCATCCTATAAACCATTGCGTCGAATTACTTCTCATTATGAGGCCGTACTCTGTGCAAAACGTTAGAAATCACTGCGTAATTGTTTTGTTGCTAAGGTAGTCTGATTAAATGACTTTGATTAAATTATTTAATTTTTTTAATGCATTATACTTGATTCAGCGGCTAATCTTCAAACTTTGATTTAAAAAATGAGACATATTTTTTAAATAAATCTGTTAATGGTGTTTAATACTTATTTTCTGCAACTGCCTCACTATTTAAGTTTAAAACTGTTCAGTTGTTAGTGATCGCCTAACATCTAAACTTGTTTCCTGTCAGCCAAAAAACAGCATTCTGTCAGTTTCCCCACACTATCTCCTCGTAATTGTCTTTCAAACCCTCGGATCGGCTAATGGAGTACCTCATTAATTGTACGGAACAGTTCTTTGTTGCCCAACAAGCCTGGGATTTGAAAACCCGCAGTAGAGATGGGAAAACATGGATGAACTGCACTATAGTGTCGTCCCATCCCTATTCTCATAGAAAACATCGATGGACCGCAATGTTTTTCCCATCCCTATTCCCCCAGAAAATATTGATGTACTTTTAAGTATGTTGTTTCATCTCTATATTTTGCCCATCCCTAGCTCAGCACTGCAGTCAAGTGGTCATCAGAGACTGCTCATCTCTAAGCCACGCGATACAAAATGTATAGCATTTGACTTTGATTAGTAATTTAGCACTTGGTTAGTCCTCTTGAGCGTAAACCAGCTTGCTTAATATGTACATAATTGTAACTAATATACGTTCTAAACTAATAATTTAGTATACTGTCAAAGTTCCTTAGATATTTAACAAAATGTGTGGCGCTGCCAGGAAGAATACTGCGTACATCAGTAGAAAGACCATCACTAAATTGCAGTACTTTTTGGATCACCAACGCTCTCGCTGTCGGTATCTAGTCGGTGATAAATGGTCCCACTTCCAAAAGACAATGCAACGACATATTTGACTTGAACAAGGTTTTGGTTTTGCTAAGATATAAGTAAATTGAACTGCTACAATATTACTCATAAAGCTTTAACAATTTAATAAGGATGTCGATTCTCGATGACTTCCAAAACATGACGCGGTAAGAGCACGTTATCTAGCTTTTGTTTTCTAAAATCCATTGCATTTTTCAAAAAACCACGCCGAATTAAGACTTAATATTACGTAAATAAGAGCGAGCCTTGATGCAATTTTCATAGCACTTTGAGTGACACACAGCGATAAAGAATTACTGCTACGGGACGCCGAAGTGATGGCTAAAAGACATAATAAAATTAGTCTAACTTGGCCGGAATTTATGTTTTCAAAATAAAGATTAGTCATTTCAAATTAAATATAATATGTTATTATACGGTGGAGAGATGAACTCGACTCATTCTGCCCACATTGGACCGCACTGGCTCTTGGTAGAGACGAGTGGAAGGAAGGAAGGGAGGCCTTTGCCCTGCAGTGGGACGCTACAGGCTCGTAATAATAGTAATAGTAATGTTATTATTTGGTTGAAAAGGTTCTTACAGGTTGCCTGACCACTCGGCCACAGAAGAGAACGTCTGAGTCAAAACTAGTCACTCTAGTCAAAACAAACACTAGTCAAGATGATTTCTCAGTTGAAGCATCCGATTATTTTGATAGAAACTTATTTTATGTAAAAGATATAAACCATTTTCGGTGCAGGAACGCAACGTGTGTCTATGAGGATACGAGTAGACAGGCCTAAGGAATGATCGATGGTTTTTCTGAATGATACGCGTGGAAGGGGTGTGTACTGAGATGACGTGTGATAGGGAAAAAGGAAGATAATATATCGACCTCACCACCATAAACACAAGGATATTGATAATGTACCAAATTCTACGAATATTGTATTCTATATTCTATTATATTTACCTAAATAGATAAAATGTCTTTACCACCTTCATAAGTTTTTCCATATTATAAATATCCTTGGACATTTCACATAGCGTCATCTAGTCCCAAGCTAAGCAATTAAATGCTTGTGTTATGGTAACGAGATGACTGATACTCTTAACTTCATTTCTTGATGCGAGCTAATAGGAAGGAAAATAAACATACGGGATTGGTCGTTGAAAATAATTGGATTGGCTAGATTTGACAATTGACAATTGATATGACAATCTAGCCAATAACGAGAAAGATAATTATTTTTAACGACCAATCACGCGTGTTTATTTCTCTTCCTATTCAATCGATTCTTATTGAATCGATTGAATAGGAAGAGAAATAAACAGAAGTATAGATAGATATTTTACGGGACTTTAAATGTGTTACCTTATTATTTGATTTCCTGACATTTAGAGTTTATTAGTGATCATGATGGTGACAAAAACTAATTGTAAAGTCTCCTAAATTCATTTAAATTATGTTCATTATTAGTACCGTCAAAACTATTTAGTTGGTCAAAATCTAAAAATACTACAACTGGTTCACTCTCCCAGAAAATCCAAACTTTTAGCCGTGAATAATGAATTAAACCAAACGTGATGAGTTCAGTGAGTTTTAGTGAAAATTTCCAACGAAAAATTCAAAAATAAACGCTGTCTGAATTCTGTCGCACTTTATTCTTCCGAAATAATTTCGCCTGTGGCTTTTAGCGCAGAGAATACCAACGTTTATTATATTTTCCGATAATTAAAACACTATTGTAATATTTTATTGAATTACAAACATTTTTGGAATGTAACATCTATTTTATTATGTTACACGATTTATTTTACTTTTATAATTTTTAGTTAAAATTATAAATAGAATAGAATAGAATATAACTTTATTGCACAACATTAAATAAAATAAAAAAAACACATGAAAAAAAACATGACAAATTGTAACAATGGGCGATTTATCGTCTGAAAGAGTTTTCGTCCAGGTAACCTTTAAATAGGTTAAATTATTCGTTTAATTATTTTTCTCTATAAAACGTTGACTAATGTCTTGAGCGCCCCTGCTACCTTGGTACAACCATTTGATGAACTAGTAAGTATAGGACGGGAGCGTCAAGATGCGATCGTAGAGCTTCAGCGTAGAGCATGCTACGACGTAGAACATGCTACGATGAAGCTGCTACGAATAATGTTTATTTGTTACTAGCTACGCCCTGCGGTGTTACCGGCTTTGAACATTTTGTTTCATTTCTTTCTGATTTTGACTTTACAGTATTTAATTAATTAATATTAAAACTGCCGTACTTACATTTTATTTTTGATTTTGGAGGAAAATTTTATTTTATTTTTTATAGTTTATTTTTATTATCTGCGATGGACTCGTTGTACAAAACTTCTAAGAATAAACACACAGGCTAATTATTGTTCCGTGAATCACTTTCATTATTTTAACAGTCCAAAATGTCAAAAATGTTTTTAATTATAAGGAACAAGTATGCATGCATGGATTCTTCGTATTCCATTTATTCGAGAAAAAAAATAAGTACCGAAAAATACTCTTACAATTTAAACTTTCGCGATCTTTAGACATAAGTTATATGAATTTACGGGACCGAAAAATATTGTCTGAAAAATAAACTACCGCAGATTGAGTAAAAAGAACAACTTACTTTGGACATTTTGCATATATGTTTTTTTCTATTTAGATAGCGATAAAGCGCTGATTTTCAAACACAAAACCTTATTTATGTTATTGTAAAATACAGATTTAAAGAAAAATAAATCCTATATTGTCCCTACCATCACAGAGTTATGACAAATAATACCGAACTGGAAGCTATTCAAGGTTCATTATGTAAAATCTTGGAGAGAAGCCAACAGAGCGTTCCAGGACGTTATATATGACATTGTTCTTAAAACGATGTCATCCCTATATTCTCTGATATGCTTAAGCTAATAAAACTTTGATGGGATACAACTATATCTATAATAATGAAGAGGTAAAGTTTGTCTGTTTTTTTGACGGAGGTAATCAGCGAAATCACTCAGCCTCTTTTAAAAATTCTTTCACCGATGTGTAGAATGGACTGTAAGAATGGTTTAAGGCTTTTATCCCGGTAGTTTCATTGGTACACCCGTGCGAAGCCGGGACGTGCTGCTAGTTTCATATAAATTATAATAAATACCTTCATCTTAGGAAGATGATGATGATGATGATGAACGTAAGCGGCTTGAAACTAAACGGAACTGACAGAAGTCTGTGAAACTAAGCTTTTTGGCGGGAAAGTTATTCGGAGTGACGCGAAGTTTGCGAGTCTCAGTCATGTTTCAATGAAAGATAATTTAATGTGACATATTTCTCTATCTGTTTTACAAATATTTTCTTGTAGCCTAGTAAATAAAATGATAAGAAATAAGATCTGAGTGGCTACTTTTGATTGGGTATTATTTAGGTATTTTTATGTTCCAATATGTTTTTGTTATAACTTTTAAACAGACTATATAGATAACTACTTGCCGCAAGACTCCATTTATCTATCTATCTTTGATTGTGCTTACTGCTGATAGATTTTTGACATTACTTCCATACAAAATGTGTCAAACATAAATTGGTAAAACTGCGAATGCACAGTCAAGTTCTTGACTCTGTTGGCGTTTGGTCATGATTCAAAAACAACTACTTTATTGGTGACAAAATAAATAATAACAAAACGACACAAAAAATAATTGGTGACACTTTGGAAAAGGGTAGACCAAAAGTACCTACCTTAAACCAGCGAGCGTGTATGAAGAATGTAATGAGAGTGAATGAGGCAAAAGAGGTGTCAGTATCGCAAGTAGAGGTCCTTGGTCTCTGCCTACCCCTATGGGAAAGAGACGTGATTAATTTATGTATGTATGTAACTACTAAATTTAATCTTTAAAAATGTCAAGACTATTTCTACTTTCAAATTCTGTACCAAGTAAATTATTTTGAAACCACAAAGTTTTCAGAATCGACTTTAACATTCAAATAACATTCGTTCTGGTTCCGTTGACCTGAGTTACTTCGCTAAAGTATAAACCAAAAATCTAGTGCATCTGGATATCCTAGGTAATGTAACTCGAGACATTGCAGATCCTGAGACAATGGTAGGCGCATTTAAAATACTGCAGTTAGGTTACTAAGAAATAATGGATAATTTTATTTATCTGTCTTAAAAATCTACGTAGTATATGTCACCTATACTTCATTTCTTGAAGCGAGCTAATAGGAAGAAAAAATAAACACACGTGATTAGTTATCGAAAATAATTGTCCTTCGCTTAATTAGCTAGATTGTCAAATCAATTGTCAATTGTCAAATCAAGCCAATCACGAGTAGACAATTATTTTTGACAACCAATCACGTGAGTTTATTTTTTCTTCCTATTAGCTCGCTTCAGGGCCCCCGCAGACGGCCGACTTTTTGTAGGTGGAAAAATCGGTCGAAAAATAGAACGTACTGACAACAATAGCGCAACGCACACGACCTACAAAAAGTAGGTGAGAAAAAAGTAGGTGGCATTCCGACCGACCCGACACCGACTCCGAAAGTGTAGGTCGTTTAGTGATGCGCTTTTCGGAATAAGTGATAGAGCTTACTCCGCAAGTGGATTATTTACTCCTATTTTTATTTGCTTAGGTACCTAGGTGCACTTCTGGTAGATAAGGAGGTTCAATCATTCATATTATAATTTATTGTTATTGGATTAATAATAATAATATTACTTACCTAACCATGTAATTTATTAAGTACTTATTGTAATTTAAAGTAATTTCAACGAATTCCGCGGGAATATCAGGATAAAAGTAGCCTATGTATTATACCATGTCATTAGCTACCTATATCCCAAAGTATACAATCGGTTTTGTAGTTTTTTCGTGAAAGATAAATAACCATACATCCATACTCACAAACTTTCGATAAGTAAATTATAGTAGGAATTTTCGTAGGATTAGTAGAATGGATTATAACCAAAGTACCTACTCCTTCCTTTGTATTGTTAGGTACCATGTAGTTGAACCTATGTACTATCACACACACGCAAAAGTTTTTGAATAGGTAGGTACCTAGTGTACCTACCTACTTACGTAAGAAAAGAGAGCTAGCTATACTTATCTTCCTTTGCAAATCCACCGTTATATTATTTTTCGACGTGCTGTCCCCTCACTAGCCACCTACAAAGTGACGGTCGTGTGCGTTGGAGTCGGTGACAAAGTAGGTGACAAAATCGGTCGAAAAAGCGACCTACTTTTCCACCTACAAAAAGTCGGCCGTCTGCGGGGGCCCTCAAGAAATGAAGTATAGTTCCCATAACATAAGTGTAAGCGACGCTCAATACATTTAACTGTCATTTTTATTTACTTAGGGTACTTTTGCATATTTTATCATTATTTCTAGTTTTTAAGGTAGTTTTATATAAAATGAAGTCTATGGCGAACGTCCGTGGAATCTATGTCGCGCTCTCACAATAAAATCGGTTTTCAAAGTTATAATTGCGTTTTAAGTGTCCTAAACATCATCCGTCACCAGCTACAGTGTCCTTCGAGCCGGATCATATGTTTAGAACACCAACCGCGCCGCGTAAAATGGTAAATACGCGTAGTCAAGTGCAGCGCGAACGTGCCCGCCACGAGGCGGATAACTCGAAACCGGACGGAGACCCGCCGCTTACAAAGCCCCAGGATCCTTCTTCGACTTTGAATACTACGGAGACTAAAAATAGTGACGCAATCAAGAATCCTATTTTGAGTCGAGCAGCTATGCCAGCTAGCAGTATCAAGTCGGAACAACCGCCGCCGCCGCCATTTGCATTACGTAAAGAAGAACGTAGAAGCTTGAAATCCATACAAGGTTCCACTTATTCAATGCGAGTGAAACGGCAACAACTTATTCTGGAGGCAGAGAGGCAAAAGGCGCAGATTCGTATGGACCTTATAAATAAAAAGCTAGAAGCGGATCTAGCTAGCCTAGACGAAGAATACAGTTCACACAATGGTAGCCAATGTCGAAGCCGCGTTGAAGAATGGATGGATCGTAGCTGTCAGGAGCTGACCAAGGGCCTGCCCGCCCCCGACGATGGTTTATATACGGGTGAGCAGTGCCAACAAGCTGGACCGCCGCCGGCGTCTTTACAACCGCCGGCACAGGCAGCGCAGGCGTGGTGTGTAGCACCGCCCGCGCCGAGCCCGGCAGGCCCGCCAGCGCCCACCCCGGCGCCGGCCGCCGCCACCAGCTCGGCACCGCAGGCGCCGTGTGCAGCACCGCCCGCGCCGAGCCCGGCAGGCCCGCCAGCGCCCACCCCGGCGCCGGCCGCCGCCACCAGCTCGGCACCGCAGGCGCCGTGTGCAGCACCGCCCGCGCCGAGCCCGGCTGGCCCGCCAGCGCCCACCCCGGCGCCGGCCGCCGCCGCCAGCTCGGCACCGCAGGCGCCGTGTGTAGCACCGCCCGCGCCGAGCCCGGTTGGCCCGCCAGCGTCCACCCCGGTGCCGGCCGCCGCCGCCAGCACAGATGGTACAGTCCAAATGCTAGCCAGCGCGCTGAGAGACCTCGCCGCTGCATCCGCCAGTCACGCGCCGGACGCGAACCTGCTCAGCCGCATATGCACGCCCCGGGAGCTCCCTGAGTTCTCCGGCGACCCCTTGGAATGGCTGAACTCCAAACACGCGTTCGAAGAATCAACGGAGCTATGTAGTTTCACACCTAAAGAAAATATGTGGAGATTGAGAAAGTGTCTCACTCAACCACGCACACAGACAGTATTACTGCACACAGGCGAAAACGAAGAATGCTTATTTTGCAAAAATAACTCACATCATAAGATAACGGCTTGTTATAAATTCAAGAAGGCGCTTCGCAAAGTCCGTCGGCAATTTGTAAAACGTAGTGGCTTATGTTTTAAATGCCTACTTTCCCGTCATGACCGAGATACCTGCCCAGCCCCATCCTGCGATAAGGACGGCTGTGGGCAGCCACATCACCCGTTACTGCAGTATCCCGCATCGACCGAGCTGCGCTCCGAGCCACAGCGTGCGACGCCGCCGGCGCCCGCGCCGCAGGAGAGGCAGCTGGCGCCGGCGATGCCGGTGCGTACGCCCGCCGCCGCCGCCGCCGCCAGTTCCAGTGCGGAAATCGTGTCGAACATAAACGTAAGCGATAGTGAGTGTAAAGTGTTATTGAAGGTAGTGCCTATACGTATACATAGTGCTAACGGGATAATAAATTCTAGCGCGTTACTCGACGACGGGTCGACGGTTTCATTGATAAGTGATGAACTAGCTGAGCGCGCGGGCCTGCGCGGTCATACCGAAATGATGCGCGTGCGCGGAGCCTGGAATGATGAACTATCTTGCACATCGACCGTCACTGACGTGAAGCTTTCTGGTATGGACAATAAAAATTATTCTATTAGAGCTCGTGCCGTAAAGAATTTAAATTTACCTGTGTATAAAATGTCCGCAGTAGATTGCAACAAATATAAAAGTTTGTCAGATATTAAACATTTGTTATGTCCTTCCGATTTAAAACCTGAGATGTTACTTGGTCAGGATAACTATCATTTAATTATACCGATAGAAATTAATATAGGTAGTTATATTGAGCCGTTCGCTACACTCACTCCCCTTTTTTTTTTTTTTTTTTTTATCGTCCAGAAATGCATCCATGCATACCCTTCCGCCGCGGGGGCAGCGAAAGGGTTATGTGGGACTTTAACCCACTAAAACTGGACGGGGTCCTCCTCAACGCCATTTGCCGGGGCTACGGGCACGCTTATGCACTCATCCGCGGCCCCGACGACGTCGGCCCTGAAAAGGGCTCCTCCTCTGGTGGGGCTTCGATGCCCCCCACCTCTTTCTCTCGGAGAGAGAGAGGCGCGCGGAACACCCACGCGCGCCACCTCCAGGCCGCCTTTGAGGGGCGGTAGCATCCCCCGGTGCTACCGTCACGGCCTGTGCTATGGGGGCCGGAGATATTGGAGGAATTTCCTCCTCCGGCGCCCCGCTCTCCGCGGCGGATCGTTCCTTGGCTCCGCCGCAAAACCACGAAACGGCCGCAGAGGACAGGGAGAGCGGCAACGACACACCGACACTCCTCTTCCCCTGCGGCCCCACCGCCAACGCATCATACGGTACGCCCCCGTTGTGTCGCGGAAGATAGGGCGAGCGGCAACGACACACCGGCACGCCTCTCCTTCCGCGACCCCTCCCGGCTGCGGGGAACAGAAAACTCCGTCCCCCGCACCCTCCCTGGACGCATCCAGAGCAGGCCCACCTCGCATAGGCCCGCTCGGAGCGTCCCCTCCTTGGATTCCTTTTGGCTTCACCGTGCCCTCATCACGGTTACTGAGCCCCCCCATCGCGACAAGATTGGAATCCAGCGGGGGGGACACTCACTCCCCTAGGTTGGTGTGTCCATGGTAAGTGGCACGTGCCGCGGAGCGCTTCTAGGCCGGCGCCCGCCTCTCACGCGATACTGACGCTAGACGCGGCGCGCGGCGCAGCGGCAGCGCCCGCTCCCTCGGGGCAGCAGGACCGGCAGCTGCAAGATCTACACGATGAGGTGAAACGTTCCTTCGCGTTGGAGTCGATGGGCGTCTGTGGTAAGCCTCGTCAGAATAAAAATGATTTGTTAGCTGTAGCCAAGCTGGAGAAGACTGCCACACTAATCGATGGCCAGTGGTGGGTTGGACTTCCGTGGAAGAACGACGACTGCCGCATGCCTGACTCCTACCCGACGGCTCTGAAAAGGCTGAAAGGTATTGAGAGGAAGATGGAAAAGGACCAAGGATTTTCAGAAAGGTACAGGGATAGGATAAAACATTTACTGAATAATAATTTCGCTAGGGAGGTCACGGAAACCACTACCGATAGTACCAGAAGGTGGTTCCTACCTCATTTTGGGGTTGACAACCCCAATAAAAAAAAACTGAGACTCGTGTTCGACTCGGCTGCCAAGGTAAATGGTTTATGTCTCAACGACTACCTACTTACAGGCCCTGATTTGCTGTCATCGCTATATGGTATTATGCTGCGCTTTATGGAAAATTTTATAGCAGTAACAGGTGACATCAAAGATTTCTTTCTCAGGATCAAAGTTCAGCCGGCCGACCAGCACGCATTTATGTTCCTGTGGAGGGACAGCCCCACAGAAAAGGTAAAAAATAGCATACTTATACCTAGGTGCTACCACTCGACCGGTGTAAACAAGCTCAAAGTGCAGAGTAAGGCTTGCTCGGCCGTTCAATCGCACAGCCCGCAGCCTTCTACCGACGAGTCGTTGGGTGCGCCCGCACCGAACACAACGCCCTGCTATAGCCACCAATAGCCACCTACAGTTGCATGTGTATAGCGATGCATCATCACAAGCTATGAGCGCCGTAGCGTATTGGCGCTGCGCTGGATAGATAACAGGTACGTAACCTACCTGGGCGTTCCGCGGCTCGCGTCGCTCTTATTTCGTTTGGAGATGAGTGCTGAGCAGAGTCAGCACTAGGGGTGGGAGTGTAAGCGACGCTCAATACATTTAACTGTCATTTTTATTTACTTAGGGTACTTTTGCATATTTTATCATTATTTCTAGTTTTTAAGGTAGTTTTATATAAAATGAAGTCTATGGCGAACGTCCGTGGAATCTATGTCGCGCTCTCACAATAAAATCGGTTTTCAAAGTTATAATTGCGTTTTAAGTGTCCTAAACATCATCCGTCACCAGCTACAATAAGCATTTAAATTGCTTAGCTTGCTACAAATGTATGGAAGTCATGTGAAAACCCACAGTAAGCTAAGTTAAAGATAGATAGGTTAATTGAGATTGGCTGTAAACAAGCTATTGAAAAAAAGGTAGTTTTTAAAACTACTTTTATTTCGTTTATCAGAATTGGATACACCTGCATGTAATACGGACTGTATCAAAACAAACTCCTGTGATGTGAGTTTGTCACTGATTTTACAGTATTCGGTTATTTTTGGAAAATTCATGTGAAAGTTAAAAATGTATCTCTATAGCTGGATTATTCGCTCGAGGCTCAGTTTGGATATTTTTAGAGAAAATGCTATTAGATTTTCATCGTATTTACTAAGTCTAATAACACGACAACTGTTACTAATAACAGAAAATTTAAACCCGTAAATAATTGTTGGTTTTAATTTGCTAGTATTTATAGTACTTTGAGTTTGAACTTGTTTTTACAGGTTGACACAAGTCTAGTCTTTAGACTAGATAATTAGAAAGCCTAAAAATATTTATACATGCCTTTAAAAATTCCGAGTAATTTCTTTGAAGATGTTTGAAGGACTCTTTTGAAGTCAAATTGACGTTGTTTGATTTTAAAGATGTATACGACGTTGAGTTGTTAACATCTGGAAAAAATAGACACAATAAATCTGGCTTTGAAGTTGAAATTTTAAAAATTGAATTGTTTTTATACCGACTTTAAAAATAACATTTCAGTGTATGGTTTCTTTATGTATTTTCACTGATTATTTTGTAAATTATTGTGGACCGATTTTTTTTAGGCTATTGCATAGCTTCTATCGCGGGCCTTGAGCGTGGAGACCGAATCCAGAAACTCCGTAACGAAAAAACCTAACGCTGTCACTTTAGTTCAGCAACTCGCCTCTAGGTGGCATGCAATAGCTTTACCGCGGCAGTCCCCGAGTGCCACACGTCTTTTTTTTGAGTCTATCAGTCCCCTACGTCCCACTGCAGGGCAAAGGCCTCCTTGCTTTAAATTAAGCAACGAAATTCGCCCGTATGTCCAATTTTAGTGCACAGAAACATACAAGACTAAAAGGAATGTGATATGAGCCAGTGCATCTCAGGAGACTGTTGGTTCTTCCGAGAATTCTGCTCTTAGAACCAGTAAGTGCATTTCTAAAACTACACCATTTTCAAACTTACCTTAACTGAAATCGGTAAAACTTGGTATGTTTTCGTTTACTTCACTTGTTATCTTAGAACTGGAAAACTGTTATAAAAACTGACTTCAATATAAGAGAGTAGCTTCAGGTGCAGGTTCATAACGCATAAGATTCTTGACAGAGACTATATTTTTGAGTGTTCGGGTGTTTATTCAGTACCTAATTTTTAAAATAAATCCATCAACAGACGGAATAATCAAAGAAAAAATTTAAAAACGGAACTTGGAACCTTCTTTTTTGAAGTCGGTTAAAAATAAGTCTTGATGAACTTTTATAATTATCTGAATTCACTTTGGATTTGGTTCGGTTACACAACTAACCATGATTTGTATTAGTATTTGAAAAAAAAAACAAACAAAATGAAATTATGGTCACGACTGTATCCTAGGGAGCGGTAGACATTTCTTTCAGATCTTTAGGTAATTCTTAAGATCCTTTAAAGTATTTCAAAAAGCGTGTTAAATGTATTATCCTAGCTAAGAAGTCGCTAAGCCATGACAGAGGCTTTAAGACGACTTAAAAACGACTTAGTTTCTAGAGTTGGCTTTTAACCAACTTCTTTCACTCAAAATTTTAAACAATTTAAATATTTCCTTGTTTTAAATAAACAAAATTAAACATAATTTTAATACAAAAATAGATCATTACAATCCTAAATTAATTGAAATCAATTAAATACTTACAATAAGCTATAGATATCAATGCAAAATGAGCTTTATATTTCACGACTTAAAGTTAATTATTCAGGTGTCTAAACTCAGTATCGCTGACTAGTCCCGGGGGGTAAGATAGGGGGTGTCCCAATTTTCCGCAAGATAAACCACCCTGTAGGATAAACTGCTTAAGTGTTTGACGCTTTAATTACGAGCTGTGCCGTCAGCACAGCTTTTTTTGTAGTCTTTAAAAAGGCAGTAGTTTTTTTTTATGTGGTAGTAGGATACTGTTTGATCAAGGTTTTTGGCTTAGAATTAACTGAAAAACTATTGTTGTAAACTTTTGCTTCAGACAACAATAATATATTGACACAAAAACGGCTTATAAATAATATAGGTATAAATTGTATAAATATACCTTTTAAACTACAAAAAGTACACGGAACAATAATTGTCAGGTTACAATCATATTTAGATTAATTACAATTAAATTGCCTATAGTAAAAGTAAAGTTTATTTATTTAAAAAGTACTAATGATAACAGTAAAAATCTTTAATTATCTATTCCGAACCAGTGCTAACGTCTCCAAGTTATTGGCATTTGACAGCTACGGATATAGTGCTAAGGGCACACAACTAGTAAGTAAAACTTGTTTGGCTTCCCTTATTTTTCCCCTCGCGACGGAGCTTCGAGAAAGTACTGTTGATTAGCTTTCATTGCTTATTCGGAGATCAGTATTCTTCGAGGTCACTAACTTTGGGGTTTGTAAATAGCGGTGAATGTTTATAACCCCTTTTTTGGGGTTTTTTGTAAAAGGGGTAATTTTTTGTTGTGTTAGTTATTTCAGAAATCAGAAACATTGTAAAATAGTTGTACACGGGTAGGTCTGTTTTAATAGGTGGGTACAAGTTTGTACAGTTTTCATAGATTGTACATGTCATTTTGTATCTGTATTTTTATGTATTTTTATTTCGTGTGTGTACAATAAAGAATAAAGAATGGTCAAACTAAAGATAAAGATAAAGATAAATTTATTTTCATAACTTAAATGGTACAAGTACATAGTGCTTCTCTACAAACTACATCATAAGCGTGGTCGGTCATCAGTGGACGAGACTCGCGAGGGATTGGAAAGAGTGACGTAATAGAGAGGAGGCCTATTCCCCAGTGGGTGGAAATGGGCTGAGATGATGATGATGATGAACTAATTTCTATAAAGAGAATAGGGTTGATGATAAATATTATTGGAGTTAATAAACTTTTTTATTTTTTATTCTAGTCTTATAACTGAGTAGTAAAACATATCATGCTCCTTACTATTTTAAAGCTTCATAAAGTGAAGTTGTCGAGACTGTGTTCAACATAAATTAATTATTTTTAAACGTAAAAATGAAAATAAAATCTAAAATAAAATATTAAGGAAAAATAACTTCCAAATCGTCAACTCTTAAATGATACGTTAAACTCGAAATGTACAATGTATAGTCGACAAAGAAATAGGTTTACCACTCTAAGGCTGAATATCATTTGCACGTACAAAACATCAAGGGCTATTTTCGCTTGACAGATTGACCTGCTACGTCAGAATCTGTCATTCAGTAATCCTTAGCGAATAATTATGTTACTGGGAGATGTCATCAAAAGTGGTAAACCAATTTCTTTGTCGACTATACATACGAACATCCAACTCGTAATTGGTTGTTTTGAAAGAGACATACATATTTTATTTTTGCCCACTCATAACCCATAAACAAAACAGATTTACGCAACCAAAGTCCCCTTGTTTGCGAATTAGGACCCAACCCTCAATTAGGGGGTTAGCCTCTGGACAAGAGAATTACTTTACTCACTGGGCCATTTAGTTTTACGAAAATAGGGTCAAAATCTAATAAGTTCTCGATTTTTATCATAAACAAACATGTTTGTCTGAAATGTAAATGTGTTTCGTGCATAGGTAGAAAAAAGTTGTCGTGGCATCGTTGTTCCCAAATGGATGAAAATTAAATGGTGATGAATTACATTAACCCCCGGTTCCTATAACAAACTAACGGATATCCGTAGGACTTTCGCCATAGCAACGTTGTTATCTGTCAAATATTTCATACATTTTATGTTGAAATAACAACGTTCCTATGGTGATGGACCTACGAACATCCGTTAGTTTGTTATAGGAACCGGTGGTAAAGAAAGAATTGACTGTCATGTTTTAAATACTTACTCAAATCATAATGACAGTCAATTGTATGCAACAGGCCAGAAAGTTGCGTCGTGTGTGGACTACAACTAAAAATTTAAATTATTATGACTTCCCGCTTCCAAACAAAAACATATCTTCTGTTTTAGGTAGTTAGTATTCTGCGTAACCGTTAGTTTACAAGCCCCTCGCTGCCTATTAGAATGCTAACCGAGTTTTCCTTTACCGTTTAGAGCTTGGCTTCGTGTTAAATGTAAATTTTTCGAAACGAATATCCATAGATGCACAGCTGGGATTTGATACATCTGTACGGTTTGTGCAACCGCACAATATCTATCATGTTCTCGAGTCAGCATTTTACACCACGCCGTGGTTTCCGTGTTAATACGAGACAGTTGCGTTTAACAAATAACCGCGGAAACACGTCGTTGTGTACTTCGCGATTCGCAATTCATAACTAACGTAAAGAATAAACGGAGAACCTTAACCTTCTGTTTTATTCTACTACGCTCAACAAACCTTATAAGATTGTAGGACACAGACCCTACATCTTTGTTTTTTTTTTTTTTAACTTTATCGCGCATAACTTTGTGTGAAGTGAACATTCAACGTGTGTGCGGTGAATTTTACAACTACGGATTATAAGTGATCTGTGTTATCTTTTCGGTAGCGATTCGGTTTAACTGGCCTCCCACCAGCGGGTCTCACCAGTTGAATTGAGAAGGCGCATATACTGTAGAGAGAAGCACAAAATCACTTACGTACCTACATAACTAACTACAAGACAAAATAACACTAACAACATGAGCAACATGGAAAATATCATTGAAGCTCAAATACAACTAAAGGAAGAGATCGAGAAACTCTTCCGAAACTTTAAGAAAGATGGTGCCGAAAGGAAGACTCTACCATACATTAAAAAACGTTTGGAGGCGTTGGATTCTTTCTGGTTGGAATTCGAGAAAAATCATACTTTATTGTATCAGTATGAAGCTCGGGACTACGCATACTTCGCTGAGAATCAATACGACCTGACAAGACAACTTTACTTTGAAGCTCGGACATTCATCCAGAAGTACGAGATCTCTGACGCTACCTCTACTACCAAGAAGAGGGACAAATCTCCTGCGAAAACACCAACTATTCAGATAACTGCAACAAAACCTTCGGGAGAGTCTTCAACATCTTTCCAACAGCAACTTAATACTGGGAAAACTTCTTTCATCGAAACGAAGTCTCAAGGTAACGCTAGTAAGTCGGAAGAGTTGCTACGCAAACAGAAAAGCAACTTCAAGGCTTTCTCTCGTACTCTCGCAACAATTGACATAGAGCAAATTAACGAAAAATGGGAGTTCGAGGATACACTGAAAACTCTTGAGGCCAGATGGAAGACTATCGACTCTCTACACTGGGAGATCGATAGCGAAGCAACGATCGAAGATGAGTACGAACGAATCTTCGAGATCCATGAACGTCAGTACAACTCAATCAAAAAATCTATTAACACCAAAATGTGGTCTGTTTCTCATAAGGAAAAATCTACCCCGAAAATGGACCTACCTACCTTTTCTGGAGCATATCAACACTGGACATCATTCAAGGATTTGTTTACGGAAGTAATCCACGACAACAGAACACTATCCAATGCCCAGAAAATGCAATATCTTAAATCGAAGGTCAAAGGAGAGGCTGAAAAGCTGATTCAACACCTAACTATCAGCTCTGACAACTATCAAGTGTGCTGGGAAATATTGAACAACCGATATAACAACAAGAAACTGATTTTTACATCTCATCTCAACACTGTTTTGGGGTTACCAGTTATACAATACCAAACTGCTAACAACATCAAAAAATTACATGACACTACGAACGAGTGCTTAAACGCTATTAAGAAACTCGATGTCGACATCTCAACTTGGGATCCAATTTTGGTGCACCTACTATCACAAAAATTGGATACAGAATCTTACAACGACTACATCGAAGCTATTTTAGAGCCGAGAGAACTGCCGAGCTTGGCAGAATTTATGCGCTTTTTGGAATCCAAATTTACTTCTTTGGAGTCTGCGCGTCGTAAACAAGATCGTACTACAAATGATCAACAACAACAAAGAAATGCAACCTATCATTTCAACAACAAACTACAACAAACGAACAAAACTTCTAACTACCAAAACTTTAACGGCAAACCGAAAATGTTCTCCAACAATACTTTTAACTCGACATGGAGAAAAGGTTGCGTACCCCGGGACGTAAAGTGTCCTCTTTGCAAAAATGAACATGGATTGTTTCATTGCAACGACTTCTTCAAATTACAAATAACTGACCGACGGAACTTGGTTACGAAACACAATTTATGCAAAAATTGTTTATTCGATCACAAAGGCCAACAATGCAAGTCGGAAAAAAGATGCATACATTGCAACTCGCATCACCACACCCTACTTCATGACAAGTCCGTGATTTCTTCACCAAGGACAGCGGACTTACCTAGCAACAGTGGTAACTCAACTAAGAAGTATGACGGTCCAACTACCAACGCATCTATGAGAGATGTGTCGCAAACACTCTTGGCCACCGCCCAGGTCAAGGTCAGAACTAACGACGGATCTGAGGTTATACTTCGTGCGCTCATCGACCAAGGATCACAAATATCCATTATTACGGAAAACACTGCGCAACTACTTAACCTGCCTCGACTACGATGCAGCGGTGTCATCTTCGGCATCGGAACTAACGAAAACAACTGTAAAGGTGCGGTCAACTTGACATGCAGTTCTACAAACTGCGACTTTACGTTCGATACTCAAGTATATGTTATGAAAAAACTGATTAACAATTTACCGAGTCAATCGTTCACGAAACCTTCTACTTGGGGACATCTTGCAGGAATTGTACTTGCGGATCCTGACTTTAACATTAGCCGACCCATTGACATACTATTTGGGGCTGATGTCTACTCTAACATTATCCTTGGCGGGATAATCAAAGGAGACGAAACACAACCGATGGCGCAACAGTCTCAACTTGGATGGATTTTATGTGGCAACATAAAATCTTTTCAATGCAACGTCGTTCTTAACAATCTGGAAGACATCCGGAAATTTTGGGAGATCGAAGATATTGCTGAAAACTCACAAATGTCTTCAGAAGATACCTACTGTCTCCAACAATACAAAACAGAAACAAAACGCCAAGAAAATGGTCGCTACGTCGTGCGACTTCCTTTACACCCGAACATTGATGAAAAACTTGGAGAGTCTAAACCAAAGGCCACTGCTCAATTTTTCCAACTGGAAAAAAGGTTTAGAACATCTGAACTTATAGCTGAACATTACAAATCATTTATGACAGAATACATAGAACTGGGTCACATGCAACTATGCGATAATAATATGAAACCGAGTTGCTATCTACCTCACCATTGTGTGACTCGTGCAGAATCAAAGACTACACCGCTACGTGTCATATTTAACGCTTCTTCGAAAACAACTACAGGGTTAAGTCTGAATGATTTAATGTAATGATGATGTTTTATGTGATGTAATGTAAGGTCGCCCATTGTCCCACTTGTTTGTATGTACTGTTTTTTCTTTTTTGTTTGTTATTTTTCTGTTGTGGTGTGCAATAAAGCTATTTTGTATTGTATTGTATTGTGTAATGTACAGTGGACCAAACTTACAAACTGATCTACTTTCTCTCATCGTGAAGTGGAGACAATACAAGATTGCCATTACGGCTGACATTGAAAAACATTTTCGACAGATTCTATGCCACGAAAAGGATCAACACTACCAAAAAATCTTGTGGAGAAACTCTCCCGACCTTCTCCTTCGAGAGTATACCCTATCTACGATCTCGTATGGTACTAAGGCGGCTCCTTTTCTCGCTATGATGACCCTGAAACAATTGGCAAATGATGAACGTCACAACTATCCTGAAGCTGCTGCTATCCTGGAGACTTCCTTTTACATGGACGATCTTCTCTGCAGCACAGACGATATACAAACAGCTAAAAGACTAAAACAAGACCTAACAAATCTACTGAAATCGGGAGGTTTCAACTTAAGAAAATTCTCCTCGAACGACGCAGAACTTTTACAAGACGAAGTATCTACTGCTAACAAACCGGAAGTATACAGCTTCCGGGACCAAGAAACTACAAAGACGTTGGGGTTGCGATGGAATCCTAATGAAGACAACTTTACGTTTCAACTAACTATTGACACTACTTCAACAAAAACTATAACAAAACGTATCCTTCTATCGGAAATTTCTAAAATTTTCGACCCCTTGGGGTGGCTAAGCCCGGTCACAACAAAACTGAAACTAATTTTCCAAGAGGTATGGAAGGAAGACCAACGATGGGACGCTTATGTACCCGAACACGTGAACAAGAACTGGGAAAGAGTTAAGCTCCAACTACACGAGATCAACGACCTAAAAATTCCCAGATGGTTACAAATAAAACAAAATGAAGATATCGAACTACATGGATTTTGCGACGCGAGTATAAACGCTTACTCCTGCATAATCTATAACAAAACAAAACAGGGCTCCGTGGTGATAGTAGCCGCGAAATCTCGACTTGTACCAGCCAAGAAAACAGTTTCATTGCCCCGTCTTGAGCTGTGTGCTGCCGTACTATTATCAACTCTAATGAAACGGATACAAGAATGCCTTTCAACACACAACATTATTTTGAACTGTTGGTCGGACTCTACTGCAGTCCTGGGATGGATCCAAGGCGATCACAATCGCTGGAACGTCTTCGTATCAAACAGGGTCAAGAAAATAAAGGAAACAATTCCTCCAAACTGCTGGCGCTATGTAAAATCCGCGGAAAATCCGGCGGACTGTGCCAGTCGTGGAATATTACCTACTCAACTAACAAAACATTCGCTGTGGTGGAATGGGCCAGAATGGCTCCCTACATTTTTACCCACTGAAACTCAACTAAATTACGAAACGGACGAAGAGGTGAAAAAACTACAAACTAACATAACAACTACACAAAACAAATACAATTTAATCGAAGACCTACTTACAAGAAACAGCTGTCTGACTCGGGTAATACGAGTCATTACGTGGATACTGCGCTTTAGATCACGTGACGAGCAGCGACCTACCTACTTAACTACGAACGAACTAAGAAAAGCTAGAAACATTATTCTACGACACATACAACAAAACAATTTCATGGACGAGATTACGCAGTTAAAACTAAACAAGGAGATCGATCGAAAGAGTAAACTACTTCCCCTTAACCCCTACATTGACGAAGAAGGCTTACTTCGAGTGGGGGGAAGGATCAACAACGCCTACATTGATGCCGAACAGAAAAATCCAATCATCGTCCCACATGATGGTCATTTCACTGAGATGTTGATCGATCACACACACAAATCGACTTATCACGGTGGAGCTCGTATGACGTCAGCCAGATTGAGAAAACAATACTGGATTATTGGCGGCAACAGGGCGGTCAAAAAACGCATTTACAACTGTGTGAAGTGCAGGCGACACAATCCTATACAACTATCTCAACTGATGGGTGACCTGCCGGCGGCTAGGTGCAATCCTACTCGGCCGTTTTATCACACCGGCGTGGACTACACCGGCTGTATCGATGTAAAAACAAACAAGGGCAGAGGCGCGAAGACTACGAAAGGATACGTCGCAGTCTTTGTGTGTATGGTGACGAAGGCCGTACACCTTGAACTGGTCTCTGACCTCACTTCAACGACGTTCTTAGCTGCTCTTCGGAGGCTGTCAAGTCGGCGAGGAACACCTCGTCACATACATAGTGACAACGCAACTAACTTTACTGGTGCAAATAACCTACTACAACAAGAATTCATCGATTTGAGAAGGATACTCGATCCCGAATTCTTCTCGGCGATAAATGACATGAACATTGAATGGCATTTTATCGCTCCGTCGTGGCCAAGCGCTGGAGGACTCTGGGAAGGAGCAGTGAAGAGTTTAAAGTACCATCTTAGAAGAGTCCTGGGAGAGCAAAAATTAACATATGAAGAACTATCTACTCTTCTAGCAGAGCTGGAAGCTTGCCTCAATTCAAGGCCACTCTTAGCACTGACTGAAGATCCGGAAGACATAGATTATTTAACTCCGTCTCACTTCCTGTCCAGCGGCCCAACATTAACTATCGTCGAAACTGAGATTGACTTGCGAACTCGATGGCAGCTTGTTCAAAAAATATTCAAGGATGTCTGGAAGAGATGGCAGTCAGAATACTTGACACAACTCTCAGCTCGAAGCAAATGGCGACAGAGAAAGCCAAACTTGAACGTCAACGACCTGGTGGTCATTCATGACTACAATCTACCCGCCGGCAAATGGGCATTGGCTCGGGTAGTACAACTTCACGAAGGAAAAGACGGGTGTGTACGCGTGGTCAGCGTACGAACTAAAAACGGGATCATGAAACGTCCTATTACCAAACTGTCAAAACTGCCAGTAACAATGAGCTCCGAAGAATCGGAAGAAGAAACGAAGCCAATTAACGAACAATTAACTCAAAACAAACGAAACAAACGAAGCCGAAAGAGAAACAAGATAAGCTGTAACTTAATATGGGCTATAATAACAATGTTTACATTCATGTTTACATTCATAACACCTGTTCGGTGCGCTTTCAGCCTAACCGACATAAACGCCAACCAAAGTATCTACTTTGATAAGGTCTCAGATATGCACCTTATACGAGATGAATGGAGATTGATCGTGTACTACGATATTAGTCCTTACTGGCAAGGAATACAGGCGTTTAAAGACTACATAATAACTTTACAAAAATCATGCCCCGCTACCGAGAAACATAAACAATGCGACATGATACTCCTCCAATTACGTCACGGCTATTCGGAATTAATGCACTATAATGACTTGTTACTAAATCAAAAACCAAGTCCAACTAGACTGCGAAGAGGACTTATCGACGGCATTGGATACATTGCCAATAGCTTGTTCGGCGTCCTTGATCAGCACTTTGCCGAAAAATATGAAAAAGACATCGAAACTATCCAAACTAACGAAAAACACTTGGCTCAGTTATGGAAGAACCAAACTTCAGTGCTGGAAGCTGAAAACAATATTATGAAGAGAGTAGAGCAGTCTATCGGAAAACAATATAAAATGTATACACAACATATTAACTCGCTTGATAAGGCCCAGTACACACTTGCGACAGAAATTAACGAGGTGGAAATCAACAACTACTTTACTTCGATGTCGGTTATCGCCAACAACATTTTGGTCAATCTAAAGGGACTCCAAGACACATTATTAGACACTATTACGGAGATACATTATGGAAAATTTAACATACATCTGTTGAGCCCTCAACAATTGACTGAAGAACTGAACATGATATCTGGCCTACTTTCGAAAGACCTCAGTCTTCCTGTTGAAAGTATTCAAGCTGATTTACCGAAACTTTATCATCTATTGAAGGTCAAGGCAAGGATGACTCCAAGGTACTTCATATTCGAAATCAAGATACCTTTGATCACTCGGGACTCATATGAAATCTACAAACTAATTCCAGTCCCACAACTTATAAACGAATCTATGTTGAGCATCCTACCGATCGCCGAATACGTCGCAATCAACCTTCAAAAGGATGCCTACATAACAATGTCCGAGAATGAACTTCGAACTTGCACATCCTATAACCTCGGAATGACGATGTGTGCACTACAACGGCCGATTCACCATCTGAAAAATGAAGACAATCTTTGTAAGAAAAACGAAGAAACAGAACAATGTACAACGAAACAAACCATTTGTAGCGACGTGTGGATCGAGCTTAATGAACTAAATACCTACTTGTACTTCTGTTGTAAACAACGTACAATAAGAATAATATGCGAGCTTCAAGTTACAGCGCAGCGAGTGACCAAGGCCGGCATTATCAAACTCGGGAATGGCTGTGTCATCAAAGGCGAAGCCTTCACGATATTCTCGCATATGCAACAATCAAACCGTTTGACTATACAGCCTGATGGGCTCAAGGTCGACGTACCGCCCATCAATAACATTTTCAACATAACTTTACCGATAAACGAAGTCAAACTAACTAAAGATGAACAGCTGATAACTTACAACGATCAGCTGAACAGCATTGATGAACAGATACAGCAACTGAAAAACGAGGGTAATGAAGAACTACTACATCCGTTATCCTCTCACGATGTTCACCAGTATGTGGTGCTGTACCTACTGGCCGGCGCAGCACTCGTCGTTACTGGTGCCTACTTGTGGCGGCGCTCGCGAGCACGCTGTTCAGCGACGCTTCCAGTGATGACCTCCGAGCCTGCTATCCAACTTGTACAATTACCTCCCGTACATGCGTGAACGACACTTTCTTCGAGCGTAACTTCTACGGGACCGGCGCCGGCGGCTAGTACTTCCGACTCCGGGCTAGATCATCAGTACGCGCGCGTGGACAAGGCCACGTCGCCTGTTATTAGAAAACTATTTACTTAGTGCAAGTGACAGTGTGAAATGAAATTTATAAGTTAGAATAAGTTCATTGTTTTTACTTGTACCTACTCACTCTCATCTCATCTCGCCCTCGGGAGCATGTACGGTTTGTGCAACCGCACAATATCTATCATGTTCTCGAGTCAGCATTTTACACCACGCCGTGGTTTCCGTGTTAATACGAGACAGTTGCGTTTAACAAATAACCGCGGAAACACGTCGTTGTGTACTTCGCGATTCGCAATTCATAACTAACGTAAAGAATAAACGGAGAACCTTAACCTTCTGTTTTATTCTACTACGCTCAACAAACCTTATAAGATTGTAGGACACAGACCCTACAACATCAACCTTTGGATTAAAGTATACTATCGAACTCGAACGAAACGGTTCTAAATACTAATATTTGTTTTGTCCCTAAAAGTATAGCTAAGTTCTAAATATACTAATAATAAAAATTATATTTGTAAGCTATTGCATAGCTTCTATCGCGGGCCTTGAGCGTGGAGACCGAATCCAGAAATTCCGTAACGAAAATAACCTAACGCTTAAATCTTTAGTTCAGCAACTCGCCTTTAAGTGGCATGCATTAGCTTTACTGCGGCAGTCTCCGAGTGCCACACGTCTTTTTTTATTTTGTTTTGTCCCACTGCTTTATGCTGGAGAATGAACCCAGAATGTTTCCAAAATTGTATATTGTGGACTTAACAAACGATATTATTTAAAAAAAAATGAGGTCCAATAACTGCATGCTCCTAGTAATTCCCGTCGCGGGCCCGTGGTGATTCGAGTGACACATGCGCATCTGATAAGATGCTTTACGGCTTTATTATTAAGTCCATTGGAGAATATTACTGCGTTTTATGTTATAAGTTGTTGATAGATACTGCATGCTGGTTATCTGAAGAAGTAAAAGCTGAAAAATTATTTTTTAAAACTTAGTCCTTTATTCATAAAAACTTGACAATTTAATACAGGTTTTAAGAACGTTTTTTTCTTGTCACCCATATGTCAACGAAAAGAGATAGCAACAGATTTAATATGCGTTTTAGCTAATACAGGTTTTATACAGGTTTTAGGTCGAATATGCATAATGGGGTTTGACGAAATGCTTAAATTAATATAATATAACTAACTATTTAATAAGAACCTGACGTGACCGGCGAAAACCGTAGGAGGCCTTTGCCCAACTGAAACTTGAAAAACTGATACCTTTTAGATCATTTGTCATCCTTCGCATCAAGGTTGGACTTTGACTGTCTAAGTCCTAAGTCCATCCTTAAACATAACTAATTACAATTAGAACCAGATATGTAAATAAATAATATAAAAAATAATTCTCATTCCCTCATTTATGTAAAACAAATCAATACAAAACTCATTTGCAACCTTTCAGATTAGTATTCCATTTGAGCTTCCGAAACACCAATAAGCCCCAAATCCGGCTAAGCCGAACCAATTACATCCATAGAAAGACGAGATGGCATAACAGATAGGAGAAATTATCATAAGAAAGCTACTCTAACCCCGAGTGCCGTACCGGAGAGCACTAAAGCAAGTCGTTACGTTCCGAGATCGTCGAGATGTGAATGTAACTTGAGTGAGCACGTTTTCAGATATTACTAGCATTTTAATATTGTGTACCTACCTACATTTACTGTTTCATGAATAAATTATTTGTATTTGTATTTGTATTTGTATTTACTGCATATTTTACAGTGATTACTTATTGTTTTTTTAGTAAGCAATTATTATTATTATTGGTTATGCAATGTATTGTATAATTTCCTGAACCCATAAAAAAAACCGAACTTAACTAATCAACGCTCAAATCCCGTAAAAAAGTATCGGCAAATAAAAATTTCTTTGTTCCGAGTTTCAGTAAACAGTGATTTCTGTTAACAGTAAAGTTTGAACAGTTAGAACCTAAACTGAATTGTTTAATGATACGTCATGGTAACCCTCCTGTTCCAACACGAGATTTTAAGTATGTACCATGACCATTCCAAATGACCCCGTACTGTTAAATCTCTCACATCCGTCATTGATCTAAGCCCGAGTGATGCAGCCGGCGCCGGATCGTAACCGGTTTTATTTTCCGGAAAATTGGCAAGTCATAATAATACGCTGAGTCATAAATAAGGATCGACATTGCCCCTCTCGAGAATTTCTTTTTACGGTACATTTCACTCTTCGTAGAGTGGGGCTGTTGACAGGCGGAGGCGGGAGCTGAAGAGATTTAAAAAGTAAAATTATAAAAGACTTGCAGCACGTACCGGCTTTACACGGGAGTACTAATGAAACTACCATGATAAAATATAGCCTATATCCATTCTGACAGTCCATTCGACACGACGCGACGGTAAAAGAATTAATATAGCTAAGTAGTTTTGGATTTCATACCGACAAACAAATCAACATACCTAATAATATAATTAGTATAGATTGTTAAGTTATATTAGTTATCATTACCGTATGGTGGCCGAGGATGGGTCATAGAAGTTTCGGGCGTCCGGTGGCGAGGTGGGTCGACGACATAGTTCACGTCGCGGGGCGACAATGGATGCGACTGGCGCAGGATCGTAGTGGATGACACAAACTAAGGGAGGCTTATGCCCAGCAGTGGGTAAAGTCAAAGATGTGGATGATGATGATGATGACGTTAAGTTATTACTTATGCACCGGATCCGCTACCTTACCTTACATTTAGGTCCTACTCATTGGCAACGTATTTTATACCGTGTTTATGTTTATATCTAAGATCCAAACCGCATTGTCAAATGTTGATCCAACTAACTTATTTACGGAAAATATTCTAGATAGTGAAGAAAGTTTCCGTACATTCCGTTATATAAAAGCTACGCAAAGTTACGCAAACGTATTGACTAGTAAACATATAGCAGTAAGTGCCAATATGGTTTGAATGGAATCTTTAATTTATGTTATTATAGTTTTAGATAAGTTATCCGGTAACTAGAATGAATGCTTTGAATAAATATTTGATTTCTTCTTAGACCATGCCAGCAAGTCACGATGACAGTTAATTTAAGGGATGCCAGACAAAAAATTTGGTACCTACTTGTACTTATTTAGATAGATAGATAGATAGATAGATAGATTTATAAAGTTAGACAACTACTATTCATGTACAACCGAAACTACGTTAGTTATATGCGCGCTATTTGAAAGTTTCATATGAATGCAGATGCTGTTTTGGTCCATAATTATAAGGAATTTTAATAAGTACAAACTACTCTGTAAACTAAGAATAAGTTACTGTGTTGTACATACTGTTTTAGGTTTGATAAAGTCTAAGTTGCTTGTTAACTTTTGCAAAATGTAGGCGTACATACGGACAGATCTTTGACTACTCTTTAAAATCTTTTATCTTTTATTATGTCTAAAGATCGCGAAAGTTTAAATTGTACTATATTTTAAAGTTCTGAAAATGCCAGATAATCCTAGTCCTAATCCTGATAATAAGTCTTATTAGGTAGGTATGCAGTCGTCATTAACAACTGAGCGCTTCCGTGCTTCGGTGGGCACATAAAATTGTCGGTTCCGACTTTTAAATTAGTCAATTCATGAGCCCTTATTTGGCCTAAAAACTCCGTCACCAGATTTGGCCACTTACTCATACGAACGAGTGTTTACACAAATCCGAAACACTATATTTAAAAACTTCCATATTATTCCCAGCGTAACATCAATAACCATTAATCTAGAGCCTACTACGAACAAGCCCACAACTATCGAACCCATATCAGTTACCGCAACAAATAAAAGGGTCGATGTCCGGCCATAGGCAATAATAAAGACATGGGCCTAATTTACCCCGAGTGAGAATGACCGGGTTAAAACGGCCCAAACAGTTTTATTCGGCCCAGAAGACCAGTAAACGCGTTCTGTAAAACAAAAGGGCATAGAAATGAGGTTATAGAGATAGGGTGATCAATGGGTTAGCATTGGTGATATCAGTTCGCTGGGGAATTATGGTCTTTGTCTAGTTTGGCGACTTATTATTCTCGATAAAATTACTGACAGAGTTTATAAATTGTGTTGCGAAACCGAAAGGAAATTCGTCAGCGGCACTTTGAATAATTCCTGTGTTAACTAAATATAATTTTTTTTTTAATTTCAAAATTCTATTTTAAAACCTAAAAACATTTGTCCCGTATCGGGGATCGAACCCGCAACCTTTGCGTCTCATTCTTCACTACACCTTCATCGATTTCAATCCAGACACTTCCCCATTATATTTGTTTCAACAAAATTGAAAGCAGAGTATAAACAGGTCTCAGCTGTTCCAGCTTACGAGAGTACATTTTTCAATAATCTATAGTCGTTCACTTTAGTTTACTAGGAGACGATAAATTGGAACGTTTTGACATGGTAAGGGCTGTTGTTCACTGGAGTATAGAGGGAAGGAGCTGAGGTAAGACATGGTGACGAAAATTTCGAATAGGATAGTACCATGTGTCCAGCAGTAGATATCTTACGGTTGAGATGATAATGATGATGATCACAATATACTAATGTACTTAAATAAAAGTATTCCATGTGTTACAAAAACATAGAAAAGTAGCGTATGTGTTATTCCAGGTCATAAACTATGTAGGTATGTTCTAAGTTTAATTTGTTCCGTAGTTTTAGCGAATGAGTATCAAAATCCGTCAATAGATCCGTACAAATGGTGTGGTATAGTTGTTTTTGACACAAACGGCATACAATTCAATAATTTCAAACGTATAAACCCATAACATAACACTAATATTAGGATTGTTTATGAAATAACTTAAGTTTTATAGAAAACTGTAGTTAATTTCGTCCCGATGGTTTCCCATGTGACATCCTGTATAAAACAATGTAACAATGGGTTTTAAACTTTTTTCTATAGAAGAATAGAGCAGAATTCAGTGTGGTTGGTTAAACGAAGTTGGTGAATAGCTTAATAATCATAAGAAGTTGTCAAATGCAACAAAATACAATTTTAGTTAGTTTCGATTTAGTTAAGTTAGTTTTTAGTTAGCACGCGAACAAAACGCTGCTAAAACCATAAATCAACAAATAAATTAAAAAAAAATGCAATTGTTTAATATATTTATTATTGATGTTTGTGTCTTATAAAATTAAATATTAACAAAATATAAATATAGGTACCTACTTAATATAAAATGAAATATTAACAAATATTCAAATTAATTTTCAATTTCAATTCATTTCAAGTTGTTGAAATAAAAGATCTTTTTTATTTAGGTACATATAGTTGCAATTTGCGTCTATTTTTTAAGTTTGAAAGCCACGTTGTCCGTCATGGATCAACTTATACCTAGTTAACAGAAATCACAATAAATAAATAAATATCCACACAATGAACTACAATAGTGTTCAGATAATAATACATTGTGCAAGCTAGAACATGAAATACAAACTAAGCAGTCTAACTCTAGCAATCGGGGGTCAAAGCAGCATTCAAACAATATACAACTTTGGTGAGGTGTCAGAAATAAATTAACAAATGCTCAATTATAAACAAAGTTTTGCTGCTGTGAAGCAACTTCTGCCGCCTGTCGTTTCCACGTTAGACGCGACATAAATAACTGGTATTAATCATAGACTTTTAGATGTAGCCATCAAAGCTGCCAAGCTTAAATGGGACTGGGCTAGACACGTTTGCCGCATGTCAGGAGACCAGTGGGCCAAACTGACCACGGAGTGGTGCCCCGATACGTCGCGACGGCGACGCGGCAGACCGCGAACAAGATGGAGGGACGAACTCGCCAAATTCCGGGCCGACTGGACCATCTTAGCACAGCAAAGAGATGAATGGAAGGAGTGGGGGGAGGCCTTTGCCCAGCAGTGGGACATTGGGGGCTCATAATAGTAATAGTAATCATAGACTTTATAAGCTTATTAGAGCTAAAACGGGCACTCGTTCGTTGGTTCGCAAGTGGCCAACTCTGATGACGGAGTTTTTAGGCCGTCTAAAGGCATCCGTCACTGGTTTAACGACTTTAAAAGTCGTTTCAGCGTGAAGAAGTAACAAACATTCACACTTACACACAAACTTACGCCTTAATAATATTAGTGTAATAACGTGATGGTAAATTCTTTGAAGCATAGAAGCGCTTACCTAGTGATAGCACTTGCAGTTACCATTTTGATTCATTAAAATGTTAAAATGTCGACCAACGTAATGGACAAACTGAGCTTCATTTTAAGGCCCTTAATACGTGCGATTGGTTTTGCAATCAACACAATACAGGCATTTCTGGTACTCAGCCTTTGCAAACGTTTACTCGACGATGTAATATGACTGTACGTTGAAAACTGAATCCAAGCCCGTATTCAAACAGAGTAAACACAGTAAACAGAGTGAACAGATGTTTTGTCTAGTTGGTCATACTCGACTATATTCAGTTTGATATTTTTCTTGAACAAAATTGTTAATATTTAATCCGAAATGATTCACAAAGAACACAAAGAATTATCCAAAGCGGATACAGTCCTAACATAATATTTTCAAAGATCCTTCCCCAAGTTACATTTCTCATAAACTTAAACGTGATATTCGTGAAGAAAGATGGAAGAAAGTTTCGGCGATCACAAGAAAAATACAGTGTGGGCTCCAAATAGTTATATCACCTTAGGCGTGAGATGAGTGAGAGACTGGCTATGAACATGATTGGTGTGCAGGTATGAACCGTAAACCTTCAGAGAATTAAGCCGTAATTTCTCGGCCCACTGTATACGGTAGAAGTTAAATAAATTGGAGATCCTTGGACATTTCATACAGCGTCATCTTCTTCTTTCAGTGACTCTCCATTTTTGAAGGTTGGCAGTCAGCTCCTTAAATTCTTCCTTCTTAAAGTCTGAACAGTTGCTCCACGGTTTTTATTCCGGTCCACTCCCTGATGTTACGGAGCCATGACATCATACGTCTTCCGACCTTGCGCTTCTCCGGTACCTTGCCCATCATGATGGTCTGCAAGAGATGGTATCGGCCATGCCGCAGTACACGTCCGAGGTAGGCAACCTTTCGCTGTTTAATACTCCGGATAAATTCCTATTTCTTCCCCATAAGGTCTAAAACCTCTACATCAGGGACATAGGCTACGTTTAATCTACCCGGACGGGAATTACGCGGGTGAAACCGCGGGGCGCAGCTAGTTTCAAAATATTTAACAACTACCTAATCTAAGAAAAATCCATTCACATGTAAGTCATGTCCATCTTACGACTCTTACAAAAATCTTTACATAAAACTTATTGTCGCGCGCGTAAAATAACTCATAAAAACGTCGACCTGAGTAATAAAGTTAGATGTATGTTATATCTGGGATAAATGATGTCATCCCTCCCAAGGCTAATAAAACCTAGTTGGGTTCTTTGATGGATCTATGCAAAAGATAAGGATTGGCAAAGAATATTGATCAGAACTTGGTAATACCATATCTTTGTGAGTTAAAGATAAGATTATACGAGTATTACGAGTATTATCGTTTTTGAGAGTTTCTGTATTCAATCAAAGAAATAGAAGAGCAAAGGGATCCAAGACTTGGATCCCGTTGCGTTTCTACTTTTTGGATTCCAAGTGCACCGTTCTTTGCGTATTGTATCATCTTTGCGTTAAAATGGTTTTAAAACAGCCTAAAACAGGCTTTTAACAGTATTTTATGCCCTCAGTTCATTTCATTGAAACATCATTTAAAAATACGAACTTCTTTATTATGTTGTTTAATTGCGTTATTCTGCAACCTTTAACCTTTCCTTTTCAAAATCTAAACTAATATTATAAAGACGTAATGTTGGTTTGTTTGTTTGACTTAAGGTAATCTCCGAAACTACTCAGCCGATTTCAATAATTCTTACTCACCGAAGAAATTTCTCACCGAAGTGTAGAATGGACTGTCGGGATGGTTATAGGCTATATTTTATCCCGGTAGTTTTATTAGTACACCCGTGCAGAGCTGAGACGTGTTGCTACTTGAAGTAAAAATACAAACTTCCTTTTGTTGTTAATTGCTGTACATTCTGCAATTTAATCTTTTTCAAAATCTCTTACACAAATCCAAACATTATGCAAAAGAGTGCGGGACAAAATAAGTATCCAAACAAAAAAGCTCAGCCGGAAAAGGCCCGGAGATAATCTTGTATGGAATTTTGAAAACAATACCGGGCTAAGCTCTCGCGGGCGTTCCCCAAGGCACAGACTAATGTGGCTTATAATAGATTTCCCAAGGCACTCGTTTGTCCTGCAGTGTACAGATCAACTTTAAGCATTATTCTTCTGTTTTCTTGGTTATTGGAAAGTTTGTAACCAAAGCAGTATTTGCAAGTTGGATTTCATTGTTTGTCTGTGATTTTGTATAGAGCGATTTAAAAAGAAAATAAACTACTAAGTACTGTTTTCATAACTTTACATTTAGAATTGTTCTGTTATGTTATAGTAATTTTTTTTTTTTTTTTGAAATAAAGAATAAAGAAAAGAATAACATTAAAGACAAGATGGACGGATGGTTTGCTAAAGGTAGCAGGTTCATGGTTGTTGGCCACTTAACCAAAACAACTAGTGATCTAAATATATGGGAGGCCTAATACCCAGCAGTGGACGTCGTATTTCTAAGATGATGATGACATTATTTAAAGTCAATTAAGCCCTCTAAGAATCGTTGTAAATCTATAGCATAGCTGCTCAACTGATCGAAGACAGATTAAACTGTGTCAAACAACTGTCAGACAAAACTGTGCCCACCCAAGACACTGGCAGCTACCGCTGAATAACACAATATAGAAATATAATAATAAAAAAAAAGCTACACAAAAATTTTGACCTAAATATTTGAAGAACTGAGATATCTCTAGTTTTAGGTCTATAAAGTTTTGTTCTAGTTTTTCTTTGACCCCATTAGAACTTGGAACGTGAGAAACTAGGTTCTTAATATATACAAAGACTACAATCCGTTTGATGCAATGCGTCCGATGCGTACGATGCCGGAAAGAGGACGCTAAGCTTTAAACAAATAGTTGCCTGAAGTTGCCGGTATATAAACTCTACAAAATTTGTTTATGGATGTATCAAAATCACAAAGTCATCGGAAGTGTGAACAGAAGCTGTTGTAAAAGAACAGTAAATAAAAACAAATAAACAGAACTGAAATTCAAAAATAGTGAAAAAAAAAAATCAAAATATAAGTTACCATATTATATTATACTATCAACTTCAGACTTTAAATTATGAGGTAGTAAAGTAACTGAGACCTTCGAGGTAGTATGTAATAGTTAAGGTATGTTTAGTTTTCAGCCCTTTTTGTTGATATGTAAATTTGGTGTGCACTAAAGTATTTTCTATCTATCTATTACCAATGAGTTACGTATCTATAGCTATGACTAGTCCACGACACGGCGAAGTTTAAATGGTGGCTGTAGCAGGACTGTTGTGAATTATCGCCGTCCGGGGAAATCTTTTATCGAGTTACGCCATTACGTAGCAGGATACAAGGATAATCGATCATTAGGTAATGTTAGATGGCTGTGTCGCTCGGAAAATTATATGAAAGAATCTTACGTAATCACTGGTACCTCATCTCGAACATTGAAATCACTCCTATTTTTCTTTGGGATATTTTTTGGTGTTTGATTTTTGCGGCGTCACGTAGCGGCGTTTAGGCATCCGACTGCATGCTACTTAGCAGTAGATGGAGTTACTTATTTTTATTGGCAAGACCTAAACACCAAAAAATAGCCCGAAGAAAAATAGGAGTGATTTCAATGTTCGAGATGAGGTATCTGTACTTATTGTAGTAATCTGTAATACACCTTGTAGGTATTATACGTATGCTGTTGTTATGTGACAAGTGCTCCGCAAATAAAGTCTATTTCTATATCATTAATGTTCTTTTGAATAGTCCACATTCCCGTGGGAATATCGGGAACAAAAGTAGTATATTATGTTAATTCAGAATATAACTTAAAAATTCATTCAAATCTGTTACATAGTTTTCACGTGAGAGAGAAATATAATAAAATTATAGCCAAATGTTTATAATTGTTGTCATTTTGTTTCTCGTTGGCATACGCAAGAAATTACAAATACACACATCAACAAAGTCTAGGGATATCTTAGTACCACATTATTTTCGCTTTGATATTTTAAAATCTTGTTTGTTTTCATTAAAAGTTTATATACCGATTGAAACCTCTTTTATTCTATTTTCAATTTTTTAAATGGAAATTAAAAAAAAAAAGAATTATTAATAGTACGGCGGCAAAATTGTTAGAGGTGTGTTTCGACGAGAAAAAATTAAATTGTTTTATTGAAATTAATTATTGAAAAAGGGATTGTATTGTTTTTATTTTATAATTTGTTGGGCCGTATGAGTTTAAAGAGCAATTTTACATCGTCATTTGAGTCGAGATGAAACCCGTGAGCCGTGGGCACGTTAGAAAATGGTGCTATTTAACGCGTTGTTGTTGAGGCCATACACGCCAGCCAAGACGTGATAACAGGATTGTGATCACGTTATCTTAGTAATAGGGATGTAGTAAAACTGCCCAAGGTTAGATTCGGTGTTATTACGCAGAGACAGGATTGATTTTTCCAAATGACCGCTAGAAGACCACTGAATTTTACAGCGATGTAACTAGTAAAAAGGCTCTAGGGGGACCCCCAGCTGCTGATAAGCGTCCAAACCGTGCAAATGAGGTCGCATGAAGTTGGTCTTCATGTTCGAAGACCGTTGCATGTTACAGCGTTGCGACGTGGCAATCGCGGTCGGCTGCATTTGCGAGCTCGGGAGCATTTAACATCGAGTGACGAACATTGGTCTTTGGTACTGTTCATCGATGAGTTCAGGTTTAATTTTCATCCGGATTCAAGAAGAACACGCGTTTGCCAAACTCTAGGAAGAGTTAGTCGCCTGCAGAACCCTCAAGAGGTCCCCCCATACCAAGGCGGAACAATCACGCTTTGGGCAGAAATTCGTCTTGGCGCACGAACCCAGCTCGTTTGGATCCAAGGCAACATGACTGCATAAAAATACCACGAGGAGGTACTAGAATCTGTCGTTGTCCCTCACGGAATCCAAATGGGCTGAGAACTTTTACTCAAACACGATAATGCTAATGTCCATACCGCGCGGCCGCTCACCGACAACTCCGCAACAAGAAATTGGCAATTTAATTTTAAGTATCAACCAAAAATATCGATGTGTAATTGATGTAAGAGGCAGCAACACTAATAACTTAAAATTAGATTTTAAATTTAATAAAAAAAACAGTAAGAAATTATTATTTTTAACATACAAATTTTCTATGGAGTTAAAAAAATATTATTATTAATATTAAAAACAAAAGAATTACATAATGTTTTATTTTATTATTATAGACCTTAAAATTACCTACCATTTTGCCATTTACTGTTTTTAAAAATTCTTCACCGATTTTTAGATATTTGATGAAATGTACAATATCCTTAGACTTTGTTGATGTGTGTATAACTTCGAAAGTTAGATTCAAGGATAGGTCATTATCCCAAAGAATTGTATTCCTTTTTTCTTAGGTAGGTATTTTGTTAGCTTGTCGATACAATATGTTAGGTCCTTAGCATAGTTACAGTATCAACAAGCTTACAAAATATAATATACATAGTTAAAAGATATTGTATGGAAGTTTAATAATATTGCCAGAGAAATTCAATATCACTAATAGTTACAAGCACAGCCTTTACTTCCTTTGGCGAAGAACGACAGGCGTCAGCTGCCAGCCTGCCACGTCAGATGTACGAGTACAAGGAAAATATACCCCATTTTAGAAGAGCTGTGTTGCCTGAGTGAATTAATTCTTGACAAATAACTAATAATTTATTTATAACTAAACTAGTAGTTTGTCCCGAACGAGATCTCGCTCGCCGTTGGTTGGTGGCTATTTTGATACGTAATGCTAGTGTTATACGAGTGACCAGCTGACTGATATAATACTGTGCCCGCGGTTTTACTCGTGTAAGTCTCGATCCAGCGAGAATATCGTTATAAAAAGTAGCCTATGAGTGACATTACTTCACCTCTCAAAACTAAGATATTTATTTATCCCTTTTGAAATACGGTGCCATAAATATTGTTTACACGTGGAATATTAAGTTGAAAAGAATATCAAAAACAGGTACCTCACACCCTTCAATAAGTTACTCCGAAAACCATAATAACTTCGCCCCAAATCTCTGCAGAGCCAAAACAAACATCCAGAGTGCACCCTACTCATAAACTTTTTAAATATATCATTTTGTAAACATTCGTATATAACTCACATTCCCGACTTCGCTCGCCGACACGTTCAGTTATAAATCGTCGTGGAAGTTTGAAAATGTCAGATTTATTCTCTCGGTTTGTTTCTGAGTAAAGGTCACAGCTCATTAGAGCCACATAACATGGTAAGCATGGTCGACACTGTTGTCTTATAGACAGTCTCAATATCCTATATCAGCTGCTAGATATTTGACATTACTTCCATATAAAATGTGTCAAATATCTATCGGCAGTAAGCAAAACCAGAGATAGATATTAAGGTTATTGAGACTGGCAGTTAAGGTCACAGCTCATTAGAGCCACCTCGCACCGCCTAGTCGCACGGCTGGCTTGCGACCGAGGCGATGCGGTGACGCTACGGAGTTGATGTAGTGAGCGCATACCCATACAAGTTCATATAAGAATGAAAGAAAGAAAAATATGCTTATTTCGTAGGACAACAAGGATCACTTAAAAAATGTACAGTCTTATAAGCTAGGTGACTCTATTGCCTGTTCCAACACAGGCGGTGCGGAGTGGGTGACGGGTGGCTCTAATGATCTTTGACCTTTATTCTCTCGGTTTGTTTCTGCGGAGTAAATACTTTTAAAGACTTGAATTTGATTCGGCCCGTGATTTTATTGGATTTGAGTTCTCGCTGACCTCTGAAAGAAGGCGGAGGGTAGCAGGCTTTTCTTGCGCTATCGCCTATCCTTTATCATTTATTCTTTTTGTTTGATTTTTTATTATTAGTGGCCTTGTAATCTGTACATCTTGTCATACTTCTGACTACCCCTTGGAGAGTTACATACGGAAAAGTTACATTGGGATACGAAAGAAATGTCTACTGCTCCCTGGAATACATATTTTGTATATTTCATGGACATTAACCAAAATGATGGAATACCATACTCATGTTTAGAAATAGGTACTCAAAAATATAAATTAGGTACATAAGAACTTTCTTTTTTTTTAAATTAATAATTCCCCTTCAGTACCGTCAAGGATGTCGATTCTCAAAGACTTTTAAAACATAAATGAAATCTAAAGTTTCATTTTCTTATTGTTACTAGGATTTTTTATTACAGTAATAAAGATTAATTCTCCTACCGATAGATGGCGTAAGTAGATAAATGTGGCGCTGGACGCCGGTTCATTTTCCAAATAAACTTGCCCGAAGTAATAACAAAGTTTCGGAGTTATATTCGAGTTTGAGCTCTGAAAAATTGATGTGGTATTTAATTTTGATTGATTATTGATCTCAAGGGTAATAAGCGCAGTAAATAAATAAATAAATCAATGACATTAGAAAATGCGTCATCTAGTCCCAATCTAAGCCATTTAATGCTTGTGTTATGGTAACCAGATGACTGATAATGCATAGTTTTTATTGCAATGCTGGTAGATCATCTGCTAGATGGGTGTTAGAGTCGTCAAGACCCGGATAAGCCGAGCACTGTAAGGAAGGACAGCGATTAGTGAAATGAACAGAATAGAATACCTAGTTTTTTTTTTTGTAAAACTGTTAAATAGTTAAAAGTGATGATTATGATTGTCTTTTATGGATCTTCAAACAATTTACCCTTTTTAGACGTTCAATATTAAAAGTACATACAAACTACAACATATAAGTATAATTACTACAATAGAGAGAGAAGTGAACTACAGGTAAATCTGTAGTTTAAAGTGAATTTTAGTTACCACATCCATTTTTGTTTGTTTTTAAATTTGGCAAGAGACGAGTCGTTCTGGCAGAGTTTTATATTCGCACGTGTAACTTTACGAGTTATTTTCTCGTTTATTTACTGTATGGATAATAAATTATGAGAATGTATTTTACAAATTGGACTTTAATATACGAGGATTAAGTAAACTCTGTTTAAAGAATATTTGGCTTACAAAAATTAATAAACTTAATATCCAGGTTATGCATTTAAAGTTTCAGTCAATAAAGTACAGTATTTTTCGAGATAAAATAACAAACATCCGCGGCTTCGCTCGCGTTAAACCTGGATAAAAGGTATAAACTAATTTATAATTTTTTTGGGTGTTTGTCACTTTAACTGAAATTTGAAATGTATAACGACCTGGATAATCATTTTTAATTAATTACTTATACAGTTAATAAATTAAAGTTTAATAATTAAAAGCAGCATCTTAGTTGACTTGCGCGATACAGGCTTGACCTAGTGTGGGGTATTGTGAATTATAATTTATTTGTATGTATGTAAGTACATACTGTGTGTAAAATAAATAAATTAGCGTTAATTTGTTTAATGTGTACCTTACACATTAAAAAAATATATTAATTACTTACATAGGTAAATCTATATACCCAGAGAGCCATACAAATATAGAAGGACAAACTCAAACCGCGGTAAATTTTTCTAAACTGATGCTAAAACTCGGTCCACATAATGAACCAAAATCAACAAAGGCTCAAATCAAATATGTTTGCTTACAAGAATCACATAAATGCAAATTGTAAGGCCGAGTCAGTCATGCATCAAACCGTTAGTTGCCTTTGATATGAACGAGCCTTTATAAATAGCTTTAAAAGTAAAAGAAAATAACAGAAAACCACTTTGAACTTCTGTTATATTAAGGTATTTTATAAAAACAAAAAATGATTTAGATTAATGAACTATTTAATTAATTACTCCAAAATACAGGAATACGCAATTAGAGTAAAAACAACTTAATTTTAGTATAGTGGGCGGTCTAATCTCTTAAAGCGATTTTTTTCAGAATTTGTTTGTTAAATACAAAAATAAAAACCCATTATCTTTGTAATAGAATCTTGAAACTAAAAGTAAAGCTGAAAATGACTACTGTTTACACACGACAACGATTTTATCAATAAAAAAAACCAAGCAAAGCAGTTCTCCATTTCCTTTTACATAACACTAACTCACGTAACCAACATATTTGATTCCTCAACTACATCTATTTTTACACCCTGTACGAAATGGGGCACTAGAACACGTTAATATTTGAGAGGACACCTTGCGGTGGACGTGACCGCGTTGCCTAATGCTATCGGATTCAAGACACCCGGAATTTCGTTGCAGACTCTGCAGTCTATAATCTGATTTGGATACTTTGACCTTGACTTTTATTTGACGATCTCTGTCTGTAAAGGTGCCTTATGGTAGCAGTTTACGTCGCGTTAGAGATATGCGAGCAAGACAAGAGATAGAGACGGGAGACGGTGAACATTACTTGACTTTACTTGCCTGTATATAAGCACTAGCTGGCAGCTAGTGCTTATATACAGGCTGCGCCCCACGGTTACACCCGCATAGGTCCCGTTCTGGCTGGAATTTCGGGATAAAAAGCAGTCACTCTCCACTTCATCCACTATCACTTAAAAATCACTATAATTCGTCGTCGACCCGTTAGCGAGGATAGTTAACTAAACAACTGAAAAATGGCAGTGCTATTTTTAAACTAATTATTATAATTAGTCAGTATTATGTTCAGAATATTTCGACCATTTGTGAAGTTTCAATTCTACTGACTATTTGTGCAGTTGAAATCTGAAATGTTTCTTAAAAACATCAAACACGCTCCACTATCAAATGGGTTCGTACTCGACCATTATTTGGGGTCATTCCCAGCAAAGTGAGGGCTCCGTCATAAATACAGCAGTCGCAAGATTCTAGTGGTTAGTTTACAGTTCTCATTCACTAACGAGTTCAGTGATAAATGTACTAAGCCATTAGACCAAAGTAGGTAATCTAGGTAATACCGCGCAAAAGTCTTTGAATTCAGGTCATTTTGGACCCTTGCTGTATTGAAAAGTATTAAAAATATGTCAGTAATAAAAGTATGACGTACTTATATATTTTTTATTAAATAAAAATAAATGAAAAGTGATGACGACTGTATCCAAGGGAGCGGTAGACATTTCTTTCAGATCTTTTTAAGTTATGACATTACTTCCATATAAAATGTGTCCATAGCAAAACCAGAGATAGATAGGTTATTGAGACTGATCGTAAGACAACACGACTAGCTGTCATCGGTTGTTGCTGTCGGTGAAAAAAACATCTTGAGGAAACCCGGCCACACGTATTGACGTCTTTCACGTCTTTCCCGTGGATATAGCATTGGCAGTTAAAGTCGAGAAGTACCTACTCTTGATATGTAATTCTGAATATTATAACCAGTAGGTACTTAATTCGGTAAAAGCTTTCATGAAATGTGACATAAAATACAGTATATTTTTACGAATACCTTGTAATGTACTTTATTTTATTGCAAGTTATGTCATGACGGATGAAGTAAGTACTTTGCTGTACTTATTACAGACAGGCTTGTAACGATTATATTTTATTAACTGACTTTCAAAAACAAGAGGTTTTATGTTCCAATCTTAGTTTTTTTTTACCTTTTATGTTCACCGATTTCTGTATCAAAATTAACTGATTAATCAAAAACTAATCATTGAAAATGACTTTATTCTTCGTTCCCTTTGACTAGGATCGGATCAAGATCTTCGGAGTCATGAATAGATAAAATGCATCTCGAAAGTATAGAAAATTGCAGTCTTTTTGAAATTGTAGTCTGTTTTTATAACTCAACTTAAACTTGCACAGATTAATATTAAGACTAATCAGCGTGGCAATGCGGCCAGTGTCTTGGGCACGCTTCCGTCTGGCAGTGGTTTGGATCAGTTGAGCTACCTATAGACCGTTTGCAACGGTCCATAGATGGCTCAACTGGTTCTATTTGTATTTTGTATAATTATGTATTAGTTTAGTTTCTGTAAATAAAGTATTTCGATAACCATTTATTAAAATATGGCTGAAAATATGGCCCAGTATTATTATCTTAACCTGTAGATAAAATTGTTGGTAAACTTCGCCCGAAAAGGTTCCACAATATATCATAGTGATAATGAAAGTTAGCAACTTTCATAAAACATAAGGCGTGTGTGTGTACACTTACCGCGCTCTCGCTCCCAGAGGTGAAGTTTCAGCTGAATTTTGCAAAAGCTTTGCTTAGCTGATAAGTGTGTTCTTACCTTTACAACCAGCAACGGAATTTGAACGAAAATCTCCTTAACATAAAGTTGTGTTTCCTAAGTACAGTTTAAAGGTCAAAAAGGCTCTGGTTATCGAGTTAAAACTTGTTTAAATGTATGTTTGTGTAACTAAATATCCAAAACTCAACCGAAATACTGAAATTAAAAGTTTGTTTCATTTTTGCAAGCTTTTTACTTACTTGCTTTAAATAATTAGCTTTTGAGGTTTCATTATTTACATAATTAACTTACATATTGTCAAGGCAATTCAAGATTTAGTAAAATAAATGAAAAAAATTTAATGAATAATATTTTGCATGATCCTAGTTATAGTTTTGAGGTAGATGTACGTCTCAAACTAGCGCCACCATTAATTTATAAAACGATGAAAAATGAATTAAAAAAATTATGTTGTTTGCAGTTTGCTGTTATAATCTATCAGCTTAAAAGCAATTTTTTGATATAAAAACGATTAGGTACTCTCTTTAGCTATACACTTGGCCAACACGGCTTTTTTTTACCAGAAGAAAAAGTGCTGAATATACAAATATTTGTCCCGGAAGATCGAGCCCGCAACCTCCGCGTCTCAGGCGGACCTTCACCCACTGCGCCACCGAAGTCTCTTTTAACTCTTCAAGGTTGTCTTTGAAATCTCTAATTTACATACTATTAACGATGTAGGACTTTAACATACTTACAATATTCTCAAACCATAGTACAAAGTTTTAATGAAGTAGGTAGAGAGACACTCAGAGTCGTATTTTAATTGTAAGTAAATGGAAAATATTTGCGTTCGAAACAGAGCTTGCGTTCTAGGTAGAGCAACGTTCTGAACCGTCACAACTTGTGTTGGTGACCATAAGTGACATAACTGAGCGCTTTTGTTCTTCGGAGGGACTTTAAATTGTCAGTCCCGGCTTTAATAAAGTCGTTAAGCCTTGACGGAAGCCTTTAGGCGGCCTGAAAACTCCGTCACCAGAGTTCGCGACTTTCTTATACGAACAAACAAACAAATTTAATATTAATTTAAAAAAAAAATCTGTAATTAAGTTTAGACTCAGAATCAGGCCTTTGCATCTTTACTGTACTTCATTTATTGAAACGAGCTAATAGGAAGAGAAATAAACTCACGTGATTGGTCGTCGAAAATAATTATCTTTCTCGTGATTGGCTAGATTGTCAAATCAATTGTCAATTGTAAAATCTAGCAAATCCAATTATTTTCGACGACCAATCACGTGTGTTCATTTCTCTTCCTATTAGCTCGTTTCAATAAATGAAGTATAGATGATTTACACAGCGTCAGAAGCCAATCTTTGCCTACACTTAACGGGACACTGTAGTGCCTGGGATATTGTTGAGATGGAATAGGCTAGCCCAGCACGTAAACCATCCTCTCAGCTAGTGATAAGTTTATTGTATGGAGTATCCAAAGATATTTTATTAATTTATCTTTACATAACGGGACACTGTAGTGCCTGGATATTGTTGAGATGGAATAGGCTAGCCCAGCACGTAAACCATCCTCTCAGCTAGTGATAAGTTTATTGTATAGAGTATCCAAGGATATTTATTAATTTATCTTTACATAACGGGACACTGTAGTGCCTGGATATTGTTGAGATGGAATAGGCTAGCCCAGCACGTAAACCATCCTCTCAGCTAGTGATAAGTTTATTGTATAGAGTATCCAAGGATATTTATTAATTTATCTTAACATAACGGGACACTGTAGTGCCTGGGATATTGTTGAGATGGAATAGGCTAGCCCAGCACGTAAACCATCCTCTCAGCTAGTGATAAGTTTATTGTATGGAGTATCCAAGGATATTTATTAATTTATCTTTACATAACGGGACACTGTAGGGCCTGGGACATTGTTGAGATGGAATAGGCTTGCCCATCACCAAAACCATCCTCTCAGCTAGTGATAAGTTTATTGTATGGAGTATCCAAGGATATTTATTAATTTATCTTTACATAACGGGATACTGTAGGGCCTGGGACATTGTTGAGATGGAATAGGCTTGCCCATCACCAAAACCATCCTCTCAGCTAGTGATAAGTTTATTGTATGGAGTATCCAAGGATATTTATTAATTTATCTATAGGTACATACCATCACTCTGCTTAGTACGGACCCGCCACCTCCTGAGCTGTTATTGGATTTGCTTGCGGGACGCTGCATGATATACGGCGGGCGAGGACTGACATTTTGTTCACTTCGATATTAAATCTTTATTCCGGGGCTATTTTTAGATAGATTGAAAATATTATAGAATGTCAGTAATATATAAAGCTACTAGAGGATGTTCCGGCTTTGAACGGGTGTATATACTATTGAATCTACCTGAATAAAACATAGCACACATCGGTGAAAGAAATTTTGAAATCGGCTGAATAGTTTCGGAGATTACCTCCGTCAAACAAACAAACCAACCTTATTATTAGTACAGATAGAGAGCGTTGTAGGACAGACTGTGAATATACTATATCATTTAAATTTAAAATAAAATATCGCTAGCCATTCAATCACATTTATTGTAGTATTTATATTCATTTGCAGTATAATTTGCAAGATTTATATTCCATAATTTTCTTGTAGTCAGAGGCACATCCAATTTTTCGTTAAACAGAAGCGCTCCAATCTGTTCTATCGATTAAAAACAACATCACCCTGATTGCCTTCGTAACGAGCAGTTAAAAATCACAATTAAAATCTCCATATTAATGTTCGCAACAGTGTTGGTCTGTACTACCGTGGAAAGGAAAACTTTATTTCCAAAAAGTGGTCTCCGTGATATACTAATGAAATGTAAAGTGTGTGTGTGTGTGTCAATAAAGTCCCATCTTATCTTATCTTATCTTATCTTACTAATATAGGATGCGAAAGTTTATGATGCATGTTTGTTTTTCACGCTAAAACTATTGAAGGGAGAGAATTATTTTAATTTTTGTTACAAGGATAGTTAGGTAATGTCCTGGATTATATAGTCTACTTTTGATCTCGGTATTCCCAAGATAATGCGAACTATTCACATTTTTATTTTGTAAATACATAGATAGACTTTAGATAGGTACATAGAAAATACCCAGATTCGATTTATAGACACTTGATACGGAATATTTACGTTTCGTAAATTTATTAGTTTCCCGATAAAGTTTAGACTTACCACATAGGTAGGTACATAATAATACGAGTATGTTGTATATTGTATGACATATTATGACGGTAGCCGTTTCTCAGAATATATCCACTTAATACCTCCCATGGCGAAGGCGCCATTTTGTGGTAGCATTACAACGGACATGTGGGAACACGTTGCATTTACTAATTGAAACGTTAGTATTTCTTCATATAGAAAACTCTGGTTGTGTTGGTTTAATTTTTCTTGTTTGAATGATATTTTTTTTAAAGGCTTGACTAATTTTTTTTTTTTCTGAGTAGTCGACCTTAAACGTTTGAAGGATAAGGTTCTGTGGCCGAGTTAACGGCTTAAGTGGTTGTATAATGCCGCCGGTTCGAGTCCTGCCGGAGAACTTTTAAGACTTTTAATTTATCGTCTGAAGCAATACGAATACGAGTAGGTACTGGTGACAACCATTTTTGTGGTCGTAATTTCAGTTTGTATTTTTTTATCTAATGAATATTATTTAAGTGAAATAAAAAAGTTTTTGTTGTGCGATACTTACAAAACTAATAAACCTGTCGACAACACAATCATTCTTAATTTCAAAAGATCTTAAGTAGGTAGGTACCTCTATATAAATTCAAGTAAATTAAATTCAAATAATTATTTAATATTCCAAATGCTAACTGATCTACAACTTCAAGGCTGAAGAAAGTCTCCCCGAGACATAATTTTAATCCGAAGACCCAACAGTGAGGTCAGCGTGCTAATCGAATTGTCAAAATGTTGCCGACTAACTCGCTAAAGCCGTGGTCTACTTGAAGACGGGAAAAGACAAATAAAAAAAAATATCCTTGGACATTTCACACAGCGTCATCTAGTCCCAAGCTAAGCAACTTAATGCTTGTGTTATGGTAACCAGGTGACTGTTAGACTTAGATACATTTTTTTATAAGCTCTTTTGGCTAAATGGTATTTGTATTTGTTTGGTAATTTATTCATGTTCGTAATGAAAAGCTGAGAGTGCTTACCTCGGAAGAAAGGCCCTTTAATGCATTCGAACTATAACATTAATTAATTAATCAATTAATCATCTCGTTCTTCGAAATGTGTGGTTTTCTCACATTGGATAACAATCTACTATTCTTCCAGAAGCCATGACAGAGGCCTTTAGGCGGCCTAAAAACTCCGTCACCAGAGTTGGTCACTTGCTCATAGGAACGAACGAACGATTCCTCCAGTTGTCAGTTTCCATAAAACTCGGGCTTAACAATGTAAAGAACGTGTTATGGTTTGTGCAAAGGCAAGTTTGGCTTCGTTAGGCGCTGCATGGTTGACTTGGGACTTGTTTTGAATTCGCGAAGGATATTAGATTATTTTGTTGAACATGACTACCAGAGACTTACAGCGTATAAAATAAATTATAAATACCCATCCCGGTTTTCAACAAAGCACAAAAAAAAAATATTTTATAAGTAGGTAGTATTGGCCATTACACGGCATCATATCCATAAGACTGACTAGCTGCGCTCCGCGGTTTCACCCGCGTAAGGCAAAGTTTAAGCCGAAATAATAAAATGTATGATTTGCGACATGTTATAAAAAATCGAGAGCAAAACACATTTTGGTCTTATTCATAAAGAATTGTCAATTGACAGGTTTCAAAAATGTTTTTTATTGTAAGAGATAGCAACATATTCAATATCTATTTTAGCTAATATAGGTTTACTGGTCCATTATGCATAAGGATTAATGAGTAACCAAACAAAAGCACAATTAATAAAACCAGTCATCTATGTATTCTGTGATAGTAGGAGTTATAAACACACAAACTGGTGCTAACAGTTTTAGTTAAACCACGCGAATGCAAACTCTGTATATTTGTCGTCTACTAAGTTACTTTGATAATTTATGTAATATGTTCCAGTCGAAAGCCTTTAAGTTGGGACTTATGTTTAACTTTAAGTTATTGTTTTTACATGGCGGATCCTAAATAACTGACTTTTTTTTCGTGTCTGGGTGTTTTCTATCTATACTAAGTATGTATTTACAAAAAAAAAAAATATCTATGTATTATATCAGTCATCTGGTTACCATAACACAAGCATTAAATTGCTTACCTTGGGACTAGATGACGCTGTGTGGAATGTCCAAGGATATTTATTTATTTATTTATTTATTTTTCTAGATAACTTGGACGGCTATAGGTTTTATATCGACTCATAGTTGGTAGAAAACCAAAGCTAGATAACGTGCAATCTCTTACCGTGTTATGCTTGGAAAGTCGTCGAGAATCGACATTCTGGTGACAAATTATGTGGTAGTAAGGAGCGGGTTTCCTTATGAAATAATTTTCCTCTTGCAATAAAATCGAAATACGGTCAGCATGAGCTTCATATTTAGAAATGGATTATTGCATCATTTTTATGATGGCTTCCGGCGTTCTGACACTGAAACCCTTTGCGTAAAAGCATTGCTTATTTTATGCCTACCCCGTAAAGGACGAAGCAAAGACTTTGGTTGAAATAGAATTGTCTTCGGTTACTAGTTCCAGAATTCTGAATTCGGTGCCTACTTTGAGGTTTAACTCAGTTTTTAACATCAAAAAAATTTTTGTTTCAAAATTATTTCAGGATGTCTGTCTAGTCGAAGTGATGACGAGTGGTCCGGAGATCTGACGCTCATTTTGTTTAAAAAAAATATGTTTTTCCTAGAAATAGTAGTCACTCATTAATTTTTTCTGACTCATTAAAAATATTAATACAGTTCTCAAGAATTTACTTTATCTTCATCTACCAATTCTTACTTGCCCTTTTCTTTTGCGAACCCTTAAAACGAGGTGCCAGTATTGAGTGGTTACAATATGTGACCTCAGGGACTGAGAATGTTTACAGCTTTTTGGCTTTGATGGCTTTCCGAATATACTTTATGTGAAAAAACTTTTTGTTCTGTCGATAACATGTTTTTCCTTTTTCCTTTATTTCTGCACATGGTCTGTTGCAAAATGCCCGCAGCTACATTCAGTTATAAAATTTGCTGTCTATCCTAATATTATAAAGAGGTAGTCTTCGTCCCGACTTTGCACGGGTGTACTAATGATAATACCGGGATAAAATAAAGCCTATAACCACCCCGACAGACCGTTCTACACATCGGTGAAAACATTTTTGGCATCGGCTGAGTAATTTCGGAGATTATCTCCATCAAACAAACCAACATTACTTCTTTATAATTTTAGTATAGATGCATTTTAACACATTCAAGGCCCAAGTCCCGAGCTCGTCTACTTGCAGAGCGGCCGCGGCCGCGCAGCCAGTGCGTCCTGGGCACCCAACGTGTTAAACCTTCGCGATCAGTATACAGATTAAATGATTTCAAACGGGATTCATCTTCCGAAACATCGGTAAACAAATAAAATAAGGCAATTTCGCGCAAAAAGTCCCGTTTGAAATCATTTAATAGTATAGATAAAAAAAAATAAAAAAATATCTTCGGACATTCCACACAGCGTCATCTAGTCCCAAGCTAAGCAACTTAATGCTTGTGTTATGGTAACCAGATGACTGATATAATACTTAGATACATTTTTTTTTGTAAATACATACTTATAGATAGAATACAGACCATACACATCTCAGATGCATCTCACTTCCAAAAGTTCACACATGTTGAGTAAAATGTAGCAGAACGTAAACTTTGACGTGGCTTAGAGCCTGTCCAGAAAGAGCGATTTACGCGCGTGTCAACTCGCGCGTAAGCACTCGCGCGTTCTCGAGATACTAGAGCTACATACATCCCGTCCCGGCATCTGGACGGGATGTATACGCGCGAGTGCTTACGCGCGAGTTGACACGCGCGTAAATCGCTCTTTCTGTACAGGCTCTTAGCGCTAAATACAAGCTGTGTGCGGAATCGTAAGAGCTCATACACACGAGCGGCACGATGTCGACGGCAGATGCAACTTCAGCCGTTGACTTGTCAACATCGAAGCTCTGCGGCAGCCAACGTCGACTCTCTTTGTACAGGAGCCAGTTGCAAAATGAATTCCGAAGAAGAAACACTGTTATTGCTTTTACTCCGTCAACGTCGACAAAAACGAAAAAGAAAAACACGTGCGTGGGTTTTAGAAATATTAATGAATAGAGAACAAGATGGACATTTTTTTACGCTTTATCCACTTTTACGAAGGAACGCGTGCGCACTCCTGGACTATGTGCAGTCCACTGACAAAATGGCGGACGCGGCACGCTACAAACACAAACAACTGCAAGCGACGCTATTGGTCGACGGCTGCCGTCGACGCGTCGGCGGCTGCCGTTGACGGGTGTCGACGGCTGAAGTTGCATCTGCCGTCGACATCGTGCCGCTCGTGTGTATGAGCTCTAAGTGAGTGTTCTACGTGATTTGTAAGCAGCGTTGAGATAATTAAAGAGAGAAGTGGGATTTTTTATTCAGCGAAGACTTTACAGCTAGAACGTGGGTTTTTAGATATTTTCTAGATGAAAATGAAATAAAATATGCGGTAGCCATTTTTTCACAGACCTGTAATTTTTGATTTGAAAGAATTGACTTTTCTTAGATAACTTTAATAATGATGATAATAATATTTTATTGCTCTAGTCTAGTTCTTTTTACAATCTAGTTAATCTAGAAAAAAACTAATTTGATGATCAAAACAGGGCGCGCAAAAATGACAAATCAATAAAATAGCGATGATCCTCCTAGAGATAAAGGCAGGAGAATGATGATGATAATGACAAAAACCATAGATAAAAACAGAAAAGATACGAGGCGATTGTCACTTGGCTACGGTACTACGAGTAATTTGAGTAAAATTTTATTTTTACTTATAAAACAACTCCTTTACTTATAACTCCTTTCCTTATAAAACACGCCCTATATTCTTATCTCTCTTTTACGTTCGTTGAGTCTCCTAGTTGATAACTAGGAGGAGGTCGGCGCAAAATTGTTAAAAATGCATAAAGTAAAGCACCTGCTACTTACGTCAAGTGCAATCTTGTAAATGGAAAACACGCGCATTTTTCCCTCATGTTTTCCCTCATTCATTACCCATGTGTAAAAACATGAAATATGTCGGAATACAATCAGGCCTAGTATACTTTGCTTTATGTAAAAACTAGCTGCGCCCCGCGGTTTTGTCCGCGTAAATCCCGTTCCCGGAATATCGGGAATATCGGGATAAATAGTAGCCTATGTCACTCTCCAGCCCTTCAAATATCACATAAAAAATCACGTCAATTCGTCGCTCCGTTTTGCCGTGAAAGACGGACAAACACACAGACACACACACTTACGCAATTATAATATTAGTATGGCTATGGATTACGGCCCAACGTGGGCTAGGCCGATTTAGGTTTGGCCTCTCGTAACTACTTCGTGTGGCACAGTTATTCACAATTGGCAATTTTAGATAATGGACTTATAGAATAGAATAGAATAGTAAGCAACGATAGATAAGTAATTGAGACTGGTGGTAAGAGACTTCAAAAGACCAATATACGGCTAAAAAGAATCGCTTGATAAAGGCAGGCATCCTTAAATTGAGTTAAAACAAGAGCAACTTAAAAAAGATACCTGCTTACATAAACTATTACTTGTTTTTGTCTCTGTCATCGTTACGGAAATTGTTTGTGGAAGAGTGAGAGGGAATGATGGCTACTTTCTTTCCACTTGCTGTTTTTCCAGAATTTTTCCCACCTGCTCAGAGTTGTGTGCCAGTGTGTTGGTTATGAACTTCGCGTCAATGACTCTGGATTGAATCCTTTTCTTTTAAGCTATTGCATAGCTTCAATCCACACGTCTTTTCTATTTTTAGTAGGTACTTCAGTAACCTATTACTGTAGTTTTACTAGCTACGCTCTGCGGACCTGCTAAATTTTTTCCCTTCAGGAATAATGGGATCTAAAGTAGCCCGTGTGTAAAGTTAGGATGACTTTGTAACTAATTTTTTTTATTGTCGCGTAAAAGTATCGCCTAGTGGTACCTACTGGACAGACCTCCATAATTTTATTTCAGGTTGTTGTGGGTCGGCGAGCGGCCTGCATCCATCGTTAACCTGCAGCCAGCGAAGCCAGCCTCGGTGTTTGAACTTAAAGTTCTAATGCAAGAGCTTTAACGTGAATACCGGTTGGCCCACTTTCTCTACGTTACCCTTCTATTACGCTATTATGACGGGACGTATTGTCGCTCTCAGCCCCTCGCTGCATTTATACACATTGTTTTAAATTACTCATTTTTATTCAAAAAACATTTTCTGCATTCTACAGCTGGTTTAGGGTATTGTTTTGTTTCGTAGTTTGCTAATGTTTATATAAAGCTACTTATTAGTTAGAATGAAAGCATTATCAGATACAAAACAGAACAAGGAAGCTTATTTGCGGGGAAAGTTAAGGTTACATTTATTTATTTGCAATGAAAATGTACGATCAAGTCTGAGTGGAAACTTTGAATACGATCCTTAAAGTAACGCAATTCATTACTTGCGCTGATAGCTACGAGCTAATCTAAAAGTCCATCCATCCATACTTACTATAATATTATTAAAGAAAAAGTGTGTGTCTGTCTGTTTGTTTGTCCGTCTTTCACGGCAAAACGGGGCGAAGAATTGACTTGTTTTTATGTGTTGTGATAGTTGAAGAGATGGCGAGTGACATACGCTACTTTTTATCCCGATATTCCTGCGGGAACGGGACTTACACGGGTGAAACCGCGGGGCGCAGCTAGTCTAGTATAATGAAAATAACTTTTAGTGACTTCAATCAGAATGGGATTATTTAAACGCAGTGCAAATTGTAAACCATAGGTTTGTAGTTACTATTGAATTCGAATCTATGACGACTAATTTTGAAACATTTCTGTTAAATCTATTTTGACATGTACCCATTCCCGGCCCGGCCTACTCGCGCAATTGCTTTAGAGATTCTGATGCACATCCATTAGATCGAGTAGATGGACGTGTTTACAAAAGTTCGTATTACTTTTGAAGAAACATTTCCAATTTACCAAGAAAATAGTCGTACATAATAAATCCTCCGTAGACGTGTAGTAGTGAGGATGTACTTGTTAGCAAGCTAGTAAGTCTCCAAGAAAACTTTTAACCTAAATTGGGCTTATAACAACAAAGCCATATCAAACAACCAAATGCCTATTTAAAACCAGCCTCACAGAGGCACTATCCCGAAGGATCCTTGGGATTACTGTATAGTGACGTCACGGGTGGCTTACAGGCTTATCCAGCCCAGATTTTTCCCTCACTCGTAAAAAACGCCCCAAAAGACTCACACGTCGTCGTTACTGGCGTGCAAAGTGACGTATCTGCATTTTCGGGTGTTTCGGAGTTGCTTTTTTTGTGGTTAGATCGGAGTTTTCGAGACCCTTTTTTGTGTTTTACTCGTACAGTTTTGATAGAATATTTGAGCAATTTTTGTTTTTGGTTTTAGTTATTAAAATATTTTGTATAAACACACATTTTGATCTCTCTGATTAACATCAGTTGACTTTTGAACATTAAATTGTATAAGTACCTACTTTTCTAAAGCAAAAATTCCTAAATGGTGTAAATGAATTTATTATCGTTGTACTTTTTGCTAATTTCGATTAGGCACGTTTTTGAGTGAGACGCGGTTGTAAGCACCACTTGCTTTCCATATAAATGTATATAATATAGGGATTCTGTATTGTTATTTATTTATTTATCTATACTAATCTATATCTATAAAAGGGGCAATGTTTGTTTGTTTGTTTGACAGAGGTAATCTCCGAAAATACTAAGCCGATTTCAAAAAAAAAGTTTTTAAATTTCTTCAAAAGGTTTTTAAAAAAAAAACACCGATTTCTAAAATAGACTGTTTACATATTTTATTCTGGTAGTTTCATTAGTACACCCACGCAAAATCGGGACGTGCAGTATAATAATTTCGAAGTAACAATTTTCGATGTATTTCGGAGCTGTAGCGCCTCTCTACCGAATTATAATTTCAAATTTGCGATGTGTCGTCTCTGTAAAATTGTCTTTATCGTGCCGAATTTGAAGTGATGTAATCTGGTGTGTTCTGCATGTAAACGCGGTTGCTCAACTGCGCAGTGATAAGAGGTTGCTGTTTTAACATTACACCATTTTTTTGAGAGCTACAAAAAACAGAAATGAAAATAAATAAATGAGTAAGCGCGTGTCGGGCCACGCTAATGTACGGTTCCGAAGTTCTAGACTAGTAGGTAAGTATTTGGATAAAAAATAAATAAATAATAATAAATAAAAAAAATCTTTACTGTATGCTATTGTATAGTTCTTAAAATTAAAACCGACAACACAGTCATTTACCTATCTGTACTTTGTTTTAATATCAAAATTAAAATTATTATTTTTCCAGGCAGTGGTTTATGTATTATTGAAAAAAATACAAATTTTTATTCGTTTTAATAAAAACTAAACATACGCAATCTTGTACACGCTTCCGTCTTGTGGTTCAGATCAGTTGAGCTACCTATACCTAACATACAACATTAGGTGGCTCAACTGCTTCTAATTGTATTTTGTACAGTTATGTTAATATTATTATGTATTAGTTTAGTTTCTGTAAATAAATGTAATATACCTACACAGCAAGATTAGAGAGACATAATAACTTTAAGCTGCATTTACACCGCCTCGTCGGAGAGAGCTATGAAAGTAAGCCGACTTTAAAGTTAAGCTGCGTTCACACTGAAGCGAAGCTATCAAAGCTGGTTTAACCCGGGCCTAACGTTATCATGCTTGATTCAATCAATTTGATGCAGGCTTTGAAGTGTATAACACAATATCCACATAATGTCAACTTAATGCTTGTGTTATGGTAACCAGATGACTGATATAATACTTAGATAAATTTTTTTTTTTGTAAATACATACACAATATATATAGAAAACACCCAGACACGAAACAAATATCTGCAGAACATGCAAACATTTGTCCCGTAGCGGGGATCGAACCCGCAACCTCCGCATCTCAGCCGGGCGTTAACACAACTGCGCCACAGAGGTCGTCAAAAAATGTTAGCAGCGTGTTAAGATAAAGATAAGTTTACTTAGATTTATCTAACATGACAAAAAAAATGAAATATGATCACGACTGCATCACAAGGAGCGTTTTTTTCAGATGAAATATTATTAAATTATAAAATAGGTTGACTCTTATAATTTTTTTAATTTTTTTTAATTGTGTATCTTTAGAATTAAAATTATGGATGTATGTATATTATCTGAAATAAATTATTTATTATTTACCCACTGCACAAAAGTGGCCGTGTTATCTGTATGTGTTGCTTTTCGCACGTTCAAATATTAGGTTCAACGCTTCGGAATGTTCACAGCAGAATCTAAAGGAATCTTTTAGTTCGCAGAAACGAGACGGTTAACTTTTATTGACACTTTCGTGTTATTGTCTCGCGGGTAACATAGCCTGATACTCGCGAAACTATTCTGACATTGTTAATAAATAAATATCCTTGGACATTCCACACAACGTCATCTAGTCCCAAGCTAAGTAACTGAATGCTTGTGTTATGGTAACCAGATAACTTATAATTATCAAGACTTTTTCAAGTTGAATTAACTCACCTTAAATATTCTTATACAAAATGGTCGTTTTTGAAGGCTTAAACTGCGAACTTTAAAGTCCAGGCTTACTCTTAAACTAAAAACAAGTAAAATAATCAAAACACTACACTAAATTATTACCACTCATACCTTACTAGGGCAACAGAGCATTGGTATATTAAAAATGATTTCAGTAACAAAAACATTTTCCTTGTACACTGCAGGCACATAACAACGTCGCCCTAACGCAATAAGACACGGGAACGAATAAAAAACCGACGCCATCTCTCATAATCACGCTGTACGAGAAACAAAGCGAATAAACGCGGTGGTAAAGTTTATACCTGGGTACACTCACGTGCCAGAAAAATTGATCATTCTGTTTTAGAACTTGGGTTGTAACCCGGCGAACGAGTGTATACCTAGGTAGGTACTTGTACATGCTATCGGCTAACTCTGGTGATAGTGTTTTTACGAGTATTTACAAATAACTTTACTAAATAAACTAATTTACCCGGTTGTTCATGATAAAGATGATTTAAAGCTGTGCTAGTTCATTAGATAACTATTCGAGTTACCATAATCTGACAATTATGTCAAGTCATTGACAGATACGTTTGGGCGGCCTAATACCCCCAATATAACTAACACTATAATAGCATGCTGTTATAGTGTTAAAATTGTTTTGAATAAATAAATAAATAAATAAAATAAATACCACTTGCTTATATAAATGAACTTATTTAGAGTAATAAATAAAAAGGCTTCTCGAATACAGAAAATATCAAAAACTAGCTATTGTGTGACATTTGTTCCTTCTTCAAATTTTCCCGTTTGTTCTGCCTTCGGTTTTGAAACCAACCGACTGTTAAAGTAATAAACTCTTTTTTTTTTTTTTTTTTAAATTTCAGTACAATTTTTCAGTACAATTTTTTTTTATTCAGTACAAAAAATACAGTGTGCACAATTACACCGGTCAAGTTAAACAGAAAAATAGTGGTCAAATAACAATAATTCCCGGAAAGCTGAATTTTGGTGGAGAGCTTGGTATTACCATTACAAATAAAGTGTTAAAAGTCCCCATCGATCCCACGTGTGCGTCACGAGTTATTCGGGATCAAAGGTCCAAATTTAAGGTTTCTTAGTTTTTTTTCGAAAACGGTAAGTTTTATCAAAACAAGTTTCAGCCCAAAGTTGTAGATCTTAAAATTGTCTACAATAATGGTCCCGATAATATTTTCCTAAGAGTTACCATTCGTGAGTTATCGCGGTGGAAGTGAGCGCACCACGCGGCCTACTAGGATGGAGAAAGACCGCGATTTGCTAGCAGCGAGTGCACCACGCTTTTTTTCCATAATGAATTAGGGGCTCGTACGGAATCTCTTACTGCACAAGGGGCTCTGAAACGTTTTCATAATACATTAAGACTCATATCATGGATTTTCAAAATGAATAAAGATTGGATTTTCCAACTCTTTTCCAATGGATTCTCTAGGTTTTATGGTTTCTCTCTCTAATTCTCTCTCTCCTAAAATTATGCTAGAATCCAGTTAACCATAAAAGAGTTGGAAAATCCGATCTTTATTCATTTTGAAAATCCATGATATGAGTCTTAATGTATTATGAAAACGTTTCAGAGCCCCTTGTGCAGTGCGAGATTCCGTACGAGCCCCTAATTCAGTATGGAAAAAAAGCGTGGTGCACTCGCTGCAAGCAAATCGCGGTCTTTCTCCATCCTAGTAGGCCGCGTGGTGCGCTCGCTTCCACCGCGATAACTCACGAATGGTAACTCTTAGGAAAATATTATCGGGACCATTATTGTAGACAATTTTAAGATCTACAACTTTGGGCTGAAACTTGTTTTGATAAAACTTACCGTTTTCGAAAAAAAACTAAGAAACCTTAAATTTGGACCTTTGATCCCGAATAACTCGTGACGCACACATGGGATCGATGGGGACTTTTAACACATTATTTGTAATGGTAATACCAAGCTCTCCACCAAAATTTGGCTTTCCGGGAATTTTTGTTATTTCAAAAGTGTATCTTGACTGGCCTAAATAAATATCATAAACGATGAGACTGCGAAAGTTAAAAAACTGTGATGATTTTGTCCAACAGTGTAGCAGTACCTGTAGCACGCGTGTCATTTGTTTTGATTACACTGCTGGTATCTAGCGCCTAATGTTTTATTATTCACATTATAACCCCGGGTTATGGTGAAACTAAAGCTCTGAAGGTTTATTAAGATCCGCGTTATCGTGCTTTGTATCGTTCTAGAAGGATTATTGTTTTTATTGTCGAAACTGGTCGTAAACAGAAGAGTTTTATGAAACAGGTTAAAGACGATGATGATAATTATTGTTTTTGTTAAACTTAGTATGGCGTGTTTTCATTGCTTAAGACTCAACTCACAACGAGATGGAAGGAAGCAACGCGCAGTTTTTTTGTCATTATCATTATAAACTTTATCGTCATCACCATAATATATAAGTAGTATCTCTTGAGAAACTTCAAACGCAGATGACTACGAGCGACCGTAAGCGGCGCCAAGAGCACTTTTCAAAGCGCTTGAATACAATTCATTAAAGTTATATTCATAAAATTTTAAATCACATAACACTGCAATTTCGCTTCATTTCCATTTTGTTTTGAATTGAAGCTAAAACACACATTTTTTGCTACGCATTTTCTTCCATTTTTCGAAACGCAGACCTAATCTGATGAATGAATAGTGACCTATTTCACGATAAGCTGCCATATTACGAGTATTTAATCTAGGCGCATACTAGGCGACATGTTTCAGTGGCAGGTCGGTGACTAGACGCGGTGACAGGCTGCGGCCGACTGTGTTCATTATATTTTGTTCAAAGCTCCTCACAATTGTAATAAATAATAATAATAATAATAATAATAATAATAATAAAATATATTTGGACATTTTATCATCTAGTCCTAAGCTAAGCAACTTAATGCTTGTGTTATGGTAACGACTGTTATTATACTTAAATAATTTTTTTTTACATTTCACCTCCTAGGGAAAATAGCATTAGACCCTGAAAAGTAAGTTTCATAAATTTTTCATGATTACTTTTTGTATAAACTTAACCAACATAACAGTAACCAAACCCTATTCAATAGTCACTAGGTTCACTTCGCTTATTGTTTTACTCTACACCTTTTCCAATGAATTTTAGGAAAAACCAATTAATTTTCATGAAAGAGTGATAAGTTCGTTGCGGCGATAGAGCGTAATTGGCATAACTTTTAATTGGCTGCGAGTTTCAGTTTTCAGTTCATAGTCTACCCTAAGGTCTGATTTGCGAATATTTTTCATCTATACTATATTTCTTGAAACGAGCTAATAGGAAGAAAATAAGCGCACGTGATTGGTCGTCGAAAATAATTTTCTTTCTCGTGATTGGCTAGATTTCACAATTGACAATTGATTTGACATTCTAGCCAATCACGAGATAGAAAATTATTTTTGACAACCAATCACGTGTGTTTATTTTATCTTCCTATTAGCTCGATTCATGAAATTAAGTATAGATACATATTCTAAACCTTTCATTATTATACTAGCAGCACGTTCTAATTAGAGGTGTGTCATTGAGGGTTTTTAGATTAATTTAACGTAACCGTTTTTCTTCAATGGTTAACCGGTTAAAAAATCGGTTAAATCGGTCAACGGGTTTTCAATAAATATTCGTATTATGCATTAATAGCTTCAATATTATGTCAACGTTTTCGATAGCAACTTCGCAAAAAGGCGTAGGTACTTATATTTTTTTAAAAACTCGCGAGTGAGCCTGATTAAAAGTGATGTACGGTACAAGTCACCGTGCATCTTCCTAGGTCAGCAGAAAGGCGTCGCGCGTGCGACCTACTTTCCGATTTTACATTAATTTATTTAACACAAAAATTACCAGTTCGCAATCAGCCACCAAGGGCGCGCGTGCTCATAATCATCAATATCATTTAATCTAAGTTTGTTGGACAATAGACAAATTTACCAAAATCAATCAGTTTATCATTTTAACAATTATTAATGTATAGCTAGCAAGACGCCGTACATTAAATGGTCCTTCGATAAGAGGCCTTACGCGACGTTAATAACCACGTAGTGTGAACTTTACCCGCGTAAGCCAAACCAGTGACTATCAGATAGTGCAGTGCATAATCAAGGATTGCAGTGACATTAACAGGAGAGATCAGGAGGGGAGTAAGCAGAAAATCTACGAGCTAACAAGTAAGATCGTTTCATTTTCTCTCTCTCAACTAACAAGCTACAATAATGGAGGACATCTTCGAGAATCAGCATGAGCTGTACGAGGCTATAGGCAAAATAGCCATCAACTTGAAGAAGGACTCTGACGCTCGTAAGAATTCCAGCGACTACTTCAAGAGACGTTTGGAAACTTTAGAGGCTTATTGGATGGATTACCAACACAATCACGATCGTCTTAGTGTTGGGACAAGCAAATCTCATCCATATTTCATTAACAAAAACTATGAACAGGCTTTTGAGGTATACAAGACTACAAAGGCTCTCATCAATGAGCAGTACCAAGTTTTCTTAAAAAGGGTGAAGGTAAGTGATCCTACAATCTCTGGGTTACAACAGCAGGGGTCTCAACAGGAAGAGACGGGTCATCCGCGTAGTTCTGAACAAGCAGGAGGGGTATCCGCTCAAGAGGGTACAGCGCAGGTGCCAGTAGCCAGACAGGCGTCCAGAGGATCATCCAGTAAACTTGATGACATGCTCAAGCGACAAGCTAGCAACTTCCGAGCTTTTCTTCGCACGGTATCAGGTATCGATCTTAGCTCCATCTTACAAAAATGGGAACTAGAAGACGCATTGAAAACTCTACAGTCACGGTGGTCTATTATAGATTCCCTACACTTGGAGCTAGATAGCGAGCTGGAAGGAATGGATGAAACTTATCAGAGTTCATTCGACAAACATGAAAGCAAGTATTTAGAAATTAAGAAAGCAATCAATTCGAAACTATGGTCTGTATCGAACAAGGAGGTATGGACGCCAAAAATAGATATTCCCAACTTTACTGGCAACTATAATCAGTGGACATCGTTCAAGGATCTCTTTACGGAAGCCATACATAACAACATTTCAATCTCAAATGCTCAAAAAATGCAGTATTTAAAGGGGAAGTTGAAAGGAGAAGCCGAACGTTTAGTACAACATCTTCAAATCAGCACTGAAAACTATTCTGTGGCGTGGGAGATTCTAAACAATCGGTACAATAACATACGATTGATTTTTACAACACATGCAAACACTCTGCTCAACTTGCCAACAACTCAACACGCTTCGGTAGATCATATCAAGAATATTCACGATACTGCCAGAGAATGTTTGAATGCCATAAAGAACCTTGGAGTAGACACCAGCAGTTGGGATCCATTGATAGTGCATATTCTATTGCAAAAGTTGGACACGGAGTCCCACAATCATTATTTGGAATCTCTTAAGAAACCTAGAGATTTGCCAACGCTTGAAGATTTCCTTCAGTTTATCGAACTCCGTTTCACAACGTTAGAATCGTCACGAAAAAAGCAAGACAATACAAAATCATCAAATAACCAACAAAACATTACACAGAATTCGAAATTAACAAAATTTAATAATTATACAAAACAATCTTTGCCCGCACACAAAGCAGGTCAATCAATTGAATCGAACAATAGCTATTCGGCAAAAATACGAATCTGTCCACTGTGCAAAGAAACGCATGGACTGTACTTTTGCAATCAATTTCTAAATATGTCACCACAAGAAAAACTAAGAACAGTAGAGAAAATGAACGTATGTGAAAACTGTCTTTTTGATCATAGGAAACAGTCTTGTGTATCAGAAAAATGTTGTCGTGAATGCCAGGGTAAACACAATACCCTGCTACATGACGCATACGACCACGGGGCAGTTAACACTACGATGGTGGCGAACAACACACAAGAAACCACCACGTTACAACAAGGTAACGGTGGTTTTGAAACATTGTTGGCAACAGCATTGATAAGGGTCCAAGCAAGGGACGGATCTTATCATAAAATGCGCGCACTGATAGACCAAGGCTCTCAGGTTTCTCTTATATCCGAAAAGGCCGCACAAGCTCTATCCTTAAACAGAAGGCAATGTAAGGGAATCATAACAGGTATCGGAGCCAAGGAAAGCAGCTGCAAAGGTGTCACAAAAATTTCATGCGAATCATTATACAGTACATTTTCATTTCAAACAGAAGTCGTCATATTGAACACACTCATCAAGAATTTACCAAGTTACACATTTAACAAGCCAACATGGCCCCACCTGGATGGTATACAACTTTCGGATCCAGAATTTTATGTCAGCCGTCCAGTGGACATTCTCTTAGGAGCTAACGTGTACGCTCATATCATAATGAATGGGATGATTAGGTCAGAAAGGCCAATGGTACCCATTGCTCAGCAAACCCGTCTGGGCTGGATTTTGAGCGGGAACATACAAACTTATCATTGTAATTTAGTTGAAGATCAACAACAAAAATTCTCGGAGACAGCAGACAAAACAGATTCGCTCAACTTATCAGAAGAATCAGAATATCAGCAATGTGTGAGCTATTATAAATCCACCCCAACAAGGCGGGGGGACGGCTCACATGAGGACAGGATTCCTTTCATAGAGAATTTTGAAGAACAGTTAGGATCTTCCAAACAAACAGGTGTAGCCCAATTTCTTCAAACAGAAAGAAAGGTTCAAGGTAACAAAAACATACAACAAAACAAGTTATTTATAAACAAATATGGGTCATTAGGTCACATGAAACCATCAATGAGTAACCTGAAACCCGATTGTTCTCTACCTCATCATTGTGTACTACGAAATGAGTCATCTACTTCGGCAATTTTCACAACTGATGAAGAGGTAAAGCGCTCAACAATACCTAAACATGTAAATCTGTCGCTTATCAAGACAAGCGAAAATAACCCAATCGGAAGGCTATTAACAAGATATAGTTCCTTTCAAAAACTAACAAGAGTTTTCACATGGGTTAGAAGATTTATAAATAACACAAAACAAGAACAAACAAGTCAACAACCTAAAACAAATTACCTTACACTACAAGAAAAAAGATCAAGCCACAGTTTTATGTCACTAATTACGTTACTTTTATTCTTCATGGGAATAATCGTTACTTCCACAGCATATAACATAACTCAATTAAAAGACAATCAAGGTCTTTATTTTGACAAAATTTCCGTTATGCGGTTAATCAGAGATGAATGGAAAATTGTTTCATACTATGACATGAACCCATATTGGCAAGGAGCGTCAGCATGTAACAAATATATCAAGTACCTAAATCAAGCATGCAATCAATTAAATAAAACATCGTATTGTAACATAATTACAGAACAATTACAACATGAGTTCTCAGAACTAGAGTACTATAACCACCTGTTGCTAAGTCAGCATTCCAGCACGCGCCGGGACACACGCCGGCGCCGGGGCCTTATCGACGGTGTCGGATATATTGCAAACAGTCTTTTCGGCGTACTTGATCAACGATTCGCCGAACAATACAAACATGACATATTAACAATACAATACGATGAAAATTACCTGTCTTCACTTATCAAAAATCAAACATCGATTATTGAAGTAGAATCCAATGTTCTTAAAAGACATGAAGAATCTATTAACAAACAGTACAAGTTATTAAATCAATTATCAATGAGACTAAGCGACTTTGAGCATGAAATTAAGACAGAAGCACAAAGAAACGCGATGAGTTCGGATTTTAGTATGGCAGCTATTGCAGCGAGCAACATAATGAGACGTTTACAAACCATGCAAACTGCTCTACTGGATACCATTACCGACATCTATCATGGCAGATTTAACCTTCATCTTATTTCGCCAGAACAACTGAAAGACACATTAAGCACTATATCAGGTCATCTCAACAAGGAGCTATCATTGCCTATAAATAACATGCAAATTGACCTAACAAACATTTACAGTTTATTAAAAATCAAGACGAGAATGGCTGAAGACTACTTATTATTTGAAATACGAGTTCCTTTAGTAACACGAGACTCATTTGAAGTCATGCGCCTTTTATCGGTACCTAAAGCTGTGGGAAATGCTAGCATGGCAAGACTCATACCTATAGCTGAGTACGTCGCAATCGATTTAAGGAAGGAATCATATCTAACTATGTCTGAGCAAGAAGTAAAGGCGTGTCTACACAACGGAATTGATACCTACTTATGCAATTCAAGGAGCCCTATCTACCGACTTAAAGGGGATACGGATTTATGCGAAGTTGAACCGGGAACAGGAAAATGTAAGCTTACCGTAACTTCATGTACCAGTGAATGGGTGGAAATAAGTAAGATCAACATGTACTTATATTTCTGCTGCGACGTATGCCCATTACGCCTGTTGTGCGAGAATTACGCTACTGCCGGACGACTAGAAAAAGCTGGCATTTTAAGCATCAATCAAGGATGCATCATTAAAACTCAAAACTTTACAATTTATTCACATAACAACAGTACGAGCAACATACGCGCTAACGATCGGTTTTATGTACAAGAATTAGAGCCGATCAACCACATGCTAAACATTAGCCTATCAGACCCTCTGCTAAGTAACAACACTTCTATCCTACCTTCACCCAATGATCAACAACTTGAAGACATCAAGAAACAGATAAAAGAGCTGAAAGCTCAAGAAAACTTGGTACCAAATATATCAGTCCACGACGTCCACCACTACACGGCCATTTACGCCATCGTGGGTATTATATTGCTTAGTGCAGTAATATTCATCATACGGTGGTACCGTAAAACCTGCTACAAGCAGGCCACCACTCCGCAGCAAGCGACGGCGGTGGCTGCGGCGGCGACGGCGGCGGCGAGGGTCGAACAAGCGAGCCCTCAGCCAACCGGCAGCGCCCAGAGACGGGCTTCAATCGGACTTACATCGTCGAACCCTTGTGATTACGGTGTTCGTTTTAGTGCTAGTGGATGTGATATCGGTATTAGTGAATCGCGTACAAGTGTAAACTCTGAAATCCCATTAGTGCATAAAGTGGAGAAGTCAACAGACCCCATGCCTAGGAAAACAAATTTTGTAGAGACTTTTAAGAATTAACATAGAAAACAAAATGATATCACCTTGTTATCATTATCATTATTAATTTGCACGCTTTACATTCTATTTTCTCCCCTGGGAGCATGTACGGTACAAGTCACCGTGCATCTTCCTAGGTCAGCAGAAAGGCGTCGCGCGTGCGACCTACTTTCCGATTTTACATTAATTTATTTAACACAAAAATTACCAGTTCGCAATCAGCCACCAAGGGCGCGCGTGCTCATAATCATCAATATCATTTAATCTAAGTTTGTTGGACAATAGACAAATTTACCAAAATCAATCAGTTTATCATTTTAACAATTATTAATGTATAGCTAGCAAGACGCCGTACAAGTGATTTTATTATAATTAGATTATTAAATTATTAGATTTTGTTCTGTGATTATTAGTAGTTCATAATTTGATTTTATTTTAATATAGGTATTGGCAGAAGTATGGGTTTTGGCCAGTTTAAGAGTTTTGCTCACTTTGAGGCGTTATAATTTAATAATTAATGCTTTCAAGTACGTTATTATTGCATAAAGTTATTCAAAATATATTTAATTTGATAAACGAAAAGTAAAAAAAGAAATCAAACACACGTAGACAATTATTTATAAGAAAAAGCAAAAAAAGGGTCCTTTGTGCCCCTTCTGGCCAGTTTAACCCCCCTTCTGGCCATACCTCATGTGCCAGTTCTGGCCATCCAAAGTAAAACACAAAATATATTAAAATAATCCATTTTATTGGCATATTGCACAACAATTAAAGCTAAAATTGAAGTGAGTATTAAAATATAAGTTAATTCAAGTCTGTTTGGTAACAAATTGCAGAGAGATTTTGTTTAAGATTATGATACGAACTGCGAACCGCGGTTTCACCCGCGTAAATCCCGTACCCGCGGGAATATCGAGCTAAAGAGTAGCCTGTGTGTTAATCCAGGGTATAACCTATCTACAGACCAAATTTCAATCAAATCGGTCCAGCCGTACATACATACATTGATACATTCTAACAAACTTTCACATTTATAATGTAAGTAGTATAGGAAGGAAGGAAGTAGGACACTAGGATAGGATACATACCTACACCGTGCTCTTTTAACCATCTTAGATTCATATATATTTTTCAACATAAGGAACTAATAATAACGTATTTTAATTTGTTTGTTTGACGGAGGTAATCTCCGAAACTACTGAACCGATTTAAAAAAATTCTTTCATGGGTGTGTAGAATGGACTGTCCTGGAGGTTATCCTATCCTACTTCCTACTATCCTGTCCTATTTCTTACTTTCTACTCCTACTATATAATATTATAAATGTGAAAGTTTGAGAGAATGTATGTATGTTTGTTATTCTTACACGCAAAAACGGATGGACTAAATTTGGTTGAAATTTGGTATGTAGATAGGTGATACCCTGGATTAACACATAGGCTACTTTTTATCCCGATATTCTCGCGGGAACGGGAATTACGCGGGTTACGCGGGTAAAACCGCGGGGCGCAACTAGTAGGCTATATTTGGTAAGGGTTTAGTTAAAGGTTGCAGGCTTTGAGAGATAAAAATTATCAAATCTAGTAGAGTTTTGCTTCCTGATTAAGAATCTACCACTTTTATTTCTAGAGATGCTTAGTTTTTAAGAAATTAATTAAAACATTTTTCATTCAAATTCAAAGGAAACGTGAAACGAAACAGGATAAAAATAAATTTACATGAATTTGACAGCTTATTTGTCGCAGTTTGTTATCTATGGTGTAAAATGGCGCGCAAAAACAATGCACGGAATGTAAATTTTTTATGGTTTAGTTTTTTTATTTTAAGATTAGCGCTAGGTAAGGCAAAAAGTAGGTAAAGATTAATTTTTTTTTCATAAATTTTTCATTTAATGAAACCGAAATTGATTACTTACATAATTTATCAATTCATCAAAAGGATCTTTTTTTTTCATTCCACTTCTCTTCGCCATATACTTTGGGTGTTTTCTATCTATAATAATGTATGTATTTACAAAAAAAATGTATCTATGTATTATATCAGTCATCTGGTTACCATAACACAAGCATTAAGTTACTTATCTTAGGACTAGATGACGCTGTGTAGAATGTCCAAGAATATTTATTATTATTATTATTATAATAAATATTCCATCATTAAAGATTCAATGATAAACCCTGTTGTTGTAATTTTGCTGTGTAAAAAACCTCTTAATGAGACGCCACTGTACCTCAGTTTTATGAGTGGGCTCGCTTCGCTCGCCTTTTTATATAACAACCTAACCTAACCTACTCTTATGGAAGTTAGGGTCTTAGGTCACCAGATTTTTTGATTGGAAAATTTTACGTTCCTTTCATCGTTTTTGCGCGTCATTTTACACCATAGATAACAAACTGCGACAAATAAGCTGTCAAATTCAGGTAGAGTTATTTTTATCCTGTTTCGTTTCACGTTTCCTTTGAAATTGAATGATTGTTTTTATTAATTTCTCGAAAACCAATCATCTCTTAGAAATAAAAGTGGTAGATTTGTAATCAGGAAGCAAAACTCTACTAGATTTGATAATTTTTATCTCTCAAAGCCTATAACCTTTAACTAAACCTAAGCCTGGTGTTTAACCCATTCAAGGCCCAAGCCGTCCGGCTCGTGCTGCAGCTCTGCGGCCGGTCCGGGGCATCCAACGTGTTAAAAAGCGCATGACAAAAATAGATGGCCAGAAGTGGTGAAATGGCAAAATTGTGGTGTCACCTGTGGCCACCTACTCATAACGTTACTTCTTAAAAGTGTAGCAACAAAATAGCTTTACATCTACTTAGATAATATATTTTTCCTATAAAATTAACAAAAACATTAATGATTATAAACAAAGATTTCGAAAATTATAACTGATTACTAACCCGCTCGCCTTAGTGTTTTTGCTAAGATTTTAGTCAAATTCACACCCGGCTACAGAAATTAGCGGGTTTTATGAGAATGAAGTGCGACACATGACAGCTGTCAACAGTAGCAGAATTGCCATGAATTATTATTTTAAAAACCGTAAACAGTAGAATAATATAATTCTTTATGACTTATTTATAACGATTTAAAGTACCAAAAGGCCAGAAGGGGGTCAATGGCCTAAACCCATACTTCTGCCCTACCTAATTTCTTTTATTTTTCTCTTTTCATAAAAGTCTTCACAATTTCCAATTTTTCCTGTTTCCCTGCCAAACAGGTAAAATTCCTGTCATCTGGTAGCCCTAGTTGCGTGCGAAGACGTTGAAGGAATTTTATTAGCTTTTTATTTTTAACAATTTTTCGGTGCATTGCGAGATACGTTGACGTTGGCGGAATATTATTAGGTTGAAGAAAAACTGAATAAAGGACTGTTTTTCCTCAATGGTACACAGGTTAAAAAAAAGCTAATAAATCGGTCAACGGGTTTTCAAATAATCAGATTATCAAATTGAACGTAGATAGATTCTAGCTTGCAAGCAATAAGTGCTGTTTTCGTGAGGCATTCAATCTTCAATTTTATTAGCGCGGAAGTGCGAGTAAGAGAGGGATAGGTGCAAAAGGATCGGAACTATGCTTCATTACTCGCTTGCGAGTTGCGTGCGAAGACGTTGACGGAAATATTCGGTTCATATTTTCAACCGGTTATTTCGTTGAAGTAAAACAGCGCGAGTTGCGTGCGAAGACGTTGACGGAAATATTCGGTTCATATTTTCAACAGGTTATTTCGTTGAAGAGAAGCAGTTAATTCGTTGACGAGCATATAGCCGTTTATAAAAACGGTTCATTGATTTAACGACCACCTCTAGTTCTAATCCTTCCTTCGTATGAGCAAGTAGCCAACTCTGGTGACGGAGTTTTTAGGCCGCCTAAAGGCCTCCGTCATGGCTTACTAATGAAACTACCGGAGTAAAATGTAGCCTATAACCATCCCAACAGTTCATTCTACACAATGGTGAAAGAATTTTTGAAATCGGCTAAGTAATTTCGGAGATTAATTCCGCCAAACAAACAAACATTACCTTTCTATATAGATGTAGCCTTTAATGCAGCTTAAGGTCTACCTTTGTTAGAATTTTATAGCGTGAAGTGCTCGTGGCGAATATTGTAAAGACGTTCTTGTTAGATCGTCGAAGTTAAGCAACGTTCTGAGCGGACACAACTTGGATGGGTGACCGCAAGTGGCATTATTATCTGGGCGCTTACTTCGGAGGGCAAGTTAAATTGTCGGTCCCGGCTATAAAAGTCGTTAAGCCATGACGGAGGCCTCAAGGCGGTCTACAAACTTCGTCACCAGAGTTAGACATAGACATAGACAGACAGAACAAACAACGAAGATGTCTTGCAGATAGGCTGTGAAAAACTTTGTCACCAGAGTTAGTTATAAGCTCATGCATACATACAAGGTACATGAAAACTATAGCTGTACTCACGAATACTTCATGTGCAATTTCACGATCACGTACCTACATAGTAACTCATAGTTACTTATAGTAACTAATAGCTACTCTGTGGCCACGCGCCATTCATAAAAGCCGTTCTATCTGATGCAGAGGCTCCTTGGGAGGCACTGGCTCGTACATTCAGATTAAGCACTTACTTAGGTTCTGTTTGTGTGAGTGAAAGTGTATTTGATACTTTGTTGAGAGAGTACTGTGTCTCGTTCGTAAACACTTGCTCGTTTAGGAAGTGTGAATGGATAATTTGATAAAGTATTCGTGTGTAATTTCGTGTATTAAATAAATAAATAATGAGCAAGTGTATAGGAAGTGTGGAATAAGGTAAAGTTAACCTCTGATTTCGTGTATCGAAAAAATAATAAAATTAAATAAATAACTTAAATTTATACGTCATAAAACCAATAGCATAAATCTGGAATTTTGGAGAATTTGATCAAACTAGTCTTGTCAAAATCTAATCATTTTTTCATTGATGATCACTTTTTAATTACTAAAAGATTTTCCAAGGTGTATTTGTGAACTTTTACTTTATTTTGTACCAGCTGCGCCCCGTGATTTCACCCGCGTAAGTCCCGTTCCTGCGGGGATATCGGGATAAAAAGTAGCCTGTGTGTTAATCCAGGGTATCACCTATCTACATACCAATTTCAACCAAATCGGTCTAGCCAGTTTTGCGTGAAAGAATAACAAACATTCTCACAAACTTTCACATTTATAATATTAGTAGGATTAGTAGGAAGTAGGATAGTAGGATATAATTTACACCGTATAAGCGTTGAATGCACAGACATTACCCCGAGTGTATAACCAGAGCCAACTTACAAAGTCATGTGTAGTGCATACATTACAAACTAACTCCCGCAACGGTTCAAACGAGTTCGATTAAAACATTATTGTAGCTAAAAAACGCTTGTTTGTTGCAGAATTTACTTTTAATTGTAAATATTTATAAAATAAACGAACAGGCGCTGTTGGTAAAAGCTATGAGACGCTGGTTCGATTACTAACGGATAAATGTTTGTATAATATGCAAGTATTTGTCTAGAGCCTATAAGGTATTTCTTTATCCTCCTCCACGCGTCGTTTTCCTCAATGCTGAGGGTCGTGACCCCCTCCACGGATCACTTTCTCCCGGACAATATTGCGCCACTTCGTGCGATTCTGTGCAGCTGGAATTGCAAAAAAATTTATCTGTATTCTAAAAATATTTCTTTATATAAATAGGTATATCAGTTAATTGTTAAAAACTGAATACAGCCCAAGAGCGCATGAGGTTAAAGGAGGTCTACTTCTTGGTTAAAGATATTTTGAAATGATGACTACGAATATAGTGTATAGTGTATAACCCATTCAAGGCCCAAGTCCTCCGACTACTACGAGGTAGTGCGTCCGGGGCATACAACGTGTTAAATGAATCGCACAGCACCATTGGAAACTCCAACAGCCGTAGATAAAAACGACTGCAGTGATCGCTGCAAAGTTTTAATTGGTTCTAGAACCGCCATTACTGTGGCGATCACAATCCGCATCGCACTACAGATGTACTAAAGTTCTGATTCTGACTGAGGTTTGGAACTGTTCGATAAACTCAGGAATTACGTTTAGATTGGCGTGATTGTCATTTTGTCTATTGTCTTACCCCCGGTTTCTATAACTAACGTACGGATGTTCGTAGGTCCATCACCATAGCAACGTTGTTATTTCAACATTAAATGTATGAAACTTTTTGACAGATAACAACGTTGCTATGGCGAAAGTCCTACGGACATCCGTTAGTTAGTTAAAGGAACCGGGGGTTAATGTCGTCGGAACCGCAAACAAACTTATTTTTTTATATTCGTTGTTTTTATTATGTGTAAATTAATTTATTTTTATTTTTATTTTTATTATGGTTAAATTAATGTATTTATTTAATTAAAACACGAGCCATTACATAGAGCTATCCTGTAAAAATAGATGTAAGTGAAATAAATCAATTTATCTATCAAATTTCTTGACCGTGAAACGTCAAATAAAAGTCATTTACAAATTGAAACTTTCTTCAAATCACAAACAAAAAGAGACATTTTTATTTCCCGTCACATAAAAACGCAATGAAACGCAAAATTAACTTCTAAATCGAAGTGGAACGCAATTTTCTTTATTTTGCGAAGGAATCTCTTCAAAGTGACGCGTCTGAGCATGACTTCAAGAATCGTTTCCATAGTTTAAGTCCATGGGATTCATGTTGGTGTGGGGGACAAGGCTTAGGCTGAATTTAAGTGCAAACTAAAAATTATATGAAGAAAAAAAAATGTGTTTATTGCTGTAGGACCTCAAGGATCACTTAAAAAGGTCCTATAGGTAGTCTAATAAGCTAGGTGACTCTATTGCATGTTCCAACGCAACTCCCTATACATTACATAGTCTTTAAATCATCTTATATCCTTGCCATCCCTCATAGATCTTCAATAGTTTCAGTCAGAAGCGGCCTGTATCGGCCTTTTAGACCTGCGACTTTTACAAAAACATTTGTCCCTTTTGTTGGTGGACCTCTTACGCTGTGCTTGCCAAAGAATCTTCCTTTCGAGATCTTTTCTGCCTCAACGGCCATCTATTCTCCGTTCTAAATGGCCGGTCTATAGGAGATTCTACTATTGCTAATAATCTTCTGTGACCGATAACATCACAACCTACAGCAACATGAGCGTCGGTGGCAATTGAAAGAAAGAAAAATATGTTTATTTCGTAGGACCTCAAGGATCGCTCAAAAACGTACAGTCTTAAAAGCTAGGTCTCTATTACTCTATTGCAATACAAGTGTTATTTTATGAAGATGTTTTTGTCAGTCTGAATTTTTAAGTTAAGAATTCATCAGTTTCTGACTTAAGCAGTTCCATAAATCTAACAGGGCTTAATAGCGAGAGCTCTGGGTCCGAGTTCTTTTACGATATGAAGCGAACTTAAAACAGGATCTTGAGAATAAAAAACTCCTTGGGTTTGGGTGAGCGATTCGGTAAAAATAACGTAAAGGTGTTGTTGGAAATATACGTAAAGGACAGCAACTTTTAGTATTTGTATTAAATAAATAAAAAGAACCATGTTGATATCTACTCAGATATTACTTTGTTTTTTATAAATATATGTTTGTATTTAAGTATCAAAAAATAATAATAACAGTCACCTGGTTTTCAAATATTTTAAGCATAAAGTTGTTTAGCTGGGGACTAGATGATGCTGTGTGGAATGTCCAAGTTTTATTTATTTATTGTTCTTTGAAGTCTACGTAGTTCGAGTACAAGTTTGTACATACATTATGATTATTTTTTACTATTTTTTTATGGATTTGCGTGACATAAACAACAGAAAATATGAATAACAGTCAGACATTTTAAATTGTATACATAAAAAATGTTAACTTTGAACAATGGATTCATTCAAAGATTACTGGGACTACATAAAATGTTTAGTCATATAAAATAAATAAAAACCTACCCTTTTCTAACTGAACCTAAAAAGTTCAAGGGTATTGAAAAATGCTTAGAATGTCAACGGAATTGACGTGCAAAACGCCCGTGATCCATCCCAAATTCCACATACCAGGGTAAATTTAAAATTTAATAAAATGGGCTATGGAGAGAAAAACTGAGGCTGGAAGGTCGGTTATGTTGAACATGTCTAATTTTATTATTCACAAGCAGCCCTTCCCGGTCTCGCACGGGTGTACTAATGAAACTAAATGGATATAATATAGAGATGGTTCCGCTGGGAAGTATGACACATATAACCATCCCGACAGTTCATTCTATACATCAGTAAAATAATTTTTGAGATCGGCTGAGTATTTTCGGAGATTACTTCCGTCAAACGAACAAACTTTCCCTCTTTTTAATATTAGTATAGAGGTTTACGTACTTATATTTTTGATTCTGTCTGCTTTTTTTATTTTGTTCCTAATAAAAGAGTATGAAATATTATCCTGATTAAAAAAAAGGTATATATAAGGTTGTTTGATCAAACATGTTTTTTTTAATTAGCGTTCACCAACCTTAATTAACCTTAATTCTCATTATATCTCTTGTACTAATTTTTCTTCTGTTTACACACAATTTTTAAAAATCGAATATCTCGAATAATAAGGATGTTTCCCCCAAAATATCTGAATGTACAGGATGATCCAAACCGCGACGGAGCTTAAAATGAAATTGTTGAAACGCCTCGATTTCACACCTGCCCGCCTGAAAACCGATTAAAATGATAAAACGCCGCATCCGCTATCCTATCGTAGATCTAATGTTTTTAGAAACGCTTATCGTTTAATGCGTCTACGTCTCTTCTCTACAAATCGAAAACGATGCGTCGTGAAAATCATCGAAGGTCTGCTTATGTTGGTTAATTTTCCGAATTCAGTTACCACCAACTTAAGCTGACCTGCGATTTGATGCCAAAATTTCGTTTTGCGCTTTGCAGAGGTAGACCCCTGATAATTCTTGTCAGTTTTGTTACTTAATAAAAATCCTACTAACTTAATATTAAGTATTTATACTTCTTCCTCTTCTTAAAATATAATTTATTAGTGCAACTTAGAAAGTATTATCAATGTTTAGTATTGCGTTTCGTTTACGCAGTCTAAATAAAATTGGTATACGCAACATCGTATTTTTACGATGTAAATTTCAAAACAACCTTGTATCAACATCATCTTACAAGCCACTTCCAGTAACTCAATTCGTGGCTTCCGATTTAATCTTTCGTTCCACTCGTATTGGTTCGTTTCAGCTGAAATTTTTCAAGCGACGCGTTTCGTTTGACAAATGTTTTGGAGCATCCTGTTTGTGCCGCAAATCAAAATGTCCAGAGTTTAATTGGAGGGAAATGGCTCGCTTAGCGCTATTGGTTTTAAGAATGGTGGTTGTGGTGTGGCTTTTTACCTACGAGCTAGTTTCTATGAATTTGGTTTGTTAGTGTGTAGTGCATGAATGAAACGTGCTGGGATGTGTGTGGAGACTGGGAATGAGACTGGAGTGCTGGGAAACCCATAAGTGAAATTTTATTTTACTTATCGGTTTCCATGACGTCTACCAACGTTTAAATTGGTCTTTCGCGTTGATTTAAAAGATTCTCTTCGTTTAAATTGATAAAAACAATTAAATTTATAACAATTTTTTTAATGGCTTAAATAAGTTTTAAGAGAATTTCAGTTTCGAAGAATCTTCACGAAACAGAAACACAGAAACTCAATATAGCCCAGTCTGTATTAGTTTTCATAAAACAATGTAAATGTGTATTACCACTAATAAAACATTGGAACAGGCCGTTAGGCAGATACCATGTATAAGATGAATGACGTAAAAAATTCCAAGGAAAAGTTTTGAAAAATATTTTCAAACAAAGATGGAATCCAGATGCCTGAATCCAATTTAAGATTTTTTTCTCTCTTCCTTTATTATATTTCTCGTAAGTTCACTGGCTTTTTACTGGAGTAATGATATTTATTTGTTTAACAATAATAATGCTTTAGAAGGTTAGACTTTTGTGTTTACAATAAAAATGCTTAGCTTTTATTGTGTACTTTAACAATGTTTTTGTTAAATCTAAATAATGTGTGTACTTTAAGATTTAATCTTTTAAAAGTTAGGACATGTCTATACTTGGATAGATGATTAAAAGCCCAGATTTGCGATAATTTAGTTTTAATTATAAAAATGTTACAGAGCGTAATTCGTAGAAAAAGTAATAGAACGCCATCTTGTAATGCAATGTCACTCGTGCATATTTCTAGCGCCTGACGATAAAGAATTAGCACACGCGCCGCGCATGCTAATATTCGACAGTTGCATCAGGGGCCTGAACATTCTCCCGGCCGTTGAAAGCTGAGCTTTCAACACATGACATCTTCTTCAGTGGGGAGCTTGCAGAGTCGTACTAGTGACCGACGAACGCAGCCTCTGGTAGTTCTTACGTCAGCAACTCTTGGTATTTGGTCTGGTCCATAGATGAGGTGTAGGACTCGTCCAAGTCGCCAGTTCATTGGCGAAACTTTAGTTGTTCGCCGTCTGTCCGTCATTGGTTCACACGTAGGTACATTTGGTTCTTTGCTGTAGCTCCGATACATAGGTACTCCTTCTGCCATCTCTTCTAGAAGTGCTGGCAATCATAGCGTATCTTCTCAATTTGTTCATTTTGAGTTGGTGCTCCTTGTGCTCGGTCAGGACCGGTGTAGGCAGCGCCGTCAGCAGTCGCCCGAGACAGTGCCCTGAAGAGAGGGAGAGGAGATAGTTAGGACAGGATGATAAAGGACACAAGGGGGGGCTATTCAGAATAGCCTCCACTTGTGTAAACAAAGTTAATACATAATATAATTAAAAGTTAAGTGGCCTTTAAAATAAAATAAAATAGCTTTTATTCTAAAGTCACATTAAAAATGACAATATTTATTTAATTATGATTACTTATTTATGACGTTAATTGAAGTGATTAATTTTAGGTTTAGGTATCTACTCCTATTTTCCATGAATGCCACCAAAATGTGGGGTAAAAGCAGGAATAAATAGACATGAATTTAATGGTTTGTTGACTTGCAAAATCAAAAGAGAAATTTACTTATTTCATTCGCGGCAGCTATAAAATTAGTAGGTACCATAATCGCTAAATATTTCCACTGGCTGACCGCTTCAAGATGAATAGATACTACTTTTAAAGCCAAGGCAAACAATAAACAAAAGTAGGTATATTTGATTAGACGGCTTCCACGCCTTTGTGTTTTACTATATAAAATGAACCAATGGTAATAACTGCGGGCCAGTTTATTTTGCATACCTATTATCTATGTGCCTTTTTTAAATACCTATAATTTAGTTAGTGTTGTTTGTTATGTTAGTGTGAAATGCATGTAGAAGTAGGTAGGTACCGGGTGTTTTTTATCATAGGAATAAACCGAAGCCTCTATGCGCCTGCCTACTCTGTGTTAATCTGTGGTCATCTAATAAATGGAGATAAAGATTTATAAGTATTTTACAAATATTACTCAATGACATATTTTTTGAAAACAATTTATATTAATTTGGAAATTATTGAGTTTGAGCGATTAGATATGTCTAAAGTTAAGTTAATAAGTTCAATGACTCATGCAGTTCATTGACGGATAAATACCTAACCTGCTCGCTTATCGGAAGGAATTTTTAAATAGTAAATAATTTTTTAACTTAAGTATTGCAAATGTTCTTTAAATCAGGGTGAGCGACGAGTAACGCTTAAAGTTGACTACTTTTAAATTTTGATTTTACTTCCTTTTTTTTTTATTTTATTTTTTTTATTTTAGTTATACACTTCTGGGTACCTATATCAGTAATAGAAGCATGATTACATTGCGTCGATCTTTGCGCTGTTTGCGCAACCATAGCCGGACTAACGGGACCGGATATAATCCAACCTAGCTGTGAGCTTATCAATCTAGGATTTTTTAGACCTAAGGAAATTTGCTCGGCCTTTACTATGTCCCAAAATATGTCGGCTCCAATCAAAACATCAATTGGGGCTGGCTTGTAAAACAGCGGATCAGCTAATTGAATACCTTTAGGTAAGTTTAATGAATGAATATTAATTGGATTTTTCGGTAAATAACCTGTTAATTGCTTGAGAATAAGACATGATAAGTCTATTTGAAAATCATTATGAATCGATTTAATTTGCATATTGCAACTTTCTACAACATTATTGGAGGATACATTTCCTATCCCAATGACCTTTAGAGTGTCAATAGGGTTTGTCTTTAGGGACAGTCTGGTCTTTAGGGACTCAGAGATAAAGGTAGACTGACTGCCACAGTCCAGCAGAGCGCGAACCTTAACCTTTTGATGGTTAAGTGGATTCGACACTTCAATCATAGCAGTTGACAGTAGAACTTGTTCACTAGAACATTTTTGATTTGAATAATTGACGATTGTCTCGTTTTGCTCGTAGACTGAATCGTCATTGTACACTTGCTCGTTACAATAATTGACACTGGCTTCGTTTTGATCGTATACCAGCTGATCATTATCAACATTGTGAGCAAGCTCATTTGAATTGACACTTGTCGCACTTATTTCAGCGACTGGCCCACCGTTGGTATTATACTCAACGAAGTGGCTATGCGACTGGGAAGACGGACGATGGAGGAGGCTATTGTGCGGCTGTTTACAATAAATGCATGGCCCCATACGACAATCACTAGTCATATGGCCCTGCCGTAAACAGTTACGACATAACTTGTACCTATTCACTTCCATCAGTCTTTCGTCTATATTTTTTGCTTGAAACGTTTGACATTCATAAATTCTGTGATTTTTATCACAAATAATACAAACTAACTGACTAGACCCTTTCTGATTGGACCTATTTCCAGAAGAGCTTGCAAAGGATTTTGTTATTGAATTTTGACTTTGTTTTTGATTATTATTATAATTATTCGGATAATTTATATTTGAAATTGGCCGTGAAACGGATAATGATTGCCTACCTGAGTTATTCATATTATTATAATTATTTGGGTGATTTATACTTGAAACTGGCCGTGAAATAGGTAATGATTGCCTACTGAAGTTATTAGTGTCTGGCTTACTGTTTCTATACAAAGATTCAAGCACATCGGCTCGATCAATTAAGAATTTAAAGAAAAAATCTAATGTAGGCACGTCACTATCTAGGCTATTACGGCACTCTTCCCACTTTAACAAAGTATTACTGTCTAGCTTCGAAGACAACATGAAAATAATTAGGACATCCCACTTATCAGTTGGTTGACCTAGGCTCGATAACGCGCGCAAGTTCTTTGTTACGTGATCTACTAAAAATCTTAAAGATCGCTCTGATTCACGTGGAAGCTGTTTAATATTAAACAATGAAGTTAAATGTTGATTAACAAGAATTCTTTTATTGTTATACCGATTACAGATAAGCTTCCAGGCCTCAGCATAATTTGCGGACGAAACTTCGAAGTTAGATACAATTCTAGCCGCGTCACCTTGTAAATAAGACAATAAATAATGGAATTTATTTATTGTCGGGATACGCTCATTATTATGAATCAAACTCTCAAAGGTGTCGCGAAACTCAAGCCAGCGGAAATATGAGCCATCAAATTTAGTTATTTGAATCTGAGGTAATTTTAAACCTATATCTGGATGGTGATGATGTTCTGAACAGCATGACGAATCATGATTGGAATTACGTCGCTCAGCATCATCCTTTTTTGAAAAATATAAAATTAAATTCTTTGCGGTGGCTATACTTGTAAGAAATTCTCTATCAAAATTATCGCGCTCATCAATTTCCGACGATATATTGTCTGGATCAATTATTTCTATTTCATTTTGCAGGTCATCAAACCTAACTGATAAAGCCTCAAACTTTGCGAGCCGTAACGTTAACTCGGTTAATTGAATATTTGTTAATTCCGTCGTATCGGAAATGCTATTTAAATATTTTTTAAATTTCGTAATTTGTCCTTTAGCGGACACTCTTTTTGTAATTAATTCTCTGTAACGCTTGTCTTCTGAAGCCATTTTGAATTGGCAAATTACGTGTCTAACTTACGATTATGAAAGACAATGATTTTATGATTATAATGCTTGCGAATGCGACTTGATAAATAAATGAGTGAGGTAAGTATTTAGGTAGGTATATAAAAAGTGAGTAGAATAGAAATCGCCCTTACTTGGGACGCGTGGCACTCGTAATACCTACTAGTTAAAATAATTATGAGTTTGTACTTTATCTACACAAATGGATTAACACTCTGAATAGCTAGGAAATAAATAAGGTAATTAGGTGTGTGAGTAGGTAAGGAAGGGCACTTATCTTTGATCGGACGCTGCTGCACGAGGTGACACTTTAGCGGTGTCTACTGCTCGATGAAGAATCTTCTTTTGTCCTCGGATTTCCTCTTCGCATCCCAGTTGGCCTTTGTCCGACAATGTATTGGTACTTGTAAATGATTCTTCTTTGCGGCTTGGCTCAGCGAGACGGAGGAATTTTGAATCCCAACAGGTCCGGTGCAGCTTGGCTTACTCAACTCCACGTATTTTGAAGTTTTTTACATATTTTGCAGGTTCGACTTCTTGACTTTTAAGTTCCCCTCATGGGCCACCATGTTTTATACTTGGATAGATGATTAAAAGCCCAGATTTGCGATAATTTAGTTTTAATTATAAAAATGTTACAGAGCGTAATTCGTAGAAAAAGTAATAGAACGCCATCTTGTAATGCAATGTCACTCGTGCATATTTCTAGCGCCTGACGATAAAGAATTAGCACACGCGCCGCGCATGCTAATATTCGACAGTTGCATCAGGGGCCTGAACAACATGTTATTATAACTGCGAATAGTCAGATGTATTCCAAATGCATTGGTACGAGTACATACCTAAAATCTTGTACCTACCCAAATACATACCAACGGTTTGCACAATCTTAAATATTTTTGTAGATCAAAGTCTCATTATCATATTATTTTTAATAATATTAAGTAAATAAATAAAATTAATAAACATCCCTGGACATTTCACACAGCGTTATCTAGTCCCAAGCTTAGCAACTTAATGCTTGTGTTATGGTAACCAGATGACTGATATAATACTTAGATAGATATTTTTGTAAATACATATTATTGTAGATAGAAAACACACAGACACGGAACAAACATCTGCAGAACGTACAAACATTTGTCCCGTAGCGGGTATCGAACCCGCAACCTCCGCGTCTCAGGCGGGCCTTCACTCACTGCGCCACAGAGGTCGTCAAATGTGTTTTTCTTTTATTTAGATTGAAAGTCAAGGTACCAATCCTCTTGGACAACACGGCTCATTTCATCATTTTCTATTTAAGGTAAATATTTTGTACGTATTAAATATATCAAAGCGGTCGCAATATTTAAGAATTTTCTTAAAGGAAGTGGGGCCGACATTGAGTGCCTCAAAGTTAACTTCATTAAATTTCACCGGGATCTTAAACTCTCATGATACTAAAATTACAATGATCCTGCTCAAATTGACGTCGCAAAAAGTAAAATGTTTTTTACGCTTCCTCATTATGAGAGAGTTAAGATTGACGCCCACTTACTGTCAGTCTTTATAACTTACCCCTGGTTTCTTTATCTAACGTACGGATGTTCGTAGGTCCATCACCATAGCAACGTTGTTATTTCAACATAAAATGTATGAAACTTTTTGACAGATAACAACGTTGCTATGGCGAAAGTCCTACGGTCATTCGTTAGCTTTTTATAGGAACCGGGGGTTAATCATCTCTGCCTTTGCTACTGTCGGTAGATATTTGACGCATATTGTGTGGAAGTAATGTTCCATATCTATAAATAGTGAGCTAAACAAAAGATAGATAGGTTAGTGAGACTGGCTGTAAAGTGAGGATGGTCTATTTTAGCGTGACGAAGCTGTGACGATAAAGAAAAATATAATACAAAGTATTCCAAAAACAGGTTCAAGTCCATACAAAAATGAATGTTAATAATCTATCTGAAATGTTGTTAGTATTGGCTTGAAAATGAAAATACCTCTTACCTACGTATTGTTTTTAAATTTTTTATAAACACCACACTTAGGTATTGGCTGATCGCTTTTATCGACGTAGGTTCGAATCCTCCCGGTGTCGTTACTTATAATAACGTTTTTAAATTTTTCTAATGAAATTACTTACTATTATTTTAACGTGGATGGATATCTTTTTACAATGTATTTAGAATGGCATCATCAATTATATTATAGTTAAATTAACTTAAAAGATTCTTATACTTTTTTGCTTGTGAAGCGTTGTAAACTGTAGTGGGTATGAGACCTTAAGTTACGCCAACACCAATCTTAATTATTCAATTATGAAACATGATCATAATTGCAATAGCATTTTAAGTGTCTTTGTAAGTAAGAAAACAATTTCTAAGTCAAACCTATTTTTAAAAGAATACTAGAATCACTTTATTCAGTAGTTTTTTAATACATTTTTTTTTGTATTGGCTAATTATTTTTTTATTTATTCAGTAAGTACTTCTTCCAATTATAGACAATTTTACTTCAATTAACTTGAAGACAGAAGTTACCATTGAAACCACACAATTTAAAAATACTATCTATATACCCCCGATATGAGCCAGACAAGATAAAATAAATAAATCACTAAACCCAATGAAGTTCCTACAAAATTCAATAAAACTCAATTTATCACCGTCTTTAAATCTCATTCGAAATCTTACTTTTTAATCTAAGAGCAGATGGCTCGAATCCTATCTCAAATGGTTCCAGAAAACGTTTCGAGAAAATCCTCTCCACTCAAAATAATTAGGTTTAAAGAACTTTATTTAACTGAAAGCATTTTCAGGTCCACGTGTGAGAAAGGCTCTTTCTTGAACTAATACGGATAAGATGTGGCTTAGGAGGAAAACAAACGCATTATTGGAAGCGCCAATGGGTTTTAAAGTTTGTTGCACTGTGAATGCAGTAATATTGAAGCGATACATTGTGTAGAAGCCCGCGGCTAGACCCACACGTATTGACCATTGTCTTTCGAATGGATATGGCCGGCTTAGTTGAGAGGATGGTTTAGGTGATCAATGATTAGAGCCGAGGTGATCTATACTCTGTTCGCTGAGTTGATCTTTTAGGCAGAAAACTAAACGCACGTGATTAGTCACCGAAAACACGTTACGTCTTCAGAAAATAATTAAGAAATGATTGTGAATACCCCAAACCTTTATATTATATCTTTGTTTGGAGTATAGTCCTAACAAACACAGCTCAGGTTACGAGAGCCAGTCATAATGCACCGATATCTTTGCATTTCAAAGCGAAGTGGCTTCGGATAGAGTGCTTCCGCCCCTTTGATTGCTGGTAATATCATTTTGTGGTGAAATATCCACTTTGGAAGTCTTTTACTCGGACAAGACTTCACTTTACATACTGTATTCTGTCACCTGAGGCCCTACCACCGCAGTTTACTGTAGTATTGATACTAGATTTTAAGTTGATCAAACGTATCATTTCGCGACTATACCACGTTCCACTGTATGTATATTTTTCTTTTTATATTATGTAGGTAAGTGCCTAAACCCATTGTTCCATCAATAGTGTACCGATTTTGAAAATAAATAAAATATAAATAAATATCCAATCGTGGGCGAGGGTGGATTGGCTAAAGGAGATGTTCCAAAAATGTATGGGGGCTGGTATTAAAATATTTTGGAAAAAGAAGCAAGATAAAAACTATACGTAATTAAACATATAACTATTTCATGATTATTTATTATTTTTTAGTATTTTTCCTAGCCCACGTTTTTCTAAAAAAAATCATTGAAAAAAGTTTTGCTTGCAACCCTCTAACGCGTCTCAAGAAAGAGATAGTGCCATACGATCTCTATGAAAAAGAGTTTTTGTCTCACTCCAACTTTGTGTTTCTAATAATGACATTTTTAAAAGTTCCGTCACTGTCAACGTCAATACAAATACAATTGACAGTACTGAATGAAAAGAATGAATGATGATCGGAAAATCCATTTGATACTGACATAACGTCTCACTCAATATGACAGTGACATTCATCTTAGCCCTTTTATTGTGGTTCAGTGTGGCCGTAGTGGATGAATTTGCGACTTTTTAAATATTTTTTGTAGAAAAATCGTGGGATTAAAAAAATATGATTTTGTTCACATCCGATAGTATAAAAAATTAGGTTTCCAATTATGTTTAATTCGTATTGCTTCTTTTTTCATCAGAATAAAATACCACTTTGGAACATCTCCTTTAAGAGACATCTTTACCGCCTTTTTATTTTGACAGTCGTAATCAAAATGGCTGCTGTGAAAACAAAATGGCGACCTGTCACAAGTTGCGGTATTATTCTGAACCACCGAGTTATGTTATAATTTACGTCGGTAGCTAAATTTAAATCTATTATGAGTGGTTTTGTTAATGTACTCGTATGTTTTGTGCCCTACGGTGAAACAATATTTTAATTATGTTTTTGTATTCTTTGGCACGTGAAAATTAAATTTACGAAAGTATTTTTCTAACGAAAAATGACTTTTAACAGCGGGAAAAAAGAGTTTTACATTAGTATCTAAATTTTGGTTTTCCTTTGTCTATTGCTAATCTATAGGATGGTTTGTAAAAAACGGTAAGGACTTATTTTAGAATTACAAAAGGTAGCTGTACGTCTCAAGTGCGAGCGAACCATACTGGTGTTCTTGTATACAGCTTTCCTGCCTACTTGATTTTCCCGCTAAATACCCGACAAATCCTGAGGAAATGGAAGCAGAGCGGCTTCCGACACGTACCAGAACCGCTTTTAATGAAAATCAAGACGATCTTTCTTCTGGAGGCCATTATAATAGCGTTATTTACTTGTGCAAGAACCGCGCATTGCCACTGGTCAAATTTAAAGAAAATGGTAAAACGTAAAACAACAGAAAAGGACAATGGTGTATAGTCGACAAAGAAATTGGTTTACCACTTTTGATGACATCTCCCAGTAACATAATTATTCACTAAGGATTACTGAATGACAGATTCTGACGTAGCAGGTCAATCTGTCAAGCGAAAATAGCCCTTGATGTTTTGTACGTGCAAATGATATTCAGCCTTAGAGTGGTAAACCAATTTCTTTGTCGAATATACAAAGGCAAAAAAAAAAAAAAAAGAACACGTTAAGTGTCACAAACGTGTTGCTCGCTTCGCACACTGGCGTCACTGAAGACCTGCGTTGTAGCAGTACAGCATTAAAGTCATTAAAGTCATTTATTTGGTAAACACATTTACAGCTACTCGTATATTGTGTATGTTGCTACAATATTTGCTGAGTGGCAACCATTTTTGTTCTTACAATCGCCCATGTACCTATGTAATGAGTGTGACACAAAATTAACTCTTTTCTATTTAAGCAACAGTTTTGTCTAAAAATTACTACCAAAGCTTCTAACTTATAATCTAAGTTGTTATGATAATATTCTTCATTATTCAGTGATAATGTGTTAGTAATTTTTCGGAACAAAACACAGTCTGCACAGCTGAGCCCGGGATCTTTTTTTAAACAAAGTGTTTCGTAGCCACAAAAACTTGCGTGTTTTTGGAAACTGTTAGAAACTAGAGTTATGGGTAGTTTAGTTTCTATTTAGTGAGTACATATTAGACCTTTAAGGGTAAATAGGAATTTAATAAAAAACTGTAAGTAGAAAGAGCTACGCCCTTACCACGTTAGACCGACACCACAAGTTTGCCACCAGCAATTTGAAAATCTAGTTACCCACTCAGGTTGCGCACATGGCTGTTTCCTAAGATTCTGATGAGTGCTAAAATCTGATCAGATCTCAGCACTCATTTCTCACTCATTCTCAGCACACACAGGGCAACGCAAAAAGTTTTTCAGAATAAATAGTCTTATACTTACCTTTTACCGTGGGACTAGATGACGCTGTGTGGAATGTCCAAGGATATTATTTATTTATTATTTATTTTACTAATATAAAAATAATTTAATTAGTAAAGAGCACACGAACCAAATCCCAGAAATAAGCCAGTGTTTCAATAAGCTGGCTTATTGTCATTCCAAATTTGTTTTCGAGAGAGCATTAAGTTCGACGTATTGTGAAAATGTACGGATATTTTCTGAAATACAATGTAATACCGAATAAAATTCAACGCGTTTACCATTTAAAAACACCGAACTATCTAGCGAAAGCCCGCCTGAGACGCAGAGGTCGCGGGTTCGATTCCCGCTGAGGGGCAAATTTATGCATGTTCTGTAAATATTTGTCCCCAGTCTGGGTGTTTTTATGTTCTCGTATAATATTATAATGTAATTTATTCACAAAAAAATGTATCTAAGTAATTTGTCAGTTATCTGGTTACCATAACACAAGCATTTAGTTGTTTATTGTGGGTCTAGATAACGCTGTGTGGAATGTCCAAGGATATTTATTTATTTAGTTATATAGCATCCAATATATTATTGAGCTTTCCGTTTAAAACCCAAAGTGGTTTTTTGGTCCAACGTCCTTAATGCATTCGAGTCGAATGTTGTACCTATTAAACTTTTTATATCACGATAATAAAGTATACAACCTGGTAGTAAATATTTAATCCAGTAGGTATTAGTCCTCGTGGCTCAAGTTGCTTAAACATTTTTGTTTGATCGTCCAGTTATGTGACGATTTGAGTGGTCATAACTTGGATAGCGTCAAGTGGTATGGACAGTTAGTGAACTGAGCACTTAGGTTTCTAGTTAAATTCTCAGTCGTTAAGCCATGACGGAGGCGTTTGGTAGGTCAAAAAACGCCGACAACAGATTGTAAATGAACTTACTAAAGTTTTGGCTCCGGCGGGCTTCGAACCCGCGATGATACAACCGCCATTATGCCGGGCTACCTGGCCACGGAAGATCTAATACCCAAGTCGTATGTCAGTAAAGGAATCCGGTACCAAAGTTAGCACTAATACAAACATACATACTTTAACAATTCCTACCATCTCATTCCCTCGATATAGTAAGTAATGCATTTTTCTCATTTGCGAATACTGCAAACATTTATTTTAACAGCTGTTCAATATCAGTACGTTGCATAAAACTTTTAGAGCGAACATTTGAAGTGGTGACGTCATAAAAGAATATCTATGAGCTCGTTACCTGAAACGTGTCTAACGGGGAAATAAAATATAAAGTTAAAGTTGGTAGTACTCCGAGTACTATATCTTTGAAATTGTCGACACGTTTGTACTTACTCATATCGTGGTTTTATTGTACTTATGAATTCACTTATCGCATGGGTTCTATTTCAATTTCTGTCAGGGCAGGACTGTGGCCGAATGGTCAGGCAGCCTGGCTTAACACATTCAAGGCCCAGCTACCGCGGTCGTCTCCGAAGGAGACGGCCGCGCTAGCGCAGCAGGTACTAGAGCCAGTGTGTCCTCCACCCAACGTGTTTAAGACTGCTTTATTTCAACGCAGGGTCGACGCCTATCGGAGAAGTGACCTTTAGGAATAATTTTTATTTAAAATAACACCTAAGTGTGTTATAATGCAAGATATTATCTCTTTGATAGTTTCATCTGCGACGCTAGTAACTCTGTGGCCGATTGGTCTAGCAGTCCGGCTGAAAGGTAATCGTTTATATCGATTTGAATTCTTTCGGAGTCGTAACTTTTCTTTTAGTATTTCATTCATATTTTATACACAGAAAATAAGTTACTTCAAAATAAAGGATTTGTTGAACGCGTTTTTGTATAAAGTTACTAGAACTTACAAACTAGATGGCGCTAGAGTCACGCATCGTAGATCGCCCTAACGAAAACACACGGCCTCTAACCGAGTGGGCGACAGATTTTGTATCGGGGCTTGCTGTTACGCTTGTATTGCACTGGGTAATAAAATTAATGTGATTGTTACCTGGTTTTTTTGAATAATACCTACCTCGTCTGGAAGAACCGGAACTGTGTACGAAGTGTACATTTTCTGGTCCTACGAGTCGGATCGGTTCACGGCGGCCGACGGTCAGTCTTGTCTGTCAGTCACAGTCAGTCAACCGGTGTATCTTGGAGGTTTCGAGTTCGCATCCGGACATTGGGATTTGAAGGATTGATTGATTGACTCTGGAAGTAGTCATCATCATCATCATCAACCGAGGAGCAATCTGGTGGGAAGTTGGAATCAAAGCGGCAGCGTGGGTGACTAGCTCAGGCGGGAGCTAGTCTGCAATATCAACAGCCAGGATCATCATCATCATCATCAGCGAGGAAAGGAAGTGACGGACATTGGAACTTGGTGATATGAACAATTTATTTAAATTTTGAAGTAGACGCAATTTGAACTTTATTCTCTTAACAAAATTAACTTTAACTTTTGTATTGGTAAACTAACATAGACTTAGAATAGTTTTAAGAAAAACGTTCCGACGGGGAACCTATGCCCGATTTTTAATTTTTGTATGTAATCTCAAACACTTAGAAAAATTTTGAAATATTTCTCAGAGACTTAGAAAATTTTTGTAAAAATTTTAGGAACTTGTAATTTTTTGCGAATTTTATCTTGGTAGTTGGGACTTGTAAATTATTTACAATGGAATCGCTTATATTTCTGCAAGAAGATACAAGTTCACGAATAGATAATGCTAGGAAAAACTTTAAAAAATCTCCAAAAGAGCGCTTAACTAAAAGCTATATTGAATTAAGGCTACACTCTCTCGAAGAGATGTGGGCTCAGTTTGTAACCCAGCACAAAGACCTCATTAAAACTAGTGACTCCTCAAAACTAAAAACCTCGGCTTATATGACTAGAGATGTTTACAGTCAAACAGAGGAAATTTATATTGAGTATCAATGCAATTTATCTGAGGCGTTGTCGAAACATACAGAAAATAAAACTTCAGATAGGGAACAAGGTAACTCGAATAATCGCTCGTGTAGTGCAAAACTACCTAAGATCATTATACCTAAATTTTCTGGGAAGTACAGTGAATGGGGTGCATTCCGAGATTTGTTTCTTTCTCTCGTCCATTATGCCGAAATGGAATCAATTCAGAAGATGCAGTATCTTAAGGGTTTGCTAACAGGGGAGGCCGAACAATTGGTAAGGCATATTACGTTAACCGGAGATAACTATATGCGTTGCTGGGAGACTTTGGAAGCTAGGTACAATAACAAACGTTATTTGTGTAATACAATTCTTAAACGATTGCTTTCTCAGTCCACAGCAAAAACAGAATCTGCTAGTTTTATTAGAGAGTTACTAGATACTACTTCAGAATGTTTGGGTGCATTAACCAGCCTAGGGGTAGATGTATCAGGGTGGGATGTTATCATTGTATTCATAACAGCGTTGAGGTTGGATCATGAATCACGAAAGCAGTGGGAGCTTCAAAGCTCAGTCACTACGGATCTTCCTTCATGGAGATCATTTGAGGAATTTTTAACGAACCGTTTTCGTGCTTTAGAGTTCGTCGGGTCAGAATCCAACCCCAACCGAGTCAAACCCCAACAAGCAAAAGCTTTTCATGTAACAGCTGAAGTAAGTACAACATTAGAGTGTAAATATTGTAATGAACCACATAAGTTGGTTCATTGCCCAAAATTTGTTAGCGCTGAGGTACAAACCCGTCGAGAATTCGTAGAGAATAATAAAGTTTGTTATAATTGTCTCGGAAACAATCACAGGGCAAGTCAATGCCGTAGTTCTATGTCCTGTCACAAGTGCCGGCGTAGGCATCATACGTACCTACACCTGAACCCTGATGCGGGAACAAATCAGACGATAAGGGAGGGTTCAGTCACGGAAGTTGTATCAGGGGAAACAGCTGCTCCGGTAGTTTGTTTCGCATCCGAAAGAGTGGCTTCTCATGGCCAAGTTCTTTTAGCAACAGCTCTAGTTAGAGCACAAACGGGAAACGGAGATTCACGTATCATTCGAGCGTTGCTTGATCAAGGATCGCAGGCGTCCTTTATTACGGAAGCAACCGCTCAGTACTTAGGTCTAAAACGGACTGCGGTACAGGGAGTGATCTCAGGGTTAGGAGGTAGTAATGCTTCTTCAAACTCGATGGTTAATATCACGATCAAATCTATACATGATCAAAATATTAGCATTAATCTAAATGTGTATGTGATGAAATCCATCACTACATTACTGCCAAGCAAGGCAGTACTTACAACAGATTGGGTACTAGGTAACATTCCATTGGCGGATCCCAAGTACGATGTACCAAACAAAATCGACATGTTGCTTGGCGCCGCAGTATATGGTCAAGTGGTACAAGAGGGTGTGAAAAAGAATCCAGAAGGGACTCTTTTAGCGCAAAATACTAGCTTAGGGTGGATTATCTCGGGAAAAGTATCAAGCGGAGAAAAGCATGATGTTAAAGTTATAGCAATGCATACTTGTGTGGAAGATATGCAACTCAAGCGATTTTGGGAAATAGAAGCGGATCCTAATACTTACCATGACAATCCAATACTTACCGAAGAAGAACAGCATTGTGAAAAGTTGTTCACAGACACCACTGTCAGGGATGAAGAGGGTCGGTACGTAGTTCGGCTACCGTTCAAAGCTGGAGATCTGGACCTGAAATCAGAAAACACAAAGAATATAGCAACAAAAAGGTTAAATCTGCTGTTAACAAAGCTAAGTAAGGACATGGATTTGAAAGCAAAGTACAAAGAAGTCATTCAAGAGTACTCACAGCTGGGTCATATGGAGAAGATACCCGAAGAAGAAGCAGGAAAGGTCGAAGCATCATATTTACCTCACTTTGCAGTCATCAGAAATGATAAAGACACCACCAAAGTACGAGTTGTCTTCGACGCATCCTGCAAAGGAGAAAATGGAGTCTCTTTAAATGACCAGCTGATGGTAGGACCTACCTTACAACCGGAGCTGCGACATCTTCTGATGAACTGGAGACGGCATCGGATCTGTCTGGCTGCGGATATTGTAAAGATGTACAGACAGGTTAAAATCGCCAAGGAAGATGTAGACTTTCAACGAATTCTCTGGAAGGAAGATCAATCAACAAAAAAAGCGGAGGAATATCGGATGTTGAGAGTAACTTTCGGTACAGCTTCAGCGCCATATCTGGCAGTCAAGGTTCTTCAGCAGGTAGGAGAAGACGAAGGTGCAAACTACCCCGATGCAGCTGTAAGAATGAAAAGCGATTTTTACATGGATGACCTCCTGACTGGGTGTGAAGACGTAGTTACAGCAATGCAAATTTATAATCAAATGAATGGTCTATTATCAAAAGCAGGATTTCAACTACAGAAATGGTCAACTAATTGTGAAGAAGTATTGGAAAGGATTCGCGAGAAAGGAGAAAGTATGGATGTGAACGAGGGATTACAGTTAAAAGAAGATGAAATAATGAAGCTATTGGGACTTACCTGGAATCGAAAGGCCGACGCCTTTCAGTACACGGTGACCTTGACGGAGTTGACGGAACCTGTAACAAAAAGAAAAATCATATCAGAAATCGCGCGGTTGTTCGATCCATTGGGATGGGTTGCTCCAATCGTAATATTGGCAAAAGCAATTATACAGAAAATTTGGATTTCAGGAACGAAGTGGGATGAAGCGATACCAAGCAAAATATTGGAAGAGTGGTTAATGTACCGAAACGACTTACCAACTTTGTCATCGCTGCACATACCTCGTTGGATCACAACATCAGAGAAGAACAAGCTTGTCGAATTACACGGGTTTTCGGATGCCTCAAAGATAGCGTACGCTGCAGCAGTCTACATAAGGGTAATTGATGAGCACGATCAGGTTCATGTTAACTTAGTGACAGCGAAGACAAAAGTAGCACCCATCAAACAAGTATCGATCCCAAGGTTGGAGCTGTGTGGGGCCGTATTGGTCACGAGGTTGCTGGTTGAAGTGGCAGATGTGCTGAAAATTGATCGCGAAAATATTCACGCGTGGACCGATTCCACAATCGTGTTGGCATGGCTCAATAGCCACCCGAGTCGCTGGCAAACCTTCATAGCCAATAGGGTATCGGAAATCCTAACAACACTAGATGCGCAACAGTGGTCTCATATCAGGTCTAAGCAAAATCCAGCGGATCAAGCTTCACGTGGCCTAAAACCTTCAGAGCTTATAGATAACGTCCTTTGGTTTACTGGTCCGGAGTTGCTGAAAGAAAATGAAGTCAAGTATCAAAGATTACCGAGTGAAGAAACGAGCTTAGAAGAAATTAAAGTTCATTTGGTAGTAAAAGAGGAGACATTTTGGGAAAGATTTTCTAGTTTAGGTAAGATGGTTAGGGTTATTGCATACTGTAAAAGATTTTTAACAAGAAAAGAGAATAGACAAACGGGATTTTTAACAACAAAAGAATTAAGGGAAGCTTTAGAAGTGTGTATAAGGGAATGCCAAAAAGAACATTTCAGTCTGGAAATATCATGCATAGAAGACAGATCAAAGGGGAAAATTTCAAAACTTAAGGGTCCACTGAAATCGTTGAGTCCATTCCTAGATGACAAACAGATATTAAGAGTTGGGGGACGGCTGGAAAGTTCATCATTGAGTGAGGATAAGAAACATCCAATCTTGATCCCAAGAAAATCAACGTTGACAAACCTCATGGTGGCTGACGCTCATGCGAAAACTCTCCACGGTGGTTCAAGACTCATGCTTACTTACTTGCGATCGAAGTTCTGGGTTCTGGGCGTCAAAGAATTGGTAAAATCTTGTTGTCGAAAGTGTGTTAAGTGCACTCGTTATAACGCTGTTACCACTACTCAAATGATGGGACAACTACCAGAGTCCAGAGTAAGGCCAGTTAGACCTTTTAAATGCAGTGGAGTGGACTATGCAGGTCCTATTAATATCAGAACATCTAAAGGTCGCGGGCATCATGCCTACAAAGGCTACATCTGTCTGTTCGTCTGTATGGCCACAAAGGCTGTGCATATAGAGGTGGTTAGTGATCTGACCACTCAAGGGTTTTTGGCGGCTTTCAAGAGATTCGTTTCTCGCAGAGGTCATTGCACAGATATCTGGAGCGATAACGGGACTAATTTTGTGGGAGCTTCAAGAGAGCTACAGAACTTATTTTCAGCTGAAAAATCAAGTATGGCTAAAGAAATAGCTGAAACTTTGGCGATTAATGACACAACGTGGCATTTTATTCCACCACTTTCACCAAACTTCGGGGGTTTATGGGAAGCAGGGGTGAAATCGGTGAAATTTCATCTCAAGAGAGTAATAGGGGATACTACATTAACATATGAGGAATTATCGACGGTTTTGGGGCAGATCGAGGCATGTTTGAATTCTCGGCCATTGTCACGATGTGATTCCGAAGTAGAAGGGTTTGATGCGCTGACCCCTGGACATTTTCTAGTGGGTGAACCTTTACTTACCGCTCCTGATTATGGGTTTGAATCATCGAATGTTGGCAATTTACGTAGATGGCAACTAACTCAACGTATGATGCAAACGTTCTGGCGGCGTTGGTCGCAGGAATATTTAACTACGTTAGTACATCGTTATAAGTGGTCATCTGAGACTAACGAACCAAAGGTTGGAGACCTCGTTCTCATCAAAGAGGCAGATCTTCCACCAGCGCGATGGCTGCTTGGTCGTGTGGTTGTTAAACATCCAGGTACGGATAATTTGACGAGGGTTGTATCTCTGCGCACTAAGAACAACATGTTAATCAAAAGGCCCACGTCAAAGCTCTGTGTGTTACCTATAGATTAACTAACATAAAACTATCGTGCATTATGGTGAAGTGTCAGTGAAAAGTGGTGATTATCGAAAAGACTAAAAACTCTTGAACTTTAGCTTAAGGTCAATTTAAACTTAACGGTCAAATCAATTTGTAAACGTGGGCTACTCAGTCATTAGGTTTAGACTTAGTTTTATGGGTTTCGGGTTATATTAAGTAAATCAGTTTGTTAAAGGACAAAATGGAATGTGTCAATTTGTCCTTGGTGGGCGGAATGTTGAACGCGTTTTTGTATAAAGTTACTAGAACTTACAAACTAGATGGCGCTAGAGTCACGCATCGTAGATCGCCCTAACGAAAACACACGGCCTCTAACCGAGTGGGCGACAGATTTTGTATCGGGGCTTGCTGTTACGCTTGTATTGCACTGGGTAATAAAATTAATGTGATTGTTACCTGGTTTTTTTGAATAATACCTACCTCGTCTGGAAGAACCGGAACTGTGTACGAAGTGTACAGGATTATTTTTAATGAATTTTGAGAATTTAACTTGATGTTTAGAAATTAGTAAGTCTAAGCTTTTTACAGAGAGCGTTTTAATTGCTAATGCTCGCAAAAAGACAGCCGGTAAAAACTTAAGTGCATAAAAAGTGGTGATCTTAGAGTAATAATGAGACACAGATAAAAAGAGTGAACAACGTTGATTGTACTGTTTTTAACTTGTTCGATACAAAGTAACATAAGTGTTATTCCATTGACTTGGTTATGTTTATTTTAAGTTTCAGACAATCACTCGAAAGCTACTCATTTCGAGTGAAATACTAAATTATTTACGTATAAATATAAGATTTTGTTGGGATTCCAACTCGAGATACAAAAAATCGACCTGAAGACGTCTTTACAACTCGGCCACGGAACCCTAATGCCAGAATACTTAAACACTATACAATTTTTCAAGCTATTGCATAGCTTCTATCGCGGGCTATGAGCGTGGAGACCGAATCCAAAAATTCCGTAACGAAATAACCTTACGCTGTCACTATAATTCAGCAACTCTAGGTGGCTTGCATGCAATAGCTTTACCGCGGCAGTCCCCGAGTGCCACAGCTCTTTTTTTCAGTTCTAGGTCTATAGCTAAGGAACTTTCTGTCTCAGGTGCTGTTAGTTTATAGTAAGTATTGTGTAATCTGCAACTGAGTGCCGGCAGGTGCACAGCACACTGAGTGCGTAGCACTTAACCGCGTCCACTGATTTATGTACCGCTCTGTCTCGCGAACATCTTTGTTCGGGAACTCTTAAGGTGGGACATGTTTCAATGGCCCATGAAACTGTTATTATGACGTTGTTGGTGAAACTTTATGGTTTGTTTAGGTTTTTTTTAACTAAAACCACATTAGTATTCAAATTTCGTTAAAGAAAATTGTAAATTGAACATTTTAAATCTTCCAAAGTAGTTCGTATTAATGATGATGATTATTATTTAAGCCAGAATCTTCTTTCACCTGTCTCCTTTATAACATACATTTATTGATATGGGCAGGGATATGATACAAATTCTCACAATAGCTGACAATGTTACCATGCGCTCACCTGGCTTACAAAGGCTGTCAAAATATCGAACCGACACATCAAGCATGAAATGCAAACAAAAAACTATTCTAAATGTATCGAGAAATGGATCGAGTTCGTGAAATAAAAAATGTGCTGTGTTTAGTTGTTCGATTTTTAGTGAAATGATTGTATTGCTGTTGTTTTCAAATATACAATACATTATATTCTATTCTATTCTATAATTAGGGTCTTATTCATAAAAACTTGACAATTTAATTTAAAACTAAATTAAATTATCGAAAACGAACGTTTTTTTCTTGTTACTCATATGGCAACGAAAATAGATAGTAATAGATTTAATATGCGTTTTAGCTAATATTGGTTTACTAATTGAATATGCATAAGTGGGTTAGTGTAGAGCCGGTTATCAGTGGATGTGTCTAAAGTCCAATTTACTCTCTTATGTTTGATTCTCTTTTCAATTGTGTTGGTGTACTATATGTAAGTGATCTAATAAATAAATAAGCTGAAGTTAATCAACAATGTAAAATAACCTTTTAGCAGTCGGTCAAAAATCCCATTTTAATCACGCGATTTCGGTAGCCGGGTATTAAAACTTCATCAAGAGCTTCCCCACTCATGAATGACAAGGAGGTTGAATATTGAGGATCCTCCACTCTGATTTATGCCGGACCCTTTAGCTTTTCAACACTCATTTGAATTTCGAAGGGCCGAGAGTAATTCTATCAAATTGCATTTTGAGACGAATTCTGTAGAATTGTAAACAAACCGGGTATTGTAATGGAAATTCTGAGATTTCTGTTACTTCATGAATATTAAGTTTTGGTTATTTTGGTTTAATCGCGTAATAGAGGTTAATAAAATATTTAAGTTGGAGTGACGAAATAGTATGAAAAATACTACTTATACTATGAAAAATGAAATGAAAAATGTAATATGAAATGAAATTTCAGTACACTTCTTTCGGATCTTTGTGTTACTTTTAGATCATTTGAGGTCTGAGGGGATAGTCAGAAGCATGTCCAAATACAAATTTGGTACATGAAACACAAAAATTTATTTATAACGTAATTTTTTTTAATAAAAGACCGGTAAATTACATAGAAGTAGACAATTTCTTATTTAATATACGACATTTCTTATTTAATTCTACTTTTAAATGTTAGAATAGAAAGTAAAATAAAAATAAATGCGTTCGAGCAACAGAATGCCTGGATGGGTTTGTGTGTGATTCTAAAAATAATATCATAAGAAAACATGATAGGGTTGCGACAAACCTTATCGATAAAAAATATCGAAAGTTCACTTTACTCGATTGGCCAAGTGGATTAGTACTTCGACTTTCGATCCGAAGGTCGTGGGATCGAATCCGTCCGTGCATCAATCGATTCGTTTCGAAAAAAATACTTGCGAGACACAAGCTTCACACGAAAACATCGTGTGGAAACCAGCTAGCCTTCGGATATCGTCGATGGGCATGTAACCCGTCACGTATAAAACATAGTATAAAACAAAGTCGCTGTCTATGTCCCTATATCCCTATGTCCCTATGTATGCTTAAATCTTTTAAACTACGCAACGGATTTTGATGCTATTTTTTTAACAGATAGTGATTCAAGAGGTAGGTTTAGGTAGTATAATTATTGGACACGTGCGAAGCCGGGGCGGGTCGCTAGTAATTTATAAAATTAGTACATTTTAAACTTTCGCGATCCGTATACATATTAAATGCGCGATAAATTCCCGTTTTAAATCATTTTGAACTAGAATTTGCAATATTTTATAAATTATTTTGACTCGATAGCCACAGCGGCCCATCTTTAGCGAACGGCACCGCAGGAAACGGACGTGGCTCGCCTCATCCTATCCTGAGTTGTGTAATTTCGCGCGCTGCCTTTCCGCATTCCATTTTTGAATTTGTGTTGGATGTTTTGCACAGTTTGATTTGCCTAAAATGTACACTGAATATGTATTTTTCTATTTAAGATTTGTGTTGTACATTTAATTTAACGACATAAATCTTCTTCTTGCGTATCAATGGTTCTACATCGTACATATTTTTGACAGTTAACTACGTTTCTATAGCGAAAGTCCTACGCCCATCCTGTAAGTTGGCCGCTGGTCATAGCTGGCCATAACTACCTATCATAACTATCTTCCAAGTTACAGTCCAAGTTCAGTAGTTTTTACATAAAAGAGACATTAATCCATACGTTCATATTTATACCAATAAATAACCAGCAGGCGCCTTATTCTCCAAATAACCATGTCTTAACGCGGCACGTCTCGGCATTCTTATTTTGAAAATTCTATGGATTTAAAAAAACAAAACCTAGATAACGTGCAATCTCTTACCGCGTCATGGTTTAAATGTCGTTCAAGAATCTAGCTCCAGATAAAAAAATGGTCTCCACCAATGAAAATCAACTCAACCCTAATAAACTTCACTATCGGCTAAAAACTTTTAAAACCCGACTTTTATCGAAAACTGGTGATTAAAAAAGTATATCAGTAAAACGGTGGCACTTAAGAGTCCAATCACGTAATCAACTTTAACTTGAGAACTTCAAAATTTATTGGAAACCCCTTTGAGCTTCTAGACGTGCCGATACTTTAATCTTGGCTTTACTTAATAATTTGGTTTTGATGTTGTTGGTAAAATGTTATAAGTTTTCGCTAAACAATTTGACAGTTTGAAAACGATCAGAAGAAAACACCCCAGTTAGAGTTTTTCAATAGTAGCAATGGGTTTGCAAATGAAAATGAAAATGAATATCAACCTTAAAACAAATGAACAAGCTGTCAGCGGATGGTTAGGTATTTTTGTTTCTAAACAGTGAAGTGGAAGAGACTTGCTAATATTGATGCCGACTATTACTATAATGACTATGAACGGTTTTCAGCAAGTCTTGAATCTCTAATACTTTTGTCTCCGCAAAAAGTTGCGATATTTAATGGATTTCTTTAACGCTCTCGAACTTGAAACTTTGGAGACTTTAAGACTTGGTCCCTTTAAGGCTCATAGTTATCGGCTAATTGTTTGCAATTTTTTTCTCCATTTGTTTTAAATGTGGTTGTGTTCATTGACCCCCTTATGCATATTCGACCAGCAAACCTGTTAGCTATAACGCATATTAAACCTGTTGCTATCTCTTTTAGTTGACATTTGGGTTACAAGAAAAAAACGTTCTTTAAACCTGTATTAAATTGTCAAGTTTTTATGAATAAGTGCCTTAAATAAGACCCTTAGTATTTACTGTAGGCTTACTATGACCGTTAAAAGTGATTCAGTTTAGGTCCTATAATGAACTGCTTTTAACGTAAGCTAAGGCGCTGACGTAAAGTTAGGACAGTTAGAACCTAAACTGAATTGTTTAATAATACGTCATGGTAAGCCTAATGAACCTAGTTTGCAGCGTTTTGCTAGTAAATTCATTTAGTGAAACCGCAGCAAATGATGTTAGCAGTTGGCGGCTTAGCTTATTTCGCCCGCTCAAAGTCAATAGCGGACAGTCAGCCGCTTTCTATGAGCCTCAAGGGGACAACACCGAAGTCGTTTTAACCAAGTTTCTTTTATAAATAAAATTTTTGAGGCTTCAGTCGCTTTTAAATGTCATCTATTATGATAGACATTTTATTAGTCCTTTACCAATTTAGGAAGAAATTGTATTTTGCTATTTTTAAGCCGTCATTATTTTAAACGAATTTCTGAGCCTGGTAAAAGAAGTTCTGTGTTTTTCTTTAGTCGCGAGAATTTTTCAATCTATTGCATAGCTTCTATCGCGGGCCTTGCGTGGAAACTGAATCCAGAAATTCCGTAACGAAAAAACCTAACGCTTGTCGCTTTAGTTCAACAACTCGCCTCTAGGTGGCATGCAATAGCTTTACCGCGGCAGTCCCCGAGTGCCACCACACGTCTTTTTTTTTTAAATACAAATACTAAAATACAAATACATTAAAAGGCTTTTGAGAAAAAACAACTGAGTAAGATAAAACACGACAACATTATTAAAACTCTTCGCAATATTCACGCTCTATTTAGCTCGAGTTGAGATTAAAACTATTGTACAGTCAGCTTCTAAAACCTTCTTATTTTTCTCTAGCAGCAAGTCCCGGCTTTGAACGGGTGCACTAATCAACTTTCTGGATAAAATATAGCCTACTAGTAGCACGTCCCGGCTTCGCACAGGTGTAGTAATGAAGCTACCAGGATAAAATATAGCCTATAACCACCCGGACAGTCCACTCTACACACCCGTGAAAGAGTTTTTGAAATCGGTCCAGTAGTTTCGGAGATTACCTCCGTCAAATTTTTTTTTCATTGATTTGTAAAATGAACTGTCGGGGTGCTTATAGGCTATATTTAATCCCGGTAGTTACATTAGTACAACCGTGCAAAGCCGAGTATTTATAATTGTACTAGTTTTTTACATTATCATGTACATTTATCATTCATTTTTGTAGTCATCTGTACAATCTAGAATATCATTAGGCTCAAAGAAATTCTACTGCTTGTATACGCAGTGTAAACAGAGTTACTTGATTGGATCAAAGAGTTTTATACGACGATCTTGTAATAGTTTCAGACTGTTTATTATAAAATTTAGATAAAGTATAATTTTTGCATCACAATAATATTATAAAGGCGAAAGTTTGTGTGTAAGTGTGAATGTTTGTTTCTTTTTCACGCTCAAACGGCTGGACGGATTTGGATGAAATTCGGTACCAGCATATGATATCCGAGCTTAACATAGGCTACTTGCACACAGGGAACGGGAACTTTTCACCGCGGATAACACCGCGGTACGCAGCTAGTTTTTATAAATTACACGAGTTCGAATCCCGTTGAAGCCCAAAACTTTTAGTAAGATTTTTCATTTATAAATGAAAATAACTTGTTTTAGATGCTTCCAACGGATGTCTAAATTCTGAGTTTATCAAGCTTAATATAACATTCGATTCAAATAAAGCTAAGCGCACTATTAAGACGTTTTTACAGCCGCTATAAAACTCTCAACGGTATAATTATACCAGAGGGGAGGAAATGAGGCATTAACTGTGAAACGTTATCTTTTAATTTAATTATCATGTTCTGTCGTTCATGCTTTTAGAGTGAGTTTATAAAAAATGTTCTTTGGTTTACTTTTGACAAAAGAATCTTATGTAGTTTGCTGGAAAAACTTTTCTCGCGGGAACATGACTAATGACTAACGCGGGTGAAACCGCGGGGCGCAGCTAGTTGTATATAAATACATGCAAAGGCCTTGAGCTTTCTCAATATTGTGGTTGAATTTGTCGTACGCAGTGACATGAAAGCATTTTATACGCAATAGATGTCACTAAACATAATTTATTGCGTTGTCCGTCACGATCAGTCGTTCCTTGAATTTCGTGGTTTCTTACACTCAGAAGTAAGGGTGTTTTACTACTTATATATATTATTGTGAAAATAATAAAATTAACATAATTGCATTGAAGATAGTTCCTATGATTGCATAATAATTTGTGGCTGGCTAAAAGGAATTTAGGACAGACGCATGTTGATATTCTGGGTTTTGTACATATATGTGATTTTCATGTTATCATCAAGGTAAACATCCCATTTTAGTTGCTCATAATTATAATACCTAATTCATTGATAAGTTTCATATATTAACATAATCACCTATAATGTTAATTTATAGTTTCTGTTGTAAAACTACTGTAGCAATAGTATAAATAGGGTAACGAAAGCTACTGTGTACCAAAAACTATCTGAATTCTATCAATAAAAAATAATCATAATATCATTCCACGTTCACGTCGTGGATGTCACTCGATTTTTGAACCCATCATAAATTTAACAGAGTCCTAAACTAAGTTCTAAAGATATGACGAACACCCACAATACTGATGGGCTTGTTTTCTTTATGGTATCTTAAAATGTTTATTGCGCGAAGGTGTGTTGTTATGTGGTTTATATCTTTTATGACTGATACAGGAATGTTTAATACGAGGTATCTGAATTAAATATAAGATATCATTGTGTTATAACTCACTGTGTGTTAATACAGCTTGACTTGTGACCTTTTTAGTCAGTTTGTTTTTTAATAAGAGTGAATCAGCTTTACAATGAAAAGATAATTATATTTTCCAAGCAATATTATATTCCAAGATGGCATATTCAAGTTAAGTTTTAGACTTTGTCTAACCTTTGTCTAGTTTTAGTAGTTTTTAAATGTACCTAACCCAATTAACTGTGTCGTCCGTCATTATGTAGTGTTGTCTCTTATTTAGAATAATCCCTCTGGACTAGCCCCATTACAATCTTTCAACATTCATACACAGCGGCCATATTTTATAGCACCACCCTCCAGTAAAGTTTATAAAACTAGCACACAAACTTACACGAATACTGGCAGAATTGTGACAACATTCAAAAGTCATAGTAGCCCTACAAAAGAAGTGAAGTGAAGTGACTTTGTCTAGGCACAATCAAGGCTACAAGCAACAACCAAGGTTTGGCATCACACCTTTAATCGCGATCATATTTTTTTGTCTATAAATCTTTTCAAATTTATACGTTTAATTATAAATAAAACGTTTACTTCATAAGGCGTGTCTCTGTGAATCCCAGGTATGAACTTTACCCAAGACTTAGCAAGTAAAACCAAGTGCGTTCCACTATGTAAGCTGAACGCATAGCCATTGTAAGCCGCACCAAGTACCAGGGTACAAGCAAAGCGCAGGAGATAAGCGAAACAGTTATTGTCGTCGTTTGTACGATAATGGGGGCATGTGCTGCGAGATACGGTGCCATGTGCGATTATATGTAAGTTTATTGAAATGTTCTTTGCAGATAATGACGGCTGTTAGTGGACCAGTAATCAACTATACTCTGTTAACCGAATCGATCAAAAAATAAACCAACTGTGTTGTCCATACATTTTGGTACATAAGTAGGTATTTTGCTAATGTGTAAAGAAACCATTATAGAGAGGCCATATTTAGGCCTTTTTCGCGCCCCAGGACCTTTATATGAATGATAACTGATCAGCCTCCTTATTCTCCATGTCTTGGCGAGACACGACACGGCGTCGTTATTTTGAATAATGCTATGGATTTCAGAAAACAAAAGCTAGATAACGTGCAATTTTTTACCACACTGTGGTCATCATGAATTCTCACTGAAGCTTGACTATTTAGATTGTTAAGGGATTGCTTCAAAAAAAGCTAGGCCCAGACCACCAGGTTCTTGCCTGATTCTTTCCCTGGTGTAGGGAATTGTTTTGGAACAGGCAATAGAGTCAACTAGTTTTTAAGACTGTACGTTTTTGAGCGATCCTTGAGGTCCTACGAAATAAACATATTTTTCTTTCTTTCTTTCATGTTTAAAGTCGTCGAGAATCGACATCCAGTTCATAAACTAATTTATTTAGTCATGTTTCACAAACAAGAAACTTAACAAACTGCATAAAACTCTCACTTTGACTGCAACCTACCCAACAGGTGTATCAGAGAGGGTGACGTCGGTAATCCATTTCAGAGGCCCTACCATCAGTTTACTGTAGTATTGATACTATCCTCGATACCGAGTCAAGTATCGCAAAATATATGAGAATCCAGCGCAGCGCCGCCCCCGGTAACTTGCATGAACTAATAATTTCATACATTTGAAATACTTGACTCGTTAGCGAGGATAGTTAACTATACAACTCGAAAACTCATGGTAGGGCTACTGACGTACTACGCCAGACGTACTACGTCACTGTAGTTTAGGAACGAAACCAATGCTTTTCGTGATCTATGTTAGTTAAATGTGTGTTGTGGTTGTGGCTAAGAATTTTAGGAAGTAGGTAATGTCAGATATACCAGCAGTAAGCAAAAAGGTAGATAGGTTATTGAGACTAGATATTTGTGATTCAAGTACTTACGCTTGAACCTCTTAGAATATGGTAAGTGTTTTCACACACACTCTCAAAACACTTTTATAGCCATATTTTACTCGTTAGCTGTCGCAACGGTGGCAAATTAAAAATATAAGCTACTAAAGTGACTAAACAAATTTTAGCGTGTAATAGCAAGTGATAACGAACTCCAACGGCTGGATCAACAGGCTATTTAGATAAAATTTATTTTTACGCAGCATCTCATCATGTTGAGGTGCTAATCCGACCAAGGGAGTGAAAAATACATTAATTTCGCCACGAGGCCCATTAAATACTTTATTAAACGTTTCACGTGACCCCACAATGCTTCACACAGTGTAGACAAGTGGCAAACGAGTAGCGATATCGCTTAATACCAGTAATTTCGCTGTGTCACTAACATTTTTACAACATTTAATATAGATTCTGATGCACAGTTTTTAGAGAATTCTGTAGATTAGAAGCGCTGATGGCTAAGGCTTAAACGTTTATGATAGATCGTTGAAGTGAAGCTACGTTCTGAGTTATCATAATTTGGTAAAACTATAAAAAAGAAGATGACCGTAGTGTCAGTCAAGTGCGTTGGAACAGGCAATAGAATCCCCTAGTTTTAAGAACGTGACGTGTCAAAGTGGTCTCCAATATGACTTTATTGAATAATTATATTTTGACTTTTGACTTTTGACTATTGAGTAGTAGGCACGACAGATTGTCGGTAAAAGGCATTAAGTTGCTTAGCTTGGGACTAGATGACTCTATGTGAAATATCCAAGGATATTTATTTATTTATTATCATGCCAAAATTCTCGTCAGATCTTCTACTTTAGGAAATCCACTGTCAAATTTAAGTTGATTGAAATAGATTTGAGTCAGATCCACTCTAGATTATTAAATTTTCCGTAGCTTTTTACACCCTTTAATCCCCAGTTCACATAACAGTGCGTCGTAAAAAGGTTGTAACAAAGTCCGATCATAACCCGAGGGAAATACCTTACTTTAACTTTGTGAAGACAGCTCTCAGTTAAACTTAGTTCCGAATTAATTTGCTAAGATAACTTAATATTTAAGATTGAGCTAAAGTTAAATATTTTATTAGTGGACCGTGCTTTCTTTGCGTTTTAATGAGATTTGTTTTAAACTTCACTTAGATTATTTAAAATGGGGAAAAAATTAAGTTGACTTTTACCAATCATCATCATGCTACTGCAGCAAATGCTGAGTGGTGGCCAATTTGTCACTCATCGTCAATTGTTATGTACCTACTTACCTGTATTTACCTAATGTTAATTTGTTAGTGAAGTGAGTAAATAAAGTTCTATTCTATTCTATTCTATTAATTACTATCACTACCTATTTCTTTTAAGGGCGCGATTGGTTTCATAGAAGTATAGTAAAAGCACTACCGTACCGTATAGTGAATGTATGGGGTGTATTTCCACAAATACGAAGTTTGCGGCTAGAGCGAAGCAAAAATAAGATATTTTTTCACTTGCCTTGCAAATCACGTTCCACTGGACAACATGCGTCGAAGTGGTTGCGATTTCTACTTATATTTTAACAGTAGAAGCACAGCATAATATAAAGCGATAGCTAAATGACGCTAGAGATATGGTTTTGTCTAGTAGGTAGGTAACTACACAGATAAAATATACATAGTATTATTTTATCAGTGGTAACTATTAAGTCATGTAAGGAGAAATGATGGCCGAGTGGGTTAGTGCATCAGTTGTAGGTTTGAATCCGGTCGTGCATCAATGAGTATAAATTTTTATGCAAATTGTCATTACAAGTGTTTTTTTTTAAGGCGAGGATACCCTGGCGCTGTAGGTATTTCGGCCGCCTCGCCCTCCCCTCGCGTCTCTGCTTCAACACGCGCTCTCGGCCACAGTGTAAACACAACCACAGTGCAATCTACTAATCGCGGTAGGTAATGTAATGATACTAGGTACATTACAAAAATAAAATGTAGGTGCCTGACTCAATTATTTAGCTTATAGCATAGTAGATATCATACCTAGTGTAGAAGGTACCTATCTATCTTCCTAAACCGTGAAGGAGGACCAGAATAAATATTATTTATTTTATAAGTAAGTACCTATAATAAAATAAATCCTACTTCCTTCCTACTAATATTATAAATGTGAAAGTTTGTGAGAATGTGTGTAGGTATGTTTGTTATTCTATCACGCAAAAACGGCTGGACCGATTTACACATAGGCTACTTTTTATCCCGATATTTCCGCCGGAATGGGACTTACGCGGGTGAAACCGCAAGCCGCAGCTACTAATATATATAGGTAAGTAGGGAAGTACCTATGTCATACGTAGAAAGCAGAAAGGTAGGTAGCGTAAAAGTGTACCTAACAAAGAGTACCTAAGTAATAATACCTATTTTTTCTTGTCCTTTACCAGAACTTACTTAGTTACACTTTTTCGCTACCGACCTATCGCTATCTTAGTACCTATGACTGGTATGACATAGGTAGGTACTTTATACATTACCTATGTAAGTACCTAATACTAATAGGTACTCACTGAAATGATAAAAATTATATAAAGCTAGATTACCACTGACTGACTGACTGCCTGACTGATTGACATAATTGTTCTCCATGATGTTGAATGGGAAGGTAGGTATTTTATTTTTTGCAGATTCGTAAACAAGTAACTCTAATGAGTCTGGAAAAAAACTGACATTGACCATTTTTTGCCGCCATCTTGCCGACCACTGTCGTATCTCGGAAACTAGAACACCCGTAATTTTTGTGGACTCGTATAGAGGAAGTCCTGGGAAGTAAAAAACACTATTTTTTTTTGCCGCCCATTTGCCTCCCATTCGCCCAATTAGCAGATCTCGGAAACTATGAGGCTCGGAACGTTTATTTCTTCGAGTTCGTATAGAGGAGGCTTTGGGAAGGAAAAATAAGTTTTCAGATTTGCCCCCATTTGCCTCCTTCATTTTGCCGCCACGCGTATCTCGAAAACTAGAAGACTTGGAGAAATTTGGTTTTCAGATTCCTGTAGGGCATCACAAAGTTGATAAATTGTGATATTAGTTGAAGAGATGGAGAGTGACATAGGGTACAATACATAGTACAAATAATTTTAAATATTTATTAAATTACTAAAACTCATTAAAGTTTAGACGTCTAGGTTGGCACACAATTTGCATTTGTTCTACTGGGTTTTGGTCCGCTTGCTTGGGTTTGGCTTGTTCTAATATTATATCTCTTATGGGCATGCCTCTAGTTTTTCGGGGATCAATTATTTCTGGAAGAAGACATTTCATATAAAATTCGACAATTTTTTTTTCCATATTAACCTTCCAGAAATCATCATCTCTAGAAATGTATTCAACCCGCAATGGTTCATTTTCACCAGACCATAATCCAAATATGCATTCCTTTTTTTCTGAAACATGGAGCTGGCCTTGTATCTGATAATACCAATTGCCTTTTTTATTTATATTTATTGTGTCTTTCTTTTTATCATACTTATATATATCAATTTTATTTGCTTTTATAGCAGCATCTATTCCCATCTTATTTGCTGTGATTGGACACTTTACTTCGACGATCTTATCATCTCCAACCAAACCATCTGGAGTTGCTCCGATGAAAGGGTACGATTTGTCAATAAAGAGCCCACAAGGCTCAATTTTTATGTTAAGTTGCCTCTCCATTTTTTGTAGAGCGTGCTTTTCGTTCTCAACTCCATGAGCTACTGATGCAATGTGGGAGAGATTTTTTTTATAAATTATGTTTTTTACAGCCGGTCCACTACTTCTCGTTTGTTGTCTTTTGCAGATACTTCCGAAATTAGATGCTGTTATCAGACTTTTTCTTAATTCTATCCATTCACTTGAATCTCTTTGCAAAACAGTGCTTCTCTCTATATTACTTCTATCATTTGTCATTGTTTTTAAATTATTTAGGAAATCTGACTTTGCCCTTTCTAATTTTGCTGGACTCATATCTGGAGCTGCACTTGTGGGGCCATAACTATGCTGCTGTGTAGCCATTAGTTTTCTAACTTTCTTTGTCGGATGTTCCCGGTTCCACTTTCTTTTTAGGGCCCTTCTTTGTTCGATTACTCTTACTTTTCCTTTCGGCGATCTTCCTAAAATGTTTCTTTGAACAGCCGCTAGGGCGCAGTGACTGTTAAATGAAACCACGGCTGCAGAACATCTCCCTTGATACCCACGTCTTTGGGAAAAGTTAATTCTTTTGCCCCCAACAAATTTGGCAATGACGCTGTTTAATCTCTCGCAGGTGTTTGTGTCTACGTCCTCTATTAGGCTACGAGCTTTATTTGCTACACTAGCAACTATAGCATTCACACGAAACAAAAACATCGAATTTTGTATTTCTTTGAATGTATTGGTGTTATGTATTCCAGTTTGAGAACAGTTATACTCACTGCACAATGTATGGTTCCCATAAGCATGTGCAACAGTGTTTATGATATCATTGTGCAGCAAGTTAATGGAAACATTTTTGTCGTTATTTATTTTGTGAAATTTAATTGATCTTATAATGACCTTACGCATGCTCATGACTTTCTCATTTGACAACGTTTTTCGATGTTGTACCACGTACTTGGTGTCTTTTACAATACTTCGTAATTTGTTGCAGAAATTGCGTAGTATATGGTTCCTGCACTCAATTTTTTCGACAGTATGATTAAGATGGTCATATGGCTTAGATTCAAGAACCTTCGTATAAGTGGAGGAGTCTCCATCTCCAATCATTCTAGCATATATAATTCCGTACATTTCTAATGATGATTTGAACCCTTCAGCTATAATATCTCCTTCCATAGCACTGGAGGGTCCATCGTAGTTTTTATAACAGACGTGTTCCTTGGGAGCATCGTTTTGTTTTGTTGCTTGAGCACATATCATGCAGTATTTATTTTTAACGCCAAGGTATAAAACTTCTCCAAATTTCTTTCCAATTATGGCTGCCGTTCCCGACATAGATCTGTAATTGCTGCCATACGATCTCAATCCCCAAGCACCATCAACGCACACGTCTACGAGAGGTATTCCTTGCTTCAATCTACCAGCAGCTATAGCAGCATCTTTTTCTCTTTTTGCAGCTGCTTTCATGGAGTCTAGAGCCGTTTTTTCCCAATTTTCGTAGACGATATCTTGAAGACGAGCATAATATGTTCTGGTAAATACGGGAATATCCATTGCAGATAGTATTTCTTCAAATTGAGACAATCCAATACCTGCAGCTACAATACCAGTGGTCGCAGCAACATTAACATCGACGTTATTTTCACTGCTGCGGCTTTCAGAGTCAATAAAAATTACTTCTCGACAGACATCACATTCAAATTTAAATCTAGAAAACAAACCAAACCGTTTTTCTCCCACTAATTTAAAATATGCAGCTTTACAATCGAATAGATTGCTATGGCACGCCTTTTCTTGAATTTGAGACATTAGATAGTTTATATCAATTATTCTGCGTCCAGTTATTGGTTGATAGTCGCTTTCTTGTTCATTTTCAATGACCAGAGCAATGTTCTCAACATACTCGTCGTTTCTGAAATTAATAAACCAATGAAAATTATTGTTGAAGATGGTATTTGTACCTACTTTAATTTCCATACAGTCTTAATAAAATTGATCAACTCCATAAATACTATTTCAGTAACTTACTCCTGTCTGGTAGTTTCAATATCTTCTGGCTCCAATGTTTCATAAGTTTTAGCTTGATCCGCGAACCTAGAACATAAGATATTTATCATTATACATTTTTTATTTTTTTATTTATACAATAGTAAGTGAGTAACTCATAAAATAATAGCTATTATAATAAGTACAGTAACTTACATGTTCTCACTCTTGGTGTCACTTGTAACTACCGGTTCCATTGTCAGCAAATGTGGTTCATCTTGTTCCGTTGAACTAAAACAGTAAATGATAAAAAAAACAATATTAGAATACTGTTCCCTTTCTCTACCGTGCATCTAAGAGTCTGTGTCATTTATCAAATTCTCCCTTACTGTCCCATTTCTCCCATGCAAAGTTTCAATCGATTAATAACCTATTATTCCCATGTGTTCTATCCTCCCTTTATGTAACTACAAATGTCTAAATTGATCTCATAGGTGTGTAATAATATGTAGATAATATGTGTGTAATAATATGTAATTATGATATCCTACTATCCTATTCTACTAATATTATAAATATGAAAGTTTGTAAGAATGTATGTTTGTTATTTTTTCACGCAAAAATGGCTGGACCGATTTGGTTGAAATTTGGTATGTAGATTGGTGATACCCTGGATTAACACATAGGCTACTTTTATCCCGATATTCCCGCGGGAACGGGATTTACGCGAGTTACGCGGGTGAAACCGCGGGGCGCAGCTAGTGTGTAATAATGTAGTAGGTAAGTACCTACTAAATTATTTATATTTTACATTACACACATACTAAGTACTTACCTACTACTAACTACTACTTTTCCCCTAAAAAGTTCCGAAATTTCATACAATATGTATGAAACAAAAAAAATGTCAAAATTAAGAAAAAAAAATACCGCGTTTTATCAACTTTGTAATGCCCTACCTGAATCTGAAAACTAAAATTTTCCAAGTCTCCTAGTTTCCGAGATACGTGGAGGGGGCAAAATGAGGGGGGCAACTGGGGGCAAAACTGAATACTTTTTTTACTTCTCTAACTCTCTTCTATACAAATCCGTTATTAGCAATCAAAAATGTTACGTCGTTTCCGAGATCCCATCAATGGGGCAAAAAAGGGTCAAAACTGGGGCAAAACAAAAAAACGATTTTTACTTCCCAGGATCTCCTCTATACGAATCTGTAAAAAAAAATGTTCAACGGCCCTTACTTTCCGAGATAGACCAAGGGTGGGCAAAATGGCGGCAAAAAATGGGCAAAGTCGGATTTTTCCCAAACTCAATACGATTCTATAAAAAAATATATACCATTCCATCCCAATATAAAGGGACTAGTAGCACGTCTCAGCATCGCACGGGGCACTAATGGAGCTACCGGCATAAAATATAGCCGCACCCGTGAAAGAATTTTTGAAATCGGTCCAGTTGCACGGGTGCACCTACAAATTTCAACCAAATCGTTTCAGCCGTTTTTGGAAAGAATAACAAACATAGGTAGGTACCTACATACATTCTCACAAACTTTCACATTTATAATATTAGTAGGAAGTAGGATAGGATATAATAGGTATAGAGTACCTAAGTATAAAAACTTACGTTGTCTGTGTACTACGGACGTGAGAACCATCAGTGTTCTGATTTTTGGCTGCAGCTATTTTTTTTTTCTTACGGCGCATAGCAATACTGGAAAGATAGGCACACCTAATTATGCAAGATTGATGTTGGGACACATTTCATTCTGCTTTCCTACATAAACGTAATTGTGCCTAATTTTGGAGGTGGGTACCTTACCTACACTACCTACCCACCTACTTCTAGCTACAATGTGACATGAAATGAAAATAAACATGCCAACCTAGGTACTACCTAAGTCGGAATGTCAGCAGGTCACAAGTAGGTAGGTAGCTAGGTAGGTAGGTATCTAAACAAAAATGATCATGATTTTTACTACTTTATTTTTTTATTGACAGTTGAGAGAAAATAAATTAAAATATTGATTGATTGAGGAGAACCTAGGTGTATAAGTAGGTACTTACCTAAATACTAATAAACAAGGTAGTAATGTTTTGGTTCCTATTAGTAGGTAGGCAAGTGGGAAGGTAGGTAGGTACTTACCACTTTTCTCGTTGCTGTTGTATTTTACACTTCTGCTTCATTTTTGGGTGGGATCTTTTGTTCACTATACGTCCCATTATTATTATTTACACTACCTACTTATAATTTACACTAAAACCTATTTTTAAAAAACGTCAATACACACACAACAAAATTCACAATGTAATAAGTAATAATGTTCTCCAAAAACAAAAATATTGGTCACCGCAACCGCAATCGAATAAAACTCACTACCTAAACAGCGCAGCGGAGCGCTCGCGACACAAAGCGACGTGACCGCTCTCTGTGACGCCTCGGCGGGGAGTGAGCGGCAAGAAATCAGACGCAGGGCCGTGAGTTTGTAGGTATTTTGGTAATGTGAAAAATATTTGTATGAAACAAAAAAAAAATATCTCACGTAATTCTTCTTTATAATGTGTAAAACATTTTAGTGTGTAATTTTTGTCTGTACATCGATTATTTTCTTGAATATGACTGTTTAAAGTTTTATTTAGAGGTAACTTTGGCATTTTTTTCTATCGAGTGAAAATATGCTAATCGTGTTTTTGCTATCAGCCAATTCAAGATAATATCCTCAACTTTAATATGTATAAATTTCAGAATCGTAAGTTGTGTATTTATGGAGATACCGATGTCTGAACATAATGAAATCCAGTATACCCTCGCCTTAAGTGTTAGCAAAGATTGCGTCTTTAGTCCTCACGCGCTCTATAAATCATCTAGTATAAAAAAATATAGCATAGTAGTATAGTATAGTATAAAGGCCTTAGTTTTTTACGTTAAAGTTTTTTTAGACCCCATAAAGGCATGGCTCAACGCTTAAATAGAACCTAGGAAAAAAATGCAGATAAAAATACGGTAAATAGTAAAAGCCATGTGTCACGACTATGACATCTCGCATGTCACTTTGATAGATACATGGATGCGCTGTAGCTTTTTAGTCACAATAGCAGAAAGTAATCCAGGAAATAGTCATACTGCCTTATAGATGTGAATTTCGGCATAAATAAGTATTTTCTACAAAACATTGCTCCAACTAAACAAAATTGTAATTTATCATACACGTCGGATTTATATTATGAACTTACATTACAACTTTTACTTTGTTGTATTGGATTAAAATCAGGTATACGGAGTACCTTTATAGCTCCTTAGCTACAGCGTCAAAACATCTAAGTTAAAGCGTGCGCAATGCGTTTTTTTAAATATACTGTAAGATTTACAGATGGATTGATTTATTAAAGTGAAATTATTACAAAAGAACGTGTGGCACTCGGTGACTGCCGCGGTAAAGCTATTGCATGCCACCTAGAGGCGAGTTGCTGAACTAAAGTGACAAGCGTTAGGTTTTTTCGTTACGGAATTTCTGGATTCGGTCTCCATGCTCAAGGCCCGCGATAGAAGCTATGCAATAGCTTAAAAAAATTACATGACAAAACCTACCAACAGTGTACATCATTACATCATCATTGTATTTAATTGACTGTAATATAGAAAAAGTGTGTGAACTCTTAAAAAACCAGCGTTAAAATAGTCACTATGACATTCTTTACATAAATTATTTTCACATTTTACAAATTAAGGAAATGCATATAAATTAAGCATCACGGAACTTCAACCAGTGTCACTTCTATGCCTCAGTATTTTATTTTATGTATAAAACACGTTTATCATGCCACGTCAAACCAAGCTAACAGAATGTATAAAAATGTACAAAGTAAAATAAATTGCGGCTTAAATGTCACTGGTAGGAAAGTATTGAGCAATTTTTCATGTTTCAAAAATATTGGATACTAAAATGCTTAGTTCATTGCACTGTATTCACGTCAGTATGCGCTAGTTTTTGGTTTATGATTTCTGTAGTCATCGCAACTTTTTCTAACCCCCTTATGCATATTGGACCAGTAAACCTAAATTAGTTAACTGATATTAAATCTGTTGCTATCTCTTAGAGCGGTTTCAGACTAGCGTTTTATACGCGCTTATAAGCTCGTTTTTGGAAGCGTATGTAGGCGCCTAGGCGCGTATAGGCGCGCCTTTTGGCCCACGCGCAACTCGTACGAGCGTTGACGCGCTTCTAAGCTCGTATAAGCGCGAGCGATACTGACACGACACCACCGGTTCGAGCGAACACGCCGAAATATGCCCGTTTACGCGAGTATGGTTTTTAGAAGCGCGTAATGTAGCGCGCGTATAAGCTCGTATGCTGAAACGACCGTATACGCGCAAAAAATACGCTAGTCTGAAACCGCTCTTATTAGCACACCAGTGCAAAGCCGAGATGAACTGCTAGTAAGTACATTTATAAAGCTAAAAATTTTATTTTTCTCCTTGGAAGAAACAGGAAACCAGTCGCAAATCTATTTGTGTTTTGTTTACATAATTATTGTACTTACTCGTAGCTTGTAAAATTACGTTTATATCGTTTAGTTTAGTTGCTGTTAATCATCAATTACTATGGGGTACCTATCTACATAAAACAACATATTTCATTCAATATTTTTGATCTGTAATGCAACGGAATAAAGTTTATTTTGAAACAAAAAGATAACTTTCAGTGACCCAAGTCCAGATCCGGTCCAAACTAGTCCGCAAGTAAAAGTTGATTCAAAAGTTATTGTTGCACGTATTCAATTTAAGTTTGGTCTTTTGATATCTTCTGGATTTTTATTTTGTTATTTGTTAATGGTACACGTGAAACAAGTACTTGCCTGTAGACAAGTGACAATAAAATCAATCTTTAGAAGGTTTTGTAAAGACTAAAAAAATAATTCTGAAAGATAGAGAAGCTTCATGAATAGGTATTACTTTTCTTTACAAAAACCATTTATTTATTTCCATTTCCACATAATTTCCACAAAACATCTGAGAACCGATCTCAAGTCAGCTTTCAAATAACAAAGACAAACCAAACTCAGTTATTTCCGTCCCTCGGATTAAGTCGCACTCATTGGAGTTTCGTCACTTGGACCACATTCAAAGGTCGAGCTAAGAAGCTTGCAATAAAGCAGATTCAGCATTCTACCCAGAGGCCCTACCATCAGTTTACTGTAGTATTGATACTATCCTCGATACCGAGTCAAGTATCGCAAAATATATGAGAATCCAGCGCAGCGCCGCCCCCGGTAACTTGCATGAACTAATAATTTCATACATTCGAAATACTTGACTCGTTAGCGAGGATAGTTAACTATACAACTCGAAAACTCATGGTAGGGCTACAGATGACTGTCCATGCTTACTATAGAGATTGGGGAAGGCAGAAAGGACTTGACATTATATTACTGATTTTATTATTTGGCTGTATTGGCATTTAATTTTATTCTCTTATGTTTAATTCTTTTTTTCAATTGTGTAGGTGGACTATACGTAAGTAATATAAATAAATAAATATTAATACTTACAACGGGCAATTACTCTAGTAAAAATATTGTCGATTTAGATACATCCGAAAGCACTGCAACGACGTTACTAACGAATGTGTGTGGAGAGGCTCGTAAGTACACTAATAGGTAAGTAAGTAATTTTTATTTCAGAGGGAGTATCCAAAGTTGCTCTTTGCATTACTTAATGACCCTTTCAATGAATTTTTAAAATATTTTGCTGTAACCGTTTTGCGACTATACTTCATTTATTGAATCGATTAAATAGGAAGAGAAATAAACACACGTGATTGGTCGTCAAAAATAATTATCTTTCTCGTGGTTGGCCAGATTGTCAAATCAACTGTCAATTGTCAAATCTAGCCAATCCAATTATAGATCGATAAAATTTTGTTTTTTGCATTGACGGTTTTTACGAGTTTTAGTTAGAATGTCGAAAGCAGGCGAACGAGTTATAGCCCATTTTATGACTCTTTATTAAATGTTTGTGAGGGAAATTATTTTATATGTAATAAAGTTATTTTGTTGAGCTTTGATGGGCTTGTAACTTGTCACGTTAAAATAATAACATCGGTTAAATGCGGGAATGGTGTTTATAAATGGTAAACTTTGTTATTTGTTTCAGTTCATTAAAATTCAGCACGAAAGTAGGTTCTTGTCGTTTAGCCAAGCAATAATCTTTAGGCGGCCGAAACAACGTCAACTGAATTATCTATTTTCTTATAAAATCTCACTTACTTTAGTAAGTAGGTCTAAATATTTTTTTAGTAAATTGAGGTAAAATTTAAATTATTATTATTTTTATTAAATTCTACTTTAATTTACTTACCTACTTCAAATCACATGTAGTTAAAAAGAAAATTTGAATAAGTATTTCTAGTTAAAATCATTATTCTTTATTTTCTCTTTCAAAATCTGTTCTACATTGATCAAATGCAATGGTTTCTACTCTCGTCCGGAGGTACTTAAGCTGTTGAAACCACTCTGGTCCATCGTAATTGTCACGTTGGTTATGTACGCCCTTGACGCCCTAGATCTTTATATCTCTTACATACAAACACAATGCAACACACACCCTAACACCATGAAAATAAGTTTCAGAATGACTGAAGAAGTATAAATTTAGAGTCTTGCAAAGGGACAGGGAGTGTTTTAAGAGGTTTGTCAAAGAATTGAGCTGTCAGGCACTGATTTTAGAGTTCTTTTTTCTATGAATATAGTAGCTGTCGCATGGAGTGAAAATTTTATACGTAGTAGAACATTTAATTTCGTGCGTCTTTATTATACTGTAGTAATTTTTGGAAAAATATTCGTCAGGGAAAGTCAGTCTTTGAACTGATGAGCTCTGAAAGTATCTGTTTTATTTTTGAAATTATTTTCCTTATTTTTGTTCCAGAAATTGCATTACACGAATGAAATACAGCACAAATGCTGTCCATAGCAGTTTTGGACATCCTGAAAGCGCGGGAAATTCACTTCGGCATTAAGAGTTTGCTCGCTTGAAAACTGCACAATGCGACCAAATGTAATATTATATTTTAGCTCTAAATTATTTTCATATATTTATGATACTTGTGTCCTTTTTTGTCAGGATGAAAATAACGTTGGTCCCTTTATATTTGACGACCTCTGTGGCGCAGTGAGGGAAAGCCCGACTGAGACGCGGAGGTTGCGGGTTCGATCCTCGCTACGCGACAATGTGCTTGATGCACCGAATTTAGTACTACAAAAATGTGGTGTAAGTACAAATTTTAGTCCTCTCGTCGGCCAAACTGTTCGTCCTGGTACTAAACTAAGTCCATGGTTCAAATACATTACATGCCCACATTTTGCAACTACATTCTAACAGACTCAGCCATTACGGCTCTCACTATGTTGGTTTAAAATGTTTATTTACTCCGACATCAGCGTTTGAAGTGAAACTTTGGTAAAAGTACAAATTTATCCAGAGCTAACTAGCCAGCAACTTAACCGGCACTTAAATAGCCGTTGCTTAGCCACGTCCTAGTTCTTAAACTTTCGTGTAACTGGAATGGTATGGTTTTAAAGTTTATTCTAAAGAGTAAAGGGTATATGGCGCGCCAAGTAAAAAGAACGCTGTGAGGAAAAGCTGCGTAGTAGGTGATCTTAAGAAATCTTGGTTCTGATTGGTGAAGGGGTGACGCTACGCTTGGTGAATATTGCCTTAGCTGTTTAATAAGCGTCTAAGTTTTCGGGCAATAATGCCCGAAAACTCACGCTCTCTCCATAATTGAAAAAAGCGTCGAGGACTGCCGCGGTAAAGCTATTGCATGCCACCTAGAGGCGAATAAAACGTCAAACGTCTACCTCGTCAAACGCACGCAATTATGCGTCCTATACTAATGAGAAGAGGGTTCATACTATTCTTTAAACGGGACGCCGGTCGGAATTTTTCGTTACGGAATTTCTGGATTCGGTCACCCCGCCGAGGCCCGCGATAGAAAGAAAGAAAGAAAGAAAGAAAGATAGCTATAGCTATGCAATAGCTTAAAACTACATTTCATTGTATGTTTACCAGTCGTCACAAAATGTTTATCTTCAAGAATCGAACCCAAAGCTTTCGTCTAAGTAAACGACGCAGCTGTTTGATAAAGCCACTCTTCCATAGAGATGTGTCGTATTTGTATTTGATCCACAGATTAACCGCATTGTAACAATTTAATCTGCAGATGTAATCTATTCGATTAAAAAAGAAAGTTAAAAAAATGTGCGAGAAGATGATAAATAAATAAATATCCGTCATTTCACACAGTATCTTGGCCCAGGCTACGCAACTTAATGCTTATGTTATGGTAACTGAATAGCTGAGTGATTTTAGTTTTAATACTTAGTAACTAATTGATTTTAAAATGTCTGGGTGTAGTCACAAGCATGTCCATCGAACCGTTTGAAAATCAAATGGCTTCCAAAAAATCTCTGAATCGTGCTCGTGATCCGAACATCCGATAAATTTGATTTTCTGAACGATTGGATCGGATCGGTACATCCCTACATCGGTTTCGTGTGCGAGCGACACTGCCAAACCACACACGCTAACTTTTACACTTGCGGACATACTTGGAACTAATCCAATGTACATCAGTTGTGCCTTTGTCTTTTGTTACACTGTGTAAAGTTCGGTTAAGTTCGTGTAAAGTTTTGGTCAATTTAAAATTGTTGGGTAAATTTTAAAATAGCACAGTATAGCAACATATTAACATTACATATTATACTCATGTAATTTGTGCTTATTCTGAATGTTGATAAGTACTGATTTTTGAATAACTTATATTAAAAAAACATGATTAAAAAAACTTGACTATATTCTCGAAACACGAAGAGATTTTCTAAAACCCTTTGATATCTTTAAAAGATCTTCGAACTTAAAACATTTACGTACCTATTGCCCACATTTTCTGTGACACATACAGAAACTAAACCATAACGTCATATTTATATATTTAGTTGTAATATAAATTTTATGCTAGCCATCAAAACAAGTCCCACCTCGCCACTCAATATTCTGTAATCGCAACGTCAAAGTGTTCATTAAATCGCTAACTGTCACTCATTTGCAGCGAGCCGAACGTAGGCTGCAAGTAGCTCATTACACAGGACGGATAGCAGAAGTTTCTAGCTAGCAAACTTTTAAGCCATTGCATAGCTTCTATCGCGGACCTTGAGCGTGGAGACCGAATCCAGAAATTCCTTAACGAAATAACCTAACGCTTGTCTCTTTAGTTCAGCAACTCGTCTCTAGGTGGCATGCAATAGCTTTACCGCGGCAGTCCCCGAGTGCCACACGTCTTTTTTTTAAGCTATTTCGTCCCACTGCTGGGCAAAGGTCTCCCCCAAACTCTTCCAACCATCCCGATCCTGTATATACTCGTAGCACATAAATAATTAAAATTAAACAACGATAATAACGTCGAGGCAAATAAAATGATTTCAATACGCGATTAAGTCAAAAAATTATAATATTTAGAATAATAACAAATATTATTGGACATTCCACATCATTTAGTCCCAAACTAAACAATTCAATGCTTGTGTGATGGTAATCGGATGACAGATTTACCCCAAAATCATAAAAAAGTATAAAAACCAGTGCTAAGGTTTCACCGTATCGAGAATTTTACGCGTGGCAGACCACCGGATGCGGTAATGATCACTTTTAGGGTTGCCACTAGCTTATAATTATTGCATTAACTGTTGCTAATTAGTAGATTATAACGAAATAGTCACTAAAACGTCACTAGAGTTAAGCATTTACACGATGCAAGATTCTTGTCTGTTGCTCACGATGTTTTCCATCACCGTTTAAAGCTAGTGTTAAAGCGCCTATAAAGTTTTTGACACGAAAAGTCCAGTGACACACGGTCGGATTCGATCCCACGACTTTCGGATAGTCGAAGTACCAATCCACTTAGCCAACACGGCATTTTCGTATAAATAAGACATATAGGCCCTCATGTTTTAATAAGTTTTTGTATTTCTGATTATTGATATTAGAAAAGTTTTGTATGTAATTCAATTATATCGTCTGGTTAAAACGATTTTCCAAATCCTTCAGTCGAAACGGATAAGGTAATCATATTTCAAAAAATTGTACTCTGGGTAATCAAAATAAACGTGAGTTCTAAGAAACCTTAGAAAGGTAATTGAAAAATTTAGTTTATAATGGAACAGGAAAGTATTTCGCAAGAGAACAATTCTATCGATCCTAACTTCGGAATAATAAGTGTGGTTTGTTTTGAGATGAGGATTGAATTCCACGTTGATTTAAATGTGATGGCTGTAATTGGTTTTCTTCGTCATAAATAGAGCTATGTTGGCCAGGTAGGTTAAGTTCTTCATAAAAAGATCCGTCTTGGCCAAGTGAGTTTAGTCCACGGATTGAAAGGGACCACCTTAAGATCTGCTATTGCTTGCTAAGTATTAAAAGAAAGAAAGAAAAATGTGTTTATTTCTGTAGGACATCAAGGATCACTTAAAATGTACAGTCTTTTATGCTAGGTGACTGTATTGCCTGTTTCAACGCAACTCCCTATTATTTTGATATCCATTTGACACAATAGCAGTTTTCTAAAAGTTTACATCTGCTGGTAATGCGTCAAACGAATTGATGTCAAAACTGTTAATTCTGCGACTGTTTATCAAATCGATAAAATCAAAATCTTGAGATATCTAAAAATCCTATGCGATGCGATACGATTTCGCACACCTACAAAGTATTTTTTTTTATGAACCTGTCATGTCCCACTGCTGGGCAAAGGTGTCTCCCAAAATCATCCACTGACCCCTATCTTTGTAAGTAACAAAGTTTACGCAAAAAAAAAGAATTTAAAAAATACTTTTTGCAGAGCAACCCTACACCACTAAGCCTAGAGTAGAAGTATAAAACTGCTAATTAAAAATGAGGTTTATGATTCTGAACTAATTTGCAATACATTCCGTCCGCTCTTTCCTAGTGAAGATTCGTCGGATAAATCAAAACATTGTGGGTATATTTTCTCCGGAGTTTTCTTTTCAAGCCAACGTGTACTGAAACTTTGTGACATATCATTAAACCAGTTCCGTTAAGGATCGTTGTAAACGATCTGATGATAGAGCAACTGATAAGAAGCATGGTAAGCGACTTATCTTCTGTTAAAAAAACTAAACCAGCCTCGGCTTCGCACGTGTGCAATAATTATACCTACATATAGGTAAGTAAACCTTAAAAAAAAGTAAGTAAAACTCTAGATCCACTCTATCTATAAAAAACCGCATCAAAATCCGTTGTGTAGTTTTAAAGTTTTAAGGATACATAATATACAGGGACAGAGAAAGCGACTTTGTTTATACTATGTAGTGAATATGTGACTGATGGTTACAATTTTATTATTGAAGGTCATGATAAAAAGGTTGATATATTCCAAGATGGCCGTCGCTGCAGGCTGTATATCGTAAAGCTTTCCCTAAAATAAGATATCAGACCTCAATCGTGTCCGTTTCGTTTCGTCCGGTAAATAAAAATATGGAAGAATTGTACTAACACTTGGACGAGTATAACAGCTTGGTAGAAATTACAAGCTTAAAGCGATAAAATTAATTTAACTAATAGTTAACGTTATAGTAACTACACGATAAAGTTAAGTTTGATTTCGTCTAAATAGAAACATTTAAATAATACGAAGATATTAAAGGCCGTATTATGTTTCGAAGTTACGAAACTCCAGTTTCGTAGACGGCCGAAGCTTTTTTTGTTTGTTTGTTCGTATGAGCAAGTGGCCAACTCTGGCGACGGAGTTTTTAGGCCACCTTAAGCCTCCGTCATGGCTTAACGTCTTTAAAAGCCGGGGCCGATAATTTAACGTGCCCTCCGAAGCACGGAAGCGCTCAGTTGATAATACCACTTGCGGTCACCCATCCAAGATGCGACCGCTCAGAGCGTTGCTTAAGTTGTTGTTGTTTATATGTATGTTAGTCTGTAAGGTATATATTATATGGGCCTTAGAATAAGTAAATAACATCTTGTTACTTATTGTTATTAAGTTGCTTGAAATAAAGTTTTATTATTATTATTATTATTATTAACTTCGACGATCTATCAAGACCGTCACTTCGCCACGAGCGCTTCACGGCCGAAGAGAAAAAAGCGTACTTAATCGTATCTGTTTGTCACTTAGGCCCCTGTCAGAGGCCTTAAGAAGTCCTGTCACGAGCGAGCCTGCTCTGCGGGGAGTTAACGTGTGCCGAACTGCCTCCTGATTTCTGTTACCGACACAGATTAAATAATACAAATTACTTAGATATATCACTTACACACTGCTGTGTATTACATAACCAGCCGCCTTATTTTTATTTATTATATTTTTAAGCTATTGCATAGCTTCTATCGCGGGCCTTGGCGGGGATACCGAATCCAGAAATTCCGTAACGAAAAAACTAATCGACCGGGGCGTCCCGTTTAAAGAATAATGAACCCTCTTCTCATTAACATAGGAAGCATAAATTGCGTGCTTTTGACGAGGTAGACGTTTGACGTTTTATTCGCCTCTAGATGGCATGCAATAGCTTTACCGCGGCAGTCTTCGAGTGACGTCTTTCTTTTTATTCTCCAAATAATCATCATCTTTTTTTAAAGTCGTCGAGAATCGACATCCTGGATGTCGATCCTGAGAAAATGTCGCGGTAAGAGTAATCCCTAAATGTCGCGGTAGAGAATAAATAAATATGCTTGGACATTTCACACAGCGTCATCTAGTCCCAAGCTAAGCAACTAACTGCCAATTTCAATAACCTTTCTATCTCCGATTTTGCCTACTGTGGATAGATATTTGACATTACTTCCATACAAATTGTGTCAAATATCTACCGACAGTAAGCGAAATCGGAGATAGAAAGGTTATTGAAATTGGCAGTTAATGCTTGTGTTATGGTAATTAATAAAATAATTAAATACATTTTTTTATGTAAATACATCCAATAGAATATGAATGTTACTCTTTCACTCAAGAACAACTAAGCGAATCACATTTTCAAATTTTAGTAGAATAAAGATTCTCGGAAACAAGGTTAATTCCTTGGAGCTTATACTTCTTCCGTAAAGGAAAATGTAAGGTATTGATTTTCTGATCGAAAATAAGTAAGACCAGCTTAACTTTTTCATCGTTTTCTTTATTATAACTTAGAATTATAACTTAGAGCTTTTAAAATACTTTAGCGAGAATTTTATAATGCAAAAAAGCTGCCATTTACACTATTTGATATTTATCGCAAGCACTTTTTATAGTGAGTTTTATTTGAGTCTGTTATTTCAGTACTGCATTTTTTATTATTTGTTATTTTATTTAGTTTAAAAATAATAACTTAAAGACCTTAGCCTATTTATCAGTAAAATTATAGGTAGGACTTGAACTGTCGCCAATTCTATAAATAACCATATCTTGACGTGGCACTACACGGCGTGTTTTTTTTAATAATACGATGGATTTCAGTAAACAAACGCAAGATATCGTGCAATCTTTTACCGCGTCATGTTTTGAAAGTCGTCGAGAATCGACATCCTGAACGGAATAGCAGAGCCTTCATAAATAATAATAATTTATTCCCTTTGCAGTGGAGTAATACTAAACTAATAAACGCCAGTGTTTTAGTGCCCAATGCGGGGCTCAGTCACGAACATTTGGCAGGCTTTCGTCATGTTTTTAGAACAAGAGCATTTCACAAACCGCACAATGACGCGATAGGGTAACCACACTACGATTTGTAGATATTATCAAAAATGTCTATTAAGCTACATTTAAATATTTATACAGACTAAGCGATGTTTAAAGTACTTACTTTATGTATCTAAGTAGGTATTATGCCAGTCATCTGGTTACCATAACACAAGCATTGAGTTGCTTAGCTTGAGACTAGATGACGCTGTGTGGAGTGTCCCAGGATATTTTTATTTATTTATATTAAAGAGAAATCAAAATAACATAAATCCTTGTCACCCTACATTAGTTAGTGCTATTCGGAAGTTATTCTGATGTCCCGATTTGGTGTTACCAGCAGCGACAGAATTATGCTATTTACGCCATATTTTCTGGCAAGCGTTCGTTTGCGGACCGTCATGTTGGTATCGTTTTAAAATTTATTGCAGCCTTTTACGAGAATTTTGTTTTTCTGCTGTCTATACTTCATTTCTTGAAACGAGCTAATAGGAACGTAAATAAACGCACGTTATTGGTCGTCGAAAATAATTGATCATTCTCGTATTAGCTAGATTTGATAATTGACAATTGATTTGACAAACTAGCCAATGACGAGTTAGAATGTTATTTTCAACGACCAATCACGTGAGTTTATTTAATCTGCCTATTAGCTCGTTTCTTTAAATGAAGTATAGTTATTATAATATTCAAACCTTTTGCTTTATTCGCGTAAAATATGATTTTAATTCAAGCATGTCTCTGTGAGGTATAGGTACGTGCCGAAACTTTCATTTGGATGTATTTAAGTAAGAAAGAAAGAAAAAAAAATTGTTTAGTTCGTAGGACCTTAAGGATCACTCAAAATCGTACAGTCTTAAAAGCTAGGTGACTCTATTGCCTGTTCCATAAGTATTCTTAGGGTCTGAAGATCATAAACAATGTCTATAAAACAACGTATATTATGTTTATTTTTAAACCTATGTTTTTTACTTCTTCATCAATTTACATACTAAACCCCAATGATCATTAAATGCAATGCTTCAATTTTTTCAAAAAAAAATTCCGTCACCAGACTTCACTTGCTCATACAAACTTGCATTACAAACTTTCATTCAATCAAAACATTTCAAACATTATTATAGATATTTTATACACAGTTGGATAAGGCACGTAAATACAGCTAAATGTAAAATACAAGCGATTATACAAAACAAATTGATACTATTTCAACCGGTTTATAATAACATCTATAAATAATGGACGTCGAGGGCTATAAATTGGCCGCTAGTCAAAAGATATAAAATAAATATGTCATTTTAAGTGCTATTATGGCGATTATTTTTGCAATATTGGCTTTAAATCGAGACAAATGCGTCTTGTAGTAGTTTCAGAAAGTTTTGCCGGGAGTTACATTTAAATAATGCACCATCCTACATTTTATACTGTTCTTCAATAAATCAATGATCATAGAAAAGTTGTGGGCACGGACCACCACCGAGTGGATCCCACGAGACAGGAAACGACTACGCGGCAGACCGCGGCGGCGGTGGAGAGGTGAACTCGACTCATTCTGCCCACATTGGACCACACTAGCTCTTAATGGAAAGGAGTGGAAGGAAGGGAGGCCTTTGCCCTGCAGTGGGACGCTACAGGCTCGTAATAATAATAATAAATATAACATAGAAAAGTGATGTATAGTAAGGAAAAGTTCAAACTATAATGATTTTAACTGAAGTCACTGAAATAAATGTTACACTATTTGACGTTACTGTCAAATACCGTTATGTGTTAAAGTCTACCATGAATTATGGACCAGTCGTGTTTATCGTACCAATATGTAAGAAACAGCATAAGCGAAACTTATTTTAACTTATTTGTACATTATGAAACAGACCCTAATACTTTTAAAAACATTGTTCGATCACTTTCTCTTAATAAATTAAAGGAAAATTTAAATTAATTTGGTACCTAATTATACCCACATTTACAAGAAATCTTAAAAAAAAAAACAATTTATCGACCAATCAAAATACGTTCTGAAAACTGGGTGGCCAATATGAACCAAGCTACAAACGGAAGTCTCTAATAAGGAACTTGCTAACTAGACACTACATAATAAACTTGTATAATCTAGATAAAGGCCAGTTCTAGTTCCGTTGTGCTCGAGTTAGACAAAAGTTTTTCACAAACGAAAAACGAAAATCGTTATAGATTCAAAGCTACGACGCAAATCATAAAGTTGTTACCTTGTGATATTTTCTTTCATATTTAAGAAATTTCTTTTATCTGTAAGATTGTTTTAATTTGTAAGATGGTAGTTAAAGGCATATCTAAATACCTACTTATAAAAATACTTATTTTAATCTCTTTCATACACTTTGTAAAAAACCCTTTCCGACACAAATTTTTTTGAAAGTACGCAAAAGTGTACGTACATTTCAGTTACCTCGATAAAGACATTCGTGTTCTTTTTTCGTTTGTTTTTTCGATTTGCACTTGTCTAAGTATTCTCTCTGCAGTTTACAGTCCCGGCAGACTCGCAAATATGGCGCTAATGCAGTCTCTCCGGTCATTATCTTTAATAATCCCATTTATTCAGGACGTCTTTGTTGCCGCGGATAGAGCAATTTTAGTTGCTCGTTCACTTTGAGCTTTGTTTTAGTAACTCAGCAACTTTTTAAAAATATTTTTTTAAAATGATAAATTGATAATTTACAGTCCTGCCGCCTTATTCTCCAAATAACCATGTCTTGACGTGGCACGTCATGACGTGGTTATTTTTAGAAATGGTATGCTTTTCAGAAAACAAATGCTAGATAACGTGCAATCTCTTACCGCGTCATTTTTGAAAGTCGTCGAGAATGGATCTGATCTGAAAAGGGGATCCCACTGCTGGTCTTATTAGATTAGATATATTCAATACTAGCTGCTCCCCGCGGTTTCACCCGCGTAAGTCCCGTTCCCGCGGGAATATCGGGATAAAAAGTAGCCTATGTTACTCGTGGATAATGTAGCTTTCGAATGGTGAAAGAATTTTTAAAATCGGTCTAGTAGTTTTTGAGCCTATTCATTACAACCAAACAAACAAACAAACAAACAAACAAAGTTTTCCTCTTTATAATATTATTATTATATTCAATACAACTGCTCGAAAATAAGATTATTTTATCAACGGCAAACATTTTGCAAAACTCAAGCAACAATCGTCGGTACATAAACCATTTTAGTAAGAAGTTGCAACACTTAAACATTACTCTACCTTTATATCCATAGCGGGGGTAGTTCCACACCGCTCCAAAACCTATTGTTCTCAAAATTATAAATTTCATTGCGCTCCGATTTCGAGTAATAAAATCTACACTATCTACATCTACACTATCTACACTAATATTATAAAGAGGAAAACTTTGTTTGTTTGTTTGTTTGTTTGTTTGGTTGTAATGAATAGGCTCAAAAACTACTGGACCGATTTTAAAAATTCTTTCACCATTCGAAAGCTACATTATCCACGAGTAACATAGGCTACTTTTTATCCCGATATTCCCGCGGGAACGGGACTTACGCGGGTGAAACCGCGGGGAGCAGCTAGTAATTAAATATTTGTATTACACCAGCCGTGGTCGCGGGCAGACTCAAGCCTTTCTTTTGTTAATAGCTCATACGCCAAAGAGAACCTCATATTGCGATGTCCGCAGAAAATAAAAGATTTTACAAAAGCCATTATAAAAGACTTCTACCTAAAAGCCAGCTGTAAATGTGAAACGATTGCAGTCATTCATTTGATCAACTTTACACTCGGGTATGGGAAGGTATGATCGTCTGTGTCGCTGGTCTCATAAATCGAGCACTATCGCCGGCGAGTGGTCGCAATGACCCCTGCAACCTTTGTTGCGGTTCTGGGGGCCATAAAGACAGAGGTCTTTTATTTATAAAAATAATATTAATCTATTTGGTAAAAATTGTGAAACATAGATACAAAGTATAAGTTTTATAATTTAAAAGTATGAAATGCACGCCGAATGAAACATGGAAGACAAATAACGGTTCTTATAACCAATTTCTTTCTTCATCAAAGTTCTTTATAACAAAAAAACTTATAACATTTTTTAATAAGCTAGCACCTCTAAAACCACTAAACAGTCCACTGACGACTGTACCTCTGAACGTCAACAGGTTCTTATTTCGACAGGACTTCGAAACAACTGGGGGGTTAAAAAGGCGGTTTCGAGCATTTCTGCTAGCAATTCATAAAGTGCATTAATTTCATGAATTGTTTAGCATTGTTTGGATTAATGCACTTTATGAATTGCTAGCAGAATTGCTCGAAACGGCCTTTTTAACCCCTCTGACCACTTACCACTTGCTAAACGCTGTAATTGTGGCCACACACTATCTAGAGTTTCACGACAGCTCATTTTATAACACTCTTATTATTGCAGATACTATTGTTATAAAACACGTCTGCGACTCAAATATTTATTTGAAAAGCTTAAATCGAATAAGTTGTTGTTTACGTTTACTACTTATGGATTTTGTTTTGTTTTGAAAAAAAATTAAATATGATCACGACTGTATCCCAGGGAGCGATAGACATTTCTTTCAGATAGATAGAATTCTTTAGATCCTTTGAAGATGTCTAATGGGGTAGTCAGAGGTATGTCCAAATACATATTTGGCACATGCCCACTTTTTTGTTTTACGTAATATAAAACGAAATACACCCAGACGGTGCAAAAATTACGTGTGCATCTAAAACACTTATTTTAAGCTTCTATCGAATAATTTGTAGTTCTAATCCAAATTTCTTGGAATAGCAAAGCCCACCATTTAAAATAATCAGCCAAGTATAATTGTAAGGGCTTTGTTTTGAAAGCATTTGAGAAAAATCTTAACGTTAACGTATTTTAGAATTAGAGACCGCTTTTAAAGTATTTTAATAAAGAGGGATACAGCCAGCAGAACAAAAATCTACGTAAAATAATTTTTAGTTATATATATAAGTTGGGTTTGGTTTTAGGTACGAGTAAGTTTCAAGATTCAAGGTTCAAGGTCTAACAAAATAAGTTAACACGTCAGTTTCAGGTATGTAAGTATGTATGTATGTATGTAAGTGCATTGCCTACGTATAGTTACAAATATTAATAATTTGAGAATTTTAAATACACAAAAAATACAATGTGTATTATTTTTATTATAATTAGCCCGTTGTGTCCCACTGCTGGGCAAAGGCCTCACCTAGATCTCTCTTTGAAGTATACTGTAAAATATTTTTGCAGACAACTGTACAAAGTGATAAAAATATTCTGTAATACTAAAAGTCTTAAAGCTTCTAAGAAAATAATTTGTGTAAAATTCAACGTAGTGGTTCTTTTAATTTAAGAGCAACTCTCGTCATTAAGCACGCTAGACATTTTCTTTGATGGCTAGATACTTAAGACGCGTGTAGTGGTCTGGTTTAAACTAAGAAATATAGAAAGAACATTTTCTATTTCACTTTCAAAACTATCGTTGTTCATCTTTTTTTATGTAAAAGTAACATAAAAATAATAATTTCTTATTATTTATTAGAAAAAATCTTTCTTGTTATTTATGTACAAAAGAATAAAAATGGCTACCGAATTTTTTAAATTACCTCTGAGATCTTCAATCAGCGTCGCAAAAAACCTTAAATAAAACCAAAGAAGACTCCACAACAACAATATTTGTCATTGAAATATCCGGACAATTTGTGTCATAGAGTAACGCACAGATAAAACAAATCTTAAAGCTTTACATTTATAAACCGTGTAAGGGCGGATTTAAATAAAAAAATAATAATTGTGGATTTCCATTAAGTTCCTACATGCATTACGCACCACTTTTGAGAAATCCGCTCGTAAGCTAATTTAAATCGTTTGTAGTTTGTCATTTAATTGTGTCGAAGCTTAACAAAAAAAACAGCTTACATCTTTTCATTATGATGATTATAGCCACTACTCGTCGAGTTCGGTTTTAGGTTAAAAGAAATTTATTTATTCTCATAAAAGACACTGTCACTTACATGAGAACACTTACTTAAAAATAGAAATAAAAGGTAGACAAAAATTTGGTCGATCGCTCAACTTAAGTAGATAAAAGTGAGTTTTCAGCACAGTATCTCATCTGTACAGCTTATTCTATGCTCCCCCCTCCCCGTAAATAACGAAGTTAGTTAAGAAAACAAGCGAATGCATGAATAACAATACGGGATTTGAGATTGGAGGGATTTACTTAATTGTGGGTATAAATTCTGAGCAGGATTTTTGTCTGTCTGTACGTACATTACAGATAGTTTAGCACAAGTTTGTTATTGGAATTTGTTCGTGAGCTTACTCTGGTGACGGAGTTTTTAGGCCGCCTTAAGGCCTCAGTCAGTGGCTTAACGACTTTAAACTTCACTTCTGTCACTGTCACTTTAAGTCTTTACACAAGTGCGAAGACTTAAATAATATTCATTTAGAATATGTTCTTCAAAGCATGCTGTGTTCACTGTTTTTTAGAAACTACGCAGTAATTACTTGCTTAAGACTGTTAAACTAGGTTAAGTTTAGCTTAAGTTTCAATTTGTGAACCTTAAATAAAAAAAATAAAAAAAAAAGTAAGCAAAGTTGATTGTAAAGTTTGCATGGGTATGAATACTCAGGCATTTACATGTTTACTAGATCTTTACAGCATCTTATAGAACACGGAACGGGCATTGTTGAAATGGTTTACTCAGCACCTAAACTTTTCCGGCCTCCTCTCAGCTTTTCTGGCCATATCCAAGGAAAGTCAATGGTTAATACGTGAGGAGCTGACTAGCCGCAGCTTTCCTCAGAATGTTTTCCATCACCTTATAACTCGTATTAAAGCGCATATCAATTTTCATAGTTAAATAACACGCCACTACAATATAATTTATTATTTACGTCGATACGTCGCGATGGCGACGCGGCAGACCGCGAACAAGATGGAGGGACGTACTCGCCAAATTCCGGGCCGACTGGACCATATTAGCACAGCAAAGAGATGAATGGAAGGAGTGGGGGGAGGCCTTTGCCCAGCAGTGGGACATTGAGGGCTCATAATAATAATAATTTACATTGAAATAATAACATCTGAAACTGGTGCTAACGGCACAGTACTTACTGTTTATGCGGGGATGGAATGATGATCGAAGGCTCAAAGGTTCTTTGACATAAATCGATCAATACCTTATGATGGTACCAATGGCTCATAATATGTTTGCCTTAGAACAATGTGAAATAATTTGATCCAAAAATACGCCATCAACATAATGAACGGGATTTACGCAGGTGAAACCGCGGGGCGCAACTAGTTTTGAAATAAATAATATCTTTGGACATTTCACACAGCGTCATCTAGTCAACATTTCAGCAATTTAATGCTTGTTATGGTCACCAGATGGCTCATTGAAAACTTTGGTACATCTTTTTTTAAATACATATCACAATGTAGAAAACACCCAGACACGGAACATATCTGCAGAAGATACAAACATTTGTCCTGCAGCGGGGATCGAACCTGCAACCTCCGCGTCTCAGCTGGGTCTATGCCCACTGCGCCACAGAGGTCGTCTTGAGGTCAAATGTCAGCTCTGAAAGCTTTTCGGCGACCAAAATTTTATAACCATAGTTGGCCTCTTGTACGATAACAAAACAATATTGTAAGTACGTTAGACGGCCTTACTTATAATATTACTTGTTAATTTGAGAATAATACAATTTATTTCAAATGTCCAACATTGTCTTGGCTATGTTATATCTAAATAAATATCAGAGAATATGTACCTATTAAGGCAAAAGACGAAAATGAACTTTTCCTTTTTGTCCGGATTCAGCCCAAAAGAACATTGAGAGAAAATTGGTCTTTAACTACTTTAACATCCGACTTCGTTTTACTTTTGTCAAGTCCTTCCTTATCTATGTTATGACACTATGGGGGGCTACTGTAACGTTTTTGTTTTGTATTATTTTTATTGCAACGCTCGTGGCATTAACAGATGTGTGTTTCGTGCTTTGCAGGGTAAATTAAATTGTTAGTCTTTTCAAGAATTTAAGCAACGACGAAAGCTTTCAGAGACCCTCAACCACCTGGAAACCTTCGTCGTGGCTTAAGCCACTAAATGAAAAGAAGAATGAACTAAAAGACTTAAGTCTCAAGACTTGCTTGAGACTAAATGACGCTGTGTGAAATGTACAAAGGTATAAATTATTTATTATTATTTTTATTGTTGTTTTTTATAAGTATGTTTTCGTAGTAGCTCTATGTAATTTTATCGGCTCGAAAAGATGACGAAACAAGTCCCGTTTATTGTGATTGCGCGGGAAATGTGTTCTCATCTCCGATGTAATTGGTTTAACTTAAGACTCCATCTCCTAAAACATTGTTGCCGTTATAACGGACCTATTTTAGCGGAGACAGTATTCATCAAACTTTTGATGTCAGTAGATACTGTACCCCAAAACATATCTTTATTGTTTTCAAAACTGTCGTGAGTTGTATAGACATTATATTAATATAAAACAACGGAAAATTACTCACGTAATAATATTGTGTATTAAGATTCCGACAATTTAAAGATTTAAGCATACATAGGGCCATAAGAACATAGGGACAGAGAAACTGCGACTTTGTTTTATACTATGTATTGATATCCTGATATCAATACATAGTATATTGTTAGCAGAGTCCCTTGTCGATGACAAATCGACAGACGGCACCTACATAAAAGGCGAGCGCACGGCGGCGCTCGCTCACTTTGTGCTTGGCTTTCGAACGAGACGGATGTCTCGGCTTCCTAGGGACTTTGTGTTGTTAGGTCGTTTTCTTGTATTTTGTAATCGTGTAGCCTATGTCAGTGCTTATTTTGGTTTAATGGTGTAAACTGGTGTTTCCTTTGCTTTATTTGTTATCCTGACAAACTCAAATTGTTCGCTTATAAAGATAATTTTGTCCTGATGATTTGACTATTTGTGTTAATAAAGTTGTTCTTCTATTTTTTAAATGATTTTCACTTCTGGTTTCCAATATCAGAAGGTGGGATTCATTCTCGCCCACTTAATCATTTTTCGGTCTGTGGAGGGTATTTGAATAAAAACGAAGTAAACACCAATTATCTTTGTTCGAGTTGTCTGATGACCTACATAGGTTTCGTCGTCGCGACAGGAGTGATGATTCACGTAGTAACCCGTTCTCGAAGCAGAATTCGTTCCAGGGGTAGATCTAGTTCGCAATGTAGGTCAAGGTCGGATCGTAGCGTGCATTTTTACGCAGTGGCTTTGCCACCCATCATCTTGACAATAGTTTTGTTCCGGCTTTGTGTTATTTTCGTAGTTTTGTTGTTTTTGTGATTTTGTGTTTGTGCGTTTAACAAAAATCGTAAGTACCTACCCTCATTTTGATAAAATGTCTGGACGTTCGTCAAGGACTAGAGATCGTGAAAATGTACAAAGGAGAGATCGTTCAAGTAGTGGGAGTCGCAATCGTCGTTGTCTGACGTCTAATAGTCGATATGTTCGTTCGTTGACGCAAAGTCGTAGTTGAGAGGTTGTGTCTCAGGCAACGGGTCAAAGAGTGACTTCGGGAAAGTTTGGTTTAGTTTTCACTTTGTCCTCGTAATGTTGACATGGATGCTCATTGCTCGTGGTACGAACATCTATTGTTTCTTGACATTCACTGAGTGTGTACGTGCGAAAATCGTTATTGCGGCTCAATATCGTGATAAGTTTGTCGAACGAGCTGAGGGTCGCTGCTGTGGTGGATGTGGTCAAATACTTGTCGGTTTATGTTAGGCCCAAAATGTCGTTTTGTTTGTGATCGAGGTATGTGTCTTATGCGGTGAAGCGTGAGGCTTCTAGGTCTTCTGGCAATGGGATCTGCCAGAGAGGGATGATTTCGATCAATAAAACTGCGTTTGTAGACGAGGGCTTGAAGCCTGGAGAGAGTTCTTCAGATTTTGTGGCATTTTTTTGATACGGAAGTTGAGTATCTGGGCTGACTAATTGAACATGGTCAGGTACGGCCGAGTCGGGTACCTACTTGTGTGGGGAGGTTCTACAGTTTTTGGAGTTGGTTGGTGTAGAGAAGCAGCTACTGCTTTCATTCGGTCACTGAACGGAGGTTTGGTACTTTGAGCCGACGGCTCGCCCACTAATTGTGAATCATTGTTAGTTTTCAGAAGGCAATGTGCATTCTGGCTGTTCACTGCTTACCAACAGATGGTATGCGCTGGAGTGGTTCGCTGGATCGTGCGACGGGTGAACTCAATCAGCCGATGAGCGTGTGGTGCTCTAGCGTGGACACCGGGTGCTGGCTGAGCTTCGTGCGAGAGTGCAGTGCAAGGCCATCTACGTCCCGTCTGCTCGATGCCGAACTGCGCAGCGATAGCGGGATGGTGGAGCAAGCGCTTGTTGATGCCTCTGCTCGTTATTCACAACTATGACTAGCAAGCGCTTGTTGATGCCTCTGCTTATTACTCATATTTGTGACAAAGCAAGCGCTTGTTGATGCCTCTGCTTATTACTCACATTTGTAACTAAGCAAGCGCTTGTTGATGCCTCTGCTTATTACTCACATTTGTGATGAAGCAAGCGCTTGTAGATGCCTCTGCTTATTACTCACATTTGTGTCAAAGCAAGCGCTTGTTGATGCCTCTGCTTATTACTCACATTTGTGACAAAGCAAGCGCTTGTTGATGCCTCTGCTCATTATTCACAACTGTGATTAAGCAAGCGCTTGTTGATGCCTCTGCTTATTGTCCACAAATGGCTGTTTTGACAAGACTCACTATGTGTTGGTCTATTTTTGAACATTGTTTGGCGAGCGATAGACGTCCGGAGTTTATCGTTTGTCATGCTTTGTTTTTAGCTAGCGAAGCCGTGTAAAAGTTAATAATTCAAGTTTTGAGTTTAACTTCATGTGTTGATGGTGGGACTCTTGTTGTAGATACATGAGTGCACACATGTGTCTATGATGTGGGATTCTGTCACAACTTTAAAGAAACCTTTGGAGTTTTTTTTTATTACTATTTTTGAACTCAAATTAAGTAACCGTCCCTTGCGAAATTTCATTTTGAAGTTATTGATAACTTTGCTGAGACTATTTTGGCTTCAGGTTTCAGACTTACTTACTTTATGGGTATTTTACGGTTGTTGTCTGGTGTGTTTTAGAGAACGAGAATAACCATGACGATGATGACTAGATTGCCGGAGAAGGGCCTTCGAGAGATAAGGTGACGGTGGACGGAGCGCGCTGTCCCGCCAGCAGGCGACCGCGCTGTCCCGCCCGCAGGCGACCGCGCTGTCCTACTAGCCAGCGAGCACGCTGTACAACATGGAATCAGTGGAACAAGCATCAGCCTTGTTCCTAAATAAGTATTTGAGAGACGTCTCAATAGTGTTAAGAGAGATGGTATGACTTTTTGGATGATTTATTGTTGAAAGACGATGTATGAATTGATTGGCAGATCGAGTGTAAGAGGAGTATGGAACACTGGGTGTAAACTGGCAGCCTATCTTAAAAAGCTTTCTTTTTCAGATGAAGACGAAGATGAACAAGTTTCTGGCACAGGTCCCTCCGTGCCTGTGTTAGGCGCGATCCGAAGGCGAGTTCGCCGTCGGCAGCTGTCGCCGCTTCCAGTGGCACCACACCGCGTTCCCGGGTCGAGGACGACCCTCTGTCAGGAGAGGCCGTGTTAGCAGAGTCCCTTGTCGATGACAAATCGACAGACGGCACCTACATAAAAGGCGAGCGCACGGCGGCGCTCGCTCACTTTGTGCTTGGCTTTCGAACGAGACGGATGTCTCGGCTTCCTAGGGACTTTGTGTTGTTAGGTCGTTTTCTTGTATTTTGTAATCGTGTAGCCTATGTCAGTGCTTATTTTGGTTTAATGGTGTAAACTGGTGTTTCCTTTGCTTTATTTGTTATCCTGACAAACTCAAATTGTTCGCTTATAAAGATAATTTTGTCCTGATGATTTGACTATTTGTGTTAATAAAGTTGTTCTTCTATTTTTTAAATGATTTTCACTTCTGGTTTCCAATAATATATATATATGATACCCAGTGGGTAAAGTCGGCCTGATGATGATGACGATGAAGATCTCAGCTTGTAATAGTCCATTGCATTCGGCATTTCACGACAATAATAATTATCATTCGAGTTTACGAAGTAATTTGGTATGTAATCAGATATTATGGCTGTTTTATGACGTTGTCGTACTTACAGAGGCTTTACTGATATCTGGAAAATCTATTACGCTGATTGGAATAGATAACGTATGGTATCAGGCATTTAACTTTTATAAGGCGAAAACAGATCTACTTCATACTTCTATTAAGGATTCTACTTTTATAAGACGGAAACAGATCTACTTTATACTTCAAGGTTGGAATGTTTATTACTCAGAATATCCGATTTAATCTTTGAATATTTTTGTTTTTAAAGATACTTTGAAGGGAATCATTTCATTAAATAAATAAGTCCTACTATCCTACTAATATTATAAATGTGAAAGTTTGTGAGAATGTTTGTTATTCTTTCACGCAAAAACGGCTGGACCGATTTGGTTGAAATTTGGTAGGTAGATAGTTGATACCCTGGATTAACACATAGGCTACTTTTTATCCCAATATTCCCGCGTAAAACGGGACTTCCGCGGGTGAAACCGAGGGGCGCAGCTAGTGATTAATAAAACATGTATGTTTATTATTAAATGACTTAGAAGACCCTCAATAAAAGAAGTTTCTCAATTATTGGCATATTTTATATTTGTGTTCGCAGATAACTTTACTGATTTGTGAACTGGTTTTGATGTTTTTTTTTTGTTGGAAAAGAGAGATTTTTGTTTTAGTTCGGTGTAAATCAGATAAAAATATATAGCAATATTTGTATTCCAACTAGGTAGTTTCCACTTCCAAAGTTTCAGCTACTTTGTATCTATTTTAGAAACAGCAAAATAATATAAAACATGTCTAGTTTGTGCGAGAAAGTTAACAGACAAAGTTAGCCTGTTAGACTTCACTACTATGTACGAATTGCTACAGAAATAAATAAGTAATCCAGTTACTTTTGTACTTTGCACTCATCGTAGACTTTTTATAATAGAATTTGGAAAATCAATGTATTTAACAAATAATAAATTTTGAAAAACTAAGATTTCTGCAGAAAAGAAAGGAAAAAATTAAAAGCTTTTTTTTTATAACTAAATCTAAAATCTTGCTAATTCATGGGTTTGAACATTATAAACACTGAAAACGTGATATTTACCATGATTCGTGTATAAGTTTTCGTATAAGTTTCCCGCTATTTCAGCACAGTTGCTAATCTAATATTAAGAATGAGCAACAATATAAAAGAAAACAATTGAAACGAGCAAAGACAACGCGCTTCCAGTAACTCTGTTAAAACAACTCAATACCGCTTACAGTCCGGCGAACTAACATCGCACATCCCTTCCTCGGGGAGCCATTCGAGCTTTTAGTTCGCCGTCGTGACTCCCAGCCGAATGTGCAGGCTGGGTACATTACGATTAGCTCCCTTATTCATCATCATCATCATCAGCCCTTTTTATCAGCCCACTGCTGGGCATAGGCCTCCCTTATTCATCAGAAATTTATTATCTATACTAATCTATACTTCCATACTAATATTATAAAGAGGTAAAATTTGTGTGTTTGTTTGACGGTGGTAATCTCCGAAACTACTGAAAATTTAAAAAAAAAATTCACGGGTGTGTAGAATGGACTGCCCGGGTGGCTATATTTTATCCCAGTAACTTTATTAGTACACCCGGGCGAAGCCGGGACGTGCTACTAGTCGAATATATTTTGTTCAACTACTTTTGTCGCGCTGCTCGGGTTTTTCTGGCTGGCTAGATTTTGATTAGTTCCCTTATTAATGAAAGACAAAATAATATTTGTAAGTGCTACTTTTGTCTGCTTGTATATCTAGACATATTTTTAATCGTTTTCTCAACTCTTTTTACTCATAATACGACGAGAAAGCTTTGCGAAATCCTCATAACCAAACGCGTGCGTTAGATTGTGAGCTAAATAACAGATTGGCTTCTAATTTTTACAAATACCACTTAAACGAGTAAGCAAAACATCATTACATAAAATTCTACCTTTAGTTAATACCTACTAGGTTAGAATACAGTGTTCATTTTTATTAAATTCGTTTTTTAAGTCGTGTAGGTGTTTTTTGTTTCTGTCTGTTTTTTTTTTTTATTGTTTGTTCCTTAACTCAATAAAAGTTTATGTAAATATCATAGCTAAAATAAATTTTAGAATTAAATTCTATTAATTCCGGTGCGCTCTAGAACACACCATTGCTATCTCAGCTCTTTGAACTTTCATGTGCACACTTTAACTGTCACTTCAAGGCAATTAGAAAATTGCTTTCTGATCTTGGTCTTGTTGCATTTTCTGATAAAAACTTTTGTCGTTTTAAAACCTTGTTCAATATAAGTGGGATATCCTACTATCTTGCTAATATTATCCTACTATCCCACTACTATCCTACTAATATCAGCGTGGTTATTTTGAAAAATTTTATGGATTTCAGAAAAGAAAAGCCAGATAACGTGCAATCTCTTTCGTCATGTTTTGAATGTCGTCAAGAATCGTGCAGCTGTTTATTATCCTTTTTACCAAGACATCCAATAATAACAACAATGTACCTTAACAGCTAATTCAACACGTTTTGTTATATAATAAAATCGTATTATAAAGTACGTGCTTCCGTCTCGGCAGCAGAGCTTCCGTGTTGCACTACAATATCTTATAACGGTATAACAGATAGATGAACTGAGTTTTACGAGATAACGTTGTTGTTTTTTTTATTAATTACCAAATAAACAGAGATTAAGCTATAAACTAATTATGGATAGCACTTTAAGTCACGAAGGTTTATCGTGAGCTATTGTGAGACACTCATAAATAAAATAAAGTTAAAAATAATTTAACAAAAAATTAAGAATTAGGTACCTTTATCTAAACATCACTCATACTACATGAAATATGATTAGTAAACATTATGTACTCAGGTGTTACATCCATTACTAGATGATTTAAACAGCGTCAGGAGGCAATCTTTGCCTATACTTAACAGGACACTGTAGTGCCTAGGATATTGTTGATATGGAATAGGCTTGCCCAGCACCTACACCATCCTCTCAGCTTAGCCGCCCGTATCCATAGGAAAGACAATTATATGTATACTTCTATTCTTATATTATTAAGAGGTAAAGTTGGTTTGTTTGTTTGACAGAGGTAATCTACGAAACTTCTCAGCCGATTTCTAAAATTCTTTCACCGATGTGTAGAATGAATTGTGCCATAGCCTGTACTTTATCTAAGTAATTTCATTGGTACACCCGTGCAAAGCCGGGGCGTGCTGCTAGTCTTAGAACAACGGGAAATTACTCACGTAAAAATATTGTCAATACCGACAATTTTTCGTTTTTTCCGGAGAATCTTCATCTGGGCTGTTTTCTACTTCTGTATTACATTTTAAAGAATTTCATAAAAATTTTCATTTTCTACAAAGTCTAATCGAAGTTTCTTTCTAATAATTTTTCTAATCGGACTTCGAATCACGGTTTTCTTTATGTCATTGTACCAAAATAACTTTGCAAAAGCAATATACAAGGGGATGAGTGTAATCTACAAGATAAGAAGCAGGAAAATACGTATACAAGTTGGAGATACCACGTCTAATGTGTTCCTAAATCCGACGCCAAATGCTTTACCGAAAGATACGTACTTTAGGGCACTGTAACTATGTATTTAGTTGCGTAATTTAGTCACAATAAATATATTATATTTTAGATATATTAATATCATATCATGATATTAGACTTCACATATAGGTACTTACATAAAGTTTATATGCCCATTATCACGAGCTTTTAACACTGATGGAAAACTTCGTGAGAAATCCGCGGCCGTTAGAGCCCACGTAAGTTACAGAGAACATAGAACACCCGTTTTTGAAGTCGGTTAACGGAGAACAATATATTCATCCAACACGGTGTCTACTAAAACAAGCCGCGCAGTAATCAAGTCATAACCGCTGTTTAACCTCCCTTGCGACCTCAGAAATATTCTCACAAAGAAAATGAACATTTTTTACAATGTTAACATAATTTGACCTACTTTTGTTACCACATTAATTACAGTTATTTCGGCGTTGAATATTCTGTGTAATGATCGTTTTAATGATGATAATAAATTAAATTATACGCGCATTTTTTAGTTTGTTTGCCATTTGGGTTGTGGCTTAAAAAAATTACAGACTCGTCTCATTAAAACGAGATTTATCTGACACTGTGTTTATCAAGTGAGTTAGGTGTGGCCCGTTTTCATATTAAATATTTTTCTATCTATTTTATAACCTTTTGTTTCCATAAGATTTTGAAAATAAATAAACTAAAAAATATTTTTCAAAGCCTCCATAACTCTATTTTCATTCAAACCGAATAAACGGTTCGTTTTTAGATCATCCGAGATTCTGTCATGCATTTATAATAACTTGATCAATTTTTCATTGAACACGTTCGGTTGATATCCAAAAGACCACGTTTTACGACTTCATATCAATTTGCAACTTTCTAAAAAACGGCTGAAAATTCTCGGACGTGTTTTTGTTGAAAATGTTGACAGAAACTATTGTGTCGTCCCTCATAAGTAAGTTCGTAAACTTGCTCATGCAAGTGCACTCTTGTGACGGTGTTTTGAATGCATGTATGAATGATTTTTTATGCAAATTGTAATATAGGTACACCTTATTGCATCAAATAAAAAAAAACAATGGATTATCTTACAACCTCCACCCTTTTTAAAGTATTAATAAAATATAAGAAAATATATTTTTGGAGGTATATAAGCTATTTATATAATAAAAGAGCTTTCATTTTGACATTTGACCTATAAAATAAACTGCTTTTTTTTATCCAAAAACCAATTTATCTTCGTCGACGCCACCCCAAACATCTATTACAGTACAATGCAGATAATAAGTTAGGTAATCTAAAATAGAGACCACACGTTACCGGATTTTGAATCTTTTTCTTGCACTGTTAAGTAATAATTATTTTACTTTGCAATGGATTCTTTCTCGTATAGGTCACTGCATAAAACATCTGTCATAGATGAAAAGGCCTATTATTATTGTCATGGATTAAAATAGTAGATTGTTATACAAGGTGAGAAAGGTACATTTTTCGATGCACGAGATTATATGCCGCAACGTGAGCGCTAATAGATCCAGTGCATTGAAAGGCCTTTCTTTCGAGGTAAAACGAAGACCTTTAGCCGTCCTAAAAACTCCTTCACCAGTTGGCCACTTGCTCATACGAACGAACAAACGAACGAACCTTATTATTTTCGCCTTACGAATAAAATCCAGGTGCATATAGTCTGTTCTATAGGCGAATTCAATCCGTCCAGGCGAAGACCCTTAGGCGTCCTAAAACCTCCTTCACCAGTTGGCCACTTGCTCATACGAACAAAAATTAAAATTATTGCCTTACGAATAAAATCCAGGTGCATATAGTCTGTTCTATAGGCGAATTCAATCCGTCGCTGTCCCAGCGTGTCAGTGCGTGATTACAGCGGCAAATTGATGAAGCCGTTGCTCCGATGTGTTCCACAAATACTCCTTTTGTTGTTCCTTTCACAGCTGCAACAGATGTATAATACATGTTTAAGTAACATCGAGTAGATAGAGAATTTCTGAAGCCTGTGTTGCGTTTCTACATACAGTTCATATTTTGTGTGAGTGCACAGATTACAAAAGTACAGATAGGTACCTCATCTCGAACATTGAAATGACTCCTTCATTTTTTGTCGGTAACTTGTCTTCCATGTTTCATCCAGCGTGTATTTCATACTAAAGTATAAAACTTCATAGAAATACAAAACAAAACGAATCCCCAAATAAAATTTATAGTAAAAATTCGTGTGTTAAATAACGTAACATTTTATTCGTCCCAATGTTTTCAAAGTCCGACCGCGCTCTTGCATTTTACACGCGGCGTGCACGCGATCGCAATACAAACCCAGATGGAATTTGTTTGACCTGCGATCAAGTGAATATATAGGACTATCTGCTATTGTACCTTTGGAAGTACATTCTTTGGTTGTACTTATAATAATAATAATAATAAATAAATAAATATCCTTGGACATTCCACACAGCGTCATCTGGTCCCAAGCTAAGCAACCTAATGCTTGTGTTATGGTAACCAGATGACTGATATAATAACATAGATACATTTTTTTTTGTAAATACATACACACATACATACACTTAACGCTATTTATTCAGTAGTTTTTATATTTTTATTACTGTGTTAAACAACAACATAGGTATTATAATGCAAATTGATCTGTAAGTATGTTAGTCATTCAAACACGCATTGAGTTTTTATTATTTATGTCTCGTCAGAATATTCATTTGGCAATAAATATTTCTCGAATATAGTCTAGTACCGTAACCTCGATAAAAGTTGGCGCTACGTCACCTGCAATGTATTTGTAACGTTGACTGTCTAAGTATGGACATAACATTTTGAATGTAGACAATTTATTATTAAAAACAAAAAAAAATACAAGAATTAAAAAATAACCTTTGGCCCACTGCAGGCTGTACAAAGACCTCTCTTTCAAGAAAACATGAAGACTCAATGCAATTAACTGCATATTCAATGTTCATGCAAAACTCATGCACTCATGCAACTATGTTTCATCTAATATCTATAAATTTATGTTACAAAAACTACAGTCACAGAAAAAATTGCATTGTAAATAGTCGTAAGTCTAAATATGATCTACAATACTAAAAAGTAGGGACCAGTTTTCTTCAATACTAGTTGTACTTTTTATACAGCTTTAATGCAACGTTTTTGGTTAAATTCTCAAAAATTTTGCGTCCAGTACCAACACCCTCGTAGACGGGCTACGAGTTACGTAGCACTCACGTAGCCCGTAGCGTTCCCGTAGCATTCTCTTATCTCTTTATGTTTTGTTTGTGTCGTGACCCTCGTTTTGTTTCACTACACAAGCATACATAGAGCTACTTAAACGTGTAGTAATACGGATAGGAATGAAAAAAGTAAACAATTATATAAATTATTTTATTGATGATACAAATGGTCCACATTAGCGCGCAATAGAGATGAGTGGAAGAAAGGAAGGGATGCCTTTTAAATCAATGATGGATCTAGTCAACTGATTTACTAAGATTAATTGTGCATTGCATTGAAACAATATGGATTGGATACTATCATTATTTTCCAGCGAATTTCGAAACCGAATTTTCGGAATACAATCGTGATCTGTTTTTCAATTCGTTTACTTTACATTAACATTAATAATTATTGTCCTATTGCATGGATAAGACTTCCCTAATTTTTCAAACTTTTCTGTCCCTGGGTAAAATCTCAGATTATTAATTTACCTAAGTAAACTTTAATGAAAATTTAAATTTATAAGAAAATGGGTACATTAAATTAAATAAGTACCTACTCAACTAATTTCAGTATTACTACACTTTTTGTTGGTTGTAAAAATATCTATGTACGTTATGTAAAAACATGTTTGTTTTTATATAAGGATTTACGATTATGCGACTGTTACGACGCTCCGAATATTAAGGGAGTGTATTTAGGCTCGAATATTACATACTTGTTCATGTTAAGCTTCTTATATTGGCAATACTACATTATTTTATAAAAAATTGTGAGTTCCTTTCTTCCTTCCTTCGTATGAGCAAGTGGCCAACTCTGGTGACGGAGTTTTTAGGCCGTATTAATAGTGAGTTTGTACAATATACATATATGACTTGGAGGTTAAAAATACATCTATTTTTATTCTAGGGTATTTTTTTTTTTCTATAAGTTATACTTCATTGCATAAGTTTTTGAAATCAGATATTTATGCAAAAATCTCTAAATGCACAATAGGTCAAGATTGTACGACTAAAGTGAAAACCGAATATTATATTTAAAGAAAAGATAATATAGGTAGTCGTTTTTGCGTTTTATTTTCTAGTTTATTTCGTTTTTGTACAGTTAGGTACTGTCAGTACAAAAATTAAATAAACGCCAAAATTGATGACTGAAAATGAAAATATACTTACATCAAATTGATCTAAGAAATATAGCAAAGTTTGCTTAGATATTTTGAACAACGAAATCTTTTATGAAACAAAGAGTAGTATGAAAATTTGGGTAATTTCTACAATACTGGATGATTCAAACTAGGTATATCGAATTCATCATGTTGACTATGTCATTGTATTCCAGAAGCCTATATCAATTTGACATACTGTACCATCTGGACGCCTCAGGCAGAAGTAAATCATAACATCTTGGGCGCAATATCGGTTATACAGCGTGTCCGGACGTAGCAGCCGGAGATCAAGGAACCGCAGCAGGAAATGAAGCGACGGAGACAATCCCCCTGTATAATATTGTTAAGCTTTGATGTTATATAATGATTGAACGTCATATCACGGCCGTAGTCTACCTGGCAACTCAGACGAAAGGCAAGAAATTTTTTAAATTGGCTGTTTAGTTTCGGAGATTACCTCCGCCAAACAAACAAACCAACATTGCCGCTTTCAAATATTAGTATAGATAAGCAGATTCAAGCGACCCGTACGATACGCATTTGTATGACTTTCTATAAAATTAATACAACAATAACGGTCCGTTTGATGCAATGCGTTCGATGCGTACAATACAACACCGAAAGGTGAACAACACTTAGCTTGAAACTCGAAAAATGAAGTCGAATTAGCTTTCTATAACTTTTTTTCACGTCAATCAAAAAAGATGGCGAATGGGTGCCCGACACAAGACGTCCGCGTGGCAGACCACCACGGAGATGGCGGGACGAGTTGGATGTGCAGCTTCCAGATTGGCCCACTGCGGCCAAAGATAGAAAAAGCTGGAAGAGAGGGAGGGAGGCCTTTGCCCTGCAGTGGGACAATATGGGCTAAAAATAAAAAAAATAAAAAAAATAAAAAAAATCAAAAAAGATGGCGGTTTTGCAAATGATGCTTCTGGCTTCTGAATTAATTGTAATAAAACCGAGAAAAATACTCGAAAAATAAAACAATTACATTTTTGAATGCATCCAAAAAAATTGTAGATTTACGAAACTGTTTATCGCTAATTAGGTGGCAAAAACCTTATTTTAATTGTCTCATTACGAAGAGCTTAACTTCATTAGACGGCGATCAGCTATAACTCATGTCGTGATAAGTTAAATAATGCTTCTAATATTCACAAAATGTATTTAAATTTCATTTCGGTGTAGAGATGGACCATTTTTGTTGATTTGAAAATAATTTTACATGAAATTTGCTGCAATCTTAATTTTAGATATAAAAACTTATAGAGTTTCTAGTAGGGAGCTTACTACATAAAACTTTATTGTCATATTATCTGACCTGGTGAACTTCGAACCGCTAAATTTTGCTTTTGTAAATTTCATAACTATTTTAAGATCAAAAGTAGCCACAACGATCCCTTCCTTATCCATTCATCATTTTACTACGTTCCCAAAGATTCTTCATTGAATTTCAAAATACAAAAAAAATGTTTTAGGTACTTCTAAAATTAGAATAAAAGTTTCGATTCAAATTAGGACTATAAAACAAAATTACATCCCTATTCTTATTAAAAGCAATTTAATTTAAGGCAAGGGATTTTTTTAATGAGCATTACAACAATCTTTAATTAGCAATTAGGGATGTTTTGGTACGCGGTACCTACAATTAATTGTCTGCACGTTCAGAGTTCCGTGTTCCCGTGAAATAAACGCTTCGTTGGATTGTTATGGAGATTGCGTGTCAAGTGTTCTGTACACTGGGTGTATAATGAAATGCTCTTGAAAACTTCAACAGTGCATTACGATGATCGTCCTCGGCTGTGGATGATGATGATGATGGCTCATACTTACGCCAAAGTCTCAAAATGATGGATGCGACAGGCACAGGATCAGAGAGACTGCCGTGAAAATGAGAAGACCTATTATACTCAGCAGTGGATAATTAAATAGATAGATAGATAGAAGGAATAGATAGTTTAATATTGTGAGTTTTCGTGAGTAAACATTTTGCAACTTGTATAGGTACCATTTATGATACTGAGTCTTAATGTCGAGGTGCATGAAAACAATGAGAATAATGCTTCAACTGCTTTGTCTCAGATGTATTTTGTCTTTTACGACAAGTCTAATTTGAATCTCGTACTTGTATGAAGGTTTTTTTTATTTACAACTACTGCCGTAATTGAGTCATTATCATCATTCTCCTGCTCTTATCCTGCGTTAACTGGGTTTAGCACATCATGGTTTCGTCTTCCACTCACCTTTATCAGATCAGATCTGAATTCATTTAATAAATTTAAAATGTCGCACTCTTTCTGCCCCCCTCCAAGTGTTGTCAAAAATTGCTACTAAAGGATTTGTGATAAAATAATTAGAATATTTTCAAAATGTCTTATTTCATTTATTATACTGAACTTACACTTTAAACGATGAATAATATCGCTAACTTTTATTCAGACTCCCGTCCCGGCTTTGTACGGTTGTACTTATAAAACTACCGGGATAAAATAGCCTAATAAAATCGCAGGTCAGCTTAGGTTGGAGGAAACTGAATTCTTAGATTAACCAACATAAGCTGACCTGCGATGATTGATCACGATGCAACATTTTCGATTTGTAGAGTAGAGGGACAGGCTGTAGTAACTCCTTCGAATGCCAGCACCTTGGCAACTGGCGTTAAGCCCTCTCCACAAACCTGGTCCAAGTGCCATTTTTAGCTCTTATATTGAATCCGTAAGTGATGAGCTCGATCGGATTTGTTGTTTTTGAGCATTTCTCAATCTTGTATTTGCTCAGAAGATCAAAGATTAGCACTTTGATCTCCATCAATGCAAATCTGATTCCTGTTGGCAAGAGAATAAAGAATATAAATCATGCAACGCTATTAGACTAGACGAGCTTGAATACAGGGTTTGGGTCCTGAAGGCATTACTATTAGAGCATACTCTTAATAAAATAGGTAGTTCAGAAATACTTTAAATTACAAAGGGATTTATAAATGGTTTAGACCACCTTTAGGCCTCCGTCATGGCTTCAGACTTTGAGCCTTGACCAGGACCGACAAAAACGTATCATTTCAAAAACAAGTAGTAGGTAATCTGTTCCAAATCTTACCAATGCAAACCCTGGGTCCTGAACCGAAAGGATTGTATGAAAATGGCTTGATATTATGCTTGTTCTCATCAGAGAACCTGTCGGGGTCGAAGGTCAGGGGGTTCGGGAAGTACTGAGGGTCCATGTGGAGAGAGTTGCAGCTGTTGAAGATCGCGTCACCAGGTTTTAACTGTTGAGGATAAAACTGGATGAGCTATAAACTGGATGCGCTATTATCTATTATCAAAATAAGCGGAAGATATGTATGTTTGATTTAACCCCTGGAAGCGCTAGTTCAATTTGTTTCTGTATTAAGAATGTCTAGAGAAGGGCTAAATGGGATATTAAAAACTAAACTATATGGGTGGTGAAACCGGTGGATACAGCTAATAGTACCAAAATTGAATTTTTTTACTCACAACAAAGGGTTTGCCTCCTTCTCTTGGAGGTGGTAGCTCGTACGTTTTCACACAGGCTCTGTCAAGGATTATAGCAGGCGACCATCTTCTTAGAGTTTCTGAAACAGTAAGTAATGTAAAAAAAAAACAAAATATGATCATGATTATTTTCCAGTGGCTTTACATTTCCAGAAGGAGGAAGGAGAAAGAGGAGACATTTGCCCAGCAGTGGGACAATATAGGTTAAGTAAAAAAAACTGCTTCCAACCTACCATTCACAACGCAGTCCAGGTACTTCAACTCCGCCATGTTGTCAGTAGTCAACTCTCCGTGCTTCTCCTTAAAGTCTATGATCTCCTGGTACAGACGTTCTTCAATGTCAGGGTTGATAGCAAGCTCATGGATGCACATCACAAGCATAGATGCTGATGTTTCAAAACCAGCAGCGAAGAAAATAAATGCTTGACCTGTCAGCTCATCGATTGTCCACTCTGGAAATGTTTGAAATTGTTAAGCTACTTAGTAAAAATCTTCACAACATGTGTTCTTCTATTTACCCATATCTGACGTCATCTCAGCACTCATACCTTTCTTACTCATGTACTTAGTAAAAATTAAATAATTATGGAGAATAAGGCAGCTGGATGGAAACTCCGCGAGTAACACCGTAAAGCGTAGCTAGTAGTAAATAAATAATAAATATATAAATAAATATCCTTGGACATTCCACACAGCGTCATCTAGTCCCAAGGTAAGCAATTTAATACTTGTGTTATGGCAACCAGATGACTGATATAATACTTAGATACATTTTTTTTTGTAAATACATACATACATATTATAGATAGAAAACACCCAGACACGGAACAAATATCTGCAGAACATACAAACATTTGTTCCGTAGCGGGGATCGAACCCGCAACCTCGGCATCTCAGCCGGACGTTCGTCCAACTGCGCCAGAGAGGTCGTCGAATAATTATATTTCAACGATACAACGTTACACTTACCTCTTGGAGTCTCCATCAGTAATTGAATCATGTCTGGACGGTGCACGTTGGTAGCCTTCCTGTGTTTCATCGTGTTCGAGACAATATCTCTGAAGAAATCGTATGTTTTAGTAGGATGAAGTCTGAGACCGAGTTTCTGAAATTGATGAGAGAATCAATCGACAGAAGAAATCAATTTTGTCCCCACTTGAGCTGCATTTTTATTTATAACTCTGAACGAAAAGCTAATTAAAAAAGAATCATCAGAACCGGTTCACCCTGTTGCAAAATATTTTATCTAAGCGACAAATCTATTGAAAAAAAGAAAGAAAAATGCGTTTATTAGTTTTTTTTTTTCAGTTTGCTGTACATTTTCCAGTCTTATAAGGTGTTTCTATTGCCTGTTTAAAGTGGATCCCTCGTTAAAGTGGATTTCACAAACAATTTTATCAAAACTCAAGGCACTTATGTATTAGTTAAAAGAAAAGACTTAACATTTGTATTTATAGATAAACATAAAAACTTTACTACGGTAAATCTAAATGCACCAACTCACCCTACAAAGCGAAGGAAACTGTTCTGACAGGAACAAAATCAGTATCTGACGAGCGTCAAAGTTCAATAACTTCTGTCCCATGAGGAAAAACTCATTCTCCTTGTCTTTAAGGGAGTTTACTTGAAGACCGAAGCTAGCTGACGCGATGACGTCATTGGAGTAGCGTCGCATCAGGTCGTCTACGTCAATATCCTCGTTCAAGTGCTCTGCCAAGAACAAATACGACCTAAGTCATAATTACCTATAATAATTATCTATCTTTCAAAACACGCGGTAAGAGATTGCACGTTATCTAGCTTTTGTTTCCTGAAATCCATCGCGTTAAAAAAACCACGCCATGTCGTGCCACGTCAAGACATGGTTATTTGGAGAATAAGGGGGCTGAGCGCTTGCGTGTTTCGATAAATCTTTTAAAGTTAAGCCATGACGGAGGTAAGGCAGCCAAAAACCTCCTTCACCAGAGTTGACCTCACCCAAGATAGGGGTCAGTGGAAGATTTTGGGGGAGACCTATGCCCAGCAGTAGGACATGAGGGTCATAAAAAAGTCATAATTACCTGATACATGATCAATGATGTTGCTGCTAATTTCTTTGATGAACTGCATCATATGACGCATCTTGGAGCCGGTGAACGCTGGACTTAGAGTTGATCTCATGTTCCTCCATCTATCACCTGAAATGATTAATATTATACAAATACTATAAGAGCTGTGTTGGCCAAATGGATTGGTACCTCGGCTTTCGTTTCGAAGATCGTGGGATCGAATCCGGCCATGCATCAAAGAACTTTTTGTATCCTGACTTAGCACATACTTTTGATTTCGGTATTCTCACGTGAATAAGAACTGCGGGAACTCGGGCCGCAGTTCTCTAACAGCCAGTCTTAACATTACCATTACTTTTAAAAATATCTAATAGCAAAATAATAAAGATAGAATAAAAGACTTAACTTAAAAATTACGTAAAAAATGGTAACCCAATGCGACTCCAAAATCAAAGCATTAATTACCAGATAAACACCGTTTTATCAACGGGTTCTTTATCACGAGGTAATGACCTCCAAAAGTTGACACATAGCGTCAATGACCTTGCTGACAGATAATTTGTTAGTTTTTTTATGTAAACACATCGTAATATGTAAACACATCGTAAATACATCTGCCGTGTTATTTTGTAACAAGGAACGAGCAGAAGCAAAAGTAGTTTAGTAGTTTTTAAACGATTTTTTATCTGGTAGTGTCCCGTTAAGTGTAGGCAAATATTGCCTCCTGACGTATAAATCGTCTTGTAAAGATGCAAACAGTAGAGTGGTGTCATAAAACAAGAGGTCACCTTGATCTTCTACTCACTCCAATATCTGTTTTCAAAGGATGTTCCAAATAGAATAATGGTGGCGTTGTTATAGACCAAATTGTACTAGATAGACGTTCGTAACTGGGATAATTGGTTTCAATGCATCATAGCACTGAAGAGATCATGAATTTTGATTGCTTGATATATTGACGACGAGTCAAGGTCAGAATTGAGTTTGGGAATCATGAATAGATAAAAAAACATTCATGGACAGCGTTATCTAATCCCAAGCTAAGCAACTTAATGCTTGTGTTACAGTTACCAGATGACTGGATAATTATATTACTTATTTTTTTTATAAATATATACATACGAGTATAACAATATAATAATAATAGTGCCCAGATTTAGGCATTTTAGAACAATATTAAAGGGTAATAAAAGCCATGTTTCTCTTTAGTTTTGACTACCTTGGCGCAGTAGGTGAAAGACAGTCTGAGACACAGGCAGGTTAGGTATGGACAGAACGCAGAATCGATCGACTGCATGATCTGCAAATACTTGCTCTGTGCTGTGTGGCATATCCAAGGATATTTATTTTATTTTAACTAGACAGTGCAAATTTTTCAATGTTCTGTAGTTACGCCAAAACTACGGTAGGTATATACATAAAGGTTTTTTTATTTTCTTTAACCTATTTTATCCCGATGCTGTTCAAAGGATCTCCCAGTCTTTTACTGAGTTCCAGTCTCATTGCGAATTATAGATGGTGTGGTGGGCCATCTATAATTCGCAATGAGAGCAAATGGCCAATGTTTTCTACCTTTAGTGGAAACATCACAATACGAAGAACCTACCTTTCATGGAAAAAAGACTTGCACCAAACAATGGATCCAGCTCCTCATCGAAGAACTGCTTGTGGTCAACGAAATGGTCAAAATCCTTCACTGTTGTGTGTTTTATTAGGTCTGGATCTCGAATTATCATGATCACTTTTGTATTTTCAATGTACGCTACGTATCTGAAACATTATTAATACGAATCGATGAATGAACACTCTATTGTACACAGAAAAATAACAAATACAACTTAAAAAATAAAAACAACAAGGGGCGGCCTTAGCGCTGAAAGTGATTTCTTCCGCATTTTGCACTTGTAAGAAAATAAAATATTATCACGGCTGTTTTACTAAGCTGCGGTACACAAATTCTTTCAGGTGATCTCTGCACAGGAAAAACGAAATTTCGGAAATGCAGGTCAGCTTAAGTTGGTAATAACTAAATTCGGAAGGTCCCCAACGCAAGATGACCTGTGATGATTGTCATGCATCGTTTTCGATCTTTAGAGTAGAGGGGCAGACCCTTTGTATCGAAATTCATACTTGGCACTTTACTAATTCACACAAAATCTCACCCTGTATACTGTTTACTGTTATAATTATAGTTACTGTGTTAAATTATTATTATTTGTCACACTCATTATCATCTTGTTATTTAACTTCTAGGTGTAGGCTTCCTCCAACTTTATCTACTTATCAATATAACAATATTTATTCATTTTGTTGTTGTTTTGATATTAAGTTATCTGAATTTTTATCTATGTTTATTTTAAACAAAGTCAGGTCTGAATAAAAACTTTTTACTCGGGAACAGATGGATCGATTTTCACGGTTTTTGATTTGTTCTATTTTTCTTTGTACCAAATAAGACAATATCTTAAAACATTGAAATAAACTTAAATTACCGAAACTTACATTAATTACATTACTTTTATTTTTCACAAAATGTTTAAACCTAGAGTTCGAACCAGATTCATCTACCAGAACCAGATAATTCCAGATTTTGGCATAACAAAATGTCATAAAAATTGCTTTTATCAACCTAAACTGTGTTTTTAAATCAAAACAAAACAATATCTATCTGATGTACCTACTCACACAAAACTATGTTTGTTTTGTTCAATATGTCATCTCAATAAATTAATTCTAAAAATAAACAATCAATGCAAATGAACTGATTAACATCTCAATATCCATTGTCTGTAATTTATTTAGTTGTGATTAATTTGTAATGGCAGAGATATAAATCACACACAAACACTTCACAAAACTATGATATCATATCGCATAACATTCATAAATAAAGTACTTAGTGATAAAAGTAGCTAATTATAAATTACCCTTTAACGAATTGTGTTTATAAAGATCGACTAGGCTATTCATTATCTACTTATAGCATAGTGACTTATTTTATTGAACAAAATCAATACAGTCACTTACATCTTTACTAGATCTTTTCTTACACTTAACGGAACACTATAGTGCCACATTGTTGAGATGGAATAGGCTTGCCTAGCACCTATATCATCTAGTTTAGCCGATCATATCCACAGGAAAGACAATTATTGACACACAAGTAGGGCTGGCTGACTAGCCGCGAGTTTCTTCACAGTTTCGTTCGCCTTTCATATTATAACGAATATATTATAAGTCAACGAATATAGAACAGCGGATCGTCAGACTGGCATAAATAGGGTCAAAGACACAAAAATCAGTGAATTCTAGTTTGTCTTTTTTAATACAGTGTATTCTATTTGGTTACATCTTATTTTTAACACATACCTTTCATTTGGAAAAGCTTTGTAGACATCATTAATATCATCAAAAATGTGCTTCTTCTGAAACGTTGACATCAATGCATTACCGAAAACGGGCAAGCCAGGCAAAAACTTAACACCTTTAGACTCTAACTCATAGTGTAACTTTTTGTATTTGTATATATGATATACAAATAACGACGTAGTAATAAATATTAGTATTTCTATAATCATTGTAGGACCGTTGATTTAGAGGCGAATGTGCGGAATGGCGACGTAGAGAAGATTCAATTGGTTTTGTATGACGATGGAACTGCGCGTTATCTACTCTTGATACGTACTACCACAGATAAAATAATACGTACTACATACAAATAGCTCGAACAATAACAATATAGTTTTAAGTAAAATTGCCATTTCTTCCCAAAAAGGCAGAAAAAAACATTAACACACAACAAAATTTGCGAAGTTCTTATTATTGTGCAATATAATTGAACGTTTTTATTCAAATCGCAATTCAATCTTATTGTACAAGTACAATGTTATTGTAGGTCTAGGGGCCCCCTAAGTTAGGTCATTTAAATTTCCTCAAAGTACTTGCAACTGCATAAAATTTTCCAGCGAGTGCGTTCACTAATATCGAATACCAATCACTTACATTAGAAATTCATCGTTCAGCAATTTACGCGGACCAATGGGCTTCGCGGCTTCAAACGGGAAATTATCCTGAATTTTACACTTTGTGAACTGAACAGTCGCACTTTAGATATTATGTTTTAAGCAAACTAAATGTATGTAGGTACAGTCGCGGAATGAAAATGTTGATCACCTAAAGATATGTTACTGCTTGCTAGGTTTTAGCTTGATAACCATTTGACACAACACTCTAGTCTAGTATCAGTTTTTAAAGGTAATTGTGCTTGTAACGCGTCAAACGAATTCAAAAATATTTCGAGTAGGTATGCAAAAATCTCTTTGCAAACTCAAAATAAATGAAAGTACAAGTAGGTAAAAGTAATAGATAAACATAGCCCTCCTTCTCAGCCTCGTAGGTTATACGCAGCTCATATCAAATTTATTGGTAGATTGAGTGTGTATCTGGTCGTTAGTCGAGATGACGACGTCGACCGATAATCTGCTCAACTCATGTCTACTAACTTATGGATAAGGCAAGTCTGAATAATAAATAAAATAAATCAGGCCTTTACATATACTATATTAGATGATTTATACAGCATCAGGAGGCAATCTTTGCCTACACTTAAGTTCACTTAACGGGACACACAACTTTTTTTCAATTTTTTATGCAGACCGTAGATACCTACGTAGCATTCACTGTCATACTCGTAGATTAAAATGCTGCCCTCCGATTGTCTAACACAAATCACATTGTTGCGAATCAAAAATATCAGTAATAAGCCAAAATAACTTGGAAATATGATGGTGTGTAAGTAGCTTAGGTACTAACTATGTAATTTAGCGTAAAATCTGACCTTTATCGCGGATTACTGATATTTTTGACTCTCAACAATGTGATACAAAGTTAGACAATCCCCGTGCAGCTCATTGATTATTCTGTCAGTTTTTACTCAAAAATGGCGCTTCAAATTGGAATAGAAATGTAAAAACAAATCGTCCCTGCTAGTTCTTGTTTTTCCGGGCAGTGTTTATTTTTCGGTCTGTTGCTAAAACGCTTACGAGCTTTACGAATGAATGTGCAAAATTCTTGCAAAATGGAATAACCATTAGGTACCTACACATTCTTTTTTGGTGGGTTTTTCTAATTGAGTTTCTGATAAACATTTTTGACTTGAGACAATGAATAAATGAATATGTATATGAATATGAATTTTTCGGATTAATCGAGACGTATAATTACCTCAAAATACAAATTTTTCATTATTCTTTCTTTTTTTCTACAGATGTCTGAACAGATTGTCATATTTTTCATTGCTAACTTAGTTTGTACCTACCTATTTCTTAAACTTCTGCGATTGAAATTCATACTTTTAAACAAATATACTTACATGATTTTACATCATTAACCTTTTTAAGAAAGATCACAATTTAACGTGCCCAAGACACTGGCCGCATTGCCACGCTGAATAGATATGCTGATCCTTTGAATAAGAGCCAGCACTCGGATCACGCGTCGCTTATGCTTCGACCAGACACGCGACGGGCCCCGGGACCCCTGTGTCTGGGCTCGCCTCCGTCTGGCATGGTTCGGATCAGTTGAGATAATAAGAATAAGAAAGAAATAAGAAATTTATTGCAACACTTATAATTAGGTACACAGAGTAACTTAAAACTATGTTAGTGTACAAGAGTACAAGAGTTGTTGTTGCAAAAGGCCGTCTTATCGACTATGCGATTTCTTCCAGATAGATACCTATAGACCGTTTGTAACGGTCCTTAGGTGGTTCAACTGGTTTTATTTGTATTTTAATATAGTTATGTAAATATGTATTAGTTTAGATTCTGTAAATGAATAATTCGTTTTATTATAAAAAAAAATGTCTCTACCGATTTTCTTCTCACATCATCGCGACCATATTTTCTCAGTGTGACTTGTGGATTTTTGATCGATGTCCCGACTACTGCCATGACATTTATTTACCCGCTCCAAAAAACAATTTCTCTTGATATATTTTCTTAGAATTATCTTCCTGCGTTCTGATAGTAATCTGTAATATTGGATATTGAATAAACATGGGCGTGGATTATATTTTGGGATTGATTCGATAAAGCCATCTGGTCAGATGTGTCAGATCTTTACAACTTTGATGACAAAGGCTAAAACGGAGTTAATACGTTTATTTATAGAGACCAAAACTAACATATTTTAGTATCTTTAGGAACTAGGTCAATTGTGTAGTGTTTTGGGACAATCAATATTATACCTATTTACGTATTTCATTTTCATATGCGTACTATATGTATAGTATGTGTAACGTTAACGTTGCGTTTCATGTCAAATAATGTCATGGTCGCGACACTAACGTCGCCTTCAGCGGACTTTACGCGACAACGCGACGTCAATGTCGCGTCTTTGCAGCGTTGACGCTGTGCAGACGTTGGAGACGCCAACGCACTAAAACGCTAGTGGAATAACGGCCTAAAACACGGAATTACCGCTGTTTGTAGTCTATCACATTATATGCTAGCAGCGCCCCGCGGTTTCACCTGCGTAAGTCCCGTTCCCGCTGGAATATAGAGATAAAAAATAGCCTATGTGTTAATCCAGGGTATCACCTATCTACCAAATTTCAACCAAATCGGTCCAGCCGTTTTTGTGTGAAAGAATAACAAACATACATACATTCTCACAAACTTTCACATTTAATAGTAGGAGTAGGATAGGAAGTAGGATAGGATGTATACAACCACCCAGAAAATCTGACTCTTCTTGTACTCTTCCTGAAATATACTGAAGAAAAATCTTAAAATGTTTCAATTTATACGACTCTTAAAGATCATCACGGCTCAGTGGATCAGTCGCTTAATAAGGCTCAGAAAACCTTTGTATTCCGAAAATAACTGACAGTATTTCTGAGAAGATGAAAATGTATGAAAGTTTACTTGAGAGTGAGAAGCTTATTAAATATTAAGACAATCTTTTTTGTTGTGGGCCAAAAAAATGGTTTGAAAATATTTATTGTGTAACACACCTTAATACGAAATCATCATCATCATCTCAGCCCATTTCCACCCACTGTTGGGTATAGGCCTCCTCTCTATTACGCCACTCTCTCCGATCCCGAAATACGAAATATGAAAATATAGGTAAATATATTGGTCTAGTTCTAGACTAATAAGAAAATAAACAATAATAGAATTTACTTACAACAATAATAGAAACTTTTAACATTTTCATAGTAAAGATACGCAAACAGAGGGCTGAAATTATAAGCTGTGTAATTATAATTAAAACATTATTATCTAAGTTTTACCTAGAACCTAGCAACAGGCACATTCTACAAGTACTTAGAAAGAAAGAAAGAAAGAAAGAAAAAGCATTTATTTATGACACAAGTCAAACCACAAAAAAAAAAAAAACATCTTAATAAAAAGTAGGTACATGCTGTGTCACAAATAGGCGTCCAACTCAGCAAGTGTTACTTAATATACTTTGAGTATATTGCGGGACTTTTACTTAGAACTCAGTAATTGAATACTGTGTTTATACTAATTGGTAAGCCTTTATAACATATTATTTATATTTGTTTGAAATAAGAGTTTGTTTGTGTTTATATTAAAATTTGTTTAATTTATTCCATCGCTTTTGTACCACTGTTATTTACTTAATATATTTGCTTTATTGGCTGACTTTTGACTTTAAACCTATTAAAACTATCATGGCCTCATTACAAAAAAAAAAATAAGCCTTGGTTTAAACCTGGTCTATGAAAATCGTGGTCTGTTTTTCTTGTTTTTATTAAGAGTGAGGCAAGTCTATACTATTGTTACTATTTTATTGATTTTCTACCTAAAATATACGACATTTCACATCAGTATTCACAACTTTTTCACCAATTTACTAGTATTATTTACAATCCTGTGCAAGGTAACGAATAGTTATAATAATCGAAAAGTTGACATCTTAAACTTAATTAAAATAAATACATTTAAAATCCCTTTGTTTCAACATACTTTTTTTACTATTTCTACTCTCTAGGTTTTACAAAAAACACTTTTCCTGTGTAAAACAACATAGCTTGGGACTAGTTAAGGATATGTAAAATATATAAGAAAATTTATTTAATTGAATCCGACTTTGATTCTATTCAGATATAGTTTCGTATAGATCTAAAAATCTCTTTGTTCAAACTTGACCCAGCTCCCTCCAAGAGTCCTCACGGTGAAGTCGGCTGGCTGCAGTCGTATCGGATCCGACGTCTTCTCGCATTTCTTCACTTTGAACTTCAATATAAGACTGAACAGTATTGCCTTCAACTCTAGAATGGCGAATCTTGAGCCTGTAATTAAAAAATACTACTTACTATGTGTCTCAAAAAAAACAAACTCAAAACCGTTTCATCAATATCATTATTAGGTAGTAAAGAAAGAATTGGTCGTTATTTAATTTGTTTTTTATTATGATTGTATGTTGTATTGTTGTATATGATTGTATTGTTATTGTAAAATGTGCACAAGCTGCTCAAATTCAAAGTTTAACAGATAGGATTTATAACTTGGTTACTGTACATTAATGGTTATGTAACTCGGTTCTGTATGAGTAACAACTTTTATTAATAAGCTAACAGGATTGCCATTTATTGCATAGTACTCTGTGATAGTACCTAACTATGTGGTAACCATTAAACTTAATACATAAGCTACTATCGAAGTTACTTCTCTTTAGTCATCTGGCTTTATAAAAAACTGGCCCTAATCAACTGGGCGCGTTACTTATATTTTGACTAAAATCGACAAAAGAACATCGCGCCAGTTTTCAGTTTTTTTACTGTGTTAGAGCATTCTACTTTCAAAACTACAGCAAGGATAGTACAAGTAACATAAAATAAACATTAAATTCTGTAGCTGTCTACTGTACTGTTGTATTTCCAAAGCTGATTTTACGACATTCTTCGACCAACTTTGCTCTCGCATATACAAGATGGAGTTACGTGTATTAATAAATGCCAAGAGTATGAGAAAAGTTATAAGCTAAATTAATAATAATGGCAAATTGTAGAACTTTAAGAAACTCACTGCCATTAATGGTATTATACATTAACTTATTATCAATGGGACTATAATATTAGGAACTTATATATCTTCTATTTGTAGGTATATTAATATTAATAATAATAAATCATTTATTTTCCTCTTACAAGGTTACATGGTGCTACTTATTGCTATGGTACATGTACTATACTTATTATGAGTAGGATTAAGATAGGCACCTATATTGGTATATACCTAATGTAGATTGCTCAGTGACAAGTAGTTATAGGTACTTTTTCAATAAAATAACTTACCAATACAGTTTCTAGGCCCATTACCGAATGGCATAAAAGATCCGGGCGTGATCTTCTTTCTGTTTTCTTCAGAAAACCGCTCAGGATCAAAAATTTCGGGCTCAGGAAAGAACTTCGGATCCATGTGGACAGAGTTTACTACATTGTACACTATGTCTCCTTTATTCAACTGAAATATATAATTTTCGATCAACGGGACTAAAATCAGTCTTAGATGTTGTAAACAAAGCGAGGAAACAAACATTTGCCTTTACCATTTAAAAATGTTTTTTGTATTAATGTTACAACAATTTAAACTTTCACGATCTTTAGACATTTGAGAGACGAGAGCTGTAACGCACTTGCAATGTCGGGAATAAAATAATAAGGTAAATATGTGTTAAAGAAAACAATTAATTTGAAACTCCGATTGAATGAAGTAATTATATTATTATGGTGTCCATATTGACCAAATTATAATGTCTCATTTTTACGATGAAACTTCGTTACCTTTTGCATACAAGTAAATTGACTATTTTCATGATTTGAATAGTCAAAGCATTGTTTATACGATAGAAGTCAAATATTTCTTTAATTCAATTGTATGCAACAAGCAACTTTTATCGTGAAAATGGACTTGAGTCTATAAAAAGGTAAATCAACTTTTATCGATAAAAGCTGTTTTTTCAAATTCAGAAGTGTTAGAAAAAATGAAAAAAGAATAAGGAAAATCTGCCGTAATATTCACGGCCCTCTGTCACGTTGGTTATAAATATGCCACGTTCGTCAACGCTTTATGACCCTACTTGTCACCGGGCAGAGTCTTCAAAAGTTTAGTGCGCGACTGTAAAATAATTTGGTACCTACCCTACCTCTTATTTACTTTTTACAACTAAATAAAAAAGTTTATGATGCGAATAGGGTGCCGACTTATTGTGAGAGCACGAAGTTAGAGATAGTCGGGAAGTTCTTTCACGGTTAAAAGTCGTAAAACATGTTTTTACGAGTGATGCAAACTAGCTGCGACTAGGTTTGTTTTCGACTAGTAAGTAGGTTTCTGGTTTCAAACTTTTGCGTTTGTTACGTTTTGTGGTAACCAAATAACTTTGATTTATTTAAAACTAGCTGCGCCCCGCAGTTTCACCCGCGTAAGTCCCGTACCCGCGAGAATATCGGGATAAAAAGTAGCCTATGTGTTAATCCAGGGTATCACCTATCTACATACCAAATTTCAACCAAATCGGTCCAGCCGTTTTTGCGTGAAAGAATAACAAACGTATGTTTGTTATACATTCTCACAACTTTCACATTTATAATTTTTTTTTAGGCTTTTAAAAAGAGGCATAAGTGTTTGTAAATATTGTATTCATGATTTTGTGGACTGTATGTGTGAATGATAAAAGTACCTTGTATGGTTTTCCACCTTCCCTCGGCGGTGGCAACTCGTATTCTTTTTGACAAACTCTGTCTAGTATTATAGCTGGTGACCATTTTCTTATACTCTCTGAAATGAAAATAAAAATCCATTTTAAAAATAGCAAAGATAGATATTTGAGAGCTAGTTACAGCTCCAATTACGAAAGTTTTGAAAAAGTTTTTTTTTTTAAGTTTAAGGATCTGATGAAGATTTGCTTAGTTATAAAGAAATGCACATTCAGTGTTCAGAAATTGCTCTCTTTGCACTAAATTGAAATAATTTTAATGAAATGTCGAATTTTGCCACTCGTTCATTGATGTCCATTGAACCATACAACATTCTAGTGCACTTATAAAGGATGTCCAACTCCAACTGTAATATCAGAGTCCAATTGAATGTATTCGGGATGTGCATCCGTCGAAATCAATTCATTAGACCCATTCGGTTTGTTGTTTTATCCGTAGCACAAACATTGATATGTATCGTTAGCGTCGGTAGTTCCAAACCAGATGAGGTCGCACGTCAGAACAGTCATCAGACATAATATGATTATGAGAAGAAGAAATATGAGTTTATTTCTGTAGAACCTCAGGATCACTTATAAGTAAAGTCTTTTATATTAGGTGACTCTATTGGCTGTTCCAACGCAACTCCCTACACCAGATACCTAATATACCTCAAGCTACACGCGTTATCGCCTAGTTATTGACAAATAATGGTATAAAAAGTTGGGTGAAGTATTAAATTGGACATACAATACAATAAAGGTACACATATCAACAAGGGAATAAAGGCCATAATCGTTATTAGGTTGAGAGGTAGATGACAATTTTGTGAAATGTACAAAGATATAAATAAAAATAAATAAATCGTTTTGCTATTTTTAGCCTACTAATTATATGTTCCTATAAGAGTGTGTTGCAGTATGTTACGGTACCGGGAATGTTACGGTATCAAAACTGAATTTCGAATTTCATTCATCGAGTCGTATCTATCGAAACATATCAAGTACAAAATGCATTTGTTCAATATTATTTGCTTTTATCTCTTTCTGCGCAACATTTTAAAATCCTTTTTCACTTCGATTATTTTAGCTCAATATCGCGGTTTCTGTTGTTTATTTTAAAAGAACCGCATAATAATGTTTAACTTGTATTTTAATAATGAAGTTTGTTTATTTTCGAGCATGTTTTTTCAGTGTTCGGGCAATTAAGAATTACAATGAAAATAATTAATAAAATAATAGTTTCATAATGAATCCAATTGCCTTCACCAATTAAAAAAAGGTTTTTTTTAACCAACCCACAGTTAGATAATCATAGAAATACATGGGTTACAAAATAGAAAGAACACTACAATCTAACTGAAAACCCTTTTTTAATGCTCTGGATACACGACGACACCAGACACTAGACACTCAGTGTATACATCGACTGTCTGCGTGTGTCCACCGCCGCGATACTTAGTTGCAAATGTAGTAGTGGTTTCGCTCAGTGTCAATCAACGCAATCGACAATAGTGTCGACATTTGTGTCGAGTGTCAGTGTCGTCGTGTATCCTGAGCTTAATGTGGACCTTCGACTTTAAAAATGTTCTATGTTTCTTACCATTGATAACACCATCCAGATACTTCAAACTACTGATATTATCATAGTTCAACTGTCCATGCACCTCGTTGTAAGTTCTGATCTCCTGGTACAACTTCTCCTGAACATCAGGATTCAAAGCCAGTTCATGGATACTCATAACCAGGGTCGTAGCAGTGCTGTCGAACCCAGCCACGAAGAATATAAAAACTTGTGAAGTTAGTTCATCTTCGGTCCATTCTGAAATTTACAATTTGATTGAAATTTTACTGAAAACATTCCCAACTTAAAAATAAACTCAGCGGCACAGTTAACCGCCCACCTTAAATTTTCTAGTTTTCTAGTTAGAAATTTATTTTACTTACAATAGATGCATACGAAAAACTAAAGTTATGTGGGGTAGTTTTGAATGTTTTTTTACCGAAATATCTTCACACTTGACTAATTTATGTCCCTAACATACAATTGCGATAAATCAAAACATGCTACCTAAAAAAGGTGGGCGGTTAATTTTGACGCTAAGTATTATAAAACTTACTTCTATGACTTCCACTTTGCTTCGAAACTTCTTGCTGAGAATCGTCGTCACTGTTATCAGAAGCATGAGGGTCACGTAGATTTTCTAAAACACAAATATAGGTAAATATCTCTAGTAATACTACTTTTGTTATATTACGATTTTACAGAAATTACAACTATAAATTAACATAACTGTATAAAATATAATTAGGACCAATAGAACCACTTAAGGATCGTTAGAAACGTGCCCAAAGCACTGCCAGCATTGCCGCGCTGAATGGCAATGTTGATCCTTTGAGCTAAAATAGGAACTTGGGTCACGCGTCGCTTTGACCAAAAAATTATGAAAACGCAAAAATTAAAAATTATTCGACATAAGTACCTAGGTACTTACATTATAATTGAAAATTCAAAGGAATCTCTGTATAAATTCATTTGAAAGGTACTGTAGAGAAAGAGGTATAAATTATAATTTAAGTCAAGTTACCTCGTCCTAAAATTTATGCTCCCATAGTTTTCAACATTAATTAGTACCCAATTTTCCCTGCTTGATCCTTACGGGACAAAAGTTTTTAGTACCCTAATTTAAGTACTTTTAAAACAAACACGTTGTTTTAAATAAGATATATGAGTATGTAGACCAGTCGGCCTAACATGTGCAACACGAGAAATTATCTCGTCGTCGACAAAACATTCTCTCCTGCTCTAACATAGTGCGTTAGAGCAGTCTGACATGATCGAGATATTTCATTTGTCGTGTCGAAACGTTGCACATGTTAGGCCTACTGGTAGTTAAAAAACCAGTCTGTTATTACTGTTACTGAGAGAGCCGCTGCTCTGGTTTTCATACATTTAGCCTACTCGATTCGTGAGCGAGGTTCGTATGCAAAACCCACTACTTACCTGAGGATGCGTCCATTAACATCTGAATCATGTCTGGTCGTTTGATGTTATTCTTCAATCTGTACTCCATTGTGCTTGTCACAAGATTCTTGAAGAAATGCGTTATTTTTGCTGGTATCATTTGGCATCCCAAAGTCTAAAAATATTTTAAAGATAGGTATAAGCATTTATATTTTTATCATTGTGTTAAACCGCACCGCAGAAAAAATTACAAATTACTTAATTTGATAATAATAATTGATTGATTGGTTTTAATAAACCAGGTTTTCTGAGTAGTTTATTGTAATACGGTTTTATTACAATTAAACTACTCAAAAAAACTGGTTTTAGGATTAGATTGAACCTTAGATTTAGATCGAAAGTCCAGGTAAAACCCACCAGGCCATCACAGCCATTCCATGCATAAAACATACAGTCATAAACCCTTAAACTGAATTCCACTAACCTTTGCTAAATTAGGAAATTGTGCTGACAGAAACAAATACGCTCTTTGTAAAGAAGTCAGTTCAAACAACTTCTGACCCGTCGTATAGAACTCATTATCTTTCTCCTTCAAAGAGTTTACTTGAAGACCGAATCCAGCTGATGCGATGACGTCACTGGTGTACCGACGCATCACGTCATCTATGTTTATGTCTTCTGACACGTGCTCTAGAAGTACGTTTAACAAGTATCAGCCATTCGATTGTCCTTGTATCAAGTTATTGCAATCAAACCAGTAATGCGTGAAAACGACGGTCATATTTAACGCTAAATATGTAAGTTAGTACCGTGTCGTCAAGGAAACAAGAGTCCGCATAATCAAGTAAGGGAAAGAGGAGTGATTGAGCTAATGTGATTTTAGTTTGAAAAAGTATTTTTTTTTGTAAACGCTTGAGGCTATGAAAAGAATAATAAACTCGCTGACTAATTTCATTTCAGTACCTGCTTTTGCCATGAAAGTGTAGGCTCAAATAAAACACCTAAATTTATGGAAAAAGTGGAGTAAACAATAGGAGAATCTTTATAGAAGAGAGGGTATTAGGTGATTGGCCAAATTTATGTACCTCCTAAGTACTTGATGAAATTTTCACAGATTTCCATCATAAAAGGCATCATATTCTTCATTTTTGCGCTGGTGAAAGCTGGACTTAAGGTAGTTCGCATATCGTGCCATCTTTCATCTAAAAATACATAAATGTCTACAAAAATATTTCAAAAAAGTATTATAAGAAAGGGGAGACCTTTGCCCAGCAGTGGGACAGTATAGGTTAAGTAAAAAAAAAAAAATTATAAAATCAACCATCATTATTCAAGAAAAAATGTAAAGTTTGTTATAGAGAATGCGAGGAAAGACAAAGACAATTTCGACTATTATAAACATGCACAAAATGGTAAGCTAATGCTAGTTTTATTTCTTAAACGAGCTTCTTTGAAGTTTTCGATAAAATGCGGAAGTTTATATCAATAAAGGAACGTATGATTAGCACAATCACAACACACACACAATCACAATACAAATACACAATCTTGAGTCATTGGAAACACAGTCTACATGAAGTTGGAGTAGAGCGCTTTCAAGCGCTTTTACTGCTAAACGATTAGCATTTGGAGAAAATTTAAATTGTTATACTTTCTGCTTTCAGCTTTTTGCTCAACCATGTACATTCTTCCCTCTTGTAATAGAATAAGTTATACCTTTCATCATCAGCAAACTGTCTCCAAACAGCGGTTCTGTGTCCTCAACGAAGAATGACTTGTGGTTGACAAAATTGTTGAAATCTTTTACAGTAATTGTCTTAATTAGTACTGGATCCCGGATTAAAATAATGGGCGTTGTGCCTTCAACAAAGCCCACATACCTATAAACAAATAAGCTAGTCTTAAAATAGCAATAGTAGGTATAAATGCTTGCCTAGCGCATGGTGGGCATTTAAATTTTTCTATACGAAATTTTCTTGATGCACCTGTTTGGAACATCTTGAAAAAAAAACAAAGTAATTCAACTTTTATAGAGCCGAGATTGCGACGTGCGATGTCATTTTTCTCAAAACACAGGTTAGTTTAAAGTTAGTACGAATGATTATCATACGATTAGCGTTATTTCGCCCCGCGGGACTAAATCCATTATTCCAGCCTCAATGTTTGTTTTTAATTTTTTCTTGACCTTCGAAAGTTGAGACACTAACCCACTCAGCCATTATGGCTCTCAATAGTTTATCGCCCAAAAACCTATTCATCCATATTAAAGATGTCTCAACCAACCTGTCATCCGGAAAAGCTTTGTACACGACATCAATGTCCTCGATAATCGACCTCTTCAGAAACGTACTGTGGAAAACATTACCGAATATTGGCACTCCTCGAATGTACCTCACTCCATTATCCTCGAAACGATACAGAATTTTTTTGTTCACGTAAATATAGTAAGTGAGAATCGATGTTATAATGAAAATCACTATTTCTAGAAACATTTTCGTATTTCTTTGTATATAAATGCCTGAGTGTGGTTTAACACTATAAAAATATAGGCATAATCAATTTTCGTATCGATTGTAGGTATTATTTTTAATACATAGTTGTGCGCTTTACTCGATTTAACTGAATAAAACTAATATTATTTTGTAATACTTTGTTATAAATAAACGCGAGTATCTCATAACACTAATAGAGAATGACTGAAACAGTACAACGCAATATCGCATCAAAAGGATGTGCACTCACATCCAATTTTTCTATTAAACAGTTCAGTCAACTCAAGTATTCGGATGTACCTACAAAATTACAGCATCCGTCAACATAGCGTCCATTTATCAACGTAATGGAGAATATTTAACACGTTTCCATTAGCTTCACTTGTACGAGTATGTGTGTATACTTCATTTCTTGAAGCGAACTTATAGTAGGAGAAATGAACGCACGTGATTGGTAGTCAAAAATAATTGTCATTCTCGGATTCGCTAGATTTGACAATCTAGCCAATCACGAGATGGACAATTGTTTTTGACAACCAATCGCGTGAGTTTATTTTTTCTCCCTGTTAGCTCGCTTCAAGAAATGAGGTAACGGAATCTTTGTACGTGATTTGTGGCACTTCAAATGAGCTTATACATGTTTTTTCCTTTCACCCTTTCGACAATGACAAGAGAGCAAGAGATCGCCCGAATCATCCACAACCCGACTTTACCCACTGCTGGGCATAGGCCTCCCTTAGTTTGTGCCATGCCATCCACTATGACCGCCCGAATACTGAAACATATTTTTACTTATATGTTTTAACAATAGCAAATTATAAATGACTCTAGAATAATATTTATTCAGAAGTCCCAACTATCCTTCGCCATCCCAATTATCAAAACAAACAAGAGTAAACTCAGTTATTTCTGAAAATTAATCATCAGTTTATTTAATTATTTTACAAAGGTTCGACTAATTTAAAGGCTTTATAAACACGGTTTAACGAAATCCCAGGATCAACCGGTGGTATTTTATCTGAACAAAGTTGAAAATTTACTTTGGGGGTCCGTCAATATGATTAAATTTTTGAACAAAGAAAATATACAGGCTGTTACGTAATATAAATGAATAGGTAGGTGAATCATTTTGTTTTTTGGTTAAAATTTTTGATTTTATTTCAAAAATAAATATTTGTATTTAATAAAAAGATTTGGCCATATTCTTATTTTTCATTTTATGTAATCTACAAATACTAAACGAATATAAACAACTAAGACATCTTCCAAGCAAACACTTACTACCACGCCTTAGAAATACATTATTTCAGTAACAAATAATAACTTAAGGTCGCTCCCAAAATCTCCCACCATCCCGATCCTTGGTTGAGTACCACCATTTTTCGTCGAAGTTGACGAGATCGTCCCGCAACGCTTTTGTTTTTTTTTTTTAAATCATCATCATGATCATCATATCAGCCCAGTTGCACCCACTGCTGGGTATAGGCCTCCTCTTTATGACGCCACTCAGATTTATTTATTTTGAAAAAATTAATAATAAAAATCCCACGGAACCCGATTTATAAGTACTGCACTATCTTACCACCTATCTCAGGTTGGACACGACGCCAGTATATTGTAGTTCCTCTTGATTTATGGAAGCTTTGCCGCTTTGAAATTAAATCGGATATTTCGTCGGAAGATAAAGCGCTTTTTACATCCTTCCTATGATTAGAGCTGTGTTCCCTAGATAAAGAATGGCGTGAACAAAATATTGTTGGTAAATTATTAAAACGTACGTCAGAATTCTACGGATATCCGTAAAGTATGTTCACAATCCTATTTCAGATAGAGTTTCTGTAACCGTATTTTCGTACGAATAGACAAACGTAAAGACTAATAAAACATGTTTAGAACATTTAAAAATGTTAACAAAGACATACTGAAATTCATTAGACACAAACTCATATTTTGCAGTTACCTATTAGATTACTGCTATGTACCTGTGTAAAAATATTATTAAATATTTGTTTTGTTAAAGAAAGAAAGAAAGAAAGAAAGAAAGAAAGAAAAAGCATTTATTTATTTATTTAAGCTCAATAGGTAACCCTTACAACTTTCAGAACCCATTTGGCCATCCATAACTGAATTAGGTGAACAAAACATGTTGAAAATTTAATAAATTGAGCAGAAACTACGGGTAGACGGGTGACCTGCGGTCAGGGCTCCCGCAACTAATTACTACCCGAAATGGGGTGAGAATTTCGGAAAGGGGTGTTTAAAATCGGGAAGATTATATTGTTTGTAAAATTGCCGTGTTTATGAATACCTACGAGTAGTTAAACAAACTATCAATCAAAACGTAAACTATTTGCATTTGGTTTTTGATGATGTGTCTATTTAACCAAAGCATTTTCATCTGTTTTAACCTATTATGTGTACACTCTTATTTTTTTTGAAGACTAATATATACTACTACACTTACTTACTACACTTCTGTGGTTAGTATATACAAACCACAGAAGTGTAGTACACTGTAGTGTAGTAAGTAAACATTTTCAGAATAATAATGTTTACAGGAATCTCCACAGATCATAGTTTTGAAAACGCAATGGTATGGTCTTCGTACCTTATGTCTACATCGCTGTATCTTTTGAAAAAATCTTTTAGACGTAGTCATCATTCTCCTTTATCTCACACTAGGTGGGGTCGGCCCAACATGTCTTTTTCTTCCATTCATCTCTATCATTCGTCAACTCCGAATTAATTCCTCTCACATTCATATCCTCTTTCACATAATCCATCCATTTCTTCCGCGGGCTTCCTCTACTTGTATAATTCTTTTAAACGTAGTATCTTAATTTCAGTAATATAATGCATTATGCAACAGAAATAAACCTGTAACTTTGATGTTATGTATATCGGATACCATGTCGGCCCACAGTGCCTGTTTCCATTAAGGTTTCGACAGAGCTTGTCATTCGTGTGATAGTCTGTGTAATAGACAGTGTTTGCTCTCATTCCGAGTCCTTATTCAGAAACGACTAGATATGAATATGTTCTACGGATCACTGACCTTTAGCTTCATTACGAAGTAAAGTGGCGAGTGTGGAGCTTCCAATAGTTCACAGAATATGTAAATAGAAATTTGGCTTTTCCCGAAATATACAAAAAAAATCAACCGATACTTACTTTTTTTTACAAATCTCGGTCGAGTTCTTAGTCGAACGCTGGGCCGAGCAGAATAGCGAGACAGTCAGTCGGACCTGGTTTTGTTGATTCGGTACTCAAGTGGCGAGTTCTTATATGAGTAAAGTGGCGAGAGTATGCTCTTGGGTTAGTGCTCGGTCAAGCACTCGGCCGAGTAAATTGACGAGACAGTCAATCGGGCCTCATTTTATTTCGGTCCCCGAGTGGCGAGTATAACCCGCGCTTTCTTTATCATACGATACCCTGCACTATCTCGCTCACTTAAGCCCGCCGCACACCAGGCATACATTTGCCAACGTCGCCACAATCGTTGCGCTACAATTGTATGCGCTACAAATGTATTGTGAATGCGCACATCGGAAGCACAGTTGTAGCGTGGCACCGCTTTGAGAATGTCGACATCATCGTCGATTCGATCTTGAATTTGTGTAGCGCGGACAACGTCTCGCCACAAAATGCACCCGCCACAAATGTTTCCTCGGTGTGCGTGCTCACGTATAAATGTATGGGGGCGTTAAATGTGTCGCGTTTCAAATGTGGCGCTACAATTATCGAGTCACAAATGTATGCCTGGTGTGCGGCGGGCTTTACTCAGTTATAAACTCATGCACTAGTTTAATATTTATTTTTATTCATTTACGCTATTTATTTTTATTCATTTTCACGAACAGTTTGTTCACGAAACTCTGTTTTTGTAACAATTAATTGATTAAAAATAAATAACGCCTCGGGTTGCCGGGAAGCAAAATACGTGTGTACAAACTTTATACCTACTCGTAATTAAAAACATAGTGGAAATTAATAAGTAATTTCATTATTATTTATGAATAAGGCGCGGAACAGAACGCAAATAGTGCAATGCTTGCAAAGCCAAATAGACTCGCTGTCGCGCCATCATAACAAGCTATAATCAGAGAGACACTGATTCGTACTCGTACTCCTCTGAAAATATACTCTTTGTTTTCTTTCAGATTGGGAACCACAGTAGGTAACACCACTGGCACAGGATCGTGGTAGATGGCACAAACTATGGAAGGCCTATGCCCAGCAGTGGGTAAAGTCAGGCTGTGGCTGATGATGATGATGATGGGAACCGTATTTCTAAATGCATTATTACGCGCTTAAATGATGAAGTAAAACATCATCAAGTAACCAGGTAACATTTTGATCCAGCTTAGGACCGTTGCAAACGTCTATAAGTAGCTCAACTGATCCAAACCACTGCCAGACGGAAGCGTGCCCGACACACTGGCATTGCACGAACAGCAATGAGCCTCTGAGCCAAATAAGAGCCGGATTGGTATTAAATCAGCTGATAATTTATCGCTTACATACCATGTTAGAAACACATTGGCTGTAGTATAAGCTAATGAAGCCACATCGGGCTCGTGGTTTGCTAATTGATATAAATGAAGCGAAACCGCGGGCTAGAGGCACCACCCGACGGGGAATTGACTTATCGAGCTATCGATATTTAATTTGCTGCACGGATTTTAGAACTATTTTGTTCGTTGCTTTTCTAGTTTTATTTTTGAACAGGACTATTTTTTATTTAGTTGACGTTATTTTAACTTGACTGACTGACAGAAATTAATGAATGGAAATGATTTATGGTACATCTTAAATAACCATTTTTTAAATACTTAATTATTATAAGTAATTGCAATATAAGGATTTTTGTTACATAAGTTTTTAACTTATGTAACAAAAATCCTATGCATCACTCTACCAGGAAACTAAACCTTTACGAAAGCACTGAATTAACTTTGTTATTTCTCTTGAAAAAATACAGAAACAATGTTCATTATTCAAGTGAGTGACAGGACGGCCCAATGGCCACTAAATTGTAGTGGTTACCAACATCACAAGAAAAAGCTTTTAGCTTTTAAAGTCTGGCATGTTACTAGAAAGCCAGGGTTTAAATAACTCCCAAACATACACAGAAGCGTTTACTTAGAAATTTATTTAAAACTAGCTGTACCCTGCGGTTTCACCCGCGTAAGTCCCGTTCCCGTGGGAATACCGGGATAAAATATAGCCTATAACCTCCCGGACAGGCCATTCTACACACCCGTGAAAGAATTTTTGAAATCGGTCCAGTAGTTTCGGAGATTACCCCCGTCAAACAAACAAACAAACAAACAAATTTTACCTCTTTATAATATTAGTATAGATATAGATAGTATAGATAAGTTTAATTTCGAATGAAAATGGCAAACGGCAAAGCGACAACTGCACTACGTACCTACATGTACTTATTAATGTAATCAAATTAAGGTGTGCAATAAAGAATTTTCATTCATTCATTCATTCATTCATTCAAATCTAAGGACTTGCTGGAATTGTAGTGGCACTCAATGTAGAAATTAGGTAAGTTTCTTAACCTCTTTGATTAGTCAGACAACAATACGACGATTTCCGTAAAGTACTCGTAAAGGCAAATTAGTAATGTTCTGTTCACATTGGAGGCCTTAAGGCGGCCTAAAAACTCCGCCACCAGAGTTGATCACTTGCTCATACTAACGAACGAACTGATTCTAAACGGAGAGACTCTGATTCTGTTGTAACTCTGACTATTCATTTCTTGAATCGAGCTAATAGGAACAAAAATAAACGCACGTAATTGGTCGTCGAAAATAATTGTATTTCTCGTGATTGGCTAGATTGTCAAATCAATTGTCAATTGTCAAATCTAGCCAATCCAATGACTTTCGACGACCAATCGCGTGGGATTATTTTTCTTCCTATTAGCTCGCTTCAAAAACTGAAGTATAGCGAAATCCAATTATTGCGAAATCCAAAAGCTCTGATTCACTCAAAATAACAATCAGTCACTAATTATATTTTACAAATAAATGCATTCATTACACACAAGACTCGAACCTTATGCAAAATTGGGGTATCCATCCATCCATATATTATAAATGGGAAAGTGTGTGTTTCTGTCTGTTTGTCCGTCTTTCACGGCAAAACGGAGCGACAATTCACGTGATTTCTTTAGTGGTGGTAGTTGAAAGGATGGAGAGTGACATAGGCTACTTTTTATCCCGATATTCCCGCGGGAACGGAACTTACGCGGGTAAAACCGCGGGGCGCAGCTAGTTTTATTTATTTATCCCACGTCCTATATGGCTTTCCAAGAAACATTAAGTGTCTTTATACTTTACGTCTGCTAAGTCCAATTAAAGTAAAGCTCTCCAAAGCTTAGGGCGTAAAAGAAGCAGCTTAAAGTAATCCTCGAGTAATAACGAACGGTTATAACACGGCGAAAAATTAAAATAAAAGGAATTTAGTTCACTGAAAACTCGTTTTGATGTTTGTATAAAATGTTATAAAAATTCGCGTGATTAATTTGTTCTGTGTATTTTTTTATAACATACTCGTACTATTCTAGTTACTACCTATTGTACTATCGTAGCTTACTTTCCAGTTTTTTAATCAGGTTTAAAAGTAGTTAATATGTTATCAATTATTATTAATCATTACCTCTTTATGATATTAGTGTAACTGCTATTTGTTGCTTGAGAAATGTGTTAATTCCCTCAAAAAGCGTTAAAGCAACACATTAGCAGGATAGCAGCTCTGAACCAGTAAAACGTGTGGTCGTGCTGGGGGCTGTAACGTTTGCTTTGCCACGCCGTTTGCAAACGGCGACAAATTATATTTATAGTATCGGCTTTAGAATGTCCGGGACTATAAGCTTTCTAGAAGATTCCAGACAGTATTATGAACATAATTTTTTAACCTCGTACGTTTCTCTGCTGGGAAAAAGTCTCCTTAAACATAAATTATAGGTCTTAATATTGTAGAAGTTGCATTTTATCATCATCATCATCATCACGTGCAGCCCGTCTCATCCCACTGCTGGGCATAGGCCTCTTTTCGCTTTCGCATTTTATAAAGTGACTTTTTATTTTTGTAAAATAATATGATCACAGCTGTATCATACAACATTTCTGTCAGATATTTGTGTTATTTTTGGTATATTTTTATACGGCGGACGAGTTTTCTTACAAAATTTTATTCTCGTCTCACAGTCTAAACGAGACCCATCCCTTGCGGTTCTAAAACACCCCCGGGAAAGTGCGCACGTCTCTACAATTGTGAATATTGCAAGCAAAGGTTGTATCCATCGATTTTAAGAGAATTCTGTTTGTTAAACAAAAACATTCCACTGTTCTTCGATGCAGTTTCTTCGGTAAAAATAAACAATGTATATAACTTTAAACCAATATGATCTCTTTGTAACGATTTTGTGAGATACGAGGGATATTGTAGTAACACACAACAAAGGAAACTGTTTCGTGTGATGTTTTTTTTATGTGTATACACATAAAGAATGTGTATTCACATAAAGTGTATACACTAAACCAAGCTAAACCATGTTACACAACAATTCACATCAAATCAGGATAAATTCGAAAAAAACCAATCGAATAATCTGATTGGTTCTAAAATTCGATCAAAGGTTAACCAATTGAACAGCGGTCAAGTCATTTTATTATGGCACGGCCAATCCAAGTAATTAAGAGCTGGCTGCCCCCGGGTCGCCACTAATATGTCCAATATTCAAGATTCTATCTAATTTACGAGCGGTGAGCGAATTTTAAATTAGCAACATGGTTATTCGAATATAAACAACCGGATAGTTATAATAGTTTGGTTTAGTTATAATGTTTCGAAATATCGGAATCACAAATCTACGAATCGTTCGTAATCGTTCGTTCGTTTGCATGAGCAAGTGGCCAGGCCAACCCTGGTGACAGAGATTTTAGGCCGCCTAAAGGCCTCCGTCGTGGCTAACAAATCATTATATAATCAGTATATCAATAAAAAATTGGGACATTAGGGATTCGTGACCGAGTGATCAAGCAGTCCGGGTTAAGGACGATGGCTTATATCTCGCGGGCTCGAATCCAAAATGATTTCAATACGCGATTAACCATGTCATTACTGGTGACCCGTAGCACAGGTTCTTATACCTATTTCAGGCACCAGTCTCTCACAACATTTTTTTGTATTAAGCTTTTTACCAACAAACATTTTGGATTAAGTATTAATTGTATTTATTATTTCTATTATTATTGTTATTTTTAAATTCTTTTTTTATGTACTTATTTATGTTTATTAATATTTTGTTAAGAAGTTTGTGAGAGAAAATAAATAAAATGATTGATTGATTGATGATTGATTGATCATATGTTTCCAAGTAGCGATAGTTTAAAAAGTGTAGTTTGTTTGTTTTTAAACGAACGCTTCAGTTTGCAATTGGAAGCTAAGGTCACGTGTGCGAGACACCGGCACTGATTGGGCCGTGTTTACAGCTCGCTAAGTGCGTGCCCTTGCCTGACAATACGGCTCGACCGCCCTGATTGGGTTAGCCGACAAATTCATATTGAGTATTGTTAGGTTTATAGATAAATTCACTATGTATTTTGTACGATTTATTGAAGTTGTTTTTATACTGTAAAATTAATATTTATTAGGTATCAATTTGTTATAAAATATTCAAGGGTGAATTTGACTAAGTCCGTGACAGCCAATCAGAGACGTCGGCCAATCAGAGACGTCAGCCAATCACAGCCCATTTCGTCATCGGTGGCGTGGTGGGGTGATTGAGAGTTGGATGGATCGAGAACGGCAGTCTTGGTGGAGTGATGGACGAAGTAACAAGTGTCGGAAAGTTGATGGTGAAGTAAAAATAGAGGTGTCATAATGGAAAAGGAACAAGTGTGTACGAGGAGTGTAATTGATATTGAACTACCCCCTATAGTTCAGAAATTGGGATCTGCAAGAAAATTGACATTTTCTTGTCACGCCCACTACTCGGAAAAACGTAAGTACAGATTCGTAATGAGTTATTAGCATAGTATTTAGTATTAAAATTGCAATTCTATGATTTCTACGTACATTAAACTAGTTGAAAATGTTTTTCCCATCCGTTTTTTTTTTTTTTTTAATTGATTTTATTTGATATTTAATTTTACTCACTGTATTAAACCTAATGCAAATAATGAGACTTGTCTGCCAAGTTTCGCCAATTCGTAATAACGAAATTTGTTTATATTCTGTACCTTCTGTATAAGAGGCAAATACCAATCAGTTACGGTCACACGAAAATCATAATAACAATCACTTGTTGCTTATTCTTCGATAATGAACGAATAGGTATGTCAAATCAATTTATCTTGTTATTAAAACCTAATTGCAATGAAAACTGCGTGGATTACTGGCAAAGTACTAGAATAATTTTATATTTTTTTTTCTCTTTATTTTATTAGCTTAACAAACCAAGTAAGTATTGTATGCTAAGCTTTGGGTTCACTACATGTGGATATTGAAAGTCAGACCGTATTTTTAAAAGCATAATTAATAAAGGTTAATGCAGACCGCTAAGCTCTTTTTTTTTTTTTCTTTCCTCGAGTTTCAGAGCCATGGACGAAAATGCAAATGAGACCCAAGGTAACGGAATAATGGAAAATATGCCCTAGGTAGAGGGTAGGGTCGAGTCCAAGGAATAGAACCCTAGGTGAAGGGTTAAGGACTTAAGGAATGAGACCCAAGGTAACGGAATAATGGAAAACAATGCGGATTATGTAATATACCCTAGGTGGAGGGTTGGACTCAAGGAAGGGAACCCTAGGTGGAGGGTCGAGTCGGAGGGACGAAACCCTAGGTGGAGGGTCGAGTCGGAGGGACGAAACCCTAGGTGGAGGGTCGAGTCGAAGGAACGAAACCCTAGGTGGAGGGTCGAGTTTCAAGGAAGGGAAAGAGGAAAGAGACAAATTATGAGAAAAGTGTGTGTGCTATTTGTGAGTTGAGTTGAGGTTCACAATACCACATACACTTTATAAGAATAAGGCTGTATATTTTGCGGGAAGGAAACCCAATAAATATTAAGCCTTGTTTTCTTATCACACGATTGAAATGCATTATTTTACTGTGTTAGGTCTCAGGTCATAATGGATGTGTTATGTGTATATGTGAGAAGGACGGGATCACAATACCACATACAATTTGTAAGGATAAGGATGTATATTTTGCGGAAAAGAAACCCAGTAAATTAAGTTGTACATTTTAAAATAAGGCTTACATTATTGTATCTGTCATTTTACAGCGAGACATAGCTCTAATGCAATGGGTTGTTTCGACGTAAGCGTCTACCTAGTTTTCAATTTGCTACGCTGCTTAATCGAAATCTTTAGGCATTTAGCCTTTTATTGCGAAAAGTATGCATAATATTATTTATTTGGCGTTAATAGACGAGCAGTTACTGCTGGTACGTCTATTTCACACGGTGTTGGAATGGTATATTATGGTTTATGTATTGTTGGTAATTTTTAAGCACCGATATTTTGTTAGATCATAGCCGGTTGTCGAACCTGTTTTTTTAAACGCAGTGGTAGAAGGAACTGTCGCGGGTCGCGGCGTCGTCTGTTGGTGCATTCCAAATGTTGACCGCCTTGTTGCTGAAGAAGTGTTGTGCGGCGAGCTGGTGGATGGGGTCACAGATCAGTTTGAGTTGGTGGCTACGTGAGGGTCTTTGGCTGCCCTTTTTTTTTTTTTATTTCTCAACATGTTGTTAATGTTTGGATTGAATGTAAAGGTTTGGAGATGCAGCAGGCTCGCGTTGTCTGAAGTGTATAATTGTGGTATTTTTCATATTTTTTTTTTAACTATTGTTGTCTAGCCATGTTATAATGGATATCAAGGCTTAATTTATGTCTGTTTCATAGTATATAACAGTATTATTGCGCAATATGGTGACAGTGCTATCATCAGCAAATAGTGACATCGGTTGGTTAGTTACTTTTGGCAGATCATTTATATAAATGATGAAAAGTAAAGGCCCTAAAACGCTACCTTGTGGAACACCATATCTAATCATACGTTCCTTAGAGATGTGTTTCTTCGAACTTAGTTTTAAAATTTATGTTTTTATTACAGTTACTTGTTTTCGATTTGTCCGATACGATTCTATTAGTTGCAAAGAGGTGCCTTTGATGCCATACTTTTCAAGTTAATGTAGTGGGATATTAGTGCTGTACATAATCAACAACTTGGGTCATGTCGCAAAGGATAGAGCGGTCTCGAAGTCTTTAGCGCATCTGGGAATACTCCAGAGCTCAAGCATAGGTTAATATTGTAACTAATGGGCTCACATAATTATGTTCAGAGCGACTAATCTTGGTGTTTTGGTTAATATTTCATCATGTCCAACGACATTGGTGTCATTAAGGGAAAGTGTTAGGTTCAAGATGTCCAATGGGAGACATAAATATAGTCTCTTTATTTGGTAAGGGTGACGAATCATTTTTTTTTTTTTTTACCTGAGTTTTTATTGGTATTATCTTGTCAATGGAGTTATTTTATTGAACGAGTTCGCAATGTCGGTGGAAGTTGTAATTATTGTTTTATTTAGAGTGATTTTATTTATTGGCTCTTTGGGCAATTTACTTTTGTAACTATTTATTACTTTCCAAGAGGCTTTATATTTTTTTTTTTTGGTTTTTGGGAATTTTTGGTTGTTTCAGAGCTGGTTTCAGTCCAAAGTTTTGAAGCAACTGCTTGAAATCTAGAGTTAAATTTTTGATTAAATTAAAAAAATATAATTGATTAATATGTTAATTTTAATATCACCAGCAATGGATATGTTATCATACTGTTTTTAGATACTTCCTGAAGAACGGGTGCAAGTTGAGTCATGGAAATTTGAATATTGGTCAATTTTGGAATACTGTACGTGTACACACATAAAATGGCAATATTATAGTTTAAAGGTTCTATGCCGCAGCGCTCAAGGACCCCTTGCACTGAAAGTTATGATACTTTTTCAGATTGTTCCAGTGTAAAATATCGTTTGTGACGAGAATAGCTTTCTTAGCATTTTTACAACAAGGAAATAAGGTAAGAGTTCGGTAAAACTGAGTATTGTTCACGACGTTATATATTGTGCTCTATGATACATAAAATGTCTGTGTTAATGTTGCGTTCCATTAGTTTGACCAAGTGCGTTATCAATTCTTAGGGTTTAATTATCAGTCCCGAATAGTTTTGATGTAGAGCACACAGCTCTTTATACAAGTAAAAGCTGGGTTTCGTTTTCGGCATTTGGGAACCCTTTCCTGTCACTGAATCTGTCTCCATATTTTTTTTGTATAGTTCTTGATCATGTAGGCTGGGTCCTGAAATATTTCTCTAATTCCAGCATTGCTTACTCTGCCGGATAGTTTGTGGAACATGGTGTAGTTGTGGTTTTGATTTTTATTTGTGTCCAGTAAATTTTGCAATTTGTATTTTTTTATTTCTTTCATGAAAAACTTATTAAAGTTATATTTGTTGGTTAATTTCAGCCCTTTGGTGACCATGTTGGTGGGTGGGTGAGCAGACTGTCGTATTCGTGTGGGTGATGTTCTGTAGTGTTTCTCTGATGCACTTTATGAGCTCTGCAATATTGTTCCATACAAAAAAGTCTTGCTCACTTATCTTATATATATAAAAATCTTGTGTCACGATGTTTATTGCCGATAAACCCGGAAACTACTGAACCAATTTCAATCAAATTTCACATGTACCTACCCGTATTTTGGTCTAACTTACAAGATAGGATAGTTATCATCTCAATTATTCGCGTATTACGAACAAAAGTGTCAATTAATTGTTTCATTTACTGTTTAGTTTTATAAAGTTCTCATAGATGGCGGTGTACGTTGATTCATCGATAAAATTCTTCAACATTGTTTGACATCTAGATTGCAAAAACACCCAATAGATGGCGCTGTGTTCTGTTTAATCGATCAATCGACTTTTCTCGAAGCAAGCGAACTAGAACGTTCGGGAAATTCAAGGTTCAGGTATAAATACTGGCGCCGAGTGTCACCGCAATTCAGTTCCTTTACACCAGTTTTTTCCAATTTAGCAAATTTGATTTTACCGGAAGGGTTTTATCTCCTCAGTTGTGATTAGAGAAATAAAATATGGCGGTATGAAGTTCGCAGGGTCAGCTAGTATAAAAATAATGCAGTATTCAGTTTGTGTTACCTATTGTGATTATATAGAGAGTTGAATTGTTTTAAAAGTTAAATATTTTTATTTTGGGTAAGCGATGGGACTCGCTTACAGTAGGATGGCCGAACAGTGCGGTTTATAGATGAATTCACTGTGTAGATCATTTGTATGATTTATTTATGTTGTTGTTTTAAAATATTTAAGTGTGAATTATAGTTATCAATTTATGTTTTTGTTATGTTACCGATTGTGATTATAATTATTAAGAGTTAAATTATTTTAAAAGTTAAATATTTTTTTTGGGGTAAGCGATGGGTCTCGCTTACAGTAGGATGGCCGAACTGTTAGGTTTATAGATAAATTCACTATGTATTTTGTACGATTTATTGAAGTTGTTTTTATACTGTAAAATTAATATTTATTAGGTATCAATTTGTTATAAAATATTCAAGGGTGAATTTGACTAAGTCCGTGACAGCCAATCAGAGACGTCGGCCAATCAGAGACGTCAGCCAATCACAGCCCATTTCGTCATCGGTGGCGTGGTGGGGTGATTGAGAGTTGGATGGATCGAGAACGGCAGTCTTGGTGGAGTGATGGACGAAGTAACAAGTGTCGGAAAGTTGATGGTGAAGTAAAAATAGAGGTGTCATAATGGAAAAGGAACAAGTGTGTACGAGGAGTGTAATTGATATTGAACTACCCCCTATAGTATCTTTATTTCAAGAGAGTAAACGAAAAAGGACGTGCCACCATTTAGCTTTAGTCGATATGTCGCGTCATCGCGTGTGTAAGTTTTTTTTTTACTTACTTTTAAAACAAAACTAAGCATTATTTGAGAACTATTTTTACACAGGTTTTTATCGCGTTGATTACCTTATTTATATCCTGTGTAAGAATAGTTCTAAAATGTGAATTGTCATCGCGAAAGTTTAAGAAAAAACAAAACTAAGCATTTATGTACTACAGAAGTATTAGAAGACAAGGTAAAAATATTTTGTTTTGGTTTATTTGGGCATACCTCTCCAAGTGTAACGAATCACATTCAAAATCATCGCTCGCCGTGTAACATGACTCCATAAAAGAAAAGAATGTTACGATTAGGTTAAGTAAATAATGCGTTTTGAACACAGTTGGCTCAAGGCACATAATCAGCCAGTAGAACTGTGAACTGTCACGTGCAATCCCGGCAGGGTGCCAATACGAGTTCATCATTAAGGGGGTCTGTCATGGGACTTGGCTGTGCCAAGGCTCCGTGATTTAGTGGGAACTAAATACGACGATCTTTTGTAAACTTTTGTGACAAATGTACTTATATTTGGAAATATATGGATTATTTTTAATGCTACTATGGCTTCTATCGCAAAACCCATATATTAATAAAGTTTTTAGATTAGTTGGCTCGATAGTTGGCGGTCTGAACCCAAGTATAAAAAGAGGTGAGACAATTGTCTTTTTTAAACTTTAGCGATCAGTACACATGATGAAACATATATAAGTACAGGTAATTGCGATATATACCTGTAAATTTCTGTCGTCCGCTTCGCCCGCCAGCTGGCAGTGTGGCCTGCTCCACCCGCATCTAAACTTTTTTTTTAGAAAATTACACTACGCTCTACATCCATAACTAAATCCCATAGCTCATGCAACAGAAGTGAAAGAATTGACTTCCAAATCGATTCGCAATCTCTTCAAATTGCGCCTCTCAAAAAGTACGTCTCATCAGACATTCTATTATGCGCCGGGCAGATTTGAACATTCCATTGTTATGTTAATCCTAAATGGGCAACAGTTGGCGGAGCTGCGATCAAGCGAGCCGATTAGGACAGTTTTACATAGGACGCAGGTAGCTGCAGATTTACCATTTAAACTTAGATTTTGTATGCCACCACATGATGTGATGCTCTAGTCATCTGCAAAATTGAGACTAATCGTTCGTTAGTTCGTTCGTATGAGCAAGTGGCCAACACTAGTGATGGAGTTTGGACCGACAATGAATCCCTCCAAAACACGGAAGCGCTTAGCTAATACGAGCGGTTGTCCATCCAAATGTGACCAATCAGAACGTATATAACAAGATTCGCCTTGGGCGATTCTCGGTAAAATGCTAACGCGTTCACTGCCCATGGCGCAGTTGTTGTGGTAGCGGGGCAAGTAATGGGCAAAGCGTGAAATCGGTAAAGTGCCAAACGAGCGCCGGCAACACCCTGTATTCTTTGCAAATATATAGATATTACCCGATTTCACGAATAATCGCTCAAATTCGCCCCCAGTTAGAATATAAATGGTACGTGATTGGTGAACAAATTGTTTGCTGGCTGGACTGAATTCATGAATAGTTTTGTCCAACGCTTCCTTCATTTTTCAACTTTGAATATAAATATATTCAAAGTTGAAGTACTAAATAGTAAACAAATAGTTGATATTCCTTTTCATGAGAATTTTATTTAAGTACTGAACCTACATAATGCTAGAACACATCAAAGTATCTATTAATTAATTCACGGTCTGATTCGATCCCACGACCTTTGGATCGAAATTCGAAGTACCAGTCCACTTGGCCAATACGGCTCTAATCTTTATTTATACTATCTATACTAATATTATAAAGAGTTATAGTTGTTTGTTTGACGGAGGTAATCTTTGAAACTACTCAGCCCATTTCAACAATTCGTTCACCGATGTGTAGAATAGACTGACGAGATTGTTAAAGGCTATATTTTATCCCGGTAGTTTCATTAGTACACCCATGCAAAGCCGGGACGTGCTGCTAGTTAATAACAATGAAAACTTTCCTAATGTGAACGCACTCAGTTGATATTATTAGATACAAAACTTTAAGGGTATTTGTTCGTGGCTTAATCAACTCGTAAGGGTTAAACCAATTTGCATGAAACTTCAAATTAACATAATTTCTGACTCAGCAGTAAGATAGCTGATTGAATTAATTAATACGTGATCGAAGATCACAGATGGTTTTGAGTTTCAGTACCTCAGACATCTTCAAAGGGTCTAAAGGATTACATAAAAATCTGCCCCCCGGGGTACAGACGTGATCATTATTGTTACTTATTTATTAGTTAGTAACAAGTAATAATAGAAATTGCATTTATCGTACTTCATTAAAAGTCAAAAGTCAAAATATTTTTTATTCAAAAAACCTTATTACAGACCACTTTGAATAGTCACGTTCTTAAAACTATGGGATTCTATTGCCTGTACGACCTATCGACATCGCTATCGCATTATATATCGACATATCATTCGACTTTCCGAAAAACTATCTGCATTCTCCGCTTTATAACTAAGGAAATTCAACTTCCTCAGCAGATTATACATTCAAAATACGTCCTGTTTGCGCGGTGCCGGCGCCGGCTCTGATTAACCGGCGGCTAATTGAGTAACGAACTCCTCGGCTTGCTAAATAGTCGGTAGCGACGCAAGGGGAAGGCTTATCTAACTTTCAAAGTCGGAAAAGATTAGCTATTATATAAAGTCATTGCCATGACGGAGGTTTTGTGATTTTTCGTGTTTTAAACTCATGTCCTGAGAGACGAAGGATGTTAGGCAGCCTAAAGTTTCTGTCAAGTTGACCAGTTGCTCATAACCAAACTTACTTACTTTCAGAATTTTAAAGCGCTAATGCTAGAGATCTTAATCGATCATTGAAGTTCACCTTTCTGAGGACTACAGGCTCTGAATGGCATCCTGGCTTTTAAATCATCTTTAGGTTAAAAAACACTCCGTCAAAAGAATAAGTCAAACAATATTAAAAAAATATATATCTATACTTATAAATGTACTTATTACCATGAGTATAGCGCGTAAAGTTACTTGACAAATAAATAATAACAAAAACTTTTATTAAAGTGCCTCTAGCAGATCAGATAGATATTGTACTCACATTCTACTACTATAATCCAACCACGCGTAAACTATCGCGACTTGGAAACATAATATTTATAAATAATTATCGGGACTTAATCGCCTATTGAAATCATTTTATTTACCTCGACGTTTCAATGACGTTACAGTCACCGTGGGCACGAGTAGACTGCTAATAATATACGAATATGCAATTAAGTCCCGATAATATTTATGAACTAAACAAAAGTTTATAATATGGACCATTTCGGAGCGCACTATTCGCGAGTCTGTGCAAATTCGTTATCATTGCTATTCTTGTGATTAGTTTCTCAAACTGCTCTTGTAAAGTTCTATTTGTTAGCTCAAAGCCACAAATTGTTCAACATAAAACTGGTATGAACTTCATTCGTAATAAACCGAAAAGCAAGTCAATATACCCAATAGCCCAACAATTTGATAGCTTAAATGGTAAACTAATTTTTAATTATGCATATTTACCAGTAAACTTATATCTAAAACCGATATTAAATACAATGCTAACTCTTTTCATTGACAAATGAGAAATAGGAGAATAAAACATATTTGTTACTTATATTAATTTACAAATAGGTATTTATGAATAAGACCACAAGAATCAAGCTTTAATTTAAGCAATGTTAATACAACAGCTGTTGTTGTATTAACAATAACATTGAATAATTCTGAGCCAAATCGACATTGACACTTGACCAACTCTTTGGAATGAAAGTCTCTACACGCACGGCTCCAAAATAAACTTTAGTTATAAGATGGTATCGCACTCGATCAATAACGCCACTACATAAATTCATCCCCTCTAGTAACATATCACCTCGATAATTCAATTTTCACTCTTTCTAGTAACCGTCTTCCCTTCCAAATATGAGCTACCAATAATTCACCGAATTACACTTGATCGATATAACTGTTCATAGAAATCACTATTCATCGAAACTCTGTACAACGAAACTTTTTTTAGACGATAGTTTTTTTCACCGATAACTCGGTTCGTCGAAAGATTCCTTCGTATAGGTAATCAATGTTTCATCGATACCTCGATTTGCAGATAGGACGATTTGCTAAAAGCTCCATTGAACGAAATAGCTTTTTATCGAATGTAGTAGCTATGCGAAAGCGCTTGTTCACATAGAAAAATTTAATGTAATGTATACAAAATAATGAAGCGTTTTTTCTAAATCACTGCAAGTTGCAATGATAGCATTAATTAGTGATCGTCTAATCTGCGAATTATGCATCTGAACTACGATTAATTCTCAGTAACGATATAAAAAATAAAAAAAACGAAATAAAAAAATGAAATAAAAATTTAAAAATTGGTAAAATAAAAAAAATACAGACAAAATTTAACAAATAATTCAGATAAAATACCTACGTGTTGGATAAACGATCGCTTAAAGCATTGCAAAAGCTCTATAACGAAGACCGAACAAGAAAAAGCACACAGTTTGCAAAAAATCATTTATTTTCAACTATTTCTTATTTATATATAGAATATGAGCTAGCCCACCAATGAACGTCTCCAAATCCATCTCATTTTTTAAAGCTAAATGCTTTTGTAGTCGTTCCTCATACTCCACTTGCGAGGAACGACGTCGCTTTTGCATTGGAATAGATGTATTGATCCGATTTTCTATGTGAACAAGCGCTTTCGCATAGCTACTACATTCGATAAAAAGCTATTTCGTTCAATGGAGCTTTTAGCAAATCGTCTTATCTGCAAATCGAGGTATCGATGAAACATTGATTATACGAAGGAATCTTTCGACGAACCGAGTTATCGGTGAAAAAAACTATCGTCTAAAAAAAGTTTCGTTGTACAGAGTTTCGATGAATAGTGATTTCTATGAACAGTTATATCGATCAAGTGTAATTCGGTGAATTATTGGTAGCTCTCCAAATATTATCCTTAACACTTCGGGGCCGCGTGGTACTAATAAAAACATTATGCCTAAAAGCTTCAGACCATACCGACGAAAATGAAAGTACGTATATACTTTAAACTTTAAACCTTATAAGGAGGTGAGAGAGTGTATAATGCAGTAATGTTTTGGAAATTGTTCCTACTCTTGTTGGTAAACTTTGGGAAATTTGTTTTAGAATATTTAAGCATGGTTGTTGGTATGAGGCTATGAGCCAAGAGCTGGAAGTTTGAAGGCGCAATGACAGGAGATAGACTCTGTGTCGAAAGTTGGAGATCTCTTAAGACCATTCACCTGTGCCTTATTTTAGTTACCTTACAATCGTATTATAGCGGTCCTTATATGGCGCAAATGAGAATGTAGTCAAGTGACAAACGCTCGTATAAGTAAGTATATTCTATTTCTATCATTGCTATTTTTTGGACACTTTCGATCATACGAGTTTTATTATCGGTATCAATTCTTACGTTTACTTTTACTTTATTCTTACGTTTACTTTAGTCTACTGTGTAGTAGATACGTTTCTGTCTTTTCTATCACACTTTCGTAAGATCGTTTAAAAGTAATCGACTGACATCTAGGAAACAAAAAACTATATACAAATATTTTGTTTTATTTTATTTAGCTCTATGGTTTTCCAAAAGGTTTTTTATTACTTTTTCAACAATTTATTGTCATTCCAGGGAATCATTCCCATCACAAATCTAAAAGTACCCCCATAACCGTAAAATCGGGTGTCACCAACTTTCACTCATAAAACACTGGATTTAATTCCATGGAAACTTTAAGTCCTTTTAAAAATGAAAGCAATGGCCGCTTAAAGCGAAAACTTCTTGAATAAGGAAAGTGAGAGATATTTTAATTAGAAAAGTCACCGGATCCGATGGCTTAAGATGGCACACAGCAGGGATGGTAAGTATGTAGGCTTGGAAACTGGAAGGGCAGCGACGCGCAGTTTTAATTTCATATCATTTTAAACTTTATCTTCATCATTATAATACTTAGTATCGTTTTAAAAGCTTCAAACGGTCGCTCATTCTCGTTCCAATCGCCTAGACCACGAGCGACCATAAGCGGCGCCAAGAGCACTTTTCAAAGCGGTTGAATACTATGCATTAGTAATAAGTATTCATAAAGTTTAAAAGCAAATAACACAGAAAATTTGCTTCTATCTCGGTGTGAATCGACGCTTATTGTATAGAGAACACCGCAGCCATCAATCCTTGAGTATGTCAAGACTCAGATTACAAGCAGATTGCAGACCACATATCACGCGGATGGATTAAACCCATTTATTTGAAACTGTGCTATTGCGCCTCCGTTCTACACAAGACTTTACTATTTTATGAAAATACTACTAATAAATTAATTAATTTTATTAAATAACTGGACATACGAGTAGTTTGTGTAATATGTAGTAATCTAAATAAAATAGCTTCAGAACTTACTTCAAATATCTTATGCGAAAGTTGTATGGATTATTGTTATGGATGTACGGTACGGATGGATGTTAGTTTCACTTTCAAGCAAAAATGTTTAACAGATGTGGGTGAAATTTAAAATGTACATAGATTATGTATTTACCTGGAGTAACATAAAGGCTACTTTCTGTCCAGGCGGCGAGCGACTAAGCTAGTAGGTACTTACTCGTACTTAAATATAAGTGTTTGTAAAACGTAGAGTTCCAATGTGTGAGTGAATTGGTTTTACATTTGTACCAAAATGCGCATTTCATTCTATGAAAGGATTCCTTTCATTTGCATTTTCTGGGTTTGTCTTCGGTACGTTAAACATTTTTGGTCTTTTATAATGGTTTGAGAATACCAAGGGAAGAAACCAAAATATATAGCCAAAGTAACATTGTATTGTATATTACCACTTAATAGGTACTCATTTTATGGCAATGTAATTAAAAACATTTATTAGTCATTAGCCACTCAAGTTATGTTTTTTTTACCCACTTATACTTCATTTATTGAAACGAGCTAATAGGAAGAGATATAAACACACGTGATTGGTCGTCGAAAATAATTGCATTGGCTAGATTTGACAATTGACAATTGATTTGACAATCTAGCCAATCACGAGAAAGATAATTATTTTCGACGACCAATCACGTGTGTTTATTTCTCTTCCTATTAGCTCGTTTTAATAAATGAAGTATAGGTACAATAGATTAAGTATCTACTTTACGCTCCGCAAGCAGTTACTCGGATCTCTAACATGATTTTTAAATTTCAACGTATTGGATGTTTTATTATGCAATGTAATAACGCTTCTGGAATAGTTCTGACACAGAACGATGGGTGCAATATGATGCCGGTCGTTGACCCCGTCTGGTCGTCTCGAGCTATCCGTCTAAATTGATAGCATCATCTGTATGCTGTTACTCGACGATGGTTGATTGCTGTTAAATGTGATATGCCTTATTCTTGATTGCGATTACAATTTCAGAGCCACTCAGTCATTTGACACCATAGTGATGTATTGGAAACTTGTAAGTACTATGCATGTAATGTATACAGTACTAGCAGCACGTCCCGGCTTTGCACGGGTGTACTAATGAAACTACTATAGCCTATAACCATTCCGACAGTTCATGCTATTTGTGCATTCCTATTTATAACTCCGAAGATACTCATCAGATCCTCAATCAAATTTTATGGACCACCTTGGAATATTTCGTTTCCTACAAAAAAGAATCATCCAAATCGGTTCATAAACGACGAAGAACACATAAAAATATATGAAAAAAATGATCTCGACTCACTATCCCAGGGCACGGTGGATATTTCTTTCACATCTTTATGTTTTAAAAAAACATATAGGTACGATCGAATTAAGAAATTCCTCACTATTTTTAAGTCGTTCAAAATAAGGCTGCACCTAAGCAATTGGTCCAGCAACACTATTCGTGCTAGTGGTGCTAGGTAGTATTTTTTTACCTATCATGTTCCACTGCTGGGCAAAGGTCTTCCCTTTCAGCCTCCACTCTTTGCGATCCAAGGCAACGATTTGCTAGTTTGATGCTAGTTAGTACAAAACCTAATAAATTTTCCTACAAACGACGAATATCCGTCGGTAGAGCCCTCAGCTATTAAACGCTAGAGCGATATTAAGCCGGGCTCGATCACAGTTTAACTGCGCTCTTTTATGACCAACGCCGCAAATCGGCTGTCATAGCAACTTAGGCAGGTAGAAGCGAAAACAGATAGACAAAAAACTAGATATTATTATAATCACACGGGAAATTACTCACGGAAAATATTTTCTATTTAGGTACCGACAATGTTTCGATTGTTGCGGAGAATCTTCATCTGGGTCAGCTATGGTCACTAAAAAAAATTACAGCCGCGAATGGCGTCCGACTAATACTTTTTGTACTGGAAACTGCTTGTATATTATTAGACATTCATTCCTAAATCCTATTTTTTCTATAACCAGATTATCCAGTAAATTAATTGCTATGAAACTTTTATCAGGCGCAATATCCTCCTAGAAAAATGACAGGCGTAATTGTGTAATCTACAGTTTCCTTTTATTGCTATTAACTCCCCTTCCGATGATATTTATGTCCCCTAGCCTGTCCCCTCCAGTCTTCGACGTCATCCGGAGATTCTATCTTGATTTATTCTTCTGTACATCGTATGTTTATTCGAATGAATTTGGATGAGAGCCAGTTGAGTGTTGCCTTTTAATAGGTTTGCGGCGGACGAAGATTGATGAACGAGTTATGCTAATTCGACATCTTTATTAGAATCTGTTCGTTTTACTGCAAAGATTTGAATTTATCTGAGCTGACTTTGCACATAATCGTTCATTTTAACTAACATGTACGAAAACTAGTCTATCCTACTAAGAACTAACATTACGTAGAGGTACCTAAAACACTGTGTATTATATAATAAGAAACAAAGTTCGTATGCGCAAATGACCAACTCTTATTACTTTTTTGTTTTATCAATCCTGACTTTTGAAATCGTTTAGCCATGGCGGAGGTCTTCAGGCGGCTAAAAACTCATAAAGAGGTAATGTTGGTTTGTTTGTTTGTTTGTTCGTTTGACGGAGGAAATCTCCGAAACTACTCAGCCGATTTCTGAAATTATTTCACCGGATGTGTAGAATGGACTGTCAGAATGGTTATAGACTATATTTTATCCCTGCAGTTTTATTTGTACATCCGTACTAAGCCGGAACGTGCTCGTAGTGTGAAATATAGAGCAATATAGGTCAATCATGGTTGAGGTCGGTCAAACCGCCAAACGGGTGACCGCATATCAAATGCAAAGATTACATACTGTTGTTCACTTGCATTCGCCTCTGTATTTCTACTTAAAATTTTGAAAATAAATCTTACTTCTTTGTAATGAAAACAAAGTTTTATATCAGAAACAAACAAAAAATACCTACACTACTTAAAAACTAATTTAATAAAAATGAACTCTGTATTCTAACCTAGTATCACCTAAAGATAGAATACAGAGTTCAGGTCACCGGCCGCAGGTAGGGTGCCCAAAAGGCTGGCAGCGTTACCTCGTTGAATGGCTAAACTTATCCTTTGTCCGCCGAGGTAAGCACCAGCCCTTTGGTCATTGGTTTCGTCTATGAGCCTCTTTGAAATTTCCCGGTAAAGAAGCCACGCCTCTGGGCCCCACGAACCAAGCGTACTTACTTCTTTAATACATAATAATATAATCTTCCTGGCCGTTTTTGGTTTCGATAGAAAACCACTGCGCTAACATTCGTTTAGTAATAACATAGGTAATAAGTTTTTAGATATTTTTAAGATGTCTAAAATAGTCAAAAATAGTGAACAAAATAAATTAAATTCAAAAATGTTTCATAGCAAGCTACAATTCCATCAGTAAAAGTAATTTTCGTGTCTAGCCCTCGGAGGAAAACAATATTTTGATTTACGTAGTCTTAGATTTGCTTTAGACGAGGTGCTCCCGAGATACTAATAAATTTCAGTAAAACAGCATATTTTGTTAGTCCGTGTACACTGCTAACATAAACTAAAACTAATAGGACTGGCGCATAGAACTGAACTTCATAAGTCTTGTATTATTAATAGATCTTTTATAAAGTGCTGTTTACAATAATATTTTTTTTTGTAAAGTTTTAAAAATAAAGTAGGCTAGACACAAGTAATTAAATGAGAAGAACAAATAATTTAAAAATAATGATTTAAACGTAGAAAACGGCAATTTCATTAGGTAAACCTATAATTTACTAGGACTATTTTGTAGGTTGGTAGCGTTAACTTCATAGTTATGATAGACAATTGGTAAAATACATTTATGGTTAATCAAAGAAATATTGGAAAGATGATTTTACACTAGTTAAAGATGTGAAGGATCTCAAAAGCGTCTACCGATACAACATTTTGCTTACTAAAAAACCGTTATAAACATAAAACGAGATGTTTACCATGATTTGTAGATTTATGAGTTTCCCGTTTCAAAAGTTTATTATGTTCAAAACCATGATAGTTTAAAAAGTTAAAAAATCCGTTTTGTGGAATTATTCTAATACCAAATGGAATATCAGTTCTATATCTTTTTAACTAAGTCCAGCCTCCCAGAGGTCACTCAGGTAGAACAAGTTAATTAAGTGTGAATTAGAAGTCTGCGGGATTATGAAAATGCTTTTACTGAGCCAAGTTTTACGTTAAGTCGAGGCCGTCTGGAAAAGTACTAATTCATATAAAATGCTGGGTGTTAGGTATATTTATTTATTTAATTATAAATTCTTTATTGCACACAAAGTAAAACTAGATGTACAATTGGCGAGCATAATGCCGAAGGCATTATCTACCTGCTAACCAATATCACAAGTAGGAAAAAGTATAGGTGTGCTAATATTAGTAGACATTTTATAGACTTATTTTAAGACACTAATACAAATAGAATAGAATAGAATAGAATAGAATTCATTTATTTGCCAGGTACATGGTGGTACACATCATACAGAGAAGTATACAGGATCTTAAATATAGGATTAATTTACGTAACACATGTCCTTGCCTGTCAGCATGCAAAATTTTAGATTTTACTTACAGTTTACTTATTTACATTTATTATCTATTTTTTTATATATTAATTTAGTCAGATGCATGCATAAAAGATTTAAAAATTAAATTCAAAGATTATTGCATAATACATACAAAGATAATGTAAATACTTAATACACATAAGGTAGGTATATATAAATATTACAATAAACTATGTATACAAACATATCCAATACAATTAGTAGAGTCACACATTTTAAACACTTTTGATTCTTTACGGGACTCGTTGCAATTGATTCTTTCACAAAAAAAGTAAATAATTAGCTTATTTATATAATTGACAAAACCAAAACTCCTACATTCGCCTACGATAACATAAATTTATAGTATAAATATTATTTGTAAAATTATCGGGACTTAATCTTAATCGTTATAGACACCTTGGTCACGAGCAGACCTGTAAAAAGTCGATGTAAATAAAATAAATAAATAAATATATAAGATACACAGAACTTCTTGTAAGTCATGATAAAAACGAGTTTTTAAGATACAATGACACATCATGTACCGCTATTTTTCTTACACAGAACTTCATGTAAGTCATTTTAAAAACGAGTTTTTAAATAAAATGATACTCGTATATCCACTATACATTGACACACATTTGACGACCTCTGTGGCGCAGTTGGGTGAATGCCCGGCTGAGACGCGGGGGTCGCGGGTTCGATCCCCGCTACGGGACAAATGTTTGTATGTTCTGCAGATATTTGTTCCGTGTCTGGGTGTTTTCTATCTATAATATGTATGTATTTACAAAAAAAAATGTATTTAAGTATTATATCAGTCATCTGTTTACCATAACACAAGCATTAAGTTGCGTAGCTTGGGACTGGATGACGCTGTGTGGAATGTCCAAGGATATTTATTTATTTATATTTACACATGTAACCACACCTCAAAAAACCTCACTCTGTATATTTAGTACCTAGCAAAATGTTTATTCCAGTAAGCCCGGCCCTTAAGGCAACAACCAAGGATTTGTGAAACATGTTGTTTAAATGCTAATGCGTGATATCCATGAGAATGCGGTGCCAGGGACGGATACTTTTAAGACGTGTTAAACCACTAGCTTCCTCAGTAACAGGATAGAAGGGAAAAATACTCTTAACTAGCTGCGCCCCGCGGTTTCACCCGCGTAAGTCCCGTTCCCGCGGGAATATCGGGATAAAATGGATTAGCCTATGTGTTAATCCAGGGTATCACCTATCTACATACCAAACAACCAAATCGGTTGAGCCGTTTTTGCGTGAAAGAATAACAAAAATACATACATTCTCACAAACTTTCACATTTATAATATTAGTAGTAATAGTAGGATAGTAGGAGTAGGATTTAAGAGAGAATTTATAAAATATCAACAGTTATTTTAATTGAAATGAAAATGAAAAGAAATATAATCACATTCCAGGGATCGGTAGATCTTTGATCTTTATTTAAAATGATTTAAACAAGTATATTTGTGTAGGATAACAACCTTTGATTGTATATCTTGTATCAAATTGCTGCGAATCAAAAATAACAGTAATCAACAATCTGACCGTTGTTTTCGCGGATTACTGTTTTTGATTCGCAACAATTTGATACAAGTTACAGAATCAAGGGGCAGATAATGGATAAATAGATAGATAGATAGATAGATAAAAAGTTTATTTTGGCACACATAAAAACACAGTAAAGAAAAATAACAACATAAAAAATAAAAACTTAAATCTACAGAATTACTTAAACATCACTTAAAAATCACTTAAAAATCTACAGAAGCTAGGTGGATTTATTGCCTGTACCAACGTTCCCTACATCAATAAAAGAATCAGGTAAGAACCAGGTGGCTTACTATGATCATTATAAGCGATTCAGTTAAGGTCCTATAACGTAAGCTAAGGTGCTGACGTAAAGTTTGGACAGTTAGAAGCTAAACTGAATTGTTTAATAAGTCACGGTAAGCCTCCTGTTAACCGAAAAAACCCACTCGTCCAATAAGGTTGATATGAAGTAATAAGCCTAAGATATTTGGCTCGAGTCTATAAATTTCATAAGTAGTCAATATTTTTCACATCGTCAAAAGGTCAGCTCATAAAATCCCCATCAAAAGCACTACTCAGCTATCATCAGACGATTCGGGGACCGGGCGCAGCTGCTCGTTTACAGCCCGGGGGTGTAGTTTGACCTTATGTGCTAGCATGATTATGCTACACTGGAAAGGCAAAGTTTATACTAATGTAAAGACTAGCAGCACGTCCCGGCTTTGCACGGGTGTACTAATGGAACTAACAGAATAAAATATAGCATACAATCCAGATAGTCCATTCTACACATAGGTGAAATAATTTTTGAAATCTGCTAAGTAGTTTCTTGTTTATTATTTTAGTCATACAAACTTTACAAAAATATAATATGGAAGCAGATTTTTCTCAATTATTGAAGCAAAACCATATCGACTGTTTAAATTTTTGAGTACATTCTGTGCCACATTCTGTGCAAAGGCAAGAATTCGGTGAGTTGATTGTGATTCGATGCGGGCATATGAGGCTAGATCCTAATATAGATTAATGAAGTGAGAACTCGATCTCTGTCGTAGTTTGGATATAGGGTAGGGATGGCAATGTGATCCTTCCCATAACTTAAACTATGGCATCCTTTCATAACAAACTCGTACCTACGCCGTAGCACGTGCTACGCCAATATCACCCGTAGCACTTTGCTATGCTACGAAAGTATAATCATAAATTTGTAAGAGCCGTGTTGGCTGTATTATGTTAAAAGGTTCTAATCTCGGCCATAAAAAATGTGCAGAACTGGAACTATAACGGTGAATAAATACATCAAAAATGTATTTTTTTATGAAAAAATCTGTCTAATACACCATAATTAAGTCACAGCGAAAGTTAATTTACTTCGGAACAGATTATACTAGTACAGTTACGTACGCTGAAAATTGCAGTAGTTAAAAACTGTGTCGCAATTTCTAGGCGACCTTAGGACTAAAAGTGCACAAGCAACATACACAAAGGGACAAGAGAAATAAGCAAAGAGTAATTCCTATCATACCATGCTTACATGTTTTATTCTTTCCCGATATGTCCACCGAGCATTGGTCTCAACGCGACCAATTGCCATATTTCGTCCCAAAACCGATTTATGTCGACGATACTGAACATTTATTTGTTTTGCGATCGGCTGGAGTGATTAAACGAAAAAACCTAGAACACAGTTACACAGAACACTGGAGTTAATGACTGAATTTAATATATTTTAGATCTATACTAACATTATAAAGAGGTTATGTTGGTTTGTTTGTTTGACGGAGGTAATCGCCTAAACTACTGAGCCGATTTCTAAAATTCTTTGAATTGTGCATCGCGATTATGCGTCAAGAGTGACCAGAGCGGTAACTGAGTTGAAGTGCGCTAATTAGCCTAGCTTTGTGGTGCCACGTTTTAGTCGCCAATAATTAATCAATCCTTTTTCTGTGTGACTACAGCATAACCTCGGTTTATTTGGCATTTAAATGTCGCATTCGATCTTTTTTATCGCGAGCCGGGGAGTCCCCGTTATTTGACTCGTTCCGGCCATTCGGTCATTCTTTGTTGTGATTGAAAAATCGTCCATCGGGACATGAGTAACAATCAACTTTGCATCGTTGGCTAATAAACTTTTTAATTGCCTGGTTTTATGTGTGGTATAAAATAATCATTGGAAAGCAATGGGGGTATGCGACAGACACAATTAACCCGAAAGGTAAGGTTTCGATGTAACTAATTTACTCATCATGTTAACAAGTTGTCTGCCCAGGACGCAATGGCTCGTCCACTTGCAGCGCGGCCAGAAAGTGGACTAGCTCGGGACTTGGGCCTTGAATGTGTTAAAGTTTTTCTGTAGCTTAAAACCGAAAGATTTTTGGAATGGGGGGGGTTATTTCTTGCAGTTTGACGATTATAATAATAGATAGTTATTTTACTTTCAAAACTATTGTGAGTTGTGCTAGACATTATTATAATCACACAGGAAATTACTCACGAAAAAATATTGTCGAACGCTGTGTGCGCGCTGTGTGAAATGTCCAAGTATATTTATATTTATTTATTTTATGATCGCGTAGTACAACACTAAACATCAACGGTCTCAAACACCTCTAAACAAGATATACACTTCAGGTTTTCTACTTAAAGCTCGCTATAAACAACTACTTGAATGCAGCTTGTAATATCCAGGAACTAGTTACTCAAGATCAACTGTTTTATTCATAAGTTGGTACTCACTACCGTTAGTGCAAGACTCCATAAATTAATATTTAACACAATGCGTTTCCTGAGGGGTATTTAAAATTCGAAAAGTACCGACTAAAGTAACCATGAAAATGTTTAATCGTATACTCTGGTGACGTAGTTTTTAGGCCGCCTAGAGGCCTAGAGGCCTCCGTCATGGCTTAACGACTTTAAAGCTGTGAACAAGTGGCCAACTCTGGTGACGGAGTTTTTAGGCCGCCTAGAGGCCTCCGTCATGGCTTAACGACTTTTAAAGCTGAGACCGACAATTTAACTTACCCTCCGAAGCACGGAAGCGCTTAGATAATACTGCCACTTGCAGTCACCGTGTAGATAGAGACTGCTAAGAACGTTGTGAAAACGTTAATGTTTTAGATTTTTTTATCAAGAAAAATTCAGTTAGATTTTTTTTCACTTGAGCTTCCAATGCTTAAAATTCGTTGTATTTTTTATCCCCTACTCTTTGTATATGAGAAAAACGTAAGTGAGCTTATTTGAGCCAAAGGTTAAGTTGATACAGTCAAAGTCAAAGTCAAGTTAAGAGGATGAGTGATGAGTAAAATCTGCTATGGCTTTTCACTTATCAATTAACGTTAAAACGATCCAAAGTTTCCCAAAACTTAAGCTTTTGAAACAAAAATTTTCCAAAGCATTCTGTTGTAGAAAATCTCTCTTCTGGACAAATAGCGGTAATTTATCCGGACATTGTCCTAAATACCGCGTTAATCATGGTTGACGTCGCGACCGCCGCTCTATACGACGAGCGCAAACTGGCTACTACGAAAATATATATAATCCGGTCAAATTAGACATTCAAGGTTACATTAATTCGCACCTGGCTAAAAATTGGCATGAATATTTGGAGCCCTATTACACACAATTTGTCAATTATCCACATTAATCCAAAGTGTGGAAAAAAAATTATTCAAGGCCAATTTTTGGAGACCCCTATTTTTGAAGCTAATTTGACCGGATTATTATTTTAATAGATTTCTGCTATGAATGAGTGGAAAAACTTACAGCAATTCTGTTGTCAGAAATAAGTTTAGTTCTCGATCCTTTATAAGAAGTCTATAAGGCGGTGGCTTTTAAGCGACCTTAAACGATTAAACGATAAAGGAAACATCGTGAGGAAACCAGTTAGCTATCTAACTGCGTAGACAGCGCTTGCAACCTGTCACGTATGGAAAGTTAATTTTTGCAAAATGTGGGCATGTACCAAATATGTATTTGTTTACCTCTGATTACCTCCTTAGCCATCTTCATAGGATCTTAAGAATCACCTACATACCTTAAATATTGTACGTCCGAAAAGGGCAAACTGTTTGTACACCTCTAAAAACAACCTACCATCTTTGTAACCATGTAACAGTTTTACAATAAATATTTACTTTACTTTACTTTACTTTACTTAAAGATCTGAAAGAAATGTCTACAGCTCCCTGGGATACAGTCGTAATCATTTGTAAGTGTGCGCCGAATCTTCTTCCAGACACGCGTACACTCACGTATTCTCAGCTTGTTGTGGCTTGATCTAGCAAAAACATGTTTTGCATTCTTTTGAAAATATGCTGATTTGTGTCTGAGGTGGTCATTGTACTCCATCCACTTAAGGGCATCAAACACTGAAAATCAGATTTAAATTCATATTTTTCACTGGATAGCGCTTAAATAAGAGGCGAATGCTTCCGGTGGAGCATTTTATAATCTGAGATTTATGCTGGAATACTTACGCTTCCAGCTATGTTGGCAAACTGTTAGGAATTAAGTATTCATCAACATAAGCTGAACTCGAAAATAGTCACGGAAATTAGTTTCGGTTGGTTTTCGGTATTGCCTTAGTTCTGCTCTAAGAGTGTTAGCAAATTGTTGCAAAAAAACTGAAAACCATCCTAGGAGTAGAAGTGACGAAGCGGCCCTGTCGCCGCCTCACAATTTATGATCGCCTAGTACTCGGCTCGGTAAAACATTGCAGTCGGAAACTTAGTTTGAAGTACTTTGATTTATTTGTTCTCAAAGTTTTTGCGGGACTTTAGCGGATTTCAGAAAAAAGTGGCTTGAAATATTACTGAATGTAGTGAGGTCTGAAGAACTTTTTGTATTTTTTTAAGAATATAATTCTTTACGCTGCATATCTAATCTTCCGTGCTACTGAGCACGTTAAATTGTTGGTCCCACTTGCTCAAACGAACGAACGAACCGTGTTGGCTTATTTAGTAGGTACTAGGCAAGGGAAGTAGCTGGTTAAAAATAGGTAATTTTGAGTAGGATCTTTTAACAACCTTTGAGTAAGAAAAGACAGCTTGAGATGAATGGGTTTCTTTACCACCTTCCCAAGTACTTATAATTTTCTTTTAAAAAAAACCCTGTTCCGTGCTTCACAGGTATTCGTGTAAAAATTTTAACTCAATTCAATAGGTCAAAGTATTTCTCAGAAATGTTATATTTTTCAACTAATTGAAATTCATTTCGCTGAGATGTTGACTTTGAAGAAATTTGCGTTATGAAAGCAAGGGAAGATGCTTTTACCTTTTAAAAAAATATCTTTCCAATTACTATTTGTCTACACTAATATTATAAAGAGGAAAACTTTGTTTGTTTGTTTGTTTGTTTGTTTGGTTGTAATGAATAGGCTCAAAAACTACTGGACCGATTTTAAAAATTCTTTCACCATTCGAAAGCTACATTATCCACGAGTAACATAGGCTACTTTTTATCCCGATATTCCCGCGGGAACGGGACTTACGCGGGTGAAACCGCGGGGAGCAGCTAGTTATAAAATATTTTTATTAGGAAGCGAAGGTTCATGCTTAAAGATGTGCTTTCATTGTTTAAAACATAGTGGTCTTTTTACAATAAACTACACAAAAAAACTGGTTTGTCCAAGTCATGGTCTAAACTACAACCTAATTTAATTATATTCTATTCAACAAGGAAGAATTTTGCATCAATAGGTAATTGTGACTTTCATTTTAATTGATAAGAATCAAGTAAAACTACCTATTATTAAGTTATTTCGCAAGCTAGTATTTTTTGTAAATTCCTTGATGATTGTGTGAACAAAGATTAAAAGTAAGGAAAACAAAATAACAAAACAATCGATAAAAATTACCTAACAAGGCGGTTTGCGTATTGCCATGAAATTCCTGTGGATAAGGTTAATTAAGTTTTTAATCATTTTAGGAATAAACAAATTCTTTTCGATAGATAGAAGTAACGTCCTAAGCTGTCACAAGATGTATGAGCGTGCAGAGTGATTCACCAACTGTCACTTTTGGAACTTATAACTTTTTAGAAACAGAAAAATCTATTTTAAAATATTCGAACCAATGACCTTATAAACGAAAGTCAAAGTATCTCACTTGGCCAACACGGCTACTTTAATATAATTAATATAGCTTTTAATTATTCAAAATAAACTTTTTAGAATAATGATACCATAATTATAAACATTATAATTGGTTATAATCACAGAACAGAAGAAACCTTCTGTTTTGTGGTTTTAACCGTTTGTAATTAAATATTAAATTAATTAGTAACAATGTTATACTTGTAATAGGTTATCAAGTTATTAATCATTTGTTTACGGTCACACAAACTGTTTGTGTTTCCCGCTAAAGAGATAAACGAATGCTAAACAACAGATTATCTTTTATTTGTTCATCAGTTCATCAGGCGCTTGATCTTGGGATCTTGGGATCTCACAACTAGGGTTGAAACGAAAATTCAGCTACTATTAGTTATTCGGCCAATTTTTTGGTAATTGGTGGGTCCACACAGAGCGAACAGCCTCGCGAGGCATTTGCCGCGCGAAGCAGCTCGCGCTGTGTGGACGTGCCTCGGCCGAGGCAAACGGCCTTGGCGCGAGCTGCTTCACGCTGCAAATGCCTCGCGAGGCTGCACGCTCTGTGTGGACCCGCCTATTCAATATTCGGTTAAATAAGTATACGTAAGTACTATTTAGCCGAATACCGCATCACATCACATGCACATCATGCAAAAAAGACACGTCGTTTAATAATATCCTTGGACATTCCACACAGGGTCATCTAGTCCCAAGCTAAGCAACTCAATGCTTGTATTATGGTAATCAGATGACTGATATAATACTGACAGTTACATAGAGGCTTGTTAGTAAAAACACGATCCAAAAATACCTTCAGTCTGACGCGATGTCGAGTCATCTGATTAAGTTGGTAAATCGAGTGTGAGGATTGATGGATGATGGAGGGCTCGTTAATTATGTTCAGTACACATGTTCTGGCGGGAAATGTTGTGGTGTTGTAACAAGTATTATCTTTCAGGCAATTTCTGGATGACATGCTTCAAATGGCTGTATCCTGAAAGTAGGTAAGTATTTCAGTTTTGTTGTATCATTTTATTATAAAAAAAAATAACTATGCTGAAATAACTTCTGCTCTTCGAAGATGTATTTTGAAGTAGTCAGAGGTATGTCTAAATAGGTAGGTACATAATTATTATTTGCTGCATGCCCACTTCATCATCATCATCATCATCTCCCTGCCCTTATCCCACTACGTGGGGTCGGCACAACACGTTTCTTTCTTCAATTTCCCTCTATCGCTCGTCATCTCAGTACTCACTCCTTTCACACACATAATATCTGCACACACACAGTCCATCCATCTTTTCTTAGGCCTACCTCTTCCAGTGTATCCACATTTTATAAAAAACCGTGACAGGTTAGACCGTGACTTATAAAAAAACCTGTGATACAGTTACAGTGCTACAGTTTCTTACTGTTAATGAGTATTGCTTACTTGGTAATTGAAAATTATGTGTTTTGGGATCAAAGCAAATCAATAAATTCTTTGTTTTTCGTTTTCAATGTTATCACACTACATTTTTTTTTAATAACTACCGTTATCTGAACAAGTAAGGAATTTCCGGACGAAATACTTATCACTTTGTTATAATTAACAACGATACTGTGGCGATTCTGTTATTTCCATTACGATAGCGGTAAGTTAAGTTTTTTTCATTACTCATACACGGAAAGTACGCAAGAAGTTGCCTGATCATAGGGTTCAAAAGCACTTTGAGCCCCTAGGGTCACAAAGTTACTTACGACAAAGCTTCTTATACGTTCGCTCATGAGAAGTCAAAAGTCAAAAGTCAAAATATATTTATTCAATAAAGTCATATTAACGACCACTTAGACACGTCACGTTCTTAAAACTAGGGAAGCTTTCTCATCTGAACGAACGAACGGCTAATTCTGATGACGGAGATTTTAGGCCGTCTACAGGCCTTTATCGTAGCTTAAAGCCGGGACCGACAATTTAACGTGCCCTCTGAAACACGGAAAAGCTCAGTTAGTAAAACCACTCCACCAATATCCATAAACACCAGAACATTCAAAGTCAAAATCAAAGTACATATCTTTACTTCAAGAACTACTCTTATGTGTAGGGATTTCACAAAATTTCGGTTTTGGATTCCAAATAGCAAGTGGTATCATAAAAACTTTAAATAATATTTTGACTCAAATAAATAAAGACTTAAAAACTAATTAAAAAATTTGGGCGCACTTGTTGTTCATAAAATACGTACTTGGGAATTACCATTACGTATCCAAACAAAAAAATAACTATATTGATAAAGCCCATAGTATTTAGGTATATACTTATACTAGTTGGTGCGTGGTGCGCGAGCTGCAAGCAGCTCGCGTGACGGTTATCCTGGCTATAGCAGTTTGGACTTAACAGGGGGAGGGGGGCAACTGGGGGCAAAACTGAAAACTTTTTTTTACTTTCCAAAATCTCCTCTATGCAAATCCGTTTTCAGAATTGGCAAATGTCTTGTAGTTTTCGAGATCCATCAATGGGGCAAAAAAGGGGCAAAACAGGGGCAAATTAAAAAAATGATTTTTACCTTCCAGGACCTCCTCTATACGAATCTAAAAAAAAAATGTTCTGCAGGTCTTGTAGTTATCGAGATTGACCAGGGAGGGGCAAGAGGGGGGCAAAAAAGGGGCAAAGTCGGATTTTTCCCAAACTCCCCAGGGTATCCCCTAAACGATTCTGTAAAAAAAAATATACCTTCCCATCCACCATCAAGGAGAACAATTCTGTCAGTGAGTGAGTGGTATTCTAGCTTTATATATTATAACTAGTTGGTGCGTGGTGCGCGAGCTGCAAGCAGCTCGCGTCAGTTGGCTTAAAAAAAAAAAAAAAAAAAAAAAAAAAGGGGGGGGGCAAAGGGGGGGGGTGGAACTTTTGTCGTCGCCCCTGAGTGGCAGCGAACCCGCTCGACCTTCGTTTCGCTGCGGGGGTCGGGGGCTCGCTTCGCTCGCCCCCCCCCCCTCCGCTCCACTCGGTCTCGCAGGTTCGCTCGCCACTCAGGACCTCCGACAAGCCTCCTATGTACAAAAAAAAAAGGGGGGGGGGGGCAAAGGGGGGGGGCAAAATGAGGGGGGGAGGACTTTTGTCGCTCGACCTTCGTTTCGCTACGGGGGTCGGGGGCTCGCTTCGCTCGCCCCCCCCCCCTCCGCTCCACTCGGTCTCGCAGGTTCGCTCGCCACTCAGGACCTCCGACAACCCTTCTCTGTACATATCCGTCGAAAACGATAGAAATTGCTCAATTGGCAAAAGGGGGGCAAAAGGGGGGCAAAAAAAATTAGTGATTAGGGCAAAGGGGGGGGGGACTTTTGTCGTCGCCCCTGAGTGGCAGCGAACCCGCTCGACCTTCGTTTCGCTGCGGGGGTCGGGGGCTCGCTTCGCTCGCCCCCCCCCCCTCCGCTCCACTCGGTCTCGCAGGTTCGCTCGCCACTCAGGACCTCCGACAAGCCTCCTCTGTACAGAAAAAAAAAAAAGGGGGGGGGGGGGCAAAGGGGGGGGGGGCAAAATGAGGGGGGGAGGACTTTTGTCGTCGCCCCTGAGTGGCAAGCGAACCCGCTCGACCTTCGTTTCGCTACGGGGGTCGGGGGCTCGCTTCGCTCGCCCCCCCCCCCTCCGCTCCACTCGGTCTCGCAGGTTCGCTCGCCACTCAGGACCTCCGACAACCCTTCTCTGTACATATCCGTCGAAAACGATAGAAATTGCTCAATTGGCAAAAGGGGGGCAAAAGGGGGGCAATTTTTTTTTGTGATTGTTACCTCCCAGGACCTCCTCTATACGAATCCGGAAAAAAAAAAAATTACGGGTCCTCTAGTTTCCGAGATACGATAGGGAGGGGCGAGAGGGGGGCAAAAAAGGGGCAATGTCAGATTTTTCCCAGACTCACCAGAGTTACTTGTTTTCAAATCTGCAAAAAAAAATATACCTTCCCATCCAACATCATGGAGAACAATCATGTCAATGAGTCAGTCAGTCAGTGGTAATCTAGCTTTATATAATGTAATATAAAGGTAAGTATATATAAATCTAGATTAAAGCGTCTGCAGTCAGAATAAGTTTACACGTCGTCGTGGAGTGTGTTCCAAAATGACAGTAAATAGGTTATGTGTTTTATTGTTTACATTCGCATATTGTGGACTATGTTTTGGTAAGTGCATTTATAGTAACTATATTATATTCCTGAATTTCGTATTGTCAGTAGAAAATAAAAAAGCTTCATTTTAATTTAGAAATTTTATTTTATTTATTTAAATTTTACAAAGCTTTTACAGTACCGTAGTACCAACGCGACAATGAAAATCTTAATTTAACTATATTATTTATGATTTTAATATTAGGTATTTGGAAATTATTAACCCTTAGACATTATTAAAATTATTTAAAACAACTAAAAAACCTGAAAGCTGTTGTCTACCGCACTTTGGTAATGAAGTAGTGATGATTTATTTAAAAAATCATCTGGCCTCGCTGCAGGAATCGAACCCGCAACCTTTTTTGCTTGGCGGGGTTTCACTGTGCTACAGAGGTACTCAGATCTGAAATGAAAATGATCATGAGATCATTTTCATTTCAGATCTTTATGTTATTTTCGATGTCTTAGGGATTATTTTAGATGTTTAAGATGTCTAAGGGGGTAGTCAGAGATATGTCCAAAAACTTAATCGGTACACCAAATTCTCGTACGATCGGGATCGCGTTGACTTTGCATTGCCATTGTCATTGCCGTCAAGAGTAGCTACCCTGCCGCCTTATTCTCCAAATAACCATGTCTTAACGCGGCACGTCTCGGCGTTCTTATTTTGAAAAATTGTATGGATTTCAGAAAACAAAAGCTAGATAACGTGCAATCTCTTACCGCGTCATGTTTTAAATGTGTTTAAGAATCGATCTCCTGATTTCAAATCAGCTGCTCGATTATTGACGACATTTAAAACATGACGCGGTAAGAGATTGCACGTTATCTAGCTTTTGTTTTCTGAAATCCATAGAGTTTTTCAAAATAGCCACGCCGTGACGTGCCGCGTTAAGACATGGTTATTTGGAGAATAAGGCTTGATCAACCTTTTAGTTCTGCGAGTGTATATGTAATTGCGGTGTTCTTTCAGGTTCGCAATATGAATCTTTGGGCTATGGTTTCTTTCCGGGTGTAAACGGATGGCTGCGCCTGAGCACGGAACCCTCAGATTGGCTGACAGCAAGAATAAACTGCCATATGCAAGGTGAGCTAATAAAATCCATACTAACCATCCTATCCTACTTCCTACTGTCCTACTTCCTACTATCCTTCTTCCTACTATCCTTCCTACTTCCTAAAAAATGAAAAAATATGATCACGACTGTATCCTACTTCCTATCCTACTAATATTATAAATGTGAAAGTTTGTGAGAATGTATGAAACGGCTAGACCGATTTGGTTGAAATTTGGTACGTAGATAGGTGTTAATCTGGATTAACAAATAGATTATTTTTATCCCAATATTCCCGCGGGAACGGGACTTACGCGGGTGAAACCGCGGGGTGCAGCTAGAACATTATAAATGGGAAAGTGTGTGTCTGTTTGTCCATCTTTCATGGCAAATCGGAGCCACGAATGGACGAACTCTTTTTACAATATTAGTAGAATAGTGAAATTAAATCTACTAAGCTTTATTTAATTTTGTTCTAAAGTATTCTGATTTTTGATAAAAATTAAGTAATGATCAGTCGTGATTTAAATTAGAAGCGAAGTAGCACAACCCGTGTCGATGTGTTCTGTACATATTTTCCGTTATTTTTGCATGACTAATTTATCGGAATGACCTTTGTTTAAAATAGACGTTTGTTTATCTATACTTAATATAATTTCCCTGGAGGTTATCATTTAACTCTCAGATAAGTAATAATATTTTTATTTGATAGAAACACATCAAAACAACTGCTTACTGCTAAGTTCTTGTATTATTTATTAAACTATGTAAGTCGGTTATTCCCAATCATGAACATTAGGCATCTGTTGGAATGCCCTCTGTAACCTAAGACAGAACAAAAGCAGATCTGTCCAACGCCATAGAACTGGCGACATTTCCGGCAAGCAAAATTTAAAAATAGAATAAATTTAAAAAATTAAAATTAGAATTAATTTGAAAATTTAAAAATAGAACATTACAACACAAATAGAACTCACAACGAAGAATCATTCATGAACGAATAAGATTATGTTCCCAGTAAACCCACCGTAATTCGTTATCGTATTGCACTTTGCGCGTTCGACACGTTTCAAACGCGCAAAAGCTATACGAGAGCGCGGTAACGACGCGTTTTGTTTTTGAACAATAGAGGTGAACCAAAACATGCGTTTGAAATTTTAACACAAAAGATTGTATGCAAAACGCACAATAAAGCTAACACACTGAACAAAATACGATTTTGTTTCAGAAAAATTCGCGTTTTTGAACTATTTAGGTAAAATGTATCTTGATTCAATGATTTTATTGCAGGAGCATTTTTAATGTCACCTTGGTCAGAAGAATTCATGTACACTGTAGATGACCTTCAAAAACACTTACAATATGAGAATTTGGATGCTATCTACTCAGGAGTACAGTCTACTTATGCTGAAGGAGCATTGGTGTATGAAGACGGTTAGTATACATTCCATTCATTTAGTAGTATTCATTACTTCTGTGTGGAATGTCCAAAGATATTTATTTATTCCTTGGAAGTTATATGATTGAAAGAAAGAAATATATACTCGTATACTACAACGAGTACTAGATAAAATATAAAAAAAAATATATCCTTAGACATTCCACACATCTAGTCCCAAGCTAAAGTTTGTGTTATGGTAATCAGATGACTTATTTATTACTTTGAATCATTTTTGTATTGTAAAACATACATATTATTATAAATAGATGTACTAGATTCAATTCTTTTTCTTTATTTCAAAAAATTAACTATAACATAACAGAACAATTCTAAATCATTATAGCTAACAAATAAAATGTACACATAAGCAAATATCTATAAAACACAACGAATTAAAATTACTAGATGTACGAGTACTAGATTTGAAATGTCCAAGGATATTTTATCTACACTTAATATTATAAAGAGGAAAACTTTGTTTGTTTGTTTGTTTGTTTGTTTGGTTGTAATGAATAGGCTCAAAAACTACTGGACCGATTTTAAAAATTCTTTCACCATTCGAAAGCTACATTATCCACGAGTAACATAGGCTACTTTTTATCCCGATATTCCCGCGGGAACGGGACTTACGCGGGTGAAACCGCGGGGAGCAGCTAGTTTTATCTATAAACAAACAATCAAGTCAAGCTGAATAAAACCGTTTATTAAATAACATTGAAGCAAAATTACGTTGCAGGAAAGCCGAAAATATCCCTGAACCATCAGGATATGGCACCGCTGGAGCGCTGTGGCGTATTCTTTTCAAATGGCACCACAGGATTGGTCCGCTGCGACCAACAGTTACCATACATTTGCTTTGCACCCGAGACAGATCTTTCCGTTCAGACTGAGACTAAGCCACAGGATCCTGCGTTGTCATTGACTATGGAAACTCACTGCGGGGAACCGAGTCTTGGTAACTATGATTTATTTATTTTATTTTATTTAGAACCCGTAACGTCCCACTGCAGGGCAAAGGCCTCCCTTCCTTCTTTCCAGTTTTCCCTATTTTGAGCCACGATAGATAGATACATCAATCATGATTTATATGATAGATTATTAAAGGTTTCGTTTTTGAACTTTGGCTACTAGGATTCCCTAACCCAATCCCCAGGGGGTACCAGTTAACTTATCAGTTCACTAGAACCCACTTAAAATAAAATTTATAAGATTCTTTTTTTTCTTCTCTCTTCTTTTTCCATTTCTTTGGACTAACAGAAACGCACCTCGAGTGTGCAGTGCAGAAACTTAATTGCTTCCTTCTCGCAAAATTAAAGTTAAACATTTTCATTTGTTTTTCAGGATATGAGTACTCAGAAACAACAGGAAAGTGCTATAAGTTCCACCCGCAAGCAGTTCATGAGTGGTATGACGCGAAGGCAGCATGCATAGAGGAAGGGGCTCAACTCGCCATCATCAACAGCAGAGAGGAGGCACAAGTCCTCTCCGACTTATATAAAAGATTTCCACCGAACAAGATACATGGTGCTCCTTATCCCGACACCGCTGCCATTGGTGTATACAAAGGCTCTGATGATGAATGGAAAACCATCGAGGGTACGTACAGAAGACTTCGTTAAAAATATTTAGCTCTCAGATTCGCCTTGTGCCGATCGTTAGCCTAAATCTGTCATTTTATTCGAGAGGAGTCACACTAGTAAAAAAATGAATATGATCACGACTGTATCCTAGGAAGCGGTAGACATTTCTTTTAGATCTTTATATAATTCTTTAGATTCTTTGAATATGTCTAATGGAGACAGAGGTGTGTCAGAGGTATGGCCAAATACATATTTGGTACATGCCCACATTTTGCAGAAGTTAACTTTCCATTGACAGGTTACAAGCCCGTCGACGCTGCTAGAAAGCTAAAAGCTAAAAGCTTTCTAGCAGATACAAGCTAAAGCATTAAAATATTAGTATAGATAAAAAAATATTTGCAGGTGAAACGCTGCAAGAGGCTGGTTATGATTCTTGGACTCAAGGTGCTCCGCACGAATGGGCTAAACTTGGGTTTATTAATCGAGACGGTCAACTATACGGCTATGTTCCGGCCATTAGAGATGTTCCATACATCTGCGAGAAGAAACCGTCGTGGATCGCAGGAACTGAACAGGCAACTACAACTGAACAAGCAACTACAACTGAACAAGCAACTGCAACTGAACAGGCAACTACAACTGAACAAGCAACTACAACTGAAAAAGTTGAATTTACAACAACAAGTCTTTGTGAGACTCCTGGTGAGTTAAGACGCAAGCCAGATTAGAACGTACGCCAAAAACCTGTTCCCTTGTTATATTTATGTTTAACTTTTTACAGGATACGTTTTCTTCAAACTGACTGGAAACTGTTATAAATACTATGAAGTAATGACGGATAATATTGAAAGTGCTCAAAGAATATGTAATCTAGACATGGCTAATATTGCAGAGGTAGACCGCAATTATGAAGCATCTTTCCTCAAATACCTCACAATTATACAAGAAAAACGTTCAGAAGATTCCTATTCACCTATGGAATATGCTTCTATAGAAGGTTCTGGAGATGGTAAGACTTTTTTTATTCGAGTTCCATCGAAGTCTTAAGCTTACATAATGTATTTGTTAACCTTAATGTTAGTACTTACCTAAATGCTTTGTATATTATTGTAAAAATAAACTATTCTAAACTATTATATTCTATTAATTGGTAGGTATTTAATTATGTTTTTTGTATACTTTCAGATTCACTAGATCAATATTATCCAGAGTTCTTCACGGAAAACGGCAGAATATACGCCTATCAACTATTTTCAGTCAAAAACCAGTTTATTTGTGAAAAACCGTCTATTATGTCTGAAGTTGAACTTGTAACACCAACATCAGAACCAGTTACTGAAAGCAAACCTACATTTGAACAGACGGATTTTATATCAATATGTGGAGATGACGATTTCGGTGAGTTTTAAGTTCAAAAGTACAATACTTTTATAAAATACAAAAAAAAATCTAAAATTCTGACAATCATTTTTAAAAGTAATCCATGTCTTCAAGGAATTAAAATCAATCATAATGACATACAAATAATTATTTGTAATAAAAATTTGTAATATAATAATTCTAAGGGTATGTTTCACAATGTACGAAAAAGTTCTACTTATGTTTCGAATACGCCATTTCTACATATTGGTAGGGTATCAGTTATGGTGGACTTTATGTGACACATAGCGCTATTTGACAGTTGTGAAACGAAACATAAAAGTTAGGTACTTATTTTTTTACATAACGTTCTAAAACATTGAAGTTTTTTAACTTTTTTTACATTTTACAGGGTATGAGTTTGCCGAGCAAACAGGCCAGTGCTATAAGTTCCACCCACAAGCAATACACACCTGGGATGATGCTAGAGAAGCATGTGAAGCCGAAGGCGCACACCTAGCTATCGTGAACAGCGACATAGAAGCAGACACTCTCTCCAAACTCTTTGCAAACTACCCGCCAAATAAGATCAGCGGATCTTATTACCCTGATACAGCGGCTGTAGGCTGTTTCTACAATAATAATCGAGGAGAATGGCAGACTTTAGACGGTAAGTGTTTTAGAAAAAAATCCATACTAATATTATTAATGGGAAAGTCCATCTGTTTGTCCATCTTTCACGATTTTGACTTTCACGACGTGATTTTTTGATCACGAGCGACCGTAAGCTGTCCCAAGAACACTTTTCAAAGCGCTTTAATAGTAGGTATGCATCATAAAGATTAAAATCACATGACACTGAAACTTCGCTTCGCTTCGATTCCATCTCGGTGTGAATTGACGTTTTAATGCGAAACACAACCCAATGTGGTCTTTATCATTTTAATACCTCAACATTTTTTTCAGGTGAAACGTTAGAACAAGCTGGTTATAACTCCTGGAGACCAGATGCACCATCTATGATGGCTGAATATGGTTATATTTGCAGAGATGGCTTACTTTACGGATACGTGTCATCAGTTACAGATATGCCATTCATTTGTGAGAAGCCATCTGAATTTTATAACCCTGAACTAATCACATCTGAAACCGAACTTGAACTTGACACCGAAATCATTACAAGTGAAACTGATAATATACTCCAAGTAGATATCCAATCGACATCAGCCAATCCTGAATTTGAAATTGAAAACGAAACAGCGACTGAAAGTGTAGAAGCTGTATCTGATGTAACCAAAAGTTTGGACGAAAATTATGGCGATTTGGTAACCGCGGACATTGCTGAAGAAATTTCAAAGGATAATGAAGCCAAAAGTGAGAGAATCGAACCGGACAATTTATTTGATTATCTTTTGCGTGATACCGACATTGTGAAGAAAAGAACACCGCACTGCGGTAACAATGATCTTGGTATGTGTACTCAGAGTTTAAGTCAAAAATCAAAATCAATTTACGTTTATTCAGTAAAATCTTATTACAGACCACTTTGAAACGTCACTTTCTTAAAACTAGGGGATTCTATTGCCTGTTCCAATGCCAACTTTACATGCGAACATGGCAATTTTGTTTTTAGTCTTTATTATACTCTCGCGATCACATTATTAAAACTAAAAACAGGATTTTAATACCTTTTTATTTTTATTTTATTTTAGATATTAGATATTATTATTGCCCGACGTTTCGGCTGTTAATAAAACCCTGTTTTTAGTTTACATTTTGTTTTAGTAGAAATGTTCACAAACTACAAATATTATGTCTTAAAATTTATTAAATGGCTTTAAAAATAATATCCTACTTATTTTTCAGGATACGAGTATTTTGAGAATTTAGGCAAGTGTTATAAGTACCACACAGAAAAGCTTAGCACATGGTCAGAAATGCAACGTGTGTGCAACAGTGAAGGGGCTCAAATTGCTCTCTTCAATTACAATGAATTACACTTCATCTTTAATATAATGGACAAAATTACACCTGCGATACTAGAAGCATACATTCCAAATATATTATCGGCCTTGACGATCAATTACAATAACAACTTTGGGCGCACTCCAAGTAAGTAGTATTTTTTTTCAGCTTTATTTATATGCGGTTTAAACATTTTAACACAAGCTTTAAACGGTGAAGGAAAACATCGTGAGGAAACCAGTTAGCTTCCGCAGCGTCGATGGTCTTGCAACCTGTCACGTATGGCAAGTTTATTTCTGCAAAATGTGGGCATGTACCTACCAAATATTTATTTAGACATACCCCTGACTACATCATTAAAGAATTATCATCAAAGGATCTAAAGAATTATATAGAGATCTAAAAAAAGAAATGTCTAACGCTCCCTGGGATACAGTCGTGATCATATTTCATTTTTTATTTCATTTTTGCAGCCCTTGGCTGTTTGATTGAGTTTGTCTTGTCACATAAAGTTTTAACCAAGATTAAAAAAATACTATTTACTACCTTTCTATTACGCCACTCTCTCCGATCCCTCGCGAGTCTCGTCCACTGATGACCGACCACGCTTATGATGTCGTTTGACCAACTGGCGGTTGGTCTGCCTCTTGGTCGTTGCGCGTCCCGGGGCCACCATTCGGTAATTGCTTTCGTCCAAATATGTATTTGTTTATGTCAAAATATATTTATTTATTTATTTTATTTCAGGTATGACGTCAGATGAAACTTCCACTTCTTCATCAGAGGACCAACGGTCATTCCCATTCGTCTTTAGCCCCGTAAACGAACCTAACACAGGTGAAAAACTATTTATCTGCGAAAAACGTTCTCAACAGAATTTATAAGTAACTAGCTGCGCCCCGCGGTTTAACCGCGCAAGTCCCGTTCCCGCGGGAATATCGGGATAAAAAGTAGCCTATGTCACTTTTTATCTCTTTAACTATTACCACTTGAAAAATCACGATAATTCGTAGCACCGTTTTGCCGTGAAAGACGGACAAACAGACAGACACACACAATTTCCCGTTTATAATATTAAAGTATGGATGAATCATAGGATTAATCTCTACCTAAATCTGTCTATTTTGCAAATGATTTTTAGAATGTAGGTAACAGTAATATCATTGGGTATGAGAATATTTATCTATTAACTGTACAAAATATTAATAAACTAATTATAGTGTGTTATCTCTGACTACACTCTAACGCCCGAATACTGAAACTCTAATTAATGTAAGTGGTGCTTATCTGTCATAATTTGACATTCATCCATACAAATCTTTCAAAAATAACTTTACGGTTAATACGTCCTTAAATATTTAATTATCGTTTGAGTGTTTGGCCATTAGTATCCTTTTAAAGGATTTAAAATATCTGAAAGGATTGTTATAAGTAAGAGTAGCTAAACTAAGTATTTTTATGAATAAAACATGGCATTGAATGTATTTAAAGCGTTTGTTTTATTTTATCGTAAAGTATAATAAATATACCTACATGAAGTTATCCTCCAATAATAGGTGTAAACAAGTATTAAGAGGCCATCCGTACATAGCCATAATGTACTCGACGCAACAAATGCAACTCCAAGTTTAGGTTTTTTTTTCTCTTATGATCTTATCTTTTGATCTTACGCGTGATTTGCGATTGGTCAATTCTTCTGCCGCTCCGTTCGTCGCCGTTTTGATGGTCTTAAAGTTTTTTTTTAAACAATGTGTCTATTGTATTGTCAATGTATGTATCTATTTACAAATTAAGTTTTTAGAAAATCTTGCACACCTGCCTACGGATAAATATCAAACATACAATCTATAGTATTGCCTCATTTTGAGATTTCGATTCTATCGATAGTCCCATCGATAGCCTTCTCATTCTCATACATTTTCCGATACTTGACTCGGTATCGAGGAAAGTATCAAAACCTACTTTAGTACACTGGTGGTAGGACCGCAGAAAGAATTTATGTTTTTGTCAAAGCTTTCTTGTTTCTTTGCTCCGATTTTTATTGCAGCTGTTCTTTCTTGGGCAACATTACATGGCTACTTAAGCAAAGTGTACGCTCGCGTTCTGTAAGAAAAATTCGTGCCCTAATTACGAATGTTGTTGTTTTTAGATATGGTATTTCTTTTCAGTATCTTATATGTTAAACAAAAACAACAAAAACGTGATTAAATAATTAGGCAAAGCATCGCTCTCACTGACGCTCGCGCGATAAATCATCTCGTAAATCGAAAAGTTGCCTTTCTCACCTCGTACAGCAATCTACTATTGCGTTAGCCTTTTTCCATCTAAAACTTATTATTTCGTCTCATTTGTTTTTGTGTGTGTGCGCTGAATAAAACTTCTATTCTAAGACCACTAGCTTTCTTCACGAGTTTTCACTGGTAAAAAAATCATTCATTTGATATGAATAACAATAATAAATAATAAAATAATGCCACATCCAAATTATTCTATCCCCGGAACTTGGTAAAGCCGAGATGCTTCGTTAGGCGCGTCTCCGTTACTCACTTATCTCGTATGTAGTCAATTCTTTGCTTTCTAGGATATAATAACAATCCAAAAGTTGTCTGGAAGAGATCGCTTCTTAGCGAAAAGACTATAAAACCAGCTATAGCTGACTAATCTTAAGCTCAATATAACCTTTATAACAAGTGTAACATGGACACGGGGTTTTACCGCGCCGTGGACGTGCCGAGACCTATCCGTGCCTCGTCCGGGGTACGGACATTATGGTATACTTTTTGTATGAAGTGATTCATGATTAAACCGTGCCCGTGAGTGTATGAAGAATGTAATGAGAGAGTGGCGAAGGAGGTGAGTCAGGATCGTAGCACGTGGATTCGTGGTCTCTGCCTACCCCCATAAGCAAAAGGCGTGATTTTGTGCATGTATGTAAATACTTAAGTTTCATTAACAAATAAAAAAATAAAAACTAGAGTTTAAACTGTACTCGAGTGTCAATTTGTACCAGTCATAGTGGAGTTAAGATTGCTAAATTCAGTCTTTTAAGCCTCTTATGAGCTACGTGATCTGAACCGGCATATTGACACGTACAGCAATTTCCTCACGCCCTCCGGACATGACGTCATCTCCCAGTAGATCTATAAAAGCTACATGGAACTTGATAAAAGTGCAGCTGTCAAAACAAACTTCCTCTAAACCAGATAAGTATTTTAAACAAGTTTCTTAGTATTGGATAAGTACCAGCTGATGCTTTACGTGTTCAGTGCCTAAGACATACTGGTCTCAAGCGGGTTTTTGCCCTTAATTAAAGACTACTCGTCATTCAGGCAGGAGGATTCAGGAGGCAGTCTTGTTATGCCAACCACACACGATCAAGTCGCACCGTCAAGTTTGCACCGAGCTTGATGCAGCGTAAAGTAAGCTTGACGGTGTTTTGGCCAAGGTTTTGGCATGGATCTGCATGACAAACCAATTATAATGCCCATACACCGTCAAGTTTACTGAACGCCGCATCAAGCCCCCTGCAAACTTGACGGTGCTTGATCATGCATGGCTGACAAAAAGTAATGTTCAAAATCGAATCTAAAATGTTATATCATAGGCTAACGAAGGCACTTAAGACTTGAATCTAAAGAACCCGGAACAAATATTTGGCAACCAGCCTCATAGCTTCGTCATCACAATGTCTTGTATTTGCTCAGTATAATTGTGAACAGCCAGTGTATTCTGATAAACTACGCATTATCACGTGACTAGATAGAAGGATGACGTAAGTAAGACGAAATGAGCATCATAATATTATGAAGTTTGATATTATCAAACTTCAATGTTCACTTTTAAAGTTTCATCCTTCTAGTTCATTATTTTATTGCTTCAAAAAATAGATATAATGAGATAATTATATAGATTACGTAACTAAATCACAAATCAGAGAACTGTTACTTTAATTAAATAGTCATACCTATTTATAAATTTTGTCAATTTTATATAGGTTTTGAATAAGATTTTTTTTGTTACTTTTATGGCAATAAAAAGAGATAGCAACAGATTTAATACCGGCTTTAGCTAATATAGGTTTACTGTTCCAATATGCATAAGAGTAAGTCAATATAGTAAAACACTACTCTACTATCTCAAGGCCAGAGCCTTGCATCTCAATGGCAATGCAACTCGTGAGTTGATCACGTGTGTGAAGTAGAGTCTAATGCCTTCACATTATCTGTTTCATAAACGCTGGGTAGTCTGAAACTATGTATTTTAAGCTCTAGAAGCTATCAAGCCATCTTATCATTCTACTTATCCATCTATCAAATTGATTTTGTTGCTTTATTTAATAGTGGACTCTCCTACTATCAAAAATTAACAACAAGGAAGCTAAAACCTATTGTAAAGCTTGACTAGCTTCCGTTCTTCGTAAATTTAAGAAGATAGGAAGCAACTCGATGCAAGCTATTGGATTCTGAGCGTGTAATCCACCCAAATCCAAAATCCATAATTGATGCTAGAATCTAACGTCCGTTAACATACAACCGCTAAATGACATAGTAACTTTCAGTATCTCAAGTCTGATTTTTTTAAGCCCACTCGATATATAATATTGCTTGTATTTTATTATTCATTTCTCAGCCCGGCTGAGATGCCGAGGTCGCGGGTTCGATCCCCGCTACGGGACAAATGTTTGTATGTTCTGCAGATATTTGTTCCGTGTCTGGGTGTTTTCTATCTATAATGTGTATTGTATTTACAAAAAAAAAATGTATCTATGTATTATATCAGTCATCTGGTTACCATAACACAAGCATTAAATTGCTTACCTTGGGACTAGATGACACTGTGTGGAATGTCCAAGGATATTTATTTATTTATTTATTATTTATTATTAGTGTCGTATTGCGTGATTGTTTATTTAATAATTTAGACACGTCACTGATCTCTCTGACTCTTCTTTGATTTTCTGTGTACTTATATATTGTTTGGTTTTTTTCTATTTTCCGTCCATGGTGGAGTGATACTAAAGAAATAAGTAAGTATGTATTTAAGTATGCGCACATATTGCTAGTCTGTGGTATGAGCTATTATTTCTGGTAACTGAATTTTAAGGGCATATTAAGAGGTAACTCAAGAATCAATTCAGGCGTGATTTTACAGAAGTGCATCTACAGATATTGATAAAATCAGATAATCTAGAACTCTTCCGCCAAAAACGTTAGCATTCTGAATCATTCTGTCGCGAGACAGGAGCGAGTGGCGAAAGCGAAGAGAGGCCTATGCCCAGCAGTGAGGTGACACGGGGTGATGATGATGATGGTGACTTGATTTTTTTTTATTTTAAATATCGTAAAAAAGTTAAAGCACTACATCGTATACTATGGCGGTCCATCCGACGTCGGTTTACATAATTGAGTGGCACGGTAGCGGTGAGTCCGCTGCGATGCAATGTATACTGAATTAATAGCTGCTCAGCTACCATGAAACATGCACCGCCCTCTGTGGCGCAGTGGGCGAACGCCCGGCTTAGACGCCGAGGTTGCGGGTTCGATCCCCTACGTGACAAATGTTTGAAAGATAATATCAATTGTCATCACAATCATGGAAATACTATCTGTCTCTTTCTATCTATGCATCTAATATTTATCATCTCAGCTCACCCAACACGACCATAAAGAGCACGATTTTATCTTGCCTTATTTTGTGTAATAAAAACAGTAAATACCTTAAATTTACCTTATCCCGTTATTGTTATAAATGGCTCGGGGCGACGCCTTTGTGCCTTGGATTAGATTAATGTCTTTGAAAATTTAAATACATCGCTTAAAACAAGATTTCCTTAAAACGGTTATTGTGATGTAACATAAATTTTAATACAAAAAAACAGATAATTGCTATAAAATCGGTCTCAAAAAAAGGCAAAAAATCACGTTTGTTGTTTATGGGAAAGTGTTACTTATTATTACATAATTATTAAAATAAGTAAAATTAATGTAGGTAATTTATTTCCCCCAGTTAGACCCAATACAATATTATTACCGCTATATGACGTCCACCGTATTTTGGCGAAATCGCCTAAGGGCGGGGAAATATTGTTGTTTATTGAAGGAGTTCGTCCAATTTCCCACTTTTGCTCGATGACTTGGATAATGTTACCCCAAAAAAAGGTTAGAAGCTGTGAGTTTTAACAGGTGGGTGCACGATGCAATAATGGAATAATGCTTGCTTTATAAGTTTTGTTCCTATAGAAACGAAATAGGTGCCTAAATCTATAGGTACTTCTATACTAATATTATAAAGAGACGACTATCCAAAACGACTCGGCCGATTCTGCGATTTGTTTATGTTTAAATTGCGTTATAAAGGTTTATGACGTCATCAAGAAGTCCGCCCGGCTGAAATGGGATTGGGCCGGCCATGTCTGCCGCATGTCGGACGATTTGTGGGCTAAATAAAACCACAACCAAATGGGTGCCCGACACAAGACGTCCGCGTGGCAGACCACCACGGAGATGGCGGGACGAGTTGGATGTGCACCTTCCAGATTGGCCCACTCCGGCCAAAGATAGAAAAAGCTGGAAGGAAGGGAGGGAGGCCTTTGCCCTGCAGTGGGACAATATGGGCTAAAAATAATAAATAAATAAAAAATACCAAAGCGTCATTCTATAAAAGGCACACGTTAGTAATTATGTAAGTAACTTGACCCCTTGAGATCGGCGAAGCAAACAAACATGGTTTGAGTACCAATTTGTTTAAGCGCACATTTTAAAAGCATCAGCCATATTTAAGTGTCCTGAATCGCTACTCCAAAACGCGGCGCAATAAAAACGTCCAAACGCGGGTACTAGTGAAATACTGCGCTAGCATTAGCTAAACTTTGACTCTAGTAGATGCTACCGACGTTATACTACAGCTATGTTAGTTCATGATATAGGTGGCGCCACGTAAAAAGAACGATGAGGGGAACGGAAGGGAGTATATATGCGGACGGGTCACTCGCTCACGAACCAATAGCACGCGCTAAATCAATGGTGTGAATGTAATTATTATTTTTCTTTTCTCATTGATTTTAGCATGTAAGTGACTAAAAATAAAAAAATATTTATTTATTTATACATAATAAAATATACGTAACATACAGGAAAATCACACTCGAACTAAATTTTTTTATTCAGTACAATTGCTATATTCCACAAAAACAATCTACTATAACAAGTTTTTAAAATTAGGAAATTCTCAGTGCAGTGATGTTTCAAATTAAAACATAATTATGAACCTCACAAAAAATATTAAAATATAAAAAAACCTGAGGTTGTAACGGTGAACGTTTTTCAAAAATCAAAGCTTAAGATCCGCGTACATTACATAAGATTTATTTTTGACTCTAACTAAAATGTAGATCACTGAAGGGTTAAAAACCGTTGGTGCTATTAGTAGTTAGTTACCTACATGTATGAACATAAACAGACAAAATTACGGGCTCTTTTATTACTTACGTAATTGATAATGGAAGAAGGTGAATCATTATAGAATGCTAGTTGAAAAATTATAAATATCTACCTGTCCAGTTGTTTCATCTCGATTATAAACTAGGTGTGATAGGCTTTTTATTCGTTTTGAGCTGTTTCATAGTAATCCAAATTTAGAGGATGGCATCAATTTTAGTGGTTTGAAATTAGTTTACTTTTAGTTTAGGTGACATCAGAATCGCCACTATTGTTACAAAAAAATGATACCGAGCAATGATATTAAAAATCATTGATACCGAGAAAATTAAATGAAATGAAATTGAAATGAAATTTATTTATTTAGCAGCTTCATTCAACATACACATCAAGTAAATTAGGTACTAGCACAGATCAAATAAATCAAACCTCCTTTCGCGTCCAGCCACCCACTAAACCATTCAAGCCAACTCTAATATCACAAGTCGAAGCGCGCGCTGCCAATAAGCTCCAAAGCTCCGGGCCACTGTCCACTAATCTTGAGGAAGGTGTCCACTAATCCCAAGGAAGTAATTAACCCGATCGAAGGAAGCGCAGCTGCTTATTTGGCTTACACGAACCAGGTCTTGGAGCATTGACCTGAAGCTTAAAGGGTAGAGCTGTTAAAATTATTTCTAACTGAAAGGTTTTGGATCATTGCTTTAGAGGCAGAGAGACGGGTCCTCAGAATTAAAATTTGTAGTTTGATTTTAAATACTTGATTAAATTACTAAAACTAGCATTTAAAAAAAAGATGAGAATTTAATTTTTAAGCTATTGCATAGCTTCTATCGCGGGCCTTGGCATAGAGACCGAATCCAGAATTACACGACGAAATTCCATAACGAAAACACCTAACGCTGTCACTTTAGTTCAGCAACTCGCCTCTAGGTGGCATTTGCAATAGCTTTACCGCACACGTCTTTTTTTATATATAACGAGGAACCCTGACCATTGGAATTTTTAGAAAGTGTGACGTCAGCACAGCTGACGTCACAATTCCCCTCACTCATTGCAAACAATGAAAAACACTTGTTTTTAAAAACTGAACACTTTATTATTTAAATCTACCTTAACTATTTCTATTTCTAACACAAGGTAATATTATTAGGTACTCAACTTTCCTTCACCACAGCTCGAGCAAAAGTGCCGTGCCACACCCGCCCGACCAAAAGCAATGGACGTCGGATGTGACGTCATCATCATGACAAATTACCACAATCTTAAATCTTAATATTTTGTTTACAACCATTAAAAATAACGTAAATTCATTTTAACATTTTTAGAAATTATCCTGACTATTTATTTGTAATTATTTCAGTAAAAACTTTTATCAGGGTATCAACTTCCGTCAAAAGTTTTTACGACAAACACGTTTAAATTAAGGCTTAAAAATAATAAGAGAAATTCCTTTTTGTAGATTAAAAATCAAAACAATAATTTAGAAGGAGTTAGCATTTTCAAAATAACTTCTATTCAGAGTACTTCCGTCGAATGCTTTAACTGTGCCGGAAGTTAAATCTAAGAGTCTGAATAAAATTGAATTAAATTACTTACTGTTGTTTAAAAATCATAACATGAATTTAGAAACATTTGGAACACGTTAAAGTTAATCCTAAAATTAATAGAGATTAATTATTTGCTTTTGGTCAACAAAACAAATAATTAACCATCTGTAATTTCAAATTTCTAACAACAATTACTTAAACCAAGATTATTCTAACATAATAAATTACACATCAATTTTAAGACACATTAGGTTGCCTTAACACATGAGATTGATTTTATAATCAAATTAAAGTCATCAACGATTAATTTTGGCGGATGTGCGCCGACACGGCCATTCTGCGAGACGGTGCGTGCCCTGCACCAGTCGCGATTCTGAAAGTAGAAACCTTTTCTGAGCTAGGTATCCATTCACAGGTACCCTAGCTGATAACTTGGTTATAGCCTTGAACATATTATAGCGAGCATATAATGTAGTAGCAGATATTTGATTCTGCAGTAAACTTTTAGTATCAACAATTGATTTCAAAGTATTAAACCAAGTAGTCAGCTATGATAGCTTATTCATGAGTAATATGACACACACATAGTCAAACACATAGTTCAGTTTCAAGTTTGAACAAAAACACATTTGATCTGTACATGGGAAGTGAGCGAGTTGAGTTTTGTGCCAATGCTCCACGCATTCCGCACTCTCATTTAGTATAGGTACTCGTAGGTATATGTCAATGCAAATGCTCCACGCATTAATGCATGATTTGTTTCTCGTAGACAAGGATGATGCTGTGGTCATGAGCGGTCCTGTACGCCGTGGTCCACAGGGGCTCTAAGGGATTTAGGTAGGGACGATGCTGGGGTCTGGGCCTTATTATTATGACCGTGGTCCCCAGAGGCTCTGAAAGAATGTTAGTTTCTCGTAGACAATAGTTTCTCGTAGACAAGGATGATGCTGTGGTCATGAGCGGTCCTGTACGCCGTGGTCCACAGGGGCTCTAAAGGATTTAGGTAGGGACGATGCTGGGGTCTGGGCCTTATTATTATGACCGTGGTCCCCAGAGGCTCTGAAATATTAGTAGGTATAACTTTTGTTGTTGTTTATAATTGCTCACGGGTAATTGATGCTGTGGTCATGAGCGGTCCTGTACGCCGTGGTCCACAGAGGCTCTAAAGGAATTGGGAAGGACGATGCTGGGGTCTGGGCCTTATTTTTATGACCGTGGTCCCCAGTGGCTCTGAAAATGAATAAGAAATAGGAAGGGAGTCTAGGAATGCATGGTTTGTACAGTTATAATAATAAGTAGCAAGCTTTAGCAAAGCTGCTTACAGATGTTTATCTTTATCATTATAGTAATCGTGTAGCGAGCTTTAGCAAAGCTGCTTACAGATGTTTATCTTTATCATTATAATAATCGTGTAGCAAGCTTTAGCAAAGCTGCTTACAGATGTTTTCAGTAATCATTTATCAAGCTTTAGCAAAGCCGAATCTAGATGATTTGAATAATAATTTAACCGGCTATTATCAAAGCTGTAAATTATAGATGTTTATAATAGAAGGCTTTAAAGATGCTACATCCAATTGTACATCTGTAAGTAAAGTAGATTATCTTCTAAGATTTAGACAAAGATTAATAAAACAGGATAGACTAACCGGTTTGCCAAGGCGTCTAACATCTTTACATGTTAGTACTAGGACGACAGCGGCTCGTTTGATGTGTCACCGTCGGTAGCTGGCTGGGACGCGGCCTGCTGCACGGAGCCCGATGACATGTCTTCAGCAGGTGATGTTGTCTCTTCGCCCGCCGACACGGTTTCTTGATCCCCTGGTTGTGGTGCTCTACGTAGCTGGTCGTGGGCCACCTTGCGTGGACGTCCTCTGCCGTTCACACGTTTCACCGTGTACCGATCATTATCCAATATCCTGTGAATCTCATACGGCTCGCTGTATTTGAGGTCTAGCGATGTTTGGTTCCTGGGATTGTTTTTGATGAGTACGTAGTCACCCCTCTGAAAAGGACGCATCTTTGCTTTGTTCTTGTCAAATCTTTGTTTGTCATATTCAGCAGCTGCAGACATTTTCTGTTGAACCTGCTGTTCGAGTAAATCAAAATCAACAGATTCGTCATCGATATTCACAAGTTGAAGAAGCTCAGGCGGTACGCAGTGTTGGCGTCGTGTAAGTAAGGAGAGCGGAGCAACACCAGTTACTCTGTGTGGAGTGCAATTAAATGCGAGCTGCAATGCTTCCAACGCAGTTTGCCAATTTTCGGTGTCATAGTTTTTAATCATTACTAGTGCGTTTTTCAATGTGCTCATAACTCTTTCGACTTGACCGTTTGCTCGGCTTACTCCTGGCGCTATAGAGTGTATGTTAATACCAAAACGATCACAATAGGCTTTGAACTCACCGAGAAATTCACGTCCACCATCCACCACGATTTGGACTGGACATCCAAATAGATGAACAATTCGTTTGAGTGCTGCGAGACTGCTGCTTTGGCTCTTGTCATTGGAGTAGCTAAGTAGTATATACTTGGTAAACGCGTCGATAGCTACGATGACATACTCATCTCGTCCTTCTGCGTTCCTCGTACCAAGCTTGCCTGTGATATCCATATGAACAACTTGGAATGCAGCTGTAGGTTTTTGAATCGGGTGAAGCTGTGCCTGTATCGCACCCGACGGTCCTTTAGAGGTCTTGCAAATAATGCAGTTGTCGACAAACCTTCTGACGATCGTACTCATCTTCTCAAACCAATATGATTCTCTCAGCTTTTGAAGAGTCTTTTCCCATCCCGGATGCTGTAGCGACGTGTGAAAAGAGTTTATCAAACTCCACTGGAATGACTTTGGAACAACGGGAAGTTTATGAATTCCAAGCGCAGGATCAGTGAACGTTCTCTTCAATAAGCCTTCTTCAAGGACGTACTCTGCTGCTGGGTTGTCAGTAGACATGCTTTCTATCACCGAGCGGAGATTATCGTCGCGTCGCTGTTCGATTTGCAACCATTCAGTGTCTCTGGTTATGATGTTCACTGACATCTCGGAACACGGGTTTCTGCTAAAGAAATCTGCGTGTTGAAGTCTCTCGCCCTTTCTATATTCGACCTCAAAATCATAATTCTGTAGGAACGCCCACCATCTATGGATCCGAGGTAGCAAATCCTTCTTATGCTTAGACGCCTTCAAGGCATTACAATCAGTTATTACCTTAAATTTTCGACCGTAGAGGTAGTGTCTGAAGTGTTTGACGGCTCTCACCACCGCCAGAGTTTCGAGCTCGTACGAATGGTAGCGGCTCTCGGCGTCAGTGGTGCGCTGGCTCATGTACGCGACTGGATGCTGGCGAGTCCCAACAGTCTGGACTAGCACCGCCCCGTAGCCGAGGCTGCTTGCGTCTGTGTAGAGCTCGATCGGCGAGTCTTCCTGAAATAGCATAAGGGTAGGCGCAGTAGACAAGTGTTGTACAATGCGATTTCGAGCCTCATCGTGTCTGTCGTTCCATTCCCATTTTGCGTCTTTTTTTGTAAGTTCATAAAGAGGTACCATTATACGCGAAAAATCGGGAATGAAGCGTCTGAAGTACCCGGCGAGGCCATTAAATTGCCTAACTTGTTTAGCAGTTTTAGGAATCGGTGCCTTCGTTAAAGCCTCCACTTTCCCTGGGCTAGGACTTACTTGTCCGTCTGATACAATATTGCCCAAGTACTCAATGGAGCGTTTAAAGAAGGCAGTTTTTTCAATGTTAATTGAAAAGCCAGCCTCTTGTAAAGCGATTAAGATTCGCTCGATATGAGAGAGTCCCTGAGCAAACTCTGTACATTTTGAAAGGACATCATCGACATAAACCTGACATACCTGGTCGGGAGAGTTCAATAGAGAAGCAAGAGCCCTATTTATGCACCGCTGATACACCGAAACTGCGTTACTAAGGCCAAAGGGCATGGTGACATATTCATACAAAGCATCAGGTGTGACGAATGCTGTCTTCTCGATTGAGCCCTCCGCGATGGGTATTTGATGGAAACCCGCTGCCATATCGAATGTTGAAAAATACAACCCCCCTGCTAGCTGGTCTATTTGGTCGGATATAATTGGCAGCGGATAGTGATCTCTCAAGGTGTTTCGGTTCAGTTCGCGGAAGTCGACACACATACGATCTTGGCCGTTCTTCTTTTTGACCAATATAATTGGACTTGAAAATGGCGATCGACTTTCGCGAATGATGTTATGTTCAAGTAGGTCTTGTACAATTTCACGTACCTTTTCACGTTCAACGGGACTTAATCGGTACGGTCTACGCTCAACACACTTGCCAGGTTCTTTTAAACGTATTTCAAGTTCACCTGTATTAACACGTGTGCGCGGGTAGCCGCGGATGAATAAATGTTCATATTTGTTCAACAAGATTTTTAATTCATCTATTTGATCAGTGCAGGTTAAATCGCAATTTATTTGGTCAAACTTTTCGCTCTGTGATCGTATGTGGTTTACCACCGGTTGCCGAACCAATGTAGCACCCTGAGAACTCACCAATACGCTTAAGTTAGTTTTACCTAGCAGATTTATGCCTATCAGTATGTCTGAACCTATTTCGTAGTCTGGCACTACGTGGAACTGGAGTTCCACACTGAGATCATCGATCATGCAAACCGTAGTTAGTGTTGATAGTGAAACTACTGTGAATTGACCTATCCCTTTCAAATAACTGACAGCATGTTTTCGCTGTCCAGGTAACCGCGCAGCCAATGATTCGCGCATTAATGAACATTCTGCCCCACTATCAAACAGTGCCTTTAACTTTAATTTACCAATAGTCACCGCCATAGAATTTAGTTTAGGTAAACCCACGCAATTAACGTTTGTTACTACCGCGCGCTCACGCTTGTAGCATGTTTCATACGTATGACCAACCTTAGAACAGAAAGTACAAGTAGGTTTGCCTGGATTCTGTGAAGCAGTTTTAGGGTCTTGATTACGCGTATACGAATCACTAGGTTTGACGCGGTATCTACAATCGCGAGTATCATGGCCTGGCTTTTTGCACACTTGACAAAAGAGAGAGGTCCTATCAGTGATTCGTGGTCGCTTTGGCGGGCCTTGCTGTGAGTTGGGTGTACCAGGATGAGGTCGCTTGATTCGCCTGATAGATGATGCCACTGAAATTAATTCTGGCACTGAAGTGGCACGGGTATTCAATAATTCAATCCTCAACCGCTCATCTCCGATACATCCAATCACAGCCTCCACTGCGTCATCGTCGGAGAGTTTATCTCTGGTGACGCGCCGCCATAGTACCCAAGCCTGTGACAAGAACTGCGCAATGTCTTGAGTATTGTCATACACGTGTTCTCGAAAACGAATAACATCGCGAGAATATCTATTCTCGGGTTCAAAGGTTGTTATTAGAACATCACGCAATTCCTGCCACGTGGCAGTTGAAACAAGCCAATTGTCAACCCATAACCTTGCACGACCTTTTAGTAAACTACCAACTTTCATTCTAATGTCGTAATCATTTAGGTTATAAGTTTCCATGGCAGTGGTCACATGCTGACACCACTCACGTACACCAATATTTGCGTCTGGATCGTATGACGGCAAAAATACATCGCTGATTTTCATTTTAGAATCAGGTTGCTTTGTGATACGATCAGACATATCTTTCATTGTTTGCAACATCTGCGTGAAAAATTCCGAGGGTACCCCATTAACAGAAGCGTTATTTTCCTCATTGTTTGAATATGATGGTCGAGAAGTGGGTGGATATCCCACTTCTGATAACGAGGAACCCTGACCATTGGAATTTTTAGAAAGTGTGACGTCAGCACAGCTGACGTCACAATTCCCCTCACTCATTGCAAACAATGAAAAACACTTGTTTTTAAAAACTGAACACTTTATTATTTAAATCTACCTTAACTATTTCTATTTCTAACACAAGGTAATATTATTAGGTACTCAACTTTCCTTCACCACAGCTCGAGCAAAAGTGCCGTGCCACACCCGCCCGACCAAAAGCAATGGACGTCGGATGTGACGTCATCATCATGACAAATTACCACAATCTTAAATCTTAATATTTTGTTTACAACCATTAAAAATAACGTAAATTCATTTTAACATTTTTAGAAATTATCCTGACTATTTATTTGTAATTATTTCAGTAAAAACTTTTATCAGGGTATCAACTTCCGTCAAAAGTTTTTACGACAAACACGTTTAAATTAAGGCTTAAAAATAATAAGAGAAATTCCTTTTTGTAGATTAAAAATCAAAACAATAATTTAGAAGGAGTTAGCATTTTCAAAATAACTTCTATTCAGAGTACTTCCGTCGAATGCTTTAACTGTGCCGGAAGTTAAATCTAAGAGTCTGAATAAAATTGAATTAAATTACTTACTGTTGTTTAAAAATCATAACATGAATTTAGAAACATTTGGAACACGTTAAAGTTAATCCTAAAATTAATAGAGATTAATTATTTGCTTTTGGTCAACAAAACAAATAATTAACCATCTGTAATTTCAAATTTCTAACAACAATTACTTAAACCAAGATTATTCTAACATAATAAATTACACATCAATTTTAAGACACATTAGGTTGCCTTAACACATGAGATTGATTTTATAATCAAATTAAAGTCATCAACGATTAATTTTGGCGGATGTGCGCCGACATATAAATAAGGGATAAATAAAGGCTTTTAATTATTTTTTATAGAATAGGTTAATTGAGAAGTTCGAAGATGTGAAACCATACCTAGCTAAGCTTCACAGCCTTCGTATTGAAATGAGTTTGTGATCTTTGTTTGATCTCATTTCCAGTGCTGTGTCACTCAAATGGTTTAATGCCAGGTTCCTATATCGAACTTACGAATGGCTTTAGGACTTTCGCCATAACAACGTTGTTACCTGTCAAAGTGTTGAATACATTTCATGTTGTAAAAACAAAGTTGCTGTGGTTAGGGACCTAAGGGCATCCGTACGTTGGCTATGAAATTCGAGCATAAGCGAATCTTTAGCTTTAGGCAATGATTTGAACACAGCAAAAAATACAGAAAGCACTTTCTAGCACTAGGGCGGCAAGTAAATCGGGGCGCAAAATGCTACTTTGAATCCTATGATCAGGCAACTGCGTACTTTCCGTAGGTAAGAATATTTTGTCGACGAGATGATTTCTCGTGTTGTACATGTAATGAAATGAAATGAAATGAAATGTATTTATTAAAACCTTAAGAACACATTATTAACATTATGTATGCCCGCTGGTCACGTCATCTTGCACTTACAATAGCGCTTTAGTGAAGAATTGATCGAACTTTACTGTGTATTCTACGCCACAACAAAAGCTAACCGAACTCATTTCAACTCCTTCGATTTCAATATTAGTTTTGTTATTCAAATGTTTAAGATACCGATACTGACTTTGTTGTTTTAATTGAAACAGGTGATGTGATGAATTGCGTTTTTTCATCAAGAAATAGTTTTTAAGTCTAAAACAGGCTCACAGCTGTAAACAGATGTGTTACTGTAGTTATTGTAGTGGTTTGATCATGAATATAACTTTTTTGTTTGAAAGAGTAGGCGGTGCGGTGGTGTATTTAAAAAATTTAGAAGTTTTTAACTCCTTCCGTTCTTAATACACCTTGAGTGTTCTAAAATTAAGTCTCAAAATGTCGAAATTGAATTTTAGTATGTCGAAACATTATAATAGGTAATGTATTTAGAAAAAGCAATATCTATTTACTATACGAGTATCAGTCATCTGGTGCCCATAAAGCATTTAATTGCTCAGCTTAGGACTAGATGACGTTGTGTAGTATGTCCCAGGATATTTGTTTTATTTATTCACGATGCTAAGAGTCTGTTTCAAGAATTTCCCCGCGGTTTGATTTATAATCTACAACTTGGGTATGACAAGGGCGACTTGTCCCAAGATGTCTATCGGTTTGGGTTCGATGATAACTATTTTATTATTGTTTTTATGTAGCTAGTAAAAATCGATTTATTCGAATTTTATTTATTTATGCACGACTTTAAGTTTTCATTAAAAGATTACTGTTGGTAAAATTCTTCCTCTTTCATGTTTGTACTTTAAAATTTTCATTTTGAAGGATCTCTTTGAGTTTGTCAGCTCTGAGCGGCTCTTTTGACTATTTCTATTCCGGGATGGCTTATGGCATTTCCTCATCCTTTGAACTTTTTGAAACAGTATTTCAATATCTAAAAGAGTAACGTTTGTATACTGAAACTCTTCTTAAATGTTTTGGAGCGTATAACTATTTAGAAAATGCTAAGTCAGATGTGTATAGATAAATATCAACTAATGTATAAAGTATAAAAATATAAAAGTATCCTTGAACATTCCATACAGCGTCATCTAGTCCCAAGCTAAGCAACTAAATTATTATTATTATTATTACGAGCCTGTAGCGTCCCACTGCAGGGCAAAGGCCTCCCTTCCTTCCTTCCACTCGTCTCTATTAAGAGCTAGTGTGGTCCAATGTGGGCAGAATGAGCAACTAAATGCTTATGGTAATTTATTTTGTTTCAATGGCATTAACGTTTTGTTCAAAGGAGTCAAACAAAAGAGAGTAACTAAAAAAAAAAGGTAGGTGACCTTTTTATATAGGCACTTATCACCAGTACCTATATTAAATTTCGTGATGGTTTATATGGCTGTTAATATTTATCAAACTAGCAATCAAATAAACCTAATCACTTTTATAATGATAGTTGATTTAACATCCTACTCTCAAACTGCTTAATACTACTTCAACAGATCGTTTATTTCTAAAAGGAAAACTTGTCCCCGAAACACGAATATCCGGATTGTGAAGACGTATAGGCTCGTCCCTTTTATTAAGATATAATATATCTGGCACAAAAGGCAGCCACGGGCAAATCCTCCACTTTCGAATAAGCATCCGGGGGTTTTTCATATCACACAGCGGTTACCACGAGTTTTCGACTCAATTTTTAATGGGCAGTTTTGAAAAATGTTTTAAACACATTTGTTAAACATAAACTACCTATTTAAGCCCGATGTTTCGAAATATATATATTTGGAAAACCAACAGCTGAAGTTACAAATTAAAGGTAGAAGAATGGTGATGTTAGCCTATAGCTATAGGATTATAATTTTTAGCCGGTCTAAAAACTCCGTATATATAGCTATAGGATATGGCTATATACGGAGTTTTTAGACCGCCTAAAACCCCTCTGTGACCCAGCCAAATTGTGACTACTCAGAACGCTGTTCTAATATACATCAAGTACGAGCAAGCTTCGCTACAAGCATTTCACTAGCATTATAAAACATTTCTTTAAACCTTTGTCAATCACATCGAACAACAGACTCAATTCTCAGTAAAATTGAATCGAACCCTGTTGTTTGTAATCCTTGAGGGCCGGTTAAAGTTTAACTCGATTTAACTTCGAGATTCCCTAGTGACTGATCGGAGCGTCGTCGGGGGAAATCTGTAATCGGGTTTGTCTATTACGTCTTATCCGGGCAAGATCCGGGCATTCGACCGGTCGGATTTTATCGGCGGATCGTGGCGAACCGCTGACACGAGCCTAATTTTAGGAAGGATTTCATAGAAAATTTAATGTTTTGAATCTTTAATTTTTTAACAGGTTGCTTTGTAAATAGTTAAAATGTTTTGGAGAAAGAGGCTTAGATTGGTTAATAGCTGTATTTCGTTAAATATAATGAAATTTGAAGGTATATTATTGGTTGTTTATTTCAATAATAATGCTATTGTATTTATAAACACTTAAAACTGGATATTTAGCGTGATTCGTAATTAGGTTTTTTTTTTGTATTTTTTGTTTGTGAAAACTAATAATAATAAAACTTTGTGCCACATCCTATATAAAAAATATATTTTTATGTTTGATTTTCTTTTTTATTAGAAATAGTTTATACATTTTTTCTATTTCTTGGCATTAAATGTTTCACATTATTTATTGCCGATTTCATTCAATTACGATATAGTTTCGTTAATATTTTCTTACAATCCACTTCGTTATTTTGTATTAATGGAGCGCACATTTCGCTATTTATTTTTGATATCACGAAAATGTATTTCCAATTTCTAAGCGACGTCAGAAATTTTCTGTAATGAATAGGATGTTCGCAATAAGTGATTGGAGCGTGTATAAGTACCTAAAATGTATCAATATGTATCGTAATGCCACTAGGGTACGGTCTGAAAACCAGCGCCTCCTCCTTTGGAGTGGCAATTTGCTGAGACCGGACCCTTTTGGTACAATGTTTGTCTGCTTTCGTGTTACCTACTACCTACTATTTTATAATTTTTTGCTTATTGTATTGTTTTCTTTTCTGTGTTAGGTATAAGTATATTTAGTTCTGTTCTGTACCTACTTGTACCAAATAAACGTTTTATCTATCTATCTATCTATCTATCTATATACAGTTACTATAAATGCTTCCAGCGCCGTTACAGACATTTCAAATCACTATGTTATTACATATTGTCACACAGGTTTGTCTTGAAGTTAGCATTAAGCTGAGTCTGGACCTGTTGGCAAATCCCACCCCTTCGTCATAGTTAGAGCTAGGTACTAGTTTTTATATCCTATGTACTTAATTAATTGTTTATGTAGCTCTTTTGTATATTTTTTTTGCTGTGTGTTGTCAATAAACGTTTCTTTCTTTCTTTCTTTCTTTCTCGACTTTGAGCGTGACTTAGCACTGCTGGACATAGGCCTCCCTCTGTTTTTGCCATCCACTGCGGTCCTGCGCCAGTCGCATTACTGGGATTATCCAGTAGGTACTTAGATAACATAATTTCTACAGGAGAATTACATTTTAATACCTCCTACGTCTCTTGTCATTACGTACTTACTAAAAACCTCGTACAGAGAGTACCGACAGTCTAATCTCGCATTTACGAGATTGGTTGACGTCACAAAGCGTTGCGGGACGTTGTGGAACGTTGCGAAGCGGCCAACAACGCGACACATTCGGATTAATTACGTGAAAGGCTGCATTTGCATCATTGGGCTCTTTGAGGGACCGTGGCGCTTTTTGTACGGTATTGAACTCAAAGATTTTTCATTCATTTACATAGTTACTGCATTTGATTTGCTTTGGTGTGTCAGTACACAGTCATCGAATAAAGCTTTGCTTGCGTTTTAAAGTAATTATTATTTTTAGATGCAAGCTTACCACTGTAACTTCGTATTTTGTCTATTAAAATGTATTTTGTTTTATTTTATTTTTCTGGTAATTTTCCAATGTTATTATTATTATTGTTATTCTACTTTTCCGGCAAGAGATAAATCAAAAGTAAATCAAAATCTGATACCCGTTCTCGAGTTATAATAGACCCGACGTTGTTTTAAAATAGTAGATAACGAATAGTTCCCGTTTCGAGAAAGAAAACACAAGATGCACTATAAGGCAAGCTTTAGGGGAGGCCTATTCTAACAATTTTCGCGAAACTGGTGTCATTATTATTAATAAAATCTAAGACAAGGAAAAATATTTGTTTTTGTAAGATTGTTGAATAATGGCTTTATTATTATTATCGATCGAGTGAGCGAAGCGAACGAAGATCTTAGTGGCAAGTGGGGTAATTTTGCTTTGTATGTTGTGTTCATTTGTTTGTTTGTATGTTCCGGCATAACTGTCGAATCGTTAATCCAATCTTCATGAAACTTGGTAGGTATATAGGTAGTGGTAAGTGGGTAAGCCAGTAACCTAATGAGCTGAATCGGTCAAGGGGTTGTAAAGATATTTGGTTCCGAAGGGGATGAAAAAAAATAAAAGTTGTTCAAATACATTGAGTGGGGTGTCATATGAAAGGGCTTTGTTTATACATTCCAAAATGGTTTTACTTTTTATTCTAAGTTGTAAAGTTTTTGAATAACATCGATAAATGTAAAAAAATCATGACTGCTATAACCTGAGCTCCCATTTCTATAAGTTTTGGTGAAATCGCAGCTCAGAAAATCGTTCTTCTTCTTCTTTATTATTTTGGTTGGTGTTTCTAACTCCTAACTCTTTTTGACGAACCTAACGACTTTTTAATGGAAAAAGGATTCAACTTACTAAATAGTTTCCTTGAACCAATGTTACTGCCACTTCACAACGAACAAAATATCAAAATGTTTTAAGTCGAAACACCCTCGTAAAAACTTATGCTCTTACATATACCATCAAGTATTTTTTATAGAAATATAAGTAAATTAATGCAAAATGATTTTTGACAAAATGTTTGAAATAACCGCGGGCAACACATTTGTCATCGAAAGTAGTGCCATGACAGGATCAAACCAACATGACATACTGAATATAAAATAGGTTTAGAGCCTAAGGTTTGACTCTAAATTCAAAGAGTTTTTAATCAAAACCTGTATTGTAAATAATGCACACTCAAAATCGCTTTACTATCTAGTAATTAAACGAATAATAATCGGCTTTAGATACTTAGTTCTCATTAGATCCTCAATATTTTTTAGTAGACCTCTGAAGTAAATTCTTTCAAACACAGATAAAAACGAATATACACAACCACCGGCGAGCGAGATCTCGTTCGAGGCGAACTACTAGTTATTATTATTAGTAACAAACTTCGCCTTCTAAATTTTGTAGCATATAATTGTAGATTATTTTGTGAGGCGATTTATACAATGTAATCCCGATATAAGAGTTTCGTAGGCCGGTCGCGAAAGTTACGGGAACTTTGTTTACATTCCATACAGCACTTAAGGTTCATTATTAGTATTCCGGGGCACGCGCTCGAGATACGTATCGATTCAAGATCGTAATTGAATATTTATTGTGCAAATATGTAACAATCGCACCTTGAAATGTTTTAGAAGTGCGAATGATCATTAATGGTGTGCCCCAAGGGCGTGATGCGTGGCGTGGCGCCATGATGTATATTAAACAATTCGGTTTAGGTTTTAACAAACTTGGCGCCTTAGCTTACGACAAAACAAGCGAAATAATAGTAATTTTGGCAAATAAATTATTTTATTACATTTTTTAATAATCCAAACAAGTATTTGATGTCTGCGCCACAGTTATATACTTCTGCAGATGTCATCGACTTACTATTGTTTGTACTTTTGTTTATTTGTTTTAAATAAAGTTCATTACATTATTATTATTTCTTGAGTTGCCCCCACTATCACCATGTCTAGTTAAGTGTCGAAACATTGTCGGTATCTAAATAGACGATATTTTTACATGAGTTATTTCCTACCGGGATAAAATATACCCGGACAGTCCATTCCACACACCCGTTAAAGAATTTTTGAAATCGGCTGAGTAGTTTCGGAAATTACCCCGTCAAATAACTTACTTAATAACTTTACCTCTTTATAATATTAGTATAGACTAGAAGACTGGTTTTAAACAAATTTCGACTTATAAAAAACAATAATAATGTTCACTTTGGCACAATGCCTTTCATTTCCCTTCACCGTTAATTGTACCATAACATCACAAAGATAGCTACTTAGCGATATTAACTTGTGTGTGGTATCCGCATCTTAATTCTAATAATGAACAAAGTTCCACGCAAATGCTTTTTACATACTGTTTATTCGAATACTAACCTTATTGTAATGGAGATAAAGATTTCGTCAGTTAAGGGTATCGATGTCAGTACAAAGTCATATGTACAGAAGATAATGGAGGAATGCTGGCACTTACCTAATTAAACACAAATGGATGGGTGTAAATGTTTTCATGACAGGAAGTCAAGGAAGATTTCTTTTGAAGGGTTTTCAGATAGGAAATGAATTTTGCAGATGGGTTAAGATCAAAAAAGAAGTCAGAAAAATGAAGGAGTCATTTCAATGTCTGTAATTATGTAATCTGTGGTAAGACAAACTAAATCCGGTTCGTAGATAAATATACTTGGCTTCGATCTTGAAGCGTAATTGACGCTGAAATGATCCCCCTTCAGTTTCCATGTAGGTTGTAGTGAAGCACATCTCACGTTGAGTTTCGAGTGAGTTTCGAGCGGGAATGACATTACAAACTTCTTCCCTTTTAAGATGTGGTCTAAAGATAGAGCGGATACTTAAACTTTAAACTGAAAATAGTGTTTGAAGCCGCTATTAATTAGTTCTTTCAGACACGAGATCCGTTGGTTAACACTGAAAAAAAAACATTTACAAATTAAAAAAAAAATTGTGTCATTCATAATCAGCAGATGATGATGATGAATGACATATTTTTTTCAAGGGAGATCCCTGCCCTTATACCACTAAGTGGGATCGGCAGAATATGTTTATTATTTTTATTCAATGTAGATATTTTGCTAACGTGTACAGTAACCATAATAGAAGAATACATTACATAACTGTGAACTCGCCCTAGGCCCGTTTTCGACGCCAATCACGTACGTTTATTTTTCTAACTTTTCGATCGACTCGGTGAACAGAATAAGTAGGTATAGGTTCTTTCTTTTCAGTCACTCGCCATCGCTTATAATTGAAACCCGTCTCAAAATGAACAAATGACACCGCGAGCCGTACTTACGAACTCGCAAAACTATTCAACTAAAAGGCACTCAGTTTGAAAACATTTGCTTACTGGAATTATTAAATAGTTAGCTCCAAGGTATACTCAGGGGGGGCTTAAGACGTGTACCTATATTGTAAAAAAAACTCAATCTTCTCAATTTTAATCGAATTTTAATTATGATTTAAATTAAAATTTGATTGCATTTCGATTAGTTCTATATTTCTAATTCAGTTGATAATCAAAATAGTTTGGATATAAATATAAATAAATAAATATTAGTGGGCATTTCACTAAAAAATAATACCTACCAATCACGATATAGCATAACTATTAGGTATATTCAAAAGCGCACTTTATGGGTCGTACCCTACCAAGTGTGGGAATGTAATCTACAACGACAAATTCAAAACTCGCGAACCACCTACCAAATCAGATATGAGCCCACAGAAAAAACTACTTTTGACCGTATGGTCATTGACCTACCTTCAGCATCAGGAGAATGTTTAAATTTAAAATGTGATTTAATTTAATTATTATTTGTACTATATTCAAACTGGTTTAATAAATAACTTCTATTGTGTATTTTATAACAATACATAGGTTTGATGGACGGGTTGTATTAACCGTAATTTTTACAGGAAATTAAGTTTGTAAAAATCGTTTAGGTAAGTTCAAAAACAGGCTCGACAACTGGCTACGAAATAATAAATCAGTGCTCAAAAAGATTAACGATACATAACTAAAAAGACTATTCCAACACTGTGTGATATAGACATACCAGCAGTAGCTGCTCGTCTATCATCGTTAAATAAATAAATAAAAGTCTGATGCGTGTACAGTACAATGCCTAAATCCATCACTGTTACCTTTCTATTCTTGGTAATAGCCAATTAACGCAAGTTGTGCTCTTTATCAGAACCTGTAACCTATTTTTCGCTTGAAGCGCTTTTTCGCTTGTTATTTTTCACTATTTTATTTCTCATTTTGAGTACAAATCAGTACAATTCATGTCACAATCTCTTTACGTACTTTTAACTGTTGCAACATATTTTTGGGATTTTCCTAAGTTTGACCAGAATTCCCGGGTTCAAGTCATGTCCCTGACATCTCATGACCTAATTTATTAGACATGTTGTAAGTATTTATTTATATTATAAATAAATACATACAACATATGTCTTTTAAAATTTATCGTTTAGAAACTCGGCAACGATATAGTATCTACGCCTGTTCTAAGATTTGTCAGATAGTGTATGTATGTATGTATGTATGATGTGGTGATTTCAGAGAATACTGTAATCAGTGTTCTCAAATGTAGTCTTCAAAAGCAACGCCGGACGAAGTTTATAATGAAAACAATCCGTTCTGCGAACAAAGGTTTCCGTTGTGTGAATTAGTCGCGGCATGATTTAGACGTCTACGGCTTTGCGTGCGGAGGCGACAAAGACTCCATGATTTATTATACTTACAACGCAGGGAAAGGTGCAGTCTTTGTCCGCGTACTAATCACTGTTCCAGAATTACAGAGGATTTTTTTGACGTTTGACAAATAGAGCTCGTCTTCTCTACATACGAATGGAATTTATTTATTATTGGTATAGGTCTCCCTCAAATTCTTAAAATGTTTCATAATGAACACTTGGCCACACTAGATATTCGTAACAGCTCACCAACATAAGCCACTTGCTCATACAAACGAACGAACGAACCTCCCAAAAATTGTCCCGCAACTTCTTTTCGATCCATAGTAGTAGTAGTAGGCCTAGAAATCAGTAGGCACCTGCACGTGATGCCGCCACCGCGCCGTCGCCGTGCCGACACCTCTCTTTTATACTGTAGAAGAAGATACGCGCCGCCTAAGGCCCGCTGCCACGCCGCCACTGCGCCGCCACCGCGCCGCTCCTCCGCACTTTTGCTAGTGTGTTACGTGCGATCTTCATAACGCACAATGAATTACTAACAATACAGTGGACCGGTAAAGTTGTGCTTTGATGGTGCGGGAGCGGCGGTCACAGACTGCAAAATGCGTTGGTCCACAAAAATATCGTCTCACTTTGTTCGTTTATAGCGACGGCACTCTAACCTGCGGCTTAGGATCGCACGTCGCCGGCACGCGCGCGTCATTCCGACAAACGAGCTGAAACAAAAGCCGCGTCACAGCACGCATACACCGCTTCTAATAAGATAACATGCGGCACGACTGCGGGTGTACACCTAGAAATGAGAATTATAATAATATTTATATTAAGTATAATTATAATAATTATCTAGAAGATATCTTTTATGGATACTGAGATGACGAGCGATAGAGGGAAATGGAAGAAAGAAACGTGTTGTGCCGACTCCACGTAGTGGGATAAGGGCAGGGAGATGATGATGATCTAGAAGATTATATTTTCAATATCTAAAGGTGGACATCCGCAATCAATAACAAAAATATTTCTATAATAAACCATCTTTATTATAAAATCTTGAGTCTTACTAATTTAAGATAAAAGAATAATTTTTCCAAATGATAAATACATTATTTACAGCTGAGATTTTAACTAGCATATGCTAGTAAACATAACGATTTTTTATGTGAGGTTTACACCTTTTGTTGTTAACTTTACAATTCAAATTAATCGTGCAATCAAAAATAAAAACAAGTTAATTTTTTTGGGACCCTCAGTCCTGTCGTTCGTGATACTCCCACATTTAAGAACGTTGCTATGGCGAAGACGGACATCGGTAATTTGGTTATAAAAACTAACCCCATTATGCATATTCGACCTAAAACCTGTATTAGCTAAAACGTATATTAAATCTGTTGCTATCTCTTTTCGTTGACATATGAGTGACAAGAAAAATCGTTCTAAAACGTTCCTAAAACCTGTATTAAATTGTCAAGTTTTTATGAATAAACCCATAAGTTGGCATAATTGAACTTTTAATTTAATGTACAACTTACGATAGTTTGTGTATGAAACGTGAATGTTGATGTTTTCTTAAGGATGTATAACAGTGATTGAGATCATGTTAGCTATAGATTGTTTGGCAAGTCCCTGTTGTTTCGACTGGCTCTTATTTGTTTTGATAAAGTTATGTTTTAGATTAGTTAGTTTCGGTAAGAAAATATTTTAATAGTTAAGATTATATTATAGAATACAGGTACATAAAGCTGGTAAGTTGAGAAATGTGAACCTTTTTATTAATAAATAGACATTTCTGGAGGAGTTAGCCGCCTGAGACGCGGAGAGCAGGTGTTCTGCTACTTAATATTTTTACCGGGTCTCAGTATTTCTTCATCTATAAATACCTATTTAGGTATTTAAAAAATAATAAGCAGTATATCAGTCATCTTGTTACCATAATACTTTCTGTTGCTTAATAATACATTCGTGTTGAATCAAAGTCTACAATGAAACTTCTACGCCGTAGAATGTAGATGCTACGTCGTAGAAGTAAATGCTACGCCTCTCTAGATTACTGCGATTTATTACAATCTCTGCCTGCGACTTCTCTCGCATGCTATTTACCATGATAAAAAATGGCTTGTGTGACATTCCAGGTCATAAACTATGTATGTTCTAAGTTTCAGCCAAATCCGTTCAGTATTTCTTGCGTGAAAGAGTAAGAAACATCTATACATATTCCATTCAAACGTTCGAGAATATAACTAAGTAGGATTTATAAACTGCTCATTATACAAAAATCTTTTCAAGCAAAACCCCTCTCAAGTCAGTTATCTCATTAGTCATAAACAAAACCAACAATGCTCTCACAATAACGACAATTAGCAAACAAATTAAATGCATATTTGAAGATAATTAGTGTTTTCCGGTGACGGATGAATAAGGCTGTGTAGGAGGGAATATTGTGTGCTCGTCCCGTACAAACATTTAGAGAAATAACGAACTTAAGCCTATTCTAGTATTATGTTTTTTTTATTTTTAGTTATCACATCACTTCTTGACTGTGGAAACATAATCACAAGATCTTGTGATTAAGCCATACATTTGAGTGTATTTTTTTGAAAAAAAAAATTATCATAATTTATCGATCATGACGGAGTAATCTGTGGACATACATACAAACAACAGTAAAACTAAAGCCTCCTCTTTTTTTAAGTTAGTTCGTTCGTATTCGCAGATGAGCAATTCTAACGGAGTTTTTAGGCCGCCTAAAGGCCTCCGCCGTGGCTTAACTTTAAAAGCCGAAAACGAAACCGGACCCTTTTTTGATGGCGGGTAAATAGTTATAATTATATACCTATAGGTTAGATTTTTTCCTACGGAACCCTAAAAAGTGAAAGTGGGGCCCATTAATGAATCTCGCGATGACTCGAGGCGGAGTACTTGTCAAAACGTTAATTATGAGTTAATTTCCTCTTTCATTAAACGATGAAATTGTTTAGCATTCTAGTTTAAAGGCATCTTCTGTTTGTGATGATCTTAATTCATTTGAGAAATTGCTTAGAATTCTAATATGATTTCAAAAACACGAGTTGTAGGTAACCTGCGAAAATAAATGTGGCGACAATAAAATATAATTTAAAAAATTACGTTTTGAGAAGAAGTTAGGCGTGTAGACTTGTAATTATGTCAAAATTATATTTCCTTGTATATTTCAAAAGATCTTTATGCTTATAGATGAGAGAATGCCTACAGAACCTAAAAGATACAGTCGTGTTCATATTTCGTTTCATGAAATACCATAAACAAATATAATTATTGTCATAATACCGTAATATTTATTTTATCCTTAACATACCCAATTAGGCGGAGGAAACGGCGCCCGTCACGGAACACAAAAACATCCCTCCATTACCTCTATTAAAAGAACTACACTCGTGCATGGTACAGAACAATAACTAGGGTTACAGTAAAATAATAAACAGTAATTTAACTTATAACTTACACCTAAATACTGAAACACTTGAATTTTATTGAGAACGAAATAAGAGCTTTCAAATGTATTTATTTATTTATTGATTTTTAGCCCATATGGTCCCACTGCAGGGCAAATGCCTCCCTTCCTTCCTTCCAGCGTTCTCTTTGGCCGGAGTGGGCCAATCTAGAAGGTGCACATCCAACTCGAAACTTTCATTTAGGAATTTTAATTAGTCAGTCAGTACCACACAGAATCATAAATATTTGACTTTACTTTAATTGCTGACTTTACTTCAAGAGGTCATGAGAGTTCAGATACTTTTGTTCGCCGATTTCAACAAGATGTCACTGCAGATACCGCGTGATGTAATTTAATATATTCGATTCACAGCTGCAACACAATGGCATTTTACTTATCGGAAATGTATGTAAAATAAAAGCAAATGTAAAACAATACCGATTGCGATGGTAGGTTGTAAAAGCTATGGGAAAAATAGTTACTTAATGTCCAGTGCATGCCGATGTAATATGATTAAATTAGATTAATTATGAAACTAAAACAGATTTTTTATTGATAATAAATTAACAGCTTGCTTTCCCGAACGTACTCGTAGATCGGCTTCAAAATTAATTTATGAAAGATATTTTTTTAATTTATTAAATCTTATAACAAGTCATTATCACTTTATAAGATGATCTGAGTTCGAGGAACCAACTGTGTTATTTTTTGTATATTTTTACGTTTTTGTTAAATTTTATCTTTTACGTAATGATAATGGAGATGGAATTTAAATTATGAAGGCGACCACGAGCAAGATTAACAGACCTATTATGATGACGATATAAACAGTTGCGCTACTGCTCATCATTACTATGACGTACTGTCCTAACTCCCCTAAACTCCGTAATAGAACCAATTGCCTCTTATCATTGGGAGAATGAAAGTTAAAATCGCATTACCCGCTTCTAACGAGATGGTCGAGGCGCTAACTGTCATGTTTCTGGATGAGCCATGGCATAGGAGACAGCGGTTTGAAGAGCATCTAAGATACAGAGACATCTCTCTGACTGTCTGAAGCCCATCGGCTTCAGACTGCAACTGCAGGCCGCAGACTGCAAACTGCACCACTAACTATACTATTGCTTTTCATGCCGCGGCTGCAAGCTGCATTGTAGCACGTTTGGAATCAATTTCATAGAAAAGATATAAATTTAAAAGTCTTAATAAAAGTAACACCGGCAGGATTCAAACCTGCGTCGATACAAGCGATCTCCCTAAACGCGAGATGCCTCACCACTCGGCCACGGGGCCTTGTCCTACCGGGGTCAAAACTGTCACTAAGATCTTTTTATCTGTTAAGGCACCAATTTCAACCTTTTATTAATACTTTCATTGCTCTATATCATACACTATATAAATACATAATCATACATTACTCAGTAGTTCAACACGCTCAGATATTTTCCACTCCGCTTACAGTAACACCCGGCCCTTACTAGCAGCCTTTATCGCCATCAATGGCTATTCTATCAGCAATTGCTGTAATACAATCTTTGTTTGTTCGTTTTGTTTTGCTCCTTTCAGCTATGGCTATGATTATAATAAAAGTCTGTATAATATATATATTACATAGTTTATGCCATACTGGGTCGATTTGTAGTAGAAAGTTTCGTCAGAGATCTATTTCTGCACGCTCAAAGTACGCTTCTGTTTTAGGTATGAGAATCCTGGTCAGATCCTCAATTTTTATAGGACTTCGAGAGTGTGCTTCAAAATCGGTTTAATCTTTGTGTCATTCTTTTATAAATTACAAAAGGGGAACCTTGAAAAAATTAAAAAATATTTAAATAACACAACACACTATACAAACAAGTAACGTAGTAACGCAGGCAAGGGCACTATATAGTAAAGACTAAAAAAATCCCTCCATTAGCATAAAAAATGAAATAAAAAAAAGATGTTGGCAATGGTGCATAAACAAGCGAAATTATAGACAATTTTATTTGTTCATGCCTCATACTTTCTTCCTTATACATAATTATAATTCCTATAATAATGTTATGTTCCATTCGCTCAAAGTACGCCCCGGCCCTTATATGAAACAAAGAGTAAAGCGATGCGGTACTATCAAAGTAATCCGCGCAATGCTGCAAATTGCTCGCTTTATCTATACCATCATCGATGATAGAATAGCCATTGCTGTGATACAATTGCCTTTGTGATGTTTCAGCTATGATTATGATTTTGGTGAACAAAAGGTCGGGTTTCCAGTCATGGTTAGTGCTAGTCGATACAAACACGAAATACAAATGCATTCAGTAAAGTGTGATTATACAAAAGTACTTGCATGAATACCTACTACCTATATAGTATTGTGATCGTCCGTAATATTATTATTTATGTATTTATTTATTTATTTTCACAGTCTGATTCTGAAGAAATAGACATCTTTGTCCATTCAAGTGGTCAAGTGGAAAAGAACTAGAAGTAATCTAATTGCACTAATTCGATAGAAATTGAATGACTTTGAATACCGCCTATTGCCATGACCGTGCCGTAAATTTGCCAAGACAGTATCAGGCATAGAAATAATGAATTGACTTAATGATTAGTCCAGTCATGCTATGGTGTTGGTGTGTGGAACGATAACCCGCCTTATTCTCTAAATAACCATGTCTTGACGTGGTACGAAACAAAGTGGTTTATATAAATTGGTAATGCGATAGATTTCAGAAAACAAAAGCTAGATAACGTGCAATATCTTACCGCGTCATTTTTTAAAGTAGTCGAGAATCGACAACATACTCGTATTATGTTTTGCCTGGCATACTTTTAAACTAAAAACAGGATTTTATCGCGTACCTTTTTTATATTATTTCCCGACGTTTCGATTGTGTTGCAACAACCGTGGTCTCGGGCGAACTTTTGCCTGGCACTTTCCTTTTACGGTCATAGCACAATCATTATAGCCGTTGTCGGAAAACCGTTTCAAAAGAGACCTGATTCAGTGAGTAAACACCTCACTATCGTTCCTAATCCAACAAGCAAGTGGAATCTCTCTGGCAGCGACGCGACCAATCACCGTTGCTGAAATGCACTTGATCCAACGACAAAGAGCTGGATAAAAACCGCTTTAAACCAGTTCGAGCCGGCTCGTGGCCTGGAGCGGCTGATACGGGGTTTAATTGAAAAACTCTGGGAAATCTTTCTTGATACTGGTAAGGTCTGATTGTAGGTGATTTAACTTAGCAGTCGTCGGCGTGAAATTAATGCATGGTTTGAATGGATTGAAGCTAGATCGAAGACGGATTTTAAGACATTTTTGATCTAATCAATACATTCGATTATTCTGACGTAGAGCCTTCTGCCCTCGCCTCGCTAACACTAAGTTCGGTGAAGTTACAAAGGTCTCAGAAACCAGTTTACATAAAAATCCATAAAAAAAATAAAACAATCGATTATATCTATACTCGCTGCACCCCTAGATAGCGGTTTCACTCGCGTAAATACCACTCCTGCTTAACTGCGCCTGCCTTAACACATAGGCTAAGTACTTTTTATCCCGATATTCCCGAACGGGATTTACGCGGGTGAAACCGCGGGGCGCAGCTAGTATAGATATAAATACAAGGAAACGCTAAGACTCAACCAACGCCTTACCGTTGGTTGAGTCCGTCTAAAGAGGTAAGGAAAATCTATAGAGGCTATTCACATTTCACTTATTTTAAAACCTAGCTCAGTGGATGGTTCTGACATAAGACATAAAAAGAAAGAAGAAAGAAGATCTTAGGTATCCTCATCGTATAAAAGATTTTTCGATAATGCTGATGAAAATGATGATAATAAAAATACAAATCAAAATAAAACGTTATATTAATACAACGGGAAAATTACTCACGTAAAAATTGTCGATTTAGATACCGATAATGTAATAATATAATGTCTAGTACCTACAACTCACGATAGTTTAGAAAGTGAAAATAAAACGTGTTTAGCCAAAAAATGAACTTGCTGACCGATATTCCAAAACCAGTTCACTCCAATGAACATTATTTCATTAAAAGCAAATACAAGTAAAAAATATAAAAGTAGTTTAATCAAGTAAATACAATTGAAGGCTCAAATTCATATTTTGTTAACGCCTCCGGCTTACTTCTATAGATTGACGTGTTCATTCTACCAGAAGCAAAAAATATTTTTCTAGAAAAAATCGTATTTTTACATAACAAAAAGTTAAACTACACGAAAATAACATTTTACAAAACCTGTCTAGAACAAACAGTTTCACAACTTGAACTTTAACACAATAGCATAAGGCTGCACATTACCAAGGTAATGAATGTTGTTGGTTGTTTTCAGGACAATTTGAACCGTATTGTTGAGGAACAAAGTTGGATGTTCTAATGTTGCGGTTCGGTCAGTAGCTGACGAGATAACGTCTCCAAGTGGTATCGTGAAGTTGTTACGTTGTGGGAGAAAAACATGCTGTTTCTTTTTAGTTTTTCGACTTATCTTTGAGCTAGCAAACGGGCGATCCTATCCTATTCTTTGCGTCTAATCCATTGCAATTATTGCAAGCGCCAACAGTTACTTGTCGTTGCTCGTTTGTGCAGTTTAGAAGAAAATTCTAGCAGTAACATCGCAGGTTGGAAAGTAAGGCATGAATGTGTTATTTATGTACCTGTTGGTATCCATCCACATCATTTTGAATTATTAACATTATTATTTTAGTTGGAAATTTACATCATGTGGCGACAATTTAACTTTATTCAGAAATGATGTCTGAACAGCGACTCTTTAATAAATAGTCAATAACTTTTCCTGTTATTTATTAAGAAAAAAACATTTAGCACATAAATATGGGACCTCGAAATCACTAGGGGTTGCTTGTTAAGTGCAGACGGTTACTACAGTCACTGTGGCATTGAAGACGTTAATCTGAGGTCATAGTAAATAGGCAGCCCATAGTAACTTTCACAGCTTCATAAACCTTGGTTACACAGAGAGGTTCCAATAAAACCTAACTACATACCTTAGACCATAAAACAGTACGTTACTACGCAGCGTTCGCATATGAATACCGCTGCTAAAGCCTAGTGTACATTATTAGTTCATAACCAGCCATAACCCCGCGGGTGAGTACAAGGGTTAAAGGTAAATGGACAGTAAAGCACATTCGCAGATTGTTATATTTCAAGTGTTAACCCCGTAGCCATTTTGAATAATCAGATCATTGTGATTTCGTGATGGGTAGGGCCAACGGTTATCGCACAATTTATGCCAATAGTTAAAGTTTTGGGTATATTTAACTTTATTTCAAATTTTATAAATATTTAACTTTAATTTAGGTTTTAGAATATTATGGCTATTTAGTTAAGATTGATAAAACTAAAGCGCTTATTTTATTAGGATACGAGTGCGACCTGAAAACTCCGTCGCGAAAGTTGGCCAAATGTCCAAAGATATATTATATTTTTATTTATTTGATCTTACGAACGAACGAGGATACGTACTGACAACTTGTGTATCAAAAACCAACGATACAACAATAAATAATAAATAAATATCCTTGGACATACACGGTACGAGTGTAAAAAACAATAATAGTTACGACTGTATTATCAATGCTCCGTAAGCATAAGATAAAGATAAAATTAAGATTGAGGTCAGAAGTTCAAAGGCATTTACAAAAACAGTCACGTTGGTTTAGTGTGATTTTGAGATTACTACAAAACGAAAGAAGGAAAATACAAAAAATAGTCCTAACATACCGGAAACTTTTTAGGTCTTTTTAAGTACCTACTCCATTCATTTTGGTATTCCATACGTAATAGGTTGCAATAACATCCCATTAGAAAACTAGTTTTTCCCACGATGTTTTCCTTCACTGATAGGTATCTAAATCTTGGAAGAAGCGTAAATGTCTATTCAGTATGTGGCACTAAAAATAGGGTATTTTTGCACCATCATAGTTTTCATATCCGACACTTTACGTCGTCTTTCTGAGATGAAATAACTTGTAAAAGGAAACTCAGATTTATAACTCAAAAACACAATTTTATTTTGGTTCGATAAAAACTAGGAATCATTAGTGAATGAGACAGTGCCTCGACTTTTCGATCCGAATTTAATGGGTAGCTTTGCGTTACTATACTTTGGTTTGTAAAATTTGTAAGCTCAAAATATATAGTGAGAAAACCAGTGCCTTTTAATGGCATCAATAGGCTTGCAACTGTAATTTCTAACAAACATGTAAGTAGTAATTATTGTTTTAAGCGCTGAGGTCTCGAAAATATTTAACAAGCTGACTTCTGCACGCTTAGTTACAATTGCTACGACGTACCAGCGGTAACGATACGCGCTGGTCTCAATAACCTATCTATCTTAGATTCTATCTTAGATCTTAGAACTGCTGATAGATATTTGACCTTTCTTCTATACAAAATGTGTCAAATACTTACCGACAGTAAGCAAAACCAGCGATAAATAGGTTATTGACACTGATTGTAAATAAATACAGCCTAAAAATTTAACTTACCGATTAGTAAAATATCCAGTGCACAAACACCCTTACTCTGTGCGTCACGGACAAGTCGGATTAGTATTCCGTCCTCGACTCTGGATAAGGTAACCGCTCTATAAGATTGATGGAAGTGTATGAAGAGAATAAATATGACAAGAGATGAGAACACGGACACTATCGGTGTGCTGTGGGTTTATTGAAAATACTGGCCTTGGCGTTGATGGAATGCAAATTAACTCAAGCAAGTCCTTAGACGTGGTGTGATGACAAATACTCGTATGAAAGAGTAGATGTATTTATAATGCCTATTTCCAAATTTGTTATAACTTAAATGACGATATAACTACACGAGTTTATGAGTCAGTATAATAAAAAAGCTCTAAGCCGGTTACGGCCGGTTATGTTTCAAATGCAAAATAATTTATTTAGAATTTATTTCGTGAGGCCTCTAGGATCACATTGAAACGTCTCGTGGTGTTGGGAGTTGTTTTGGAACAGGCAATAGAGCCACCTAGCTTTTAAGACTGTACGATTTTGAGCGATCCTTGAGGTCCTACGTAATAAACATATTTTTCTTTCTTTCTTTCTTTCTTTATTTCGTTTCAATCAGTTGTGGTTTTATAAGTAGCGTAATTTTACTCCTTTTCTTTTATCAAAGCCGAGAAGACCCAGGGCATCAAACATGGTTTGGCTTTCAACAAATCACGGCAAAAACAGGTATAGAACATTGAAATGTCACAGATCTAGACGTAGGTCTAGTCAAACACAGCACCAGTAAATGAACAATTGGTCCTAAAATGGAGTTCGCTCAAACCCTTTGTCACCTATTCTATAGAAGCGCAAAGAAAGCTAGCAATTACATAGTAGAGTGGGTCCAGTGATTGATCGCGTGGACCGCGCCGGGGGCACCGCCGCGCCATCTGTCGGCCCGTCCCTTCAAGCATCTTGTTAATTTCTCTGAGTTATGGCTGTGGCTATTTTCGTTTAGATAAATTGTTGGGAATTTATTAGGTTATTTTTGCTGGACACGACAGTACGTGCGCCTAATTGTGGAAATGTATTTGTGGTAAGTTTATGACTATGATTATTCGCGACATCGTAAACATTGCAAAACGTAAGCAACAGTTCTGCTTCATTCATTTAAGTTCCTTTAAAGGTGTCAAAAATGAAGGTTCTCATAAGTAGGTAATAGGTAATAGTGAGCATAAGTACTTACCACGGGGATATGTTAAGTTATATACAAATACTCAGTTTCCTGAACATACAAAACAATAATAACAAATTTAATATAACTTCACATTGTTTTTGTTTAAACAATTTACCGATATTGATTGGCAAGATAGCACAAGACCGTAGGGGACGGTACTTAAGGAGGTCTATCCCCAGCGGTTTGTAAAGTCGGATTGTGAATGATGACGATGATGAGAAAGATAGCTCATACAACTTCTTCTAAGCCACATTCAACCCTATCTCTCCTAAACCTCTTTCATAAAATGACATTCTTTTCGATTTTGTGCAGTTTCCATCCATTTCACTCCAGCTGTTCTTTTGTCATACAACATTTTCTCATAAAACTCACTGTTTTTAAAATGTTTTTATAAGCGGTTAAAGATATTCTCTTCGCATGCATATTGAACGACCCAAAAACGTAAAAATATAACCTTTCAATAATCCGCAACACAATTTTTTGGCTCGAAATTCAGAGGGTGGAGTTGTACAGTGGGTATATGGTTACCGAATTTTATGCCCAATGACTTGTTGAATTCCCGTTGAGCGGAAAAATAGCATTTTCCGTTTGAAGAAGTTGACCGATTTCCACAAGCCCCTTTCCTTTCACAGGTATAAAACGGTCCTCACTAGCTTTACCTATTTATTATTCAAAGGAGGTAGGTACTTCGGTTACTAACAGATAATTCAGGGTGATTTAGAACTTTGAAAATAAACAGAGGGAACTTCCTGGAAAGGGAAACTATTGTTACGCTCGTTTTGTTTCGTAATTTTATTTTATGAAATGAATATGAATAAACAATGTTGGATCATTGTTCTATTTCCAAAGTTTTTTTAGTAAACGGAATATTGGTTATGTATGAGACCTATTTTACTAATAATACCCGTGCATAGACTGAATTAAATCAGCTTAAAAATAAATCACACAGCGTCATCTAGTCCCAAGCTAAGCAACTTAATGTTTGTGTTATGGTAACCAGATGACTGATATAATACTTAGATACATTTTTTTAAAATACATCCATAAATTATAGATAGAAAATACCCAGATACGAAACAAATATCTGCAAAACGTACAAACATTTTGTCCCATTGCAGATAGCGGGGATCAAACCCGCAACCTCCGCGTCTCAGCCAGGCCTTCGCCCACTGCGCCAAATAGGTCGTCAAATACTGGCACAGTAACCTATGTATATGCACAACAACAGTCAAACAGACTTCAAAATACAAACAGTGAAGAACAAAGTCATGTCTTTTATTATGAAGTCGGCCGCTAATCTGAATTTATTACACGGCGGAGGCCTCACGACGCCATTCGACTGCGCAATGAGCAAATACGAGAAGGTACGATAAGGAATTGAGCGTAATAATTTTACGCTTAGCCGAAAACCTTATATTTATCTGTCGCGGTGTAAAATTAAGAAATCTAACATGAATTCTTCTGGAATTGGATTCATAATTTTTGTATAAAGGTTGGCACTTTAGTATTACAGAGTTCTATTAGTTTTACAACTCAAGAAATGTTTTCCAATCAGTCAAAAACGTATCAATGGTCAAATCCGATCTCGGTAAAAAAACAATGAAATGAAATAAAAATATGCTAACAACTGTATTGTGAAGGTGTAGTAAACTTTTAATCTAAGATTAAATAAACAATAAAATATTTGCAGATGAAATAAGAAGATTAATAAAATTAAAATACAAACATAGCTTTAGTAAAAGGTTTTAATCCCAATTATGCTTATGTTTAAGTTTTATAAAACAGAGTAAAATGCATAATGGAAAAGCTGTCATAATATTATTAAAAAGTTTATCTTTCCTCAGAATCCTCAGATTACGGGTGCTACGAAATTACGTAGCACCACTACGAAAATCCGTAGCAGCTCTACGACGGAATAAATATTTGTAGAATATTTTTCTAACTAAGAACGTTTTCTGCGACTTCTTTAGAAATCCCCGAGTTTACAACCCAATTTCTTGGGCGATGTTCGCTGTGACCAGACTTACCCAATAACTAGGGCATACGGCGCGACATAGTACAGAAAGGTAGAGATACAACTTCATCTTTGATAATTTAGAGCTCCAATTAACTTTTTGACACACAAACATAACATCGCTATCATTTTCTCTTTTTGATAGATTGAATAATTATCTATATAATACATAAAACACTATAATAGTATATTCAATTTTATCCGGAAGGATAGCAAGCTGGAAAGCTCAATCGAAATGGTAAGTATCGGAATAACTTACAATACTTTCAACACCATTAAACACATCTGACATAACAGCTAGTTAATTTTTTGCCAAAGTAATTTCCGTGGGAAATCAGAAAATATTTTGAAATTTTTTGACCTTTGGTAGATCTTTACAGGACATCTGGTTTAAGCCGACAAATAACGAAACGTGTCTTCAATCTATACTACTGTATTTTTACAATGTTTGTCAGGACACAAAACTAGGGAACTGTTGCAACATTGTAAGTTAACATGCTGCGGGAACAGCGCAGCTAAATGTGCAGTAAATTACGTCTACGATATGCACAAAGAGACATGTGATAACAATTAAATGTGCTATTACAAAAGAAGCTATTCATTAGTGAAAACATGACTTCTGTTGGAGGATATTCTGTTTGTTCTAATAAGTACTAAAGAAAGTCGTAAGTAAAGTACCTAATAGATATGAACGAATATAAATAGTAAAACCACTGCCTACTGTCACTCCCAAGCCAATTTGTTATAGAAATTAATGATTTGTTAAAGTTTTAGGGCCTTATTCATAAAAACTTGACAGTTTAATACTAGGTTTAAATAATGTTTTTTTCATGTTACTCATATAGCAACAAAAAAATAGCAACAGATTTAGCTAATATAGGTTTATCTACTGGTCCAATATGCACAAGGGTTATTTTAGGTCTCCGTTATTCATAAAGATTTATCAATTTATAAAGGTTTCGTTTAAAAAATGTTTTTTTCTACTGTCTTCTACTATCCACGTAACTAAACATTTCTCTATCTACTTGTTATTTCTCAAAAAGGCACTTTCAAGACAATAGCCACAATTCCGTCATCTTCCGACCGACTGGGCAAGCCTACGAGTTCCGTGCACGTGAATTACGTACTACGTGACGCGGTTACGTAGCATCTACGTCTTGAATACTTCACTACTTTCTATGTTGTTTATTTCGGCTGATGTTGTATTGGTTTTAGTTTATTTAACTTGGCTCGTCTCGAGGATAAAGTTGAATATTATTCTCACAGTTCTTGAAATAGTATAAAGGAGTAATTACTCGTCCAACAAATCAAATTAATACAAACTAATCCGTAATCCATTATCAACCAATTTTTTTTATCAACCTAATTATTATAAATTATTAATACAACGGGAAATTACTCACCTAAAAAATTTACGATTTAGATACCGACAATGTTTCGATTCTTCCGGAGAATCTTAAAAGAATGAAGTAAGCATAGATTCAAAGTTTAAAAAGATAACAATAATTATGAAAAAACTTACAGACACAAAATACAATTATTTTATCTCATTTTTTTAGTAGTTTCCTACTTAGGTTAGACACATATCAGAATTTAAAAAAATTTAGAATTTCTAAAACTGACATCATAAGCCGATCAAGTTCTACGAATTTCCCTTTTCTTGGAATCTCCAGCTTATAAATAATTGTTGAATATTTCAGCACCTGTCAAAACCGTCGAAGCCTTCGCAAATTAGAGTCACTCGTCGTTGTTGATTTGTCTGATTGTTTTATACAGGACGTCTCATTTGCACTTTTTTTATTATACCTAAACAACTTAAAGGTAGGTATTTTTTTAGTAAGTAATTAAATAACTATCTAGGTAACTAAGCCATGTAGCTAACCAATGCAAATAAAGCACTACCCCGAAAGCATTACGTTGGTTAACGTAAATAACGTAATTTTAAATGAATCGGCAAGATCAGTCCTAAGGATTTGTAAACAGTCGGCTTAGATAGGATAAATGCTTCACAAAGACAACAATTCGATGGTAACATGAATTAATGAGAAGTCACAAGGTAGGTTAACTATAGGTATTTACAGCTGCAAGTAGCTGTAGTTGGGTAAGTTTACCCTTAGACATTTTTTTTTTTTTTTTTTTTTTAGGAACCTGTTGTGTCCCACTGCTGGGCAAAGGTCTCCCCCAAAATCTTCCACTGACCCCTATCCTTGGCGATCTCCCACTTAGACATAAATTAATTATTTTACTCCTTCGTTTACATTTACTTACCTACATTCCCTACCTTTCAAACACTTCTTCTTTGTATAGTAAAATTCGCCCAGTGACCATTTTAATAATTGGAAACATCGAGTTTAGGTAAGAGTAGGTACCTAAGTTTTTCTGCGTCTGCAGTAGGTATAACATCTTTTTTTTTAGCAAGATTTGCTTGCTGAACTTCAACTGACGTAAGTGACAGCGACAGACTACCTGCGATTGATTGGCGTTTAAATTTTTTTTTTTCACTTGATTCTATTTTTGCTAGGTAGACTGAATGAATGGCCGTAGACTGACAGTGACAGGCTAACTCGACAGACACAAGCTACATTCGTTCGCAAAAAAAAGCGGGAATTAGCCATAAAGAAGAAGTGAAGTGAAGTGAAGTTTCGCTCACGTTAAAATTCCGCTAAAGTTATCGTAAATTACCTGAATAATTCGTATATTTTCTATTTTGATGTATTTGTGTCCAAGCTACTGACTAAGTAACCTGAAGATACGACACCCGTTCGGCCAAATTACGTGTCGCGACTCACGACTAACAAAATACGAAACTCATCTGGATTACAATTTTATTACGTCGATGAAGACGATAGGCAATGCAGCTCTTGCGGCTGCTAAAAGACCCTTTAGGGTATCAATCGAGGGTAATATTGGCTCGGGGAAATCCACGTGCATCAAATTCTTCGACAAGTTTCAGAATGTTGAAAAGCATCCGGTATGTAAATATTTTAGTACTAACATACTCATAATCACATTCATTGGACTACAAGATCATTCATGACGACAAGTCAAACCAATGTATCTACCTATAAATTCCTGCTAGGTTTCCTAACTTGTGGGGAAACCAAACTACCTGTTACACTGTTTTACTACTGTTTTATGAATATTTCAGGAACCTATCAAGGAATGGCGTGATGTGAGCGGGCACAATCTCCTGGGCCTTGTGTATAGTGACCTGAATAAGTGGACATTCCCCTTCCAGCATTATGTGCATCTCACCCGGCTTAAGATCCAAACCAGCCCGCCTTCCAACCCAGATATCACAGTCAAAATGTTCGAAAGGTCAGTTATTTATTCAAAAGTCAAAAGTCAATATATATTTATTCAATAAAATCTTATTACAGACCACTTTGAAACGTCACGTTTTTAAAAACTAGGGGATTCTATTGCCTATTGTCTATTGCCTGAATTATTAAAATGATAAACGAGAATTAAAAGGCTCAAAGCAAGAGCTGTTTTATAAACAGTCATGTGAATGATTGCATTTTTATACAGAAGTTATAAGTCCCAACAGTTGCAAAGTAGTCTATGGGTCATTCCGAGTTAAGAGGTACTTTCGATGGCAAGGACAAAAAACTACTATTTTTCTAAACTCACATCGTAATTAACTTACCTATTACATAAAACTAAATGTTATCTACTTGGTCACTGAAATTTATTACAGAAATGTGTGTAGTTTAGTCACAATAAATTCTTAAACATGCAAAAAGTCTCTACCCTGGTCTGTCCCAATACCGACTTTTTTTGTAAACCAGTTAATATGAATGTGTTAAAATTCAATAATATATTCACCATCGCTAATTCTACACAGAACAATAACTTAGTTACAGTGTCTTATAAGTAAAATTACTTATATTCCAATTTTTCATCATTTTTTTGAGCGCCGAAATTTGTCCTGCGTTTTTCGTGTCTCGTCCCCTGGCTTTTTGTTTTCGTTTAAAAATCTGTTTTGTTTTGCTAATTTGTGGAAGTTGTGACCTAAAGTGCATAGGATGTAACGTGAAGCTAGTAGCAAGCAGCCCAAAGGCCGACTGAGCAGCTATTTTAACGGTCATTTTGGTCACTCCGCTCGCTGGCTGTAGAAAAGTTTAGTGAATTCAGTCTCTCCTCTGGTAAGTTTTACTTAGCAATTATTTGTTAAAACACTAATACAAACTTAAAGATTCACTAGAAATAGTGCATACATTTTTACATTTGGTTGTGTATTGCGTACGAAAAACACTTTTACGGTTATTTTAGATATCAATTGAAAATGTATCTCCCCTGGCGTATTTCCCCTGGCTTTTTCGATGGCAGGGGAGATACTTAATGTCCAGGGGAGATACATTTGTATGCATTTTCATGAATACTTTTACATTCTTCTCTGAACTTTTACTTGACAATAAGTGTATCTTAGCTTTATAATTAAATATGACTTTTACGCAACGCCTTTGCCACTTCCAACGATTTACCAAGAAGAATAGAATTCTAAAAACTCTGTAAAGTTCGATTAAATGTCTAGCTGCCAGTCGTGCCTTATTGCTCGGTTTCCGGCATTCACTCTCCTTTCAATATCATTCTCATGCTTCATCTTTTACAAACACCATAACTTTAGTCTTACTCACATTACCCTTATTCCCTTACGCTCAAAAGCTTCATGCACAACAGTTACCATCTCCTGCAACTAATCTCCTGATGATGCTAGTATAACCTGATCATCGGCATAGAGAAGACATTTAACGAGTAACTCATTCATTCTCAATCGACAAGCACTATCTTTTAAATCTTGCAGACAACTGTCCTGGTTAAACAGCCATGGTGAAATTTTTATAAAGCAGGTTACGGTATGGGAGCTCCTCATGGTGAGGGTACTACTTCAAGTGAACTGCAGACAGATTAGTTGCGAGTGGCACCTATGTTTCGAATGAGACAGCTGGCAGGGGAAGACTAGCTAGACGAACATACCTAGACCAAGTGGTGACGTTGAAAAATGAAAGTTTCAGGTCAAAAGTACCCTAACTACCTGCTGAAAAAAGTAGTAGTGAGAGTAAATGAGGCAAAAAAGGTGTGTCAGGATCGAGCAAGAGGAAGTCCGTGGTCTCTGCCTATCCCTGTGGGAAACAGGTGTCAAATCAATAAATGGTCAAATCGTGTGTAGCTGTTTTTGGAGTTGATAAGCGTGTAAGAATCTGGCTATTAGTAGACTTTTAGCGAGATTTGGCAAGACATTTAGCGAGACGTAATGACGGCAGTTGGGCCATAACTGATTGAATTATAAATAATTCATAATTAAAATAAATAAATAAAGTTAATTCTTAAAATAACCCTGTTTTTAATATGTATATCTCTCTTCCCTGGCCATAAAGTATCCTCCCCTGGGCACATGTCTCTACCCTGTACTGAGTATCTACCCTGGTCACTAATAAAACGAGAAAAAAACAACTAATTGTCTGGCCACTTTGTGAATCTTTTGAACTTTAAGGTTTCTATAAAACAAATGTAATAATAAGTAAAAATTAAAAAAAAAATGCCGTGCCGCGTCTTCATACAACAGATTACCTCTTAACTTAGAATGACCCCTATACTGATATTATAGAGAGGTAATGTTGGTTTTTGTTTGACGGATGTAATCTCCGAAACTACTGAGCCGATTTCAAACATTCTTTCACCAATGTGTAGAATGGACTGTTGACTGCAAAGCTGAGACATGTTGCTAGTTATTTATAAAATTATTTCAGATCAGTCCAAAACAGCAGATACTGTTTTGTAGAAAATGCCAAACGACAGAACTTTCTTCAAGAACCTGAGTACCATACTCTGATTGCATGGTATGATTACACGGAAAAGAGCCTTGACATCAGTTTAGACCTGATTGGTGAGCTATTTTTATAAAGTACTAGCTGCGCCCCGCGGTTTCACCCGCGTTAGTCCCGTTTTTGTGTGAAAGAATAACTAACATACATACATCCATACATTTTCACAAACTTTCACATTTATAATATTAGTAGGAATACACTTAGCCTTTTTATTACATAGATTTAGGTATTTATTTTATTTATTGCCTCCTTTGGCATCTACTCTCCCCTGTCCAAAAATCCATCCAAAATTGATAAGCCACTAATATTTGAAATTGAAATACATTCCACAGATTGCCTGCCAGGATTGAATTATTTGTAATTATAAATATTTCTGCTTCCAGTTTACTTGAAGACATCCCCACAAGTGGTGTGGGACCGCATGATGAAGAGGGGAAGAGCGGAAGAATCAGAAGTCCCTTTAGAATATTTACAACAGGTATGTTATACTGCAATAACTGATATTTCCAAATATAATAGGAAAAAAAATATGGGCATGTAGCCCATATTTTTTCCACATTTTGCAAAGTCCCATAAAGCAAATTGCAAGTAAATAAATTTTCTCTCCTGAGTCAGAGTTGCTATTCAGTTGTGCGGTTTTCATACTAACACAAGTGGATCTAGGGTACTTTAATCCTGGTATTTTAGAGAAAACGGCAACTATTCACCATGAGTAACATCACTTTAGACTACTTTGGCAGATTGCATTCATCAGCAAAGCCACAATACTTACTTACTTTTATTTTCAGGTCCATGAATCATATGAGAACTGGCTAAACACCACAGACGTAGGTTGTGAAGTGTTGACTATTGACGCTGATAGAAATATAGACGCTGTTAAAGAAGACTTAGAACGATACTCCTATAAAATACTCGGAGGGAATCATACTAGTTGATAAAAATATGAATTAAGTTTAAGATAAGTAAAATACTTTTATATTGTTGCCTTATATGATCATAATGAATGCTATAAGCTTTATTCCTACCATGTAATATAATAAATCTGAACAAAATGTATTATAACTAATTAATGAAGCTAAATGAATAAAAAATAATGTAACTGAAATGATATTGATTTATTATCACAAAACAATAATAATTTATTATTATTTCCTAGATTCTGCGGCCTACTTCATAGCTTTTTTATTCATCTGATTTTCTGTCTTTAATAATTTCACGCTCCTATTTACAAAGCTTTGGGATATCCAGTCCCTTCGATAGCACAGGTGCATTACCTTTCTATGAAGTAGGTCCCAAAATATTATTTACACTAGCGTAGAGATTAACGATAAAGGTGATCGGCTCTAATGTTAGTCGCAATCTCGCTCTCCCACTTGTCACCATTTGACAGAAGTTTCTCCTTGTTGTATAACAACTCCTCATGAGTTTCCGTTGAGAATTCAAAGTTCGGGCCTTCTACAATCGCGTCCACAGGGCATGCCTCCTGTAATATACAATACAGGTTAAAATCATGATAACATGCCTGAAAAAATAAAAATGAAAAAACAAACTATGGAATCAAACCTTTTAGATTGCTAAAAAAAAACAAACTATGGAATCAAACCAATCACTGTTATTAAGCAAAGAATGTTCTGACAATGTTCTATTGTAAATTACTGTGTCTTGTCCATCTCATCCACTACCTTTTAACGCCCACAGAATGGGGTGTGAAGTTTGTAACATAGTATATTTGATTGTCTGATTATGAAGCAGCTTATCACAATGGCCATTCTTTGAAAGATGTCTTAATCAAGAGCATTGGCTTCTTATATTTATTAAGTTTTAAAATATACCTGACAGAATCCACAGTAGATGCATTTGGTCATGTCAATGTCGTAGCGCGTGGTTCGTCGCGAGCCATCCTTGCGCTCCTCTGCTTCAATAGTGATAGCCTAATGAATACAGAGCCAATAATTAAATCAAAACAAATTTAAAGAGTACAATCTATCAAAAATGACTTGGTGCCAGTCTCAAAAACCTATATATCTCTGCTTTTGCTTACTGTGGTGGTCAAATAACTAGCAAATAAAAACAAAGCAAATAACCAGCAGTAATCAAAACAAACAAACAAGTCTCACTAAAAGTGATCATGGACATAGTACCTATAAAGAGATAGAGTACCTATAGAGAGAAGAAATTATTATAAAGAGGTAAAGTTTTGTTTATTTGACGGAGAAACAACTCAGCCAATTTTTATAAAGATTTTTAAAGTTATGTGTAGTCCATTACTGTATCTTACCTGAGCAGGGCAGATGGCTTCGCACAACTTGCAAGCAATGCATCTCTCTTCCCCAGATGGGTACCTACGCAGAGCATGCTCTCCTCTAAACCTCGGGGAAAGAGGTCCCTTCTCAAAGGGGTAGTTGATTGTCGCTGGTTCCTGGAAAAGGAGAAATGAGATAGTTAACTAAATTAGCTTGAAATGTTTTAATTCACACCTGGGAGTCTACTAATTTCATTTAAGAGCTAATTTGAAAAAGCCAAAAGTTGAACACTTTTCACAACTGTAAACACACAAAAATCTTTGATGGAGGTCAGTGCTGTGATGCATAGATGGTACATGCAAACATTTTACAGAAGTTGGTAAATTATTTATCATAGGCACATTGTAAACATATTCACCATTTTGTTGGCTTCTTAAAATATCCCTAGCTGGTTAATAATATGCTACTCTTTTCATTCATATTGAGGAATTAATTTATTTATATACAATAGCAAAATATCAGTCATCTTGTTACCATAGCACAAGCATTAAATTGCTTAGCTTGGGACTAGATGATGTTGTGTGGAATGTCCAAGGATGTTTATCTGTAACTATGTTCAATCAGCAAATTTTATGAGAGTAATACCCTGTGTGTTTACAATAAAGTTCAAATCATTTGGTTCCTTATAAATAGGTAAGTAAGTATGTACCTTGAAAATGTGGGCCAGTGTGACCGCAAATCCTCTTGCCAGTTCAGTCCAGAAAAGAGTTTGAGCTGCTCGATTGGACATCTCCCTCATAGACATGTTAGGGTCCTCAGCATTGACATACATGTAGCCACTATGTTTGGGAGGGTAGACCTTCTCGGTCTTTTCAGATGGTGTGCTGTATTTGGCATGATGGACCACGGTACTACCGGCGCCCACAGCTCTTACTGAAAGATTGTTTGTAAGTAATATACATTGTGAAGTTTAGATATTCACTTATTCATTCATTTTTTTGAAAATTTAGGAGGCTCAATTGTTTTTTTAGTTTAGATACTTGATAGGAAAGTTATTTAATTCACTTGCTTGCCACTTTTCAAGTTAAAGAAGCTGAAAACATAGAAAAGAAAAAGTATTCGTATGAAATCAGCTGAGATAACAATATTTAGGTTATAAACAACATTGCGTAACAGATCAAAATACGGCGTATTATAACAAAAATGAAACTGTTTTCTGCACTGAACATGTCTAATTACCTCGAGTAGAAACAGAAAATATTTTAGCAAGCGACATTTTCGGTAATAATCTCAATTTTAATGAGAAAATCACAACACAAACTGGTTCAAATCCAATCGATCGAATACCGAAATTAGACTTCGGTTCGGAAGGCGAAAATGACAGTTCTTCGATGATTATTATAAAATTTGACACTTGACAGATGAATCGAACGACAGCTCGACAGATTTGAATTTTGATGATTTGTTACAAATACAAACTTAGGATTTATAGCATAAAAAGTGACACAACAAAAATGGCCCACCTCTTTTCTTTTCGGGTGGTCTTATTTAAAATCTTATAGCCTCTTCTACAGTGAGCCATTAATGATAAATGAAGAACTTATCTTAAAATCTTCTAGTTTTTTCATTCGACAAAATGAAAGTTATTTTCATTTCCATGCAATGAAATGCCACTTCCAGTTTGTTTTGTTTCCGTTTGACCATAGAGTAAAAAAAAATGTGTTCCGTCTGCTTTGTTGACAGTTGTTTGCCAATGCCACAAAAACCCAAAAATCTACCAACCAATACCAACCATTGCAGTTTACGTCAAAACATTGCAGTGACGTTTACACATTTTTATGTTTGTGCTGTAATTTAGCGTTAGACAAGCCACGCAGCATGGGAGATTCACCAGCCTCCGATGCGGATTCCAGCAAACAAAGCCCCTCCAGTGAAGAGCGGCCTGAGCCGGTAAATAACCCTACAGCGCAGATAACATCGAGCCATCAAGATCGTCATCATCATGCTTTTCCGCAGGACCGGCGTCCTTTCGGCAGCCTAGAGTTCCAGGTATCGGAAGTGGTAGAAAGACTAGAAGCCGGCGTCAATGCTCAAGATGCCGGGGAGGAGGAAAAGAGGCCGGAAATGCGGAAAGTCAGCACGGGTCCGTGGATGGAGCCCGACGAGACGACTATGGATGATATTTTGAAGATTTTGGAGGATCTGGTGGTGAAGACGGATCCTCATTGTGAGAATATGGACCCGCCGCTACTGCCAACAGATGCAGTTACTAGGGCTGCTATCCTGTCGCACAGTATCTCTGCTTTATTCGGCCGATTGGATCGAGGACATTCGGCAAGGCTCGGTGCCCACGTAGCCGCTGAAACCACTCGCTGGATCTCGCACATGTTTAGGTGAGACAGTTTTTTTTTATTCCATGGACTAAGACACAGTATTGCTTTTATGCAGTTGTTGCTTATCTGTTTATTACTATCACAAAAACCAATAAGATTCTTATCAGAACAAGAACTGTAACTATCAATTAAATTCTTACATACATACAGACATAAAACGACGTCTCTTTTCCATGGCAGAGACCATGGATCTCCACTTGCTACAATCCTGACACAATTCTTGCTTATGGCAAAGAATGGCTAATATGAGAAGATTAAATGTTTGTCTTATAGTATGGGCAAATGTTAAATATACCTAATTTTATTTTAAAGTAGTTTTGAAATTTTACGATGGGATGAAAGGTTTGTAGTGTATAGAGGTAGCATCAAAGAGGTTTATTACGATTACAACATGCTTATCTAATAGAGCTAATCTATCCACAATCTACTGTGAGTTCTAATTTACTAGACGGATAAGATTAGGATTAAATTATTGAATTGATGAATCGCAAGAGACAGGCTTCTGTCATTTTGATCTGATGATCAATTTATCAATTGCGTGATGATTCATGATTTTGTATTTAATCTCCCTTATTGCATATTTAATCAGTTAACCTATATTAGCTAATTATTCAATCTGTTGCTATCTCTTTTCATTGCCATATGAGTAACAAGAAAAAAAAATTCGTTAATGATATTGAAAATTAAGCTCTACATAATCCCAGTTTACAAAAAACATTCTGTTTTCCCTTAAAATATTTGTAATCAGTTGGCGCATAGCGGTAACTATTATAGCTGATAGCGAATACATTTTTATGATCCATCACATTGTTTCCAGTAAAATTATCAAGTGATAAGGAAGTAGCCATTAAATAGCATGAGAGTTGGTCAATATTTTGATTGTTTTTTTTTTATGGGGCAGTAGTTAACTTACACTAATATTATGCCATTAGACTTATATTAGTTCATTCTTTGTTCATTATTTTATACTAGCACCACGTTTCGACGATCTCTCTCTCCGTTCGACTTCCCGATGCACTGTAGTGTGTGTGGCCCGCAATATAAATTGAAATAAAAATAACATCAATTTTAGTGCTTTAAATTTAATTTGTTTTAGTCTTGGCCACATCTTTAGAGCTACCATTGTCCAGTTCAAATATAAGCTGAAGTTGCCTGCTGATGTCTCATACCTCGAATACCATTAGGTATTGTTGAGCTATCAGCTAATTCACGTAGCGTAGGTACGTGTTACCAGGTAGTTAATTAAAAAGTGATAAGAAAACCTAATTTTAAATAATCAGCTCTAGGTGAAGATTTTAGACCATTTAGAACCTTAAGCCCAGGCGCGCACTAGGCAGCCAGGCTGCGGCAGCCAGGCTTCGGCAGCCAGTAAGCCCAGGCGCGCACTAGGCAGCCAGGCTGCGGCAGCCAGGCTGCGGCAGCCAGGCTGCGGCAGCCAGTAAAACATATGACGTTGTATAGGAGCCCGCGCACTAGGCAGCCAGGCTGCGGCAGCCAGTAAAACATATGACGTTGTATAGGAGCCCGCGCACTAGGCAGCCAGGCTGCGGCAGCCAGGCTGCGGCAGCCTGGCTGCGGCAGCCATCATATGTTTTACTGGCTGCCGCAGCCTGGCTGCGCAGCCTGGCTGCCTAGTGCGCGCCTGGGCTTAAGGTTGCTTATGGCTATTGTTGTTTTCATCTACCAACTTGTATTTTCAAATAAAAATAATGATTGGAATATCGCTTGAAATGGTTTAAAAGTTAGGCAAATTAGGTACCTCTCTAATGCCAAAACCGAAACGTTAATTACAATATGTGTTGCTTATTACGTTACTAGCTGCGCCCCGCGGTTTCACCCGCGTAAGTCCCGTTTCCGAGAGAATATCGGGATAAAAAGTACCCTATGTCACTCTCCATCCTTTCAACTATCACCACACAAAAAATCACGTCAATTCGTCGCCCCGTTATGCCGTGAAAGACGGACAAACAAACAGACACACACACTTTCCCTTTTATTATATTAGTATGGATGGATGGATGGATATGGATGTAAAAATAATGTCGATTTAGATGCTGGCAATGTTTCGATTCTTTCAGTGAGTCTTCATCTGGGTATAAATGAGTTTTTCGCTCCTCTCGTTCGCGTTTCAACATAGATTATGATTGATATGTGTTTGCAGGTTAGGGGACTACCAGGCTTACTACCATCAGGAGCATATGGAGGGCTTAGTCAAGGTCACAAGGATGCTGCTTCATCACAAATACCCTCGCTATTTAGAGGATGGTGGTAGGTTTTTATTACAATTTAATATGAATTCAATCAATCATTGCTTTCTTTCTCTAACAAACAATATATACAAACCTGCATGTTTAAATGGCTATTGTTTCCAATCCGAATCAACGCAATCCATTAATTACTTAACTAAAAAATTTAAAAATCCCGTTTTTAAAAGCCCAAATATTGTTATAAAGAAATAAAACATCATTTAAACCTTTCAAATAATTTTCTATTTTTTATTTTATTTATTTTTAGCCCATATTGTCCCACTGCAGGGCAAAGGCCTCCCTCCCTTCCTTCCAGCTTTTTCTATCTTTGGTCTTTTCAAATCGTGTTTCAAATTATTAAAAAAGATTCTTTTTGATTATGTGACTGTTATTTCAGCTTTAGCGTTTGTGAATCGTCTACCGTGCATATACAGTTGCGTGGCGAGCCCGTTGAACGTTGTGCAGCATCTATGCCGGCAATTAGGACTGCCCCTGGCCTGTGTTAGGCCCGTACCAGTTCACCCTAAAGGTATATTGGTAGAGACTAAAACTAAACTAATTATAGATGTTGCCGTCCCTTTCATAACGATCGAAATAAAAAAGATGACATCATCTTTATTTAGTTTACTTTTAGTTTTCGCGACATCAGAATCGCTACTATTGATTACTTACATTTTATCATTTATGTTTTCAACTAAAATCCACATTCGCATCCATCCATCCATACTAATATTATAAATGGGAAAGTGTGTGTGTCTGTCTGTCTGTTTGTTCGTCTTTCACGGCAAAACGGAGCGACGAATTGACGTGATTTTTTAAGTGGCGATAGTTGAATGGATGGAGAGTGGCTACTTTTTATCCCGATATTCCCGCGGGAACGGGACTTACGCGGGTGAAACCGCGGATAATGTAGCTTTCGAATGGTGAAAGAATTTTTAAAATCGGTGCAGTAGTTTTTGAGCCTATTCATTACAACCATACAAACAAAGTTTTCCTCTTTATAATATTAGTATTTATTTATTTATTTATTATTTGGAAAACCAACAGCTACAATAGACAGTACATATTAGAATCAATTATAGCTCTAGAAAGCCAATTACAGGTTCTCACTGATAGAAACATAATATTAATCAAAGATTCACATCTTTGATTAATATTGTGTTCACACACTAGCTAAGAATGTAACTTGTTTATGATTGTATAAAAAGATAGTTAACTCTGTGCTTTCCAAGTCAAAAAATGTATTTCTCAAGTGCGGTCGAAGCCTATAAAAGCTGTATTTTGAAGTAGGTCTCTAAAGAAAGAATGTATGAAATGTAAGGTAGTTACAAAGTTGTTTACAAGTTGTACAGTACAGAGGCCCTACCATCAGTTTACTGTAGTATTGATACTATCCTCGATACCGAGTCAAGTATCGCAAAATATATGAGAATCCAGCGCAGCGCCGCCCCCGGTAACTTGCATGAACTAATAATTTCATACATTTGAAATACTTGACTCGTTAGCGAGGATAGTTAACTATACAACTCGAAAACTCATGGTAGGGCTACTGATGGCCACTGTTCACTATAGAATGATTCGCGTCCGGGATTTGCTTACAATTTAAAGATCAACAACCTAGATACTGATAACATATTAGTATACTGTGAATGAAATTCTAATGATTTGTCTGACGTAGCGATAAAATGCTATCTGTATGACACTATAATGTTTATCACACTTATTCATAAAGACTTGGCAATTTAATATAGGTTAAAAAAATGTTTTTTCTTGTCACTCCTATAATAAAGGTGAAAGTTTATGTGTAAGTGTGTAAATGTGAATGGTTGTTACTCCTTCAAGCTCAAACGGTCTAGCCGAACTTTCATAAAATTTGGTACCAGAATAGCTTATATCCTGGATCAACACATAGGCTACATTTGATCCCGGTATTCCCACGGGAACGGTAACAATTCACCGCAGGTGCAGCTATCGCTGGATCGAGGCGAGTGGCAATCACGAAGGGAGGCCTATTGCCCAACCGTGGTTAATAATCCTTCCTTCCTTGGTATGAGCAAGTGGCCGGCTCTGGTGCCGGAGTTTTTAGGCCGCCTAAAGGCCTCCGTCATGGCTTAACGACTTTTCAAAAGCCGGGACCGACAATTTAACGTGCCCTCCGAAGCACGATAAAAAATGACTCCTCCGTGGTTAAAAATGACTGATGATGATGATAAGTATATTCTATGTTATAAAATTTCCAGGCCGCGGCATGGACATTGACGCGTTCAGCCGTCTCTGCGACGAGGATATAGCCGCCAACCGCACCCCATTACTAGTGTTGAGCGAGGCGGGTGTACCTCCGCTTGGTTGTGGCTCGGAGTTGCTACAGGCGGCGCGGGTGGCGAACGCAAAGGGCGTGCATTTACATTTGAGGGGGCACGCGCTTGCGTTGCCGGCTGCTATGCACACGGATGAAGTGAGTAGCCAATGATAGTCGTTTATTTTGCGTTCTAAAAACAAAAAAAATTGGTTGCCTGTAAAGTCGGTATACGGGCGAAAGTTTTACGAGACAACGCGTGCCTCTCACTCGCGCGTGCCTCTCACTCGCTCTCATTGTGAGCGCATAACGTGAGCGGAGCGTAACGCAGTTTCTTGAAGTGTCACCCGGCAAACCGATTTATAAGACGTTGTCACGTCAAAATACGCTTTGAATATCGAAATAGCCGATGCTAGCTTGTTTTGCATTCTAAATTCAAAGTTTACGCTTACAAGACAGCGCCATCTTTGTTTTTAGATTCAAAACAAAGTCTGTCTCATAGGTTATTGGGAGTTTTCAGACCAATCTTTAGATAAATAAATTCTAGAAATAATACTCTAATTATCTTGTAACTTCTTGTGTTACAATATCTTGGTAACATAACAATGTCCTAAAATTTGAGGACATTGTTATGTTACCCACAAGATATATACACAAAAGAACCCATTATTTTAGCCATTAAATGTTCGTTTACGTCTAATTTCAGATATTCGACATCGCCGACTCTCTCACAATGACTCCAGGCCAATGGTTCGGAGTTCCTGGCATACCGGCTGTGGTATCCTTTACTAAAAACTAACATTTATTAACTAACAAAAGCGTGTTATTTTAGTTTTGATCACTAAAAATCGAATATTTTTTTCTTTATCGTAAACACAGACTTTTTATAGAATACCAGAGCCAATAGCAGTGAATGATCAAGCCAAAGGAGTTAATCCGGTAAGTTAAACGGTAGAGATGTGACCATTTGAAGCGTAGGACAGACAAAAGACACAAGGACGCGTCGGTCGCGAAAGTAAAGCGTTGCGTCCGCGTCTTGGCTCTTCTATAGGTATGTCTTGCGTCGCGGCGCAAAATTATGTAAATTGACTTGCCTATGTTATGTAATGTAACTCTATGGTAAATAAATAAAATGAATTGAATTGACGCTTCTGTACAATTTGTATGAAAAGGACGCGGTAGAGACAAATGTCCGCGCCCCGTCTACTCTTCTGTGTGGCCTGCCCTTATACTTTACTAATCGCAAACGATGCAACGTCACAATCCTCGCAGGCCAGCCGGTACGTTCACACGGCGTCGAGTGTTTCTCTACCGAATCGGTTTTTTGCAGGATTCGGTTTAGTGGCATAAGTATTTCAATGAAGGAGTTCACATATGCATTCGGTTTCAAGACACGACAAAAAAACCGAATCTTGCTGAAGTTGACATCCGATTTTGCGACTACAAACCGATCCGGCGATACTGCAAAATGCAGATCCGATGCAGTGGTACATATAGGGCATTCAATACATGCGTTCATACGATACACGCAGGGGTAGATTCGGTTTTTTGTCGGATCTTGAAACCGAAGCTGGGAAGGAGGGGTGGGCGGGAGGCTCTTGCTAATAAAAGCCGGATGGTGAGTTCACACGAGATCCCGATACGAGGCCGTCGGATACGGCCAAGCAAGATGTGCTGTGTGAATACAACATTCGGTTTTTCCAGATCCGATGAAAATAAGATTCGGCAAATCGTGTCTCCGTGTGAACGTACCGTTATGTTGGTTAACTTTCCGAATGCAGTTTCTACTAACTTAAGCTGACCTGAGATTGGATGCCGAAATTTAGTTTTTCGCTGTGCAGATTAGACCTAAGTGCGAGCGACTATTACTGTACCTTCCTAATTCGTAAAATCGAAAATTAGAAGCTTCTAATGTATGTTTAAATTTTACGATGTTTTTTTTAGGTTTTCTAGATATTCTATTTGCCCTGCCAAAACACCTACAACAACGATAACTTGTTCATTATAATTAATACAACGGGACATTACTGTCGATGAAGATGGAGATTCTCCGGAAGAATCGAAACATTGTCGGTAACTAAATCGACAGTAATTTACGTGAGTAATGTCCCGTTGTATTAATATAATGTCTAGTACAACTCACGATAGTTTTGAAAGTGATAACTCGTTCATTTTTTATTATGTTATTTCCAGCCGAGTAGTCGCGAGAACGCCCTGGCGGCGTTAGCGGGTCTATCTGGCGGCAACGCCCGCCTGCCGGCGTTCCCGCTCTGGGCGTGCATTCTGGCCGCGGGCGCGAAACGACTCGCGGTCAGAATATCTGCGGCCTTCAAGGCGGCCAGAGCGGCCTATGCTGTGCTATCTGCCGCTGGATTGAAGATTCTGGTAAGATATTAACGCTAGACAGATAAACTTCATTTCTTGAAGCGAGCTAATAGGAAGAAAAATAAACGCACGTGAGTGGTCGTCGAAAATAATTGTCTTTCTCGTGATTGGCTAGATTTGACAATTGACAATTGATTTGAAAATCTAGCCAATCACGAGAAAGGCAGTTATATTCGACTACCAATCACGTGTGTTTATTTTTCTTCCTAGTAGCTTGTTTCAATAAATGAAGAACTGGTACGAATATGATTTGTTTATATAAAAATTGTATTATTTACTTTTCACAGAGCGCAAGGCCAGGAGGCGATGAACCACCAAATGTAGGAATAGTAGTGAGTACAATGTAGTTATTTATATATTTAAATAATAATAATACGCGAATAAATAATAATAGTACTATTATTTTACTTACTACAAATAAAAAAACGCAATTCAGCACGCATAGCGCTTTTCGTCTGCGCTTATAAATGCCTAAACTTGCCATTTCATTCTAATGGTGACAGTGACGGTAAAGGTAAAATTTATAAGTTTTTTAATAGTTTTTATTTATGTTTTGGTACAATGTTGAAAGTAAAAAATAAAATGTTTGCTAGAAACTGTTTTCTGTATAATATTTGACTTAGTATATTTTAGTAAAACCTTTAATTGCAAAACATAATTATTTTCGTATGTTTCTTAGTTTGTTTGTTAAATGTGTTACAAACATAATAAATGTTTCCAGGAAGCTGTGAGTTTAGCATCAGCGTGCGTGACGTTTCAATTCGCGCCATCTTTGGATACGGAAAAGCCACCGCCTTACTACGACAAGCTAAACTCGTGGCTCGGACAAGTTTTACAGAGAGAAGCTGATATGGTAATTTAATAGTTTTAAAACGTTATTTTAATCACACGGGATATTACTTAAAAATATCGATGATTTAGATACCGACGTTCGTATTTGACAGAGTTGTATATATAAACGTCAAATGGTACAATTTAAACTTTCGCGATCTTTAGACATAATTGATATGAAATTACGGGACTTTATCACGTATTTACCTTATTATTTTATATTTCCCGACGTTTCGAGTGCGTTGCAGCGCTCCTGGTCACGGGTAGACTGATGTAACTGGAGCTAACGCCGCTAATTGAGAGTAGGATCCACGACTATCCTCAATTCGCCTTCAGAATCAGGAATGGACAGTCGGCGACACACAACACTGACAACATCTTCGTGCAACGGAATTACCGGATCACAACGTTTCACTCACACAACTACTAAAAACGGGATTCCACGAGACGAACGTCAAATGATTTCATTTAAGCATCACTTAATTCATTTAACTTCTCAGTATTCAGGCAGTTGTCAAATAAAACTAACGTTTTTCTGATTATTAATATCTTCCAGGTCTCCATAGAAGTGTGCGAGACAGAGTCCCACGGCGTAGTGCTCCGCTACTGCCCGCTAGAGTCGGGAAGCGGGTGTACTTCTGGTTTAGAAGCGTGGGCTTCTGCACTAGAAGCACAGCTGCACGTGCTTCACGCTACCGTGGCGTTGAGGGAGCCTTTCCGGGAACATGTGAGGGCCTCGCCTGTGCTGAGGCTAGTGAGGCTGCCGGGATGGGCTGGTAAGTCTATCTATCTCTATCTGATTCTTTATCTCTTTCTCTCTCTTGTTTTCTTTGTCTCTGTGTCTGTTAGTTGGGCTCAGGCCTAGAAGCATCGCCCGTGCTGAGACTAGTGAAGCTGCCGGAATGGGCTTGGTGACTGTCTGTCACTCTCTTTCTCTTCTTGCTCTCTCCTCCGTCCTCTTACCCCCTCATCTCCCCCGCTCCTCTCTCTCTTCCCCCCCTCTCCCCACTTTCTCTGTTCTTGACTGTCTTCACTATCTCGCGTTTCTTTTTTCCTATATCTACATCACCGTCTTTATCTCTGTGTGTTTAGTGTAGCTTTCATTCGGTGAAAGAATTTTTGAATAAGGGCAGGGAGATGATGGTCCAGTGGTTTCGTTCGGAGCCTATTCGTTAAAAAGGTATTTACTTACTTGACAAAACACAAGTCTGTAATAAACCTAAACTTATAACCGCAGTTCCCAGTGGCTATAAATTTAATTATTTATTTATTTATTTTTATATTTATTTCTTAATTCCATTTTTTACATATTTAATACCAAAACTTTTAGTCTTTTTCAAACAGACTGACAAACACACTTTTTTTTTATAATATTATGGATGGATACCAACCAATGTCTCTAATGAACCCAAACTTATAACCCCCAGGTCTGGGCGGCGTGCGCTACGTGCCCCCCGGCTGGGACGAGGCGTCTCGCGAGGAACTGAACTCCTTGAATGAGAAGCTGGTTGAGACGCTCAAGTCTACGGATAACGCCTTCTCTTGCGGCGACGGGGAAGACGGCATGGCTTGTGTCAGGTATGTAACACTATAGACGAACCAGCTGCGCCCGTCCCTTTCCCGCTGGATTATCGGGATAAAAAGTAGCCTATGGATGGGTTAATCCAGGGCATCACTATGGGTGCCTCACCTCGAACATTGAAATGATTCCTATTTTTGTGTTTGATTTTTGCGGCGCCACCTAGCGGCGAAATCTGTTTTATTTAATCAGAGGAGGGCGTTGATGTCTGCGACACCGTTTTTAAGCATCTGCAGAATCGTCTTTCATGTAATTGTACCACCTGTTTATGTTCCTAATAAAGATTTTAAGCTATTGCATAGCTTCTATCGCGGGCCTTGGCGTGGAGACCGAATCCAGAAATTCCGTAACGAAATCACCTAATTGTCACTTTAGTTCAGCAACTCCCCTCTAGGTGGCATGCAATAGCTTTACCGCGGCAGTCCCCGAGTGCGACACGTCATTTTTTTATATTTTCTTGTATATTCCCAGGTTTGGTATGGTGACAGCGGACACAGATATAGATGAATTGCTAGAACTAGTGATAGCGGCCGGGAAGGAGGTCGAGGAGACATCAGAAGCGCTCAATAACATGACTGAAGTACTGAAGAAAGGTTTGTATTTTAATAAATATAAATAAATAATAAATTTATAAATAATCACTAGCTCTTAATAGAAACGAGTGGAAGGAAGGAAGGGAGGCCTTTGCCCTGCAGTGGGACGCTACAGGCTCGTAATAATAATAATAAATAATAAATATCTTTGGACATTCCACACATCGTCATCTAGTTCCAAGCTAAGCAACTTAATGCTTGTGTTATGGTAACCAGATGACTGATATATTACATAGATAATTTTTTTTTTATAAATACCTACATATTATAGATAGAAAACACCCAGACACGGAACAACAACAATATCTGCAAAACATATAAACATTTGTCCCGTAGCAAAAGTCAAAAGTCAAAATATTTTATTCAATGAAATCTTATAGAAGACCACTAGACATGTCAGGTTCTTAAAACTAGGGGATTCTATTGCCTGTTCCAACGCGATTCCCTACACCAGGGAAATCGGGGATCGAACCCGCGACCTCGGCGTCTCAGCCGGGCGTTCACCCAACTGCGCCACAGAGGTCGTCAAACATGTTAGGCACTCTGGATTTCAGCCGCAGTCGCGGCGCGTACCGTCATACTTAGCTGTTTTAAACGGTGTTTTTGAATGTAACATTCAGGTATAGAAGCAGCTCAAGCGGACATAGAGCGCGAGAACGCGGAGCGTGCGTGGCAGGAGGGGCTGCTGCGTCGCGTGCCCGTCGTCGGGCGCGTCGTGCAGTGGTGGGCGCCCGCACCGCACGCGCCGCCCCCGCCCGGCCGGCGGCTGCACCTCGCGCTGGGCACGCTGCAGACCACGGCCGACGTGTACAGGTGAGGTGTGGGAGAGTGGCGGGTCGTGCGGTGGCGGGCCGGCGGGCCGCACGCGCCGCCCCCGCCCGGCCGCCGGCTGCACCTCGCGCTGGGCACGCTGCAGACCACGGCCGACGTGTACAGGTGAGGTGTGGGAGAGTGGCGCGTCGTGCAGTGGTGGGCGCCCGCACCGCACGCGCCGCCCCCGCCCGGCCGCCGGCTGCACCTCGCGCTGGGCACGCTGCAGACCACGGCCGACGTGTACAGGTGAGGTGTGGGAGAGTGGCGGGTCGTGCAGTGGTGGGCGCCCGCACCGCACGCGCCGCCCCCGCCCGGCCGCCGGCTGCACCTCGCGCTGGGCACGCTGCAGACCACGGCCGACGTGTACAGGTGAGGTGTGGGAGAGTGGCGGGTCGTGCAGTGGTGGGCGCCCGCACCGCACGCGCCGCCCCCGCCCGGCCGCCGGCTGCACCTCGCGCTGGGCACGCTGCAGACCACGGCCGACGTGTACAGGTGAGGTGTGGGAGAGTGGCGGGTCGTGCGGTGGCGGGCCGGCGGGCCGCACGCGCCGCCCCCGCCCGGCCGGCGGCTGCACCTCGCGCTGGGCACGCTGCAGACCACGGCCGACGTGTACAGGTGAGGTGTGGGAGAGTGGCGCGTCGTGCAGTGGTGGGCGCCCGCACCGCACGCCCCGCCCCCGCCCGGCCGCCGGCTGCACCTCGCGCTGGGCACGCTGCAGACCACGGCCGACGTGTACAGGTGAGGTGTGGGAGAGTGGCGGGTCGTGCGGTGGCGGGCCGGCGGGCCGCACGCGCCGCCCCCGCCCGGCCGCCGGCTGCACCTCGCGCTGGGCACGCTGCAGACCACGGCCGACGTGTACAGGTGAGGTGTGGGAGAGTGGCGGGTCGTGCGGTGGCGGGCCGGCGGGCCGCACGCCCCGCCCCCGCCCGGCCGCCGGCTGCACCTCGCGCTGGGCACGCTGCAGACCACGGCCGACGTGTACAGGTGAGGTGTGGGAGAGTGGCGGGTCGTGCGGTGGCGGGCCGGCGGGCCGCACGCGCCGCCCCCGCCCGGCCGCCGGCTGCACCTCGCGCTGGGCACGCTGCAGACCACGGCCGACGTGTACAGGTGAGGTGTGGGAGAGTGGCGGGTCGTGCGGTGGCGGGCCGGCGGGCCGCACGCGCCGCCCCCGCCCGGCCGGCGGCTGCACCTCGCGCTGGGCACGCTGCAGACCACGGCCGACGTGTACAGGTGAGGTGTGGGAGAGTGGCGGGTCGTGCGGTGGCGGGCCGGCGGGCCGCACGCGCCGCCCCCGCCCGGCCGGCGGCTGCACCTCGCGCTGGGCACGCTGCAGACCACGGCCGACGTGTACAGGTGAGGTGTGGGAGAGTGGCGGGTCGTGCGGTGGCGGGCCGGCGGGCCGCACGCGCCGCCCCCGCCCGGCCGCCGGCTGCACCTCGCGCTGGGCACGCTGCAGACCACGGCCGACGTGTACAGGTGAGGTGTGGGAGAGTGGCGGGTCGTGCGGTGGCGGGCCGGCGGGCCGCACGCGCCGCCCCCGCCCGGCCGCCGGCTGCACCTCGCGCTGGGCACGCTGCAGACCACGGCCGACGTGTACAGGTGAGGTGTGGGAGAGTGGCGGGTCGTGCGGTGGCGGGCCGGCGGGCCGCACGCCCCGCCCCCGCCCGGCCGCCGGCTGCACCTCGCGCTGGGCACGCTGCAGACCACGGCCGACGTGTACAGGTGAGGTGTGGGAGAGTGGCGGGTCGTGCGGTGGCGGGCCGGCGGGCCGCACGCGCCGCCCCCGCCCGGCCGCCGGCTGCACCTCGCGCTGGGCACGCTGCAGACCACGGCCGACGTGTACAGGTGAGGTGTGGGAGAGTGGCGGGTCGTGCGGTGGCGGGCCGGCGGGCCGCACGCCCCGCCCCCGCCCGGCCGCCGGCTGCACCTCGCGCTGGGCACGCTGCAGACCACGGCCGACGTGTACAGGTGAGGTGTGGGAGAGTGGCGGGTCGTGCGGTGGCGGGCCGGCGGGCCGCACGCGCCGCCCCCGCCCGGCCGCCGGCTGCACCTCGCGCTGGGCACGCTGCAGACCACGGCCGACGTGTACAGGTGAGGTGTGGGAGAGTGGCGGGTCGTGCGGTGGCGGGCCGGCGGGCCGCACGCGCCGCCCCCGCCCGGCCGCCGGCTGCACCTCGCGCTGGGCACGCTGCAGACCACGGCCGACGTGTACAGGTGAGGTGTGGGAGAGTGGCGGGTCGTGCGGTGGCGGGCCGGCGGGCCGCACGCGCCGCCCCCGCCCGGCCGCCGGCTGCACCTCGCGCTGGGCACGCTGCAGACCACGGCCGACGTGTACAGGTGAGGTGTGGGAGAGTGGCGGGTCGTGCGGTGGCGGGCCGGCGGGCCGCACGCGCCGCCCCCGCCCGGCCGCCGGCTGCACCTCGCGCTGGGCACGCTGCAGACCACGGCCGACGTGTACAGGTGAGGTGTGGGAGAGTGGCGGGTCGTGCGGTGGCGGGCCGGCGGGCCGCACGCGCCGCCCCCGCCCGGCCGCCGGCTGCACCTCGCGCTGGGCACGCTGCAGACCACGGCCGACGTGTACAGGTGAGGTGTGGGAGAGTGGCGGGTCGTGCGGTGGCGGGCCGGCGGGCCGCACGCGCCGCCCCCGCCCGGCCGCCGGCTGCACCTCGCGCTGGGCACGCTGCAGACCACGGCCGACGTGTACAGGTGAGGTGTGGGAGAGTGGCGGGTCGTGCGGTGGCGGGCCGGCGGGCCGCACGCGCCGCCCCCGCCCGGCCGCCGGCTGCACCTCGCGCTGGGCACGCTGCAGACCACGGCCGACGTGTACAGGTGAGGTGTGGGAGAGTGGCGGGTCGTGCGGTGGCGGGCCGGCGGGCCGCACGCCCCGCCCCCGCCCGGCCGCCGGCTGCACCTCGCGCTGGGCACGCTGCAGACCACGGCCGACGTGTACAGGTGAGGTGTGGGAGAGTGGCGGGTCGTGCGGTGGCGGGCCGGCGGGCCGCACGCGCCGCCCCCGCCCGGCCGCCGGCTGCACCTCGCGCTGGGCACGCTGCAGACCACGGCCGACGTGTACAGGTGAGGTGTGGGAGAGTGGCGGGTCGTGCGGTGGCGGGCCGGCGGGCCGCACGCCCCGCCCCCGCCCGGCCGCCGGCTGCACCTCGCGCTGGGCACGCTGCAGACCACGGCCGACGTGTACAGGTGAGGTGTGGGAGAGTGGCGGGTCGTGCGGTGGCGGGCCGGCGGGCCGCACGCGCCGCCCCCGCCCGGCCGCCGGCTGCACCTCGCGCTGGGCACGCTGCAGACCACGGCCGACGTGTACAGGTGAGGTGTGGGAGAGTGGCGGGTCGTGCGGTGGCGGGCCGGCGGGCCGCACGCGCCGCCCCCGCCCGGCCGCCGGCTGCACCTCGCGCTGGGCACGCTGCAGACCACGGCTGACGTGTACAGGTGAGGTGTGGGAGAGTGGCGGGTCGTGCGGTGGCGGGCCGGCGGGCCGCACGCCCCGCCCCCGCCCGGCCGCCGGCTGCACCTCGCGCTGGGCACGCTGCAGACCACGGCCGACGTGTACAGGTGAGGTGTGGGAGAGTGGCGGGTCGTGCGGTGGCGGGCCGGCGGGCCGCACGCGCCGCCCCCGCCCGGCCGCCGGCTGCACCTCGCGCTGGGCACGCTGCAGACCACGGCCGACGTGTACAGGTGAGGTGTGGGAGAGTGGCGGGTCGTGCGGTGGCGGGCCGGCGGGCCGCACGCGCCGCCCCCGCCCGGCCGCCGGCTGCACCTCGCGCTGGGCACGCTGCAGACCACGGCTGACGTGTACAGGTGAGGTGTGGGAGAGTGGCGGGTCGTGCGGTGGCGGGCCGGCGGGCCGCACGCCCCGCCCCCGCCCGGCCGCCGGCTGCACCTCGCGCTGGGCACGCTGCAGACCACGGCCGACGTGTACAGGTGAGGTGTGGGAGAGTGGCGGGTCGTGCGGTGGCGGGCCGGCGGGCCGCACGCGCCGCCCCCGCCCGGCCGCCGGCTGCACCTCGCGCTGGGCACGCTGCAGACCACGGCCGACGTGTACAGGTGAGGTGTGGGAGAGTGGCGGGTCGTGCGGTGGCGGGCCGGCGGGCCGCACGCGCCGCCCCCGCCCGGCCGCCGGCTGCACCTCGCGCTGGGCACGCTGCAGACCACGGCCGACGTGTACAGGTGAGGTATAACCACAAGTACCTCATCTCGAACATTGAATTCACTCCGGTTTTCTTGGGGCTATTTTTTGGTGTTTGATTTTTGCTGCGTAACCTAGCGGCCTTTGCGAGGAGGAAAGCCTTTGCCCTACAGTGGGGTATTATTTATTTAATGAAAAAAGATCTGTACGAAATGTCTACCGCTCCTGGGATACTGTAGTAATCATATTATTTTTTTTTTTTCATTTCATTTATTTATTTTTCAGAAACGTTCAAAAAAGCAAATCTTCAGAGTCAGAAAGCGACTCGCAAGCGACGACGCACCAAACGCCACCATCCGATTCGCAATAGCAATAGTATGTATGCACCTTTTTGTGTAGCAATAAGGTATATTATTGTGTGATTTATATTAATTTGTCGAGTATTTAGTACACCATAAATGAAGAAGATAATTGTAGGATTTTTAGGCTTTGTCCCCGTTGGCTTAACGACTCGGCTCATTGAAAGCTAGCTACAACTGTGAGCCTAATGGGGACATAGCCTGTAGCTAATAGCAACGAAATCGCAATAAATGTTGGATCGTAAAACTTATTCGTATAGCCATAGAGGCTATTATTATGTGATTTACAAGTAATAATTACAAAATATAGCAAAAACCATTCAATTAGTGTTTGTATAATACATAGTCTTCTTCCTGTAATATAATATTGTAATTTAGAGTGTATTAGTAAATATAAACATCAGGTTGTTGCTATACATTATCACTTTTAAAAATGCATACATTGCTATGATGCCACGAAACACACAACCACACACATACTGACATACACATACACCCATTATACTTAAAAAGGGTTAAAAATTAATCTATTACAACTCAAAAAAGTTATTTGCCGCTAAAACTAGTCTATTTAAATAGGTAACTTCCAGATTCCAGTGCATAGGATAAAATTCTGCGTTCGGCACTGGTGTTATTCGCATTTATAGCAATAGAATTTATTATCGTATTTAATTAACCAAATTGAAGAATTATAAAAAAATACCAACAGTAAGCTGCTTTATCTTTGAGGCCTTTACTTTTAATAAGTCGCTGTCAATGCTATAATATAATTATACTACATTTATTGATTCGAGCAAATAGGAACAAAAATAAACACACGTAATTGGTCGTCGAAAATAATTTTCTATCTCGTGATTGGCTAGATTGTCAAATCAATTGTCAATTGTCAAATCTAGCCAATCCAATTATTTTCGACGACCAATCACGTGTGTTTATTTCTCTTCCTATTTGCTCGTTTCAATAAATGAAGTATAGTGCACAATATAAGGCCATATTTCACCATCATTAGATGTTAATGTTCATTAAAATTGTATGAAGTATTTTAACATAAGCATTCCATACTTAACCATACCACTGTCAGTACCATGTAAAACTGCGCGCGCAGCATGTATGTGTTGAATGAATACAAATCTAAACATACTTACTTCATTTAGAATATACATCATTTGTTGAAGCGAGCTAATAGGAAGTAAAATAAACGCACGTGATTGGTCGTCAAAATTATTGGTATGGCTAAATTTGACAATTGACAATTAATTTGACACTCTAGCCAATCATGAGAACAATAATTATTTTCGACGACCGCGTGTTTATTTTTCTTCCTATTAGCTCGTTTCAATAAATGAGGTATAGTACTTCATCTGTCCAATATAGAATTTGAATCTATGAAAATATAATTTGGCTGAAGTTTTGCCGTAAATTTTTAAAACAAAATCCATCCAATGTTTACTGCGCGCCGTTTTTAACCATTCGATTGAAAATAGTAATTTATTTAGTTAGGAATTTTTAGCTTTACATACAGTATTTATCAAATTAATTAATATTTATAAGCTATATTTGAAATTATTTTAAAAACCTTTCATATTTTGACTGATTGATTATTATAATGCTATTTATATTTTTACTTTGGCACAATTTTAACTTATAATGTAAATTTATCACAAATTGATAAAAGAATAAATTTAAATTGAACCTCAGTTTAAATTTATCAAAACAGTTTAATTCTTAATATATTTATTTAACTTCATTTTAGCTTTGCTTCTTATTTATACTGATTCGGTACTATTAAAATGGCAAGATGGCGTCACTACAATGATCCAAAATTTCATTAAATTTTATTTATAAGGATATCATTATGTACCGCTGGTTCGGCTAATAAAAGTATAAATGTATGTATGTAGTATATCAGTCATCTGGTTACCATAACACATGCATTAGCTTAGCTTGAGACTAGATGACGCTGTCTGTGTTTAATGTCCAAGTATATTTATGTATTTAACTGAGAGGTTTTCGATTACGCACAAAATTATTTACGTTTTCATGATGTGACATAAGAAAGTTTTAGCCGTTTAGGTCCCAAGAAAAACGGAGTGAATTCAATGTTCGAGATGAGGTACCCGTGCTACTACTTACTTTATTTAGCGTTTCAGTATTCGGTCAAGTGTGATTAGAGTTGTTATAGCCGTGATAATACGTGTTATGAATAAGGCTTATTGTAAAATGTATGTACCAAATAATTTCAATGTAAAAAGAGCTTTGCAGCGCTGGTTTTAGACTTTAAATGGCAGAACAGCCAATACTGTAAAATATTTAGTACAAATAAGTTGGATTTTGAGTTAGAAATAATATATAATAGCTGTATCTATATTTAAATTACACTTTCTTAGCTAAAAATGTATCTATGTAGTATATCAGTAATCTGGTTACCATAACACAAGCATTCAATATCTAAGCTAGCAGATGACGCTGTATGGAATGTCCAAGGATATTTATTTATTTAGTGATAAACACCCAGTTGCAAAGTCTTTTGGGGCAACCTTGGAAGAATTGACGCTCACCCCATTATTCATAAAAAATTGTTAATTTACCAAAGCTTTTTAAGAATATTTCTTTGTAAATTTAAAAGCCGTTATAACTAACGTAAGGTTACTAGTTCATTATGAATAACTAGGAATAGCGGATAAAAGAATTTCAAAATCCGTTGTTTTCACAACTGTCGAAAAAAACATAAAGTGGAAAATAGAACCCATTTTAGCTCTTGCTTTATAATTTTATGGTCTATGTCTATGACCGTAGCGATAATGTCAGTAATTTGTAAAATAATAGCATATGTAATGTAATGTAAGTTATTGAATATCTAAATAAAATATTATACAATGTTAAAATTTAAATTGTTATTACTCTCTCTGGCCACGCCATCTCAAGAATATTGTAAGTATATTAGTAGGTATTTCTTCTAGGTTGCATTCGTATCTCTTTGACACTAAAATTGAAAAGCCCTAAATACTAGGTACCTAAAGTAAGGATGTGTTGCATCTCGGGCAGACGAGTAGTGTCCAATCTCCTTTTGATAAACAACTTTGGCAATATGATCAGTGTACCGCTAACCTCCGTGACGCTAGCATCTCTTCAACATGGTTAAAATTATTCGGTGCAACCCGTTCAAACTCATTATTGCGTCCGCGGTTCTTTGTTGTTTTATCAGTTGCATGTTCATTATAAACACAATAGTCTTTGCTTCGTATTCAAACATGCATAAAGATATATCGTGTTACTACAAATGGAACAATGTGTTGTCTGTAAATGATAAAGGGTTTACGCAGGGGCTGAAACCCCTTGAAAAGTCGATTTATTTCCATGAGACGTCGACCAGTGGTGGTTTGAGCTGTAGGCAAGCTTGCGCGGTGGAAGCGGCCGCACGGGCACATAAACATTGGGATATCTATGTGTTATTTCTCGCCCCGATCAATTGTGCATCAAGTAAAAGCTTTGACGCTCTTCACAAGTTCGAAAGAGTAAAATTTGCGCAAGTGAACATACTCGAATACGCGAATAACACTCCTTTATATAATCTAGTGGCGAGTGGCGCGTTGAACAGAACATTGTTCAGATTGTCGCATACTTCTGATGCATTGCGATACTTGACGATGTATAAATTTGGTGGGATCTACTTGGACTTGGACACGGTGGTGGTGAAGCCGTTGGATGAACTGGGGAAGAACTGGTCGGCGCGGGAGAGTGATGAGCTCATAGCTGCGGGCGCTATGGCCTTCTCCAGGGATCGTGTTGGCAGGATGTTTGCTGATGCCGCTATCAGGTGAGCCACTTGCAATAGACTATTTGATTTTGTTCTAACGCTAAGAATGGACTATCATAATCTCCACAGATTATGGTAGTCCATTGCATTCTTAGCGTCACTGAAACCAATTTCAGCAGAGTTATAACTAAACCTTATAATTTTTAACGTGCCCTCCAAATTACAGTTTCCAGTGTAATACAATTTGTAGTTTCAAGTATATTCCCCTAAGAATTTCGTTTTGGGTAGGTAAGTAGAGTAGGCCTTTCTCCAGCAGTGGGACATTGGTGGTTATGGAACTAGCCAGCTGAAAATGATAATGATGATGACGTTACCCAAAAGTTAAAATGGATCTTGTAGAATGTAACGTATTTATTGTTTATTATGCCTACCTGTTTGAAGATGTTATTTTCTTTGGAATTCTTATAATCTGACCCGTTGCTTCCGGAGACTTGTTTAAAAAACAAGACTATATAATTATAGATTCTGGAAATTCTCCCACATCCTATTTTAGATTATGTGTCTATTCTTATTGTTAGCTTTTATCTTCCTAGGGCAAACACCTTTCCCTTTTTCTACTGTTCTGTTCGCACTTAGTACCTACGTCAGGCCATGTGCTATGGTCATCCATCTTCCCTTTTAAAAATAAAATTGTTGCTTCAGAAACCTGGCGAAGAATTACCAAGGTGATAATTGGGCTAACAACGGACCTGGAGTCATTACTCGTGTGCTGGAGGAGAAATGTTCCACTAGTGATGTAGCTCACATGTCTGCCAAGACTTGTCAAGGTCAGTATCCTATTCTGCAGGTCATTGATACCATGTTGTCCGAGTTGGATGGAAATCCTGTACCTACATTTTTAAAGGAAGAAATAAAGAGAAAGTGTACGGTCCACGATCTCGTGATACCTTTGAACACCGTGCGCGGCGTGGTGTATTATTGTATTATGTAGGTATCCATTATTAATATGTAGGTATCCTTCAACGAAGACTTGTAGGCTTATCTACTACGGCCGTAAAAAGCGATTCAGTTTAGGTCCTATGTATAATGAACTGCTTTTGAAGTAAGCTAAGGCGCGCTGACGTAAAGTTTTGACAGTTAGAACCTAAACTGAATTGTTTATTAATACGTCATGGTAAGCCCCTTGAGCTGACACAGGTTTTAGGCGCTCGCTGTATAGTCGACAAAGAAATTGGTTTACCACTTTTGATGACATCTCCCAGTAACATAATTATTCGCTAAGGATTACTGAATGACAGATTTTGACGTAGCAGGTCAATCTGTCAAGCGAAAATAGCCTTTGATGTTTTGTACGTGCAAATGATATTCAGCCTTAGAGTGGTAAACCTATTTCTTTGTCGACTATACTTACCTATAACATTTCTACAGTTGGGCGCATCTTAGGTACTTTATTTGTTTCAGGATTTGAAGTCTACGATCCAAGACTATTCTACCCCATAACTTGGCAGGAAGCCTTTAAATATTTCGAACCTGGGGAAATAAGCCAAACACCGTATGTCTATCACGTGTGGAATTATATCACAGGGGGCATCAAGTATGTTAGTAAAGGCTCGATTTACGCAAAATTAGCGAAGAAACACTGTCCTAGTGTATTTCAGGCTTTTTGTGAGGATTTTGGCGATTGTAAAGATTTGCATACAGGTATTTTTTGAAAATGAATCGTAAATTACAATTGGTTTTGATGAGAGTGGGAATTTTTGGACTTGCATCAGACTACCCCTATACGTACAAATGCATCTTCTGACGAGTGGTAACTATAACATTATTTATTATCTACTTATCTACGTGGGTAAGACTAGCGCAGGATCGAGGCGAATGGCAATCACGAAGGGAGGCCTATGCCCAGCAGTGGGTTAAAAATGGCTGATGATGATGATGATGATGATCTACTTTTACTACTCTTCTACGCCCTATCACTCACTCACATGTACCAGTGGGTAGTACAAGCCGATTACCTAACTTATCCAATCTGGTATAGATAAGCTGATATAGAATTCATATTCAGTACAGCACTAGCGCCCTTAACGCGTGGTTGTCTACAATATGAATACTGTTATTATTCGCCGTAATAGGATAAAGTTCCTAGCTGCAGCCGTCATTCTGACCTGTGTATTAATTCTAAACACAGATATGTCACCTGACTTATACTTTTTAACTTTAAGTTATGAAAACGTTTCGTGCTATTACGAACAGGGGGGTGAGTTAGTGTATGTAAGTGATCGAGGGTTTCAACCGTCAGCGGATTCGATATTCTTTCACGAGACATCGTGCCGTGGAGGGTTGAATTCGAGGCAGGCTTGTGCGGTCGAAGCGGCCGCTCGTATGCACAGACATTGGGACGTTTACGTGTTATTCCTTGCACCAATCACAAACTCGAACAGCAAAAGCTTTAGAGCACTACAGAAATACGATAGACTGAAATTTGCGCGGATAAACATACTCGAATACGCGATTGACACTCCTTTAGAATCTCTCGTCGCGAAAGGTGCGTTGAACAGAACGCGATGGCGAATATCTCACACTTCAGATGCGTTGCGATACTTGACGATGTATAAATTTGGTGGGATCTACTTGGACTTGGACACGGTGGTGGTGAAGCCGTTGGATGAACTGGGGAAGAACTGGTCGGCAAGAGAGAGCGATCAGGTTATAGCCGCGGGTGCTATGGCCTTCTCCAGGGATCCTGTAGGCAGGATGTTTGCAGACGCTGCCATCAGGTTAGTCACTTGTTTTTCTCCATAACCCATTCCCGGCCCAACACGGTCGTTTCCGAAAGACGAAGTGCTTCCTCGCAATAATTTCTGAATAGCCTACCGGTTAAACTTACCCCATTATTCATAATTTAACAAGGCTTTAAATAATGTTTTTATTTTGTGAACGAATGAATGAGAAACAGATATAACAGTATTCTTAGCTAGCGTAAGCTTACTAGTCCATTATTAATAACTGAGTTTGGTATTATGTGAATGACAATATACCTACATTTTATTTACGGGATTGAAACCCAAGCGTTCAAAGATAAATTCAAATGGGTCAACATGGCTAATGCATGCTGTTATGACATTGAATGCAGAAGGTTGAACGCTTAATTACTGTTATATCGATTTCCGATTGTCGCATGTTCTATGCAGGAACAACTACCGCGTTACGGCAACTTGATGCTACATAGGCCTAGGGCTACTATGTCAAGTTATTGGGGCTTATTAGATCGACTTCATTTTCGTAAGAAGAGAGAATTTTTCTACACTCTCGAGATGCATTTCTGCAATATTTTCAAAATAGGATTGGTGAACATACTTACCTATAAAAAAGAAATGCTGCAGTGAAACATAAAACCTCTCCTTTAGCCCGCACTTGTAGACATTAGAGATTTACATTCAATAAGTTTGGTTTGGAGCCATGTCATATCTTATCAAGATTGTCATGACACATTTAATAATCGCAAAGTTGAAAATGACTCATCCTTGTGAACATCCTGTTCCTTCCTGCGGTGGCACGCTTAGAGGCTAGCAAGGATGCAAGCTTAGTTGTCGAAATGACTACGCTACGACAGATCTAAGCCCACACAGCGATGGGGTCGCGCACATAACGCTTGTATTGGTTGGTGTTGGTTCACTAGGATGGGTCATCGAAGCGATTAGCTAACCTCTTGCCACTAATCGTGCCACCTGCTATGACTATTAAAATGGGTGATTATAATAAAAAATCTAACTATTTAAATCATATTTGCATACCCAATTATGTAAAAAATTATTAGAAAATGACCCTAGCTTCAGACATAATTGTTAAACATAATGTTCTTGCAAATAATACTTTTCTTTATTGTTTTTGACTGTGACAACTCATGAGGCTACATTTCATAGGGACCTGGCTTCTAACTTCCGAGGAGACGATTGGGGCCACAACGGACCTGGTGTGATCACTCGAGTGCTGCAGAAGAAATGCCGAACCAGCATCATTACTTCCATGTCGGCCAAGACTTGCCAAGGTACTTTGACGCAAGCTAAATAGAAATATTGTCCTAAATGTCTCAAGTAACGCCACAGGCTCAAGTTACTTCGTTCGACTGTAACCATTTGGTGCGCTTTTTCTTTTATACTTCTGAATTCTTTAGCGTTATCTAAAGAATTCAGAAGTCGATCGTGATGATCGATAAAATAGTGAAGGAAAAAATTATGAGGAAACCAGCTAACTAAGCTTTCTAACTTTCTGCGTCACGGGCACCCTGTTTGCACCTTTTTTTTAAAATTCCATTCAGGTTTTTCTTACTTGAAAGTGTACCAAACATCCATCTATGTATACGTCTATACAACTTCCAGTTTATTATATTAAAAGGATAAAGTAATGTCTACCGTGCCTTGAGATGTTTAAGCACAGAATAAAGATGGAAGTTCAAGTTTGGTTCTGTTCCAGGTTTTGATGTCTACGGTCCAAATCTCTTCTACCCCATCAGCTGGCAGAAAGCCTATAAGTACTTCGAACCTGGGGTAATAAGCCAGGAGCCGTATGTGTATCATGTATGGAATCGTTTGACCAAGGACAAGGCAGTGCCGGCTTACTCGATGTACGAACAACTAGCGAGAGAGTACTGTCCTAGTGTGTACGAGGCTTATGGTAAAGATTTTGGGAATTGACATCGACATCGAACTATCGGTGTAGCATATGCCTTAGTCAAACAAAATGGTCGCTTAACGCCAAATCAATGAAACTTTTGTAATGTGTTCGCACCATGCCTACTTCTGACTCAAATAGTGAAAGATATCCTTCAAAATTGGTTTCTTGTCATTTTCAATTCGTTTAAAAAAAAAACACTTTTAATTTTAGGTATGTAATCTAAGTTTCGACTTTTATTAGACAAAATCGGACAAATGAACATTGTGGTAGATACATAAAGGTGGTTCAGTTGTCAGACCAAAGAATTAAATTTTTATTGGTTGTTTTTAAATTGTTTCTTTTACTCGATTGAAACCCAATCTAGCTATGTAAATAGGTTCTTGTATAAAAAGAATTGCAAAGATATTAGTAGGATAATAAATAATATCTAACCAAAGCCTATCTTTACCGAAAGTGCATATCTATCGCTTCAATTATTTGGCCTAAAAATATATGTGACTGTCATATAGGTATCTGTTGAGATAAGACTTCGACAAACGTTCCTACATTATCATTCGATTTATAGATAATTTTTAGTATCTCATCCGCAGTCGTAGTATTTGAACGTAAAATGTACGGTAAACTATTTTCTAGAAATAAAATAATGAACCGTAGAGTTAAAAGCAGTAGTCTTATTTTATCAGTTCTCGTTATTTCTGTGATATTTATAATATTTATAACAACAAACTCTAATGGACCAGTGATAGAAGAGGAGAAAGTAGATATACTGTGTCATTTTATAGAATCAAATGTGTTAGGGTCAGTGAATGAGATTTCTCCAGCAAAAGATGCGATATTCTTCCACGAGACTTCATGTCGTGGAGATCTGGACTATAGACAAGCATGTTCAGTCGAATCAGCAGCGATAGCTCATCCTGAACGCGAAATCTATGTGATTTTCTCAGCCCCAGTCGAAAGAGCCACCTTAGAAAGTGAGCCTTTATCTGTGTTACGAAAATACCCCAATGTAAAGTTCAAGAGAGTTCTCATTCAAGACTATGCGAAAGGCACTCCGGCAGAACAGCTTGTGAAGAGCGGTAGTTTAGCTCGAAGTCGGTGGATAATATCACATACGTCTGATGTACTCCGATACCTTACACTGTACAAATATAGTGGAGTCTATCTAGATTTGGATACAATTGTAGTTAAGTCATTGAACGACTTGCCGAAGAATTTTGTTACGAGAGAAAATGACGTGTTTATTGCATCTTTTGCGCTTGCCTTTTCTGACGACGAATTGGGAAGGACAGTAGCTAATTTAACTGTTAGGTAAGTTGTTTATTTTTTGTATGACTATCATTTATTTAAGACAGCAACGGTTAACAGCTAGGTAGGTACCTACCTACATCCCACAACCTAATTAGAATAACAAAAGTTTGTACGGATGTAAGTAAGTACCTTACCTACCTATAGCATCTTTATTCAGTGCTATAGCCACAGAATGAAGATGGCTATAGCATTATACTTAGGTACACCCCAACTTGTCTCGTCCTTGCAAGGGCGGATCCAGGGGGGGGGTCACGGGGGTCATGACCCCCCCCTGGGGCGAGCCCAGGACCTAGGCAGGCTACGTTTTTATATTTAAGGTTTATATATTTTTAAGAGCCGTGCTCTCCTCTCTCTGTTCGCCTCATTCAAAGCTCGATTAGCAATGTTTTGGAATTTCCTGAGTCCTTGTGACTGTTGAATGCAAAAATGATGTTTTTCCAGAAGAATGAGAACCTGGACCCGTACCATGACGTCGAAGCGATTCAGTTTAGGTTTTGCCTAAACTTTACGTCAGCGCCTTATTTTACGTCAAAAGTGGTTCGTAGTTGGACCTAAACTGAATCGCTATAACGGTCATGGTAAGCCCGCAGATTTAGCTTATATGTGAAAAATGATTCGCTCGCGTCAAGTCGCGTCGTTTCTCGCAGAATAAAAACCGGTCATATACAAAACCAAGTTTGAAAATTTTGCTCGCTTCGCTTGCATCGATTCTCACAGTTTAAGAACTTGCTAGTATCTAGCTACCTACGCTGCTTGTATCTAGTTCAGTTTTTATCGAGAATCAAACGCGTTTAACTTAAAAAAATTTGCGCTCGCTTCGCTCGCGCCGTTTTTACCAGGATAGGGGTCAGCCTTAAACAAAACAAAGAGACACGATGCTTTTGTCTTCAATAAAATTACTAGTTGCGGACTTGTCGTTTTTCGCATTATAAGAACCGGCTCTAAACAAAACGAAAGGCCACACGATGTTTCTAAGTTAAAAAAATTTTGCTCGCTTCGCTCGCATCGTGTCGAGCAATATCAGAGCCGACCCTGAACAAAACCACGTGCAACGTTGCAAAATTACGGTCGTCTTATCTCGCAGAACCGAACTAGATACCTTGATTTTAACCTAAAAAAATTTTGCTCGCTCCGCTCGCATATTTTTTACCAGGATAAGAACCGACCCTTAACATTACCAAGTGCCTCGATGCTTTTTGTTCGCTTCGCTCGTAGCGTTTTGAGCAATATAAGAGCCGAAAAAACCAATTGCAACGTTGCAAATTTTCGCTCGCGTCATTTCCCGCAGAATAAGAACCGAACTACCTATCTTATTTTTTTTTTTAAATAACGTAAGTTAAAGTATGTTGCTTTTAATTTAAAAAAAATTTCCTCGCGTCATTTTTATCTAAATAAGAACCGGCCATTAACAATACCTAGTGCTACGCGATCTACAAAAAGTTAACTCGCTCTGCTTGCATCGTTTCTTACCAAGATAAAGGTACCTAGACATAATTTTATCTTAAAAAAATATTACTCGCTTCGCTCGCGTTCTTTCTGCTAAAATAAGAATCGGCGGAATCGGAAAAAAAATGCCTTCGACTTTGTGACCCCCCCCTGAAGCCGAAGCTGGATCCGCCCTTGCGTCCTTGGTGATACCTACTAGGTACATAGTAGGTATTACATATTATATCTGTGTACCTACATAGGTACGTACTAACTAATCGACTTCACTAACCCTTTCATTTGTTTTTCAGAGACTTAGGAGAAAACTTCGATGGGTCCATTTGGGGTCAGAACGGACCAATGCTTATAACCAGAGTTTTAAAAGAGCTATGCGGTACCGATGATATTACTATGATGTCAGCAGAAAAATGCAAAGGTAAATACCAGACGATCCATTTTGGATAGACGGTCGTACGATCCAGGATCCTGGAGTATTGATCAGCATTCAGCGGATCTGTTGGCTTACCATGACGTATTATTAAACAATTCAGTTTGGGTTCTAACTATCCAAACTTTACATCAGCGCTTTAGCTTTGGTACCTACGTCAAAAGCTGTTCTTAATAGGACCTAAACTGAATCGCTTTCAACCGTCATAGTAAGCCTATAGGGCTCGGCATTTGTAGGCAGCATTTGCGTGGGGCAAGTCCACACAAATATTGTTCACTAGCTGCGCCCCGCGGTTTCACCCGCGTAAGTCCCGTTCCCGCGGGAATATCGGGATAAAAAGTAGCCTATGTGTTAATCCAGGGTATCATCAATCTACATACCAAATTTCAACCAAATCGGTCCAGCCGTTTTTGCGTGAAAGAATAACAAACATACATACATTCTCACAAACTTTCACATTTATAATATTAGTAAGTAGGATAGGAAGTAGGAAGGAAGTAGGATAGTAGGATGTGGAGTGGGATCAGTGTTAGCCCCAGATCGTTGATGTTCTAGAAAGGGCCTATATTGTAGCACGTCAGCACTCCAAATTTAATCCTACTATCCTACTTCCTATCCTACTAATATTATAAATGTGAAAGTTTGTGAGAATGTTTGTTATTCCTTCACGCAAAAACGTCTGGACCGATTTGGTTGAAATTTGGTATGTAGATAGGTGATAACCTGGATTAACACATAGGCTACTTTTTATCCCGATATTCCCGCGGGAACGGGACTTACGCGGGTGAAACCGCGGGGCGCAGCTAGTAGTTAAATAATAGGGCAGCAGACTATACTAAAGCACTGTTCGCTTTCTTCCCAGGTTTCGAGGTATACAGTCCTGATTTCCTGCCATTACAACCAGCCTATCCTCACTACTTCTTCGAAGCTGGCGAGCTGAAGCCAGCCCCGCAGGCATACATCTACCACATCTGGAACAAGCAGACCCATAGCCTGGCGGTAGACCTAGACTCCCCTTATGCCAAGCTATCGAAGCAATACTGCCCTGTTATATATGAGACTTTTATAAATAGTAAGCGATGAAATTGATATAAATATAAGTAGTATAAGTACCTATACTTCATTTCTTGAATCGAGCTAATAGGAAGAAAAATAATCGCACGTGATTGGTCGTCGAAATTCATTGGGTTGGCTAGATTTGACAATTGACAATTGATTTGACAATCTAGCCAATCACGAGAAATACAATTATTTTCGACGACCAATCACGTGCGTTTATATTTGTTCCTATTAGCTCGATTCAAAAAATGAAGTATGTATAGTTGAGATTGATACAATAACATTTAGGGATAATTCAGGCTAAAGTTCGTTGGACAAGAATGTGAAGGGCTTTTCGTAGGTAGTTTTTTTACACTTTTCTTTTATCATTATGTTTCAAGACAAAGTCGTTTTAATTGTATATGTCCTATATTGTCCAAACAAACATTATTTTTTCACAAGCTGTTGAATAAAAGATGCGCGTTGAAGTGTTTTGTTTTTTAGCTGGGTGCACCCTCGGTTTTTCAGTAGCACCCTCTACGCTGAGCTCTACAGTACCATAAATTTTCGAGTTGTTGGTATAGTTATTATTAAGCGATAATCGTCACACTGCAGGGCAAAAGCCTCCCTTCCCTTATCCTTCTTCACGACTCACTCTTACGAGCATAGTTCAGTTAGTTAGTAATGCGCTTAACAATTAAGAAATAATAAAGACATAATATAACACAATATTGTAAGTACTTACATTTTCTGATTTTTGCCATACTTATATCATGTTGTTTTTCAATGTCAAGGCTCCCAGTAAACTTTCTGGCACACTATACCTCATTTATTGAAACGAGCTAATAGGAAGATAAAATAAACTCACGTGATTGGTCGTTGAAAGTAATATTCTATCTCGTGATTGGCTAGATTGTCAAATCAATTGTCAATTATCAAATCTAGCCAATACGAGAATAAACAATTATTTTCGACGACCAATAACATGCGTTTATTTACGTTCCTATTAGCTCGTTTCAAGAAATGAAGTATAGGCATTTTGAAGTGTAGGTATTTATTGGCTAACTAGACTATTAAATTATAGTGTGGTTACAATTGTGGCCAAAGTCTGATCAGTTATGAGACATTCTGTTGACTATTCCAACTATGAATGGACTTGCTCCTAAACATAAATGTAGCGACTCAATACAATAGAAACAAATCTTGACAGAATAATGCATCTTATTGTTTACCAATTAAAGTAGCAATTCAGTATTTCGTTGAACGTAAGATGTCACAAAGTAACTGTTTAAGTTTTGAAGAGATTATTCTGATCGGGTTCAAGAGATTCAGGAATCTCATCAGGATGGGTAAGCATAAAGTTAAGTTAAAGTAATCACAAAGTTATCTAGCCTGGACTCGGAGCAAATAAAAAGTTATTTGGTCTGAGACCCTGGATCAAATTTGTCAGTCATTTAGGAAATTGTCTTACTCAACTATTTTAGTATTAGGTTAGCTCTATTTTCTATGAATATTGGCTGGAAAATTGGAAGCAATAGTAATAACACAGTTACTGTTTACTACTGGACTGATCTGACATCACAACATAACCTATAAATTCACTTTGAGAGAACTATACAAACAACACAATATTTTTTTGGGTTTTTATTAGCTTACGTTCCTAACCACATCACTTCTTGGCGGCCGCGCCTACTTTAGATTTCTTGGTACCACGCACCTTCTTCATCCTGTTCTTCCTTTCTTTACGCTGCTTGCGTGTGGGCCTCTTCTTTTCGTAGAGTCCGTGACGTGCCAGTCTGTGCTTAGGCTCGAACTTCTTGGCCAGGTCTAGGGTGTCGTAGATCAGCGCAAATCCAGTAGACTTGCCACCTCCGAAGTTCGTCTTGAAACCGAACACGAAAACTACATCAGGTGTCACCTTGTACATCTTCGCGAGTTTCTCCCTGATCTCCGTCTTGCTGACGGTGGGCTTGCCTGGATGTAGCACATCGCAGACCATCTGCTTGCGCGCCAACAATCTAAAAAACACCAAAACGTTTTCACATAACCTGACATGGCGAGGCGTCTTTCACATTCACACATCTTTACGGATGTTATTAACGATTCTAACGATTGTTTTGCACTTTTACCTGTTGGTCATGAATTTGCGCGTGCGAATAGTCGCTGTTCCTTCACTCATTTTGAATTATTTGCAATATTTCGGCGTTTAGTACGCACGTGTCCGTATTTTACGGAAAGAAAAAGAAAGAACGTGTAGGAGTTGCTAGCTTGGTATTTTTTATTCTACCGCGCATTACCAAAATCTACCAATTTTTTTGAAAACTTTTCGATTTGCATTTAAAATAAAAGACGAGTGGCACTCGCGCACTCGGGGACTGCCGCGGTAAAGCTATTGCATTTGCATGCCACCTAGAGGTGAGTTGCTGAACTAAAGTTACAAGCGTTAGGTTTTTTCGTTACGGAATTTCTGGATTCGGTCTCTACGCTCAAGGCCCGCGATAGAAGCTATGTATGCAAGCAATAGCTTAAAAACTACAACGTTAAACCTTCCCATTTCCCAATATCTCGGCTATATAAAGGCACGTCGTTTTATCCGGTTAATATAATTATGTTGAATAATGAATAAACTATCAGTGATACATTATTTTGATCGGATAGAATGTTTTTGAGATTACGGTTTTTCTTTTATATTGTAGATAGTTTTGAAATATATAGGTAATAAATAAATAAAGGAGATTTTCCAAAGTGGTATTTAAAGCTAAGGCCAAACCTGCGCGACCAAAGCGACTGCGAAGCGGGAGCGTCTACCGCGCGACGGATTATCCATATAACCCGTCCCGCGATGCGGTCGCGTAGGTATGCAAAGCGCCATAGATGTATATGGGTAGCGTCCGCCGCGCGGTAGACGCTCCCGCTTCGCAGTCGCTTTGGTCGCGCAGGTTTGGCCTTAGCTTTATTCTGATGAAATGAAGCAATACAAATTAAACATAATTGGAAACCTAATTTTTTTTACTATCTGATGAGAACAAAATCATATTTTTTAAAGCTCCGATTTTTCTACAAAAAATATTTAAAAAGCCGCAAATTCATCCACAATAAAAGGGCTAAGATGAACATTCATCTTAGCCCTTTTATTGTGGTTTTATGACAGTGACATCACTGTCATATTGAGTGAGACGTTATGTCAGTATCAAATGGATTTTCCATCAGCATTCATTCTTTCCATTCAATACTGTCAATTGTATTTGTATTGACATTGACAGTGACGGAACTTTTAAAAATGTCATCATTAGAAACACAAAGTTGGAGTGAGACAAAAACTCATTTTCATAGAGATCGTATGGCACTATCTCTTTCTTGAGACGCGTTAGAAGGTTGCAAGCAAAACGTTTTTCAATTATTTTTTAAGAAAAAACGGGGGCAAGGAAAAATACGTAAAAATAATAAATAATCATGAAATAGTTATGTTTAATTACATATAGTGTTTATCTTTCTTCTTTTTCTAAAATATTTTAATACCAGCTCCCATACATTTTTGGAACATCTCCTTTAAAAAACTACTATTTAGTAGGGATTTCCATTTAATTTGCTGGCAGCACTACAAAGTTAAGACGCGTTCGTCGGTCAAATGAATACGATGCGTTCATAATTAAATAAGGGTTCTAAAGATATAAATGTGATTACAAACAATATCTTATTCCAGATACTTAATTATTTTTATTATTAAAATTAAGTTTAATTCTGTTAATAAACCGGTTTTCTACCAATAATGATTGCTTGACGACCTCTGTGGCGCAGTGGGTGAAAGCCACAGAACACTATTACTCCTAGGTGAAAGCCCGCCAGATGCAAAGGTTGCGGGACTTGCGGGTTCCATCCTCGCTACTGAAGAAATGTACATCTGCAATTTAATTTGAGAACCTGTGAATTAAATTTGTTAAGAAACTGGGTAATTTTAGTCTAGATAACCAAAAAAATGTCTTTGTTGTGAATAATACGTGGTAATACAAACAAGGTAGGTAGGGTGGGTGTACCAGTCCCAAACCATTTAAGGTGAGATTTTGACTTTGAAAGTCTCTAAACTGGTAATTAATAGCTTTAGCGGAGAAGAGTAACTGTATATGTGCTTATTGTTCATTATTAATGCAGTATTAATACAAAAATTCAACATAAATATGTTAGTTTATTAGTTATTTTAAGGAAAATACCAAAAACGGGAATGTACCTAAGTTTGACCAGCGCGCTCCCATAAATAACCACATTTTGTCCTAGTAGTTGACCACTTTTTGGGTGATAATAAAACAATTTTATTATAGAATACTTTCATTTATTATACTTCGTTAATTAGTAATCTTATTGTGATGTCAAGATGATTTGTGATCTCATTTTCCTTTGTACCGGACGTCTCATTTTTAGTTTGTTTATTCTAGTCGAGTGAGTGACACCATAATTTCTACTTGTTTCCCTTATCTGCGCTTCTTTACTAATTTCATCTAGACACTTAAATACCTTTTTGGGGGGGCGTTTTGAACCTAAAACAATGAGACAGAACGATAAAACTCTAATCTGGTCATCCTTAGGAACACTTTTTTATAACTGGGAACCAATAACAAACCAGTGGTCAATTACTGGCGCACACTGCAAAATACCACTTGAATTACATTTAAAACGCACTGAATTGTCTAACAAAAGCATTACCATGAAAAAAATAGTGAAAGCAAGTAATTATTGCCGATCACCAGTAGCAAACCACTTGGTCAACAATCGGAACCCAGTACAAAGCGTGTTCCAGTAGTTAACCACTCCTAAAATTACCTTATTTTGACATTATCTATAAAAAAAAATAGCTTCCAGCTCATCAGTTAACATTCAATTATCGAAATAATATAACTTTATGACAATGACTTTGAAATAATAGGTGATTTTTAAAGATTATACTTACCATATCCACATGCACTTCTAACTGTGATGGCGGCCGGAAAGCAAGTGAACGAGACACTAGTCTGTTTAAAAGAGTATGGTAGCGATATCGTTGATGCAATCACTCATACGTTATTATCGGGTGGTTGGTAACAGTCTGGCCAAGATATCAAAACGGATTATTTATTTAAAAATGCCCGCATTTTCTTATTTTATTCAATTGAATGTGTAAGTGGTCAACCACAGGTACGTGGTTTGGGACTGGTACACCCACCCTAGCTAGGCTAGGTACACAAGCCATGGTTATCAACCCCTAACCTTTTAACGATAGCAAAAATCATGACCAAAGCATTTTATTTTGACACAGGAACAAAGTCTCTAGGGATTACGCGATATCCAACCAAAGGTTAATAGCTGTTGTCAGGTTAATGTGGCATTAGCTCAAGGCTATGGTATTTAATCGCCCGGATTTATGATATTCCCTGGCTTATGGTAACTTAATGGGATAAATGTTTAGATTTTAACCTTTAACTGACGACCTATACGTCTCACAGACGTCAAAATTTTTACTATTATTATATTTTCTAAAATACGCGTCGCACGAAGTCACATCTCCCGCTACCTTCCCCTCCCGCCATCGTCGTCTTGCCGCTAGTCGACACCGCGAGCGCGGCGAGTGCACACGTGTCCGTACCGGAGGTATCGCCGTCCCACAGACGTAAGTACGGTGTTTATGTACTAAAACTTGTACGTCTCTTGTTCGTCACCTCAGTGTTTGCGTAGGTCAGCTTATAGTGTCTCATTGACGTGGCATCGGTTTAATGGTTTTATTAAATTTTACAGAATGCCTAGGCAGAAGAAATTGACGTCTAAAAAGCGGGAAACACCCCCTGTTAGTGAAAGATCGGTTTCCACACTGCCAAAGAGACCTCGAAGATGTTTGAAAAATCAAGATATCCGAGAAATCCTCATCAAAATACGCCCGTAAATGTGCAATTTATATGTGATGTCAGTTTTTTTTATTTTGGAGTAAGAGTTCTAAGTTTTGTTTTATTTTGATAGTCATTTTACTAAGAAAAGATTTTTTAAGTTTATTTGTTAATTTTTATGTTATTTAGAAAAAAATGAGTCAGAAGTAAGTTCATAAAATTAAGTAAGCAATTATTGTGATACTATGAATAAAAGTGGATTATTCTTAAAATTGAAGTGTTATTTAATTTGTAATTTTTAATTTAAACACCCAAGACATATATCTATCAATAGTAATAGCTATGAAACATGCTGGCATGCTTTTTACATGTTTTATAATTGTTTTATTTTTGACGTCTGTAAGTCGCTACCTCGGCGTTAGTGTTACGTTTAGACCACGTCGTCAGCCAAAGGTTAATAGGCGCTACGCATGGTAGGTAAAAAAATAAATTTAAACATAGGTACCTACCATACCAGAGAGCTTACAGCATGTAGTCTGTATAATATTTTAAATGTAGGAAGGTAGGTACCTACTTAATATGCTTAGATACTTTATCACTTTTCAGGGAACGAAAGACATTTTCAAATTAGTGCTAATGAAATACCTACCTACCTTTTATAGCTTCTTTACCATTCCACCTTCGAATCTGTTTAAAAATGATACGAGGCGAATAGTGTTCTGTGATACGGGGTACCTACCTACCTAACCAAGTTCGAAGAACGTCAAATGCTCATATATAACTTTTTGTTGCTGATTGTACCTGCCTACCAATTTACTCAAATCAGACAAGGACAATGACGCATCATAAAATACGCACATTTTTATTACTAAGAAATTTAAAAATAGGTTCAACCTCCCACTTTATTTATTTTCCCATTCTAGGTATTAATGAAACTAATTTTCATGAAAACATCCTGACGTAATGCGTTGGAGGCTTCGCAAGCTAGACGTAGCCAGTTTACGCCGGTCCCTACCCACTCAACATTGTTCGTTATTTCCTCTAATTTTGATATTTTAGGGGAGAATGAGGGGTTTTGTGTAGCTGGTGGTGTAGACGCCAGGCTGTCCCGGAGACTCTTGGGTTATCTGTGGTGAATCGATCGATGCGTGGCTCTGCTACCTATGCTTTGTCAGAACAGTGTTTTCAGTGCCTTGGAGAAGTAAAGCCGATTCTTGGAAACCCGCAAGTAAGTTATACTAGGTACTTAACCTTTTACCGTACTATGGCAGAAAACAGCATTCGATTCACTTCTAGCCTTATTTTTAATATTAGCTAGCTACAAAACATTAAGGATTAGAAAGTAAATAATAATACTTAGTGGTTGTTTTGTTTTGAAGGTGTTAAGTACCTACTCAGGTAAGTACTCAATTAGGTACCTAGTAAGTAGGTTTAGTTGATGTAGGTCAAGTGTGCTTCAATATCTTTAGATTTGTACGATTCCTGTTGTTATTTCAGGTACCTACTCACCTACCTTCCTAGATGTTTTTAAATAAGTTATTAGAACATTACCTAGTACCTACGAGTGTGACATGATCGAAACGATAATTTTGGTATTCTGGACAAGTTAAACTTCGATGAAATCTCATTTTTCCAGAATCCATAGGTCCTACCTAACGCTGTTGCATAGTTTATAGAGTTACCTTTTCATATAGGTACCTATAGGTACGGTACGGTACCCAGGTACCTTTTACACTACCTAACGTATTGCTAGACACAAATTCAACAAAACATAGCAAACCCAATTAGGTAGCATTGGTAGAATACTTAGATACCTATTCTGCTGAGTGATTTAGCACTCTTCCTAAATTTTGCCTATTTAATTTCGCTTAGCAACCTGCATACCTTCCGTGCTATCACGCAGGGCGTTTTAATTGAAGTATACATTACTTAATTTTCATTTATTTCAGATGCTAACCTCACTGATCTACTACGACTTTCAACAGCATCGGTTTAATCAATAACTCAACTGTGGCGCTCTCTCGCGCCGGCTACCAACCAGCGTGTATGGGTGACGATACCTGCTTACCCACCCTTATGGTCCCCTGCCAAAACAAACCCAATACACTCAAACTGAACAGCGTGGCTCGACAAGCCAGTCGCTACTCAGCGAGAGACCCACGATTAAGATAAATCTGGTCAAACATAAAACTTCCACTGCCAGTATTTTTCAGTATTCTTAGTACAAATAATGGAACATGAACCCATAGTTCTAAAGCATAGCAGGACCCCTCGTAACAAAGAAGTCAAAGATGGCAAGGCTAGGGAGTCCCTTCTTTCTGATTCGACATCGGGAATCTGCAAAGGCGAGGATGACTCATCCAGTATAGGCACCACGTCATTCTCCAGTCCGGATTTGGAGAGTAACAATGAAATGATGGCGATTACTGTCGAAACTAAGATAGTCATCCAAAATGGCAGAGCCAAGAATAGCATGAACGTTACTCACAATCCATCCCATGTAGACGAATCAGACGGAGAGTTACCAGAGAAGATAGAAAAAGGGGTAACGATCCCCGATGGAGGCTGGGGTTGGGTGGTTGTCCTATCGTCTTTCGTAATTTCCATGATTGCTGATGGAATAAGTTTTTCCTTCGGACTGCTCTACATAGAGTTTCTAGAAGAGTTCCAAGCTAGTAAGTCTACCACAGCGTGGATCGGAAGCCTTTTTATCGCAGTGCCTTTGCTATCTGGACCTGTCATGAGCGCATTGGTCGACAGATACGGCTGTCGAAGCATGACCATTCTCGGCGGTTTGATATCGACTCTAGGATTCGTGCTTGCTTCTGTTTCGACTAGTCTTGAAATGATGATGATTACCTTCGGGGTTATCGCTGGCTTGGGGCTCGGTTTGGTGTATGTCACAGCTGTGGTTTCGATCGCTTACTGGTTCGAAAAGAAGAGGAATTTGGCTACAGGTTTGGGGGCCTGTGGGACTGGTGTCGGTACATTTGTCTACGCGCCCATGACCCAGTATTTTATTGAAGAGTATGGGTGGCGGGGTACCATTTTGTTGCTCTCTGGAACCTTGCTGAATCTCTGCGTATGCGGTTGTGTTATGAGAGATCCTGAATGGTGGACGTTGGAGCAAAAGAGACAGAGAAATGAGGAATGTAGACTGAAGAAATCAGACAGCAAATCAAAGAGCTCTAGTTCCGGATCCATCACATCTCCTTATGTGTTTGATTTCGATGCTCCAACACGAGGTAAGAGTATGGGAGGCTTGATTCGTCGTGGTGTGGCTCCAGAGAAAGTGATCAGCGAAGAAGCAGCAAGCATCAGACGTCACCAGAATCTGATGACGGTAAAGAAGAAGAATAAAGTCAAGCAGCGATCGCAGTCCGTGATATATTTACCTACATACCTCACCTACAATGATAAGGTATGTATGTATACCTAATTACCTACGTTAGCAATTTATTAAGTATCAGATTTTTTTATGTAGCTTTGTATCTCGTGATTCTACCTACTTGGTACAAATGTACGCAAAAGTTGTTTGAAAATAGATTGTTTCTTTTATCTATAGAATTAAAAGGTTCAAAAGATGACTTACTAGGTACTTTATGAAGTCATAAGCTTACATCGCATCATTGAGTCACGCGTCATCGCATCACTTTTAAACAATGTTTATTTTATCTCAACAAATTCTTACCTATTATCTGAGCTCAGTAGAAATGAAAATCTACTAAGTATGATTTAAATTTTCTCTTCCAAAAAACGATGTAGGTAGGTAGTTAAGTATTTAATTTTTATCTGTCAATAACTTCCAGATATCCATAAAAACATTAGATAAGATCGTCAAGGCCACCAGTAAAGATTACGGAATTGAGATTAAATATCCATCTTTCGCAACCAACAAGACACTTCTTAGAGTAAGTAAAGTCGATGAAAATGATCCACCAGTTGTAGTACACAGTAATGCTGTTCAAAGAGCTAATTCGGAGAAATATGACTACGAAGATGCTGTTAATCTTCAGACCTATGTATTAAAGAATAGGAAACAAGTTCGTGTGTTCCGAAAGTGCAAATCTGAATCTAAAGATGACAAGGACCTGGTGATAAAGCAGGAAGGCAAAGAGAATAAGCGAGATTGGCTCAAGAAACAACTATCTGTGAACCATCATTACTTAAAAGACCTGAAGATGCCAAAGAATTCTCTCAGTCACAGGAATGCTATGCTCAATATAGGAAGGTACAGATTGAAAGCATCGTCTTGTCCGGATATCTTCAAGAACTCTATGATTACGATCGATGAAAAAGAAGAGGTAAGTTTAAAGAAAAGTAGCGAGGCCTCTTGATTCTTATGTTTTAAAGGAGATAGCAATAAGTAGCTGGTAATTTTAAGGTACCTACAGCTTCACCACCCTTTTTAACTGAGTTCACTAGCTCTATCTCCGTTAATAATGGACCGATTCTGAAATTCATTTATAAGTTAGAGAATTTTTTGAGGATTTTCGGTCTTATGAACAGAAATGCACCACGAAATTGAAAAACATTGCTCCATACGAAAATAAAATCGGATTAAATCTTTTAACTCTGAAACTTGTTCTTTCAGAACTGGTACGACGACTGCCTAGAATGCCTAGCGGACATGTTCAACGTGGAACTCTTCAAGAAGATGCCATTCAACCTCCTCTGCCTCGGCACCATCATTCTGTTCGTCTGGTTCATCGTGCCGTACTTTTATCTCGCTGAGCACATGATGGACAGAGGGTATACGGATGACGATGGTGCTATGATGCTCAGTATTATTGGTATCACCAATACCATTGGCATGGTGAGTGCAAACATTGTCTGTTTAACTTCCAGTCTCAATATTATGTGGGCTTATCTACTGTTGGGAAGATTCATACAAGCTCTTTCGTTTAAGTACTTAAATTTTGACCTGGCCGCTCTTCAAATGCCACCAAAATGATACAAAAACAGTACCTAGGTAGACGCCTTTTTTTGTTGCGTTGCGTCATTCCATTCGTCGTACAGAAGTAAAACTAAAGAAACAGACTTTCGGCAGACACTACTACGCTAGCTAAATCTAACGGTGTTATTCATATTGGTCTGGTAAACTTACTTTTACTAAAACGGCTATCAAAGGCATCATTCTCTTTTCGTTGACATCAAAAAAAAACATTTCTAAAACTTTATTATACGACAAATCTCTATGTTTAGCGGGGGTTTTTACGAAACTGCACTTTATGTTTTATGTAGGTATACCTAAAATTAAGAGATAAAATGCTATATCTAACAATTAGTGTTATCGAAAGATTTATTGTAGAAATCAAAATCTTCAGATTCTCTACGGCAGTAAATCACTGCAGATGCGCTCATTAAGATATCTTGCTCTCGTAAATCTTACTATTGGTAGTTTAAATTACGACTAGCCAAGGTTGTAAACTTGAGGGTATTCTGATCTGATCTGTAAGATCACAAGTTGCTATCTCAAAAACGCAACTTGTGATCACAAGTTGCTTACAAGTTAAGGATAACAAGAAGATTTTCAAGATCACAGTTGCTGTCTCAAAAAAGCAACGTGTGATCATAAGAGAAAAAACAACTTGTGTCTCAGACATCGATCATAGTCTAACTCGTAACGAGGTTTTTAGGCCTGAAGACCTCCGTTGAGAGATAAAAGCCTCAAAAGACTTGTTCCGAAGACTCTGCCCAAGGCCTGATCATCCGTGAGTAACTGTTCCAAACTTTAGCATCGCCTTACTTCAACGATCTATCAAAATGTCTAACGACTAATCTTAATGTCCTTTCTATCTTAGATTTTCATAATTATTAGAGGCCTTAAGAAGCTATCGTCGTATCCGTTATTCCAATGTTTCGACGGATCACTTCACTTGTTTCTTTCTGTCAGTCTGACACGTGGCTTACTGAGTGATCTGAATACCCTTGCTGATCACGACTGCATGGCCAGCAGGGGCACTGAAATAGATAATATCCAGTTTCCAAATATCTGGCGACGACGTTTCACACGGCTTGCCAAATACCTATTCGAGGTTCTCGAGATAGCAAAATGTTTATTTTGAGTTTGTTTTGCTTTGCAAGTTTGTTTGTCGCGACTTTTGTTGCCTTGGGCGATGCAGTCAGGGTCTTTGCTTTGACAAGTTATTTTCGATGACCTATAGAAATAATCACAGTTAAAGGTTATTATTCAATCTTTAGTTTAACAGCGATTTTATAGATGACGGAGGGACTCAACTCAAATGAAGTTCCATTATTTGTTTTTAAATTATTTGTTTGTAACAGTTTGAAAAGTTCTACCCCATGAAGCTAGGTCTGGGCGTTTAAAAGCTTCACATAAAAGCTCCGTCTCCAAATTGGTGACTATCCCTTGCTTACGAACTTAAGTCGAAGCAAGATTATTGGCTGTTTGAAGCAATACCTAAATTTTACTCTAACCATGTAATCTGTGCTCTAACATAGAATTACCATAATCACGTAGAGTAATCTCTTTTACCTCATTTCCCAGGTGGGACTAGGCTGGATAGGTGACTTCCCCAAAGTCTCAATCGGCTCCCTCTACGCCGTTTGTCTGGTGCTCTGCGGAGCGTCCGTGGCTGCCATCCCCGCTGCAGTATCCAGCTACTGGATCCTGATCTCTATATCCAGCGCGTTTGGGTTGCTGTTCGCGGCGGCGTTCACCTTCACGCCTAGCTTGCTGGTGAAGCTGGTGTCATTGGATGACTTTACTTCTGCGTATGGATTGGTGCTGCTCGCTCAGGGGATCGGGCATCTGATTGGACCTCCGTTGTCGGGTAAAGATTTTTTATACCTAGGTAATGTAGGTACCTACCTTCTTGATTATTGGATTAGGTGGTACTACATACTTTGTTTGTAGGTAAGAACGTTCGTACGAAAGTTTGTTTGGATGTACTTATAGGCTTTGTTACAAATTATGATTGGTAAACACCAATGGTAAAATACTTATTTAGTAGTTAGTATGTACCTTACCTACTAATATATTTCTTCCAGGAATATAGTAAGTCCTAGGAAATTTTTATTTCGAATTAAAATTTCCTAATAGGAACCTACTATAGGTATGTGAGCAAACTCTAAACCGAATATTTTTAATTCCCAGGCTTGATTTACGACCTGACTCTATCCTGGGAGCTGTCCTTCTACCTGGCCGGTGGTTGGATCATCGTCTCCGGGATACTCATTGCTTTTATCCAGCCCGTCAAGGCTTGCCAGGAACGGAGAGAAGATACCAGGAGCACAGTTAGCTTAGCTTAAACTGGTGGACTAAGCCAAGAAGCCGCGGTAGACCGAACACGGTAGACTAGAGGAATAGGGATAACCACAGACAAAAGTAAAATAAGTAGCTACTTCTAGCTTTACTTTGTTAAGAATAGGTAGGTAGTTCTACTTTGTCTATGGTATACCTAACTATAGAATGCGAAAGCCCAAGGTAGAAAAAAGTGGCAAAATTAAAAATATAAACCGTCTTCAAATTCGTAAGAGAGCAACTTCTGCACTTTCGAGCTGTACCTATCTATTTCTTTTTATACCTATCTACCTAATACCGTGTTTATGAGATCCTCAATCAATGGGGAATAGAGACCAATATAAAAAAAAAAGATTTTTCAAAATCTGTCCACTAATTATAGGAATAATTGGTGTTGCTGTGGAACTTAGAATGTCCGCATTTTTTCAAGTCGGTTAATCATTCCGGTAAGTAACTATAGTTAAAGAGATTAATAATTTACATATTGACCAGAAGTATCTTCTTCAGAAATCGTCAAAAATGTACCCTTAGCATTAGTAATGGGTGTAATAGAATCTCTACCAAAATCTCGAACAGCCACTTTTCAACGGTTTTCTCTCGAGAAATGTGAATAACGGTCAAGGTAAAACTAGCCGTACCTACTGGGGATTAACGAAAAAAACTAGACAATTTTTGGGGAGCTTATGTTATTTCTTAGGCAAAAGTGTCAAAGATAAAAATAACCCTTTGAATTGGCGATTAAAGTAACTACTGGGTCTAAAACCGAAATCTATACGTGCGTGCCAATAAATCGCATTTCAACCTATGTTGGAAAATCTTCAAAATTCAGCTAAGTTTTTCGTGGTAAGGGACTTGTTTAGAAATCTCAGACGGCATAAGAATAGACAAGTCGTAAAAGAGCATCAATGATAATCTTGAAGCCCGTGTTGAGTTATAATTTTAGCCAATGTGTCACTATAGAAAATACATAGATTATTAAGTATTTTAGGTACAAATATTTACACTATGTTAATCTTATTATTAAGTAAAAATAACCAATTTCATAGTGAATTTAGCCTGTTTAGTTATGCACAATCAAATATGTTATTCAATAATAATTAGAAAGTACATAATTATATACCTACCTAACCTTCATAAATATTTACTTACCAAAATAATATTCCTACTTGCTTAATTGTATTCCCATTTTAAAATATAGGAATTATTGTTACCATAATGTGTTTTTTTGCTCACATCTTTAGCTATTAAGTGCCGTGTCAAATGGTTAGTAGACTCCTTTCGTTCCGAAGTAAAGTTAACTCCTGCAAAATGTTTGTATGTACCTACCAAAATGTTTGAATTCATTGTGGACATGGGCTTCTGATTACCTAGAGACATCTTTATAAGATCTAAAATTGACAAAAGATCTGAAAATAAAATGTCTACCGCTCCCTGGGAAATACAGTCGTGTTATTTTATTTCAGTTATTGAAGTCATAGATAGCGATAACAAAAGGTACAAAAGATTATTTATCTTCATAAGGTTTATTTAGATTTCATCATCTTAGGAGACAGGCTTTTAGACAGTCTCTTGTCATTTTTTTTCAAAAGGTATTCAGGGTTTCTTTTTACAATTTGATGACACGAAAATTTGGTAAAGCTAGTCAAACCATAACTGTAACTAAAACCCTTTATTAATTAAATAATTGCTATAATCCTCTTCAAAAGATGCTTTGCTACTATCAATAATTTTAATGCACGTTGCTAATCTGAACCGGTTTTTATCGGTAAATTAAAAAACCGGTTAGGTAGACGTATATTTTAAACTGGGTTTTAAAAGAAATAATATTAGTAAGTATAGATATAGATAGTATAGATATAGATAGTATAGATATAGATATAGAAGTATAGACTACAGTCTTGGTGTCTATTAACCATATTTTTGAGATTTCCCAGTCGACGACAGCTTATAACTTCAAGGTAAAATGTCTTACAGTGCTATTGTACTATTCATCATCACACACCGTTCACTAGTTTTAACGATATCCTAATTTATAGATGAAAAAAATATAAACATAGGTATAGAGATTTCAAGGCACATTTACAAATACAACAAAACACAAAGTAGCAGCATTATAAAACATCCTTTTATCCTGTTAGATTATTTTGGAGTGATTTTGATCTCTTTTTTATTTTAGTTCGGAATAATTTACTTTTTGATACTTAACTGTTATTGTTTCAGATCTCAATAGCTTTCACAAAACTTCTGTGCGTATGTTTGTCACCTAATTTATGGTTCTTCAATCGTCTAGCTAGGCTAGGCCGATTTTGATTAATCTTTGTATTTTTACTTATTGCCTTAAAATACAATAAAAAAAGAGTTAAACCCGCAATAGCGTCAATTTCGCTTTTCCAATAGATAAATATTTTCAATGACTTTCTTTAAATGTGACCGTATGTCACATCTTATCTTATCTTTGAAGAATGACTGTAACAAGCCTCTTGTAAATACTGAATGAGAACTAAGGATGAACCAATCCAGCAGATTATTTGATAAAGTAAAGTTATTTCTATAGGTATTTTCCTAGACAAAGTCGTGTGATGCTGGAAATAACATTATCGTAGTTGCAACTGCCAATACAACAGCTAACGCAGAGATAAGATGTTTAAGAAATTGTACCTATTCAGAAGACGACGAAACATATTCAGAAGTGTCTCATAAGGTTAGAGATGAAAGAAAAAGATTCGAGACGATTTGGCTTTGAAATGCTGTACTTACATAAAATGAGAATAGACTTACAACACACAAGACGTGGCCTAATTCATCTGAAGAGAAATGTATAGGGGTAGGAACTTAATATACAAGATGGTCGAAGGACCAATTATGTCCCTACCCCTATACATTTTGCAGACAATAAAAAAACATCTGATATTTATGTCATTTTTCTTATTGAATTTTTGATTGTTTCTGTTAGATCAGCATTTTCTGTCTGCATGTACTTCCGTCTTAACTAACTTCAGTAAACAAGCCCTTGGTTACAGCTCTCCTACTTCTATAGAGTTAAGTTGAAGTATAACTTTACGGAAGAAAACATGCTTACCTTTATTTCTATTTTCGTCAGTTTCCCTTGAAATTAGTAATGTGGACGGAGGCCTTAAAGCGGCCTAAAAACTCAGTCACCAGAGTTGGCCACTGCTCATACGAACGAACGAACGAAGTAAAGTATCAACAAAATATCGGCAACTGGTTGTAGGTACATTGTCCGCAAGTCTCTTGGATTTGTGTAGAAAATGTCGCAATTATTCATGGTATGAGGTCCGCTTCTGCGAAGTTGACTAAATCAATGCACAATTGCACAATGCATGACACAATACAATACAAACCGATTATAGTGAACAAGCGTAGTTATCTAAACTTAGCCCTGGTTACGAACACTTCGATGTTTATGGCAGAAAATTAGTTGAAATCAGTTCTTATTATTATATATTTAAATATTGTTTAATATGAAACAGCTCTACATTTTGGTAACCTGAACATTAAGGTATTTACGTTGTCATACATAAATGATGAAGATTTCAATATTAAAGTACCGACACAAAATATGAACCCATAACATAAAAATGATCCTACCTGATGGATTGGTTAGAGTTTTTTTGTGTATTATGACTCATTTTGTTATGCTATTGGTACCTTTTGTCGTACTTATCAGGAAGAAGGTTGAATGGTTTCGATAAAGATTAAAGACCTTTATTGATGTCCTTCGAAACATTCAATGTCATTGCCCTCATCTCGACAAACCATAAAATCATAAAAAATACCGATTACTCCCCTAGCTTGATGTAAAATTCCACTGATATCACTCCAGAGTTGCAATCATAAAGTATAACAGGCAATTAGCGAATGTAAACAATGCTATCTCCCTGATAACATTTGGCATTCATTAGTAAGATCTATTGTAGAGCAGACGTTTTTTGTGTGAAATGTTATAAAAACTCGGCGTTATGGAGTGTAGTGAGAAGCGGGCCATCCCGCATCGCGCTGACCAAGTTTGACTCAGCCAGCCAGCTTCGTTCGACAAGTCATCAGACACAGACACACACAACACAAGTGCCCGGCTTGCCTCGGTAGACGCACGTGTCCTCACGCTCCGTTCCGTTTCACGTCAATTAAAGTGCTCAGCTGATTCTGTGAACCTATAAACTGTGAACTATTGTGTACCTACTTGGGCTTTATTTACAGGTGAGTCTAGACGGTAAAGTTTTTGTATCTGTCGTGGCACAGAATTCAAGTAGAGTCGTAGCGTTCGAGAATGATTTCATTGTGAATCTATGTTGTTTTATTGTGTGTGTTGGCTGCTCGCAACTTGTTTTAGATATTGTTGTAAACGTTGCTTGAGAGAACATAAGATTATGCGTTTAAATTTAAAATGCTGGCGCGTTTGTTATAAATAACTTTTTTTGTACGCATCGGAATTCGCTCTCTGCGCCTGATTTGAGTTATGCACTTGTGTTAGCGACTAGCATGTTTAATAATTATACGTCCATATCATGTGAGTGGGTATGGACGTCTGATTGTGTATTATTTTTACGCTTTAGACCTTGACTGATAGGAAGTTCAGCGTTATGACCCCCTGACCCCTCACAATGGACTGTTACCTAGTGTCTTACTAATACCACTTTGCATTTTAGACTAAGTTGATTACCCTACACAAGCTGCATAAATATTGTCATGGTGTCTGTTTTTGGTTTTCTGTGAACATTGGTTTTGTTTTGCATACCATACAGTTTGTTGTATGTAGGTTGGCTGTTCTGAGTTTCAACTTTGGTGACGTCATTATTGTCAATTAAGAGACGTTAGCAATAAAAACGATAGAAGATTAGATAACGCACGCTCGTGAATAATAAACAACTGTCTATAGGTACTTAATGCTTAACTCTTGTCTAAACATAGTAGGTAGGTAGGTACCTACCTAACCTACTGATACCTAAGTAAACCATTTCTCTTAGTAAGGGTTACTAAAACCATTTGTGTAGGCGACTTATACAAATAACTAACCGTGGTTTGAGTCATAATAATATTTTTCAGAATTACATAAAGTATTTATAATCTGTGTGTCACACACCACACTAAACACATTGCTGAACCTATGGTAGAGCACCTACCTATCTACCAAATGATAATATAGGTACTATGGATATAGGTAGGTAGGTACAAAAAATAATAACAAAAAGTATTATTTTAAAACACATGACTTGAAATATACATTTTTAACGTCTCTTCCATTGAGTAAGAGATTTATTTGACACACATTATTTACAATATCCTACGGTGTCTGTTTAAAAAATAGCACGCGTACGAATTGAATACAAAGTCAGTCACCCATCCCATTACTCATTCCTTCAGAGTTATGGAAATTTCCATCCTCGGGATTGTAGACATTTTTTTACCGGTTGTCGATTTCGGTCATCTGCGTCTTTTTTTGTTGACATCTTGGAATTGTTTGTTTTTTTGTGGTAGGTACCTATCTGAGATGTCAGGTACCTACCATTTTTTAATTTTAACTGAGAATAAATGGTAATAATTACCTACATTAAAATAATCTTGGTTTCCTATGTATGTAGGTATATTGATCATCTTCGAACAACACTTCCTACGAATATTTTTTTATAGATACCTATCTAAATCTAGCTTGCATAATTGAATTAAATTATAGGTACCTATTGGTATTATTAGTATTATTATTAGGAAAGAATGGCACACTGCTTAAGGAAATACCTACAACTCTACCTTGAGTTTTAGCGATATTATAAATTGTTAACATTACCTACAACTAGGTAGGTAATCATAATTATCATTGAGGTAGAATCACTTATAAAATATATTATTATTATGATTTGTTACTGTTGGTATTGTTTGTATGAATGTATTTTTATTCTTTCAAAAAAATTTAATTTAAATATGGAAACGGAAAAGGTACCACGAAATCGGACTTATAAAAGTTTGTTTACATACATTTATAATACCTATGACAACTTACCGAAGTGTAGGTTACAAATGTTTATACAACGTAAGCGAAACCGCGGCGGGGGAGTGGTAGTCAGCACAATATAGGTAGAGCAAAAAATACTTAGGTAGGTACCTACGTAGAATCTATGCGCAAATGCTTCCTCATAGCTTTTTATTAAGGAAACCTAAAATTACCGGTATCACAAGCGCACAGCCCAGCCACCACTATGCTTCTATAGCTAACTACAGAACATTAATGTTATAGAATTTTCTAAATAACTAAGGACTTCAGTATTTAGTTTTCTAAAAACCTGATGAGGATTAACAGAAATGAACTTCAAGAGGAGCAGGAAATTGCTCTTCTTTCTTACAAAATTGAAGACGATCTTTAAAAAAATAACTTCAAGAAACAGTAAGTCCCTTGTTTAAAAAAATATCTTTTCTACTGCAAGTTGTAGGTAGGTACCATTATAAATTCAAGCATTATGTCATGATTTTATTAACATGAAATCACATTCACATCTTTTACATCATCATCATCATCTCCCTGCCCTTATGTCACTAGGTGGGGTCGGCACAACACGTTTCCCTCTTCCATTTCCCTCTATCGCTCGTCATCTCAGTACTCACTCCTTTCACACACATATCTGCACACACACCAGTCCATCCATCTTTTCTTAGGCCTTCTTAATCACATCTTTTACAATAGGTAGGTAAAGGTTTATTTTCTGTCTTTGTTTAAATTCGTACGCCTGGGGCTGACGTCAAATTGTGGTTTTTGTTTATTATTAGACATCAGCTGGTGTAAGCTTATTTACGAATAGGTAAAACTTTGTGGACTGACCCCATTATATAAAAAGATTTGTCAATTCAATAATGTGATGATGATGATGATGTCAATTCAATACTTAATGGTTTTATAAATATTTCCTTGTTGCCTACCAGGTTATATAGAGGGCAGTTACTGATCTAGTAACCGTTTTAGAGTAACTTTACTAGACCAATATGAATAAGCCCGTTTTTCAATTGTCTAATTTTAAACTGAACACAAATTAAATTCAAATCCGATATCGCGCCACATTTTACTTTCATTTAAAAAAACCGGTTTTGTTATCGGTTTTTTGCCCGTTTTCTTTTTTGAGAGTAATTGTTTTACACACTTTCCTTTTACCATTTTCTGATGAACATTTTGCCGAAAGGACCTAGAATTATGACAACAAATCGTCGTTGTAGAGGAAGAAGTCACTAACTACAAAAAGGTCATTCCGAGATAAACGCGTTTTAAAGTTTTTTTGACATTCTAGCCGTAATAACTCGACAACACTTATAGTTAGGAAATCGGTTTCTTGGAACAAAATACAAATAAACTATCCATTTATTATATTCTTAAATAAAATATTCAGTTATACTTTTCGTAATGTAATTATAAAGAAATATGTAAAAAAAGAAAAGTTAGTGAGTTTTAGCATACACAGAAAACGAATTTTCTGAACACTTAGTGAACTATTCATGTTAGTTAATGAATTATTGCTGTAGTATTTTACAGAAAGTAGCAAGTTAGTGACTTTTTGCTTCCTATTTCAAGTAAATAAAAGGGTTTTAATGTTTTTAAAAGTAGTTAAAATGTAACCAAAATTTTCATTAAATTGTCAAACACATTAAAACATACAGTGAAACCTATTCCCAAAGCTAAAATTACAAAATACAGTTCACAAAATCCTTCAAACTACTAGCCCATACAACCTAAAACCATTTAAATCACTTTCATTACACTAACTTCACTTCATTATCTGCTAGATTGTTAGATTCGAACCAGAAATGAAATTCGTCAGGTCGGTTTGACAAAACTTTGGCACCAGGTCTTTCTTTTTTTAAGTGGGATCATCGAAGACGAATAAACCTTCGGCAATACCATGTCACTAGCCATAGTACACGAACCAGCTTTCTTATTACAAACCCCCACCGCCGCTTCCCCTCAGTGTTCTTTTTACCTTACGCATACTATAACATCGTATGCCACTTACGTCAACAAAACAGCATGTTAACCAGCTTCTAAGCTAATAAAAATATAAGTCATGTTGTTCTGAGTTTTCTGACACTAAAATCAGTATAAAATCCGATCTCTATCGTTTCTTTGTAACCTTCTTCATTAAGTAATGTGGTAGAAACTAATTTCACACAAACGGCAACAAAACAATGTTCTATTTAAACTTTCGCAATCTTTAGTTTATAATTTATAAGAAATTACGGGACTTTATTGCATATTTACGTTATTATTTTATTTCCCGACGTTTCGAGTGCGTTACAGCTCTCGTGGTCACGAGTAGACTGCTTTACTGGAACTACCGCCGCTAATTGAGGGTAGGATCCTCGTCTACCCTCAATAATTCGCCTTCAGAATCAGGAATGAACAGTCTGCGACACACAACACTAACAACATCTTCGTACGGAATTACCAGATCACAACGTTTCACACAACTACTAATTACGGGTTTCTACGAGGCCGAGAGACAAAAACCATCCTAACGATTGAAATTACGGTACCTACAGATTTCTAAAGTCTCTTGGACCATCTGCTTGTAGTAGTGGCGTTTGCTAGAAAGTTCTTTATGATCGTGTAACTCAATCGGGTGATTCGTTCCAGAGTCCAGTAAATATTCCGCTACCGCTGATTTGTGCGCCTTCCATGTACGGCAAAAAGATGGGCTGTTTGCTGACATCCAGTACTTTTCAGCGCTTCCCTTTTGAGCTCCTCTTTCTTACAAGATAACCGTTCTGTGTTAGCACCTCCTGAACATGCTTCAGCTCGCCTTGCAAATGTTCACATAGATCATTAGCTCTATTTGTAAGAGAAGAACTACAGATTGTTGGTGGAGAGGGTGATGGTGTATGATGTAGCGTTTAAATATCTCTCCATGTGCGTGGGCTTCCTGAAGACATAATGCACCAAAGAACCGTCAGGTTTCACTTTAACAGGACATCTAAAAGCGCTAAGGACCACAATAGGTCCTTAAGCAATAGCTCTCAATTTCGTTAGTGAACCTGATATTAGGGTACATGGAGTTTAATTTTCACGTAAATTGTTCTAAATCCCATTCTTAGTGCAGAAAACATGTCATCCACATAACGCTTTCTCAGTTCTACACCGCTAGCTTGTAGATCCAACGTGCTTTCAAAGTGGTCCATCTAGATGTTAGCCAAAACCAGCGCCAATGACTACTCCGTCGATCTGGAGGTGGTGGTCCACGGTATAAAAAGTTTCTCTCTGTACAGGTTTTCAGTACCTAGAACAAGATACTGTTCTGGTAGTTCATTGTCCATAAGCCTTGTTTTCACTACGTCAAGACAGTCATTGAGTGGGACTTTTGTAAAAAGAGAATCCTTGTCTAGGTTTACAATAATACCACCTAGTTCCAGCTCTACTGTCTTAATTAAATAAATAAATATCCTGGGACATTTCACACAGCGTCATCTAGTCCCAAGCTAAGCAACTTAATGCTTGTGTTATGGTAACCAGATGACTGATATAATACTTAGATACATTTTTTTTTTGTAAATACATAAATATTATAGATAAATTCTATAATATTTATAATAATTCTAAAGACTCATTGAGACTTCATGCCCCTAACATCGGGCAACGTCGGGAAATAAAATAATAAGGGAAATACGTGATAAAATTCAATAATTTCATATAAATTAAAACAATGTTCTTCCGCACCAGTGGCTAGGAGTGCATTGATCAAAAAATTGAACACGCAATTAGGGAAGAGCGCGTATAAAAAAAATTATCAAGTCGAATAATTGAAGATCTCATTTTAAATAACGTACGTTAATTACTTTTTTAAGGTTATAAATTGCATAACGGCTGTTTACTTTCATTTAAAAATAACTATGATTAGTTAGTGACTTCAAAAGAATCGAACATTAGAGATGCTTCGTATGCAAAAAGTAACTAAGTGATCTTGATGAGCAGTGATTGCTAAAATATTCGTGAAATATTACATCTAATAATACTCAAGTGTAGTTAGTTAATTACACCACACTCGGTCTTTGCTATATACATCAGTTAATGACTTCTGACATTACTATATCTCCGAAAATACATGGAAAATATTATTTTTTATTTTCTCATATGGTAGATAATGGGTTTAGAAACACTTTGGCATCATTAAGTCAATTTGCCCAAAATTCGAGTTAGTGACTTCTTCCTCCACAACGACGAAATGCAAATAAAAATAAGATCCTCAAAAATTTATCTCGGAAGACCCATTGAGAATTTGAGAAGCTAACATTCCTAAGTACCAAAACACCTTGGTTTGGTACCTATTAGGTATCTAACTAAATACCAATATGAGATTAACCTCCTTTATTGCTAAGGTTTCCTTTCACATAGGAAACTACTTATGTAGGTAGGTACTAGGTAGGTAACCTATGTAGGTACCTAGGTGGTTGAGATTTCTCTACTAAACTGCTAAACACCTTAGGTAGGTAAGGTAGGTAGGTATCTAGTCCCTTTAACATAGTAGGTAAGTACCTAACCTACCTAGGTTCTACCACAGATTACCTACAAAAGTTCTATCTACCAACAACACTAGGTACCTACCTAGGTAGGTAGGTATTAGGTGCATTAAACTGTGATCATAATAAGGTCTACCTACCTTGGTATAGGTAGGTAGGTATGTACTTACCTACCACCTAAATCAGCCCAAACCAAACTGAATCTTATGCCCTTCAACTTTAAGATGATTTCTTCCAGTGTTAAATAAGTACCTATCTATACCTACCTACCTATATCAGTAAAGGTGGCCGGCCATTCGAGTTGCAGGGTCGGTCAATGAACTTTCTTGCACCGAACAAGGTACCTAGGTACCTACGTTCCTAGGTATAATTTATTTGCAACTTGTATTCTAGAAATAACTTAGTGGAACCTTGCTAACAATTTTGGACCTTCAACCAGTGGCGGATTTAACAATAGGCTAAGTAGGCTGGAGCCTAGGGCGGCGGATTTCAGGGGGCGGCGGATTTGGTCACAATTTTTTTTATCTTACAGAAATAAACGGATTAGGTAGGTACAAAAAAATATTTTTTAGTCATGCACAGTAGGTGTACTGAGCACTCTTACGTAGTCTGTATGAAATAGCTGCCCTGCTTGCGATATCATTCGCGTAGACTTTACAAATAGACACTTTTTATGATGTCAAACTACAAACAACTACTTTAGTTTTATTTTTATTATTTGAACAAAATAATCAAAATCAAACCATCCATGACTTATTTGTCTTAAAAATTTCGGCTCGCTTCGCTCGCACGATAACTTATTGTATCGTCTAAAGTAAACACCTGCGTCAGCCTTTTATTTGAGCACAATAAGCAAAATCAAACCTTCCATGACTAATTTGTCTAAAAAATTTCGGCTCGCTTGGCTCGCACGATAACTTCTTCGGTCTTCTAAAGTGAACACCAATGTCAACCTTTTATTTAAGCACAATAAGCAAAATCAAACCTTCCATGACTTATTTGTCTTAAAAATTTCGGCTCGCTTCGCTCGCACGATAACTTCTTTGGTCTTCTAAAGTGAACACCAGTGTGAACCTTTTATTTAAGCACAATAAGCAAAATCAAACCTTCCATGACCTATTTGGGACTAGATAACGCTGTGTGGAATGTCCAAGGATATTTATTTATTTATTTATTTGTATTAAAAATTTCGGCTCGCTTCGCTCGCATAATAACTTCTTATAATTAAGGTGAAAACCAGTGTCAGTCTTTTATTTAAACACAATAAGCAAAATCAAACCTTCCATGACTTATTTGTCTTAAAAATTTCGGCTCGCTACGCTCGCACGATAACTTCTTAAATCTTCTAAATTGAACACCAGTGTCAACCTTTTATTTAAACACAATGAGCAAAATCAAACCTTTCATGGCTTACTTGTATTAAAAATTTCGGCTCGCTTCGCTCGCATGATGACTTTTATATCTTCTAAGGTGAAAACTAGTGCCAGCTTTTTATTTGAACACAATAAGCCAAATCAAACCTTCCGTGACTTATTTGTCTTAAAAATTTCGGCTCGCTTCGCTCGCACTGTTTTATTTATAATTTTGCCAGGAAATTGAATTGTATCAGAACATGGAATAGGTTGAATGTAAATAAATGATTGTGAACTAATATAGCGTACCTACCTTTTGAATTTAAAAGGTCAGTAGGAGCGGCAAAAATGGAATAGCCTACAGGCGGCTTTGTAAATCCGCCACTGCCTTCAACCCTTTACCTAAGATGTAAAATCATTGAATGTTATTTATGTTTTCACATTGAAACGAGTTTACGAGTTGAAAAGAAAATGACGCTAGAGAATAGAGATATAAATAAACTAGGTAGGTGGGTAGGTACCTACTAATACCTAGGTATATCAGAAGAACCAGTAGAACGAGATAAGAAGGTAGGCATATCATTTCAATCATTTTCAATCATTTTATTTACTTCTCTTTCGACATATACAAATGCGCTTAGATTCGTCAATAATTCCATAAACAAAAACAAAACATCACTAAATCAAAAGTTATACAAAATAAGAATCTTAAGATACATTTCGGATAATGAAATAAAATAAAAAAGTTATATTCATTACGAATAAAAGCAATACCTATTACATCTGTAGGTAGTCATTGTGAACAGCATGAAATACCTATATATTTTTTATCCGCTAGCGCTTCGTCAATTTTATAATAGCTTCTGTAAACTAGACATTTTTTTACATGTTTATAAAACTCAATATTATTCATATTTCGTATGTCATCAGGTATACAATTATAAAATTCAATTGATCTTGCTACAAAGCTTTTTTTTATTTTAGCTAGTCTATTTCTCGGAACTACTATGTTTTTTTTCTGTCTGGTATTGTAGGTGTGTGTTTCTTCTTTAAGTGTCATAAGGTTTAAATTTTCACGTACATGCACTATATTTTGATAAATAAATTCAGATGTCATTGTCATAATACCTAATTTTCTAAAACTATCCCTACATGAATCTGTTCTTCTCATCCCCAATATATTTCTAATGGCTCGTTTTTGCAGTATAAAAACTCTACTAGAATCTGCAGCTGTACCCCAGAACATAATGCCATATGCCATAAGTGAATGAAAGTAAGCAAAATATACACATTTGGCTGCTTTTATACCTCCCAATTCTTTAATTTTTTTTATAGCATAAGAAGCAGAGCCAAGCTTTTTTGCTAATTCATCTATATGTACTCTCCATGTTAATTTTGAGTCTAGCCATAATCCTAGGAATTTCGTGTTAGTTTTCCTTGGCAATGACAATTCATTCAATGTCGATTGCATAATACTGTCATTGAGAGACATAGGATTTGTTCCTAGCCGGAATGGCATAACAAGAGTTTTGTCAATGTTCAATAGTAAATTGTTGATTGTTGATATATAGGCAGGGTATCTAGGTAGGTACCTACATGGCAACGACAACTAAATTACTCCATCTATTTATACCTACCTACATACAGTCTCCAACGCTCCACTCCAATTGTACTGACTGACCAACCAATTCATTTGTCCACTCGGTTCCATCAAGATAATTGTTGTTTTCTATATGAACAGTTTATTTGAATTGACAGCGTTTGGTGGGTGCCTTTCTATTTCAATTAAGAAAATAGGTACCTTACCTACCTACTTGCTACTTGACTGCTGTGCTGTGCTGTGCTGTTGATGCTAAAGTCCTATTTAACACGAAGCAAGATTATTGCCTGTTGCATGCAATTAAATTGAAGCAATATTTGACTTTCCTTTTTAAACCATACTTACCCAAATCTGTGACCATACTTAAATTAGTTAGACCATGCATGCAAGTCATGATGGATGCTTCCTCATTGTGGACTTTTGCAGGATTCGTTTGTTGTCTATTAATTCGTTTGTTGTAAATTTATACCTTCTTATTTTGTCCTTCACCACCCTCACCAGGATCATAATTATTCTCTTGATAAACAGTGTCAATTATAATCCTTTCCACATAATAACTCCAGCAGGCTTGGAGTGGGCTGGCGAGGCAGGCTGGCGAGGTATTGACATTGTTCCATTTTCAGGCTTTCAGCAAAATTGCAGATTTTCTCTCTAAAAGTTAGAAAATGTCACTTTTCCTGAAAAAAATATGGCTTTGATTCCAGGAACCTAGGTACCTACATACCGCTTACATTATGCTCGCCAATTGTACATTCTAGTTTTACTTTGTGTGCATTAAAGAATTTATAAATAAATAAATAATAGGTATTTGCCGCAGTCTTACAAAGGAGATGTTCCAAAGTGGTATTTTATTCTGATGAAAAAAGAAGCAATACGAATTAAACATAATTGGAAACCTAATTTTTTATACTATCGGATGTGAACAAAATCATATTTTTTTAATCCCACGATTTTTCTACAAAAAATATTTAAAAAGTCGCAAATTCATCCACTACGGCCACACTGAACCACAATAAAAGGGCTAAGATGAATGTCACTGTCATATTGAGTGAGACGTTATGTCAGTATCAAATGGATTTTCCGATCATCATTCATTCTTTTCATTCAGTACTGTCAATTGTATTTGTATTGACGTTGACAGTGACGGAACTTTTAAAAATGTCATTATTAGAAACACAAAGTTGGAGTGAGACAAAAACTCTTTTTCATAGAGATCGTATGGCACTATCTCTTTCTTGAGACGCGTTAGAGGGTTGCAAGCAAAACTTTTTTCAATGATTTTTTTTAGAAAAACGTGGGGTAGGAAAAATACTAAAAAATAATAAATAATCATGAAATAGTTATATGTTTAATTACGTATAGTTTTTATCTTGCTTCTTTTTCCAAAATATTTTAATACCAGCCCCCATACATTTTTGGAACATCTCCTATAGGTCTTCCAAACATAACAGACGTCATATCACCGGATCTGCGTAGGGGATAAAATCTATATTTAAACCTATGTTATGGGATCTGCCTCCTGCGCTACGTTTCAATTTATAGTCATTAAAAATTAAACAAGTTACCGACTACCTATGAACAGTTTAAAGACTTGAAGATAATTTTCACAGATTACTATCTGAACGTTATCACTTTCTGGAGCATGACCTGCTGAAATGTGGACTAAATCTGGACCACCATGGTTAACTAAACTCTATTATATTCTAGGTATACCAGATAGACCCATGACCTTTAGAATAACATCTTTGGTGATAATTTCCACAGGTTGTTATTTAAACGTTACCACATTCTGGAGCATGGATTTGGTCCACCATGGTTGACTAAACCCTATTCTATTCTAAAGCATGACCTTTAACATCTTTGGAGATCACAGAATTTAATCTAAACGGTACAGAGTTCTGGAGCATGTGATTCCAAGGCAAACTCGGAATAGCGTGGAGACACGATGACGTCATTTGGCACCATCCTCTTCCAGACGAGTCAACATTGAGCTTTGACAGAGATTTCAGATTACCTCTGTTCTAAGACGATTTATTAGAGCGCTTTTGTCTTTCGTTATTTCGTATTTCCCACAAGTGACAAGAGTGACAATTTAAGTGGTAATTACTTACCTACCTATCTTTGTCTCCGCCTATGTTAGGTACCTTATTTATTATCTACATATTGCCTACCAACTCTACCGAGTACGACTGATATACAAATTCAATAAACATTTTACGGCTTTACAGCAGAAATAACTCTACCTTACCTACCCTTGACTGGATGCACTAGGTAGGGAAGGTTAGTAGTAGGTACATCATCACCATCCCTTAGTTTATGTGCTGTTATTTACCTAAACATGCACAACAAGTAGGTAGGTACCAATTAGGTAACCTACTCTGACTTAATGAGCTATTCTAATCGCTACAACTAATCATTAATTGACCGCTGTTTTTCATCTAATTGCTTTCATGATCGTTCATTAACGTGGTCATAAATCATAATCATAAATCATAAAACATTTATTTGCAGAAATGTAGGTACAATAGGTAGTTAACATTATATGGCTTCAGTCAGAGCAAGGTCTCCTTTACATTCTGCCTCGTCTGAGGCGTGCAAATTTGTAAGTCCTAATAATAATTAATAAACTAAAATCATGCTAATCAATTAAATTCAAATAAATGTCAAGCCTTATAATCTAGGTATTCGTTGATGTCATAAAAACATTTTTCCAGCAACCATTTTTTTAGTGTCAATTTAAAACTATTCAAAGGCAAGTTTTTAATTTCTGTCGGTAACTTATTAAAAATGACAATGGCATGATAGCAGACGTTGCGTTTTACGAGTTCTAGTCGGCACAGAGGTGCATATAGTTGGTCTCTATGCCTGGTACTTCTAGTGAGAACTTCTGATTTCTTTTTGAAGTATCCAGGGTATTGTTTTACAAATATACAGATATCTTTGATGTAAATGCAAGTCAATGGGAGAATATAAATCTCTTGAATAATGGTTTGCAACTATCTAAACACCATGCACCACAAATGGCTCTTACACATTTTTTCTGCACCATAAAGACCTTATTTACGTCAACTGAATTCCCCCATAAAATAATCCCATACGCTAAAACTGATGAAACATACCCATAATAGGCGTTCAGTGCTGCTTCTGTGGTTACAGTTAGCCTAAGCCTCCTAATGGCATAGACAAATTTATCTAGTTTGTCACATACTTGTTGTACATGGGCTTTCCAATTGCAAAAACTGTCAAGGTGGATTCCTAGAAATTTTGTAGTTTGCACCTCTACAATAGGGACGCAATTATATTTAATGTCTACTTTAGCTATAGCTTGTTTGTAGGTTCCAAACTGAATTAAATTTGTTTTATTAATATTTATTTGTAAATTATTGTTAGTCAACCATTTAATTGTATTATTGAGTGCTTTATTAATGTCAGTTTCAAATGTCAATTTATTCTCCCCCCTTATAATGATTGTGGTGTCGTCAGCAAATAATATTGTTTTATGTTTCGTTATACAATTAGGTAAATCGTTAATATACATAAGGAATAGAAAAGGCCCTAGTACACTGCCTTGAGGGACACCATACTTGTTCGTCTTAAACTCTGATCGAATAGTATTCTTTTTGCCATTCATTATCTTCGTCACCTCTACACATTGTTGGCGATCTGCTAAGTAACTACGTATCCAGTCATTTGCTTTTCCTCTAATACCATACGTGTCGAGTTTATGTAGCAGCAACTTATGGTCAACAAAATCAAAAGCTTTAGACATATCTAATAGTAGTGCAACAACAGGAATTTTATCATTGATTGCTTCTGTGATTAATTTAATAACATTAAAACAAGCTAAGGACGTAGAACTGTTTTTTCTAAATCCAAATTGTTCTGGTTTTAGTATGTCAAAAGTGGTAACATATTTCTGAAGCCTAATTAGTATGACTTTTTCAAAAAATTTGGAAATAACAGGGATTAAAGTCACAGGCCTATAGTTATTCATGTCACTTTTATCACCCTTTTTAAATAGTGGTTTCACTATAGATTTCTTAAGAATACTTAGAAAAATACCTTGTTCAAAAGATTGGTTTATTATGTGACTTAGAGGTTCACAAATATAACTAGCACTTAGTTTGATTATGCTAGTACTGAGACCATCTATACCTACTGATTTGGTATTTTTCAGTCTCATAATAATTTTATGTATCTCAATTGGATCAGTTGGCTGAAGAAAGATAGTTATTGGAATGTTTGATGTCAAGTATTTATTAATGTCAGTTGAGTCAAAATTAAAATTACAATTGTTGGTCAAGTTTATAAAAAAATCATTAAAATGTTCGCATATGTCATATACGTCTGAATAAATTGTTTGCTTGTCTTTAATCGCTTCTATTTGCCTAACTGATATTGAATCTCCAATGTTCTCATTAATCGTCTGCCACACAGCTCTACATGTATTACTGCTATTTTTAATAAATTTGAGATTTTGTATCTGTTGAGACTTGTGAATACATTTTTTTAGCGTACTGCTATACTTTTTATAGGAGTTTTCATGGTATTTTTTGTTAGCTCTTGCTAGTTTTTGTTTTAAATACATGCATCGTTTACGTAAACTAGATTTTTTAATGCCTTTCGTTAGCCAAGAGCTATTTTTTATCCTGTTCGTCTTTTTAGCGCTATATAGGAAAGCACAAATCAAAAAATAATACAAAAAGCTCGTGAAAGTCGGCGAACATGTCATTAATAAGAGGTTTTTCATATAATTCACTGAAAGACAATGCTGCCAAGCAACTAGTGAATTTCCTTTTATTTTCCTCACAAAAATCTCTTCTACTTTCATACCATTGAATAGTGTTACGTCGATGTTTTACTGGAATCCCTAAGGTCTGTCCTGTTTCGTGATCTGACAAAGCCAGATAGTGAACCTGTCCCTCTACTTTCTTTAGATTACTAGCAAATAAGTCCAGACATGACATTCCACGTGTCGGAGTTTTTATGTGAATTTCCATATTGTAATTATTTAGAATGCTTTTCAATTGGTTACTGTGTTTATTAATTTTTAGTACATTAATATTCCAATCGCCGCATAATATGATCTTCTTATATTTTAATGTCAATTTCTGTAATAAATAATTTAATTTATCTAAAAATACTATTGCGCTACTATTAGGTGTCCTATAAATACAAATGAGAATAAAATTATATGTCAATATTTCAATTCCAGTACATTCAAAACAATATCTACAAGCTATGTCTTTTATAAATTGTATGACTTTAAATTCTAATTTTTGTTCTATTAAAATACACGCACCTCCCCTACTTTTATCAGAACGTGAATATGATGAGACTAGTTTAAAGCCTGGTATTTTAAGAAATCTTTCGCAGCCTTTCAATATAAATGATTCAGTCAAACATAGAATGTCCACAGTGGTACCATTTTTTTTCAGTTCCGTCATAGCTACGTATATATCGTGCCTGGAAATATCAATTAACGTAAGGGACAAACCCCTGATGTTCAGTAGAGCCAAAATAAGATTTTTTTTTTGGAAATTGATCTGTATCTTTTTTGTCTGACGTCCTATTGAGATGCTTCCAAAAGAAAAGTATCTTAGATTTTTGGCGGCTTTCTTACTATGTTTTCAAAAATACGAAAAAACTTATGGTTTTGGAGATAGCCTGTCCCTTACAGCAAAATTTTAAGTAAAGCTGTACCTTACGTTATTTAAAATAGAACCGAAAACAGACTACGATGATGTAAGTCACAAGTCAAAACATAATGCAATGAGTTATTTTAACGTAAGGGTCTCTACCTAGTTTTCAATTTGTTGTAAATATACTGCAATCTATAAAATCAACCTTATAGTTATAGTAATTAAGATCATTTTCTTGCCTATGAGTGGCATAAGATTTTTATGAAATAAAACCATAGTAAGTAATATATAAATCAGCTCGTTTTTAATTAGATATCACACTAATTTACTATAATTAAAAGGTATTTATTAAAACAAATAGAAACATAATGGTAGGTTATTTAAAATTATCATTATTTTGTGCAAAATACGAGCCTATCATTATTAAGTCAACGTTTTTAGTGGTTACCTAATTAAAATCATCGGACATTTGGCATTTGATTGCAAAAAATATACATAATGTTATTATTTAACGATGATAGACGAGCAGCTACTACTGGTATGTCTATAGATAATTATCATACAGTCTTTGAATAGTCTTTATAGTTTTTGTATTGTTAATCTTTTTGAGCACTGATTTGTTATATCGTAGTCAGTAGTCAAGCCTGTTTTTAAACGCATTGGTAGAAAGAGCTCTGTCACAACGTCGTCTGGTAGTGCATTCCAATTGTGGACCACTTTGTTGCTGAAAAAGTGATATGCAGCAAGTTAGTGGGTGGGGTCACAGATCAGCTTAAGTTGGTGACCACTTAAGTCTTTGGTTGTCTTTTTTTCTCAACATGTTATAAATATTTGGCAAATTATACTGGTAAGTCACAATCTTAAATGTTTCAATGAGATCTCCTCGAAGGCGTCTAAAATCCGTACTCTAGCAATGGTTTTACATAGGTTTTATTATAATTATCTTGCGAAAAACATCTATTGATATTGTTTGAAATGATATTTATATGACATACAAAAATGCACTTTATTTCACCTAGGAAATAAAGTTCATTTTCATTTCATGTAACTGACGAATAATTTCGTAACATTTTAACGTAAGGGACCAATTTGAAATAACTCAAACACGATAAATAGCGTAAGTAGAGTTTTGTATTCAATTCCTCAAGTGGCTTTAGTGTAAGGGACAACCAATTTCTTACTTTATACGTTTAATGTTGCTTACTTTATTTATATGAAAAGAACTTTGATGAAAAGTCCTTTACGTTAATGTTTTAAGAAGTCTACGCAAAAAAATTGTTAAAAATGTGTACTGTAAGGGACATTTTTTTGAAGATATCAAAATTCTGAGTATGCCATTCGATAGAGCGCAAAATTTTAAGCCGAACTGCATATTTATCTCATTTTCGACCAAATGTCCCTTACGTTAATTGATATTTCCAGGCACGATATTTTCTGATTTTTTAATGGCGCCAGAAATATTTTGGTGTAGGATATGTACGGTATCGGAGTTATGCACGAAAAAACGATAAGGCCTGTGAATTTAAATTAGCTGACGTCATCTTTTTGAAGAAGTACGGAATTGTACCTACCCTTTTTTGTCTGTGTGCTTTGACAGTTGTTGTCTATAGCATTCGTCTCCAAAACTACCGGACGAAAATAAAAAGGAATAGTGCCTTTTTTGCAGTTGTTATTGTGAGACCGATTAATAGGTAATGATTTAGAATTATTAATATTCAAGAATTTTTCATTATATGTCAGACTGTCAATTTCAATATTAAGTTTGAAGCTTAGTTCTTGTACAAAAGCCTTCTGATTCATCTTATAAAGCAACCCACTATCACTACCATTTCCATTATTAATCTCTATAAACTTGCAGTTTGAATAATTTTTAGTGAGTAATTTGATTTTACGATTCAGTTTTTCTTCATTGAGGTAGCGATTTTGTTGTACGTTTACAATAAACACTCTTTGTCGCTGAAGGCGACACATAAAGTTGGATAAATTTGCAAACATTTTATAAGGATTTGAGTCATTGGAGCCTAATAAAAGAATAACTATATCAGAGTCATTTTTGGTCACAGACGGTACGTTGCAGTTATTCAGAATTTCAGTGCTTGAAGCTGAAGGTTTTATTATTCCAAACACGCCGTATTTGTCGTTCCATTTGCTTCTTCGATCTTTGGTCATCTGTAGTGTGAGATTTTGAGCCTGTTCATCTCCAAGAATTATAATATTTGGTTTTTCCACGGTCACAGTGCTGCCATCTGTTATGTACCTTGGCACTTCTTTGCTTATTAGCGGTTTCTGCGTTAACATTGGATTTGAGGTGCTGGATCGATTCTCAGTGGTAGGTATTTGTTGGTGTTGAGAGTATTTTTGTTCGATTTTCAGTGTCTTTCCTGTTTGGTGTTTCCTGGATACAGGAGTCACTGAAAATTTGTCTGTTTATGGATGAACGAGGAATCCTCATCCTCATACTCGTAATTTTTTTCATTATTGGAGTATTGCCTCTAGGAGACATTCGGGGAGTTATTGATACTTTTTCAGTCGATATTTTTTTCAACATATTTAGCTGAGCCGTTCTGTCATCCAATTCTTTTCTCAAAGTACAGCATTGTATGTTAAGGCTTGCTATTTCTTCAAGGTCTGAAAGGTAGATCCCTGATAGGAGCTAGGTACTACACTACAGATTACCTACATTATGACTAGGTACCTACTTAGCACCAGCGTAGCCTGAGGTGTCTTGGCATCTTAGCTAGGTATTTGACAAACCTACCTGCTATGAAATTTATTGGGCTAATTATAGGTACAATATTTGTCGTTTTTAACAATACCATAACCATACCACAAGTATTGCTTAGCCTAGAACACCTAGGACTAGATAAGGCTTTGTTTCTTTGTTCAAGGATATTAGGGCTTAATACAAGGCTTAGTCTTTGTATTCAAGCTTATTGAAATCCTAAGAGTCTGTTTCATCACAATTAGCATTGTCGTTCGTCATGTGAATTGAATTCAGAGTGGGTAGTGGGTAGGTTAGGTAGGTACCCCATCCTGTCTCGGCGTTGCGTCGGGCGAAGCGCCAACCGTCACGAGACGAGTATTAAAAGTTTTATTTCTGGAAACGAGTTAGGTCTACGTCATCGTCTTACGTCTTTCCGCCGAGACGTCAATTAAAACCAATAAAATTAATCAAATGCTTGCACCAAAGCAGTCTTCATCTTTATTTTGAACCTTTACCACAGAATACAGACGGAATTTACGGCATTCAAAACGAAAGAATATTCTGTAAACTCTTTTTTTATTATTGATATTCATGAAAAAATAGGCCACTTATACGAGTTAGGGAAATCAAAAGCTGAAGCGACGACGTCTCCTATCATCAGCATCACCATACCCCCACATGTAAATAAATATTAATTTAGGTACTTTGGTACCTACCTACCTAGGTTACAATCATTACATTTTCATGTCGTGATAAAAAAACAACTGAAAATTCTTTATTTTGGGGAAAATAAAGATTCCTGCGCATGCCATTTGGTCTACAAATTGCGCCTTCAATATCTTGGAGTTTTTTTCTTCTTACGTTATTAACTCTAGGTACCTATTGTAATAATGATAATTAATAGTGAGTGTGTGTGTGTCATTGCCGGCTGTCTGTCTTTGAGCTGAGGAAGCAATTATTACGGTCATTCATGAGCATCAATTTAATACCTAGCTAGGTAGGTAATAGTGCTGATGCTGACGTATGCAGTCGTTAGGTTCAAGTCAGCGTCGGTACAGACTGGTGAGGTGGGTTTTGATGCGCTTACATAGATCTGTGTCAAGGTAGGTACTACTTATACTTAGTCTTAGTGTTCCTATGTGTCCTGTGCTCGCTATTGTTTGGTTGTAGGTAGGTAAGGTAGGTACCTTTAGGGGGGAGCAAGAGTTAAGAAAAAGCGTCTTATAGGGACTTACCTACCTATGTAATCAGGAACTCGGGAATCGGGACTATAAAACTAAGTGTAGGAATTGATAAATGAGGTCAGTCCTAGATTTCCTACCTACCTACTTACCTAGTGCTAGTTAAGTAGGTACCTACTGATTTTCGAAGATTATCTGTAGACAAGTAAACCACATGAGTAAATACCTAGATGCCAAATTAGGTGATGGCACCTTCTTATCGTTTCAGTGCTTATTATGGCTCTCGAAGGAGGTCCTGCTACCATGCCTACGTAACTACGTAGTTATGTAGGTAAGTACCTATCTAGGTAGGAACAGTTCATAGGTATTAGGTAGATACCTACCTTCCTATGTAATCTGTGCTAACTACCTAGGTACCTACTTAGGCTACACTTAGAGCTTGCTCTAGCTCAGCGTGCCTCAGTAGGCCTGTCAAAAACAAAATGCTAATAAGTACCTACCTAATATAAACGATAACAGTTATAGGTATTAGTAGGTCAAGGTAAAGAAGTTGCTATTTAATTAGTATTAGGTGGGTCAAGTTCTTAATGTGACTAGGTAGGTAGGTATAACGATACAAAATCGCCACGAAATGACAGATCAATGGCGCCAACCTCACCCTCCTCGCTTCACAGGATTCACAGATTAAAAATACCTAGGTACCTACAGACAGACAGTTATTGTCACTAGGTACTTACCATTGAATTAAGTAGGTAGGTACTATACCTACCTACCTACCTACTCACTCAGCCACAACCTATTTGACTATCGCGAAACTTAGGCAAAAAAACAAAACAGTCAGAACTACCACACCACCCTACTCTTTCCTTCCTTCCTACTTCTAATATAGGTACCTAGGTACTAGTCAAGTCAGTCAGCTAGGTAGAAAATAATCAGAATGAAATACCTACCTACCTATGGTGTATTTTGGTCTGTCTAACTTTATTATGTTGCCATCTTAATTTTTTTACCCCGGTTTGAACTAAAAAATAATTTTTGTTGACGTATTTTCGTCATCATCATCATCATCATCAAAGCCCGACTTCATCCACTGACGGTTTTTATCATAATAATCTATTTCCCTTAGCGTGTGCCATGGCAGTCCGATTCATCGATTATTTTTTAAATACAATACCTACTTAAATAAACTAATGAGATATTTTCTTATTTTTTCAGGTTCACTCTCGTTTTTGAAAAGTTGAAATGTTGCACATAGCACAATCTTCAAAACTTTAACTACATGTCAAAGAAGAATACGTTTGGGAGACGCAAAAATTACAACTTGGAAAGTGATTTTTTCAAGACTCTGAGATCGAGGACTAGCCGGTCCTTGATGTACTCGACAAGCTACAATCCCCTCGCCCTTACTATTTGTGCATCAAAAAGCCCCTGTCGCTATTCAGCCAGAGATCCAAGATTAAGAAATTGGTCAAGAGAATCTAATATCTCTTCGACGTAAACGATTTTATAATTGGATTTTCATCCAATTACGGTAGTTCTCGACGTCCTTAGAGGACAAGAATCGAAAAAGCGAAAGTACGTAGCAAGCGCCGTACCTAAAAGAGTCCCGTCTAGAGACTAATGGACACGCAACGTGCCTATGCTAATGGAATACCAGGTAAAGATATCACCAAGTATGAACACGAAGTACCGTCTGAAGAGGAGAAGACTACGTCACCCCTTCTGCATAGAACTAATGATTTGAAGTACATAGACGGTGCGAACGACAATGATGATGATGAACAGGACGATGAGAAACAATTGAATCATTCAAATAATGTCAATTTTTCGAAAAATAATGACAGGGGCTTAGATCCTCTTGCTGTTTCTTATTACAAAGATGGTCAGAGAGAAGAGGATGCAACGTCAACAAACGAAGGTGTCAAATTTTTCGGGCTTGGGGACGATGACAGTATTTGCTCTAGTAAGCCACCGGAAGACCCGGCGCCACAGATACCCGATGGTGGCTGGGGATGGGTGGTCGTAGCGGCATCTTTCTTCGTAGCCACGGTAGCCGACGGTCTTGCTTTCTCGTACGGTTTGATACACGACAAATTTGTTATTTTTTTCCATACTAGTGAAGCCAAAACTTCCATCATAGGAAGTTTGTTTATATCAGTTCCTCTGATTGCTGGGCCAATAATGAGCGCTTTGGTAGATCGATATGGCTGTAGAAGAATGACAATAGTCGGAAGCATAGCTTCAACGATTGGATTTATAGCGGCAGCGTTCAGTAATTCCGTCGAGATCCTGTACGTTACTTATGGTTTAATGGCCGGACTGGGGATGGGTCTGCTGTACGTCACTGCAGTAGTATCCATAGCTTTTTGGTTTGAGAAGCGCCGAAACCTTGCCGTTGGCTTAGGCTCATGTGGAGTTGGCTTCGGTACATTCATCTACTCACCGTTAACTACATATCTATTAGATAATTTTGGCTGGAGGGGAACGTTAGTTCTTTTAGCGGGTTCTGTACTTAATGTGTGCGTGTGTGGTATGGTTATGAGAGACCCAGAATGGTTAATATTAGAACAGAAGAAACAAAAGAAGTTGAGTAAATCCAAAAGAGCATTGAGCTCTGTATCTATTTCGGCGAGGTCTGCCAAATCTGGTGGTGGAGAATCAGTTTATCCTGGTATGGATGAATTGAAAACTATGATTAAGAGTGGAGAAACACCAGAATATATTTTAGGTACATTAGTGGCTTCAATAGCTGAAGCGGAAAACTTAGAAGCAGCGACAAAGAGAAATGCTGATTTAGGCAATCACAAAGTCAGCTCTGTCATCAACTTACCTACGTTTTTGAGACAAAGTGAAAAGGTATATTTAGAGGTTCTTCAGTTGATAATAACAGTTTCACTAAAAAGACAGATTTTAATTTAAAACTTTCTAATTTCAGGTGCCTGCAGAAGTATTAGATCAGTTAACATCTAATAAACGGCTCTACAATATTATACTTCAGAACTACCCATCTCTACTTGCATTGAAATGTAACTCAGAGCAGAAGCTGCCTACAGAACCAACAGGATCTAAGAATAAGCCTATTACAATGTCAATGAAACTCAAATTGAATAAAAAGAAAAAGAAGGATTTTGAAAACAAATTGGACATAGTACGAGAGAAACTTCTCCAGCCAATACCAGAGCATAAATCGGCTGCAATAGTTCCGAGATCTGAACGCCAGGATTGGATTACGAGGAATTTCACTGCGGATCACCACTATCTCAGGGATATCAGGGTGCATAGAAACTCTATTATGCATCGTGGAGCTATGATGAATATTGCTAAATATAAATTGCGCGCGTCGTCTTGTCCAGATATTTATAAAAACTCAATGTGGTCCGTGGAAGATCAGGAGGAAAAGGTACATCACATTTACAATCTTTCTGTCCAATGTCCCCTTCCCTAGGATTTTGTTTTTTTAAATTTAAGGAAGTGTATCTAGCGTAGGTAAAATAAAGACGTGATTGTCATTCATGTAGGTAACTTCCTCTTTATAGGTGACCCTTTGATGTTGCTCAAGTATCTTAAATACCTGTAGATCTGAGTAGACCAACTGATCCGTGATAATTATTATAATGTCTAACTGTATTACTTTCTTTTCTAATCCAGACATGGGGAAAACGAGCATTGGACACACTTAACAAGACCTTCGACTTCAACATGTTCACCGAATTCCATTTCCTGATGATGAATCTCTCCACTTTAGTGCTTTTCATTTGGTTCATCGTGCCTTACTTCTACATCTCGAACTTTATGCAATCAAGTGGTTACTCGGAGATCCAAGGCAGCTGGATGTTGAGTGTTTTCGGTGTGGCAACAATAATTGGTATCGTAAGTATTTTAATTAATAAATTCAACATACCTATTTATATATCTTACAAATACCTAGCATAACTCAGCATAAGTTGCTGCTAAGTTTTTTGAGTTTCATATTTTGTGACAATGACATGACACTTCCAAATAGGTAGTACCTTTTAGTTGTAGTCAGGTGAAACCTCGAACCGTAACGCTTCAGAATTCGAGGAATAGATGATTATTAAATGATGATTATTAACTTGGTGTTATTTTCAGGTGGGACTTGGGTGGATGGGCGACTTCTCTTGGGTGAACGTCACTAAGACTTACGCAATCTGCCTTGTCCTCTGTGGTGGGTCCATCATAATGTTCCCAGTTCTCATAAGAACAATGGACCCTACATCATCTTACAGCTTCTACATACTGGCTTTGAATGCCTTTATATTTGGACTGATGTTTTCAAGTTCGTATTCATACACTCCCAGTATTTTGGTGGAGCTCATCGCCTTGGAGAGGTTCACGATGGCTTATGGATTGGTCCTCTTGAGTCAGGGTCTTGGTCATCTTATTGGACCTCCTATGGCTGGTTAGTATTTTCTTATTGTTAGAAATAATTAATAATGTATCTCAACTCAACCCATTTTAGGTATTTACCGTGTTCATTTCTACATTAAAAATTTAATACAATAATTTATCACGATATGCAGGGAATACTGCATGAAATAGAAATTCAGTTAGACTATAATGTAGAAACGTCATTGTTCACGGTAAACAATAATCGTAAAAATGTAGTGAACAATATCGTTAAATTATCCGTCACGTGCAACAACGTTGTTCAAGGACCTTGACCTTTAAGCTAGGCTAGTCAGAAAATAATTAGAAGGGACAACAATTACAAATTGTAAGATCGTAGAATGTACCTACCTACATACAATTTTAAAAGGTTAAGGGACAACCACATTGAAGTTTATGCTTCCATCAGGCTGTCAAACAAACTAACATTACCTTATGTAGGTACCTATCTCACAAAGCTCAGAAGCATTAAAGTGCTGTAACTGATAACGATTATGTACCTATACCTACTCATTCATTGAGCGTTAGTGAATAAACTTAGCTCCTAATATAAGCACGAGCAAGCTACCAGAGACAACAGTAGGTAGGTATTTAGAGTTTTTCTATAAATAGGTCCTCTAAATAGATATCTAATTATCTTAAGTAGGTACAGGTACCGCATTAGGGATGATGTTAATGTTTAAATTAATTTCAGGTGCCCTGAAAGACAACACTGGATATTGGGACGCAGCGTTTTACGTAGCTGGTGTGTGGGTCATGGTGTCTGGTATTTTGGTGGCTGTCATCCCTTACACGAAGAACTTTAGGATCTGTGGCGACGCACCGCTGGCTAAGGACGCGGCTGGCGAACCTGATCCTAATATCAAAATAATTATTAGCCATTAAGTGACGTGACGAGTGAGAGATTTGGTAAAAATTGTAGCTTATAGATTAAATTTTAGGAACTTTTTTATTGTACCTATTTAGAAAATACTTTATTAGTTTTGAAGACAGATTTTATGGATAAAGACAGTGACTTTTTTTAATTTAGAGCTTGTTTGTGCCTGTTTTATTATGATAGTTGAGAATCTACTTTGTGTGATTTATTTTTTAACTCCAGTTTATACACCGAATTGTATTTTACTAGTAAAAATTCTAGATAGATTTTTTGTAATGGTCTTGTGTAAGTAGGTAATCTAGTTGCATCACGCTTACCTATTGGAAGAATTTATTCGGCCGGCACCTAAGTTTTGATGGTCGATGTTTTTTTATTTCTAGCTTTAAGTAGGTCTACCTATTTTCTAAATTATATTTACCTACCTACCTTTGCTTTTTTAAGAAAAGAACCTACTTTTAAGTAGGTACTAGTAGGTATTTTTATAACTCGTAACGTACTTAGATCAATCTGTTTTTTGACAAAATTTTCTATATTTTCATCGATCGTAAAAAATGTTCTAACACTATCCACAAAGATTTTGGGTTCGAATTAAATTATTTTATGAACCTCTAGAAACAATTTTATCAATAAATAATTGTCGGTTTCTAGGGCTAAGATAGGAACCTACCTATGCTATATTTTGAATTCTTTAGAAGATTGATCAATATTCTAAAGACAAGTCTAATAAATTATGATATCCTTCATTAGCCTTCGTCGTCGGCCATCAAAACGTGATTTGACGAATTTAAGCGATTTTAATCTTGTTTAAAAGTATTTTAGTTAATTAGATTATATAAATATACCTAGGGTTTTCTACTTATTTCTGTACTTCTTAGTTGTAATACTTACTTATTATTTTACTTTAAATTAGAAGTTATTGCAGTTATTTTTTAAATAAATAATTGCCTTTCTGGTATATTTTGTTTATTAATTCAAATCCTCGGTAGAATTTCCCATTATAAATGGTAGAGCAGTCTTAATGTTGCAACATTTTGGTTTTTGACTTGATACTTGTCTTACTGTCAGTCAATGTCAACGGCGCGGCGGCGCGGCGCCTCCTCCAAATTTGACATTACATTGGAATGCGATTGACATTGTCAATGTCATGAAAAAAACAAATAGTACAGTCGGCATTAAATTTTAGTGGTCAATCACACAAAGCCACAAGATTAGAAATATTGAACTAAGTAGGTAATTATGTAAATACAAGAACAATAAAAAAAACCTAATTTTGCAAAAGATAGGTGATCCTACTGATATGAATGAACCTCTACAAGTGGTGTTTGTTTAGTTCATCGGATTTTGTTAATAACTGTACCCGATAGTTAGTGAATGGGTTGTATTTTCGTATTAGATTTTATAGACTTACCATACATCGGCATCGTGTCGTGTTTTGTGCTAAAGTAAAGGTATCACTCACTCTCACTCGCTCAGGTAACGTAAATAAACAATCGATGAAGTTGCGTTGCGCCGTATTGCATGCGCAATCAATCTGCTGCAGTAGTAGTACCAGTAGGGTATTGATTTAAAATTGAAGGGCCCATCACAGTCTTCAGCATTTCAATCAAATCACGAATCTGAATTGTTAATTTCCTAGAACAGTGCCGTGTCGGCTAAATAGATCTTCGTCCAATAAAGTTTAGTTCCTTTTGTTCACCAAGTATTATTGTTCGAAAACCTGTTGAATTTGAGTTTTTTTCAAGAAAGTAGCAAACGAAATTTTGTTACACCCATCACCCATGTACTTTCAACCTTTTTGGTACGATAGCGTTGAAACATCACAATGAAGAACATAAATCGTAGGTTAGTGATTTTAATTTTAAACCTCTTTGGACTGTTTGTATTGAAATGTTTTCCATTTTTGAATATATTTCGTGTTTTGTAGAATCGTCCATTTTGATCTCAAAGGTGCTCCATGGAAGGTCCCCTATTTGAAAGACGTAAGTTATTGTTCAGCTGATAATAAAATTATCTTTTGTTTTATTTTACTAAGATAATTCACAAATATTTTCAATAGCTATGTAAGCCCACCTAAATATTTTGCTTTTTCTTCCTAGATTTGGCACCCAGCAATTTAACTTTATGTAGGTAGCAGAAAAGTACGATTGCACGACAATAAATTAAGTATTTATTGCTTTACCTACAATCCTTTCGCAAGACATATTAACCACTATGTAAAGAACTACTTAGACAAAATAACAATTAAGTAAATTAACTTTATACTTACTTACATTTGTAATAACCATCTACATAATAACATTCCAGGTGATAATAGTAGCAAAGCAATGGGGAGCGACGGGGATACTCTTCGAATGGGAGGACTCCTTTCCTTACACGGGGCATCTGATCAGCATTGGAAGTCTCGGTGGCAGCAGCCGTGATGGACTCTACTGTATTGATGAGATCAAACAACTACTGCAGTTCACTGCAGACAATGGATTGGAACCTGTAAGTATTGAAATAAGTAATAAATATCCTTGGACATTATACGCAGCGATATCTAGTCCCAAGCTAAGCAATAAGAACAATAATGGAGCTAAATGGAGGTGGTATTTGCCTCCCTACAGTCAGTACCCTCGTGTCAGTCCAAATTAATGAAAAATGTAACCTACCCAGGTATAGTCATTAATAATTTGTTTTAACATTTTTAATCCAACTTGGGCTTGCTACTTTTACCACCTTCCAGCATAGTCTGACTCTGCATCTGACATCTGCATAATAATGAACTCAAGTAGACATGGGCAATATGGACATGTCTTAGCTAAAGTTTAATACAATGTTACAATATCTTTAGCTATTATGAATACATTTGAAGAGCATATTTTCCCAGTATTTCTTATTTCCAACAACCACAACTAGTATTACTTCTTTTGTGAAAACAATTTAACTAAAAAAGGATAAAATGGACTAGCCAGGCTTGTATAATATGTTAGCTACTACCTATTTCTCATTTCTGTAACATTGCGAATGTTAGATGATATAGTTAGAGTCTGTAGCCTATGCTATTGCCGCTCTTGCAGTTTGAAGGTATAAATTGTTTCTTATTGCAATTTTGTGGACTTGATTTCTAACATCCAATAGTTTTAACTGGATAAAAGTAGGCCCACACCATTATGTTGTTGCCTGATAGTGTATTAGAACAGGCAGTAGAATCATTGTTTGAAGATGTGTCTACTAACACACTCCACACCATTGATTTAGCGCGTACTATTGGTTCGTGAGTGAGTGACCTAGCTAACATACCCCCTCCCGTTCCCCTCATCGTTATTTTTAAGTGGCGCGACTTATACCACAGATTAGATAAGTACAGATACCTCATCTCGAACATTGAAATCACTCCTTTTCTTCGGGCTATTTTTTGGTGTTTGATTTTTGCGGCGCCCCTAGCGGCGTTTAAGTCTTGCCTGCAATCAAAAATAAGTAACTCCATCTAGTGCTAAGTAGCATGCAGTCGGATGCTTAAACGCTAGGTGACGCCGCAAAAATCAAACACCAAAAAACAGCCCGAAGAAAAAAAAAGAGTGATATCAATGTTCGAGATGTACCAGTGCTTATACCAACGGATTACGGTTCCCTGCACAGATCCAGCTAGTCCAGTCCCTCGGTCACCTAGAGTTTGTTCTGAAGCACGAACAGTTTGCTCATCTCCGCGAGTTGCGTTACTACCCGTCGGTGCTGTGCCCGTCCCGGCGAGATGGCAGGGAGCTTATAGTGGCTATGATCAAGCAAGCGTTGGTGTTGCAGCCTACCGCTAACTACATACATATTGGGGCTGATGAGGTGAGTCTATTAAAGATCTAAGATATGTTTTAAGTGTTATTACTAGTATTATTTTATCTGTGGTGCTATGTGTATTTTTGGTAGTGGGGACTGCGTTTTTTAAAGTCGCAGTAGCCACTACAAAGAAGTGAAGTGAAGTCCCGATAGTTTTAAAGTGTTTTATCTAAGCGTGAGGAGTGCCAGATTAGCATGGTATGGTCACGTAATGAGGAGGGGTGAAAGTCATATCACTAAGAAAGTTTTGAGTATGAGTGTGGATGGACATACAAGTAGAGGAAGGCCGAGGAAGAAGTGGGTGGATTGTGTGAAAGAGGAGTTGACGAATGATAGAGATGAATGGAAGAAGAAAACGTGTTGTGCCGACCCCACCTAGTGTGGGATAAGGGCAGGGGAATGATGATGTCTAAATGCGTAGATTAAGAAAAATATTCAGAGACTATACTCGTACATACATACTTAAGCGTATATCGTGTCTCAAGCGGTGATTCATAACTCAGTTTTCATAGAGAACTGTCAAAAATCGATGCTTAAACATAGACTAAATTTTGAGTGAAGTCTCTGAATACGAGCTTTAATGCGCAAAGCGTCTAATGAGTAGGTAGTAGGTCTAACTAGAAAAAATATTTAAGTAATGTAACAAAACCTCCAACTCGTGAGCGATAGGGGTCGACTTCGGCGCTAGGGGTTCCGTGGCCGAGTGGTTTAAGCAGCCTGGCTACAGGGCGATCGCTTGTATCATCGCGGGTTCGAATCCCACAGAATTTAATTAATGCATTTTTTTCTTCTAGGCGTGGCATTTGAACAAATGTGCAGAATGTAATACCAAAAGTAGCGTGTGTGGACTGGATTCCCTCTTCATTAACCACATTACTGCAATCGTGACGGAGATTAAGACGTCCTTCCCGAATGTGAACGTCTTAATATGGGACGATATGATGAGGGGGGTCCAAGAAGAGTCTTTGTTGGGTATGTATTATATTATTCTTGTTATATTTTTTGGACTTTTTGTGTCGAAAAGCTTAAAGAGTCTTTGTTGGGTATGTATTACATTATTCTGAAATTTTTGTACTTTTTGTGTCGTAAAGCTTATATGCGCTTTAACACGAGCTTTAAACGGTGCGAAAGGAGAACCCGTGGGTAGTCAGCCCCACACTTATTGACCATTGTCTTTCCTGTGCATGTCTTGCTAAGCTGAGGAGATGCCTATGTTATGTAATGTAACTTTATGGTGAATTAATAAATTAAAATTGAAATTGAAATTGAGGGGATGGTTTAGGTGCTGGGCAAGCCTATATCTCAACAATGTCCCAGGCACTACAGTGTCCCGTTAAGTGGCAAAGATTGCCTCCTGATGCTGTATAAATCAACTAAACTCTGTTCACAGAGTCGATCGAATAGTTAGAAAACAAAACGCGCGCGATTGGCGTCGAAAACGGGCCACATTGCCTTATTTAATGTATTCCATAGTAAAAATGTAAAGGCCCGATTTCTTTCAGCTGTGGATATGTCCAAGTTCGTGACCCCAGTAGTATGGCAGTACGGCCCTGTGGGTGGTTTCAATTTGAACGTACAAATGTGGCTGAAGTACGATAAATGTTTCCGCGAAGTGTGGATCGCTTCGGCCTATAAGGGCGCTACTTCGAGCTGTCAGGTAACCAATCACACTGATTCCCTTTATGCATATTCTACCTATATTGGCAAAAACGCGTATTAAATCTGTTTTTGTTGCCATAATAATATATTAGTACTTAACAAGAAAAAAACATTATTTTAACCTATATCACAGATTACATAAGTATAAGTACAGATGCCTCATCTCGAACATTGATTTCACTCCTATTTTTGTTCGGGCTATTTTTTGGTGTTTTGACTTTTGCGGCGTACCTAGCAGTGTTTAGGTCTTGCCTGCAATAAAAAATAAGTAACTCCATCTAGTGCTAAGTAGCATGCAGTCGGATGCCTAAACGCCGCTACGTGACGCCGCAAAAATCAAACACCAAAAAAAAAACCCGAAGAAAAATAGGAGTGAAATCAATGTTAGAGATGAGGCATCTGTACTTATGTAATCTGTGCCTGTATTAAGTTGTTAAGTTTTATGAATAATACCCTGAATATAAGAAATTGTTTTTACAGTTGTTGCCATCTGTGGAGAGATACGTGAGCAATCAAGAGGCGTGGATACAGCAGCTTCAACAACTCGAGTCTACCAGACTGCAGATCAACGCCGTCGTACTTACAGGATGGTCCAGGTAAATTATTCGAACCTACGACCTTTCGTACTACCTCGGCCCACAGGCCAATTGCACATGTATATATTTTCTAAAATTCTCAATGGAAACTGAGTGATAAATGATCGCTGTTACGATTCACGGTTAAGTATGAACTCTTGAGTATGAACATAAGTATTTAAAAAAAAATAAGTAAACACAATTTGTAGTTCACGTCGCAGGGCGGCAATTGATGCGACTGGCGCAGGATCTTAGTGGTTGGCACAAGCTTAGGGAGGCCTATGCTCAGCAGTGGGTAAAGGTTGTGTATGATGATTGTACATACTAGATCTAGCGCCATGTACACTGTAATGTTTTTGTGGAAATAAATATATCTTATATCTTATCTTATGATGAAACACAATTTTGTTCTTATGATATGCTTTGTCAAATGAACAAAATTTACATTATAGATTTGACCACTACGCAACGCTTTGCGAGCTGCTGCCGGTCTCTCTGCAGAGCCTCACTAGTTGCCTCAAGATGTGGATCAAACCGGAACAAGTACCTACAGGTAAACTGAACTTACATGAGACTATACAATATAGGTCACTTTTTAACACTCAATGAAAAACATTACTACAACAAGAAATGGAATTAATTTTAAATATGGTTAGGACTGTATACAGTTTTGTTAATAAAAAAAAAAGAGATATTTGATCAAAAACAACTATGATGGCGAGATATTGATGGTTAAAACCACTGACGCGTGAACGTGAACGTCATTAGATAGATAGATATTTTTTGAAGTGGGTTGAAACACCGACATAATTTGGGGAAAAACAAAAAAAAAAGGTGTGTGGGTAAAACATGTGGGTAAAAACAGAAATACACACTAGATAGATAGTCTAGGTGATTTTTATAAAATGTAGTGGTTGAGTTTGCCCTATAAAACACGACAAAAACTAGCAATAGCTTACTAAATAAAATATTATCCTGTTATTTCAGAGCTATCAGCGTCATCGCCTGCGTACAACCGCGCCGGCGCGCAGTGCGCGCGCGGTATTATCAATCTTCATGAAGCGCGCGCGAGGGCACTAAACTTCCTCAACGGCGATCAGTGAGTCACTTTATACGAGCGAATGCGAAGCGAACTACGAATTGTCTACCAGAGAAAGCTCAGTCTTGTTTAAAAACATCATGGGAAATTACTCATTAAGAATATCCAAAGTTGTATGAACTATGAAATATTTTCCAATCGGCGTTTGGGTTTTCTAGCTAGACGAATCGTTTTAGCTAATTTAAGCGAATTTGCGACGAGCATGTGCGACGGTTAAATTGTTATGACTCCAGTATTGATATTTATTGGTGCATAATGTACGCCACGATTTCCAAACGCGTAGTCACTGCGCATTTGTAACGATCCAAGCTCACTGCGAACAAATTTACAGTCGCCTACACCCATGCACACTATCCGCGCGTTTTTAAAACGTAGTGGTGACTTACACAAAAACAAAAATCGTGGTATGCATAGGCTCTTAAATAGAGTGTGTCATAACCATACCTCAATAACGACTTTAATTCAATTAATACATAATGATAATGTAAAATATTTCGTTTTCAGAGTGCAAACGTGGATGAATCCATGGCAGCTGGCTCATAACTACACCACGCCAATGCAACTCACTCCTATCGCTAATTCGGCGATGATGTAAGTAGCACTTTATAAATCTAAGTTCGTATTTCTAGAGTAAGCTCTCATTATAAGGTTATAATGACAGCAAAAAATGTTATACATTTGTAAATGAGTATTTTTACGTCAAATAATGTCTTAGATATGCTACAATGAAGTAAAAATTCAGTATTTAGGCGTAAGTGCATTACAAATAAGAAAGAAAGAAAGAAAACATAGATAAACATACTCTGCTCACAGAGTCGATCGAAAAATAAACAAACGAAATGTGGTTTCCATAAATTTTGGTACACAGGTAAGTATTTTGCTACCGTGTAAAGTGTTTATTTTATAACTATTCGATCGACTCGGTGAACAGAGTATAGGTATTTTATAAATTATATGACCGGGTATTTATCACGTTACCAAAGTTAAATGTGTTCTGATCACGTAAGTTTAAAAAAGAGTATAGGTAATCTTGCCTGTTACAACGCATTCCCTATGCAACAGAGTTACCCTATAATTTCTAATCCTTTATCCCTATTCCAGTCTAGTGCAAGAGTTAAACGTGATCCGTTCAGACGTGTCTATCCACCTACTCTCCTTGACTGGGCCGCGTTCTACCGAGGAGTGGCTACTCAGCAACATCGAGCCTTTAACGACCGCTCTCCAGAAGATCGTTCTAGAAGCTTCCGAACGCGCGCTGATGCCGCCCTCTGTTGTACCTACCGTGTAAGTGAGAATTAATATACTTGGACATCCCAGCGTCTAGTCCAGCAATTTAATGCATGTGTTAACCGGATGACTGATATCCTAGATACTATACTACTACTATCATCTTGTCCCACTGTTGGGCAAAGGCCTCCCCCCGCTTTCGCAAGTCACGCCGATCCCATGCTTTCCTCTGCCAGTCCCTCACAAAGGAGTCTAGTTCGTCCCGCCATCTCATCCTTGGTCTGCCGCGTAGACGGGTGTCTGTATCAGGGCTCCCATGTTCCTAGATACATCTTTTTTAAATAGATACATAGAAAACACTCAGACACGAAACAAATATTTGCGGACCATTCAAATTGTCCCGAGTCTCAGGGGGCCTTTGACCCACTGCGCCACAGCCGCCGTCATATAAAAGACCGTTTACTTTCAGCACGGAGGTGAATATGGAAAGCTGAGGGCAGCCGACCCGGCCAGTAACATCTGGTCAGTCGCGGCGCGCCTACCGCCTCGCCATGCGCGCCGCCACCTGCGCCGCTCCTGTCACCATCGACAATACCAACCTCGATGACGACATAGCCCCCACTGTGAACACTATTACCCGTGCTAACACACAAAACATAAGTGATAACCAAAGTGAAAGTGATCATAGAAATGTGACAAGTGTGACAACCGACGTTGCTCAAGATTTCTCAAATGTTAGGGTGAAACTCGAGTACGATAGGAACCGAAACTTACCGAGCGATCCACCGAGTGAACCACCAACTGATCGTGGAAATGATGATCGACCTGATGATTATCATTCTCACGGTCGTAATCGGTCCGATAGCCACCGTTCTCGTCGTGACCGGGATAGATCCGATAGCCACCGTTCTCGTCGTGACCGGGATAGATCCGATAGCCACCGTTCTCGTCGTGACCGGGATAGATCCGATAGCCACCATCGTCGTGATCGATCCAAAAGGGACCATCGTTCCCGCCATCGAACTCGCAGCTCGCATCACAAGCGTAGATCGTCCCGTTCCCATCGATCTAACAAGGTTGCTACTCCTGAACGCAGAACAGAATTGCCAATTAGCTATCTTTCCTGCAACGAAAATAGCAAAACCGAAAAACAACAAACTAATAAGTATACTAAGAAACTTTGCACTCCCGATGATGAGAAACAACAATATCGGAGGCCCAGCGACTCTAGTACTGCGACTAGAAAGCTGGTTACCCCTGAAAATAAACAATCCTCACAATCCAAAAGTCGTGAGAGAGATATTGATCCATTAATGACGTATAATAATCGTTATATTGAGCAAGCCTCGTCTTTTAACCTACCGCAAAATGAAAGGTATACCCAACAACCACAAAACTGTGAATACCCTGAGACTACATCTACGGCCGACAACTTACGACGTTATAGAACTAATGAACGTACGAATGAACGCTATCGTTATTCTGAAAACCAGACTACTTTTAACCAACCACTAAGTTATCAGACGAGTCTTGTAGCATACGGGAACCGTTATCCGTATAGTTATGCCCATAATGTATCACAAAATAATCACTCTACTAACAAGACAAACGGAAGTTCATCTCAGCAATTGCAAAATTAATTGTCAAAAAACTATCGTTCTAGTCACACAAGCACAATTGGAAGTAACCAATATGTGCTGCCTACTACCCTACATAACAATGGCTATGCAACTGAGAGAAATCGTAAACTTATCAAGGATTTTTTTGAAGGGACATATAAGGCAAATGGCAACTCTTTGCAACAAATGCGGGAATGGGAACACATGTAAAGTAAATGTATATATATACTTTGAGCTGTAGGTATCTATTAGTCTAGGTATACATTGGTAGCTTTAAAATAACATGGGATGTAATTATAAAACAATTGAACCCATAAAATATATGTGAAAGAGTAAAGACCTGATTTGTGAAAAGAAGTGTTCGTGGCGAGTGCTACTCGCAATTGTCCGTTTATTTTTAAGAAAAATGGGTCGCTTGACCTAGAGAGTAATGACTGAAAGGTTAACTTGCTCAAAATATATAGGAATGATCGAATGAGCCGGGTCTGAGTCTTGCTTGCCACATACTTAGGTACCTACTGCGGAAGGTTCCTAAGAAGACTTCAGAGAAAACTGCCCAAAAAGGGTGTTTTGTGACATGAAACATTTGTGTTCAAATTATGAATTATCAAAAGTGCTTTACGCCTAAGAATCCTTATTGAATAGGTATGTACCTCGAAGGACCCGGCTCAGTCAACCGAATCATCCACAAGATGACTGACTAGGCATTATGGGAATGTAAGGTGCTACCATCTGGTAAGAATAGCGGCGTTTTCGCCATAACATGCGAAGGAAAGATCGGAGTGGTTATTATTTAAAATAATAACATTACATAACTGACACACTGAGACATAACTATTATGTGTTTTGCGTAAATAGTCAGCTTCACAGTTTGCTGACTTTAGTAGTAAAATAGTGTGCCAAAGATGCATTTCGTCGAAGTGATGCTAAAACTGTATGAACACAATCGACTGTGTTCATACTGTTTTAGCATCACTTCGCTTCATGGTTGTTTAAGATTAGGACAAGAATACAGATTAGAAAATATATTTTTGACTTAGGTAAGCAGTTTTAGACAATTAAGTACTGCCTAAACAAGTTTGCCTAAGTCCTTAATTAACGCTTATGCCAAAACTGGACTAGTTAGAGTATTTCTGGTAGTAGGCCACAAATATGGCTCTGATAATAAGCTTATTACTTAGACCTTTTAGTAAATACAACTACTTGTATTAATATTTATTTCATGATTTCCATGGTACCTACTACAGAAGTGTAAGAAGGCTACAGTTATGTTTTTCAGGCAATGTAGACAAGTGCCACAAGTATGTATCTCAGTTTATCTTATAGAATAGGCAAGTAGGCCATATTATACGTGTCTCAATTTTTAGATGTAGACAAGTAGGCCACATACATCTAAAGTTAAGTGATATGTAGGCAAGTAGGCCATAAATGTATGTCTATTTATCTGAGTCGTGAGTTTAGTAGATATTTTATCTGGACAACTGTATTAAAAAGCAGTTTCTGAGTCCAGCAACCTATGCGAGGAGTTGGCTTACCCAGCATCTGAAGCTCAGGACCTGAATACGTAGTCAATGTTGTACTAAGTATGGTTGATTTGATAATCTACTTACTAAACTTTTAAAACTGAACTCAGCTTTTTGTAGAATTAAGAGTCAATGTTATTCAAGTAATTGGCTTAAACTAAGTGTTGTGTAAGGGAGTTTATAAATTCCCATTTATAAATGAAGCGCTTGTTAACAAATCTACGAGTAAACTATTGTATTATACTGTATACCTACTATTTTTACTTCTGAATATTGAAAATGTTAAAAACTATAGACATAAGATCAAGCAAAGACTTGCTATACTTAAGTGTACCTTACTTTCAAATCCTGTAGAATCGGGCTTAATGCAATCGTGCAGGTATTAATTATGTTGGCTTTTGTACACCAAATCGCCTAACGCCAAGTATACTTCGAAATAATTTAATTCTCTTTACTAGCCATCATGTTAAATAATTTTTTCATTTAAATATTTTGAAATTTAAATAATTTTGAATCACAGGTTGTAAGAACACTGAATCTCACTTTTAAAATTCAATTCGATCGAAAAAACAAAGGAAAAAAATGAAATAAAAAAAGTTTCGTCGGTACGGTGTGCAAAGGCCCTTATATTTAGTTCAAAGACCAAATTGTGGACCTAATGTTGTTTTGATAAAAGTATTCGTTCTTTGACTACACGTATTTTGTCTTATAAAGATGTTTAGCTTTATTTTGTTATTGAAAACCAATGCCAATGACTGTAAAATAACAGTTAGATTAATATTTAAAACACTTATTTTTTAGTAACTTTATAAATAGCACAATTAAAATACTTCACTACTGACTTTAGATAACTGCATTAGCTGTTTAGTTTGAACTTGCTCTACCTACTTCACTTGTTGTGCGAAATATCCGTCTTGAATAAGTGTATTTTTCGTAGTAGATGAATGTATTCTTGATGTGTTTTGTAGACACGATCATTAAATAATGATTCCAGAGTGTTTGTAGGTATACAAAGTGTTTTAGACTTGATATTATGTACGTACGATAGGTACATATACACTTGAAGAATGTGTACTAAAATAAATGTTATTTGAAAATATCTTGATGTGAAAACCTGTAGTTTAATTTAACCCTAGAGTGCTCGCGCTATGAGCATTTTGCCGCCCGCGGCACAATTTTCGTTATATTTTGTGTACTATGCATTTGTCATGTTCAAGCGTCCATGTAGCTGCCCCCCTGTCTTTCAACTTCTTGTGTTAGAAATAAAAATTAAATCAGTGCGCGAATTACTGCAGGAGACAAAGGTTATTGGAGGTGTGTCGCGTTTCGCGGCAAAATGCTCACCGCGCGACTACTCACGTTAGTAAAATTTATGGGTCTTAGTTTTTATTTTTGTTGAAATATTATTCATTTTCATTGCGTATAGTATTATTTCAATGTAAATATGGTATGATATTAGTTTTTATTTGTTTTAATTAATTATTGGCCCTTGTGTTTATGTTTTATTTTGTTTAGTTCATTTCATATCGATACGTCCAATATTTCTGAAAGAAATTGCCCTGGCTAAGAATAGACCACATATTGTTAGGAAATTTGGCGTGAACATCTTACAGAAATATCTGAGATACCAAATCTCTCGATTTGTGCCACCGAAACATCAAAATATACCCTCAGTTCGAGAAGGTATATGCGTCATCAAAGAAAAATAGAAGGACAAAAAAGGGTGCATTTGATGTGCAATGTTACTGTGCAACGAACATCGCATGTACATGTGCCAAGATTTATTTGGTGAAATACATGCCGTAAATGACGAAAACGAATAATGTTGTTGGTTTGATAATTTTTACAGTAATAATTATGAAGAAGTTCTAAAACACCAAAAATTATTACCTAAGATTTCCCAAAGCATTTTTTTCTAATTTCTTATTATAAGTTTTTGAAAAAAGTTTTCTATTTTTATAGTTAATGGTCTATTTTATTATTAAAACATAACAACAAATGCATATGACTCCGTATTAACAAAAAAAATTGCGGCGGCAAAATGCTCCCTACGCGATTACTCGCGTTTCACGAGAAGGCGCGACTACTCTAGGGTTAAGTCCTCGAATTTACCTTTGATTTAGGTACCTTAGGTGTAGGTAAGGTAAGTCTCATAATTATTTTAAAGCCTTGGGGGGCTTTGGGGATGGTACATACAGGATATAAAAAGACATTCATTAGGTCGGTATGAGATATTTCGGATTAGCCTAAATTTAGGATTGGCCTTATCCACAACTCCACGATAAATACGACGTAAAGCGTTTTATCCAACCCTCCAGATAATTTTGGTCAAAGGACACCCCTTCAAGATGAAAAATGAATTTTCCTCCGAAAAGAAAGGTTACTTTTTGCTCACTCCACGAACATCATAAAGAAATGTCACAATCACAATCACAGGAAATTAAGCACGTACTTACATATCTCTACAAAATATTACCTACTGCCGAGTTTTCTGTAATGGATGAGACAGCCAAGCTTATAAATGCGTGAGTTTTTGTGAGTCGCAGGAAATGTTCGTCATTATGCAGGTACGAGTAGGTATCCTACAGTTGAATAAATTCTGTAGGAATTTTATGTAAATAAGAAGAAACTTATTATTATGAGAGTCATTCATCAAGTCTTTTTGCCGATTTAATAAATCTACTGCCACGACGCGAATGGGTAGAATTTCTTTCAGTAGATATACCTACCTACCTACCTAGCTCTGTGCTACCTAGGTACCTACCTACCTTTTAATTCAACTATGCCTTGCTCATCACTAGGATTTTATCTGTGTCACTGGGTAGGTTGGTTAGTTAGGTACCTATAGTTAGAAATAATTATAGTAACTACCAATTTACCTACATTGAAAGTAAGTAGGTTAGGTACTTACTTACCCTAACTCTGACTCCTTTACTCCTTGTCTAATTTATGTAGCAATACTACCTACCTACATGTACCTACCTACCTAGTTGGTAGGTAGGTAAGTAAGGTTGCTCTAGTTAGGATATCCTAGAGCAAATTGAAATGAGTTTCCACGCCAAAAGCGGCGAGCGAACATCATAATCCAATTAGAGTGAACTTCAATGAGATTCCGGCGTCAGTTCTTCTCCGTGACTGAGCCATCACGATCGCCCGCGTCAGCGAATTAACGTCTTCTGGGTAAAGGTCCTTGTAGAATTCCTGGGGAAGAATTATCTAATTTTCCTTAAAGTTTCAATAAGATAAAAGCAAACTGGACGGCGAAGAAATAATGTCTATTAATAGTAGTATTGTACATACGAATAGGTACATACCTATCTACAGTACTTAGGTACCTACATTTAGAAGGTTTGTGAGTTGTGTGTGAGTTCAAACGAATTGCAAGACCTTATGACAGTGGCATGAAATATTAATTAGGAAATTCTAATTAGGAATTACAAACTTTCAGATAGGTATTTATTACAATCAATAATAGCAAAGATTACGTAAATTTGTGAAAATAGTACCAGATGGCGCAATGGCAATGAATGGAGTTCACTGGGGGATTTGAGGTGGCCGCTGGCCATATTTACTAGACGGCCATGACATTGGATAAAATGGATTTGCTTGCAGGTTTAAAATACCTACCTACTTAGGACCTTGTCTTGTTATAATAGGAAGTATGTCTACACAAAGAAATAGCTGTGTTCTTGGAAGCACCTTTCCAATAGAAAATGAATTAAAAATGAAATTGATGTGCAAGCTCCCTAAAAACACCTAGTCTTGTAAAGCCAGGAAGATCGCGTAAAGTCAATTAAAAACTTTAGCCGGCTATCCGATCATTAACCTCCTAAGACCCGGAACAATATTTTTTAAGTACTCATTGGTACACTCTGTACAGAAAAATGCACAAATTAAAAATTCGTTGTCAGACCCAAGTTTAAAAATACTTTATTTCTGTATTAATTGAGTTTTTGAGATGAAAATTTATTTTGTTTAGGTTAATTTTGAATGTTTGGAATACACCTATAATTGTAAAATGTATTTTTAATTAGTACATAAAAATGTACATTGGGTCTTAGCATTTACCTATTCGATTGTTTAGTTTAGTAAATAAAACAAGTAATATAGAAATTAAATTAAACTTATATTCATTATTTATTGTTATTATAGTACCTATATTAGGAACATACACATAAATTATATCTTAGTTTCAATTTAACAATTGCCTATTCAGTCATTTGGCGTTTTTTGATTTAAAAAAAATAAAAATTGCTTGAAAATAGTCTCTTCTCTTGAAAATCTTGAAAATCTTGAAAATCGTCCCCTTCATAATCAGAATTCTCAAGTATGTGACTGATTTGCTCTTCTGCGAGATCTGTAGATAAAAGTGAAATGATTACCAACCATCGAAACTCTCCGCGTTCAAGCTGGAAGCGCCCCTCTAGAGACCCAAAGTGCAAAAATATGTACAAATACTGTACGGCAAAAAGTGGCTTTGAGTCCCAAAGTACATAAAAATGAACTAAAATTGTGTGACTAAGAAATGATCTTAAGACCCAAAGTGCAGAAATATGTACATAATTATTCCATGCGAAATAAAGTAGGTTAGAAAAGTAAAATTCGAGTAGATATTTAAAAAATCTAATAAATTGATTATTGCTCAATGAAAACGTATATTAGTCTGATGTAATATCTATCATGATCATTTTGATAAATTACGATAAAAACTCACCAGCGCGGCGGGGCGGCGCCATCTTTTCTCACGTCCACTCGTGTGCATGACAGGTGGTGTCAAACGGTTGGTAATGTTGAAAACCATAGACAAAAAACATCACTCACATACGTCAACTGTCTAAACTCAAGCCCGCGAAAAATCAAAAAGCCTGCCGAGTTGTTTAAATGTTATGTACAGAAAAATGTACAGCGGGTCTCACTGACTGTAGAGACAGATGTTGTAATGGGACTGATGAAAGTAAATAAATATGTACATTATAATGTACCCGGGGTCTTAGGAGGTTAAGGTGGGATCCCAGCTTTGTTTGTTTATTACCTTTCAGAAGTTCAACGGAATTTGAGGTCTTTGAGCGGATTCCGAGTTGTAACAAATTGAAAATCTTTGATGCTACTTTGTAAACAGAATCAATTTCCTTAGTCTAATTACCTACGAGTATGTCTAGTTACTATTTTTTTATTTTTCTTTCTTATGGTGAACTGATTTGCCGCAAAAGTCAAACTCCAAAAAATAGCCCGAAGAAAAATAGGGGTGAAATCAATGTTCGCGATGAGGTATCTGTACATAATGTAATCTGTGGTAGGTACTTACTTATCTACCCACCTACCTACTTACTGAAAAGCCATAAGTATATTAGATATTTCCTAGGTCTAGGGAAATCCCGTCGCATAGGTAGGTAGGTAGGTAGGACCTACCTATTAAGGTAAACTGAACGGCTACCAATTCCACTACTGGGTAGGTATTCCTACCTCCTACCTAGGTACCTAGGCCTCCTCTTGTTTACGTCATTCTTTCCGTCCAATCCTTATCGAGTGTCTTCCATCCACCTGATTTCCGATCTATTGGGCTTTGAGCGTCCTTAGGCCACCATTCAGATTATGAGATGACTTTGCCTATCTTCCATCGCCTTACGAAATAGTTTCTCCTAATCGTGTCCTAATCTCTGAAAAGACACCAAGGAAAGCTATGTCTATGCTGGGGGGCTAAAAAGGAAAGTGCATTAATTTTATTGAATTGTTTAGCATTTTTACCAAAAGTTGGAAAAATGGCTCAAATTGATTCGTTTAAAAAATTTACGCGCTTGTGATAGATAAGTAAACTGAGGACATCGTAACCGACTGGCACACAGTTTATTGGATTGTAGGTAATTTACCTACTCTTCTGAACGAAGTCATGCGTCATTCTAAGGTTGACCGCCGCCGTCACGAGACGGGGTCAGTGCAAGACCTACTTATCATGTTTTTATTATTGACTTTGCTAACTTGTGCTTCGTTGATAACCAATATTAGTGGCGTCGAATGGGGACCATTCAGGACCTTGTTGTACTCCGATTTTATAACATGTGAGTTTAAGATCCAGTATACTACCTTAACTAGGTATTTGTATTTTTTGTTATTTCAAGCAAAAATTTTGTATAGTCTATCTATAAAGTCCTGACATGAATGTTTGAGGAACTAAAATTATTCGTGTATCTGGCAGCACCAAACAAAGGTATAACAGCTGTCGTCAGCTGTCATCGAGTGAGTTCAAGAACATATTTTCCTCTATTTTTTATTGTTTTCTTAGTTAAACTGCAATGAAATGAAACCGAACTACGCACAAAAGTATCACAAATAAGTAAAGTAAATGAGAGTGACACGCGGGAAGTGATTTTTAAGTTTTTAAGCAATGTTTAGCGGAATACCAAGTTGAACATATTTTGTGGGATTTGGATGATTTAAATGGGCGAACAGCATCTATAACGGGTATGTAATCGTTTTATTGGTTGTTTCTAATCTGCCTGAAGTAACAAATTGACCTAAATTACGATTTGGAGACCAAAAAAGGCATTGTTTACATTGCACATTTTTACGTCAGATTGAACATCACAGTAAGTCATGTTGTAGTGAGACCATCTAATCTTGATACATTAAAATGGCACACAGTCTAGCTACGTTTTCTGCCTACCTAAGTAGGTATTTAAAATTTTAACTAATTGCTTTATGTTTAAAATGCTTTTGATTACCTACTTTCAGTATTTTTTTTTTAATTTTCAGGTAGGTAAATCAGAAAGTACCTACGGTTAGGCGAATTCAAGAATGATGGGAAGTTTGAAACTGCTGTGAAACACAGTAGGGTCTGCCAAGAAAGCAATGGACAATTTTAATATTTGTGCACTACGGCAAAAAATAAAAATCTTATAAAAATGACAATGAAATCCAATTTTGTTTCATTTGCCTTCACCTATGTACCTATGTATGAACACTCAACAGTTTAACCTTTTAATCCAACATTATTACACAGATAAGCACAAGATTTAAAAAATAAAACATGCCTTCCCAAATTCCCACCTAAAAGCTGGTAGGAACTTTTACATGGAACGAACTGAAAGTATCAAAATCAGTAGTCACACTATAGGGTTGCTATATACATTTTAGCAGCGCCCTCATTTATTGTCACGACTTTATAGACAGACTATACGTTGGTTTACCTTTTTGTACCAGCTAGCTAATCATCGTGTAGGTAGGTCCACAAGTTCTTAATTAATATATTAGAGCTTTGTACTGTACCGTTTAAACCTTGCTTGCAGTGATTCAAAAACTTAAAATCCAAAATAAATAATACTCTCGTTCGTTGCTGTCACTGTCAGTAATGTCATTGACAGTTCTTAACTTTGACTTTGCGTTTTGCGTTGCGTGTTGTGAAATGCTGACTGCGGGGATTTGCGGTTTTGTTTGTTTTGTTTGTTATTTTGTTTGTTTGGTGCTGGTGAAGTGAGTGAAGTCATACTAAAGTAACATTAAATTCGTATGCTAAGAGATAATTTCAGAATCAGAATCAGAATCAGAAATATTTTATTGCAGAACTGAATTAAAAAATGAATTTAAAAATTAATTAATTATTTAGAATTTAAAAATGGAGAAAAGTAAAAGAGAGAGAAGTGCTAACTTTACATCCCAAGAAATAGACATTCTTATTTCAATTGTCAAGAAATACCTTCACGTTATTGAGAATAAGAAAAGTGATGCTGTTATGTGGAGGAAGAAGGAAACTGCCTGGAATAACATTGAGGCCGACTTCAATTCGCGGTCCGGCGGTGAAATGAGATCCAGTAAGACTTTGAGGCTAAAATACGAGGGCTTGAAGTGTTCTCTTCGCAAAAAAACAGCAGCTATGCAATCTGAAATTTATAGAGCTGATAGCAAACGGAGCAGAAAGCTGGAATTGGATCACTTTGAAGAACAAGTACAGTCAATGATAAGTTTTAGTGCTGATGTAACGGAAAACTCAAATGACTCCGATGATTCACCGCTATCACCCTCACAAATACCACCAGGTAAGATATAAACCAGGTATGGTTACCAGGTAGGTAGGTACCTAGGTACCTAACTCCTTATCTATCCATAAGAACACTATTTTTATTAAGATGCTTGTCATACCTAATGAGCTGCTTTAATATTTTTTAATAATGTGACCAACATGGTTGACACTCGATCAATTCAAGATGAATCAAATTAAACCCAGGATTATATTAAAAAAAGTATCTTTGAACATGTCAAAATAGCTCTTAGATAGCGGTAGAATACCTTCACATTGAAATATAGGTACTGTCAAAAATATAAAAAAGTTACTCTTTTGCAGATGTTGTTATTGATATACCAGTAGATCCTCTGAATGTAACTGGACATCCAAATGCAGCGGACATGAGATCAGACTTTTCAAATGGACATTGTACTTATGACAGTAAGTTGTTAAAACATGGGCAGTGAATGCGTTAACAAGTACCAACATCCCATAGTAAACTTTTGATCAGTCCAATCTCACTAGCCATCTTTGGTTTTGCTTACTGCTGTTAGTTATTTGTCACTTTGATGTATGAAAGTTATGTCAATAATCCATTTACAGTATGTAAAACCAAAGGTAGATAGGTTATTAAGACCAATAATCTAAAGGTAATTGAGATCAATAAATAATGTTAAAATAAGTTTTTTCAAAATGTATTGTTATTTGCAGAACAAGATCTACCTTTAGAGAGTGATGATTCACTGGTTTCTACAGCTGAGGAAAGAATGGCAGCTAATCATATGGCCATGAACAAACGGGGTATGTATTGTCTCTTTTCTTTGACGAGACACCCAGAAGACGTCTGGGTAAGACGTCAATGGTCAGAAATAAGTGTTATATTTTTATGAGCACTGGACAAGATTATATCTTTTAAATTAGTTTTCTAAAACCAATTTTTACCTTTTCTTATCACCATTTTTAATCTTCAGAAAAATTTACTACAAAATCCTAATAAAAGTTACGACGACGAGTTAAGTTAAAGTACGTAAATTACTTTAACGTACGTTCAGTAATTTTTTTTTATGAAATACCTATGTGTGGTTTAACACAGAAATAAATATATAAAACATTTTAATCTTTCTATTATTTTACAGCTTACCAGCAAACAAACCACATAAATGAATGTGATCAAGCGAAATTGGATTTATTAAAACTTCAGAGAGAAATATTGGAAGCTGAATTAACAGAAAAAAAGAGACAATATGAATTCAATGAAATGGAAAGGAGGTGGAAAGCTGAAGAGTATGAATTAAAATTAAAAAAGTTAAAAAAAGAATTACAAGAATGATGTTTGTTTTTGCAACTGTGTAGAGTTTTAGTGATCAGGCTGACTGGGCAACTAGGTAGTCGCCGAAGTGTCGCTATTGTCTGTAGTATTGTAGCCAAGCGTGCGCTTACTTGGCTATAAAGTTGCCCAGTCGCGATGTGGTTGCGACAAGGTAACCCCGGCGAATAGACGCGGCGTCTTGTCGCCCAGCAAGCTACCAACCACTTAAAACAATTTTATAAATTGTTAATAATGATATTAATGTAAGATACTTAAGTATTATTTATTTCTTGTGAAGATGACTGGATGTATCTTAGGCTATTTTGCAATATTTTTCTTCTGTTTGTTTTTTTATTGTTATAACTAAGTATCTATATTAATTAATTCAGATTATTTATGAATCTAATCAATCGCGGACACAGTTATTTTAATTTTAAGTTTAGCTTTAGGAACTAGGTAGGTAAGTACCTAAATATTTAAAAATTCTTGTTAACTTTCCACGTAAGTATTTCAAACATTGTACAAATAAAAAAATAATTAAGTAAATACCTATGTTTTTTACTAAAATGTCTTTCCATAAGATTCTCAGTTTCATTTAGGTAAGTACCTACATAGACGAATAAGTTAATAGGTAGGTTAAAGTAGTTCATAGTCATAGGTTCAAAATACAGTAGGTAGGTACTTTTTTATGAGGTGTTGGACTAATGTGTACCTAGATGCTGTACGAAACCGTGTACAGAAGTTTGACAAATAAATTAAGGTAAATCTTGTAAGGTCAACCTTGTTTACCTAAATAAGGCTAGACCACACTATTTTATTCGCAAATAAAGGAACATACCTACTACCTATATTAATCTGTGATTATTTATACCTAGTACCTACCTACCCACCTAACACAAGTAGGTAGGTAAATAAATTAAATAACTTCATATCAATGAATAACAAGTAGGTAAAAGATGGGTTCAGTCACCAGATAGTGTCAACAGTTGAACTCATGACTGTTCCTTATCATTATCACGACAAGCGAAAACAAAACGTTAAGATTACAGGCAGGACATAAAATTACCTCTGTTGTAAATTTAGACATTGATTTCTTTTACAAAAAATTACATAGGTACTATAGCTTAGGTAGGTACCTACCTACCTTCGTAAATGGATGTATTGCCCAGTTGGCCCCAATAAAAAATTAAAAAATGTTAGGATTTTAGGATCTGACGAGGATCATTAAAGTTACGAGTTTGAACAAAAACAAAATAAACAAACTTGAGATCTCCTTACAACAACCTACCCCTGTATTATAAAATTTTAGCTTTGACTCTAGTTATAGTCTATTTAACTCAGGAAAGGCTACTCGTTGTGGTCACATAACTTCACGAGTAACTGCCGCATCATTGGGCATGGTGTGAATGATGTCACAATGCATCATTCGGTCATTGTTAATTTCCTGAAACGTATCTCCTCGCGACAGCCTGACTGATGTTTCGCATTCAGCAGCATTATGTTTTCTGAACTTTATCTATAGACGTGTTGTTATATCAAGGTTGTGTATTGCTAGCTTCATTACCATTACCATTTTTCGTTTGATAAACAGTTTTCAAATACCTACATAAACAAAACAGGATTCATTCATTAATTCAGTAGGTAAGTAGGTACTATGTGATATTGGCCAACTGAATTAAACTATGAGTGAATGAGTAAAACTAGTAGGTAGGTAGGGTACTACACAATCTGGGTAGGTAATTACCTAATTTCCCAGACCCCCTAGAACACAATCAATCAATTGGTTTATCTATGAGTCTCACACAGAGAGAGTCTCATACAAATGTTTTCGTTCCAGGTGACCACAATAGAACCTTGAACCTTGACGTCAGCGGCATCAAGGTCTACTTCTACGACTTCCAGAACAACTACAACGTGACCTATGAAATCGAGTCCGCGGTCGAAGGGATCACTTCCCACTACAACTTGGACATCACCAGACGTCTCGTCGTCTTTGTACCTGGATACAAGTCGAATATCAACAAGAAAACCGAGGAGCTAGTCAGGCAGACCTTCAAAGACGTCCCCAATATCTACCTCATCATCATAGACCATTCGCTATACACTTCAGCTCTTGGAGGCAAGATTGTTAGTTACGAGCGATCTGTCACGCATGTTTACTACATTGGAAAAGCTTTGGGTAGATTTTTAGCAGGGCTGCGAAATAGTGGATACCCCTCAAGCAACATCCACGGTATTGGACATAGCCTGGGAAGCCAGATCTTCGCTGTAGTCGGTACAACTTACACAGAACTGACTAAAGAAAAACTATGGAGGATTACAGGTATTGATCCAGCTGGTCCTTGCTTTTCGAACAGCTTTATCAATGATCAGATCAGGTCTGGGGTCGCTGGGTACGTGGAAGTGTACCATTGCAATGCAGGAGGTTTGGGTACGACAGCAGTACTGGCTGACACTGACTTCTTCTTCAACAAGAAGGGGAAGAAACAGCCTGATTGCCACGAAGGTCTTATACCTGGAAAAGGGGAGTCTGATGCAGCGAAATGTAGTCATAAAGCTTGCGTCAAGTATTATATGGAAACTGTACATCATCCGCAATGGTATTTGGCCTGGCAGTGTAACTCCTATGATAACTTCTCAGATGGTAGGTGCTCCGGTAATGAGGTGACCATAGCTGGGTACAATAACCCTGGTAACGCTACAGGGGTGTTTTATGTATCCACTGAGGGGTATAATGTTAGGTAGGAATATCAGTGAGGGAGAAAAACTCATACCTAGGTACCTAATTTCAGTGCCAACCAAATGCTCGTTAGTCAGTAGGTCGTATTGTAGCGTAATTATCAAAATTGAATGTATACCTACCTACAAACACAGAATCTAGAGGCGAATGAATACTTATATTATATGTAGGTACCTAATATTTTAAAGCGTACCTACCATGTACCTTTGATGTGATTGATATTGGTACTTAGTACTTATAATAGGGTAATGCATGTAGGTAGTTGCAGATCTATACATAAGGACGTATGGTATGATACACAAACTGTCAGTGATCAGATAAAACAAACAATTACAGACATAAATACCTACACAGTTAACATATTGTGGTGTGATAGAATACTGGTAGCTTCTGTAATTTAAAAGGACAACTTAGTGTTATCGTTTATCTAGATTTATGTTTGTCTTTGATGAATTATTTATTTAAATATTAAAATATCAAAACTTGTCATTGTCTTTGTCTTGCAGGATCTTTTTGCGGTCTCAAAAGCAAATAATTACGTCAATATTTCAAAAATACGTACCTTCTTACCTAGATCGAGTGTAGGTACCTATTGTGGTTATTTCGACTTTTTGTCAAGTGTTTGAGGTTTTTTGACTTCTTTGTAAACTGAATTTAATTATCTACTTGCAAATATTTTACTAGATAATACGCAGTCAATTAATTACTTCTATTATATAGGTAGGTAGGTACTAGGTACTCATACACCGCCTAAGTCCTGAACTGAGCTAAGGTAAACTGGGAACAAGTAGGTAAGCTTAAAGCTCTCATAGTTTGCGGTGGACGCAGCACATGTATGAAAAACTGGCTCAAGTAGGTGAACACAACTTGAGAACTAAGCTAAACCACAGATAATAATTAGCTAAACTTATTATTATCACTTGAATTCGTGGATTTTTGCTTTGCTTTCTTTAAATTTCTGACTGAAAACTGTTCTGGCGTTCATACGTTCAATCGTCAACCGGCGCCCGTACTCTCGTGTGAAGGAACCTTAATCTTTTCAGTAAACACATTACGTAAATCTGACTGTGACACAAACTTAACATAAATATCCTGGTGACATATCGTCACCATTTATATACATCCATAGAGACATTCTGAATAAGAAGAAATGATGGGAGCCATAACTCAAGGCCTTAGAGCGGTAAAGAGCCTACAGAAACCGAGAGAAGCAATTTTTATAAAATTTAAATAAAAAAAGATCAATGAACACGTTGGATGGAACGGGCAATAGAGTCATCTAGCTTTTAAGTCTGTAGGTAGGTACATGTTTAAGTGAACCTTGAGGTCCTACAGAAATAAAAGTATTTTTCTTTCTACGAGTATTTCCAAGAGAGCGCTAGACCTTTTTTTTTGAAATTTTGAATCCCTTTAAAAAAAACGTGATCTCCGAAGCATGGAAGCGTTCAGCTGTTTGCAGTCACCCATCCAAATGTTACCACTCAGAACTTGTCGTAACTTCAATCAGCGATCTATCAAGAACATCTGACGGTCTCAAATTCTCAATAAGCTATCTATCGTTTGCTTACTGTGGGTAGATGGTATGGAAGAAATGTCAAACATCTACCGACAATGGGCAAAACCAAAGAAAGGTAGGTTACCTAGCCGTAAGAAAGCTATAACTGAAAACACAGCATCTTTACAATAACAATATTCTTACTTCATTATTATGTCTCTACAAGCTATGGCGCGAGCAAGAGTTATTGTCGCTTATGGGATGTTATATAATACGTGCCTGCGACGTCTCCTGAAATATGCCTTCAACAGACGAGGTGAGGAAGCCTTCGAATATTAAACAGCATGATTTCCTGAACCTTTGTATCCTATTTCCCATAATCTGTTTGATTTCGAAAAAGCGAATTAGGATCCGAAAAGACGTTCTCACTTTTTTTAAATGATTTTATGGTAGTTTAATAGTAACCTATACCAGCGAGTATGTATGAAGAATGTAGGTAATGAGAGTGAATGAGGCGAAGGAGGTGTGTCAGGATCGTAGCAAGTGGAGATGGTCTCTGCCTGGGAAAAATGTATGTTTTAATTTTCTAAGTTGATACAATTTTCTTTATTTTTTTTATTTGGAATTGGATTTTAACACGTCTCAATGTGAAGGAAAATGGCTATCTGTAGAGGCACAATACCACCTCTGTTTTTGGGCATGGCAAAATACACATTAGTAAAATGTAATATCTAGGTTCTATTAAAACATTAAATAAAAGAGAAATAGCAAGTAGTTCTAACTCATAATCATTTGCTCGGCCAGTGAATGTTTCATTATAGCGAGAGAATTCACAGCACACCGAGATACTAAGGCTGAGTTTAGAATAGTTTAGGACAATATTGAATTCCAGATTTGAAATAATTCGATTTCTCTCTGCTTTTGTTAGGTATATCAGTGTTCCACAGCCTTATCAACAGAAAAGACAATAAAAGACACTAACTAAATCTTAATGATATTTATCTAAGTATTTGAAATCGTCAAATTGCTACTAAGTCACTATTCTTAATTCAAATGTTAGCAATTAATTACTACTTAGTTCATTTGTTTGACAGTTTTCTATGAAAAATTGTAAAATGGCCGATTCAACAATTAATTTCGTAGAATCGGAATGTTCTATTTAGCCCCTTGGTTGCCTGGCTGTTTAGTAAAGTTACTATACCTTACAGTGAGACATAGCACCTCTTTTTTGAAGTCTGTTAAAAATGTAAATAGGTAATAGGTATCCAGTGCAGCCTTCCCACTACACACGCTGCACGGAAGCAAGACAACGCTATAAATTGCAGGGTACATGCATTCCGCTAATGTGTTTCGGGAAATTATCTAGATATTCGCCATTTCTAAGGTACCTAATGTCTGTTATTTGTGAGCACTGACAATATTTACAGTACCTAATGTAGGTATTTACATTTTTACCATTTTCAGCTTCCAGAAAAGGTTCTTAGCTAAACGATAAGCGTTGGAAAACCTGAGGCCCGAGAGCAGAGGCACACCAGTTTATTGTAGTATTGATTGGTACCTAAGTATTGTTTATCGATTAGCTGGTATGATTGGTAAAATAAGCCCGATTAATTAGCTAGTCTAGAGATGTTTTGGCCGCTGACTATTCATACTAAGCAAAATTACCGGCATGTTGCTACAAATTAGCAAACCAGCACCAGGTGGCAGAGAATTTAGAATTGTTGTTCTGATAGCTCCGTGCAACTGCAACGGAATTGGAAATGCTAATGTGGAATGTCTCTAAGTTTGCCCTTTACTGGATATTTCGTATGGGAAACTTTGTTCCATGTGTAGCTTCATTTGGAGAGCTGAGGTAGGTATGATTTTAGGTGTGTACCTTACCTATAATTATAAGGTTAAAGAAAACTAATTACAACACAGTCTAGTCAACACATCTTAGATGATTTTTGGAAGTCATCATTGTATTACTTAAATTTAAGTTACTTACACCATTTTTAAAATTTATCGGCACTCTATCTACGTATATGTAGGAAGAATGCAATGCAAGACTGCAATGCTCAATCACAAAGAGCTTCACAACATACGTCTGTCGTATGTATTAATTCCATGAAATTTCATTCAATAAGTACGAACCTTTTGAATTAAATTTCTTTTTCATCACCGGTTTTATATTAGCAAGAGCCTGTCTTCGCAGAACCTATTGTTTGCAGGTATTTTGCTACACATCAATAGAGCTTCGCAGATTTAAAAGTATTTTAGCTCACTTTGGACAGGCTATTAAAAAACAAAACCAGTCGCGGCCCCACTAGCCTTTTCGCCGTGGGGAGTCCGCTCAATTTGCCGCTCTGCTGTATATGCCACAGATTATACAGAACAGCTGGATATCATCAGGGTCGGACTGGCCATATAGCCGAGGCGGTAGCTCAGCTGGCAAACGCTATTTAAGCCTTGTGAAGTGAACCATCAAGCTTCAAACTACCTTGTAGGTAAGATATGGTAATTTGGACTTTAAACTACTACAATACTATGGTAATTGATATTTTTTGTGTTTTTTACTGCCCTCCGGTTGTCTTATTTACGATTATCCAGGCTCTGTTTTCGGACTTTTGTCACTAGTTCTTATGGCTCATTCCGACAGCATCATCATCTTCCTATCCGTTTAGGTAACAAATTACGGAGGACTGGCACAAAATGCACTATTTTTACTGTTTATTGTACCTACAGGCTACAATTGAAAATACACACAATGGAAACAAAAGTCCGAGGGTACCAGCAATTTATTTCTTATCTCGAAAAAACAAAATTCAGTTATATTGACATTATTTTCGAATTTAATTTGTATTAAAATGTTAGTGAGTAACCTACCTATCTACTACTTAGTTTGGTGCAATCTTGTTTTTATTGTTCTGTGGATGCAATGCAATTTATGTAAAGTGCACCAGCTTTCCCTTCGTCCTGTGCCAGGCGTCGCCGGGCGGAACGCAAATATTTCGCGCCGCCGCTATCGAATTAAATCTACCGTAAATTGTGGAGTTTTCCCGATTTATTTTACGAATAAACGCTCACTTGTGTTGTGCCGGGACACGTGCTTGACATAAGTGTTGCATGATTGAACTGCGAAAATACCTGACAAAGTCAAAGTTTGCACGTGGATTTTTAAAGGGGAATTTTGTTTTGTGTTTAGGCCTGTTTTGACGACCTCTGTGGCGCAGTCTGAGACGCGGTTGTTTTATGCGAAAATTACGTATCCGTTCCGTCGTTTGAGTGTGAAAGAGTAACAAAGACACTTCCATCCATCCATCAATCCATCCATAGTTACAAACTTTCGCATTTATAATAATAGTAGGATAATATTCATCTCAACATCACAGTGAAGCGTAACACAAAGCTCCACCCGCGGGCGACATTACATTTTAAAACACTACAAACTAAAAGTTGCAAGTATTTCTCAAAGCACTTGTCTGACGTACACAAATTTTTGCAACAAAGCCTGTCAAGTGGCATCTCACTTTAGTGCATCTTGTAGCATTACGATCATGCTTCCTTCACTTGTGTTGCATTGTACATAGTAGAGTCACAGTATTACAATCCTAGAAATGTTTCACTTTTGTAATTTGAGGAAACCTGAATAGATAATAGAATTTACCAATCTAAGAATCATGGTAAATGTCCCTTTAATCATTAATGAAATTGATAAAATATGCTTAATTTTCAATGTTTCATAGCGTGTTATTTAAACCCTGGAAGTATAGGAAAAACGTACAATATGTAAATAAAAAAGGACTGCAATATCATTATTATCATATTGTATGGTTATTTCCGCATGTAAACTGTGCTTATGGGATTCACTAGGGTACATGATTTTTGTCAGCTTCCTCATATTTATAAACTAGTGCACCTACGTCCTCACAAACTTTTGTATTTATAATATTAGTAGGATAAATTCGTTACAATACAATATGAACCTACGTCATAGTATCTAATGCTAATTGGTCGATTGTCATTATATAGTTGCACTTCCTAACAAATACGACATATTTGTTTAGAGGAGTGTTCGATATACCAAAATGTTTTTAAAACTTTGTCTGTTTTTGTTTTTTATGAGATTTGATTTTGGAATTTCGTGGGGACGAGGAGCATTTGAAAAATATGGACCATTTCAGATGGTGCTCCGTTCGCCTTTAATTAAATGTAAGTAAGTATTTTCTTCTCATATGTCATCTTCCCATCTTATGATATTTTTCTTATCTTCACATCTTATGGTCCCATAAAAATTGAGGATCTGAAGAGGATCTACGGAGCTATGAACAGAGTGCTAGAAATTTCTTTCTTATGTTATTGAAGTAGATTTTTTTTTTAATGTTGCTACTTACTTCAGGTAACCTCGACAGAAATCTAAACTTAGATGTCAGCAAAACCTATATCTACTTCTACGACTTTGCTAAAGACTTCTCAGAAGCCTTCCCAATCACCCACGCGGCCAGACACATTCTAGATACCAAGAAATTGGACAAGAACAAGAAGTTTGTCCTCTTCGTCGGTGGCTTCAAGTCCCAGATCCTGAAGAAACAAGAAACACGAGTCCGTGAAGCTTATAAAATGTATCCAAACAGCTATCTAATTATGCCAGATCACTCACCATACACAAACAACAATGACGGAGATATGAACGGTTTTAAGACAGCTGTTACGCATGTCCACTACATTGGAAAAGCGATAGGAAAGATGTTAGCAGATCTCGTGAAAGGAGGAGTCAGTCCGATGAATATCCACGCGGTAGGACACAGTTTGGGAGGACAAATGCTGGCGCATACAGGTACCACCTTCTTCAACATCACAGGAGAGAGGATAGCAAGGATAACCGCGCTCGATCCCGCCGGCCCCTGCTTCACGAAGAGCTTCATCCACGAGCAAGTGAGGGCAGGAGTCGCGGAGTATGTTGAAGTGTATCACTGCAACTCCGGCGGACTAGGGTCCTCCAGCATCCTTGGAGATATCGACTTCATTATCAATAAGAGAGGGGAATCTCAACCTGATTGTGGAACTCCATTCGTTCCTGGTGTATTTGATTCGCCAAAAGCCGCAACATGTTCTCATGAGACATGCATTGACTTGTGGACGGCTTCTGTGAAGAGTAAGGAGTTGTTTCCTGCTTACAGCTGTGACTCTTATAGGCACTTCAAAAAGGGACTTTGCAGTAGAAAGAAGACTCTAGCGGGTGCGTGGAACCCCGAAACTGCCAAAGGAATTTACTACGTCTCTACTAAAGGTTATGATTTGAAATCAATTAGATAAACTTTGAGAGTTTGTATCTTTGTTTATCAAAGTACCTTAGATCCTTTCTATCTCTACAAAGAATTATGGCGAGGATGTGCCGACTACTCGCTAAGTTATGACTTTGCGAAAAGGTTGATAAGCCGGTGCGTCCGATTATGCTATTTTTAATTAAAAACTCCTAAAACATACTAATCAAACTTGTATGTTATTTTTAACCTACTTCAAAAAAGGATTTATTCCATAGATAGTGGACTGATCCTTAAAATATTTTTATTGTAAATTTAAGTACTTACCCTAATTTACTACTGACTTGGTTCCATAAAATGTGGATCTGATATTCTTTTCGAAATTTCTTTTCTTACGAAACTGAAGTTGGTTTTTATAAATCAAAATTTTTCCTTAGACCAATTAAGTAGTTCCTACTTACAACTGATAAGTACCAGCTACTTAGTCATGAACGATGAGTAATTACGACCCAAAAACCACATCACCCGAAGTGGCACCTATTAGTCATTCAAACTGTGTAATTATCATTATCAAGGCTCTAAATATATCAAATACTTATCTCATATAATAATTAAACATTGAAACCTAGTAATTCTTAGGTAAATGCTCATATTTTGGAGAAGTAACCTTTCTTTAGGTTTATAGGACGCTGCTAGAAAGCTAACTGTGTTTTAGGTTTTTTTAATTTCTCACGATGTGTTTGTTCGCCGTTTAGGTTGGGATAAGGCGTAAAATTTTTCGATATATAAAATATATTGATGCACTATTCATTACAATAGGTCGTTTTATATGACTATTTATACAAAAGAGTTGTCATAATAGAATTATGTTTTGTACACCTTATCTAAAAGGTAATGTACCTAAAAGGGGCTGTACCTCGAACTCTGTGATATTTGCCGATGTGTCACTATCATTGGGTGTTTGTTCTACCTACATGAAAAATATGAAAATTCACAATTACATTAAATACATAAAATTGACTTTAGGTAGAGTGTACGAAAAAAACAATTAAAATGATTTGTACTGGGTATATTCCCAGCGATAGACATTTCTTTTCAGATCCTTATTCAAATTTAGAGTCCTTGAAGATGATTAAAGGATTTAGTCAGAGGTGCGTCCAAATCCATAGATTTGTGTGATAAATCTATTTTTCGAAAAATCTATACAATGTAGCGCCTTACATTTTGTCCCATTTCTCTCCCTCACTGGTCGTATTACACTATGTTGTTTTCTTGAGTGGCACTCCAGAGGCACTGAACACGGAGTTACATTATAAAAACATGGGTGACGGGAAGTCACTCCATCAAAGCACTTTAGGTACAAAAAATACTACTTACTAGTTTTTGATTTCCCTATGCCTAACTAAACTGGACATAGTTAGAGATAATATTAGTATTAGTCTCATTGGGGGACAGGATCAGTAACACGAAGTTTTAAAGACGTGTTGGTCAAGTGGATTGAAACATCGACTTTCGTTTCGAAGATCGTGGACGTCATGAAGTCACGGATCGTGAATAATATACCTACGAATGTACACTGAAACGCTAACTTTTTAATAAGTAGGAGCACAGATAAAATAATTACATAGTATTATTTTATCTGTGGTAGGAGTAACTTTAGCAATCACAAATACATAAGATCTGCAAATCCACACAAAATTTTCAGTGTTAATTATAAGGCATTGTGTATTTTATTACAATTACACGAAAAGGAGATGGTTCTCTTTGTTCTTTACACAATTACACAACGAGATGAAATTAATATGAAATATTTGCAGTTAATTAACTCAGCGAAACTCAACAACAATGGGATGCCGACGATGCGCTTCCTCAAGGAACTCTTGGGGAATAAGCTAGCAGCGGGTTCTTTGAGACGCGGTCACAATTTTGGTGACCGCTATCTTAGGCCCCGGTCTCGAATTCTGCGGGCAGCGGGGCGGGAGCGGGCGACGAGCGGGCAATGAGCGGGCAATGAGCGGGTGACGAGCGGGCGACGAGCGGGCGACCAGCGGGAGACGAGCGGGCACTGACAGTCCGCGCGTCATCATTGTGTAGTGTTGTGCGGATAGTTATACCAAATCTCATTTTCTATTCCTGGTTCGATATTTTTGATAAAGTACCTAAGTACTTAGAAATGTAACTATTATTACTATTAAAAAGAGATAAATTAAAAAGAGATCGAAACTAAAACCATTTTAATTACAACAATTTTGATTTACGTTTTTCATTTGTATGTTTTTCGTGTGATCAATTTGTTTGGTTCATTAAGTATTCACGTACAGATGAACAATAACTCTCACATTTAAACAAAAATAAATTTTATGGATTCAATTCAGTCTCGCTCGATCCCCTGAACCATGAATAGGTACAACACTACACCGCGTAATCTGTCCGTCTTGCCAACTGTACCATCATCTTAGTAGCTATATCTTTTGCAAAAAGTTTCCAGATAACCATATCAATCATCATCATCATCATCACGTCTAGATTTGTTGCATAAGTACTTGTGGTCGGTTATAGGTATATTAGGTACTTAGGTAAAAAGTGTTTATTTGTTTTTGCAGTTGACTTTAAACATGTTTTTTTTTATGATTGTTTTGAATTTTTTTGACATGAATGTTTTTAATAATAAATTAGGTACCTAATAGATACGTAGCTAAATTGATATAAAGTATTTAAACAATATATTATTTGCATGTTATGAAATTAGGACAAATACCTGAATATGTATTATGAACTATTTAATGAAATTTTAACACCTGTATGTAAATTACCATATTCAAAGCAAATAAATGATTTAGATTTTGATTTTGATTTAGAAATAGTTTAAATCAAAATATAAAAAATCATTGACGTCTTTTTTCAAAATAATTTGCTTGAATGGTTGATTTAGTGGAAAGTTGCTAGAAAAATTTATCAATCGTCTAGCTACAATTTAATTGAAATAGTTGCTGATGGGGGTATAAAAATTGCTAGAACTAGCTATGAAGTTTCATAGTTGGCAATGGTGACTGTCAGTGCCCGCTCCTTGCCCGCTCGTTACCCGCTCGTTACCCGCGCCGCCGCCGCCCCGCTGCCCGCAGAATTCGAGACCGGGCACTTACTGATATCGATGTTAGAAATTCCGTGGCCGAATGGTCAGGCCGCCCGGCTTTTTCATTTGTAATGACTGCACCAGTCATTACAAATGAAAAAGCCGGGAAAATTGAATAAAAAAAAACTGCTTCAGAGTAATATAAATCAGTAAGTAGGTAAGTAGTAACTTACAAAAGTACTATCATATTTCACAGTTGTTTTCGCGAATATTTTGGATTGTTATTTTTGATCTGTAACAATTTGATACAAGTTAGACAATTGGAGGTCTGAACGATTCTATAAAAGGCTAAGTTTAGATTCGCTCTGCTTATGATCTTTTGCCGGTACAGCATTGAACTCGTTACCCTACCGATGCAAGCTATTTCATTAAAATACTCGACAGATACCCAGACGCTACATTATCTGATTTACTGCATATTGTTCAAGTTCCTGTTGCTCCTTCTATCAGATGAAATCTGAGGTAGTCGTAAATATCGATTTGATCTTTACTAAGCTAAGCCGTGTTGGTTGAGTGGGATAGTACTTCTTCTATCGATTCTAAGGTCGTGAGATTTTTAGTGAGCTCATGAGGTCTAATATCATGAAGAAGCCAGTTATTGTATTGACTATGTTTGTCCTTTCTGACCAATTAAGCTACTGTGAGGATTATTTCAAAACCTAGGTACTTAAAATTATCAAAAATATTATAATATATCTCGTATGATGATTTTTGAAGATAACGCAATAAGCAAAAAGAAAACAATCACAATAAATTGAAGAAAGAATTGAAATAATAAACACACGTTATAATTTGTTTTACTACTTTTAATGCTTAATTATGTAAGTAATTATATTTACAGAGTTCAATCTACATACTACATATTTTTATTAAACTGTTACTGTTGAAAAAAGACTTAGGGAACTGCATTTATAAGCATTCTATTTGATTAATTTTAAATCGTAATCTGTAGTAGTAACGTAATAAACTCCTTTAGCAGTTCCAGGGTTCCACGCACCAGCTAGTGTCTTCTCTATACTGCATGCGCCGTTCTTGAAGTTCTTATAGGAATCACAGCTGTAAGCTGGAAACAATTCCTTATTCTTCACAGAAGCCGTCCACACGTCAACACAAGTCCTATGAGCGCAAGTTGCCGCTTTTGATGAATCAAATAAACCAGGAATCAATGGTGTTCCACAATCCGGTTGTGATTCCCCTCTCTTATTGATAATGAAGTCGATATCTCCAAGGATGCTGGAGGACCCTAGTCCGCCGGAGTTGCAGTGATACACCTCAACATAGTCCGCGACTCCTGCTCTCACTTGCTCGTGGATGAAGCTCTTCGTGAAGCAGGGGCCGGCGGGATCGAGCGCGGTTATCCTCGCTATCCTCTCTCCTGTGATGTTGTAGAAGGTGGTGCCTGTGTGCGCCAGCATTTGTCCTCCCAAACTGTGTCCAACCGCGTGGATATTCTTTGGACTGACTCCTCCTTTCACGAGATCTGCTAACATCTCTCCCAACGCTTTTCCAATGTAGTGGACATGCATAACAGCTGTCTTATAGCCCTGCCTATTACCATCTTTGTTGTTTGTGTACGGCGAATGGTCAGGTATGATCAAATAGCTGTTTGGATACGTTTTGTAAGCTTCACGTATTTGTGTTTCTGTCTTTTTAAATATCTGAGACTTGAAGCCACCGACAAACAGAACGAACTTTCTGTTCTTGTCCAATTTCTTGATATCTAGAATGTATTTGGCCGCATCGTTGATTGGGTAAAATTCAGAAAGGTCTTTTGAGAAGTCGTAGAAGTAGATGTATGTTGCGCTGATGTCCAAATCTAGATTTCTGTCGTGGTTGCCTGAAAAGATTAATATTTTAATTAGACAACTTTTCCAGTAGGTAGTTGAAAAGGATTTTTTATTTTAATAAGGAAATGTGAATAGAAGGAATGTAAAGTAACATACGTCTTTAAACATTTTAATCATTGTGTTTTAAACTTATTTGGAAGCATGTCAAACCAAATTCAGAAGCTGTGGATACAAAACTATCTAAACCTGTTTTATTCTACTTTCCCGTAATAAAAACGTAGTAACATAACATTTCATGGTTGGTTATTTTTAGTTGCTGTTCCTAAATCAATCTTTCTGATAGTAGTGTTATCATTTCTTCATTTACTGCGACATCGTAAGACTGTTCAATAAACAAACACACCTTTGTTTACCACCTGTTATACAGCTGGCACCTACATGAAAATGTTGTACAGGCTCGTAATTAGGACTTAGCTGGAAGCGGTGGCAAGAGGCGAGCCCAAGCCTTGCCTCTTCTTGGAATGAAACATGAATTAACTTTTAAAATTATTTTCAAATTAAAATATTTTATAAAAAAAAAAAGGAAACCTTAAAGAGTCCTAATTCTAAGATGAAATTAAAACGTAACTTGCCATATTCGTAGTTGTTGGATACTGAATTCGTGAACGTTGGTAGTTTTGATATACACAGAATACTGGATCCAACTGGGCCTGGGCTCAGGCTTGGTGGCAATCGCCACTTCATTTATATTATGGTCAGTCCGACCCTGGGTGTGTCTACTAGACTTGCTTATTCAACAGGTAAGTACGTCATAGAATGAATAAAAACTTCTTACTTTAAAAATGACTGAAGATCCGGGGAAATGTTTTTATATAATTATCACGAACCTACTCAATAAGACTGTAAAAGGAACCGTAAAAACGCATTTGTCTTCAATTAGATATTAGGAAAATATTTAGGTGCACTATTCAACGTGGAAAGTAAATACTCACATTTGATCATCGGCGAATTGAGCACCATACGAAAAGGTCCATATTTCTCAAAATCACCTCGTCCCCATGAAATTGCTGAACCACATATCATAAAACACATAAACACACAGAATTTTAAAAACATTTTAAAATTACTATCCAACCGCAGTGATGGTTCTCCTTATGAGGTGCGACTGTATAGTGATGTGACAAGGTCGGCGCTCTTCTTTAGATAACACGTATTGTAACGAATTTGTGTATGAAGTAGGTAAATGGACTAGGAAGGACATTTCATAATTGTGTCTTGTAAATCCCCTAAAGTGCATTGTTATGTTATATTTCGCAATACAATGTTTGTGAGTACTGTATTGGACGAGTGACTCTTTTTATCTGATTATTGTGGGTTCAGATACAGACTTAAAAAATATTTCTTAAAACAACAAAACAAAGTATAATTCACTTCGTACATATGCTTCGTTCCTGGCGCTATGAATGCCTAAACAAGCCATTTTATTCTAAATACCTAGTTAGCGTTAGCTAACATACTCCACGAGGCCCCCCTCGTGGAGTATGTTAGCTATAGGCGTTAGGACGAGTGACTCCACGAGGGGGGCCTGTTAAGGCCCCCCTTAACAGGCCCCCCTCGTGGAGTCAGATTTTTTCTACTGCTACATCATTTTAAAGTATGTGGTTCAATGACCTGTGCCAATTTGTATGTAGAAAGCTTGCTTTTATTAGGTTATGATGAGAAAAAAAGTGTTATTTTTTTAAATTGGTTATTTATTATTTCACTTTAATCTACTGACCTTATTCTAAAAGTCTTGTTTTCGAAATATTGGTAATTTAATTTTAATATTATTTTACTACGAAACTAGAATAATTAACAAAAATAAGAAACTTACGAGTATTTAATCCTCACGAGTATTTAATCTAATAGGAACTTTGTTGAACTTACTACTTCCTACAACTAAGTGTTTATTCTAAACTAAATCAAGGGTGGAAGTTTTAACTAGCGATGTCTCTGTTATTCTATATGGTACCAGAAGATAATCTTGCTTGGAGATAATGGTAGAACCAAAAACATATTATCCTTTTCCAACATTGCCAGGATTTGTACGTAATACTATTCTACAAACAGCTATCATTCACCAATCACCTCTTACTCATAGAGAGTATTTAGGTAATTATTTATTTCAGCTTTGTCAAGTCGTGATCTTCCGTCGAGAAATGGAAGACGCCCTTTTCCGTGCCGGGATAAGCCGCGCCAGCGACTATCTTAATCTTCATGCATTCCTCTGCTTTGATCCTGTCGATTGAGTCACATTTGTACGCTGAAAACAATTGCAAATTCTTCACAGAGGCTGTCCACACATCTATACAGAACCTGTGATTGCAAGACGCTGCTTTCGAAGAGATGAACAGTTCAGGGATGATAGGAGTGTTGCAAGTCGGCTGCGCTTCTCCTCCGTTGATCACAAAATCACTATCACCCAATCGACTGGTTGTGCCCAGAGAGCCTGAGTTACAATGGTAGATGTCCACATGGTCTGCTATACCAGATCTTACTTGTTCTTCAATACTGTTCGATGAGAAGCACGGTCCAGCTGGGTCTAAAGCCGTGATCCTAGCGACCTTCTCACCAGTAGCGCTTATGAACGTAGAGCCAGCGTGTCCAAGGATCTGCCCTCCCAAACTGTGTCCAACCAAGTGGATGTTTTTCGGACTTAGGCCTGCATTGCGGAGAGTGGCTAGCATGTGCCCGATAGCTTTGCCGATGACGTGAACGTATGTGACAGATCTTTCGTAGCTTTTGATGCCACTGCCTCCAGCGTTGTAGGTGTACGCCGAGTGGTCTGGGATCATGAAGTAGCTGTTAGGGTTAGTTCGGTAAGCTTCTCGCATCTGTTCTTCGATATCTTTATCGATGGCAGAGGTGAAACCTCCAACGAACAAGATGAACTGCTTCGTCTTGTCCAGATTCTTGATGTTCCGTATTCCTTTAGCAGCGTCATGTATTGGAAAGGACTCGTTGTAATCATTATTGAAGTCGTAGAAGTAAAGGGTGGTCTTGTTGACATCTAGTTCTTGGCTTCGGTTCTGCAGGCACTTGATGATTGGTGAGTACATCATCATTCTATACGGTCCATATTTTTCGAGATCACCCCTATTTAATGCCATTAAGTATCCCACGAGACAGGCGGCAAAGATAATTTTCACAAACATTTCAAAAAACTGTTTAACTATTTGCATGGAACACAAATTAAATGTTTAATTAAGGTTGGATTGGTTCAAGTTGCAATAACTGACTGAATGTTAACCATATTATCCTGTTTTATATATTAAAACAGCAGCTACGTAAGTTGAATACTAGTCATCGTCATTTTACGTAAAAACAGGAAAAATAATCAAAAAGGATGATTATTCTACGTCATAATAACGCCAACTTAGGCACAAAATATTGTGTAATTCCATTCGTTGTCTATGCGGTAAAATAGGTATCATAAAACATTGTGTAGTTCGATGAATTCATTCTCTGCGGTAAATTGACACGCGACAATAACCAAAATATTGTTGTTAGAAATGTCATAGGTATATAATATCGGTAAACCCTTTTAACGTCATTGTATATTATACGCCATTATGTCTATTATCTTAAAACTTTAATTTGACGCTATGGGAAATGTCCAAGGATATTTATTTATTTTATATGATTAACTAGTCCCACCATAATGCGCTATATCCTCACTGTTCGCATATTCAATTAGGTTCAACGCTATTTATCTCAGAATATCGTCCAATCACTGAGATGTCCTTATCTACGTGTAATGAGCAGCCTACGCGTCACACTTTACACGCGAATTTACACGTGCAAAGATGTCTGTATGATAACATCATGCATGGTCTTAAAATGTACGTGGAAAAAAACTAACTTTATAATCACCTTAAATGAAGAGCTTGTGCTATTTTTATCTGTAACTATCAGCACGTCCCGGCTACGCACGTGTGTCCGGGATAAAACATAGCCTATAACCACCCAGACAGTCCATTCTACACATCGATGAAAGAATTTTTGAAATCGGTTGAGTAGTTTCGGAGATTACCTCCGTCAAACAAACAAACAAATTTCACCTCTTTATAATATCAGTATAGATCTGTATCTGTGTTTCTTACCAAAACAAAGAGCTTTTAAAATGCATCGAATAAACTATCGATGTCACGCCTTCAAAGTTATGACAAGCACACGTGACGCTCCACTAGAAACTCCAACACAAACCTGAGAACTGATCCCGCAGTGTAAGTGAAACCTTCGGCTTTCTCGAGAGCGTCTTATGCGAGCTCGTGACAGGCTGAAGGGCTCTTGTAAGTTTTAATGAGTATCGTATTCTTATGCTTCGGCTGAAATGCGCTCGCCGTTTTTATACGGTGATTACAGTAAATTGAATTGCTGGTGCTTAAACTAGATGTTGATTGATAAGTTCTTGTAAACTGGTGAACAAATGCATGGAGTTCCAACGTATTATGCTCTATATGGCTTATGCCTTAATTAAGCGAGGTTTTTAGTGTCAGTGGAATAATGAATTAAATGAAAACATCTTTTGCTGGTTAAGAGTCTTCATCTCCATGTCCTTATCCATGTCCTGAGTGGGGTAAGGGTCACAACATCAAAATTTAACGTAGAAAAATAACAATACATAACATTTGAAAAGCCTTGACTCAAAGACTTTCCGATAGTCTTTTGGCCTTGTCCATTTGCTCAAATCTTGCTTTTATACCCGCTATAGATCATACCCTATACCTACCCTATAGATTACCCTATAGATAGATAGTTGACCAACTGTTGTTGTTATTTCTAGCTAGTCTTAGCGGTAGTTATTTTGTAAAGATCTTGTTTTGTGGATTGTTTGAACACGGTTGGTTACTTGATAGGTCTTAATGTTGAAGTTCTTTTGTCTAGTCCTTAGAACTTTGTCTTGAGAACTGTTTTATTGAACTAAGTGTGTTTTTTGTAGCGCAAAGTAACTTAACGTGGCTGAGCGTGATGGGTATGTCAAAACGAGTAAGACGTCATTTTTTCCATTAAACTCAACAAGTACCTATTTAAAATAAAAATTAAACAAAAACTACTTTGCAAGTCGATGATGTGTGCATTTCTGGTCATAACTCCAAAGAGATCCTTCAATTTCTCACCATTTTTAATGGAAAAACTACAAAATATATTCCCCTATACCCTTTCAAACAAAAAATAACTAAGAATTATTAAGGCATTTAACGTCAGATAGAAAATTAAAAATCATTGCAATACAAGTAAACGAAAGTGTCATTGTTTTCTGACGCTGTACCTATAAAATTGTCCATTACAAAATAAAAACAAAAGTCTTCTACTAAAATTATTGCTCGAATGCCATCAGGCTTACAAAAGGTACTTGTAGGATGCTTCTTCTACTCGTATAATTTATTTTTTCGCCTTTTCCCTTCGCTGTCTCAAAACAATGGTTTTTTATAAGACTTTTTCATTTGGTTTGAGAGCTTTAAATCTTTTGTCTAAGAGACCACTATAACGGCAAGGAACAAATACTTTTCAATGGAGCTTCTCATTTTAAAGTCTTCAAGCAAAGGCTCGTTCATATGCGTCTAAAAATTTACTGTATGAAAATATGATCCGATTTTGGTATATTTCATGACAGGTGTATTAATACTAGCTTATTTTAATTAAACAGACATCGAAACTATAGAAAAGAAACATAACTTAAATGGTTGTCCCATGCTTTACCTATACTACGAGTAGTTATAGACTACTAGAGTTGACCCCAGAATAACATAAGTAAGAACAGTTACGAACCCCAGTATGAAATCATTAGCATCATTTAACCGATCGTACCCATCATACAATCCAATCAGACATCTACATTTGACAGAATTTACTTATTGGAAACTTAGTGCCTATAGCGTATAGATAATGTATTAAATTGTGTATACAATAATCCATCAGCTGTCCTCTGTCCACCGAGTCGATCGCAAAAAAACAAACCATATGTGTGTATCCAGAAATTTTGGTACATAGGTAGGTAATTTGATAACGTGTAAAAAAACCATTATTAAAAGAATACTTTACATAAGGCAATGTGAACTCGTCCTAGGCCCGTTTTAGACGCCAATCACGTGCGTTTATTTTTCTAACTATTCGATCGACTCGGTGAACAGAGTATAGACGTAGGCGTGTATAGTTTGGCACGTTATAGTAATGCTACAGTATGAATACAGCTTTAAAGTTAGCAGCGGAAGACAAAAAGCGGATACGGACGATATTGCCACGTCTGTTTGTTGAACGCCCGGTGCAATACTATGAAGCTATTGCTTTGTCTACAATATTACAGACAGGACTTGGCTTTGACTATCTACCATAATGTGAGTAAAAAATATACCTAATTAATAAATTCAAAATTGTCAGTATTCGTAACGCATAGTTCAGACGTTTTTTACCGTCTTTTCCTTAGGAATATGAATGCGGTCTGTTTGAAATGAATGCAGTGAAGTGTTGCTAATTATTTGTGGTATGAAGTAGGTATTTGTGTCTAGTAGTCAAGGTTGCTGTGGAAACCCAGACGTCACAGAGTAGTGTAGACACGAGTGACGTAGACTTGTGTTTGTGGACGTACTTATTCTCGTTTAATTGATTTTAATAGCAGTAATAATGAACTGAAATTAAACACTGTCTGAGCGCTGTATTCATCACTTCACAGTTAAAATCCACGGAATTTCCTCTCAATTGCAAGCGAACGCAGAAAGCCTACAATACGTCACCATCGCCGGATCATTCTCAATAGTCGCGGAAATAATGGCCAATCTCTCAAAATCCACCCAAAATCCAACCTTACTCCAGCACAATACAGATCAACAAACCCGAACCGTGAAATTGTGAACTGTCGCCACGCATCCAGCTTAACCTGAACTGTCATTACTCCGAGCTCTCGAGCACATGCTTCAGTTGAGCTCTGGATCAGGGGTCTGTGTGAGTTGGTGGTTGGATGAAACACATCACACGTCAGCGAAATCGCAGCTCTGGAGAACAAAGTGCATCTAGTTAGAGCCGGCATAGTGACGTCATCAATATTGGTCCTTGTCCACCACCGGTGCGTCCAATTGACATTTTGGTTTGAGGATTTCAGATCAAATTGAATTTTATGTACACTCTCATCGTAGAGTGAGTGCAAACAAATGTAATTTGAAATGTAGTCAGTTCTGAGAGTAAAATAGTATTTTTTTTTATTACTACTTAAATAAATACAGTCTGTGCGGACGTAATATCAATTTTAAAGTCCTAAGATAGAACAATAATAAAAATGATCAAAGTAGGTAATTTTCGCAAAAAAATCTAGGTATCTATTTAATGTTAAATAAAAGATTTTGTAATGAGACACACTTCAGACTACTTTCATCAGGATCCTAATTATCTTCTTCAGATCTGAGGTTACGTCTGCAAAGGGTTATATTCGTGTTCCCATTTTATTTAATTAAATTCGTTAGTTTACAACGTATACAGAAAATTACTAACACTAAAATCTCTTCGTATTTCGCGAGCATTTATTAAATGTGTTGCTATTAACCTAATTACAGTGTTGCCGCTCTAGATTTCATTTAGGCTGAGCTCTTGCTAAACAAAATTTATCTTTTCCCAAAGAAAGCAGTACGTCTATGCAAACATAAATTAATTTACTGAATATGTGAGTATGTTTGGGAAGTTCAGTGGTGCTGTGTTTGTTATTCGTGTGTTCATTGTAAAAGGCGCGGTTCAACTGTAAGCTAGTAAATAGTAAGTATCCGCTCTTTATTTTAGAAATTCCAAGTTGATAGAAGACACTTGGGCTTGTCTCGTAAAACTACCTACAACATCGATTCGCAATTAGCTGGTTCCACCCACACCGAACGATCCATCGGATCTGATGTACGACAGGAATTCTTCAAGAAAATCTTTTTAAAATTCTTAAGGAGTCAGCAGCGTGAATGTGATTTCTCTAGTGTCGCAAACGTTCATGGGTATATAGCCCATGAACGGAAACGCTTACCATCAGGCGTGCCTTATGCTTGTATGCCTGGTATTATAAAAACTAAAGACTTTTTAACAGGTGCCTCGTATACTTATTATGTACCACGTAAGCCATACCGTGGACGAAGGCTTGATTTCTAAATTTTACGAAAAACTCGCTGTAACTCGAGCCAAACCCAACACCATGCTCGCGAACCTTTTTCGCTAAACGATAATTTTCTTTCTTTTTATTACTGTTTGCTTTTAGGCTCAATTTTATAGTACACCCTCCGGCAATTATGCCCCCGCAAGCCTTTAGCCAGTAAAATTATATTATCTTGTACCGACACGGGGTTATTTTATGGGGTAAGGTCTATTTTTGGCTCGTAAAGTGTTCCGACTGAATATTGACCTACTAAGAAGAACTCGTGCATCGTGAAGAAAGTTAACAAAATCAAAGTCAAGATACATCAACTATTGTTTGTATAGATACTTATTGATACTTGGACTTTTAACACTTTATTTGTAATGGTAATACCAAGCTCTCCACCAAAGTTTGGCTTTCCGGGAATTATTGTTATTTGAACACTATTTTTTCGTTTAACTTGACCGGTGTAATTAGAGTGATTAGAGTCTGTGGTTCAGATCTATAATATTAGTGATGTTAGTACGATCGTGGTGGCGAAGATTACTTTTAACGTTTTTTTTAAATCAAGTACCGTAATTTTTACACGTGTTCCTAATAATTATGTTTATAGAGAAAAACTTTATCTGAATAATTGTATTCTTTACAATTTTACTATTAATTACCGATGTAAAATAAGCATAAAATATTCTGATATCTACTAATTAGCTCATTTATCAGCTTAAAAGAAAATTAAGAAATCAAGTCGTATTTCTGAAATTACCAATTTCAGAGGAAGGGAGGGGTCCTGAAGTAACTTTTGAAGCAGCTAATTAGTATGGCTGATGTGACGTGCCCACTAATTACTTTCGAATTAGCAAAAAAATATTAATTATACTTCTTAATTTCTTTCCGGGATCTTTTATTTGATAAAAAGTTTTCTGTGTAACATTTACTTTGTAACAATTCAATGATTTGCACAAAATAATACCAGAGACCAGTTTATATCAAGATTATATCAAGTTATATCTTGATATAAACTGGTCTCTGATAATACTTGATCTTGATATACTCAGAAAGGAAGTATAAATTCTTTAAAACCTCTGTGGCGCAGTGGGTGAATCTCTCTCGACGCAGAGGTTGAGGGCTCGAACCCAGCCACGGGACAAAATTAAATGTTTGTTACGTTCTGCAGATATTTGTTCCGAGTTTGGTTGCTTTTATGTCTATAATAAAAAGTCTCTACAAAAAAATGTATCTAAGTAGTTGATCAGTCATCTGGTAACTATAACACAAGCATTAAATAGTTTAGCTTGAAATGATGCTGTGTAACATGTAAAAGGATTTAAATTTAAAAAGTATGAAAAAAGCCTTCGAGTAATACGTGGATTTTTCACTTGCACAAGCTGAACGGATTTAGTAGAACACATAAAAAGTCGTCTATTCGTGCAAATCTAACGAATACCTCTGAAAATAGCATACGGAAAAGATTAGACCGAGCTATGGTTTATTTTTATCAGAATCGGAAATGGCAGTTCATTTCAGGATTTTCCCGGAAATTCCCCTTTGACTGAAATAAAACTGGCGATAAAAAGTCGCTTCGTATTATTCTATTTCTATCTTCTATATTGATTTGACATTTCTTACCGTTCTAGTTTTAGTTTTCAAATGTCAATTATTGTACTTTATACAGTTTTTTTTAGTTTTAATTTGAAACCAAATAACATATTACAATCTACATCTTGTTAATGCAGATTTGAAGATTGTAAATGTAACTTAGCTAAGACGCTTTAAAATTAGGATCATATTTGTTTATTTGGCGGAGGTAATCTCCGAAGCTACTCAGCCGATTAAAAAAATTCTTTCATCGATGTGTAGATGGACTGTCAGGATGGTTATAGGCTATACTTTATTACGGTAGTTTCACTAGTACACCCGTGTGAGAGTGTGTGTGTGACTTCATGCCGAAATTTACAGGTATATAGATGTTATGATTCTCCTATACAAAATACCAGAATATGTTCATTTACACCACACTAGCTTTATTCTTAAACTTATTAATATGATAATTGGTAAATGACTGGTCTGTTTTGAATAAAATAAGAAAAGATAAATATAAGAAAAGGTCTCTTGGCTTGGCAGAGTGGTTGTCCTCACTTAATAAGTTAAGTGAGGACAACCACTCTGCCAAGCCAGCAATCGCTATTTATAGGGCCGTATGGTGTAAGCACCATACGGCCCTATAAATAGCGATTGCTAAATGACGACAACAGTTTCTCAGTACCTCAAAGCCCATTAACCCCATGTCCGGAACAATATTTTTGGAAACAAAGCCACACTTCCAGGGCGTAACGAAATCACCGTTCCTTTGTTGGGCACAGAGTGCTAAAAGCTGTCCCTAATCTGGTAATGGAAACTGCGCTTCTGTGGCCTTTTGTACCCCACGCTCAGGTCCACAAACATACTCATTGTTTATGTATTAGTTTAACTAAGGTAAATTTACCCTAATCACCCCAAATATTGTGAATTTAAAAAATCTATTAATAGTTTATAATGAATTGAACGGGAATTACTCACGTAAAAATATTGTTGATTTAGTACAACTCACGATAGTTTTGAAAGTGAAATATTAATAGTTTAATGATTTTAGACTGTTTTTTAATTTTATTTTATGTAACAAATAGGTAATTCTATTTGTTACGGAACATATTGTAATATCTGACACACTGTAGGTATTTAGAGTGATGGGCTAAGCCCGTGGATCTACATGACACGTCATTATGTTACCACAAAGGATATTATTGTAGGTATTTCTGCATAAACAAACCTGAGTTTCCTTGTTTATCTACTTGGATAGAAAGTAGCCAATGTTTTATTTCAGAGAAATAACTGAAATATCTGAGAGGGGGAATCTTGCGATATATTTAATTTTGGTCTCATCGCATTTTCCATTTGTAAATGAACATCTACTTACTTATTTCAGGATTTTTAAACTCACATTTTTACAAGGTTTAGTGGAAGCGCCTCGCAATTATATACCTTAACTAAGAGTACATAGAGCTCTTCAAAAATCACTATTAAAAATAGGTACCTACTTGGTCATCGACAACCGAGAGATTATTTTAGAAGCAAGCGATGGTAACTAGCTATATAGCTATGGTAATTAGCTAGCTGGCTGGGGGTGTGGAATATTTTCCTAGTGCTCAAATACTTCAAACAATGTCGAGAAATTCACAGTTTGCGTACCACAAGAGTAAAATCACAGGCGGAACTTAGAAGTTTTAAATCATAGCAATATTATGCAACCAAGAAGCTTTAAGCGACACAACCTTCCATTCCCCACAGACGGCTTCGCTGCCTTAAGAAGCGAATAAAATAAAAATACTAAGAATTTATGTGAGAACGCATTACGCCAAGAGTGTGCTATAAATTACAAAAAGACGCTTCAAATAATTTAATTTACATTTCATACCATTATGCTTAGCTTTCGCCTAAAATTCAGTCGCATGAAAAAATTATCCGCGCGGAAAATTCCATGTTAAAAACAATATGGTGCTAGACAATTTTGCGTTTAAGCGTCGGTGTGGGCTTATTTCTAAGCTCACTCTTTTAAATAATGGTCGTTATCTAAAAAGAAACACAAAAATAAACAATTTGAGCATTAAAAAATGTATACTTACCTAAATAAAGTGAGTAGAACCGTCCCTGTTCTAATTCATTGTTTCTTTTGTTTTTTGACTTTGGTCTAGAAACACTAATCATGTTAGCTACAAGCTACAATAGAAAGAACAGAGCTCAATACATCATATCCATGGCTAAGAAGATTCGATTCGCATTGATTGCTGAATATGACTGGCAAAGTATGGGCTGCCCAAACTGAATGAAAATGAATCTAATAAGGCAATTTTTCACGATTTCGAAGATGTTTAAATTATTGTTTGTAAATAAATATCAACAAAAGATAAGTTCGGGTAATGCTGTGTACGTACACAGCAAGCCAACAAACACCAAAAATCAGTATTACCACAGATTAAATAAGTACCAGATACCTCATCTCGAACATTGAAATGACTCCTTCTTTTTCAGTCGGGCTATTTTTGTGTTTGATTATAGCGGCGCCACCTAGCGGCGTTTCGGTAATCTGTGGTATTACGGACGGTTTGTGCTTACAGAACTACAAAAATATTATATTTTTTGAGAGATGACTCATCAAATACAAAGCAATTATGTCAATGATGAAAGTTTCGTTAAGAATAACCCTAAACTCTATAAATTAAACTAACAGGGCTACGTCAGTCCCCCAGGTCGTTCGTAGTTAGCGCTCTGTATTTGTGCAGTCTCACCTGTTGGCTCGACGCTTTGAAGCTTGTTTTAATTCAGACGTTTTGTTCTATGTGCCGGCCGTACTGGGGATCAACAAAAAGTTTCGTAACAATTTTCGGGTTCAGCTTCTGTTGGTGAACTGTTCCAAATTCAGTATCCGCCATAAGCTGACCCCGAAAATTGACACGAAACTTCGTTTTCGTCGACAGTCGACACCCAGTAAGGCCTCAGCCCTAGGCAGTTCAGATTCTACAGCGTTGATGCTATAGTTAACAAAGATTTTAAAGAAAATGGTTTTTCAATTGCAATAACTAATGTGGTCAAAACCTTCCATATTACAAACAATTGGTATTAATTTCGACTTCATTTCGTAAAAGATAAATTTCTTGCACCCTTGATAAAAAAATCAGTTTGAAAAATAATTTTTAATTAAATTTTCATAATTTTTAACACTACATCGAGTATGGTTTGACCAACACGCGCTTGGCCAGTTATTCAAAATGTCATTTATTTTAGGTTTGCATTCAAGCCAGGTAAACATTTATTACAAAATATTAGGTACTCTTAAATCAACCGACAATCTTCGCGAGGTTAGAAAAATCCGGCCACGGTTCCTCTGTATCATTGACGCTTGTAAACTTCTTCTCAATCTTCACATCCTTCAGCATCTGTATCATTTGAGGAGTCTTCTCTGTTTCTGCCTTCACTTCTCCATTGTTCGCCTTCTGGTACTTGACAATCAGCTCCAAGATCTCATGCTGCATGCTCAGACGTAGCTCACTGGTCAGATTCTTCATGGAGTTACCTAAAAGATAAACGCCCCATAACTTTAATGCTACTTATTGTACGTGGTGCTTATATATGAGTTTTTTTTGTTTGTCTATACAAATTGACTGATCAGCGTCTTATCTGGTTGAGTATTAACCATTCAGAACAGCCTTTTGAAAAACAGTATTTCTAGAAATGTTGATCGAGATGACGACGTAACTCACCAAGGTACTGTCCAAACACAAAATTCTCATCCACATCCCTTGACAGAAACTCCTTAGTGATCTGACTAAGCAGGTCCTTCACAAGCCCAACAGCAGATGACGTAGGAGGGGTAGTGATAGGTTTTTGTGTTTTCTTCCTAGACTTCTCGTACTTTCCTCGAAGCGGGGGAGGGCCTATAGCCACGGAGACTACTTCATCATTCTCCATGTCATCGTCTTCTAAAGGCGCTAAGTGGCCTGATGGCTGGAAAGTAATAACAGTCTGTAGAACAAAATGATTATCGGTTTTTGGTGTTGGTTGTTTCTTTAAACGTAAACCACGTAACAACAACAGGAAACTATCTCTTGAAGAGGCAGTAATTTTTCACTTTGGATCATAATTATGATGAAACTAATCATAAAGAAGCGGCCTTTTTGGCCGGATCGGGTAAAAAAATACCCCGAATAGAATAATAATAATAAGAATAATAGATATATATATAGCCCTTCGATGTTTTCATTCGAAGTCCCCTAATTTGAAATTAACAGTCAAGTAAATTTTACAAGGGCTCGCATTTGTTAAGTTTGCTTTTAGATTTTCTTAACATTGTACCTTTTTCCTTATTTCTCTGATCGGTTTCAATGTTGTGCTCCTTTTCTTAGGTTCAGAATCCGGCAGCATATGCCTCTTCGCATGGTAATGTACTCTTCGCAGCTCCCTTGGTTCTCTTCGGTAGCCTGTTAGAATGAATGAATGAATGAATGACGGAATGAATTAATGAAAATTCTTTATTGCACACCTTAAACCTTTACCTGTTAGATCACTTCGCTCGGCTAATTTGTTCCGATGCTCTGTCGGGTCTTTTCGGTATTCTTTCGTTTCTTTCCGGAAATCTTTTCTCCGTTCAATTGGATCTTTTAAATAGTCTGGTTCTCTTCGGAAATCTGATTCTTTCCTTCGTTCAATTGGATCTAAATAGTCTATGGTTTCTTTCTTGCGCTCGATCGGGGTTTTTCGGTGGCTTGTTGTATCTTTCCGGTATTCTATAGCGTCTGTTTCATCTGTCAGGTCTTTATGGTACTTCGGAGAGTCTCTTCGATCTTCTGTCGATGATTTCCAAGCCTGGGAATGTAGATTTGAAATCAGTTAAAAATTACAAAAAGCCAGAAAAAAAGAATTCCTTTTCACATAATTATTATGGGGTTTAATGTAGGCTCGTCTACGAGTTAGCATTCTTGATACGTACGTCAACAGAGTAAATTAAACGAGACATTGGTACATTCGTACAGTATTTGTGGTACTACTAGGCCACGCATCTATGTAAAATAATTAAAGATGCCAATGAATACCATGTTTACCGCATGTTGGTTAACCAGTCGTGTTGATATTATTTTTACTTACATTTGTAATTGGAATCGACACTAAAACCATTAAAACCCAATATTGAACCATCTTCTACAATTTCTCGGCAATTACTGGATAAGTTCTATCAATGTCTGGATAAAAGTCATTATTTACAAACTGAACTGTTATTTCTTTGAATCAATACATTCTGATCACAATGAGTGAGTTCGGGTAAACATTTCTTTTGTGAGAATTCTTAGAGCCTAGGGTCTAGACACACTTCGTTTTTTAAACGCGCATTATAATTATCTATCTCTCTACAGAGGTAATCTCCGAAACTTCTCAGATGATTTCAAAAATTCATTTACCATTGTGTAAAATGAACTGTCGGAATGGTTATAGGTTACCTAAATTCTATGGCTTTATTTTATCCTTTTAGTTTTATTAGTACTTCACCCACGCAAAGCCGCAACGTGCTGCTTGTGAAATATAAATACGCGAACTAGCAGTTGACGTAAAAAAATCGCCAAGTGACTATTTGTTTGAAAAACTATAGGCTCTTACAAAAACTTTGTTTTACCATGATACCTACATTTCTAAGAAAAACTGGACGCATAGGTACTTACTCCAAGTGGGGGTGGCATTGATCCCGACAATGTATATTTGAAACTAAATCCTTTTGTACTCCCTTTTTCAATGAAAAAACACAGATGGGACGAACCCACGAACATTCGATCCAAGTATTCCACTTGGCCACCGCGCCTGCTAAACCGTCTAAAAAAGGAATTTCAAATGCTTAGCCAAGCCAACAGACACTTCATCATCTTCAGAACTCTTGTCTTGTTAAAATACAAATTTCTCTTACTTAAATGGTAATTTTGTGTACTGCCAAAGGCACTTACAATTTCCTTGGTGTCGCCGGCCAAGAAATATTGTTGCTGGTACGACAAACTTTGCCAAAGAAAACTTCTTTAAGATACCTTGTACACTGTAGACTTTTCTATCGGCCGATAGTTTAGTGGGACTCATAATCAGTATGCCAGTGCGCAAAATAGAACGATTTAGTATCGGTCATGTTTTGTATTGACTGAGCAAGCAAACTATCGGCCGATAGAAAAAATCGCAGTGTCCTTCGCACACTCTTCAAGAACTTTTCACGTAAAGTTTTTCAGGGCTTTTATCCCTTTAAGTCAATCATCGGTAAAAAATGGCTTCTCTTTTAGCAATTAAAAGCGAAACATCTGCAAATGTTCCTTAAAACGCTAATGGAATTTATACAGAAACCATAAAACTTTTAAGTAGAATCATTTATATTCACACCAAATTGTAACCCGACCAGTTACGTAGAGCCCTGATCTCTGAATAATTTGCTTTAGCTCTGTATTTTTAGTACGAGGGTGAGAGGGTGAAGTAGGTCAAATTGGGCTGGTCTCATCATGCGTGTAGCGACGAAGTTGTACAAGTCTAAAGCAGGTTCTTTCGCGATTTAATTAGATACCGTTTTAATTGAAAATATGTTCCGACAACACGTAAATAAAATGGTTTGTGCGTAGCGTTAGCAAAATTAACAACAAAATTAATGACTTTGAAGACGGAGCACTTTGTTTCACGCAAAAGACTTAAATGAGAATATACTCGTAATTAAATATACATTAAAATAATATTTGAGCATGTAATTTTATAGTTAAGGTGCTATATAGAGGTTAGTCAGAGACTAAACAATGCTTGAGACAGACCGTTTGTCAGTATTGTGAATGTTTAACTTTAGGTACTTTATTTTAAATTAGTAAAAATGTTAAATATTAGATAGTTGCTCAAATGCTCATGATACTAATCAAGGTTTTGCAAATGTAACAAAGTAACAATATAAACAGTGATCGCGAAACGCCAATCACGCGTCGAATACTGAAATTATCATTTCGAAATATCTGCGTCCCTGACGGTTTGAGTGACACTTGACACCTCTATTGCAATTCAAACCCAATGGATGTAATGGTTTGTTGATGACAATGTACGTATTGCCACTCTAATATAAAAAATGCATAAAACTATACTTCATTTCTTGAAGCGAACTAATAGGAAGACAAATAATCTTACGTGATTGGTCGTCGAAATTCATTTGGTTGGCTAGATTTGACAATTGACAATTGATTTGACAATCTAGCCAATTACGAGAAATACAATTATTTTCGACGACCAAACGCGCGTTTATTTTTGTTCATATTTTGTAAAATATGAAAATATTATATGCCTTGGCCATTCCGCGTAGAACCATTTAGCACCAAGCTTAGCTACAATGCCAATAACTGATATTTTATTCGGAAGACAGACAGTTATTAGACACTTAAGAATTAAAACATTCGTCTTCTACTTCAATAAATTTTAAACGATTTTTTTCACATCCAGAATCGAGAGTTATATTTGCAGATTATGAAAACATTTATACCGCAGCGAGAATCAAACCTACTAACTCTGAGTCACAGACTTTAACTACAAGGAATTATTCGTTCACTTTTTTGCCAACAGTAGACATAAGGCACGTATCGTAAGCAAACTCTTAACTTGAGTTTGAACTTAAGTAGGTGTATGGATGCGCTAACGAGAACCAAACTTTGGAACTTTCACGCTTTTATCTTAACCGACGCTTTTAAAGCTTCATCAATTAATCATTTCAACTCAAAACTCGGTACTTTTGTGGTTTTATGTAGGTACATTGTTGAAAACGCCATGACAGTAGGTGTACTTATGTAGGTAAGTAACTTGACATTAATCCATATTTTTGCGTTAACCGTAAATTTTGCCATTTTCTATTTTTAACGGCATTTTTGATATTAACAACATTATTTTTTTCGACCTTACTTAATGGAAAAGGATTCTTGATTTTTTTCCAGTAATCTCTTTTTCTAACCACATGGCATTTTTGACCTAAGCCGAAGTAATCTCTTTTTAACAGGGTATTTTTGGCCTTAACTGAATTAAAGACATGAAGAAAAATCGGTAACCAATACAATATTACTATGGAAATTATGTAGAATTTCTCTGTTGTCTGTGATATAACAAATAGTTTCATTCTGACGAAACGTGGCTATTAAAACTATTGATACTCTGATCTATCGACGTATCAATCTGATGAATGATGACTGATCAGTTTGCCTGTTAATTGCAGCTCTTAACCAAAGTCATGAGTAATCTAATATCAGACGCGTTATATACATAGGCGTCTATTATAGGTACTAAATGTATCTTCTACAAGACTTTTTGACTAGTGTTATATAATATTCTTTGTAGCTTAGAGTAAGTTAATTTATATAAATTCAACTAAAACCTATAAAAATGTCCTCGGTTCAGTGAAACGATTTTCGACAGCTCTACCATCAGTTTTCGTGTTGTATAGTTAACTCTAGTATTTCGAATGTATGAAATTATTAGTTCATTCAAGTTACCGAGGGCGACGCTGCGCTGAGTTCTCATTTTGTGATACTTGACTCGGTAACGAGGATAGTATCAATACTCCAGTAAACTGGTAGGGCCTCAGAGCATCAATCTTTTTGGTAGATTTCCCCCCTATTTATATTCCTTATATTCCTTGGCCATTCCACACAGCGTCATCTAGTCCCAAGCTAAGCAACTTAATGCTTGTGTTATGGTAACCAGATGACTGATATAATACTTAGACATTACATTTTTTTTTTGTAAATTCATCATATTATAGATAGAAAACACCCAGACACGAAACAAATATCTGCAGAACATGCAAACATTTGTCCCGTAGCGGGGATCGAACCCGCGACCTCCGCATCTCAGCCGGGCGTTAACACAACTGCGCCACAGAGGTCGTTTTTAATATTTCATTGGTGTACAATAAATAATTAAAGGTCATTAACCCGGTCGTATCTCAGCTCAATCTATCTGAACCTTCCCAGCGGTACATTATGTTTGGTTTACAACAGCAAAAATCTCATATTCTGTTGACCTCAAAGCCTATATGACAAGACCAGTGTAAGTGGACCCTTCAAGCTACTAGTTTATTCGCAATTTGCGGGAGAGAGCGGACGAGTGAAGAGCGCCCGGGGGTCTTGTTTGGATGGGCTGTTTTTGTAGTTACGGCACTGAGGGTGGAGTGTTGTGGTGTTGCAATTTTTTTTATTAGACCTGTTTATTATGCAGTTGTTAGAAATTTACCAGATGCGCTTCTTACTTTGAATGACTTGTAGATTTTAATTGTGAGTTATTAAGTTCACAGTTAAGAGCTTGCAATTAACGTCGAGAAAGATATCGGCGAGAATTTATGAAGAATGTAATACGAGTCAGTGTTTTTCTCAACCCAAAGATCCAGATCCAGATTTCTAAATCAAGTTGGATCTAGAACATGTACCTACATTCACCGTAGTTACCTACGACTTTTTATAACTCGTACATTGATTGTAATTGTAATTGATTGTAGGTAACTGTAAAAAACCTGTGTTCAAAATATCACCTTGAGTTCAAAACCGATTAAGATTTTCGTAAAAAAACTGTAAGTTGATGATGATGATAAGTATAAAGTGTGTCCTCATCCCACCGCTCCTACCTCAGCGTCCGGCCTCGTCACTCCATGAATAACTGAGTCGCCAGTGATTGTGCTGAAACATTGAGTGGCGGCGGATTCCACTTGAGCTTTTTATATTATTCACTTTTAAGCTGTGTTTGATGCTGTGCGACTTTTACTTGCGACTTTATTAATTGCTAAAGAAACTACCGGGATAAAATATAGCCTATAGTCATCCCGATCATCCATTCTACACACCGGTGAAGAATTTTTGAAATCTGCTGAGTAGTTTCGGAGACTACCTCCGTCAAACAAACCAACCTTTTGATTGTAAGCTAACGTCCGCTTAAACAACAAGGTTGTGTAGTGTACATGAGTATGAAATTAATCGTTGACTTTCGGGTTAATTACCTGATACGTAGATCAGCTATTAACTGAGTGCCCTACATACAGTTTAATGAAGACCTCTCGTGTCATCAGCGGGTTATAACCCATTATAATGTAATTTAAATATCGTTAGGGATCGTTGAAAGTCTGACTCATTCGTAGAGGTGAACTATCTTACTAATTATACGCCTAAATTAAATAAAATAAAATAAAATAAATAAATATCCTTGGACATTCCGCACAGCGTCATCTAGTCCCAAGCTAAGCAACTGAATAAAAATTAGTTTTTGACAAAAGTCAAATTTTGACTAGACAAATTTGTCAAAAACTAACTTCTTTAATGTCAAAATATGACAAAGATAAGCACTTTAATTAGCGTGGCTATCTGACTAATCTCATTTTTAGGCTTGAATTGTTTCATTATTTTTTAAAACTGAAAACTTGAATTACACCGGTTCACAATCTGAAAATTTCCTGATTGGTTAATACGCTATATTTATTTAAGTAGCGCTTCAGATATCGTCTCTATTAAACTCGAGTAAACTTTAGCACACTCTATGGATCTTTAATATACTTAAAGCAGTACGGTGCTTAGTTGAATATCCAATAAAGATCCTGTACCGTCTTAAATGACTACTTAATAAAGTAAGATATTACCTTGTATATTGCACGAGGTATTACCGTAAAGTGTTGATAATAACCTAAGATTGTACGAGCGCCGGGCGCTTAATGGAATACTGCGGGTATGTGAATTACTAGAGTACATACTGGCTTTTGATTCGAAGATCGTAAGCTCGAATTCTATGTTATTACTAACGCCCGTTTCCTATAACTAACTTAGGGATGGTCGTTGACTTTCGCCATAGCAACGTTATCTGTCAAAAAGTTTCATATAATGTTGTGAAAGCAAAGTTGCTATGGTGATGGACCTACGGACATCCATACGTTGATTATAGAATTCGGGCATTAGATTGCTCGGCCACAGTATCACCTCACTCTCGTACTACCTCAAAGTACCTGGATAAAGCAGCTTTTGTGTTTTCCATAAACTTTTTATATTCCAACGAGAAACCTGTTTCGTTGTTTTCACGTAAAAGAGTAAGAACATCCATACAATTTTTTGCATTATAATGTTACATAACCTAATTAATGAGACGAGACTGATTCTTACATTTTGATTTTTACAAATATCTTAAAATGTGTTTTTTTTTTCGAAACAAAAATCTATAGCCAAAATTCAAACACCGAGATGAGACATATCCCCACTAGACCACAACCAGTCGCCGTATATTTTTTCAAATGGAGCAAAACGAGTGTCATGCATTGGGCAGTACTAGCAATAGCCAGCGGGCCAGTTTACTTTACTGCTGTATAAATCACTTGAATTGTTGAATGTGCGTGAAAAGGCACGACTACTTCGCATACGGTCTATGTTACAAGAGTGTTATAGGATATTTATTTACAGAAACTAAACTAATACATATTTACATAACTGTACAAAATACAAATAGAACCAGTTGTGCCATCTAAGGACCGTTGCAAACGGTCTATAGGTAGCTCAACTGATCCAAACCACTGCCAGACGGAAGCGTGCCCAAGACACTGGCCGCATTGCCACGCTGAATAGCAATGCTGATTCGTTGAGCCAAATAGGAGCCAGCCCTCGGATCACGCGTCGTTACAAGAGTATCATACTACAAGACGGCTTAGTCCCTAAGAGATCCCTTTCGGAGGGGACTGTCCAGAATGCCCTGCGGTTGGAATAAAAAAAGCAAAAGGGTTTCCTGGAAAGTTGGAGGAAATCCCCTTTCCCATTTATTTAATTTAGTAGGAAAAATGTAAGACGTTTAGAATTAAAGAAGCATTGCATAAGTGACTAACTCTGGTAATAGAGTTGCAGTTTTTATGACCTGGACGAAGCTAAAATTCATTCTCGATACCTATGTAATTTTTATTTGTTCTCAATATTAAAGTTCAAACAAAAAGAACATTCTGAGTGATAGTCCTAAAATTACCGAATTTTAGTCAAATTGAGGTTAAATGTGTGTAGTTTTAATCAAGACCATTTTGCCCCTGACTAAACTACGTATATTAGAAAGAAAGAAAGAAAGAAAATAAATTTATTCAGCAAAACATTAAAAGAAACAATATAGGTATAGTAGATAAATGAGATATGAAACAAAGTGAAATAATTTTATAAATATTTGCTGAAATGGCAACAACTCAGCTTTCAGCCTAAATCGGACGATCAGGCGCTGTTTTTCAGTGTTGCTCGAGGATTGGAGGTTATATTCACTGATACAAAATAATGTACTTTTCAAATCGTAAGTTTTCTATGCGCCTTGCACCAAACATAGCATTGCGATGCAACCCGCGGCCAATCCCATTTGTTAAATTTGCGCTGAGCCATTTGAACGTTCGCCTGTTTATGTTGCTGCTTGTAATTCAACGCTAATGGCGCGTTTTGTATTACTTTTTGATTTATTACCGCTAAATATAAGTTTGTGCAGAGGCCAAGTTATTTCTTTAAGTACACGCATTTAATGTTTCGTAGGATTGTGTGGGCGGGCCTCGAAATTTATAAATTTGGATCCAACAAATTAATCAACATGGTATAGAAACACTATAAAGTTCTACTTCAATAGATAGGTACATAGTTTGTATGAGCTTGTGAACAAAATGTATTAAAAATATAAATATAGTCAGTCATTACAAAGAAAGGTACAAATTTTATTGATGTTTTTATTTGACATGCGAAGATAGGCTCAATCCACTTTGCATTTTATTATCATTCATTATTAGAGTGCAAAATAAAACAATTTGCCGATTAAATGAAAAGGAAAATAGCACAGACCTTAATTTTGTCTGAATGTACTGCCATAATCGTAATACTAAACTTGAATATAATTTTAATTAACAAATAAACTTGGACTATAGGTTTTAATGTTTGATTAAACTTTGAAGCACTGAATCGTGGCCGTAAGGCCTACAATACGGTGTTTCTAATTCCGAAAATTGCCATCCGACCATATTTCAATCTCCTACTGAATGAAAGCGAACACAAAAGTGAAATTCTGGTGATTCAGGACCGCTGGTAGGCGATAAACTGAAAACAATAAACACTTTTGCTGGTTTTCACCAGTTTTTATTTAGACAATTTTACTGTCGAGTATTTTTATGATTCATTCACTTTGTAAACATTCAGTCAAATAAATCTACAAAACATCACTATTTTCTCGTAGTCGTTCTCTAATATGGTGCAAAGAAAGAGAAAAGGCCGCCGTTCTTAAAACATGATATTGACTTACTTACTTTGTCAGGTACTTATGCATTAACGTTATTTATGGTGTACAATAAAATGTTAATTTATCTAACTATCTATCTATGCAGCCTGCTCGAGCTAGTCCGGATCAGCTCTGATTTATGCCGACACGCGCATAGATCTCGGGTTGTTGGGAATTTCAAATTCTTAAGTAGCAAGTTTGAGACAGGAGAAAAGTTCTTTTGCGGTGAATTTTAAGGAGTAAAGGCATTACTTAACTGATCTTTCCGCGCGACATCGAATCTTTTAAGATTTGTGTGACTGGAAATAGAGTTTACTGTTTTTTTTTAGTTTTTGTATCTGTCGAATACGTTCTTTGGTACAAAGGTAGTCCACAACTGCACATAGATCTAAAATATTCTTTCTTTGACACCGCCGCGTTGAGCATAATAAATTAGGAATTCTTATTTTAATAAGACTATAGAAACTACAATTATCAAGGACTACATGAATCTCTACTGAAGATATATTTGTTGGAGTAGATACGGAACGCAATCTTAATGACGTTGTTTTGACACTTGTATAATGTCATGTCACATTTTCGCTCCATTGTCTGCCGTTGCTATTCTTTATAATATAACGTGTATAATTTACAATTTATCCCAGTTTTCTTTTACCACACCACGAAATTTCCTTTATGGTAGCAGAGCGTGGTTGTTCTGTCGTGGTTCTGTTGTGGTACAGTACAAAAAGTGGTAACTAACTTCAATCAGAAAATTGTCGGCGCAATTTGAATTTGAGGTTGTGAAAATTCGTCACACTTTGGAAAAGGAACATATTTCCGGAAAAGTCCAATAATGGGCTCACACAATAATATGTTTCACCTGGAGAAATTGGTTGGACGGGAAAACTTCGCCACCTGGAAGTTCAGTATGAAGACATACCTGGAACACGAGGACTTGTGGTGCTGTGTTGAGTGTCCCGAAAACAAGCCTGTAGATGCTAGCAAGGATATGAAAGCTAAGTCCAAGCTAATCTTGCTACTGGACCCACAAAATTACGTACATGTTCAGGAATGCAAAACTGCAAAACAAGTGTGGGAAAATCTACAAAAAGCTTTCGATGACAATGGTTTGACGAGAAGAGTTGGTTTACTCAAAGATTTAATAAATACTACGCTGGAAAGAAGCAGCGGTATTGAGGATTATTTGAGCAAAATTATGAACACTGCTCACAAACTGCGGAACATCGGCTTTGATGTCAACGATGAATGGCTTGGCACTTTGATGTTAGCCGGCCTACCTGAAGAGTATAAGCCAATGATAATGGGATTAGAGAGTTCCGGTATTCAAATCAGCGCTGACTCAGTTAAATCTAAACTCATACAAGAAGTTAGCACATCCAAGTCAGCGGCTTTCTATACAAACTCTAAGAAAACCAAGAACCAGCAGTCAGTAAAATCATGGGGACCTAGATGTTACAATTGCAACCAGAAGGGTCACTTTGCGAAAAATTGTAAGCAGCCGAAGAAACCAACACATAGTAAAGGGGAAAGTTCCAGTTTTGTAGCAGCTTTCTCAGCCACCGTCAATGGAAACCAAAGTGATCAATGGTTTATAGACTCCGGTGCATCCATGCATATGACATGCAGAGACGATTGGATGTACAATGTCACAGAACCATCAGTGAAGAGTATTACAGTAGCTAACCGAGAACCATTAGCTGTAAAAGGAGTTGGTTGTGTGGACATACAAATAAGTAAGGAAAACAAAATACAAGTCAAAAATGTTTTGTTTGTCCCTGGACTAGCTGCCAATCTACTTTCAGTCAGCGCTATTGTAAAAAGTAGTTATAAAGTTTCATTTAATGCCAAGGGATGTGAAATTCAGAATGGTAAACATGAAGTTGTATGCAGTGCAACATTGAACAACAATCTGTACATCTTGGATACAATGAGAGAAGTGGCTCATTTAACCTCAAGTTCTTCAAATAGTAACAGTGCTTACCTGTGGCATCTTCGAATGGGCCATTTGAACAACTCAGATGTGGAAAAGTTGCCTTATTGCTCCGAGGGAGTGACACTGACTCAGGACAAAAGTAATGTCATTTGCACTCAATGCATGGAAGGTAAGCAAGCCAGATTGCCATTTAACAATGTTGGTTCAAGAGCAACAGCACCCCTAGAGCTGATACACTCTGACCTGTGCGGTCCCATGGAGAACTTATCATTCGGAGGTATGAAATATTTTATTACTTTCATAGATGATTTCACACGACTTGTCCATGTTTATTTTCTCAAAGATAAACTGAGTGTTTTGGAGATATTTAAAGATTTTAAACTGAAAGTAGAGAATGAATTGAATCATAAGATTAAGAAGATACGCACTGATAATGGTACAGAATACTGCAACCGTAACTTTGAAAAGTTCTTATCTAACCATGGTATAATTCATCAGACCTCTACTCCGTATACTCCACAGCACAATGGCCTGGCAGAAAGAATGAATAGAACACTAGTTGAGCGGGGAAGGTGCATGCTGTTTTATGCCAATCTGGAGAAGAAGTATTGGGCTGAAGCATTGGCAACTGCTGCATATGTTGTAAACCGTTCACCTACCAAGTCATTAGAAGGTAAAACTCCGTATGAGATGTGGAAAGGTAAGAAACCAAGTCTATCACATATGAAAATATTTGGCTCCGAAGCTATGGTACACATACCAAAAGAAAAACGCCAAAAATGGGATAAAAAGTCAGTAAAGATGATATTAGTTGGCTACTGCGAAACATCTAAAGGATATCGTTTAATGGACCCAAAAACACACAAGATAGTAAAAAGTAGAGATGTTGTATTTATGGAAAATTATAATGAGAATGCCAGTATGCCAAAACCTTGTGAAGTACTCACTCTGGAGGAGAATGTTAGTGTGCCAGTACCTTGTGATATTAATGTTCAGCAAGAAGTCACTCAGGAGCCTTCCACATCTATATCTGTGATGTCCGGCGAAGACTCAAGTGAATATGAAACAGATACTGGGGAACTAGATGAGAGTTATCACCCCTCACATCCTGTGAGACATGAATATAATAGCAATCAAATGCTGAGGTCAACACGAGCACGGAATAAACAGAATGGCTTATTATGTCTGTTTACAGATTTAACTGATCCGCAAACTGTTGAGGAAGCACTTACATCACTGCAAGCTGCAGAATGGAAGAAAGCCATGGATGAAGAATATCATTCCCTGATGAAAAATAAAACTTGGACTTTGACAGATCTTCCTCCAAGTAAAAAGGCTCTTCCATATAAGTGGGTATTTAAAACAAAAACAAACCAGAGAGGTGATGTTGTCCGATACAAGGCGAGGCTTGTGATAAAAGGATTTGCACAAAGATATGGCACAGACTATGAAGAAGTTTATTCACCAGTTGTCAGGTACACAAGTATTCGCTATTTATTTGCTTTAGCAGCCAGATATGGAATGGACATACATCAAATGGATGCTGTGTCGGCTTTTCTGCAAGGAGAGATAGACAGAGAAATTTACATGCTACAGCCAGAAGAGTATAAGCAAGGATCTCAAGTGTGCCTGTTACAAAAATCGATTTATGGTCTGAAGCAGGCCAGCAGACTTTGGAATCTGAAACTTAATGATGTCTTACATGAGCTGGGAATGCAACAGTCAAAAACAGATCCTTGTGTGTATTTCAATACGGAGAAGAATGCTTTTATAGCCATCTGGGTTGATGATTTGATCATACTTACTTCTGAAGAAAGTACCAAGAATTTTCTAAAAACAGGGTTGAAGGAACATTTAGAAATGAAAGATATTGGTCCCGCAAGCGAATGTGTGAGTCTACACATTACCAGAGATAGTGGAAAAGTAATGTTAGATCAAGAAAAATATATAAGAGAGATATTAACAAGATTTGGAATGGCTGACTGTAAGCCTGTGAAAACACCATTTGAAGTTGGTATGAAATTTAATGAAAATGAAGACGAAAAATTAACTGACTGTCCTTATCAACAAGCAATTGGCTGCTTGCTGTATATTGCTCAAGGTACCCGGCCCGATATATCCTTTGCAGTGAACACACTGAGCAGATTTAACAAAAATCCTATGAATACGCACTGGAATGCCGTGAAAAGAATTTTCAGATATCTGCAGGGTACAAAAGACTACAAGTTAGTATATACCAAAGATGGTACTGAGAAAATCACAGGATACTGTGATGCCGACTGGGCTAGTGATGTGCGCGATCGCAAGTCGTGCACTGGTTACATTTTTATGTTACAGGGTGGTGCTATATCTTGGCGGTCTCAGAAACAGCAGACTGTCGCACTATCCACTGCTGAAGCCGAGTATATGGCGATGTCTTCGGCGGCGCAAGAGGCGCTGTGGCTCCAGCAATTGCACGCTGAGCTTGGTCAACCTCAGAACAATCCACTTATCATACTTAGTGATAATCAGAGTGCAATTAAGTTGTCAAATAATGATTGTTATCTTCCTAGATCGAGACATATTGATATTCGTTATCATTTCTTAAAGGATCATGTCAATAATTTAAATATAAAATTTAGTTATGTTAAGGGTGAAGAAATGATAGCAGATAATCTGACTAAAGGCACTACTGCAGAGAAACATTTGTATTGTTGTACGAAAATGGGATTGCGTCCCTAGGGAGGGTGTTGGAGTAGATACGGAACGCAATCTTAATGACGTTGTTTTGACACTTGTATAATGTCATGTCACATTTTCGCTCCATTGTCTGCCGTTGCTATTCTTTATAATATAACGTGTATAATTTACAATTTATCCCAGTTTTCTTTTACCACACCACGAAATTTCCTTTAATATTAGACCATTCTTTAATGGTGCATCATTTATGGCTTTATCATTTACCTATGTTAGTTCAGATAAATTACCAAAAGCGACGCTGCATTTGCTTCCATACATTTGAAATAATTGTCCGAATATCGGAAATTCAATAAATGTATCTATACGATGCCATTTAAAAACTATTAGTAGGTAAGGATCAATAAGTTCAAAAACTGATGATATAGTTCCTGGAGCTCAGATGTAACAGTCCAATGTCGTAAAAGAATTAGTTATCAGGAAGCACTAACAAGCAAGAATAAACAAGAGCTAAACACAAAAGACACGTTCCAGTTTAATTCGAGTTTAGGTACATCATAAAGTAGTCTGCGGCGCCGATGTCACGTGGGCTGTAAACCACTAGTTTATAGGCTGCATTCGAATCTTATTCTGGTCCTTTTGAATAATAAAATCACATACGATCTGTAGCGATGGCGTAGCAAGTTTCTGATCGATTGTCGAAGTTGATGAGCAGTCACCATGGAACCGCAACTGTTATGTTTAGTTTATTTAGCGATAGAAACATGCCTACAGAATCTGGTCTTGTATCGGCCTTTGACTGGTTCTGAGCAGTCACCATGGAACCGCAAGTGGTGTTAAGTTTAGTTTATTTAGCGATTGAAACATGTTTACACAATCTGGTCTGTTATCGGCCTTTGACTGGATGCTGTTTTTGAGACACTCTTGAGTTGGAGCACAATGCGTCGTTTGCGTAGACAGCTACGCAAACGATGCATTGTGCCAATGATCACAGCCTAAGTTGGTGGAAGCTAGATTTGAAAGATGAACCATTGTACCCCCGGTGGTAGAGATTCCAGTGAAATAAAATCGGAATTGAACATTGAAGCAACTTTCCAGAATAAGTCGTTTCAAGCATTAAACCCGTATCGATGTATTTACGAGCGCATTGATCGACTTCTAGACACGACGTAAAAGCTCACTAAACTTTTATGACGTCACCTTCGCGCTACTTTATTAGAGATAGTGTATCAGGAAGCTATTTGAACTAGGAAGTCGTAAATAATAAGATTTTGACGTGTTTTCTGCCAGGAATCTTGGGTTGATGGACAAGATAACAAAATTTTCAACGAATTCTTAGAATTGAAACAAAAAATGGAAGTAAAAAGTTAGGCAGTTTAAGTTATTTTCAAGTTTAAGTTTTCGCAGTTTAAGCAAATTATAAATATTTGTGAAACCTAGCTATCATCAGGCTAAGAGTATCGTAGTTGGTTCTTAGTTGTTCATCAACTTTTGTTTCTTTAACAGAAGAGGCATTAGAATCACCAAGTTCGTTGTTCACCAACTCACACATTTTTCTTTCTTTCTTCTGTACAACCTTTGGTCTCACGAACTTATTAGTCAAGACACTAATTGCACTAATTGGTTTAGTCAACTTTTGTAGGAACGCGGCTTAAGCTAGTCTGAGTGCGGAATGCCCAGGACAAGAAGCAGAAAGTAAGGCCCCGGTCTCGAATTCTGCGGGCAGCGGGGCGGGAGCGGGCGACGAGCGGGCAATGAGCGGGCAGTGAGCGGGCGACGAGCGGGCGACGAGCGGGCGACCAGCGGGAGACGAGCGGGCACTGACAGTCCGCGCGTCATCATTGTGTAGTGTTGTGCGGATAGATAAACCAAATCTCATTTTCTATTCCTGGTTCGATGTTTTTGATAAAATACCTAAGTACTTAGAAATGTAACTATTATTACTATTAAAAAGAGATAAATTAAAAAGAGATCGAAACTAAAACAATTTTCATTACAACAATTTTGATTTACGTTTTTCATTTGTATGTTTTTCGTGTGAACAATTTGTTTGGTTCATTAAGTATTCACGTACAGATGAACAATAACTCTCACATTTAAACAAAAATAAAAAAAAAAATTGTATGGATTCAATTCAGTCTCGCTCGATCCCCTGAACCATGAATAGGTACAACACTACACCGCGTAATCTGTCCGTCTTGCCAACTGTACCATCATCTTACTAGCTATATCTTTTGCAAAAAGTTTCCAGATAACCGTATCAATCATCATCATCATCATCACGTCTAGATTTGTTGCATAAGTAGGTACTTGTGGTCGGTTATATATTAGGTAAGTACTTATGTAAAAAGTATTTATTTGTTTTTGCAGTTGACTTTAAATATGTTTTTTATGATTGTTTTGAAATTTTTTGACATTAATGTTTTAATAATAAATTAGGTACCTAATACAATAGATACAATAGATACGTAACTAAATTGATATAAACTATTTTAAGAATATAATATTTGCATGTTATGAAATTATGACAAATACCTGAATATTATGAACTATATACCTAATGAAATTTTAACACCTGTATGTAAATTACCATATTCAAAGCAAATAAATGATTTAGATTTAGAAATATGTAGGTAGTTTAAATCAAAATAAAAAAAATCATTGACGTCTTTTTTCAAAATAATTTGCTGGAATGGTTGATTTAGTGGAAAGTTGCTAGAAAAATTGATCAATCGTCTAGCTACAATTTATTGAAATAGTTGCTGATGGGGGTATAAAAATTGCTAGAACTAGCTATGAAGTTTCATAGTTGGCAATGGTGACTGTCAGTGCCCGCTCCTTGCCCGCTCGTTACCCGCTCGTTACCCGCGCCGCCGCCGCCCCGCTGCCCGCAGAATTCGAGACCGGGCACTAACAGTACATCAACATGAATAGTCGTTCAAGCAAAAAGCCTAGTGCTCCAAGATTTATTGCGACGAAAGAAATGGACGCGGCCAAGCGTTCGCGCAGAAACGTGGTTCCGTACAGTTTACCGGATGCAGTCACTTCCGTTTGTTTTTGTGTTGCCTAGTGGATACGATAGTGGTTATATAGGTCAAGATTTGTAGATTTCTTTGAGAAACATAGACGATTAGGTTGGAATTACAAAGAAAAAATATATTCTGTACAAAAAGATTTATAAGATACACCAAAAACATTAACGTCACTTATCGGTTTCTTAAACAAGTGGGTGCTTTTAGGAAATTCCAGGGTTCCACAGAAAGTTATTGATAACTAAAAATTAAAAAAATGTTTTATTCAGAAGGACCTCTACGTCTTAGTAATTTTTCCTGTTACTTCATGACCGTAGATTATCTACATGACATGTAGATTAACTTTTTCGTAAGTGGAACGTTCTTTCTAGATTAGTTTTTCACTGAACCCTAAAAGTTTAGGTGTAGCGCGTGGTGTCTACCTGGATCTAAGCCTCTTAGCGTCGGGCTTGGTGTTACCAGTTCTATTATATCCTTTCAGTGTGTTTTCAGTGAATTGTGAATTATTATTGTGTTTCAGTTATTTTTATGATGTGCTGTGGAGTATGTAGCCCGCGACGGCCCCCTTGGTACCTACCAAGGGGGCCGTCGCGGGCCTGTATTTGGATAAAAAGTAGCTAATGTTATTCCAGGTCATAAACTATGTTCATTCCAAGTTTCAACCAGTTTACTCTTTATGTAGTCTCATAAACATTTTTTGGAGATAATCTTTAAAATGAAGACTAGAAAATGCACAATAGTACAGCGAACAGTTCCCCTACAAGATGGTAGTAGGATATTTAAAATGTTACTGAAATTTTGTTTTCAAACCAGGCGAGTCCGTCGGGGACATAAGGTCCTTGAAATCTAGCCAGCACGGTGAAGGAAAACATCATAAAGATATTATACAACAGCTCGAAGACATAACTAAAGACCTAACGTCTAATAACTTGCTTCTATACCCACAAGCATTAATCTACAACTTCCAAGGCTTTGTCTTCGAACTATGTTAAACGGTGACCGGTATTTTAAGACCAGTTTTTTGACAACAACAACAAAATTCTAAATAGAATATAAAAAAATCTTGATTCCTAATTATTTATTTATTTATTTGTAAGTAGACTTTAGTTTTTCTTTTTATTTATTTTAATACCCTGTGTGTGTACTTTTAATATATCAAGTATTATTTATTATTTATTATTATTTAAGTAATCGAGATCGAAAGAGGTATTTCAAACACATTCTCCGATTCAAATCCTATTAAAAATATTTTAACCCGGTAGTTTCATTAGTACACCCGTGCTAAGCCGGGACGTCCTAGTATATATAAAATGTGTGTGTGTTTCAGTAAATAGATTACACATCCAGAAACCTAAAGTACAAATTTGGCCGGTAGGTGGCATTGTTACGGCCACAGCTTGTTACGTAACCGCGGCTATAATCACATAGCATAATGCGGGTCGATACATATATCATAGAATTCAATTAGTAAGTTCTACTCGGTTTCTAACTCCAAATACCCGCATACAATATCTCTTATATTATACTGTATCATACATTATACTTTATATTTTTTACTTTTACTTTATACTGTATTATATATTATGCATTATACTGTAATGGTCTTGCTGCGAAGAATGCGTATGCGAAGAGCCGTGATTTTCAATCATAAGTTAAGCAACGTTCTGTGCGGTCACTACTTGGATAGGTAACCGCAAGTGAGATTTTATCTGAGCGCTTCTGTGCTTCGGCTCGTTAAATTGTCGGTCCCGGCTTTTAAAGTCGTTAAGCCATGACAGAGGCCTTTAGGCGGCCTAATGATCCGTCAGCGGAGTTGGCCACTAGCTCATACGAACGAACGGCTTTAGGTCAAGGTTAAAATGTTGTGTGAAGTGTGAAGTAAGTCAGAGCCCAGAGCCCGAACCTGCACCCTTTGAATATTTCAGCCTCAATCACTGTGCTCCTCATTTATTCATTACTGTGGACGCTGTTATTTCCATTCTCAACTGTTATTTTTCGAAAAAGTGGAATGATGCTCTAAAAATCATTGTTTCCAACAATTCCTAGGTCTTATGAATGAGATTTTTTTCTCAATTAGGTGTGTTGGAACTTGGAATACAAAATTAAGGGAAAACACACACTATTTATTCGAGTTCAAGCGAATAAAGCCGGGGGCGTAGGCTTGTGAAAAAATAATGCTATATTTCACTAAGACCTTCGATAGTCGAGTATCCTACTCAGCCAACACGGTTTTCCAAACGTATGTAACAAAATACAGTGTGGGTTGTCAGGATTTTACTTTGCTCAAAAAATTGGATTCTGTATAGCTTTGAGTTCTATAAAGGCTGGATAGTCACTGGAACGTTTTAAAATATTCATGCAAACAATAGCTATTGTAGGTAGAAAGGTTTTTATCAAAAATTTTGCATGATAGTTCTTTTTAGACAAAAATTGGTTTTCACAAAAAAATAAAAGTATTATTCGTCTTTATCGAGTGAAATTAGAAATTGTGGATATTTGCGAAACTTCAAAGGAAAGGTTAAGTTGATGTTTTATTTTAGGGATTTGTGTAAATAAGTAAAATAAAGACCACTTTGATCGATTGGCATCACACTGAAGCTTTTCCACGAAAATCAATCTAAGCTTTAAAATCTTCAGGTTCAAAACTGCGTGGGACTTGACAAAATGTAGCATGTATTTCTTCCCAAGGATTTTCTATCATTGCAGTGATTTAGGCGTAAAAGCACGACAGACAAAGTTCGCAATAATAAAATAAAATAAATACCTTGGACATTCCACACAGCGTCATCTAGTCCCAAGCTAAGCAACTTAATGCTTGTGTTATGGTAACCTGATGACTGATATAATACTTTAATAATCAGACAGAGTAAAATAGGTCTAAATAGGGTCGAAATAAAGTCGTCTAACATAATGTAAGCAATATTTGCCATCAGCAAAGCATAAAACGGTATTATGATAAGTACCTGGAAGCCCCAACTTCTCTCATTTCGCGCTTTTCGCGAAAATCCCTCAACTTTTATGCGAAACTCTACGCGTAAGCGTTAAAGTCAGCAATACATTGTTTGTTTATAGCTCGCTTCGCTTACTCTAAGCTTTATTACACTATTAAATGTAATGTGTGTAAATATCTAAATATCGTACGATCATTTACGTCATCTAGTAGAGTAACTTAATTGTGTGTATGGTAACCATTTCTTGTTGTTTTTGGTTAGTAACGAAACTCTAGAGCGAACATCCAATAACCAAGTCAAAAAATAAAGCATCGACACAAAAGTACAATATTATTTTGTTAAGTTATTCGATTTTGAAAGTATCTGATTAACAAATTACTAAAATCGATTTAAAATTAAAATTAAATCCCCAATTTAGGAATGGGTACAACTAGGCGGGTATATGAATTTGAAACCTTATTATCTTTGTATCGTGTGCATAATGCTAGCGTGTGTATACCGTGCTTCGGCAGTATCCAAAATTATTACTTTCATGGACAGTACCAAACAACGCCGATCACATAGTAAATTAGTAAATAGACAGTGTGGTGAGTGGAAGATACGAAGTACTACATACCAACGGTCACGGGATGATTGAAGCAGAACTTTAATGAATAAGATCAAGGTTTGCACACAATAGGTCCAAGTTCAAGTAGTGGCTAATTACCATGCAAAAAAATCGGGTACCTTGTGTTAAAAAAACCGTCAAGTTTCGGCCCAATCCGGCTGGTATTGTTTGATTGAAATAATACTATCATAGGTAAAATTAAAAGCAAACAGATTATTATCGTCTTTGACCAAACCCGATAAAAAGTCGTGTATTAGTTTACCGGCATAGCTTCTTACAACGAACTCAAATATTTGCGTGAAACGAAGCGCAAACTCCCTTTGTTTATTCTCCCATTATATTCGGATCGCGCAAGTTTGTACGGGAAAAGTTTCACTTGTTTTGGCTTAGCCGTGCGTGGATTACAGCTTCATTGGAAAATATCAATGGATAACAAATTAAACTTTTCCTTTGTTCAGACAAAGTTTGGTGGAAAAGAATAGAGCCTGGCTACGTGCTTTTCAAATATTTAAAAGATGAGAAAAGAATTCAGCGCTCACATAAAAGTAAGCGAAACAATACTTTTTAGCGTGTTGATGTGGTTTTTTCGGCACGTGTATAAAACTAGGGCCTTTGCATTTTTACTAGATAATTTATACAGCGTCAGGAGGCAACCTTTGCCTATACTAAACGGGACGCTGTAGTGCCTGGGACATTGTTGAGATGGAATAGGCGTGCCCGGCAAATCAACCATCCTCCCAGTTGCTGGCCTTATCCACAGGAAAGACATAAATGTCAACCCGCGGCTAGTCAGCCCCACACATGTATTTTTAAGTTGTTTAGCCTTGATGAATACTTTTAAGCCTTAAAACTCCGCAGAAATGGCCACATACTCATACAAACTTACCTACCTTATTATTTAGTCTGTTTTTCCTTAACCTAATCAATGTTAATATTCTAATCTTCTTTACAGCGCTAAAATGTTTTATGCCACCATCAAAATATGTTAATATACAATTTTCAGAGACAATAAAACTGCAGTATAAAAGTGAAACTCGTAAACGCAATGATAAAGTAATGCCAATAAATAAATAATGGCTTGTTTAACGACACGAAATAAAAATCTACGCACAATAATTTAAATGTACTCGTTTTTAATGAGAGTAGAATGGAACCTCAGATTTTTTGAATTTTATTTTTATAATATAAATTGATTTTAACTGTAACTTTTGGCTTTACGTATGACTTAATATTACTTATTAGGGGTTTTTTGTGAAAAAAATTAATGTTGTGAAAAAAATAAATTAAGTAGCTTCAAGTGAAAACATAGTTGGGTAGCTCTCTCCGCTTAATATTTAAACACTTTACGTTATTTTATTCCAAATAATGTATTCAACATTAAAAAACACGTAAAGATCACATCTTCATTCATCAATTTCCACGGTGCGAAATAAAGTCCTTAGTTTTATAGCATAAAGCTGTGTTCTCACTGACACGTCAAATGACTTTTTTTATATAATTACTAGCTGCGCCCCGCGGTTTCGCCACTGTAGTGAATATTTTCCTTAACTAAAATTTATAATTTTTATGATTTAAGCAACGATTTTGCTCAAATTGCCTTTTTAGCGCCTCGTTTCTAGCTGTGGATGAATCTGGAAGGTTTTCATGATGGTTTTAGGCTACATTGATACTGTCTTTTCTCTGACGTCACATTCTCTAAGCTTGCCTGTATACGTCAGTATGACGACAGCTTTAGAGCGTCAGGTGGTCGACGTGTTAATAATAGAAGCAAGCTCTCGGCATTAAGTGCCGCAAATAAATAATGATGTAACTACTTTCAGTGACGCGCTGACGCAGGAGAGGGCGTGTCAATGTCAAGTTTACTCTGTCTAATGTACTGTCATAAAGTTAAGGGCGTAGCTTGACATTTTTGGTTATTTTTTAATTTTAAGCCTGATGTTTCCCGCTGCGTGGAAAGTGCATCCCTCCCCTTTTGTCTTGCCTTTTGTTATTAATTTAACCACTTAATTTCATTGAAATTATCAAAAAATATTGATGCACAAATACAAATACAATCCACTTATCATTTAAAATTTAATGTTCAGCAATTTTTATCCAAAGCTATTCCACTTTCTATAAATCAAATCAAAACGTTACAATAGATACCAAACTGGGATACTTGAAAAACAGAAATTTTCGTGGTATAAAGTCACGGCTTCCTGAAAAATGTACAGCACATTTTTTCCGGTCAAAAGTGCGATGTACATTCGGACGTCGATATCCCGGTACAAATTACGATTGCATAGAGCCGGATGTACACAATAGTGATGGGCTGTGAAGGTTTTGATAATACGGAAAATACTTTTTTATTTTGCTATATTGTCCCACTGCTGGGCAAAGGTCTCCCCTTTTTCCTTCCACATGTAATGTTATACACAGGGATAAAATGGTATACACAGGGATAAAATGGTATACACAGGGGAAAGAAATTGAGTCTATAAGAGTCCGTTAGTTCGTTAGCTCGTATGAGTAAGTGATCTTACATAATAACCTAAATATTTTTCTTCTGATTGTTACTTCTATATAATACTCATTTTAGTATACAGGAGCAGTAATATCATTTGCAATATGATTTATTATGTAAGATGGTCTCAGATTAGGTCCTCAAGCCATTGAACTAGCACCCGTGCTTATTTATAGCCATCGATATGGAACCTTTCCCATCTCTATTCTTGATATCACCCTTACAAATAATTTATTAGATACCGTAACATGTTTGTCTTATAGCTCGGTCTTCTCCGAGCTATGCCTGTGCTCTCGATTTATTAGTATCGATACGGAAGCTTACCCCATCACTACTGCAGAGCGCACGCATCCGAATAATTTATTATTCGATACCGTAACATGTTTGTTTGTTCCGCGTAATTCATTGGATATGGATGACAGCCTATGATTGGTGCGTTGACTTAATCTTGATCACGTCAATAATGTATGATGTTTATGACATAGAAGATTATGACTAGCAATCTTTTAGTAACATAAGAGATCCTTTCAGCATTACCGGAATATGAAGAAAAAATATTTTAGTCATAATTAAATTAATATTTTAGTCTTACCTGCAATAAAAAATAAGTAACTCCATCTAGTGCTAAGTAGCATGCAGTTGGATGCCTAAACGCCGCTAGGTGGGGCCGCAAAAATCAATCACCAAAAATAGAACGACGAAGAAAGTAGGAGTCATTGCAATGTTCGAAATGAGGTCTCTGTACTTATGTAATCTGTGATCGATACATTCGCCTGTTAGAAAATCTGTTAATTATAGCAATAAGCTATATTTCCATCGATTTTGATATCCGGCTTGGAACTAATACCGGTCAGAATCATCGTTATTCAAGCCCCGCTGTCCACTGAAAGCTGAAGCTATCGCATTAGAACCTGGATATTAATCATGATATCCGTATTGAGGGCAAATGGCGATTGCAATTTCTACTAGATAAATTATATCCGGATTTATAGGACGGTCATCTGTAGCTAAAAATAGTTTAAAAGTGCTACTTTTTAAACTATATTATGATAGTTTAAAATTAAAAGGAGCATAGTTTTTGAACATTATAAACACTAAAAAGTTAAAAACTGAAAAAGTAGTAAAATGTTTGATTTTATCTACTTAGTGTTTTATGTGTGGCGCACTTATAATAATTGGCTTGTTTATATGCATGTTTATAAATGTTGCAATGCATAAAATAAATTAAAAATACCTAAGATCACTATTCAAATGATCACTACTTATAAAGACTACAAAGTCGTTTCTTTGATCGTCGTTTTATGTTTTCGATAAGAACTTGTCTAGGGAAATGGTCATATCCATGGTTTAACAACGCCAAGTTTAATAGGGAAATTCCAGCATTTTACTGTCAGTGGCATTTTAACACTCCTCGGAGGCCGATAGAGCGCTTGCACATGACGAGTTGTGCTGCATCGCATTAATTACTACTAGTGGCACATCCCGGCTTTGCACGGGTGTACTAATGAAACTATCGGAATAATATATAGCCTATAACCATCCCGACAGTCAGACACATCGGTAAATTAATTTTTGAAATTGGCTGAGAAGGCTGAAAGATTACCTCTGTCGAACAAACAAATAAACTTTACCTATTTATAATATTAGTTTCGGTTATGGCTATAATTTATAAGATTGTATGAACCCATTTTAAATGTCTAACCTGTATATCTCTGGTTTTACTTTCGTCACGTTTTGTATAGAAATATTGCAAAATATCTACCCACAGTAAGCTAAGCCAAAGATAGATAGGTTATTGAGACTGGCTGTAGAGGAGTATACTCTACTCGTATATTAAGATCGCGTAGCACTGACGTAGATCATGCTACGAAAACAGCTACAAGTTGCTACAACGACTCTGACGCTACAATTGCTACGACGCGACCGTACCACCAACTTTTTTTTTATGATGAGATGATGATGATTTTATCATAATGCAAAAACACTTCTTTGTATTGAACATAAAATATTTACTTCTTTTTCAACAATCCCATTTGCAAGAGCTGTATTTTTTTTTATATTTTTGAGCTTTATATTTTAAAATTGTATAATTGCATTGTGTGTTTTCATTTTTATTAAATATCAAACTTTTAACGCTAAAAAACAACACAAGTTATATGTGCGAAAGTCTTAGTTTTTCTAGTAAAACAAAGCTTTTACGACTTATGAAACCCATCTCGAGTGCCAGAGTTATAAGTATAATTAAAAAAATAAGGCTGAAATAAGTATGATGTATTATACTTTTTATCTTTTCCAAGAACTCTGAATTTGGCGCTGTGAATATGAATATTTTTAACGTTACTTTTACTATCGGTTTTAAGTCAAAAACAAAGTATAAACCTCGTGTACAAGAGCCTTAGTTTTTCTTGAGTATCTTGAGAATGGTACGCACGGACGAGCATTTAATGCAGAGCGAGGAATGCAGAGAAAATGCTGTCCGAAGCAATTTTCAATGAAATTGTTTAAGAAGGTCTGGAACTTGGTAAATGAGAAAATAGCAGTTTTTATAAATGCTAGTCGGTTTAGTTTCTGAGTTTGTAAAATTGAGAATTTTCAGTAACCTCCGACTTGACTAGTTAGATTGTTAAGAGATCGCTTAAAATAAAAGCTAGGCCACACCAGCAGGTTCTTGCCTGATTCTTTCCCTGGTGTAGGGAGTTGTATTGGAACAGGCAATAGAGTCACCTAGCTTATAAGTATGTACATTTTTAAGTGATCCTTGAGGTCCTACAGAAATAAACATATTTATTTATAAATACTATCGGGACTTAATCGCGTATTGAAATAGTTTAGCTCAACCGAGTTTCAGTTTTGTATTCTACATACTATTTCAAATACTTTTAATAAAACAATAAGTACTTGTGTAGCACTGATATTTCGGGTAGGACTAACAAGGTCTGATGGCAATTCCTTTGTCAGATAAATCTTAGAGAATTAACGCTTAATCCTCTTAAGATTTAAATTATGAACTGGAACAATTCAATTAAATTCATAAATCTTTTCACCTTTCCACACACCGATTAATCGTCAGACCAAAGAAATCACGTTATTTACTCGACAATTTAGTTCTCGTTAGTTCAACTGCCAGCGTCAGCCACGAAGTAATTAAACCACAACAAAAATGCGCGAACGATTCGCCGATTCAATTTCTCATCTTCGCTTGAAATTATTATGTCGCTCGCAGGGACGCTGCGAACCACTCGATTGCTCAATTTATCAATACGTGCCAAAGATCAATGCTCAGATAGGTCTATTCATTAGTTACTAGAATATCAGCCTACTAAAATCGATTGCGGTTTTTTAGTCGGTTGTATTAGACTCAATGTTTCAGACAATTTTAAGTGGGATCGTGCTCGATACATCCTTTACATATTCTAGACTTTTCTAATCCAAACTATAGTATCCTTTGAAACTTGACCTCTTGACTATCGTCAACAAATGCCAATTTCTATATTTCTGTTTTGCTTTCTTCTTTTAAATTAGCGAAAGCGTGGGTAGAAAATTATATTACAAGGGAGGCTGTTCTTTCTGAGGCTCTACTCTATGTGTATCGGTTCTATAACAATTCTCTTCTGCACAGAGAGATCACGTCCCCAGCAGCTTATTTGACGCCCGAATGTATCCGTTACGGCGCCTGAAGATATTGCCTTCTAGCGCCACCCACCCACTGTGCCGATTGCTCTGATGAAAATGCATGGCACTTTTTTAAGATATTGAAATTTAAAACTATAAGAGAAAAAATTTGAGAAACTTAGATAGAAAAATTAAACTAATATAAGAAAATATGAAAGCAAAAATAGTTAAAATATTAAACAGTTTTTGTATACTAATAAGTAGGTACATACAGTTTTTTAGTACCTACAGAGCTTTTACTGTTTTTGAAAAAGTTCTTTCAAACTCACATTGCAGCAAGATAAGTTCAAGACAAATCAATTGAACATTCGAAAGAATTCTCTCACGATTTCAAGTCACAGACGGAAAGCTATGAAACTTGACGAAACTGTATTCTATTGGAACTCAAAGAAACCCCGGGCCGTTCTGAACCCGTTTGAAGCATTTCAAAGCGGTAGTCGAATTTACACAGACGCACTTTTTCATGCAATTACATGTTTGTAAAAGTTTGCGTAAACAATCATGAACAATTTATATAAAATTATCTAACGTTCATAACGTGGCACTCAAAACTGAACACTTGTAGAGCCTCTATAAAATAAAATAAAAGAAGAGCCTCTATATCTTTCTGAAAAGAATTCAGTCAGAATATTTGTATGTATCCATTAGAATTCGAAAAGTTAGCGTCACACATATTAAAATCCACGTTTAAGAGTTTTTCATAAATGACTTTATAAAAAATGCAGTAATTTTTTAAATTAACATAAAAGTCAAGAGAGACTTGTCAAGAGTTTTGAACTAAATTGTTTCATGTGTAAAAAGAGTAGATCCTATCAACTTTACACTCATTCTCCCACGCATTTTAAGCGATCGCTTAGCGGTACATGCGCGGCAGTGTAAATACAGCTATTAGTTCGATACAGCCGTCAAAGATAATGCCAAATGTACCGTGAAATTGGAAATTGCGTATGCTGATTGCAATGCAAAGCCTAGAAACGGTTTTTCAAGCGTTTGTAAACTCTTTGATCTTCACACCTCTTCGTATACCTAACATTGAATTGTAACGAGCATTTAAATGGTATGTGCTTAAAGTAAGATGGGTGTTGTTTCAATTCTTACATTATAATACAATTCTATCTCGTTTACTTAGATTTGTATATTCATATTTATAGGAAAACTTGTCTCAAATTAGTAGCAACGGCTATGACTGTGTAATATTGTGTATTGTCTTGAAACATGCTAACAATAACATTGATAAATTATGAAATTAGATAAACAAAGTACATGTAACTTATCATAATGAGCACGACTGGATTACCAAAAATTAATTTTTTTTTCTTTCTTTCTTTCTTTATGTCTTTAGTTTAGTCAGAAAGTATGTTTATGATATTTAATTTTGGTAGGTACATGCCTACATTTTCCAGAAGTTTTCTTATTCTGAACTTATTTGCCATACATTTTATTCTAAATTGAATTCCTTAAATAACTAAAAAACCTTTATTTCAACTACAATGTTCCCAACTTCAAACGCAAACCTTTCTTCTAGCCGTAGCTACTTAGAATGCCGTGGATGGTAGCATAAGCCGACGGGTTCACTCGTAAATCGTCGGTGAACGCGGGCTCAATGAAGATTACTGGGTACTTTGTGGCTTTCAACTGGACCGTATTTCTGGCCTTTGTACGTTTCATATGATGTTGGACTTAGTTTTTCTTGAATAATGCTAGTATTCTCATCATTTAATACCTCGATGGCGCAGCGGGTGAACGCCTGAAACGCAGAGGTTGCGGGTTTGATCTCTGCTACGGGATAAATGTATAGTCTGCAAATATTTATCTCGTCTCTTCTTTGGGTGTTTTCCATGTCTAATATTATTATGCATTTCCTAAAAACAATGCATTTGTAGTACCTACCTATATTAAGTCATTCGTTACCTAGGTATCATTGTTTTAACTTGGGACTTGAAAGAAAACAACAAAATCTTAGATGTGGTTTTGTGGAATGTCCAAGTAAATTTATTTATTTCTATTCCGCAACACATAGCTTCACACTCAGTACTTTTTGATAACCAAAATTCACTGTTATAGTAAGTATTTATTTAACTGTCTAACAATGAAATGTGTTATCACAATAAAAATAAACATTGTATTATCAAAATTACATGCGAATTAAGTACACCAACCGATTCCACCCTCAGTCTCACAATTAAATGATCCACAATCTCCTATCTGACCGTGGCACATAATTTACGAAATAGAATTAAGCTAAGCGCGGGTCCCCGACATCTGTAGCCGCAGACCCGTGGGTCCGTGGGTCCGGACCCCCAAAGTCCAATGTAATATTAAAATGAGGACGGACGGGTCCTTGCGCGATGACGGGAGATCTCAACTTCTGGATACAAAAACTGGTGTATCTGTGGTGTAACTCAAAGTAAATCAGTGCAATTATCAACGTAAAAAGTTGCGTAAGTGTTCATGTCTTGGTACTATTAGGTCTGGTTCTGAGCACAGTGCTTGTAACGACTGGTCTTTACCGAAACAATCGTCAAATGCCTACTTGTTTGACTATATTTAGCGACCTCTGTGGGCAGTGATAACCATCCAGACAGCCCACTCTACACATTGGTGAAATCGGCTGCGTAGTTTCGGAGATTACCTTCGTCAAACAAACAAACAAACTTTATCTCTTTATAATATTAGTATAGATTTGGTTACATGTTTAATTTTATTCAATTTCTAAATCCTACAGAATCGTATCGAAATACTGTTTGTTTTTACCTCCAATTTCGTCAACCTGATCGCCGATTGTGCATTATAAATGTATATAAACAGAGAGAACTACGAACCGTCGACGGGAATCGATTAAGCTCTGGACCCACTCGATTATTTAATCGAATGATGAAATGTAAAACCATTTAAAATAGTCCGAGTGAGCAGTAAAAGATTGATTCGATTTAAATGGAAGATTAAGTTGACGTTGACATCGGGAATCGTACATACCTATTAAATGTCTACTGTGATATAGCATTGTCTATTAACGGTTATTAATGTAACTGATTTGGAACCTTTGATAGATTTTCTTCTTTCTTTCTTAAAAGTTCAAGGGAACTAAAAAAAGGCCGGTGAAAGAATTTTTAAAATCGGCTGAGTAGTTTCGGAGATTACTTCCGTCAAACAAACAAACATTACCTCTCTATAATAGTACCTACTAGTGTAGACTAATATAGATCATTTTTAAAACAATGACGCTCCAGAAGCTATCCCGTCTTCGTCTGACGTAAATATGTTGATAATGAAGGCTATGTGGGAAGGTTTCGTAATTTGGAACGTCTTATTAATATGACCCAAGATTAGGGGGTTTATCAGTAAACCGTTGTGTACCTTAATCCTATACCTCATGCGCAAATAATTTTACTTCGTCCTCGATTCCACCGGTAACGAATAGGTTAATGTAAATTAAGTAAGGTAAGCTGCGCCCCGTGGAGGATAGTTCCCGTGGGAATACGGGGATCAAAGGTAGCCTATGTGTTAAGTTTATAAGCCTGTTACTTAATTTCATTCAATTCCGTCGGGCAGTTTGAGCGTGAAATAGTAAGAAACACACATGCATCCATCCATCTATAGTTACAAACTTTTGCTTTGTTAACTAAGGATATTTTATAATATTTTTTTATTTTTGTTAGCTTTTTTTTTAAACTTACAACTATTATTACAGGTTACAAGTTCACAGTATATGTTTTTATCCTTGTTACAAGGTCATCAAAGTTGAGTTATAAATTGGTTGTAAGCAAAAAAGTTTCATGAGTTAGGACTGATAAATTAATAATTAAACTCCATAGTTATGCCGTACCCTTTTTTGCGTAATTAGGGATACTCCCTCCAGATGTATTTTGAATAATGAATGCTTATGAACAGGCCCCGGACCTCTATTTATCACGCCGCGGTTGGGGACCGATGTCACGGAAATCACAAATTAAGGGATTTACACTCGAATAACCCTTGGTTTCCTAGGTACACTCGGCCACACTTGGTCTAGTCTCAAAAAAAACGGGTGGCACTCGGGGACTGCCGCGGTAAAGCTATTGCATGCCACCTAGAGGCGAGTTGCTGAACTAAAGAGACAAGCGTTAGGTTATTTTCGTTACGGAATTTCTGGATTCGGTCTCCACGCTCAAGGCCCGCGATAGAAGCTATGCAATAGCTTAAAAACTCAGGCCTTTACACTATTACAAATTAATAAAAGAATGCCTGAAAATAGTTGCAAAAAATATAACTGAAAAGTCTGGAAATAAATCAAGAAATTCCGGTAAAAGTTTGTGTTGCTCAACGTTAGGCCGGGACTTGGTGATGAGCGGAGCGATTTTTTATTTTATAAAAGAAGATAATGGAAGATTACTTCTGTTTTCTATATTGAAATTAAATATTAGGTACCTCGGCTGTTTTCCTCAGGGAGCAGTAAGGCTACTTTTGATTCAGGTATCTTATAAAGGTAGTTATATTGTTACTCTTATGCTAATGAATAGAGAATAGATTTAATAGGTAGTCGTTTTAGGTATAGTAAGTTTAATAGACTAATATGAATAACTAGCTGTGTGTCATGCGGTAGTAATTGAAAAAAGAAAGAAAATGGTGTTTATTTCTAGGACCTCATAAACTAGGTGGCTCTAATGCCTGTTCCAACGCAACTCCCTACACCAGGGAAAGAATCAGGCAAAAAACTGGTGGTGTGGTGTTTTTTTAAAGCGATCCCTTCAAACTCTTGTATGTACTACCAGGCCTTCCAGGCTAACGCCTCGTGCCGACCCTTCAGATATTCTATGTAAATCAGATTTTTGGTGATAAATATATTTGTATTTAATAGAGATGCTTTTGATTAAGAGCAGCCGCTACGTCTATAAGTAAACCATCACCACAGAGTAGTACCAACTATCGGGGCAGACTAATTTGTTCAGTAAAGAGTGGCTTAACTGTTGTTAATTTATGGGAGCACAGCGCCCGGGGCTAGTCAGTTATGAAACTGCCAAGTTGGATGTTCTGATCTTGGAGTAAAAACACTTGGGAAATCTTATTTGTGAGAAATTTTAATCGCATATTTACTTGTAGGATTTTCGTGAATAAGATTCTGAACTGAACAGTTTTTTTTTTTTTTTTTTTTTTTTATTTATTTATTTTATTTCATTTTACAATGTCATGACAGTCAGGACCAAATCGACACTGGAAAGCAACTAAAACACAAAAATTAAAGATCCAATTACCTAATTAACCTATCTAACATTGTTCTGATAAATACTTAAAAGCTATTTCTGTAAATTTCGTCAAAGAAATCAAGAAAATATCGCAATCGTCCCTATTGCACAATTTATTTATATTGCGAATACCTCTTGTGAACGGTGCTTCTTTCAACAAGTTGGTCCTTGCCCATGGTTCGACTAAAAGTTTATGTCGCCGGATACGGATATAGTTGTTGGGCACGTACAGCCCCACACACATCAACAGTCGCGGGTTATGCACCAATCCTCTCAGTAATTTGAAGATGTAAGTTACCATCATAACTTCTCTCCTCACCTCAAGTTTGAAATACCCCACCATTCCTATGACGAAGAGTGTTGGGTACATAAGGGGGTAGAATGGATACACACCATACATTTTAAGGTAAAGAAACCGGGTAAATTTATTTTGAAGTTTCTCCACCATGCTGCAATATTTCTTTTCATGTGGGTTCCATATCATCCCACTACTTTCAAGCCTACTTCGCACCAAGGCGTTATACAGTGCTTTCATTGAATTGATGTTCTGAAAATTGGAACACTGCCTTAGTATGAACCCCAAGTTACGAAACGATTTCTTGCACGTCTCTATAATATGGTTTTTAAAGGCCAACTCTGGATCCATACGGACACCAAGATCCCTTACTGATGTGACCCTATTCATGCAGTTATGGTCCAGTTGGTAGCCATAAGACACAGGATTATGTGACTTGCTGTACGACATGATATAGCATTTATCCATATTAAAATATAATTTGTTATCATAACTCCATTGAATAATGTTACCAATGTCTTCCTGGAGAAGTGCACAGTCATTTGTACTTTTAATCTTCAAGAATAGTTTGAGATCATCCGCGAAAAGAACACATACAGAGTTCTTGACCACCCTTGGTAGTTAGCAGAATAACATTTAGTTGAATAGCGACTTTTACATAGCTAAATTGATTGCAATTCATCTTGCACAAGCGTTGCGTGCCTTCCGCTATAAACGCCTATGCTTGTGATTTCATTCTAATGCGCTTGAGTAACTAAACATTACTACACAACGGGCTTGATAAAATACAGGATGACTCTTGAACTGACATTATGAAAGCATTTTTGTGGTCTTTTCAGACACAAAGCGCAGTTTTTAAAATTATGATTGTAAGAAGGTATTTGAGGATGACTAGCTTCCTATAACTTCAAAGGATCTTATAAATATCTAAATAGAACTAATAATCAAAGTGATGTTCTAAAATAATGTTCCCCGTTTTCACTCCCGAGTTCACACTTACTTCACTGGACTTCATTGAAAATTTTCCCTCGTAGTACAGAACGTAACTTGAAAAGTGTATTATTAGTTTTAAATAGAATTGATTTTGAGCTGACTTGATTGGATGGAGTTTGTAAACGGTTGTTTTGGGTTTATTTTTCCAGTTCAGTGATTATTTGGCCTTCATAGTTCGGTAAGTCCATTTGTAGTCCAAGTTAAATGAGAGGTATGTGAATATGTGAAGTATCAGTTGTGATAACATTGTTTCATAATATGGTGGTTTAAAATCCAGATAAGCAACGTTATATGTGATGTTTTGTAAAACAGTGAAGGAAAAATTGCGAGATAACCATTTACCACAAAGATTCTAAAAGGTCATCACCTATTAGAAGCCAATCGTCCTACTATTTAGATCGTGCCTAAAAGCTAAGATGATTAAATACTTTTAATTGGGCCAAGCATGTTTTACTGATAAAGTTGACCAAGGAAGCAGTACCTATCCCAAATAGTTAGCTAATCTATGCCTACAATTACCGGTCAGAAATTCAAGCCTATTTTGACTGTGTCAAAGGCATCTTTGACAGCATCGAGATAGGCTTGCCTAGACCTAATAGAACCTTAGGTAAATCGGTCGTATGCACATGACATGCGTAAATGAGGCTACCGCGACGGCTATAGGACTGCGGGATTACCATGAAGTCCTTGTGTAACTGCACAAATAAATAAAAGCCTCAGGCATTGGATAAAGGTGACAAGCTTCTACTCGATTAAAAAAAAATGTTTAACCTTTAAAAAAAATGGTCTTTGTTGACATCGGCCTATTTTTTCTTATTTTTGTGTAAGTACCTTTGGCATGTTATGTTCCTGACTATGAATGCACCTTATTTACTTATTATGATTATAATTAGCCTATTGTGGCTGGGCAAAGGCCTCCCCTTGTTCTCTCCAATTATCGCGGTCCTGTGTCATTTGGACCCATGCTGTTAAAGGCATTAAAACAAACTTTACTTCTTCATAATATTAGTATAGATAGTATGTTTGCGCATCTTCTTAGCTACACAAGAGTTTCTTTGACGTTATTATCACAGTTGTGTAGACTTGATTAAATTTCTCTTTCGAGCGGTTTCTCTTTGATATCGTCAAGTGTTTGTTTGTAGTGTTTGATCGTGGTAAAGCTATTGTATCTTGGCTTTTGTTGTTGTGAAGCTCTTTTATCTTGCTCTTTAAAGTGGGACGAACTTTAAACCCAAGATTTCATGAGGCTTGTTTCTTTCGAGATCTTTAAACAGTTATTCAGTCTAACTAAATAAAAAAATACTAGCACGTCCCGGCTTTGCATGGGTGTACTAATGTAACCACAATATTGTCTATAACCATCCCGACAGTCCTTTTTATCTTCAACAGTGAAATAATTTTTCAATCGGCTGAGTAGTTTCGGACATTACCTCCGTCAAACAAAACAACTCTTTAAAATATTAGTATAGATATAATTGTCGAAGTTCACTCAATTATGTCTAAAGATCACTAAAGTTTAAATTGTAGGTACAAATGATGTGTTTTTTTAAATGCATTAAAGCTAAATTCATGGATTTCCACTGGCTACGACTCTGACACACATCTTTTTTCTCTTTCACATTCAATACCTTAAATCTTTCGACCTAGCCCTTTAAAATGTAAATTTAGCCCTATCAAGTTTTTATGTAAAACCTAAACTCAAACAGTTAATGTACATGATTAGATAAAACTCATAATCTAACTCCGTTTATTGAAACCTTATCTTTATCATAAAAGTTTTCCAACAAAGATAATTTCAGGACTTGCCGACAACACTTCAGGGCCGCAACGACGCCGCAGACATGTACTTACAAGTTACAAGATTTGGGATAGCTCAATACCTACTTTATAGAAGTACAGTCAGAGTCAAAATCCTTTAACATTTCACTTTCAAAACTAACTTATATGGTAGCACATACATACGGATGGTACTTACGGATTATGATAGTTTTGTAGTAAAATAATGACCTAAGGTTATTTAAAATTATTTATGTTGCTAATTGTATATCAAACCACGAAAGGTAATTATAATTTAAAAAATTCTTATACTTAATACAATACTTTAATATGTAACATTATCTGCTTCTAATAAAATGGGGTTGGGTGAGACACTTCAGCCGCATTTCTTATCCGTAAAAACAATCATAGAGTAAACGCTTTGTAATAGAAAATGATCTTCTGACAGAATATACTGTAAAGAACGAGTTAGAAGTCCACACACACGAGTCTTCTGCCTACCCCCAGGGGTAGGAGGTAAGGGCGTACCTTCGTTGTTGGATGTAAGTTTGAAAGGTACACAGTGGTCCAAAATGGAGTTTACTGTAGAGAAAGCAGGGAAGCAATTTTGCCCTGAATTTTGACTTGAATTGAATTCAGCAACAATCCTACCTCCTGTTAGACGAACTGCTGAGCTTCCTCAGATTTGCTAACTTACTAGCCGAACGGACTTGAATCGTATGAAGGAGTTATGCAGTAACAAGCAAAACTCTGAACAGGTCGTAACTAGTTTCTGGTGGTGCCGAGATGGCACGATTCTGTGGTCAGCTAAATACTTAGCACAGCTACAACCATTGACGTCTTACCCAGTAGACACCTAATAAAGGGCGAACGCTTTTAGTTCACACATGAGCGTTTTAGCGCTTATAACAATCCACGCCTCCTTACGTTCGACCAATAAAGACCAGATTAGTGACTCGTGAACATTTCTGATTTGTCATAATTTGTCCGTGACCTTCAACTGACCAATAAGCGCATAAAAATATGTTAAGCAAATACTAAGGTTATGTTTATGTCCTTTGTCTGTTAGGCAAGCATACATAAGTCTGATAGACACACTTCATTTCAAAATGTACACTGGAATATTTGAATTTCTGCTCAGAACGCTCCAAATATAGACTCCGTCTAATCGCCGATGAATATTGAATGTCTATTGTGCCCCGCACGTTCGCTAGACACCTGACTTAATATCCGATAAATATTTACTGGCGTGCTACCGCGGTATACCGTCCCTTGGTATTTGAATATATTCCGACAACGTTGAAGGTGAAGTAGGAAGACGTCACCATACAACAAGATTAAAATGTTGAATAAATAGAGTCAAATGTTTTATGATGGTGGTTCAAATTACTGATGGGTTTTTAAACAATTTCATATGACAGTCAACAATGCATATAAGACTAAAACGCTTAGCTAAAATCGATATTAGATCTGTTGAAAGCACTTTTCGTTGCGGTAGGAGTAACAAGGGAAAAACATATTTGAAACCTATACTAAATTGACTAATTTTTATGAATAAGATCAAGTCTTATAATATTATTGAATTTAAAATCTTCAAACAGATTATAAGAGGAAGTCGACGGCCGACGCAGTAGACCGTGGCGGTATGAACTCGAATAACTTTTGACGGTCTGAAAGAGTTATTGCCGAGGATTGTGTAGTCTGGAAATAATGAAAAAAACTACACAGCAGTTATAACTTACGGTGAATAATATTTCGACAGGCAATAGAGTCACCTAACTTATAAAACGATCTATGTAGTATATCAGTCATCTGGTTACCATAACACAAGCATTAAATTGCTTAGCTTGGAGCTCGATGACGTTGTGTGGACTGTAAAAGGATATATATATATATATAGATATTATATAAGACTGTACAATTTTAAGTGATTTTTCAATGGTGATGAATTTGCAACCTGTGACTTGCAATCTGAATAGATTCAAAATTTGAATAACCGAGAATGAATGGAAAATGGACTCTAAACACAAAACAAATAGAACCTTCTCAATAGTTCCATGTTCGGAGTGAACAAGCGGGAATGAACGGAACAATGAAGACGGGTTCATCACGAATGCATCTACGCTTATCTTTCCGAGTCGTGGACTTATAAATTTAATGTCCTAAAGGATTTACGACAGAATTATAACTTTAAGTTTGACTTGCCCATACCACGAACTCAGACGACGCGTTGGTTGTTGCTTACGTTGCGGGTCAGCCCCTCTACTCTACAAACCGAAAATGAGGCATCGTTACAATTTTTCCCGCTATGGGAATCGAACCCGCATCCTCTGCGTCTCAGGCGAGTTTTCGCTCTCTGCCACACAGAGGTCGTTATATTCTCCAAATAAAATAACCATGTCTTAACGCGGCACGTTACGGCGTGATTATATTGATAATTTCTATGGATTTCAGAAAACAAAACCTAGGTAACGTGCAATCTATTACCGCGTCATGTTTTGAATATCGTCAAGAATCGAGCAGCAGTCGGGTCTGATTCAATTATTTGTGACACGTACTAACTGCGATGGCAATGTGCTTCTTTCAATTTTCTTAAAATCTCTGTGTTGTATACATGAAGCCGTTCAACAACAGCGCCGGTCTTTAAAACGAATTGTAGTTTTATGTCAGCAATATAAAAAAAATGCTTCGGTACTCTGAATATTCTCGAATCAAACTCGCATTAACTCTTGGTACCAACATCCTGCCTTATGAAATATGGAGTCACACTTCCCAATCCCTCCTTCCTTAACGTTCAACCTTACCACTTTAGTTTACAGTTGAATTTCGAGCACCAGCAAGAGTTTAAGTTTTGTATTAGACACAGATTGCATGATAGTGCCTAGTGTAAGTTCTTCAGTTGTTTTGTTGACAACTTTGTTTAGCGTTTGGTTTTGATTCATCGTTTCGCCTTTGAAGGTTCTGAATGAATCTATTCCAAACTTACTCTTGATTGCGAAGTGAATGAACTGCGGCCTAGTCAACTTTACTGATTACAAAATTACATATTGAAGTTGTGTATGCTTTGGTTTTAAGCAGGATACTCACCTAGCCGAGTAACTTGTAATGTATCTGATACTGTATCAAGCGAGTAGACGAGTAACGGTGTACGAGCCGTACTCGACGATTATACGTACTCACAGCATACCGTATCAGATACATTACATGTTACATTCCTAGATGAGTAAGTACCTACCTGCTTTTAAGGTACAGTTCTAAAAAAAATCTCCTTACCAAATGCCTCTGTTAAAAACGATCAAAGTTCGAGTTCAAATAGATTATTCATTATTGTTTCCATTCCCACGTGATCCATCGCACCATCGCGCGAACATAAAGCAATCTAACTCATCCCATAAACGCACACAATAAGCCCCTGTTTCTAACTCGGTAATGCCCGTCAGAGATCGAGTGTCTTCGACGTCATTTCACTGGATAAAACTTACCTACTTGTGATTTTAAATATGTGTTTTGTTTTATGGTATGGTGTTGAAAAAGGACGCTGGGGTAATGAGAAAGCGCATCGTACTAGCGTATCCATATTACGAGAGCTTGAAATCACTACGCGTCTGTCATCTGAAAGCTTACGCAGAATCGCAAGCTTAGGTGAAAAGTGACTTGAAATGTGAAAAAATAGGTCTCATGGGCGTAGTCCGATACGTTGATTCGCACCGCTCTCAACACTTTCATACATAATGCCCTCCAGACTGCCGAGAACAGGATAGATGGAGGAACATCATCAGATAGAAACTGATACAGAGCGGAGGTCAGGACCCTTTAGCATTAAGGAGTAAGTACGAATCACGGATGTTTATATGTGACCAGGTTTTCAAGCGCTTTACTGTTTCTCTCTCTATTTTCATAACCTGCTGACGACCGCTTATAGACGGCCGCCGAATTACGGCATCATTTCCATAAGCCTATAAAACAAAATTTAAAGGCCATAAAGGCCAATACACACAGGTTAATGAAGACGCGCGTGTATGCAAAATCGTAAATGTCAACAGGTCGGTACGCGTTGAAATAAAACGATGTGACATGGCTTAAGGGAGGTTATTCATGAAGCGGTTCTATGAACAAAAACAGCTTGAAAATATTTCATGTTCTTTAACAATTATCTGGATTTACTAAATATTTTCCATAGATAGAAAGAGATTTCTCTTAGTTTGATTCTTATTTTTTCTTGTGCATGTTTATTTCTCCGAATATTATTTTGGATTGTGACCATTAACTTCAACTTAGAAAATCGTGCAAGTTTCATCAAAATAACTTCAGCTGTTTTCAAGGATTGGCTGAAATTACTGAATTACTTTACAAAAAACAATAAGCCAGGTAGCAGTTGTTCCATAGCTATATCTATAGATAGATCAAGAGATCTAAGCCACTGAATGTGGAATAGAAAAAACCGAATAAATAATTGTTGAATTTAGGGATGTCATGGTTGTCTTTATCCTAGGCATAAAATCGTATCATGAATAGCTTTCCTTATCTCGAAAGCAGCCTTATAGGCACTTACATCTGTACTTTATTATCCTCGTTTGGAGTGTAGAAGAATTTAATTGGTGTTTAAATTTGGCGGGATTACTGTAAATTTACAGGGACGGCGACATTTTGTGAAGATGTAAAAAGTTTTACGTTTCTTTGTGTGTTCTTGAGATGTGTTATTTTTTAGTACAGGCATCGGGACGCTTGGGACAACTAAATTGTCTTGTCTAACGGCTAGTTTCAATAACCTTTGGTTTTGCCTCCCGACGCTTATGAACCGATAAAAATATCTGTACTTTTCACTCTGTACCTGAATTTTTTTGTACACACGAAAATTGACAACCATGCATTTAAATTTTTATCCGCACAATATTTACTGTAACTTTTATAAGCATAACAAGCATTTCCAAGCAAAATAAATGCATAGAAAAGTGCTACAATGTTTCTGCCACTTTAAGCTGTTAGCACGCGAGCTACACCTATTTTACGTTTACTTAAGCTACCACTCTGCAACTAAAACACGAGTTTCACTACCTGTCACGCTATAATATATCCATTTGAAGCGTCTTCAAGCAGTTTAACTGTTTTCTAAAAGACAGACTTTGCAGAAATTGTTTTAATGACTCCCTAATATCTTGGGTTACGTAACTTGAATCAATGGAAATAAATGAATGAATGAATGAAAAATTCTTAATTGCACACACCTTAAATTAATAATAACAAATAAAATAATACAACAAAGTTAAACATGTATAATGAAAAATATAATTATAATGATGAGTTACTAAAAAACCTAGTTTTTAGACCATCCAATTTCAACAGTTTACTTCTCTCATGGGTGAATCAGTAAGTATACAATTACTGGAGCTGTCTAAAGCAGAATTTCAAATGTTTTCCAACTGCTTTGATAATAATTTTTAACAAAATAATAATGTAAAACCAAAAATATACTTTTAAATAGCTCTAGAGTCGAATTAAGGCCCTTTTAATACTGTCCATAAAGTTGTTATCAAATTAGATCTCCATTAAAAAAACAGATTTATAAAGTCGTAAAAAAAAACAAAACCTGTGTTAAAAGCTCTCAAAATAGACTCTACCCTTTCAGCTTAAGGTTTATTATAAGGTTGCGTAACCCTTCATGGTCCTATAGACTCGCTAACTAGTTCACTAAACAACAGGGTTTTACACCTCATTACTTCGAGTTAATCCAAGGGACTTTGACCGGGGTCTTTTATAAAGGACGATATTTTGATTTAGTATTTTTCATCAATAACTTGATATTTTGAAGCTTAAAAGCTCTAACCTAAAAAAAATTAAGGCCGATAAAACGGAAGTTATTTTTTGACAGTTAGACAACTGTCAAATTATGACATAGATAAGCACCACTTACTTTGAAAAAAAAAACATTAATTTTACAAAATACTCACATTTGATATACAATATGAAATTAATGAGAGAACAAAGTGCATTAATTACATTTAATCGAGTCCAAAAATGCTGAATTAAAAAGACAACGCGTTAATAAATTGCAAAAGCGATAATGAGTATAATAACTGTTGCGTGGCGACCGTTAACAACGTTTATTTTGGTAATTAATTGCTGCTGTTTTGGCATAGTGGAGTTATGTGTCTTCAAGATTGTGTTATTACCAAAATGCCAACCAAAATGAACATTTTTGACTTACATACTCAAAATATGAATTATTATTGCTATCGAGAAAGTAAAAACTGCACAGTTGTCAAATCACGTTTATCATTTTATGCCAAAGAGTCTGTGACTGTAAAAGTCTTATTTCTAAGTTGGTAAGCTTTAGTATGTTAAACGTGTGAAAACTATGGTCGATTTACCCGACTTTCGACAAATAAACGACTCAAAATGTACTTGAAGGTTCGCTAGATTAGCTTCTATTAAGGCTTACTAACTCTTTATTAAACTGGCCGCTGTTTTGTATTAACTGGGTGTGTAGAGTATGTTAATTATTTACAAATAATATAAAATTACAATAGGCCAATCAATGTCTGTAGAGATTTCACTTTCTAAACAATCATGGGTTGTACTACACATTATCTACACTTCTACACTAATATTATAAAGAGGTAAAATTTGTTGGTTTGTTTGTTTGACGGAGGTAATCTCCGAAACTACTCAACCGATTTCAAAAATTCTTTCACGGGTGTGTAGAATGGACTGTCCGGGAGGTAATAGGCTATATTTTATCCCGGTAGCTTCATTAGTACACCCGTGCGAAGCCGAAACGTGCTGCTAGTTATTAATACAACGAGAAATTACTCACGTAAATTATTGCCGATTTAAGAATCCAAACATTGTCGCTATCTAAACGGACAACATTTTTACTCGAGCTATTTCCTGTTGTATTAATATTGTCTGTAGAGATGTTTAAGCAAACTAGTACCTTATATGAGTCTTTTTAACTCCTCTCATTTTAAAGTCGGTTAAGAATAATGGTAATGGTTTTTGAACTTTCAAATAATGAATTGTTTATTCTTCAATTTCCTTGACTGAATGAATTTATTCACTCAGCTGTTACTTTTGATTGGCTTTTGTTCCATTCTATCTTCTAGCATTTTATGTTGTTTGTCTGTTTGTTCACAAGGCTTCTAAAATTCTATAAGTAATCTTTTTAATTACAAAATTGTTTGTGACAGTGTGACATTAAATGACAGTACATAGTTCAATAATGGCACGATTCCTCTCAAATTATAAATGCAAAGTTTCATAATGATTTTCGAGGTCAGCTTATGTTGGTGGATTCTGAAATCCTAACAGTTTACCAACGTAAGTGGACCCTGAAAATTGTCACGAAACTTCTATTTTGTTGATCCTTAGTCCGGTCTCAATTCATTAAGATCTTACCATGAAGTAAAGCCGCCTACAAAAGTCAGTTACTTCAAACAAAAGGCCAACTCAATCCGAATCTCATTCTGAGCCACTCTCCCATTTAGCCTGTTTTAATAAGAAAAATTAATTTTATTCAAATTGTCTTCCCTCTGGCTTCTGCATAAATAAATATTTACTTAGTTAATTGAAAAATTATCCAAATACTGGAAGTTGCCTCTCGGGGAGATTGGGGTATTTTGACACATTGAGGTACTGTCGGCCAATGATTTATATAGTGACATTTTGGTATGACTTAAATGTTAAGTTATTTAAAAAACAAAATAAAACTGGGTAATGTTGTGTTTTAACTTTACAAGTTAACTAAACATTCTTACAAATTCACTTATACATAGAAAACGTTAGTTTTATTGCGGTTTTATGGTTTTTTATATAAAAAATGAACAGTTTACTGCTAGTAGCCCCGTCTATTTAGTTGTAGCAAAAAACCCAGGATACTCAAGGATGTTAGGAACGCCAATAAATTTAATTGGCATCTTACATTCCCGGTACTTTTTGAAATTTAATTTAAATTAGGTTTTGCTAACTTGACACGACCAAATAAAAAACATGGATTTAGTTAAGAGCTTTCAGAAACTATGCTGAATTAAGATAATATTCCTTATTACTACTACACCCAAGAGTCAACTGACCATTACTAAAATTCAGAGAGAATGATAAATAATTAGTCCCGGGGCTATAAAGTCTTTGAGCTATAAAACCTAAAAAAAACTTGAAACATTCAATAGACTTCAGAAAATAATAAAATATTCAACATTACACAACAAATTCCACATTTCTGTGAACAGCTAAATTATTTCTAGGATAGTTCACTACAAAGAGCTACTCGTATAATTGAATTTACTAAACGTATTATTGTGAAATTATTTTATTCAGAACTTGATGACCTATTTCCATAATGTACAAAATGTATATAGTGCTAAACCAAATGTGTGCAAAAAATAATTTTAATATTAGGCGTTCTCTCTATTCGTTACTGTTGAACTTAAACAAATTATAATTATCTAATTATTATCATAGCTGACTCTAGTTGAAATTAATTACTGTTTACAAATAAAGCCGTTTAACGAAACTAGTGTAGGAGGCGAGTGTGAATGGGACAGCGAAGGGAAAAATAGAAATAGAAATAATTTATTGTCCATAGTAAAAAGCGAACATACCTGGACCAAAATGGTGACATTATGGAAAAGGGTCAGGTCAAATAATGTACCCTAAACCGACGAACGTGTATGAAGAATGAGATGAGAGTGAATGAGGCGAAAGAGGTGTGTCAGAATCGTAGCAAGTGGAAGTCCGTGGTCTTTGTCTACGTCTGGGAACGAGAATGTGATTTAGAAATCTAATTGGTGACCGCTTAGATAAATCTAAGCTTAAGATCGTAACAGTACCGTATTTCAAGGCAGCAGGGAATTTAAAATGCAAAGAAGGATTTAAAGCGGATCTCCGTAAATAGGGTAAATCTTGCTTACTTTAGTATTTATTGGCTTAAAAAGTGCTTTCGCAAAGTAACTTTTTTCAGGCAAATGAATTGCTAACGAAAAAGCAAGAATTAAAAAAGTACCTGTTAGGTACAAAATTTATGTTGTTAATTTGTTTCGTTTTGAGTTTTAGTCCGTAAAATCCATTTTAATAGTAAGGAAAATAAAATAATATATTAAAATCTTGATTCTGCATTAGACAATTCGTTAAATATTTGAATGCTTAAAAAATAATTTGGAACATCATCATCAGATGATTCAAAATAAAACAAGCGTAAAAACGTAAACAAAAATAAATAATTTTGATGATAAAGATTTCACTACGAAACCAAAAACATACAGAAAAATGTATTCCAGTTTGAATAAAACATCTCGAATGCGGACTTGAAAATCTTGCCTAAAGTAATAAAGAAAGTATCGTTATCACTTACCACGGCAAAAAAACTCCTTATCTTGGCCGGGGGAGAATGGGGAAAGTGGTGACTGTATAATATTCGCATTATGCCCCCTAACTGCGTTCTATCGACCATCAGCCGTTGCTCAGCATCTTTGCGGGACTCGGAATGATATCATTAATGTTTGATGCCCGTTTTTACCCCGCCTCCCCTCAGCGGGAGATAGTTCACTGAATATTTTAACGAGTGTTATTGATTTGGTCTTAGTTTGAGTTATTTGTACTTATGGGGAGGCTGGGATTTGCTTGGTGAGCATATCCCAGCCATGTTTTTTGTGGTTATAAATAATGTATGATATTTTTTTTACAGTTTAACCCTTAAGGTTATTTGACTTGAAAATAAACAGAGTCAATTCAAACGTCTCGTATTTTTTATTCCTTATTTCTTAACCATCTTACTGAATGCAAATAACAATAAAAAAAAATTAACAATGGTATTTTATACCGTTAATAAAATAAACTTAAAAGTAATGGCAAATATTATTTTACTTGAAGCTGCTACTTTTTGAACCGTAGTAAGAAAGAAAGGCAACATTTGCAAAGCAGCAGAAAACTTTGGTTAAACCATATTGCTTTTGACGTATGAAAATCGTATTTCAACTCGAATATGAAAAGTCTTTGGAAAGCTAATTCGAAATATTTCAATCTTTATCTGCGTGCCGCCGGATCACGTTCCGAATCGCATTCAAAACGTGAGTTTCCTTATAACGCCGACAATGAAACTTTATAGTTTGAGAGCTGTTGAAAGGCCACACTTTTTTGTTTTAGACTGATAATTGAGTGTTTATTTTCTAGTTGTTTCTTTTACAAATAAACAGAGCGCGTCTGTGTTCTAAAAGGCAAATACTTTAAGTTTAAAGACATTCAATTAAGAATTTTGCATGAAAACAACGTCAGCAGACTAAGTCCGTGTCACAAGAACATCTTTTAAGAAAGCGAACAGAAAATAAACAGACATTTTTATTTAATGAATACGTAATTAGTTTTATTACCTCACACAAACTTTTAATGGCATTATTCCAGCTTTTTAAGAATAAATTATACTGAACCATTGCAAACTTGGTAGTTTTGAAGATAAGCCTACATTTATACATTTATATATAAGTTTTGCCCTTGTCTCTTAAACTCTGCATGGGCACGCGGCATCGCAAGATCAAAATTCAAGCGCCAAAGGCAGCTCGCGACATTTTTATTAAAATATGCCGCGAATTATGTCGCGAAATGAATAACTTCATTTCCCCAACCTCCCCTTTGTTTTTACGACGCGCTTGAGGTTGAAAGAATCTGTGTTGTGTATTAAATTGTATTTATTTCGTTATTATTATCACGGGGTGAAGTTTGCTTATGAATAAATTCATGATAGTACTTTTTTGTCAAACAGAGGAATCGGAAGCGAGCAAAGTTTTTATTTTGACTCATGAATTCAGGCTTTGTGTTACAAAAGTTGGATAACTTTTATTTCCCAGATATTATATTATACTAAAAAGAGATAGCCCTTGGATTTCCTCCGAATTACGCAGATTTCAATCTTATTTTACAGAAATATTATTGTTAAATAAATAGTACCTAAATAATTTTACTAAACCACAAAATAAAACGAACATCAAATCTTAACTCCAAATAAATTAGTTTTCTCTCAAAGAAATTCTATTCAACACAACTCCCACTTCTCCCACAACAGTCTCAAAAGGACGATATGAAATCAGATTAATTACATTCACTGTTGAAGTTCTTAGGTCTTTCACAAAAGATCCCCGTCCATTTTGTCCCGTTCGACCCCCAGACAGATCCACTCAAAGAGCCTTGTAAATAAGTAATTCTAACAATAGACATAAATAACATCTCGTAATTACTAAGCTTTGGCAAAAACTTTACAAATGGGAGCATCATTTTGCTATAACGATTGTCGATTACCTCTAGTCTGGTCCGCAGAAATATAATCTATAGAACTGCCCCCTTAATCTACAACTACACTGCGCCAGTATAATCAAGTCAGCTTAAGTTGGTGGGAAAACGGAAGATTTCCTTTTTTAAACTATTTATCCCGACGTTTCGAACGGACGGCACAGGCCGACAGTCTTCCTGCGACCACACCGATAAATAATTAAAAACGTAACGAGTTAAATACACATACATAATTATAATTTTATAAAATAACCAACATTAAAAGAACAGAGATTATTGACTTGATGTATTGTTTTCAGTTTATAGAGTAATAGAGAGCCTCTGCTCTCTGTTTGTTCAATCTACACTGAATGTATGTTTTGAACTCTATGCGTATGTCCGTATTGTCTCGGATTTTATATCTTAATCCATTCGCTCTTGTACTAATCCTTTGTTGAAAACAGTAATTTTCTTAGCCAGTACAGTGAGCTGGTAACAAATTGTGCACCATCATTGCCTGTCCCGAGTTAATATGGGGTGGAAGGCAGAGGGATGCTTTGTGGCTATAACTATTTATACTGCTAGTAATAAAGTTTTGAGCAAATACTTGGAAATATAAATGAAGAATAAAAACTTAAATAAAAACAAATGACGATCATATGATATGATATGATATAAGCGACACGTTAAGTTGACAAACTGTCTCCAATACAAAAAACAATTGAATTGATTATGACAGTCTGATAAAGGCTGTGGACTGTTATAGGTTTCTGGACCTCAGATTAAAATATAAGTAAAATTATAGGACGTTTTATGAAAAAAATAAAAATATTACTCGCCTTTTTTGTGGCCTCTGACGTGGCTCTTTACACAAATTAAATTGTTAATTGTTATTAAATACTATCAAAAGGAATAAAGATCTACAAAGCCTATTATATTTTGAAAAGGGCATGGCCTGTGTTCTTCAAAATATTTAAATGTCAAGTTTAGAAAAAAAAAATTAAATCTGCTAACAAAGAAAAAACGTCTTTAGATGTACAGAGTCTTAGCAGGTATTTTCTACATTTAACGGGATACTGTAGTACCTGGGTCATTGTAGAGTTTGAATAGGCTTGCCCAGCGCCTAAACTACCATAGCCAGCCATATCCCCAGGAAAGACAATGGTTAATAAGTATGGGGCTGACTAGCCGACTATAAAACCCTCTAAAAAAAGTCTCGACAGATTTTGTATTCTTTTTTTTCATCAATCTATCATGTCCCTTTGCTGAGCAAAGACCGTAGTGTTGATTTAGGATAATTTTGTTTGTTTTGTATTTCATCATCGCCATTGTTAACTTTGGACGATTTTTGGCCAATCGCTGGCCAGTGTGTCCTGTTGGCCCAACATGTGCAATTTCTTTCAAATCAGTTCAATAGTTTTGGCGTGAAAGAGGAACAAAGACATACATCCACCCATTCATCCATCCATCCATAGTCACAAACTATCAAATTTATGATATTAGTAATGATTAGTAGTACACACTAATATTATAAAGCGAAAGTTTGTGTCAAAGTGTCGGCAATATAATAAATATCGGCAAAAAAATAATATTTGTACAGAGTTTCGGTAAATAGTGATTTCTGTTAACAGTTATATCGATAAAGGGTAATTCTGTGAATTATTGGTAGCTCGCTAGTACCTATGTATAAAGTTTCCGCTGTAGTCATGGCCCGTGTCGTAGTTCTATGCATAAAATGCCCCGCTGTGCAGACTCGTCTTAATTGTTCCACCGCGCCTCGTTGCACCTTCAACTTCTTAAATCAACCGTCAAATTCATTTATGTGCTACAAAAGGTTCAACATTTCTGGTTGGGGTAAGAATTTTATTTCTATATTTTTAACGGGGGGCGGGTGGGATCCAACTAGTCTCTCTAGTTTTTCTTACTATCGGCAGTTAGAAGACATTTTTTTTGTATGGAAGTTATGTCAAACAAAAGATGAGTTTGACTGCTAGTGATTAACTCTGGTGACCCGGTTTTCGGCCGACTATGTTTAGTACCAGCTGAGCGCTTCACTGCTTCGGAGGGCACGTTGAATTGTCGGTTTGGGATTTCACAGTTGTTTTAGGCAGCCTAAACATTCCTTCTCCACTTGATCATACGAATTTACTATTATAAAAATACATATACACATGTACATGCACATGTACATGTGCATGTGTGTGTATTATATTTACATGTGGCGGTTAATTCGTTGATGACAAGACGCATCGAATACCTTAAAGATCGATGCTACCGTGCTTGGTCTACATATATCTCGTAATCATTATAGCCATTTAGGTTTCGCTGGGAGCTAAATTAAACTCTTGTATTTCGAACTCCTGAACATTTGTACATTCACTTAAAATATAAGCGTTCGTGCTACACAAATTACTTCAATGGACTTACTACTATAAGTTACTCGAAAGCACAACAATCGTTTTTTACAAACCAACAAAAAATAATTAATATACATTTTGGAGAAAGGCCAGGTGAGAAGTACCCTAAACTGGTTAGCATGGTATGAAGAATGTAATGAGAATGAATGAGGCGAAATAGGTGTATCAAGATCGTAGCAAGTCGAGATCGGCTGCCTACTCCCATGGAAAAAAAAGCGTGGTTTTATGTATGTATGTATATATGTATGTATCATGAGTCATTATAATTTTTTTATTTAAATCTCAAACAACTTTACTACCTACTAGGTATTTTCCCCTGAAATTAAAGACCAGTTTTTATACTATTTGAATCTTTTGAAGTATTTTCTGTAGCAGGTTGAGTGTTTCACAGAGAACTATAAAACTAAAACAGTTAATTCACTTTTGCACGTGTGTTCGTGAACAAATAGTACAGTTTCAAAGCTCCAATACCGTAGCTAGTTTAGTGCAACGGTAAACTACGTTACACTACAAACTCGAATCCGCAATGAGCGCTTTACCTACATTTTGTTTTATCTATACGTGCCTTGCTTGCAGTTGCCTTGATTTAAATAACTGTGTGTAGCGTGGTCAAAAAAGGCTCAAAGGTTGCCGCAAGAAAAATCTTTTTAGAGTTAAGCACCTTTGTTTTGAATGTGCTTAAATTTATTTGATGTATAGTCGACAAAGAAATTGGTTTACCACTCTAAGGCTGAATATCATTTGCATGTACAAAACATCAAGGTCTATTTTCGCTTGACAGATTAATAACTGCTACGTCAGAATCTGTCATTCCTGTTTATTTAAACTCAGAACTGTTGGCTTGCAATTTAACCTCCTGCTACTTTATGTGCAATAAAACGTTTTGTTTAGTTTCGACGTAAAATAATTGAATTTTGAATCTAGGGAATTGAACTTTATTTTATATGTTTTTAATAGATTTAAAAACGTCCCATTTCCTGCTAGTAGCGTAAAGGGTTTTAGGATTCATAATAAACAATGATTTATCATTTAAAAATAACTTTATTGTCCTTCATAAAACGTAACAGTATCATTTAATTGTAAAAAAAAATTATAGGGAAATATCAGCCTAATAACGCGTGTTTCCACCATTAGCTTCGATGACTGCTAACAAGCGACTTCTCATAGAGCCAACGAGGCGTGAACAAATGTCTGTCCCGCGCAAAGCCTCCCAAACTTCATGGCAATGACTATCGATGGCATCTCGAGTTCTCTCATTGCGGTAATGCCATCGCTGCACCATAAGTCCCCAAAGGTTTTCGATCGGGTTAAGATCTGGACTTTTAGACGGCCATGGAATCAAGTTAATGAATGAATGTTGATCAAACCAGGTACGAGTCACTCTAGCTGTGTGTAATCTGCAGTTGTCTTGTAGAAAATTAAATTGAGGCAGATCGCTTTCCGGGTAGACATTCCGGACGGTTGGCAACATAGCATTTTCTAAATTATCCACATAATCTAAAGCGTTGGCTTTCGGAGGTAGTCTGCTTAATTCTCCGACTCCATCTGCCGACATCCAGCCCCAAATATTTACACTGATTCTACCAGACTCCGTGGTCGGCACAACATGTTCTTGAGTGTATCTAGTATTACTGTAACGCCAGAGAGTCATTCGACCATGTTGGCTAGATTTGAACGTTTTTTCGTCCGTAAATATCGTAGTAGACCAATCGAAATTCAAGTACTCCCGGGCAAAATTTAAACGAGCCGCTTTGTTAGCGTCGGTCAAATAAACTTTTTTAGCGTAACGTCTGTAATGCAATCCCATACTATGCAAATGCTGCCGAATGGTCTCTTTCGTAACATCGAATTCTTCTGCAAAATCGCTGGTAGAAGTGAAGCTGTTCTCTTCGTACTGACGTCTCATTGTTTCTCTTTGCTCGCTGGACAGTGCAGGCGGCCGACCACTTCGCCTATGATCTTGAAGATTACCTTCTTCCCCTTCACGTCTTATCCAAAAACGTGCCGTATATCGCGATATGTTCAATTCTCTAGAAATATCACTTATATTGTATCCTAACCGATGTAATGATAGAATTTCGGCTCTTTCCTGTAAGTTTAAATTACGCGACATTTTCTTGAATCAATAACTGACACTTTGACAAATCATAAGTCAAAAGCGATTCGAAAATGAATAAGTTTTTTTTAAGTATGGTAGGTATCTAGCATAAACCTCCTTGATTTTTATGGACAAGTTGGATTGTGTTTACAAAAAATATTCTCTATTGCGTTCACATCACAGTTCAAGTTGCATGTTCTTTTAACCATTGCTCTGTGATTGGCTCACAGTTAACCAATTACGTTAATGTAATACAGTAATCCTTATTGAATAATTATGTTACTGGGAGATGTCATCAAAAGTGGTAAACCAATTTCTTTGTCGACTATACAATAAAGAATCATAAAAAATTAGATAAACATTTATATTTTAGGGAAGTTTTTTGATTAATAGTTGAGTCGCAAAGGAACAGTCATAAAACGTTAAAAAGATAAAAAAAGGAACAGTAGACCTAAAAATCCAATTGAAAGAATTATTTTCAATTTTTTACACGATTTTTATTGAAGTTATTAAAACATTGGTTTGAGAGCCATTGAACGAACGAACATTTGAACGAACGAATGAACTACATCTCTATATCGATTTGAAAAGCTCCCTTCACTCGCTCAGTTAAGGAAATGAAATAGCAAAGTCATCGCACTCAATAAAACAAATCACAGAGCTCATTGCTATGCATGGACTGACGACGACATTGTGATGGAGCGCAATTGAAATTACAGTGCTGAGTTACCTATCTTAGAGGTATTTGAGTCGCTATATTAATATGAATGTGAAAGTTTGTGGGTATGTACAGAAAATTCTATAAAAATAACTATGACTACTACATTAAACAGCTTACGAAAAGACTTATTTGAAGAAAAGCGCTGTTTTCGCCCCTATATTCAGATAAGATAGAAATAGCTACTTTACATTTCATACCTTATACATAGTGTATAAGGTATGAAAAACTTATAACAACTTTTTATTTCAATGTGTAAGGCAAAAATCTGCGAAGGTATTTCAATTGAGTTGATTATGATCACATCGTGTTCATGTCTAGACATAATCAATAGATGAAAACAGTTAAAACAAATCATAATGGTTTTTAAAACAAAAAAAAAACACTTCTATTGTCCAGTTCAGTTAATTCACTTCCCCAAAGAAAAAGGAAAATTTAAATTGCGTAACTTAAAATCCCTATTTGTATCTATTATTTCAGAAATCAAAGGGATTATGCAAATAATGAGTCACCCTTCGATTCGTGTGAATTTCCACAGACCCCATAACGAATGGCGTTAGATAACATCGTTTGTTTTGAATTTGTTTGACAACGATCTGGTTTATAGGATAACTAGCGGCACGTCCCGGCTTCGCACGGGTGTACTAATGAAACTACCGGGATAAAATATAGCTTATAACCTTCCCAACAGTCAGTTCTACACATCGGTGAAAGAATTTTTGAAATCGGCCCAGTAGTTTCGAAGATTACCTCCGTCAAACAAACAAACAAACAAATTTTACCTCCTTATAATATTAGTATAGAAGTATAGATAATGATTAATGATGATATTGCTTAACTTCAGTTCACTTTGGAATATCACAAAATAAGCCTAAAACTAAGCATCTTTCGGCATCTTACGCATCGAACGCATCTCACGCATCGCATCAAAGTAATCTTTATTTAGAAAGTACACACATGAAAGCGTCTATCATGCATGTCCGTTAGATACGGACAATACCGAAAGGTGGGCGTTAATCTTGACATATCCTTCGACATTTAACACAGCTTCATCTAACCCGAGGTTTTTTTTTTTGTTAGGAACCTGTCGTGTCCCACTGCTGGGCAAAGGTCTCCCCCAAAATCTTCCACTGACCCCTATCCTTGGCGATCTCCCACCACTCCTTCTTAAACACGCCAAGATCGTCCCGTCAACGCTTTTTCGGCCGGCCTCACCCGAAGTTAACCCACTAAAATCTATTACAATTAAAAACCTCAAAGTCGTCTATGCAACGGTATATTTCACCGAGCAAAAACATCCATAGAGCATAATACCGATGCACAAAGTTCCATTTTCAATTTGGAGTTGCAAAAACTGTGAAAAGAGGAGAGAATACAAAATAAAACGTTGTTAGCTCTGAGGACTGTTCAGCCACTCACAAGAGCACCTACCAACATTTTAATGATGCGACACTGTATAATGCTGTAGAATTGAGAAAGAGTAGACAGGACAATGTTTTTATTTTATAAAATTAGACGACAGATAAGTTCGACTACTCAAAGCTGGCACTGTGGGTTGGGTCCTGAAAGCCTTACAAAACTGTGATCAATTGAAGGAGGAAAGAGAGGACAAGACAAGGTTACAAGGAGTACAAGGGCTTAGCATAATTATGTGTACCTGATTCTATTGCTTGTTACAGAACATACAAACATTTGTCCCGTAGCGGGGATCGAACCCGCAACCGCCGCGTCTCAGCCGGGCCTTCGGTCACTGCGCCACAGAGGTCGTCCATAACCAATAAACATTAATCAAGGTGCATGTCTCACTGCAATTTTCATTCTTCTATTTGACTTCCCAATCAAGAAGTCCCTGTAGTTCCTAACAACTATGTGGTATGTTCTAGCCATTGTTACATCTATGGTAACATCCTCCGAGCCGCAAGTCCTGTGAGAACGGACACCAGGGCCCTCCACACGAGCCGCATGCCGCGACATTTTAATGAACCCGTGTGTAGCGTCCTTAGCTACGGTCTCTTGAGGAGCAGTGCCCGATACTATGTTAATATTACCAAGTTTTTAATATTTCGTCCATGATATTTACCTTAGTATCTCATAGCATCTAAACTAATGTGTTAGCAACTAATGTGTATACTTTTGTGTACTTACTTACCTTTAATAGTTTCACCAAATTTTTTTTTGTTTTTTTTTTATTTCAAAAAAGGAATTTCATATCTCACGCACTTAAGGCAACCCCTTCAATTTAGAATTTTAAAAATGTTCAGAATCTGTCATCGCTGGACATCATTTCCGAAGATTCCCTGCGGCTCGTAACAAGATTTATGCGTCCCGGGGGCGGCCGCACTGAATTTCAATCCGTTCTGGACATGCTGATTAAATTTTTCAGCATGAAATATTTGCTGTATAAAGACCTTGGAAGTTAAAAGGTCCTGGCCATTTATTTGTAGCATACCATGATTAAGAAAGAGAAATGTCTACCGTGCTTTGGGAATTTGGCGGTGATCCTGTTACGTGTCCAAGGTGCTCGTTGAATATATAATTTGTTGTTTTCAAATATAATGTGATTAAGAAGAGTTTTTCTTTTTCATCATAAAATTATTTCAATAAGTTCCGATGCAGGTTTAAAAAAATTAAATTCAATATTAAATTTGATCACTACTGTATTGTTGTAAATAATTATATTGCCTAATGATTTGGAATAACATGTCGTAACCGCACCTTGGGATACATAAAAAACCCATTTATATTTCAATATCATATAATTTTCTGTCGGCACGTATAGGTCCAGTGGGCATAAACCTTAAAGAAGTAGAAGTTTATAGCGTTTATATTTTAAACATGAAACGCGCGCTTCGGAATCTCCACATGCCTTGCGAATATCAATTTGAAAATGTTAGAAAATTCAATGAGCTCTGAGTATCCACGATGGACCTTCGATCTTTTTGAATACTTTAACACTTTCGCACGGACGTTCTTGACTTACTACGTTCTAGTATTTGGATACTTTAATCTAAATTTATAAACGGGGACCAGCCGGCATTCTATGACGGTTGAAAGCTCAGAGCAATCATGTTCTGTCTCCTCTATGGTTTAAAGCGATTCAGTTTAGGTCCTATAATGAACTGCTTTTGACGTAAGCTAAGACGCTGACGTAAAGTTTTGACAGTCAGAACCTAAACTTGTCATGGTAAGCCACCTGTTTAACGTATCTATTTAGAATAATTATTGATTTTCTTCATGATGATTTACGTTATCGTTGAAAACAATATTGTTGTGCTCATAGTTTTATTGTAATGAAACATCTATTCACTCGAAAATTCGGGTGAAAAGTCAAGAAATAGGTAGTATATTTTTAACCGAAATTTCGCATAGCACAGCATAGCAAGTACCTACTTGAATTAAAGATGTCTTGGGTCTTGTGAAATTATACTCGTAATATCTTCACGCAGTATAAAAAAACATTTTAGTTTGGATCTAGATCTCTGTGTAAGTCTACCAACATTTTTAACTGTTATGAAGATAACTTCCCAGCAAAAGTTAGCAACAAGTTCAGAAAACTTAGAGGAAACTTTGAGTGGCTACGAAGAACCGTTCGATATAAAACTTTTACAAGCAAAAATATGTCTAAAAATACATTTCCATATTAACAAATATTTATAATTTTAAATCAGGGTTTTAATAAAAAAAACCGCCTTGGAAATTCCACACAGCGTCATCTAGTCCCAAGTTAAGCAACTTAAAAACTTGTGTTATAGTAACCATCATCATCATCATCAGGTATAGGCCTCCCTTAGTTTGTGCCATCCGCTCCGATCCTGTGCCTTAGTAATAGTAACCAGTTGACTGATAATACTTATACTCGTAATATACGTTTTTTTTTGTAAATACATACATTATTATAGATAGAAACACCCAGACACGGAACAAATATCTGCAGAGCAATCAAACATTTGTCCCGAAGCGGGGATCGAACCCGCAACCTCCGCGTCTCAACCGGACCTTCGCCCACTGCGCCACAGAGGTCGTCAATTGCCCGTATTTGGTGTTCTAATTCTAAGAAAAACTCTTCAACAGTTTAGACCTTTATTATGGCATTGTTAGTGCACGGTAATTTAATATGTCTCTTAAACTAGGCCTGTGTGCCTTAATCATACTAAAAGCCTGTGTGCACTGTCGGAGCTATTCATAAAAAAGAAATAAAAGACTGAAGCATTGTACTGAATAGTTATATTTTTGTAGAACGACATTATGCAAACATTATGCTAATATGTACTGTCGCAGCTTTCTCTTAAATGATGGTTTAATTTTGCAAAATGCTGGAACCCAAAATATTATGCAAGAGATTTTCTTTGCACTAATTAAATTGAGAAATGTAAGGTTATTTAAGACAAAACAGTTATAAACTTATTTAGACTAGTCATCTTTTAAAAATACTTTGGCCATTTTAATCTCTCTCCTAGAATAATTGTTGAACTCACTCTAAGTTATTACAAACAAATTCTGTCAATATCTAATCTTTTCTCATTTATTCATAGTGCATTCAAAAATTCTATGAATACATTAATTTAAAAAAACCTACCTCAGATTGGTAAAAAATGTATATATTTTCCTGCTTCAGAAAAAAATTAATATTCTTAACTACACTACACTAACTTTTAAATATTTTTTTAAATTAATTCATTTTGAAACATCGATGTTACGAATACTGATTATTCTGTTCGATTCCCAACACGATACTGAACTATTTTAATTGAGAAACCAAAAACTGAACCCATAATTTTTGCTACTTTCCACCAGCTAACTAAACAATGAATTGGTTGCAAAACTAGTAGTCTCGTGCACTGCAAAATGGTTCTTTTTTATACTGAATAAGGTAGATATTACTGTGTGAAATTTTAAATAGAATTTGGTAATTGGTATACGGGGAACACCGCAGACCATCCCGGAAGCAACTAACTTCTCTCGCAATGATACTGAGAATTGAACCAGTAAATGTATTTTAACTACTTATTTTAAATGAACGTTTTATAAGGTAAATAACGCGATAAAAACCCGTGTTTAAATATTTTAAAAATATTCAACAACTTAATCAAAACGTTTTAAGTAGATAAATATTATATTTTATTCTTTCGTAGAGTTAGAGAGTTCTTAGTTCAGGAACCATTTTGAACTCCATCCACCATGCAAAGAACACGACACCGCCTCCAGCGGCACATTTCTTGATCTACATTCACAAACACACTCGCGACTAGGTATTTATTTTTCCAGTTAAATTTCCTTAACCGTTTATTGTCTCTGAAGCGACGACCGTATAATACGTTTAAAGTAGGTAACTTATAAGATTATGCATTAATCTATAAAGAAATAATAATAATAATAACAAATATTCTTGGACATATCACACAGCGTTATCTAATCCCAAGCTAAGCAATTTAATGCTTGTGTTATGATTAAGAAGAACAGTCTTTCTTTAAATTGAGACGCTCTTATGGGTCACATATTTGTTAGTCAAATGTCAAATAATTTCAAGGAGAAATACCACTTAGATTAAGTAGCATTGCAGTATTCAGTAGTCAAGCAATCGCTCACCACGTTAAACATCAATGATGCTTTTTTCTTAGTAAAATAATTGTTTAATAAGGAACAAACAAAAAGCAGACAGAAACAAAAAATACCTACACTACTTAAAAACTAATTTAATAAAAATGTTAATTAACTTATAGAAAGTTTAAATAAAAATACTAATTAAAAAAAAATTAAAGTTGCAGTATTCGATAGTTTGAGACCTTCCTTCATTCAAAATCTTTCGAGTCTATCTCCTATTCGAAATAGCATAGATAGATAGATAGATTAACACTTTATTGCACACCACATTTACATTAGAACAAATTACAGACACACAGAACATTTTAAGTGAAGTACAATGGGCGGTCTTATCGCTATGAGCGATTTCTTCCAGACAACCTTTGGATGAACTGGACTTACAAGAAGGCAAAAAGGCGGTGTAGCATACAGGTTAACGTTCATCGTTTCTCAGAAGCCAAGAACTAGTGGTTTCCAAGTGATTTACCCGCATCTCGGAGACTTGAATAAACGAGAGAAAACTAACGGAACTCTTATAAAATGTATTTCGGGAATATAGTGGGAAGTTTTATAAATAAAAATATATTTCGAGTATTCCGGCTAAAATAATTGGACTTAAGGTTGTGAAAGGTTAGTAAGCTGATTTATATTTATTTATTTTCTATTGAATAAGGACAAAATGTATAAAAACTGACACAAGTAATGTTTATGACTGTGCAGTATTGACCATTGTCTGTGGAAATGGCAGGCTAAGCTGATGAATTGGGTGTTGGGCATAGCTATGGCTATACCTACATTTCAACAAGACATATACTCGTAATATAGTAAGTCTAAGTTCTTAGCATTCCATACGTCATAGGTCAAGTCCATCTTTATAACCTTGTACCTACAACATTTTCTATTTTACTTTCTTTTTTCTAGTTTATTCAAAAGTATGAGCCGGAAAGTGTCATGAGCATGACAACTATTACCCTAACCGGAACTCGCATCAGCTACACGCCGGAACTAGCGCGAATATTATAAATTCACCCGGAAACGACGCCATGTTAAATCACGAGGAAACATCGAGGTGCAACGTATTAAATAAAATGGAATACTAGCGTCTTGAATTTTTATTTCAGCTTATATTTTCTGTGGCAGGTTCAGCAAGATTTAGGGGTTCGAAGTTGAGGTATGAAAACTAATGGGAGAGAAGCGCAGTGATTTAGCTTGACGTTCTTGATAGACCGTTAAAGTTAATTGACGTTCTGCGGTCAGCAATTAAAGAAAATTAAATAAATGATTGTACAGGTTTTAATATAAACCAAAAACCAAGGTTGTTTTACTGTAAAGTTTTTATTGCCACGTTGTTTCAGCTATAGATACCTGCTCATCTTTTTTTAAAAAGACATTAAACCATGACGGAGGCCTTTATGCGGCCTAAAAACTCCGTCTGCTCATCCGTTTAGGTTAGGGTAGAGATTATAGAGATTTTTTTTTGTTAAATAAAAGTCTACTGGCATTCACAACAAGTCTGAATCTCTATTTCTACTCTATCTTGTGCATTTCCTGGCAATATTTTCACTATTTCCACTATCAGTAATTAAAAGCCCCCGCCTGGCTTCGAATCCAATTCTACTATCAGTCGGATTCTATCTCATCAAATTGAACACATTCGCGAGATAAATCGTGGATTTCACAAAAAAGCCTTAGAGCCTTTTCACGTGTTATTATCTGAGTTTATAGTTTTTTCTACAAAAGTAGTGGATAAATAAATTCTAACACCAAAATGTGTATCTGGACGGTGATAACTAAGAAAGTTAGAGGAATCTGATCACCTTAAATACCTACCAAAAGTCAAGACCCTAATAAATTTTGGTGACTATAGTGGCGTCTACCACGCAGTCTCACTGTCTCAGGGTTCTAGGAACGAAAGCAAGAGAGAAAGATAGTTTTAACCCACTGTTCTTCTGTCTATCTTTTACAAATTCTAAGTTTTGGCTGTTTGTCCAGAATATGGCAGACATTCCCTTTGTTTTGTTTGTGTGTTTTGTTGTTGTGATTATTTTTTACTAGCGACCCGCCCCGGCTTCGCATGGGTCCAATAATTATACATTTTGAAACTCAGTACTTGAATCACTGTTTCTATTAAAAAAACCGCATCAAATCCGTTGCATAGTTTCAAAGATACGAGTATACCTAAGAGACATAGGGATATAGGGACAGAAAAAACTACTTTGTTTTATACTATGTAGTGATAGTGATTTCTAGTTTGCATGTGAAAAGGCGCTTCCAATCTCAGAAGCGTTATCGCAGTGATGGATTTGTCCGGACTGAATAGTGGAGCTTTATTACTGAGAAATTGAAAATATTGTTACTTGTTACTCTTATTGAAATGTAGCGACAGTGATGAAGACGGGATGTAGACATAGGTAAATGTATTAGATTTTTTGAGAAGAATGATAAACATGGTAAAAGTCCAATTATATTTATTTATTTAGGTATTTACAGTTGAGTCTGGGGACTTTCTATGTTCATATTAGGTAAATAAAATGTTTATAGTACCACTAGTATTTGCTTAGCTTGGCACTAAATGACTGGTGAAAATCTATGATAAAATTTAAATCAAAGCATCAACCGATTCATACACCGATTATAATACCAATTCTCGTATCATATTCATAGGAAAGTGGTTCTAATTTATCACGAAATAGACTCGTCTCAAAAATTTTCCCTTAAACTCCTCATTCAGAAGATAAATCGCCAATAGTTACAAGCGAAAAATGTCCTATCATTCTTTTAAAATGAGGCTCAATTCCCTTCTACTGCCCGTGATCACGCATGCCCATTTCCACTCACATTCGACTTTAGACCATAAGGTTATGGTGTTAGGATGTAATTTTGAAGGAGATGAAAGAAATTAGAAGAAAATTGAAGTGTAGTAGGCGCGAATCGCATCCCTTGAGGGTTGAGTGGCATCAATCTTGGTTGGCTGATAGTTTTGAATTAGCTGATGACTGGATAGGCATGGTATTAGTAGTTTCGTCTCTTTCATAATTCTCTTTGAAATGTAGTTAACGCCAGACTATTGGATAAGAATTTTAATTCAAAGAAAAAGAGACAAAATAGATCTAGTAAATGTTATAAATTACATATTCATGCATTAAAATTTAACTATGAACATAAAACTATCAATAAAACTTAACAAATGAGCGGTCGATATTATTTTTAAGGGTGTCTTGGGTTCGGGAACACTTAAAAATTACAAACCCCCAAATACTGAAACGCCACTAAATGTAAGTAATGCTATCTTCTGAATAATTAAACACTAACCCCATTATGCATATTCGACCTAAAACCTGTATAAAACCTGTATTAGCTAAAACGCATATTAAATCTGTTGCTATCTCTTTTCGTTGACATATGGGTGACAAGAAAAAAACGTTCTTAAAACCTGTATTAAATTGTCAAGTTTTTATGAATAAACCCATTAAAACCCATAATGGGTTTATTCATAAAAACTTGACAATTTATTAAACATTAAACACGAGCGTTTTATATTCTACAGAGAGTTTAATAAAATCTTATCCAGTCGCAAACTATCAAAGTGTCCCGTATCAAGGAATATTTATGTTTGGTCAACGGTTTCCGAAAATGAATTATATATAAGGAACTGACCTCCTGTGGTGTGATCTGTGGCAACAAGAATTCTGTAACGAAACGAAACGTAGGTAAACAAGGGATTTTTTTCACCCTTAAATAATTACAAATAATATGAGTAAACATAAAATAAAAGAATGAATGCCTTCCGTCCGTCCACAGTAAACTATTGTAAATAATAAAAATAATACAAGGTGCGGTAGACATTTCAGATCTTCAGATTTTAAAACACTTTGATTTTTTTGAAAAAATCTTTGATTCATAGCCGGATTCGAGCCTCCCTATATTCTCTCTATCCCTAGACGGGCACTAACTCATTGGGCAATCATGGTTGTTTAGTAAAAAAATCTTTATTATAGCAGCCCCATAGGACAGCGGTAAAAAGACTGTTCATTTCAAATACTCTGTTTCAATAGAGGTCACATTGCACCCAGTAGCACGGACCGGCACCGCGTATGGTATCGGAAACAAAGATCAGAGAAGCAATCTGGGTGTCTCAGTTCGCCATCTTCTGCGATGCAAGTGAAGAGACAATAGCGATCATCTTCAAATCTAAAAGTCATTAAGATCCGAAAAAATGTCTAACGATCCCTGGGATACAGTCGTGATCATATTTCATTGATACAGCTACGCTTAAACAGTCCCAGCATTTAAGTCTCAGGATTGTCATAATGTTTTATTCTTTTTAAATTAATAAATGGTCTTGGGGACCTTTATAACTTCACCGAACTTTAATGTTCTAGATCTTTCTCGCCAAATCCTGTATCTTGACGCTTAGTTTACAATTAACCAGCCAGAGGGCGCTTGGAGCTCGACAACAATGCTCCTAGCACCTCTTTGCACTCAGCACCAGTGCTTGATTGAAAGACTGACAAAGTTTTTGTACCTACTTTTTAATGTAGGTAATTGGAATAATATATTTTAGAAAATGTTAGGTGGAAAATTAAATTATGGACGTGCCTTTGATTAATATCCCGAAGAGCCGGAGTTCGTCTTTAGGGCACTGAAAGTTCTGTAAATAAAAGCTAGGTCCACACCACCGGGTTGTGGTCTGATTTTTTTTCTGGTGTATAAAATACCTATGGCGTTGGAACAGGCAGTAGAATCACCTAGCAAGACGAAGTCGAAATGATCTTGAGCTCTTTCAGACATATCTTTTTTTATTTCTAAAGTGGTACTTACTGCTTAATATATTTTTACTCACAGTCTTTCCAAAATGCTAGAAAGTAATGCTAACTCCTTTATAACACCTCCAGTCTTCACATAACGCGGGATTGAATCCTCTACTGATTCTGCTCATGGTACTTTAAACTTTTCCAGTTTTAAGTTTCTCATTTAGTTTTGCTGTATCAATTGAGTTTTGTTTGAATTCTACAAAGAATTCCAGTTTTTTGTTAGAATTATTGTGATTGTTTTTAGCTGTTTATAATAATAATAATAAATCTTTATTTCAGGCAACTGTATAAGTAACAAGATGTTATTTACTTAATCTAAGGCCCATATAATATATACCTTACAGACTACCATACATATTATAAACATACAACTTTATTTTAATACTAAGCTCACGTTTGTGTTGTTGCACACATTATTGAAACTAATAATTACCTATTGTAAACTGTATAAATGTTAGTTAGGTTAGTTAATGATTTCTATTACATAATTATCGTTTTTTTATTTTTATTCATAATTAGATTAGTTCCCTAGTATCCCTGTAGGTGGCGCTCATTAGTGCTGAAAAAAGATAATTTAAACTAAATGATAGTTTCGACCTCGGCAAGTAGTGGCTACGTAGCTGGGTTGGTAACAGCGTGTCAGCGCGTTTTTATCATCAAGGTTCGAATCCTGCCGAAGTCGTAAAATTTATTATAACATTTTTAAATTTTTCAATTAGGTAAGTATATAGTTTTCAATAGACGAGGCTGTATTCATGTTATTGTCACCGTTAACTTAGAAGGTTAGAACTTTAACCCTTTTATATTTCCACCCCTAATAATGAATCGATTTACCCGATAATCGGGTAGTTGAGAGTTGGCGCGCGTTTGACGCGATACCGGCTGACTTCCGCTTCCGGGTGACGGCGGCGCTTCCGGCTGCGTTAAGTAAAAGTATGTTTAGAATTTAAAAAACTTTTTAGTTTTTATGTTAGGAGTAGTTGTGAGAAATCGTCAAAAATAGACAAATGAATTTTTTTAAAAAGCCTTTGTTAAAAAATAGTAATTAAAAATAATTGATATCGTACTACGATTACCTTAAATCTATCGTAAATTATCAATGAAAACTAATAAGTTACTAATTTCAGATCAGGACTTTGATTGTCCTCATCTGAAAATGGTTAGAAACACATATAGTAGGTACCTGTCTGTAAAATACTTGGAACTAAGAATGTATTTTATTTTACATATTCATTATTTCATAAAGTTGGTAGAAAACTAAGCCTGTTACAAACTGTTTGAGTATAAAACTTTTTGGTGTCTTGAATTATGTTTTGCCATCCAATAAGCTATTATTAACACAAACGCTATACACATAAAAGCTTTTATATGCAAACAGTTTTATGAAGCTAATTTATTACAACAATAAGGGCATTTCATATTAAGTTGTATATTAAACGACGAGGGTCACTTAATAGAGGAATATTTCGAGGAGTCAGTTATTTGTTAGAGAAAAGCTTCTAAAATACAAGCGAGTACGTGAGTATAATAGACTTTAGAACAACGCCTTCGGTATTGCAAGGCTAAGCGTTTCGAAATTCACTGGCAGTCGGGTATAATGAACAGGATTATGATTTTCTTAGCACCAATTATTTCATTTTAATGGTCTTACAAAGTCAAACTTAATGCTATGTTGTGTTTATGATTATGTTTAGGAATTCAATGAGAAATACAATTGAAAAATTAATCAATAAAGTTTAAAATTACGTGTTCAGTACTAGAAGATTAAAACTGTCTCTGAACATACCTAATAGTTTTAAGTAAATCGCACAATTATTAGGAAGTTAATTAGTGAAAGAAAGTTATCTTATAATGAGTAATCCGTCTTTACTACAACAATATTAGATATTTTCCTAAGATCTTAAAAATAAAATAATTCTAACAAACTAAGTATCTATATCTTTATTTGTTTCACAAAGCACTGAGTAAATTACATTTGAAGAGGTAATGGTACCGCTTTACTTAATAAACTTAATTTAGAAGTATTTATATCATTTGAAACAAAACGCCCAAAATGACTTCATAAAGCGCCACAAAAAATGGAGTAAATAAACCTTCATTAGACGAATCAAATTACCCACGCCCTGCAAACTGACATAAATAAAGTAAATATAAATTGTATAGCAGCCCTGAGCTTACTTTGCGTTGATTTCAGAAAAGATACAAATTAAATATATTATTTTACCGAATAAATGTTGTCAGGATAAAAATTAGCTGCACTAAAGGTGCATTAGGTTTGTAGCTCTGAATATTCTCAGATCACCAAAACTATAGAATCAACGAAAAGAGACGTGTGGCACTCGGGGACTGCCGCGGTAAAGCTATTGCATGCCACCTAGAGGCGAGTTGCTGAACAAAAGTGACAGCGTTAGGTGTTTTCGTTACGGAATTTCTGGATTCGGTCTTCACGCTCAAGGCCCGCGATAGAAGCTATGCAATAGCTTAAAAATTATCTCAGACAAGCGTCTTCGACATTCTGACGGTAGAAAAACAGAGATGTATCTTCGTCTTTCTACCAGAATCACATAAGAAAATGCACTTTCCAATCATGAAAATTCTCACCTAGAGCGAAAAAAGTCAAACAATTCCAATTTCCACAAACTGAACAATCCATTTTAATACCTACACTTTCTCGCTGAAAGTTGAAAACAAATAAAATAAATAAGTGAACCGGTTGAAACCGGGTACAATCAGGATCAGGTCTTATTTACCCGGCGTTGTAATTGATACGGGACAGTGACCGGAAAGGATGGCATGTATGGCCATAAAACTAACAACATTCAGTGAAAAGTAGAAAACATCCTGTTATAGTCCTCGCGTTTGCGGTTCACGTCATGATTCATGATCACCAATCCTCACTCACAGATTTTATTGACTTTATTCGCGTTCCAAAGTACTTTGTTTGTTTGTTTGTTTGTATGAGCAAGTGGCCAACTCTGGGTGATAGAGTTTTTAGGCCGTCTAAAGGCATATCAAACGAAATCATGGCTAAACGAACGAAAGCCGGGACCGACAACTTACGTGCCATCGAAACGTTAATAGGAGTGACATTGGCAAGAAAAAATTTAACGATAAAATCACCTTACATGTAAATTACCAATGATAAGAAACCGGAATAGTCGCGATACGCCCGTGAAGGCGGTCCCTATAACTTTCCTATCAGTAGCGTCCAAAACATGCGCTGTTGTGGCCACACAATGACATAACAGTTCGTTAGATCGTCATATTTGTGCTTCCTGCGCGCGCCGGACGATTGTTTACCGGTATGATGTCTTTTGTAAGGAGCTAAGCTGCAAAAATCAAAGAATCTGGGATTTACCTCGATTTATGTGCTTGTGTACCTATCCTGTATTGTCAATCTACACTATATATATATATCTATAATATTATAAAGAGGAAAATTTTGTTTGTTTGTTTGTTTGTTTGGTTGTAATGAATAGGCTCAAAAACTACTGGACCGATTTTAAAAATTCTTTCACCATTCGAAAGCTACATTATCCACGAGTGACATAGGCTACTTTTTATCCCGATATTCCCGCGGGAACGGGACTTACGTGGGTGAAACCGCGTGGCGCAGCTAGTACTTAATACTTTGTAATGGTGAAAGAATTCTTGAAATCGGTGTAGTAGATTTAGGGTCTTATTCATAAAAACTTGACAATTTAATACAGGTTTTAAGAACGTTTTTTTCTTGTCACCCATATGTCAACGAAAAGAGATAGCAACAGATTTAATATGCGTTTTAGCTAATACAGGTTTTAGGTCGAATATGCATAATGGGGTTAGAGTTTATTCGTTACATACAAAAATACGAAGCTTTGCTCTATATTATTTTTAGTAAAGTTTGCGAATAAATTGAGAATAAAACAAGATAAATATAAATGTGATTCTCTGAACGTAAGCACAATGCAAAAATATTCTAAGTAAAATCCTTCCACAATATTTTAAAAAGGTTTATATAAAAATAAAATGTCGATAAAGCTATTGTTTTCAAGAGCCCGTCCAACGAATGTTAAACGAATGTAAACCTTTTCGTACTGGGTTTTTTAAGGCTTTGTCTCACTTTGAAAGCGAATGTAAATGACATACTTTAAAATAAATCTTTATTTGTAAATACAATCACAATATAAATAGCAAACACCCAGACACGGAACCAATATCTGCAGAACATACAAACATTTATCCGGAAGCTGAGATCGAACCTGCGACCTCTGTGTCCTTCGACCACTGCGCCACAGAGGTAAGTTAAGATAAAATTAATTTATTTTTCACAATTTAAATGGTAGAGGTACATAGTGCTTATATTGCTAGTAGGAGTCGTAGTAGAGGTCGTCAAGAAGTAGGTTCGTATGAGCTAGTGGCCAACAGTTTAGAAGAAAATGTTACCAACTTGGTACTAAATAACTTCCGCCTAGGTCTCCCCTTTCTTTGTTTCAGTTTAATATTAAAAGCATAAAAAAACAAGAGAGAAGTATATCTTTCACGTAGGACATTGAAAAGTACACGACGGACAAAAAATGTCCCAGTCACGTACCGTATCGGATTTCATTATCGGCTCTAACGAACTGAAATACGAGTAGTAGTAAGGATTGATTTTACAATCCGACGGCCAATCAGTGCCGCGTTATTTGAGATTAATTTTATTATAAGAAATTGTACTAAATATTTCGTCCATGGGAATAATAAAAAAACAACATACAAAGACCTATACACTTTTAGGTACTCCAGTGTTTCGAACAAACAACCAATATCAACCTATATCCCGATATACCCACATAGATCATCCAGTATAGCTATAGATTGACTTCACATAGAGATAACGAGGCTACATTAGCCGTATGCATCGGTGATACACGATCGGGCGTCTGTGACGTGAACAAGGGTATCCTTACATGCTTGGAGCTATGAAAACTGTTGAAAACTTACCTATTTGCGTACCTTAGTGCATAATAGTTATGGATTTCAGCTTGCTGTGTCCCACTGCTGGACTAAAGCCTTTCATCTTGTGTTAGGATCTTCCTGGCTTCCTTTGTTTTTACCCACTTTTAACATTCAAGTATCTATTCGTTAAATGGACTGAAAAGTCTCACCTGTCCGACCATCGCACACTGATACTAGACCAAAAAATCTAAACAAATTCACCCCTTTGAAAACACGATATAAAACTCCTGTTTAGCTTCGAGGGTAAGATGCCAACTGATTTAATGGCCTCAGCGATCCGTCAATCACCGTCTTCGTAATCCGGTTATCCGTCTCGAGATCGTACACGTGTCCTGCTATCTTACGCATAACCGGGTTTGCGCTAACGATCCGATTCGCACGATTGACAGATTATACGAGTATGCTTACGAAGTCAAATATTTTGTATGCAGAAATATAGTATTTACCAACACAAATAATAAATGAATGATGTTTGTACCACGTAGCCTCATTTTGCGTCGAAGCGTGGAACAGACAGAATCAGAATCAGAAATATTTTATTGCTAAACTGTTGTACAAGGATGTGTCTTACATGATAGGTACAAGCTTAAAAAACCTACGAAAGAGCTATCGACAAAAAAAATTATATACTTATACGGTATATAATATTATATACCCAAGTAGATACATATACCGAACAGTATTATTGTATTCAGAAAACCATAAAACAAATGGATTTTCCAATTTATGATTTACCAATTTCTACGCGATAGATAAACGGCGGGATAGAATCGTAAAACTAACATAAAATAAAGAAATTCAATATTTTACATCTAATGTTTTCCTTAAAACTGATATACGTCCACGCGTTGAAAACAATAAAATGTTATTGAATTTTATATTCTGTAAGTCCCGTTTTATATTTAGTTTTAGAATTTATCTTCACGAACACTTTATGCTTATACGTGACTACACAGGGATGCTGGTGAATATCAAAACAACAGATTTGTATCGAAACTAGAAGCACGGCTTTGCACGGGTGTACTAAAGAAACACGGGATTTTACGGCTATAAAATATAGCCTATCTTCATTCGGAAAGTCTATTCTATATTCTATACATCGGTGAAAAGTTTTTGAAATCAGATGAGTAGATTCGGAGATTACCTTCTACAAACAAAAAAACCAACTTTAACTCTTTATAATGTTAGTATAGAAGTATAGATTGCGTAAAAAAACTTACAGCTACATTGTTGTTTACGTATATCGGCCTCCGTTAGCACTTGTACGTATTTAAAATGTAAAAAAACTAAAAACCCATTTGGGAAATAAAACAGTATCTTAATTGATTTAATTAGTCGAGATACTATTTTGTCTAATTAGACTTGACATTATAATTATAATTGTAATATGTAACTATCAGCAAGGCCGATATTTTTTCATATTAATTATTTCTAGCAGGAATCTTTTACTCACAAAAGTTAAAAACAAAAACAAAAGTAGCGGACATAATAGAATAGAATAGATTAGAATATAACTTTACTGCACACCATAAAATAAATAAAAACAACATTAAAAACAATACATCAATCAGTGTAATAATGGACAACTTTATTGCTGAAAACAAAATCTAATTCAAAATAATTAAGTTTTGCAAACAGCAGTGTTCTAAAAACCATTTTGCTTACAAAAGATCCTTTGATACTGAGCTTCAAATCGAAGTTGAAATGCACCAAATGAACAAAATAATGACAACAAAAACTAGTACACAGAAAAGATGCGGTTTTCATAAACGTAGCGCAAACCACAAAGTTGGAAGTTAAAATACAGGAAAATAATAGTCGAGGGTGGTTATTCTGTTCTTCTATTATAAGACCAATTAGGAACGTGATAAAGTTGATTTGAAATAAGAGTGTAAACGGAAATCAAATTAATAAAATCGATATTTTTGTAATTTACGTTTGTGTTACTTTATTTGATTTGTTATATGATGATGTTTTGATTAAGAAAGTAAGTTTGAGCAAGTGAACAACTCTGTTGACGAAGTTTTTAGGCCACACTAGGGCCTCCGTCATCGGCTTAGCGACTTTAGTAACCTGAAGATCGATTCTTGAACACATTTAAAACATGACGCGGTAAGAGATTGCACGTTATCTAGCTTTTGTTTTCTGAAATCCATAGAATTTTTCAAAATAAGAACGCCGAGATGTGCCGCGTTAAGACATGGTTATTTGGAGAATAAGGCGGCTGTATCGACAGAAAACAAAATTAAAACTCCTTGGATAATTCGAAATTCAAAAATAATGTCAAAACCTTAAAAGATCCGACACATGCTAACCTTATTGGTACCTCGCAAAACCCTTTACGTTTGGCTCGGTACTAAACGATGATGTGGCTGTGTGGCTTGGCAGCTATGACGTTGCAGCTGCCATTTTGTGTGCAAAAGAGTCTTTTATTAAGTTAAGCTCATGTTTGCCAAGCTATTTGTTAAGCTATACACAGTAACTGAGTCAGCGTTCGGTGTGGCACCTGCTTTTTATAGGATTTACTGTTTCTGAAAAAAAAAAGAGGAAGCAGCTGTTTTTTAATAGAGTTGATAAAACGTTTTTTTTTATTGAGTTGTTTTGCATAATCAATGGTTAGTCTTGATTATACAAGTAAAATTGTTGCTTTATGTAGGCCTAACAGAAATAATAGAATAAGAATAAGAATATTTTTTATTCCTAACAGGTAGGTACTTAAACTAATTAAATTGATTTAATTTTGTTGGGTATTTCGTGACCAGGAACTTTTTTTACCAGGTATTTTAGTTTAAATTAGGTACATTATACCTACCAGTTTGTTTATTTTTTATTATTATACCAATATTACCGTAGTCTATTTCTTCCTTATTCGTATAAAAAAAAACATTCTTTTTTTTCTTGTTTTCAGTTGTATCAATTTTCGTCTACTCGAAAGCAGGACGACCACAACTCGAAGTGTATGAAATACGAGAAGACGGCAGCAAAAAGGATTTAGACATCAGACATCTTTACGGATACGATGATGAAAGACAATCAGAACTTTCTAGAGTATTATCATCCAGGCAGAATCGCCTGGAGAAGGCTGACGAAGGTTCTGATGGTGGAAACGTTGATATAGTAGTATTGAGTGGACTTGGACAATCTTCACAGTGGAATGGGAATAGTGGAAATGAAGAATATACTGATTTAACGCGCGTGCAAGGCAACTATAACCCTGATTCTGTGAAAGATATTTGGTATCAATAGTAAGTATTCACTCCGTTCTTTTGTATGAGCAAGTGGCCACCTCTGGTGAAGGAGATTTGAGTCGCCTTAAGGCCTCCGTCATGGCTTAACGACTTTAAAAGCCGAAAATTTAACGTGCCCTCTGAAGCACGGCAGCTACCATTAACCGTCACCTATCTAAACGGGATATTTACCATGATTCTTACATTTATGAGTTTCCCGATATTTAGGTACATTTGCATGCGCCATGATCACGGTCAGACTGTGATAGCTGTATTATTGTAACCACTTTCAGTTCTTTTTACATTATAAAGCTTTTTATATAATAGAGGGGCGTATAAGGGTTCGTGTAGTAAATTATTGATTCAATACTTAATTTGCTTTTTACAGTATACCGAAGAGAAATGAACCAAGGCGGCCTAAAGTTCTTCGAAGTCAAATTATGGTTGATGGTAAGCATATTTCGTGAACGATACAGACGTTTCAATTTACTTAAATGCGACCGCTAGAGCGTTGAAATATATCTAAGGGGTAGCCAGAGGTACAGTTTGTCTAAATACAAAGTACATTTTGCATTATTATCCATTGTTAAAGTTTCACTGTCAAATTATTTACTTCGTGTAAAAACAACTACAATTAGTTTTTGAGAATATAATATTATGTATTTATTTTAATATTAACTTTGTATTTCAGATCGAACAGCAGCTCCTCGACACAGATACTTGTATGACAAATAATAAACTTTACTTGCTATCTATTTTATATTATTATTTTGCGAAATGTCTAAGGATATTTATTTATATTTATTACTATTATTTATTCTTCGACTTGACCGTGATCTAGGTAAGTACTGGTGAGGCTAATTTAACCGTGGGCTTCCTTACGATTGTTCGCCTTCACCGTTTAGAGCTCTTATGCTTTAACGCGAGCTCTAAACGGTCAAAATTTTTCGAAACGAAATATCCGTTAGGAGGATCTGACGACCTTCGTATCATAAGTCGATGTAACTATATCCCTCTCATCTAACACGGCTCTTATTACTTATATAGTTTCATTACAACCTCCTTTTTTTTAGTATTTTTTAAAGAAAACACCAACAATTTAGGTAATAAATTATTTCATACTTTTTTACAATATAATTACACTCAAAAGCCTTTGTTTACAAGCTTTATGCTCTACACGCTGTATATTGCACTACACAATCCACTTTCATTACAAAATAACCCTTCGCTAGTTCATTGTTAGCTCTATAAAAACCACTGACAAATAAACAGTCGCAATCCCGGGATTTTATCCCGGAACCCGGATCCCGGCCACTAATTGTATTACGGGCATGTTCACTGTTGTCTCTGCAATAGGCATTATACTGTCAATCCTATGTCTCTACCTGTGTTGGCTAAGTTAATACGTTTACGTTAATAAGTGAAATATAAAAGTGATATATAAACTCTATTGGGATATATAAAAATGCGAAAGTTACTCTGTCTGTCTGTTTGGTACCTTTTTACATTTATACCGCTGAATCAATTTAAACTTTTAATATAAACGTAGTTTTAATCGCGAGAAAAAACATTGGTTTTTTCTATAATTATAAATAACGCTAAATAATATGAATAACGTGAGGAAAAGTTAGTGATAAAATAAACTCAAGTTTTCATGAATTTGCATGATGCATGTTAGTTACTCTTTCGCGCGAAAACTACTGTTAAGTTTTGTAAGATTTGTCTGAAACGACTGTAATAAGCTAATGACCTTATATAACGTTATAATGAGTATTGTTACCACTCGGCACTTTGACCTGATATACAACAATGAAAGTATTATAAACACTTAAAACGGAATATCTACATCTACATCTACACTAATATTAGAAAGAGGTAAAATTTTTTTGTTTGTTTGTTTGTTTGACGGAGGTAATCTCCGAAACTACTGGACCGATTTTAAAAATTCTTTCACGGGTATGTAGAATGGACTGTCCGGGAGGTTATAGGCTATATTTTATCCCGGTAGCTTCATTAGTACACCCGTGCGCAGCCGGGACGTGCAACTAGTTTACTATAATTCGTAGATTTATGGATTCCCCAATATTTCGGCACAGTTACAATTAAATATACCGTTTCAAGTGTTTATTATGTTCAAAAACTATGATACCAGTTTAAAAAAAAATAAGTATTGTCAATAATGACCAATAGCGCGCAATATTTTTGTATTTAATTATGATGAACAAGTTCAATACTAACGAGCATTTATATATTTGCAAAACTTAAACAATATTCGCGTACATTTTATTTGCTTTCTGCTCGAACGACTCTCAACATTTTTCAACGAGTAATTTGTTCAGTTGAAAGTGATCTATTATTTCTGTAAATTAAATATTTAAAGAAGTGAAGGTAATTTCTACTGAATAAACTTTGTTTTTATATGCTCAATATTTTTAATCAGATTTAAAAGTTTTGTTTTTCTATAGCTGCAGAATAGTCAGAGATTTATTAATCATATTCGAATCGATTTAGAATATAGTTTCAAATAAATAAGCCGATTAATAATTATTGAGAGGATGGTTTAGGTAGGTATTGAGCAAGCAACATTGAAATGCTCGTATATTGTCTACTAAGTATGACTATAGTATAACATAAAGTGTATTATATTAAAATAAATATCAAAATAAATGCTTGTGTTATGGTAACCAGATGATCAGTCATCTGGTTACCATAACACAAGCATTAAATTAAACACATAGCTTGGGACTAGATGACGTTGTGTGGAATGCCTAAGGCCTTTATTTATATATTTTAATATAATAAACTTAAACATTAATGTTTGGATGTCTAAACAATTGTTTCCAGTAAATCAATTTGCATGAAACTTGATAATTGTGTATTCAACTATTAAACTAATTTTAGATTAATTTAAATTAGTTCTAAGTGAATCGAGACGCGACGGAAGCCAATTTAAATAATTTGGTCCATTTTGTTTATAAATTAAAACAGAAAGCATTTTACACAAGTTAAATTATAAAAACTGGTACCAATCTACGAACTTAGTTAAATAATAAATGAGCTCCATTCCGAGACCTGTGGGCTTACCATGACCGTTTATAGCGATTCAGTTTAGGTCCAACTACGAACCAGTTTTGACGTAAAGTAAGGCGCTGACGTAAAGTTTTGTCAGTAAAGCCTAGGTTACACGGTGCGAGCTAGCATGCGAGCTGACCGTGTCAGTTACTGAGGTGCAATAGCTCGCACTGTGTGACCGCATCATACGAGTAACTGTTATGTGCGAGTGGGACAGTTGCTCGCAAGCGAGTTACTTCAACAATTTTTGTTTTTACTCGCAACTGGCCTTCCCCCACCACGCCACTCGCACGTCGCTCGGTCGTCAACTCGCATGATTTCGCGAAATGACAGTAGCTCGTACGCTCGGGCCCACGCCGCCGGTGCAGTGTTTTTGTAGGTTTCTTGCGTTGACATCAAAATGGCGGAAAGGTGGACATCCGATCAAAATATAAAGTTTGTGGAGCTATAGCTATATGTATTTTGCGACAACATTGCACGAGACATGATACAGACGAACTATGCGAGTACACTGGTGCAGTAGCTGTCTTCCTGCGACGCCAGCAGTTCGCATAGTGTGACCGAGCGAGGCGAGTCGAGCTACTGTCATACGAGTACACATGCATAGTAGCTGTCTACTGTCATATCAGCTGCTTGCACTGTGTAACCTATCCTTAAGGCAGAACCTAAACTGAATCGCTAACACCTCATGGTACGGCTCCTGACCTCGCCTGACCTCTCCTGACCCCGTCATTTAAACAAGTAATATATTTTGCAATAAAATTTGCAAATCCCCTTCACAAACAAATAACTCGATAAATTAAACAGTTGAGATTGAAAATATCGAATATCTCGAGTTGAAAGCGTTTTCGTGTACTTCGGGCTGGTAAACACTTGTGACGGGTGGCAGGGGGGCGAACTCCGCCCGTCACAATTGTCCACAACTGCTATTAAGCTATTGTTGATTGAACCTAGGTCGTTTCAATTGATTTCTTAGAAAATGTGAAAGGATAATTGGATTAAAATAAAATCAACGAAGCTATCAATGTAGTTGGTATTTTTAAAAGTTGATATTTATGATTCAACCTTTTTAAAATAGATTATTTTTATATTTTACACTTTTTTCATTTTTTATTTCTTCTGGATGTAAGTAATGAATGTTCGATCATCAGTCAGCATGCAAAGTCGCGGATTGAATATGTTGATAACCGTAAGATCTGTTTTAGCTTGCTAGGTTTGATAACCATTTGTCGCAACACTCTCGTCTTGTAGGTACGCAGTTTAAAAAGGTAACATGTGCTTAAAACGCGTTATTCGAATCGAATTGTAAACTGGTCAACCTTATACCATATGCGACTATCTCACTGATCGTACATCTTAGCAACCGTAGGTCGAACACTAAATGCAGCCTGAAAGACAAAGTAGAAAATCTTTCGAACACTCCATCTATTTTGTTACACTAAGGTATTTGTCCAGAGATTTACTGGTGAAGGAAAACTTTCTCTAACCAAGACGGATGAGTTTTCTGGAAACGTATCGTCACCGTATTCGGTCTAACTCAAATTCAACTTACTGTTTAATACACAGGGGGTTTCTTTTTCTATTAAAACTTTATTTCCATCAGGAGACAGATGCTGTGATTCTCTTTTATACTGACACTATAAAAAAAACTCAGGCCAGGAAAATGCGTATGTAAAAAACGACTTTAAAAGTCGGGACCGACCATTGAACATGATCTCCGAAGCACGGAAGCGCTCTGATAATGCCACTTGCGGTCACCCAAGTAGTGACCGCTCAGAACGTTGCTTAACTTCGACGATCAAGAACGTCTTAGCAAGCTTCGCTACGAGCTTCAATGAGCAGTATAAAATCAATATCGTGCGAGGTCCCATTTAACGGGCCCCTTATTTATTCGTGACATGTCGGGTGGCACTGTCGACCGGTGAGTTACTGGGCCCTGTGCTTGTACAAACTACAATACTAAACAAACTACGATAGAGGTGTGGATTTAGTTTAGTAAATAAACTATTCCCGCGACCACGGTTGGTGAAATACATTGAAACGTCGTGCGTCATAATAAAGGTAAATTCCCGGTTAATAGCCATGAGTTGTCATTGGGAAATTAAAAAAAAGACATATCTACGCTCAAAAAAAGACTAGATAGATAGCTAGATAGATAGCTAGAACTTTATTGAACACACACATTGACTAATATTAATCTTTTGTGAAGCTTGTTTACTTATGCTAGTAGAACTATGTTGGACGAGTACGACAGTTCATCAACTTTCGAACTGACTTTGGCCGATTAATTGTTATTTGAAATCTTAGTAGATTCCTCGGGATGTTTAGAAAAACACCATATAGATGGATTTCAAGAGAACAAAAGCTGGATAACGTGCAATCTCTTACCGCGTCATGTTTTGAAAGTCGTCGAGAATCGACATCCAGGTGATTGTGACCGTAACTTTTTCTTGTGTAAAGGTATACGTCTTTTAACAACGACGACTAGTATGTACGAGGACTGGTATTCGCTCCCCTCAAATCTAAATTTCTTTCGAAACAAATAAATCAGCGGCAGGTGTCTCAGCGCCCCTACACTTTATCACTTACTTCCATCAAGTACCTTCAATCACTCAGCATAATAATAATTACTTCTATATCTTCTTTTCTATATCTTTGTAGAAGACGATGACTATCTTATTATTTAATGACTGTAAAAATAAAAGAGGTACTGACTATATATGAATGAAAGAATATAAAAACTTCCATTTTTTTGTGTTGTAAAAACAAAGTTGCTATGGTTATGGACCCACGGACATCCGTAAGTTTGTTGTAGGAACCGGGGGTAAGACCATAGATAGATAGGATAATGAAACTGAACGTATGTACTTAGGAATGAAAGAAAGAAAGAAAGAAAGACTCATTCCACAAGCGTGAGAAACGTGTTAGTTCATAATTTTTCTGATGTAAGTTTACTTCTATTATTTGCATCACAATATGAAAATTCTGAGACAAAAATAGACAGAAATTTATTGATCCAGTTAGATATAAATTTTCTCTCTAAAATATCCTCCCTGTCAGCACTATTATATCGCACCGGCATAAGTTACAAGTGGGGACACGCGGCATAAAATATTCAATGGGCTAAAAGCGTTCCGTTGTCGTCGGATCCAAGTTTAGATTATAATTGTCGTAGGGACTGACATTGGACTATCAGTAAGAATTGAATCATCCAGCCAAAGCTGAATAACCTCATTCAATATTCCACAATAGAAAAGAGAATATTTTATTTTATACAGAAAGTTATGCCAAAAATTAAAGCAGGCATCATAGAACGACGAAAAGGAAGCAAAATCGTACTGTAAATTTGTAAGAGCAAGTGGTGATACGGAAACCGCCTAAAGGCCTCAGTCATGGTTTAACAACGACTTTTAAAGGCCTCCGTCATGGCTTAACAACGACTTTTAAAGACGAGAGCGACTATTTCCCCAAAGCACGGAAGCGTTCAGCTAGCCACTTGTGGTCAGATTTCCAAGTTGTGACCGCTCAGAACGTTGCTAACGTCTCGGCTTTGCACGAGTGTATAAATGAAACTACCTTGATATAATATAGCCTTATCCATCCCGACAGTCCAATCTACACATTGGTGAAAAACATTTTGAAATCGGCTGAACAGTTTCGGAGATTACCTCCGTCAAACAAACAAACCAACATAACCTCTTTATAATATTAGTATATATACAAACCGCGAGAGTTTGGAGGTATCGAGATATTCATTTAGTTATATATCTGTTGGTGTTAAGTGCTGTATGATGTTTGGATTGTTAGCGAATTGTATCGTAGTTTTGGTTTGAACATAAAAGTTCTATTATAGTTACGTCATGAACGAATGAGTTAAGTCTATCAGACGGTATCACCAAGTATTGTGGACACTAGTACGAATTTTTACACTACTTTTAAAAGTGTGTAGATTGTCTATTCTACTACTTTAACGTTACTTAAAAAATCTTATTATTTTCTGTAAAAACTTTTGTTTGTAAGTTTAAACTATTAAGTACCATTATTTACCATTTTTACTGTTCCTTGAAATAATAGTGTAAACAAACAATTGGGTCAGGGAAAGTTAGAAACAAACAATCAAACATTTTTACTCCGTCCTCAATTTCACGAGTGTATCCTAAACTGAGAGTCACTGGCTGAGGTCTGAGGCACACTGAGGTAAATAGATAATATTTACTTGCAATTAACTTTTCAACTAAACGGAATAAGCTTCTATTATATCTTATTTTATTTTTAATTGTATACAATAAAATAATCCCTTCAATTAAAATAAAAGTTGTAAGAGTTAGCTTAACCTAAAAAGAGTTTTCTTTAAGCAAACATTTGAGGCACAGGATCGTTGTGTTCACAAAAAAGAAAATAATTAGATAATATATAAAATAATAATAATAATAATAAACAGTTCAGTCTGCCTGTGTAGAAGTGAGCCAGCAAAAGTTTGCCCGCAAGGAGTCGACACTCACGACTTATAAACTCCGCTGCGGAGTCATTGCCGTAATACTTTCCGCGCGCTTATACTCTTTACATTATAGATGACTTGCTGCGCCCCTTGATCTTTCTGTTCGTGTAGGAATACCGGGATAGAAAGTAGTCTATGTGTTAGTACAAGATATAAGCTATCCTGGTACCAAATTTCATTAAAGTCCGACTAGCGGTTTCAGCGTGAAAGAGTAACAAAATGGATTCATCTATACGTTTCAAGTTGCCAGCTAAATCCATAACCTCTTTAAATAAGGTTAAGAAGACCTTAAGTTAGGTAAAACTAGCCACTTAAAGATGCCCACTGATCCTTCTAAGTTCGCTAAGCTACGGACGAAACAGAATTTTTGCCTAAAAGCTCAGAGGCTTTATGGCAACGTTTTATAACTTTTGGGGCTAAATTACTAATGGCATCATTTAGAACTGAAACTCAAAATAAAAGATGAACTAAAAGATTAAACTATAAAATGTTTTTAACTTAAGCAAAGAAAGCGATTACTTTACGTTCTTTAAGATTTTTTAAGTCACAACTGGTATTTCTAAACTTTAGCGATCACACATTTTACATTTTTGAAATAGTAAAACACAAGTTTTAATAGCGGTATTATTTCAAAAATACTAACTGGTACTCAGATGTGCGATGTTACCATTTCATACGCGACAGGTTTCAGGCCCTTTGACGACAATCATATTATTATTAAAAAGCTAACTCCCATCCATGTTTTCTTTTACTTCTTAGAGCTCGTGTTATAAATTTTGCTAGTGCGTATAAATCCGCAAGAAAAATCTATTGATGTTCAGTTGGAGAAAAACTCAGGAGTTTCATATCGGTCAACAAGGCTCTCTAAAAATACATTAAAAATTTCATTTAAGAGTTTCACTTCTAGAAACTTAATAATCTTAGTTCTGAGAGTAATTTAGGCACAGCGAGCTGAGTTGGGTACTTAGAAATGAGACGGTTTTTTGGATTAAACTGAAAGCTATAAATACTAACCTTAGGGACCGTAGCCAATCATAAGGACCTACGGGATAATCTCTTGTAGTTGAGGTAAAGTTACATAAAAGGGTTTTTTGATTAAAATGCTTCGTTTTATTTGACTTTTGAAGAAACTTTTCTGAGATTTTGGAGTTTTAAGATTAAAAATGGCGACACGGATTTCTGCTGGTTTCAGTTTTATAATTTTTGGTATTATAAAAATACTACTTTCAGTAGAAGCAAATGCTTATAGAAAATATTACGAAGATCTTTATGATGATCTTGCATCATAGCGAGTTCAAATCTCGTCAAAATCAAAGTTTTGGTAACATTTTTCATTTTAACAAACATTGTTTGAATAAAAAACCCTGTGTCGACCCTACTACGTAATGTAGGATAAGAACAGCCCCTTGATTGTCTAACTTGTATCAAATCAGAAATAACAGTAATCCGCGAAAATAACGGTCGGATTTTACACTAACCCCATTATGCATATTCGACCTAAAACCTGTATTAAACCTGTATTAGCTAAAACGCATATTAAATCTGTTGCTATCTCTTTTCGTTGACATATGGGTGACAAGAAAAGAACGTTCTTAAAACCTGTATTAAATTGTCAAGTTTTTATGAATAAGACCCTAAATATGTAAGTAACCACAGTAGTTTTCGCGGATGACTGTATTATTTTTGATTCGCAACAATGTGATACAAGTCAGACAATCCCCGTACAAATGATAATGAAATTAAAGTTTATAAATTGAACACAAACTTACAGTGCTGAGATGTTGAAGGAAAAGCAATCAGACTTATAATATTTACATTGGAAGGTCTGTTTAGCTTCATTGTTCCTCCCGCTCCGATTACGATACATCGTAAAACCAATCGATACAATATGAATAAAATACTATTGATTTCGATCGTGCTTGTGCTGTGTGTGTTGGAGTCTAGTTGCGAAACAATAAATGAATTCTTCAGTGATTTTTCGGTGAGTAAGATTAATTTAATAGTTTAGTAGTTTAAAATATATTTTTTGGTCGATCTTTAGCTGAGTGCCACCATCCTTCATCGAAGGTGACAAGATCGTCCCGCCAATGGGTAGGGTACTAGTGCAAAATATCGAAGTAATTAAAATGTAAGTATTGTTAATGTGTCTGTAATGTCAAAGTAACAGATTATTATATTCCATGATATTTCATGGAGGTTTATGCCCAGCAATGGGTTCTACGTAAACGACGACCACTGTGGCACAAGACAAATTTAATGTTTGTATGTATTGCAGATATTAGTTTGGTTTTTTCTATCTGTTTATATTTAAAGTTGTAATGATAAGGAGGTCTATTATAGAAGAACATTTACGAATTTCAGGATGCCGTCACAAACGCTTGGCAGAACATGAAGACCGCTATCAAAAGACCAGTGAGGATCAAGAGACTGGGCCGCGGTGGAAGTAAGTAGTTTTTATGTTCTCAATAACCCAAATAAATAATGTAATAGGAAGTTTAAAATGATAGATAGATATAGAATACTTTATTGCACACCATATTTACAAATCAACAAAAAATGCTACAAACTAAAGATACCTTAACTATGACAGCGGTCTTATCGCTAAAAAGCGATCATTACTGTGATTAAAGTTTGGTTATGTTTTTAGTCTAGAAAAGCGAGTAATTGAACGAAAAAAACTGAACAACGAAAGTTTAGTAAAGATCAAGATAATTATACGAACAAACTATAAACATACGACGAGTAAATAGATATATTTTTCATTTCGAGAATCAAACTTTTCTCAGGGCGTAAACATCATCGACGCACAACCACGACCACGAGCACACAATCTACAATCAGCTCCACGTACCTGATGCTAAAGAAACTGGAACTGCCAGTCCTGCCTACCCCAAAATGGCAGAGCCTTGACGAGTGGAAGAATTTGCAGAAACCACGATTCGCTTTGAAATCAGGTAATTTAATTTCTAGCAGTTGATATATTAGTAAAGAAATGGTTATTATATTAGTAAAGAAATAATGATGATACTGGATTCACACTTTGATCCTATGATATTGGTGAAGATCTAAAAGATCTTTGTTATAAACCTCGAGAGTGTAAGAAACTTTCTTTACAAAATTAAAATAGGATTTAATATAAAAAATATTACGAAACACATTCTTTTTCAGATGGACAGTCATCAAAAGGAGATTTTTGGAGTCTATAAATGTTAATATTTTTTTAAATACAGTACCTATTATTTTAATTAAAAGTATTTAATAAATTAGAAATCAGGCGTGAGTGTAAAGTTACAGCAAAATCTCTTCTATTTTTGTGAAAAAAAATAGTTTAAAATAAGATTTTTTTTTAAATTAATTTTTAATATAAATATTTGATTTTTTCTGAATATATGTTTATTAGTATCATCAGGTAATGAGTGTTTTTAATGTAATTTCATCTCCTAGTATTCACAACATGGATTTGGGTGCGCGATTCTTACAGTCACGGTAAATTTACCGATTTTTTGGAACATTTACCAAAGAAAATGGGGGTGAGTGACGTCAGCAATGCGGTGAGCCTTCCCTTGATTTATTTCCTTTGTATTGTAGGTTTCCATTGTTACAAAAGGAAATTTAAATGAAGCCTGACTTTGCCACGTAATCGTTTTTGGAAATGATCCTCTTAAGCCCGTATTCGGAGATCACTCAGACTGAGTCTAAGCTCAAGCATCGATATTTGATCATTTACTATGGAAACTGTTGCCCTAGAGGTGATCCTCTTGAGACAATGATTCATTCTTGAGTATGGTTTTTGAATACAAACTCGATTTGTGTTACTCAATCATTTTGTATATCAGTCATCTGGTTATTATAACACAACATACCTAAGCATAAAAGTTGCTTAGCTTGGGACTAGAAATTTATATTATTTATATTACATTCTCACAAACTTTCACATTTATTATATTAGTAGGAAGTAGGATTTCTAAACTGTAAATATCAGTCTATAAATTAGTAAATGTAGCCCATTTCTAAGTATCTAAATTGAAACCGAGTTCTTGATTTTCTTTAGTTATATTTTTAAAACATATTTTTAGAAGCCTCTAGTTAACTGGTGGTAGGGCCTCAAGAGAGAATTAAAGTTAATGAAAAGTGTAGGGAGGCATTTGCCCAACCGTGGGACATTCAGCTGCTCGATTCTTGAACGACATTCAAAACATGACGCGGTAAGTGATTGCACGTTATCTAGCTTTTGTTTTCTGAAACCCATAGAATTTTTCAAAAAAACCACGCCGTGACGTGTCGCGTTAAGACATGGTTATTTGGAGAATAAGGCGGCGGGGCAGTTTAATTATTACAGTAAAACTTACATTTTCTTATAGCCCTGTTTCTCTCGCCTAATTATATATGAGGATAATTCGCTAATATTTAAAACAGCAAAGAGATAACAATGTTTATATCCAACGTATTTATGATACGAAATTCTGAATAAAAGTATACGTGACACTTTCGCTTGACAAGGGTAAACTCTGGACGTTTGCTTCACCTGAGACAAGGTGTGTTATGAAAATGGCAGTGGTAATCTTTTACTAGCATAACAGGGGATAATACTGTTTACAAAAAGTATCTTTTGAACAATGTTAGTAGGAAACAAACCAAAACGACACATGATCACGAATGTATCCCAGGGAGCGGTAGACATTTCTTTCAGGGGGGCTAAAAAGGCCGTTTCGGCCCAGCCGAGCATATCTTTATGCAGTCAGAGGTCGGTATGTCCAAATGCAAATTTGGTACATGCCCACATTGCAGAATTTAACTTTTCATACGTGACAGGTTGCAAACCCATCGACGCCTCAAGAAAGCTAACTTGTTTCCTCACAATATTTTCCTTTACCGTTTAAAGCCCGTGTTAAAGCGCATATAAATTATTCGACACGAAAAAGCGCGCGATTTTTGTATGTTATTTTAATAATTTTCAGTTTTAGAAAATTGATTGGGCACAAACTGTTAAAGCTAACTACAGAGTCCAATAAAATCATTTTTTTCTGTCAATTTCACTAAAACATTGAAAAGATCAGCTACGTTTAAGCTTTTATAAAAAAAACTTACAGTAAGCATTTTTGTACAAAAATAACAGTAAAATTTTACGAGGAGTCATCGAAGCCAATAAAATGATATTTAAGTAACAATTTCAGTCGAATATTCTAGACTGTACTATTTATAGCTCTTCCAAGAAGATCCTCAACGACATCATTACGACTTAACAATATACGCCCACGATAGCGTGTAGGTAGTTAGGTAATTAAATGACTATTTACTAAAACCTTACAAAAATTACTACTAAAGTTTTCGGTTCCAATGGGGTTTTCGAAATGATTTTTAATGAAAAACCTAAGTGTGATTTTTTTAACTGACCTGCCTTAGTCTCCAAATAACCATGTCCTAACGTGGCACGACGCGGCGTAGTTATTTTGAATAATGCGATGAATTTCAGAAAACCAAAGCTAGACAACGTGCAACCTCTTACCGCGTCATGTTTTGAAAGTCGTCGAGAATAGACATATTTTATAGCTTCGCTAAATTGAAACACGCATACACTGAAAAAAAAAAACTTTAAAAATGAAACTTGATTACAAAAGTTTCTAGACGTTGTACAAACAGGTCTATAAGTCTCGTATTATTAGTTTATCTTCAAGTGGTTTTCGTACACATTTACATTTTAAGAATGACCTTTCGGTATTGATCCAACATAACAGTATCGGATCACATTTCAACATCACCCTCGATGCGACGGTCCACTTGAGAGGACCACTTTGCAAACGGTAACTTTGATCATTCTAACTATTGGTAATACGAACCGTACTCCTCCATAGAAATGACTGCTTTGGACCCTTTATGATTGAAACCTTTTTGGATGGTATAAGACCTTCGTCATTTTGAGGTTGCTTTAGGCTTATAGAAAATCACTAGTTCACACCTTCGGGTTTGGTCTTAACCTGCATTTGGATATGAAATAAACCTCAATCGTTCGTATAAGTGGCCAACAGTGGTAACCCGATTTCACGAAAACAAAGTTTCGCGTCAGCGGGTTCAGCTTATGTTGGTGAATCGTTACGAATTCAGTATCCACCAACATAAACTGAACCAGGTATTGTCACGAAATTTCGTTTTTGCTGAATTCAAGTTCGCGGAATTCGCGTTTTATATCGCTTTTCATAAATTGCTAATCCTTTGATTAGACACTCATGGCCATGTGATTTTTTTCTTTTAAGTTTCTAATCGCAACGTAGCACTAGCCGTTCATGCCCTACCCATACCTATATAAAAGCCAATTCAATATAAAAATATTCAACACACACTTGACGGTTTTTCGGCCACTCGTGCTTTTCGATTATGGCCCCTTTCAAGAGTCCTCACAGGACATCGTAAAACTTGGTTTTATACAGCCACTGTGACTGTGGGACATTTTACCCCAATTTTACGCTACTCTTGAAAATATTTCTTTGATATTCGCATACCATTTTTTGAAGGACGTGATGCGTGATTATTGCAAGAGAACTGGATGGCCATCAGAATTTTACTTATTCCAAGATTGGTCAGAAAATGCTTGGACTAGAAAGCATATTCAGCATTTTTAATAAAAATGGTTTTTGTTTCATTTAAAAAATAGCAATATAATTATGTACCTAGACTTAATCGGCGGACGCTATGCTCAACATATAATATTATATTAAAAAAATAATCAAATAGATGTTTAATCCATTTTATCCAAAGGTTTTGGCTTCAAATAAACTCGCTAGTGAAATTCCAAAAGCTAACCGAGCTTTTAACCAATTCCATAATCTAAATACATTTTGGTATATAAATTTCCCATTCTTTGTCTAGACAAACTCAGAACCGCTAACAAAACAGACTTTGCCAAGAGTTTTGCAAAAAATCGCGACAAATGTATGAAAGCTATAACTCATCAAGGCTCTATTGGCGGGCCGCCAAAACCTCTCGGGCAAAATGTAAATTCAATACTGAACGAATCGAAACTAGACTGTATTTCTGTAGTATGCCGTGGAACAAATTAAGGTAGAACAGACTTTGATGACTTGCTAAAACTCGCATTATAAGGCTTGGTCACTTGAATACATAGACAAAAATAGAAATACAAAACACACGACACTATTCATCCCTTTCTAACTAATGTTAGAGTTAGATTTTGAAGTATTTGGTTCGAGGTCTTTATTTCTATTTTTGTCCATGGTTACAGTGGTTTTAAGCAATGATAGAAGCATCTTGTTACAAATACTGGCAGCACGTCCCGGCTTTGCGCGTGTGTACTTAAATAACTACGGGGATAAAATATAGCCATCTAGACAGTCCATTTTAGAGTTTAGTAAAATATTTTTTGAAATCGGCTGAGTAGATTCGGAGATTACCTCCATCAAACAAATAAAATAAAACTTTACTCTTTATAATATTGGTCTAATTATAGATGCGAAGTTATGTTTACTAATATTATTTAAATATATTTACCAAAACAATTCTCTCTTTGTCTAATTTCCGTACAAAGACCATGAACTATATGGCTTTATTTAAATTCGCTCAAGTCGAAGTCGCATCAATATGGCACACTCAGTTGGCTGTAGACAGTGTTCTGGAACCGTTGTAGTCCTACTTGTAGAATTGTGTACAATGCACGTAACTCAATCGGATTGACAGAGTACCGACTTGTGTGCATCAAGAGATACTACTAATATTGACAGAGTATAGCATCTACAGACTTGTAGATTTTAGCAACTAATATATTATGACAAACCTAAGGCCGCCAATTATTCCTATAACGTCTGTACCTGAAATAACATACTTTTAAAAGCAAAAAAAAGCTTACAAAGTAAGCTACGTAAGCATACTTTGACCTCTGCCTGTTATCTTTTATTTTATGCGTTGCCGTATTCTAAGTGATTTCCTACCTTTGCCTTAAATAATCTATGTAATCATAGCAACGTTTTATTACGTGCATGTTGTTGAAATCGCACAAAAAATAATCTTCAAAAAACATTCAAGAACAATTTACACTACTTGACTTTATACAATACTAGCAGCACGTCCCGGCCTTACATGGGTGTAGTAAAAAATTAAACTACTGAGATAAAGTATAGCCTATATAGAATAGAATAGAATAGAATAGCCCGACAGTCCATTCTAGACATCCATCGGTGTAATATTTTTTGAAATCGGCTGAGTAGTTTCGGGAATTACCTTCGTCAAACAAACAAACCAAAATTATCTCTATAATATTAGTACCTATAGTTGTGATTAGTCTTGTAATTCCTATAACGTCAGTAGAATCACAGAAATCCGCGGTTCTACCGAATACTTAACATCAAAGCAATATTTTCTGTTGAATAGTACCTATCTTTTTTATCGCAATCGGTCCTTCGCATCTCTGTATATCAGTCAAGTAGGGTACGTGAAGCCGGAGATCGCACTGATAGGGCGAACAATCTTTAATATTAGAACGAGGCAAGGGTCAATTTCTTTCTTCGTTAGGTTTAAGCCGTGATGGCCGAGTGGGTTACCTGGATTTTCGATCCGAAGATCGTGGGTTCGAATTTTTTGTAGTGGAAAAAATTATATGAGCTTTATCACGAGCTCTAAACGGTGAAGGAAAACATTGTGAGGAAAACAGTGGCTAGTCAGCCCCACACGTATTGACCATTGCCTGTGGATGTGGCCGGCTAGGCTGAGAGGATGGTTGAGGTGCTGGTCCCATTTCTATTCATAAAGGAATTTTCAGTGAGTCCTGGTCAAGCCTGATGGACTACTTGGGATTAACGAAAACTATGTTTCATGTAAATTTTTCCGTTCATATTATTATGTTGGTAACAGCGTGACAAAGACGGGAAGATTTATGAATGGATCAAATTAGATTATGTTTTTTTCTCTATTATTTTATGTTTTCTTCTTCATCAAAATGTGATCAACAGACACTGAATGGATTGTTTTTTTTCTAATTGTAATTTCTATGTATTGCTGACTTCTATCTCCTAAACTACATCCGTACAGTTATAAAATGTACTCTTCCGTTATTATTGAGAGGATATCCGAGGGACATAAAGAGGGTTTATTACATCTTTGAAGCGTTTTATCTGTCTGTCTGCATCTTTCGGGTACCTTTGAGGAATATAAAATAATTTTCCGATTACGCGCTGTGGAGATAAAAGGTCTTCGATGGTTCGATCGCCCTATTTATTATAATGTCGGTCTTACGTAAACTTACACTCATACTTTAGGTTATTTTTTTGGGCTATAATGGCAAATTGGGACATAATACAGAATTACGAGTGTCTCAGGAATGAAATGAAGATGAAATATGTACGAGTGGTATTCTCAGAAGGCAGACATATCCTTTCATTTTAGAAAATAAATGAAAGAATAAAGTCATATTGCCGTTTCTTGTATCTTGTAGGAAATTTTAAGATTGTGTAGCTGTGTGTTTTCCAAAATAAATAATATTCTATTCTATTTAATTAAGTCTTTGTAAACAAAGTACATCTAATATCCAGAATTACTGTCAAAAACGTAACATTGAATTACTAAAAAATTCAAATCATTTTGAAACACTCAATCAATTCGATGTTCATCGTAAACATCAGTTTATATTTTGACCCAAAATTGAAAGCAAAATAAATAAAACATTCAATCCAACATTTTGTTTTTCCAATATTTAATTTAAAAATGTTACTAGTGCAGTTTTATTTACTTTCAAATAAAAAACTGAAAAGGCAGTTTTCAAAGTTAATTAAATCGGGGGAAGTGTTAACGGCCCGTTAAAAATAAGCCTCGCAATCTTGGTTCAACAACCGTGTCCAATTTTTTAATTGGAATTACCCTATCCGTGTTTTGTAGGCCCTATTCTCAACTACTTTCGATATTATTATCACTAACGCTTGTTTTCCTATATTTCATTGTGTCCCCTTTTGTTGTTCACTTTCAATAAAATCTTGATAACACGTGTTTATTTTATTTTTAACTTTTAAATATTCGTAAAATATATATTTTTAAATAAATAATTTATTTTAACGTGATATACTTACTACAACTCGAGTGCAATATATAGCCCGTTTTCAACAGAGACTGTTTTTGAAAAGTAGCTGTGATAATTTCTCTTGAAATAAAATTACTATAAAACAACGAACAATGTTTTAGAATATTATCATCTCTTAAAGAATACAATAAATTATAGGAAACCGAGTGACCAAATTCTCCAATACACAATTCTTAAGGGAACAAAATGGTATAAAATTATTCAAAACTTTCTAAAGTTTTAATCTTGATACTTAAACATTCCAAGCTTATTGGTCTTTGAATGTTTAATATCCGTCCATGTCTCGGAGTTCAACACTACGGTTTAAAACCTTCGAAATGTTACAGCTAAAGTTGGAAAATTAGTCATAATTATTTTTAACTAACGATTGGTAATTTTTAAAGAAAGAACGATCACTTAAAAATGTACAGTCTTATAAGCTTAGACTCTATTGCCTTCAGATGCAAACTGTGTTTTTGAGTAGGTACTTTAGATATTTATCGACCGAAACTGAAACGCTTATAAAGTAAGTGGTTTTAGTTTGGCATTTGTCAACAAATCAGTCAGAAAAAAACATCCTTAACGTTTAATATTTAATTATCGTTTAAGTCTTCGGGCATTGTCACGAAATTGAAATCATTTTATTAAGCCCACGAATAGACTGACTGTCTACTTGTGACCACGGTGTCCGTCATCGAAACGTCGAGGTAAATAAGATTTCAATACGCGATTAATTCCCGATAATATGTATTATACTTTATCAGTAACACAGATACTTAGCAGCAAACTCGTCAACCTGAAGTGTCGGATAATAAACTTTGGCGTAAAATAAAGTGCTGAACGCCATTCGGCAGATTTGCATAGTCTTGTAGCATCCATTAGGATGGCTCCTTGACGGTTTTACAGAAAATATAGTTTTACAAGCTACTCCACTTATGTATTTGCAAGATGAGTTTGGATCACTTTACCTACGAGTATGAGCACATCACTAGCGAGCACGACATGAACACGAGCAACAGAAAAAAAACCGATAGTTGAACGTGCCCTACAAACAAAACATTCAGCTGTTTAGACCACCGGCGGTCGCGTAACACTAAAGATAGATAGCTTATCGAGACTCAAGAGATATATTACAACAGTTGTTTTACCCAGAATCAGAACAAACTATGTAAACAAATACAGCCCCTAATTAATTTACGTGAGTATGTTGTTCCTCACATATTTACTTTGCCCTCATCCAGCAAACATCGCTGTCTATAGAATAGAACAATGGCTTAGTGGTAACAAGATGTATTTGTGGGTTCAGTTTCCACCAAATAAAAATAATCCGAACCTTGCTTGTTCACAATATCAACAAGAATTTTTAAAATCATTTCACTTTTGATGGAAAAAAATAATTTCGATTGCATGAGGATTTTACAAGATGAGGCTCTGACGAGGATTTGATTCAAAATTATTTAAAGAGACTATGACTTGTACTCGTAAAAAAAAATATTTTTCAAAATCAGTCATCTAAATTCTACCTCTTATAAAATCGGACGGAGTAAGTACTTAATCGGTTACATATTTTATTAAAAGATATACAGGTACCTTCTACTGTGGAGCAGAATCTTCTGCTTTTTTAAAGTCGGTTGGAAACAAATTCTACTAACTAGTAATTCACATCTATTCGTGACCAAACTTTCAACCAAGCATCATTTCAACATGTCTATAATTTCAACATGTTTCAAGTCAGCTGTAGCCCTACCATGAGTTTTCGAGTTGTATAGTTAACTATCCTCGCTAACGAGTCAAGTATTTCAAATGTATGAAATTATTAGTTCATGCAAGTTACCGGGGGCGGCGCTGCGCTGGATTCTCATATATTTTGCGATACTTGACTCGGTATCGAGGATAGTATCAATACTACAGTAAACTCATGGTAGGGCTACAGGAATTTAGTAGCTGCCATGTTGCGACTGACATTTTCAATGCTGCAATTATCGAGCAAGTTCGGTAATAGCACCCCTCGGTAGGGTTGCCAGCTTATTAAAAATATACCCGTTGTTTTGGGAACATTACATATAAAAACATTAAAAAATAGTTAAGTATCTACACTTCATAATTTCACACATTAAAAGAAAAAAATATACCATCATCATCATCATCATCCGTAGCCTGATCTCTACCACTGCTGGCTAATATAGTAAATGAAAAGTCCAAGAAAGAATGCAAAGCTAAGATCTGTCCTGTCTCTAATCTTTGTTTTGTGTCCAAACTCAGATACGAACCCACGAACGTCAGATTAAAATACGAACACACTTGCACGCTCATAACAAATCCTTGAAATTGAAAACGAAATTATGATTCAAAGGTATTAAAAATTCAATATCATTATTCAAGAACTCTGTTCAATTTTCTAGAATTTTTATGTTGCAATTCTGATAGATTCACAAAACTAGATTAAATTTATTTGTGTTTTTTGTTGAAACTGTTCGGAAATTAGTTGTAGAACTTATTCGAACTTGGACAATAATGTTTTATTAATTTCACTTAGCATAAACAATCTTGCTCTATGAACTTTCGTTAGTTGTATTAGACTTTATAATAACAAACAGGAAATTACTCACGTAAAAATATATTTGGGACTCCGCCGAAGATCGGGATAGTTGGAAAAGTTTGGACACCTTTGCTCAGCAGTGGGACGAAACAGGTTAAAGAAAAAAAAATATAATTATATTTCGGTTCAGTTTTATCTCATATTCATATTCAAATTCATTTATATAAATCTCTGTCTTCTCTACGTGCCAGCCCTACAGGGTGCGACATTTCAGTTCGTTAACCGGCCTAATTGAATGAGAGGGTCGCCGCAAGAAGCAGGTTCAATTCCACGTGAAACATGCACGACTTTGCAATCAGGACTTCATTAGTTACTTAATGCATTTGCCATTGCATTTTGAGTCTTAGACCTGTGAAATTAAGGTAACAGTGGTTGGGCAGTGCGGTAGTTTTTAAGAGCTAAATTGTCTGGTAGAAATTAAATGTTAGGTACGTAATAGTTTTGGTTCACATTTAATTAGCGACGACTCTAACTTATTTCTTCTGATATTTTTAAATTTGAAACCTAAGGTTTGAATCCGAATTGGGTTTTGATTCAATGTCTATCTTTTTGTATGAGCTAGTGACGGAGTTTTTAGACCGAACTACCGACGATTAAGATTCAGTTAAGTAAGAAGAAGTTTAACTATTAATAATAATGTTATTTTGGGTTTTATAATTGTTCTGGAATAAATTAAAACGCGATTGGAGTCTTTCAACGTGATTGGCTGATAACTAGATAGATTTCGCTATATTCTCTAACCCCCGGTTCCTATAACTAACTAACGGATGTCCGTAGGACTTTCGCCATAGCGACGTTGTTATCTGTCAAAAAGTTTCATACATGTTATGTTGAAATAACAACGTTGCTATAGTGATGGACCTACGAACATCCGTTAGTTAGTTATAGGAACCGGGGGTAAGAGATAGATAGTTCTCAATAACCGCCTACGCATTAAACCACACTTTCTAACATGTAAGATGAATGTGGTGTAGTTATCACGTATCACTGTACTTACTAATTAATAAGCAAATATAATTACAAGTTCAACCAAAACTTTGTGTTGAAACCACACCACATAACCTCAAATTTGCCATACTCAAACTAAGCTTGAAGCGCTCGTGGCGAAGCTTGCTAAGACGTTCTTATCGTAGAAGCTAAGCAACGTTCTGAGCGGTCACTACTTGAATGGGTGACCGCAAGTGGCATAAATAAAATAAATAAGTTAACAACTGAACGCATCCGTGCTTCGGAGGGCACGTTAAATTCTTTCCTGATCCCGGCTTTTAAAGTCGTTAATCCATGACGGAAGCCTTTAGGCGGCCTAAAAACTCCGTCATCAGAGTAGGCCACTTGCTCAATCGAACAAACATACAAACGAACTAATCTCAACTAACTAGAATCTGACTTTCCTCAAAACAATTCTTTCATTTTTTCGTTTCTCAAAACTTCGATTTCGGTGATCCCTACGGCTTGAGAACGCGTGAAAAATCTCGAAATCACACCAAAGATGACACCTTTACACCAGACAACACCAGTATACTAATTAAACAGATCTAGTTTCAGTTACCAACTCAAAGTTTGAAGTACCCTGTCATCCATGCGACCTCAAAATTGCCTCACTCCAAGTTTACACGCAACTCGCAAACAGCCTCCGTCACATTATGGGGCCTGCTCAATCCAGCATAAAATTTTACCGCCGCGCGTTCAGTGTTTTTTACACACAGTGGGTTGACATTGACATTTTGGATCTAAAATTGAAAAAATTAATGATTTAAATATTCATTTTTATTTATACAAAAACAAAATTGGAAACTACAATTTAGTGTATGTTTAACTTATTTTATAAACTTATGAATTATGACTTGTAGTGTATATTTGCAAATTCTGATTGGTTTGGGTTCCGAAAGATTTAAGTATAGATATTTTTATTATATTTTAAGAAGCAAATACATATACAAAGAAGATGATTGTCTTAAATTTTAAAGCTATTACATAGCTTCTATCGCGGACCTTGGCGTGGAGACCGAATCCAGAAATTCCGTAACGAAATCACCTGACGTTCAGCAACTCGCATGGTGGCATGCAATAGCTTTACCGCGGCAGTCCCCGAGTGCCACACGTCTTTTTTTTTTAGGTTTTTACTAAAATTTCATATCATAGTCAATATTACGTGGAATGTGTAGAATGTCCAAGGATATTTATTTTATTTTTATTTAACGCCTCGACTTTGCACGTGTATTAGGTCCACACATCATTGAAATTGAGCCACTGTGAAGCTGAAATAGTGCAAAAATATCTCGCATCACGTACAAGCATAAGCGACATTACATTATCCCGTTCCACGAGGGTGTGGGGTGTAAAATATTTTACGAGGGTAGTTTTAAGTTTACGTTGAGCCTGTAAGCATAATATTCGAAATTCCGATCCGAATTGCCCGAGATATTACATTTTTTGGGTCCTTTTGGTATGGTTTTATCTTTTATAGCCATCGGTGCCCTGGTTTTGACAAATGTGAACGTTCAGAATTAATTTAAAATCGACCAATGGAACTACAGTTCTATGACGTGATATAATTTAGAAACATTTCTATTCGAATTTTAAACTATACACTAATAATAGCTTCATCATCAAAATCGGACAAAATCGTCGAGGTAAATAATATGATTTCAATACGCGATTAAGTCCCGTTAATATTTATAAATATGTTTCCAAGTCGCGATAGTTTAAATAGTATTTTAAAATCGGACAAGTACAGTTCTTCATTATACTCCTGCCCTTATCGCAAATTGGGGTCATGTTTTTCTTCCATGCATCTCCATCATTCGTCAACTCCAAATTCACTCCTCTCACATCTTTCACACACTCACTCCTTCAGTTAGTGTTCATAGAAACTTATTACCAACAAAAGCATAACCAGCATAACAACCGATAGATCATTTACAACCACACGCCCTAATAATTAAATTATATTCTGTTAGTTAATAAACGAAATCATATTTTGTTTATTCACATCGCGCGGTCACCGCAGTAATGTTCATCCCGCATTAGTAGCAAAGGCTAGCACTAGTTAATGGTGTTATCGAATTTATTGATTTATATGACTTTGCAAAAACATAACACAACGGGAAATTACCCACGTTAAATATTGTAGATTTACATATCAATGTATATTACAACTCACGATAGTTTAGAAAGTGAATTTCAAAAAAATATTATTAAAATTTTATCATCACCATTATCTGTGCAAACCCGATACGTGATGCTAGTCTACACTAATATTATAAAAGGGTTAAATTTTTTTTTTCAAAAAATTTCAAAAATTATTTCACGGGTGTGTAGAATGGACTGTCCGGGAGGTTATAGGCTATATTTTATCCCGGTAGCTCCAATAGTACACCCGTGCGAAGCCGGGACGTGCTACTAGTAGTGTCTAAAAGCGTTTTTAGTTACCTTTGCCACGAGCACTTCACGTCGCGATACGTGATATCAGTAATGCTTAAGTATGACAAATGAGATAAAATACTAGTGCTTAAGGCGAAGTTATGAGGTCAGGCGGGTATTGAAGGGAGCTAATAACGGTTTCAATATATCTGTCAATCGAGGGGACGCGCGTTATTGTCATTCCTCACATATTCACTAGCCATTAGTCGGGTGTATCCTTTGCCCTTGTTTCTATAGGCAGAAGACCAAAAATGTCAAGGTTTAGACATATTTAAAACTGGCTGTGCTCCGCAGTGTTACCCGCAGGTATTTCCCGTTGGAATATAGGTATCAAAAGTAATCTGTGTTAATTCAAGGTATGAGCTATTCTGGAACCAAATTTCATTCCCGTTTAATAGTTTTCGCGTGAAAGAGTAACAAACAATCGTCCATCGTTACAAACTCGAATTTAGGCGCAATTGACAAAAATGTTTTTGTCATTCACGTAAGTTGCCAGTAGACGACTGTCAACTGTCGTATCGACACAGATTTGAAAGCTGCCGACGACGTCAAGCTTTTATTAAGATTTTTCAACTTTGAACAACAATGAAATGACCCTAGCTTTGGCGTCTCGCAAAACTAGAATTCGTCAGTATACAATTCGAAAATAAATCAAAGAAATAATTCGAAAATAAGTACCAAACCAACATTACATCTGTTTCTCAATTTCATCTTCATTCTCTAGCGTTTCTTCGAAGACAATTTCCACATGATATTGTACAAATTGCAATAAGACTGACCACAAGAAAAGGTAATACGAGAGAATAATAACCACTAATGAAACATCGCTTACACTTTCCTATCTGCTGAGGGAAAATACGAAAGGTTAATAAATCATATTCGAAGCCAATATCCGCTGGGCGTGGAAATACCACAGCGGTATGATATTCGACCTCTGTGGCGCAGTTGACGACCTCTGTGTCGCAGTTGGGTGAACGCCCGGCTGAGATGCCGAGGTTGCGGGTTCGATCCCCGCTACGGGACAAATGTTTGTATGTTCTGCAGATATTTGTTCAGTGTCTGTGTTTTCTATGTATTAAGTATGTATTTACAAAAAAAATGTATCTATGTATTATATCAGTCATCTGGTTACCATAACACAAGCATTAAGTTGCTTAACAAAACTGTGTTTAAAGTATTGATTCTTGTCTTTCTTTAAAGGTTGGAGGATTATTTTTAATTTTGGTCTAGCATAAATCATTATAACGATGGGCCTATGGTTACAATACAAAAAGCTTTCACCCAATATAGTCCCACCAACGACTTTGTTTAGGTGAACAAAAATAACAGTAATTTATATAGAATTTGGTGTCATTAAAATCATTTCAAAAAAATAAACAAACAAACGTAAGGCATTAGCATGATGAACAAGAAATAGAAGGAAATAACTTTTTTTCTGTAGTTAGTCAATTCGAAAAATTCATTTACGCACTGCCAAGTAAACAGATAGGCTGGTGGTATTTATTACAATGACAGACAAAACAAACGACACTTTACGAACAAAAGAATACATTAGAGAGAGTACTGTGTTCAGGGTGACTTGCTTTTGCCCAAAGCTATTTTTTATCTATTCAAAACGGGATATACAGTCGTGGAATAAAAAGGTTGATCAGTTTTCAAATAAATTTGTTTAGTTTGTTGAAGTGTTCGACCGAAACGACACAGCCAAAAAGTCGGGAATTAATATAAAAACGTATATTACGCGATAAAATCCTGTTTTTAGTTTAAATTATGAATTGTGATCGCGAGAGTTTAAGAAAGACTAAAAGTTATGCTGTTTCATTAGGATCATGATCTGACTCATTAGGATAACGATGTCTCCTAATGAAAATTTAACATCTAGTACCATTTAAGGGGGTAATCTGAGGTGTGTCCAAATGCTTGTGTCGTACATGCCCACATTTTGCAAAAGATAAGTTCCATACTTGACACGTTTCAAGATATGCCTACGTTACAGTTAATAAATATAGTACAAGTACTTAAAATAATTAAATATCTAAAAGGTTTTAAAATAATGAGTACATGTGCTATTATTTAAATCTTTTCCATGTTTTTTACTCAACATACAAAACCATGTAAAGAAATTCAAAACACCATCTGTTTGTAAACTCACAGGTCAACGTTTATTTTGTATTTTTATTTCAAATTTCATGGCTGCCGCCTTAGAAAAATTTAATATTTTCCTTGTGAAAATGAACGGCATTCACTGGGTGTTAATAAAGAGGGGGTGAAGCCACGCGGTACTATAGGTTTACGAAGCAAACACGAGATGACGTAAGAAAAACTAAATAAAATATTTAGTTTGAATTATTAAAGGTAGGTAACTAAAAATTATAACTTTGTATTTTAGGGATAAGACACAAATTATTATTTTACATTACTTATGTCATATCTTTGCACATTGAAAATACAAGCAAAGACTCTACAAAACCTTGATAAAGACCGTAAAAAAAAAAGTAAGTAGGTTGTTTTACAAAATATAATATATGACGTTAAAATATATGTTTAATTTACATAGTTATAGTAGTTATAATAACAGTCAGCAGGTTAAATTACATGTAGTTTAAGGTTCTGGAGGCTTACCATGACGTATTATTTACAATTCAGTTTAGGTTCTATCTGTCCTAACTTTACGTTAGCGCCTTAGCTTATGTCAACTCGTAGGACCTAAATGAATCGCTTTTAACTGTCATATTAAGCGTACTCATTAATTAAACCGTTTGCAAATATTAAACTTATATAATAACTGGGACTAAACTTGAAAAATTATTCTTAAAAAAAGTGTCATAGTAAGAGTACTAATAAATAAACCGTTTGCATATATTAAACTAACCTAGGTATATAATAACTGGGACTAAACTTCAGAAATTATTCTTAAAAAAAACTCATAGTAGGCTCGGTTGCACCTTACGCAGCGTATTTTCTTATTTACAAATATTAAAGAATGTTTTCAGATTCATTAGACGCGAGTACCTTGCGAAGGATGAACGGGATTAAGCAGGATAAAGTGCTTTGCATTCATTAAATATATTAAATTTTAAACGTCGTTGAAAGGAAACGCCATTTTGTTTTTTTTTTTCACCTTTTTCTAGCAACAGTCAGGGGAAAAATATTTTTACAACTGTTTTTATACAAACATTAGTTATTCTGTTAGGTCTGTTTTATACAAACTTTGGGTACATATTTTTTTTCTTCTTATTTATGTTTATCATCATAATATATGTATATGAAAATACTTTATTGTACATTTACAAATCTTATGAACTAGTAAACCGTAAAAGTAATTGTACAATGGGCGGTCTTATCACTAAGAAGCATAACTAGTTAATCTTGCATTAAAATATACTTAAAAATGACAATAATATCGTCCCAACAAGGCAACCAATGTCTGATTTCAACCAATCGACCGATTTAAAAACTTAGTTTTGTCGCTACATTAAGAAGTCCATCGTCCCTCAAACACCTCAACAATATTAAATTTGGTGAACAAATTTAGTTACGCCCACCTTTTCATGAATGAAGATATATTTTTTCATATTTTTAAACATGCAATTATGTATATTATGCAAAAATCTGACCTAATTATATTATTATATCATCGAAGGTAGATTATAAACTGTTAAAATAACCAAAAATAATAATTTTAAAGAATCAATAAGAGTGGAAAGCGTAGCCGGGAGCCAGTTGTCTGGGCACCGCGGGCCGAGTCGGTCGCCTACGAGCCGCTACGCCTCTACGCCGTAGAACCGCTACGAGAACAAAAATGTGACAAGTCGTGATATAGAATTTATTTTTTGAGTGTTTTCAAAGTTAAAACTATGGAGTGGTCGTGCGTTCTTCTCTTCTGTGTGCTGTACGGAGTTATGGGAAATCCTGCAAAATTGGGTTAGTATTGTGAATTATTTAGTTTCCGCGCGGTTAGGTATTGCAAAGATTGGCAGTTGGACGTTTAGAACAAAGGATGGGGGACCCTCGTCTGACGATTTGGTTTTAGAACAATCGATTGAATTCAAAAGTAGCACCGAAATTTCATTTTCAGCCTTGTCGGTAATTTCTTGTGATGATTCTTTACTTCAGAAAAAAATGAAATGAAATATTATCACGACTGTATCCCAGGAGCGGTAGACATTTTCAGATCTTTATTTAATTCTTTAGATCCTTTTGAAGATGACAATATGTCTAATGGGGTAGTCAGAGGTATGGCCAAATACATTGACTTCAAATACATACTAAAAAAGACAAACCTACCATACTTGTAACTATTTAACAAATATTATTAATAAAAAATATTCTATTCTATTTATCGTTAATTTATTATGCTTTTGGTAGTAAAATAATAAAAGGCGAATAAATCTTAAACACGTTAATGTAAATTGTTTTAGAATCAGTATTTGCTTTTCTCTCTTGCGTTTTCGTTTAAGCTATTTTGGGATCTAATGAATAATTCATTTTGAAAATAAAACAATTTGATATTTTGATACCGTATTGAATTTGTTTCCTTTTATCTATACTATCTATATCTATACTAATATTATAAAGAGGTACAATTTGTTAGTTTGTTTGTTTGACGGAGATAATCTCCGAAACTACTGAGCCGATTTTAAAAATTCTTTCAACGATGTGTAGAATGGACTGTCGGGATGATTATAGGCTATATTTTATCCCGGTACTTTCATTAATACACCCGTCCAAAACCGGGATGTGCTGCTAGTTGAACAATAAATAGAAAACCCACAGCTAGTGTGATCACATACGTCACAGCAGCCATTTGTCGAACGTTCTCACAGCAATTGACAACTGTAGCGCGACCGAGACAAAACGACATTGGTTTTAAACGAGCTCTCTAGAGCTGTGATTTCTTGTTTGATTTTTTAACAACATCGTTTAAGAGCTTTTAACAGCATCGTTTAACATAGCTTGCGTTTTGAATCACTGCTATTTACGTTTTTTTCAAATACATTTCTTTATTATATTTTACGATGTTTACCTATAGGTAGAATAGACCGTCGGGATGGTTATAAGCAAAGCCAGGTGCTAAAACGACATACACAAAAATAGTACAAAACAAATACAAAACATGTAAATATGTTATAAGAACCCATGCATTTGTTCTAACCGAATCTTTAAAAAACCAACTAGTGCATGCTTTCTAAATCGAGAGCTCGCTGCATCACATACATCACGATGGCCATTTGTCGAACGTTCTCACGACAATTGACAACTGTGGCGAGTTGTTCAAAGACAAAATCACTTTTATTTACGAACAATCTTTGAGTTGAGGTTTGAGTTTTGTTTTGAACTTTAACGTAGCATAAGCTGAGTCGCTCGAGGAAACCCGCAGCTAGTCAGCCCTATATGTATTGACATTGTCTTTTCTGTAGATGCGGTCGACTCAGCTGAGACGATGATTTAGGTGCTGGGCAAGCCTATTCCATCTCAATAATGTCTCAGGCACTGCAGAGTCCCGTTAAATGTAGGCAAAGATTGCCTCCTGATACTGTATAAATCATCTAGAGTGGGTCCAGTTTCGTTGTCGCTTTACAAAAAATTCTACACACTTCTAGTATTTATAAATAGTCTCAACTGTGAACAAAAAGCCAGAGCTATAAATCGAGCCAAGCAATTATTGCACTAACACACTTCAACATAACACATAAATCAGACACACTCCCGTTATTGCTGTAGTTGTGTGACTCTGTAAGTAACAGTAGGATAAAGGTTGTTTTAGTTCTAACATAAGCAGCTTTTTACTAAGAAATGTTAATTATATTGCAAACTAGAAATCCGTGGCCTAGTTGCACTGTGTTTCGATTTATGGTCCGAAAATGCTGGGATCGAATAAAAAATGAAAGTCATATTTTAAACGCGAAAGTTTGTAACTCTGGATGGATGGATGAATGCTTAGAGAATTTCTGGCTATATTTTCTAAGGATGAAAAATGTGTCTTTTTGACTCCTTCTCGCTCAAATCACTGGACGGGTCTTTATGAAATTTAGTACCAGAATAGCTTATAATCCTAGACACATTTGCTACCTTCTGGTATTCCCAAGGGAACTTGAACTATTCACAACGCGAGGCGCAGTTAGTAAAAATTAAGGTCTAACAAATAATTAATCGTGAAAGCTTACAAAAGACTATGGTAAATAAGCGTTCGTAAATATGTGTTGGGACAAAACAACTAATTCTCTCAAGCCTCCACGCCTCCTCAAATAATATTATGAGACGCGACGCGCTGTGCCACTTTCGAATCTCACATCTTACATTAGTGCGATTGTGGGAGACATACGATTGTTTAAAGTTACATTTCACGCTACATTTAGATAGATAGATAGATAAAAGATTTATTCAGCACACACAACACAACACGTAGATACAATGAAAAAAAAGATTTCACTGAAAATTAGTAGTTCATATATGATGTAGAATGTAACTTCAAAATGTGGGCATCTACCAAATACCCTATATTTGATATCCTAATCTGACTATCAACTTTAGACCTAATGTATTATCTGAAAGCTTTCGCCCTGTATAAAGTGTCTACTGGGCATTATGTCGATGATCGATACAAATGCGTAGTGCTGCGTTCAAAAAACGTGGTAAAAACGCAAACGAAAATACCGCGAAATCCCGCGCGAGATCAATGCTCGTATGTTTTCATTGTTTGCACGCTATTGTTTGACATCAAACTGAAATGTTCATGTGTAATTTGGTATAACATTTACGGAGCCAGCTTTGCATAATGGAGGACATTTTGGAATTATTAAGTGCTTACAAGGCATATTCTTGTGGCAGTTATCTTTATGGGCTTTATTTTATCAACATCTGTAACTGTTAGTCAAAATTTACAAAACGTCATACTAATTAATACTTCAAAACATTTTTAGCGACAGCGACTTCACACACATTTTAAATTTTATGTGCTGTAGCAAGCACCACTGGCTTTACGTGTGATATAAAAAAAACATACAAAATATAGAACAAAATATGTCACGTCACTGACAACCTATAGCTGAAGTCGGTTGCCCGTTTGCGGCGAAACTTACTTTTGTTTGGTGATTATCTTTAACAAGGCTTGTAAATAGTTTAGTTAAAAATTAATTACGAGATAAGTCCTACAAATGCGTTTACAGGTACTACCGGTTATTATAATACCTACAATTATAATTAAGATGGGTGGCCAAAGACATTATATTATAAAACAACGTATACATTTACAACAACGCGGAAAAGCTTTGAAAAAATCCCAGTCTCAATACTCTAATCTTGAACATTAATTCCTTGACAGTATTCCTTTTCCCATTGGCCACTTAAACCTCCTATTTGTCACGCCACTGTACAATCAGGGAAATAAATCAACGACGCTATCACGCTAATATTTTCCCCGAATGTCCCCAAGGTACCACGTGACCGGAATCTTTCAAAATTAGAGATGTTAAAAAAAATGTAAAAAGCCGGCAACAACTTTAGTAGCAATTTGTTTGCTGATGGTTTGTTATCAAAGCAATATATACAATTGTTCGCTGGTTTGTTATCAAAATTTGAGAATAGACAAAGCTATTACTTTATTAAGAACGAACCCCAATTGAAGATGATGAGAAAGAGGAAAATAGTTCGAGGAAAAAAATGTTCTTAATATCCAAAATTGTCCGACTACACCATCATAGATAACACCATGTTTATGTAGATGTGACACGTTTAATAAATAAGGAGTGAAAGGAATAATATGGAAGCTTTTTTGAATTTGAACTACAATAAATCTAGTGCTCTTCATCGATAATGTGTTCTTTACTAGTAAACGTTTTTGTTACGGTTCTCGAAAACTCAATATAATAATTAAAAGCTCACTACCAATATTTATATATAGTGACTTTTCCTGTGCGAAAATGACTTTTGAAATGAAATGAAATCTTTGAAGAACAAAATAAATAGATGTGATAGATGTGATTATTAAACTCAAGAAATAACATCCACAAAAACATAACCAAACATCAAAGATCAGCAATTCTTTCAGACAACACTTGCACAAAAAATGCCTACACCATTAGTCCTGCTCACTCTCCCTACAACAGACAGTGACAGAAACAAATCAAGGATGCCGTGTTTATCTGTCGCGGTAATATTTTCACGCGTCCCTTGCCCCGAAAGAACGTGACCGGAATGAGACAAAGAGTAAAACATCAGATGTGACACGGATAAACCATGACGGCCGGCGTCTTGGGAGATGGTTGATGTATGAGATCTGATTGTTGAGGATATTTTCTAAGATAAAAAGGTCACGCAAATAAAGAAAGCGAGTTTGTAGGGATATGGATATATATTATGGACTAGTTTTTCCCTATTTTTTATCATATTGTTAATCCAAATTAGATTGAGAAAGATGGCGCATAGTTTCTAAAAAAAATAACATTTTATTGTTTTTATAAACACTTGATACGAAAAAATTACAATGATTACCATGATATCAAGTGTTTATAATGTTCAAAACCATGATAGTTTAAAAAATTTATTGTTTTCTTTCATAATGGTGTAGGTATAAAGTTAAATTCTACATTGTCTTTTCTGTAAGCCAAAATTGAATCTATGATAAGGGACAGCTAGTAACGTTCACTGCGATGACCATTTTCCCCTATTTTCGTTCTTGAGAGGAATTTTGATGCGTCCCGCTAAAAGGTAAGCAAGTGCTTTGTGACACTTGTACAGTGGCCACTGACATTTGCGTTGGAACAGGAAATAGTACCTAGCTTAAGAAACTGTACATTTTTAAGTGATCCTTGAGGTCTTACACATTTTTCTTTCGTTTGCTTAAAATGTCAGCCCATATTTAGAAATTGGCATTGAAATTCATTCAATGACGTCATGAGAAGTGTGAATTAAAGGATTGGTGATAGTAAAAAGAGATTCTAAACGAAGCGATTAAAAATGGCAGGATCGGATATCGAAAATTCTGTTACCAACGTGTTTACATCGATCAAACTGTCAGTCGCCACTTTAAAAGGTACGCAGTGTGATGCTAGCTTTTATGGTTATGATTCATATGATACGAATATAGTGCAATGAAAAGAACATTGGATATGTTTCTATACCTACGCTTCGGCGTAACGTGAGAATTACTTTTATGTGTAATCAGCTAGGCACACGCTTTCGTAATTTATTTACATTGGCATTTAAGAGCCATTGTACTGTAGTAGGTTTTCATAATCTCTGTTCCTTCCGTTGAATATTTGAAAATGTAACTTTGCTTTCATTTTGACATTTCTATTTTTCTTTAGTTAAGTTTTTTTGGCAAGTCCTAAATTTCACTTAAAAAAAAATTAGATTAAAACTATTTTACAAATGACTTAAAATTTTAAGTTATGTTGATCCAGTACTCACGATTAGAAAGTCATAGGTTTGAGTTTCTGTTGTGTATAAAAATATTAAAATGTATTTTTCAAAAGGGTTATTTTACAACTTTATTTTCGATCAAAATAAACGAAGACAATGTTTGTAAGTATAATGTTTGTTTGTATTTGTTGAATCTACGTCTGTTTCCAATCTACCATTTATAAGGAATATTTACCAATTTCTACCACGTAACGTCCACGCTTTGAATTTGCATTGCTCATTGTACTAGCACTTAAACATGCAAACGGCCGCTTTGTTTTGAACTGCAAACGTTTTCTTAAGTAATTAATGATTTTCATCAGAGATTTAATATTGTCTAGCAATCGATTGTTCAGTGGGTTTAGCCATAAGTTACAGTCACCGTGGTCACGAGTAGACTGAAGGCCGGCACCCGCTCGCATCTTCGACTGACGAGATTTTTGTTCAAAAACTAGATTAGATGTTTATTTTAGAAATATCATGGATTAATTATTAATATTCACTTCTTCAAAGGATCTTAAGAATTATATAAAGATTTAGATTAGATTTAGATTTAGATCCGTTGAAGAAGTAAATATTAATAAAATGAATCCATGATAGTGATTTCTAAAATAAACATCTAAAAATGTTTATTTTTAATGTTACCAATAAGTCCGTTTACATTTACAAAGGCATCAGCAATATTGGCCGGGATATGATTGGGTATCTTTGCAACGCAGTCACGCCACCGGGACCGCTGATTGGACCGTTTCGACTCATGCATCATTTGCATCAATGATTAATGGGTGCTATTGCATATTAGAATGGCATAAAGCTTGCTCGGTTTTCTAAATAAACTGAGTACAATATCCTACTAATCCATTATAAATGCAAAAGTTTGTGAGTTTAGATGTATGGATAAATAAATAAATAAATAAATATAAATAAATATCCTTGGACATTCCACACAGCGTCATCTAGTCCCAAGCTAAGCAACTTAATGCTTGTGTTATGGTAACCAGATGACTGATATAATACTTAAATACATTTTTTTTGTAAATACATACATATCGATGGTCATACGTTGACACCTCGTATCTACTTTATGTCAAACTTTACAGTAGAGAGAAAAAACTGTCTAATGCTCAGGATACACGACGACACTGACACTCGACACAAATGTCGACACTAGTCTCGATTGCATACAAAATTGATTTGCAACTAAGTGTCGCGGCGGTGGACACACGCAGACAGTCGATGTATACACTGAGTGTCTTAGTGTCTGGTGTCGTCGTGTATCCTGAGCATAAAATAAGTTATAGCTACTATATAAATGAAACAAAAATATAGTTGGTAGACAATTTGTTTATTTATTTAACTAAATTAAAAAAGACAAAGACCTCTTGGAGTTTTTTACGATTATATCAATTTACAATCAGTTACGAGTTGACAATATCAAAATCATCTCACAAATGCTAGGTTACGTGTAGTCAATCTGACTTAATTAAGAGGCAAGTTGTCATAAAAAGAGTGATAAACTGCAGGTATCACACTTTTAAGAGCTTGCAAATCATTAGACTTGATTGATGTAAGTTTCAGAGGTTCTTTAATTCATTTCAAACCCCAAAACAAATCGAAAATCGCTGCCTATCTTCCTCAGTTAACTCATTAGGTACACTGACGTTCTTCGGCAAAATGCTGAATTACAGGTCTCTTTTATTTTTCTTGCATTCATTTTGCATCATTTCTTTTCCATCCTATGTAATCTTTTCCAGACTCTCCTAATTTTTATTCTTTTTTGCTATCCAGAACTCCGGTTCACCTTTTCGCTTTTTCTTCTTTTTAGTATCGTCCTGCAGAATGTTACTTCTACTCTCCTCATCAGAAGAATTATGACTGATTATGACCCCGATAAAACATCATGATGTCTTATCGGGGTCATAATCAGGGTCGTCATCCGCCGTATTCACTTGAATTGTATCAATATCAGAAGTGATTGGTATTGATCGATGTAGAAGCTTCGGTTTCATGAAAATAGTCATGGTGTTGAAGTTCAGCAAGACTTGTATCAAAAATGATTTGAGGTTCAAGGTTTTGGTTTTTTTTGCTCTTCAGTTATTTTATCAGCATTTATGTTAAGTTGGGAGCTGGTAGGTTGCTGATTCAGGAGTGGTGAAGTTGTAAGTTCCTGGTCTTGCAAAAGATTCAACAAAGAACGTGCAGATAGATGTAGGAATATCTTGGTCGACTTGGTGATGGAAAGTAACTCAATGTTAACACCTATACCGTATAGTAAATATCAAACCATAATGTTCTAAGAAATTAAATCAAAATAACAAACTTCCTTTCTAATGAAGTAGGTACGCACGTATTACACTATTTACACGTTTTGTACACGACACACGTATAAAACTTACTATACTCTCTTATTATTTCAATAAAAAACTTTAAAAGAGTAGCGAACTCCTTACATCACCGAAAAATAACAGCAGAGTTAAAGAAAATAACTACCCTCATCTAACGTTTAGTTAGTGTTGATACCACGTAACAGCACCTAAAGTGGGAATCTAAGAAGGTTCAAAATAGTGAGGTGTCAACTTTGAAAAAAAATGTTCGAGTAAGTTTTTTTGCGGTTTACGAGCTGCCAATGTAAGATCCGGCGCGAAATTTAGAATTTTTTCATGTGCGCAACTTATTTTGACAAAAAATGTAAGATACGAGGTGTCAACATATGACCATCGATATTATAGATAGAAAACACCCAGACACGAAACAAATATCTGCAGAACATGCAAACATTTGTCCCGTAGCGGGGATCGAACCCGCGACCTCCGCGTCTCAGCCGGGCGTTAACACAACTGCGCCACAGTGGTCGTCAAATGTATGTTTGTTCCTCTTTCACGAAAAAACTACAAAACCGATTGCTATGAAATAAGGAATCTACCTAGATTCCTTATTTCATAGCAATCGGTCCTTAGCTACCTAGCTAAGGACCTGGAAGAACACATAGGCTACATTTTATCCCGATATTCCCGCGGAAATGGGACTTACGCGGCGATTTTAATTTTTTTCTGTCTGGTAAGTTGTAGAGAATTAAGGAAAACATCTTATAACATTTAGAACTCTGACTAGTGAATTTTTTATTCTATAATCTTTAAATCAGTCGAAACACTTACTAGGGCAGTTCAGTTCCTCATAATTTAAACCAAAACATTTCAAGCCGCAAGGGAGCTTGCTGATTGGCTATCGTGCATAATTCAAGTCGCATTAACGGACGAGTGTGGGGCATTATTAGTTTATAGTCACCATTCGGATTGTAATGATGTGTGGAATCGAAAATTAGTGGTTGTACTTGATATACGCTTTTCTTCTTATCAAATCTTCTTGACATTTTCAAGCATTTAGATTGTTTACTTGACTAAATCAATGATTATGTATAATTTGTTTATACATTCATTCTAAAGAGGCTGAAGAAAACGTTCGAAGATTTTACATAATATTGTTAACGTACCACCACACAAGTAAATAAAATAGTGTGCTACAAACTGCGTGCATTGTGTACAACACTTATCAAAAACGATGTTTATAAAATGTGCTAAAACAAGCCATATTTATTTTCAGACAAACCAATTTGCTCTGTTTTTTGCTTTTCAACCGAATATTTCCAACAAAGACAGGTAATTTGTTTTATAATTTAGAAAATACAACTCTATTATTCAATTTTCTTATCATATTTTTCTTTCGAGCATAAACATAATGATACAAATAAAATACAGAAACCAACCCAATTAATCGCAAAAATGCCGTTTTACATAAAGTGCACATCAAAACGACAGTAACAAAGTGCTTGGAGATAATTCAGTAATTGTGCTGGTACCGACATCGCCTACTACCCTTAGCACTGGTTAGCACGTTTCTCAAAGCAATAGCGAGTGTGCAAACGTATAAAGACGTGCTAGGAAAAGTAAAACAGAGTTTTTTGACCTAGGTCATGGAAATGGACGTAACTAAAAATAGTATGAATTAATGAAAGAGCAAGTAAAAGGAGTGACGTATTGATTGTACAATGGGCGGTCATATCGCTAAGAAGCGATGTCTTTCATACAATATTAAGAGCGTTTCATGGCAGTAAGTAATTACTTATATAATGAACCTTTTGGCCCGTTTGTCGGTTGTGGACTTTGGAAGGCATCTCATCACCAGCATATACCGTATAAGGGACCGTAGGTTGCGGGTTCGATTCCCGCGGCGGGACAAAATGTTTGAATGATCTGCAAATATTTGTCTAGAGTCTGGATTTCTATGAATAATAATGTATGTATTTACAAAAAAAATATATCTAAGTAGTAAATAATAAGTCATCTGGTTACCATAACACAAGCATTAAGCTCCTTAACTTGGGACTAACTGACGCTGTGTAGAATGTTTAAGGATATTTTTTTAAAATAACTTACATATTCGTACTTGGCCGTATTCCATTCGTACAGGATGTATTTACTTAGTTGTAGCATGAAATGCTCAGTACCACGCTCCAGGTCAAACGAGGTCATGTGGAGCTTTTCATTCAAAGCCGTAAGCACACACGTACCACAGCCACGTGTTGGTGTGCATTGTAAAAATGTCTCTGTTGAGATGGCAAAATGTGGGTGCAATATGAAATCGACATTCAGTTCATAAGTCTGAACAAACACACTATGTAGAACTTATGGGACAGAATGGTATGATTAAGCTGATCACTGTGTAGTTTGGCAACCGAACTTCGGTCAGGCGGGAGTTCAGTGGAAATTCGGTAAGTGGAAATTCGGTAATAAGATCTAAGACAGACCACTTACAATAGTCACGTTCTTAAAACTAGGCGACACCAGGGAAAGAAACAGGCAAGAACCTAGTTTTGCGGCTAGTTTAGTGATCCAATAGTATAATAATAATAATAAAAATATTTATTGGGAACAGATACAAGTGGTACAGATTAAATAGAAGTCGATGACATCTGCAGAAGTTTAAAACTGAGTTGGAGCATGTTTAATCCCAAGTGTTATTGTTATAATAATAAAAATAAATGAAACATTTGCCCAGAATCTACAGTTATAGGTTGACAACATCGAATAGAACAACCACGCTGTTCCTAAAATACTGACATCAATTAGACCATTGCCCGATCCCGATTGCTCGCGTCCCATTTACGGCGTGCGGTGACGTACCGAATGGCGCACGCAATTTATCACTGAGACAATGCCCGTCCCGGGGGAGTGTTTAAGCTCTGAATGTAGATGTGCTGTGTAGATTGAACGTTGCAGTGATCTTAGTAGTGCAACTTGTTTCTAGGCTAGTCACGTTATATCAAACAAGTGACACACCTAAATTATTTAGTACTTGCAGCACGTCCCGGCTTTGCACGGGTGTACTAATGAAATTACCGGGGTAAAATTAAGCTCCCTGAAAGTGTAGCTTTCATTCGGTGAAAGAATTTTTGAAATCGGCTCAAAAGTTTCGGCGCCTATTCGATACAAACAAACAAACAAATCTTTTATAATATTAGTGTAGAAAAAGAGAGCATTTTTTTTCGAGCATTTTTGTTCCTAACTCCGAAAATCCTCATCATACTCAAAATTGTTTTATGGAAACCACTTCGGGAGTATATTCCTTCAATTATTTTTAAAATCGGTCTAATTTATTTACGGAATAATTCGTCTGGAATTATGATTTAAATTCATGTTAAGTATTTTATATTCAAATATCAGTAAAAGACTGCATTCAGAAAATATTCTTACGAGGCCAAACAGAAAGAAAACACGAGACCTCTAGATAAAATACAAGAGAAAAACACAAGTCGCTGGCGTTTGTCCAGATCCAGAGATAAGTTCAAGTATAATAATCATAATTCTGTGCGGACACACTTTTATGTAACGTCAGATAAGATTTCGGTAATGAGCTTCTTGCTCAGGGCGTGGGGGTTGTGTAAGAAATAGTTGAAGTCAACTATATATTACAATATTACCTACATGTTTTTTTATGAAAGTTTGAGTTTCGTCTGCAGACGATAAATAGATATATAGGGAATATATCTATTTATCGTCTGCAGACGATATATGCAAAGCAAAAAAAAAATCTATTTTCGCGCACGATTGTGTGTGCAGGTTTTCCTAGCAGAACTGTATTTGCTTTCCATTTATTTATTTATTTTTCAAACCATTGTAAATATTACAGGTCATAAAGGTACCTTATTTGTGGCATTAATTCGTTCCATGTGGCATAAGACCCCACCTAGTGGGATAAGGGCAGGGAGATGATGATGATGAATTCGTTCCATGTGGCAGGGGTCAGTCAAGTAGGTGCTGTTTCATAACTTCTCGAAGTTATATAAATTCAATTTGCTATTCCTCAGGCCAGGTGTTCAACGTTGTTAGTTGGTTGATTGCCACTAAGCCTACTGCTAGTTTATAGCTAATGCAATTTACGGAAATAGATGCAATTTGAACCCTGCTGAATCGTAAACAAAGTGCAATACTAGTTACTGCAGTCTATCGATTCCGAGCCGTTTACTTCGAATTAAGCCTAGATGGCTACGTGTAGGTTTATTTTAGTGCGACTGTCGGTAACTTAATAGCTTCGTTATTAATAATAGCTACGTTATTTTAAATAGTTAGCTGATATTTAAGTAGAAGTAAATGATTACTGAAAAACCCGTTATAAAATTATGTAGTCCTTAAAAATAAGTTTATAATTCACATAAATTAGTAAGAAAGAGTGAGGTTAATATTCTCTCAGATTGCATGTAAGATCATTGGAAGAACTTAATACCTAAACATTATTTGGTACCCTACGTGTTTGCAAACCTATCGTCATCTGAAAAACGAATTGTTATCCCTCACCGTTTAAACTCACATAATGACTTGTGTACAATATTAAAAATCCTATAATTCATCTGCGATTCGAAGTAACGAACACCAGTCTAGTCTCTACCCTCCATAACACGGCTACATTCCTTAACAGAATATTAAATTACTAACTAAACAGTTTGATTGCGCCTGCCCGCAGCTAATCCGACACGGAGTATCGCGTAATAAGTGGAACTAGGGCGGCTGTAACTCTTGCTACTCGCGTCTGGAGTGTAGCCAACATGAATTAGGACGCCTTACTGAATTGATAAGGTGGACGAGCCTTCAATCTTTTAGTAAGAAGTTTGAAGTTTCGTACTAATAAGGAAAAACCTAAACATACTTCGAATGGAATACGGCCAAGTGCGAATAAAAAAAAACTCAGGCCTTTGCATCTATAGGAGATGATTTATACAGCGTTAGGAGGCAATCTTTGCCACTGTAGTGCCTGGGACATTGTTGAGATGGAATAGGCTTGCCCAGCACTAAACCACCCTCTTAGCATAGCCGGCCATATCCACAGGAAAGACAATGGTTAATACGTGTGGGACTGACTAGCCGCGGGTTTCCTCACGATGTTTTCCTTCACCGTTTAAAGCTCGTGTTAAAGCGCATATAAACTTTTCGACACGAAAAGTCCATTGCTGCACGGCTGGATTCGATCCCACGACCTCCGGAACGAAAGGCGAAGTACCAATCCACTTAGCCAACGCGGCTTTTTAGTGCGCATATGCAAATGCAAATTGAAAACCAATCATTGATGGTAACATTTTATAAAAACAAGATAGTTGCAGGTTTAACTTTTCCTAGTGTGTTAGATCCCTAGGCAAGAAAAAACTATTAATTTGTAAAGCATTTTGTTATACTTGATTTCAGATTTCAGATTTTTATTTATTGACCATAACTATAACATTGGAGGTTATACAAGGCAAGTCATTAATGATACAATTTGAAAATAATATTATAAGATATAAGATATTAGGTAGGTAGTAAGATATTAGTTATAAGATACAACAAGATATTCCACTATACATTGTAGGTATGTCAATTATAATGCGAAAAGTAGTTCATTTAATGTCATAAGGATATGGTATAAATAAATTGCTTTCCAGAAATTCGGTAATAGAATAGAATGCATGGCTTTCAAAAAATCGTTTAATAATAAGTGTAAAGAGATTATAATTATCAATGTTTGTTATGTCAACTGGTAATTTATTATATAGTTCTTGTTTGTAATACATGCAAGCATTGCCTTAGTTATGACAAAACATACAATTAATCACAACCACGCCTCCAAGCGACCCGTCATGATATTTTGCAGCCGTATAAAGCCCCACTTATAAGGTCTGGCCTGGTTTGATAAGACAGGTCAGGTGTGAATATGTTAATACAACCCCACTTCCTCATTAAACTTGTGATATTAATGATACCTAGCTCGTAGGGATTGCTGTCCTGTGAGAGTATAAGCAAAGTAGGTAAGTAGGTACGCTTTTAGTCTTAGATATTGAAGTAAGTAATTATGAGAAGAGATGTAAGTAATTACTCGTAATTATCTTGAACTTTTAAACAAGTTATTTTTAAAAAAAAAACATTATCTGAATATTGGAAACGGCTTTAACGATTTTCATAAAGTTTAGTATCCAAGAGGTTTTAGGGGTGCTTAATCGATCAAACTAATTTCATCTTTAATTTAATGTTTCTCATAATATTTTTATGTTGGTTTTTATGAAATTTCTACGATCTATATATCTTAAGTTTAGTATTCTAGTAAAATGCTATATCATTCAAGGAAATCCGCAGAGCCAACGCCTCGCACAAAACATTTCTTTTGTCGAAACCCGTTTGTTATTCGTGACAATGACGAAGACGCATATATTGTGATTTATTACTTAAGGATTTACACATCACTGACTTTGTTTACATTATACAATAGCAAAGTATTCAGGTCTTTACATATTTCACTATAATATGATTAACTACCAGCCTCAATAACTTATCTATCTTTAGTTTTGCTAACTGTAGGTAGATTATTTGACATTAAATTTCTACCATAGAAAAAAATTAAATAGCTGTTGACAGTAAGGCGCCAATAACCAATCTACCACTTCTCTATACTTAATATTATAAAGGGGTACTGTGGGTTTGTTTGTTTGACGGAGGTGATCTCCGAAACTACATAGCCGATTTCAAAAGTTATTTCATCGATAATAATCGATAATAATGGTTATAGGCTGTATTTTATCCGTGTAGTTTCATTAGTACATCCGTGCAAAGCCGGGACGTGCTGCTAGTCTTTATAGTATAATATCATTGGCTAAGTGTATTGTTTTTCCCTGATAATGATTTCATACACAAAACAACAAGAAAATCTTCAGGATTTGATCCAACCGAGTTCGTGACAAAACCTCGGCACTAAGGCTTACTAAACACATACTGAATATGTATCGTTCTGCTTGTCACTTTATAGGTCAGTTTAGAAATAATCTCTTTTGTAGATTATGGGGTTTATAAGGGCAACTTTAGACGGCTTTTTAATATGAAAATGAACATCACTGATTTTAATAGCGACTTACATTTGTTAGTAACTTAATTAAATAATTTGATCTGTATAATTAAAATAAATACCCTTAGACATTTCACACAGCGTTATCTAGTCCCGAACTAGTACTTACAGAGTTTTCTTCCAAGGCAGTTCCATAACAAAATTAGTTTTTGATGAGGATCTTTGGAGACATGCACAGAAATGAAATGTTATAAAACCTAAAAATAAAAAGATGACTAAGCAATTATTTTTTCTGATTCGAAATTAGAATTGTTACAAAACCTTAAAATAGTAGGTTTTATAACAATTCGAATTTCGAATCAGAAAAAGGAATTGCTCAGTCATCTTTTCAGGTTTCAAAGGTCAGCTATTTTTGTTAGTCAATATACTTAGAAAGGATAAGGGTATGAATATGATGAGCTTTTGCTATCGGTGCTTGAATAGCACCTTTTTGACCTTTTGATGTACAGTTGTGAACTAAAGTATACGACTTTGGAGGAGAGACTTGTTATTATAAGCATGACTATTATATTTGCAAAGTCTGATTATCGTTGTGATGGTGTTGGCTAAATAATGAATAAAAGATTCAAAAATAAAAGTGACGTTAGGTTCGTTTTGTTTCATTATTTTGACATAACTCTGAAGAAGAAATTCTTCCAGACAACATAAGAAATGATAACTCGATTTTTGTCTAGAATGATAAAAAAACAACTCTGTTTTTATGAAGCCGTATTATTCTTAGTATTATGTTAAAACTCCTGTATTTTTACATGTTAAAAGAAATAAAGATCCAAAAATCATTTCAGTAACTCTCATTTACATAACATGTGTAGTTGTTTCTAGGGAGAATTGTAGAATACAGCAGTACACTTTTAATGTCGGCCACACACGCTACAATGAACATCACGAGACAGAGCTATAATAAAGCAAGAGCATTTAAAAAAAGACGTGTGGCTCTCGGGGACTGCCGCGGTAAAGCTATTGCATACCATCTAGAGGTGAGTTGCTGAACTAAAGTGACAAGCATTAGGTTTTTTCGTTACGGAATTTCTAGATTCGGTCTCCACGCTCAAGGCCCACGATAGAAGCTATGTAATAGCTTAAAAACGGTATATAATAAAGTCCAAAACATTCCCCAAAATCTCATTATTTGCATAAAATATGTTGCTCAATAAAACGAAGTCTAACGATATCCGGGTCCAATATTAGGGTTCCGCTAAAGCCGGTTCATAAAGCTATCACATACCATTCAATAAAATCTCATCAGATCTCGCAACAAAACAAGCGCCATTATTTCTCTGCCTTGTACACGTGTAGTCAGGGAGACTACAGCAGAAAAGTATTTATTACTCTTTTGTGTGCTACTCCAAAATTCAGACACTTTTTCGGACATAATAAATGATGACTTGATATAATAAATACCGTACCGTTTGCAACGGTCCTTGAGTGGCCCAATTGGTTCTATTTGTATTTTGTACAGTAAAAAACATAATATCTCAATTTTTTTCATTTATTTAACATATTTTTCTAACGGCTGGCTACTACACTAAGAAAGGATCTCAATTATTCCCTCCCCATTGAATCGCAAAGCCATTGTACCGAAAGAAATGATCGATTGCACTCAATGTTTTAATAGAGAAATGTTTTTGGGACTTTACAAATGTTTCTAAACATCGGCTATTGTGTATTATATAAACAATTAAAACGGGATATTTACCATGATAGTTTAAATTTTTATCAGTTATTAATCAATCAAAATATCTTTATAGGACACAGTTTGCAATACAAATATAAATAGGCTTTACAATGAGGTACAGTATCCTACAATCGGCGGTCTTATCGCTCACGGCGATTTCTTACAGGCAAACGTAAAACTAAGGAGAAATGCCATACACCAGTCAACGAACTTTAGCACTCTACTTTTTACTTTTTTATTGTGTGTTTAACTTCTGGAGCAGTCTATTTATCATCCTTTCTTTTTCGTATAATATAGACTATATTGATTGGTTGTTTCTATAGTATGGCGCTTTTTAGGAGCTCTTTTAAAGTGCTCTATTCAAAGCTTTGAATGGGTGAGGTGAAATTAATTATAGCTATTTATAACTTTTTTTAACTTGATTTTAATATTTTTTTAGGTAATTAAATACTTAAATGGCAGAAGACATCGCAGATAAGGGCAGAAACTCCCTAGCAATATTATTGACTAAAGGTATTCTTCATTTGTCTATTCAAAACTAGCATCTTAAAATTGGTATCCTTTTACATCGTATCAAGATAATCCCGTCGTTTCCTATAAATAATCCGATAGTTAAATATTTAAGGCCTTTTTAACTGATAAGGTTTTGCAGATATGAACACAAATTATGACATACTAGCTGATCCCGTTCCCGCGGGAATATCGGGATAAAAAGTAGCCTATGTCACTCGCCATCCCTTCAACTATCACCACACAAAAATTCACGTCAATTCGTCTCCCGGTTTTGCCGTGAAAGACGGACAAACAGACACACACACTTTCACATTTATAATATTATAAGTAAGGATAATTATAAGCACCACTTATTTTAATAAGCGTTTTAGTATTTATGCGTGAATCGTGAGTTAACTGACCATTTTATTTGTAAGCAACGTAGATAATTCATCAAAATGGCTTTAACCCTTTCATCCCTTAATTTTTTCACCCCGGCAATCTGCTGCTATCATTAATCCACCCTTATTCATTTCTAATTGCTCGTAGAATCAAATCAGTGTACAAAGTACACTCGTTATCTCGATTTATCTTTGGGGTGAAACGCTGAAAGGCATGGAATAAAACCCAAACCCTCTTGAAAAACCTCCCTTGAAGTGGACTTGAGAAGGGTGTGAGTGAGATATAAAATATTCAATAGCTGTCTCACTTTGTCCTTACATTGTGTTAGCGATGTTGGTATTTTTCCTAATCTGTTTTCGGTCCAATGCCATGTTGTTACATAAACGTGGTAACTTGTAACTAAAATGACTTCTAAACTCTATTACAAGTGTGTACATGAAGTAACTTTCGTTTAATTTTAGGTAGAATATGAAAGCGTACATCTTAATGTAATTTTTGCGTATGTAATTTTTTGTTTAGTTGTTTCACTGGGAAGATAACCACTCATAACTGTTTCACTAACTTTCGAATGTTTATTATTTATTTTTCATAACTTGTCGCCTATAATATTTTTTATTAGCAAAATGTCGCCGTATGAAATTTCCACTAGAATTTAAATTCCTAAGATAAATCCATTTTAATCCGAGGCATGTTTATTTAAATTAACGACTTCGTTTGGGTCCAGCTGCACTAAATTTAAAAGAACTTTTTACATACAAACTATGTTTTAATGGAACATTCAAACTCTAACAACTTAGAATTTATGACAAGATTTTGCAAATTAATTTTGGGGAAATCAGAAATGTATCTCAGCTATATAATCAATCCAAATATTTTTAGATGAAAAACACAGCACTTTTACATAGCATCTTTGTTTTTTTTATATATTTTCGATGCTTATTATAAAGCTGTAGGGTTGATTCATGACGTGAAATAAAAAAATTCAAGTCATCCGAATTGTCATAATTCAAAAGAACCTCTTTGCATGATTTTTGCTCAAATTGAAGTCTTTTGAAGCAAATCTTCACCAAATCATGCTTTTCTCCTGTTTGATGTTTATGAGTTTACGAGTGTTCATTAAAAAAGGTCGACCCCTGACCTTTTTGAGTGTTTGAGATTTGTCAACTATTTTGTTTATGAAGGTTGTTGAAGAAATCCCGCGTTTTGTGGGTTTAATTTCCCTTTTAGGGACTTGACTTTTGAATGGAATTTGAGGTACGGTCGGGATGATTATTTTACTTCCGAGAATGACGCATGACTCTCTCAGGGCTTTAAATCTTTTACAAGATGATCTATACAGCGTTAGGAGGCAATCTCTGCCTACAATTAACGGGACACTGTAGTGCCTGGGACTTTGAGATGGAGTAGGCTTGCCCAGCACCTAAACAATAAGCTTTACTGGTAATAAGATATGCTACCTTCTCCGTATCTTACTTCGAAACATAATACAACAACTTATACACAGTATTTGAAGCATTGGAACTAAGAATTCCACTGTATACCCAGATACGTACGTATGTGTCGAATACTTACTTAAATTTATACGTATGTACTAATTTTTGGTTGCCTCCGTTATGGTAGTTTTTGTATCAAGATCGGAAAGTTTAACCTTAGAGCTTAAGTAAGTACTTGCAAAATAAAACTTACATTCTTTGTAATATTCTTTTCCACTCAAACACTCATTACAAAATCATACCTACTAAAGACAATCAACGTTTCAAATGTCTCCATTTAAATGAATCTCCCCTAACCAAATACGCTCTTGGAACTATTCAACGTACCCTTGTTGTCTCATGAATATCTTGGGAATGCGCTAACACCTGAACGAGGTCAAGGGCAGGTGACTGGTGTAGTAGGGTATAAGCGATTATGGTTTGCGAGGGTTTGGTAAAATTGAAAGGAAAACAATGGATTTGTTGGTTTTTGTACAGTCGCGTGAAAAGTTTGACCAACTTAAGATCAGTTATTGCTTTATAGGTTTTGATTGATGATGACCATTTGATACAAAACCTTTGTCAAAACTGTACGGGGATTGTCTAACTTGTATCAAATTGTTGCTAATCAAAAATTACATTACTCCGTGATAACAACTATGGAATATGATGATAAGTAAGTTACTTGGGTACTAACTTACAAAGCATAAAATCTGACCGTTGTTTTGCGGATTACTGTAAAAATTCCGAGTATTCCGTTTATTTTTAGTAAACTCTTTCTGCCCATGATTTGAGCCACCCACACAACAGCAACTGCGGTGGCTCCATGTTTCATTTCATGAATATTTAATCTATACTCGGGTACGATTTTCGGTTCACCTGTGGGATAACAGGGATGAACCCTATATCCCATGTTATCCAGGCTTGTCCAAACTGTATAAAATGTAAATCGGCATAAAATGGGGTAAACATTTTCATAGAAAATGTTTGCAGGTGCCGATGGATCTACTTGTAATACCTCACATCACTACATTTGGTGATTGTTTTCATGATATCATATTATAGTGATCGTATTGACGTCTCTTACGCCCAGTTTCAATAACCATAGATAAAGTTCTTGGTTCTGTGGTTTTACTTATACCATAGTATAGGCGCTACGGCCCGCGGCCCAGTTTTCCGGCATGCCTGTCAACTTCTATTAATAACACAAAATGTTCATTCATTACGCGATGATTACTTATTATTGTGTTTACACGTTATTTCTTTAGTATTTTAGTATTTATATGCATAAAATTTCATTAGAATATTATCATTTATTTTGTGAAAACACCCAAAAGCATCACGAGTCAGCATTATACATTTCTTAGAATAAAACCATGTCGGGTTCCATTTTATTACCAAAACAGCGCAAATAACCCACTCCAACTGATTTCATAATAAAACGAAAAAGATTAGGGTAAGACGACCAATACGTACACCACAATTACCGATTAGTCGGGGTATTACAGTCCCTGCGACCCATGGGACGTTATTACCCTTTGAAGGGTATTGGGGTAAGGAAATCAAATTACTTAGTTTTTTCACCAATTTTGTCTGCGCCCATGTTATATGATATTTGTTGTATTTTACTGGTTGTAAAACTGTAACTGTAAGTTTGTTGAAATAAAGACCTTGGACAATGTGTATGAATTATGAACTTAATACTGATAATAACAACATCAGATTTTGGTCATGCAATAAAGAATGTTTAATTTCCTAACATAAGCAATGGCACAGAATAAAGATGGCAATGGTAAAGAATTTAGTCTGAATAGAAGAGAAAGAATAGAATAGGTATAACATTATTGTACATACACCAAAAGAAACACAAAACAACTTAGATAAACAAACAAAAAAGTGTAACAATGGGCGACCTTATCACTGAAAGCGATCTGTTCCAGGTAATTAATTATTACTGAGAAAAAAAGTACTGAAAATTATTGTCATTCAAAGTTGGACATCAAAAAACATGCATAAATCATAACATACTGTCTTTAAAATAATAAATAAATATCCTTGGACATTCCACACCGCGTCATCTAGTCCCAAGCTAAGCAACTTAATGCTTGTGTGATGGTAACCAGATGACTGTTAAAATACATAGACTACTTTTTTTTTGTAAATACATACATACATTTTATAGATAGAAAACATCCAGACACGAAACAAATATCTGCAGAACATACAAACATTTGTCCCGTAGCGGGGATCGAACCCGCAACCTCGGCGTCTCAGCCGGGCGTTCACCCAACTGCGCCACAGAGGTCGTCTTTAGTCTGCTTTTACCCCTTGGGGGGCACTGCGTCGATAATTGCTCACGTTCATGATGTACATAAATTGGGATAAGCACCCCTCCGGGTAAACGGATAGGGGATGTGTTTACCCCGTCATCCCCTCATCAGGGGACAGTGAAAAATCGCTGAGGGTTGACGTGCTACGAAGCTTGATAAGCGTAAGTTTATTACTATATTACTTAATTTATATTCGATGGATATGATTTTTACAGGGCATTAAAGTTGCTTGTTTGTCACCATCGTAGCTTTGAAGGTTATGATTCTATGTTTTTTTATAAAACAAAAATAACCTAACGCTGTCTCTTTAGTTCACCAACTCGCCTCTAGGTGGCATGCAATAGCTTTACTGCGGCAGTCCCCGAGTGCCACCAGTCTTTTTTAAGTATTATCACGACACGTTTCTGATCACGTAAGTTTAAAAAAGACTTATACAGTTTGTAAGAATTATGCCTACCGAAACACATTCGTGTTTTTTTTTTTATTTCTTTATTGTAATAAAATCAGTTATTAACACACAACAATTAAGTACTATTTTCATAACAATGACTATTACGCAAACAAGACTATTATTTGAAAGGTCAGAAATAAGTCAACACAATACATAATTACAGAGCCATTACTACAAGTCCTGAAATATAAATTATCATCCAACCACTAGTTTTATCAAAGTTGTGATTACAACCCGAAATTAGAGTTCTATTTGTTTTGGCTCTATTTGAGCCTCTATTAACAGGGTGGTTATTTGCTATGACCTACAAAACGTAACGCGCTAAATATAGCTCGTCAGCTTTATCGTACATCTTGCGCGTTATTGCCGAATTTTGTAGTTCACAGCAGCAAGGCTTTGCACGGGTGTACTAATGAAACTACCGGGATAAAAATATAGCCTATAACCATCCCGACAGCCCATTCTACACGTCGGTGAAAGAATTTTCGAAATCGGCTGAGTAGTTAAAGTTGGCAAACAAACAAACAAACCAACATTACCTCATTATAATATTAGTTTAGATGATGAATAACCACACTGAACATATATTTTGTACACGAGAGGCATAGAACTCGCTCTAATAACCTTTGTAAACTAGGGCTAGCGTAAACATTTGCTTTTTACAAAAGTTTTGTTTTTTGTGTAAACACTCATTTAAGCGGTGTGTTTTTAAATATGTAAGTTATACGTTGTTTTAGTGACGTACAGGTATGTGATAGTTAATATATTTTAATACTAGCTGCGCCCCGCGGTTCCACCCGCGAAAGTCCCGTTCCTGCGTGACTACTGACTATCGTGATAAAAAAATTTCATGTTGTGATATTTTTACTACTGATTTAAAATTTATAAACATAATTCGAGATTATTTCGTTTAAAAATTTTAGGGAAAGTCCCAAATTCCAGCTTAATGTATTATGCAAACTAAAGTTTGAAGTTAGGACCAGTCTGAAAACTTTTGACACAATTCTAAACGAAACTTGACATTTTAAAAGCCACTTTACAGAACTTATAGAACTTGCTACTCTAAAAACTTATTAGCAGCGCTCACCATAAAAAGTTAAAAGCGCAAATATGCAAAACACTCATAAACTTGAAAAAGAAGAAAAAACCTAAACCTTCATAATTTAAGAGTTCATTTAACCGTGCCCATTTGCGCAAAATATTAAGCACATTTACTAAAAAGAAAAAACCGAGCCGTGTCGACATCACTAGGGTTCTGTATAATATTAAACTTTCCAGTTACAGTTGCCAGCCAACTTAAATATAACTAAGTTTGAGGGATTATATTAACACAACGGGACATTACTCACGTAAAAATTACTGCGAGGAGTGACCACACTCATACCCAGATGAAGATTCTCCGGAAGAATCGCAACATTGTCGGCATCTAAATCGACAGTAATTTTTACGTGAGTAATGTCCCGTTGTGTTAATATAATGTCTAGTACAACTCACGATAGTTTTGTAAGTTTGAGGGCTTTCTAATGGAGTTTTTAATCTGTAAGGCATTTACTTCTGCCATAAAAAACTTAAATAATAAGTTCAATACTTTTTAATCATTTTTAATAATAATAACTCATAAAACAGCTGACCTTGACCTTCTGAATAGAGTATCATGTTATTTGTGAAGTTAAAAGGTAATATGTAAGTAGGTACCTAATAGTAAACTTACTCACACTAGAAAATTTAAGATTACCTATTCAAAAACTCACAAACTTTTTTACATTTTATGAAGTCCGCTCCTGGGATACAGTCGGGATAATATTTAAATGTTTTTCCAACATTTAAATATAGTGAGCAAAATACATGACTAGAACGAAATAACTTCTTAATACTGGTTTCATTCGGACCGAATATTTTTGGAACCCTGGAACATTTATTACGCTTTTTCATATTAAAGTTTTTACTTTTTTATAGGTAGAAATGTTCATTTGCAAACAGCTATCGCTCGGTTTTAAAAAGAATGAAACCGTTTAATTCATAATAAAGACAAACATTAAGTAAGTATATTTTGTCTAGATGGTTTGGGCGTGTAGAGAGGATGAATGAAAGTCGTTTAACAAAACAGGTGTATCAGGCGAGTGTGAATGGGACAGCTGGAAGGGAAGACCTAGGCGAACATATGTGGACCAAATTGGTGACATTTTGCAGAAAGGCCAGGTCAGAAGTACCCTAAACCTGCGAGCATGTATGAAGAATGTAATGAGAGTGAGTGAGGCGAAAGAGGTATGTCAGGATCGTAGCAAATGGAGATCCGTGGTCTCTGCCTACCCCCATGGGAAAGAGGCGTGATTTTATGTATGTATGTATGTATGTATGTATGTATATTTTGTCTATAGGAAATAAAATTTTAGGTACTTACCTATTTTTTTTACTATTTCATTGTATTCTTTATAATAAATCCATGTTCCTTGTAATGCTTATGGAAGCACGTCGCAACAGACTTAATAAATATTTCAAAACATAATGCCCGGTGTTAAACGTACCTACCGTTAGTTAGTGCCATAAATTGTGTACTGTGCATTATAATAAAATGGTACTCGTAGGTAATTAAACTGTATATTTTAAATACAATCATTAAGATTGAGATTGTTTCATTATTATAAAGAGTTTCATTTACCTCGTATTTTTCATATCAGCTTACTACTTCTCAGTCACATCTTTAATAAGTATATGTATAGGTAAATGGCATCATGAGGCAATCTTTGCTTACGTTTCAAACTGTACCTGGGACATTTTTGATCCATTTAACACGGCTAACATACAAGTTAACTTGTTAATTACTTATTTTGCTGACTGCGTTGAAGGATGGTGCAAAATGAGCGAGCGAATGACCGAACAAATGGTTTGCCGACGCTTTGACAGATGACAGTGACTGATCCGCGCGCGTTAATCAACCGAAAGGGCTGTGAAGGAATTGACCGTTCGATTTTCAAATTTGTAATTGGAAGCTGTGGTTTTTTGGGTTTTGATATTTATTTTTCTTTTTTTTTCAGGTAATTTGTGGCTCTTTGGACATTTATCTACTCATTAAGAAAAAGGGCAAGTGTGTATAATTAAGCATTACAACTATAATTTGGTTGTAGGTACTTATCATCCAAATAACAAGGTATCTTAATAGCACTTAATAATATTTAACAAAGTTGTATTCCTAATACAATTTTAATTTTCCACTAACAAAAGAAATAAATTAGGTACTAAAAAACTACATGTTATAAATTAAGTGATCAAAAACGTGGCTAAAGTAATTTCGCTGTTTCATTTCGTAAATGAAGTTGGAACTGCATGTTTTATATTATACTGCTTTGAACTCCATCGTGATAAGATTAAATAGTTAGTTTTACGGGGTTTTGTAGTTTATTTTCATTTAAGATTATAATTAAGTTCATACGTTACCATGTCGTAAGTATTTAAAATTTTCTGCTATTTGAATCAAGCAAGTTAGTTAGTTTATTAGTAGGTACTTCCAATAATTACAGTATTTTGACGTAAGGAATTTATTTTGTAAGTAACTGTCAAAAAAATGTTATAATAATACTATAATAAAAAATAACTAAAGCTAATTAGGTACTAATAAAAATAACTGAAGTAAGTACCTACTGAAGTATCTTCCCCTTTTGAAACTATCATTGTTCAAATGCCTATTTTGAAAAAGTCTCTCAGGTATTTTTAAGGATGTCGTGTGTTAGATGTATTATACATACATACATATACCAAACCCCATTTTCATGGTTAAAATGCATTTTCATTTTGGTGGGTAGTTTAACTTCCATATAAAACTATAAGTACTTACTTATTCGAAATTTTAAAGTAAAATGAAAATAACAAAACATTAACATACAAACTTCTAACACAAATGTGTGGAAATAAAGGTGGTTTAGAAAACTTCATTCCAACCCGACAAACTTCACATTTTATTAGTAGACAACGAACTACTTAGTTTTTACTACTTTGCTCTAGCTTTGTACACGAATTGAAAATTTGTGAATAAGACTGTTTTGAATTGCTTTGGTATTCAAATTAAGATATTGGGTTTGCTTTGTACGGATGCATATTTTTATGAAATAGGGAATTGTAGATAAACTGAACTATTTTGTAAAAGTTAAAATACTAAGAACTGCATTTTGATTAAATTTAATAGATAGATTATGTAATTGAACAAAATGTAAAAGATAATTACTGGTTTAAATAATATTATTATCTTATTACAGAAGTAAATACAAAGAACGGGTATTTTGATCACGATGAAGCTGTCACTAATATTTTAAAAGCAATTACGACATGGTTATTTGAAGAATAAGGCGGCCGATATGAAATACTAAAATGGCAACATTATAATTTCAAATTCACTTCGTAATGTCAACACTTACACCCCCACCATTCCTATGATCCCATCGGTTTCTTTCCATACTAAGGTTGTCTGGAAGAAATCGCTTCTAAGCAATAAGACCGCCCATTGTAAAATTATTTTAAGGATTTTAGTTCATAAGTTTATTTTCATTCATTCATTCATTCAAATCTTTCAGTTAAATTAACCTTTTTTACGGAAGGCATGGTCCTTGATGAACTGACGTAAAATACTGTACAAAAGACCACCTCCTTTATCACTTTACACAGTTTGCACTTCATTATCCAACCACCCTTTTGGCGGAAATTGAACCCACGAATTACACCGTAAAATGTGAAACTACCAGCCCAGATTTTGCTTGGATTTTCTGAAAATCCGCACATTTTGACAGCATCCCCCAACTTTATAATTTAAACCTAGTTAAGACGGCACCAAGTTAATCATAGTTTTTAATTATGCAATTTTTAAGTTCCGACCTCTTTCAAAGGGGAAGTTTGCACCGCTTGAAGTTGTATTAAACTAAAATCATTATTTTCTACGAGATACTCTGGTAACTGCTAAATAACGAAGTTGTTGCATACATTTTGGATTTTACAAAACAAAATAATGTGCAAAATGATAATTCTACTCGGATATGTATAACTTAAAAAAATTAAAATACCTTGTCTGGACCTTGTCATATAATTTTATGTGATTAGTAAGATAACAAATTAAATGTAGCAAACCAAACAATTAAGCTGTGGATATTATTTTATCTGTAACTAACCCGATAAAGTTCTAAATCAAGACATCCAAGCCAACTTTTCAATCCATTCCAACTGACCAATCCTAAAATAAACACCAACTTAAGCCGAGCATTGGGGTCACTCCGGGCTATTTCCAGGAAATTGAGATTTGGCTTGGACACTGTAGGCTTCCTCGTAAAAATAGACGCCTAAATCCGGGTACAGATTTGCGAAATGTAACATGCAATGTAACAGAATTCCCATAGTGTGGACGGCTTGCAACAATTTCCTGACAAATGCTTTTCATACAGATGTCACGCAAGCGAAGCCTGGGGCGAGTAGCTCTATAACTAAAGTAGACAGTGATGAGAACGTTTATTAACACGCACAATAACTCCATCCGCTGGGGGCATTCACCGCGCTTCCCGCCGATAGGGAGGCACTGATGCAGATTGATTGTCTCACACTAAACATGTTTGTTCCGGACTAAAATTAAATTTAAACTTTATTAGTGTGTAAAAAGACGTTGACCGAGTGGTGGCCTAGACAAGGACACCGCAATAGGGAACGTCCACCGGCTCGATGGGTAGATGACATCCGCAAGACAGCAGGTTGCACGTGGCTAAGGCTAGCGCAGGATCGAGGCGAATGGCAATCACGAAGGGAGGCCAATGCCCAGCAGTGGGTTAAAAATGCCTGATGATGATGATGATGATGAGTGTGTAAAAAATACATTTTTACCGGTTTTTCACTGTTCAAAATGAATTTAGATGCCGAATCCATTCAACCTAAGTTTAGAAATAATAAATAATAATAAGAACTTTATTGAAACAACACACAGAAAGTGACATTCGGAGATTACGTCCGTCAAACAAACAAACAAAATTTTTGATAATGACATCATTCATGGCATAATTCAAGTTGTGAATACTCAAAAGCCTTGTTTAGCGACCATTCCCCTGCTCTCATCTCACGGTTTCACCTTTAAAAATGTTCTCAAAAGCTCTCCGCTGCAATTTCGGAAGAGCGCGCATTGTTCGGAAGTCGAGTGCCTGCCACAATAACCTACGTATCTTTGTAACTGTCTCGCTGAACGATATTGAACCCTATAAGTAGAAGTGTAAACTTGAAATTCTTATGGTAAGCTTGCCTATTCTGATATAGGTTATGTTACGTCATTGGTAAACATTTGTAATGGGGCTAATATACTCGTACCTATATCAAGCATGGTAGTTCAAAAGTTTGAGAATAAACTTTAAAATAGTATTTGAAAAGCGGTAAGTAAGTGGCCAACCCTTGACCAAGTTATTTAGTCCGCCTAAAGGCCTCTGTCATGGCTTAACGACTTTAAAAGCCAGGAGCGACGGAAGCGCTTAGATGGTCGCGTCGTTATCTTCAATGATCGTCCTAAACGAAACTAGATTTGTAAGTGATTTTTTATTTACAACTCGTTATTAAAAAAGTAAAATAAACTCTAAAAATAAACTAACACAAGCCCGTTATTTAGTCATAGGTAATTGTTTTTGCTTTCACTAGAAATAACAAACTGGCTGATAGCGGACTCTGAATACGACCTTTGACTAATCATCCAGAAAGCCGAAAATTAGCAAAGAATTCCAACACCAATCACTTAGCCAAGAGTGCCCTCCTGGCTTATGACACGCGCTTGCTTAGCTTCATAAATTAACTCCAAATAAACACCTACCAACCGAAACCCCACTTTGTCTTAAGAGGGTAAGGTGTACAATCCATTGTGGTTGAGTAATCCCAAGAGACTAATCTTATGGAGCCTTTTGCAGATGTCGATCGATTAATCTTCGTATCGAGTTATTAGGCCGTTGACCGGTTGCCATGGTAACGGCGAATTGTTGCAAGCCTGATTTATTACGGTACGAAGTTCAAAAGTTTCCGAGAAATACGGGCAGAAAATGTGGAAAGAATTTTGAGGGAAATAAGAGTTTGTACTGGTTAGTTTTAGGGGTATTTATGATTTTGTGCTAGGTTTTATCAAAATTTGTAGTGACATTTTTGATCAAAGTTTTGTGTTACAGTTAACTAACCGGTCTCGATTTACCTGCTTGATTTATCAAAGGAAATGGTCTTATTTCGGATAAAATAGCCAAAGTCAGAAAGAGTTTAGTTAACACATTAGGTACCTACATTATTCTTTATTTAATCACATTTTGAACCCTTTTTTTAAGAATCTCATGCATTAGAACTCAGATTTAGCCTTTATCGAAACAGTTCGTAAAACACCCAAAGTTATAAAACCAACACCCACTTACAAAATATCTTTAAATTCGGCACAACACGGAAACACCGCAAAAATATGTAAATTACATCTGCAAAAAAATCTCATAACTCGCCATACGGAAATCCGCAGAGATCCGTAATAAAATATAGAAGCTTTATTTATACAGAACCCGATACTCGAGTTATGAGACCGCAGAATAATATTTTATTTGTAACGGTAATGCACTCGAAGATATTGACTCGGCTGTGCGAATTCGCATTCGTAACACGTTGTATTTTACACTAAGCTATAAAACAACTGAAACTAGCTGCAAAGCTTGTTTTTTCATCATCAGACATTTTTTAAGGTAAGATGTGATTGCTTTAATGACGATTGAATGCTAATATAAACAAAACCTAATACCATGCATTACTGTTGTCAACGTTAGATATCTTTTTATTTTCTTCCTTTGAATCTTTTGGGTTGAAGTATCTCCAAATGCATAGGAATTTTGTGTATCATTTATTTTACAGAAGTTAGCATTACATACAATGAATGACTGTCAAATTTCACTCACTTATCACGTATGTATTGATATTGACTAGTATTTTCTTTAAGAGTAGGTACCTACCATTTTAGAATTTGCAGCCAATCCAATAAGGTGAAGAACGAATGCTAAGGGATTGGTATTCCCTTCTCTCGTTGCCGTTCGTTCATTACAGTAAATTGTTTTATTCCCCTGAGGATATGTACCTGGTAACTTTACCTCTAGTTTAATAGTTAGCGGACAGCTTTTAATTACTTAAATAAAATGAAAATTGAAAAAATGAAATGAAAATTAAACTTTATGAAAAAAAATTACTTAAATGCTGACTATTATTGCAAGAAGACCGGGAAAAGTACCATAATGTTTTGAAATCATAGAAAACAATTAATTCCAAGATTGTACCTGTCCAAGAAATAGGCATTTAAACAGTAATCATTCCACAAAATAAATACAAACTGACAGATTTTAAGCAAAATTAAACGGCCTGGCCTTTTAATTACTCCGACGGCGAAATTACAAATATTATTTCATTCCACCCTCCAGAAAATCGTCGGGAAACAAATAAGGTGTCATTACCGACTGTTTAATTATTAATGTTTTTTAATGATACCTACCTACAGAAACTTTAAGTAGGTACTCCATCTCTTAAGAAACATCCTACGTATATAACAAAATTAAATGCGAAAGTTCGTATGGATGTATAGATTTTTGTTACTTCTTCACTTATTCTTAACTAACACAATTGATAAATTAACTCTGAATTGAAATATTGGTACGAAAAGATTTACATAATCGTAAAATAAGTCGTTTTATAAAGTTAAATGAATCTAGCATCGAAACACCCTAAGGCCTAACGACATGAATTTTAACAATAGCCCATCAAAATAAATTACTCTGAGCAAAATGCTGTCATTTTCTGAATATTATTTATTAGCAAGGTATAGCGAAGAATCTTATTTGGGTAAAAGCAAGATGGCGTCGCTGAAATCTCGAGAGCTTTGTCAACCCCAGATGTCAGTGTCATAAAATAGTGACATTTATACTTAAGAGAACTTTATTCGCAGATAGGATGACTTCATTCTGGGCGAAAGACAATGATATTTTTTTCGTCGGCTTTTGAAAGCCGGTATCACTAAATTAATTAACCGTCATAAAAACATTCGCCCGCAAATCAAACGAAGCCGCGACCAACCCCGAAACACATTCGCATTTTTCTTCACGACTTCGCATCCTTCCTCGTCGCAGATTTGTATGAAGTCTGGATTGGTTAGTTGAACCTTGCATATTTTGATATATTTATACCTACTGTAGTGAATATACTTTTAAAAATAATTAGCTAAATTATGTTATCCCTTTCCACGAATAAAGAGAAAACGAGTTTAATTACATTAGGTACTTATAAAACACCATAAAATAACTTTGCGATCTCGCACCATGTTTTTAAAGCATGAACATTATTTCTTCTTTTTTCAAGTGCGGCCAGAGGCGTGATGCGTGGTATTAATATTACACGAAGTATTTCATATTTTTATGAATTGAGAGGGGATTTACTTTAAGTACGTAGACATTCTCTAAAAATGTATAATAATTATGGATTTTATTTACTGCAAAATCAATTTTATTTACTCGTGTGCACCTAAATCTTGATTTCGTCAATTTTTAATATGTCCTAAAAAAAATAAAATAAAGGTTCTGGTACTATGATAATAAATGACGATAGCTGGACAACTTTTAGCAAACCTCAGAAAAAACTAATTGTTTAACTGTGTGATTAAAGCTCGCCAAAAAAACTCCTATGTTCCAAAATCAAAGCATCCATCAGACCATAGAAAGCGAAACGATACGGTGGGTTCCATTGACTCAGCCAATGCCGTAGTTCATTACTGCTAGAGCAGATAAGAATGCCAATTGAATTGTGGAGCAATTTTCAATTATCGTCTCCACGCCTCTTCCGAAGGCTTCGCGGGCGCAGGTCTCGTTTTCCTGTCTTTGTTTTTCGTTTTGGGGTACCGTGGATTAGCTACAACTATCATCATTATTCTCCTGCATTACACTAGGTGGGGTCAGCCTAACATGTCTTTTTCTTCCATTAATCTCTATCATTCGTCAACTCCAAATTCACTAGTCTCACCTATTATTAATATGATTAGCTACAACTATCTACTTGACTATTGAGATTAAAAAAAGCTAGGCCCACATCACCAGGTTCTTGATTATTCTTTTCCTGGTGGTGGGTGAGTTGCGTTGTAGCAGGCAATAGAGTACATTTTTTTAAGTGATCCTTGAGGTAAATAAACACATATTTTCTTTCTTTTTTTACTTTCTCTTGTCTTGTAAGTACACAGTTTAAAAAGGTAACATTAAGTGCTTGCAACGCGTCAAACGAATCGAATTGGAAACTAGTCAACCTTTTTTTCTGTGACTGTACAAGATGCTATTAGTATTACAACTGCAATATTGACAAAAGATTTTATTCAAAAACAAACACCCAACTTTCTATAATAAAATAACAATACAGAAAATAGTCATTCTACCACACAATTGTACAGAACCACGGTCTATTTCGTAGCTCACTCTTTTCAATTTACTTATTCATTCCATTCCAGTTTCTCTAAATAAGTCTCGGGTCACATTGTTTCGTATATCCTTTCATTGAGATGGCGGTTAAACTACAGAGTAGATAAATAGAATCATATTGTTCTGAAAATATTTGGCTAAGAACTGACTCCAAACTCAAATAAGGTTTCATGGGCCAAAATATGTTTATTTAGATGATATCATTTTCACAACAGCCTATGGAAAGGTTTATTATATTATTTTGTCTTTACAAATTCATATTTTAGTTAAGTACTTAAAAATATCAAAACTTCAATCTACTTAAAAAAAATTATGATGATTTTATTTTTGCTGATAACTTTCAAAACGTGTGTTAATTTAAGTTCGCCGCGTTTAACACACTCTGTATAAAATCGTGAGTTACCTACTTTAAGTTGTAAGCTGTTTTGAGTGGAAACATTATACCTACCTATTTACTACATATTAGAATAGCTGCGTCGTAGATACCAATCAGCTGCTACCTACCTACTTTAATTGTACTACTGGCGTAAACTTTTCTTAGTGTCAGGTTAAACCTTAGTGGTTTTTAGATTCTAAGTTACCATTTTATATGTATTGTCGTTTAAACGGTAAATAAATGAAAAAAAAAAAAAAAAAAGTAATTTATTGCAACTTTATTTATTGCTAAAGCAAGTGATCGCAACTTCCGATACTAAAAATTTACGACCAATTTCCTAAAGCCCTCGAACGCCAAAATTAAATTACAACATTCATGTCCAAATGCACTAAACGCTCACAATAAAATACCCAATCAGTTGATTAAAGAAAACTTAGTGCGCAGTTTTGTATTCTATAGTTAAAGATATAAAGGTGTATATTGAACAAAGCACTTAGAAGAAACTAAGTAAGGAATCATAGAACATCAATTTCGAGGAACGGAAATGAAAGGAACAATCTGGTAAAGCACTTGTGAATTTGTAGTAATGTAAGTAGAAAGAAAATGGTATTAGCATCAGTTTCTTGAAACGAGTAGACGTTCTTGATAGATGTTAAAGAAAAACAACGTTTTACTCTACTCAGAACGTACCACTCGTTGATTAAAAATTAGGACTTGATTTATTGTTGTTTGGTGAACTAGACCAAGTTTTTAATTTACCAAACAGAACAGAAACCAAACTACATACTTCATTTTAACAGTTGAGCTGTCAAGGATCGTTACAAACGACCTATAGGTAGCTCAACTGATCCAAGCCACTGCCTGAAAGTGTGCCCAGGACACTGTCGGCATAGCCGCGCTGAATGGCAATCGTAATCGTTTGAGCCAAATAGGTGTCGCTTTTACCTGACGCCCTATAAATTTTGAAAAACGCCCTCACAAACTCAGGGTCTTAACCCCCGTCTTGCCTTAGCATGTCATGTGCTAAATATATATTTGGACGTGCCTCTATCTGCTTAAAGATCTGAGACAATACCTAATATAGTCGTAAGATTTTCATCTATTTGGGGTCCCTATTTCAGTATTTTGAGTAAACTAATGAAGCCAGGTTTGCCACAAATCTATCTCCCGAATAGCCTTCAAGATAACAATCGGCATTAAGATGCTCCAAGATAAGCCAACAAAGGCATCTTATCCCGTCACCGACCCCGGTTCAAGTTCAAACAAATGAAGGCGTTAAGGGGACGTCCCTATGAAGATGCGATCTCAATAAAAGTTCCAGTTTATTTAGAAAAACTAAACTAATACAGATTTACATAACTGTACAGAGTACAATTTAGAACCAGTTGAGCCACCTAAGGACCGTTGCAAACGCCTTTATTTCTACTGCTTCACTTATTTACCTACTTGAAAAACCAATATCTTATCCCTTACATTTTCTGCAATAGTAGCTTCTATGGCGTAGTAGGCCTCCCCTAAGAATGATTATTGTGTAAATATTTAATAAAAAAAAAAACAATTTATTTTATAAATCATGTTCGTTAAAATACATTCAACGTTTCTCAAAAGCGGTTTAACAAAGGTATTAAGTGACAAGTTCGAGTTGGGCTAAATGAGACCTTGCTTCAACACCTTCTGTATAACTTTACGGTGCCTGTGGCTGTCTGAAAGCTTTTATTTAAACTAGTTTGACATCACTAGTTCAAAGTTTCATTAAACTACTTTTACAGTTATATTAAACTTTCGCTATCAGAACACGTTAACTATACTAATATTTTAAAGAAGTAATGTTGGTTTGTTTGTTTGCTTGACCGTTTAAAAGTAATGTAACTGGGTAATTTTATTTGAACTTGCTCACGACACACGCATAGTACCAAAAGACTGACGACCTCTTATTACATTAACTCACTAACCGGCTAACGACCCCTACTAATCAACCAATCAAAACACCCAGACATTTCTTAACCTTTTTCTTTTCTTTCGCAATCTTGATTCCATTGCCTCATTTCTGAACCATAAAAAGCTTTCAATTTATCTCGTTTGCGCTCGCACCGAGCTCATACAACTGGTAACCACCATAATTAGATAAAGCCGCCAGTCCGAGTCAAGACCTCTTTCGAGCATTCAACTTGGATAAATTGAAAGGCAGCTATTTTGGTACAGTCTTTTCAATGCGCTAGGAAAGCATTTTGTATGTTATAGCGGTTTCGGTCGAGTTTTTGCTCGGATATATTTTAGAGGGACAATTTCGAAGCTTCGACACTAGAAGATCTACCAGAGCTTTCCACCAGAGATGTGATACACTACGTTGCAATGAATGCTTCTAATATCCACCAATAATGTTACATAGTAATTTTTTGGTGGAAAGGCACTAGGAACATGATTAGATATCAGACACATCCATAGCAACGTAGCGTGATACATTTCTGGTGTAAAAACACTTCCAATTAAATATGGGAGACACGATACCCAGCAGGATATATGTAGTCATATAAATAAAAAAAGCGATATTAATATACATCAAAGCTTTGATAAACCGTGGGTCCAAAGCCAGAAGACCGTAATAATTTGGAATCAATATGCTTTGCTGATCAATGAGACGTGATAATGCTAATAATAGGTATGGACCTACTTTATTCGCACGTTCACTTCACGACATGTGCTGTTATATAAAGCTTGTGCATAATGTGCATTCTCTCAATGGAAAGGAAGGAAAGGAGGCCTTTGCCCTGCAGTAGAGGACGCTAAGGGCTCGTAATAATAATAATAGTCGGTGGAAGCCATACTTTTCCGGTTACCAGAACACACACAGAACGGGGGTAGTCACCGCTGTGTCTCCATCAAAATAACATCAAAATTGTCAAGAGGGCATCTGTGTGATGGCTTCGGCCCCATACATGCATTTGAAAGGTTCGTAACTTTATAGACCGGTGATGTGAAACCTTGTCAAGGTACTAATAATAATTTATTCGCGAACCGCAAAAGATTCCTCCCTCAAGCGCGTGTTGAGCAAACACACGCGCCAGATTAAATGCATTTACAAGCGATTGGTTTATCGAAGCGCGAAATATAGCGCGTTTGTGAACGCGTATTACCAAATCGAGCGAAAACGCGGAGCAAAAATGATATTATAAAACTGCCTTTTTAAAATATATTTTATTGGAAATACTATCGGATTGGTTGTGTTTTAGTGTTTATTTAAAGTTCATCCACAGTGTTTTTATGTTTTCTAGAGGTATTCGCAAACGAAACCGCAAGTGGTGTTTTATCTTTAAAAAACAATTCATGTCAACATGGTTGAAATGTGTCTTTTATACCACTAATCAATCAAAGCTTAAAGCTTTTGCAGCTACGAGTACTTTCTAAAACCTTTCATTATTTTCTTCAAAATATAAAAAGCTTTATGATTACAGAGCGGCCATTTTTACCATAACGTTGGAGCTCACTTATTTCAAGCTTCTTTCTTAAACCCCTTAATCCGAAGATAAAAGGGCATTCTCTTAACAAATTCAATTTATCTTATTCGTTAGTGGCAACTCCAGCGGGATTATTACCAATGAACTGGGGGAAATACTGAAGCGTTCGCGCTTCCAGATTGCTAGATTTTTTTGAAAGATTTGCGGTTTCGCTCGCGTCTTTCGCTGAAGAAAATTAAGAATTTTCCTTTTAGGATGTTTTAATAGTTTTAAATAGTAATAAAATTTGTGACGATACTGATCATTCTTTTTTGCGTTGTGTTAGGTTATGTGTGTTATGATAACACCGATAATTTTCACTATGCCTTTAAAAGCACGAAAGTGGTAAGTGGCTAATAATGCTACTAGCAGTTCATACACTTAAGGGACCGGTCACCCATCCAAATTGTGATAAAGAACGTTTATTATCAACAATGAGTCTACTATTTGTAAAGCTTTGATGGCTTCTATACCGCTGTAATATGAATAGTCGGTAATGACTATATAGGTAACATAATACTCTACATATCTCGTATTGATTTGATTGACAGGAAATGGTCGCACTAAGCTAAATGAGGTATATTGTGTTCACTGACGGCCGAATCGATTACTGAAATACAACACTGCTTCTACTATGAATAACGCTTAATGTAAATACTAGCTGGGCCTGCGGTTTCACCCGCGTAAGTCCCGTTCCCGGGGGAATTTCGAGATGATAAGTTGCCTATGTGTTATTCCAGGTCTTCAGCTACCTATATTTTATCGCAATTGGTTTAGTAGTTTTTTTGCGTGAAATAATAACAAACATACATACATTCTCACAAACTTTCACATTTGTATAGGTAGTAGGAAGTAGGACAGGATGAACTATCGGTATGGTTATAGGCTATATTTTATCCCGGTAGTTTCATTATTACACCCGTGCAAAGCCGGAACGTGCGTCTTGTATATTCTCAGTAAAACAACAAAAACACTAAACCTGAGACTTAAACATACAAACTCCACAAACGGTCCAAACCCCAGTAGTTCTGACCGCAGTACAAGCCATACAAACCTCAAACTGCTCTCAACGACCTCTCTTATTTCAAAGTTCATAAAAAGTTTACTCCGCGCCCAAAGGTACGAAAGTTACTCACCTCGGGAACTTTGGCGTTCCAGAAAATGCTCTTTTTCCCACTTTTTTCGATTATAAGTTGCGGTCATAGATGTGAAATATAGATATACACGATGGATGCAATTTTTTTTTTTCTATTCTGATAACGAAGTCGAAAATAATATATTTCTCTACTCTGGTATGTAATTCGAATGAAATTTTCTTTGCGTACCTAATACATTTACATGGTGTACCACTTTTTTAGTTAAAAAAATAACAAATTGAGCTTTCATCTCATGATGCCTGTAGGAAGAAAGGAAGAAAGAAAAATGTGTTTATTTCTGTAGTACAAGGATCACTTTAAAACTATACAGTTTTATAAGCTAGGTGACTTTATTGCTGGGCTTATTGTGGGTGTAAGTTAACTAAATATAGTTGTGTATCCGTAAAATATGGTCTTGATATTAGATTGAGTTAGCATAATAAATACCTGATTTACTACCATTTCTTACCAAACTCTATAACAATATTATTATTATTTTAGGTACTTCTTGAACTCCAACTACTAATAAGTTTTCCCCGAATTGCAGTTTGTAATTGAATTTAGTGGTTTTACGATTGTTTGGGTAAATGGTAGATATTTTTACGATTCTGTTATTTCCTTTCCAACATTCTGCCTTCGCTAAATGCATCAATATTTAGAGGTATATAAAACGGTGGGTTTGATTAAAGTGGCAAAACAAAATATTCTTATAATCTGCAGTAGATATTACTTGTTTTTCCTGACAACTGACATAAACATAAAGTAAGAAAATACCGTTCCTGTACTTCTGTTCCTATTGGATTTTATTGACTTTAAAATTACCCTGTTTAAAATTTTCTAACAAATCGCATAATTTTTACCATGTTTCAAAAACCTATTTTTTATGACGTCTTATCTGGCAGCTATTCTTTGCCCAAAACACTGCATAGAGCATCCAAGTGGCGATAGATGCGACACTATCGTTTTATTTGCGTCCTGGGGCGAAACTTTGGGGTTAGGTGGTAAAAGAAATACCATTTTGAAAGTTCTCAGATCATGTTTTACTTGTTGTTCACTGTTTATCGGTAGTTTAGATACAATGAGGTCTTCAATGAAAGGTAAGTCATGAGCGTGTTTTGTCGGATAAACCCGAATTTTCTGGGTTAGTGATTCTTTGGAGATTTTGTAAATACTTGTGGTTTTACCTGGATTTTATTGAGTGAATTTAACTCCTCAATAGTTTTAAAGATAATACAGGATGTTTGCTATAGCCGTGTTGGCCAAGTGGATTGGTACTTTGACTTTCGTTGCGCAGGTCGTTGGATCGAATCCGTCGTGCTGTTAAACAAATGTGTTATTATACTTACCTACATTTTGGAAAAGATCAGGTCAAAAGCCGGCAAGTATGTACGAAGAATGTAATGTGAGTGAATGAGGAAAAAAGGTGTGTCAGGGTCGTAGAAAATGGAAGTCCGTAGTCTCTGCCTACCCCTATGGGAAAGCGTGATTATTTGTATGATGTATTATACCTACGCTTACACAAACAAACAAACAAACATTCCCCACTTCATACCAATACAAAAAAAGATTTTTATACGAGAAGTATTAAAACTCGTGGACTTGATCTCGTTATTTTTAAAAGTATCACTTGTGCTGCGCAACCGAAACAAATTGAGCCCACAAATTAAATGACTCCCTGACGTCCAACAATTGTGTTGGTTATCGTAAAGCTACGTTTGCACTGACTGTAAAACTTGATGTAGCTCATTCTGATGAGAAAATTTTCAAGCTGCATACTACTATGAGCTTCTAACACCGTTTAATGCTAAGCCACAGCTAAGCCTGCACTTGTGTTCTTGAATAAATGGTTTTTTTAATAGGGAATATAAAAAACCCTAGTATTATAACATTTTTTATGTTTTTTATGTAATCCTTGAGTTTTTATTTTCTTTCTTTCTAGTGATAATATAATTATTTACGCCTCTAAAATGGCTTGAAACTGGAACGACTATTTTATGTTCTTAACCAAAATAATATAAAATGATATTTTTGTTTATGTAATTTTTTTAAATTAACTATTAAAATGAGAATTTAGATGTAGCTGATGTTTAACTCCTGATAAAATTCACCTTACACAGCGTTTACATTAATTGTTCTGTCAGTTATATTATTAGGCATTAAATTCGAAATATTTCAGTAAAACAACACCTAAGCCGATATGACGGGTAGCGGGCTCTTCACCGCAAACCACGTAATTTAAAGAGCTGCTTTATTTTAATGATGAAATATGTTTCATACGCGGTAAAGTTAATTGTGTCAGCCGCAATACAGGGGGAGTTTGGAAATTGATATTGTTTCGATGTTCAATAAGTACATACTTTATGTGAACTAACCTCCGATTGTCTAACTTGTATCAAATTAAAATACTTTTTAAAGTACCGCGACTTGGAAACATTATTTATAAATATTAACGGACTGATCCGCGTATTGAAATCATATTATTTCCCTCGACAATTTCAATACGTGATAAAGTCCCGTTAATATTTAAAAATTTGTATCAAATTGTTGTAAATCATAACTCCTCTAAATTTAATATACTTAGTAACTTTACATAAAACGGTATGTACGTATGTATGTAGATATATCAAATGTAAATGGATGTAGGTATTTTCTTAATGATGATATTATAACTTAGTATTATTATTTTTTTCTACCTTTTGTAAAAAATTTAGTGTTTCTGTTCCTAGACTATCTGCATCTATTTTACATTAAAACTAACCTATCAGCCCACAAAAGTCAATTGTAAAACAAATCTCAACATGACTTCAAGTTTTGCATAAAAAAGATTTATGCCAACGCCATCTATCTTCACGCAATCGCACTAATAAATTCAGCCACTCGTTGAGCGGCGTGACAGTGTGTCAGAGATAGCAGTGCCACAAAAACCACTGGCTTTTGACTTGTTTCAGAACTAGAATTTTACTCCGCGGTTTGTTTTAATATTTCTTACCTAGATAAACAGTAGGTACCAGTATCATCAGTTAGTATTCTGAAGTTTAATTTAATAAGTAACATTTCTATGAAAAATAAATAAACTATGATCATGACTGTATCCCAAGGAACGTTAGACATTTCTTTCAGATCTTTTTGTGTAAGTTTTAGATACTTTGAAGCTGTCTTAGGACGTAGTCAGAGGTATATTCCAGATACATAATTGATACATTTACATATTTTGCAGAAGCTAGCTTTCTGTACCTTGCAGGTTGCAAGCCCATCGAAGCTTCTAGAAAGTTAACTGGTTTCCTCTGATGTTTCCCTTCACCGTTTATAGCTCGTGTTAAAGCGGAAATACTTAAATGAAATGAATTTCATTGATGCACGGCCGGATTCGATCCCACGACTTTCAGAACGAAAGTAAAAGGACCAGTCCACTTGGCCAACACGGCTATGAAGATACATGACGTTAAACTGTGTCTTTGGGGCTACTTTTGTGTCTCTCGGGTGCTAACTAGATCACTCATTCATGTCTACAGGATGAATTTAAATAAGTTAAAGCTAGCAAACCACTATATCTACTTGTAAACTTAGTGCAGTTTTTGAACTAAGTTTTTGTACAAAAAGATAATTTACTTAAAAAAAAAAACTTCCATACAGCTTTATCTAGTCCCAAGCTAAGCAACCTAATACTTGTGATGCGCTAACCAGATGACAAAAAATTGTCCCATAACTCTATCGAACCAGCAACCTACGCGCCTCAGGCGGGTCTTTGCCCACTGCGCCCCAGAGGTCGTCAAGTAACAAAGACAGTTACTAACTTACGCATTTATAATATTAGTAGGTTTTTTTAGGTTATTCTTATAGGAACACCCTATATAAATACACGTGCCGACATTCAGTTAGTAAGTTTGTAGTTTGAAACTGAGATGGGCGCCACGATAGATATGTCTTTTGATATCTCCTAATTTAATTTGGACCGCAAACTTGAGGTTTCCTAATTTATTAACGAGGTTTGGGTAAGAAGTTGTCTTGTGTTTTGTTAATTGATAAATACTTTTAGTAAACAAGATTAAGATACGTGAGGGTTCGAACTCAACGAAGAAACAAAGTAAGAAAAGTGAGAAGAATGCTAAATTATATCAGTTGGTTGGTTACCATAACACAAGCATTGTTAGCTACTAGATAACGCTGTATGGAATGTCCAAGATTTATTTATTTATTTTACCATTTTGTTGGTCTGTTCTGTGAATATTTCAAAGTGTCATGTTGTCTGTTGTCGTTATTAATATCAAGCAAAAATAGAATAAAAATTCCGTTTGTTGTTGTGGAACCATAACTATTTATTTTAGTATTTGTTGTTCTAGCGGCAACAGAACTACATTACCTGTGAAAAAATTAACTGACTAGCTACGACGGTTCCTGAGATCAGCCTAGAGACAGACAGATGGACTGACAGACGGACAGCAGAGTCTTATAGGGTCTGTTTTTACCCTTTGGTTACGGAACCCCAAAACAGATTTTAAGAAGATTAAAACGACTTAACAGGGCTTAGATAATTGTAATTTTGTTAGCAATATTCAACAAGTTAAATTATTTCCATCGTCTAAGATAACGTTTATGTTTACAATAACAAAGAGGCACAATTATAAGCTCGTATTAACAAGTTTGTGCACGAGTATGAACACTGTATTCCAAATTGTACTATGGACACCCAGTAACTAACAGGTGTGCAATACTTTTTGCATCGAAATAAAAATAAAATGTAAGTGAAATAATGTAAAAATCTGATAATAAAGAGAAAAAAGTTAATTTTATTTAAACGGAAGGATTTAAGATTTATGATTTAGGAAGGAATAAGGAACTTTGAGCTACGAGTATAATAGCCCAAAGTTCCTATATATATAAAACTAAATGTTAACTGGTGTTTATACTTGTAGTACCGATATTTTGTTCATGATAGTACTATGTATTTAATTCGAACATTAAAATACTTACTAGTTACCGTGTATACTCCTACCCATGCATGGTCTCCTGGTACTTACATTATAACGAATCAACGAAAAACTCCCTGTTATGTTACATCATTAAATTAATTAATTAGTGGATGGCACAAACTAAGGGAGGCCTATGCCCAGCAGTGGGTAAAGTCGGGCTGTGGATGATGATAATGATGATGTTACATCGGCGCCACTACCTGTAAATTATTCTAAGGAAATATAGCCTACAGGCACACTTCTAAAGTCTGCAGAGAGCCACAAGTTTGTGAGCTTAAGTGGCACCTGGCGCCCGAAATTAAGCGAAGCCTTCGGATGATAGGCTCTGAAACTTTAATGGAGAGGATATCCGAAGACCTTCAAATTATACGAGCTTCTTATAAATATTTTGTTTCATATTTATGATTTAATAGATTTTAATAAAAAAAATATTATCTAAAAATATTTGTGAACTTACCACAATATTTTCAGACATTACATTTTAAAAAAACGATATGGCAAAACGATTCGAATACATAATTATATTGGCAGTCACACGGCAGCACCTGCGTAGCATCAGTGTAGCACTTCGTAGCACATTCGTAGCAGCCGCGCAGCTCGCAACATTACGTTCATTATTATTTACAAACTTCCCGTGACTGGTACTAACCCAGATATAAAGTAACCTATGTGTTATTTCAGGTCATAGCTCTGTATATTCTAAGTTTCATTCCACTCAGTTTTGTAGTTTTTGAATACAAACATCTACATACCTTTATACACCTTTTTAAATACAAAAAAAATCTTACGACATTGACTTATATTTGAAATGAATTTAATTCAATATTAGTTTTACAACGTCAAACGTTTCCAATTACAAGTAAACAAAAACACTCAACTTTGTATAAAAAGTATAAAATTTTCTACAAAGACGAAAATAAATGAAAACCTTTTTGCCACTCTATAATTCTCTTTGTGGCCGATAAAATATTACTATAATTTATTCTCTCAGTCTGTAAGTCCGTTCGATAGTTCCAAACTGAAAAGCTGACCGCATTTGTAAGGGTGTTTTATACTGGTGAAAAATAAATGAAAATAAAATTAAATAAATAATTGGCTCAAAGGATCAGCATTGCCATTCTGCGCGACAATCCTGCCAGGGTGGGTCTTGGTCACGATTTGTGGTTTTGATCAGTTGAGCTGCCTATAGATGTTTATGACGATCTTTCGGTGACTTATTAAGAAGAAAGCTGAATTTCTTGAAATAGCCTTCTAATTAAAAGGCGAGACACTACCACTATATTATAGGTACACTGGCAGCACGTCCCGGCATTGGGTGTCCAAATGAAACTACCGGGATAAAGTATAACCTACAACCATCCTAACAGTCCATTCTATCCATCAGTGAAAGATTCGGAAAAAAATTCGGAAAGAATCGGCTGATAAGTTTCGGAGATTACCTCCGTCAAACAAACAAACCAACATGAGATTTATAATATTAGTATAGATAAGTAAAGAAATGGTGATGAAAACCACCATTGCTATGACAGCCCCCTTACTAAGCCGCACTCAAACTTCACTAGTGATTTTTTGCGTTCCACACAGATGTTTGTTCAACTTTGAACTCTAAAGCTGAAATATACGATCACCCCTAATAGCACTTATGTGGCCCTGGACTAAGGTATTGAAATTAGTTGGCCTTAATTTAAATGGATGATTGAAGTTTTAACAAACAAAGTTGGGCTTAATCTGGTCATAAGGTATTAGATTAGTAAGTTCAAATGTTTTTGTAGGATGGGGATAGCAAAGTATTTTAACTAAGTGAGTATTAATATTTGACGACCTCTGTCACAGAGGTCGTCACAGAGGCTCTGTGGCGCAGTGGGCGAAGGCCCGCCTGAGATGCGGAGGTTGCGGGTTCGATCCCGGCTACGGGACAAATGTTTTGTATGTTCTGCATTTTGACATATTAAAATTGGAGACTTATAATCAACGATATTTCAAAATATAAATTCGTAACACTTTTACTACACTAAAATACAATATATAACTTAAGATATAATTTACATAAGCTATATTTATGTATTTTAATATTGTTGCTCATCAAAGTATACAACATGGTATTTTCATTCATTATTTGTACACAACAAAGATGGTGTCTTACAAATCGTGGTAACTGGAGCAAGAATGACGTCACAGTGACTAACGCGAGCCATTTGGTTGAGGTATACGAAATGTAAAGCCAGGAGACGTATACTATGTTTGTTCTACGTAGCATTGACGAAGTGGTTTTTGACAGGTGTTTTATTTATCATTAATATTTATGCTAACATGTCAGATTTATAAATTCGGGCGCATGTCATTAATTTATTAAGTACACTACAATTTGAGCTTCAAATATTCATATTATAGATACACTTACTTGTCATTCGTCCATGACATAGGTACTTTAATCCTACTCTTATCACTTTGTTCGTTCGTATGAACAAGAGAGTTTTCAGGCCGCCTAAAGGCCTCCGTAATGGCTTAACGACTTTTAAAAGCCGGGACAGACAATTTAACATGACCTACGAATCACCGAAGCGCTCAGTTGTTAATGCCTGATGAACTTCGACGATAATAACAAGAACGTCTTAGCAAGCTTCGCCACGAGCCTCTCTCTTATCACTAAAATAAAAACTTAGGAAGTTTATAAATTGATAGGTTTGTATGATGAGATTTTAGATTTCAGAGCTACCTGTCAAAAGCCACTTCTGACAACTCTGTCTAGCGCATCCAGTGTTCCATTGATCTGTGTTCGGTGGAAACTAGAAATGGAGGAGTTCGTGTTTATTTGGATCTTTGTTTAGTTTCCTGCACTGAAACATCGTTCTATGCTCACAGTAACACAACTTTAACTTCAGGCTAAGGTATCATTTTATATTTTCAACCCTTAACATAAAATGATACCTTATGTTTGGTCGCCTGTTGACCCCTATAGCCTTTTATTTAATTGAAAAAGTAGTTTAAATGTTTCATTAGATTAAATGCTAGTTCCACTATGACAACCAACTCTAATAAAAAATATAATAAATGCCAGGAATTATTTTCTATCTACATATTTTCTATCTATTCCCATTTATTTTCTATCTACATACTACGCCATATAAAGTTGCTATACTGTTTAGTATACACTATGCTACCACGTCGCAGAACCATTTTCAGGCACGTCCAGTTAAAATGCTCGTAGCATTTCCAACTTGTTCAGTTTTTAAGTTGCGCTAAAAAGAAAGCAACTCCAGCGGGCTTACCATGACCGTTTATAGCGATTCAGTTTAGGTCCAACTACGATCCAGTTTTGACGTAAAGTAAGGCGCTGACGTAAAGTTTTGACAGTAAGGCAGAACCTAAACTGAATCGCTAACACCTCATGGTACGGCTCCTGATGTTTTCTGTAAGTGCTAAAATCATTATAGCGTTGAACAATGTTATATAATGCAGGGATAAAATGTTTTTAAAATGTGTTTTTACTTGGAAAGCTTGCGGGAAAAATTGTATAGTCTTAATTTGTAACAATAGTGTAAAAACGGTATTGTACGGGAGTTTCAGTAGGCTGTATGGCGCAACTAACCTGGTCTCGGCAATCTAACAGCTCCAGGGGGTCGCCGCCGGCTTGCACTGAGAATTCACCGCACTTTAAGGGTCCATAGGGTGAAGAAAGCTGGGACTGTAGATTGTGTCTCTTCCACAAAATTGGAGCGCGAGCGGCACTGTGCGTATACACGAAAAAGGATGCGCGCGCGGCTGTCTCGTAGGAGGTTGAACAAAGCACTCACGAAACGGCTTCCTTTCACCGCTTCGAAAACCAATAGAGGCGTGTCACACCAAAACAGCCAATAGAAATATTGAGAGCGATCTTGATGTACCCTCCAAATTGCGTTTGTCTTCAATATTCTACCCGCATAAGCAAATAATGAAGTTTGAAAGGAAATTTAAATCTATAAATAGATTCGAAACAATATCAGCTGTTCCGCTATGGAACATGCCGCTCACCTTAAAAGAACGTGGTTGCTTTTAAAAAATGAAAATTGAAAGTTGTATCGTAAAAATAAAATGACACACTAATGAAAATTATACCTAAACTAACTAAAAGTATCTACATGATACAGTACAACGAATGAAAAATTAATGATAAGATTATTGTAAAGGAATGGGGCAAATTTTAACCACAGGTCTCTTAGTATAAGAGTTTCCCATTCGAAGAGTTACGGTACGTGTTATATTATCAGTACCGGGATGCAAAGCATGCACTCGTGCCAATCTCCACTGTAAAACCGGCAGATTATCATCGCGTACCACAACAATCATACCTTCACTAATAGGAGGGCCGCGGTTTTGAAACCATTTTTGAGTTTGTTGGATTTCGTGTAAATATTCACGACTCCACCTCTTCCAGAAATGTTGAATGCATTGTTGCACCCACTGCCAACGATTAAGTCTATTAGTATTGAAGTCAGTTAACGAAATGTCTGGTAGGGCCGTAAGAGGTCCTCCTACCAAGAAATGCGCTGGAGTCAGCGGCTGTGGATCAGACGCATCTGAACTCAAGACGCATAAGGGGCGTGAATTTAAGACTGCCTCGATTTGACAAAGTAAAGTGTGCATTTCGTCGTAAGTTTGAGTGCGAGTCCCTATTACGCGATGTAAATGATGTTTGAAGCTTTTAACGCCTGCTTCTACTAAACCACAGAAATGTGACCCGGTAACAGGTTGAAAGTGAAAGGTCAAATTTTGTTTTAAGACCTGTTCGTGTAAACTCCTTTGAACGGCGTCTGAATTTAAAAATGTATACAACTCACGAAGATGGTTGCTACATCCTACAAAGTTCTTTCCGTTATCGGAATAAATATCTGTACATAAACCTCTGCGGGACGTGAATCGTCGTAAGGCCGCGAGGAAAGATTCTGTCGTAAGATCAGAAACTAATTCTAAATGTATAGCTTTAACGCTCATACAAACAAATACTGCAACATATGATTTTATAATTTTAGCATTTCTAACTTTATTTGCACGAACATAGAAAGGACCGGCATAATCAACAGCTGTTTTAATGAATGGACGCGCTGATTGTGCGCGTACGCTCGGTAACGGAGCCATCTGTGGCTGTGTGTGTGTAGGTTTCGCGCGAAAACACGGAACACATTTATGTATACGCTGTCTAACTATATCTCGACCAGATAAAATCCAATATTTTTGCAACAATAAGTACTGTGTGGACTGTGGACCTGCATGTAAATGTGTGACGTGGGCATCATCTATTATTAACGTAGTTAAGTAATGTTTCTTCGGAAGTATTAATTGATGTTTTGATTCGAATGAAAGCAAAGATTTATGCAAACGTCCACCAACACGCAACAAATTATCCTTATCTATAAATGGTGATAAGCGTTTTAATTGATTCGTAGGCAATTTACCATTTGAAATGTTTTTAATATCTTCTACGAAAGTAGATTGCTGAATTATACCTATTAACTTTTTTAAGTTATTATTATACTCGAGCACCGTTATGTGCCGAGGAAAGACAACCTGTGATTTTTTACACTTGTGATAAAATCGAAAAATGTAAGAAACTACACGAACAAGTTTTCCTAAAGAGGAAAATTTTGAAAGAAAGTCGGGTTCTTCTTCGTTACCTACAGAAGAAGGATGTGCAATAATGGGAAGATTACGTTTTTCTTCCATTGTATTGATATTTTTGTTAAGCACCGGCCAAGTATTGGGCTCAGTTTTTAACCAAGTAGGACCATGAAACCATAATGAGTGTTCGATGAACACCGAGGGAAGCATTCCCCGGGAAGCCGAGTCGGCTGGGTTATCGAACGACGGGACATGTCGCCAACAACTGGCAGGCACCCGTGACAGTATGTCACTTGTGCGGTTTGACACAAACGTTTTCCATTCATGTGGTGATGAGCGTAGCCATGCTAACACAATCGTGGAATCTGACCATGCGTAGACATGATCGAAATGAATTCTGTCGCCGTAAGCGAGCATAACTTTACTAATCAGCTTGGCTAGTAATAGCGCTGCCATAAGTTCTAATCGGGGGATCGATAGTCGTTTTAGAGGTGCAACCCTTGTTTTGGCTAAAACAAGGGAGACCCGAGTTTGACCATCACTACACTTACAACGGATGTACACACACCCGGCGTAAGCTCGTTCAGAAGCGTCAGCAAAACCATGTAGTTCGATAGACATTGCATATGAAAATATGTGACGCGGAAAAACACAATGCGATAAGAGTGGAAGTTGCTTGACAAAGTTTAGCCAAGCATTTACGATATCAATAGGAGGTGACTCATCCCAGCCGGTACCTGCTATCCAAAGTAGTTGCATTAAATATTTAGCGTATAATATTACCGGTGATAAGAATCCTATCGGATCGTAAATTCTTGCGATTTCTGAAAGTATTGCCCGTTTTGTACAATTTAAGTTAGAAGTTCTAACATTAAAAGAAAAACTATCGGAAATAGGGTTCCATTGGAGCCCGAGAACCTTTATCGAGGCATCTTTTTCTACCTCAGCAAAAGATAAGGCTTCAGGCCGCTCACCATGAAAGTCCGAGGGCACTGCGGCGAGTATCGCCGGCGAGTTACTGTGCCACTTGCGCAGCTCGAAGCCTGCGCTCGCACAAATACCGATCAGCTGTTTCTGTAGATTGAGTGCGTTCACCTCACTGTCTTCCCCGGAAACGACGTCGTCAACAAAAACATCCCTCAACAAAACTGAGGACGCTAATGGGAACCTTTCAGCTTCATCCCGTGCGAGTTGTTGTATAACACGTAACGCTGTGTGCGGAGATGAACTAATACCGAATACGACGACGCGCAATCTATAATCTTGTATAGGTAGCTCAGGAGATGGCCGCCAAACAATCCGCTGGTAATCCCAATCGGACTTTTGAACAGAAATATTGCGATACATATGTTTAATATCGGCTGTGAAAACAAACTTGTGAACCCGGAAATTAAGTAAAATGTCCACTATGTCAGAGTGCAACTTCGGACCCGTGAGCAAAAGATCATTTAACGATTTTCCGTTAGTGGTTTTACAAGCAGCATCGAATACCACCCTTAATTTGGTGGTTTCACTAGATTCTTTGACCACGCAGTGGTGCGGAATATAGTAGTGTGAATTATCGTCGTAGGACGGAGGATTACAAGGTTCCATTTGATTTAAATCTAAGTATTCCTGTAAACAGGCGTGATAGTCCTTTTTTAAGGACGAATTACGTTCCAAGCGATATTCTAATTTGCGAAAACGAGCGAGAGCGATGTCACGTGATTGACCTAGTATAGGTGCATCTTTGAATGGAAGTGCCACGACGTATCGACCGTTTTCATCGCGAGAATGAGTATTTTGAAAAATCGATTCACATTGACTCTCATCGGGGGTAAAAGATTTCTCCTCAGAAACTGCCTCCAGTTCCCAAAAACGTTGGAGGTCGCTGTCCTCGAAAAAGGAGCTATGACATACCTGGAGGGGAGAAGGAGTAGGACAAACATCGAAAAATACTTTTCCCATCAATAAGTAGCCGAAAATACTATTTATAGCTACTGGTGCATCAGGTCGACCCTTAACTATATTTCCCAGCAAGACGTGAGAAAGAACATCGGCACCCAAAAGCATTTCAACCGGTTGAGCGTTACTCGCGTTGAAATAAGGGTCGGCTAAGTTTAAGTTTTGAATGTGAGGCCATGCCTCGATAGGTACCGGAATTCTTGGAAATTGCGAAAACAATTTAGGCAAGATTAAAGCTTCGACCGATATAGCTGGACGATCTAGGCCACGCGGGGTGACAACACACGAAACTATTCCCTTTGGCTGTATTGGTTTTTCTTCACCAATCCCAAACACTGGAATACCAACATACCTAGGATTCAAACCTAAACGCTTAGAACACGCTTCCGTCATGAAACTCGCTTGGCTACCGGTGTCAATCAAACAACGAATTGAGTGATTTGTTGAACCAACGCATACATTGACGATCGCAGTAGATAGCATAACAGTACACCTTCTAACTAACGGCGCAATGGACGACACGGCACTCTCGCGCATCGCATGATTCACGTTTGTCGGTTGCAGTGACATGGTAGCGAGGCCGGTATCGGCCGTAGGTTCCTCCGTAGGAGGGAAAGAGACGGGGCATGCTTGGTTTGAATTGTTTTTAATTTCAAAATGTAATAATGAGTGATGTCGTTTATTACACGTTTGACATGTATAATTTGACCTACATGTACTCAGATCGTGACCTACATTCAAGCAATTGTAACAAATATTTTTATTTTTAACAAAATTGTACCTATTTTGCGGAGACATATTCAAGAACCTCGAGCATTTTGATAAGATGTGTTGATCGTCACACAAAATGCATCGTTTGCCAGTTAGAACATCGGTTGATTCCGTAACAGCGAACGTTTGTCGCGGAGTAAAACCGTTTGGTTTTGAAACACCAAAATTACCGTTGGCGGGGCCACCGGAGCCGCTGGCTCGGTGCGGGATCGCGCTGGGTACGCGAGACCTACCCTCGACAATTTTTGAATCGTTATTCGACATAATTTCAAACGTGGATATTTCCTGTTCTAAGAAACCTATGAGTATATCTACGGTAGGTATATCCGAAGCTTTATTGAGCGATAACTCGAAACGCTTACGAACTGAATGCGGTATCTTACGCAGTAAGATATTTAACAAAATGAAACTCCATTCATGCACTGGAAACCTCATCATTTCGAGTGCTTTGATGTTTTCCATGTAAACGTTAACTAGTTTACGTAAACTTACATACGACTCATTAGCACACTTTTCAATGTCAAGAATGCGATCTAAATGTTTGGACGCAATTATTCTACGATTTTCATACCTATTGATAAGAATATCTAAAGCGACAGAGTAATTCTCATCTGTGATTGGAATGGATTTAATTAAGTTATGAGGCTCATTTTTTAAAGTTAACAACAAATAGCGAAACTTTTCCGCTGATGTGTAGGCATCATTGTTGTGGATTACGGCACGGTATAAATCGTAGTATGAGGGCCAATCTGTAGATTCTCCACTGAAAGTTGGCAATGGCAAAGTAGGCAATTTATTTAGGCAATGATTTTGAGTGTAAGGCAACGATTGCGTAGTAATACGGCTCATCCGTCTACCTTCTTGATCGGCTTGTTTGAATTTATTTACGTGTACTAGAATAGCATAATAACAATCATTAAAATCATTACGAATTTTTAACTGTTCGTCTTTGTTAAAAGTTTTAGATTTCATTAACGATTTTTCTATTTTAGCTTGAAGTTTGCCAAACTTTCTTTGTTGAGAAGTAAGATCAGTAGATCTTGATTTAAATTGTAAAACATCTGTAGTAGAAAAAAGCAACGTTCTTTTAAGATCCTCTAAAATGATATCTCGTTCGAAAATATCTTGTTCGATAGCTGAATCGTCCGCCATTTTGTGTAACAAAGATGACGCAAGATTGCAATGAAAAATTACTAAAATATGTACACGTAGTGTAGCAAGTAAGTAAAGAAGACAACACAATCTGGAGGAATCAAAACTGGATAGGTACTATCCGGCTCGAAGGACCAAAACTATGTACGGGAGTTTCAGTAGGCTGTATGGCGCAACTAACCTGGTCTCGGCAATCTAACAGCTCCAGGGGGTCGCCGCCGGCTTGCACTGAGAATTCACCGCACTTTAAGGGTCCATAGGGTGAAGAAAGCTGGGACTGTAGATTGTGTCTCTTCCACAAAATTGGAGCGCGAGCGGCACTGTGCGTATACACGAAAAAGGATGCGCGCGCGGCTGTCTCGTAGGAGGTTGAACAAAGCACTCACGAAACGGCTTCCTTTCACCGCTTCGAAAACCAATAGAGGCGTGTCACACCAAAACAGCCAATAGAAATATTGAGAGCGATCTTGATGTACCCTCCAAATTGCGTTTGTCTTCAATATTCTACCCGCATAAGCAAATAATGAAGTTTGAAAGGAAATTTAAATCTATAAATAGATTCGAAACAATATCAGCTGTTCCGCTATGGAACAGGTATAAAAAATAAAGTAAGTGATCACGAATGTATATATTTTGAGTTTGAGAACAAACCTGCAAATAATAACAGCAATTATTTTTTCGTTATGTTTAAAAAAAACTAAGCTAATAGTTAATAATAGTTACGCTTATATTGATTTTATAATATTAGTGAAAAATTCTGCTTTAGGTAGATTTTGCAGAACCAACATTTTGCAGAAGTTTTATTATCTTTAGTAAGGAATTAGTTTGATCTCAATCTCCTCCACTTGTTACATCCATAATTTTTGGCCAAATTATTTATTTCTTGGAATCGTGTCCTGGTTATTTATTTAAGTTACTAACTTAATACACCTGTGGCTAATAGGATCACACATCTTAATAGAATCATCTGTTAAACAAACTCCCTTCTTTGTAAAGTATTAACATGTACATTTGTCGACAGACTCGAAGCGGGACCACTGCAACAAAACCGTTGAAATTTACGAGGACGTGTCCTCGCCACCCGTCACACCTGAGAACTTCGGCCGGCCGCTCACCTGCACATATAGGTATCATACATTCTACATAAACTATGTCTTAGTTATAGAATAGAATGAAATAGAATATTACTTTATTGTACACCATAAAAGAAACACAGAACAAAAAAACTTAGATAAAAAACTTAGTTATTTATCCACTGTCATTTAACTTAAACCTTAATAGTGTTTTCTCAATTAGTTGGTAGTTTGTTAAGATTTTACAAATCAGCCTAATCTAAATAAATATCCTTAGACATTCCACATAGCATCATGTAGTCCCAAGCTGAGCAACTTAATGCTTGTGTGGTAACCAGATGACTGATATAATAAATAGGTACTTCGATACATATTTTTTGTGAATACATACAAATTATTAGAAAACACCCAGACACGTAACAAATATCTACAGATCATACAAACATTTGACCCGTAGCGGGAATCGAACCCGACTTACCGATCCGATTACAACGTGTTGATTTTATTTTATCTTTCACAGGTTTAGGGCGTTTCGTGGTTCACCAAAAGACTGGATATTGAGAATAAGGTTCAAAAAGTTTAAAGTTGGCACGCTTATTAACGGAACTACGTGTCACAAAGGATATTTACAGGTAATTCTTAACATCTTATAATTAAGTAATTAAAATTTATTATTAACTTTTATGGAGGCTGCACAAACACATATTGATTTAAGATTGAAGCCAAGTTTTTTTCTTTTTCTTCATACATTCTTGTTCAATGTATTTTTTAGTCCATTAACGGCTATTTGTAAATCGTTGTTTACCATTAAAATTGTTTATTGTTATCATTACTTATTTTAATTAACTCAGTAGAGTAAGTAAGTAATTTCATCAGTGTTTTATGCTTTTAACTCTTCAGATAAAAACATCCTTACTCTGAATAACTCTACTCACTTTAACTAATTAATTTTTGAACTAAAAAGAAACTTCTACCAATTCAATTTACTGCCTTAATTAGCGGATCAATCGAGTTTGTTTCCAAACTGTTTATAAAGCTCGCAAAGTCGCTTGCAGATGGACTTCATTTTAAGAAATCGGTTGACTGCATGTTTGCAGTTAAATTAGTTCTTGACAGATTGTTGAAGTTAGCAACGTTTTAAGTGATTACAAATTGAGTAAATACTGTCACAATTCGAAGCACCCATAAGAATTCAGTAGTATACAAATCTCAATTAAAAGGAGTGCAAGGATAAACGAGTTTTTCAATGTCACGGGATTTTCATAACTTAAATATAATTTCTAAATTGATGTATAGTTCTAGTCTAGGACATACTATACCGTCTAGCAGTGGCTTGGATCAGTTGTGCCTATAGCAACGGTCTGTAGCTAGTTTTGTAATTTTGTATTAGTTTAGTTTCTGTGAATAAATATATAACGTTAACTCGTTAACATCGCCGGGAAAGCGTGGCAAAGGACCGCACAGGACCGAACTGAGTAGCGTCATAAAGAGGAGGCTTATACCCAGCAGTAGGTGCAACCGGACTGATATGATGATGATGAAATAAAAATAAAGACTGCTTCATGAAGTCGGTCTGTATAACTCAGTGCAGTCTGACAGACACTTATTTTCTGATGCGATTATAACCGAGGGAGTGACGGAACGGAAGCTGAAGGCCAGCACAAACGAAGTTAACTGAGCGTCGGCAGAAATTGCGTTACCGACGCTTTGTGCAAAGCTGCTAACTTTACCGCTGTTATTGGTAAACTTTGAGATGGTCAAACTCTGGTCATGGATTAACGACTTTTAGTTCGGACCATCAATTATATGCCTCTAAAACACGAAAATAGATGCTAGGACATTTTTACACAGAGTTATCTATATTCACCAGCTAGTTATTTATTCTTTATAAGTATTTACTACTGTACTTAACCAAATATGTATTTGGACATACCTCTGGCTACCCCATTGGACATATTCAAAGGATCACATAAAAGATCTGGAAGAAATGTCTACCGCATCCTGGGACACATATAGTCGTGATCATATTTTTTTTTTTCATTTCTTAACTAAAAGACATGTACATACAAAGTCGAGCTTAACCCTGACAAGAGTTTTTTTCAGGAAACCGCAACATAAAGCTTTTTTATGGTAATCAGATGATTTTAAAATTCTTGTTTATATTTATCTTTGACTCATCTTTGATAAACCAAATGAGTTGAATCACAAAGTCGCGAGTAAAACTCAACTAAAACATTTTTTAGGTTTGTGTCACACAGAAAAACAACTTAATCCATGAAGTAGCTCGCCAAGAGATGTACTGCGGACATTTTTATTTTACACTCTTTGACTCGGCGTTCTGACTTGCTGTATCCAGCGCTTTTTGTTTTTACTTCCGTTCTCCCGCTTCCTTTTCAAGATTAATGAGTTCAATGTATGGTAAAGGTTTGGCTACACTGTATTTTGTTTCTATTTTGCGATATTTAGAGTACTCATCTAGCCGTGTTGTATGTAATGTATTTAATACTGTAAAGTGAGTGGATGAAGGCTCGTACATACCTACGTACTACACAGTATACAGTATCAGATATTTTTTATTTTTTTTTATTTTATTTATTTATTCAAACAATTTTAACACTATTACAGCGTATATGCCAAGGCAGTGTTAAAAGTATAGCAAAACGTAACTTAACATTAGGTATTTACATAATTTAGTCGAACAATTAAATAGGTACAATAATGGATAATAATAAAGATAAATTTTACTTAAATATTTTCTAAAATAAACTGTGATACCTCAATGAGTTTCGGCAGGTTGAGGGCAAATATATCGACATCATTTTCATTCAGGTAATTGATTAAACGAATTGCATTAGACAACGGTGCAAACTTTAGAAGGTTAGTCCTTGATGGAAGCACACTTAACAAAGCCGGGCGACGGCGCGCGCCTACTGCTCCATCCGGGGCACGCAGGCGCAGTGCTGCCAGCACGTCCGGCTGATGCAAGGCACCGCGAAATACCCTCACTACGTACTTCACTAGGGCTAAGTCTCTTCGCACCGACAGCCTACAGTACCCCACCATACCCAGTACAAATAAACTTGGGTACATGAGGGGGTAAAGAGGGTAAACTCCGTACTCTTTCAAGTACAGAAATCGAGTAAATTTGTTTTGTATTTTTTCTATCATAAGCCTGTACTTAGCTTCATGCGGATTCCATATGATAGCATTGGTCTCTAAATTACTACGCACTAGGGCATTGTATAAAATTTTAATAACTCCTATATTATTGATATCAGAACTTTGCCTTAATAAAAACCCTAAATTTCGAAAAGATTTACTACAAATACTGACAATGTGCCTTCGAAACGTCAAGTCAGGAACCATTTGTAAGCCCAGGTCACGCACAGCCGACACCCGCGGCAACACCGCACCTCCCAACTCATACTGGAAGTGCAGCGGGGCGTGCGCACGGCTATAACTCATTACACAGCACTTATCTATATTAAAGTAAAGCTTATTGGCTACACTCCATCGGTCTACTCTATCTATATCCTGCTGAAGCTCAACACAATGGCCAGAGTCTGCCACAGCAAGGAATACCTTCAGGTCATCCGCAAAAAGTAAACACTTCGCTGTCTGGGTGACATCTGGTAAATCATTTATCATAATGATGAATTCCAGAGGTCCCAGATTACTTCCTTGACTCACACCTGAAAATGTGTAATACGGGTCCGAACTATAACCTGCATATTCAACATACTGCTGTCTATCACTAAGGTAACTCGCAAAGAATTTAAGTAGATGCGGTGTAAAGCCTACCTTAGCAAACTTTGATAACAGTATGTCATTATCCACAGCATCAAAAGCTTTCCGGAAGTCAAAATAGGCACAGTCCACCTGCCCGCCAACGGTAGCATCTAGAGATGGCGCCAAGTAAGATACAAACGAAAGCAAGTTGCTTCCCGTGCCCCGACCCGACCGGAAGCCATGTTGTTCGTCACACAATCGAATATTAATTTGCGAATAGATACACTTATGTAAAATAGTTTCAAAAACCTTAGAGAACGCAGAAAGAACGGCTATCGGCCTGTAACCACTGACATCCGACCCAGCCCCCCCCTTTAGGAACCGGTATGACTCGGGTAATCTTCCACCTGTCTGGATAATGACATTCCCTCAAACATAAGTTAAAAATATGTAACAATGGCTCCTCAAAAATAAAGCGACAGTCCTTAACAATATAAGGAGGTATACCATCCGGACCAACAGATAGCTTAGGTTTGAGTGCGCGTAATGCAGCACGCATGTCGCTAATTGTAAGTTGAGCAACATGCACGCGCGCAGCATCCGCGCTTGTTCCCGCAGCCGTACGCTCCGCTTCCCTTGGGTCTAACCTAGGCCTCGTCTCGTTGTACACTGAGTGAAAATAAGCAGCAAAACATTGCGCACATTCATTATCTTTCAATTCCACCCCGTCCTTGGTAACACGACTTTTTTTACGGTTTTGCTGTTTACATCTAATAAAATTCCAGAAAGATTTCGGATCATTTTTAAAATTAATCTGTAGGCTCTCTTGATACGCTTCAAAAATGATACTAAGCTTACGTTTTACTAAAGTTCGATATTTAGAAAACATTAAATAATCATAATGTGATTTAGATAATTTGTATAATTTGTGATACTTCCACTTTTTTTTTATAACACCTATCAGTTCAGCTGTATACCAAACAGGATAAGAATGTTGAGATCTATGTTTGTGTCCAGTTAAGTTCGGCCGTCGCCTAGGCATGCATTCATTTATTACTTCGTACATAATTTCATAAAAAAGTGACAAGGCAGACTCAGAATTATTGATTTCATATAACTTACTCCAATCCATGCATTGCAACTTAAAATACAATAGGGAAAAATCACATTTAGAAAATTTCCAATGAGGATGGTATAAAGGCTCCCTATCTCGGAACGATCTATGAACCTCACTACGATTGTTAGCCGATATCGCCATACAGGCTACAAGCGGTGGATGTTGTATGTCTATATTAACTAAATGCTCATCCGCCAACGTAACTTCCAAGTCATCCACAGATGTCAATATTAAATCTAGCATACGGTCTTTAGAATTCAATATATTATTTACCTGCCGAAAACCACAGAAAGCATTCACATACTCCATATAACTATGTATTTCCACAGTCGCAGAAGGCAAATTAAAATCACCTAACACCAAAACTTTGTTGTAATTAACACAAACAGTTTCCAAAATATTAAATATATCACATGCTTAACGGTTTGGTGAGTACCTTAAATCCGCTAAGCCCCGCCGCACATCAGTCATACATTTGTGACTCGATAATTGTGGCGCCACATTTGAAACGCGACATCATGAATTTTTGTAGCGCGAACAACGCCTAGCCACAAAATGCACCCGCCACAAATGTTTCCTCGGTGTGCGTGCTCACGTACAAATGTATTGGGGCGTTAAATGTGTCGCGTTTCAAATGTGGCGCCACAATTGTGGCGTCACAAATGTATGCCTGGTGTGCTGCGGGGCTAACATAATTTGACATTTGTCCATACAAACCTGTTAAATATGATAACATATTTTATTTTGTCCACAGATAGTAGATGGAAACGCAAAAACCGACGTTTCGAATCGGAAAGAGCCGGGACTTTTCTGTGGCGAGATTGAACAGCCCCAGACATTCATCTCGGAGACTAACTTCGTGAAGATCGTCTTCCACGCCGACAACTTCACAGACCAGACTTATTTTAGCTTTGACTCGCGGTAAGTACTAATATTTAGGTAATGTTGGTTTGTTTGTTCGACAGATGTAATCTCCGAAACTACTCAGCCGATTTCAAAAATTCTTCCATCGATATATAGGCTATATTTTATTCCGGTAATTTCAGTAGTACACCCGTGCAATGCCGGGATGTGCTCTTAGTCCTGTTCGTCATATCCTTAACTATTTTTATGGAACCTACTCGTAAAGCCGTGCTGCTAGCTTTCTTTTAAAATGAAGGATATTTTCTAAAACCTATGTGTTTGTTGCAGAGCTGAGCAGCAATTTGAAGTTTACCTCAGATATGGTCAGCATCCAGAACTGTATCCTAACAGAAGAGGAGAGGTCGTGGCTGGGTGAGTGCAAACATTCAAAATCTTATATCTACCCGGGTATATAATTCTGAATACGTTCAAAATTCTTATATACAGGTTTTTATCGCGTTAGTTACCTTATTTATTTATTTCCCGACGTTTCGACCATTTTACAATAGTCGAAAGTATGAATTGTGATCGCGAAAGTTTAAGAAATAACATAATTTTGAATGTTAAGAATCCAGATTCTCGAATTAATTATTTAAGAGCGTATTAACCGATAAAGAAGTTATTTGTTGATAGATTTGTGTGGACAAATTTAATATGAATTTACTCGCCTCATAAAAGTTCATTTTTAGGCCTTCATTAGTATTTTATGTGCTCCACTTTTCATACTTTAAACCATACAACACGTTTATTATAAACATAAATTATGTGAACTTTATTGTGTACAGAATTTATTGTCAATTCATTTTAACATTCAACAATAACCTCTAAAATTCAAATAAAGCTGCAATGTATCGAACATTTTTCAATGCACTTTGCCATACCGATCCATGCATGTGTTATAAGCAAATATTTGATACCTGCAGGCAATTTACATTTCACAAACACTAAAACAGAGTTTGGGAATAGAGAAACATAACATTTTGATGGGTGTTTTTAGTGCTTGTTAGTTTGTAAAATACAATATAGAAAACAAAAACTAAATAGCTTCCAGCTGGTTTCTCGCCCGCAGATAATCAAAGCTTTTGAAATTATCAGTGTGCGAGATTGTTGAAATCAAACGCAGAAATACTTTTCATAAATTGCATGGAATAGGCTTGCCCAGCACCTAAACCATCCTCTCAGCTTAGCCGGCCATATCCACAGGAAAGACAAGGTCAATACGTATGGGGCTGACTAGCCGCGGGTTTCCTCACGATGTTTTCCGATGTTCATAAATCAAACCATATAATATCTAAACGAATATACTGCGCAAATCATGAATATGAATATCGGCAAACATTATTACTTTCCTACTAATCACCGGTGCCGTGTCACATATTGGATCGCTCCGGGCGCTCCAATTTGCAGACCGATGGCTTTCCATATTCAAATTAAAATGGCAATATTACTCACATTGAATTGAATTGGAAACGGATTATTTTTTGGTTTTAGAATTGGGGCGAGTGTATTTTAGTGGTGAGTGTATGCAGTCTAAGTTGTAGAGCTAAAGCGGGTTTAGTTATCTACATACATACATAAAATCACGCCTCTTACCCATGGGGGTAGGCAGAAACCACGGATCTCCACTTGCTATCCTGACACACCTCTTTTACTTCATTCACTATTTAGTTATCTTTTCGCCTAAACTTCCACATAATAAATTATAAACAATGTATCATCCTAGTTCACGAAAATATTCGTTTAATTTGCGACTCGCATCACGACGAAATAAAGAGCAGTTCAATCCCAAAAGCGCTTGGTTCGTTTCTCTATAACTGGCTGAAACTTGCCATTTAATTCAATAGAATAACTCTGTATAAATGATACTGTCACACGCGTAATTACGACGAGTGGGTACCAACTAAACGAGCCACCTGTGTATCAGGTCGGAATTTTTCTACCTAAACAGTGGAGTTTGTGGCAATAATGGGGCAGACCACCTACCCAATGGTCGGACGATATTGTGAGGGCGGGAGGAGACAGTGGTTCCTGATGCCACAACACCGTCAAGAACTCAAGACTGGTGTGATAGAGAAGGCCTTTACCAAGCAGTGGGTGTTGCCGGCTAAGTAGATCAATAGATAAGAACAGCGAAGTGTACTAGCACACACTATTACATGATAAACGATGCATACAAAAGCTATTTTCAGAAAGTAGCACGCGAAAATAGTTCTTATTGAACCAACACTGTAACTAATGAGAATTTTATTCACTGCCGTTTCGCTTGCGTGTGTGTGTGTAATGAAGTTCGAGTCTACCTGCGACCTTATTTAAATCATCCGCCAAATTGCGAAGCTCAAAGAGAGTAGCACGTGACGAGAATTTTAAAAGGCTATGGGTCGCTTTTGTCTGACGGGAGTTTTAGTACATTACAGAGTAGAAAATTCAATGTAAAGTTATAAAAAGTACCGAAGACTTATATCTTTGATGTGTTAGAAATGTTAGACAAGTATAATATGGTACAAAAAGAAGAAAAAAAATGAAACTTTTAACTTTAACCTTTAACTTATACTTTTTGCACATTTGCACGGAAAAGTATCAGTTTTAAATAGTAGAAGAGTAAAATATTATCAAAATAAGTTTCGAAAAACTACCACCAAGGACGACACAAACAATGAAAATAACTGGCAAGCGATTGAAAATATTTTAGCATCTTTCACTTCGTCTCATACTTTCATTCACACATTGATGGTAAATCTTTCGAAATCGCCAGCTCAACATACCAAATCATCGCCCAAATAAATCATGTTAGGCAATTACTTAAGCTTATCCCCAACCGTCGCAGAATCATTCCCGGGACATTGGCAACCAAATGGTCCACTTTGGTCTATACGTGACCGGAATGGGGTATAAATCGCCTGGAATGGTGGATACTCAACGCTTACCTTGCCAAGTGTGATCTATGTCAGTAATCAAGGTTTTCAAATGGAGTTGACGATAGAGCTGTTAATGACTGAATGGTATAAGCGTGGGTATAAGTGTGGATGGTACAGATAGAAGCCTGTGTCCAAATTGGTGATATTTTGTAAGGGTTCGCAGATTCTACCTGATAAAAGCACCTTTAATTTCATTAAACATATGGGTTTCATTGATATTTTTTGCGTCATTATTATTGAATGTCATATTTATTGCTCTGAGAAGTGTTTTTTTTTAATTTAAAAAACATATTAATGAATACTGGTATATATTGTGTCACAAATAACCAAAACAATGAAAAAAATAATAAATAACATAAATTTTATCGCTGGAATAAATGTCTACATTACTTAGTCATAAATTCACTTTACAGGGGATTTTTTAAGGAGTTTACAAATTTACACACTCAACTGATGTGTAAAGTTGACAAATGACAGCGGGCGTAAAGAACACAAAATGTCGATTTTGTTTTGTTTTGTTTGGATCTGCCGTTATAAGTCCAAACCGAAATTTTGCATTGAACTTATTTACTTGGTGGATATTTGTACCTAGCTTTCCTAACATACATTTTTTTCTGCAGGTCTTACTGTGAACGAGTATTTAGAGACTGTCGCCTGCAGACCTGCTACGTACAATCTGCAGCGTATCCTGGAGTGTACCCTAGGAATCTACACTGCAGGTATACAGACCATTTGCAACCAGTTATAGTCTAATAAAAAAATTGTTTTTTTTTTGTAGTCAAGTTGAATTTTTTTACATTGTTGGTCTTTTTAAAAAAGATTTGTCAATTTAATATAGGTTTAAAGAATGCATTTATCTTTACAGAGGCTAGGAGCTGACTAGCATCGCGGGCTTCATCACGATGTTTTTCTTCACCGTTTAAAGCTCGTGTTATGCTCAGGATACACGAAGACACCAGACACTATGACACTCAGTGTATACATCGACTGTCTGCGTGTGTCGACATTTGTGTCGAGTGTCAGTGTCGTCGTGTATACTGAGCATTAAAGCGCATAATTCATTATTACTACACATCAAATTACCATAATACCGTCTATCTTGCTACGGCACAAGTATCAGACACAACAATTTGGTAATCTTTCAATTGAAAATAATCCTTTTGAGGTCGTCTTATTTGACCCCTTTGGCATTGATTGAGTAATTGAATTTGTTGGGTTGAGATCCCAAAAAATAATCCATTAAAGAACTTAATTCGTTTTGACCCGTTTCACGAATGTTTTTTGGGTTAAATAGGTAAATTACTTTTATAGAATAAGTAAACTTTATATTTTACATAAAACTGTACTCATGTTCCAAAAATCAGGCTATACTGTAAATTCGACCAGACTACGAAAGTTAAAATTTATTTGAACACCTATAAAATAATGATACAAGATTTTTAAAAGAAAAAACGATATCTAGGGTACATACTTTGTTATATGTTATGTAGAAATAATTAAACGAATTAAAAATGCAGTGTCCTAAAGAGACATATCGCCGCCCCCACCGAATATCATTGTAACCGACCATTACGATAGAAGTGCTTTTATTCGAAATAATTATTGTAGAGGCCCGATTACACCTTGTCAATTTTTTTCAGCTCATTCGTACGAGTACTTTAGGATTTAGACAATATGTAATGGTTATTAAAGTATTATTCGCCGGAAACTATGAACACCTTTTCCCCCGAATAACATCGTAACAGGTTAATACCGACACCAAACTGTCTTACTTTATATAGTAAGCTGTCATTACGATCTTATTCGGGTGTAAAAAAACATTTTTATTTTGGCACTATCCATTACCATATTATTCGGGTAAAAACTATGAGTTGTTGTGTATTGTAAAAGTATTTACGATTTATCTAACCAGATAATTTGAATTGTAATGTTGAATACTGTATCCTTCTTGGACAACAAAAAATAGCAATCAAGATAACGATGATAGGGTCGCGATGGTTTGAAAATTAATGACAGGTTACGATAGGTACACTGATATAATATTTGGTGTTTGACAATAACATAGATATTTTTTTTTAATAAATAGGTTTATTAGAGACGAGTGGAGACGAGAGAGAGAGAGGACTAGCTCTTAATAGAGACGAGTGGAGAAAAGGAAGCGTGGCCTTTACCCTGCGGTGGAACGCTACAGGCTCGTAATAATAATAATAAATCGGTTTATTAATCCTCGATTTTTAACTATTTTTAAAATTAAATATCGAATAATTTATTAGAACACTGTGCAGGTACTTAGGTAAGTAGGTAATTAAAATAACAAAAACTTTCACTATTTTAGCTCAATAACTCAAATAAATAGATACTTAGGTACTTACCCAATAAGTAAGTACCTAAAGTGTGTGGTGTAAAGGAACTGTGTCACTCACTTAACCTCTTTTTTTCACTTAAATATTTCTCTGTTTAACTAGTAATTAGTTATTCACATTTTACTCGTGGCCACATGTAACGTATTGGTTTTCGCCTTATATTACACCCGGTTCACCAACGCTCTACCACTCGCACTGTAACACAACCGTCCGGTATGACGACTGGGGTATGACTGACTCGTGACATAAGGGCCCCCGCAGACGGCCGACTTTTTGTAGGTGGAAAAGTAGGTCGCTTTTTCGACCGATTTTGTCACCTACTTTGCCACCGACTTCAACGCACACGACCGTCACTTTGTAGGTGGCTAGTGAGGGGACAGCACGTCGCAAAATATTATAACGGTGGATTTGCAAAGGAAGATAAGTATAGCTAGCTCTCTTTTCTTATGTAAGTAGGTACCTACCTACCTAACCAAAAACTTTTGCGTGTGATAGTACCTATGTTCAACAACATGGTACCTACCTACAATACAAAGGAAGGAGGAGGTACTTTGGTTATAATCCTTTCTACTAATCCTACAAAAATTCCTACTATAATTTGCTTATCGAAAGTTTGTGAGTATGGATGTATGGTTATTTCTCTTTCACGAAAAAACTACAAAACCGATTGTATACTATGGGATATAGGTAGCTAATGACATGGCTAATACATACGCTACTTTTAACCTGATATTCCCGCGGAATTCGTTGAAATTACTTTAAATTACAATAAATACTTAATAAATTACATGGTTAGGTAAGTAACATTATTATTATTAATCCAATAACAATAAATTATAATTATGAATGATTGAACCTACTTATCTACCAGAAGTGTACCTAGGTACCTAAGCAAATAAAATTCGGAGTAAATAGTCCACTAGCGGAGTAAGCTCTATCACTTATTCCGAAAAGCGCATCACTAAACGACCTACACTTTCGGAGTCGGTGTCGGGTCGGTCGGAATGCCACCTACTTTTTTCTCACCTACTTTGTAGGTCGTGTGCGTTGCGCTATTGTTGTCAGTACGTTCTATTTTTCGACCGATTTTTCCACCTACAAAAAGTCGGCCGTCTGCGGGGGCCCTAAGCGCCTGATACGGTAGTTATACACTACAGTGTGATAGTTAAGTTTCAAGATCCTCGTCAGATCCTCAAATTGTTTTTAAGTGGATGCTCCCATCATCATCTTTCTGCCCTTATACCACTATGTGGGGTCGGCACAACATGTATTCTTCTTCCACTTCCCTCTTTCAGACGTCATCTCTCAGCAGTCAGCACTCACACCTTTCTTACTCATGTCATCCTTCACACAATCCATCCATCTTTTCTTGGGTCTACCTCTATACCTATATTCATCCACATTCATATCAAGTACCTACTCTCCTCAGGGATGCTCCCATATTATGCACAAACATCATCAAGAGTACAAAGATTTTCATAACTCAAAAGATCATTAACATAGTATTCCAGCTCAAGTTTTGCCACTATCCTTAAAAGTTAAAACGTGTGCATTCGTATACATTGTATAACGGCTTGATATTAAAACCAACCATTTTGCACTAGATGGTTTATTTTAAACAACATTCATTAGGCACGCTCAACCGGTCATTGCAGTAGGTACTTTACTCACCTACCTGAAACATTTCTACGATGGAATATTAATGTCCACCTAAACTTCAAGTAGACAATAGCTTATTATGGAAGGTCAGAATTAAATAATAGTAGGGAAATGGATAGATTGATGTAGTAAGTAGATACTTAAATAGAAGATTGCATTTTCCTTTCAAAACAATGTTTTTTTTAACTAGACCGAATGATTATGATCGTAGGTACTTTTCAAAGCTGGGCACCGTTAATCAAATAGTTAACTTCGTTAATCGTTAATCCGCTACAAAAAAGTTAGCTTTGTTAAACGTTAAAGCGTTACATTTCGGAAGAATTAACGCAAGTTAACGTTAATCGTTAATCCGTTAATATGTGTAAAATTACATTTTTATATCGTTGCGTTAGTGAACTTAAAAAGTTAACTTAAAAGTTAATCCGTTAATCAAAATGTTAACTTCGTTAGTTAACGATTAACTGATTAACGAGTTAATGCCCAGCTATGGTACTCTTTACGTAATATTATACATTTCTACTGATCATTATATCAAAAATGCATCAATTTGTGAAAATACATGAATAAATAGATAGATGGATGGAAAAATAGATATTAGGATGTTTGTTACTCTTTCACGCAAAAACTACTTAAAGAATTTGGCAGAAATTTGGAATATATCTAGTTAATGACCTGGAATAACATAAAAACTACTTTTTATACAGGTAGGTACCACGTAGATTTAGCTGCGGGCAACTAAGCAATATATTGCTGTAGTAAGTTAGTACTGAACTAAACGATTTTATTTTCGTTCCAAAACAATGATTATTTTTATACTAGACCAAATAATTATGAATCTAGATACTCTTTACTTCATAATGTACTATTTTACTAATTAACAATATTAAAAATGCTACAATTAAAAAAAATACATGCATAAATAGATAGATGGGTGAAAAAGTGGATGTGTGGATGTTTGTTACTCTTTCACGTGAAAACCACTGAACGAATTTGGCTGAAACTTGGAATAAATATAGTTTATGACCTATAATAACATATAGGCTACTTTTTATACAGGTAGGTATAACGTAGTCTTAGCTGCAGGCTATTAAGCTTATTTTTTAATACAATTGCGACGAAATATACATTAGGATTTTAAACGGTATTCGTTATTACAATAATCAAACTTCATTCACTTGCCATGGAAAAACATCGTAATCCAGTTTTACTATATTTGACATTATTTGTTATTACACCGAATACTATGGTAACATCACAATACAGATGCAGACAGATACAGTCGATACCGCATTTTGGCAGTCAATACTATCGCGTTTGACTATTACTGTACAGATCATGTCAACGTTTTACACGAATAATATGGTATTGTTAGTTTACAATAGTAAATAAAATTATTGATTTATGGTAATATTTATTCTTTAAATATCTGGGTTGTGGTAAATTGTAGATTTGTTTTAGTAACATTATATTATTTGTTATATTTTAAGCCATGTTTTGGCATATAAACGATCTTCCTAGGTAAACTAACAGAAAAGTTATAGACCAAAAACCGTTTTTTAATTCTCTTGAACAATTTGGATTTTACGGTTACGATTTTATTCGGTGGGGGCGGCGATATAGTTCAACCATCCAGCTTCTCACTGAAGCTTGACTATTTAGATTGTTAAGGGATCGCTATAAAAAAAGCTAGGCCCAGACCACCAGGTTCTTGCCTGATTCTTTCCCTGGTGTAGGGAGTTGTTTTGGAACAGGCAATAGAGTCACCTAGCTTTTAGGACTGTACTATTTTGAGCGATCCTTGAGGTCCTACGAAATAAACATATTTTTCTTTCTTTCTTTCTTTCCAGCAAATTGTAATTTTATTTGTACAAGAAATGGTAACATTAGGTATGCTTTAATCGTAGGTATTTTGTTCTAGGTATCACTTAAACACAAGACTGCCATACATCAAGCTATACATCGAGAACGAAGAGTTTAATATAGACGGACAACGATGCGAGAACATTATGACTTGTCCTATGCGGCCGATCACATCTGGTGAGTATTGCAACTGCAAGATACTTACGAGTCTGAAACTTTTGATAACCTCTGTAGGCAAAGCCAGAGCAACTAGTGCACTTATTTGAAACCTTATGTTAATCCTACCAGAGGTAGTTTGATTTATATCTTTGTTGCTTTAAGCTCTGTCTTTATTTTTATTATTTTCACATACAACTATCTTCACAGATTATCCTAAATATTAACGAAGACAACTAAAAAATACTAAATAAACAAAACAAATTAATGTACAAATTGAATCCTACATTCAAAGCTAAATTTGTTAATAATCTGTAATTCGTTTTCATTTGTGTACAGTAATTCTCTTTATTCTATTCTAAATAATGTACAATTACATTTAAAGTTGTCGATATACTATTGCTAAACTAATTCCTTTTAAGTTTCAAAACGTTCATGAAAACAATTTTGAAAAGTCATCGCAAGTCTCAAATTCTATTCTATTCTACCCAGCCGGTAACACCCACTGCTGGGTAAAGGCCTCTTCTCTATCACGCCACGCTTGGCGATGTTGTGCCATCCGGATCCACTCTCAAGTCTCAAATAATAAAGAATAATTTTAAAAGCTACATATATTCTACCAAAGATCTCGCAAAATAATCTCAATACAAGAAAATTGGATTGCTATAAAATATTCACACGCGAAAGGGATAACCGTTACTTCAGCAAGTCCAGACATAAAGAGCCATACGGGTCGAACCAAGGTCATATAGGATAGTTGACTCAATCCAATTTAGATAAAAGGGTCGATTGAGCCCTCAATGATTCTATTGGCCTGCATCGCCAATCAGGACAAAACAATCAAAAAGTTTACCTAATTCTATAGTTTTGAAAGAGACTGTTTGTTTGGGTTTTCTGTTACTGGGGTTAAGCAAATAAAATGTTAAGCAAACAAAGGTGTACAATGAGGATCTTTTAAATTTACTTAGCGATTTCATTAAAATAAAACAATGATTCTACTTAACCTGGGTTTGATACCATAAATTCAGTTGCGGTGAAACCTCTATGACGTCATAATGCATGTTAAACACATACACAAATGAAATGAAATGAACTATAACACTATAGGGGTTTCGTATACAGTATATTCAACCAGAATAAACATCAAAACTCTCGGTAAATACTCCTAACTCTCAGACCAAAACCCTTATCAAACAAATATATCTTGTCCAGTAAAGATTTCCTTTCTCCCTATAGCCCATAGGTACCTAAAGGTCGACAAATATCTAGTATCCCCGAGGCCGAGTCTGAGAACCGTGCAGACAGGGCGAGTAACTAGTCATTAGCAGTGATTGTGTGACTGGTTAAAAATTCCTAAATTCGAAAGCTCTGATTTCGTTCTCAATAGAGTAAAAAAAAAGAACTGTCTGAGTGACATCTCTAAAATTAACAAATTTTTATAAAATTGAGGTGAATTTATGTAGTTTTAGTCAGGCGCAATGGTTTTGGTCAAGTCTACCCACATTCACTCTCGCCTAAAGGCCTCCGTTATGGCTACGACTTTAAAATACGGGACCGACTATTTAACGTGCCTTCCGAAGCGCGTAAGCGCTCAGTTGATTATGCCACTTGCGGTCACCCCGCTATGTTGTGACCGCTGAATGTTGCTAACTTCGACGATCTATCATGAACGTCAGCAAGCTTCGTCACGAGCGCATCAAAACCAAAGTTGGCCACATACTCATACAAACTAACTTTATTTAGGTAATTTTTTAAGGATTATGTTCAAATTGGGTAATTGACTTGCTAGGATCGAATAAACTCTGACAGATTTACTATCGTCGTGTGAACATTACCTTTCCATACCATCGTGAACTTTTATTAAACAAAGGATGATAAACGACGACTTACCCAGCAATATCAAACATTCTCCATTATATTTTTACATAATTCCTCAAGTGGCAGGGAAATTTATTGACGTCGTAAATAACCTGTGGCCAATAATGGGGTATTAAATCTGAAACTTCTAGTTGCGTTATTAAATTCTGAAGTAGGCTATTATTGTAATAGCTTTGCTGAGGTGTGATATGAATGTGATATTACATTATGTTTCACTGAATAGAGGAGAGGAATATAAAGGTTTTCTATTTTGGATCGCCATGTTTTTTGTTATTATAGTTCTTAAAACATAAAAAAAATATAGGTTGATTTACAACCCCATTTTTCTAAATGCACTTCCTTTCTTCCTTCGTATGAGCAAGGGGCCAACTAAATGCACTAACGGAACGGAACGGAACAAATATCTGCAGAACATACGAGTTTCTACTTACATACAAACATTTGTTCAGTAGCGGAATCGAACCCGCAATCTCCGCGTCTCAGCCGGGCTTTCGCCACTGCGCCACAGAGGTCGTCAGATCTTTAATAATAGTGATAATGTTCCACAGGCTCAGAAAACTGTCCATACGACTACATTAAGATATACGATGGCAAGGACGAGTCGGCAGCCGTGATAGGAACTTTTTGCGGCATGGGCAAGTTCCCCTACTCCATCATCGGGACTTCCCAGGATCTGTTCGTCGAGTTTGTCAGCTCGCCAGCAGGTAAGAAACTTAGGCCTTTGCATCTTTGTATGATTTATTCAGCGTCAGGGCGTCAGGAGGTAATCTTTGCCTACACTTAACGAGACACTGTAGTGCCTGGGACATTGTTGAGATGGAATAGGCTTGCCTAGCACCTAAACCATCCTCTCAGCTTAGCCGACCATATCCACTTGAAAATGATCAATACGTGTGGGGCTGACAAGCCGCGGGTTTCGTCACAATGATTTCCTCCATTGTTTGTGGTTCGTAATAGAACTCATTATTTAGTTTCTTCTACTTGAAAACCAATCAAACTTATATTTGGCAGAGTCTGGTTAAATCCAACAATTTTTCATGTAAATCTTTTTATTAATCCAGAAAAATGTATAAAATTCCCCATAACCTTAAAAGTAAGGAGACCCATAAACTTCAGATCCGTTAACCTATTTTATACTACTCATCTTTATTAGGAAAGTTTCGTTATTTTATGTTGGTTATAACGACGAGAGATAAAAAGATCGTAACGCACCTTAAAATGCAAGTTTCACAAAGAATAAAATGTTTTTAACATTAGCACCATCTCTGCAAAACAACCGTCTCGTATTTAGAGTTCATACTCAAGCGTGAATCGTGTCTCACGTCACACATTCTATATTTTTCCTCAAACACTTGAGAAAAAGAGTGAGAAAGGTGTGAGTGCTGAGATGACGTCTGATAGAGGGACATGGAAGAGGAACACGTGTTGTGCCGACCCCACATAGGGATAAGGGCAGGAAAATGATGATGACTTGAATCGCTCTAACCAGGTCCTCTGCTAAATACTGGATTCCACTTCAACGTCGGCAACTGGCCTGGTCACGTTGAAGCTCCAGGGTCTAGAGTTGGTACTTGTGATTGGCTGCTGACTGCTGAGTCCTTAAAGAAGTCTGGAGACACGGAAGGAATCTTTCTCTCTGTGGCTCACTGGTACCCACCACATACGTCCTGTACATACCTGATGCAAGGATTTCCTGGGCAGGTCGTGAGGCTATACTTTCCAAGGTAAGCTTAAAACATAAAAGTAACTATAGATAACTGATCAATTACAACTTCATAGCCACAATTTTTTTTATAGAAATTGGTTATTGTCTACAATATTGTTTTTCTTATGTTAAGTAAAAGCGAAACTGTGTTGAGCTGAAAAAAAAAAGAAATCAAAATCGTTGTAAAAATGGCTCAACTACGCCAAGTAAATTATAATCTTGATCTTTTTCAACAAATTAAAATAAAGAAAGCGCTGGTCTCACTTCTCAAGCGAGACCTTCCAACCATCAGTTTTTAAGTGTTATAATTTATCTATCGTCGCTATCGAGCCAAGTTTTTCAAATGTATAAAAATATTCGTTCATTCAAGCTCCCAAAAGCGGCGCTGCACTGAATTCTCATACTTTTTAAATCCTTGACTCATCGAGGATAGTAGGTACTTATAAATACCAAGTGATATGGCCTCCATATAGGTAATCTGCCAATCGTAAGAAATCTTGTATATTTGTGTTTTTCCCCAGTTTCCGGATCAATCGTATAGAATCCCCTATCGTACCTTGGACTGGTGACTGCGGAGAGTCCCTCACTCTCTACGACGCGCCGAGACCAGACGATGCTCGCATCATCAAGACCTTCTGCGATACCTTCAGTAGACCAATGGAGAAGCACGACTTTGTTTCAACTGGGAATGCTATGTTTGTACGATTTGAGAGCAAGACTGGAAGCTATAGTGGGTAAGTTTCCACTAGGTCTTATGGAAAATAATAATGATCAATACTGTATTCCCAAGAATTACTCTTTCGGCAGACATAATATTCTTTCAGGTCTTTTTGGAAATTTTTGCATGCTATAGAGGTGTTTAACGAGGTAGTCATTAGTTAAAAACAAATTTACTACTCGTACATGACCACGATAAAGTGTCTTTAGAAGAAATCTACAAAACCGTCGAAAAACCTGTTCAATTTAACTGTGATTGGTGGGTTTGAGCATAACACTAAAGGGTAGATTTTTTTTATATTGTAGATACTCGTAGACTGAGGGATATTTATTATCAAGTACAATGTATTAAGAAAACCCTGTCACATCCAAAAGGAGTATGTCCAGTAGGGTAGGAATTCCAATAACTTTGCGTAATAAATAACTTCTTCGGGTCTCACAGACTTTTTTATATACTTACATAGTGTATATCTGAGGATTAAGCGTATCTATAAATTTCATATAGTAGGTACCAGTGACAAGAATGCCTCACATTCTTACCATTAAACGAGTTGCAGCAGCTCTGTAAAATGTAACCTATTCATTATGAATTGCAATTTAGCTTGCTAAGGCCAAGGCTCTGAAATGTATTCTTCTGATCAATGAGTAAAAGTTAGATGGCAATAGACTTTGCAAACGGATATTTAAAAAGAAAAATATCAAATAGATCTCAAAACACCAAAATAAAACATAAACTGTTCTGAAACTGATCATTTCGAACGACCACATTTGTCGATGATTGAACTGTCCCCGGTCACCGCAAACTGACTGTGTTTTAACCGAACTCAAAAGGGACCACTTTATCTGACAACAATTAATTAATTTTTCACCGCACGCACCCAACCACATTTTGTATGATGAAGTAGCCATTAATGCATGCATGTGTTTGAAATTTACCTACGCGTGGGAGGTTTCAAAATACATTGTTCCATGTTTACAAAATTTCGAACCAATGACCAACACTCAAGCTCAGAGTGGGAACCCAAACGACATACCCTTTCTTAACCTTCTACTTTTACCTCACTTTTTGGAAAATCATAAAAAATCTAACAGAGAGGTATCAAGAATATTAAGTTAACTCACCTGGTACTAAAAGTAACATTTTGATTGTTTCTTAATTATTTTCGAAATATAAGTTTACGAGCACAATTTAATGTATCTCTTGTCCACAGCTCATCTCTCTACTATTGGGCCCATTACGACTTCTTCAACAACACCCGCTTCGGTGAACCAGTGCAAGGGACCGCTTGTGATGAGGTCATTGCCTCTTGGAAGCAGAGGGCTGGAAGACTAAGATCGCCCCTCAACACTTTAGTCTACAAGCAGGCGCCGCCGGGAGAGGACGTGCATTGCCTGTACAGATTTGTGACGGATAAAAGGATTTATGCTAGGGTCATCTTGACTATTCTGAGCGTGAACTTCAAGGTGAGCTAATTTTGACTTAATTTGATAAAATGGTTGGACATCCAAGCAATTTAACGTGTTTCAAAAGTGTAGGTACATAATTTTGGAATCATTAAAGAAATTTTCGACATAAACAACAAAATCAAAAACCGGTAGATTTTTAATAAAAAACATTTACATCTATGCTAATTTATATTAAATTAAATAGTAAAAGGAAAAGAAAAGAAGAAAATTTACTACACTACACTAAATGCTAATTTATATTAAATTAAATAGTAAAAGGAAAAGAAAAGAAGAAAATTTACTACACTACACTAACAAATATCGAATGAGTAACCAAACAGAGGTCGTTGAACCTGGTTTACCTTCATTTCACGAAATAGGTACCTTCATGACCCAAATAATATTCAATTTGCTATAAACGGCAACCAACAACATATTTCCACTTTTAAAAGCCATGTATTTTACCGTTAAATGATGCTACGAGCAACATTATTGTACCCGATAGAAATTCAATTTTGTGTTTTAATTTTCAAATAATCATGTTTACTGTTCACCCAATTTTAGGCTTTTAATTAGTGCCTTTACATAAACAAATATTTGCTAGATTAAACACAGCGTTATGAATAGGAGACCTACATTTTGCACTCGAATTGATTCGAGGTCTTCATAGAATACATTTTTAGGTAAATGAAATTAAATATGATCACGGCTGTATTTCTAGACACGGGCTTTAGGTAGTAGTTAACATTAACACAAACATTATTTTGTTGCAGGAACACCCATACACACCAGTCTCTTGTCAAAACTGTTACGAGGACCGAGCAGACAAGCTTATAATCTGGGAGCCCATACCTGGGAAAGCAGCGAACACTTCCCTTGGAGTCAGCACCACCCCTCTTCCTCTCCACCTTGCGGTACAAAAAGCGGTTGGTTCTTGCATTTGTGCCAAACATGCCAATACAGTATCTAGGGCAAGACCGTACAGAGTGGTATCCTCAGGTGAAACCTTGAATCTTCAGCTGATAGTGGATAATGCACATGCAGCCGCTTCGTACTTTAAAAACCCTTCACCACTTTTCGAAGCTCGGTATGAGTTCGTTCATGGGCCTTTATGTGGTCCGGCTATTATTGCTGCGTCTGCAGCAGATGGAGAAATAGTATACCCACATTTAGAAGCCTTGGGCTACACTGAACCTCCAAACCGAATTCAGTGTATTTGGGATCTCGAAATTGAAGAGAAGAAAGATATTTACTTGAGATTCGAAAGCGTTACTTTTGCTTCAAGGCACTGTGAAGATGGCAACATCCAGATCTACCTTCCAGGAAGAGTCGAACCTTACTTATCCATATGCGGGGGTAACGTGTCTGAAACTAAAAAGCTACCAATATTCTCTTCTGGTGAACTTGGATTTGAATCTTTAGATGATCCTTTAGTAATTGAAAAGGAAAAAACGAGGTCAATAAGAATAGTGTTTATAGGAAGTGCTTCACCAGCTCGAGCAGCTTTCAAAATCATATGGACTGGACTTTCGCACATGCCCAGAAACTCCGATGGTACACTCATGACTTCACGTTTGACAGACAGCTCTAAAGCTGAGTATGGTCTGGGTTGTGATTTTATTTGTCCAGGAGAAGAAGGTCTATGTATCCCTGCCCAGTTAATTTGTAACGGGATTTTAAACTGTCCCAACGTAACTTCTACAGTGGGGAAGTTCTGGACAGCGGAAGAAAAGCGCTCAAAAGAAGCGTATTCGGAAGACAGCCTGAGAAGACTGGGTTACTGGGATGCTCTGGGAGGAATTCCATTAGGACAGTTGCATGATGAGTCGCCAGAGCTTTGTGCTGGGAAGAGGAATGCTGGAAGCGGCGACTGGACCGGGCCAGCTTTAGGGGCCGGGTTGGCTATTGCTCTCGGTGTTTGCGCGTTGGCTGCGGCCTGGCGTTTGTGTTGCCGCAAAAGGTCTCCAGATGAGGAGTCCTTGGATTACTGACATGCGGCCCGCGGTGCGCCGCACGCACCGCCGGGGCTCCATTCGCGAACACAGTCCAGGGATCTGCCCATGGACTGGACTTTGCATTGACAGACGTTTTATTGAGCGCCACCCTCGGGCCTGGCTTATTCAGGATTTTACAGTTCGTTGTACGTATCTGCAGTGAATTTCTGAAACTGCAGCATCCGTAACTTATAATAGGACTAGAAAAAATTGTCTTTAACCCCTATAGTTTAGCACCAATTTTATAATCTGACGCAAAATTGTATCAACAATCGGAAATACAGATGTACTTTTCTAAATTATTTAGAAATTGTATCTTCCGAATTAAACCAAAAGAGTTTTCTCCCGCCAACCAAATTTCAAGTTTCTTTCATTGTGTTAACTGAATACTTTTTCCTTAGCTGATTACTTTTTGTGCTTCCGTTTATGTAAAAAAGTATCTATATTTTTGGCGTTGCTTTAACAAATGTTAAAACCATAGATGTATACTGTGTGTACATGTTTTTTTATTATGTTGGGGGTGAGCGCTCGTGTTGTTATGTAATTATGTAAATACCCTAAGCCTGATCCTAAGCTTCACAAAATCATAGGTTAGGACACGGTGATAGTAGCCATACATACGGTTAAGTCATTATCAGTATTAATATCTAGGCGTTAAATTTTTTAACACGCTCATAATCAAATACTAATTCACAATGTTTCTCTATCCCTGTATCAGGACTGGCTTGAAGTTATGCGATTATGAATACCAACTTTGACAAGACAGTGTAAGTCAGCGGTTATAAAACCGGTTTTAAAGTAACACTGTAAATACCGGTTTTACACCAATTTTTTAATACATTCAGTTTACTGGCTCGTTTCAAACTTAATATTCAGATAAAGTATTAATTTATGTTTCACACCAAGTTCGTTAAAACGGTTATTACTTAAATAATGACCAATTTCCCAACATTGAGTAGGAACTTGGCTCAGTTTTTTATGCCATTTGAGTGACTGCCAAATTGTACTGAACTTACAAATAATTATGTTTAATAAGTACCAAGTAAGTTGGTGCATGTTAATATACTCTTGATATTATAACAAACACATACTTCACAATCGTTTCTATTTAGATAAATTATATGTGAATGTTTAAATATTACACATTTTTTTTTATTTAAGTACCCATATTTTATAATTTAATTATTTTTAAGATGATTCAATAATTTCTTCTAAACGATAAACTCTTCAAGATTTCATCTTAATATTTATTCAAGCGACATTTTAAGCATACATTTATAAGTGTTTAAGTTGTAGTATCATTTTAGTGTAAATAAATAAATCTAGGATTAAAAATTAATGAAATTGTGAACGAAGCTTGTTTTAAAAGTTAAAATGAAAGGAAAATAGCAATTTTGTTAACTTCAGCGACAGTTTAAAATAAATAGCTACGAATTATGTTAAAATTACTACCCGTTTTTTATTTACTCAATAAAATTATAAATTTATTATGAATATTGTTACAAAAAAACCGGTTTGACGGTTATTCTAATAATTTCACACTGTTAAAAGTTATTATTTCGCTTTGTAGGCAGATGGTTTTCCATTGACAGTTTCACTATTATTATAACTTCATAAAATTATAAACACTTAAAACGGGATATTTACCATGATTCGTGGATTCATGAGTTTCCCGATATTTCAGCACAGTTGCATGCGCCATGATCACGGTTAAACTACAGTTCTTGCGAGTATGTAGGTAGTCATTGGCAGACGAAACGGTCTACCCTCTTTCTCATGGTAAATTAAACATAGTAAATATCCCATTTTAAGTGTTTATAATGTTCAAAACCATGATAGCTTAAAAAGTTTTATAAATTATAATTAGTAAAGACCCAATTATACAACATTGCGGTCATTGACCTTGCAGTTAAAATGCTCAATCCCATAGAAATAAAGTCAATGCACAAGCTCCGTTTTTTTAGGTCACGTAATTTTAGATTATTTATAATAGTTGTTTATTTATAAGTTTGTTAGCTTAATTCAACCATTGGGAATGTTGATGAATAAAATTATATTTTGTACAAACATATTGTTGTTTTGTTAACTAAACCCTTGTTATTTATTGGTTTGTTAGACGGTTTCCGCCGAATTGTCTTTTCATGCATTAACTCTCCACATTCACCTATTTCATTTTACATAGATAATTCGACTGAATCAGCAATTTACTAAAACATTTTTTAGAGTAAAATTAGTAGGTGACTATGAGCTAGAGGAAAATCTGATCTCCGTAATGAAGTCACCTCTTATTTTAAAGTGTCAACAATTTTATTCATAACAGATTCACTATGTCGAACACTTTTAATTAAAACTTATTTAAATGAATTTTGTATTTAGAACAAACAAATCATGGAACTATTTAATTTTAACTATATACATATTAAGAAACATATATTTACAGGTATTTATCGCAATTACCTTAATATAACTTTATCCCGACGTTTCAACTGGATTGCACCAGCCGTGGTCGCGGGCAGACTGTTAGATACATATTTAAATAGATGAAAACAATGATTTGACTAATCATTCTGATAATTATCTAGATGTAAAGGAGAACGTAACTTAACAATACTACTGTGCTTTTTTATAATAGTTCATACTAACATACAGAAGTACAATATTTTAATATTTAATTACAATTTTATACAGTGAAATTTACAGTCAAACGTTCGATAAAATAAAATAACAGACCGTAAATCACAACAAAAACTTTGCAGTAAAACTATTTATCACAACAAAATAACAGTTTTGCATTTTATTTTCAAGTACTATGTTTTGGCACACCTGGATTTAACACGAGCTTTGAACTTTTCAAATATTTTACTACAAAGTTTTAGTCTGTTGTATTTTTACAAAAAGCACTACGGTATGTTGGTGTTATTAATTTGCAAACTAGCAATCCGATAAATGTTTTCCGGTACAACTGTTTTTTGAATTTGATTTGGATACATAATAAAAATAATATTTCATTAGCTCGTCCCGGCTTTGCACGGATGTAACTAATGAAACCCGAGATTTTACCTGGATAAAATATAGCCTATGTTCATTGGGAAAGTCTATTTCTTACCTTCATGAAAGAATTTATGAAATCTGATAAGTAGTTTCGGAGATTACAAACAAACCAACCAACTTTACCACTGTATAAATTTTAAGTAGGTATAGATTAGTATAAATATAAGTAGAAAGAACAAAGTTTTGATGATAATCAACGCTTACTTAAGAAAACTCTAGTCACAAAGCCGTGAAAAACAAAGACTTTTGGTCTAGCCGTTCATGCGTGACGCCATGACCAAAAGAAGTACAAAGGCTGTATTCGCGAGTCCGACTCGAACTTGGCTTATTTTTATAAAGTTTCGTGACAAGCGTGTGAAATATTGTTTTGAATTTAGAATACAAATCTGAATTTGGAACTGTAATCGAATTCGCTTTGTGAACGCAAATCCAATTTGGGAACATCAATAACTTTCGTATGAAGGCGAAATAATCTGACTTGAAGTCTAGACGGGTTTTGTTAAGTTGTTTTATTTAAATTGTAGCTTCTAAACTTTGTCTAGATAAAATAAAAGCTGTTAAACTTATTTTAAGTATTTCAGCGTATTATAAATTTATAATCTAAAAGTTTTATTCAAGAGACTTAATCGTGTAGGTATTATAGAAGAATGCATCATCATTATACTTCCCAGATTTGCTCTTTTTCCGAAAAATATATATATTAAATCTATGCCTTCTTGAATTTACTGAACAGAATTCCAACTACATTAACTTTCCGTTTCACAAAACCAGCAAACAATAAATTTTGGAAATATTGTGTGTACAAAAAAATTAAAGATGTTTTTAAGAAACTAATTGACTACTTTAAATTCGTTTATTTCGAGATCTATACTATCTATCTGTGTTACGGGTTCGCTATTGTCTAACAAGTTAGGTGATTTAAGGAACAAATAAAAAACAGACAGAATCAAAATATATCTACTCTACTTACTACTCTCAACTCTAAATCTCAACTTTGTACTTCAGTTGTCAAACTGAAGTACAAAGTTAAGATTTGGTAAAGCCCGCCCCTAGGTGGCTGTATTTACCGTTTGCATCAAAAAGGCATAAAAATATAATAGCAGCGAATAAAAGTCGAGTCGAGTATCCGTAACAAGCCTACAGTCTAATACCAAAGACTGACAATAGAAAGCAAAGCCAAGATTCTATTGTGTCCCGACTGAATGGAGCGCTTTTCAATTTTTCTTTAAATTTTTCAGTTTTCCCGACATTCCTTTACAAAGAATTACTCCTATTTGTAGGTTTTCTGAAGCCGTTTTTACTTCTGAGTAAGTACAAAAGAGGAAGTCGGTTGGAACGGATCTTTATTTAAGAACCTACCTCTTCAATCAACCAGTTTGTTTACGACTCTTTCTTATAGTACAGTCACAGAACAAAAAGTTTGACCAGTTTTGAATGATAATAAATTAATACCCAGGGACATTTTACACAGCGTCATCATGCTCAACAACTTAATGCTTGTGTTATGGTAACTAGAATACTGATATAGAATACTAAGATATTTATTATGTAAATACATACATTTTTTAGATAAAAAACACCCAGACTGGAAACAATTATATCTGCAGAAGATACAAACATAAATGTCCCGTAGCGAGGATAGAACCCGCAACTTCTGAGGTCAATAATATTAAATCATAAAACCCCTGTTGCCTGAATCTTCAGCTTTGACCTTCACTTCCATGGGTCACTCGTCAATAAGACGTTACAAACTAAACACTATTAGAACTCTCATTTTCGTCCCACCCCCAAAGGTCAGGTCAAGTTGGATAAGTCAATTACCATCTTAGGAAAGCCATTTCTCAGTTGGACATCTTTGGATAAGTAACTTACTTGGGTGAGTCAATGGTTTGAATTCCAAATAACGGATCAAGGTGAGTTAGAAAAGTTATGGGAGTGAGTGGGGAAAGTTACTTTTGGTGTATATAAACGTAGCTGGGATACTGTAATAGAATATTTTGCTTAATCTATATTTAAACTAATATTATAAAGCGGTAAAATTTGTTTGTTTGTTTGTTTAATCTCCGAAACTGCTCAGCCGATTACAATAATTCTTTCAGCGATGTGTAGAATGGACTGTCGGGATGGTTATAGGCTATATTTTATCCCGGTAGTGCATTAGTACACCCGTGCAGAGCCGGGACGTGTTGCTGGTTATATTGTAAACACAATCGTTCGCAAACGTTTATATAAGTAGGTACTTAACATCTAGGTAGATGTACTAATTCATGAAAAAACTTATGGGACAAATTGGGCTAATAGGTACTCGAAATATGCATAGCTTCGGACCTAAAATAATAAAAAAAACTTGTTTTTATTAATATAGGAAGAAGAAATATTATTTCTCTAACGTTTTTGTACATAATAATATACTACCAACAAACTAAGTGCGAGGTCCTTGACAAACTACTAGTTACCTACCATTCCACGTGATCACATTGACTTTTCACAGCAACCTCTCAAAAGTGATTGAGTTGAAACAAAAAAGTAACTTGCAACCAACAATTACAGAGTATGACGTAACAGACCAATTAACACGAAGTCAAAGCTACTGCAAAAAATCTAATAAAAACTTCCGCACAATGAGAAAGTTAATTACACTCCGTCGTCCGTTTGACTTGCGACTTGGAAACTTACAAAACGGATCATACAACACTGATTTTTCCAGTCGATATTGAATAACTTGGACGGAAAAGTTGTACTTGGGGCGACTTCTGCTAGTAATTGGTTGGAGGTGACGAGGGAATTTCTATAGTTTTGGACTGAGTCGAATAAAGTTTTAGGCAGTAAAGTAAACAAATGAATTGAGTTAGTTTTTTGTATGTAGGCTTAAGTTTAAAAAACAATATTGTAACCACGAAGTTTTTACCAACACCTAAGTCACCTCAGCTTACCCGGCTATATCCACAGGAAAAATAATTATGGTCAATACCTGTGGCGCTCCTACGGCCGCTGGTTACCTCATTATGTCTTCCTTAATCATTAAGAGCTCGTAAAAAAATCCATTTTATGATATAAATAACTTATGATACGAGTTATACGCTCATAGGTGTGCATACTCACTTTAGTTTTATGACTATTACCCACCAAAACCTCATAAACATGTTAAAGAATCGATTAAATGGACCAATTATTGAAAATGGCAGACAGCCAAATTGCTTTGCGTTCCGGAACTTTGGGAATGTAAATTCCCTGGAAAATACTCCAAAAACACCTAAATCGTTGTAAAAAATCCTGACTACAAATTACTAGTAAAAACAATTTCATCCAGGTGCGTGTAGCAATACTCTGCCAAGGGTTCCGTAAATATTGCTGAACTTTATCCAAAATGCCTTTACTACAACTTCACTAATTTGGGTTTAAAAGAATCAACTAAAACAAGCTAAAAACCGATTGTCAGACATGAATAGAAGCATTAATGACTGAATTTTCAAACGCTAATTAAATAAAGGCCGCATTTACCGCTAAGGAAGTTATTTTATGACAGATTTGTATGAACAAATGTCAAATTATGTCATAGATAAGTACCACTTACTTTAACTAGCGTTTTAGCAGGTTTCAGCGCTAGCTTCTAAGAAAAGCATTTGTTCATTTTATATATGTACATAAGACATGTAAACATAATTATATAAAATGAACATCAAAAGAATAACAGCTTAAAATAAAAATTGATAGCCGTAAACAGTAACTTTGTTTCTATAGAGTTAGATTGCACATTCGTACTGTGTAAATGACCAATTCTAAAACGAAACCACACAAAATACCTTAGCGTATACTACAAATCATTCTGAAAATGAACCCGCAATACGATCCCCAATTAAATACACACTTCCACAAAATAAACGCAAGGGTTCTCGCTTAACTGAACTCCAAAAGCATCAAAACGACAAGCTTGAAAATTCGCAGGTTAAAATCTCCAATAATACCATTTCTATTCATGGCTGTGTTCCCGTTTTGTTTTTATTGTCTGTAGTCTAACTGCACCCTAATTCCCGTTTTTAGCTCTTTGGGGATGAATCGATGGCGGCTTTTTATTTTCAACTTTACCTTTTGCAGTTTTTGTTTTGCTGTTATGGGTGTAGAGGACTAATTAAACCATTATGATCTTTTTAAAGACTTTGTGACGTGAGATATCTTTTCATAAATGCAGCAGCATTATGGAAAATATATATTTAAAATGGTATTGAACTTTTCTGACATTATCATAAGAAAAAAATATCTATTATGTGTTTAATATTAGAGCATTTCATAAATTATAAAATTAGAGTATTGAATAGGTTTAATATATTTTATTCTCAAAAAAAAAAGAATATCTCTTTTGTGGTAAATGATTACCTTACCTATTCAACCTTTAAATGTTACGAGTTATTAGGACCAAAAATGAATAAAATGTAGCTAATGTTTTTTCAAAACCATGACTAGGCCAAGATTCGAACCCTAGAAGGTCCCTTAAACCGTCTCTAACAAAAACAACAAAGTAACACAATACATCGCGGTCTCTAATAGCGGAGGTAAAACAAGAAACAATCAGCAGGAATTTACTACGACTTCAAACTTAATGTCGCCGATTCGGCACTGTTATAATGACCCACTGTACACGTAGCTTAAGGCATAGGTGCAAGCGATTTCATGTTATATTGCGCTGAAATTATGAACATTACCCAGTGTCACACACTGATTAAGCAAATCAAGGATGCGTTATACGCGATGCGAAGAAAAGGCAATTTACTAGGAATATATAGTACCTAAATGACCAGAGACCCGTTTTACGCGCGTGTGAGGTAACGCGCGAGGGCATCTGGACGGGATGTATGTAGCTCTAGTATCTCGAGTACGCGCGAGTGCTTACGCGCGAGTTGACACGCGCGTAAATCGCTCTTTCTGGACAGGCTCTAAGCCATGGAAGTCAAATATTGCTTCAATTTTATAATATGCACACTATCCTCGCGTTTGTAAAACAATCTGCAAACAATGATGATGACGCCCTAGAAACATGTAGTTACTGTTCGTTCCAAAAATTTGGTTTATATGAAACACGACTTTAATTAATTTACCGAAAATTACAGCAGTTACATCAATTCTAAAATGTTTATTACAGTAACTTTTAAATATTGCTAACAAGGTTCGGAATCTCCTTTTAAGCAAAATTATGCTTGTATTAGAAGTTTTTCAAAATACTTTTTTCTATAATCATGGGTTGAATATACGGTAGGTACTTTTTAATTTAAATCATGGCTTTTGTTATAAATTCAAGCTATACGCTGTTCACTTAAGACATTTTCTACCCGGTAATTTGGGACGCTCGTAAAAAACGCTCTAAACATCCGAGACTGGTCGTAAACGCGAGAATAAACGTTGCGTTGTTAACTTAAGGCGTCTGTTACACTAAATGCGACACGACTGATATCAAAAGGAAGGGAAGACCGAAGAAAATTATGAGTTTAGTTTTACGATATGGGAAAGATTAGATTTCATATTAAGATTACAATCAATTTCTAAATTTTCATTTATAGCTTTATTCTACCAGTCAGTAACATACCACATGTAGGGCAACGAGTAGGGTGCCCCTTGTGACAGCTTTATGTTTTTCAGCATAACTAAAGAGTCACCTTCGTTACCTACTATGTCTACCGCGCTTTGGGATTGGTGCTCAAAATTTTTTTTTGTGATAAAATTTCGTCAACATCGTTATAACGATGATTAGAATATAATTTCAGTTATTTGTAGTAAAATATTTTATAACAATTCATGCTAACAAAATTTTGCACAAAAACAGTACCTATAATTTGTCAACAATCCTTCTAGGCCGCCGCTTACGAAAGTAGGTAAAACTTGATGTTTTTTAAACCAATCTTGAAACGAGTAAGTCTTTTCTCCTGAATATTCATCACAAATCTCTAGTAATAAAATAATCGTTCAGATAAACAAGCTTTGTTAAGGAAACGCTGGCCATGTTTAGTGCAAAACAATTCATCTTACCTGAATTTACGAGCAGCGCCATTTTGTATTCTTTCCGCCATCTTGTTATATGTTCCGACATTTGCATCTTTGAATTAGCTCTTGTTTTATTTGCTCTTTACTCGAATGAGCAGTGACGTACTTACTAGCATTTTCATCTTAATTTTAGTTTTTATTTGAAATACTTAACATATAAACTAGTTATGTATTAGTTTAGTTTCTGTAAATAAAGTAACAAATTATTTATATTGAGATTTTGTTCATGTTATTATTTTAATAGATTTTCAAAAACTGAAATGATAATTTTAAACAGTCTAAGTATAAAACTGAAATTGTTATTATTTTATCAGCAGTCAATGTTTTGTGTAAGTAAGGTATATACTATTATGGATGTTTATGGATTACCAAAGTCAAATATATTTTTGTCTACACAAAGTTACTTCAACTTGTAAGTAATTATATTTCTTTTTATTTTTTCAAAACATAATTACCGAATATCACAAAGCAAAGCTTTAGACATAAGTATAGTTGCTGAAGCTTAAAGCTCTCAAAAAACAGCTTCCGTCATATAACTTTAACATACATACAAAAGACAATTCGGTCATTTCGCCCGATTAAGTATTTTACTAGTTCCACCAGATAAACTCAAAAATCAACTAATTAATAGTCCAATTACAAGACAAAGGTTAGGTACCCTTCACGACAATGACAATAGCAATGACAATAACAATCGTCAACTCGATCCAGGTTCGTACGACAATTTGGTACTCTTGAAATCAGTTTTGACAGGATTGTACCTATCGTCATAGAGAGTTGTTGATAAGTCCAACCAAAACCCACGAAATTCAACGCCAATGCGCTACAGTCGATTTCAAGAGTGCCAAATGCTATAGTAATAGACTTTCCGACATCCGAACGTTGGTTATAGAATTCGAGCTTATGCCAATATTGGAGTAATCCTTGAGTTCCTACCAAAATAAACGATTTTTTCTTTCTTTCGAGAAACAGGCTGTCAGTTTTTGAAAACACCCACACAAGTAAAGTAAGCAAAATTAACGCTTATTCGCGAATACCCCAATTAGTGCAACTCTGACTAATCCCGCGAAACAAGCCGAAACATGTGGATAAACAAACTGCCGGCTTAGGGGCCGAATTTATTTTAATTGCGAGAATGTGCCGCTCACACAGTTTAAGAGATTACGACAGTTCCTAGTATAGAGTTTTTTCCTTAGATGTGCTAGCACCAGTTTTTAACATCCACGAAATAGCAAGATAAAAAAAACCTCAAGTAAACAAAATTGGCCGATGTTATAACATAATCATCTACTAAATGTTTATTTGAGGTTGGCGGAGGTTGCGGGTTCGATTCCCGCTACGGGACAAATGTTTGTATGTTCTGCAGATATTTGTTTCGTGTCTGGGTGTTTTCTATCTATGATATGTATTTATTTACAAAAAAATGTATCTAAGTATTATATCAGTCCTTGGTAATAGATGATGCTGTGTGGAATGTCTCAGGATATTTATTTATTTTATATATTTATTATAATTATTTGTATTCAAGAGAATACAATTCGCCCAAATGGCATGAGCTAATCTATACTAATATAAAGAAAAACTTTAGTGTAGTGTTTAAACTAGTGCTAAGGTCCAGGAGATTACAGGATTACAAAAGGTACCGGTACCTATAGAAGATTAACGAAAAAGTTTGGGAAATCAATGATCAATGATCAAAAGTGGTCGAAAACTAAAAGGAATCAATGTTCGTTTGGTGAAGCTTAGCGAGATCAAAAAGATAAGTTACAAGTTTATTTGAATTTACCTACTTTTTTAATAAATGATTTTTTAACTTAAATACGTATTTCTGTGAACAAGCATAATGTTAAATAAGAAATATAAAGAAAGGGAAAAATTAAGAGCTTAGCTAGAGTACCTAAGTTAAATTGTCAAGCGGCCTAAAAACTTCACCAGAGTTGGCTGATACGAACTTATTGACCAGGTGACTGATATAATACTCAGATACATTTTTTTTAAATACATACCTAATATAGATAGAAAACACCCACACACGAAACAAATATCTGCAGAAGATTTGTCCCGTAGCGGGGCTCGAGCCCGCAACCTCCGCGACTCAGGCAGCTTTCGCCCACTGCGCCACAGAGGTCGTCATTAGCGTTTCAGTATTCGGGTGTTAGTGATCCTATCTTGCTTACTTTGCCTCTTAAATACACGTGACCTTTAAGGTGTTATTTTAGATCGAAACTAATTCGGCAATTTCAGTGCTATAATTAAAGTGGTTATGAGGTGTCTGTAATTCAGAGCGTTCATAATTGCAGCGTTTGAGGGCTTCTTGAGCACAATTAATTTGAATAATTATTTTAATCAACGTACAACGCGTGTGAACTCTGTAATAGGGTTTAAAATGTACGTGATTAAAGCTTTGCCTGATATTTTGAGGATTATTGATACAATTTAGCCGTGGGAGGTTTCTACTTATTATGGGGCTTGTGTAGATTGGGCCGTGGGAGGTTTCTACTTGTGTAGGTTGGAGATTTGATTCCCCGTATTGACATTTTTTATTACAATCTAATTTTGAATATTATGAGAGAGTGGTTTTTTCCGTTCATACTTATAATACTTATTTAAGTTTTATATTAGTTAATGTTTTATTTTTAATTTACTAAAAAACTCACGCACAATTGCTACGAATTTAAGTACAAAAAATAGCGCTGGACTAATATATACGAACGTAGACACGAAAATGATACTATGCATTAATGAATAAAACTTTAAGTACATAGGTACTGGGTACAACGTCATTTATTTCTACTTATTTCGTTCAAACCCTTAAATTATTTGAACCCTACATTGAACGTATAAGTTATAATGAATGTAGTTTGACAGACGCATTAGTGTCATGCCATACACTCGTCAGAAAGCTATCAAATCCGTGACATTAACTTTTAATGGCTGTGATTGGAGCGAGGGAAAACATAAGTTTTCATGTTTGCGTAGAAACATGATTTTCCAAAGAAAATATAGTGTTGTGCGTAGACAAGACGAAGAACTTTATTTGAATTTAAATAATGGTTATTTAATTTGGTTAAAAAAAAAACTCAGACCTTTGCATCTTTACGATGATTTATACAGCTTCAGGAAGAATCTTTGCCTAATTAACGAGACACCGTAGTGCCTGGGACATTGTTGAGATGAAATATGCTTGCCCAGCATCTTATTTTTGTTTATAACTAGATTGAAATATAGGCTCAATTCTGCTTGAAAAGCTGAAACAACCAAAAAACCCATTGACACCAAAAATCGGCATTTATTGATTCAAACCATTATAACATTACAGGCCTTAAGGTACCTAATTCGTTATAAATAGTAATTTATAACTATGGCATCATCCCACTAAACCTATAGCTTATTATTACAACCAAATCCAAACTCATTTTCACAGGTCATCAAAACTTCCACTGAAGCTGAAATCCTGAGAATTTGAAAACTCTTCCGAAGCGAGCCCGCAAACTGCAGCACAATATTTGCTTACTCGCCTATTTTATATTACAGAAAGTTCCTTTATGAAATGCGTTTATTGGATTCCGGAGACGGTCTGGGGAACGATTTAAAATATACCGTGAAACTTGGCGCAAATAGCGGACGGAGATCAATGTTCTAGGTTTTTTTTTGTTTTATCTAAACACACTAGCTCTCTTTCACTTTCAAAACTATCGTGAGTTGTACTAGACACTATTATAATTATATATATTACTCACGTAAAAATACTGTCGATTTAGATACCGACAATGTTTCGATTCTTCCGGAGAATCTTCATCTGGGTTTGAGTGTGTATGACAGTATTTTTACGTGAGTAATATCCCGTGTATAATAACACCAGCTCTCATAGAGACATGTGGAAGGAAGGGAAGCTTTTGCCCTGCAGTGGATCGCTACGGGCTCGTCATAATGGTATAGTAAATTTTACAAACGACTATTAAATTGCTTGCTATCTCTTTCAATTGACATAAGAGCAACAAATAAAATACATTTAACAATCTTATTAAATTGTTTTTTTATAACGGGGATGTTACATACATTATGATTTTGACAGACAATATTAATAATTCAAAGTTTATTCAGCTTGTCCCAAAAATCCATTTGAGGCGATTTGTCACGGTCCACCCCGGTCATCCATCAAACAAGTAGTCGTGAATTATATTCTTTGTACAGCGCCGTGACAACACACCTGTTCCCCGGACCGTTTTGTATTTTTGGGAAAAAGTTTGTTTACTATTGTATCGTTTATAATATAAATAAATATCCTTGTACATTTCACACAGCGTCATCTAGTCCCAAGCTAAGCAAATGTTATAGTATTATAATTATCAGTCATCTGGTTGCCATAACACAAGCAAATAAGTTGCTTAGATTGGGACTGGATGACGCTGTGTGAAATTTATTTATTTATTTATTTATTTATTTATTAAAAACAATTTTAACACTATAATAGCGCAAGCCAAAGCAGTGTTAAAAGTATGGCAAAACAAAACTTAACATGATTAACATAGGAAATGTCCAAGGATATTAATTATTATTATTATTATTATTTATTATTACGCTTGAAAAATAAAAACCCAATTTTTGACAAAGTTGGGTAAAACAAAAGCACAAATTGATTAAAGTGACTCAGTATAAAATATTAAACGACTCGAAATTTCACTACCGCTTCATTTTAAATTCGAATGATGAAGTTAAGCTGAATTATATTCACGGCATTAATCATTATAATTTTGCGTTGCCCTTAATGATGTCCTTTGTCTTTATTAATAACTTTAATATTATCAAATTGAGCCTTCTGTGACAGACACGTAGTTTCGTAGCAGCTTGTAGCACGTAGCACGTGCTACGGCGTAGCAAAATTAAAATTGTACGTCGTATGTAAAAATAAAGAACTGAATCGTGATTGTATTCTCAAGGCACGTTAAAAATGATAACAAACTCATCCGCGTAAGTCCCGTTACCGCGAGAATATCGGGATAAAAACTAGCCTATGTCACTCTCCATCCCTTCAACTATCACCACTTAAAAATTACGTCAATTCGTCTCTCCGTTTTGCCGTAAAAAACGTTTCTATCATAGGTTTTTATCGCGTTAATTACCTTATTTATTATTGCTTAAAAGTTCGCTTAAAACTGGACTTCAGAATTCGAAACAAAGTTAGTTCTGTTCATTACGTAGTAACGGCGTAACGGCGTAACGGCTAACGGCGTGACAGCCCGGTAGGTTTAATCTAAGTTTATTCGCCCATTAACAGGCAAATTTTATACGATCGTAAACAATAAAACTTGTAATTTGTTTGGACATCTTAAAATTACTTGTGCTCGAAGTATTTATCCTTTGAAAAACTTACGACTGACACCAGAGACACCATACGGTATGGTCCATACATGGAAGATGTCTTATGCCCGAAAACTTGACTTACTAAGACTTGTAATTAGCTTATTAGTAGATTAGTAGAAGAAATACTCATCTAGAAGCAAGTTCTAAATGAGTATTTCTTATCTACTCTTTCTATAATGTTTGTTTAGCTGTAAGTTTTCCTCAAATAAATAAATATATAAATAAATACTCAAACGCTAATTAAATATTTAAGACCGTATTAAGGAAGTACTTTTTTGACAGATTTGTATAAACATGTTTACAGCAAGTTATACCATAGTTAAGCACTACTTACTTTAATTAGCTTTGCAGTATTTGGGTTTTAGTCAGGCTAAATGCGTGGTTGTAGAACATACATTGGTTTGTGTTACATACAACCATACAATATTTTGGATCTGTAATATTTAAACACCTATACTTCATTTATTGAAACGAGCAAATAGGAACAGGAATAAACACACGTGATTGGTCGTCGAAAATAATTATCTTTCTCGTTATTGGCTAGATTGTCAAATCAATTGTCAATTGTCAAATCTAGCCAATCCAATTATTTTCGACGACCAATCTCGCGTGTGTTTATTTCTCTTCCTATTTGCTCGTTTCAATAAATGAAGTATAGATGGTATGTTAAGATATGCGATCGCTAGTAAACAAATTGGCCATTTTAGACCATGATAAATCACCCAAATATTATCAGATCCTCAACAATGAACCTACTTACACAGAAACGAAAATGCTTATTATCAACATTGTATTAGTTCGTTCCGGCACTGGCAACATTGTGCCGTGATTTACGAGGTAATAAATAATAAGTATCCAATAACGGGCAACACTGCCCCGGTTTAGGAGGAAAGTTTATATTTAACACAGTTTGTGAATTAAAGTTCAAGATCGATACGGTAAGTTCATTTTTAAACAACTGACTGAGGGACCGGGATATGATCGGCATGTTATTGGAAGAAATAATAGTTTTGCCATCTTTGTTTTTAATTAAATTACTACGATTTTAACTGAAAATGTCTACCGCTTATTGTAATACAGTCGTGATCCTATCTGATGGAACCTTCAAAATAGGAAATTGTAGGTAAAAGTTCCTTATTTTTTAAAATGCAGAACTTATTTAATCGAGCACGTTTTGTATTCAAAGCTAGATCCTTACCAAACTTTTATTTATACAAGTTTGTTGGAATGGGTGTTTTTCCAAATAAACATTGGAAAGACACCCATTCCAACAATTTTATTTCTAATTGATGGAGTAGTGTACATAAAAAATCGTGTAAAATGCTTGTATAGAGCTCATCATTCTTGCGTATCGGTGAAAAAGTAAAGTTCATTTTTCCAACTCGTCATATTTAGCATGCAGCGTCCACACTGGCCTGAATACTAAAATCCCACCCTCTCACCCTCAGCTTAGACTGAAAATCCCGACTTTCATATATAAAGAGGGTTATTCATTGGCCAGTTCTCTGTGTCATCATCATTGTAGGGGCATGTTGCTAATCCCTACATTTAACTTGATAATTTCTATGATTGTACTGATAACACGGGAAATTATATAAATAAAAAAACTGAATTTATTGTGAAATGAAATTACTTGCTATGCATAATGATTACTTACACAATGCATTTTATGCTAAATGTGCGGGTTGTCCGTACAATCATCATTATTAGCTTGTAATACACTGATGGGCATAAGATGGTTTCATGAGGAAGAACAACAAACAACAGACGAACCGATAAACATTACACCTTCCGCCTTATTTTATAAATAACCATGTCTCGATATGACACGATACGGCGTGGTTTTTTTTAATTATGCGATGGATTTCAGAAAACAAAAGCTCTTACCGTGTCATGTTTTAAAAGTCTTTGAGAATCGACATCCTGCTATGACAATGGCGGTGATTCGGCGGGGCACTGACTAACTAAAAATTCCTAAATTTGAGAGCTCTTATTTCGTTCACAATAAAGTTCAAATCAAATAGACCGTCTGAGTGACAGTTCTAAAATTACGTATTTTACGTCAAATTAAGTGAATGTATGCAATTTTAATCAGTAGCCTTGATAAGTTTGATTAAAACTACACACATTTACCTCAATTTGACGTTAAATACGTAATTTTAGAACTGTCACTCAGACGGTCTATTTGATTTTAACTTTATTGTGAACGAAATAAGAGCTCTCAAATTTAGGAATTTTTAGTTAGTCAGTGCCCCGCCGAATCACCGCCAATGTCTAATCTAAAATATTACGTTACGAGCAAATCCTCTCGGTATATAAGCACCTTTAATACTCAGGTAAGTTCCTACACCGTAAAAGATTATTGGGGGTGAAATACCCTACTTAAGAGAGCCATTAGGCGCTCTCAGTGTTGGATGAGTATCGATTGTGCATAAATTTTGCTTAAAAAGCCTTTAAAATATATTAAAGTTCATATTTAAATGAGGAAAATGGGTAAGAATTTTCGTTTTTCAATCGAAATTCAACCTTAAATAAAATATAAGTATCGAAAGATGATGGCAACAGATTAATTGTAGTAACAAGTAGACTATAAATCCATTAATTATAAAAGCGTAGATATCTAAATGATTTCAAGCTAAACTAATACATATTTACAAAACTGTACAAAATACAATCAGAACTAGCAGAGCCAACTACAATTAGAGCCACCTAAGGATAGTTACAAAATAGACGGAAAATACTCGTAATACGTGTCATATTTTTTAAATACTTAGGGGTTTATTCATAAAAACTTAACAATTTAATACAGGTTTTAGGAACGTTTTAGAACGTTTTTTTCTTGTCCACTCATATGTCAACGAAAAGAGATAGCAACAGATTTAATATACGTTTTAGCTAATACAGGTTTTAGGTCGAATGGGGTTATAATTTAACTTATGATACTTAAGACACATGTTTTTATCGCGTTATCGCGTTGTTTAAGTCTGCCTGCAACCATGGCTATTGTAACATAGCCGAAACGTCGAGAAATAAATAAGGTAAATACCGCGATAAAAACCTGTGTCTATATATTTGAAAAATATGAATTGAACATATATGAATACAAAAATATGACGCGAAAGTTTAAGAAAAACCTCGTAATACAGTTTTCGTAGAGTCACATGCCAGCAGTAGAAACATTTTTCCTTCTCACAGCGAAGTTCTAAGCATTTCAACGTTTATGCATCTTTGAGTGAGCGCCGGTGGCCTAATTACTCAGCTAGGCCGCACTCTCGCAATCAAGAAAGCTTCAAGCCACACTCATCAGGCTATATGCCCTGAGCCTGTAGTCAAGTGACAAACGCTTCAATTCTATTTCTATGATAGATGTTTAAATCAGGGGGCTTACAATGATGTAAATTTTAAAAAATGTGTTTTGGTTCTAACAGTTCTAACTTTAAGTCAGCGTCTTAGCTCACTAATTTTGATTTTCGTCTTTTCTACATTTAAAGAGTAGGTATTTTTAATCGACTTCATTAATTAATGTGGTCACGTACAAGTATTCAAAATATAACTTACTACTTCAAAATAGCATCGCATTATGTTTTGTTAGAAAAATGTTACAAAAATACCTAGTTCCGGATATAAATGGCCCCATTTACCAAATAATTTAAACAAACCCGTTTACATCTGGAAATTATTTATATGCCTATGCCTAAAAATATCTACTGCTTTGACGAGAAAAGTCGAGCATGTTTTGGTCTATTTCGAAATATCACCATTTTATTTGCTTCCCAAAATTGGAATACGTATCTAGCTCATTTAAAAAACTCCTACTTGTTTTGCATACAGCGCTGCAAATTCCCATACAACAGTTTGCATATCCGACTAGTTCCGACTTAATCCGGTAGAGACCGGTATTTACCGGACGACGGTTCTTATAGGGTTCCGTAATTTAATTGTATTACAAAATCTAAAATAAACAGTTTTCAGATTGTTATTTATCAGCGTAAGTTATATTAAGAAACGAAGAAGAGAAAAAATTGGTTGTTAAGTTTAAAATATCAAATCATTTTTTAATCGCCAGTTATTAATGTACTCGTAACTTGAAAGAGGTTTATCATCGAGTTTATAAAAGCTGTAAAAGTTGTGGTAAAGCCAAAGGTTTTTCAACCAATTTAACCGCGGAACCCTGTTTTACTCAGAGCCTTACGTACACTTAGCATTTTTTGTGCTTAATGCATTGCTTAGAATGTACGTGTAATGAAGTTTGCTTGTTTAAGAAAGAAATGGATGGAAAAGAAAACGTGGCTGATCAGTTTGTTGACCTTCTATTTTAACAGAAAGTTATCTTATTTTAAGTAAAGCATATCCTAGTCATAATACTCAATCCAATAATTATTATAAATGCGAAAGTTTGTGAGTATGTATGAATGTTATTTACTCTTTCACGCAAAAACTACTGAACGTATTTGGTTAAAACTTGAAAAGTTATACATGTCACAAAAAACACACAAAAGAATTGTTACATACAAGAAAAATATTACGCAAAATGGGATATTTACCCGTGGAACGAGCAAATGTTCCTTGCAAGTTGTTATAAGCGCAGTTAGCAACATTTGAAAATAACTAAATAATAATCTTTTTTTTTTCAATCTTTGTGGATAATAAAATAACATAAATGTACATTCATTCTTTCACAAACAAATTACGTCGCAAACATACTGCGTTTGAAGTTAAATGATAATAAACGCTTTAAAACAAGAAATAAAATGTTCAAAGGTTTTGAGCGCCAAATTCTAAACGCAGACGTATTTTAACGAGTTCTGTATACGGGGTGTAAATACATGGCGGGTACAGTCAAGCTCGGAAGTAGATTTTCAAAAATATAGAAGCTAATATAGGTTTACTGGGCAAGGGCATATTCGATGTCTTTTGGGAGAGTACTGTTTCCTGGGCCACAGCTAATGCTATTCCAGGATACAGAGTCTCAAAATATGTAATGTACCTTTTATTATAAAAAGTAAAAAAAAAGTAAAAGTAATAGATATTTATTGCTTGAAATACAACGTTATACATAGAAAAAAATGTTGTATAGGTATAAAAATAAATTATTTATATTTACTTGTCAAGATTTTATGAATAAGACCCCTAATACAATGCAATGACTGTACCAATATAGGAACATGCAGGGGTCTCAGACATTAGTGAGTGCAGAACGTTCTGACTGGATCCTTTGAGGGCGACCACCGCATTGTGTTTCAAGTATTCTTGCGAATGTGTTTGAGTGACGCAAGTTATGAACTTTTATTCATACTTTTAAATTAGTGTTGTGACACAGTAAGTGAATTCCTACTAGTGCGAGAATCTAAATTCTAAAGTTTACATAGCAATTCGCCCTTACCTATATATTAAATAAGTCTAAAAACCTACGTGAGAACAAGTACTTAGGTATGTGATTTATACTCGTATTCTCTATATGGAATGCGTACGTATGTAATACCAAATACGTATGTATTTTCATAAATAATTATGAAACTATGCAGGAATCTTACTTTAGGTCTTACCTGCATAATGTTTAGGTATTTACCTGATTCTTTCCCTGACTTAAATCATTCAATAGCTTCACCTCGCATGTAAAACAAAGTCAGTCATCCATAAGGTTCAAACAAAACAAATGATGTTCTCTATCTTTCATATTAAAGCAATTTGTGTGAAATACTTTACTTCAACTTGCACCAAACCTCGCAGCGCAGCGTCGCCTTCTGAGTCGAGGCAGCATTGAGACTTAACCATGCAAATTATGAGTCCTACACAGCACTGTCCTTATTCCTAAAACAAATGCTTAGTTTAGAGAAACTTTACCTTTCATATTTTGAAACTGCTGGGAGTTTCTGGCAGTTTTCATAATCCTCGGATAGTTTTAGTATTTTCGTTATTTTAGTAAAGTTTTCTTCCTTGTTTATACGGTACTAATGGTGGTATATAATATATTTGTACTTACACGGAAAAAAAACTTAAGACAAGTAAAGTCCTCTTTCCATGGTGCAAGATTATTGTCTGTTGCATACAATTAAATAAATGAAATTAAATGTATTATATTAAATCAAACAAAGACGTGTGGCACTCTGGGGAGTGCCGCGGTAAAGCTATTGCATGCCACCTAGAGGTGAGTTGCTGAACTAAAGTGACAAGCGTTAGGTTTTAGCGTTACAGAATTTCTAGATTCGGTCTCCACGCTCAAGGCCCGCGATAGAAACTATGCAATACCTTAAAAATGAAGCAATATTTGACTTATAATATGGTTTAAACAATGCTTAAAACATGCAAGTTATATTAACAGTCAATTTTATATGCAACAATACAAGAAAGTTGCATCATGTAAATGAGACTTACGAATCTTGTTCAAGTTTATATTATTATTGTATTCTATTTATATGATAATCGTAGTATTTTACTAGACTATCACGGTTTGACTTTATTTATATTATTTATTTATATATATTTGACTTTAATTGATCAATAAGATGTTAATTGTTATGGTAAATATTTTATGTACGCCACCGTCTTCACCTATTAATTTATATCCTGTCCATCCAAAGGTTACCTGGAAGAGATCGCTTTCAGCGATGAGGTCGCCCATTGTCACACTTGTTTGTTTGTACTGTTTATTCTTTTTTGTTATTTTTCTGTTATGGTGTACAATAAAGCTATATTCTATTCTATTCTAAATAGGTAGCTAAACACTTACTGCGACATTTTAAAGTAGTTTAATTATACGTGTCATTATCATAACCCATCACTGATCACATCATTCATATCACATCACACTTACTTAACTTACTGTCTCAATAACCGATCTTTCTCTGGTTTTGCTTACTGTTTTTTGGTAGGTATTTGAGCAATTTGTATGAAATTAATGTCAAATATCTGACTTCCAAACCGTTCAGTCATCTTGAGACCAATTTTGATTCAAACCGCTACAAATGTATCGTTTCAACTAATTGTCGTGAGTAAAAGCTCTTAACTGTAAGTGGTTAGATATTGTGTTTAATCTTATGTTTAATCTTAAGTACTATTAGACTCAGATAACCGCAGATAACCACAAATTGATTATATCAGAAGGTACTTCTCATAATTGCCGTATTAATAGTTGATGAGACGATAATTTCATCTAATTGATGTGAAAAGTCATCATGAACATCAGCTTACTTGAAATTAGGACTGGGCAGTCTATATTATAGATTGTACCTACCTAAGCATTCAAAGGTGTTATTATTTTTATTTTTATACAATTATTTAGCTTGTGAATTCAAACACATTTTGTAAAAGAAATGTTTGTGAATAAATGACCTGAACTAACTAAATAGTAACGACTATAGTCTAAGCTTTGAAATCGGATAAAGATGCTGTTTTCTCTGTCATCGAACCGGAATGCAGATTTGGTTTAACGGAATGCACTTTTAGAGCTCGATGGCGTATAATATTTTCTTGATAAAAATAGCTATAAAGATATTTGGATTCGGCATTTCAAAAAATAGTCGCGTACGCGGCCTTTGCTAGTATTTATCTTACAAAAAACTTAGAAACTCAAGTCGTGATCCAAAAAAACGGATAGCCCAATAAGCGACAGGATCGCCTCCCAAATTAAGTTAATACCGAATCTACTCTACTGTAACGTGGGACGACTTGATTGAAAAAGTTCAATTTAGAGTTCAACGTAGTTTATAAGAAAACCAATGCGTTAGAGTGAGGGTTCGCGAGATATTGTAGGTAGTCTCAAACGTTTAGTTTTGTAATTTTTAAAATTTAACCCAAATTCGAGGTTCGATATTTTAAAATTAGGTAGGCAATTGGTAAACAATTAAAAAAAAGGGAAACATTTTTTTATAATAAAAAATACTTGGTAACGGGAAACATAAATTGATATCTTAGTAAATGACTCTATAAAACCAGTAAATTAGAATATTTATGCACATTCTAAAGTAAATAAACTCCAAAATTCCAGTCTTATCGAAAGAATCTAGTTCAATTTCATCGCCATCTTACAAGATGGCGCCCATTAAGCTGTCAACAGTCACTTTATGCAACCAATTACAAAGTCCCCTATGTCTTCGCACTTGACACTTCTTTCATATATTTTTTCGTCTGAAAGTAAGCTTAGGGGACCCAGAAACAATCAATTAAGAAAGTTTGAATCTCCTTGAATTGTAAATGTGACACTTCCCCGCCTCTTTGTTTATTCGTTTCTTTTGTTTTGTTTCAATATAATTTTATTGTGATATTCCTTTGTGTTTTATTTCGTGTTGTTTACCCTCACGATTTAATTGTATCTTTATCGTTACTTTCTTTGATATGAAACAGTTGCTTTGTTTGTACCAAAAACAAAAGAATATGAATACAAAGTCATATTCTTTTGTTTTTGGTGCTGTTAACGTAAATAGATTAGAATTACAAAGATCCTACTGTATTACCTACTTGCAATAGCGATGTTTTGTTAAGATTAAGTGGTTTAGAAAATTGATCAACTCGCATATACGAAATAATTAGAAAAAAACCTACAATTAAGTTAAATATAATTTTAACAGAATCCTCAAAAGAAGGAACTAGTTGTCAACATTCTCTCAAGTTTATTGCATGATTGTTGGAAACGTTGGAATATAAATTTATCAGACATGCTTTCTGTATCAAAACATTTAAGTAATTGAAGTACTATTCATAAATCACCTAGAATGTAAATATCTTACTTTTTCTTTACTTTAAAAGCTCGCGTTAATTGTAGACGCTCTCCTTCTTTTTAATTATCTGTTGGATAATTATCTGATGGGTAACGAGCAGCTCTATTCATCTATTCATTAGTAAATTGGAAGCACTTAATTTAAAAGACGACGGTAATTAATTGGAGTGTTTGTGAAAAGATCTCTTGATGATACAGGTCTCACAATATTTGTACAAGTTAAAATTACTTATTTTAAAAATATTAGATGTACAGTCACTAACATAAAAGGTTAACGATTTAAGTTTAAACACAACCTATGAAAAAAATTTTTTTTTTTTTTTATATAAAACGACCTATGAAATCCTCATCAACTGTCCTAACTATTTACAAAATTTACGTTGTTGTTATTGAAATCTGATGAATCTAAATTTCATATCAAAACAATTCAGTAATTAAAACATCTACAGCAATACTAATGACGCGCACTGGTACATGCAAATGACTAGTTAAATTGTTTATATAAATCACTGTACACAAATTTAATTATTAATGAGCTGATCTGTAATGGTACCTATAATATTTAGCTATAAAGTACCCAATGGTAGTGTCGGTATCGAAATCGACAGTATTTTTAGGTGAGGATTATCCCGAGTAATTATGATAATAAGTACATAATAGGTAGTTTTTGGTAAAATTAAAATAAATGCCTTAAACTGACTACAGATAGCTAGGTATGCAAAATCAAAGCAAAATAAATCTAATATGATCACGACGGACAGAGGAATGCCAAAATACATAATTTGGTACATTCCATACGTGATAGTCATAACTATAAATAATTTTGAATATATTTATAAGTATAAGTACTAAAAATGGGCAAAGGCTTATTACACAGATTACCTATATCTTATTTCTAGACTTCTTTTGACTTCTTTTCTAAACCTCTCTAAAACGTCCAACCGCCAGTTTTAATAACCCTATCTTTGATATTGCTTACTACTGACAGATATTTGAAATTACTTCCTTACAGAATGTGTCAAATACCTACCGACAGTAAGCAAAACCAGAGATAGATCGGTTGTTAACTGACCAGAGATAGACTAGCCGTAAATGCAACGTTTTTCCTTACAATTTCAATTAAAGCTTATAGTTTCAAGTGCCATTGAAAACACAATCACGTAGAGTATGATTATTACAGTTTTGTTGTAAGAAAAATAATAAAAGTGCTATTTCAGAGATTGGAAGTCGAGGAGATGCGCACGGCATTCTACACTGGCGTAAGAATATAGAATAGCAACTTTGCAGGCAGATAAGACATAGGGTAACGGAAAAATGGACAAATGTTTGTGCAAAGGTCCGTAAAGAGACGTACATTTATTGAACCCGCCTCTTTACGAACTTTTGCGTCTCAGGGTCTTCCGCCTCTGGGCCATAGACGACTTGACCGTTTCTTGGGCTTAGTCCAGAAATGTGCCCTGCGAAAATCCCTTTCAAGGGGATTTTTAGAATTTGTTTAGTGGTTTTAGATAACGTCAATGTTTCGACACTTCCGGATCTTCATCTGAGTATTAAATATGGTCACTCCTCGCAGGCGTGTCTCACAACGTGATTCCCGTTGTATTAATATAATGTCTGGCACATCTGTGCTCATTTCCTCAGACTCTTTGTCGAGAAAACGTTGTTTCAGTGAATTAGTCAGAGCCTTGCCTGCGGGCGGCCATTTGCATACAGAGTAGGACGATGCCTTGATTATTTCTATTATTTCCCCTCGAAGGGAATTATACTAATGCCCGGACACGATAGACAAATCTAGGAAGTACCTACTGAGTAGCTGTTTCTATTTCAGCTCTTTTCATAAGACTATAGATTTTAAGATGCTATTATGAAAACGATTAGCACACTGCACCGCACAGTGCCGCGGTGAGCGGAGAAGCGGACCTTATATTTATATTCTGCGCCTTATGTTGCATGCATGACTACTAGATGCGATTGCCTACACTTAACGAGACACTGTAGTTGCCTCTAACAAATTAACATAACCAAAAAGTATCTAAGGTCCAGTATGTAAAGAAATATCATTGGAAAGTGCTACACCCTCTCTAAAAATAAAAAAGCTTGTAAAAAAATAAAGAAAGGGAGTCCTTTGATCTGCAGTGGGACGATACAGGCTAAATAATAATCATAACTATCTTGCTACGGAGGGATAACATAAAACTCTTAATTGGCAAGTAAATTGAAGAGATCATCAATAAAAACTGTACTGGTTTCAGAAGTCTCCTATATTTTTCTTCAGAAGATTATCTTAGTTTAGCTATTCAGCGTGGTCGATAAGACCCTATTTATAAACCTCTTCTTACTTAAAAGCATTTGCTAAGCGGTTGATTAGATTTCAGACTTGACTTTTTCCCTCTAATCCCGACTTGTCGTTGAAACGACAAAGTAAATTACTTTTAAAAGGTGTCCAAATTATACACTGCTAGAAATAAAATTCGGCGAAAATAAAATGATAAAAATATTAATGAGCCAAGTCTCATATTTCAGTTATCTGACTATAAAATATTATATACATCTATCTTACGATGAACTTCAAAACTATAATCGACGACCTCTGTGGCGCAGTAGGCGAAGGCTCGGCTGAGACGCGGAGGTTGCTGGTTCGATCCCCGCTACGGGACAAATGTTTGTATGTTCTGCAGATATTTGTTTCGTGTCTGGGTGTTTTCTATCTATAATATGTATGTATTTACAAAAAAAATGTATCTAAGTATTATATCAGTCATCTGGTTAACATAACAGGATTTCTTTTTCATTAGCGGCCCCTGATTTTCCTACTTATACAAATTGTTGCGAGTCAGGATCCCAACAGAAAATTTTGTACCTATTATAATCTTCTCATACAACTTTATGTTGAAGAACACAACAAATCTTTTGAAACTTTTATGTCACTACAGTAAATTTATTGAAACAGAAACATAAGTTACTTACGACCTTACATAAATACCGTTAAAAATGTGCATTTTTAAGTACAAAAATAGCTAAAAAAATCACATCAAGGTTAGTTTGTTGTTGCCACATCGCTCTCTTGCGGCCAAAGTTTCGAATTAAACAAAACAAAAACGTAAAAAATCTTATTTCTCTAAATGAAAACATCAGACGAGGGGTGAACTTAGTTTCGGAATGTGAGCGAACCCCGGTGGAATAATTAGCACTTTTCTACTTTCTTTTCTTCCATTTGCCGAGATTTTTCACTGGGAATAGATGGCGCTAGTGAAACGAAACAGTTTCTAAATTGTAAAGTCGGATTATATTGGATCTGTCGTGTAGTGACGTTTCAAAAAACATAGTGTTAACTTTTCAATAGTGTGTTTTGATAGCTTGTGTCGTACGTAACGTTGTGTGGCACTAGTATATAGGTATGTTTTTAAAATTCTAAGGTGTGACGCTCACGCCTAAGGGCGGTTTGCATAATCATTTTTGTATTTAACATTTTAACATTAATTGTATGTATAACATTTCAAAGGTTTCTTTTCAATAAAATTCACTGTTTAGACACTTAAAGTCCAATTTACACGATGCAACTATCTTGCCTGTTGCGTACGGCAGCGACATTTTTATGTTGTGTTAGACGAAGATGTTTAACATTACTTTTATATTTAAAGTTAAATAATCTACCCGGGGAAACAAAACAAATGCCATAAGTATACGATCACGACAAGCACAGGTAGCTCCAGCCAGTCTCATTTAAAAAGTATACTTTACAATCACTGCCCCCGCCAAAAAGAAAACCAAGTTGGATCCCAGGATATTCAATTAATACCTCGATAATGAGAGAACTGGCACGCTGCCAGCCAGCATCGCGGCATCTACATTGAAACGTGGAGGGTTTTGAAGTGTGTACGCATACGAAAATCTTACTTGTTTATGCTGTACTAGTAGCATGTCCCGGCTTTGCACGGGGGTAAACTACCGAACTAAAATATAGCCTATACCTATAACCATCTCGAGCTCGATAGTTCATTGTACACATCGGTGAAAGAGTTTTTAAAATCGGCTGAGTAGATTTGGCGATTACCTCCGTCAAACAAACACTTGCACTTGCTACCTTTATTTAAAACATGCTCAAAATTGAGTCAAGGTTATACATTTCACTCCATTGTTCCAATTAATTTGTCAATCTAATAAGGGTCAATTTAATTTATGTTTTTTTTCATGGTACTTTTATTTATGTGAATGAAAAGAGATAGCAAGACATTTAATAACCGTTTCAGTTAACGTAAACAATCTAATATTAATAAAATAAAAAACGTAGCCCTTAAACAAATAAGTTTCAGTTTATTTCTGTTTTTGTAAAAAACTCTACCATAATATTTCCGAACTTATTCAATACATTTTCATTAGGGAAGTTGTTGTATTAATCAGCTGCGGTACAGTCAACATCAAAAATAAAAGATTTTATTGTAATAGACTTGAAAAGAGCCAATCTTCAAACGGCTGAGCAGATTTCCTTGAAATACTGTTGATAAAGAAATTTAACTAAAAAAACAAGAAAAAAATTAAACCCAAATACGAGCTTAACAGGGGCTTTTTTGACATTACAAATGAAATATGAAGTCGTAAAAACTACAATATTATTTGGAGATACAATTTTATTACCATGTCCAAAACGCCAAGACCTGAAAGGATATGTCTACCGCACTTGGGAATACAGTCGTGATCATATATTTTATTTTCCAAAATAATTTTATCAGTAGGTACACAGCTATATACATAATTATACTCCGTGTTCTTCGAAAGCTGAAAAAAGTCATCACCCACGTAATGTTGTTGATGTTGACTGTATATAAGTCTATATCCCCCAAAACGATTATTTACGTCGAAGCAAATAACATTTATTAATACCCTTTCAAACGATCCCTTTTCATACAATATCAAAGTTACAGTCGATTTCGTAAAAAAATAATATTATTTCCACAAAATATTTTATCTACGCGACATTTTATCTAACAATAGGCAACGTCTTGTAACATGGGGGCGATATCTCCCCTAGCTATTGTATTGCACGACTTACTAAGTAAAGAAATAACATTTGCTCTGCCATTTTGTACTGTACTTCTATCTGCATAAAGTCAAAAACTTAGCATCATGTTTCTCGATTTATAACCTCGCGTAAAAAGTTGCGATACGAATGCAGGTGGAACAGGTGAAGGCAAAACGCTACTTCCGCCGAAGACTGTGCATACATTAGGGGTGTTTCAATTCGTATTATGATGATACGCAGTTACGTCAGCGAAACTTGAATGCAAGTCTGACGTGTCGCTAGGGTTGTCACTTTTGTAAAATATTAAATATTTTTCATAAAACGAGATTACCGTGAGCTGTTAAAGTGAGCATAAAGAGGGCATTTCACTGATTTATACTGTTGAAAGAAAGAAAGAAAGAAAGAAAAATATGTTTATTTCGTAGGACCTCAAGGATCGCTCAAAAACGTACAGTCTTAAAAACTAGTTGACTCTATTGCCTGTTCCAAAACAATTCCCTACACCAGGGAAAGAATCAGGCAAGAACCTGGTGGTCTGGGCCTAGCTTTTTATTAAAGCAATCCCTTAACAATCTGAACATCACTCTTATTATTAATCGGCTCACAGTCATCATAGTATTGCATTTTCACTGCGAAAACCAGAGTTGGCCACTAACTCTTATAAACTTCCTTGATGAAGAATTGAACGCGCCGCTTGATAACTTACCTACATATCGGTGTAGGTATCTGGTAATTCTGAGTGGTTACATGAATGTAGATAATTTAGTTATGAGTACTCGTAATTTAATGCTGCAAGAATGGATGATGGCTTGTCAGAAATAATACGCTGCCATGTAATTTGATGGTAAGTACAAGCACAAAATTAAAATTCCTTAGCCTTCATTTCAGAGTAAATCGTGGTACGTTCCTCTCAATGGCCAGTACGTCTCACACTATTAGATCAATTAGTTTCCACAGTAGCCAATATTGATATCAATTTGGCGCTAGCATCGCATTCTATAGCGCGTTACAATACAATTCTAATAGCCTCATACAAGACTTGGCATCATTGCTCAGCCCTACTGCGCAATTCCATACGACCACAGCGCATACGATAATTGTCGGAACAGTTAGATGCAAGCATTGTGTAGTATGCACAGCCTCTGATCGCTGACGAACTATAGCCGACTGTTTTAATTACTCTACGATAACTGGGGGTACAGTTGCTTGAGGAAATGGGATTGTGAGATGTTTTTTTAGCTAGCGCGGTCTGAAATTGTTGTCCTACTCAAATATTGTTTTGCAAAATCAGTCGCTGCCCGTTGAGTAGGTACATCTAGCTGGGCCAAGCCAACTTGTGATGTGGTTTTGGTAGGCTACTTTTTATCCCGATATTCCCGCGGGAACGGGACTAACGCGGGTGAAACCGCGGAGCACAGCTAGTAACTCAATAAAACCAATGTTATGTATCCTGCCATCGAATTAAAGGATGATGCCAGAGTTTCTATGAGATCTGGTCCCACCTTCCAATAGTTATGTGTGTTACATCGTTGGATAGGTATTTTTGAGCTGAATAAAAGTTACTATGGCGCCAAGTTCAAATCTTAGTCCGTTCAGAGTTATTCTTTAATAAACATGGTAGTTTTATCAGTAGCCAACTAATGTTGTTTAAGTAATAATTGCATTTCTTTGCTTTATACACGTAGTGTAGATACTAACCTACGGTTATCAATTGCGTCACTGAGTCGCAAACCTTATGACAAAAAGTTAAACAGATGTCAACATTGACAAAATGGTTTTTTTTACAAATAATACAACGATTGCGGATTTTAAACGTATACATTTATTTAATCATCGTTGTCTACAATGACGTTATTAAAAAATAAGGCTGGGCCTACCAATCCCTCATGCCTGGCGTGCCCTAGGTACCAAACGATTGACACGATATGCGCACAGGTTCCTACAGTACGTCGTCCCGTCATGCAGGTACAATATCTTTGTATAATATCAGTGTTGCGAACTAATAAGTAACAGTAGTACTTTCTAGCTCTCACGTGTCGCGACTGTATACGACCACGTAAAAGCCAAGCATCCTCATCAATGCCAAAATCAGGTAAATCCTCCAGTGCAGCTTCTCGGTATATTTCTATTGTATACATTCCATTTTGTAGATGTTCGCTGCAGTAAGATTTCGCTAACTTCAGTTGGTAGGTTCCCAAAGCTAACAAAATGATTTGTTCTTCACTGAATCTCGGGAAATCAATATCACTTGCTTCTACTCTTGTAAAATCAGCTCTTCTGCTGTTTAAACGTTTCCGTTCCACATATTCATATAAAATATTAGGGGTATGTAACTTCTGCCTTATTTCGGTGACGATAGCTCCTGCATATTGACTATCTTCGATGGGTATATGAAAGTGGTTTGTGATAGCAGCAGCTATCCTAAACTCAGAAAACATATGCGGCAACGCATTGTTGAAATATTTTTGGCGAAACAGTTTAAAATCCCGCTTGAACCTGCCGTTAACCACTTCCACTACCCAGCGGCAAATAGTGACCAATCGAGATTCGTTGGCTTGGTCAGTAGTAAGTTGGGATTCGTGTCTATCCTTTGAAGGCGGGACATGGTATTCGTAACCACAGGCTTCTATATCATCCAAGCTGTCCCTAAATCCGCGATCCAAAATAAACACGTCATTAGTTTCAAGGAGACAGTGAATTGGATGTTCACCATTATTCATAATATCGCTCATTATGTTTGCGTCTGTTTTTGTAGCAGCATAGGACCCTGTGACGTCAATTATGTAGCCATCCGTTGTGACTATAATGAACGGCTTTAAAAGATTTTGATACTTGTGTAAGCTGTAGGACTGTCGTTGAAAAAGGAAGTTGGAACTTTTATGTATATAAACATATGTCCCGTCGCATATTAAGATGGCTTTCGTATTTTCATCGTTTCCAAATAAAGCTTTTGGTATCATCAGGTTTCGACGTAAAATATCATCTTTATTTATATGGTCGAGCCCTAGATGATGATCAACGTACTCATTGGTGAGACACTCACGAGCTATGGCCATCAATCGCTCAAGGTTTTGTCTTGACATATTGCATAAAGTCGCGAGCCTCTCATTTGAGTCACCGGTTCGCAGCTTTGTTAGAAAGATACCTAAAGCGGTTCTAGGATTTTTACATCTCTGGCTCAATGATGGAGTTTGTTCCAACATCTCTTGGAATTGCTCAAAACTACGGCCGGTCCAAAAGTGCATTTCTTCGCTAGTAACAGCACCTATCGTGTTAAAATCTAACCTCGAACCTTTTTTTACATTTTTTCTCATAATGTCACTAATATCACTGAATTGTGCTGCATTGAAGTCATGGGTGACATTGCAATGTTGAGGTAGTTCGTCCCAAATGTTACTCTCTAGGTGTTCTTGACAAACTCTGGCGCTATCGGGTATGTACAGCTTGTGTTCACAGAAAGTGTGTATTTTTATGATTTCTGGTATTCTATGACGAGTGTCATTACGACAGTTGAGGAAAATACAATGCCTAGCAGTGTTTGGTGCTCGTGTATACTCGGGAACGTGAATTACTGTTGAGATTTGTGCTTGTGGCTCGTCGTTTTCTTCTTGAGGAGGAGACAATGAAGGAGGCGGTCTGACTGCACTTTCAACCCTTTGCCAACACCGATGGCACACACTCCGCGTGTTGTCAAATGCAACCTGTAAAAAAGTATACTTATTAAACATTTTTTCTTTTTATGGATACCTCATAGTCTCAATATAAAGTATAGTAGTTAAGTTTACGCGCGCTCAAACAACGCACACATAGACACCCTCCCACCGACACGGAATACACCGGAACTTAAACTAGGAAACTGGAATCTTAAACGAGTTAAAGTGCGTGTTCATGTGTGTGTGTGCGTTGCTCGAGCGCGCGTAGTACTATGCTTAACTTCTGTAGTCTCTCTATTTAGTGTCTAGCGCAATATCTCTTGAAGCTCTTACCTCTAACAATGCATTTTCCTGAATGTATGTTGCAAACTCTGGTCGCATTCTTGTAAGTTCATTAGTCAAAAGATGTTGCTGGTATCTTCCGCGATAGAATCCTCTACGACACATGACACAGTTCCGTGAAACTTCCATAATAACAAACAATAGTCCAATCGAAAAGCACTTCAATAATCCTTATTACAAGCCGAATGTCAATTGTGTAATATGTCAAATGTCAATAAACAGGTACCAAAAAAGTCCAAGAGATAGCCGGGGTCAAGTAGAAACTGTAGAACGAACGGAAAGACAAGACGTTGTCACACACGTATTGCAAACGAACGACTACCTGCGCTTGCGCGCACCCTCGCCGCCTATCCGTGCCGCTAACCAGTTTCATTGTTCTAAGCATACTTAACGAGTGCGAGTGAGACAGACCGATAAAAAGGTTTGCGTTACCGTCTACACTACTTGTATAAAGCACAAATGCAATTATTACGTAAAAATAACATTACTTGGCTACTGATAAAACTACCATGTTTATTAAAGAATAACTCTGAACGGACTGAGATTTGGATCTTGGCGCCATAGTAACTTTTATTCAGCTCAAAAACACCTATCCAACGATGTAACACACATAGCTATTGGAAGGTGGGACCAGGATTTGCATCCTCCTTTACGTCCACATGGAAGCTACAGTGAAGAGGTACGAGTAGGTAAATATCTAGGTGTTACACGAACGAAGACAAGGTATAGCTGAAAATCGTAGCACAACTTGTCTTGTAAGTTAGTATTTTAAGTATGTACTTTAACTGTTAAGTTAGTTACTTTCTACTCTTGAAATATTTAGTTATAAAATCATTTTTAAATATGCCTCTAAACCGACTTAGAAAAGGAGGAGGTTCTAGTTTTGGTATATTCATTCACTAATTACGAGTACTTTGTCCATAGTGAACAGATTTTGAAATTGTTTTTATATTTGAAAGGGAAGAACACTCCCGAGGCGATCCCATAAAAAATTGAGGATCTGATGAGAATTTCCAGAGGTACAGAAAAGTACCTTGAAAGTCAAGATTTCTTTAAGAAATTAAAGTCGGTTTCATTTATTTTATCTTATGAATATTGTTGATCAAGTTCTCGACTATGTCGCTTGTACAATCGCAGACAAATAGACCGACTGAATCTTGAAGCGCAAACACCCTCTACTTCGGCGCCACTGCGTCAACTGACTATGAATAGTATTGAATAGCTGTTGACGAATTCATTAAATTTTGAACGGAAGTATACAATCCTAGTGGGATTGTATACTTCCGTTCAAAATTTATTTCTAGTACACAATATGAAAATACGAGTACATGTTTACACATTTTACTTCTATAAATAACAATATATTCAACTATAGGATCGGAACAAGTGGAGATCCGTGGTTTCTACCTACCCTCATGGGAAAGAGGCGTGATTTTATGTATGTATATTCAACTAACAGCCCGTCCTGGCTTTGCATGGGTGTACTAATGAAACCCGGGATTTCACCTAGATAAAATATAGCCTATGATCATTCGTAAAGTCCATTCTTTACATCGGTGGAAGAATTTTCAAAATCGGATGAGTAGTTTCGGAGATCACTCTCTACAAACACGCAAACAAACCAACTTTAACTCAATAATATTAGTAGGTATACACTAGTCTAGTTAATGAATGATGATAATACCCATTATAATAAATAGCTTCCACATGCCCGTATTTAAATAACCTGAAATGTGTTCAGAGCAAACATACAATCAGTTGAAACGCAAATTAATCAATTAACGCATCATTAACGCACAAAGAACAGTCAGCAGCAAACACGATGTCTGTTTGAAAACCAAACACAGTAAAAGCTAGTCTCTACTAATATTATAAAGAGGTAATTGCAATGATTCTGTGTAGCACTGACTATTAAAACGGCCAAGTTCATGACTCTCCACTTCTCCAGTTGGAGTGTCATGAATTTGGTCGTTTTAATTTCAAACAAATTTCAAAAATTTGCACACAGACTTGCTATACTTAATTTCGCAAACCAAACCTACGGTTCCTGCTTTTAAGATTTTAAGTACAAGTAACAAGCCTTACAAACAAACAAACAAAAATATGGGGTTAAATAAAAGTTTGTTTTTGAGTCTAGCAACTTTGAGCCCAAGGGAAGTCGATGTAAAAGTATTGTTTTTATCAAGTTTCAGAGCGTCAGTCACATATTCATGAGGTTTTTCTGAAGCCCCTAAGTTGGAGGTAAAGTTTCATGATGCTGTAGTCAGTATCATAAAACTTATGTTACTTAAAGTTTTGGAAGAAATAACTTGTGTGTGTTACTCGAAAAGACGTCAAATTGAATATGCGAAAATAACTGAAAAATTATGAAACTAATGTCCAAGCGTATTTACTATTTATTTATTTTGTATAGTTATGTAAATATGTACCTATTAGTAAAATTTCTGTAAATAAATGTTTTCTATTTATAGGTACCTCATTACAAATACAAGTTAGTTACATAACAGATAAGACAGACTTTATTTACAGAAACTAAACTAATACATAACTGTAAAAAATACAAATAGAACCAGTTGAGCCATCTAAGGACCGCTGCAAACGGTCTATAGGTAGCTCAACTGATCCAAACCACTGCCAGACGGAAGCGTGCCCAAGACACTGGCCGCATTGCCACGCTGAATAGCAATGCTGATTCGTTGAGCCAAATAAGAGCCAAATAAATAATTATGATAATATTCCACAGACCAAAGTCACAAAAACAAGATGAAAATTGAGTTCAGTAGCTGTGGCTAAGTGTGTAATAAGTTCTGCTTGGCCGTTATAGTCAAGGACAAACTCTTGTTAAGCTGGGGTTCCCAAAACTGAGTCCAAACAATAGTTTATACCTATTTTTATAATAGTGTTAAACCACACTTAGGTTCGAATGCTGACGAAGCCGTAATCTTATAGTACGACTTTCAAAACTATCAGTTGTACTAGACAACACGAACGGAAATTACTCAATTAAAAATATTGTCGATTTAGATGTCGGTATCTTATCGACAATATTCTTGGTGTTGTTATTGGTCCCGGCTTGTAAAGTCAAAACCATGACGGAGGCTTTTGCGCAGCCTAAAAGTTTCGACGCCGAAGCACAGAATAAAGATGGCAAAGTAAGCTATTGGCACGATCTTAGCTTACAATAAAATTGTTATCTTTTTACTTTCTGATCTTGTTCGGACTCGTTTGAACGTTGTTTTAGAGGCGAGGCCTTAGAAAATCCACTTTTATGGCTATTTATTCGGAATACGCGAAACCAAACATCAATAATATGGTAATTCAGTACGCAACTCTCATGTTTAGGGATGGGAGACCGATACGTCAAAGGAATCAAAACAAACTCATCTCATTGGAGACGAGAAATAACCGAATATAAGTATTATCAGCAAATGAAAAATAATTTGTCTATCCTAATATTATAAAGAGGTAATGTTGGTTTGTTTGTTTGACGGAGTTAATATCTGAAACTACTCAGCCGATTTCAAAAATTCTTTCTCCGATGTGTAGAATAGGTATGGTTATTGGCCATATTTTGTGCAGGCTGCAACCGCAGGCCGCATACTGCAAGATGTGGCTATTTCTGTTGCTTTCTAAGGCTGCAAACTGCAGTGTTGCCACACTTGGAATCAATTTCATAGAGATGCATAGAAACTCGTGTCGCCTGCAGACTGCAGCTGTAGGAAACGGCCTGCGGTCCGTCTTGGAATTGCACCTTTAGATTTTGACAGTTAAAATTCAATTATCCAAAAAAATCAATTCAGTTCCATGAACCCTCAAATTCAAAGGCCACTTCATCCCATCCCTACGTCGATGCCATAAACGAATACCATAAAAGCCTTCTCATGTTCCCATAGTATTTTATTGCCAACAATTGGTGGGGGCTGTAGATTTTATTTGCTTTTTATGCCTCCTGATAATTGACGTTAAATTCGCTGAAGGAATAAAAATTGCGTCAACGATTCGGGAAGTGATGAGTTTATGTTTGATATAACCGTTTGTTGGAATGCTTATTAAATAAATAAATAATTATATTAAATAAAAAATATCCTTTCCCTCTTTTCTCAGCTGCCTTTAAATCTTATAACTAACTAAACAATAAAAGTCCTCAGGGAGCGGATGACAATGTCATGTTTTTTCAAATTTTTTTTTTACTATTTTAGATTACAATGTACATGTTTGATTACAAAACTATGAAAATACGCCCCGATTATAGATAAACCCACAATTTTTTCCCAGCATAACTTGAAGTTTACCTTTTATGTTTGTGCACAACCAATCAACCATGTTGCACAAACATAATAAGTAGTTTCCAAACTTCGCTAACAGCAGCGGTATATCATGCAACCGCTCTTTATTCATATTAAAACGTCTAATTAAATGCACATTATACACCGCAGGCTAATAATTTAGACTAAATCCCATAACCCCGGCAGTTGAGGTTCTGTGGCCGAGTGGTTAGGCAGCCCGCGTTAAAGGCGATCACTTGTATCTACGCTGGTGTCGTGCTGGACTTTTTTTAAGATTTTTCATTTATATGCCACTTTTTGTCAGTAAAAATAACGGGATAAGTTTGTTTTCTCAAATCCAACAATTCGGATAACGATGAACCCAGAAACTTCTTTGTTTAGTCTCTATAAACAGTTTTAGAGAAATACTGTTTATTTTGCACACCATTCGAGAGTTAGGGTTCCGTAACTCTCTAGGGACTAAATATTAAATGTCACACAGCACAGCCCACATTCTTACAATCGGTTTCGCTATAAAAACAAAACAAAATGTATAGGAATTGGCAATCAAACCTGGGAAGTTTATTCTTACATCATTTCATCAAAAAATAATTTAATCGGTTCAGTATTGACGGAGTAATCGGTGAACATAATATACTTACATTAAAAATACATACAGTGCAAAATAGACATAATATGCATAACAAAACGCTCATAGCGAAGCTTGCTAAGACGTTCTTAGATCGTCGAAGTTAGGCAATGCTGTGCGCGGTCACAATTCAGATGGGTGACCGCAAGTGGAATTATCAACTGAGCGCTTCCGGGCTTTGGAGGACACGTTAAATTGTCTAGGCTTTTAAAGTCGTTAAGCCATAACGGAGGCCTCTAGGCTAAAAACTAAAAACTTTGTCACCAGGGTTAGCCACTTGCTCATACGAACGAACGAACAAACTAATCTCAACTAACTGAACGGAACTCCAATCATTCAGAATGTTTTAACGTATGTGTGTGTATAAGCAAACTTAGGGTTTGTTTGGGATAGTTTGCTGTAAAACCTCGGTATTCTTAATTGTGTCGTCACATGTACGGAACCCTAGCACGCGTGGTTTTACACCCTTACCCACTTTTGGAATTCATGAGATATTTTCTCTGGAGATCGTATTACAAAATATCACAGTAAACCGTTGTTTAAGAGAGTTTCACAAATACGATACATTATATTGTGATTGTTGTGTTTTATTTTTCTATCTTCTTTAATGTCGGATAAAATATCGAAATATGATTACGAACCAAGGGAGGTGGACATTATGTATGTTTTGTGTTTGTTCCATGATCGTTTTAATAGTTGTAGCCTCGGTATTCGCTGTAGAAAAAACCGAGTAAGCGGTAAAATAACTGTTCACACTAAAGTCGATTTGTAGTCAGATAGAAATAATTAACCAAAACCTACTTTAGACCATGCTACAAGTTGTGTGCGAATACCGAGTTGCTTTAAATAGGCCTTTTTTGCGTTCCTGTATGCACGATACAGAGTAATAATAAAAAGACGTGTGGCACTCGGGGACTGCCGAGGCGAGTTGCTGAACTACAGAGACAAGCGTTAGGTTTTTTCGTTACGAGATTTCTGGATTCGGTCTCCACGATCAAGGCCCGCGATAGAAGCTATGCAATAGCCTAATACAGTATGCAAGTTACAATAGACGCGTCGTCCATAACTTGAATACATTCGATAACCAATCGAAACTTTCGAACGACGTGGTGCAAGTTTATAGCGCTGGCTACGAGGCAAGAGAGTAACAAACATAAATAGTTGCATATGGAAAAGACGTAGAAGTGGTAGAAGACTATTAATTTGTATGAACATTATACACGTTGATTTAGGAAAATGTGTGCAATTTTAGTTGTGGAATTATAATAACAAATGGGGTACCTACGGTGTAAAATGTTTTATTATGTCAAAACTTAATTTCACACTTACAAACTACGCACATTTTCCTATATCAGTGAAGGCGAAACACAGCGCGTGCATAATACTACTGGATAAGGCATACCAAAAAAAATGACAAGAAGACTTATATCTATCATAGATCGGATAATGATGATGATGTAAAAAAACTAGCGGTTTCCATAGCCAATATAATTACTGCTCTGGTGAGGGCGAAACACGGCGTGTGCATAATACAGAGCTCTCGCACTTTCGAGCTGTTGAGACGTAGTCTAGAAGATGGTGTTCACTAAAACACATTGTAATTATTGAAAGTTTCGCTTGATTAGTTATTATTATGTTATAAATACGAAGGTCGTGGGTTCGAATCCTTAGGTGAATCCGATTTTTTTGTTTCAAAAAGCGCTATACGATCTCTAAACGGTGAAGGAAAATATTGTGTGGAATCCAGTTAGCTTTCCAAATGTCTTGGATTAAGAGGGGGAATAAAATAGTTGATGTGTGATAACACAGTTGCGCCATTAGATACTGAGGTTATTAACTTTGTCACAATGACTTGGCTACTTCTCGCTTCTTTATATTTTTATGAATAACTAGCTGCGCCCCGCGGTTTCACACGCGTAAGTCCCGTTTCCGCGGGAATATCGGGATAAAAAGTAGCATATGTCACTCTCCATCCCTTCAACTATCACCACACAAAAAATCATGTCAATCCGTCGCCCCGTTTTGCTGTGAAAGACGGACAAACAAACAGACCGACACACACTTTCCCTTCTATTATATTACTATAGTCGCACGTCCCGGCTTCGCACGGGCGTACTAATGGAGCTACCGGGACAAAATATAGCCTATAACCTCCCGGACAGTCCATTCTACACACCCGTGAAAGAATTTTTAAATACGGTCCAGTAGTTTCGGAGATTACCTCCGTCAAACAAACAAACAAACAAATTTTACCTCTTTATAATATTAATAATAAATATATAATAAAGTAGATATGTAGTATGGATGGATTATAAGTTAGGCTTAGCCGAACCAAAACAATTTAAAGTAGGAAACTAACTGCACGTCTCCTACACTAGCAGTAAAACAGGTCACAATTCGGGACACTGTCTCTTAGAACAGGAAGAGCCCAAGATGTCTGTCAAAGTTTCGTACATTGTAACTCGTGTGTGCATAATTTCTGTATTTACTCGTACTGCAAAATTATAGTATCTACCTACTTTCAGCTAAGTACGTATTTAACTTTACGCTATCATTCTCTTTTAGCAGGATACCTTAAATTTTTTATTCTTTATTCTTCTTCTTCTTCATTTCATTATTGATACTATCCTCTATATATATACCGAGTCAAGTATCACAAAATGTATTAGAATCCTGCGCAGACTATTTTAATACATTTGATATATACCTAAGCAAATGAAAACAGATTATAAGAAAGTTATATAAATTACCCTTTGCTTTGTCTGAAATTATACAAACACAGCATTTGTATAATTTCACAGCAATAAAACATTTATGTCCAGAGCTAGTTTATCAACTCGTGTATAGTGAACAACGAAACAAAGTTGCTAATTAATTTATGCATTTAGTTGTGTGTTTGCTAATTTTGTACTGTGACACTATTTTAAGGTTTGTTGTGGTAGTTTTGGTTAAGCTGAGAGGGTGGTTTAGGTGCTGGGCAAGTCTACAATGTCCCAGGCACTACAGAGTCCCGTTAAGTATAAGGAAAGGTTGTCTCCTGACAATGTATAAATCATCTAGGAAATGTAAAGGCCTGAGTTTTACTGACACACCTCTGACTACCCCCTTAGACATCTTCAAAGGATCTAAAGAATTACATAACGATCTGAAAGAAATGTCTAACGTTCCCTCTAATATAGTCGTGGTAATTTTTGTAAAAACACGGAATAGGCTTAAATAGAACATACAAACCAGTGCTAAACATTTCTGAACGCTGTAACAATAAATCATTGTACCTCTCACAAAGGTTCGGAGCAAAACTCGACTCGAAGTGAAAAGTGAGTGACAAAAACTGAAAGGGTAACTCTGGAACAAACATTCAAGTAAAACCGGGGTTTTTGAACTAACGATATTCATTAAAATACACACAAACTTTGAATCACGACTAAATAACCACGTTGTGCACGTTATCTAGCTTTTGTTTTCTGAAATCCATAGAATTTTTCAAAATAAGAACGCCGTGACGTGCCGCGTTAAGACATGGTTATTTGGAGAATAAGGCGGCAGTTGGTAAACTTTTTTTTATTTGGAGTCAGCAGCTAGTATTAATTCTTCCGAGAGACGATTGGTAGCGGTCAGATCATTGGTCATTATTAGATCATAGCTTCATTATCTCATATAATTGCTAAAGGCGTCAAATGACTGTCGCTACACCGGTCTCAGTCACAGTAAAAATCTACCTTAAGTATCGGAAAGAGCAGTGCCAACTCGAATCGTTAGCAGTTACCGACTCAAACAAAGGATGTACTACCAACTTGAGTTGTTAAAAGTTTTTTTTGTGCCCCGTTAAAGTTTGTTGGATTTCACGTGAAGCGATGAGATTGTTATTGTTTTTCTTTACCGTGTAAACAAATTTCAAATTCTGAATAGAATAATGTATAGCTTTTTAAGTTGTATATTCTGTTAAATTATTGTTTTTGTTTGTGTTTTTTATTCATAATTATGTGTTGCTACTAATGAACCTGATGTTTGCTACATCAGGGTCAAGGGTATTTTATGGTAAAATAATGATTGACTATTTATATTGTTAAGGGATAACCGTAAAACATGCTAGGCTACTTGTGTACCTTAATAGTACAAGTCTTTACTTAAAGTATTTTGTTTTGGTTTTGTCGATTTCGGCCTGTAATTTTTTTTTGCTTTTTTTTGTTAACCTAATGTTGTCCCAGTGCTGGGCAAAGGTCTCCTATAATTATGTTTTGATATTTTAATGAGTGGTCTGTTTGTGTTGCGCGTTTCACAGTGGCATTACTGAAAACCAGCGCTCAGTTGCTCTTGAACTGCTGCAGCAAATGCTGAGTGGTGGCCAATTAGCGTCACTCAACATTATTGAAATGTATTTACTTACCTATATTTGAAACAATTTTTATATAATTAAGTTTAACTGTGGGTTATGTAAATAATATTACTTTCTAAAGACCCTCTTATTGAGCAACCACGGAACCCTAAACTAAACCTAGCTTGACACACTCTTGGCCGGTTTTACTTATACCTTTTGTCACTCAAAAAAGTTGGTAAGTAATATTGCTGTCTCCAAGACTATCTCCTAGAATCATTTCATTCTATAAGATTCTATAACTCGGAGTTGTAAATAGAACTCAAAGGGAGTTCCAGAAAATAGCTAATTGGCCGACATTTCTAACTATGTCTGTGGATTCCGCGGAACTTTAAAGCAGTTTCAAAGGTTTATTTTGCATCAGTGCACGTTTGTGAAAATTAAGAAAGGTTTAGCTTCGTTTTCGTTCTTCGTTTATTCATAGAGAAGGGTTTAGCTTCGTTCAGTCATCAACTCATTTGTAATATAGTCTAAATAACCTACTGCTATTGAGTTTTCAGAAACATATGTAAACTAATTAAATGGAAATTCTCTAAAAACCACCACATATTCAAATTAATTATGTTAATTACGATCAACTTTTTTTTTCCACTATTAACTTTTTCAAACCATTCCTTAAGCTTAGCAATTCAATTTTATAAGTGACGGTTCGTTTACAAAATTCATTGCTATTTTGTCAGTACCTGGTAGGAACCAACATTTAAAAAGACAGGTAAAACCACCAAAAAACCGAAAAGTCCGCGTGCCTATGACAAAATCAATCAACATTCGAACAACAGACGCCACCAGCTCGAAATGGAAACATGTTTCAATAGACTTCTGTTTCTTCCAAAGGGATTTTGTGGAGAGTTGACGCTATCTTTTTTGTTTTTCGGTTTGATATACGTCGCCTCTTTGTGCGCAACAAAAATTTATTGGAGGTACTATTCAACTTGGTCATAATGCTTCTTTTATCTAAATCTATAGCAGAAGAAATAATCCAGAATACAATAAAATACGTCTTCTTCGTTTAAAATATTGCAGATAATTTTTAACTGCTAACTTGCCAGGTCAGAATAATTTCTTGGAACTTAAATTAGTTTTGTGTCTTGAAAGCTTCACGTATAACTTTCTTAAAGCGTTATTATTATCTGAACTTAAGTTAGAGCTAAGTTTGAACAGGTGAGAGCTTTATATTAAGTTATAGAGACGCTGTCTGCTCTGTTTATGTGACATGCTGTGAGCTAAGTTACTTTATCTGCGCTTTGGATTTTACAAAGTTAAAAATTAATTATTCAAGTCAGAGAGAGCTAGGGGTTTCAACTGATAATAAAAAATAGTTTATAGGATTTTAGGGGTAGGATTTTTTACTTCAACATTGTTTTACACTTCTGTTACAAGGCAATTAATAAATAAATAATTATTAAAAAGTTTAATCATTTATTTAATAATGGACAAATCAAAAATAAATAAATAGTTTATTATTTATTATTAAAACAAAAAATATTTTTTATAAACAATATATCTAATAAACAATTATTAGAATCTTTGCGACATTTTAAACAGCGTCATCGAATAGTCCCAGAAAATATCAAGCAATTATAGGTATGTACTTTCTAAACAAAAATCCTATTTCCTATTTGAGATGTTTCTTTCATTTCAGAATTTAGCCGAATATTCGGCATCACGTGCCTAATTATTGCCGTTCCGCCTCTAATGGCGCGCGGGTGTGTTCTATTGCCGCCATTTTATTTTTTCCGATTATCCGGCCTTAGAATAAATAATGCACGAGAACGAAATAATAATCAGATTTACTGAAATAAATTACTTTTATGATTTTTTTTTGATGTCATATACCCTTTTTAGATATTGTGTAGGTTGCAGACAGCACTCATGTGTTGGTATTGTTAGCACTAAACGAGCCAGTCTATAACACTTGCATAGCCTGCTAATGACCACAGTGTTAATTTACCAAAACCAGTTGTGCGTTTGCTCAAAATGAAATTAAAATCACCCAAAATCGACCACTTCTACTAGCTATCAGGCAAGTTACGTGATACGAGGGGCGTTCAATGTATTCTCGGTATGGGTATGAAAAAAAACCGCTAATTAACCAATTTTTTATTTATTTTTCATTGTAATCTCTCTTAACCTCAATACACTTGCTACAGCTCGAAATTAACTTTTCCAAGCCCTGTTAAAAATAACTTTCCTTCATGTCTGAAAAATGAGCATTAATGGCCGCCTTCAACTCTTCATTGTCGAAAAATCGCTTTCCCCGAAGATATTTTTTTAAATTTTTGAACAAAAAATAATCACTAGGGGCTAGGTCCCGGCTATATGGTGGGTGGTTTATTTCTTCGGATCCAAAATCTCCCACAGCAGCCTTTTCAATCCGTGCCGTCTGAACTGGCGCATTGTCGTGAAGAAGCAACACACCGGCGGCCAGTTTTCCACGTCTTTTTTCTTTAATTGACTGTCTTAAATTACGCAACATGGTTGCGTAACATGTTGCGTTTATTGTTTCACCTTTTTTCAGGTACTCGATAAGCAAAATTCCTTTTGAGTCCCAAAATACTGTGGCCATGACTTTTCCGGCTAACGGGGTGACTTTGAATTTCATTGGATGGTCTGAAACTTTCTCGTGACACTGCATGGGTTCTTGCTTACTTTTAGGGTCATAATGGTGAACCCAGGTTTCATCACCAGTAACAATTCGGTTGAAAAAACTTGATGGATCTTGCCAACAGAGCTCCAACAAGTCCCTACTGCATTCAACTCACACTTGTTTCTGAGGCGCCGTCAGCATTCGCGGCACAAATTTTGCACTGACATTTGAAATATTCAGGAGGTCATGAAGAATAGTGTGTGTGGTGCCTACTGATAGGTTAGACATCCTTGCTAACATTTGCATGTTTATTTGGGCATCTTCCGATAGAATTTTTTTAACTTTTTTGAAATTTTCCTCTGAAGCGGCGAAAATCGGCCCGCCCGAGCAAGTGTCTTCTTCATTGCTTTTTCTACCCCTTTTGAAATCACTTGACCACTTTTGAACTGTTGATAAAGACAGCGCAGAATCTTTGTAAACAGACACCATCTCTTCATGATTGATTTTTTGACTTTTTAATTGCTTTGTACGGAATTTAATCACAGCGCGGTGCTCGATTTTCTTACACATTGGCGCGTCAGACATTCTGTTCTTGGACAACTATGGATAACTAGCTAACCATTGATCACAGATTTATGAAATTTTGTATTTCTACTCTCAGATAACGTCCTAATATTATGCAAAAGTAAAATTACCCACATTTTAAGTAAAACACCTCGATACCGAGAATACATTGAACGCCCCTCGTAGGTTGATTTTATATTTGGTGATAAGTTGATTTTATATTTGTTAGTATTGTATTGATATAGATAGTATAGATGTTAAAGATGAAGCTGTAGTATTATGTTAGCAAGATTGTTGGACAAGGTGAACAGACTCACGCAGGGCCCGTAATCGTGTCTTCTAAGCGATTGCCCTCCTCACGCGCGAGCGAAGCGGGATCAATTTATTTTCAATTTTTCCCTCAGTTAAGATACACTTGCTCGCTTTTATCTTCCACACTGTGCGTTTAATGTACTTACTTATGTTAATAAACTTCTTAAAGGTTGCCAAAAGGAATATACAAAATTTATACTATTTAGGAAAGAAAGGGCAGCGGAGAGAGAGCGGCAGCGGGGCGGAAGCGGTGCGGGCAGCGCCGCCGACTAGTTCTCGAAACCAGCGGGCATGTAGCAGGCAATATTGCCAACTTAGCAACTTTATAGCTAGATCTAGCAATTTCTGCATCCCCATCAGCAACTATTACACGATACAAGATTCTTGCCGCATTAAATTTTAAAACTTGAAGCTTACTATATCTACTCTAAGGGTATTTTCTTGATTCATAAAGATTTACGAATTTAATATAGATAGGTTTAAAGAATAAGGTTAAAATAAACCATTATTTCTTTCTTTCTAAGGAGCACAAGTATGGACGGATAAAGCTGTTCACGCAATCGCAATGGTAAATTAGATGTCTAAGCTTATTATAGTTTGCAAGTTTTAATCCAGTGAGCCCAGACAGAACGAATTTATTTTAAAACAACTCTTACTTTATTTCACTGTAAAATGAACCAAATTTATTTCAAAAATTAAAACTGTTTATAACAGACTTCAATTTTGTAAGAGAGAACTTAAATAAATAAAATAAAATAATTAATTTGTTGTGTACCTCATGCATAAATAGATAAGCACTAAAATGCTACTTAAATATTTAGGACGTGATTAATCGTTTAAGCTGAACTTATTTATCATATTTGTATAATACCTATACCTAAATAGTAAAGCACCACTTATCTTACCCGTTATTATAGTATTCGGACGTTATTTTTGAAAATTACCACCTTTTATTACATAATCCTATAATTTTGTAGAAATCTTACAAAATTTACCTGCTATTGATTTTGTATTAATACATAATGAAGAGTCAGCTCATCGTACGAAATGGGGGATGAAATCGCCTTCATCCTCCAATTATTGTCAGTTTGTATCGCTTCCGGGACAAATTGCGTTACTTAAAAATAATACGTTCTGGACCTCGGGCCTCGTACGTATTTAATTAGTTTAAAAACTTGACCTGATTTTACATTTATTCAGTTTTGACAATTTGCACATAGTTCAATTTTTATTACTATTTCCGGTATCAGACTCTCTATTTTATTAGAAATTATTTAAGTATTTATTTTAATTTTTCGCATCCCTAGGGTCTTTGCGTTACTAAACGGCCTTAGGGACGCAAAGTAACGATGTCCACCTTAGTTTCAGGTAACTTCAAGCGTGGGTACTTTAATTTAAAAGACTTAAATTTAATTTTTTTTTTTACTTTAATTTACTTTATTTATTTATTTTTAATTTTTCTACTTTCCGTGTATAAGAAATGAAACATTTAACACTTCAATGTTGAGGGCTGCTTTACCCACTTAACATAGATAAAAAGGCAAGTGAAAGTACGAAATTCAGTTTTCGCGCCATTCGCGTCACGCGCGATTCCTTTTTCTTCACTACATTCCGCGGCGGTGGCGTGAATATTTCACGAGTACAAAGAAAAGGTTTAGTGATGGGAAAACTTGGGCAATACAAAATAATATTTTATTACTGATCAAATGTTATTTAAAACACAAAAGGTTCCGTAGCACTGTTAAGTATTAAAGAATGTTATTTTTTGGTCTGTTTAGGTTTACACTACTGTCTTAGAAATCTTCAAAGGACCTAAAAATTTAATAAAATCGAAAAAATAATATCAACCACAGTTTGTAATACAATCTTGATCATTATTTATTTTTAAATTGGAATCTTTTCAGTCTGAACAAACAAATATTTTTTGTATAATAATGTACCTACCTGCGCAACATTTTCATCCTTTTCATTTTATTAAGTGCGAATATTTGCAAACAGATATACAATAAAGGCTTATATTTTTAATTAAGCTGAAATGTATACCTGTAGTAAACAAGTTATTAATAACAGAGTAGCTATGCATTTTTTGCACAGACATAAATTTTTATGAAAAAAATATTGATAGGTAATAAAAGTAGGTACCTGCCTGGATACCGAGATGCCTTTGATGCCCGATTACCTAAAAACACATAGAAAACAATATTTTCCAGTAATAATATCGAGGTAAATCGATTTATCACCCCCGAAAATCGTTGAATCTGTTTCCGAGATCCAGAAAAAATCATTGCTAGTTTCAAGATAGTACAAGATAGTATAGTTTAATATAGTGCTTGTTCATTTCAATTTATCAAGACTCATAAAACAAAAAAAATCTTTTTTGAAATAACATATTAAGACCCCCTACCTCGAAGGTGAAACTCTATCGCACTCGCCAAAACGGCTCTTCATTACGACTGAATTTAATTCTAAAATTTGTTGAAAAATCGTAGGATTTTTTAAAATTTCTTGGAAAATATCGTTTTAACCTAAAATCTGTTCTTGTCAGGCCCATCCCTACCGCCCAATCTCCCCGCGGCTCGCATGTCTACAATGACAATTGAATTTTTTCCAGTTTTTAATTTCTGAATGTGGATCTCGGGATCTCTATTGTGCGAAGTCCGCTCTTAAAGAGGGTTTTTTGAGAAACAATGTCCAAAAATATGCATTACATACAAATACGAATCAAGTTTATTATGCACATAACGATGTCATTGTGTCTGACTGATTTCGTGTGCATCAAATTGACAATATTAACAACGAGCTTTTTAAATAAAAACTTATGTGTGTGTGAACCAAGCAGTAAAAGTTAAAAAAAACAATTTTCAACGATGAAACAAAACAAAAGAGCAAAAAAATAAATCATTTTCTGGATAACTTTTAAAAAAATGGACGAAACCGCTCGAGTGCAGTAGGTGGAAGTATAAGTTTATAAGAAGTGTTCCTTTTGTGCGTTTCAGTTTTATAGATTTCCGAATATGAGAGAACGAGGGCTTAAGCTGGGGTTTATTTTTTCAACTGGAAAGTTGTGTGTTCGTTTCGTGGAAATGAAGAGTTTTGTTTACTTTTTGTGAGCTTTTTGCGTAGTTTTGTAATGTAACAATTTATGCTGGGTACTTTTTGGGCAGTTAAGCTCTTTATACCAATAATATTATTATTAATAACCCAAAAATTTGCGTGGATGTTTGTTGTTTTTAGACTATTAATTAAAGTAAAAGTTGTGACCACTCAGAACGTAGCTCTATCATAAACATCTTAGCTATCTTCAAAACGAGTCAAATAACACAATACATAGGTACTCAGGTAGTACTAGTTCTAGTTTCAAAATACAAGGAATAATTTATAGAATCACTACAATTTATATGACTATCTAAACATTTTCTAAAAAATAAATAAAGATCGTATTTCAATTTTAATTTGAAATGCCGTCAACCTACAAAATCAAAGGCTTTGATCGAATAAACCGGGCGCGAAGGGGCACTAACCGCTAAGTCCCTGCACGTGACAGTTCATATTATCAAAGCATACCAGACTCAATAAGGTTGCCAGTGAATGCGTCAAGAAAACAGAGATGGCGTTAGGAGCTAGGCTATAAGTTTTTTACGCAATGTCATATTGAGGTTAAAGCCACAGATGTAATACTATGCTAGTAGTAATAATATAGCCTATCCACACTTCCGCGCGTAGATGTCAACAATCCACACTCGTACCATCGAACTCTGTGGCAGAGTATTAAATTCGTTCGCTCTTAAACTCCGATGTATATAAAATAAAAGCTTTTAAAATAATATAAAACTGAAACAGTAAATCAATTTTTCCTCTAAGTGTTGTTGAAACTTTTGTTCGTTGACCCAACTACTTCTTTTATTTAGCTATGATTTAGTAACATAAAATACTTGTGACGAAGTATTGTTTAAAGTTAACTAGTAGTACTTATAATAGTAAACCGCTATGTATAACATAGCAAATAAGGTACCTAATGCAATGTCCTTGCAGGACTCATGTCTCACTAGGAACTAATTTTAAGACCTATTAGGTACCTACCATACATGAATGCAAATAAACGATTGAACTATTAAGCTTTATTATTACAATGAACCTGGTGATTTTTAAAAATCATAACCCTTAAATAATGCCTTAGTAAACACTACTTTAGACATAAACCCTTCAATACCATTCAACAAAGTTTGAAACTAGTTTACAAAAAACACAGCCGCCTCAAAGATGTGCATTAAGTGCAATTCCTTAAACATGATAGGTACGAATGAAAGAAACACGTGGCCAGACGTAAATTATCATCTCATTAAAAATGAATTCATCTTTATAATATAACAGATACCACTTTATCTCTCGTTCTATTATTTTAGTCACGGATTTACGACTCCGCCGAGTAAGACAAACGGCTCGCCGCGCGCTCGCAACCAAATTTTCAGCTTTTGAGGGTAGAAAAAAATCGTACGTCACCGCGCTTTGAATCATAACGACCGACGCCGACGCGTCGATGGCGCTTTTGAACTTCACTGTTTTGTTTTATTAGCGCCATGTTTTAAGGTTGCTGGTTGAATGTAAAGTGAGAATCAAGGGGTTTGTTTGATTTTTGTTTGAGGTTGAAGCTCACATTCAAGATTAAACTATCTTTCGCAAAATGTTGACGTATCTAAAATATTATTTGGACATAGGTCTGACTACTTACTACTAGACACCTTCAAAAGGACTATAAATTCATAATTATTAAAAAATATTTTGAGACTTTAAAATACAGTTGTGTTAACAAATTTTAAAAAATTATAAATTATAGAATTCGGGCATAAGCAAGCATAAAGCTTACTAGTCACAAAGCTTACAGTCCACAGTCAAAAATGCCAATAACTTTGAGAACAGACAATCAAAACCTCTCGTTCGTCCAGTCTTGCTCCTCTTGTTTGTTTAATGACTGTGTGCGGATTAGATTTGACCAAACACGCGTGGAATCTAATCACGCTGACAAACAATCCCTGTGTGCTCTGTGCTTCATCCGTTTGTCTTTCTGTGTCTCCTGCCTCACAGAACTAAATGTGGTTATTTTATAATACAAGTTAAAATGTGGCAACATTAACATTTTTGCAACCCGCTTACAATTTCAAACAAAGAGGGAAGTTTTCTGTGTATTCTTAATGTTAAAAAATATTTTTTTACATTTTAGTTTTTCAAATAGATTTTCATTTAATTTCCTACAAGCTCGAGGTGAATTTTTTGTTCATAACTCTGAAGATCTTCATCAGATCCAAGGGACTACTAGGAGGTTTTTTTAAGGGGCTATTTTAATTAAACAAAAAAAATAGTTCACTATTAACCGAATGAAAGAAAGAAAAATGTGTTCATTTCTGTATCCTCAAGGATCACTTTAAAAATGTAGGTACAGTCTTCAACACAACTCTAACATATTCCGACATAAAAAATACTCTGCACTAGCTCGACTCAGCCCGACTCGGCTCGGCTCGACTTTATAAACTCACCGCAACTATTAATTCAATTAAACCGTTTTGCTGCATTGCGTCTATATTATTGAAAGTTTGTCTTTGTTATTTCTGTGACTGGATAATTTATGTTTCCTAAGCAGAGATTTAGATTTTTCGTAGTAGAATAGGTGTGGTGTGGTTCATCCGCTAATATTTGTCCCCTGAAATGAAATTTGTAGGTTCGACCCCCGTGCTGCCTTTTATTAAATTATTTTGAAGCAACCTTACCTACCTACTTGGTATCTTTTATAATATGATCACGACTGTATCCCAGGGAGCAGTAGATGTTTATTTCAGATCTTTATGTAATTCTTAAGATCCTATAAAGATATCCAGTGAGTAGTCAGAGGCCATTTTGGTACTTGGTAAGTTTCCTAAATATAATATCTGTCTGTTTTAAATAAGACCACCAAAATCACTCAGAACCGTTAAAGCTTATCCTTTCTGTTCACGAGCAGCCTAATCTTTGTTGCGAATTATAAAGTTCAAAGTATCAATTCCCTTTTCACTCCCCGCGTAATAATGAACTTTAATGCCTACAAACAACTCACTCATAAAAGAGTTTGTATCATCCCTAATCTAAGAATTAACCTGTTATTAATTTTCTCATAAAAGTTGGTCGCACGAAGTTCTATCAGTTGAGGCGGCTTATTAAAAGTTAATCAAAATTTGGAAGTTTGCCTTAGCTCAGTATGGCCAATGTAAATTGAGATAACGTAACACAAGTCCATTATATTGTATGTAAATAAAATATGTTTTCTATGTCTATGTCTAGTACAACTCACGATAGTTTTGGAAGTAAAATAGTAAACATACCTATCTCCCCGTACCTCTACGGGGAGGTATGCCGTAAAACAGTGAAACGGTTATCTTAGAACAAAACTTTCGCATTATAATAATAGTAATCATTTAGTGGGATAAAAATTACACACTTGCTCTACTATACTATACACTTTACTCTGCCTCAGCAGGCTCAGCTCCAAACTTGTGCCGGCACTGGATTCCAGCTCGCTCAAGATTGTTTAGTTCCAAACTCACGTGATACGTTCGACAAGACTTATATTGTTCATTTACATCATATTTGAGTTTCAGCAAAACTTTCTGAATACGAATTCTGAAGTTTGTCAAGAATTTACAACTTAGGAATGTATACAATGAGCGTAATGCTCATTGAGATGTGTGATAAATTGAGGATTATTATAATTTGGGATCCGTTTCAGGAAAGATTAAGGTCTCCAAGATAACAGTCAGATAAATGATAGTACCTACCTTCATAAAACTATTTCCAATAGAGAAACGCATCAAAATGCACGGTTGAACGTTTAACGCATTTTGAATTAATAAAAGAGAAGCGGTAGATATCTACGTCACGATTCATTACTTTATTAACATTTTAGAACAATGAATTTTACTGATAAACCAAGTACCAAAACGTCACAAAACTTTACTTCTCTCAATAGGTCTTTGAAAATATTCTGATAAAACGTTTCAGCAATTCGTTTGTAATGCCATCATCATCCCGTACTAAATGAGTACCTAGATACCTAGATACTGTCAGAACTAGAAAAGTGGTATTATCGTTCGATTTTAAATGCCAAATTTCTAAAACGTAATCTTACCTTTCTGAGGGTTTTTGCAGGTAAAGGATTCAAGAATGTACGTTTCCTCAATATCTAAGGCGCGTGTCCGCAATAAACGTTAATATTTGACTCCGAGCGATTTGGCTATAATATAGGAATACCCAATAAAAGCGAAATTTAAAATTTTCACGTTACAGCGGCGATGTCCACTAAACTAAAAGGTGGTAAGGCACAAAAACAGTTTTTTGGCAGTAGACTTTATTTATACTGGTGAGGGTGGAGTTTCGCTTGTGTTTTGTAAGTTTTGGGTCTAATAGTGATTCACATTTAGAAATTGGAAGTCACTGTCGACAAGTAATGGTCGATCGTGACGAGAATGTCATTTAAATTTCGTGGATATTCAGTTACACAGTGTACATAGGTAGGCCGTGGAAAAATTTAGCGGCCCACCCTTAATTTTCTTTTGTGGAAGAGGTTACGTGATCGAAATGTTGAAGTTGCGGTGAGAACGGTATACGTCTAATCTCGACGGAAATTAACCATGAAATGAACAGCTATTTACATACAAATAAGATTATGTTTTCTTTCATTAAGTTCTATTGTTTAGGTATTCATAGCGCGGCGCGAAATTTCCTTCGGGAGTCACGGATAGGTACCAATAGTGTATCCCGGTTGTTACTATAATCATTATCATCTACATTTTATATTTGGCAGTAGCTGACCCGGCAAACCTCGTACCGCCTATTCTTTTCGATATTTTTTTTTCTAATTAAAAATTGATTAAACAAGTACTTAATTTGGAGTCGTAGACTCCAAACCCAAGTTTGTGACAAATATTTGTTTTGACCACGGATACTAACATTCTTCTAAACCCGTAGAGGGTACATTTTTGTAATTATTAATATTATATTTTGGTTTTCATATAATGTGGCAGCAGTTGGTACAGCCGAAAATAATGACAGCGGCGAAAAAACTCTTTGTACAGAAGGTCGGCCATATTGAATTTTTTGCCGCCAAAAATCGAATAAAGGACAATGGGACGAGCCGGACCGCGTCATAATCATATTTTTCTCACACAAAAGAGTTCTTACGTTAATGTGCCAGTAATAAATAAAAGTCAACCGCATACAAGGAATGGCTTTTCAGAAGTTTTTCAACAAAGACCAAACAAATGCTTTGAGACCGAGTCGATTAATAAACTGATAAATGGTACGATTTAATGAACTTTTTTTTACTTTTCTACAAAATAACAAGCAACGAAAACTTTGAAAATAGTTTTTACGTTGATGGGCTTGAAAGTTTTTACTTTACCACAAATAATAACAGCTATAAATACCTACTGTGTAAATATTTTGAAGCTGAATGTTTTATGAAGTTTTAGCGCATCAAAATAAAGATTTATCTACACAACTTTTAGCTGACTATTAAGAATATTGTCCACTTACGTATTATTTTCATTGCCTACTACTTTTAAAACCAATCTCAACTCGTTATCAAATAGAACAATACCTACAATCCATATTTCAACATGCAAATGATGTAACGAATCCAATTACAGCAATTTAATATTTTAGCCATCGCTCGCTATCTGGTGGCTCTATCTCTCTCTCTCTCTCTCTCTCTTCTGAATTGGAAGGTATTTGATCTGTAGAGTAAAACGACATTTTGTTCGTTTGGTACTCGTACTCATAAGGAGTAAGAAAGTATGCAGCTATTTTTTGCACTCCGCGGTGCTACCCGCGGTGAACAGTTCCCGTACCCGTGGGAATACCGGGATCGAAAATATGTGTTGAGTCAGAATATAAACTAACCTGGTACCAAATTTCATTCATATCTCTCTAGCCGTTTGAGCGTGAAGGAGTAACAAACATTCCTACTTACACACTTTCACAAGGCCAAGTATAAAATTAGTATGACAACGAATAATAGGTACTTCTTAGTTTTATTTTAAGTTGTGGCAAGAAAGTAAGTACACAATACCCGTACCGCCAGGCGTCATCTGGCGAGCGGTGCTGGCTGCCTGGCGTTTATGTAAACTCTTTTTATGCGCCCTAAATCATACTGCAGGAGGCCTTCCCGTATTTGCTTTTATATTAGGCATCTTTGAATTGTACTTAGGCGACAAACGACTGGATAAAATCTGACCTAACTCTTATTACAATGAAAAGCCATATCAACAGACTTAATATATTATTTAGTTAAAAAAAGTTTACTCAACCAAAACAAATAAAACGAAGCAACTCTTATAATATCATTTTATTACTTCTTCTTCTCACTCTCTTCTTTAAGCAGCTGGTAGACGTAGGAGAAGTCCTTCTGTCCGTAGCCGCGAGACTGCACGATGCGGTACAGCTGGGTGGCAACTGCGCCGAGTGGGATTGGGGAGCGGATGCCTAAGGCCATGCCTGAAGCTAGTTCCAAATCCTGGGACAAATTAAAAACAAATAATGACGTCAGTCGTGGAATGAAAAGGTTGATCACCATAAGATCTGTTATTGCTTGCAGGGTTTGACAATCATTTGACACAATTCTATAAGTAGGTAAAACGTTATGTGGGCTTGCAACGCGTCAAACGAATTTATTAAAACTCTTTTTCGTTCTGCGACTGTACGTATCTGTGCTGTGTAGAGAAATAAGATTATCTTTTTCAAATGAAGTTCTTTGTGTCACTGTATGTTTTGCTGTTTTTTTTATGTGATGTTTGATTACTGATTTATCCTTCTGTAGACTGATTTTGCAAATATTTTTTGTTTAAAAGAATAAAGGTACCTGAGGTAGTCCCATAAAAAATAATCATAAGTTCGTTCTTGAAATCGAAAATAATGTTTTTTTTTTTTCGAAAATGGTCAAGACTCACCTTAACCATAAGTTCGTTCTTGAAACCACCGTCGTAGTTTCTGCTGGAGGGTGCTGTTGGGACCAGCCCGGGGACGGGACAGTACACCTCCGTCGACCACGAGCGAGCTGACGAGTTGTTAAGCACGTCTAGCAGTACTTGTGGGTCGAGACCAGCTCTGGAAAGGAGAGAACATACCTACCGTTATTTATGTATTCTGTACCTATATCATTTACAAGGTGCACCGTTACTTGTCGGATACTTTCGATCGGGTATGTACGGGCCAACCCTCACATTCAGCACAAAATGCATTGTGCAATAATTATTCATAGCAAGTAAAATTTATGTTATTATGACTTGCATGAAACTGTATTCAATTATTTTTGTATTTATGAGGCCATATTGTGAAGGATAATAAGGAAATTGTGTGATTCAAAGACAAGTGATTTTTAGTTCGACAAAATTCTCTAACCATGATAAATGTCGAAAATCACCAATTTTTAATATTAATTAATGCAAATTTTAATTCTTATATAAGATCTACCTACATAAAAAAATGTTTTTAAGTTTTAAAGTTCAACCCATTTAAAAAAATATCAATTTTTACCAAAAATATTCAACCACACTACATTCTAACTTACTTAATGCCCATATGCATGCACTCAGCAGTGGCCATTCCAGTGATGCCCATCAGCATGTTGTTGGTCAGCTTGGCCACCTGGCCAGCGCCTACATCTCCGCAGTGGAACTGCTTCGCTCCCATGGCCTTGAGGAGGGCAACAGACCGGTCGAAGTCTTCTTTGCGACCGCCGGCCATGAACGCGAGGGTCGCGTTTTGTGCACCCATTACACCTGGAAAAATAATGCATTTCGAATGTACTGCAGATGTAGGTAAGTATAATGAAAATTAAACTTCTACATTTACCTAAATGTACAAAGTTGAGCTACCTAAGGAACGTTACAACAATTTATTTTGATACCAAATCACCATATTTTTATTTAACTACTCTCCCAGACAGTACAGCCTACACCTAAATATTTCTTAAAAATAATGAGTGGTTTTAGTCGTAGTGTACTCAAATAAAATGTTGACACAAATAACACAGCGTCAAAAGATTCTATAAAAATAAAGCGAAGAAAGGCGCTAGACATTTATTATTATGTCTTATTGGAAAGTAGGTGACCCCTAAAAGCGAATCTTTGACGTCATCAAAGCTTAATGGCCCGCCACTCATCGATAAATGACTCAAAGCCACATGAAGATGAGTGCTAAATTTACAGATTGGTAACCCTTGTTCATTTTTAGAGGTTTTTCTAAAATAATGCAAATGAAGCCATGTACGTTCGTCTATTTGTCGTGTATCTTTGGTACCATGTATGTCTTTCCTGTGGCTAGAGCCAGGCTTAGGTTCTGGGCCAGCCTATTACATCTAAATAATTTCCTATGCCGTGTTGGCCCAGTGGAATGGTACTTCGACTTTCATTCCGAAGGTCGTGGGATCGAATCCGGCCGTGCATCAATGAACTTTTCGTATCGAAAAATTTAAATGCGCTTTAACACGAGCTTTAAACGGTGAAGGAAAACATCGTGAGGAAACCAGTTAGCTTTCTAGCAGCGTCGATGGGCTTGCAACCTGTCACGTATGGAAAGTTACAAAAAGTGGGCATGTACCGAATATAATATTTGGACATACCTCTGACTACCCCATTAGACATCTTCAAAGGATCTAAAGAATGACATAAAGATCTCTAAGAAATGTCTACCTTTTGTAAAATGAAACGCGTGAATCACGGACAAGAACTGACTTTTATTTATAATGAACCAAACTACCCACTTTACCACATATTGTCGATACCTACATAGAAAGGTCTAAAACAACACCCCCACTTATCGCAATATTCATTACAATTTTATACAAAACTATTCTATACAAACTATGCCAAGAAGCAACATGAATTTATAATGTTTTGCTGAACATAAACTTTTAGTTAAAATGTCAGCCGGCATATCAGCTGATGGCAAATACAGTACTTTAACAATTTTATCTTTTACTAGGTCACGACAAAAATGATATTTAATATCAATATGCTTTGTACGTTTGTGAAACACTGGGTTTGCACACAGCTTTTGTGTGCCCTGGTTATCATTGAATATGCTGATTGTGTACATCTTATTAGTAATTTCATATTGTAATCGTTTTAGATATAATGCTTCTCTACATGCCTCAGACAAACCAATATACTCTGCTTCTGTACTAGAGAGAGCTACACATTTCTGTTTTCTACATTCCCATGAAATTGCACCACCAGATAACAAAAAACACATTCCAGTATATGATCTCCTATCTATAGAGTTAGAAGCCCAATCAGCATCTACATATCCAGTTAATTCTGAATTACCTTCTTTACAATACTTTATTCCATAACATTTAGTTCGTTTTAAATATTTTAATACTCTTTTTGCATATTCCCAATGCTCTTTTGTGTGACAATTATTAAATTGACTTAAAAAACTTATTGAGTAACTAATATCTGGCCTAGTCAAGACTGACAGGTACATCAAACTACCAATTAGTTGTTGGTAGGGCTCAGGACTAGTTACACCTACTTGACCTTTATTTAAATTAAGTTTGACCTCCATCGGAGTATCAACAGTTTTACAATCACTTAAATTAAATCTGCTCAAAAGTTGATCAATATAAGTTTCCTGACTCAAAGTTACACATTCTTTATCTTTATCGAAGTTTACATTCATTCCAAGACAGAGTTTGGCTTCACCTAAGTCCTTAATGCTAAACTTATTAGATAAAATCTGTTTCAAGTTCTTAGTTTCAACTTTATCATTGGAAAATATAAAGAAATCGTCTACATACACTGTTACAATGGTCTTACATCTGTTTATATCCTTTATATACATACATGGCTCTATTTTTGACCTTTTGTAACCATCACTGATCAAACAATCATCAACCTTTTTATTCCAAGCTCTAGAGGCTTGCTTGAGTCCATAAATGGCCTTTTTTAGTTTTAATACTTTACAGTCTGAACTACTACTATTATAACAATCTGGTATTTTCATATAAATGGTTTCCTCTAAATCACCATTTAAAAACGCAGTCTTTACATCTAAGTGGTTTACATCTAAACCTAACTTTACAGACAATGCTAATAATAGTCTAAGAGTCGTATGTCTCACTACAGGCGAAAATGTTTCTGTATAATCTACTCCATATTTTTGGGTGAAGCCCTTTGCGACAAGGCGAGCACGGTAACGCACATTGTTTTCACTATCGTACTTCTTTTGTAAAACCCACTTGCACTGCACTATGGTACTATTGACTGGTACATCTACAAGTTCCCACGCACGATTGTTCTCGAACGACTGTAACTCGTCCTCCACTGCCGCTAACCACTGAGCTTTCTCAGGACCTTCCAAAGCTTCTTGCAACAATATCTCACCCGTGAACATGTTATCATCTTCTATACATGCACTTGCTAATCCATATCTGTCTGGCAACTGTCTGCGCCTAGAACCACTTGTCATGTTCACATTGTTGAGTAAAATGGAATCTTCACTGTCTGTTATAGTAGTCACGGAGCTATCTGATGTATCATTTTCACAAGGTACATACAATTCACTGCTGTCATCTAAGTTCAAGCTCTCCGATTGTTCAAGTGAATTTTCCTGAAGTGTCAAATCTTCTTCCCCCACTGGAACTAAATTCACCTCATCTGAACAATTTTCCTGTACCTTCAGAACATTCTCCATCTTCTCCAATACTATAACATCTCGACTGGTAGTGATGACATTAGACTTCGGGTTGTATATTCTATACCCTTTGACATCATTGGAATAGCCAACAAGGATACATCTTTCAGACTTACTGTCCCACTTTAATCTCTTTTGTTTTGGCACATGTACCATTATTGTACTACCAAAAATGCGAATGTGACTTACATCAGGCTTTCTGCCTGTCCATATCTCGAAAGGAGTTTTATAATTCAACGTAGTTTTCACAGTCCTGTTTTGTAAGTACACTGCAGTGTGTGCCGCCTCTGCCCAAAATCTTTTCTCGAGACCTGCATCGAACAGAAGACACTTGGCTTTCTCAACGATTGTCCTGTTGTACCTCTCTGAAAGACCATTCTGCTCAGGTGTGTATGGGTTCGTTTTTTGATGTACTATCCCATGTGACATCAAAAAATCATCAAACTTGCTGTTGCAAAATTCTGTCCCATTGTCACTTCTCAAGACCTTGATGCTGCGGTTAAGTTGATTCTCAACCTCTGCTTTATACTGTTGAAAGCATTTCAATGCCTCATCTTTTGTTTTCAAAAAGTAAATGTATGTCATCCGACTAAAATCATCTATGAACAGCATGAAGTATCTGGAACCACCTATGGATCGGTTTTCCATTGGTCCACACAGATCAGTATGCACAACATGCAACAACTCAGTACTTCTGTTACCTTCTTTGGGAAAAGGTAAGCGGCTCTGCTTGCCCTCACAGCATGCGACACATGATGACTTTGAGATTTCAGTCTTACTATCAAGTGTCAGCCCCTGTACAGCATCTTGCATCTTGTACAAATACTGGCTGTTGACATGACCTAGACGTCGATGCCAAACTTCACTGGACACCATCACTGCAGCTGACAAACTGTTTTCAGGCATGTTTAGTTTGTACACCCCATTCAACAGATTCGCTGTAGCCACCAGTACTCCTGCTTTGTTGAAAACCATACAACCATCATTGGAAAATGAAACTTTGTTTCCTTTTGATATAAGTTGACTGACGGATAATAGATTTGTAGTCAACTTCGGCACACATAACACACCTTCCACTGTGATATCAAATTCACTGGTGCGCGTCTTTGTCGTAATCTGCACATCTCCAGTACATAATACAGGTACTTTATCTTTGTTTGCCACGACAATTTCCTTGATCACAGGATCCCGAGACACATTGGACAACCATTCTTCGTTCGCAGTAAGATGAACACTCGCCCCGGAGTCAATATACCAATCGCTTTTACAAAAGTCACCATTCACGAACACGGCGCTAAACGCATTACTGCTTGTACGTTCATTTTTATTTGTATTCGACGTAGTTTTGTTCGAAAATGTACACTGATTGCGGTAATGCCCTGTTTGTTTACATTTGTAGCATGTCACTTTTGGTTTTGACTTTGACATCTGGGCGTTGTCTTTGGTCGCAGTGCTACCAACATTCCGGTTCTTCTTGAAACTTGCGAACGCGCCGCTTGAAGCGCTTTTGTCGCCGCCATTTCCGCTTTCTTCCATGTCCAACAACTTCGTTTTAATGGCGTCCGCTGTCAATGGTATGCCGCAATGCTCGATCGCCATTATCATAGGGGAATATTTTTCTGTTAATCCCGCTAACAAAAGCGATGCGACCCACTCATCATTTATGTTAAAACCCGTACCACTCAATTTTTGGCTTGTTTCTATGATTTGTGTCACGTACGAAGTCATCGAAACACAATTTTCGAGTCGTATGGAAATCAGACTTCTCAGTAAACTGATTCTCCTCGTGAATCCTGAGTCGTCAAATAGGTTTTTCAATTTATTCCATAGCTCATGGGTCGTTTGAACACTTTTTATGTGCACATACAGCGACGAATCTATTGTCAAAACGAGCTTCGCTTTGGTTTTTGCGTCCCCTGCTGCTCCTATCTGTGCTGGTATAGTCTCCGACTTGATGCAATCAGACATTCCCTCCAGAACTAGGAAATTCTCAGCGGCGAAAGCCCACTCACTGTAGTTCTCACGCCCTTTCAATTTAGGCACACTGACAAGATAGTTCGTCGTCATTTTCACAGTCACAGCGTTAAACACAGTTTATCTCAATCTGCAAAGTCTATTTCCACTAGGAATGTCCAAGAAAATTGCGAGAAAAACTAAAAAAACTGGTCCCATAACCTTTTGTAAAATGAAACGCGTGAATCACGGACAAGAACTGACTTTTATTTATAATGAACCAAACTACCCACTTTACCACATATTGTCGATACCTACATAGAAAGGTCTAAAACAACACTACCGCTCGCTGGGATACAGTCGTGATCATATTTCATTTTTTTTTTTTTCATTTCAATTTCCTATGCACTACTACCTAAAGCTTCTTGTTAGATAAGTGTCAAAGATGTGATCATATGGCCTGTTGAGCTGAGATGATGGTTAGGCACTATGCAAGCCTATTGTATCTCAATAATTTCTATACACTTAAATGGCTAATATTTAGTAAAAGCCTGAGCTTTTTGTACTTTTTCTCTTTTTTATTACTGTTTATTATATACAAGTCATGTCAAATCTACGCATAGTAAGCCAACCACAAAGTATTAAAACTGGCCACTAGTCGTTAAACGGATAGATGACCACCTGTAGGAGCTTTGAGCTGTAAAGGCCAGGGTAATTCAACCCGGCTATAAAACATTTACATAGGATTTACGTCTTGGGCTAAAACCCTAAAACTGACCCTAAATATCAAATCCATGTTTCAAACGTCGACCTATCATGAATCAGTCTTTTTGGCCTTGTTCTATTTGAAGTGGTGTTTGTTCTGTTTTAACTTTTCCTTATCAGTAAGTAGTTTTCTGTATATCTTTTTTACTGATGTTTTTTACTGTTTAAAGACGTTTGAGTTTAAGCATTATGTTTTACCAGATTCATATATTTTTTTTATCTTATTGCATGACGCACCATAAGTTATTAACTTTCTGTTTCTAATAATACTTTGACTACGTGACAAATATACACGCTACTCATTTTTTCTTATTTTGTCACACATTACATAAGCGTGTCTCTACAAATAAATATTTGATTTAATTCTGATAACATTTATCATTGATAAGCCTGTTTTTAAGTGAGTACTGTTACCACGCTCAAACGTTATCTTATTAAATTATATTAATCATTTAGTTACAGTAAAACTAAAGTCTCATTTAATTTTATGATAACCTCAGTGGTGTGGCAATCTCGTGTTTATAAGAGGTGTGGTTCACTGAAAAACTTTAGTATGATCTGCAGATTTTTGTTATTTTAAAATACGAAAGTGAGTTTGTTTGCCATAGAGTAATTTAAATCCACAATCTGGATGACAAACTGACGAAAACACATGATGTAACAAAAAGATAAATAATTCACTCAATTTAATCTTATCCACTCCTGTAAATAAAATGTTCAGTATTTTTACAATTAAAAAAAAACTAACCCGATGAATTATATTTTTCAAACTTTTGACAAAATTACAATCTCTTTCCATCCAAAGATTTCTAAATTGGGAGTCATTTTACTATTCCTTTTTAGAACATACACACATCAACAAAGTCTAGGGATATCATGGTACCACATTATTTTCGCTTTGATATTTTAAAATCTTGTTTGTTTTTATTAAAAGTTTATATACCGATTGAAACCTCTTTTATTCTATTTTCAATTTTTTTAAATGGAAATTTAAAAAAAAAGAATTATTAATAGTACGGAGGCAAAATGGTTAGAGGTGTGTTTCGACGAGAAAAAATTAAATTGTTTTATTGAAATTAATTATTGAAAAAGGGATTGTATTGTTTTTATTTTATAATTTCTTGGGCCGTATGAGTTTAAAGAGCAATTTTACATCGTCATTTGAGTCGAGGTAAAACCCGTGAGCCGTGGGCACGTTAGAAAATGGTGCTATTTAACGCGCTGTTGCTGAGGCCATACACGCCAGCCAAGACGTGATAACAGGATTGTGATCACGTTATCTTAGTAATAGGGATGTAGTTAAACTGCCCAAGGTTAGATTCGGTGTTACTACTCAGAGACAGGATTGATTTTTCCAAATGACTGCTAGAAGACCACTGAATTTTACAGCGATGTAACTAGTAAAAAAGCTCTAGGGAGACCCCCAGCTGCTGGTAAGCGTCCAAACCGTGCAAATGAGGTTGCATGAAGTTGGCCTTCATGTTCGAAGACCGTTGCATGTTACAGCGTTGCGACGTGGCAATCGCGGTCGGCAGCTTTTGCGAGCTCGGGAGCTTTTAACATCGAGTGACGAACATTGGTCTTTGGTACTGTTCATCGATGAGTTCCGGTTTAATTTTCAACCGGATTCAAGAAAAATACGCGTTTGGCAAACTCTAGGAAGAGTTAGTCGCCTGCAGCACCCTCAAGAGGTCCCCCCATACCAAGGCGGAACAATCACACTTTGGGCAGAAATTCGTCTTCGCGCACGAACCCAGCTCGTTTGGATCCAAGGCAACATGACTGCACAAAAATACCACGAAGAGGTACTAGAGTCTGTCGTGGTCCCTCACAGAATCCAAATGGGTAAAGAACTTTTACTCAAACACGGTAATGCTAATGTCCATACCGCGCGGCTGGTGTCGGCCGCTCACCGCAACAAGAAATGGCAATTTAATTTTAAGTATCAACCAAAAATATCGATGTGTAATTAATGTAAGAGGTAGCAACACTAATTACTTAATATAAGATTTTAAATTTAATAACAAAACTGTAAGAAATTAAGTTTTTTTATCATAGTAATTTGCTATGGCGTTAAAAAAATAACATTATTAATATTAAAAACAAAAGAATCACGGAATGTTTTATTTTATTATCAAAGACCTTGAAATGACCTACCATTTTTCCATTTACTGTTTATAAAAATTCCTCATAGATTTGTAGATATTGGATGAAATGTACAATATCCCTAGACTTTGTTGATGTGTGTAGGTACCATCTTCAGTTTCGCTTACTGTCGGTTGTTATTGGACATTTGTTGTATGATGTGAAATATCTACCCTCGGTAAGCAAAAGCACAGAAAAATAGGTTATTGAAACTGGCCATTAGTTCTGTGAATCTATCATAGTCGTAATGTAACTTACCTCCTGAGACTGGTGCATCAATAAAGTTGAGTCCCTTTTCAGTGGCCACGGGAAAGATTTCACGCGGTACATTGGGGTCTACTGTACTAGAGTCGATGAGGAGTGTGCCTTTTCGTGCCTGGAAAGTAAAAGTACAATTAAAAATCAAACAATAATAAAACAGAGGTGTCTGCTAAGTCGGTTTATGGATGATAATTTTACGTTGTATCATTGTGGCTTAGGCCGATCGTGTCTCTCTATCGCTTGTTCTGCGCTCTCGCTTGCACGCGGTTCAGGCGGAACGTGACAATTTTTCGTGGGTGCAACCGGCAGTCATCAATTTATAAGACAAGTCACGTCAAAAAGGTGTTATGCCCAGTTATGTATGCATGCTTAGCTTATCTTTACTAAAAGATATAGCCATATAGGTTATCAAGATATCTGGGACCTACATATATAGGATGATATACAGCCCGCTAAACCATTCTCAACTTTATCACCCAATTAAAAAAAAAGACATCGTCAATAGGGTCGAGGCTGAGTCGCAGTTAAAAGAAAACAATATCGATTAATAACAAAATGAACATAAAACTAAATATTCGTGTCATAATATTTCTAATATAATATCATTGAATCTAGGTATTATAATTTCAATTACACGAGTAGTAAGTACTAAAGTATTAACAAAACAAAGGATTCATTGTTATAAAGCAAATAAACAATATTTATCTTCATTTTTACTGTTGCTTCATGTTGCTGCCCCTATTCAGTAGTTATTCAATAACATTTCCTATCAATTAATAGTTTATATTTTCCCTTGACTTATGAGATCAGTTTCAAAGTTGATAAAAATCTCTCGTAAATGCAGCCCAATTAATACATACTGAGCCAGCTCATTACGAAAATGTAGGCTTTAGATCATAAAGCTCAAGTTGTTCAAACGAAGCTCTCGGTTGGCTTAAGAACTTCGACATCAGAGTTAGCCACTAGATCATACAAACTTTGGTCAGGAAATGAAGTTGGATATGACTTACTTGTCCCGATAGTAAGTACTTATAATTATGAGAGAGAATTAAGAAATTTAGATCCGATCTTCCAGTATCTTTTTTCAATTCCTTTTTAAACGTAATTATACGATCAAGTAGGTGGTAGCGCGAGTTTGACGCATACCTTAAGTAGCATTAAACGTGACAAATAAATTACTAATTGATTTATTTTTAATGTTTTCTACTATCGTTTTAATCGATCCGCTTGGATGACAGACCACTTTCGCCTTGTTCACTCTTATAACATTCTTTAGACATGCTCTCTGGTTTAAAGTACTATAACCCCCGGTTCCTATAACAAACTAACGGATGTTCGTAGGTCCATCACCATAGCAACGTTGTTATTTCAACATAAAATGTATGAAACTTTTTGACAGATAACAACGTTGCTATGGCGCAAGCCCTACGGACGTCCGTTAGTTTGTTATAGGAACCGGGGGTAAGTCGTTTAATTTTGACCTTGACATATATGTGAAAGTTCAGAAAAAGTATAAAGAGTGAGAAAAAGCGTAAAACTTGCAAAAAAATACAATAAAAAACGCCAAGTCTGTTAGTATGTGTAAAAGTTGGTACTTACATGTTGAACCACACCATCCTTGCCAATATACGCCTCCAACACGATCTTGTTGCTGGGCAAGATGGAGACGACAGCATCAGCTCCTTCCACCACCGCGGCGATGGAGGAGGCGCCTTTGATGCCATCTTTCTCGGCAGCCTTCAGGGTCTCTGAGGATGGGTCGTAGCCGCGGACTGTGAATCCCTGTGGAGAGAAGATTTCAATCAAAGTTGCGTCCGAACAGGCAATAGAGTCACCTAGCTTGTGTACTGTACATTTTTAAGTGATCCTTGAGGTCCTGCAGAAAAAAACATATTTTACTTTCTTATTTTACATTATACTTCCTTCAATACATTATTATGAAAACTAGTTGTTTCGACAATGATGTACTTAAGTAATTCTTTAAGAACATTTCCTATATTTGATTGACCTAAGAAATTCCCACGAAAATTTCCAAAAGCCCTTAAATTCCTTACTGTTAACGCAAAAATCCCCATCTGCATAATTTAGCATAATCTGTGAATGAATTGAACGGATTTTAATTTTAAATCAGTAGCATCAGACTGTTGCTAGGTAGATATTTTTTTTTCATAAATAATTCTTCGCCTTATAATGAAGGAATTAATGGACCAACCGGCGATTTCCGATGAGGGGTAAGTAATGGGATTTTTTTTCATCGAAAACGGATATTTAGGTATAAGTAAAGCTAAACGTTTACAAGACATGCCTCTGACTACTACTACCGTTTGAGTGAAAAAAGTGCAAAAAAAAAACAAAGAATTTTGATTGAATCAAAATTGATTGACATCTGTCATCCTTCATTTTTTTTAATAGTCATATTAAATAATAGACGTCAAATATGTATGTCAATGCTAATGACATTTTATCAAACTATTTTTATCGCGATACACCACACATGGTATCGATAATGCAAGTAACGTTGTCAGTTTCTATATGACTTTTATTAAAACTCGAGACATCTTACACTTGTGTTTGTTTTTGTAGCCACTGACGTATTCATAATTAAATACAAAAATATGTTAATTCAAACATGACTCAAATTGTTATTCCGACAAATCACACGTAATACCAAAGATATAACTAACATTGTTCTCTGATAACGATAACAGAGCATGTTCATATTGTTATTGAGTCCTATGTAATTATTCAGTGTGTTTAGTTAGAATAATGTTTAATCTATCGACCTACATGCCGATTTCGTCAAAAAGTTGTGTGTATCTCACCTGTTTAACAAGATTAGCCGCCATAAATCCTCCCATATTTCCAAGTCCGAGAAAAGCAACATTTTTGTCAGCTCCTGAGCTATATGCTCTCCTCGTAACGTCCAAAAGAAGCTGCTTAGTGAGAATCTTACGCGCGGCCATCTTGGATTCCTATTTTAAACACGTACTTTGCCGGCGCACGCGCAGCTACGACTGGATTGTTATTTTGCCCGTCACCTTTGATAATTTGTTATCAAATGGTCTATTTACACGAGCTTAGTCAACTTGACCTTGGCGTTTAGTCAAACACTCGTACGCAAATGACATAAATGGATGAAACAGAAGTTATATCTCACTTTTATTGTTGAGAAAAATATAATTTGAAGTAGGTAGGTAATAAGTACCTATAAGCAAAAGTAATTTTTTTTTGTATCGTATTTATTTTAAAATTTATTTCGAATGCGGGAACGTATTCGTTCATATTAATTAACCATTATTCTAATTGAAATTTCCTACACAAGTAATCATAGTTTTAAGAACCAGAAGTGAAAATCATTAAAAAAAAGGTGACAACTTTATTACACAATTAGTCAACTCATCAAAACAAAATTATCTTTATAAGCAAACAATTTGAGGTTATCAAAGGAAACACCAATTTACACCACTGAACCAAAACAAGCACTGACATAGACTACACGTCCACATAACTCCACGAAAACACCATAACAACCTAACGAAACACAAAGTCCTAGGAAGCCGAGACATCCGTCTCGTTCGAAAGCCAACCGCAAAGTGAGCGAGCGCCGCCGTGTGCTCGCTTTTATGTAGGTGCCGTCTGTCGATTAGTCATCGGCAAGGGACATTGCTAACACGGCCTCTCCTGACATCCTGACGTCCTCGTCAGATTCGTCGTTATCGTGCGGCGACACCACCGCAGAAGACGACCCAGGCTCGTTGACTCCATCTGCTCGTGACGAAGGTATGGAGGGACCTGCGCCAGAAACTTGTACGTCTTCATCTGAAAACGAAAGCTTTTTAAGATAGGCTGCCAGTTTACACCCGGTGTTCCATACTCTTCGTACACACGATCTGCCAATCAATTCATACATCGTCTTACAACAATCAGTCATCCACAAAGACATACCATCTCTCTTAACACTATTGAGACGTCTCTCAGATACTTATTCATGAACAAGGCTTGTTCTTAATGCTTGTTCCATTGGTTCCATGTTGTACAGCGCGCTCGCGCTGCTCCGTAGTTGTCAGCAGCCTCAGGTAGGTGAGTCCCACCCGTAGCATGACGCGACACACGCGCCTGCCCGAGTATGCGACTAACGCAGTCCGATTAAGCGACACACGCTGGACTCAGTCGACTAACGACTTTGCGACTAACGCAGATACGGACAGTCCGATTAAGCGACACACGCTGGACTCAGTCGACTAACGACTTTGCGACTAACGCAGTCCGATTAAGCGACACACGCTGGTATGGGACAGTCCGATTAAGCGACACACGCTGATACGGACACGGCAGAGGCACTTGCATGAAAGCAATATTAGGTAGCTTGCCAACACGTATTGAAAGACACGTCCACCGATCCGTCCGACTCATCCCAATCCATCCATTACACACGTCACCATCAATAACCATAACCTGCCTATGCCTAACCCTACCTAGACTCCCTAAGTACCTAAGTGACCTACCTAGACCTACCTAAGTGTGAGTGAAGTGTAAGTGTAAGTGTCATGAGAATATCTGTGTACGAGAAAGAAAGAAAGAAAGAAAGAAAGAAAGAAAACGAGTTGAATAAGAACGTAGTGGTGGCTATTGACGGGTACGCAAGCAATGTCAGATCAAGACAAGTACGGATCGAACACAATGTCGAAGAACGCAGTACACGTCTCCAGACACATCTTGAGCACGGGTCCACAGCATCCACAGGACCAGTCGCCCAGGATCGCTCGTTCACAGGACTGCTCGTCCCCAGGACCGCTCGTCCACAGGACCGCTCGTCCGCAGGACCGGTCGCACAGGAGTAAGCATCCTGTATAGAAACAAACGCACACAAGATCAAAGGTCCAACAAAGTTATCAGAGCTTGGTAGTAAAAATGACCTGTCAGTATTAAGGATGTCTAGTATGAAACATCTGACTGAGTTTTGGTGATTCATAGCGAGCTTTAATCATCCCTGTAGGGAATTGTTTTGGAACAGGCAATAGAGTCAACTAGTTTTTAAGACTGTACATTTTCGAGCGATCCTTGAGGTCCTATGAAATAAACATATTTTTCTTTCTTTCTTTCTTTCTTTCCTGAGCTCGGCCGTACCTGACCTTGTTCAATTAGTCAGTCCAGGTACTCAACTTCCGTATCTAAGAAAGTGCCACAAAATCTGAAGGATTCTCTCCAGGCTTCAAGCCCTAGTTTTATTGATCGAAATCATCCTTTCCTGGCAGATCCCACTGCCAGAAGACTTAGAAGCCTCACGCTTTACCACATAAGACGTATACCTCGAACACTAACAACACAACGTTTTAGAAGGTATCAAAAGACTCACAGTTACTCCGTGGTGGTAACGGCGCCGCACGTACCTGGCAGCTAGGTACCTCAGCGTGACTGTTGCCACTGCACGCAAACATCATGCGCGATGCTGCGCGACCTCCGATCGCGAGAGCGCCGGTGCGGCGATCCATCTCGCGTGTGGCTGCGCGACCGCCGGCCACAGGACCTCCTGTCCCGCGAGCGATCACTCCGCCACCCGGACAAGCGCCGTCGGTGACGTGACCGAGAGTGGCTCATCTCGTCATCGCTTTAAACAACTGCGAAACACACGATAACGGTGCGTCATCGCACCATGGTTAATAAACATGTACAAAATAACAAATAAAAAGATGTTATGGAAGTACCGTAAGATGTTCGTACCACGAACAGAACTCACAAATCACAACCCCTGAGACACAGCCACTCAACTACGACTTTGCACGACTTTGCGTCACCAAACAAACATATCGACAATTAAAGTCAAGCTGTAATTTTCGTAGATCTCTTTTTTTAAATGGTAAACCAACAGTTGTAGAACGACACGTTAAACTACAAGTTCGTAGAATTAAAAGTAATTAACTTTCGACACTATACAAGTACCTACTTGTAAATCAGCTTTAAACTTTTACATATTAGGAAACTCGTTTACTCATCCATACTTACACTTCCATTAAATGGCTCAGCCAGCTTAGAATGTGTATAAGAACCACCGTTATAAACCTGCTTTGAACAAACTACAGCTAAATCGGCCATATACAGATACACGTACTTGTAACAATCAAAGTTATGACACACCCCTATTTTTATTTGGGAGTTAAAAGAAACAGTTACCACGGAAAGTCGTCTCAGTTTACACGAGCTTACTTACTGTTTGCTTATTGAATGTTAGCTTACTTAATATCCCGCTGGACATCGTTAGGAGACAGGATTTCAAGGGACCAAGCTATCGTGGTATCAATATGCCGCCTTCTACAAAACACAAAAGTTTCATTTTTCGTTATAATGAAAAAATGTTCAATGAATTGGTGAGATGAAGTAGATAAGTTTAGACTGCTCATAAAACACATACCTATTAGTATAATTGCGCTTTTCAGATCACTGTTAACAGCATTTAAGCAAAAGTTTTCATTGTGTCCCGGTTTCTTACAAAACTCACCAACTAAATCATTAGACTGTCACGTGACTTTTTCGGGCAGTGAAGAGCCTTGTGGCTCGACTGTCCACAGTTACATTAAAACAACTCATACTACACGTAGGATTCACAGCTAGCCGCTTGAAAGTTAAATTTCGGCTATCTTGTTTAGTGCGGGTAGGCTTTACATAAATTGACAAAAACGAAACTAGGTCATTGCACGATAAGTTGACATTTACCGCCGCCCGCCCTGACGTGAGGGTCGGTAATACCTCGTATGACAATTAGCACCTTTAATTTTACCGCCGCCCGCCCTGACGTGAGGGTCGGTAATACCTCGTATGACAATTAGCACCTTTAATTTTACCTACCGACTTTATTACCTCGGCTAAGAATCGCGCAGACTGAAGTGCTAATACTCACGGGTACGTCAGACGCAGTAACGGTATGATTGAAGAACGCCTGTCGTCGCGGTCGATTCCAATGCTGGGGTATTAGATGTGTTACACTTGTGACGCTAGACCGCGTGGCATCGGAGAGATATGAGACCCAGGATACCCAGGACCCTGCACCAACTCGCCGCTCGACACCTCAAGGGGAGTACCAGACCAACCTTCAACCGTGTTCAGTCGAGATAGAATCGAATCTAACGCCTGCTGCATGAGATCACATCTCGTTTGCGAGAGCTACGACTCGACCTTGACCTACGTTGCGAACTAGATCTATCCCTAGAACGAATTCTGCTTCAAGAACGAGTGTTACTACGCGAATCATCACTCCTGTCGCGACGACGAAACCTGGTCGACAAGGATTTGACCTACTTCGAGATCGCGTCAAGTTTCACGACCTACTTCGCATCGACATGACTTGTGCACAGACCTACGTTGGTCATCGAATAAAAATATAACTCGAACAAAGAAAATTGGTGTTTACTTCGATATTTTTCAAATACCCTCAAAAATTCTTTAACAAAGAAAAACAGGATAAAAGCGATCAGGATGATAGTGGGAAGTGTAATTCTATCCCACTTCTGATTTTAAGAACCAGAAGTGAAAATCATTAAAAAAAAGGTGACAACTTTATTACACAATTAGTCAACTCATCAAAACAAAATTATCTTTATAAGCAAACAATTTGAGGTTATCAAAGGAAACACCAATTTACACCACTGAACTAAAACAAGCACTGACATAGGCTACACGTCCACATAACTCCACGAAAACACCATAACAACCTAACGAAACACAAAGTCCTAGGAAGCCGAGACATCCGTCTCGTTCGAAAGCCAACCGCAAAGTGAGCGAGCGCCGCCGTGTGCTCGCTTTTATGTAGGTGCCGTCTGTCGATTAGTCATCGGCAAGGGACATTGCTAACAATAGTAAATCTACCCATTATTTTAAAAATAATTTCCTAGAAAAGTTGAATGTAAGTCAAATTATAAATTAAAGGTCAAATCTTGAAAATAAACCACAGTTTTTGTTTTAATGACCAGTTGTTGTTATTAATGACGAGATATAAAAGAAATGTTAAACTTGTGTATGTACCTACTTAAAAAAGTAACTGACCTCGTGTGTCGAAGCCTTATTTTATCAATATGTTATGTCAAAAACTGTAGACGTAATTTAACTAATCAACAGATTGATTGAGCAATATGGCTGATGTTATTTTCATTCTTTGTGTCTTTTGTTAGGGAGGTACGTTTATAAGTATTATACTATCGTGTTAACCACACTAGGCATTTCAAAAGTTACGGCCATAGCAGGTTTTATCCTGTGTAGATAGAATATAAAAAATACATTTACTTACTCAAAATTACTTCACTTATACGCCTAATAAGCCTCCGTCCTGGCTATGGATGACCATTTAATGTGTAACACACATTCGTCGTACATCGTCGTTCATCGTACATTCGCGACCCACCGCTCGCAGATACATCACGTGCGCTATGGGAAGTTAACGCGTTAACGTGCCCTCCGAAGCACGGCCTTGCAATCACCCAAGGTATGACCAGTCACTTGAACCTTTCTAAGTTCAACTACCTTGCAAGAACGTCGTCTTAGCGAGCTACGCCACGAGCGTTCAAAAGCGGAAAAACAAGTTTTAGGTCAACTAGTAGGTACCTAAATCAAAGTAATTTTAAGGATTTCTACCTACGAGTATAAGTAAAACACAAACTGTTTTAAAGAACGGATCTGATGTCAATAAAACTCATACTGCTTTTGGGCTTATCTCTCAAAATCCCTGCGAAAGTACCTATAGGTGATACATTTTGGTGACCGCTATAAACATTTCCAGTCCTAATTGATCTACCCTAACGACTGAACTGCACCACAAGTGTTTCAATGTTTTATGCACAATTACGGCCCGAAAGACGTGTGCCCTTAACCCATTTAATTCAGGTCCACACATAAATCTCTCCTTTATTTATGTCCCACTTTCGACTGTCTCTCGCGCCATTGAAACCAGACCTAAATTCTAATATCCGAGCGCCTACAAAAAATTGCAGAGCAATAATTCGCACGTGCGAATCTCATAAACTTTTATCGCAGGCGTTTTTAAAATATTTAATACCTTACACAGAAAACCCATTTCAGAAGTACTTACTCCATTTCGTTTGTGTAAAGTTGTACGTTTATTTGCATGACTGTTTGTATAGGTATGTAGGTAACTTGATTTGATTTTGCAGTAACGCGTTCCAGTGAATAAATATTTCCAAATGCTGTGATGAAAATTTTATTCGGGGTAAGATGATCGGATTACAGTGTAGTGTAATCTCATAAAACTCTAATAAATCGGAAATATCGAGGTGCTAATGGGGAGGTTTATATCTCAGCACTCAGATCAAATTTTATTGATAAATCAAATTTATTTATCTCCTTGTTTTTTTAATTTTCTGGTTCAGTAATTTTTTTTCAACCTCAATGTAAGTATTTCATAGGTACATATCAGCGTCACAGCCTCTTGTAGTAAGAGGTTTTATGGTGACTGCGGTTTTACATAATATACATAGGTATTTATATGTGTCTACTTCAATAAACCTTTGTAAATCTCAGGCTACGCTATATTCGTTATTATAATCAATCAAAACGTTAAACTTTTGTTTGTAGAGGCTCTACGGCGTAGACCTTCTACGCAATAACAAAGTGTAACGAGGTAATCTGTGGCAAAGGTGTAGCGGTCAATAAATAACCTAAAATTATTTGTTTAAGCACTGAAGTATTTTGAAACTAATATAATCAAGTATGTCTACCATGTAACAATCGTAACATAGGTATTATTTGTTAATTAAAAATTTACTAAAATGAAGAGTCATGTTCAATTTCGCTTCATCATTTTATTATCAAAATGTGTAAGTACATTTTATAAAACCAATATTGCACGGTTAAAAGTTCATGACCTTTGAATCGAAAACCGAAGTACATCCATTAGGCGTAATAAATGTATAGAGCGAAATGTTTCATTATGGACATTCTGTTTGTCGCCACTATTTCTGCTGGCGCCGCATAAAGTTTGGAAATGTCGATAAAAACGTCTGAATGCAAATTAAAACGCTGGGTTGAGTTATAGTTAGTTGACACGTTTTATCAAGTTATAGCGAAATTCTCGTTAATTTGGATTTAAAAGCAAAGTAGTTTCAGTCCGCGGCTTCATCTGCGGGAAACATGCACAATGTTGTACACCTACTTATTGTCCCTAAAGTTGTCAGACTGTTTGAAGAAATACTTCATCATCCGCAGCCTGATCTCTTCCACTGCTGGGTATAGGCCTCCCTTTGTTTTTGCCATTTCTCACGGTCCTGCACTTGCCTGATCCACTGCCGTCCCACGACGTTGGCAATATCGGCGACTCATCGTGCTGCTGGACGTCCGACGCTTCTCTTGCCAGTCCTCGGCCACCACTATGTCAAGGCCTTGCACCACCTGTCATCACCACGTCTCGCCAGGTGTCCCGCCCAACTCCATTTTAGTTCCATTGACCGTATACCGACATCCTTGACATTGGTTCGTCTTCGGATCTCGGTATTAGGAACTCGATCTAGAAGAAATACTTACATTTTTTGAAATAAGATTATTGACATTATATTGAAGCAGATTAGGAAGGCCTATTCTGCTTCAATATAATGTCAATCAAACAAAGTGTCCAAAAACTTTAAATCCACAAGGGATTTATAGCTTCAACAAAAGTTCGACAGGCATCACGACTAACTTAGACGGCATTTTGGATATTTTCATGATTTTCAAGATGGGACCTACTTTGTAATAATTATTGTGCAATTTGTGCCGTAATCTTTTTGCCCTTTTACACTATTCTAAGAAAAAGCTGTAGAAATGTTTTTTGCGATGGTAAAGTATTGTTTGTGTCAGGGCAAAACAACATTATACTAAGGGCACTATCCCTTTTAATAAACTTATACTCAACAATCTTAGATATTTATAAAGAGCACTTACACTTATTTGAGCACTTTACATTAATCTTTTGTGCACGACTCTCCAATGTAAACGCGCCCCAAAGCCTTATTTTATTACTCACTGGGCTAGAAGACAGATAGCCACGTCCAAAAAGCTGGCTCAATGAGAAACAAATAAATGCCTTATCATAAACCACGGTACAGCACGCTTTATCTTAATTATTGGGTTCATTGTGTTGAACAAAGGGTTCTGGCGAGGTATGCGCTTGCTCGCACTCCGTTTGGTTTATACTAGCAGCACATCCCGGCTTTGCACGGGTGTACTAATGAAACTACCGGGATAAAATAGCCAATTACCCCGACAGTCTATTTTTCAAAACATCGGTGAAAGAATTTTTGAAATCGCTGAGTAGTTTCGGAGATTATCTCTGTCAAACAAACCAACATTCCCTCTTTATAATATTATATTATATATTAATATTTAGTTAAACTAGAATTACTTGCATTGTATAAAAGTTTAAAACCGTTAGTATTGGAGTCAGTAAAAAGTTTTTTCAAAGGCAATAGGAAAGTCCTGGATATTTTTTTATATTAATTGGATGATGATGTACGTTTCCTGAAGATTTGGACTCCACTGTGAAATAAATAAAAACTCTGTCTCACATAAAAGTTCATAAACATGATTGCTTTACACTGACAATAAACAGACTGTATAAGTTTAATCTCTGTTTATACTGATAAACATAATTTAAACATCAAAAAGAATCACTGGACGATCCTTCTAACACACCACTAGGCCAATAAGGTTTTAATTTGCCTCTGAAATAAAAATATCTTATTTTACTAGTTCCTACTCACCTTATTTTAGTGGCGGCGCAGAAATCTTTTACCCCCATAAATATCAATAAAGCCCGGAGGGAAAACTATGTGGGTCGAAGGAAAGCGATATTTTCAGAGCCTAATGAATTGTTAATGAGTTGTGGAGCCAACCTGCTCTGATGACAACTTTACTGGTTTACTCTAAAAATATTCGAAACCTCTCTACCAATCAAAAACGATGCATCGTGACAATTGGTCGTCGTAGGTCAGCTTAAATTGGTTAATATTCCGAATTCGGTTTCCACTAACTTAAGCTGACTTAAGATTTGATGCCGAAATTTTGTTTTTCTCTGTGCAGAGTAGACCCCCAGGTCCCTGCTGACTCGATGGTTTCTTATTATCCAGATTGGACTTAATTAATAACTGTAACATGCTGCGCTCTTGAATCAGATTTCTCTAGTTTTGCTTTTTCTTAATTAAGTTTATTAATTAGAGTCGACCTCAGTGGCGCAGTGGGTGAATGCCTACATGAGATGTGAGATTGCGAGTTCGATCCCCGCTGCGGGATAAATGTTTGTATGTTCTGCAAATATTTTTGTCGAGAGTCACAATACAACGAGACCATAGATAAGAAAAAATAATTGAAACTGTCAACGTAATTGAATCGGATTAAATGTATATTTAGATCATAGTTTTGATAAACCAGGGTTTTTAGTGTAGTTATTGTAATAAGACCGTGTTAAAACAGATCAAATAATCTTCCTTGACACTTTAAAATTATGATAATCTTAATGATACAAATTACCCGATACCGAACGAACAATGAAAACCTTATTTTAATAACTGTGTACAATGGGGCACGCTGGGCCCCGGGGTAGCTTGACGTGTTATTAATTAATGTGCCCGACGTTAATGAAGTCCCATTGTTATGCCATTTATCACTAAACACGTGTAAGCTGACTGCTTGCTTTGACGCGGAGTAACGGGTCTTTGGACAAGGTAACTTAAAACTGGGCTCTTGTTGCGGCCAAACCTAACATAAGACCTAATGTACTGTACCAACTTGAGACAATGAATATGAATATGAATATGAATAACTTCACAAGGTAAATAAGTTGCTATTTCTGGTATGTAAGCTAGTACGAGTATAAGCAAGTGGTCAACTCTGGTGACGGAATTTTCAGAGCGCCTGAAGAATTACAACTGAATCTTGATTAGCTGTTCAAATTGCAAAGGGATCTATATAAAAAACTAAGCTCTCCATTAGATTCTTTTCTGATTCTTTTCCTAGTCTATTGGGCGTTGGAACAGGCAATATAATCACCCAGCATGTAAGTTTTGTCACTTGAGGTAGGTATACATTGAAACTTAATCGTTATGATAACTACGCATGAATCATCTTTGTTTGAATAATGATTGATAATGTTAGTACCTAAATCATGAAAGTTTTCAAGTGAAATCAATCACCATTTAGCCTACATCTTTCCTTGTATTTTACTGGCAACTACTATCAATATTTACAGTATTCTGTCTGTTTGTACCTAATACTTCTACGTCAACGGACTTGTTCGATCTTGATGTAAATATTCTCAAGAATATTTACATATTGTATGAAAAGGGAAGTTTTATGTTCTGCATGTATTTTTTAAGTATATTTATGTTTGCTGGTTATTCTTTCAATAGTACACAGATTAAAACAAAATATCTTTGGTGTTACGAATAGAAAAACATATCGAAAACTTTAGGAATTTCTTTCTTTTTTATGAAATTGAAGTCTGATTTCATAGTAAAGTTTGCCACTATGATTACTAAGTTCTAAAATTAATAAGATAATTTAACATTGTTTATCACGAGTATAACTGAGAATAACACCGGATTTAAAATGTTTCCTCAACTTCCTCCATCTCAGGAAAAGTCAAGTGTTTACCGGACCATTGAAATTTAGCTCAATTCTAATTTGTAAACAAGGAAAATGTGAAATGGTGTTGATTTCATTCGCAAGCCAAAAAATACTCGATTCCGTTCGTGTATTGTTTTGTTTTAAAAAATCTTGAATGTTCTAAGATAATTATCTCTTCTTGTTAGCTCAACGGATCATTGCTGAATGACGCTGAATAGGGCAGCAATGCGACCAGTGTCTTGGGCATGCTTTCGTTCTCGCAGTGGCTTGGATAAATTGAGTTAACTATGAAGACTACAAGAATTCCGAGATTGCGCGATCTTATCGTAAGCTATTTTCTAAAGTTTTCTGTAAAATAGACAATCTGGTAATACTTAAGTTGTGTTAGTTAGCTTATCGTGTTTATGGATAGATGATTTAGCCCTTGTATGTAGGTTAGTCAAATCTAAGAACAATAAAATAAGCCATATCCAAACATTAGAAGTGAGTGTAAACAAACAGAGTTATCTCTTACAAATGTGCTCACATTGTATGTGTAAATTACACAGCGTATAGCAATGATAGCCAGCTCACAGAAGAGTAGCTAAGTTAGCTGGACAGTGGCGATGACGCCGAAAAAACTCAGTAAAGATGTTGCCGTCCCTTTCATATCGATCGAAATAAAAAGGATGACATCATCTTTAGTTAGTTTAGTTTAAGTTACGGCGGCGTCAGAATCGCTATTGCTAAATGAAAGCGCTTTGTTAGTAAGTTTTTATTAGCAATAAATCAATTCTAATGACGGAGTTCATAGGTTGATGAAAAGGTTGTGACTTTACGACTTTAAAACACGACAATTTACCTCCAAACAGAAGCTATATCAAAATCTGACCGCTTAGAACGTATCTTAACTTGAAAGATCTACCTACTTACCAAGAACTCAATCGTGATTTCAATCCTCGACGAAAGTTAAAAGAATAAAATTCTGGGGGGTTAGATGCTAACCGAACAATAGATTTTCATAGAATTTGTATTCAGTACCTTCAAATACAAATCTAAATCTTCTTAACGTCAAATTTCCATAAATTACTTATAACAATTTAGAAGATATATTTTTTACATACATCTCTCTTATAGCCAAACGTGTACCAGTTATTGTCTATGATCTGTGTCTGTAACGTTACATCAGTGTTCCAGTCTCGGGTCTGCGCGGAGATTGATCATCTTACTTCAAGTTTCGCTGCACGAAATGTATGCCATTAGCTGGAACAGAATAGCTTGCTTCTATCGCTTACGCCATTGCTTGATGGCTTATGCCAGCCATGATCAAGTTAACCGTCAAGTTTGCAGCGGGCTTGTCCCGTGTGTGTTGCAAATGATGATGAAATTGTCAGTAGAATTAAAATAATAATAAATAAATAATAGTAAAATACCTACAGCACACAAAATATGCAAATTTATATTTTTTTCATGAATTCATTAAGTAATGCCTAAAAATGTTGGCTCTATCGGTATATATGTAAAATCCTAATTTAGAGATTACCCTATACTTTCCACGAAAATGTTAAACCTATAAAAATCCATTTATAGCAGTAAGAAATCTTATCAAACATTCATACTCTTGATAGAACAGTAAGTAGGTAAAGTCGGTGAAAAGATTAAGGAAGTAGTTAAACTTTTACCTAAGCCGAAACGTCAACGAGGAAGTAAAAGCAGAGAGATTTGAGATAAAAGTAAAATCTTGCCTCGTGATAAAATATGTAAGTAGCTGCTGTAGATTCTCATGAAAACGATATTTTTTGTTGCCAGTTGATCTCCACGTTAAAATATTGATTGGTGCTTAAATAGTGCCCAAAAATGTTTGTGAATCTTCTATAAATCGAGCGGTTCTTGGACTTTTATGATGTAGTTAGTATTACTTGGCACAACTGCGTCCTCTGTATTCCACACTTATGTTTAGTCACGTTTTAAATGTGCATTGTGTTTATTATTTATCGATTGTGTAATTCGGAGTTGATCAGAGAACTTTTTCGTTTCGCCATGAGTCAGGTTCCGTCGCTTTCTTAATAAAATTAGTCGATAAACTTGGGAACCAACTCCAGAAAGCGATCCTGCAAACATCTACTTCGAAATTTCCACTTTTCAATCTTAGTTTTACGGAAATAAAAGCGATTTTTCTTTACCAGTTCTTTAAATAGCATCCTGAAAGCGGCTACGAAACTGCAGGTCTACTCTACAAATGGAAAAACGAAATCTCGGCATCAAATCGCAGGTCAGCTTATGTTGGTGTTAACTGAATTCGGAAGATCAACCAACATAAGCTGATGCGATGATTGTCACGATGCATTCATACAGTTTGAATAATAGAGTAGAGGGGCTGAAACTTGAAACGTTCCCGTATTTAAAGGAAAAAACCCCACTCCCAAAAAACGACCGCCCGAGACATTTGCAGACATACACCGCGAATAGCAGGGTTCCGATTTCGATTATTGTCAAAATTCGAGTCAGACGTTTCCTCGCGTCGAATCTCGCGTCGAACGTAACTGCTACATGCGCACGAAGTTGATGCCTAATTTCGTTTTTCGATTTGCAGAGTAGAGGGGCTGAACTGTCGTGAAATTTTCCGGATTTATTTAATTTACTTTGGAATAACTCTCCATTTGTAAAATTATGCAAAATTATGGCGGAGTGGATGAAGAAATTTAAAAATCAATTAGAGGGTGAAATATTTTGATTCTGAAGTTGTTCAATCACGATTTTAAGTAATCCATCGAAATATTTATTTTTATGATTTACAGTATTTACCTTGAATAAGTAGTCTGAATACTTTCAATTACTTTGAAAATGATTTCTCGTGCCTGGAAATATCAATTAACGTAAGGGACATTTGGTCGAAAATGAGTTAAATATGCAGTTCGGCTTAAAATTTTGCGCTCTATCGAATGGCATACTCAGAATTTTGATATCTTCAAAAAAATGTCCCTTACAGTACACATTTTCAACAAATTTATTGCGTAGACTTGTTGAATCATTAACGTAAAGGACTTTTCATCAAAGTTCTTTTCATATAAATAAAGTAAGCAACATTAAACGTATAAAGTAAGAAATTGTTTGTCCCTTACACTAAAGTCACTTGAGAAATTGAATACAAACTCTACTTACGCTATTTATCGTGTTTGAGTTATTTCAAATTGGTCCCTTACGTTAAAATATTACGAAATTATTCGTCACTTACATGAAATGAAAATGAACTTTATTCCCTAGGTGAAATAAAGTTCATTTTTGTTTGTCATAAAAATATAATTTCAAACAATATCAATAGATGTTTTTCGCAAGATAATTATAATAAGACCTATGTAAAACCATTGCTAGAGTACGGATTTTAGACGCCTTCTAGGAGATCTCATTGAAACATTTAAGATTGTGACCTACATGTATAATTTGCCAAATATTTATAACATGTTGAGAAAAAAAGACAACCAAAGACTTACGTAGTCACCAACTTAAGCTGATCTGTGACCCCACCCACTAACTTGCTGCATATCACTTCTTCAGCAACAAGATGGTCCACAATTGGAATGCACTACCAGACGACGTTGTGACAGCTCCTTCTACCAATGCGTTTAAAAACAGGCTTGACTACTGACTACGATATAACAAATCAGTGCTCAAAAAGATTAACAATACAAAAACTATAAAGGCTATTCCAACACTGTGTGATAATTATATATACATAGACATACCAGTAGTAGCTGCTCGTCTATCATCGTTAAATAATAACATTATGTATACTTTTTGCAATCAAATGCCAAATGTCCGAAGATTTTAATTAGGTAACTACTAAAGACGTTGACTTAATAATGATAGGCTCGTATTTTGCACGAAATAATGATAATTTTAAATAATCTACCATTACGTTTCTATTCGTTTTAATAAAAACCTTTTAATTATAATAAATTAGTGTGATATCTAATTTAAAACGAGCTGATTTAAATATTACTTACTATGGTTTTATTTCATAAAAATCTTATACCAGTCATAGGCAAGAAAATGATCTTAATTACTATAACTATAAGGTTGATTTTATAGATTGCAGTATACTTACAGCAAATTGAAAACTAGGTAGAGACCCTTACGTTAAAATAACTCATTGCATTATGTTTTGACTTGTGACTTACATCATCGTAGTCTGTTTTCGGTTCTATTTTAAATAACGTATGGTACAGCTTTACTTAAAATTTTGCTGTAAGGGACAGGCTATCTCCAAAACCATAAGTTTTTTCGTATTTTTGAAAACATAGTAAGAAAGCCGCCAAAAATCTAAGATACTTTGCCTTTGGAAGCATCTCAATAGGACGTCAGACAAAAAAGATACAGATCAATATCCAAAAAAAAAATCTTATTTTGGCTCTCCTGAACACCAGGGGTTTGTCCCTTACGTTAATTGATATTTCCAGGCACGTTCTGTTTGTAAGTAATAAACAACAAATTATTGGTATTTTTGAACAATTCATAGCGACTTACAGTGACGGAGTTTATTTAGTATTCAAATTAACATAACATCATAACAGATTTTCGCGTAAACTATATCAAATAAATACTTGAAAATTCGTATAACAACATTTATCAGTCAGTTTAATATAGCCTGTATCTTATCGGGGCTGTTAGACGAATATATGGACGCTGTAAAACTATTGTTGAGAAACATAAATGTACCGCACGTATTGGCAAAACTAGGACTTTCAAGGTTAAGTTATTTAAATTAACTTTCAAACTAATTTCAGATCTCTATCATTATAAAATGAGTCAACTCAAACTAAGCCTAGGCTTACTAACTAAGGGGGTATTAGGCCCAATTACTAACAATTATTAAACCCCTTATTTCACTTGACTATAACACTCGCTGTATTTGTATAGATCAAGTTTTCCGTAACAGATATTCCTCCTCCTCCTTGAGTCGTACTCCTCAATGCTGAGGGTCGTGACCACCCTTCAGAATCAGTTTCTTTCTGATGATGTTCCACCATCTATTTCGGTCCTCGGCAGTGTGGAGGGCGTTGTGCATGGAGGTGTCGAGAGCGCTGCGGATCTGGTCTGACCAACGTATAGGGCTGCGTAGGCCTTTTCCCATCCACTTTTCCAGTCACAATGAGCCTTTCAAACACATATATTCTGTAACAGATATTACAGAGATAAATTATGATTATGTGAGTGGATACCTAAACGATAAGACTGACTGGTTCGAGAAGATAGTAAGTAGGTACTTGTATTTGTGTAAAACATTTTCTGTATAATTTTACCAACTGCTTCCTAAATGGGTTATTATCACGCAACATTTGAGCGGCGCGTAAACTTCCAAAACCTTCAGATTCTGTTCATCATAAAATCAAGGTCGGGACATATCGAAGTCACACACCACTGACTCATGCGTACCTATCACACGCGCCTGACGCACCGGTATGGATCGATATCATAGATTAGATTAAATGTATTATTCTAATATTTAAAGAGGAATAGTCACAGTATAGTTTGTGTGTGGAAACAGTGCATGGAGAATGGGTCCCTATAAGGATTTGCCTTACGAGATCGTGGATTGTACCCCTGAGGAAGATAAGCTCATAAAGAAATGCTTTTTCGGTTGGTTTTATTTGTAGAATGATTTTCATGTGCTAAAAGGTGTGGTGAATATTTGGATTGTTTCGTGTGCTTAAATATTTCTTTATTTGGTAAATATCAGCTAAATATTCGTATTTGTGATCAGAGTTGATGTTTATAAAAGTTTTTGTCAATCATGTAAGTGATTTTCGTGCTTTTCGCTGCTTTGAAGTGACCAACTTTTACTGTGAAACGATATAGGTATACGAGATAAAAATAATAGGAGTGTGAAAATTCAAAAATTTCCTGTTAGCTCGCCGGGCGAGTGTCGCTAGCTGGTACAATCCAGTCGAAAGCTCGGGTTAAAAATATGGTAATTTATGTCATAAATACGGATACACAATGATAGTTAAAGTTAGGTACCTAGATAATGTATTATACTCGTAATACCCTCTTGATTTGAACAGTACAACTGTACAACTCATATGACATGCTAAATGTTTATCTTTGTGTTGTCAAGTGCCGTGTGGGATTTCCTAGTGTCTCGTTAAGATTGTGACAATCGTATGTAGGCGCTATATCTTATGATGTACCCACTAGGTACTCGTATTAGAATTTAACTTCTAATAATTACTTGTTCAAAAAATATAGGTCCTACCTATCCAATATTTTAAACTTATTTCTCTGGCAAGAAAGGTGTGTAAAGTTTTTTTTTTTTAGCTTTATCTTAATCAAGAAAACAAGTTACTTATAGCACAGATAAAATAATAAGTACTATGTACAGATGCCTATATATCTAGAACATTAATTTCACTCCTGTTTTTCTTCAGGCTATTTTTTGTGTTTGATTTTGCGGCGCCCCTAGCAGTGTTTAGGTCTTGCCTGCAATAAAAAATAAGTAACTCCATCTAGTATCATGCAGTCGGATGCCTAAACGCCGCTAGGTGACGCCGTAAAAATCAAACACAAAAAAATAGCCCGAAAAAAACAGAAGTGAAATTAATGTTCTAAATGGGGCATCTGTAGGTACTTAGTATTATTTTATCTGTGCGTATAGTAAAACAAATGATGAGCATTTCAGTTACTATACAGATAGAAAATATTGTAGGTACTAAAGTTTACCTGGTCTACCATCAACGCATGCATCCGTTTCATTTTATACATGCCACTAGCTAAACCAACAAGTGTTACATCCAAATTTTTTATCTAGAAGTAGTACTTATTTCGGATAAGTATTTAATCAGATATAGGCTTCAAACGAATGATAGTAACGTTGCCAACTCATTGTAGTTTTTAGGGTTCCCTACCCAAATGGTGAAAACGGGACTCTATTATTAATTTGCTGTCCGTCTGTCTATCTGTCCGTTTGTCTTTCATTCTGCCACCACTTCACCAGGCATGTATCTCATGAGCCGTGATAGCTAGACCGTTAAAATTTACACAGACAATGATCTGTTATTATTATAACAATAACAACCAATTCTAAATTATAAACAGATTAAAATAAATATTAAAGTTGAGCTCTCAGACGCGGTCTTTTTGCCGTATTTTGCTCCTTATTAAAACCGCAACATGTAGATGTTTGAAATATTTATATAATGGAACGGACCCTTCGTGTGCGAGTCTGACTCGCACTTGGCTGATTTCTAGTAGTCACTTTGTACGAAACGCCCCGATAAGTTATATCTAATGAACATTCGTTCGATGTTGTTTACGCATTTCATGGCGCTAATGTTTCGAGGATACTTAATTTAGCACTAACTTTTGTAGACCATCATTAGAGTTTTTCCATGCTCTATTAATTATCAACTTTTTAACACAAAACAAACATTGTTTGACAATCAAAAATTACGCAAGAGCGATGTCATACGTTTTCGTAAATGCTACCTTAATCTTAAATCTACAAAATATTATGTAAAATCCTTTTGGCAGATACTAAAGGTGGCACAGATCTAATCAGATGATTAGATTGTTTACTATCGTTCATTTTTATTATTTTAGATTCTACGTTAAGGAATATGATATTTTCTAGTTTTCTTTCGGTTGGAGTAGAAGTTCCTCCTGTCTTGACAACACCATGATTTATTACAGGTAATTTGCTTTAGGTAAATTTGTACAAGATACAACAGAAAAACCTAGAGATACAAGAAAGAATTGAGCCATGTAGGTACTAGTTTAAGTTATAAATACAAGTATAGGTACGTAACGAATTACTTATACACAAAAAATAGCTTTTTTAATTCTAAATCTTTTATCCATTTGTCCACAGGATTTACCCGCAAGTTTGTGAAATGCGGCAAGGAGAAGTACGTAATGTCGGGAATGTTCAAGAAGGCAGCCGCTGACATCTACAACATGGAGGTCCGGCCAGATGACGTCTGGGTCATCACCTTCCCAAGATCTGGTAAGAAGGCTGTATCTTGTGTTGCACGATAACGTGCAACACAACACAAGATACAACCGAGTTTTGTGGGAAAAATGATTTTCCTTGTACATTGCTGGTTATGTAACTCGCTAATGTAAGAGTAAGAAGGGGATTTTGTATGCAGTAATTTGTTGACTCGTCCTTTTCTCAAAACAGTTCAGGCCCTTACCCCATAAAACTAAAAGGATACAACTAGAAGCCTGAATTCTCCGTAACCAAGCAGGCGTGTTTACCCAATGGTAAACACAGTGGTTCAAATTTCATTGAATAAAAACCAGTAGAGAGAGAAAAAGATGTAATTTACCAAGTCTTAAGAGGAAGTTGCCTCTACACTTGGTATAAGTTTCTGAATTGACCTTTATTACATCTTTGTATTTTTATTACCCGTAGTACACGTGCTACACGATTGTATACCAGATTTATTGATATAATATGTAAGAACATAGGTACAATTTATTATAATTTTGTTTCGTATGTTCCAGGTACGACATGGACACAGGAAATGGTGTGGCTCCTAATGAATGACCTGGACTATGAGTCCGCAAGAGAAACGTCACTCTACAAAAGATTTCCAATGCTTGAGTAAGTATATCCATCCTCATCAGCAATTCAAACTCTATATATTGATTAAAAATTGGATATATAAGGCAGAGCTATGTGCCTAGACAATGAAACTATATTTTGATCATTTTAACTACTTAACTAGCTGCACTGCACAGTCCACGTGTCTTGTGCCGAGGCTGAAGAAAGAAAGTTTATATTTATTCCTCTGGAAAAGCCAGTAGGTAACAAAAGACTTCTTTCACCATTTTTAAGAAATATTTGCAGTCATCTCTATGGTAAATAACTGATAAACTACTTATTAATATTAATGATAAAGGACTACTTCCGATATTTTTCCAAAAAAATTAATAACCTCTTTCCTTTTCCAGAACCACATGCATGATCCCAGACATCGGTTTCGAGCTGATCAAAGCCAACTTCTTCAACCTTGGCAACTTCCAAGGTCTGGGCGACGCTGTCAGATGCCCTAGTTGGAAGAGTGCAGCGCAGGCTCCACGGACAACACCACGATTCATTAAAACCCATCTACCTCTTTCAATGCTGCCTCCGAATCTAATAAATACCGCGAAAGTGGTGTATGTGGCACGAGATCCAAGGGATGCTTGCGTATCTTATTACTACCTGCAGAAGATGGTGCATCGACAGCTTCTCAGATGTGATGTGAAGCATTACTGGGAGACGTTTAGACGAGACCTGTGTAAGTATCTTTCAGGTGTTTTAGTTTTAGCGAATACAACAAATTCAGTAAACAAATACAAAAAAGTCTAAACCAATTTAAATTACGTAATAAGAGATTTTATGCACTCTTAAGATGCATTTTGTTCATAAATCTGAAAATCCTTATCCTTAAAATTAAGAGACCGCACGTAACTTTTAATATAATCGGGTTTACCCTGTCGAAAGTTCTGAGGTACATCACCTAACATAATTTAAAAATTCGCGCACTGTACATTATTAAATTTGATTTTGTAGATGATTTTATTTATTGAAATTAGGTTAAATATCATTAGGTCCGGATTAAAGTAATCATAGATAGCCTCTTTAAAAAAAAGATATCAGTATAAATAATAAATCATTGCAACCTGTCACGTATGGAAAGTTAACTTCTGCAAAAAGTGGGTTTGTATCAAATATGACATGAATTCGGACATACCTCTGACTGCCCCATGAGACCATCTTCAAAGGATCTAAAAGAATTAAATAAAGATCTGAAAGAAAATGTCTACCGCTCCTGGGATACAGTCGTGATAATATTTAATTTTTTAATTTAATTTTATCATTATGTTTAACAGTACCTTTTACTCCTATCGTGACGCACACAAACGAAGCCTGGGAACTGAGACATCATCCAAACTTACACTTTGTGTTTTACGAAGACATGCTTAAGGTAAGTTGAATAAAATAAGCCTGGATCAACGTAATCCGAGATAGAAATCAGTATAATAATCAATCAACTTCAAGCAATATTTTGTCTTGCGAAAATGTATTTAAGTACTTTATTTATATAGATGTAAACTTTTATAGTGTGAATATATCAAAAATTTCATTATTTCTTAGGATCTTGCGAAAGAAGTGCGCGGAATGAGCGATTTCCTCAACAAAAGCTACACAGATGTTCAGATCTCACGACTCGCTGAGTACCTCAGCTTCGACAACCTGAAGAAAGTTAAAACCGTTAACAATAACCCTAATGAAGAGAATGGTGGCGTGCAGTTTATAAGAAAAGGTAAGGTTTTTGCAACAAACTTTAAACTATTCGTAAAACAAACACTTAATAATAACAAAGAACAATAAATAAAAAACAACAACAAATTCATTACTAGCTAACTTTGCAAACAAACGAATTTCTAGGCTGCTTTATTGCATCATCAGAAGGGACCGATAAATTAACAGGCCCTTAAAATTTGTATGAACACAAAATCGTATAATTTTACATCATACAGCAGTAACAGCTTATCTTGTGATTTCTGATGATAACTGGCTGGCATATCGTGGCTCAATTTACGTCAGTGGTATACATCTTTATCGTCGTCAATATAATGTGAACTTTGATATAATTTTATACCTTTTCGTACATACGAGTATATAATATAACAGTATCATGTATACGAAACGTGACGCACCAATAGCATGACAGTCATCAAGATTTACTAAAAAAACATTTAATTATACCAGTCTTATTAGGTATATAGGTAATTGCAAAAAGTATTTATTATTAATAAAAAGACCATGATTAATAAACTGAAACTACAAGTAGAAATAACAAATCCATCCACCAAGAATATGTTATCTACTGCTATCACATAGCATTATCACGTCAAAGCAACATCATTTTCTGTTCTTAAATGAAACTATGTTCTGTTCACCGAGTCGATCGAATAGTTAGAAAAATAAACGCACGTGATTGGCATCGAAAACGGGCCTAGGGCGAGTTTACATTGCCTTATGTAATGTATTCTTCTATAATGGTTTCTTTACATGTTAGCAAAATACCTTCATGTATCAAAATGTATGTACAACATTTAGTTGGTTTATTTTTCGATCGACTCGGTAACCAGGCGCCTCGACACTTAGGAGTACCTACCCTAGTATGGCAACATAGGAGATATGATACTATAGGAGATTTTTATAGGAGACAGACAGAACAATATTATAATAGTTTTTCAAAGCATTGTATAAAATGTTTTATTTATGTTACAGGTGAAGCAGGAGGCTGGAGGGGCCACTTCGATGAGAAAATGGAACTGCAAGCAGAAGAATACTTAGACGAAAGATTAAAAGGACTGACACTCACATATCCCACTATTCAAATGCATGAAACCACTCATTTATAGCTGTGATTAGGTTAGATAGTAAATAATTTATTTTCAGAATGTTGTTTAAAAATTCTACGTAATTTTATGTTTGAGGATTTACCTAAACTAACTAGCTTCATTGTTTTAAGCACATAGTAAACAGTTTTGGTTTTAAATTGTAAACATGTCTTCAGACAATAAATTGACAGGTTTTGAAGATGTCTCAAAGTTTCTGTTATAATAAAATAGTATGTATTTTATAAACAAATGGCTGGACCAAATCAGATAATATATTTTTTAATGTTATATTATACTTAATTATCATACTTGATAATGTAGTTTTTAAATTACAAATATTTATTATGATCAAAAGTGGATATAGCCATTACAATCAGTTTGGAACTTTTAATTTTTTTCAGTTAAGAACTTCTAGAAGGACCATGTTGAAATTACTTGAAATAGTAGTAGCTAGTAGATAATTCTAGTCTAGTGTCAATGTTATTTAATTTTAGCAATAAATAGTAAGTTATAAAATAAGTTAAGTTCCTTGTTGATAAATACGATACCTACTTACTTATATATCTTGTTTTTTTTTAAATAACCTTGATAGATTCATTTAATCTTGAATGATTAGAATCTGCTGGGCTTACTTTTCTATCGTTGTAAATCCAATATCTACTTCAAAATGAATAAAAAAAATGAAATAAAAAATGTAATATGATCACGACTGTATCCCAAGGAACGGTATACATTTCTTTCAGATCTTTATGTAATTCTTTAAATCCTTTGAAAATGTCCAATGGGGTAGTCAGAGGTGTGTACCGCTTGTTTTATGGTTACATATATTTTATAACCATAAACCAAGCGGTTAGTATTTATTAAACATTAAAAATTAATAACGTATCTTATCGTCATCAGATGCGTCATTTTTTTTACCCATATATTTTTCGCGTACCTAAACGAAAGCAAATAATTTAGTAGTGGGGAAGTAGAATATCCCCCTTATGCATATTCTACCAGTAAACCATTAGCTATTACGCATATTAAATCTGTTACTATCTCTTATCGTTGCCATATGAGTACCTAACAAAAAAAACATTTTTTAAAGCCATATTAAATTGTCAAGATTTTCTGAATAAGACACTAAGTACCTACAATATAATAATATATGATATAATTATGTTATACAGGGTGGCCCATTCAAATCGGTCAGTATGGGAAAGTCTGAAACTGTAAGACATACGAAGATTTGTTCTTAGGAACCATGTCACCGATTTCGATAAAAAGAAAAACTGCATTCATACAATTAAAAAAAAAGTGTACCCAACTGGGGAATCGAACCCGGTTGTTTTGAAAAAATAAACTTACACTATTTCTATTCAGATATCGTTTGTGTAGGTCTTAAGCAGTAAATATCTCTAAGAAACATAATGTCTAAAATGAATAAAATGCATTTTTTTCACATACTTTAATTTATCATAGTAGGTGTTCAAAGTGACCACCGTCTTTTTCAATACAATATTCAACACGTCTAGGTAACGATCTTACTATTGCATTTTGTATCTTCATGTGGTGAATCTGCGTTAAAGTTGACTCTATGGCTACTTTTAGTTCTTCAACGGTGTTATAGCTATTTTTGTACACTTCATCTTTAATGATAAATTAAAGTATGTGAAAAAAATGCATTTTATTCATTTTAGACATTATGTTTCTTAGAGATATTTACTGCTTAAGACCTACACAAACGATATCTGAATAGAAATAGTGTAAGTTTATTTTTTCAAAACAACCGGGTTCGATTCCCCAGTTGGGTACACTTTTTTTTTAATTGTATGAATGCAGTTTTTCTTTTTATCGAAATCGGTGATATGGTTCCTAAGAACAAATCTTCGTATGTCTTACAGTTTCAGACTTTCCCATACTGACCGATTTGAATGGGCCACCCTGTATATCAACAAAAAAAACAGTCAGACGAATAAGAAATGAGAACTAAGTTCTGGCCTCCTTCGATTTCCTTCAAGGTCCCCAATATCTCTCAATACACCTCCCCAAGGAGTCTATGATTAATGCCTCGGATTATTAGGACACCCCGTTATTTGTCCTGATTTACAGCGCCAGTTTACAGTCCAGATAAGAGACCCCACTGAAACTTGGGAATTGTTTATCATTGTTAGAAGTTGGGCGAAGTCAGTTTTTATGGAAATTTATGGGTTTTGAGACGGTGATTATGTTATTTCATTGTTCAATAAAAATAATGTTAAATGTAAATGGAAAGTTGATTCGTTTTGGTAATCAAAATGTATTTACAATAAGCAATTTTCAGCATCATGTGGATCGATATTTTATACGCCGCATACCGGATGGGTAACTGAAAAATGCACAAAATATTAAATTTGAAAAATTTAAGTAATAAAAGCAAGGCATTTTAAAATAAAAACATAGGTAAGTATAACATTTAGGTTACCTAAATGTAAATGTAATGAAAACATATTATTTTCCTCATTTTGTTTTTAAATTTTTGAATAGATCGATAAATCTTTAGTCTGTTATCTAGATGTCTGTACCTAATATTTCAAGGCCTTATAACATGATAATCTTTCCAAGCAGATTGCAGCGGTTTCAGTCAGGTGCTAGGTACTCAAGAGAAGTAAAACAATAGGGTATTTTACTACTACCTCAGATTACATAAGTACAGTCTGCATTTAAAAATAAGTAACTCCATCTAGTGCTAAGTAGCATGCCTAAACGCCGCTAGGTGACATGACGCCGCAAAAATCCAACACCAAAAAATAGCCCTAGGAAAAATAGGAGTGATTTCAATGTTCGAGGTGAGGCACCCCTGCTACCACTAATATTATAAATGCAAAAGATTAAGGGCGTTTGTGACTCTTTCACGCGTAAACTACTGGATAGACTTGGCTGAAACTTAGAGTACGTGTAGGTACATAGTCTGTTGATGAACTGTAACACAGATTATATAAGTACCTGTAATTATCTAAGTACCGAATACCGTTTCCGAATCAATCCCCGCAAGTGGTGCCGCGGGCGGCTAGTTTACTTATGTTTACGATATTTTTATTTATTATATGCATAAGTAGGTAATCATGATAATAAGCGGTCTTAATGTCTATAAACCCTAACTGATTACCTGCTATGACTTACATTAAAACAATTATTACTGTATTAAAAATAATAATCTAAGTAAATAGGTAAGTATACCTATATTTACATTACAACAGGTTTTTTTTAAAGTCTGTTTTTTTTGTAACCGAAACTTATAATTCGAAGCTGAACCGATTTTCATGGTTTTTTACTTTCTTGGATTCTTCATTGACCAGAATACAGGGAAGTAAGTAAATTTATCGAAATAATTTAAAAATACATTATCAGGATAAATTATGAGAAAGAATGTTTCTTATACTACCTACTTTCCTATAAAACTAGGTAATTAATAAGTGAGTACCTATATAGGTCTTTTAAAAAATTTGCAAAAGGAAAATGATATAAAAACATTGAAAGATAAAAAAAAATGATAGATAGTGATGTGTTTACGTTAAAACTCGTACCTATTTCATAATCCTAGATAATTTTAAGTGCAAACGAACTGACTTATCTTAAGGAATTTCTCCCTATTGGAAAATACACAATTAATCTTATAACTAATTATAGGTAGGGTAGGTGCGTCAAATATGGGCCGGCGGGTAATAAGGGCCACTTCTATTTTAACATACTTCCAATATTATTATTAGACTCAAACCAAGCCTACATTATAGAGGACCATTAGGAAGGCTAATATCCGCGGTGGTATCGCCTTCCTATTCGCCTTCATGTCAGTAGACACATTTATTTAAACGATGTTTGTAAAAATCGCTCTACTAGAAAAAAATCTCCACGAAAACTGATTAATTGTGAGTACCATAGACTTTTTTTTTTTAATCTGCTGTTATTAATATAACATAAATTTATCATGTTTCCTGATTAAGTTAAGTTTAAATATAAATATAAATTTTTCATGATTTTACAGTGAATTTTGTCGAACTTGACGCAGGCGGCTATTAAGGGCCACCCGCAAGGCGGGCAGTAAGGGCCGTCAATTACAAGGCTTTCAGGTCTTCTTTCGAAGTCGTGTTCTATTATATCTGTTTTTATTGTGTATACATGTTCTGAGGTTAAAATATGAATGTATTTTCTTTCTTTTTTTTGCTATTTCAGTTAGAAGCGATTGATAATAATGAAGGACAAAGACTGGTTATTAGCAATACTGGTACACAAAAACAGATGCAAAGGGCAAGGTGACTGGTGACTAACGACTGACGACTGACGACTGACGACTGACGACTGACGACTGACGACTGATGAACAAAAAGAACAAAAAGAACAAGAAGAACAAGAAGAACAAAAAGAACAAAAAGAACAAAAAGAACAAAAAGAACAAAAAGAACAAAAAGAACAAAAAAGAACAAAAAGAACAAAAAGAACAAAAAGAACAAAAAGAACAAAAAGAACAAAAAGAACAAAAAGAACAAAAAGAACAAAAAGAACAAAAAGAACAAAAAGAACAAAAAGAACAAAAAGAACAAAAAGAACAAAAAGAACAAAAAGAACAAAAAGAACAAAAAGAACAAAAAGAACAAAAAGAACAAAAAGAACAAAAAGAACAAAAAGAACAAAAAGAACAAAAAGAACAAAAAGAACAAAAAGAACAAAAAGAACAAAAAGAACAAAAAGAACAAAAAGAACAAAAAGAACAAAAAGAACAAAAAGAACAAAAAGAACAAAAAGAACAAAAAGAACAAAAAGAACAAAAAGAACAAAAAGAACAAAAAGAACAAAAAGAACAAAAAGAACAAAAAGAACAAAAAGAACAAAAAGAACAAAAAGAACAAAAAGAACAAAAAGAACAAAAAGAACAAAAAGAACAAAAAGAACAAAAAGAACAAAGAGAAACAAAAAAACAAAAAGAACAAAAAGAACAATAAGAACGAAAAGAATTTTTTTTTGTTACTTTGACTTTAGTTCTGAAGCTTGTGGGATCGAAACCGGCCTTCACACATACTTGACACATTCACACACACACACAACACAAAAGATTAGGTATATCTTGCGTTTGAGTGAGTATGCCCAATATAAGTACATAATACTTCACAGGACTCCTAGAAACTTGGAGGAAACATAATAGAGCAAAGTTCCAAAACGTAAACTTTCATAAGTTTAATAAGAGCCACCAATTCAAGAAAATTTTCAAGAAAATATTATGCTATTTTTGATTTTTTTTTTGAGTTTTATGTAGTGAAACTAATAACTTTTTCAAGAATATGATAATTTTGAACAAATTTAGTCAATTAATGCTTTTTTTTCAAACTTTTCGTTTCATTAGTTTAATAAGGGCCATCACTGTTTTTTTCCGTGATTTAAATAAATCGTCAAGCGTAACTCACTAGAAAATCAATCTAAAAGTCTGCGAGAGATAGTATAGCTAGAGTTTACAATGATAAAAGACAAAATGAATGTTTTTGTTAAGTGGCCCATATTAAACTACCGTCGGCTAATAAGGACCAAAGGAAGGGTTTTGAAAAACCTCAATATTGATGATAAATTTCAATTAAAACCAAATAAATCATACTTTTTCAGACTGCTTATGAAGTAAACATTCTTAAAATGTCCTGTTTTTCATTCATATCCGTCTGATTTTGAAAATATTTTGAATTGAAATTAAGTGGCCCTTATTTGCCGCAGGTACCTTAGTAGGTTAAGTAAGTATGTGTATACAAAAATAAACAATAAAAGAGAAAAAAAATACAATTCTGAGAAACTTAAGAAATAATATGTAAAACAAGTGCGAATCCCTTCATAGGGATACACCTTCTTAATTAATAATTAAAGGGGTCACGTTGGTTCGTTTGTTTCTTTGCGTGTTTAAAGTGTAAAGTGTGATCTCCGAAAATGATTGTCCGATTTCAAAAATTCTATGATTTAATGGACATTTCATTCGAAATGTCCATTCTTAACATCATCGAAAAAAATATTATAGCTAAATAATCTAGAGAAAATTATATTATAGCTATTTCTTCATAGAATATTAGCAACCCGCCCCGGCTTTTTTTACCGATTTAAAATCCCGGGTTGCATTAGTACACCCGTGCAAATCCGGGACGGGTTGCTAGTGTTTTATGAAGAAATAGCTCTAATATAATTTTCTCGCTGTGACCATAAGCAATACGATTCAGTGGCGTTAGGTTTTCAGGTCGGATTGGCTGAGCCGGTTGAGCGGAAGGCTTAGCCCGAACCTAGGTATTCATAGTTTGTTGGCTCTGCACAATGTCTACGCGTGGCCTATGAAGCGAATAACCGATGAAGCCTTCAAAGAGTTTTTAAGCAATCTATTAAAGTTATAAAATCTATAAAAAGGTTTTAAACGTCATCCTTTTTAGGTTCGAAATTTAAAAAAAGAAGAAGGTTAAAAACTTTTTATTTATACAAGGCTTTTTTGAATGTAGAATTAAACTCTTTACTTACGAACTTACTAACGACTTTAAAAAAGGAACCGATAGGTATGTGGGTAATTAAACAGTGGTTTAAGTATATAACTTATTCCACTTTTATCCTTAAAAATTATAAATTATCACAATATACAAAACATAATTTAAAACTGGCCGTAGGGGACTCTGCCTCCTGCCTGAGATAAATCGAGCAAGATGAAATTATTATTGTTGTATCATGAAAGAGCAGGACGACAAGATATTTGATCTCGCTGGATGTAAACACGCGATAAAATGATGTTGTTATTCTGTTAACAAAACCTGTTGGTTGACACTGTGATAGTCCTGTTTTGTTCTGTGACCGAATACTAGCTCCTTTTCATATGGTCATTATCGGATTCGCTGTGGTGTTGTGCTTGTGTAAAAAACAATATATCTTACATTAGAGTGTAAACTTGCCTAAGTAAAATATTTTTAATTTAATTTTTTATTTTTTATTATAGTTCCTTTCAGTGATAAGTTTGTACTTGCTGGTATGTAAATCTTTATTTTATTGTATTGCTCGTGTAATTTGGTACACTCAAAGTCTACAAAAATGGTTCCATAGAAGTCAAAGTCAAGCAATTCAAACAGAAAACATTTTAATGAGTAGGTAATAATCACTCAAAGGTGCCAGCCAAGGCATCTAGCAATTAAGTCGAAGTGACGATTAGTGCGAGAATCGCGTGCGCGCGCCACGCCCCGCTTTCATTGAAGTCTCGTTAAACTGGATGGCACTTCAAAGCAATCTCACCTTTGTTGCTCATCCGCTTTGATCTCGACACGGTTCGATTTAATTTCAGCCTTCTTGTAATTAAAATTGAGTAACTGTTCGAGTATTTCATTTAGATGTGAAGTGCGGGACAATTTAACGACTATTGGGTTATTCATTTATATGGCAGTACCTATGGTTAATACAATATGGCTGGCAGGAGATTACGAAGATGCCTTTCATTTTATTGGGATATTGTAGACTGTTCCTGTCCTTGTCATTTTCTCATTATTGAAAAGAGATGAGATGTAAAATGTATGAATTAATGAATGAAGTGGTAGACGTGTGAATTCTTGCCAAATGTCTGAGGCAGCTTGATTATTCTAAAGACTATAAATTCATTAGTGCCAATAATTTGGCATTCTGCCTGGAGTAGAATTTAGGGTACAAGTTTAGGTTAGGCCCTGCTTTAGGTCATACAAACGTTAGTATTAAAAGGTAGTAAAATAACTAGAGCTGTGAATAATTTACTCGCCTAATGTTTTTGCACCGCAATGTACTGTTTTATTGAACCAGGATACATTTTCACTTTTCATTAGTTGGTGCCGATTTTCAAGTGGAATATGTAACGTGTTTGAGTTACCCTAGAAACCCCTAACTGCCAATAATGTTCATTTTCGAGTTCTCTTAACAATATTTATGAGGATTGAGGAATCTTTTCAAAAGAAACATTTTCTGTTATCAACTTTTTGATCACATGGAATTAAAATAAGGCTAACAGCCTTTTACTTTATCATTGAACTACTTATACTTAGTTAAGTACTTAAGTACCTATTTAAATTTTATAAAACATTAAAAAAAAAAATTGTTATGTCACTAATTCCATCCTTCCTTCGTTCGTATAACCCGGGCGCAACAACTAGACACCTGGCTCGAAACTCGACTCCCCTCCCGCTACCCCGCGCGAGGCCCCGCTCTCGTCCTTCAGTAGCGTTAGCATCACTAGCACAAGTTATGGAAGAAATTTTATATAAAATATGTAAATCTAAGAAACAAATAATAGCGTTAAATTTGTTAGAAAGTTACTCCTTAAATACTAGATTAACTAGTTTATTTAAATCATTTAATCTAGAACCTTCTTTTATGGAGCCAACACGGATTACAGCTACTTCTGCTACTTGTATTGACAATATTTATACAAATGTACAAGTAAAATGTAAAAACATGATAAGTAATATCAAATCTGATCATCTCGGTCAGTTCATTAAAATTAGAACAGTGCCAAGACAAAATATTAGGAGAAAAATTACTTATGTACCAATGACCACTAATCGATTAGAAAAATTTAAAGAAAAAATTACATATTAATATGTTTATTATATTATTATATTATAGGGCGCTACATGTATGCATATGTTTACGTTTCTTTTTTGCACTCAGTACTTTATACAAACGTCATTTGAGTCAGGTGTCAAGTTATTGCGCCCGGGTTATATGAGTAAGTGGCCATCAATTTATTTCATGTTACAGTTACAGAAATGGACCCCCATTTTCCATACGAAATCAAGAGTGTAAGTGAGGAAGAAGATGCAATTATCAAGAAATACTATAAAGGTACTAAAATGGAAACCTTTTACTTTATGTATTTACTTTAAACTGATTTTTCTAAATAATATAAAGTACTAATGCATGTGCCGCTGTGAAGAAAATAATAATAATTAGGTTTCCTGGTTACCAATGTTATGACACGAGCATTAAATTGCTAAGAATGTTTGATTTATTTTGTTTACCACGATGTGGTCGCTCAGCGAAAAAGCTTTTTTTTTCATGTGAATAAAAAAAAAGTTGCTAAGACCCGAATGAAACGCTACCTACTTACCTAAATGTGACAAAGTGTTTCTTATCTATTACATAGATCTATGATTTTTTGAATTTTTTTGTCCAACCAAGGAAGGTTAAAACGCTTCCAAAGATTGCGTGGGACTAGATTACGTTTAAAAATATTTGACTATTTATTTATTTTTTTAAAAACAAACATTAGCTCTAACATTACAGAAAATTATCTTCCAAAGTGAAAAATAGTAGGTAGGTACATTAGATATAAAAAAACTTCAGCAATCAAAGAGAATAAGGTATAGAAAATAGATAAAATAACAATAAGGACGTCTGTTTGTTGCATTATAATCATTATGGTTCTGTTCCAGACTACGTCCGTCCGTTCGTGAGGATCGGACCAGAAGGCTACCTCTCCATGGCAGGGTACAGCGACCACGCACAGGACATTTACAACCTGGAGGTCAGACCTGATGATGTATGGGTCACATCATTTTCTAGATCAGGTTCGTTCGTTTGTATGACCAAGTGGCCAACTCTTCTGACGGAGTTTTTAAGCCGCCCAAGGGCATAGACTTCCGTGTTTCTGTGTTCCGTAGGTAGCAGAGCACCAACATAAGCTGAGCCACAAAGTCATAGAGTAATGTCCAGATGGCAAGCTAAAGTGAGTTCCACTATGAATTGCATAAGGCTTTAACTTCAACGTTTTTCTTAACATTTTAGATTTTTTTTTTACGTTCTGGTATCTCTAAAACGAATCCTCGTTTCAGGGACGACATGGCTTCAAGAGCTCGTGTGGCTGATCGCCAACGATCTTGACTACGAAGGTATAAAGAGCAAACCCATCAGCAATAGATTTGCTTTCATCGAGTAAGTAGTGTAACACTTGATATAAAAGACGTACCTAGTAGTTCTTTGAATAATGGTTCCTGCCAAGCATATTTCTGCCTGAATGGTTGCCTGGAAGAAATTGCTTTCAGCAATAAGGCCGCCAGTTGGTACACAACTGTTTTCTATGGAATTTTCACCGTTATAGTCTTAAGTAATCAATAAAGAGTTATCTATCTATCTATCTATCTATTTCTCCCAACGAATAGGCTTGCCCAGCTAAACCATGCTCTCAGCTTAGCCATTTCCACTTATATAGGTACCTACTGCTTGTAATACATTTACATTAAGTACTTACTAACACAACATAAATTATAGAACAAGTAGTGCTACATCAAAAACCCTTATGAAAGACCGGAAATCTTATAATTTCAATAAATTCCATTCCTTACTTATTATCAAATCGCGTCACTAATTATTATCAATTCGCGTTACTAAGCTATATTTATAAGAATAGTAAATGAGTCTGAAAATCTAATTTCTAAGGCGCCCCGGCGCCATAATCATTATAATCCTCCTCAGCCCAAATTTTCCCACTGCTGGGCATAAGCAAGCATCCCATTGCCAATCCATTAATCCTTGCCTATCACCCCATTTCATCTTCCAATAAACCGGTTCAAGAGTTAAATGATTGAATACAGATACCCAACCCAGAAGTCCGAGGTGGCGAAGCCTCCTCCGAGCGCCAACCGACCACAGGCCACGATCGAGGACTTCAGAACGATACAGAACGTGACGTCACCTCGGTACATCAAGTCGCATCTACCTCTCTCGTTGCTGCCACCGAATCTGGTAGACACCGCCAAGGTTAGTGAAACCATTTGGCTAGAGTTGTCTGGACTAACTAAGCGCTTTTTTTCCCGCTCCCGCACACCTCAGTTGGTTGACTGATAAGTTTGTATTGCGAAGTAGTACTATTACCAACCTCATTGCCCTACTGTTTGATGCAATTTTTTACTGATTTTATACGCTTGTAAACTGTGACACTACTTGACGAGAACCTGATGTTAGGGTAGGTGCGTCAAATATGGGCCGGCGGGTAATAAGGGCCACTTCTATTTTAACATACTTCCAATATTATTATTAGACTCAAACCAAGCCTACATTATAGAGGACCATTAGGAAGGCTAATATCCGCGGTGGTATCGCCTTCCTATTCGCCTTCATGTCAGTAGACACATTTATTTAAACGATGTTTGTAAAAATCGCTCTACTAGAAAAAAATCTCCACGAAAACTGATTAATTGTGAGTACCATAGACTTTTTTTTTTTAATCTGCTGTTATTAATATAACATAAATTTATCATGTTTCCTGATTAAGTTAAGTTTAAATATAAATATAAATTTTTCATGATTTTACAGTGAATTTTGTCGAACTTGACGCAGGCGGCTATTAAGGGCCACCCGCAAGGCGGGCAGTAAGGGCCGTCAATTACAAGGCTTTCAGGTCTTCTTTCGAAGTCGTGTTCTATTATATCTGTTTTTATTGTGTATACGTGTTCTGAGGTTAAAATATGAATGTATTTTCTTTCTTTTTTTTGCTATTTCAGTTAGAAGCGATTGATAATAATGAAGGACAAAGACTGGTTATTAGCAATACTGGTACACAAAAACAGATGCAAAGGGCAAGGTGACTGGTGACTAACGACTGACGACTGACGACTGACGACTGACGACTGACGACTGACGACTGACGACTGATGAACAAAAAGAACAAAAAGAACAAGAAGAACAAGAAGAACAAAAAGAACAAAAAGAACAAAAAGAACAAAAAGAACAAAAAGAACAAAAAAGAACAAAAAGAACAAAAAGAACAAAAAGAACAAAAAGAACAAAAAGAACAAAAAGAACAAAAAGAACAAAAAGAACAAAAAGAACAAAAAGAACAAAAAGAACAAAAAGAACAAAAAGAACAAAAAGAACAAAAAGAACAAAAAGAACAAAAAGAACAAAAAGAACAAAAAGAACAAAAAGAACAAAAAGAACAAAAAGAACAAAAAGAACAAAAAGAACAAAAAGAACAAAAAGAACAAAAAGAACAAAAAGAACAAAAAGAACAAAAAGAACAAAAAGAACAAAAAGAACAAAAAGAACAAAAAGAACAAAAAGAACAAAAAGAACAAAAAGAACAAAAAGAACAAAAAGAACAAAAAGAACAAAAAGAACAAAAAGAACAAAAAGAACAAAAAGAACAAAAAGAACAAAAAGAACAAAAAGAACAAAAAGAACAATAAGAACGAAAAGAATTTTTTTTTGTTACTTTGACTTTAGTTCTGAAGCTTGTGGGATCGAAACCGGCCTTCACACATACTTGACACATTCACACACACACACAACACAAAAGATTAGGTATATCTTGCGTTTGAGTGAGTATGCCCAATATAAGTACATAATACTTCACAGGACTCCTAGAAACTTGGAGGAAACATAATAGAGCAAAGTTCCAAAACGTAAACTTTCATAAGTTTAATAAGAGCCACCAATTCAAGAAAATTTTCAAGAAAATATTATGCTATTTTTGATTTTTTTTTTGAGTTTTATGTAGTGAAACTAATAACTTTTTCAAGAATATGATAATTTTGAACAAATTTAGTCAATTAATGATTTTTTTTCAAACTTTTCGTTTCATTAGTTTAATAAGGGCCATCACTGTTTTTTTCCGTGATTTAAATAAATCGTCAAGCGTAACTCACTAGAAAATCAATCTAAAAGTCTGCGAGAGATAGTATAGCTAGAGTTTACAATGATAAAAGACAAAATGAATGTTTTTGTTAAGTGGCCCATATTAAACTACCGTCGGCTAATAAGGACCAAAGGAAGGGTTTTGAAAAACCTCAATATTGATGATAAATTTCAATTAAAACCAAATAAATCATACTTTTTCAGACTGCTTATGAAGTAAACATTCTTAAAATGTCCTGTTTTTCATTCATATCCGTCTGATTTTGAAAATATTTTGAATTGAAATTAAGTGGCCCTTATTTGCCGCAGGTACCTTACTAATATACTAACATTATTAATTAAGTTTAGTAACTGCTATGTTAATGTTCTTCTTTTTCAATAAATGACATTCTAATTCTAATTCTAATTCTAGGTGTCTATTGGGTAAGACCTCAAAGACGCAAACAAACTAAACATAACCTCCTAAGGGCCCCCGCAGACGGCAGACTTTTTGTAGGTCGAAAAATCGGTCATACCTACTGACAAAACGACTACTGCAAGGAAAAATATTGTAACTCACATTTTGGCCAAATTGAGTTAGAATCATATTCGTGCTGAGCGTATCTGAGCTCAATTTTTAAATGTGACTTTCGTATCTCTTTATTGTTAAACGAATAAAAACAAGATAAAGAGCAAAAAGTATTATTTTTATAAATATTTTCTAACGTTGTTGCTTATAACTTCTTTTTTAGTTGATTTATGGCAAAAAGTTATAGCAACATATTGGTAGGTAAAACAATTTGCTACAAATTATGTCTTGTCATTTTTTTTGTAAGACGCAAAGTTTAAGAGATTTCGCAAAATAAGAGTTTTCATCCCTTTTTTTCAAAATGGCGGCCGGGGAACAAGAGTGGCGACCCCACAAACTTGAGGTTAAGCTTTTATTGACCCCCCACACATGTCCTAAAAATAAAATTGCGTCCTCTTACAAATGCAAAGCTCATGGTAGTAACATTTCAATGAACTATTATGTAAAGTTACGAAAAATAATCTAGCCCATTCATAATAAGATAACAGTAACAAAATTGCAACATAATTTACAGTCATTATTAGACTTAAATGAATTTTTTGAAACTTTAACACGCTCCCCTAAAAAGTAGTGAAAAATGGGTTACAATGATTTTCCTTGTAGGCGCCAAAAAAGTCGGTGAGAAATAAGATCGGTGCATTCCGACTAGGGATGGGTCATACTTGTAAAATCGAGTACCAGGGCTTGCAAGTGCGTTTAAAAACCAGGGCTCAATACCTTCAAAGTATTTTAAGGGTCCGACTTTCTTCTTCATTCGGAGCGAGCGCGAGTGCACCAAAAAGTCTTTTTCTACATAGTATTTTACCTGGAAATATCAATTCACGTATATTACGGCGTATTACGCCGTAATGCTTTTTATTTGGATGAACAAAGAGATTATTATTCTTCAAAAGTATTTTTGGCTTGAAGTATTTTTAGCAAAAAAGTTTTTTCTGCAAAGCACACAATTATGATATGACAAAAGGGGTTTTAATTCTTTAATAGTATTTTTGAGATGGACCTTATTTTTTTAAAAGTATTTTTGACATTGACGTATTTTCTGCATAGGTACCTACCTACCTACTCAATTATGCTTTTTGAGTAAATGGAAACAAAGATCATTCTAAAGTGAATACCTACAACTAAGTCATAAAAATATGACTTTTAATTGGATAGATAGGTACCTATCTACTTACTTTTTGTTAATTACGTACATTCAATAAGTAATTTACTACAACCTTTTATAAAATTACGATTTTTATTTCAGAGTTTTTGATTTGACCGCGATTTTTCAATTAGCCAGGCAAAATTATTATGGAACTTACATACGTAAGTAGGTAACTAAATAAATAAATGGAAAATTGTTTAGAGGAATTACTCGCATACGTACTCACTCTTACCTACGGTCATCCCGTAGGTAGAAGTGAGTATGCGAGTATGCGTACTGTCCCCTCACTAGCACCGACAAGAGAGTCGGTGACAAAATTTTTCGTAGGTATGACCGATTTTTCGACCTACAAAAAGTCGGCCGTCTGCGGGGGCCCTTATGATGTTAAGAAAGACAATAAAAAATTAAATAGAGCCTTGATATTAGTAAGTAGGTAAGTATAGATTTATTTTATTATTTGAAGTTGAAGTAAATTATTTCCAGGTTTTCTACATAGCACGTGAGCCAAGAGACGTAGTTGTATCATTCCACTTCGCTCACAAGCTGTTCCGCTACTTTGACGACGCAGTCACACTTGAGGAGTTCTGGGATCTCTTCAAGAAGGACTTGAGTAAGTCAGATTAGTTTGAGGACGCTTCATGTTTCCTGAGAAACGGGAACTGACGACCGTACCAACTGTACGTTCGAGAACAATGTTAGTTATGCTCGAGTAACGATATAGGTATTTTGCGATATTAATTTCACCTTTTCCACATACCTACTTATGTACTAACCTGCTAGTTGTAGGTACATGTACCGGCTAGTTGTAGGTATGTGGACTACAATTAGGTACTTTAAGTCATGGTTATAAGAGAGTTACCGTTGAAGTGCCTTCACTGCCTACCTACAGAAAACTGCCGTTTTTTATGAGAAGCTCAATTCAAATATAAGTAAATAGCTCCGCTAATAATCTGATTCAACTTAATTATGCTATCAATAAATTAGTACAGAGTTATCCAATTAAAGTCAGAGACTGTTGAATGTTATCTTGAGTGATGACCGATGAGTCAACACATTAGTCATTCATTATCATCATCATCTCAGCTGTAGGATGTTTACTGTTGGACATAGGTTTCCAGTTATTTCGGTTGGAAGCTGCCTGCATCCTTCGTAGTAAACGGAATGCGGCTACGACCCTTTAATTAGATATAAGTCATATTTATAAATATTAACGGGACTTAATCGCGTATTGAAATCATATTAGTCATCATATTAGCAGTCTACACAGTGACCACGGTGACTATAACGCCACCGAAACGTCGAGGTAAATAATATGATTTCAATACGCGATTAAGTCCCGTTAATATTTATAAATATGTTTCCAAGTCGCGATAGTTTAAATAGTATTTTAGTTATAAGTCATTCAATAGAGGTATTTACTATCTTTCGAATTGAATTTCTCGTAAAAAACGTCCGCTTTCTGTAGGTACCTACGTCTTAAACAGTAACTCTCTTATAACCATGACTTAAACTAATAAGCGAATTGGCCGAGACTAGCTTTGTATCAACTTGTAGTTTGAGTAGAAGTTCTGGGAAGTTTGAAGCACGCTTTGTGCTGGACGACGTTAGTTATATGAGTTCGAGTGGCTGGTTCTGAGAAGGGCGTAGGTTGCCATTATAGAAGATTGTCATGGAAACGCACCACACGTATTGACCATTGCCTTTACTGTGGATGTGGCCGGCTAAGCAGAGATCATAGTTTAGATGCCTATTCCATTTTAAAAATTAATTTCAGTAATGCATACGCCTCTCTTCCCACACGTGAAGGAAGCCTGGGATAGAAGAGAGCATCCGAATCTCATGTTCTTATTCTACGAGGATTTGCAGAGAGTAAGTAAATCATGCATTCATGCCCTGACAGAAATATAATGGAGAAGAGGGTCTTACCATGGCCCAAGTTAATATTGTGGACGACGAAAAAGCGTGGTTTCAACTTCGATGTTTAAAAGCTAGCTCCTTGACAGCACGCTACTTTTTGTTGGCTATCTCTAGACACGTATAAAGTATGATTTTTTAATCTCTATGGGGGAGAGGGGGCAACTAGTCCTCCCTGCTTCCCTTTGGCGACGCCCTTTAGAAGATTACATACAGATGGTAGTGGCAACTAAGTAGACGTGAGTGAACATAGTTAGGTATTACCAATAGCGCAGTGGTCGAATTACTATCTTTGTTTGCTGTTTGCTGTCGTGCACAATGCACGACCGCCCGGAGGGCTTATATTCGGCCCGACCTCAGACTAAATAAAAAGTACTTTTTATTTGGTCTGAGGGCCCGACCGGCGCGCCCCGTTTTATGACGTATAATTTTCGCACTTAACTCTTTGAAATACCTTGAACTTTTAGGTGCAAAACGTGATTCACGCTTTTTGGTCACTTCACTACCTAGGTATCTATCAAATAAGTACCTAATCGCCCCAAATCGAGTGTCGAGATAACAGGCGAATGACTTAATTATCGAGAAAACAATTTGATCGATATTTAATTTTAATTATTACGTATGGTCATATTCATAGAGTTTGACTACCTAAGGGAAGTTAAGGAAATTAATTATGTTCAAGTATTAATTGCGTTGATGGGCTTGTGACCGTATGGAAAGTAAACTTTTACTAAATGTGGAGCTACATACATGTACCAAAATGTATTTGGTTGGACTTACCACTGACTACCCCGTATTTATTCAATAAGTCAAATGAAATGTATTTTTAGGATCTCCTCGGCGCTATCGACCAGGTGTCACAGTTCCTTGGCAAAGAGTACAATTCTGATCAGAAGAAAAAGTTGATGGAACATCTCAGCTTCAATAATATGAAGAAAACTGACGTCTTCAAGGATGATGGAAAGGATGAGAAGACTTTCTTTAGGAAAGGTACTGAAATAAGATAAATAAGTACTTACATTTTATACAGCGTCATCTAGTCCCAAGCTAATGAACATTTCTTGTGTTATGGTACCCAAATTACTGATATAGGTACCTAACCTAAGTACCTACATTTACCTAGATACCAAATTTTATACCCTACCAAATTTTATATGAATTATTTACCTACAAGGTACTTGAGAACGCCTGGACCGATTTGGTACCTAATTTTGTATGAGCAAGTGGCATTTAATGATATTTCAGGACAATCTAAAGGCTGGATGCAGTACTTCAATGAGGACATGAAGAAAGAAGCTGAGGAGTACATTTCCAAGAACCTCAGTAAAACAGACATGCGGTACCCTGAACCAAATTAAAGAAAGATACAAAAATTCTACTTCTATAGAGAAGTCTGTAACTTAACAATACCTAATATCATCGAGTCATAGTATTTTAATATCTATTATTTTAGTGCATCTGCACTTAGTTCTGTGACTAGGTATTAATCAAAGAATGTTTGGGAGACTTGGTACAAACTTTGTACTTTTCGATGGTTTTATCGTTGAAAATATATAAAATGCGGAACTGATAACAAATACCTAATCTAAATTATTTAATAGATATACAACTATCAAGTCACTCTGTAGGTACCTCTAAGTACGTTCGTGCACGTAGGTACCTACTCACACCGAATGTCAATCAATTTGCTAGAAATATGAATAAAAAGGTTAGTAAAATTTCAATACATACACAAAATATATACCTACTACCTGTGCTACTACATAACGAACTTTGTTATTTTATCTTAGTTTTGCTTACAAATACATAACTCACATTATCTGCTAAAGTTATGTAAACTTTACACTATTTCCGGGCCAATCCAGGGAAGTGCCTGAGAAGGTACTTCCACAAATTGCTACGTAGGTACTACTTACCTCTGCTGAAAGCTTCGTAAGCATACAATTATTTTTCAAAAGGATAGGAGTGTGGACATAAAGAATCTGGAAACATTATTTCTTGGATTAGATTACGTTTAAAGTTTTCCTGTACAGAGTATTGTTTTGTCTGAGATTTAATAATAATAGTTGGTTATAATATTGTTTTGTCTGAGATTTTATTGTAATATTTTTTGATAAAGAATGGGAAATTCTCGCTTCGGGACCATATATCTTTCTTACTTTCCGCACATGTCTTTTACTGAAAATGTGGCACTTAGTTTTGGCACAATCCACGAGTACTAGGGTCATATTGAGGAGTACTAGAGCATAATATATCTGACAAAAAAAACAAAAAAAATCTTGTAAAATACCTACCAGACATAATATACTGACCCCAGTATCTCTGGTCGGAGTACTCTCGTAGCACTCTCGTAGCACTTCGATACGCCTTGCCCAAAAGCTCATCCGTAGATAAAAGTTCGTGTAACCAAGTAGTCTACTCTGGTGACGACCGAACCGACAATATAACATATAACGTGCCCTTAGTAGCACGGAAACGCTGATGTTATGCTACTTGCGGTCACCCATCCAAATTGTAAAAGCTCAGAATGTCGCTTAACTTAAACTAAACTTCTTCTTCTTTCGAAGAAACTTAAACTAAACTTTAACTTAAATGATCTATCATGAACGTCTTAGGTAAGCTTCGCCAGGGACCCTTAAACCCAATATTGTAGAGAACTTATTATTCATATAAGATACTTGTCGTATCTAGAAAACGATAGTTCTTTGATGATCGAAATGCGCGAGGGTACCTAAATAAACTGTTGAATAAGTAATGCCATCAAATTAACTCTTTGCCTTGCTCCGGCATTTGATCTATGCAAACTCGTAAGATGTAGATTGTATTTACGAAGTCGATTTACCTAATATTTGTTTGTTGAATCGAAATAATATTTTGAAGAAGATTATTTGCTGAGCGATAGGTATAGCTATAAATAAATAAATATCCTTGGACATTTCACAAATGTAGTCCCGTGCATTACACCACCTCGAACAATAACTGTCTTTATGACCAGAGTTAAAGCATTTGTGCACTACAAGGAATTTTACTGTGGCGTTGTCGATTTTTACGGTCCGATTAGAATATAAGTTAGGGGACAAAGACATTTAAAAAATGTAAATATTTATAAATTAATTTATAAATCCGAATAGCGCACAAATGGTCCATGGCCACATTACTTTTATAAATGTAGTTAAGTATTTAAAAACGGATCGTTTTACCGATTGTTAATCTTAATAGGTATTTTTACACATCAAAAACGGTGTGCCGACATGAACTTGTTATCCAAAAATAATTTAGGTACTTATATCAGTCTAATAACATAAAATAAAAAAAATAATTTATGTACTTTAATCATTTATTCTCATTGTAAACTCCATACACTGTTCTATCAACCGTTTATTATTTACTTTAGGTATGCACGTAGTACATAGCTTACTCCTAAATACTATACGATGTGAAATATTGCAAATTCAATCAAAAATGTATGAAAATCCCAATAAAATCCAAACTAATTTCGCATTTCATTATTTTTCATAGTTTTTCCAATACCTGTTATCAAATTTTTTGTAGTATTTGTATCTTTTTGCAATATTTCACAAAGTATATACTGCAAATGCATTAAATATCGGGCGCACCATAATTGACTTGAAAATAAGCAAACAAACTATCAATAAACTACTTCAAAATATATTAAAAACAAAAACAAAATAATCAAAACCCTACAATTCGAAAATGCATCTGAATTATTTTTTGTAATCATTATGGCACAAAAATGCGAGCAAAGTTTAAGTTTACCATCGAATTGTCTATTACTCTATTGAATGAAAAAATAGCTTGAACATTTGACAACTCAAATACATCGCAGTAATGCTCTTGCTATTTGCTAAATCAAAACTATCGCGTTCATATTTCTGTTATATTAGATATCAGGCCCATTTTTCTACTGGGGGCCCGCAAAAGTATGAACTCCCACCAGTGTGGTCTCCTGTTAAATTATTTCAGCGGCACTGCAAGGGGCATTATAGATGTCCCCTATATGCCACTTCTTTGCAACACGTCGTGCGTGACTACAAACAAAATACCTCAATAATGTCAAACTGCTCTAACGTACTATGCTAGAGCAGGAGAGACGATTTTGTCGTCGACGAGAAGGTTTTGCCGTGTTGAGCATTTTAGGTCCGCAAGGCCTTTAAAGGTTAAAAACGGCTCTGGTTATTTAAATCATTTTATACTGCTGACTGTTTTGAGGATAGATAATTCGATGTTAAACAACTCTACGAATACTCGACGAATACAAATGTTATTACCAAATGGTAACTGAATACGCTACATGTAACTTTAAACTTGCAATGGTCAAAATGTACTTAGCCCTTATTTGGTGGCATTTAGTACCATTTTACGAAACAACTATGATTTTAATTATGATTATTATAATTGTGCAGTAATTACATTGAAAATTGTGTTCTTATATAGAGTAAGTATATTGTATGTTCTAAAACATTTTTAATAAAACAGCATGTACATTGAAAGTTTTCAATTGTAACTAATGTAAAAATCTGAATATCAGGACCTTCAAAAATTACAAAAAAAAACTAGTTAAAACTGGTTTTCCTTTTTTTTATATTGGTGCTTGACACAATACAATTTAGTAAGAAGCCGAGCGCGAATTTTGTTCGCAATTAATGTGTTTTTTTAAGGTAATTTTGAAGTTCCTGCCCAACAATATTTCGGTATGTTTCAATACATACAATGTTTCAATAAAATATACAAAAACGTCATAGAACCTACTCAGACAACGAAGATCTCGGACTCAACTAGATACTTGACAGTCCGACCAATTTCGAACCCATTATAGAGCTAAAATTGGCGAGACATCTATTGGTCTCTTCAATACAAATCTAATATTACTTATAACAACACACTTATTACAATTATGCATTTATCTTTGGCGAATACACTCCTTACTGTACCATGAGATTTTCCCCGTCACTTACTCACATTTCGAAAAAACACAAATATTTATAAATAATTTAATAAATAACTGAAATTGGTAATTGTTAGTATAAATAAATTTCAATAATTATACTTAGCAAATTTGTAAGCAAGTGACGATTTCTATACAAACTTAAATTATTTATATTGATCATAAAAATCGTACGAACGTCTCGATGTAAATTCTCACAAAGTTCACCTAATACTGAGATACAAAAACGTATTTTAGGATAAAAATGGTACATTTTAGAACTTAATTATAGTTATATCTAAATAATTTAATTTACATTAGAATTAGTCTTTAAAATAACAGACTACTGTTTAGAAGTCGAAATTGAAGTCATTCTAAAGAAGAATGATAAACAGAGATTTTTATCATTCAGAATGATATTTTTACTTCGTTATGAAATTATCTAGACGCTAGACAAATCAGAGCGACTATTTTGTGTTACATGTTCACACTTACCTAAAGATTTAGCCCAATATTTAAAAACTAGCAACGTATACTCTAGGTAACCAAGAAATAACTAGTTAGATGAAATTTGACCTCTCTTCTTCATCAATAAAAATAAGCCTATTACTGATTTCACGATCTTGGACTAGCGAGCACAATACTTGACGGATATTCGGTCGCGGATATTCCACAGCGGAACGTCAAAATAGACACTCACTCGTGTCTCTTGAATTTGAGATTCCAGTGTCAAGATGACTTGGATATTACCATAATTTTCATATCACTGGCACACGTGATACAGGCGTTATCTACAATCGCTAGAATAAAACAAAAGCAAATGTATAGGAATGGAGTTCGATGAAGAAAGTCCAAGGAAATTTCAAAAGTATTATTAGTGTTGAATATTTACTTGTTCAGTAAATATTATCAATCAATTAATAATTTATGGATGGACTGTGTGCATGCAGATATGTGTGTGAAAGGAGTGAGTACTGAGATGTAAAGCGATAGAGGAAAAAGGAGGAAAGAAACATGTGCCGACCCCACTTAGTGGGATAAGGGCAGAGAGATGATGATGATGATGAATCAATTAATAATTGGTATATCTTACTGTTATTCTTGGTATCACGTATAACTTGCTAGTTCTTAAATTTCATAAAAAGTAGTTTACATTAACTGGTGTTATAAGACAGCAGTACTTTTGACTATTAACTATTCACTTGCCAAACGGCAATGACAGTTACTATTTACATACAGTTAAGATTCATTTTCGTATAATTGTCCTAACAATTCCTCAACTAAATCACACGCATTGGAATGATTATTATATTACAAGTTATTATAATTCAGTTATAATAAATTATTATAGTAAGTTTTAAGAATTATGCTAGTATTTACATTAGGTCCTCTAGTTAAAACCTTAATTGAGCTTATTCTAAAAAGCATTGAAGAGATTCGAAATGGGCTACTTTACATCACTTCAATCATCCTACTACATTGAACGTATGTCATAATAAGAGCCAAAATAGTTGATCTGCTCCCCGATTGTCTAACTTGTATCAAACTGTTGCGAATAAAAAAGACGTGTGGCACTCGGGGACTGCCGCGGTAAAGCTATTGCATGCCACCTAGAGGCAAGTTGCTGAACTAAACAAGCGTTAGGTTATTTTCGTTACGGAATTTCTGGATTCGGTCTCCACGCTCAAGGCCCGCGATAGAAGCTATGCAATAGCTTAAAAATAACAGTAATCCGCGAAGACAACGGTCAGATTTTACGCTGAATATGTAACTTAGTACCTACGAAACTTACACACCATCATATTTCAGAGTTATTTTCGCGGATTACTGTTATTTTTGATTCGCAACCATTTGATACAAGTTAGACAATCAGGGGGTCGTTAATACGGACTAAAAGTCGACTATAGTTGAACTCCACAAACGAGCTTCTTAATTCATGTTATATTTCCATCTCTTTTCGTTTATATGAATTAGACAAGGACAAGATATGGTTATGGCCTTTTTTAAATTGAGAATTGTTGATTCTCAAGTTTGTAAAATCTAAATCTATTTTTGAGCGAAAATCCAAGTCATAGTATTAAGGTTGAAGAAAACACAGCCTCAAAACGCCTTAGGCAATGTCCTTACAAGAAACAAGACAAGGACGAAAATATTGTTCCTTGCGAAAGTATACTGGTTAGAGAAGGACAAATATATAGTTGACTGTACTGAAACTGAATAGTAAATTTTTTGATGTATTTGTGGATTGTGGACGTTCTTATGTCATTTGAACATCAGTGCGTACAATCACATTTTATATTTTTGAATCGATAGATTGGTTTTGCCTTATTTCTTAGTACGCAAAATCTAAGGAATCTTGTAATATATTTGTATCTGTTTATAAAATAAATCTGAATTATTTATTGCATTGCCTGACTTCTAGAAAAAATATTTATGGGTACTTAAAAGTAGGCCTGTGATGATGCAACCCTTTCCAAACATTTGTGCTAAATTAGCGCAATAAAAATTCAAAACGCTACATTAAATTAAGTTTAAAACACCAATACAAAGTTAGACCTGTACTCACAGTAAATTACAAAGATTTTGAGCAATCTTTACATAAGTAGAAATCATTATCTTGCCATTCGCACTTAAATCTTTAAGCTACGAGGTAATGCAAGTGCATTCGTTAATTCACGCACTTGGTTCGATTCGTTTTCGAATTAGAGAATTTATTCGTTTCGATAGTTTTCGCTTTAGGCGCACTTCACACACTAGTTCCTCGAGTTTTGAGACTGATAGTAGACGATAAATTAGACAGATTACCGCATAGTCTTGAAAACTACATTGGCCACAGTTCATTTAGTCTAAAATTTTAGTAAATTTAGATAAGAACACAGATTTCTATTCCGTCAATTTCCAACATTACTTTTATAGAGCGTACAATCAGCATTTCCTTGAGAGTTTGTCGCTGGCAGCAATGTGAAACCTCTGACGTCATCAATCATCTTAGAGCTCAGTAACCGCATACAAGTCCCTATGATCATGCTGCTGGATATGACTATGCTGCGCGTGATGTTGCTGATGATTGTGCTGACGGTCAGGTCTCCGTCGATGAGTGGTGTTAGTATTGGGCTGCTGCCTCCTCGGTCGCTGTAACGAGCGGTACTCCAAAGCCGCCGCGGATAATGGCTGCGCTTCGGCGGTTCTTCTCGCGGGGCGGACCGTAGCATACTTATCAGGTCCGGACTTGTCGTGTTTATCTGGTACGTACTTGTCGTGCTTCTCCTCTCTATGTCTGTCTCTCTCTGGCACGGCGGGGTGTCTATCTGGCCTCTCGCCGGTGAGTCGCTCGATGGTGGAGGGGGCGACGGGTGCGACGGGCGCCGGGGGGGTGGGGGCGGGGCTGAAGGTGGCGAGGGGGGGCGGGGCGGCGGGGCGCGGGCGCGGCGCGCGGGGGCCGAACGACGCGTATTTAGGGTCGAAGCGGTTCAAGCTGGTCGCGCGACCCACTGTACCTGCAAATAATGGAATGACAAAACTTAGTTTTGATTTGCTTATTGCTAATGATTTAATATAAGTATTTTGGTCAGATTTCAGATCTAAAAAAAAAACATCCAGTAGATAGGTACTCAATAACTTTTACACTTAAATCTGTTTAATAATTGAAAAAATAAAATGTATTCAAAACTCAGCAGACTGCGCCAAATAAACTTAAAAGGCTGCGAACTATTAGTTCATTACGATGTAAAACAAGGTTTACAATAAGTGCCTTAATTTTGGAATGTTATTTGCTGTTATGCTAAATCTTTGGCAATGTTTTATTACCAACATACCAGTATGCGAGTGCGCCCCGCCGGGCCTGTCTCAGTAGAAGTCGTTGCTCTCCAGCGTCTTGCATTGCTTGCTGAGCGTCGCGTACTTTCCGTTGTGCGGCGCGCGACCGAGCGTGTGCGAGCCGCCGAGTGACGCGTGCCCGCCCGCGGTCGCGCCGCGGCCTAGGGTCGCGGTGCCGGAGATACGCGACCTGGGGACGATGGGGCTGAGGATGAGTTGTGGGACCTGCTCTAACGCGAGTGGGGGTGATACCTTCAGAAGTTCAGAGAATTAACATTACGGGTAAAAACCGCGCCGGAAATACGGGACCTTGGGACGATGTCCTAACGCGACTTGAGAGATGTAAACTATTCAAGACATCATTGTCGTGAGATAATTTACGGATTGAAAGTACCTACTAATATTGAAGATGAAATTTGAATTTTCCTTCCTTTCATTACATTGGTCGTCGCGTTTTTCTTCTACCATATCTGTCCTCATTTTTGGGTCTGTCAGCACTATAAGAGAGCTTGCCGTGGTAAAGAACGCGAGGCTCAGCAGGGTTCGGTAGACACTGCTGGCGCTAAGTGGAGTGTCATACATACCTGGGTCTAGGCTCTCTATCAGCTAGGTCCATGAGCTGCACAGCAGCGCTATAAGACGGCGGCTTGCCGTTGGGGAAGGGAGCCGGGCGAGGCAGGGTGCGGGAGGCAGCACTGTTGGCGCTAAGAGGAGTGTCATACATACCTGGGTCTAGGCTCTCTATCAGCTAAGTCCATGAGCTGCACAGCAGCGCTATAAGACGGCGGCTTGCCGTTGGGGAAGGGAGCCGGGCGCGGCAGTGAACGGAAGACACTGTTGGCGCTAAGAGGAGTGTCATACATACCTGGGTCTAGGCTCTCTATCAGCTAAGTCCATGAGCTGCACAGCAGCGCTATAAGACGGCGGCTTGCCGTTGGGGAAGGGAGCCGGGCGCGGCAGTGAACGAAAGACACTGTTGGCGCTAAGAGGAGTGTCATACATACCTGGGTCTAGGCTCTCTATCAGCTAAGTCCATGAGCTGCACAGCAGCGCTATAAGACGGCGGCTTGCCGTTGGGGAAGGGAGCCGGGCGCGGCAGTGAACGGAAGACACTGTTGGCGCTAAGAGGAGTGTCATACATACCTGGGTCTAGGCTCTCTATCAGCTAAGTCCATGAGCTGCACAGCAGCGCTATAAGACGGCGGCTTGCCGTTGGGGAATGGAGCCGGGCGCGGCAGTGAACGAAAGACACTGTTGGCGCTAAGAGGAGTGTCATACATACCTGGGTCTAGGCTCTCTATCAGCTAAGTCCATGAGCTGCACAGCAGCGCTATAAGACGGCGGCTTGCCGTTGGGGAAGGGAGCCGGGCGCGGCAGTGAACGAAAGACACTGTTGGCGCTAAGAGGAGTGTCATACATACCTGGGTCTAGGCTCTCTATCAGCTAAGTCCATGAGCTGCACAGCAGCGCTATAAGACGGCGGCTTGCCGTTGGGGAAGGGAGCCGGGCGCGGCAGTGAACGAAAGACACTGTTGGCGCTAAGAGGAGTGTCATACATACCTGGGTCTAGGCTCTCTATCAGCTAAGTCCATGAGCTGCACAGCAGCGCTATAAGACGGCGGCTTGCCGTTGGGGAAGGGAGCCGGGCGCGGCAGTGAACGAAAGACACTGTTGGCGCTAAGAGGAGTGTCATACATACCTGGGTCTAGGCTCTCTATCAGCTAAGTCCATGAGCTGCACAGCAGCGCTATAAGACGGCGGCTTGCCGTTGGGGAAGGGAGCCGGGCGCGGCAGTGAACGAAAGACACTGTTGGCGCTAAGAGGAGTGTCATACATACCTGGGTCTAGGCTCTCTATCAGCTAAGTCCATGAGCTGCACAGCAGCGCTATAAGACGGCGGCTTGCCGTTGGGGAAGGGAGCCGGGCGAGGCAGGGTGCGGGAGACACTGCTGGCGCTAAGAGGAGTGTCATACATACCTGGGTCTAGGCTCTCTATCAGCTAAGTCCATGAGCTGCACAGCAGCGCTATAAGACGGCGGCTTGCCGTTGGGGAAGGGAGCCGGGCGCGGCAGTGAACGAAAGACACTGTTGGCGCTAAGAGGAGTGTCATACATACCTGGGTCTAGGCTCTCTATCAGCTAAGTCCATGAGCTGCACAGCAGCGCTATAAGACGGCGGCTTGCCGTTGGGGAAGGGAGCCGGGCGAGGCAGGGTGCGGGAGACACTGCTGGCGCTAAGAGGAGTGTCATACATACCTGGGTCTAGGCTCTCTATCAGCTAAGTCCATGAGCTGCACAGCAGCGCTATAAGACGGCGGCTTGCCGTTGGGGAAGGGAGCCGGGCGAGGCAGGGTGCGGGAGGCAGCACTGCTGGCGCCGCTTGAAAGGAACGGTGCTTGCTCCTCACCGGTGCCGCTTCTTCTGTAGCAAGGTCAGTTAGTTACGAGGCGCAAGGCGATTTATTAGGGTTAATCAATTTATAACTAGCAGCACGTTCCGGCTTTGTACACCCGTGCTAATGAAACTAACGGGATGAAATATCAATCAATCAATTAAATCGTTTCTTTTGGAACAAATTACATGAAATAGGGTACAATATGGAACGTTGACTACCACAAAAGTCGAAAAACTGAGTAGTGGAGTCAGCGCTCTCCTCCAAACAAGCGATGGTGAGGTTCAATATTCAAATACAAGATATATTGGCACATATCGGTAAAAGAATTGAAATCGGGAAAGCTGCGGGCGAGTAACCTAGTTCTTCATAAAATAGAGCACAACAATTAAAGCTGTATGCTTCCACAAGTTAACGCTTATATGTATTCGGTCGTCCGTATAAGCAAGTGGTATATTGAAAGCTGACATAGACATTGATTAACAGCAATAAGTACTCACTTGGTGTTGATATAGATCCAAGCGTGTGAGTCGACTAGAACGATGGCTGTGAAGAGAAATCCTGCAGCAATGGCGGCGAGTAGCTGGAGAGATAGGGCCTGAAATAAGACAAGTACTTATTAGATTAGTCTGAATATAAAATCAAGTGCTAATAGTTAAATTTATTAAAAAAAAAAAAAATATACATACTCTCATAATTGTATGTATTACTTTTATTTTTATTCTGCCAATAGTCGACCGATTTTAACATTTGTTTTGGTGATGAAAACCAGCTAACTAAAGCTTGCAACCTGTGGTTCGTCTTGGAATTGCACTTTTAGTGTAATTACCTGCAAACCAGCATCAGACAGCTCGCGCGTCCGCCATGCGACATTCCAACCGCCGCCTATACCAGCCACCCATAATGAACCGTCAAGTTTGTAGTAAGCTTGATTGTGGCTGGCATTAAAGACACCAAAGAAATACGCAGACCAGTTAACTAATATATAAATTACCTGTAAACCAGCGTCGCAGGCAGCGCGCGCGCCAGCCACGAAGTACGCCCGCGCCATGCGACATTCCAGCGCGCCACTTAAAGACACCAAAGCGCGTTCCGCTTCGCCCGTGCCAGCGCCTAACGCGCCCAACGCTGGTTGTAGAGCTGTAAGTTATTAATATTGTTAGTAGAGACAATTTTAGGGGAGTAGAAGTTCTTTGTGAATGTCTGCTGTAGGAGAGATCAAATGATTATCTATTTTTCGGATGCAGAAAAGAATAGGGTAGATTGGTCTTTGAATGTGGCCAGCATAGGATACCGTAGTCGCCTATGCAAACTGCTCTCTCAGCTTAGCCGGCCATCCAGGAAAGAAAATGGTCAATACGTGTGGAGCTGATTAGCCGCGGATTTTCCTACGATTTTTTCCTTCACTGTTTATAGCTCGTTTTAAAGCGCATATAAACTTTTCGACACGAAAAGTCCATTGATGGACGGTCGAATTGGATCCTTCGGAACCATAGACTTTACTTGTAGTACACTATATGTATGGTGGGGTGTGGGGTATACCTTGGTCGTTGAACATGGGCGGCGCGCCGCGCGCCAGCACGGCCAGCGCCTGGCGCACGGCGACGACGGCGCGCTGCGCGTTACGGAGCTCCGCCGTCAACACGTTCTCGCGGGACACCTTGCACGACAGGTAGTAGTGCACCATCTGTACAAATACATTACTATTTATAACACCTCTATTACTAGTCAGACAAATATAACTGTTTCTCTATGGTTGGAATTTAGAAGCGCCTGCAAATTTTCTTCGAGCAAAATTACACGCATGCATTTTTGCTTGTCTGTTATTGCAGCTGGCCAAGGTAATCTGCGGCGAGTGGTTCGCGAGCGCAGTGGCTAACTACTAGCCGTCGCTAGCCACCAACGAGGCGGCTGGTTGCTGGCAAGCACCGCTCGCTAGCCTAGGATTATGTACGGACAGTGTGCTCGTATTTCACGTCTTTCAACAGGTTATGGGGTGCTAGTTACCCGCTCATTATCTATCTATGTTGTGACTTGTATCTATGCACGTTATGTGGCGCATAATGAGCGGCTAGTTACTAGCAGGCGTCAGCTGTCGGTCTCTAGCCTAGGCTTATGTACGGTTTCAACAGGTTATGGGGTGCTATCCATGTGTAAGGTACTCACGTCTCTAGGCAAGTTATGCGGCGCATGATGAGCGAGCGCGGCGGCGGGTTGCTGGCAGGCGTCGGCCGCCGCCACCGCGCCCGCCGCCAGCACCGCTGTCGCTAGCCAGCAAGCTACCAGCGCGCCTAGTGCACCAACCTGAAATAATACCATTTTAAAAGTTCAATCTAAACTTACGTGGTGAGAACACATTTTATAAATTATATGTAGGTACGGGTATTCATTTCAGATTGTACTGGACGTATCCTTTCGAAAGGCCGTAGAAGTCTTCCCGCGACCGTTCGAAACGTCAGGATAAATAATTAAAAAGGCAACGTGATAAACACCCGTTCATATAATAAAAATAATTCTTTGTAGGTTACATAGGAAAATTTTGTAGAACTGATGAGAATCATCAGACAATGAAAGGCACTTACACACAACAAGAGCAGCGCCCGTCGACTGCGTCGTGCCGCCGCGGCTAGTAACGCCACACATACAGCGCCGCCGCAACACCACCCCGCCATGCCGCCGCCCCAGCGCGTCGCCTCCCACACCCATGCACGCTGAAACATAATACATCATCGGTGCTTTAACCGATAAAAAGATCTTATTGATTGTGTGGGTCGACTCCGGCAGAATAAGACCCCGTGGCCGAGTGGTGAGGCATCCTGCGTTTAGGGAGATCTCTTGAATCGACGCAGGTTCGAATCCTGCTGCTGTCATGACTTTTATTAAGATTTGAATTTTTTTGGAATAAAATATTGGTTAAGGAAAACGTCAATGAACAGATAATGAGAAAAGGGTAAGCAAATGTACAAAGTGTCTGAGCGCGACAGAGTAACAAACATTCACACTTTCACAAACGTTCACCTTCACAATATTAGTGTGATGTTGGTGGAAAAGTGACCGGATGAAATGCAGAAGATCCTACAAATAAATACTTGCTTTACACCAAAGCGTTCTCAAAGATTTGAAGTATTATCCCGGCTTACCTTCATGAACTCATCCAAGTTTAAAGTAAGCAATGGCCGTCGAAGGTTGTCCGCGGCCGAAGCCGCCGCGCTAGCATTCTCTCTCAGCATGGAGAGGGCTCGTAGGAGGTTTCCCAATGCGGTCTGATTGGCTACCGGCTGGTCTAACGCATCAGCGACGCGGGCAAGTGGGGCCCGCGCGCGGGAACCCATAGCCTCGCCTAGGATCTCAGACTGGAAGGAAAAATACAAGATTAGGTTCCAGAAAATCATTGTTACTAGTTGGGGATTGGTGGTAATTGATATATTGCCATAGCGCAAAACACACAAAACTCTACGAAAAATCGATTTTGAAGAATTGAGGTTGAGTATTGTAGAATGTAAATAAGGTTTTATAAAAGTTCTTAACCATCATCATCATCTACTTTGTCAGCGTGACCCACTGATGGGCATAAACCTCCTTCCCTAACCGCCAAACCACTCTGTTTTGGGCCTTTTGCATCCAGGCATAACTATCTACGGCAATTATGTCGGCCATCCCTCTGGCAGGTGGTCTGCCAAAAGGTCTAGTGAAACCCGGGGCCACCATTTAGTTAAGGCCTTACTCCTGCCATCACCATTTCTTGCCAAGTGTCCTGCCCAACTCCAATTTAAGCTATATATACGGTCTCCAACATCTACCACTTAGGTAACACAGCGATAGAATCATGAGCCATGAGACATTATCTCGCTAGAATTTACCTGGTTCTTAACCGTATTGACGAGTAGAGCGAGCTGGTTGCCAGCCTGGATGCTCTGCAGCATCGCGTTATGCAGGTCATCGTTGCCGAACAGACCGACGCCGATCGCGCCGCAACACAGCACCGATAGGATCATCAGAGTTATCTGGAAATTAAAGAGTTTTGTAAGTAACTTGATCTAATCTTTTTTTTTTTTTAATAAAAAGTCTTTATTAGGAACAGAAACAATCAGATATTGCGTTCAAAATTCGATCGATTCGATCTGCTGTTTCAAAATGAAGGTGAAGGTGATAATGAAGTAAGCTCGTAGTTCAGAAACTACAATCGACTATGAAAATGAATGAGTATTTATATTTGTATGAAGTTTTGTAAGCGATGACTTAAATTCATATATTTTTGGCAAAGAGCTTAAATAGTTTAAGCAATTCTGGTTAAAATATTTAATTGATTCGTTCCTTATTTAAGATTTTCTATGCTGAGGAACGATTTAATAAGATAGTCTCTAAGAAACGAGAACAGAATTAATAAGCAGAAAAGAATAGAAGAAAACATGACCCGACCTTTCAAAATATCTTCCTATCCTCATATGCGGGAATTCGGCTGGAATCAAATGTCATTGACCTAGCCCCAATGAACACCACAAACAAACCATCAATACACTTCGGGACATATGGTGATCGCATTACATGTGAGAGTGGTTTGATAATGTTCGTGGTGTTGTATTTATAGTCTGTCCCCAACTGGGAGTGATGGCTTTAACACGATGTCTGACAAAACGCTCAAAAACAACACACTAATTCAGAAAACATACACGTTAGCTGATTAATCTCTCTTATTCTCACAGTTAATGTAAACGAATTGACAATTCGCGGTTAAGATCAACAAAAAATCAACAACAAATAACATTTTAAGGACCTATGATAGCTCTATCAACATAACATTGAACAAGTACGAGTATTAGGTAATCTATTATTATTAAACAACGCGAGTTTATCTTAGAATCCTTACCTTGAGCGTGGTAATGCTTTTGGGAGGTCGTTGCTTCCTGTCGCAGCATCGCGTCAGCAGGTAGATGAGCAGAACAGTCAGGGTCAGGATCAGCCATGCTCCGGGTATGGAGCCGAGGATACCCAAACTCTAAAACCAAACAGCAATAGAAAATTAGTACTTATATAACTCATTTTATAAAAGGAAAGATTCGATTTTTTGCATGAATACAAATAAACTAACTGGAACTAAAACAACTGGAATATTTCTAAAAAAGTCTTTTACCATTAGAAAGCTACATTATCAATGACAAACATAGGCTGATTTATAAATAGACTATAAACATCATCTATAAACTATACTACCGATAGCAAGAATTCACAGATAATTTAAAGTTGGTATAGTGCTCTGAGGAATTTCAATAGAAAAGTGGAAACTAAGACGCTTTACTAAATTGCACCGTTTCTAAAGTGTAGTTAAAGCTGAAGTTAGTTAAATGACGGGTATTGTAATGGGCCTACAATATAAACAAAAAATACAGCTTTGATCGGAAATAAATTAGAATAGTCTCAAGCTAGTAGAGCGAGCCAGACAAAATGATTCTATTTACGTAAAATGCTCATGAATACCAAATTTAAAACAAACTTCCTTCTATGCCCTATTACCGAAGTACCAGCCATACATATTCACTAGACACGAACAGCCCATCAATCAACTCTTGTTTTGCTTACGTCACTGATGCCTTGTAAGCCCGTTGCGAATCGCACTACGTATCTTTCAAATACATACTTGTTTATCAAAGCTGTTAAGGCAACGACCGGGTTCTACTTCGATCGATTCGAATACAACAATGTCAGGGACAATGTAATGACTTCACGGTACTTGAAATAAAGTTTGTTAGCATCACCGCGTCCTTTACGTCTCATTCAATTATGACCACCCATACAGCTAGCCATGACCTATATGGGACGGTTTCCGGCTATGTCCTTAAGGTCAATGATTCTAGTCATCTTGCGTGTTTAGTTTCATGGACTAGACAATTATTTCTGGTAGGGAACAGATAGGGCAATGAGAAAATGAGTGTTCAGAAACATTTGGAAACACTCACTAAAGTAAAACGGACACAATCAAAAACAGATAAATGGCCAATATTGTTTTCAGTCGATGGATGTCTGCACTCACCGATCTTTCTAGATACTCCAACCACTCGTTACTGGTTGACCCATCGTTTGGGGCTTCCTATAAAACTATAAAGATAAAACAGGGGTATACCTCGAGGTACACAGGCGAGTCCGGAGCGAAGGTATCGTTGACGCGGTGCAGCGTCACGTTGATATGCGGCAGTGCATGCAGGAACTGCGAGAGACGCGGCGGCTTGTACTCGTCCGAGACGCCCGACGCGCCCATCGCGACGCTTCACCACACCTGCAGACAACACTTCAATAAGAACCCAGCTCCCCAAATGTCTAACTTGTGTCAAATTGTTGCGAACGGTAAGATTTTCGTAAATGTTCGATACAAGTTAGACAATCCCCTTAGCGCAAGTCGAGGGCAAAGTCATAGAAAAGTTGGTCCATATTCATTCAACTGTTTTAGGGTGACAAATATGCTCCAACTTTTGAATATTAGTATTACAGCTTAAATGCCTCTAACAAACTCTCATGACAAGTGGCGCCAGGCTTGCAAACTGACTTTAATTTATGAAAGCTTCATCAAGCAAACGTGTGCGGGCGAACCATAGACTTGTTTGCAATAGACTTCACAGAGAGATCACGTAGCATCATCATTATGATTAAACAGACAAATCAAACAGCACACCACAACCACAAAGTATCGCATTCCACTACTCCCAGACAGACGAACAAAGCTGTTTATTCTAGAGTCATGAACATGGCTAATTGCGTACTAAAATTAGCAACGCTAGCAGCGAAAGCGGCGCATCTGCTACGAGCTGAAAGCTCAAACGATAATTGATTATGATTATTCGACGATGCGTTCTAATTGACGGCGATCGATCAATAAACCGACCGTGCAAACCGTTTTGCAAAGAATAACTAACAGTAGGTAACTGAATTGTTAGAAAAAGTCTTTTAGATAAGGGTGAAAGAGTACGTGAAACAGACTAGTTTGTATGAGATATGTGAGTTGAGTAAATTAGAGTAACAATTTTTTTGTCACTGCCTAGCCTATCTCCACGGAAAAGTCTATACTAGAAGATGCAAATCCGATGGTTGCATGCCAGCTTCAATAAATTCATCGAATCAGAAAAAATATATATAATTTTTACGAAAGAGAAATCCGTAGCTCGATCTCGATCGTATCTCAATCTAAACAAATTATTTTATTTTAATGTAAAAATCTAAGTATGTTTGTACTAAAGAATAGCTACCCCGTCCCTCCCTAGCTTTGGAAACTTTACCGCACCCGCCGCACCGATGATGTAAGTTCGTTGTTCCAATATATAATCATCTTATCGAAGACTTAATGCCCCGCAATGCAAATAACAACATTTAGTCATCGTCGCATTCACTATCAGTATCTCAATATATGTATTCTATCTGGAAACACTTTAGAAATTGAAGTAGTTCGGTATTCGAGGAAACTGTTTATGATAGTTTTACGGCTATTGTGTTGCAACTAAACGTTAACCAGCCAAAGAATAAAACATGTGTTCACACTTCCCTTCCCAGGATCGAAAACTTACTAGTACTAGTAGAACGCACGTGTTTAGACGAGAAACGAGATAACTCGATAATAGTGGCGATTTTGATGTCGCAAAACTAACTAAAGATGATGCCTTCATTTTTTATTTCGATTGTTCTGAAAGGGTTGGCAACGTCTTTAGTTAGATTAGTTTCAGTTTTGGCGACATCAGAACTGCCACTACATTCAAACTGCTCAAACTACGAGTATATACGAGTCAGCAAAAAATGTCGACAACCCCTTAGGCCTTATTGGCCAAAGGTGGCAAGGGCAAAGTGGCTTTTGCATCGACTTTTCCGAAAGTTGTGGCTCTTCTCGTTTTATTCTAAAAATATGCGTAAATTGAACATTAAATTCCCATTCAAGTAGTGTCGTATATCAGATCCATAAAGCAGGGCACTCACCGCACCGAGTAGATAAAGTCTCCGCCTACGACTCCATGGCGGGACTACGGGACTGCTCGCACTTTCACCGGGACATCTAGGACAAGAGAAAGGAACATTACATACAAAATTAAATATTTTCATGGTCTTCATATAGTTTGATATGTTTAAAGATTCTACATACCAAAATACTTGATCAGTAAATTGTAGGTCAAGTTCGTATGTAACCAAAGTCAAATGAAAGTCAAAGATCATTTATTCAGAAGGGCCTCCATATCGTCTGTTGTCATGTTTCAAAACAAGAGAGAATTAGGCAACAGAAAAGATACGAAGATTCAGTGGGGAGCCTCTCAAAAGAAGTGAGGTTCATTCAACAAAGTATGAACTTAGCTTGCGATTTTAGTGACATTATTCTAAACTTCGTCACAACTTTCCGGGCTCAGTTTCCTTTTAGCGCTAAAAGTAAGTTCGTACAAGCAAATGGCCAACTTTAGTTATGAGAAGTAAAGGGTTCCAGCAGTATCGTCTAGTCTTGAATACCACGGGAAATGAGAATGTAGTTGTAGGTCAGTCGTAAGTACAGAACATATGCGAGGTAATCTAATCTAATACGGTAATATGTACTACTAGGGCCATGAGACGATGTCAAGGCAACATTATTGTATCATGACTTCTTTAAGATAAATCTGGTGTAATGCGTTGTATTTTCGAAGCCAAGCATTACAGCAGCGTCTTTTAAATTATACAGGCGCTAGTTCTGATGTCCGATCAAGTTCTATATAAATTATTTACAGTTATGTAAATGTCCAAATTTGTATGTGTATCAGTGAGTTCAATCAGGGTTTTTACAGCGTCTGAATCACTTGAACGCTATCATATTAACAACTCATTGGATTAGACGAGGCATGACAATGTCAGCAAACAGCCATGGACAAAGCTGCCGCTGGTCAGGCGACTAATTAGCTCAATTGACCGACGCCCGCGGCTCCATGGAGGATTAAATGATTGTGATTTTGATGAAGCTGGGAAAATTTTACTTTCTATAACTGTTGATCTTTATGAAGATGGCTTTATAATCTTATTTAGATACCTAGATTTGCTGAGTTAGAACTATTTGTTGGTTGTTAGACTAGAACGAAAATTGCTGTCAAGAGGACAAAGTTAGTACAAGAGTACCGCACGCTCTAAACGATTCTAGAATTTCTAGATCAGCTCGAACATAATCCCTGTAGACTATTTTTCTGGATTATTCGAATTCTGCACCAAAATAGCCAGATAAAAAAAACATCTCCAAATAGGACTTATAATTTACAATACGTCCTTAGGGTTTTTGTAGAAGCCCAAGTTATAAGCAATTTTATAAATATTTTCCGGGAAATACACAATGTTTTCAGAATATATGTAAACTACCTATATGTCCATATTAATGTAGCTAGCAAAATATCGCATCCATATAAAGCAGAAACTTTATGTAGGTTATCGACTTGACTCAGAAAAAAGGAAAATTCCCGAGGACCCGACAATATTAGTCACTACGTAGTCGTGTCATAGACGAACAAAAAGTCTGAACAAGGCACAATGTAATTGATAGGGGACAAAAAATATAAGGAAGATTTCGCTAAGAACCTAGAATGGTGCGAACCAATGCACTCCAAAGATCAAGGACCTTTCAACCTCGTCTTAAAGACAAATCGGCGATTGTCAAAAGTCGTTGAACACATTTACTGCAGGGCCTTGTTCTAAACTGGTATCAACTTAATAGGTCTCAAATGAACTGTCGTTAACCTACCTAAGATAATAATAACTGTGTTATTAACAAGAACGATCATAAAAACGATCACCGTTTACTTCCATGATTTAAAGGTAAGTTTAAAAAAAAGGCATATGATTTGTATAATTTCATCGCAATTCCAGCGAGGTCACAATCACTGCTGCACTGTATCATCAATGCAATGTGTATAGTCAGTTCATAATATTCTATCGACCCTGATAGTTCACTGTCTTGCAAGAATCATTAGAAATCGCAATGAAACGTATATTATGTTCATAGCCCGCCGCAATAAAAATTTGGTGCACATCCTTGAATCACTGCGCCTTACGCATCAAGTGCGAGCGATGTGGGCGAGTACCTATATAGTCCTATGTTTTTGAACAACAATATTCGGGATCCGGCTGTGAAGTGCGAACGTCTCATATCGTCTCTCGTGTTTTTAAACCGCGCAAAAAATATTCGTGATATCTGTGCGTCTACTTTATGAACAGCCTAAGTGTCACAGATAACAAACAGATTGGTGAAACCAGTGCGTATTATTCTCGCAAATCGACATATTCACAATGAAGTTTTCAGTGATCTTATTCATATTTAGTACAGTTATCGTGAGTGCATTGTGTACGAACTATTACTTTGGTGAGAAGACGGATAATTCTCGATTGGTGCTCAAGAAGAAAGTGAAATACGAGGCGTTACCTTTGCAGAAGCGTATTAAATACTTCTCGTATAACTCTTCACATCCGATAAAGGTAAGTTTCCATAGCTATTTAGGTACGATACTAACCAATTTGTCCATAAACGAGCATGAAAGGAAAATGCCGTCACATCATAATCTTCAAATGAATTAGGATTTGAGTAATCGAGAAGGTTCAACGACCACAAATATCTGGATTGTGGCAGTTGAGTTCTTTGTTCAAATTGATCTCTGGACATTAGGTGAATGCCGACCTTGGATAACATGTGGGTAGTGATCGACCATTTACATTGTTTCCAGGCGATCAAATGCTTCGACTATCAGAACAGTGAAGCGTCAGTGAACGTGACGGAAGGCGGCATCGGCTACGACCATGTCGAGCTAAGGATGAAGAGTCAGAGGAGCTACCGACTGGAATACTCTATAGAAATATATGTATAGATGTAACTTGGATGTAAATTTAATTGGCTCACAAGATTTTAACATAATTCAATTTGGACAATGAGAAGAAATAACAAGACGATATTATTTATAAGCTTGCTGTATATTGCCTTTAGGAGATAATGTAAGTTTAACAAGGCGTACTGATAGTAATAAGAAAACTTAAATTCTTAAATATAGATAATTTCGTTGTGTTGAATCTATGGTTTTATCCTTCCGTCCAACAAGCAAGTTCTAGAATAGTCTGTTGGAAAGTATAAGTTCTCGTAAGAGATAATTTCTAAGAATACACATGTACCTTGAAAGAGTTTCAACAAAAAACCGTGTCAGCCCTTTGAAGGAAACGGTCGGGAAGCTCCATATTTGGCTAAACAGCTGTATGAAAAGAAACTAAGGAAATGCAATACAACTAATATAATCTTTCTATACTAATATTACGAGTATAAAGAGGTATCGTTTGTGTTTGTTTGTTTGCAGAGGTAATCTTCAAAACTACTTAGCCGATTTAAAAAAATATTTCATCGATGTTTAGTATGGACTGTCGAGATGGTTATAGGCTATTTTATGCCCGCTCCGTGCAAAGCCGGGACGTGCTGCTAATAGGGAATAATAATAAGACACAAATGTGTAGGAGTTACAAATATAACTTAGTACGTATATCTACTTCTTTTAAGAGTCTTGAGTGTCAGTTTTAGATTAAAGCTGTGTATAAATAAAAATAATCAATGGTACTGATTAGGATGATCTCTGACCCAAGGGTATCAGCTGACCCTAATTCATTTATCAGAGGCCTCCAATGAGATCAAAACATTTCTGACGTGACGTTTGAAGTGACGTCTTATTGACGTCTTATTTACCATTAGAACGCATAATACCTATAGTAGGTAAGTATATAAAAACCATTGATAAGAAAAATAAAACATAAGTAAAATAAAATTAATTAGAGAGGATGGGAATGAAGGTTCAATTCGAGAGAAATCCAATGGCTAGTCCACCAGCGACGCTTTTAACTACTTAAATAGATAGTGGCACTATAAATGAGAGTGCCTTTGAGTATGACGAAGTCCCTGTTTTTATGAGACTATAAAATTGTTTATCAAATTGACTGCTAGCTATACCTTATACCGTTAGACTAAGGTCTTTTTATTATTATTTATTTTGTTTTATTTAGAAGACAGAAGTTACCCACTGCAAGGTAAGTAAAGGTTCCCCAATCCAAGTTACATTTACAATTAATCCGGTCAAAATAAACATTCCAGGTTACATTAATTCGCACCTGGCTGAAATTTGGCATGAATGTTGGGAACCCTATTACACACAATTTGTCAATTATCCACATCGATCCAACGTGTGGAATTTTTTTTATTCAAGGTCAAATGTTGCAAAAATCAGTTTTTTGAGTTTTCCAGCTAAATGGTAAGTTTTATCACAAAATTAGGTATGACAAAATTATTTATCATGCAATTATCTATAAAAATTGTACATACACTTTTTTTCCTAAGAATCACCATTTCGGAGATATTAGCTATGCAAAATCTTGAAAAAGTTTTGTTACAAATAATATGCACACTATTGCACACGTTTCCGCGCCACCCGTGAGGTAGTGTACATGGCGCGTTTTTAGGGTTTTGAAGTAAACAAGGAACCCTTATAGTTTCGGTCTGTCCGTACGCGCGTCCGTCCGTCCCTCCGCAGTTTTTCTCAGAGACTATTGATACTAGAAAACTATAATTTGGCAAGAACATACATATATATAATGCCGACAAAGTGGTAGCATAAAATCATAAAAATAGTTTTTTTTAAGGGTATCTCCCCTACATGTAAAGCGAGTGTGAATTTTTTTTTTTGGCTTGTACTCCATAGTTTGGGATATCATTAGATAGGTCTTTTAAAAACATTAGGGGGTTTCTAATATCATTTTTCAATGTAAACATTCGTTTGTGAAATATATAGCTTTAAAGTGTTATTTTTTTTAACATTTTGCATCGCTATATCTCCGAAATGGCGATTCCCAGGAAAAAAGTGAATGAGCAATTTTTATAGACAATTGCATGATAAATACTTTTGTTATACCTAATTTTGTGATAAAACTTACCATTTAGCTGGAAAACTCAAAAAACTGATTTTAGCAACATTTGACCTTGAATAACTTTTTTTCCACACGTTGGATTGATATGGATAATTGACAAATTATGTGTAATAGGGTTCCCAACATTCATGCCAAATTTCAGCCAGGTGCGAATTAATGTAACCTTACCCCTATTTTTTATACTAATTTGACCGGACTACAATGTATCTACAATAACTTTAGAAAGAACAGTAGCGCATTTTGATAACGAAAACTTGAGAGATCAATATCATATCAAAGGAATGGTGATGATAGAAATAGAATAGATACCTACAGAGCATTGTCACTTAACTAAAGTCCGGCCTTATTTATATTACCTACTTTAACTAAAACTGATATTAAATCTCAATTGCTATCTCTTTTCATTGACATAAGAGTAACAAAAAAAATATTCTTAAAAGCCTTATTATATTTACCAATATTTATGAATAATAGACATGACATGACCTAACGAATTGACAAGCGAATCTAGATCAGGTTCAGCGATACGGCTTTCCCAAGTTTAGCCTCCTAGGATGAACGGGTTTGGTGAGTCATATCTTTCACCCGGTCTAGGTTAAGATATCAGGTTATCCATTTATAGTTCGATCCTTAACTTTATTCCAGTGAAGACGTAACTATTCTATGTACAATACAATCACTCACTAAACTTCATAAAAAATACAACTTGGACTTGAAGATTTGTAGATATTTAAAAGGTTTTTTATTTAGTTAGTTGACATATGGAAAGTTGCATTAATAACTCATGTAGCAAGATTTTCGGTGAAGTTAATGCACGAGCTTTATTATTATGCAATTTATAAATTACATTTAACAACTACCAACCTATTAAGTACCATATATCTCGTAAGTAGTGGTTTTATCGCTTAGAGTTTAATTAGTAAATCGTAAAATGACTACTCAAACAGTTAAGCATCTTTGAATAGGAACACTTAATACAATAGAAATAGTCTGCTCCACTTGCACAGCGCCGTTAAGGTACTTTGAATGCAGCTCATTGTTGCATTAATTAGATGATTACTGACTGATTTGATGAGTCAAATGGTTAATGACATATCCGATTATTCATTAGTCTGAGAATTATTTGCTTCTTGATACTTACTTGTCATTGGAACGAACGAACGAACTTATTACAATCAATTCGTATGAAATCTATTTCTATCATTAATCATAAAGGTGTCACTTGTTCAATGGTGATGCGCGACACATTGTGACACTTCTGACCATCGCCATTGAACAATGCCAATTCCTATTTCAATTTCTGCGTATATTAATATTAATATATTAATGACCCCACGTAGTGGGATAAGGGCAGGGAGATGATGATGTATATCTATAGCGAAAGTGATATTCAACATTTGAACTAAGCAAGAAATTATGTTCTGCGCTTCATAACCCGTTCCAGCTGTCAAACTTCGTTGTTCGACTTTCATGGTATTCAATTGACAATTTGACAGTAGAAATCGATTACAATCTCAGCAGATATCCGATAAGTTGCGTAAAGCTTAAGTTAATCTTATAATATTTACTAAACTGCTTCAATGATTAAATTCCTATTACATAATTGCAGTTGACTTACTGTCAATTGGTAATGTATTAATCATTTTGTGCATTTATCGATTAAACGGCTTGCAAGATTTACGAATATTATCTGTGTTCTGCCATTCAAACCAACCACTAATTCGACGTCAATATTAGTTTACAATCCACAAGAAACACAAAAATATTCGCAGATAAGAGAATTTTTAACCAAAAAACGGCGTGGAATCGGAACTAGTTAAAAAATAAAGCAATTCATCAAAAGAGGACAAAACGATACTTCAACAGATTTCAAAAAAGGTAAAGACACAAAACCAGCTTCAAGTGCACCTGTCTCAATTTAACAAATGATCCATAATGTGAACGTAATGAATTATTTATCGCTTCTTTGTATAGCTTTGGTAATAGCCATAAGCGGAAACTGGCAATACACCATTAGTTAAGGCAAAAAGCCAAGTATTTGAAATTATAATACTATTATGGTACATTAAAGGTCAGTGCAAAATTACACATCAAAAAGGTGCACTAACTTCTGAAAGAAAATACAATTTAAATGATTCTACATCAGTTTTTATAAAAAAAATGTAATCAGTCTTCACAAACTTAACAAAAAAGTTAAAAAGATATTCATTATTTACTCAGTTACATAAGCTATTATGTTTTTTTAGTCAGCATTCAATGCCAACTTTTCTATAGTCTTACAAATCTATGGTAATAGATATGTCCATGAAACAGCACTAGCATTGTGTTAATTGTATTGCCATTTTAAAATCAAAATAATATTTGGCAGTTATGTAAAAGAACTATATATTAGAAACCAGGCTATAAAACACTAGCATTAGAGAAACATAGCGTTAAAACTTATGTCGTGATCTGTAAAAGTCCTAAATTTAACTGAAATTAGTTTACCGGCTAGCACTGAAACACAAACATCCGAATATCCAAACATACACATAAGCTTTCATTTATAACCCTTCAGTTTTGTTCTATCTTGCTAATTTAAATACAAATCCAACTACAACCATAATAGCACAGCGCTACAGTTTCAAAGATCTGATAGCCAACCGAAATTCAAGCGGAGAGAAACTCCTAGCTACCATTTTAACCCTACCTCGATCTACAAATATAAAGATCTGACCCCAAAACGCTATCAAGAGGGTAACTCTCAACCCAGTGGGCACTTAAAAGCTGGTCAAGTTGCCAAGTTCAGATAAGAAATTAATTCAATGAGAAACTTCACAATTGTTCGGCACTTAGCGAAGTTGTCTATTAGATTGAATAATAGTGCCAAAGTCAAAACTTCTCAAAGGCCTTTACAATGGACGACACAGCATCATCATCAGAATATTACGTCCGAGGCTAATTCAGAAATGATATTAACTTTCTACATTCTAGGACTAATAACTTTATATTGATCTTTTTTGTCACTTCAGAACGTGACCTCTATAATATACAGTCGTCCCTACTTCAATTCATTTGGCTATTTCAAGTCGTCATTCAAATACCTTACAACATGGCAACTCGCCAATTCTTTGTCGAGCCTTATGAAGGAAGGAAATTGACAGGATACAATAATATTCCAATATTCTTGTACAATATTGTAATTTATAAACCAAAAGAGTAGATTTCACACAAAGATTGAAAGTTCCAATGTATCATCTCTCCAAAACTATCTATAAAATAAACAGATGTTAGATTAGACGTACACAAATCTTTCTTTGTAGATCTTTATGATAACACAGCATGGCCCGTTACCAAAGATCACAATCGATGGCGCAACAGCCAACAATATTGTTGGCAAATGTATTTGGTACACAAAGCTATCAGATTTTGATGAGGCTGTATGAGTTTCGCGGGTATTGTGAGAAGCAAACTTGGATGTGTATTGTATTTAACGGTTTTATTTATTGTATTTAACGGTTAAAAACGATAGAAATATGTAAAGGAACCGGCTGAATGGTAGATTCATCGAAACTTATGACCGTTTGGTCAAAACAATTGGTGTCTAGTAAGTTCTAGCCGTAAAAAACAGTGAATGGTAACTGCTATGTTGTGAGACAGGGAAATAAGCCAATGGGAATCTAGTTTTTAATATAGCATACATAATTTTAATATACATTAAACAAATTGATTACTAATTTATATTAACATTAAATTGCATTAATATGGTTTGTCATATACCGAATTCGAAGGGAAACACCCAACCACAGAATGTACAAACGGTACTATTAAATAAAACAATGCAAACTGATAACACCATAATAGAAATTTCCAAGCGTACATTTACATGGTCATCTGTATTAGTAGGTATGTCACTATAATAAATATAAACATAATAATGTACAGTCACTTCAAATAAATTGTTTACACGAAGTGTAGGAGTTTATGTATGCAACAATACATACATACATTAATCATGCCTCTTTCCCAAGGGGTAGGCAGAGACTACGGGCCTACACTTAAAGATTGACTTTGTTACTCTTTCAAGCTTAAACGGCTGGACGGTTTTGAATGAACATTGGTACCAGGTAAGCTTAGATCTTCGATTAACACATAGGCTATTTTTTATCCCGGTATTCCCACGGGAACGGGTAGCACTTCGGATAACACAGCGGGGCGCAGCTAGTCCATCATAAAACATAAAATTCCAGATGCATTCCATCTACAGGATGTTGATCGCGAGAATCGGATCAACACCAGACTGTTTGGCTAGCGATGAATCATTCAAAGTCTCTCAAATCCCACGAGCAGGGAAATAAACAAGCTCCGTATTTCATCAGATCCTGACGTCGAACTGGGAATACGATCGGAATAGGCACGGATTCTTATGGAATGTATGATTTGAATTGAACAAAAATGTATCTATGTAGTATATCGTCGTATACGTTTTTTCTTCAGCAGAAGCAGATTTAGGGCATTTTTAACCGAGTTCAAAAAAGGATCTATCATTTCCACAATCCTGCCTGTTCTAGCTTTACCCCCTGGCCGGGCATGATTGATAATACTGTCGACATTTCGTGCTAAAAGTATTTGCTTCAATGAAATCACTAACACCGGGGTAAATGCTAGCTGGTTGATAGCCCGTCCGATATCCGGACAGTTTCCGGACGGTGTCGTTCGAATCCGGACTGCGGAATCCATGCACAGCTCAAACTATTGAACTACTAGGTTTAACGGATGACGTTGAGATGTTTTTAAGCGTCTGACTGATAGTCTCGGGTTGTTATTGTTAGTTTATATTAAATTCTCTTAGTTATTGCTAGGTTTTACAATATGAGTATTATGACCGTTTCTTTAAGATCATTAAAAATGGAGAATAAAAGCGTTTGGGTCAGAAGGAAAAACCGCGGTCCATATTTCAGTTTCTGGTAAAACTAGTAAGAAGAACAAATAGTAATAATAACAGTCTAAAATTACAAATAATTATGAACTAATATAAAAATTTCCTTTCGTGCTAGTAAAACATGAGTTACGGTACAAAAATTTCGATTTCATGCCCAAACTGCACACACTCTGCTATAACTCAAACATGAGAACATGTGCTAGACCCTGTAAAGCAATTCCCAACTTCCCTGGAACTATAACATGCAAAACACTCAAACCGCTAACTGGGAACAGTGCCGTGGTCGTGCAAAATTTAGCGCTCATGCTTTCCTAGGTGAACAATACTCTACGACCGCTTACTGATGACCGTTTACTGACGGCCGCTAGGAAACGTGATCATTTAAAACCCAGAATCATGTGACTTACATTATCGCTAGACTTACTCTACTGCTGTTTTTGGTACAGGTTTGGATAGTCACCAAATATTAAACTATGAGAAATTTTAGTTATAAATACATAATACAAGTAACGCATGAGTGTAGGTAGCGGGCACTGACACTATATGAACGCTAACACATTTTTACAAACTTCTTATTTGTTTGTGTTAACACAAGTGTGAAAAACTGTAACGATTCACGCAAGTGTTTAAACGACTCAACACCGGTCGCTGACGGCCGTCTAGCCAATATAGTACAGGAGCTACAGAAAATCTGGAGACAGTATAAATGAATTCCAACTCTTGTGACGTAATACCTTCGCGCGAATTAAATTAACGATGTCTAGATTATGAAGCGAGTGGAATCATTTAATAACGGAACAGTGCAATGAACCTTAAAGAAGATTAACCAAGAAAGATCTTCTCATCAAAATATACTAATCTCCAAGATTCAAAACAAATAACACTCCTAAATAATTAATCTTAGTAAACTCATTACATCATTTGTCTTTATTCTCAAACTCATCATGACCATGTTCTTTGAACGGGTCAGACACGACAGCTGTCTCTGTTCTGGGATAGCAATGGACCTAAGGCGGGGCTCCCACTGTTCACGTCCAGAGTGTCACGTCATTCCATCGACCTAGTTTCTCGGCATAATTAATAGTAACGCTCTTAACAGAGGATTAATGTCCGCTGGTGTATACTGGCTTAGATCCTTGCGGTTCGCTCCAATTTTTAGGGACCATAAACTACGGCTAAGCTCAGACAGTAAACAATGGGCTTTAAATGCAAGGTATAACTTATGATTAATCTTGTCTAATATAGTGATTGTATTAAAGGTTAACGTGATAATATAGAATAACGTTGTATTTCATATTTGCCTCAAGCGAATTTTCAATCAAACCCTGTAAAAAACATCAGGATGGAAGCATTTACGAGTAGCTAGGTAGCAGAATAATCTAATTTAAAGAGGAGGATTTCTCTGCTATAGGTAAAAGCTTCGCGAAATTGACAGGAAGTGAGAATATGAGTGTAAAATAAGGTCTACTATTTAGGGGTTTTATATGTGAGTGAGGGTATGTATTTAAAACAAGAATACTAGATTTAGAAGCTTTAATGCAATATATGCAATTGCCCAGCAAAGGGGAGAGGCACTTGATAAGGAAATCGCAACTCCGAGCAAATCTAATTAAAAATCAATTGTCTTGTTAGCCCAATCCGTTGGGGTCCGTAGTTCGTAGTTCTAGTTCTGTGGAGGAAGCCTCCAATCATATTCCAACGGGCACTCAAGGTAAATTGAATAATTCTGGTTTATTCTGTCTAGTATAATGTGTTTTTGTTGGTAGACACTGTCTACTAGACAGTCAGGGTCAATCTCCCACATGCCCCAATTTTATAATGAGGTTATTGGCTCAGACTACTGACGACACAGAGTCTGGCTTTGTTATCGACGTAGGTTTTATTTCGAAACTGTGGCGTTTTTGACCTGACACTCTATGACGCTCTATAATAATCTCGCGATAGTTCAAAACGTAATCTTTGAAGATTCGTGCTTACAAAGATCAAAAAGCTGTTCGCTGAATTTACACAATTAAAATAGTTCCTGTTTACAACACTTGCCATTGAACTGCTAGATCTTGTAAATGTTTACGATAAGAAAGTTCAACGTTCGATTCAGAATTTAGATGATACCGTTATTATTAGGTACATTGTAATGTGCAACACATATTCTTAAAATCGAGGAAAATATTAAAATAAAGGCGTGTTATCGTAAGCGCAACAAAGCATCTAACGGCAGCACGAAATTAAAAGTGTATAATGAAGGAATTCTGCTAAATAATTTATCAAGGGCCAGGGCAATAAATGCTCCAACGGTTCACTGGCGAGCGGACGAGAAAATAGAATAACAATATTTTTCAGCCTTTCTGGGAAAACGGTTATCTTTATATGAAACATTTTCGACATAATTTTATGTAGCAAATAAATCTGGAAACGTTCAGGATTTATTTGCAATTTATCAGATTAGCGCACATTACTGCAAGACCAAATTGATCAAAAAGGGAAATAATTATCGAGAAATCCCGTTGTAAAGGTTTAGTTAGACCCTTGTCGAGCGCCATTAATCCAAATCCACCCTTCACGGAAACCCATTTCGATTACCTATTCGCAGCAAACATGCCTTTTCACCAAATAAAATACGATCAAAAGTAATGAAAGCGAATTGGTTCATAGTCACATAATTGGTAGGTGTAGGTCGCAAGTATAGTAAAACTATTTCCATTCTTACTACAGATTTGATTTCACTGATAGTATGGTCGAAGACACGTGGCTGGGCCATAGTTCGCCGGTGAATGGAGCACGTGGGGCGGGCGCGGCCGCTCGATAGAGCCGAGGCTGCGCGCTGAGCTCGCGCCCGGAACTGCCTCTACCAGCGCTCTTCGCACCACCCGCACCCCTCCCGCAACCGAGGGGACGAACTTCACAACACCGAAGCTCAACTCAACACAGGCACCAGCGCAAACAGACCTCCCCCGCTATAATAAAGGATATCCGATCGAAGGTCTCGTTGCAACGATGGAATGGAAGAGCCCGGTGTAGGTTTAATCAAAGGTGCTTTGACGTTCTATTATAGAATCGAATTGAGATTGATTGGGAAATTCTAGCTTTGTTTGTGTGTGATACAACATTTTAAACTGTTTAACGATACAAAAGTACTTACTCGATGTATTAATTTTTGCGCAGATGCTCTCAAAGTATAACAACGGCAAAATATATATATTATGCAGTTGCATAGTGTTGCCTTCAATAGTCAGTACTTTTTTTAACTGATTAAAACAATGTTACTCTACAGCTATGTAAATCAAAAATGTGATAATGTATATTCTGTAATCGCTTTAAAATGGAACCCTAATAAACAAAATAAAATAAAAATAAAAATAAACCCATTAAAAAATTATAAGAAATTGTCACCCCACAAGAACTAAGGACGAATGTAGCATTTGTCACTGTGTTGTAGACCCTAATTTTTATACTGTTTCCAAAAGTATTTATTGCATTCAGGTTAAAGTGTACTATTTGCGGATAATACAATTAACTCAGTACTTAAGTATTAAGATCCTCCTTGGTAATAAAGAAAGCATCGTCACGTTAACAGCCGCAAAAAGCGTTTGGCATCGCGACAATCCACTCAAAAACAAAAGTGTCCGAAGTATGTCCAAGTGCTATTCAATAAATGGAGCTGTTTATAAATGCTTGAGCCAAAAAAATACAGTAACAGTAAACACAGAGTTCGTGTAAAGAAACTATTCGAAAGATTTAGAGCATTCCACTACTAATTTATGGGTTTTATGGATTGCATGGACGTATATAAGGGGGGGGTCCAGGGGGTCCGGACCCCCCCCTTAGCATACGGCGAAAAAAAAAAATTGACAACAAAATGTGCAATGTGGTAACAATGAAATGTGCTAGGTAAGTCGAGAACATTAAATAAAAGAGTACTCAATCTGTTTTTAGAATGAGACTTCAATCTGAAAACAAAGAAGCACAAAAACAGCACATCGAAACGGTGGTACATACTTTTTTTTCTAATGGAATTTGATTTTAAATGGTCTTTGGAGACCTTTATAACTCCATCAGACAACCTCTACGTGTTTAGTTGAGGCCGACATCTAGTTTTGACTTCTATCAAAATAATAATAACGCGTTTTCGCTAGCGTCTTTTCTCGAAAAATAAGAACCGAATTAAAACGCTGCTTTTAAGTAAAAAAAATTTCGCTCGCTACGCTCGCGTCGTTTTTGTAATAATAGGTAAGTACCTACCGGTGGAACAAAAAATGAGAACCGAATTAAAACGCTGCTTTTAAGTTAAAAAAATTTCGCTCGCTACGCTCGCGTCGTTTTTGTAATAATAGGTAAGTACCGGTGGAAGAAAAAATGAGAACCGAATTAAAACGCTGCTTTTAAGTAAAAAAAAATTTCGCTCGCTACGCTCGCGTCGTTTTTGTAATAATAGTTAAGTACCGGTGGAAGAAAAAATGAGGACCGAATTAAAACGCTGCTTTTAAGTAAAAAAAAATTTCGCTCGCTACGCTCGCGTCGTTACGATAAATTCTCCTTCTTCTTCTTCTTCTTCAGCATATATTTGCCCACTGCAGGGCGTATGCCTCTCCAATTTTTCTCCACTCCGTTCTGTCACTGGTTTTTCTGGTCCAGTCTGTCCCGGCATGTGCTTTAATGTCAACGATACACGATACGATAAATTAACCAACCCTAAACCAAACAAAACAACCATGCCTACATTTACAAAAAATGTCAGCAAAAGTCGGGGGAAGGGGGGGGGGGGTAAGGTAACTTTGATGCCTTGGACCCCCCCCCCCATAGGAAAGCTATAGCTACGTCCGTGATGGATTGTATGTTGAACATTAAAAAACGAACTTTCGTAGTAATTGTATGTCTTTGAAATATCATGCAGACGTGAACTGACTGAACGGTATAGGCAGAGCAATAACAGCCTAAAAGCAATTTAAACTCTTCTCAATTTCCGCTCGATAATTCCCCAAACCGAACTTTTAATAGTTCAACAAAGCCAGTCATTGTCAATCCGGAAATTAGCAAATATTTCGGTCCAACTTTCACTCAGTCGATAAATCAGATGACTAATCAAATAAAAAAACAAACGTTTGCCTATTATAGTAAATCAATTTAATTAAAAGTTTAGAAGAATCTTGAAAGCATCCTACTATCTTTCCTACTAACATTTTAGATGTGACAGTTCGTATGATGTATTTCACGCGAAAACCAATGAACAGATTTAGCTGAATTTTGTAACATACTAGTTTATGATCTAGAATAACACATAGTCTACTCTTCATCCGGCTTAGCACCACGAGAGAGAAGTTTTCAATCTATAAAAATGATATTAGATGCGAATAGGAAATGCGAACTTATGTCCATGAAGATAATTAGACCAGACGTCTAGCGTAGACGGTTCGGATTCTACCCGGTTATTGAACCACACTTTTACATGGTTGAAACTGTACTACTTAGGCCTTTACATCTTTACTAGATGATTTATACAGCGTCAGGAGGCAATTTTTGCCTACACTTAACGGGACACTGTAGTGGCTGGGACATTAATAAGACGGAATAGGCTTGCCCAGCGTTTCCTCACGATGTTTTCCTTCACTGTTTAAAGCTCGTGTTAAACCGTACTAACAGGTGGAAATAATCTTTGGCTAATATTAACTTGGTTAGTTAATCGACAATGTAAATTCCATGTAAACAAAGAATACAGTAACTTCCAATAATGTTCTAAAAATGAAAAGCTAAACGGTATTTCATTCTGACATCAGTGGCCGTAGTATCCGGCTCGAAGGACCAGCATCCAATAAAACGGAATGAAGTCATTTGACCCGACAATTTTATTTACGACAGTGATTTGTAGCCAATAGCCGAGGCGGATATCTAAGTAATAACTTGCCATCTACATTTTAAATATTGATTTATGACAACACCACAATATTATGTTTTAGTTTTGCATTAAGTTTTCTCGAAGCCATAAAATTAACACGTTCGATATGACTTGAGCATCAATCAAGTTGAGATGACAGACAAGGCCCCTTAACCTTGGCCTAATCGTATTATTTCAATAACGTTTTTTGATGCATTGTGGTTGTTTTCATATGTAAATGTCATACGGCTAGCTGTCAATATCATAAACTCTGCAAACGGTACTTTACCACATCTTTCAAAACCAATTGATGTCGGTCACGTCAGAATTAGCTGACTCATCGAAGCCCAACAATCGCGTATTTCAAAATGGACTGGATTAAAAAAGTCAATTGTCTCGGATATAGCCCATTTTTGATGCGAAGGCTTTGTCATCAGTACAATGGCCGACCGTATTCATAAATGGGATATCGATGATAGCAGTTTTATTCAAAGCGTGGATTGAATACCTTAGTTACAACGATTTGTTTTTGTTATTTTATGACATGAAAAAGATTGCGTAGATTCTGGTATGATAAGCTAAACAAACATGTTGATAAATAAGTTTGTACGATAAATCTTTAGATAGGCTCGTTCATTAGTAATTTTTTTTTTTTTTTTTTTTTTTTTTAAACTAAGGCAATAACAATTAACTGTAATTTATACAAATACACAAGTATAAAGAAAATCTAAATATTCTTGCACAAGAACGTGTAACTTGAACTTCAGTCCCTTGCCTCATATTTTAAATAATATTATGTGACCAAACAGAAAGACCAACATAATAACATTCCATTCTTCAACACAATAAGCTTTTAAGTTGAAGGGCAAATAAACAACGAATGTAATCGCTTCAACTTTTTATCTTTACCGCTTGCAATCCCATAAAATCGATGTTCCCTTGAACTGTTGAATCACACCTCGCATGAATCACATAGGATAATAAAATACTGAGCAAAAAGAAAGTGTTAATGCTTTCTGAGTATCGCTATACGGTTACAAGAATTGTGATACAGTTCATCATCATTATCTCAGCCCATTCGCTCCAACTGCTGGGTATAGATAGTGATACAATTTTCATGACTACAATTATTTATCCTCAATACTCTACTCATAATGCAGGAATAACTGTTTATATTATGTATACAACTTTTTCAAAACAGAGTCGTGAAAAGGGGGGTGGAGTGAGAGCTCTACATCGGTCGAATAGACCTTTGTGCCTTTTGCCCGTGCGCCTAACGAACCACTACAGATAACGAATATGCCGGTCTCAATGGTAGGCCCAGTTTTGTAAACTGAGATAAATGTGGGCGATCTTGCGACAGTTACAGAGAAGTCTCACAAGTGTCACTGTGGTGGAAAATGATGGCAACAGGGAAATATAAAAGATGATCGGTGTGCAACTGTGATAAAAAAACAATGCTATACAACCACAGATAAACTGTTTTGTATCTCTTCCGTGTAATGTGCACTTAAAATGTTTCTAAAGCTCGAATGAAAGTTGAAAGCTTTGAAAGTTGACATTGATAGGAAAATAAAGTTTCAAAGGCATGTATGTACACATAAAAGATAAATCCATTAACGGCGCCGATTAAGTACATTAGCCGGGCGCCATGTCACTGTCATATGAAAAGTGCGTGTGATAAAATAATTAAACACAACCATACCGATATAACACTGAACAATCTAAAACTCATGTTTCATATTAAGATTTTAATAAAATGAAGCCGTCACGCGGAAGGGAAACCACAGGGTGAGCATATTGGTTAGTTAATTAAAATTATAATTGAATAACTGCTGTCCTACATTTCATTAGCATAAATTATTAAATGTTGTGGTTATTCAAACTTTTAATGATTTTAGACACGAATGTGTTTGCAAGTGATACAAAATAGTCACTGTTTACTATAATTCTGACTTGGATTAGGTAAGCCCACACAAGTTTTTCTTCAACATATAAATCAGGTGCAACAGTATTCTTTGAAACTTTCACCACACATTAGGCGAGGGGTTTAGACGCGTGTGGGCGTCTATTTATGTATCAAACGGCTTAGAGGCCGGCAATTTGTACGTTTATCCTAATATAGCCATGATAATTTTAAATTTATCGACGCTTCATGTAATAAACCAAGAAATGTAGACAATAAATTAATCAGAGAAAACTAAAGAATGTATTGTACATGAGCTTTTCAGTATCTCAAGTGAAATACGGCACTCTCCTTGGGCATATGCCAAAAAAATATAGAAATGCTTACCACTATTAACCGCACTTTTGAGGACCTGAAACCAAAGAAATAAAACTTTAAAAAATAATGTTTTGACAGAGTACCTATTTATATACTCGTAAGTAAGACCATTTCTGGCCTAGGGGCCTCCTGAAGGCCTTCGCCATAGCTTAACGTGCCCTTTGCATGGAAACGCTCAGTTGTTAATGGCACCAAATATTGTCACCCATCTAAATCGTGACCGCTCAGAACGTTCCTTAATTTCAAAGATCTATAAAGAAGCACGTCTTAGCAAGCTTCACCAGCGCTTCGCAGCATCACATAAACTGTAACGAAACATAAATATCCCATTCCCGTCCCTCCGATGGAGCTATGAGTTGCTAAAATGGCCGTTTTTAGTGTCAGAACATGTGTGTAACATCTGTCTTCGTCGCAAAGTTGGCAAGGTCGCAGGTAAGGCGTACATTCATAATGTCCCTGCAGCGATGACCGTATCGATTGACGTGCGGTCTGCGGTCCTGCTTCCAGGAACCAGACATCATTGATAGTCAAGTTTGTAGGAACATAAACTGGAAACTCTAGCTAGAATCTAGAGTAACTGAACAGTGTGAAAGCTGTGAAATGAAAAAAAAAGGCTAAATTTTTTTTTATTTAAAAAAATATATTCAGTAGTTCCTCTAGGGTCATGTAGAAAACATGTAAGAAGCTAGGTGATTCTACGCCGATCGCACCAAATTTAAGGTGAACATCTCTTTTTTTTCAGTTTAACGAACTTACAGGTTAATATTTCAGCCAATGGAACGAATGAAAGTAGTGATTCTCTAAGAAGTAGAGACACGAGCCATTGGAAAGTCTACTATTATCGATCCACCACTGGTCCGGAACCGATTAATTTTGCAATTTAGGTACAATATTCAAACAACCGTTAGATAATATTTTTTGCACTACACACAGCTTTTTAATAAATTTGAAGTTATAGTGATCTCTGTTGTTCTATTTTACAATTAATATGTCAAATGCAATCAAAAGCTCTAAACTTCTGATCGAATGACCAAGTAACATCATACGTACGTAGAGGTCATGTTAAACCATGCTTCAGGACAGACGTGTCAAAGAGAAAGTTATTACTGTACAACACAATCATTAGTTCTGTGAAGGCTATTGTGGTGGACAATCAGACAACGAGGTGGAACGGCAGGCGACAGCGCGTGAAACGCTGTTGTGGAGGGGCAGGTGATCTGTCACAAGCCTGTGCCCAATCGCTGAAATTGAATCAATCGCTTGGATAATACGGTTATGTATCTATTACATAGACACGATTTACCGAGGTAACGCTCAGATGCAATATTATAGATGAACGAGTACCATGTAAATTCTTAACAGAAAGCCAAGCAAACACCTTCGGTGTCAAGGAACGAAATTAAAACTACTCTAAGGTCAACGGTTAAGTGCCAATTTTAGACTCACGTGACACTAGGATACGAACAGTACGCTTATTCTATGGAACTTAAAGTGTCACAAAAATAACGCCTATCAAAATGAGCTACTAGTCACAGCACGAGCCACAGTCGCATGGCATGACTTGGGGTTGGTACACGATAATCAATTTCATACCCCTGCCCTGCTGCGCCGTAGCAAGAGGGTTCACGACCATAAAATGTCCCCAGACAAAGTGCCCTTGGATTAGTCTTGTTATGATAACAATAGGGTATGTGGACATTTAAATGGTTCCAAAAACAAATTATTTATTCAGCTCTGTGATGTTGAGCGTGAATAATACAAATCAAGATAAATAAATAGATATTTATTGACCTCAGAGTTTAACAAACATTGTTAGTATTTTGAGGCTAAATTAGGTTTACCTATCTACGTTTCTCGCTAGCAACAACGCTAATAAGTAATAACATAGGGTACGTACAATACAGAGCGGGGAAAGCAATTTCATGAAAATTGTACGTAAAATTTGAAATAAACACTACTTTATTACAATAGTTATTAAACATAACCACGCTAGGACAGACACATTAGATAGGACGGCCATTGTTCCTGTTAACAATAACATTTGACAAGCATTGTGGCCTCTATGTCGCCACTTATTTAGTTACTAGAAACAATACAGCCTACTCCCACGAGTGACAACAGACACCGACCGATCTCTAAGTATTATTGATTAAAACTATTAAGTTAATTGAATACATTACCTTCAAGGAAAACTAATAAAATTGTTAAGACCCTATAATTCAGTAGTTCTGATTTTAAGTACCAATGTTTATGGAACATGTAACATAGGTAAACATTGTAATCTTTTACTTCGATTCCCTTTCACGGAATTTATTTTACAAACAAAACTGTTTATGGTTAATGAAACAGCGTCAGATGATCAGATCTCAAAGTTGATCTTAAATCAAATTGAGAGGCGGTAAAATTTTAATTACCAGAAATAAACGGTTACAAAGAAAGGTTTTTTATGGAGAATCATTTTTCCGTATAAGTTACAAAGGAAGAAATAATAAACAACGTTTACGCAGTGACAGTAACTGATTTCAAAAGTGTTTTATTAAAGCGTTGACTGACATTACATTTAAATAAGTGTAATTCGTCGCATTATTCATGCAAGTATAGTCACCAATGTCGACCCCGTAAGTCCTAACAAAAGAATAGACACACGTGAGCATTTTGCCGACTTCTGCCGAGATATTTTTTACCCAGCAGAGCCCCCAAGACAATTCCAAATCTTAAAACCAAAGCGATATGGTCGTGTTTACCGAAAACGACAAAATTCTCGCCGAAAAAAGGAGCATGTTATTTGGAGTCAAAGTTCAAACTTCGATGCAACGTGTGGGGTTCCAAGTTATACTTTTACCCTTAAAGCGAGTGTCTTTAAGTTGAAATTCAAACGGGGTCTTGCTTTTAGGGTGTTTTTACGCGGTCGTGTGTCATAGAAGTCGGCAGCGAAGGGTCTCTGAAGGAAGCCCGACGTTGTTTATAGGTGACGAGGTTTTGCCTCGAACCGCAATGGGGTCTTTTGTTTTTAGCTCTTATTGTTCACGCTGTTGGGAGTCATTTCCATTTCTTGAAAGTTTCTTACTCATACTTTCATGGACGAAGTTGAATTTTATGAGTTTCTTCGAATAGACATACCACTGGACTTATCCAGTATAATATGGACGTAAGTCAAATGTACCACCTGCTGAATAAATTACTAGACTAGAATTATAACGTGAATAGAATACCTAACATATTTTGTTTTGATGTGATACTTAACATATTTAATGTTAAACAAGTCCATCTCATCAGCAATAATCAGCGGAGGCCATGAGCCAAATACAAATAAATATTGCTAAATGCGATCAATTGCCTTATTTATGCCGTTCATGGTGTCAGTCATCGTGTAACCTTGAAATTATCTTATCCATATTTATCTACTTCCTTGATTTTCGAACACTCGCACCAAACGAACTTTTCTATTGATTTGAGTTTTGATCATGATGGAACTTAATTTTTTTAAGCTATTGCATAGCTTCTATCGCGGACTTTGAGCGTGGAGACCGAATCCAGAAATTCCGTAACGAAAATAACCTAACGCTTGTCTCTTTAGTTCAGCAACTCGCCTCTAGGTGGCATGCAATAGCTTTACCGCGGCAGTCCCCGAGTGCCACGTGTCTTTTTTTGTATAGAAAATCATTTAAGTACCTAGTAAAATTAAAACCAAAAAAATATAACTGCAAATGAAATGGAAACCCCAACGTTAATCCAACATTTCCTTTTAGATAAAGCAGAGCCTGAATAAACTTAAAAACAGTACGTCCGCATCAATGCCGCTTAATTTGTAAATGAAAGCGGGCTTCAATCCCATATTTAAATAATAAAGGCGTCCTCTTACGCAGATGTTTAACGGTCGGAGGTCGTCCCACTTGCATAGTAAAGAGGTACCATTATTTTCTATGGTCAATAATAAAACGTTTAGGTTATCGTCACTAAAATTGTGTAATCAAATCATACTATAAACAAAAGTTGTAAATCAGCATGATATCAGACTGGTTAAGTACTATGTCTGGAGACTGACGCCATATTCAATGGATACAAACCAACTCAATAATGTGACATTAAAGTAAAAAGATTCAATTGCCCTTGTAATCAAATTGTTAAATCTTGCTAATGAATAAGTTTAAGAGTAAAGGTATTCTAAAATAAGATATTCTTCTTATTTGAGGAAGTATTAACTAAGGTTACTTTAGCATTTAGACATTATCTTTATTACTTCACTACACATACTAAATAATCTAGTTTTGGTAAACATTTTTGAAATGAGAATTGCGGAAAGATCGTACTCTCAAACCTGAATATTGAACATTCCTTGGTGTATTTACATTTAACAATTGCAACAATTTCAAGAGCGATGAACTCAGTACTTATTTCAGAAAAAATACATTCAAATCGATAGATAATAGCTACTGTATAACCGATGGTATCATAGCAAACCGTACCGTCATCAGTCTCGGGGGCACATTCCTAGAACAGGTTTTACTCTTCATTGAATTTACCATCGCGTGTATCTGCTTTATTACGTAAATGAGTTGTCGGAATCATATTAAATAAAACTATGTTCTGGATGAATACTATAATGTTAACAGGATTGGGTTCAAACGAGAATGCTGTCTGACACGAACGTAATACTTCGATTTTATGCCATGTTTATGGAGCTGCGTCCACATTGATTCCGTTGCCTTAATAATGTTGGCTTCATGTCATTTCACAATACGGTTTTATTTGTTTCTCGCCTAATACAGGAGTATGTCTGAACATGAAGTAGGTACGATATTTCTCTAATCATAACAACCCCGTACAAACAAAGCTGTAACAATCAGGATAAGGATAAGCGCTAACCTAATAATAACTAATTGGACTAAAGGATAACTTTTCATTATCTCGACGCCGAGATAGCATCGTCTATGAAACAATTTTCGTTTAATCAACTTTCCCCTTCTTCACACCTTAAATTTTATTCCTCCGAGAGAAGATAGCGTCCAAGTTCCGAGTTCAACGACCCATCTTATCTTGGACGCAGACTTTATCTATCTACAATCCGCATCTTTCCCTCGCGCCTTGGCGCCTAATCGATTCTTTCATCTTCAAACTGGACTTTATTTCTATCAGAATAAAGAGCATTTCAATCCATTGCATCAATATCGGGAGCATGGGAGTTTATTGCTTATGTCAGCGCCTTTAGGTCGTCAATTATATGGGCGTGCTCCTGCACAATATTAAAGGGCAGAATTTGCGATGTGCCAAGTCGGTGCCAATATTTGTCTAGATTAATTTAGATAAAAGTTAGGCTCAGTCGGGTTTAATCGGGCAGTGCAGGCTTCCTGTTCGATGTTTGTTGGAAAATGTTTGGTAAGTATATTTTTATCGAAATAACCGAAATAGATTTTTTGGGTATTATTATTTAAACTGTAGATAAAAGCGCAACGTGGTACGTTTAAGTCCTAACTCAGTACAACAGCACGCCAAATTAGATTTTGTACCATGAATTACCCTATGCGAGCAACACATACCAGTCTGGATAAAACTCTACATGTGCATAATTGAGTCACGGAAAGGTCCCAGAATATTTTCTCACGGCCTTGCTCCAGGCAGTTATGCGCTAACAGAGACATAACGACTCCCCTCTAGACCACTTCCCATTCGCGATGTCGACCTAAAAATAAGCAAGACAGCCAGCTGGTGGAAACTGCAAAGCACCTTAGCATTGTGTGTATTAACTATGCACGATCCGAGATCCGCACAGGTGTTTCGTAAGCAAATTGAATATTTGAAAACTAACCCGCTTCGGCTTATTTTTCCGATCGCTTTTTACTGAAATATTCGACAGAAGATAGTTCAAATACAAACCGATATAATTTCAACACACTTTATAAAATTGGGAGTAAAATATACTTTTATCTCAGGGCAGTGTTGTAGAATAACACTGATCAGTGAAAAAAAATAGCTGAAACAGTTTTACACAAGTTTTTACCCAGAATGTATTGGAATACTTCTAGTTCTATTGTTAATTAAAATATTTCTCATAAGCTCATGAACGCCGGCGAGCACATTAATCAAATTGCAACGTTGGAAACACGCTTGGCTATCCAAAGCCCATTAATAACATTATCAGCTCTATCATCGACACGGCATGATACTCCCATACCGTAATTTAATATTCTATGAATACAATAACAGAGAAAGCCTATCGTAAATCAAAGCACCGACATTAGGTACGGTAATATGTAGGAAAGCAAAATCTTTCGCATTTACGTCCATCGAATTAGGATCTCTCTGAATGTGTTTGTCGCAACTTTTTTGTTGGGACGTGGTAGATCTAGAGTGACTGGTATCCGAATCATCCAAATAGCGTAGAGCTCCGCTCATGAGTGAGGCTTCCCTTGCAGCGTTGGTCAGTGAACTGGATGCAGAGGGGAGGAGAGGTCAAGGTACAGCGGCCGGGTTGAAGGCAGTTCCGGGCGGCAGCTCAGCGCGCAGCCTCCGCTGTATCGAGCGGCCGCGCCCGCACCCACGTGCTTCATTCACCGGCACGTTAACCACGTGTGAGCTTAAAAAATCTTGAAGATTCACGTTAGTTTTAATCGCCTCTGCAGAGATATAAATGTGATCTACTTGGAAATATGCCAACTGTGGGAATGTTACAAAAAATCGTAGACTCATTGGCGCCCAACGCGGGGCTAATGCATTTAATAGGACTGAAAATCATCTTGAGAGGAAATGTTTATTTTGATACTTATTTAAAACAAAAGTAATAAAAAAAATTTAAGTTAAATATTCAAGTTAAATTTTAATCAACATTTAAACTGTTATCAGTTCAATATTTCAGTCGTTTGTCGCATCGATGCAATACGCAGATGGATCGGAAACAGGCTGACATCATACATCCGATCTGCTTCCCTGCAGCTCGGAACTGGGGCATTCGTTTAATCAACCAACTCGACCGGCTGGTGGCACTACAAATCAGCTTTCGATGTCAAATAAACTTTATAGAGCAAGACTTTATTATTTTATCTAGAAAAAAGTACCATAAATAAGAAAAACCAGAGATGTATTCTTTTTCAGACTTTATAGTTACTAAAGCAGCATTTTAAAATGTATGTTACTCAACATTGAGAAAATACTTGGCATGGAATATGCATGGACTGCACATCAATTGCGTCCATAAAACATGACCTGCAAATGCGCTGACCTGACACATTAAATTTGAGGTATCTACTCAAACTCCCTGCTTACAAATGAATGCCATTATCTATTAGATCAAACAGGCAGCTCACCGCAACAGGCATTAATTTAAACCTGCACAATTCAATATGCAGCCCCACTTTATTATCCGCTGCCAATTTATCTGCGCGGTGTAAAGGGAAGTTTATGCTGGACTGTGTTGTACGCGGTCTTAGAAATGGAGTTTATGCCCTCTTGAAGGAACCCAGCTTAACTATTGATAAGACTTCGGAAACTGACACCGTTTCCGGAAAACCTGCAATACCAGAACGGGGCATGTTTATAAGTTAAATCTCATTTTTGCGCTACGGTATGAACCATCCTTTATTTTAACCAATTTATCAGCGAGGTTTAAATCGCTCTGTTTTGAAGCGTGCTTATCTGTTCCGGTGTACTTTGTTACAGTTTATTGTATGATCGACCGCATTATAAACAAAACAGGATGGCAGTGCTCAATGTGTCACCGTGCAAACCCACGCTCTAAAAATTATCGGAAATATTACCATTGTATTGCAAGTAAGTATTTAAAAAACATAATGAAAGTAGTTTATTGAAATAAGCAAACAACACCATTTTTTAAATAAATTTTCGTAGTTAAATTGTATGTTAATAAATTTTTAGTATTGGAGAAGTTTGGGGGAGACTCAGCAGTGGGACGAATAGGATTAAAAAAAGGATTTTAGTCGAAATAGAAAAAAACCTCATTTAAAAAAACACTGATTTCGAATTTTTTATCAGCATAGCATCATAAAGTTACCCTGAATCAGCTAAAGTGTAATGAGACCATGAGAATGGATAGGGCAAAAAATTTGCATCAGCATAGGATATCGAGGCAAACGAAAATCTGTGATCACTGCTTCTGCTTACCCCTCCGCAGTTGAAAGACATTCATAGACTTAGGTACGTGTGCGTGTCAAATTTTACTGGAACAAAGTGTAAAATATTAACGAAACTCATATTTCGTCAATCATTGAACATGAGACCTCCAAATTCGACACCTGACATAATGATGGATCGTGCGAAGCGAGGCGCTGTCGATTACTGTAATTGGCACGTTGTACATTTTCTTTAACACATTACACAAAAGGTCACAAGGACCAGTGCACGGCTTGACCTGCGTGAGCAATAAAACTATAGAGGTAATATGACACATGAAAGTAATGATTACAAACTGTTACCGTTATTTTGTTTCTTTCTCCATCGTTTTACCGTTCCTTTTTCATTCGACACTGTTTGACACAGACACCAAGATTAAAAAGCTACAGAATGCTGGGATGACAGTTTAAATATCCGCAAATATCACCTCAGACTCTAAGGACCAGTAGGTAGAAGGACAACTTCAATTATAAAACAGATTGACACATCCCAAACTAGAATCAGTTATCAGTTTGTTCGGAAGAAACCGTGAAATACTTCATCTGATTCGAGAAAAAAGTCACAACAAACCAATAACTTACATCGAATAGAAATCTGGATGTGCCCAAACATCCGCTACTATTATATGACCGGAATCGAATATACGAGCATTGCTTCACAGAATCAATCTACTAAAGTTCTGTTTGACGTTTCCGACAAATAACGCAAGAAACTAGATGATCATCTCGCTGCGTGAAACTTGCAGGAAGTTGAGAGTTCTCCCGCATCGTGAAACGAGTTTCGAAACAACGCTTTTAGATCTAGGACGATATAGCGCGAGACGCGATGGTTTTAACTTGAAGGCAAATAAAAGATTGGCATTGGATATTGTATTTTCGTGTTGAATATTAACTTGTCCGCAATAACAAAGTCATTCCTTATTGAGAATTAAAATAGATAACCAGTGTTTTGAACAATGTGGTTGTAATGACCGCTAAACCTGTCGACGTTTGTTTTACGTAAGAGAGACAAGATTTTATTAAATATGTGGCAGTGACAGTTCAATATGACTAGAAATAACTGAAATATGTACAGTCTGATATCAATCAAGTTAAAACAAAAAGCTTTGGAACTTCATGCACTTCGATGTGCATCAGTACATCCTTGAGTACATCCGTGGTAATTTCGCGTCCAGAGTTGATATATACAGGTCTAAATGCACCACTAGAACGTTACAGATGCAAGAGTTTCATGTAAGCAGCTCTGTAGCAAGCAGATTAGTCGCTTCATAATACATTACAAATACGTAGCAAACTTTAAGAAGTGAGATTGCTTTTCAAATTCAGGTCGGTTCGTACAACAATTTCTCCAAATTTAACTTAAAATAGCTTCAACGTATTATAATGACTAATCGCGTTTAGCGTCTTGACACAACACAAAATGTGGCGCTAAATGCTTTTATCATACTGTACAAACTTTGCAACTTGTATACATTTACTTAACTAAATCCATTTGTACAATATTAAAGCGCCTTAGGGCAGCTTGCACAATGCAAAAATGTATCGAGAAATACACTTTATCAACTGTCAAGTACAAATCATAAGTAAATGTGTTTAAAGTTAAATAATTCGTAGAGCAACCCGCCCTTAGTATCTAACATCTGTGTAGAACTGAAAATAGTCTTTCTACTTTTCAAAACAAAGTAAACAACGAGATAAAACCCCGTGTACGTGTATTTTCAAAGTTTATGCGTATTTCCGCTAATGGTCTGTAAATGTAGGATAAGAGAATCATGGACCACACCAACGCATTGGCGGTGAGTCACTTTATGACATCTAATGCCTATTAGTGATTCAACAATTCATTTTAATAATGACCCCATTATATATATTACAATAATATTCCACTGCCATTGTTAAAGGACAGTGAAGCATAACAAATACCTAGTTACATTTTTTATCTTTTCCAAGTAACATCCAGAAAGGAATTCGCTGAATCGAACTAATTAAATTAATCGAATCGCATCTTCGCAAAACGACCATAAAAAAAATCTGTTATCGATATTTAAAATTGAACTCTACGCAGTAGCATTTGAGGTTGCCATAATCAGAAGTGGGAAGCACCGGCGGGAAATACTTGAAACGATATTTAAGGCAATTGATTTGAGTATTCAAATGGCTTTTGTATTGAGATAGATGGGAGGATGGAGAATTCGGTGGCTGCGTTTAGATAATAATACCGTTAGAATTTATAGAACTACCACGCACACCATGACCTTGTCAGACACTGAAAAAAACGCTCAGTTCAAAAAGCTTTCTGCTGGCTTATTATGACCGTTAAAAGCGATTCATTTTAGGTCCTATAATGAAATGATTTTGACGTAAGCTCAGGCGCTGGCGTTAGAACAGTTAGAACCTAAACTGAAATGTTATTATACTACGTCATGGTAAGCCTCGTGTAGGCACCGGTCCGGTATTACGGTCATATCAGTGATGAGTGATGACACTATACAGTCGGCAAAGACCCAAGTAATTTCCTATGTGTTCTCAAAAGCTCTTAGATTCTCGTGTATTGAAGCATGCTTCAATGACAGTATTTATCAAAGCAACGAACTTTTGGTCATCACACGAGAGTAGCAAGGACGAAACTTTTTGGAAATGTATGCTTTTAAACTAATAAAAGCATACATTTCCAAGAAGTTTCGCTCCATGCATATCTTTAAACTTCCTGCACCTCGTATATCATTCGGACGCTGCAATACGAAATAACTTGTTCTTGCATCGAGTTTTGTTCGGCTTGAATTATTCGTATGTACTAGTAAAAGCTGACCTTTTGTTATCCGCTGTGTTAATAATATAATAAAGTCGCCAAAGTTTAATCTCAATAAATGTCCATAAAATGCATAGGTAATAATAAAATGCGCCAGGTTCAAATGCTTTGTATTTCACGTAGTAAAAATATTTAAAACTTCTTTTTAGTATCTGAGAGTTAAGTAGGTGTATCATAAGAGTTGGCGAGACATGGACGCCTTTTCGAGGTTGAAAGTTATATGGACTGTTATAGAATACTGTCAGGAAGTGAGATGGGACAGACTATTCAATAATAGACTTAGTAAAGATCTTCGCATAGTCCTAAAACCGTAAAACAAAGACATTTTGTCCGATTTGACTAAATATAAAAACAATTTTATAATCAGAAACTCAGACTCATAAAACTCAGTGGACTGTTGTGACGCGTTTGGTGTAGTGCCAACAATAAGATGCGTCATCTTAACTTATTGTGAAACTGGAAACTGGGACAAAATAAGGAAGCGATGAGGAACTTAGACGCCGAATTTAACCAATCACAGTAACCATACACGATCGGTTTGCGTCATTGGTGACAAAGTTAGTTTATAAACAACTAGCAGCACGTCCCGGCTTTGCACGGGTGTACAAATGAAACCACCGGGATAAAATACAGTCCATTTTACACATCTGTGAAATAATTTTTGAAATCGGCTGAATAGTTTCGGAGATTACCTCCGTCAAATAAAAAACAAGCAAACAAACCAACATTAACTCATTATAATGTAACTTTTAGTAAAGTGTCAAAGTCTACGTAAAGTTCTATAGGTTAAGTAATATTATTTCTTCCTCTATAATAATTTCTAATATACCGCTGACACGTTATTAAGCATTCAGAAAAGGATCAATATTTAAAGACCATTTAAAATTCTTTCCTCGATCTAGTAAACTTCCTTCGCGCCCAAATATGCGGGTTCGTCACGTATTTGGGCATCGGCTACTTCTAATACGGACATAGGGATACAATGCACTCACTTCCGTTCGAAAGCTTTACTTAGCGTATCCTGCCCCGTGATATGAGTGATATCGAAGATTTATAACCGCGATTAGAGTTAGTAATTCTAATATGTAGTAGACGTGAACCCATGCAAAGCTGGGACGTGCAACTCAATGTTGTCCCACTGCTGGGCAAAGGTTTGGTCCCCCTGAGTTTCACTCCTTACTTGAACAAATCATCAGAATTGAGCTCACAGCGAGCTTTCTGCTGATATAATAAACTGAACAAATTGAATTCTGGCCTCCATTTTGCAGAGTAACTCAATCGCTTCAAGCGCTGCAATCCGATGCGGTAAATGGTTGAACGTAATGTAACACAACACCACATAATGAGATTACGGCAATTACACGGTCGATGACCGGCGAATTCATCAGCTAAATACTCTTGATGAACTATATGACAGAAGAAATTCATTAGATGGCATCGTGGGATTGCGAGATGGCGCGAATTAATGAGGTCTGCTGTAATACTGGACTTATGGTGGCTTATGGCTGCCATAAGTCTATGGGATTCTGGTTAGGTTTAATGACCGTAGTGAATTGGTTGACATGGTTTCCGTGGATAATTAAACAAGCAGTTATTGAATAATGCGAATAATTCTTACTGTAGTGTTACATTTTTGGTAGCAGATAATAAACACAAATACGGGAAATTAAAATATATTGGTATGGCCATGGGGAAGCGCTGTGTTTTATGTACACGTGTAATGTAAGTTAAATGTATGTTATAAAATTAAAACAGAACTAATACATTTTCAAAGCCGATAAATTTTAGTTAAAACCCAAAGATAACCTTATTTCAATCAACATTGTTTTAAACGATAACCCTTATGAATAGGTGATCGGATCCCTACTCATGGTGAATTAAGGACGACATTTTTTACCAAAGAGCACTCTTGACTTTGATAATTTTATAATTACCATATTACAAAACCCAAGAGGCCTGGAGTTCGTGATTAAAGAGACTGCTAAAAATTACGTACAAATTAAAATGAATCTAGCAAATCAATAAAACTTACAAGCTTAATTAGGTACTAGATGTAACCCGCAGCGCAGTGAATAATTCCCGTTCCCGTGGGAATACCTGGATCAAAAGTAGCCTATGTGTTATGACATCATAGTACCTACCATGCGAGCGAAGCCACGGAAGCATATTTTTACGCGCTACTTTAGGCAAGTAGGAGATACATTGACTAAAGTGTTGTATGATCAATGTTATCAGCTTGCCGGACACCGCCCACAGCCTAGATAGTGTTTGTGCTAGATAAGGTAACAAACACTATTCGCACTTTGGATGCACATTAGTTCCCATGATATACTACCAAACTGATTACAATGAATGCTCCTCTGATAGAACATAAACAGACTTCTTGATAGGTTAAATGTCACAGTAAATGTACAATGTGCAAACTATTGCGTTGTGAATAGATTAATTAATAATTTGAAATTGGTAAAGGCCAAAACAGACCGGAGCCAAAGAGAATAAAATCACTACGTTAGACCGGAGCGACATGGTAAGGCTTTAAAACATTTTAATTTTAATAACAATTAATATGACTTTTACATAGAATTTGGATACATAATGAAGTTATTTAGTCAATTGCTATACAAAAAAAACTGCTAAAGAAGAATATCTCTGTAAATGTAGGGAATGGAGCAAAAATTCAGAAAGAAACAAGACAATCAGTAAAACCTATCAGAATCTCAGTCACAGTAATTAAAGAAACGATTGAAATATATTCAGATACAATAGAGTAGAATTGACCATGTTCCACTTAAGTTTATTTCCGCGCAAGTCACGATATTATACTTTTCATCGTAGGTACCGTACGAAAGGTTGGAGCAATATTTCATTCAATTTTATACTTCTAAAATCTACTTATATATAAAGGAATTTATGCCTTAACCAATAAGGAAACTGAAAGGAAAACAATGAAAGTTTTGATTTAAGTTGATGTTTTGTTGCGTTCTTCGAGGATAACCTATTTTAGTAAATAGGATGTTCAACCAAATTTACTCCTCTAACAATTGAAGAATAACAGAGTTACTTACTACACTCACGCTTCCTGAATCGCTAATTAAACTAAGTGGAGCTTTTCTATGTCATAATTTGACATTTGTCCATACAAATCTGTCAAAAATAACTTCCTTAACAGTTAACAAGGCCTTACACATTTAATTATCGTTTCAGTATTTATGTCAATCCTTTCTTAATAAGAAAGTAGAACGATTAGAACCTTAGGTACTTGTTATTGTTACATGAAAACAAGAACCTTTACAGTTCCTCTTATAAATGTTTTCACACATTGAACCATCGGTTACAGTTCACAAATATTACAAAGAAAAATTAGAGCGAATCGCGCGGGTCGTTAGGAACCCGAGAAATTGTCTCGTAAATTATACACAGTGTCATCCGCAGGACTGTAGCTAGACTAGAGAAACAGGGCTGGGTTGGACCTGTATACACCTAATACAAATAGATGCAGATAAGTACCTAATGGCAGGCAGAGGCATGGAAAGAAGAAAACTATTTGAAATAAAGTCTACTTTCTGTGAAAGCTACCGTGAATGGTCTAGTTTCATACATGAGATGAGATAGGGTTGTTATAAAATGCCACACTTACCGCCAGTCTCATTAACCGATCTAACTTTGATTTAGCTTACCATTGGTAGATATTTGTTATTTTTTCCATAGAAAATGTGTCAGTCCGTTCAGTCGTCTTGGACTTGATAAACTAAAAGAACCATCATCTTTCATCATTGGCCTTTAACATCTTTTGGAGGTGATTTAAAAAAGAACCAAGTTGCTAAGATAACCCTTGTCCATGGTAACTTAAGCCCAGGGCTGCGTGCCTGGCAACACTGAGTTAATGTAGAAATTAAGCTAGCACATTTGCCGGCAGATACAACTTACAAGCACTGTGCATTAGTCAGGCAATATATCGAGTTGAAAAAGTGCAGACGTGATAATTCAACTTGAAGCTACTTTTCTTTATCAGTCGGTCTTTTTCCTACATTACATAGGTTGGTACAAAATGGCGGTAGCTACTCTTGACGGTAATGACAATGGCAATGCAAAGTCAAGGCGATGCCGATCGTACGAGAATTTGGTACTCTTGAATCTGTTTTGGGAGGATTGTATCGTCATAGAAAATTGTCACGAAATCAATTAGTTCACCCAATATCCGTTAAATACAACGCCAATGTGGCGCTATAGTCGATTTCAAGAGTGCCAAATCACAAAAAAAAATTGAGATTTACATTGGATATTGTGATTGTGCGTCAAGAGCTACCCAGTTCTGTCCATTTTCAAACATATTAACGTAACAGCTAGTGAGTTCATCAAAGGAGGCCGCAGTATTAAGAATCGATAGCTTTCTGTGCAGGACCGGGACAGATTGAGTTGTCTAAAAAACACCAAAGGTAAAGTAATTCCTTAAATTCAGGGAGCCGAGCACTTTGAGAACGGATCCACTAAATCTAAAGCGGATGGCAACCAATAAACAGCATTCGTCCGATATCCCCCCAGCTGAATCAATTGATTTATAGCGTTAGTACAGTTGGTGTATGCTAAACCAGTCTAAGGGTTCCGCATTTGTTTCTTTGGATGAGGAAACAGTGAGATCCAGTTTGTACATTAAATATTGTATCAATAATACTTTAGAGTTGCGGGATTTTATGTTTGTTAGTATTTATTACACACATCGTAAGAAAGGAGAATACAGAAAATAGCGTTGGTAGGACTATAGCGGCTATCTATTGATTTTTTGTTGGGTCATAGCGAATAACCATCCTTATGAGTTTGAATGTTGGGATCTTGAATAAAGGGACCATTGGTGGATTTTAGCTTGACGTCTAGTCTCCATATCCATCCTACCTACTACTTCCATATCCGTCCTACTATGTATTTCTATATCATACTAATTTGTTATTGTTATTGGATACTGATTCTATTAGTTACTTCCTTTTGTACTTTGACCAAAACTTCATTACAACAACGTATGGCCAGATTTCTAGGAAATTGATCTCTATTTTTCTTGTTTTTATTTAACATTAATCATTCTTCCCTAATGCTATGGTGATATAAATCATCCCTTAATCCTCCGTAACCCCTGAGCAAAATGAAGTCGATTTTCGTAATAAAAGTTAAAATGTAACCCCATTTTTCCCCCCATCACCGCAGTTTCATAACCTCTGTAGTTTTTACGCAACAACGAGTTTTGAGCTCAACTTAAAGTGGAGGTTAAAACCTTAAACGATTCTGCGTTAAATGCTCCGGTTTAAGGATTATAAGGTACAGTTTGATACATTATAATGTGTACATCGGGAAATTACGAAAATATGTTTTTGGTCTATTCGGGAGTAAGTAAAGAATTGATACGCCTGAATTTAAATTGTAATTTCTCTTTTGCTAATAAAATAGCGATAAGTATGTACGATGCTTTCCTTGTAAAATAATAAATGCTCCAAGTGATTAACTGTCTTTATAGTTAAAACAAGAGAAACCTAGTATCAAAGTCAAAGTCAAAGTTATTTTATTCAATAAAATCTTATAGAAGACCACTTTGACATGTCAGGTTCTTAAAACTAGGGGATTCTATTGCCTGTTCCAACGCGATTCCCTACACCTGAAAGAAGCAGGCAAGAACCTGACACTATCCACAGGCAGAGGTATTAAAGTACAATCAGATGCTTTGATTTTATATTTAAACTGTGTCGCATTGTACCATTTATAATTTGAAATGTTGAGATGTGAGCTAATAAGATTATAATTATAGTCCATTGAAATGTTACAATTTGAGGGCCGAGTATTGCATTTGTTAGAGGACGCAATTTTATTATTGGGACATGTGTGGGGGGTCAATAGAAGCTTAACCTAAAGTTTGTGGGGTCGCCACCCTTGTTTCCCGGCCGCCATCTTGAAAATAGTGGTGAACACGATATCTCAGAAACTATGCGTCTTACAAAAAAATTGTCAAGCAATCATTTGTAGTAAATTCTTTTGCCTACAAATATGTTTCTATAACTTTTTGCCCTAAATCAAATATTTAAGAAGTTATAAGCAAAAAAGTGAGAAAATCTTTCTATTTTACTCTATCACTTCACGCAAAAACGGCTGGACCGATTTGGTTGAAATTTGGTATGTAGATAGGTGATATCCTGGATTAACATATAGGCTACTTTTTATCCGGTTTAAGTTATTGCGCCCCGCGGTTTCATCCGCGTAAGTCCCGTTTCCGCGGGAAAATCGGGATAAAAAGTAGCCTTTATGTTAATCCAGGATATCACCTATTTACATACCAAATTTCAACCAAATCGGTCCAGCCGTTTTTGCATGAAGTGATAGAGCAAAATAGAAAGATTTTCTCACTTTTTTGCTTATAACTTCTTAAATATTTGATTTAGGGCAAAAAGTTATAGAAACATATTTGTAGGCAAAACAATTTACTACAAATGATAGCTTGACAACTTTTTTGTAAGACGCATAGTTTCTGAGATATCGTGTTCACCACTATTTTCAAGATGGCGGCCGGGAAACAAGGGTGGCGACCCCACAAACTTTAGGTTAAGCTTCTATTGACCCCCCACACATGTCCCAATAATAAAATTGCGTCCTCTAACAAATGCAAAGCAAATGTAATATTTCAACGGACTATTAGCATAATGTCAAGTTCTACTTGTTTGACCGGTACTGATCTACCAGTTGGTAGGTAGGTAAGGTAACACATTATCATGACAATATATTTATTTATTTTATTTATTTATTTATTACACACTGCTGGATACCTAGGCCCTAGTAGGCCTCCCTAAGTTTGTTTTATCCACCACGGTGTCCTGTAGGCTTGACAACGCGTCGGCTTGACAAGCTTGTCTAGTTTGATTACCAGACAGGTGGCACAGGTAGTCAAAGTCGCGAAAGATATAGGGAAGGTTTTCTAGATAGTTGTATAATGATATCTTTTATTTGTAGTTCTATTTATCTCAACATTAAACAAGAAAAGAGTTTCAGGGCATTACAACTCACAAAACATTGTTTACTCAAATAAATATCTCAAACTAAAAGTCTACTCAACATTTACAGATAAAATAAAGATGAGATGACCTTCTATTTTTAATAACATGCAAGATTTCACGATTTGCAAATTGCATCAGTAATGACTCACGAGAGCCACCTTATTTAGGACAAAAACACGTACTAAAAGTTTTTGTTATTCATATAAATTCGAAACAGGTATTGTAGGTAAAGGCTACCATTGCATACACATACAAATATGTACCTACTTTACTTACTGTTTTTGTATGTTCATTCTAAAGTAAGTTATGTTAAAATCTTAGTAGACTCATTCGGCTGTCATATTTTAGTTATTGTATTGAGAAATATTGTAGACAAATGTTGAACTTAAAATTTCAAAAAATGTTATTTTCAGATCGAAGCATTCTATTGCATTGATACCTTCGCATGACTCACGGGGGTGACCAGAAGCAATAAACTCCCCTTATTTATTCATTTTGGGGTAGCTGCGGGCTGCGGCCTTGGGTTCCCTAGTAATTACTAATTAACTCTGAATGAAGAATTCAAAGAGCCTATATTTAAAATTGTCGAGTTACTTTCGGATGCTAACGGAAGCGAAATATTTGTGATCTTTCAATGAAATGTGATAATTAATGTCATCATTCACCAGGTTTATCTCAAGGTTAAAGAGAACTAAAGAAAATTCGAATGGATTTACCATTTGAAAGTACCTACTTTTCTATATTATTCCCGACCACTACTAAAACAGACTATCTTACTAACTTAACTAACATAACAGCATGTTGTAGACCTCTAGATTATTTTAGGTAGAATACACTTAATATGTTGTTTGATAGCATAACCCTAACAAATATTCTACTTTTTTTAATCTAGCAACTTTCACACCCTGAAATAAATATTACATTTGGATCTAAAATGTTTATATGAATTCTATATATCGAATCTATACTACCTGTGCAACGCCGAGATGTGCTGCTAGTGCACAATTGTATCTCCTAAGTTTTGCTTGCTTCAAAGTGATGTAAGTGATAATTTGCATAATACACAATGATTGAAGAATTCTAGGTACAAATCATTATGCAAAAGTTGTAAGCAAAGCAATCCTGTTGCGAATATCAAGCGGATTGATAATGAATTGAGCAAATCAATATTTGCTCAATTCATTATCAATCCGCTTGATATTCGCAACAGGATTGCTTTGCTTAAATCCTGTTGCGAATATCAAGCGGATTGAGCAAATCAATATTTGCTCAATTCATTATCAATCCGCTTGATATTCGCAACAGGATTGCTTTGCTTACAGCTCAATAGCTGTAGGTAAACATTGTGCCGGAACATGATTGTTATGTGTTAATAACTTTTTTTATCTCAATAAAACAAATAACAATATGTGAAATAAGCAGCTGGAAAGAAAAGACCTATCCCTTTACAACCGGTACTTTTTTTTTCAAATCCCAAGTATGAAAACTTGATGTGGTCTTTTTATTGGGTCCCTAGAGCCGTAAAAGTGCAGTTAAAAAAATCGAGATTTTTTAGTTATCCTAAAAATCCACCCACACGAGCGTGAGTCTCAGGTCGTACACGACGTAGTCACGATCGTGAGGGTAATGTAAGGGCCATTCTCTGTAAGCTCGTCCAGCTCCATACAAATTTTGTCCTGGCATTTTTTTTAAATATTTATCGATAAATTTTGATCCATTTGAAAGAAAATGTACCATTATTTAGTTAGAGAAGGAGGTCCACTGAATTTATACGTATTTTTCAAGTTATTAGCGATTTTCCAAAAAATCCTGACAGGGGACTGTTATGTGTGATTAGAGGATTGTTGTACTAAAGAAAAAGTATTTTTATATTAATCAATCATTTATTATTTTTATAGAATATTTTTGCATCAATAATAAACCACCTATCTCTATAAAAAAAACGACAGAAAACATAATTTTCTAAAACAAAAAATGGCATGTCCGTACCACCCTTTCCTAGACCCAATTCAGGCCATTTTCGACCTCCTTTGTTCCCTTCCCAACTTTTTTGTTTATTAAACTAGAAGTCTGCATTTTTTGTAACCGAACAGGCATTCTATAAACACGGTATATTTTAAATTTCATTTAATTTGAATCAGTAGTTTAAGAATTATAACCAATCTAAGTTTTGAATTCGTCACTCACACACTGACTGACTGACTGATCGATCATCAAAGGCACTTCTATATATTTTCTAGGTTATTTTTCTTAAATAATAGTATTAGTGACGTTTCTTTTGTATCATAGTCGCTCTGCTTCTCTCATTTTCTGTATTAATTCCTCTCAGAATAACTTTTTCTTCTTAGGAACCATTTTTTAGGCATTCCATCAACCTGAGTAATATATTCAAGTTAATAAAGGAAAATATTGCAATGCAAATGATGCTCTTATGATTCTTACCTTAATGAAACAAATTAATAGATAAATTTACACAAACCATAAATAAAAACAATAATCAATACGCAAAATACACAGTCCCCTGTTGTATAACAGTCCCCTGCCTAGTTTTTCAGGCAGAGGACTGTCGCCAGGGGACTGTGTTTTTTGGCTAGATTCCATAATATTTTCAAAACTAATGTACAATCAATCTTTAAAAAGCAACCTATCGATTAAAACATCATTTATATACAAATAAACGCTATCTAGAGATATTTAAAGTAATTAAAACACATAATATCACTTACCAGAGGACTGTACGAGGTGACAGTCCAAACACGTGTTCGCCTCTTTTATGACGCTCTAACACTAAACAAAAAGGGCTTTGATCGCCGCAATCGGCAAGATTACAAACTTCAAAACAATTGCATTTCTATTAATTAAAAAAAACGTTTGTAAATATTCCAGTTTTTTTTTAATTTGGATTTACATTTTTGGCAGGGGACTGTGTGAAAATTTTCAGGACAAAGTTTAGAGGAGTTTATTAAATAAGTTAACTAAATAATGGCACCTTGTTTTACGAAAATAATATAAATTCATTGTTTTTCTTTATAAAAGTAACTGCCAAATGTATGTAGTTTCAATAATTTCTTTTTAAATCTCTTTTCTAGTTGGTAATGCAGTAAAAAGGACAGCCAGGGTACTGTATTTTTAGAGCTTCTAGCATGTCTAGAAAAAAAACTGAAATAGTTATGGCTTTAAAAATAAAGGGCCCGTAAAGGGTCGGGGTTAAAGTTTTATAAGGAGTATTTTTTATTTAAATATATTCATTACATGTTGGAAAAAACAGCCAGGACAGCCGATTACGAGCTTACAGAGAATGGCCCGTAAATTTGCCCTATGTTTTGGTAGTTTTAAGAAAAACGATAAGTTATTTAACATAATCAGCCTCTTTATTCATGTACATTTACATCTTCAATAGTTTTTCCCATCTTTTGACGATTGAGGATGAAGAGGAGCCGGTACAGTGAGATGCCATTAAAATGGATTGCTTGTCCTTCCATTTGACGATAACAGTCGGTTTGCAGACGTACTGGTGCGATTCTTAGCGAGTCATCCTAGCGTCCAGGTTTAAATTTAATTGCAACACAATCAGGGATCCTGTTGAACATGATTTGGTCCCATGCTGTGAAGATTCCGTCTTGTCATCTCTTCAATTAGCGGAACAGTGAGAAAATACCTGTCGTGGTAGATTAAGCTTCCAGGTGGGACACTTTCCACCAAATGAAGTATCACAGAAGCTCCAAGTCTTAGAAATGTATCTTCAAACATGGTTTTAGATCCTTGATTTATGTTAAAGTCAAGCAGCATCAAGCCTTTACTTGTGGTAAGCACAAAGCTCTTCAGACCCACTGGGAGAGGTTTATTTAGGACAACCCAGCGAAGAATACATCTGCCAGTAAATGGTACCATTTGCTCATCAATGTAGTTAACGCCAGGAACTCTTTCAAGTTTGTTACACGGTACTTTTACCTGGTCAATCATCGATTGCACTTTCCACAGTAGATTGTGACTATCAGTCAGTGGGGCTTCTTTAGCATCTACCACATACAATGCATTGTGGACAGTCGAGAACCTGTCACGAGCCCTTTGTTGAGCGTCTCAAGAGCCTCTCTACTCTTTATTTCACCCCTCCAATACATCGGGATTCGGGGATAGGGAATACGTCCTATGATTATGTGTACTGCAAAATCTTTGGCTACTTCAACCGACGTAAGTTTCAGTTTCAGGCCTGTTTTTCTGGTATAGCACATGTTTGTGCATCTTGCTAATCCACCAAAAAACTCCCTGTTAAAATAGGCTGAGAAATACCCCATTGCAGTTCTGACAAGAGTCACGGGTAAGGAACCATAGCCATGACTGCAATCTTCGAAAAGTCCTTGCTTCCAAACTCTCTTTCGAGGAGGTAGCCGCGATGATCGAGGGTGCGGAGCTTGTTTTTATGGTCCAAGAGTATCTTGCATGGGTTCCGGCTGCGATGCTGCAGACGCCTGTGATTCAGGGTCTGGATTTTCCAAGTGGAGGTCCTCGAAAATGCTGGGTTGGATTTCGTCCTCAAATCTTCGATATCGGAGAAGTTCCCATTGCCCAGCACTTGTATAACGTGATAATGGTTTAAACTGGCTCCTTAAAAGTAAAAAAAAGAAACCATTAGTTGTAAAATTAACATAAAAACAATCATCAATTACAGGTGTACTAACGAATAAAATGTCGGTAATACAACCAGAGCCACACGATCGTAGCAGTCGAACTTTACAACGTAATTCTTACTAAACCGTCAATATCAGCACAAAATTAAAATACTCTAGGTATTGAAATATCTTTTAACTTTAAAATAACAATAAACCACAATCAAATACTTTGCATTTACTATTAAAAAAATTAACTTACCCGCGGCGCGGCGAGCTTCGAAAAACGCAGTCATCTTTCACCTCAACTCACAAGTGACAGACTGCTCCTACCGCGATCGTATGGTATTTAACGCTTGTGAAATACATCTCACTCACGATCGATGCCGGTTGCGTTCCCAAAAATTAAATCGTTTGGCGACAATATTTTTTTAAACTTAAACTCACGCTCGTATCACTCCGAGTGTAAAGGGCTATACTTCATTTCTTGAAACGAGCTAATAGGAAGCAAAATAAACGAACGTGATTGGTCGTCGAAAATAATTGTTTGTTCTCGTATTGGCTAGATTTGACAATTGACAATTGATTTGACCTGAACCTACTTAGACCTAAATTGGAGAAGTCAACATTTGCAGAAGTGCTGGTAAAATTTTATAGGGGATCGCTTTAAAAAATGCTAGGACTACACTACTTTTCTTCTTGCTCGACTCTTTTCCTGGCATAGAGAGTTGTGTTGGAACAGGTAATGGAATAAGTGAGTGGGTGAGTGGGTTGTTACAGTGGTTGTGGTGACTAAGTAATGAAACTCATTAAGACTTTGGAAAAGAAATTAAATCAAAGACAGGAGACTAGGTAAGGTATACGCATGAAATGTCTGTACTTACCTAACTACCTACAACATAGCAAGTCAGTTGGCTACTATGTTGTTTACTACGTAAATGTTTAGCAATATTGGTAGGTAGAACATTTTTTATTCTGAAACTCAAGATCCCTTCGATAGATTAAGACATTTTGCACGCAAACCATTACTCGTACGATCCCCTCGACCCCACACAAGGGGTGGGTCGGCTGATAAACGCCCGCATGCCTATAGTTTAAACTCACGAGTTTATTCCCGTTTACTGTGACAAATACTACTACTAATAACTAACAGTCATAAACATTTATGGTTAAATACCTCATAAACTCTCCAAAATGCTGAGTAGAGCCGTGATTCAAGAGCCGCTGGGACAAATCCTTGCACAACCACAACGAAAACCAAAATATATGGCGCACAAAACTCGTTCACTTCGATCGTCAATTAAAATCAACACAATAAACAAAACCACGATTTTAATAAGTGATAAAATGTCAATTAAATGGTAAGAAACGGAATTTAAGTTGCATTTCCATTAGGAGAAAAAAATAATTAAAACAGACAACACAACCACCTCCGCAAAATTAATTACAAAACTGAAAAAATTTGTCAGTGCTTAGGTGGCGCCACAGGCGCCGCTATACTTGTCAGTTCGCGCAAGCGCACCGCACACTTCACTCAATAACGACAGCACCAAACTCCAAAATCGAACGTCATCCTTTGAAAGCTTGAAAGCTTGATCGTTCGTAGAGCCTTCATAGCTTCAGTAAATTATGTTGTGTCAAATTTTGTCACATTATGTCAAAGTCAATTGAGTCAACTCAATATTTTATCAGCTGGAATTTCAATTCAAGCGAAGCAAGTGTATTTCTTCACTTGTTTGTTCTTCAGAAATTATTTACTTAGAAACTTAAATCAAAATGTTCGATCAAGTACAACGAGTGATATTAGTTCTTTCAGGCAAGGGTGGTGTTGGAAAGTCCACAGTTGCTACTCAGCTCGCTTTAACTCTGAAAGAAAAAAATTGTAAAGTAAGTTCAAAACTTTAAAAACTACAACTACATTTTTAAAAATATAATCATGATATACCTACTACCTACGTACTTCTTAAGTCAATGCAAAGAGAGTATAATCACTATTACGTTAGACGTTAAACCGAAGACTTTCTAAACATGTATAATTTTTTCAGGTTGGTCTTTTAGACGTTGACCTATGTGGTCCAAGTGTTCCTTACATGCTGAATCTAGAAAACCAAAGCGTGCATCAGGGTCCTGACGGATGGGTACCAGTCTACGTGGACCAAGATCAGAAGCTAGCAGTAATGTCTATAGCATTTCTACTGAACTCCCGGAATGATGCGGTGGTGTGGAGAGGGCCTAAAAAGACGTCTATGATTAAACAGTTCATGGAAGATGTGTGCTGGCAAGACTTGGATTACTTGATCATTGATACTCCACCAGGTATCTACATTACAAAGTGATAATTAAAATTTAAAATGACACAGCATATATTTCAAGCAATAGCAATTACCTATGTATTATACTACTATTTTATTAGTAGCTGATAATATTCTAGCAAAGTATTGTCTCATACTAAATAACATCACAAATACAAATTCTAGTTTCCCGGAAAATAAATATTACTTTGAAAAGTCCAAAGCACAAGTCAAATAGATTAAAAAAACTTAAAGCACTACTAAACTAAGTAGGTACCTATACCATACCCAAAATTTTTTGTAACAATTAATTTTTCAGGCACATCAGATGAACACATCACAGTTATGGAGAACTTACGTAATGTTCCGCACTGCTCGGCCATCCTCGTGACTACACCCCAAGAGGTTGCAATAGAGGATGTGAGAAAAGAGATCACATTCTGCAAGAAAACTGGCATAACTATTGAAGGCATTATTGAAAACATGAGCGGGTGAGCCTTAATTTTTTTAGGGAACATTTAGTAGTATTTTGTCTGTCAGTTCCTACTGTTAGTTTCCAGCTACCACACTAGGGTTACCAGCTACCACACTAGGGTTTCGTGGCCGAGTGGTAAGGCAGCCCGGCTGGAAGACGAACGCTTTTAGTAGAATTTTAATTTATAAATGAAATGCCTAAGGGTGGTTTAACACTATAAAAATATAAAAACTGTGTCATTTCCATTAAATTATTATATTCTGAAAATTATTTATTATGTAATTTCTCTTAATTCTTAGATACGAGTGCCCAAACTGCAAAGAATGCACCAACATATTCTCAAGCGGCGGCGGCAAAGCGCTAGCAGAATACGCCAAAGTTCCCTTTCTAGGGAGCATGCCCATAGACCCACGCGTAGGCAAACTCGCGGGGCAAGGCTTGGCTGTGGTGACGGAGCTACCTGATTCAACAACTAGCAAAGTTTTGAATAACATATTTGAAATAATAAGCTTGACAAATTAACTATCTAAAGATCTATACTAATATCATAGACGAAATATAATATTTTGTTCTTTTTTGTCTATATAATATTTGGAATAGACAAAATATTATATTTATATTTTTATATATTAGCATACAGTCCGTATGCTAATATTAAAAAGAGATAATGTTGGTTTGTCTGTTTGACGGAGGTAATCTACGAAACTACTCAGCTGATTTCAAAAATTATTTCACTGACGTGTAGAATGGACTGTCGGGATGGTTCTAGGCTATATTTTATCTCGGTAGTTTCATTTACACCCGTGCAAAGCCGGTACGTGCTGCTAGTATTGTATCAAGCAAGTCGGAGCATGAGTGGGTCTAAGCTATTTCAATATGGCGCTGATTTAAAGATAAATATATTTTTTTATGTAATTCTGTGGTCAAAGTCGTAAACATATTCAAATTTCTATCAAGTTAAGATAAAAAGTCAATATCACATCAGGACATAAATAATGTTTTACATTCCTAAGGATAATGAATTTGTAAATAAAAGTCTTGTTGCTTTATTACACCTTTTATTATATTACCTTCAAATATCTTCTGCAGGTAAAATACATGGTACTTATATTTCTAAAACAATTACAAAATACATACACAATCACAGCACAGTTATAAGTCGCGCCATATAAAAAGAACGATGAAGGGAACGGGAGGGTGAATGTTTGCGCAAGGGTTCTCACTCGCTCACGAACCAATAGCACGCGCTAAATCAATGGTGTGAAGTGCGCCGCGTCACCTCTCCACCAATCCCACCTATGATTCCTTAAAATCGCCTACTGCGCAGCTTTTTCCATCAGCGTTCTCCTTACGTGGCGTGACCTCTTTACAGTCTACAATCCATTATGTTAAATAAATCGCTACATTTCCAAGTGTCTTTCAATCCCTGATTTTTTTTATTTAATATGTTGTAATTATTTTAAAATAGTAAATATTCTTTTGACATAAATATATTCTCCAAATGCAACATAGTGTACAGTACTGGGTGTTATGAAAATACTCTAGAAAATTGGAACAGTGCACTAGGATTAAGTTTCCAAGTTTCTAGTCCCGTATAAAAGTGCCTAGTATTTTTTTTTAACTTTAAACTGTCAAGATCATAAAATATGGTCCGTAAAATGCTGCCCTGTCAGTCTACTCCCTGTACCTAGTCTTAAAATGCATCAATAAAATTTATAAACACAACAAACAGATCTATAATTCTCATACACAAATTAAAATAATAAATTCAAGTCATAAAAGTAATGGAATAAAATATAAATTCGTGTAAATAACTTTGTTTTGCGAGCTCCTAAGGCGCAGGCCACACAGAAAAGATGTAGGAGTAGGAAAGAGCGCGGACTTGTCTTTACCGTGTCCTTTGCTTACAAAATGATATTACCGCGTTCTTTTCATACAGCGTCGCGACGCAAAACATACAGAAGAGACAGAGCGCGGGCGCAACTCTACTTCCGCGAAGCGTCCTTGTCTTAAGTCTCTTCTGTCTGTCCTGCGCTTAGAACAGTATACAAATATTGGCTTAATATCCACCTGTATTTATCTTATACCTAACAATATAAACTACGTAACTTAAACTGCCTTATAACATAAAAGACAATCCTGGTTTAAATGAAACCAAAAACTAAGTTATGATGCCAAATCAATACATACCTACCTACATCATTATTTTATAGTGTGACTAGTTATCATCATCATTTTCCTGCCCTTATCCCTATGTGGGGTCGGCACAACACGTGTTCCTCTTCCATTTTCCTCTATCAGACGTCATCTCAGCACTCACACCTTTCTTACTCATGTCATCCCTCACACAATCCATCCATCTTTTCTTTGGTCTTCCCCTAGACCTATATCCATCCACATTCATATCTAGTACTCTCCTAGTAACATGACATTCTTCCCTCCTCATAACATGACCATACCAAGCTAATCTACTACTACTCATCTTCTCATTCACTGGAGCCACTTTCACACTTCCTCTTATGTACTCATTCCTTATCTTGTCCATTCGCGTCACTCCACACATCCACCTTAACATTCTCATCTCAGCCGCATGTATTTTTCGTTCATGAGTCCCTTTCATAGCCCAACATTCAGATCCATACATTACGACAGGTCTAACGATTGATTTGTGTGACTAGTTATGCCAAATCAATATACATATCTCATTGTGTGACTTGCTTGGTAATCTCTAGCCCCCTTATGCATAAAAATTTGACAATTTAATACAGGTTTTAAGAACGTTTTTTCCTTGTCACCCATATGTCAACGAAAAGAGATAGCAACAGATTTAATATGTGTTTTAGCTAATACAGGTTTACTGGTCGATTATGCATAAGGGGGTAGGTTTATAATCAATTTTAAGTCTTAATTATTAAGGCAGTTTGAGTTTTAAAAGTAGGACACAAATCATATAACTAAAACGACACAGACAAAATTAACTACAAAACGTCACCCCTCCAATCACATGTAAGATTCCTTAAAATCGCCTACTGCGCAGCTTTTCTCTCAGCGTCCTTTTTACGTGGCGCGACCAGCATTATTGGATCTAATTAGTAGTTGTAGTAGAAACTGTTGGCTCCTCGTTAAGCCACATGAACTGACGGATCTCGTCTTCTGAAGACGGGCAGCAATGTGGGGGTGCCTTTTGAAGACTACGACGTAATTCCTGGAAGAAATTACAACATGATCATGTGGATGTAGGCTGTTTTGGGGACATAACCGCACACCGGCAAAATATTCGCGTACATAATAAAGTAATGTATGAAGGATAATGACAGCGCGAATAATTATGTAAGTCACCCAAAAATTATAAATTACACAATTTTTTTAATTAAATCACAAGTAAATAGGAAAATTCTGAATGTGCAACAAAAAATATTATTTGTAATTCAGCGCGGCAATGCTGCCAGTGTCTTGGTGTTTAATAATAGTTCTACTTAAATAGGTAATATAAAAATATAAAGGCAAATAATGTATGTGTAAATATGCAACAATAAGATGTAATATTACAGTAAAACTACTTCTTGACATAAATAAGTATAAGTATGAGATTGCGGTATTTTCTAAATCAATACGGATCGTAAAAGAAACTATAAAGTTAGATATGATTAGCAGGTCCATGGCCGTTTTATATTAAAATGGCTACGAACCCCGAGAATTTCGAACCACTTATCCGCTTGAAATCGCTCCGCAACTGAATGTTTTAACATCTGAGGAAGCACAATAATACTCGTCTCTATGGGCACGTCAGTGGGCGTAATATCAAGAACAGGCAATAGAATCCCCTTGTTTTAAGAACGTGACTATTCTAAGTCGTCTGTAATAAGATCTTATGGAAGAAAGATATTTTGAGTTTGAGTTTCATTTGTTTTCAAGTGGTATATTTTATTTATCCCTACACGGTCAAGTATTTTTACCGTATGAAATTTTTAGTTTATGCTAGTTGCCGGGAGAGGCGCTGCACTCATACATTTGGTAATACTTGACTCGGTATCGAGGATAGTATTCTGTATCACGGTAAACTAGTGATAGAAAACACGCTTGATCAATCAGTTTATCTTCAGTTGAGAAAGATAGATAAGTTTGCTATGGATAATTGTAATGGATTGAATTGGTTATCTAAGATAAGTAGTATACCCACTTTCAAATAACACGATGTGAATGTAATGTAACACTCATGCTTTTAGCGATACTTTTTATGTGTCAATCAAATCTATGCAGCAAACTCTTATCAAAAATTTGGACAGATTTCCGATGCAATAAAAAACTTTTAGCTATTCCTAACGTGCCCCGAAACGCATGGATTCAGTCCGTTCGAGTTACAATCATAACTCGAAGAGAATAAATACACTACATAGTTAGTACATACAATAAATACACATAGAAATACTTTAATAATATCTTTAGAAATAGGAAACTAAAAATAGAAAATTAAACATATTTGTGTATGATTCTAATTGGAACGAAAAAAATACGTTTATAATATAAATAGGTACAAGTGTGTTACAAATATCTAGCATTAATAACATATGTAGTAATTAATAAGCATGTTTTGTTATTATAAGTGTTTTTTTTAATTTCCAGTGGTATTAATATATATCATTAAATATGTTCGTGTGAATATGTAAATGCGTATTCGCGCGCGCGTGTTTGTGTTCGTGTGTATGTGGGTGTGTGTGTGTGTATGTGTGTGTGTATATAATGTGAACCTTCATAGCGTTCCGGTTCCTGGCGCCGGCCTGGGTGTGATTCACTACCGGCGCGGGATAGTCCTTCCCGATGATGCATCCCGCGCGCTCTTGCACGTCGATCGGCGCCTTCCACGGCTCGTAGCTGGAATTTATAACACGTTTTTATTCCTACTATTCCTATTTCCTACTATCCTATCCTATCCTACTTCCTTCCTACTTCCTACTATCCTACTTCCTTCCTACTAATATTATAAATGTGAAAGTTTGTGAGAATGTATGTATGTTTGTTATTCTTTCACGCAAAAACGGCTGGACCGATTTAATTGAAATTTGGTATGTAGATAGGTACTTTTTATCCCGATATTTCCGCGGGAACGGGACTTACGCGGGTGAAACCGCGGGGCGCAGCTAGTCGACTATAAAGGCTCGAGCAGACCGGATGCGTATGCGTTGCGTATGCGTAGACGTAAGCGTAGACGCGCACGTACCACTGGGTTGTAATGTATGGAAATGTATGAGACAGGCCACACCGCTTGCGTAGCGTAGACGGCGTCTACGTTACGCAAGCGTCTACGCTTACGTCTACGCATACGCAACGCATACGCATCCGGTCTGCTCGAGCCTTAAAGAAGGGAGTTTTCGGTGGTTCGTAGATGCTATTTATAACACGTCTATAACCTTAACGACTATAAAGAAGTAAGTTTTAGGTGGTTTGTGATGGATGATTTCATGTTTTGGTTTGGCAGTTAACATAAAAAAAATGCAGAGTATTAAACAACGCTACTTGTCTCTGCTACTCACACATAGTTGTGTTTGCTACTCACATATAGTTCGTCGGCATGCGCGCTAGGGCGGGCAAAGAGCGGCGTACATACCCCCCGCTGGGATCTAATCTCTGGCCGAGACGAACTCACTACACTCACTGTGTTTGCTACTCTTGTATCTGCTACTCACATAGTTGTGTTTGCTACTCACATATAGTTGGTGGGCATACGCGCTAGGGCGGGCAAATAGCGGCGTACATACTCCCCGCTGGGATCCAATCTTTGGCCGAGACGAACTCACTACACTCACTGTGTTTGCTACTCTTGTATCTGCTACTCACATAGTTGTGTTTGCTACTCACATATAGTTGGTGGGCATACGCGCGAGGGCGGGCAAATAGCGGCGTACATACTCCCCGCTGGGATCCAATCTTTGGCCGAGACGAACTCACTACACTCACTGTATTTGCTACTCTTGTATCTGCTACTCACATAGTTGTGTTTGCTACTCACATATAGTTGGTGGGCATACGCGCTAGGGCGGGCAAATAGCGGCGTACATACTCCCCGCTGGGATCCAATCTTTGGCCGAGACGAACGGGACAGGCGCATTCACCGCTGTCGAGTAATGCTTCGAATGCACTCGATGATACCCACATCCAGTTGCCCGCGCATACTGACCTGGGACAAATAATACATACATACATACATACAATCACGCCTCTTTCCCATAGGGGTAGGCAGAGACCACGGATCTCCACAAATAATATTGAAAAGAAAACAAATAATATAAAATTCTAGCTTAATATTTCGAAGGTCTATGTCAAATCCTCAATTTTTAAGTAACTACCTCGGAATAAGTGTATTCAATTCAAACAAAAATTCAAAATCGGTCGACTATTGACAGAATAATCGTTGAACACAAATAAAAATAGAATTTAAATACAGAGGAACTTAGAACCTTTTTATTAAGTGGTTTTTCAGAAAAACAATAAACAAATTTAATTATTTAATCCTGGCTCAATACTCGCTTACACAAAAAAACTGAATAGCGTTCAAATAAAACACAACACATTGCCTCATAAAATTATCAACCCAGACTTCAATACAGTAAGTCATACTCGAGTGTAAGTAAGCATACCAGTCGGCATCAAGCAGATATTTCAAGAAGTGGTTCAATCCATGTTCCCAGGATATCCACAGAGTGCCCCGAGTCAGGAAGGAGGCGACAGTGTTACGAACTGCGTGGTGAAGCCAGCCCTCGGTGAGCAGTTGACGCATCGCCGCATCTATGAACGGGAAGCCGGTACGGCCCTCGGTCCAACTGAAAGTTAAATGAGTTTAGTGTTTAGTCAAAAGATGGCGCTATTATTTATTTATGTGATTGACTACAATCGCACAAATAAAAAATCGAAAATAATTGTGTTTCTCGTAATTGGCTAGATGTGACAATTGACAATTGATTTGACAATCTAGCCAATTTTCGACGACCAATCACGTGCGTTTATTTTTCTTCCTTTTAGCTTGTTTCAATAAATGAAGTATAGATAGATGCACTTAGGGATGATTGTGGGATGATGCAGGATCGAAATGCTTGGAAGTTGATGGGTGAGACTTTTAGTCAAGCGTTTTTGACAGTTAAAAAAATATATTGTGACGTTTACCGTAAAATAATAGTATATTTACCGTTGCAACTGATCTCCCTCAGGGTTCCTCCACGGTATGTCGAGGCAGATAGGGTTGTCGGCCATCTGACCGTAGTTAGGGTTGTTCACGCTCATCGTATAGAAATACTCACGCCAGATCAATTGTCCTGCAAATACAAACAAAAACGGATCACGACTACATCCTACTTCCTATCCTTCCTACTATCCTACTAATATTATAAATGTGAAAGTTTGTGAAAATGTATAAATGTTTGTTATTATTTCACGCAAAAACGGCTGGACCGATTTGGTTGAAATTTGGTATGTAGTTAGGTTGATTCAATACCCAGGATTAACACATAGGCTACTTTTTATCCCAATATTTCCGCGGGAACGGGACTTACGCGGGTAAAACGGGCGCAGCTAGTTTAATCTAATTTAGTTAACCTTTTGACATGTATAGTTTTACATTTTTTTGGGACTAGAAGACGCTGTGTGGAATGTCCAATGATATTTTTTATTTACGTTTGTCATTTTTATAAACTGTAGTTTTTTAATTGATTTTGTGTGTTCAATCAATACCAATTATTGCTACAAAGCTGACAATGATTTATGCCTTTGACCAACTCAGCCACGAAATCATAATTGCCGGATCGAAATTATCATTAAGAAATGAAATACCGATGTGGTTAAACACAATAAAATATATAAAACTTAATTAAATTTAACCTGTGATATAGTGAGTGGCATTCAGACGTCCCTGGTGAACTTGGCGGAATAAATCCTGAACGGCCCAGTAGAACCTGTAAAGTTTAATTATTATTATTATTGGTATGAGTGGTTTAGCGATAAACCATGGTCAAACGCTAAACCTAGGCGACCCCTAGTTTAGTGGTGGTTGTCAGTATTATATTTTATTTATCTATATCTATACTAATATTATAAAGAGGTAAAATTTGTTTGTTTGTTTGACGGAGGTAATCTCCGAAACTACTGGACCGATTTTAAAAATTCTTTCACGGGTGTGTATGATGGACTGTCCGGGTGGTTATAGGCTATATTTTATCACGGTAGTTTCATTAGTACACCCGTGCGAAGCCGGGACGTGCTGCTAGTTTATTACATGTACGAACTCACTTTCTGACAGAGAGACACCCGAAGCGAAGCGCCGGACTCAACGATATAGGAGGTCCTAGCAAGTCTGGGTTGCCATGCGTCGGCAAATACGATCCTCTGTGAAATTAAATAGGTTTCATACGTAATTATATACCACTATTTTGTAACTACTTACTGATGTTTATAATAACAAAAAAAAGTTTAAGCACTGACAGAAATTGTTAATATTTATGATATAAATATAAAAAAAAACAGTTTTTTTCAGTTCGTCCGGGCACCCAACGTGTTAGTGTATAATGTATAACACATTCAAGGCCAAGCTCGGAGACGGCCGCGGCCGCGCAACAGGTACTAGAGCCAGTGCGTCCCGGGCACCCAACATGTTAAATTATAAACTCAATAGTTAGCTCATGTGGGGCTGGTGTAGGAAGTGGTTTTGGAACAGGCAATAGAGTCACCTAGCTTAAGACTGTACGTTTTTGAGTGATCCTTGAGGTCCTACGAAGTAAACATATTTTTCTTTCTTTCTTTCTTTCATAAAACACTGAGATAGAGTTAAAATAGACCTGCAGAATGTCTCATGTTCCACGGCGAGTCGATGCTTTACTTGCTTGAGCGCGGCCGTCTCGCCGCCGACCCATCGGATCATGCGGATGTCTTCGCTCTCCAAGAATACACCCATATCTTCGGGTTTCGGTACCTGCGACATACATAAATAAGAATATGAGAAATGTATAAAAGTACTAGCGAACCGCCCCGGCTTTGCACGGGTCCAATAATTATACATAAATCTACCTCTTGAATCACTATATCTATTAAAAAAACTGCATCAAAATCCTAGTTCCAAATCTCTCGATAGATGGCAGGATATGTCGATTGGTAATTAGGATGTCAATGTCAAATGAAAGAAAACAACCATCAATGAATGAATGAATGAATGAAATGAATGAAAAATTCTATAATGTACACACCTTAAAATAAAATCAATCGTTCTCACGAGCTTCGGATCGAAAGTCGAGGTACTAATCAACTTGACCAACACTTTTGTTGCTTTATAAATATCAATAAATATCCTTGGACATTTCACACGACGTCATCTAGTCCCAAGCTAAGCCTTTGACTTGCTTTGACTTCGGCAATTAGTTTAGGGTTCCTTACCTTATCATAAACAGTGAACTCCTCGTAGAATGATTCCGGGAGGGTTCCGAACTGAACACCGTCGAAATCGAGCACATCCACCGGCCGAGGCGGGTCGCCGATCGTCTCTACTGTATGCTGAAACATAGCTTTGTTAACTGACGTCGAAAAAGGGAGAGGTTCTCTGTTTGGTTATTGTGTGTTTTTTCGCCGATTATAAAGTCTAGTCTCTACCGTTGGAATGCAAACTATTAATTGACTGACTTCAAAAAAGGAAATTATATTCCACTATATGTTTAATGCATGTTCGCCGATTTTGAAATTTACTTTTTTATACTCCCGAGATAGTCCAATTAGAGGATCTGATTAGGAGCTTCAGAGTTATAAACAGAAACAGGTAAGTATATAATATCTACTCACCAGGAACATCTGGTAAGTGAGCGGGGGGATGCCCCCGTTGGCTCGCAGTACCATATCTGGCTCCCACAATGTATGAGAGACGTGCTCTTGGCATTGTACCACCTATTAGTGACGTCACAGCATCTACTCACCAGGAACATCTGGTAAGTGAGCGGGGGGATGCCGCCATTCGCTCGCAGCACCATATCTGGCTCCCACAATGTATGAGAGACGTGCTCTTGGCATTGTACCACCTATTAGTGACGTCACAGCATCTACTCACCAGGAACATCTGGTAAGTGAGCGGGGGGATGCCGCCATTCGCTCGCAGCACCATATCTGACTCCCACAATGTATGAGAGACGTGCTCTTGGCATTGTACCACATATTAGTGACGTCACAGCATCTACTCACCAGGAACATCTGGTAAGTGAGCGGGGGGATGCCGCCATTCGCTCGCAGCACCATATCTGGCTCCCACAATGTATGAGAGACGTGCTCTTGGCATTGCACGCCTACTTCGCGACAAGCTTTCTTCACGGAATCATCGCGAGCGCGCCATACTGGCTCGCAGTCTTGTTCGAAGCAGACCTTACGTATACCTAAAAAAACATTTGTACAAATTGTCATAAACAAAAATAAATATTTTAGGTACAGGATTTGAACCCAGAACCTTCTGGATAAGCTGAGAAGATAGTTTAGGTGCTGGCAAGCCTTTTCTATCTCAACAATGTCCCAGACACTACTACTACTAGTGTCCCATTATGTGTAGGCAAAGATCTAGTAAAGATGAAGGCCAGTGTACTTCTGATTTCTTTTTAAATGTGAACTCACCAAACTCCTCCCAAAGCCGGCGAATGATAAGATTCGGCTTCCCCTTCACCATGAGGAGACGGCCGCCGCTCCGCTTGAACTGTTTATCCAGGTCATCTAGTGCTTCTAGTAGGTAGCGCATACGGTTGTAGCCTACAACCTTGGTTCCTGTACCAATTTTAATATTTTAAAAATATAGCAAGTTGTTTGAGCCATGACGTCACTTGAGTGAAAAAGGTTTCCGTTATGGCTAAACGACTTTAAAAGTCGGGACTGTCAATTTAAAATTCAAAGCCCAAAGTCAATTTAAAGCTCTATGAAACACGGTAAAGTGCATGGCTGTCAAGTCTTTATCTGTTTAGTACCCCAGTAATGATTAACCTGCAGTCTCTCCATCGAAAATGAACATCGGGAAGAAAGGCACACTCCTGTCTTCCAACGCCGCATGCATAGACGGGTTGTCGTGTAACCGCAGGCCATGACGGAACCAAAGCACGCTGCCGCCCAACATGCTCGCTACACTATGGATTCACTCTGGAACAATCACACTCATTTTATCAACACAAAGTCACAGCACATTATGAATTCGGAAAGGGGTGATTTAGATTCCCCCCTCCACCAATCCCCCCTAAGATTCTTTAAAATCGCCTACGCGCAGCTTTTTCCTTCAGCGTTCTTCTTAGAGCGAGGCCCCATTAGTGCGTTGCGCTGCGTTGCGTCGTAAAAAATATATGGAAACCGTCGCAGCGACGACGGACGCTGCGACGGTTTCCATATATTTTTTACGACGCAACGCAGCGCAACGCACTAATGGGGCCTCGCTCTTAATACCTAGTCTAAAATGCTCTGTTAGTTTCGGCAAAATGTGCCTTGCCTACGGCTTCACCCGCTTGCCTAGGCAGGAGCACTGCCGGTGAACAAACGTGACTAAATCTGTCCTTAATTAGGGGTAAGGTCAAATATACTCCAAATCAATCAATCAGAACAGTCATGTTGTGTTTACTCAGTAATGGTACAACATGCAAGGTAAAAACGCCTTATTCATTTAGGTTTTGTAAACTTACTCGTATATTAAATCTATGCTATCTCTTTCCATTGACTTACTCTGAGAAACAATAAAAATAAATTGTTAAAAACCTTAATAAATTGAAAAATCGTTATGAATACCGGGTTTAGTAAGTACTCAAATGAACGGAAATAGAAAGAATGTAATCGACACTTTTCACATCATGTTTCGTTTATCAGCGGAAAATAAATCGAATGTAGCGATGATGACGTAACATTTATTCTACCTAGGTCTGGAATCGACCTATTTACCAAGGTATTCTCATAAGTGGAACAAGGACTAACCATTTATTAAGCAATCGCAACCTGATATAAAGAAAGAAAGAAAAAATTGTGATTGGTAATACCACGTCCGGTAATACGTAATACCAATGGGACACTGTAGTGCCTGGGACATTGTTGAGTTAGATAGGTCTACACTCTACAGGACCTAAACCAACCATCCTCTCAGCTGAGCCGGCTACATGCACAGGAAAGACAATGGAATCGAATCCCGCCGCAATCGAAACTTTTAGTAAAATTTTCATATACAAAAATTAAAATGTGTAATTTAAAATATACCTACTACACAAGCAGAATTGCGAAATGCTTTGACATCTTTAAAACCAACCCGTGGATAAGAAAGCCCCTCAAAAAGTTAATTGTTAAGGAAGCCCTGGCAATCGATACATTGTTCCTATTCCGGTACCAATCCTATGGTTGCAGTTACCAAGTAATTACCTATTGCTAGTGCATAGAAAGGTCACGTGACGTAGGTAGCTATTACAAACGCCATGATCAAAGGCAAGGCTAACGTTTTACGTAGATTATTACTAGGACTCATTCATTTGTTTTTGCAAGAGAATCCAGTTTCGGCTTGATTAGATTAACCAACTTCAAAAAAGGAGGCGGTTCTATATTCCACTATACGTTTTTTATTGTTTTATGTATGTTAACGTTTACCGTTTAGGTATTCCGTTAATAGCAGACCGATTTTGTTTTTTTTGTTTCAAAGAGTATACTCCCGAGGTGGTCACTTAAATAAAGTTTGAGAATCTAATGAGGACCTTCATTATGAACACAAGCACCTCGAGAATGCGGGAAACTGCTTTCTTCTTACGAAATTGTCACTTGTTTTTAAGACGAAGCATGTCTGTGAATTTTATGTATTATGCATTTTTAATCTAGCTACCTATGACGTTCTCGCATGACCTACATTGATAAAACTGTAAGGTTAGGTATAGGTACCTAGGTAATTTTATGTTATATAAGTTTGCGGAAATGTGTTGATGAAACAATACACGTATCACTTAGCTTTATTTGTTATATTACTGACCTACTATGTTAAATTTTGATTGTTGGCTGAAAGTATCTTTTAGCTGCTAAATTTAAATTTTTCAGGTGATTGTTGCACGTCATTTTCATTTTAATTGGCTGATTTTACTCATACGAACGAAAGAACTATTGTGATTTCAGTATAATTTTAATGCTAATCCGTTTGCAACGTACCTATCATGTTAATCCGTAATTCCGTATACAACGTAGTTAAGAGAGATTATCCGATTTTAATGAACATTGCAGAGCAAAAACAATGGGTTTAACAGACAGTAGCACTAATGAGAATGACGTACAATTATCATCTGAAAAATGAAGTTTAGCACAAAAAGGACACAGCCGACAATTAAAATTTAATCAATAGTGGTTTAGCTCCGCACTGTTAGAAAAAATGAAGCACCCACAAAACATTTTACTTCCATTTTAAATATCAAAACGGAGTAGGTATTATTGTACATGAATAAATTGCATAACCTACGATCTAACGCCGATGAATGTAGTTAATAACTGCAATCATCTAACCTTGCAACCTACTAGCCTAATCACAACAAAACACGTCACAACGTCTATTAGATCTAGGAGTCTAGATAATATAAAACATTCAGAATCTAGGTCTATGCTTCCATGATCACCGTTGATAAAGGTCTTGAAGTAGCAAAATAAAAAACCAACTGCAATATTGCTTATTTATAAATATTAACGGGACTTAATCGCGTATTGAAATCATTTTATTTACCTCGACGTTTCGATGACGTTACATTATGCTGTTATACTGACCTCTATTTTCAACTAAATACGCATTTCTGTTAACAACTTCGAAATGCCTACGAAGATCCTCGACAAATTTTAAATGGGACGTTTGTTAAGGGCCTGTCTCCCAAGATTTTTCAAGAAGTTTTTAATGAGTCTAGAGTTCAAAAAAATAAGTTTTTAAGGACTCTCTCAAATAAAAAACATTTATCAAAATAGAATTATTATAATACTTTTCTCAAGTCGTTAAAAATATAAATAGTCTTTCTAGATAGGTCTATTCTTTTAGGATTTTTTTATCTAACATAATAGAAATGTTACTCACAAAATGCTGACAACTGGACCCGGCGGGACTCAGCTCCCGACTGAAGGGTTTCGAGTTCCGCAGCCATTCCCGACTCAACTGGGACCGCGGTAGGTTTTCACGTTACCCCTCACGTTTCCCGGATAAGAGGGAGAAAGGGGGAGGGCACGGGTCTACGTAAACTGGTTGCTGTTACATGCCTGTTTCGGACGCAATTGTTTTTTGATGAAAGTAAGTAATTGTAATTGCTATTGATTTAAAACAGTTTGTAGTGGCGATTCTACTGTCGCCAAAACATTAACTAACTAAAGATGTTGCCGTCCCTTTCATAACGATCGAAACAAAAGATCGAAAGTATGGCATCATCTTTAATTAGTTTAGTTTTAGTGTTGGCACATGACACATTATAGCGACACTAAGTGGCGAATCGCCAGTACTACCAGTACTACCTACTTTATTAATGGGTTAACCTTTTCTGCTAATAATATAACACTTAATAACTTATAACATATCCTCAAAATATATACAGTGAAACAGATAACCACCTTTTCTGAAGTCGTTTAAAAACACGTTGGAAGTCACAATAGAAGGGTAGTTATCGATCGACTATCGGATTTATGTCACCAACAGCCTCCTCGTAGCCTTTCCGTTGATAGACAGCTTACATCATGACAAGGTTAGGTACTCGCGGCAAAGCCTAAGCATTATCACAGAATAGAGATGGCATTTTCATAATCATACCAGCTGAATGCTGGACAAAGTTTAAGGAGTATTTTCACTATGTAGAGTTGCAAGTGCGTCAGTCAGTCTGGTCACGTTGTTGCGTAAAGCAACGTTAATTTCCAACTTTCATACACAAAAAACCCTATAAATATTTTGAAAATTTCAACATTGTTCAATATTCTTTGTAAAACTCTCCTTTTCATTCCCAAAACTTGATATTTCAAAGCAACATAAAAGTATTGTTAAATTTGAACTTTGGTGAAACCTTGTATGTACTTAATTGACGAAATAAATTCTTTAAAATTTTACCCTTTGAATCCATACAAAAAACCCTATTGAAATATTTTGAAAATTTCAACATTGTTCAATATTCTTTGTAAAACTCTCCTTTTCATTCCCAAAACTTGATATTTTAAAAGCAACCTAAAAGTATTGTTTGTTTTGAACTTTGGTGAAGAAATTGACAAAGAAATTTCTTTATTTACCCTTTCAATTCATACAAAATATAATTTGAACTCAATTGTGTTTTAAATGCCACGTTTAAAGTTTGTTAATGTTTCCACATCGAAAATTATTAGAAAAGTTTTAAGGTTCAAATCAAAAATCAAAAATCAAAAATCATTTATTTGGAACACAAATTGCCATAGCATAGCAGATCACATAACCAAGCAGATTGTCTACCTAGATTTTAACTTCTGTCTTTTTATTAAGCTATTGCATAGCTTCTATCGCGGGCCTTGGCGTGAAGACCGAATCCAGAAATTCCATAACGAAAAAACCTAACGCTGTCACTTTAGTTCAGCAACTCGCCTCTAGGCTCTAGGTAACATGCAATAGCTTTACCGCGGCAGTCCCCGAGTGCCACACGTCTTTTTAAGCTATTGCATAGCTTCTATCGCGGGCCTTAGCGTGGAGACCGAATCCAGAAATTCCGTAACGAAAAAACCTAACGCTGTCACTTTAGTTCAGAAACTCACCTCTAGGTGGCATGCAATAGCTTTACCGCGGCAGTCCCCGAGTGCCACCCGACTTTTTTTTTAATCATAGGGGCAATCAAGGATTGGAGGAGGCCTACACCTAGAAGTTGGTTGTCACCGGTTGAAAGTTGCTAACTGTGGGTAGATATATGACATAATTCCAAAGAACGATAGGTTTTTGAGATTGTTGACTTTGCTTTTCTTATCAGAAATGTTGTGCATGTGACGATGCACTTTAGATTTGATTATTATTGATTTATGTTATTGAATGTGGTATTAGCGTTGAAAACTAAATAAATAGAATATAAATAATGCCTATTTTTGTACCATAATTAAGTTTTTCAAGTTAAAGTATTTAGTTACCTACCACACGTCCAGCCAGGTTTCTTTAATTAGATAAGTACCTACTTACCTACCTATTTGAAAATTATTAATAAGATTAGGACTTACTAATAAAGCTTGAAGGAGCATAAGTTCGTACTTATTCCTTTAACCTTCGTCTTCTGCTGCTCAGCTCAATCATCACATCACTATGTTGTTTAATTTATTATTATAGCAGACGATTAGATTCATTTCATCGATTTGAGTAAGAAGGAATAAGCAAACGTAGGTAGTTTCTGAAGAAAAGACGAATCTGAATTTCTAAACTTTTCTGTTTGTTTACCATTTTCTTTCGCGAAAAAACTTTTTACTTTTTTTCGACTGTCATGATCACGTCACGTCAAACATCATTTGACAGTGACAGATCAGGTAATTTCTCGTAAGAATGTCACTGTACTGTCTGTAGCCTAGTTTGACAGTGACAGATCAGGTAATTTCTCGTAAGAATGTCACTGTACTGTCTGTAGCCTAGCAGCCTACCTAGCCTATTTTCGTAGTTTTAAAACAAAAAAATCTAACCTATAATTTCCAAAATAAATCAAAATAAAAATATTAAATAACTCACGACTACTTGAAAGTATTTAAACGATATCACAATGAACAGCATTAGGTTAATCAAAAACCTACCTCTTCAGCAGTGGCGATCATTTACACGATGGTATGCATGTTTTAGAATGTAAAATATTTTTTCAGCCTGCAAAGATCGTAGCTAACGGAGTTCTACTCTCGTAGACTACATAAATTCTACTTTTTAAATTATTTCATATGTCACGTTTGTATTTCAGTGCGATTCTTCGCCAAGAGGTAGTCCAAGCTGCATCACCACTCAACATTCCTGTGCCGGAAGGTGTGGACAAGCCCGCGTCGCCCAAAATTGAGAAGATAGTGTCTGAGATCACAACGCTGACCCTCCTGGAAGTATCTGAGCTGAGCCAAGTGCTGAAGAAACGTTTGAATTTACCTGATGCTCCAGTGATGCCAGCTGGTGGATTCTTCGCGGGAGCACCTGCTGCTCAGGATGAAGAGGAGGCCGCACCTAAAGCTGTGAAGACCAACTTTACGGTAAGGCATTGTTGAACTCTTTTGTGTGTTTGGCCTTATTTGGTTTATTGAACTTAATAGACTTGATTGAAAAAAATTTACCCAATCGTGGTGACAAGTAAGTAAGTACTTATATATTTTTTTATAGAACAAACTTTCCTTTTAATTCCTGAACTAAAAATGGCTTTAAAAGTAGATAAATAATATTTTTCTGTCCTCTGTAACATTGTTAACACAAAAACTTTGTTGTTTCAGGTGAAAATGACCAAATTTGATGACAAGCAGAAAGTGGCACTTATCAAAGAAATAAAGAGTCTCCTAGAAGGGTTCAATCTGGTGCAAGCTAAGAAGTTTGTTGAAAGCGTCCCGACTGTTGTCAAGGCTGATATCTCGAAGGACGAGGCTGAGAAACTGAAGGAGGCATTAACCAAAGTCGGAGCGATCATAGAAATAGAATAGAGTTAGGTTAGCCATTTATATTTAATTAGTTGAAATAAAACCTAAGAATAGTTAGAAGGTTGTTTGTTGCATGACACCAGCGATTCAATTACAATTATGTTAACGGTGTGCTCACATGCCCACAATGTGCGAGGAGTTTCTTGAAAAAGATTGGCTACATTAGCCACATGCGGGCTCACCAAAAACATGACCAAAATCGGTTGGACACATTATTTTTATAAATTGTCACAACCCAAATCAAGCATGTATGATCATGGAGTTTTTAGGGCGTATGACAGAAGGCTTCTCAAGCAGGACCAATAATTTTACGGTTTGAAAGCACAGAATTGTTTAACAATCTATCAAGAATGACAAAGCAAACTATGCTATGAGCACTACATTTAAAAGAGCCTAGATATCGTTCTTTTTTTATACACAGGTATTTTATTATTGATCAAATATGGCTGCGCACTAAATAGCATGCATTGACTCTAAATCGTGAAATATGGCGTAAATATGAAAGACTTAATAGGTACTTAGCAGTAGATGTGGTGGGCTGATTAGATAGTCTGCCAGTTTATACACTTTAAGATATTCAGTTTTAGGGTTCCTTATTCAAAAGTAGTGAAAGGGGGACTCTATTACTAAGACTTCTGTTGTCCGTCTGTCTCTGGCATCCATCAAGCACTAGGTCTCAAGAACCGTGATAGCTAGACAGCTGAGATTTCTACATAATATGATAATAATAATGTACCTATTTATGTTGCCGGATGACAACAAAATTGTCAAAAATACTAAAAACAATAAAAACATATTTAGGTAGAGTGGGTCTCTACAACAAACGTGACTTTTTAGCCACTATTTGCTCGATGTAGAACGCTTGAAATATGCACAGAACAGTAATTGCTTAGGGCATTCAATATTTATTTATTTATTTAGGGGGCCACCAAAGACATCCCGCAATGACAGAACGGAACGGAACCTTTCGTTCGAGAGTCCGACTCGCACTTGGCTGATTTTTATTATTTTGCAAAGTAAATATTTATCCTTAAAATGTAGAGTCTATGACCCCGCAACAGTTTAAGCTGTGTCATGATGAGTTTTGTCTCCTGAGTCTATAGAAAAAGATAGTCCATCGTAGGTACTTGTGTACGTAGTGATGACGTACCTACTTTAGTCGTAGATAGTAACAATCTACACTATCTACACTTATTATAATTATAACTATAATATATAATAAATAATAGGCTCAAAAACTACTGGACCGATTTTAAAAATTCTTTCACCATTCGAAAGCCACATTATCCACGAGTGACATAGGCTACTTTTTATCCCGATATTCCCGCGGGAACGGGACTTACGTGGGTGAAAGCGCGTGGCGCAGCTAGTATCTATATAAAACGTGTGTGTATGGTACCTTCCTCCATTTTGTCTAATAGACTCTAACTAACTCAATGGTTGGTTACGTCATAATATAATATCTATTAATAGCTTATCAGCTTAAGATAAGGAATAGCTTTCTTTTTGATGACTTACATCAACTATTCCTTAATTTTCTGTTCATAATTATCGTAGTACTTGTGAAGTTTACCGCTAAATTATTTATTTTGGGTGTGTAGATTTTTTATATTTTTAGGTAGGTACGATCAGACGAATTTCATCCATGGTACGATTGAAGGCTACAGTTGTCATCGGTCATCCCATATTAGGATCAGTACTACTAGGTACCTACACTATAATATTTCTGAATGGTTTTCATAAGGCCAAGAAATCCATTAGTTAGCACATCATCTTTGAAGAGGACGTTTCAAAACTTGCTCAAACTTTCTTTATAGATTGGTCCCGCCTTATAAAATAAGCTATTACGAAGTCCTTTAGGCGGCCTAAAAGATACATCACCAGATTTAGCCAGTTAGCTCATTCGATAATAGTATAATGTTTATACGCAACCTAAAATGTAATAAATATTGTTAGCGGAGTCCCTTGTTGATGACTAATCGACAGACTGCACCTACATAAAAAGCGAGCGCATGGCGGTGCTCGCTCACTTTGTGCTTGGCTTTCGAACGAGACGGATGTCTCGGCTTCCTAGGGAATTTGTGTTGTTAGGTCGTTTTCTTGTATTTTGTAATCGTGTAGCCTATGTCAGTGCTTATTTTGGTTTAATGGTGTAAACTGGTGTTTCCTTTGCTTCCGTTGTCTATCCTGACCATCTCAAATTGTTCGCTTATAAAGATAATTTAGTTTTGATGATTTGACTATTTGTGTTAATAAAGTTGTTCTTCTATTTTTTTAAAGATTTTCACTTCTGGTTTCCAATATCAGAAGGTGGGATTCTTTTCCACACCCACTTAATCATTTTTACGGGTACTTGTATAAAATCGAAGTAAACACCAATTTTCTTTGTTCGAATAGTCTGATGACCTACATAGGTTTCGTCGTCGCGACAGGAGTGATGATTCGCGTAGTAACACCCGTTCTCGAAGTAGAATTCGTTCTAGGGGTAGATCTAGTTCGCAATGTAGGTCAAGGTCGAATCGTACTGTGCCACCCATCATCTTGACAATAGTTTTGTTCCGGCTTTGTGTTGATTTTGTGTTATTTTCGTGATTTTGTGTTATTTTCGTGGTTTTGTGTTTGTGCGATTAACAAAAAATCGTAATAAAACGTCTGGGTCCGGTTTAACTCCATTTATTTAACTTTAATACTTTCAACAATTGCTTCGATCCACAACCATCATCTCGAACTGCCGACCGTAGCAACTACCCCCAGTAAAAGATAAAAAGTCACACCTACCGTTGTAGTGACGTTCTATTATTATAGTGTTGTCATTACCTTCCGGGTATGATCGTTACAGTCGGCCATCCGTCACAATAACAAGTCCCTTTGTTATCTCTATTTAGGCACAGAAAATCTTTAAAATAAATAAGTAATACAAATCTCTTCTACTTACTTAAAATTTTAACGCTACTTATTTATAGCCAAACAGAAAAAGTGCATCAATTCCTGCACTACAATCTGTCTCAGCTGCGCATCTCACATAACACTCTTACTCGGCATCAAATCCACTCAAGCTCTGAGTTATGTATCTCTCATAACACTCTTACTCGGCATCAAATCCACTCGAGCTCTGAGTTATGTAGATGCCCTCTCTCTACTTAATTATAGCCAGACAGAAAAAGTGCATCAAGTCCTGCACTGCAATCTGTCTCAGCTGCGCATCTCACATAACACTCTTACTCGGCATCAAATCCGCTCGAGCTCTGAGTTATGTATCTCACATAACACTCTTACTCGGCATCAAATCCACTCGAGCTCTGAGTTATGTAGATGCCCTCTCATGTCACGTATTTTACCTATTCTTATCTGGCATCCAATCCGCCTCAACTCTTACAATAGTGTATCATCTAAGTTTAACTATCACATTTTCTGCTCTACTCTGCTCTACTCTGGCCTACTCTGCTCCACTCGGCTCTACTCTGCTCTACTCTGCTCTACCCTGCTCTACTCTGCTCTACTCCATTCTATTCTACTCTATTCCGTTCCATTCCATTCCTTTCCATTCCGTTCCGTTCCGTTCCGTTCCGCTCCGCTCCGTTCCGTTCCGTTCCGTTCCGCTCCACGTCGGTCGACATCGCGCACGATGTTTCCTCTCGTTGCGCTTAGTCGGCTCTGAGCGTGCAGGTGGCGCTCGTATAAGCCGGTTTTCATCATCATTGTCTGCCATTCTGAAACTTGACAACATGTCTTCTATGTACAATATTCAAACTAGGTATATTAACTTCTATTGTTCCTACAACTGGGACACTTTATAAATATTTAGCTATTTATTTTTGAAATGTAGTCAAAACAAAACTTTAATTATAATTAGGTATGATCATTTGAAAAAATAATTAAATACAATCACAAATCTTTATGAATAACGGGTAACTAATATTATAATTAGGTAGATATTAAGTGAAACTCGATCATCCAATTACCTACGTAACTTGCATTGACAGTATGCTGTAACATTATTTCATATCTTATGATGTCAGTTTGATTTATTACTATTATTTAATCAGTCTAAAAACCGAATTTAGATTGTATGTGCATGTACCTTATTGTTTCGACAACAACCAAACGAAAATAAAATAGCAATTTCACCTACCATGCAGGACCTGGTACCTATTCTGTCACATCATAATAATAGGAATTAATTATGTAATGGGTGTCAGAAAATATACCTATCACTAATACTAGTTAACTAAAAACAACCTAAAGGTATTCTTATTATGTAACTTCTTCTTCTGACCTTTCTGCATGCATTAGTATTCCTTTCTTACACTAATGTAACATGTCTACCTTATTAGAGGACTTAGACTATGTAATTGCAATATAAAATTTAATCAAAACATCACCTTCGTTTTCCATTAGTCCGTGGGCGTTGCAAAACGGTATATTTTGCGGTAAATCCCCTCTTCTGAACTAAAACGTCTGGGTCCGGTTTAACTCCATTTATTTAACTTTAATACTTTCAACAATTGCTTCGATCCACAACCATCATCTCGAACTGCCGACCGTAGCAACTACCCCCAGTAAAAGATAAAAAGTCACACCTACCGTTGTAGTGACGTTCTATTATTATAGTGTTGTCATTACCTTCCGGGTATGATCGTTACAGTAACTACCCTCATTTTGATAAAAACTTCTGGACGTTCGTCGAGGAATAGAGATCGTGAAAATGTACAAAGGAGAGATCGTTCAAGTAGTAGGAGTCACAATCGTCGTTGTCTGGCGTCAAATAGTCGATATGTTTGTTTGGTGACGCAAAGTCGTAGTTGAGTGGTCGAGTCTCAAACGACAGGTAGAGGAGTATCTTCGAAATAGAGAATACACTTCCCACTATCATCCTGATAATTGCTAATTGGTTTTTAATCTTATCGAAAAGGTTTTTAACAATGGAAATAAAAAATTATTGTGTGGGTACTTCCATAACTTTTTATTTGTTATTTTGTACGTGTTTATTTAACCAAGGTGCATTGTGCACCGTTATTGTGTGTTGTGCAGAACGAGTTCGAGCCGCTCTCGGTCACGTCACCGACAGCGCTCCTCCGGGTTGCGGAGTGATCGCTCGCGGGACAGGAGGTCCTGTGGCCGGCGATCGCGCAGCCACACGCGAGATGGATCGCCGCACCGGCGCTCTCGCGATCGGAGGTCGCGCAGCATCGCGCATGACGTTGAGGTACCTAGCTGCCAGGTACGTGCGGCGCGGTTCCCACCACGGAGTAACTGTGAGTCTTTTGATACCTACTAAAACGTTGCGTTGTTTGTGATCGAGGTATACGTCTTATGCCTTCAGATTTTGTTGCACTTTCTTAATACGGAAGTTGAGTATCTGGACTGACTAATTGAACAAGGTCAGGTACGGCCGAGCTCAGGTATGATTAAAGCTCGCTCTGAATCACCAAAGCTCAGTCAGATGTTTCATACTAGACATCCCTAATACTGACAGACATTCAGGTCAAGGTCATTTCTCTACCAAGCTCTGATAGCCTTTTTTTTTTTTTTTTTTTTTTTTTTTTTTTTTTATTAGGTTCCCAAAACTGGACGATACACTATGAACATACAAAAAAAAGTTAGGATACATGAAGATATACAGGAGTGTTCGACCTACTAGATGGGAACACGGCATGCGAAAAATGTTACATGTAAACATGAAAGTAAAATTTAGAAAAAATAATTAACATAAAATACTTAAATTTACTTGAAACTACTCATTTTGGAGAACTTTTAAAAAATCTCTTTATAGAAGAGATTGGTGTAAAAAAGATATCTATATCTTTATCAATGTGGTTTAAGGAAGACGACATACGGTAAATAGGGGAATGCTGGGCGTAAATGGTGTGAGTGATAGGAAGGCTGAGCGTTTTTCTATTTTCAAGACGGCTGGAGAAACGAGGGACGGCTAATAAAAATTTGTTGAGTAGATCGGGGTTATCAATGGTTCCATTAACGATTTTATGCAGAAACACAATATCCGTGAGGTTCCTTCTAGACTCAAGTGTATCCATTTTAAAGTGGGAAAGCCTACTGCTGTAAGAATCCAGAATGCGACATAGGTTATTGGCGTAAGTCAGATGGTATAGGAAATTTTTTTGTAGCCTTTCAAGTCTGGCGATATGGACTAGATACGAAGGACTCCAAATAGGGCTGCAGTATTCCAGAAGGCTACGGACGTAACAGTTAAAAAGTAGGATAGGAATTTCATGGTCCTTGAAGAACTTAGCTTGCCTGATTGCAAATCCAGCTAAGCGAGCGCCCTTTTTAGTGATACAGTCTATATGCTCTCGAAAGTCTAGTTTTGAGTCAACGACAACCCCCAAGTCACGCATGCTTGATACCTCTGTTATTGGGATATTATCGATGAAGTAGACGGCGGGAATGGAATTTATTTTTCTGGTAAATTTTAAGTGAAAGCATTTGGATGAGTTTAGAACCATTTTATTGCGGATGCACCAGTCGTTAATTATGCAAATGTCCTTTTGGAGAAGAGATATGTCATTGAGAGAGCGAATAGATCTGTAAAGTTTGAGGTCATCTGCAAACATTTGAAATTTAGATGTTACAGAGGTGCATAAATCGTTAACGAAAATAAGAAAGAACAGGGGACCAAGATGCGAGCCCTGGGGTACGCCAGATGGCACGGCTTTCGCAGAAGATTTAAAGCCACGAACCATTACCAGTTGAGAGCGGTTACGGAGATAAGACTCGCACCACCTCAGCAAAGACCCACAAATCCCAGCGTGGCCCAACTTTTGTATCAGTAACTCGTGGTTAACAACATCAAAAGCTTTGGAGAAGTCTGTATAAATTGCGTGAACTTCGTGCCTATCTTCCATTTCTCTTGTTATGTCACTGACATAACTGAGCAGATTAGATGCAGTTGACCTACCGGGCAGGAAGCCATGTTGCTGGGGTATGAATAGTGGTTTCAAGTGAAAGTAAATAATTTTTTGAACTAGCGATTCAAACAATTTGCCTATTGAAGACAAGATTGAAATGGGCCTGTAGTTTGCTATATCACCATGGTCTCCCTTTTTATGTATAGGTTTGATATGTGCTAGCTTCCATTTGGAAGGAAAAGAACCACATGCCAGCGATTTGTTGAACAACAACTGTAGTGGTAAAGCAAGTTGTGATGAGCAGGTCTTCAAGAATGAGGGAGGAATTAAATCAGGTCCCGGTCCTTTGTTAGTGTCAAGGCGCTGAAGTGACTTAAGAACATCGAGGTCGGAAAGACGACAAGAGCTCAGCGAAGTGTGACAGTTAATTGTGTCGGTAGGGAGTGAAGTTGTATTTGGACCGCAATGATAAATAGAGTGGAAATATTCAGAGAATAATTCACTGATCTGTTGTCCACCCTGAGCAGTTTGGCCGCCAAGGAACATTTCATCTGGAATATCACCGCTGTTTGATCTAAGGGATTTGATGAATGTCCAAAAGTATTTGGGGTTTTTTCTGATCTGTATTTTTGCCTCAGTTTTCATATTGTTCAAACATTGGGACAGCAATATGTCACAACGATCCCTTAACATTTGATAGGTTAGACGGTCACGAGGATTACCGTACAGTTTGAATCGATGATGGTATTTAGCTTTTTCCTTGAGATTTAGTTTTAGTCCTCTACTAAACCAGAACGGGTACTTATTACTACCCTTTTTACTAAGCGGTGTATTCTTGGTGATAATAATAATAATAATAATAAATCATTTATTTTCCTCTTACAAGGTTACATGGTGCTACTTATTGCTATGGTACATGTACTATACTTATTATGAGTAGGATTAAGATAGGTACCTACATAGATAGGTGTGTAGGTACCTATGTAACCAGTTATTGTTGCCAAGAACCTGTTTGTAAGAGGCTGGCGCCTGAAGTAGGTTTTAAAAAAACCTGTATTACAGGTCACCAGGTCAATTACTTCACGGACTCCAGGTCAAGCATTAGATAGTTATCTCCTAGTAGGTACAAGTAAGTGTAGCATGGTTAGAAGTTAGTAGGAGAACACTCCTTGTGAGTTGAGGTTATCTAAATACAAAAAGAAAACTAAAAACAAAAGATAAACTTAACATAATTATAAGAAACTTAATTATAAGAAACTTAACATTTAACTATCTAAGCCTCTTAAGTAGGTAGGCTACTATGGATTTGTGCGTGAGAGGATAGTGTATGTGTCTGTGTGTGTGTGAGTGAGTGTGTGTGTGAGTGAGTGTGTGTGTGGGTATGTATGTGTGGGTGAGTGAGTGAGTGCTTGGGTGAGTGTATGTGCGTGAGAGTATATTGTGTAGTCTTGTCCGGTAGGTACGTTTTGTATAGGCCATTTGTCTGAATTACTCAGGGAAATGAGTGAGTTGAGTATCCTTTGGGTAACAGAAATTAGTGACTGTTGATTGTTGAGGCGGGGTAATGTGGGTAGTTGTCAACGTGACAGTATGTCTTCAGTTTGCTGGTAGGTGAGAGTTTTGAGCCACTTAGTTACCGTTCTCTTACATTGAGATCTTAGCAATGGGTAAATAGACAGTGAAGCATTTACCTTGTTGTATAACAAGGGACCGAGCGAGCAAAGTGATGATAGGCATGACTAGATCGTAAAACTTATCGACACTTTCGTCTATGGTATCACAGGGTTTTAAAATATCAATCCAATCGATGTTATCCAACTCTTGTTTGATTATGTCGTACTTTGCTTTAGAAAAATTGAAGGCTTCGGATTTATGGACTTTGGGAACTTTAGGCGTGTGAAGTTTCATTGAAATAGACAAAGCTGGGTGGTGATTGTCTAGGTCTACCAGCGGAGCAGAACTATTGGACACTGAGAATGAGCTATATGAGTTTGTAATGACTAGGTCCAGTAGGCGGCCCTTATGGTTTAAAATCGAGTTCAACTGGTATAGACCGTTGAAAGGGAGAGCATCAGTGAGCAAGCTACATGTCGGGTCCGAAGAACAACCAACTGGTAGCATAGAATTTGTGTTCACATCATGTTCCCACATCAGTTTAGGAAGATTAAAATCGCCCACGCATAATATAATTGAGTTTTTTGATATTTTGTGTTGTACCAGGCTACTTAAGTGTTTAAGTGAGAGATCGAGGTGGGAAAATGTAATTGGTGAAGGATGGTACATGGTACAGATGTTGAGGTCGATGGTTGAGTTACCATGCTTCAGTTTAATTACCACCCAGAGATCTTCGAGGGCAGCAGACTCCCATTTTAGTTTACGGATGGGTGCATACTTTTTATGGACAGCTATAAGAGCTCCGCCACCGTCTTGTTTATTACTATTAAGGATGCTACGGTCGCAACGGAAAATTGTGTATCTGCTATCAATTATCTCGTGGTCGAAAATCGAGTCATTAAGCCAAGTCTCAGTTAGTAAAATAACGTCCAGATTTTGCTTAAGTACATTTGTTAGACATGTTTTAGTTTTAGTCCTAAGACCCCTAACGTTTTGATAAAAGATTTTCAAGCTACAATTTGGGTTTGATAACCAGGTTACCATTGAGGTAGGTAAGTTAGTTAATATTACAGAGAACTTAAGAAATTAATGCTTTTGACTACAAAACTCTTGGAGTTGACGTCCTTACGCATGTAGACCCTACCACCGCGAACCCAGACGAACTGGAACTTCTTGTTGGACCTTTGATCTTGTGTGCGTTTTTTTTCTGTACAGGGCGCTTGCTCCTGTGGACGAGCGGTCCGGTGGACAAGCGGTCCGGTGGACAAGCAGTCCTGTCAGCGTTCGATCCGTACTTGTCTTGGTCTGACATTGCTTGCGTACCTGTCAATAGCCACCCCTACGTTCTTATTCAACTCGTTTTCTTTCTTTCTTTACTACTTACACTTCGCTCACACTTAGGTAGGTCTAGGTAGGTCTGGGTTGGTTATGGTTATTGATGGTGACGTGTGTAATGGATGGATTGAGATGAGTCGGACAGATCGGTGGACGTGTCTTTCGATACATGTCGAGCGGTGAGACCCTTGGTACCGATCCCGATAACTGTGTGGACCTTTAATCGCGCGTGCGTTTGCTTTTTGTACAGGGTCCTTGCTCCTGTGGACGCGCTGTGGACGAGCTGTCTTGTGGACAGGTGGTCCGCGCACGTGCGGTCCTTGAGGCATGGTTGGCCCCTGAGGCACTGTTGGTCCTTGGGGCACAGTTGGCCCTTGAGGTACTGTTGGCCCTTGAGGTACTGTTGGCCCTTGAGGTACTGTTGGCCCTTGAGGTACTGTTGGCCCTTGACGCACTGACGCCGGACCACCGGTCCCAGCAGCTCCGCCCGCAGGCGATCACGCAGTCTCTAGAGCAGGTTCCGCCAGCGGCCGAGCACCGGCTGCGCCAGCGGCGAGCACCGGCTGCGCCAGCGGCGAGCATCGGCTGCGCCCGCAGGCGAGCACCGGCTGCGCCAGCGGCGAGCATCGGCTGCGCCCGCAGGCGAGCACCGGCTGCGCCAGCGGCGAGCACCGGCTGCGCCCGCAGGCGAGCACCGGCTGCGCCAGCGGCGAGCATCGGCTGCGCCCGCAGGCGAGCACCGGCTGCGCCAGCGGCGAGCACCGGCTGCGCCCGCAGGCGAGCACCGGCTGCGCCAGCGGCGAGCATCGGCTGCGCCAGCGGCGAGCATCGGCTGCGCCCGCAGGCGAGCACCGGCTGCGCCAGCGGCGAGCATCGGCTGCGCCCGCAGGCGAGCACCGGCTGCGCCCGCAGGCGAGCACCGGCTGCGCCAGCGGCGAGCACCGGCTGCGCCCGCAGGCGAGCACCGGCTGCGCCAGCGGCGAGCATCGGCTGCGCCAGCGGCGAGCATCGGCTGCGCCCGCAGGCGAGCACCGGCTGCGCCAGCGGCGAGCATCGGCTGCGCCCGCAGGCGAGCACCGGCTGCGCCAGCGGCGAGCACCGGCTGCGCCCGCAGGCGAGCACCGGCTCCGCCAGCAGGCGAGCACCAGCTGCGCTAGCGGCCGAGCACCGGCTTCGCCAGCAGGCGAGCACCGGCTCCGCCAGCGGCGAGCACCGGCTGCGCCAGCGGCGAGCACCGGCTCCGCCAGCGGCGAGCACCGGCTCCGCCAGCGGCGAGCACCGGCTGCGCCAGCAGGCGAGCACCGGCTGCGCCAGCGGCGAGCACCGGCTCCGCCAGCAGGCGAGCACCGGCTGCGCCAGCAGGCGAGCACCGGCTGCGCCAGCGGCGAGCACCGGCTCCGCCAGCGGCGAGCACCGGCTCCGCCAGCGGCGAGCACCGGCTGCGCCAGCAGGCGAGCACCGGCTGCGCCAGCAGGCGAGCACCGGCTCCGCCAGCGGCGAGCACCGGCTGCGCCAGCAGGCGAGCACCGGCTGCGCCAGCAGGCGAGCACCGGCTCCGCCAGCGGCGAGCACCGGCTGCGCCAGCAGGCGAGCACCGGCTGCGCCAGCAGGCGAGCACCGGCTGCGCCAGCAGGCGAGCACCGGCTGCGCCAGCGGCGAGCACCGGCTGCGCCAGCGGCGAGCACGCAGTCCTGCTAGCCAGCGAGCGCGCCTTACAACATGGAATCAGTGGAACAAGCATCAGCCTTGTTCCTAAATAAGTATCTGAGAGACGTCTCAATAGTGTTAAGAGAGATGGTATGTCTTTGTGGATGAATTTATTGTTGTAAGACGATGTATGAATTGACTGCCAGATCGTGTGTAAGAAGAGTATGGAACACTGGGTGTAAACTGGCAGCCTATCTTAAAAAGCTTTCGTTTTCAGATGAAGACGAAGATGATCAAGTTTCTGACACAGGTCCCTCCATGCCTGTGTTAGGCGCGATCCGGAGGCGAGTTCGCCGTCGGCAGCTGTCGCCGGTTCCAGTGGCATCACATCGCGTTCCCGGGTCGAGGACGACCCTCTGTCAGGAGAGGCCGTGTTAGCGGAGTCCCTTGTTGATGACTAATCGACAGACTGCACCTACATAAAAAGCGAGCGCATGGCGGTGCTCGCTCACTTTGTGCTTGGCTTTCGAACGAGACGGATGTCTCGGCTTCCTAGGGAATTTGTGTTGTTAGGTCGTTTTCTTGTATTTTGTAATCGTGTAGCCTATGTCAGTGCTTATTTTGGTTTAATGGTGTAAACTGGTGTTTCCTTTGCTTCCGTTGTCTATCCTGACCATCTCAAATTGTTCGCTTATAAAGATAATTTAGTTTTGATGATTTGACTATTTGTGTTAATAAAGTTGTTCTTCTATTTTTTTAAAGATTTTCACTTCTGGTTTCCAATAATATATTAATCGCGAGTGGAACCGTACGCCGCATCTGTGCAGTGAAAAAAGATAGGGCAACGGAATAATATATTTCTGTGCTGAGAGTCAAACCACGCGCACGATTATAGAAACATTTTTGACTTGAAAAAAATAACAGGTTCATTCATCCTTCATCCAGGGTTCCGTAGTTAGTGCCTGTGAAGTAATAAACCATACAAGTTGTGAAGTTAAAGTGAATTAAAAGCCCATTGTTTTAAATAATAATAGTGAAACAACTGCGGAATGAAGTAGGTCTTCTGTTTACACAAGACTGAGTGAACTCATTTTGATAATAGTTATCGCAGATAAATATTGTGTTATCAACAAATGAGGATTGTGTAGCAGTGAGTCAAGATGGACGTGGACCACCATGGAGTTTACGTGAAGTTTAAGGCGTTGTTTCGGAAAATATTTGAAGAGGGGTGGGAGATACCCCGATATTATTCAGAGAAGCTACTGAAATTTCTCTCTGATCCTAACAACGGTAAGTACCTACCTAAACAACATCAGATTTTGGTAGTTCACTAAACGCTTCAGAAAAGAGGCATGATTTTATGATACGTTGAGTTGTGTTGTGTTGTGTGTGACATTACCTATTATTTATTTTTAAGTTAGGTACCTATTCTGTTTGTTTTGTTCTGAATGATTCTGTATTTTCATGTTATTTAATTTTGTCATTTAATTAAGAAAGTGTCATCTTACCGCTCAACTGAATACCTACCTATCTAGGCATCAGTGGAACGTAAATTACTTCACCTATTAATAGGCTGACTTAAGTTCACTTCAAAGTAAGCTGATTGAGGTCGGCAATAAGTACGTAAGCATAGATCGGATGGCAATATCATGGCACAATCTGTGATCATCTACTATTTCCAACCAGTCATTTATTTATGTTTCAGATGAAGCGCAACATCTACTGCATTCACCAGCCTTCTCCGATCTCTTAGCAGATTCATTCACTAACAGACCGAAACTGTCTCCTTCAAACAAAACCTTTATAGTCGAGATATTCACAGAACTTTTCCGAAATGAGCTTCAATTCACGAAACTACAACGTCAGGCCTTCGATCTGTACTATACCGATAAAGATGCGGCTCAAAATAACAACAACCGCTTCGAATTGCGTTTGACATTTATTAAACTGGCCACTGTTCTCCTTACGCACACCTCTGGGATAAAGGCGACAGTGGCTGAGAAACCTTGGAAGTTAGTCCCTTACCTAGGCCTCCATCAGAGACCGGCGCATGTCACCAAGGTATTTTACGAATACCTATCCGAACTAGTGTGGAAACTGGATGAATACGAAGATGAAGCAACTCTGTACGAAGTCATCCGCGCCATTCTAAAACCTATCCACATGAGCGAGTATCAAACTTTAGAAGTCTTCGATACTGAGAAAGAGAAAACGTATTCCGAATCGGTTATAAGCCCGTTGCACGCTCTACTTGCCATATTATCTAAAATAGATAGATTCACCAAATCCAAATGTTTGATTCCTATCTTCGAGCACTGTTATATGATCGAAGCCCCAACACGCAAGCTAATGATAGGGACAAGAGATCCAGACATCATTTATCACATTGCCTTTATTGATTTTCATTTACATTTTGCGGCCATGAAGCATGTTCAAGAGGAATCTGGAAATTCAGAAAGTGATTTTTTGAATTTGCTGGTCGTGCGCTATATACGAAACATTTCATTACTCCTAAGCAAGAAAGTAATGGTTGAGCCTATAATGGAATTCATACTCAATGTAAATATATTTATGATTAAAAACAATCTCTATTCGTCGTTATTCGAATGGAACGGTGAAAAGTACGAGATCGGCGATCAGTTCGTCTGGCATCTAATGATTCCCATGCTTACGTATGTGACCACTACTACAAAATTTACTATAGAAGAATGCGAGGAAAGCATTGTGAGAAAGACGAAGTTGCTAACAGAACACATCACCAAAACTGCATACTGGTATCGGTATTTGCTGCAAAGAGTTGATTTGAAGAAGATAGCCATACAGAATGTGAAACAAGTGCTTAAGCTTAAAGGTCTGTTGAAAGAGAAGCAAGCGGGGACTTTGTTCTACACATTTTTTTACTTGCTTCAGAGTTTTTTAAGAAATTATCATAATGTTAATACAAGCGAAGAGATGATACCCAATAAAAATGTACGATCGTCTGATGACATGAAGCTGCTGTCACTCTCATTGGCCGCTATTAAAATGCTGTTGACTGAGCATAGCATCAGCTGGTATGATAACTTAGAAATAATCTGCCTTCAGAATGCATTGATCAACTTGATGGAGCAAGACTTACCGACGAAAGTGAGTTCCTTTATTCTTTTGCAATATTCGCTATGTCATTCGACCTGATAGTGCCCCTTGGTCTCTGGACCACCATAATCGCTGTAGTCCATCTTTCATCTAAGTGCCCGCCATCTTTACTTGAGATGCCGTACGTCCACAGCTTTAGCTTGACGTTTCGTAACCTGAAACCCCGTAATTTCCAGCAAGTTCTACAAGCGTTAGACCTGATCGAGATGAGCACACGGAAGTTCCTGTCACCGGAGATGACGTTGCTTGTGGAGAGCAAGAGCGGGGAAACCCTCAGCCTCAGCGGGACGGTGGCGGCGATGCGACGGTTCATACAACACGAGGATTGGGAAGTCCGCGATTCCGCGCTGAGTCTGCTACTCGCGTGCACCGATGTTGCCTTTGTCAGTGAGTATATGACGCGCGAAAAAAGGACGATGAGGGGAACGGGTGGAGTTTGTTTGCGCATAGGTCACTCGCTCAAGAACCGTAGTACGCGCTAACTAAAACAATGGTGTGAAGTGCGCCGCGTCACCCCTCCACCAATCCCACCTAAGAGTAGGTGCTACAAATTAGAAATCACCAACCAACTCTGCGCAAGATCTCGTTCGAGGCTAATTAGTTTACTTCAGATTTCTGTTTTCAGAATACGTGCCTCTACAGAAAATGATACTGAAGAATGAGCTGCTAGTTCTGGCAACGCAAGCAGCGCTCACCGACAGCGAGCATTACGTTCAAGCGACCGCGCTGAGGTGCCTCGCCGCGGCGGCCAAGATCGAGACCTTGTGGCGAGAGGTGATGAGTCACGAAGCTCGTATCTATGTAAGTGTTGTCTGCTAACAATTATCGCAGACAGAGAAACTAAGGTTTACACGTATACTACCTGGGTGGACCGTAGGCAGTTTGTTTACAACAGCAGTAGGTACCTATCTTTTTTAACCTGGGTTCTCTGATGAGCATCAACTTTGCCAAAGATGGTAGGTATTATAGAGTGTGTTTGTAGCAGAGACCAGTTTATATCTTGATCTCTGGTGGTCTGGTCTCTGGTTTGTAGTGAGGTAGAGTTGAGCAGGCAAAACGCACCGAGACAGTGTCAGTCACGAACCCTAGACCTTTATTTGTAAAAGCAATAGGAAAGCTAGTGGTCTGTCATTGCCGCATAGCTATCTACTATAATAGAAGTTGTATATTTCCAGGAGCATCTAATTCACATACTGCGACACAACTCAGAAAGTGCAGTGCGAACCGCAGCTGCCACTGTTCTCACACAAGTCTACGTCAACCAACACACAAACAAGACTTTCTACACGTGTATGTGTAAAGTCATGCTTTCAGCTGCCTTGGACGACCTATCCTGGGAGGTGCAGCTTGCAGCTTTAGAATTCTGGAAGTATGTCATCAGAAATCAATTGATAGACAGAGGAATGATGGATGATAAATTTCCGAGTGTAACGTTCTCTAAAGAAAAGAGGAAAATCATCGTCTTAGATGAGAAAGAAGTGAAACGGCAATTGGCTGGTGCAATGCGTGATTTATCATCGCACGGATGTCTGGATGCCCTGCACCGATGTTTGACGGAAGATTACAATGTTCAAGTGATAGAGAAAGCACATGAAATGACTAAAAAGTTAGTAGATATCTTAACCATTCATAATTTTCATGGAGAGCCTGAAAATGAACGTGAATTAGAGAAACGGGATAGTGACGTTGCTATTGATTTGGAAGATATAGAAGATATCACAGAAACCAGTGATTCTAAAACGAATCTGAACAACGAAGCAAACTCAGATACGAAGCAAGACCATGTACCGGCTTCGTTGAAGGAACGCGTACATACGAACGAATTCTTAGAAACTTACAAGCAAACTGACTATAAAATGTTGATAGGTAATATACAAAATTGGAAATTAGACCCACAACACATAAGTGGTGTGTTGGATGAAATTTTAGAAGGGCGGACACATTTAGAGCCCACGTATTGTATGGAATAGTGCTTATTATGTTTTTTGAATATTTAATTAAAAGTAAAGTAGTTTTTCTTTGTTTTCTTTTATTTTCCTTGTCACTTAACACCGAAACGATCCTTTATTTGTCTCCATCCAAAGCTGGTCCGGAAGAAACCGCTTCTTAGCGATAAGGCCACAAATGACGGCTTTATCGCTGAAAAGCGAATCTTTTTTTAGGTACTTTGATTTATCACAAGTTGTATTAAGATTTTCATTCATTTTTAATTAATTCAGTCAATAACAGCCGGTTTCTTAAGCGCAGATCATTTCCAAAATTAACTTATCAATACTTGAAAAGTTACAAATAAGGTATTAAAATGATACTACACAATTAATCAACCATGTTTATTTAAACTTAAAATATAACAATAAAACAAGATGCAATGTTGTAAAATATAAGTCTCCGCGGTACTTAGTAACAATCCAACGAATTAGCTTCGTTATTTTCTACATAAAGGCCGAGTACATCATCGAGAAGCGAAGATAAACTTCTTATACCATCATTCCACTTTCTCTTCTCATCTATAACTGCCTTAAAATCTTTACCCTTGACATACTCGACGTATGCGTACGGCGACGCGGGTTTCAGAAGTTTCATTTTCGGCTTACACACATCTTCCTGTTTAGTGCCCTGTAAACTCATGTGCCTTTCGTAAATGCTGGCTAAAAGATTAACATCTGTAGAGTTTAAGATCCCTTCTATAACGTTATCGGATGCTTTTATTTCCGAAGTTTCCGCTATCATTGCATCATCATCAATCTCTTCCTTGATAGAGCACATAATATCTTCAACTCCCTCGCCCGGACGGAGTTTCAAACATTCCGGTACTTTATACTTGTTTAGCATATCGTTTATCTCCTGGGACAAGTTAAGAGCCGCTGTCAAAACTTCCACATCAGTGTCCTCGTGCAGAAGTTTTATTAGGATCGTTAGAAGTCCAACTGACGCGAGCTCGTCGAGAATTTTAATGAGTCTTCTCTGTATTTCTGTTTCGTTAAGCGTCACAATTTTCCTTGTTTCTCTGGAGAAGGTAACGGGCGGGAATGTTCCGTCGAGCATGCCTTGGTCTGTGAGGAACGATTGGAATACGACTCTCCAGAATTTTAATGCGGCTATCTGTACTTCCCAGTGGAAGTCGCTGAGCGCGGCGGCCACCATTTGTTCGTATAGACTCTGCTTGAAGGATGGTGTCAACTTGAGGTTTTGGTATAACTCGGATAGGACACTGCACGCCTCTTTCCTGACGATGCCTTCTTGGTTACTGCAGAGTATGAACAGAATGTGCTCCTGGAAATAAATTAATAAAATCTATACTAATATTATAAAGAGGTAAAGTTTGCTTGTTTGTTTGACGGAGGTAATCTCCGAAACTACTCAGCCGATTTTAAAAATTATTTCACAGATGTGTAGAATGGATTGTTGGGATGGTTATAGGCTATATTTTATCTCTGTAGTTTTATTAATATACCCGTGCCGGGACGTGCTGCTAGTCTAATATAAATCGATTGGTTTCAATAATTCCAGATTTTGGCATAACGAAGATTGCTGTATTAGCTTCGTAGTTTTATAAAACTGTTACAAGAAATTTTTATTATTTCATGTGAGTTTATTTGCTAAGTTGCTTCGTAAAAACTGTTCCTGACGGCAATCAATCAATTGCAATTTGCTGTATGTACTTTTTTGCCAAGTGAAGTTTCTAGTCAAATTTCTAGTTCAAGCGTTATTTACCTGTATATTTGGGTTTTCTGCCATCAGCTGTTCCCATAACGCATTGATCTTGCTAGCCGCCCCCAGACATTTGAGCGCGGACACTTGTACGTAAGACTCAAAGTCGTGGAACGCTATGCTAGACGCCACGTTTATTAAATTGTTCTCCATTATCTGCTTTTGGAATGACGGGTACTCTGAAACAAGCATACTTGTTATTCGATTTAGGCCTATAACCGGCTAAGATATTGCCTAACATAACAACCTATTGAGAAACCCGCTATCTATACTAATATTATAAAGAGGTAATGTTGGTTTCTTTGTTTGATGGAGGCATCTCCGAAACTACTCAGCCGATTTCAAAAAATCTTTCACCGTTGTGTACCCGATATGTAGAATAATGGACAACCGGGATGAATAAAGGATATATTTCATCCCGATAGTTTCATTAGTAGGTACACCCGTGCAAATCCGGGACGTGCTAGTTTCGAGAATTGCATTTACATGTTTACATTCTACGAGCACTTAAGACGCATGTCATAGTATAGTGACGAATGATAAGCCAATATTGCCCCCCTACATAGGTACGATAGCGTATGTTTGTTGCATGAAAACATTTTAACAGTTTTTTTCTCGCATCTTCGAAGCGATATAAGTAGGTACAAAAATATGTAAGGACAGTTACTAATGGTAGGTACTGTAAGATTTTTATATTTTTGGGTTTTTAAAGCTATGGGTGTAAATTATATTGCCTCCATCTTAGTGTTTCATACCATTACTTAAAGACAAACCATTTAGCGAATGGCACTTTGTTGACCCAAAGCGTGCTGCCAACATACAGTACATACACATAAAAAAATCCTACTAATATTATAAATGTGAAAGTTCGTATGTTTGTTAATCTTTCACGCAAAAACGGCTGAAACGATTTGGTTGATATTCGGTATGTAGATAGGTGATACCCTGGATTAACACATAGGCTACTTTTTATCCCGGTATATTTCGAGAACGGGACTTGCGCGGGTGAAACCGCGGGGCGCAGCTAGTTATAAATAAACAAAGAGTTGACGCTGCGTGGAATGTCGCAAGGTTACTAAGCATTAGCTTGTGTTATGTATGGTAACAAGAAGCTACAAGTACCTTTACGTTTTTGTTAATATATACACTTTAGTACAAAAAAACAGTCGGACCCGGAACATTTACAATATCAAAACATTAGTAAAGACAAACAGGTAAAAAACACAAGTAGGAACGATAAAACTAAAACTAGTTAAAGATGATGCCGTTTTTTTATTTCGATCGTTATGAAAGGGACGGCAACATCTTCAGTCACTTTAATTTAAGTTTTGGCGCCACCAGAATCTCCACAATTAAACTACTATATACACACTTACAACGGGATATTTTAGTTCAAGCAGACGTTCCAACACCGAGTGCTTGGGAAGTGTCCCACGGTAGGTCGTTCCTTACCTAGTTAAAACTATAGTTAAAAAGGTTAACGAAACTACTCACTGACTAAAGAGATTTCTGTGCACACAAGCAGAAGCTCCAAAGCCGAGTCCCTCACCTCCCAGGATAGGTCGTGTATCTTGTTGAAGATGAGCTTCCCGATGTGGTCCATGGGAGTGCCGGGTTTGGACTCCAGGAGGAGAGCCAGATTCGGGGAGAGAAACTTCTTCACTGTCATCGATATCACGTTTAGTGATGCTACTACGTACTGGAATAGAAATAATTTGATTTGTTTATCTTAAAACTTTAAGAACTTTATTTTCGGAACATATGAATAAGGTAGGTATATAGGTACCTACATTTACTTGTAACATATAAATAAGGTACATTTACTGATAGTTTCGAGCTACGACATTAAGGCTTCGTGGCCGAGTGGTAAGGCAGTCCGGCTTGAGGACGATCGCTTGTATCTCGCGGGTTCGAATCCCGTCGAAGCCCAAAACTTTTAGTAAGATTTTCCATTTATAAATGAAATGCTTAAGTGTGGTTTAACTTAACACTACAAAAATATATAAACTTTAGGCTCAAGATTCCTAAAAACTTCCATAAACTAATTCAAAGTTCAGAGATGAAAAGATTAATTTATCATTTTTTCAGTTAATTTTAATTGACCAGTCTATCAATTACAATGTCATGTGAACCGGTCAGAAAATCATTATTTGATTAAAAAACTACAAACGAACATGATTGTTGTGATTCGTAAGTGAATCATCGAAATGTACATACATCACACCACACACATCACATCATACATGACTCTGCAGTTCATCTATTTGATTTGGTTTATTAAAACTTTTGAATAAGTTGCCATGCTGCGAGTTCTTAAAATAAAAATAGAGATAACAAAAAAACACGTAAGTATGTATGTTCATTAGGTGTCTCCAAAAAAAAAAGGATGGTTTATGCAGCTACGGCGTTATAAGTTATCACGACAGAAAAAGTCATGTGTCATCATTATTTCTTACATAGGTACTAAACTTTACTGTTGCTTCACCATACCAATAGAAATAAATGCCAATTGTAAACAACTTATCTTCATATTGGAAGACACTAGTTTCTTGTTATATTCGTAAATGTAGACAAAAAAACTCATGCTAAAAACTATTATGAAACAGTTGGTTTTTTACTGATTTATACTTTTTAGTTAGTTTGTATGCGCAAGTGGCCAACTCTGGAGTTTTTAGGCAGTCTTATCGCATCCGCCACGGCCCTTGGTAAGAACGGTACCTACGTGGATAAAAGAACTGAGACGTGGGAGAAAGCAGAATAACAATCATCTAGCAATTTAGAACAGCTTTTCTTATGCAAGAATAGTTATTCCAAATTCTATTGTAGGTACTTACTTTTGTAGTCAAGTTTTGCCTCTGCAGTATGCTATAAACCAAAGAGTAGAGGCAAATAACTTCAACACTTTCTCTCCAGTGAATATTGTGATTCTTGAGTAGACACAGTATGGTATCCATCACATACGTCATCACTAGAAGTTTGTTCTGTTTATTCTCATATTGCTGACACCCAGTCTCCGGCTTCGCAACACCAAACTCATCAACAGGATCATACTCGCGGAGAACGTAGAACATTACTTGGAATGACAAATTCGCTTGTTCCTCGTCCAAGTGACCTTTCAAACAAGACATTTTCTTCACACTTTTAACTATAATCGGCATCGCGTCGAGCTCCTCGATCAACGACTTCAAAGCGTATGCTGCTTTTGCAGTGTGCTCGAAAGTAGCGTTCATTAGTCTTTGTATAAATTCATCAAATTGTTCATCTGGTCCACTACCCATCTCAGTCTTATCGAGCTTCACAAACACCAAGAGGGGAACAAGGCACATGAATAGCATCTGATTGCTGATAACGAAACTTTTGTCTTGAACCAGCCAGACCACCTTGTCTTTATCCTTGCATATCTTCCAGAATATCTGAATAGTATGGGTGCAGAACGCAAGCGTCAACGAAGCGTTCCGGCGTTGAATTAAGAATTGTATTACATTGAAATACGTAGAGTTTATATCTACGAAATCATCCATAGTGAAAACCACGCCGGGCCCTGCGGGCTTGGTAAGGAAACGTTTCGCAAACCCGAACCAATAAACCAGTTTGCCGAGAAGTAGCACGGTTTCCTCTCTATGTATTCTGTCAAATATGACGTATAAATGCGTGTTGATCTGGTATTCTTTTACGAGATAATCCATGAGGATGGAATCCTCTTCTATTCTGGGGGTGTCCAGAATCACAGTCAATATATGAAGTGTTGGATCAAGTGTTTGCCCGATTACATCTTCCTCCTCACTGGACACATTCATAACATTCAGAAAGTCAATTTGAGTGAGAGGTGCCAGGATGACGGAAAGCACAAGTTTTATATTAGGGAGGTCACCAAGATCGTTCAATCTCCAGAGGAATCGTGCTGCAAATTTGTAGGATTGGCGCTTGACAAATATGGTACATTTTTCATTGCACATGCTCAGGATTTCCTTCCATACCCCGGTTTCGAGCAGCCAGCTTATCCCAGAGTTGTGCTTAGCTACTGCCAGAGCTACATTCATGAATGCGACCGTTAAGCTGGCGTTCACACATGCAGGGTTAATCTCCTTGAATCCCTTTACAATTTTGTCTCCCTGTTTGGTGTATATTTTGCTGAAATGGAGTTCTCTACACGAAATAGTAGAGAGAATGCGTATTATGAAAACTTTCACTGAGTTGTGTACATTGTCTATGTGATTGAGGGATTCAATGATAAGGTCTGATATGAGTGGCATATTCCCAATAGTAGATATTTCTGTAACAATGAGAGATGACTATGAGTTCATTCACATAGATGCATGGCATGTGTGTAATAATCCTGAGATTCTTAGGCGCCGCACACGTGTAGCTGGTGGCGGGCACTCACTACAGCAGAAAATATATGAAAAAGTATGTTACGTGGCTGCCGCTGGCTACCGGTGACTGTGGTCCGTGGCCCTAAGTGCGGAGCCTTAAAGATTAAAATCTACGGATAATAATAATTCATTTGCACTAATTTTTTTGTACATTTTTTAAAACAGTGTGTCTGTACTGTAACACACAATTTCTCATACTTGACTACAAATATAAGCGGTCTCCAAATGCTCTCTTAACCCTGTGTCTAATGCGCTTAAGGTACGCATCCATTGGCCATCGCCGGACGCACTGCACGCAATGAATTTTAGTTTGCTTTGAATGATAAGATAAGATAAAGATTTGTTTATTTGCAAGAATGCGTGCGTTGAGTCTGGCGCGGGCCAATGGATGTGTACCTTAAATGTTCGTTTTCATTTCTACATATAGGTGTTTTAAGTAGGTAGGTACTTAACCTACCTAGGTACTTATTTCTGTGTCAAGGTTAATGACACCATGATAATCTTGTCCTATTGGCAAGCACATTAACAGATTTATTTGAATCTTTTCTGTGGATTTCTGTTATCTGACTAGATTTTGCAGATATGATCAGTAAATTTGCAATCACATACAAATATGTACTTAACATTAATTTGAGACCAACAATTCCTAACTTTTAAGGGACTGTTGTAGCCGAATAATAAACATACAAAAGTGAATACTTGTGATAAAAAAGGGCTATGAACTTATCTATCTTAGTAAGTAAGTACTATTTTAGTAGGTACTTCTTTTTACTTCATCTGTTTGCACCTACTGATAATGATCAGGCACACTGAATTATCTAAGTAAGTAGGTAAATGGTTTTGGTACATTACCTGGATCCGAGACATTAGTTATTTTATGTATTATGCTGTCTGCATAGTAACTATTCATTACATAGCCAGGCTCCACTATTTGACCAAACAAAATCTTCAGTTTGTTTTGAATGCGTATAGCCTCCATGGTCTTTTTTTACAGCATTCAGTCAGCGACGTAAATTTTAAGCTTGATTAAAATTAACAAAACTGATTTACGGGCGGGCACTGTTTTCTTATAAAGCGGAACTTTTGAACAATTTATTTAGTAGCACCTCTCCTTTCAGGTAGACAAAACAAAAGTACTCAGTGCTGTGCTGTGCGTGTGCTCGCTCAGTGCTCTCTGTGGTGCTCTCTCTCTCTACTCCACAGAACATAATACTCAAGAGCTCTACTCTACTCCTTGCTTGATGCGAAGTTGCGGACGAATCTCTTGAGTATTATGTTCTGTGGGACGAATAAAATAAAATAATAACCAACAAAATCCATCCATTCATTCCCGATTGTGCTGTGCCATGAAATTAGGGAGGGGATGGAAAAAATATTAAGTTTTAGAAACATCGATTGAAAATTATTTTTCCCAAACAAATAAGATTAACATTTTTTCCGTTTATGAACTTCATTTATCTGCAACAGCAACATAGGTACCTATTAAACATTTTCCAAACGCTCCTATTATAGCAACTTTTGTTTTGTGGATTATTTGCATTTAAACAAGAAAATACTTAAATTATTTTGTCGCAACTGAAACGTACAAAAAGGAAAGTATGAAAGTTACGGTCTAGCTGTGAAAGAAGCCCAGAACACTAATAGGTCCTTTTCACAGAGAAAGAACATGTAAAACTCTTCTACCGCAACTTGTAACTAAGATTATAGGTATCTGAGAAAAGGGCTGAAATAGAATTACCTAAGTGAAAAAAAGGTTTTTTAAACAATAATTTGTGTGCGTTTCGTGCTAATGTCTATGTGATGAAAACAAATGCTTGGGATTCTTCCTCAGAACTTTGATACCAAAAGCATTATATCTTCTACCTACTCGTACCTAGTTTTGTTTCTGTAACCCCAAGTGTCTGTAACATGCCTCGTTAATATAATAAGTTAGGTACCTACCTACAGGTTACTCTCCAGTAGAAGAGTGAGTGTCCAACTCTTTAGCCTTTAATTCACCTAATTATGTGAATGTCACAAAATCCAATACCTACCTATAAAATTCACTAAACTTTTAGATCATTCACAATCCTAAGCATTTTTAAGCGTTTTCATAACATGGACACTCGCACACAATAAAAAAGACGTGTGGTGTGTTTACCGCGGCAGTCCCCGACTGCCGCGGTAAAGCTATTGCATGCCACCTAGAGGTGAGTTGCTAAACTAAAGTGACAAGCGTTAGGTTTTTTCTGGATTCGATCTCCACGCTCAAAGCCCGCTATAGAAGCTATGCAATACCTACCTACCTATATTATAAATGTTATCAAACGAATAGATCTAATCGAGTTTTTCACGATTGTTCAGGCTCAGAAATACTAAGTTACTAATTTTAAAATCGTTTTCTTGCACATTCATCCCATCCCTCTCTATTTTAGGGCAGCGATAAAGTCAAATCCGTCAAATCAAGTTAACTCACTCAACGTCAACGTCAAACATAGCATAGCATGTCATGTCAATATCATTTCAATTTCAATCTTCTTTCAATCCAATCCTTGTTGAGGCCGCTTTTTAAAAATGTTCTTTCTCTTTCTCAGTCAGTCTTTTTAGCAAAATTAAACAAAGATAATCGTATGTTTGCTAACTTCTCCTGGGAGTTTAAAGTTGACTATTCCGGTCATTTTTATAGTTTCGTTCATTCATTTCAGTTTACGCTATTGGACGTAAAATAACGTACATCATTCATAGTCATACGGATTTTTGTACTGCAGTGATTGTTCTAGAAGTGCAAAAGTTTTCTGTCAAAAAATCATCTAAAAGTTAGAAAAACCACGATCACATTTACATCGTATTTGTATTAAAAAGTTTGGTGCTTGTGAGACAAGAATCAGAAACACTACGTTATAGTAAGGATTGTTTGCTTGATAATCTCATTGGTGAAGTGAAATTAGAAATAATCTCTTGACTGAGATGCCTTTACGTGGTGGTAATTTCGTAAGTTACTATTCTACTCAATAGTTATTGTTGTTTTAGTCGTGTTATGCATCATTGTCGTTAGTAAATTGCACGTTTATACCCCGAAGTGTCGTCACTGCCCTTGACTAACACCGGCGGCGGCGTCTGGCCCTTGTCCACCGACACACTAACCTAATAAAATTGCATATTCATCTAGTAAATATGGTAAATTCTGATGAGTTTTAGTTTTGCTCGTTTTCTGTTGCACCACATTTCTGGCACATGTCCAGTGTAGTATCCTTGACTGTGATGTTATGAAATTGATGGTATTTATTTAATTACATGGTGTTGTGTTGCTATGGAGTCTGATTGCGTGGTCTTCCACAGGGCGATTGATACGTGCCTGCTAACCAAAGTGTTCCCGAGTGCCTCCTAACTGCCTGCTGTTTGAGGTTAGTTACATTTTATGTTTGTGTTGTACATTATTCTATCACAATGGCAAGCTTTAACTAAATTATATTAAATTTACTTTGGACTTTGGCCTTCAATGTTGGTATTAGGCAGCATTTTATTACTCATTGATCAGCCAAAGTATGTTTTAATCCTTATTATAGGTGTCTGAAAAAAGTTGTACTTAAATTGTTATCACTCCATACATTCAGGGTCATGCTTGGATGAAATTCTGAAATGGGATAGTTTGTCGGGAACAATCCCAACAGGTTGCTTCCAACCTAATAACCTAAATAACTGGGGATCTTTGAGAGAGGCTTAAGTCCAGTAGTGGAAGGCTGAAATAAGGCGTGAAATTATGATAAATGATGAGTCATTATTGATATCAGCTTCTAAGTGATGAACAGGATCGATTGAGGTTTATAATCAAAATAAACCAATTTTCATAGTTGAAAACTAACAGACCCAGCCAAGTACTTGCTACTAAATGATGTGTGCCATGGGCAGTGAATGAGTTAGGGATGATTATAATATTACGCGGGGCATGCTGTGTATCTTCATTATTCTTATGTATTACTTGTGTACTTCTGATATTATGTTCGTCTGTGCTGTGTGTTTTCAAAATAAATTTCTATTCTATGAAAGAAAGAAAGAAAGAAAGAAAAATATGTTTATTTCATAGGACCTCAAGGATCGCTCGAAAACGTACAGTCTTAAAAACTAGTTGACTCTATTGCCTGTTCCAAAACAATTCCCTACACCAGGGAAAGAATCAGGCAAGAACCTGGTGGTCTGGGCCTAGCTTTTTTTTGAAGCAATCCCTTAACAATCTAAATAGTCAAGCTTCAGTGAGAAGCCAGTCAAACAAACAATGTAAGGCATGTCAGAGCAATTAAAAGTAAATGTAAAATTATCAAGATATTAGCACCTTATCAATCACCTTATGTGGTATGCATGGGGCACGGATTTGAAAAGGGAACACAGGGAAAGTTAAAGTATCAAGCAAAAACCTGGTGGTTTGACTTTCTGTATTATGTTTGAGTTACGTAACCTGTCTGAACCCATCTAGCTACACCATGATTTGTCGCTCTAGTCTGAACATGGACCCATTTAACTTAAAGTATTCCCAACACATTCATTGCCCCAAGCAAGAAGCTTGTGGTTTGACTTTCTGTATTACGTTTGAGTTACGTGACCTGTCTGAACCCATCTAGCTACACCACGATTTGTCGCTCAAGTCTGAACATGGACCCATTTAACTTAAAATATTCCCAACGCATTCATTGCCCATGGCACACATTGTTTCGTAGGAAATAGTCAGGCGTTAGTTTTTTACTTAAAACACGGTTTATGCTATTTTTTAATGTGTCCCTTATTTTATAAATTGAGCATCTTCTAACTTTAACATAGTCTAACACAATTTTTTAGACTTCCCCTCAGACCCTCAGTAGCCATTAAAAACTAAACCAGCACAAAGAAGATAATGCAAAGGTTGATTAATTATTTTACGTCACAGATATAGTTAGATTTATTTCATTAGAATTCCATTAATTTCAATTACTTATAATCAGCGTCAATTGATAATGGATCTCTGGCCGTGATAAGTTTTTGGCTCGTATAACAATGTGGGCGGGTCGTAGGTGTCACTCGCTGCCTCGGAATGATCTATCAAACTGCCAACACTTTATTACCTGGATATGGAGTGGACTTGTGAAACACCTTTAAACTTGTAGCTGCGTTTGTGTTGTCGTTAATCTAAAGAGACGTTTACTGCAACTGTTTGGAAAGGAGCTGTTTGCTCAATAACTTTTGACTCTGTACTTCCCACGCGAAACGACAAATCTGATAACAGGATACGATTTCTATATTTTAATTTAAAAAGTATAATATTCTTGGACATTCCACACAGCGTCATCTAGTCCGAAGCTAAACAATTAAATGCTTGTGTCGTGGTGACCATTACCAAATACGTTTTTAAAGTTGGTTGATTTCCTTACATTAGAGAAAAAAGGACTTAACATTTATAAAGCCTTGATGTAAAAATGAGTTTTCCTGATGCAAAAAAGGTTCTATTCTTGTACAATACAAGTTCAAGAAGAACTTCTATTGCTTATTTAGGTGTGATGTGTAGGTAAGGAAATAAGGAAAGCCTACTTAAAATACCCTTGTATAAAACAAGTCAGTACTACAATTTATATTTCGTACTTGACTTACTTTGGTATCATCACTTCGATAAATCTTTAACACAACTGTTTGAAGTAGGGCCATGAACTATTGACCTCTACCACAGTGTAAAAACACACAGAACGCTGGTATAGGCCGCGCCACGTAAAAAGAACGATGAGGGGAAGTGGGAGGGATATAGATATGCTCGTAGTACAACCTTCGTATTATCTAGCGATAAATTCTTCAAAAACTAGCCCTTCAGTTTGTGCAGCAGTGAACTGAAAAGTACTTGCTCTATTTAGTTTGCAAGTATTAACCATGTCTTTCAATGTTTACAGCCGGTCTCTCTAGCGCTGATTATGATCAAAGGTCAAATCACGTGAGAAATGTCAAATTAAGAACAAAATTTAACTTGTCATGTAAATTGACCATGAATTTTTGGAGATGATCTGCGTTTGAGAAACCGGTTGTAAAGCGGTCTACACACCAAAGCCGCCGGCCCGGCCCGGCACGAACAAAATATATATCTTTGTTCGTGCCGGGCCGGGCCGGCGGCTTTGGTGTGTAGACCGCTTAAGACTTGTAAGTTATTAGGTGTTGAGTAGGCTCTTTAGTCGACTGGCTTACCATAAACTTACCATTATGGCCATCAATACTGCTCAACACTAAAGCGTCCTCTATAATATAGTCTATGTTTGTATGAGTCGCCCCGATTATGAAAGCCACATAATAACTCTTCGAAGAAATGACACAGCATGACTTGGACTTTTCCTTACAAAACCTATTATTTGACGGAAACTAGTGCCAGGCATTTGCCCTGCCCTTACAAAAGGTTTGCACTATGAGTAACAAAACTAAATAATGAGTTTTGGAATGTCCCAGCTCGCTTACCAGATGTGTTTGCGGAACGTTGTTATCAATGAAATGATTAATCGCTGATTCATCGTCACATTCGATTTGAATAACGTGTGCCATTGCATATCTTTATGATTATGATTGCTTATCAATCGATTTCTCATAATTGTCGTGATACTACTAACGGCATAATTATGTTACGAATAAAGTTTGATGAATCCGTTTCTATGACTCTTAGTAAAAGTAAAAGTTGACGGAAGCCCTATATGCAACGTTCCAACGCAACTCCCTCCCTACCTTTCCCTCCTATGTTTATGGTGTGTAGTATTTGAAATATTTTTCCTAATAAATAGTTATTTACTGTACCATAGAGCCTTGATCTGATTCTCGCAATACATTGTGAACTAGCAAAGTTTTCTCCAGTTTGAAGCGTTTCACGCGTAAAATTGGACTTGGCACACTTCGGGTATTAGTCACGTTCGTAGTTTATTTACCTGTGTTGTGTTATGGAATTAAGAAAGGGCTTTTGTTTCACTTTTGCTGTGTAAGACTAGGAATAATTTTGTTATTGGAATCTTAGAATATATTAGCTTAAAAGCACTCAGAAAAAGTGACATTTAAACCAAATTTTTGTAGCCCCCTAGGCCCTATCTAGCGCGGAAAAAAATATATTCTGAGAAACAAGATGAATAAGAACAGAGACTTGAGAACAGCTACTACTGCATATTGAGTTTAGATACCTACATAATTTAAAAATGCCTTTAGTGCAAATAAATTCCATAAAGTTTTTAATTGAACATTCGAGCCAGCATTGATGAATAATACATTGGTCTTCTGGATTGTCTTCTGCCTTGTCAATATGGGGTATATTTCACAAGTTTATTTTGCAGGAGCAGCTCTCTTTGCTATTATAAGCTTGCAGACATCACTTTGAATAACGTTCGCATGTTCAGTTTTGTTTGTTTACCGCGGAGATCGAAACCAGTTGCGTTTGTTTCATGTTTCTACTGATCAGGGTTTACGACATTTAAATTGAGTTCTACATTCCATTAGACAAATGTCTATGCTATATTTAGCGTGACGCGACAGTGCTAACAAAGACTAATTTAGTCGGACTGGTTTGAACGCTAGAAAAGAACGCACGTTAGTCATACATCAATAGTTCGGTACATGTATCAAATTCAGGATACGTCAGTCGATGAAGCGTATCGTCTCAATGACACTAAAATGTCGGGTATTGTGTTACCCCATAATCTACTTGTACGACTTCTTCGAATTATTGCTCTTAAACTTAGTCTGGATGATAGTTTCAATGCCCAGTAGGTGAATCTAAGCTAGCATATCTATAGGCTATGGAATTAAAATTCTTATAGACAGAATTCTATGTACTCTGGACGTTTGATGTGTTGAGCCTCTCATCGATTTTCTGTGTACTCTACAATTATGCAAGCCATGCTAACACGATATAACTCATCCTCGCACCTCTAGGTACCTATACGATAAAGAGAAACGGGGCTCTATCTAACTGAGTGGAAAAATAGGTTTTGGTTTCTCTTTTCGTTTGTACGAAAACATGGTAACAGACTTGTAAAACTATGGCAAAATTATAAGTCTGAATTTCTTCATTCTCTGAAAATCCGATGTTTCGAGCCAAAATGGAAACAGATGTTGTCATAATCAACTGAGAAAACCGCGTCTCGAGAAGTAAACTGTGTCATGCATGTAATGTACCTAGTAACAAGAAATAAATAACTTCGGGAGACACTAACGGCGTCCAAGTCTGCCAGACAACAATAAAGCTAACGTACAAACTCTTGTCTTCTCTGTGAAATATGGATTTGGAACATGAAGTACTTAACCTACAGGCGAGAATAATGCTTAAACATCCGTATTTTGATAATTTCGAGTTCCGAGAATTTAGTACTTATGTTTGATTTGAACATGAGCGAACGAACAGACGATTCTCAGAGATAGCTAAGTAAATAATTTTCTTTGTTAGTTTCTTTCTCTTAGGAATTTCCCGCGATGATTATGCTACAGATAAGAAAATTAAATGGAAGTAGAACATAATCTAGTTGATGTTAGGTAGTTAAGAGAAAAACGAGAGGAAAATATGTGATTACATTTTTGATAATATTGCCTCATAAAATCTATCTCACAACCACATAAAATGTTGATTGAATTGGCCAGCACCAAAGTGTGTTAATGGGTGTAATCTCATTTAAAATATAGGGCATAAATGATATAACAGTGTAGGTAACGTTGAAAATTTATTTGTCGCAGCGCCAGACTATGAAATTACCATACTTGGCAGAGTTCTGTTATTCAAAGTAACTTGACATTCTAAAACTTTAACTTACATCATGCAAGATTATCGATCTGAAAAGTCTACAACACGCTATGTAAATTGTATCTTCTTCTTACGGTGCCTCTCTATTACGAAAGGTTTATTTTTCAAATGTTTCTTTGTCTAATTCTAGCCTTAACCGGTCTTCTACTCTCTTTACAGTCAGGACATTTTTCCTAGACAGGTGTCCACTCTCTAATGTAGGGAAGATGCCAAGATGTTCTACGTCTTCCAACCCTTCTTTTGCCAGCTTCATGTAACATTTATTCAACATCATATAGGTACACTTGAGTTTTTTGTATCTCTATATATTGAAGTACGAACCAGTATAATTATAAACATACTATATAGTTCAAGGATCATCCATTTACCGTCTGCTACGTTGTGTCGATTAGCGTCGCTTGATCGATTAGTTGCGGGTCAAATCTAAAGCGTTAATGCGACTTTAAAACCAGATAATGTTAGGTTCGTATATAAGGTGACTCAACCATGATGCCAGAAAATGTAAATCTATAAGATTCATCTAAATTCGAATAAGATTATTTTATCAGTCTTTTCTTACAAAGTAAATTATGTAAGTTGTAAGTTTCTGTTTGATACAGTAGGAAACCTTTAAACCGATGTCAATGGCCTGAAATGTTAATCCGTGCTTAAAACGCTGTAAGTAAAGGACAACAAAAAACTACCACCTGCCTCTGCTTGATTCCTGTTAATAAGGTGACACTTCCCATAGGTATGCGTGACAGACAACATTATTTATCTACGCGAAACACGTAAAAATAACATTTCGTGTACATAACATAATTATCATGAAACGACCTTGATGGCCGCCTAATACGATTATAGTTCAACCTAAAAGTCTTTTAAAAGTTTTATACCTACTGCAATGTCAATTATTTTGTCTCAATCTGACATATTTTTTGCTTACTGGGCATAGTTTTGTATTTTGGCATCTATATTCTTAGCTTTCGATCCAATTGGAATTGTAGTATCAAACGGCAAAAGTATGAGGTCAACCAAGTTGTTTAGAACTCTGGATTCATACAATATTACATTACTGACCCATAAACTGACCTAAGCAAATGACTGCACGGGCAATTTACCGGGTCATTTATTATCATTACGGCTGATTCCGATGCAACCGGCAGGGCTGACATCATGCTGATTTGTATCTATTCTCATTATTCTATATATTCTATTTTCTTTTGCATTGACTTTGGTTTTCCGTACATGGTGTGTTAAGGCCCGCTATTGACCGATACGTCCGATGTGGAACAATAACGTGATATTATTTTGTACTACATACATAAATCGCGCCTCTTTCCCGAAGGGGTTGTCATTGTCAGTCAGTAGGCATGATTGATCACAGATTTCTACTTTCACGGTCATCACGTTCTTTAAAAAAAAGACTTACAGCGTATTATATTAGTTCCTTAACATAAACTATGTTAATAGCAAGTCTATTATTGCTTAACCCCCAGTCTTAATATCCTATCTATCTTAAGTTTTGCTTACTGGGGTAGCTAATTGACATATCTTCCATACAACAATGTCAAATAGCTACTGACAGTAAGCAAAACTAAAGATAGATAGGTTATTTAGACTAGCGGTGAGACTTTTTCTGATAATATAAAAAGGGTTGAATGCAATTTGTAACTGCTAATCGGATTATATATAACAAGATGTCATAAATCAAGATACTGATCAACTACTGATTTTCCTTGTCAACATGATTTATACCTTGCTGTTGTTGCAAATACGACTATTTTTAAGTCCATGGTCATAATTTACCTTTCGTAGTGGTAGGCTGAAAACTGATATGCTAATGCTTCAATGTAATTAACCATTTTGGTTCATGTTCAACATATCCTTACTTGTTGTACTGCCTTAAGGTGACCCTTGTTTTATGAAGTTGCATCAAAGCTACAGTGCTACAGCAATAGCAATTTGCACTAACACCGATGTTGCGTGGGTGACATGATTCAAACACGTGGGTTGCTCAAGGACATCCCTTTTACTGCACTTCAAGTACATTATTGAGCTATTGAGGAAAAAACGTACAGCACGTGGCCAACTGGTGCATAATAAAATAAACTTCATTATCTTCTACTCATAACGAAGTTATAAAATATTCTTTATGGACTGGACACCTTTATCAAAATAATGCGCCTAACCTACTTTCCGTTAAAAAGTAAACAGTTGTGACTTCCTAACTATTGACCGTAGTTATAAATGTCATCTCTTCATGCACATACTATTGATTGATGCTATAGAGCCAAGCCAAACAATGCTTAAATTTGATGTGAAACGGAAATGCACTACCAATAGTTTAGTTGTAGGCGCAGCTCCAGTCGACCGAAGCCAATAAAATGCTAAAATGCCTACGCTCTTATTGAAACGTAAATGTAGAGAGAGTTATAAATTGTACCACATTCGCGTCTATCCAAATAATTTGCGTTTTTCTAGTCTGGGCGTCCGGTCTTGATCTTCATCTCGTCAAGCGCAACGCAATGACGCAAGAAAATATAATTTGTATAGTGTTATTCCAAAAGATCTATTTCGGTGTTCCACGCCGTCCACCCACAACCACATGCAAAACGAGGCTCATACTTGAACGAGTGAGTGGTGTTCGGACGGAAATATTAAATTCAGTGTCGATCTCAAGAACAAAAGTTATTAGAAAACGTCATTAGAAGTGCGAGGCGCGATATGAAGAGAAATGTGAGTAAACAAACACACTATCGCTGCGAATGCAGACATATCTTTATAAATAGCGGCAATGTTAAAGCTTGATGGCAACACTGATAGCTCAAAGATGCCAACATTTGTACGAAATGTTTTGTTTACACGCTGATTACTTTTCGTCGTAGACACATTCATAAGCATACTGTATTTCATATAGGCTTGCCCCGATGTTAATTTCAGCAAAAATATAAAATCTTACAACATTCGCCGCCTTTTTTTCAGTATTTAGGACAAGTTCCCTCCTACGTGTTTGCGTGTTCCACTTCGATTTTCATAAACCTTGAATTATTGTATTTATAGTGATAACTAATTCCCTTTGGTTACATACTCGTACATTACGACTTGACTACTTTTTCTTTGTTTCAAATCCCTTTCAATTTTCTTCTCAACAAGTGTTAGTTAGTTATTGTACGGCTTTATTTTAAACCTTTCTGACATTTAAATGGTTCAAATTTAAAAATAACATCGCTGCATTCCTTTTGTTATATTAACACTGGTAACGCGTATGTACAACTCATTTACAGCCAGTCGCAATAATCTATCCGTCTTTGGTTTAGCTTACTGTCTGTAAATATTTGACACATTTTGTATGGAAGTAATGTCAAACATCTACCCACAGAAACCAAAGATAGATTAGGGTTTTGAGACAGGCTGGGAACTCTTTAAAACACAGTTCCTTAATTCTTAAGTAACGAGTTCTAAGTTTCTTCTCTTACTAGTATCTACGTAATTGTCATCGAGTCTTTAATCTGACGCCTTGATCGGTATTCCTTAAAGCGGCTACACACGACCCTAAAATCACTGGCAATGTCGAGACAGTGAAATCGGGGCTGAATCGGCGATAAAATTGTCTCTACTCTACACACGTCCTTGCCTGTCAGTACGTAACCGACCGTGCTACAGACTGCTCGTTTTTCCATACATTACATCCATACATTTATACAGACTGCGCAAAAATCAGTCCTGATTTCGCATCGTCCCTGAATCGTGAGCTCGCCCGTAGCGATTTAGGGACGAAAAAAATCGGGTACGATTTGCCTACACACCAGGCTATTTATGATACGATCTAGGGTCCTCCCCACCACTGTCCCGACATTGCCAGTGATTTTAGGGTCGTGTGTAGCCGCTTTTATTATGCGTTTATCGTCTCGGTCGACGACCTTGCGTTACCTATTGAATAATGCCAAATACTTATAGCTATCAGCTGATAGGCAATATGTTTGAAATGAAATGAAATATGATCACGACTGTATCCCAGGGAGCGGTAGACATTTCTTAGAGATCTTTATGTAATTCTTTAGATCCTTTGAAGATGTCTAATGGGGTAGGTAGGTAGTCAGAGGTATGTCCAAATATTATATTCGGTACATGCCCACTTTTTGCAGAAGTTAACTTTCCATACGTGACAGGTTGCAAGCCCATCGGCAATATGTTTGACTGCTATGCACTCAATTATTTCGTTACGCTTGGTAATTGTGGCGTCATTTTCTAATTGTTTCAATAGATTGTTCAATTATAAATACGGAAGCGAATTGACTTCCTACAACAATTCTAATCAATATGGTGACTAAAAGTTACATTTCGAGTTGTCATTGTTTTGCACCTTGTTTCTGAGCAATTCTAATTATAATTTTGATGATTCGGCTGCATGGTACTATCCACATAGGTACGTCAAGCTAAAAATAGTTCCTTCAAGGTGTAAATATGCAAGTCGCTTTGGTTTTTACAAAGATGAAAGCTACATTTCGATGTTTGTCTGAGCCAACCTCTTGTCAATAATGTCCCCATCATACTGTTATGGTGATCCTTCCGACACTTCCTGGGAAGCATTAACATTTTATCGGAAGAATTAACGATAAATATTTATCAGATCCTCTGTTCTTTTTTGTTGTTTGTCAACCGGACCGGATTTAAATAAAATTTTCGATACTGCATTTTAAAAAAATCGCCATAATAGCAATAATGAAATAACAACATGATAAATGGGAGACCGTCAACACAATACTCGTCCATTAAACTTGGATTTTATAAGGATCGCTGAAGGAAAAATTAAATATTTATACAGACTGTAATTGCTTCTGTGACTTCGGTGCAGCGCTTAAATGATTGCGGTATGATTCACATTCGAACTTTGAAATAATAACTTTCTTGTAAGAGGTCATCAACTGTTTAACTTATTTTCTTCTCTAACTCTACCTGTACTATACTATAGTCAGACTTCAAGGAATATTGTACTGGAAGAGAACTCTTTTTAGGGTTAAGTTCGCCTGTGCGATTACTTTTAGATGTCTATTTTGTTTTCTATCATTTTATGTGCAAAGTATAAAATAAATAAATAAAATAGAATGATCGAACAACTTCCATAAAGGGATAAGAAAAACACCCACCCAGCTTTTCAATTGCTCTCTCAACACAACCCAAAAGCTTAACCGAAACTTCGAGATGGAGCCTAAACGCATGCGTGATTTCGCCATTTAAACCATCCATACCATTTATGTTATCCATTGCTGCTTTTCTATACTTTACAAAACATGGAATGAAACACCGAACAGAGATGAACATCGTCCATAGAATTTTGTCCGAAAATTCTCACGCAATACGTGCCTTGCGTGGTAGAAGCCAGAACTTTCTGGAACAATCGCGAGTGTTCGCGTAGGATCGTATCGTACCTTGTATAAATACATCGCTCGCTCTCCGCCACCTCAGTATAGATTGAAACGCAAGAGAGACTGTACAATACGGACATTCGATTCGACGATACATTTACGCGCAGACTTTTATTTTGAGTGAAGTGATTGTGATACGTATTACATACATTCCAGTGTTTTGTAAATAAGAAATGGAATCACCTGTTGTTTTGGATAAACCGCCGGAGTATCACGGGAACGATGTAAGTGTTCAATTCAAAACAAACCAAAAACATAGGATCAATGTTTTGCATTCAAATTATTTTGCAATCTGTAAATATATTTTTTGTGTCACCTAATTGAATCTTTCGTTAATTACGTTAAATTAATTTAACTTATGCCCTTTCTCGAATATTTATTTCGATGATCTCAGTCACAACAAAATGACCATAAACATTGGGAAAGTCGAATGACCGATGCCTTTCCTTGCACACCTTTAGCCTGGATGAAAGCCAGGCAGCAAATTTGGCTATTAAATAGAAAAAAATATTTTGTTTATGAAACATTAAGGTTGCTTTGAAGGGCTTTTTCTTTGCAGTTCTCTTTTGTTTTAGTCGTGTATATCTGAAAATATCTTTAGTTCTATATTATATTGTTATCGAAGAACTACACAGCAGAACTCTACAAAGTACAGTAAGTAAGGTAACGTAACATTCTTAGACATAAGTCCCTAGATTTTGTGAAGATTCAATAAATAAAGACCTCGGGCGGGGCACCTGCCCGATGGTCGGATGATATTGTGAGGGCGCGGTAGGAGAGCAGTGGATCCGTATGGCACAACACCACCAAGAGTGGCGTGATAGAGAAGAGGCATTTACCCAGCAGTGGGTGTTACCGGTTGAGTAGATAGATAGATAGAAATAAATAAATAGATTAGTAAATCTAAAATACAACATACAAAATAGCACAAAAAATACTAGACGTAAACATTTTCACGTCACAAGTCGCGCCGGTGCTTGAGTCACGCGATTACGCGCGTGCGCTGCTTTTGAAGAGCTCACCTTTTATGGACGTTTTCGAAAACTTTTAATCTCTCTCTTGTATAACTTTTGCTTAGTTCGGTGCTTTAAAAAATATTTTTACTTTTTATGTGCTTGTTATCGACAAGTTTAATAAAATGTCTTTTAAATTCTTAAACTCAAAATACAATACAGCTCTCGAGTTTTTCTTTTTGTACCACATCAAAAGCCATAACAAAAAGTCAATGCATTTGTTTAAATAATCACTCAGTTCTCTTCAGTTTCATTACTTGTATTGTATTTGTAAAGCTTGTATGGTATAGTCATTTCTAAAATTATAAAGTTCAGTTACCTCTACCTCTTTATCCTTTGAAGTTGAAATCAACTTCAGCTTATCTTGCAGCGCCTGCGCTCTAAATACTGTTTAATTTTAGGTATTCAATGAGTTGCTTCAGTTCTTCCTGAAGATTTCCGATTATTGATACTTTACATCTGCTACTTGTAATAGTTAAAATATAAATATGATTGGCATCACATTATTTTTCGGTTTAATAACTTTGTAAAAATGAAAAAAAATGTTTTTTTTTGTTCATTTTCATTTTCATTTTTAAATAACTTGTTATTGAATCACGTTTTAAATCCTAGATTATTCTATAGTGTTTCATGTAAACATTGAACTAAGTCAATGATGTCATCAGATCATCGATATTTATCTTTTTAGAATAGACGGACGTAGTCGTTTGTATACATTTTGTGACTTTGTACAAAATCGGTCCCAGAGTTATACCTTGCATGCGTCGCAAACCGAATCGCCTACGCTGTCTTGTGGTCAATACTTATAAGGTCTATCAGTTTTGAAATTGGCTATCTATGGAATATTTTATAAGAACCTTATATTTATAAATGCCATTAGGATGAGGTGTGGCAATATTCATTGTAACTCTTTAGGCCACAGCTTCCTACGCGTTCTAATACTAGTTTCACAATGTGGGTCAACCCAAGACAAGCTTTATAGAACGTGACGTGATATAAAAACAAATTTAAATTAATTAATGCTATAGTAAAGTGGTAATCGAATTTAACTTACATAATTTTATAAATAACACGATGGAAACAGAAACATACTCAGTTCAATGAATCCGGATGGTTTTTTAAAGACTTTCTGCTTCCTGGACATTGAAAACTGTAAAGTTTATCACTCGGACATATTATTATTGTTTCGTTTGGCGGTCAATGACTTCGTTCTTTTGCGTTACGACACCAATCGTGGGATTATGAGTTGACTACACATTGAGTACCTAATTTCTTCAGTTTTATTGCCATGCGAAGTCTTCTATGACATGCTTTCGTACTTCGGAGGGCACGTACAATTTAGAACCCCAGCTTTAAAGGCGTTCGTTTCGGCGGAAGCTTTCAACGGCATCGTCACCAGGACTTCCTAGCGGATACGAACTTACTACGACGTCTTGTTTTGATAATTTAATTTCGGTTTTAATAATGTTTTCTTTAGAAAGTAGTAATGACACTTTGGCAGTTTTCCTAAGTTGTATTTCGACAAAACTGCCTCATTCGTATTCGGATCGACTTACATAAGTTTTTCTGTTTTTCATTCACGAGACTCGCCACGTGTCTTGTTGTTGTGATTTTAGCGCGGTTTGCAACAAACGTATTGTATATGTAGTAAGTATGTGACGCAGCTATCGGGTTTTGTTCATCTGCCCACACCGACTCCATGATGTCATTCGTAGGAATTATGTTGTTTGCTTTTTATACCTGAAGTAACATTCAAACCTACCATTCACAAAGATTAACAGCCTCTGCAGGTGTTTTTATAAATATTTTATTCGAAAATGTGTGATAATGGCTCACTTAGCCAGACTATTTCTTATTTGCATTACACTTTAAATAACTTGACTCGTCTTCGTGTAAAATATCAACATTGATTATTTGATATTCGTTTCGGTCACCTTCATTGACTTTCGTCACCAGATTAGATGATCATGTCATTGAGATAGTTTCTATTTGCGAATAATAAACAAATACATTTTTACAATGCTGCGTACATTTTTGTTTGCTACAATGATTTCTTTTGCTAGAGTGAGAGTATCACACCTTTTATTTGTCAACCTCATGTGAATAAATAGTTTATTTAAAATTCACATCCAAGTTTGATACAAATGGCTCTGAAGTTTTACGAAATATTAATAAAATTTCACAAATTATAATATAGGTATGTTTAACATTAAGCAAAAAGGAACCCGCCTACGCGTCAACTATGTTTAATTAAACAACATTATTCGAGAATATATTTTCTACGTCGTACTAAATTATTCTTATTGACATTGCAAACATCCTATTTGCACTTGGTGTTGTTGTTAATCTATATTCATTCGGAAAGAGACGTTAGGAAAAAAACTTTAATTTAGGTGATCATTATAATCTTTTGGTCAGCTCTAAAAGTGACCCTGATATAGGAATTAATCAATTGTCTTGCAATAAGCAAAACTAAAGTCTCGAATTAAAGGTCATTTACCACCGTCCTTGCCTTATATGGCTTGAAACTTGCGGCACAAACACCACTACGCTAACAGCAAATGTGTCGCTGTCTCCTTCATTTGCAAAACGAATGAATGAGATAACAAATTTTTGCTACCTGTACTTTTGCATACAGACTCGTCTAGTCTCCGAATAAGCAGTAATCGATTCCTTCCTGTTTCTACTCTACTGAATTAATGAGGATTTAAAAATCGAAATGGTAAAAAATAGGCCCGGAAAGTGTTTAAATTACCTTGTCTGGCCTTTAACTGTGGCGATGACCGAGACTCGACCGCGATGCTGTCACGGCCAAAGCGTTCGGCACACACGTGCTTTCGCAGTCGGATAGTAATGGAGATATCTTATCTAATTTATTGCGGTTAATAATCGTAATGTAAATTCTTGACCAGTCTTGCATTAGAATTTATCAACAAAGTATCGCTTAACCTTTGGTGAATTCACTACTCGGCAGTATTGATAGCTATATATGGTCTGGGAAGTTTTATGTGGTATCTTATGGTGAATACTTTAATCGTAGTTCGAATCCATTAGGTGTTTCTTTCGAATTTTGTGGCATTGGATTCAGTCTACTAAACTCAATAATATAACAGATTTGTCGCTTGTATGGACATAGAATACCTTTCTGTACCGTATTAAAAAACCAAGCAGCAGTTGCGACATTTATTTGACCATCTCCTTCAACAATTTCATTAAAGACACCAGCTTCATTTTCTTAGTCAGGTGTTTTACCGGTATTTGTTGTTGTTCCAGCGCGGGTTTCCGTTCGACGACGAGGAGGCTTCAGGCGCGTGGAGCGAGCTCGCGGCGCGTCACCCCGACATCGCGGCGCGGCTGAGGCAGCGCCCCGCATCCGCCACCTGGGCGCGCAAGCGAAGACCTTCCAGCCAGGACGCTACAGACGGTGAGTTTTATATATGTTTACATTTTGTCATCAGAACTTCTGGTATGCTCTAGATCACGTTCTCTCGATGTTCCTTTAATAATTCCTTTAATATTCCAACTAAGATAGTCTTTGCTTTGGTCTGGTAGAAGTCACGAACAATTTCTTATCTATTACTGCAAAAAAGTTACAATAAAGAAAGGTTAATCAGTCTCCCGTTGTCAGAAATAACCGAGACCGATCATCCTCGTTCCAGGTGGTTTAAACAAGCGTTACCTTCCAGATTTCGGCGAAAACTTCAGCGGCTTCGACAACAGATTCCCCTTCGACGACATCCCGCCGGAGTTCAGGGAGCACTTCCCCTCGCACTGGAACCGCAGGTTTCCCTCCAGAGAGGAGGCGCCCCCGCAGCCCCCGCCCCCCGCCTCGCCCCCCCAGCCCCCTCAGAACCCTCAGCCCCCGCAGCAGACGGCCGCCACCCAGACCGAGACGCACACTCAGACCGAGCCGGAAGCGGATATAGCGCACTCGCTCCCGCAGTACGGACTGAGGAACACCGTCGACCTCGGGCAGAAGAGCCCCGCGGACCCGCGCCTGGTCGATGGTGGTGAGCGCGCGCCCCGCTCCATGTCCGCGCCGCCCGAGCCCCGCCCCCCGCGCGACATGAGCGCCCCGCCGCCGCCCTCCGAGCCCGCCAACGTCAGGCACATACCCATCTTCGTGGAGGGACGCGACGAGCCCGTCATCAGCCGCGGCGAGCCCGCGCCCTCCCCCCACCACCCCGCGCCGCACATCGACCGCGATGCGTACTTCGCGGACGACACGCCCTCCTTCCACCACCCGCCGAACTTCACCCGCGCGTTCGGCACGCCCGGCGGCAAGCCCTTCCGCTCCCCGCCGCAGCCCTTCATGCAGCAGAAGGTGTACCCGCAGGCGGCGTACAACCGCGCGCCCTCCCCGCAGCGCGACCGCTCCCCGCGCCCCCCGCAGCCGCACCCGCACCCGTCCCCTCCCCAGCACGAGGAGCCCTTCGTGAAGGTGCCCGTGCACCACCAGCAGGCGGCCCCCCCGCGCGCGCCCCCCTCCCCCGCCGCGCCCCCCCAGCAGCCCCCGCAGCGCGAGGCGACGCCCCCCTACGTGCCCCCGAAGCCGGTCGTCACCGACCCGATCACTCAGATCCTCAGCATCCAGACCGACGTCCTCAACCTGATGACGGAGGTGGAGAACTTCACCGGCACCAAGCGGGACAAGCGGTACCTGTTCCTGGACGAGATGCTCACGCGGAATCTCATCAAGCTGGACAACATCGAGACCGAGGGCAAGGAGAACATCCGCCTCGCGAGGAAGGAGGCCATCCGGTGCATACAGAAGTGCATCGCGGTGCTCGAGGCCAAGGCAGAGAAGAACGGCAACCCCGCGCAGGAACAGCCGCCAGCTGATGACGCCATGAGCACAGAGCAGGCGCCCGCGAATGGAGACGTAGAGATGAACGAGCAGGCAGAGTCTCAGACGACAGAGACCGAGGAGTCCAAGCCGAGCACAGAGCCACTAACGCAGGAGGCGCCGGCGCCGCTCGAGCCCGCGGCGGCGCCCGAACCACCGCAAGAACACAAACCGTCCGAAGAGAAACCAGAGGAAACCAAGGATCTAGAAAATAAGCCCAGCCCTAAGAAAAAAGTAGTGAAGAAACGCGACAAGAGCAAAGATAAGGCGGCCGCGGATAGCGCGGAGGCCAAAGATAGCGATAAGGTAGAGAGCGAGGTGATGCAGGTAGACAATAAGGGGGACAAAACCGAGCAAGTGATGGAAGTTGATGGTGCTGCTAGTCAATAGTTGCTTAGTGAATTGTTTCATTTAGACCCGTTACTGTACCGCACGGGATCACCCGCCTCTGAGTGTTTATTTTGTGCATAACACGGTGTTGAGATTGTTTACGTTTGTACATTTACTTTTTAATATTAAAACACTATGTAAAGGAATTCGTCCTTGGAGCAGTGTCCTTATTTAAATCCTAATAATAGTATTAATTTATTGTTTATCATTACGTGATACTGATAACACAATTTTCTCAATAAAGAAAAAGAATCGGCTAAATATTTTGTTTTATTCTCCTTACAATAAGATTTTCTCCAAAACCCACATTTGAACTTACTCATTTTCAATTGGAATAAAATACTGTAGTGAGCAGCTCTTTCAATATAACCATGACTTTTCCCTAAGGCTCAACTCTCATCAAGAGTTGTCATATCATCTTCATCACCATAAAACATAATATCGCTTGAGAAACTTCAAACGCAGGCAACCACGAACGACCGTAAGCGGCGCAAAGAGCTCTTTTCATAGCGCTTGCACTATGCATTATAAAAATGTTCAAAAAGTCATCACATGACACGGCACGACATCCCTACCATCTCGAAGTGAATTGACGCTAAATGCGCTACTATTATGACTTGTAACAAAGTACCTTTGAAACTACACTGTTCAATTATTAATTTTGAAACATTTTGTGTTCCGTAATAAAAGACTCAAAAAGTTTGTAGCATATATTAATTTGATCAAAGCTTATTTACATGGTGATTCCAATATACAATTTACAGTCTCTATATAGTATGAATACAATTAAATTTCATAAACTTAAACTACATTATAAATATACGTAATATGTACTATACGAATAGGCTAATTATTATGAAATGAAAAATGTTATGCAGTTATGTATCAGGTGAAATGCCAAGCACTTGATTAGCTAATGTTCTTAATTAATATCAGTTTTTACCCACTGTCCACCCGAATGACCACCTGGGTTAAACGTTGACAGTTTTTTTAACGTCTAGTCTCTTAGTTTAAATTTGTAGCCATATTTACAAATAATTCGTTTCTTCTCTAAAATAATATTAAGTCTAACGTACTTTTCGCCAGCAAATGCCAATCCTTATAATATTAATGCGTTTCGCACTAAGAGCGTTAAGCCACCGCTTAATGCTTGACTTAATGTTAATGCCTAAGATTTAAAAGCATGGCAACGCTTAGTTTAAGCCGTTATTATCACGAATGACTACTTGAGACTGGCCGATGATGAAATCGAAGTTCAATCACTCCCACTCCTTCATAACCCTGTCCCAATCTTCATCAGGTATGAATGGTTTATCAATACAGGTAATCATGTGTTCACCACAAAAGATACACTCGGCGGCGATAATATCGTCCACTTCGTTCCGCAAAACTTCGCGTAAAGGCAAGCCGCTAGATGTCGCTGTGTCTAATTCTATAGGTGATAGGTGCGCTAGCTGGCTTTGCTTGTCTTTCAGCTTTTTTAGACGGGCTGGGCCTGAAAATAAAAAACAGCTTATTTGTTAAACTTTGGAGAACAGTGACTTACGAAGCGTAGAAAAGTGACAAACAATTTTGACAAGTGACTCACTGAGTGTAGGCGCAGTCTCCAACGCGAGGCAATCAGCGTGGAAGCGATGTGAACACGGGAACAGGTAGAATGGACGCATCAGCAGCGCCAGCTCGCAGAGGCAACACAAGTCGGCGGCGGACACTAGTGCGGCGCGGTTGCGGAACGATTGGATCTCGGAACGGACCTGTAAAATAAATAATCAAAGTAAAGTCGTGTATTAGTCGCGCAACGTAAAAAGAACGCTGACGGGAAAAGCTGCGCAGTAGGCGATTTTAAGAAATCTTAGGTGGGATTGGTAGAGGGGTGTCGCGGCGCACTTCACACCATTGATGTAGCGCGTGCTATTGGTTCGTGAGCGAGTGACCCGTGCGCAAACAAACCCCCTCCTGTTTCCTTCGTCGTTCTTTTTACGTGACGCAACCTATAATTTACATTTCTGACAGAGCAAATTTTGCCGAATCTAAGACCGTATTGGGAAGTCTGGGGATCGACGAAAACGTTGTCTCTCAATTTTCGGGGTCAACTTATATTGGTGGATATTGAATTCTTAACAGTTTACCAACATTAGCTGACACTAGCGTGAAAAGCAGGTTCAATTAAGTAGTATTAAGTATTTCATTAATTTAATTTAAGAGGTTTATTCAAGTTCAAAACTTACATAATCCGCAGCACGCGTAGCTTCCTCCATTTCAGCTTTCATCTCCTCTATTTGATTGTTATATTCCTGAAAAAAACCAGAGGAAACTATATAGTTACCATTTTAGCTTGAGGTGCATTTCTGTTATTACTCTGACATTCCATAACAGAATAATTAAAAAATCTTAATAAAAGTTACGACTCCGGCAGGATTCGAACCGGCGATGATACAAGCGATCGTCCTATACGCGGACTGCTTTTAACCGGCCACAGAGCCCTAACTACTGGGGTCGAATCATTAGGATCAATCCTTATTAGCTGCTCGATTCTTGACGACATTCAAAACATGACGCGGTAAGAGATTGCATGTTATCTAGCTTTTGATTACTGAAATCCATAGAATTTTTCAATATAACCACGCCGTGAAGTGCCGCGTTATAACATGGTTATTTGCAGAATAAGGCGGCAGATCTATTTTGTAATCATTAAATCATCAATAACCCATCACCATAGACTAACCTAGTTAGTCTATGCCCATTACGAACGAACGTCGAAACGAAAAAAAAATACAGTATCTCATTAAATGTACAAACCTGCAGCGATTCACAGATAGGCTCCCGGAAATGGTCGATGGTGACGACGTCGCTGAAGAACGGCAGTATATCCTCGATCTTGATGAGCGGACACTCTTGGAGGAAGCTCATCGCTTCCTTCAGGTCCTGGTTCTTCGTGATCACGTGCTCAGCTGAATAGTATTCATATTCATTTATTCATTGTCTCAAGTTGGTACATTAGGTTTTATGTTAGGTTTGGCCGCAACAAGAGCCCCGTTGGGACACCACAATGTTAACATTAAATATAAGGTGTCTTAGGGTAAGATCGGACTAGTTTTCAGAAAACCAATCGAGTGTTTGAAAATATTTTTTTGTATCGCCTCTGGTTATTCTTTCCTAACGCAATAGGGTGTCAACAAATGCAAAAATACAGAGGTTTCATTTCTTATATTTAGTTTTTAGGTAAACCCAACGGTCGATGTTTTATGAATGATAAAAAAGAGCATAATTTTTCAAAATGGCCAGGGAAAGATCGGACCGTGTGAGAGTAAGACCGGACTATCTAATAAAACCACCCCTGGAACAGATAGAATAAGCTCTATCACTAGAAAACATTCGGACTTATCCTAGTAAAAACATAGTAAAAAATGGATTGAATCCCTTCACAACTTTGAGTTTTAGCTTGGATTTTGTAAAATTTTTTTGCCTCTATGCCGATCTTACCCCTGCATGTCTGAAACTCTGCTTTTTAACTAGTTATCCAATTAAAATTAGTAAAAAATGGTAAGAAAATGAACAAGTTGATCAACTAACATAGGAATTTGCAAATACATTAAATAATTCACGGGGAAATTAAACCGAAAAAATGACCGGATGATCATAGTCCGAACTTCACCTACTGAAATTTCCGAGGCTAAAGATCGGATCTCTGTTTACAAACGTCTTAGACGTGAATGTATAATATTAATCAATAAATTTAACTACACTCATAGTGATAAAGCCGCGAAACTTCAAAAATCATGAAAACTACTTACCAAAATGCTTGTTGAAAGTTTGAAGTGAAAGATCGGATCGTCTCCTTTTTCATTTTTTTTCCATCTTTTGCTAGAACGATGATTACTCGCGTTCGGCTGGGCCTAGCGTCAGTCGCAGGATGTAGGGGGGTGCATAACAAAATGGCACAAAAGGCAATGTTGCCATAATTGTAAAATATCGCCAAATTTAGTAGTTATGCGACTTGTACGGACTTACCCCTTGTCCGATCTTACCCTAAGACACCTTACCTACTTTTAGCATTATCTTAAAGCTAAATAGTTAGATGGATTTAGTTGGAGCACTAAGCACTTACATTTATAATTTTATACTAAAACTAGCTGCGCCCTGCGATTTCAACCGCGTTAGTCCCGTTCCCGCGGGTATATCGGGATAAAAAGTAGCATATGTGTTAATCCAAGGTATACGCCGATAGGTGACGCCGCAAAAAACAAACACCAAAAAATAGCCCGAAGAAAAATGGGAGTGATTTCAATGTTCGAGATGAGGTACCAGTGATGAATGAATGAATGAATGACAAATTCTTTATTGCACACCTTAAATTAAAAATAACAATAAAATAATAACAACAAAGATAGAATGTACAATGGGCGGCCTTATCGCTAAAAGCGATCTCTTCCAGGCAACCTTTGGATGGAAAAGATTTGAAGTGATATTACCAATGGTAAGCCAGAGTTGTCTCTGCGTCTCCTCCTCGTCTGGCTGGCTGGCGACTCGCTTGGCCAGCGCTAGATCCACCTGCAATGCCAGCTCCACTGCCGACTCCCACAGTAGGAGAAGTGCGGATAGCTTCACGCATGCTTCTGATAGATTCTTCTCGCGGCATAACCTGATAACACGAATTAGTTATAACTTTACTATGAAGGAAAGAAAGAACTGAATGGTCGATGCGCATTTCTTGTTTGAGTCTAGGTTTAAAGTAGTATTAAAAACATTAAACATTCAAACATAATTTATATGCGCTTTAACACCGAGCTTTGTACGTTGAAGGAAAACATCGTGAGGAAACCAGTTAGCTTTCCAGCAGCGTCGATGGGCTTGCAACCTGTCACATATGGAAGGTTAACTTCTGCAAAATGTGGGTATGTACCAAATTTGTATTTGGACACCTGTGACTACTCCATTAGACATCTTAAAATGATCTTAAGGATAAGATCTGAAAGAAATGTCTACCGTTCCCTAGGATACAGTCGTGATCTTATTTCTTATATTTTTTTTTGAAAACAGTCATATTTAGGTCCCTAACTCACCGAGACGTTGTGCTACGTTCGCGTATTTCATCAAAAAAAATGAACCATTTTTCAGTTTTTGTTAAACAAAATATGATAAAGAAGGTACTGTATACTGCAATGGATACCGACTGATTAGATAGATAGGTAGATAATTACGTACCTCAATGCGTAATGAACATCATAGTTGACCATCGTAACATCCTGCCCCTGTCTCGTCAAGTACCGCATCAGACAAACACTATCGTGCTCAACGTACAGCGTCAACAAATAGTTATGTATCGCTTTATCCTTCACATTGAAATGTTGCATCATAAACTCCAAGTAACGAATAATCTCAGTCACGTGCTCTTCGTCCGCCTCGCAGGATAAAAAAGCCGGCAGAAGCTTGGAAGGACTGAGTTTAGCCCCTTGAAGTATCAACGAGTTTACTGTCTGCCTCGGCACTTCCTCCATCAAAACCGGTGTGAACTGGTAAAACAAATCCGGCTTTTTCAAATTCTGCAGCAACTGCAACGCCTCTAAGTACGATTTCTTGTAAATGTACTGAGCGATGACGTTTTCGTAATCCTCGTTTATGAATGTCAGTTTGATCAAGTTCTGCTTGTCGCCGTGAGAGCTCATAAGGTCGTAGATGACAGATTTCACGTGCTGCATGCAGTTTGAGACCTTAGGGTGCAGCAGAAACGTTTCAAAGTCGCATTGTATCTGGCTGTATCTTTGCGAGTCTTCCTTGCCCGTGCGTCGTAGCAAACCCAACTGAGATAAGTAAAGCTCCGTCATCCATATCACGAGCATAGAAATGAGAGATTTATCGTCATCGGTTAAAGCATCCAATCGCTTGCCAAGATAGACTTTCAAGGCGTCTATCTGTTCACTTTCTAAGAACTTGAGACATACAGTTTCGAAGCTGTTCTTCGTGTCTGCGTAGATTTCTGCACTCTTCTCATACTCGCCTTTAGAGAAGAGAAGCTCCGCTTGTTTCACATTAATCACGTCGATGAACGCCGGGTTGTTTTGACAGTACTCCTTAGCTAGATCAAACTGCTCTTTGTCAGAGTAAATCTTCCATAGATTCCGTTCCTCCCTTACAACCTTGTAGCGGAAGACTGACTTATCTGTGATCGCCCATATTGTTCTTTTGCTCATGTCCCTGACTACGTTCTTTAGTTTTCCATGTGTTTCTGTGTAGATGTCTTCAAAGACCAGCTCATGGTTGAGAAGTGAAACGACTTTGACGCGGTCGGAGTACATGAGTAGTGCGTGGAACTCTGTGAGGACGAATGAGAGGGGTGCAGGTTCTTTCTCGTCTCCGCTGCCCACTGGATAGTTAATGAGCTCGCCTTGCGTGAATAATGAGTTGGAGTTTTGCTGAGAAGTAGGATCCAGCTGTAATATATAGAAGTACATGAGTTTAAGAACCAACTCAGCCAGTACCTACCTCTTTCGCTGCATTCTTATTAATTAAAAATAGCAGATAATGTTGATGGATAACATTTTAGTAAATATTTCATAACTAAAAAGCATTCATTATTTACTAAAGGTTTAAAAATATAAGGATGGTCGCGTTATTTACCTTATCCATATAAAATTTGTTCTGATTAAGTTATAAAGTTATATTCATGAGGATAGGATGAGAAGCATTAATTTTTATACCTGTCCAAAGAAAACGCCAGGTTCCGTTAGCCACGCAAAAGTCTTCGGATTATGATATTTATCAAAGAAGAACTGAAGCTTCGAGTACTTCAAAGTCGAGGGTATCTCCTGAAAGCCAGTTTCCGGCATTGTCAGATAAGTGTAGAAGATGGATTGCAGCGAAGGTTTGTCGTCAGTAATTGTCGCGTGTCCGATGAACTGGTAAAGACGGGTGGGTGTTGTGACGAAGATGAAGTATTTGTTGGTGCTGCTGTTCACGCGGTGGAATTGGATGCCAGTTATTGGCATGTCGCCTGTGCCTTTGCCGATGTCAAATATCTGGAAAAATTTAACAGATTTTTAAAAAATTAAAAGGATCGTTATGGTTCATACAAGGTATTTTATTGAATAAAATGCAATGATGCATTTTGGCATCATTTTTGAAGGGTTTTTTGCGTTATTTGTTTTTATTTTATTTATTTATTAAGTACTGCTTTATTTTTAAAAGATGGATGCATTGTGTGTTATTATTTTAGCTTGAAAAGTAGAAAGCCTAATAAAAATAAAGATTTTTGAATTCATTGTTACCAGTCCATCAATATCCTTGTGTCCATACAGAGGTAGGTAGTTAGGCAGCTTGTGTAAAGAAAGTAGGAAATAAGAACACAGTAGTAAATTAAAGGACAAAATAAAAAAGGAACAGTGCTTTTTAATTACAAAAAAGGAGGAAGCTAGTGATCTTCTGTTGTATTTCCTTATGTATGTCCATCATCATAGTGGACCGATTAAAAAGAAAAATTGTTTGTTTTTACATAGTTATTAAATAAGAATGGGGTGGTCCCATAATAAAAATTAAGATCTGATAAGGCTTTTTAGAGTTATGACAGAAATGCACCTTGAGAGTGTTTGAAATTGTTCTCTCAGGAAATTGAAGTTAATACTATAGTGTCTACAATGTACCTATTTTTGTAATGATTTTCTTAATAGTGTTGAACTGAATTTGAATAACCTTTGTGATGATGCAACTTACCGGCCTCCAATATGGTTGGCTTGCAGTAAACATCCTATCGCTCTCAGCCAGCATCTCAGTCTCTAGAATATGACCTTGAGAAGTACCCAGCAGGATTGGTCCCGTCGTTGAATCAGATGTATTATCCATGTTCCAGCCAACTTCAGTAACTTCATAGTTCCGAGACTTGCTCACAGATTTTGGCTTGACGCTTTTGCGATTAAGGTACACTAGTTCCGGGCCAGCATCAACAACTTTTGTTCTGACTGTGAACGCCATTAGTAAGTGAAAGCCAAGTGGATCAAGAAATATTCCAGTAAGTTTTGATGATGCTTGGACAAACTTTGAGAAGTGAATTTCTGAAAAGAAATACATCATTGAAATGTTAACAACTGCCGATGTTATGTCACTTGGGTTATAAAGAAACTCCAGGATTATTGTATTCTTGCATAGAGATTCATTGGTGATTCAAGTATTTTTATTGTTTAGTCACTGCTGGCTACACATCACCTAACCTAGGTCATCATATAGGTAAGTTTGAAGATCTGAGCAAATACTATGGTTCATCATTTGCAAGCATGTGTACCTACTGTGATTATATTCTCAAAAACACGTAACATAATAATACCTTCATCATTATCAGGCTTCTTCATATCCATTCTGAAGAGTCTTCCGTTAGCCATCGCCAGAACAAGGTAATCGTTCGATACCGCCGCGTGTGTTATCAAATCTGACGGGTTGAATTTCATTCTCTGTTTAGAGAACATAGGAGTGTTGTCTTCTAACTGCATGTTGATGTAACCAGAGGAAACCATGGGTTCCACTGAAGGTTTCATCTTCTGAGTACTCTGGGATGCTTGCTCGTACTGATCCAGAATTGAAGTCATGATTCGGCAGCTTCAGAAGGCTTGTTCAAACTGAACCACCACTAAATTTAGCACACGTTACGTTAATTAATATAGTATCTGTTAACACAGATAGGCCACCAATCGCTCTAATTAATTGCACTGGTACATTTTCCTCCCCTTGATGATAAAAATCCAAACAAATACAAATCTGTACGTAATGTTTTTCTGTCAATTACAGCAATCTGTCATTGTCATGTCAATAAGCAGCTGATTTAAGTTTCGTTCAAAAATCTACTTATTTGTTGCGTTTTAAAAAAGAAACTGTAAACAGTTTTACCTTGTGAATTTTAAATAAATAAATAAACTTTAACTGAAAAGTATTTAAATTATATTATATACCTACTTCAAATGAATTCAATTGTTTATTATCTTTTAGAAAAGTACAAATAAAATATAATATAGTAACTTATTTTTATTTTTGAACGAAACACTTTTAAATATCGGCAGAAAATTAGAAAAGGGACTTTATGATTGTAGGATTAGATTAATTTTACTCTGACGCTTCTTCTTTGATGTTTTTATTCTGCCTGCCTGCAGCTGTTTGGGTAGGAGGGAAGGGGGGAAGTGAAGTTAAAAACGTCTGGTTGTTTTACTTGCTTTTGTTGATTTGGTTTACTACCAAAATAACGCGAATTTACCCCAAAATACAAGAAGATAACTTTATTGCAAATCTTAGAGGGTACTAACACTAAACCTTGATAGTCAACCAAACCGAACAATAAGAAAACCACTTTTGAAAGTTTTTACGAAACCGGTTCGTGTAAGCAAGTTCTTTGAAAACAGTTTTAAACAGTGACCTTGTCCCATTATCTTTACTTATCGCATCGCACGTTGAATGTCAACCGTGGTTTTTGTGCGTTACGTCTGTTTTCGGCTTTCCTCTCAACTTGCTGTATAGACCGCTCACGGAACAAGCACTGAAATGGCTACCGGTGTCTTACTAAAATCTACGAAAACTACCTGTAAGTTTTCTAAATACTATAATATCGATGTTAAAATTCCAGTACCTACTTATCTAACCATGTCCTTCTCTTAACCACGTCCTATCCCTACCTAGGTACGTAAACTTACCTATCTATAATATATATTTTCCAACTGTTTGCGGGACCCAATACAGTGAATGATACCAACTAACAATATAACTTCAACACTACCTACCATGTTTAATGTCAGTAGTTTATTTTTCATACTAGCTAAACATTTGCAAATATGTACTTACAGTTTTATTAATTCACATTTCTATTATGTAAACTTTAAAATCTCTTTTCAGTTTCGTCACTACAATGCATAAAGACACTAGCCGCTCGTACCTTCACCACCCAGCTGACTGAGAAACAACAGGAGATCCAGCAGCTAACACGGACATTTGCCGAGGAGACTCTGAAGCCTCAAGCAGCCAAGCTGGATCAGGAGGGCAGATTTCCCTTTGACCATGTTAGTATTCTATTATCCAAATACTTTTTTTTGATCCATGTACATTTGGGAGTGTATTATGACCATTCTTTTGTCCATTAAGGAAAGGCAATTGTTTTTTAAATCTTTATTGGCCCAGTGTGCTTAAGTAGTAGGTTACCTACCCTACATTATAGTATCAATGATACTCAAAATGACATAAATGACCCAATTACAAAACAATTAAATGTCACAAATTTAAATTAAGATCCATTTAATTATCATAGTATAGTTTGTTTAGTTGTATTTTCATTTGATTTGGGTAGTTAGGGATTGAAGCCAAAACTTCTGCTTCTCAGGCTGGTTTAACCTATTGGGCCACAGAGATTGTCAAGATTTATTTTATTTTTTATTTTATTTTATTTTATTTATTAAGGTTTATCAACGATTGTTACAACATTGCTTGCTTACTAATAGATTGTAGGTAGGTATATTAAACTAATTGTACTACCAGTTAAAGATAAACACAGCATGCAAAAGTATGAAAGATTAACAACGAAGTGAGAAAAATGCAGAGTGAAAAAGAAAAGGAAACAAAAAAAAATAACAATTGTGCAAGACAAGATTTATACCTTGTACTTAATCATTAAGTTTTGTTGTTGATTTCAAATAAGTACTTAAACTTTCAGAAATCAATTTGATATTAATTTATCAAAATGAAACCTTTGGGACTGTAACATGAATTGATGACTGACAATATCTTAACATAATCATACTCCAAAGAATGATAACACTTTATTGTGACGTCTTTCATTCAAAGATATTTTTTTATCACTTCAAATAAATACTACCATTCTTTATCTTGAAATTAGATATTTCAATGCATTCAAATAGAAGTCTTATGGCATTGGAGCAAGAGTTCAGAATTATGTTAAATCATTGCAAGACTTATTCTGAAATTAAGTCACGTTTTTTTATTAAACAACTGCAAAAATGATTTTAAAGTAGACAAGATTCAAGGTCTCAGTTCGGATTATATTCTTCTGCACTGCAGATAATCCTGCAAATACCATAAAAAATGAAACCTGCTAGTTTACAATACAGTTTGGACACAATGTATTAAGTTTGTTCTCTTAATAATTCCTTTTAACCAAGTTGAGTAACCTTGGTATGTCAGTACAGTACACTGCTTGAATCCTTAATGACACTGAACACAATAACACGTACCCTGTTTATTATTGTATTGTATTTAAATAATTTAGTACAACTTACAGAAGTAAACATAAGAGCCCCAATGAAATAATGAGCTGGAATAGAGGAATTAAAACAAACAATGCAATCCTCCTATAAAATACTGGGCAAAGTGGACGAAGTCCCGTCTGGGATGCGAGGGTTGTGGGTTTGATTTAATAAAATACAAATGTTTGTGTGTTCTGCAGATATTTGTCTGTGTCTGTGTTTTTTGTATCTATAATATGTATGTTTTTTACAAAATAAAATGTATCTCAGCACTATTGTTGTAGGTATAGTCAGCTGGTTAACACAAGCATTAAGTAGCTTGTGACGATATTATATTGTGTAAAATGTGCAAGAATATTTACCTATATTGGATCTCTATAACAAACTTACAGTTAAAGAAGCTAACAGACATGGGTCTGATGGGCGCATGCGTGTCCCCCGACTACGGAGGCCTAGGGCTCGACTACCTGTCCCTCGCTATAGCAGTGGAGGAGCTTTCCCGAGGATGCGCTAGCACCGGCATGATTCTATCCATACATAACTTCCTCTACGCTAACCTCGTCAATGAGAAAGGAACAGAGGCGCAGAAAGAGATGTTTCTAAGGGACTTTACTAAAGGCGCGATTGGTTGCTTCGCGCTTAGTGAACCGGGTGAGTGGTTAAACCTTTTTTAGATAAAACTACTGGCTCTGCCATCGCGAGAAAGGTTCGACTTTCAAACGTTCGAAATTTCGAATTGTGAACTGCCTGCTTACTATGACCGTTAAAAGAGATTCAATTTAGGTCCTAAATAACTGCTTTTGACGTAAGCTGAGACGTAGAGTTAAAATCTAAACTGAATTGTTTAATATAACGTCATGGTAAGCCTCCAGGTAATTAACTCCGAAGGTCCTCAAAATTGTATATGACCACGGGAGGAAAAAATCAAAATCGGTCCACTATTGACTAAATAATCGGCGAACATTAAAATAAAAATTCATACAGTGGAGTATACAACCTTTTTTGAAGTCTATTAAAAACTATTTAACTTCCAGGCGCGGAAACATAATAAAACATGTAGCGTAGCATAAAACCTTCTTCGAGTCGATTAAAAACTATTTGGTTTCCAGGCGCGGGTACAGACGTGGCCGGTATACGAACCACAGCGACGCTAGACGGAGATCATTACGTGTTGAACGGGAAGAAGAGTTGGGTAACGTCTTCAGTGGAAGGGTCCGCCACAGCTGTGTTCGCGACTGTTGACCCCGATCTCAAGCATAGAGGCATCGCTTGTGAGTAGCATTCAATTAAATAAATAAAATAAATAAATATCCTTGGACATTCCACACAGCGTCATCTAGTCCCAAGCTAAGCAACTTAATGCTTGTGTTATGGTAACCAGATGACTGATATAATACTTAGATAATTTTTTTTTTTGTAAATACATACACATTATATATAGAAAACACCCAGACACGAAACAAATATCTGCAGAAAATGCAAACATTTGTCCCGTAGCGGGGATCGAACCCGCAACCTCCGCATCTCAGCCGGGCGTTAACACAACTGCGCCACAGAGGTCGTCATTACCTTATCGTCATCATCATTCCCCTGCCATTATCCCACACTAGGTGGGGTCGGACATGTTTTCTTCTTCCATTCATCTCTATCATTCAACACAAACAAAAATATCCTTGTACAGTTCACACATCGTCATCTAGTCCCAAGCTAAGCAATTTAATGCTTATGTTATGGTAACCAGAATACCAGATGACTAGATTTTTTGTTTCGGCGTTCCGCCGCGGAATATCCGCGACCGAATCTCCTTCAAGTGTAAGTCACTTAGGTTTCTTATTTAATTCTAGGTTTCCTAGTGCCTATGGACTCGGAAGGTGTCTTCCGAGGCAAAAAAGAAACCATCATGGGAGTAAGGTATGCCTCTCAAACACTTCTCATACCATGCATGTTTTCTCACTTGGGATCAGTTAATACTTATTAATTTTAATTTTATGAGTGGAGTTAATATAATATTTAATTATGTAATCTTGCTTAGACGGTTTTTACAAAATGCCTGTTTGCTACCTATATTTTTTTGGTAGAATTATCAGTATGGCTTCTATAGCGCCAAACACGAAGATGCAAGCAGCTTAATTCACTTTTTTTATATTATATAATATTTAAATTAAGGCTTTCACGAAGTTAGGCTTCTTCATTTAAAGTTTTTTAGTTTAAGCACAGATTATCTACTTAGGACAGATACATCTCGAACATTGTTCATTTTTCTTCGAGCTATTTTTGTGTTTGATTTTTGCGGCGCTCCGAGCGGCGTTTAGGTCTTGTCTGCAATCAAATATAAGTAACTCCATCTAGTGCTAAGTAGCATGCAGTCGGTCGGATGCCTAAACGCCGCAAAAATCAAACACCAAAAAATTGCCCGAAGAAAAACGAAGTGAAATCAATGTTCGAGATGAAGTACCAGTGGTTTAAGCTATATTCTATGAGATAAACCATGACCATAAACCATGTGTGACCCAAATATAAAGTATGTCGTACAGGGCCGCCACGGCTTGCACCATGAGTCTGGATGAGGTGCGCCTTCCTCGGAGCTACATGGTCGGATCTGAGGGGGAGGGGTTCAAGACTGCCATGGAACAGCTGGACCAGGCCAGGATAGGCATCGCCGCTCATGCTGTGGGTAAGTTATCATTACAAATGTAAATATATATATATATTTTTAAGCTATTGCATAGCTTCTATCGCGGGCCTTGAGCGTGGAACCGAATTCAGAAATTCCGTAACGAAATCACCTAACGCTGTCTCTTTAGTTCAGCAACTCGCCTCTAGGTGGCATGCAATAGCTTTACCGCGGCAGTTTCCAAGTGTCACACGTTTTTTTTTTTTTCTATAGTTTGCATCATGTTTGTAATGTGGAACATTAATTTCAGGTATTGCCCAAGCGGCCCTCGACACGGCAATCAACTACGCTAAAGAAAGGGAGGCGTTTGGCAAACCACTCAGCAGGCTGCCCTCTGTCAAGGTAACTGACACACAGATAAAATAATACTATGTACTGACACACAGATTCCTTATTAAAGTAAGTATCGATGGAACGTTCTAGAGCCATCGAATGAATTTGAGAGGTCGAGTCGAGGAATGTTGCAGATAAAAATTAAGAATATGGTGAGGCCCTACTTGGAATTAACGAAAAGTTTCAGAATAATTTAAAAAAAATAAAAATTCCGTTACTAGAGTTTGTCACATGCTTATACGAAAGAACGAACAATTTTGACCAGATGACTGATATAAATACTTAGATACATTTTTTTGGAAATACATACATATTATAGATAGAAAACACCCAGACACCACACAAATATCTGCAGAACATGCAAACATTTGTCCCGTAGCGGGCATCGAACCTGCAACCTCCGCGTCAGGCGGGCCTTCGCCCGCTGCGCCACAGAGGTCGTCGATATATATATTTCATACACTATCTTGTTCCAGGACCGTCTAACAGACATGTGTATACTAGTAGAGACAGCCCGACTTTGCACATACCGCGCGGCCACAGATGTATGTACCAAGAACAGCGCCATGGCCAAATATGTGGCCGGACGGAACGCGACCGCAGTCGCCGATCATTGCGTGCAGATATTGGGAGGCCGCGGACTTTCCACTAACTACCCCGCTGAGAGGCACTACAGGTACAACTTGATGTTCACCAAGAATAGTCCTGATGTACATACAAGTAAACTTTTATTGCAAACAAAATTACACTTTTTAATTTTGTACTTTTCGTTTTTTTATTGATTCGTAACGTTTTCTTTCACTTTTCAACTATCTATATTAATATCATCGTGCTAATATTATAAAGAGACATGTTGGTTTGTTTGAATGTTTGACGGAGGTAATCTCCGAAACTACTGGACCGATTCCAAAAATTCTTTCAAGGGTGGGTAGAATGGACTGTCCGGAAGGTTATAGGCTATATTTTATCCCGGTAGCTCCATTAGTACACCCGTGCGAAGCCGGGACGTGCTACTAGTTAAAGATAAAATTTGATAGAATGAAATTGATTTATTACAGGGACGCGCGTGGCACTCAAATCTACGGCGGAGTGACGGACATACAAAAGCGTCTGGTCGGCCATTACCTATTGAAGGAACACGACGCGCTCTGAGCTAAGTAACTCTAGTCTCTATCATTATAATAAGGATAAATGCTAAAAAACATAATCTATCATAGTTTTGAACATTATAAACACTAAAAACGGGATATGAACCTGATACTGCCATGATCAGTCTGTTCACTGGAGCGCTTGTGGCGAAGCTTGTTAGGGCGTTCTTGAGAGATCGTCGAAGTTAAGCAACGCTCTGCGCGGTCACTTCTTGGATGGGTGACCGCGAGTGGCAATATCTGAGCGCTTCTGTGCTTCGGAGGGCAAGTTAAATTGTCGGTCCCGGCTTTTAAAAGTCGTTAAGCCATGACGGAGGCCTTTAGGCGGCCTAAAAACTCCGTCACCAGAGTTGGCCGCTTGCTCATGCGAAGGAAGGAAGGAAGTCTGTTCGCGGTTAAACTGTTTGAAAGTAATCATAGCTTATGCAACTGTACCGAAATATCGGGTAACTCAATTTACAAATCATGGTAAATATCCCGTTTTAAGTGTTTATAAAGAAAAATGTCTTCCAGGCACTTATAAACTATTGTGCCTTATTAGTTAGGGACATTTTGCTTACGATATTTTAATATATGAAACAATTTACTTCAAAAAGTATTCATAGTGTGTGAAACTCTAATCCATTTTTAAGTGTACTTAAAAGTACTGTTACGAAGCACAATATTATTACGAATTTTTGTACGAAAAGTTTTAAGACTGTCTAGCATTTATTGTGGTTTAATGAAAACATTTATTTCCATATTTTTCAAAACACTGTTTTTTAAGTCTTTATTCTCTAAGCATTTTGGCATTCATAAAGTCATTCCAGTCTTATATATATTTTGAATTTATATTTAAAACAGGGTTTCTTAAACTGTGTTTAATTTAAGTTTTACTATCAGTATCATTTGGTACTTATTTCTTTGTAAGATATAGTTACATTTATAACATTTTGTTGATCAACTATTATAACTTTCAGTAAAGACATTTACAATGGACAAGTTTTCTCGTCTCATTGTGTAAATATGAATTCTAATAGAGAGAGTTTAAGGTATAATTAATTATAATGTGGATTGTAGCTACAACCTTCTATAGTTTCTATTTTTTATTTATGCCTGTTTAAAATTATTTATTCTTTGACTTTAGACCATTTCAAAAGATCTATGAATTTCGAAATGTCTTCTGTACTAAGCGTAACAGCGAAAGTAATTTCACTGTTATATTCTTCAATATAACTCCTTAAGGAACTATTGTCTACTGTACTAGAAGATTCACTTATAATTTTATTTAAATAACAATGATAAAAGCAATATGTACTTACCAATTCAATTTGCACTAATTGACTGAAATTAATCATTGCCAAATTAAATAAAAATCAAAAAAAATTAAAACTTTAATTGTAGAAGAATTTATTGTAAGTAAAGTCAAATCAAATGTTTATATTTTGTTGTATAGCTTGTTATTGAATCAAATATATTTTTCTAAATGATATCTGTTTGTTTTATACGTGAGACGCTATTTAAAATTAAGCTTTTTACCCGACTACGACGAAGCATTAAAGGGTTTTTATTTTCCTGAAAAAGAAATGCGTTATCACTAATTACTAATTTGGAATATTTTTATAGAATAAAATACGAACATCACTTTTATTGCACACCGTAAAAAGAAACGCAAATAGAGAGAACATAACATTTAAAATCGTGTAACAATGCGAACTTAGCGCTGAAAGCAATCTCTTCCAAGTTCTTTACGTATATTTTATTTATTTTTATCTATTCGGAAAACCAAACATTGATACATTGACTGTGGAAGTATCTAAAATATAAAACTATTTATCGATTCTAAACTACACAATATAATACTTTCGTCTTTATTAAAAACTAGCAGCACGTCCCGGCTTTGCACGGGTGGGTGTACTTGAAATCGGCTAGTAGTTTCGGAGATTACCTACCTCCGTCAAACAAACAAACAAATTTTACCTCATTATAATATTAGTATAGATAAAAATCCTTCGCATGCATCTTGTTGTCCTCTCTCGTATAAGAACAATATTTCACCGACCCACACGCTACGGTAGCACTTAGAGCCAATTTTCATGATAAATGCGTGAGTAAGTCGGGACTCTTGAAGCTTGCTAGTCCTTTGATAACTGCTAATATTGATTACCAAAGGACAGTGATTCATTGCAAGCTCACAATCAACTTATCTACCGCGTTCTCAAGCAAACAACGATATGATACCTTATCATTACCGCTTGATCGTCCAAGCTGTCACAATGCGGCGAATTTTCACTCTATTTTTATTATTCCATAACTCTTTGTGTCAAGAACAAACTGTGAAGTTGATACAATTATGTGATTTCTGCACTTGTGGGGAGATACCTGAAGTTAATGGCGGCCAGTTGATTTTCAATATTCTGTGCTCGGAAAGTGATAAAATAAAGAAGCAAGTGAGTGATTTGGATAAGATCGCGTGGCCGGACAATCCTAATGGACTGAAGATCGCCGCTACGTTTGAAGGACTGGGTCTGACTACGCTTGGCAAGTGAGTTAACTAGCTCGAATTATCTTCATCTATCTATACTTTATTGTAAGAGGAAGTGGTAAATTTACTGATCTGAAAAACATAGAGTATTGTAGAATCCTCCTTTTTTGAGTTTTGTCAAAAATATCATAGAAAATTGTATGTACCTAATCGGTATAAAAAAAGTCCCACTACTGGGCACTACTAATTTATTCGTCCCAAGTTCGTAGGCCGATTACAGGCCATTTTAACCGACTTCAAGAAAATAGGTTTTATTCGTTGATATTTTTGTGTGAATAAGTACATTCCCGAGATGGTCCCATAAAACAAATACATCTGATGAATGAGGATCTTCCGAGTTAAAAACAGAAAAGCGAAATTAAAGTCAGTTAAAAAAACAATAACATAAACTATCTCAAATGATGTTTTCTAAAAACAGTTTAAAACCCGTTTCGACTAATTTGTTTAGGTAGTTGTGTAGTTACCTTGACTGCTTATCAGCGCGGTAATTAAGGCTCTACTTGAGGGCATTTGTGTTTACTTACCATAGTATCTTTGTTTACTCGACTACGACTACGTTTTTTGGAAATTCACGCACTACTTTATCGTTTTATTCACGTAAAAGCAAAAAGAGGCACATATTAAATTCAATTAGAGTCATTCAAACTGGTCTTATTGAATAGAAGCCTACTGAATAGGATTTTGTATATATAATTATAATATTTAGACGTATTTTTAAAAACTTGAGCATGTAACTGTATCAAACAATATCGTCAACAAACAAAACCCCTTCGTATCTTTCTGACTAAATGATAACCCATTTCTTAGTAAATATCGATGAAGTAAAATCAAACGGATATGATAAAACCCAGAATGAAACTGCATTAAGTTTACACTATTAAAATTCGTAGTAATATGTGTCTGTGTCATCAATAAATGCTTTTTCTTTCTTCTTCTAATACTCTTACAAAATCTTGTCAAAGTCCACTGTGTTTAAGTTTTATAGGTGGTCCTTGATTGATCTGTGATCGCAATACAATCATACAGATATATAACTAACACACCTACTGCAGGCTTTGGTTATGTCAGAGACATGAAATTACAGCCTGATCTAGTTTCTGTTAAGATACAGCATGCTTTAATATAGGGTTTCTAGACCGATATTTTCGTTGTCTCACAGCCTCCCGTTGCCAGGTAATCAAAGGTTAATACCCGTTTCTAATTTAAAAAGTTGTTATCTCCTTCCCATCAATCAAGTTGTGCGTGATCGCGTTTACTTTGCAAATCAGGCAGGAAATAACCTACTTACACATGGTTCATTTTTAAAAGACAAGTAGCAAAATTAAAATGTTCATAACATCGAGAAAATCCTTATTATCCTTAATAGGACCCAATTTCCTGCATTCTCAATTAGTTCATGACTTTTCAAAATTGGTCGACTACGGAATAATCGGAGAACATACATAAAAGACATGTTCTACAGTGAAATAAAGAAACTCTTTGAAGCCTCTAAAAAAAGAGTTGAGATTTGTTTAGTCAACAACTAATACCATTATTTTCTCTTTGCTACATTTCAGATTACCACCAAACTCACAGGTAGAGTCACTTCGTTTTACCAACAATGGCATCAAAACATACTGGCCCGATCCCTTCAGCGACGTGCCAAACCTGAAGAAGCTTTCCTTCTCCCAAAACGAGCTTTGGGAGATCACCCCTGACCTTTTCACCAACATCCAATCTCTAGAAGAACTAGATCTGTCCTACAACAAACTATCAGATTTCAATACTTTGATCTTTAAGCATTTACGAAGTGTTAAAACTTTGAATTTAAAAGGCAATGCATTAAAGAATATTCCTATTGAGTCTCTGCATTCTATGGCGTCGTTGGAAGACTTGGATCTGAGTAAGAATAGCATAAACTATGTGGCACTGCAAAAGAATAAGACAGTGCTGACTGGCTTGAAGAGATTGTGCTTGAAGGACAACAAAATCAAAGCTGTGATGAAAGATTCTTTCCCTGCGGATAACAGCATGTGAGTAAATTTCCATTACCTAACAATTTTAAATAGGAATAGATAATGTTTCTAGGCTTAGTTAGATAATGGTCCATCTATATGGCCAAAACACTTACATTTGTGATTTTTAATTTCTGTACATTTTAAAAACCAGCTGAGTATTCAGAAATTGTTATTGACCTATCGTTTTAAATTTTCAGTGAATTCCTGGACTTATCATACAATACTATAGAAATCATAGAAGATGACGCTTTCCTCACTTGCACCAGCTTAAGAGAACTGAACCTTGAGAGTAACTCCTTAGCGCTGCTTTTTGCGTTACCACCTTCACTGGAAATCGCTATTTTGAAGATAAATACCTTCCATCATTGGCCCAAGTTCCCAAGGGGTATCAAATACATAGATCTGTCGTACAATAAGTTGACGGACTTGTATGATGAGAGTCAAGTCCGGTTCGACAATTTAGAGGTAAATTAAGAACTACAGTACTGCTTCTTAAAGCTGATAGTAGGTACCTATAAATAAATTGATATCTATACTAATATTATAAAGAGGTAAAATTTGTTTGTTTGTTTGTTTGTTTGACGGAGGTAATCTCCGAAACTACTGGACCGATTTCAAAAATTCTTTCACGGGTGAGTAGAATGGACTGTCCGGGAGGTTCTAGGCTATATTTTATCCCGGTAGCTTCATTAGTACACCCGTGCGAAGCCGGGACGTGCTACTAGTTTAAATATAAACTCAGTTCAAGAAAAAAAATGAAGAGTGTCTTGGAAAATAACTAAGAAACTAGTAAGGTGGAATATAATAATAAATAGTCATTTTCATTTCAGGTCCTGAATATAGGCGGTAATCAGATAAAAGAGCTAAACATTGAGAAGAAACTACCGAAGCTATTTATATTAGACGCGTCCTACAACCTCATAACTGACATACCAAAATCACTGAGCACACAATTCTTCCCAAATCTCGAGGAATTGCATCTAGATGGCAACCCTATCGAGGACATTTACTTTAAAAATATAATCGCGCTTAAAAATTTGTACATCGGTGATTTGAGTAAATTGAAGGCTGTTGGGGATAAGGCGTTCAGTAATGTTGTGGGAAGGGGAGATGAGACAGGAGATGTGTATTGCTTCTCGCTCTATTTGTCTAGTTGTCCGCTGTTGGCGGAGATTCATGAGGGCGCTTTTGATGGAACATCTGTGTGCATGGTGAGATTTTTTAAACTACATGTAAATGTAGAATGTTTTTAGGCTTAGTCGATATATTTAAAATCACAAGATTTTTATTCTTTTAGTAGCTGTCACAAAAGATTGTACATTTATACTAATATTATAAAGATGAAAAATTTGTTTGTTTGTTTGTTTGACGGAGGTAATCTCCGAAACTACTGGACCAATTTCAAAAATTATTTCACGGGTGTGTAGAATGGACTGTCCGGGTGGTTATAGGCTATATTTTATCCCGGTAGCTTCATTAGTACACCCGTGCGAAGCCGGGACGTGCTACTAGTTTTTTATAAACTTACCAAGAAATATAAGATAGACCTTACCCTTAGGTAGGTACTTACCAATCTACTGTCTACTATAGTTGTTGATCTCTTTTAACGTCAATCAACTGTTAACGCGTCCACTGCCCGCTTCTTTGGGCAGCATCAAGCTTGAAAGAACATTTTTAGTTCCTTTCATATTCTATAGTTTTATATCATGTTTTCAGTTGGATATAAGCAAGAACAATCTATCATTCCTTCCGCCGAAGCTCCTAAACTGGACTTCAGTATCTGAAGGCGTGAACCTACAGCACAATCCTTGGAACTGCAACTGTTCGCTGCAGTGGATGGAAGACCAACTTCTACCTATTATATTCAATACCAACGCTAAGTTGCTGGATGAACTTAGGTAAGTTTGTGTTACTTAAGCAGGGTAGGCTAGCCGTGGAGCTTGTAATGTACCTTGTATACTTATCTACACTAATATTATAGAAGTAAGATTTGTTTGTTTGTATTTTTATTGTTAAACTTATTTATTTTCTCTCAACAGAGGTTAACTTAAAAACCTTTGTTGAGAGAAAATAAATAAATTTATTTAATTTGTCACAAATAGGCACCGAAACTACTGGACCAATTTCAAAAATTCTTTCATCTAATGAAGGCTAGTCTATCAGGAAGTAACATAGGCTATATTTTATCCCGGTAGTTTCATTATACACCCGTGCGAAGCCGGGACCTGCTGATAGTGTGTTATAATGTGCCTTAGTAAAAAGGCATTCCTGAAAATATTGGCTTTTAATTTAGCTGCGCCCCGCGGTTTCACCCGCGTAAGTCCCGTTCCCGCGGGAATATAAGTAGCCTATATAAAAAGTAGCCTATGTCACTCTCCATCCCTTCAACTATCACCACACAAAAAATCACGTCAATCCGTCGCCCTGTTTTGCCGTGAAAGACGGACAAACAAACAGACAGACAGACACACACACTTTCCCTTTTATTATATTAGTAGGGAAGTAGGGAAGTAGGGATTTCTATTAGTGGTAACTTCTTAAGATGTAAAGGCCTTCATTTGTTGTACAGATGTAAAAGTCCCCGAGAGTTGGAAGGCGTTCGCTTCGTCCACTGGTACAAGTGGCCCGAGCGAGCGCTGTGCAGCGACCTCAAATCCAGTAACTATGTGGTAAGTAATTTAGTAATCCGTACTATACTATCCTACCCCATTATGCATATTCGACCTAAAACCTGTATTAGCTAAAACGTATATTAAATCTGTTGCTATCTCTTTTCGTTGACATATGAGTGACAAGAAAAAAACGTTCTAAAACGTTCCTAAAACCTGTATTAAATTGTCAAGTTTTTATGAATAAACCCCCTAATCTATACTAATATCTATACTTCTATACTAGTATTATAAAGAGGTAAAATTTGTTTGTTTGACGGAGGTAATCTCCGAAACTACTCAAACGATTTCAAAAATTCTTTCACGGGCGTGTAGAATGGACTGTCCGGGTGATTATATATATTTTATCCCGGTAGCTTCATAACACCCGTGCGAAGCCGGGACGTGCTATTAGTGTATCATAAATAGGTAACTTGTAGTTTACCGGTCAGTGGCTTTACTATGAAATGAAATAAAATTATTATTACGACTGTATCCCAGGGTGCGGTAGACATTTCTTTCAGATCTTTATGTAATTCTGTAGATCCTTATAACGTACTTATAATCCATTTATTCGAAAATAATAAAGGATTATTTGTTCCAGCTGGCTCCTTCAACAGAGAGCAACCAGCAAGTGAGCCTCCTTCAAATCATCCTAGGATGTGCCATCCTCGTGTCATTGTGTATAGCGATAGGACTGTGTGTGTACTTAGTTAAAACCAAGAAGCGAAGGCCTAGAAAACAACAGACTCAAACGCCTGCCGATATATTTAATAGCAAACCGCAGAATGATGAGCTCAAAGCACTCTTTAAGGGTCAAGATTAATAAATTAAGTTTTGTATTAGATAGGTACATTATTATTGTAAGTAGATAGGGAGGTGTATATATTTTTAGGTAAATTTAAGTGTTACTTGTGTTTGACGTTTGTCTATAGAAATCAAGCTAACATGTAAGCGTCCTTAACAGATAGGTAATAACGTCCAAAATCTTTCAGTTTTGTGTGGCATTGTTTTGATAATTTTATGAATGTAAATAGAAAACTATAAATACTTAGCGAAAATATGATAGATACATAAGTTATTTTCGTAGTAATTTTGTTACCTTTGCAATAAGTTAGTTATAATTAGAGATTTCAATAAATGTATATTTATTAACATACAATTTTTCATTTTTTATCTTTGCGACACGTCATTTCATCTTTTGAATGGGTTGATTATTTTGCGCAATGTCGATGGTCCGTTCCACTTGCCTTTGATCAGTCGTTTCCAGTACATGTATGGTAAAATGTTCTTCTTCATAAAGAAGAAAAACCTGCGCTCAACACTCTGAAATAAGAAAATAACAATATTAAGTATTTATCTTGCTTTTAATTACTTCTATTCACTTTATCGATAGCCTTATCCGAAAAGCTTCCCAAGCTACTCCTACTTTACTACACTATAAAATGCTGTAGAAATGTTTTCTGTACCGTTATTATACTCAAAGATCTCACCTGATCAAAAGGGAAAGTCTCACAGACCTCCTTATTGTATAGAAACTCTGCTAATATGCCAGTTTTGTATGATGTGAGCATTGGACAGGCGCCGTATCCGTTGTACTTCGCCGCGGGCTCTTGACCCTTCATCGTAGCTGCTAGGTTCTGCTCCACCACATAGCTTTGACCAGCTGAAAATCAATTGCGAAATTGGTGTAATCTTTCCAGTCCCTACCTGTGGTCCACCTACATAGAACTCCTGGCTGTATCAGGAGCATTATCTGATTTCCGTCCACCTTAAGATAACTGGGTGTTTTAGGGGAAATAATCTGTTTTTTCGTTCAAATAAATTGATAAATTGAGATTGAGATTGTTCATCTTCCTGTCCTTATCTATTTTCTCTTGTCATCTCTCTCTCATTCGTAATCTCAGTGCACACTCATTAAAACTACCTATTTCTATTCTAACGCCATGTTATCGTTAATCTTGATAGACTTACAAACGGCTGCTGCAGTTTTGCTATTCGGCGTGCACAAGCAGTCTCCCAGACCGTACACATTCGGGAACCGTCGGTGCTGTAATGTGTTCTTATCCACGTCTAGATAACCTCGCTCCGTCACCAGCTCGGTGCACTTCGAGAGGCAGACCGGCGGAGACATGGCCGGAGTCACGTGCAGTAAGTTGTATGGGAGTGTGAAAGTCTAGAGGCAAAAAAGAAGCTTTGGAGATCATGGTAACAATCGAGTGCTTTTATTATATTGGCATCTTAAATCTTACTGGCTAGGTAAGGTACCTCCCAAAACGCTAAGATCACCACAAAGGAAGCTCTTTGTTCTAGCATTTGAATTATTAATCTTATCTATTTTAAAATTCCCGATGTTGATCTGTCTAAATCGCTGATTGTCTTAGATTGCACATCTGCACTGCAAGCAGGTCTTTTCTTGGTCCTCTCTACCTTGGTTTATAGTTTTTTGTTTAAGCACAGAAAAAATGGTAACGTTTTCAGAAGTAAGGAGTTTTACGTACCCCCCCGCAGCTACTACTAAAGTGGGCTCCGTTCTTCGTAACTTCATTCAGCTCTGCGTTGTAGACGACAGCAATGTCGCGCGCTGACGCCACCTAAAGTAAAACAAATTAGTCTTGGCTTCAGGAGAAAATGGTTTAAATGCAGGTCGTACTGACATGCATGCCAGTTTATGCATCCGGGTAAGTCTTGATGATACTTATCCACAATTCAACTAGTGGTTGATTTGTTCTCTTAATATTAAATAAGTATTTTCTTACCTGAGTCAGCGCGCGCGCGTACTTCGGCACACCAAAGATACAGCTCATACCGGTCGCGTATGTGATGCTGGTCTGAGGACGGATTTTGTTCTGCCAAAAGTTTTTTATGGAAATTATGTTCAAGTTATAACTTTAGGTACACTTGCATGAAACCAGGAGCACCTGCTTAACTTAGCTTCAGAAGTTACTAATTAGTTTCATTTCGAGCTAAATAAAATGATCATTAAGACGGGTATTTTGCTCTTGATTGCTGATGATGATTTCATTCCATTCAAACACACAAGTCATATTTGAAGTTTTCGAGTCAATTTTTCGCCCAGAATTCGCCAACTCCTCCCTTTCCGTCCGTCGAAGTACCTACATACATATCCCTTCACCTTTCTCCAGTAATCATCAGCTAGGTACATGATCTTCTGCGCAGCGCCGGAACACTTCCCCCCACACACTGGGTACGTGAACACCGCGTGACCCCCCTTGAACTGCTGGAGGAGCGAGCATGTCTTCTTACAATACTCCGGGGAGTAGATTGTTGAGACGGGGCATGTGGAGTCCAGAGCTTGCTTTAGACCTGGGATCTGATAATGTTAGAAATAATTTTTAATTCTACAGGATTAGCTGATTATGTTTATTTATTTTTTTTATTTTTAGCCCATATTGTCCCACTGCAGGGCAAAGGCCTCCCTCCCTCTCTTCCAGCTTTTTCTATCTTTGGCCGCAGTGGGCCAATCTGGAAGCTGCACATCCAACTCGTCCCGCCATCTCCGTGGTGGTCTGCCACGCGGACGTCTTGTGTCGGGCACCCATTCGGTTGTGGTCTTAGCCCACAATTCGTCCGACATGCGGCAGACATGGCCGGCCCAATCCCATTTGAGCTGGGCGGACTTCTTGCTGACGTCATAAACCTTTGTTTGGGAACGCAGTACTGAGTTTCGTATGCGGTCTGTTAACCGAACGCCCAGCATACTGCGTTCCATAGCCCGTTGACATACCTCGAGTTTGGACTTTTGCTGAGCTGTCAAAGACCAAGTTTGTGCACCGTATGTGAGGATGGGGAGAATGCACATGTCCATGAGTTTGCGTTTGAGGCAGAGTGGTAGTTCGCCTTTCATAAGCTGTTTCATCGACCAATATCTCCTCCAGGCGTTTTCGGTGCGTCGAGCCTGGAAGGAGACTATTTGGCCGAGATACACATACTCATGGACATATTCTATCTCAACCCCCTCTACGTATAGTCTACGTTTTGTGCTGTTGGTCATTAACTTGGTCTTCGACATGTTCATCGCAAGTCCAACCTCGAGGCTGGCTTGGTTTAAGTCGTTCAGCATGCAGCCAAGTTCTGCGGCTGAGGAGGAGAACAGAACAATATCATCAGCGAAACGGAGATTGCTTAATCGCCGTTCGCCTAAGATAACCCCCTTGTCCACCCAGCTTGGTGCCAATTTCCTAAAAACTTCTTCGAGAGTTGCTGTGAAAAGCTTTGGGGAAAGCGGGTCTCCTTGCTTTACCCCTTTTTGGATAGGAAAAGAGGGACCGGTACATGACAGTTTTATTGAAGCTGTACTGTGTCTATAAATGTTTTGCAAGAGGTTGATGTAGGTTGGTTCAATATCTTGTCTAGTGAGGGAATCGAAAAGTGAAATATGTTTAATACTGTCAAAGGCTTTAGAGTAATCAATAAATGCTAAATAAATAGGTGAATTATATTCTGAATGTTTTTCCAATAATTGGTTTAATGAGTGAAGGTGGTCTGTGGTCGACAAGCCTCGGCGGAAACCAGCTTGCTCAGGCGGCTGATGTAAATCAAGTTGGCCGGAAATGCGGAATTCAATAACTTTAATAAAAGCTTTATAGACATGCGAAATTAAGCTAATAGGCCGATAATTTGAAATGTCGGATTTGTCACCCTTCTTATGCAGAAGTATAACATTAGAATGACAGAAGTTCTTAGGAAAATTGCCAGACTGAAGTATTAAATTGAAAAAGTTGGTTAAATGAGGAAGTAGTGCAGGTTCGCCAATTTTTAGGGCTTCGGTGGTAATGCCATCTTCGCCAGGAGATTTACTGTATTTTAAGCTGCATATCGCACGATGAACTTCTGAATCTGTTATACCCGGCTTAACTAGCGGCTCACTAGCGAGCCGTAACCGTAACCGTTGCAGGTACTGTAACCAAAAAAACATAGTGTGTACGTGGTTCGCGAACCTGCTGCGAGCGGTACGCGTGCGGCTCGCAGCGAGCCGATGTTCACAACGTACTCACTTCTAAACCCGTAACGTTGCACGTTACTGTAACCGTTACTGTTACCAAAAACATAATGTGTACGTGGTTCGCGAGCCTGCGACGAACGCCACACGAGCGGCTCGCAGCGAGCCGACGATTGTCGGTTTTTGCCGCGAATCAAAGGGCGCTCGTAGTGCGCTCGTGGACGTCAAGAGGAGGGTGTTGCTAGCCGCTGCGAACCAGCTGTAATTTCGAGTACCTAATTCCTTCGTCATTATGAGTGAATGGTCAGAAGATAAATGTCTTTTGCTGATAGATGCCTACAGGGCATTTTGTAATTTTTTAAAATTATTGTCATGACTACTAATTTCTTGATTTTTCAATATGAGTAGTAGATCACTTCTTTCTCGATACATTCTATGAATCCACCACCTTCGTGGCCGTTTATAATCATCGAGTATGGCATCCATTAGTAAGTATGCTGCACAGGCGATAGACACTTCGTCCGACATCGTGGAGTTACAAACCAAGACTGAGGGCAGAGCAGGCACCCCCGTACACACTAGAACCTCGTTACTGTATCTGTTTGGTTACGGTTACGGCTCGTTAAATGAGTACGCTCGGTGGAAGCGTTCCAGCGACGCACAGAGTGTAATTTTCCTGTTCTAGCTGGACAAAAAGGGTTACCTCATTTCTTCCTTTTCACTACCTAATATCATAGCAAAAACCCGTGAGGACATGAAACCATAAATAGATTTTTACAAATATCGGCGGTGTAAAAGTTATAACTCTCACAATATCAAAATGAGGGTAAGAAAACGTAAAATCATTAGCAATTTTGCACTTCAGTTGTTAGCTTATAAATTCGAGGTTTTTTTATGTAGTGAAATTTTTTTTAATGGATCGTGAAGTGGTTGGTATGTAGTACATTTTCATAATATAACTTTTGATTAATTGTGTTTTCCATAGAAATTACACCCGGTTGAACACAAAAGATACCAACATTTTTACACATATTTTATCTTTATCAGAGTAGAAACTACTTGCCCCCACTTGTCCCCAGGCTGGAATTAGCATAAAAACATACAGTCATCTATCTACTATTAGAAAATGTTAGTTTGAGACTGCACACGATTGCACATCTATTTTTTTTTTTCATTTTTACAGAACACGTGTTGTTGATTTCTTGAACTGAGTTTGTAGAAGAATGGATAAAAAATGAACGAATTCACAAATAAATGAATTTCTTGTGATCAAAATTGACTTGAATGATGCTACAGATGAGTTTATAAGAAATTTAATTAAAAAAATACAATAATTTATAATTATAACTGAAAAATAGGCTAGGAGCGGATTTTATTTATTGTTTTGTAAAATATGCCATGATAATATGAAAAAGAGTCATATAAAATAAAATAAATAATATTATTACCATCACCATCACTGGCAGATCGAATAATATGAAATTTCCTGTACATTTGAGGCATATTTCTCTTCATATCTCCGAAGATCTTCATTAGAACCGCGACATTTTTATAATATAGGCCCAACTCAAGGGTGTTATCTTTCAACCATAAAATAAATGATTCTTTTCTTCATTTAATTTAATTTTTTTGACGAAAAAAAAAAAAATTTTTTTAATTTTTTTTTAATTTTTTTTTTTTAATATTTCGATAAATTATGGTCAAATGACATGTTTAAAGTGCTTTAGAGTAGATTTGAAGCCAAAAATAATATTGTCCAGCTAGCTTGTTCTAAGTGACACATAGTGCGACGTCGCGAGCTGTAACCGAGATCCGGCTTAGCACGCGTACTCACTAGAGCCTCGTTACTGTATCACATTGGTTACAGTTACGGCTCGCTGGTGAGTACCCGGCTTTATGGGCTCTATATCTGCTCTATATCTCTATATCTCTATATCTGATTATGTTGGTTGTTTAAAAATAAGTCTGATTGATGAAGCTTTGGTTGAGAATAGTAGACCTACCTAGCATTTTTTTTTACTTTCTAATGTCCATGCATATTATCCAATGGTCAAATTTAACCGAAAGGTCCGGGTGGCAAAAATCCGCCAATTTCTACTCTCGTCTTATCTTAGTTAGGAACCAACTCTTAAAGCAACCTAACGTACTTTGATTATGGACCAACCATTTCATAATCATTCTTCAATCCCACCGCGACAACCATATAATCGTATACAATTTTGTCCCCACAACGAGTGTAAACTGTATTGTTACAAGGGTCAAAATCCTCTGCATAGTCTTTCATCCAGCCCACACAGCTGGGAAGCACTGATTCGGTTGATTTAAAAGTGTCATTGAAATCCTTGATGCCGGCTGCGACCAGCGTAAACAGCGGCTGATTGTAATGGACCTGAAGGGAAAATTATTTGTCTTGTATTTTACTATAATGTCCTAGGTACCAAACCTACTTATGATACAGGGTGAGGCTAAAGCAAGAAAGCGTTAAACGCGTAAAGGTTCTTACTTTGTATTAGGCACTGTGTCGGGATGTGGTGTGATGCGACTAGGTAAGTAAGTATATACTTCGGATCGAATACTCGATCTCATCTATTTAAATAAGAAATGTGTAAACGTCAACCCACCCATAATCCCTCTGGTCTAGTGATAATACCTGAATCCGTCTCAAAAAAATCAAGCACACGGTTAGGTAATGTTAGACACAGATTAATAGATAGTAAAAGGTGTAAAGATGCGGTACCGACGAAGGCTCCAGTACAATGATGTCATATTCCTTGAGCCTGCGGGCGAAGCGCCACGCGGTGCTGCAGCCTCCAGCGCCGGCGCCCACTATCAGCAGCTTGCAACTATAACACACTCAATAATCAAAAGTAGCTGCGCCTTACCCGCGGTCATCGACTTAGTAGCCAGTAGACTCCTATTACTCACAATACAAAAAGTCTGTCAACCAACTGAGGTGTGCGGGAGCGGGAAAGTGAACGCTTGTTGGTCCGTTCAAGGTCACGGACAAATAAAAAATGTTCACGCGTAATATAGTGATGAAATGTTCACGGTTGAAACACACACTAGTGAATCTGGTCGTTAAAGGTCGAACGTAAGGGGATTGTTATAAGATCTATTTTTCTAATGTGTTATCTGAAAGCGTTCGACCTCTATTAGGTGTCGACTGGGTCTACTGGGTATTGTCACAGAATACAGACGGAACAGAAGGCTCACTCCCCGAACAGAATTAAAGAAATAACGACTCTTGCTGCGATGCAACAAAGTTCAATTCAGCTTGCGTAAGATTCAAACGCCCTTGAGATAATCACCTAAATATAGCCTAACGCTTCTTGCGTATAACGCTGTCACTGTCTGGCAAGGAATTATGGGCGTGGCCAAAAATTGCACGGGCTGTCTACTTTGACCACAGCAGTAAATTATTTATCTAATAATAAAATGAATCTGTCTGTTGTAGGAAGACAAGTATCTGCCTAAGTGCGAAATATCTCGTTTATTTTTTGAACATTTGCATATAAAAACTTACCTAGGTAGGTAGATTTCAATTGTTTTTTGGTAAGTAGGTAGGTACTATCTTTAATAAGTACTCAATTCAAAAATAGTTTAAAATAAGTTAAAGTTAACCTAGTTACCTACGTTGATTATATCAATTGTATGCTAAGTTGATTTTTAGCTTACCTTTCAACATCTTTCGGAATTTTGAAGAAAGATATAGTGGTATCCCCCAATCTTCTTTTGGATAAACATCCGTACACCGAACAAAATCTTTTGCATTTATTATGCGACATTATTATGAAGATGGGCGAAGTTGCGCGACGCGACTGTCTTTACGCGCGCGCCGGGCGACAACTGCCGTCCTTTACGAAAGGACTTCTGAGAAGGACCGACCTTTGAATGTACCTAAACTGCGGAGTGATACCCCCCTGGTATTGTGTCGATGCCCGCGATGAATAGTTCCTGTTCTCGTCGGAATACCGGGATCGAAGAGCAACATAAATGCAATTCGCTAAAGGGAAAGTGATCCCATAAAATATATCTATATATAACACTTGTTTAACTTCGTAACAAATTTTGACTTAACAATGAGGTTCAAACTCACCTATGTTGTTGTTTAGTACACACACAGTAGTATCTTACGGTCCGGGACAGATGTTTAACAGATGCCATCACCACTGGGAATTTATCCAGGAAACCTAAATATTAGGTTACATGTTTCTCAAAACTTTGACAAAATTTAGCCCACTAGATCAGTCTTAGCGTTGGCATAGTGATGATTTTCAAACTCCAAGTCGGGGTGGGGGGAGGCTTGTATCATCGCAGGTTCGAATCCTGTTTTTCAGTAACTTTTTCCAAGTCGGGAGTTTCGACTCTCGGCCTTTCATCTTTACATGAACTTAAGCACATTGAATTGTACTACGAAAAATTAGGAAGAAACCGTAGGTACCTTATAAAAACTACTAAGTTAGTTAGTTAAATAGTAATCCAGAGAAAAGATTCTTTGATAGAATCGAAACATTGTCAAAACGACAATATTTTTACGTGAGTAATTTCCAGTTGGGTATAAAGAATTAAATCTTAAAATTGCAAAATCAAACTATCTTTTATAAAATATAATTTATTATTTAACAATAGATAAACTTTCTATAAAAACTAGTAATATATTTTCCGCACTGATTTAAAACTGGGAACCAATGACAAGCCTTTAAAAGGTAATCTAGAATAAGACATACAAGAACCTGGCTTAATAGTACATTTGCAAGGAATACATAATTTAAGTTCATTAAAAATATTAGATTTTTTTAAATAACATTTCGGAATAATTTAAGAAATCACAGGTCGTTTTTTTATCTCCGTTGTGCCTTAAGTCACTAACATAAGCCTCCACACTCGTTCGCGGTTCACGCCACCTATCCACACTCACAGATTTTTTTCTGCGAATGTAATCTACACTCCTATTCGGAAAGTTCAAGATGGCGATCCGCGGGCGAATGAAGAGAGCCTTTATAAAGTCCAGACAAATCATTCATCAGTCAAACTTACAATAATAAGAGATGACGAAAATAATATAAACCAACGTCTACGAAAGTTCATTGAAATAATGTCTAAACATCTCCAAACGAATCATAAATAAGTCCATATTTATTCCCATTACACGTAATCTAAAAGGAATTACAGTCTGAATAATAAATCTTACAATACAATGTCAATTGTTCGACTCGGTCACTGGAGTCTTAACCTAGCCGATTCAATTTACTTAGCAAAAGGATTGACAATTTTCCTCACAAACTCGGGTCCATGGTAATACCCTTTGAGCATCATATGCCAGTAGATGAACGGGAACAAATCCTTCTTCATGTAGAACGCGATCTTACTTTCCTTGGCCTGAAAGTTAAACAGAATATAGATTATATTGAAGAGAATGGGACCAAGTGTTCTGCCCTGTGTGACCCAGAGGTATTTCGTAAAAGTAATAAGGTGCATAACCTTTTTTATAACAAATAGCAAATGCTTTGCGAAGTTTGGGAATAGATTATTATAAAACTACATGACTGATATAACGAACACGAACGCACCAAGAGACAGGAAATTAGAATTGAACACATTTCGAGAGGTGTTAATCGCTAAACTACCACACTACAACAACAAACCAGAAACGCTACATCATGCCAATAATCGGATTTCATCTTATGTTGGTAAATCTTCCATATTCAGTCCACTCTGGCGACGGAGCTTCTAGGCCGCCTAAAGGCCTATGTCATGGCCAATTTAATGTGACCTCTGAAGCACGGAAGCGCTCAGTTGTAATGCCAGAACGTTGCTTAACTTTGACGACCGATCAAGAACGTCGTAGCAGGCTTCGCCACGCTTGCCTGTATCGTTTTCGGTTAAGCAGAAGGGCTGATCTTCCAAAACCAACTGTCCTCACCTGGTTAAAAGGCATAGTTTCGTGCACCACGCCGTCGTATAAGAACTCTGCTAGTATGACAGTACTGTATGACGTCACGAGGGGACAGGCGCCATATCCGTCGTACTTCTGTGATGGATTGTCTTTCTGCATCGTACGGAGTAGATTGTGCTCCACTACGTAGCTTTGTTTCGCTGGTAATTAAAAGGTAAAGATAATTGCCAACATTTTAATCTGACAATAATGAATAAATTCAAAAGTCTAATGATGTTTGTGTATATTTCAGGCATTTGAGATCTTATGAAGGTTTTTAAGGAGGGAGGGAGTCAGAAGCATGTCTAAATACATACATTAAAGGTAGAACGACATTTTTTTTTAACATTCTAATGATGACTATAATTTTTTTTTGTGTTTAAATACCATTCTATATGGCATGTCCATCGCCGCGAAACTAACTAGTTTTCCAAATGCGTTAACATTCCTCGCATTTCAATTGATAGATTCAAGGTAATGTTAGATTTCAATTATCAATATTCTATACTAAGATATAGTATATTCTATATTTTATAGGCTCTATGTGTTACAAAGAATTGTTATGTAAAATTATCCCCACGTTCTCACACAGTATGTACTACAATATAGCATGCGCAAAAGCAAATTCAACTATACTTCATTTCTTGAATCGAGCTAATAGGAACAAAAATAAACGCACGTGATTGGTCGTCGAAAATAATTGTATTTCTCGTTATTGGCTAGATTGTTAAATCAATTGTCAATTGTCAAATCTAGCCAACCCAATGAATTTCGACGACCAATCACGTGCGTTTATTTTTGTTCCTATTAGCTCGATTCAAGAAATGAAGTATAGTTATAATTACCAATAGCAGCGGCCGTTTTACTATTCGGTGTGTTCGTACAGTCTCCAATGCCGTAAATATTCTTATACTTCGTGTGCTGCAACGTATATTTGTCGACGTCTAAAAATCCCATTTTGTCGACGATATCTTTGTTGTTTGAGAGAAATTCGGGAGTTTTCATAGGAGGCGCCACGTGGAGCATGTCGTATTTCATTGTAGTTTCCTGTGATAATGTTTTATATTAATAAAGTTACAGTACCTACGAGTATAAGTCGCGCCACGTAAAAATAACTTAAAAATAATGAGGGGAAGTGGGAGGGGTAAGTTTCCGCACGAAAGTACTAGGGCTAATTGGCTTTAGGTCTATTGTGTTATTTTTGAACTAGCAACGTTCGCAGCTTTAAAAATGTATTGGTTAATGGTAAGTACCTAAACTAGAAATTTAAATATAACAAAAAATTATAAATTATTTGTTGCCTTCCACGTAATGATGATACCTATTGATTGACGATATAGATTACATAAGTACAATGTAAGTACAGGCAAGGCCTAAACGCCGCTAGGTGGGGCGCTGCAAAAATCAAACACCAAAAATAGCCCGACGAAAAAAGGAATCATTTCAATGTTCGAGATGAGGTATCTGTACTTATGTAATCTGTGACAACTTTGTTTTGCAAACTTACTTTACTCCTGTCATCACTAGAGACGAACACCGCCTCCTTCTTATCCGGATATATCCGGTTCAGTACAGTCTTGTAGTTCACTTGTATGTCCTTCCGCTTGGCAACCTTCACCAGCTCGTCTGCGTACTTCTTTACTCCGAAGATTACGGGTAGGAAGGTGTTGTATTGAATGCGAGATTTTGAGCGGACATTTGCCTGTAATTTTTTTAAGTCACACTTTTAAATTGTTTTAAATTCGTTCCATGGGATTTGCGGCCCTTAGTCGCCTTTTGAGTTCGTTAGTTTAAGATTGATAATAATAAGTTATATTAGTACAAGCTTGCAGCAGGCAATAGCTAGATTATTAAGACTGTATATTTTAAAGTGATCCTTGAGGTCCTGCAGAAATGAACACATTTTTCTTTCTTCTTTCTTGTTTTATTCTATTCTTATCTTAGCCAAAATATTGCTCGCCCTTTCATACCAAAAAACGAAATTTTCGCGTTTTAAAAACCACGCCGTGTCCTGCCAAGCCAAGGAATGGTTATTTGCCCATATGCCCATATACAGAATTAAATGCTAATTGTATTTATCAGTATTGCGAATAAATGTTTTGCCTATATGTATTTTACTTGTAGGCAATGGCCACAGTCTACACAATATATTATCACCTATAAGGATACATTTCATGTGCATTTATGCTTAGATCATTGTGCTGAGAAGATGACAGCAAATTTGCCAGTCACTCGAAACTGATCACGTCATCTACCAATATCATTGAGACATGAAGTAAGCATATACACAATAGATTATTTTACATTTATAGGTACAACATGTAAGTATGTTTTGGAATGACGAGTAATGTTTGGCTCAATTCTTGTGTGAATCGATTGTTCGGGCACACGCTCGAAGTTACACAATACAATAATATAAGTACCTACCTACCTTCTTACGATAATATTGCCAATACCAAGGACGTTCGTAATCAGATGAATAATTCACACACAGTTGCCGAGGAACCGTGATTAGTTTTTCAATAAAATACATACTTAAATGAAAGATTAAAAATAAATCAGTAGATAATTTAGGCGGCCTAAAAACTCCGTCACCAGAGTTGGCCACTTGCTCATACAAAGGAAGGAAGGAAGTAGATAATTTAAACTGCTAAGAAGTTACTGTCTGTCTGTCTGTTACGCTTTCACGCCTAAACCATTTTACCGATTTTGATGAAATTTGGTACAGAGATAGATTAGATTTTTTGAAAGCAAATAAGCTACAATTTGTAATAGTCCCTCGGTGAAAAGCCGCGTGTAGCAGCTAGTAACATGAAAACACAAAAGTTCCTATAGATATAGGTATAGTCGTTTTTACTTTTTTACGGATTTGGCTGATACTTGGAATCTGCAGTTTGTAACCTGTATCCAGGTTACTTTTTATCCGGTTTATAGCCATGCGAACGAAGCCGCTAGTGAAAGCTTGTCATCTACTTACCCTAGTAAAGTGCGAGTCAGCAAGATAAGCAATCTTCTGCGGCGCGCCGGGACATTTGATGGGCGTGTCGGGGTAAGTGAATATCGCGTCACCTCCCTTGAAGTGACGGAGATCGTTCCACGTCTTCTCACAGTATTCAGGAGAGAAGACCGTGGAGACGCCGCTCTTGCTGTCTTGTAGGGCTTCGCATAGACCTGGCACCTGGGTAATTTAAAACACTACTAGCAGAGCAGCAGGTCCCGGCTTCGGACGGGTGTAAGTACCTACTAGATGTATGTTGTGCATTCACGTTATGTAGGTACATAATGAACGCTAAACAATAATAATTGTTGGCGCACATATTCTAATGTTAGCTTTTAACTAAACATGTTTCTATAGATATAAATATAACATAACATTGCGTGAATCTTAATGCTTATATTCTCTGTCTTCATCATATCATCATATCAGCCCAGTTGCACCCACTGCTGGGTATAGGCCTCCTCTTTATGACGCCACTCAGTTCGGTCCTGTGCGATCTTCTGCCACGCTTTCCCGGCGATGTTAACGATGTCATTCTCTGTCTTACACAACAAAAACTAGAATTAATCTAAAACTATAAAATCTGAAAATATTGATTACTCATTGAGAACAAAAAACCTAATTTTTGCGTTTTAATAAAAAAAAAGTAACTATTTAACACGTTGCGTTGCTTGTGTTGGCATTGAAATTGTGAAACCATAGTGGCTTCCACTGACTCCTGAAAAAAAGCTTCATGGACCCACTGGGAGCTAATTTTGAACATGTTAATATGATGTTTCCTTTCTATTTCTGGAAAATCTCCTGTGACAGTCCACAAAGTTTTATACATTTTGAGTATGATTTTTTTAATCTATCAGATAACCTCAACATAAACTCACCTTGTTATAATCAGAGTTCAGTCCCACGGCAATAATAATGTACTCGTAGTTGATAACATGTCCATCGCATGTGTATACTTTATTCTTCTCCGGATCAATCTTGTCTGCTTTGTCTTTCACCCACTTAGCATTCGCGGGCAACACTTCTTGAGCAAGGCGGTGTGTGTCCGACACACGCTTGACGCCTGCGCCGACCAGCGTGAAAAGAGGCTGATAGTAGTGGTCCTGAAATAATACATAATCTTCAGTATAATGACAATGATTGGGTGAAGTTTTTAGACCTGTAGAGAGCAGAGTTGTCATGGGATCGTAAACTGGTTACCTTTCGGTAACCAATTTTAGGTAACAATTTCGGGTACCTTTTATAAGCATTAAAACTTAACATGATTTTGGAACATGTATTTTGAAATTATTGGATAAATACTTACATACATTTTAATCCAAACTCATAATTATCTGTAAATAATCTTTACTCAGAATGAGTTGCATTGTTGATACAACATTAATAATGCATTGTTTGATCAGTAGGTAACTTGATAACTGGACTTTATTGCCAATAATGCAGTTTTCAAGGACAACAGACAAACAGAAAAGAATGCAGTAATTTGAAATATATATATTTTACAGAGTTGGTAACTTGGCACATCTTAAAGGCTTATCTCAAATCCAATAAGTAAAAATAAAAATAAATTTAGATAGTTTTTTTGGACATGCCTCTGTATCTTCTTTCTATATAATTTGCAATAAATATTTATAAGAATGACCATGCCAGTTTACAAAATATGTTTATTGTCACCACAGCAACCATTATCTGATAATCCAACAGAACTAAATTCACAAGTGAATGATGACTGAATAATAGATAAAATTATGAACCTAAAGAAAAATTTACACAATCTTTGCCTTGTGTTAGGTACTCATACTTGTGAACTTAATAGGAGTACCTTGTGTACTGACACCTCTTATGTTGTGTACATACTTAACAGTATGCTAGGATTCTTCTACACAATAGTCATGACTCAAGCAAGATACACTTACAATACCTACTATAAAGGTATGACATTATTAATTGTACAATTATTTCTGAAGATTTGTGTGCAATAAAAAATTTATACCTACACCTAAGTACTATACTTATAGAAGTAAGTTTTATTAAAATATTTTTTAATGAAACTTACTTCCCGGTACTAACACTTAGGTGTGGTTTAACACTATAACTCTACTATAATAAAAAATATGAACTTTACTTAAAAGGTTTGTGTCCCTAGACTTACTATAATAGTTACTTACCGGACTTGGTTCCAGAACTATAACACTGTCCTTTGCCTTCAGCCTTCTGGAGAACTTTGCAGCCATGGTGCAGCCTCCAGAGCCACCACCCACCACCAACACCTTGCATCTATAGATAATTGTTTTAATCATTGAAATAGAATATTGGTCCATTAACTATAATTGTCTTATTATTACAAAAATTACAAACAGGCAATAGGATCACCTAGCTTAGTGTACATTTTTATGTGATCTTTGATGTCCATAAGAAATAAACGCATTTTTCTTTCTTACAAGTACCTACCTAGCCCACTGCTACTACTTTTAGTATTACCTATTTTTATGTGTGCTCATGATGATAGATGGATTCAAGGATGGAAGGGTATGGAAAATTTAATTTTTAAGTTTAGATAAAAATAAAGCCGGTAATATGTATAACAAATACTTACGAGTAATTAGCATTATAAGCAGTAGACACTGAGAAATTACGGTAAATTCCCGACGATGATGATATGGAACTGAGTTTACGTATCACATTCATGTTGAAATACCCGGCCGGCCACTATCACATCAAAGAGTCGACTACGTGAATTTTGCGCCGGGCGGGATAAACAATAAAATAATGCGAGAACCGAGAAGTGATATCGGGTGAATGATGACGGATTTTATGTAGGTAAGTAAATAATTCTAAATCGTCGTCCTTGGTTTGTGTTTTTCTGTCTTTGCTTGCCTGCCATATGATTTTTATTATGACGTAAACACTAAACTGACTTTGACAGTATCTAAAACATCTACATGAGGATCATGCAGGGTGTAACGGAATGGACGTACATTATTTAGGCTTAAATAAAACGTATTCGCAGGTTAAATTTAATTTTTACATTTTAATTATTATTTTAAATTTTGGCACTAGGATTTTGTACTATAATATCCATAAAGAAAGAATTAATAGTTTCTCATCAGTGCATTGTATCTGCATCTGTATTTGCAAGTAACGTAACGTAATTTACAATTTAAAAATGGCTGATGACGACGAAATTGATATTTTGGGAGATTTTTCATTTGATTCTTGTTTAGCTCAAAATAACCAAGGAATGTGAGTGTCAGACTGTGAAAAATTTAGTTATTAACGAATTTTATACATAGTGCTTTTGGTTCGTTCATTTATTCCTATTGCATGAGACTGGGTTATGTTTTTGTTTTGGTGTCACTTGGCCAAAACAAAGTGAATTTGTTTACGTAATTACTTGTTTCTGCGAATCTTTTTCAACAATAACAATTCCTTGTTTAGTCCCTCCTGCTCGAATGATGATACTGTGCACCCACAGTGGCTCCTCGACTCCACAGAGACCAATAACTGGTATGATAAACAATCTAAAGACTCCCTACAGTCCCTACGGTAAGTTTACTATTCAGAATTAGTTGAGATATAAAGAAATTAGTAATTAGTTCATGAATAGTAAAGCTACATGTTCCCTTATAGAATTTTTGTAAAAATAAAGTTTTTGTTAAAAAAATATCTAGTTGTTCTTGTATTGCTTCAGGAACTTAGGTGGTTCTTCAAGAAAACTACTAGGAGATCATACTTTAAGGAAATCAAATAGTCAGCCTCATACTGTATGGAGCCGAGCGGAGAGAACTACACTTGCTAGAGAGATGGTAAGATTGGATTTCTTGAAAGCAATTTTTATAAATGTAACTTAAAAGGAAAATAATATGAGATATAATATTGCAGGCAAAATATGGCAGGAATGTTGGAAAGATATCACAAACACTGAAATCAAAGACTGAAGCAGATATCCAAGCTATCATTGATGCAGAATGTGGGGTACATTTAGAGACAGCACCCAATGAAACTGAGAAATTTGAAGACCATGCGGACATACCTTCCGTGGGTCAAGAGGAGGTAGTCACAGGTTATAGCCAAATAAAAAAACTTGTTATCGCACCAGCAAATACCACAAAACATCCTTTTAGAAAAAAAACATTCAACACTAAATCTAAGAACAGTTTACTAAAATCAAACTTAATGAATGTAAAATCAAACTTAATGGATCCAGAATCAATGGAACTTTTTTACGAAGATGACATGATCATAGGATCAACAGAATCAATAGGTTCAGAACTGGATTTGACTGATATTGTGTCTAAGAATATAGCAAAACAGCAAGCTAAGGTAAAGGCTGAGAAGAAAATTGGCAATCACAGGAGGAAAGTGTCTAGAAACTATGACAAGGGGCCTCGGAGTAAGGAGTTATTGAAGTCTCCTCAAGGCAGGCACAGGAAAGACTCAGGCCTGTCTGATGATAGTGTGAAGAGCCCTAAAATGCAGATTGTGTTGGGATCCGGTCAGGCTTTGCCTGTCTCCGAAGGGGAACAAGTGGTATGTAATTAATTCTTTATTCTTAGAAACCTAAATACTATTCAGTCTTTATAAATATAATTCCTAGCATAATTAGACTACTAATTCTCATGTAATGAGAATATTTAAGGTGATAACCTTAAATTTTTCTTATACATAAGACTTAATTATTTTTCTTATTCTTCTTGGATGAATGTGGCATTAAAGGACAATGAAATGAAAGATGTATGATAGCAGTTTAACAGTTCTGCTATAATGTGGATGTAGCCTTGTGCTAATTCCATATAAAGAATCAGGGATTGATACATTATTAATTTTCAGATAAAAATTGAAAAGAAGAAAGACTCTGAACCAGAAAGTGATATAGAGATAGACATTGATAGTGACAATGAGGGCAATGTTAGGAAAATACAACACAAAGGCAAAGACAAGCCACAGGAGAAGCCACAGGGAATGACAGTAGAAGAGCCAATAGCAGTGCCTCTAAGGAAATTCGAACCAATGCCTAGAAGAAAGAAGAAAATTAACTTGGTAAGTATAGGTACTGATATAACTTGAACTTAGTTAGAAATATTTTAGAGAAAACTTTATAATTATTATCTTATCTTTATATTGCATATTAGGAAGTGCAATAGTTATAACAGCTAATAGCGAAGTTCTTCATGAAAATCGACTTCAATTTCATAAGCACCAATCAGAGCACATTATTGTCAAAGAGCTTTGTTCAATACAACCTCCAATAAGTATGCTGTTTCCAGGATGGCGGTGGTGGGTACACCATAATGCACACAGAAGCGGGCGACCTTTACGAGGTGGGATCGGAGCCGCGCCGCGAGCGCCAGCCCAGGAAGCAGCCCATACACCTCATCAGGTGCAGGTTCTACAATGCTGAGAAACCGGTAAATATACTGTGTGTTTGAAACAGATTTCTGTGATAAAGACTTCCAGAGATTTGTATGCCTTATTGTTGCTACATTCATATTTGAATTAAAAACAAAGTCTTCCGTGCAAGTTAGTTATTCATCTTGACGCAATAAAACAACACAATAAACGCATGGTCTGCAGTGAAATTCTGTGTTATGATCCAAAGGTCCACTCAATCCTTGAAAGTTCGTGATCGTTAGGTTAACTTGGATATTTAATCAGCGAGGGTGTACCTGTGTATATTCTATAGTAATTATCAGAATGCTCTGTTATAGGCGCCGTACAACGTACACCTACACGTTTCCGCTTTGATCCAAATGGACGCGCACGCGCATTCATCCCGCGGGGAGGTGATGGGATTGGTCGGCGGCGGCGAGCTGGAGACACCTACATCTAGCTCGCTAAACACACCCGCTTCTAGCTCGCTGAGCTCACCTAACTCGCTGCGCTCACCCGGTAGCTCGCTGAGCGGGCGCGTGTTGGCCGTGCGTGGTTATCAGCGCGCCGCGGCGGCTGCCTCGCGAACGCACTGTGATATGGAACCAGGTACCATCTTGAATGCATTTAATGGGCGGCTGTTTGTGAGTGACAACTAGTATGGGATTAGCAAGCAATGAGCAAATCAGCGAGCAACGGGCTACGTCGGTGGGATGGGCAGCTGGTGGAAATACAGAAGCTAGACAACGAGATGCTTAAATGTATTTTAATACTTATTTTTATTTATGGTAAAGCACGGTGACATCGTTTCGATAACGCACAGTATCTAATTTTACCTGAGTAACCTCGAAAAACTCACTCTGCAAACACATTGCATTCAAATCCCAGTGATTGTTGGCATCCTGTTATGAAAACATCCTAACTGCCGTATTTTGCCGTTCTCAATAAAACCTCCTTTCCCCCCAGTATCGCAGGCGGAGGCGGCCGCGCAGCTGGCATCACTGGGCATGTCAGTATGCGGGTGGCACCACTCCCACCCCTTGTTCCCGTGCGCGCCGTCAGCACAGGACCTGCGCTCACAGCGGCTGCTGCAGCGTGCGCTGGAGTGGAGCCTGCCCCTGCTCGGGATCATCACCGCGCAACACTGGCCGCCTCCGAGAACGCACACGCAGTATAGGTACATAGAAATAGTGCGAACATAGTATAGACATATTCTACTTACAGAGACTGCGCTCGCAAAATTGTACGCCAGAGCCTACTAAACTGCCGAAACGTGTGCCCTCTTACCTTGTAAAACAATCTACATACTATTATTCCCATTCGAACGACATGACAATAAAAATATAATGAAAATAGTGATAGAAAATAAACGACTTCTAAATGCCAAGCGAGATTTGTAGACGCTTGCGGCTTGTCAACGTATGCCGAGGCTTGGCAAGCGTGGAAACCCGGCTTATTATATATCATCCTGGTAACACGGTCCTGATATAATTATGTTTACTTAGATGCCTTCGCGTAGAAGGTTCGGACGAGCTCGGCGAACCCATCGGCTACCAGCTACCAGTGCGTCTGGTTCCCGACGTAAATGCGGGCAACTTACCGCGTCTCTTGGCCGACCTGCCCGCCTTGCTGACGGGGCAAGACGAAGACCCGCTGAGAGTCGATGTTACCACGGATGTTTGCCCACTGGCGCAGATGACCTATCTAGAGAAGGTGGGTAGTAAGAGAGGCTGGCTACCTTTTCTTTTGTAGTTAGGAACTTTGTCTGATGTTTTCTCGAACACAGATATCACCATCTCATTCGAAACACACTACTCCTCTAGACTGAGCCACGTTCTTCATCAGTCACTTCAAACTAAGCAGGACTTAAATTAATCATAAGATGTAAATAATCTACAAAGAAGTAATTTGTCCACAGTTCATTTCGAGTACCACCCACCACATGCGGTCGGCTGGCTACGCTGACGACGATCCTATTGTTTTACAACTTATACATGGCATCAGGGACGTCTTCAGATAGCTTTAACAGAATAAAATAAAAACTGTTAATAATTTTAGTGTAATGTATCTATTCCATTGTATTTCACTAATTCCCCGTTTGTCATTTGTCTCACGTAAAACTCCCTATGTTTTGAAAGTGAAAGGAAACTGTCAAACTGTGTACCTTGTATATATTTTGTAATTTTTTTGCAGTATTTGTTTACTGATAAAGTCTGATAGATTTAACATACTATTTATTTAAGAAAATATTACTACCAATAAATTAATTTTACCTATAAGTATAAAATACCAGTTTTTGTAATATTTCAATTGCCGATACTGTGATTTTAAATAAAAATAAATTTGCTTATTTAAACTTTAGCTGATCTATTCCTAAACAGTATCCCCAAATTATACTACTTAGGTTTTCATCTTTACATTTTCTTAGTACCCGTCATAACATTGCAAATATCCATTTTATACGGACGTCACCACGTCCAAGGTAAATTAAAGTCAAACGTATATGGCACAGTTCCAGTTTATTTTTTAATAGTTACATGTGCTAGATAAAAAAATAATACAGTCCGATTAGTGAAATTCTTTTACCATTAGACGCCGAAACAGCGACCAACATTCAGCTGAACGATTGACGACAGTAATACTTTAGCAAGTAAATTTTATCATTACAAACTCACTATCTTCATAATCTTAACACATTTTATTTTTTTACAATTTAACAAGCATTTAAAATGATATACTTTTTAAGCCCTCTTGGACATTTTGGTAGCACTTACAAGGTACTTCGAGACGCTACTGTTTATTGAAAGTGCCATAGAAGATAATTTATAAACAATACATTACTTGATTTATTTTTACAGTCATTGTCGCTTGAGTTGCGTCACAGGTTTACAATTACTGACACGGTGTCCGCTCTACACACAATCTACCCTAGCTTCCCGAGTTAAGTCGGAGAGATAGTCCACTTCAAGAAATTGATACAAAAGAATGGCAAGACTAATATATTCAAGCAAAGTAATTATAGGACAAATCATGTAGATGACTGGAAGACAAGAGATTGAAACGAGCAGAGAATCACGGGTATTTTGTGTCTAGGGCGGCGTCAGCGCGGCACTTCGCAACCTCGAGCAATAAATAAAAAAAGTTTTATTAAATTAATAAAAAATAAAGAGTTACCTATATATTTACAACGCTGTTAACTTACAACTAACTAGAAGCATCAACTATGAAACTTTTTATTTAACATTGAAGGCACATATTTCCGCACCGATTCTCTTCATAACATACGGTGCACTTTCCGCTGGCAACGATTTGTGTACTTTAAATTTACAAACACAACAAACAATAACGCACTATTCTAGACTTTATCGGCTAAAAGTCGACAATAGCGCGAATGTACAGCTGGAATCGTGTTGTGCATCCGTGGGCCGAACCCGACATCTAACTAACTTACCTAATGCGAATAAGTACTGCATGGAACTAGATTTTCATTGCACGTTATAGTGAACTAATCATAAAGATAGTTTTATAAACCAGTGCAAAATTATAACTTAATTATGAAATGCGAACTTATGCAAATAATTTGTTCAAAATAACATGCATTGCAAATGTACACTCAACTGAGCACGAGATGCATAACTAAAGATGCCCCTGGTGCCCAGCTAAGTAGAAGATAGTTGATATAGGGCAGGACAACTCAGTCTGGCAATAATTAGTGCACACGCTTTTTATGGCAACACAGTTAAAAGTATTCAAAGCAAAACAAAAATAGTAAGTTCTCTGATCTTCGCTTTGAAAACTCTGCAACTGTGTTTTTATACAAAGCTATAAAATTTACTGATCTTCAAAAACTGATTTAACAAATCCTTAAAAACTATTTGGCTACATTAGTCCTATTCACAGCTGCAGAACGGAAATCATAACACTGTTCACTTAATGTAGGTACTTAAATTCATTGATATTTGATTGAGATCCCACAAACGCTATGGAAGAGTTTACTTGGCTATTTTAGAGTACAAATTGGATGTAAAATATAACGATTATTTCACAATTATCATGCAGATGTTGACAGAAATTTGAGAGATTTCCAAAATAAAGTTACCTTCTACATCCAACTGTGAATTTAGTCTCCCGATAGACGAATTTCTGATTTTATTAACGAAATAATATAAATTTAATTCAACAGAACACGTCAGTTTAAATCTAAAAATATTAATTTAAAAATATACAAACTAAGCAGTCATTCACGTAACACTAGGAATATAAAAGATTGCGTACATTACATACCGTCATATGCTCGAATTCTATAACCAACGTACGGATGTCCGTAGGTCCATTACCATAGCAACTTTGATTTCACGGCATAAAATGTGTGAAACTTTTTAACAACGTTGCTTAGGCGAAAGTCCTATGTACATCCGTAAGTTAGTTATAAGAACCGGGCGTTAGTAAATAATACCGTACAATAGTAAGCGTACTCACCTAGTAGAGATAGTTTGAGTAAAAATAATTTTAATATTTCGTGAAAGCTAATGCCAGTAAGGAACAGATTGTTTCTACAATGAATTTGCACGATGGTCACGATCACTTTTGTTATAATATTTTTTATTTATAAATAAATAAATTATTAGTCTAGTTCGCCACCCTATTAGACATACATATCTTTATGTATATAACATCGAATAATTTTGCTGAGCAATCAGTTGTAAACTGTTGCTGTAAATGATCTATGATTAGTCGAGGCTACGCTTCGCGCAGCCTTATAAAACATACAAGGTTTACAAACACTGGGAGGTACGTAGGATAATACAATTTATAGCTCTTATTCGGTGGATTTACAGCACTGGCGCCAAGGGCCGATAACAATACACCAATAACTAGATAACTATTCAAAAAAATATTCCGCTGAATATGGCTTTTTATAAAATCGCGTTATCGGCTCTTAGCGGGTGACTTGTAGCACAAGCCATCATCACTACCGGACAGCGTCACTTCAGACAAGCAACAGTTCCTTGATGCCACACAGAATAAAGCAAGGCTTTTCCATGTCATGATATCTCTTCGACACTCCTAAGATATTACAGCACACATGGCGTCCGCGAGTCTTACTGAATACTCTGACTGAGACAGAGAAGTTGAGTTCAAAACATTTCCCTCGGATATAAAATATCACTACAAAACGACTTTGACGATGTAAATATTAAATGGACTCTTGTTCTATACATTCATTTCTTCTCAAGTTAAATTGAATATCCAAACAAGTTATTCAGGTTTTAAAACACTCAAAGCACTATTAGACTTGTAACATTTCGTCAGGTGTAGTATAGTCCTCGCTTGTCAACAATCAATTGGAGGTCAATCAGAGATCGGATATAAAGCATGCCCAGGTCTGGGTGTGACGGCGCGTGCTACTCGATGACCTTGACCCTGGCCATGACCTTGCCCTCGAACATGGGCAGCGTGTCGGCGTCGCAGCACACCTCTTCTTGGATAACCGTGTCTAGATCTAAGCAGTTCGTTTTGAAGAAGTATCTACAAACAAAAATAATTTGTTAAAATTAATGATCTTGGAAATTAAGTTGGAAAAGGCATTGAGGTGAATTTGAGCGTTCACAGTTATGAAGTTCTGAGCGATCGTTATGGAAACGCTTAATATTAATCTTTTACAAAAAAAAAAGCTTATGTTTTTACAACATCACAGTCACTTGTATTGGTTGTGTTCTTAACAGTACCGGTAGTGCGACTTTTAGTGCGGTTGCCAATGAAACTCCTGAGTTTAAAGTTACAGATAAAGGCCTGCCTTTACATACAGCGTCAGGAGGTAATGTTTGCCTACACTTAACGGGACATGTAGGGCTCGGGACAAGAGGCGTGATAATGTATGTACCTGTAGTTTCCCTTCCTCGGTAGGTAATCCTTGAAGATCTTGAGTGTGAGCGGCGACGCGGGCACCTTGAACCGGTACGGCACCGGCTCGTCCAGGAACGACACCACCACCACCGTGTGCGCCCCCGCGACTGCCCCCGCGCCTGCGCCCCCAGCGCCCCCGCCCGCGTTCCCAGCGCCCCCGGCCGCAGGCACGCTCGACTTGCTGTTGCTGCCGCTGTAAGAGAAGATGCATGTTGAAACTAGGGTCTTGTCAAAGACTAACATAAAGTATAGTTTGCACGCCAATGAGACTGGCATCCAGCGCTGAAAAAAAAACCACTTATGAAACTTGTCACGTGATTTGATTATTGCTTAGTTATTTTTGGAGATGATCTGCATTCTGGAAACTCGCTGTACATCAGCATATTGTGATAGGATACACATGGTATGACACAGCAGCGGAGGACATACAGGGTGTGAGGGTGTGTTACTGACTGTGTGTGCCCGTGCCTCTCTGTATACACAGCAGCAGGCTACATACAGGGTGTGTGTGTACTGACCGTGTGCGCGGCACCTTGTCCCGGCGTCGCTCGTCGCGGTCTAGACTGGAGGCCCGCTCGTGCCGCGCGCGGCCGTCCGCCACCCACAGCAACAGCCGCGAGCCGCCGGCCGCCGACGACACCACGGACACGCCGCTGTCCGTCAGCTCCGTCACCGTCTTCTTCGACATCGAGCTGGAATTAACGTAAATGATACAGAACTGACAGCGAACGCAGATAAAACATAGCATCTGTTGACGCGCATTTCAGCACGAACGAGAGTGAATGATACAGAACTGACTGTGAACATAGATAAAATATAGCATCTGTTGACGCGAATTTCAGCACGGAATAGAACCTGACACACATATCTTTAGTCGTCATTTTAGAGTGAAATCAAAGTGAGGAGAAATCACATCAGTCAAAGGGGAATCCCATAAATATCTCCGAAGCGTCATCGTCGTACGTCAATACACAAAACAAACTCATGAAAACTAAAATTAATATCCATTGCTCATAATTTTCTGTCACAATCACAACATGTTGACAGCTATATGATAGAGGATTTTTATGATTAATTTATGAAACTCATGAGTGTATTGTATATTATTGATTGAAAACACAGACATATTACTTAAATAGCAAGCCCACAGCCGCGAAATATTTATTAAAGGGAATTCAAACGGCATGCAATAATTATGAAAAATCGAAACACTACAACTTGACAAGACAACATGATGAATTGACACGACACATTTAAAGTGAATTTTATCTTCAAGTTTTCAGATCAAATTAAACTCATTCCTTACGTAAGATTTGCGATTTCCAAGATTCATATTAATTTATTAATTATTTGTTTTGAGCAGTCTATAACTTCTGCGGACGCTCAAAATTTAGCTGATGAGTGATGAGCATAATAAGCAAAAAATTGATCATAAAAAAACAAGAATACTCGTACAAAGCGAAAGATTCAGAAACCTTTCAGAAGCAAGCATTTTAATAAAAACAGTGTGGCTACAACTATCGCTAGATTAAATTGGTTAAAAATAAATACCTATTGACTTTATAATTACTTTCATCATTAATTAACCCCCTTATTCATAAAGATTTGTCAGTTTAATATGGGTAAAAGAGTTTTTTTTTTATACTCACATGTCAATGAAGAGGTAGCAAAAGAATTAGTAGCCGTTTTATTTAACGTAACTTTACAATGGCAATATGAATAAGACCGTAATAATATAGCGACCATTGAAACCTACCAAACCGACTCAAAAAGAACACACACACATAAGAAAGAAATAATTACCTAAAGATATAATACAGATGCGACACTCCTGCGAATGCATGTCAAAATATTTTCGCAAAGTTTAATTATCATGAAATCAAGTACAATTTTATGAAAAAACCAATTAGTTTCGTTATCAGAACAAGAGTATTGCACTTTTCTCTACTCTTAGATTAAATATTTCATAAGTAACCGAAATGTTTTTTGCAAGACATTTTATAAAAATGTCTATTGGGAATTATAACAAAAAAATAGAGCAAAACACATTTCAATTAATATTTGAGCAAATTATCTCGTCAATTGGTAATGTAGGGAGCCAAAGAACGGGGTATAGTATAATGTGTCGGTTGCGGAATAAATGTGTGTTAAGTGTGTGTAAGTATAGTGTGTGTGTGTGTGGGTACAGTGTGTAAGTGTGTGTGAGTAGGTACAGTGTGTGTGTGTGTGTGTGTGTGTGTGGGTAAAGTGTGTGTGTGGGTATAGTGTGTGTGGGAATAGTGTGTGTGTGTGTGTATAGTGTGTGTGTGTGTGTGTATAGTTACCGGCGCGTGTGCAGCGAGTCTGCGTGCGTGTAGTGTCCGGAGTCGGCGGAGAGTGCGGAGGGTGCGCGGCGCGGGGGGGGACGCGCGCGGCGCCGCCCGCCCGGCGGGGACGCGCCCGGCGTGCGCTCCGACCACACGCGGGACACGTGCTGGTCTGAACATAACACAAATACTAATTAACACATGTTACACCAACAGGGTCATCATCATCATCATCATCTCCCTGCCCTTATCCCATTAAGTGGGGTCGGCACAACACGTTTCTCTCTTCCATTTCCCTCTATCGCTCGTCATCTCAGTACTACACACAGTCCATCCATCTTTTCTTAGGCCTTCCTCTTCCAGTGTATCCATCCACATTCATATTCATCGCTCGCCGTGTACACCAACAGGGTAACGGTCGTAAAAAGAACGCTGAGGGGAAAAGCTGCGCAGTATGCGATTCTTAGGAATCTTAGATGGGATTGGTGGAGGGGTGGCGAGACGCACTTCACACCGTTGATGTAGCGCGTGCTATTGGTTCGTGAGTGACCCATACGCAAGCCCATCCTGTTTCCCTCATATACGTGACCAAATTACAAAAAATCGATTGACATTTTAATTGGGTATTGAGATACTGTGTCAAGTCAAAAATAACATTTTAAAAAGGAAATGTACAATAGGTTAAAAACATGTTGTATGTTTGCACTGACCGAGGATATCCTGATCGTTATCGTCCTCTAGTTGCAGCTTCTCTCGGATGGCGGCCGCGACCAACTGCGGCGGCAGGGCTTGGCTGCAAGCCTCCTCGCTGTCGCCCTACAAACACATACATACATATTTTAAGAAAATTCTAATATCTACTAACACGTTTAATATGAATATTAAATGCGAACTGGACGAAGTTGAAGTTATCGTTAAGTTTTCTGTTTATTTTATCTTTCTTTACAAGCTATTTTTGTATATACAGGACGTTTCATAGCTATGCAATATGGGATATGTACTTTAAATTTTGTATATAGATTTTTTTTGTGTTTTCATGTTTGTCGTCTTTACAATAGTATTGTAAAGACGACTACAGGCTGATATCCTCGTGACAACTTACATCATTGAGCCTCCGCTCCAGTCGTTCCTTGGTGTCCTGATCCCGCCTCACTCGCTCCAGCTTCTCGATGAGCAGCGGCGCGAACTCGTCCGGCGGCAGCACGCGGAACTGTTCCGACTGCATGCGGTGCGTGCGCGGTATCACCTGAACATACGAGACAGATAAATTTAGTCACAACCACGGGTACCTCATCTCGAACATTGAATTCACTCTGTTTTTCTTCGGGCTATTTTTTGGTGTTTGATTTTTGCGGCGTCACCTAGCGGCGTTTAGGCATCCGACTGCATGCTACTTAATTGAAATAATAACAAGATGGAGTTACTTAATTTTAATTGCTTAGTTCTAATTTTAATTTCAATTTATATTTATATTGGGAAAAAAGCTAAATTTGAATATCTTTACCATAGCGACGTCTTGTTCTTTATTGATGACAGCGTGTCTGTCGAGGCCGTGCAGACGCGCGCGATGTCGCGACTCGCGCGATTCGCGGCGCGCAGACACGCCATCTCTGCGGACATAATATAAACTATCAAACAAATGTAATAGAGAAAATGAGTTTCTTATGCCGGGTTCCTATAACAAACTAACGGATGTCCGTAGGACTTTCGCCATAGCAACGTTGTTATCTGTCAAAAACTTTCATACATTTTATGTTGAAATAACAACGTTGCTATGGTGATGGACCTACGAACATCCGTTAGTTTGTTATAGGAACCGGGGGTTAGTGTTTGTGACATTATGATAACATATGGTCATTCTTATCCCTCTGTTTTCTCTGATAATTAAACTATACTTCATTTCTTGAAGCGAGCTAATAGCAAGATAAAATAATCTCACGTGATTGGTTGTCAAAAATAATTGTTTTTCTCGTGATTGGCTAGAGCGTCAAATCAATTGTCAAATCTAGCCAATCCGAGAATAAACAATTATTTTCGACGACCAATCACGTGCGTTTATTTTACTTCCTAATAGCTCGTTTTAAGAAATGAAGTATAGGTGGAGAGATTGCATAGTGTGTGAAATTCATACATGTTATTATAATGTCTAGTCCTCACGATTTCGATTATGAAAAGATTATCTTGTTTGATTTAGAATTTTGATCGATAATAATGTTCTAAGAAAATATTATGTATTTTATCAATCCATTCGATGTAATCCGAAGATCAATTTTTGATAAATACAAGAGATTTTACATGAAATCAATCAAAAATTTAGTGATTTTGATCTTTGCAAAGATAAGATTCTGCATAACTTTTTAAGAGAGTCGTACTTAGTGAAATGAGCCAATAACTTTTTCAATTTATCTTATAATTATCGACGATTATGAAACATGAATAAAATCAGTGATGTAAATGTTAAATGAATGATAAATTAGTGCTGGGGGATCTAAAGCTTCATTCAACTATGAAAATGTAATATTCTATAACTATGTACTTACACTATTTACATAAAACACTTCTAAAAAGTACTACTTATACGGAAACTATGAAAACTCAAGACTATTTACTTACTCATTAATTCTTAATTGAGCCAAAATAATTTTTATTGTTACCTGTTGGCGCCGACGACATCGATAATGTAGGTTATACACTGTCCGCTATCAGTGTGACTGTTTTCTCTGATGTGGCGCGAAAGCAGCAGTGTGCATTCACACTCTGGCGCGTCGCGATGTTTTCAACACGTTTGTCATACACTGCACGCTGTCAGTGTACCTATATTCCTCCTTGTAGTACTAAAACAGTAATGTGCACTCACACGCTGCTTCCAGAGAGGGAGACGGCGTCGCTGTCTGCCCGACCGCTACTGAGCGAGGCGCGCTCCGAGTCTTGTCTCGAGGCGGGGCAGTAGCCGGCGTATGATACGTGCGCGCTGTACACCGACCGCTTCCTGTGGCTGCACCACCCGAATCGAGACACGCGGCGCGCAATGCACAACGAACATTGCGGGGAAAACGTTGGAACGTTGGGAAAGTTGGGGTGAAAAGGAGATGGATTTTAGTTGTTTTGGAGATGGTATTGGTGCATTTGATTTGATACGGGGTGAACGGGCCAAGGATTATCAAAGAAGATTTTGGAATAGGTATTATCAAAGGTAAAAATTTATTTTCAGATAAATAAAAGGGGGATGGAATAAAGGATGTGTGTATAGGTTATATAATTCGGGTGGTAGAACAGCGTAGATACGATATGCAGCGATGCAGCGAGCATGCGGGCACAAACATGGGGGGCAAACAATACACGGAATCAGAAGCTAAAGGGGGCAAACAAAATGTTACTATTTTAGCCAGAATCACACAAGTTACTTTAATTCCACAAAGGTAGATATTCAGAACTTTAAAATCTTTTATAGATATCTGGTATTTCAATCATAGGTTTAAAAACTAACTTTAACTGGCTTTTTGCTGTAAACGTTTTCTGTAGTGTATAACTTGTATGAATCTGGCAGGAATTGTAAATTAAAATAGGCATTAAAAGAGCTTGGATATATCATGCATTGGCTAAGGGGTCACACTTTATGAACTAAGGTGAAACAATAAAATATTTTGTCTATGAACATAATACAAATCTATCTAAACATCAACAAAATTTCCTAAAACAAGGATTTAATTACATTAAAAAACTAGTAAATCAATGATCTAACTAAATCGTTTATCATTTACTATGAGCACATTTTACACATTCTAATCGTATGTCTACTGAAATATCTGTTTGCACTACGCTTATCATTATAATTATAGGTTTCTACTAATTCCTATTGCCTACAATAGACAGTGAACAATACGGTCGGCGTAACTTGGCGAGTGCGAATATAGGCTATGCAAATTTTAACGCACGTACGTACAATACTAAAAAAAAAAACGAGTATGTACTTACACTCTTAAAACATTGTTATTGCCATTTATTGGGGTAGGGAGTTCTTTCTCTGAGGTCCTACAGAAATAAATACATTTTTCATTCTTTCTTTCTATATTTTTACCATTTGCTTCCTAACAAACGTCTCCTGCGTAGCCCCTCCACTCTACAAATCGAAAACGATGCATTGTGACAATCAGCGCAGGCCAGCTTATGTTGGTTTTCCTTCTAAATTCAGTTTCCACCAACTTATGCTGACGATTTGATGCCGTAATTTAGTTTTTCGCTGTGCAGAGTAAACCCCCAGGCTCGTAAAGATACGTCGCCATTATCATGGTCTAACGTTGAAAAGCATGAGCTAAAGTTCTCAAAGCCTATGTTCAGACTTCAGAGTCGCCAAGTGACGTCGTATTGTACAGTGCAACACAGTAGTGTACTCACGGTGCGATATCGGAGTGCAGCCGTCTGGACTGCGTGGCGAGTAGCGCGTCGTGCGTGAGCCTAGCGCCGCCCGCGACTCCACTCGCCGCGGAACCTTCTAGCTCCTCCCCCTCGTGGAGTGTCGCCAGACCGACCGCGCACATTTGCTGCCGAATAAGATATTATTTTAATACAAAACAAACTTGGCGTGGCACAAAAATTGCCCATAGGGTTTGCTTTGTACTATATACTATATACACTTAACCCCTTCCCGGCGCACAGCGTCGATGGGATATCAACCTGTCATGTATGGAAAGTTACTACTACTCAGCTATTATGTGATGTTGTATTATGTATTATTCACTGGGTGTAAGCCTTCTTAAGACTAAGGCCCGTATTCAGATACTATACTTAAGCGTAAATCGTGTCTCAAGCGATGGTTCATATCTCAGTTTTCATAGAGCAAAAATCGATGCTTAAACGTAGACTCATTGTTTAGTGAAGTCTCTGAATACGAGCCTTAGTCCTTCATACAGAGTATTAACAAATTATAAAAGAGTATCACCTCTCTCACAGCATGCGGCGGCGAGGTGTCTGGCGAGGAGAGAGGCTGCGTGGCCGCGCTCACGTACGACACGTACGCCTCGGAGCGAAGGAACGCCTGGTACGTACTCTCGGTGATCGCTCGCGTCACCTGGAACACACAGGTACCTTTCAGTTGTGTTGTACTGTCATCGAAGGATTTTTAACCCTAGGTATTACGTATGGCCGTAGGACTTTCGCCATAGCAACGTTTTTATCGGTCAAAAAGTTTGATATACTCTGTGTTGTAAAAACAAAGTTGCTATGGTGATGGATCTATGGACATCCGTACGTTAGTTATAGAAATCGGGCATAAGACTTTATGTTGAATGTTTTTTGGCAATTATAGATGTTTAGACTTTAGATATTGTAGGTTACCTACCTACAATATCTAAAGTCTAAACATCTTATTTGTGAATTGATACCTATTTTTAGTTTTTGCTAGCTATATAATTCTTACTTAACCTCTTAATATTCGCAGGGTTCTCTTAAAAATTCAACAAAGTTATACAGCTTTTATTTTTTACATTTTAATGGGACGTGATGTAAATGTATTATGTAAATAAAATATGTATGTATGTATGTACCTCCTGTTCCATATTGTCAAAGATGGTCTTCTCGATGTTGGAGCCGTCTTTGAGGCTCTGTTTCACCTGTTGCTTCAGGTCTTCAGGCATCGCTAGCTGAGACTTGCGGAGAAATCTGACAACAGGACAACATGTCAAAATAATCATCATTAATTATATACACAGCAGCACAATTAACCTTGATTTTTCTAGTTTTTTAGTTGTAAATTTACCCTACTTACAACTGATGCATAAGAAAAAATAAAGATATGGGGGTAGTTTTGAATGGTTTTTTGTGCCGAAAGTTAATTGACAGCTTTTTTTTGTATTGTGAGTATGAATGAGTCTGGCTAATAAGTGTATGAATTGTAACAAGGAGGCTACTCACTTGTAAATAGCGGAGACGACCTGCCGTATCTTGTTGGGGTCCATCTCCTGCCGCAGGCCGTGCACCGCGAAGTAGAAGTTGAGCCTGTCGACGTGCAGCCCGCCCGCGCCGCCCACGAACTTGCGGAACAGACGCACGCCTTCCGCGTCCTGATAACACACATTGCATTGCTGCACTGTAGTGTAGGCCTAACATGTGCAACACTTCGACACGACAAATGAAATATCTCGATATTGTCAGACTGCTCTAACGTACTATGTTAGAGCAGGAGAGAATGTTTTGTCGACGACGAGATGATTTTTCGTGTTGTACATGTTATTTTGATTTTTATTATACAAGGTGCCACATCAATGAACTCGTAAAAAAACAAAATTAATATCAATTTTTCATAATTTTAGCTAAGGTAGCTCGCGACCAACTTTACGTTGACAGCTTTTGATAGCACCTCGAGTGTGGATTTCCCTAAGAAACTCGTGAGTGTAGGGATAATTTTACGTCTAAAGATACTAAATCACGATTTCAAGGCTGAGTTTAGTCGGTGACGACTAAAGATGTGACGATTAGATGTGTAACAACTTACCTCGAGTAATTCATGCAGACTTTTGGCCCATCGCATGTAAGGAGGCGAGGTGGGCGACCGCGACGAGCCTGACGACCCTTCCGTCTGCTCGCGCCATACCATGCCCATCCTAACACAACAAATATATTATATACTAGCAGCACACACCGGCTTTGCACGGGTGTACTATTGAAACTACCTGGATAAAATATCGCCTACACCATCCCGAGTCCCGACAGTCCATCATCCAAACATCGATGAAAGAATTTTTGAAATATCGTATTAAATCTAGGCAGGCAGCAATCACGGTTTGGCCTTCGTTTTGATGATCCTTTCTAAATCTACATAACCAAGCTCAAGTGGAGTGCCAATCGACCAAGTGAGGCTCAAGGGATTTATGCCTTGTCACAATTTCACAAGGCACAAGATACACTTACTTAAGACTTAAGTGGATAGGTTCTTTTGATTTTTTTACATCAGAGTTCCGTTTTGTAGCACTGTCTCTTGACTCCCCAAAAATAATCTACTAAATATATAAAGGTAGTCTAGTAAATCTAGTAAATATGTACCCTTTGAGAGGGACTGGCAGACGAAAGCACTGAATCGATATGACTGGCGAAAACGGAGGCCTTTGCTTAACAATGGGACAAGATGGGCTAGTGCCCATCTTGTCCCATTGTTAAGCATTACTATTACTACTTAAATAAACTTTATTTACAGAAACTAAACTAATACATAACTGTACAAAATACAAGTCAGTGTCAAAATACCAGTGTCTTGGGCACGCTTCCGTCTGGCAGTGGTTTGGATCAGTTGAGCTACCTATAGACCGTTTGCAACGGTCCTTAGATGGCTCAACTGGTTCTATTTGTATTTTATTACTACTAAGTAATAGTAATGTAAAGGTAATTGTAGTGAAGAAGTACTTACTTGGACAGATGTGGTTGTGTGAACACATGTTTGGATTGAGATTTGAACTTGTCCTCCCCGGGCGCCGGCGGTAGCGACGACCTGTCTGCAAGCTTGTGATCCCAACCTAATGAACAACAATAGCTTCTATAGTTTTTTTAGCTAAGTACATGTTTTTCTGTATATCAACTTTGGCTACAACCGTAATATCATCATGTCAGACTTCGAGTTCTGTGGCAGAGTGATAGTGTATAAAGCAGCCCGACTAAAGGGCGACCTTTACCATCGCAGGTTCGAATCCTGCCGGAGTAGTAAGATTTTGCTATCTGGTATATCTGTAGTGTACAGGCGACCGTCCAAAATAAAGACACGTCCAAATAACGGAAATAGGGAGAGCTCAATCAAGCGTTGAGAGCGGTCCCTTTCGAATACTCGTTCAATATCCAACCAAGCGACGCAGTTAACTAACGGTCCATTATTAAATTAATACTTTAATATTACATGTCCTACGACTGCAGCTTTAATTTTAACAGTGAATCCCACTGAAAGGATATAATATCATTACGATCTAATTAAAAGATAATACACAGCGCAAAAGCACAGTACATTATTAAAAATTCTTAATTAAACTGAAATACAACATGACTACGGTATTCTTGTCTATTTGAGATGAATTACGAGTATGTTATAGATCCTTATTTATTTCTATACTAGATCATCATTGATCTCCGGAAGTCTTACCTTGCGGGTGGCCGCCTGTAGGAGTGTGGCTCATGGCGCACAGGCCCTTGTCCCACCCGCGCGCTGCATGGCGAGACACCACCTTATAACAAACAATAAACATTTAATACGAAAGAAAGATAAAATGTGTTTATTTCTCAAGGATCAATTCAAAATATACCGTCGTCCTATAAGCTAGGTTTGCCTGTGCTCTTATTACGCCTATTGTATTGCGGTGATTAATAAATATCAACAACATCATATTACATATTAACGGAAGACTGTCTAAAAACATAAATTTGGATGTTTGGAGGAAACCATTTTCATATTTCTAAAGATTTACATAATTATGATGCCTTTCGACAAATAGCACTGCAGCAGTTCCGAAATAGCTACTTTTAAAAGAGTTCCTGACGGAAGTTTCAGGCGTTGTAACAAAATCGCAATAACGCTTAATAAATCTGTTCACGGAATGGCGACGCCGAAAGCCACATCAGTCCTGGGCCACGTAATGCACGCGACGCTAAAATCAATAGGCGACGACGCTTTTAAGCTTTTACACTGTAGCTAAGTAAAGATTGTGGCAGACCATTTAAGTTACATTTATGATATTTAAGTAACAAGAGATTTTAAAATCTCCAGCAGAAAATGGATTTTAAGACATTCATGTTTTTCTATCCTTTGTTAAATCTTTTAGAAAATATTAAAATTTTAAATCCTTATTAAACTTAACATCTAATAGAAGCAACAGTATTCTCCTAAATATCTTCCATTCAATTTAATAGTTCAGCTCAAGCGTCCCCAACTCCCTACTTACATCTCTACAACGCTTGCGTAACAAGAAAGCACAAGCCCTAGTAAAAAATCAATAAACCAAACAATGAAGATCATGGCTAGTACATTACATTTGTATGAGTTGGAACGGGACAGCAAGTAAAAAATAAGGGAGTGTGCCGGAGTCAAGAGTCTCCGGCATCGATCCGCATCGGGAAGCCAACATGGTGTTACACAAAGGAATCTTTTTATATCCTATAACCATATATGAATTAATCCACTCATAATACTTATTAAGATATCAAATTTCATAAGGTGTCAATCAAATATGAACCATCGGCAAACCCAAAATACTAAAAATCCATAGAAACAACATTTTTTTACAAACCTCAATTTAAATAAACACAAAAAACGGATAATTCACATTATAATCATGTCAGAACAAATTAAATCATAACTTCACGGTTCAATAAGTTATGCTCAAAAAGCTTCTATTAGGGAGTGAAAGAAAAAAATGATAATAGACCTTACCATGTTCATTGTGTACACAAACAATACACAGTGGATATAACTGAAGTTAATAGAATTATGATTTTCAATATAATAACTTGATATTAATACTTTGAAGTAAAAAAAGCTTTTATTGAAAAGTGGCACGGCTGCGCAACTCAGCAGTTGAGGTACGAGTGAGAGATCTGCGCGGAGACTGGATGCTAAACACAATGGGGTTCTGATGTGGCTCCGGCCCTTGCATATTGTATAGATGTATTATGATAGGGTTCATTATAAATATGAAATCAATAACAGGCAACTGACAGCACAGTTTGAAATTGCAAACGGAGATTTTGATGCGAAGTTACAATGGGTTAGAATATATTCATGTGGAAACTTTATATCACTTGTAAGATATAGTCACTTGCTACAGACAAAAATAATCTAAAGGTACTTCTAAGATAAAGTTGAATAAAGGCTCAACTACTTACTTTATCAAAACAACTGCAGCATTTTGGGACCAAAATTTGAAGATATTTAGAAGATGTAAGAAACTGGCGTCTATAGCGTCTCGTTGGAACGACTCCGATAACTTTTCATTGAAAATGATGAGTGTAAACACAGGAAACAATTTGTAAACAAAGGCCCTGCTCGTAAAACCTGCGACGCCAGTTACGGTGAGAATGTGTAATTTTATCAGGGGGCACTTCACATACCACAACTGTCTCAAATTCAACAAAATAACAAAATCCAGCAGACGTATGTGGTCATAAAATAGTGATAAATCGAGATACTAAAACTACACCCGGAAAGACATTTTTAGCACCGAATGAATTAAACTGAACACATAATGTGGTATTTTTACAAGGGACGGTGTGAAAGGCAAATAGGGACTCGAAAAACAAATAACTTGCACTTTAAAAGTTTAGTAAAAAATTTAAATATGCTTGGCTCGGATTTTGTACACAATGTGGACGACAGAGAAGGGCAAAAAATCTCCTATTTGACATTGACAGTGACTGATGGTCCTCTGACATGACAGTGCAGCGCCACAGGCCAGACCGGACAGCTCATACCGCCATCTGTCGTTAACAAATGCCGACAGTATTCACTTTCAGATCGTGAACCTTGAACTCTGTGCCTATTTGCATATTAGAAAGATACCAAAAATTTCCGCTAGATGGCAGAACTAGTACAACTAAAGCACCGCGGCAAATATTTATATCTATAAGTAATTTTTGAATGAAAAAGATATGGGACTTTTTCGTCTTTTTTTGATTAAAATTATTTATCATGTACATACATATATAGGTAGATAGAGTACTATTAATCTTTAAATAGGCACCTGTTTAGCAGCTTACTGCCGCTGCATTTTGTTTCTTGATAAAAATGACGACAAGGAATCTGAAACAATAATGATAAAAATGTAAGTAAAAAGGCATACCCTCATGTACCTAAATATAAGTATTTTTTAGATATAACAGGTAGGTAAGGTACAGCATAGAAAAGGAAACTGTTGAAGCAAGTCTCAAAAAAACATTAGGTAGGTAGGTATGTCTGTATGATCACATCTATCTATCATCAAAATAACTATGTAGTAGTTTACCCCAAAATGAGAGCCAGTCAACGTGCCTTGTCCTATTCATAAATAGAAACGATATCTACCACTATCTAAATGATTTTATCCAGACTGGATATACCTAACTCGAAGAAATGCGAACGTAGAGGTAAACTAATACAATTTTTCTAAAGTCGTATTACAAAATTTAGTTAACGAAACGAATGTTTTCAATAATTAATTGCCTACCAAAACCAATGTGAAATATCATTTTAGTACTTACCTACCTATTTTTATAGTAAGTAGAACAAAATAAGACACAGAGTAGTGGATTCTAGCTTTTGGCCAAAGGTCTCCAAGATATTAATATAATCCATAACTTCGCTTAATAACTTTTAATAAACATCAAAGCTTTGTTACAATGTGAAATAGGAGCACACAGACATCAATAGACACCAAACTTCTCCAACTTTAAGCCTTTGGTGCGTTATTGCTTGCGAAGTGCGCCTAAAAATATAGATGTACACCTTTGAAGTAGAATTAATTTGAAGATTCCAGCTCGTCTTACAGTCGGAATGAGCTGAATACAAAGCTTCTGTGTAAAGGCATTCATAGTTTGATTTTAAACTGTATTGTAAGTAACGCCTGAGGGTGTATAGAGGTTAGACAATATGATAACCAAGTTAAAGTATTTAATAGTTTTGTCAAATATGGTAATTGTACTTTCTAGTTCAATTTGTTCTGACTCACTATACCATTCTACTACTATTATAAACACAAAAATAGTATGGGTTTTTGTTGCACTTTTACGCAAAAACTACATTTTGGATTTGGCTGAAACTTTAAATGTTTATAGTAGGTACTAAGACCTAGAAGAACACACAGGTTACTTTTTTATCTGGGTATGTATCACGCGAGCGAAGCCGCGGGTGGAAGCTTGTAAAAATGTATCACATTACTAGTTAAGTGGCCATCTCTTTCATAATTACATTTGAACAGAGGGCCTCAGAAACTCATGCTCAGGGCACTGAACGCGTTTAATCAAACAAATTCAAGAGGTCTTCAGATCAAAGGTCGAAGTATTTTACCAATAGCTCAAACCAGCGCAATAAGAAACATGACATAAAAAGTTTCTTAGTTGGTTTTTGCATCTCCACCCAAGAAGTTAGTAAACAAGTACTTACGTAAAATGTAAAATGTAGCTTTCCCTGTAAAATAATTTTACAAATCGTATATTTAATTTAGTAGTTTCGGAAATTATTTTACCTTCAAACTTTACAAACTTGCCTCTTAACATGGTGAATTGAGGCAACTTACACGAAGGTTAAATAAAACAATAGATAACTTAATAAAGCTTTCAATAAGAACTAATAATTATTGATCAAAGTTTAGGCTTCAAAACAAATTATCGATAGAGCGCTTCGCCCAAAGCGTCATTACGGCCCAGCCAGCCAGTCTACGCAACGCACTAAGCCACTCTTTGATGTACGCAAACTTTTGCCCCGCCAATCATTGCCCTAATGGAACTGTACGTTATTTCTATAATTTAATTTCCACTCAACAAATCCGCGGTAAATTTGATTTTGAATGTTTTCGTTTTACGATGCGATTTGTCCTACGTGGTCCTACCGACAAAATATATCGGTTAAAAAGAGTGCGAAATAAGTCGGAGAAACGTTGTCATCTTAGAGAAAACAGCCAAGTTGTCGTGAATCAAAAAAATGTTACAAAACCAGAAAGTATAGTATAGGTAGTATAGATAGATGGATCCACAGATGACCTTTAAAGCTGGACCTTTTTTGCTAATCAATTTCTAATTTACCTACATACTGATTACAAAACTTAAAAGAGAGGACAGCTCTTTGATAGATACCAGCAATAGTTTATGAAAAGACGCCTAAAAGTAAATTTATATATGAAAAGGGCCCTAACTTAAAAGGAAATAATACCGCATGATTGGTTTTACAAGTCCGCAACATCAAAAGGTTGGGTCCTTTCATTTCGAAAGCGCCATTCATAGATTACACTTAAAGAAAATACTAGGAAACCGTTCTACCTACTTAATTATAATACAAGCAATGAATTGATTTGGACTAGATGGCGCTGTGTGGAATGGCAAAGGATATTTATTTTATTTATTTAATTATGCTCTACAGATAGCCACAAACTCACAATGTTAAAAGAAGCAGATAAGCAACTACTCCAATATTGTAAAGAGCTCGTATCTCAATGCGGTGTAATCTTTCTACCGAGAACATCTTCGCTTTGCCTACTCAAAAAGCTAAGGATAACATCAATCAGTCATCAAAGAGAAATCACTTTGATCGAGTTTCCTGAGAATTTCCGTACACACTAATCAATCGGGGAGGGGTATTTTCAATGGGAAAGGCATTAAGGGCAATAGTTGTAGCTTGTGGTAAACTGTTTGCGAGTGTGGGGGTAGTAAAGTGGGGGGATGTTCTCGCCCGCACATCAAAGGCGAGCCGAGACAAAGCTCTAGGTAGGAGCCTTTTAACTTTATTTAGCGGAGTGGTAAGTTTAGCCGGTCGCGATTCGCGCAGGTTAAAGAGTAACACACTCACTTTGTGCCCGGGCCCGAGGGGGGGGGGGAGGCTAGGGCTGCCACGACTGTGCTAGGGCTATCTAGGTACGAATGTACGATACACACTTAGCTACTCTGAAGTTCAACATCAGATAGCTAATGATAAGTTTTATTAGTTGGAGACGCGCCAAGGCGCCCGCCGCCTGGTTATCATTTATGGTTCGTAATCAGTTCAATGAAATAGCAGTTTTGTGTCAATCGCTGAATCATTATAAATCAAACATCAAGAAAGGAATTCCAATAATTTCAATTTATTGCAGGCAAAATTAATTTAAATGTAGAACAACCACCTCAAAGAGAACGCACCGCAGAACATTTAGCAAAAACTCAATTACGCAGCCAAAAACGATATCATTGAAAATATGAAAACAATAAAACAACATAAAATACATCAAAGAGATTCAATTAATATCCTATTATCGGTGCACGGTTACTTAAAACGCAATTAAACTTGATTGAGAGGTTTGTCGTAGGTCATGGCTGAGTTGTCAACCCTGCGAAGGGGAGGGGGTATCAAACGGGCCGCTAATACCGCCCGCACCGCGCGCGGCGGCTCTTTGTCGGCGCCCTTTGAGTTGCGGATGATACTGAGCGCCACCTAAGCTTTGACCACAGTTCAATGTATGCAGAGCAACGATCCTTTAAATATTACTTTGATTTTTAGATATCATCATCTTGCGCTCTGATGTTTCTTCTTCCATACGACTCGTCCATAGATCCTATACTTACCTATTGTATGAAAAATATTTTCTTAACTTTTCTTTTTTCTTATCTCGGAATGTTTTACATCTTGTTAAGAGTAAACTTCCTTACTTGTTAAGCTGCTAAACTTCAACGATCCAACAATAACGTCTTCGCATGCTTCGCCAAATAAAACACTGGATATCATAAACTATGCAGCTAATTATATTAATAAATTACGGAGCAATCTCGTCAGTAGCTCTTTGACGAAGAAAATAAAATTAAGTAAAGAAACCTCACTGATTTTAATATACTATGACCGACAACACTGTCAATGGCTCTCCCGAGGCGAAATGTGGTGATATATGCGTAGAATTCAACGTAACGATGATTCGATTGCCGTGTCACTAGGCTCTTTTAAGCTAGATATGGCCTTGTTGTGTGTAAAAACTAAAAGCCAGTTACAGTCACGCTGTCAAGTCCCGTATCGATCTTCATCATAAACTCTACAAACTTAGTTATAAATTCAGAGTGAATTTGCCAGCCAGACACATACAGAATTAAATGATGCTACTGACTTATATCTGAACTGTGGCACTGCCAATAAATCACGGAGTATTCATCGCAACTCTTTGACAGATTATAAAAGTAACCTTTCAAAGCTTTGCAGCTGTTTCCCTCCACTGTGGCGTGCAATAAACTGTCGATGGCTTTTCTGGGGCGGAATGGTGATATATGAATAGATGTACGCAATTAACAGCATTCATGATTTCACGCAACACTGTCAACAACGGGACTGCGAACTAAAGCTGGTTTGTTTTAAATGAGAGATAAGTATGAAAGGCAATATCTTTAAAAATGTAGTTTTAGATATTAAAAGATGTAATACCTAATAGATATTCTGACAACAGATCTAAGTAAGAGTTAACAATGATGACGTTCCCAAGATAAAAGTTCGAGATAAGCAACACCCTCTTTTTGAAAAACATCATTCGAACTAAAGCTATCGCTAAACTCGTTCCGTAAAGATCTTCACCCCTCTTCGCAATCAGATACCTATTACACAACAAACAAGTCACGTTCTAATATTCACAAACAAAATAATTTCACGTGCTTAATAAAATAAATCAGTTCATTAAATGGCTCGGCTTCGAAATCCACAAACGCAACGTTGATTACCATAAGCTGGGACAAAGCGCCGGGTGCCCTTTGACGAATTAGCGTACATTGCCTACTGCTGTACTGTCGCAAACTGTCGATTGAAAACTAAAACTAACTAACTAAATAAGGAGAGCTGTGAAAATTAAAAAAAAGAACTAGACTTACACTGGAATACAAACCAGTCAAATGCTCTTCGATTCTCAGACACATTTGAATTCACGCTAGTTTTCTTTACGGATAGGACCATCGACCAGTTTCTACAGCTAGCGTTGACTCACACACACTTCTCGACTCTTCTCTTTTAATTTCTTTCATAAAACTTTTCACACCTCACATTACATTCCACCAAATTCTGTCACCAAAAAAGAAGATAAAATAGCTGATGATGATTCTTCCACGGCGGGGCTGCAACAAAGGTTGTTAAATTCTAGAAAAGTTTACTTTTATTTTGACCTTTACACTAAGTATCAATTCATAGTGTTACAATTTAGGTATCTCCTCAAAGCGTGTCCTGGGAGTTTAATTAGAACTTCAAGTTTATTAGGTTTAAGTGTTACGCCAAAAGGCTAATCTCGAGTTTCTACACTTTGCTTAGTTTCAAATCAAAGTGTATGTTATTTACCCTTAAGCTTGTGGTAAATTTTCCTGCCCGAAGAGCTTCGTTATATGGTTATTTTTATCATTACAATTTATCACTGCTTCATAGATTTGCATATGCTTTTCATGAACTCAAAGCCATTGAAATGTTTTGCATAAACTAGCCGGTAAGTGATTTATACAGACATACAAAGACCTAATTTATAGACAATCGCTTTGTCCGTCTGACCAACAAACGTCCGTCGAAGCTGTGGTAGAGGCTGGCAGGGGCGACGAAATTGATTTTCCAATGATCAAAAGAATCAAATTCGCAAAGGGAAGGGAAGTAATTTGTTTGACCAAAGAGAAGCGAATGGCTGTCGTTCAGAATTGAAAAATGTGGATTTAGAGAAGAGGTTGTAGTATACCTACAGGATCAGATAAAATACTGCTGTTGTACCTAACCTAACCTTGTGATGATCTCAATGTGTCCTATTTAAATATAGATTATTATTCACAGTGATTTTGATCACAAGGAAAGGTGAGGGATAAGTTAGCACGTACCTAATGAAATCAGGATAATGTTGCATAAGAACATTGTAATAGGCTTGTTTGTGACTTTAAGATGCAATAACTACAAGCTATCAATTAGTTTTACAATCAAACTAAGACACGTAATTTATAACATTTGAAAAACAATTCGTAAATGAAGATGACGGCATCATCAAAAAAGACTTATCGCCAACAACTTGAGAAAAATCTAACCGCAAACATTACTTTCCATAACTAATAAATATTCATGGTGTACAATCAAGTAACATAAAGTGTAGTACTTACCTAATACAGTCTCATCACGTTAAATCGAATCTTACTGATACACTTTATGATAGCAAGTATAGTTAGATGTTCCGCACGTGCATATAGATAAGACGTGATTTCCTTACTAATTAACGTGAACTATGTTAATGAACTGTTTCTGGAATATTCACTTACTAAGTTAACAGGAATAGCTATAATTTACGTAAACAGGTACGCTAACTAATACTGTGCTAATACATCAAGAGAAATGGCTTGTAATATAATGTAAGATGATGACATCAATATTACCAATAGGATGAAAGTTTCTGAAGTCTATAGCTTCAAATTTCAAATATAGAATTCAGAAAATGATATTATTATGTTATAAATTCCCCTGGCCGCGCGTGTTAGCTAGTGGACCGCAACGGACCGCGCCAAGCTGTCTGGCCGCCCGCGCCGGGAGACGCGAGCTCATCCGAGCGAAATCCTTGCATCATGCTCACGCATCTTGACCGCAACCGCAGCTTCCATTCCACTATCTTGCGGTATATTGCTACGGTATTTTTCATATCTCAAATTCACCATCTTATTCTCGACCATCGCATACTTGGCAGAAACCAAAAATTCCACAGGCAACAATTCGATTTGGAATTTTCATTATTGTGGGTTGTGGGTTTCTAAACAGTTTTACGATTGTTCTTTTAAAATAGATGACAATATTTCTTATTGAATTATATATTGTTTGCATTCCTTAAACATTTAAAAACCAAAACAGGTCGCCAGACTGCAATAAACTTAAACAATGGAATAATAGCATACACAACACGTCGATCAAAGTCTGTATGGCGTGTTGCGCAATTCAATAATTCCCGAAACATTTGACTAATCAAAGGGGAGTGTAGTATACTCGTGCATTCAAATATTGTCAATAGGCCAGTAGCCACCCTTTCTCTATAGTGCCCGTACTTATACCCCGTACCTACATACAAATTGTCCACCTGTATTATAGAAAGGGGAAATTGACCACGTGACACGGAAAAGTCTGCACGCGTGCAAATTCGTGTGTAAATTCCTACTCTATCATGACGTAATTTAGAGTAGATTTTCCAGCGACCGTTAAGGATAGAGAGAATCACGTGTCACCATTTCCCAAGTTCAATAGGGGACTGTTCGTGCGAAATGTCTTATGAAATGAAGGATAAATTGTCACTAGGGATTTGAATTCCAATTCGGGGGAAATTGGGTTCTGGAAGAACGGATAAGTAAGTCAAGTTTCTGTATTACGAAATAAATAACTGCCACTGCGTTTCCATAGTGGTACGAGTACATTATAGCGAGATGTAGAAAATAAAATCTTAGAAGCTGTTCTAAATTCCTACGGATAATGTTGAAGTTATGGAGATGACACTACAGATTGGACTTATGGTTACTGGTAATGCAGTTTACTGGTTATGTAACTCGGTGCTGTACAAGTTATAAGGGAAAAAATCACTAGATCATCAATAAGCCTAAATATAAGGCTTTGAATAAGTAATACCGAAACCATCATCCGAAAAAACAAGACGTATCTCAAAGTAAAGATTAGTAAAGCGACATACCAAATGATTGTTCAATCCCGAAAGCAATCAGCGAAGAGACGCAAAGAAGTCGCCCTGAGGCGCACCTCCATTCAATCTAGCATTGTTTTTCTCGATTACAGGCCTGATTAAGTCGCTTGACTGAGGTAGTGATGTTTGATATCCGGGAAAAGTCCGTACGGTGTCATTTTCCTTCTTATATTCTTTATTTTTACACGAATAGATTAAAAGCTGCGATGCATAGAGCTTAAATGGCGTTTATCTCTTTTTAATAAAATGTATGTAATATAATTATGTACTAGGAAAAAACAAGCTAAGGACTTTCTAAAATGACTGCTGATTTCAATGTAGCAGCTTGATATCTTAATATAATAACTTATTTTATAAGGTCATCACATGAGACAATTTAAGAAGTTCACATTTAACAGAACTCTGTAGTGCTCTCTGGTAGTGGTTTCCTTCTTCCTTCTTCCGTAGGATTAAATTGTAAAAGAACAATGGTCTTAAAAAGCTGAAGGATTAGTTGAAGCGCAATTAAAACCAACTCATTACGTACCAACTCATTACGTATCCTCTTTGGTAATAACATATTTTATATTAAATACTTAATAACTTTGTGGATCAAGCGGATTTTTCGGAACCCTATAGATTTATTATCTCGTATGTCCCAACTCTAATGTCGGTTCCACCAGGTGGGTGAGAGAGACATCACTAATCATCCGTGGAATAGGGTTCTCTAGCCCTCGGCTGCTGTGAATAATGGAGGAGCAGCCTTAATCTTGGGCACAATGCCGTCTGCAAGCGACGTTTTGCATACAATGACTAGTTGTGACGGAAAATGCGCCCGTCACGGGAAGGTTTTGCTCTTTCCAGTTTTATTTTTTAGCTTTTTTGGCAAGGGAAATTAGATGTGGGGTCTTTTCAGTAAGTATCGTCGAGCTAGGCGCATTTAGTTTGTTTACTTATACTCGTATGGATTACAGGTTACTGCAACAAATGAAAGGCATATCTTTCATTCAGACATCTGAGTTCAAAAATCCAACAATAATGTAGAAAATGAAACCTAAGGAAACATTTTTTAACTAAACAGACTGTTAAAACAGGTTTTTCAGATTAATCAGCTAGAATTGTTTTAGTCGAATGCTGCCAAAGTGAATTCAAATCAAAATAGGATATTGAAAATTTCCGATTCCCAAAAACTTTCAGACATTTATGTGAAACCGCGAACTGTCAAAGCTTCCACTGTACAATACGTTTTCGCCGCAAAATTGATTTGGTTTTTTGCTGGACGTCCTCGGGATCGACATATTCGAGAGGCCTACACCGCAACACCCGGGCCTGTATGACAATGACAACCGCCGAAAATGCATCTGTGCTAGACCACAACACTTCATTCGCCATTCAAATAAATTCAGTCAAGGCGGATGTGAGCGCAATTTGCAGACATTCTTAAAATACATCAATAAAAAAAAGAGTTTATTTTTCAATCCAATCATTGAAATAAACTTTGTTTTTATTATGTCAAATTATTATAATCGAACAAAATAATTTGCATTTTAAACGAGAAACGTTCAAGCAGCAAGCTTCATTTATTATTCCGATCTAAGCATCCAAAACCGTAATCTGCGTAGAAATCTGCCGTAAACGTCAATTTGAATGAAAACAGTGGTTAACTAAGCCAATTATTGTGGTCTAATTGTGAATTTGTGAATCACTCTCCCTCTCTAGCGAAGCGGACTGCACGTGGGGTGGAGAGGGACAAATGTCAATACAGAAGATTTCTTATTTTGATAGTCTCCGACGCCTTTGAACAACTCTCAGTGGTTTGGATGATTGGACTGATGAATAAAACATCTGTCAATTTGTGTAATAGCTGTGGTCTGTTTTATGCAGGAGTCAATTTAATTTTTGCCGCTTTATTGAGTGGAAAACTCACTCGTTCCGAAAATGAATATAGTCCTTTTCAATAAGATTAAAAATTATAAAGACTTTGACACAGGGAGATTACATGCTGGACCAATTTGTTTGCAGGCAAATTGGTTTCCAATTAATACGCTAAAAGCTTTTTGAAACTGGCATGGTTGAAATTCAGGATTGGTGTTATTAGTAGGCATATAGGTACTTCACTTTTGTATCACAACTGAAAAAGACATGCTTATTGTGAAATAATTCTTAGCATTTTTGAAATAAAGTAGCTTAAACATTTTAATAATAAATAATGATTGCTAGTACATATACAACTACCTATTAAAATAGTTGTACTTACTCTTGAGTAGTCAGAACCTGAAATGCCATAACATTCCGCCACGACTACCCGTCAGTTTTATGTCCGTCCGTAGGACTTACGCCAAAGCAACCGTTAAAAAGTTTCATATATTTTATGTTGTAATAACAAAGTTGCTATGCTGATGGACCTACATACGTTGATAATAGAAATCGAGCGATATCCGCGAAACGAGCGGATCGCGAGCAAGAACCGCGAATGTGAGTGTGGAAGGGTTAATAATCAGTAAAAATAAAAACTTACATGAGACATCATCAAACGATGCCCTAAAAGGGGTGATCACATCGTGCTTTGAAATCTTATCCACCTCTATCACAACTAGAAATCTAATACCTCAATGGTAAATTAATATGATTGGGCTGGGTAAAATATGGGGTAAAATAAAACACCCTAATGGCAAAAGGGTGATTGGTTTTTATCAGGTTGAGGTAATTAGGAGGTTAAACTGTTTGTAAATAAACCCGGGTATGTATGTTTCACAAGCAACTCGTTTCACAACAAACGCTTCTTTTAAGTTTTCGTTACAACCAATGAAAAAACATAGACTGACATTACAGTAAAAATTATAAAAAAACATTATTGAACATGACTTTAAGTAAATGAATAACCGAAGTTTAAAGAAGTCAAAACAAAACTAGACCTTCGAACCCCAACAGTATCAGATGACTAGCCAACTTTCCAACAACTGTATACGGAGGTTTTAGCCGGTGATGTGTTCGCTAACTGAGTCAACAGTTTTGCACTAGCATAAACGGGAAACGCTGTTTCTCAAACAAGCGAATGGATATAATTGACCTATCGTGAGTAGCTTTAGCCCGCGGCTTCCCCAACGCACCGTGTTAAGGACCTCTCTACTCGGCCTTTGAGGCGTGATCGAAACACACACACAACACAGGATATCAGAATGATTAACGGATGTCGATCGTCACTAAATCAAACAACAATTAGTAAAGTTACATCATATTCATCTCTTGATTTTCGCCATATTCTATACAATTGTTTTTTCTAAGATATCAAGTTGTGAATTCGAATCTAATGGCTGAATGATGTTGCAAGAAAATATAATACGCATAAATTGTTATACACGTATGAGCTTTCAATCCGCGATGGAATGTTGATATGAGCATGAATTATGTATTTACATTTGGACGTGTCTTTGACTATCCCCTTCCCTATGCGAGTGTCCGGAGCTGTGGGGATATAGTGTGTCATTATTTCTATTGTTAGACCAATCAATTTCTTCATCCATATCATGAGGACACATATTTGTTAGTCCAAACCAATTGCACATTCCTAATTCAAATGAAGATGATTTTTTATTAGACAGATAGACAGATATTGTCGTTCCGAGAATTCCTAACCCTTTGCAAATGTTATGTGCAGAAGTGAGTGGGCGTTGCGAAGGCCTCATGACTGTCAGTGGCAGCCGCAGCTGTCAGGAGACCAGCGGGGGCCGACGGGTCCGTCGTAGCCAGCAGACAACACGGCTGCGTTAATACAATGCAAATGGGTAAGGACATTGTTATTCGTAGGCTCATCAACATATTTAAATCTATACTACTCGTAATATAATGAAGCTTGTTTATTTGAAATTTTTGAATGAACCATCTCTGGAACTACAAGTCGTATTTGTAAAAATCTTTATCATCGCATCTAGTGAGTCTATTTATTATAAAAGTCATTTATCAACTTATGTGAAGATATCTGGATAAAGTATGATTTTCGTCGATTTCATCAGTCATGTTTAATTTGTTTAGTGCACATTCAATTACAATTAGAAAAACAAAACAAAGCCACGATTCTTTATTTCTTCATTGTTTTTGCTACAGCTGGTTCTTGTTAGAACTAAAAACTAACTCGAATCTTCTAAAGAAGAGTAGGTACATTCCGCTTATTAAACATATCTTAACAACAAAATATATCAGCACATAAGAGAATAAAGTATGACGAATATGATAAAGTAGTAGATTTACATTCGTTCAAATCAAATTTTGTGACGAACAGCATCACGAAGGAAGCAATCAAAATAATCATATTCCCGGCATATGAAGATGGAACGAAAGTGCAGCTCTATCCACGTAATGTAGTTGAGGAAATATGAAATGAAAATAAGGCTCTAGAATCAAATCACAGATCGAATCACAACGTCTGCGGAATATTTAAGCTAATTTATTACAATTCATGTTTATCATTTGGTAAACATTGCAACAAATATTCGGAAACAAAGAAACAATTCTTCAGAAAGCCGTAAAGGCTAAGTAGGAAGATAAAGAAGATATATATCTTGAGTTCCGTACGATACAACGGTTGTGAGTTTGAATCCCAAGCTTGAACCGTACCAAAAATGCAGGTACATGCGTATCAACACGATATTATAACTGTGAGAAAACCGTGCCTTTTGCAACCCCTCGCATCCTCAAGGACCCTATACAGGCGAAGCATAAAGAACCATTCTCCCTAAAACTAGAAGATCTGACTCTTAAGGCTAAACCCGATATATCGTGCCAATTTTCAGTTCAGCTTCTGTGGGCAAAATGTTCAGAGTTCACCTTTCAGCTTCTGCAGCAATTTTAGAGATACCGCAATAATTGCAAGACATCAATTGTCGATTTGTAGAGTAGAGTAGGGCTGCTCCACTGCTCAGACTTCTGGGTGCAGCTTATCGAGATTGGTCAGACAGACAGAGCACTGACTAATCTTCAGTCTCGAATTAGGCCTTTCATGCTGACAGAATGACCGCCGGCAATATTCCATCATAAAAGAGTTGTCCGCTCAGAGACGGGCGCAAAAGGTAATCTGCCAGATTGTTCCGCCACAGATAATGAAATAGTTATATTGGCCACGTGAATGCTATTGTAGCCTGAAAATTAATTTCGTACCTTTGTGGATGATCCGTATTGCAACGTACGATTACGTTCTATTTAAAAACAGCGTTTTGCGATCATTTTAAAACGTTAATAGTCCGGTCAAATTAGTATAAAAAATAGGGGTAAGGTTACATTAATTCGCACCTGGCTGAAATTTGGCATGGATGTTGGGAACCTTATTACACACAATTTGTCAATTATCCACATCAATCCAACGTGTGGAAAAAAAGTTATTCAAGGTCAAATGTCGCTAAAGTCGGTTTTCTGAGTTTTACAGCTAAACGGTACGTTTTATCATAAAAATAGGTGAGACAAAAGTATTTATCATGCAATTGTCTATAAAAATTGCTCATTCACTTTTTTCCTGAGAATCGCCATTTCGGAGATATAGCGATGCAAAATGTTGAAAAAAATAACACTTTAAAGCTATATATTTCACAAACGAATGTTTACATTGAAAAATGATTTTAGAAACCCCCTAATGTTTTTAAAAGACCTATAGCTAATGATATCCCACACTATGGAGTACAATCCAAAAAAAAATTTCACACTCGCTTTACATGTAGGGGAGATACCCTTAAAAAAAACTATTTTTACGATTTTATGCTACCACTTTGTCGGCATTATATATATGTATGTTCTTGCCAAATTATAGTTTTCTAGTATTAATAGTCTCTGAGAAAAGCTGCGGAGGGACGGACGGACGCGCGTACGGACAGACCGAAACTATAAGGGTTCCTTGTTTACTTCGAAACCCTAAAAACGCGCCATGTACACTACCTCACGGGTGGCGCGGAAACGTGTGCAATAGTATGCATATTATTTGTAACAAAACTTTTTCAAGATTTTGCATAGCTATATCTCCGAAATGGTGATTCTTAGGAAAAAAAGTGTATGCACAATTTTTATAGATAATTGCATGATAAATAATTTTGTCATACCTAACTTTGTGATAAAACTTACCGTTTAGCTGGAAAACTCAAAAAACTGATTTTTGCAACATTTGACCTTGAATAAAAAAAAATCCACACGTTGGATCGATGTGGATAATTGACAAATTGTGTGTAATAGGGTTTCCAACCCAACATTCATGCCAAATTTCAGCCAGGTGCGAATTAATGTAACCTGGAATGTTTATTTTGACCGGATTATAATGCATTAGTTGGATAGATACGAGTATGTACGTTAGTAAGTTTATACATAACTAACATCACGTCCCGGCTTTGCACGGGAGTATAATGAAACTACCGGGATAAAATATAGCCTATCACCACATCCCGACAGTCCATTCTACACATCGGTGAAATAATTTTAAAATCAGTTGAGTACCTAGTTTCAGAGATTACCTCCGTCAAACAAAGAAACATTCTCTCTTTATAACATTAGTATAAAAATATGTACTTCTATCTGCATAATATTTTGCATCATATCTATACATATATGATGCATCTCTATACAGATATGATGCATCATATTATGCAAATAGAGATTCTGTAATTAACATGAATTACAAATCATTCGTTAGTCATAATTGCCTCAGGGTATATAACTATCATTGCGTAGACATCAAAATGATTGGTTTGCTCGGCGGATGATCAATTGATCAAATACGCATGTTTTCTAAATACGATGATAAATACATGTTACGATTAAAATAAAATGTTGTACATTTTTACGAATGCGTGAAATGACTATTAAAAAGTGTTGATAAACGACATCGTTTCGTTAGCAACACCAGCAAATAATGTGGTGAACCCGATGTCATCAATTAGCTCGCCTCTTGCATTTTTCACCGTTTCTCCTCCACTAAACGTTTATTTATAGGGTAATTAATGCGTCTCCGGCGCCAATGCTAAATGCCACTAAATACCCACTTATTTGTAGGGGACAGAGGTGGGGACAAATCAGCGACACATTTTGCAGAGCGAACATTTTCGCGTGCCCAGACACACTGACACGTAGTCTTTTATTTCGGTCTCAATAGCTTTCACATGAAATACGGATTGATAAATTTCCACATACCTAGAATATTTCCCAGAAAAATGTAGGCATATAAATTCTGTAAACTGTGTAGTGGATAAAAGCCGAAGGCAACTTATTAATGTTTGCTTTTAACAGTATACCTATCACTGGTAAAACGTTTTAACATGAAAAATAAAATATATTTGCTGTAAGCAATATAAAATTTACATTTTATTGAAAATCTAGATGAATTTGAATTAATATATTTTAAAAGTGCCATTTTCTGGCAGAATTCGAGCTCGATAAACAGCAGATAAAATTTTAAAAACTAAGTAAAATAATGCGCAATGAAGATTGTAGAGAATTATAAATAATAATTTTTTTTTTTTTAATTAAACTTATTTTAAAATTTACTGGTGGTAGGTAAGTGATCGAAATTAGGTTTTTTTTTTTTTTTTTTTTTTTTTTTTTAGTTACTAGGGCATAATAATTTATTATACACTATTAAAATTACAATCTAGCCAAGTAGGCTAATGAGCAATTTGATTTTAACTTAATTTTATAAAGTTGCTTATTGTTAAGAATGTGCTCAATAGCACGTTTCTTACTGTCTCTATTTAAGGGGAAGACACTTTGTTCTTGTGTTCTTTATATTATGTAGCACTTATTCACTAACACTTTCACATAACTTTACACTACACTAACTCAAATGGTTTAGTCCGTTTGAGTCTTCTTACTAAGTCTGTGTTATCGAGGAGCTGGATGGCCTCGACGTTCACATGGTGGTGAAGTCTGCTTTCGTGAGCTTCTGCATATTTATGTATAACTTTGTCAACCAAGTCTATGTTAAGGTCTCGGTGAAGGTCTTCATTTCTTACGTACCAGGGAGCATTTACGATTTCCCTGAGTACTTTGTTTTGAAAACGCTGAATGATTGAGATGTTACTTTTTTTAGTACAGCCCCATAGCTGTATTCCATAGGTCCATACTGGCATTAGGACCTGTTTGTATAGGATAATTTTATTGTGTACTGATAGGGCAGATTGTCTTCCAAGCAGCCAGTACATTTGTTTGAAACGAAGGTCCAACTCTTCTCTTTTCTTCTTGACGTGAGCTTTCCAGCGTAGCTTTGCGTCAAGCGTTATTCCCAAATACTTAGCTGTATTTCCATAAGGTATGGGCATATAGTTTAGGTATACTGGATGGTACTCCTCCTTTTTGTTGGTGAAATTGATATGAATCGATTTAGATTCATTTAGGTTGATTCTCCATTTCTTTGTCCATTCATATACTTTATTGACAGCGTTTTGAACTTTTTCTGCCGCTTCTGCATGAGTACTACCAACTGCCATTATAGCTGTGTCGTCAGCAAAAGTTGCTATAGTACTATTCTCTAGTTCAGGGATGTCACTAGTATACAGAAGGTAAAGGACTGGACCTAGTACACTTCCCTGCGGCACCCCAGCTTTTATTTCTTTTATGTCAGAGTAGGCATCCTCTTGACGAATTCTAAAAAATCTATCCGTTATGTATGACTGTAAAATATCTACATAAGGTTTGGGTAGAATTTTTTTCAATTTAAGTATCAAGCCTTCATGCCAGACTTTATCAAAAGCTTGTGCCACATCTAGGAATACGGTAGAGCAGATTTTCTTATCTTCTAGCGTTCTTTCTATAATGTTTGTTATCCTATGGACCTGGTCAATGGTTGAGTGTTTTTCTCTGAATCCAAACTGATGCTCTGGGATGAGGTTCTTCGCTTCTATGATAGGTCTTAACCTTTTTAGTAGTAGTTTTTCGAATAACTTTGAAATTATTGGAAGAAGGGAAATCGGTCTATATGATTTTACGTCATGAGGCGCTTTCCCCGGCTTCACTATCATTATTACTTCAGCTAGTTTCCATAAATCAGGTACATATTTAAGCCTTAGTGCAGCATTTATTATATTTGTTAGTTTAACTAGAGCCTTTTTTGGTAGGTTATGGAGTATTTCGCCTGAGATGAGATCAAAGCCTGGCGATTTTTTTGGATTAATGTTCCTACGAATTTCGCTTCTGATCTCTCTTGGTGAAACTGGCGGTATATAAAGTTGTTCGTCCAAGACATCATGGTTAGCAGCTTCTGTGTCATGAGTTTGAGATTCATTTGGCGTAAAAATGTGTTCTAGGTGGTCTGCGAACCTTCTTGCTTTATCTACATTACTTATTGCCCATTTCCCGTTTTCCTCTTTTATGGGAGGAATTTGGGTCATTGGCCGTTTCATGTTTTTGGTTACTTTCCATAGCGAGTAGTTACTTTTGCTGTCATTCGTTAGTTTTTTTAGGGAGGAGGTGGTTGTGTTGTCAATGAGTAATTGTATTTCCTTCTTCAATGTTTTTGTTAATTTGTTTAACTTATTCTTGTCATTTGGGCACCTGGTTTGTTGCCACCGCTTTCTTTGCCTTCTTTTTTCACATATACGTTGTATGATCTCCTTAGGGTACATATTTTTAGTGATCTTTCTTTTGAACTCTGGTGTATTGTTCCAAGCGGCCTGCTGCACCAGGTTGATGAAGTTTTCAACTTCTTGGTTCAGTTGTTCTGGGGTTTTCAGTGGAACATTTAGTTCAATATTCATGTCCAGCTGAATTTTAAAACTTTCCCAGTCGGTGTATTTATTGGCTAAGGTTGGAGTGGTATCCTTAGGAATAACTTTATCTCTAATTTCTAGGTATATTGCAGAGTGATCCGAGTTCATGTCGTAACTCTGGTCTATTTTAAGATAATTTGATGAAATATTCTTATATATGAAAAAATCTATTAGGTCAGGTATTTTTAAGGGATCTGTTGGCCAATAGGTGGGCGATCTCGTTGATGCAACATCGGAGTGTGTTTCTTTTATAGCTTTTATGAGTTCTCTTCCTTTTGTATTTATAAGCCTAGAGCCCCAGTACGTGTTTTTGGCATTGTAATCACCTCCAATAATGAACCTATTGCCAAGTTCTTGTAGGAGATTGACGTAAGTATGTTTTCTTATTGTATATCGCGGTGGGCAGTATATGGCTGCTATTGTAAGGGGATATCGTTCAGTATCAATTTGAATTGAGACACATTGGATATCCTGCTCTTCATGTTTACTAATTTCATGATGTTTGATGAATTCCTTTACGATAACAGCACTACCTCCCCTACCTTTATTAGCTGGGTGAAGTGCATGGTAGACTTTGTAACCTTTAAATTTGATGTGAGTCTGCCTCGTAAAATGTGTTTCTGATACAAGACACACATCAATATTTTCCATGTCTAGGACTACTTGCAGTTCATTTTGGTGTTGTAGTAGCCCATTACAATTCCATGCCATTATTTTAATTGAGCAAATCATTTTTGAGCCTTAGATGTAGCTGTTTTGGTGCTATTTTCCATTTTTTTTAATCGTTCATCAAATGTTATCATGAGTTTTAAGATCTCATCTATCTTACTGCTATTAGAGTAGCTGGATTGAGGATTTTGGTTAGTGTTTGGGGTGTTTCTTGCCGTTACTTGAGCATAGGACACACTTTTGTTTGAGGTGCTTTTTTGCCTCACTTGTGGTTTGGGCTGGTTAGTAAGTAACGGTTTGTCACTTACCAGTATTCTGTGTGTCTGCACTGTCTGCTGATTCCGGTCAACTAATGGTTTTTTGACGGCCTTCCTCCTGATTTTTTGGATTTCTTTGGCTATCGTACATCCTCTGTAGTTAGCCGGGTGTGCTTCTCCACAGTGGACGCATTTGGGTTTCTCTCCAGCTGGTTTTTTACAATCTATGGTTAAGTGCTTACCTGTGCATTTAACACATCTCGGTTCTTTGGCGCAGTACTTATGTGTGTGTCCATACGCTTGGCACCTTTTACATTGGGGGATAAGTTGAGTTGATCTAAGTGGTTGCATTTCAACTACACACCCCAATATGTATTTAATACCATACACTTTGTTGATGTCTTCTTGATTGCTGAAGGTGAGCATAAACATATTGAGAGGCTCTTTAGTTTTCCAACTCAATTTATTAACTGCATCCTCAATCTTGTAGCCTTGTTTTGTAAGGTCTTCGATGATTCTTTCAGGTTTGCAGGTTGAAGGTATTTTCTTTACCATAACCCTTATTGGCCTATCTTGTTTGTTCTCATAAGAATGCCAGAGACAGTTGTTATCTGAGAGAACTTTTGTTAAACACCTGTAGGCGTCATCATTAACGGCATTAACTTTAACGCTATCGCCGCTCATCATCTTCACTGTGAAGGTCTCTGACGGCTGATGTTTAGACAGAAAGTCAAAGAAGTTTTGGTAGTTATTCACCCCGTCAACTACAATAGGAGGGGGTGAGAGAACTTTCTTATTTTTTTCTTTTTTGGAAGTATTTCGGTCTTCCTGAGGTGAGAGTGAAGGTGAGGTGTTCAATTTTCTTTTCTTTCTTGTCTTGGTTCTTATCCACTCCGTTTCCTTGGCTAAGTCCTCCTCATCAGTGACATACTCGACACGTGCTGAGGAGTCTTCGTTATGTGTGGTTGATGCAGGTGTTGGATTAGCATTCATAACACATTTCAGCTGTTGCTGGAGAATTTCGATCTGACTTCTTAAGTCATCTACAAGGCTCTCCAGCTTTTTACGTTCTTGCCTTTCTTCTGCAAGAAGACTGCGTTCTTCTTTGAAGCGCTCGTACAATAGATGTTCGGTTTCAGTTCGCAGTTGAATTGTATCTTTCGATGGAGTATTCATTGTTAAAGCAGCAATAGCGTCCCCTTAACAATATTATTTGCAGTCTTTGCAAACAAGCCGTAGCGATAATAACTAGGTCATCCTCGCGGTCCGGCCGTGTCGCGACGGCATTGTTGTGATGCGTTAGCACTTTGTACTGTTGGTACGCGCGGTCGCGAGTAACACAACTGTTCTCAGCGAAAATCGAACGATCACCGAAATTAGGTGAAAATGTTTTATCGGTAGCAATATAGAAGACGAATTGAAAAGAAATGAGGTAATAATTGAATGAGTCGATTCATAGAAAGCTGGGACGAAGCGCAGATGTGACGCGTCCAATCTTTATGGAAAAATCTTTTTCATTACTCATACACGGAAAGTACGCACGAAGTTGCCTGATTATAGGGTTCAAAGTAGCATTTTCTGTCCCTAGGGAAAACAAGAACTTTCCTGCCCTAGGGCAGGAAAGTAAATAACTGTCAAATGTCAACTTCATTTTTGACATTTCTTTTGTGGCATGTCGATGCATGCTAAGTGTTCAAGTTCTTCTAACTCAATCAGATGCTAGATATCATGTCTCTCTTGCACGAATTTGTGCTTCTCTAGCACTAATTATATTATATTTATTTATTTTATTTTATTTATTTAAATTTTTTCATCATCAAAAAAACTACTGGTAGAATGCCTACTACTTCTATAGCCACTCTACCAGTCAGTATTTTTTTTTAAATCTGGAACGCAGCTATGCCATGCCATCGTTAGCTGCTTTTAGTCAATATTAAACTAGTCGATTTAAAAAAAAAGCGAGACAGCTAATTTTCGTGTGTGAAATTTAAATTTTACATCAATTTTTTTGGTAATTTCCTCATATTCGTAATGAAAAGCAGAGTGCTTACCTCGGGGAAAAGGCTTTTCGATGCACTCGAACTATTATCGCACTCGCTGACGCTCGCGCGATAAACCATCTCGTGCATAGAAAAAATGCCTTTATCCCCTTGTATAGCAATCTACTATTTCATTACTCATACACGGAAAGTACGCACGAAGTTGCCTGATTATAGGGTTCAAAGTAGCATTTTCTGTCCCTAGGGAAAACAAGTACTTTCCTGCCCTAGGGCAGGAAAGTAAATAACTGTCAAATGTCAACTTCATTTTTGACATTTCTTTTGTGGCATGTCGATGCATGCTAAGTGTTCAAGTTCTTCTAACTCAATCAGATGCTAGATATTATGTCTCTCTTGCACGAATTTGTGCTTCTCTAGCACTAATTATATTATATTTATTTATTTTATTTTATTTATTTAAATTTTTTCATCATCAAAAAAAAACTACTGGCAGAATGCCTACTACTGTTATAGCCATTCTACCAGTCAGTATTTTTTTTTAAATCTGGAACGCAGCTATGCCATGCCATCGTTAGCTGCTTTTAGTCAATATTAAACTAGTCGATTTAAAAAAAAAGCGAGATAGCTAATTTTCGTGTGTGAAATTTAAATTTTCATCTATTTTTTTGGTAATTTCCTTATATTCGTAATGAAAAGTAGAGTGCTTACCTCGGGGAAAAGGCTTTTCTATGCACTCGAACTATTATCGCACTCGCTGACGCTCGCGCGATAAACCATCTCGTGCATAGAAAAAGTGCCTTTGCCCCCTTGTATAGCAATCTACTATTACCAAACCGATTTTTTCAATTTGCTGATTGAATTCTGTAAAATCTGTAAGTATTTATATTTAAATATTTCGCAAGGTAAAAATGTTTCCTGGATACTTATAAATCAGTCAAATTGCACACCTACCTAGCATTTATTGAAATCTTAAATATAATTTAGCTAAACAGCTCTGCTGTAAGCATTTAATGTATCTCATAAAACTTATCTAGTCCTCACATTCTATAATAATGTTAGTTCAGTGAATTTGCGAATTTACGTTCCACAATTTGCATCAAACTACAAGCCTGTATTTTATTTAATGAAATCAAATGCTGATGTTATAATCCCATTACTTCTACGCGTTTACTCTCAAAAGAGGCAACAGTTGACGTAAACCGTCGTCAGTAGCGAGGGAAAAAGCAAATTTTTATATTAAACGGAGCCTGCATTCACGTGAGGGCCCTAGACGACAAATTAAGTGACATTAGACGTATAATGGTAGGGAGGTAGACGTGAAAAGCGGAGAGCTGTTGTGCGCCGCAACGGTAGGCGCTGGAGGGCCGTCGAATGCGAGCTGCCGACCTGCCGAACAACTGGGTACCAACACTGTGTGTGTGCCGGTATTACCTTTGTTTGCAATACAGCCTTCACTTTAACTAAGAACTACTTTATTAGCTGCTCATATCCATTTCAGGTATTTACCTGAGCTTCATTATAAAGGTTCACAAAATTAGGGTATCTGTTTGCGTTTTAACCATGGACCATTAATTTACCGTTGCGCGTATTTTTTTTACAGGAAAAACGACGAAAAACTAAATGAAAACCGATAAGTCATTACTGAATTGACTAGAACGCGATATTGCTGTAACAAGGCACCGAGTACCGATTCGGCAAAAACGCTACAGCTAAACATTGGGTTTTGCTATAACTGAAATAAGGTAGAATTTAGTGTGTCGAGTGAGTTGGGCTAGTGTTGCTGATAGCACAAAAGCGAAATAACTTGTTATTATGTCGTTAACGAATAAAGAGTTCCGTAGATTGCCGACGCGACGGATTACAGCGAGCGTGTGGAGAAAATTGATATTGCGAAGTACTATGAAATGTGTACTTTACGTACTTACTTGCTTGACCGTCTTTATTGAGTCGGTCGTCTCTTTGTGAAGTCTTTTGTTCTGACTATCAAAAGGCTATGTACAAACAACGTAACCGTTGCTTGGAACGAAATTGTAATACATATAATGCAGTATCTTTGGGAAAGATATCAAAAAGATGTACTTGTGTGTTTGTGAAAATAATTCAGGACAGTTCATATTTTTATAAACACATGTCATCTTGAACGAGATACGCCAAATGTCTTGCAAAATGGATATTTATTCTATTACTATGTTTAGAATTACTGGCTACTCCTTCAGTCATCATCATTAAGGATATGGAGAGCTTAACGATCATCGAGGAGGAGTTAATAACTCGAGAAAACATTTACCTAATAAAAGCCTCCGACATTTAAGTTTGTAAAATACTCGTTACAACTACCTACCTCTGGCTACCCCCTTAGACATTTTTAAAAGGATCAACAGAATTACATTAACGATTTGAAAGAAATGTCTACCGTTCCCTGGGATACAGTCGTGATATATTTCATGTGAATTTTTCACACGTTCTACCTAGGGTCCGTGGTTCTTACCTTCAAAATGTTAGCTGAATGGTGTCGTATATGAGGAGAATAACATCCTGGAACAAAAGAAAACAAAGTATAAGCTTGTGTAATAACTTAGTAATCAAATACATAAAGTTAGTATTATAATACACGTTCAGGTTACAATCAGCTAATGGTAGGGGATGACTGGATGAGCTGGCTATTTGTGCAGCCATCGAGTCGTGCCGTCGCGTCGAGGACCACTACCACTACACAAATACTGCAATTGCAATAATGGTATCAAATACTTTTCCGTTGTTTGCGGTACACTGAAAAATTTACAGATATTTTATGTTTACTTGACTAAGTTGTAATCAAAATTACTCCACACTAATCCACACTACATTATCTATAGTCTAGATCTAGTAGTATCTAGTCCTAAACTAAGTATCTCAATTATTTGTTGTCTGCGCTCCCGAACCTATCCATATTGTGCAGAGATTGTTATGTCAGATTTATCATAGAACGTCCAAAAGATTTATTCTGAAATTTTGCTAAATATAATTTTGTACATGGTTTAAGCGTGGTATTCATCGATCAGGGTGTGTTTGATCGAAGGTGTTATTATAGTAGGCTCAGGTACGTCCAATTAAAACTAGCAACTTAATTAATTAGAACCTTAGAAATTAGTCATTAGAAGGCATTCTTAAACATAAATGCCAAATTGAAATTTAAAATAATTGTAGTTGAAGATTCGTACATAAATATTTGAGCATCCGGTCCCCGGCATTGGAAGCTCAAAGACTCTCAAAGCCGACGATGAACATAGAGGCCATAAAGATATAAAATTACATCAAATATTAGCAACGTGTCGTTTATCAGGCATCAGCGTCGGCCGCGGGCGGGAAGGCGCTGGCGCCGGCGATCCGACCGCGTGGGTTGAGCACACGCATCCTAAGCAAAAAGCCGACCGGCCGGCCACCGCGGCATTCCTTCCCAAACCGGTCCCCTCTCAATGGAAGCCGAAGTACAACCAGCGAGTGAACAAAACAAACCTTTATCACATAAACATTCTGAGCTCAAATCTCCAGAGCAAGACAAAGCTGTTGAGCAGATGCGAGAAAATTATAATCATATTACAGAAGTAATAGAGGACAAAAACTTGAATGATTGCACCGAAGCTGAATGCCAAATGGAAGTAAGACCTTGAGGAATCAAATCACGGTGAGTTGATGGATGAATTGATAATAAAAGGGCGAACCGGGTCGACTATACTAACTTTTTTATTTGCCTCTGCAACCAGACGACCTAACTTCATTGATATAATGATTGTCCCTTAGCTACGATTTTGGAATTATTCTAATAAACTGTGTATGTAATAATCAACCAATAAACCCTAGATTTTAGAGTTTAGTAGATGTATTGATAGATCTCAACCGATAAGAAAGCCAAGCCAAAGTTCTGGCGTATCAGTAAGTGATATCACTCCGCCAAATGAAGTCGTTCTTTGAAAATGAATATGAAAATATCGGAGACTAAGGAGGCTTCATAAGCTTCAATTAGGGCAGCAAGGCAAACATTCTGATTCGTGACGTCATAAAGGGTCTGCGCTAGGTAGGCGGCGCGGGCGCTGGCGGTTCCAGGAACTGAGATCATAAAACTGTTGGGCACAATGCCATCGCGCACCCCACTATGTCGGAGTCATTCGAATTTGATTTTGAAATTCCTTTTGAGGGTTCCGTATTTTAAGTTTATCACCTTTGTTTATCGTGGAAGTAGAGTATTCGAAGGAAATAATAATATCAATACTTTAGGGTTTAGGTCATATTAGCAATAAAATGAATTGAAAATATCGCAAATATTCTTCAAATAAACAGATTGACGAAAGTACTATAAAATGTAATAGGCAGACACATAACACATACACTACATACACCAAACTTAAGACATTGCTCTTTTTCATCAAAGGTCACATGTCATGGGGTAGATGTGTGTGTACCTTATGGTCCTAATCTTATTATATTGTGTCCTAAGTACTGTAATAGGCTAACATCAAACTCAGAGAGTGGTATTACCTAAATTGGACTATTTATTTCCAATGTTAATATATCCATTGTTCGTATTAAAAGCTACATAGGTAATTTACATTCACGATTTTCGGAAATAGTGTTCATCGTATCAAATTGCAAAAGAGATTCGTTGAATAAACTGTGAAACAATTTGAATTTAATAAATTAAAGTATTGTAGGCTTCCGAGTTCTGGGAAATCTGGGAATGCTATTTCATAAAATACTATTTAAACTATCGCGACTTGGAAACATCATTTATAAATATTAACGGAGGTAGGTAAATAATTATGATTTTAATACGCAATTAAGTCCCGTTAATATTTATAAATATGCTATTTCATAATCAATTTATTGATATTTATTAATTATTTATTATTATTATAATCTGATTACCAACACATAATTCAAGGAATATGCTACTGTAGAAAGTTATTACAACTTAGAAACATAACATCTCACGTGTTTTGTAAAGTCCTGGTGTGACAATGGAAAATTTTTACAAAGCAGAAACAATAATACAAAAGTTTCAAGACTAATTTAAAAGTCCATGAAAGCATTTAATATGTTTGATTAAAGGGTTTCAAACAACGAAGTAGAGCGACCGAGTGCGAGCATGTTGTAGGTAAGTCTCAAACATACCCATGTGATTAAAGCTTCCTTAGAAGCAAGTCAGAGCCGTGCGAGTGTGCGAAGTCTTGCGGGAGTTACAAGTTGATAGGACATTCCGTATTAATTAATTAAATAAGTCTGCTAAAGCGAAGCGGAGTTGGAAACAGTCGGAGCTGGCGAGTTGCGAGTTGTCAGTCGCGTGTCAATAAGACAGCGAGAGACACGGCAGATTTAAGTATGGGGCCGCCGGGGGCGTCGGGCGCGCCGCCACCCCAGTGTGTGGTTCCCTTTTGATGTCATCTTCGCGCAAACTTTGCTACGGATCGGCTTTGAGATAGAGAGACGGAGAGTGACTAATTTGGCCCAGCATTTGATCTCGAGAACTCTGATGTGTGCGTCCTGCTCGCACCCACCTCCTAATGCCGGGAAGCTCTTTGCAAAATTTCTCTTTGATCGTAAAGTTAAATTATATGGGAATTGAGCATTAAATGGATACACATGTGAGGAACATTCACGGGTGCCGCTCTGAGCCAGCCACTGGCCGACAGACTAGCCAAAGCGTCCGCTACGCCGACGATGGTCAAAAAATACGAGCAGCATTGACGATAACGACATCTTACATAAATAATGAAAGAAGAGTCACTTTCAAAGTAATACATTTGGAGGAGCGGCGCTCGTATTTAACTCCGCCTAATTTGCCGCGAGTACGCGTACCTTTGAGAGCTCCGTTTTTACTAGTTTACGAAACAGATATTTGCGCCCGCCTTTCCTTTGATACGGCACTTTGTGGAGCATTTTACACGAGTTTCTTTTGAGGCCATTCAGACGGTGAGTAACGAAAGGCTGTCTTTGATAAACACGTGCGAGGACTCTTCAGTACTTATTAGGGGTGCTCTCTTTGAGAGTGCTTCTTGTGAAATCTATTTGAAACGTTCACAATATCAAAGCGGCTCCGATGAAAGCTGCGCTAATTAAACTGTCACTAATAAAATTATGCGAAAAATTGAATCTCTGAGTGTTTTTCTTGATAAAAGGCTCTTTTAATTTACTGTAGTGCTGCGAATTATGAAATTTAGAACTAATTATGAAAATGAATGGTTTGTTGGCTTTGACGACGGCGGAGTCCTTATCGTTTGATTGAATCTCGTTAGAGGTTCCTAGACTTGGCAAGTTGAAAGCGGGTAGAGCTATTACTAGGGTATTAATGTTGGGTCACACACTCGTGTGAGTCAAAGACGAGTGAGCAAAGTGGCGTCTTTGTGAGGCGCCGCCAACGCCGCCGCGCGCCGGGATACGCTCTGTGTTTCAACTCGCGACAAGCTCTTTGTCTTGCGACGCAGCGACAATGCACCGCTTTAGTAAAACACTACGAATAACTTTACTAAAGCAATTACTTCACTGAAATCTTATTTTAGTAGAGTGGCCTTGAGTTTAAGCAAGTTTTCACGGTGCTTTTAGACCACCAATGTTTTAAATGCATTCATGGTAGGTATTTTTGTAATAATCTTCGCCCAGCCGCGTATTGCTTGTGAAGCGCAAATCCCCACACAAATAGAAAGATGAAAGTAAAATTTCTTTACATTGATAACGTTATTTTAGATCAAAGGCGTTTAAAGATCTTTGATGTTTTCATCTTTAAAACGATGTCTCAGTGGGAGAATGGTGTGGTGAGCTTTAAACGATAGTACCTACATTGTCCCTTGTGGTGTGACAAAGCTTTCCACACAATCTCATAACTTTGTTGCTAAATTATATGCTGGAAACCCTTATTATTGGCACTTTGTTTAAATTCGAACATTTTATACTTTTTAGCTATTCTTTTAATTACATTGCTGTAAAAAATGCAAATGCTTCCTAGAAAACTTACTTGTTAACAATTGACTAAGTAAATCATTTGCATGAACTATTTGATACTAATAAAATTTAATTAAGTAAAAACCAAATCCAATTTTCTAGTGTTTAAACTAAATAATAAAGTTAATTTGAAAGCTCTAAATGGAGTCGTCCGATATTGGAAGAAGTCCAAAAAATATAAGTAATATCTGCTACAAAGGCAAAAAATATAATCAAATTCTCAAATATTAAGCACTTCTTAGAAACACTCGAAATCAAAGGGACACCTAATTTATAAATTGCAATTACATCGACAGCACCAGCTTCGGCAGATAATAAAAAAATTACAGAGAACAGATTACGAACACTAAATTTAATTACAAAGCGAACCGGAATATAACAAATTGAAGAGGATAAACGCGACAAAGTAAAAGAGAAAACACACCCAAAGGAAACTCGTAGCATTGATATAAACGAAATTTAAATTAAGTACAAAGGGAAAGAAGATGAAAAAAATCCTTTCATTGAAAGCTCTCATCCCGGAGTCAGAGGGCCGGGCGGCTACATCAAAGACACCTACCCACCTCCCGTCTCTAGCCTTATCTATCTGTGCGAAACCGAGTTTGGAAATTAGCACCCACTACGGGGCTTCGAGGCGCTCAAAGACGCCAGCCGCGTGCGCAAGCAGCCAACCCTTTTAGCGATTCTCCTCTTTAGCATTACGATTTCAGCGGGCTTTTTTGCGTAATTTTCAAACGGACAGACACGAAGTTATAATGTAGCTAATGACATATTTTATTCAGGGTTTAAAACGTCGAGTCCACGTTATTTCGAGTTAATGTATGAAGTTAATCATATGCGGACTTCTAAGTGCTTGTGTATGCTTAATGTTATGCGAGATGGATCTGAGGACGTTTGCTTGGGAGTTTTAGTGAAATTAACCTTATTGTTTGGAATCCAGACCTTAAGAAGCATAATGCTTTTCGAATTGTGCATCTGATTGCGCTCTTGTTTAAATGTGGTTTGAGAGAAAATTAAAAATAAAGTGGTTATTTTTTTATTTTTTTAGTATTTGTTGTAAAAGTAACAGAAAAGCATCATCAGTAAAAAAAATTAGGTTTCAAGATTCATGAATGGCACCTTAGCCTCGCAGTTGTATTGTGAATTCAACCACCGCTAAACTAGGGGACGCCTAGGTTTAGCGTTAGACCATGGTTTATCGCTAAACGGTGGTGATCACCATTCTTCTTAAACCGTAGTTTATTTCTTTAGATATAATGCGAACCAATTAATGTTTTAGGTGAACCAAGCTTAAATTAAGGTTTATTTTAGTTTTTGTAATGAGGCCGTACAAGTTTCAGTTATTTAAAATTAAATGTGTGTTCGTAAAAGATAAAATAAATAAATAATAAATAAATAAATATCCTTGGACATTCCACACAGCATAAAAGATCATCATAATCATAAATTTGATAGGAACATTGTATAAATGTAGAGCCGCTTTGTGTGAAATAAAAGCCTTGTCCGATCCGTTAATATTTTATTAGGTATTGATTTAAGATTCTATTTGTGCTATTTTAATAAGAAAAAAGTTCAAATACTGCTTGCAAATAGCAATACTTTATACCTACCATTTGATAAAATGAGAGCGGTGTAGGCCGAATACCGGCTCGTCAGTTTCAATATGAAAGTCGCGGATTCGAACATTTCAAACCCAGAGTGTATCAATGCATATTTCGTGTAAAAAAATGAGAATTAAAACGAGCTTTGACCGTTATGTTTGAAAAGAAATGAGTCAGGGTGTGCCAGGGTGGTAGCAAATGTCGATCCGTAGTCTCTGCCTACTCCCATGGGAAAGAGGTGTGTTTTTCTTGTGGATGTTTTTAAAAGTGATGGAAAAAGTTGCAAGGAAACTACAGTAGTGTAGTTAGTTTTATAAGTAAAAAATATGATCAAAATAATTATTCTGTACGTTACGATTGTTAACATCTTCAAATGTCTAACGATCTGAAAGAATGTCTATAGCATCTGATGGGTGTTCCTTTGTTGAAGTCTTTCAAAATACATAGTGTATGTATTTAAAATGAATCTATACCGAATGATTGAACTGATCATAAGAATTACTTAATTTAAAAGATGTATGAAGATACCTTTAACACTTTTTTACGAGTCGACTAAAGATTTGAAGCGCGTTGATGTCTTTTCTATAAAGAAGTATAGAAAATTGGAGACACCCCAATCTATATTGAAACTCAAACATTGAAAAGTATGCAAGTAGGGTACAGGTACTTAGTAATCTCATTATAAAACAACCAATAACAAAGCAAGCTTTAAACTAATAAAAGAAAAACAATATTCACAATAACAAATGCTAAAACAATGTATGCATATTGATTGCTACAAACTTAAAACATCAAAGGCACCTTTGTATAAAACTAAACTCTAACAACCATCGAACACAATACGCAACAACTAGCGTGTGGAAACAATAGCAATAACCGAAGGACCAAAACAACAATGGATGCATTCAAAATTTAAATACACTAAAACAAGGACTCTACCACCAATAACAAAAAACTTATTGCTGAACATACCGCTGACGGAGGCCGACGAGCTTGTTAACAGTTTTTGTTAGTCTCTGTATTAGTCAAAAGTTTATATTTTAAGTTATTATACCTGTATGCGAAATGTTCTAATCGAAAATCCAATTATGTAACTATGCACAAAACACCGATAACACATCAAGAAAAAACTATTTTTAACACTAATTACACAATTATTTTGATATACACAGAGATAAAGCTTCTCTAAAAAGTTATAACACTTTTGAAAGTATACGATCGCGTTACGTAAAATTTTCAACACAGTGAAACGGTACTTACTACGCGAGGGGCAAGAAGCGACTGACAGTTTTCACGAAAAGAAATGCGCGCGCAGCACGTGGCCTTAAAATTGGGCGGAGCGAAGTAAAATCTGGTGCCGTGATTGGCGTAGCGGTCTCTTTGATCAGCCGCCGACAACTAACTACATCGCTCTGCGCCTTAATCTCGGTAGTAACGTCCTTTTAAAACAGGTAATTTTATTACAAAAATGTGGATACTTTTTATGGTCAGTCGAGCAAGCGTTGTACGAAGCCAAAGGACCCCTCAATTCGAGCCGGATGATATTTTCCACATGCATGCGGCGACCGCCGGCGCCAGCCGGCAGCCGGCAACGGTGAATGCAATCTCAATAATACATTAACGGGTCACTTACTGTCAAAGGATGAAAGTTTTTTAGTCGACGTATTACACCGTTTTGCGGATTCAGAGTATTCCGCCTGTCTCTTTGAACATGACATCAAAGGCAGTGTACTTACATAGTTTGAAATGAAAGCACCTACTTATTTCAGTTTTTGTTACTCATAAGCAGTGATACAATATTTTGCTTAATTTATGATTGCTTTTGAAATCAAAATGGGAACTCTGTTCATGGTTTTACGAGTTTAACAAGGCGTTTGTAACTGCACTGCCTTCCTCTTTATGCTCAGTTTTTGTCAACGAAATATTTTAGTTTTCGAGAATTTTGTGTCTTGTCACGAAAATCATAGAAAAATATGGCTTAGAAGTTACAAGGATACTAATTAATAACTAATAAATAAATATAAATTAGTAGCATTGCACAAGTTTATTACTTTGATGATCGTTAATGTACTATCAGTCTATCGTAGAATTTTTAGATTATGGTTTATTACACACCAATTTTCAATCGATCTTTAAATACTGCTTAAATTTCTTAGTTGTTGTTGTTAGCAGTTTCTTCGTAAAACGACAGGTGGTTAGTTTGACTCAGGAGTCTATTCATTACTTTTAATGACCAGTAATTATTTTGAGTAGTGTTATTCCTCACCTTACCATTGTGAGAGGGACTTCAAGGAGTTCGTGAATAAACATAATACATATTATAAACTACAGTGAATCATGCGAGACCTTTCTTGCAGAGCATACAGTATATTATACAACATCAATGCAAGCAGAAAGCTCATTATTAGTCTAAGGAACACGTTCTGTTTTACTTGAAACTGTCATCAAGAGAAACGCTCATAAAATGCCCGAGGGCTTGCAGCGACAACATCTCACACGAGTCACAGAGCAATTTGCAATCGTACGCAATAACTAGAGCGGGTTCGATGCGATCGCTGATATTAATAAAGGTGGCCTGGCTGGCAGCTAGTAGGGCTGCAGCAGGCCGGGCTGCCGATGCCGGCGCCTGCCCGTCTCGCCTGCATATTGCCGCTCCCGGCGCTCTACGTGCACACACGCGCCCCACGCACACATTCCCTCGCGCCCCACATATAATGTCAAAGGGTGAGCGCGCCGCCTCACAAAGCGTAAGTGCAACCACTAAAAGCCAATCCTAAGTTTTATTGATACACATTGTATTGCGACAAAGTCTCCGTCGACGGCGGCCCCACTCACCCCACGCGCCGCACAAAGACAATATCGCGACGTCAAAGGAGCGGGCCGGGAGGCGCGCCCGCCGCCCGCCCGACCCGCCTAAAGGAAATGAAAAATTAAATTGTCAACACATTTAATATCTGCGAAAACGTGCACGGCTTCGCCTTTGAACGCGCCTCCTCGGAGGAACCATCGTGGCTCCGGCTTTAAGTATTAAAATTTTCAGTCGTAAAATTAAAATTCTATTTAAGTTTAATTAGACGTCGCGGGCCGAAGTTCGAAGTGGCATTAGATCAGTAGCGCTAATGAGGCCCGCGGCGAGCACACGTCACAGGTGCGAGGCGTGCGCGCGGTGGGAGGGGGCTCCCTCGCGTTTGATCGACGCCGCCGCTTTGACAATTATTAAAATTCGCCTCGTACCTCTCGGGCCTCATCTTTTTCCGTCGCCTCGATTACGCCACGGGTTTGTCTCATTAGGGCTTTTGTATGGTATCGCGAGCTCCCCTTTGATGTGAGGCGCGGAGGCGCGGCTGCCCGTGGTCCACCTGCACTTTTATTGTTCCCGCCCGGCCTCGAATTTGCACGCTCCACTTTGAGTTCTCTTTGCGATTAGACCGTCGGACGCTCTTTGACCTGTGACCGTTGGAAAGACAACATATTATCGGCCCTTGTCGTTGTATGAAAGGCTTTGTTATTTGTATTTACACAGTAATGAGCACAGAACAAAATCGCTAAGTGACGTTTGTGTTATTAGCATAACTTTGTATAAGTATGAAGCATGTTGCATCGCAACAGTTGAGTAGAATATCACCCAATGTTTGCTGGGGCGGACCTGGGCTGAGCTGAGCGAGCACTCGACACCCCTTTATTACTTCTGTTCTCTTTGTGCTCTCTATCATCATCAAGCATACGTTCCGAATTAAAACTTTGTCACCTCTATTTTTTATTGGCGCCCAACGTGGGGCGTTCCAAAAAGGGTAATTGTCCTCCAATAGAAGTTAAACGGCGAATCGAATGGATCACATCAAACGTGGAGCAATTACTACACGCGTTTTGAAGTTCGATAAATAGTAATTATTCGAAATTCAATATCTGGCTCAAAATGTGATCGAATAATTTAGATTTTTTTTTGTTTTTATAAGTTCATAACTTTTGATACAAAATAACGTAAGCACTTAACATTATAAAAATTAGTTGCTAATAGCATGAGCACAGTCAAAGTGCTTGGGTTACTCCAGACGAGTTATCATCACAAAGCCAGCATAATAAGAGAGCATCGCAAAGACATTTTAAATAAAGCTTTGTCGCAGGACAGATAAAAGGGAATTTGTTTGTATTAGTAGGTACTAAGTAGAACAAGGTAAGGCAGTATCACACAAACGTTGCTCTCTTCAAAGGCAAAGGCAATATAATTTCTTATCTTTCAAAGCCTTAAGTTTTATGAAACATGGTTGTATTCAATATTTTATATTTTTCTAGGAAGAATTATTTTGTTCGAGAGTTATATAATTATGTGTTAGGATGATTATTCAAAGCAAAGCTCTTAATGTTCTTACTTACATTACAGATATGGAAAATTTAAAAACATAAATATAAATAAAACATGAGCACAACACAATGGTATAGGTTTTTTCTTACTCAAGTTGCGGTAAAGATGTTCTTATATTTTAAGCATTAAAAATAAGTTTGAAGATGTCAAATAAGTTGAGGACATGGATACATTTAGCACAATTTAGGGTGCCTTTAGGTTACCCTACCCAGTTTGCAAGCCCAGAGCGGAAAAATATATGAAATATGATCTCGACTGCATTAAAGTAAGTAAATACACTTTTACTGAACTGTATTTAATGTGTGGATGGACTTAAAAAACCTTCCAATCTTAAGGCTTTTTCAGATCCTTTGAAGACATCTAAAGGGTAATAAATAGTCAGAGGTAAATAATAACATACGAAAAGTTCTCGATAAGTTAACTAATACGATACCATACCACTTACATTTATATATTACTTATTGATTATTTAATAATAATAACAAAATATTATTTAATTCTGAATAATAATTCAATTAGTGAGATGCAAAATGTGTCTAGAAAAAGCAAACAGCTAATTCACACAGTAACCCTAGACCTAAGTCCAAGCGTCGCGAGTAGAGTTTAACACGAGGGGTGTGAGAAGACAAACGCTTTGTTGTGCCGAACGCAGCCTCCGCCTTTCATCTTCCGTCCTTCACGACCGATTGAAGTGCCAGGGCTGGCACGTTACTTTCGCACATCAGACGGATTGTGTTTTTTTTTGCACTTGTTATCTAAAGATGCTGTATTTGTAAGCATATTTGTAACAGAACACGCTAAATAAATGGATGACTTTTCATCCATCAATATCTCTATAATTTAAATTACTTTGGATTCAAAGTTTCATATTTAGTACTATAATTGAAAATGTCCAGACAAGATTTAAGACCACTTAAACATCGGTCGGCAAATCGTGTTTTTTTAAGAGCCGGTTTTGTAAAACTAGGCAAATTATGTCATTATTGAAATATGGCACGAACATATTCATATAAAATTTGCATAGCAGCCCTAGATTTATGGTCACAGTGCATTCCGTTTGATGTTGTATCCTTCAGGCGACGAGACTCTTTTCTTATTATATCAGTTTGCCTGAAGCTAAAATTAATATTTAAATATGACAAGTCACTTGGCGATATAATACCTCTAATCTTCTGTTACCTGACAAACACATAACATTATTTTGAGCGAATATTTTTTTAGAATTTACTGTTGTTTTAAATTATGTTAATAAATATGTGCCACAGGTAGATTCAATTATCCATGATGATTTTAATTGTGCGTGGTATCCGCGCGTCAGGCACAAAGGATTTTTTTGGCAGAATGCCCAGTTTTTGATCATTCTACAAAGCAAATGTCCGTATTATTAATCAATAATTATGACTTTGAACATTTATTTAGTTGCCATAGGGGCGATAATGACTTCCAGTAGCCTTCAACACTTATGGCCATTCATCACTGATGCTGTTTTATCATTTCAATAAAATACAGTAACTTCTAGAGGCTTGCTAGCTCACTGTGATAGAATACCGAATATTGACACAAACCACCGCAGTACAGATTGAAATAGTAATTTGGGCGGGACGGTGCACTCAACGATGCTAAGTAAACTCAAGATCGCGCAGAAACGAGGACGCAATCGAATCGAATATGGGCGTAGATTCAATATCTAGGCGGAATAATACTTTTGCAATAGTGCACTGCAGAGTAAAACAACTAGTTTTATCACTATCCCTGTCTTCCAGTTGTAGTTGTTGAGCTACTTGGTAATTATAGGATGTGTCGAGCACTGTTGAAAGTTAAAGCTTTGAGAAGTTGGCGGGTCCTAATCCTAAGTAACCTAAGCTTCTGGTGAATTTTGCAAAGCTAGGTAAATTCTTTAGCTTTAGGTACGTGTATTTAGGTATTTTTAATACTCACAAAGTCTTCATTATTCTTAAATATCTCAGTTTTGTCAAATTGATCTTACCTCTACTTTGGAAAAGGTCCAAATTCATTCGAATTCGAGGCTGTCCGTATTTGCAGCACTTTCTATTACTGCGCTGCGTCAATGCCTTTTTCCATTCCGTCAATCAGCCAGATGTTTTCCGCGGAGTGAATAGGCAATGCCGGAGCGATAAATTCAGTTTGGAACCTCCCTATTCAACAACGACTGAAAAGCCAGCTTCTATTCTACAGCCTAGTTTCCGTAGCATTCGTACGGGTGAAAAATAAGCTGACGATGCTGTTTTTTTTCTGCAGTGTCGCATATCAGGATGTTTGAGAATCCGGGGGCTCGATGGAGGTAGGAGGCAGACGTAGCGTCGCGCGCGCCTACAATCTACATAATGCAGCGGGCGGGCCGATGGACACCGAGGCCTAAATTGCATTGTTGTGCTCAATCTCTGATTTGATAAGAAATGCGAAGAGATTGAAACATTCGAGTGCAGGCGAGACTTTTCAGCTCCGCGGTAAGTGCTTTTTGTATCCCTATAGACGACAAGAATCGTAATAGTTTCAATGTACTATTCAGTACAATAATAATACTCTTCAACCTGCCATTTGTTAGACAGTAAGTTGCAGATCGTTTCCATTCAAAACACACAGTAATTTATAAAGACGGGCGAACAGGCAAATCTAAACAAAACAAAACCTGCGATGATTTAATGTGAACACATCAAATGCCAAGAGTAACAACAACTGGTAATAAAACCTCGGGCAAATGTTTAGAGCTAGCTCCCATAGACTTCATTATCGTTATTATTACGACTTGTTTACCGACCGGCAATTCGGTGGTTATTAGAGAAGTTGTCGAAGGCACCTGGAGGCCTGCCAGCTACCGGCTCGACATGATGCCCGAACTAATACAACTTCCGCGAACATGCAATGTGTAATCTCTACAGAGCCCGCAACTTCTTACAGCTCAAACTGAACTTCAGTTTTGATGGTTGATCGCGAAATTACTAAATGAGAGTGTTTAAGTTTGCTTCTTTGCAACTGATGTGGAATGTTTTCTCAACCAAATTAAAAGCTTTATTTACTTTGATTGGCAATTCTAAACATCATTTACACTAGTACTCAGGAAAAGTTCTCAGATGGATAAATAATACTGGCACTTTGTTAGCTAATCTGTAATCTCAGCGAAGGCGCTGTTTCGTTAGCAAAATACTAATTACGCTGCATTAAAGCAGTTAATAAAGCTTGTTTGTATTCGATGATATCGCAAGGCATACAAAGTGGGCTCTGACGCCATTTCCTCATGGCATAGTCTTCGAGTCAAAAGGCTCACTTAACCTTAGCGAAACTCAATAACTTTCACTTTAAATAATAAATTTTCCTTTGAAGCGGCCCGGGTTGAACACAACTGATTCAGGGCTGCCATAATTCATTGCATAATTTTGTGACTCTTCCTTTATTTTATTAATTTCCATTTTGATATCTTTCGATTGAGTGGAGTGAGATTGCGCCTTTGGTAATAGCTTTCCTTTCTTCACCACTTTGTGTTTCACCTTTGACAATTAATCAGTGAATGAAGAACATTCATTTTAACAAATATCGGCATGTATTTTTTTCCAATGTTTAATTATTCAATTTACACGGAATGATAATAACTGCAAAGACATTCTGAAGTAATACATACTAGTATTCGTACGGTATGGTGGGTAAAAACGAGACAAATCTACCACAAAAACAACGACTGGTGCTCTTTACTTTGTAGTCTCGTAGGCCGAAAAGTAAAACGAGTACCTCCTTGTACAAAGTTTAAATCCTCACAAAGACAACTCATTAGGCACTCTGCACACCAAACAGCAGGAGCTTCTATAAAAAAATCAGCGAATCCTACGTAAAGGAGTGAACGCTCTCATTTATATCTCCCTTTGAACTTGAGGCTTTTTCTTTTAAGCTCCTTTTACACAGTGTCGTGACGCCGACACGACGTGAAAATGTTTGTTGTCTTGTCTCCCACTTGTACCAAGCCTTATAATATTAAGTACTTAGCTACGTTAAGGTATAATAATAATTTTTGCTCTTCACAAGATTAATATTTCTCAAAGTAGTCATCTATTTTAACTACATATTTACATTATGCTACATTATGTAACTCCACCTTTATGTACAAGTTCCGCGTCTGGGTAAATTCGTCTGAACGGATCGAGTTGCGACTTCGTAATTAAATCATTTCTTCGTATTAAATCGGCCTCCTTTGACAGCTCGTATTGAGCCCTTGAGGGCCCTTCAGGTGGCGTCGATGACATTTGCTTTCATGTTTTTTAATTTCGAATTTTAAGGGGTTAAGGATTTCGTCTGAACTTTTTATCCTATGTCTTAAATTTCACTGCTATTGCTGGTATTATTGAACAATATGATCGCGAAAACAAATCTTATCGAGTAATTGAATTTTCTTTTAAGGTAACTAACAAAAAATACTTTTCTGAAGAACTTCAATTTTTACGTCAACAAGAGTAACGAAATAAATGAATATTCGGAGTAATTTAGTAAAACAAATTTCACAGTGGTTAAGCTAAGCAAGCAAGTAAGTGATACTTGCAAGGAAATGCCTGGCCCGAACAAGGAAATACCTGTAACTACATCAAGCAAGCAGACTTAATGTAGTGGAAGAGTTAATTTGCGTTGCGGGCGGGTCGGTTTGTCAGTAATTAGTTTAATATCCCGCCAGGCGGGGTGCAACGCGCCCTTGCGATGGAATTAGCTCAAATTGCATTGTCAACGGTTACGCGGGAAATTCGATTAGTGCATTTCAAACGAAAACTGGACGTTTTCTGCAGGGACGGACAGAGCTAGTCTGCTTGGCGTACGCCGAATAATATCATGCTAGTATAATTTATCTGAAGTTAAGTTTTTAAATAGCAGGCGGATCGGGCAACACTATACAAGTTATAGGATTTTTTTAGGAAGTTAAGTAATTGTTTTTGTTTAACTAAATCCGACTTTAACATTGTAGGAAAAAGGCACTATCGAAGTAAATTTTTGTTCAAAACTCCGAAGATCCATCAGATGCTCAATTTCATGGTATGACCTCGGGGAGAACCTATACAAACAAATCTAATTTTTAAATCGGGTCGACTAATAATAGTGTGATTGGGGAATATTATGTATATTCCCCAATCACACCTAAATAATAAAGATCCTAGATTCCAATTCATTTAGAACCTCGTCCTTTTTTAAACTGGGTTAAAAATAACAAAGCCTTTGACAGCCACCAACAAACAGCACAGAAGACCACGAAAGTACAAATTGAAAATGAAAATCCGCATCAAAGACTGTATGAGATAGACTGAAAGCTGAAATGCAAATACTGACGGCACCTATACATTTAAAATTGCAGACGGCACAAATGGATGTTACGCATCGATTGAACTTTCCTTTGGAGTCTCATTCCGATCTTGTGGCAAACAAAGAGTGGCGTCAAAGGCTCTGTGTAAAAAGGAATCCAGTGATAGAGGCAGTCAACAATGGGCCAGATACCGGTACGCCGTAATTTACAGGCAGAAGCGGTATGCATCCAAAAATTAAATGTGCTACATAAATAGCAGTTGCTTCGACATGATGTGGTCAGGTGCCAGTCCTGTGTTTGGAGCCATGCACTACACTTATCAAATATTTTAGCTGTTCATCGATTACGAGTACTATTATGTCTGGGGTTGCTTATTCACCAGTTTACAAACTCACATTAAAGTAACGAACTCACATCCAAATTTAAACTATCAGAGGTAGGTCATCTCATAAATATTTCCCAGGTTTTCATAGATTGCTGTTGAATATTATTGTTGCTAAGTAAGCAAAGCGGCCGGTGGAAGCTTGTCTTCATAGCGATGTGTCAGAGTTGGCCACTTGCTCATACGAACGAACGAACGATAGTGATGTGAATAACATTTGTGTCTGTATCCTAGAAACAGTTAAAAAGCTGTAGGTTGCTACTTGCTGTATATAACAAACATATGTGACGTAGCTACAACCAACCAACTCAGAACCAACGTCATGATGAAAACGGACTCAGTATTGGATTTTTTTGTTAATTTTCCGCGATATTCTATAGAATGTAACAGCGTGCGATGTCGCACAGCGAGGTGGGCTTCCGCCGTCGCTTTGTGCCGCATTGATACCACGCCGCCGATAAATATTGTGGCGAGCTTTGAGCCGGCTCCGGCGACCCCGCACATACATATTAAGGCGAATTCACATCGCGGAAATCATCTTGATTCCAAGATATTTCTTAGAATCTCATGTTCGAGGCTTTAAATCCATTTACAAAAGCAGTATGATTTTGAAATTCAATTCGCTTTATTTCTTCTGATATAAATAAGTTCTTATTAACCGGGCTGCATATTATCATGTGTCACCACACACGTGGGTGTAAAAGTGAGATCTATATAAATCGTTTAGCGAATAAAAGCTTTAAATGTTTCATCAAGTTTAATTGTGAAGCCAGCTTTACAGCATCGAACTTTACACGGCGCGTTATTAAACCTAGGTCAGGGTTCTGGAAAGCATGTCGGTAGCTCTTTGTACAACAGGTATTTCCAAAGTCTAAAGTGATATTAGATCACAGACACATAGGTACTGCCTTTGAAGTATTATGTTACTTCTACATACAATACACGAGTAACACTAAATAGTAAAAGGTCAGCCTTTTACTAGTTAGTGGAAAGCTTTCGGAAATGTACGATGCCAGCTTTAATTAAATTGTCTTTCATTTTAGAATTACAAAGTAAAAACAATGTTTTAACAAAAGGTAGTTTAAAACTCTACTGATACTCATTTTCAAAAAGGAGGACTTCTACAAATCAGTGATTTACTTAATTCACTGTTCACTAGTGAATTAAAACTGAACATAGCGGTAAGTATGCGTTCATTAAGTGTCATGGACATGTGTATTCTATAGCAATAATTCCTTGTTATTGGTTTTGTTACGGATAATAAAACGCTCAGAAAATGGTTAGCGCAAGTATGTGCAGACTCATTTGTACAAATTTCAAATCAAAAGCTAAATGGCTCCAAGTTTCGCGATGTCATTTGTGGGAGAGTCCCTCGCGTCTCCGTTCTCGTCTCAGCAAATATCAAGTCTGGGCGGGTATGTCTGCGGCTCTTTGCCGACACTATGCAAACACCTCGACAATCGTTATGATCTAACGTCGTATAGCCGTCGTACAAGTCCGTAGCACCCTTTGACGGGGCTCGCGCGACCCACAAAGCGATTGCACCGCTGACGAACTTCGTTTATACGATAACGTTGGTTTTGTACACTCGATTTTCATATTTCGTGTCGAGTTGCTTTGCGGAACGTGTGTATTTTTGAAACGTTTGAGCTGCCCAAAGCCTTTCCGCGAAATGTTTGGGAAGTTGGGAGTTTTAGAGTCAAATAATCAGTCCTATTTTTTTAGGTCTCAAAAGGAAACTATAATAAAACTTTTTGTTGTTACTTTTCAGTTTTCTTTCATCTTTGAATATGACAAAGACATTTAGTTATACCAGTACCACCAGTACATAAGTAACTTCTATAAGAATATTTTTTCTGTGATTATGTGGAAGCTAGGCAATAAGCATCAACAGTGTCCCAGGCACTCCGTTCCCCGTTAAGTGTAGGCAAAGATTGCCTCCTGACACTGTAGTTTTTTAGGCAATAGAATCACAGCTACCATGAAAAACGATTCAAATTGATTCTTAAGGTCTCGTAAGCCTTGAGCAGAGTAACGGAAAGAAAACCGATCAGTCAGTGGAACTGCTGGCAAACTTTTAGCGCAGTAAGAGTATAAGTGCTCATCCGAGAAAAACAATTCCGTTTGATATTGGATGATTCCCTTTGATGCATTCTACCGGCAACAGTGTGAATGCTACAACTACAGTGTAGATGAGCCGAGACTCAAAAGAGTTGAGTAGATCACACTACGATTTGGCACGTGGGGTACGGTTAGCACACCAGGCAGTGGGCGGCTCAGCGGTTCCTACCAATATTTAGGTTTCCAGCAAATATATGAGTACGAGAACCACTTTGATGTCCACAATAAAGAGATGCAAAAGCGACAATGTTGATGAGGCGAGTCGAGTAGATCACAGGATTACAATAACGGCACGAGGTGTAAGATCAGCATAGACGAGTATTGTGACCAAAATAATGTCTTATAATAGCACTCTTTGATGCACAACAAAGTGTGAGAATAGTAGAGAAGTAGGCGGCTGCTGACGGTACCAGCGCGGCGCCTTTGCGTCTGGCTTTGATCTCGCGCGACGCCTTCCGTCGATTCAGCTTTTTGTTCTTCATTTGATTAACATCAATGAAACGCTAAGTAGTCGAGTGACTTTGTGGCGTTATGATAATTGATACATTTTAAACGATCCTTTTGTGAGTTCTGCGAATTGTTTGGAACAATTTATTTTGTACGTTTGGTTATTTGGTAAAATAACTATTCTACCGTTACGAAATGTTAGATAAGAACACTCGCTAAGTTAATTACTCGGCGAGTTCCGTTTTGGTGGACTTCATTTAGTCGGACTGTAATTTTGGTTGTGTAAGTATGTAATTGCATTTCAGCGAATTATATTCATTTGGCGCATTAATTAAAGCGCGCGAAGGAACCGTGACTCTTTATTTGGTGCCAAAACTGAGTGCAGCATCGGTTGTCGACAAACAGTCGCGCTAATGAGACCCGCCCCTTAACACCGACCACTAGCGACTACCAGATTTTCAGTGCTCAAAACGAAAAATATTGTAATCTTTAGATTAGTAGAACAAGCAGGATGTAATGAAGAATGATCATACAATTGTAACAACTAAAAGTTGCTCTTCTAAATGTAACTATAATTAATGGATTACACGCATGGTAATCCCAGCTGTGTTGTTAGAGCTATTTTATGACCAAGAAAAAAATAACCACAAGCTAAATTATAAAGACATCTGTTTGGCCGCCTTACAAACCCCTCGTACGTCAACAAACAATGCAAAACGTATTGAGAGGCGCGAAGTTGCAATGCACCGTGAAATTTCGCAAATAAATAGCGGTAAAGATAATAAATTACAGGGAAATTGCTAATGATGAGCGGCGCGGGGGCCGCGGGCGGTGCATTAAGCCGGCGGCAAACATCAAAGGGCCCTTTGACCGAGCCGACACTCCCACTCCCACCCGCGCCCGCCGGAGTCCCGCAAGCTACTAATGCTGAAGCGATACTCTATAGTTGCCATTAGTCACAACTGCTGATATCAATTAATCAATCAGTGATTTGTTCGGCTTCTGTTTTGGTAGTTGGTTGGTAGCGATCGCTACTTTTAACAGACTTCAAACGTGGAGTGGTAACAGATAAAACCGTTTGAAATCCAACCTTATTATATAGGTAAAGCAAGACTTAATCAGTACCTAGTCTGATTGATTTACATGATAAGGTGTTCAGTACCGCTCATTGAGTAGATTTTAACAAATTAAGTACTTATGATAAAATTTCTTGGCTGATCTGTTTCTCAAATAGTGAACAGGGTAAATAAGTTCCATAACTATATTAATAACCTTAGATAATTTTACGATAGTCGGCAATATCTTACAATAGCTTAGCTTATCATCAAGTATGCTTCAAACGTGTAAATTACATTAATTTAGAGCAATAAAACAATTACTTATCAGCTAAATTAAAAGATAATCCATTTTAAGAAATTCAAGTGTCACTTAATCCGTAGATAGACTACTTTTACAAGAAATTTACCTAAAGTTGGGCTTATCTCGTTAATTTGTTTTATGGCTCTGTTTTTCTCATATTCTGGAGGCTCACCATGACGTATTATTAAACAATTCAGTTTAGGTTCTAACTTTACGTCAGTGCCTTAGCTTACGTCAAAGGCAGTTTATTATAGGACCTAAACTGAATAACGTTCATAGTAAGCCTCCTGTACTCACTCAAATATTGTAAAAAAATGTTTGCCAATAACATGGGACAAGCATCGTGAGGTGTAAGTGTAAGAGTGCTGAAGTACCTCGTTATCACAATCTCGCCTCCAAGCGGCACGTAACGATACTCTGGAGTGAGCTGTCCTTAGCACCTCACCTACCATATGCAGATACCAACTTATTATATTGAGTGTACCGTTATGCACCCAACGCAGCTTTAGTGCAACTAGATATCCAAAGTGAAGAATTCAGCGGTCGAAAGAACTCTATTGTATTTGGTAAGTGAAAAAAAAAAATTCACAAGAGAAACATATTCAGACAATATTCAAAATCTATAGAAATGGGAATCTTGTAAACATGGAATACTGTTGAAACGTAAATTTGTAGACATGGTAAAATTCTTTATAAAATTTCCAGTTCAATACTTGGTTGATAGTTAGCTAAACTTCTAAGACACTGGCCCAATAAGTTTCTAAAACGAATACTTAACTCAAGAGAAAATAACTTGCGTTTGATGCATTTCAATGTACCTACTTGAGCAAGGCTATAAAGTTCCATAGTATTATAAAAGCGTCAAATATCTTCCTACAAGTCTAAATTTACCTTGAGTATTATAGTATAATTTTTGAGCATAAGTAGTAATAGCATAGCTCAAAAATGCCAACACAGTTTTACACTAGCAAATTCACAGACCTTTCAATTACTGGCAAAGCATAGGTCGACCTAATGCAGACTAATTGGCAATGGCGTGTGGTAAGACGTTGAGGGAGATACAGGGCCCTCCTGTCGAGAGCTATCGACCATCAGCGAACTGATTGTCGTGCAATTACTGCTGCACAAGGAATGCGGACTAGAAACGCTACTTGCATACTCGCTATGTGTACTATACATTAAGGGAATGCCTCAATAAAGACGTAGGTTAACAAGTAAATTATTACAACACAGTATTCATTGGATATCTTACATATACCGAATGTATAAAATGTTGTCCTACTAATGTCTTGCTTCTAACAACAGTTACATCTAAAGGAGTGTAAGTCAAAACGACATGCATTTCAAAAAGTTCAGTATCAGAATAGAATAGTCGCAATATAATTGATGCCCATTGAAGTTACTGATGCAGTGTTTAATACAAATAAACAATACAATGTCCAAAAGATTGTTTGATAGTTCAGAATGGCACAAACAAGCAAATAATGAGTCTGTTCGCAATTATCATCATTCTGCTATATGAATTGGAAACACGAATAATTGAACCGACGAGATCGCCGGACATCGACAGAGCACAATCGCAGCGTTGCCCTGTGTCGACGCAACGGCTACGCCTCAAGTGACACTAGACATCGGGCTCAAAGGCGAGTGTTTGCCCCTTTGTCTTACCGGGCAATTAGTGCAGTCCGTTCATTTAATTCTATCGGTCGATTAGCAACGGAGCCAGGTGGCCATTAATTGTCCGGGCCAATTTGCAGTCCCTTGTTGGGCGCCAGCGCTACGGGCCGCACAAAGTGCTACTGTGGCTATTTGATATGATATTACGTATGGACGGTAAGTTGAGCATCACTTGTGTTCACGCTGCGGAAACTATTCGGTTCAAGAGCTCGTTTGAGGTATCTGTTTATGTTTGGGGAGGCATAGCTTATCATTTTTGCATCATGTTTTGGCAGCATCTTATTTAGATTCTCAATGATTATTTAGCTTTTTGGAAGTTCTCTAAAATATGCGATCTTCTTGTATGCGATATTTTATCAAGGACAGCTTTTCTGACAACACAAATTCTGAGCCCAAAGCCATATCGATAGAACGTCGCTGTAAGTGGATCCGTAGTTCCGGACAAAGTTCGGAATTGGAAGGTACAAAAATCTACGTTCATGTCGATATTTATCTTACCTCAGAAAGAGTTTAGAACTTTACAACTTCGTAAATCAAGGCGGTGCCCGCATGCAGAGCTCAACTTTTATATTTCGAGATTGGCCCATCATCTGGGATTGGATCGCGATAACTTTTCCTTCGGAAATCAGAGTTATTTGGTGCGGGAAATTTATATTGCATTTTCTTGTTGAAAACAATTTACCAACTACAAATTTAACTTATTGGTTTTATTGATATTGTACTAGCACTTGAGGTTGTAAATCTAGAGTTAATATTTTAAAATTCTAGAGATGTAGATTTTAGTAGAGCAGTCATTAAAAACACCGAAAATTTAAATATTATTACCAAGTTTTAGGGCGTTTTGGGGCCGTATCAAACGCGTAAAGAATTGATAATTTCTTTCATCTTAACTTTAAGCTGTTCTTTTAAAAATGTATTGACAGAACGGATAACAATGGACCCTTAAGGTTTCGCTCCTTACGAGATGGGAAACCCTAGTAATAACTAAACAATCCCTACTTAACGAATTCAGCTCACTGTGCAGAACAGAAGAGACAAGTTCACTCGTTACAAAGCAATGGATCGTCCCTTTGAGGCTCCACGCTATGTCTAGGACTAAGAGTGCTTTTCCAATAGAGATGTGCTATGCAGCTATACTACGAAGATGTGAAAATTGCGCTACAAAACTATGTGACCGTTTCCATCAAATACTAAGCTATGTATTTAGATTGAAGATGTGCGAGGAAGATGTGCAGCTAGAGGCGCGCGGAGTGTCAATGTCAAGTCAAGTAAAATCAAAGCCTCCAACTGGCATTGCTACATTAACATCGATTATCCATAGCACGCCATTATAGCACGCATCTTTCTTTCCATACAAAAGTCATATCTTAGTTGAACATGGACAAATTAACGTGATTGGTAGATATCAAATGCATCCATAGCAACGTAGCGTAACATAGCTCTGGTGGAAAGGCACCCTTAACCTTCCAGCAAATTCATTGACGCTGCTAGAAAGCACAACACAAAAATAAGTAGCATAATAATAGTGATCGCGTCACCATAACACAAGCACTATTTGCGTTTAGATGCTGAGTTAACGTCCAGGGATTTATTTATTTCATAAAAACACAATATATTTAAAATTGAAAAGCTCCGTTCCTACCCGAGAAAAATGGTGAAAAATTAGACGACCTTTAGTGAAAGGGAGTTACGCCGTTTTTCGCCGGGCGGTCGGTATTAGCGCACAGTCGCATCTTCAGAGGGGCGGCGAGATCAAAGGATAGGTACACAGTAACCGCTCCCATTGATGTCGGGCACACAAAGGGAATTGATTGTTGCAAAACTACTTTTTATACTAGGATTGGTGACACATTAAGTGCGTAATACGGGTTTTTATGAGGGGTGGGAAAGTACACATTGTTTTAACGTCATTTTAGAGTTGACTTGGGGATTACCTAGTCAAGCCATGTTTGATTTGATTAGGCTTTAACTAAAATTCTGCATATTTAGCTATGAACTCTATTATTAACTAATAGCTTTTAGCTCTACCGTATCTCTAATAACGCTAATGCAATACATACTGCCCTGTGTACGCATGTAGTAACCTGTGTCTATAGTCTTGGCACACACACCGTAAAGCTCTTCCTGACCTCTATTTATAAATTAATTATCAACATATTGGATTATTACAGTGGTTCAATTTATGTTGGTGATAAAATATGCATTAAAATTGCTGAAACTAAGATAGATATGAAATGTTTCAAACCTTAATTTTACTTTGACATTTTCTCTATCTTACTTTCATATTTAGGTCAATACTTACAGACATTTTTTTTCACTCTTCTCTATTTGCCGTTATTTCAACATCAATCTGTTTTTTGTACAAAAAGAAAAGCCCTGTACTGATACACATAAGTACCTATATGTGCAAAATTACTATAATCCTACACATACTTTGGCAAATGTTACCTCCTGATGTGCAATCATTTAAGGCTAAAAGCTTGAGCTGAAAATAATGATTACAACATAATTTTAAAAACTCAATTATTGTTTGTAATTATGTCCCACTCCATGATCAATAATATTTAAAAATGTTTGAATTACCATCGCAAATTAAATAGTCTATAGTAGCTGTCTTTTGCTAGAGCAAAAGAACTAGAGTCCAGTAGTAGTATTTTCATCATGGTTAAACCGTGATATTTATAGAAGTTAGTAAATAGATTTCCTATTTTTGTCGAACATTATGGTTGCACTGTGCCCATGATAAAATCAGCTAATAAATTTTCATGAATCTGCAGCACTTTATCTGGTTGATAATTATGATTACTAATGTAGTAAGAGCATACTCTAAAATTGTGTGGTATTTATTACTAATTAATGTCATATTAGTCTGCTCATTAGAAAATAAGATACAAGCATAGCTATGCATAAATACTCCCTTGCCCTCTCCAAAACCATCAAAATTAGGTAAAAAGAATTGGCTAACCCCAACTGATTTGGTTTCAGTAAACAACAAAATGTATGTCAAGCAAGGGGAGGCTCATGGAAAAGTTTGTAAACAAACTTTTTCAAAGAGTAGTGCTTGTGCTCCGATGGATTTTATAGGTGTCTGTTAATAAATGTACGTTTATTACACTAATTTTAAGGCCAAATTCTTGAATACAACTACACAACTTCCTAACCTTACAGTGAATTATTTTTAAACTATTTTATTACCTGGGTTATTTTATTTCTGTAACCAACAAAGTTGCGGTGGCTAATTACAAAGTATTGGCATCGAAATGAAAACAAAAATTGTGTGTGTTCATATTAGAAGTTGTATTCTTGCTGTAAGCATCAGTCTTACCTCGTTGACACCTGAATCTCCAAGTGATCCCAGAGTTCGTTACAACTTTATTCACGAAACTTTCAACTTTCTGGAAACAGTCTCCACACTTTGCAGTAAGAAAACACTTCACACAACTTTATTTCAAGTCTTTCAGCGTATAGATGAACTGAAAACAATACAATCGCGTCAAAAACAAAAAATATTCACACGCTTGACGTCGCTTTCGCCATGGTGTTGATGCACAATAGCGCTCTCTGGCGGCGAATTTTAGAACTATTCTGAAAACGCTACGTTCCTTTTTACGCAGTGCTAGTGCAACCTACTGATAGAAAATGGTGTATTGTTGAGAAGCAGCAATGAGGAAGCAGTAAGAAGGAAGATGATTGCTCTGAGAGAAGCAGGCTATTTTATATATACAGTGAAACCCGCTTAAGACGATTTCTCAGGGACCCCACCAAAAACGCGTCTTAAGCGTGAAAGCGTATTATGCGGGATAGGGAAAATAAATCGAACGTACTACATTATTATGTATTTTGTTCTTATTATTTTAATTTTCATATGTACATTCAATACATTTTTTAAAATAATCACTTATATTGGTTTGACAGAAAGATTGATGCATTAGCAATTAAAAGATTTTCAACATAATTCAACTTTTGCAGTGCGTCTTTACTTTGATCCAAAGAAGCAACATAGCGTTTTAAATCATTATCACTTACAATACAACTTTCAATATCTAAATTTTTTCTTGAAGTGACAATGCCTTTCGCTTAATTGTAGTCGTATTGTAACAAACAAATGATGCACTATTACAAAAGAATCAGAGCGTACGCGCGACAAGTCAAGAAATGACGATCGGGGTAAACAAAAGTGCGGGCGGGGCGTTCGGGCAGGCGTATTAAACGGGATGACGATCGTATTAAGCGTTAAGAAATGTATGAAAATTTGTCTCAAGTTGCAGGGACTGGCGTAAAGCGGCGTATTATGCGAGAAATCGTATTAAGCGTGATCGTATTAAACGGGTTATACTGTATGTATATATGTTGCATTAGATGGGTGACCACTTGTTTGTTTTAAATCGCTTTCGTTATTAAAAGATCACATTTAGTTGTGGGTCGTAGTAGCTAAAGAGGCTTTAGAAGCAGATTATCACTTTGCATAACGTCTTCCTCATACGCATTTTTAATGAAGTCCACAACCCTCCTGTACCCAACAAATTAATCAAGAGCCATTCAAACCAATAATTGGATGGAGCCATCCATAGCGTAGTATGTCATGATCTTTCTATCAAAGTATTCAGCTGTTGGGAAAATGGATAGAAGGACACTGGTATTTACTTCAATGTTATTTTAATAACCTGCATTGACGTTAATACCTATAAATTGTTTCTAATTAGTAGTAGTAGTATGTTCACGCCTTAGATTGTTTTAAAAAGCTCTAAGGTTCATGATGAATCCATTGAATCTATGATCCATAAAATAAAACAATAAGAAATTTAAAAAAAACATGCTTTATTTCGACAAACACTTTCATAGCATAGTTAGGTGATACAATTAAATAAACACGCATCGTTAACAACATTGACGCTAAGAACATTCATGTTTAAAACAATGGAATAAATACCCCTTATTTCTTAAAAAAACATAAAAGTCACTGCAAAACATACATTACATATATGATGGATAGCATCACTGTAAAAAAAACCTCAAGAAAATGGTCTACATAAGACAATATTGCTTAAAACTGAACCTGTATAAGTATTTGCAAACAAAATCAATGTAAGAAATAATAGTTTTGCGTTGAAACATATCTTTTCCAGTTCCTAACATAATACTAATTTCAATCGAGACTGTAGCTGTATGTTATTCAAACACTTGAGCAGGTACAATATAGCGATCCAAACCATCCTCAAACACTCACTAGCACTACAATAATGACTAAAGAAATGACTCTGCCTTATAGGACTACAATAAATATTCATTTGTAGAGAAAATCAAGTCGTTGAGGTATAAAGGGGATCGAACATTTTTGTATGGAGCCTGGCATAGTACTAGTCCGCCATTTTGAAAAAAAACAAGTTTCGGCGGCAGACGATGAAACCCATGCCAATCGATAGAGTAAATTATTACAAACAAAAAGTGTTCTGTGATCAAACCTCTTATGTGATAGGGTTTCTGAGATATTTGGGTCCAAAAGTTGTAAAAAAAATTTTTTTTTATCAACTTTATTTTTTTCACATCTCAAAATACGATGGTTTGGCCGGCAGGGAGGAGGGGAAATACATGACAAAGATTGCCTTCTGACGCTGTATAAATCATCTACTATAGATGCAAAGGCCTGGGTTTTTTTTTTAAATAAGTTGGTAGGGTACGGAAAATAAAATTCGACAGTTTTATTTCTTGAACACATTTAATTACAGCAGGTAGGTATATATATGCTTTGTATGTTGTGTTCATTTGTTTGTTTGTATGTTCCGGCATTACTGTCGAACCGTTAATCCAATCTTCATTAAACTTGGTAGGTATACAGGTAAGTAGTGGTAAGTGGGTAAGCCAGTAACCTAATGAGCTAAATCGGTCAAGGGGTTGTAAAGATATTTGGTTCCGAAGGGGATGATAAAAATTAAAGTTGTTCAAATACATTAAGTGGGGTGTCATATGAAAGGGCTTTGTTTATACATTCCAAAATGGTTTTACTTTTTATTCTAAGAGTTTTTAATCAAAACTGTATTGTATTGTAACTGTATTGTAAATAATGCACACTCAAAATCGATTTACTAGTAATTAAAGGAATAATAATCGGCTTTAGGTACTTAGTTCTCATTAGATCCTCAATATTTTTTAGTAGATCTCTGAAGTAAATTCTTTCAAACACAGATAAAAACAAATATACACAACCACCGGAGAGCGAGATCTCGTTCGAGGCGAACTACTAGTTTATTTATTCACTAAGGTTTGGAAATTCTCAGCAATTTCATAGACTCTGGACACGAGACAACGAAAAATGCGAAAAGTCCAGACCGAAACCCTAATATTTACATCTATTAACAGCGGTTTTTTTGCTTTTAAAATTCGTCATTCACTTCATTTTCTATGTCGTGTCTGACAATTATTGAATCCAAAAATGCCGCTGGTGACGTAGGCAATGTTTCCTGGTGTCGAGCCCATGCCATGAACCATATTACACACATAATATGGGAACAGCAGCCCAGAGTTCTTTTCCCTACTATACAGGAACAATACCATCCCGCGACTTTATCTCTGCCTTGCATCAGGTTATTTATTAAAATATACCTACACAAAATAAATACGGTTTCCTAAATGACGCGAATTAATTTTGGCAAATAATAGCCATGAATAAAAAAAAATGGCTGTCAAGATGCGTGTTAGACAATTAATTTTCAAACTTACGTCGCGCATTAAAGTTTTTAATTAGAAAATTATTAAATTACATAGAAATGTGACAAAAATGATCTATTTCGTAGGATTGTTCTATGAAAAAAGAGACTATAAATAATTCAGTTAATAATTTAAAGCAATAATTTAACGTTAACATCATGTAAAATATTTTTCTTTAAAGTGTTAATTTTAGCTAAAGTCATGTATTCCCCCTCCTCCCTGCCGGCCAAACCATCGTATTTTGAGATGTGAAAAAATTTAAGTTGGTAAAAAAAAATTTTTTTTACAACTTTTGGACCCAAATATCTCAGAAACCCTATCACTTAAGAGGTTTGATCACAGAACACTTTTTGTTTGTAATAATTTACTCTATCGATTGGCATGGGTTTCATCGTCTGCCGCCGAAACTTGTTTTTTTCAAAATGGCGGATGAGTGGGACTATGCCAAAATGTTCGATGCTCGACAGCACACATAGCAAAACTACATTTACTATGTGCCAAGTTTAGAGCTATCATTATATGGAACTTAAAATTAACAAGAAAGCAAGTAAAACAAATAAAACAAAAACTGTGAGAGTTCTCTCACTAAAGCTTCACTCTGCCTTATCGTAACATCAAAATGATATTTGTAAATTATTTAAAAGCCTTATTCAAATTATAAGCGTCATTACGCCACCTTAGTTTTTTCCTACGAGTTTCTGTTAGTTTTGTTGCACAATAAAGCATTATCTATCTTAGTGATTGATTACAAAATTCGCACACTGTAGCCAACTACATAACCAGAAACATCTGAAACTGTGAACACATAACATAAAATATTCACCAAAACACTAGTTTATCTTGCACCTAGATTTCTAGAGCCTAAGCATTACTAATTGGTGTTACTACAAACTGCCCTAGAGCAAAACTACTGCGCTTTCTATTTTTTTCAATCTAGGCATAAATAAAACGAAGAAAAATACACGTTATCCTAATCTTAAATCAGCCTCTTACGGTTAATTAAAATATCTAGGCTATCATTTGAATGGATAAACAAATTACGAATTCTAGCTTTTCTTTAGTTGAAGTTGGTGTTTGCAGTGAAGATTTAACAAGGTTTTAAACACTATAATACAGTTTAGTGTTCACTACCTACATCATAAGAGTTGTTTCCATTATGTTTCATTACTAGTTAAAACCTCGCAAAAGCTTTACGATAAATACAAAATAGTAACTATTCAAATATACCAATCGTACTACAATTGACACATAATTAGTTAGTATTTTAAAGTAACTACCAAATGTGTATTTAGAGTATGTTAGACAATACACAGACAGCTACACAGCCGTAAATACAACTGAATACACCGTTTAAGACTTCATCTTATTCAGACCCCTGATGAACGTAGACATATCATATTCCTCTTCGTACTGCATATCATCCCATAGATCAGGCAATGTCTCGAGAACAGACTTCTTGGGGTCAGCGGGCGAAGGCGCGGTCACGCCCGCGTTCGAACCGGAAAGGCTGAAGAGATCGAGAAGTTGGTCTGTTCCCATTGTCTCCATCGCTGCGTTCTCGCTGCTTATAACTGTGTTCGCTGTCATGAGCTTGAACTTTTGAAGCCTGGAATAGGGAATAGATTGATGTAGAGTGAGGTAAATGAAACGAGAATCATTACTGGAGACAAGCGTCACAAATAAAATTGAACGTCACATTTTTTAAAGAAATCATATTTATCAAGCATTTTCATATTCATCAAGTGACGACATTTTCATTACCCATATTGTGACAGCATTTGAAATAAATAATCCGCCATCTTGGGTATTCAGTCTTGTTAGATTTAGAATGGTCACCCATCAAACCACGTCTTGCTATCAACTTAACGTGTATGACAAAAGAAATCTGCTTCAAAATTAAGTTCCAAGATTCCACCCGATCAAACATAACTATGTTTAATCGGGTGAAATCTTGTCACTTTTTATAAGCTTATTCTTTTCAAAACTTTTATGTTACAAGTGTATGTATACTTCATTTCTTGAAGCGAGCTAATAGGAAGAAAAAATAAACTCACGTGATTGGTCGTCGAAAATAATTATCTTTCCCGTGATTGGCTAGATTGCCAAATCAATTGTCAATTGTCAAATCTAGCCATCACGAGAATAAACAATTATTTTCGACGACCAATCAAGTGCGTTTATTTTTCTTCCTATTAGCTCGTTTCAATAAATGAAGTATAGTTACATATTTTAGAAGAATGTCACACACATAGGACCTCCTTAAACTAGTCTATTAATAAATGTAATATATCTCACGGCTCACCCCATAATTTTCTCCTCGAGCGTATCCCTAGTGATAAGTCTGTATACATTGACGACCTTCTTCTGTCCGATACGGTGCGCTCGGTCCATCGCCTGGAGATCCTTCATGGGGTTCCAATCGTGCTCCACGAAGATAACTGTGTCCGCACCAGTCAGGTTTAGACCTAACCCGCCCACCTGCAAACATGACACATCGAGCATGTAAATCGATCAAGCATGTTAATCCAAATATGTATATCTAGTTTACGGTTTCAGACTGACCCTTAAAAATCCTACCAAAATAGCTATAATTTTTTATCGTTGCTCAACCCTATATCAGTAATTTATTTTACCAGCCACCGTTCGTTTGTTACCTTTTTTTCAGCTACCACCTTTCAGCCTTGCTAAATGTCCTTCCACCCATCTTCACTTCATCTTATCCTTCTATAAGCCGCGACACGTAAAAAGAACGCTGAGGGGAACGGGAGGGGTATGTTTGCGCACGGGTCACTTGCTCGCAAACCCAATAGCACGCGTCACCCCTCCACCAATCACACCTAAGATCCCTTTAAATCACCTACTGCGCAGCTTTTACTTTCAGCGTTCTTTTTACGTGGCGCCTCCGTTCTATACAATGAATCTTACCGCAGTAGTAAGCAGCAGACAGTCGATAGAGACATCGTTGTTGAACCTCGAGACTATAGCGTGCCGTTGATGCGGCGGCACCTTCCCGTCCAGCCGCAGATACGTCACGGAGGGCAGGTGCCGTTTCAACAAGTCCTTCTCCACAATATCCAGCATCTTCTTCAGTTGGCAGAAGATGAGCGCGCGATGTTGCGATACGATCGCTTCGGGTTCCGCGTCAGAGGCCGTGGTGCCTATACCGCAGTCGAGCAGGAGTTGTCTGGAAGATACATTTAATATCAGTATTTTATTTATTTTTGTGATACTAATAAAGTTATGTCTATGTCTATTTGGTTGGTAAGGTTCGCAATGCTTGAAAGATGGGGGAGACTTGCCCAGCAGTGGGACAGAATAGCTAAGAAAGATAACGAATGAATGATTTCTAGTGGCTCAATGGGTAGAGCGAGGTAATTTCAGATTTATATCCCATCGATATAGTTAAAATTTTTGAATAAAAAATATCTATGGATGCCTCATCCATTTAAAATTCATCGTTTTAGTTTAATTCTATAATAATAGCCCGTAAAAGGTTTAACCTGCAATTAAACAATGCAGATTCAAAAACAAATGCACTACATCATATTTAAAATCAACAGGTGGATCAACTCCAAGCCACTACCAGACGGTAGCGTAAGTTTGAAAATAATTACTTGAGAGCGGGTAGTTTGGCGGAATGTTCGATGTCATCGAGGTTGGAGTTCTTAGCGGTGAGCTCCTGCCCGATGGCCATCGCCTGAGGATGCTCCGCGGTCAGCACCAGCTTCGGATGATTGCACACGTTCTGTAGATAGTGCAGCGCCTGGAAATAACAAGAGGATATTATAAATTCAGCTCAATGGGTTGAATAATCGTTCAGTCAAAATTTATGAAAACTTTCGACTTCTTGAAACTATCAAATAAAAATATAGGTAGTCGAATTTATTTTTAGGTTTGTTGAAAAACCTGTGAATAAAATATACAGCACAATTTACCACCCACCTGTTTTAGGTAGCAAGTTTTGATTGTATCGCAATTTTATTGTAAGTTACGAACATAAATTTTTGTGTGAAAGATATTTCGGTACAAAAAAATCCAAAACTATGTACTCCATAACTTTGTTTTTTCACATCCATCAGTAAGTAGGGTAAATTTTAAACTAAAAAACTAAAAAAAATCAAGGTAGACGGTTAATTGTGCCGCTGTGTATAGTTAACTTACCTGGAAGACATGCGTATGACTGCTAGTGCTGGTGATATCCTGCGCTTGAGGCATGTGCTGCCTGGAGAAGTCCTCGTACAGTCTACGTTGCAGCATGCTCAGCTCGCAGTAGTAGTCCTGCGTTATCTTAGGAGGCAGCTCCTTTAGAACGTCTTCTTTCACGCGCCGTAGAAGGAATGGTAACACCTGGAGAATGGTTTAACTTACCTGGAAGACATGCGTATGACTGCTGGTGCTGGTGATATCCTGCGCTTGAGGCATGTGCTGCCGGGAGAAGTCCTCGTACAGTCTACGTTGCAGCATGCTCAGCTCGCAGTAGTAGTCCTGCGTTATCTTAGGAGGCAGCTCCTTTAGGACGTCTTCTTTCACGCGACGTAGGAGGAATGGTAACACCTGGAGAATATATTAACTTACCTGGAAGACATGCGTATGACTGCTAGTGCTGGTGATATCCTGCGCTTGAGGCATGTGCTGCCGGGAGAAGTCCTCGTACAGTCTACGTTGCAGCATGCTCAGCTCGCAGTAGTAGTCCTGCGTTATCTTAGGAGGCAGCTCCTTTAGGACGTCTTCTTTCACGCGACGTAGGAGGAATGGTAACACCTGGAGAATATATTAACTTACCTGGAAGACATGCGTATGACTGCTAGTGCTGGTGATATCCTGCGCTTGAGGCATGTGCTGCCGGGAGAAGTCCTCGTACAGTCTACGTTGCAGCATGCTCAGCTCGCAGTAGTAGTCCTGCGTTATCTTAGGAGGCAGCTCCTTTAGGACGTCTTCTTTCACGCGACGGAGAAGGAATGGTAACACCTGGAGATTGATTTAATTTGATTTGATTTGCTATTTAAAAAAAATAATAATTTTTAATTTGATATGAGTTCCAGAATGGACAGTTTTTGCTGCTGTAACATGTAACAATTGCGTGTTCTTAACTTTTTCTTTGCAAAAAAAATGAAAAAATACTTGAAGCCCTCAGTTACTTGTCGATGTAGCGCCTCGCAAGCAACCAGGCTTGGCCGGGAGTAGCGCGCCGTGAACTGACAGTAGACCTGGCATCAGTCACCGTGTTTGGAGACCTGGTATCAGGCAGTCTTCAGTTACCTGTCGATGCAGTGCTTCGCAAGCCAGCGCGCCTCCTTGTAACTGATGAGGGGACGCCTTGGGCTCGCGCGCTGCCAGGATAGGCCGGGAGTAGCGCGCAGTGAACTGACGCTCAGTGCCCAGTAGACCTGGCATCAGGAAGTCGAACAGCGACCATAGCTCTAACACGTTATTCTGGAAATATAAAGAATGATAATTATTATATTTTCAAAACGTATATATATTTATATTTTTAGATACTGACAATCCTCACGGTCCATACTCTACTCATAATCGATTATAATAAAATGACGTCTTGTGCAACGATGGTTTTGAAAACGAGATAAGTGTTCATTCTAAAAACCTATTCTACTTTTTTAAATAAGATGATGAATAGTCATATTTTGCTGCAGCTCATGCCATTAATCATGTTTTACACTTTACAGTATGACTCGCTCTCATGTAGTGATAAAAAAAAACTTCTTTAAAGCACATAGTGCAATAATTTTCATAAACGAATAAACCATGAACCTACCTGAATCGGAGTTCCGGACAAAATCAGCCGATGATTCGCAACCAGCTGTTTAATCGCCTTAAACGCCTTCGTCTTGCCGTTCTTTATGACATGCCCTTCGTCCAATATGCAGTAGTTCCATTTGATGCTGCTAAAGAAATCTATATCTTTCCTCACGATATCGTATGAGGCTACGATGAAGTTGTAGTATTTGACATCGCTGCGAAGACGCTCGCGTTCGACGGGCGGACCGACGTATTGGAGAGGTTTGAGGAACTTTGAAGGTATAAACTTGCCGACTTCGAATACCCAATGACCTGCAACACAGAAGCAATTGTATGAATAGTCGCCTTGTTTTGGTTGAGTTTATTCATTGGCATTTGCACTACCAGCCGCACTACCGGTAGTGCGGTTTACAACTAACAACACTTTCGAGCTTGTTTTCAATTACATTGTACAGTCAACACAGCAAATAATAATAATAATAATCACGCACTCACAGGGGTCAAAGATTCATATGTTTCGGATCCATAAGTAAGAATAGGCAGAACACATTGGTTGAATGTCTTGGCCTTCAGACATTGCGGGATTTTTGATTTGAAGACGTCTTCCAATTCATATACTTAGTTTAACTTATTTTCAAAGAAAATCGTATTCAAATTATCATGGTATTATTTGTTAAATTCTGCTACGTGATAGTTACGTGCACGCGTTTGTGTGTGTGTGTGTGTGTGTGTATATTTACCAGTGAGAGTGGGCGGGCAGACGACAAGCGAGGGCAGCGAGGGCAGGCCTTCCCTCCTTCTCTCGAGATGCGCTCCGGCGACCACCACCAACGACTGCAGCGTCTTGCCGAGACCCATGTCGTCGCACAACACCCCGTACAGCTTGTACTCGTAGAGGAAACGGAGTCTACTACATGATAGTTGTGTGTGTGTGTGTGTGTGTGTATTTACCAGTGAGTGTAGGCGGGCAGACGACAAGCGAAGGCAGCGAGGGCAGGCCTTCCCTCCTCCTCTCGAGATGCGCTCCGGCGACCACCACCAACGACTGCAGCGTCTTGCCGAGACCCATGTCGTCGCACAACACCCCGTGCAGCTTGTACTCGTAGAGGAAACGGAGCCAGTTCACACCGGCCTGGGGCAGGAAAATAATGTAATAATTGAAGGAGAATGGAGTTAAGAAAAATGAAGGATATAGTGCAATCAAATCATGAATCATTGAGTCTTTACTAGGTATTGGAACTGTATAAGTCAAATAGACGGGAAACATGGTCCGAAGTTCATACTTACTAAAATAGGTAGTCTTAATAACTAATCCATCTTTAGTTCTGCTTACTGAATTAGACAAAATTTCTTTACAAAAATGTGAAATATCTAATATATTTGTAAAAAAATCATGTGGAATCCTACCGATAGTAAGCAAACTATCGGTAGGTTATTGAAACTAAACGTAAGTAGAATTAGGTCGTGGGTTTTCTTTTGGTCTTTTGACGTGTTTTCTACTACATTAGTACTTAAAATTTGGTACCTGTTGATAGCTTCTAAGCTCCGCCGACACAGGCACCGGTATCTTATAATCCTTGATGTTCTTAGGATTGAAGAGTTGTTCCAGAAAGTCCTTGTCTCTGACGCGTCTCGCTTTCAACTCCGGCGACAGTCCGGGCGGCTCGGGGATGGCTCCGTCTAATGGCATCAGCTGGATGAGGCAGGCGAAGCAGCGTGTTGACATTATACGCACGGCTTCGCAGTGATCGCTCATACGACCTGATAAACAATGTTATGTTTCATTTATTTTCATATGCAAAAAATACATAATCATGAATATGAATATCGCGATATCTAGGGTCTACTCTGGACAGCGAAAAACGAAATTTGGGCATCAAATCGCAGGTCAGCTAATGTTGGTTAACTTTCCGAATTCAGTTTCCACCAACTTAAGCTGACCTGCGATGCCAAAATTTAGTTTTTCGCTGTGCAGAGTAGACCCACTGTAACGAAGCCTTAACGGTCACTCACCTAATAAAGGTACAACAAGCAGCACAATATAAGGTACGACTTGTAACTGCAGAGCTTCCGAGACTCGCGCTAATGCTTCCGCCGCGCCGCAGCGAATGCGGTCGCATCTCACGTCGCCGAGAGCCGGTATTAGCTGTAACAATATTGTATGGACATAAGCCTTTTTTTATCAAAACTAGATTTTAACAGCCAGTTTTTTAACGCAGATCACTTCCAGCTTTTCATTGGAAATATTGAAAAATCTTAATAAAAGTTACGAGTCCGACGGGATTCGAACCTGCGATGATACAAGCGATCGTCCTTACGCGGACTGCCTTTGACCAACTCAGCCACGAAGTCCTACGTGATTTGACCAGTGATTAGTTAATTTTGGAAATTATCTGCGTTCGACAAACAGGCCGAAATTTTGTTTACGTATGTAAAACATGGGGGGGTAGGGGAACAAGAATCTGTGCCGCAAAATTAATTTCACAGAACTTGTTGTACCAGTTCCGAGTCACACCTCCGCGTGGGCCCCCCTGGTAACTGTGGCGGAAAGTGTAATAATAACAAAATTATTATACTTTCCGCCACAGGCTAACGTGACCGGGATAATACTCGCCAAGACGCACTGGCCAGCGTGGCGTTTTAAGGCTAAAACCTCTTCGTTATGATGATGATGATGTAAAACATGACTTCAGGTCTAATCTATGACTTAAACTCCACGAATGAAATAAAAGATGGTTGCAAGACTTTACAGTGGAACGATAAGGGTTAGTAAATAATAATTGACGCCACTTACCTCATGTATAACAACATGCATTGTATCTATAGGGTGATGTCGACAGAGCGCCGCCAAAGCCCGTGCCGCCATATGCCGGACCGCGGTGTAGCAAGTGCGAGCGAGAGCGCAGCATGACCGCGCCCACTCGTGCGAGCGAGAGCGCAGAGCCGGGTGTATATGCCCGCACACCGCCTCGAATACTTGCAGACGCGAGACTAGTTCCTCAGCCGCGTCCGCTTCTTGCGATCCTATTTCTGGTGAAGAAAGAAACTGTTAGAATGTTACAAACAGGATTTATAAAAAAGGATTTATTAACAGTTGTGAAATAATTTTATACCTCTGATAGGGTTTTGATTGTTATTGGAACCACGGAGTTTGAATAAAAGCTTACTCTCAAAAATTGTTTCTAAGTATTATATCAGTCATCTGGTTACCATAACACAAGAATTAAGTTGCTTATCTTAGGACTAGATAACGCTATGTGAAATGTCCAAGGATATTTTTATTATTTTATACAAAATTTTTGTTGTTGTTGTTATTGTTTTAAATTATGTTATTAGTCCATATTTTCTTTCTTTCTTTAGTATTGTATTGAAATGTAAAACTGACCGTCATCCGTCATGATAGTAGCGAAGGGCTCCGATATGAACTCCCACAGTCGAGGCAGCTTGTCCGGCAGTTGTTCCCCGAAGTGCGCCGTCAAACTCGTCAGGGCGAGAGTGGCGCCGCGACGCGCTATACGAAGCAGCTTCCTAGCCTAAAACAAATTATATAAGCTTTATTTTAAAGATATTAAAAATAATATGATAGAAGATATGAATGAGAAAGGAACCGTTGAGTCAACCTTGATGAATGATGAAACAGAAAAAGATTCCTACGTCATGTAGTAAAATGACATAAGTAGCAATATCTCGCTCAATAAAGAATCCTACAGGCTGCGCCACATTGGATACAAAATAAATATGTCAGGTAAAGGTTTAAGTTTATGTGTATGTAAGTTTGTGCGAATATTTGTTACTTCTTCACGCTCAAACCGCTGGACGGATTCGAATCTAATTTAGTAAAAGGCTAGCTTACATTCTGACTTAACACATACTTTTGATCCCGGTATTCCCTCGATAATGGGAACTAGTCCGACAACCGTGGGATGTAGCTTTTATTTTAGGACTTAATATTCAGTGCAGTAAGGTAGTTTGTCCTTCATTGTGCTTATCTTCTTTGTACCTTCATGCCTGTATACTTACTTGTTTTGTGTCCTTCTCTGTCATTGTCTTTTTCCACTGTAGGTATCTACGTGTTGTCTGTGCTGAATAAATGTTTTATCTATCTATCTATCTTTTGATGATTCACTGAATGAATGTTTTATCTATTTTTCTTTTACTGCGTATTACCGTTGCTATTAAAATGCAATAGTTACCTCATCCTCATGCGCCAACAGCTGATCGATGTTGATGTTAGCGTGAGACGGCGGTCGACCGCGGCGCGGCGTCACGCGCTCGGCGCATCGCTGTTGCTCCCATAGTGTTAGGATACCGTTGTATTTATCCACTGGAATAAAACACCATGATATAGGTAGGTAGATTTAAAAAGTATCTTGATATAGGTAGGCACAACGACCAAGGGTCGCTGGTAGACCACCAGCCCGATGGTCAGATGACATCGTTATCATCGCCGGGAAAGCGTGGCAAAGGATAGCACAGGACCAAACCGAGTGGCGTCATAAAGATGAGGCCTATACCTAGCAGTGGGTGCAACGGGGCTGATTTGATGATGATATAGGTAGGTCCCGTCACATTTGATTTAGCGCGTGCTATTGGTTCGTCGAGTGTACCATGCAGCGCAAGCATACTATGAATGAATATGTGACTGAGAAAGGTATATAAATCGCTCTATGTCTTACTCCCTCTACGGCTCCGCCACGTACGTTGATAACGTACTACCCTCTAATGAGGGTAGTCAGAGTGAATCATAGTAAATAAAGCAGTAGTTACAAGTAGATCCATGTGCGGTAGATATCTCTGCCTTGCCCTCCGCGCCGCTGTCTCCGCTACCCGAGTCTAAATCCTCAGTGTTGTCCAAATGAATGCGAGGGGTGAAGTCTGGGTCACATCTGACAAACAAATTAATAATGTTATCATTTAATTGAATAAACGCAAAAGTTTGTATGGAGTTTTGTTACTTTTTCACAAGTACTGAACGAATTTAGCTGAAACTTGGAATGTCAATACTTTCATTAATTTTCCATCCACTACTGGACACAAGCCTCCTTCCATGACCGCCAAACACTTTTACTTTAGGCCTTTTGCATCCAGGTCTTACCATGTACGGCAACTTTGTTAGTTCATCTTTTATAACCTGTAATTGTTGAAAAACTTTTTTAAAATATTTTTATCTAGCTGCGCTCCGCGATTTCACCGGCGTAAGTCTCGTTCCCGCTGGAATATCGGGATAAAAAGTAGCCTTTGTCACTCGCCATCCCTTCAACTATCACCACACAAAAATTCACGTCAATTCGTCGCCCCGTTTTGCCGTGAAAGACGGACAAACAGACACACTCACTTTCACATTTATGATATTAGTCTGGATTGAATACGAACCTAAGAAAAGCCTTCAAATTGACCAGCACTTTATTATTCGGGCACGGTTCCCGAGTGACCAACTGCGCCAACAGCGCCGCGATCGTGCTAGCGGAGTTAGCCTGCAACTCTTCCGAGGATTCCTTCTTGATGCTCTCCATCAATGGTTTCACGACCGGGTTCAGCTTCTCGGGGAGCGAATGGAGGTTGGCACAGGCGCCTGCTAATGCCGCTTGCACTCTGGAAATGATTACTTATTAAACACCCCTTTGTTCAAAAAGTGCAAAAAGTGGGCATGTACCGAATATAATATTTGGACATACCTCTGACTACCCCATTAAACATCTTCAAAAGGATCTAAAGAATTACATAAAGATCTCTAAGAAATGTCTACCGCTCCCTGGGATACAGTCGTGATCATATTTCATTTTTTTTCATTTTTTTTTTTCAATACTTCTACTTATCAAAGTTTTTTTTAGAGCACATATACTATTTTTATCTCGTAAAGAGTTTCCATCGTCGGAAATATCATAAACGTAAATTATTTCATTTAAAAGTGTAATAAATAAAGTACATGAAACAGATTGATCACATAAATGGAATATAGCTTTTACCAGTAATAGTAGGTACTGAAGGAGGAGTGATTTAAGAAATGTTGTGTTGTATAACAGTTAATTTGTGATATCTGTCTATCCGTACAGTCAATTTGTATAATTTAGTAACTTTTTTAAGTCACACTTAATAAACTTCACCCTACAGTGTATTATCAATTACTCACGACACATTATAAGTCCCCTGTTCAATAGTACACGCATTGACTGCAGTTTGTAAGCTTTTCCTTCTGTCCTCCAACGTCTGAGCTACCCGCTTCGACCTTATCGTTGCTACCATCGGCTGAGTTACTGTTGTCATGTGCACCACCTGTAAATAATTGTTGACTTCAAGACCGGTACCATAAGATTCACATTTGTTTTCCTAAAATACTATTTCAGGAAAGAAATATATTAAAAGAATAATGTTGGAATAAACTTACTTGTTCTAGCCTCAAAATATTGTTGAACTCTTCACCGTCAACAGGTAATTTGTAATGTTTCATCATAGCGAGTAAATCGCGAGCCTCTTGTAGTATTCTGTAATAAAGAACTTTGTATGAAGACAAGTTCGATTGTCCATTATTCAACAATGGGTCAAGCCTATCATAATTTATGGTTTACTTACCTATTGCAGTTCATAGCGACCTCATCGTAGTAGAGATTTTGATTGAGCGCCGTGTGCAGCGTACTCGTTAGAACGGGCGGCGCTAGGCCAGCCATAGCAGTGTCGTCATCTTCTTTATTGTTTTCCTATAAAAAACATGGATATTACAATTATTTTAATATTTTTTATTCTTTAATTAGGTGATGGCACTGCTGAATTAGCCCATAAGCAGTTTAGGGCATCCCGTCTAGGAGGGCACCTAGAGACGACTGATAAATATATACATGCACTCGAAAGTTATATGGCATCAAGCTGCCTTAATCCGGGCAATCCGGTACTGGGTGTAGGTAGGGTTATTCGTGCTTGAAACATGTAATAAGCTAGGCTGCTTATAGCTCAAATTGATGTTACAAATACAAATACAAATACAAATCATTTATTCGTAACACCAAGTTACATGTCAAAGGGCAGGTAATTATTATAATAGCTTATAATAACCTTAAAATGTAATAAACAATTAATAATTTAAATTATTACAATTAGTAAAGGGTATAAATAAATTCATAGGTACAATAATAGGTATATAATTGATTCTTATTTAATTAATTGGCAATTTATAAAATTCGTCTATTGAATAAAAAGACTGATTCAGTAGCCATTTCCTTAGTCTTGCTTTAAAAACCATGGTGGAGGTTGCACCCGTTTTAATTGTAGTCGGCAGCCTGTTGTAGACGGATGGACCCATTATGTACACGGACCTCTCCGATTTGGTCAGCTTATGCACGGGCGTGATGAGGACATGAGCGAGCTCGTTACTTCTCATCGCGCGGGTAGTGTTTACCCCCCTCCGCCGGAACTTATCGAGGTTGCTATGGGTGAAAAGAGCTACTTGGTATATAAGTTCACAGGGGAGAGGCATAATTTTGAGCTCCTTGAACAAGTCCCTGCATGACACATCATCAGCTACGCCCATGATCGCGCGCACGGCACGTTTTTGCATGACGAAGGCTCGCTCAACGTCCGCTGCTCGCGCCCATAGCTCCACGCCGTAGGTGAGGGTGCTATGGACGGTCGCGAAGTAGCACGACAGTACTACACCTCGCGAGGCGGTGCCAGCGAGCCGTCGCAATGCGAAACATGTACGGCCTAATCTAGAACACAGCTCATCTATATGTGCTTCCCACGTGAGTCCACTGTCAATGTGGAAACCCAGTAGTTTAGTGGAATCAACCATCTGTAGTGTGGTGTTTCCGGCGATGACAGCGTAAGGCCGCAGAGCTCTGCCGTTCAAACGAAAGGTCATAAAACACGTTTTGTCCCTGTTTAGGGACAAGCCGTTTAATACGAACCATCGTTCAAGCGTACCAACCACACTGTTCAACTTATGCTCAAGTTCAGGTGATGACGGAGCCGTTACAACCGCCGCAACGTCGTCGGCATACATGTAAACTTGCGCGTCTTTTATGGACTCTGGTAAGTCATTAAGCAATAAACTGAACAGTGTGTTCGATAGGCACGAGCCCTGCGGTACTCCCATGTTGTTCACCAGCTCAGACGACCACAGACGCCCACGGTCGGCGACCACGGTTTGCGTCCGGTGGGACATGAAGGAGGTCAGCAGGGACAGCACGGGGCCGCGCACTCCGTAGAATTCTAGCTTATTGGCGATCAGGTGGTGGTCAGCAGTGTCGAACGCGCGCGAGAGGTCGCAGCACAGCAGAGCCACGTGCTGGCCCGCCTCGCGCGCGCTCAGCACCCGCCAAACCACCTCTCGCACTAGATCTGTTGTGGCGCGGCCTGCTCTGTATGCGTATTGTCTGTCAGATAAAATGTCGAACTCTTCTAAAAAACTTAAGAGTCTTTTATTGAGACCTACCTCGAATACCTTGCTAATAGCGGGCACTAGCGATATCGGCCGGTACGACTTCATTTCGGACTTTTTGCCTTTGCCCTTATATAACGGGGATATTTTAACACGCTTAAGGGGGGTCGGGTATACGCCCTTCCGTATGCAGATATTAAATAAATATGTTATAATATGGCCGAGTGGTTTAGCCACAGTTCGGAGTAGGCTTGGTGAGATTCCGTATAAGTCGGTACTATTTTTTGGGGCTATGTGTGTGTAGAGGAGTTTAACTATTTCTTCCGGAGAAAAAGGACTTAGGCGTAGCGAGGTGTTGCGCGCTAGTGCGTTCGCACTGAGTGTCTCGTGAGCAAGAGGGACGTCGGCCGGCGGGGCGCCGCACTTGCTGGCAGCGGTCATAAACTCGAGGTTCAGAGCATTTACGAGCTCTAGCTTAGAGCTGAAAGGTACCCCAGAGGAGTTTTTCACAAGGTCAGTATAGTCTACTCTTTCACGGTTTTGTCTTCCTAGTTCGGTATTGATGACAGTCCACATACACTTAGATTTATTTGGGTGCTCTGAGATAATGTTATTGTAAAAGTTTGTGCGCTTTTCTATAAGTAAATTTTTAAACTTAATTTGGTAGCCCTCAACGATATCAATTAGGTCGGTTTTTTCAGGGTAGGATTTAATCAAGTTAAGTACGTCGAATATAAGATTTTTTAAATTGTGTATCTCACAGTCTACCCAAGTTTTTTTATTCGGTTTATAGGGTTGTTTTTTAATTGGGAAACATATTTCAAACTGATTAACTATGATGGTCAGTAGCTTATCCGCGAGTTTATGGCAGTCGCCGCCAGACCGCTCGACCACCGATCAATTGATCCAAGAGCGTTGCTGAAATTGTGTTTATTAGCCATGGTCATTGACCGTCTAGTTATGGACTGCGGTGGAGTTGCAGCGACACGAGAGTGTTAATCATCTATGTATAGAATGGAATTTCCGAATAAACATAGACTTTATTTTATCCCCGTAAAACAAGTAACATGCCCATGCAAAGCCGGGACAAGCTGCTAGTTATATACAACTTGATAGACAATTACCTCATGGTTTCCATTATGTGCCGCTGGCGGGTGTATTTTGTGAATCCTTGTGTGCCGCGCCCACGACGATATCACCAGACTAGACACCAGTCTTTGCAGCGCGCTGCCAGATCTCAGATACACTATCATTACCTTTAAATTATAATAAAAATATTTTAAACAAAGTTTTTAGTTACTGTTACTTATGTAGGTACGGGTGAGTCTAACAAATATCAGACATCGAGAAATTCAATTTGAAATAAGAGACGTATACACATCGAGAGATATTGAGTATGTATTAGGAGTCAACTCACAATACATACAAAAAACTCTGTCAACCGACTGAGGTGTGCGAGTGCGGAAAAGTGAGCGCTTATTGGTCCGTTCAAGGTCACGGACAAATCATGACAAATCAGAAATGTTCACGGGTCTTTATTGTTCGAACGTAACGGGGCGATGATTTTCATAAGATCTATTTATCTAATGTGTTATCTGAAAGCGTTCTTCCTTTATTAGGTGTCTACTGGGTATTATGTCAATGTGTATACATTTAAGAAATGAAATAAATCTTGTCATAATAATTATATGATGTAGTTAGATTTAAAACATGCCGATATGAATGCCTACAGTCAATTTAAGAAAGCGATAAAAAAAAAGAAATAAAAGAAAGTGAAGGAACTCACCTTAACATAACAGTCTATAGGACTCTCGTCCTCGGGTTTGTACTCTATCCCAGGTGCGGGTTGGACTAAATAACACGACAAGTAACCTGCAACAAAATAAATATAATGAACAATGGACAGACAAGAGCATAGTATTGCTCGTTTACAGCTCTCAATAACCTATATATTCTATATTTAGTTTAATTTACTGTGGGCAGATAAATAAGACATTACTTCCATACAAAATGAAAGATCGCCTTCCGCAGAATCCAAACCAGCGTCGATACAAGCGATAGCGCATAGCGGGGGCTGCCTGACCACTAGGCTACAAAATCTCTGATGCCGGGGCCGAAACTATCATTAAGATGTAAAGCACAACTAACCTAATATATCAGCAGCTAGACACCTCGCTCTGGTGACGTTCCTCTCGCGGGCGAGACAAGGCAGCGACTCGGAGCCGCCGACCAGCCACTTCTGACTCGGACGGACCTCGGGAGGCAACACGTCTGATGATAGCGATGTGGTGCGGGTTCGCTTCTCCTGGAAATATACAAAATTATAAATATGGATAACTCATTTATTAAAAAAATTACACTTTAAGAAAGAAAGAAAAGAAAAATGTGTTTATTTTTGTAGAACCTCAAGGATCACTTAAAAATGTACAGTCTTATGTAAGCTATTGCCTTAATTTGGACAAGTATTCATTATTGATCCGACCATCGGACACATAATATGAGAGAAGCCGATCAGCCAATCGTACATGGTTATTTGGTTCTACAAGTATTTTGTATTTGTATTTATGTATTTATTTCAGTAACCTTATATTCTAACATAACATCAGTGTAAAGACCCTCTTTTAAGTATATAATACTTGTGTTAGAGAATCTTGCTCTTGCATATCTTTAAACATTTTAAAATGTAAGTTTACTACTAAGTAAGAAGTGAAGCTAAGTAACAAAAAAAAAATTTTTATAGGTATAATATTATTCTAATTAATGAACTGAGTAGTTGGTTTAATATATACGTCTATAAATATAATATAAAAAGTCTGCCATGAATTTGCTTGTGTGAAGGGTGCGATTGTGTTTTATGCCTGTGTGTATGTATGCGTGTGTGTGTGTTTGCGTGTGTGTGTACGCGTGTGTGTGTGTATGCGTGTGTGTGAGTGTGTGTGAGTGTGTATGTGTAGTATATCTGAGTGTGTAGCATGTATGTGCGTTAGTGTTTGTGTATTAGGGGTGTGTGCGCAAGTGTGTGTGCGAGAGTTTATTTTACTTTTAATTTAATTTAATTTAATAGTTAATTTCTAAGAGACCTTCTGTCTCCTCATAACCTTTTGTTAAAAGCCAGTTTGTAATGGTCATTTTGCAACTACGGTATCGAGTAGGGTAAATGTCTAAGGTTTTGTTTATTGTGTTATATAAACGTTCTGATTGCTTTAAGTATTGGTTGCTAGCATATGTAGTTTTAACAGTTAGTACTTTTACTGCCTTTTCTTTTCTTCTCTTCTGTTTGGTGTCCAGTACAAAATTAAGGTTCTTATGCACTCGTAATACGGTTTGTAAGATATATATTTTTCTTACTGATAGTAATCCACAAGTGGAATATAATAAATCCGTAGAGAATCTGTATGGTTTAAAGTACATAACTTTAATCAATAACCGCTGGGCTCTTTCTAGCTCTACAAATCTGTATTTAGAGGCAAGTGAGACCAACTTCAAGTCTTTTATTCTTCAAAGAGGTTGTCAGGTATAAGGGGATAGCTTACCGACGATACAGTAACGCACTTTGACTATAACAGATTTTTTTATTTGGATAGTAAAAAAAACCTATCATTGAACAATCAAATGTTAAACCTTTAGAGACGCCATACGGGTGGAGCTACAACTAACAATACATGGTTGTAATTGGTACCTTAGCCGGCGGCATCAGCAGTAAGGTCGGCTCGACCGGCAGCCTGGCGGGTTGCATGGCCAGACACAGCCACGTGGCCAGCATGGGACACGCGGCCACCAGCACCACGTTCAAAGAAGCGTGACGGAGGAAGTTGCCCCACACCTGTCGACAGTATATCAACTATCATTCAAAGGCTGGCCACATCTTCAGAGGATATAAAAATGCTCAATTATTATTATTATTATTAACAGCCCTCAATGTCCCACTGCTGGGCAAAGGCCTCCCCGCACTCTTTCCATCCATCCCTTTCCTGTGCGAGAATGGTCCAGTCGGCACGGAATTTCTCCAAATTCCAAATTCTCCAAAAATGCTCAACAGATCTGAAAAACTATGGGAATACAACACAGCGCGGCAACGATGAGGGGAACGGGAGGGGGTACGTTTTCGCACGGCTTACTCGCTCACAAAGCAATAGCACGCGCTAAATCAATGGTATGAAGTGGGTCGCGTCACCCATCCACCGATCCCACCTAAGATTCCTTAATATCGACTGGATTTTCCCCTCAGCGTTACGTGGCGCGACCTATACCTTAAAAACACATCGCATTTAACACTAGCCACTAACCTGAACAGCAATCTCCTGTATATCATGAACATGTTCGAACAACACTCTTTGGTAAACATGCCGCATCGCATCCTGAAGCAACTCCGGGGTCCACATCAGCTTATCATCATTCACATCAGGTACTTTATTACTACATGATTCTTTGTCGTCGCTTGAATTATTGCCACTTTTTGATTCATTGGTATCTGATTCATTGCTTTTTGATTCACTATTTGTTTCTTTATCATCTTTGCCACCGTTCGGTTCTTTATCACCATTTGGTTCAGCTTTATTTCCGTTTTGGAGGACTATAAGAGGTCGAGTGAGCGTGCGTAATGTTTGAAGAGTGGCTTTTCTAACAGAGCTTGTGTTGTGGTCGAGATACGGCCAGAGACGGGGTAGGACATCGGAGAGGTCGATTGGACTGAAATAAATAAATTAAACTCAAATAATTCTATAGTTTCAAAGCGCCGCAGACTTAGGGGATGCTGACACTAAAAGGTTTACAGATTTTCCTCGATTTCAATAGTCTTCGCAAAGCTATATTAAAAATTTACAGAAATAGTCGCAGTGAGTGCAAAAAATTCTAGCTCTGTCTATAGATCTTCTGAGAATAAATAATGTATCTGTGGCCTCCTGTTAAAATCACTTACTGCTTACTTCGTTAGTTCGTTAGTGAGAATACTGATAATAGCATAGAACTGACAATATTACTATCATGCATAGTATTAAAGCGCTTTAAAAAGTGCTCTTGACGCCGTTTACGGTCGCTTGTAGTCGCCTGCGTTTGAAGTTTCTCAAGCGATACATGTATAAAACTGCGCGTCGCTTCCCTTCTATCTTAGTGTGAGTTGAGCCTAAAGTGTAATTTTATAAATATTGTGTCTGTAATTAATTGGCTTGCTATTTTAATTGGCTTTTTGTTTCTAATTAAGTTTACCTATTTGTTATATTATAAGCTCCTGTTAAAATCACTTACTGCAACAGTCTCGCGGGTTCAGGCAGCGCCATCAAGGCAGCCAACAGCGCCATATAAGAGTTAGCCGGCGCCGCCAACTCATCCTGCTCATGCAACAGCCTCCACAGTCGGTCGACGACACCGCGCAGCGAGTGCGATCGGTTCGCGGCGAGCGCGCCAGCGGCCGGTGCTAGCGCGGTCGCGGCGACCGCGGACACATCCTCCGCGACGTCGCAGAGACCTTCGATTAGGTGCTCGAGAGCACCGCACTCGCATGCCACATCCTGGAAGAGTGTAAGATTGTTTGTCTTTTTGCGATCTGCTTGCTTATGCGTAGGGTTCTAGGTACTCAGTTATTTATAACTGACTTATAGCAAGAACCGTTGTCGAATCAATTGTTTTTTTTTGCGATAGGATCCTTGCTTTGAGGGATTAATGTGTTTTTTTGAGTTCATCATCAGTCATTAAGAACGCGATATACGTCATGAGTCTAAAATACTTTTATCCTTTGGAGGGTGCCGCAGTAAATGGTACTCAAATTTGTAGTCTAAAGTCTCGTCCTTTATTCTTTTCATATCCGTATTCTTCTTTTATCTCTTCTTTTATGGTATTTACGTTGTAAGCGACGTACCTGCCTGGCAGCCAGTAAGTACTTGAATCCGAGCAGCGCCCCGTGGCGGGCCTCCCACTGTGTCTGCGAGGTGAGCGCGGCCAGTAGCGATGCTACTCGCCTCACCCGCGCCGCTCTCAGCTGCGCCAGCGCAACGCCCAGCGTCTGAGCGCACGTCTCGCGGACGGGCGCCACAACCTGATAACATAAACATCACTGTTCATTATAATCAGATTCCCAACCAGGCCACTGAGGTGTGTTTTGAAGTTGGGTGTCGAATTTGCATGACTATGCCGTATGTGCTTTACACGTTCTAAACCAGTGTCTAAAACCAAGATGGTATAGATACACTTTTCAGTCACATACATAGGCTTCTGCTTAATTTGTTGCATCAGCCGAATACGATATTGCAAATCGGTAATCAATTCGTTTATTAGGTTTTATCTGTTTGGATGTCAAGAACATCAAATTAAACTATGCCGAGTTATCATGTTTTTGATGTCTCGATTGGGAAAGGTGTGTTTTGATAAGATTAGTTTACAACCGTGAATATAAACAAAACATCGCGATTACAATTTAAAAATGCAGATAAGCTGTCTATAGCTGAGTACCTATATGATAAAACTAAATAATACATATAAAACTAAATATACCTTACACATTCAAGAATTTCAAGAATAGGCACGGAGACTTTCATCATCATTAAATAGATACGTCATCAGCTATTGCTGAGCATAGAATTCCCTTCGTATCTGCCAATCGCGGAGAAACTAATGTTTTGACCCGTATCGTGGCCGAACGCATGTGAAAAGGCCATCTTCAATTACAGATTTAATAAATGATGGCACTTATAAAAAGTGTACAATGTGATTTACCTGATCGGATACAAAATCCCCGAAACGATCTAAAGCGAGCACGCACAGCAGTCTCAAAGCCATGTCTTCCAACCATTCTTGATGAGCGTCATCCATCTGTAGATAAACATACACATAATAGCTTCAGGTCTGTTGAGTCCATAGGTCGCTGGTTCATATCCGGCTCGAAGGACCATGTACAAGACCGTACCGTTACCTAGCTTTTGAATGATAGATAGTTTTACGATGAATTAAAGAGTTTATTTCTGCGAACTAATTTACCGTAAATACTAAATGATGGGAATGAGTGCGAACTGATTGCTGTCCGAAAATGCACTGTCGAAGTAAACCGCTCGATGCGCTGCCTCGTGCGACCTACTTCGCCAAAATTGCTAGCTAAGCTAAGTGTTCGATATGTATCGAACAGCATTACACTAATGGCCAATGCAAGAGACGGGACGGGAAACGGAATTTAAATTTTATATTTCAGAACTGTTTTAAGAAATATATAGGACATAAATTGTTATGCTTTAAAGATGCCGTGGCATCGAAAGAGATGTCGCGGGATGCCTTAATAGCATTCGGTTGTATTGATACAAATGTTAAAAAAAAACGTAAACACCCAGGCTCTAAAGAAGAAATGGTTATAATACCTGTTGCTTGGTCATGCCGGGTCGCAGTCCCGCCGATGCCGCTATCTTAGCCCTCAGCAGTTCTCTTAAAGCGCTGGCAGCGCCGTGCCTCGCTTCCCACGTGGCGCTGAACAGCTGCGCTTGAAGCGCTAGACTCCAGCTCTCAAGCGGCCAGCGGGCGGACTCGCCCCACGCGCCGGAACAATCTGGCACCGGGGCTGAACTCTCGACTGGAAATAATCATACTAATATTAAAAAAGTGAAAATGTGTGGGTAAATGTTTGTTACTTTATCACACTCAATCGGCGGTGACGCTATATGATCCCTCTTTAAAGAATGCGCAATGATTATGATTAAAGATCGCTCGCAAAAGTAGAAGGGGATGCGCAGTAGTTTTTAGGGTCAAATACTACTTTTGCCGAGCGATTTTTGGCTAGTGTTACGACAATGTTTTTAACAGTAATATTCGCTTAGTTCACTTACAAACAAATTCCTCAGGCTGTTCCATCTTCATTTTCTTCTTGTCTGGTTCGACCGGCGGAGTGGGGGGCGCGGAAGGTCCATCCTCGCTGCAGTCTCTTGACTTCTGTTTGCTGAATGCAGCGCGAGCTTTCCTCTTAGCGAGGTTCATCTCTCGCGAGCTCAGCGGCTTTGACGATGATGGTGGGACTAGCTCTTGTACTGGCCTCTGTAAAATATCATTTATTATTATAGTGACGTTACAACTATACATTCATTAAGTTAAAATAACTCTTTATTTTCTCTCTCTATTACTGCCAATCTTAATAACCGATCTATTTCTAATTTTTCAATAGTAAGTTATATGTCGCGCCACGTAAAAAGAATGATGAGGAGTATGGGAGGAGGTATGTTTGCGCACGGGTCACTCGCGATGAAGGGTACGGGAGGGGGTAAGTTTGCGCATGGCTTACTCGCTCACGAACCAATAGCACGAGCTAAACCAATGGTATGAAGTGCGCCGCACCACCCCTTGACCAATCCCACTTAAAATCCCTTCATCCCCTCAGCGTTCTTCTTACGTGGCGCGACCTATACTTGGCTAAGTTTCGTTCTTACCCTATGAGTTTCAGTCTTCTGTGGTAGTTTGACAGGGCACAAGTCTTCGTTAGAGTATACCGAAGTGAGATCGACGCCCATGCTGGCTGCCACGTCGAGACCCAGGCGGGCGTTTAACTGCTGCCTCTGCTTTGCTAGACGCTCTGTTATATCTGGAATAATACATTGATATTACACTATCAGGCTAGCGCAGGATCGAGGCGAATGGCGATCACTAAGGGAGGCCTATGCCCAGCCGTGGGTTAAAAATGGCTGATGATGATGATTACACTACCACGTTTGTAGTTGAACCGAAGAGATCGTGGCGAAGCTTGCTAAGACGCTCTTGATTGATCGTCGAAGTTAAGGAACGTTCTGAGTAGCCACTACTTGGATGGGTTACCGCAAGTGACTTTACCAACTAAGCTTACGTGCTTCGGAGGGCACATATTTCAGATTTATCATGACTTGTGACCTTGAAAGGACCAATAAGCACACCTCAGTTGGTTGAAAGACTTTTCTGTGTTGTGTAAGTGTTAGGAGTCTACTGGCTTATAAGTCGATGGTACAAACATATACAAACAGAATTAAAAGGTGCGAGGCATCTCTCTTCATACGTTGCATTACCTGCTCCATTGAGAGCTTCGTCGTCCAGGTCGAACTCGTGCCCCTCCGAGGCCATGAGATGGGCGCCATTTTGTAACACCCTCTGGATGTCGAAGGTCTCGCATCGTAGGCGCCCGTTGTCTTCTGTTTCTGTTTTCTCTTCTAGAACAATGAGAAGGAACATTCAATATCTATCCATCATCAGCATAAGTATCTATACTTCATTTCTTGAAACGAGCTAATAGGAAGGAAAATAAACGCACGTAATGGCTAGATTTGACAACTGACAATTGATTTGACAATCTATCAATCACGAGGAAGACAATTATTTTCGACGACCAATCACGTGAGTTTATTTTTTCTTCCTATTAGCTCGCTTCAAAAAAATGAAGTATAGAAATCACTAGGTTAACTCTGCTAGGGCGCACTTATACTCCAACTAATTTTGTTAATTGATCTTATATACACCATAACCTCAGTGCCATAGCTATTTATTAAGCTGCTCAGATACTCAATTACTTGACATTCTTAAAATACAGTGGAATACATAAAAATAAATTTTAATAAAGCTACTTATAGTTACAAAATGACACGTCAATTATATAATTATATATTATAGTTATAAAATAACGTTTATGTCAATAAATAAGTTAAGCGAACTAGTTATTAGAACGTTTTTCACCTTGAGATAAAACGAAATAATTTTATTTTCACTCTACTATGCTACGTTTAGTGCAAAGTACAATTTGATTACCATTCGTTCGAATGAGCAAGTGCTCTAGGCGCCGCTTACGGTCGCTCGTGGTCGCCTGCGTTTGAAGTTTCTCAAGCGATACTACCTATGTTGGTGTTATTAAGGTGATCAAGATAAAGTTTAAAATGATATATCAATAAAACTGCGCGCTGCTTCCGTTCCATCACGATGTGAGTTGAGCCTTAGTATACGAATTATCATTAAAATAAACGTTTGTGTCGTTATAACGTCACTACTTAACGTGCATAAAACATCTGCATTGTATAACAACAATAAAATGTTTTGTCAAAATTAGAGGAAACACGCTTGGTTAGACAGAAAATTAAAATTAGTTTAGGTATTTCAAGGTGACAGGATATTTAGGTAATAATTTAAAAAAAAGCAATAACTAAGTATGTCTGTATTTCAGAAATTGTAATAACTACTTTTTTATGATTGTCAAGCGGTTCTTACATCAATAGAGTTGCCCACTGATTACAGTCTCAATAACCAATCTATCTCAATACTATCTCTAGTTTCGCTAACTGCTGGTAGATTTTTGAAAAAGCTTGGAAACTCTACCCTAGCTATCTGTAGTTCTAACATACTTTCTCAAATCAATAGCAAGGTTACACATACCATACCAGTAGCCAATCATGCCACAGGCACAATAGTTAGATAATTTATATTTTAGAATAAACTTTACACAGGTTTTTATCGCGTTAATTACCTTATTTATTCATTTCAATCTTCATTTCATTTCTTTTTTATTTATTTCAATCGTGAGGATGGATTTAGGCTCCCGTTATCATGGAATCCGGTCATAAGTAGATGCAGTGCACGTCGTAATATAAACTTTCGGTGTAAAGATACTGTTAGTGTCGTGTGTTGTGGTGTAAATGCAGCCGACTCATTTTCTGAAGATAGCGAGGGTAGTTCTGCATAACTCTCCGCCGCTTCACAACGAAACTCAGATACATACTCCAGTCTGCCCGCGACCACGACTATTGTAACATAGTCGAAACGTCGGGATATAAATAAATAAGGTAATTAACGCGATAAAAACCTGTGTAAAGTTTATTCTAAAATATGAATTTTGATCGCGAAAGTTTAAGAAATAATATAGTTAGATAATTTATTGTAGAGTATAAGAGATTTCATTAATGTTCGTATTCAACGAGAGAACAAGTCGATTCTTAGATGAATCGAAACAATGTCGGCTCAATTTGAGTCATTTTACCAAATTTTGGTGAAAATGCTAAACAATTCATGAAATTAATGCACTTTATGAATTGCTAGCAGAAATGATTGAAACGGCCTTTTTAACCCCCCTGAGCTTTTTTCCATAGAATTGGAACGTCTTGGGCCTAAAAAAGGATTGGCATAGTTTATGATACTTTCTTATTATGAAATAGAATATTGGCGGTAAGTTTTATTAAAACTTGTAATATCCTTCAAAGCCCTTGAATTAAAGGGCATTGGTAATTAATTGATCACGGCCTTAAGAAAGAAAAATCCTTTAAGCGAAACAAAAAGTCATCAGAGAGATGATTACTTTATTTATTTATCAGATTACATCAGCTTAAACAATCCTTTGCTGATAACCTAACCTAGCTGATAACTTAAAAAATCTATGAATGCAATTTTTCAGACGTAATTGATACCTTTTGTAAAAAGTTTTAATTATAATTTAAAAAAGTTGCATTTTATATTTTTCCGTGTAACTTTGCACAGAAACAATACGTATACCTAAGTTTAATTTTTTATTGCATTAAAACATTTGCACATTATTGCAGTTATCTCTAGGTATTTACATTTTAACGACGACAGTAATAAACCTGCTTGATCAAATAGCAATTAACACATTTTAATACATCAGCATAATAAAACTACATTTGATAGGGAAAATTTCGATAAGTATTTCTTGTTAAGAGTTTTTTTTTTTAGTTAACCTATGTTGTCCCACTGCTGGGCAAAGGTCTCCCACAAAAAAGAGTATCGAATATTGTTTTCGTCATAACCTTTGACCATGAATTTGCTAATATTTTCATTGTTTTATTATTTGCAGAATTGATAACATAAATCCTCAAAAAGGCTCTGCTAAGAAAGACGCAACAGATTCCAAACGTCCTAACTTACAGCCACATTGGTAGCTAAGCTATTCAGAAGTCGCCAAAACTAATTAACTAAAGACGTTGCCGTCCCTTTCATAAAGAGTGGCATCATCTTTAGTTATAGTTTTAGCGACACCTGCTTACCTACCGTCTGCGGCATAAATTTAAATGCATTTTTTTAATCTGACCTTCATATTGCCTCATTGCGCAATTCAATTTTACCGTATGTTAAAAGTACAGTAACCACTCAAATGAATGTATGCTTGTTGGTCACCTCAGGTGGTAGAAAATCTACATTTTATCATTTACACACGGTTTTTTTCAGGCTATACCCCAAAGCAAGGTCTCTAAATTTAAAAAAATAAATAACCGAATATAGTGATCGTCGCGCTGTTTTCGATTTTCCGTTATATTCCATACGTATCAGGTTGCAACGCTTCATCGACCCATCGACGCTTTTAAAAATTGTTTAGAGCTAGTGTTATCTTAATTATGTCTTTCGATCGTGATTGAAACATCAAGCTTTTTAATTTATAATATCACATCATCATCATCTCATATCATCACATATTTGAATTAATTACAGAAATGTTAAAAGAAGATAATTTATTGCCAACTTCCTATGGTTTTTGAAAAAAGTGTCTTAAACCAGTTTGCAGGCGAAGGTCGTTGTCAGAACAACGCCAAAAGTACTGTAGATAAGTGGTCATTACAAACACAACCGCATATGATTATATTTGTTGAATAAAAGTTAATATATTGGCACCAGCGATCAGCGCTTGTTCTGATAAAAGTCCAGTAAAGTGAAGTTTCAGTGGAAAAAACGATGATAAGTACTAATGGCTTTTAAAACAGTTATGGAAAAGACTAAAATAATAATTACAAAAATAAAATTGAGAAGAACAAGAAGTGTGTACCCTATTTGCGACACAAGTGTGACCCTTGACTACGTCAACCAAAAAGATAGGCTAGTGTCCCTTACGACCAGTCTCTGGTTTTACTTACTGTGGGTAGATATTTGAAATTTCTTCCATACAAAAAATGACAGATAGCTACTGACTGACAGTAAGCAAAACTAGATAGATAGGTTATTGAGGCTGTTGGTACTATGGCGTTGACAGCCACTTGTCTATAGCTGCAGGTGCGAGTCAAACAACTATTCCACAAAGTAGGTCAGACAGTTAAAGCGGTATTATATTCAATTGATCAAAGTGGTTATGAATTACAAAAGAGGCCTATGGTATTTATAAACGCTTTGTGTTACTTCTATTGAAACTGAACGGGTTTCATAGAGGAATGTGTTTAAAGAAAGGCTGAGGTTGACAGTCATCTTTGTTTGGAAAGAGATGAAATGAATAATTCAATAAGCGTCATGATGAGTATATATGGTGTAGGGTATTTTGAGGCCTAATATTTAGACAAATAGACAATCATCACAGAAGACAACTTAACTCCGAAATATCTGTTTTCTTAAAACGTCTGCTGTTCTATAAAAGAGCAGGTGTTTTGCACTATGTCAGCACTAGCAGTAGATTGGATAGAGACAATGAAAGTGATTAATGATATTTAACCGGAAACAACTTAAAGTTAAAACATATTGCATATAATTTTTAAGGCCACATTTACTTGTATATCTAGAGATCTTGACTTCGCTGGAATCATTCGTATATGTTTTGTACCTTTTAAATGATACAATATTTTTTGATTAGATACACTGTTAGTAACAAAAGCGTAAGCCTCTTTTGTGTTGAATTATTTATGATTAAAAATTAATAAATGTAAAAAAATCTTAATAAAAGTTGCGACTCCCGACGATCGCTTGTATCATCGCAGGTTCGAATCCTGCCGAAGTCGTGACATTTATTAAGATTTTTCAATTTATCTGATGAAATACGTACCTATAATAAAAATATAAAAACTATAATAAATCTAAGGTTAAAATAGAGACAAAAGAGGGTCACCTATCCCGCAGAGAACTTACGCATCTGATGCAAAGGTCATGGGGTGGGCGTGACTAATGAGTGAGATAACCGGTGAATGACTGCATTGAGTGCTATCAGGTCGAACCACTGAACCGTGCTTATCGATAATACAATAAACGAGTATGAAATATTAAGCTCTAAGAGTAAGTTTTAAGGCTTTTCAAAACTATCTAATAATATATTATCGTAAAAGATTATACGAGCCTGGTACCCTAATGCCATGGTATATTTATCACTAAACACAAACATTAACTTGCTAAGTATAAGATGACGCTGTGAAAAAGTAAGAGTACAAGGACATTAATTTTTTATTAACTTACCTTTTATATCCGTGAAAGGAGGCGGATGCCATTCTGGAACATTCGAGAGGATAGCTTCAACAGCCTGTAGAACAGAATAATTCAGATTAGAAGACTATTTCTTTCAGATGCGTAGTCAAAGGTGACCTAAGGTTGACGGCCAGTCGGTCAATCAAGGGCAGACAAGAGTCCTATTTGTGTTTATAGTCTTACGGTATTCTGTCTAGACTCTGTTTACAAAAAAGACAATATGCCCGTCACGTATATCCAGTTTCCCTTTCTCGTTACATTGTTCTTCCTAGCAGCTCTTGCGTTTGTAGGATTTACACATAAAATTAGAAAGATTCAGGGGGTCTACTCCGCAAATCGAAAAACGAAATTTCGGCATAAGTAGCCGGCGGTTTCAGCATATCCAAATGAAATCCCATTACAAACAAAGGTATGAATAGACGCATGCAAAGCAAACGAAATTGCACGTGAAATAGGCGAAGCAGAGCATGATGGATGCGCTTCATTTATTAAATGTTGAAATTATGATTACTCTACTAATTAATTTACGAATAAACGTAAATAACATCACGCCTCTTTTCAGACTATGACCATCTTATTTCGTAAAATAAAGGTATTTTTGGTTACCTAGGCCCTTTTCCAATAAATCCAATAAACATCGTTAGTCAAGTTCACAAAGGGTTTCCCCTGGAGATAATAGATACATGCATTATCTATACAAATATAAGAGGTAATGTTTGTTTGACGTAGATAATATCTGAAACTGCTCAGCCGATTACAAAAATTCTTCCACCAATGTGTAGAATGGACTGTCGAGATGGTTATAGGCTTTAATCCCGGTAGTTTAATTAGTACACCCGTGCAAAGCCGGGACGTTCTCCAAGTGGAATATAAAACTGAAAACTTATGATAGAAGCGTATTTCCCGCTAATCTGCCAATCAATATTTGATAAGGAATAGGATAAAGGCCACGGATTACTACAGATGCGTCAATCGTTAGAGTAAACTGTTAGTTGCGTATGTAACAAAACATTGATTTAGTAGATACTTTAAACAAGATTAACACTTTTCATAGACGTATTCGGTGGAATAAAGTTATATCGAAAATAATAGGGTAATGCAAGAATGCAGTAGTAAAGATATGAGTGTATGGATAGCTATCTATGTTTACGAGACGCGAGTTCAAGGCGCGAGGTGCGCGATAACGATTGTCCAGAATGGCCACTGACTCTACGATGTTGTAATCAAGTTGTAATACACAAGCACAATCCATACTTATACATATTATAAATGGGAAAGTGTGTGTGTCTGTTTGTCCGTCTTTCAGGGAAAAACTGAGTTTTGTATTTTGTGGCAGTACTTCCAATACATAAGTAGGATGGTATGGTCATCACTGACTCTCACTTTTCAGGTCATCATTCTAAACGATGAGTAAACAATGCCAAATATAGTAAAAATCATAAAATAATTACAGACAATGGCATAGTACACTAATTGTAAGACGCAAATAAATATGGTTAGTCACTAACGCTACCACTCATCTTATTTGGAGCAATTTTTGCAAGATGGCAAAATTGGCAACCAGATCCTCTCGTTGAATAATCACATTGGATTTTTAAAATCTAATAGAAGCAGTCTCTACATTCACAAAACCATGAATAACAAAAACAAAGAAAATGACTTAGTGTAGTAATCTAACAGAGTGACAATGAATTCAAGTAAACAAAACATTGATACAGGAAAGTCTGCAATACTTAAATACCTATATTATTTAGTAAATGAAAAAATGTAAAATAAATGATTTATTATTATTTAGTATTATAAACAGGTACCGATTAAGTACTCGACAATTCATTGAGCAATACGATACGACAAATTGAATTGCGGTTCCACTTCGACACATCCCGATGAACACTCATCAGATAGAATAACTCAATGAGAAACAATAACTAAGTATATATTGTAATAACTCACTCAACTGTAATCGATGGATCAAATGATGCAGACTATTGCACTTAATGCTCACATTTATCATGGACATCCCGGCTTTGCACGGGTGTACTAATAAAACTACCGGGATAAAATATCGGTGAAAGAATTTTTAAAATCGGCTTAGTAGTTTAGGAGATTACCTTCGTCAAACAAACAAACCAACAATATTTCTTTTAAGAGTTATATATAATGACTTTTAAGAGTTATATATAATGAGTTTTAACAGTTATATATAATGACTTTTAAGAGTTATAGATAGCTAAGCGTTTATAATGACCAACAGCTGTTTCATTTATTTACTCATTATATTGTCACTAATTTTAATAGCTTTTGCTACATAATTCCATAGAAACAAGCCTGAAGTAGCTGCAATAATCCTTATTGCACCAAGTTCATAGCTAAAATGTATATACACGCATATAAATGCGAAAATTATACGGATTATAATAGCAGCTTTAATTTAGATAATTACATAGTTATCTAACGGTTAATCGCAGAGCGTATCATTGAACAAATATTTATGTATATAATTAGGTTTAGTCGAAATCCACTGTTATCTTTTACAATTTTATCAGATGTCTGCCATGTTTGTGTTACCTGCAATTCAATTTACTATAAAATGTCATTGATAGCGTTTAAATTGATAAGTGTCCACTGTCTATCGATAGCGTGAAAATGAAAGTGGACTCTTTAATGTTTTGTTTCTACGTTTTGAGTTACCTTATCCTTAACCGCTATGTTGTACCTTTGTCTAGGTTATTTTATTCCTAACAAATTACTGTAACGTTGCACATCCAAAATGGATAACTGTATAACCTTGTACCTATCAAGTCCTACCCTTGTACAACAGTTTTGCAATAAAATATTTCTGATTCCGATTCTGATAGCGCTAGCGCCCATTATAGTGTCTTAATCTTGATTAAACTCTTTGAAAATTTACCTGAGCAGCAGCGACTCTGGTCTCCCAAGCCGGCGAGCGCAGATGCTTCGTGAGCCGTCCAAGCAGCCGGTGCAACTCCTCGGGATGTGCCTTCTGCACCTCCCCGAGCTGCCTGGCCGCTGCCCGGCGGGTCGCAGCCCCCGCACCAGCTTCTAAGAGCACGAAGAGCCGATCCAACCTGGTTACATAGGTATACCTCAACATTTGTTTAGGTCAAGGGTGCGAATCGTATTTTTTGTTATAAATTTATTTGGGCCCTAACATCTATTAATGGCGAAGGAAAACTTGTAAACAAAACACACTGCTTAGTAAGCAAAACACGTATTAACCATTGTCTTTCCTGTGGATATAAGTGGCGGTGAAGCTGAGAGGATGGTTTAGTTAAAGTGCTGAGCAAGCCTATTCTATTCCAGGCACACTAGTGTTCCTTAAAGTGAAGAATAAAGATTACCTCCTGATACTGTAAAAATAATATAATCTGTAAAGAGATAATGCCAAAGCTATTTCTACTAATAGCGTAGCTACCTAGCGTCCTTCGGAAGGAGTGCAAAACAGGTCCACAAGAACAAAAACATGCGCAAAGTGAGTAAATACACCTACTTATACTATTTTACTTTTATTTATTTAGAGTTGAGAGATCGACCAAAATTTTGTATACCTTATATTTTTATTTTAAGTAAGTGTTCTCATGTAAGTGACAGTGTCTTTTATGAGAATAAATATATTTAAACCTAAATACAACATGTGCTTCGGTGGCACTGACTGCGTTTTAATAGTTATCGCAGTTGACGTGCCTAGAAACAGTTCAGCTGATCATCTATATTTTGATTTTGGTTGAGTATGCATGACTAAACTTAAAACCTGACTGTTTCTACGATAAACAAAAGATAACGTTGTCAAATGCAACCTTTAACCGATTTACATTCAGTCATGTTTATAACTGATGGGTAGCTGTAGAAGATGATTGCTCTGAGGTAGCTGTTGATGACTGAAATAGATCAAGTGGTTTCTTCCTTTTAAAATAGCGCACTCCCTTCAATACTAAATCAAGCTCAATTGGGTTCGTACAATCTAAATCCACACACGAGTCTGGTACGCTATCATTATTGATGGGTTTCATGACCGTTTATAAAATGTCCAGCTATTTCTGTAACAAAGGGACTCTTGCTTCGTTTCAAACATTCAATTGAACAAGAAACGCCTGCGGTTGCAATCACTGGTAACAAATGCGATACGTGTTTGAACTGGTACATAAATTCTGTAGGGCTAGACGCTAGAGCACAAGTATTGATTGCACAAGGTGTTTTTAGAGCCTTGAAACACTAACAAGAGTTCAAATATTAGCTTTATCTAGGGACAAGTCTCATAAGAGGCGATAAGAATTGTCGATCATCCAAAAACACTATGTACACTAACCTACCTGTATCAAGTCAGTAAGGTTTCTAGCGCTTTGGTAACACGGAACACCTTATATAATTTTGTTGGTAAATTGTCAAACTGATGATATCACGGTAAATAATGGGAAAGCTCAAAAAGGTCATGCGTGAAGGGTATCCATTACTTCTCATTGAAAGTCATGATGCGTATACTATACTTACGAGCATGATAACCTCTGTACTACGAGAATGATGTAAAATAATATTACCTAGATAGGTAATATTATTATAATGTATTTCAAGAAACCGACATTGGTTGTATGAAATGCTGAAATAATATTTTCTATTGTAGTCGGTAAAGCACAAGAAAACCAAATACAGTCGGTATGGCACTGATTTTACCAAGTGTGCAGCTACACTACATAGTTACTAGGGATATCATCATGGTGACGAGTGAAATCATCCAATCATCACAATAACAATTACATTACCACAATAAATCATACAAAATAATTAAACCGGAAAGAGAATCAGGATAATAATGATACCCGATCTGTTTGGCGAATTTAGTCAATATACGAGGAAGTATTTAGTGTACTTATGTCTTTTGCTTTTGTATTATGTTGTTGACTAGATAGGGAAGGTTGGCACAAGCGAAGACAGGCTTATGCCCAGCAGTGGGATGAAACGTGCTGCACGTGATGATGATAATGATAATGTTGTTAACTCTGGGTGAGATTCTGTCCGTAGTTAAGTTAATCTAATTTTAAAATCGATAAAATACACCCACAAGCAAGGTTGGAAAACTTGAGAAAAGGCGAACGCTCAATTACTCGTAATCTAATCAAACCGGCAAACGACCATCAATTTATTTGATGAAACACGCCCTCAATTTTTATTGAACTCTCAAGTGGCTTGGTCATAACGTTGCAACATAAGTTTTCATAACAAAGTATACCACGAACCAGGTAAAACTACTTATGGTACTTATGGTTCGTTGTACCCACATTCTAGCTATGTCTAAATAAATGTACCTAATGTCCAAATAATTACATAATGCACTTCTAAGCTGACGGGAAAACCTAGCTATCATAATTTAGGACGGAAAGTTTATGCAAGCTAAGAGTCGAGCTGAGGACCAAAATTTCTGTTCATAACTCCAAATATCCTCAAAAAATTGTTTGGGAATATTTTGATATTTTCCTTCCAGAAAAAAGCTTTAATTTGGTAAAGTTGGTTAATAAAATGATTGCGTTTGCGACGCTAGAAAAATTTACATTTGATCCAAAAATTATTGCGTTTGCGACGCTAGATAAGCTAGTAGACAACTAGGTAGGTTCATGGAAAATATCAATCGTACATCGTTGCCTCCGACGCGCAAAAATGGGCGAGCTTATTTAACTATTAATTATGACGATGCATTCGATTAAATTGATTGATAGTGACGGAAATTACCTACGTCATTATTACTAGAAGAGTACTTGCCGGCATGTCTATAGCAGCATGCCCTTCCCAACCCTTGTCATCTTTAACAGAATATATCTTTCTGTTCTTGAATGACGCAAATGTATGAAGAATACATTGTTATGCGGCTGACCCTAATGTGAAACAAGGGAAGACAGAAGAAGTAACAGTTAGCAGAAGACTTACCTAGAAGTCATGATGGCTCTGTCCTCTCAGTCTGTACACTGAAACAAAAAAATGATTCTATTAAAGATCCATTAGCCGCACATTTGTAAGCCTAAATCAGTAATAAGTACTGTAATACGAGAAGCTCGACCAGCATATTTATCATGAAACACTTACAAAATGCTGATCTACAAAGCGTCCGGCATCCGTTCATATCAAATTGTTATGAGTGGAATAAGCTTTGCATGAGTTTATCAGAAATTGAGTCATTCCAAACAAAGTAAAATTATTATGCCGGCGAGATGTTTCCTGTGATTATGATATCCGTTAGTAAAAGTTAACTATGTGATATACCATTATTCTCTAATATAACGCATAAATAATTAGTTATAGTATAATGGTTTTACTGTAAATATGTAATAGTAGCTTATTGTAATATCTAGCTAAAGAACTATTCAAGCAAGAGTTTTTTTGTTTTTTGCGAGGACGCGCTAATTTCCTCTGATTGGAATAATTACTCATCTCTGCTTTTGATAGCTTAGTTCTTATGAAGGTAATAGGGTATCTTTATCTGTCACAATACGCCATTAGGCCATTACCTGGATGACGCCTAGCATAAATATATAATTATATAATCCGTAGATAAGAGTCTGTTTCATCTCGTATTTCGCCGAAGTGATTATAAAGTTTATGTTAAGCTTTAAAAAATATATTGAGGTCAGGTGTTATCGTAAAATCCACCTACTCTACCTCGTATGGCTCTTATCGCAATTCTTATCACGGCTTATCGTGGAAAATTAAGCTTTAGTTTTGTAATGAAAACTTTCCGATAAGTATAGGTACTTGCATCTTGACTCATAAAGCTCAAAAACTGACATGTTTTAGATGTTTAATTTGCATACACTCTATGATATGACTACTCTACACTCAACTAATGTGTTTATTTTTATTTTTAAGGCGTTACTAGGTTAGATAGATTACTAGGTTCATAGGTAGGTAGTTTTTTATTCGTAAACATGTGTTTCTAATCCAATAAAGTATATTTCTTTATAGATAGTTTTTAATCAGATGAATATGATAATAATTAATTGAAGAAACAAAAGCAAATGAATAGGTAGGTCCACTAATTATGAAAATCTATTGGCCTTCTTTGCCTGTTATCCACAATAGTGTTTTAAAAGTTGTTAAGCCAGCATAAAGGTCTATCTGGTTTACTAAAATGACAAAAACAGTCAAATTAATATCTATTGCGTTCGTTTTCATTCTCAGCTTATTCACATATACATCTTCTAATCTAACCGCTAAACTGTTCTTTGGGTATTCACCTCCAAGTTACTATGTCCCGCAACTATGTTTGCAATCCACTTCCAAGCAGGTGTCCAGCAAAAAGGTCTAGTAAATAGGCTATCATTCAGACATAAAATTGTGTTAATCAACTTCAATTGATGAACTTTACAATTCATAAAGTAATTATTTGGACTAGTTCTAGCAAAAATAATTAATATTAACATGTGTTTTTGTACTTCTATGTTTAGTAATTACTTCTAAATTTAATAACTTAAGATTTTTTTATATTGAAATTATCTTCAAATACCTACCTAAATAAGTTTGTATGGAGCCCATGGCCCACTCTGGCAATAGAGCTAAACTACAATGAAAGTAACCTATACTATAGGCATCTTTATTATTCCATCTTTATTCTGTGCTATAGGTATAGATATCTTACTAAAATGTATTAATTAAATTAAAATCGTAAACAAGCTAGTAAGTGCTGTGTTATTTATCTTGGTGGGTAGGGAGAGCAACTGATTGTGCTATGAATGAGCGACAGCTTTCCCAATAGGCGTTATCCACGTTCCAAAAGAAATCAACAACTCTGTAAATCAAAACATTGATTGCGGTAACGGTACGTATGTAACACTAGCCTTTCACGCATGCTAACATATGGCCGTGCCACCATTCTGACTATTGATTACTCCAATTTAAGCACTCGTTCTCAGTCTAGACCTCCAATAATGACCTTGAATTATATTTATTCAGCTGTGACGAAAGCAGCATACCTACGTAGCTTTATTGGAGCTCATGATAGTTTTTCTATGCCATACATTTGATACTCGAGCAAGTGAAGATGAACGGAAGTGCAATTTTCTTCTATCTTTTGGACGAAATTATTAAATGAAACTCTTACCTTATGCAATAATAAGCGTATCAGGTCACTGCGCCTAATTCCTTCCATTTTTCAGGCCACAAAAAATCACACACGATAACATTTTCGTCAAAATACACAAACAAAAAAAACCAACACGACGAGAGGAAGCGCATCGTCCAAGCTTCAATTATATACTGACAGCCATGCTGCTGATGAGTCCGTCTTTATTGTGGACTTCTGCGCTGATTGGTTGAAATTCAGCTGTTAAAAAAAAATATTGAACTGATCCACCAATAGCAAGCCAGGAAACGAAAAATTCTTGAGTTCCTGCCAAAAATTGTTTGAAATGCAATATCGCTCGTTTTATTAAAGCTAAAAATGAACAGTATTGTTTCACTGCTGTGTGCTCCGTTTTAATTACTGAAATTAAGAGGACAATTGCTATGGCCGTCCTGAAAATAATATCTATATTGTATACCAATTATTGACGACATAGTTGCTGTACAGGGTAAGACCTGGATGCAAAAAGCCCAAAGCAGAAATGTTTGGCGTTCAGTGAAGGAGGCTTATGCCCAGCAGTGGGTTCTACCAAGCTGAGAATGATGAATGATGATACCAATTAATAGAATATACGCTAAATACCTACTAGGTATATGTGTATAAATGTTTTCGATTTTTTTACTCTTTTTATTTGCTTAAGGGTGGTATTACACTTATCAAATATCTTTGTCCAATGTACATTTGATCAAAGAAATTGGACGACTTCATCAAGAATTTCATCAAGAAGTCGTCCAATTTCTTTGATCAAATGTACATTGGACAAAGATATTTGATAAGTGTAATACCACCCTAAGTCAAAAATTCAGAATTCAGGAACGTCAGAAAATGCTTGTGGCTCTGTCATGTCAGTCATCAGTCATTGACAGCACTTTGTAGACGTCATTGTCAGTCATCTTGCTTCTTTTCTTTCAAAACAATTTTTGAGGTTAACTCTGTGTGATTAAATTATTTTCTCTTTGGAAAACTATCTCATAATTCTATTACAAGTTGTTTGAGCTCGTGTTGTTATTTAGAAAAGATGGGCAAAAAGAATAAAAATCAGAAAAAGAAAGTTGCTCTGGTCTTTGATGAAGCCAAAAGAAAGTGAGTATTTGTTTAAATTATGGAATACCCATCCATTACTTCACAACCTATCAATTTTGGCACTTATCATTTGTATTTCCAGGGATTTCTTATGTGGGTTTCGGAAGAGAAAATTAGAGAGAAAGAAAAAAGCACAAGAGGAAATACAACGGCTTCTTAAAGAGGAGAGAAAGCGAATCAAACAAGAGGTAAGTAATTGAAATGCATGTGCAATTTTTCTGAACTTTTTGGTGTAGGTAGGTATATGTAGGTATAAAATTTGTCATGGCTGAATCTCTAAATACCTGACTTATACATTTTCAGAACAAGGAATCATACAAGAAACTTATTGTATCCAGTAGGCCTATACCAGATATTGAACAGTTACTTCAAGATGAGTATGAGGATGATGATGTCAATGTAAAAATTGTGGAACTCTCTTCCGATACATTGCAGAAGAAAGATTTAGTCATTGGAGAGAACAGACCCAAAGAGGTAGTGAAAAAAGAGGTACAAAAGAAAAAGGCAAATCCAGAAGTAACAGAAATTCCCGGGATGGGGTTAGAAGAAAGTGGCCAAGAGTCTGAGCAGGAGGAAGAAGATAAAGATGACAAATTAAAAACTAAAAAAGAAATAAAGAGCATGCTGAAGAAACAAGCTACAAAAAAAATACAGAAGAGCAAAGTATTCCAAATGAAAAACAAACTAGATAGAGTTCAGAATAAGAAGAAATCTCAACAAAAGAAAGGACACATGAAATCAAAGTTAGATTCCAGGAAAGGATACAATAATGCAAAAGCTAGAGCAGATCCAGAAAAGCTTGGCTCTGGAAAAAAACATGGTAAAAGCAATGGTAAAGGCAAATCTAAAAAGAAACAAGGTAGACGGAAACATTAAAATATTTAATAAGAAATATGTTTTAATCCAATCAACAATAATTAATAATAACATGATTAAATTACAACTTGAGATTCCACATTATAATAGACATTATTTTTTGCATGCAAAAATAATTTCTTGACAGATCTTGTTTTCATACTATCAAGGACTATTTGTACTTGATATTATAATTATTTCGACTTTAACTTCTGCACTGTTTCCAACTTCAATTCACAGGTACTTTATTTTTACTGAATTAGAGCTTGTACATACCAAGTTTTTCAAATGAGCAGTTATTTACAACAATTATTTCTTAACCAGATCTAGTTTTCTTACTGCCATTAGTTTGACTGTCAACTTCCTGACTGTTTCCTTTTTTATTTCTAGGAGATTTTTTCTTTACTAATAACTTAGGCTTGAGATTTTTTGTTATTGTTTTAACTTTGATATTTGTAACAAAGTTGGAATCTGAATCATCTGGATTTTGTTCAGAATTTGTTTCAACTTTCCTTGGTGTAGATTTTCTTTTGCGAACAGCTTTTACAGCTTCTTCTGAAGTTTCTTTATCTTGTCCATCATCAGAATTTAATTCCATCTTTTTCGGTGTAACTTTCCGTTTAGTAACTTTCTTGGGTACAATTTCAACTTTCAAACTAGAAGATTCAATTTCAAAATCATTCTCTTTTTCATTTGGTTTTGTTATAACTTGATTCTTTTTAGGTGTAATCTTCTTTTTATAAGGTTCAACTTGCAAAGTGTTACTTGAATCTGTATCAACAAAATCATATTCATCATAATTCTCATCTTTTATTGAATTGTTTGGTGTAGTTTTTCTTTTTCTCGGAGATTTCTCACCCTTCCCTGTTTTTTTTGCACTTGTGTCTTTATCATCAAAATCTTCCATCTCATCTTTTATTTCTCTTTTTGTAGGGGTCAACTTATGCTTTTTACTTGCATCAAGAGCTTCCATTTTCATTGGTGACTTAAAGAAGTGGGATTTTCGTCCCATGCCACTAGATGGGCAAATATCCCTGTTCAAGCATTCACTACAGGTAGGACCTATAGGCAAGCAGATTGTTTGTCCAAAGCCAACCATGAGGTGGTTAACTTCGCTCCATAGATCAAAGGGTATCCAAGATTGAAGTGCTTTCCTTGTATCCTCTGGAGTGGCAGTTGTTTTCTTCACCCATCCTATTCTATTGCTTATCCGGTGCACATGAGTGTCCACACCTAAAACAGTTACAATTATTTATTTATAGCATATAGAAGCTAGCAGCTATTTAAGACAACAGTGAATCTTATCGATGAGTTAGGGGACTGTATAGTGTGGGGCTTACCAATTCCAGTGATTTTGTTCCAAGCAACCTTCATACAAATGTGAGCCATTTTTGGCCCAACCCCGGTGAGCTTGCAGAGTTTCTCTACTGAGTCTGGGATGTCACCATTGTACTGTTCCTTCAATGTCTGTGTTGTTTTTTTTATATATTTCACTTTTGTCTGAAATTCAATGAAATAAAATGAAAATATTAAAACATAAAAGGCGGGATGAACTTGACAGTTCCAGAGCAGACTGGGAGACTAGCACATGATCGCAATGTCCGGAAGGAATGGGGGAGGCCTTAGCCCAGCAGTAGGACACAAACAGCTGTACATATATATTATAAGAGAATATGAACTAAGGAACAATTTGCTATTGATTATGAGTTCCCTCTGTTCACAGTTGTCTTACCTTCCAAAATCCAACAGGATAAATCAGTTTTCCCAGTTCATCATCAGTCATCTCAAGAACACTGTCAACTGTCAGGCCTCTAGCTCTGAGCCGTTCCATTGCTGCAAATGTGACCTGGTCCTTTGTTTGGCTGGACAGCATCAGGGATATAAGAGATTGGTATCTATAAACCTGAATCAAATAATACACAGAATATATAGTACAAATGTAGGTAAGAAACTTCTGACTTCTTTTTGGTCTTAAAGGTTTTTGTTCAGTTTACCTCAGGAGGTGCATTATCATCCATGCTCATGTGACAACCCATGGAGTCTACTGGAGCATCATTGTTGGCTCTCATAGTTCTCAGGTTTACAAGGAACTCTTGCCAGTTTGGTGGTTCCCATAAACCTTTGGCTTCCTGTAAATAATTTTTTTATGCTACTTTTGAGAGCAAGCAAACCTCATTTAGGCAACAACCGGGAAGTTAAGTAACTCCAAGACTATGAAACTGTTTGATACTTACATCTTTTACAGGAGAAGATTTTTCAAATTCAATTTTAGCGTGCGGTTTCTTATCGTATTTGAATTTGCTCAAATCAGGAAAGGATTTATTCAAGCTAGCTTCAATACCGTCCATCAGCTCCTCTGCTTCCTTCACTTTTAGTTCATTATCTTTGCCCATTGTAAATAGTTTTTCAGTATTTTTCGAAGCACCTGTTAGTGTTTTAGGACAAGACTTGGTCTTGTTTCGGGGTGGAGGCATGGTTATAAGTTTTTTGGCAAAGCGATAAATTTTAATTTTGTATTTCCTTATCGTAGACGTTACGGCTTTAGCTAAAAAGCTATTTTCAAGTTTAATACTTCCAGTTTCATTAGCAATCAAATCACTAGTGAATAATTATTCAAATTCAACAACAAAACAAAGTAGCAGGCAGCAGAGAGAAAAAGCAAAAAAAAAGTAAAAAAACTCATCTCGCGCGCTCGCTTGCAACATTCATTCGTTTCGTTCGTTCATTTCATTCAAAATCTGACAGTGACAGCACAAATATGATAAATGTCTCTTGTTTGACAGTTGAAATTACGATTTTATTACAGTGACAGCAAGGAATCATGTCATTTCATTTCATTGATTTCATGGAATTATTTGGAAACCAATCGGCTAGGAAGGAAATGCTGATTATTTTAGCTGAATAAACTAATTTCTAGTACTAAGAATATAACATCAAAGCATAATGGCTGAGATTCTGCTTGATCCAAAGATTCGTCTGTGGGTGTTTCTACCGATCGTTATAATAACCTTCCTTGTTGGTATAGTTCGGCACTATGTTTCCATCATTTTGTCTTCACAGAAGAAAGTGGAGCTGATACAAATGCAGGACAGGTAAGTGTTTATTAAATAAAGGCTGTTCTAGACTATATACGGCTATATTCTCCAATGAAAGTGCGTTTAATATATTGTTTCTTCACCTATTTCTAGTCAAGTCATGATCCGAGCAAGGCTTCTCCGTGAGAACGGAAAGTATCTGCCCCGCCAGTCATTTGCAATGCGTCGCTACTGGTTCAATAATGAAGAAGATGGGTACTTCAAAGTGCAGAAAAGAGCTGCAGCTTCACAGGTAACCAATAATAACATAACTGAAATAATAACCAAAATGTAGATAAAGGTAAAAGTAAAGTAATTGATGTGTTTGATTGAATATATTTTGTAGAACCCCATGACGGACCCTGGTATGATGACGGACATGTTGAAAGGCAATGTCACCAATGTGCTGCCCATGATTGTTATTGGAGGATGGATCAACTGGATGTTCAGTGGTTTCCTTACAAGTAAGTAAGCTTTTTCTTTCACTCTTCTATCAGCTGTAATATCATAATCTCCTTGTATTCTATGAATACCCTAACACCTTCATTGTTATCATGGAAAATGATTGAAACATACTTGTTTTAGTATATCCAAATAAACTGCAGGAGTCAGCAACATAGTATCTATTACAGATTTTGTCAAAACAAAGTTTACTGACCCCCGGTTCCTGTATCCAATTTATGGATGGCCGTAGGACTTTTGTCATAGCAACATTGTTATCTGTCACAAAGTTTCATACATTTTATGTTGTAATAACAAAGTTGCTATGGTGATGGACCTACAGACATCTGTACGTTAGTTAAAGAAATCGAGCATGAGACAACCTATACTTTAAATAATAAATGTTGACAGCTAAGGTCCCATTCCCGCTAACACTGCGCTTCAAGCCCATGCTCCAGCGAGGTGTGGAGCTGGCATATCTGGATGCATCCTGGGTGTCTTCAGCCTCCTGGTACTTCCTCAATGTATTTGGACTGAGGACCATCTATGCACTGGTCTTGGGAGAAAATAATGGTATGACACGAAACACTACAATTTTGTGTTAGAATATATAAATAAATGTTAACTAACATATGAGCAGGAAACACATCTCAAAACCTAACCAACACATACCACTACCAATCCCAGATGAGATATTGGAGAGTTTGGAAGACAGAATACGAACTATAGATGAAAAAGTCACTATTCAAGACAAATACAACCTACTAGAGAAAGAACTGAAGGATATTAACAATAAAGTCATACACCAACGCCAAAGACAGGATAAAATTGGAAAAGAAGCAAGACAACTAATATATGAAAGAAAATTGCTAATAGAAAACCCCAAGCCGAATCGCAAACAAATAGCATCAATCAGTAAAGAAATAAATAAAACTATTAGAAAACACAGAGCAGAAATTAGAACAAAAAAATTCGAACAACACTTAGAAAAAACGGTAGGAATTAAAAAAGCCTTAAAAGAACTTAAAGAGTCTTCTACATGGATACCAAAAATAAAAAACAAAAACAAAAATAAAACAGTCACAAAAAGAACTCACATATCAGAAGTTGCTACTGATTTCTACAAAAATCTTTACAATGACACGACAATAACTTCAGAAAACTTAAGTCATTACTCCGAAAATGAAAATGAAGAAGAAATACCACCACTATTGAAACAAGAAGTAGAAAAGGCTATTCTATCCCAGAAGAACGATAAATCACCAGGAGAGGACAATATTTCTAACGAACTCCTCAAAGGATCACTGAAGGTTATTTTACACAGTATTACAGATTTATTCAATAGGATCATAGAAGACGTTACTGTACCTACTCAATGGACAGAATCTACAATAATCTTGTTGCACAAAAAAGGTGATAAGGAGGATGTTGGTAATTATAGACCAATAAGCCTGATGCCAAATCTCTACAAAGTATTCTCAAAAATAATTCTAAGTAGAATCTCAAAAATCCTGGACGAAAATCAACCCGTAGCCCAAGCAGGATTTCGTAAGGACTACTCAACTATTGACCATATACATACAATTAAACAAATAACAGAGAAATACCATGAATATAATAAGACATACTATATAGCTTTCATAGACTATGTTTGAGATACCGAACGCATCTCAAGACCAATGCTACAGAAACGAGCTACTGAACGTATCTCAAGGCTACTGCAGCGCCCTCTTAGCGACGCGTCACGTCACTACACTCGCCATTTTGACTTCTTACCAAAAATTTACACCACGATATTGCACTGTTGCCTCTATAATTTGTAATTTAAGCGTAAAATTAAACTCGCATCAAGAAATAAGGTTGTTGTTATTCCACCACGCAACAAATCCTGCAGGAAAATCCTACATGTGGACCTTCTTCGCCATATTATTGAACTTCGAGCGACCTTTGGAGAAGATTTGAGCCGTGAGACGCCATTGGAATTTTGCAACCGCAAAAATAAGAAATATTACGCATCCGCTTCAGTGCATCCTCGGTGAGATTGGCCAGCCAAAATCCCAAGCCATTTCCTCTCTTCATCTGAGTTTACTGTGTTTTTATCAATTTCAGAGTGATTCGGAAAGCATTTGCCTTGCCTGCTTACAACGTGCTTACCTGGTGCTTACGTTCATAAAATCTTTAGTGTGTGCAAATTCCTATCAATTTAACTGTGAGTATATTTATTAGTAACTTTCACAATGTTTTCATCGGAGAAAAAATTGGAAAACCTAGACGCAAAGTTGAAAGAACTTCGTAAAAAACGTGGTGTCATTAAATGTAGGTTAACCAACTTTAAAAAATATGTTTTGTCCTTTGAAAACAGGGAATTAGATGTTCAGGAACGTGCAGAATTAAAATTGCGTATTGTTGGTGCTAAAGATTTGTTAAATGATTTTAATCAGGTTCAAAGTAGCATAGAATCACTTTCTCAGTATTCGGATTCTGACAGCGAGTCAGAGCTCGACAAACTCATTGAATCACGAGTAGAATTTGAAAAAGAATACTATGTAATTGTATCGAAGCTCGAGTGCATTGTTAGTCAAGGGTCTGATGAGAGCAACAGGTCGCTAAACTGCTCTTTAGTGCATGAATCAACTTGCATAAGTAATAATCATCATCATGAGTCTGTTAAATTGCCTACAATTTCTATCCCCAGCTTTGATGGCTCGCATGAACATTGGGTGGAATTTCGTGACACGTTCATGTCGCTTATTCACAATTCAAAGACAATTCCTGCTATTCAAAAATTCCACTATTTAAAAGCTAGCTTAAAAGGTGATGCGAAGGCAGTGATAGAAAATGTAGAATTTTCTTCGGATAATTATACAGTTGCGTGGGAATTGTTATTGAACAGATTTGATAATACTCGGTTGATTATTCACAGTCATTTAAAGGCAATATTTTCATTACCTGTATGTACTAAAGAGTCTCCTGTACAATTAAACAAATTAATTGACACCGTTCTCAAAAACCTTAGGTCTCTCAAGATTTTAGGAGAACCTACCGAGCACTGGGACACTTTGATTGTTTACATTGTTGGTTCAAAGTTAGATTCTGTCACGGAGAGGGATTGGGAACAACACAAGTGTACACTTTACAAGTTAGATACCAAAGCAAAAATAACATTAAATGATTTACTACAGTTTCTTAAAGAAAAAGCAAATATGTTAACTTCACTCATAGTAAATCACAGTAAATCTAGTAGTCACAGTGACACGAGTAAAAAGTCAATTAATCAAAGCAGTTCAACTTCTAAAATTAATTGCAACATAGTTTCAGAAAGCAGTAACAATATAGAAAAATCTAAAAATAAATTTCAAAAGAAAAAATCACAAAATTATGTCAGGCTATGTTTATTCTGTAATGATCAGCATCCTTTGTATTCGTGTCAAAAGTTTCTTGACCTAGATTCACAAGATAGATATAATTTTATTAAAGAAAAAAGCTTATGTATCAATTGTATGCGTGTAGGTCATTCGGTAGCTACTTGTGTATTTGGCCCATGCAGAAAGTGCGATCAAAAGCACAACAGTTTAATTTGCGATGTAATTAAACAACAAAAAAATCAAAACATTGTTACGTTGGTTACCAACGAACAGGCTTCATCGAATATTTCGCATCCCGTCCCAGCTGATAAGGTTATTACGCGCAACCAGTCGTTGCAAATGCATAATACGCATGCGCTTCATAGCGATATGTATAGCAATGACACTTCTAATCAGCTGGTCCTATTGTCAACGGCATCAGTCGAAGTTCTAGGTCAATCGGGAAAGTTTTATGAAGCACGCGCAGTTCTTGATAGTGGTAGCGAGCGTTCATTCATTTCGCAATGTTTTTATAATAAATTAAATTTACGCACAATACAGTCCACTCAAACGATTTATGGAGTAGGTAATTCTATTACGCAATCTTCGCAGGCATGTAATGTTGAACTAAAATCGCGCGACGGGAGCTTCACTGCCCGAGTTCAATGCCTTATCTTGCCTCGAATTACTTCTGATTTACCTACAGTTGCATTTAATTATCGTCAATTAAATATTCCTCACAATTTATTGTTAGCCGATCCCAGTTTCTATAACAGTAAAGCTACTGATTTATTGTTAGGTGCCGATTTATTTTGGGAATTAATTACAGAAGGAAAAATGCGTTTAAAAAATGGTCCGTTCCTTCAGAACACTAAGTTAGGCTGGATAGTGTCAGGTACCATTCTACCTTCTATAAATAAACAAAATCGTGTACAATGTAATTTTGCACAAAATTCCACAGATAATACGGTATCACTCGATCAGTTGGTCAGGAATTTCTGGGAATTAGAAGAATTACCAAGTGCTAGTGATAAGACAATTTTAACAAACGAGGAGTTAAAATGTGAGGAACATTTTAGTAAGACGACGAAACGACTTTCCGACGGCCGTTTCTGTGTTCGTATTCCACTTAAAAATTCAACCGAATTGTTAGGTGATTCACGCACACAAGCTGAGCGTCGATTTTACGCGCTAGAGAAGCGACTTCAGCGAAACAATAATTATAAAATCATGTATACTGACTTTATACATGAGTATATAAACTTAGGTCATATGAGTTTGGTGAATACTTACGGTAACCCACACTACTTTCTGTCACATCATGGTGTGTTTAGGGAACATGCTACGACAACTAAATTACGTGTTGTTTTCGATGCGGGGATGGTAACGAGCACAGGTAGGTCATTAAATAGCTTACAAATGGTCGGATCTGCAGTACAGGGTGATCTGATATCCATTTTGCTACGTTTTCGCGAAAAAAGATATGTTGCATGCGCTGACATTGAAAAATTCTATCGTTGCGTATACATAGCTGAAGATCAGCGCGACCTGCAGCTGATCTTGTGGCGGGATGATCCCTCAGAGACCCTCAAAGTGTACCGTTTAAATACAGTGACCTACGGGACCGCGTCGGCAGCCTTTTTAAGTTGTAGATGTCTAAAAGAATTAGCAAAAAATTGTGAGGTTCCGTACATAGCCGACACTATCAACAATTGTTTTTATGTTGATGACCTAAATGTAACTTCAAATAGTATCGAAGAATTAGAAAATATTTGTGAAGGTGTTAGTAAAGTTTTAAACTCGGCAGGTTTAAAATTACGTAAATGGGTTTTTAATTACGACCGCGCGAACCCTAATATGAGTTCAAGTTCGGGAGAAACGCAAGCGCAGCATTTATCTTTGTTCGACAAAACTGTGCAAAATAGAACTTTAGGTATCGGTTGGAATAGCATTTCAGATAAAATTTGTTATGTTACACAAATACAAAATAATAGCGAAAATATAACTAAGCGTTCTATCTTATCTTGCGCGTCTCAGATTTACGACCCGTTAGGATTATTAAGCCCGGTAATTACTGTAGCTAAGGCTTTGTTACAAAAATGTTGGTTGTTACAATTACAATGGGATGACATTGTTCCAGACGACATTTTACATACATGGAATAGTTTTATTGACGGACTAGAATCGTTGGATTGTTTACAAATACCGCGTTACGTAATGTGCATCGATCCTTGTATAATTGAGCTACATATATTTTCAGATGCGTCGCAAATCGCGTACGGTTGTTGTGCCTACGTTCGCAGTATAAATGCATCACAGGATGTTACCGTGCGCTTGCTGTGTTCCAAGGGAAAGGTCGCGCCTACGAAACCTACAACTATACCTAGATTAGAGTTGTGTGGTGCGTTATTAGGCGCGCGATTATATCACAAACTGAATGAGTCTCTCCGTTCACACTTTGACAAAGTCGTGTTTTGGACTGATTCTACCATCGTAATAGGTTGGTTAGGTATGCCTATCAATTTACTAAAGCCATATGTACAAAACAGGACGGCAGAGATTCATGAGTTAACCAAGGAACTACCGTGGCGTCACGTTGCGGGAAAAGATAATCCAGCTGATCTAGTGTCGCGAGGTCAAAGTCTCAACTCCCTACTTTCCTCATCGTTGTGGTGGGAAGGCCCTGCATTTTTACATAACATTGAATTCGAGCTACCTCCGTTGAAAAAATCTAAAGACTTACCGTTACCTGAAACAAAATCTGTCAATCTTTGTTCTAATATCATTGATAAAGTAGATAATAATGTTGTTAACTTTACTCGATTTTCGCAGTACAATCGGATGAAGCGAGCAGCTGCCTATGTGTTACGCTTCATACACAACACACGTAACACAACAGATAGACGGATAGGTACACTGTCGGTTGATGAATTAATCGAAGCTGAAATGACATTAGCTATGTTGAGCCAGCGGGACTCATTTCCGGAAGTGTATGATTTAATTAAAAATAAAAAACCTTTAAAATCAAATTACAGTCAATTGTCTAAATTAAACCTATTTATTGATGCCAATAAATTAATAAGAGTAGGTGGACGTATTCAGGATTCTCCTAATTTTGAGTACAATAAAAAATTTCCTATTTTACTTTCAGCTAACCACTGTTTTTCACTTCTGCTTTTTCGGTTTGAGCATGAACGATTGCTCCACGCAGGACCCCAACTGCTTCTTTTCACAATCAGGGAGACGTGGTGGCCAGTAGGAGGTCGAAACCTTGCGAGAAAGGTTTTGCATTCCTGTGTGCGATGCGCACGACTGCGACCGACGACGGTCGCCCCCATCATGGGAAACTTGCCACAGGAACGCTTAGACCCAGGGTTTCCATTCCTACGCTGCGGCGTCGACTATGCAGGTCCTGTGTTCACGTTGAACCGTAAAGGCAGGGGAGCTAAATTACAAAAATCTTACATTTGCTTGTTCATTTGTTTAGCAACTCGAGCTATTCACTTGGAGCTGGTTAGCGACCTGTCTTCAGACTCTTACCTATTGACATTAAAGCGGTTTATTGCTAGGCGTGGTAAACCTATAGATATATTTTCCGATAATGGAAAAAACTTCGTCGGCGTGATGAATGAATTTAAGAAATTTTTAGCATCTTGCTCCGATGAAATAATAGAATACGCAACATCTCAAAATATTAACTTTAAAATGATTCCTAGTTATGCTAGTCACTTTGGTGGTTTATGGGAAAGTGGAATTAAAAGTTGTAAGCACCACGTAAAACGTATAGTAGGCAATGCACATTTAACATTCGAAGAGTTTAGCACAGTCCTTACTCAGATTGAAGCTGTCCTAAATTCAAGACCCTTGTCTCCTTTGTCTACCGATCCTAACGATTTCCTTCCTCTAAGCCCTGCTCATTTCCTGGTTGGTCGTCCACTGACTGCACCTGTCACGGAGAAGCTGCATGACGCACCTGCGCATCGTCTCACGAGGTACCAGCGAGTGGAGCAAATGCGCCAGCATTTTTGGAGTCGTTGGTCAAAGGAGTACGTGTCAGAACTGCAAACGAGAACGAAATGGCACCAACACAAGGGAGATCTGCAAGAAAACATGCTTGTCCTACTAAAAGACGACAACTTGCCGCCGTTAAAGTGGAGCTTGGGACGAATCGTCAAAACGTATCCAGGGAAGGACGGAGTGTCGAGAGTCGCCGACATACGCAAAGCGGATGGCATAACACGACGTGCCTTTTCAAAGATTTGTCCACTTCCTGTCTCCTGACTTCTTCTTGCCATGTGACTACATTGGAACCTGCAGCAGCTTCCAAGGCCGGCAGTATGTTTGAGATACCGAACGCATCTCAAGACCAATGCTACAGAAACGAGCTACTGAACGTATCTCAAGGCTACTGCAGCGCCCTCTTAGCGACGCGTCACGTCACTACACTCGCCATTTTGACTTCTTACCAAAAATTTACACCACGATATTGCACTGTTGCCTCTATAATTTGTAATTTAAGCGTAAAATTAAACTCGCATCAAGAAATAAGGTTGTTGTTATTCCACCACGCAACAAATCCTGCAGGAAAATCCTACAGACTACAATAAAGCGTTCGATTCTCTACGCCACAAATACATATGGGAAGCTCTGAAGTCTCAAGGGGTTCCTCAGAAATACATCTATATTATCAAAGAGATATACAAGAATTCATCAGCAAAGGTGCGAACAGAACGAGTTGGAGATAAATTCAGCATACAAAAAGGCGTAAGACAAGGAGACCCATTATCTCCAAAACTATTTTCAGCCGTGCTTGAGCATATATTTCGAAAACTGGACTGGGACAGGTTTGGCCTCAATATTAATGGGACAAAATTGAACCACTTGCGCTTTGCAGATGACCTGATCTTATTGAGTGAAAGTGCATCAGAACTACAAGTCATGATGGAACAACTATCATCCCAAAGCATGGAAGTGGGACTAACAATTAATGCAGAGAAGACCAAACTAATGACAAACGCAGAAAAGAAACCGAGAATGGTAGTAAATGGAAATGACATGGAATACGCAAATGAATATGTATATCTAGGACAAATAATAACACCCCAAGATCAAACTCAGAAAGAAATAGAAACTAGAATAAATAAATCATGGAAAAAATACTGGTCACTAAAAGAAATCATGAAAAATCCTCAAATACCATTAAAACACAAAAGAAAAGTGATTAACACATGCATCATGCCATGCCTAACATACGGCTGCCAAACATGGGCACTAACAGAGAAGGACAAGAAAGCACTTGCAGTATGCCAACACAACATGGAAAGAAGTATCTTAAATATTAAACTAAAAGACAGAGTAAGGCTGGAGGACATCAGGAAGAAAACTAAAGTGTCCGATGTTACATACACCATTAACAAATTAAAATGGAAATGGGCAGGCCATATGATTAGGAGTAACCAGGATAAATGGTCGAGACGTGTCACTGATTGGTACCCACGAGAGGGAAAACGAAAAAAAGGAAGACCACTCCAAAGATGGGAAAATGATATAAGGAAAGCAGCAGGAGTCCTATGGAAAAGAAGAGCCCAAAATAGAGATGAGTGGAAAAGGTTGGGGGAGGCCTATGCCGCAAGGCAAACTGACGAAATGAGAAACTAAATGCTCAATGAAATAATTTAAATTTATTAAAATGGAATAATTTATTACTTAATTTAATCTAAACACTATTATCATTTGCATGTAACTAACTATATTTTATGTTTTTGTTTAATGTCAGAAATAAATGGCTATTTTATTTTATTTATTTATAACATATAAGTAAATATAAAAATATAAATCCATTTACTGTGTAAGATAATAGTCATTTTATTTAGTAATTAGTAACATGAATCTCCATCAAAATGGATCTTAACAGAGCATTAAGATAGACTTTTGGGTTAAAAAAATTGTTTAATTTTCCAGCGGCTGATCAATCCAAGGTGATGCAGGAGCAGATGTCGGGCGCCGCGATGGCGATGCCGCCGGACCCGAAGGCCGCCTTCAAGGCTGAGTGGGAAGCCCTAGAGATCACAGAGCATAAGTGGGCATTAGCCTCCGTCGAGAGTGAACTTTTGGCTCGTGTGGATTAAGTCTGCTGAAAGTTAGTGTCATTGTGCTGGGTGAATGGTATTTAGTAGGTATTTATCTTCTATATAAATTATTATTGACCAAATTCTGTGTTTTTCATTTAAATGTTCAAAACTCATGAATCAAGACTAGGGTTTGGTCCCGGGAAATACCGGTACCGAAAGTACCGGGAAATCCCGGTTCTTTTCGTGGTTGTAAGAACCGGGATTTTGAAAATCAAATCCCGGTTCTTTCGGTACTTTCGGGAAAAATGTTTTACGTTCAAAATATTTCTAATTGTATTGTATTGTTATTGCCTAAAGCCCAACTGCTTAAATAAAAAGCATTACCACTGACAAGAGACTCAAAAACACGATGTGGCAGTCTAGCAAATGCTCTGGAGCGGTTTCTAAAACTTCTAACGTGCAGAAAAAAAAATCTCAGTCCTTTGCATATAAAGCAGATTATTTATACAGCGTCAGGAGGCAATCTTTGCCTACACTTAACGGGACACTGTTGAGATGGAATAGGCTTGTCCAGCACCTAAACCACCCTCTCAGCTTAGCCGGCCATTATCCACAGGAAAGACAATGTCAATACGTGTGGAGCTGACTAGCCGCGGGTTTCCTCACGATGTTTTCCTTCACCGTTTAAAGCTCGTGTTAAAGCGCATTTCAATACGAAAAGTCCATTGATGCACGGCTGAATTCGGTCCCACGACCTCCGGAACGAAAGTCGAAGTACCAATCCACTTAGCCAACACGGTTTCTATCTATAGAGAACGTAGACTGTCGGAAACTACAATATTAGGATATTTGCAAAACCCTGAATTGTACTTCTATAATGCATAAAAGAAGATTTGTGAAATGTGTAGAAAAATTGTGACGCTGCTACTCTTGCATTGTGACGTTGCTAGGCATACTCTTGAGTATATTAGCTAGGTAGGTACGCCTATTGAGACTGAATAATGCTATGCTAAAACTACACTGTTCTTTTTCTTATTTAAATTATCAATAAAAACGTTGGGAAATTGAATATTAAAATTTGTTTAATGCATAATTGCAATAAGAGTTTTGTTGATATAATGATATGTAGTCTTTTTAAAACTCTCGCGATCACAATACATAATTTAAACTAGAAAACAGGATTTCATCGCGTTAAACACCTTTTTTATATTATTTCCCGACGTTTTCATTATATGTTACAACGACCGTGGTCTTGGGCGAACTGGAGTAGATAGGTAGGCTCCGACGAGAAGCAGCAGTTAGCATAAGTACCCTCACCTCGACCTAACCAACTACCCTCACCTCGACCTAACCACTGGATTAAGCTTCAAGATCCGAAGATTCTTGCCAATGAACGAAGATTGAGTGAGGGTAGTGAAGCTAACTGCCGCTTCTCGTCAGAGCCTACCTACATACAGTTCGCCCGAGACCACGGTTGTTGTAACACAATCGAAACGTCGGGAAATAATATAAAAAAGATATTTAACGCGATAAAACCCTGTTTTCTAATTTAAATTATATGATAGAAAGCTAAAGTAAGACTGATTAGTAACTTAGGTACCAAATCAGACCGATTTAGTGTCTATAAAACAAGAAATAAAACATTTTATTGATTATATTAAAATGTTTTTATGTATGCCCTGTCATTTCATCCCTGTCTTACTTTATGCTTTCATTAAACACTTTTAACTCTGCCATTTCATGAAGACTTAACTAAAGTACCGAAAGTACCGAAAGTACCGGGAATCCCGGTTCTTTAGCCAGAAAGTACCGAAAATCCCGGTTCTTTGAAAGAGCACCGGTTCTACAATCCCTAATCAAGACAGGCCTGCATGGAAAAAGTAAAACTGTAAAAACAGCTACTTTGAGGAGAGGGCAATACAAAAACGAATTGCAATTTAAATTATTTATTCAATGCAAAAGTAGATATTTACAAATAGTTTTATGCTTTCAAACATTGTATATTGTTTTCAGTAACAACTCATAACCTAATGTATTGCTTTAATTACATCATTTGTGGAACTTTACATATTAGCACTCTTCTTGTTAGACATAGAAATGAATAAAACAATACCTAGCTAGATAGAAGGCAAACCTACTATTGGAATTAATATTAGTAAACATAGCTTTTGATAAGACAAATTAGATTACATCCAGCCCATTAAAGTGGACAGGCAGTGTACCATTTGAAACCAACAGAAACTATAAATGGCGAGGGTAGAACCATACTGATCCAAGTGTCATTTTTTCAATAATGCAGATTTTTGCAGTAAAGTCACGGTTTTTTTATTTTTTTTCATGTCACACTGATCCAAGTGCAGAAAACGTCATCTTCTGTTAGGGAGCCTTTATTTCTCACTTTAGCATTAGTCTTACTTTCAAAATTATATCATGCCATACTAATCCAAGTGCAATCCGTACTTGGATATACTGAAAATTACGAAATGATTGACCTAAAACCTAATGCAACGGATTTAGAGGTATTTCTGTGCAACCTCAGAAATTACGTACCTGCACAGGCCAGGACACCAAAGCCCATATCATACAAAAAAATGCAATATATAAAAAAAATTCTGAAGTTTGTGCCGCCGGTTCATCATCCGTTCTACCTATCAATTCCGCATACACCTAGAAGAGGGAGGGGCGAGGAGTCTCAGGACGATGAAAACACACTACCTTCCATGTTTGGGGATGATTAAGCTTCATTTACTTCTTTAAGTTCTATTTTTCATGAGGTTTTTCTATGTTAGTCAATTTGAATTTGATTAAACATTTTGTGCCGAAGTGATCCAAGTGATTTTTTTTTTGTATAAACTAACATTTTGTTTCTCATAATAAAAATTATTGTCATTAACATTTTTTTTTATCATCTTTAACATTTTAGCCATCATTTTATTGAAGATTAAACCATAACAGATCACCTGTATTTTTAAAAGAAGCTCCGACGCGTTTCCTTCATTTTCTCAAAAGTATGAAAACGATACTTGGATCAGTATGGTTCTACCCTCGCCAAATAGATCTTGGCATTAGATTAAAAGTTATTGGTTCAAACGAGGTTTAAATTACAAAAAAGCAACAAGCATAATAATATAACAAGTACACGTTCATAAATATGGTTAGGTTAAGAGTTACAAAAAATTGATAAACATTCTATATTTTAATCCCAATTTTTTTTTATTTCTGTAGGTATACCTAATTAATGTAGAGTCCTACGCTACATTGTGCGAATATACAGTCGCCAATCCATTAGTGGTGAAGCTTGCTAAGACGTTCATGTTAAATTGTCGAAGTTAAGCAACGTTCTGACCGCTCACAACTTGGATGGGTGACCGCAAGTCGCATTATCAACTGATCGCTTCCGTGCTTCGGAGGGCACTCTACTACCGCGGTAGATTAGAGTGCCCTCTGATCACATCACTACCCCAACTGCCCACAACACTACCCCAACTGGCCACATCACTACCCCACCAGCCCCCGTCACTATTTCTTGATGAGTTGCACGACATCTTCGTCGCTAACAGTGTGCCCGATGCCGACGCGCTGCGGGGAGTACTTAGTGGACGTGCCCCAGACTAGCGCGTACTTCAGCTGCGCCACGAGCGAGCGGTGGATGGCGTGGCACACGTGCTCTATCGTTACACCCTGCGAAATTAATAAGTATTTAGATGCTGCATTTCACGAACAGATATTCAGATTATTCTAGTCAACTCCAGCGAAATGAAATAAAAAAGTGAGGACTTGCACCACATTTATTTTGGTAAACCTTAGGCTACCCTTAGCCATCATATTATCGTCTTTGTACAAGATATAAATATGTACTGTCTAATCGTCAACTCTGGCGAGTTTTATTAACGAGTATTTAAGACGCTACAAGTGACTCTACTTAGTACTTTCTGATGAAGAGTAGCAGCCAGCCAGACTAGCTAGATGAAACGACATAGTGAATTTTGTCCACATAAACACCTCTTTAATCACCACGGTGACTAGACATCCCGCACTGACATTCAAAAATAATACATACTTCTTTACATCGAAGTTCATTTAATTGAAAGTTTAATAATTTACCCTTCTCAAGATAAGACCGTCATCGAAGTCAGGCGGCTGGCCCGGCTTCTTGGTGTACACCCGGATGAGAGAGAGGTACTCCCACAGAGTTTCCAGCAGGTAATCCAGGTTGAGCTTCATGTTACAGCTGAAATAACCATCAATTGTTATAAATATTATTCAGCCATAATCGTCCCACTGCAGGGCAAAGGCCTCCCTTCCCTTCTTCCACTCTTCGCGACTCAGCGCGACCACAAGCCATGTGTTATGTGTCGTTTGACATCCGACAAACGTGTCCAGCCCAGTTCCACTTCAAACTGGCGGCTTTTGACCAACGTCAACAATTGTTGTATATTTAGTTGTTGTATTGTTGTATATTTATAAATATTATAGGGACTTAATCGCGTATTGAAATCATTTTATTGAGTCTACTCGTGACCACGGTGACTGTAACGCCATCGAAACGTCGAGGTAAATAAAACGATTTCAATACGCGATTACGTCCCGATAGCATTTATAAATATATTTCCAAGTCCCGATAGTATAAAAAGTGTTTTCATCATCATCAGCATCCGCAGCCTGATCTCTCCCACTGCTGGGTATAGGCCTCCCTTTGTTTTTGCCATTGCTCACGGTCCTGCGCTTGCCTGATCCACTGCCGACCCAAAAGTGTTTTAGACACAACAAACTCATAACTTTCGTCTTTTTCTCTGGAGTAAAAGAGACAATTACCTGACGACGACAGAGTTGGGTTGCCTCGCGATGCGGTCCACCTCCTGTATCGAGATCTGGTCTATCTTGTTGTACACGTATATGCAGGGGAGGTACACGCGGTTGCCGAGGATCACGTCTATCAGCTCGTCCGCTGTGCAGTCCTCGCGGAATAACACCTAACACAAGTTATAGTATTTTAACATTACAATTTATGAAGCGCTGGTGGCTTGTTGAGACGTCGTTGATTGTTGAAGTTAAGTCACATTCCAATGTAGCTTTAGCCTAGGCGCGCACTAGGCAGCCAGGCTGCGGCAGCCAGGCTGCGGCAGCCAGTAAAACATATGACGTGGCTGCCTAGTGCGCGGGCTCTTATACAACGTCATATGTTTTACTGGCTGCCGCAGCCTGGCTGCCTAGTGCGCGCCTGGCCTTACACTTCACGCATTATCGCAATATCCAATTCAAATCTCAATCGATTTTTATGACTTTTGAAATCAACTGTAGCGCCACATTGGCGTTGAATTACGCGCATTTTGGGTGAACTAATTGATTTTGTGATAATTTTCTGACAATCAGTACAAGTTTTCAATATTAGTAGAATAGAATAGTTACACAACATATCACACTCCTATTTTGTACCACTTCAGAACGCTCATCGCCACATATTTATCATTAACGATTTAACTCAGCGGTTCTCTTACCTCAGCATTGAAAATCTTGTATTCATGTAATATCATCTGCACCATCTTCTCATCTACTTTAGTTAGTTGGCACGTAGAGTTAAATGATAGTCCGCCGCCTTTCTTTACCTGCAAAGCGAAGGACTTTCACTATAGTGTTTAAATTAAAAACATCCAGACACCGCACAAATATCTGCAGAACATTTGTCTCGTAGCAGGGATCGAACCCGCAACCTCCGCGTCTCAGGCGGGCATTCGACCACTGCGCCACAGAGGTCGTCGAAAAAATTATACAACCTATAACAGCTTCTAAACACTGTTCAGTTAATATATTGAAATCAAGAAATATGTACTCTGTATTTTACATTCACTATGAGTCTACTCGTGACCACGGTGACTGTAACGTCATCATTATATCGAGGTAAATAAAATGATTTCAATACGCGATTAAGTCCCGTTAATAATTTATAAATATGTTTCTAAGTCGCAAAGTCTAAAAAGCACTTTGAAAATGAACAATATCAATGTTACCTTGAAATAAATATTGGGTTTCATTTTATTGAGCCGGATGCCGACACTTTCAAGTTCTTTTTCCAGTAACTGTCGGTGCACGTACGGCTTGGTGGCGTCCAGCATCATTAGGACCAGGTCAGCCGTCCGAGCGACAGCTATCACCTAAATAATTATTAAAATATTGAATTATTGATTGTTTTTATTTTCAAAAGCCGTGTTGGCTAAGTGGATTGGTACTTCGACTTTCGCGCCGGAGGTCGTGGGATCGAATCCAGCCGTGCATCAATGGACTTTTCGTGTCGTGAGGAAACCCGCGGCTAGTCAGCCCCACGCGTATTGACCATTGTCTTTCCTATGGATATGGCTGGCTAAGCTGAGACCCTCTCAGTTTAGGTGCTGGGCAAGCCTATTCCATCTCAACAATGTCCCAGGCACTAGTGTCCCATTAAGTGTAGGCAAGGATTGCCTCCTGATGCTGTATAAATCATCTACTATAGATGCAAAGGCCTGAGTTTTTTGAGTTTCTTATTTTTTTATTTTCATACCAACAGGTTCAATTCAGGCAAAGATTATATAATATACTCAAACAAGCTCCCGCTCGTGTCATTGCTCTCATAGTACTTAAAAGGATAAAATGTAGTACAGCCAAATTTCAAAGAAACTAACATCCACACAAACTTTCACATTTATGGTCTTATTCATAAAGATTTGTCAATTTAATAGAGGTCTAAAATATGCTTTACCTGTCTTCCTCTACCCTTGCCCTGAGCAGCCCCTTCAATGATACCAGGTAAGTCGAGCAGTTGAATATTGGCACCTTTGTACTCAATCACTCCCGGAATGCATGTCAGTGTTGTAAACTCATAGTTAGCTGCTTCCGAGTGAGTGTGTGTGAGTGTTGATAGTAGTGTGGACTAGAATAAAAGATTATTGTATCAAATTTAATCAGTTTTCCCTATCCTCAAAGGTTTTCTGGAAGTAAACTCATTTTAGGGTTAAGCTCGCCTTTGTACATGCCTTTTGTCTCTGTTCTAAAAATGTATTTTTTTTGGTGTACCTACAATAAAAAATAAAGAACAAAATAATATAATTTAAATGTATCATTAATATTCTGGTAAAACTATATTTTATACATTATAAGAACTAAAACCAGTTTGAAGAGTTTTGAGTCTACAGTGGAAGCGACTAAAACAATTGCAAAAGCTTTTACATAATTCTGATAATTTTGGAAGTTATTTTATAACCTACCTTTCCCACAGAAGGGAATCCAATGAGCGCCACTCTGGCATCACCAGATTTGAGTACATCGAACCCTTCACCTTTATCACCACCTTTCTTCGACGGCTCAAGAAGCTGTGACCGGTACTTTGCTAACTTTGCCTTCAGCAGTCCCAAATGGTATTCGGTGGCTAAAAGTACAAATAATAAAAACAATAAGGTTTAATATTGCCCAAATACTCAAACGATAATTAAAATAACTCACTCTAATTAGCCTTTCAGTATTCGGGCGTTAATTGACTTTCATGTCTGTAAAAGTGGCTCTAGATTGAATTTAAGTTGGATGTTATCAGTAACATTAATTTATTCCGTGTGTTGTTTCTACGATATTAGAATTAAATATGTATGTGCAATTACCTTTATTTTTCTGTGTGCGTGCAATTTCCCTTTCAATTTCGGCAATTTTTTCCAGAATTCCCATTGTAAATTAAAGTTCTAGTTATACCACGTACGTAACCAACAAGTTTACAGATATTTTTTTATTTTGCCAAGAATATCATACTGCTTCTAGTACATGTACATATTAGAACATAGTTTTTTTGTAATATTTGCATTCAAATATTGTCTAAAAAGTAAACAAATACCACGTAAAAAGTAATTCAATTCAATTTAGGTTAGAAAATTTCTTTCTTGTTTTTGTGTCGGTCAAGCAGTACAGCACCACTGCTGTCATGTCAACTAGAATGGTCTGTCATGTATCATGAAACTGTCACTGTCACGTTGACAGCGCCCGCCGGATAGAACGAATGAAGGGACAAAACCGAACGAACTTTTGGTAGTTTTCTTTTCAGACTAAGCACCGTATCCACGACCGAGTCCTCTTGAGTTATGTTCTGTGACCGAGTCAGCCGGAAGTATAACTGTTTTGGTGTGGCGCTGGCGTAGTGGCACGGTTGAGCACATTCGAAAAGTCGTAGATTCGATTAATCGTACCCTCGACCTAAACAGAATAAATAAACAGCAAATAAGTCGTAAATAAACAGCAGAAAACTCTTTCATCAGTAGATTTGTTCTACAACGACCCAAATTTCAAATACCACGTTTGCAGTCAGAATAAATGTGGGGCGATTCTGGGAATAGGTACCTATTTTAAAAGCGATTGCAAAAGTATTTTTTTTGGAATGTTGGGCAAACATTATGCTTGATGTAACCCTTAGAGCATTTAGAACGTAACCACTGAATAATAATAACGACAAATCTAAGTTTCTAGGTACAGAGATCACTCATCCTAGGTAAATAAATCTAATGGTAGTTACCCATAAGCATGGCCAACTTGAAATAAAAACACTTTATGTAATTATTATGTCAAGAGCCCATGACATATGTAATGTAAATAAATTCAATAAATTGAATTAATAAATATCCATCATGAATAACAGTTTCAATTTGATAATACATTTTCATTTATTTATTACCAGGTAAATTCCTACTTTGTATTGTTTTATTTATATACTTAACTCACACTTCATAATTTAATTCGGAACATAATAAATTTAAGAAAATAATCTATTCTGTGATTGATTGATCTCGTACCTATCACAAAATCTACATATTATGAAGTTTGTTATAAGAAGGTATTTTGTATGATTGAAAAAATAAACAGATAAGTACCTACACAAAAAATATCATGTAGTGCCTATTTATAAATAAATAGTTAAAAAATAATTAGCAAATATTATAGTTTCATACAATAATATAAGAGCTGTTTTCAATATTTTGTTACAGTTTTTATCATCATGGAATTTTATGTTCGTCGAATATTGCTTTGAGATCGATCGAAGAAATGGCACTTGAATATGAAGATGATAAAAATTCAATGATTGCAATGACGGAGAGAGGCATGTTACGTTTTATTATATTTTATTCTCATATTATAATATTATAAGGAAGGAAGGGAGGCCTTTGCCCTGCAGTGGGACGCTACAGGCTCGTAATAATAATAATATTATAAGGATGTTGCGTGTACCAGAGCCTCGTTGGTTGGTCGGCAGGGTGTACCACGGGCCGATGAGGTTGGATTGGGTTCGGTGCGTTCCGTATGGTATGGAGGATGCATGTCAAGGAGTTCCGTATCCCGGAACTCCTTGACATGCATCGAGGCCGACCACTGGGTTGGTTTTTAGTGGGCGTCATGTTTGACAACCCCACACTCCCCAGCTACGCTCCCTGAGCGTAGTTGGATAGTCTGGTAGCAGATTTTCTAAACCGTACCAAAAAAAAAAAAAAGTTCCAGTAGATGTTGGGCAAAGAAAGCACCTTTTCCCTAAAATGGGATAAGATGAGCTAGTAGTAATAGGTAGTATAATCATTTAATAGTATCTGTCAAGACTAAACGGTTACCATTTCTAATTACAGACAACTTCAATTTGTATGAAGATTTTTATGAAGAGTTAGACAATCGTATTCGAGTTGAACCATCTATGAATATGATCTTTTTTGGACCGCCTAGCTCGTTCATGAGGCTAGATGCTGAAACAATATTGCATTTGTTGATAAACACAAAAAAACATTTAATTCCAATATCAAGAACCCTATTAGCCTGGGACATGATAACTGGTTTGTCACAGTAATTTATAACGTAGCCTTATGCATTTTAATAAGTATTTTAAATATTTTTAAACACAGGCGTCCTCCTCGTTTTGCAGATGGGAAAACCTCCGCATTTCTACAGGGTCGTGAATATTTAGCTTTCGACACGTTGTTGAACGTAGTACCTGAAGAGGATCTATATTACGTAAACTTCGGAGATACTTCTGTTATTAAATTTTTCTCCACTCACAATCTAAAATTACATAAACGCAAGGTTATTGGTATTATTGGTTATTGATGCTGATTTTTTAATCGCAGGGTATGTGGTAAATGAACCGCCCCTCCTATACCTGGTAGGTATCTATATTATTATGGAGTTTGCTTTATGCTGAGGGTTTTAAGAGACTGCTTGCTCCTAGATAGATAGATATAGATAGATAAAACGTTTATTTTGGTACACACAAAAAAAAACACAGTAAAGAAAAATAACAACATAGTAGTAATTTTAAACACCTAGATATATCTAAATTAGTTTTAATTTTGTTTTTTCTAGCTTGGGGTATTAATTGCTGCGTATAGGCGCTACTATGGAATGCACTGGTACACAAACAGTACCTATATTAATGAATTGGGGTACTTGCTATGTGGATTTTCATCATTTGATCTAGAGAGAATAACTCCTGAAACATTTAAAGAACTTAATATTGACGTCTTAGGCAAATTGGGTGGATGTGATGCTAATCAAACAAAAGTAGGCATTAGAACTATCAGCCTCCTAATTATCTCTATTTGTTATCTATTTGTACCTATAGGTTCTCTTTGTTTTTACTTATTTCAGACCCTTTACAACATAGCCTCGAAACCAGAAGCTTATGGTGAACCGTATAAATGGTCTTCTCATGAAATAAGTAGACTTGGTACTTTGTTCGGATGTAAGTACCTACCTAATATTTCTCTGTCAGTAAAAAGTTTTTACCGAGTTATTGTAAATAGACGTAAACAGTAGGTAGTTCGTGACCTATCTACTTCGTGACTTTTACGATTACAAAAGTGGACCTCTACGGAGGTAGGTACATTTAGTAACAGGTAGGTAGGTACCTAAGATTCAAATGTTAATCATATTATTCAGGTATTCCTAAAGAAGATATAAGTTCTATACAGTTGGAAGCAATTGCTGCCATCACACCTGAAGTAATGAAATCTATCAATCAGGTAAAGTTAGAGTACTTCACAAAGCAGCAAATATTGCGGATGAGTCCAGCTACTCGACGTACCTACATTCTGAGAATGCAACTGAGGAACAGTCTCGACATGAGTCAGCTAGCAAAACGAGCTAAGGCTGCCAAAACATGTCCTGCTTACAATTTTGTAGCCACCATGGTCACCCTAGTGCTGTCGCTCGCGACCTATTCATTTCTTGAAGCGAGCTAATCATAAAAAAAAAATGATTGGTCGTCGAAAATAATTGTCTTTCTCGTGATTGGCTAGATTTGACAAGTGATTTGACAATCTAGCCAATCAAGAGAAAGACAATTATTTTCGATGACCAATCACGTGTGTTTATTTTTCTTCCTATTAGCTCGATTTAGTAAATTATGTACAGGTATTTTTCTATCTGCAGGTATCGGTTAGGCTAAGTATCTTTGCCTAATTAAGAATGAATTCATTAACTTACTCAATAAAGATTTTTACTTCATTTTTGAATATTTTATTTGTCTGTTGTACTTATCCATCCTTTCCATCCAACATTTGACTATTATGAGTATTCGGTTCCATTTTTTTCCCAAATCATGGTGTTTCCTTAATTTTATTAAATTCGTCTTCGGTTTTATTTCACTTAGGCTCAATATTAGTAATAGTAATTATCTTTAATAACATTATTACATAGGAACGAACTTTATTATTATAAAGGTTTATTAAAATTTTGTTTTTTTAGCATCTCCGAACCGGAAGTTAAAGTTTTCCTAGTCCCGCCATTTTTTTGAGTCTGAAAAATATTTCATTCGTTCATTCTTCTTTTCGTTTTGTTTTTTGATTTTTCTTTTCTTTTTTTGAAAATCACGGGAGGGCGCAATTGTGTTGTGGATTATTTATCGTAGTTATTTGTTGTAAGTTATAATTTATAGTGGCTAAAATGCCTCCTGTTAAGCATTATTCAACTAGTGAAGTGAATCAGTATGAATTATCATCCAGATTATTGTCTCTAACTGAAAATAACACATCGTATACATTGACACAAATCAACGGTCAAAGAATCTACAGAAAAGCTCCGCATGCATGGAGCGGGCCTGAACCTTCGAGAAACTGTGAAGTAAGTCAAACTTTCCCTTTTTTTCCCTGGTTTACCAAATCATTCTAGCAATACGACTAGTAGGTACCTAACTTCATTTATTGAAACGAGCTAATAGGAAGAGAAATAAACACACGTAATGGTTCGAGCACATTATGCCGGGCCGCAGCGGGGCGGAGCGGGCCGCAGCGCAGCGCAAAATGTTTACCTACCTAGCACATTAGTGACGGGCCGGGTCACAGTGCATTGACGGATTTTGAGTTCAGTGTACTGCCAGAATTTGCATGCAACTGTGCAATTTGCATGCAACCAATCCGCTAGCTATAGCACACTGTTGACGGGGCGCAGCGGGGCGGGGCGGGCCGCATCGCACGGACGAGAATCCGCCTCGCATATGCGAGCCGCTGCGGCCCGGCACAGTGTGCGATAATTCATACAAATTGTATTAAAGCGATTTGAGCGGATTTTTGCGCTCCGCCCCGACACGCTGCGGCCCGGCATAATGTGCTAGAACCTTAATTGGTCGTCGAAAATAATTGGATTGGCTAGATTTGACAATTGACAATTGATTTGACAATCTCGCCAATCACGAGAAAGATAATTATTTTCGACGACCAATCACGTGTGTTTATTTCTCTTCCTATTAGCTCGTTTCAATAAATGAAGTATAGCTACCTAAAACCGTCCGTAAACTGCGAAACTTCCATATCTTGTTACATTGTAAAATTAAACGTAATTTATAGTCTAGTAGGTAGGTACCTACCGCCTACCTTACCTACCTATCTTCTTCCACATGCTGTGAATTGAGTTTGCTAGATGACCTTGATTTGATTCAGACTTGACCTTGAGTAAGGAGTACCAAGTAAAATTAGGTTTAACACAGATATGCATGATACTGCAGTAGGTGTAACACCCCATACATGTTTTAAAACTAGGTAGTTTTAGCTTAGTTACTACCCAACCTAGGTACCTCCCTACCTATGTATAGGTCGGCTAGTCTACTTATTATGTTCATGGTAACACTGCTGAACAACAAATATATTTCTATGTAGGTAATGGTCTATTAGAAATAACATTGTTCTGTTATTTAGGTTTTCATCGGCCGCATTCCTCATGACTGCTTCGAAGATACACTTGTGCCTCTGTTCAGGCAGGCAGGCGAACTCTTTGAGTTTCGTCTCATGATTAACTTCTCTGGATGGAATAGAGGGTAAGTCAACTTGTGATGCATATTTACCTATATAAGTAGGTATTTCTAGAAAATATAAAAATAACATCCTCTGAGGCTGACGCAGGATAGCTAAGAAGCGTAAGTAATATTTTTATGAAAGAGTAGTATTACCTTCTATGTATCTATTCCTAATTCACTATGGTTTTTCTCTATAGGTATGCTTTCGCCATGTATACTTCAGACTTGGAGGCCGCCAACGCTATTCGCTTGTTCAACAACTACATGATACGACCGTCGTGGCAGCTTGGTAATTTTCATTTCATTATCATTACTGAATAGTAGAGAAGCAGGTCCCTTTTGTATCTCTTTTGTGCTGTTGGGCAAAGGTACCTAGAGTACCTATTTTGCTCTGAATAGCAAATCTCATTGTATTGTTATGTTTGCTTGTGTCCCTTTCGATGCCTAAACGCCGCTAGGTGACGCCGCAAAAATCAAACACCAAAAATAGCCTGAAGAAAAACGGAGTCATTTCAATGTTCGAGTTAAGGTAGCAGTGGTACAGCTAAGGTATATTATTATCAGGCGTGTGTCCATCCATCAACAACTGCCGCATCTTCATATCCCGCATCCCGCCGACGACGCCGTCCGCGGAGATAGTGCGCCTGCTGTACGCGCTAACGGACGAGGTGCAGGAGGTGCGCATCCGGCGCTCCGTGGCGTCCTGCGCCGCCATCGTGGAGTACAAGTCGCACCGCGGCGCGGCGATGGCGCGCAAGGCGCTCGTGGCGGCGGCCGCGGCGGCCTGGGGCTCCGGGGCGAGGCCCGCCGTCGACTGGTCGCTGCCGCAGTCGCCGCAGCTGCTCAAGCAGTATCGAGAGGTCAGTTGCACTATAACTCGGTGATATTTTGAGTCAAATCACTACATAGTATAAAACAAAGTCGCTTTCTCTGTCCCTATATCCCTATGTCCCAATGTATGCTTAAATCTTTAAAATAACGCAACGGATTTTGATGCGGTTTTTTTAATACATAGATAGAGTGATTAAAGAGGTTCCAAGAAGTAGCATAGGCGACTTTGTTTTATACTATGTGTGAAGATCGCGAAAGTTTAAAACACATGCCTTTAGATCGGTCGTTGGTCGCCGTCCCGCGGCGTGGAGCTGTCCCGCGCGGCGGAGGAGCCGTGCGGTGCGTCCCCGCCGCCCGCCGCGCCCTCCTACACGCTGGAGCCCTGGTCGCAGGCGCGCCGGCTGCGCATGATACAAGAGGCCCAGCGCAGCGCCAACTTACCGCAGTGAGTAACTACTTAATCCGTACCGTGACTTTTTCTTTTTGCAAAATCTTCATTGTTCGATGATTTTAAATTCGTAACATCAGGCTGAAAGTTACACTGTTATCAGATGGTCTCCTCGCGCCAGCATGGAGTCTCTGGCGGCGTCGCTATCGTCCCTGCAGCTGGGCGGGTGGGGCGGCGTGTGGGCGCCGCCGGGCGCCGCCGGGGCTCCGCCCCCCGCCGCCCGGAGCTCCTGCCCCCCGCCGCAGCCGACCGACTACAACCCGTGGACCGCGCCGCTGCCCATGCACGACTGTATGCCGCATCGGGAGTGAGTATTATACAGTTCTGCAGTGCTCGAGATGGTTTGCTTTCTGAATTCTTTTTTTGATTGTAGACAAGATGATACGCGCCTGAATTCTGTTTTTGACCAATGGAGATGAGACCCGCATGTTTTCATTACTATTATTCGTTTTGATCGCACGATTCTACGATAAAACTTTGCGTGTGCTGAGGTAGTTCGCATGTAAGGATGTATGGACGCGAGTGAAATTATCTCATAAGCATCTGCTACATCTATAAAGAATTCGGAAAGAGCCAGTCTGTTCCTCTTTATGGGTAAGGAATGCTGAAAGATGGGTATCCTGGTTTTGGTTAAATCCGTCTTTTAACAACAAAGGTACTGAGATATTATTGGATTCAATAAATATGCTACTCATCTCGCAGATTGTTTGTGTAAAAAAAAGAATTGACATAACACTAAATTTTACAAATATTTATTAAATGTTGCTTCACTGAACTCCTTTAATTTTGAACACAGCAACTTTTACGTAGTTTTGCTTTGTTGAAAAGGTGTCTTAAAACATCTCAAACAGTGTTATGTCATTGATTTTTACTGCTATATGGTATTAACACTGGTTCAGGGTTTTTTGTTGTAATTGGAGAAGAATGTATTCTTAAATAATCATGATAAGATTCACGATTATTTTTTAGATCAATGTGCAAGCATTTCTTCTCCAACTGAACTTTGTACATTCCACGGCACGTGTGGTGGGCTGGTTTGTTTCGTTTAGCACTGCATAACTGCGCACTGCTTACTTGTTCTCTATATGATTTGATTTTGTTTGTATTAATTAATTTATTGCATGAATTAGTTAAGGAACGCACCGTTGTGCGCGCATGTTGTGTGGAGGTATACAGGAGTGTTGGGGCTTATTAATATTATTTTGTAAAGAAAGATGCATTTCGTGTATAATTCAGTTTTAAAAAATCAATTTACCATCTAGGTTTTGCTGAATAAGTTCGAAAATGCACTTTTCTTAGTTTTATAACAAAATGCATCAGCTTGCTTTATTTTAACAATTTTTTCGTGTTTGTATTTTACTAATTTATGAATAATGCAGATTTCATATTTTGGCCAATGCAGTCATTGACTTATTCTGTCATTGTTAAGAAGGAGACTAGCATCAATTATCCCTCATTAATTAAGCACCCCATTAGCTCCTGCACTACAATTAAAGACATGAGAGGTAAATTTTAATTTTAGACATTATTTAATTTCAATCCTAAATGTATTTTAATTAAGAATCCAATTAAATGGCATCAATATTGTTACAAATTAGCATGTAGGCTCCATCGGTATTTGTAAGCATGCATGTCTAACATTGTTCGTTATGAAGTACGTAAGCGAGCTCTACGGCTACTTACGCTACTGGCGATCCTAATTTTTTGATATTTTTTCAACGAAATGTTCACGTTATTGTACTTTATTTCTGTATGAATAAGTCTATTAAAATCAGGTTTTAAGTAAAATCAATTTGGAACTGTTTTCTCAGCGATAAATAAACTCAGCATTATGAAATTATCTATCTACAAACATAAAACGAAATCTAACCATTTTGTAACGAGACAATATGAATTTATCTCTCGATGTTTTATGAGATTTTTGATTATTGCATGCCAGTATTGATTAATAAATTTAAGTATAATGATTTATGTTTGCGTTTGATTGGTTGCTTCCTTGTGTTTATGTTTTGCTTTTTATAGGTTTTAATATAAGTGCATTCAGCTATCGCTTTTAACACTATAACATCGGCACGCACTTGTGTAATCGTAGAAATGTTTCACTGTTCCACTGCACACACTTTCATAGGACAAGCGACTCTGTGGGTAGGTACATACTTGTTTATACAAACGCATTGCAAGTTTCTTACACGGTCCTTATCTAGGTCACACACGCTACATAACCATCCACAGGGCACTAGTGGCGGGTCTAGCAGTTATTAAAAGTTTTATTAAATTAGGCCATAGGCCAACTTGACTGTGCAGAGAAGGTCATGTCTTATTTGCTCAGGTATTCCTGATAAGATTTGTTTAGGATAGCTAGCTTATCAAATTGTATTAGATAAATCCATGCCACCGCAGATCGAACTCAGGTAGAGTGCCGTGATGCAATCAGCTGCTTGATGCTCGCTAAGTACGTGCAAGCGCCAGCCTTTAAACTCCTTCAATGTCACCGCAGCACCGCTTAATGTTTAGCATCAAACAAAAGTCAGCTTCGGTGGCGCGCGCTCGTCTCTTCAAACTATGCTGTATTATGTCACCTCGGCAAAGGTGGGCTAGGCAGAGTTGATAAACAGTGGTGTAACTTATCGCGATGGCGGTGTTTGACAAGTGGGTCGTGCTCAAGATAGTGGAATTCGTAAGTCGATTGCACCATAACATAACGCATGCTAAAAGGTTGTTTGGCAACTTGCTCCCACTTGCACTGATAGTGGAAGTTCAACTTTTTCTATACGGATTACGTTATCGTTTAACTAATTTAAGATTAGCTTGTTGGTGAATGTGGTGCTGGTCCTAAGTATTTGGTAGTTTTTTGCATCTACTAACGAAATTGTGTTTTCATTACGATCGCTGATGCAAACTTCAGAACTAACGAGTTTGCTGACTAAAGACATTGCAATATTATTTTTAATTATTTTTAATGTTTATTGATTTTGCTAGTGGGTCGTGATTAGGTCAAGGTAGTTAACTGGGTATTCTGTATACGTTATTTATTATGTCTGTACGTTATAATAAAAGCGTAAGTTACGCCACGACGCTTTCCACTTTAGTTCAAGGGCCTATTTGTCTTGGCAACTTTTACAAAGCTTACTAAGAAAATTTGTTTTATAATCATAAGTTACATAATTATGTTAAACTGGCTGTGTTTAATGTCGATGCCAAAGATGTTTCTACAACAATACATCGTATGACGATATTTAGTTAATTTTTTATTGAAGTTAATAAACATTACTAAAATAATGTAATCAGGAGTGGAAAGGCGAAAGAGGTATGTCAGGATCGTAGATTGAAGATCTTTAATCTCTGCCTACCCCTTAAGGGAATGAGAATTCATGAATGTAAGTGTACAAAATTCTTAATCTTGGTTCTGTGGCGAACAGTAAATTTTTACTGGACTAAAGTACCTACTGACTCTATGTTTTGTATGCCAGGGCCCATGTCATATAGGGTTGTTCCTACAACTAGCACTAGCACTAATGACTACCAAGTATTCGCATTGTCAATTTAGTGAAATGCTGCACTAAAAACTTATAGGTGTTATTATTCATTAACTAACCGCGCAAGTAAATAGATAAATCAGAAACATCCTGTAATTTACATAGATTCATACCTCAACAGGTCATCACCCACACAAATCAGTTTTCTTGAAGCATGACACACGTGAAGCATTCAGACAATGTTACAAATTGCTGAAACCATTATGTACTTGAAATACATAAATGGAGTATTGTCTCATTCATGTGCTAATTTTCATTTGAATAGAAACATGGCATTGGTTTATTTTGAACTTCAATAAACATCTTGAGCGGAGATAGCAAAACTACTGTAAACAGCTTTGCTTTTAAACATTATAATTGAAATTATAGAGAAAATTATTTATAGATTTATCTATTTAACCGGCGATCGTGTATGAAAAATGTAGGGAGCAAGCAAACGAAGCGAATAAGGTATGACAGGACCGTAGCAAGTGGCGATTCGTGGTCTCTGCCTACTCCTATGGGAAATAGGCGTGATATTATGTGTATGTGTGTATCTCTTAGCTAATCTTGCCACTAAAGTAAGGAAAGATGAAGTGAATCACCAGTTCAAATGGCAGTAATTAAGATCCGATGATTACCAATATTACGCTCCAACGCAGACAATAGTTGGTGTCATGTTAGTCATTTCAGTGACAAATTGTATCCGGCACCGACTCTGTGACACGTGCAAATTAATTTACTTTACCAAACCCGCCCTAGATTTTCACGGCACACATCAAATTTTAAGGCGGGTGTGGCTATAATTTTGTACTTAACAGCAAAGCTATTAAAGCTTTTAGAAAGTTATCAGACTTGCGACTATGGACGTTTAATTTCTAATCGCAACACGTGCCGGCTTTTCACGGGTGTACAACCGGATAAAATATGGCCTATAACCATCCCGACAGTACATTTTCTACACTACACATAGGTGAAGGAAAGATCTTCGAATATTTAGGCACAAGGAAAGGGAGGTCTAGACTCTATTTATTAAGGTTTTCCTTCACCTCCTATAATCGTTACCAAGTTGGATTTTTCTTTCCAAAATTCTGAAAACAACTTCTGAAACTATAGTACCTAATAAAGCTAGCCCTAAAATCTTTTAAAGTCTGTAATCCGTTGAAAATCTGTAGGTTTAACAACCTCGCCGCGTATTTAATGTGTTAGGTATGTACCTATTTGAAACTCAAACGAAACCAGTTTTTTTGCTAAATAGGAAGATATTTTGAAATACCTTTTAAACTTGACTGTGACGCGTTTACTGTGATCAGATAGGTATTTCAATCAATTAAGACTCACGTTATTCGTTCGCATTTTCCTCTGCAATCAAAGCGGACTGCATTCCGAGTTTTGCTTATGACATCTCATCTAGGAAAAACATTTTCTATGCACTGCACGTAGGTTAATACATTATTATGTTTGTACAAAAGTCTGTCTAAACAAGTTGATAAGCAAGCGACTCCTTGCGTCTCCAATGTCACTCCCACGGTGTACAATGACGTCAGGTGGTAAGGCCGAAGCTCCGCCTATTGTTGTGGACAATGATGTTTCCTTTTGGATGGGATGCAAGGTCTGCGCATTGTGGCTTTTTGCGCTGTGATGCTACTAACGCTACTGGGTTTGGGTTGTCTGCATGGTTTTTTTTGCACGTACTAATCACTGCACTGATTGCTATAGAGGTGAGTAAATATGTTCTTCCTTGTATAAGATTGTAAGTACCTACTTAATGTTGCTTTAGGAATTTACAAAGTAGGTTATAGATGAAGGTTTGATTTGTCATCGACCATTAATTATGTTTTACTATGTTGGTTTTGTTTGTTATGATAAAGGCTCTTCAAGGCGGGCTATATTGTCGTTTAATCAATATCATAAGAATAGGTAACTTGAGCACATAAACAGATCCATAATTTTATTTGGTCCTGAAATAAAAATTAGGCTTCGTCTCGACCTAGGTATATGCAAATCAGTTTAACGTCACTAGACTCCATAGTCGGTCCGGAAGCTATGTAAGACGCACGTAGAGGCACAGAATAATGTAGAGGTAGTGACGGGTTCGATTCCTTTGACACAAATGTTTGAATCGTTTGAAGAAAGTTAAGAAGTATTTACAAAAAAATATCTATGCATTATTTATTTATCAATCCTTTGTATAATAATACAACTACTTTAGAATAGATTATACCATGTGAAGGATATTTATTATATTAATCTATCAGTTGGTGTGCGTGTCTTGCCTGGTGGCTAAGCGCGTGTCTCAGGACGACGAGGCTCGGCTGGCGCTGGTTCTTCAGAAGTTCTCTCGCGAGTGGTCGCTGCTCACCTCGGTCACCTGGGACTCGGTCGGCGGCGCCTTCGCGGATGCCATCTATGGAGGTAACTATAGATAGATAACCACTTTATTGTAGGTACACAAAAGAAAACATTACAGACATTACAACTAAGAAATAAAAGTACAATGGGCGGCCTTATAGCTAAAAGTTATATCTTCCAGGCAACCTTTGGATGGACTGGATCCTCACACCTTTACATCTATATCAATTAAGAGCTTTAGAATTCGTTTTAACCATTTGTACCTACTATTATACTAATATACTAAGTTGCCTGAAATAAAATTTACCAACATAAGCTGACGCGATATGAGGTATGCAAGATTTGAGTAACAAGTTTTCGTCGCAGCTTTGCTCGCGAAGTACTATCCCGTTTAAAAAGCCATGTGTTATTCCAGATCATTTAATTATGAATATTTCAAATCCATTCAGTAGGTAGGTAATTTTTGCGTGAAGGAGTAAGTAACATTCCTCTAATTGTAGATGGCTGTATTGACAGCCATACAAACTTTTGTGTTTATTTAGTAGCAAAGTAGGAATTCGACCGAACTTGCAAGTACGAATAGGAGAACATCAGATGTATTTTACGATCCTTTAACACCGTTATAAGCTATAATATCATCGTATCTGGTATCGAATGTTATTAAATACAACCGTTGACCTGTTTACGAATACCTTTCAATACAATACGTGATGAATATTTCTGTCATTGGGGTCAAACCGCAAACCTGTAGTTAATATTATGAACTAAGTATGAGCTAGTGCTACTCGGATAAACATAGAGTACTAGAAGATAAGAAAGGATATCTTCGAATTTGAACAGCAGATATTTAACACTAGCAGCACGTCCCGGCTTTGCACGGGTGTACTAATGAAACTACCGGGATAAAATACACAACAATTTTTGAAATCTTCTGAGTAGTTTCGGACCTTTAATGCGAATTAAGTTAAGAAATTCCTATAGCTTTCTAATATGCTAAAATAATTTTTGAAATCGGTCCAGTAGTATTCGTTACATACATAAATACAAATATTTCCTCTGTATAATAATTATAATTCTCCAAATGTTTCTTCAATTAGTGTCATTTACTAAAACAATAACTTCCTCAGGTTACGTGATTATAACCTTCGTGCTGATTGTCGCACGAATCATGCAAGAGATCCCAAAGGGACGACGGATCTTGGAGGGGCTTTTCCTGGGATTTGGAATGCTGTTCTTCCTGATAATTGGTGAGTCTTCTGCCAGACATTTTGTATTTATAAAATGCTATTAATTCCTACAACCTTTTGCTAGGTGGGTTTTCCGATAGGTACCCAATTACCCATTTAGCATACAACAAGAATAATATAAAAGGGAAACGAAGAGATAGTTCATTCATATAAACAAGTGATTTCTCCATTAATAAATAACACTTCGTTTCGAACTCGTCTTTCCGCTATAGCGTGTTTTTTTGTCGTTCATTCACGTCTCCCTCACATAGAGACACAAAACTTATAATTGGAATATCAAATATCATTTCCAAAATGATATTTGAATGGTAAAATCCTCTGATAAATTGTTAAAGTTTCCTAACTTACTGTTAACTTGTCCATTGGCATTTCGTAATGTGGTTTACTGATAGCGTGAAAATGAGATTGTAATGTGTTAGACGTCCAAACCAACACACCTTAGTGACGTAACCTCTGAAAACGCTTTCCACATACAACTGCGTGCTTATTTAAAGCAAACCAGCTTAATAAAATATGTCATGGGCATTTTCATTTTTACTATTCTACGTCTAGATATTAATAAGAGACCTTAAAGAATTTTCTCCTATTATTAGTCCTGAAATATTTTGTGCCTCAGAACAATCTATTGTCAGAACAATATGCATCTCTTAGAATTTGCTATGGTTTATTTTCAAGGCTGAGTTCGTAAGATTCAATGATGCGATTGTTTAAAATGGTAATGGATTGTCATAATTGGTAGCCTTTAATTTGCCTTTATTGAAAATTCTGTTCTAAAAGTCTGATAATTGTTTAGGTGGACTGGAGCTGGCGTCGCTTGACTCCGTGCCTCGCAACCTGATCGTGAACGCGTCTGTACTAGGCAGTCTGTCACTGGTGGTCGCCGCCTTGTTCCTTGTAGACCTCATGGGGCCCAGGATATACACCAAGACGTCACAAGCCCAGACCGACCCTATATCCTCACCTAAAGTCGATAAGAAGGTCTCCATAGCCAACCCTCCCACCACGAACGGATTGAACGGACATTTACCTGAAAAGCAGAACGGACTGAACGGTCATTTACCAGCTGACAGACCCAAAGATCTAAATCTCGATGTCACAGACGGCAAAGATAAGGAGACGAGAAAAGAAACGAAACTTCTAGAAACCTCCCTGGACGGAGACACGAAGCTCGATATAGATGAGATGCTGGAGAAGACGAAATTCGGTTCGCTGAGGAACGGAATCGAAGGCGGCAACTATGTCAGACTATCAGATCCTATATCGGAACCGGACAGGTTACACTACGAGCGCGAACTCGCTAAATTCAACGAAAGATACTTCAGAGATTTCCTGGACAACTTCGCGGGAAAACTCACAGTGAGAGAGAACTACCTACCTGAACCTCACACGCCCGTCTTCGCTAAAGTGAAGACGGGACGCTTGAAGAGTTACGATGAGGAATCTACCTACGAACGGAACCAATCAAACGAGAAGAAATCGCCTTCCAAAGTGAAGACTGTGCCTTCTCCCACTCTGCAGCAGTTGGAGGATTATTTGAAGAGTTCATCGAGAACTCGCCGGGCTGACACGCCGGCCCTGTTCCCCATGGAGCCCATAGAGGAAAGAGAAGCAACAGACACGGAAGGCAGGGCGTCGGGCACTCCGACCGACCCCGGCTATGTCCAGTACACGGCGGGACGCTGGGCGGACAAGCATCGCGAGCTCAGGACTCCCAGGCACAGTCCTACGTAACAGTGACGAAGTGATAAGAACTCAGTGATAATAACTTTATCAATATTGACTGACCAAATCCACCTATGAGTGATGTGAGTGAGCCATTTAAGTTTATTTAAGCACTAATATATTTTTAGCAATTAGGTAAAGTATTTAATTATTAAAAGAATTTAACTCCCATGTCGTTTTTTCAATTGCATATTTTTGTTTCTCACATGAAAATGATTTGAACAATAGAATTAACGGGCAAGGTAAGACGTAAATATTTAATGGAAATCTCGGCTTCTCGGAAGTTCGTTGCTCCGTGCTAAGTGGAAGATTAAACTTAATTTTAAAATAATGAGCGTGCGACACATGCCTTTATCCTTGCGAGATAACTACACACGCATTTGGATGTGATAATGGAGGGCACTCAATCTTAGCACCATTTTAATTATGACACTTCTAGGCTGATTTAATGTTGCTTTGAAGGAAATTACGCAATTATCCAGTTGTTTGTGGTAGTTAGCTGTTTATGTCTGTGATTTAGGTCCCGAACCGGAAATTTACCCATAATATCCTCATTTACGAAGCTAGTCTACGAACTTTACTTGGAAAAGTAACGATTTGGCGCAGGCGTGGCTTCCTATCAGAATTGCCTATTGCCTTTTGCTTGTTTTTATTTTCATTGAAGGATTCCAAGTTTCATGACAAACCGAATATACATCCGCCTCAAAACAATAATTAATTCTCAAACTTGGATTGTAATTATCCGCATCAAAGTTCAGTCAAACAAAAACAATTCTTTTGATGTTTATCAAAATAATCCACGATCATTAATATTCATTAGTCATTGCCTACACTTTTTATTATCAAGTTTTGTAGTCAAATAGCTCAGCAATTTTTCGTAGAATGCATCCATCAGTAATGTTTCTTACTGAAAATAGCTAATTCCAAACGCATTATAGCCAAGTTCAAAATAATTATATATTATCGGACTGTATAGAATCTATAAACTTACACGATTGATTGATTCTCTTGAAAAGATTTCACAATCACAGCTGTTCATTAGATCCGCTAAAACAACGCGTCATTGAGATGGCCGTGCTAACAAGACCTTCCAGGCGAAAAGCATGGTTCATTGAAGCTGAAACGACTACATTTACTACGAGTTAGCGATTGCTAACGAATGTCAAGAGCGCTTTGAATATTACAACATTTTACTACCATTCATAAAATTTTATCTTTTCATGTTCTTTAAATTGATATTTGTTGAATCAATTATGTTATCGAATGTTTTACGGATTGATATTTTGAAAGCTTCTTGAACTTTTCAGTTGATCCATAAAAGGTCCACTTGCACTTGGGGCTTTCAACAATTTGTATCAAAAATTATTGATTCAATTTGCTCTAATTCCAACTTACTTAGATAGTAAGTAAGAGTTTGTATCGTCCAACTGCAAATCTTTGTAGATCATTATTAGATCAGGTAATTTTCAATAACTTACCGGCAACAAAGTAACTTACATTAGTAATTTGTCCAAGCTTATGATTATGACAACATGCCGTAGGTATAGCGTGCTGATGTTCAGTGACTCAGATAGCATATATTCTCATAAAATGTAAATTAATTGTTATAAATTATGTAGAGGCTTGTTCTCACGCTAAACCGACCTCGCAGTGACTTGTCAATACGTAATTACAAAATTACGGAAAATAGCCACAATACCTGCAATAAAACTAAAACAGTAGTGCCAGATCAGTGGGAACATTAAAAATAAACCGGTTATGTACCAATTATGTGGTTAGACTATGTTTAGTTAGAAACATGTAAAGGTGATTATTATTTTGTTAAAATTGCAATTGACGTTGGAGGTAACATAGGAAGTAGGTACACGAATCATTTCTTGAGTCACACAATCGCGTGGAAGAACGTTTTTCATGAGGAAGGTAGGTCAAGCAATTCACTGTACCTATAGTTTAATATTTGGTGGATATTGGTAATACTGGTAATACCAAGGTACCCACTTGCGTCAGTGCAGTGTTAGGACCTCCGCAACTTGACAAGATCCAAGATCCAGGACTAGGTATTGGTTCGGTACCAGCCAGACGATCTTAGATCAACGAAAAAAGTTGAACCAAGACGACTATCTAATTACCAGATGCACTCTGGCTTCAGAATTAAGAAGGTATAAGAAGTTAATTAGGTAAGTGATTTTAATAAATATGTGCTACTTTTGGCGTTTCTATATGCGGGGTCACGCATTAGTGGTAGCCTCGGTCGTCTTAGACAAAGGACACTTTTTAACGCCTCGTGGGAATGGACCCGCGCCGTGCGACCTTCGCACATCCACCCGAGTCTTCTATTGCTGTCAGTTATGGGTAGATACCTCGAGTGGTCAGCTTAGAAATTTTACGAATAGATAGGATCGCAATACTAATGTAATGCTGACTTTATTAAAGGTTATTTTATGTGACTGAACCACTCTCATATTTAAGTAATTAGGTTTCCTTCTTTTATTTTCTGAAGTAGCTCTTATTTCTAAATTTTTGTTTATTGTTAAATGTTTAATGTAGTACTCTTTTTGTTTAATTTATTTATTTTGCCATCTCACTGTATAGGTAACCGTAATTTGTAAACCGGCCTCCCGCGACACAGGCTTGCCTCGTGCGGGGACCACCAGTATATCTATGTCCAAATATGTGTTTCTGGTAATAAATGATTTTGTATTTGTATTTTTGTAATTAAAGACAAAGATGAAAGTAGGTAGGTACTTTATACATTTACTCCTAATAATGTTATTACTACTTGCACACGCACTATACCCAGGTAGGTACAGGATGGGGCAAAAATTTTTGGCCTTTGAAATATACAGATTGATTTCTGTCTAACTCAATCTTTCCACACAAATACTCTGTTGTCCTCTTGTAATTTTGATAGGTGAAAGAATGCGGTAACTGACTGTTAGTTATTGAACTTAATTGGGTGCAATAGGTGAGGGTACAGAGATCAGATACTTTGTTAGAGCATTATGCATTGTACTTTGCATGCACTGACCTACTTACTCTGGGTCTGGGTTTCAAAAACGTTGCTAAAATTTTGAACTACACGCACTTTTTCTGCTAAGTTTTTTGGAATATCTAGGTATAATATAAAGGGATAATCTAGAAATTACTTGTGGACTGGATTGAGCACGGTTTTAAAATAGCCAATAAGGTGATGCTGATAGGTATTGTCTCAGATAAAATAAACAACAAACATTTAAAAATATATTTTTATTGATATCTACAATACATTCTCAAATACATGGAATATTCTTCGATAATTATAATACATCGTACTAAAATATCTATAATTCAAGTACAATAACATGACTCCGACCTTGAGGGTCTTTGGATTTTTCATTATAATCTATGTTTTTATATATTATTTTAACAAATTGTATACTTTAAAATTTAAATAGCACCTTTTCAAGAACATCAGAAGTATAAAAGACGGTTGTTGCGAACCTAGAAAACACGGTTATGTAGGTATGTTAACCTTTACCTTTCATTTTATGGAAATAGCAATACTATTTATAACATAATACGAATTCCATAAATACATTCATTGATTACATAAAGTTCATGATAGTCTTATCATTTAACTAGATTTGATTTTAAAACTTAATTCCTTAGATCAGTTGGTCTTGGTAAATGTTCTACTCTACACACATCAACAAAGTCTAGGGATATCTTAGTACCACATTAATTTCGCTTTGATATTTTAAAATCTTGTTTGTTTTCATTAAAAGTTTATACACCGATTGAAACCTCTTTTATTCTATTTTCAATTTTTTTTAATGGAAATTAAAAAAAAAAGAATTATTAATAGTAGGGAGGCAAAATTGTTAGAGGTGTGTTTCGACGAGAAAAAATTAAATTGTTTTATTGAAATTAATTATTGAAAAAGGGATTGTATTGTTTTTATTTTATAATTTGTTGGGCCGTATGAGTTTAAAGAGCAATTTTACATCGTCATTTGAGTCGAGGTGAAACCCGTGAGCCGTGGGCACGTTAGAAAATGGTGCTATTTAACGCGTTGTTGCTGAGGCCATACACGCCAGCCAAGACGTGATAACAGGATTGTGATCACGTTATCTTAGTAATAGGGATGTAGTAAAACTGCCCAAGGTTAGATTCGGTGTTACTACGCAGAGACAGGATTGATTTTTCCAAATGACCGCTAGAAGACCACTGAATTTTACAGCGATGTAACTAGTAAAAAGGCTCTAGGGGGACCCCCAGCTGCTGATAAGCGTCCAAACCGTGCAAATGAGGTTGCATGAAGTTGGTCTTCATGTTCAAAGACCATTGCATGTTACAGCGTTGCGACGTGGCAATCGCGGTCGGCTGCATTTGCGAGCTCGGGAGCATTTAACATCGAGTGACAACATTGGTCTTTGGTACTGTTCATTGATGAGTTCCGGTTTAATTTTCATCCGGATTCAAGAAGAACACGCGTTTTGCCAAACTCTAGGAATATTTAGTCGCCTGCAGCACCCTCAAGAGGTCCTCCCATACCAAGGCGGAACAATCACGCTTTGGGCAGAAATTCGTCTTCGCGCACGAACCCAGCTCGTTTGGATCCAAGGCAACATGACTGCACAAAAATACCACGAGGAGTTACTAGAGTCTGTCGTAGTCCCGCACAGAATCCAAATGTGCTAAGAACTTTTACTCAAACACGATAATGCTAATGTCCATACCGCGCGGGCGCTCACCGACAACTCCGCAACAAGAAATTGGCAATTTAATTTTAAGTATCAACCAAAAATATCGATGTGTAATTAATGTAAGAGGTAGCAACACTAATTACTTAAATTTAGATTTTAAATTTAATAAAAAATCAGTAAGAAATTATTATTTTTATCATACAAATTTTCTATGGAGTTAAAAAAATAATATTATTAATATTAAAAACAAAAGAATTACATAATGTTTTATTTTATTATTATAGACCTTAAAATTACCTACCATTTTGCCTTTTACTGTTTTTAAAAATTCTTTACCGATTTTTAGATATTTGATGAAATGTACAATATCCCTAGACTTTGTTGATGTGTGTACGTGTACTTAAAACTTGCATTACATTGTTTACAAAATATATAAAATACCTAAATCAATGGAATGGAGTACACTAATACCATAGAGAATACCTAATTATAATATTGGAATGTGATTATTGGAAAGAGGGGTTATCTTACACTAACTTTAAACATTAAAATAATGACTAAAATGAAAATAGAAATATTGCCTACTTCGCATTTGTGCCCTAAAGTCCTATTATCATTTCAATCAAATATTACAAAATCAGATCTGTAAAGGACGGATTCATACACTCGGAGACAAATCATAATATTGTTTGCTCCTTCACTCGCACGAGAGCGAAAGAGACAATGTTACGATTCGTCGGCGAGCACAGAGTTATGTTGAGGTAAAGAAACGTATACAAGCTGTTAGCTAGGCGTTACGTATATGATACACTGCACGAACATCCTGACTGTCCATCGCCTTATTTACAGCTTAGGTGTTGAACGCTGAAACAAAAGAATAAATGGTTTTTGATAAATATTTTAAACACATATGTGTATGATAACTCGACACTAATGAATTGTTAGAAAACTTGCTTTTTAATGTAACTTTTAATTTAGCACTCTTCTCAAAATTTCCATTCATATGATGTACTAGCAGCGCCCCTATGCGCCTCGCGGTTTCACCTGCGTAAATCCATTTCCCAAGGGAATATCGGGATAAAAAGTCACCGCGTCACATACCCGTGTCGGTCACAAGTCACAACCCGCGTCTGTCCCAACCCGTGTCTGTCACAACTCGTGTCGGTGACATACCCGTGTCTGTCACAACACAACACAACCCGTGTCTGTCACATACCCGTGTCAGTCACAACCCGTGTCAGTCACAACCCGTGTCAGTCACAACTCGTGTCAGTCACATACCCGTGTCAGTCCTGGTGTCTCGCTGCAGCGCGACGTACTGCCGCACGAGACGCGCCACCTCATGCGCCTGCTCCGCCTGTAACCTCGTCACGCGCTGCTGCAGTAGCGACCCGCATTTCACGTCCAGGAACAACGTGCCGTCTTCTGAACGGACCTGGGGAACAACGTCTTGTTTAAAACGCGCCGTCAAAAGAACGACGAGGGGAACGGGAGGGGGTATGTTTGCGCTTGGGTCGCTCGCTCAAGAACCAATGGCACGCGCTAAATCAATGGTTTGAAGTGCGCCGCATTACCAATCCGCCAATCGGACCTAAGATACCTAAAATCGATTACTGCGCAGCTTTTCCCCTCAGCGTTCTTTTCACGTTGCGCGACCTACGACGGTCAACATATTATTATACTTAAAAGGAGGCTTCGATCACTGTTATGTTTTTTGTACATTAAGTTAATACCAATAAAGAATTTGTTAGTATGTTGCGTACCTTCCTAGTAGATATAAGCTCTGCATACGGCCAATGCGTGTCTGTCTCGTGCGTGGCGGGATGCAACAGATGCACGCCGCGGCGGTTGAGCGCCAGCACGTGCTCGCGCCACTCCCCGCCGCTCCCCGCGCCGGACACGCGCCGGACAGCGAAGAACGATGAGCCGAATAGTGGCCAGCGGGATAACACCTGAAAATAAGATTGTAATAGTTGATATATCAAAATAGGCAATCCTATTCAAGGCCGTCAGATTCTTTAGGAGATTGAAGATCCTTAAAATGTTCAATAGAGGATTGTCTCAATTGGGGTACAATTGATGTTTTAGGGTCATTCGAATCGGTCTATATTTGTTTACATTAGCAATTTTGAAGTCGTTAAGAGAAGTGTCAGACTACAGTTTCTTCAGTTTTTTTTTAGTAGGTACCTACAACAATTTACTAGTCCATATCTACTGCAAAAATTACTAAAGTTTCCTGCACCACACCAGAGCGGGCCTAATATATGCACGGATTTGGTCGTCGTCGGCAAAATCTTCTCTCCTGCTCTAGCATATTTCGGTATATCATGGCATTATCGTGACTACAGCCTAGTATTTCTTTAAACTATAGAGTATTTATTTGAACTATTCAAGTAGCTGGTCTTACCTGTAGAACTTTGGCTTTAGCAGCGGCAGGCGTGAGGGTCCTCACATGCGGCCACTCCGCGGCGACCCACGCGGCCCACTTGGGGGGCCGGGGGTCTCTCAGCGCTAGCAGCGGCTTGGGCAGTAGGTACTTGAGGTCGCGCGGCGCCGGCGGGTCCGCCAGGCCGGCGGCGCGGTGCAGTAAGGAGGCTACTAGAGCTGCTTCGCGGAGGACCGGGCTGGCGGGCGCGCCGCCGCTCGGGAGGACGAGGAGGAGACCTTCTAGGTAGTCGGGGGCCACCTGGAAATGGTACATGTCATATGATTTCCACATAGGATTATACATGACATTCTGGGATTGTCTAATATTGGATACGTAATAGGACTGCTGGGATCATGACTTAAGTGAGTGGTGCCACACACTGCAACAGAAGATGAGGATGTACACCGTTAGCTAGCGTACATCGTTCGTTATACGAACGTAGGAATCAAGTCGGTACTGCATATGCATGCAGTACCGACCTGGCTCCTTCGTTCGTATAAGCAAGTGGACAACTTTGGTGACGGAATTATAAGGTCGCCTAGAAAGAAAGAAAGATTGTATTTTCAGACAGCATCAGTACTGACCTGGTTGAAGAGCACCTCGGTGTATAGCGGCGGCGCGTCCGGTTTGAGCGGGTGATGCCACACGCTGCGGCAGAAGATGAGGTAGAAGGGATGGTGCGCGCGCTGCAGCTCCGTACTAACATCCAGTACGTACTCGTCACCAGCGAGTGGCATGGTCAGCGCGTCGCCGGCCACGATGCAGTATAGAGAGAACTCGGCGCGCTCCGCTTCCGATTGGACGCCGATCTGGAATGTACGGGAGTGTAACGACTTTTGTAATGGATTGCCGATGAGATTGTAGCATGTCTGGCTACTTTAATTCACGCCGATATATAATGTAGGTGAGGGGGAGAATCGAACAGATTTAGAATGCACGCCGTTTGGGAATGTGAGTCGTCGCGTCGTATGTGACGAAACTTGAGATGGATAGCGGCAGATATGTTGTAGGACCCCAAGGATCACTTAAAATTGTACAGACTTTTAAGCTAGGTGACTCTATTGCCTGTTCCAACGCAACTCCCTACACCAGGGAAAGAATTAGGCAAGAATCTAGAGGCCTAGCTTTTTTTTTAAAAGCGATCTCTTAACAATCGGTATTATTGAATGAATTATATTTTACTTACAAGTGAGCAAAGCTCATTGACAATATCCTGAACGACGGTGGCGCAGCGCGTGTTGACGACACGCTCGGCGCCGCCGGGCAGACGGTACAGCTGACGGCGCGCCGAGCGGCCGGCAGAGACGGCCGTCACCTCCTCCACGCTGGGCACGTTCTTACGGCCGCCACAGCGCAGCGTCTTGCGCAGGTTGGCGAGGCAGACGGCCGCCGTGCCCTGGCACGGTCGTCGACGGTCAGCGGCTGCCGCTGATAGGTATTCTACTAGGAACGGCCTGGAAGGAAACGGGAAATGTAGCCAAGCTTACGAGGTATTGAGAAAAAGCTAAGTGTGGACCAATGAATAAGTCGGTCGATAAATATTAGGTACTCAACCCCATGTGATATGAAGTAGTATAAAGGCTAGCGTCCACTAGGCGGATCGGGCCGGGCCGCATCGCAACGCAAAAATACGCCTGGCTATGTTTTGTATGAAATATCGTTTATTAGCGACGGATCGGAGCGCGGCGGGCGAACGCATTGCCGGATCGCTTCGCAGGCGTATTTCTGTCGGCGGTGCGCTGCGACCCGCCCCGATCCGTCTAGTCGACGCAGGCAGGCGGATGTAAGCGCACGTGCCGTGCTAATAAAAATAAACGAAAATGAACGAAGAACTGCTTATTTCTTTAGTGCAAAAGTATAGAGAACTGTATGATCTAGGAGACCCTAGATATCATGATGAGCAGCGGCGCATGAATATATGGCTAAAATAGAATATTTATAATGGCTAAAATAGAATAATAAATAGAATATTTTGCTCTTCCTCAAGAAGGATTTGAAACCATAACATCTCTTCGTCCGAGCTGTCCATGGTAGCGCGATGTCAGTCCAAGCACGAAAACACGTCTGTAAGATCAAATCCGCTTAGGCGGTTCGCCGCGTCCCGTACAGTACAGGTGGACGCAAGAGCATCACAGAACCGCGGCCCGTTCCAATGCGACCCGCCCCGATCCGTCCCTAATGGACACCAGCCTTAATATAATTATACTCGACACAGCTGCCAAAGAAGAAATGCTAGATCAATTTCGTAGCTTGAGCTCATTCGATTATTGATCACAAGCTTGCTGCAATAAAGAATAAGGCCAAATATGGTGCGATAGTATCGCCACAGGTACTCCTCATTGCAGCAAGTTTGAGATCAAGAATCGAATTTGATCACAAGCTTGCTGCAATGAGAAGTACGTCAAACTTCAAATTTGACCTAACTCTTCTTAATTAAGAATAGGGCCTTGCATTACCTGAGTGTCTCTGAGCAGGTGAAGTATGCAGCGAGGATGGACATGAGCCGCCAGGCGCGCTGGCACGAGTCTTGTGATGGCGAGCGGTTGGACGTTGTCTGCTTCATCAGCTGGCAGTACACCTCGTCGCGTAGCTCCGGTACTGAGTGGCAGTGCTGTAACGGGGAAATTAATATATTCATCAAAATTATGTAGGATTATGGTTTCCAGAAATGCTCTGCGAGGATCCCCTTCGAAGGTTTCTTTTCCGATTTTCCATATTTTGTTATGAGTTAACAACCTACACAAAGTTGTTGTACCTACCTTTATTAACTGGTCACTACCCATAGTTAGTTCAAAACTATCAGTCATCAGTCATATTATCATCGTTTTGAATATTATAAACACTTGAAATGGGATATTTACCATAACTCTTTGTATAATTGGTTTTTGCAATCACCATCGAAAACAATGGCAATTCATTAACACGGTGTAAATAAATTAGGATAGTTCTCATTTACACTATTATTTCAAACAAATCCTAAAACGATTACCCCTCGATGCCTTCGTAACTTCAAATTACGGATTCAGGCTAAAAACACATTGCACAGCCGAACATTTCATGCGAGAAAGTTGTTACGTCCGCTTTAATTCCGTGCTCCGTCATGCGATAAACGTTACTTCCAGAATGTTCAGTAACGGCTAGTCTCAATAATCTATCTAAATATCTCTGGTTGTGCTTACTGTTGGTAGATATTTGACACATTTTGTATGGAAGTAATTTCAAATATCTACCCAGAGTAAGCTAAACCAAAGATAGATAGATATGTTATTGAGTCTGGCTGTGACATGTAGGTAATCTGTGCTGTAACTTACCATCAGAACTGTGTAGACGCACTTCACTTCTGTCAGATCCTGGTGCAAGTTCCTCTCGTTTGGCTGCAAGTCTCCACAGTACGCTCGTATGCAGGTGAAGCATTCTAACGCTGGAGGAGCCAAGGCAGGGGGTAGTCGCAACAAGGGCGCGCGGAGAGGCGTCGCCTGCCATTTCACCACATCTGTCTGCGCTTTCCAAGTCCATTCGTTTCGTTTGGCTTTGCTTTTCAATGATGAATCCGCTTTCAGGATTTCAAGTCTGCAAAGATAACAATGGTTATAATGCCGGTAAGTTTTTAAGAGTAACGGGAATGTAATGCGGGGAAATGGCAACGGCACGTTGATAATAATCGTGCGCGTGGGTACTTAGCAGGGTATTAAAAACTTTAATACTCGTTAGTATCGCACGCTTTCGAAACTAAGATGCAGACTCATGTAGTTTAACTAATTGTCAAAATGTTCAAATGCAGGTAACGCAATCTAATCCTTTCTTATATAACTTGTGATCATTGTTCCATTCTTTATCCGAGCTAGGCAAACAAATTATTTATGTAATTATTTTCAGGTAAAAGTTGAAACATTAGTTTAATAAATTGTGTGAACGTTATAAGGTGGTCTTTGGTAAAACTAAGAAAGTTTTCACTTTACATACGCGTGCGTGTTCCATCACATAACAAAATTCACACACGCAGCGTAAAAGCACCCCATTGTGTGGCGAATATAAACATTGTTTTCTAGCATACTCGTAGTGTACCGGAAGTACCAAACACTGTCGCTGCATTGGATGCAAATGATAGTGCGTGAGTCGGCCACACTGATTTTTACACAATACCTTTGGATAGGGTTGGCTACTGTTGAACATAATGGTGTCGTAACTTCTGATTAAATACAAGAATAATAATATTGATAGAATCATCGTAGTGACATAGTAGGTACGGAAGGTATGCATGAAGTAGGTACCGTCCTTTCTTACGTCCTTTGACGAAGGATCGTAGGACTTTACACAATATATTTAAATGAGAGCCGAGACCTTTATTGAATAGTTTGGGGGTGACCCTTTGCAAAGTTTAGAAAAAAGGAACAAAGGTTCTTCTGCTCTTTTTTTTACTTAAAATGCATTTTGTGGAAGATAAAAATGCTGGCAGCCCTACAGGCCGACGATTAGTCTGTGCTCACAACCCGTGACCAATTGCTGTTTGCACAGCCAACGTACCAACCTGCAGCGACCACTCTCGCCCTTTATTGTTTCTCACTGGCTCCAAGATAAAAGATAATCAGAGAACCCATAAAATGTTTCAGACACGGCTAAGAAAATACGAATAACATTTTACGTGCCATTATCGGTTGATAACTTAATTAGCAAAACTTCTATGAAAATAACTTACCTCGGCAAAAACATTTCAAAAAAAATATAAAACTAACAATAACTAATTGTTTAAAAAATAAGCACAGATGAGTTTTTGTGGAGAATTAAACAATATCACAGTCGGTAACTGCCTGCGCTAGCGATTGATTAATCGATACATGATCCAACTAACGCACAAGCTAATGTAGAAAGCCGACGGAGGTGGTAAACGGATCGGGAAATCCTTAATCTGCTTGTAATTTTGTTATAACCCCTGTTACGTATGAATGTAACATAGTAAGTAATTATGTAAACATGCATGTTGAAAACAGTCAAGGTGAGGTAAACGACGATGAACAAATTTTACCTCAAGGTACGTCAAAAATCTGAGAGAAATTGATTTAAAATAGGTAAACACTTGAAATTTGTACCTACTAAGTGCTAATAGAGAGAACTATTCAGTTGAAAAGTGTGATGTTAAAACGAGTAAATGATCTCACAAGACAGGAACGATGGAGTCGTCTTCTTCGAAGTCGCCGGCCAGACTGTCACCCGACATGATTTCCGAACCGACCGACATGACCGCAGCCGATCGCAAACTAACACTATTCATTCGAAAGTATCGAACTCCAACAACAGTGAGGAAGCATTTTTGTTGAATAATTTACCATACATTTTGGTTTACGAATGGTCAGGTTGTAGGCTAAAACAATGTTACATCTACTTTATGTAAAGTAAAGCTCCTTTCGTGATGCCTAATAGCGTAATTGGCTTAGGTAACCTGTCAATCTAACTAATACAAATTAGGAATAGAAATGTCCACAATGATTTAAGAAGTAGCCTAGAACACCTCATAAATATTTCAATCTATTTAGTTATGACAAATTAATTTGAAACAGTGTTACGCTTAATCTTCGGGTGGATGGTACGATAAATTTGAGACAGACAAGCACACTATCGTAAAATTGAATGGGAAAACAAATTTAAATTACAAACGAGTAGGTAAGTACACAAAAAACCAAGGACGATAAAAGTCACCACACGACACACACTGATCCAACTATCACATAGACAAAACACACTTTTGTTAAACGTATCCGGGAAATCACCGTCCATTGGTGTTTGATAAAAACCGAGCGAAGTGAAAATCCGTTCGAATACTTGCATTCGGTACTTGAGCCTCGTCGCAGCAGCACACGGCATGGTCGAAGGTTACGTCTCTTCTGCCGCCGCGACCTCTGTGCGTTCCGCGCGACCGACACTTCTCAACTAAGCAGGGCTGTTCCACTTTTGCGAACTGTTTTTATGGTGCATTGTTTGGTGGCTGACAAAAGTGTTACCTAAGCCGAAAATCTCGTTGCGAAAAGCTTTTGTTTTCTTATAAAGATGTGAAAAATCTGCTGAAGATTGAAACTGTTTGGTACCAGTGGAATCATGTGCATGTATAGAGAAATATCTATGTTTCTTTTGTATTCTGTCGATAATTGGATATCATTCGAGTGTGTGTGGGGAGTTAGGAAGACACGAACCATATTATTAATGAGTGCATCTGAGCAAACAATCGAAGCGAAACCTGAGTAGTCATTGTTGCGTGGCAATTGGGGCAGAATATGATTGTTTTCGCTCATATTTCGGTTAAGAAACCCCTCTTATAAAGTCGTAATACGGAAGATGTGATAATGTAAATTTCAAAATAATTGAGTCCCCTTCTTACAGGTACCTCTGGATTATGAAATTACCATAAAACTTGATTGTGGGCCCTTTATGTCTCATGTATTTGGCAACCCTGTGATGCCATTATGAAAGATAAAAAGTGAGCAATGATTCCTCTATTGCGTAGGAATCCTGCATTCAATGTTAATAGAACCCACGGTTTTTAGAAAGCATTGATGGAGCTACAGAGGCGGGGTAGGGAAACGTAACCGCACGGCAATTAAAAAGGTTAATGATACGATCATACGAATGTCCCGACACGTAGAACGAATAGGTACACCTAATACGTGTGTCAGTCGCAAAAGATAAGAAATTGACCTAATCGTAAAAATAAATTTGAGAAATGACCTGGTTATTATGCGTTTTGCAAATTAAGGTAAATATGAAGCAGATTAAATCGATTTGATCTAGATACGATGTAGAAAAGTCGATATGTTTAGGCAGGTTGCTTTAAATATTCATATTACTATAATGAATTCTTACTCGTTTCTTACTCGTTTAGAGACTAGTCTAAACCTATGTTCAGTGTTCATGTAAAAAGTAGTTAAATAGAATATGTCAAGATCTTTCGACTATTGGTAATATTAGCCTGCCTAAAACATAACTAATAATTTGTTTCAAGCTACATGATTACAACATTACATTTAATTGTTCTACAAAGCTGTTTTAAACTGCTTTATTCAGAACATTCTATTATTATTCGATAACTTTTAATGATACACTTTGCTTGTTTTTACATTGTACCCCGACACGGCCCGTTAAGTTTGGACTTCTACTGTTTTTATTCATAAATGCATTACTACCTACTACCTACCTACTTAATTAATTCAATTTAATAGGCATCGAAGTCAGTAGGTCGTGGAGCAGAATGTTTTGTGTACGAACTAAGCGCTTAGTTGGTCTGTGTGTCTATAATAAAACTGTTTCATGAACATTGTTAAAAAAGTGGACTCACTCAGGGCTCTGTCTAAAGTGGTCCACTGCAAACTGCAGCAATGGATGTCTACCATCGTGCTGCGGCGTCGACTGATCTCTCCTCTCGTCCCTATCTCGGTCTCTCTCGCGCTCGCGTGGTATCGGTGACGACGTCTGTCCTCTTCTCTCTATATGCTCTCTGTCCGTCTCGTCGCGAGAATCTCTAGATTCCCGCATCTCTCTGGAATCGCGCATCTCCCTCGAGTCTCGCACCTCCCTAGAGTCACGCATCTCTCTGGATTCTCGCACTTCCCTTGAGTCGCGAATCTCTCTTGATTCGCGCATCTCCCTCGATTCTCGCATTTCTCGTATTTCTCTCGAGTCTCTGGTTTCTCGAGACTCTCTTGGTTCACGGCTTTCTCTTTCTGGACGTTCTTTAGTGACTCCATTTGTGATTGCTTTTGGTTGGACCTGTAACAAGAATGAAACTGTTAAGGACCACATTCAATCGTCAGAAAATTGTTTGAGGATAACATCAAAAACAATATTTTGCACATGAATATTGAAAAACAACACTTTCTGACAACGTGGATAGTATAAAGCGATTATCTCAAGAAACATATTGACCAATTACGCTGATTCGTGCTGATAGAGACATCGCTCGGGAGCAGGAAAGCGTGAATGTACGGAGAATGCAATTAAGTTAAAGTAAGCTATACACGCCCAATCGAAGAAAAGCTGACTTTTCCAAATATTATACGCGAAAGTCAATATAACTACCTACAGACCAAATGACGGTTTGTCTTAAAGCCATGACGAATACCTAAAAAACTCTATGTCACCAGGGTTGAGGGCACTGGTAATATAAATCTATGTAAATAACTAATTTTGATAATACTTGAATAACCAATGTTTGAATGAAAATGTCTGGTTTGGAACACAGTTTGGTTCTTCATTCATTAGAAAGAAATGAGCTTTATTTTACCATAATATGAGTCACCTTTGGTATTCTTTTCAGGGTCTTTCTGCTCAACGTCCTGATAACTCCATAGAAATTTTCCATTGTAACACAAGCACTTATAACCTAACAGTCACTTTTCGAAGTTCATCGATAAATTCGGTCGATTTTAGTTTGTAATTTTTTGACGGTTCACATTGTCTCCTTGCACTTAGGTTCACATCACTGGCGTATAAGGATGTATTTTTTATATTAATTTCGTTATCGATATTTTATTTTCGCACAGCACTGGCGAGGCTCAGCGTAGATGTGCGCCAGCGCCGCTAGTTCGCGTGCCGCCATCCTAATAAATATTGATGCAATCTGGATATTGTGTTCGCTCCGATTAATAGCTAATTTCTTTCGTAATTCGAATTCTTTGCCTATAACTGATATTTCAACGGTAAATATGCTTTTGCATTATGAATTCAACGGCGACTCAAGCGTGATAGGCGTATATTTTGTTAATAATTAATAGCTTTGAGTTATATTTTTTCTACCTGCAAAAGACATCAACGCGCTTGTGCATCGTTTTTTAGTTTTCATTCTTTTAGAATTTGTAAGTAAAGTCTGCTCGTAGTCAATCAAATCATTGCTAGTGTTTTTAGTAACAATGTCTGAGGAGCGAAATTATTTATTAAAATCTTTTATAACAATCTTAGAATATGGGCTATTTACATTAACAAATCGTATTTACTTATAAATCCAACAGTTCTACTTGTCAACTTAAGACGGATGCTCTGAGCCTGTCTGCCGTGACCCGGCTCTTGGAAACTCTGCTCTAATTCTAGGAAATGATCACGGCAATTAATAATTTGTATCTCGTACCTTTCTCCATATTAGCGCTACATTTGCTAATGTTAAGCAAAACAAAAAAAATAAGTCCTCCACGTCTTCGCGATGTGAATTGCATTCAGTTTCGGTAAGGCGTTTGGTTGGTAATATTTTCTTGGCTGTTTCTTTTCATAAGGCGTCAGAAATTGTGCACTGCTGCTTCTTTTTTGTAACTACTTATTTATATTAATGCGGTATTTCTTCGTAGTCATAATTACCCCTATTGCAAAGCAATGTCAGGGTATCCATCCACCTACTAATAAGACCTTCTCCCCTATCCCTATAACCTTTCGAACAAAACTATCTGCGCAAAGTTCTATATCTAACTGAATATAAAAGTTTGCATGTCAGTAGGTTTTTGTATAAAAAATGAATCATAAAATCCACAAATTAGGTATTATAATTCCCGTGTTAGTATTTATAATGTTTGTGTTCACGAAAGCGAGGCAGAGGCGGAAGTTAGTAAATAAATAAATGATCCTTGTTGTAAACATAAATTGAAAAATTAGCATACCAAGCACTCTTTAAATTATTTCATTATGGCAACCGTTGATGCGAACGTAACGTTTAGCACCGCATAGATCGCGTGTTCGATGAAGCGTTCAATGCGTAAGTGTGAAGCGATGGAACGGTAGTCGCGTAACGTTTGGGCGTGTCGTTCTGCTAGGCCACCATACGGCTGTGAGCAGGTGATGAGTGTGAAAGTATGGAAATCGAGTTTTCCTTTGTAATCGACGTTTCCCTCGAGGAAGGAAGATGCTGTTTATGTATGAAAAGAGTACACAGTAGATAGCGGCAATAATAGGCTCCGGGAGTATTATAATTTTATTGTCAGATGGTTTTACTAGATATTGACATAGCACGAAAGCATTCATCAATATTAACATACAATGTTATTATTGACACGGTTTGACAGAGTTAATTTGGCCTTATTCCTCATCTCAATAGTACGACCGACGGCCTACAAAACCTTGTTATCGCCTCATTAGCGCTTTTGCGACGAGGTGAATACGACCATTGCTAAAAGTCCCTCAAATTTGACTGATGCTAGCAACTAGAGCCATCCACAGCAAGCCGGCTAATACTTCTGTTACTCGACCCAGTTGAGAAATTACCAACTTTATGGAATTATTGCTTTAGTTACCGAGCAGTGACGGTTACTGCTATTAGTAATGCTCAATAATAGTAAAGAAGCCAGACACTGGGGTCGCCGGGTTTGACTATTGATTTCAGAAGCCTAGTTTTCTCAATTTAAATGGTCTAACTAGTTGCGAAGGTATAAAAAAAAGTAAAGAAACTCCATTCCACTTTTTTTTAGTAGGCTTACCTACACACATGAAAAAAAAAAGTGGAATGGAGCAATTCCTCCTATTTTGAAATCTGTTAAAAAACTAATTTTATTTTTGTTTTATCATGCCCTGGCATTTGAAACTATTAGAACTAGATTCTTAGGAACCGAATTACTAAAGCTGCTCGGTACAGCACGTTAACACATAGTTGTAATAAGTACACGACACGGAAATACATCACACATCACGACTAGTCACTCCACTTCTCAAGTTAAGGAACTAGCTTTTTCCGTAAGCAACTTGTAGACCGCTCTGGTTGGTATGGATTTTATGGTCCTCGTAATATTGATTTGAAGTTAAGTATGTAATCGTATCTAACATCGCTTATTCAGCCTCTAAGGAAATAATTATTTTAAAGTACATACTTATTTATTAACCTACCTTAGTAAATACCTAAACAATTAGACTTTTGATGATTTAAGATTTAAATAATTCATACAAACATGAATAAATGTTTCTTTCTAGTCTGCATATGCTTTCCATATGCTTGATCAGCCAATATCAACTGACACATACGGCGTGAAGAACCAACTTACCACGACCATGGGTAACGATGCAATTAGCTGGGGATTCATTAATTACTTTGATATGCATTGCGGTTATCAAGTTTAAATTCGAGGAAGTCAGACTAGAGCTAGACTTTCTAGTGTTCTATTTAACTAGTGGTTCATACCATTGGAATAATGTTCTTTGCTGAATCCTTTTGATAAAAATAACATAGTGTCTTTCAACAGGTACCTATGTATTTATGTGCTGAAAATAGAAAAGAGGTAAGTAACTTATCATTCAGTAGGAATTTTCTTAGTTTCCTACCACATTACTTAGGTACTACATTTTGAGAAGTGATTATTTTACGGTAGAGTAAATAAGCTGAATGAGTAATTTACGTTACTCTTTTATTCGAGTAGAGACCAAAATAATGAGTTTTAGTTAAATAAAATGAATTATACAATAATTTAGTTATAATCCTAATGAGCACGACAAAGACCGAGAGGTATAATGTTAATAATTCACTTAGTACAGTGTCAACCGCATACTACAAGTGCCGAGCCTGAGATGAGAACGCTATGATGTAAGTATAAAGTAATTACCACAATAAATCATTTGGAACTACGCGTTTACACCACCATTTAGTTAGTGTCATGACATCATAAATACGTGCGTTTATGTGACAGAAGACGCTTTCTCCGTGACGTGCTATCTAAAGATCGAACAAAAACTAGACAGTCAACATTGTATGACTATTTCATTTCTATTCTGTCCATCCAAGGCTACTTGGAAAAGATCGCTTTTAGCGATAAGGACGCATAATTTTTGTTTTTATCCTTGTGCTTTTTTTTTCTTCTTTCTGTCCTATGCCCGATATGGGATCAGCAAATCATGATTTTATTCTCTTGACACATTCTTCCCTCCTCATAACATAGGCAAACCACAACAATCCAATCGATTCATGTTTCTTTTAATTATGTTTAGTCTATTCTGCTTAATGCCAGGATATGATAGGTGTGTGTGTACGTTTCATAATGTATGAAATACACTAGTTTGCATAAAATTGGTGCAGTAGTCTCAGACACATGAATATTTAGTTTTTTTGCCTCATTGATTAATTGTTGCTGTGTGTTTTGTGGATTATCATTCAAGGCAAATATTATGATTTAAGCGCAATCGTATTTGTATAGACAAACATCAAATGTCATAGATAAGAACCACATAGATTAGTAACGTTTCAGTATTCGGGCATTAGTAAATGAATGATACTGTAATATTTGACATAGGCAGCAACCTTGCATTCGCTTCTACTGTTGACAAAAACATTAAGCTAAAAATCCTTGATCTTTTAACTAGGATAACAGTAAAAACATAATATTGTTATCCGCCGGTAGCCCATTTAACACAAGGCCAGTTATAGTAGCATTTAGATGCAATTTGTTAAATAGGAGACTTCCGTTAGATTACATAGATTTTACATAATGAGTCTGATTTTATATTTTAAGACTTTGTTACTTTGACTTGTTCTTAAACATCATTATCCAAACGTAAATTACTAAACCGTTGGTTTTATTTTCGAATAGGTAATTTTTGTTAATTTCAACGTATCTTTGAATAAAAGTAGAAGGTATTCGTTATGATTAAACTTGAAATCAATGTTATGAATATGCACAAAATATTTTATTGTACGTTAAGTGCCAAAAGATATAAGTTATATCAATTTATCTAATCGCTTTCACTTTCATCGAGCCAACACTTACGGAGATCATCAAAACTAATGCGCGTACGCATTTGCCGAAAACCATGGTTTATTATGTGTGGAAAGTGAGAGAGAGGGCCGGTCACGCTCTCTTTAATCTATGACAATTAGTTCACTTGGTTAGCCTATTAGGCTTCCTGGTGGGACAGACCACTTATTTTAATCAAAATATGAATGCTGTCTCTACGCAGCTGACTTTTGAGGTTCTCTTTGTCTTTTGTGGTGGCAGCTCTTTAACCATTGAACTGCATTGCCATACAGTTCTTTTACACAATAATATATAAACACTATAAAATCAATTATAATAGTGACCTTGTTTTCTCTAAAATAATTGTACTTTTCATCGAAAACAAACAAGTGTGCATGGCTAACAATAAATATTGCTATTCAACTCACGGTGTACAGGAATCATGGGCCAGTGAGCGCTACCCCTTGTATGGAGCCGCAGGTGTCATCAACGAATTATTGGGCGATTATAGCACTTATTGTTGAAACATCAGAGGTTTTGTTGCATCAACTCAAGTGAAGGTTATATTAACGACCACAACGACTGTCCCTAAATAACTTTTGATAGTACATCTTTGGACAAAAAATGAATGCATGCTCGACGGCATTGCATGAAACAACAAATAAAGTTACAAAAAGTAATTGTAGGTATTTATTGTCTAATCTAATCTACGGAAGTTCTATTTTAATCAACTCCAGTATGATTGCGATAACTACTTAACAAGATATTGTAATGATAAAGTGACCAACGAGACTCCTCGCGGAAATGAGAGCTAGACCACGTTAAAAGAAGTAAAACAGTTCAAGCCGTTATATCGATTGGGAACGAATATGAACGAATGGCGACACTTGGTAATCGATTTGTCTCTCAACGTGACGAGTAATCGTCCAGTATTTGTGTCACACACATCAGTTATTATTACTTTACAATAGATGTTTGTTTAGCAATCTATGTAAAGCGTTTGAAATAAGTGAATAAAACTGGTAGTGAGACCTACTGATAAAAATTAATAGTACAAAGGATTAGATAAAATTAGTATTCTATCAAATTATTTAAATATAATTAATTATAATAAATGACCAATTCATTGCACTATGAACCGTTATCAATACCCAAAGCCAGAATTTAATCAACTTCCACAATGGTACAGACGACTAAATCGCATAATGAAGGCTATTTCAGTTTTCCCACGGATTCGCTAATATGAGCCAAACCGTGTCGTCTGTTCGCATTAGGAAGCGGAAGCACGGTCCGAGTGACGCGGTTGTGAGGCCTCTGGACATTAGGCATGGTGGATTTGCTGGGTGACACTTTACACAATGGCTCTTCATTGCACACACTTTTGATGTGTTAAATAATGACTATATGCGAAATGTTTATAAACGCATGTAGGTATGTCTCCTAAGCATCCTTATGTTTTCTAAAAGGATAACTTTTGGAAGTTGTCCAAACTATTTATATTTCCATTGTCTACGCTGTTGTTGTAGGTATTTCAGAAGAAAATGTGGGTGTTACCTACCAGACAAAATGATGTGTGAGTATTTCAACTGCACGTAATAAGTACTGCTTTAAATAGAGTACTTTTTCTTTGAGAGGCGTGTAATGCGATTTACTGGCCTTGAAGACGTACATTCTTGACATCTCTATAATAAACATGAATTTATTGAGAGAAATTCGCCGTAAGTACCTAATATTACCGCTAAGCTTAGAGACCGGAACAGAACAGAGTATGCTATTATTTATGTAGATAGTACCTTCATTTCAAATTATTGAACTTTACTGAGTTATAATTTTACCTACGAGTGATATTTTACAATCTGGCTGATCAACTCTGTTGTTATATTTTGCTTGTGCCCAACGTTTTCAGACACCATTTACGGTCTTGTATTTTATAATACCTACCTATAAGTAGATCTAGTTGTTGACATTAAGTTAATGTCTATTAAAATATTAGCATTAAATTAATGGATGGGGCAACTTTGTTCCTTTACAAAGAATTAAGATAAACATTCAAAGAATAAGTATATAATAATAATTATACAGTTTTCTAATCACATAAAGGTCCATACGGCGTAATAACCCACAATTACTGTACAATTGACGTACCGATACGTATGCAATGACTTTCCCTTGCGAGCGCCACGGATCGACCACTCCGGTGTGTATGTGACGACTGTTTCACTTTTCAGTGCAATTACCGCCAAAATACACTATAGTGAAAAACACTCTGTTATTTACAAATATGTATGTATTTGTCTATGATTATACTTCCCTTGGATGATGATATCTGTCTGTAAGGCGTTGCTCATAATACCAATCATAGAATGCTAGCAAGTTAATGTCTAATGAACAACAATGGTAAGCCTTTTTATTTAGATTTAGATTACCTAGGTACGATCGAAACTAAAATATAAAAAGTAATATAGAAACAAATATTATGATAATATTAACATTTCATAAAAAAACAGACCGAAGAATCATTTCTCTGCTCTATTTCCCACTCGGCAAGAGAACCCTTGTTTTATTATGTACGGAAGAACGAAACCTACTGGTATTATTAATAACAGTTTCCCATCGCTTGAAGATTGAATGGATCTTTCAATTAAAGTGCCTGACAGCAGCAATGTGCCTCTAATTGTGATTCAAGCGTACTTGTTTACCTTGACTTGCAAAGGGTCGTGCTTGAGCACAGGTACGACGACTGTTTTATCATAAGCATTCCTTTAGCATTTCTGTTTGTTACACGAATTGCTATTATTTTCAAAGGTCTTTTTGGTGTTTGATATTGTGTTTGTGTCTCTTTGGTAAAATGTAATTATTTGCCAATATTAGTGCCTAAATAATAAAAAAGTAGTGTCTATAACACAGGACTGCTTACTTTGGGGCTAGATGATGATATGAGAACTACTAACTAGTAACTTGGTTGGTCAATAAGCAATAGATTGGGGTGTTTATAAAAAAAACTTACTGTCGTTACCAAGTGCGAATTCCAATACTATCAATAATGTCTGTCTATTAGATAACCGTGAATTATGCAACCCTTAGGTCATATGAACATGAATAAAAATAAAGGTCAAAATAACGATGAATTGCAGGATTTAGACAGGTATACTAATATAAGTGGAAGTTACACCACGTAGCAGATTTTGTAATGAGAAGGCAATAATTATGTTTACAAAAATAGTAGGTAGGTCCTGTCTATAGAGAAGGTGATAAAATACGATAAAAATATTGTGATTTGCTGTAAAAATTATACGTATTTATATTTACCTAATGTTGCAGCTTTCAAATGTTTTAATCATTTGTTGTTATTAGTGAAAATTATGATTTCAGAGGTAGGTATATTTCTTGGAACTGATTGATCAACTCATGAATAGTTCGATCACACAGCTCATAAAGGCAGATTGGAAAGTGCCGCTTGCGCCGGCGTGCACGACAAAAACTAAATAAATCGATTCGCAATTATCACGTTTTCAACATCATCGTATTTTGCAACAAAGTCACAATAAACTAATTTCACATGACGTAGCACAATGGCATTACGAAAACCTTACGTTGCATATTCAAAACCGCTGAAGTAGAGCAATAGCACAGAATCACAAGAGCAAGCTCGACTGACCTGGGTGTCGGTCTTATCCGTCAAGTTTTCAAATCTCGCGAGGATCGCCTTCACCGAAACCTTCGGCTCCGTCGATTCTTCGTGAATGGTTTCCATGTGTCCACTGGAGGATGACGAGAAGCTCTGCGGACATTTCTTTGTTTTATCGGAATTAATTTTCCGCCTCGGCGGGTCAAGATCACCACGGGTGTCGGCTCCTGAATCCGAGTCTTCAGGGGCCGAAGCGTCAGCGCTAGAGGCGGCTCCCTCGGAAGAGTTGATGAGGGAGTCCAAGCTGGGGGCTCGCCTTGGGGGTGAGAAGTCGTGCTCCTGGGGGTCAAGCTCGAGGCCGTAAACTCGCTGTAGATGCCTCCAGTTGTCGCGCATGGCTACGGAGAGGCGCGGGCGCTGCATGGTGCGCGCGAGTGCGCGGCCGCCGGCGGACTGCCGCGCGCGCACCACGCGCCGGCCTCGACCTCGTCACTTGCACCGACTGACATTTTTTTATCAGAGTCCAACATAGAGTTTATGACACCCAGTTCTCGGAATGCTGGTGATTGGAATAAGGTCACGATGCCGTGGTCTTCGGTGGATATAGTCATCGCCAGAAACGAATTACAGAGATACAATTAAAGATTCTTTAGGCACTATTAGTCAAAGAAGGACATCTTACCAAACCGACATTAAACACATACTAATGACATTTCATTCACACGACATTAGCTAGAACTAGAAATCTCATCATATTAGGGTGGATTTTCTAAGCTCACGATTCCAACGTTCCCTTTCACAATTTACGTGAAAACACCGGATACGCGACAATGATGATTCGCAGATATTTCCTTAATATCAACACTGACTGGTCGTGAGAGCATTTCAGTTTTTCTCAGTGTGTCCATTAGTGTAATAACAGGATAGGAGATTCCTTGTCACTCACTGGTTTACTATATCATCATATCAATCATAGCTATAACGCCAAAATAAACTTGGAGGTGAGTAAATCTTGATTAAATCAAGCATTCGCGGTGATGCAAGTTTACTCAGTACAAAATTCAAACATCTAAATTGAAAATTACCAGTGCTATAAGTAGTAGAAAAAGTTCAAAGAAACTTGTCGATCGCATTCCAGAGATGATCACTACGCCACACACAGATGAAGCATCACTTACTACGGCCAGGCGCGTGTCACTAGAATCTTAGCGGAACTCCTCGTAATGGAGGAGCGGTCACTTTAACGGACTGCGCGGGCGCAGATAATGCGATAGTTGGAGTAACGGTAATAATGTTTAAGGGTTCATTATTAAATTCGTTCCGGTGAATTGCTTCAATTGTCTCAGGGGATTGCAATGAGTCAGAAAAAGCTTAGTTATAAAATAGTTATCTGGAAAACTGTGAGCATTATCTCCCTGCACTTTTATTATTGCATAATTGTTTGGATTCATCTTTGTTTTATCAGCCGTCATTTCCACTTTAAGTCTCCTACACAGAGATCCTCCCTCCTACCTTCGAGTATGTGTAGGTACACTAGGTACCTAAAGAAAACTGCTTCATAGATTTTTGTTGATGATTTTTGACGATTATAATACGGCAAAACCCACGGTTTGATAACTGATAACTGGATGGTTTATTGCACTTTAGTGTTGAAAAACTATTGTTACGGTTAATTAGCGAGAACGAATTACACAATTATTACAACTGTATTAATCGCAAAGCATTTTTTATGAACAAAGAATTTTAAAAGCAAGTTTCCGTGTTTGCAAACTAGCGTGTTACAACTTAACTATGATTTATTGTCTTATTATCTTTGACGTGTAAGTAATCCTTCTAACAAGAAAGAAAAGGCAAATGACCGTGTATCGGAGAGATTAAGGTAAAGCCTTTGCACTGCAGTTGAAACAATGAGATAATGATAAAGAAACGAATATCGTCAATTACTATTTTAGTAGTGTTTATAAAAAACTAACGTTAAAAAAATGCATGGCCTTTTGATTTTCCTAGCAACAGTGGGTACTATTTACGTCATGTTGCCACGGTCACCAGTCAACTGCTTCGAAGATGATTTATTAGGTCTTGTGGTCTAAATTAGTAAAAAAACTTCAGCAACAAATAGGTGAGTATCAGAAGTGATGAAAAGATTGAAAATTGCTCAACGAAATCCCATGGTAAACCAAGTTCAACATTCAGTTAGATTCATCGACCATCGCCACGGCTACTTAGTATCATAACTTGTTACAGTTAGCGATGCCAATTACGAGCTCATTAAGAAAACTCATTGAATTGCAAATGAAGGCGATCTCTAGTAGTTATTGTTTAGGGCTATTGAACTGCCTTTTAGTCTGTGAATGACACTTCAGTTATGATCCCAATTAATTATAACACTGCGGTGAGACCACGTCGATGTCTTTGAGAAACTGTTAAAAGATAATAATTATACAAATAAACATACAGTTTTGAGAGTAAGAGATAGAATAAGTAAGAATCCCACTAATCCTAGGTAATATTGTGAGTAAAGTTTGTGAGTATGGATGTATGTGTGGATGGATGTTTGTTTCTCTTTCACGCGAAAACAACTGAATGGATTTAGCTGAAACTTGAAATATCCTACATAGTTTTTGACCTGAAGTAACACATAAACTTATTTTTATCCGGGTAGTACCAGGCATAGCCACGGCCGTGTTAACTAAAAAGAAGTGCTACTTTGGGGTTAATGTAATTACTTTTTGGAACGTCAATAACAAAATGAATGATGAATGGTTTATTCTAAACGATTTTTTATTCAATCAGCATATTTTTGAAGTTCTTCCGGCATATTAAGAGTTCCGTACAATTACATTATGTCATAACCAGCCATCGATCTTTTAATTCTCTATTATTGTGATTATGTAAAGCTCAAAGATGTTATATGAGAGAGAAGTAGGGACTTGTTGTTTCCTACGAATAAACAAGCACTAGCGAATAATTTGACACGATAATTATTTATATTTAATCAAGTCATGTCATGCATGCACAGTATCAGTTAAACTTGTGACATCTTCCTAGATGTAGCATCTTCTGTGGTGTCAATGATCTCCAGATCATTGACACCACAGAAGATACTGGTTTACCTTGCTCCAAATAATACTAGATAAGGTTTACCGCGGAGATGGCGGGACGAACTCGATGGCTACTCCTATAGCTGGCCGACACAAGCCCTACACCGCGGCGAATGGAAAAAGGGAAGGGAGGCCTTTGCCCAGCAGTGGGATCCAGCAGGCTGAATAAATAAATAAATAAAGGTTTACGGAGGCTTAAAGCGTATTTTTACGTATTTTAAGATTATATGCACAAGTTAAACCCTCATAAAAATTAAAATGCATCGTAAGATAAAAAAAGACAACACCAAATTATGACCTCAATAAGTTTATGATCGTCGCGTTACATCACTAAGAATGTACAGACGACTACGGCAGAGCACTACTGATGGAAAGATATAAGTAATTTGGTTACAAAAAACATGCTTAGCTAAGTTTAGTGCACATGATGCTGTGTTAAATGTCCGCAAATATTTATTTATTTAATATATTGAGTCACTGTCACCCTCAAATATTGACAAATAATTAAAAGATAGGCCAAACTCTTCGAAGTATTTCGTATGTTGTTGATGACATGCATTTTTAGAAGAGCATAATATGTAGGTACCTACTATCTGTGTTATACCACAGGTTATACACACAGCTCATGTAACTTTCATTACCCACTTAAAAAGATCAAGAGTTTTGCTCGCGACTGTACAGTACGGTAATGGATAAGTACTTTAATGAATACTGGTTAAGTGTAGGTATTGATGTTACTTCCGGTCGTGCTAAAAACGAAAGAATAAAATAATATTAATGTAGATTCATATTCAAATAAATTGGCATAATGTATACCAATTGAGAACTTTCATTATCTAATGAGATGTTTTTGTTTGATTAACCTCTTTGTTGGGCTTTTTTACCTTGCCTACCTAAACATTTTACCAAAACCTTAAAATTTTCGCAGAAAATTACAATAATAATAGGTATCTATGTTTCTATTATTTTTGTTTTGTTTTTCGATACTTGTGTTTTAGCGAACACGTCGCGCTCTCTGCTCAGCTGCAGAGAATTGGGCGTAGGCATACTACGTCAACGGACATTCAAGACTACGAGTTGTTTGTTCTCCTTGTATTTAAACCTAAACAGTGGCTACAAGCACAGATAAAATAACTACAAGTTAAGACTGACCTGTTCAGCTTGCGCTGCGAACTCCGTGATAAGCGAGTGCGCGTGGTGAGCGAGCGGCGCGTGCAATGCGAGCGGTGCGTCGCGCGCGCTGCTCAGTTGCAGAGAATTGGGCGCCGGGCAGGCTGCGCGGAGTCCGCTCAGTGGCAGGCTGCGACGGATTGTTAAACCCGCTGGACCTGTATTACACACTGTAGTTTACTTTTCTACTAATTTATAACACAAAGTTCATGTATGGTAGTTCGATATGCTTTCTAGCGTTGTAACTGTAATGATTGTTGTCTGAATTCTTCAAATTTATATTTAATGGAAGCTATATTGGAAAAAACAAGGTACAAAAAACACTTTCTCTCTGATTAAAATTTATTTGACAAAAAAACCACTGTAAAACGTAAAGAGTTGGGTACCTATTTATCTGCCCTCCTTCATATTATGTTTTTGCGAGCGAGCGTTCATAAAGCACTAACCTTTAACTCCGATAGTAACACCGCTGTGTGAGACAGCTAGCACAGCGTTCTCCCCCGGCGGCACTCGCGCCGCAAACAGCCTCGCGAAGTAGAAGGGCCAGGTTCGAGCCAGTTCAATGACCTGCCGTTTGAATTGAACGCGCGGCGTTCCGCTGCCTTGTGAACGGAGTAAGGCGACGCCAGCGCGTTTCTCGCTCGCGTTTAGCCGGAGTGAGGGGATTGTGGAGTTTATGTCGTGGACTACCTGTAGACAAATAAGTTGTTTTATATGTATGATGGGTATATTTTCAATGTATTTAATTTAATATAAGAAAAGCAAGCTCATTAAAAAATAATCTTTTATCATTAGAGTTTTGTGATTTTGTACTTACTTGAGCATAAAGAAGATCTAATATGGCGGGGTCGTTGTAGGTTTCTGCAGGTGTGAACACTTCCTTGCGCACGCGCAGCTTCCACGGCACGCGGCCGTACGTTATGAACGAGTGGTCCGTGGGCAGAAGGGCGGCGGGGGCTGGCTCATCACCTACGAGACATAAGTACATAATTTGTATTGTTACCTATTTAAAGGCAATGAAGATATGAAAAATGAATTGAAACTCACGCTCAATATGTTCAGTTTTGTCTGTAACATGGGTGGAGACAGAATGCCTCCTCTCAGCTTCCATCTTCCTGTCTCGCTCCTTTTGCTGCATGTGGGTTTTGAACGTAGCTCGCTTCGATGTATCAGAGTTCTCTCCTTGGAACACGTCAGAGCGAGGACTGTCTCTCGCTCTGCCGACTAGCATGTCCCGGGAGTTCTTTCTACCGTCGAATCGTTCGAAGTCATCGTAGAACGGCGACCGTTTCCTGTCAAAGTTGCCGTCTATTCCGTTCTCTTCTTTCCGTCTCTCGGTTCTAGTTGGGTGGATCTCGTATATCTCCGAAGCTTCTCGCCCTGAGAAGTTGTCGCGGTCACGCCGATCTACGCCGGATTCAGAGTCCCACTCATCTCTTCCGTTCTGCTCTCTGTCTCCGTTGTAACTGGACTCATCTCCCCAATCATCTCTCATTTGGTTCTCACGCCTGTCTGAGGTCAGGAAACGTGAAGCTAAATCATCTCTGGGGGGTTCGGAGTCCTCGCGGCGTCGAGAGTTCCAGTTGGCGAGGAATCCGTGGCGTTCGTCAGCCTCTCTGTTCTGATGGACTCCGAAAGTATCCCTATCTCGGCGCAGCTGTGCGAAGGAAGACGGGTCAGGAGCTGGAGGGGGAGGGGCAGGTTGGCCGGGAGGTGAGGGAGGAGCCTTGGGTGGCGGGGGGGCCGGTCCGGGAGGTGCCGGCGGTAACGGCGGCGGCGGAGCGTTCCACTGCATCGCTCCTCCCAACTGCCTTTCCAACATTAACTTTCTCGTGTCTTCCAATTTATTGACAGTCCTAGGAGTCTCTGCGTTCGATGATGTACTTCTTACAGAATGGTTAGCCGTGACACGCTCCAATCTTTGTCTCATTTCGGAGCTGAGTTTAAGTTTCCCTACGCTGCCCGGGGAAGGTCGCTGCGCACCGATCTCGAAGCTGCGTCTGGTGGTCCTCTGACTCGGTGGTTCTCTGTCTTTGGGTGGTGAGATGATCCCGTCCACTTCGAACTCCTCCCATTCGATGCCAGGAGTCACCTCAGATTTGGAGCGAGTCCTCGGCGGCTCGTGCTCCATGGATCCGTTGGTTTGCGCCTGTGGGGTGTGTCTTCTTTGGATCTGTCGCATTTTGAATTTGGTAAAGTCTTGAGCTTGGTCTCCGCCGACCGCGTCCTTAGGAGGCGGCCACCTCCACTTTCCGATCCTGACTGTCTTCGCCCGACCGTAAGGGTCCATGAACCCCCTGAGTTCCGAGGGGTCACAGCTGTGCAACGGAGGAGGCATGGGTGGCGGGGGCGGGGGTGGGGCTCCGGTCGATGAACTCTCATTGGATTCACGTCTAGCTTTCGGCGTGCTTCGGGGTGGTGAATGAACTTGAGCGTGCACCACGGTCGAAGATCTAATAGGTGAAGTCGGTTCTGATTCTGAAGGCTCTGCGACCTGACCCGCTAGCAATGTCTGTAGTGCCTGATTCTGAGCTAGCAGTTGCTGCTGTATTTGCAAGTTTTGAGCCATGGCGCTCTGCAAGAACGCTCTTTGGAGATTCTGGTGGTAGGCGTTGATGTCTACAGTTCCAGGTGGAGGTAGATGCAGTCCTAAAGCAGCTGCGAGCGCTTCAGGTGTCGCTGGCATAGTCGTAGGAAGCGGCATCTGTCCGAAGCTCAGCGATGTGTTCGCTGACTGAGCCCGGGGCGTCGCTCCGCCCCCTTTTATAGCACCAGATAGCCCTTCTCCGTCCGTCAACCTTTTCAAACTATCATTCATGAATATGGGGTCAAAAAGATTCGTGATATAATCATCGACAGAGTCCACACTGGATTCCTTTCTAGATTTAGGTTTCTCCTTGTCCTCCTTTCCGCCTCCTTTGATCAGTTTTTCTATGTCTGTATGGTTGAGGGTATTGATCTGTTCGTTGTAGTCGCAGTTGAGGAGGCTGTCGATGAATTGACTATAGCTGTTATCTGGGATGGTGTTGTTATTTGTATTGTTGTTGCCTCCTTTGATGCTGGCGGCGAGGGAGCGTGCGTCGGACATCTCGTCGATGTTGGGATCGAGGACGGGAGAGAAGAGGTCGTCTAAGAACTGGTCCACGTCGGAGGCCTGGCTCGGCACGCGGACGCGACGCACGTGGGACGCCAGACTTGGGGCTTCCGATGTATCAGACATGGCTGATGATCTAAGAAAGAAGAGTAAAGGTCAACATTTGGAAACAACACAAATTTATGAGTTATTGCACCAATAATTGTAAATAAATTATCTTACCTGACACCACCAAATTCAGAGCTCTTTTCGATGTAAGCGCGACTAGACTGCGAGCCGGCCGGCGCGCGTTTCCCTGTATACTGACTCTTGATATATCTCGAAGGAACCCTTGATCCTGTTCCGTACTCCATTTCCGTAGCGCCCTTACTACTCGTCACACTCGGTGCACCGTGCAGGCGCTCGACCGAATGATATCGATCGTTCAATCGAGATTGCGACAACCCTAGATCGGCCAGTTTATGCTGTTGCGGCACAGGGTTGTCCCCTAGCAAGTTGTCTAAAGATCTGCTCCGAACTTTGTCCGACGCTTGGTCGAAGTACCGCTCGTTGAGGGCTGATTCTCGGGATAGAATATCGTGTGAGTTTTTCCTAGAGTACTCGCTGTTCCGTTTGTTCATCGTGTGAGATTCTTCACGGTCTCTCGAATACTCGCTGTTCCGTTTGTTCATGGTGTGAGTATCTTCTCTGGAATATTCGCTGTTCCGTTTGTTCATGGTATGCGTGTCTTCGCGTTCTCTAGAATACTCGCTGTTTCTTTTGTTCATAGTGTGAGTTTCCTCGCGTTCTATCTTCCAGTTGTATTCGGAGAGGCCTTCGTCGATAGATTCCTGTAGCAAGCGAGGGATGCTTGGCGAACGGGACTTTGGTGGCTCCGGTGGTGGGATCTGCAAAAGTTAACCTTATATGAATAACCAGTTCGACATGAGTGGGCCGAACGCAAGCACTTTTTCCTACACAGATGAAGATGCTACGAACGAATTTAATACTGGGTATCCCAAGCTGGCGGCATACTGGTATTATTTTGTTGTATCCGTTCCGCCGCATGAGAAAAGCTACGGAATTTCCGCGACAGTACATACCAGCGGTCGCGTGTGCGGCGCGGGGTCGACGGAGGAGGCTCGCGGCGGGGGCGCGGGCGGGGTCTGCCGGCCCAGCGCCCCCCCTCCTCCGCTCGCCCGCAGCGCCTCCGCGCAGGAGCGAGGCAGCGCGGACCACGTCTCTATCTCGCCGATAGTGTCCAGCGCGTACTCGCAACCAGCCCATTCTGGGGAAACAGAACGTTTACCAAGTGTCTACGGCGTAACTATCATTGATGTTGATCAACAGTGTCATGTTCTTAACTAAGGATAGGTTCATATGACCGCGCCGTACTGTGCGGTATAAGATCTAAGTGATAACAGATGACATTACCACGGTTCCAGTTCCACGAATTTATTCCTAACCGCGCGGCTTCGCGCGTTCATAAAATTAGCCTAAAGCTCGATTTGACCACTGAGGCATATCAAAACAATAAAAAAGACGTGTGGCCTTCCGGGACTGCCGCGGTAAAGCTATTGCATGCCACCTAGAGGAGAGTTGCTGAACTAAAGTGACAAGCGTTAGGTTTTTTCGTTACGGAATTTCTGGATTCGGTCTCCACGCCCAAGGCCCGCGATAGAAGCTATGCAATAGCTTAAAAATATTTTTTTAATTAATATGAAATGAACAGCTTAAAAAGTTGTAAGCCACGTGTATAGTGAGGTAGATGGTATACCAGTGAGTGTGTTATTATGTTCCATGGCGAGGGTCCAGCCGGGCGCGCGGCGCGCCACGCCGGCCGCCGCGAGCGCCGCCGCCGCCGCGCGCTCGCACGTCGACCATGATTCCACGCACACGTGCTGGACTGTGTCTGTAATATTACAAAAAATTAAGATCGTAGGACATCTTACATTTCGCCAAGTAAGAAGTTAATGCCGGCCACCATTATAGTAGGCTTGACATCCATGCTAATACACCGTCAAGTTTACTGGACACCGTATGAAGCCCGCTGCAAATTTTACTGTGTGACTTGATCGTGGGTGGCTGGCATAAGCAACTTAAAGGCGCGGCCACACTAAAGCCGTGCACGAACACGTAGTAGGCCAAGTAGGTGATAAAATTAAAATAAACTTAGGGAATGTTTAAAGTTACTGGGGTTGTACAAATTATAGTAAACAAAAGTAACTCAATGATAAACCTAATTTTCAATATCGTTGCTTAGAGTAAGTAGGTATTTTGTCAGAGCAGTTAACATACCGTCATACAAACGCAGAGGTAACGCCGGCCTAGCGTCAGCTCTCGCCGCCTTCCATTCTAGTAGAGTGGGCGGCGTGCGTCGCGCCACGCCGGCCGACCGCGCCGCGCCCGCACCGCGACCGCACACCAAACGCAGCAGTAACGCGCGCATTGACGGCGGTGCTCGCTCGATTATAAACCGGGCCATGTATCTGAGAAAATAACACAATTTTATTAGGTTTTTTACTCCCGAATATTTAAACGCTAGGTATGTAGCGTAACGTATTTAGGAACGTCTTCAAAATAGGTTCTTACTGACAAAATTTTTATAGAGAAACATCAATGAATGTTATAGATAAGCACTACTTACCTACTTTAAGTAGCATTTCAATATTCGGGCGTTAATTTCGATATTTTATAGCCCAAAAAATGTTCTGTGTTTTTCTACACTTCCCGATATACCACTTGGTTTATAGGAGACCAAGAGGCACTTTACAAGCCAAAGATGAAAATAAGTACTTGGATAACTTCGACCAAAAATTTAATAAACATTATGGACTGTTAATTTAACATAGTCATAAGCTCGTCGACAATAATACAAGCGCTACATAGTGCTGAGTTAACTTACTTATGCAGAGGGGGCGCTGGCGGCGCGGCGGCCAGGCAGTGCGCCAGTAGTAACCACACGCGCTGCGGTGTGTTCCCACCACTGGCCTGGTTGCACACTTGCACGCAAATCTCGTCACGTAATGCGCGGGAGCAAAGAGCTCGCGATGCTATGTAGTCTGCTAAGACCTGATGAAAAAAAGCCAATTAAAATAAAATAATCAATCGACAAATCAGCCTCTAACGAATATTAATTATTTCCTCCAAATTTATTGCAAGTCCAACCATATCAGCAGTATGTCAGACACAACAAAATGTAAATATTAGAAACTGTATTAAAAAATTACATATAAATTTCTTTCATATTATTTTATAGGAATACCTTTTGTCTCGCTTCGTTTCCAGCAGCAGTTTCATCGCACCATCGTAGGATGAGCTTGAATGTAGCCACAGCGTCGTTGAAGTCTTGATCTCTGAAAAAAACATTCCAAACTTACTGATTCCTCAATTTTACGCGATCAAAAACTGGATAAGTAGGAGTAGGTAAATACACAAAAATATCCATACAATCAATTGAACAACAAATTGTTTTCAATAATTTGAATCAAGCACTTTTTGGGTTGGAAGAACATCATAATGTCAATCTCAATTTTTTTAATATAAAAAATACTAACCTTACTGCAGCCTTAGCCAGAAAAGGCCTAGTTACAGGATGTTTCCTAGGACTGAGTTGACCACCATCAGCGAAATATACGGAACTGAACTTGGAGAACGCGAACTGTTCCAGATCTCGGGGTAATTGGACTTCTTCATCTTCCACGTGAACATCCCCTGCCACCTGCAAGTCAAAGAAATGGTATAGAGAAAAGAAGGTAAGGATGTATCTTACCTACTAAATTAGCTGGTAGGATGTTTCAGTAGTTCTGTACAAAAATTAAGATTTGCATTACAGCGCATAGTAATTCTTGACTATGAAATATCCAACAGGCTGCGCCGCAAAAAAGCTGAGTTAAAACTTTAAATTACTATTGAATAAATACAAAGTGCTCATACTAGACTTGAATTACTGCGCCATGAGTACTTATCAGTTACTAGAACACAGCAAGATCGCAAAAAATTTGATTATCATTTGCATAGGACAACGGGTCTCAGCTGGCGACGCACCGATTACAGCAGTGAAATAGTCAATGCTGCTCATTATACTGATCCTTATACTATTCTAATCTAAATTATTCTAACTTATTGTTGATAAAATGTTTAATTGATAAAGTACAAAATACCTTGACTAAATTCCTTTCAGTATGCGGAGACTGCCACTCGTCGATCTTGGAGAGGATGTAGGCGAGCTCAGCCGGCACTTCGAGGGCCTGCAGATTCTCAGTCTTCGCAGCTTTGGCTTGCACCGCTTGGGCCTTCTGTTCCGCTGCTCGTCTTCTGGATAAGAAATAAATTAGCATGTAGTAATAATAGTGGCGATTCTGATGTCGCCAAAACTTAAACTAAGCGAACTAAAGATGTTGCCGTCCCTGTCATAACGATCGAAATAAAAGGGACAGCAACATCTTTAGTTAGTTTAGTTTTAGTTTAGGCGGAGTCAGAATCACCCCAAATATGGACTTTAGTTTTCTTTTTTTTGGACTTTCTGTACTAAAAGTAAGTGGTGCATTTCTAGGACATAATTTGACGTAATACATATTAGAAAAGTGATAACCTTCTCGTTAAGACGGTCTCAAATATTTAATTAGCGTTGAGTATTCGGGCCAATGCCGTCGTTTTGTCTGAAACTTAGAATATAAACAAAAACTTATTGGCGACATTATATTAAAGAAACACTCACTTTGCAGCGACTTGCATCTGTTCCGCCCGTCGCTTCGACTGTTCCTTGAGCTGGGCAACCCGCCTCCTAGCTCGTCGACCCCGAACGAGCGCCTGCGCTCTGACGACACCGCGCCGCGCCGTGGTATACCTCCTGCGGGCCGTGGCGCCGCGCCACCATGACTGAAGCTTTATTGTAGAACGACGCATTTGGTAGTAACGTTTCCTGGAACGATGATTTCGAAATTAAACAATTTGATGAAACAAGGTAAGGTAGGTACCAAAGGTTTACGGCTGCGATGGAATTCGAACCCGCGAGATACAAACGATCGTCCTTAGACCGGACTGCTTTACCAATCGGCCACGAATCCCAGACACCGAAGACTAAACTAAGGTAAGATGAACTATTGGTAGGTACTGTCTTGTTAGTCACACATTTGTTTTTACCTACAGCTCATGTTTTGTATTTTCAGCTACTTAGCATAAAACACATACAGAACAGGTTAAAGGTTTTTTACAACACTTTTCAAACTGATACACACGCACAAGTCGCACATAACTTTTATAAATCATAAACATTTATTCATGGTTGTTTATTGATTATATAATTTACCTAGCAAGATATCCTCGAACTTGTGCCTGCAATAACGTCGCGGCCGCCCGCAGCTTGTCAGCCCTGGCCCTCTCTAGGGCTCGGTGCAATGCTTCTCGTATGAAGACACGCGCAGCGCCAAGTTGGTAGTCGGCACCGACTGGAAATAAAAAAATATTTTAATTTACGCTCGTTGAAGATTACGATAATATTTTTATTATTAAATTAACATGGACAAACTGCACGCATATGTTCTGTTTATTTCGTTAAAATTAAACACACACGAAAAAAGAATATCAGAAGCATTCTATTTTCGAATTTAAATGTATCTAATAAAGTTTATGTGTGGCCAGCCTGTATTAAAAACTTTTTGATGGATTTAATTTCAATGAGGTTTGATTACTTAGAAGGTAATAAATTCGAATTTTATGTTACGAATGCATCGCAGCACATTGCAACACCAAAGGATATGGGACTATGGAGATGCCCATATCCTCAGGTGAGTGGTGAAGCCATCACCATAAATGAGCCGTTAGCCTAGATTTACATATTAAGTAGCTTCATACTGCGAATATTAAGTGAATGCAAGATGGAACTAACCTGTACTTATCTGTACTAGATCTAATAGTAAACCTAAACCAACAGGAAATGGTAGAGTGAAGTAATTTATTCGATCATGGTTAGACATAATAACGTATTTTGTACTCACATAAAACCATGGCCTTGTATAAATAAGTGCATTTTTTAACCCCTTTCCATGTTTTCCATTTTTCCTTCACTTTCTTACACTGAGACATCTTGAATTGAACTAAACGGTTGGAGACATTGCTCGCCAACCAAATTTTGACTTATCTTTCTCATCTCTTAATTGATTTAGAATTAACTTTTATTCTGTATCAAGTTTAATGAACGAAGCAATTGTGGATAAGCATTTCTATTTTTATGATGAGATAAGGTTTTGGTTTTACTAATGGGCTTTGATGATACATTGATAATAATGTGATAGGTTCACATTTCTATAATTTCTTTAGCTGTTAAAATTGTGTTTGTCTTACAGGTACATATTTTTTTACTGACCCTCAAGTTAGTGGAGCAGGTAGGTATTGTACTTTATTTATTCATAACACGTAGTAGGTAGAACTTAGTAACTTAATAAACTGATTAGTGACCTTTAAGTACAACAGTTATGAACGATTCAATACTTTCCAACCGCTGCTGGTATTTCTATTATCTACCACATAACAAAGGAATTCATTTGTCTAAGATTATTAGGCAAGTATGCGACTCACCGGCTCCCGTAGGCGGCATCTCAGCAAGTATTGAATTGCAAATTTCCCGGTAGGGCGTAGAACGAGTGGGCGTTGTATTCAGTAAGTACCTGGAAATGAATGTGGAGATATGTTTTATTTATTTTTATTTTTAGCCCATATTGTCCCACTGCAGGGCAAAGGCCTCCCTCCCTCTCTTATGTGGAGTTATGTGCACCTTGTAAATTAACACAGCCTTTGCCATAGGTTAAAGCTAAGGCCAAACCTGCGCGACCAAAGCGACTGCGAAGCGGGAGCGTCTACCGCGCGACGGTAACCTTACCTAGTCTAATGCGAGATGCGGTCGCGTAGGTATGCAAAGCGCCATAGATGTATATGGGTAGCGTCCGCCGCGCGGTAGACGCTCCCGCTTCGCAGTCGCTTTGGTCGCGCAGGTTTGGCCTTAGCTTAATAGAACTAGATTGTGTTTTGAAGGACATTCTACCATTAATAACAAATCATTTCTGAAGTGGGATCTGGTAGCTATTATGGCAAAGGCCTTTACAATTGAAAACATAGGTAATTAGAAACATATAGGTAATGTTTTAAATTGTATGATCCTGTATACAAAGTTTAGGAGTCAGTCTCCGATTTGAGCATATATTTCTCTTTCACAGTCTCAGTTTCTTAATCAAATAATAGTGGATAGGCATAATTCTTTCGGTAGGTATTATAGTTAATACCCATGATCACTTAGAACAAAATAAAAAAATGGTTTTATTATATCTACGGGCGGGACGAACTAGACGCCTTTGAGAGGGACTGGCAGAGGAAAGCATGGGATCGGCGTAACTGGCGAAAGCGGGGTGAGGCCTTTGCCCAACAGTGGGACAAGATGGGCTAATAGTAATAGTAATAGTAATAATAGTAATTTTATCTACCTGTATCTATCCACAAAGTTTTGGAACGGTATCCGGATGGGGTAGCCGGTCTGGCGTATCTTGATAGTGTCCAACATGCCGGTATACCGCAGTTGTGCTAGTACACACGGCATGTCGAACTTCATGGGCGATTTATCCGTGTTCGGCTTTATGCAGCGGACGAACCACGGGTTGCAACGGGACATGTTCTCCAGTAGGCTGTGTAGGCTGTCTGAGAACCTGGGAAACATATAAATAAATAAAAAAAATCCTTCATTTCACACAGCGCTATCTAGTTCCATGCTTGTGTTGTGTTATGGTAACCAGATATGACTGATATGAATGCCGCTAAAAAAAAAAAAAAATATGATCAAGATTTTTTTTTCTTAGATTTTTTTGTAAATACATACATATTACTTATAGATAGAATACACCCAGACACGGTAGTCGGTATCTAAATCGGCAATATTGTAATTTTCCGTTGTACCTATTCATATAATATCAGAAGGCTACTTGCGACAGCATTTTATCACTCTTATAGTTTACCTTGCAGCCACAGTAGGAGTCCTCGGCTTCATAGTAACAAATCGTCCATTGGCGCCTCTCGGCAGCGTCTTATTCGCATCATGCTGCGCGCGCAGCTGCGTCGACATCTCAGCCACGAGCGGCACTTCGCTGCTGCACAGCAGTTCTAATACATCAGCACGAAGGGCATCGCGGTTCTTGTCGAGGAAACCCTCCACGTTGTACCACACTTGGCCTGCGTAGTGTTTTATCTGGAAGTTAGATAAATCATTTGTTGGAACCTCTGTTGACTGCTTGGCTAAATTGGGCAGGTTCAATTTTAGTTTGCAAATGTTGTCATTGTATCGTATAAAGTAGCTTTTTAGCCAGATAGACGTTTGTACGAAGTATGCGAATTTAGTTTTGAGAATATCAAATGAGACATAGTCACGAAGATGAAATAAATGAAGTGAGTTTTGGACACACTTACCCCAAATTCATTAGCTCCTAGCCTAGGTCTAGAATAAAGCTCGTTCAGAGCGTGATTGTAATGGCACTTCTCCAGGTAGGAGGCATCAGATGCACGCGGGAAGTTGCTCTCGTCGTCCAACAGATGTAAGATTCCTACCGGCTTTTTACTGAGCAATTGGATTACTAAAACAGAGAAGAAGATGCTATAGTGTGTGCATTATAGTCCAGTTTATTTAAATTTAGTAAGGAAAAAAGTAGAAACGACCAAATCTCTGGCCACAATAAATTACCTGGAGAGTTATCATTCCACGTAAGGTTCGACCACTCCAGCCGTTCTTTCTGATACTCCTGTTGCTCCAGCTTAAATATGTGCTTATTAAAATAGTGCTGCAGTGTTTCGTTTGCATAGTTTATGCAGAGCTGCTCAAACGAGTTCTCTTCCAAGTCTTCAAAGCCAAAGATGTCAAGGAGAGATATCCGATGAGCATCGTGGAGCCCAGCCCTGTGTACTATGGAATTGATTCTGAGGACCAGCCAGTTGAACAAGGAGGAGTATAAAGCCTTTGCAAAGGCGTCTCGAGCGTCTAAAGCCTGGTCAATTGGCAACGGGGACCTCATACGTTCAGCTCTAGCAGCAGTTACTCTTGTCGTGAGAGCTCGCGCTAAAGCTTCCGCGGGGACTTTCAATAGATGAGCGGCCCAACGCACTTCAGCACCTCCACCTAGCTGTACACCCTCTTGACCGTGTCTCAACTGTCTTCTATGGAAGTAAACGTTGCCCAAATGCAATACAGCGGCTAGCACCCTTATAATGTCTTCTCTTTCAGCATCTCCGATACCCAGAACTTGCATTGCACCGCATAGAGCTGACCAGTCCGCACCGGCACCTGCACCTCCTGAGTCACCTCCTTGGTTGAGGTAGAAGTAGTGCTCCGCTGTCAAAAGACCTCTCGCTTTTCGTTGTTCTTCGTCTAATCCAGCGAGAAGTTCATAAAATACGTGATAGTTCCGTTCTCCAGGAGACTGTGTTACTATCCTTGACTTTTCCAATAAATAATGCGCTACTCTCGCACCAGCCAACGCGCCATCCTTGAAGTATAATTCTAAGAGCTTTCCAAAGCGACTAGAGTTGTGGTTTTTTGGTGTCCTCGCATTTCCGAAGGCTTCTAACAACGGTGCTGCTTCTAAGATCTGTTCGGAGACAGGTGCCCTGCCGGGGGGCGCGGGAGCGACTGCCGCTAGGAACTGAACGGCTAGTTTGGTGGATTCTGTTTTGCCAGCTCCGGATTCGCCCGAGATGAGTATGGCTTGAGGCTGCGGTAGGGACGCACGCGCCGCGGCGGCTATCGCAAACAAATGAGGTGGAAGATCGCCTAGTGCTTCCGCTGCGTGATATCTGAAAACGAAAACGGATTTTATGCACATTCTCAAAACTTTAGTTTCTTATTCTTCTAACCGTCATATATTGGGTTAAGTTTGACCAATACCGATAAGAATTATATTTACCTCCTAGCAGTCTGCAGACCATACAGTGCATCAACAGGCCGGTACGGATTGACGGCCACCAGAATAGATCCCGCATACGTGTAGATTAGGCCCTGCTCGTATCGCAGCTTCAGGTTCCACAGCAAAGCCGCCTCGTGCAGGTCGTGTAGCCGCGTCATATCTTCTACACCTGTGGGGCCGAGCTCTTCGCGCGGCCATACCGGGTCACCCTCCTCCTCTCCGTTACCCATTTGAAGAGCGAAGGTTTGGGGCTGAAAAGGGAAAATAAATTTGTAGTAGGGATTACTTTGTATGACTTACTTAAGATATCATCGCTGACGAGTTTTAGAACCGGATTTTCATATTTATCTAATGAAAATGTTTGAAATAGTTCCTCGGAGGATCTAAAATTCTAAATTAAACATCGGCATATAGCTTAGCTGAAGACATTAGCATATGGCCCCACACTGCGTCATCTGCATACATAACGCTCAACGCTTACAGATTACATCATTATTGTAATCGCCAAATCAAGAAATATTTCCCACTATCTTACTTCAGGATAACGAAACCGGCACTAAAGATCAACCAGACGTAAAATTATACGTCGGCAGACTGTGACATAACCCGAAGATCACAATTGTATCGGAGCATCTCTCGCTCGACCTCTAAACCGCGTTCGCTGTCGGGATCACTCAAAAACCGCGTGCTTAACGCTCGCTGACTAGGCACATTACTTCGAGTGATAGCACAGAGAGAGCATTGGACCGCGATGACACTGATTACGTCGCCAAGAAGAATCGTAATCTCGTGAAAGATTTTAATTGAGCTCCACGGTCGAGTAAGTAATAGCTGATTAATAGCGGTACTGTTAGCTGACCTTCTTATTCGTGACACATTAGCAAATACAAATAGGTATCCGCAGAGCCGCGATAAATATTTATACACTCGTGATTGCGTTGACACTAGCATGCCTTGCGTGCATACTGTAACAAGACCAACCAAGCAAACGAGTTCTAAGTCGACGAATAGTATACAGCTTACATTTTGAATAAGTGCGTCCATACACAGATCTTTCAGCGACAGAACAGAAGGTACTCTCTTCCTCAATTTTCTTCCTCTGGTCATTCTAGCACTTGAGGATCTCAAAATACTTGGTATAACTTTGGCTGTGAAAAGTACAGGAGCGGAATGCCTTTTCCTCTGCCGTCGCCGAAGTCTACATGAAGAGTAAGAATCACAGGAACAAGATGATAAGTTAGAATCAGAAGAGCTGTGGGGCGTAGGAGCAAATCGAACCGTTCGAGCCCGCATCAACAAACTTTCATCAGCATTCTTGGTGAGTAATCTTTACTACTGATCGCAACGTGAATCAGAAATCTAAACTATTCATAGTTCAAGTTCTTTTAATTAACCTGCCAAGAAAATGGCACTCATAAGAGAATCTGCGAAAGTCTACTTTTTCTTTTAAAACTGACATAATTTTGGGACGCCTATAGTGTTTATGTTGCATTTCTGCTAATATCGATCCTCTCAAATACACCGAGCCGTTCACGCTTGTAGCCGTGTCTATAATCTTATTTTCACTGATGCTGCCGTTATTTTTATTGACACAACACTTTGTCTGAGACCGTACGCGTTCGACAAAACCACAACCTGTTTCAGAAAAAACTTGGTCTCATTTCGCAAAACGTGGCGCATGGACCGCCAGTTACGGGTAACTGAATGAGCCACATACCATAGGCTTAGATACCAGCAACTGTTATGGTCAGGCTCTCGTAGGATAACGGAATCTGATGGGACAGGGTACTTTATAGAAATTAGTAGGCAATAAGGTTTTACGATTATGACACAGTCGCAAACAAAGTTTATGCTTGGAAACCTAACAGAATGTGTGCAAGCCATATTAGCGGTGGGTGATTAATACAACATTAGAGCCAAGAACGCGGTCAGACCAATCCCTATAAATCTAGAAATCGATTGAGCAACAGTTCGGCTTGTTCCTCCGGTAACCCCGCGCCGGGAAGTGTCTAATTGCCCTCTCATTACAAAATGAGCCGTAAAATCGCGGACGAGGTCTGTTGGACATGAATACAGAATTATCAACGGCTGTTCAAAGTAGTTTCTATAGCATGTGCTATATCGATAGAGAGTGAAAACATTTAGCTGTAAAAAGCCTATCGAATTGCTAGCAATTCGATGACATGTTGTAATTTCTTCAATGCTACAACAATTTCTGCTACGCTTGGCTGATGTGATGTGACATTATTGCAACACCAGTGATTGTCGTGAATATGAATACATTATATTATCTTAGTCTCGGTAAATGATGGATACGTTCATAAATGCCTAAGTAAATGGTACTGACCATGAACTGTGTATAGTAGTAGACACCGTAGTATATCGGATACAATAATACATTTATTAAGTACCAGGCGGGCATAAATTAGACGTGGTGTTGAGTCGACTCTCTATCGGCATTCCATCGACGGCCTTGTGATCAGCCGACATGCCTTCACGGCCCAACAAAGATTATGTGGTTCCTCTACCTGGCTTTATAAGAGCGAGGCCCCATTAGTGCGTTGCGCTGCGTTGCGTCGTAAAAAATATATGGAAACCGTCGCAGCGTCCGTCGTCGCTGCGACGGTTTCCATATATTTTTACGACGCAACGCAGCGCAACGCACTAATGGGGCCTCGCTCTAAGTCGTACGTTGCAAATGACGCAAAAAAAACACGGCTGAATGGATCGATTTCTGCGAAATCTTGAAAAGATGCATGACCTTGTATCGATAATCTAGTGACTCGTAATCGAATGCGTTCTGTTATAATTATATATGTTTCTGTAGGTGGTTCTGTACGAGTAAGTATCGTTTATTTTATCTGTTTCCACAATAGATTAAAATCTTTGATATATACAAGTGCAATCATAATTTAAAACCGAAAGAGAACTACTAACAGCATTGCATTAGTCATCATAAAATATGCATATTCAGAGGTCAGGTCAACCTTGGTCAAATTACTATGCAGACGTTCAAAGTGAGACATTATCTAGCATAAATAATAACAATCTATAAAATGTCTAGGAAGTCAGCACGTATCGTACGTGATCCGATGTTACTCGGTACTTCCACATGACGTAACGTTACACCAATTAACATCATGTGTTACAAACATAATAAAATTTAATAACCAGCTCGTGATTGTATCATACTCGAATTCTTTGAATCTTTCTTTTACATTTTGTGCTTGTTAGCTATTTTTTCTATAATTACAACAGGATTAAACGGTTTGTAACAACATTGAAACAAGGGTTATCATCATAACAAAGATGGAAAGATTCTTCCCATGAGGGTATTTTCTCAGGCATTTGGCATACCGCCGGAGAACTTTTACCATTTATGTGATGAGAATACGGATTAAATTCCTCTTGGCTATTTATAGAAGTGAAGGAAAATATTAAGTAAAGTAACGGCTCTCTTGTATTAAATCTGACTTAAGGTCTCAGCTCAGAGACTAGTAATATAGCTGAGTGTATGGTATTGTTGTTGGCTTGGTTCAAAAACCTGATCAATTACGACGGTATCCTCAAAGAAGGGTAGACATTCTCTTAGCTTTTTCTTGAATAAGCCTTAAGAGCGTAGTCAGTGGCATGTCCGCATATTTCGCCACATAACCACATTTGCAGAAGTTAGCAAACGTGACAGGTTTCAAGTCCATCATCACCGCCTATTAGATTTATTTATTATTTATTATATATTTGCAAATGGACAAAGTGAAATGGCTGAGTTATTTCAAGGCTAACTATTGCATTTACTGAGGCGTGTTCATTTAGCGCGAGATTTTGTCTTATTCGTTTCTACACAAACATTGCGGCCTCGCCCACTGAGGTCAAGAGGCAGGTCATTCTAACAAAATTAATATGAACCTACTACACAATTATTTAGTCATAAGCCATATAATTCTGGCGAAATATACGAATTTTCTATGCATTCAATTTTGCTATTTGGCTAAACTATTGAAAGACTGCATAAATGCTATTGTCGCCCACTACTTATTAAATTGACAACGGTAAAGGTGGTTAATTTCGACTAACCCAAGGTTAGTCAGTTAGTCAGCCCCACACATATTGACATTATCTTTCCTATGGATATGGCCGGCTAGGCTAAGAGGATGGCTTAGGTGCTGGGCAAGCCTATTCCATATCAACAATGTCCCAGGCACTACGAGTTCCGTTAAGTGTAGGCAAAGTTTGCCTCCTGACGCAGTATAAATCATCTAGTATAGATGAAAGGCCTCAGTGTAGAATTGTGGATAGGTCTCACCTGTCCGTTGACGAGTGCGCTGACGAGCAGCACCCTGGCAGCTCGATGCAGCTCCACCAGCTCGCCGGGCAGCGGGGCGGCGGCGCCGGCGGGCTGGAACCACACCGACGCCCCCTCCGTCCACTCCGAGAGCCCCCCGGACCCCGCCATCCTGATAACAACGGAAAAACACAGTAAATATCTTGCAATTACGAAGAAAGATGTTGGCTAGACTAGCCCTAACTTTCGATACAAAAGACGTGGGCTCGAATACGTACCGTGAATTAGGTAAGTATTGGATTTTTGTTATTGAAAAATTCGGTGAATGAAATACATCGTGAGGAAACCAGTTAGCTTTCGAAGACGGCGATGCGCTTGCAATAATAAAGGATTGTTAAATTTTGCAAAATGTGAGCATGTTGTTATCAAATACCTAATAGTACCTTACCTACCCTATTAATACCTAATAGTACCTAACCTACCCTATTAGGTACTTGTAGGTTTTACTTATGATTTGTACGGGTATTTATAAAGATGTTTTTTTAATATTTAATCCCAATTTTTCCACTGGATGTTCCTACCTGGCGATGGGGGTTAAATTTAGCAGTACGTAGCAAGACCTCATCACTTAAATAATTTCGTATTAAATAGAAATTCGTTGAAATCATCCGGCTAAGAAATGTGCGTCAAACTTACAAAAAAATGCTGTGTTCAGACAAAGAGAGCGCGTTGATGTCTTTTCAAAGAACTCTGGATAAGATTTTTTGTATGAAAATAAACAGCATTACTATTGAGATTATCTTATTAATTGATTTATAACACAGATTAGTTAACATGCCGACTGACTGTTGTTGTTTTTTTATATATTGTATTGTACCTAAATACAACTTTTATTGGTTTGTTGTATTTAAATGTTACCTAGTTTCTGTTAGCATTGTAGAAAGGAAAGGTCACACTGCAGTCATATCGTGTCATAACATACTAGTTACAGTAGCAAGGTCAACAGATCTTGATACCAATTGCCGATTTTATCTCGTTTGATCTGTATTCTAACTTACTAAATATTTTTATTCAGCGTAGGGAGTCGATGTGAATAAGAAAAAAAATATTGATTTAGATTTTGTAAGCTTTATTACCTTCAATATTTATCAGTCAGCTAGCTTAGCCAATGCAATAACTTATAGTATGCTTATATTACAAACTACACCATCCAATATGCCGTATTACAAATAAATAGGACAAGGTGATGGGAAAGGTAAACCACAGGGCGGAGCGGGCCCAAAGCAGATGGACGGAAGTGAAGCTGGTTGGAAGCAGATGGGGGCCGGTGGAGGCGGCTGCAGGCAGAAGGGCTCTAGCGGCGGCGGCTGGATGCACATCGGCGGCGGAGGAGGCGGCTGCACGCACACAGGCGGCAAGCATGGCGGCTGCACGGTGAGCGGCAGCGGGGGCGGGGGCTGCACGCACATGGGAGGGGGGCAGGGGGGCTGGACCGTCAGGGGGGGAGAAGGAGGAGGCTGCACCATCATCGGCGGAGGACACGGCGGCTGGACCATCATAGGCGGCAGCGGTGGTGGCTGCACTGGCATCGGGGGCAGCGCAGGCGGCTGTATCATCATCTGCCCTAACGGAGGCGGCTGTACCACGATCCTGGGCGGTGCTGGCAGCTCGATAATTATTGGAGGCGGCAACGGCAGATCGACGAGCATCGGCGGAGGACAAGGCGGACTCACGTACATCGGCGGCGGCACGGGAGGGTTCACGCACATCGGAGGTAGAGGAGGAGGATTTACACAAATCGGAGGACCAGGCGGCGGGCACACCGTCATCGGCGGTAAAGGAGGTGGAGACACCATCAGTGGAGGTGATGGGGGAGGTGTTACTGTTATCGGACAAGGCTGAGGTAGCTCTAGGTACATCGGGGGAAGAGGTGGTGGGGTGACGCAGATCGGTGGTGGTGTTGGAAGAGTTACATAGAGGGGAGGAGGGGCGCAATTGCACGGCGGTGGTGCACACGAGCAAGCCGGGGCTGCGCAGGGGCAAGGCGGAGCCGGATAAGGGCACGGAGCATAAGGATATGGCATTGGAGGTATGGCTGGAGGAAGAGAGTAAGAGCACGCTCCGTAGTCGTAGGAATACGCTCCACAGTCGTAGGGATACGCTCCGTAGTCATATCCCGACAAAGCGTAGGGTAGGGGTGGTAATGCTGACGGCAGACTGTAGGAGTATGATCCGTAGTCGAACGGTGACGAGGCATAGTACTGCGCGTTTGATGAGCACTGGAAACAAATACTCAGGTAAGTAAAGACAAAAGTGTATAAGATTGTATTGTAAAATGTTTAAAATACAAATGAGTAGTAATAAGAGCAAAATAAACTTACCAGAAGTGCTGCTAGTAAAAGAATCATGGTAGTGTCCACCTCGATCGGTGGTTCGAAGACTGCTTGCTTTGACCCTCAAAACACCATATTTTATACGATAATATTGCTTCAGAACATCGATAATGATTGTATAACATCTGATAAATCGCTTATCCACAACTTAGCAGGTGGTTTTCAGAAAAATCAAGTAACACATATGATAGCACGTTGATAAAACACGAACAACGTGCTTGCGTAAAGATAAAAGATTAAGTTAATGTTTTGGTATGCAAGTGCAACTGAAGTTGTCATAATGAGATTGCTGTGTTTGCACGTTCATTAGTGTCGACAGACACTGTGACTCACATCGGGAAACAAAGAGTCCCTAAAACTTAAAAGTTGGCGTGGTAGCAGTAAGTAATTAAAAAAAGGTGTGGTCGTTTAAGTTCGATATGGTTAGATATATCAAATATAAATATTTTCATATTACTTATGTAGATATTTTTTTTTTACCACTATCTTATGTAAGGTCTCTACAAAGAACTATTGGTTAAAGTCACACTTCATTTGGTATATACAATGGGAGTCAGTGTTCGGATCAGTGACTCACGCAACGCTTAAAGTACCTAGGTACAAAGGCGATCGTGCTACTAAGATTGGTATGGCATGGCATACCAAAGGTACGCGAGTGCCTACATTATGTTAGGTATAAGTTTTAAGTGAGCCTATAAGTGATTTTCTTTACTAATATTATAAAGAGGTTGGTTTGTTTGTTTGGCGGAGGTAATCTCCGAAACTACTCAGCCGATTTCAAGGTTCTTTCACCGTTGTGTAAAATGGACTGCCATTCATTCAATTTCATTCTACATATCGGTGGGCTATATTTTATCCCATTTCATTAGTAAACCCGTGCAAAGCCGGGACGTGCTGTAGTAATTGATAAAGATCGAAGATTCGTATCTAGTCATATCTTTGTAATTGTACGTAACTATCGAGAAACTTCACACCCGTCCAGTTGACGAATGTAGTTATAGGAAACGAGTTTCACTTTCCATAATCAGGTGTTTGGCAAACTCGCGTGATGATCGACGTCATTTAGACACGGTTTCTACGTTAATTACCTTTATAGTCTTTGATGGTCGCTCAAATATGCTAAAGAAATAAATGGATATCATCACTTACTTCCAAAAGATAGGTGTAGTTAGTTATTGCTTATTGAAAATCTACTCGACGACGAAGTTTTATATTAATCAGGTTATTATTACAGAAAACCAATTGACTGTTTTGGCGTAGTTTAAAATTCCAACCATAAATCCCAAGAAGCATAAAACAAGAAAACAATAAAACACGAATACCTGTCATTTAAACATACTAGATGGTCATAAAATCCGAAACCTTGAACTTACAAACTGATGCATGCAAATGGATGCGATCCACGACCCCACCTCACTATCTGACCTGCATAGGGTTCATTGAAACAATAGCCACTTCCGTAAACCGAGGAGTCAGAGACCATACGCATACTGATCAGTCGGTGAAATGTGAAAGTCTATTTTCTCCACACATTTTTGTGCGTGCGGTAACCAAAGCAATTCTTCACACTTTGCCCACAATGACGGTGCCTGTGTAATTTCTTCCTAGATTATGCGCTCCTGGTTGGTACTTTTATAGACATGTCATTTTTTTATTCTAGATAGTAACGTAGGGATTTCAACAGATGCTCCTTATAAATATCAAGATTAAAAAATAAACAGGATACGACACCGAACGACACGGTAGACGTTCTCTCAGATCTTATCAGGATTAAATCACAAATTAGATAGGATTACAATTTATATTCTTCATCTGATATAATTCATGATTTTAGGACTTTATCAAGGTTATTAACGACTGTAATTTTTACATATTTTAAGAAAATTAATTTATCAAGTGGCAAAATTAACATTTTATAAAAACCAGCTTCAATTTCGTAAGAGCAATTTCTTGCACTCTCGACTTGGGCGCATACCTATTAACTTCGAAGTTGCTCGTCAGATCCTATAAACTTTATAGGACCACTTCGGAAGTACTCTACTTAGATAAACCTAGAACAAAACAAATTGTTTACATCGGAATAATCGGCAAACATGGCGCCATTTCCAAATAAATAATCATTTGAGTCTCCCTACTTAGTTGTTTAAATTTGAATTATGGTCGTGAGCTAATATTTACAGATGAATTCATAGCTGATGGTGTCACGTCTCAAATTACAACTACATATAGGTTTTGAATTGAGAGAGGTGTGGCTTTCTATGAGCCTTATTTCCATAGACAAATCAGTTCAAAAATGTATATCGAATTTTTATACTACTAACCTATCTACGAATGATTCTGAATAGCTTTGTCAGCTACACACGTCTTCCTCTGCAAAAGTCTTTTTAAAGCTGAGCTGAGCTCTACTTCGACTGTATTTTGAAATAAAAAAATAGGATTAAAAAATTCATAAATATTAAGTTTACTTATTTGAGAATTTCAATTGAATATGCTCAATGGAAAAAAAAATTCTTTATCTTCATTGCCTCAATAACAATTTATAAGTTGTATTGAAAGCCAAATAAATTGATCAATCAGATAGTAATGATCTCATTTAATTCACACTTCTGCATGAAAGCAGCACCTATTATGCTGTAAATTTAAATGGAAATCAATATAAATGGTAGCAAAACTGATTATAGGGCTAATAGGCTAACAAAATGAGTTAATTTACGATCAAAACCCAATTAATAGCTTCTACTACAAAATACTTGGAACTATTGATATTCCAGAAAAAAGTATCGAACGAATGTTCGATTTAAAATTATAATTGCATGAAATGTTACGCTTAGTTGGGTTTCGGATCCATAATGGCTGTGGCTTATTATGTTTTTGTTTGTCTTAAATTGAATTGTGTCATGAATCGTGTCAACATTCAAATTTACCTAACAACAACCGTTTATAGAAAGATGTTTCGTTTATAAACCAACCAGACCAGATCAACATTCTTTGAAACTACCATAAATCAAAGAAAACACCAACAACTGCTAGTTTTCATCATCATGCAGAAAATAATCGAATCATTATCAAGTAATTTCAAGTAAAGAAAACAAGATTAACGACGTCTCATTCACAGAACTTTCAATCTCGCTGCAAAAAGTCTATTGTCCGAAGAAATGTAACATAGCTCGTGTAGTTATAGTCAGGTATAACGTCACAATGGAGTGGCCTCGTCACGTAGAAACTGTTGGTCAGTCTGTGAGTTGTCCCGTTAGTGCCAATTGCTTATTTGCCCCCGGGGGCACGGCAGGCCATTCTGTGAAGTCACATTTACTGGCTAAGACTCTAGGTGGCCGCGGACGTATGAAAGAGCGAGTTTTGATACCTGCGAAGAACCACAGAACAGATTTTTTTCTGTTATGTGCGAAGAACGATCCAAACAGCCTAAATATTTTCTTATATAATTACCTTAGAATCGCATTCAGAAACCATACTGCGTTCAGTATTAATGTAAAAGTTTAACTGAACAATTCTTGAGATAATTGAAATCAAAGGCAGCACAGAGTGAGGAAACAATTTTGCGAGAAATGCTGATAAAAACGATTGGAAACCATTAAAATTACCTAACACGCTAATTATTAATTATCACGTCATTGCAGACAACAAATTGACTATTGTTGCATCACAGCATCGATTGCATAAATAAAAACAAATTAGTATCGGTAGTATTTATCTCTACCTTTGATACATCACATATCGTAGATAGAGCTACAATAGAGTCAGCAGCGGATGAGCATACGAACGAAACGTAACCATGACTGTATCTGATGCCGTAATCATTTCAATATTGTAAGAAATTCAAAATCTTTTGAATTCAAGTAAGCACGTACACGTGTGTTTCAGAAGTTTCATAACTAAACACTCAAATTTTGCAGGAGTTAGCATTCATGACCCTAAACGTGTCCTTTCGTTGCGGTTAAAGTTTTGACCACATCACTTATGTTTTACTGGTTTTTGAAACTAACATCACTTATGTTTTACTGGTACCAACAATACACAGCCTCTCAAATATTGTTTTCTAAATGCGAGACTAATAAAAGCCGAGAGAAATCGCAATGCGTCGGCACAGACTGAATAAATCACTCATCTACCATCCAACACGTAAAAGTGCATGAGCAATTAAATGCTAAGCCACGCGTTTTCGCGCATTAGACTTAATTTGGTTGCATAAGTGGTGTCTTCAGTATTCTTCAGTGTGGGATCGAGGCCGCCGGCTGCGCGGGCGCATGTGTGTCACTAGAACAATGGAAATGTTGAAGGGGAAGTGCCAATACTATGAGCGCGATTGTTTTCCTCTGAGAGTTTTGTGAGTTACGCTGCTTAGCGAGGACCATGAGTCGAGGTTGCGATCACGTTTCTTGATCATCTTGAGCACAAGCTCAAATGACCTAATGGTGAATCGTCATCTGCTTCTCATTAGACAACAAAAAAAATTTTCACTTTTCCATCACTTTTTATTTACTTTGCTAATGCTAATGGTCTCATGTTTATTAACCAGTCAAGTGCGAATCGGGCCACGCTCAATGTAGGGATTTGTAGTTGTCTAATTTATTTTTTACCTACATACTCACTCATATTTAGAAGTACCTGCTTAAAAATATATATGTACTTAAATCGAAACTATGCTCATGCATAAACACCAACTGCAGGTTTTATTAGGCGGTGGCACATGTTACACAATGTTAGTGCTAAAATACTGAGTTATTAAACATTATAGGTGTTTTATGTAACAAATCACTGTTTCACTCGTTACTGAAGAAAGTTGTAGGAGCACTTAAATCATCTAATCCCCTTTAATTTATTCCAAACGATGATATAAAACGTTTAAAATCAAGATGGATGGTTTCGAAACATTCACTTTTTTGGAAGTAGGACCTACATTGTGTTCTGGATATAATTTGAGTGCTGAGGTTCTTTCGAAACACATTATATTTTTCTAAAGAACGAAATGCACTGGGTTGTGTTGTGTGGGTAGAGTAGCACTTAGGTATACAAAGATGATAAAGCCAGGGTTTTTGAACTTAGCTTTGGATTAGCTAAGATAAAACATTGTAAAATACTCAAGCTGAATAAATGTTTAACAGAAATACCAAAATATATGGGAGGTCAATCAAAATTGACTCAACCAAAATAGCAATCAGCTAATAACTCCTGGCACGGTTTCGTAACATCCAGTTTGTCCAGTGAAATCAACTATCAATAATTATAGTGGGTACCAACGACAAGTTGCGATATTACTTATGAAATGAGCACGAAGAGCTGTTTAATGAGTACAATGATGGCGTGGAATGGGCTCTGACAATCTAACGGCAGTAACTATTGAACTTGGTATTGAAAAGTTTCTATAAAATGATATTTTGAGCTAGAAGGAATAGAAAAAGTACACAAATTTCAATCAAAGACTCATTTTCATTTTCAATTTTGATAAGTTGAAAGAGTTTAAAGGGAATGATACCATCTAACGAAATAAGTAATGATAAACTGAATACCTATATCAATAGAAGTTGAACACAATCGAAGATCATAAGGAAATAAAAACACAAATAAAGAAAACGATAAACGATGTAGAGTTCTGAGAAACCATTAAATATTAACAGAGAGCTATTACTTTTAATAGCATGAGTAACCTCACGAGTACAAAACCTATGACAATAAATGAGAGACACGAATGAAATATTGAATAGCACGTACATTAATATGTCACTGTAGGTATGCATATTAATAACAATAGTGATAAAACAATAGAAGTGTGGGATGATAGTACATTTAACCCTTAGAGCATAACAATAGACCATTAAATTAAAAGTCGCGAAGGAAAAGCACCAAACAAAATTAAACCCAAAGTTTAAAACACAAAGCATTTTATTTCTTCCGATAGAACAGTGTAACAAGACCCTCTTGGAGTAATAGATACTTCCATTGAAAAGCGTACCGCGAACCGTGACAATAGGTGAGGAGGGTCAGGTTAAATTGGCGACACTGGTTGAGAAGTCAAACGTCTTGAACGACATTTAAACCATGACGTGGTAAGAGATTGCACGTTATCTAGCTTTTGTTTTCTTAAATCCATAGAATTTTCAAAATAAGAACGCCGAGACGTGCCGCGTTAAGACATGGTTATTTGGAGAATAAGGCGCCTGAGCAATTTTGCGGCAAAGCGGTCATTAGAAGACTGGGGTAACAGATGGTTCTATTTATTCGCTTCACCGGCGACTTAACGTTATTATTATTTAATTTGAATGTATAATTGTGTAGGTATTACACATTCGTGGCTCTCCGCTCGCATATACTCCTCGTGCGTCATGGGCAGTCAACGCGTTAATGAAAAGGAAGGTACTTGTAGAGCTAAACACAATATTATAGAGGCTTCAAAGAATTACAAATAATTTGCAAATAAAATAAGCATTTTTGAATATGAAGTAAACTTTGGTCAGCAACCAAACATTTAACCAAAATTAAACATTAACTTACCAAAAATAAAATTTATTAATAAAGTGGTTACAAACCTACTATTAAAAAATACTCGTAATAATGTTGCTTCATTACATAACGATTCATAACAACTGACTCATTTAGAATGAGATAATAATCAGATAATTATTAAACGTACATTTAAGTAAGCTAATAAACTACCTTTCGAGTGGTGAGAATAAAGTTAAAGAGACACAAATATCAATAGAAGACAACCTTGTAAGAACTTTAGCACTCTTTCTAACAAGCATGCAACTCATACGCAACAGAAAAACAGCACAGGGTCAATTTGAAGTGTGAGAACAATTATTCAGCTTTAACTTCGATAAAACCACGATATATTTTTTTCGCACGAAAATCCATAAAAATCTATACAACCGTTTATAATTTGTCGTTTTATACGAGCACTATTAAGCTGATAGGTATAAAAGAAATAACACGAGATCGAGTAGGTAGATATATATAAATAATATTTAATGGTCATTTCACACAACGCAACAACAAAATAATAGTCAGAAAAGTTAGTGCAGTGTATATGCAAATAACTACGTATGATGAGAAATTTTGCAGCAAGAAAGTGCTAACAAGACTAGTTCAACAAACAGACAAATACCCTTCAACGCCAAGTCATGACTGACCGACAAAGATGTTTGTTTTGTCCAGCTGACTGAGCCTGCAAGTATGAAGATATCGAGAACATGGACACACAACTTTAGCTTACTATTCTGACAGGAAGTTTTTTAAAGACCTATCTATACCAATATATATACTACACAGTCGCCTCGTCGCGGGAAGACTAGTTTTAAGTTGTTTTTCCACAACCACGGCTGCTGCAACGAAACTCCTAAACATAAACTCAGATAGAATTTACTGATGATTTCTGTTACAATAGGTCAGTACAGTACAGTACATTATGCCTATAATTACTTATGTCTCTTTTCTAGTTATTTTAACATCATAGGTATGTCCAACAGATCAGATTTAATCTAAAAAGTGGACCATACGAAATATATTCAGTTATGTTTGTCACGCACAGTGCAGACGAACTGGAACATAAGACACGTAAATATCCGCCTCATATCCTAAACAATTGTTATTCTCATCCAGTGCTAAGAGCATACATCCGCGACTTTCTTGTGCTTCCGTGAAACGTGTGATGGAAAGTTGTCGCCGCGCCCTCTGATGCCGTTACGTTGCCTCATCAATCCACGGTGACAGTTCGTGCACTTTTATTGAGTAACTGACCTTTACCAAAGCATACACCGGTTTTATTCTTGACATACACACACCAAAAAACAGGTAGCTTTCGAAATGCAACATTGGGAATGCCTCAGGGATCGTTTTAAGAACCTCAACTATACCTATTCTATCTTATGTTCTGAAAATGTTCGACGATTGATTAAATGTTATTAAATTCCTTTGGACCCTGTTTGGTTACATTAACCAACATTTGTGTCTATTATCAATCACCAAGTACCTACCTAGAAACAAAAACTCTCATCGTCCAAATTAGAAAATTACGCCAGATGTTCGCATAAACTTTCTAACTGTCGGTCGCTAACTGCGTAACCATTTCCCTATTATATTATAACGACTGCATTACGTATAGCATGTTAAAAGAATTCTCGATAGACATTGTGGAACAAGTGATAGCAATCATAACCATCATAAGTACTTTTAGTCCAGGGATTTACACTATTTCATCACGAATTGAATAAGATGACCATAATAAATGTAGAAAACACTACGACTGACACACAAATTAATACAAGATCACCTGCGAAATCTTCTTTTCAACAAAAATAACCCTTGGGCTAAAGACATAATAACTAAGTGTTAACTAAGTGCCATATTAGAATAAGCATGTTGTGATATTAAATAATTTAATTAAACATATTTAGCTTTAAGATAATGCTAAAAGTAGATATACTTATTTTAATGTTAACATTGCGGTGTCCCAACGGGGCTCTTGTTGCGGCCAAACCTAGCATAAGACCTAATGTACCAACTTGAGACAATGAATAAAGAATATGAATATGAATGAAAATATAAAGGAAAGGTAAACAAAGTTTTATCGCACCGGGAACTGCTAACGATAAGGAGAAGAAAGCTCTAACCGGTTCCCACTATCTAAAACAGTTAAGATTCACGATGAATCATTTGACCTAGCTGTCGACGAATAACTTTACCTATATCCGTGGAAAGTGAGAAATCATCTGCTTAATTTTATATTGACGACTCTGTTAAGAAAAGTATAGGCTCAAAGAACTGAAGACTTAATTCCTGTCATCGTGATTAAATACGACGGCTGAGTAAGTAATTGTACAGCGTATACAAGTATGCTACACAAATCTGTATGTCCCCTAACAAATGTATCGTACAATACTAAGATCTCTTGGGAGACACCTTAAAGCACAAGTACCTAGGTATATTAAACTAAATTAAAATTCACAACTATTACTACTTCTGCCACCTTCATTCATGGCTCGGAAGCTCCTAAATGACGAAAGTATAGTACCTAACCTACACCTATTTTGCAATTTCACTTACACACAGTTGTACTCCACAGACAAGACAGTGTCGTCCAGCTGTGCGTGTTAGTTGTAATTATGAAAGAGATAGCCAACACTTGAGGAGTCTGTACCGTAGCTGTAAGGTCTACTAGCCACTAAAATGTTAATCAAAAAGCTACTACTGAACAAATGTGCTTTCTTGAACAATCTTTACTAGTATTCAATTTAAAGCGGTGAAGATTATAGACATCCTACATCCAAGAAAGTTTCCATAACACGGTGAAGTTTATAAATTTATGGAGCTAAATCCAAGGAGGTAGTCTCCGAAACGACTCATACGATATTATTTTAATCACACGGGAAATTACACACGAAAAATAAAATTGATTTAGAAATCGACAAAGTTTCGATTCTTCCGGAATATCTTCATCTGGGTGTGAGTATACTCCTTATTATACTCCTAGAGGGCGCGTCTCCTCATATGATTTCTTAAAAATACTTTATATCAGATTGCCAAGGTCCGCTACTTTGTTAAATTAGTAAATCACAGGGTAACAATGACGACTCAGTGGACAGTGTACTTACCTCAAAGAGAAGCGTAACTACTAATAGCTGTCTGCTTCGTGTGTGCTCTGCCGGTCCCAGACTTCGGGTGTGGCACTTTCTTTTCAACCTCGCGATTTATTACACCACAACCTTTCCGTAATTAACATTCTGAGGCCGCCATTTCGTACGATTCGGCCCATCGGCATTTTGGGATTGATAATCACACGCCGAATATGTAGATTGAAATCTTGTTGAGCTGATAAAAGTTAATGTGTGATTAATATTCATATGCGAACATCTTGCGTTAAAATTCCTTATCATTTGGGACACTTTGATCGGAGAAGCCTCAGTTGAATTTAATAGGACTTACATCTCATGAATTTCCTTTGAAATGGCTGATACGATTAATGATTATTATGACATACAGATGCTCGTAGAAAAAGAATAGGGATCTCACGAATTTATTACATACTAGCAGCATGCATTTTTGAAATCAGCTGAGTAGTTTCCGAGAAACAAACAAACCAACATTTCCTCTTTATAATATAAGTATAGATAGGTATAGATAAGTGACATTCTCTAAAATCTTCAAGCATTAGGTACATCAAGGTATTCATTACCAGCTTGGATTTAATATTCCATGGATCTGTCGCCAGTGGTTTTCCATCGTAATTACTTAGTACCGTTGGTATTCTTGCAGATAATGATATGGTGTACTGTGGCAGCAACTGGCAAGGCAGTGATTGGAGGAAGTCGCGTGTGACGGTCAAGATACTGACACTTGCTTTGATTCGTATGGTGAAGGAATAAAATAAAAGGGACTATTCACCTCAGAAGAGTCACAGAACACTAGAAGAGTAATAGGACTCAATAGTCTGTTTACGTTAGTACTAAGAACACATTAATGAAGGAGGATCATTCATTCTCGACAATACTACAACTATAAGAAGATGTCAGATGTTTCCTGGTGTCAGGCCACTCTACCCATAAGGTTTGGTGGACTAGGCATTCGCAAAATTTCTAGTGTGTCTCTTCCAGCGTTCTTGTCCTCTGTGCATAGCACTTCGGCCCTTTTTTCCAAAATAGTAAATGCTTCTTTGGGTAATATTAAAATTAATGCTATGGAGGAGGCCAAGAATGCATGGACTATGGTTTGTCCAGCCGAATCGATTCCAGAAAAACTACACCTACAGAGGCATTGGGACGAGCCTGTCTGTAAGAAGTTGCAGCAAGATATTTTGGACTCTGCTGCAAATCTGACTGACAAAGCTCGTCTAATTGCCTCTGGAACTAGAGAATCTGGTTTCTGGCTCCAAGCCTTACCATCCGTAAATTTAGGAACCCTTTTGGACAATATAACGTTTTCTTTAGCCATAAGCCTGCGTATTGGAGCCACGACCAACGAGCCCCATCAGTGCCACTGTGGTAGCGCAGTCGACCGTCAAGGCCATCACGGCCTCTCCTGTCGGCGCTGTGCAGGCCGCCTTTCCCGCCATGCCAGCCTCAATGACATAATCCGTCGAGCCCTCGCCACCATCAACGTGCCGGCCATTTTAGAGCCGAACGGTATCGCACGTGATGATGGTAAGCGGCCTGACGGTATGTCTTTGATTCCTTGGAGCCGTGGGAGACCGTTGGTGTGGGATGCCACCTGCGTGGACACACTGGCGAGCTCTCATTTATCGGCGACATCCAGGGTCGCGGGTGCGGCGGCGGCTGCAGCAGAAAGCTTGAAAGGGCGGAAATATGCATCCATTGGAGATGGTTACATATTTCTGCCTTTTGGCGTAGAAACGCTTGGTTCGTGGGGCCCAGAGGCGTGGCTTCTTTACCGGGAAATTTCAAAGAGGCTCATAGACGAAACCAATGACCAAAGGGCTGGTGCTTACCTCGGACAAAGGATAAGTTTAGCCATTCAACGAGGTAACGCTGCCAGCCTTTTGGGCACCCTACCTGCGGCCGCGGCCGCAGGTAGGGTGCCCAAAAGGCTGGCCGGTGACCTGAACTCTGTATTCTATCTTTAGGTGATACTAGGTTAGAATACAGAGTTCATTTTTATTAAATTAGTTTTTAAGTAGTGTAGGTATTTTTTGTTTGTTTCTGATATAAAACTTTGTACTATAAGAAATATCATTTATTAACATACTGTAAGTAGAATGCCGTGCTTTCTTTTTATTACCCAAAGTTTCGGTCAGCTTTTGAACTTCCTATCGTCCCTTCATTAGATGTATTGAATAAACTCATCATGTAAGTACAAAGACCTGCAACACAAGTAGATACACCCGAGGCCTTTTACCTGGCCGTCACAGTGCAGTGCCCACCTTGACCGCAGACGGTCACTGGTCAGATACAAACACACAGATCGTGTGAATCTTGCCAACTGATATTAGAAAGCAGATTGTACACATCGTGGAAGTATCGGCATTGTAACAAGATCGATCAAAGTAGCAAAAAAATTGTTATGTTTTAAAATAAATAAGGCCCATAGATTATATTGAACATAATATGTAGAAAGAACACAGGCATTTCTGGACTAAGCGTAGGAACCCAGAAACTAGCATTTAAACACCTGTTCTGAGTAAGTAGTTCTGCCGGCAGAAGTATTTGGATATTTTCACCATTAGTTCTAAAGACCTGGCACCTTGCTTTACTGACCTGGCACTTTGCTTTATTACACCTGGCTTCAACCGCAACTATTTCCACCAGTTTGTTAGTTAGTTCTGTTACGTAGTACATTCAAAATGTTGTTTCCAGTGTTGTCGAAGGCAAATCCAAATATACATTTGACAATATGAGTGCCTACCATTAGACCAATTACCGTTTAAGACATAGATCAGTAAAAATTATCCAAAGATGCGTTAAGTATTATAGATAGGTATTTTGCCAAAGAAAATGCGCCCGAACGCGTTAAACAACTTTCTAGCGATAAATTTAAATGATTACTGTGTGGATAATTATGATTGGCAGCTCAATTAGTAAGTGAATCTGTGTTTAATTGCTAAGGTTCTAACTTCTTACATAAATTTAGTGTGTGTAAAATTAAACTAGATGGCGCTACTGTCGCACCAGCCTAGAACACGCTAACGAAAACACCGAGCGATTCTTGGGCTCTGTGAGGTCTATTTGAAATAAATGTTGGTTATACAAGTGTGAGTAAGTGTTTTTGTGTGGTACACCTGACAATACAGCGAGTGAACATGGTGCCGAAACCAGGGACAGGACTAATATAAAGGGACTAATTAATAAAAACCGTGAGTACTTAGTGAAGTGAAATAAATAAAAACAGTGAAAAATTACAAGTGTCAAATCGTGAACTGACCCCGAATCTATGCCGAAAAATTTAAAAGTTTTTAAAAAACACTTAGAAAAATTTCGAACAAAATAAAAAAGACTTGTAAAATTTTTACGTTTATACTACAGTGGACTTAGAAAAATTTACTCTATACGAGACTTAGAAAAATTTTGTGTGAAAAAAGACTTGTAAAATTTTTGCGTTTATACTACATGGGACTTAGAAAAATTTACTATAAACGACACTTAGAAAATTTACATCAGAGAATTGCTATTACTTATTGAAGATTACAGTGGTTACTTACAAATTCATTAACAATGGAGACGCTATTAAGAAGACAAGAGGATATTTTGGAGAATGCAGAAAAGGCTTTTAACAATTATAAAAAATCCCCGAAAAGTAGAATTACTCATTCATATATTGAAACGCGACTAGAAAGTTTAGAAAATCTATGGAAGGAGTTTAATACGATACACTCAAATATAGTTTCAAAAGTACCTAAAGAGACAAAAAATACAATGGAGTACTTCCAGAACGATATCTACAACCAGTTTGAGGAATCCTACACAGAGTACAAATCTAAATTGAAGGAGGATATGCCTAAGCCTACATCAACAAAATCTACTACCTCTACTACCACAACAAGTCAAGCGGGATGTAAGGTGAAATTACCCCAAATACAATTGCCTACGTTTAAGGGTGGCTATGAAGAATGGCAGACGTTTCACGACATGTTTGTTTCTTTGATACATACAAATTCCAGCCTAAATCCAGTTCAGAAACTACATTACTTGAAGAGTTGTTTATCGGATGATCCTGAAAGACTATTGATGAATCTTGCTACAACAGAGAGTAATTATGAAGAAGCTTGGAATCAACTAACGAAACGCTACAATAACAAGAGATACAATGTCAATGAAGTAATGAAACGTTTATTTGCTCAAAAGGCCATAGTGGGAGAATCATCTACACAAATCAAACATCTATTGGATAACACCGCTGCTTGCCTCAAAGCCCTGAATAATCTAGGAACAGATACGAAAACTTGGGATACAATTGTGAACCACCTAGTGCTGTCAAAACTAGATTTAGAAACAAGAAAGGCTTGGGAGTTAGATACAAATAAGAAAGAGTCAGATAGCTTACCAACATGGGATGATCTTGTAAGTTTTCTAGAAACGAGATTCAGAACTTTAGAAATGCTAGAAGAAAACAAACCTACTACGAGCAAACAAATATCAAAGAGAAACACATTCCATTGCAAAATTGAGGAGAAGAGAGATAATACAGACAACAATAATAAAGTAACTTGCGTTATGTGTACCAGCGACCACTTACTATTCCAATGCGAAACATTTATGAACCAGCCTGTCGACAAGAGAGTAGAGTTCATTCAATCCAAAAGGCTGTGTTTCAACTGTTTTGCATCCAACCACAGTGTGAAGACATGTAGACGACCTACTTGCTGCCGCAAATGTGGCAGGCGACACCACACCCTACTACATTTCGAGAGAACGATGACTACAGGACAATCATCAGAAGACAGTACAAAAACAGACAATCCGGTTAATGAAACATACACGAAAAGTGATAGTGATAGAAAAATTGTTTCTCATTTTGCCAAAGAACAACAAAGTGAAGTACTATTAGCTACCGCGTTAATCAGTGTCAAAGATCAAAATTGTTTTTCTAGAGTTGTAAGAGCATTAATTGATCAAGGTTCTGAGGCTTCCTTTGTAACTGAAAATACTGTACAAGCTTTAGGTCTTAAAAAGATTCCCGTGAGTGGTCTTGTGTCCGGTGTTGGTGATGGAGAGATGAAAGTCAAAAACATGGTCTTATTCAATTTAGAGTCGATTCATAATCCTAATTTTTCAGTGCAGGTTCAAGCTTACGTACTACACACCCTGACATCCTTTTTACCCTCGAGCAAGATATCCATACAAGGATGGTCAGAAATAGATGAGTTGCCCTTAGCGGACCCAAAGTACGGAGCACCTGGTCGAATCGATGTTATCCTAGGAGTTGAGATATACAGTGAAATTATACTAGAAGGTCTTTTAAAACACCCAGAAACTAGTGGTCCAATTGCTCAGAATACGCAACTTGGATGGGTTTTATCAGGTCCTATACAAACACCCTCATCGCGTCACAGAATTGTCAACCTACATATACGAGTGAAAGAAGATGAACTTCTGCGACAATTTTGGGAAATAGAGAGAGAACCAGATGCGATAAAAAGAAACATGAACAGAGAAGAAATCAAATGCGAAGAAATATACGAGAAGACTACTGAGAGAGAAGAAAATGGACGTTACAAAGTACGCCTACCATTCAAAAATTTAGATCCTTTGCCGTGTTTAAACAATCAATCAGAGAAAATTGCGCTTAATAGATTTAACCTATTGGAGAAGAAATTACAGAAAAACGAAACACTAAAAGAAGAATATAAGAAAGTGATAGACGACTACATAAATCAGGGTCACATGGAAGAAATCACGAAGAAAGAAGAGATAAATAACCCAAATTCGGTATATCTTCCACATCATGCTGTAGTAAAACAAGATAGAGAGACAACGAAGGTTAGGATAGTCTATGACGCGTCATGCAAAGGAACAAACAACAAATCGTTAAACGATACCCTACTCGTCGGACCAAAACTACAAGACGACTTACGCCATATCCTTATGAGATGGAGATTTCATCCATACTGCATAGTTGCAGATCTAACACAGATGTATAGACAAATAATTGTGAATGAGAAAGATACTGATTTCCAAAGAATTCTGTGGAGAGAAGATATACATCTACCTATTCGACATATGAGATTATTAAGACTAACTTTCGGAACAGCCTGCGCGCCCTACTTGGCAGTAAGATCTCTACAACAGTTAGCTAAAGACGAAAGAGAGAAATATCCAATGGCATCGGAAATTACTTTACGGGACTTTTATATGGATGACTTGTTGACAGGATGTGAAAAAGAGACAGACACTATACAAATATTTAATCAAATGAACGAACTAATGAAAGCAGGAGGATTTACGTTACAGAAATGGAGTACTAACAGTGAAACTTTAATGAGAAATATAGAACAAGAGAATCAGAAGGATGATCAAAAGATAGTGTTTAAATCGGATAACATACTGAAGGTCTTAGGAATATGTTGGAATAAGGCAACGGATAATTTTGAATACAACTATAAAATCAATGAGACAAAGGAACCTATTACAAAGAGAAAAGTCTTATCAGACATTGCAAGACTTTATGACCCCCTCGGGTGGATTGCTCCTACCATTATAGTTGCAAAATTATTTATGCAAAGACTCTGGAAATCAAATCTCACTTGGGATGATAAATTGTCACCAGAGCTTCTAAAAGAGTGGCTTAATTTCAGAGATAACTTAGACCAGGTTCAAAACATTGTGATTCCCAGATGGTTGAATACAAAGAAAGGTAATGACTGTGAGTTACATGCATTTGCAGATGCATCCAATCACGCATATGCTGCTGCTGTGTATATTAAAGTTCAAGATGAGCATAAGAACATTCACATCCATTTGATTTCAGCAAAAACCAAAGTCGCCCCGATTGACAAAGAAATTTCAATACCAAGACTTGAATTGTGCGCTGCTTTACTTACTGCAAAGTTACTGTATGAGACGTCTCAAATTATGGATATACCTAAAGAAAAACAATTTGCTTGGTCTGATTCTACAGTGGTCCTCGCATGGTTAAAAGGAGAACCCAGTCGATGGACAACTTTCGTGAGTAATAGAGTGTCAGAGATACTTACTATGGTAGATAGTAATAATTGGAATCACGTCAGTACACATGTGAACCCAGCAGATTGTGCATCAAGAGGGCTATTAATAAAAGATCTGATCAAATTTGAGCTATGGTGGAATGGTCCAAAATTTTTGAGAGAAGACAACGACTACAAAACAAATCAAGCATTTACGACTACAGAAGAAGAGAGAGCTACAAAGGTTTTGACAACTGTCATAAAACCGAAAGAAGAATTTTGCTGGATAAAATTTTCTAATTTACAAAAGATGCTGAGAATTATTGCATACTGCAGAAGATTCCTACAACTAAGACTACCTAAAGAACAAAGAAATAACAATACAAATTTAGTGACTACAAAAGAGATAGAAGAAGCAACAGAAATCTGCATAAGAGAAACCCAACAATTATACTTCAAGGAAGAAATAAAAACTTTAAGAGCAAAAGGGAATATACAAAAGAAAAGTCTGTTGTACAATATAACTCCATATTTGGATAAAAATGAAATATTGAGAGTGGGTGGTCGTATAAACCAATCAGACGAAGAATATGAGAAACGACATCCTATAATCCTACCAAATGAAAGTCATTTTACAAAATTAATAGTTGCAAATGCTCATGCTAAGACTTTACACGGAGGACCACAAATAATGTTAAATTTTTTGAGATCCAAATATTGGATAATACGAGGAAGGGAATTGACAAAAAAATGCTATAGACAGTGTATAACTTGTGTGCGATACGCAAGACAGAATAATAATCAATTAATGGGTCAATTACCTAAAGCAAGAATTACACCGACTAGACCATTTAAGAGTGCCGGTGTGGATTTCACCGGTCACATCAACATAAGGTTTTCACCTGGAAGAGGTTCCAAATCGTATAAAGGATACATTTGTCTTTTTATATGCATGGTTACACGCGCGATTCACCTGGAAGCAGTATCGGATTTGTCATCCAAAGGATTTATAGCTGCCTTTCGTAGGTTTGTTTCCAGAAGAGGACATTGTCAAGACTTATACAGTGATAATGGCACTAATTTTGTTGGTGCTGATAAAGAACTGCGTCAGATGTTTAACAGAGCTTTGTCTCAACTACCTAGTGAAATCGACCAGTTGCTTGCGAATGAGGGTACTAGGTGGCACTTTATCCCACCTCATGCTCCTAATTTTGGGGGTTTATGGGAGGCAGGAATAAGATCTACTAAGAGTCATTTAAAAACAGTCATCGGAGATACTACCCTCACTTTTGAAGAACTTACAACTGTTCTAACACAAATCGAAGCTTGTCTAAATTCGCGTCCAATATCCTATTTGAGTGATAATCCTAACGATCCTTTACCTTTAACCCCAGCCCATTTTTTAGTTGGTGAACCCCTCATTACCATACCTGACGAAGACTACTCACGTGATCAGACTTCTGGAATAACTAGATGGAGATTGTGTCAAAAAATGTTAGATAGTTTTTGGAGAAAATGGTCTAGAGAATATCTTGTAACTTTAAATAACAGATATAAATGGTGTACAAAAAGAGATGAACCTAAAACTGATGATGTTGTTATAATAAGAGAAGATAATTTACCACCTGCAAAATGGTTGTTAGGTAAAATAGTTTCTTTACATCCAGGTAAAGATAACATTACTAGAGTGGTAACTTTAAAAACAAAATCTGGTTTATGTAAAAGGCCAGTTAATAAATTGAGTTTTATACAGAGTTGTGATTCCTAAACATTATAGAACTTAAATGTTGTATGTTTAGATGACTTAGTTAAGTTGTGTGCATGTTAGTGATAAGTTGAGAAAACAGTTTTGTTTATTCATCACTTTGATGATTCTTGTTAAATTTCATATTTTGTTTGAGTTATGTTTTGAAGTTTATGAGTTTGTTTTGAGCTCATCCTTACTTTTCTTTAAATTGTTAGTTAAAAAACAGAGTTTTTGGTGGGCGAAATGTTTAATTGCTAAGGTTCTAACTTCTTACATAAATTTAGTGTGTGTAAAATTAAACTAGATGGCGCTACTGTCGCACCAGCCTAGAACACGCTAACGAAAACACCGAGCGATTCTTGGGCTCTGTGAGGTCTATTTGAAATAAATGTTGGTTATACAAGTGTGAGTAAGTGTTTTTGTGTGGTACACCTGACAATACAGCGAGTGAACAATCTGTGAAACAGAATCGATAACAAATGTTTAGACTTTCGCGACTATAACACATACGATGACTGTAAATATTAAAATAAAATTATTTTGACTGTAAATATTACCAACACGTTATTCAAAACATCTAGGTAAATATCTAGTCTTATTACAATAAACTAAGTAAGTACTTACATAAAAAACTTGGTTTATCAAAACTATAGTCTATCTAGCTTCCTTAGAATCCAATTCCAGTAAGTACCAACCTTTCTACTCATTTGATATTTGACATAAGGACTTAGAAGTAAGACTAGTTAGTTACTAAGCTAAAAAACTGAAATGGTAGGACATAGTGTGCGTCCACACTGAATGCGCGGTGACTTGAGCCTAGCGCGGGCGCGGCGAGCGGGGGCGCGCGGTGGCCACAGTGACGCGCGAGCTCTTGTAGCGGTTCGACGTACATTACATTACATTACCCCCGCCATCGCGCATTGGGTCGCTCGCTGACTAGGCCCGGTAGTGTGGCCAGAACGCGCGGATAGGAGCGTTTGAAACTTACGCGCGCTGTCTCGCTCAGTGCCGTCGCACTAGGCTTCCGCCTTAGTCACTTCAGTGTGGCCGCAAAGGCGCGTTTCATATGTTTGATATTTCGCGCCCGTCGTCGCAACCGCGCTAGCCCCGCAGTGTGGATGCACACATAGAGATAGGTAGGTACCAGTAGATTAATTAAGAGAAAACTCGTAAAAAATGTCTTTAGTTATAATTGTCTAAGCATTTTATGAGTCTGTCGGTAAGCAGTAAACGGCAACGGAAGTACCGTCAGCCATTGTGTTCCGTAGTTGGCAAGTAGGCTCTATACGTGTACAGTCGAAGACAGGAGTGATAAATAAAAAAATTGTAGGACATAAATACAGCGAAGGATCTAGATCCGACCGTAGTGCCCAGCCACCTAACCCTAACCTACAACTAAATTTTGTACCTATTATAGGTACCTTACCTAGTTACTATACTACAAGTATAGTAGCTATACGTACAGTAATATGTACTTCACGTAGTATTTTAAAATCGTATTTAGTTAGGTATTTAAAATACTTAGGTATTTTTTACTTAACTAATTAAGTATATTAGGTACCTATATTTCGGTACCTACTTAGGTAAATAATAGGAGTGACCTATTTAAAGTAGTACCTACCTAGCTTACCTAGTTCCTTTCCTATAATAATAATAAAACTTAAGTAAGTACTTCCCTACATAATAACTTTTGATACTGACTGTACTCTACGTGATTAGGTACTTTGATTGATCAATGGGAATTATTCTTTGAAGAGCGGTAAGTAGGTATCTAATAGAATTTCGAGTCAGTTATTTTATTAATGGCTTTATAGGTACCTACTTGATTTCCTTTTAAATTGAGTTCTAATGAACTCTTTCAGATTTTAACAAATGAATAAGTAGGTATTTTATCCCAAGGCATACAACTCCTTTTTACATACACCGATAGGTTGTACCTGATTTTAGATTTTTCAGGACAAATTTTGCCGCCCCTTTAAGATTCACTACCTATAAAGGAAATGTTAACTCCTGCAAAATTTGTCACATAGGTATTATGTGACAGATTGCAAGCTGCAATTATCTCTAATATACTCGTAGTAGGTAGGTATGTAGGTATAACTATTGAAACTCCAAGAACATTCAACAATATCTCAGTCTCAAACCTTCAATTTAAGATGCCTAAAAAGCTATTTTGATTAACCCTAGTATCCGACTAATCGAGATTGCATAGCAATAAGTAATAGCGGGGTCTCGTCAATCAAGTTAGAGGTTACCTCGTGGGATTATTTTGATTGACTCCGCTGTATTATGTCAGGGTTAAAAGTAATTGTTCCTTACTTTGAGGCAAGGTATTGTACCCACAATAACAATTTTAAATTATCCATGTATCTACTTCAAAACGAATTAAATTCAATGAAAATAATAACATACCTACCTACGTATTAATTTTAGGTTTTAGGGGTACCTAAGTAAACTTACGTACATGATATGGTTGGTTAAGTAGTAGTATCTTACGCTCCCTAAAATTATGTAAAGATAGTATCCCAAGATAACAAAATAACTGCAAATGTCACAGGATAGACCAAGGATCTTATTTAATGATCATTCTATTGCAAGAGCTTTGCTTCCCTACCCATCGCAAGAATATAGGTAATCTGTCATACTCCTACATGACATTAGTACATCATAGTAAAGGTGGTGCTATTGTGAAACGTCTTTTGCGCGTCTTTGCGTCTGTTATTCGTGGTATGCCGCGTTACGAAACCGGTCGGTGCAGTGGTATTTATTACAAATACACATGTTGATCGAGTATTTAGGATACGTGAACTGCTGACGTTTTTCTTTTGACCTAGATGTATTCTAGATAAACCTAGTTAGGGAACGTTACATTTTCTAGCTTGTTCTGTCTTGACTAAAACTTATTACAAAAAAGTACTGGCTATTTGAATCTACAATTCAGTTTGTTGCAAAATGCCCCTAATTAAACATTACGCAAGTAGGTAGGTCCGACAGAACGTTCTTAATTATTGTATACTAATAATTAATTTATAGATTTAGCCTGATTTCAGAACAAGTCATCATTTATTTTATTACGCAGGTATTCGATTTGTTGATGAGTTCATTGTTACAGTTTAATCAGCCTAATAGGCAATTTAAACAGGCTAAGTTATTTTTAATGCATTATAATCCATTTACGTATTAAAAATAATCTTGAGATTATTCAATTAATGTTTAATGGCCGTACTGGGTTTCGACGAAACCAAGATTCAAGACAATTTTCGGGGTCAGCTTAAGTTGGTAAACTGTGTCCACCAACGTAAGCTTGACTCTGAAAATTCTCACGAAAATAGGTTTTCGTTGATCCCCAGTACCTACGGCCTCCGTTAGTAGGACTACCAGTAAGTAATCCTGGTTTATTTGGGAGACTGCCAGCACTGCTAGTAAAGCGGTTTTAATAATTATCTACATGACATGTGCGTGTGTGCGTCTAATTCAGGATTTGTTTATAATCTGCTAGCATATTGAGCGAGAATATCGGTGAAATCCGTTAGAATCCATCGTCGATTAGAGACAAGTGCGCTTTCTCCGGTAAATTGTTCAGCACGAGACATGTCCGAATTACTTAACCGTGCAAGATGTCTTCATCGCGTAACTCATACACGCAGGCATGGAGAAAAAAACACATTGGCATTTCATTAATGATCGACAATCCAAAAAAACTTTTGATCGTATGTCAACTCTTAGGTTTTTCTCGAGTTTTTCTGTTATACCTATAAGTAGTACCAGTAGTCCCTAAGTAGTAATCAAGTTAACGATTTTTAGTTACTATGTATTCAATAGGTTAGTGCTTCAAAGTGGTAGGAAGGTAGGTAGGTAGGTACATAAACATAAACGTGACTTGACGTCATCGTGACCACAGAAGATTGACATTGATCATCTTAAATGGTAAATACCTAAATAAAAACATACAACCTTCATCTTAAAAAACTTCGCAGTCAATTATTCTACAGCTTATGCGTTTATTCTCGTACCTATACCTAAACTAGCCTAGCGAATCGTTGACTAACGGAGAAAATTAGTAGTAGAATTAATTAATTACAATTTACGTGAAATATTTCGTGAAAGTCATTCACCAACTTAATATGACCTCGAAATCTAAAATTTGAATAGTTGAAAACGAGCTATGTTACGCGTGTTCCTGAGCCCTTTATATTGAAACTAACTAGGCATTCTAGAATGTTGTCAAGCTTGATCTGAAACGATGTGGCTGGCTGCTAATGCTATGTTAGCTCAGCTGTTCCTAAATTAGTGTTGATTTAAGGGTAACGCAAGAATCCCGCTGCATTCGTTTTGAAATGATTATTTTCGCCGGTGAAAAAAACCTTCATGAGTCAATCACGAGTGGGTCGGCGGCGCCGCGGCGCCGGGGTGCCTTCAATAGTGTTAGTTCGATTCTTGCAGGATAAAATATGGTAGGTATGATCTGATGTCTTCGGAATCTGTGATGAAGGTGCTAAAATAGGTAGGTATCTACCTACCCTACCTACTAAAATAATATAAGTAGGTACCTACCTACCTGACCTACCCAGTCAGCTAGTTACACAAAGAGGGTTGGACAAGCCGGTAGGCATCGACCCCGAATCCCGATGGACCTGAGACGCTATTCGAAAGACTATCCGACATCGCCATAAATTTATTGTCACCCTTGTTCCCTTGTCAACATTAGGAGTCTCTATGCTTCTGAGCAGGTAGGTATTTAGGCGCAAAGGTCTCTCTCCCTAGGAAGGTAACTATCTAGAAGATAGCTCTGAGGTAGGTACCTACCTACTACCTACTTGGTAAGTACCTATCTAGGTATCTACTTAGGTACCTGAATAACTAGGTAGGTAGGTATATTTATTGACCTTTGGGAATGTAGGTAGGTAGGTAGAGGTACCTACGTGCTAGGTGATTTCAGTTAAGTATAGTTAGGTACCTGCCTATGCTATCTAGGTATTTAATTCACGAATAATAGGTAGGTAGGTACTTAGCTCAATAGGTAAGCACATAATTTTTAATTTGCTGACAACCTAACCAAAATGAAAATAGATAGGTAGGTACCTAGGTACCTAGATGCCTGCCTACATCAAGTCTCTAGAAGCGAAATCACAGCCAATGAAGGCTTCAATGCGAAATTCAACGTCACAGACACGTACTCGTACAGCCTTTTCAACTATACCTACTTACAGAGAAATAGTCGATGCACCGGGGTTCCTTGAATGTCTCCGTCAACTTTCACTAATATTCATAACACAAGTTGAGAACACAATATCATTCACTGGCGGATAAGAGGTAAACACTTGTAAAACAATATTTTACACACATTATTTACTGCAGGCAGCGTAAGTTCGAAAGCTGTACGCGGCCGCCGCAACTCCGCACGACTCGACATGTAGCTCAACAAAGTTTGCTTGCGCGAACCATGTATTACTTTACTCTATGGCGCGAACGCAGCCCGCATTCCACGAGAAAAACTATACCTCTCTCGCTCAAAATATTTGCAGGGCTCTTTGTGTGAAAGAGATAGAGTTGAAACTTGGTAAACAGGTATAGTAGGTGTACCTATGTAGACCCGTTATTCACTTCAACTTAGGTAAGCCCGCGATTATTGAAATTTGATAAATAAAAAATCTGTTTCTTCTGTTTAATTTGTTAATTTTTAGTGATATCAAAAAGCTTTTTTTTTAATATTAGATTTTTAAAAAGGCATCTAAAATGGTACCTACCTACCAAAGGACAACAGCGAATTATATAGTAGGTACATAAAGTAGAAAAACAAAAAGAAGTACAGGCACAGACTATAGATGGAATACAGGTACTATACTATCTAAATCCCAATAATCTATTCATGCTTTTTATTATAGTTTAGAAAAGCGCCATCTATTTCGAAAACTATTAAACTAAATAAGTAAAATGAAAACTCATTAATAAAAAATTGACACATTTTATGTCAATGTCATGTGATGACATTAGCATTTTATAATTTTGACGACATTATCATTTTGACACAATGACTTATGACAAGAAACAGTGAGTGACAGTGATAGACAGGTTAGCTCTCCGCTAGGAGTATTATTGTTCTGTGGTTCAGCTTCAATTATATTCAAATTGTTGATTCATTGATTGTTGTCAGTTGTAAAGACGACGCTTTCTTTCTTTTTTTGGCGATTTTAGCATTGTTATTGAAGTGAAGTATTAAACTTACTCAGTTGTAAAAAATGCCTAAAGTTCGACGTAGTCGCAAACCACCCCCAGAGGGATGGGAGCTGATCGAACCAACTTTGGAAGAACTAGAACAGAAGATGCGAGAAGGTTAGTTTCTAACACTTTGGACTTGATTGTTTACCCTTTCAAAACTAGCAAGTTACCTGCACTGAGCAACAAGTGAAACCCTCAACTAATTTATGTTATTTAATTTCAGCTGAAACTGAACCACACGAAGGAAAACGCAAGCAGGAATCACTGTGGCCCATCTTCAAAATCCACCATCAGAAATCACGATATATTTATGATCTCTTCTATCGACGTAAGGCCATCAGCAGAGAGCTCTACCAATACTGTTTGAATGAGAAGATCGCCGACCAGAACCTAATAGCGAAGTGGAAAAAGACTGGATATGAAAACTTGTGTTGTCTTAGATGCATACAAACTCGAGACACTAATTTTGCCACAAACTGTATCTGCAGAGTGCCTAAAAGCAAACTGGAGGAAGGTAGGATTGTAGAGTGTGTGCATTGTGGCTGCAGAGGGTGCTCGGGGTAGTAAATATTAGAGATAATAATAGCCTGTAAATTTAAATTAAGTCTTGGAAGCAATTTGGTTTGTACTAATAAAATTCAATGGAAAAGTCTGTCTATTTTTAGTATTTTTCGAGCACCTAAATATCTCAAGGTACAATGAGCTGATTTAATTCATCAAAGCAAACACGGGTTAGCTAATACTGCCTCTGAATTTGCCTTTAGATAGCATCTTAGCACTGGGATCACCGTTTTTTGGTTCACAGAGCATAATAATAAGCCATCATCAGCGTTACAAGTTGAATAATGGGGTAAGTACCTAACTATTTTATAAATAAAACAAGCTTTTGATGAAAAATTTTATAAAAATTTAATGCAACAACAAAAATTAGAAGGCTAAATATATTGGGTGCTCTATTATAAATTTATCAGAGAGACTGTGTACTATCCCTAATACCCTGTCTAGTATTTAAATGTTGGAAATCCAGTTATGTCAGTAACTTGACTGAACAAATACATTCCATACATTTAAAATACTTGACTGGGTATGGTACTATACTGTAGAGACCCAGAAAGTTACTTCAAAGACTGAATTATTTAAGTACAGTTTAGCAATGTATGAACACAAGATTTTACATGTAAATCAGTCTTTTAGTTGTACAGCCTTCTAAAATCACAACTCTCTTACATTGTAGAGATGAAACAACTATATTCTTTACTTGAGCACTTTTTGTTTTCATAATTCTACATTAGGTAGTTCACAAATAGGTAACTTCTGTTACAATAACATGTTGTAGAAATGTGTATGAGTCTTAGGTAAAACCTGATGACATAGGATAACAAACAAAGATTAATTTAATATGAACCTTTTCTAAAAATAGAGAAAATATAACTAAATCACTGAGCAAATAAACATAACCAATTTCCTTATGTATGTACTAACATTACAATAATAATTATGGCACTTATGACTATAACTTTATTATAATTAGCAAAGAAACAAATTAATAACATTTTCTTTACATTTGAAAGAAACACAATTAGGAATTATTTTTTAAATAAATCTATAAGACAAAATTCTTGTTTTGGCTTGATTTTTGGTAGTGAAAACTACAAAATTAATCATAACTTAAATTTAGGTAACAACCATGGAGATCACATTTTATTGGACCAATCACAACCTTGTTTCTAGTAACTATTCTGAATTAAATAGTCATAGTCTTATGTTCTATCTGCTTAGATAGTTCTATAACTAGGTCTTTATAAATTTGAGGATTCATATTCTTGCCCAGCAAGTATAATATGAACCAGTCGCCAAAGCCAAAGCGCCTTACTATCCGATTAACAGTGCTTCTCTTAACATATCTCAACTGTCCAACAATCATTAAAGTACGCAGTGGACGTAAGGAAAATACCATAACTCGGAAAAGCACAGCCAGCGCGGAAAGAAAACTGAGGATCAACAGCCAGAACCATAGGATCACAAAGATTTTCTCATTGACAATGTTCAACGGGAGGATACACAGCCTATCTTTAAGCTGCAAGCCTCCAGACGGTCCATAGGTTCTGAGCGAGCATTTTGTGAGTTTGGGGAAATACTGGTCCATAGGGCTGACATTGACAAAGTAATCATCGTTTGTTTCTCGCGTCATTTGGGTGAAATATACGACAGCAGCGCCGTAGTTTCGGAAAGCGCCTCCAAGGAAGATGTCGATAAGGAAAATCTGACCCACCTAAAAAGGAAACAATTGTAAATTCCAACAACAATAATTCAGTGCGTTTGTGGTTTTTCTGTTTATTAATAGTAACATTAATAATAAGCAGTACTAAGAGTATGTCCTACATGCTTATTTGAAATTGTTAAATGCTAGACATTTTCTTATTGGTTTTACGACCAATGGGTCATTGACCCAATACAATGACTTGTAGTTATTTCAGTCTAGATATTAGATCAGTATTGACCTTCTATATTCTTATAGAATGGAATTAGTAACATCAATTGGGTATTATCTTAAGTAGTTGTACAGGTACAAAAACAATCCATACTACCTATATACCTACTTACCTACTATACTATATAATATTATAAAAGGGAAGGTGTGTGTGTCTGTCTGTGTTTGTCCATCTTTCACGGCAAAACGGGGCGACGAATTGACGTGATTTTTTTTGTGGTGATAGTTGAAGGGATGGAGAGTGACATAGGCTGTTTTTGATTCCGATATTCCCACGGGAACGGAAATTACGCGGGTGAAACCGCGGGGCGCAGCTAGTATAATTATAAATGTAAAACTCAAGGAATTATAGGTATTTAAACTTTGTTGATTTTCTGTTTTCACTATTAAGTAATTTAAAAAAATTCCTTACCACATTGGCTAGATTCAGGAGTTCACAGAAGGCATATCGGAGTGCGTACATGTTGTGGGTGTGAAGGTTTGTGGTGTTCAAGTAGGATAGAAGTTCCATGCGACGATACTCCGACCAGTCTTTGGAGACCATTGGGCTGGCTGGAAGACAAAACACAGGTTTAATAGAAGAGGAAATAGATCTTATTATTATTATTATTAATATAGTTTCTTAATAAATCCCTACCTTAAAATTGTAGATAGTAATCTCACTGTCCACTTATAGATCCATTTACAGGCATATTAAACTGTAATGTTCAATTCAAATTGTCTTTGAGGCTAGGCTATTGCTTGTTTCAACTCCCAATACACCCGGTACCACCGGTAGTCAAACTTCAGAGTGGAGCCCGGCACACAAAGTGAGGCATGTACTTATATATCTTAAGTTTCTTACATAAATCAGATGCCAGCACCTTCAGTCGGCCTCCTTCCCATATCTTCCAGAGGTATCGCGGTATGTAAAACATCACAGCTTGTCCGAGCAGTACAAAGCAGACCCATTGATAGTATCTGTGCTTGATCTGCTCATCACGGTCACCGTGACTGGGTCCTACACCGTGGTACGCCATGTTCTTACCTTCAACGCCTAGAAAGGAATCAGTTCATAGATTTAATAGGTTAGAAGTTTAAAAATTGTTGTAAGAATAAGTAATAAGATGGTTCACCTTCACCTTGGTAGACCTGGGCTGCATACTCAGCCACAAAATTGTTGTTGAAAGAGTTTGAAATACTAAAATGAATTTAGTACGTAGGGATCTGGATAGGTACCTACATAAGTTAGAACTCCAAGAATGGCTTACCGTGCAAATTACTCTTCAACGTATAAGTTCCATAGATCCAGCAGTAACTATTGACGGCATCCTTGTCGTTGTGTTCGCCTTCCGCTATGCAGTGGATCGGTTCACCGAAAAATTGCTTCGAAGTAACCATTAGTGTGAACACCAGCAACATGATCACAGTAATTTTGTAGTGCATACGAAACACATTGTTGTCAGTGCAAACGTAATCGAATTTGAGAAACGAACGGAAGGGCATAAAAAGATCAATCATTTTGATTGAAATAGAGCACAACAAAACTGAAAAACGTAATGGTTTCCACAATTTTCACTTTTCGACTACCTACCCGCGCAATTTTTGCAGTTTTTTCGATTTTCTAACGACTCATTCACTCACGCACGCAACACACGAGTAGCACGATCGACTTCACTCACTTCACCATCAAGAGAATTAACAAGAAGAGAATTCAACTCGACTCGACCAATTACAAAGCAGCTTTTCTGCTGTGCGACCAATCACAAGGGGTAACGGAAAAAGATTGAATGACGCACGCACAAATAGAATCGTCACAGGAGGAAAACAGTTGGCAGCATTGAATGAGTGAGTCAGTTGAGTTGACCAAAGACGGACTACACACCAAATTACACTGCTCATCCGCTGAAACTTATATATATATACTAGCTGCGCCCCGCGGTTTCATCCGCGTAAGTCCCGTTCCCGCGGGAATATCGGGATAAAAAGTAGCCTATGTCCAGCGTATCACCTATCTACCTACATACCAAATTTCAACCAAATCGCTCCTGCCGTTTTTGCGTGAAAGAATAACAAACATACATACATTCTCACAAACTTTCACATTTATAATATTAGTAGGAGTAGGAAGTAGGATAGGAAGGATAGTAGGATTATATACATTTTGATCCTACAAGCTTTTTATTGTAATTTAGTTTTTATTGTTGTATTATTGTTAGGTTGGGTAGGTACTGAGGGATTTGACTCCTATCTTTCTAGTTGCTTTATGATCTGCTGGATGGCACCTGTTTCAACTGTATTAGCATAGCACAGATTACATTAGTAGGTACAGATACCTTATCGCGAACATTGAAATCACTCCTAGCTAATAGCTGGTTTAAAATAGCTTAAATATTATTGGAAGATCAGAAAAGATAAGTAAAACTCGGGATTAGAAACGAAAGTTTATTAGTGTTAGACATAGGTACGTTTTATCCGCAAATAAATATCACGAAGCGTAAATAGATACATGAAGTGTTTATAAATTAAATAACGCTTGACAACATCTGGTGGTAGGTAATAACAACGAATAATTTTAATAAAATTATTCCAGTCTCAATTTTAAGTCTCATCATGAAATAAAATGAGTTCTGGGAATGTTCAAGGACTAAATTTAAAGTTAAAGCTAAATAAAACCGATCAAAGCCGGCTATTAAAATAAAATTAATGTGCAGGTACAAAAACGACTGGAGATTTTTTACAAATCATTTAAAAAACATCCTTTCTTTAGTGTCTACAAAAGTGTTATCGCAATCTACACCACAACCTCATTGCATAACAAGAGATACTAGTACAATCTGTTTCAGTTAAGTAGGTAGGTATGCCTCATTAATAAGCAATGAAAATCTTTGGTTTTATCCATTTAGACTGTAAAATAACTCTGTAATTATCCGATGAACTTGATCAGTAATGTAAAATCAGTATTGAGTATGAAGCCAGACGCCTCCCATCCACCACTAGAGTTTTTATCAAACACAGTAAAATTAAGTATAGCTATCAAAAATTATGTTGACCTGACATTAGCATACGTGGCTTCTCTGTAACTGAATCGACCTAACTGTGTTACTTATCAAATGTTTGTACTGATCAAGGCACTCCTATTAAACCCAAGTACCTTACCTACATCTTGATCCAACTTCGCATAATTAAGTTATATCTAGCCAATATTATAACATAGCACTGTCATATCTCTGCTGAAAAAGGTGAAAACACCTGCCTAAATGTATTCTAGTTGTTGCTAATTAACAATTTTGTATTTGAAGTTTCGTTGTCACTGTGTTAACAACATGCACCTTACCTATTAACTTTATAGTGTAAGTACTTATAATTAGCCAAGTTTCCACTACATTTGCCACACTCTCACCCTGATGATTACCTACATTATACACAGCATTCATATTTTATAATTTACTTTTGACTTCTGAGCCTACAATGTTGCTTTGGATGGGCTGTCCTTCATCAAAAGCAATATTACCAAGGGCGAAAATATTATCTGGGTCTAAAGCTTTTTTCGCAGCTAGTAGTAGTCGATGACCAGGCTCGCTCACTGTGTCTAAGTACCATTTCTTTCGTAGTTTACCAACGCCATGATGATGTGATATTGAACCTGAATAAAAAAACAAAAAAGTGCGATTAAAAGCTTTTATTTTACTTCAAACCAAATTATTTAAAAATATGTTGACGAATTTGACAGTAACTAAAAAAAGTAGATGTACGTGTGTCCACACTTTGTCCAAATCGACTAAAGAAATCCGAATCGTTTCGTCGTTCATTCATATCTTAGCACTGAAGTCAATGCTGCCATCAAACAGAAAGTGAAATTATAAAATCTGTCGGAAATCGAAATCAAAACAACAACTAACGCTTAAAAAAAACTTCCGTATCCTATCCATTCATTCATTGTCGGTAGGATAGCGAATGATCAAATATTCAAGTTTCATCTATTCAAAATTCATATTTTTTTGACCTTTCTAATAACTACGAATTAGGTTCTTTGCTATAAAACTATTTTGATTCTGAATATTGTGTTGTGTTGTGTGTGATGCTTACCACCGCATGCGATGATTTCGTCGCGGGCGGCAGTTTCAATTTCCTCGTAGGTTGCGACAGGATCGTCGCAGTTCGCGGTGCTGTGCGCAAAGTAGAAGTAGATGCAGCAGCCCGCGTCGTAACTGTAACAAAAAATAAGTTCACAAAATAATAGGTAAGTAGGTATACTCGTAATAGCTAAATTAGCAAGTTTGATCGAAGATTATGACCCAAGGTCCAGAAACAAATACGTAGGGGGGTACCTAGCTAGTGGGTACCTTTTACCTACCTATACTAGTTATAGTAGGTACTTACTTACCAGATAAGTAGCGACATAGAGAGAGTGTGGTTTCACTGCTGTCTCCGTTGAGTAGGTACCTATCTATTAAGGCCGTGGCTTGTACTGCAGACTTGGTACGTTCACGTTTGAGTCAAGAAAAAGAGAATGCGAGAGAGAGAGTAGGTACAGTAGGTAAGTTCGCACGCCAGGCAATCGTCAATCACGCGCCGCTTCACGGTGCGTCAGAGAGAGAGGGGAGGAGAGGGAGAGAGAGAGAGGGGGGAGAGGGAGAGAGAGAGAGTGCTGTCTCAATCTGTCATTGCAGTGGCTAGTGTTGTTGGTACTCACGTCTGCGTCAGTCGGCACGAGATGAAGTGGTGCGTGAGTCCGCGCCTCACGCATTCGTCCTTCACGCGACGCTTCACGTTGCGACAGAGAGAGAGAGTGCGATCCCACGGGACCGATGTCTCGAACGATTCCGATACCACGTCGTATTCCATTGCTATGTCCTGTAACACATTGTTTATTATTCGAAAAAACAATCAGGAATAGAAGTCTGATTTATCTGTTCATAAAGAATAGATAGGAACATCTGTCAAAGGATGTACATTAGCAAACCAGCAGCACCAGCCTGATGTATGGAGGATGGTACATGTCGCGCCAAGTAAAAAGAACTATGAGGGGAACGGGTATGTTTGCGCATGGGTCACTCGCTCACGAACCAATAGTGAAGTGCGCCGCGTCACCCCTCCACTAATCCCACCTTAGATTCCTTAAAATCGCCTAATGCGCAGCTTTCCCCTCAGCGTTCTTTTCACGTGGCGCATCTATACCACTAAAAGTTAAAGACTTACCCTAAGATAAGCGATAACAAAAGTGAGCGTGTATCCATTCTCCCCGTTGGCAGCGCCAGCAGACAAGCCGCCATACTTCGCAGCGATTGCGTTGAGTCGCTTCTCTCGCTCAGCGACGTCGTCCGCCGTGCCCTCCATTAGCAATGTGACAACGCATAGCTTGTGCGGATCGAAGCCTTTTACGCGAGTGATGTAGAATTTCTTCAGGCCGTCGAGAATCGCGCCGCCCCATGATGAGTGCATTTTGAGGGCTTGGCCGAATCGGAACTGGAAATTGAATTCGATATTAAAACGACTGTATGGTTGCTTATTTCCAAGGCGAGATACCTACATCTATGTATCCCTCATAATAATTATCATTAGTCATTTTAAGTCCTTGTCGCTTTATAAAAAGCTCACCTGTTCGTTGTCCATAAGCCGTATGCTCGAAGGCTGAAGGCGTTGCCTCGCAACTTCCCGCTCGAAGTGGAACCCTGACTCCCAATCCGGGAAGATCAGCGAGCCGTAGCGAGTCACCGGCGGGAGTGGACGGATCTTTATTGTCACCTGGAAGATTTAACATTCACGAAGGGTATTTATACTACACAATGTTGTGCCGACCCCACATAGTGGGATAAGGTCAGGAAGAAGAAGAGGATTTATACTCTGTTCACCGAGTCGATCAAAAAATTAACCAACTAAATGTGTCGTCCATAAATTTTGGTACATAGGATGGTATTTTGATAACGTGTAAAGAAACCATTAAAGAAGAATAAATTACCTACATAAGGCAATGTGAACTCGCCCTAGGCCCGTTTGCGACACTAATCACATGCGTTTATTTTTCTAAATATTCGATCAACTCGGTGAACAGAGTACTTAAAGATAGATAAACAGCTAATGGATTATAAAAGGGAAGGGAATAGACACCTACAAATATAATGTAAGAGTTTATTTAATCCGATGCCTTCTTGAACTATTGAATTGGAGGATATTTGAAAGTCCAGAATCATTTATTGTTTATAGTAAGTTAAACAAAGGTCAACGTTACAAAGTAAGCCAGCATCATAATGAAGGCAAAACTCATCAGCTAAGTACTACAACATTATCTTGCAGGAGTTGTAACAACTTCTTTCTAGTACCTACTTAAAAGTAAGTAGGTACTAGATACCTACTTTAATTTGCATGGCATAAAAACAGTGCCTAGATACCTACTTTGAGTAGGTACTTTGTCGAGCTAGTAGTAACTAATGGGGCATTATGGTGATAGTGAGTGACATTGGAGATTGCATGAAAGTATTCTTACCTCCGTGACGACTCCAAAGCATCCTTCAGAGCCCATAATGACGTGCTCCCACTCCGGCCCGCATGAGATTCGAGGCACGCGGCAACTCTTCTCAAACACGCCGCGAGGAGTCACTACCTGGAAGTTCATATTGAGGAAAGAAAAATAAATTTAATCCAGGATTTGATTTGAAAACTAACTAATCCTAAGAGAAATTAGTAAAAAAAATATCTTAAAATTAAGCTCCTCTAGCTGGCAGAATGAAAAAAGAGATGGGAGAGTTCTTTGCTCAGCAACTGACCTTGGTCTGGACAACAAGGTCCTCTTACATACGAGTCCGGCTCATGACGTCACAAACCCCTCTTCCTCTATTTCCTGTTTCCTATAGGTAGGTACTGACCTTGGTCTGCACAACAAGGTCCTCCATATTCCCATATTATGTGTTCTTCATGCCGCTAGCTCGCGTGGCGATCCAGCCTCCTAGCGTCGAGAACTTATACGAGTCCGGCTCATGACGTCACAAACCCCTCTTTCTCTGTATCCTGTATCCTATAGGTAGGTACTGACCTTGGTCTGAACAACAAGGTCCTCAATATTCCCATATATATTCATATGTGTTCTTCTTTATGCCGCTAGCTCGCGTGGCGACCCAGCCTCCTAGAGTCGAGAACTCACGAGTCCGGCTCATGACATCACAAACCCCTCTTCCTCTATTTCCTGTCTCCTATAGGTAGGTACTGACCTTGGTCTGCACAACAAGGTCCTCCATATTCCCATATTATGTGTTCTTCATGCCGCTAGCTCGCGTGGCGACCCAGCCTCCTAGCGTCGAGAACTCGTACGAGTCCGGCTCATGACGTCACAAACCCCTCTTTCTCTATATCCTGTATCCTATAGGTAGGTACTGACCTTGGTCTGCACAACAAGGTCCTCCATATTCCCATATTATGTGTTCTTCATGCCGCTAGCTCGCGTGGCGACCCAGCCTCCTAGAGTCGAGAACTCACGAGTCCGGCTCATGACGTCACAAACCCGTCTTTCTCTATATCCTGTCTCCTATAGGTAGGTACTGACCTTGGTCTGCACAACAAGGTCCTCTATATTCCCATAAGTGTTCTTCTTCATGCCGCTAGCTCGCGTGGCGACCCAGCCTCCTAGAGTCGAGAACTCACGAGTCCGGCTCATGACGTCACAAACCCGTCTTTCTCTATATCCTGTCTCCTATAGGTAGGTACTGACCTTGGTCTGCACAACAAGGTCCTCTATATTCCCATAAGTGTTCTTCTTCATGCCGCTAGCTCGCGTGGCGACCCAGCCTCCTAGAGTCGAGAACTCACGAGTCCGGCTCATGACGTCACAAACCCGTCTTTCTCTATATCCTGTCTCCTATAGGTAGGTACTGACCTTGGTCTGCACAACAAGGTCCTCTATATTCCCATAAGTGTTCTTCTTCATGCCGCTAGCTCGCGTGGCGACCCAGCCTCCTAGAGTCGAGAACTCACGAGTCCGGCTCATGACGTCACAAACCCCTCTTCCTCTATTTCCTGTCTCCTATAGGTAGGTACTGACCTTGGTCTGCACAACAAGGTCCTCTATATTCCCATATGTGTTCTTCTTCATGCCGCTAGCTCGCGTCGCGACCCAGCCTCCTAAAGTCGAGAACTCGTAAGAGTCCGGCTCGTGACCCACCGTGAAGCCGCGAGCTCTCATCTCCCTTTCCAGATCTTGCCCGACTATACCTGCCTGGAAATTAAGTTGGAATACTATGTTATTATTACAAGACCATCTCTGATTATGGCAAATACATTATATTAGGTGGGATACGTTATTGACGCATAAAAAGTGGCACCACAAAATTTGGCTGTTATTAATGTCTGGTTGCGGACCGCAACTTGCGGTGCTGCAGTGCAGTTGACGTGTGTTTAAATAAGGGATTAGGATGTAAGTCGTTAAGCCATGACGGAGGCCTTTAGGCGGCCTAAAAACTCCGTCACCAGAGTTGGCCACTTGCTCACACAAAAGAAGAAGAAGAAGGGATTAGGATTATAGTACTGACCTGTATCCTAGCTAGAAGTTGCTCCTTATCCAGCCAGAGAATAGAGTTCATATTAGTGGTGTCCAGGACCACGATGGGCCTCGGCTCGTTGGCAGGGCATGTGACCGCGCCCGAGACGGAAGTACCGCCGCCGAATGGAATGATAACGAAATTGTTCCGCGACGCACATTCCACTATTTCTTCCACCTAGGAAATAGAAATATATTTCTATAAGTAAAATAAAATCAAAATCATTTAGGTATGTAAATTACCGTAATTATTCAAAGCAATGAATAATTATGGTACTTTACATACAGGTGTTAAAATTTCATTATATAGTTCATCATAATTAGCTATTTGTCATAACATGCAAATAATATATTGTAAAAATAGTTTATGTTAATTTAGTTACGCATCTATTACCTAATTTATTATTAAAAACCATTCATTTAAAAAAATTAGAACAATCAATTAAAACAATCAACAATCATAAAAAAACATTTTGATTGTTAAGACAAATAGCTACTTAATTATGATGAACTACTATATAATGAAATTTACAACAATATACTTAACTAGTAGCACTTCCCGGCTTCGCACGGGTGAACTAATGAAGCTTCCGGGATAAAATATAGCCTATAACCACCCGGACAGTCCATTCTACACACCCGTGAAATAATTTTTGAAATCGGTCCAGTAGTTTCGGAGATTACCTCCGTCAAATAAACAAACAAACAGATTTTACCTCTTTATAATATTAGTATAGATATAGATATTAAATTTTAGATGTTAAAAATTCACTGATTGAGTAGAAACAATTTTCTATAAGCCAATTCTTTAATACTTTATTAAATAAACTAGTAGCACGTCCCGGCTTCGCACGGGTGTACTAATAAAGCTTCTGGGATAAAACATAGCCTATAACCACCCGGACAGTCCATTCTACACACCCGTGAAAGAATTTTTTAAATCGGTCCAGTAGTTTCGGAGATTACCTCCGTCAAACAAACAAACAAACAAATTTTACCTCATTATAATTCAGTATAGATGGTATAGATATAGATATTAAAATTTAGATGTTAAAAAGTCACTGATTGAGTTGAAAAAATTTTCTATAAGCCAATTCTTTAATACGTTATTAAATAAAATCCTTGATTTTTTAAAATTGACTTAGGTACCAAATGATTATTATACTATACTGCCATGTAAACACAACCATGTTTTTGTGTAATCGCTCATTGCGTCAAGCATTTAATCGATGAACACAAAAAAAAATACATAGGTGACAAAACCTCTTTCATACAAATACAAATAGGAATGTTTATTCATGAACTTAATCTATCTATACCTACATTGGCAGCTTGCTCATATACAAACGAATTAATAAATGAATGATCTCTACATAACAAATATTTCATTTTAGTATACCTAGGTATCTGTGTTTGAAGGTTTTGTTGTTGCCTTATGTAAGTAAATCACTTTCTAGATTCGTTCGTTTGTTCGTATGTGTAAGTAGCTAACTGAGTTTTTAGGCCGCATAAAGCACAGCTTAACTACTTACTTAACTTACTTAATTTTTTGTAATATTACAGGCTGCTCTGGAATATGGAATAACAACCAATTATCTTACAAAAGATATTTATTTTAGAAACATCGTGGTCGTGCATAATGGCACTTCAAAATATAAAATTGCAGCATGTATTTGCAGATGGTGCTTGTACATAGTCTATTTACATCAAATATGACAATGATACCTAGGTAGCTAGGTATTTACTTTGACAATTATTGACGATTTGTTTGAATATTTATTTCCGATTGTTTACGACGTGTGGTTATGATTATGACTTACAATTACAATTACATTTGCCTCAATATTAGGTATAGAATGCATTTTAAATGTTACTATACTAGATGCTATATATGAGCAGTCTTGATCCACGCCTTATTAGGCCAATCCACATACCTGCTCATGACACTCCGGCCATATGACAGCATCAGGGATCCTCTTCAAGTTGTTCGTCCTGAGATCCGCCATGTCCTTTAGTGTTTGTCCGTGAGACCGGACGAGCCTATCCATACCGTCCACGCTGACGATTGCTATACTCTCCAACTCTTTCCTGACGTCATCAGACAGTCGGCACGGTTCATAAGTCTTCGGCGGTTCGGGAATTTTGGGGGGTACCGCGGCTTCGATGCCGAAGTTCTCTTTGGCCCATAGTGCGAGGAGTGGTAGGTCCTTGCCACCGATCGCGTATCTGAAAACAGAGGTGAAATCTTCATACGATGAAACTTAATGATCGGAGGTTCAATAATCGCGGTGTGATAAATGTTTGCTTGATCTTCAGAGGAGACGAGTGCTGTAGTTGTAGACTCTGTTGAAAGATTCACCTGCTAGAATTCATACTCGTAAATATTAAGACTTTTCTATAATGCCTTACTCAGGCATTATAGAAAAGTCTATATTAGTTGGTGGATTGTTTTGTATTTGTAAAGTCATACGAAGCTTTTGAAGTAAAATAATAAGCTTATTTTATATATTCCTAGTTTCTAATATGAATATTATGATGAGATGACACGATCTGCCCTCCGTTGTCTAGCTTGTAATTAATTGTTGCGAATCAAAAGTAGCAGTACTTAATCCGCAAAACAATGGTCAGATTTTACGCTAAATATGTAAGTTAGTACCTAAGTAACTTACACACCATCATATTCCACAGTTGTTTTCGCGGATTACTGCTATTTTTAATACACAACAATTTGAAACAAGTTAGACAATCCTCGTACTGAAACACCTCGGATCATGTTATTTAATACACATTAAACAAAGGCGACAAACAATGACGTAGTAAAGACAAATAACAATTGATTCTTGTCGAGTGATTGTGACAACAAACATGTAAATACAGCCATGTTTGTATGCTATATTGATTTATTAATGCATAAAATGACCGTTGTCCACGGCAGCTGCGCAGGGCTGATTTTGTTTAATGTTTCTCGTAATGAGAAATTGTGAAAAGTGACAAAACGCCAAGGTAATACAAATAAAATAAATATCTTTGGACATTCCACACTCAACACAACGTCATCTATTCCCAAGATAAGCAATTAAATGCTTGTGTTACAAATATCTGATGTGTTGATGAATTCTAACAAAAGTGTAATATATTTTTTAATTTTTTCAATAGCTCACCAGTCACCACATGGGCTTATACCTAGATTATGAATATGAATATGTAGAGGTACATGTACCACCTACAGGGAACCGAAGGGTTCGAAGGCTAAGTTGTTTTTGAACTTCGAAGGTCGAACGACGTTTGAATCTTTCAACCTATGATTTTTACACCGTTTTGATGATATCTATTTTAGTACACGTTAGCACCTTAATGTACCTATACCTAACATTATACCTATATATTAAGTAGTACCTAACCTATGTTAAAATAGTACCTATGTCTAGTTAGAGCCAAGGTTCAAGCACTAGGTCTTGCACCTGCAATGCAATGTACACAAGGGCTGGATTGCCTAACGCGGTTACTTTACTTTAAGGTTCGTCTGCCTACCTACGTAGACAAACAAGCTTGGTAAGCACATAAGATACTCTGTTTATCCACTTTAACATTGAAACTTAATGCAGTAATATAACTCTGTTATAAATGAAGTCAAAGGCATAATTAAGAGCAGAGTTGGCAGAGTGTGTGTGTACCTTTAGATCCAAAGCGTGTCACTTCGAATCCTGAATATGCATCAAAGGTGTTCGTTTCGAAAAATGTGTGCACTATCACGACACGAGCTTTAAACAGCAAAGGAAAACATCGCGACAAAACCCGCGGAAACAGCTGACTAAGACAGCTCTATTATGTCTTGCCCGTAGATTGATATGGATGGCTTAGCTGAAAAGCTTTTCTATTTCTATTCTGAGCTTTTACCTCGCGAGCAAAGCCATGGGCGAGAAGCGTGTATTCTATCAAATAATTCACGGCGATTCAAGATTCGCTTGACAAAGAATGTTTCGTCCGTGGCACGGATCGGCTAGGCTTGGTACTAAGCATCATTAATCCCTAAGTACCCAAGTACCTAAAATCTTAACATGTACATGTTTTGTTTGCTTTACTTACAAGTACATTGACTAATTATACTTCCATGGTTTCGTAGAAGAACCTTGCCTTGATGGCGTTAACTTTACGACCGGGCAAATAATAAGGTAGGTACCTAATGAACATGTGAAAATTACATCGAAAGGAGTGTACTTAAAGTTGTAGAGCAGCTTTTGTAATCATGAGTATTTACCAATATTGTTAGAATTGAGTTGTTTGTGTTTGTCTAATAACCTAGCCCAACGTAAGAATCGAAATCTTTGAATTGGAATAGTAGGTTACCTACCTTCAATAAGCTCGAGTGCCTATTCACTATTTTTAGCAATTAAAATCCTTAATGTATAGGTAAATTTAATTAATTAATTAAATTTCCAATGCAAAATGGCTATAATTATGATTTGAATTGTTATTAAAATCTGGTATTGTATGTTAATTATGATTAACCTATAAAAGGTTAAAAGATTAATCGTCCAAAAACTTTTACGTAACTACGCGATCTGAATAATAGTTTATTGTAAATAACTAGTAGGTAGTTCAAAAATATGATTTAACCTGAATATATGAAACGCTTATTTTTCTAATAAAAAATAAGCGTTTCATATATAAAATTAAACTTATTTATATGTTTAAACTAATTAGATAGCGCCTCGTGCGCGAGTCAGACTCGAACTTGGCAAATTTTTATCTGTACTACATTGTTGATCTGTTTGATGTGTTGATGACAATAATTCCTAGCAATGCGGATCACGTCGACTCTTGCGAATTAGCGGAAAGTGACAATTTAGGCACGCCTACGATCCGAATATAAGTTTAAACCATACAAACAACTGCAGTTGGATTTAGAATTGCTTTGTATGGTTTAATTTTTAGGAATTGCATTGGAACAGGCAATAGAATCACCTAGCTTATAATACTAGATAATGTCTATGCAATTCTTGAGGTTCTACCGAAATAAATGATTTTTTTTCTTTTTGTTGTTTGCCCAGCAGTGGGACATAGAGGGCTCATAATAATAATAATAATATTTTATTTTAAATTTAACGTAAGTTCGTCAGCTCTTAGTGAGATGTGGTATTAGAAAAGTAGGTAATTTTCTTACTTAATTTAAACAAAAGAAATTACCTACACTTAAAAATACATGACTTGAATAATCTAGACGAGAATTAAAAAATATTCTCACCTTTCTCCCGTGAAAGATGCTGTCTCTCCATGTATTTGGAACTTGGAATCTTTGTATCCCCATCCGTACCATTTCAGCAGTTCTTGTCTGAAAGAAATGTTACATAAAAAATTGTTTATAGGATAACTAGCATCACGTTCCGGCTTTGCACGAGTGTACAAATGAAACTACCAAAATAAAATATAGCCTATAACCATTACTACAGTCCATTCTACACGGTGAAATATTTTTTTAAATAGTCTGAGTAGTTTCGGAGATACCTCCGTCAAACAAACAAACTAACATTACCTCTCAATATTACAAAATCTTTTGTCTATGATATTAGTTAGTAAACGTATAGAAAAAGAATTATAGAGTTTAATTCTTGTCGAACGCTTTATTTCGTAGCAAGCGTAGCGGTCTCGTAGCAATCTACTACGACTTGCGATTTTTAGTAGCGATTTTAAAAATTTATTACAATTTTACGTGCGGGATGAGTAATTTTTTGCAAACTGAACATTAAATTAATCTTGTACAATTAAAATAACTAGTTTAACTAGCATATTATATGTTTTCCTAGCAACCCGAGAAAGTTGTCACCCACAAAGGTTACTAAAACAATAATATTGTTGATTGTAAGGCGTTAAAGCCGTGCTTATTGCGATTTTCCTACAGAGCACGTATACCTGTTGAACGAATATAGGTGTTTCCTATAACTTTGCACCAACAATAACAATGACGCAACAATTTTAGTAGTAGTAGTAATATTCTGTTATCGGTTAGTCACTGATAAAATCATAACATAATTTCGACTGTAAATATTACTATTGACATTTTGAACATTTTATAATATTTCGAAGTTATCGGATCAAATTATGGTAAAAATCGATTTTTCGTTTAGGAAAGATAAAATGTGTATGTATGTAAGTACATTATGCATTAATTAAAACTCGAAATTTTTATATCGTATAGTAAAAATGTAAAGGTATGTTATTGTATTTTTTATAATTGTATTTTTAACTTATATTTCTGCTTTTCAAAAGAAAGAAAGAAAGCAAAAATTATGTTTATTTCTTTAGGACCTCAAGGATCACTTAAAAATGTACAGTCTCTATTGCCTGTTTCGTAAGTGCCGTTAAATTTTGTGCAGGACCTATTCGGATTCTAGGTCCCTGTCTGTCTTGTATTTAGTAATATCATAGACTAAATTAGTCTATGTTAATATGTTAGAAGCGTGTTTGCATAGTCCTAACAATTGCTTCAACCTTGAATACATATTAAATGAATACAGCCGCTGCAGCCGCAAATTATTAAAACGAAACTGGGTTAGCCTGAGCTAATCTGATCTGCAGTGACATTTTTTAATGAAATTGTGGTGTGTTCTTATAATCGTAAAACTTTAAATACTCTAATTATCTTTACTAATCTATACTAATATTATAGAGGTAAAGTTATATTTTATTATGGCTATATTTTATCCCGGTAGTTTTATTAGTACACCCTTGACAAGCCGGGACGTGCTGCTTGTTATATTATTATATTTCCGATTTCATAAGCGATTAACGAAACAATAAATATGTAAGTAATAGGTACGTAAATTTAATCTGCTTTTTTGTTCTAACAAAGAATAGAAAGAAGCAGATAGGTGCTTACTAAAAATAATGGTTTACCATATCATTGGCACTACTTAATTATGATAAATTGTTAGTTTTGACAAGTGGACAGTTAATCGGATTTTCAAAACGATGATTGATATTCATAATTTTCAAGGGAAAGTAAGATTTTTATCGGATGTGTTTTAGGTATCTGTAAACAGTAACTTGGACGTTCATAAAGGTGATTTACGATAATCGTTTCAATTATCTTAAGGATTAGGTCCCTACCTATCTTATTACATATGATTTTTGTTATTATATCAAAATCCACGCGGCTATCATTAATGAATTTAATATTGGTTTAAAATATTTCTAATTCTACAAAAATATCTATTTTATTGCAAGTGACGATTTCCTGCCCACTTAACGACCAAAGAAAATATGCATCACAGATAGAGTGATAGCGCGTATAAAATATGGGTCATAAAATGATACGATTATAAAATAAATATACCTACCTACATTCCTACTGATAAGATTACATACGAAGACCGCGAACCTACAACGGATTTACGTATGGGTAATATGGGTATCAAGTGGGTTAAAAATCGATATTTTTAACTATGGTTGTTAGAGTAGGGTGGCTGCCCCATAACTATTAAGTTACCTTCTCTATTTCAGCGATGCATATTTCCTTACAAGCGACTCATGCTCTGCGGTGATTAACGTTACTCCCGTCGAGTTTAGTTATTTGAACGTTTACTGCTGTATTCGGATATTTTTAGCAACTGTTGGTAATAATAAGTAGAAAATCTGGAGCGGTTTAGCGGGCGCGAGTTTCTGCCGCTAGGCCGCTGTTGATTATAGTAGGCGTTTTTATTGTTCTATGTTGATGAGTGACCGTTTAAATAGATTATTGTAATATTAGGTCATGAATTCCAGAATAAATTTCACCATTTTGCTAGGAAAATCAATGAAAACTCACCTCCGTCTAGGGATAGCACTCTTCACTTTGATTACAGTGCTATCATTCGCACTGCAATCGTTCTTTCTTATTTTGCCACTGAAACATTTCTTAACACTATCATGTGTCCTGTTATTAATTGAATTTTCCACATTTTCATTTGTATTTTCCGGGTTGGTTCCGGTTGCTGACATTTTTGCAATGAGCGATTATGGATTTCTGGCGGCTGGCATTTGTAAGGATTTTTATAAATCGCGCAGACTGCCGCGCATGCCGTGACATAAAACTACGTCGGTAAAACAGTGCTACTTAAAGTATAGGGCGGGAGCGCCACCTGATATATTGTTTTGGAACTATTGTCTGTCAGTGATGAAAGAGGTTGGGTACTTGTTTAGCTGTGAAATGAGGTTCATTTGGACATCAAAATAATAGGCGAGCGTTATAGTTCCACGGCTTGTCAAAAGGTGGCTTTTTCGAAATGTAGTTCAATTTTATTATGGAGATATACTCGCGAGTATATTATTTAGCGAGGACTCCGCTAGGAGTAATAGTGTTCTGTGAGCGAGGATCCAAATTAACTTTTTCGAATATTTAGTAGTTTTCATAGTTATTCTCTTCGAGGTGCAGTAGGGCGACCTCCTGTGGCACAGTGGGTATAGGCCCACCTGAGACGCAACAGGGTTGTGGGTTCGATACCCGACGCGGGACAAATGTTTGCATGTTCTGCAGATATTTAAGTATAGGGTTTTTAGTGAACAAGGAACCCTTAGACTTTTTAGATTGAAATGTCGTATTAGGTAGGAACTAGATTACAATCAATTCTCTTTATTATGCCGTCAGAAGCAGGCCTTTTGCCAGCTGCCTTCTTGCCACATTATGAGACACCCTGTAGGTAGGTTACATTAAGTATCTGTAGCCCTACCATGAGTTTACTGTAGTATTGATACTATCCTCGATACCGAGTCAAGTATCGCAAAATATATGAGAATCCAGCGCAGCGCCGCCCCCGGTAACTTGCATGAACTAATAATTTCATACATTTGAAATACTTGACTCGTTAGCGAGGATAGTTAACTATACAACTCGAAAACTCATGGTAGGGCTACTGGTATCTGTTTCATTATTCTCAGCTCAGTTTTGACCAACATATGTAACATTTAAACCACAATGTTTGTCTGTACACAATTGTGGATTCCGAGAAATCCAGCTTGGGTAACTTTAGGTATTTCACAAATACGTTTTATTGTGTTCAATTGATGATCATAGAGGTCAAGCCCTGCTTAGGTTATTTTTGTCTGGATAAATAAGGTACACGAGTGAAGCTGGCAGATATTACTATCTGTCAAAATTTTTTTTTTTTTTAACCTATACTTTCCCACTGCTGGGCAAAGGTCTCCCCCAATTGTTTCCATCTCTCTCGGTCGTCAAAAAATAACTTTAGTTAATTTGCCCTTAATTAATAGATTATCGTTTGAGTATGCAGGCATAAGGTACCTACAAAGAAAAAAAAGTGATACACATTTCAGTTTAAAGAGTTTTTATTGATAGTAAATCCTATATATTTTTAAGTTGTACAATATAACGTTTTAACACTACGTACAAAAGCTTATTGTAGAAAAATGTAGAGTTAAAAATAATAAACTATTTATATAGTAAGCCTTAATTCTAGGACTAATAAATGCAAAACGGATGAATTAAAACATTTTACAAGCTTATTTCTAGGTACTTAGATTTCAGGAGACTTAAAAACCTCTATTTTATAAAAGGTGTAAAAAAACTACTTAATTTAAGTATTGACCTCTATACCGTGACGAGTCAATAACGATCTTTTTTTAAGTTTTTATATTTTTACAGTTTGGATTAAATCTGTAGTAATTACTGCCTGATTTTTTAATAAGTAGGGGTTACTAATAATAATATTAGGTAACATACCTAATATTATTATTAGGTAACATACCTAATATTATTATTAGGGAATAGGTACCTATATTAAATAGGTCATGTAAATAATCTAATAGCTGAAGAAATAGTACAAACATTTGTAATGTCTGAGTAGAACAATAATTTGAACTGCTAATATCAAATAATTTGATCTGAAGATATTTTGACATCTGCAAAGTAGGTAGTTTTATTACACTCTTTACCACCTAATGTGTATGTTATATTAAGATTACACGGATATGTAATAGTAATAATTTAAATTCGTAACGCAGTCTCAATATCATAACTACATAAGCACCTATGTATTACTTAAATGTATGGAAAAAACTACTTATTTACAAAAGAGATTGTTAGCTGACTTATAATCAAAATGAAAAGATTGTCTGTCTACAAATTAAATAAATAGTTGATAATAAGTAATTGAATTAATCAACACCTAGTTTTATTTTTAGTTAAAAAAAATTGTTATAAGTTAAATTGTCGGCCATGTTGATTTCAAAATGACCGGCTTAAGAAACTGAAATTGCAGTTTTAAGAGTCGCTACAGACAGATACAAAATAGTTACGAAGGACATTCGATTAATTTATATACCTAACCATAAATACCTACTTATGAATAATATAAGTAATCATTGAAAGCCTCATCAAGATGAATTAATTTTGCATGAACTTTATTCATAATGCTTTTAAGAATAAACAAGAACTTATTGTATTCTAAACCAAATTAAACTGGAAGGTAGGAAATATTTCCGGAAATAATTAATTAATAGATTCATAACATACCCAATGTCAATTTTGTATTTTATGGAACATTCTAAAATAAAAAAGTAGAACAAATTGGTTATAAGTTTAAGACAAAGGTAAGTAAATGAAATGTAGGCATTACCTATGCATATTTTAAATTCACATTTATCTTTTAATATGGAAAAGCTGATTTAGTTGTAAAGTACTGTTATTTAATTTATAGAATGTTCCATTTATAAATAAGTATAAATTCCTGTAATTTACACATCAAAGCCATCCTGTAGCAGCCACTTACGGCAGCAGCTTATGGTATTCTACGTTCTTCTTATTCTTCTCAATAATATAGAAAGACTTAGGCTTTCCATTTCCAGAATAGTACTTCCTAAACGAGGTCTTTTTGGCAGGAACGTAGTAAGCCAAAGCATCGAGCGCGTTAGGATGGCTGCTGGCAGCTTTGGTCCACGTTGGAGTACTTTCCACGTCCACTACGTCGTCGTCGAAACGGGCTTGGGGCCTGTTCTTGGCGATCTTCTGTAGTACGGGAATATTCCAGTGGTATACCCTAGCTGGTTTGCCGTTGCTGGTCATCTGTAGAGGCAAGGTCCTAGCTGCAGCCGGAGCTGGTACAGGCCTTGTGTAGTAGGACGTGTTTGGAGGCAGCTTGATGACGTACATCCTCGAGTCCCCTGTGGCGTGCCTCCTGCCTTGCTCTGAGAATCGTTTCCTGTGATGAGCGGCTGGTATCCTCAGCTTCTTCAAGCCGAGAGAGCTGAGCAGGTCGTGGGTCGATTTGTCCTTGAGGTCGGTCGTGAGGTTCTCTTCGTGTCGAGAGATTGAGGGCGCAGCGAAGGTCGCCGTGATGCTGACGAGGAGCAAGGATAACCTGTAACAAGAGATAGGAATTTAGATAGGAATTTTTGAATAAATATTTTATCTTGTAGTAAAAGGACGGACTATTTTTTAATACCGGTTATTTTAATGAATGCTCATAATCTCTGATTTCATTAGTAGAAAAGAAAAGTTTTATGGTGTTTTAATTATGTCCACAAAGTAAAAAAATGTTTGATATAACAATCTGAATTCAACAAAGTTTAGAATAAACAGGCAAACGAAACTTCGCACAAAAGAGCAGTAAAACGAATTCTTTAACTAAACGTAAAAATATATTCAAAATTGCGTACAAAAAGATACGATGTAATGAATTGTGTGCTTTTTTTTCTTAGCTATTTTACTATGCTAGACAACCCTGTTTACGATTATTGCTTTTGCTAAATGGATACTCAAACACTAGCGAAGTCTAGCGGCTAGAGTCGGTAACATGGAACAAATACAAGCCTACGCATTTGTAGCTACAGACTGGAACACAAGTGAATGGCTTTATTTTAAACTATGGGCTGATTTTTTTGCTTTGCATTGGCTCCTAAGTATATTATGTATGATTGGACAACATTAAAATTCGCTATTTGTGTGACTTCAAGCGAATTGTTGTTGGCACGGTCGACAATCATCTTCTTGATCTTACTGCGGTTAATCCTTAGACCAAATTTGAGGCTTACACTTTCCATCCTGCGCCTCCATATGGCAAATATAAAAGGAAATAAAAAATAAAAGGAAGTCTTCAAAACTTTCGAGAGTTTTTACATGGTTTTGACCTTTGGTGAGTTTTGTTCCAAGAATTCGTTATACAAAACAAACACAAACTCAGCAAAGGCTTTAGAAATGAATGTTTTCAATATCTGTACACCTTAGAATGTTGTTCCTTATGACTGTAAGAGTTGTGAAGGTAATAGAAAAGCATTATTATTTCTCACAGCGCGCCTCGCCTGTGGTCTTTATGGCCTGATAACAAACTCGCGAAGCACTAAAAGCTGCTAATTTTTTTAAAAGAAGTACTCAAGTCAGCAGGTTTATTCAAATGCTGGGCACAATCTTTGTGTATTCATAAAGATTTGTGAATTTAATGTAAATTTAAAGAATGTTTTTTCTTTGATCTCCTAGGGCAACGAAAAGAGATAGCAACAGATTTATTTTTTTGATATCCGTATTAGCTAATATAGGTTTACTGGTCTGGTCCAATATGCATAGTAAATCTATAGAATATACGAGATGCATATAATATACGGTCTCGTATAAACCAATTACCCTATTTCATCATTACTCTGTACCCATTCCCGGACCAGCTACCAAGGTCTTTTCTGGTGGAGAGGACCATGGTCAACTCTTGCAACTAGCCTAAGTCATGAACAACATGATCAACATGATCAAAATCAACGCGTAGATAATAAGTAGATAATACTGATGAGCTACGCGTCTCACGCTTGTAATGCCGCAAGCCCAAAAAAAACCAGATGATCCATTAGGAAACCTAGAACTAGGCTAGCAATGTTGTTCCTGGATATATTTCTCGTGTGTTACATTTCCAGTTTTACCGTACTGGATAACCTATTGGTCTATTTGGCTACGGGCCTTTCATCCACTTACGCTTTAAATATGTATGAAGCATAGGAAAGGGGAGTTTTCTCATTTTTTATTTAAAACAAATAAGTACCTAAGTAAGCGCCTAGGACGCTAAAAAAATATAAAATGAGCTATCTATAGCTGGTATTTTTGCGTTTGTAGGTAGTTGCGTTGGAACAGGCAATAGAGTCACCTAGCTTAAGACTCTTGATCCTTGAGGTCCTACGAAATAAACACATTTTTCTTTCTTTCTTTAATAGGCTAGTTGACTCTAATTTTATGTAGCTCTTATATGATAAATAATTGTTCTTTTAGACCAAAAAAAATACTACCATATTTTTTTGGACCTAAGAAACCGCAAAATTTTATTTTAAAAGTTCTACTTTTCAAAAACAGGTGAAAACGCTACCGCCATATTGGTCTATGGAATTGTCTGTGCTGTGACGTCATTCCTAACCAAAACAATAATTTTCGTGATTTACGTCTAGGGAACATGCACATTTTGAAAAGTTGGCATTACTGTAAATTGGTTTTAGTTATGTGACATTTGTTTATTTCCGATAATAATGACGTCACCATAATGGCCGTAGCGTTTTCAGCGTTCCAATAAAAAAAAAAGAAACCGTTTTTTAAATTGAAATTATGCAAGCATCATGGACTTTGATTAATTGAAATTATTATATTTTGGTTTTGCAAGGAAAGTACTTCAGGAAATACTAATTTATCGGGTCAAATTTGATATGAGTCAAGTAGCCTATTGTGCCCTGTCACAGTTAGTAGTCTAGTAATAATTTCCGCATTGGATATATCCAGAAATTGCGTAAACGTCCGTCATTACCGGTCAGCGTTTTATAGACAATCAGGCTGTGGGTGGCACGTGCGTGGAATAATGTTGAGTAACAGTTCGGATGAGGTCCATCATTATCTTATTAACTTGATTTTATTTGACTCCCTTATGGTATGTTTCAGATAAGGCGGCTAGTTTTGAACTAATATAGTGTGTTTCTTTGATCGTTTTAAGATGTGTTTGTAGTTTTTAGTGAAGCGTCAACGCAGTGATTGACATCCTGAACGCTGTCCTATCTACGAGTAGAATGCCTCTGCGCAGAATTTGAATTGCTGATGTCTTACCATTCGAACTATGCTTGGAAATATGTCGTGCACCTTTTCAGTCTCTGAAAATTAATTATAACGACACATTGGTCAATTAATATTCAGTTTTTTCCCGTCAAAAGTGTCTTGCATTTCGAAGGCGTAATCGCTTTTCTTCATGTGACTTCAAATTTGGAAATGCAGAATTTTTACGAGCTCAGATTCTTTGGGTTTTGTGTCTTCCCTTTGAAGCTAAAATTTTCTGGAACTCATTCCAATTTAAATTACGAACAGGAAGTTTGTGAACCGAATATTATGTATCTACAAGTATAAGTAAAATGTAGGTGAGTTTGTAACTGGAAGTAAATTTGCACTTGAAAGTTTGGTACCTATTATACATAAAAAAAGTGTAGGTATTTAACTGGATCTAGGTGTCAATTCAGTCCGCATATACCTATTTCACATTTAAATCTCATATCACGCAATCTATTATTTTCTTAGATCTACTTTTTCTACGCTTAAATCATTATTTTTTTGCAAACACCATGATCTTACATTGTAAGGAAATGAAAATTACTAAAGTTATTTTAAGTACAGTGTGCAGAGAAAGTGTTTATCAAAGTATTTCATTGCGATCCACCATTCCAGAAAGCCAGATAGTGTAAAACAGAATTTGTTGTTTAACTTTTAGCAGAAACGATACCTCAGCCGAACTTTTAACCAAAACTATTCAAAAAAAAATCGTTTAGAAGATCCAAATTTGAGTATTGTCAAAGCGTCTATTTCTAAAGAACTAACAGTATTATTATGGGGTACCTAATGGTTATCTCATATCTTTGCAGACTGTACCTGAACATTAATTGTAGATAAATTAAGCCCTCAGGTGTATCCTTACTGTGTATGTATGCTATGTATGTATGTTATACATGTGTTAATGTTTCTTCCCAAGCAGAACCACTGACTGATTATAGCGTAGAATAAAAAACAGTTTGTATAGAAGTAAAGGTATACAAATTATATGTCGCTGACAGCTAATAGCTTTACCTACGTGGAAAATCAGAAGATAATCACTGAATTTGAGATCGGCTACCGTGGCCATTCTAATTATAATGTAAACTTTGAAATAATTCAACTCGAAACCTCGTACGTTCGTTCAAATTAAGACGAAGGAACGATTCACATAATTGAGACGTTAAAGATGTACTTATGTGTAAAGCATTGTTATTATTCATCATCATTACCCAGGCCTAGTCCGATTTCACCCACGGCTGGCTCTACCTGAGTTTGTGCTCTTTGTGCCGATCACATCGCTAAGATTATTTTTACATGAGGTTTTCATAATGTTTGATAATTCCGTTACCTAAGCTCAGCTATTTGCTTTTGTTCGATGTCGGTATTTAATAAATAATAAAAAGTATTTTGCAAAGTTTTTATTATTCGCGATACATATGGGACATAATTTTTTCTACCACAATTTACTTTTATAATCCTTCACTTAAGCGCCCTACTCACACACCTGCCGCAGGGGCAATCTAGGGTGCATGGCGGTTGTGGCGATATCGGGAGTATCTCTACACACTTGCCTGCCGTGCAGTGTTTCCGAGTAAGCTGAGCTGAGCACACGTGTTGAGAATGGCACCTGTATTATCGACCAATCAAAAGATTGGAGTAGCCTTGGCGCTTTCTGTGGTGCTACCTCAAAAAAAAGTAAAAGGAGATACTGGGTGAAGAAATGGCTACTGAAAAGTAGTGAGTTATGCCACATGAATATTATAAAAGAACTGGAAGTAGATGACTTCAATAACTTTTTACGGATGGATTTTGACTCTTTTGAAGAGCTTCTTGCAATGGTGGCACCAATCGATTGCCCACAAATAACAATAACACAAAACACACAATAACAACAAACAAATTGCCCCAATCGCGCTACACACGCAGCGACGGCAGGGACGACTTAGGGATCAAGGATGGTCTCGCGCTCCTGCCGCCCTGCCGCAGGGCCAATCCTCCAAATTGCCCCTGCATGCCTACACACATCACAATTAAGGATGCAATTAAGGGTCATCCCCACTCCTACACCCTAGATTGCCCCTGCGGCAGGTGTGTGAGTAGGGCGCTTTATTATTAGGCGATATTTTTACGTGAGTAAGTCATTCCACATTGTGTGGGTAGTGATAAAAATGAAATTAATAGAAGCCGAATAAGCCGCACTGCGTAAATTGTAAGTCCTAAGTCCTTGCCTAGATAAATCATTCGGATAGAGTTGCCGCTCTCCGTGGTATTGTGAATCTGGCGAAGGTTCGCTGTCCGGCTTTTTCTAGATTACATTCGTTTACGTTTTTTAACTACCATATACATGGGCTTTTCTGTGGCACTTACACAACTCAAAAGATCGTTAGTATCTAAAGATCTGAGAAAAATATCGCAGTTTCTAGTATCGTTAACACGTTTCGTTCATCGTTTCTCTCTCAATATAAATACAAGTTTATCTAAACAAATTGATTTGGCGTAGAAAGATTAAAATTCCATCCGTCAAATTTTGACATCAAAAATCCCGGCTAGTTTTGAGACAAATCCGTCTTTTTGAAACCGTAATCTCTATGTACATTGTTGCAAGACAATTTAATCCCACAATAACTTATCTAGACTTACGCAGGCATTTGACCATATTTGTCCACCAACAGACCATGAAATATTACCTTCTGTAAGCTTATTTAATTCCTAGAAATTCTATAAAGGGGTATTTTATTCCTATATCTGGCCATACTAGTCCTAAGATTGAGTGGTAACAGTACAACAGTTAGTATTTGCTTAGAAATTCAGTAAAAACATCTTAAAGGTGTTAAGGTGTCTTGTTGAATTTCTTGTTGAGATTTTATGACATGACTTTACTTTAGCCTTTTAGAAGGCAGTAGTCTTTGGAACGACTAAAGTTCCGTTTTTAGGAAGCTTTAGCACGAAGTATAGGGATAGGAATGTTTGATGGTCAATGACTATTGTGTAGTTTTAAATAATAGTAAAGATTTTTATGATAAGTATAAGCAAAAAGATTTTCAGAATTAAAAGAAAAAGACCAGTGGTGTTTGTCCTACCAATATGTAAGAAATAGCGTATTCGAAACTTATGTAGAACTTATTCTTACATTGTGAAACAGTTCCGAATCTCCAAGCACAGGAGAGAATCTCGCGCACAGACCTTTACCCTATGACCCTACTTAGATTATCTCACACGATAGGTACCTAAGTTTTATTATTAACATAAATATAAAGTGCATGCCAGTGTGATGAGTATATTTCCGTGTAAAAGCAATAAATAAATTATTACCCAACTCGAATCCGAGAATCCGATTGATATTGAAGTCCCGTTCGGCCTTTACCACTGGTTCCCTATGGCCTAGGGCTGTAGGCGGGTCTAACACCGCTGACCGCTTGACCCCGACTCCCGGGTCATGCGCCTGCGCAGGTCAACGCACCACGCGTGCATTTGTCGCTTGCGTTTTGACGTCGTGATGGAATTTCGAAGGGCCTCTGATTCATGAAGTTAAGGTTTTGAAATGTCAGCCAATTTTTAGTTATAAATAAAGGTCCCAACAAATTGGTCCATCAAAAAATAAACAAAAAAAAAATTTAGTTGCTGTTGATGATGAAAAATAAAATGATTTTAATTTCATTTACCACAGCTGATGCCTGTAGCCAAATGACAAACGTTTTGTATCGATTCTATACATCGCTATTTCTTCGGACATTTGGCAGTGATTGTGCGTATGAAAAACGTGGTGTGCGTAAAGCAAGAGTCACAGGTTTTTAAAGACGCGTGCTTGAAACACTTAGTTTACTCTCAGTTATTACATTATCTCACACATTCTAATGGTTTAATAATCTGAAGCTACCTTACAACCAGCAAAAAATTTCATATATTCACTCTTAGGGTTATAAATTTTACCGCAACAATTATTAAAATGGCTGGGCGCGGTATTATTGTAATTATTCATAATTTTATCTGTTTTTTATAATACCGGTCTATGAATGCGGCGTTCCTTCATCTAACTGCAGTTTATTTTATATTGGAGTCGTAAATTGAACGAAGACGTTTACAGAAATACTAGTAACCCATCCTGGCTTTGCACCTACTAATGAAACTATAAAATTTTACATGCAAGATTTTTTTCAATGAGTAGTTTCGTTTCCTTCTGTTAAGAAAAGAAATAGTATTTTAAGGTTTAAAAAAATCATAGCTTATTATTAGCATTTTATATATCGGCCTGATGATGCCATTTCCTCTTTATAATATTTTTACTTCTTTCGATATCCGGCCAGATTTGTCATCTGTAATCGAACTTAACGTAAGTATTATTATGTAAGTTTCTTTGTCTTCAATTTCCTCCTTATTTAAACGATTTCAACCTTGCTTGTTAATATTCAGTACCTACGTATAGATGAGTTAATCAAGTTCTATGATACTAAAATAATTAGGTACACATGTTTTATTCTATCTTCATTTAATCCTGCTTAATAAAAATAAACATTAAATTGAATCTCACTTTGAAATAATAACGCGATAATTTCCAAAGATAAATGTGCAAGGAAAGGCACTGCATAATAAAATAGTAATAAAAATTTATCAAGGTACTAAGTATAATAGCTTTAGCTTTTTTTCTAACCACATCGACGGTCAATGTTCCGTCGCTAACCACAACTCCTTAATTCCATTCTTCTCATAGTACAAGTACCTTAACTATGTGAATTTGTCGTAATTTCCCGGTGGCTTCTGTTCATAAAGGAATGGAATGTGTCGGTTATAGAATAACCAGATTATGCTGAGACCACGTATTTCTCTGAGCGGTTTCGCTTTACGTCTGTGGGTCTATTCTGCAGAGCGAAAAACGAAATTCGGCATCAAATCGCAGGTCAGCTTAAGTAAGTGGTAACTGAATTCGGAAGGTTAACCAACATAAGTTGAGCTGCGATGATTGTTACGGTGCATCGTTTTCGATTTGTAGAGTAGAGAGCTGAACGCGTGAAAATACTTTTCGAACTAGTCGTAGGTAGACCTATTTCTATGATTTGTTTGACAAAGAGAAATTGAATGACGCAAGCCGAATCTTCGATCGGGCTATGTTATAGTTGGAAACAACATTTCCATTCGCTCATTCATTCATTCACTCTCCCTTACAATTAAATAATAATAATCGTAACATGAAAATACTTGAAATTCATAGTAGAAATTAACGAAGACTCGAAGATTTACTTTGATCTTTTTAGTTTTGATATAAAAGACTTCAACGCGTTCTATGAAGTGTGAACTTCCAATAGTAAGCAAAACCAAAGATAGAGCGGTTATTGAGACTGGCCGTAAGTGGTTACCTATATTTTAAACATTTACTTGCACGTAGCTACCTTCCAAAAACAAAATTAAGAGCCGCAATATACCTATACCTATAACAAATTGCCGTGCACGTCAGGAATATCTACACATTAAAATTTTAAGCAAAACTAACAAAGGCATTCCAATGAAATTTCAAATAGCTCCAAAGATAAGATGAAGAGTTAATGAAAGCATTGATCTGGTTATTAACATGAATTAGTATCGAATAGCTGGGCGCAATGAGCGCATAACTCGATTAAATTATAGTAATTATCTAACAATTATCGATATCGAATGAAAATCATTTAACCGGACTATGCAATTCGATATGTGAGTGTACAATTATTGAAGGTGTACTTATACAGTTTACTTTCATTTTGATGATATTTTGAGCAATATTTTTATTTTAAATTCAATTCCTTATTTTTTGTACACAATAACAATATATTGGAAGAGCATGAACAAAGGCAAGTTTTACCCTAAAAGAGTTTCTTCCTTTGGAAGAAACGACTAGAAGTGCATTAATCTTTGTTTTTGCTGCTCATTTCGTAAGAATTTTTACCATATTTTGTTACACAAATAGAAATAAAATTTTGTTGGTTTTCAGTGTTATATAAAAGGCACTGGAAAAAGGTATTTGTTACAATTCATACAATCAGAATAGTAACTAGGTGCAAATGTATGCGCCCGCGCAGCCCAGCCAGGCGCCGCCGCCACCAATTAGGCGTTCATCTCTGTCTCCCAGTGAATAATGGGCTGCACCTAGGCTATTTCCATTGCAATCTCGTTTATGTTAATTAATTTTATTTAACTCCTACTTGGTTATTTATGTGAAGAACGCGACGTCCTTTAAACACTGTAATTTAGGAGAGGTAAGTATAGCCCTATGTTTAAATTTTGTTTAGTTACTTGAATACTCTAAAAGGCACTTAAAATAATTGTGATTATTAGTTATTTCAATACACGACACAAGAGATGGACATTATAAGTTATTTCTGTATATTTTAAATTTTTAAGAACCATTATTAAAACTATTCCTAAATGCTGTATATCTTGGTACTAAACAAGAATTCAATTTTATGCTTTTGCAGAATTATACTCAACGTGTCAATTTTGTAGTTCTGTGAGCTATCACGGGCACACGTCACTTTTACCGAAGATAGCTCAAGAGCTCAGTTACAAAACGCTAGAAAGAGACCTGAGATCACAGCTGATAAGGAAAATAGAAAAATAATAGTTATGCAACAAATAATATTTCATATGAGTTGAGTTGGGACTAAAACTATGAAAAAACCATATCAAAGCTCATTAGCATAAATCCAATTGAGTAAGTAATAACAAGACCTTAAACGAATGCACACGACAGGCGTTTCCCGTAAAATTGACAGTCGTGAGATAATCTCAGCTGTCATTACTTGTTATGAAATCTAGTAATAAACTAATCAGACAGGAAGTTGGGCTATCTTATCCCAGCCGATTTAGTCGAGAAATCGATCAAGTACAGTTTGAACTCGCTGGATGTAGGTTAGCCTTTTACGACGAGGAAACTAAATAAGGTCGGTTAGTACAACCAGTAGCAAAGGTCCATTGAAATATAGGATTTGTAGGTTAAATGCTGATTTGAAGATGCTTTTGCTGCGAAGAGAACGGTAATTTCTTGTGAATGTATAAATGTAAATGTAATATATTAGTAAATATATGTAAATGTTATATTTATTTTACAATTTTATTCATTCAACTACAATATATGTACCTGTGACTTTTAAGTTTATTCAGGTATTACCTTTCTTCTTCTTCCTGCCCTTATCCCACTATGTGGGGTCGGCACAACATGTGTTCTTCTCCCATTTCCCTCTATCAAGCGTCATCTCAGCACTCATTTTTAATTCATAAATACACTTTTACCTTTTACCACAAGTTACAGAGTTTTTTTTCCCGAAAGTTAGCCGTGGCATTTCTGTGTGCACTCTCTCACATTCAGTTTCTCAATACTTTCTCAATACAGTTCTCCGATTCAACGCTCCGCTGTTGTAACATTCGGATTAAATATAGAGCTAGATTGTACTACAGTACTCAATCAACTTTTGCCATCGACGATGCTTTCAATTTCTACTTCAATAAACAAGCAAGTTGCCATATTCGGGAGACTTGGGTTTTAATACATTTTATGGCTATTTCACACCATGCAAGGTGTTGACGTGGATACAATATATGAGTTTAGATTAAGACGTTTACAAGTTTTGTCTATTTAAGGACTTAAGGGATATTAGTGACTGGCTTGTTTTTTTTATCCCGCAACTGTGCCGCAACCTCCGCATCTCAGCCGGGCGTTCGCCCACTGCGCCACAGTCAGAGGTACAGATACAGAGGTCGTCTGACAGCTTGAAAATTATTTTCAAAATACCTACCTATTTTTATAATTAGTTTTCATCTAGAAGCCTTGAAGTCTCAGAGCAATCATCTTCCTTCATCCTCATTGCTTGAAGTACATTATCCATGCTTATAATTTAAAGCAACTATTATAAAAAACATTTTAGGTAATTCTAAACAGATAAACTAAAACCTACTTTCATATTCCTTGTATTCCTTATTCGAAATGAAGAAATCTGTTGAAAGTCACTGCGTGCGTTATGCAAATAAGCTATATTGAAATGCTGTCCTTTATGCTGTCAGACATAGATCTTCAGCAAGTTGAAGTGACATTGAAGAGCTTGTAAGGCCAATAACTGTCAGATTACTTGGGTTTTGAAATAATCGTCATGGCATGTCCTTAAGCAGATTTGCATGTGTGTTGTGGCAGAGTTCTTACCGCATATAGGCCTCTGTCACAGCTTTAGCTTTTATCCGTTGAAGATGTCTATTTAATTACATAGTCAGAGGTGTCCAAAACCCAAATACATTTGGTACACGTCCACATTAAAAGCCGTTAAATTATTTTATGAAGTTCTGAACAGTTTTTTTGTCCTTACACATACAGTCGCCATGCTATCCTTACAAAGGCTGTATACCTACATCGAAGTACATACTGTCGTCAAACACGCTAAGCAATCCCGCAGCATCTCATTCAAACCGGAGTATCTTCCAGCTATTTGCATAAAAATGCGATGTAACCTCTTTGCCTAACTCCATTTATTGACAACGCTACGTGCCAATTAACACTCAATCTTTTAATCCACCCACACAAAGTATGCAGGGATGTATTTAGGTGTTTGTTTGTAAACATTGAAAACAACACTTCTAAATTCAAAATTATTTAAAAACTTTTGTGCTAGTTGTGGCCTTTGTATGTGTTTTTATCTTTAGTTTATATTCATAGGGTAACGTAAGTAGTCTCCATAATCAAGGTTTAGTTCATAAAACAAACTTGTTACAATCAAACAACCAAGCAGGAGTTAAAAAAGTAAAGCCTATATAGAGCAGATACATCTAGTTCAACGGATATTTTCTCTTAGATATCAGTTTTAATGACAAGTATACTTGTCTGTACGTTATTGGTAGTTGCAGGTTTTCCATCGAGAGTGCTATTACAAATCTCAGCAGTAGGTACATTACTACATTTTATTCGATTTCTAATGATGTTTTCTTACTAGTAAACCCTGACCATGTTGCCAAGTGTTTTTTTTTTAATAAAACCACAAATCATTATAATGAAATTCATAAAACGAATTTGCAATTTGTTTTAATTTAAATCAACTCATTTTGAAAACAATAAAATAAAAGCCAGCATTTACGTGTAACGTGAAGCTTTTTGTTTGAAACAAAGTGTTGACTTTTTGACGAAGAATACTTTTTATACTTTTTTTTAGCTTTGACATTGTTGTCGTTTTGCTTGTCATTGAGATTCATTTTTAATAATAATTGTTAAGTTTCCGTAAAATAATAAGTGTGTGACAAGTGAAATCACACAAAACAATTTAATGTTATCTACACTATCTACATCTACACTTAATTGTTTGTTTGTTTGTTTGGTTGTAATGAATAGGCTCAAAAACTACTGGACCGATTTTAAAAATTCTTTCACCATTCGAAAGCTACATTATCCACGAGTGACATAGGCTACTTTTTATCCCGATATTCCGGCGGGAACGGGACTTACGTGGGTGAAACCGCGTGGCGCAGCTAGTCTACCATAATTTAGATCAAAACTTAAATAGAGTATTGATTAAGTTTCTTCTAAGTAATTCTAGTTAGGTACTCTGTTAAAAATAAAAATATAAAGTTAGTACAAGAAACAAGTCCTCAGTCCGTGTCTGGAAAATACTTGAACAGTTTTAACTTAAAGCTTTTACACAAACAGCTTTTAATTATTGTCAGACATGTTTATGTCCTAGTTTTACTAACTCATATTTATCTTTACGACAAGTATTGGCTATAAATAAATCTGTTTCGTGTCACTCTTATGTCAATAAATGAGACAGCAACAGTTCACTCGTAATGCCTATAGATCGCAAAGGAACAAAAGTGGTCTTGTTTTGACGAAATTATATTCATACCAATGATCAATTTTAATAAATCTTATTGACTTTTATCGAGTTTACCCGTTTAAGCGATTATTTCTTAGTTAAAGGCCGACTGGCAGTAAATAAAGATGGTCAAGTCAAAGAATCCACCGAGGTATGCTACAGTCAGACGAACAAACGTTGAATAACAAAACATCAAACTGGACTCCGACGCTTCTGTGAAATATTTAAATTGGCCGACCAGTAAAGCTCTGCTTATGTTACTTTTACCTGTAATGGAAGAACTATCCCGTCATGAGAAGAAATGCAATAAAATTTGACAAACAGGTGAAAAAAATTGCCTCAAAGGTTTGCTAGAAGAAAACTCTTTTAGGGTTAAGCTCGTCATTTCGGCAATTGACAACTATTTTTGACAGATTTGTATAGACACAAATCTGTCAAAAATAACTTCCTTAACGGTTAATACGGCCTTAAATATTTATTTATCGTTTGAGTATTCGGGCAATTTACTTTATTGACAGATTTGAAGTCTATGGGGTAAGTATTTTAACTGTGTAATATTTTGAAGTAGGTGCTCTAGGATAGGGGGTAGTTATTGCAGTTATACAGTTATTTTGTAAATTAGATAAACAAAAATACATGGACATTAAATCTTAGAATTATAGTGACGGTCGTTGGCTTAAGGCGCCATTTTTCTACAGAACTAAGGCTTAAGCAGTTGTGTGTTAAACATGGGTGAGCGATGCTAAACATTTACATCAACATGCTTGTAATTAGCTAGATGTTACTTAATACATCATAGCCGTGTAATGAGCACAATATAATTTAATATCTAATGATGAGACTCATTTGATATGATATTAGAATTATCTTGAACTAATGCGCTAATAGATACTGTATCAAAATAATATCTATCATGAAATATGGTGAGAAAAACAAATTGTTAAATTAAATGAAATTTTTAATGATTATACATGAGGACCAAATCTGTTAGTCACAATGACTAACAGATTTGGTCCTCATGTATAATCAAATGTCAAACGAGCAAATTGTTTTAATTTAAATTGCCTTAGATAAAAAAAATTGTTTCTTATACTTAATATTTTCCTGTAAAAGTAAACAGACAGAAAATAACAACAACAATAAAAACAATTTAAGTGCCCATACATAAAAACTGTTGTATAATCTTCCAGTTCAATGTTTTAGAGCAATTATATATGACCGATTGACCCAAATCCCAGGCTCTACGACCTCGTCCTAATTCCATCCCTGTATTTAATTTCAAACAAATTGAAATTGCTCGTTCAAATAGTAGAACAACTTTAAAGGATTTTTGGTTTTATACTTACTGAACTATTGTTTACTCGACTGTGCTGGGTTATTGACTTGGTACAGACTGACATAATTTTCAAATCGACTACTTTATCATTAGCTATCCTACAGAAGCTTCGCTACAGATCATATATTTTTTTTAATTTTTCTCAAAAAAATGTCTTCTCTTGTTGTAAAACTCGAGATTGGCTGGACTGATTCGCTATAAAATCTTTAATTATTTGTGGAAGTTCAGGAATGTTTACACGGCAAAGCTACGAGTGGATACATTTTGTGGACCAATGCCTTAAACATCGTGTTTAAAACTTTTAAATCAATTGGACACCAGGCCTTGCGTGAAAGCATTTCATTTTCTAAAAGTAGCACGAAATCAATAGTCGTCCATTTTGAAGGTTAAACGATAACTACAGCTAATTCTGTGATACAGCTATGGTTCTAATTGACAGGTGCAAGATATAAGACAGGTTTGGGCAGACTCAAATTAAAAAAAAAACATGCACATATTTTAATGAGCCATCTATCAAGTCAGTAAATTCAATGAAGCGCCACTGGAATTTATTAACAGATATTTTAAATTTAATTTTGTTTATAAGTGGGCGGACTTGATAGTAAAATATTTAATATTTAGTTTACTGTTTGGGTTTTCAAACCCAATCATTTGGTTATCATCACACAAGGAATAAGTTGTGCATGTTATAATTAATCCAAGGATATATTTTTATTATTTAAGTATTTGTAAAGTTATTTGCAAAAAATAGTTATCTTACAGCGGAACCTTGTTCATAAAGATAGACTGTAGTTAAAGGCACATCAAAAATAGACTACCTATTCCATATTAAGTCTCATAGAAAGATCTAATCAAAACTAGAAACATAAATAAACAAGATGAGATTATATTTATTCCATCCATATCTGAATGTTGGGTATTGAATGTTTATTAGATAACTTTAAGTAAATAATAATAATAAATAATAATTAATCTATTATTATCAGCCTTTGACTGGCTCATTGGATAGAAGCTCTGATTTTAGCGCTATGGGTCGTGGGTACAATTCTCACTCTGGACAAACATTTAATGTGACGAACATACCTACGTTTTTTGTGTCTGATTGTTTTAAAACATATTATTTAGTTATATATTAATATTCATATAATAGTTGTATATTATTGTATTATCTTGGTTGGTAATAGTAACTGTGTAATATAGAGATTAGTCGAGTAGTTGTAGGAATAGGATTACTTGATTCACTTGGTAATAATATTTTAGTCGTAACTTAGTTTAAGATAAACTATATTTAGATCTCATTTTGTAATAAAGCGGTTTAACATAAAATATCTTATGCAAATGATAAAAGTTTTACATAAAATGATAACGACTTAGAAAATACTAAAATGTTTTAATATATACTTACATTTTTACGGTTTTACTAAAAACCTCCTTAGTAATCCTATGATACCGGTTTTGATGGGATTTCTAATAAAATTATAGTGCATCAAACAAACGCAATGTGGTTAATTATTCATATTGATGTACCTCTAGAACATACCTGTTTGTACAGGATGCTATCGACAACCCTTGATTGAAAGGGCCGGTCAAGAAAATTATGTAATCTGCTTGTATTCAACTACTTACTACAATAATGTAAACAGTGCCTAAATATTATATTGAACCGACTTTAATTTCGTACTGAAAGAGCAATTTCTTGCACTCTTAAGGTGCATTTTTGTTTTTAAATTCAAACATCAAATCAGATTTATTTTTATGAGACCACATAATATTTTCTCATCGGTTAACTATCGACGTAATAATCAGTGAACAAACCTACATAAAAACTAAATACGTTGATGAACCTTCTTTTTTGAAGTCCTACTATTCATCATCATCATTTTCCTGCCCTTATCCCACTAAGTGGGGTCGGCAAAACATTTCTTTGCTCCATTTTCCTCTATCGCTCGTCATCTCAGTACTCATGCTCACCTTTCACATATCATATCTAGCTTAAAGGGTGCTACGCCCGCGCGTTGCCTCTAGTATAGATATCTAATTGTTCGAGAATTCATACAGTAATTCCTCGGTCAACTACACTAAAAATTGCTGTCTTACGATTTATATGAATGTTCAGCACAAAAACCTCCAGACAGTGACGGTGGTCTGATGCATGAAAATGAAAGTGAATTCGTCTATCAAACATAAATTAGGTAATTGATCACGCGAAGCCGACGTGTGAACAATATTCTGGTAGTTATCCATATAATTGGTGTTTTGATTATAGCATCATACATATCACAAATTTTTCAACAAAACTTGTCGTAAAATGAAACGCGCGTTGAAGTCTAATGTACTGACATCTAAAGTCACATTTATACCATGCAATTTTCTTGCCTGTTGCATACAATTGATATGACTGTCATCATTACATTTGCATGGTGTAATCATGGAAGTCAAATATTAATATTAATTGCATACAACAGGCAAAAGTTTGCATCGTGTAAATAGGACTCTAATATTTGAAAGGGGAAATATTTGTACTTATGTATGTCTGTTATAGAACTCAAAGGTATTAAATAAATAGTAAATATATATTAGTAATATCAAGCTGGAAGGAAGGGAGGGAGGCCTTTGCCCTGCAGTGGGACAATATGGGCTAAAAAAATAAAAAATCCAATCCACGCGATGAGCTGTTTTACTACTACTTTTCATCTATAAAATATCCAAATTTTCGTCAAGTTGTGAAAGAATGTTTACCGAGATTTATGAATAGTTGTTTTTTAATTGGTCCTGAATATGAAAAAATATTAAAATCCCATTGAAAAATATGGGTCAAAACTAAATAATAACATAGAACTAAACTGTTAAGTGAATTTATTGATTACAACAAAAATAAAGCTTATTCCACTAAAGCGTTTTTGTTGTTTCGAATATTTTAAGACAGCGTTACCGGTTGTGTTCGATATAACGGATTATTTTGTAATATATTATTTTCAACAACAGTTATTTTTATGTTTTCTACAAACCAATATCTGTTCATTGATTTTATATTTGTTTGAGGAAGATATGCCAGTAAATATAGTATTTACAGCGCTCTAATATTTACGAGATGCGTTTTTTAAACTCTTTGAGATGCTGGACAAGTCAAGTCTTTTGTCAACAACACAGAACAGAAAAAATCTTCCTGAGACTACTCAGGTCTTTTCTACTCTTTCACACAATCCATCAACTTCTTCCACGGCCTTTCTCTACTTACTCATTACTTTCTTAGTGACTGAAAGCTGTAAACAATAACTGATAAAAAACGTACAAATTTGCTCACAATCGCTTAAAATATTGGAATGGAGTCGTTGGTAGTTCAAGCTCAGGTATTGTTTCTGGGGTCGATGACCTGTGTAAACTATGCCACTTAGCATGTCCAATATGTGCTGACCACTTAGAACTCTATATTTTTACTTTAGACAATAGATAAACGTAGGAAGTTTTGAAAGCTGCGAATGTCTTTTTAAAGTCGTTAGATTTTAACGCTAAAAAGTTGTTAAAGATCAAATTAGGATGAAAATAAGTACAACAATATAATGACTTCCGAAGCACTGATTTTCAAGACCGTAAATTGAATAAGTACGAATTTTGGACTTAAAATTCATCGTTCGAAAACACTTTGAGACCTAATTGAATTATCATGTTAGCCGAGTTTGTTTTTGTTGTAAGTACCGGGACAAGAGAAAACGACTTTTAAATTAAATGTTTAATTTAGGTATTTAAGTTCGTTGAATAAGTAAAATTCAAATTAAAAGACATTATTATAATCGCACCGGAAATTACTCACGTAAAAATATTGTGTGTATAGGTATACACTAAGCGTGTGTGAGTGAGCGAGTGTGAGACGCGCCCGCGAGGAGTGACCATACATACCCATATGAAGATTCTCCTGAAGAATCGAAACATTGTCGGTATCTAAAGCGACAATATTTTTATGTGAGCAATTTCCCGTGCGATTATAATAATGACTCGTATGTACTCATAAGTTAGCTCATTTCAAAGTTAACGTGGGTAAGAGGTACCACGGCTATGTATCATCCCTTGCTATCATCTATCAGACATGCGGTGACCTCCGCTGACCTCGATGGTAGCGCACGATCTGAAGCTAACATGCACGACAAAAGCTGCTACGGAAGCTACCGTATTGTAAGCTTCACATACATTTTCATTTTGTAGGCTGTGTTAGGTCTTTACAACTTTGTACATCTACATATTCATACAAATTTAGTTTGAATAGGTAATGTGTGTGTTTTTGTGTCCTATATTTGATAAGTAATTATTATTGTGTGTGGAATGTCCAAGGATATTTATTTATTATTAATTTTAAGTAGTTATATTTAGGTAGGTGAGTACTTACTTATTTGTTTCATTTAAAGTATTTTTTTATGGCAGTAGGTAATAAAATTGATTACCTAGAGATAATGCAGGAAATGTGAACACGACGACTGATACTTCAACAGGACAGGGTCAGAAACAGAACCTAGGATGGTCGGTCATGTATGCACTAAAGTAGACAACACAAATACACCCACAAACTCCCCCTAAAGCAAAGGTTAGCGTTTATACGAATTGGAAGTAGATGGTCTAGAATCTAGACTAGATAACCGTTGTTTACGATGTCTAGTGATTAGATGAACACGTCAGATAGTGGGCCGATGGTTTATGTGTCTAGGGCTTATTTTGAATTTTAGGTCCCTTATGCATATTGGACCAGTAAACCTATATTAGCTAAAACATAATATATAATACTTCTTAAATCTGTAGATTGCGTTGCCATAAGAGTAGGTAACAAGAAAAAATATATTTGAAACCTGTATTACTTAAATAGACAAATCTTTATGAAAAAGACCATTTCCATTGATTCAATACACGGACTAATTATAAACAAGTGTATTAAAATAGGAAAAATACTCTTTCCCTCCATTAAACTTTGCATTCCCAACATTCTCGTATTTCTAGTTAACATATTGAGATATTTGATTAGCGTCTAATCCAATCAAATCTAATCACGACATTTTACCATGCTCTAATGAAGGCGTTTGTACAGTGTTGCCACTTTTAACGTTTTTGTTGCTACATCCAGCGCTTTTCTCCGTTTACAAACATTTCTAAACCTGTTTGAAGTTTTTAATGTCAAATTATTAGGTAGATAAATCTGTAACTAATGGAAACTTAAAGTCAAGCTTGCCAACCTAGACTACCTACGGCGGACGACGGGCTAAATCTTAAGATACCTACCCAAAACTAACAACCACAACTAAAATCTACGACTTTAAAAAAGTAATCTTTATTATGGATGATTAGTGTACCTTTGTGAATGTCACTATTGACCAACTTTAAAAGAAAGAAAACCAATTCTTTTTATTAATAGGACCTATTAATCCAATCTTATCGTTTTTACCGTTAGGTGTACGTTTTTGATATGGTAACACTGACTTCATTATATTTACCGGCGGATTAGCTAAACGAGTCAGTAATCAGGCAAACTGGACCAACCCGATCGACTATTACTTTCGCTTGTGTCAATGTAGCCAATCAATATTAGTTATGTCTATGAACAGAAAGTGTTGGTTTAGTATTTTAATTGCTCTTTAAACAAATGCTTTAAATTTTCTTAGAAGTGTTGAAGTGTTGTTTAATTTCACCAGGCGATGTTTAATTGAATTGGTTGTCGGAAGAATTGGGGTCAGTGAAAACGACTTTTTTATGCAACACATGTTTTGGTTTGGATTCTTGTCAAAACATTAGGTTTTAATTACAAAAAAAAACGTAAGAAACTAAGCGTAAGATACACAGAAAAGAAATGAATTGAAATGAAATAATAAAATAAATACAACTACTTGGGCTATTAATAGACCTTAAAGGTTGTGCAGAGTCAACTATAAAAAATTGCAAGTACTTAAACGATAGGTTTATTAAATATGTAGATATCAATTTATTTTAATAAGGCTCTCACACTTTATGATAAACTTCAATAAAGTTATTCTTCACAAGCTAATTGTTGTTTGGTCAGTTGTATAATGCGCCAATATATTTTATTTCTCATTGTATCTAATTATCGTTTGAGTGCAGTTTCAGACCAAAGACCTAGCTTTCGATTGCCTAATTAGGTGTACATTGCAAACGAAAGTAAGTGTTGCTAATTAAAAATAAATTTATTACGTATCCAATCAATTTACATGATAAATGTGATATACTTTTCCTTCGGGCTCACACTGCGCTGCGCTGCGTTTGTTTTTATAACGAACGTAATTAGTAATTAGTCGGTTAAAATCCCGGCTGGCTGTTTGTAGTGTAATTTATCTCAATCTAATTGCAACAATCATTTAGAGCATGCGAATACATTACATCCATTCATAGCTATTAATGGACATGGCTGAGTATTGCTGCCGCCCGCGACTTTACTGCAAGACATCAACACGAAAATCACGACTAAACCCAACATTTTCTAAAATCGAAATCTATCATGATCATTTGAAGATGTTCTGTGAGGTAGTTGGAAGCACGTCCAATACACACTTCTCTCGTGCCTGTAGATAATTTTATTTAGATAAAGTACCTATTATTTTAAAGAAAATGTGTTTTTTTTTTCAAAGAAAACGTCAATAACATAGCCAATTTCATGTTAAGTTGGAGACGATAAAAGTTGTGAAACGCTTGACCGCCAAGCCCGCCGGGGAATTAGTTGAACTTCAATGAACATTTGTGATAGTTTCTTTATTCCGTCCAAGTCTATGTTATGATAAAAATAATCCAACAAATAAACGCACAACATTCAGATGCCAGTGGGATGAGTGATTACAGATTGGTATTTAATTTTTTCAGGAAATGGAGAATGATATCTCTTATTTCTGTTGCACGCAATTACAGTTTCCAAGTATTTACTCTAAAGTGATTCAAATAGTAACACGCTCACGTAGATTGCGAACAAACAGCGTAACACATTTTTAAGCTGTTTTTTTTTTCACGATATAGGGGAAGGCTATTAATATATTGTTAGGTACTTACGATATTTTTTTTAGTATCTAAGTACTTACGAAAACATTTTATTTACAGAAACTAAACTAATACATAACTGTACAAAATACAAATAGAACCAGTTGAGCCATCTAAGGACCGTTGCAAACGGTCTATAGGTAGCTCAACCGATCCAAACCACTGCCAGACGGAAGCGTGCCCAAGACACTGGCCGCATTGCCACGCTGAATAGCAATGCTGATTCGTTGAGCCAAATAAGAGCCAGCCCTCGGATCACGCGTCGCTTCGACCAGACGCCCTGAAAGAATTTTGAAAACGCGATGGGCCGCGGTACCCCACGGACCCAGGGTCTCCACCCCAAACGGCTCAAATATGTAAACCCTATCCAGATTCACATACTTGCGCCGTTTGAGATTTTCAGCCGAATCTGCCGCTGCGCCAGGCCCAACGGATGTCCCCGGGAGATGTGAATGCGCAAGGGTATCGACGCAAACCGAATTAGATAAATAAATTTGGATATTCCACATAGTATAGTATTAAAATGGTAAAAGTGAACCCTTTTCGGAGGCGATCGGAAATAATATCTCAACATTCCGACATAGCTAGAACCCATGTACCGACTTTCATGATAAACTTAGTTGACTATTAATCTAATGGCGCATCCACACATGCCGCCGGCTTATGCCGCCGGGTTTCAGACCGCCTTGCCGCTGAATGCAGGCCGCCGGCTTTACCGGCGGTTAAACAAACGTTTCTCAGCCGCGCGTGCCGCGGCTGAGATGCGGCAAATGCCGGCGGCGCGGCCGCCGGCCATGCCGCCGGCCGTGCCGCCGGGCATGTGTGGATGCGCCATAATAAATAAATGTAATCGCTAAACTAGGTAATAAATTAAATTATCGCGTTAATAAATCGCCCGCTGTACCTAAGTATAACAGATTTTTAATGAATGGTAGCATAGCATGCATTATTTTAATTTATTGACTACATTAATTGCAAAAATGACTCACACGTATTCTAAATTGTAATTTTGTTTGAAAGAATGAGAAGAAATAAAAAAGTGACGATTATAAACACGAGTTTGATTTATTAGTCTGTGAAAATCACGAACTGGAAAAATGGAACGGTGAATTTAAAACAATTATTTTTATGATATTTTTAGCGTACTTCTCTAACTGATTTTTTGGAAGGTGTGTTGGTATGCAACAGACAGTGGAATTCTATAGTTTTAAAACGATGGTTCTAAGATTGACTGTGTGTTGTCTTTTACTTCCTCTGGATTAGCGTAGTGGACCTTAGTTAGACACAAGAGGTTGCAGGCTCGATCTTCGCTGCACAAATGTTTGTTATTTGTGAATATTTGTCTCTAGTCTGCGTGTTGTAATGTAAGGTATATAATATAGGTTATTGAGACTAGCCGTTAGGCAACACAGCTTTTTATTATTACTATGAAACATAATACTTATTACCTGCTTCCATGTTTCAGAAAGCACATTAAATTGTCGGTAACCATAAAGCTATGATGACCATCACATGACCTAATGCCTCCGTCCTCAGCAGGTTTATTAGATATATTAATTAATAACGTTAATGTTAAAATAACATTGAATTTAATTTACGTTTCCTGTATGAATAATTAAATAAATAGTATCCATGGACATTTCACACAGCGTCATCTAGTCCTAAGCTAAACTTATTGCTTGTGTTATGGTAACCAGATGACTGATATAATACTTCGAAACATTTTTTTTGTAAACACGTAGACGATAACATTGAGAGGTTTAAGAGCTGGGAAAACCTCTATCTTAACTATGTCCTTAAGCATTATAGTTTAATAGTTTGTTTTGAATTAGCACGCGATCGGAACTGCAGGCAACAGCTAATCTATCAAGCCTTTGGATTACGCTCGTTGAGCATTGCGTGTGCGCATCGAGCACTGCTTTCGTGGGTGTATCCGCTTATTAAGTTCAGTTTTACTGCCAATAAGGAAGACGCTAGATAAAATTCCATTTGCAATGAAAACTAGCTTGATAGCATGATTGTTGATTAATTATTTGAATATCTTTTCAGTACCTACTTAAATAAACTTAACCAGAGTTGGCATGCTCATAGGACAGGAAATAGAAACTATGAGCTATGTCTGTCTATAGACACATAGATACCTATTTTCTGAGTGCTTAGCAGTCCCTTCAGGCAAAAGTTTTCTTTGGTATATTTTATAGGTCAGTATGTTCAAAGTATTTTAAGGAGGGCCCGAATTATTTTACTCATGTCCATAATAGTGCAACAGGCAAGAAAGTTCACTTGTGTAAAAGGGCGTAATGGATCTTTATTCTGTGGTAATGGTTCGATATCTGACAAAGATTTAAGAATGAGTCTACCTTGAGAACACAATACATATTCATTAACTTAAACGAAATTAAAACAACTTCAACTAAATTGTTTTAATTTAGTTTAATTTATTTTTTTGTTAGTATCTTCCAACTGGCCAAGGGCCCTTGTTTTCATTATTTCCCTCATTATTCTACAGTCCAAAATAAAATTTAGAGGTGATTCCACTAATCGTGTGATCTTTATAACTGCGTGATTATGGCCATTAACGTAATGAGAATAACAGAGTCATTAATTTTTAACTGTTTATTACACGTTCTCGGGAATTTTTAAATACAGTTAACTCCAAAATACCTATGGAATTGTGTGTGAAAACTGTGAAACTATTCTTTGGTTGCACTTTGGTTTTTTATCTCTAACATTAACGACCATTTCCTTTGGCTAGAATTGTCATAAAAAGTCGGACTTTGGAAAAGACCGGACAATATTGTTTTGAGAACTGTAGTACTGATTTAATAATTAGGCAAAACTATAATGTTTTTTAAGCATTACAAAAATAATTATAAGTATACATAATTAAACAAACATGGCGGAAATAAAAAAAAATGGTTAGTTTTTTATTTGTCAGTGCGCTGGGGCAGTGACTGGGCATATAGTTGTACCTAATTCTTACAAAAGCCGTTTGACAAAATAAAGCCGGCTTACAAATAAAATTAATACTAAAACTAGTGAGACTGCGTCAACTCATTCCTATATGCGAATGGTTTCTTAATACGTCACTTAGCATGCCTAACGCACCTGTAGAAGAAGACAAACATACAAATGGAAAGGTTTTCGTGGTATTTTATTGCTAAGACGTTGATCGCTTTGAAGTAGTTTTTTAAGGTATAATAAAGTGAAGCCTATCCTTTTCAGTAGAGGTTATTGACTTTTCTATTTAGCATAATTTTAATTTAAAATGGTTTCGTACGCTCTTGCATTTATATATTTTAAATAATCGAATGTTACTATGCCAAAGATATAGTTTTTTTCAGCTCATTCTTATATACGAATTATCATAAAAAATATTGAATTTTATTCGAACCGAATTACAAGTTTTGAAAGTAAAATAAAAAAAAAACAAAAAAAAACAGTTTTTAAAAACAGAAATCACATTACTTATATTACTTACATCCCGTTGAAAGAACTTGAAAACCTAATATTAAAAATTAAACTTTTGTTTACGACTGTACCAACATGATTACAATTACGGCATAACGACAGAGACAAATCTTCATTATGATTCATGACACTTCGGTCCGGTGGCCATCATAATACCAGGAAATCATAATTTTATCCAGTGATGTTACACTCTTTTTGTTCTTCTCCGAAAACGGTGACAAAAACAAACAGTACCACTTTCTACTCCAAGACCCATAGACTTGTCAATTTGTTTGCCAAAAACAATCGGTCAACGGCTTTTGACACAAATATATCACTCCGATAGCCAATTTATTCCATTGAATAAAAAACCGGTCAAATTATGCAAATAGTGCCATCAATCAATACCAAATAAGCTTCACTCGTCCGAATCGAAGTATTACACGCTTTTTGTGCTGAATCAAAATAAACCCAGAAACTGGTTGAATCGAGTTCGGGTCAATTCGCTGTCACAATTAACGATTTACAACGCTCCTTTATCGATTAAAGCTTCAGCTATCGTATCATCAGCTTAATGAAGCTGGCAGATTAAATAATTACTTACCTACCACAAACTTATTGGATGTGGCCAACAGAACTACAACCCTCTCTTTCTACACCATAGAATTTATTAAGATTCGAGAAAGATCGTGCAAATATCCTGCATGTGGACTTCCAAGCTTCCTGGAACCACGAACTAGAGCAAGCTTCGAAAAGGAAAGCTGAGATCCACAAAGATCTCATAGTTAATGGACAATCGGCTTTTTTCAAGTCATTCTGTGAAATACACCGTTAAGAGCCGGTTACCACTTTGCATGGCTATCGTTGTTCAAGGTCGATGTATTTTTGATTATGCAATGAAACAGGTTTAGGCCGTGACTTCGCTCTTTCACATGTCTTAGCGCCGTCCCTTAGGCGAGAACTATGTCTAGTCTACTGAAGAATGAAAAAGAAAATGTACTGTAAAATAAAAACAAGAAATTTAAATAGTGTGTGAATGAATAGCATTACAGAGTTTTGTACAAGATAGAGCTAATATTAGCATCGTTTCCATAAATACATCCTTCATAACTTATTTCTTCTTCATAAGTTATTTAAAACGAGTTACAGTTCCGAACGTTTGTAGGGTGTCATTTTTGTATCAAGTGTTATGAGAAGAATGATTGACTGACGGTTTAATTTTAAATTTGCTTCTCGTGACGGGATTATGTACTCAATACTGCCGACAGTCTAAACAGATACTCTTGACAGGATAACTCAATACTGAGATATAAATATTGGAATTTTTAATCATTTCTTATAGAAATGTTTAATCTTATTTATAGTATTTCATTGCGTTACCATTCTGGTACCTTACTTATTATGGATACCTGAAAAATACTATGTGTATTTAAAGCGTTGCAAATCCGTTTTTATTTAATGTTTTCATTATTTACTAAGTAGCTCATTTCTAAAAAAAGATATCGAATACAATCAAAAATAAAGATAATGAGAAAAATTGCTGAGCACAGCTAGTATCTTAACAAAAAAGACAGTTTATTACTCGTTACGTTCCTTCAATAAAGCTGTGTTTGAGAACATTCAATGTATCCGACTATTTATTGATCATAACAAAATAATTGACCAGCTTTTTTAGTATCTAGACGTAAAAGGCAAACACCTTCGTTCTGGAGAATTAATTTCTTTTATTATACTCATACGTACTTTTAAAACAGGATTGTAATTGCATAGTCTTTATTTCCATCGGTAAATTCATTCGGTTATATTGCTTTAGGCTAGACTTAATAGTCCTTAGGGTTCTCAACTCCACCAAGAAGTATAGGTATATAAAAGACTCAATTTATTTTAAGCCAGTCGCACAGTTTTCTACTTCAAGAAGATGTTCTATCAAATTATTAAATAATCCAAAAACAATTTCCAATATTTTTTACAATTTATAACAACTAAATGATCGAAATGAAGCGAAATAAATTGTACATTCTTGTCAGCATACTAACAGCTGATGTGTTTTATCATTAATCGGCACTTTTCATGATTTAAAATGTTGCTAGTTGCTATTGTTGTTGATCTTTAGTGATCTTTATTTTCTTGATCTTTATTTTATTTTTCTTGAGGAAGGTTATATGATTTGACATTACGATACAGCCCATAAAGGAGATCTGAACTAAAGATGACAGGTAAGATTATTTTTATTCCAACTATACTAATAAGGAACTGACTTATACTCAGAAGCAAAACTGGCACAATTTTCAACGACAATTTCCTACAAGACAGGAAATGGGCCTTACTTGAAGGCCATTATACGGTACAGCACCGATGTTGACCAGGACCACTTCTAACTTGGTCAGGAATGGACCGAGCGGGATACGAGACATTATTCGTAGTTGTGTCTCTGACAAAAAATAACTCGTATCAAATGTCATTGTAAACCAACCAAGTAGTACCTATACTACTACTTAGATGATTAATAATAGGTATTTTAAGCATGCGATGAAGTGAAGTTTACATAATACGATTTACTTAGATCGAATTATTCCAAAAAAACCACGTATCTAGTACTCTATAAATAGTTATTATTTGTTCGTATCCGGCTTTTTTGGACCATATGGTTTTAAAAGCCGGTTACGTTCGACTCTACACTCCATATTTTCCAACTACATCCTCAAAGCTAATTTGCCCCTCAATCTTGACCTATCCGACACCGTTTTGTATCAAAAGGTCTCGCTTCGATGAACACTGCAAATCGTAATTTCTAATGAAGCGTAGGACAATTGTTATTTGTGTTTGGAATCGATCGCACGCAAGCGGTTAGAGCAATTCAATTGCGGTTTAGAAAATAACATTATATTTATATATCTTACCGCATTATTTGCAAGCATTTCTAAATTTTTTCTACGCAATAAAACGTTTACTAATATAGTTTTTATTATGGTTTTATGAATCTAATAAAAACCGATTGCTTATAAAAACAAAATTAGAAGAAATAGTAGATACTTTTCATATTTTTGTCTAGTAAGGTACCTACATATATAGATACATTACGTAGTATTATGGTAACCAATGAGATAGGAAACTAACATTCTAACAATGTCTTAGGAGCATAGACGTTCTAATTTAACAATTCCCGAAGAGCATTTTCCATAACCTGACATAAATATCATAAAGGGCTACCAGATTTCCATTTAACAATCAAGTGGACGGTAATATTCCCAAAACAGTTTCAGTGAGTCATAGTTCCCAGCCCCGTTAGCTGCGGTTTGCTTAGCGCAAGTAGGCCAAATCATAATACCTATGCACAGGGCCGTATTGCACACTCGCGGCTTGCTTATTAACCAAGATGATTTATTGATTTTGTAAGTCCCTAATCTGTTTCAATATTAATTACAAATAACCGTAGAGAGTGTGAGACGCGACCGCGAGGAGTTACCATAAACATACCCAGATGAAGATTCTCTGGAATCGAAACATTGTCAGTAACATTAGTTTTAGGAGAGTTTTATTTCCCGTTGTGTTAATTAACCGTAGATGTATCGCTATAATTTATCACGTGTCCAACACTTCTGTCTTCCCGCGACCACGAAACGCGAAACGTAGGGAAAAATAATTAAAAAAGACGTGTGGCACTCGGGGACTGCCGCGGTAAAGCTATTGCATGCCACCTAGAGGTGGGTTGCTGAACTAAAGTGACGAGCGTTAGGTTTTTTCGTTACGGAATTCTGGATTCGGTCTCCACGCTCAAGGCCCGCGATAGAAGCTATGCAATAATAGCCTAAAAGGTAACGTGATAAATACCGTACATTTAATTTATAAAATAGATAGGTACCACATACTAGTTAACGTTTCAGTATTCGAGCGTTAGCCTTAGAGTCATAAAGTAAGTCCTTGATCCGCCCCTGGTGGGCGTCAGCTCGTGATGGCCAGGGCTCCCACGGCTAGGTCAGCTCCATCACGCTCGTGTCATGCTTTCCTACTATTCATTGATGGAATATCAGGACGGACCAATCGTAGCTCTGATTTATCGGTTCAATTTCTGGTTCCATAATCATTTCCTAATAAGAGTAGTTTCAACTCATTTCCAACTAGAATGCTGTATACTGGAATAATAAAGTAGTAGGTACCTAAAGGTAAGTAGGTAGTATAGGTACTCATTTATACAAAAACAAAATCGAACTCATTACCATGCATACGTACAGTAGAACAGACATCCCTACATAGAGTGTAAAAAACATACAGTGGAACATAAAACTTACTCAGGTTTGTAGTCGGTTAAGATATTAGTTTATTAAGTTTATCTATTATTATAGTTATGCACAAGTAAGGTTGTCATCGTGGTAATAGTTCTTCCTGTTCAACACGGTCGTACGATAAGTGGTCCACTCATCATACGACCATGAGACTTATACAAGACTTTACAACAACAAATCTAAGTAGTCACTTAGCCGTGCAGTGGTCTCAAATCATTTCCTATATTTACATTGATATTTTCATTTCCTCTATGCTAATCTTTTCATTTACTAGTTGAACTTGTCAGACTCATAGACAAAACTTCAAGTTCAAAGCCGTGGTTATTCGAGACTGTATTCAATATTGTATCAGCTTTCAACAGACTGTTCTAAACTTAGCCCTTTACAAAATATAGGGCCTTATTCACACTGAAGCGTTTGAAATGCAATGTTGATACAAAAACATAATGTGCACATCTTTCTGTACAATTGCTAATAGGTATCTACTTAATATAAATTTGAAATTTAACAGCTAAGGTTGATTTGTCAATATATTTAATGTAAAATCACAAAAGATGCCGCTAAGATCTCAGGATCGCTTCGGTCGCTCGATCGAAAATTTATTTTTGTGATTGCAGGTTAGTTAGGTACTTACATGAAACTATTAAAAAACGAAAGACTTATTAAAAATAAAATAAAATATGGCACATATAATATTACATAGAACTTTTCTAGCTTTTTTAGGGTTCCGAGGAACCCTTATAGTTTCGGTCTGTACGTCCGTCCATCAGGCTGCAGCTTTACTCAGAGACTAATAAATAAATTAATTAATATAAATAACTATTGATACTATAAATCTATAATCTGGCCAGTTATCTTTCATTTTAATGACTTGAATTCCTTGAGAAAATGAAATAAACTGCTATTACTTAGTACCTATTTCAATTTAACATGGGGTCAGCCTCAGCCATACAAGTTGTGCCTTTTCACTCTATTGACTCTCACATACACATTCCTTTCTTACTAATAACGACTAAGTAACAGTTATTTTACGGTTTTCCCATAAATAACTGTTTAAGAATCATGAAAAGCTTTTCATCAAAATGTGGACAAGTCTTTAGGGTCAAAATGTTCCCAGACGTAGCTTTGAGCAGTGGAAATGAAACTTGCGCGTCGATGCCAATTAACATCAATAAACAATATCGGGTTACTTTGAAGGGTTTAACTTCATGGTTTACTCAAAATAGTGACTGTAATTTCACTAACGTAATCCCACATAATGGGCTTTTTATGCACTACAAGGAATTTTACTGTCCTCCAGTGGCACGATTTTTACGGTCCGATATAACAGATTATATTTCTTCAGTAGATTGGAAGAAGACAAAGACATTTGAGAAAATTGGAATACTGATAAAACTGGATTTTGCAAAAACCCAATGTAGCATTTTTACAGACAGTATTTTTTATAATGCTACAGTATGCGGAGGCGACTAAACTATGAGAAGCGACACACTGTTTATATTTTGCAACGAAACATCTATTGATAAGCCAAAAGAACTCAAAAAATGTGAAACAAGTACCTAACTATTCTTTGTACTAATTTATCTTTCAAACACATTAATGACTGTACCTCTTAGATACATAGTTATAAATATATATCAGTACCTAAAAGTGCTCGATCAGACTTACCTAGGATAGGTTGCAATAATTAATTGACCGGCTAATTGGTCTGCATCCACGGGGATGCATCAATTTAGATGCCAGATACGAGCATTAGCGATCTGATAGATAAAGAGGAAACAATATGCAGATAATATTAGTAAGAGTAAGAACTTCAAAAGTGACTTAATTATAAAAATAAAAATGGTTAAATATTTCCTTGGACATTCCATAGGTACAGCAATTGAAAACTGTGTTTTTTTTTAAATAAGTACATGGTACCTTATAAATAATATTAGTGGGATGTAACGCTGTATGAACTTGCAAATATTAAGTTATATCTACCTGAGGTATTATTTTATCTTGGTTATACTCATAAAACTAGTAATGAATAACGAATAAAACTGTTTAAATTCTCCTAATCCAGTTTTTTTGTAGAATAAAAGGTAGATTAAAATCTGTCTATTATTATCATTGTTCGTGTATTTCACTACTCTAAGTGCAGAACAGATTTGCTTACCGTTAGTGCAAGCAAATTGGTGAGAGTTTTTGCACGGAGAGACGACGGACTGATAAAGATTAGTATGGAGAAAAATAGAGAAATTGACGTTTTTAAGATCTTTGATAGTATGGGAATATGACAACTAGGCTAACAGCCAGTCTTTTCGGTTAATTATTAAAAATTATTAATGTCTGTCGTTTGTATGTTCTGCAGACATTTGTTTCGTGTCTGGGTGTATTCAATCTATAATGTGAATTTACAAAAAAAATGTACCTATCTAATATTGTATCTGTAATATCATGCGCCTTATTCTCCAAATAACCATGTCAACGCGACACGTCTCGGCGTTCTTATTTTGAAAATCTATGGATTTAAGAAAACAAAAGCTAGATAACGTGCAATCTCTTATCGCGTCATGTTTTAAATGTGTTCAAGAATCGATCTCCTGGTTACCATACTCTAACTTGTCTACTAAAGATTCTTAAATGGAGCGCTCATTGCAAAAGTGTTAAACGTTTTTTTAAAGATTAACTAATCGATACAGCAAGGCATTCGGAAAATGTAGCTTGGTAAAAACTAAAGAGTAGGTAGCGTGTTATAAAATACTCAAACGACTGTTCACATGCTTCGATCGCCAAAGACATCAATACATTCCTGAGTAATTGAATTAGAATACCGAAATGGCCATTATTTCACCTAGTTAGCTAAAACCAGTAGAGATATTTATACAGGCTGTCTGATCAAAGAAAACATGCTTATGTTAAAAAGCTCGTATGATATTTCTGAGGCCTAGCGACGCCAGGACAAACAAATAGTAAACTCAGCATATAAAATTGATAAAACACCATAATATAGAGTATATATGTATATAACTAACTGTAAGACCCCTATTATAATCTCACAAGAAACTTTCATGTGAGAGAAATGTAGTTTTCACATTCATCATTAATTGATCGTTTCGAGCACCATATCAAAACATCAGTAATACTTACAAATAAACTATAAATGTTGTGTTGATGTGAAAGATATAATTTAACTGCACTGAGCTTGATACAGTCGTTAAAAAGTTTCTTCTTCATATAGAAACACAATTTCTTTAATTATTAGAACTCTACACATATGCATTTTCCTCTGAATGCGTTTGCTTTCTAGATATTTCAGATAGCAATGTTTTTTAGATAATAGTAGAATAGAGAGCGATAAAGGCAACTTGTTTTTTAAATACCTATGTACTTTTTTGTCCTACTTTCATGTTGCTAACCGTTATGTAGTATGCGGATTTAGCAATAATTGTATACACCCTGTACACAATGTTAAAATAGAATGTCGTGCAATCTCGCAAACCACGCGATTTCGATGTTGGATTTGTATGAAATATCTTGACGTGCTGGGAAAGTATGAAAACACGACACTCATGATTTAGTCCTAGAAAATAATCTTCATTATCATTTATCTACAACTATTTACATCAATTGTTTCACGACATACCTATGGGTTAAAAAAAAGAGAAAATACTGTGTATAACCATAAATTAATAGATAAAATTATTCAGAAGTAAAAGGAACAAACATCTCGTTCTGAATATAAATATTTAATAATTCAATTCAATAATGTAAGTCGTCTTTAAAACAACAATTCTGGACCTATTCTCTTCCTAAACATAGAGTTCCAACAAAGAATTTTCGAGACTATTTCTTATAATGACAAGTAGTACTTTACACCGAGTGGAATCCAAACACATTCGACTTGTTTACAAACTTAACGGAACCAAAAAACGCTCCTATGCCCACGCAGTCAAATTGATGGATAGTTTTGACTTTTGGCCAAACAGATCTCAAATTGTACTACCACAATATAACCACAAAAAATACAGATTAGAGACAATCTTTAGTCAAATCATATCATAAACCAGGTCACTGTGTCTGATGACAATTTTGTGGAAGCATTTATCCGCTTCGATGAGCTCGATAGCAAAATACACCGTAACAATCGTAGCTTATTTTACCGTACTAGACACATAGCTTTGCTGCTAACTATCTAAGCAAATTAACTGCTAAAACGGGCCACACACGAACAAGTTATGTAACGTGTGTGCAAGCCTGAGTTGATGTTTGCGCAAGTCTAAACGTTATTGCGACAATCACGCAAGCGCAACACATGGAAAAAACAATGTGTACGAATGTTTCAAGAATTAAAATAGATTTTCAATCCAAATTCTAAAGCTATTCTAGAGATCTTTATTAAGTCTAGTAGGTACTAGGAAGTTAGAGTTTTTACGACTTTGTTTAGATAAATAATTATTAGGTACGTTTTTACGAGTCTATTAGTAAAGGTTTTGTTTAATATCAATTCTACAATAAATTTTAATAATGTTTATTTATCCTCAGTAATAAAATACCTTTAAAGCTGTATTATCATTGCATACATCATAAAACAAACATGATAGGCACACACTGTTACTAAGTTCACATAAACCCATAGAATTTCCGCTATAAACAGCAAGAGTTTGAAGCACAATGTGACATCTTCCGATGGTACCACAGTATTTGCAATTTGAATAACAGAAAACCGTTTACCTGGATTCCTGGAGTGCTAATATAAGCTAACACCAGGCATGTAGTCGGCAACTTTACATGTTAAGCAGGGTGCCGCCATCCGGCATTACCCAACGCTACTTCAAAGTGACTAAGTAGGACACCTACTAATCTTCTGTGAGGAATTTACAGAAAGTGTTAACGGTGATTGTAAATCTTAGTCGTCTATTAAGAAATTAATAGACAGAGAACTTAAACATTGTAGATAATAAAGTAGACATTGCGGAGAGGTATTCATTTTAAACTTTAGAAATATAGGGACACCAGATTTTATCGCGGGCAGCCCGCGACCACAACTTTTGTAACAAAGTGAGGATAAAAATAAGGTAAATATCGCGATAAAATAAAAGACACATCTTTAAAATTTTCAAATTCCTAATGGCACATTCATTTAGTAGTTGGCCCAGGCAGACAAAAGCTAGACCTAGTTTTTGACTTCCTGCCGTCTTGCCGATCATTCCGGTATGGAATATACCCGCTTCTAGCGTAAGTGTGCCTAATATTTGACTGTGCATTATTGTACAGAACTTAAACGTACGTTTCCCACCGCGAAGTTGCAATTATGGTGCTTATTGAAATTATGCTGTAATGGGGAGTAAATAGATTTCATTCTGCATGCAAGAACTGTGTTTTGTACTGATATGCCGTAGACGTTGTAATTTACTTATACGCTGAACTTAGAGAACGGAAGCCAGAATATGTTCTAAATATTTTCAAGTTGCGAGACAAAACATGACTATTTATAGCTAAATCATGTCGAATAAAAATCGGGGATGCCTTTAGTTAAATAAGCGACAGATTAGTATAGAATTGAAAATAACAAACTTTGTCACGGTAAAAAAATAAAAATAACGTTACATAAAAATTTAATAAAACAATTGTTCTTGCTTGGAAGAAAATGGACTGAAATGGTATTTTAATAGTACTTCCGTGCCTAACATCTTTCATCTATAAAGTCATCGACTCTATCCACTTAGCTCATTCAGCTAAGTATCTGCCAGCTTTTAGTCTAAGAATAACATTTAACTCAAACATAAGCATGTAATAATGTGTTTACCCTCAATGCTACGCCCAAAACGCTATTTAGCGTTTTTGTAACCGTTAACGTTGCGTGCAACTAATCACATGTCATCTCTACTTAGGACTCATTACACGGGCAATTAAATTGCTCAATATTTTAGTAATGTAATCATTTTCTCAAATTATTATCGTGAGGAATATAGGTAGACTATTTTACTCCTTCTTTCCGGTAACTTGCGGTTCGAAGGTTTCATTCAATGTGGCATAGCTAATAATCAATTCTTCCGTTGGAACCTTTTGCGAGTAATTTGAAATGAAATAAGTATGTTTAAGACTGATCTTTCAGATCTTACAATTCTTTCATATCTTTAAGTAATATATCCTTTGAATATGTCTTCTAACGGGGTAGTTAGAGGCCTACATTTTGTAGCTAAGCAATAGTTGCCTAAAATTGCCCGTGCTATTAGTCATGTCACGTTGCTTATTCCTTCCTCAAACGCGTTCAGAGAAACAGAAATTCGAGGAAGCTCATGCACTTGTTTAAGAGTGACAATGTTATGGATTGTAAACCGTCTGATGACTTGTTACCGAACAGTCAACTACAAAACTTGATCATCTATTTATGTATTTTATTTTTTATCTACTTTATTGAAACCACTAACACCAAATACTGTTTGCAGATATAAGAAAAAAAAAATGAATATTTGACATTACTTCCATACTTACTTACAATACTTTGATGCCAAATATCTACCGACCGTTAGCAAAACCAAAGATAGATAGATTAAAGAGACTGGCCGATAAAAAAACCATCGATTATAAGTACCTAGGGATAGCTAAAGATACCATCCATGTTTCGATACAGTAGTCGCAGTACGGATTTTGTGATTGCTTCTAAATAATATGTTGTCGTTGAATGTACCGTCTCGCGGCGTGATCAAAGATGTCATGTTCTTGTTTTGAAATGTGTGTCGCGAGACAGGTCATTTGTAAATTTCTTCTAATTAGATGCGGTAAAGTCACGGTAAAGTAATTAAGTTCGTATGAGCTTGAGGCTAACACCGGTGACGGATTTTTAAGGCAGCTTAAAGGTCGGTAAGCCTGAATCGACATAATGTTACCTAAGTGCAAGGGCGGATCCTTGGCTTCAGGGGGGGGTCACAAAGTCGAAGCCATTTTTTAAAGTTTTGTTTAGGGTCGATTCTTATTTTAGCAGAAAGAACGCGAGCGAAGCGAGTAATATTTTTTAAGATAAAATTATGTAGGTACCTTTTATCTTGTAAGAAACGATGCGAGCAGAGTGAGCAAATTTTTTTTAGGTTAAATATAATAATAATAATAATAAACTCTTTATTTCAGACAACGTTGGTCCATAAAATAGAGAACACAAAATTTGAACATTACACAACTATAAAAACAATTAAAAATGAACACAAATTTAAAAAATACAAAGAAGCAATGTAGGTAAAGATATAAAAATAAAAATACAGCTATTTTCTTAAATAGTATCAAGGTATCTAGTTCGGTTCTGCGAGATAAAACGACCGTAATTTTGCAATGTTGCGCGTGGTTTTGTTCAGGGTCGGCTCTGATATGGGTCGAAACGATGCGAACGAAGCGAGCAAAATTTTTTTAACATAAAAACATCGTGTCGTGGCCTTTCGTTTTGTTTAGAGTAGGTTCTTATAATGCGAAAAACGACAAGTCCGCAACTAGTAATTTTATTGAAGACAAAAGCATCGTGTCTCTTTGTTTTGTTTAAGGTCGACTCCTATCCTGGTAAAAACGGCGCGAGCGAAGCGAGCGCAAATTTTTTTAAGTTAAACGCGTTTGATTTTCGATAAAAACTGAACTAGATACAAGCAGCGTACGTAGGTAGCTAGATACTAGCAAGTTTTTAAACTGTGAGAATCGATGCAAGCGAAACGAGCAAAATTTTTTAAACGTGTCACTTGGTTTTGTATAATGACCGGTTTTTATTCTGCGAGAAACGACGCGACTTGACGCGAGAGAATAATTTTTCACATAAAAGCAACAAGCTAGGTCAGGTTCTCATTCTCATTGTACCATACATGAAAGCAATAAAAATTTTGAACTTTGAACTTTGAACTTCTGCTGAAAAAACATAATTTTTGCATTCAACAGTCACAAGGACTCCTGCAGTAAATTCCAAAACATTGCTAATCGAGCTTTGAATGAGGCGAACGGAGAGAGGAGAGCACGGCTCTTAAAAATATATAAACCTTAAATATAAAAACATAGCCTGCCTAGGTCCTGGGCTTGCCCCAGGGGGGGGTCATGACCCCCGTGACCCCCCCCCTGGATCCGCCCTTGCCTAAGTGTGGACGTGCGTCTGTCTACCTAAAATATAAACCAACCCTTCTTGAAAGACTAAAGATCAGAAGATAGGTAATGTTTAATTTTTTCAGTGTTCAGTATTTATCGTAAGGCAATTGAAAAGCAATACTTTAATACCTACAACAGAATCCAAAGAAAAAGAAAGTAAGTTCACCCCAAGTGTAAACTTGAAGCAACCCAAGCTTTCAAATAGTCAATGATTCATATTGTTTTCCAAGAATGAACAAGTCGATCTGACACCCAATACTTTTCTATTTGCTGTCTCAAACAAACAAAGCTAAACTATCGAATATCCAGACATGAGATGTAGAAGTTATGTAGGTACCTATCGTATTGCAACTTTCAATTCGGTCTTGTATAATAATTAATAATTATATATAAATAATAGATTATAATAGATATAATAGATTATAATAACTATTAATATATTTTATCTGAAAATGCGATATTTAAGTAATTAAAAAAATTTTTTAGCTGCAAATGCCTAGTCAGTTTTAATTATAATAAATCTTTAGTATTCAAAGATAATTATTTTCTAATTACTTACCGACACCCAATTCAATATCGTGAAAGGGTCCAGCGATAAAATCTAACGAGAGGGGCGTAAGTTAACCGTGAATATTTTACAGTGCCTAATAACAGTTTGTAAATCAACTTGATGCTGTGTTGATGAGAAAAAACATTACAGAAATAACTGGCCAAGCACGTGTTGAGCCACACTCAATAAAGGGTTCCGGAGCTGCCCAATATGCGAAGGTATAGGTAATGATTTATTACATTCAATGATATTTATCGCAACCTCATTATTTTTTGACTGCTAGAGATTATGTTGATTGCAAATTCCTGCACTTTCAAAGTGCATTCATAACTGTGTCAGTTTATAACTTTAAAGATCCTAGTCACTTCCTCATTTTTTGGGACGGAGTACTATTTGAGGATCTGATGAGGATCTTCAGAGTTATGAACAGAAATGCGTCTCGAGAGTCTACACTCTCGAGGTGTAAGTTTCGTAAGAGAGTGAATTCCTGCGAATTTTCTTTACGAAACTGATGTTAGATAAAAAAAAATGCCGCCCTGTTTCGTAAAACCATCATGGCGATTTTTTTGAAATCGTAACTTTTTGTCTATTTAAGAAACCATGACACAAGGAGGTCAAGTTTAGAACCTAAGGGGGTCGCGTTTTGACAGATTGAAAAGCACTTGTTTATACAATGCTTATAACATGCAAGTCATGGTGACAGTCAATTTAATTATGCAACAGGCAAGATCATGTAAATGGTACTTTAGTTTTTTTTCGTTAAATTATTTCGGTACTGCCGAAGGGTTTAGCGATAGTATCAAACAAGTAAGGGCTCAGTTACATGAATATTTTACAACGTGTAATAACTGACTACGCTTGAAATTACTTGGACTTTATTATAAGGAAATGTTGAAGAATCTTTATTACTATGTTAGGTTGAGCTAAGGAATTTATCTGTTAGTGATTCAAATGTGCATTCAATTAGACTCTGGTTTTCACATTTTTAATTTACAATCAATATAAATGAGCAGGTAAACTAATACCCAAAACATAATATTATAAATAATAAATAAAATTTTAAGTATTTCTAAAACATGCTACATAATTTATCTAATTACTAAAATTAAAAATCTATTTTGAAACGCAAAATCGATTTTCCGCTTGAATTCGCAGCTCTACCCTACACCTATTACTGTATGTAGGTACTTATAATATTTAATTAAAAACATAAAATGATGATCATCCCAACCATACTCCATTAAGTTTTTAGTGCAGGCGTTATACTTAATAACACGATAACTAAAATAGCATCTGATTAAGTTGAATTTAATTTGACGGAAAAAATAAATTTTATATACTTACCTACTTAACTTATAAGAACTTTATAACTTCTTTGTTAGTACTTATCTAAATATAAACATTTATTTATTTCTTTGAAACATAATATTTTTTTCTTAATCGGTCTATTAATTTTGTCGGAATAATAAGTGAACAAAAGTCTACTTATATAAAAAAATACATAGGTAAATATAATAGTGGAACATAGAAAATTCTTAGAATTCTGTGATTTCGTTGAAAAATATTGTCTTACGAATATGCCCAAAGTATACCTACTTACATAATACTTAGGATAGATTTTAATAAACAAGTAGAAGAGCATAACTTTCTTATTTTTTTCATTCGGTTAAAAATAAGATAGGGTTTTAAATAGGTCTTTAGATCGTGGTAAAAATAAGCATAGACCATCTTTAGCGGCTTATTACGAGCAATATTCTCACACGCATTTTATCACCTTGGGAAATCATACGCCATTGTTTTTCTGGTTTTATGACAGGGCCCACAATGCGGTCAAGTTGCATACTTGCACCATGTTTCATATAAATACTATTGATGAAATATTTACCTACATAATTTGAGAAAGAACTCCAAATTTTTCTAACTGCGAAAACAGCCGATGCGTGCAAAACAAGAGCTCCTTCAAAACCTAATTAGCACTTCCGTAATATTAATGGCCCGCAGTAAGTTTATTGTAAACTGAGTGCAATAACCTAGGTTATACAGTGTTAACCCTTGGTCAAGGGTATAAATTAACGATAAATTGACTATCAGCTTACTAATGAGTTACACTTACCTCACAAGGTTCCGCATGGCGCTGGCTGTTTGCAAAATAAAAAGAAGTAAACACTTTTGAATTTGGAATTCGATATTTGAAAACACACGGAATCGCGCGCTCTGCCGTCTTCAACACGCGTGCGGTGCGCTCGGAGGCTACGACTGTTCTGCTAGCTTGGCGCGCGTTCTTGAACTTGGCAAGAGTGCACGCTTCTCAGTGCATTTTCGTCAAAGCCTACAGAAGGTACCCTTTGAAGACGGCACAGATACTCTAATAGTGATACCTGACGGCCAATCGCGGGGGAAGCAATAAAACTTATCCAGAGAAAGCTTTCCAAGCATTCTTCGAGATAACAGCGAAGTCACTAAACGATATTAAATCTCTTTAAATCTGAATGAATATAGACGATTATTAAATCGGTCCAGTTATTTTTTTTCATTTGTCATAACACCTGAAAATAAAGATGAACAGTAGATAAGTAGTAGGAACTAGGAACCTACTTTATGTAACGGAGCTACGCAGATCCGGGGAATCCAAGATATTTTATCTGCAGAATACATGAGCACCTCTACTTTCTTAAATAATTATAAAATTTCACTAACAATTTTTCGATTGCAGTTCATTTAGATTTGACCGAATTTTTGAAGTAAATTCCCAAATAATCTACTGCTTTTTAAACTGCACTTAAGCGCAACTTCAATTCGTTTCATTATACCAATTTGGATGCGTGTGTAATGACCACTTTTAGAACGATATAGCAATATGCAATTATTTGTGCATTAGCATACATTTTCACACTTTTATAACGCCCATTTTAAAAGGGAAAGTCTGGTTTATACGATCTTTATCTCTTTATTTTTATAACAAAATTATAATGCGTTGCACGCTGATTATTTGGTTCACTTTCACGGAAGAAAAAATAATAGCATTCATATTTCTGGATTTTAGGTACATTTATTTAAAATTGAAAAACATCACAAATGAATATCCGCGATCACAATTCATATTTTTTTAATATACAAGTTTTTATCGGTGTTTAAACCTGTGTGTTTTAAAAATATTTAAAGACCATTTGCAACGGTTTTTAGTTGGCTCAACTGCTTCTAATTGTATTTTGTACAGTTATGTAAATAATGAATTAGTTTAGTTTCTGTAAATAAAATATGTATAATAGGTATGCATCACATTTTACGACATAGGATGTGTCAAATAAAATATCGTAATTTAAATAAATGCCAGAATTAGATTACTTTACTTGTTCCAGACACTAGTTAATTATGGTGTTGTAATATTGTTATTATTCATGATTTATAATCTTCTTCTCGTTCGTTAACTTCAATTCTGAAGGTCGTGCCCTTGAAAGGATTTCATTGCCTTGTGTGTGTTATCTCTCTTTATGATTTATAATAGACTATGGTATTTTGAAAAGTCTCAAAGTTGGTCTGAAAATGAACATGGACAAAACCAAGGCAATGACAAATACTGATGTGAGCCCAAATCCAATTTCATTAGAAGAACATACACTTGAGTGGGTGGATGAGTACATCTACCTGGGGCAACGGATCAAACTCGGCAAAAATTCTATGGAGGCAGAAATAAGTCGTAGAATCCAACTAGGATGGGCGGCATTTGGAAAACTAAAAATGGTGTTCAAATGCAAAAGGTTACCACAATCCCTCAAAACCAAAGTCTTCAACCAATGCGTTCTTCCAGCAATGACTTATGGCTGCGAAACATGGTCGCTGAACCAGAGAACTGTCCACAGGCTGAAAGTTACTCAGAGAGCTATGGAGCGGATCATGCTGGGTATATCTCTACGAGACAAAGTCCGCAACACCATCATCCGAGAGCGCACCAAAGTGGTAGACGTAGGATACCGCTTTGCTAAACTTAAGTGGGCCTGGGCCGGACATGTGTGTAGACGTGGAGACGGCAGATGGAGCAAATCCGTGCTAGAGTGGAGACCACGGCTCGGAAAGAGGAACGCTGGCAGACCACCCACCCGATGGTCTGATGACATTAAAGCACATGCCGGGACAGACTGGACCAGAAAAACCAGTGACAGAACGGAGTGGAGAAAAATTGGAGAGGCATACGCCCTGCAGTGGGCAAATATATGCTGAAGAAGAAGAAGAAGAAGAGATGGTATTTTGAAACTCATTCGTACGTAGGTAACCGTGGACAGAGTGGAGAATAAATTACTACTAAGTTAATTAAAGAAGGGACAACTCCACATTATTTTGTCCGACGGTACGGGACTGTGAAAACTTTGATTTACTAAGTAATCATCTTTAAAAGACACCTTCATTTATTGAAACGAGCTAATAGAAAGAAAAATAAACACAAGTGATTGGTCGTCGAAAATAATTGTATTTCTCGTGATTGGCTAGATTGTCAAATCAATTGTCAATTGTCAAATCTATCCAATCACGAGATAGACAATTATATTCATCCAACCCTTTCTCTTGCTTTTTTTAAAACGGCAGGAAGGTCATTACAATGCATCCATATCACTTTGTTTATTAAACAGCTAGGAAAAGAAAATGATGTCCGGACTACTCCGGACTCGTCCCTGAGTCGTCCCGGCATAAGGACACCCTTGGCTGGTGGCCAGATAGGCTGTCGCATAGCACACTGCAATTGCTATTGGATTTCAGTTGGCACTGAGACACTGATGTAGATTCTATGTGTGTGTAGGTCTTTAGCTACGCTATACTTATTCCAAATTTCAATGCAATCGGTTTTGTAGTTTTTTCACACAACAAACAGACATCCATACTCACAAACGTTCGCATTTACAATATGAGTTGGAAGTAGGATAGTAGGATAGGATAAGATAGTAGGAAGTAGGATTAGGTTAGTTCGTTTGTTCGTTCGTATGAGCAAGTGGTTGGTCAACTCTGGCGACGGAGGTTTTCGGCATAAATTATTAGGTACCTATTTATGTTAACTATTTAACTAACCAATTATCATAATACCCCATACAGGCCTTCCCCACACTTTCCAATCGGCTCAAGCATTACTCAATTCCCCGTAAAGAAATAATTCGCACTGACTCATATTAAAATGAATATTTTCCTTTCTCTTTCCATCAGAGCCGTGTTTATCCACCATGACTCATGTTGTCTTTCTTATCATCACGGAAATTTCTGCTAAATTAAACAAAATATACTTAAGTAACATTTTTATAATTAAACAAAACAGTTTAATTTTTGAAAGTATTTAATTTCTCGGTATTTAAGCTCCTAGTTTTATAAAAGTCAGGTCTCATTAAACAAGAATAGATTTCACTTTTTTTTTTATAAATATTTTTGTATTAGTTACCTGTCGTTGGGGGAGACCTATGTCCAGCAGTGGACTGCTATAGGTTTTTGATAATGATGATGAGTAAGTACAATAACGTGAGTACCCATACGTATACATACGTATGTACCTATATTGAAAACAAGTACCTATACGTAAAAACACCTATTTCAAGTTCTTAACCACCATTCAACCAATAAAAAAAACCCTACTGATATTATGTCCCTACTATCACCTAGTTCATTTTTCTACATGATAGTACCTAAAAATTATCGGCTTTCCATTTTATCAGGCTAATAAAATACAGAAGACCCGAGTACACCAAGGACCATTAATCCTATATCGAGTTAACCACAGGGTTAATCAATGGGGGAAATTGATTTCCGACCGAGTTGCGAGCTCGTTCACCCGATAATCAGCCTCTATTGATAGCCTGCTAACTTTACCCCAAGACGTCTATCTATACAATATTATTCAATACAAACTTTGATTAGCTATTTCGCTTCAAATCAATACTAGAGATAGCCGTGTTGGTCTATCTTTGGTTTTGCTAACTGTTGGCTTCAAAGTCTGTAATGAAAAATTAAAATGACTCTCTCGAACATCCTCTCAGTAGTGCCGGATAAAGGTAGCTTCAATAATAATCCCTAAACCATATCCTGAAAAAATGAGACATGGTCAAAACAACGGTTTCTCTTCTCATCGATTAAATGTTATATAGATTTTTATTAATGTGCATACTAATTAAGAGTACGTTAAGCAATATATCATTAATGGGTCTTAACACAAAAGTGTGGTGTAATTGATGACAATGATAGATGTTTCCGGGCAGTAGCGACCACGACACGAAGTAAGTTAGATAAATTCTTATTTGCATTCACCACATCATTCAAGCTCCGGTAACTACATTTTTGAGAAACTATGAGCGTCTTGGAGCGGTCAGATGATAAATATTCAGGACTAGCTGCACGTCCCCGGCTTTGCACGGGTGTACTATTGTAACTACCGGGATAAAATAGCCCATAACCATCCCGACAGTCCATTCTACACATCGGTGAATCAACAGTGGTTTATATTTACGTTATCTACTTACTTAAAAAGTTATAAGACTCTTAATAATATTACTGTTTCGTTTTCCGAACAAATACAAATAAAATAAAATATCTACATTAGCGTTTAAATATAAATATGATTAGTTACGTTACCCGTTTTGAACAAAACCAGTGGTATGTAATTGCAAATCAATGAGGCTCGCTCCGCTATCGGCGACGGCACTTGCACTCGCAATCCATCACACGCCTTCAATTGATGCACTTGACTGTACCGATGCACTGATACCTGTACTGGCAGGTACAAAAGAGGTACGTACTTATAAGTAAACAATTAATTCAGGAGGCTTACGATTATAACTGTCATATCTTTACGCTAGCGCCTTAGCTTACGTCAAAAGCAGTTCATTTTAGGACCTAAATTGAATCGCTTCTAACGGTCATAGTAAGCCTACTAGTAGTGGTACTAAATTGTCGTAGAATGTATCATTGGATATTATTTTAATTTAGAATCCATTGCCATGTGAATAAAAGTCAATCAACAATTTTAACAGCCTCACTAAGCAACTTAACATTCGTGTGAAGTAACTCTTGCTCTATTTGTATGCACGCAGAATAGTAACTAATAAGTAGGTACAATCGAGATCACTGAATAACAATGACGAGCATCGATACAAGAACTACATTATGCATGAATATTTACCCGTTCAAAGGTAAACGTAAAAAGATCGCGTGAATGCGTTCTGTGCTCGTATGTACCTATTAGTGTTAATGATAGGAACATAGTGCATTGAGCGAGCCCATGAACGAATTAGCCACTGGACCCGTCAATACAAATGTTATGAAACTCGTTTAACCAAGTATAGCAAAATACAAAGTTTTTTTTTTACAATAATAAACACATAGGTAGATATGCAACATTCATAAAACTCCAATCTAGTCATTGTAATTGTATACCTATTTTATTTTACATTTAAAAAATTTTTGTGATATATAACATTAATGTTATTTAATAAATTATTACAAATTAAAAGAAATAGTGCTGCTTCAGCCGCTATAGCTTTTACACCATCTTATTTACTGAACATTTAATTTTGGGAGTAAGTGCTTGTGACGACGTGGGCGTATGTTTCGTTGACAAGTAAGTGCTTGAGAGACTGCCGCAAAAATCAATAACCAAGGCTAGAATTGCCTGGTTACCGACAGAACCGATAAAGGTAAGTACGTTCGTTTTTATGTCGAGTCCAGTGGCTAATTCGTTCATTACATGGAGCGAACCTATCGAAGCGTGAAAGATAACAAGGGGGGCTTTTACCCTAACAACTTAATCCAGCGTACATCTTTATTTCCTTTGCCGTAAAGCTCAAATTACTGATCTATTTTTTTAAACTGTGCAATTGCTTATGTTAAGAGACATAAGACTGCAAATGCAACTTTGCTTTTCTCGGTATGACAATCCTTTGAGCTTTAAAAGCTATATCGTTTTATTAAAAGCTAGGTTGTCTGTGATATCGGAATTGATTACAGCACTTTAGCTTAGTTGCTGATGATAATTTAAAAGACATCCAGATAAAGAGGTCTTAAAAATGAGGTTATTAATTTGATCTTCCACCTGTCGTCGTAAGGGGGTGGTTGAGGCTAAAATATTTTCTAATAAATATTTTCTATTGTGAACCCTATAACCTTACTCCAAGTCTCAGTGTTATCGATGTTTTATTTGTATGAAATGGATTCAATTATTGCGTTTCAGCTTTATTCGTGTAGGCTGATTCCGGAGCTTTTCACCCTCATAGCGAATGATTAAAATTAACGAATAAGAAAAACTAAAATTGTGAACATTCTGAGCTTCAAGATACTGAGGCACAGATTCCATATTTCAATATTCATATTTTCCTGTCTTGAATTCGGCGTAACCTATCCAGTGAATGAACCTTCAAAAGAGGCGTTTATTCACCAAATCGCATTACCAATTCACCACGCAACAGTTATCCAATCAGGACCCAGATTCAGGTTCATTTGGTTCAACCCTGCATTCGAAAATCAAATTGTTTAATTCGCTCGTTCGTATGAGCAGCCAACACTGGCGACGAAGTTTTTAGACCGCCTAAAGTAACTAAATTGTTAAGTGATTCTCGTTGAAACGGTGTATACCGTACCTAGGTACCATGACTTACAAAACTATGAGCGTAGGCTACAATCGTAATTGAAGTAAAATATTAGAGGCACTGTAAAATGTTTTCATACATTGAATGTAATTGATATACATTAGTAAACTTCCTTAAACCATTTTTCTCTTTGTATTCTGTACTTTAGCTAAAACAGCTATTAAATCGGTTACTTTATTTTTTAGATATTGACATAAAAGTAGCAAGGAAATAACTTTGACGAATCTTTATGATTAGGTACCCACAGCCGAATCGATCTGCCCCGCGTTAGTGAGTTGAGTTTATCATGTAATAATTCACCTGCAAATTACACAAATTCTTATGTGATTAATGTCCGTATTGCTTTGCATTTGCCTAAAATTAGGGACCTCGCCGCATTAGTGGAACTGTAAAACCATTTCTTCGGCGTGTCTCAAACAAAAGGCTTAAAGAAGGTTAGTCTCTTTATAATTTTCTGGTTCCGGATTAGCTTACTCTTAGTGAATAGTGCCACAGATTAATAGTGCCAAGGATAGTGTTTAAGGACATACATATCTATTACTTATAGGAATTTATCGAGTACCTTGGTGATAAATTAGTTAAGTAATGGATAGTTTCCTTTCAGGACTGATTTTTACATCAGGTACCTACACTAAAGTCATTTTGAATAAGGCGTTATTAATGAGACGATATATTACTAAGGCAAATTATTTAGCAGCAGAAGAGTAGCTTAAAAGCGTTAGTTGACGATAATTATGATATTTACTTTTATTATTTACTATGATTGCTTGAGCAATGGAAACATAATTTAAGTCAAGGTGTAATTAGTTGACGATTTCTGGAAATAAGAAGTAAAAAGATGTTGAAGTTCACATCACTTCTTCATTAAGGCATGTGACTTGTGTTGTCTTGTCTTGTCACAACCCTGCCAGTGAGTTAAGCGACATTAAGAGCGATCACAATTTGGATGGTGAGCGCTTCTGTGCTTCAAATGGCACGTTGTTTGGTCTTTGGTGACCTTTATAACTTTACCGGGCTTTGGCGAAAGCAGAAGGAACGCTCTACGCCGAAAGAGCAGCATTCTCTACGCCCCGCAGTGGCACGCCTTGAATTGTAGAGGCTTTTAGGCGCCCAAAAAACTTCCTCAACATAATTCACCACTAGTTAATACGAATTTACTTAGTTTTATGTTAAGTTACATTAGGTAAGTACCTAGGTAAGTATAGTGCTTGAAGTACCATCGATCGTGCCACGCTTTTGAAATTATCATAAATATCAGTGATAAAAATTGATGGTCTATATGATAATATCGTGTGAAAGTTGATAACTATCACAATTTTACGAGTATTTATCACGATACCTTTATACCATTTAACGTGAAGTACCTAAGGTACCTACCTAACGTGATAATTAAAGTGTGTGTTAACAGAGGGCGAAAAACTTTTTTTGATAACTTTGTTGTTTTTTGAGCTGAAACGTTTAGTAAAACTTCTAATCAAATTTTTAAAATACCGATGACGTTCTCTGATACCAAAAGTTTTAAAAAAGAATTACGATTTTGCTCATAAATCTTCGAAAGTAGGTAGGCAATGTTGGGTGTACCTACCCAAAGTTATATGCAACCTGCCACTATTAGGCCTATGTGCCAAGTATTAGGCGTTAGTTAAGAGTATCATAATTACACTAGCTAAACTGTACGTGCCAAATGAACAGGCCAAATTACTGGATATCAGTGCCAAGTGGGCATGTGCCAATTGTTGTGATTTTGGACTTACCTATGACTACCCTACAGATATTTATCTACTACATAGGAAGGATACAATTTTCCTATGATCACACGTAGGTATTCTACGTGTGATCATAGGAAAATTGTATTTCATCATCAGATTACCTACTAAGTTTTTCTGCTTCTCATTTTTAAGAGAAAATGGTTTTCAAAATGTCTTCTTTCTTTCAGGTTTCTTTGACACTTGAATTTTTTTTTTCTGAACATTTTTATTCACGTATCTTTTCAAGCAACTTATATTCAATAACTGGCCAAGTGCGTGTCGGGCCACGCTCAATGTAGGGTTCCTTTTTAGTTAAAAAGACGTGTGGCACTCCGGGACTGCCGCGGTAAAGCTATTGCATGCCACCTAGAGGCGAGTTGCTGAACTAAAGTGACAGCGGTCAGGTGATTTCGTTACGGAATTTCTGGAATCGGTCTCCACGCCAAGGCCCGCGATAGAAGCTATGCAATAGCTTAAAAAGGCTTCGTTGTTCAAAAAGGGTCTCGCTTACTAGAATGTCAATGATTGCGAGTATATTGTATCCGTTACTCCGCAGGCACGGTATAATTGAAGCCATGCTTAATGAGCACGGAACGTGGCCTTGCAGCCCGTTAGCATGAGTATGTCGAATACTGAACCTCTTTCTACAACGACTGTTCTAACACAAGACTGGACATTTACTTCTAAAATGAACTTCATAAAAAAGGTTCTCGTAAGTTTTTTTCGTATTTCCGAGTAAAGACGCCTTCACCGAATTGGAAAACTGTTTTCAAGTTTGAAAGGGTAGTTATTAAATACAAGTATTTTCCAAAAGCCACATAAAAATTTGAGGATCTGAGTAGGTACCTCCAAAGAACCTCGTGAGTATTTCAGGAGGATCTTTGGAGTTTTGAACAGATTTGTACCTATCTAATGTACTTCGAGAGTGTTTGCACTCTAATTGTTCTAATAACAACATAGAAGTCAGTTTTTAGTTTTTTTTTATTGTTACTTGTAAGTAAAAAAACCAGGTCTCTTTTACCAAAAGTAACTGTTCAATATCTTTGAAAGCCTAGATCAGGTCATTGATCGTAAAAGATTAATCTGGCTACAATCGCCAACTTCACACCCCCGAATCCTCAATTATAAATCACCTGTGATACCGCTAGATACCTCTTATAAAATTAAAATTGAACTGTTTGTGTGAATTTAGAATTTATACGGGATCCTCTAATATAGTATTTTCATACTAAAAGGGGATCCCCCCCAAGTGTTGCAGCTCTCATTCACTTAAACCCAAGGTTTAATTCAATACATAGGTACTAAAATATAATATTAAGTTTCATCGCTACGCTAGTATTGACCATGCATGACTCTATAAAAAAAAGTTTTGTTGAAGGACCAAAATAAAATCGTGAGAGCGTTGCAAACAAGCAAAACTCACATTTATGTTCATGTTTTATATTGCAACGGTTGAACGTTCTTGAAATTTATTTAATTTTTAAAATCTGACGAACAAAGCCGAGACAAAAAGTTAGTGAATGAGTTGATATTATAAAAATGCAAATATTTATCATAATAATTAAAACCTGCTGGTATTTATGACGACGCTAATGAAGAGGGTTCATCTAACACCGCCGTAAAATAACTGTATTAAGGTAACAAAAATAAGTACCTAACTAGAAATAACTTTTTTATTTCTAGACGGCATTACCCACAAAATAAGCTATCGTTGAATAATAATCACGTGACAACTGATCATAGACTTTTTTTTTTCTTCGGTTGGCGCCCAATTCTTGCCACGAAAACTGCTAAAATTTTCACCTTTTGAGTCTCATGCACGAATGTCGAATACTCAAACGATAATTAAATATTTAAGGCCATATTAACCACTAATAGAGTTATTTTTTGACAGATTTGTATGGACATGTCAAATTACCTATGTCATAGATAAGCACCACTTAGGCACTTTAATTATGTTTAAGTATCTATTCGGGCGTCAGTCAGATAAGTCACTCCAGAAAGTTCGTCTGAATAAAAATTCATAGGACCTCAGCTTTCCATGTTCATAAATACAGGTGCTGGTGCACCTTTCTCTAATTTAGTTCGAATGATTAAGTTTCTATCTGTTGGTGCGGCCAGCCTGAGCGGCTCCACGTAATTACTAAAAACACGTCTTTACATGGACATGCTTTTCACGCGAAAGAACGCGAAGTCTTCCAGAGCGAAAGGATTTCCAGAGCCTACGCGACGTCTTTTTAACGTTAGAAAGTGTCATTTAGTCCTGCAATCTACTCTAATTGATAAATCCGTTTAATTAATTATTAATCACGGTTATCACGGGCTTATCAACCAAAACACCATGGAGACACGTAGGTACACAATGTAGGTTATCATAACTTTCACTCTACCTGGTCGACGACTACTGACTACTGATAATCTTACTGTTTTTTAAAACTGCTATGAGTTTCTCTCTACACACCACAACTACTTATACCTAATGCGTTATGTTATGCAAAATTGATTAAAACCGAGCGAGAAACCTGCATCAGTGTAAAGGCAGAATTGTTATGGAAGTTGCAGACAATTTTCCTATATTACCGTAAATTTTATGCGTTATGGGTTAGTAGAGCACTTGTGGTTCTAAACGGTTTGACGACCGGAATTTAATTGACGGAATTACGTACGCGATTAGCTTGACCTGAGTGTATGCTCGCTGTATTATCACTATTATTATTTACACGAACGATGTAGGCACCTACAGATTTATAAAATATCAATTACGTTGCTTTATCACCAGATCTAATCTATGAATAAAAAACACTCGTTTCGTACTACGAAAACGTAGCCACAGCGTAGCCCTACGTAGCAGCAGCGTAGGCCGCACGTAGCAGCAGCGTAGGCCGCACGTAGCAGAAGCGTAGGCCGCACGTAGCGCCGCGTAGTCCTTTACACTTTGATTGAACTTCAACATAATTATAATATAAACTAAAATTTTAATTCAAATATCTCAAATAAGCTCATCATGCCGTCCATTTCAACTTTGAACACTGAAAATGGTTAACATCGTATGCCAGAGATATGATTATTCAAGGTCACAGGCAGTCAGTAGGTACGGAATAATATGCGATGATTGATGATTTACGATGTTTTCTTTCACTTGCTCATCATCTCCCTGCACTTGTCCTAGGTACTAAGTGGATTCGGCACAACATGTTTCCTTCCTCCATTTTTCTCTATCACGGCTCCTAACACAAATCAATATTTAATCATTCGTGATCTTTTAATACCACTCCTTATACAATAACCACGTGCGACCTGCGACAACTAGTACCTCATAAGGTAGCGGTCCTCAATGCCCGCGCAATTCCATCGCCCCATTTCTATCCATCAAGTTTTCCCATCATTAGCGCGTCAACAAATTAGATTTTTACACCGCCTCAATTAAGCTTAGCCTTTCTAAGAACCGAAGCCCATCATTATTACGACCGTATTAATAAATAAACACGACACTTGACGCCATAAGGAAGGTAATTTTCATAATACATCTCTACGGACATTTAGTAGGGAAATACGTACCTACTCTGTAAGTAGGTACCGACTTCAATGTTGGAAGGAGATAGGGCATATAAATTAACTGTAGGTTAGATGCTTAAAAAATTAAATGTCATCAATCCAAAAAGTTAGGTACTTATTACACCTATTATATTACTTGCTCTGCCTATCTCAAAACAAAAGATCCTATATTTTTAAAAAGATTAGGTTTTTCTGGATACCTATTTATTTATTTATTAGTTAGACTGGTTAGACAGAAAAGTTTCGCAGGTAGGTAAGGTAATTAGTATTTTTCTAATGCCTTTATTAGGTTTTTCCAGAAAATCTTAGTTCTGCTTTACGGTCGTATATTCGTAGAAAATAAGCAGAACCTTATAACTAATAACCGTCAAACGAAGGTGCCAAGTAATTAGTCGGGGTCACCACTCCGGTACAGTTTTCAATTTAGTATAATGACGAGAATGCACTTGATGGTTATAATTGGACTCCATGGGAGTTTCAAATGAGTTAGGATACTTAACCTAGGCCACCTAGGCCTTTACATTTTTGCTAGAGGTTTCATACAAAGCCAGAAATAGGGTTGCCAGATCGAAACTTGCCCATTTCGGGACTAAACAGCCCCACCCCCATGTACCTATACATTTATTTTTTACAGATAGAAAGGGTTGGTGTGTACTTACAAATTTGCGGAGCCTGTAGCATGTGCTAATCTTTTGGTTATTGTATTCCGCCACTGAAAATGTGCTATCTTCTTCTTTTCGGGTCAATGGTTCTGCGATTTAAATTTTATTTGCCAGAAATGTCGCCAGCTATAGGGCATTAGACGTGGCCGAATTATGTAAGAACCTACCGTCTTAAAAAGTACCTAAGTATAGGTTTCTGGAATAGAGTCTTGTTACTGGACACGGGACAAGACACTAAATTCTGAGACAATCCCGGAAACTTTGATGTCTTTGTGAGATCATAAAGATAGGTAGAGCTCGGTATTTAGAGAAATGAAGAGAAAAACTAATAATGCAGGGAAAGCCTAGGTGTAGGTTAACTTGATTCATTTATCTTTGGAAGGAAACCTAGGGGTTAACAAACTATGTAAAATGAACCCTGTGAGATTACAATTTCTCCATCTACAAATGCGGGAAAGTGGAAAATTTATTTCTATTTCCTTTTATAATAATTAAGGAGAAACTTTGTAGTTAAAATGGTTGCAATGATTTACAGTGCAATTGACAATGTTGAAATGAGTAGGTAGATAGATAACACCGGTAATGGTAATGAACCAATGGTTTTACAAATATAGGTACCTACCAGCCAAGGCTTTGTTTCGTAATATGTAGAGCCTAAACTATATTGTGACTCTAGATTTCATTTTAGAAAGTAGGTATCAACCCAGTAGGTAGGTAAACCCTAGGTAGGCTTAGGTAGATAGCTGCATGCCATACATTTACACTCATTTTAGGGTTCCGAAGTAAACAACCCTGGTTGCGGTCTGAGCTGGCCGACTCTAGAAGGATCCGTATCCGTAATGGTCGCGGTTCGTAATTACGAGCCGGACGCAATAAGTTCAATAAAAATAACACACTCTCCGATCCAACCACAATTGCAGGCAATGCAAAACAACTCAAAATAAAAACTCAAATTTAAAAATCGGCAAGTTCCGAAACGCACATCTCTAGTTTTAACCAATCGACAAAAAAAAATTCCCAAAAATCCCGTTTTCGCTCGCATCACTAGTTGTTTGTAAATCCAACATGGCGGCTGCGGCAATTTTGTAGAAAATAGTAAATCGTGAAAAATAATAAAAACGAACGACTTATCGTCAAAATGTCGTCCGCAGAGCCATCCCAAAACAAGACATGGGAACTTTCCCTTTACGAGTTGCACCGTACTCCCCAGGAGGTGATCACGGACGCGACAGAGATCGCGGTCTCCCCACGAAGCTTGCACAGCGAATTGATGTGTCCCATTTGTTTAGACATGCTCAAGAAGACGATGACGACTAAGGAATGCCTGCACAGGTTCTGCAACGACTGTATCATAACCGCACTACGTTCTGGCAACAAGGAGTGCCCGACATGTCGAAAGAAACTCGTCTCAAAAAGGTCATTGCGCCCGGACCCAAACTTTGATTTGCTGATTTCGAAGATTTACCCGAGCCGAGACGAGTATGAAGCCCACCAGGAGCGCGTTTTAGCTAAAATTAGCATGTCACACTCGCAGGCTTCTCTGGTGAACTCTATTACTGAAGGCATAAAGCTGCAATCCCAGAACAGACCACAGAGGTCGAGAAAGAATCAGGATGAGGCGTCTAACGGTAGCAACGCGGGCAATTCGAATGGGACTCCGGAGGCGCCTCCAACCCCACAGAATGGAAGTGCTCCTAGCACACCTGCACCTAAAGAAACCACTCCTTCAACTGGCAACTCTTCAGGAGCCCTCCCGTCAGGACAGTCTACTTCTAACCCAGCGTCGGTTCGAAGCACGCCTTCCCCGGTGCCCTCTAACATTAGCTCAATCTCAAAAAACACAAGTTTATCTAAAAGAGCCAAGTCTATCTTGACTTCTGAGCGCAGTGAGGAAAGTGAATCTAGTGATGCGGGCAGGTGAGTTTTTTGTTTCATTGGTTCTTGTTACTTTCATTCTATCCATATTATGTAATAATAAATCATTTTTATGAATAGAAAACTTTAGAATGAGAACATTGGCAGTGTGTGTGATTTCAATAGTTGATTTGTTTTGGTTTTCCAATATACAATTAGCAGTTCATAATATGATCGCACCTGTGCAGTAGATACCTATATACTTCAGAAACTTTTCTATCATTTCTATTCTTTTAATTTATTTGCTGCACGCTTCCTGATTGTACTTAACTCAATTTTCAGAACAGAAGGCGAAAACTCAATGGACACAGAAGGGGAAGGAGAGCCTCTGAACCCGAATGAAATCGAGCTTGTGTTCAAGCCGCACCCCACCGAGATGATCGGAGACAATCAGCTGATGCGAGCACTGAGAGACAGCTCCGTGAGGTACCTCAAGACTACTGCTAATGCATCTGGTAAGTTATCGACCACTCAAAACTGAAAAAACTTATTTCATCTCAAAAAAAATCCCGACATCGGATGCAGCTATAATGCTTTATAAGCTCACTCATAAGATTCTCAATAATTTGTGTTTTTAATTACCATATCTTTAGATATAACTATGGGACTGACATAGTTTCTGATTGTAAGACTCAAAGTCCCTAAAGTAAAACAGAATTTAAAAAAAAAAAATCCACTATTATAGTGTCCTTTAAGCGTAGAATGAGAAATTACTATGAGAAATAATTTATCAGACATGTTTAGTAATAACTGGCTTATGACGTGGGTCTGTTGCAGAGCTTGCTGCTTTGAAGTCTGATGCAGGTATCATGCTCTACCGACAGACATTCATCTACTCGCTGAATAACTTCATGTTGTCTTCACTGGAGAGACCTATGGTACTGACATGGTCGACCAAGATCTCAAATTTAAAATAGGATAACTTAAAAAAGTGTAGACAAAAATTGCTATGACACTGTATAAATCATCTAGTAGTGATGTAAAACTCAATGGACTCAGAAGGGAAAGGACAACCTCTGAACCTGAATGAAATCGTCTCATCTTACTTTTAATTGCTCTGACATGCCTTACATTGTTTGTTTGACTGACTTCTCACTGAAGCTTGACTATTTAGATTGTTAAGGTATCGCTTTAAAAAAAAGCTAGGCCTAGACCACCAGGTTCTTGCCTGATTCTTTCCCTGGTGTAGAGAGTTGTTTTGGAACAGGCAATAGAGTCATCTAGCTTTTAAGACTGTACGATTTTGAGTGATCCTTGAGGTCCTACGAAATAAACATATTTTTCTTTCTTTCTATCGAGCTTGTGTTCAAGCCGCACCCCACCGAGATGATGGGTATCATGATCAATTGGAACCTTATTTGTCAAGTTTAAAACAAAGTTAAATTCATTTCCAGTGGACCACCTCAGCAAATACCTGGCCATGCGGCTCACACTAGACCTGGATGCAGAGCTTCCCGAAGCCTACCGACTCCTCAACTTCTGTATCTACGTAGCACCTACCGCAGGGCAGTTTGTGCCGCTGGCCGGCTCACAGACGCTGAGACAGATTAATGACAAGTTTTGGAAGGTAAGATTCTATTACCTATTACCTGTTAGATTTATACGATAGATTTTAAAAAATTGTAGTAAAACTGCCAGAGATTGTCTCAAATACATAAGTTGTGACATAACGATCAGGGGCGTAGCTAACGGCGCGGCGTATTATTAACAATACAGGATTTGGTGTGATGAATTTATAGATTTTATGACACCTTTGAGAATATTTTCCTGGCCAAATGTTTATTAAAATTACGAAAGTCAGAAAAAGCCACTTACTTCTTTTTCTCCAAGTTCAGCGGGGACAATCAAAAGTTAATTCATTCCCTTTTGTACCAATACAAAACAAAGCTCTTAGTTTAAAATAATATTGTGGTCATGTAAACTTATGTTAATAAAATATCGTAATATTCGTGGAGATCTCATCGAAACATTCAAGATTGTGACTCACCAGTACAATTTGCCAAACATTTATAACAAGTTGAGGAAAAAAGACAACCAAAGACCTTCACGTGGCCATCAACTCAAACTGACCCGTGACACCACCCACCAACTTGCTGCACATCACTTCTTCAGCAACAGGGTGGTCCACAATTGGAATGCACTACCAGACGACGTTGTGACAGCTCCTTCTACAAACGCGTTCAAAAACAGGCTCGACAACTGGCTACGAAATAATAAACCAGTGCTCAAAAAGATTAACGATACATAACTAAAAAGACTATTCCAACACTGTGTGATATAGACATACCAGCAGTAGCTGCTGGTCTATCATCGTTAAATAAATAAATAAATAAATACTTACTCTTATAATTAATTTGTTAATCTTTTCATTTTCAGGTAAATAAACCTCTGGAGATGTATTACTCTTGGAAGAAAACCTAAGAACATAGATATGGGTTACTAATAACTAAGTTGGAAAATACTTATGTCACTGGCCTCTCATGGTTATTATGAGACCTGTGACACCATTGTGCATTAGTGCAGTGATATTTTATTTTAAATTATAATAATTTTATGAATTATTGAGTGAAGAAATTTTATGAGATATGGACTCTAATTTTAGAATGTGATAATTAATGGATTTATAATTTAATTATTATTTTATGTTGATATCTAAGCTATGTTCAAATTTTAACGCCAGATATTGGTCAGTGGATTAATTTTATTTAATAAATGATACATTTTATTGTATAAAATAATTTACCATTTTAAAGTGTTATGGCAACAAACTATGAACTTTCTTCAAATTATTTCTCGAATGTTTAACTGCTTTACTTGGTTTTACAATTTTCATTATTTTTTAAGTAATTATTCATAATTTACAACAAATACGCATGGATTTAGATAATGGTGTATCATTGTCTCATAACGTCAATGAAGTGACGGCTAGATTGTGCAACCATCCAAGCTCTGCATAGCCCATTATAAATGCCTGGGTTAGAACCAAGTAGAATAAATAGCAAATGTAGCAGCTTTTCTAATAATTTTAAATTAAGATAATTTTCTTTCATGACCTAAATTGATGTGCACCAGCATGTATATAATACATACAATACATTGTTTAATATATTCTGTAAACATGTCTGTATACATACTGTTAATGTGACATACATGCTCCTATTGAGACAAAGATCAGTGAACCATGTTAAGAATGTAACAAGACTTCATATTCATAGCTAATTTGAACCTTATGCAAATGTTAAAGAGGACATAAAAAAATTATGGCCCCTTGCATATCTTGCTTCATTGATTTCACAAAGCTAAAAGAGGTCAAACTCTTTGTACCTTTGTAGGTATTTAGGTGTTTTAGAAAAATGTGTATATAATTTTAATATGGTTTTAGTAATGTAAATATAATGATTCTTTTCATGTTGGAAACATTTTAAATATGAATAAACTACATATGTATACAATGATTTTAGTTGCACATATTCCTATAGGCACTTTATAATGAATTGATCTGGAAAGCATTTTATATAATTTAGTAGGTATGTACCATTTCTGAAGGTAACACAAATTTTTAGCTACCTACATATTATTTATGATAATAATGGGATTTGCATTAAAACACAATCAGTTGAAAATAACAAGTTTTTTTTTATTATAAAGTTTCTTCCATTTTAGGCAGACTTGTTGGGTTTAAACCTAACACAATAAATTGTGGCAGTGGAAATAAGTTGCACTAGCGAGAATCATAATTATGTAGTTAAGAAAAATAGCGTAAGCTTTTATAAAAAATTACACTAGTGGTTAAATCCTTACTTTTAAGCGTGTAGGTAGGTACTTTATTTTTGCGCGCAATATTTTTAAACTGCGAATCTTTACAAGGCACAGTTATTTTCAAGACAGAATTCACTGTTTAAATTTCAAAAAATGCTCTCTAAAGTTTTTGTACTCTCTTCTCAGTGCACCAGTTACTTCTACTTTCACCAACTTCAGGGATTCTATTATCCCTTCAATGTTTTCGGAATCACGAGCGATTGTCAATCTTTCCATCAAAGCAAAATCCAGTTCATCTATTCTAACGGATTCATCTATTAGATCATCTATTTCATTCAGATAACTGCGGAAAGAGACACTTCCTTCTTCCTCCCTATATCCGAGTAATCTTTCGACATTTTCAAAGAAATCCAATGTTTTCCGTCCGTGCTTCATTTTTGAAGTAAACATGTAACTCCTAAAAAGCTTCCTACCTTTCTCATCATTGAGGACGTTCTCTATTTTATCCGTGAATCGATCCAAGTCTGATTTCGATATTCCAAATTCATCGCAGCCACAGGCGGCGAAACAGTTATCCATTTTGATGTCATTTGGATGACTTATTAACCTTTTCCTTCCTCCTTATCGATTTATGTGTTTATGAGTTGGTACCGAATCAGCACACATTCTTCATTAATGCCTAGGTATTAATATTGTACCTTTTGTTTCACTACAAAGATTGTTTCACTCGATCAGAAGTAATATTAGTTAATAATAATAACAGTGAATCACCTACGAAACCTGCGAGATAGGAAGTGAGTGGAGTGAGGTTAGCTATAAAAATAGCTAACTAAACTGAGGCGATTCCAAGCAACTTCGTAAATAAACTGAATGACTGCGGTGTGTCGTTTATGCGCTGCGCTGTTATGAAAGACTGCGCATGCTCAAACTCACTCAATTCAAAATTGGCGCCACATTTATTTTTAGGTATTTGATGCACTAAATTAAAAAAATCTTCAGTCTAGTCAATAATGCAAAACGCAATTAAAATAACACCCAAAGCGTTTACCGAATGCGACTGACTGACTGTCTTCTTGAGTAGTTGTGTACAGAGGGCATTACATCATGCGTGAATTCGAGCAGGTAAAAAAGTCGTGACCTCGCTCAGCGGTGAATAGCGCGATTCATTCGTGGGAAATTAAATCGAATCGAGGCACGAAAGAACAATGGTTTCCACAGCCCCATCATAATGTCATGCAAGTGCGGCAAGTGCCCCATCTTAAGCATCGTAAGTACCTACGTAGGTACATGTTTTTAAATATATATAATATGTAGGTAGTTAGGTACCTTACATATCTCAAAAACAAATTAAGTACCTAAGTACTGAGTTTACTCATTGAGTAGGTAATAAGTAGGGTCTTGTTTAATAAATAGCAAAAGTCAAAACACAATGAATTTTGTTGCTACTGCTTGCGGTGGTAATCCTCAGAGCAATTATCTTCCTTCAGAAGGAGACGACATTGTCAATTTTTGACATGCTTTCCCCGCAGCCAAGGTCCTTGGACCAACAATCATTCTCCATATGTAAAAGCCCGCGCGCCGCTGGTTACGCGTCATTTGTCAATCACGGTACACGCGGAAGGATTTAAGTTTAGAATGCCAAATTGCAGAGTTTTCGCATATCCTAAAATATTGGAAACTTTCAGGTTACAAAAGGATGATGTGACTTTCCATCTGCAAGTATTCATTCCTCTAAATATTAACAATTTATGCACTAAATTTGAATAAAACTAAAATTTATATAATGTTGCCCACAAATCGTAACAGATTCCATTTTAGCGTATTTTGCTATGCCGCCGAGTTGGCCAAGTGGATTGCTACTTCGACTTTGATCCGAAAGGCGTAGGATTGAATCCGCACTATTCCATCACTCATATTCATGCTACCTATTTATTTTGTTATCTAGCACGAATCCCGAATTATGAAAAATAATACTCTTAGTGGCATATTATATTTATATTTTATTCTTTTTTTTAATTTGAAAAGTAGCTGTTCTATCTTCTGTTGCTTGGTCAATATTTGCAAGTCGGTTTAATTAAACGAATTAAAGTTCCTAGAATTTTTTGTATTTCCTCGTACTCGTTATAATAGATAAAAGCATTATATTTCTGCATTGAGTAAAAAAACAAACAAATAGGTAGGTAGGTAGGTACACAAAACACCTACATACCTACCTACTTCAAAACTAGTAGATAGTGCTTACCTCGGAAGAAAGACTTTTCAATGCACTTGAAAAAAAATATTTGCAAATCATCCCGTGCATCGAAAAATGTGCATATAACAAAATACTACTTTTTATCTAGATTTATCATTATCGGTGCACAATCAATTAGGTATCTATACCACCCCTATACCTCCAACTTACTAATTATATACCTACGTAAGCTTTCAGAACGTTAAGTAGGTAGTTAAACTTCTGGCTGTTAAACTTCTGTTAAAAATCATACGTAAACTTTATTAAAAAAATATTTACCATCCTCACAATATCGCGGAAATAGGTATTTTAGTTGGACACACTGCTTGTCACTGCAGCGAAATTAGTGAAGGGACAGTTCAAAATAACTTATCGATATTGACTTACAGCCCAGTCGGATTAGCTCACCAGTAGAGGGGTAACCTGAAATTGATTAAAGGACGATTTTTTTTCCGCCAATGATTGTATAGGTGTTGTTTATAGCTTAATCGAAAAACTCAACCAATCCGACTAGAACATTAGATTTTTACAAAAATGAATGAGAACCAAAATTGTTGTGATTTTATACAACTTTGGACCTCTCAATTTTCATCGTATTATCAACATTTACATAAATAACTTCAAAAAACAAGATAAAAAATAATTTCGCCTGTATTTCGATTATTTACGAATTAAGCTAAAATTAAAGAAACAAAGATATAATTTTTTCCTTTGGCTACCACGTAAAACCACGCCAAAAGACGCTGTGATGACAGAAAAGGCTTAAATATTGATTTAAGTATAAAAAAAATCAGAAAAAAGAGGGTTCAAAGCCAGTTTTGAATTTTTCGTTACAGAATTTCTGGATTCGGTCACCCCGCTAAGGCCCGCCATAGAAGCTATGCAATAGCTTAAAATCAAATCAATTTGTGATTTAATTTGTCAATAACATTAAAATTTGTCATACAACCAATACCTACCGTATTGGCCGCACTCATCGTTCTCTTCTCTTGTTTCTATTTTTACAACCTACCTTAAATTACTTTAAAATGTGTGTTTTTTGCGGGGCCGCAGCACACACATAAACCTACGGCGCTACGGAAGACCAGCGCTGCGACAGATTCTCTGGTTTCTGTTGCAGCAATACGCTGAGTAGTTGCCAATTTTGTCAATGTCCTACTTATTTTAATGTGTCGTGTAACGCGTTTTTGACAAAATAAATATTTTTCTTTCTTTCTTTTCTTTCTTTCTTTCTTTCATCGATAATAAACTATCGATAGCTTCAAGCACTATGATTTTTACACAAAAATTGACATTTACTTATTGACAGACAGTTCCACGTCCCCCGCAGAAAATGACCTTCTTAGCGTCATAGAAAATAAAACTGATGGCTCCTCCCCTTACTGCTTCCTCTATGTGGTAATCCGTCTATATGCCTAAAAACCGGAAGAAAAAAATCTCGAGTATGAACATCCCTATTTTCCAATCGGTAAAATGACGAGAATAATGGAAGGTAATTTTATTGAATACTGGCAACAAATTAATGTTTAGCCAACCTGTCGAAAAAATGACGTTTGAATCGGCCATTTTCCAGTTTACTGTAACCACAGTACACGTGTTCTGTAGGTTATTTGCTATTTTTTATTGAAAATTGTATGAATTTCACTGTAATTCTGTGCTACAAATCATCCACGTACATTTCAGGTTGCCAAAATGGTGGTCGTAAAGAAGCCTGTGGCTAAAAAAGCCCAGTTACACCAGAAGACTGGCAAGAAGGGAGTCAAGGGTGGCAAAATCCGCGGCAAGGGCCAGAAAAGGAAAATCGCACTCAAGTTCACAATTGACTGCACACACCCCGCTGAGGACAGCATTCTCGATGTAGCTAACTTCGAGAAATACCTGAAGGAGCATGTCAAAGTAGAGGGAAAAACAAATAACCTCGGCAATCACGTTGTCATCGGCCGCGACAAGACGAAGGTGGCTATCAACGCAGGTTTGTGTGCTCGTTTACTGAATATTTTTAGGCGTTTATGATGGATTATGTAGATTCTTGAACAGCCTGTTTATATCTCATTGAGAATGATCTCGTGCATCATCAGATGTTTGTCCTGTCTGCCCTTTGAAAACGATGCTCAACATAGCATCATGCCGATGGTTCCGGCTGGATTTGTTTTTCTTTGTCAACTATAACATTTTTTTAGAATCTGGATAGAGCATTATAAACCTTAGTTATTGAAAAATGACAGTAATTCCTTATGATGTATTGTGATTGGTATAAATACTACTTCAATTTATTTTTGTGTTACATTCATCCTTTATCTATGTGGTGAGAATTAAAAAAATACTTTTCTGTTACCTATTTCATCAGTAAATATTTTATTGAAACCTTAATAACATTGCTACAAATGTTATGATGGATCCTGTTGAATATTCATAATTTACTGCTACTATGATTTTGTATCACACTTGGAGCTCTTTTAATTATCTAATGTTTACATACTTAATACTATTATGCCTCTCAAATCAAAACCAATGATATTTATTTATTTTTTACATTATCTTAGCAATGTCTAGCCTGTTTTGTCCTAAGTCATAGTTCTAAGTGTGATACATCAGACTAATATTATTAAAGCTGAATTTGCCAAAAACATAATTAATTTCATTTCATTTATAATGTAGGGATAGGGATAAGTCAACCACTATTTTGTTTTTCACTCTCCCATACTAAGCACAAGTCTGTATGTGTGAATGTTTGTTACCATCTAGATATGAATGAAATTTAATCGCAGGGATAGCTTATCTATACAATATCTTATATTAGCACATAGGCTATGTTGGATCCAGGTATTTCCACAGAATGGGGTAAACACTGCAAAGAGCCGCTAGTATGTAAATAAACATTATTTTTCTCTTTCCAGACATTCCTTTCTCCAAAAGGTACCTAAAGTACTTGACCAAGAGGTACCTCAAGAAGAACAACCTGCGTGATTGGCTGCGAGTGGTGGCCTCTGCACATGATGCTTATGAGCTGCGCTACTTCAACATCAACGCAGACTCGGACAATGAAGACAATGACGAATAAGCTGTGTAATAAATAGTTTTACGCTATATTTCGTTTCATTTTAGACTAGGTAGGACCTACCTTTAGGATCCAAACAAAATATAGCCACGTCTTTCCCAAGCTCTAGTCTATCTCAGTACAATATTTAATCGAAACTATTGCAGTTGTGGTTTAGGCACGAAAGACAAGTGGGAATAAGAATAAGTGAGCTACATGCAATTCTCATTCCAATACTAAACATTCGTTTTGTCTCCAACTTAAGACTGACAAACAGACAGACAGACACACACACTTTCCCTTTTATTATATTAGTATGGATGGATTTATTTATTTTTTTGCAGCCACATAGAGGTTTAGGTGATTATTAGTTCCTTTGTAATGCATACATTGGTAACATCCAGTTTTGATATAAATATTATAAATAAGCATTACATACATATTTGTTATTTTGCTTATTCGGGCGGGTTAGAAGGAGGGAAGGGATCATATTACTTTTATAGGTACTTACTAAAAATTACAAAAATCTCAAGATAAAGTCTTTGTTGGTCATCATGGTCATGGGATTAAAAAATAACATGATTTTTAGGTAACTTTTATTGTTGGTAAATAGGTATCGTATTTACATAAATAATTAAAAAGAAAAAACAAAATTTGATAAATTGTTGATTTCATTTGAAAGTTGAACTTATCACTAACTTTATTTGTACTACACTAAAAATAGGTAAGATTAAGATTCATCACCACCAAGTATTGTCCGAAAGTGAAATTGGCTAATAGGTAGCTGCTTGCACCGGCATAAGGCATCCTAAACTATTTACTAAGATCCTACTTGGGTGCATTGAATACTCAGTACAATAATACTTGTGAAGCGGTGGTCAACCATGGCACAAATGCCCTGTAACACCAAGACAAACATTTCATTACAGTTACTGATTAAATTTCATAGTTGTATAATTCACCCTTATCACAAAAACAGCATGTACCATAACCGCCTAGTATTTCTACTCTACGGCGTCCAGTGCAAGTGCAGTCAGCTAGTTCACTTTCCGGCGGCGATTTCCTTCATCCTGTTGAGTGCGGATCCCGCCTTGAACCAGGCGATTTGTTGCTCGTTGCAGGAGTGGTTCAGCTTGATGCGCTCGGTTTTGCCGTCTTTGTGCTTAATCTCGCAGTCAAGGGGCTAAAAAAATAAATTAAACATTACATTAAATCTGCAAAAAGAATAATATCAATGTGATGTTTGGTAATGGTTGAATGAGGGACGTGTAACCTACTTATTTGGGTTTAGAAACGCTTAGTTCAAGCAACCAAAGTATGTCGAATGGTAAGAAAATATGGCAATCGTCTCGAACGTAGACCCAAAATTAAGTAATCAATGGTCGTTGATTAAATTATATAATATCACAGATTACACAAGTAATAATATAGACAAAGGTAACTACGAGGTACGAAAAGGACGGGCGATACACCGCCAGTCGCCATTAAATATGTCATTGAAGCTTATACATTTCTACGTACGTTAAAATTGCCTTATAGAATACGGTTCTGATGTTTTTATTTAGTGAAAACTATAGTTACCTTGCCGGGGGCAAGTTGTGCCAGGCCAAGTAGGGAAATCTTGTCGTCAGGTTTGATCTTGTCGTAGTCAGATGCGTTTGCGAAGGTCAGCGGAAGCATACCTTGCTTCTTCAGGTTGGTCTCGTGGATCCTGAGAAAGAGAGTTTTCATTTATCATTTCATATTACTAGACTGGTAAAAGCTTTAGAAATTGGCGAGTTTGTTTCTTAACTCACTTACCGCCAGTCTCAATAACCTATCTATCTTTGAGTTTACTTACTGCTGGTGGATATTTGACATGACTTCCATACAAAATGTGGCAAATATGTACCGACAGTAAGCAAAACCAGAGAGAGGTCGGTTATTGAGATTGGCCGTTACTGAAGCTCTTGGCAATGAAGACAATCACAGGGGCTATTCTGGCGAAACTGGCTAAGACGTTGTTGCTAGATAGTCGAAGTAGCTCTTGGAAATAAAGACAATCACTCTCTCCATTGGAGAGCACCGTGTAGCTTACTGAAGCTCTTTGCAATGATGACAATCACAAGGACCCTAATTGACCTATCTGTGTGTGCTTCACCGGTATTACCTTTTGACTTTTATGAGTCGTCTTGCACTCTCAGTAGTAGCTATGACCGCACTAAGAAACATAGTTCATGGAGTGTAGTTCTGAGTGTAGTGTAGAATGTATAGTGTAGCTTCCCTAGCGAAGCTCTTGACAATAATGGCTCGTACAGTATAATAAAGTCTTACCTAACGAAGCTCTTGACAATAATGGCCCGTATACAATGTAATGTAGTGTTACCTAGCGAAGCTCTTGACGATAATGGCCCGTCCTCCGAGATGCCTGGGCTCGAGCGCGGCGTGCTCCCGCGACGATCCCTCGCCGTAGTTCTCGTCTCCGACCACGACCCACTGCACTCCGGCCGCCTTGTAGGCGCGCGCGGTCGCGGGCACGGGGCCGTATTCACCGGTCAGCTGGTTGCGGATCTTGTTCAGCTCGCCGTTCTCGGCGTTTGTTGCGCTGGGAATAAAGGTTAGAAATTATATACAGCGCAATCAGAGTTGACCCGAGTGAACATTATAGTAAATATAATTATGTATAGTTGTTCAATAAAATCTTAATTACAGACCACTTTAGAACGTCACGTTCTTAAAACTAGGCGATTCTATTGCCTGTTTTATTGTAATAATGAATGAAATTAAATAAAATATATGCGACTTTATCGCAGGGAGCGGTACACATTTAAGTCTAAAAAATCAATCACCAAAAATAACCCGACGAAAAAAGGAGTCATTTCAATGTTCGAGATGAGGTATCTGTTGTACTTATGTAATCTGTGGTACAGATTATGAGTACTCACGTGATGAACATATTGTTTGAGATGTTATCAAGATGTCCGCGGTACTTCAGCCAGGGTCCAGCCGCGGAGATGTGGTCAGTTGTGCACTTGCCCTTCACTTTCATGAGGATGGTGAGGTCGGTGAGGTCTTTGCCGTCCCATTTGTTGAACGGTGAGAGTAGCTGCAGACGGTCGGATTTAGGTGACACGTCCACTTGCACCTCTGAAACAAGATACAATTAAGGTGTTAATATTAAATGATTTAGCGTAACAGCTTTCGATACGTTGGGAAACAAATAAATGAGGTAATTACGCGATAAAGTTCCGTTTGAAATCATTTAAGATTGATGGCATCCTAGAAATAAAACTTTTTAAACTATCATGGTTTTGAACATTATAAACACTTAAATCGTGACCTGTGCCGAAATTTCGGAAAACTATTCTTATACATTTTATATTACTCAATTCCCATGAAGTAAATTTCTATTAAATTTAAAGAACATTATATTTTTGTTAGTTCTTGTCCATGCGCTATGGCTAAACAAAGAGTACCAAAAATTCTTATTTCATCGGAAACCCATACTTTGAAACAGTTGTTCAATTTGTACGGTTATTAATAAATTATCCTCAATTTAAATATGTACGTAAGTATTGTATTAAGAAATAAGTAGAAGTGGCCAGGAGCGAGTTATAATAACTTGTTGAAAAGTTCTCTGAAATTAATATAATAGATACAATTTGGCAGGTTTTATAGGTCAGTATGCCTTTTGTAAATCAAATGAAGTTTTAAGTCTCGAAACATATTTTAGTAACCCGCGACTGTAAGTCCACATTATAATACTTCATCCACACTTTCAGTTTCTCATTCTACACATAATTTCTTTTCATTTGACACGAAGTTGGGTATATTTTTGTATATATTCGATTAACCATTTGACAATGCAAACATTAACAACAAAAAAAAATGCATTAAAATAGTCCGCCTGGATAAATATTTAAGGCCGTGTTAAGGAAATTAATTTATGATAGATTTGTATGGATAAATGTCAAATTATGACATAGATAAGCATCACTTACTTTAATTAGCCTTTCAGAATTCGGGCGTAAGGGTTCATAAAGTAATTTCACTGAGCCATAAAAACCTTCAAAACAAACAAACCATCCAAATTATATTTAAATAGTATTTGCTTTAGCGCGCGGTTAAATTCTTGGTTCTGTTCTTCGAGTTTTAAACATACTGCCATGTCGAGTAAAGAAAGCAAGTGATTACCGTACTTACACAATATTTAAAGATGTCGTGGTAAATATATTTTTTAATGGTTCTTACTAAACTTGTTAGATATATAAATAAATAAAAAAATATTGCCCGCATTAAGAACTACTTAATTTTTTTACATAATTTATTACATTTGTCGGCTGCGGCTTAAACTGGGTCTGGAATGGGTTTTTTTCGTTAACCTACGTTGTCTCATTTCTACGCAAAGGTTTCCCCAATTATCTCCAACCATCTCTGTCTTTTGGGAGGTTAACACATTCAAGGCCCAAGTCTCGACTTCCTCCTCGTCCTCCGGCCGCGGCCGCGCTGCTGGAGGACGAGGTAGTGCGTCCGGGGCATCCAACGTGTTAACGGTTGTTTTTGTTATAGTATTGGTAATTTCACGTGTTCACCGACAACTGGCGTGGCGCCTCAGACCTTCGCATCAGCGCTACAGTTCTTTGCTGCGGCACATTGCATGATCTCTCCTGATTGGCCGCCTGATGCACAAGTCAATGGTAAGATTCAACCTTTATGTTAAAAACCATCATTAGACTATTGAAATGAAGAGTGTCTCTTCCTAAAGATATTTTTATCCATAGAAAAATAAACAAACTGTAGGAGGTTTGTGTGTGTGATTTTGTAACAGTTTCAGTAACCAGTGGAGGAAGTTGAAAGAGTGGAAAACTAGGGGCATTCCATTCTCCACATCATCGGTGTTTTTTTTTTAAATCGGCTTTGTCGATAGCAAAGACTACCTCCGTCAAACAAAAGTTCAAATAAACCAATATTACCTCTTAAAATATTATTAGTATGGATTTCTACCATTTTTATAGTAAATATTTTTCCAGATAATGCAGAGTTTGATTTTATTATAATCGGAGCGGGTTCTTCTGGCAGCGTAGTGGCGCGGAGGCTCAGTAAGAATAAGAACTGGACTGTACTTATTATTGAAGATGGAGGCGACCCACCTATTGAGTCCACTGTAAGTTACCATTTACCAAGCACTATTTAATTACTCGCTTTACGTTTCGTACCAAAGAGATTATAGATCTCACGGATCTATAAAACGTGAGATAAATTTTGATGTTTTGCAACGCTAAATCGCGTCATATTTTGAATTAAATATAAAGTTAATAACATTTTATTATTACAGATTCCATCAATGGAAATGTCTGTGTATAGAACTGAATATGATTGGCAATACCTAACAACTAAAGATGGGAGATCAAACAAAGCAAACATAAACGAATCTATCGGCTGGCCCAGAGGTAGAATGCTTGGAGGCAGTAGCAGCATTAACTCAATGATATACGTTAAAGGCGATTCCGAAGACTATCAAAGATGGTATGACGACGGCAACAAAGATTGGCACCCTGATATTGTTCAGAAATACTTTAAGAAAGCTGAAAACTACCAATATCAAGACCTACGACAAAATGCTGAAGTTGAAAAACAATACGGACATAGTGGACCTTTGACTATCAATAGATTCAACAGCTCCATGAGAGAATTCACAGAGAAAATATTGGATTCATGGGATGAGATTGGTATAAAAAAAGTTCCTGATCTTAACACATTCGGCAACTTGGGCTGCGGTATTGCTTCAGTCACAGCAGCCAATGGAATCAGACAGAGTACTGCATTAGCGTACATAAACCCAGTTAAAGAGAGATCTAATCTAAAAGTGTTAAAGAACACACTTTGTACAGAACTCATCATCGACATAGCCACTAAAAAGGTTCTTGGTGTGAAAGCTGAGAGAAACGGAAAGATTTTGACATTCAAAGCAAGATTGGAAGTTATACTAAGCGCTGGAACAGTAAACTCACCACAGCTACTTATGCTGTCTGGTGTTGGACCGAGAAAACATCTTGAATCTAAAAACATTACTTGTAAAGTAGATTCTCCAATGGTAGGGCAGAATCTTCAAGACCATGTTCTGATTCCAGTGACTATTTACGGTAACGGGCCTTCTCAGCCCGATGAAGCGGCGACAAAATTCGACGCTATCTCATACCTTTACGACCGTACTGGCAGCGTAGCCGGGAGTGGTATTATAGACATTTTATCACTTTATTCCGCCTCAGAAAATGCAACACGTGCCGACTTTCAGAACCATTTCTCGATTCTAACTAAAAACTCGCCTGGTACAAGACCAATGTTATCAGAGAACTTCAGACTCGCTGAAAGTATTACCGAATACGCCGTAGAATTAAATAAAGAATTTACATTATTTTTCTTCCCGTTCATGCTCCTACATCCACATTCGAGAGGAAACATATCTCTCTCTACAAATAACCCGAAAGATCATCCACTGATATTTCCAAACTATTTCAAAGACCCTAGAGATCTGAACGCTGCTGCAACTGGTTTAAGAATATTGACCAAAATCGTGAATACAAAGTACTTTAAGTCTATCGGCGCATTTCTGGGAAGGATGAAATGGGCACCGTGCGACAAATTTAAATTGAATAGTGTAGCTTACTGGAAATGTGTGAGCTTGAATACGCCTTTGACTTGCTACCATCCAGCAGGAACGTGCAAGATGGGTTCAGATGTAGAGACGTCGGTGGTTAGCAGTAAGCTAAAAGTGCACGGATTGAAAAACCTACGTGTTATAGATGCTAGTGTAATGCCATATGTGACGAGTGGTAATACAAATGGACCGGCTATTATGATTGGAGAGAGAGGTGCTGATTTGATCAAAGAGGAGTATTTATAGTAATAAGTGCAGAATCAATTGAATGCTAAATTTATTCGGTAAAATCAGGGTAGAAACGTATAAAATATAATTTGAAATGTAAATGGGTTTTTTTATTTGTCAAGAAACACAAACAATAAAAATGTAAGCCCATCCAAGTAGACCGTTCAGAACATTGTGTTGTGAACAAACGACTGACATTTTTTTAGCGGCGTTTAGGTCTTGCCTGCAATCAAAAATAAGTAACTCCATCTAGTGCTAAGTATCATGCAGTCGGATGCCTAAACGCCGCTAGGTGACACCGCAGAAATCAAACACCAAAAAATAGCCCGAGGTAAAGTAGGAGTCATTTCATGTTCGAGATGAGGCATCAGCTCCTCTACTGCACAAATCGAAAACGATGCATCGTGCACATTTTCGCAGGTCAGCTTATGTTGGTTAATCTTCCGAATTCAGAGGCCCTACCATCAGTTTACTGTAGTATTGATACTATCCTCGATACCGAGTCAAGTATCGCAAAATATATGAGAATCCAGCGCAGCGCCGCCCCCGGTAACTTGCATGAACTAATAATTTCATACATTTGAAATACTTGACTCGTTAGCGAGGATAGTTAACTATACAACTCGAAAACTCATGGTAGGGCTACAGTTACCACCAACTTAAGCTGACCTGTGATTTTATGCCGAAGTTTCGTTTGTCCAGAGTAAACCCCCTGTAAGTAATCTGTGCTACTCACTGCTGCCATCTGCCGGGGGATGTTCGTAGGTGTCCTGGCCGGGGTCGAAGCCCTTGGCTGGCAGCTCGTCGCCGAACGGAGCGGACAGCTTGAACTTCTTGCCGTCGGTGCCTGTCAACTCGTCCGTCAGCGGGTTGAAGTCTAGACGACCTGGAATAAAATGGTTATTTACTAACTTTGAAAAAAAAAACACGACGTATGGTGCGGTAGACATTTCTTACAGATCTTTATGTGATTCTTTAGATCCTTTAATAATTCCCGTAAAGTTTGGGTGTTCTATTGAATACCTTAGAGCTTCTCTATCTATATATATTTTCCTGGCTTTAAATGGTACTAGCAGCACGCCCCGGCTTCGCACGGGTGTACTAATGAAACTACCGAGATAAAATATAGCGTATAACCTTTCCAACAGTCCATTCTACCCGTCCGTGAAAGAATTTTTGAAATCGGTTGAGCATGTTTGGAGATTACCTCCGTCAAAAAAATAAACAAACAAATTTTACCTTTTTATAATATAAGTATAGATAGAATAATAGTCACCAGCAAGTGAAAGTGCGGTGACCAACTCAGGGCTGGTGACGAAGCAGTGGGTAGCAGGGTTCGCGTCGTTACGTCCCGTGAAGTTGCGGTTGTATGACGTCACGATTGTGTTCTTTTCTCCCTTCTTTACGTCCTTGCGGTCCCATTGGCCGATGCAAGGGCCGCATGCGTTTGCGAGGACCTGTAAATATAAAAAAGAAATAGAAAAAAGGTTAAATGATGTGCATATTGCACCTCATATGACATGAAATTAGCTGAAATTAGCAAATAAATATACGGAAACTTACACGAAACAGTAAAACTTATATTTTACGAAAGTAACCACCCGGACAGTCCATTCTACAAACCCGTGAAAGAATTTTTGAAATCGGTCCAGTAGTTTCGGAGATTACCTCCGTTAAACAAACAAACTAACAAATTTTACCTCTTTATAATATTAGTGTAGATTTATAGAATTATACCACAATACTCACAGTGCCTCCGAAATCTCTGAGGGTCTGAGCGATGCCGTCGCGTTCGATGGTGGCGCGCACTTGCTCCGAGCCGGGGGTCACGTTGAACGGTATCTTGGACTTCACGCCGTGCTTCAGCGCCTGACAAATTAATAGTAGCAAGGTTTAGTACACTGGTATGTGTTTGCTATGAGGTTTTGACGGTCATGACAGAGTTAAATGTAGATAGCGTTTTGAATTTCTTGAGTATTTGAAAGTATACATACAAACATATTTACTAAAGATGATGATCCAGATTTGATATTACATTTTGTCAGAAGTCCACTGCTGGACATTGACCACTCTAATATATTTTCCATTGTTTAAGATCTCAAACTCACTCAAACTCAAAATATATTTATACAATTAAATCTTATTACAGACCACTTTCAATGAAGACATCATGGAAGATATCGATGGAAGCGGACATCAAATGACTTATAGAACCTTCTAGAAAATTCTAGATACTTCTAGAACATATATGTACCTCTTTAACAATGCTGGCGCAGCGTCCCATGTCTTCGTATGAAGAGTTGGTGCAGGATCCGATAAGTCCGACGCGAATGTCGACCGGCCAGTCGTTCTTCTTGGCGATGTCTCCGAGCTTAGAGATGGGGTTCGCGAGGTCGGGGGTGAAGGGCCCGTTCACGTGGGGCTCCAGCGTGTTCAGGTCGATTTCGATAAGCTGGGAAGAAAGTTGTTGATCAGACAAGTTATTATTACCAGCGTCCCACTTCAGGGCAAAGGCGCCCTCGTATCTATTGAGGCCTATAGAGTTCATCGAGTCGATTGGATAGAAAAATGAATGCACGTGATTAGCGTCGAAAACGGGCCCAGGACGAGTTCAAATTGCCTTAATGTATTCTTCTATAATGGTTTCTTTACACGTTAGCAAAATACCTACAAATTCAAATTAGTCCACCATTAGACTGATCGGTTAGAAAACATAAAAAAACATACAATGAAGCACAGAGCCTGCTAATATTTTGGAAGTTGGTAAAAATAATTGTTATTACCTCGTCGTAAGGTGCCTTAGCGTCGGGTGTGAGTAGATTCTTGTATGAGTTAGCGCTGGCGGCGATGTCGTGGCGGCCGGTCGATTTCAGGTACGCTTCCATACGAGAGTTGTACGGGAACAACTGGAAACAAACGATAATTAGAATATTCTACTTAAACTACTACTAAAAAACTACTTCTATTGTACTTTTATAAATAGCTAATTGGAACTTTTTTGTATATTAAAAGGAGTAGGGATGTCTTAAGCCAGCATCGCAATTCGCAGGTTTAGAATATGAAAAGTTTCATCAATTAAATGTCGATTGGTACAAGTCGCGCCACGTAACAATAACGATGAGGGGAACGGGAGGGGGTATGTTTGCGCACGGCTCACTCGCTCACGAACCAATAGCACGCGCTAAATCAATGGTGTGAAGTGCGCCGCGTCACTCCTCCACCAATCCCACCTAACATTCCTTAAAATCGCCTACTGCGCAGCTTTTCCCCTCAGCGTTCTTCTAACGTGGTGCAACCTATCTACGTAGAATGATTTCCCTTCATCAACATTATCACAGATTGTAAACACTACTTGACGAGAACGTGATGTAACACTAACATTATTAATTAACTGTTGATGTTTCTTCTTTTTCAATAAATGACATTCATTCATTCATTCATTCTTCTAGAAGTAATACTTACGCTGGTAGTAGCTCCGATCTCGGCGCCCATGTTGCAGATAGTGGCCATGCCAGTGCAGGAGATGGAGTCGACGCCAGGGCCGTGGTACTCAACGATGGCGCCGGTACCTCCCTTCACGGTAAGTATACCAGTTACCTTCAGAATGACTTCCCTTCTAGAAGTAATACTTACGCTAGTAGTAGCTCCGATCTCGGCGCCCATGTTGCAGATAGTGGCCATGCCTGTGCAGGAGATGGAGTCGACGCCAGGGCCGTGGTACTCAACGATGGCGCCGGTACCTCCCTTCACGGTGAGGATACCAGCTACCTTCAGAATGATTTCCCTTCCAGAAGTAATACTTACGCTAGTAGTAGCTCCGATCTCGGCGCCCATGTTGCAGATAGTGGCCATGCCAGTGCAGGAGATGGAGTCGACGCCAGGGCCGTGGTACTCAACGATGGCGCCGGTACCTCCCTTCACGGTGAGGATACCAGCTACCTTCAGAATGATTTCCCTTCCAGAAGTAATACTTACGCTAGTAGTAGCTCCGATCTCGGCGCCCATGTTGCAGATAGTGGCCATGCCTGTGCAGGAGATGGAGTCGACGCCAGGGCCGTGGTACTCAACGATGGCGCCGGTACCTCCCTTCACGGCAAGTATACCAGCTACCTTCAGAAAAACGTCCTTCCTTCTTAAGTGATACTTACGCTGGTAGTAGCTCCGATCTCGGCGCCCATGTTGCAGATAGTGGCCATGCCAGTGCAGGAGATGGAGTCGACGCCAGGGCCGTGGTACTCAACGATGGCGCCGGTACCTCCCTTCACGGCAAGTATACCAGCTACCTTCAGAAAAACGTCCTTCCTTCTTAAGTGATACTTACGCTGGTAGTAGCTCCGATCTCGGCGCCCATGTTGCAGATAGTGGCCATGCCAGTGCAGGATATGGAGTCGACGCCAGGGCCGTGGTACTCAACGATGGCGCCGGTACCTCCCTTCACGGCAAGTATACCAGCTACCTTCAGAATGATTTCCCTTCTAGAAGTAATACTTACGCTGGTAGTAGCTCCGATCTCGGCGCCCATGTTGCAGATAGTGGCCATGCCAGTGCAGGAGATGGAGTCGACGCCAGGGCCGTGGTACTCAACGATGGCGCCGGTACCTCCCTTCACGGTGAGGATACCAGCTACCTTCAGAATCACGTCCTTGGGGCTAGTCCATCCACTCAGTTTACCTGATAAGTAGAGTAAGGTAATTTAATTTTTCTTGTGGCGTTGAATGGTCGGATTAAGGACGATTGCATGTGTTATCGCAGGTTCGAAACCTGCCAGGGCCATAACTTTTAGTATGATGTTTCATTTATAATAGCAGTAGGATGTTCAGTTCATCGAAAGGTTACCTTGATGCAAACTTTTCTAAGCAATAAGACCGAACCTTGCTATCGAGATTAGATTTTCTGTTGTTCGTTTTTTGATGCAATGAGGTATGCCTAAGTTATGCAATAAAAAACTAATTTTGGTTATGCAGCATAACTTATCAGCTTAGGTAATGAGTAAAACTATGTTGATTGCTCAATATATTGTCGATTTATTTAAACCTAATGCCAAGGCAGTTCGAATAGAAAAACGTAATGAATTTTTCCATAGATTGCAAGTTCATAACATCAAAATCAGTGCTTGTGTGTACAGATTCCATTGATAATAAAAGATAACAAATACGCAATGTGACATTTGGGTGTGCAAATATCAATACTGAACAAGATAAACGAAGTGTGCTTCGCCAAATATTTTTCAACCTTCCTTTGACACTATTATATCTGATTAATTAGTCATTTGTATGTGCGTCAGTAGAATTTTCACTGAGGAAAATGTATATAACTAGCAGCACGTCCCGGCTTCGAACGGGTGCACTAATGAAGCTACCGGGATAAAAGATAGCCTATAACCTACCGGACAGTCCATTCTACACACCCGTGAAAGAATTTTTGAAATCGTCCAGCAGTTTCGGAGATTACCTCCGTCAAACAAACAAACAAACAAACAAATTTTACCTCTTTATAATATTAGTATAGAAATTTGATAAACAAAATACTTGAGCTCAATTTGTCTCGTTAGGATCGCGTTGTTAGTTTTGCTATTTAGGTTGAAAGATACGAGTTCATAAAACAGGATTCTGTGACATTTTGCGGAAATATTTATAGACATTATACCTAATATTATAAAACAGAGGTAGTGTTGACTGTAGCTTTTGAAGAGGCTTTGATGCTTTACAACATTTTAAGATCTTCATGTCTAATGAATCTAAGCGAATACATTAGTAGTTTGGATGGATTTACAGGTAGAGGAAGGCTGAAAAAGAAGTGGATGGATCGTGTCAAAGATATTAATGTGAGAGGAGTGAATTCGGAGTTGACGAATGATAGACATGAATGGAAGAAAAAAATATGTTGGGCCGACCCCACCTAGCGTGGGATAAGGGCAGGAGAATGATGGGGTTACTGACTATACTGATACTACCTACTATGTTGATTGTTATACTTGATTCTTTTTTACTTGTAAATATAGTGCGGCTTTAAGGTTTTTTGCACTCAAGCCAATTAAAAGAGATGGGCATACATACAAATTATGCAATGGAATGGCCGATATATAAATTCTATTCAATAAGAATTTGATTAAAATTCTTCGCGAACAAACTATGCAGTAAACAAAACTAAATATATATTTATTGTAGTCTATGAATAGACACGTATTATACCCACGTGTCTATATATATAGTTGTGTGTTAAGCTAGCTGCAATGGTCACGTGATACACAGACTAGTTACTATAGTGTTGGAATTTGATATCAATTGCGCATCGCACAACGCTCGTTTAGAACAATTGGTGGGTAAAATGAGGTTAAATGCCTCAGAAAATTACCTAAAGTAACAATATTACCTACTTCTTAATTACACGCTAGTAAAACTTTTTGATATGTAGTTTGGGCAGACATTGGTAGTGATTCTTGGCACTACTAGTTAAAAAATTCCTAAATTCGAAAGCTCTTATTTATTCTATAATCAGTAAAAGTATTGATAAAAAAAGTATTGAATAATCAGTAAAAATTTTGATAAAAAATCTGGAAAATTTTGAAAATTATCCCGTGCTTCAAAAACCAACTTCAAGAAGCTTTCGTTGTAAATACAATTTCTCGAGTATATGATAAACTTACTCAAGAATCTATACATAAAGTTAAAAACATCCACATGGTACAAAATGATAACAGGATCCGTCTTACAATTACGCTCCAGACGGCAAGGGCAAGTGAGATAGCGTTCAATTTGTTAATTGACGTAGCGTAGATAATTTTATGCACGTGATAGTAATTTACTTAAATGGTCACAAATTGTTGTTATAAGTGATAATTTTCACAAAATCCTATTGTAGGTACCTACCTAACCTAGGTACGCTACGCAAACGATCTATCAGGTGTTTAATTATAAGTATTTTAGTTTTTTTAAGTTCTCATTTTAAGTGAATTGTAAATTCTTATGAGAATAAAGTTTCTTAAACCGTGATAGTAATATTAATTTGTATCTGTCGCATAAATTAATGAGTTGATAATCTTTGAAACTTCTTAATCATTTTTATAAAAGACTTGCAGCACGTCCCGGCTTTGCACGGGTGTACTAATGAAACTAACGGGATAAAATATAGCCTATAACCTTCCCAACAGTCTATTCTACACATCGTTGAAGAATTTATGAAATTGGCTGAGTAGTTTCCGAGATACCTCCGTCAAACAAACCACTACTCCTAATAATATTAGTATAGATAGTTATCATTTCAGATGAAGATAAGAATAGAATAGAATAGAATAGAAGATAACTTTCTTGCACACCAAAAATAAAATACAAATAGAATCTAATGAAACAAAAACATCAATCAGTGTCACAATGGGCGACCTTATCGCTGAAAGCGATTTCTTCCAGTATACGTAAGTAAGTAAGATAAGTTGTAGGTTACGATAACTTACTTTTTTCCTCATCACCATGACATAATATGTCTTTACAAACATGTTTGTAGGTACATGAGATACGGGTTTTAAATAATTACATAAGTACTTTATGATAACACGATATCTAAAAAATCAGTGCATTTATCAATATTTCACAACATTGCGTGGGGTTGGCGCTATTTCTAGATGACTAGCAGCCCATCCCGACTTTGCACGGGTAGGTAGGTATAATAATGAGAGAGAATAGCGTATGTTCATTAGGAAAGTACATTCTATACCTAACTACATTACATAGGTGAAATAATTTTTGAAATCGAATGAGCCGTTTCGGAGGGGTCCTTCTAGAAACAAATAAATAAATCAACTTTACCTCATTATAATATTAGTATAGAAGTAGGTATAGATAGTATCCTATCCTACTATCCTACTTCCTTCCTACTAATATTATAAATGTGAAAGTTTGTGAGAATGTTTGTTATTCTTTCACGCAAAAACGGCTGGACCGATTTGGTTGAAATTTGGTATGTAGATAGGTGATACCCTGGATTAACACATAGGCTACTTTTTATCCCGATATTCCGGGAAAGGGACTTACGCGGCTGAAACCGCGGGGCGCAGCTAATATAAAATAATTGGTAAAGTGCATGCAAAATCGAAAGTATAATTCAGTTCTACGGTTTATTTTTATAACACTGCGTTGCTTCACAGATATAAATGCTAATCTATCCACAGACATTGGCACTTGGCGGACTTCCAACCCAAATGGAGACAGTTGAACTTTTTAAACATACATTCATACTAGTTCATACAACTATATTGAAGGTCAAAGGTTACTATTTTGTTTACACTTTTGACAGCTATTTTTATTTCTCAATCTATTTGGAGTTAGTGCATTTCTCATCATAAATTAGATTAGGCGTAAAAACGTATGCAAGGTTGATAACCAGTTTATGAACAAATGTTTTTTTCATAAGCAGTAAAACTAAATATGACAAGTCTTCATGTAATTTACCTATGTAAACCGGGCGGTCTTCCATAGAAGTCCCATAGAAGTGATCCTTCCTAACAACCTTTGATTTAATGATATCTTTAGTGCTGTCATAATATTAGCAATGTTTAATATAACTTTAATAGTTGAAATAATAGAACTCACCAGTAAGCTTGACACCAATGACTTTCGGGCACTTCAGTTCCCAGGGAATGTCAGCCATTACATCCACGGCGTCAGCACCGCCAACACCTAAAACATTTTGAACCTTAAATCATCACACAATAAAGGTTATACACGATACAAGATTTTGCATAAACGCCATTTAGCAACTATAGTGTAAAATTTCAAGATATTAAACATGTCATGCGTTTGGTGTTGTCAGATTTCCATAATGTGGTATTTGTTAGACACACGTTTATTGGTTTAAAAATATCAAATAATTAACATAGACTTGTCAATTCTTTTAGAAATCTGGTTCGCTTAGATCAAATAAGGCGCCAAAAAACTGAACTTGCTTATTCCTTAGATAAACAACAACATACTAATTTAATGCCTGAAATTAAGGTTTAAAAACGAAATATCTAGTTGAAATAAGTTTTCTTTTTTACGTCTGTTCTCTTTTTAATCTCTTTAGTAAAAACTGTTTTTAATGCATGACCGCAATGAGGACCAAAACTAAAATAAGAAACTAAACTAACTCAAAATAAGATCACAGAATAGTCACGTTCTTTAAACTAGGGGATTCAGTCTCAAGCGTTTTTGTCATCAAAATGTGCGCTACTGTATTTGTTTACTCACCAATGCAAAGGCCTCCGAGGCCACCTCCATTGGGTGTGTGCGAGTCAGTTCCGATCATCAGCAGGCCGGGGAAGGCATAGTTCTCCAGTATGATCTGATGGATGATACCCGAGCCTGGCTTCCAGAAGCCCACTCCGTACTTAGCACCAGCGGTCTCGAGGAACTTGTAGACCTCTTTGTTGATATCCTGGTGAGGAAGTGGTTTGTGAATGTTTGATTGAGAATTACTTATGATTTGGATTAGCTACTTTTCTAAGTCCCTTTTTAAAAAAACCCAATAGCTGGCCCAAGAATGGGTTAAGCTTCCTCCATTCAATACTAATAATTAAATAATATAATTTTGTTAAAATTAAATAAATAAAGAGAACATCTTTTTCATCCCTGTACAGAAATAATACCATCTAACTTAGCTCCTAGACTCCTAGTGTGTGTTCTCTTGACCATCATTCTAATACCATACCTTAGCTCTAGCCAAGTCCTTGTCCCCACCGATCTGAGCTTCAATCAAATGATCGCAGTGGATGGTAGACGGTACGGCCACGCGAGGCAGGCCGGATGAGATGAACTGAAGCATGGCCATCTGGGCGGTGGCATCTTGCATGGCCACGCGGTCGGGACGCAGGCGGAGATAGCTGGTGCCTCGCTCGATTTCCTGCACAACAGTTGTTATATAAGTCCATGTCTAGTTACTAGACATTTGCTAATTAGTCTAAAGCTGCTTGTATGTGACAGGGGGTCAGTTTAACTATGATCATGGCGCATGCAACTGTTCCGAAATATCAGGAACCTCATAAATCAAGGAATCATGGTATCAAATCGCAGGTCAGCTTAGGTTGGTGGAAACTGAGTTCGGAAGATTAACCAACATAAGCCTGTGATGATTGTCACAATACATAATTTACGGTTTATAGAGTATAAGGCTGATAATGTATGATAGATAACTCGACACAGTCTACTCTACATAATGAAGGTATAGTTTAGATACTAAGGAGTACTGTTTTATAGAAATTAAGTTCAGTTAGGAGTCTTGTGTGTACTTAATATACAATACCAGGACTGTTTAAAACATGAGAAATTTCTTATTAAGGTTAATAACTCAGTAAATTAACATTATCTGTTGTTAAAAAGGGTTTATAAGCATATAAATTAATTAATAAAATTGCAACCTTAGGTCCTCACCTAGGTACCTACTATTATTATTACTTGAAGTTGATTGCTCTTGATTAGGTCAAGAGCAGTAATATTACAAGGCAACAGGTAAACCTGTTGAACTGATAGGAGCATCAAATATAGAAAATGGGTTGTCTTTTATACAGACACTTGTTTAATAACTTAGGTTTAATAGCATAAATTTCACTAGCATTTCCACAAAAGATGTATAATAGGTATCCAGGTAAGGACAACTACTTCTTCAAAAGTATCATCACTTTATTTTACAAACTTGACTTAGCATAAGTCTTTTCTTGGTGGCACAAATTCTAGTGGAAAAAACTGTCTTAATTTAACTGTTTGTTATTTAAAAGTTTTATGTTTCAGTTCATTGTGTTGTGATCAAACACTTACATTCTTTTAAGTTATTTATAATCTTGAAACAATTTCGTTTTCTGTATGAAATAGTTGTAACTACTTAGTTGCATTTATAGATAAAAAGAAGTCAATGACTAGATAAATAAAATAAAAACATTAAGTTAGTCCAATAAATTTTATAGTAATTTATTGATAAGTCGCAAATCATTGGCCTCTGTATGTTTATAAATATGATAATTATTTTATAACAATGTTATGTTAAACAAATTGTACATTGAAAAAACAAACAATAAATTTAAAAGAACCAAACAAATAGAATCAAGTTGCAAAATTATCAATGAAATTATCCATAAAAGGACAACATTCTAAGGAAATTATGTATTTACCTGTCCATTAGGGTCGTCCAAGTGGGAGTAAAGAACCTTTTCCGACAAGGTCATATCACGACCTAACCTCTTCTTGACAACCTCGAGATTCTTCGTCAGCTTGGCGTACGGCAGCGGAGCCGGGTCGAACTTCGACATAGCGACCTATAAAACACCGAAACATTCTTTACAACACTTAATTAAACGTAAAAAACCATTTTCAAACACTTTTGCTGTTACATAACAACTTTGCACTTTCACTGAAAACACCGGGAATATAACTTTTTTCTGATTTGTAGGTACCTGAGCCGCCGCGGCGGTAAGGGGGGACACGCTGAAGCATCTCTGCTGGATCTCTAGCAGCACAGTCTTAGTCCTGTAACCCTGAAAAGAAAGTCGCTGTATCAGCATTGTTACAGTACTGTTACTACTGCCACCAATCATTTTAGATAACTAGACCCTAACTGATTCAATCCAGCTGCTGATACCAATAACCCCCTGACCTCAGGATGATTTTGCGTGACCTATTCATTCATCTTCACTTACTGATTGCAATGCTCATTAAATCCGATAATTATGTAAATAATTGCACTGGGTTAAAGGTTCATCTTTATACTCATTTAATAAGTCGTTTGGATTTATCAGAAGAAACATGCTAAAAGAACGTGGAATAATTAAAATCTTACCTGGCCATGCAAAACTCGAATACAGTGAGCCATGGTTGTTGGACTTCAGACTATCAGTAAAGTTTGAAACAATAATGCGATATTTAAGTATTTATTAGCAACATGGATTTCGGCGAATTGTACGCCGTTCTTTTTCACTCCCGCCGCAAACTATTTCACAAAATTTCGAAGCGAATCGCTCGATTTTAATGCTGGTGCGAAATTGGCAATTTGTCAAGTTTTTGACAGATATTGGTAGGGGCTAGGGGTGCCACTGTACAAATATTTCCCGAAAACATGGCATGGGAATCAAAAAACTACAAAACCAAAATTAACACCTGTGTAGTTGTTATTGTTGAACATATAAACAAAATGCTGAATAAAAACTGCATTAATAATTAATTAAAAATGTAAACTAAGGAATTTAATATTGAAAAGATTTAACAAATTAAAAAAATCTAGTAAAAATAAAACAATATTATCGGGAAATTTTGTGTAATAAATGGCAACATTATAAAAATCCCGTTTCGTTACACGCTTCGAGTTCACAAAACTTACGTTCCATTTTGCATTTTACAGTTATTTTCTGTGACATATTCGAAAGAATGCCAACTTCATTTTGAGTGACTGACTAATCCAATCTAAATGTCAAAGTCAAACAAAGAAATGTCAATCATCCATCAAAAGAAAAAATTAAACCCTGTTTCAAAAATTCCATTTCAATTAAAATAAATAAATAGTTGTTTATTATTGTACTAGCCAATTATAAACATTAATTATAAAGTTATAATTTAGTTTGTGATTCAGATCTTTAATGCAGCAAGCGGATATATACTTAAGTAACACAACAGAAATATCAAAATGAATGCCACCATACAGGTACCTATCTACCAAAACACCCACTTTTCTTATATTTTTTAACAATAATCAAAACACCAGTAACAGTAACTACAACAACATTATCCACTGCAGAACTGCTGAATCACCATGTCCAAACTATAAGTCTGTTTCTACAGTACAGCAACGGAATTTTTATGCTTTTCAGGAGATAGAAGGTATTGATGACTATTGGGGACCGGCGTTCCGTTCAGTGTACGAAGGTGAAGGTCACGAGGCCTTCGTTCAACAGCTTGATCAGAGGATCGTGCAACATGACAAGGAAATTGAAAAACTCTGTAACTTTCACTACCAGGTAAATTCCAATGATAGAATTAAAATAGGCAATGTATGAAACTAATACCAGGGTTTCAAAACGAAGCCTTCTGCCTGGTAATATTATGCACATCATTGATGCAATGGGTCACTTACTCAACTAGTTTTAATTACTTTAATATTCAGAACAAAGTGTAGGTGTGACGGGCCCTCTAATTGACTCCTCCCCCTTAAATACCTAGTATTATTTTATCTGTGTATACGCCCATGCCAATTAATATCCCACTCAGTGATTCTAAACACACATTCAAGACACTTTTGATGTGTGTTTAGTATGTGTGTGATGTTCAAATACTTTTTTAATCCACTTTTATGGAAGTTTTATAGTACGATTGTAGCTGTATTTCAGTTAAAATAAAGCTAAAATTTCCTTAAACATTGTTATGTCAGTGCCATTATATATTCATACAATACTTGTATTCATTTATAGAGATGAATGGAAGAAGACATGTTGGGCCGACCCCACCTAGTGTGGGATAAGGGCAGGGAAATGATGATGACTTGTATTCATTTCTAGGGGTTCATTGACTCGATCCGTGAGCTGTTGGATGTAAGGTCTCATGCTGAAGAGCTTCATTCAGAGATATCCAATGTGGATACCAACGTCAAGGAGACCACTGAAGGTAAGTCAAAGTTGTTAATGAGACAATTTATTTTACAGACACCATAAATAATGCTTTAGTGAGTTAACCCATAAGAAAGTTTTATAAAACAAAGTTAACGGCATGTTTTCAGTGTTTGTGTGAAAACACTGATTTAAGTATTTTATTACTAGAATGATAAACTAACAGATCCAAAATGGCAGGAAATATTGGGTAAACATGATAATTGTAATATTATTAACTCAATCTAGCGTTAGGGACACTATATTTTGTTAGAAATATATATTAAGATTACCATTAAAAGTTCATTCCTGTGTCATTATAATTTAGAAACTGCTATTACAAATGTTAGTAATATTATAGTATAATAATGAAGTGTTCTTTCAGCGATCTGTACAAAAGCAGAGGAGTTAATCCGAGCTCGCCGAGTAGAGCTCAACATAGCTGCTACCATTGAGAAGATGGAGCTATGTCTGCCCCTGCTTACTACTTACTCAAAACTTAAGTCACAGGTTGAAGCTAAAAGGTTAGTTTACTAATTTTTTCCATAAGGGGATGCATTGAGTGATCAGGGAGGTTTGGAGCGAAACGGCCAGTGCCATTTCTGCTCTTTCATAATATATCTTTCCTCTTCAGCCGGCGTACATCGCGGGAAGTGTCCAGTAGTTGCGTTGCGAGTTTGTTGGGGTGAATGGTTAGGCGTTCAATGTACTGTTTCTTTATGTTCTCTGTTTCAGCAGCCACGGTCGGCATGTTGTTTAGTTAACTAATTGACATTTTATTTTAGATCATTATAAAGATGTCTAATGCCCGAATACTCAAATGCTGTTTTTATTTAAGGCTGGAGTAATCAATAAGGAAGTTATTTTTTGACAAATTTGTTATTATGTTTGGAAAAATATCAAATTATGTCATAGATAAAATAAACACCTCTTCTTTAATTAGGACGACTTTTAATTACGACTTCGGCAGGATTCGAACCTGCAACAAACGATCGTCCTATTTGGACACGCTGTTTCCATTCCAACCCAACAACGAAGCCACTACTTGCCAAGGTCGAAACTATCATCAAGATCAAATTATCGGTTTTCAGCACCGATGAGCGCCACCTACAGGCATACTAGGGAACTAATATCAAACCTCCTCATGAAGTCGTAACTTTTATTACGATTTATAAAGGACATCATTCTTGTTCTATACATTTTTGAACCAAAATGCCGGCCAGGAAAAAAATGTTCTTTAGCTTGAAAATGTGGCTTTTTCTAATATTGCACATTTCAGATACTACCCAGCTCTAAAGACGCTAGAGCAACTAGAACATGTATTACTGCCGCGAGTGGGTCCGTACAAATGGTGCGCGACTATATCAGGCGACATCCCGCGGCTGCGGCAAGCCATCAGAGACGCGTCTATGGCGGACTTGAGAGACTTTCTTGAGAATATTCGCAAGCTTAGCCCGCAGGTTAGATAACGTTCCAACTTACGGATGGCCGTAGGACATATCCTACGGCCATCCGTAAGTTGGAAACCAACCATCAGGCATGCCTGATGGCAACGTCTGACAAAAAATTACATACTATTTTATACTGTACGAGTAGCACGTCCCGGCTTCGCACGGGTGTATTAATGAAACTACCGGGATAGAGTAGCCTACAACCATCCCGACAGTCCATTCTACACATTGGTGAAAGATTTTTTGAAATCGGCTGATTAGTTTCGGAGATTAACTCCGTCAAACAAACAAACCAACATTACCTCTATAATATTAGTAGTATTAGTAGTAAAAATCGCGCTAATTTCGTAGGTGAGCGAAGCGAACCACACGCAATTAAATACTTAGTTATGTATGTACATGAAATTTGCAATATATTTGTTTACAGGTTGGCGCATTAGCTTTAAAGCAGAGCCAAGAAATGATGGGCAGGAATCTGGCGGCCATTGTTAAAAACAAGAAAGGTAAATAAAATAAGTAATACTTTTGCTCTTTACACTGAACTGTGAATAATGATGTGTAGGGCCATTTTCCGTTGCTAAATCATTTTTCAAGTATTTTGGATTAGGTCTCTACCGTCCTAAAGGTGCGATTTTGCTCTTTGAAAACTTTATGTATTTGTTTGTATTTTTGAATGTAGTAATGTTTTTATTATTATTTTAACACAGTTTATATTAACTAATTTGTAACTATTTGTCAGATAAAATGATGCTAAGCACATCAGAGATAGAGCCGGCATCGCAGTGCCCTCACGAGTTAGTCGACTTCAGTCCGCTGCATCGCTGTCTGCATATACACACCGTGTTGGGGGCTAAGAACGACTTCATACAGTATTACAGGTAACTTGTGTATTACGGCCATTTCAAATCTTCTCTCATTCAATAGAAACTTTTTCAGCAACGGTCTCTTTTTAATAGAAAGAGAGAGCTCTGAGTAGCAGCCAAATGTCAGACCTCTCTTAAGTCTAAAAGCCCTTTTAATTTAAATAAAAAAAAAAAACTTAGATTAGAATGAAGTGAAGACGAGTGGCGAGACTAGCGCGGGACATTTGCATCGGTAACGCCCACTCGAGCAAGGTCAACGGCGTATATTAGGCCTTAAGAATGTGCAATATGAAATATTTTCCATTGCACACATTCCTGAAGCTGTAAATCATCCAGAAAATATATAAACGCCTGAGTGTGTAGAGGCTAATCTCCAAAATGAATTTCTATACAAGAATACGATCAATGTTAATCTATCTAGCTTGAATAAATGGGTTTAACAGATATTTCTCTTTTATTACCAGAGCACAGAGAAAACAGCAAGCCCGGCTAGTACTAATCCCCGCTACAAACCTGCACGACTCCATGCGCTCCGTGCGGGACTATCTCAACGCGGTACTTGGTTTCTTTATACTGGAGGAGCATTTGCTTAGCGCGGCCGCTGGACTAGTCTCTAAGGTAAGTTTCTAAATACATACATTCATATTACATACACAAGTGTCATAGTTTTTTTCGTATAGTTTAGTATAGTTAGAAAGACATGGGGGAGGGAGACCTTTGCTCAGCAGTGGGACAATATAGGTAACTTAAATAAAATAAAAAATTAGGTTAGGCTAACAAGTACAACTTTGCTACTATCTATACTATTTATACGGACTTAGACGGAGGTAATCTCCGAAACTACTAGGCCGATTTCAAAAATTCTTTCACTGATGTGTAGAATGGACTGTTGGGAAGGTTATATAGGTTATATATATAGGCTATATTTTATGCCGGTAGTTACATTAGTACACCCGTGCGAAGCCGGGAACAAACAAACAAACAAACAAACTTTACCTTTTTATAATATTAAGTATAGATAAGTATAGATAATATAGTACTGCACTGATCTCTGTCCTGTTTTAATAAATAATATTGTTCCAGGATTGGCTGCTAGACACATGGAGTATGTCTGTGAACAAAGTAGCGTCTACACTACGCACCAACACCTCCCTGATAACTGACCCCACGTTGATGCTGTCCATCAAACATCAGATCGTGTTATTCATTAATACTGTCAAGTAAGTAATTCTTTTCTATTCTATTTTAATAGCCTTACTTTCATAAATAGTTTTAATAAAGGCACAAGCACAACCTTACATTGTCTTGCAAAATAATGAATGAAAGAAAGAAAAATTTGTTTATTACTGTAGGACCTCAAGGATCACTTAAAAATTTAAAGTGTTATATGCTAGGTGACTCTGTTGCCTGTTCCAATGTAACTCCCACACCTACTCCCACACCAGGGTAAGAATCAGGCAAGAACCTGGTGGTGTGGGCTACTGTAAATATATGGTCTAGTAATAGTAGTAGTAATAAAATACAGTCAGGGTGGTGTGGGCTACTGTAAATATATGGTCTAGTAATAGTAGTAGTAATAAAATACGGTCAGGGTGGTGTGGGCTACTGTAAATATATGGTCTAGTAATAGTAGTAGTAATAAAATACGGTCAGGGTGGTGTGGGCTACTGTAAATATATGGTCTAGTAATAGTAGTAGTAATAAAATACGGTCAGGGTGGTGTGGGCTACTGTAAATATATGGTCTAGTAATAGTAGTAGTAATAAAATACAGTCAGGGTGGTGTGGGCTACTGTAAATATATGGTCTAGTAATAGTAGTAGTAATAAAATACGGTCAGGGTGGTGTGGGCTACTGTAAATATATGGTCTAGTAATAGTAGTAGTAATAAAATACAGTCAGGGTGGTGTGGGCTACTGTAAATATATGGTCTAGTAATAGTAGTAGTAATAAAATACGGTCAGGGTGGTGTGGGCTACTGTAAATATATGGTCTAGTAATAGTAGTAGTAACGATACATGGTCTGGATAATATGGTCTACTCTACAAAAGCTATAACAAAAGCAGTGATTTCATATATATTTGTATAAAGATGCTACGGGCTGCCTGTTGATCCGCTGCCGACGTTACTGCAAGAGATGGCGGAACATTACACGGAGGTACTGATGCAGCGATGGGTGGTCGTCTTCAGAGATATACTCGACAAGGCAGCCTTCACGCCTATTGAGGTCAGTTTTACAAACTATACTCAGCGGCCCCGTCGAAATAGGCATAATTCACTTTTCAAACAACGACAACCGTAATCCTGACAACCGTAATTCAGGACAGGAGCCGTACCATGAGGTGTTAGCGATTCAGTTTAGGTTCTGCCTTACTGTCAAAACTTTACGTCAGCGCCTTACTTTACGTCAAAACTGGTTCGTAGTTGGACCTAAACTGAATCGCTATAAACGGTCATGGTAAGCCCGCAGGAGCCGTACCCATGACGTCTTATTTAGCGATTCAGTTTAGGTTCAGCGGGCTTACCATGACCGTTTATAGCGATTCAGTTTAGGTCCAACTACGATCCAGTTTTGACGTAAAGTAAGGCGCTGACGTAAAGTAAGGCGCTGACGTAAAGTTTTGACAGTAAGGCAGAACCTAAACTGAATCGCTAACACGGTAACACCTCATGGTACGGCTCACTGTCAAAACTTTACGTCAGCGCCTTAGTTTACGTCAAAAGTGGTTCGTAGTTGGATCTAAACTGAATCGCTATAAACGGTCATGGTAAGCCGGCTGATTTTTCGCAGGCAACCCTATGCCACCGTGCTCATAATGAAATAATCTTTATTTTCATTTAAATTTGATTAAATTATCAGACCGCTGCAAAATGCTATACTATCAATTTACCTGTTAATACATAGCAATCCGAGAGAGCTAATAATATTACAGAAAATGATGTAATGTTTGTATGTGGTTAATTTTTGTAGGTTAAAAACGAGGAAGAGTATGATGAAGTCGCAAATAATTTCCCCTACGACGCGAGCGATCTGGAGATGCAACCTTTTCCAAAATCGTAAGTTACACTTATTCATATTACTTGTTGCTTGTAGCATAGGTATCTCCGTTGCCTGTTCTTTTTCTTTATTTAATTTTATTCTATAGAAAGAAAGAAAGAAAGAAAAATGTTTATTTACTTATAGATTTAGGGTCTTATTCATAAAAACTTGACAATTTAATACAGGTTTTAAGAACGTTTTTTTCTTGTCACCCATATGTCAACGAAAGGAGATAGCAACAGATTTAATATGCGTTTTAGCTAATACAGGTTTAATACAGGTTTTAGGTCGAATATGCATAATGGGGTTAATAATTTAGATATAACATTTTATTTATTTTTGTGATAATGTATAATGTGTTCTATGTGGCCAATAAAGTTTTGTCTATGTCTATGTCTTCTTTTGCCTACTTTCCAGGTTCCCGTTCTCATCAATAGTACCCTCTGTTTACCTCCAAGTGAAGGAATTTATCTACGCATGGTTGAAATACTCGAGCGGGCTCGGATTGAGCGGCGGGCGTCGCGCCGCGGCCGCCAGACATTCAGCATCATTACTACTGAGTCGGTCATTCACTGGCTGTCTGTCTGCGCTGTTTCATAGTCCACTGCCTTTGATGCAGCTTGTACAGGTAATAAGAAAAAAAAAGACGTGTTTCACTCGGGGACTGCCGCAGTAAAGCTATTGCATGCCACCTAGAGGCGAGTTGCTGAACTAAAGTGACAGCGGTCAGGTGATTTCGTTACGGAATTTCTGGATTCGGTCTCCACGCCAAGGCCCGCGATAGAAGCTATGCAATAGCTTAAAAACATTACAACGGGAGGGCTTTCACTTCGTACTTCTTCCTTTAGAGTGATAGTGCAAGTTTTGAGGCCATTTTGTTGCTCACATGGTAGATTTTCAATAATAAGTTTGTTTCAGATAATCGTAGACACGCAGTATTTAGAAGACGCCACTGTTTGTCTCTACGAGTTCATCAGTAACATCACAGGCTCCGGACCAGTTTCCACTCAAGTAAGTTACTTTTAAAGTTCAAATTTGTTTAACAAAACATTATTTCCGCTATAAGAAAGAACATAGTGCCATATCGCAACAGAAAATTGATCTTGGTTCTGGACAAGGTGTTGCGGGTTCGAACCCCGGCTGCTTTATAAATAAAGAAATATCCGATGGTAATACATTACTTAAAAATGGCGTGAGCAGCCACATTTGTTTGCTTTTTTTTTAATTGTCGAACACTCAAAAAAGATTGTGGGCTGCCATAATGATGCTGAACATTATATTTTATTTCAATAGAAATTCAGCTCTAGAAGTGATCGTGAGGAGGAAGATTTTGAGAGATATCAAGTAAGCTGTTGGTAACAGTAGATGCTAGGTAGACTAGATGATTAATTTAATTGATACTTATAATTTTTTTACAAACTTGGTAGTATATTTTCTCATTATATTTAATTCTTAATGTTTTGACATGTCCTTTATTATATTAGACTAGCTGCGCCCCGCGGTTTCACTCGCGCAACGATTATTTATTAAATTTTACATATTTTTCATTTTAGATCCATACTCACTTTTGCATTTACAATATTAAGATGTTTTAATTTCACAGCCTGTAGCGGGGTTATTCCAATCGGCACGAGATGAGGCAGAACAGCAGATTTGCGACAATTTGCAGAAGAAAGTCGATGAGTTTCTCGACTTGGAAAACTATGACTGGCTTCTAGGTAATCTTTGTGATTATTTATGCTTGCTATGAAATTATGACAAGTCACAAGTGCCATATTAGATTATGTCTATCGTGTGATATTTAAACTTATTTAGTAGGTACCTTAATTAATTAAGAAATGCTAAAAGTAGGTAGGAAATTCCAAGACTTTTAATTAATGTTAACATTGTGGTGTCCCAACGGGGCTCTTGTTGCGGCCAATATACATAAGACCTAATGTACCAATTTGAAACAAACGAATATGAATATGATCACTACTGTATACTTGACTTTAGGTGCGCGATTTTTAGGCATTTTTATTTTAGATCATTTGAATTGAAGATCATTTCAAAAATGACGCTAAAATTTGGTAATGTTTTCAGTGGAGCCGACCGGACAAGCATCATCTTTCGTTCAAGACATGATAAGCTATCTCAAAGGAGTTATGGAGTCTCTACACCAGTTACCAGAACAGGCCAGGTAATATTTTTATTAAATTAGACTACGGCAGGCGGCCCCGCGCCGAACAAATCAAGCCAACTGATCGCGTTCGCGCCGCACCCTACGTGCGTTTGGTTACGTAGACCACTTCAATAGGTCGCGGTGCGAAAACAACAAACAGTACACTGTTTGCGTTCGCGTCCAGATTGCTCACGTAGTGACCGCTTAACATTCTATACTATAGCATTCTTACCAACTGTTTTTCTCCAGAGTTGCAGCAGTCCGCGCAGCCACAAACCGCGTGGCAGTCCGTCTCCGAAATCTCCTGCTAGAGCCAGCGGTCCGTCAGATCAGTATGGGCGCGCTGTACCAGCTGGACCTGGATGTGATGCAGTGCGAGCAGTTCGCGGCCTGCGAGCCTGTCTGCGGACTGAGAGAGGGGGAGTTGTTGGAGCACTTCGCTAGCCTGAGGTGACTGTATCTACATCTAGTCTCTATAACAAACCTAGCAGTGTCTACAATCTCCTCCTAGAGCCAGCAGTCCGTCAGATCAGTATGGGCGCGCTGTACCAGCTGGACCTGGATGTGATGCAGTGCGAGCAGTTCGCGGCCTGCGAGCCTGTCTGCGGACTGAGAGAGGGGGAGTTGTTGGAGCACTTCGCTAGCCTGAGGTGACTGTATCTACATCTAGTCTCTATAACAAACCTAGCAGTGTCTACAATCTCCTCCTAGAGCCAGCAGTCCGTCAGATCAGTATGGGCGCGCTGTACCAGCTGGACCTGGATGTGATGCAGTGCGAGCAGTTCGCGGCCTGCGAGCCTGTCTGCGGACTGAGAGAGGGGGAGTTGTTGGAGCACTTCGCTAGCCTGAGGTGACTGTATCTACATCTAGTCTCTATAACAAACCTAGCAGTGTCTACAATCTCCTCCTAGAGCCAGCAGTCCGTCAGATCAGTATGGGCGCGCTGTACCAGCTGGACCTGGATGTGATGCAGTGCGAGCAGTTCGCGGCCTGCGAGCCTGTCTGCGGACTGAGAGAGGGGGAGTTGTTGGAGCACTTCGCTAGCCTGAGGTGACTGTATCTACATCTAGTGTCTATAACAAACCTAGCAGTGTCTACAATCTCCTGCTAGAGCCAGCGGTCCGTCAGATCAGTATGGGCGCGCTGTACCAGCTGGACCTGGATGTGATGCAGTGCGAGCAGTTCGCGGCCTGCGAGCCTGTCTGCGGACTGAGAGAGGGGGAATTGTTGGAGCACTTCGCTAGCCTGAGGTGACTGTACCTACATCTAGTGTCTATAACTAACCTAGCAGTGTCTACAAGCTCCTTATAGAGCCAGCAGACCGTCAGCAGGTTATAATTATAATACGTGTTATGTGAAAGGAAAGCTGAGAGTGGCGAGGGTGTGTTTACGCATGGGTACACTCGCTCACGAACCAATAACACGCGCTACATCAATGGTATGAAGTGCGCCCCGTTACTTCTCCACCAATCGGACCCAAGAATTTTACAAATCGGCTACTGAGCCCGCCTCAGCGTTTTTTTTTACATGACGCAATCCATTCGATGTGCAAGCTGATTCAGGGAGAGAGATATTACTTGGACACATCACCAGTCTGAGGACATTGACTGTTTCCTACAACATGACACAAAAGTTGTTTGATAAGCGACACAACTTATCGTTTTTCTCTCTTACAGGCAACTGCTAGACCTAATAACCGGCTGGGATTGGTCGTCATACCTCCACGACGTCGGAATAGAAGGTGGCAAATACGCACTAGTCACACCGCGTGACGCCGCTACCCTCCTTGAAAAGGTCAAGGAAGCTGAGCAAAAGTCTTCCGTCTTCTCTGTTCTGAAGAAGAACGAAAGAGACAAGAGAAAGTTGCTCGACACCGTACTCAAACAACTGAAGCAACTACAGAACCAGGATGGATCGTGAGCGGTTTGTTTTTTTATTCTTGTTACAGATTAGGCGTGAATACTCAAATGCTAATTAAATATTGCCGAAACCATTACCATTAACCATTATCATTACCATTATCTGAAAACGATCGCCCTTTATTAAGTGGACCATCATGAAAAAATGATTTGCTCTAAAAAGTAAACATCAAAAACTACATCGGAATATATATGTTATTTTAATACACTTCGATTAAGTTACATTATAAATAATGCACCGAACTACCTATTCATTTAAATTAATGCAAAATAACCATAAGTTATAACATTTGAGTTTAATTGTTTTAAAATAAGAGTATTTAAGTTATTGGTAAATTAAATTCATAATTGGATTACATTAATTTAAAATAATGAGTTGTATGCAATGATATCGCACTTAATTTATTTATTACTGTAATTTATCATAATTATCGCAATGCGAAAAGGCACCAATGTATTTGTATTTTTAAAATTTAAAATAAAATGAAGCGCTCGTGGCAAAGTTTGCTGAGCCGTTCTTGATAGATCGTCGAAGCTAAGCAACGTTCAGAGCGGTCACAATTTAGATGGGTGTCCGCATGTGGCATTACCAACTGAGAGCTTCCGTACTACGGAGGCCACGTTGAAATGTCGGTTCCGTTAAAAGTCGTTAAGTCATGACGGAGGCCTTTAGGCGGCCTAAAAACTCCATCATCAGAGTTGGCCACCTTGCTCATACGAACGAACGAACGATTTAAAACATAAAATGAAAAAAACCGCCAATGATTTATAGTGGTGTATCTTCGCACTGCGGGTTAAATAAGAATAGTATACCACATAGTGTAGTGATAGTAAGCATTTATAGAAGTTAGTCATAGTATGTTATTAAGGAAAATGTTATTTATTATTTCACAGAAATAAATATTTAATCTGACATTATTGTTTCTCTCAGTTCATTTCTCAATAATAATATCTATATATTCACAAGTTGTTTGGTGTTGTACGTCTTTTTCCTTTGGGGGTAGGCAGAGACCACGGATCTCCACTTGCTTCTATCCTGACACACATTTTTGCCATTTTTTTTATACATGCTCTCCCTAAAGCCGGGTACAGATTTGCGAAATGTAGCATGCAACGTAACACGTAAAGAAAGAATTTTCCGTCCATATTGTGCGCGGTTCGTGCGCGCAAGACGTCCACACTATGGGAATTCTGTTACATTGCATGTTACATTTCGCAAATCTGTACCCAGCTTTAGGTATTAAAGGTTTTTGATTTACCAATTGTAAAGCAATTTAAATGAAAAGCGTAATGACTTGGCGCCTCTCCAAAGTGTTAATAGATTTACAATCGGTTAATCATTCGTTTCATTTACTTTCGTTGTTGCACAATCTAGATCAATGCGTCTGTTGTAGGGTTGTCACAATACTACAAATAAATTAAATGTTCAAATGTGAAATAAATTGCATGAATAAATAAATGAAGCAAGAAAGCTTGAGATGTTATGCAGACATAACAATAATGTTAATGTTATGTTTTTAATTTTGATACAGTAGACTTTGAATAAAAACAAAGGAAGAGTTAAAAAGGGCCGAGCCCAATTAATTAGATACCTACACATTTTTATTTTAGACCATTATAAGTTGATATTCTATTTAAACAATGTAAGTGCCTGTCTGTGAACATATAAAATAATAAGACTAATTAATTTATAATCATGGATGCTCCATACAACAGCACACTGACACAGTAAATCCAATCAAATTCAAAAGTTTTTCCGACTCCAATAAAGTTTGATACCTGACAGCCCTATCCTGATCGTATCTCAGTGTTTATATGCGCGTGCGCCGCGCAAGGCCGCGATTCGTGACCTTACTTTGGCGCGGGTCATGTCATATCTCCAGATTTAAGGTCCTACGCATGTCTGCTACATATTTAAATTTATGTCTACCTGTCAGTTAGTCCAGTTTACAGCAAACCTTGAGATATATAGAAGTTAAGTTTTTTAATCACAAAATTCGAATGTTGGTGTTGCAACAGTGCCCTCTGAGCTGTTGTAATTAAACACAGGTTCATTAGTCAGTACAGACGCAATGCAGATTATTTGACCAAAGTTATAAAGCTATTTTTTATCGTATTACCTCTCATATTTACCATAGACTTGTTTAAATTTGTAGGTGGCACCTGGCCTGCTAATAAAGATGATATATTTAAACTGTTCCTAATGTAGGGCTAGCGCAGGATCGAGGCAATCACGAAGGGAGGCCTATGCCCAGCAGTGGGTTAAAAATGGCTGATGATGATGATGATGAATGTAGGAAAAACATCTATATGTAAGCACTTGTAATGATGGAATCAAACACCCCTATTACGAATAGCTGTAGGTAGAGATTGCGACTTGAACATTACAGTTTCCCTTATTCTACTAATTTCTACTTGATAAAGTCGACTCAACGTGCTTCTCTCCTATCCTTTGATAAGTAATGCATATTATTATACTGCCAGTCAATTAAACTTAAGTTTTACATTTAGATCAAGACAAGGTGATTAGTCATAAATCAAACTTTAACCTTACCGCAATTAGCTTTTGACCAAACAATAGGCTCTACCCTTGTTACTATTTGTAGCATTTTGCTATGACATACCCACGTCCAAATGACAAATGGTAGAAATGTTATCTGTGCTAGCTAACCTTGACTAACGCCCACTAGTACCGGACTGTATCAAGATAAAAACTGCAGATTGCAAATGACGAAAATTCTAAATAGTCTGCAAATTTCAAGAGGACAGATGACGTTACAGTTTTAGTTGGAAAGTAATATTATTGCTAATACTAGCAAAGAGGGAATGAAATACCCAAATCAATACATGAGTTGAGTACTTACTATCTATAAAGACAATAATAATAACTTTAATTTTGATTTGGACATGCATGAATTTTTTGAATTAGATTTTTTGAATTGGAATTGTATTAGATTTATTGACTATTTTATTTAATTGAATTGACAGTATTGTATTGCATGGGACTACACTATTGCATTAGGCACAGCCTGTAACGATAGTAGTAAGTTGTAAATAAATAAATAAAATAAATAAAATAAACTTATAGGCTAGAATTATTGAATTCTATGGATCCCCTGCGGCGTTTCGTAGAACTAAATCTCCAAGGAGGTATTTAAATGAGATCATGTTTAAGCCTTAATAATATTAAGTCATGTTTATTTTTTTATTCAATTACTACAATAGATTTTTTATTACGTTTGATGCTTCCTCGATGTGATAAGGATTTACTTATCCTATTCAAGTTTATTAAACTGCGAATAAATCAAGTGTACCTATTATTTAAATATTTATATTTATTACTAGCTGCTCCCCGCGGTTTCACCCGCGTAAGTCCCGTTCCCGCGGGAATATCGGGATAAAAAGTAGCCTATGTTACTCGTGGATAATGTAGCTTTCGAATGGTGAAAGAATTTTTAAAATCGGTCCAGTAGTTTTTGAGCCTATTCATTACAACCAAACAAACAAACAAACAAAGTTTTCCTCTTTATAATATTAGTGTAGATTAACGACTAGCAATACGCTTTGCACGGGTGTACCTACTAATGAAACTACCGGGATAAAATACAGCCTATAACCATCCCGACAGTCCATTCCACACATCGGTGAACGAATTTTTGAAGATTACCTCTGTCAAACAAACAAACCAATATTACCTCCATAAAATCCGATTTTAAAATATGAAGTAGGTAGTTCTATGGTTCACTGCATGTATTTTTTAATATTATAAGTATAGATGTACGATGTTGTGAAACGTTTAGCGGTCTCACTCACTCACACTGAAAATTGTATCCAAGTTTTCAGAAGGCTGCACTGCTCATACTTCCCGGATCCCGAAGTTAATTTACTACAGTCCAAGGTCCACGCCCACTACACATCCGCCTTAACGTGAGAATCATTGTTCAACTCACAATATCACCCAGTCACCTACATACCATCTACTTAGTTACAACAATATAGAACGCAGTACGCGGTTGTTGCTATGGCATACACGAAGACATCGAGTATTTATGTACTAGTTGCCGACCGTAGCTTCGCTTGCGTGATACCCAACCCACCCACCATTTAAATTAAATTATGCTATTCCAAGTAACGATCTACTAAGTGCTATCCGGATCGTGTTACTTTTCACTCCAAAATCATTTATTTTAGTCGGACCTCGCGGATCACTTCGTGATTGCATTGCCTGTTCCAAATGTTCCAATTCTAACGCGACTCCCAAACACCAGGAAAAGAATCAGATGTGAATCAGACACAGGGTGTTTTCTCTACCAATCTCTACTAATATTATAATGAGGTAATGTTGGTTTGATTGTATGGGGTGGTCATTCCGCGCCGCGCGTTTTCGTCAGCGCGATCTAGAATCGGGTCATTTTTACTAGAGCCATCTAGTACTGTAGACTATATTATTTTGTCTCGGTAGCAACACCCGTGCAAAGCCGGGACGTGCTGCTAGTCTAGCTACATAATAACTTACAAATAAAGCGCGGGTAAAACAAAGCGGGTGTTTCCCACATTTAACATTCAGTCAGACCATAGATAAATTGTAATACTTAGGTACTCTACTAATTCAGACTAAACATATGACTGACAAACTTTTCCCTGCCATGGCAATAGCCGGAATCTGTAGGTACTTACCTACTACAATAACATTGCACTAAGTATTGCGGTCTATAAACAAGCCGTTAAGACAAGTAGCGAGTGATGGATGTCGTAATCTTGATCGCTTTATTTGCATTATTTCTGGACTAATTAACGTTTCGTCTTGTGATAGTTGCTCTGAGGTGTCAATTAGGTGCACTTGAGTATTAACATACTGACAGGTGTCAAATGATTTGCCAAGGACGTTTAAAAATGCTGCACTTAAGAAACTTTGACCTCTGACTACTCCCTTAGACATTTCACAAGATTATAAATGCCTAAAAGATCAAAACTGCCTAAAGTTCTGTAGGTAGGTACATGATTACAATCATTTTTCAAGACATCCTATGCATCTAAACTATGTTTTTTTTTTGCAGTTGGTTTTGAGAATCTTGTGTTTATCTAAAGTCATTACTTAGATACTTTGTCACTGCATAAAACTGCACGTTAAGCTTTTATGTAGACTACCAGGTTCACCATACAACATGGGTTAGCTTAACCATTTTCATGATTTAAAAGTGCTTGACAATCCACGATTGGAAAACCAAAAATAAAAACGGTATCCTTATCACGCAGCAGCCATTTTCCCAAATTGTTAGGTATTTATTGATTTTTTTCGATTAAAAGTATGCAGGGTTGGCTAGTTTAGGGCATAGGTCCCAGCAACTTGTGATTCTAATAAAAAAGAACGCAAAATTGAGGATTATAACGGGGGTTTATTTCTCTAACTAAAACCAGAATGGATTCCGCTGAAAACAAACCCTATATCTGGTGCCCTGGGCGCGGGTGGGGGTGCCCAACCAATAAGACCCAATATGATCGGTCATGCATGTTAAACCTAGAATAGTCGATGTTGTAGGTGTGTACTTACCTATTAGTTACATTGGAGGTCGTCGTAGATACTTAAATTTTAATTTATCGATTCAAAGTTTATTCCACAATATACCAAGGCGTACTTGTTTCAGACATAGAGGTACGTTCTTATGTATAAAATTGTAATGTTGGTATTGAACTTGTAAAATGGTACAAATACTTTTTACCTAACTGGCTTTAAAAAGGTTCTATCAAATTTATTTTCCTAATGTAAGTATGTTTTTTAATTAGACATAATTAGGTAACATAGGTATTTATGTGTTAAAAGCTGATGATTATGGTTAAATCATCATTTGAAACCATTTTACCTCTAGGTAGGTACTGTACTATTTTGTGGATGTTAGAAGTCTAGCTCACCACAGAACTCTGCTTTATAGTACCTCACTAAATGTAGGCTAATACCTACAGTAAGTATGTAAAACAGGTAGATACCATCAAGTGCGCTTTTGATGTTTCAATGTTGTATGTAGGTTGGTCGTAAAGTCTAGTTTTTTGTTGCTTTGTCCGAATTGTAATGATATCACACAATGTTGTCCCATTTATCATATCTAGCATTACTCTAGTGATGGTCAAGTGGCTTGCTTCAACGTTGTTCATCTCGTTATCTTGGCCTTACATCGAATAATTTAAGTTTCAAAGTTGTCTAAGGAATAATACTGAAAAACTTTGAAACGGTGAAGGAAATATCGGAAGAAAACCGCAGTTCTTGAGTGAACTTAGGTATGGTGATATTTTCCAGTAAGGTCGGACTCTCTTTAATATTTTCCAAGGTTTTCAATTGCCTAGAAATCTGAGATGATGATGAACGAGACCAGAGACATTACTTGGATTAAATAAAAATAAAGTGTTTCTTCAATTTTCGGGTTCTGCTTATGTTAGCGTAGCGAACTGTTATAAATTCAGCATCGACTATCATAACCTGACACCAATATTGTCACGAAACTACGTTTTCGTTGATCCTCATAGGCTTTTGCGCTTAGATATTTAGATCGACTGTACTTAGGTAGGTAGGTACACATACACAGGCGCCGGCGCCGGCGCTGTCCCACGTCAAGTGACATTTCCATCAGCGAAGCACAAAGCCGTCAAAACAAATGCTTCGACCTTCTCACTAATGCTACTGTAATTAGACTGTATCTATACTAATCTATAGGTACTAATACTATAAAGAGGTAATATTGGTTTGTTTGTTTGTTTGTTTGACGGAGGTAATCTCCGAAACTACTCGGCCAATTTCAAAATTCTTTAACCGACACGTGTAGAATAGACTGTCGGGATGTTTATAGGCTATATTTTATACCGGTTGTTTCACACACACACACACCTGTAGCCCTACCATGAGTTTACTGTAGTATTGATACTATCCTCGATACCGAGTCAAGTATCGCAAAATATATGAGAATCCAGCGCAGCGCCGCCCCCGGTAACTTGCATGAACTAATAATTTCATACCTTTGAAATACTTGACTCGTTAGCGAGGATAGTTAACCATACAACTCGAAAACTCATGGTAGGGCTACGGTGCAAAGCTGGGACGTACTACTAGTAGTACTATAGATGAATGTAATGATTTTATTGTTGCATAAGTTGCGCTCCTATAAACGTCACGTCAGTTTTAATAGATACGAGTACTTTTCCAATTTAATAAGCTCTGATGAGCTTTTTGTGAATACGATATGCTTACTAGCTCAAACTGCGACTCCAGATTTTTTTATAGTGAAAAACGTACTCTTTGTGGAAGAGATTCAGTTGCATTTATTATTATGTTGTCTCGTTGATATATTAATGTTTTACTCATGTATTGTTCTTGGTTCTAATGCCCAAAACTGTTCATTTATCATATTTTTTGCTGACATCATTATATTGGACTTCCGTCAGGAAATCATTAATCAGTAACGTAGATACCACTTACCTATTTCGTTGCATTTTATTAGCGGTGGACATTTGTTCCTGTGAAATCAACTTTTCTGCTTACAAATCAAATAGATATATGCATTATGAAGAAATTTAGAGATTGAATTTGCGACATGAGTGCATGTTCAACATTATACGTACGATTTCATTAGAAATGTAACATGTCGCTGTCGTTTATCTAGACCACCTTTCCCTGACCGGCTGTGGACAGTTCACGCACCTGTTCGTTTGCACAACCCCTTGCTGAGTCCTATAGGCTACTCACCATATGCTGGAGTGCTTACACAATTGATGAACTGATTAAGCACTAAGCACATCTAGCTGGCTAGTCTAACCTCACACCACCACTTCAGTGTCGGAGCTTTTACGGATAACATCCTAAAATGCTAATACAACAAACTCTGCCTATTTTACAAGAGACTTTTTACGAAAATGATTGTCAAGCTAAAACAACTACGAAGATGGATATTACGTTACGTAGAGATATTCCCCATATACGTTAGAAATTCAAACGATTCAAAACTTGCTAATGTATCGTTCATGTATGGCTTGACTCTGACGAGTAACAATGAAAAATGCTGATGGGCTTACACTTAACATTCTTGACGGTACTTTTATGACCTTTTTTATACTTATACATACATGTAGGTAGCTGTACGTAAAGAACATTTTCCTTAAGTTTTTCCAGTTAAGAATGCTGTGGTTTACCTCACGAAACCGAGTTACGGAAAAAAAATCTTGACTTTATCCCCAACTTGGGGCTAAATATCTCGTAATAATTAGTATCAGTACATATCTTCAAATGCCACTTTTAAACATCATCGATGTTTCGAAAGACGTATCGGTTAAATTAATTTCATCCCGACTTTTAATAACAATTTAAGTAATTGATTCGCGATCATTTCGTATAACTTAAGGCCAATATAGTGTCCTAGATCACCTGTGTTCAATATTTTGTATCGATTTGGCCTTTTGGCATTTCGCGTGAAATATAAAAAACGATTTCGGCTGAGTGTGTTACCACATTATAAAGGTTGGTGCACATTACCCAGACATCATAAAAAAAATATTTTGAACTGACTACATATAAGGTTTCTCCATCCATGCAGTAGATATCCAAAAATCCCCTTCGGAACAGTACATTTTGTATATTTTTATCCAGGTAGGTAAAACGGGACGCCTCGATCAAGTTATAGCTAAAATGGGCTACAAATTTGTAGTAAAGTTAAATATTTAAGCACATATTTAAACAGCGCGTGAATACAACACTTTACTTTAAGTATCTACTCAGAACGAAGCCTTATTTCAAGTGGTGTGTAATTATTGAATAATGTTACCATTTCATTACCGTTATGATTCACTCGATGACTATATTGCCATTCGCCAGGTGCCTTGGGAGCTAATTCGACCATATCATTGGTTTATTGCCTTTATTATGGCAATATTCACGCCTCATTCGTAATACTGCGAGAAGGCTTAATTAGATCATCATAACTTTAAGGCAATAGGCTAGTTGACTCTATTTTTATGTAGCTCTTATATGATAAATAATTGTTCTTTTAGACCAAAAAAAATACTACCATATTTTTTTGGATCTAAGAAACCGCAAAATTTTATTTTAAAAGTTCTACTTTTCAAAAACAGGTGAAAACGCTACCGCCATATTGGTCTATGGATTTATCTGTGCTGTGACGTCATTCGTATTCAAAACATTAATTTTCGTGATTTACGTCTAGGGAACATGCACATTTTGAAAAGTTGGCATTACTGTAAATTGGTTTTAGTTATGTGACATTTGTATAATTCCGATACTAATGACGTCACCAAAATGGCCGTAGCGTTTTCAGCGTTCCAATTAAAAAAAAAAAGAAACCGTTTTTTAAATTGAAATTATGCAAGCATCATGGACTTTGATTAACTGAAATTATTATATTTTGGTTTTGCAAGGAAAGTACTTCAGGAAATACTAATTTATTGGGTCAAATTTGATATGAGTCAAGTAGCCTATTGTGTACATGCCTTTACATCATTAGGTGTAGTAATGAAGCATTATGAAGCTAAAACAGTAGCTATCATGCCTTTGTGCGTATATCTAATTAAAATAAGTAAGTTTATCAAAATATTGTTTTTAAAATATAATATCATTGAAGTAAGTAAATGAGAAATATTTGTCAATAAGTAATCAAGCCGGATTTTATTCATACGGACATATGTTTTCAGAAAATGTATTTCACTGCAGTTATAAACTAATTAATGAAGGGCTATTTCCACTATGTACATTTTTTCTTTCTCATTAATTTACGAAATCAAATCTTAAAATAGTTGGTATGTTGAGAAAGGTCAGTTACCGTATGGGCGCAGTCAGCGACAAAGTGTTAAACGAGTATCTGGTTTAATTTACTGACTATTGACACGCAAATGTAAGAACCTAAAAAGGTAGCTTGGGAAAATGTTAATTGATTTTATGGTAATTAAGTTTTGAATCATTTTGTATTGCAGAAGCAGTACCTAAAGGAATAAGTATTTTTTACTATTTTATGAATTTATAATAAAAAAATAATTATGATAGTGTTAAAATAAACCCTAACCATGTTACGAACTAAACATAATTCATCATCTTAGTACTAAAAACAATGAACGTAATAAAATAAGCCAGTAGCTACATTCTTCTATTATTACTCAACCTCTAACAAGTATCATATCAAATTAAAGACACATAAGTAAGTCGAAAAATAAATAAGTTGAACGTAATGCAAACAAGATTTACATTGACTTGTTAAATGTGGGTCACTGTTTCGAAAGTAGTCCATCCAGATTCTTTGGCAGAACAAATAAAAGGCTATTATTCTGATACAATGCAATAACTTTTAAAATAACGCGTTACCATATCACGGGAATTATAATCTAGGTATAGAATTTTCCGCTGTTTTATTTGATTTATCGCCGTCGTAAAATATGAGTTTAGCTCTATATTTAAGCTCGTTCAAACTTTGAAAAATGGTTTCTATCACTGTATGGCTGTACATCACATTGCATTAAATCTTGAGTACATAACTGAAGATTTTAATAAGTATATTCAATAAGTTAAATATAGATGGATAGGATAGTCAGAGGCAAGTCAAACAGAGGTTGACTCCACGGTTTCAAACATCGTGTCATAGAATGCTAAACCAAAAATGCTTTTGCCAATTTAATATTCAGAAAGGCTAGCTTATTCAAATCTAGCCTAGGTACGGTGAGATCATTCACAAAGGCTAAGCCCAGATCTGTAATCAAAACTGCTTCAATTATCGGTGATATAACAATTTCGTAAGATGTAACGACTGTTTGTAATGTAATCCGGATTATACTGACATTGAGAAATGTGGTAATAACATTGAAATAATACTTTGAATAACATTACATACTTATGATTTTGGTGCATTAACTTTTCTCTCTTTTCGGACTACATAATTTGTTAAGTGGTCTTTGGGACCTATAAAACTTCACCGGACTTTTTTTTGTTTGTTATACATTTGTTTTTACTTTACATTAACAGAATTAGGAGCCAAATTTATATGTCCCGACTTCGCACGGGTAGGTATGTATTCATCAGCTGTAAGTTAATTAGAGAATAAGAAGCTTTCTAATGGCACCATTTTTGTCCAATCGTTTTGAGTTTATTTGTTACATCAAAAATATATTTTTTTCCTTAAATATTTTCTTTATAGTACTTACAAGTATAATACAGGGATAGATAGATAGATAGATAGATAGATTAACACTTTATTGCACACCACATTTACATAAAAACAAATTACAGACACACAGAACATTTATAGTGAAGTACAATGGGCGGTCTTGGATAGGTAGTTCTGATTATTTTTTTTTAACTCCCGACACAAAAGAGGGATGTTATAAGTTTGACCGCTATGAGTGACTGGTTATTGTTACTCGATTGTAACTAAACTGGTCTGACTCGTCAGTCGAGAGATTTATATCATAATTGTCCAGATCGTAATCAATACCTACACTCATTAATCTCATTAGAGATGTCGATCACTCAAAGAACTTAGCGCTATGCAAACAAACTTACCTGCTTGTACTCGTTGTCACAGATAATAATAAAAACTATTAAAATCGACATGGACCACTGTTTTTGTCCGGTCTAGACGCCATGCTACTACTAGAATCGTTTCTTTTGTTTTACTATGTACCTACATTCACGCCCGGTTCCTATAACCAACTTACGGATGGCGGATGACTTTCGTTTTATCTGTCAAAAAGCTTCATACATTTTTTTGTTGAAGAAACAAGTTGCTGTGGTGATGGACCTACGTACGTTGATTATTGAATTCGGGAATGAATGTGTGCGTTTATGTCTTTTGTATGAAATATACGTTAGTTGCGCAGTTTTACTATTTTTAAAATTTCTAAATGTTGAATCGGAGTTAGATACATACAATCTTGTTGACTGAGGTTCAAAAATCAAAGACAAACTGGCCGGATAAGACCGGAAATTTTTCTATTTTGTTATACAACAGTTGATTATTAGTGTCTCTAGTTACTCAATACTTAAGTAATGAGATCACTCATATTTAATGCTATCTTCTACCACTCAGAGATTACCAAACTGCGTCAAATGTATATTATAGACAGGATGTCGGATATTTAGTTTATTTTGTATCAATTCGTTTCACAATTTTGGTACTTACTCCTAAATGTTTAGTTAGTCTAATTACATAGTTAAAATGTGTGAAACTGCACAATTCCTTCTGGATGAAAAGCGTCAGGTTGCACCCTCTGCTGGGTAACTAATGGTGCGTGTAATAAATAAATAAATAGGTAAATGGTTTTACAGTTTTTACTATTATGATTTTCAGATAATTGTGTCATACTGCTGGGCAAAGGCCTCCCCTTTCATGCATCCTTTTCCTACCATTTTGTGCTAGACCCTCCCAGTCGGCTGTGAAATTGTCGAGTTCTTCCCGTCGGCTTCAGTAGTCAGTTTACAGTTTTAGATTTAAGTTATTTATGTATCATCGCATCGAATAAGTTTTTAAAATAGAAACATAACAAGACTTAAAAGAGATATAGAAACATTAGTCTATATATCTAACATTGTTGACTTTTGATAAATTATGTGGTTAACTGTACCCACGCGTTGTATTTGCCGGTCCCCGATAATCTGGACTTGTGTTGCGCAAAATTGAAAATTTGCATATTATTTCGTAGGACACACGCAAATGTACGCGTTTATTCGAGCGATATGTGAATTCTACTTAAGGTGGTGTGTTGAAACTTTGGGCATAGTTAAAATAAAACATCTGGCACACTGAAGTTTTTGACCTTATAAAGATAAGGTCAAAACAAGGTGGTAAAGACCACCATGTGTTCGAAGGTTCTGAGCTTATAATATTAGACACATTTTTTTAAGTTTTAAAACTTAAAATTTGTTTAACTATCATCGGATAAGTAAGCTAACATAGCTTCGACATAAGATGGTAAGTTACCATCATTGTTGTGTTGTGTTTTATTAGTTTTAGAAATCATTAGTTAATCTACCGAAATTGTAAAAATGTTTTCCTACAGAGAATCAAAAGTGAGTCAATTACTTCGAGGAATTATGTTGAGTATGGATTATGTTGAGACTGTTTTTGAGTGACTGAAGTTTCACTGGATTGATTCCGTTCTACTTATCTTTTACTCAAGATATCAATCATCCCCCGGCTATTTAGTGAGCCAGCTGTTCTCTATATCCTATACAATTAGTTCAGATACTAGTATAGTTATTTGTGATTCAGATTAATATCCCAGGTAATGTATTAATCATTAACGTGGGCATATTTATGAGCAATCTGCAAGTGTGACGGAACATTTATCATGATTGCTGGCAATTTTAAAAGTGAGTTATTGTACAAAATAAACGTTTTATCGTGGCTATGGGCATCCGTAATCTATAGCTAGAGCTACATATATGTTTATAGCCATGTGGAATGTCAATAACCATAAGAATTAATTATTAAAGAAAATATGTTATATTTATTATGTACCAGTACTTGTTCGAAGCCGTGACGATGGATAAGGAGATCTATAAAAGTATTTATCTCAAAAATATGTGTTAGAAATCACAGCATCCCAGCCAAATGGCTGGCAATTAGATACTATGCTGAAATCAGCATAGTATCTAATTGTTGTTAAATATTGCCTCTTATCTTTAATCATCTTATCAAGACATAAAGGCTTTAGTGATAGACATCTTTAGAATTAATATTATTCCAATCAGCCTATTATTTCAACGCCTCGCCTCGAGTCACTCGCCAGCAGCCCCAAAAGGTAAAGCTCTGTTGACCTACATTGATCACTTTATCGCTATCGTACTCGGTAACTGAGTAACTGACAGTGATTTAAAAAATAGACAGCAACTTTAACAATAAATCTTTTCGGAGTTACCTCTGACTGCTCTTTTAATATTCTAAATCTAAAAAACATTTATTAATATAAATGTTTACAGTAGGAACATAAGAATACAGTAGTGGGCTGTTTAAATAAAAAAAAATATTACCGCGTCACTTTAGTTGTGTTAACATTGTGTTTTGTAAAATAATCAAGAAAAAATTATTTTTGTCGAATGAAATCCAATCTGAACCAATGGCTCTATAAAATCATTTAGATACACAACACTAGTGTTGTGTAAGTATCTAAAAATGCAAAGCCGGATCGAGCTGGTACTGACCAATAAAAGTCTGTGAAAAAAATAGCCAAAGCCGATACCTCTTTCTAAGCCTCAACAAACATACAGCACATATCAATCGTATGTGTAATACAGTTGCGACCTCTTTGTTACCTCAGATAGACCATAGATTGTAGTTCGTGCCAGAGACAATAGAAGGGGGTGGTCTCTATGCAAAATTATACCTTGTGTGAAGTTATTATGATAATATATGGATTGGTGTATTATTATATCAGCTTAATGCTTATTTTGAACACCTGCTCATGTGATTTAGTGAGCATGGAGGTTTATTTATGGCGGAGACACGATATGTTTCGTTATATAGCAATTGTTACGTTGGACAATACAATTGATAAGATTAGTTAGACTAGTTGTTATGCAATGATGTATCAAGCTCAAGGTAAAAATACATTTTGATGAAATCTTAACGTATCTAACTTACCTAGTATTTTAAGTAACGCTAGGTTTTTCATAAAGTCATGGGATGAACGTGAAAATGTACATATTGAATTCGGTTCTGTGACAGTGTGTTAAGAACGTGTAGTCGTCATTAGCTTATTTGAGCAGTATTTCGAGAGCCCTAACTCAATAATGTGATCAGATTATTTAAAGAATTTTACGGTTTTAGAAAGATTAATCTTTATTATAATACACTGCAGAGAGAAAACATAATATTTGATTATAGTTTTTGAAGGAGAAGTCAATCCCGTCATAGCGTTTTACGAAAATGAGCGTCAGAGCTGTCTTTCAGAAGGGATATCACTATTGTAATGTGAGAAAATGTTTTATTTTAAGCGTTTGTGGACCTGAAAATATATTCTCATAATACACTACAGCTCAAAACAATAAAAAAATAGCCTCTAAAGGTAATGAAAACAATATTTAAAAAGTACAAAATCGTTTCACTTTAACACATATTTTTTACTAGTATTTGAAGAAAAACACAAGAGTTTTATTCATTTGATGAAAATATAGGTATTTCTAAACGTACAGTTTTTTTTTCAATCAATTTCGAGCACCCAGTAATTTACAGGATTATTTTAAAATCACTATATATCCGGCCGCGCGATCGTCTTCCGGTTAGTCGATCCCGGGTCCTCCCAGCGAGAGGACGTATCACTTTTTTCCGCCGCCTTGTCAAACAAAATCGATAGCGTAGAAAACTCAAAGCGCGATACACTAGTATTGATACTTGTACCATATATATATATTATAAAGAGGTAAAATTTGTTTGTTTGTTTTTTTGTTTGACGGAGGTAATCTCCGACTAACTAGTCATCCGATTTGAAAAATTCTTTCACCGATGTGTAGAATGGACGGGATGGTTATCCCTACTAATATAATAAAAGGGAAAGTGTGTGTGTCTGCTGTGTGTCTGTTTGTTTGTCCGTCTTTCACGGCAAAACGGGGCGACGAATTGACGTGATTTTTTGTGTGGTGATAGTTGAAGGGATGGAGAGTGACAGGGACATTTTTATCCCGATATTCCCGCGGGAACGGGACTTACGCGGGTGAAACCGCGGGGCGTAGTTAGTAGGCCATATTTTATTCCGGTAGTTTCATTAGTGAAGCCGGGACGTACTGCAATGCTGCATTACCACTCACTCACTCACTCACTCATTGCCGTAATAAATTGTTTTCTATGATGGTGGATGGGAAGGTTTATTTTTTTAACAGATTCGTATAGAGGGTAGTTTGGCGAGTTATGGAAAAATCCGACTTTACCCATTTTTTGCCCCCTTTTTGCCCACCCCTGGTGTATCTCAAAAACTACAAGACCTGCAAATAATTTTTTTACAGATTCGTATAGAGGGTAGTTTGGCGAGTTAAGGAAAAATCCGACTTTACCCATTTTTTGCCCCCTTTTTGCCCACCCCTGGTGTATCTCAAAAACTACAAGACCTGCAAATATTTTTTTACAGATTTGTATAGAGGAGGTCCTGGGGAGTAAAAATCATATTTGTGTTTTGCCCCTGTTTTGCCCCTTTTTTGCCCCATTGATGGATCTCGGAAACTACGTAACATTTTTGATTGCTTTAAACGGATTTGTATAGAGGAGATTTTGGGATGAAAAAAAAAGTTTTCAGATTTGCCCCCATTCGCCTCCCTCATTTTGTTGCCACGCGTATCTCGGAAACTAGGAGACTTGGAAAATTTTAGTGTCAGATTCAGGTAAGGCATTACAAAGTTGATAAAACGTGGTACTTTTTTTTTTTTAATTTTGACTTTTTTTTTTCTCCATACATTTTGTATTAAATTTCGAAACTTTTTAAGGGCAAAATAAAAAATTTGAAAGAATTTGTAATATTTTCAAACGGATTTATATTGAGGAGGCTTGCATTAGTAAAAAAAAGTTTTTAGTTTTGCCCCTATCTGCCCCCTCGTTTTGCCCACCACTGTATCTCAGAAACTATAAGACTTGGAAAAATTTAGTTTTCAGATTCATGTAGGGCATAATAAAGTTAGTGAATTGAGGTTCTATTTTTTACTTAATTTTGACTTTTTTTTCTCCATACATATTATATGAAATTTCAAAACTTTTGAATGCGGGATAGGTAAAGTGGCGACAGATCTCAGGGACGTGTGACCCCCGAATGCCCCTTAAATCTAAAGGGAAAATTTATAAGACCATAACCTGTCGCGTTCTATGGATCAGAATGTTGGGCAATAAAGGCTCATGGCTTAACGACTTTTTTAAAAGTCGGGACCGACAATTTAACGTGCCCTCCGAAGCACGGAAGCGCTCAGATAATATTGCCACTTGCGGTCACCCATCCAAGAAATGACCGCGCAGAGCGTTGCTTAACTTCGACGATCTATCAAGAACGCCTTAGCAAGCTTCGCCACGAACGCTTCCGCATTATGCTGAGATAGGACCATTTTGCATGCCTAAACTACTAACTACTAATTTTAGCCTATAGCTTAGTATGGCATGGTCTACGTGACCTCAGGACGGATGAAAGTCATATCACTAACTTCACTAAGAAAGTTATGAGTATGAGTGTGAAATGTGGATGGACAATAATGGATATACAAGTAGAAGAAGGCCGAGGGAAAACTGGATAGATTGTGTGAAAGAGGATATGAATGTGAGAGGAGTGAACTTCGCCAACTACGAATGATAGAGATGAATGGAAGATTAAGCATGTTGGGCCCACCCCACCTAGTATGGGATAAGAGCAGAAGAAAGATGATGAAACAAACAACCTAAACGTATAAGTGTAAAAATACAAAAAAATCAAAATATAACAAAACGAAATTTAATATGAGCGACTGTATGGCTAAATTTTATCAAAACTTTTAACAAATGTCTAAGGGGTAGTCAAAACTACCCTACTTAGGTATGTCCAAAATTTGGAGTATTTGGACTCCAAATACATATTTATTACTTATGTTCGTTCACATGTCATTGTGCAGATGTTTACATTACATGCTTAACAGAGTCGCAAGAAAGAAATTAAAAGAAACATTTGTTTCGGCAGGATCTCGAGGGTCTTATTGATACCTGATCAAAAATAGAGATAAGTACTAAACCACTTGGCTAACACGGATCGTTGGCTAAATTCTCTAAGCACAGATCTTACATATTATATATTACTTATAAGATAAAGTATCAAAACCATTCATACCATTCGTTCTAGACACGAGCTCACGCACACTTTTACAAAAATTATAGTATTATTGAAGTGTGCGTCAAAAATGACAACTCTGCGTAGCACGATCTAATGTTTGAGTTGGTCAAGATAGCTTACACGCTCTTAAGACGATACGCTGACTAGATACGTCGTTTTAAATTATCACAGTTGTCATTAGATTAGAAGTAATACGAGTACCTATAGGTTAGGTATCTATTGTTTTTCCGTATTATGTAGTTCCGTAATGGCTGAAATAAAAATAGTACAAAACCATTTTCGCTAATTTCTATTAATTTTGACACAATCCTTTTTAAAAATCATTTGTTTTGCTTGAAGATTTTTAAATCAATATTTGTGTTTCTGTAGAGTCGGTAACAAAAGATTTACAGCATCTGATAGCGCTGCGCATGCGCAACCCTGGTTCAGATTCTAGATTCTAGTATGACAAAACTGCAATAACTCAAATTAACTTTATTATGGTGCTGGAAAAAAGGTGTGTTCTCACCTGTCGCCGCTTTACTCTGGGTTGAGTTACTTATCCGTATCAGGTACAGTCACCGAGAACATACGAATGTCCTTATAATATTGTAAACGAGAATGTATGCATACATTCATGAAAAAACTACTCAACGGATTCGGCTGAAACTCCGTTCATGACTTTATGACCTAAAATACTATCATAGACAATCCAGTCGAAAGGGGCTTTTAAACTAAAGGTAATTTTGTAATTTTCTTTCAAAGTTTGTTCTGATCGCGAAATGATAAACAGAGTTAAATGTTACTTTGTGTTTGAGTGTACAGATAATTATGTCATAAGGCCAGGAGGATTTGCAACATGGCCCAATGTACAATAAACCATGGCCTAAGTACCTACCTCTACAGAGTCTTCTCAAAACTTTGAAAAAAACTTTTAAGAAATATTGTATCGTACGATCGTGTTGTCACCGTACATTCAAGAATGTGCAAAATCGAGATTTTTGTTGAAATTGGTCCCTCCCCATTTAGTACTGTCCACTTTTCTCACGTGACTTTTTACACTATTCGAAAAAATCGCACAGCTTTAAGAAGGCTTATGATGATGATGATTTCGTTTTAAGTGTATTGTTTATCACACGTGTACCTATAATATCAGATCATGAGTTAATGTCAGGGACACGACCGAGTAGTGGATTCAAGCGGAACTATTGAAAAAAAATGTGATTGACATTTTTGTATAGGTGTAATGTTTCCCATGATTCATTGCTAAAAGCGTTAATTCACACTGAGATGGAAGCGAAGCGAAGCGAAGTATCGTCATGTGATTTTAAACTTTATGAATATTAATATAATGCATAGTATTCAAGAGCTTTGAAAAGTGCTCTTGGCGCCCCGCTACGATCGCTCGTGGTCGCCTGCTTTTCAAATTTCTCAAGCGGTACCAGCGGTACTATTTATTATGGTGATGAAGATAAAGTTTTAAATTATATGACAGAACTGCGCCGCTTCCCTTCCATCTAGGTGTGAGTTGAGCTTTATGTTGCTTGCTTTGAGTCAATAGTTTTGCCAAATGTCAAATAAACTACTAATAAGTACAGAGGGGATGGATATTTGTTATTCTTTCCCACAAAAAACTACTACCTACATAAGGCATTTAAGTACCTGCCTATGATTCATATTTTGGAATCCCTTTCTGTCGCTTTTACAACATCAAAGAAAAGAGTGATTTGTATTATGAATCATTCAATAAACAACAGGGACTATAGTTATTTTACTGTGAATTGGATAAAGATATACCTATGGACTCTACCGGACGTTGTGGTACAAATATTTTGTTATTATCACCCACTCTGCAAAGATGCTATGTGGGATCGGAACAACCTAAATACTTATGTGACAGTTCAGTGTAATTTATCCTATTTCTATGTAGGAACTTATGTATTCTGTAAGTGGGGGTTGCAACTCATTTAAGCTTGACTACATGGACATGGTACATTAAGTTTGACATTACGTGTTTGACCTCTGACTACCCTTCGACCAGGAAAGGGATTCCTAAATAGTTAACGAACGATATTATTAAAGAAATACATAAATACCTACTCCAACTTTAGTAACAAGTTTTATAAAACACGTCATATTTTTGATTGAACAAGTACTTTATCTGTTATCTTAAACCTTTTGCAAAACGGCATAGTACCGTTCAATGGCGAATTTAGCGATAGTTGTTCTGTGACCACATATCAATCTCATCTCTCAATGCTACCGAAGCACGTCAGGCGACATGCCAGAAGCGAAGCATTTACATAGAAAACATATTTTGCAGGAGCGTGGCATCGGCAAAAATGATAATTTATAGTGTAAAACTGTCAAAAACCAATACCTAAGTAAATAATTAGAAGTTGCTGTCCTTGGGTCGTTTATACAAATAATTTGTAAAGTTTAGAAAACAGCTTTTGAAAGCTTTTCTTCTAATTCGTTCTATGATAGTCTACCATAAGTTCAACCACATATAAATATAATATGTAAATGTACCTACAACCTTAAAAGACAATACAATTATGTGAATCCGTTCAAACTTTCATAAGCCTATAGAAAAGCTACAAGCGCCTGAAACCCGCCTTTGCAAATGCGCCCAAAGAAATGTATCATTTCCGAAGCTTAACCTGCGGCGGTGAACGCGCGACCTTGCGACTTGCGACCCGCAGGGGGGATGCAACGAGTAGGCCGGAGTCTCACTCCTCGGCACTCGTACCATGCTGGCGATACGATAAACGCGCTCCTGAAATGTCAGCCTGATTAAAATGTGGGGTGGATTATTATGTTTGGCGGTACTGCTGGCGGCAGTTTCTGGTACCGCCCGCCTGGTTTGCTACGTGGACGGGCCCGGTGATGTCGGGGAGTGCACGCATCTCGTGTACGGGGGGGACGCGAGGGGGGAGAAACTGGAGGCGCTGATGAAGGATGCAAGGAAGGCGAACCCGAGGGTGAAGATTGTGCTCCGAGTCGCTGATGGTGATAAGGTGAGTTTCGTGAGTTTCATGTTGGAGATTTTTCTTCATTATCTGTGATTGTAATGATATGGAAGTCTTTGAGCGGGTGAAGCTCCATCAGAGTTAAATATCGGATAACTCGTGATTTAGACTTGTGAGATAGTAAAGCTTTCTAAGTACAAAATTATGTTTTGTTTGTGGTGGCTACGAATAAAGTTTATAGGTGGAAAAGTATAAAAGCTACAAATACCTATTTGAAACATAGAGAAATGAATGAATCCATATGTTTAATGACGGTTTGATAATACTGTAAGGCAAGCTTGTACCTTTGGAGTCTGTACAAGAAAAAGTTGTATGAAAACAGGAGGCAAACCAAGCCATTTACAATTTAAAGGTAAAAAAAGGTTAAAGGTAAAGACCCACATTATCAGCTTAGTGCAAAATAAACATTGCGAAAATATACTTAAACCGTACTTGGCCGGCACTCTATTGACAGATAAATTAACATTTAGATAACTCGTTTCCATTGGAAAATGGAAAATTTAACAACTCAGGCCATGACCTCAAATTGGATCACCTACATGTTGCTGTAGCTTTAGTTTTATACCTTCTACCCACTAATTAACCAGAGAGATAACGCGAGACCTTAAAGACAAATATTTTTCCATATTTTTTTTCACTTTAACCCGCACGGTTGCGGTTGCGGTTTTTTAGATTTTATTTGATGTATTTTTTAATTATTTTATTATGTATCTAAAGATTTGAGATATTTACATGTAGATCTTAGTAGAGCACGTGCACGAAGAAAAGTTTCAATTAAATATTATCAATCAAAGATATCAAGTTTAGCTGTCATAAAACTAAAATCAATGGTCAACCATACATAGAATATTACGTAAATTATCTGTTCGGAGCTCCCACGCATAATAATGAGAGCCAAATGTATGCTTTTGTTTAACTAAATAGCGCCACTTTAAAGAAAGTTGACCATCTCTAATTGTTCTGTAACTTCTGACATAACATTTAGAACTCTACACAATCGTAATTAGGTAGACAGTAATGCTACTGTTTCCAATCTATATGCTAAACAGTGACTAGGATGTTAACGAGAATGACCTAACTTAACTGATGAGTACTGCTACTAGCTATATAGGGAGGTACGTTGTAAAGTAAGGTAGGTAATTGTTTTCTTTTTACAAAACTGTAATCATCCTAAACAAGAGCTTTTAACTGTTATGGGCTTGCAATCTGTCAGGTATGGAATGTTAGCTTAGCTTCTGCAAAATGTGGGCTTATACCAAATAAGTACTACCTAGATATCTTGAATAAAAATCTGACTACTCCTGAGACACATTTAAAGGACTTCTAAACTTCTTAAAATCGCAGCTCATGACAATGTTTCGTTAAAAAAAAAAATTTATTATAAATATTTTTCATTAAATTCTATCGTCGAAAGGGTTAATTTTACGACTCGAAAACATTGTCTTTTGTTCTTTGAACAACTATTCAGGTGTTTTAAGTTAACTAAAGGTGTATAATGCCCCTAAGTGTATTTCCTCAGATGAATGAAGTAAACCAAGCCTAAACAAGACTACATTTTTTATACTAATTAATCTAAAGACGGCGGTTATATATTTACGTCATCTTGAAAAACTGCCCTTACATCCGGCATCTGTGGGTAGGTACTGTATCGCAATGAGAGGTCAGAAAATTGGGCAATATAGGTTTTTCCGACATTCAATGGTAATAAGTTGTTCTCACAGTTAATTAATGTAAATTATCGTGTACTTAGATTTAGTTGTAAACATTATTTAAACCAATATAACGTAGAGAACGGGCATAGAAATCGGGGACGTCCAAGAGCGAGATGGGTTGACGACATCCATCATCATCATCCACAGCCCGACTTTACCCACTGTCATAGGCATAGGTCGCATGGGTAAATAAATAAATAAATTTACTTGGACATTCCACCCAGCGTCATCTAGTCCCAAGCTAAGCAACAAAAGTAAGTGGTGCTTATATGTCATAATTTGACATTTGTCCATACAAATCTGTCAAAAAATAACTGCTAAGGAAGTTATTTATTGACAGTTTTGTATGGATAATGTATGGACATGGTCTCAGATTACTGGTTAGCTGTGAATAGGTACGGTCTTAGATATTTAATTACCGTTTGGGTATTCGGGCGTAAGTTATTTAATCCATTGATAGTGACGTCACAAGCACAACTTATCAACTTGCGCAATGTCAAGTTTTTTAAGTAGAGCAGTGGAATTACTCAGAACTGTAAGGGTCAACCCGTCTGTCTCGGTGTGATGACATTTTGTTTTTACTTGCATGTATTTTGTAAGTTCCTGTGGTGGGTTTTACTTAAATTAACAATGCAAAAATTTAAATTTTCAAGGATTACTTTATCGCTACGTGCCAATGAAGATCCTGTAGGTATAAAACATTTACAGAAGGATATTCAGTTGAGAAATATATAATTATGTAGGTAGGTATAAGTAAGTATTGGTTTACCTATCTTGTTTTATCGTATTCTACAAGGAGGAAACAAACATGACTTTTTAAATTGAAATTTGAAATTCGAATAACTATGTCAGTTGTCTTCACCACCATGTGTTCCATTTTGTATCGATAACAAGAATAGTTTTTGTCAAGTTGTGTCTAATGCACTACCTAATATACCTTGTTAAATGTTTGTCTCAGAACTAAACAGTAGTTAGTTTACACAACAGCGGGTTTCCCTCGACTCATGCATATTGCAGACTTGTTACTGGTGTTATGTTACACGGTTACACTATGACGTCATGGTTGACAAGATCACTCTACTTGGCGTAAACTAGGTGACAGGCGACAGCGACAGATCGGCGACTAGACGCGACAGACTGCGACAGACAATTTTCATTTAATTTGCTGAAAGCTCCTCACATTTTGCGTCAGAGTCACCGAGTTATTTTAATTTGATTGCTTTATTTGGAAAGTGTTAGACGGTGTACACATATTGTAAGTGCATTAATCAATGATATGACTATCTATAATAAAATGTATATAAGTTTCCTTGTGTTATACTTACTTGTCCTATTATTTATTCTGTGCTTAGATTGACGAATATAAATTGAATACAATATCTAAACCAAGCACCTCAAGAATCAGAACTAAACATCTGAAGATCTACTGATGATTTGTTTAATTTCTATTACATAATATATTCTTACTCCCTTGACTAGCTTTAATAAACTCAACTACTATGTATTATCAATATCTAGTTACACTTATTACGAGTGTGTGACGTCATTAGGCCAGTTCACACGACCGGCCTCGCCTAGGCGCTACTATACACTATATAATATAAATAGTATTGCTAGTAGGCCGATATGGTGTGCCGACTTGTATGGAAGGTTGCTATGTAGGTCTGCTCCCACTGTTTATGAGGAAACCCTTGTCTAATTAAGCTCGTGCCTAAACTGACCAAAACAAAAACGCAAGAATCTTACGTTCAAAATGCTTCTATTCTTTTTTTCATATTCCGAATTTCATATTATGAAACGCGTCGTACTTAAATATCTCATAGTATTAAATTGTAATTTCACTTGCAATGCTTTGCAATTGAACTCAATTTAAATACAAAACATTAAAATAACAAAACAAAAATAATTCCTGACGTTTTTTGTGACTTCGATGCAACCAGTTAAAATTTGTAAAATGATGTTGAGCCGTTTTAAATCATGCTAACCTTTTAAATGAGATCATGACTAAAAGCTTCCTATTAATTGTAATTAATCATAATTTACGGAAGTGCATTTAATTACATTACTTCATGGAGCAAAACTGTAGCACGTTAACACGATAAAGGTTAAGTGCATGACACTGACATGATTTAATAGGTCATTTTAAAACTGTTAATTACGAGTAGGTATTTTTTGAGAGCTACCTTTTCTCAAAATAAATGAGGATTCAAAATGACCACCTATAGTTACGAAGCAATTAAATTTTATGAGTGACAGTTTGTTTACAAACATTCTACATCGAATTTGGCTGAAGTATAGGTATTATTTTTAAATGAATTATTGGAATTTTTCTGATAAATACTGTAACACTTATTTTTTTCATTTCAAAGAGTCGGACTCCAATGATTACGCCGACTTAATGACATTGTTTTCTTTATAGACACATTTTAACAAAAAAATCCTATTTTTACTTACCTAAAGTGCCATTGGGTAAAAAAATAATCGTACAATCAAGAGTGTAAGTAAGTAAATAATAAACCTCTTTTCGCCTTTCATCGCGTAGGTTACTTTCCATTCCCTTTCATTTTCAACCAATCATAGATTATCTAATGCTTACGAGCTTTAGATTTTAATCATTTCATTGTTATTAATTGTAGAGGAAATTTTATCTTCTGTTAAAAATCGGTTAATATTGTTTACTCAAGTTCATAGTTTTTATAGTTTGTAAGTAATTCGTAAATAAATATGTTTAGTGTACCTATGATTTATTTCTTGTTGCCACTTCTTCTTTTGCTTTTTCCTATCGCTCTACATTTTATTTATTTATTTCGTCCACACTCATATCGCGCAGCGAGGATCGAACCCGCAACCTCTGCGTCTCAGGCGGGCTTTCGCCCACAGATGTTATGTAAACCTGTAGGTACCTAAGCCAGTTTTAGAAACAGTAACTTTAGTTCCAGATATTGCATAAACAGAATATGACCTTGGCCTTCTGCCACCTACATTATTTTACAAATTTGGAGAAGTGAACTAAGTACGTCCATGTATGTAGACTCGAGTATGTATCTCATTTCTAACAATCTTATATGGATCTGTAAGTGATAATATATTACGAGTGGCCTTTACAGTTTATTACAATCATTTTTATTCATATCTTTATGAGTCTATCTATAAAAATATATCTATTTAAATTATCTCTCGCCGTCAGGGATGTTATACCTACTTACTTAATAAAAACAAAAATCTTAGGAAAGTAAGTTGTAAAAACGTTTGTCATAAAAGGGTCTTCTATTTTGACGGGATAAAATACACTAACCTAAGACCAAAATATTTTTTGAATCAGATGCGTAAATTTGTTGAAATTGATGAACATTTAGTTATTAGCTCACATTATTCACAAAGACGATGATGATACCATTACAAACGTACCAATATCATAATGTAAATGGATATATATTATGATAAGACATGAGGGCGTACCACTTGACTTCAGAATGTCTTAATGTAATCGCATGTCCATCTATTATGCTGCGTGGGTGCCATGTGGGAATGTTTTGGTAACTGCAAATCTAAATTAAAGACCTGTTGTCCAGGGTCGGACAGCACTATAAGGCCCTGGGTAAAAAAACCTATAAAAATATATCTTAGGTAAACGTGGTTGTTCTTTCGTGGAATAAAGTTTATCAAAACGTCTACGTAGGAATGTTAATGTAGGTACCTACTTATATTACCTATGCTTATTTTGCACATACCTATCATTCAATAAGTAGGATGATTTAATAGATAGGTATTGGCAAATGTATAGAAGGTAGATTTATCTAAACAACCTAGGGGTTTCATAGAAACAAACTTACAATGACAACTATATACAAACTTATAATGACAAGATTATCTCATTCATTCAATTCATGACTCACTACAAATGAATGAGTTGTTACAATTAGTTTTTGACCTTGGATTTGACAGATCATGTCAAGGCCGCATCATTATTTTCTATTGTCATTTTGACAGCTATCTATTGTTCGTTGATTTGAAATGCACCCGGCCGGCTTTTGTTTTCAAAGGGAGAAATTATTTAAGGGGTGTATTTCTAGCTAGAAAAAATAAATAAATTTGAAATCTTACTTTGTTTCCCATCGTGAAAATATAACACACCAAAAATTTGTACTACCCCTGTATCTGTTTCTTCTAGAACCTTCCAAAAACGAATGAAACTGGCCCTAACAGGACCTACCCACATTGCAGATGTGGTTCTATCAACACATGCTACAATTTGTTACTTGACATTGGCAATCATTATCAATCATTGCTAAATCGATTACCGAACCTACTGGATTATGCAAATCAAGGATCGGTGAAAGGCTGTCTGGTCACGAGTAAATCTGCACTTGGGCTTCTGACATTGAAATGTTATTTTGAGACCTACATTTGATGGTTACGTCAGCATCAGGGAAGAGGCTAGTCGATACAAACATGACATGGAATTTTGCTAATCGTCAATCGATTTAGCGTGTTCATTGCGTTCATTTCATTGATTCAAATCATCGCTCGTTAAAATTATTAGATACTAGCAGCGCGTCCCGGTTTTGCACGGGTGTACTAATGAAACTACCGGAATAAAATATAGTCTATGTTACTCCCTGAAAGTGTAGCTTTCATTCGGTGAAAGAATGATTGAAATCGGTCTAGTTGTTTCTGAGCCTAATCCTACCCCTTTATAATATTAGTGTAGATGAATACTTAGGTTAGATCATTTTTTCTTTAAGTTAACCAGTATAGAATTTTTCACACACATAAATAATTTTATTGCTTGATTTTGCGAGCGCGAGGTTTTCAAGTAGATAAGCAAACTCTTGATCCGACTAAATAATTAAATTAAAATCTACCATGTCATACTATGCTTTGTGGAGATATTAACGTTTCTAAAGACTCTGTGAGATGAATATAAACTGTACTAAACGGCACTTAATAAACTGTCGCACTAACAAACGTGCATACATAAATCACTTTACATAGTTGTCGCGTGTACAATAGTACATACATATTACATATATGTATGTATGTGGTACACATGAGCTTGCGATGTAGGGCCGGCCAACGCCTGTGCCCTTTGGGCATGGGCTAGTGGTCGCATTCTTATTACGCAATAAGTGAACCTTATAGTTGTAACCAGTACTATAAAAAGTACGTAAAGAGCCATCTTCAGGTACAACATGTTGCTATGAAAATGGCTAAAGGCACACTAACACATAACACTTTTTGCAAAGAACAAGAACAACACTTTTTTTTACCATAACATTTTATGTGACTCAAATTAATTAAAAACCATGACATAACATATACAATCTTAATGATTATCTTATTGTTGATTCTTGTACTTGATCCTTGAGGTCCTACGAAATAAACATATTTTTCTTTCTTTCTTTCTTTCTTATTCATGCACTTAAAAAAAAAACGTAAAATCACAAGATATATGATTACACTTAAAGAAAACTAAGTACTTTTTAATTTTTGATATGACCTTATTTGCTAACTCTATATTCAGATACCTATACTATATTGCACATACAATTAAATAGGTGCTAGGTATATACACGTACCTACGAGTATATAAATTGTGGACCTAAATCCATTTATATTTATGTAAAACCCCTATAAATCAATAAAGCCAAATCGCATATATCCAATTGAACCCATTAACATGAATCAATTAAACAAAATATACGGCCCATATAATATCTCAGATCTAGATTTTGTATGCAAATGTATCTATTTGCATAACATATCACACCTAACTCTACATAAATTAGATTTAAATTACACACCCTTATTGCTATTGAGATAGAGCTTAAAATGTAGGCGTTTAAGGGCCTATGATTAGCCTTTCACACTTCGTATAATTAGTTACAATGTCATTTGCGGGCCCTAATAATTTTGACTTATGCGCGTTTGCCGACTAAACACTTGTAGGTAAAATGTTACAGCCAAATTCGAGTTGCAATTTTTGGACTGTACCTCTGAACTGAGTTGAAATCAAACTGTTAATACTAAACCTAAAATATCATTTTTGGAAATATGTACAAAAATAATTTCTCATCACCTCAGTATAAACTATGTTTACCTCAAGCTTTAGCCAAATCTATTCATAGTTTTTGAGTAAAACAGTAGACATTTGGCCATCAATAAATCCTCACAATCATATTGGCAATAACCCAATACAAGTATCAGAAACTTAACAAATACGTACCTACACTTTTTTTCAGGAAGGAATAATTTGTTATTTGATCTTAGGGACTTTTATAACTTCACCGGACTTTAAACATTTTATAGTGAAGGGTTGTGTAGTCATCATTGATCCGTAACCGTAAGTGCGAGCCAACAATGGATCAGTTCTCACATACATCTCATACATCAACACTTCCGAAGTCATAACTCGCTTTGTGATGTCACTGGCATCCTTGCATTCATCGCCCTAAAACAAAGCAAAGGAAATATTGTATAGTGTTGTGCTTGGCGTGGTACTTGAGCTACGGATACGGAAAAAAAAATTACATAAATTTATGTAAAATGCTGATTTCTGAATTATACTTTAACGGTTCCGCCAGATCTTATAGGGAATATGGACATGATTTTCAAAGTTTAAATTCTCTTAAATCTTTGCTAGAATGTGAAACATTATACTTACTTTAGAAAAATAACAATTACCTAGGGTTTGTCAGTAAAATATAAGTACGCACAAATGAATTTCACCACATTTCCACATGTCCAGGTCCACATTTTCAGATTGTTCAAATGTTGCCTTTCTAAGCGATACGGATTTTTTTTTCGCAATAATTTAATATTCGCAATTAAACTCTTTATATGATTTTTTTATCTGAACTCTACTTCGATATGCCTACTTATGGAACATTATAATAGAATATATTCATTCAATATTTTTGACACAATATTCCGTAACTGAGATACGGAAACAGACATCACTATTACCCTAAGCCACCTATTAGCCTAAACGCAAATTACTTAAACAATGTAATACATGTAATGGGCGTTACCTTAATCAAGGGCAGCCTTGAAGTATTTGTTTTAATTTGCGTGTTATTTATTATTCTATTGTTTTTGATGGTCAGGGTTATGGTTAACTATTAGTTAATTAGCAAATGGATGTGGGTTGTAAGTCAAAATTAATAGGTATGTAGTTGATAATTAGAAGGCGGCTTTTCAAAGAGCATATTTCATAATTTTCATAGGTAATTGTACAGAATACCTACAAATACACCAATACACCATAAAAAATATTTTTTATCAATTACTATTTTTAATTTATTTTACCTAGTATATTTTTTTAAGGGTATCTGTGTGAACATGGATACCTAAAAAGCCTATGTCGGTATGTATCAAAGATCCCAGTACTTTAATTGCGAACAGCCTGTGTAAATAACTCAGATAGCAAAAAGTGAGTACTAAAAGGAGGTCATATACCATGGTCTGTGTTTCTTCTTTACAGCCGGACTCCTTTTATAAAATAGGATTTCGTAATGAACTAGGTTGTTTATGGTCTTGTGGTGTAGACAAGGAAAATGGGCATTTGAAAAAAACTTTTGTGGTTTGTCAGTTGTTTTAGATCGATCGTTTATGGTTTTATACAGAATTTTCTAGAAAAAGGAAAATTATAATGTGGTTCATTTATAAAAGTTAAGCGCAAAGTGTATTTATTAAAAGAGGGCTGTAGAGTTTTTCATACAAAAGATTTAAACGCGCTATAAGAATAATTACACGAATTAATTATAAGGTCGAAAATAGCCTAAATGGATTCGAGAAAAGGGTTCCTACAGCCGATAACTTATTCCCAGATTAGGTATGATGTAAAAATATAATCACGATATCAAAAATATCTACCTTTTTATGTTTTTTAAATATTTAGTTTTCTGAATCTGAAATATTTACTTTAAATATCTTAAATTTTGTAACCTCTAAAACAAACTAAGGACTCGTTGGACACTGAAAAAATGTTAAACACACATTATATGAGATAATTAATTAATAATTTTTTATTTATGTTTGCCCGTTTAAGTGGATCTGGGTTTTAGTTTCTTCTGTAGGGAACTTTTTATATTATTTAACCCGTGTATTGCTAAATAAAGCGATGTCAATTAGTTAGCATTTCTGCATTTTCTCCACAAAATGCTCTTTGAAGCTCGCTGCAGGAGATCCACAGAACATTGTCAAGGTTACCATTTTGTAAAAATGTGCAATAAATTAATTCAGAGACAGGAGAAGCAACATTAAAGTCTTAAAAATATAAAAACAGTTGATTTCGGAAATGTTAAAATACGTGAATCATTTTTAATTTATTTAAAAAGTTCAAGAGAATCGCCGCTCTTCAAAGAAAGGTCAAGTTATGTCATTCAACGGCTGCCAATAAAATTGCGAGTGTACGTTGTTTATTTGTGAATTGGGCACACGACATAGTGTGAAACTATACCCTGCTCACGCTTTGTAAAAAAAACAATGAGAGGTATTACAATAGGGGTATGTTTGCGCTTAGGTCACTCGCTCACGAACCAATAGCACCTGCTAAATCAATGGTGTGAAGTGCGCCGCGTCACCCCTCCTCCTATCCCTAATTCCTGAAAATCGTCTACTGCGCAGCTATTCCCCTCAGCGTTCTTTATACGTGGCATGACTTTTTTTATGTAGGTAATATAGTTCCTACACCTTCACGTGGGTTCAAATCGTAAGGTTGGCTGACTTAAGATCTATTATGAAAGATAGAAAGAAAAAATAAGGTTTTGTTAGCCAAATTGCCCATATAAATATATACTTTTGAATAATATCTTATTCAAAAGTATCTAAGTATAAATAAATAGGTAGGAACTTCAAAAAGGCAATTAAGATCACATTTCTAAATATTTTATTATCTGAGTTGTTCTACTCTTATTATTTAGGTAATAATATTATTTACGAATTCTGTAAATAATGCTTTCCTTCTGAATTGATTTCTAACTGGGTAAGTAGGTAAATAATAATGTTTGCACATTTTATAACTAAGTAGGTACCTAGGTACTTTAAAATAACTGACCACGCACGAAGACAAACAGAATAGGTGAAAAGGTATTTACATTTTCGTAATCAAAGTAGATTAGGTAAGTACATACGAACACGTAACGGGAAAATAATGAGTAAAATAAAAAAAACCAGCCGTCATGAAGTACCTATGGTCAATTGCTTCTCATCTTTTCCACTTACACATTCCTTTATGGTCTATTATTCTACTCATTTTATATTATATTTTTAGCCCGTCTTTTGATAAGTTTTATCTATCTAAACATTATTTTCTCTTCTGTTCCTAAACTCTACCTAAGTAAAAAATAAGTAAGTAGATCAAATCTAGAGTCGATGCCTAATATCTCTACCATTATTTTTGAACTAAAATTTATAGGGCTTAGGTCAAACGCGTATTTAAACATATCGTAAACTAAACATGTTCTTGTTTCTAGCACATGTTGACAGCCAGTAATAAGGTTTATGCAGGATATAGATTGAATATTAATATACCACATCCTGTATAAACGATTAAGTAACTAAATTGGTCCAATTTACTGTATTTTCCACCATTATGTGGACTAAATTTACTATTTCATACACAATATAATTTGTAGGTGTATTGAGTTTGATAAGCTACCTTTACATTGATAATGTTTTAATAACTAAGCTAATACATTATGACTAGATGATCTATACAGCGTCAGGAGACAACCTTTGCCTACACTTAACGGGACACTGTAGTGCCTGGGACATTGTTGAGATGGAGTAGGCTTGCCCAGCACCTAAACCATCCTCTCTGGCCAACTGGTGAAGGCGTCCATGACTACTGTCAGTCTTCAAGTCAGTTACTTGGATCTATTTTTTGTAGTATGTACTTCATACATCACATAGCTCGCCACATTCACTACCCGTGACCTGCTTAATGAAGTTTAATGTCTGTATCCATGTAGGTATAATGTAGGCTTAGACTGCAGTGCTCTGTGAATCCCAATTATCGCACTGCCATTTTTGGAATAGTTTGTGATGAGCAGGTGCAACCTACATTTTTGTATTTTCATCTTGATTTACGTTACGAGTAGTTTGTTATTTTCAAATTAAACCAATTAACGTGTGCATTGAGAGTGGATTTCGGAAAATGTTTGTAAATTTATGTCATTAATTCATGAACTCAAACTATATCTAAGTTCTAAACGAATTTATGACCTGTCGGTCATTCGGTTATCAAAAGCATCTAAGTTTTTGATAAAGTAAAAATATTTTAGAAAAAATGGTGAGGTAACTTGACCACTTATATAAAAACCGAATAAAGGTCTCAGCACACATATGGGATCGGAAAGGGATCGTAACCGTAACGCCTTTCACCTCGCTGCGTTCTGAGGGGAGGCGATCACGTTACGATTCCGATTAGTGTGCGTTGCAGTAGGGAGTTTAATACAAACCATTCTGAACGACTCGAGGCGATACGGTTACGATCCCTTTCCGTTCCCATTAGTGTGCTGAGACCTTAAAAGGTCATTAGATACCTATTGCATGGATTTTCTACGTGAAACTAATCCTACAGATTTTATATGTGTGATAATTTTTCCACTTAAAAATTAATCTATCTTCTCTTCCAGGACTTCCGCGCTCTTCTCAAATCGAAGTACATCCAAGGCCTCGAGATCCACAATGCCCACCAAGCTCTCAATAAAACTAAGGTCTTGGAGCGAGTCACCGACGCCAGAGCAGCCATCACCGCCTCAGGAGGTGGTCCCCTCTTCCTGGCTCTCCCTGCCCACCCTGAACTCCTCGCGAAGTACTACGACCTGCGGGCGCTGATGAAGAAGGTGGATCTTATGATGCTGCAGACACATGAATTGGGAGCCGTGAAGAAGATGACTTATCATCCGAGTCGGTTGAGCGGACTATGGGACATGATGAATACTGTGAGTACCTACCTTAATTAAGTTTGCTTAAACTACACTACATACATTTCGCGTACCTGCCTATATGTGAAATACTCTTGTATTAAGTAGGTATTGAGAAGGCTTAGTCATAGAACAGCTAGTGACCGATTGATAAGATCTAAGTACATATTGCAATGCCAGGAAAGTAACTCAATACAGGTAGCGTGTAATCAGATACAGCACTTAGTGTTTGTTATATAAACGACGTATTTTCATTGGAGAAGTTCAACTGGTTTTTATCCATTAATAGTGTGACTGTCAATCAATTTGAAGCCGAATTAAGAGCAAGGTACCATCAACAGAAGTTATACTTATGTATTTACAATAGATAATTTAAGCACCTACTTGTTAGATAAGTTTAGAAAGAAAAAGTTTAGTTTTTTTTTCTTGCGTTTCCCGCGTCTTATACCTACGCTTCTAACTTGGAGTGACTTGGGTCAGTTAAGTCTTTAGATTGTTTGTAACGATCCATAGATGGATATACAACTAATTAAATATAGTTGACCCTTGGCCAACGCAGACAGTGGGATTTTCGTTTCGGAAAATAAGATGTATTTTACAACAAGTTTACGACCAATTAATTGAATTGGTCATCAACTTGCGTAGGTAGAAATGCTTAAATGATCTTGTGAAATTAGTATTTTCTTTAACAATGTTTGAAGAAGATTTAGTAATATATTCATACATGTGAAGCTGTTATTTATGACATCAAACTAAATACTGAGCGTGGGAAATTGAATAATGATGAGACTCATAAATGCGCGGTCAAGTCATTTGTTTGCATATAAAATTATTAATAACATGAAACACATACCTACATTTGAAATCCACCTTATTATTTGTATTGTGACCGTCAGTTTATCAGAAGAACGGAACTAATTAGCAATAGAAATTGAATCTGCTAATTACGATAATTATTTTAAAATATTTTTGATCAATTTATAGTAATACTTATGGTCTTAGACATAGTCGATAAATGCCAGGGTATATTAATAAATGCATTGAATAATAAAATCTATATAATTTAATTAAACAATTAAAAATAATCTATCTCGAGTTACGATCACAGCTGGTGAAGGTGATCCGGTGCCCACACAAGATTACTGCACTGATCTCTATTACGAGGGATTAAGGTCTCTTTAGACGTAATTGAAATGTTAATTTTAATTGGTTTGCGAAGTTCAAGTCAGTAAAAGTAGGTCGAATATTGACAAGTGCATCCGAAATTGCTCAAAATTCTGCGATAGCAATAAATACATAGACATACATAATTTGATGAAATATTATTTCTTAATAAACTACAAATGATTTGCAAACTCTCTAGACTTCATTGGGTATTTTTTTTTCATTATATTGTTTTTTTTTATTATTTTTCTATTTTCAAATAGAGTTTCGATTAGACCTAATTCCTACGACCATTGTCGGTTTGATAGTTAGTTTATTTAATGTATTAGTTTTATTAAAGTTGAACAATCTTACACATCTTACACAACGCATTCATCTCCTTAAATCCCTCTAAGTCCGAATAACCTACATAAAGCGATTAATCGTAATTCCAGGACTCAGTAGTGGACCTAGCAGTGGGCCTCGGAGTGCCAGCCTCCAAGCTAGTCATCAGTCTTCCAGCCTCCGCCAAACAGTTCACCCTTCAGAACGAGACCCTCAGTACTCCCGGCAGCCCCACATTGGAGGATGAGCCCAAAGACATCGGGCAGGATGATCTGTGCCGGCAGCTACAGAAGGGAAGGTGGACGTTGGAGAGAGACCAGGACTTGTCAGCTCCTTATGCCTTCAAGTACGTAGATTTATATTGGAATTGAACCGGCTTCAAAAAAGTCAGAATTTCTACTTTGTGTATTTTTTAAATCTTTTTTAGTATGTGCTCTGACTGACAATAATGGGCCGATTTTAAATTAAATTTTTTTTTTCTCTAATTCGGAGTTATCAGTCTGGTCACCGATTATTTCTTTGATTTGTTTGCAATTAGCAAGTGGCAACTCTGGTGACTTAACTTTTAGGGCGCCTATGATAAACAGTCTCTAATCAAGAACTTTTTGACCCTTACAGCCATCTGTTCTGACCTGACCTGCCAAGGAACAAAGATAACAAAATTCACCTCTTACAGGGACAAGACCTGGATCGCCTTCGAAGACGCATCCTCAGTTGATGTGAAAGGCAAGTACGCCAGGGTCCGCGGTCTGGCTGGCCTGGCTCTGCATGGCGCGAACAGAGACGTGGAGAATCCATGTGGACCTACCCTCAAGACGTCACTCGCCAAGGTCTTGAATCAGCAGAGCAGGGCACCTAGGGCTGCTATATTGAGGTAAATGTTATATCAAGGTTTGAGTATTATCAATATCAGTCGGTAAAAAGTCCACTATTTAATAATTAGAAGCCACTGTTGTAGTAAATGGATACACTCGTACACCCAAATACTGAAAACATTAGTAAATATTTGGGAGTAAATGCTCCCAAATATTACCAATTTAGGATGTTCTTACCTATTGCTTTTTCTATAAACAAACGTCAAATAATATCGTAGAGATAAAGTAACTACCACTTACATTAAGTACGCCTCAGTATTTGGGCATTATTGCAAGCAGGCATTAACTATGATGTACCTAAGTAAGTAAATAAAGGATGTGATAAACATTCAACCTGTGATTATACATTGTTTTTTTTAAATAGCAATGTCTGTATCATTTTGCCACTAATGGTGGGCATCCACGCTACGATCAATCGTTACGATCAGACGGTACAGTTCGAACGGTACCGATAAATCGTTACGTGGATGTTGTAAAACTGTACAGTTTCGTCCGATTTTTTAGGACGGTGCAGTCGAACGGAACAGTATGAAAATTTCAATTGATTAATCGGAATCGGACGAACTGTACCGTCTGATCGTAACGTGTATGCGCTCGTCAGTTTTTATGTTCAGTTTTGTTGTCACTTTCAGGGCGAATATTAATCCAACAACTGCTAAAACGTCGTCCGTCGAAGCCTCAGAGCAATTATCTTCCTTCTATGGTCGAAGCCATCGCTGACACGTGTGCGTCGGCACCGTTTATTGTACCGTCTGATCGTAACGATTTCTCGTAGCGTGGATGGCTTGTATGCCGTGTACGATAAACTGTACCGTTCGAACTGTACCGTCTGATCGTAACGATTGATCGTAGCGTGGATGCCCACCATAACATTTTTAAAGGCTTCCGTTCAAAGACACCGTGATACCGTGTCACTTATTATTATCTCAAATATAACATAACCGTTCAACTCCAAAGTCTATGTATATATAAATTACTCTATGAATTCCCAGGTCTTTGGAAAATGAGATCCTGTCAGCTCCGAGCCACGCGCGCGCTCTGGACGCCCTGCAAGTCTCTCCTTACAGAATAACGCAAATTGTCGACTCCGACGGCGTTATACATTCTATCAGAGAGGTAAAATGTAGTTTCTGATTGTGACCCTACTTCTGAGCCCTTATGGTACCTATTTTTGACATATGAAATAGCATTTTGTTGCAGTTAATACCTACGAGTCTTTTAATCCCCACTTCAGCACTACATTTGTAAATGCAAAAGACAATGACTCTGTTTGTTGCGCATTTACGAATAAACCTAACCGTAGTTATTTTATTTACTTACTAGGTACTTTGCCTAAACCACTGAACCTATTTTGATGAAATTTGGTAGAGATAGACATTTTGTGCGAATCACATGCGTAGGAAGCCGCGGGGAGCAACTTGTATGAACATTTTGTCTTTGTATTGGTTTTTGACCTGTGTTTTACATTTCCAGGACACCCGTACGGAGTTCTCATGCTCCCGTCAGGGTTACTTCGTCCACCCCCGATCCTGCGCTCGGTTCTACCGATGTGTTAAATTCGACCAACTTTCACCCGAATATACCGTAAGTACCTACACTATTCTTAATTCAAATACAATTATCTAATACAAAAATACCTAAAAAATTCGTCTGTACCTACAGTGGATCTTGGTACGAGTTCACTACGCCTGTCCGAAACATATTTCAACTTGAAAAATCTTAATAAAAGTTACGACACCGGCAGGATTCGAACCTGCGTCGATACAAGCGATCAACCTTAACGTGTTACTTCACCACTCGGCGACGGTAACATAATTAAATAATGATCCATCTATCCAGGTGTTCGAATTCGACTGCCCAGCTGGCTTGGCATTCGACGCTCGCTACGAAGTGTGCGTATGGCCCGGAAGCCTACCCGACTCCCAGGCCTGCCCGGGATCTTCAGAGATCGCGCCCGTGCCCAGGACTAGATTTATCTGCCCAGAACATGAAGGTAAACCTCATAGATATAGAGATTGATTAACGCTTTATTGCACACCACATCAAATTACAGACACACAGAGCAGTTGAAGTGAAGTCACTCATTTATTACTTGTAATCCAGTTGAATTAAGTTTATGTGTGGCTGTGTGTTTAGGAATATCAGGAATAAAGTCATCGGTTTGTGTACTTAAATAGGTACTTATTATCCTAGTAACCTATGTTATTAATGCAAAAGATTCTGAGATAAGAAAATACGTGTGTTACCCCACACGCAATTAATTTAAACCGTCTCCGACTTGATAAAAAATATTTTTCAAAATCAAAATTGACGCAACAATCTGTGAATATACATAAAAAATATGTACCTACAGTGAAACATAGAACCTTGTTTTTTTGAAGTCGGTAAAAAATTACAAACGTACAGCGGAAAATAGAACCTCCTTTTTCTTAAACACTTTTTAAACTATCGCGACTTGGAAACATATTTATAAATACTTATTATTTCAATACACGATTAAGTAACGATAGTATTTATAAATATGTCTTCTATTTTTAAGTCTGTTAAATATTGCGTTTTCCCAGGCTACTACGCTGACCCTGAGAACTGCCGCTGGTTCTTCGCCTGCCTGGACCACGGGAAGGCTCCGCTGACCGCGTACGAGTTCCGCTGTCCGTTCGGCCTCGGCTTCGACGCTGAGAGGCTGAAGTGCGACTGGCCGTGGCTGGTGCCAGCTTGCGGGAACATCGCGAGATACGAGGCAGAAGTACACGGGTTCTCTGGTGCTACTCTCACTGGTAAGTTCCTATTAAGTTCTAATTATCTATTAGTATGCAAGTGGTCAACTGGTGACGAAGTTTTTAGGCTGCCTGAATCATGATTGAACGACTTTAAAAACCGCGTTCGACAATGTAACGAGTTCTGCAAAGCACCGACTTACTGGTAGTTGAAATTCAGACAACTTTGAAACAGAGCACCATTAGTATTGTGTGCTACTACACACTTTTTGAAAAGAACTCTTAGCTGATTCTAGCCGTATTCAACTTATTCCATAATTTCCTAAAATTAAAATTAACCGTGCATCAATCAAATCCAAAAAAACCTACAAGTTTTACAAACTACCTATGTGATTTGGCTGATCGATATCCGTCGCTTAGCTACCAATTTCAATTGATGTCTTCTTTACCCTAATAAAAGTTGAAGAGCTTTAATCAGTATTTGATATGACATCCGTGTACGGAGTAGTAATTTATAAGACTTGACAAAATGCGGTGGAAGTCTTCAAAACATGCTAAAGGCTTTCAAGAAGCCAAAGCCATCTTGAATGACCTTTTGAAGAAAAATAATGCAGAACAAAAACAACGAATAAAATGTAAAATTATTAAAACTGTAACTTAGCGTTAATTTATTGGCTTTGTAATTCCAAATCACATCGTTTTCTTCCAGGCGCAGCAGGATTTCAAGGCCAGACAGCAGATTCAGTCAACGTAGCGGCCCACCAGAGCCTCGTCTCTGGAGCCACTGTCAATAACCTGGTCGGCATTCAAGGTGGATTCCTCACACATGGAGACGCCTTGGACTCGAACTTCATAGCTTCCCAGGAACTTCAGAACGGAGCTCAGCAATACCAAATAAGCGGAGGTGCTAACGGAGAATCTACCATCTCTCAAGGATCTGGTTTCACAAACGGCCTGGCTTACCAAACTGGACAAGCCAGTAACATAGGTTTAGTGCAAGCGACAAAGTACAATGATGGACAGAAGTATACTAGCGGTTCTCTTATTCTGGACGAATACAGACTACCCACTAAGAAGCCTTCAGGACGTGTTGCTGGTAACGCTCAAATAATAGGAGTTAGTCAAGGTGGTGCCTCAAATGCTAATGTTTATACTGGATCCTATACAGCAAATGCAGACCAAAACGGTTACAACGGCTACTCCGCTGGATCCCTTTCAGGAACTGGTCAAACTGCGTACCAAAGTAGCAATTACGATGACGCAGACCAATCAGGTGCGTACGTTCACGACCCAACTGGTGATACAGCGGAACCGTACAAACACGTAGACTCTCCTGTAGAACCATACATCCATCAGAGCTTAGGCTACAAAGACTCTAGCGAGTACTACGATTATGGACGTTACAAGGGTTCCTACGATGGTCAATATGAAGGAAAATACTCGGGAGGTAACAATGGACAGTACACAGAAGGTAACTCTGGAGCGTATGTTGAGAAAAACAGTTATTCAGGATCTAATGACAATTCTGGAGCATATGTTGAGAAAAACAGTTATTCAGGATCTAATGATAATTCTGGAGCATATGTTGAAGCTGCCGGTGGATACAACGCAGGTGCATACAAAGCTGATTCTGGATCAACCGTTTACAATACTGACGATTCCGGTGCCTATAATGCTGATAACTCTGGAGCTTACAATGGGGATTATTCTGGATTCAAGGCATCCGGCGCATACACAACGGGATATTCTGGATCTAATGGATATACTGCTGATAATTCCGGAAACGCTGGATATGCTGGTTCCAATGTATACAAAGCCCAAAACTCTGGTGCATACAATGCTGGCTACAGTGGAGCATACACACACGATAACTCTGGAGAATACGTAGCTGGTGTATACAGAGCTGACGGACACATTGGAAATGGTGGTGCCCAATCAACGAGTTCCTTCAACACTCAGAGCTACAGTCAGGCCAATGCTGGTAACTACCTCAGCGATTCTAAAGCATACACTGGCTCATCTCACACCCTTACAGCTGGTGCAATCAATGTAGGTCTGGTCGGAAAAACAACGTTGGTTGACGCTGACTATAGCAACCAAAACAACTATCGTGGGCAGGCCTACACTCAAAGCGTTTCCCACCAAACTTTGCACCCAGGACAAGTTTCGTTCGTGTCTCAACCAGCAGTTTCCATCACCCACGTTGGAACAGACGAGAATAACCTTGATGGTTACGGATATGTTACCACACCCACATCATCTGGTGTTCCTACAACTGCCACACCTTTTGCCGTTACCACGGCTATTCCTGCTGTTACTTATAAAACAACATTCCTTCCTGAAGCGCCTAAGTCAAGCATTAAACAGATATTCGGGTACACACAACCTGCTGTGACCGTTGTACAACCGACCGTTGTTGCTGTGAAGCAACAGTACTTTTCCCCTCAAGTGCAGACGACCAGTAACAACCAAGGACTCAATTACCAATACGAGAGCAAAGACTACGCTGCAATTAATGCTAACAGCCAATCAGCGTCAAGTTATAACAGTCAATCTGGATCAAACTACAACAGTCAATCTTCTGGAGCAGTCAAGGTAGAATCGGGATATGAATATTCGAAACCCAGCATTAAATTCGAAGACGGGCTTACTTATACCACGGCAGCACCAGCTGTAACAGTTACATCCTACAAACCACAAGGCTTCGCCCACAGTCAACAAACCCTTCACAAGACTGAGTCCGTTGGCTATCAATACTCGACTCCAACACCAGTAACTGAACAGCCCTTCAAGAAGTTAGTAGCTTACACTACTGGACCAGCCGTAACTAGTTTTGCTCAGCCCACAGTTTCTTCTTATCCTCAATCTTACAGCCATCAGACACTCCATAAGGTAGAAGCTAGTAATGTCCAAGTACCTTCAGTTGAGTTCGGATCTACTGGTTACACATCTGGGGTTACCTACGAACAGCCCCAAGTGGAGGTCCAGTATACAACAGCTTTGCCAGCTATATCAGTGCAACCCGCGGTATCGACTTACCAGCCCCAAGGTTTTAGCCAACAGACACTGCATCAAGTAAATGCTGGAAGAGTTCACACCTACACTCAAGATACATCTTCTGGATATAAATACGAGAAGCCGGCCATCAAGTTTGAGGAACAAAATGTTTACAAATACTCTACACCCCAACCTACTGTCATTCAATACTCTACTCCAGCTCCGGCAGTTGTATCGACTTACAAACCGCAAGTGTTCAGTCAGCAAACTGTGCACAAATTTGAACCAAGACCTTTTGTAACTGTTTCCTCAACACCTACACCTATAGTGCATTATGAAGCTAAGCCAACCCCAGTTACCATTTACCAAAACCCGATTCTACAGTACACTCAGCCTAAGGTCACTCCAGTCACCTACGTACAGCCAACTTATCAACCTCAGGCGTATAGCCACCAAACAATTCACAAATCAGAAAGTAAAGTATACACGCCTTCAATTCAAACTGGGAGCTACGAATATACGAAATCTACTAGCTTTGAAGAACCGAAGACAGTCTTCCAATATACTACACCAGCACCTGCCATTGTCTCTACCTATCAGCCAGCTGTACAGACATACCAACCGGCAGTAACCACTTTCCAACCAACTGTAACTTACCAACCCCAAGTTTACAGTCACCAGACATCCCATAAAGTAGACACCAGCAAAATCAAGACCTTCTCTCAAGCTGAATCAGGTTACCAATACTCTCAGCCAGCTGTGAAATTCGAAGAGGCTCCACAGACTGTTTTGACTTACTCTACTCCAAGTCCTGTGGTTTCTACGTATAAGCCACAGTCATTCAGCCACCAAACGATACACAAAGCTGAAAGGCAAAAGTTCGTGTCTTCAACACCTTTACCGCAGGTGGATATAAGTTATCAAACAGCAGCTCCTGTGACCACATACCAGAACCCTATACTTAAATACACACAGAAGGTAACTCCAGTTACTTATGTTAGGCCAACAGCAACCGTTTCCACACAAACCTACCAACCGATTGTACAGAAACAACAAGTAAGCCATGTTCAATTCGGTAATCAAGATGCATCTGAACAATCTTATGAACCAAACGTTCAATTGAACCAGGGTTACACGTACAGTCAGCCGGAAATCCAAAGCAATACCGCAAGAAAAGCTTATTCAGACGCTAGTGTTGTCTCTCATCAGACTTTCCATCTAGCAACAGGCGAATATGATTTAAAAAACAAATACGAATCAGGACAAGACGCTGTTTTCGTATCCACAACTCCTTCTAATTTAGCATACGAAGAACATTACTCAGAATATGAAGCTCCGAGGAAAATTGAATCCTACCAGGCACCTGAGTACATCCCACCTAAGACAGAATACCAACAGTCATACTCAGTAGTTTCCTCTGCTGCTCCAATTGTGCAGCAAAGTTACGTTCAAACTCAAGAGCAGTACGTTAAACCTGTAGAGTACTTTCAAACTTACGAAACTGTACAGAAGACCATTCCAGCTCAAGTATCTTTCAGCACTTCTCACGTAACAGAGCCCAAGAGAATCGAATCCTATCACGTCTCTAGCTTCCCAGGAACAAAAACTGTGATCAACTACAAACAAACTTATGAAAACCCGGAGATTCAGGTTCAATACAAGAGTGAAGATTACCTGCCGCCAGTAGTTTCTACTGAAGCTCCAGTTGTAACCAGCACTTACAGACCCCAAACATACTCTACTGCCTCCACCACTCGGGAGTATTTACCTCCTATCACCAAGGAATACTTGCCTCCTTCCACAACTACTCGCGAGTACTTGCCCCCCGCTGAGCCAGAATACAAAGAGCGCGAGTACTTACCACCTGTAGAAAATGCGAGAACAGTTTACAGAGTGAAATCGACTACACCTGCCTATCAATACACAGAATCTACCACAGGGTACAAGGCATCAGAGTACTTACCTCCAGTAGAAAATGATTCTAATGTAGTCAATTTCGAAAGTTTTGGTTTCGACAACTTAGAAGCAACTGCTGCTCCTAAAATAAGATACAATCCTTATCAAGAGGTCAGAGTTACCCAAGATGTTACAGCGAGACCGCTTCAAAGGAAACCGAATATTGTTGTCGAGACAGCCAAGTCTAATCTTCTTGGTTTCGGTACAGTCGGACCTGACGCTGGTCTAGTATCTCCGGTCACATACACGACTGCTGCACCTATTATAGTATCTTCAACTTCAAGGCCAATCGTAAAGTCTACAAGCCAGATTCCTTATAGATTCGTAGAATCAACGACGTACAAGGCTCCTGAATATTTGCCGCCATCTGACGAAGAATTAAACATCGAAAGCTTTGGAGCAAAGAGTGTTGATCAGACATCAAGAGGTAGATACAATTACCAAGAAAACGCTGCGGTCGTTTCAACATATGCGCCCGTTCAGAGGAAGCAAAACATAGTTGTGCAAACTGCAAAGGCTAACCAAGGATTAGCATCCCAAGTTTCTTACACAACGTCGACTCCAGATGTGTCTAGTGCTGAAACATACACTGTAGCCCCTAAGAGAGTATCCACCACGTACGCTTCAGAAGAACAAGGTTTATATGAAGTTACGCCTCAAGCACCTAGACGTAGAAACAAACCGAAAGTAGCTGTTGTGACCAAAATAAATGACTTCAACCCACTGCTTGTACGCAAGTTAGGCGCTGTATGTAGCTGCCAATCTCCCGTTTTAGTACTCAAAGGCACTAGACCTAACACTCCTGTGCCTAGGGACTTCGATGACTACAGCAATGATTACGAAGACGGACGTGGAGATATAGGAAACTACGAATGGGCTCGGAAATCTGCCAGAAATCAGAGACCAAAGGTTACCTCTTCTGTCGCCACGTCAACTTTCAACCCAATAATCGTTCCTGATGACTCTTACTACCAAGACTACCAGGACTCTAGCAACTTAGAAATTGATGTTACACCTAAAAATGCCGAGGTTGTTGTATCAAGCACCCCGGCTGTAACTTCAACTCAAAGAGTAGTGAGAATACGCCCCCGCGTAAAGGCTGTGACTGCCGCGCCAACGTACAGAACTGTGCTGCTCAACCAAGAAGTATCTTCCACCGTTGCTCCCAGTGAAACTGTTGAAATAGAATCGCAATCGTTCGATCGTTACGGTCCTGGTGGATGGAGAAGCAGAGACGAGACCCTGCAAGGTTCTGTAGACTGCAAGCGAGCTGGACTCTTCCGGCACCCGAAACAGTGCAACAAGTTCTACGCTTGCAGATGGGACTGTACCAAGCAAAGGTTTACTCTCCATGTCTTCAACTGCCCCGTGCAACTCAGTTTTGACCCTAGTTTAGGAGCTTGCAACTGGCCCAGCCAAGGACCCGCGTGTCAGGGCGACACACTTCTTACCAACACGCTGTAAGCATGTCATGCGTTGCCAATCTCAACGTGCCATCGAAACGATATTGTGATAATATTGTAATCACGAATTTTCTTCATAACTCGATGTCTCTTTTCCTTGTTCTAGTTGCTTATTTATTTGTTTCATTTGTTAGTTATTTCATAGTTACCTATTTATTAATCATCAGCTTCAAGCTTGCCAAGAATGTCGCGATTATCGAAATTAAAGTTACCATTTTCTAGTTCATAAAGCATGTTACGTTGTAAAATAGTGAAGTCATTTTTATATTTTTATAAAATAAATATAGATACGCTGTAATTGTAAATATATAATTTTATTCAAACAAATTTGTATTATTTCATGTCAAATTCTTAAAAATAGCAAAAAATACACTTATAATAGTAAAATAGTAGCAGATTATGTGCGATAACAATAAATGCATATTCAAAAGCCAAGAGTTAGATGTTCAATGAGACTGGTTTCTCAACAGCGGCCAACGCGTCTTTGTACTTCGAGAGTACAGGGTTCACCTCTTCCTCAATAAACTCTGTCACCTGTTCCGGCGCTCTGCCGATAAATGTCGACGCGTCCAAAATCTTTTCCAATTGCGGAATGATAGGCGCAAAGTACACATCGCTCTTGACGCGTTCGATCAAGTCGTTATCTTTGCCATGCTGCTTCACCTGAGCCCCGGCTTCGTGAGAAAGCACTCTGATCTTCTCGTGGCAGACCTGGCGGTCACCTCCGGCTTGCACCATGGCCATAATGATGTTCTCCGTGGCCATGAACGGCAGCTCTTGTGCTATATGACGCGCGAGTACTTTAGGGTAGACCACCAAACCTTGACAGATGTTTAGTAAAGTTAGGAGAGTAGCATCAGCGGTTAGGAATGCCTCAGCAAGGGTCAGACGGCGGTTAGCAGAGTCGTCTAAAGTACGCTCTAGCCACTGAACAGCGTGGGTGTTCGCTGCGTTAGCGTGTAGAGTGATTAAGTGACGAGCGAGCGCGCAGCAACGCTCAGACCTCATAGGATTCCTCTTATAAGGCATAGCGCTCGATCCAATCTGCGACGCCTCAAACGGCTCCTCAAGCTCCTTCCTCGAAGCCAGGATACGGATATCCGAGCACATCTTGTGCACAGTCGCGCCCAGGCTAGATATAGCAGAGATAACTTCAAGGTCGACCTTTCTGGAGTAGGTTTGTCCGGTGACAATGTACCGTTTATCAAAGCCTGCCAGTTCAGCTACGCGTTTGTCTAATGCTCGTACTTTCGAGCTGTCTCCCTTGAAGAGTTGTAGGAAAGAGGCCTGGGTGCCGGTGGTACCTTTCACTCCTCGGAAGCGCAGGTCGTCCCTAGCTCTGGAGAGTGCTCGCTCGTCCATGAGGAGGTCGCTGAGCCAGAGAGACGCTCTCTTGCCAACAGTGGACAGCTGTGCTGGCTGGAGATGGGTAAAGCCGAGGATTGGCAGAGATCTGAAACATGATAGTTTTTGTTGAAAAGAAGGCACGCGGTGTCCTCTACTCAAAAATCGTAATCTAGAGGATTTCTTGTTTCATTGAAAAATCATAATATTACTAATTCCTATTTAGATAAGAAAATTATAATTTTCATTACTCATACACGGAAAGTACGCACGAAGTTGCCTGATTATAGGGTTCAAAGTAGCATTTTCTGTCCCTAGGGAAAACAAGAACTTTCCTGCCCTAGGGCAGGAAAGTAAATAACTGTCAAATGTCAACTTCATTTTTGACATTTCTTTTGTGGCATGTCGATGCATGCTAAGTGTTCAAGTTCTTCTAACTCAATCAGATGCTAGATATTATGTCTCTCTTGCACGAATTTGTGCTTCTCTAGCACTAATTATATTATATTTATTTATTTTATTTTATTTATTTAAATTTTTTCATCATCAAAAAAAAACTACCGGTAGAATGCCTACTACTTTTATAGCCATTCTACCAGTCAGTATTTTTTTTTAAATCTGGAACGCAGCTATGCCATGCCATCGTTAGCTGCTTTTAGTCAATATTAAATAAACTAGTCGATTTAAAAAAAAAGCGAGACAGCTAATTTTCGTTCGTGTGTGAAATTTAAATGTTACATCAATTTTTTTGGTAATTTCCTCATATTCGTAATGAAAAGCAGAGTGCTTACCTCGGGGAAAAGGCTTTTCTATGCACTCGAACCATTATCGCACTCGCTGACGCTCGCGCGATAAACCATCTCGTGCATAGAAAAAATGCCTTTGCCCCCTTGTATAGCAATCTACTATTACTCAATCAATCCATAATATAATATTTACAGTTGTGTGTAAAAAAAACTCTTTAGTAGTTCATGACGTATTTGAGTCGTTTCATGAAGTCACGAGTTCAAGTTCATCATTAAACTATACAGGTACCTACTCGTAGGAAGCTATAAAATACGAGTATAATCAACAAGGGTCATATGACGAATTAGGCATCTAATGGTCGAGCGAGGTCCTCCCTCGTACATAGTAAACAACAGTTAAACCAGTTACGGTTGATAGTTTGGCCAATCAAGACGTTATTGTATGCTAAGCGAGACATGCGCCAATCTGTTACAATCTTACTGCCTTTGTCTAAGTGCGCAGGCAGGCGTGACGGCTGAATTTCATACACATTAAACATTAATCAAACATTGGATTTTTCCTTTCGAAAAGTTTATCTTTATCAGTTTTAAGGGTAAAGGAAAACAACTAACACGTGAGAGAACCCGCGGCATTAGCCAAGCACGTATTGTCTTGTGAATATGGCCGGCTAAGCTGAGAGGGTGGTTTAGGTGCTGGGTAAGCCTATTTCATCTCAACAATATCCCAGGCACTACAGTGTCCCGTTACGTGTAGGCAAAGATTGCATCCTGACGCTGTTTAAATCGTCTACTTAAGATCTATGGGCCTGAGTTTATTAGAAGTCTCAGGATCTCGACTTGTCGCCTAACTTCAACGATCTATCAAGAACGTTACGAGTACTTCAACAAGAACTAAGACTCACTTGTACTCATCAGCAAACTGCGCCAGCCTGCTGATGACCGCAGCAAGCCGTGGAAGGAGTAGCTCCAAGCCGTGCTTCAGTACGATCAGATCGGTGTTGTCGCCGACGTAGCACGACGTCGCGCCGAGGTGGATGATGGGAGCTGCTTTAGGGCATCTGTTGATGAAATCAGAAATTTATTGACATGATACATTGAAATATAAAGAAATGAAATGATAATAAAAATACAAGTGGTAAAATAAAAGTATTAAATCGACTTCAATTGAAAACAAAGAGAGCAATTCTTGCACTCTGGAGATACATTTATGTTTATAGCTCCAAAGATCCTCAAGAGATCCAATTTTTTTAAATTAAATAGATTTTTAATGGGACCGCCTCCCGAAGTGGTCCCATTTTTGGGACCCCCTCGGGTGTCTACTTTTTTAATTTTTTTTTATAAGTGATACCTACCTCTCAGCCAGGGTGTGGACGTGAGCCATGACGTCATGACGGACCTTCTTCTCGTGCTCAGCCGCGGAGTCGAAGTCGATGTCGTGGATCGCGCCTTCCAAATCTTGGATCTGTTCATCCGTGATGTCTAAGCCGAGTTCCTGGAAAATATAAATAAGGGCTTTAGAGATTTTGATGTTGTTTTTGTTGTCAAGATGCAGATGCACAACACTTTATAGTCCTACGGTCTTATTCATCTAGTAAACTGGTGGTGCTGAGGGGTTGCCTTATTTTCCTGTCACTCGAATGTAAATATTTTTGATTCTTAATTTGTCATTTTAATTTACTTTAAGTTAAAGTACCTAAGTTTAGAACAGAATATACTAGAATAGATAAAGATTTATTTTCTTTAACTAAAACGGCTATTAAATATGTTGCTATCTATTTTCATTGACAAATCTTAATTACAACGGGGCTAGAATATAGTTTTTTACGTTGGCTAAATTCTCTAAGTTTAATACAGTTACCAATTTAGAGGTCAGTAAAAATATTTAGGTTACTCCAACGTTAAATGAAATAGAAGCTTAGGCGATAGTACTTTGTTTAAACAATACCATAAAGAACCACACCTCTATTTCCAAGACAATAGAGTTTAAAATCCATTTGAAAAAGCAAACTACAGTGCAACCTGCCCTACTAATTCACCGAAGGAGATAAGATTAGCTAGTTTGTGATAACACAATCACCAAGATATGAAGTCATCCAGTTACGGGCAACCTGTTAGCAAAAACAGACACAAAGACAAAAGGAAGTGATTTTGACAAAAAGACAGTGGAATAAAAGTGAAAATGGTGTCCGTACAGACGATAGCAACGATTGTGGTCAAAGCCTTCAAGATTGTAAGTTTTCTTTGTTTTTAGGAAAGTGTGACGAATTTGCCGACGTGACTGCGATACAGTTATAGTAAATTGATAAATCGATTACAGAATAAACAATTTCGGTTGAAGGTGAACCATGAACTTGCACTATTAACTTTGTTGAATAGAATACCTACGCACTTGTGCAACTGGATTGAAATCATAGGCTCTGATCTGAGTCATTGTAAAATTCAAGACACAATCTTCCATTGTTCTATTTAATTAAATGATTCCAATTAAATATGTCCCAAAGGAATTAATTGTTAATGTGAATAATGCGCGTGATTCATTAAATATGAACCTTGTTCTTATTTGTGTTCATATTAAAACATGACTGTTACTAGGTATTTAGGATGAAGCATTTAACCGCTGAATCTTTTGTCATGAAAACAATTGATCATCACAGTAAAAAAATATAGACTCAACTTGCCTATGCCTAAACCTACTTAGTTTTACACTGCTCTATTATACTGGTGTGATGGATAGGAAAAAAAATCCTCCGCACAATTCTCAAAGGTTCCTAATCCTAAAATCTTAAGGGTTGGAAAAAAATTGAGCTTTGATTTATAATACTCCTATAGCTTAACGTCGGCTAAATCTATCTATATTTCTATTTAAGTGTCCAGTCCAATGTAGATAAATTTTCAAATTAGGTAATATAAACTACATATTTACAAATTACAATAATCTTTTCAATTTATAGTCAAGTTTATCTGTAAGTCATTTGTTTGAAGACCTACCTCCTAGAGGGTTCATGGTTAAAGTGTCTTATGGTTTTTTTGGTTCTGTTTTATAGATTCGTATATTTATAGCAAAAAAAACAAACAGTTCAGGTTATAAAACGATAAAACGGCCTCATTCTCTATCAGATAACGGCACACCTCATTGATATTAATAAACGCTTAGCTATTGTACAATGCTATTTTAAAACTTTGTTATTCAACAAATTTAAAGTTGCCACTTTTAGCACTTACCTACTTCTGATTGAGACCATATTTTTTAATTCTGTAAAAAAATTGTCTCCATTTTATGTCATAAAACACCCTTTTTGACGAGCCAAATAAATACTATTGTTATTAGCATAGATAAAAAACTATGAGTAATTTGTTTATTTTTTTGATGAACCATAATAAGCGCCTGCACTTCGTCAGCAGGTTTAGGTATGTTACCTACATAAATACATTTTCCTTATTTATTAACATAATTCATGCTTTTTATGAATGAACAAAGTTTCTAGTGAATTAACCACTAGACTTATGGAAACAATAAAGATGGCTTTCAGGGAATCGACATTCGGCTGATATGACAGCAAAAGAAAAAAAAACAAAGTTTTGCTGACGTCATCATGCCAAACTTCACTACGTTTCGGCAGTGTCGTTACGTTTCAAATTCAATCAATCATGACGCGATGACGGATAAGACTAACTACATGTTCAACAGAACAGTGTACAGAGCCCTTGGACCACACAAACACATTGCAAAACAGCACACCTTATCAGATAGCACGTTACTCATAGAACAGGTACCTACTGCGAGTACTCTGCGGTTGGATTGACTCATTCACTGACTAATATTCTGACTAACTTAACTTGACGTTTACTGGAATACTCCATAGAAATCGGGGTACTAGCACCATAAAGCTACTTTAGTTATGTTTAACAACTATGATAGAATAATCGTTTTTGAGACTAAATTTTCACTTGAATAATGAGCGATGATTGAATGAACTGCTAGATGAGTACCTAGCTTACAAACGCGATGCAAACCATCAAGTAACGCGTAGTCACTGCTTCAAAAAACGTCGTGTGCATGCTCTGATATATAAACGATGCCAACCGTAAATCATTGCAATCTAGATCACATCACGGTCTCAGTCCAGTGCGCATGCGCAGCACAATAGCAATCCCAGGTGACGGCAAATTGTCTATTTACCTTGAATAAGACTATTATGTCGACGTGATCGGACTTATTTAAATAACTGTTGTGATTCCTTGCTCTGTTGATTGACAGACCTAGGCCTAAATGAAACATATAATACTAAAATTTCTGGAACCGCATTGATATCAATAAAAGAAAGACCACGTTAAAAGTATCGCTGGTGTAATGAGCAGGATTGCACCCTTGCTACGATGTTTGTTTATTTCACTGCTTGTTCTTAATCTAAAATGTAAAAAAATAAGATGATTTTCATCTACAACCCCATTCAACTCTACAAATATATGACGAACTCTGAATCCACAAATGACTAGTCCATGATCTACAAATTGAATGAACTTTTTTTTTATTTTATTTAATATTTAATATTAAAGTAAGACCGTACATTTTGTTGAAAACCATAAAAGATAACCGTATACCTCTACCATCGTCCGCTCTACAAGTAATTAAACTCTTAATTCATTTCAGACCGATTTTGCAGACACGACAGGATATTTGAAAACATAAACAAACACAGGAAATCTCAATAGGCGAAACTATTGGCGACAAACAAAACAAAAATCGAATAATCAAAACAGCTACTCGGATGTTGACTTCATAATTGTTTAAACTGTCTCTTCCTGTCGTAGCGACGATTAAATTATATGCAGCTGCTGGAAGAGTAGTGAAAGTAGAGAACGCAACATTTAATTTAAAATATTCCTGTATAATATCACTCTTCATTCATTTATGAAACAAGTGAATATTTTAAATATTTTAAATTTCGAATTTTAGATTGGTTGGTAGTGATATTATATAGGGTGAATACCCATACAACCCCAACCTGTGTATATCAAATACTTATGAGCATGAAGGTAGGTACACAATTTTGTAAGTATTTGTCCATACCTCTGGCCTCTGACCCCCTAGGCATCTCTATATGACCTAAACACCCTTAAACGATCTGAAATGATTAGTCCTCTGTGCCTTCGAAAAATGTCCGTTATCATTATCATTCTAAACTAACTATAATTCTATCTTAATAAATAAGACTTAAGAGGTTATTATTATATCATCAATCTACATTACACAACGGACACTGGTGATTTAGTTTCTAAAATAAAATATAATCTGAGGGAAAACTGCAATATGATTAAGTGTTTCTATAAAATTGACCTAATCAACTAATTAAATCATTAATCAACGTAACTAACTCTAACATTAATTTTTTTAATAACTACAAAACACTAAAACTAATTAAGTACTGGTAAAGTTATTAAGGAATAGATAGATGAGATTAACACTTATTATTGCAAATAAAATTACCTTGTGTGTCGTTGGCTACTTGCTCATACGAACGAGTGTGATCAAGTGATCACTGATCATCATGCAAGAGCCAAGTTGGGCTACTACTCTCTAGAGCTCTGGCTCTGCTTAACATTACTCTATGGTCATTGCCCGCTTCTGACTGTATTGACTCCTGACCTGCCTAATGAAGTTAACAATTAACTGGATGATGACTGAAGGTGCTGTAATTGCTTATGACGATAAGCTGGGTTTCTAGACAATATGCTTCTAGGCAATTTAGCTCCTTAGTTATTTTTGTAACACGTTGTATGCCCCGGACGCACTACCTCGTCCTGCTGCTCCGCCGCCGCGGCGGCGGAGCAGCAGGACGAACCGGAGGACCGGGCCTTGAATGGGTTATACACTATCTAAGCAAAAATAATCATTTTCATACTAAATATTGATACGATTAAAGGTCCAAAGACGATGTTAAAAAGTTAAAGCAAAAAAAAGTGTTCAACCAAATTAAATTTCTTAATAGAGTAGTTTCCTGCACTTTCGGGATGCATTTCTGTTAATAACGGATACTAAAATCTAATAATAATTGCGATTTGAATTGGATTTTGCGATTGTACGTCAAGAGTAGTTAGATAGATAGACCTGCCTAGCCTACACAAAGCGATGCTGAAAACTCTAATCACGTAAATTGTATCTTTAATTTTATTGATGGTTAGTTTACCCACATGAGACACTAATTAGATACGATGAAACTTGCTCACTAGAGAACTTAAAAGATTTTATGATGATTTTACGTTCGAGAATTTAACTGATAGAGATTATAATGGACTATCTCACTAAGTGAAGCAGTAATAAGTGGGTGGTCTAGGGAATAAACTTTGCTTTGTAGATTATGAAATTCTTAACACGATCCAATGTTATCAGAAAACCAATAAGTATTACTTATTGACTATAGTAAATATTATGTCATTTGTAAGCAGTAGGATAAATTACGGAAAAAGTTTTAAATAACATTTCAATCTAGCCTCGTAAATTGAAATATGATGCCGACTGTATCCCAGGGAGCGGTAGACATTTTCTTCAAATTTTGGAAATCGCTAAGAATTTAGACAGAGTCAAAATTACCTATTCCAAATTCGAACCATTTCGTCCAGAAATAAAACGATTCTGTGTAAAAGCCAACATGTTTACTGAATTAGATCACGTCAAATTGTTTTGATGAATAGAAGTTTTTGTTAGTTGTTTTGACAATTTTACTTTGTTGCGAGGTTATCTGATTGTCCAATGTCATGATCTCTGTTTTGTGGCGATTTGATAAGTGATGGATTGCCTATTTTAGTTTTATTTTTATTCATTGACAAGTTGCGGCACATGATTTCTATAAGAGCAGTTTATTTCTGAAAACCAAATGAAACTACCAAACACAGCCAGAAAGAGAGAAAGAGATAAAGAAAGAAAGAAAACATTAATAGATAAATACAAGATGCCGCTAATTTTCAAGGGAATCTTAAAACTTCTACCAAAACTCAAACTCTATCAAAACGGATACCGAAGTCCTCGTAATTGACACACCTTACAACTATTTCCATCCATGACTCAAACAAACAATTTCGTTTTGAACCATTGTGTGTGAATCTATAGAAATTCTTATCATAAATTCCATTTATCGATACCTTATCTATTGTCAGAAAATTGAACGTAACTAAATATCAAAATACTACAGGACCGTACATGCTCCTGAAATTTTGAAATTATCAAAAATTATCAAAGTTTCAGAAATGACTCAATTAAATTTGGTAATTTACTAACAGGAACTCGGAAGTAATGACTAATTTTATCTGCATTAACGGGAAATAGCTATCTAACTACTTATAATAGCTGGTAAATAGTTGATTCATTTATAGTACCTATACCTACGAGTACTCAATTTTTAATAGTTCCATATTTTTAAGCCTACCAACAGGACTTTAAAAAAAATCCTGTTTTTTTAAGTCTTGTGCCAATAACGGTGGTCATCTTGATCACCACATACTGATTTTTATTGGACCTATCCAAAGACTCTCCAAATTCCGTGCCGACTGGACTATTCTAGCACAGGAAAGGGATGGATGGAAAGAGTGGGGGGAGGCCTTTGCCCAGCAGTGGGACATTAATGGCTGCTAATAATAAAAAATAATTATGGTAATCCAATATTAATGTAAATTACTGAATTCTTCCAGGTTTTGAACATAGTCATCCTGGTGCTGTACCGGACGGGGTACAATGGCGAGTTCCTTGGAGTTGGAGGCACCTGGAACCTCAATGAGGAGAAGAATCCTGATGCAGAAATCGTAGCTTCAGGAGTCATGGTGGGGTACCTTATCTACACTCTTGCACAATGCGTCACCTATCTGTTCGGCACTACGGAGCATAAAAGGTGGGTGATCATGATGAAGAGCATACTGTACTAAGCCAGTTCTATACTTTGTTTAACAAATCAATTTGTAATAAGAAGTTAAGTAATGCAAAAGTGTTTAAAAAAATGCCTAGTTATATTAGAGGCGATTCTGATGAACTAACTAAAGATGATGCCATCCTTTTTGTTTCGATCGATATGAAAGGGACGGCAACATCTTTAGTTTAGTTTAAGTTTTGGCAATGTCAGAATGGCCACTATTGTCAATTTATGATGACAGTAAAAAAATATGTGGCATAGATCATAATAATACCATAACCTGTTCCAATTTTGAATTAGGGATAAAAAGTTGTCATCTTTCGTTACTCTTAACATTTGATTAACTGATTTCTTTCCTTTCAGAGCGTTGTCAGAGATTGTGATGAACTTCGTTGGAGTGTTCATGTGGATAGCGGTGGGAGCAGTGGCGTTGCACTACTGGGGAGGGTACCAGGGCGAGCATCAGTACCAGTTCGTCTTTGCAGAGAAACAAGTAAGTCACTTGCAAACCGTATTTTTTTTATGCACGTGGACGACCTCTGTGGCGCAGTTGGGTGAACGCCCGGCTGAGACACTGAGGTTGCGGGTTCGATCCCCGCTACGGGACAAATGTTTGTATGTTCTGCAGATATTTGTTCCGTGTCTGGGTGTTTTCTATCTATAAATCTGTATGTTTAAAAAAAAGTATATTTGTATAGATAGATACGTAGAGCTGATTGGGTGTTGTAATTTTCCAGGTGGGTCTGGCAGTGGGTTCGCTCTGCGTCATCCAAGGAGCAGTATACCTTCTCGATACGGTGCTCTCAGTCATACACTTCACTAAGGAAATGTAAAACTAAGTTTAGATAATGCGTGAGATTAAACCTAGTTTAACTTTACTTCTAGCTAAATTAAGCCGATCGAAACGAAAAAGTTATTATTGACATAAATGATAACCTAAAGAAGGTTATGATAATAAAAACTTTTTGATTTATTGACACAACCTAATGAGTAACATGAATATTTAATTCCATTTTCAAATTACAAACTTCAACTTTCTTTTGTTGCCATCATAGATACAATAACTAAAAGCTCTCCTTCATAATGTACGACATACACAATCTTTTCCCACCTTTATTTACTAGTTTTAGTCTGTTTTGTATGACAGTTTTATATTGTAATTTCATCGAAATAAACTATAAATTATGATTAAGTATTTATTTTATTAGACGGATACCCTGATCTTAAAGTAGAAAAGCATTGTATTGTATATTTTGGTGCAAAAAATTAAGAATAACTAAACGTTGTATAGCCAAAAAAATGCAGAATTGTATCAATCAACTGTATTGATTGTAAGAACTGCCTTCATTGATTAACGCATCCGGATTTGATAAAGTATCATGCACCCAGCTAAATTACATAATTTAGGGTCAATGCGAGTGTCAAATTGAATAGGGCACAGGTTAATACTGTACCACGGTGCTCAGGCATTTGCCTTGAGTCATAAAAGTAGCAGAAGGCAGAATAGATGTGCTGATTTAGCCAAAGCTGCGTAAAAGAAATAAGTGTTCCTTTTTTGAAATTAGAATATTCGAAGTTTTATTTAATTTGGCTGTTTCTTGTCTCGTTCAATCGAGTTGCTAAAAATTAAAACAGTTCAATTTATTCGTAAAAGTGGATTACTTAAATTCGCCGAGTTTTTTGACGATATCGCCGAGCAGTAAGGATTATCTGAGCGACTTGGATTTTGAAGAGTTCAAAATTGCGCCGCTAACGGAAACCGTGAGTTTGATATTAACTTTCAAAAATGTTGTTCAGTAAATGGTTTTTGAATAGTTTAACCGCGAACAAGCGATGTGGTCTAACGACTATAATCTACTCAATTGTTATTTTATAACAGGCTTTGAAAAGCAATAATGACACGTCAAGAGTTTGTTGCCCTGAAAACGAAAGTTGGAAAGCAAAGAAAATGAATTTGCCACGTTGCATGTTGACTTTGAAGAAACATGTTTTGCTGGAGCGAACGTAGCTTTTCCCAATACATTTTTTATTATATTTCGTACTATTTGATTTAAAGTCTAGCAGCATTTATAGATTTCTGTAGGTAGACTAGGTACCTAAGTATAGAAATATTAGTTCCATAAAACTTTTAGGTAGTAGGTTAAGTACTTAGCTCGTGTTAAATAATAATTATCTTATAAATTTTGTACTGTTACTTATGTTCCAAAAATTTTCGTAAAATTAAGGTACTTACCTAAGTATTTATATAAACTGAATGTACCAACGATTAAATAATAGTACTTAGTTACTTTGTTTGTACGCAAGGAGTGTTACATTAGCCAAGTCAGTGCACATGTACTGAGGGGCATTGTACTCTACTGATGCTGAACGATTAAAAATTTGTTTAACTTGTGAAAGAGACTTTCAGGTCAAATATCAAATAAAGGTCAATAAAGAACAGAAAGTTACACGAAAAGATATCTATTGTAACAATTAGGTAACTTTTATGGAATTACTGAGAGCCAGGACACTAGAAAAGCTCTTAATAGACAAATTTAATTAAAAAGACAATTAAGGGAGATGATGATGACAAATAAGGAAAAATTTGTAGTAGGTACCCAAGTACCTATCTATTTTACACTCAAAATCAGTATACAGTATTTTTTACAGACATGCGTGACCGAACTTTTAAAAACAGAAATAAGTATTTAATTTAGTTTTGTTTGTGACTGTTTCCTAAACCTTCACTAATGCACTGCGCGTGTGCATCGCATTACCTGCGTGCAGGCAAAGGGACCACATTAGCATACTAAGTAGGTGTAACTTGCCTAGGTACCTACTTAGCAGGTTTTCTAAGCTTAGCGAATAATTAAAAAGCCTATTATATTTGAAAAACGGGGAAAGCGACAGGTATCGGTCGTTAATCGTTGCCTAATTTTACTTCTCGCTGAAGTGAAACTACGAACCATCTAAGAAGTCATCATCGTATTTTCACAAACTCGTTTTTTCAAAAAACATTAGGATCCTAAAAACAAAACCTTTTAACAACAAATAAAAAAATCTAAACTCTATTTAAATCTACATGACATCGTGGAAATAGAGTCACTCTAAACCCCTCTTATCAAAACATACGCAAAACGCAAACCATAACATTACTCTTATTCATCGTGTATTCAAAGAAAGTAGGTCGTAGTGCGAACAACCTCCGTAAACGCACCCCCATACGCAGAACTTTGGCGCCAAAACTGGCGACAAGATGGCGGCGACGAAGGGTGCTTGGCGGGACGAACCGATCAATTTTATTGTTAAGTTAAGGTTACTAGGACATGGATGATGGAAGAAGATTTTCTTTGTTTACTACGAAAAGTGACACGAAAATAAATATACTTAGTCGTTTAGCAAGCTACAATTTCAATTGTCATTTTTGAAGGGAAACACACATAAAATATGGGTAGGTGCTTAGTTTTAGTAGTAGCTTAGTACAAGTGAGATGAAAACCAAAACAACAACCCAGATTATGTAAAATTATCAAGTGAAAAACACCTTGGAGTTAGGTACCTACACCAGCTCATATAAAGATTTGAAAGCCATTTCGGTCGGTGAATGAAAAAGAGGAAAGGTTAATGTAGCATAGTCGGCCTAGTTAGTTTTTCCCGACAACAAAACTACTACAGGTAGGATTCAACAGGTATTTCACACATAATTTTATTAACAAGCAAGTAAATTGAGACTTGACCATGTAAATTGAAGCGTGCAGTTGAACAATGGTAGTTGGTACTAATTCTGTGACAATGGCCCGTAGCCGTGTATTTGCCATCAAACGCTCTCATTGTTCTACATACAGTTGCCATGACTTTGCCCTTAGCCATAAAACACCATGAGAATTACTATGCACTGCGTGTTTTGTGACAAATTGTAAGTAAGTATAATTTTTGAGAAGCATTACCAAAACTAAACTCGGTGGACATTTTTCGGATGACGTGATTTTAGAAAAAAGCTCCTGTAAGTATAAAATTGCTAAGGATATAAAGAAAACTTCTAATCGAATTCACTTCGAAGGTGCGAATCGCCTCAGTGCCAGTGATGTCAATATAACCTACATAGAATGGCGGAAACATTTTTTTGACAAAATGGTCGCATTAGCAGCCATTGTTGCAACCTTGTGGCATCCGTCATGGCTGGTGCTGCGAGGACATCTAACGGTTACAGTTTGTTATCTGACTTATTTAAAATCATTTTATTTGAGATTTTCAGGGATTGAGAGAACCATTCACTAAACCGTAGGAGTACATAGCCTAGTCCGTAATTGAGGTGCAATGGTTAATTATTTTTTTTACAAATTAAGTAGTTTCTTGTTTTATGGTAGGTGTATTGGTAGGTAATACCGCACATAGTTTACTACATTCGCATTCGAAATCAATAACATTAGAGTGCGAGCACACTACTGGGTAATTATGTTTGGTAAAAAGATACCCTAAAAGGATAAATAATAAGAAAATTGATAAAAAGTTTTACTCTTAAATACCTACCTTACTATTTTTAGTTGAGTTTACAGTTAGTTTCATGTAGGAGCGTGGCACGTACGCTGTATGATCTAATTTCATAAAATTCTAAGGAAATTACCTAAGCAATGACACAATGTATTGAAATAACAACTTGTTATGAGACCCTCTAAGAAACTGTCGGTAGGTACCAAAGAAAATATAATTTGCCTGAATTCATATTTATTTAAGAAAAACAATGACAAATCAAAGGCGCCATGCACTTCATGGTCTACGAGATATTAACCACAGTTAATGAATTATTATCCTTATTTATTTAATGAAAATAAATTAGTCATAATGAATAACTGTGGTTTCTGACTACTATTAAACAAATAAAGTCTAGATTAGGTGATGGCTTAAGTCAGCTCTAGAGAATCAAAGTAATGCGTATCATTTAATAAATTACCAGCTTACGAGTAAATGAGTTTAAAGGCTGTATGAAGGCCTCTATCATAGCTCAACCCATTCTAGGCGAAGTTCCCTTCTCATCTCAGAGGGAGAGGACTGGACCAATGGCAGTGAACGCATGAGTCCTATGAACTACACTCGGAAGTAAATAATGAACTATTAACATATTGATGATAATTGTATGTTATACAGTTCGCGGCCAATGTCAATGAGCGTCTAAAGTAGTGAAAAAACTTAAAAACTAATTGGATTTAGATTTGATTGCTTAGATATTTTGAACATAGAATGAACTTGAACTGCGTACATCAAACAAATTGATTATATGTTTTTCAAATAATTTTGGATACTCTAGCTAGACGTTCATTTCAATTTGACGCTGGCTGTACAATAGTAAGTACTTATTCCAAAATTTCAGAGCAGTTGACTACAAGAACGTCTCGAAACAGGAAAATACCATGGGACTTACTAGCAATACGCATAACGCACGTTATTATGACGTACATTGGATGATTTACAAAAAACATTTTCAGGAACTTACATTTCAGATGACTTATTTTACCTCAATGGAAAACCACGTCAACTGAATGAATGGTCACTTGTTTATCTAAATATGTGTTTTTTTAATAAGCAAGTATTCCTAAGCTGCGGTAAAGATCTCTCTAATGAAAAATATTGAAAAATATTAGTGGTAGAGGCATGTAAAAATGCACATTTTGGCTCATGCTTCATTTTTCGGAACTTAGTATTTTATACGTGACTGGTTTCAAACTCAAGTTGTTTTCCTTCATCAAGGCCTCAAACTGTTGTTGACCTAGTTCTTCACGATGTTGGTCATGTAGGAACACAAAGAGAATCACTTGATGATCCCAAAGAGAGTACGCATAAAGTAACGAGACTAGAGGCTGCCTTGTAACCTTATGATAACAGAGGTCTAAGTATACGGAGAGTCAGTTAGTTTAGACGAAATTGATCACAGCGGTAATAAAAAAACTCTTGACGTTGACAGTTCGAATATAAACCTCATATTGCAAGTTTTATTAATTTTTTTTCTAAACTCGTTTAACTTACACACGCATGCGCACGCTCGCTTCTAGACCGGAAAACACTAGAAAGTGGCTTTTCAATTTTCGAATAGCTACATAATAAACGAACGATATAGAGCGAGCATTCGACGCGTATATTGTGATTGATGGATAAGTATAAAGTATTTTAATTGTTTTTTATTGAAATCTAGCAGCCCCGGCTTTGCTTTGTGTACTACTGAAACCAGGGATTTTACCGGTAGAAAATACAGATTTTTATTCTAAAAGTCCATTCTAATACCTACATAGGTAAAATAATTTTTGAAATCGGATGAGTATTTAGTTTCGGTGTTTACCCTACAAACACGCAAACAAAAAAACTAACTTTGCCTCTTATGATGCTCATCTGTTTTCTGGCATTTTGGATGATAAATCTTTGGATCTTCATAAAGTGGCTCAACATGTCTCTTTTTACTTAGAAACCAAACTTTACCCAAGCAGTTCTTTCAATGATTTTCCTTATTTTCTTCAGTTGACAAACTTTACAAAATTAATAAAAGATACATGATACAATAGTTCATAATATCTTCGTTATAAAATCTTATGTACCTACTCGTATTTACATTTGTAGGGAATATCATAAAAAGTTGATAGAAAACAGTCTACAATAAATTACGCACAAATAGTTTTATTCCATTACGAATATTAAGTCTTTCGAAATATGTATGAGTATATTCGCGTACAGATCAATTAGGGCAGATTGTGATCCAAAATAAACCAGTGGATGAAGGGACTCGTTCTTTTCCAACAGATGTTTTTAAATCACTGATAACAGCGTAGGTGTATAAGAGCTTTTTAAAACCAACAAATGAATGTTTTACAAACTGCTAGTTAGGTATGTTTAAATAATATATGCCCCAAATTTGACTTATCTAGGTACTATAAATACGAAAATGAAATTGATAAAAAAATTGTAAGCAAATTAAAATAAAGAGTCGTCACCTATATTCGTTATCTTAATTCATTTAAAATCAAAAGCTCAAACAAATACTCTTATCAGAACAGGTAGTTAATACAATCAATTCTATAATTCGCTCAACACCATAAACCTGTTTCCAAGCCGAAGCCCTACCGCACCCTAGATAAGGCTGTTAGGGTATTACAGCTTTACATCAATGAAAGCTACACGTAGGTACTACTAGTCATGCCCGCAACCAATTTTTCTAGACCTCCCTTGATTCCTGTGTTTTTACTAGTAGGAGGACAAAGGGGGGAAAACGGATGTGCAATGGGAGATCAGTGTTCGTTTTTCAAATGAGGCATAGAGGTACGGTCGTGGCCGCCAGCACGTCAGTTGCTCCTGACGCCCAATCAAACGCACTCGTGTGCCCAACAAGCTCTGTGAACGCAAACGCGGGAAAAGTGACATTTCAATAAAAAGTGGAAGTGCTTTTTCTGTGAGCCTTTTGCTCCAGGGAGTGTTGTTTTTTGGGTAAGTTAAAAAAATAATTAAAAAAGAAAATCTGTAATGCATTGTGTTTTTATTATAATGTATTGTTTGTTATGCATGCATTAAAGTTGTTGGAATAATTGAATGAATTAAGTTTGAGCAAAGTGATTATTATGTTGATTTCATTAGTCATGCGTATTTGAACTCTGTACAGGCCGATTATGCAAGTAGGTAAACAAAGCTTCGCTGGGAAGTTTTTTTTAATTCCATGATCATCATAACACGCCTTATGAAGACCGATTACTTATTATGAGCTTTGACTACTAGGGGACAGTAATTTCTTAACTCAACAATTTCATTACACTATGATTGCTAACATGGTATAAGTTTATTATTAAAGTTAAAGTGTTAGTGTAAGGTGTTAGTGTTAGTATTAAAGTGCCGCTACGTTGACTTTAATATTTATTGCACTTATTATTCTAGAGCAATAAAGCTTAACTACCAATTACATCTAACACGCAATTAACGCAATTAATTACGTACGTAGTTTATTAAAAAAAAAGATACAACTACTTCAATAAATGTAACTGTAATTACAATAAATGTCACGTTTCATTAATTTAATATCAGTGCAATTCATACAGTATTGTCCACCAACGATTTTTATACCAACCATTGACATTGGATTAGTTAATTTTCGAGATGATCTTTCAAGAAACCGGCTGTAACGCTACCATTGAAGAATTAATTTCCTCAGATGGTACATTTCTATTTTTATGGAATAATATTTTGGTTTTATGTTGGTAATAAATGACTATTTCAAAGCTAATAGCGATTTCTTCAATTCGTGGTACGCACCTTATAATACCCACCTTCGAACAACACAGCGATGCAGCACACCCTAAGTCATCGCTTGTTAAGATTGTAATGAGCTGCATCTCTGATTCACTTGCATGATTATTTAAAGGTAGTACCTAAATGTGTAATGACAGAGGCATCTGATATCTACTAATATATCTTTATATAAAAACTTATCCCTAACATAAAATTCAAACTATGCTATTATTTTTTGCCCGATAACAAATAAAAATGTATAGACCAGACAGTGAAATAGAGTAACCAATTTGCCAAAAATATTACCTGTGCTGATAGTTAATGTATTAAATTGGATTGATTAAGCTTTAAGTCATTTAATGTGCCTTATATTTTCTTTATAATTTAACCAACATTCTAAGATCCGAAACTGCGCTTAAAACATCTTTCGGGATTCTCGATGTAAGATTGAAACCGAAAGCTTGCTGAAACCCTTACGAAATCTAAAAGAGTTTTTACCCAAAGAAATTAATTTAAAACATAAAAATAAAAAAACAGCACGACAGTACATTACTAGAAGCAGTGTATTCGTGTTTTTGCGTCCAGCATTGGAAAGTTGCGCGTGCTCCGTTCCGTACCAGCGATCGGCATTCCGATGATTTATGCATCAACGCAACGCTTTTCTAATACACATTAATTAGTGTCGCATTCATGATACCATTTTATCACGATCTTTGTTTTAGAATCCTTTGAAATTTCGGTATAGTATAGTTGTCAGTACTGATCATCTCTACTACCTATACCTATAGCCATGTCTATTTTATTATAGAAAAGCTAGTATTGTATTTGTACTACTATTTATTCTGTGGTATAAGTACAAGTAGAACTGGTCAATTAATAGAGAGTACTTGTCTGTCTTTCTTTGGCGGAGTAGAAATCTATGAGTGGTAAACAGATGATTCACACAAAAAAAATGTCCATTCGGATTTTCACTAGCATTAGTTAGGGTATAGGGCTCGTACTCAGAGTACGTTCAACCGTGAATGTATCTCCAGTATTGATTCATCATTCAACTTCCATAGAGAATTGGTCCAAAATTCCATGACGATGAACCTTATTTTTTTTTATTATGTTTTAGTCTGTCCAGTAGGATCGAAAAGGCTTTTGTTAGACGAAATAAGAAGTCACAATAACCTGAATCAAAAATTATCCCATGAACCTTTCTCTTAAAAAATTAAGTTTTAAAAAGCTTAAATTACTCGATAAAAACTAAACCATTCTCAAACTAGTTTCGTCCGAGTTTATTAAACTATTTATAATATCACTTACGTACCATTCCGGCAATGGGTACCGTAAAAATGACAAACGTAATGATAATTGTGTAAATTACGCGAAATAGAACAATGAGAATTATGCCCGTAATTACGAAAATCACAGGGCTGTGTATTTTTATGATAATATATTATTATAACAGTACAAACAGAAAAATAATTCTCTAATTTGGATTTGGACTATTCTGAGGATAAATATGGACAAATTTGACAGTGGCATGCTTTACTTTTTGGTACAACCACACTAAAACAGAACTTTTGAAACTAAAATGATTAAAAATTTCTTAAATCTATGTACTACTGAAACGAATTAAAACCATGCCCACCTTTATATTATGTAAATGCTCATTATTTGGAAATCAGGAGCAATACGCAACACTATTTCGTGTTTAAAAGTGCATAAAAGTTTAAAAGCCACGAAGTGGAAAAAGCTACTCTCGGACTTTCTTCTTCATCGAAGTAAACATAGGTTTGTTCTAATGGAGGTGCAGTCGTCGAACGACTAAGTAATTAGTTGGATTATAGATAAACACATTCTTCCGTAGCCTCAGTCGAACTTGTTCAAGCTCTGAGTAAAAAAACAATTAGATACGTTTTATGAAAATAATATTACTGCATGTCAAAAATCCTTTCTAATTCTCGGTAGAGAATAGATGACTAACCCTACCAAAATAACTATTTATATAAAGAAATGCCGAAATCAAAATCGTTTTATTTAGATTAGCCTTATCTACAAAAATAAAAGTTCAATACGTGTAAAGATGGCACAAAACATGTTTCCACATTTTTCCATCAAAGTGTAGATGTTGTGTATGCTCACATGCTTTTCGTCATTTACGTATTTAGTTTCTAGAAGAAAATATCAATTAGTGTACGCATATCGACAATCGACCTTGTTCGTGTACCTACATCCCATCAGGCCATAGCGCACAGCCGAGCCTTTTGTAAACATCAGTAGGTGTAGTCTTACATACCTAATTGATTTGAAACAAACAACTTCCTCGGATATCTCTTAAACGCATTGTTATTTATGCATTTTGTTTAATATTGAAACTATTAATTATTCATGCGATTTTAAGAATGATTTTCCTATGTTCTCAAAAGTTTATGTTCCAAATTAAAATTATAATACAGCGCTGACGAAACATTTTCACAAAAATAAAGATGAAAACTCTAAACCCCCGAACAAAAAAGTTATTAGAATAGTTTATTAAATTAGTTCTAATTTGAGTGGGTATTAACCGTTTGAGACGGTCTTATCTGTCAGATTTGTATAGGCAAGTAAAATATATACATAGTTAGGCCACATAAGTAGCGATTCAGTGTTCATAACCAGAAAGTTGTTTCTTGCTTCCTCTAAGGTTCATAACAATTTCTCTTCATCATCAGGTGTCAGAGTACGGGGGCGGAGCGCGCGTGGTGTGGGCCATGTCGGCGGGAGACAGGGAGGCTGAGGCGCAAGCCAAGAAGGGAGATGAGGGGGCTTCTAGTGAACGGGACAGCCGCGCAGCTGCTGCCTTGAAGCAGTACTGGTGCGTCGGCCTGAGGACTCTTGAGCTGGTAAGTGTACCATAGACTAAAAAGGCTTAAATCATAGTCGTCTTATCCCTAATACGACCTATGGCGACCTCTGTGGCGCAGTGGGTCAAAGCCCGTGTGAGACGCAGAGGTTCTGGGATCGGTCCCCGCTGCAGGATAAATGTTTGTATGGTCAAATATTTGTTTGGTGTCTATATGTATCATATGTATGTATTTGCGAAATAAATGTATCTATGTAATATAACAGCCGTCTGGTCACCATAACGTAGATGAACTTTCAAAGACTTGCAGAGCAATTTACATAAGTTAAGTAAATGTCCTTGATTAAATTACAGTTTACTGTAATTATGCAATCAGCGTTTCCTTACAAGGTCTCTCATGTAATTAAAATGACAAATCGATATTGAGCTGCAGGTTGATGAGAATTGACAGCTGCAATATTTGTATGGAGTTAAGAACAGTTAGAGTGTAATAAAGACGTTTAGATTTACAATATATTCAAATAAAAGAAAGAACAACCAGTATCCCAAAACTTGCAAGAAAGTAGTGACAAACTTATGATTCTACAAGACCCTTGAACAATGACAAAAAAACGAATGAACTCTACATGTAGCAAAAAGATGATTCAAAATTCGGAGTATTTATGATACGAAAAATCTAAGAACGAATGAACTCATGTCTAGAACAAAAAAAGTTCCCAGTTACAAAGACATCATCATTGATTCCCTTCATTTAATCTCATATCTCATTCTCCAAGCGCAGGAAAGAAATAGGTCAGTGCAAAACTGACAAGCTCTAACGGTCGATGTCACATCTTCAAGAGTCAGTAGGTTTTTTCCTTATGGGAACTAGCGTCTGCTTACAATGCCCTTGGAATGAAGCCATAGAACAGCGTTGTTCTTAAGTAATTATCAGCAATTTAGCGCTAAAGCGGTAATTATATGCTTGTACTCGAAGACTGGTATTGTTCTGATTCTGATAATTTCAGGATTTTGATGTTATGATATTGCTCATGTAAACTGGAGTACTTGTGTAATTTGTTGGTAACTGTAAACAGTAATTATTACATGCAATATAAGGCAAATAAAAGAACGCGTACAAAAATGTAATTTGTAGGAAAATAGCTAAGTACATTTCGCATAGTTATAAAATTGTAAGACTAAAAGCTTAACTTCAACTTTACAAAGTCATTCTGATTCAATGACTTTGTTAGAACGGATGATGGAAAATCTCTTTGTCAAAGACAAACCACAAACATTGTTATAAAATTTTATATGACAGTAACGATGATAAATGTAATAAAAGTGAAAATTATGTAGTCAGCGAAAAACAGCTCATTGAAAAGCCATTTGCGGTGCTGTTGTTAAAAGGTGAAAACGCATTTTGACCACGTGACAACACTTTCACTTAGAATCTACTTAGATGTGTCTCTCTCATGCGCACTTCTATCGTTAGGAACGGTAAACTTAAATCCTCCCTCACACCTTTAAGGATGTATTCAAAGACGATTGAACGACGATCGATTCAAGGGCCGAAATGTCCACTACATGACGTATAAATTCTTAAAATCTTAATTTGTTAAATAAATCATAAACAAATCGGGCAAAGGTTAACTCCTCACTCACTCTGAAAAATGCTTCTATAAGCAAAACCGATAAAAACAGAATCGTAGAGCTTCAAATTCTCTGGTCTCGAAAGTTTTAATATGTTATTTGGTCATCATAATCCTCAACCTTTCCAAATACATGATATCTGCAAAACATGGTTTATTTATTCTGCTACTCATCTCTATCAGCCATTCAATCATTTCTTTCCCAAATCCTCATTCATCTTTATATTAACAAATATTTTATTTACAGGTGTTGTCAGTGATTGCCATCGGGCTAATAGTGGGGGCGCTAAACTCTCCCCAAGTTGTGCAGTCTGATCATCGCCACATTGCGCTTATCTACTCAGCCTATTCCAGTAAGTTTCTAGAGTCACTTGAAAAGGTACCACCTAAAGGTAGCCGTTCGAACTGAGCGTCACAAACGCAGCGTCTATAGCGTCACCAACACCGCGGTCACATTGACATCTGTCAACGCGGTCACAGCGGCACTGTGACGTCACTGACGCCGCAACAGTGACGCTGCGCTCGAATGACGTTCCCTAGAATTTCATACATTTGCATAGAACATCTATCTGTCGCACTGTCGCGGCGTCACAGCCGCGGCGCCAATGACGCCATAGACGCTCAGTTCGAACGGCTACCTTAAGTCTAACATTTGAAATTAGAATGCTTTCGAAATGTATACGGAAGGCAATATCAAGATTTAAGATTGGAGCCGATGTGTTCTAAATTATTTAATCGATACTAATTTCGCACTGAAGTTGTCGCGCCCGAATCGATTCTTGCAATTGTTCGTAAATTAAATGATTAGAACAAAACCGTTAGCCCAAGTGTGTCATGGACGCAACCCAGAAATAACTACTAAAACGCTTTTTTACGAATTGTAGTTTGCTGGAAGATATTTGACCATACTATACAAAAAATGACAAATACATTCGATAGTAAGCAAAACTAGATAATCTAGTTATTGAGATCGGCCGCTAGTGTAGTGAATAGATAAATAAATAGTTTTATAGGAATAGGTACTTCATTCATTCATGTGTAACATTGTTGAGTTCAAAAGAGACGGATCGCTTGATCCAAACAAACAATGAACAAGACAGGAAGTTTTTGTTAATTCACTGTGAAATTCATGGACAGGTAAAAAAAAATTGATGGGTACTGTCAATGTCAATAAAAGTTCTATCAGGTTGCGTTTAAATTTAAACTTCTGTGACTGTCTATGTTTAAAAAGATTTTGTTATTTTTAATGATGAAATTGTTAAAATTTGTCATAGTGCCTAATTTCCGTCAACCAGCAAAAGTCCGCAATTATCGTCATTGGCACCTTTACGAAATAAATCGATGCGATAATCGGTTTTCACTAACAATCAATCAATTAATCGGTTTCATTGAACTCGAGCCGTGAAAGCGAATTGTTTCGCAACATCGATTTTCATCATGTAAACCCAATAGGCCTCTTGTTTGTTTTTTGTGGTATCTAAATTCGTATGACATAGAGTTAGGTACTCTACAATTCTAGAATTTAGTCTATCAGTTTTTAATTAATTTATAACGAAAGCAGAAAAAAATTGAACGTGTCTTCCGAAATAGAACCTAATTTCAGTGACTGCTGTTCAAAAGACGTGGTGTGCCCAGTCTCGTAGACGTTCTTTACATAGCTTTATTAATGTTCAGAACGGTCTTAATGATTATTAGGTAACCGAAGTTTAAAATTAAATCTTCTTTTTCACAGTTTGAAGAGTTTCCTTTCCTTTTGCAGGTTTCATAATAGTCACAGGTGTGTTGGTGATCGCGCGGCTCTTCGGCGAGTCCGCCGGATGGCGTATTTCCATCGGTTTCTCACTTCTTGGTGTAGTCATGTTCACTGCAGCCGCCGCTGTTATATTCTACGGTAAGTTTTGTTTATTCGTTCTTAGAACTTGACGTTCTTTTTAAACTTTTAAATTTGGAATTTTGTTTTTTTACTGTAGTTTTTATTGAGATGTCGTAATTCCCATTTACGAGTTGGAAAGTATTTTGAAAAGGTACCTACATTCGATTAGCATTTTACTACATTGTAATGTTTTCTCACAGCTTTGATTTACGATAACCTTGGAAACTCAGTAGGTCCTTCTTGTATCCTCGTTTACAGCTGCTTATTATAGAGTTACTCTATCAGATCATTTTGCTTGATCATGGGGCGTGAACTAATCTGAAACGTAATGGAATATCTGCATAGTTTATCACTCGCCTACATCTAATAAATTCTAGTTGATTATAACTGGACTATTGTGATTTGCGCTAATTAATATGCACACAGTAACCGCTGAGCCTGATGGCTGTATAAGGATTCAGCCTTTGCCATGCTGGAATCAATAAAAGTATAATGCTTGTCTCTAGAGTCTTTATTATGACTTCCGGTGTTGACGTTTCTCTTTATTGATTTGAAATTGGAATATTTTACAAATGAATTCCACAGACTATTCAAATTTTTGGTAGTAGTTACAGGCTGATTCGGTTTTTATACACAAATTTATTACATACTTAAATTAAATACGGTACTTAAGTTTTTAAATTTTATGCGTCTTTTTTTTCAGATTGGCACCGGTCCTACTACGCGAACGTTCGCCCGAACAAGCAGGCATATGACCTCTTAATCTCTTCTGGAGTGTTTTCAGTCATTAATGCCGCAGTTTTCCTCGTACACGCTTTCTTCACTTTCAGGAAGGAAGCTGATTATTAAGTTTTATTTTATTTAGGTATTTAATTAGGATTACACAACTTTGCGTGTATTGTAGATAAAATAATTTGAAAAAAAAAACAACTTGCAACGACTTTAGTGTTCTGGATTTTTATGTTACTCTTTACATACTTAATTTGTTTTCCTTGCAGTTTGGATAATGTTTAATTTAATTTCTTTATTGGTAAGCGAATATCTACTCTAGCTTATTTTGCATCTCTAGGTTCTAGAATTAACTAATTAAAGGCTTGTATTTAGGTTACGGCTTTTCTATGCTTTGAATGTTTATTGTTATTTTATTAAATAAGATAAGTAAGTAGTTATAGTATAGGTATAAGAAATCATTTCAAAAGTTGCCCCCCGTTGTAGCTACAAGATAAAAGTTTCAAGTTTCACTGTCCTTAGCATTATAATTTACCGAGCAGCTAGTTTTATATTATTTCAAATTAAAAGTTTTGATAGCGCAATAAATTAAAATTCAAAATACAATAAAAAAATGGCAGCTCTATATTTCAAACAAGATTATAGATTTTACATATTGTAGTTTGCGGCTAACTTAAGCAGCTCTTTACTTATTTAATTTTAAATTTAAAATGAAACAGCTAAACTAGGTAGCTATTTCTTATTTAAAGATTTCATAAATTACAGCTGTATTTCCGTTCGGTAGCTATTTACTATCCAAAATAAGAATGGCAGAATATGGGCAGCAGCAACATTTCAGAATTAAATCAAGAAACAATTTCTGTTTTAATTTGCAGCTAATAAAGTTATCTAAGCAAGCAAGCTAAGGCATTTTGGTAGCTATATGGCAGCTTACTGTAGGTAGCTACTTAAATAAATAATAACGTCTTCGGCAGCTATTGGCAGTATTGGCAACACTTATTATTAGGATCATATTTCTGGGGCAGCTAATTTTAAAGAAAAATCAATATTGCAGTGGGTTGTGCATTGGCAGCAAATTTTAGATTAAAATAATGCAGCTAATTTCAAACAAATTACAGCTATTTAGACGATAACAAAAAATGCAGCTAAGTATTATTTTATTTCAATACATGGGTGTACATTACCACAATTATGGCAGCTAAAAAAAGTTAATTTAGGTAGCTATAGCTATTTTACAAAAAAAAAAACAATAGTGCAGCTATTTATTTATTTAATTTCTGCAAATTATCATGAATTTGGCAAGTAAGTCCTTTTTGAATATAATTGTTTCAAAACAATGCAGCTACATAAAAACAAATATCAGCTAGGTACTTTTAAAAAAATGCAGCTATTTTTTGTATTAAAAGACCAATTGGGCAGCTAATGACAATATTTACACATGATTTTATTTTACGATATATTCCAATTAACGTATGGCCGATAGTGCAAGTACAGATTTTAGATTAAGTTTAATTATAGTTTGTTTTTAGACGGACGGTGGAGCTAATTGTTACAATAATTCATTTTATTTCCGCTTTTTGAGTGTTTATATTGTAGGTATTGTACCTACATTTTAAAATTGCAAGAATCTCAATAAGCTAAATTTCTTAGGTAGGTAAACATGTTATATATTGTAATACTAAAACATTCCGCTTAGTCAAGTTAATCAAATTATAACTACATTAGATTATGTAACCCAATTTAATCTGAGAAAAAAATATTATTATAAATAAGATTTTGATGCAATAAGCTAGAGTAAACTACACTTTATTTATACGAAATAAGACCACCGTAACTTCTGCCTTACATAAATAAAATAATTTAAATGTCATTGGATATTTGGATAAAGTAGGTATAGGTATTTTTCGTTTAAAAAGCAGAACCAAAGCTAAAATCTATAATAAACTATTAATTTCACATGAAAAAAAAATGTTATAAAATGTATCGACGCCCTCTTATGAAATGAGGTTTTAAGTGCAGAAGTTTATTTAATTTTATGTTAGAAATAGAATAGGTTTATAGGATCAACCAAAGCAGTAATCAGTATCCGTCCAGTGGTAGATAAGTTTTGTTTCTCTATTCCTGTCTTACTACACTGTCATCTGATTAACATTTTACTTTCAATTAATTTTACTCTTGGTTTTATGTGTGTGCATTATCATTCTTTTTATGAATTACTATGTGACATGCAGAAATCGAATGCTGCTTTTATTTTATTAACGTAATAATGAAAATAATCACACTGCAACATAATTAGATAAGTAAGTAGGTATACCTAAGTATTTTAAATTATTTAAAGTTAAGGTAAGTAATTATAGTTGTATGTATAGAAGTAAAGTAGGTAAATAAAATTTGCAAAAACAGTGTAAATAATATAAAATTATAATATGATGTAACCCGGCGCTAATGTTACCTTATTTATCTACAATACACAACATGCTTGTTAGATTATAGTTCAACAAAAGGTACCCGCGTCACACAAACTGTATTAAACTTAACCCGATTGTAATCATACCTACTTATGTTATGTTATAGCTACCTACTATAAATACATTTTATTGAAAATGCTGTTTTATTTGGCGAGCAGAAGAACACTTGCTTTGAAGAAACCTACTTACTGAAAATTTAGCCCGAAGAGTAAGTACCTCGGTAAGTCTGACTGAAAATAGGCTATGTTCAGTCAGCAGACTCACCAAGTTACGTCGGCCGTGTTTGAACATCCTATATAACTGGTATTACTTCTCACGTACCTAGTTTAACTTAATCATTTTGTTATTTACCTACACCTACTTATAATTTGCAGCTTTATTAAAGAAGATATAATTTAGCTAATTTTATACCATTTTTACAATGCTCTTTCATTAAACAGTGATTGTTTTGAGCATGTTTTGTTTTTGAGATAGGTACGTCATAATATTTTTAATTTTAAATAAACCGCCTTTTTAGACAGCTTCCGGTTTCATATTTTCATGCTAAAAATCCAAAAAAAATGACATTTCTGTCAGCTGCTGTCAATTTTTCAAATGTCACAAGAAAATTGGAACAAACTAACCTAAATAAATTAAACACAAAAATCAAAACAATCACACACAAATCACAATACAATATTAAAAATCTGGAATCCAAAACTGATTAATCAGGAATCAAGATCATAGATCTATAAACTTACAACATACCTTTTCAGCTTTAGCTAGGTAAATCCACAGCTTTCTCCAAGTCGAAAACTTCTTTTGATCACTAAAGTTGTATTGCATTTCCTTTGAGGCATATCTGGTGCTAAGCGGTGACCTGTAGTTGCAGTATTCCGAGCTTTGTATCTCTTTTGGTGCGTCAATGGAGAACATTTCACAAATTTTACTTTTCGTTTCGTCTAATTTCGTCGTCTTGCGCAAAAACATAGGCCTACCAACCAGACGTCAAGTATAGTAAACAGATGACAGAATAATGAGCTAGCTAACCTATCAGAACCAAGGTCAGATGGCGGGAGTATTCAATTTTGATAATAAGGTTATCGCTCTTTCTGATGTAAAGCTATGTGTAAGTAGGTATACCTAACCTAATAGTCACACCTATTATTAGTCTATCAATATTATAATAACCTAGTCAGGCAGACCTACGTACTAACGTTCTAAGTACCTAGGATTTCAAACCTGATGAACCTAAAGTAAGTTCAGCCTTGATCTCAATCATTTGGTTTGGTTACTTAAAAGTTAAGAATTTAGAGCAAATAATTTGATGGTGCAATCCAGACGAAACAAAAAGTAAGGTTCCTTTTAGAAAACTATTTTCTACTTAAATATTGTTTTTGTCAAATTATTATGTAGTTCAATGATGATGACAAATCTCATGAGCCAACAACAGATAAAGGCCAACGTAATGAATGATGCAATTTATAATCAAAACATCCAGTTATGTTATGCCTTAGCAGTAAGATAAACTTCTATTATTAGAAGCAAAGCAACAGCAAGCTGGTTGTGAGTAGGTTAGTTTTATATGCAACTAAAACACAGAAGAAATTAAGAAGCCTATGGATCACCTATGGATGTGATGTGATCAAACAAAAAAGGAGAGGTAATGAGTAACAAAAAAAGAGCTTTAAATGGCCAAGGAAAACATCATAAAGGATTTCCTCATGATGTTTTCCTTCACCGCGGCTAGTCAACCCCACACAGATTGACCATTGTAGCTCTTCTGTAGTTAATACAAGGATTATAATTATCATCTTTCATAAATAAAACAAAACATACAGAAAACACTTTATTTACATAAAGAAATATAGTTATAATACATTTTTCATATTTTTATAAAAATAAGCATTCCTTTTTTAAAATGTGCTTTATAATTTCATAAACATTTTCAACTTTCTGTGATAAATCGATACTTTAGCACCATAATATTAAAAGACTGACAATATTGATAACATTTTTTGAAAAGCATGAAAAAACTTGGAACCGATTGCTAAGATTTCTCAAAAACTCAAGTAAACTTCATGTTCAAAATAACATTTTGTTAATCAAAGACTCATTGATGAAGTAGATACAGCCAGACTAGATGGTCCGCTATCAACAAAGCATCATACAAAAGTTATTTACTTACAAATATACAGTCGTAATTACACAATTGACAATTCACAACAATTATTGTCAATGGCTTTGTTGTGTTCATCACACTTATAATCCATTGACATAAAATGTACTGAAATTACAGAACATACATACTTCATGTATTTTATTCAAAGTCTTTTATCGGTTTCGTTTTTTGTGTTTTGTATCGAGGGAATATGACCACTAAACCTTTCACCATTTAGAAGGTTAGTTTTGGTTTTGTTGGTATTCTATTATGCGAAGGATGGCTGACGGTTCAATACTTTATCAGACTTATTGCACTGGATTGCACACCTACAACTAAAGGTAGGCTTATGCCTTGTTTTTGAGTGATTTCATCATTTTCTCGAGTTTCATCGCCTTCTGGACATCACCGCTGATCTTCAGCTTGCCCATCATGAAAGCTGTGGTCGGCTTCAGCTTACCTGAAAAAAATAATAACACAATCTTACTTTATATCCTACTAATATTATAAATGCCAAAGTTTGTTACTATGGATAATATGTGTCTTTGATCTGTGGTCTTTGTCAGCCTTTCAGGCTCAAACCGTTGGACAGGTTTAAATAAAATTTGGTACCAGTATACTTATATCCTGAATTAACAATAAGCCTGTTTTAATCCCGTTATTTCCACGGGAAGTGGAATTATGAAACCTTAAAGAATAAAGCCAGACGAAGTTTGCAGGGACATATAATTGTGTCTTGGGCACGCTTCCGTCTGGCGGTAGTTTGGATCAGTTGAGCTACCTATTCAAATTCAGTTCTATTTGAATTTTGTACAGTTATGTAAATATGTATTTAGTATTAGTTTAGTTTCTTTATACAAACCGGCAAACATGTCCGCGAAGTGAACCGAGTCCATGGTGAGAGTGGCGTCCGCGGGAGACTTGGGCTCGCCCTGACCGCATGTACCGTCGCCGTTCTTCAGGTCGATGTGCCATACACCTTCCTCCTTGCCTGAGAAAGAAAGAAATAATCATTTATTTGGCAAACATAGCACACACGAGTCATAAGTATAGGTCGCGCCACGCACCTAAGAAGAACGCTGGGGGGAAAATCTGCGCAGTAGGCGATTTTAAAATTTAAGGAATCTTAGGTCTTAGGGATTAGAGGGGGGGTGACGCGGCGCACTTATCACTATCATTACATTTATCACATTGATTTAGCGCGTTTTGACATTCTAGCCAATCACGAGAAAGACAATTAAGTATTTTCGACGACCAATCTATTACTATTATTACTATTACGAGCCTGTAGCGTCCCACTGCAGGGCAAAGGCCTCCCTTCCTTCCTTCCACTCGTCTCTACCAAGAGCCAGTGCGGTCCAATGTCCAATGACGACCAATCATGTGTGTTTATTTTTCTGCTTATTAGCTCGTTTCAATAAATGAAGTATACATACATAGGTTTCTTTTATTGCTTACCTTTGACATTGAACTGATATACAGCGCCCGTCTTCTTTACTAAATCAGCTGACAGAGTTTTGCTGATTGCAGCGAAGAGTTCTGGGATTTGACCAGCAGGTTCAGACTACAAAACGATAAGGTTTTATTATTAAACTATGACTAAAGCCCGAATACTCAAACGCTGACGTTAGTGGTGCTTTTCTAAAAAATATATCTAAGTACATATTATATCAGCCATCGGGTTACCATAACAAAAGCATTTTATCGAAAAAATAGCCAAGACTTTCTTTAGTTTTTACAAGAAAGATACAATTAATGAACAATACAATTAACCCTTTGCTTTAATAGTAATCGTGCTATTTGCTAAGGTTATGGTTTATTGTATTGTTCATTTATTTTATCTTTCTATATAAATTAAATGAATAATAAAGCCAGAGTTAGTATATACCCACATAGAATGTAATTAAGAAAATATGACAGAAAATAGATAAGAAATTGGGTAATCAGAGTAGAATAGTTCTATTTTAAACTCAAATGTTATCTTTAGGTCTCGATATAGACAAACATATTCTATGGCTCGTATTAAGTGTCCAACTGAGTGACGAATCATATAAGAGGTGATTCGTCGCTCAGTTTCCATAGAGAACTGATACTTGAAAGAATATTATTTATACGTTAATAAATACAATGATGTCTACAATTGCTCAAACATACACAAAAGCATAAAACAGTGGTCACAGATCCCAATCACCGAACCTGAATCTTTTTGCTATCGTTTTGTTGCAAGCTGGGAGTGTCCAAAAAGAAGTCTGGCAACAGGCTATCTACGGAATCTGTGGACAATTGTATTCTATCTTAGCTTAAATATAGCAGACTAAATATAGACTTTAAGATCAGCCCCTTGATTTTGTTATTTCTTAAACTTTCGCGATCACAATTCAGATTTTTGATATATACAAAAATTACAGCCGAAACGTCGGGAAATATAAATAAGGTAAATAACGCGATAAAATCCTGTGTTTCTATATTTCAAAAATACAGCCCCTAGATTGTCTAACTTGTATCAAATTGTTGGGAATCGAAATAACAGTAATCAAGAATAATATGTCACATACACAGTTTTTCGTCACAAAAAGTAGATAACCTATTGTTGGATCTTTGACCACCATTTATTACAAACTATTTACTCAAGGTTAGGAATACATAAAACCAAGCTACCAAATCTACGTGCCAGAAGTAAATATAGTAAATAACATTTCCGTAAATTAAATATTAGTAAAAGCATGCAAAGTTGTCAATTAACATTTTCTATTTCTTAGGTACTAATATTATAAAGAGGAAAGATTAGTCTTTTGTGTATGATTGTAATGAATAAAATTCTATGCCGATTTCAAAAATTCTTTCACCATTAGAAAGCTACATTCACCCTGAGCGACTAAGGCTATATTTATCTTCTCATTCAACACATCGGTGAAAGAATTTTTGAAATCGGCTGAGTAGTTCTGGGGATTACTTCCGTCAAACAAACCAATTTTACCTCTTTAATATATAACCTAGACACAGATTTCATAAGTACAGATACCTCATCTCGAACATTGAAATAACTCCTTTTTTCGCTATTTTTTTTATTTTTGGTGCGCCACACTAAAGTGGCGCCGCAAAAAAGAGACAAGTCTTGCCTGCAATCAAGAATAAGTAACTCCATCTAGCAGTCGGATGCCTAAACGCCGCCAGGTGGCGCCGCAAAAATCAAACACCTAAAATAGCCCGACGAAAAAAGGAGTCATTTCAATGTTCGAGATGAGGTATCTGTTATGTAATCTGTGGTATAGATATGAACTAGTGGTCACAATATCCGCTACCTTCTCCTTATAGTTAGTAGCGGTGGTGTGGTAACGTCGGACGCTAGCCGTCGAGACGGTCGCACGTCCCGACGTCGGCTCCAAGAAACCGTCCAGCAATAGGTTATCTGCCTTCTCTGACGGGGAATACATTCGACTGTTTATGACGTCATAACTATGTAGTCGCAGAACGAAAAGGTTGACCAGTTTTGAAATCAATTCGTTTGACGCGTTGCAAGCTAATACCTATACTTAATTTATTGAAACGAGCTAATAGGAAGAGAAATAAACACACGTGATTGGTCGTCGAAAGTAATTGGATTGGCTAGATTTGACAATTGACAATTGATTTGACAATCTAGCCAATTACAAGAAAGATAATTATTTTCGACGACCAATCACTTGTGTTTATTTCTCTTCCTATTAGCTCGTTTCAATAAATGAAGTATAGTAAGCAATAACAAATCAACTTTAGGGTGATTAGGGTGGTCAACTTTTTAATTCCGCAACTGTACGAGATATACGCGAGTGCGACTGCTAATGACGAAGAATTTGGTATGACATGGTAGCCAGGACTGACTAAAAACTTCATCACTATATACTTCAGTTCTCAGATTAGAAGGAGACGGTCACATACGACCATTAAGATTATATTGCTACAACGAGACAAAAAAGACCTGCCTCGTTTGAAGGACTCTTTATCATGTATCGCAGGTTCGAATCTCACCAGAGTCGAACTTACAAGAATTTTCATTGATAATTCATATATAATAATCATACCTATTTAATTCTTATTTTAAACAGAGATTATTTCTTAAATTAAACTTACTGGGGTCACACGCATAAGGAACGAGATCTTTCACTCCCGCTGATGTAACAACTTCGTCGTCAATGGCGAAATTGCCCGTGTACGTTTTAGGGTCTCTGAAATAGAAGCAAACAAATAAGTACCGGTAAACAATAGCGTCTTTAAAAATCATTCACTAGCTGTTTGTCCCGCCTTCGCACGGGTAAAAGTCCAATTAAATTTATAAATGCGAAAGTTTGTTACTATGGAAGTATAGGTCGCACCACCGAGGGGAAAAATAGGCGATTTTAAGGAATTTTAAGGGTGGGATCGGTGGAGAGGTGACGCACTTCACACCAATTGATTTAGCGCGTGTTATTGGTTTGTAAGCGAATGTACCTACTGTTCCCTCATCGTTCTTTTAACGTGGAGCGACTTTGTGTTTGTGTTACACTTTCACTGGAGTAACAAACATTCTTAAACTTTCACATTTATAATATTAGTGTGAAGTGTGATTATTACAGCAGTAACAACTTACTTGCAAAGCATTACGTATGCAGCATCGGAAACAATCTCAGGCTTACGGCTCGTAGACACGTCGCCAGTCAACATCTCGATGGCTGCGGTAGCGATTCCTGATAAGCAATTAAAACTTACTAATTAATTGTTGCCTATTTATTTATTTACTAGCAGGACGCCCCGTCTTTGCTGCACGGGTGTATCTACACTTAATAATTGTTGTTTATTTATTTACTAGCAGGACGCCCCGGCTTTGCACGGGTGTACTAATGAAACTACCGGGATTAAATATAGCCGTAACTATCCCGACAGTCCATTTTCTATCGGTGAAAGAATTTTTGAGATCGGCTGAGCAGTTTCGTAGTTTACCTCTGTCAAACAAACTTTACCTCTTTATAATATAGGCATAGATAGATATAGATAGTAATCCAAGTAAAAAAGGATGATGACTAACTCTGCTATTGGAAGATAGTTAATCAAGTTAATCTAACCAAAGTACAAAGCTATTTTCTTTATTCTTTACTGTACACAAGAAAATTACATTTACAAACAGATACAAAAAGGCATGTACAAAGACGAGCTTAACCCTAAAAAGAGTTTTCTTCCAGCAAACCTTTTAGGATAGGATAGTATATTTTCATTATAATCCACAGGCTAAAAAAGTTAACAAATGATAGATATTGTGTCCAACAAATGTTTTATTAGTAAGATCTTTTTAATATAACTTAAATGATAAAAGCACGGACAATAAGTCTGTGGTGAACGCATAATAAATATATACATATATATAATTAAAAAAGTTTTTACCTGTCCTAGGCCACAATGCATTCACGCCGATGTTGTAAGGTTTGAACTCCTCGCTCATACCAAGAACACACATCGACATTCCGTATTTAGCCATCGTGTATGCGACGTGGATTGAGAACCTAAAAAAGAAAATAAAGACAAACCCCATTATGCATATTCGACCTAAAACCTGTATTAGCTAAAACGTATATTAAATCTGTTGCTATCTCTTTTCGTTGACATATGAGTGACAAGAAAAAAACGTTCTAAAACGTTCCTAAAACCTGTATTAAATTGTCAAGTTTTTATGAATAAACCCCTATGGGTCTTATTTATAAAAACTTGACAATTTAATACAGGTTTTAAGAACGTTTTTTTCTTGTCACCCATATGTCAACGAAAAGAGATAGCAACAGATTTAATATGCGTTTTAGCTAATACAGGTTTAATACAGGTTTTAGGTCGAATATGCATAATGGGGTATAGCTATGATGTTTTTGATTGGAATTTAACTTTCGTGTTAGCATAAAGCTGAGCTTTTTCACGGTTGTTCAAGGTCACGGAAAAGTCATGACAAATCAGAAATGTTCACGGGGTCATAAATCTGGTCGTTATTTGTCGAACGCGTGGGCGTGGATTGTTATAAGATCTATTTATCTAATGTGTTATCTGAAAGCGTTCGCCCTTTATTAGGTGTCGACTGGGTATTATGTCGATGGTTGTCAATAAACATTTTCTATTCTATAACTCAACTTACCAGTAGGGGTTCATGTTGAGAGGTGGTGACAGGTTGAGTATGTGAGCATGGTCACTGTTCTTCAGAAGTGGCAAGCACAACTTAGACCTGAAAATAAAACAAGTTTAATTAATCTATAGTATTAATGTTGGTTTGTTCGACGGAGGTAATCTCCGAAACTACTGACCGATTTCAAAGATTCTTTCACAGATGTGTAAAATGGACTGTCGGGATGGTTATGGGCTATATTTTATCCCGATAGTTTCAATAGTACACCCGTGCAAAGCCGGGACGAGCTGCTAGTTAATAGTATCCAGAACTTGCTTCATTATTCAGGATTTTAAAAGTATGTGACGAATTCGCGACAAATATTTTATTATATTATTTAAATACTATATTATTACTGATTGGAGGAAAAAATTGAAACATTGACTTTCCATTTTTTCCAACCAATCAGAGAACAGTGAACTCCGTCTCGACTCTTGATCGTGTCAGCGACGCCAACAACTTACGCCAAAAAGGTGCCTCTCGTGTTGACATTGTGCATGAGGTCGTATCTCTTCATGTCCGTCTGAGCCGTGCCAGTGAGGGAGATGGCTGACGCGTTGTTCACTAGAATGTCGATACCGTTGAACTGAAACAAATAATACTATTATTATGTTCTCCATTTTGTTGTTATCTGTTTCTATAATACTAGCAGCAAGTCCCGGCTTTGCACGGGTGTACTAATAATGCTACCGAGACAAAATATAACCTACAGTACTAGATGGCGCTAGTAAAAATGACCCGATTCTAGATCGCGCCACAGATTACCTACATAAGACAGATACCTCATCTCGAACATTGTTCTTTTTTCTTCGGGCTATTTTTGTGTTTGATTTTTGCGGCGCCCCGAGCGGCGTTTAGGTCTTGTCTGCAATCAAAAATAAGTAACTCTATCTAGTGCTAAGTAGCATGCAGTCGGATGCCTAAACGCTGCTACGTGACGCTTAAAAAATCAAACACCAAAAAATAGCCTGAAGAAAAACAGAGTGAAATCAATGTTCGAGATAAGGTAATAGATATTACTATTAAATATCACTGAGTGCAGTTGTGAAATGTAATCTGCTGGACACCTTATGAAAGGAGAAATAAAAATTTTGACCAAAAGATTTAGACGCACAAAAAATCAAATAGACAAAACATTTAAAGTCGTTATTCTACAAAAAATGACCCTTAACCTCCAAAGTAATAATCTTGATAAATATAACAAAAAGCCAAAGTCATTGGTTATGTTGTCATCATTTGGTTGCCACCTTATATTTTTTTACTATATTTTTAATATACTTAGCTTAACTCATGACTTTTATCAGATAGCTATAACTGGGTTGGACTTTGATTCATGATCCTTTATCAGATAACTATATAAAAACATAATTATCTTTGTGTTATGTACCTCAACTTATGATTTAAAGTTAGGTTCAAATTACAAAATACAGTTTCACTAGGTACTAATTCAACATGTTATGTTTGTAAACAGTAAGTCATTTTATCATCATTATCATCAAGCTATAGGGACTGTTGGACATGTCCTATGGAGTAAGTATTCTTTTAATTAGCTTCCCAGCCAATAATTCCTTGAAGTGCCTAACAAATACAACTGCCAACGATGGAGGCCTTCCTTCAATAGATCTCCAGTTGTGTCAGTTGTAATGTAAGCGGCTCTCATCCACTGTGAAACTGTGACCTTTACCACAGATTACATAAGGTATACATTAGGTATCTGTATACCTAATCTCGAACATTGAAATGACTCTTTCTTTTTTGTTTGGGCATTTTTGTGTTTGATTTTTGCTGCGCCCCTAGCGGCATTTAGGCATCCAACTACATGCTACTTAGAATTTTTATATTTATTTTTTTATTATTTACCTTCTTAACAGCCTCATCAATTGCTTTCTGTATCTGCTTCTCATCTCGCACATCAACAATGCAGGGCAGAGCTTTACCTCCAAGAGCTTCGACTGAAACCAAGACATTTATATTGGTAAGGTGCAGCAAAAATAATTATGAAGGGAGAAAATAATAATAAAACAGGAAATTATAATGACCTCACTTGAGCCCATTTGGTGTGGCTAAAAATTCTACTTCTAGAACCAAGGTACTTACCACTTGGGTCTAGAAGTAAAATTGCTATAAGCTAAGTGGAAGTATTGCTACTATGAGGGTCATTCTTCATCATTATTCTACAATAATCCTCAATTTAAATCAATGCCATGCCTTACTATATATCAGATTTTTATAAGCAAGTAAACATAAACATTTTTCTTTCTTTCTTTCTTTTCTTTTCAAGTGCAAGAGTTTGTTTTATGTATTTCTACAGTATAATTATTAGTACAATTCATTAAAAATATAATAGACAATTAACCACTCACTAGGAAAACAATGAAAACAACAAGGAAATTAATTGTTCTGTTTTTTTCCTTTAAATTGAGTAAACACATAGGGTTAAGAATTGAGTTTGCATTCAATTTGGTAGACTATAATCTTCTGCTTGGTAGTACACAAAAAGTTTTGATGATGCCAAAGAGGATGTCCATAAAATACAAGAGGTTCAATGACCTCACAGTGGGCTAAGACCTACCTGAGACGCAGAGGTTGCAGGTTTAACCCCTGCCATAGGTCAAATGTTTGTAAGTATGCTCTGCAGATAATTTGTTCCGAGTTGTGTAAAATGTCCAAGGACATTTATTTATTTTATATTTACAATAAGTACCTATTTGCAAATGGTTAGCAAGGTATTTTTCAATCAAATAGATTCTGATACAAGGGTAAATATTTTAATTAGAAGCTGTACCTAAGTAGGTACCTAGGTAGTCAATGCAAATTTCAACTATTTATAGTTTTTGAACTATCAATCAAGAACTTCCAACAGAAAAACATTGTTTATGTTGTCTTTACAAGCCACTTGTACTTTGATCTTGACCAAGGTACAAAGTCCAACATTGTTAAAAGTTGGTTTTCTACACGAATTCTGGTTCGCCTTCCACGCCATCACAATTACAGCATTCATAACGGTACATTTAGAGTGTTATGTAAATTAGATCAACATACTTTCTTCGGCAGCCGTGTAAATAGTGCCAGGTAGCTTCGGATGGGGCTCCGCAGTTTTGGCGGCAATCACTACGTTAGCGCCATCCTTCGCAGCTTTTAATGCTATGGCCTTGCCGATTCCACGAGACGCTCCCGTAATGAAGAGGGTCCTTCCAGCCAATTTCCTAATTTCAACATTTCAATTTAGTGCTTTGAACCATTGTAGATTTCACCAAAAACTTCACAACTCTTACCCTGTATTCGCGACTAAACTCATTTTAGAAAATAATTAAGAGATTTTACGGAACAAATTGAGCGATTTTAAATAAATCAATACGTAAAATGTAAAGAAATTATTTTAACTATGCCACTCGACTCGATCGGTCTACAAACACAAAACGAGTCAAGCAAGCAAGTCAAATCAACAAACCGAAAATTACCGTACGGTTCTGTCAAAATTAAACGTCAATGTCAAATATGGCAAGCAACAGATTTCAAACAAATAAAAAGGACTCTTCACGCGATCAATCTTTATTTGCACATTTCGCAGTTTATGACATAATATTATTATTATTATATTTATTATTAAACATATTTTATACCTACCACTCTGTAAATAGACATTTTTAGTACCTAATATAAGTATCTTTTTATATACCTAAGTTTTAGTCTTTGATAGTAACACAGAGTACATTTGTATATACTGAAATGGATAGTAATCAAGACCACTAGAATAAGTAAGTAAAATACTCAATGGTAAAATACATCCATTGAGGATCTGAAGGAAGATAATTGCTCTGAGAATACATCCGTTATAGAGTGACCATTTTAAGCTTCTACCTTTAGGATAAAACTGAAATGAAAACTTTTATTGACTGAAATGAAAACCCTTTTTCTCAGAAACGGGTTGAGATTGAAATAGAGTAGATGTATCAGAGGGCTGATTGGGAACCGTTTCTTTGACAATGCCTGCTTTCAGTTTCCGTCAAATTTGACAGATTTTCTATAGGAAATCTGTCAAATTTGACTGAAACTGCTTTCAGTTTCCGTCAAAAAAACGGTTCACAATCAGCCCTCAGTAGGCACAAGAGTTAAAAAAATTATTGTGTGCAAGTCTGACTCGCACTTGACCACTATATATGAAGGAAGATGAGACTTTATATGTTGACTTTATGCACAGATAAAAATAATGCTTTATGCAAGAAGAGAAAAGGTAAGTTAAGAAGGCATTTGCCCTGCAATGGATAGAACTTCGGTAATTCGAAAACTGCATCGTTTGAGGTCAATCTTCAGTAAGTATCTAGGTATAGTATAGATAGGAGGTACCTATACCGCACACATAATGGGTTTATTAGGAAAAAGAAGAAACCGACCAAGTTTTGAATAACATTTATTTTGTGCATCACTTCATGAAACCCACTCATTCTATTCTACTTTATAACGTCGGACTGGGTGAAAATCATGTTTTATTTTATAATATTACAAATAATACCTATATTGTAATGATAACATTCTTATGACATTTAGTTAGGCTACCTTCCTAGCAATTTAAAATCTCTCATTTGTGGCTCGAATCCTTCACATAAATTATACAGATAATACTTTTTTCTTTGCCTTACAAGCAGCTTATTTTTAAAATAAGTACCTAAACCTATTATACTTTTTTAATTACATACATATTAATTTATTTTAATTAAATAATAATACCCACATAAAAATTACAACATCATTTTAAGCTTATTTTCATGAGTATTTGATTTCACAAGAAGAACACAAAGGAACTCTTAAAACATTTTTTTTTTCTTTTTTCATTAATTTCTAGTTTTAAGTACCTTCGTATCTTGTGGGCAATGTATTGTTTTTTAAAATTATTTAACTATACTTTCTTAAAATTTAAATGATATCTTTACGTTTTCAAACATACAAAAATAAACAATAATAATTCATTCAGAAATTTAGACAAACAGAATTTTATCTAGGTAGGTACAAGTACCTACTACTTTTTTAAAATATTTGCGAACAATTAAGTACCTACATAGTTAGGTAATTGTTCGAAAATATTAGATACAAATTAATTATAAATTTGTAACAAAAGTGTGTTAAATTTTTTGAAGTTTCACTCAGCTACAGTATCATTTAATATTCTTCATTTTTTTGTGATTAACCCTGTTTTCCTCAAAGATATGGCTTTTTACTGTGTCACTCATAATTGAATACACTCCAAAACATGTGTTTATCCACCCACATCGCACAAGATTTTTTTTAAATGTTTACAAGAGGAAATCCAAGTAAAGATATTATAGACAAATCAAATGGTGCTATATTTAGGTAATATACATGCCTACCTACTGTCTAAGAAGTTTAAACTTCTACAAACAACACGAAGAAAGTTATGAAGTTTATCTAAGTAAGTATATATAGACTTTCAATAGGTAGCTTTAAGTTCTAAGACTGTAAATAAATAATATTTATTTTATCGGTTCCTTATAACAAAGCCACACTATTTTACATAGAGAAAAAGCACCATAAAATTCTGTTTTAAATAAGTAAAATACGCTATTATTACTCACAACTTTTACTTAACTATTAAAGCATCAACATAATAAGAATTGGCACCAAAAATGAAACTTTAGCATACAGTTTCAGCTATAAAATTCATATTGAATATTTTACCGCCTTGTCTTTGAGATTTTTAAATATATGCGGGTTGCTTAGCAGAATGTTGCAGTGCCGCTAAAACATCGTGCTTGAGTCTTACGTACAATCTTCCTTTTCTCCAAGGATTTTGAAGTTGCAACGGACGGAAATCATCACGCAGACATCTTTCTCTCGCTCCTATAACTGCAACTAGGCAAAAATCTTGCAACTTTTCAGGTCCGTATACTGGTCCAGATTTCCCTTTTAAAACTGCAGCCATATTGAGTTGTTTCACCACTAGATCTATGACCTCACGAGCAGAAGTGCGAGGGGTGACATGCAGTTTGAGAGAGGTTCCTGCTGCTAGGCCAGTTTCGTACGCCGCAAAGACCTGAATTATATAAAAACATTGAATAAAAGCACTTAAAAATACTTAGGTAGGTACATGGATAAGTATTTAAATTGTCAAATAAAATGCTATTTTTTTTAATAAGATAGGTACCTAATTAGAATTATTATTAATCTTCAATTAGGTAGATACCTCCCTAACTATATTTGTTTTGATGTTGCTAACTCAACAGTGTTTGAAATTGAAGTTGGCTTGACTATTTTATTTACCTGTAAAATTCCGGGTTGATCCGGCGTCCGTTGCTCAGGTGTCGCCTTCATTCGCTCGTCATTTCTCTCATCAGTCTTTGGAACTTTATTACTAAACTCCCCATCTTCCAGGTTTTCCAGCAATGGCTGCCGTTTCACACTCAAATTCTTCTGAACTAAGTCTTGCCCGGTGTCAATGTAGTCTACATCTGTGGCTTTCACGTTTGTCATGCTCTTAGATGGAATTACATTGCACGGACTTCTAAAGTGTCGCACTTGCGGACGGATATTCAAAGGAACTGTGGTTAACGGACAGCTTTGGCTCTCAGAGTCACTGGACAAACTTTGAACTGATTCAGAAACATTGCCTTTGGATGTTCTAACACTGATCATGCTTCCAGGGTAGTAACCTCCTTTCACGGTCAGTAGTGGGCTAGACGTAGTGGAAGCTGTAGCGTTGATGCTGTGAGGTCGTGGCTTTGGTTCCACATTCTCGTTTTGCAAGACAAGCGTGTCTTCACTACGGGACGGTGGAAGACGGTTGCTGCCAATACTAGCATGAGATCCCGTTGCTGATTTGATATCGAACTGGGAATTGCTGCTCATAAAGTTGTTACTGCATTGTGTGTATTGAGAGTCGGCGCTTCCTTTGCGAGCGTATTTTTGAGCTTCCGTACCGAGGAATTGTGATGTGCTAAGATTGAGGGTGGAGACTGAGGTCTGTCGCGGCGCGAGGCTTAGTTGTTGTTCAGATTTACTGAACTCTGGGTGTAGGTTTGCGTGGTTTCCGTTGCCAGCTGGACCTGGCCAAGACCCTCTGCCTGGAGACGTTTTAGATATTTTGCCGTCTCGTGAAGGAATTTGAAGGAAGTCTTTTAGATTAGCCTCATGATCGTTAGCCTCACAATATGCTGCATCTAGTGTCTGCGATGGAGTTTTGTCTAAAATATTCTTTAGCAGGATACCAGAACTTGGCGATGCTTTGTCTTTATCTCTCGCAAAGCCTATCAGATCCATGAGCCAACGCTCCGCTTTCCAAACAGCGTTTAGGTTATTTTGTAGGTCTTCTAGTTTTGTAAGCCTCTCTTTGGCTGTTTGCAGCTCAGTGCAAGAGAAAGCTTCTCGATGGGAATGTGCTGCTAAAGCCACATCGAGTTCTAGGACACAGCTGAGTCTTGAATATTTGTTGAGGATATTTGTATGGTAAGTCTGAAGGTGAATCATTTCGAACGCCTGTATAGGAAGACTAAGCAAGTCCCCTCTTTGGAGGAGTATTTCTTTTTGACCTGGTACGGAGCACGCTTGCTCAGCAGGCGGGCATATCATCACGAAACTGACGTCACTATTGAGTTCGATAACCTCAAGGTCGTATATACGGTGGGATATGACGCATTCGAGTGGTATGTCCATGTCTTTGAAAAGCCGTCGGGCTGCTGAGGCGATTTGGTCGAGAAACATTTCTTGAGATTCTGAAGGTCTATCTTGGCCTCCTGAGACGAGGCTGTTGATTGCTTCATCAGCTGGCTTGCCAGAGTGGTTCTTTAGGTATTCCCATTCCTCGCTGTAAAAACAAAAGAATCTTAAAATCTGGTCAATATTTTCATATTTAAGTTGTTAGGAAGATTTTTCAAGATACTTACGCAGATATATGTGGGTTTTCGCGGACGCGCGTATGAGGAGGTACGTTGGGTGCTCTGGCCGGAGCGACGATTCGAACCACTTCAACTGACGACTGCAGTTTCAAATACCCAAGGTATAGACCCCGCGCTAATTGCACTCTGGACACCTGCCAGAGAAAAAGACAATCAAATTTAAACAAAAGACAAACGTTTAGTGGGCGATACCAACTGTAATATTTTCAACCAAGTTGGAGAGTGTCCTACGGTCATTACGTCATAAAGTTATCAATAGTTCTAGCTGAGTCCTGCGATCTTACTCGCGGTGAATAGATCCTGTTCTCGTAAAGATGCCAGGATAATAACGTATCCTGGTACCAAAATCAGAGAAATTACATTCCTGAACACGAGCTACCAGTTCACAGAATAAACTTTGACAGATAGGTAGGTACAATTGTTCAATAAATAGACTTTTATTAACAATAGAGCTCTGCAGCAGAAGGACAGATAAGCAAAATCCTAGATTAGCAGAAGACAAATTCCCATAAAGGCAGATAAATAATGTACTGAGACGAAGGATTTCATACCTGATGATAAGCAATCTGCTCATGAACAGAAGCCATCAGCAACTCTCCTATAGTGTTATCCTCACTCAACACGCGTCGACGGAGTCTCGATACGGGCACCCAACGGGAGTTCAAAGCGGATACAGACTTGACTGACTTGACGCTGTTAACGCATGATAACACCACTGTGCCGTGGGAGTCCCGTAATGGCTTGTGGTAGAGTTGACCTGGAAGCAATAAGTTTGAGGATAAAGGAAGTGATTCTTGGTAAGTTAAAAGAGTAAAGTATAGCAGACACACGAGTATACTTCATTATTTAATTAGGTACTTTATTTTGTTTAAACGTAGGGTTGGTGTAAGTACCGAGATATTTTTCTTCCATTCTGCTCTTTAAGCCCTAATCCGGCCTGCTTGGTATGTCTTGTGTACTACACTACTTATGTATAAACTTGTAAGAAACACATTGTTGACCCTTTAGATATATTTTAAGATACCCTTGAAGAAACATCAAGCTCATAAACATGTCTACACTAATATTATAAAGAGGAAAACTTTGTTTGTTTGTTTGTTTGTTTGTTTGTTTGGTTGTAATGAATAGGCTCAAAAACTACTGGACCGATTTTAAAAATTCTTTCACCATTCGAAAGCTACATTATCCACGAGTGACATAGGCTACTTTTTATCCCGATATTCCCGCGGGAACGGGACCGCGTGGCGCAGCTAGTCTTACATCATTTTATAAACTGGTAAGTTTGTTTTAAAAACTTACCTAAATCCTGAACACAAAGAGCGGATTGCATTTGAGCAGCGGCAGTAAGAAGCTTCAGGCGGAAGTGGATGGATGAGGATGTGTGTTTCTCCATATCAGACCGCAGGCTCTTCACATCGTCCCAGGAACAAGATACCTGGGAACAAAAAAATTACTGAATGGATACCTATTTAATTTACCTATTCGTACTTTTAGCTCTTTAGAACTTTGATATGCTCTAACAAAGGACGAAAAGAAACAATGATTTCAAAGTGGTACATATAGGTAAGCCGTCAAATTCCAATTAAAAAATAATCCTGTAAGACTTCAAGGATCAATTTGAAACGGCTAAAGAGCAAGTCAACTTCCATTTTTTTGCAACTAACACCTTGGATAATCAGGAGACAAATGTTTCGCTTTATTTAAGCAAAAATTAAAACGAATAATTTCGTCTATGGTTTTAGTGATCAATCCTCCAGCTTAAATCTAAATAGGTACCTAGGTAGTTCTATTGGAAAACGTACCTTCATAAGCCAGTGGAAGTCAGTATAAATACAGGTGGGGTAGGTTTCGTCGACTTCGATAACGGGCAAGAACTCTTCACTCGTCACCAGCACCTTGTCTTCGTGGTAGAGGATGCAGGCGAGATACACACCTCTGAAAGTAACAGGATAAAAACATTTTACGTATCGCATGATTTCTTTGTAATTTTGTTGATGATGCCAGTTAAGTTATGGTTCGAGTACCTTTGGGAATTCTTATTTCCTCCTAGTAAAACGGAGCTAGATAGAGACTAATGAATATTAAAAAAAAAAAAAAACAGGTTTTAATATCACGGACCATCTGATGTGGGTTAACTGGCTTGCACAGAAGATGGCAGTGAATAATACCTCGTGTCACTGGTGATACAAGCTGGTGGCACGACGAAAAACAAGCGAAGTCTACGAATGTAAATTTGTTTGAGCAGGTTATGACCATAAATGTATAGGTATGTAAGTACTTTGTCATGACAGCTGTTGAGCTTTATCGTCCTAATGGTTTACCTTCTCAAATTCTTCTGGAACTTGCTAGCAGCAGTGAACAGCTGGCGTATAGTGGCAGTCTTCTTCCGCGGCAGTCTTGGTGGCTGGGCTGGTGGTCTGGTTCGCGCTCCATTGGCGGCCGTGGCGAGAGCTTCTAACGCCTGCGCCGCACCACCTGACTCTCCACGGGTTGTTCGTGAGGAAACATCGCGCCAACCTGGAAGGGGTATTACCTATAGTCTAGATACCTACTGACTATTTGCTTTATTTTGCTTTAGCAGTTGTTTTAGACTTTTGATTGAGATGTTGGTTTGGAAAGCCTTGAATTTCCGTCAACCACATCCGATTTATTTTAAGACTCACATCATCAACTTAGAAAGGGATCGTCGCCGTATCAATTCGAGCCGTTCAGTATTCTTTGTATAAAAGTCTCTACTGCAATGTAACAAACATGTATCGAAATCGTAACGTTATCACCTTGCCATAAAAAGACGAAACGACATTATTAAGTAAATTATTTATTGTGTAGGTTAGGTATTACGGCCGAGAAAACGTTGGCGGGACGACCTCGTCACATTCGACGGGGAATGGTGGGAATCAGCCAAGGATCGGGATGGTTGGAAGAGCTTGGGGGAGACCTTTGCCCAGCAATGGGACAAAATAGGTTAAAAAAAAGGTATAAGCTTAGCCCCTAAAGAATAGGATCCCGATACAGTGTGTTCACAGTTAAAATTACTCAATCAATCTAATAAAACTTACTGCTCGGCACAACACTTCTCGGCAACGACACAGTGAACGGCCCCCATCCCTTAATATTCCCCGCGGCTGCTCTGAAGAAGTACCGTCGCCCTCGCGTCAGACCTGCGGCTAATACTCTGGTGCCAGTTGTTCCTGAGGCGGGGACCTCACGACTGCCGCAAAGGTTGGAGAAGTCGGCGCGTGATGACCATTCCACTGTCGATTGGAATTATTGTTATAGGCAATGTGGACTAAAAGTGAAATAGTTAGGTGCGAGGTACCTGTACCTTTAACTTCTAAATTTATAAATTAGTCTTACTTTAGTTGTTCTCATCAAAATTTCCATTTCGATTGGATTCGATTCAAATGATGCTCAGGCTGGTATCTATGCTTTATCCAGTTCAGTCACATTCTGACATCGGTTCAAAAATCTAAATTCCTACTACTAGTCGTCTGTTGCCGTCCAGTTACCATTGACACTCTGTCTCCAGTCTTACCTTTGAACTTGGTAACGATGGGCGGGTCCTTGATCGATGGTCGTGCATCGCGCACGCGGCACGTGACGGTGTGCGCGCCGCAGACTTCCAGCTCGGGAGGGAGGGGTGCGGGGGGGGCACGCGCTCCTTGCCATCCTACTACTAGTCGTCTGAAAATAATAAAGTAAGTCAAAGTTAATACATTTACCCAATGATATGTAGATAGGTTTTATCAGTAGATACTAAATGCAGTCTCGGGGTAGACCACCTGCCCGATGGTCGGATGATATTGTGAGGGCGGTAGGAGAGCAGTGGATCCGGATGGCACAACATCGCCAAGAGTGGCGGGATAAAGAAGAGGTCTTTACCCAGCAGTGGGTGTTACCGGCTGAGTAGATACATAGATAGAAATGCAGTCTAAACTGTCCAAGGCGTATCTTTGTTTACGTACGTCTTTGGCTGATGCTTTGAACTTTGAGCTTTGACCAATTAGTCCACGAAATCGAAAGTCGTGTACTCACTTGAGAGTCCGCACTCTTCTCTCCCAATGCTGCGCCTGCTTGTCCTTCTCGGAGCCGGCGCCGCCCGCGCAGCCCGTGGTGCCAGCCTGCCCGCTTGCAGCAGATCTGGGAATATCATATTGATTATTGCTTGATCGGTGACGCAATGGTTTTTTGAATAATGCGATGAATTTCAGAAAACAAAAGATAGATAACGTGCAATCTCTTAACGCGTCATGTTTTGAAAGTCATCGAGAATCGATAGGTATCTTGGTGGGAAGAGATAACCACAGAGCACTATGACGACGATTTCGCATTGGGGAATTTTATAATTTATTTGGGTTAGGCACTACGTAATACACGATGTCCCAGTATGCGACATGGAGGGAAAGTACCTTGAATATAATATTTTACAGCTTACCTGGTACAAGCGTCGTCCCTGCAAGCCTTCTCTGGAGCACACCCTGTGGCCTCGTGCAGTCGAGCCTCCGCCTCGCGAGCCAGCCTCCGCAAGTGTGCCCCCAGCGCCTCCGTCGTTTTGACTGCAAAATAAACATTTAATTATAAATAGAGAAACATAAACTTAAAACTCTTTAAAGGGGATTTACTCATCGAAAACATAACTTGTTAAAAAAGCTAATCTTCTGCCGTAAAAAGTTGGGATTCCATTATAATGAGTTGGTTGCCTAAGTACTTATTAAGTCTTGTAGTACCTATTGCCGAACAGATATACTCGTAGATAGTACTAATGACTTTTATGACATCATCATACTCGGTAACGTCATAGAAATTGTGTAGGTACAGTCGGCCAAAAATGTGGTCTGCCATCCTACGATTGCATTTGAACGACATGGAAGCAACATGGTTGATTTCCACTGACAATAACATTAAAGTGACAATTCGTACTTACATCATGCGATGTGTCAAGTTAAAATTCTCACAAGAAAATGTCAACACAAGAACTAGCTGGCGGTTTCATCCGCGTAAGTCCCGTTCCCGAAGAATTTATTGAATAAAAATATTTTGATTTTGATCTGATGAGGATCATCGGAGTTATGACTTGACCACGAGAGTGCAGATTTCTCCCTTACGAAACTGAATAAGTCAATATTTAAAATTAAGTAGTTGTCTTTTATTAAAAATCCAAAATTATAATAAAAAATATCAGTACCGAATTTTGTATCATCTAGTCTAAACTTACAGGTGTTATAACTCAGCATTATCATCACTTGGTCTCTACTTGACACATTCAAATAGTTTTGAAACACTGTACTTTTCAACACCTTACTATCTCCCATATTCATATCACACACTTCACTTTCCATACAAAAAGAGACATTTAGAGGCAAATATTTACTAGAAAGTTAATGGACAAATGATGTAGTAGCACAGCCAACTGATCATAATATCACAAATCATTTTGTGATATCCAAATCAAAGCTGCGGAATTATCAACGAAAGCTGTCAGTTACTGATAAGATAATAGTAATAGGTACAGTTATCTCAAAAATGAGATAGAAAGTAGGAATTTATCGGTCCAAATCCGAGTTTGAAGTACCTACATGATGCCATATGCGTGCCTGTTGCATTAAATTAAATTGACTGTCATTATGCTTGCATGGTCTAAAGTTTAGACTCTAAATATTGCCATGAAACGTATCACTGAAAACCAGCGCTCAGTTGCTCTTTGACTGCTACCACAGATAAAATAATACTATGTACAGATATACCATCTAGAACATCAATTTCACTCCGGTTTTTCTTTTTCTACATAGTATTATTTTATCTGTGCTGCTACCTAAAAAATCAACTTTTGACACTTTAAGAATTGAAACAGAGTCGCAAAACTCGCAAATCGTACCAGTAACTCGAATAAAGTACTGGAGCGGTGTGTTATGTTCCATCTCGATAAATCGATAAACTTCTGGGTCGAGTATTCTATCCCTTGAGGGCTGCGAATCTCTCGGCGAGATGATCCGCGGTACATACACGTTGTCGATGTGTACGACACATTTGTCACCTCCGGGCAAATATTGAACAAGATGTTTCTACCTTTATAATAGTGACGTTTAGGAAATGAAAAGCAAAATATTACGGACCAATTCTTTCGCCGTTTAAGTTTGTTGTGCTTTTTATTTTTACCGAAAAGCCAAAAAGCTATAGGTAAGTATACAAATTTTATACAAAATACGAAACTCAAGGTAAGTACTATCTCATTTAGTGAACACGGATATTTTTCCCATGTTAATTTGTATGAGTAAAATATGATTTGCTTCAAAACATATTTACATCTCAGACTAATGTTACAACACTGTACAAGCCCAGTCTCGTGCTATTTTGAACGATAAAGCAAAATAAATCACGATAAAAGGACAATACCTAGTTGATTAGATTTACTGTATCTACTCACATAATAACAATGAATGACATTATCGGAGAGGATTCTGAGAAATATATCTTGCAATCGTCTCATCATGCACCTGCGCTGTCACGATCAAAAACCTCAAGAACCTAAAGCTCTGTGGGGCTCTAAGCCATGCTTACACCATGTTTTTCTTTTCGAAATCGCTTTCACTGTGCGTTTTATATCGATACAAACGTTCGCGAACAAAAGACAGTCGGCTAGCTGTGATCCATGCACAGCTCAGCATAATCTACTATTCTCGTGTAAACGCGTGTAAAACATGCTGCGTACAGCGATCATGCGCCAAAAACGCGCATTCTAAACACGTGTTATGCATAGGATTTTACCTTTAGGGGTTGATAAAATCGATAGGTTTGAAGTGAATTGACTACAGCCACCTACCTATAATGAAGTACCTACCATCAACTTACCAAATTTATCAATTCAGCAATTTGATTACCTAATTTATTTGTTATCCTTGGCCACGCCTAGGTAAATGATTATTTTAAACAAAATGAAAGTCCATCTTTCCATTTCTTAATATCAAAACAAACTGTACCTAATTGAAATTGTTTTTCTACGAACTTTGTCATTTTGTGCTATCGTTACCTTTCGCCGGTAAAAGTATGAATCTCTCTCATATCTGTCCAAATACGGGCAATATGGGCATATCATAAATTCGTGTGCAATTCGAAAGGGAGCTACGGGTATCTGTGTCCATCAGCATCATTTTCTGACGCTATCTAATCTTAGTAAACAAAATATCACGCTAGAGCATTGACCATGACTTTATGAGACGAGAATTTTGAAATCTTGTGGGGAATTATCAGAATGCTTTGATTTTATTGGTTAATATTAACAGTTAACCTATCACGATACAGGACATCGCATTATTAAAAAACATGGTTATTTTGAAGGCCAAGTCAACACATGGTTATTTTGAAAATAAGGCCGCTGTTCAACACCTAATTCGTGCAGTACTTTACATTATTGTCTGCGTTCGTGCTAAGGTAATATCGTATGCACGACACGTGAATTACACCCGCACGAATCACGGACGTCCCAATTGTCCTGTGTTTACAGTGTCCACGTTGGCCGGTGACCAAATTTGTTCAGTCAGCCCTTACAAACATGTCGGCAGCACTATCGTTTGCTCAAACATTTTCCGTATCGCCTATTTTCGTAAATTGATATCAATAGGCTCTAATATCGTGTAACACAAGGTACACCATCTTTATTCTGTGGCAACACTAACTAAGCATTATTTTTAGAGGTAAGTTAGTAATAAACCTGCAGGTTTAGTTCCGTTGTACATATTATATCCTGATTATGTACTGTAAGTAAATAATTATAATTACTGACATATAGGCCACAATCAACACTTATTTCACGGCCGAGTTTCATTCAAATCAGTTTAGGGGAAAAGCTTGGTGGTAACACAATCAAAAATTGAAATAGGTATTAACTTATAATTATATAAGTACCTTTAATAGCACAGATATAAATTAAGTTTTAGTTTTGGTGACATGACATCTGAATAGCTACACATCACACAAATCTTAAGATTTTGAATAGGCGCGCAATATTTTTTTACTCATATTTCTCTAAGAAAAAGTCCAATTTTATTTTTATCAGGTTTTTAACACAAAAAACGTATACTATGTCGCAGGTGTTATATATTTGAAGAGATAATTTATTTTATTTAATATCAGATTACTAAAACGTATTTTAGGCAACTGAGCTTTATTAAATTAAATTTGACCTTTCGAAGAACGTAACTTTTAAAGCATTTAGATTGAAAACTTTGTTAATTTATAGAAAGTTGTATGAAATTCTTAGAGAAGTTTGTACATTTTTCGGAAAAAATAATGTACTTACCGACTAAATGCACATAATAGAAAATTACTGTATGTACGTTTGTACTCTACCTAGATAGTAAGAAAAAAACTCTTAGAAGCTATTTTCTGTATTTTCGATGAAGTTATTAAAATAGCTAATTTCGCAATTTACATACAAAATAATAAGATACAATTTAAATATTAATCAGATCAGTTAAGTTTTCTATAAAAAGCAAAACTATTTTAGTATTTATTTAGCCATGACCGTATTGACCGTGTTAATTACGTAATTATGTTAAATTGGACTAATTAAAATTAGGCGAGATATTTTTAGACAAAAAACACGAGAGACATTAGTTTAATTAAACTAATATCACTGAATTAATGGTAAGGAATTAATTAGTATATTTTACACAGTTTTCACGACCTTGGAAGTTGGTTTGTGACCTAGCTCTAAAAAAGCTCACAATCACGACTTAGCTTTTTTTATGACCTGAAGTGGACCTGAATTAGGCTATTTGTTCAACACACTTGCCTAATTAATTACTTACTAAGCAGGATTGGTTTTTTGGTTTCAAGACTCAGTTTTACAGTAAAACTTTTTAAACTATTATGGTTTTGAACATTAAAAACACCTAAAACGGGATATTTACCATGATTCGTAGATTTATGAGTTTTCCGATATTTCGGCGCATGCAACTGTGCCGAAATATCAGGATCCCGTTTTAAGTATTCAGCGCTACAGCTTAAAAAAACTGAGATTTTTACACATGATTTATACAAACTCAGGAGCCAAACTTTGCTTTCTCTAACAAGACACTGTCAAGCCTGGGGCATTCATGAGATAAATAAGCTTGCCCAGCACGTCAACCATTCTCTCAGCTTAGCCAGCTATATTCACGAGCTTTAACTTTTGTAATAATAAACAAACAAATATGTATGTCTCTCTGAGCTAGAAGAAGTTTATAAGTCCATTATAACAAGGATATCTAGAGGTAGTAGAAAATCCATAATAATTTGTACCAGCGAAGCTTTTATCCGCAGCCGTTGTCACCCTCCATAAAAATTGGTCGGCAAGTGGGGTCGCAGGATCGCAGGGTATTGGAGGAATTTATTTATTGTTTGGGACGAAGTTTGGGATACCAGGCCCTTCTATAGGTATGTATGTATATTGATACTATCCTCGATGTCGAGTTAAGTATCACAAAATGTATGAGAAACCAGCTCAGCGCCGCCCCCGGTAACGTGCATTAACTAATAATTTTATATTTATAAATATTAACGGGACTTAATCGCATATTGAAATCATATTATTTACCTCGACGTTAATATTTATAAATATGTTTCCAAGTCGCGATAGTTTAAATAGTATTTTAATAATTTTATACATTTGAAATACTTGAGTCGAATTGAAATGTATAAAATTATTATCGCTCGATCGCTTAAGGGTCAAGTAACTTGACAACACAACTTGGCACATAATAGGTAACTATAGATAGAACTCGAAAACTGAAGGTAAAGCCTAAGTGTGGCCTATCCTATGTTACATTGAAACCATTGCACTTTATTCATAATCATCGAAAACGAAGTATCGTGACTATTTTTGGGTTTCGTTTATGTTGGTAAGCCACCCTAAGTACGTACCTACCCCAAGTATGGCATCTTCTGGATAAATTAAGTATTATGAACAGAAAGTACTCACATTGAGTTCCTTCCTTAGCTCCAAACTCCATGAGCATCTTAGCGAGGGGTCGGTTCGTTGACAGAACTGCCACGTCCAGCGGCGACAAGCTATCTGCATTGAGGCTGAAAATAAACCATACATTATCCAAAATGTACTATCAACAAATGCTCCGCTTTACCAATTTTGATATATTTTCTTTTGCAAAATGTTAGCTAAAGTGATCCTGCCCTCTTCTAATTGAATTTTGGCCAATTGGAGACATCGGTTTATTTTTGTAAAATCAATTTGTTTTATGATTTTACTATAAAAAGAACTTACCTACTGTAATGATTGTTCTTAAGACTTTATGACGGATCCCCAAAATATTTTGTTGCTATTGATGGTCGAATAGCAGGGGAAACAGCTGGTCGCTTCACAGTCAAAAAGTTAAAAAAGTCAAAATATTTTTATTCAATAAAATCTTATTACAGACCACTTAGAATAGATACGATAGATATTCTTAAAACTAGGGGATTCTATTGCCTGTTCATTCTTAGTAGAATTTCTTCTTCTTTACTAAAAGCATTCTTAAGGTGGTAAGGTAACGCTGTGGGTGATAGTACCTATAAGTAAATACGCTCAACAACAAAGAAGAACTCTAGCACCTGATATCGAAACATGGTTTGAGCAGTTGAAATAAAGGGCTATAGAGATAAGACGGCTGTTTCTGATTTCAAAGCTTGCGGCAATGTCTTATCAATAGAAAACTAGTTTTAACCGTGACTTTGCGTGTCGTTAAAATAGTTTACATATTACCTACATGCAAGTTTTATCGAAATCTTCCTACTCGTTAGTTCGTTCGTTCGTGAGCAAGTGGCTAACTTTTGCCTACTGAGTTATGGAGAGTGCTATAGCTGACTTGTCGCAGGTTTGCTCAAAATTTTTGCTTTTCACTGTTTAGAGCTAGTATAGTGCATATAGATTGGCCGATTCGTACTCAGCTTCAGTCCCCTGACTAACTATCGCGAAAAACAGAAATTTCGAGACAATTTCGGGGTCAGCTAGTGTTGGTGGATACTGAATTCGTAAAAGTTTACCAATATAAGTTGACCTTTTTTGAATGATAGGTTACCATTATCAACACGGTTATTTTTAAAGAAAGAAACATGCATAGAGATTGATTTAAATTGCTATAATTATCAGTTTACACTCGCTCTGAACTGATATTTGACTTACCTATTGACGTCGACATCTGTGGATTCCAGGATATTCCTGGCCTTGTCGAGGTATCCATGTTCAACTGCTGCAAATAGCGCTGAAACAAACAGAATACATTCATCTCAGAAACTGCAACAAATACGGTTAGGAAGGAAAAAGAAGACACTATGTACTCAGTCAATGATAACAATTCCTAAGGAATTATCGAAGGCAAAATAGGGTAAAGTTACTTAGAAAATAAATCATTCTTGTTTGATGAGTGATTGAGGAAATACTAAATCCTATTGGGATTCGGTATTTCGAAGCGTATGGGTAAAGATTGTCGATATTTACTCGAAGCAAACATTTGATGGATACGTTACTCAGAATGATCAATACATTTGCTGGAGAAGTAAGCTCTACCTACGAGAAGAATTATTATAAAAAATGTCTACGATTAGTAAACAGAACCTGGTTAAGTACCTACTATTAAAATACTAAGAGTTAAAATAGTCAAAGAGTTAATGATAGTTGTACGAGTAGATCGCAGATAGTTTATTCGAAATGCAAAAATTAGAGAAAAAAAATTATACAGTTTATCGAGTAGCCGTAAAGCGAAAAAGTAAAATAAAATAAACAAAAAAATACCATGCAAATGAATGTTAACTTGTGCGACTTTGTCTTGTTGCGCGCGCGCATCTTTCTGCTGGCGGCGCGTCGCCTTGTCGGGGGGGTGGGGTGCGCATGCGCTCAGCGAGGGCAACTCACCACCGCACCCTTCGAGTAGCGCGCCGTAGTGGAGCTCTATAAAAGGAAAATAAAATAAACAAATGTAAAAAAATATAATACTTAAATAGGAAGGTATAATGTTTACGGGTGTTTATCGCAATAGATTAGGTAGGAATATTTACGGGTGTTTATCACAATTAGGTACATAATTAATTTTATCCCGACGTTTAGACTGGATTGCACCAGCCGTGGTCGCGGGCAGACCCGTAATATAATTATATTTTAAAGTGTTCAGTGTACCTGTGTTCTTATTGCGTAAGTATAAAATGCATTTGTTCCGGCGTAGAGCCTTCTTTCAAACCGATTGTAAGTTTTACTAGAAATGATATTAACACAACAGGAAATTACCTCTTGGAAGATTTTAAAAACTTTTGGCATTCGGATAGTAAAGTTTAAAAAAAAAAACTTTGTTTTCGTTTCAATTTTAAAACTACTATAGGTAAGTATATATATATATATAAGTAAACTATTTGAGAATATACATTTTAAATATACAAATTCTATTGCATGCAAATGATTTTATTTTTGTCTTATATCGGATTTAGTTTTTTCTATCAAGGGTAACTTTCGCAACGATTTCGTTCTAAATCACGTTATGAAACGGAATTAAAATTAAGTTTAACTGTCTTGGATTTTTGGACGATAGGTACCTTAACCTTTTTTTTTTTAAATTATAACCTTATTTTTCATATTTGTACTTTAAACAATTGTAAAAACATTATGTAAGTATAATAAATATTTTTTCCCGCGAATTCAAGAACTAGAATAATTTACTTATCTACTTTTGATCAGGTAAAACTAATAGGTACCTACTTACAGACTTCATTACCTTAATTTAGGATGTAAATATACCTCCCACGTCTTCAATTTGTATTTATTTATCAGACAAAGTCATATCCATCGATCAAACCCACTGAGACATTAAGGCTAAATTTAAGCAAGTACCTAAGTAATAGTTGTAATTAGCTCAATGTCAAATTGTATACAAAACGTGTACAGACATTGACGGATAGATTAAACATAGCTGGCAATTGGAGTTACTAACTTCTACTTCCTAGAGATTGTGTTTGATTATATTATTAAGTATGGCCTCTGTTCGGAAATTCGAAAAACAAACGAAATAGATCCATCGTCAACGTAAAAAATAAGTAGGCTCTAATGTGAATGCATTTCAAATTCGGAATAGGTTTTAAAATTGAACTTTTATCAATTGAACTACTTTTTATTACGTGGGTAAAATCACAAACGGAAGTTAATATAAAAATACGAATGTCAATGCCTCAAGGCATGGGGAAACGTGGGATTGCCTTATTTGGCCGACACCGCGTGTAATACGTTATTAGGTTCCGATCGGATCCGACATCTAAAGTGACATTGATAATTTAAATTCAAAATCAGTTCAGTGTCAATTGCAATGGTTCCATAACTTATACGCATTGCAAATAAATACTTGAGGAAAGTATTGATTTAGGTTGTCTTGACCTTAAAACATGTTATATTACTCTTATTTTATTAAGTACGTATTTTGATTAAAGTCTTTGTGAAACAGAGTATGAATTACCTAATGGATGAATGACAACGTTGGAAAAATGCACAATAGACATTTTTTGAAAAAGTCAAAGTAAGTATGTATTAGACATCCAACAGGCAATCAAAATACTTAAGTACCTACCCAAACATCAACATAATTATTATAACAACTTAATTAAACGCTAAAATAACAAATGAACATAAAATAGGTAAAACAAAATAAAACAAACGCGAATTAGACAAAGCGCAACGTTAAAAAACAAACGAAAGCGCACGAAATCAATTCCCATAACGATGTAAGGTGAAAGGTGTCTATTGTCTATGGCAGTTTGCCGTGACTGGCGGTACGTGCGTTGCGTGCCTACAAAAACTATAATAGCAATACGAACGTTTGTTTGACTGTGATTCGATCATTAAATGTCATAAATTAACCCATTCGAATAAACACAAAAAAATATTAAGTAATTACATAAGTCAATTTAAAAATAATGACGTGAGGACTCAAACAATAGATTGTCTCACTTTATGGGATGTTTTTTAGTTTTTAAGAAATTACTATTCACCATCTTCATTCTATTATCAATCTTATGGCTAGGTACTCGTAGTTGTAGAATGGGAATTCATTGTATTCTAACAAAAAAAAACACCTTTTTATACAAAAATAGATAAACCAGTGCGGTGCACTCCCCCAAATTTTCGTGTAAATAATAAAAACCGTTGATATTTAACGATTGGAATTTATTTATTTATTTTTAGTGTATAAAGTCGCGGGTAATACCTATCTAGCTAGTACCGAATGAAAGCAATAGTGTTGTAGTATGTATCCAGCAAATGCGGAAACAAAAACGGTTGCGTGGTAATAAGTATTACTGGAATCGGCCAATATAATTATTGTTGATAGATTGACCGACTATTTAGGAAGTAAACAACAAATAGGAAAATGTGTCAAACGATAAGAACAGTACTTAAAATTAGTCAATAAGTTGCTATGCTTTATTTGTCTGTAAATTTGGATAATAAAGTAAGACGCGTGATGATGTAGGTACTAACGTATATTTTAGATTAGTAATAAGTTTTAGTTAATTAACCAATTAAAAGCTCCTACCCGTATACCTATATAAGGACGCCGACATAATTTGAAGTAGAGCAACAATATTCAGAATCAAAGAGTAGATACTTACTAATATTAATCAAATAAAATAATACAAACAGCCTTTTGAGATCAACAAATTATTGAATACGTAATCAAATCATATCCTACTAGAATGAAAGTGGAAGTTAAGTTAAGGATAAAATGTAACTGCTATTCCATAACACCGAAGTTTAGACAACCTATCAACAAGCGCGGGCACAACGGAAGTTGGATATTAATCGCACTAGCCGTTAAAATCACGCATCGCGATAAAATCACTATACACTCAACTAATTAAAAACAAAAAACTTACACTGTTCTTAAAAACAAAACGTCCGTTCGAATGATTTGAATTTCGAAAAGTTATCAGAACTCAAATAAAAGTAAATTAAATTCGAAAAAAGAACTGACCGCAGGATAAAAAGTCCAGCATGTCGCTCCAATGCAGTATCATAGTTGCAACTGAGAAATTCTCACGGTTTGGGTACTCTCAAAGATTGTGTGCGCTATCTACATCTATTCTTTTGTCATCTGCTGTCTAGGCTTCGCCATCCGACACAGCCTATAAATAGACCTCTAAAGTTTTACGAGCACTTGCTATCTTTTATCGATCGGGAATTTTATCACAGTATTTCTTTAAGTTTTTTAAAGGAACTTACTTGACAATTCATTTCCCTTTATTTGTCAGTGAGTTCCCTCTGTAATCAAGATACGGCTGTGATTGTTCCCAGGCTTTTTAGCGGAGAAACAAGGGCTTTTTTAACCCTTTGTTTGTCAATCAACTTGTCATCAGTTCTGATGTACCTAATGGTAAAGTAGACTCTTATGTAAAGGATATGATAGTGTATATAAAATAGAATATAAAATATAAAATAGAATATAAAATAGACAGACAGATAGTACAAACGAAGTACAAATACGTATGCACAAGTATTTTAATTGTTATATTAAGAACAGACAATGCATGAGTTGAGTTTAATTACTTTTGGTATAAAATAACCTACTTAGCAAAACTGTGTGAATTTTGTCCAAAAAAATCCCATCAAAAAACCTAAAATACTCTATATTTTTTCATTGGAACACTTTTTGTCTAAGCGTAAAAGCATGCGAAGTTAAAAACACAAATTCATATTTCAGAAAATCTTTTCGTTTTTACCGACTACCCTTATATATCTTCATAAAGATTTAAATATTACATAAATAGATATTACAAATATTTTTTCACCGATGCGATGTGTAGAATGGACTGTCGGGGTGGTTATATGCTATATTTTATCCCGGTAGTTTCTTAATATACCAGTACAAAGCCGGGATGTGCTCCTAGTCTAGTATAGATGTAAATGCCTGAAAGGTGATCATATATTTTTTTCTTTTTTTGTTTCAAGCTGCATATCCGACACATGCATCTCACCCTTAGCTGGAAAGTGACACGTAGCAGGCTAACCTAACTAGGTTGAGTGGAGGTTCCATTTAGCGCTCAAATTAGTTTGGAACTAATAACCGACAGGGGAATTACACTAGAGGCGTGAGTTTAATTCATTGGTGACGTAATTTTATATGATGAGTGCGAAACTGCAATTTAATTATGTAAGGGTTAGTTAGCGAGGGTCGCTTTGAAATAAATTTGAAGGCCTTTTGCTTATTAATTCTGCTAATATCGAGGTGTTTGTTTAGCTGTAGAACTCGATAGGCATAATGATGATGAAAATAGATTAACATCAGATAAGTATTTATAATATAGATGAACTGTGGTCGCTTTAAGTTTGAATAAAGTATAAGCTACTAGTGCTTGTGGCCGAGCAAATCTGTTATCCGACTTTCTAGTGATTTACAGCACTAAAATACGTAAAACCACTTTGCCCCTTCTTTGAATTTATGTAGTACTTAAATGGAATAAGTATACTTAAGGCTAATGATTTCCAATGGACAATATTTACAGGAATTATGTTCAAGACACAATAATAAAGTTCCTAAAACAATACTGTAACTTAAAACACGATAGGAAATTAGACTAAGACTTTATTTATTGCCATTCAGAAAATGAGTCAGTAAGTCGATTGGTTAATTCTAACTGGTGAACGGATTCTTTCAATGTCATTTATTTTTGTAATCTAAAAGGTCGGAAAAAAGGCCGTCTAAGCAAAAACCAACAGTATTTTTATACCATTTAACTTCTCTAAAATAAATCTGTCCTAAATGAAAGGGGATTTTTTACAAACCTCGACACAATCGCGCAATTTTCTAAACAAGTATCTACTACAAAATTACACGTTTGAAAAGAAAATTATGTACAATTGGAAGCAATCAACTTGAAACTCCGCTGTCGCTGTACCCTACAAGTACTTTGACTTTTTAATTTGAAAAATGAGTGAATGAATAAATACGAATAATTATGACGAATAGGTTTTCCGCCACAAAATTTTATTTCTCATGAAATCAAACTTAGAAAATATTTATTTAGAAATACGGACATGGTATTTTATCGCGTTTTGGACCTATCTGGCGTTTTTACATCCTGATGCGGCTATGTTGCAAAAGAGGTAAAAATGCAAGAAAATCCCGTGTCCTTGTTATCTCGTTACTCGGACTGGTAAGTAGATACTTACCACTAATTAGCGATGGGCTTGCAATCTTTCAAGTACCTACCTTTCATATTTTGTGCTGAAAATTTAAAACAGGTTTAAAGAATGTCTTTATCTTGTCACTCTTATGCCAACGAAAAAAGATAGCAACAGATTTTATATCCGTTTTAGCTTATTTAGGTTTACTGGTCTTATATAGTATGCATAAGGGGGTCAGTGTTTGTTTAATCCAAGTATTGTGTTCTCAACTCGATAGGTCATTGTCCACTTTCCTCTAATCCCATTTATATCTTTCGTAATCCAGCCAGATCTCACAAAACAATGGTAAATTTCTTACATAACATGATGTCATGCCCAAAATTAGCATGCCATCTTGGGAAAAGAAAATTCTGCATTGTTTGCCAGTAATTAGCTGACGAGTAAGAATAAGTAGGATTCTTTTGTTTTTCGAAACCTAAATTCTCGTAATTCTTTTGATCTTTAATTTGATCCTCATATGTTGCAATTTTTAAGAGAAATCGTAAGCGTAAAAACAGTTGGCATACTTTGATTAAAAAGTAATTAAAACTATATGTACTTATGGTATAAATATGCTTTAACAATTAGTTTAGTACCTACAAGATTTTGATAAGTAAGTACTTTTTGTAATTACGGTGAAATTATAAAGGTCCCAGAGATCAGACCTTCAAAAAAAAAAGTTTATGGTGCGTCTATAAAATGGTGGTCATATCAATAGGTAATAGAGATTATGTTAGCACAGGCATTATCTAGATTGCTCTAGCGACTACTGATTATTGTTATGTGCTACTAATTATAAGCCTGGGTTTTTCTTGCAAGGTTGCTCAGAGTGTACGGGTAGGGGAGGTATTCTTATCTGTCAAAATAACATATCCACCTATCTATCACTTTGTTTATTTTAGGGATTATTCGTCTTTTGAACACTGATTGAGGAATCTATACCTATGCAAGTAATTGTTTGTATTAGCTGCAATTTTCAACAGAACAGTGCGAAAAGATAAAACTCGTAAAGTTTTAAATGATTAAACAAAGTGGAAACATTTTTATACTTAGGTACTAAAACCCAGAAGGTAGGCAGTATAAGTAAACCAGTGGTATCACTTGTTCGTACTAACTTACTTTATAATGAGTAAGTATAGTACAAGCAAAATATTAGACGTTGATCTAGCTAGACTTTATTAATGTAAATGTTTTATATTCAAAGCTGTGAAATGTAATTTCTTTTGATGGATCTCTTACAACATACTCGGTAATTTATGTGCTGGCAGAGAGTATGATAATTAACTCATACACGACTTCACAAATCAGGGCGAGGTTTTTAGCTAAATTTTTTCCAAAATTGATCATCACGCACAAGCAATATAAAACCCCTTCAAGGTATAGATAATGTGTATGCTTAAAATTATATCAAGCTCAATAATTATATTTAAAAACTGTTTAACGATGTAGAGATTTAAAAACTGTTCAATCTTTTCGTTCTGCGACTGTACGTACGTTAGTAAAACAGTTTTCATTAGCTAATACCTCATGGAAACAAGCCAGGTAAGCGTTTACATTGCCCTCCTTTAGCAGTCGGTCAAAAACTGACTATAAAATCCAGTAAGTTACGTCGGCGACAAGTTAAAAACATCTATCAATAGTTTAACGAGTTAACTAACTGTTAATTAGCTGTGGATTCATCGACTATGGCTTGCGTAGGCCTCTTATTTCATTCACTGATTATGTAAGAGTTACCAAAACGGACATAGTGGCCACTGTCATACACATGAAACTAGAATGTGAGAATAGTGTTATGATGCTATGCAGTTAACCCTAGTGATGTAAGGTCAAAGGGAAAAGTTATAGTACACAATGTTTAGGCTTTTGACTTCTATAATTATTATCATTAAAAATAATGCCTATTATGTCTCAACAGAGCAAGACGAAGTGATGAAGTTTTACGGAACCGACAATTTAACACGTCGTCCTCCGAAACACTTTAAAATCTAAACTGTTATTATAGTTTATAGTTGCTGTTCTAAAGTAGCCCGAAGGCCTCCTTATTGGTTTAGTTATAGCCGACTGATATAGCTAGAACACCTGCAAGCAAATTTACTACAATGTAGCCGGATTTGGTAAAATGTAGTCAAAGAACAATTTGATGTTGAACAGTTCTTTAATAAAAAGAGCATGCAAGAAAAGACTGAATTTGAAATGACTTTGTGTTGTTTGTATAAAAATAGTGTCATGCTGATTCTACATAAAATGAATGAGCATAAGAATGCTGTTGACAAAGACAAGAGATGTTTTCATTCAATTCATGAAGTATTATTAAGCAAAAGCTCTTTATGAGGAAAGAAAAGTAACAGAAAAAGTAAAAAAAACATGCCTCTTCATTCAGAGATTGCCATATATGGCAATCTCGAAGTGGAACTGTTGGAAAACTTCCCCAATTTCCGCCACTTAGAAGCTTACATCTAAGAAGCAAGAATAACTAAGCTCATAATTGAGTGACTCCTCCAAAGTTTACGAAGATACTGAAGTTACGTTATTCTAAGTTCACAGTCTAATTAGGGGGTAGCCAAACTCAACTGAGATTTGAGTATTCATGTGCTCGGCTTACGTAAACAACTAATCTTTTGGGCAACGGTATTTGAATAGGGGTTTTAGTAAGTATCCGTATGTAATTGAAGAGAAAACCGAATTTGCATTCCGTATCGGACATTATTGATTTTCGAGAATAGCGCTTTAAGTTTCAGTTTTGCATCGCGACAAAAACAGAAACGAATAATTCATTATGAATTTAAATTCAATGAGAAAACTAGTACCCCAGTCAATCTAAGCTTTTGAAATAACAATAATTCCCGGAAAGCTGATTTTTGGTGGAGAGCTTGGTATTATCATTACAAATAAAGTGTTAAAAGTCCCCATCGATCCCATGTGTGCGTCACGAGTTATTCGGGGTCAAAGGTAAAAATTTAAGGTTTCTTAGTTTTTTTTCGAAAACGGTAAGTTTTATCAAAACAAGTTTCAGCCTAAAGTTGTAGATCTTAAAATTGCCTACAAAAATGGTCCCGATAATATTTTTCCTAAGAGTTACCATTCGTGAGTTATCGCGGTGAAAGCGAGCGCACCACGCGGCCTACTAGGATGGAGAAAGACCGCGATTTGCTTGCAGCGAGTGCACCACGCTTTTTTTTCACACTGAATTAGGGGCTCGTACGGAATCTCGTACTGCACAGGGGGCTCTGAAACGATTTCATATTCATTAAGACTCATATATCATGGATTTTCAAAATGAATAAACATTGGATTTTCCAACTCTTTTATGGTTTCCAATGGATTCTCTAGGTTTTATGGTTTCTCTCTCTAATTCTCTCTCTCCTAAAATTATCCTAGAGAATCCATTTAACCATAAAAGAGTTGGAAAATCCGATCTTTATTCATTTTGAAAATCCATGATAAATGAGTCTTAATGTATTATGAAATCGTTTCAGAGCCCCCTGTGCAGTACGAGATTCCGTACGAGCCCCTAATTCAGTGTGAAAAAGAGCGTGGTGCACTCGCTGCAAGCAAATCGCGGTCTTTCTCCATCCTAGTAGGCCGCGTGGTGCGCTCGCTTCCACCGCGATAACTCACGAATAGTAACTTTTAGGAAAAATATTATCACGACCATTTTTGTAGACAATTTTAAGATCTACAACTTTGGGCTGAAACTTGTTTTGATAAAACTTACCGTTTTCGAAAAAAAACTAAGAAACCTTAAATTTTTACCTTTGACCCCGAATAACTCGTGACGCACACATGGGATCGATGGGGACTTTTAACACTTTATTTGTAATGGTAATACCAAGCTCTCCACCAAAATTCAGCTTTCCGGGAATTATTGTTATTTGACCACTAGTTTTCTGTTTAACTTGACCGGTGTATAGTGCGATGTTTCTTAGACGTCAAATGCAAGGAATAGCGATGATAGAAATAGAATGGATTCTCATCGAAACGTTTGCCACTAGTTTTAGTAGAAATTCGTAGGTAAAAGTGTAAGGTAATGTTTGAGGTAAATTATTGTAAAATAATCACCAATCGTTCCAAATGCAAGACATATCTGAATACCGACACGTGTTCCACACGCAGTCGCATCATTTTCATAAATATATGACGTCTGTTTAAGGCGCACAGAATAACAATATTTTTTGGAATTAAAATAAATTGTGACGTTCAAAGATTAGGAATGTTTGTAGACTGAGTAGACTGACCTAATTTAAACTGGGTCTCAAACTCAACTCGAGATAAGTATCGTTTTAAAATAATTTATATTTCTTCCAACTTTATGAGGTCGTTTCGCTTTTGTTCAGAAAAGTGGTTTATGGTGAGTTGACTGATGGAAGACGAAGATCTAACAATGTAACAACCCTGTATAAATTGGTAGTCTTCCTTTCATTACACGAAAATTGCCTGGGAAAAACTGACGCAAACAATAAGAAAGCGTTACTGTTGTACGTTCATTCATAATGCAAAACGTAGTCGTACTATGCAATAATCTTACTATGAGAAATCTTACAATTTTAACTACAAGAAAAACTTTGTGTTTATCTAATTACCTACATTGAGATTTGGTTTGTTTTAGCCTGTCTCTTATCAGCTTGTTACGAAGTAAGCTTATTACTAGAAAAAAACAACTATACGTACTCAAATACCCCGATGGGGAGATCGGCATTTTCCGATCCTTTGGTGGAGTGCTGTAGACAAACGCCGGGTTCACGCACCCCCGGGGTTGGTGCGGACACATATCACTCTCCGAGCCCCTCCTTTCTCTTCTTAAAACCACCATTTCATTTATAGACTTTGCTGACTCAGACTTCCCCATCCCTTTTAACTTCTTCTTCCCCTTATCCTTTTCAGGGGAATGTATATGTAAAATAGCCGCAGCCTTTGGCGGTATCTTCTCTGGCATGAGTAATTCCTTAGCCGACATACTTTTTTGCTTCTTGTTTGTAAACAAATCACTGAACTTCGTCTTTTCAACTTTGCGGTGCCTCAGCGGCTTCAAATTCACTTCAATATCCCCACTTTTCCGTCGCTGTTTCGACGGCTCCGGTTTTCGCTTAACCATAGCTGGCGTTTTCGGTTTGTACGTCCCTTCGAGACCCGTGTACGCAACGTCGAATTCTTTGTCGTTCCAAATCTGTTTCGGAAACACGATGCTGTTATGTTTGATCTTTTCTATATCCTCGGCGGGGTCATCCTCCTTCGTGGACCGCCAGCGGTTGCCGATCAGGCGTAGGGAAGCGCGGACGGATCTGGTGCGACGCAAGCCTCCTTGCTCTCTCTTGAACTTGTCGAGGAGGGTCTCCATAGCCCTGCGACGGGGAGCGGGGCGCTGGGCATTGCACGTCGCGATCGACTTCGCGCACTCTATTCGCTCGAATTATAGACACGTGAGTCGTTTCCTTCCCGACGTTCACTCTGAGCGGCGTCGATGTTTCGAATGCGGCCTGCAACAGTGGTGATGGTAGGGCTTCGTAGTCGAGACCTCGGAGTCGCAGTGCCTGGCTCGTGCCCGCTGCGAGCGCGATCGTCTGATAAACTGTTCTCATTTGCACAATCATTTCATTTGATAAGATACGACTGTTTAGAATACGCATTTCACGACACGGCTGTCGAGATTTTTTGTGACGTAGACATGATAAAATTTAAGGACATACATTGGTATTTGAATTGCTAAAGGGGAACTGAGTTGATATAGCATCGATTGTGTCGTAATGTTCACGTGGACCCTGATTTGCGTTAAGCACGGCACGGGGTACGGACAATGTTCTATGATCTATCATTGTTTTAATTTATTGGACGTTGCGGCATGCGTGATCGATTTAGTTAGGCAATAGCGAGTCAATAAGCGTATCGTATCCTACTAGTGATTGTAAATAGATCAATAGGACATTTATATAACGAAATATCTTACTCTGATTGTTCATATTTTCTGTCTGAGTGTTTTATAATAACTGACAAATTACGATATAGAGTGCGACAAATTTTAAGTCAAATAATTGCAATAAAGTAATTTTTTATCCTTTCAACTATTAGACTTATCAGATACAACCTCTGAAAATTACATTACAACAACCTAGGTACTTATGTTTACTTGGATATGATATCACTTTATCTGTTATTTACACGTGGAGTTAAAAATGTATGTACAAAGGTAGTAAACTGTAAACAGCATAATACTAATTCCTACCCTAAATAAGCTTTAACCCAATGATAGTTGAGAGTGGAATTTTTTGCTTCGTAACGATGCATATTCCGAAATTAAGGAAAATACTATGGTTAGCTTTTGGAACGCTGTCATCCTTGTGAACAAAATTAATCTCAGTTTGCTTTGACTTTCGTACCAAAATTAAAAACCCTCATCATTTCTGGAAAGGCGTGAAACCTTTTAGCAAGCGTTCCGAATTTCAGACTGGTCGAAAACTTGCAATTCCATTCAAAACGTAGCTATCTCGGTTTTCGGCACGCAAACAATCAAATGTTCTGAATTCAATTTGGATACTATCGAATTTCTTGCGTTGGAGTTGGACATTCGTAGGATTTTTATTTATTTCCAGCCAGTGTTAAAAATGTCAAAAAATCGAACAGTTTTCAAATATTTTTTCAACGATTTGTTGTTAGTGAACAAAAAACACAGCCAGACAGCTTACTACTGTAGTTTACACTTCAAAAAAACAATGATTTATGCGTGGCCACTAATTTATTGGAAACAAAATGAGATTTATGAGCAAAAGCTACTGTTAAGTAGGCAATTGATTGACATTTCTGACATGGACATCCTTTTTAGGAAAGCAAAGGTCAATTCGCAGCCGGAGGTTATGGGAAATATTACAACCTTTAGACTGATTGACACAAAAAAATTGCGTTACTTCACTACCAAAATAATACTTGGCAGACATTTTCACCAATAAACTTTAACACTAGTGCTGGCCACTAGGTCATGCTCGTACTAACCTAATTCAGAAGACAATTTAAAATATACATTTGATTACAGCCCATAATTAAGCAGTGGTTTGACTATGATGAAAGCCAACTTAATACTTATAAGTAATTTTTTTTTTAGGTAAGTTAAGTACTCACTGTATTTTGTGGCATTCCAATCATGAAATACTCAATAAAAAGTAATAGAATGATTATGTGTTGCAACTCACAATAACCTGTGATGAAATCTAAGAACTTATGAATGATCCATAAAGTAAATAATGACACGAGCAAATTAAAGTCCAAAACATATCTATAATATGTATGTATTTACAAAAAAAAAATGTATCTATGTATTATATCAGTCATCTGGTTACCATAACACAAGCATTAAATTGCTTAGCTTGGGACCAGATGACGCTGTGTGGAATGTCCAAGGATATTTATATTTTGGAGCGTGACGCTGTTATGTGAAGTCACTGAAGTAACGCTTAATTAATTAGTGAAGTTTTTAACTGACGTAATTGATCATAGTTTATACAGCATTTGAATAGTAGGTAGTTATAGGGATGTATTTAAATTTTCTCTCAGCACCTAAGATAACACGTCTACTCTATAACAAAAATAGAAAGACTTCGTGATAGAATCATACCTGGTAATTCCAAAACAAAACAAAGAAGTGCACCTAAAAATTGTTCTACGGAAACGTGTGAGAGTGCCGTACCCCAGGTAGCAGGTGCTACCCCTTCTAACTACCACCCTCTGTTTCACCAGTTTTTGTCGGTCCTTACTTTTTGACCCATTTTTTATACTTTGAAAGTGTTCATGTTGCTCTTGCTTTAATATTTCTGTTCTCTTGATGGAATATTAAGAATTTGGAAGTTTCTGAATGGCAACTAAGTTATAAAAGTTTATTAATATTGTATCATCCAATAGCTACATATAGGTAACCTCTAACGAGACTATAGTTTTATTGGATGCTCTAATACGCGGGATAATTGTATAAATTGAGGAAAACAAGTAATAAATTTGTTACATTCAGACTTTACTCATGAAATACATCGCCAATACCACTATGATTTGCGTGTATTTGATAGGCCGCGGGTTTTTCTGATATTTGTCTTCGTCATAACAGTTATTTAGAAAACATAGTACAGATAATACAATACTATATTGTACCGTTTATAATGTAATTTTTATATTCATATAAATTTTAATAATTAAAGCGATTTAAACCAGTCTGTCTCAAACAAATACACCACTAATCCAATACGGTTCTGGAATTTGAACAAAATAAATTACCCCATTCTTGTAAGTAAAAAGTAGACTATCAAGTACATTTCATCGTCGGCATCCACTAATATAGCCACTTTGGGCATTGTTGCTACTTCAGTCACGCGACTGATGCCCCAATTGCTACAACCGGTGTACCTTCATAGTTCATTAATGATTCTCTAGATTCAGGTTGTTACATACAAGAAAATTACACTTGTATTTATGAGTAGTAAAACTACAACAGTGGCATAGCAGGGCTTGGTTGAGGCGTACGAGTTTCTGATTTCTGCGATAAAACAAACGATTGCAATCCGCAAATATTTTTACATGTCTAAGCGTTTTCAAAGCACGCGCTTCGAAATGCCTAAGAGGCAAGATGTGATAAAATGCGCTGCGAACTAGCAGGTAACGTGCTATATCCGAAAAACGTAGTAGCTCTAATGTGTACTAAGCTGGTTTCAAGGGGAAGCCAAGTCACATACTATCGAAGATTTCTCCTGTGATTGCAAATAATACTGATTTTATCTAGGGCATAAAAATATTGGCTTATTCGGCTGTTTGTTGCCGTCTAAAATCACGTAAACCCTCAAGTGAAAATACTAATAATACTCCTACAGCTGTGTCTAATAACAATTTAAAATAATAGTTCCTGTATCTAGTGTTTCGTATTTGTTTCGTATTTACCTATATTGTTGATGTGTTGTTTGTTTCACAGAGTCAGCTGAGCCCTGTTGTAAAGTTAAGGGGTTGACTGGTCAATACTATGGTTCGGTAGCTGCTGATCAGGCGTTGAATGGCTTGATGTTGATTAACCGCCTGATTGATGGCATTGTGTTTGAGCTGGGTCAGCCTTGATCAGAGATGAGGTTAAGTTGAATAACCTGTATAGTGGTCATTTCACACAACTGTTCCGGATATGTGGCTCCTTAGACATTTACAAAGCATCTAAAAATGATCTCAAAGATCTGAATGTCAGTGCTAAAAAATCCACAGTGTGTTTTAGCAAGTCTGTGGTTTTAGCACAGTATTAGTCGTGAACTCGTGATCAATACACGTCTAATGTCTATTAAAGTTGCATTTGTTTTTATTAAAATAGCACAAAGTGATACTTATTTGCAACATAGATCCAATATAGGTAGGTAGGTACTTATTGCTAGCGTATCAAAAGGTACACCTACATTGTACTCGTATATCTTTTTGGAGTTGTTGTTTGCAGAGTTGGTTGGAAAATAACATTTAAATTGGCAAATTTAACACTTTGTTTATTTTAAGTTTGTTTTAACCGTATTCACCCTTTGAAATCTATTTTGTAAACAGCCCTTTGCTTTCGATAAGGAAGGAGTTAGATTCTATTGTTAAGTAAATTCTGATTTAACTCTTCGAAAAGTCAAACTTAACTGTTTGAATAATTGTTCTTATCTTTAACTGAAGCTTTACTTATTCTGTCATGGAGATTGATCTTCTGTAACTCGTCTTACAAATGATTTGATCTATTTCCTAAGAAAACAAATTATCCCTCAACTTGTTCATATAATGAGTTCTGTTTGTGATAGTTAAGTTTCTTGATGACCGATTACAGCTTTGCCAAGACTGTGTTCTTTTTAAAGATTTCGAATACTTAAAATTTGCTCAATTTTTGTTTTATAGTTGTATTTAGATAATAACGCCCAACTAAACCGATCTCGTAAATCAAATGTCCGAGAGAAAGTGGCTGAACCGGAGTCCTGGATATCATTCGATCATAGGTACTTATTGAGAGATTTGATTGTTTCATTGCATCATTAATAGTAGGTGGTAGCGAAGCTTCTAAGGCGTTCTTGATAGATTGTCGAAGTTAAGCAATGCTCTGCGCGGTCACTTCTTGGATGGGTGATATCATCTGAGCGCTTCCGTGCTTCGGAGGGCACGTTAAATTGACGGTCCCGGCTTTTAAAATAGCGAGACCTTTAGGCGGCCTAAAAACTCCGTCACCAGAGTTGGCCACTTGCTCATACGAAGGAAGGAAGGTACGCAAAGCGATCAGGCGTGAACATAGAATCATGTTTTGTTATTGTAGGTACCTAAGTATAAGTCTTTTCTCAGGTTCCAATGAAGATAATGATTGAAATACTTATAACTTGCCTAACTTTAGAACTACCGTTCTCCACAAATTAAAACGCGTGCAGTTATTGATGTGAATGGTCATAATATTAATTATACCTTTTAATTGCATTTAATTGTTTTGAAACAAAATCGGAAAGGTATTGTATTGTATTCCTAGGTAGAATACAATAGAGTACCTACCGACAACAGAGCAAATCTCTGTTTTCCTGTTTAACGTTACCTACCTACTTACTCGTACATTGACAGGAAATTATGTTTCTGATTTGTTTGAATTATCTACTTAACTTCCTTAAAGTTTTTTTGAGGGAAAATACCTTCAATAAAGGTATAAAAACACCTACTCGCGGAATTAATAATATATTGCATTAATAAAAATGTATTGCATATTTCATTTGCTCCGAAGCTTTAAAGCTTAATTAAGACTTTATTATGTGTTATGTTTTATAAAAAAATAACGAATTTAATAGTAAAATCACAGTTACATAGACTGACTTAAAGCATTGCAAACATAAGTATCAATTTATTCCTTCATAACTGTTAGTTAAGCGAATATTTAAAAATACTTAAGTAATCAGTAGCTAGTTTCACCGGAAATGATGTCTGACGATCATTTAAACCTATCGGCTTGAATCGATCTTTGCATTAAATTATAGAAAAACTTGTTCAGTGCTATAAAAGATCTAAGGACACGTCGAGTCGAGCCAGGCACTTTGATTCCAAAATAAGGCAACAGGTATGGGACCACTACATCATTGAAGCAAATATATTGCTTCTAAGCAATACGCTCCAAAAACTCACATTATTCACTCACAAACAATATTTTGTTCACTATAATCTAACTGTCAATCAACACAACCGCACTTTCACTAATATTTATCCATACACAATGTACTAAACATCCAATTCACTACCATAAAACACAGGTCACTTTGTTCACAAAATGTCACAAAAAAATCTCGGTGATCCATTGAGAAAACTGCATAAATCTATTTTTCAAAATCTAAGCTCTGTACACAAACTGTTCAAAACAAAACTAACATAACGTTCGGGTGAGTGCTTGAGGCGGCTGCGCTGTGAAGTTAGCAGCGAGAGGTACCAACATGGCGGTCCGATGGTGTCAGTGCTGGCAACATGGCGGACTACACGGTCAGTCAACGGCCTTTGAAATGAATGGGGGAATTAAACTGATGAACCTGTTCGACTCACTTAGTTTACCTGCGTACGCGCGTGTAACGACGGGGAGTATTTGACAGACAGTATTATGTTGACAAAAGTTTGAAAATACCATTTAAACTATTGAGCTTTTAACTATCATTACAGAAACTATTGCATAGGTGATTGCGAAGGTTATTTATTTATTTTGAGTTACCTAACCAATAATAAAATAAGTATAAGCAATTAATAAAATGTTCGAAATAAAATATAAAAACAAGCATATATTTTTGTTTTAAACTTTCTCATAATAATAATTAGAGTTAATTTTATTTATTATATAATCTACATCTTACCAACATCTTACCCTGCTGTCGTGAACATATTTCATTTTCTGCTCTTAATATTTATTAACGACTATACTCGTAAGTAATAAATTTGAGCTGGCTATTTATAATTTATTTCAAACAAGTCTTATCTTGGAGCTTCCGATGGGTGTTCTAAATCAAGTTCGCCGGAAGCTTCCTGTATAAATTAAACTTCCTTGAAGCTAATTGATGCTGAACAACGACGAACTTGCCCGAAGTTTACCGAACGAATACAAAACTATCAGATAACTTGATATTGGAAAGCATAGTACACACTGAAATGCAATTCGGAATAACAGATGCAAAAGTTTTGATTGGTGATCACAATTTATACGTGAGGGACGTTTATCTAAAGTTTATCTTGATGCTAAGATCCCATATCTAAATATGAAACAATATAAGTCTGTATGTTACAAAATTATAATGTTTATAAATCAGAGATGCAAGTAGGATGCTTACCATTAATTAGTTTTATTAAACAATTAAGTTTAGGTTCTAACTGTCCAAACTTTACGTTAGCGCCTTAGCTTATAAAGCAGTTCATAATAGAACCTAAACTGAATCGCTTTTAACGGTCATAGTAAGCCTAAAGATCCTCAAACTTCTTTTGAGACAAACTCTGGATAATACTTTTTCAAAAAATTTACCTACACTTGTTTTTTTTATTTACGTTCAAGAAACCGCAGTCTTATTATGTATCTCGCAATCGCAAAGGGACAAGCGAGTATTCGAGTTCGTACTATCTGATTGTGAACAAATGACAGTAGCTTTGCTATCACTCTTAGATAATATGAAAAAGCACGAAATCACAATTATTAATGTCGCGTTGCAGTCGCATTTCTAACGCGAAATACGTAATAAGCTTGCCTTACCGCCAGTCTCAACAACCTATCTATCTTTAGTTTTCTTTCTGTGTGTAGATATTGACATATTTTCCATACAAAAAGTGACAAATAGCTACTGGCAGTAAGCATAACCGATAGATAGGTTATTGAGACTGCCGTTAGTCGCACGCCTCGCACGTGTTCGCGGTACAGCAGAGTTAATAGTGAAAGTTTTAGATCAGAATAATTTACTATAATTAAGATTACGTAGGAACATTGTCTGATGAGTAATTGCGATGATGTTAAACACTAAGTAAAAGTATCCTCATTTCGATGTTGCGTGAAGTTCTTTGGTGTTACGAGTTTCCTATCACGGATTTCAAATAATACGCGCTGTGTAGCGTGGAACTTGGAACAGATTCATTCACATTTGATCCGACTGCAATTTACATGTTTTCGCAAACAAATAGACGTATTAATCAATCTGCTATGTTATTAATACCTCTATGTGAGCGTTGTTTTGTTTTCTGCTGACTTATTTGTTGTGGCACGACGTACGAATAAAAAGCTTACTAACTTTTTAGCAGCATTATCATCATCACAAGCCTATCTTTTTCCACTGCTGGGATAGACCTTGCGTTTATGCCACTTCAAAAACTTTTTACAGTGGTATTTTTACTGGTGACTATTTACGGAGAGGTCATTGTCTCATTAGATGCAGTTATTTCGAGCTATTGACTTCATTGTTTTATTAACCTTAACTATGGAGAATAAGTGTTAAATTGATTGACTCAATTCCACTAATTATCTACGTAATATTTTGTAATTATATCTGTTACAATCGGTAAAAGTTTATTAAATTCTTTTGGTACAATATCGAGACATGCATAGAACTTGTTTTGACATAAAACTAAAATTCCTTTGTCATGCTTGTTTTTGTAGATCTTTTAAAATATCTCTTCAGACGAGTTAGGTATTAAATGATGGTAGGACATGAGTGTATGTGAAATCATAATTAGATATGCATGTAATTATTATTACTTATTAGGTATTTTGTTTACCAACGGTCGATTGATGCAAACGCTAATGAAGTCATAATATTTGGTTAAGTACAATGTTCCCAGAATTCTGAAATACGATTCTCAGTTCTAAAATCGTGTGAAAATTCACTTATTTTATATTAGTTGTGTTATACACGAATATTTAAAATTCAAAGGTCTGTGTAAGTTTTACACTTTTCATGTGAACTATTTAGATTAGAATGGACTCAAGACCCGAGTTGTTCAAACTTAAAAAGTTGACTCTATTGCCGATAAATTTTATCTCACGATGACTGTACTCTGTCATTTGGCGTGTCCATTCGGAAGATTGAAATTCGTTAGAATGGCTATCGAACCTTACAACTCAATAAAAAGAAAGGAGCTGATGTTTTCTTTTAATTTATTCCTACAGTCGCCCTTTTCCGATGTTATTTTCAACCATGTTCGAGTTAAACTAATAGACTCTTTTTACGCAGAAAAAAGATAAATTAATGTAGTTGAGAAAGTGTTTTTATAAACATGTTGAGGAAATGCTCTGGCTGTGTTATAAACACCATGATTCGGAATTAATAATATTTAGACATGGTTGTCCTACTACTTGGCTTAGGCTTTTTTTTATTCCACTAATTGAATGGGTTGAAAGGAGAGTTAGAGTTTATTCGTCCCTCGTTTCATTTGAAAGTATCTCTCCAAAACATGTTTAAATGATCTTAAGTACCTAACCATTCTAAAGCCTAATGTTGTAAGTCAATTTACATTTAAAATTTCTCATCAAAAGTAAAGCTTTAATTCATGCCCTACTGACGTGAATTATACAATAATTGTTCTTTTGTTTTTAACACCATACTATAGCCACAGAAAAAGTATTCATACTACATTCTTATCTGTCTGTTAAAAGGTAGTTTAAGGTTTATGTAAGCGTTGGTAAGAAATCAAGATGATATCTTTAGTTTTTAGACAAGTCCACGGCGATTGTTTCGCGATAAGTATAATACGGCGCTGCTGCGCTGCATATTAAATGGTAAACAGAATAGTGATAGTGAAGTAAATAAACTTAAATGAGGCCAATTTGGTAGATTTAACACTGGATTAGGTTTTATTATCGGAAGAGTTCGAAGGAAGTGCCTGAATATGAATGTGTATCAGCAAACAAGGTTAAGATGATTTATAATTTCATAAAATTATGAAAGATGAAAATATGTTGTAATGCCCCGTGCATTACAACATATATTCATCTTTTATCCGTGTGGCATTAGCTAGACACGATAAGATGAAAAATATGGTATCTTTAATTCAATGTGTAGATACAATATCATTTTGTTTTGTTTCTCAAGTAGGTGTTGAAAGATGAGATATTTGTTTTGAATTTCCGAACTTATCCATCTTTAAGCTGACTTGCTGTGATTTGTAGAAATTGATATGAATTTGATAAGCACAATGGACATTCTAAATAATGTACCTACACGTGTTTAAAGATAGCATATTTTTTAGGATTTCCGATCTTATCCATGCATCACTGTGGTTGTAAACTTTTTATTATGATTAAATTTATTTTTCAAGTTAAGCATCAGATTATTTCGTGCGCAAATTTTTAATTTCACAAGTTTCGTCATTCGGCTAACGAGGGGACGACAAAAGGCTTTTGTCTCTATATAATTAAGGCGGACATTGCATTTGTATGGAGGTTATGGCTTTCCCCTTTTGGGCAAAAGCCTCTTTAAAAGACTTCCTACTATCTACATCTATAGTTATGTATGTATTTTTACTAGTACCTTACTCTGGTAATGAATTTCAAAGACCTGAAGGGCTTTGTCATGGCTATAGCGTCGATTGGCTTGCAACCACGTAATAGAATCAAAACTTTCGAAAAATGTAGACATGTATAAGATATGTATTTGGACATTATTGTGTACTAACCCATTTAGACATTTTCAAAGGATCTAAAAATTCCTAATAAAGATCCGAAAGAATAACTACCGTATCTTGAAATTAGTTTGAAAGGCTCTCTACATAGTCCCGATAAGCGTAGGCAAAATTACCTCCTGACACTGTATAATTCATCTATATAGTAAGTATAGATTATAAAGGACCGTGTTATTTTACACTCTTTTATAATACAACTAGCTGCGCCCGGTTTCAGCCGCGTAAGTCCCGTTCCCGCGAAAATATCGGCATAATAATTAGCCTATGTCTCTATCATTTCAACTGTCATCACTACAAAATCACGTCAATTCGTTGCTCCGTTTTGCCGTGAAAGACGGACAAACACACACTCACACACAAACACACGCTTTCCCATTTATAATAATAAGTATGGATTAGAATGCTCATTCCATTCTCAATTTCTACTTTAATGCTATTTTTAGTTACATGTCCATAAAAATCATTACAAAAAGGTTGACAAGGAATAAGAAACGTCGAGAAACGTAAAGTCTGCTACATAATGAGTTCTTGTGATGTCGAGAGCTTGTATTAAGATCTCTCGAGGTTTTTTAGACTTTGATCAATTCCTAGAAGATTCTCGGAAAATGTAAAGACAAGCTGGGAAGTTAATAAAGGGAACTACGAGGAGATTAATCTATACCTACTGTAATAAGGAGGAAAAAGAGGTTGTTTTACATGTAAAAGTGATCTAAGGAAACAACAAGGAAACGTAAATTGAAAAGAAAGAAATAATTGTTTATGTGTTAAAATTGCGTTCGGTACGTTTTATTTTTATTTAAATGTTATGATTACAGAAAAAACGAACTTAATGTATTAATTATGATCACGGCTGTATTCCCAGGGAGCACTAGACATTTATTCAGATCAGATCTTTTAGTATTTTTAGATTCTTTGTCGATATTTGGTAAGTAGGTACATTTTTTAACTTTCTATAATAACAAAGATTAAACGAATCCGAACAAAAATATACCTACATACTTGAAATAACAATTGAAATCTTACTTTTTTTTTAATTTGGTCTCCTTAGCGGCTTATTGCGATGATCAAGTACATCTTCTCATTAAAATTAGCAATCATTTAAGATGAGAAACTCCAGGAAATAACCAAAGAGGTTAAATATTTAAAGGCGGATCTTTAATCAATTTGAAATGAAACAGAAATCGAGCTTTAAGCTGGCAATATAAAAGACTGCGGTAAAAGCTATCGGCTTGAACTAATGGATAAATCATGTTTTAGAGGTTTGAAAGACCTCATCAATACCAAATATAGCTTATTTACTTAGAGATTGATGTCTTGCTGTGCCAAACATGGTTGCACTTTGCTAATACTACTATAACTAACAGTCTATCTATGGTAGGTATTTGACAGTTTTTGTATGGAAGTTATGTCAAATATCAACCCACAGTAAGGAAAACCAAGATAGAACGGTTATTGTGACTGGCTATCAATGCGTATGTGAAGATGGAGTTATAAATGGATGGATGACTTGATAGTAATCCTCAAGTTCAATGTAAATGGTTATTTAGGGTGATAAACAGCGTGGGTTAAAATATACATTAAATATACATTTTGTGGCACTTTTCTTCCGTGACACGGCAATAACAGAGATTTATCTCCACAATCCTCAAGGATTATCCATCAGGCAGATGGAAATTAAATTCCACTAGGAGTAAAGTAATTGCTCGATTTTAAACCGTATTACTAAAAGAATAGGATCGATGGTATAAACTGCAATGAATTCAATGCCGCTGCAGTATATCAGCTCGAAATGTGTTGCAAAAATTTAAAATGTAATAGACTGTTCGCGTTGCTATTTCAAAATGTAACACTATAAATGTAGCAGTTTTGCAATCTTGGAGCCTGAAAGTTAAAGTAGATAAAAAAAACCATCAAATTAAGGGCTTGATTATAAATCGAACTCGCTACCTTACCTATATGTTTCAGGCGGGCTTTGTCCCACTGCGCTGAAGTCTAACTCAGTTATAAATTATTCGTTAACTTTCTTGCTGACTCTACCGCCGTCTTTAGATCTGTTAGTAATGACTTTCGTCTTATCTTTTCAACATTTCTTAGCCTAAAAATATTGCATACTTAGAACTTTTGCATAATACATTTATCAGGCGGCTCGCGAAGTTATTTACGGTATTTTAACCCGGAAGAAAGAAGTTAAAGGGGTGATAAATAAAAATAGTAGGTATCTGAAGGGCACAGGTGTTGACGAAATATTAAACAGTGAATTTGTTTAGGAAAATGATTTTTCACAATTTTGTGCGAGTTAGTGGCTAGTTTGATAGTGGAGTTTTTAGCTACCTGAAGATAACGATTTAGCAGTGTTTGGTCTTTAAGAGGGAATGGGCGTGGTCGCGGTCACGTCTTACAATGACTAACTGTTGTGTTTAAAATGTCACAACTGCCAAAAACATTGCAAGTGATAAACATATCATAGATAAGCGGAAAACGTGACGATAAGAGACAGTTTATTTCATTTAATGTCATGAATCACATGCATGAGGCTATGCAATGCAACCACAACTGGAACTGTCCTTTAACCTTACCAAGAGTAGACGTTGCAAACCACAATTCTTCTTTTCACATTCAACAAACAAATTAATTTGCCCGTGGTTGTGAAGAAGAATTGTGGTTTGCTACGTCTACTCTTGAAATCACTACTTTCAATTTACAGTTTAGGTGTATCAGTGAAGAGGTGATATTATTTTTGTGTGTACATTACTTTGGGAAAAGCTTTTGGTCCATGAAGGAAATAATGAAAGGACCTCTTCCTATATCCTTAAAAAGGAAGCTCATGGACATGTGCATTCTCCCCATCCTCACGTACGGTGCCCAAACTTGGTCACTCACACACAAACTGCCAGAAGTCTCGCCTCGGGGTATCAACGAGCTATGGAGCGCAGTATCCTGGGTTTCAAACTCACGGACCGCGTAAGAAACACGATACTGCGCTCAAAGACACTAATAGCTGATGTAGCTCACAAATCAGGCCAACTGAAGTGGGACTGGGCTGGACACGTGAGCCGCATGTGCCAGCAACAATGGGCAAAAACAACCACCGATTGGGTGCCCCAACAACGACGGCCACGTTGAAGACCCAGGCGGCGATGACGAGATGAGCTGGACTCGTACGACAAAGAATGGCGCCAGAAAGCACAAAGCCGGGATCAGTGGAAAGAGGGAAGGGAGGCCTTTGCCCTGCAGTGGGAAACATCAGGCTTATAATAATAATTACTTTAGGAGGCTTACCATGACGTATTATTAATCAATTCAGTTTTGGTTTTAGCTGTTTCAACTTTACATCAGCGCCTTAGCCTGCTTACATCAAAAGCAGTTCAAATTACGACCTATACTGACGACTGACGCTTTTAACGGTCATAGTAAGCCGCCATTCTCTATTATAAAGCGGTAGGTAAGGTACTGTAACGATTCTTATTTTTAGACTATAATTTTAGCTTGAGAAATTATTTTTTTCAACACACTCATTTTAAAATACTGATTATGGGATCTACTTGAGAAAGCTCTTGTAAAGTTTTAAAATTCCCAACGAAATAAATTATAGTTAAGTATTAGTCGAGTGCCGCTAGGCGATAATTTCTTTTAACAAATTCACATAATTTATGGGCTAGTTATTTTTTGTAAGTCTGGAACGAAGGAATGCATTCGGGTAATAACTCATATTTTTTACAACCTTCAATTCTTTCACGTGATTGGCTAATTTTGACAGAGTTTAGTTTCTAACCACACCTCATTCAGAGGAAGGGATGAAAGCAACAAAACCAGAGGACACAGGGAAATCGGGACAGATCAGCTAGTGGGGACTACTCAAGAGAGACAGTTAGGAGAGCTTGAGTGTGGAGAGAGACATACAGTTTTAGAGAGACGGATAGGTCAGATCAAGTAGTAGTTTAGAGTCAGTGTTATTGCTCATATTCGTAATCTGAAATTAATCCTTATTTTATTTAATTTAAATTCAGTGTGCAGTTTTGGTAACGTATTCTAGAAATAAGACTATTAGGGATATTTAATATAATGTAATTATTTTTACTTTACAAATGCAGAATAATGGTAAACCTCACAGATGACATTGTATTGATTATTATTTTATTTGTATGTTATTTCAATTCCTAATATTTCCTTATTTGTGTGCATGTGTATAATGTAGATTCCACATAGGTTAAGTAGTTGCAGAGATCCAGACACTATTATGTTTAGATTGTGCATGTGCATGTTATTTTCTGTAATCATCCACAGAGGAGCTGAGTACGAGTTAGCTTTGTCTTTACCCCCATACCCATCCTCAACTATTCGACCTCTACAATAATTGACGTAACAATACAATTAAATAAACGTCAATAAATTAAAACCTATACTTATAGAGGCAAGCGAATCCAAATTTACCGGTGTAACAATCAAACTCAACTAGCACCGGTTTACTATTTTAGTTGTGCTTTATTTTATTTGATTGACCTGTAAGATTTTGACTTGAGAGATTGTTGCTGGTCTTTATGCATACGTGATGATGCGTTGACCGTCTGTGGATACGCTGTCATCTAATAGCGCAGTATAATTAACATCAACATGACGATGGTTTTAAAATCTTACGGGCTTACTAAGGTTCATTTATTGCTCGGTGTTAGGTAGTTAAGACCTACTAGTAAGACTGAATGCTTGAATTATGTCCTTTTATAAACCTTGGCGTCGGTAAGTGTGCTTGTCACAAATGCCTGTATAGCGTCGGTTGGATATTTGGACATTCGGTGATCATTTAGCCTCTAGTAGTATCTTACAGTACATGAACCTGTCTTTGTTAGTTAGAAAATGAGGTGCCTCATCATTTCCTTTCCCTTCCTTTTCAGAGCCTGCGGTAGGCGTAACACTGGGTCGCGCCAGTTTTTGGTTAGGGACTAATCTAGCCTAATCATGATGATATATAGCCATTACATAATGGTCATTGTTGATACTGATTGATTTTAGGTGAATCGCATGCATGTATTACTTTGATAATTTACTAATGCAAACAATTTGTTTCCCTTTCAGCTACGCCGTACTACAAGAAGACTTAGACTAAGTTTCTTATTTTATATTCTTTAAATATAAATTCCAAATACCATAGAGCTTGCCTTGTTTTATAACTTAAACTAAGTAATTCAAAGTAAAGACCTTTCATGTAACATTTCTTTCGAATTCAGATTAAATGTATGTGCTCTTAATTTATATTTTATTTCACCTCCTCGACTTTCACACAATCTTAGGAATATTATTTTAGACGATTAAATTAGAGTAACTGCTTAGCAGATAGTTTTCTTTAGCTTCACAAGTACTTCATGTTTAGGCTGGGGAGGGGTTTACTTACAGTGGTGCCGTGACCAGGATGTAGGTCATTAAATATTGAATTATTTGTTTAATTCAATAACCTATATTAAAGAATTTGAGTTACTACAATTTTAAAACACAACGTAGAGTATAAATAGACGAAATCATGTGCCAAACTTAAAGTGTGAAAGTCAAGAGGGTGAAATAAAAAAACAACGGGACAGGGCAAGCCATAAAACTATTGCGTTAGTGTTGGGTATATTTTTTGTTAACTGCATTATCTGCAGATGTTCTTTTTTTTGTTTTCTTAAAACAAAGTCAGGCAATTTTACAAAAGGTTGGGTCGTATAGTTTCAAGGCAAATGTGCCACACGTGCAAATTTGGGAAACGATGGTTTATTATAGAAGAATAGAGACTTGCCAGAGCTGCAATAAAAAGTTATTATCGCAAGCAAAGTAAAGGTTTTTGGGTTTAGTTGTTTTGTTGATTGTTGAGGACTAGTGTTTTTAAATACGGTTGGTACTTGTATTTAATATGTAGGTAGGTAGTTGTTTTTATTGAGACAAATTACAAATATAGGTATATTTCGGTTAATGGTCATAATTATTTTGTTGTTACTTACTTTGGTTAAATACTAAGTAGTTCAACTGTGAAGATAAGAGCCGATGGCTAGTAATCGAGATTTCTGATAGTATTTCTACTCATTTTCAATTTATGCTTGACTAGAAGTCATAGGGGCGTGTTTATCTTCCAGGTTGTTAAAAGGTTGAGATTTTAATTTTATTAATTTAACTTAAAGTCCTAGGGGCGTATTTATGTAGACGTTTGTAACCGAAGAAGAAACTCGAGTGGTTTTAAAATTAACTAAAGTCGTAGGGGCGTATGTTGTTAGGTACTACAGTCCTATGCTTCATGGATATTTACATCCGGACATTTTCAATTTCAGCACTTATGGCGAAAATGCTGAGATCATCGTGAGGGCCGCCTGCTTGAGAACATCGTGAGGATCCGTCGGTGAAAGCATCGTGAGAGCCGTCTCGTTTCGAGGGTCCAGGTTGACACCGTGTGGTGCGAGTACAGCTGAGTAAAGTTACTCCGAAACAATGTCCTGAGCTAAGTAGATTCGTACTTACTTTAAAAATTTACAAAGCTTATTTTAAAATTACTTGTTTGTATGTTATCTGTTTTGATCTAGGTACATAATTTTCATAAAACATTGGAGGCAGATTTTCAATAAAAATTTACAAGTTTTGTTAGTTTAGCAGCATTTGAGAATGCTTAGATTTGCTTATAAGTTATATTTTACGTTTTAATTTTGGTGGGAATTAACATGAACATTTAGGTACTCGAAGTGCACAGGCACCCTAAGATCATACTACAACTTGATCTAAGTTTACAAACGAATTTATTACTTAATGATTTTAATATTTTTGTGTCGATATCTGTGTAGATCTACATCATTATAAACATAAATTATCTTGAGAGAGAACTATTCTAGAAAGTTTTGGAAGTATTGATCGATTTAGTAGGAACATTACTGCCTTCTTGATTTTGTTATTAATTGTAATTGACTCGTAAATTTATCAATTTCAGGGCATTGTTATCTAACAAACATACTGAGGGCTGTAGAGGCATCGTGCATTTCCTGTAAAACATCGGTCGGTCGAGTAAAGACATCAGGGTGTCTTCGAGCGCGTAGAGCATCGTGGGTGGAGCTAGAGTGGATTAGCATCGAATTAATGTCCTGAGCTAAGTACTTTATAAATTTATGCATGGACTTTGAAAATTTTAAGGATCATAAATAAACAAAATCACTTTTGGATTGGATTAACTTCATCTATTATTTTAGTTAGAGTTTGCAGTTCTAGGCATAAATCTATGGTTCTAGGTAGAGGCGTTGTCTTAAATGTTAACTATTATTACCAATTTAGTAAATACATTATAACATTGTTAGGCGAGTATTTAGGAAAATTATATCATGCTGTTCATTATTAGAAACTGAAATCGATCCTAGCAAATAAAATGCTAACATTTTGATTTCACTCCTAGGTTCTATTTGACGCGTTATTTATCAGTATCTGAGAACGACTTCGACTTATAGCAAACATTAGGTTCGACTCCTAATGTGAATTAAAACTAAAGTATGAAGTTTAAGTCATCTGAGTATTCTGATCTGAGTTCGATTCTCGGATAATAATAAAACTTTATTATTTTACATAGGCAAGTATTTAGGTTATATTTCGATTCATTAGGTTATATTCGATACTGTCTCTTATAAGTTTAGTATTCATTATTAAACAATTTGATCTGGGTTCGATTCTTAGATGACATTTATAAGTCTAGTATTCATTATTTAGCTATCGATCTGGGTTCGATTCCTAGATATTTGTCATTTATAAGTGTTCATTACTAAGAAATTTGATCTGGGTTCGATTCCTAGAGGTCGTTTATAAGTCTAGTATTAATTCGTTAGAATTCGATCTGGGTTCGATTCCTAGATGTCATTAGTTGTTAGTACCTACTTACTCATATGAACGAACGAACGAGTAATTGATATTATCTAAATTCAATTTACAGATACTATAATAATGCTTTGGGCTAAAATTTTGGGTTCGATTCCTGAAATGTCAATAATATATTTATTCGTTAGTATTCTTATTTGGGTTCGATTCCCAGATATATTGTATAGGTATTTATGTCAGAGGAGGGGCGTTAGAGCGTCTCAAATCATCATTATTTTGTACTAACAGTAATGAGAATCTGACGTTCTCATTGACAAAGCCAAAGAAACATTAGAGCGCTCCGAAAGGAACGGATTGTGGTAACACGTGGTAATGCGTCAAGCCAATGTTGCGGTATTTTCTCGGTATACGTGTGACTGCGCCGACTGCTGGCGACGGAATGACCGCTCGACGTCGTTGGGTGGCTTTTTATAGCAGAGCGATGTTACTCCGCTCGCTGCCGGCGCTCGACTGACTGTTGTGCGACGTTGAGCCGCCTTTTATAGCAGAGTTGTTGTTCCGTTGGCTGCCACCGCTCGACTGAGCGCCGCACGACTTCCGCACCGTTTTTATACTTTTTCTGTTTGCGCCGATACGGCCATTCTGACCATGGATGCGTCCCTGCATCCACTTTTCATTAACAAATTTAAACAAAGAACACGTCTGTAATAAAACATAAACAATTTCACATTTGACCTCATAGCCTCAGCGCTAATTTTGGTCGAAACCTCAGAGCCTCAGCGCTCATTTTGGTTCTCGTTAAAAGCAATCAAAAACAAACACACATGCACATTTGACCTCATAGCCTCAGCGCTAATTTTGGTCTAAACCTCAGAGCCTCAGCGCTCATTTTGGTTCTCGTTAAAAGCAATCAAAAACAAACACACATGCACATTTGACCTCATAGCCTCAGCGCAAACTTTGGTCTAAACCTCAGAGCCTCGGCGCTCATTTTGGTTCTCGTTAAAAACAACCAAAAACAAACAATCAAAAACAAACACTACAATTATTTCACACATCGTGGTTGTCGTTGGTTCATCCCACTTCTGATGTCAGAGGAGGGGCGTTAGAGCGTCTCAAATCATCATTATTTTGTACTAACAGTAATGAGAATCTGACGTTCTCATTGACAAAGCCTCAAAGACACTAATAGCTGATGTAGCTCACAAATCAGGCCAACTGAAGTGGGACTGGGCTGGACACGTGAGCCGCATGTGCCAGCAACAATGGGCAAAAACAACCACCGATTGGGTGCCCCAACAACGACGGCCACGTTGAAGACCCAGGCGGCGATGACGAGATGAGCTGGACTCGTACGACAAAGAATGGCGCCAGAAAGCACAAAGCCGGGATCAGTGGAAAGAGGGAAGGGAGGCCTTTGCCCTGCAGTGGGAAACATCAGGCTTATAATAATAATTACTTTAGGAGGCTTACCATGACGTATTATTAATCAATTCAGTTTTGGTTTTAGCTGTTTCAACTTTACATCAGCGCCTTAGCCTGCTTACATCAAAAGCAGTTCAAATTACGACCTATACTGACGACTGACGCTTTTAACGGTCATAGTAAGCCGCCATTCTCTATTATAAAGCGGTAGGTAAGGTACTGTAACGATTCTTATTTTTAGACTATAATTTTAGCTTGAGAAATTATTTTTTTCAACACACTCATTTTAAAATACTGATTATGGGATCTACTTGAGAAAGCTCTTGTAAAGTTTTAAAATTCCCAACGAAATAAATTATAGTTAAGTATTAGTCGAGTGCCGCTAGGCGATAATTTCTTTTAACAAATTCACATAATTTATGGGCTAGTTATTTTTTGTAAGTCTGGAACGAAGGAATGCATTCGGGTAATAACTCATATTTTTTACAACCTTCAATTCTTTCACGTGATTGGCTAATTTTGACAGAGTTTAGTTTCTAACCACACCTCATTCAGAGGAAGGGATGAAAGCAACAAAACCAGAGGACACAGGGAAATCGGGACAGATCAGCTAGTGGGGACTACTCAAGAGAGACAGTTAGGAGAGCTTGAGTGTGGAGAGAGACATACAGTTTTAGAGAGACGGATAGGTCAGATCAAGTAGTAGTTTAGAGTCAGTGTTATTGCTCATATTCGTAATCTGAAATTAATCCTTATTTTATTTAATTTAAATTCAGTGTGCAGTTTTGGTAACGTATTCTAGAAATAAGACTATTAGGGATATTTAATATAATGTAATTATTTTTACTTTACAAATGCAGAATAATGGTAAACCTCACAGATGACATTGTATTGATTATTATTTTATTTGTATGTTATTTCAATTCCTAATATTTCCTTATTTGTGTGCATGTGTATAATGTAGATTCCACATAGGTTAAGTAGTTGCAGAGATCCAGACACTATTATGTTTAGATTGTGCATGTGCATGTTATTTTCTGTAATCATCCACAGAGGAGCTGAGTACGAGTTAGCTTTGTCTTTACCCCCATACCCATCCTCAACTATTCGACCTCTACAATAATTGACGTAACAATACAATTAAATAAACGTCAATAAATTAAAACCTATACTTATAGAGGCAAGCGAATCCAAATTTACCGGTGTAACAATCAAACTCAACTAGCACCGGTTTACTATTTTAGTTGTGCTTTATTTTATTTGATTGACCTGTAAGATTTTGACTTGAGAGATTGTTGCTGGTCTTTATGCATACGTGATGATGCGTTGACCGTCTGTGGATACGCTGTCATCTAATAGCGCAGTATAATTAACATCAACATGACGATGGTTTTAAAATCTTACGGGCTTACTAAGGTTCATTTATTGCTCGGTGTTAGGTAGTTAAGACCTACTAGTAAGACTGAATGCTTGAATTATGTCCTTTTATAAACCTTGGCGTCGGTAAGTGTGCTTGTCACAAATGCCTGTATAGCGTCGGTTGGATATTTGGACATTCGGTGATCATTTAGCCTCTAGTAGTATCTTACAGTACATGAACCTGTCTTTGTTAGTTAGAAAATGAGGTGCCTCATCATTTCCTTTCCCTTCCTTTTCAGAGCCTGCGGTAGGCGTAACACTGGGTCGCGCCAGTTTTTGGTTAGGGACTAATCTAGCCTAATCATGATGATATATAGCCATTACATAATGGTCATTGTTGATACTGATTGATTTTAGGTGAATCGCATGCATGTATTACTTTGATAATTTACTAATGCAAACAATTTGTTTCCCTTTCAGCTACGCCGTACTACAAGAAGACTTAGACTAAGTTTCTTATTTTATATTCTTTAAATATAAATTCCAAATACCATAGAGCTTGCCTTGTTTTATAACTTAAACTAAGTAATTCAAAGTAAAGACCTTTCATGTAACATTTCTTTCGAATTCAGATTAAATGTATGTGCTCTTAATTTATATTTTATTTCACCTCCTCGACTTTCACACAATCTTAGGAATATTATTTTAGACGATTAAATTAGAGTAACTGCTTAGCAGATAGTTTTCTTTAGCTTCACAAGTACTTCATGTTTAGGCTGGGGAGGGGTTTACTTACAGTACGTATTGTGTTATTTGTAAGGTGCACAAAGTTATCTAACAGATCACCTGTGTAACTCAAGTAGCAATATTAATATCAGATTTGCGGTTGTGGTGCCCTGAACAGTTCCAGACGATTCAGTGGGTCAAGTACTTTATAAATTATATTGGTTTAGTTCAGATAAAGTTTAGACGAACAAGTAGTCTTGGAGTAGGTACTAAGGACGGAGTTTTGTGTGTAATAGATCATGATATAACACAACATCTTTCCAAGTGTTGTGTTCTAACTCTTAGATCCATTATTTTACACGCGTGAATCCATTACCATTTCCTCGTGTGTGGCACTCTAGCGGAACTAGAGACGCTTGCATTATACATTTTGGAGTATAAAGCAACTTTACGATGAATAATCACTTCAACAGATGTTGAGCGTAACCTAGTTTTAAACCTTAAATTTTAGGCTGTATTTGGATGTTTGTGAAAATGAAACAGAAATTTTTTAACTATTTTTTTTAAATATATTATGGGTACAGAGTTGCATCGTGTGTAATTATTATAATTATGTATTTACTCGACTACTCTATCCGTGACCACGGTGACTGTAATGTTATCCGAAACATCGTGGTAATAGATCTTTTGCACTATTGTCTGCCGTAACTGCGATTGGAGGACAATTAAAGTAAGCTGATAATCGCTTTACAAATATGTAGGTAGGTATTACCATTACGACGACGTAAGGAAGTAATAATATTAAATTTTTCAATTATTGATTAATATGACGGTTGATTGGTCAAAATAGAAAACAAACCTAGATATTGGAATTACTTCATCGTCCATGTATTTCCATTGTTAGGGTTCGTTTTTTTTTTTCGTTCGTTATTCGTTAATTTGTTGGCAAACTTGAGAACAAACAGCGAGGCGGCTAAACTGATGGGCCATCTGCCAAGAAACATGATTCATGAGACATTTTTTGTTCACGATGCGCAAAGCAACGATGTCGGTATGCAAGGAAAAAATGTCTAAGGCTGCATTATGTTCCTTAAATTCAATAAAATTATGTTTAAAGATCGCGAAACTTACAAATTAAACTAATCACAATTATTACTATTTACTATTAATTTTGTAAAATAAATAGTACCTAATACTAAATAGTAATAAAATATAAAATATTACGAAGATCCAGATAAATCCAGAATTTTAACTGAGAGGAAGATTAAGGCCCAGGGCAAGCTTCCTTTATCTCAATTCGTTCACACTTTCTCTGCCACCCTGTTACATGTGCTTTGGTATTACTGGTATCACCAAGTATTACTTGGTGTAAGTGGTAGTTTATTGAGGTTCACAAGCTTTTATCTTTTTCTATTTGAGAACGGTTTACCATCACATCTGTCACTAACCACATGGTCAATGCGGTGGTAGTGTGCACTCATTCAAAACGTAGGGAGACTTTGGGAAACCATATATTTTTGGGTTCTCACACATATATAGGTATCATATATTGACAGGAGAGTACGTTTACATTATTTTCAGGTTCACTCAAAAACTTGGCAGAACACCTGCTAGATGGATGAACCACATAGTGATCGTTTAGGGTAAGATCTGGATGCAAAAGGCTCAATGGAAAGGGGTAAGGGAAAGAGTTTTTAAGTCTTGTAAAACTTGTCTAGGGTACATACAATGCAATCACATGTTAGACCATTACATTTTAAATTTTTCCTAAAAGAACAATAGGATAAAAAAAACTTTCAAACATTTAGGTCAGTTATAAAGCTTATGTTACCAAATCATATCCAATATCGAAGAACATTCCGAATTTTCGATATGCAGAAGAGCACGTCGCGTCCGCTACGTGACCCGAAAATCACGAATTTATTGGAGTAGAAAGTGCTAGATTTCGCTACCAATACAGTTCAAAGATATGGTGAAACTATGCAGTTATGATGAACATTTATGACAAGTTATGTGTGAAGCCACATGCGATAGCGCCAATTGCTCTATTTGCATGACAGCTCGAATATTGCTTTGGACATCTCTATATTGGGTCTGCTCTCTTAGTACTTTCCTTTGGAAATTAGTTGCCACTTTTCATTTTATACACACTCTTGATGCACTGTTAAGATCCTAGTAAAATTTTTACATCAAATTTTAATTGGAAAAGTACGGATTTTTGGCTAAGCGATAGCTGACATCCAAGCATCTTGAATTAGGACCTGCAAACGGAATTTGTAACGCATAAGTATTTGATTTATTTATTAAATTCCAAAGAATATATTTTAGATTTTTTTCAAACTACGATTTAAAAACAGTATACTTAGCTATACCAAATATAGTACTTTCATTTCTTGTATTATTTTGGAGTTTAATGTTATTACGACGAAGACAAAGTATAATAAAGTGAGTTGCGACTTAAGCATAATCCTGAGACAACAAAGCAGGTCACACTTGGGGCTTGTTTGACTGATAACACTTTATTAACTTATTCTTAGAAATAACTTGACTTGTCTAGCTCGTGTTTCTACAGAGTATAAACAAATTAAAACTGCGGAATGGATTATGCCAACTTTGTTTATCATTTTAGTTCTGAGAACATTATCAACGAGTTTAAAGGTAGAGGTGAGTCTTTCTAGACTCTAGTCATGCGAGTACATATTCACCTTTTTTTTAACAAAGATATTCGTAGGGTTTTTATGGTTATTAAAACCAAATATTTTGAAATTCGAATACATTACTTGGAACTCACAGTCATTTATTTGTTTCTTATGTGCCAGTATTTTTTATATTAACAAACAATTCTAAATTTAAAAGGTACGGCTCCTTCTTCTTCTTTCGTGTGAGCAAGTGGCCAGCTCTGGTGACGGAGTTTTTAGGCCGCCTAAAGGCCTCCGTCATGGCTAAACGACTTTTAAAAGCCGCGGGACCGACAATTTAACGTACGGTACGGCTCCGGCTCAGTGGTTTCATTCTATTGTGATGCATAGAACTAAGAAAACTAACTTCAGTACTGTTCTTTTCAGGGTAAAAATACAGACAATGACATTTTGTACAAAGAAATACCTTTCACCCGTATTAATTCCTCAGTGACGTTATTTTTACTCTATTATACTAGGGACCACGCACACATTTTGTTCATTTACTGAGTGGTTTAAAATTTCAGAAAAGAAAAACGAGGTATTTTCTCACTCATCACTCTATCTGTGCTATTATTCTACCAATATTAGACTTTCGAATTGATTGTACTTTTAATACAATCCATAAAAACGTCACCTTGTATTTACCGCTATTAAAATTCGTAGTGCGTTGCGCCAACGTTCGGTACGCACTACGCACACCACATTACAATTGTAAAATGATTTTAGCGGCAGTGAAACTTAGGAAAATTATCGTTTGCATGTATAATGTGCCGGGCAAAACCCGTAGATACGTGAGGTTGACATTGTATTACTTCGATATTTGACCAACACTTCGAAGAAATGTTTAAGGAATCTGTTGACTTAGTAAAGATTACGCCTTAAGTTAAAGCAGTTAAAGCTTTTGCAGACTAGAGTCTAAGGAAACGACTAGACGTTTCGAATGTGATGTGCCTTTACCCTTAGATTATTATCTAGCACCTATGGATTGATATAAAAATTCACAAAGAACTCGATTCAGTTGTGCTATAACAATGTTAGTCCAATATCCCCGATATAAGCACAATTAATAAATAATGGGGGAAAATAGTCTATAGGAGGCACTTTTAGTGGTCTAACTAAAGATAGAAATTGTAGCAACACGTTCATATATTGTCTTGTTTATTTTATTACTCAATATAAAGTGACAACAATGCGAACAGATAATGAAAACTTATTTTAAAATGGTGACAAAATAGTACCTAGTAGGAATGTTATCACAAATTCTTATCAATAGCTTATCACTCCCTCATTAAAAGGTACTTGGGAAATGCAAGAAAGAACCTCATTACATTTCTTAGTAAAAACGTAGTGACTGCTTACTTTAGATAACTAAATTATCATGAAAGTCATGATGACAATCAATTTAATTGTATGCAACATTCAAGAAAGTTACGTTTTGTTTAGTAATTAGAGTTATGTATGACTGTGACAAATATAGTATTTTCTGAACTTTTCTCCATAAGCTTAACATGATTTTAGAGTAAGTAAGTATTACGTTTATTATTCACATTTCAACTAATGCTTAGTTGAATAACCGAAAAAGGTTCTAACTAAAATAAATTTTGCAAAGCAAAATAATATCAGACAACAATTTGAGATTATTAGTAGAATTTGAAAGGGGTAAATTAATGCCCTTATGACAGTTTTGCAATTTAAGTTTAGGAGCTTTCATTTTGCTTATTTAAAGTATTAAGGTATTAGCACGTTGTATCTCGTTAGTCCTCTGTTGTCGACAGACATGTTTTAATTTAAATAATCGAAGTTTCGCAGACGCAAATATTATTTTACTTTTAATATTGTAAAGAAATACTCTATTGGATGTTAATAAGATTTTTAATTTTAAATCAGACTATTGCAAGCCGGTGTATATTTTTGAAAACCAAGCGCAGCACTCGTACTAGGTTTTATTGTAAAAAAACAAAGGTGACTTACGTTTGAGCTTTATCTTGATACTGTTTTTAGGACTCCAAGTTGAAAACAATCCTTGCACACTTGCCCCACTTCGCACACCCATTTACTGACACAAACTGATATTCATATCCACGCACTAAAACAAAACCACTCGTTCTCGTCGATAAAAACGCTTATTTTAATATTTACTTATTAAATTTTAATGTTTTTACGTATTCACGGCGCAAGAGAGCATGCGCTCACGCAGCTGTCAAATGATACTGCGTTTTACCGCTAGCTGGCGCATGGAGCGGACTGAAAGAGAAAGCGAGAACATGCCCATAGGAGTGAAAGAGACAGGTGCCGTCACAGCCTTAAAAAGCTCGAACCTCTGTTTGGCCTGAATTAAAATATGCACGCAAGTAGGTGTTGCAATTGACCATTGTTTTGGTATGGTAATAGGTCTGTGAGACTTCCGTCTGCTATTTTACGGTAATTGCGTGCGTTTTGCGTAGACCAATTCTGGTAACCCAGTTTTATTTTAATTGGTATGAAAGTGATTTTCAATTCATACAATTGTTTGAAAAAGTCAAGTCCTCTTGTGTTTCCAATTTACTTATGTCTAATTTGTGTTGTTGTTGTAGACATTTATGTGATGTCATTGAATAAAATTACATCAAAGTTTAAAGATAATGCAAGATTAAAATGAGTTGTTTAATTGTTCGATTAAGAACAATTAAACAACTGTTTCTTCTATCAAATAATAAATATTAAACTGTATAAAACCAAACCCAACCAAAGCCAAAAATGATGGCGATCCAACATCTTTTCAGATCTATCTGTAGATAATAATCTAGTCTGAAAACTTGTTTGAAACAGCATGAAGGTAATTGAGTGCCATAGCCTAGCGATAACAGGCCACAAACCTGCTCTTACAGTTAGCTGATCGCCATTATTCAATTCTACCAGTTCGGTGGACTACTAATACTAGATCTGAATTCCTTTACTGTAAGTAAATATTTAATTGGAATGCTAGATGTAATATCCATACTAATATTATAAATGGGAAAGTGTGTGTGTCTGTTTGTCCGTCTTTCACGGCAAAACGGAGCGACAAATTGAGGTGATTTTATTAACCAAATCTATTTGTATTTTATTGAATTACGAGTATTTATACAAATGTTCATAAAATGAATAGTACTTTCACCAAAACTGAACTACTCAACTTCACTAAAGTTACACTTAAACAAAGTTTAAGAGTTAGAAACTAGCGCAAGCAGTTCATGGACAGTCGATGGGTCATTAACTAATCTTTTTTAAAGAAGTTTCTACTGAAACTCCGACTTTCAATTAGTTATAAGTTTTAGGACATTGGAGGCATTTAACTTTGCAGACTCAACAATGGAACCTATGGCAAATGACACGAGCAACTATTATACTAATATTGATTTTGAGGATGGATAAGTCTTTGTTACTCTTTCACGCGAAACTAATGTGATTGTTTTTTGGTCTTACAATTTGGTACTCATTAATAAACTTTAAGTATAATTCTTTTGGCAAAAGATAAGGGTAGGGACAAACAAAAAACAAAATCATATTTTATTGATTCGAGGTAGAGTACCGATATTCACATATCGGTTTGAAAACTGGAACAAAATCCTCACGATGATAGTGGAAAAACAAAGAAACCTCATGTCACACAGAACCGGTATAACGATCTTCAGACTGTGCCAATCCTGTTCTCAAAAGAATTGAAAATGAAAGTGCAGGAAACATTTTGAGAAATTCGAATTGCAATACTCTGACTCCTTTTTAGTTTCAGGAAGGTTCTGGAATAGTTTCATATAAAACACTACGTTTGTATTTGCTAAGTAACATAGGTACCTTCCTGATTTTGTGTAAGTTTTTCGCATCATTAAATTTTGCAAAGTTACAAAAATTATTTAAATACACAATCATAATACACAAACTATCCACGATCATAACTTAACCTAAAGTGCGGTGAAGTTATAAAGGTCCCAAAGACCACCTAACAGAATAGATATAGCATACAGAATAGTCCGTCCGAAAAAAATAACTTAACCTAAACAGAACCAATACGTATATAATATACCTATGAGTATGTATTTGATTAACCTTTATTACTATTCCCTACCATGTTTTATGGTAAGTAAACTTTTTCTAGGTCGTCTAAAAAAACCACGCGCCTAACACGTTTCAATCTTCGCATCCGTCAATGTTGGTTAAGAAATCCTATTCACTATAAGATCTCACAAGTTGCCTCAAAGACTTCGATTACGAACGTCTACTTTGACATGTAAATTCGTCGTCGAACGCAGAATATTAACTTCAATTTTACCGTTTATCGCGAATTGAGATTCGCGAGCTTAAATCATTTTGAATGTGTCGAATCGACGTATCAATTTATGATACAAAACAAGCGGGCGGAGCAACAAATAATATCGCAAGATACTATGATTTAATAGCTAAAAGTGCCTAATAGCTTATGTATTTGTGTTAAGTCATAAAGTATGTAGATTTTAAGTTTTAGCCAAGTTAATGGTATATGCAGTGTAACGAACATCCATCAATTCAAACTTTCGCTTATAATATTAGTAAAATAACATTCGTGTTCAATTACAATGGTTAATCACTACAGCACGTGATTACCAAAATTGGAAGAGGTTTGTTATTTGTCCTTGTTATGTTATTTACGTGGCTTAACAGCTTAATTGCCTAATTAAATCGAGCAGGGGCGCGGCGCGGTCTGTTTATCTTTTTTCGCTTAGCGCTATTAACTTTGCTTATTCTAGGAAACTAAACCTCAAATCCTAGGTTGTAATACAATGTTCTAAACAATATTTACAATTAATTAAATTTAATGTAGAGCACACCGCGTACTAATCCCAACGTTCATTGCAGAGGATGTATGTACGTGCTGGGTTATATTAATTGGTTTCTGGTAGTAGATACACAAGCTCTACTCGATTTAGATTTATGCAATTATGCAACGATGATAATATTGAAATGTATATTATAATTGTAATAGTTGTAAAGTTTGTACCTACAACTTTAATTATTTAGGTGTGTAAAAAATGTTGTTCGATCCGTAAGGTGTTGTAGTAAAGATAAAATTGGATATGGTTACTTTCAGTTTTAGACGTAAAAAAATATGTCACAGGTGGGGTAGGGTAAAATTTGGCAATATAATATCCTTACATAATAAAAAAAGACTTAAATATTTTAAAGTAAAATCGTAATATTTTGTGATTTTGTACCTAACATTATAAAACTTGAATTGTTAAAGATCTCGTTGAAGTCTTTTGTATGGACAAACTAATCGATATTGCAATCTGTTCGATAGAATACATAATGGTTTCCCCCGTCTACAACAGCAGTTTTTTATATTTGTTTTACCATTGTTTACGACAAAAATAGACTAAACAAGCTTTTACACTCAAATTGGAATCAGTCTGATTTGATTTCGTGTTTTTAAGCCGAAAATCCGTCATAGTGAGTTCTCTCGAATTTTGAAGGACCCTTAAAACCTGAATTCCGCCCAGAACTATTCCGATCTATATGTTAATATATCTGTTCATTAAAAGTAAAAACGCAGGTTAGCTTGGTCCCACAATTTACAAATTGGAATAAGCGAATAAGCGCCTGATGGTTTATTCATATCATTGAAACAAACGTGCTGTTTGCATTTTCTTGTTTACGCAGGCGCACACAGCCAGATGCTGGGTTGATTTTACACTATCATATGAATAAAGAGCGTAAAAAGTAGTACGAATGTAGTAGGAAGGAAGTAAATTTTAAAATTATGTTTCGGTTATTAATATGGAAAATTCGGTACCTACCTTATTTACTAATGGCCGCCAGGTGACTCTCATTAGACATACTTAGCCTACGAGTAGGTAATTTACCTACACATTAAAATTTAGCAGAGGTAACGATGAGGTTTATTGTATGGATGAAACTAAATCTGATAACAAATGAAGCTAAAACAAAAGCCAAAACACAAAAAGAGTAATCTCATCCACCTACTGCATAATAATAGGTATTATTATTTTATTACGTAGTAAATATCAAAGAAGCTCCGAGGCTAAGTAAATCGTGTTTTCCATTTGCGTTAGGGTTTCCTAACTGAGGCAGTATTATGCCATATTTTATGTAAATCCACCGCTTTGGCGTCTATAATGCACTTTAGCTTTGAATATTGGGGCACTGAGACTTTCACTTTGGCTTATTTAGGTCTTGCCAAATTTATTTTCTTATGCTCGATTTTCCAACATACGGATGTCAACATAAAATGTATGAAACTTTTTGTCAGATAACAATGTTGCTATGGCGAAAGTTCTACGGCCATCTGTAAGTTGGTTATAGGAACCGGCCTGTATTTTTGATTTTACCGAAAAGGTTTTTTTAAGGTATATATTATTTACATAATTATAAGATCCTCCTTTCTAATGTCAGGTAACACATTTCACAGCCAACCCGAGGACCGTGGTCACGGTCTCATTATCATATCAAAAGAACTGAGGTCTGAGTCTCATTCCACTCGCTTTTATTTTCTTTGCCTCATTTGCAAAAGTAAAAACAAATTACCCGCACAATAATTGAAGCTCGTTTGTACGTAAAGGTTAATGAATACAATAAAGAAATATTATAAGATAATAATTATCATAGGAAGGGTAAGATTAATTAAATTAACTGTATGTATAAAAACCTTTTCGTAAAATTTTAAATCATAAAACAAATTTCTTACATAATTTTTGAAGGGGCTGAACGTTATCTTTATAAATTATAAATGAAATGATGATGATGATGAAATAAAATATCTCAGTACCAATCAACATGTCTCATATTATGCCACACACGTAGTAAAGTTAGCAAAAGTGCCTTTGAAATAACCACCTCATCTAAGTTTTATAGAGGACGATACAAGTTGAATGATATAAGATAAAACTCAATACCACCCCTGAATAACAACTAAATACATATTGCAAAATGAGTATCAAAAATATGAAACGAAACTTAGCTTTAATTTCCAAGGACCTGTTACTGAGATTTAAAATCCTTTGAGGATACGTAAAGTGTAGGTGAGAGACACGCCGAAATTCATTCTTTGGGACACAAATAGATTTCATGGAATCATTCCATGCAAGACAGGTTGCAATCCCGTCGCCGGAAATAATTATGGATCAAATCAAGGAAATATTCCCCTCATCCAATACGGTTATAATGAACTTACAAGCTATTTTTCCTATATCCCCCTCTCTGTCTTTGCGCATCTAATGCGATAAGTGAGGCTGAAGGCAAAATCAGTTCACGATTTTTAGGTTATTTTGATAGGTAGCTACGGTATTATTATAGAACTCACCAAGTATTATCCTCTGGCTCTAAACTTGACTTGTTGTTTGAGAGGCGAGACTAAAGGCAAGATGAACTACTTACCTCATTGAAGCCTATGTTTTCTATCTTACATGATTATACTAATGAAATAACCAACTTTTCCTTCTGGGTGTTAGCACGATGGGTTACAGCTACAGCAAGGCTGAAAGCAAGATCAGCACGCAGGATTTGGACGGCTCTGCTCTTTTTCTATTTGTGCCAGTTATCAAATTTCAGTCATGGAGAGACCGTTACTGAAGTAGAGATCCTAAAAGAAAGTTCTTCAATGGAGACCGTGGATTCGCTCAGTGTAGGTCGTTCAACAACAAAATGGACAGATGAGTTGCTAAAGGCCGCAGGATCTCTGTGGGTGCAGGCCACTTACGAAATAACTGAAGACCTATGTTAACCTAAGTAAGGAAGTGACGTGATACAGCTGAGGTGATAATGATACGTATAGGACTTAAAAAGACTCCCACATTCTATCTTCCTCACATTGATGCCATAGAAGGAAAGGCATGGATAAGAACAGCACAGGGCCGATTAGAATCGCGTTCGAGGGAGGAGGCTTATATACCCAGCAGTGGGCTATAATTTGAGCTGCCCATGATGATGATTCTATCTTCTCTAGGTTATTAAAATGGAACTTACCAGCAATTCCTCTCTGGGTTTTAGCACGTCGGGTGACGGCTGGGGAGGCGAGGCTGAAGGCACGGTCAGCTCGTGGCAGCTGCAGTGTTGGGTGACTCGGCTCGGAGTGACGCGCGCAGATCGCCGCTTCCACCATGGAGTCGATGCTGGCTGAACGTGGTAGCTGGCCCGCTGATTCCCGCCTGAAAATATAATGGTATTAGTCTTCGTCTGTTAGGTACACGTTTAGGTGAATTAAGTATATCAACCCGTTTACATAACTTAGAAGTAAACATACGTTTTTATTTACGTACATTTCATTTCTCCAATCTAGACATTGCAAACAGAAAAACTTGCCCAATAAGCTTTTTTTCCAAAGTTATTCGCGTGGCTCAAGGCAATCTGTTTTTCGCCGCAACTTTCGGTATTATCGTAAGAATATGTTCAGTAGAAAAGTTATTAAAATGTAAATACGCGGTAAACACCGACGCCGCCACGGCGCCGGCGCGACGCCAGCTTTGATATCATACAATTAAACGAATTAGCGGCTACTCTACTTTTATACGATAAAAAGTAGGGGATGGATAAAATCAATGTTCTTCAGATTGTAAGTTAACTCGGTAATATAAAAAAAACAACAACAGTTTTGAAATTTGGGTATGATAAATTAGCCGCGCTTTCGCGCCTACCACTATCCGTGTAAGTAAGCTACTTTTCATTCGCTATAATGCCATACATTAACAACGGCTATGATAAATAAAAAGTATACATTTTGAGGCCGCCTAAAGGTCTCGTGGCTTGACGATTATAAAATCTACTTCCTCAAGAGTAATCTTTCAAATGCAAAAATATATTTTCCAATTCGACAGAGCGAGGAGAAGACAAGTTTCTAAGATAAGAACGTATTTAATAATAATTAAAATAAATGTGGCTAAAATAAACAAAGTTTGATCCTTGTAATAATTATCTCTATCACCTGAGTTCGCCACTAGCTCATACGAAATTATTAGGTGTTTTCTTACCTGCTCACAAGATTTCTCGGAAAGATATTTGTAACGTCAAAATATAACCTTTCGGCCTCACCGAGGTCAGTATCCAGTCAATTAAGGTTATCAAAGGTCAAAGGATAAAGTAACCAATTAGGTACCCTGTCAATTATGGAATATTGAGACGAAAAGGATAAATGTGTTAGAGAGGTACTCATAAAATATGAATTCATTTTGGATATATAGATATTAACAAAACTACAGCCTCTGATTTCACTGTCAAAAATTTTCTCAGGAATCAATAATTATAGGATCAATCATTTATATCTGATTTAATTCAAATCAAATGTTTTCTCGGGTTGAATCATACCTAAAGTTACCTATTTACCGTGTATTGGTCTATTAGGACACTTTGCTTCCTCGTTGAAAGAAACAAAGAAAGAAAGACAATCAATTAGATCATTAGTAGAGTTTTGTTCTGTTGGTCTGTTTGTCCAGTTTAACATAGTAGGTACCACATGTCAGGAGCTCTATTTTCTCAGTCGGAGAACAATCGAAAATGAAACAGGCAAATTTCCTCCATAACAATTTCATTTCGATTAAGACTTACGATTACAGGCATTACGATTTTATAGCTATAAACGGTAAAGGTCATGCTTTATTTGGAAAGTTATTGGCTATTGTGAGAATATACATAAAATCCACACCTGGGTAACCTGGTGGCAGGTAAAAGTCATGGATTTCCGTTTGCGATTATTTAATCGATTTTGCTGATTTTTTTTTGTTTGGTTGAGATATTTTAAGGGTGGTGCCATTTTGATGAATATCTTCGGAGTTATGAACAGAAAGTCACCCCGAGAGAATAGTGGAAATTGATCTCTTCTCACATAATAGATGGAAAAATAGATACTTACTTGTACGAACATTTCGCTTAACGAAAAAAAATATTATGGCGAGTGCAAAAATCTGTTAACACCAAACCACAATTCAAATATTTTTTATATTGATAATTAACGTGATTATATCAATTAATGTGACGTTCTGAAATTATAATGAATAATAACACCTTTTATTCCTGATCCCTAATGTCAAGTGCAGTTTATTACAATAAGTTGGTATTCAAAATTTGGTTAAAACCTTTTAATGCTAATGGTACTTTCAAGCAAGATCGGCTTTACATAATTAGACATTGGGGGTCTTCGGAACCGGGATACTCAGGGAAGAACCCGCTAGTGGGGAACCTGCATGGTTTAATGTCTCGTAGTAATAGTGCACATTATATTTTGTAACGTGAAGTAGCTTAATTTTCGTATTGTGGTAAACTTCAACACTAGAAGAGAGCTTAGACAAACATACTCGTACAAAAAACTAGTCGAAGTGACTCTCATAAGGATAGCAGTAAGTAACGAAGAAATAAAAATGTATTTCAAAATAAGATCATTTACATAAACGGCACACAATGTACACAATTGACATTTGACAATGTAATATCTCGAATCCTAGATAAAATACCTACTTACGGAATTTTCAATATTACACGCAATAAAAATTTTGGGAGCTCATGCTATCGAACGTGAAATCACGTTAACTTTTCACGTAGTCACGTACACGATTTACGTTACGTGTTGCGAACCGTGAATTTAATCTTGAGCGGCAATTTCCTGACGAAAAGAGCCAAAGTGCCTTCGGATGAAGTGTTAATATCTTGTAGGTACATTGTTTTTGAAGAGCAATTTGTACAATTTAAACATGATGCCTAATAATATACCTAATATCACCATAGCAACTATGTTTTTACAACATAAAATTTATTAAATTTAATTTAACCGTGATTCCACACTCACTAACTCTTCAAGTTCAAAGATATTCCACACTCACTCCAGAACTTCCCCTAAACAAGTTATAATAGATGCTAAGGATCACGAGCAGACGGCGTTGAATCCAACCATTATAACTTCACCTGCACTATGCATTATATTCTGCCAAAACTCATTAGGACTCGACTCAAGATGTGGGTCTTTGTAAATTGGACGTGTAGAAGTATTTCGTGGGTCTTGTGCATGCTTGGGAGGATACATACAACTATCTACCAACAAACTCGTAAGTTTGTTGGTAGATAGTTGTATGTATCCTTGAATGGTCAAAGGTAGATTAATATACTTGAAAGTTCTGAGAATGTCCATGAAAGCTAGAGACTTTGTTAAAAGGCATTTCGCTTTTGGAGCATTCTTTTTTTTTATTTCCGTGCCAAAACCATAGTCTAAGTTTTTCATGATATAAACTGCGCCCGAATACTGAAACGCTACTTAATGTAAGTAGGACTTATCTTTGTCATTATTTGAAGTATTTCTTTCTATACGAATCTGGTAAGCAAGAACATCTTGAAGAGTTAATCACGATACATTATTAAAGTAGCGACTGGTGCGATAATTTTACTTAAAAATCCTATACCATGGGTGGTTTTACCACAGAAATCGCTGTAGGTAATTTTATCTGTATTTAGAAAACTCCTAACTACGTGCATCGTCGACAACCGCCTGCAAATCGGCAAAGTTTAGAAAAGTTCGTGAAAAACTGTCATTCCGCACGCGGTTCGGAAAGTTTAAATTGGCATTTTATTTTATGTGCTTGCATTTTGGATTCGTGGAAATTAGAATTTTTATTCATGGCTTTTCACTGAAGCCTTCAATTTATTATCTTGATAAATGTTTTATTCAAATGAAAAATCTTATTTTTAATTATTTTGATTCATAAATCAAACCGGTCGTCTTAAATCTAAAGTACTTTAACCAACTGATCCGTAATCCTATGATATCAACGATTTAGGTTTCTTAAACAAGTTTTTATCTAAAGTTCCAGGTTGCAAAGTTTATCTGATGGTCTACTCTCTAAATTTTAAAAGTATTTAATTTACGAGTAGGACTCGTAAATTTTACACCTCACGATGTTTTTTCTTCACAGTTTAGAGCTTAAAATCGGAATGTAAATTTTAAAAAGGAAAAAATCATTGATGCATGTCATGATTTCAAACCCACGAACTTCCGATCAAAAGACAAACTACTATCCACTCAACTAACACGGCTCACACGCAAATACAAATAGATTATTGAGTCTCAAAAATTGTGGCATTGCCCAACGAATATAAATACAAGTTAAGGTTTTTGTAGAGTGCTTTAACCCATATCGTTCACAACCCTTTTCAAAAAGATCGTTGACTTTTTATGACATTGGGACGGCTCTACTTTAATCCTTTCTCCTTTTAATCCTTGTATACTTGAATGTTTTCATATCCATCATCAACAAAACCGGGTGTGTATGAATCTTGGATAAACAGAAGTAATTAAAGTAGTATAAGTTTTAAAAATACTTAGTTGCGTTCGTCGCGTTGAAAACATTTTAGTTATAAGTTTACTCGTATTCTACTTTTTATACGAGGTCATAAAATTTTTATATTCCGAATTTTAGCCATATATCCATGTAGTACTTTTGCGTGAGAGACTAACAAACATCCAAACACACTTTCGCGTTAATACTATTCAAGCTCATACGGTGATACGTGTTTTTCGATTTTCTTAATAAACAGAATAGTATTACCACAAGCATTATATTAACGAAGGTTTATCTTCCCGTAACCTGACTCGTGGCAAAGATAATTCAGTAGTGACTGGAAACACAACTCCTTAATGGTGACACACTGACATAATGGGATACGTCAGTGTGCCCTTATTTTATTCAGCTCTTAAGATGTGGCACACGAAAACATGTTGACCAGTTGCATGGCAGTATTCCATGAGAAAACAGAAAATACATTATGAAGAAAATTTGGCATAATATATTTAGTCGATTATAATTCAATGGTGAATATGAAAACATTTATTAGTAGGTTTGGTAGGTAGGTAATTATTGAAATCAAGTCTTGATTCATGGATGATTTTTTTTTAGATGTCTATTATGTTTTCTATCATTTTATGTGCAAAGTATAAATAAATAAATAAATAAATGATCTACGATGTACTTAGAGGCACCCTTATGACCTCCATAAATGTAATATGGGAAATGTAAATATGCCGTGATATTGTAATTTTATAAATATTTTTACGTACTTTGAAAGGTCTATCAAAAAAGCTTAAGGAAGTAAAAGGTTTTTGATATAACGAATATCTGCAATTTCGTGTCAACGTTCAGTTTTCCGAATAAAAAATAACAGACAGACAAAATATTCCGCAATATTACCTCGCTAGACGTGTTGTGGTTTCTGTCATTTATTTTTATCAGTTGAGGAGAACATTTTTCCTAAATGAAAGCAGCTAAATGCCTTAAAAGTAGACCATTTCAGTTCTTATTACACTCCAAACTATTCTGGCGAATGCGACGCGCAAAAACTTTTGGAAATGGATTGGGTGTAAAAGAAGTCCTTGAGAAATTAAAAAATTTTAGAAAACAAAATTGATTAAAATATTAATAAAAAGGCTCCAAAAATTCGTAAACAAATCGTAAGAGAACTAGGTTTTGAATGGCACTTCAATTTTATCAATGTGGGTACAGGCAGAACGGACTAATCCACCCATTTTTTTTCCGTAGCATTTGCGTCATTGTCACTGTTACCGTTAGTATTTTATATTAGATATTTCAAGATAAAAAATAGTAACTGTCCCATGAAATAACGATTGTATATTTGTAAACTTAATAATTATCATATTTTAGAATCAACCTGTTTGCACCTTGTACATTTTCTTCAAAAGACTTCATTTACGTGGAAAACGCAAGAAAAACCTACAACAAGGCGGAGGGACTGAGCACGACAGAATTTCCTGAGCTCTTTTTATGTCGTATTTACTTTTGAAATGGAAATTCTTTTGAATATTTTTCTTGTTTTTTTGCACTATACATACTTGTAATATTATCACGGAACTATATCTATATAATAAATATATATAGTATAGAAGACTTATAAATAATGTTATAGATACTACGTAACGCACTCACATTTCATCTTTATTTTTCCAGACCTGCCTCTACTGAACCTTTTAACTTACGGACTATATTTTGCCCCTTCAGTTTGAATGAACTAGTGTCCTTGTAACTCCAGTCTGAACAATTTCTATGAATTCTTCGAACTGGAAAGTTAGTGATCAAGTTCGCCAAGACAAATTCAATTTCTTCGTCCGAACCGCATCCAAAGAAAGTATTTCAAAGAACCACGTGATTCGGGGCGACGCTCGCCCGAGCCGTGTCAATGCGAGTTACTCGCTCCAGTGACTCGCGAGTAACAACTCTGCACTTTCACTAAAACTGTTAACTCGATAATTTACTAAATAAAAGACGTTACAGTTATAAAAATACTTTTGAAAATAAAATCGAATGTTCTTTTGTCTGTGATTTTTGCAATTTGAAATTCAAATTCGATTGTTAAAATGAGGTTTCTACGAGTAAAAAGTAAAGTAATACTGGAAAAGCAACTTCAAAGTTTGTTATACAATCTCTTGGAAAAATACAGAAAAGAAATAACAGACCACAGACAATTGACAATTTATGGCGATTTTCAATTAAAATTTCATTGTTAAAATTGTAGTCGGTAAACGGTGAAAAACTACTTATCCACGCATGTTAATTTGATGTAACATGACTCGTTCCAGTTCATTGAGCTGTAAAATCGAATAAATTAAAATACGTAATGTATTCGGGCATTTGTTTTCATTAGTTGATAGGCAAGTATTGAACTCTTTAAAAGATACAAGGTACATGTCGTGTGAAAGTAGAAGTGATGATATTTATTGTGTAAAGTTGGACTTCATCATCGCAAATTCCTTTGATATAAGTTGGAATCGCGTTGGCATTGTTTGAGCAGTGTAAATTTTCCTTTCTGTCAATTTAATCTTGTTTTATAATTCATACCGCTTTTTGTCTTTATTTCCTGAATGTTCTTTGAAAATATAATGAAGTTAAATCGTAATTCCTAAGTTAGATAATGTCTTATCCATGAAGCTCGCTGGTTCTATTAGATTAGCAGCTATTTTTTTTTATGACATAGCCGTGTTGACCGCGTGGAATAGAGCCTTCAACGTCAACATTGAAGATTCCGGTCGTGATCATATTTAATTTCATTTTCAACATATTGTGTCTGCAAGCCGTTGTACGAGTACATTGTTTTGCACACATAACAAGGACTAACAAGAGACTTGTGTGAGTTGGTAAGAGCGTGCCCGCGTTTAGGACGATCGTTGTATCATGGCAGGTTCCAATCCTGCCGAAGTCGTAATTATTATTAAGATTTTTAAATTTTTCTGATTTCAATTTTTATTTAACAGCAATACAATAGTGATTAAAAATAAAATAGCAAATGTTTAATGAAATTGGTTACTTCAGAAGTTCGGTTTAACCAAGCACTTGTCTTGTGACCCCTACTGTCCGTCTGTGGCACCCCGCAACGCAACTGGAATAGAATGACGGATCACTTGTGCCCCCGACTGTGCTATAACTTCGGTAAACAACTTTTGAGAGCGCTCGATCATACGAATCTGGCACTCTATTTAGATGAGACAACTTTGTACTGTAATTTCTACTAATATTATAAAGAGATAATGTTGGTTTGATTGTATGGGGAGGTCATTCCGCGCGGCGCGTTCTCGTCAGCGCGATCTAAAATCGGGTCATTTTTCGCGCCATCTACATAGTTATGAATAAAACTGTACTTCTTCCGTGATTAAAACTCTTTACAAAAACTTGTCCATTACAAATCCTTGGACATTTTACACGGATCATAATGACTAAGATGACGATCTTAGTCATTATGATCATAAAAAAATTAGCCGGATGACTGATGATACTTAGATACATTTTTTGTTTTTCTCGTAGCTCACGAAAATACTTCCTGCTGTTACTATGGTGTTGGACCTACGGACATCCGTTACCTTACTTATAGAATTCGAGGATAAGATACAGACACTGAGTATTTTTGGACAAGTACAAAATAAAATAAAGTAGGTCGCCGACGTAACAACTGTCACAGTAGGTATTACTTGCTAATCGATAACCATCTATTACATCCATTCAACCGAACTACGGTATAATATATTGATGGTTGCTAACATTCCATATGTGACAGGTTGCAAGCTCATTGCTGTTTATTATAAAACATTTACTGCTTTCCTCTCTAGATTTTGTTAAAAAAAAGAAAAACACAGCAGTAGGTAAATGTTTTCAAAGCATAGCCTTAAATATTTTTAGGCCCATGACATTAATTAGTTAGTGGATGAGTGAAAATTTCGAATGACGTTGGGTTGATTCAACGATATTATTATAGTCATTATTGTAAGAAAAAAAACACATTTTTTTTGTAAAAATTAAATAATAAGTATACCTCTAGGTGGAATTTTGTACACATTCTTTAAACATTTCTTATTATAAGTAAGAAAGCCTAAAAGTGATTAATAAAATGAATGAATGAATCTCAATCAAACAAATCTAATACAAAACACATTCAATCAAGAGAACGCAAACCCAGAATTAATCCTTGGAACAAAACAAACCGACCAATTTGTGTTAAACTTGCAATCAACGCGGCAGAGGAACTTTGTAATTTGTTAACATTGATTTGACATGGACTGAAAGTAGATACTGAAGTGGAGTATTTTTGGATTTCAGACTAGTTTGTCTATATCTATACCTAATATTATAAAGAGGTTTGTTTGTTAGACGGAGGTAACCTCCGAAACTACTCAGCCGATTTCAAAAATTCTTTCAGCAATGTATAGATTGGACTGTCGAGATGGTTTAGGCTATATTTCACCCCGGAAGTTTATCTAGTACACCCGTGCGAAGCCGGGACGTGCTGCTAGTAGTGCTATAAAACCGCATTAACACGAGCTCTAAGACCACACAGCCGCACTCTTAAACATCTTCGTAGGATCTAAAAAATGCCTTAAGATTATTAACAGTAGGTATGTCTACCGCATCCTGGAAAAACAATAAAAATCCATAGTAGGTGCGTAGCCGTAGCTGTTTATCTGCTACGGATGCTACGAAGGTTACGTTGCTACGAATTGCTACGAGTTAAGTTATTACTTTTTATCCCGATATTTACGCGGGAACGGAACTTACGCGGGTTAAACCGCGGGGCGCAGCTAGTACAAACATAAATTCGTTTTTTTCTAATGGGGGTAAGACAACGAACCTCCACTTCTTAAAATTATACCTAGTGTCTTCGGCAACACGATTATCCTTTGTTTTATTTGTATAAAATATACGTACCTCTCCCAGCTAAGTCTCCTAGGCGCATCCATAGCGACATCTTCAGGAGTTCCCCGAACACCCTGTGTAAGGAGCCGCGCGAGTCTCGAACCTGCACTCGACCCGCTGGTACTAGACACTGACCCACGAGGTGTTGGCACCCTGAAAAGAACTCATATAAGTAAAGGTACAAAAGATAAACAAAAAAAAATAAAAAAAGTCGTGTTGGCTAAGTGGATTAGTACTTTTTAGTAATTTTTCCTCAAAATATGCGCACACTGTGAAGGAAAACATCGTGAGGTAACCAGTTAGATTTCTAAAAGAAGTTATGCCAAAAATTTAAAACAAGTTCAAACAAATATCAATTAAATTCAAACAACTATCTACTTATCCTTCGTAGCTAGGCTTAACTATATGGAACTAGTTAAAACCAGTAAGAGTTTAGTATTTACCTGCTTGTTTCACAAACTGCAATAAATAAATATTTATTGCAGCTTGTGAAACTAGCAGCTTTTTGCAACTAAGCTGCAAGAGGTATAGCTTATTCACGATCTTACTCAAGACTTCGTCTTATTAATTTCCGAACGCTTAATAATTCACTATCGATTGAAAGGCTCAGCGCGTACATACAACTTTACGTCGTCATGGTTTTGACTTTCAATATACAGCTAGAGATACTCGTAGAGCAAACTTTTCCTCAAAAGGGTTAAATTGAAGCCTTTGCTTCGAGAGAGGAAGGTGGAGGGGTGCTTCACAATATTTCGCTTGTTATAAAGATTGGTACTTGAGCGTACTTTGTAGTCAAAATAATGGTGGGTTTGCTGCAGTATAGAGATGAGAAATAAGGGGCAGGGAAGTGCTGCAATATAATGATGAGTAGATGACTACGAGTAGTTTGAAAAATATGTAGTTGATTTTTGCATAGTAATTAATTGATACCTACTTTGTATACATTTTTGGCAGTAGAAGATTTTGGGGGAGACCTTTGCCCAGCAGGGACATTGGGACATGACAGGTTCATAAAAACTACATAATATAGGTATGTCGAATGTAAGTGTTATACGGGAATAAATAAAAAACAACCTTTTTTGTTTTTGGGTATGATTATACTGCAGTTTTACTAAAACTTTCCGAAATACGAAAATAATTGATAAAATTGCGTACTTGTATCTTGAATGTTAATCTTCGTAAAACAGTTTTACGCAAATTTCAATGTAATTTTTGGGCAAATTTTTTTTTTCATTATTCTTCACTGCCGATATAGTGCGAAATAGTCAATGAAGAGAAGATGAATGAAATTGTGTAGCGAAAAACTACAACATAAGTGCTTAGACACAATTTACATGACCTTTAATAAACGACATAAGCATAAGCAGTTCTGCGCTAGGCAATGGACCGAAGCAACGGAGATAAGTGTAAGTAGGCCGGGGCTGGTGTACAAATATATTCTGCTTCCACGATGCCCTTGAGGCCGTCGTCAATGGCACATCTCTGGCCGTCTATTAGCTTTACTTGACTGGTTTGAGCTGGAGGTACTGTGAGACTGAATTTTAAACTGTTGGAAACACACAACAACAGTCTAGCCTTATTTTCTTATTACTTTATATGTATTTATATATCATCATCATTCTCCTGCCCTTATGTATTTATATAACAAAAAAAATTAAAGTTACTCAGAAATCTCTAGCCTTTAGTAGTAACCTTGAACAACGTAGAGTTTAAGTTTTTTTGAGTTTAAGTCAAAATTCATTGTTGTTTTAGTCAGAATCATTAAGGCTTTTTTATTTATTTATCATTGGTACCTAAATCAAATCATTTGAGTTTTGCTTTAGAGACGCAAAGAAAACTTTAATACACTTAAATAATTTATAGCAATTATTAAAATGGAAAAGTTTGTTTAGCACTGTGACATAGTCAGTGCCTACTTAAGACTTACGTTTGACTGTCAGTATCTAATTCTCATTGTGTACTAATCTTTAGTTCTAGAGCTCTCTCAGAACGACTAGGCGTAACCTAGCGACAAAAAGGCACTCTGACGACCGTAGGCAAACACTGGGACTAGGCTGAAAAGACTTCTTAATCTTGGGAAAGCTTATTTTTCTAGAAATAGTTTCACTTTATGTGATACTAGCTGCGTTCCGCGGTGTTACTCGCGATGATAAGCTATCGTTCCAGTTAGAATATCGAGATAAAAAGTAGCCTGTAACTTAATCCAGGATATAAGCTATCAGGGTACTAAATTTCATTCAAATCCGTCCAGCCGTTCGAGCGTGAAAGAGTAACAAACATTCACACTTACTTGATGGGATATTCAGGAGTGCGCATATTACTATTATTGATTCGTGTTTTTTTTTCTCAGTACTCAAATTTTATTAACTAAGCACCGAAATGCGAGATTACTTTGAAAGACCTAGTATTATCTATGTTTTACTTTAGAGAACAAAAATGCCGAGCACTAGTTTGTTAACAAGTTTGCAGGTGTTACAGTCGACAAAGAAAAATATTTTGCAGATGGCTAGATACTTTTCATCTCAATGTTGGCACACTTCCAAAAGGTATGAAAAATACACCTTGTTTGAGCGAGCGGTGGGTGCCAAAAACTCGGTATCTTTTTTCAACAACCTATCTATTATGGAGAGAATAGCGTTTACCATCTGGCAGATCTTTATCCAAGTAATTTAATAAGTGCTTAAAGTTTAGAAATTCTATATGTTCGTGTAATGATGCTAATACTTGGGCACAATGTTAATACGGCTTCGAGATATTGATAACTCGAAAGTTTGTAATTTAGACTAAAATTTCAATATTTTAAAAGGTATTATAAGTTTGTATCTTTAACGCTGATCATCCTTATTTTGCATCATCGTTGTGCAGCGGTTAATTTAAGAAAAAAAATGTTCTATGAAGAATAGAAAAATAGTAAGTAAAATGAAATCGAGTGAAGCGCCTAAAAAGCTACGAATTTTCGTAGGATATTTTAGCAGGAATTTAATAATAAACATGACGCAGGACTTTTGTAGTATTTGACATTTCATAAACTCGTATAGCAGTTAGCAAGATCATGTGTAATGTCCTGTTCCTAACAATGTTTCATCTTCATTCCGAGATGCCATGCTGTAGCAGTTTTTTGGTATAATTTCTAACAAAAAATTTAACTGACTTTTTTTTAATACGTTCATTCTAAAATGTCTTAAAACCAACAGAAGAGGACCCTTTAAGGCATCATTAACCTAAATGTATTTACATATTTTAAAACTCTATTAAAGTTAATATTTTGTTATACGAGTATTCATTAAAATCTTGAAAAGTGTTTAAGATGTTCTAAATATCTTGAAAAAGTATAATGTTCGGAACAATATTTATTCTAATAAATTGTTAAAAGTTGGGTTAAGTTTTTCAATAAACTAGGACATTCCACGGACTTTTTTTTATTTTTTCGTATTTGTAACTTAAACTGGTAGAACCCCACGAGGGTGAAAAAGCCGTGCGTAAGTTAGCTAATACTAAAGTTTGCTATTTTTTTTCTTCTAAGCATGACGCTGGGTATCTACGAAACCTTTAGTTTAGTGTTGTCTCTCTACTTCTATATATCTTTTGTACATCTGCTCAAGGTCTCTCAATCAGCGTGAAAGTAAAGGTCGTTATTCAATGCCCCAGAGCGCACTGGATAAATTGTTACAGAGATAAAAGTCAGATCCAATTCTTGGAAACAGAAACATCTATGAAAAAACCTTTCCCCAACCACTTGTATTGTAATCCCTTGACAATGTGTTTGTAAACTAGCTTTCAAGAGCTTACCTCAAACGGTTATTAAATTTACCTTTTTTTTTGTCAACGTTTGTCAACAATCTACTACAACATGGCATCTAGATTACTGAGAACGAAATAAAATTATAGTTTTATTATTATAATAAATGTCGTAAGTTAAATTATATGACAAGTTGATTTCGAAACCAGCAATGTTTCGATGCATTTAGCTTAGAGAATTCATATTATTAGGATGTTTTGAAAATGAAAGGCTCAAATCGCACTTATCAGCGAAGCGACTACATTTTCACTGTCATTTAAAACTTTAACTTCTTAAATATGTATAATTTTCATAGTAATAGGTATAGAGCTTTGAAAAGTGCTCTCGCTACCACTTACGGTCGCTACGACGCTTAAATTACTCGAGAGATACTATGTATTATATAGAGATGAAAATAGAGTTAAAAATTATATGACACTAAAACTGCTCGCCACTTCCCTGCCATCTCGGTGAGTGTAGAGCCTTAAATAAGTTATTCCGAGACTCCGAGTATACGTTACGAGTTTATTAAGAATGATTTTACCCATTCAAGATATCAAAAGATTTACAATCCTTATAAACCAACACAAAAACCCTTCTACGCAAAACTTGAATACGGACATAAAATATTTTTCTCACAAAGAAATATTATGTTTTTTCAGATGAGTACCTACTTACTCGCACCTCCACAAGACAAAACACTACATTTATTCCACTTATTGTAGCAATAACTTCTTGTTTTCCCGCCAAAATAGACAGTTTTTATTATTAAACAAAGCTTTTACTTGGTAACTTCATACTTTAAAAGGAATAAGCATAGATAGATAGATAGAAAATACTTTATTGCACACCATATAGCATATTACTGGTTTCCTCAGGACATTTTCACGTTTTTAGAGATCGTGGAACATCGTGGGTTTGAATCCGGCGTGCATTGAGTACGCCGGATTCAAACCCACGATGTTCAGAACGAAAATCAAAGTACTAATCAACACGGCTCAATTTCAATTTAATTTCTTTAATAATACCTTTAATATCTACAATAAGGAAAAGTGCCCACTTTCATATCCATTAAACCAACAATAATTTTGACGAAGCGGAAATAAGGGGATATTCAAAGATATAATCAAAGGTTTTTGAGAGGCTGGCGATCCTAACAATGACAAGAGCAGGACAAAAAACTGTTTGAATTCCAAATACTGACGAGTTTTGATCTCGTTTTCAAGCATTGTGCTTGTCAACTTTCTTTGGCGCAGTGGGTGAAAGCCAGAGGTTGCGGGTTCGATCCCGTGGGACAAATTTTTGTATGTTCTGCATATTTTTGTCTCAAGTCTGGGTGTTTTCTGTATATAATAATGTATGTAAGTATTGTAAAGCAAAGAATCTAGGTACTTACTTATATCAGACATCTGGGTTACAATAACATAATTAGCTTGGCAGTAAATGGCGCTGTGTGGAATTTCTAATTTATTTTATTGATTCATTTCTCATATCATCAAGTTTAAAGCGAGTCGTAAATGATTTCTGGAACGAAAAATGCAATGTGTTTTATTTTTTTTTACTTTTTAAACAAATTAGGCAAAGAAAAGGAGGTTTATGATTTTGGCCGGTATGTGCTCAAATTAGAGTTTATACGACCGAGTGATTACCGATGTCTTGTTACTTTATTGCCCTCTAGCTATGAAATATCGATTCTCCAACAAATCAGGACATTTAGGTCAATTACTACAGCATCGCAATAACCAATCGAGCTGCGGAAATTAAAGCGATACACTTTGATAGCCGGTTTTTACGATTGCTCGTTACAAAGTTGCTAGGATCCTCTATAGATCTGATTAATTGGTTCCTTGACCTACGAAATATAGCCTTATAGTCTCTTATAATATTAGGTTTTCATGTAGGACCCATTGCATTTACTGAAATTATGGTATAATATAAGAATTTATTATTTATATTTATTAAATTTGGACCCCCAACCCCCAATACCAAAAATAATAATGTTTTTTCAAAAAAAATTGGTTCTCGTATTATAATTTCTTGACGGGTTATGCGATTTTCGGTGGTGGTTTGTTGAGGGGGCGCTAGTTTGAGACCACCTTAAAAGGTACCTACTTATATAAAAAACCTCTATAATTTTGTTGTTTTGAACTTTGTAACTGAACCTACTGCTATTATCAGTGGTAATTGTTTTGGTAAAGTAATTGCTAGACGTTAAAGTTTCATTGTAGTAAAATTCTAGTCGAGAACAAAAGTATTTTTTTATCTATGAAATGTTTTAAATCTAAAATAACCCAGACAATTTTTTCTGGCCCAAAATAATTCAATCATGGGACGTTAAGGATTTTAATGAGGTTATAAAAGGTTTACCTTCATAATTTATAAGCACACTCGAAAGGGTTTGGGGTCAAAAGTCGGCATATACAAATCCGGAAAGCAGATGGCCGTTTGAATGACCAGACAAAAGTATGACATGCAAAACGTTTTTTGTTTATTGAACTCAACACTCAATTTAAAACCTAATGATGTACAAACATGTGCTAAATAAAACAATAATACAGGTTGTTGCAGTTTTGTAAATAATATTACGAACCAACAAATCGTATAAACGATTATACTACAAGATGAATTTTTAAGACGAGTCAGTAAGGGTAACCTTAACCGTAAAAATTAAAGATATTTGGAACTGCATTCACAGATTTCAACAAGAAAATTGATATTTTTCACAAAATTCTTTTTGCAGCCAATCAATCCTGTTTCTTATAATGATCAGAAGTGTCTACTATACACCGGTCAAGTTAAACAGAAAAATAGTGGTCAAATAACAATAATTCCCGGAAAGCTGAATTTTGGTGGAGAGCTTGGTATTACCATTACAAATAAAGTGTTAAAAGTCCCCATCGATCCCATGTGTGCGTCACGAGTTATTCGGGATCAAAGGTCCAAATTTAAGGTTTCTTAGTTTTTTTTCGAAAACGGTAAGTTTTATCAAAACAAGTTTCAGCCCAAAGTTGTAGATCTTAAAATTGTCTACAATAATGGTCCCGATAATATTTTTCCTAAGAGTTACCATTCGTGAGTTATCGCGGTGGAAGCGACCGCACCACGCGGCCTACTAGGATGGAGAAAGACCGCGATTTGCTTGCAGCGAGTGTACCACGCTTTTTTTCCATACTGAATTAGGGGCTCGTACGGAATCTCGCACTGCACAAGGGGCTCTGAAACGTTTTCATAATACATTAAGACTCATATCATGGATTTTCAAAATGAATAAAGATTGGATTTTCCAACTCTTTTCCAATGGATTCTCTAGGTTTTATGGTTTCTCTCTCTAATTCTCTCTCTCCTAAAATTATGCTAGAATCCAGTTAACCATAAAAGAGTTGGAAAATCCGATCTTTATTCATTTTAAAAATCCATGATATGAGTCTTAATGTATTATGAAAACGTTTCAGAGCCCCTTGTGCAGTACGAGATTCCGTACGAGCCCCTAATTCAGTGTGAAAATAAAGCGTGTTGCACTCGCTGCAAGCAAATCGCGGTCTTTCTCCATCCTAGTAGGCCGCGTGGTACGCTCGCTATTACCGCGATAACTCACGAATGGTAACTCTTAGGAAAAATATTATTGGGACCATTTTTGTAGACAATTTTAAGATCTACAACTTTGGGCTGAAACTTGTTTTGATAAAACTTACCGTTTTCGAAAAAAAACTAGGAAACCTTAAATTTTGACCTTTGATCCCGAATAACTCGTGACGCACACATGGGATCGATGGGGACTTTTGACACATTATTTGTAATGGTAATACCAAGCTCTCCACCAAAATTTGGCTTTCCGGGAATTTTTGTTATTTCAAAAGTGTATCTTGACTGGCCTATAGGGACGAACGACTGACGATTGTGTCAGAAATTGCAGTACTACGACTAAAGGCGCGGCCCCACCGCGGTGCATGCTGTGCACGGGCACGCGGCGCATTTTAGCTGCGTGTATTCATTTGTTTGACAACGTGGGTCTACGTTTCCACTGGAGTACCTACACGAAGACCCACGACTATGTTTAGCGTGGCACGGCGCACGGAGAGGCTACACACATGCCACTGCAATCTACGGACACGGGCTTCACTGCGGGAGGTGGGACATAGTCGTGGGTCTTATTCGTGTACTCCAGTGGAAACGTAGACCCACGTTGACAGCGTTGAGCTATGTAACCGCCTATTCGAGCAAGCCACGCGTGTATCAATGACGTCAATTCATGCGTAGCCTCTCCGTGGGTTGCAGTGGACACATCCACATACATTTTCTTACAAAGCGAAGCTTAATACACGTGCGTAGCCTCTCCGTGCACCGCGGTGGGGCCGCGCCTTAACTATTAAGCAAACTCAAACTCAAAATATATTTATTCAATAAGACCTTATTACTTACGTGCCACTTAGAATAGTCACATTCTTAAAACTAGGGGATTCTATTGACTGTTCCAACGCGACTCCCTACACCAAATCATCATTTATTTCGGACTGCCGAGTGATTTGATTTGATTACAGCTAGTTATTTACAGACACTGCTTATGTACAGAGTAAATATTTCCTTTCTTATGTTAAGCTAGCAAGACGTCGCTAACCTCACAGTAATTTGCTCTGCACACACGAGTCTGCTATAACTAGAACCAGGAGCTCAATCTTAAGCGAAATTCAAAGCGCAAACAACTACGTATAGATTCGTGGTAGGAAAACCAAGAGCATGGAATAGTGCTACAAAGACATGATAGAAGACACATAGAGTTTGTATACCAGCCATTCGAATCGTAAATTTACATTTAAATAATCGCTTTAGAATGGAAACACTTTTTTTTTATATTGAATATCCCAAAAACAATTATAGGACACACAATATAAGTCACAAGATCATGGATAGTATAGCGAAGTTACATTTGCAATCTATTTTTCTTTAGAATGGAAACCAACTAAAATGTTTGTAACTCGGCTAGAGGGACAGAAGTGTTTTACAAAAGAAAAACTATTATAGCAAGAGAATAGAAAAAAATGTTACATGGCTACAGGTTACAGAAGGCTTATATTCGGGAAGTAGGTAAATTAGTTCGTAGAAGAGAACCTTGGAGTTGGATTACTTAAGCTTTAGGAAAGCCTTTTTATGGCTAGAAGACTTTATAGCCGGGATAATTGAACGTGTCTAATATATTTTCGGACGCGTTCACTTTCGTGCGGTCACACAATTATCTATCTTATCGTCAAATATTTTCAAACAATACAGAACAGTTTTACTTGCGCACATCAATAACTGAATACATTCGCATACGCCCGAATACTGAAACGGTAATAAAAGTAAATTTCTATAACATAATTTGATATTAGTTATTATTATACACAACTGTCAAAAAATAACTTCCTAAATGGTTAATACGGCCTTAAATATTAAATCAGCGTTTGAGTTTTCGGGCATTAGACTCTAAGCGAATTGATTCAGTTTTTGATGTGCGCAAGCTCTTAGCCTTAGAGCTTTCCAACTAATTTGATGAAAGCCATTTTAAATTATAAGCAAAACCACTAAACACCTTTATGCATATTGGACCAGTAAACCTATACCTATTGGCTAAACCCAAGTTTTTAGTTTTTTAAGTTCTCATTGTAAGTGAATTGTAAATCCTTATGAGAATAAAGTTTCTTAAACCGTAAACCCGATAAAACTGTTGCTCTATTTTAGTTGACATAGGAGAAAAAAGAAAAAACATTTGAAACCTATAATAAATGTTTTATCTATCTATCTATCTATCTATCTTAGGTTGACAAACCTTTATGATTACGAGTAGAAACCAGTATCTTATCATGAGCTATTGCAGGCAAAAACCTAAAACTAAGAGAAACCTACCGTGATAGGGGATATCTCATGACTATGAATCAAGCTTGAAACAAACGAGAATTTATAGCGGGTACGGTGGAATTGAGTTTCAATTACGTATCACACATAGATTCATTGCTCAATTTACATGAGTTTTTCAACCCCACGATACAAACGCGATTCGAACAAAATACAGACGGCTTACCATGACGTATTAATTTCTAAGTGTTCTATCCTAACTTTACGTTAGCGCCTTAGCTTACGTCAAAAGCAGTTAATTATTGGACCTAAACTGGATCGCTTTTAACGGTCATAGTAATCCTACAGTGACAAGGCGGCTGTGACAGGACACACTATCTTCGCGTTAGTAAAATCGCGCAGTGATTGCTCTTTCGAAAAATGTAGTGTTCCCAGGCTTAAAAATCGCCTTGCTAAATCGATAGATTATATGTGAACATTGTGAACAATGAGTTTTCATGTTCCAAGACTAAACTGTGATTTACAATCTATCCTTCCTATCTCTATGATCATTTTTTAGTAGCTCTACTCAATCTGGATAATATAATTTATGTATGACGCTTAATATAGTCTAGGTTTCTGGCAACTAAAATACCTTCGTTGGTAAACGTACAGCGATAAAGTGCCAAGTTATAAACTAAATAAACATTTATCATTGGACGTTAAAATTTATTCAATATATTTATGTAAACGCAACCTGCCGCTGATTTTAGTAAATATTTATACGGAAAAACTGTGCCTACATTCCCAACATTTTTATTGAGCACTGGTATAATAAAATGTATTGTGGTGGATTTTCTTCGACATTTCAAAGGAAAATTATATAAGCACTTCTCGACTATTCGGAATTCGAAGGCATTTTTTATTTCTAATCGTTGAATTCATTTTTTATTATTAGTTTTTTTAATATCGCAGTGCCACTACAAAGCAAATCTTTTTAGTTTTAACTATTGAGTACCCACACAATTTTTGATACTATTTATGATGATCAATATTTTATTATCATGAGGTTAGTAAAAATGAATGGTTTTTATCTCATACACCTACTCAGCTACCTCGCATAATATGTCTTTAAAATCAATTTCATAAACTTTAAACTCTACCTAGATTCTAGCTTATAACTAACAAAGGTAAAGCACTAGCCAGTGGTAATACTACGAAACCAATTGCCGGCCGTAAGCTTGTAAGCCGACCACGACTTACTGGACGTTGCCGCGTTGGTGGGATAAAGTTTGTTCTGGTCTTTGCCGTGAAAATGTGTTGGTTTTAAAAATTGTTTCGAATAAAGTTGGAAAACGTATGATTATTAGGCATGTTGTCTATTAAATAATAATAATATTAATAAAACTTATTAATTTAATTTTTTAGGAACTTACTTCAAAGCCAAGCTGTCAGATCGTTCCTCGCTGGCGATGCTGGTCCGTGGCGAGCTGCCGAGCCTACTGCTCGCTGACTTCCTCCTGAACTCATGAGGATCCGTATCGTCCTTACTGGTGAAGGAGATCCGGGGGGCGTGAGCGCGCAGACCGCTAACTTTGTGCGCTGAAACCCCTCGGACCAACATCTGGCTTTGAGTGAGATCTGCAACAAGAAAAACAATCTTAAGGGAATCGGAGTAATTAGGCAAGGACTGTAACAGAGGTTTCATCAAACTTGTTTAGTCGTGGCAAAAATATTCAGTAACCAAATACGATACTAAATTACATTAAGTATTACGTTATCTAGCTTTTGTTTTCTGAAATCCATCGCATTATTGAAAATAACCACGCCGTGTTGTGCCACGTTAAGACAATGTTTATTTGGAGAAAGTCGGCTGGTCACAAACAATCAAATAACACTTTTTACAAGGTTTTTCAACTGTGTCAAAATAGCTTAGGTAATTACACATAAACATTAATTTAAGTTTTGTTTCATTAAATAATTCCGACGTGAAGATAAAATATCCAGTTGTAGGTATTTTATTTCCGAGATGACATAAATTATATCATCCAGGTCAAGCTGTCTCTTCTAGAGATCTAGCCGAGGCTTTTATAAATGAAGTGATTTGTTTAAGTGGCGCAAGCTTGTAGAATTATGTTCTGATTACACAATGTTTTTGCTTGAATTACTTACTTGCATCATAGTTCGAGAAATGTTTGCTACTCCTTTTTCCGCATTTGTTTTTGAATATGGAACCCACAAATAAATACTTTTTACAAACGCAAAGAGTTGCATCCATTTCTCAAACTTTATACCAACCCTTGATGTGTCGGAATAAAGTCTGAGAAATGCATGTACGAGTAATGTACGAGTGTATGGAACTCAAGATGATCATGGCCTCTTAAAATGTATTAAACAGAATGAAAGCTTGGCACGTGCTTGGAATGCTCCACACACATTTACAAACGAGCACTTTCCGCTTGTAAAACATTCACGAATTACGTGATTATTTCAGTTTTCTTGTAGATTAAAGTTATTTTTGAATCTGTACTCTTTTTCTATCTTAAAAAGACGTATGGCACTCGGGGACTGCCGCGGTAAAGCTATTGCATGCCACCTAGAGGCGAGTTGCTGAACTAAAGTGACAAGGGTTAGGTTTTTTCGTTTCGGAATTTCTGGATTCGGTCTACACGCTCAAGGTCCGCGATAGAAGCTATGCAATAGCTTAATAATATTTCTCGGTTTTAAATTTATTTTATATCAAGGTAATAAATACGTCTCGGAAACAATTTGACTCTGGAAATCGGAAATTCGGAAGTCATCAGAATATCACGGGCTCCCTTTGTGTGCCGAAAGCTTAATTAAATCATCTCAGGCGAGTGCAGACGCGTTTAACGCAAATTACCAACAAATCGGATTGTCTTGTCTGAACTTTAGGTACATGTCAATTATTCTTGACAAGGTCGATTTACATCAAACGAGCGAATGCTCATTCACCCACTACATCAAATTCTTCTAGCATAAACAGGCGTAGAGCAGAGAAAGCTACAATATAAATGAGTAACACTTATTGATAGTGTAGCTTTCTAATAGTAAAATATTTATTGAAATCGATCCAGTAGTTTTTGAGTTTATTCGTTAGAAACAAAAATATCTCTTCTCTTCATTATATAAGAACTCATGCGTTTACTACCAATCTAAAAACGCTCAAATCACAACCACATTAAAATACAGTATGCAATAAAACATTCATGTTGAATTTAACATTTTCCACCGACGTTGTTGAGCCCAATTTATGCCTATTATTAACTTGGATTTGCATTATTAATTTTTGCGAGCACAAGTGAAAAATTATGCTCATTTAAATACGCTCGCATTACGGAAGTTAATGTAGGCATGCGTGAGCATGATTTAATTATTTAGAAATAAACTGGAGTGATATCAGATTTATTAAAATTTCTTATAATAGTAATAAATAGATTAAGCAATTGAATTACGCTATTCATCAGCATCAACGTTGTTGATTAGATTTTGAATGTTTTTTTTATATCAGTTTTAACAAAATATTATTGTTAAGGTAAATGTGTTAAGTACGTTTAAATTGTAAAGAAATAATTGCAATTTTGCATACAATTCTACCTTGACCGATACATTGGCATAGAGGCAGTACAAATAGAGTTCTAAGCTCAGCTGAAGATAAGCCCACATTTCCTACGACCACCTTAAATATTCTCACAAAAACAAGGAAGGTACAATAACCTTTAAATTTCACCTACTAGGTAAGAAAGAGATAGTAGTTAGTTCTCTCTCGTTCGAATAGCCCTTTCGTGAATGTGTCCCAAACGAATTTAAAGAAGTAAGGGAAGGGTAGGTCGATATTGCCTATCTTCTACAATCCACTGAATGTTTTTGATTAAGTTAAATGCTACGGCGTGATAACTAGTTTTTTACTGTAACCAAGGATACTTTTTCTTTGTTGTTCAAGTATGTTGTGGACTACGCTATTGCATTAGGCACAGCCTGTAACGACAGTAGTAAGTTGTAAATAAATAAATAAAAATTAATAAAGTCTAAGTTTATCTAAAATACTTTCCTACTATACAGCTCCTTTAATAAATTAGTTTATCATAATGATAGTCTAAAAATGCTTATAAGCTAGGTGACTCTATTGCCTGTTAAGATTATATTGCCTGTAAGGATTGTGCTTCGAAGTGTTCGAAATACTCGTATACACTTTGACTCGATGCCATTTTCTTGCCTTGAATCAAATTGACTATCATCATGACTTACATGGTCCAAACATTGTTTAAACAATAGATATTATATTGCTTCAATTTAATTGAATGCCACAAAAAATGGCTGATGTTAATGGTACTTTATAAGATGAAAGAAAGGTAGATAAAAGGCCTAAATCTTTGTAATGAAAACATTCGTCCGCCACCGCTCATAAACTAGACATCGACTCCCAACCTTTCTTCAACTCAAGCCATCGGCCCAACTATCGTGCAATCAAATCGGATGACACAATGTGATCTATTTTATTGCGAACCAATTTATTATTTGCTTCTCAAAAGCAAATAAAGCTATTCTATTGCTTTTTATTGTATCGTATAATCTTACTTCTGTTTCGGGACAATGGACTTGGTAGATTTCATTATCATTGCCTTTGCCATCGTCTTTTGTTTGAATGTTTGGCAATAGACTTTAAAAACTTGATAAACTTTGTCCGTAAGTTATGATTATACAGCGTAATAACCTCATATTATAGGGAAATAATTTCATACGATAATTAAGCGACAAAGACCCGTAAATTCATTTAGATCAACAACATTTTTATAAACATATAGGATATAGAATAAATAAATCATAAAAATAAATGGACTTGGACATTTCAAACAACACAAACATACCATTGAAGCTGAGATACTCGTACCTTAAATCTTACAAATATCAAACTTGGGGCTTGAAATAGGGTGAGGTAATCGAGTTCAACCTATTCGTTTAGTTTTATGTGAAAACTTAGTAGACAATAAAGATAAGACTAACTTTAATAAGATGTCGTTTAGAAACTCCTAACTTACTGTGACCACCTTGGCTGGGTATGAACTTGCACATAAAAAACGACCGTATCCTTAAGCGCAGTAGAGATTTCTTTTAAATCTTCAAGGAATGGATTTTATTCTATAGGTAGACATGTTTTCTAACTACTTAAGCCTAGGTATATTTACATATTTTTAGGAATTAACTCTTGGAATTTGAATAGATAAGAGTTATAGATTCTTTTTTTAAACCAGATCCGCAATTCCACTAGAGCCAATACACAATAGCATACAATCGAATCTGCAAAGCACCCAATCAAAGCCACCACTTGAGAGAATTGCAATTTTTGTAGTGCGATCATAAGTTTTCCACAATCGAAACTACAATAAGAGAAGGTTAGAAAACTAGGTTAGAAAATAATGATATAGTACATTTTGTTTTATTTGTGTCCTTTACAGTAATGAGACTGTGTATGTGTAAATTGTTCAGTCCAGCGATCCGCGTTTACATATTGATAAATGAATAGTATGCTATTCGAAATAAAATTTATTAATAGGTATACTTTATTCAGACTCACACACACAGATTATATAGGAATACGGAAGAAGAGGGACTAAAAGTACAGAGTAAGTAGGTACAAAAAAGAAATACAAGCATAATAACACAATACGTAAGTAGGTAACATTGGTTACTATATTTTTATTTCTTTATATCGTTATTATGGCTTTACCATGCGCTACGAAATTGCTACGACGTAGCACCACACCGTAGCGTGTATCTGTTAATTTACACAAGATAGAAATAATTTTTTTCACACAACAGATGCTAAAAAAGCATTTTTTTCTTCTTCCGACATTTGCTCATATGTCTAATCCAGAAAAATAACTAAATTGTGCCTTCATTTGCATAAAGACTTATTCAATAAAAACACTCAAACAAAGCGCTGTGATTGGCCACTTGCTTTCCGCATAAAGCTATTTTTGTTTAGTTTTGAAGCAGCGACGTGACTGACAGGACGTGTGTAACAACAGAAGCTCGATTTTACAAATTATTTTTAAAATAAAATATAAGGATCTGGTTTATTTACGGGGTCACAAAATGTTTCGTATTTATTTTGTAGGTAAGTTTCCATTCTCGTATGCGGCGAGTTTTCTGAAAGTGTTCAATTGCTGACGAACCAATCCCTGGAGGCAGCTCTTTAGGTGAATTTTCGTTGGAAATAAAGCTTGTACGGATTCAGTTAAACATTTCAGATCCTTTGAAAGTGATTTATTATCTAACCCACTGGGAAACATAGGGGCAAAAACATCACGATAAATTTTCAGGAACGAAATATTTGAAGATTTAGGAGATTTGAATATATCTTATTTTTTGTGTTTTTTTTCATTTTTTTGCTTGATAGACCGTAGAGTTTCGTAACAAAGAATAATAATATTACTTATATATGTTACCTATGTACGATGTCTTATTAGAGGTAGATGTACAATTATATTTGTAATCTAGATCCTCCCGATGTGAATAGGTCAACATATTGGCCGACATGGAATCAAGCCATGCATAAGCTGAGCGGTCAGCCGAGATTTACTACATGGTTAAATGTCTACCAAAAATCTTAAAAAAGCCTACTAATCATCACACATTAGGTAAATGTTTGTAACTCCATCACGCTTAAACGGCTTGATACATTTTAATGAAATTTGGTACCAGGAATAACAAATAGACTACTTTTAAATAAATAATAATAAATATCCTTGGACATTCCACACAGCGTCATGCAGTCCCAAGCTAAGCAACTTAATGCTTGTGTTATGGTAACCAGATGACTGATATAATACTTAGATACATTTTTTTTTGTGAATACATACATATTATAGATAGAAAACACCCAGACACGGAACAAATATCTGCAGAACATACAAACATTTGTCCCGTATACCCTTAACTTTAACTTAATAACTTTAACTTTAACCCGTAACTTTTGATTCCGGTATACCCATGGAAACAGCGGGTAACACTGCGGGTAGCTCCGCGTAGCTAGTATAAAATAAAATTTGTCAACCCCACCTTTTTATTTATCATACAAATCTGATAAATTTTCAATGTTGTTAAATATCTGACAGCCACATCCCTCCCACGTACCAATTATGATAAATTACAGCTCAATGTGGTTGAGCCTTTGTGTAACATTACGTGTCGAATATACCTGCCTGAATGATTCACGCGTGAGGAATATAAAAATAGATATAAATTAAATTATAATGATGATATCTTTGTGTTAAAAATGTTTCTCATTGTGATAATAACAATAGATAATTAAACGTTTAATTATCTAATTAGTGGCTATTCAGATGTCTCCAAAGCTAAACTAATATGATAGCCCTAAAATTATTACCGTAACTTTTTTTAACTCGGAACAGAAAAGTTGATTGATGTATATTTATTTATTAAAAAAATATTTTAATATTTACATACCATAGTTTCGTATTAATCATTATTCTGGTTAACATAAATTGGTTCTGCTAAAGAGCTCTACCAGCTAAGTTCAGCAAACAATTTGAAACAAATAATATGTATGTCTACATTCTAAAGTAAACGCTTACTCGCTTTAAAAGATGTTAACCTTAAGTTATCTTTAAAGAAAATACAGGAATAAATTCGAAACACAAAGTGAATGCAGCTTAGTAGAAATATATTACGAACAATGAAAATGTGTTTACATTTTAAAAGCTTCATTGTTGTACAAGCGAACTCAACAAACGATACAACAATCTAGAGATGGTCAATTTTAAAAGAAAACGTTATTAACAACGATATTAGTACAAGTTGGTGGGCAACGATGCCAAAATGTTGAACAACGGATACGAGCAACAACAATCAGCAGAGCAATTTTACCCGAATAATGCTGACCGTTCCCGACAACATCCAATATCATTGATTTCGGTCGACTCGGTCGTTGTTGGTTGACGATGGACACGATTGAACACGATGAAAAGCACAAGAACAAACTACAGCTAAACAACGAATAAGAATAACTAACAACATAACAACTATCAAATCAACTAACAACACGTTACCTAGCTAACGACACGTTACCTAGCTGTTCAACACCGTTGTTGAAAACAACGTTTTTGACAACGGATGTCGACATCGAAACAACGATGTGCTAACGTTGGTTAAAAATACCATCAACGCCCATCTCTACAACAATCTGTGGTAGTTCTTGAACGAACAAATTAACCTTTCACAAATTCCTAATAGTTCAATCTTAAAGAACATAAATGCGAAAATTTGTTTGGCTGTTTGGATGTCTGTATGTAAATAAATCTGTTACTCTTTTTGAAACAAGTTTTCATGTAAATGTATTTTTTAAAAATGACAGAAAGTGTATATTGACGAATATAATTTGAATAAGATATAATTTTAAATCTTGCTCTGGAAAACCTTCATGTGTATCTAATTCCGGTAGTAATTAGGCTCTTGAGGCTACTCCAAAACAACAATAGGTACGAAGGTATCGAAGGGATTGAAGGATCCTTAAGTACCTCTTGTGGTTGAATCGACATCTCACAATTGAAATTAAACTAACTTGAAAAAAGAGGTGATTTATTTTATGTGTGTTTATGTATTTTATGTATAGAGGTGATTTATTTTATGTGTTTTGTTACGATTATTAGGTATGCGAAAAGAGGATCAATTATGAAAGAACATTTTTATTTGAAAAAATATACCTAAGTACTATGAAGATAGTTCCAATAACACCAAAAAACTTTAAAAGCAACTTCTTAAAGGATTTTATTATGACCAAATATTGGTATTGAAAGAAGTAAATAAGATCTCACTTCATGCCTCGCTTAATAGCCGAACGATCAATAAACTCTATTCATCTTGTTACAAAGTTTACCATTCTTCGTACAACAAATTAGTATACCCACTTGTGTACTCAAACTACAACCAAAACAGTCAACAATATTTGCTTTTGTGCCAATCGAGATCTTGGCGTAACACAAACAAAAATATACTGAAAGTTTCGTGGAACAGAGTTCAAAGTTCAGATTGAATCTTTTGAGCTTTTGAAAATCTGAAACGAGGGTCGACATTTTGACGTGAGTATTGAAAGGCACTCTGAATCAAAAATAGGTTGATTTGCATCATTTCTTCGCATTTCAGTTCTAGATAGTTCAACTGTCGGATCTGAAATTGGAAGCTTTTATGCTGCAAGTCGCAAATATTACGTCTGCCGAAAAACCCATATCACGAGTAGGTAAACAAAGTCTCATCACTCAGAGGTGGTGCGGAACGTGTGCATTTAGTCGAAAATACGACTTTCATGCGGTCTAAAGTCACGATATCTCGAAAGCAATGCTTTGTAGAAGAAAAGTGTAGAGATCGTTTTTGTAAACAATTTTACGATCTACAAACTTTGCCTCAACCATTTTTCGATAGCTCTCGTTGTTTCAGAGATATACGCCAAAAACGAAAATTTTCTACCTTTGACCTCGAATAAAAAACAACGCACAAGCGGGATCGATGGGGAGTTTTGACATATCATTTGTAATGACGTATTCTAGGCCTACACAAAAATCCAGCTTGTTGGGAATTAATGCAAACTTGAATCATAATTTAGGCTATTTTGACTGGATTAATTGTAACCTTCATCAAGCGTCATTTGAATAACTTAATAAGCAACTCGCCTCAGGAAATTGTAATGAATGAAACAATTGGGAAATACAATGATTAATCCGCTGTTTTACATATTAATTACATCAAAATATTGTATTTATGGAGCGAAAATAATAAATAGTTACCATTCTCGATACTTATCAAAAAATAAATTGACGAAAAGCTAAGTGTCGGAATTATATTCAGTCGCGCTTCACTTTCATTTTATTGCAAAGAAACTTACTTTTAAAATATCATTTTTATTTCCAAGATAGGTCATCGATCAATTTTAGATTGATATCTCATAATTGAACACCCAACTTTTAATAAAATTACAAAGAATCATTGCCCTTGAAAGTTTCCTCCATCTTAGCTCATCACTTTAAAAGTAACCAAACTGAAAATTTCGGCTATTTCTCTCAGAGGAAATCTTATACTCGGAATAAACATAAAAAACATTCGCAAGCCATTTAAACCAGAAAGCCTCATTTCAAACGTTTTAAACTTTTTACTAGCCCTTAAAAATTTCACTCAAAGGCAAAGGTCAACTTTTATTACGTGATTTTTAGTAGTACTCTAAAAATTAGAGTTTTTGCTTCGGTGTCGAATAAAAATATTTGTTAAAGTAATTACTTGAAATACATCAGACCTTGTATCCAAGTGGCGATTTTATATTAATCATTGCTATTGTTTCTTTTCTTTTTAGTTAATTACCGTTTGCACAATTATTGTATAGATCAATTTATCACGTTGAAGCCGATTCCGAGATTCAGATTATAAAAATGTAAGTACATGAATGTTATTGCTGACAGTTATAATATTTAGATATTAATTCTGGGAGCTGTAGGTATCACCTTTCCTGTGATCTTCAAATGGATAAACAGATTTTTGTAAAATTAGCTAAACTTTACGTTAAACGTATCGGTTTTTGTTCGATGCTCCTCGTTTAGTACATCTTTTGAACGAATTTATAACAATGTTTTTTTGTAGTGTTCAAGTCAGCTCTTCAAAACAAATTAGGTACCTTTAAAATGCATAGCTATTATTGAAGTTTCATAATGATTGTGACCAAAATATCTTAACTTGAAGCTCGGTAGCCTCATTATAACCAAACAGACCGTGTCCACGAATACATTATGTTATAATCAAGCCGCTCTGGTTAGAATAAATTCAGAATTACTTAATTTTCGGTTTTCATTTAAGAGAGCTTTCGTTAATAAATGTGCAATGTTGAATTAGTTAGTGATTAGTACATACAATATGTTAAATTAGTACATAAATAGTACATGTAATATGTTAAAGTTTTTTATTTCAACACTTATTAAAATTTATTATGTTACTATGTGCCAAAATTGAATCTTTTCATATAACAATAATTAAATGGTACTTCATAAGTTTCACAGAAAGGCTCTGTCACCCTAGTTAGCTTTTTCATACAAACGAACAGACGACATACTTAAGGGTCGGAACGGAAGGGCATCAACTTCAGGGTCAAATCAAATAAATTTCTCAATATTTCTTCAACTTATTCTAACTATGCAAATGAACCATTTAGTCTAGAATTGAACCCGCAGCTGTGAACACAAGTTCACCGACCCGAAGAACTTTTAACTAGTTCTGTGATTGCTAATCTGTAAATCCTTGTTTTTCCGCTAAAATGGCACCGTCATAATATAAAAATACTAATTGAATACAGCGGTCTTATTACAATAAACTACACAAAAAACCTGGTTAATCAAAACCCTGGTCAAAGGAGATGTTCCAAAAATGTATGGGGGCTGGTATTAAAATATTTTGGAAAAAGAAGCAAGATAAAAACTATACGTAATTAAACATATAACTATTTCATGATTATTTATTATTTTTTAGTATTTTTCCTACCCCCCGTTTTTCTAAAAAAAATCATAAAAAAAAGTTTTGCTTGCAACCCTCTAACGCGTCTCAAGAAAGAGATAGTGCCATACGATCTCTATGAAAATGAGTTTTTGTCTCACTCCAACTTTGTGTTTCTAATAATGACATTTTTAAAAGTTCCGTCACTGTCAACGTCAATACAAATACAATTGACAGTAATGAATGAAAAGAATGAATGATGATCGGAAAATCCATTTGATACTGACATAACGTCTCACTCAATATGATAGTGACATTCATCTTAGCCCTTAAATTGTGGTTCAGTGTGGCCGTAGTGGATGAATTTGCGACTTTTTAAATATTTTTTGTAGAAAAATCGTGGGACTAAAAAAATATGATTTTGTTCACATCCGATAGTATAAAAAATTAGGTTTCCAATTATGTTTAATTCGTATTGCTTCTTTTTTCATCAGAATAAAATACCACTTTGGAACATCTCCTTTCCCTACATCCGATTCAATTACGATGACAGATCCAATTTATTTGTTTTTTCTTGTCTATGGTTCCGCGCAGTTGTATTGTGATTTAAACCACCACTAAACGGGTAGGTTTATCGCTAAACTAGGGTTTGTGATCATCACTTTTTCTTAAACCGTAGTTTAATTAGACAAAATACTAAAAGTATTTTTATCAGAAGTTCGTGTGTGCAGTGTGGAGTTCCTATCACTATCAGGTATGTATGACGGTCACAGTATTCACGAAACCGAGAATGAATCCTGAATAATCCGATGTCCTGGTGCCGACGTCGCCTTCCCTTGATTACCGTCTGAATATTGAACTACTTGATTGAGCTATTGACTTATGCTCCAAGTCTCTCGGATTTCTGTCCACTTGAGTGTGAAATGATATATCGTGTCAATTACAGAGGTTAGTTGTTATGTTAACGTTTTGAACTAATTTAGCGCCTATAATCTATACAGTAAGGTAACAAGGGTGCCTTTCAACCAGAAATGTACTATGAAACATGGTTGGTGGATATCAGACGGACTGACAACATTTTAAATGTACAATCTTTTCTGCAAGAACTACTTTTCTTGTTTACAATACCTTGCGTTTTACATTGAGATATGCCAGGAATGTTTGTCAAGAACCAATAGAATCGCTTCATTTACCTATCCTCGAAGAATGAAGCGATTCTATTGGTACTTCACAAACACAATTCTCGCAACGCTCAATCGCTCATATCTGTTGGAATCGGAGCCTAATGCTTTGTTTTCATTGTCTGTCACTTGAATTGTAGCGACAATCATAACGATTGTCATTTGTCGATTTCAACGAAACAAAGTTCCGTTTACCACAAGAATGAGCAATCTGAATGAACGCGCTTTCCATGATATATCCAACGATTTTTTTCACTTACATTTCTGAGCGGGTTATTTCCCCCAAGCATTCGTTGCATTTTCATAACAACCTTGACATTCGAGATAACAGAGCTCCGGGGAAATACGTGTGATGTGCTGGCAACTCACCATTACTCGCGCCAGATGTGATATTATGTCATTTATGAAAAGGGTATTTTGTGAAATGCGAAAAGAGGGTAATAAATAAATAAAATGTAAATATCCTTGGACTTTTCACACAGCGTCATCTAGCCCCAAGCTAAGTAACTTAATGCTTGTGTAACATTTGTCCCGTAACGGGGGTTCGAACCCAATTCTGATTTTTCCATACAGTCATATTTACTTTACTATACTATAATATAATAAAGAGGTAATGTTAGTTTGTTTCTTTGTTTGACGGAGTTAATCTCCGAAACTACATAGATGATTTCAAAAATTCTTACACCGATATGTGTTAATGGACTGTCGTAAATGGATGGTTATATAATAGGCTATATCGCGGTAGTTTCATTAGTTCACCCGTGCAAAGCCGAGGCGTTCTGCAACTTCTGCAAGTAGTTAAAAAAAACACTACAATAGAGAGCACAGCATTATAGAGCTACTGTGTAAGCTGAACCATTGTAAATTACATTTTATTTCAACCCCTCATACATATTTCATTCTGACAAAAGGGTTGAAACTTAGAAGACCCTGACGTTTTACATTAGTTCGGAAAACTTATGTGTGCTCGGCAAAGTTCTTGGTCGGAGGTTTGCTTGGGTTTGTATGAGCTAGGGTAGCTAGTTCTGGTGACTGTTTTTAGGCAGTCTAAGAATCCATTATAATTATAAAAGGGCATAAATCAATGGGCAGTTCATGATAATTATATATTTTTATAGTACAAGAACCTACAAAGTTAAGTTTTTCAGTTATTTCTACCAATGACTGTACTCTGTATGTACTTCAGTTAATTTCTGGCTCCCTAGAGGAGAGATAATAAGGCAAACTTTTAAGTAAGGATAAACAAGGGTAAATAACAATACAACCGCTGTGTAGTACGATGCCGAAAGGTGGACGGAGGTCCTACCACCAGTTTCTATCCTCGATACCGAGTCGAGTATCACATAATGTATGAGAAGAACCCTAAGCAGCGCCGCTCTCGGTTGCTTGCATGAACTATTAATTTTTAGACATTTGTAATAGGTACTTGGCCCATTGGCGCGGATATAGTTAACGATACAACTCGAAAACTGATGGTAGGGCTACAGTACAGCCTCAGAAATAACCATTATCGGGTATTGCTATTTGCAAGATCGTAAACCGCACACAGCTTAAGACAATAGGTTCAGAAGGACGGGTCAATTGAGAAACTAATCTAAAATCGGTTCCAAGTTTCAAGATGATCAAAGCCATTTAACTCATAATGCCACGTTAGAGAAACAGGGTGAAGATTTCAATAATCTTTCTGGCAGGGTGCCAAATGCTTAGGACGTCTAAGCGTCACGACGAAGCCGAGCGGGATGGAAAATGGACGGCGAGGTATTTTTTACAGATGCAAGAGTTTTCAGTAAGTCACAATATTTATCTTATTACATATATGAACAGGAAGATCTCCATGATGCTCTTTAGCTAAGAAAAAATACTTTTCAAGTAGAAATAAATACATAAAAGACCTACAAACATAAAAGGTTCTTACCACAGTCAAACAATTTATCCCGTTGTAACATTATATTCTTTGAACATAACAAAACAACTTTGCAAAACTATCCTTTACCAAGGTCAGCTGACAAAAGCGTTTAACAAGAACTTTGTTCATACAAAAAAAAATAAGGTCGTAAACAATTTATGGCGTTGAAATGAAAATCAGTCTCAAATCTTAAAATGTTTTATTTGTAAAAAAAAGTATATCAGATATTGCAGCAATAAATGCTCTATGAAGCTACTTAATCTTTCTGAATAACAAGGTGAATAGATAAATAAATTAAATACCTTAGGTAAATAAACGTATTAGATAAACTGTCTCTATAGAAATGCATTAGAGACACCTAGCTTAAAAGAATGTACATTTTAAGATGATCCTTGAGCTCCTATGGAAGTAAACACCTTTTTCTTTCTTTCTTTCTTTCTTTCTATATTGGTTTGATCTATCTACGGCAGTCTGTACCCTACTCTACGTCAAGAATCTCCTGTGAAGGATAAGTAGCTATTTTTTACGAAACCTCAACAAAAGGCACGTCACAGTGAGCTCCACAAAGTTACAGGATTGAAAATAATGAGCCTCTTTCTAGGAATGAGGGATATTTCGTTACAAAACAATGTTGAACTCCGTGTCGTCATCATCATCAAACAGGCGATAGAGTCACCCAGCTTATAAGACTACATTTTAAGTGATCCTTGAAGTGATACAGATATAAACACGTTTTTCTTGCTTTCTTTCTTTCATCATTATCTTAGCGATTAAGGACGTGAATGGGCCTCACTTACAGATCTCTAGTGGTTTCGGTAGGAAGTAGCTTACATCCACCGTGAACCTATTTAACAATATCCGTTCATCTTGTCAGTATGATAGCCTACTCCGCGCTTGACGATCTGCGATTTTTATAACTAAGTAAGTACTTACATTTGAAAGTCCCGATTCTATATTTATCCAGTAATATATAGGTAAAGTTTTTATTAAGTATAGTATATTTTTTAACAATACTAAACTTGATGATCAGAATCCTTGGGAAAAGTAAATTTTTATTCATAAAATACATTATTTCTCGCTTGACTAAGGTTGTGAACCCTTAAAAGGGTTAAATGCTCGCAATTTTTTTGGTTCCCACAAAATAACTGCCTTAAATACCTTTATCTAATTATCCATAAAATGGTGAATTTGCTTCGTTAGAAATTTTCTATAGAAATGAGTGGATTTCTATAGAAATTTGATAGAAAGGGTAATCAAATTTTACTTGTACAATTTTTATGACTTTAAAGGGCTCTTAAAATGACATAGGGTTGTCGAAGTTATTGTTTTATAATAATAACATTGTTGGATTCGACTTTTAAATAAAACAATGCAGGTGAATAGATAATTAGGTATGGTTTATGTACTCGTAAAAGCTATTTGGTTTGTAATAGTGTTAAATAATCCGGAAAACTAGTTGAAAATCCCAAAATGTTTTAACCTACAGAAGCAATTGCGCTTCTTGGAACGGTGGAAACGTGGTAAATGCATTTTCACAACTCAAGTCTTAAGTGTCAGATGCTGCGCTCCCATTTATAAGATAAAATACCTACTTACGAGAGATGTCATGAAGATCGTCGAGAAATATTTTACTTCACGCTCCAGTGAGTGGACGGAAATTGCTAGATTTTCTAAAGTTTGCTAGATAACTGGTATATCCCGCGTCAATTACATGCTAACTATGGTAAATACACTATCTTATTCAGCCGCATTACACCACCGTGCCTAACTGAGTAAGAACTGGCATGTAGGCCATATGCCACCTGGCATAAACTATTTCATTCTAAATCAAATACGTTCAGTTTCAAACGTTCAATAAGTAGTTATTAATAATTATAGGTACTATGCTATATTCTATAGTTTTAATTATTATCATTTAGATATCTAATGGCATAAATTGTGTCCTCGCTTATATTTAGGCATAAATAATTAAATTACGATTTCTAACTAACTTTGAAAACTCTATAACAATGTAACATGAGAAACGGGTGCCAACTATAACAAACTTATAGCTTTTGTAACTGAAAATTGACCTTTTATGAAAGTTCAACGCAGCGCCATTTCACAGTTGAAAAACTTTAAAAGCTTTATCAAAAGCTCGCTAATAGTTTGTCACTTAACTCCTTTGGTCCAAGGATGGAATGATACTAAAATAAGACTGTAATATCCTTCTTTACGAACTAACTACATTAACTTACGTAATTTAAATCCAAAAATAGCTTTTGCCAGAGACCGTAGTAAACTTTCCGAGCTTAAAGGTGATGCAGAGTAGTTGATGACAACGACGCCGCCGCTGCATTTTTGGCATTATACTATTAGTTATTTCTAAAAGAATGCGTACCTAACATTTGAACTGTTTTGTCTTTGGTACTCGAACTAGTATTCAAAAATAGTTTTCACTGACAGATTCGTAAAGCACTGTTAAAACTACTTTAGAGTAAATTAAATAAATAATTTCGTGTTTCATGATTTGTGATAAAACTTTATTGTGGAATATGAATCGCGATACTACATGGCATCACCACAGATGTGAATGAGAGTTATTGCAAATAAATGTACGCAAAATGTACGTAAATGTACGCCATATACAAATTATTGTACTATCAAAGTTTTTGAGATATTTAACAAAATAAAAAGTGTGTAACACATTTTTGTCGCATACATCGAAATGTCCAAACAACTTGATACGAAAATACAGTTGAACAACCAAGTCTAACTTCACACTTTTGTCAGATTATTTTCTAAAACACCATTTGGCACGTGTTAGTTCTTACCCTTCGCGTGCCGCTGCGCTTCCTTATCGAGCACGCGACGTCGTCTTGTTACACAAATGACCTTTTTGTCCCTCAGCTTGTCTGCAAATGCTTGGACTTTGCTGGGAAACCGTGACTGTTAAGTAGCGACCAGCAAAGTGCGATACAATGAGTTAGTTGTGTAGATTTATGGTGGATCTATGGTTGAATTGATTTGTTAGACGGTTTCCCCGAATGTAGAATTTACGGTTGATACGTAATACGAAAACTTAAAGCTTAGAACATGTGGCCACCTCGTGAGTAAAGTAGGGTATAGATTAGATATATACTCAGACGATAAAAGCGGTGAGCGCTCCACTCGTATAAAATTGACGTTTGGCTTACCCAAACTTGAAAGTTAGAGATTACGAAATAAGCATATAATTTTCATTTTGTTCCAGGATCAAAATTCAGTTTCATTATGTCAGTTCATCGAGGTAGTAATGTCGCTATTTAAGTTGGTTTCTTATACTTCTATCAACATCATGACTTTATCCCTTGCTGCTGTAGGGAAACAAACACAACAATAGCTGACCGTAATGTGCTGGTTATCGCTTTTCAAGAAATCAAAGTTTGAAAGTTAAACCTGCAAGACAATTCACAGTCTTGCAAAAACAAAACTGAGCCTAATCTATGCCTGGTACACTCTTGGCACGCAGACAGTATTATAAAAAGCAACTGATTTTTTGTCTAAGTTACGACAGCACAGACACGAAAATAAGGTAGTCTATTGTAATTTTTTTTTTGCTTTTATTTATAAAATTAAACAGAGATAGGTGGATGGTTATTACGGATGGTTTAGGTGCTGGGCAAGCCCATTCTGTCTCAATAATGTCCCAGGCCGGTGACCCGTTAAGTGTGTGCAAAAGATTGCCTCCTGACGCTTTATAAATCATCTAATAACGATGTTAAGGTTTCATACAGAGTTATGCATAACAATGAAATGGCAAGTTCTTTTATAGCGGCAATCATAGTGCTCGTGCGAAATAAACTTCACTTTGTTGCATCGTAGAAAGAGTTCCTAGCTGAGTTGGGCTTCCGTACTCGTTTTATTATTTACTAGCTGCGCCCCGCCGTTTCACCCGCGTAAGTCCCGTTCCCGCGGACATATCGGGATAAAAAGTAGCCTATGTCACTCTCCATCCCTTCAACTATCACCACACAAAAAATGACGTCAATCCGTCGCCCCGTTTTGCCGTGAAAGACGGACAAACAAACAGTGTGTCTGTTTGTTTGTCCGTCTTTCACGGCACACTTTCCTTTTATTATACTCGTATTAGTATGGATGGATATATATGGATGGATGGAAATATGAATATTATTATTATCTAAAGACCTGGAATAATACATTGGCGGAAACGAGTCTAACGCGGGACGTAGCTAGTAAGCTAAAAAGGAGCAGTTCGTTGAGACAATTTTATTTTAAAACCACTTTTACAAAAACTTCCGCAAGAATCTTCAAAGAAGCACTTTCAAAAATGCAAACCACTTCAATTTAGTTAAGTGATCTCAAGGCACTTACTAAAGGGTCTTTTAACGTATTAGCGTAACTTTTTTCTTAGCTCAAATCCAGTATCATATATTCCTGTAAGTAACTGGTAGTATAATATAGAATTAAGTATGTTTTATCCGTAGTAATAATAAAACATCGGTTAAGCCAGCTTAGAAACTAGATAACCAAGATATTTTTTATATTACACAGGGCAGTGAGTGTAATTTTTCTTCTCGTTTCTTGACCGACTTTCATGTTTTATTTTGCACTGATAATGCAATTTCTTCTAACCTATGACTAATTAAACTATCTACTATAACTATTAGATTTAATACTAAGCGATGTTATTTTTTATGGCTAAAGTAAAATACCCAACAGTGGGTGGAAATGGGCTGAGATGATGATGATGATGAAAGTAAAATGGACTAGTAAGCACTAGCCTGAGATACTAGATGATTATACAGCGTCATTGATGCACGGCCGGGTTCGATCCCACGACCTTCGGATCGAAAGTCGAAGTACCTAACCACTTGGGCCTATAAAAACATGAATTATAGATAATACTGGCAAGAAATACACTGAACATAAACTCGAGCTAATCTTACAGACTGATCATAAATGTCATGCATTTCTAAAATACCTCTACACCATAATTCGGTTTACAGCTACTCGCTGTTAAAACGTCCACCGGGATGATAAAGCCCGGGCTTAAATAGTGTTGTATTGTAAAGATCGCAGATAATGTTTATCCGGTTTTATTGTTTGGTTAAAAAATGTAGTAGAGGGAGTTATTTAGTAAGCTTATAAGGTTTAATCCAATTGCTGTCCCTTTTTATTCATAAAAAACAAGAAAAACACACTTAGCAGCAATGTCGTTTTAAAAAATTAAGGGCAAATCAACAAAGCAATCATCAGACTTATCTTGTTAGAGGTAAGCCTAGGAGAAATGATGTGTGGACTGCGTGAAGGCATAAGCGTGAAAAGAATGAGTGAACTAAAGAAGTCACTTCCTTAATTCACTCGTTATCTTAGCAAGGAGACATGTTGTACGAACCTTTTGTAGTGGGATAGGATAGGGAAATGATACTGTTCAGACTTTGAAGGAATCCTCGGTTTATTTAACCTCACATCTTGTAAATGTGCTACTTTTACAGACATATCATTAAAAACAATATTTTAGAAAAATATCGTTATTTTTATTTTTATACTTAGAAGTTACAATACATTAATTTACTTACAGAATCGAATCTACTACTCCTATTACAAAGACAATTTGTAATAAATAATAATAAATGTTAACAAGAAATAATATACGCATGAATACCGTAGGCCTTTTTAGTCCGTTTTAATCATAGTAAGTGTATGAATAATTCTATTTTAGTGTTGTACTCGTATTTTCCGACTTTTATGTGTTTTCGTCCATCTCTAGTGTAGTGGTCGTAATGTTTATTTCAGCATTACGGTCAGTTTATTGCTGAAAACAAAATGAATGTGCATAGTAATTGCAGAGAACAGTTTAAAACGCGGTTTCGCTGTGTTTTATTAACTCTTTTGATTGGTTCTCTGTGATGATAACAGAAAGTTTATGACGAAATTAAAGTAATTTTCAGCAAAAAAGGACAGTAAAAAAATAATCACTTAAGATGTCTCATGCTACCAATTTTTATAAAAGGTTTTACGTCCAATAAAACACTTATTCAATGTGAGAGGCTTTTGTTTAAAAGTTAATAAAAACTCTTAAAGTACAAATAAGTCAGTTGGAAAAATACATAATTATTTATCAGGTACATTCTATTTTCAATAAAAAGATCTTATAAAACATGTAAAGCCTTATCTCATACATCAAGCCTATAAGGCTATCACTCTTCACTAACACAACAATTTATAACCATAATATTTCTAGTTCAAGGTAAAAAATCAAGGGCAATTCGTAGAGGCAATAAATATCAATTTGTCGGTTACAACTTTTTTTACAAACGGTTGACCGTCGAAAATTGTTCCATAATTTTGACCCACTTCAGCCCTGCTAAGGTTTCTTTATTATGTGACTCAAAGGGTCGACCTTTAAGGGTACTTTCAGAAGTAGGTTTATGTCATCTATATGATTACCTTGGATACTTGATTAGGTTAATTTGATCTTATCAATAGATCATTATATCAAAGGCAAATTAAATAATGCCCTAAATAGGAAAATACGTTTGATGTTATTTAGATGATGTTATCTAGGTGATTTTTTTTATTTTCACTAATAAACGAAAGTATTTTAATATCTACTTTCGTATTTTTATTATGCTCCATTGGGGCCTAGGCCTCCCTTCCCTTCGTCTACTGGATGAAAATGTCTGAAAATCGGAGAGATCTCCAGACATCAAAAACTTCGAAATATTTCGAAAGAACTGTGAACATACCTTTGAATTTCAAACTTAAAAATGTCTAAACAGGACGAAACCATGTGGCAAAGCTTGTTTTTCCTACGAAAAGTCAGTTATTGGTAGTTCTTTGTGTGGTCAGACGTGAGCGATTAGAGACGGAATACTTAACCTGAATAGCCTTTATTAGATTTCCTGTACTTCCAGGAAAACGGAAATTGATTTGCTGATTATTACGAATTATTCTTCCTTGTCATTGGTTCTTTTCAGTTTTATTGTAACTACCTACATTTTAATCTGTTAGATGCGCATTGAGATTCTACGCGGTCTTGTACATGTGAAAGTCTTAGCTCACACGTTTTTGCACGATTCTAAATATAAAGTTATTAGGTAACGTAGAAGCAGAGAAGGAGAATATTACAATTTTTTGATTTATCAAATTCGATTCGTAAATACGGTAAAATATATAATAATAAACATTATCAATGGCTGTATGACTTTGGCAAAAACATTGCAACGTAAATAAAGAAACTCGAAAAAATCCCGTTTTCACTTTGTCCATGCTTTAACGGATCGTGAAAATTAACGAAATAGGTATAGCGATAAAATCATGAATTGTGATAGGGAAAATTAAAGTAATAATATGTTACCATTGCTCCGTTGAGGATCGATCTGCGCCTGAAGGATGGAGAAGCCGGGCGCAATGATGGCGGGCAGCGTGCGCGAACGCAGCAGCGGCGGGGGCACGCGCCGCACGCTGCCCAGCGCGTCCGCCGCCGCCGCTGCCGCCGCCGCCGCACTGTGAACAAACACATACATTAATAACCTGGGAGGATCATTCGTATTGTATTACAATTACTCCTGATCCATTATCTTTATATATAGGACACTGGAGTGCATATAATTTCGCACGCCGAGCAAACCGCGCGTCGCCGCGCATTCATCTGAACTTAGCCGAAAGCTACTGTAAAATAAGTGTAAAACGGTAATTATACGTAAATCATATTTGAATATCTCCATCATTCTATTTTCAAAATAATTCGATTTCCTACTAATCTGTCCCAATATAACCTTGTTTATTGTTTATATCCGGTCGTTTATAAATCTGTAAGCAATTACATTATATTTATCATTGTATGTAAAGGTAAGGTGATATCAATTACACAACAATGTCAAACGTGTCGTTGTACGCAAAAATAGGGCGAGGTAAGTACCAATTAATTAATCTATTATTCCAATTATTTCGTTACGGAGATAGAATGACACTAGAATGTCAAAATGCGATACACTTATCTCAGATGTAGTACTTTTTACTGCAACAGATATTATAGTAGGTCCTTATGTTAGCATCCCGCAGCCGAAAATATACAGTCAGGCTCGTATTCAGAGTCTGCACTTAGACTTGATTCTTCGCCAAAGTCTCAATTTTTTGACGGTTCTCTATGGAAACCGAGTTATAATCGATGCTTGGGATACGATTCACGATCCGATTATGCACGGCCGGCTTAGAACACACGACCTTCGATGTCAAGGCACTAACCCACTCAGACATCACACAGAATGTTTATTAGATAATTTGCAGTGTCAAGAACAAACCTTTGCCTGCGCTATAAAATGTTATGCAAAAAAACACAAGCCTTTTCATCTTTACTAGATGATTTATACAGCTTCAGGAGGCAGTCTTTGCCTACTCTTAATGGGAAACTGTAGTGACTGGAACATTGTTGAGCTAAAAGTCTAAGCTTTGCACACCATAAAAGCTTACAGAAAACACTCATATAAATACAAAAACTCTTTCCAGTTTTAAGAACTTATTTTCCCCATCTTCAGTCACCGTCACGTATGAAAGCCCACATTTTCACGCTTTTCACGTACTTGAGTCAACATTTTCACGTTTTTCACGTACTCCCGTTTACGTAACGCCTTGGCTTGATTTAAAGGCAAGTCCGCACGATCGGATGTATTATTTTTTGAAGATGAGTGAAGCTGATTTTGTAAGGCCGGGCCCACATCATCGAAATTAGGTAAAGGTTTTCAGAGAGTAGAGTATCTAAGTACATTAATTGGTATTACATCTACACATTTTGCAGAATAATTAACATACGTGACCATCGCCGGTATTAGATTTTTAACCAGATTTAATTACGAAAAGAGTATGTTACTTATTTGAAATTAAAAGTCTATTTATGGCTTATAGGGTTCGAAACTCCGACCATCGTATCAAAAATGCCACTACCCAAGGCTCACCAAGGCTATTTTTTTTTACTGTTGTTTAGCTCCTTCTTTATAAAATGTATCAGCATTCAATATGTGCTCTACATTAACAGTCAACACACACCCATGGTTTTAGGACTGGATCACCCTGAACAAAGAATTTCGTCACAGCTTGATCATTACTTGATTTTATCGCAACTCGTAACGTTGCTGTATTTTTGTACTTTGTTGTACGACTTCATTTATGCTTAGAGAAAGAATTCTAGAGCTACGTAAAATAAAACCGGCTAAGTACGTGTGGGGTTCTCTCAATAGCGTTTTGTAGTTACCCATTATTTACTCTTATTTAGATGTTCAGTCAACGACGTTAACTATAGGTTATAAAGTGAATTGCAGTTATTTTCTACTACTACTTATATTCATTAGTTGATCTACATTACTCGTCAACCTGTAAAGCCAAAACAACCTGTAAATTCGTTTCATGCACCACGATATTTTATCATATTTTCGAATATGACAGTTTCAGTGGCAGGGGTTGGCACTGTTATATTGCAAGCTAATAAAAATAATTTAAAATTTCTTTGAATTAAAAATCTCTCCCAAAAGATACGTGTCGTATTTTGTATTCAGCGCGTGTGTACTGTCATCCGACAGATGATAGACGTTAGAATCGCAAGAATAACGTGACATTGCTTGGAATTATTAGTTACCAAACAAAGCCATGTATGTTTCGACCGGAGACCAAGACCATTGCAAGTTTCAAAGGTGTCTCTTTTCCGAGAAATATCCTAAGACATTCCACACAGCGTTATCTAGTCACAACTTACAAGCTAAGCAGCTTTTTGCGTTATGGTAACGTCACAGGCGGGCCTTCGTCCACTGCGCCACAGAGGTCGTTTTTTTTTCGGAAGTACTAATTTGTTAAGTGCTCTTTGGGATTTCTAAAACTTCCAGAGGTACTCAATTACTTACCAGAGGTCGTCAATTGTCGAAAGTCAAGTAACTGTCGTCTCCGTCTCGTTCTCTTGTCGCAATCGCATGTCTGTGTAGCGACGTGAATCTATGAACTTACCTTTAGAATATAACCTTTGCGAGTCATTTACTAATTTTGAGAAATATCCATCCAATAAATTTTTTTGGGTTTAAACTTGGCCACGAAAAAAATAATTGAACAAAAGCCTAAAGTAATAATCGTGCTTGAAATCACACAAGGTGGAACCCTTCATTAATCTCTCATCCTTCGCAAACCTTTGTCATATTGAAAATGACAACTTGATAAAGTTGTAGTTAGCTTTCGATTCCTACGGGACTCAAACCTCAACGATCTATCTCAAACTCCAACTTGAAGTGCTAATCCATTCAGCCATGGAACTCGCCTACGTCAGAACTAATTATTTTATGTACAATTTTTAGTTTAAAAACTATTGTGAGATTTACACAACAGGAAAACACACTCACGAAAAGATATCGTTCATTAAGATTCCAAAAATGTTTCGATTTATACGGAGTCTTCATCTCGTTATCATCTGGGTGTCATATATGTATCAATTTTTGTGGTGTACAAAGATTTATTTGAGCAAAGCAACCTAAATGATAATAATATTGTAAGACACACTTTGAGATCTATTAATCTTCAGAAACTCTATACCTCTGCTAACGAGTTAATGACCTTGTGGTTAAGCGCCTTAATTAGTAATTACAGTAATTTCAGTAATTGTACGCTATTGTGTTCTACTCGTACATTTTGCTTTATATAGGTACACCCAAAAGACCTAGTAATCCATTTTCACAAGCATAGTAAGCACTAAATATAGGTAGGGGTGGTCAATTGACGTTTAAAATCTCTGATTCAATACAGCGTAAATCTCATGTTTTAAAGTTTCCAATAGCTCTACTAACTCATGGGATGCCAGCTCGCCAATATGTCACCACACTAATATTTTATGGACAGTTTTACACAAAATAATCATCAAGTAATGTTACAACAATCTCGCATTCTTTATTTATATTTTATAATCTTATTTCAATGCATTCACTGCTTCATTTGCTATCGCTACATTTGCTTCAGTCGGTGTTACATTAATATCATCGGAGTCAGTTGTGTCTTTGGATATAGCATTTGTTGGAGTTACTTTTTCTTCCTTTGGTGTGACATTTAAAACCGAGGCAGTTGTAACTTCGCTTTTGGGAGCATTCACAGTGTTAGAAGTGTCAAGTTTTCTTCTGCTACCAAGTGTGGTAGGTTTCTTTAGCTCGAGTTCATCATTGATTACTTTCTCGCTGTTGTTTGTTGGCAGGTTTCCTAAAATACCAAACATACTTTTTTATAAAATAAAAACTCGAGTCGTGTTTCGTCTTCTATAATTTGTAAGCTGATTCATACGTAAATGAAAAACAGTGATACTATACAAATCGTATTTAAAAAAGCCAAAAACTTTAGCATGAATCTTCATTTTTATAAAGGAAAAAAGGTTCAAAAATTCTAAATGCTAAGTACGTTTTTACATTCCGTTCGCACTTTCAGCTTAGACAAAATGTTCGTCAAAATATTTCCTTCCAGATTTAAACCATCGTAAAACCGTCCAATCTGCAAGCACTTATAAACGACGGCTTAAAGACTGATCTTAATAACGGCTGTTCGTATTACCATACCAAAGCAAAGTTTGAAGTAAAGTTTGTTTTTGGAATTGCCTCAAGAACTCAATAAGTCTGCGTTTACGTGTTTATTCAATGTTGATTTGAATAGCTGGCAAAGTTGCGACTAGCTTGTGTAAACAAGGGCCTTCTGTTCTTTGATTTGAAGTTGAAGAGAAAATAAATAAATGCAAAATGGATTCTGAGGATAAGCTGAAATGGCTGAAAGCTGCTGCTGTGTCGGCCTAGTAGTCTTTAACTTTTGATGTGAAGATCGTAGGATCGTAAAGGATTATGGACGCGCATGTACCTTTTTCAATGCAATATAAACTTGTGAAAATTAAATTAAATTATTGACCACTTCGAAATACTTGGACTATTTGTCAGCCTCTGTGGCTGCAGGTCCTTGAATAGGTACTGAAAGCTAATTTCGGCAGTAGTTGATTATTGTTTACACTCATCAATTACATTCACTCAAGATTGTGATCTAACACATTTTTTTTTTTATTTTCTACTACATTTTTATGATACCTACGTCGAAACAACAATTGAAATTAAAACCACTTCTAGTACCACAATCTCAATTTCGAGTAGGTACTCGGAAAATAAAGCTGAGATGAGTTTCCTTAAAGAAAATCTACAATGTATTAGTGATAATAGTACTGTTTTTCCTCAATACTTATCTTTCGGGAAAAGACTCATATTTCCATATTGAAATGGTTTATTGAAGTATTTTCTTCTATTGAAGGATACTTTGAAACTACAACTCAAATAGAAGTTAGCAAGAGTAGAGTAAGGTCTTTGTCATGACTTTATCTTTGTTAAAATAAGCTTCAACCGACAACCAGCCCATGCAAAGTTTGAAAGCGCTTAATTACTGATGGCTACGGTTTTGTGTCGAGTTAATTATCAAGTGTGACGAAAGTTAATAGAATACAAATTATTTATTATATTCCTTATATCTATCAAAATTAACTAAAACTTATTGAATAAGAATTTGGTCACCGTCGCAAAGGTCTTTCGTTTAAGTCTATAGACGATCTTAACACAATCGAAATCGGCAAGTTACACTAAATCGACCAACTGTTACAAACGAAAGTTCGAGCCAAACTATTCTTCGAACGCTACAAACAAACATAAAAGAAACAAGATACAAAGAATCCTGATGCCGTAAAGGTCAAATTAATTAAAGTACCAGGATAAATCTTACCCATAAAGAGGCTGCTGATCCCTGGTACATGGACGTTACTCCCTCCCAGATCTAAATGAGATCTGCCAACATTTGATATGCCGACTGCGTTCAGTTTGAGAGAACCTTTGCCTGGAAACACGTTTATTGCGTTATTAAGAAAGGTGCCCCAGATCCTGTTATATATACACTATTATGACCTGTGATATTTGTAGATTAGAATATAAGATCGTATGCGTTGGTTATTCTCTTTTCAGGCCGCTTGAAGGTCTCCGTTATAGTTTAGAGACTTAAAAGTTGTGTTTTAAAACAGTATGCTGCCTGGTAAACTAGTCATGTGATATTGAAGGTAAATATTATGTCATAGAGTTTTAAAACCTAAAACCACTATTAACATGACAAAAATATCAAATTTTGTAATTGGATCTGAGTACCTACATCAAAAAACCAGAGTCCCGAACTCCCGAAGCCCCGTGTTATTTTACGGTGTCATTTTATTACGCCCAGTGTATTAATATCCCTAAAACGGTAGCTTATCCCAAATAAGATATATCTTTAGTATTCAGAGCAAGCTTAGTTCCTGATACCTTCGGAGAATAAAGGAGGTTTCAAACAGGTCCAGTACTGGCTATGGTATCACTGAACCGTGTTGCTTTATACGTGACCAGTCACTAAAATATTTATATCTATCCATTTGCAGCTATCAAGTATGTTTGTATGTGTTAGTGAGTAACTTTGACTAGTACATATTTTATAGGGTAATCCCACAGATACACCTATGTTAGTAATCCGATGGTTCAAAATAAACAGTAAATGCAAGATATTAGATTATTCTTATTACTGTTTTGTTATTGAAACGAGAAACGGCAATATATTTAGGAGACGTATGAGTTTAAGGTTATTTGAGTAGTTATTTTAACGTTAACAGTATTTTAGAATAGCAGTACCTAGATAACTTTTTAAAGAAAAGATTCATCTTACGAAAATCGTCTCTTCGAAACAAAAATACACCTCGAGAGTGCTAAATTGTTGTAAAAAAAAATTACATTGAAGTCAGCGTCCTAGAGCGTTTCCAGATAAACTTTCCAGAAACTGTATCCAGCAGGACATATTAGCAACTGTCCTCGTATAAACCAACCTAGAGGTTAACCTCGTATTTATTTGAGCGTAATTTTTCTTGGACCGCAGACCCCTGATTTTTTAGCCTAGATGATCCTGCTGCCCAAGCTTCAGAAAAGGTTTTGTAAAATGAATTCGCTTGTCGGAATAGTGGAAAAGTTCACGTCTCTACTAACCTATAAAACACGTCATATTTTGTTAGCTGTTCCATAAAGTATTGCTATTTTTGAAAAAGGTGTCATAATTATAAAAGACATTTTAAATTATACACTCACGAGACTAGTAACCCGCGCATGAAGAACTATCGATACACGTTTCAATTTAATTAATCAATAGCTAATGTCATTAGGTTCATTATTATATTTACGCACCCACGTTAATAAATTTAATATTGGGTGTAATATAATTACTTCCAAACCGAATAAAATTAATTTAAATCTTACTATACAAAACAGTGTCGATCAAGGCTTAACATTTTATCGATTTGTCCCAATAACGGGGTGGACAACTGGGGTGAATGGGATTAACCCTCAATAATTATCTTCGACCGACTCACCTTTCGCACCGTTCTGGTAAGGAAGAAAAAAAAGTCTATGTAACAAAATAGTAAAGATATAAAATGCTTCCCGACCAAGTTCCAGTTCAAGACCGTATAATTCCTACCAAAAGCATCTAGCATTTACCTGATTCCCCAAATCCAAGTTGGGCATCAATTTCTCCAACAGCACTTATCCCAGTTGCAATCATCTTCAGTTCTCCGTTTTTTGGCAGCAACTGGTCAAATTTGGATCCTAAGTTCATTGGATCTAAAGATTTCTTCTTTTTTTTACCTTTCACTTCCTTTAGTTTCGACTCTAGCTGGAATTTGAAACGTTTTAAGGCTTTGTTGAAATTATTTTAATAATTCAATCAAATTAGTTTTTTGGATGAAGTATTACAATTACGCTTCTACATACCATTTCTAGCAAGACATCTTTCTGTTCTAAAAAAGCTTCTTCCACTAGGTCATGAGTCCGTCTCTGGTTTGCAGCTGGTTTTGAAAATTTCTTGATGTTGGCATCACTAAATTGTAAGACAGTGCTTAATGCCTATAAAATAATCATAACTCACATTGAATTATTTTTTTATTTTAGGTTTTTAATGGTTGGGAACTTAATAAAAAAATAATCGATGACTTTTTACTTTTTCATTCATTCATTATACATAATCTCAATGTTAAAAATGTATATCTACTGAAACGGCATAAATACTCAAATATTCAAACTATGTCACAAACAAACCGATATACAAACTCGTATTGATTGATCAAACCCAGACTATATTCCAAAAAAGAACAAAGTAATCCTTTCAAACAGACGAAAACCAGCCTACAAAGGCGATAAAACCTCGCAAAAATAAATAGCTATCACCCAAAATAAAATCAAAGGCATACCAAAACCGCTAAAACGACCAGTTCCATGAGCGAAGACTGTTCGGTTTTACGACGAAAATCTCTTAAAATAAATGCAATTCAGTATTTTATTGCAACAATGCACCGATATGCAGCTATATGCCCCGAAATAGGGTTATACGACACTTCACTCACTCGTAAAAGCTGAAAGGTCTCGTGCACTCTGCATTCGCGGCTTACTAGCTTTCGACCAGTGTTTTACCTGGTATACCTATTTGAAAATCAATACAAAAAAATATATTGTATGTTTGTCTTGTATACTTACGTTCCTAAACCATCAAGTTGTGATGAAACTTAAGTAGGTACCTATCCTTTTAAAGACAGACTGTATTTTTTTGTTTAAACAAAATTAAAGAAGGAAAACATCGAAACATATCGTGAGGAAACCAGTTAGCTTTCTAGCAGCGTCGATGGGCTTGCAACCTATAAAAGCAATTATGATGAAAAGTATTTTCGACATTAAATTGATGGATCAATAAAATTGTAACTGATAAAATATTAAATTCGTACAATATAACCGTCTGCAGAAATATTTTTCATCATATTTTTCAGCATTGAAGCTACTTTCTGTCTTCGTATTCCTCATTTTCTTTCCTTTTCACATTTTATTTTGTAAACGTACCGTAAAGTGGGGCTACTTGGAATCGCGGGGCTATTTGGAATTTTTTTAATTGTAAGATTTGACTGCATGTATTTTTTTTCCTAGTCATGGTAGAATTTTTTCTTTAGAACATGGCAATACTACGTTTCAATGCCAATGTCACTATCGAATTTTGAAGTTGAAAGCTTTTCACAGAAAAAAGTTATTGCGTTTTGTTTGGAGGTGTTGCTGGCGGTGGAAAAAAGTAGGTGTAAAACTTTCTGTTGTAGACAGTTTATTTCAAAGTTACGAAAAGAATGAGTGATATCATGCTAATCTACATTTCACTGTGATTCTAATGGTGTATTTCATTTGATTATAGCTCGTTTTAAACATGTTTTTTTTTTTAGTTTTTCTGAAAGATGCGCTTTTTAGACCATTTTGGGGCTATTTGGAATTTAATTCCAAATAGCCCTTGCTATTACCAGATTTGGTTTCTGAAGCGATTTGGTTGCAGTTCCAAATAGCCCCGATCGGTTATTTTTTGGTCCGATTTAAGGGGAGGTGACATTATTATGATGTTTTTAGATAATTATGTAGGTACCTATATATATATATATGTATATATATATATATATATAGTTTCATTAGTAGGTAGGTACATCCATGCAAAGCCGGGACGTGCTGCTCTGCTAGTAGGTACCTTGGTATGTAATTAGGTACTCAACTAAAATTATTGTTACAGTATTTGAACATGGTGCGTTTATATCAGCGCAAATACACAAATACAAGACGTGGCAAAAATTACTCATATATATATATTATAGTTTCGAAGATTAGGTACCTTCGTCAAACAAACAAACTTCAGGTAGGTACCTCATAATAATATTAGTATAGATATAGATAAAAAATTGGGGAGGTAGGTACTTGCAATTTAATCAAAAATATAGAATGCCTCCCCTTAATTCCAAATAGCCCCTACTTTCACAGAGTGTGCTTCCAAAACAATTTATATGGTGTTCCAAATAGGCCGAAAGTTTGGATTTATAAAATGTTGAATAATTTAGAACTTGAGATTTCGTGGGGTTTTAAATAAAATTAAAGCAAACGGTAAATCAGATATGGAAGAACAAATTCCCGTCTACCTTTCTGTATGTCACTAGTCCAGTTTAGATGAATACAGCTTTAGAAATGTAGAGAAAACCGAAGTCAGATTTGTCTATTCCAAATAACCCCAACATGACTATATTTGGAATCGCACCTTTGAAGTGCCATATCTCTGTAAATATTAACAATACAGCTATACTGCAGCGATTACCCAATGGGCTTCGGTTAGATCTACCATATAAAAAACTATTCAAGTGTTATAATGCATTAGTTTTTGTGCAAAATCAGTTTTTGTTCAAAAACTGTTCCAAGTAGCCCCACTGTACGGTACCGAAGTCGTAAAGATACTGCCCGTCCCTAAAACAGACGATCAAGTGTATCGCCCTCATCTCCAGCGAATACATTGGCTATCAACATATTATCGAGTTTAACATTCTTACGCGGCGTCCTGCGTGAGCGATCTGGACGCGAATGACAGGCGGCGCGGTGCGGCGCGAATACAACAAACAGTCTAAACCTATTGAAGTGGACTACGTGACCAAAGTGACGTAAGGTGCGGCGCGACGCGGCGGGAAACAAAGCGAACGCGATCAATTGGCTTGATTTTTTCGCGCGTTGCCCTGGGCGACGCGTCTGGTTCTGCCGTCATATTTTAATGTCATATTTTTTTCTAATAATATTAGCCTCCGTCCGTCCATGACAAATGTCAACCAACTGACAACCGCGACGGTTCGCGCGCACGTAGGACAGAGTAGCCGCGTCGCTCCGCACCGCATTAATTCGCATCGAATCCGCGCCTCGCCGCGTCGCCTCGCGCTCGCGTCCAGCCCGCTCACGCAGGACGCCGCGTTAGGAATACTATCTAAGTGAAGAAAACCAACATCTTATTGAGATTTGACATCCTATAACGCGGCGTCCTGCGTGAGCGATCTGGACGCGAATGACAGGCGGCGCGGTGCGGCGCGAATACAACAAACAGTCTAAACCTATTGAAGTGGACTACGTGACCAAAGTGACGTAAGGTGCGGCGTGACGCGGCGGGAAACAAAGCGAACGCGATCAATTGGCTTGATTTTTTCGCGCGTTGCCCTAGGCGACGCGTCTGGTTCTGCCGTCATATTTTAATGTCATATTTTTTCCAAGCAACAAAATGTCATTTAACAAAATGTCATTTTGACAAAATGTTCGGTTCGCGCGCACGTAGGACAGAGTAGCCGCGTCGCTCCGCACCGCATAAGCGCGAGGCCCCATTAGTCCGTTGCGCTGCGTTGCGTCGTAAAAATATATGGAAACCGTCGCAGCGACGACGGACGCTGCGACGGTTTCCATATATTTTTTACGACGCAACGCAGCGCAACGGACTAATGGGGCCTCGCTCTTAATTCGCATCGAATCCGCGCCTCGCCGCGTCGCCTCGCGCTCGCGTCCAGCCCGCTCACGCAGGACGCCGCGTGACTCTGGCAATGACTTGGTCCATAAAATAATGCTTCTTTCCCATTAGGGGTAGGCAGAGGCCACAGATTTCCACTTGCTATGATCCTGCCTGACACACCTCTTGCGCCTCATTCACTTTTATTAATACTCTGGCTTGAATCCCGTCGGAATCAAAAAAATGTTAGTTAATTTTATGACGATAAGTCACTTGATTGGAAGTGTCAGTATAAAGAATTAGCGAAATTCTAAGCGATTGTGATATATAGGTAGGTATATACCTATATTACATCAAACTCTATGTATCTCTTATTATAAGAGCTACATAGAGTTTGATGTAATATAAAAAACGCTTTAAAATACACTGAAAATAAAACATCTCTTTTAAAATAAACCTTATCATCTTACATTGTCAACAGAGAACAAAATCAGGAATACAGTTTAGTTAGAACAAATAAATAAACTAACTAATAAACTATTTCTACTTTGTAAAACAAAGGGATATATCCTGGAATGTGAGTTAGGACGTTACGTAATTGGAAAGTAACGATTTAAATTCCCCGATAGGTAGCGATCATAAAACGGAATGGCAATATCGGACGAAATCGAAATTGCGAAACAACTTACAATTTGATTTGGCGATTCAATCGTATTTGAAACTGGAAATGGTAAGCAAACACAAAAGTTATAGTCACTTATATTTGGGTTTGAAAAGTTCCTTTGTTAAAAAGTTTTTGTCTTTTGTGGGAAAGTTTTTGGATACAATTTAGAAGTAGACGCTCTGTAAGCATAATTTTCTCTTATTAATATTTTTATATGAAACCAGATGGCGTTTCTTTATGGAAACAAGATTGATTTGGCTTGAAAGAAACGTTGCCTACGTGTAGTTATTTCAAATAATATAATTATAAAATATTTCGAAGTATGGCTCTCTCTTTTCTCTTCTACGAAATGGAATTTTCGCGAAGCATTCAAGAATTGCGTGCATAGCGAAATTTTTGGTGGTTATTTTTCGAGTCGTTTATAGCGGGACTAGAGCATAGCCCAACTAACCGTTTTTTTTAGGGCCTTTATTTTTTTGTTTGTGATACTGATGATGATAATGATATCCTTTCAGGCGAAGCTACTATTCACCTTTGCAACTGTGTTGATCAGCCTGGTGACTGTCAGATGCTCAAACAGTAAGTTTGTCAAGACAGTCCCTACCATCACCAACTCGCTGGTCAACCTCGGCAAGATGGAGATAGCTTTCTACTTCAATGGAAAGCAGCAAGGTAACATCTGATAATTTATTAACATCACAGTACAGTAAAGGTACACTCAGACTTACCTGAGCCGAACGCGACAAACGAACCTAACGAATGACTTAAATAAAACTCTTTAAATGATCTAATCAAACCTCGGACCTGCCTCCGAATGCTTTTGATGACAGTATTAGATGCGGTGCGAACGCGCAAGGGTTTCAGTCCACTCCTATTATAACTTTTGTCTAGTAAAATAACGGACAAAATAATCAACACGCATTATTTTACAGAAGATCCAGCAAAATCTACTACAACTCCTTTCTTAACAAACATCCCTAACACACGTTCTCACGCAATAGAAACGCCATGTCCCTGCTCCTCCTTCAAAAGTTCCAAAGACTCTTTCCTCTCAGAACCCTCAGATCTCATCAACAAAATCCTCAGAAGCAACGACCTCTTCAAAGATCCCACTTCAACCCACTGCTGTGACTCCCACGAACAGATCCAAGAGAAGACCATATACTTTGAGCTGACTCCACCTCGATCTCCTATGACTATCAATAACCTAAAGAACCCAATAAACCCAAGACCTGCATTCCGAAAGGTTTTCAACTCTGGAAACTTCCCACGACCAAAAGCAATGGAGATATTCCTATTCCCGAAGAGAAAGGATATGGGTAGCATGGATTTCTCTAATATAGCGACGAAGTCAGTTACAAAAGCAGAAATTCAAGTAGTGGGAGCTAAGGAAATCAAACCATTGAATGAAGGGAAAGAAGGATCAGTGAAGAAGGATTTAACCAGTTTGATTGAAAAGAAGGAAAGTGAGAATCAAACTGTTGATGATTTGACAGAAGCGCCGCTGACCAGTGTTAACAATGCACTGTAAAGTTTGAGATTAAACTTTTGGAGTTTTCTCGTTTATTTTTTTTATCTTCCTGGTTTTTTTAGTTCTTTAGTTTAGGAATAACATTTTATAAGATCATTGTGATTCTTGTATTTATGTAAGGACTTTTTTTTAGTTAATATAAAATTCACTGTGAAATTCATGACAAAGACATAGATTGAACCAACCTAATTCCTTGTTTTTTTTTGTTTAATTTTTGACATCTACGTCGAGTTATAAAAACGTAGAGCTATGAAAATCACGGCATGCAAAGCATTGTTGGAATACAGATTGCATAGACTTTTTTTAACCCACGCTTTCAAAGCGTGAATTCACATGGCGAGCTTGGAGTTCATTCAACCCGAAACAGGATAAAAGGCGGCAATCAAACATCGACAACACATTCCTTCAGGTGGAACGCTTGGGTTCTTAGAGTTTTTGCACCAGGCGATTCGAATAGAAACCCGACCACAGAATTTGAAATATTGCTCTTTTTGCGCTATCTCGCACAACAATGTTTCAATATAGGTATCAAAGTACCTAGTCTGAAAAAAGAGTTTTTTATGGTTGTTATTTCACTTTCAAACTATCTTAAGTTGTACTAACATTATATTAATACAACGGGAAATTAATCACGTAAAATTTGTCGGTTTAGATACCGACAATGTTTCAAGAAGAATCTTTATCTGGGAATGAGATGAGTATGTTCACTCCTCGCGGGCGCGTCTGATGATTGTTGTTTTAATCATGTAGGTACCTGATAAAATCGTTCTAACCTGAAGTAACATGAAATTAGTTACAGTTATATGAAAACTGGCAATAATGACTACAATGTCGTCCGTAATCATGTTTTGTGAAGTATTATCAAGCCCCGAACCACTCGTCCTGTGACTCAACCATTGCGCATTAGCACGTGTCCCATAAAACAGTTGTAAAGCTAAAGGGCAACAGACGTCATCCATATCAATATTCTCGTAAAACAGATCTGCTACCCGTGATCTGTAAAGTTTGTACGTGAGGGTAGTACTGATTGCCTCATTTGCATTTGTAGCGAGATTATCTGCAAGTAATCATCCCTGATGGAGAGCTCGATTGTCAGAGTAATTACGCTGTTGTCAAGAGTCATTGTTGGACGTAATTGTGGTGGACTGATAAACAGCGCTAGTGGAATCGACAATGCGTCAATACGGAAAAAGTCTATTTTACTAAAGTAAATTGAAAATATTTTGAAGAATGAAACTGAGTATGTAAAACACATAAGAAAATTTTATGATAATCAGTTGAGTAGGAGTGAAAAGTGGCAATTTCACTGCCGCCCCTTTGAATGACGGAGCGTCACATATTTTGCTTCAGAGGAACTTAAAGTGTAAAATGCTTGATCAAAATATTAAAGGAACTTAGGTTAGTTAACTCCATATTCATAGACCATATCTGTGATTCTAATCAAGTGTAAATTGCCTGAAAGTACCCTAAATTGAGTTAACTAAAAGCGTCGAAACTGTTAAATGTCCAACATGAGATTTAATTTATGAATTTACATTGCAAAGTGCCAGGAATGAGCTAGACTAATTTAGAAATACATGGACACGGGATTTAATCACGTTAAGTACCATACATGATGCCATTTTCTTAACAGCTGAAGTTGGTATACTAATGAAACTAGGCAAAAATGCTTCCTGACATTATATAAATCATCTAATATGTACCTTTGTAAAGGCCTGTGTTTTCTCAGCTCTAATAAACAGTCTCTAATATGTACTATTTATTGCTCTTCACATTTTAAGATAAGAATTCTGTGCTGATAAGAGAAATAAATAAAATGTAAGTAGAATGAGTGAATCATAGACTTTAACAAATACAAACAAGCAGTAAGTAGGTACTTACTGTTTATCCTTCCTCTGCTGTCGTTTCTTCTTGAAGGCTCTCTTAACCCTAAGTAGGAGGAAGGCGGCTCTGTCGATAGTTAGCACCGACGGCCGCTTGGCGGCGCTAGGCTCGTCCATCTCGTCTTCCGTCTCATCGCACAACTTCAGGCCTAGCCATCGCTGCTTCGTGGCAATTCGCGTCTTGACGTCGAAGGGAGCGCACGTGTTGACACGCGCTCCGGTTTTAAATCATTTTTACACTGTTCACTCACACTTATCACTTAGTTAATTATTCAACGCAGAATCACCTGAAAAAAAAGAAAACACAAAATTAGATTCTGTTTCAAATAAGTTTACAAATAAATCCTGAGTGAAAAATACATGCTTTCTTAGGAAGACCACAAATAATTGATTTATTTTTAAATCATACATTTCGTTTTTTGTTTTGCCTAACTTTACCAATCAGACACAGTTAATTATGATAGTAGTCTTATCTTAGACTACAATCATAACACTTTAATTGGATAACTCTGATTGGTTTATTCATTCTCATTAAAAGAGCTTTAAAGTTAACTAGATAAATCCGTGATTAAATACGCCGGCTTGGAATAACGGTCAGTCCGGGCGGGCAGGAATGAGTGCAGTAAATCTCTAGTTCATTAATTAAAGCTTGTATTCTGAAAATTGATTAGGGAATACGCGGTGGGTGTTGACATATCCACAAAAGCAGCTTATTCAGGGACATTTTGAAGCTTGCAATTCAAAATTTTTATTTTTATTTCTATAAATTATTATTTTAAATTGTACAAGTGAATAACGACCTCCACATCGCAATGAGATTAAGTGACATTTGACATAAATTATTAAAAGAAAAATGGTACGTCACCCAATATACTATGTAATTTATAATTTGAGATTTACAATATTTAAGTTTCAATGTAGCAGTCGAATTTAGACCACTATAACACAGTTCTGTAAGTACTAACAATTTTTGCTTCCTTCGTCCACTTATTCAAAAAATGCCAGTATAACTTGTTATAAACACAAATTTTACCAAAAACGGAACCCTAAATCAATATGACAGTAACATGTAACTTACACGACACGTCCATTTTCCCCACAACAGTATGATGGGATTTTTATGTGATGGTTATTCAACTCGTTATGGTCGGCGAGCTGAAATGTTGGCAATTCCCGTAAAATAATTCAAGGAAAAGGTCACAGGAAAATGAATGTGAAAACATTATGAGAGCTAAAAGTTATTTTTTAATAAAAAAAATTGTAAAAAGGCAAAAGTAAACGTGCCACTGTATTCGGCTTTAAATGTTCCTAAGCGGCTGAACCGATTGTTTTATGTAGTTAGTTGAGTACGGATTAAATTAAATAAAAAAAATATAGTTTAATGATCTTATTCATAAAAACTTGACAATTTAATACAGGTTTTATGAACGTTTTTTTCTTGTCACCCATATGTCAACGAAAAGAGATAGCAACAGATTTAATATGCGTTTTAGCTAATACAGGTTTAATACAGGTTTTAGGTCGAATATGCATAATGGGGTAAAACTATAAAGGCAATGGTGTAGTTACGCTTGATTATACTGACCCTATTTATCAAAATGTTTGCGCAAAACTCTATAGATCCTAACACAATATTTTGTATCCAAACGATCAAAATAACCTGTCTATAGTACCACTAATATAGCCGCAGGCAATTTATTATCAGGTAGTATGAATATAGCGTCATCAGCGTAACTGTTAACCTGACGTGACATGTTTGTTACATGTCACGTCACATAACTGGTACATATTTAAAAATTAAAAAAATAAACTTATACAAGTAGAAATTGTGACAAAAAAACCGTCGTCACTCAGCATTTGCAACTTTTCAACGCCATGAATAACGGACAGTCTCAATAACCTGTCTAGTTCTGATCTTGCTTACTGTCGGTAAATATTTGACACATTTTGTATGGACGTAATGTCAAATGTCTACCCACAGTAAACTAAACCAAAGATAGGTAAAATAGGTATTGAGACAAGCGGTTAGTGCTTCATAGTTTTAATTTTGAATTTAGAAATTACAAATGTAATTTCAAAACTTACAAAAGTAATTTCGACAGAAACGCTGACGGCACTATTAATAGTTCTAAATAAAAAAGTACACACAATAAACTGTCAATGGTTGGATGTTTACAACACTCGGCCCTCGTCACGCACCTTTGAAACAATAACTTTCGCAATAAAACGAGTAGGTAATTCCCTAATCAATAAATGGAGACATAAAGGTTCAAACGAAGTGCTTCTCTTTGAATAAATTGATGCTCAGATGCGGAACCTGAATTTGTTAAATAAAATAGAGTTCTTTAGAGAAACTAAATTCCAATATTTACATAGTATGTTTGTGAAAGGGACTGACATTTAAAAGTGTTCTTTTGTGGGAGAAAACCCGTCTGAGATAGTGGATGCGGGTTCGATCCTCGCTGCGGGAGATATTTTTGTATAATCTGCATATACGAGTGCATATGTATTATTTTGAGTCTGGATGTTCGAGTCTATGTATAATATGCTTGTAATTACAAAATTTATGTAAATAAGTAGAATAGAATAGAATATATATTTATTTGGAAACAACAGCACAGACTACATTACATTAACAACAGCAAGTAGTATTTCAGTGATCTGGTTCCCATAAACATCAGCATTAAATTGCTCAGACTAGATGACGATGTATGGATGCCCACGGATATTCTTTTATTAGTTAATCGTACTTCTAGCAGGCTTCACCACAAGCGTTTCATAATAGCGAAGCATACTATACGTTCACAGAAATGAAGCAAGTTTATATGACAGTTTATTTACCTTAGAGTAAACTTTAAAACTTCTTTAGATTCTTGCCTCGTAAAACATCAGGTAGGAAAGTTTCAAAGTAAATACGTGGGCCAAGATTAACGAGAGGAGCACACGGTGTTCAACAAGCTACAGCTGCTTATTTTCTGATTAACATTCATAAGAAGTGTATTAAGTTAAGGATGATTTGTTAACATGCAAAACATGTAACTTTAAGTTAAATGTTACTGTTTTTTTATGGGTACCTATGTTTTTTTTAGGCTTACATAGTTACTTGAATTTTTGCAATAACATTTACCTTCTAGAAACAGGAGCAAATATTGACTATGTGACACCATATAAGTTTTTACGTTATCTTTTAAAATAAACTTCAATGCGACGTCCTCGCATATTGGCAGGATTAACAAAGTAACATTTTCCTCTCTCGTCGCTGCGTAGATACTCGTAGCAGCTCGTAGTATATTCGTAGCCAGTGCCAGTCAAATAATACGAGTATAATACGAACCAAAATGCAATGAAAAGGTAGAAACACAATTTCTAACCACGGCAAAAAGATCGCGCGGGAAGAAATCTTTTATAGACTATGACTGTTATCAAAGCTTTTTTTGACTTTGAGTTTTGACTTTTACACCTGCAATAAGTCCCACCCGGCCCTACCTGCATCGAGCGATTTCAGGGTGGCCTATTGTATTGTTTTTGAAGGTTAATGTGAACCCATGTGTACTGCGAAAGCCTACATCATTCACATTAATTTCATTTAATTTTCATTTGCTTTATCCTTCACATTAAACTAATATTGAATATTGAAGTATAAATGTGCAAGTGTGCGATTTTATTGCTCTCAAGTGTAGTTGGGCAGATAGGATCCAACCACGAGTGGCTCAGCACTAGAATACTTTATATTAACTCAAGCACTGCAGTTGAACCGACGTTATTTTTTACTTCAAAGCTTTGTGAAGCTTTATAAGTTGTCTGTTTTTGCATTTGCAAAGTTTTTCTATTTTATTCAAAGAAATATAGAGTTTAATAAAGTTGCATTTTCTCATCAAGTATTCAACGTTATTTTAATTGGATTCAATAGCGACTTTAAAATCAATTCGTTGGTGACTCGTACAGTGAGTACAAAATTATGATTAAAAATACAAATTCAAAACAAAGTTTTAAAGTTGTCATTAATAAGAACATACGCGATTAAGTCCCGTTAATATTTATAAATGGACTGTCAAAGTGTATTGATAAATATAGTCAGAAAACACCTTAAACGATATAAATAGATCGTAAGGTCTTTGTGCCATTACATGCAATATCTGAGATCATTAATCTACTGTGACCTAAATGCGACACATGCACACCGCACTGTACAGTCAGCAACAAAACATGTAAAAGATTAGATTTTTAATAAAATGTAAAATACAGAGGTATTTACAGGTTTAAAACTACATCTACAATTACCAACTTAGATAGCTTTAAAAGGATCTAAAAAAAATACACAAAGATTTGAAAGATATGTCTTCCGCTCCCTGGGATACAGTCGTGATAAATATACATACACTAGATAAAGTGAGTTTTTTGTGGTGAAGACACGTACTCTAAAATAGTAAAAATTTAAAAGGTGCTGTATTCCGGTTGGATAAACGCGGTTAAAATAACTGCAAGTTGAAAATAATAATCGTATTAAAGTTTTCTGCCTAGATCTACAAATCAAAATGATGATTTAGCTTACAAAAGCCAACTAAGAAATGTGAATTAAATCTTTAAAATGTTTAAGGACTTATGTCACTAATCGTACTAAGAATCTGCCCTTTTTACTCGCACCTTTTCCGTGGTTTAAGGCATTTGTATGCTTTTTGATAGTATTTAAGTCCAGAAGTAGCTAGTAAAAAGATAAAGCTTTCCAAATAAGGGTAATAAATTAAATCAGTATATTCCAACCGAAGTAATGAGAATCGTGAAGTGCGAGTAGGTAGTAGGAGTGAGGCGTATATATCGGAACAGGTAAAAATAACAGGTTTCACTTTATAACAGTATGGAACTGTTGTCTAGACTTATGAGAAACTGTTCCAGTTCCACAACAGCCCGAATCTGCAGTAACATGCTTTTCTTTATTCTAGCGTATGGAGTTTACTTTTGTTAGAAAGAGATAACGCCACGGAACATGCTCTTCTCTATTCTAGCTTACACAGCTTACCTTTGTTGGAACGAGATAGCAGCTGTTATGCCTGTCTGTTACTGTTACAAGCAGAGAACAGGTGTTGCATTCGTTCGGAAATGTTGGGCTCATTTTTTTTACAGAAAAAAATACTGTTATAAACATTTCATTCATAATAATGCAAAAAATAGTTGCATTGAGACCTTTGCCCAGCAGTGGGACAGTATAGGTTAGAAAAAAAGTTGCATTGTAAAACTTAAGTAGTACATTACAGTAAAAATATTTATTTGTTCGTGTTTGTCTTATCATACTGTTGTAGTGAAGAAAACTAACTTGTCAGAACATGCACTGAAACTGTTCCTCAGCACTGTTACCCTACCAAATGTTTAAATTTCTACACGAACTATGTTACAACACAACCACTGTTATTGCTGTTATTTTGGAACAGGTTTCTGGAACTGTTATTTTACTGGAACTGGAACAGGCGGAACAGGTTTCTTTTTTTACCTGTTATAGCCCACTCCTAGTAGGTAGTCAGTTTAGCACGCAATAAAAATCATCACCTTTTGACCCAAAAAGATGCAATAAAACCACAATAAAGGAAGAAAAGCTCATCGCTCTGGTTGTTACTGACTTATGATCCATATAAAATTGAGTGCCTTTCAGTTTTAGCTTTAGCTGTGGGAATACCTATAAATTTTAGCTAACCTTCTTGGCGTTTGGTAGATCTGGATTTATTTAATAACTGTAACGAAATGTTACAGTTATTATTTTAAAAATAAGCTTGATAAAAGCAAAATGTTATCCTCCTGACAAGTTTCTTAACGAAGGTCGTGTGTTCTGATCTTGGAGTCTATACATTTTTAATTTTGAAAAAAAAAATTGGCGCGAAAACCGGTACGTGCTGCTAGTATCAGTTTAAACGGGAGGCCACGTACACGTAAATAGAGTTTGTTTGTCTCTCTTATGTTTGTTTATTTCATGTCTCGGTCAGACTAAAGGTTAATTACCATATTTTCTTTCAGTCCAAGTCAAAGCAAAGTGCCTGTCTAGAAATGTTTTGTCTATTCCGTTAACATAAAGAAAATAATAAAATTCAACGTAAGGCGTAATTTTTTATGTGGAACGGGAATTATGTTGTAAATTTTAACGCAATTTGTGGTCTGAGCCTTCCGGGAACTGTTTTTAATTTAAAAATAAAAAAGTTCTGGTTTTGTTTTATTATTGAGTAAACTTATCACTATGATGCAAATAGCCGTGGTATAAAGTGATTTTTTTTACGGCCCCAATACAAAAAATAAAATAAGCCTTGGTTTAACACTGGTCTATCAAAACCATGATCTACGACTTCTTACTAGTAAGAAGTACTCTGTGGCAGCGTCTGTTTTTAAGCTTATGAACGTCTAGACGTTACTAGACGCAATGTACAGTACCACTATTCGCATCAGATGGTGGTTGTACTGAATAGTTTTTATTTTGGCATCAAAACTTGGGCACTTACTTTTATTAGTTAAACTCAAGAATGGTCTTTTTGTAAGAAAATGATTGGGATTAAAATGTTCGTACAGAATTGGTCTGATTCACGTTATAAAATTCTGATACTAAAAGCATAAGCTATATTTCAAAATGTAGAATGTGACAGTGAGAATAATTTTAATTTTGGAATATACAGCAGACTTTTATTCTGTAGTCCATTCGTTTCATTCGTAAAAATCTATAACGCCATTTTGTTTTCGCAGTGGAATGTTGCTTTTGTTTATTTCTTCTTTAAAATTACAAGTTTTGAAGTATTCGATTTATAGCTAACTCCGTAAACGAAACATGGAAGGAAGTGACCTGTGAGAGGAAGATAAGGCGAACGGTGGGTGCTCATTGGTTGTAGACAATACCTCAGATAGCCATTGTCTATGGTTGTAAACGTAAAGGCTAGGTTGTAGAAGCTTGAATAATCTATTGTGTCATTGGGTCTTATAATTTAAGACTTGTAGGTACCCGCGCCGTTATATATCATTGACGCTATTATATCATTGACTTCTTACCCATAATTTCATGGTGCATGACAATTTTATTATACTTTTTAAAAGGGATAGTTACTACAAATACCATATTTTTTTCTAAACCGTAATCTGAAAACGAAAAGATATCAATAACGTGACTTTTTCACAAGACTGTAGATACTAATGGAACTACACTAGCATCAAAGGCATTGTACAGTCACGCACTCATCCTTTGTCTGTCTTATGATAGCTGAGTGGGCTTGAAAGCTCTTCCTAGAGAAAGGTGCATTTTTCCTTTATTTAAAAAATTGGTGACAGTGGTCACCAATTTTGTTTTGTTTTGGTGAAGGAAAAATAATTGTAAGAATTAATCTGGTATTCAAAATTTGGGTAGGTACGCTACTTTTTATCGGGGAAAAGGGCGGGAAATTGTAATGAATTTGGGGTTTCACTAGACTCATTAGTGTTAAAAAAAACACTAATGAACCTTTGCAAATCGTTAATCTATGTTACTTAAAATATGTTAATTCTGTAATACTAGGAACTCAAAGTACCGTAGCATGTTTATGTTCCAGAAAATTGCGTACTCAGAATATAAGCACTTAATCCTGTCCCTCTCTGGAACCTAATTTATTGGCCACTATAAATTCAAACGGACATACGAATAGAAACACGTGGGGATAGAACATTTAAAGACATAGTGCTTTATCAATCGCAAAAATAAAATAGTTTATATTTATTTGTCCGGTCAGCTTAGACATAGACACAAAATAATAGAAATAAACACGTACAAAAATATAATATATATCTAAGTACATAAGTACTTAAATTTAATCACTTTTGTACCAAGAAGTAAATAGGTAGGTACCATTTTCATACATAAAGAAAAACATTGTTTTTTTTTCAAAAGGGTATCTCATTCTCAGGGTTTCACTCGTCATCAAATATTCAATTTAATAATCAAAAATACAAATCTCTGAAAATATTAGTGTAGATAAGATACTCAGTGTGCGTGCAAACAAATTGAGCGTTGAAGGTTTTGGTCTCTTTTCGTGAAACTACGCAAGCGACTGAAATTCTATTATTTCAGTCGCTTACATAACTCTTTGAAGTGTTGCAGTCTCTATGCAAGTACTTATAGACAAGGAAAGATAAAAACGATCCAGTATGGCCGACATTATCAAATCGTTGAAAATTTAGACACTTATCTATTTTGTACACCTGTAATTCCTAACCAAACAGCCACCTTTCAACTACAAAGTCCAAAAAAAAGGCTAAAACTAGGTACCTATTTCGCTACGCATGACCTGAATATTTCGCGTGTTCGATTGTCTTCAGTCGTGTAGGCAACTCATTAAAATCAGACGCGCCCTCATCAATATGGAATTGTCGAGGTTTGGTAGGCAGCTTTTTAAATTAGATTTGCAGACACAAGTGCTTTGAAAAATATATATAAAGACACTCCTCTAAACTTACAATTTTTCTCTAAATTTTCTCTTACGACATTTTTCTCCACTCATCTGCACTTTTATTGATGGCTATTGCTATATCAATGACTATGGCTATGACCACACCAATAATCTTAATGCACGAATAGATTGAACGTTTTTATCACGCTATTAAAGCAGTTAAATCATTTCTTAGCTTGTCTGCCCAACTCCATTTCAGCTGATTATATTAAGGTACCATCTACTACTTTGGCAATCCTATACAAAAAAAAATCAGATCAGTTCCTTATTAAAATTGGATTTAACATCAAAAATAGTAGCATTTTAATCTCCATCATCCCGTCATTTGCAAAAACCGCAGACTTCGGAGGCCTATTTGAAATGTTCCAGCAAAAACTGGACAGGCAATCTAACCAAATGTACGACATGATTTACTAGCGGCGAAACACTTGACCGAGCATCGTAAATAACACAAGCCGGTGCGAGTGTTTTATTGATTACGCCTGTAAAAGGACATAGAACTGCTGTTTTTTTAGGGACACCAGCAAATGATTTCCTATTGAACGGACTGTTTCTGTTCTAAATGAAAAATCTTAAGCGTTCTTTTTACGTGGCGCGACCTATACCGCAAAACGTTACCGAATTCAAATAGGTGTAAAAATGCCTATTTGCGTTGGACATTGACGAATGAGTCACCATATTGTTTATCGAAAATCACCGATGAATACAGAAATTTTGCAGCTGGATTGCGTTAAATAAACAATCAATTAGTTACAAATCAGCGGTGGGTTAATTGGTGTATTTTGAAACCAACGGTGCGCGAGACCTCGATTGGGGCAAACAACTACATGTTTTCATTAGAAATAAAACGAGACGTAAACAAGGCCTGCTTAGTACCTTTAAAAACACAGATGTGTGCCAGAGCCGTCTAAAAAACAAGTAATTTTCCGCCCTAATGCATCCGTCTGCCATGGGCAGAAAAATGCATCTCAGTCAGCGAAGCATGAACGGGGTCGGGTCGAGAACCTTGTGTATTATTTATATATTTGGCGTAGCTTTTGTATTATTTATATATTAGAAGTAGCTTTAAGATCCTGAATGACCAATCAGAATGACTAGATCAACTACTTATGTTAGGTACATAGTACCAAACTTTCTAGGTTGAGTTTGATCTTCATGATATCTTATTCATGTGGACTTACGAAAAAACTATCATGTACACGCTACGGAATGTGGTGGAAGTCAGTGCCAGAAGAACACTCCAAATAGACAGAAATACGTGTGTACGCGCGTCACTTGCCCAGGCACTTGAATGTGCTTGCATACGTATGCACGTTAGGTTCTGCTCGTGAACATTAGAAATTTGAGGCCTAGCGACCGTGATCATGGTTTAACGGCATTATCAGCTCTAAAGGATAAGATGGTAATAAAACAGACTAGCTAGATAAACATTTCAACTTTTGCATCTAAACTTTGTATAAATGCTGTATAAATTATTTCCAAAATTAGTCTAGGTAAAAAACACCAAAATCATTGTGGTTTCTTGTCTTATTAAAAGTCTGATAAATTTGACCTTTTCCTACAACTACGCTGCGTAGTCTACGCAATTCCCTTATATAAATTCTACCGCAATAAGGTAAAAGTTTAAGCCAACAGTTGTACCTCGCAATTTATTCTTCAAGAATTAAATAAAGGAGCTCGGAACACGAACCGGTCCCTGGACAAATTGACAGGGAACTGGACACGTCTGCGCTCGACAGCGGGCGGTTAATGCATTCTAATACCGAGCCACTGTGATTTTCACAAATAGTTCTTTTGGAATCGAAAGACATTTATTTTTGGTCAGAGGTGAAAAAGACGTGATGACACTCAATTTAATTGTATGCCACAGCTAGAAAATGGCATCATGTAAGTGGTACTTTATGAATTGTTAAAACTATGAAAAACGTACTAATCAATTAGACTAAATATATTTATCATGCAAGTCTTAGAGGTGTTCCTTGTTCTATAAATTTATATCCAGCTATTTATATCTTTGGTGTACGATGAAGCTAACGCGATAAAATCAGATACCAAAATAAAACCTAATCTATGAAAGTAATTTCCGGGGCGGACGCAAACATAATGATTTAATCTTGCAAGTTATTTTTATATTTAGAATGGGCCATCTTTTTTAAGCAAGGAGATCATTTTACTTCATTAGCTGGTGTTAGAAAATAGAATTTTTAATCTTAAAGTGTCATTCTTTTGACAGATGAGATAACACCGTTTCTATTGGCTAACAAAAATAATTTAAATGTAGAAACAAGAACTAATAAAAAAAATGTCATAGTTTCTATAAAGTCATACAAGCAAATGCTTTGGTAGCAAAACGTCGGGCTAGCTTTATAGTAACCCAACCCAAGGAAATGAAGATGATGACTAACTCATGCTTTGAAGTAACACAGTGAGATAATAATAAGTTTCCAGCTTAAGCTTTTAATAATTCACATTTTACGCAGTAATAAATCACTGGTATTTTGACATTGTTTTAACTGGACGTACCGTATCTTCGTTATTACATTATTGGGTTAGGCGGGTGCGGTAAAGGCCCACATTTTTGCGTGCGACACGTTTATCATTGTTTTGGGTAATTAATTACTTTATAGGTACATATTTTTACCTACCTACTCGAAAAAAAAACATATTCATTTCGGTAGGACCTTGCATCGACATAGTCTTATAAACTAGGTGATTCTATTGCTTGTACATATCTACATAAAATTACTTACGGATTGTTCCCATAAAACTGAAAATATATAATAGAGTATAGAGTCTTTTTGAACATTTCTCATATAACTTAACATTCATACTTTCAAACTAGCCCTTCTCATAAAGGTCGTCTATTCAGTCTAAGAATGTTCGTCTAAGTCTTCTCCTTCTAGCTGTCTCGATCCCAGAACCTATAAATCAGAAGTTTGTGAGCATGAGAGGAGGCCAATTCTACAAAAAACCAGATTTTAAACTTATTTACTTTTCTTGATAAAAAGATCATTGCTTTTTCTATTATTTATTCTATACTAATATTAGTACAACCATCTCGTGCAAAAGTCACAGACAACGATAGTTTACTGTCACCTTTTTCATTAGTGTTAAAAGATAAATCGCTTTGATCGACCGGAAATGAATGGTATCGAAAAATTTCCAATTGGGACGGAAATCGAATTATTTATTTGGAAAATGGAATACGGTTATTACATTTACGGTAGGTAGAGTCGCGGAATGAAAAGGACCTGACCACTTTAAGATCTGTTTTTGCTTGGTAGTTTTGATAATTGAATGATCAGAAAAAAACAACCTCTTCAAACCGTAGTCTCCTTATAAGCACAGTCGGCAAATGGTACGTAGTGTGTGTGTATGTGTATGGTTTGTATCAAAGGTGATACAACTGACACATGTACGAACAAAGAGATTTGGTTTGAGACCAATAACTCAATAACCAGAATTGATAAATAAATAAAAAAAATATTCTTGGACATTCCACACAGAATCAGTCACACAAACATACTTTTACTATAAAACACTTTAGAACCTGGTTATTAGTGGGCAGTACAGGTTATTAACCTGTTCCATTCAGAGCAATTCACAGTGAGTTATAGCATCCCCTACCACCCTGTATATATAGGAAGCCTGCGGATGTTATTATATTTTAGGTGTCAAGTCATGCTTTATGGGTTTATTGGCTTCGTTATACAGGTTACTTTAAGGTACCTGAAGAAAATACAACCTAACAATTCACAGTTCTTAAATTCAAACTAATTAAGGTAATCTACGAACTTGTGTTAAATGATCGATGAACGTGGTGTTAACTACTCATAATAAAAGTTTATTTTCATATAGACAAGATAAACAAGAAGATTATATGTGTGTCTCTTAAAGATTAATTGATATTGTATGATATTTTATTATTCTATATTATGATTTTTTATTGTTAATCACGTGTCCCATAGGCAACAAGTTAAGGGTTACACTCAAGGGTACTTACCTAACTCAGTAAACTATCAGTAGCAGGCGACCTTGATAAAATGATTTACCTACTATAAAATTATTGATAAAAAACTGCACGACATAAATTATTGACTTCGAGTAAAGCCACAGTATAAAGCAGCTAGTTCTAAAACTGTTGATTAAATTAAGTTATTCACAGAACAAAGTCAAATGAAAAGTAAACTCATTACTTAGTGCTTTAAATATTTATTACGGTCAAGAGATTATGGATATAATTCAACTTTGCTTTGATTTCCCTTTGAATTCAACTTTGCTACCCTCCGGCGACGGCGGTCTTGGACAAGAAACTGTACATATTTAAAACTGGTAGGAAACACGTGTTACCCTATGTAGGTATTTGTTGTTTCTGTCTGTTTTTTATTTGTTCCTTATTAAATACACATACATACAGCTAAAAAACACATCAATAAATAAATATTTCAAAAGTTGCATAACGCCTTCTAAAGTTGAAATACCTGACAAAATCTAAGACCAATTTAGCCCGTACTCCTCTTAAGTGCCAGCGTACGATCGGGCTCCATTACCGTGACCCAAGAGGGTAATTATCGCGTAATAGATAATTACCTTATCAGTTATTTATCACAAGAGTAGCGCTCGTTTCTCAAGGTTACAATACCCTTTGTATTTTACCTATGATAAATATCTCAGATAATATTTATATAAGACCTCTGTGGCGTGTGGGTGGCCCGCCTGAGAGAGTAGCGGGTTCAATCAATCACAGGCGCGGGACAGATTTTCGTTCAGAAACTGGGTTTTTTAAATAGACTATTACGTTAATTTGTCTTTGGAGACCTTTGTAACTTTATCAAACTTTTCTATCTGCAATATGCATGTGGGTATTTAAAAAAATAATATAAGTAAGTATATCAGTCATCAGATTACCATAACACAAGCATTAAGTCGCTTAACTTGGGACTACATGACGCTTAATAATATGATTGTATTGCCTGCATAATTAACCCTGATAACCTAAGGTTGCAGCAGGGTCACTAAACATTAAGCATTTGATGGCCATGTCCCGTCTAACGCGTCTACAATGCTTGAGTGCATGTGTGAAGAACCACCAGCCTGGCAATAATAGACGTGGCCATTAGCCCTATGACTTTGTTTAACCCTACAATATCACGCTCATTATCTACTATCTGTAGGGATGTGAATGTGAACTCCGAAAATGTGTATGAAAATAAAGCTAAACAAATGTACAAAATAAAGCGAAACAAATTATGATCACGGTTATTTTCGTAGGGAGCGGTTGACATATTTTTCTTTAAGTTTAGTCAGACGTACATTGTACAAGAAGGTACTTTTTGGACCAAATCTTGCAGAAATTAATATTTCATATTACGAAAGAGTTTATAGAATTTCGTTATTATAGCTAAACATCGAACGTATTTTTATATTTAGATTGTGCTCTATGGAGCTCTTTTCCTATCTGGTTCCTTAGAAAAATCGTTGCCCACAAAAAATATATCATAATAAATATAAATGTGCTGTGCTCACACTCATCGGGCCGCTGAGATATTTTTGTTATGAGAAAACTTCTCAAACTCAGATCATCGAACTAATCCATACGAAATACAAGAATAGTACGTGTGGAGCTAAGATATAATGCATTAAAATAAGCAACCAATCAACATTTTACTTGTTACCAAAAACAATTCAATTTCGGAGTCCGAACCCTGTATCCCATTACTAGCATGTCATATGTTATCTGATCTAACTGTGGAATAATTTAATTTAATACTTTACAGATAATTTGAGAGCGTTGTAAAGTAATTTCAAACATTCAGTAATTTTGGAAGATCATTAAAATTCAAGAATTTTAATTTTACTTACTCAGAATTTGATCCACTTACGCATATTTAAACTTGAAGCCTAGATCTGTGGATTTCATTGATATAATATGATTTGTAAATAGGTTTTAATGTAAAATGTTAATAATATATTTACGTCATCAACAAATACCTAACATACGGTATACTTTTGCCAGGATCAATGTTTTTTTCCCTAATATAATAATGGTTATTTTTAAGTCGACAAATACTCCGAATGTGTTCATTCAGATGAAATACAATTCCATACAATCATGCCTCCTTAACAAGTCTCGGTACAAGCCACAAAGCTATTACACAATTTAACGGGAAATCGACAAATCCACGTCTATTGTTATCAAATATTGTACATTTTGATTTATGTCTTTATCAGTCCTTCAGAGTAATTCGAGTAAAATGGTTGTGCGTCAACGTTATCAGACTAATCCAGGGTTAATCGGAAGTCGACGCACCGTAAAGCGAAATTAATAGAATGGAGAAAAGCTTTAGGATTTTAGGGCCGTCTTTGTTACGATCCGTGTTAATAAAAGTGTATGTCTGTTTGCGAAGCATTGCACTTTAGTAAATATGTACGTACCTACGGGAATCAAAACATTCAAATGACATACTTTTACGAATGTAGCAAATGTAGTCATTGATGATTGTGCAAAGGATAAGACTAGCCAAACCGCTCCACCCACTGAGCGTCGATGACAGTCACGTATTCAGAGTCTTTTTTGTCTCCACGGTAAGGCCGAAACGCGGGCGAGAATTCTCTTTTAAATGTTCTGTTTAGCCCCTAACTAAAACAATAACGTTCTAGGATGTAGATAGTATGTCTAGATATCTAGATATTGTAGACCCTACGTGCGGCCATTAGCTAAGAGCTCATTTGTCTAGATTTATAGCTAGAGTAAAAGGATGTTTTGTTCGTGTCTTCAGACTGGTGTACAATTTCAGTGTGTAGGTGTTCCTGGAGTCTTTTTATCCAACGCAAAAGCGTTGGATAAAACCAAAAGGTTAGCTACTTGACTTTTTAACTATTGATATTTCTGCTGTTTTGTATTTTCATTACGGAAAAAAAAGTGTTCATAGATCTTAATTTTCTAGACCATTTAGAAAAAAATTACTAAACATTTCGAGACCAGAGCAATTGTTTTTTAAGATACATCTTGATAAGTGCGTTAAGCTAAACGTCCATTTTTTGGCCTTTTGTGTGATGCGTCCGACGCATAGGATAGCTGGACGCTTAGCTATTCGCACCTTCCATCCTTGTCTTCAGTTGGACATTTTTAAATAATATCTATAATTATCATCTCTGCTTTACCACAATCAGAGTTAGTGTCAAAATCCAATTTCAAAATCATACTTACTTCACTAAACTCATTATAATGATATTAAACTTCTCCAATACGCACCTCCAAATCGGAACATTCCGTGACAGTGGGCTGCTAATGTCGGTAATTTGCTTGAAATTGCCGCTTTATACAGAATTGATCGAACCGACGCTAGTTTCAGCACGATTTCTATTAACAATATTTATTTATCGGCTTATTATACCATGGCTGGTTGATAAAGGGTGTTTATCGGGAAATTTTAATGCGGTAAAATTATAATTTTGAAATCTTTAAATAATTTGTTACTAATGTGACATGTTTTACACATATTTTTTGATGTCAGTGTGCAACAAAAATCAACCAAAAAAAAGTCATCTTAAATCAATACATGACTTTTTCAATAACTTTTTATTTATTTTGTACCAAAGGTAATGTGTATTCCAAGTGAAGGCTTAAATCACTTGTCCAAAGTTTATTATCTATCTATTTATAGTTTTGCTTACAGTTGTAAATATACCTAAGCAAAGTCGCAGATAGATAGGGTATTGAAACTAGAAATTAGTTACACAACTGATACAGTCCATACTCTGTTTCAATTTAACTTCCACTAAAGTAAATACCTAAGTTCATATGAACTAGAAGCGTACTCTGGTGATGGAGTATATAATGCGCTTAAAGTCCTCCGTCGTGACTTTTAGATTTAAAAAAACAACTTTTTAAAAGAAAAAACAGAAACGTCAAAATTTTCATCAAACAAAAGGGTCTGTCATAAATGAAGTAATGAACTGTGCCTGCTATAAAAGACAGAAGACAATGATTAACTCAGCACCGTGTTCCTTTAAAAATCAAGCTTACTCAACACTTTCTCTGGTTCATCTAGATCCTACAGTGAAGGGATAAGACTCATATTCGTGAAACAAAACGTTGACTTTTTTTTCAAACGAATGCCTTGAAAATTGAATCAATTTACGTAGGGCAAATTGCTGAATGGAAGTGAAGATTGGCAGTTTCTTTTTCTAATCGAGTTAAATCACACTCAACTGTTTTCTTCGACTTGGTTTTTAAAAAACGTAAGGTAAGTCATCACTCATAACATAACTCATAAATGGACCGATTTTTTTTATTATTTTATGTACTTTTTGTGTGATTTGTTTTTCCCGAACACTATTTTGTAAATATAAGACTAATCTTTGATTGAAACAAGCGAAAAAAAAGCATCGACAAAAAAAACAAAAGCCAATGGCCGATGCTGACAATTCAAATGTAGAACGAATAACTCTGAATATACTAACGAAGTTGTCAGATTTTGAAGGAAAGAAATATGAAATTCGAAGGGCCTTTAAAATCCAATTAATGGTGAAATATGAATTGCTGAATTGAGAGTTTTTATGCTAAAGATCTTTACAAAGCATCAGTGGATTTATCGTTTCTAGAAAATTATATGCGATTCATTACAAGCTCTTAACGGTGAAGGAAAACATCGCTAGGAAACCAGCTTTTTAGTAGCGTGGATAGGCAACCATGGGCTAGTGGCTAGTATCCTCATAGGGTCTAAAGCTGCTTAAAATGCGAAAGAATATGGCTACCGCATAGGTATTCTTGATACTGTCGTTATAATATTTTATTTTCATATAGTAAAACCACAGAAATAATAAAGAAACCAACTATAAACAACCATTACCTACACCGTGAAATAAACTGCGAAGTCGACCGCAAAGCAAATATGAATTTTATAAGTTTGCAAATTTAAAATTCAAATGTTATTTATAGTAAAGCCTCATACATACGTAACGATTTATCGTAGCGATAAATCTGTGCAGACCAGTTTGCGCAGTTTTATCGATCGTGTGTATGAAAAATCGTTGTCGATAATCGTTCGTCGGTGGCAGTTGCAATTTCTATCAAATAAATCGTTGTCGATTACATTTGCACAGTTTTATCGTTGCGTGTGGACGGCGATCGCTCAGTTCGGCAGTACTTCACGGAGCTTGCTAGTGTTCGCACGTGCACATTGCTTTCACAGAAACATGTCGGAAGACGAAAGAGTAGTACTTTGGATTCATTGGCTCGATATTACTTGAAATACATAGCTTGACGCTGTAGAGAATAATTTAAAATTTGTAGTAAGGTTGTGATTTTGAATTCCAGGGACTATTATTGTATTAATAGGGAATAAGTTGTAGACAAACATTGTATAGCAATAAAAACTGCGGCGCAGTCAGTTCATGCGTTGTTGCATTGAGCACATCTTTGGAAAGAAATACACTATACACAGGGAGATACCGCCCTTGGTAAGCCTAAGAACTGTCCGATCGACGTCGATATCGGAGGCGTGTGGAGGCACTAGGGAAGTTCGATTTTATCTGCACAGTCTGAAATCGCTACGATAAATCGTTACGTATGTATGAGGCTTTAGTTAGAACTTACATTACCAAGTTTTGATCTGGTGGCGCCATCTGTGACAGCTCGGAAATAAATTGAGATTGGATAGCAATGCGATATCTGATATCGAATTTATGCTCAGAGATTTTCAATCACAAATATAAACTATGTTTTATGTTGTACAATAAAGATACACAAAAATGTGTACACAAAACTGTTATTTTTATTATGTTTTTAACATTATATTTTTAAAATATAAAGGTCTTATTATATTAGTCTAGTAAACTAACGTTAACTAAAACGGCTATTAAATGTGTTGCCATCTCTTTTTATTGACATAAAAGTAAAAACGTTTGTTAAACTACATGATTTTTAAACTATGGTTATGATCATTATATAAATACCTCGCCGATCACGGCGCATGCAACTGTCTCGAAATATCGGGAAACTCATAAATCTACGAAACATGGTGAATATCCCGTTTCAAATGTCTATGCGATGCGTAATTATAACGAATAAACTAAACTTTACTTAGTATAAAGCATATTTCACGTCATCAGCAGTTTTGAATCCGAAGTGTGTAAAGTTAATTTTCCACTTGCTTTAATTTCCTCAAATTAATTAAGGCAGGAGAGGAGTATTTATGACTGACTGGTCTTATACCTGTTGGCTTTACTCTAGTTATTTGTCGTGAGTTCAATTCCTCAATCAATGATATGCGTTATGAACCTGTAACTTTAAAACCACAAGGTATTTTTCACACAAATTTCAAGTTTCAAGTTATTTATTTAGCCACAAAGTTACATAGCATAACATTGGCAAGTCATTCATACATCATTTCTTAAAGTTAGGCGTTAAATATAAATAATTAAATAAAACAATATTGCTAATCCGAAGACGAGTCAGAAAATGAACTTCATGTTACACAACTCACATTTACTAACATTTCACAACTTTTATTGTTTTGAACACAATTTGCAAGACGCGTTATTTTTATTTATAAGTACGTATTTTTCAGAATTTTCAAATACTATTTTAAAGAAACAGATAAATAACGTTCCCTTCTATCTATCATAATAAGACAGTAATCCGCTTCATCATCGTGACAGACGCGTGTATGCTACGAAGGCAAAAAAAGCTACGACGTAGCCTTTCGTAGCAAATGTCTACGAACTTGAACCTTTCATCATTCTGTTTTATTTCTAGCGATAAAATCTTGATAGATAGATTATGGTTTATTGTCACTTGCAGAATGATAAGATTGACCAGGAGATCGATTCTTGAACACATTTAAAACATGACGCGGTAAGAGATTGCACGTTATCTAGCTTTTGTTTTCTGAAATCCATAGAATTTTTTAAAATAAGAATGCCGAGACGTGCCGCGTTAAGACATGGTTATTTGGAGAATAATGGGGGGGGGGCAGTTTTCAAAATAATTCGCTTACGCGTTGCAAGCACATGTTACCTTTTTTAACTGAATACTAGACGAGAGTGCTGTGTTAAATTGTTATTAAACTAATACATAATTAGCAAGCAATAATAGATCTTAAAGTGGTCAACTTTTTAATTACGCGACTGTACAACAGAAAATAGTTCTTGAAACTTAGTAAGATGGGAGAGATATCAACAAAAGTTACTTCTACGGCAATTTTACGATAAAAAAGAAATAAGTAAAAGCGTATACTTTGATTTACCTGAAATAACACACAGGATGCTTTTAACCAGTTAAATACCACGATGCACGATTGTAAGGCTGTAGGCGAATACTAGTGTAAAGTAAAACACACGAAATGCAAAAAAAGAACAAACAAGACATTTCTCCTTATTTTCTAGAAATAGATACTTCTAGAAAATAAGGATAAATGTCTTGTCCCTAAAGTGCTATAAGGCTTTTTAGGTAAAAGTTTTTGAACATAAATTCAGCATTCCATATCGTTAGTGATCACTTTCGCGGTCCCGTCGTAAAAGTCCGTTTTTAACATCATATCCATCGTATGATCAACGAGTATATGGATATACCAAAGGTAGGTTTCAATGTTAATATTCGTGTCTTACCCTGTATATTTAAACAGTAATGGCTATTCAGATGTCGGCAAAATAAACTAATTTGACATCACTAAAACTGTTGCCGTTTCATAACGATTCAAATAAAAGGATGGCATCACTTTTAGTACTATCGTGAGGATACATGGGTCATACACTGAGTGGTTTAACATCCAAAAAGGTGTTAGGCAGGGATGTGTAGAGTCTCCATGGCTGTTTAATCATAAATAAACATTAAGTTAGTTGTTAAATAACTTATTAAGTTAGTTTTGACGACATCTGAACCGCCACTATCATTTGTTTAGGGAAAAGTCATATTCAGTTTCATTTCATTTATTTGGAGGACAAATCCAGTCAACTTTAAGCCCTCAGTATCTTCAATTCTCCACACAAACATTTGGCCCAACTGCGTCCAAATTAGACTCCGCCTGAATTCCGTAACAAAACAATTCGGACCTAATGATTTTAATTATTATTTTACGTGCCTGCGTAAGTACTTTGTCTAGAATTGAACGATATCCTGTTTAATTTAGAACTCGACAAAATTTTATTCGTAAAAGCTCATTTCCAATTTGTATTTAGCGCAGTGGAATTCCCAACCAAAAACAGAAGGATCCAAAATTGATACCCACCGCAAAACGGTGGATACATAATTTTGTACTATGTTTGTAATAATGTACCAAATTGTATTTGGACATACCACTTTAAGACACCTCCTTAGACATCTTCAAAGGATCTAAAAAAGAAAGATGTTTTTAGATATTTTCTTATTGAGTAAGGATTTTTTAGGCCAAACATAACGAAAGAAACGAAATAGCCATGAAGTTTAAATGTTATTGCTTTAATTAAGACTTGTGTGTATTCTTGATTAGAATTTGTAATTTAAGGTAATAACTTCGATTACCCAACGGTACATTAACGTTTAAATTGGAGGGTAACCTTACAATAGAATTTACATATTCTGACAGAAGGTCACTAGTTTAGCACTAGTTTCTGTGGCCAGAAACAAATACTAATTCAAACACTATAAATGGGATATTTACTATAAATCACAGATTTCTGAGATTTGCGATATTTAATCATGGTATACATACCATGACGAGGGATATATCCCGTTTAGAATAAGCTTCATTGTTATATCTTTAATGTTTGTTTAATGTTAACCATCAGGATTACGAATCATGGTAAATATCCCGTTTTAAGTGTTTATTAAAAGTTAAACAGTTTTTGGATTCGATTAACACATGATTAACCCAATAGATTTTTGAGGTTTCCCCTTAAGCCTTATTTTAGTACTCGATGGTGTAAGATTTTCTACAGTCACCTCCTAGTCTATAATTACAGCTTGAAAATGCACTCAATCTAGCTTCTGGGTTTACTGAAAAACCTACTCTTGTTTATGTTCGCTTTTAATAGCTTTGTTTAACCTTCGTTTTCTGAATCGCGGAAACTTTAATCTCCAAAGAATAGGTCTGAATGTCACCGTGATCATTAAACTTCAAACATAATATCGTAAAGAAATTTTAAATTCTTAAAGTAATTTTACTGAAAACAAGTTCAAAGTATGTAGGCTCAAATAAAAAACTTTAAATTGTAAGGCTTCTTTTAAAACTCTACTTAATACAGTTAGCTGCAAACTTTTATAAACATTTTTTACATTTCGAGTTGAAACGTGACTTTAAAATGAAAATTTTTATTTTTTTTCTCTATAAAAGTAAAATGTCTAAACTGTCAAATATGACAATGTTAAGTTTCTAGATTTCCTGTTATAATTGACGGTTTATTAGTTTCGTATTGACGGTTTAGACGAATTTCGTCTCGTGAAGTCGTGACACGTTAGCTGGTTGGTATAGCGACTTCGAATCCCGACTGGAATTAAAAATCATTGGAAACAGAGGCTTATTTGCTTTTAAGGAATTTGCTCCAACATAAAGTAGTTAGTCCCGTAAACATTTTTTTTAAAACTGTTCACTGAAATTTGTAGAGGACTGTCTTGGCTGTTAAAAGTTCTAACGATGTCATCCGACACGCCTTTACTAGGTTTAGTCGAACAGGCTAAAATAACACGTTACAGGAATAAAATGGTACTCTATTCCTTTGGGTAAAGTTTTCCACTACTGATATAATAAATGCAAGACGCGAACGCGAGAGTATTGATTCGCCATTCTTTCTCAAACTTACGAATATAATAATATCCAAGAATCTTTTACAATCCTGATTCGAATAAAGACTTCCCTTAAACCTGTCTGTTGGTCTTTGGAAATTATTAAAAGTATAAAACGCATAGGTAGGTATTAATATTTATAGGTATAATTGTATGTAAATAACTAGTCCAACATTTTTTTTACGTTTGTTCTCCTATGCGGGAATTAAAATTACCTTTCAACTCAGACGCTCTCAAGCTCATTAGTCTATAGAATGTGACACGTGACATGTCAACACGTAATAGAAAACCATATTTTTCGTTTTATTCTAATATCTGTCCAGCAGTTTACTTCAGACTGTACCTCTGAACTTCGACAGTTTTTTATTTCTCTATAAAATCACCACACGAAAGAAAGTTTAAAATATCGTAGAAATATCGTTAACCAACAGCCATACCTGGATAACACTGCTCTACTCTATAGTTCATAGCAGTGCATCAAAAACGGAAATTATAAATAATGGTCAGTGACTGTTCTGTTATTAATAATGATGACACATAAGGCACAATGCCGACTACTCCGACGCCGCCATTAACTACTCCGGGCGTTATAAAATGGGCGTGACATTTCTATACACTGTAATACATTTCATTCAGTATATTACATCTTCTGTCAAAGTTGTCACCTTTATTCTGTGTTAATGCGTTCTATTTGAGGTGTGTTATCTTCTTTGTTTGCGAAACAATAGGTAACATTATTGTTGGATTTTATATCGGATGTAACATTTTGTAAGATATTTTAGTAAACAGGATAATGTCTTGGAAAACATAGCTTTTAGGTATATTTATAGGATATCCTAACTGAATGGTGGCCCCGATGATTCACTAAACTTCTTGGCAGACCTCCTGCCAGATGGATAGAAAGAAAGAAAGAAAGAAAGATATTTTATGACATGCCCATACCACGCCAACCGTGCACTTCAACCAGTCACTAGAGCTACTTTCAGACTTCCTGAATATAGAATGTCCATGTACTAGGTAACTAAAAACAATACCTAGAAAACAATGGCGCTGTGTTCAAGGCACATCATGAAGAATTCATAACAGGCAAGCGCACAATACGCGCCCGAAAGCTCGTTATTGGTCAACAGCACAAGTACCTGTAAGTAGCACTTAAACACAAAGACCGCCGCTCAAAGCCATGTCACAACAGCCAATAAATTAGTTATCACTCAAGTGTGATTGATCGTGTCGCTGTTCAGCTTAACTTAATAGCTATTTTTTTCTATAATAATACCTATAAAAGTTTAGTAAAATACCTATAGGTATGTTGAGATACATAGTCACAAGATTTTATCGCGTTATTCACTTACTTATATCCTAACGTTTCGGCTATGTTTGTGGAGCATTGACCTACAAACCAATTAGAATAGTAACGTCATTAATTGGCCCATTGTAATAACTCCGATGCCTATTCCGGATTCAAAACCAGTTGGATGTTGGCATCAAATCATCACTCATATTTCCGCCCAGGTACGGGTAAAGCTTACTAAAATTTTGCAAAACATAAATTCTTGACCTACATAACAATGAGTCAATGCGATAAAAACAAATATTTCATGTACTTCCGAGCCTGTGTGAGTTATAGCAGATCAGGAGCCGTACCATGAGGTGTTAGCGATTCAGTTTAGGTTCTGCCTTACTGTCAAAACTTTGCGTCAGCGCCTTACTTTACGTCAAAACTGGTTCGCAGTTGGACCTAAACTGAATCGCTATAAACGGTCATGGTAAGCCTGCAGCGCTGAGCACTTCATCCCATATCATCACGTTATGACGTCAAGGAGCTAAACAGAGCAACGCCCTGCTAACTAGCTTGTTTTCGGAAACTATAAATTTGTAAATTGCGCTAAGATACTTTAAATTGATTGCCTATTTGGTCAAGTAAGCTTCTTAAGAGCTTGTTTTTGCCCGCGGCATCGATCGCAAGATACCAAAACTTTTATATCAATACTATTTCAGGCCATTTACACCTTTTTTTTCATCCTGTACCTACAGTTCTAATGCACATCGAAACAAACTTTGTGTTTTATATTATACCTACCAGGTGCTTCGTTCGGTAACCGAAAAAAATGCTATGTGTTATTCTAGACCATATTTTTTTATTCCAAGTTTCTGGATTCGGTCTCCCTCCACGCTCAAGGCCCGCGATAGAAGCTTTGCAATAGCTTAAAAATATCCGAAATCCGTTTCTTATCCCTACAATAGGGACTAACTTATTATAGCTTATTATAGAATCCGGGCTCCTGTTTGGCGAGTGGCCAATTACCTAACGGATAAGCATCCTCGACGTAATAATGGAACCGTGGATAGATCACAAGATTTATTGGCATTGAAAACTGTTTTGTATCATATACTAGGTCTACTTGAGAAAAGGAGACATTTAAAAATGAATAAGTAAATAAAGTCAGATTACAACAGTTAACAAAAAAGTATATTTACCTATGTAAAAAAATATGTTCTATGTTCTTGTTTTATTACTATTAGCACAGAATAAAGATGGATGCTATTAGGTACCCGAAAAATATCGTACCTATCGTCAAATGATTGAGCCTACTATCTATAGAGCTAAATGATGATCCAATTTATTTCTTTAATCATCAGGTAAATCCAAGAGTTATCAGAACAAGTAGCGTGCGTTCATCGACCGTCTAGGAAAGTTACAAAGTAACTTGTTTCTCTACGATGTTTGTTTTTCTCCATGATCGATAAAATTGAACAGAATATTTACCCCCTTATGCATATTCGACCAGTAAACCTGTATTAGCTAAAACGCATATTAAATCTGTTGCTATCTCTTTTCGTTGACATATGAGTGACAAGAAAAAAACGTTCTTTAAGCCTATATTAATCTAATTTTTTATGAATAAGACCCTTAATAGTTTCTCTCTTTTCTCTATCATGGTTTTTTTATTATGGGCATCTACTATTGTATTGTTTCTAATCTTTACAAGAGGTAAGCACAAAAGGCAATATGAACGTTAATTTTTAACATTAAGTTTCGTAAAAAACAAAAAGAACACCGTTTTACTGCTTGTTTGGAGGAGAGCGCTGACTCCACTACTCAGTTTGTACCATGAAATATCATGTAATTTGTTCCAAAATAAACGATTTGATTTGATTTGAAAAACAAAAAAACTGTCAATTTTCGGGGTAAGCTTATGATCGATAGATATTTACAGAATTTGTAACAGTTCATCAACATAAACGGAACCCGAAAAAAGTCACAATGCCCTAAGCCAAAAAATCTAACAAAAATCCAATTAAACTTTTTCTGCGAGTGAAACCGTGCTGGAATAGTCAAGCTATCAATATGTGATTAATAATATTGATACATCAACAACCAAGCAAACATTCTTAGCGATCAATCATTAATTGGTGTTCGGTACATTGAGTAGAAAAACATGGGAAGGGTTCAATGCCCTATATTACTAGGCACCTTCAAATAGGTAACGTTTTATGGGAAAGCTTACATTTAGTTATTTATTTGTTATTATATTCTGGGTTCGAAATGGTTAATAAATAGGAAAAGTGAATAAATAACGGAATCTAAAAATAACGCTTTTCCATTGTTATTTGAGCGGACATTGATTTAATTTACTAAAATATTGTGTACTCTACAAACTTTTACAGCGGATATTCGTTGCGCCATAGAATTCCGAGTTTTTAAATTTAATAGTGATCGCGACAGGAAAATGCTATTATAATATGGAATAGAATTAATATTTATGAAGGCTAACGCCCAATCAATCGCGTCATTAAATCATTTCAATCACTTGAAGTTTTATTTTATTCAAAGTGTACACTCTGCCTTACTAAATTAAAACATAAAATTATTAACGGTTTTTAATAGTAGTTTTTTCTTTTAATGAACAATGGACTCAAAAAAAATTATAAACACATTTCTTTTAAAAACTATTAATAATAGGAGGCAGGCAATGTTTAAACGTGTATGTAACTGACTACACAGGTAGCCATCTAGAAGATAAATAATTCCTTAAAATCAAAATTTCTATTCTGTTATTCGTAAGTCTGTATTTAGGGTTCATGTATCAATCAAGTTATTTAGATTAGATCCCGTCACGAACAGAAATTACATTAAGAGACCACACGACCCGAGGCTCATGCCGTTTGATAAATAAATTCCTCTTCAAATAATGACGAACCCATATCCACGTTAAGCAAAAGCTGATTTCAAAAGAAGTTTTCATTGATCTACCAAGATGAACCATGGTCTGTGTGATCTTTTTAATTATAGATTTCATTAATAGTGTTTTTTTATTAATAATAACGGTACACTTTTAGTTAAGCTAACTATTTTAAATTGTTAAGTTTAATTTCATTAATAATAATCCTTTTATTGGGAATGACGAAAGAACCTTAGTGTCAAGATCGTAAAACGTAAAAATATGCATGTAATAATCTTTTTTTTTAATGGAGAGACCTATGGGTCTGTAATATGGTGAAACCACTCAGCCAATTAAAATAATTCTTTCAACGATGTGTAGAATGGACTGTCGGGATGTTTATAGGCTATATTTTATCCCGGTAGTTTCATTGGTACACCCTTGCAAAGACGTGCTGTTAGTCCAAAATAAAGTGCCATAAGCTAACTGATTGAGCTGACAACTTTCCTATCATACCCAATTACTCATGTCATATCACAGATAAACAAGATATCACTAATTCATTCTTATCAGTTATATTGCTACTAATATTAGTAGTTTAGTTACGAAAAAATCAATTATGAAATAATTAGCTTCACTGGTTAAACTCGTTCGTCATTCATTCAATAAGAGTTTCCGAAGCGATAACTAGTACCTGCAAAAGTATTAAAAAACTCTCTCACGTACTAAACAAAAGCAACAAACAGATTTCATAATAGGTATCTTTTTTTTTAGTCCTTTCTATCATAAAATTAGTTGAACAGAAAATATTCTTTTGAAATGTCGTTTTGGATTGTCGACGACTTTCAAAACATGACGCGTTATGAGATTGCACGTTATCTAGCTTTTGTTTTCTGAAATCCCTTGCATTATTAAAAAAACACGCCGTAACGTGTTAAGTCAAGACGTGGTTATTTGGAGAATAAGGCGGCAGTAGGTACATTTGAGTTTAAAATTGTGCAAGTGGCGTATTCTGTAACGTTTCAATTTAGCACTACTCAATCTCAACAGAACTGTCAATAATTTCAAAGTTAAGCACATTAACTTATACGAGTAATAGGTGTAGGGAATCGCGTTGGAACAGGCAATAGAATCCCCTAGTTTTAAGAACCTGACATGTCTAAGTGGTCTTCTATAAGATTTCATTGATAAAAATATTTTGACTTTTGACTTTTAATAGTTTTCTCTTATCCAGATCTCATCCTAAGTTCAAGGTTATGTATTTTCTCTTTACAATAGGGAACCCACAACCTCCCTTCATACCGATTCATCATTGGGAGCTTGTTTCCGACTCTCTTTGTGAGGTGATGAATTACTTTGGCTTTGAGAATTTGAAAAAATATTTTCTTTTATCTGTCATCTTATGGTATGACATTATACTGCCAATTGAATATGATTAATATACGAAAACAATGTACTATTCATAAAAGGTAAAGGAAACCCTTTTGTGGCATGTTTGTTACTTTGTATTGTTTTCTTTTTTGTAATATTATTAAAAAATGCTAGACGTTCTTGTAAGATTTTTCTTTTTAATTTCTTAATGAACTGAGATGAATTTGCTTCTATGTACTCTTTGATATTTGGAAAAGATCTTGAATCTTAATAACTTTGTGGATATAATTCTGGATGTCGATTCTCGATGACTTTCAAGACATGACGCGGTAAGAGATTGCACGTTATCTAGCTTTTGTTTTCTGAAATTCATCGCATTATTCAAAAAAACACATCATGTCGTGCCAAGTCAAGACATGGTTATTTGGAGAATAAGGCGGCTGTTGTAGTAACGTCGTAAACGTAATAAGTCGGTACATACTTAAACACCTGATACTAACAAAATAGATCAACTTTTATCTTAATATCCGCTAAGTATTTGAGAAGAAAACGACTCATTCTGCGTTATCTTAATTCAAGCTACCTCATTACAGACCGACTTGGCTAAACCAGTCTACGGCGAGGCTGTCATTTCATTAGCGCAGTAGAGTCGGGAATCATTCGATTACTCTATCTCAGTATTAGCAGAATGGGATAGTGCAACTGGTCGAGGGTTCGAGTTTCGAACATCTAGTCACATACTTACAATAGACCAGAGAAAGAACAGCATCAAAAAAAATGTAAAAGGATTATGAGTTGCATTTTTTTATTGAAACCTGGCTCTACTTCTATCTACTGTAATAACTTATTTGGTCGTAACAGTCTAAATAAAACGTTTTCTACTGTCTCTTTTAATGTCGTAAGAAAGACGAGAGAAAACTAATGAATTAATAAATCTTCAAGCAATATCAATAATAATAGCGTTTTTTATACACTACAGGGTTTATTTATAATCGAGTTACGACATCCATTATCTCTAGATAAAACAAACTAGTAAAGTGATGACGAAATATAACCAAATATGGCGTAACCGACCCGATCAATTACAAACAATCGATTAATGTTAGCACCCTGTTCAGAACTTGTAATCTATCGAAGATCAAACACTTTGATCTAAAAATGAATGATAAACACATAAATTCGTCAGTCACGTGCATGAATAGGATGCAAGCAAAACTAGCACTTATTGTTTGTATCTGTCGCAGACGCTGTAAAGATGCCAATTTTCTGAATTTCCGACTTTGCATAGGTATGTATGTGTCTCTGTTACAATCCAGAGATTTTATGTAAATCATGAGGAAACCTATGATGATCAGCCAGTTCCTCACGCATTTACAGAGACCTTCCTATGTTTATTCTAAATACATATGTCTGACTGAATACGCTAATGAGTAGGTATGTTTAAATCTATAATTCAATAATAAAACGTGTAAGTACAACGGATGGCCTTATCGCTGAAAGAGATTTCTTCCATTCATTAGTTTGAGTGAGTTCTGGTCCCTAATATATTAATTAATTAAAATAAAGAGAAGTTGTTCTTGATTATATTGAATGAGTTCGCAGTAGCCTCGTCTGATAATTACTTAGCTCTGCAATATTTCAAAGCTTGAACTTAGAAGCGTCAATATATTTCCTCAAAGAAGTCAAATAGTTAATTACATTTTATTTTAGAAAGAGTACTAGGCAGTTATGATTTTAATTAATGCATTATGGACTTTATTAACCTCTCAGTCCCCAAGCGAGCGATATGATATGTGATAGTTATTAGTAACTATTAGTCTACCCATACATTTCCAATACAAACGATTTATAATCTATGAAGTTATCTATAACTTGTTATTCCCGGTTTCCAAGCAATTTAATTCAGTCTTGAATATCCTATAATCTTCTTTGAGAAACGAGCTTTCTAATGCAGAAAGAATTTTTCAAATCCGACAGGTACTTTCAGAGTCGTTCAAACAAACTATTTATTTTCATTTTATTAGAATAGATATAGATGATTTGAGTTATAGAAGAATGAGTTATAGACCTATCTTTCTGTAAAGTCAGCTTCCCTTTGACATAATATATTTCTACAAGAACGAAACAGAATTGAATTACGAAAATTCACAGGGATTATTCAGAAGTGTCAAATCAAATTAGCGCTGATCGAAATATAATGAATACCTTCGCAGCTTAACCCTTAACTACAAACAAACTCCACAAGGCCTTCGAAAACATAGCCTTAACATATTCTTAGGCCACAGCACACACAAACTCAGAAAGGGATAGTCACCGTCTCAACTGGAGCCGTTCATCATTCTTTGCATGAAACTCTCTACTGCAATGTACAGTAATCGGAATCTTAACGTAATCGCCTCGCCTAAAGTTGAAGACGACAAGATTTCTATCCATAACAACATTTATAATTACTTCTAAAATAGCTCCAGGTTTACCGTAAGAGCGCATATTAGGTATATGTTTGTGTACAATAAAGAATTTAAGAGGCGATACAATGACGATCCGTTTCCGAGTTAAGTGCGCTGTGATCTAATCGTATCCCATCATGTGAGTTATCCACTAGCTTATACCAAACACACATTCAATAATGTATGTTTCTTAATGTCTTCGTAATATTACGAAGTGTTTGTAAATAGTACAGCTACAAATTCTGATAGTAGTTCTGATAGTTTCAAAGACTTTGTCTACATACTGAATGGTGCATACAAACTAAAGAGCCATCGGAACTCAATAGTGCAAATGCACGTATATTCTGAACGATGCATTTATATGCATAGGATTCTGCGAGCGGAGACTAGGGATCCATTGAGATTGATATTGAAGATTTGAAATCAGATTCCTGCGAAGGTGAGTGCTGAGATACGGAGATAAAGGGAAATAGAAGAATACCCGTAATGGTAGAGGATTACGGTAGATTATGCATTGAACGCAAATTCAGTTTTGCAAGTTGCAAATCTTTTGGTTGCAAATATTGGTTATTCATGCAGTAACTAATGAACACATAAGATGTAGCTCCGATATTCATAAAGATTTGTCGATTAAAACAAACCTTCATAAATTATTTTCTTGGTATTCCATGAAAATATATTATAGCCACTAAGTTTACTATAAAATGAACGAACGAGCTATATTTTCTAGTTTTCACTAGTAAAATCAACACAAATTCTTGTACAAAAAAAAATGTAATCTTCCGTGCAAAATAACGTAATCTCGTAGACCTAGGCTGACGACTGTAATACATTTATCTAAGAAATTAAAACAAATGTGCCACTTCGCACTTTCCCCGACTATCTTGAAGTTCATTCGCAAACGAAGATGAATTCCACAACCTCAACTATAATGAAAACGGACTGAATAAATAGGTACAGTCAACTAAATAAGTTGGATTAATTATTGTTTTTTATTTTATATCACTGCAGAGGATTGTACACACAGTAGGTACATAAAAAATTTATTTACATAATGCTATTTTCTTGACAGATGCATACAATTAAATTTAAGTGATATTCTTTTACTTATTTATTCATTGACAAATAGTTACATTGTGTTTGAATCCCTAACTACACACATGAAATTTAAAACTAAATTAAAGATAATAAGTAACACGAAAATTAGATTATGCTGAACAAATTAAAATTCATCACCATGTTGCGTTTAGACACCTCCAACCAACTTAGCCTATTGCATCCTTATCTTCTGATAAAAACAACACTACGATCCAAAATGTACTTAATTTTAATACTAACTCAAGTTTCAGGGGCAGATTAGATCTAATTATTCGTAGAGGTCCGTAGCCTCGTAGACATTCCGTAGAGGCTCTATGGCGTAGGTGTACACAATCCTAACCGGATCATCAGACAGCCACACAAAACATCATGATTTTTCAGTAATTTAGGTAAATTAACAATAACATTATAAAGCGTAATTATTTTACGGCCGAAAACAATTCCCAATGATGTAATTGTTTTCCTACGAAGCAGATGATTTAAACTAACAATATTAAACTCAGTCGAGGAAAATTAACAGATACCTAATCATAATTTTATAAAGAGTAATATTGTCCTAGGTCGAAAACAATTCCCAATGATGTAATTGTTTTCCTACGAAGCAGATGATTTAAACTAACAATATTAAACTCAATCGAGGAAAATTAACAGATAATCATAATTTTATAAAGCGTAATATTGTCCTAGACCGAAAACAATTCCCAATTATGTAATTGTTTTCCTACGAAGCAGATGATAAACAAAACTAACAATATTAAACTCAGTCGAAGATTGAAGTAAACTCGGTCGTTTTTCACTTCGACAGATACAGTTAACGGCTGTGACAATGGCACATTGATCATTAGCCTTCCTTTAATCTTGAGTCAGCCAGCGTCTATGGTTATGGCTATTGTTACATAGTCGAAACGTCGAAAATCGGGATATAAATAGGGTACAAAACGCGACAAAATACATGTATTCATGTATTTGTAAACACATTGATTTTGTATCTTTTGAACACATTTATCCATAAAGGGTTAGGTTCATAAAAGTAGTCTTTTTTGAAGATTTAGTGGCACCATTTAGTTAAATTTTGCTGAAAATAATGTTTGGTTATTTATTGTATTTTTTTTTAATATATTTCTCTTCACTTGTATCCATAAAGTAGTTTCAACTGCTACTGCTACAAATAAACACTTTATCTTTCTTTGTTTAATTTTCATTAAAGCATAAACTCTAGTTAAAGCTCGTCTTAGTAACAAGTTGCAATTTAAAACATTCATAAATTGTAACAAAAGAAAATATTTAAACACTGGCAACCCACCCGGCTACGCTCACCGCATATGACACACATCTTTCATTAAAAAGATTTTTTATAAACGGATCAGCATTTTCGAAGATGACATCCCACACATGTTTCCTTTATTATATTAATTTGGAAGATATTTAATTGTTTAATTACAGAAACATTAAGCAATATACAACTAACGTTAACAAATTACAAAAGTACAGTTCATTAATTTAGTAAAGACACTGTTTACTTTGTAATTACCTACCTGTTCATTTGTATAAGTTATGTTTAGTTTTTAATAGAAAGGACGAATAAGTCTGTGTTAATAAATAAATGCTTTGTATTTCGTTTTAACTTAACTCCTCTGTAATTTGTTTAGCAAACAAAGTACCTAATTTATTTTACGCAATAAGGTAGGGTAAATAAGTATTGGGTAGGTACATGTCAAAATTTAAAAAAAGTTGAGAGTTATAAACGTGACTGTTTATGTCTATCGCCGTAAACAGAAACCTCGCGATGTTTTCCTTCACCGTTTTGAGCTTGATCATTAAATATTTGTAACAAAAAATCCAGTGATTAGAACATGCGATCTTCGGTGTGAAAGTCGAAGCAACCCAATCGGCCAGCACGGCTCTAGCTCTAGTACAGTAAGTGTTGTATAAAATAAACCACAATGTAATTGCGTATGCCATTACATCGACCGTACGCTGTAAACCACAATCAGATTAATTGATCCAGTAATTAGGACCACGTTTATAATTGCATAGTCTTTGTAGTAATAACCACAATGTCGTGTGGTTTATGAGCAAATTCAGATTTTACTATTGAAAATATGAAATTTCTTTCTGTAACAGAATTTGAGAAAAAAAACGAACTAAGGCAATAGTCTTTCTTAAACTCTCGCGATCACTATTCATAATTTAAACTAAAAAAATAGGATTTTATCGCGTTATATACCTTTTTTATATTATTTTCCGACGTTTCGATAGTGTTACAACAACCGTGGTCCCACGACACCAAAATCCTGCTTTTTAGTTTAAATTACGAACTAAGGCAGTTAACTGATTCAAGCAATAACGACTTAAAATCTTAACGATACAATTTCGCTAATTAGGCCTAAAAACTTGCCGTCCCAACCACAGAATTTGAAACACTCGAGAGTATCGCTCAAACAATATTTTTTATTCAAAATCGGTTCACTATTGACAGAATAATCGGTGAACAACATCTAGATAAAAAAATACATACAGTGGAAAGAAAGAAGGAAGAAATTGTATTTTCTGTAGCTTGAGGTTCAAGATCACTTAAAACTGTACTTAGTCTAATAAGCTAGGTGACTCTATTGCCTGTTCCAACGCAACTCCCTACAGTGGAACATAGAGCCTCCTTTTTTGAAGTCGGTTAAAAAGGAGATTAGAGGAAGAGTTATTAATTACAACCCGTGGGCGTTCTATGACAGACTGGCAGTAATTATGTCGATAGCATTCTAGCTACACCATCGGAATTTTAACTAAGATGGCGTCAATTCCCACCGAGATGGAAGCGAAGCGAAGCGAAGGTAAGCGAAGCGAAGTTTCAGTGTCATGTGGTTTGAAGCTTTATGAATATTACTGTAACGCATACTATCCAAACGCTTTGAAAAGTTTTTATGGCCCCTCTTATGGTCGCCTGCATTTCAAGTCTCTCAAGCGAGGTACCCACCTACCTACTATTTATTATGGTGATGAAGATAAAGTTTAAAATGATATATTGTACCTACAATAAAACTGCGCGCCGCCGCTTCCCTTCCATCTCGGTGTGATTTGAGCATTAGGATTTTTTTATTTTACTGCTGATGAACTAGTACCGGTACTGTACACAGGTAATGTCACTAGCGGTCACCCATCTTAGCTAAAACATGGCTAATTTTCAACGCAACGATGCTTCTTAATACAAATAACGTGACCATTGTGTAGCTGACTAAGCTGGAGGTTTACTCATATGTTTTCCTTTACTGTTTTATAATCACATTTTTGTTCTGTGTTGATGTTTTTACAACGGCTTTTGTCTACACACAGTTACAGTAACTGTCTTTGTCACTTTTAAATTCTTTATATGTTTTATTATGTGGTAAACAAGATCACAAACTATTACCTATGATCTTAGGCCGTCTAAAAACTCATCACCAGAGTTGGCCAATTGCTCATACGAACGAATAACTGACCATAACTGAAGGAGTTTCATATTAAAATATCGGAATTTAATTTAACTTCAAGGTAATTAACAGACACTACCATCATTAGTGGGTAAATTAAATTCCGTCTGCAATGCGTACCGACCTACTGAAGATTGCTAAAATCAAAACAAACTACGCTAGGTCTTAATTTGTTCAATCGGTAGGTAGGTATGCTACATCATAGATACCTATGGAATGGACTAATCAAATTATAAGTATTCAAAATGATAGTGATGCGAAGCGACCAGACAGGTCAACTTCATGTTCACTAAACTGGGTAATTATATTATCTCAGATACTTAATTACCTACCTAAGTATTCCTAATGAAAAAGCAATTTCTCTTAATGCCTGATTGGTCTACTACAATTTGGTTAGTGTCAAAATCCCCATTAAATGGCGCTTATGAGAATCTTCGCCTCATAATCCCTTTTAAAACAGAAAGTTAAGGACAGTTCATGGCCTTTTATACCATCAAAAACAAGTCAACTACAGGGTCTTTCTTATAAGCAAATCGCCTAAGTGCTCCAGCCCGTTTAGGAAAAACAAAATATTTGAAACGGAATAGAATGGATAGAATGTCATAATTTCAAACGACTACCAAATACGAACTAAAACTACGTATCAAACCCATTAATATTTCATTAAACTCATAATGCTTCAGCAAACATTTCCTTTACATGATGTTTACAAGCCGGAAAGGTGAAAATAAACTTCTTCATGACTTCACGTCCACCTTTACGACGTGTGACGGACAGCCTAATGGGGGACTTTTAATTAAAACCGAAGACAACAGTCTATTTATGTATTTTAGATCTACTAATAGTTCCTGAATATAATTTGAGATAGTTAAGTCATTCTAATTACCAAATTCTAAAATAGAACCCACCTATTAATTTGTAAGGGCCACTTAAAGCTACTACTTGGTCAGTAGGTACTTACCGGTATGTGGAAATACAAAATTAAAAACACGCAAGAATCCAATACGAAAAAAAACCGTAACTATCCGAAACACTCAAAAACACACTGGCACAAAACTTTCGAATCAAAGTTAACGAATTCAATTTGAATTTATAGTTCGAATTGCGCGGGAAAGCGTCCCGGGCGGGCGACCGGTGCTATAATTCGGGCGGACTGAAGAATGAAGGTGGTCTGTGAATGGTTGGGCCGAAACAGTCATGCGCATTACCCACATCGTTTTTCAAAACGAACTCTTCTCAACGAACTTTCAGGAGCTTTTGCACGATAAAAACATGCATAAATAGATGATCGAAGCTCGAACGTCCTACGGGATTTGGGGGAGCCGGAAAGGTAAACTTGTCGGTCAGAGTTAGTGATTCTTTGACCCGAAAAGAAAAGACAGGAAGAATTTTGTTTCGTAAGATTGGTTTTTGCAAGAATAAGTATAACAATATAATGGTATCGTAGGCCGTATTGGCACTCCTACCTAACCTTTAGTTGGAAAGTAGGTAAAACTATTAGATGAAGATGACCTAGGTACTACACTAAGAATCAAAAATTACAACTTGCAACTTTGTAACTTTTCCCTTTTTCATTTTGACTATAAAAATCAACTTAAGTAGGTACTTACCAACACTAGAAAAAAATCATCAGACCACTAAGTTATCCTCTTACGCTTACGTTCAAAAATCGTATCGTTTAATCAAATTTTAGTTTCCTTTTCTCTAACACAAGTCGAGGAAAACTCGAATTAATTTGACGAGGATGTATACAAAAGGTTTGTGGCTCGGTATTGCCGCGGTCGGCTAAGCAATGCTCAATAACAATGAAAGCTACGCAATTTAAATTCCGTTTTACAACGCTATGCAGAGAATTGGCTTGGTATTTGTTGGAATAAGCCTGGGTTTTAGTCTTTTGAGTAATACATAGTTTTTGAGAATGTTTGCCACAAATTACTTAACATTCTTGAAATAATATCCAGTCTGACTGAATTCCACTACTGATCCAGTCTACATTCCAAATCGTTCGATTGTTCGTTCATTATTGGTCCTTCGTGCCGGACCTTGTCAAATTTAGATTGATGAATGACTATCGAGTAGATACCTGTTTGTTAAACACTATACATTATAAACGATACATCGTAGTTACCATGAACGAAGCCACCTTGAAGTTTTTTTAAATCCTTTCGACTTTATAGTTACGGGAAAAAATCCCCGTAAATTATTGTTATTGGTGGGTATTTCTTATATTGTTAAAAATATGGATGTGTTGTGTCAAGCAATCTCAAGCAATCAAGCAGGTAAAAATCTATAAAACCTCATCTTTGTATCAAAGTTTATTCATACCGTCATCAGTGATAATAATATAATTGTATATACAACAAAAAATTCTAAAAAATAAAACATTAAAAAACCATTGTCCATTTGTAACATATCAATTTAATATGATTTCTATTAACATTACCTATTGTATAATTTAAATACTCAAATATTACACTGAACATTGTGGAACCGCTTTACGTCAGCGGGATGGGGTATAGAAAAAACTGTGTATTGGCTGTTTTTTTTATTGAATTCGTTCCCGGGGTCCGCCGGGTCAAGGAGACCGAAAGTATCGGCCTCTAACGTGAAGCGCAATGGCGACTACTCCGAAACGACCGTTTGTTCCTCTTTCACTAAAAATTCAATAACTTCCTCCACTGTGTTCCCTTGGTCGGTGTCAAGACCGTCGGTGTCCACATCTGGAACAAATATTATTTGTTGCAAAATCGAGCTGTATATCACGGTTAAACTGTCAAATGTATTTTTTTGCGATTTTCTGTCTTATTAAACGGTTTATGACAGATAAAGAATTTCGTTCGTTAATTACGTGTTTATGTTCTTATTTTTTATGTTCTTACTAGCGACCCGCACTTCGCACGGGTCCAATAATTATACATTTAAACCTACCTCTTGAATTCTGTATATTTAAAAAAACCGCATCAAAATCCGTCGCGTAGTTTTAAAGATTTAAGCATACATAGGGACACAGGGATATAGGGACATAGAAAGCGACTTTGTTTTCTACTATAAAGTGATAGTGAAGCTGTATTTTCCATAAGTGACAACCCGAAAACCGTCGTTAAATACACTATAGTTTTAAATTCAAAACAAATATCTTGTGTATACTCACAATCCCTGAGCTCGAGACGGCGCGGCTTCTGCTCGGCCCACTCGAGCGCCTTCGCCTCGCGATACTCCGTGTGCTTCTTCATCTGTTCGGTACGCTTCGCCACCAATTCCTGACAACATTATGTTTGTTACTAGCTGCGCCCAGCGGTTTCACCCGCGTATCCCGCGTAAATCCCGTTCCCGCGGGAATATCGGGATAAAAAGTCCAAAGATAGAAGTGTCCAAAGATATTTATTTATTTATTGTTCTCACAAACTTTCACATTTATAATATTAGTAGGAAGTAGGATTAATTAGATTCATCATTCACAGCCTGTATTATCTCACTATTGGGTGAAGGCCTGCCTTTTTTTTAGTTAGACTAGCAGCACGTCCCGGCTTCGCACGGGTGTACTACTGAAGCTACCGGGATAAAATATAGCCTATAACCTCCCGGACAGTCAGTAATGATAACAGTTTTGAGACCGCCTAAATGCCCCCAACACGGCTAAATTCAAAAGCCCCGCTTTTAAATTAAGACATGATGAAGGCAATTAGGCGGCCTCAAAACTGTCGCTCTTTAACTCAAAACCGACAATTAAATGTGTCCTTGCACCCGAAAACTATTAATGTCTTCTTCGGCTTCTATTCGACTGTCAAATGTGGCCAATAGACAGGCAATAGAATCCCCTAGTTTTAGGGACGTGACGTTTCAAAGTGGTCTGTAATAAGATTTTATTGAATACTAGTAGCACGTACCGGCTTCGCACGGGTGTACTAATGAAGCTACCGGGATAAAATATAGCCTATAACCTCCCGGACAGTCCATTCTACACACCCGTGAAATATAATAATAAGAATTTATGAAATCGGTCCAGTAGTTTCGGAGATTACCTCCGTCAAACAAACAATCAAATTTTACCTCTTTATAATATTAGTGTAGAAATATATATTGACTTTTGGTGAATTACCTTGCTGGCCTTATTGCTGCGCATACGATCTTTAGACTCGAACTGCGAGTAGTATTTCTTGAGGTTCTTCTTGATTTCTTTCTGCTGCTTCTCGGTGAGCAGAGACGGCGGTCGCGGACGCCAGTGGAACTGGGCGAAACCTTCCTTCATCACTCTGGAAACAAATACAGTTCAAAATATGAAGACTTCATTTAAATGTGTGAGATAATAAATAAATAAATAATAAAATAAATATCTTTGGACATTCCACACAGCGTCATCTAGTCCCAAGCTAAGCAACTTAATGCTTGTGTTATGGTAACCGGATGACTGATATAATACTTAGATACAGTTTTTTTTTTTTGTAAAAACATACATATTATAGATAGAAAACACCCAGACACGGAACAAATATCTGCAGAACATACAAACATTTGTCCCGTAGCGGGGATCGAACCCGCGACCTCCGCATCTCAGCCGGGCGTTCACCCAACTGCGCCACAGTGGTCGTCAATGAGATAGTTTAATATAGTAGTGAATATTCAAATATTACCGACGACAAGTTTTGCTAGGAAGAAAATAATCATAGTAGAGAGTTTTGATTTAAATAATTATTTCACCAATGTGTAAAATGGACTGTCGGGATAGTTTTAGGCTATATTTTATAGCGGTAGTTTCATTAGTAAACCCGTGCAAAGCCGGGACATGCTGCTAGTAAAATTATATACTTAAGTTGAACCATTATGAAAATAAAGTTATTTCACACACATCTCAATTTCTTCCCATCTAAGGATCTTGCCAAAGACAAAAAAAAAAAGGTCACAATATCTTACCTTCTCAAGATCTTGCCCTGGAAGGACCAGATGTAGTATCCACAGTCCATCTTGCATTTGAGAGAAGACACGCCGGTCACTACATAGCGGCCAGTCGGGTCCCACTCGATGCCAGACATCTGAGGAATATTTATACATTAGAAGAAATTTTATTAGAATTTAGACACTGATATAAACTTCCCGCGATCACGACTGAAACGTCGGGGAATTAAGGCGCGGCCTCACCGCGGTGCACGGAGAGGCTACGCACGTGTATTAAGCTTCGCTTTGTAAGAAAATGTATGTGGTGGTGTCCACTGCAACCCACGGAGAGGCTACGCATGAATTGACGTCATTGATACACGCGTGGCTGGCTCGAATAGGCGGTTACATAGCTCAACGCTGTCAACGTGGGTCTACGTTTCCACTGGAGTACACGAATAAGACCCACGACTATGTACAGCTCGGTTATCGCAGAGCAGTTTTCAGTCATACACGTTGTCACTCTCCGTGCGCCGTGCCACGCTAAACATAGTCGTGGGTCTTCGTGTAGGTACTCCAGTGGAAACGTAGACCCACGTTGTCAAACAAATGAATACACGCAGCTAAAATGCGCCGCGTGCCCGTGCACAGCATGCACCGCGGTGGGGCCGCGCCTTTAAAGGTATAATTCACATGTTTTATTGAAATAAAATATTGTGATATCTCAATGGATTTTATATTGAACAAGCTTTCACCCATGACTTCGCATCAGATAAAAAGTGTTATAATCTATGCTCATTTCATGTTTCAGCCAAATCCTTTTAGTAGTTTTTGCGTGATAATGAAACTTTTGCATTTATATTAGTGGTCAAGTCAATTCAAAGGAATATAGCAACAACGACGATCAGTATAACAAAAGATTCATCATAGAACATACCTGGTAATGATCGGAGACATTCATAATAGTGAAATCATTAGTATCCAAAAACTCCAAAGCTCCACCAGTCAGTCCCAAGTTAGCCAGCACAATAAACTGTCCCGATGGAGACCAGAACAGATGATTGAACGGCTTCCGCTCAAACTTCTTCAGCAAAGTCGGTGCTTGACCAGTATTCACTTGGTAGAAACTGATAGAAATGTTAGCCGGATCACCGTGAATAATAGAGAATTTGGAGCCAACAGGCTCCCACGCAAACGCCTGTATCGGCTCCTTGATTTCCACAGAATCTACAGGTATTTCTTTCTCCTTCATATGGAAGATTTCAAAGTTGTAGTACATTCCAGAGTATTTGATGTCGTTCTTGTCTTTTTTAACTTTGGAGTAGCGGTCGACCTTGACGCAGAGGTAATCACCGCTCTTCTGCCAATGGATCTTACAGTCGGCGACGGAGAACAAGTTTTTGGATCGTGTTTCAGTGCGGTTCGGGATCTCGAGTAAGGTGACTCTGGCGGGGACATCTTTATCTTCTGCGACCCAGTAAGCCAGGACATTGTCGGTTGGCGACCAACTGAAGTCTCTGAAAACAGAACGGAATTTTAGATGATGAAATCATAAAGGTGTGATCGGCATATTTACAATGTTTGTGGAAGTTTCCGATATTTCAGCACATTTCCATCATCACCCATGCATGATCACGGTAAACCCTAGTTCCACGAACCATGGTAAATATCCTGTTTATAGTGTTTACCATGTTCATAACCTTGTTAATTCCTAAAGTTTTATTATGAAAGTGCACTAAATTCTGAACCAATAACATTTTTAGTTGGGCAGGTAAATATGTACCACAACAACAATAAAATCGCTTACCATACAATACATAAGTATGTCATAGTGGCAATCAAAGTTGATTTGTCATGCTTATCATGCACAAAAACATATTTATACTCGAACATACATCACACATCATACACAAAAACATATCTATAGTAGAAATAAGAATAAGATCAATTTAGGCAATCACAAGCTTGCTGATAATTTAAAATAGACAAATCTAGTGTGTCACTTTTCCCTAGCTATACAAAATAAAACAATTAGTTATTTTAAAAAAAGCTTTTTACAGCTAGCACAAACCAAACAATCACTTTTTTTGAAATACCTTTGTTCTTTGCTACAATAAGATAAACGTATTTACCTGATGCCAGGTATCTTGATAGACTTCTTGTCCAAGAGTCCGAAGCCGGGCGTCTCGTAAACAGACAGTACATCCTGACCTAACCGCGCAAAGAATCTGTCATCCTTGCTCCAGCGGAAGATAGGCCATGTCACGTACTCGTCTGGCGGTGGGAAGCTGCGTTTCTCTTGGCCGGTCCTGTTGAAGTAATTAAACGGTTATAGATTCGGGATCGGCTTTATCCTGCGGGTTCGAATCCCGTCGAAGTCCTTAACTTTGTTTTTTTTTTCATCTATACTAATATTATAAAGAGGTAATGTTTGTTTAATGGAGTTTTATCTCCATTGACTACTCAGTTGACTTCAAAAATTCTTTCACTAAAGTGTTGAATAGACTGTAGGGATGTTTGTAGGCAATAGCTTATCCCGGTTGTTTCATTAGTACACCCGTGCAAAGCCGGGACGTGCTGCTAGTTTATAATAAAGACATTAGACTTTAAGACTTAAAGCAATTAGCAATCGTCGTAATTGTTAAACTTGGACAAATAATGCATACAGCATTATTTGTCCAAGGTTAACAATTAGGTTTGCTGCAGGTTACAACCAAACGCGAACTGAATTGTTAAGTAGTATGGTAATTCATTTCACAGTTAGGTATTTGGAAAATCCTCAGCATGCATTTGTAACAGTGCATATAAAAACAAGTTTACAAAAAACAGGTATCAGTCTGGTATAGAGAAAGGACTTTTATTCTATCTACTAGGTAAAATTTATATTTCATCATTTAAACATGACTTGCAAAAACTTGGTTATAAATGGAAGAAATAAAACGCCAACCTTACAAAAACAAGCCTGACACAAATAAAGTTTCAGTCCAGTCCAGTCTCAAAAACCTAATGTATTTTCGGTTTTGCTTACTGGTTGATATTTATCATTACTTCCATTAAGCTTTAAATATCTAACCACAGTAAACAAAACTAAAGATAGGTCATTGAGACAGGCCGTAAGACTAGTTTCAAACAATAAATTCGATCTAGAAGTTACAGTACCGTAATAACATACCTTAGTCATCGTCAGAGTCTAACAAAATACACCCTCTTTCTTTATAAAGTTTAACACATCCAATAATACCACGTTTCAATTAAGACGTGTTAATAAACTCGTATAGTTCTTTATGACCTTGGACCAAAACTTGTTAATGCCTAGACACGCCCGTTACGTGCAAAAATGCCATTAAGACAGTTTTAGAACACTATCCATCTAGACTAGGGCTCTCTTGGTTACTGTTACAGATATTTTTATTACAAAATCATTAGACACAATATGTATAGACTCTATACCTTGATTAGAAGAATTCATATACATAATTCTCTAGAGAATTATTTATGATTTCTTCTTATCAATATGTTTGTATATTTATTGAAACCAAACATTAAAAACAGATAAGTTTACTGAGGCAGTTTCATATACTTAACACCTGAAACGTATCAATATAAAAATTTCCTAAAACTGTGTTACTAATTATTACCGAGATTGTTATTTCCACTTTTAGTAAACCCTTCTTACGTAAAACAACTTTACTACAACAATGTTTTACAGGTAATTTCAACAAATGAACTCCTAGAATAATCTTTTATACAAAAAACTTTAAAAATATAAATCATTTTACTCAAATTCAAATAATAATAACTATCGTACCTGATATCCCAAATGATGAGTTTCTTATCATCTCCTCTGTCCCCGCTCGGTGAGAAAGTGACAATATAGTTCTCACACGGCGAGAAGGAGATGAACCTCGCCTCGGGATGGAAGAACTTCTGGAACTGCTGGAACTTGGGCCCGGCCCAGAGCGCCACCCCGCGCCAGTGGAACGTGGCTAGGTACGTGCCAAGGGGAGACCAGACTGCGTAAGTTTCTGTCCAGTTCTAAAGAGAAGATTGTACAAGTTCAAAGATTAAATAAGGTAAACCTAAGATAAATTATAGACTTAACAGAACTGACATAATCCAAATACAGCTGTCAGGCGGAAGAATCTCTAGCATAAAGATTCGCTACTCTATAAACTGCCCATTCCCAGCCCAGCTACTATAAATAAATAAATATAAATATCTTTGGACATTCCACACAGCGTCATCTAGTCCCAAGCTAAGCAACTTAATGCTTGTGTTATGGTTACCAGATGACTGATATAATACTTAGATACATTTTTTTTGTAAATACATACATATTATAGATAGAAAACACTCAGACACGGAACAAATATCTGCAGAACATACAAACATTTGTCTCGTAGCGGGGATCGAACCCGCGACCTCCGCATCTCAGCCGGGCGTTCACCCAACTGCGCCACAGTGGTCGTCATCTACATACTACTATGGTTGTCTCCGATGAAGAAAATCTTGTCCCATCAATATTAACTACAACATGTGCATCATGTTAATGACACAGGCTCCTTTATTAAACTTATGCATTGGTGGTTCACATTTAGCCTGAGCTTACTAACCAAATATTATAAACATTTTGTTCTTACTTTTAATCTTAAACATATTAACCACAATCCAGACTTTTATAATGCAATTTAAGTTGTTACAGTCAAATATCTGTATTAGCTTTAATAGACTGAGTGATAAATAGCTGATATCTATATAATCTAGTTTCTAGTCCTGTTCTGATCAGGCCACACCTTAGTGAAAGTACTAACCGGTCTCTCTTGCAACACAATTGGCTCGGGCAGTGCGTTTTGGAATACTTGTAAGGCAGTACCAGTTCCAATACCAATCAGGAATTGATCATACGCATCAGGGTCCATAAGGTACCATTGTAGGTCTGATTGAACCTTGAAAGGTTGAGGCGATGGTGGTTCCCATTCTTTAGGGATATCTGAGTACCTGGAAGGAAGTTTTTTGTTTAGGAAACTTTCAGTACCTACTCTAAATAGGGGCGTAAGAAGTTTTTATTATAAATCAATGCTAGTTTATACCATAAATACTTTGTTGGCAAGTTTTTGAATTGTGCCATATGTTATTGTTTGAATTGATAATTGGATATTCTTATCTGCTCTGTATAACATGATTTCAATCAGTGTGAAATTATAGAACTTGGTACTTACTTATTGAAATCCGTGAACAGATTCACTAAAAATGTGTGCTGCTTATCTAATTTACAGTTATTTGTTGCCTTCACGGCTTCAGCGGCGTTTTGGGGGTTGCTGTACTCCAAGAAAATATACCCAGCAGTTGCTCCATTCTCTTGGGTAGGGTAATATTCATTGACTATCTTCCCGAATTTACTGAATATCTTGTTTATTACACTCTGCAGCTTCTCGAGTCTTTCGGGTCCGACCTGCGGGCACCCATCGATGACGATCACATTTTCGTAACCGTCTGACTCCTTTGGCTTTTGCTCCAAAAGGTCCGCCAATAATTCTGCAACGTCAAAGTTAGGTTAGGTTTCAATACATCACAAAAACACTTTAACTTGATTAAACCCACTTATTTAAAGTTGCACTATGCACTACTAAACGCACTGACTCTAGCAAAATAGGTAAAATTAGCAACAACATTACAGGAAAGTGGTAAAATGCGTGGGTGACGCATATGGCCGGTCAAACTTGATTCGCGGAATATGCCCACCTTCATCGGGAATGTCGTCAACGAATCCCTCAGGATCGTCAAAGTCGGGCTCCTCGTCAAAGTTCTGCTCCTCATTATCACTTTGAGGAGTTTGATTCACTTTTTCATCGCCTTTTTTCTTTGCCATTTTGACGATAGAACGTGTGGGCCCGGAAGACTCTCCATTAGTGACAGACCATAGAGCATCGTGAATCGTTTTTACTTTCACTCAAATGTCTAATGCGTTTAGTTTTTTTTTTCACCATAGATAAATCGGTAAAAGTCACAATAAATTAAATCAATTATTTGAAGGACAGCGTTAAATAAGGAATCAAGCTTTTTTACTAAGTTTCAATATAAACTATTTCTTTTACTTATAGTTAAAATAGGGGAAACTCAACATAAAAAAACGATGTTTATAAATTTTCTTTTAGATGCCAACACAGTCTGTTTCCGGCACTCTTTCCATAGACAAACATATTAGCGGGGAATTTCAAATGAAAAAATAAACTTTTCTCAAAGTTTAATTTTCACTTCAGTCAGGAGGAATACTTTCATTCAATATAAGTAATAAAAATGCACGTAGTCAAGATTGTGGGTGTTAATAAACGGGACAAGCTTCTACCGTAATAAATAAAACTGTTACAAATCCTACATACTAGGTACCCCAAGATACCCATTGAAACATGTAGGTATGTAGGTATGTGGATTAAGTAATGCACGTAACTGGTAAGTATGTAAGTACTATTTAAATAGTTGTTTTACTTGACTCATAGAGTTAAGTTTTTCGACATCTCCCACTACCTATATAAAGAAATCAATCAATAGCTCAATCTGAATAAAAATAAAATTGTTTCAATGTCAATACTCCTACTTACCTAACACCATTGACTGGCGGGCCTCATCTTACACATCACATGACATGAATGGGTCACTGCACCACATGCGAACGGGGTCATTCATTTATGCGTGCATTTCCAACATAAGCGAGTTATACGTATACTATATACCATTCATATAAAAGTTCCGTCAGGCCTTATTAGGACACACTTACGAAAAATGACATTCTATTCAGTAAATTTTTATTATTTAGACCTACCTAATTAAGGTCTCTACCCATACTCTCAAGTCAACAATGGGGTCGCCAATATGTAGTAAGTAATAAGTATAGGTCAGGGGCTTCAGGTTTTAATGGGCATGTAGCGTAGACCTACCGACACCTTTCGTCATGCATGGCACAGATTGATTGATAGTTGGAAAGCCAATGACCGTGTTAATATAGATATTTGTCAAGTTGGTGCTAACACTAACATTAAGTGCACGTGCACTTGGTTGGTACTTTGGGAGTGCCTTTTCTTTGGCTCAAGTTTACAGCTTAGCTCAGTAATGAATGAGTAAAAGTACCTACGACAATGCTCATCGTAATTCGTTATCGTCAAAATAAAAATATAGATCGTAGGTAGTACCTAGGTACCAGCCACCAGCTACTTAGGTACCAGCTGGTCAGGATCAGGATTACCTACCTCATCATCATCATTATTAAAATGGAAAAAAAATGTTTATGACAGGCAGCATCGACTCGTATGATCGATTGGTGGTTTACTACGTAGGTGAAAATTAACATGTTTACTAGCTAATTATGTAGGATAATTATTTTTTAAGTTAACACGTTAATTATCACATAGGTAGGTAGGTAACCACCTTCCTACTGCTAGTAGGCACAACAATGGAGCTCATTTGGCTTTATGGTTGAATCTTAGGTCATCGACGTTGTGTACCTACCTACTTAGTAATATTGGTAGGTACCTATAGCTATACTATACCGTTTATCACGGGCCGTGTGATAAATCACGGCACTACATAACAGGTAAAAAGTACCTATGTAGGTAGTATGTTGTACTCCATACACTATTTAGATTTTTTTAGTTAAAATGTAAGTAGGTACCTTTTTAGTAGGTAAACTTAATACTTAGTTAGTACCTCTGTGCTGTGATATTTCTTATTATAGATATTTTGGACTGCTTAGATTTTATTGAAAATGATTATAGGTAAATGTACCTATCTACTTAACTGTTCTGTTACCTACCTAGTAAGCATTAAAAACAAATAAATACGTATTCTCTGGTTCAAGGAATTGGTGTAGGTATCTAGGCCATACCTCAGACCAAATAAAAAGTTTTTATTTGGTCTGAGGGCCATACTAGTAGGTACTGGTATTAAGAGTAACCTGAGTCAAGGCCGAGTTCCTCCACGTTGTTTTGGTACGTTCGCAAAGTAAAACCAGGGTAGACGTATTATTAGGTATTGGCTTGCCCTGCCTCCATCCAGCCGGCCGCCCGGCCGGTAACAGTCGGAGCCCAACCAACGAGCCTCCTACATTTCGATACAGCCTCACGCGGTCACGCGTCGCGTCCGTCCGTCACTCAGTGCCTCGGTAAACGCGCGCGAGAGATACCGTGTGTCTCGCGCTTTATTCATAGACAACTCCCAGTTTTTCCACAATAGGTATTCCCGCGAAAAGGTAACTACCGGAACCGGAACTGCGTTTACTTTACCCTAGTTTTGTGGATAAATTGTGAACTTTATTGGAAATTGTGATATCGTTTGTTTGAAAACGCTTTTGTTAGTGTTTTACTTACCTACCGTGTGCGATTGAGTTGATACCGGTACATTTTTTATTTGAATGTTCGTAACTTGACCTGAAACAAGCTTTTACTATGTAACTATGACTTCCAGATTTAAATTCAAAATTCTAGTAGGTACCTACCTAACATTCTATCTAATAAACAGTAGGCTTAGACTTGCTAAGACTGTTGTAACATAACTATTAGATTACAAATAATAATATAGGTAGGTACTTAGGTATCTTCCTACCTATAACTAATCCCTGGCTAAGTTATTGTTCTTTAAGAACCGACTACAGACAGACTTAAAAAAGATTCCTAGCTTAGGTAGGTACCTACGAAATGGAAATAATATGTTTTTTTCGTTTTAACCAACTCGGCCGAAAAGCCGAGTTTTAAAGTGCCGAGTTGACGTATTAGTCAAAAAATCAACGTAACACTTTTTGCAATGACTGTACTTCGTGCCTTTTAAGGCTAATAAAAATAATCGGACGAGTTGACGAATGGAAATATGTAATATGTTTTTTTCGTTTAAACCAACCTAAAAGCCGAGTTTTAAAGTGCCGAGTTGACGTATAAGTCAAAATATCGTATCCTATTTTATATATTTGGAGACAAACCAGAATTAATAAAACGCCCCCATTTGTAAAGTTCCAGAATGGATTGGTCTAGCCTGACCTTCCTTCTACTACTGGGCATAGCGCGGGCCGAGGAGACTTGCCACTCCGCAGATGAAGACCCTTACTTACTCTTCGGAACAAAGACATCATACATCTTCGCGACCCGAGGACTGTCCAGTACTAGAGCTCATGAAGTTCCCGGTAAGATCTACTATCATCCATTACACTAATATCTAGAGACCTTCTACTACTGGGCATAGCGCGGGCCGAGGAGACTTGCCACTCCGCAGATGAAGACCCTTACTTACTCTTCGGAACAAAGACATCGTACATCTTTGCGACTCGAGGATTGTCCAGCACGAGGGCTCATGAAGTCCCCGGTAAGATCTACTATCATCCATGACATTAACATTTAAAAAGATGAATGTTTGTGTGTAAGTGCACAGATTTTTGTTATCTGGTGCCTGCACTAACATAGGTATCTAGTAGGTACCTAGGTAGGTTAGGTTGGGTACGTACATTATTAAGATATTTAATTTATCGTCTCGAGATGTTGCGCATGTTAGGCATAAGAATTACACATAAGTTACTTATTATCCGGGTTATTAGGTACCACGTGACGTGTGTATTGTGTGCTAATGACAGTTCAATACAACGTTCTCAGGCCTTTGTCGAAAGATGATCTCATGAGGGCTCCCATTATTATATATTATTTTGGTTTTAACGAGCCATGGCGTATAAAAATAATTATTCTATTTTCATAATGAAGTAACCGTGACACTCTTTGGAAATCATCCAATTTCAATTCGCTGATTAATAAAAGTTACCATGTAAAAAGGTAACTCAAGATAAAAAACATTTTGGTGACATTTGTGACGGTTTCGAACCCCCAACCTCTGCGTCCCACCCAGTCAGTCCTTTCACCCACTGCGCCACAGATGTCGTCATTAAAAATCATCTTCTGTGCACAGAAAATTTAAAATTTAACGGATCGACGTCATAAATAAAAATAAACGTATGAAACTGGACGGCTGACCTGGATTATTTAATTACACCCGAGATAACACCCCACATGGCCACACAGTTAACTGGGGTGCATCCGTCGGATTACTTGCACCATTGACTTGTTACTATTCTTGTACAACGAGAGGTGTACAGTCGGTATGAGAGAAAAGAAGCTATACCTAGTCTAGTCTGAAATTAGCATTTTGTTGGAGGACCCTTAAAATATTTTACAAGAAGGCACTCTGAGCCTCTGAGCCACCGCCTTAGGTGCAATATCGAAATAATCAGATTAGCATTCTATGAAATATACCCACGTCCCGTATTGTACCTACTAGGTACATACCACATGGTACATAACGTATTTTTCTATCATGAACATGACCTAACTTACCTTTTTAATTATTTACCTACTTATCCCGACGTTTCGAACGGATTGCACCGCCCGTGGTCGCAGGAAGATAATTTATAAAATGTGTTCTGATCACGTAAGTTTAAAAAATAATTACATAGGCAGGTACTTTTGTTAATAGGACCTAATTCCCGATGACCCAGACTTTGTCCAATCATATAAAAGTCCAAAACATAAAGCATATTGCCACATTCTACGAAAGAGCCACCTTCCGTGCCTGCTGTCAATAATCTTCCTTTGTTCGAGTGACAAATGAGCGCTAAATAGGTGCTATCAATCGCTGATTCATGAGGTCACTTTGGTGCGGCTCAATTTATCCAACCAGAATTAGAATTATTAGATTTATAATTAGAATTAGATCGGTCAAGCAACGCAACCTCTATAATAAGTATCCGTAGATCCGTAGAGATATGTAGGAAGGTACCTAACTAAACTATCCGACCTACCAAATAGTTCACGGAATTACCCTTGATGCAATCCGTAGAAATGACCACAAGACAAGACATAGTAAACAATGAACTAAGTATCAAACAAGTGGTCTTGCTTACTGAAGTAATGAACCAGAATGACCTTTTGGGATTTGAGACACCTCAGTCTCGCAGTTAATCGCCGTAACTAATGCAGACGAGACGACAACGCAGCGTAGGTATCAATGAAGAATATCGACTTTGAAACCCAATGTTTTCTCAACTTTAACACACAACTTCTGTAGAAAAAAAAAGGAATGGAACTCTTGGTTCATAGAAAAACAAATACTGAAAGACTTCTGTCGGTAGGTACTTAATTTATTTCCTATAAAATTTATTTTCTTTCTTCTTTCTTTCTTTCTTCTACTTACTGAGACCATGTTAAGTTGCACCAACCCATTCAAACTACGGGAAATTACCTACTTAGCTAGCTGCTGAAATTTTCAAGGTGCAGAGGCTTAATCAATTTCAAGGTTGAAATGTTCATTGGGCCGATTTGGGCCTAAACTGTAACACATTCATGATGCATACACGTATTAATTTGATTAACATGGCCTTCCAACAAAATAAGCGGAAGAATTATGATGAATAAACAGTGAAGTTAATTAAGCCATGCATTTGTTATTGTGGTAAAAAAAGTCCGAAACGGGAAACCAGCTAGTAGGTAGTCAGTGTGGTTATTATATAGTCACTCTTTAGTTTGGATAGTTCACGAAAAAAAGATTTGAAATTGGTACAAAAAGGATAGAAATAGAAATAAGTTTTATTTACCATAAACACACATATTTTTAAGAATGAAAAACATTTACAATCGAGTGGAAAATAAGGCAACCACTCAGCAAAATAGTCTGTGGTATAATAACTTTGAGTAGAAATGATCCAATTATTCATGGCCAAACAAAACGTATGAAATAGAAAACTAAATTACTAGCCTGCATTGTTTTAAGTGCTATACAAATTTTTCGTTGTTACCTAAGTTGAGCTGAGTTCAATATTCAATTTACCAGTGACAAAATACATTTACTAAACGTTTGTCAGACCGGAAGACACTGTCGTAATACAGAATATATAACAGTGTCTACAGTAAATAAAACCCAAGCAATGTAATCTATTTATAATGCTGTACAGCGTTTATGGGAATCCATGGTGTACTGTTACGGTCTGCGGTGGACATTACAACGGTATCAGCTGTCTTAGATCATTTGTACAAACAAATTGTAGGGCTCAGTCACAGAATAACCAGTCAGATATATTCTAGACACTATGCTATCTTTCTATTGAAAGAATTTTTATTGAATGATTTTGGATTACTTTGAGAACAACCCAATTCTTGTACGTACCTACCTCTACCTATAAACAATTTAAAAATTAAGCTAACCCAATATTTAAAACAAAGTCACTGTCTGTCCGAACCATGTAGGTATCTATGCAATGTTAGGTTTGCTGAGTTAGTAGTTTTTGCAAAGATTAACAAGTTGTTAGTTGTTGTTAATAACAACCTCTATGAATTGTTGCAATAGCCCATTGACTCTAGTGCATGCAACGTAGATAGGTGTGCGAGATGCCTCATGCATAAATACTAGACGACCCTGAAAATAGTAGGAACCTAAATAAATGTTCATTTTTCAGGATGTCAGCCGAAAGCGTTTTGGATGTTAGATCGACAGGGCTCCCACAATCCTGAGGTCAACGAGATGCCGAACTTACAAGCACTCGGAAACCTGAAGAATAACATCCTGTCCAACTACAAGAACTACAACTTCAGAGATCTTAATGTAATTCTAACTTTTTAAGCGCTCGTGGCGAAGCCTGCTATGTCGTTCTTGATAGATCGTGATTTACTTCAATGCACTTAATTTCGGCTAAGCAACTAAAGCAACTGGATGGGTGACCGCAAGTGGCATTAACAACTGAGCACTGTGTTTCGGAGAGCACGTGAAATTGTCGGTCCCGGTTTTTAAAATCACTAAGCCATGTCGAAGGCCTTTAGAGGGCGGTCTAAAAACTCCGTCACCAGAGTTTACAGTAGATATTTAACCCTAGTTTTTATGGTGCTTATCTCTGACATTATTTGACACCTGTCCATACAAATCTGACAAATAAGTGCGTCTAACTAAACAGTTGATCACGTCCCAAATAATTAAGTATCGCTTCAGTATTCAAGTTGAGACTTTAAAGGTGCTATATAAATTGCAGAATCGCATCTGCACAGCCGACTTGAAACTCCTCGAAGCTTGGGAATGGAACAACCGTCAGAACTTAACATTTGCTGGTGAATTGACCAGCGATGGTTATATCAGCACGCAGCAGTTGGCTAAGGCTTGGAAGCAGAAGTTCCCAGGATTGTTTACTGACAAACGACATAACTATCTGGTAAGTCCATAGAAGCTTTAAGTTTTAAGTAAGTAGGTACCTATTTAAAGTAAGATAAGTACCTAACTATTATTTTTTCTTTAATTTCGTATGAAAGAATTTGCCTGCACTCGATGACCATTTCAGTTAGTAGGTACTTAACTCCTAAGGTCTTTATCAGATCCCTGTTTGGATTTTTTTCTGAAGAACTTTCCAAATCGGTCCTTGACTAGGTCACAGAATACAGACGGAAACTAGGTACCTTATCGATAAACATAAACATAAGTAGGTACAACAAAAAATAATACAACGTAATACAACATAGAATCTCCTCCGTTTTTGAAGTTGGTTATGTTATTTATTCTGTAAATTATTTCAATGGTAATTTTTCCTTTAACACACATATCTTTAACCATATATGTTTCAGTTCAAGTTCGGCTCCGACCAGCGATCCAAGACAACATTCCGAGCTTTCACCGAGGGTCTGTTCGGCGCTCAGGCTGAAGGCTTCGATATACCCAAGGAGAATGACGAGAAACTTATCTATGTAAGTATCACGGTGTACAAAAAACATGATGTCATGTGTATTTACTTATATAATAATGCCCGAATACCGAAACGCTCATTATAGTGGTGCTTATTTATGTTATGACATAATAATCACATTTGTCCATACAAACGAAGATTATTCGATCTATTCTCTTTACCGCCCAACGCCCAGCGGTCAAAATACAACACTGCTCGATAAAAAAGCGTCGCGTTTTAAAAGCTCTGACGTATAATATATATTTGGAAATGCATTTGTTTTATTTGAACGATTATTCAACGGACGCTAAAAAAACTCCCTTGCGAACGTAGCCTTAAAATAGTCATAATAATTCTACATTCTACAAGAACGAAGGTAGGTACGTTCTTTTTTTATAACCTTCACTGAATTGAAAACATATGGTATTGTATTGGTATCTTGATAACCATCTGTTGTTTGTCTCGTTACCTGTCTTTGTAAACATACCTAGGTTTTTTATTATACCTATTTGTATTTATGTAGACAGAAATTATTTCATTGGGTAGGTATCGACATTTAATTACAGTAACAGGTATAGGTACTTAGTGTGTTTTCTTCTGTGGTATTTAATTATTCCTCTATGTCTAGATTTAATTTAGACTCTAGAATCTAGATCATCTACTATATCTAATCAATGCTTATTTTTATTTAGGTATAAAAAAAAATGTTGCACCATAAATCAGCTCTTCCTAAGAACTCTAAAGTAGGGTGGGTGTACCAGTCCCAAACCACGTACCAGTGGTTGACCACTTACACATTCAATAGAATAAAATAAGAAAATGCGGGCATTTTTAAATAAATAATCCATTTTGATATCTTGGCCAGACTGTTACCAACCACCCGATAATAACGTTTGAGTGATTGCATCAACGATATCGCTACCATACTCTTTTAAACAGACTAGTGTCTCGTTCACTTGCTTTCCGGCCGCCATCACAGTTAGAAGTGCATGTGGATATGGTAGTATAATCTTTAAAAATCACCTATTATTTCAAAGTCATTGTCATAAAGTTATATTATTTCGATAATTGAATGTTAACCGATGAGCTGGAAGCTATTATTTTTTTTAGATAATGTCAAAATAAGGTAATTTTAGGAGTGGTTAACTACTGGAACACGCTTTGTACTGGGTTCCGATTGTTGACCAAGTGGTTTGCTACTGGTGATCAGCAATAATTTCTTGCTTTCACTATTTTTTTCATGGTGATGCTTTTGTTTGACAATTCAGTGCGTTTTAAATGTTATTCAAGTGGTATTTTGCAGTGTGAACCAGTAATTGACCACTGGTTTGTTATTGGTTCCTAGTTATAAAAAAGTGTTCCTAAGGATGACCAGATTAGAGTTTTATCGTTCTGTCTCATTGTTTTAGGTTCAAAATGCTCCCCCAAAAATGTATTTAAGTGTCTATTTGAAATTAGTAAAGAAGCGAAGATAAGGGAAACAAGTAGAAATAATGGTGTCACTCACTCGACTAGAAGAAACAAACTAAAAATGAGACGTCCGGTACAAAGGAAAATGAGATCACAAACCATCTTGACACCACAATAAGATTACTAATTAACGGAATATAATAAATGAAAGTATTCTATAATAAAATTGTTTTATTTTCATACAAAAAGTGGTCAACTACTAGGACAAAATGTGGTTATTTATGGGAGCGCGCTGGTCAAACTTAGGTACATTCCCGTTTTTGGTATTTTTCTTAAAATAACTAATAAACTCACATATTTATGTTGAATTTTTGTATTAATACTGCATTATTAATGAACAATAAGCACATATACAGTTACTCTTCTCCGCTAAAGCTATTAATTACCAGTTTAGAGACTTTCAAAGTCAAAATCTCACCTTAAATGGTTTGGGACTGGTACACCCACCCTACCTACAACAGTCAATAATGATAATTGATTATTATAATAAACTAGCAGCACGTCCCAGCTTCGCACGGGTGTACTCATGAAACTACCGGGATAAAATATAGCCTATAAAATATAATATTCCCAACAGTCCATTCTACACATTAATTAAATAATTTTTGAAATCGGCCCAGTAGTTTCGGAGATTACCTCCGTCAAACAAACAAACAAATTTTACCTCTCTATAGTAGAATCTCTCTTTTTAGTATAGAATAAATAAATAAATATCCTTGGACATTCCACACAGCGTCATCTAGTCCCAAGCTAAGCAACTTAATGCTTGTGTTAGATAGTATAGATAGATATGCTAATATATCTTTTAATTTCCCAGCCCTACAAAACCTGCCCAATCTGGACAAAGGACATAGAAGAGAACAACGAAACGCTATCACAGAAGAATATATTCGAGTCGAAGATGGAATACAAGGAAATGCTGAGCAACATCTCCCAGCGACTCGGCTTCAAGTACGAGATACAGAGGGAGACGATACTCAGCATATACCAGATGTGCGCTTATAACAAGGCGTGGGATGTCGCTAAGATATCACCTTGGTGTGCTGTAAGTAACACTATACTTCATATCTTGAAGCGAGCTAATAGGAAGATAAAATAAACTCACGTGATTAGTAGTCGAAAATAATTGTATTTCTCCTGATTGGCTTGATATGCCAATTGACAAATGATTTGACAATCTAGCCAATCACGAGAAAGAAAGTCAATTATTATTGACAACCAATCACGTGTGTTTATTTTTCATCCTATTAGCTTGTTTCAATAAATGAAGTATAGTTCTAAATTGTAGGTACCTTTAATTGGGCGAGAATATCCTCTATATTCTTCTCTCTATAGCTTTGGGTTTTATTATTGGACAATATGACTATAGAGCTGGCCAAGACCCATAGGTAAGTAAAGTACTCAATCATACACCAAATGGCCACTTTGTACATGACCGAATGTGGAAACATTCGCTACGGATCACGACAATTTTACAAAATGACATCTAATGTGTCATCATCATCATCCGCAGCCTGATCTCTCCCACTCCTGGGAATAGGCCTCCCTTTAATTCTGCCATTTCTCACGGTCCTGCGCTTTCCTGATCCACTGCCGGCCCACGACGTTGGCAATATCGTCGACCCATTGTGCTGCTGGTCGTCCGACGCTTCTCTTGCCAGTCCTCGGCCACCATTCTGTCAACGCCTTGCACCACTTGTCATCACCACGTGTAATTAGTATTAGTTAATAACGTTATAACTAAATACACATCATCTAATGTGTATCGAAAAGAAAATCGCTCAGTAACCGTATTTTGATCCGCTCTTACTCGTCATCGCTGTACGAACTCACTCCTTTCACACACTTTTTCACACCCCTATATTATCCGCATTCACAAAGTCATTTCATTTATTTTCCTCGTTAGTTACTTATGTCATCGATTTAACTTCTTTCTTTATCCACTTTTCCAGGCTTTCTCCCGCGAAGACCTGAAACGTCTAGAATACGCAGAAGACCTGGAGACTTACTACAAATACGGTTACGGTTCCTCCCTGCGGGACAAGATCGGATGTCTGCCTGTTCGTGACATGTTCAACTTCTTCACCAACCACATCTCTGAAGGTATTTATCAAAATTGGTTTATTACCGTCACTACTAAATTAGTAGGGATCAAATTATCTGTGCTCAAATTATAGGCTATAGCTATAGGTACCTACCACAGAATCAAGATGGAAGCTATAAGTTTTGTAGTTGTACCTACAGTAGTACGATTTGAGGGTAGGTAGTCCACAAAACAGCTAATCAGTGGCATATATTTCAATAAAATATGAGTAGATCGTCTTAAATAACTTAACTGCCAGTCTCGATAACCAAGCAATTCATAACCTATCTATCTTTGGTTTAGCTTACTGTGGGGTAAATAATTTGACATTACTTCTATACAAAATTGTGTCAAATATATACCGACAGTGAGCAAAACCAGAGATAGATGGTTATTGACAAAATTGTGTCAAATATCTACCGACAGTGAGCAAAACCAGAGATAGATGGTTATTGAGACTGGAAGTTTGAAGATAGCAATTTTTCACAAGGAACTACCGTCCAAGACGGCTAACATATAATTTACTTGTGGGAATAATTCGAGAGCTTTCACCTTGGCATTCAATTCTGAGGGTCATTGTACTGACCGTGGCGTAACCGGTTGCTTGTTTGATGTTGCTAAAATGAGGCTAGCAAATATTTATTAACGAATACTTAAGTTACCTTGCCCTAGAATAGGGCTGCCTAATATTTGAAGAACTAAAACAAAACACCTGTCTAAATAATTACTTTCCATAAAACTTATAATACCTACCATAAATCTTAATATAGGTCAATGGTAGAGGTAGTCGAAAACAACTCCGTATTGCTAGATCTACGTATGTCTTGTTCAGTCAATATATTCGTCTATATGGAGTTTAGCTCTTGCCTTTTCAGCCTACCAGTATGTTTGTAAGACCTGTAGGCTTAGGTATGACCGTTAAAAGCGATTCAGTTTAGGTTCTAACTGTACTAACTTTACGTTAGCGCTTCAGCTTACGTCAAAAGCAGTTTATTATAGGACCTAAAATGAATCGCTTTTAACGGTCATAGTAAGCCACCAGGTGGCTTACTTATCGTATTTCTGGGCTGGATGTATGGGACTGTACACCTCTTCATTTAATTCCTCACAACTTTACAAACTTCTACTTTATTTCAGAGATCCGTAAGCAGCCTAAAGCTATGATCACATTCTCCGACTCGGCGATGTTACTCGCTACACTCTCCGCTTTGAACTCGCGTCACGACCCCGCCCCGCTAACTGGTGACAACTACAGGACGCCGATAGTGCAGGCTCGGAAATGGACGACATCTACTATGACGCCGTTCAATGGGAATATAGCTGCTATTTTGTATAAGTAAGTACCCCGGGCATTCACTAGACCTAGGCAGTCTGCCTGGATGGATGGATAGACGACAAGTTGTATAAGGTTGCCTGTTTAGCTGCTAAACAGGCAACCCCTAAGGAAGGCAGCTTAAGCCCGTCCTTAAAATAATTTACTTTATAAGAATTTTGTAAATAAAATTGTAAATTTGATTCGCAATGAGTTTTCCGGTAGGTATATTCCTCTACAGCTTTCTCTTTATGTCATTACCGACTCATTTGTAACCTTGTTTTGGGCATGTTTTTACGTTTTAGGCTTAGAATACTGTAACGTTAACCTCTGACAAATGTGGCCATGTGCGGTATCAAATATGTTTGGGCATGCCTCTGTCTGACACCCCATTAGACATCTTCAGAGGATTTAAAAATGCCTCAAAAGTTCACCGCCTCTTGGAAAAACACCGTGGACATATTTCATCTCATTTACTGTGCTTTAAGTCATAGATAAGTCGAGTACCGACCCTTAACTTTAAACTTTTCCACAGCTGCACCCAAAACGGTAACTTCCAAGTCAAAGACCAGTACCAAGTGCTGTTCTTAGAAAATGAGAAGCCAATGTACATAGAAGAATGCAAAGTGGGCCTCTGTGATTGGTCTCTGATCAAGCACAGATACAGCGAGTTGGCGGGAAAATGTAACTTGGACTTTTGCAACGGAGCTGAGCGAATTGCTATTGGTATAAGTTTAGTACTAGGTCTTGTTGTTAGCAGGATTTTATAGGTGTTGAATATGTTGCACAGATTCAATTTTATAAGTATTGATGTTATATGTAGAGTCTGATAGGACAACTTTTGAAAATATCATGACTTAAGAACGTGCTTTTTAGTATTTTAAAAACAATCAAATAACTTTTTTTGATGCAAATTTGAGCTTGTACGGCTATATATATACATAATATGTCGAGACTGGCAGTTAGATCTACTTTTATTCTCAGTACAAAACATGCATTTCTTTACTATTTACTTTAGCTATTATATTTGCATGTGTTTTTCAGTTATGTTTTATTGTAATTAACATCAATTTTAGATTTCATTGTATAGTTATAAGTAGAAACTAATTGTTTTTATTAGGTATGTAAAGGTGAAACCATTATTTCCAGTGTTTTTGAATGTGATTGTTACTGACCAGACCATTTTACTAAAGTTTAATTGTTACAAAATGTTGATGTTTAACAATTTTAAGATGTAACTCGCACCAAAATCATGTTATAAATAACTTATAAATAAATGTTATCTGTAGTAAAATAAATTTTGTTTGATTTAAAAAATTATTCATGGAATTTGAGGTAAATACTAAGAAAACTATATTTGCTTAAACAAGCATCGCGTAAAATTACATCATGCAACAGATTACAAGCCCTATAAAAAATTGGGATCTATTACAATGAAAAATCATATTGTAAAATCATAAAAACGTTTTATTTCTTAAATCTAAAGTAACAGATTACCGCCATAATAATACAATCCTATTTTACTTTTCAGAAACTTTAGTTTTCCGTCTATTAGACGATCAGTCTTGATTTTATTAATGTGAGCTAAATTATGAACAGTGCTATATTTTTATGGCGGCTTTTGACCGAAAGGTGTCATACACAATTTAGCCTATTTATTAAAATACAAACGCTATGCCTTAGCCTACGACAGGAATATATTATTTCACTTCGAAAACTTTACTGAGTTGTATTTATTTATAAATTACGAATAACAAACGGAATTACTCACTTAATTTTTTTTATTTGACATTATTTTGCATTTACGTGATTGTTTTTTGTGTCGCAATACGTAATAATCATTATAAAAGTTCACTTATAGTTTCGGTTTGATCGGTTCAATCTATTTTTTAATTGTGGCTGAAAAAAACACGAGTAATGTCTCATCTCAAGTAATCTAGCTATCAGAGCACAGAATTTAGAATACAGTTGTTGAAGTTAGGAATTTCGGCGACGCTGAGTAACATAAATTTACTTTATTTATAATATCATATATTTGATAGATAATGTATGAAAACTTGCCACATAGATAACTTGCCACTCTAGCGCATAGATGACCTTTGGAAAGTCAAAATGTCAGTGAAATGTGAGCTGTGCATAATAAAAACAAGCTACATGATAGCTACCTATATATTATACATAGTGTAGGAAGTTTTTTTTATATGTTTATCTGAATTATTGTAAACTTGGTCACATTATTAGAGTTTTAATTAAATCACTAGCAGTATGTATTAAAAACCTTTGAATGTTTCAGTAGTTTAAATTTTTTACGCAAACATGTTAAGAAACTAGAAAAATGTGATGAATGGCATATTAACATGTTACAAATTTGACTACAATTGAAGCTATGCATGTTTTAGTTTAACTCAAACAATAAAAAACCAACATTAAGTTTTCACAAAGCTAGCCAGTTCGCCTGGCAAAACATTGGGGCTTAAAATAAGTGAATCAAATATTGACCAGACCATCTGATTTTATATGTGGACATACATAATATTCCCCAATTTAAACCAAAAAGTAACTCTTGCAGTTTTCTTTAAAAGAGCAAGTTTGTGTATAAAATATCAAGTAACAGTCAATATTTGATTACTTAGTAATTAAATTGTATGCTACCCCATATCACTATCCCTCCAAAGAGAAACACAATTTGATAACCTAACTAAGCGTACGATCACGTGGCATCCTGCGCACTACTAGAGCTGTGTCGAGTCCGTTTCCCCACACCAGTCGATGATTTATTCTTCTGTCTCTTTCTATCACTATCCTCCTCACTCACACTAACACTTTTACACCGCGGTTTAGGGCTCAGCATCGTATCAGAGCTTATTGAATCGCGTTGTGATTTTTTTCTCTGTCTTTTAGGCGCACTTTCGCCTGCCATCATTTCTATGAACTGTTTCTGTCTCGCTTCCCAGTATAGGTTCTGTCGTTTGATGACGTCAGGATATTTCGCTTCGAAAGCGACGTCGGGGGGTATAAGTAGTTCCCAGCCGGTTCTCTGGTCGAATTTGGCGACGGAACTTATAATTTCTAATACTTCTATAGGCGGTACGTGTACGGCCGCGGACACCTTTCTCCGGTCGATGTACGTGTGCTTTGTGAAGAGGTATAACTGAAACAATTATTTACATTTGATAAAATATCATAAAATATGACAGGAAGAATATCAGGATTGTTAAAAGAGTTAGCGGAAGGGGCAAACCAAAGAAAAGACGGATTAACTGAAATTTATGAATTATTATGTGTACAAAACACTGAATGTTGAGATAGCCATCATCTCAACATAGTGTTTTTTGAAGGCTGAAATCTCTTTATATCTCTGCAATCCAACACCAAATCACCAATCGGACCTAAGGTTTCTTAGAATCGCCTACTGCGCAGCTTTTTCCGTGCGTTCTTTTTACGTGGCGCGACAGATTTGTACATACCACATGATCCCTAGCTGCTGCCAACAGTCTCGGCGGCACAGCCCCCTGTCTAGTATACAAGGCGGCAGAGCGCGGCGTCCACAAGCCTCGCACGCAACACGCGGCGCCACTCAGCTCGGAAACAAGACTCTCTTCAGAGATGAGCTCGCCTCTCTCTGTGCGGATGAGAGCTCGCAGATCGTTGAATGTCATCAGTTTAGCTGGAATTGCAATGTTCAGTAAATGAAAGATCAAACTGTCATAGCTGTGTTTTTAGGTAATCTATGTATACCAATATTATAAAGAGGTAAAATTTGTTTGTTTTTTTTTTTAACTTTAAACAAGAAGTTACATGTTTGTTACTATATTGCACTATGGTTTGTGTGGGTAATCACATTCGTCTTAAAATATGTATGTTTAAAGTAGTTTGACGGAGGTAATCTACGAAACTACTGAACCGATTTCAAAAATTATTTTACTGATGTGTAGAATGGACTGTCCGGGTGGTTATAGATTGTGTTTTATGCCGATAGTTTAATTAGTACACCCGTGCAAAGCCGGGACGCAAAGTCTCTAAATAAAAATAGAATACAAAAAAACATACCATTATACAATATCTCCTTGATCTGCGTTTCGACGGAGGGTCGTTTAGCGGGCGCCGTATCCGCCTCGTCCTCGGGCGGCGGCGGGACCAACACTCGCACGTACTCGCTCGGGCTGAGGGTTAGTGCGGAGCCGTCGCTTGTCGTAGCACTGAATAACTTTAGACGCTCCAACTGATAGAAAAAATTAAATATGTATGATCACGACTGTATCACAGGGAGCGGTTGACATTATTTTCAGATCTTTTTATGTGATACTTTAGATCTTTTTGAAGATGTCTAATAATATACATCAGAGGTATGTCCAAATACAAATTAGGTACTGGCCCACTTTTTGCAGAAGTTAACTTTCCACGTGACAAAACAAATTATAAATAAATACCTATACTTCATTTCTTGAAACGAGCTAATAGGAAGCAAAATAAACGAACGTGATTGGTCGTAGAAAATTATTGTTTGTTCTCGTATTGGCTAGATTTGACAATTGACAATTGATTTGACAATCTAGCCAATACGAGAACAAACAATTATTTTCGACGACCAATCACGTTCGTTTATTTTGCTTCCTATTAGCTCGTTTCAAGACATGAAGTATAAATATCCTTGACATTTCACACAGCTTTAAACCAAAATCCATTTGTGAGTTTTTCATTTGTGTACAAAAAATAATTACAAGAGGACAAAACAGTGAAGATGTTAAACGCCAAAGGAACTGACCTCAGCGTGATCGGAGCCGGCGTGCTTCCACAGAGCATCATACCAGGGCTCCGAGAAGATGCGCTTCGATATCGTCGCGAACGACTTCTCCCGCGCTTTCTTAGCCATCTCCGTCTCTTGACGGGTAAATTTTACTGTCACCTGAAATTACAACAAACTTTATAAACAAATATATTTCTGTGTTCAGTTTAACTGTGATCATGGCGCATGCACTGTGCCGAAATATCGGGAAACTCATAAATCTACAAATCATGGTAAATATCCCATTTTAAGTGTTTATGTTCAAAAGCTTGATAGTTTAAGAAGTTTTATCTGTCTGTTGTGTTGGTGTTTCACAATAGTGAGTTTCTGTATCTACAAGACACTATAAACACAACAGAGAACTGCACACTCGAAACATTGTCGGTTTCTAAATCAATAATATTTTTACGTGAGTAATTATTACGTGAGTATTATCCATTGTGTTAATATAATGTAGGTATGCCAGCTAAACAATAGCGTGTTTTTCAAAATTGTGGAGTGTTTTGTAATACCTGTGTTGCTTCAGGTTCTTTCACCTCTTCATCGGAGTCATCATCTTTGTCTCTTTTCAATTTGTCTTGTTTGTCGAAATAGTTGTGTGATGGCCGCATTTGTAATACACCTATAAAAAATGAAAAATTCAAGAAAATGTGTGTGAAATGAGTGAGTACTGAGATGACAAGCAATAGAGGAAAATGGAGCAAGGAAATATGTTGTGCCGACCCTACTTAGTGGGATAAGGGTGAAATGGAAATGGTAATGGTCATTCTGAGATGTAAGAGTTGATTTGGATAATGCAGCACAGGTACAATGTATGTATGTAAGTTTGTGAGTTTGAATGAAACTTTACAATAATACCTATACTCATTATAATGTGGTAATGTTGGTTTGTTTGTTTGATGGAGGTAATCTCCTAAACTACGTAACCAATTTAAAAAATCTTTCACCAATGTGTAGAATGGACTATCGAGATGGTTATTGACTATTTTTTATCCCAATAGTTTTATTTGTTGTTTTATATTACACCCATGCAAAGCTGGGATATAAGGCTAAACAACATAAGGCTACATTTTATTTATGTCCCAGGTTTCACCCAGTGGCAAGCCACGGACACCAGCTAGTTTGTTTTATTTTATTTCGATTTACCTTTGTTGGATTGAATAGGAGTTATATGCAGCTCTTTATCCTGCAGAATGGCAACTGCATAGGTTTTAGTGTCAGTACATGGCACGGAGCTTTCCAAAACTATTTTATCCATCATTCCATGTTTGAAATATAGCGATTTCTCGTTCTCTTTCACATGCCATGTTGATTCCTAGAAAGAGTATGTATATAAGGTACCCAAGGTATGTAAGGTATGTAAGGTAGTATGTACCCTCTAAGGTTTGTTGAACTACAAATGCTATTGTTTTCAAAAATATCTTTTTAGTTTAGATAACATCTAGTACAATGAGAAGATTATGTTTCTTCAGATCACTCAGTTTTAGAGATTATGAATTGTGATGACTTTGAAATCTATAAATTTTTTTTTATGATTTACTCAGGTAGTAAATGTACCAGTTTTGCTAACTTTTGCAGTTTTGTTCGTTCCTTTTGTAATCTGTTTCGTGTATTATGTTCTGAATAAATATATAAAAATAAACCTGTTGTCCATCGGTGTTTAAGGCAATCTGCTCTCCTTTAGACTGGCAGTACTTATCACTGTACGTGTCTAAGCCGACTTCTAAACGAAACATCTGGTTTTTCGGCTTGAGGGAAGCATTCTTGATTTGTAAATCATTCCAGTCCCTATTCCCCGGTCTGACAGGGTACTGTAGTATAACAAGGTTGTCGGCTAACGCTTTAGACAAGAATACATCCACCTAAAACAAGAATACTAATTAATTACAGGAATTCCACTCGGGTTCTACACCAACAACATAACCTCATTATATTCCACGTTGCGAAGTTATTGGACCTCAATATTACCTCGAGTAGCAGCCGATCTTCTGTATCCATTATTTAGGCGTGTTTTTAACTCAATATGCTATAACATTTCACCTTTAGATTAATTTTACTAAAAATAATCCAAGACCAAGTTCCAAAAGACAACGCTACAAACGCTATTCCATTCCTTCATTCATCTTTTTTGACTTGCTTGAGTGACTACTTGACATGACAGTGACAGCCGAAGACGAAATTTAAACGAAACGTTACCGCTAGTGCTTGGCTTAATATTAGATTGACCTTTAAAATCGGATCTTACCGGTTTTTTTAGCATTTAGCAGATTGTGTAAGTTTAACTGTATCGTTTTTTTTTATAGAATGATTGCTTTGAGACTGAAGAGAAGTAAAGATAGATGATTGCTCTGAGATGTAGTATGTAGAGAACCTGGCATCACTTTAAAATGTTTTTATTCCTTGCATTTTATAATGTAGTCAAGGGAGAATGCTTAGTATTTAATCAGCGAAATTAACCGAAACTCGGCCAAGTTAAAAACCAGAAAGTTTTATTGAATAAAATCACAGACAACATTACAGTCAAACGGACAACCAGTTTTGCCACCTTCTCAAAGACTTTACGTCCTTTTTATAAGAATACTTTTTTAAAATTATCAAAAAACGCACCTTTGTCAATAACACATAGTTTGCTTGTCATTCATTTAGACATAAACTCGTATATTACTGGAATAGATCTACATTTTAATTATTTTTTTCTGATATTTGTACCTACTTAAAGCATTTTTTAATGAACAGCTAGTCATGTTTATGTTTGAGTAGAAAAGAAGATTAAAACGAAAGAAACATGTCGGACATGATAATAAATGGTTAGTAGTTTGTGATGATTCTTAGGTAATTATGTTAGCCTCTGGACGCGCTGAGTCGTGAGTTGACCAGAGTGTGCGTTGAGGAAAGAATGGTAGGTAGGTGTTTGCCCTACAGTGGGACGATCATGGCTGAATAATAATGAAAATAATATAATAATTATTATTATTATGAGCCCTCAATGTCCCACTGCTGGGCAAAGGCCTCCCCCCCACTCTTTAAGAATTTACTCTTTTTGAATTGAATAATTATAATACTTAGTTTATTTTGTAGGTTCTTGTTTATATTCTTCATTGATTAGCTATAGTCTGTCTATAAAGTCGTGACAATAAATGAGGGCGCTGCTAAAATGTATATAGCAACCCTATAGTGTGACTACTGATTTTGATACTTGCAGTTCGTTCCATGTAAAAGTTCCTACCAGCTTTTAGGTGGGAATTTGGGAAGGCATGTTTTATTTTTTAAATCTTGTGCTTATCTGTGTAATAATGTTGGATTAAAAGGTTAAACTGTTGAGTGTTGAGTGTTCATACATAGGTACATAGGTGAAGGCAAATGAAACAAAATTGGATTTCATTGTCATTTTTATAAGAATTTTATTTTTTGCCGTAGTGCACAAATATTAAAATTGTCCATTGCTTTCTTGGCAGACCCTACTGTGTTTCACAGCAGTTTCAAACTTCCCATCATTCTTGAATTCGCCTAACCGTAGGTACTTTCTGATTTACCTACCTGAAAATTAAAAAAAAAAATACTGAAAGTAGGTAATCAAAAGCATTTTAAACATAAAGCAATTAGTTAAAATTTTAAATACTAGGTAGGCAGAAAACGTAGCTAGACTGTGTGCCATTTTAATGTATCAAGATTAGATGGTCTCACTACAACATGACTTACTGTGATGTTCAATCTGACGTAAAAATGTGCAATGTAAACAATGCCTTTTTTGGTCTCCAAATCGTAATTTAGGTCAATTTGTTACTTCAGGCAGATTAGAAACAACCAATAAAACGATTACATACCCGTTATAGATGCTGTTCGCCCATTTAAATCATCCAAATCCCACAAAATATGTCCAACTTGGTATTCCGCTAAACATTGCTTAAAAACTTAAAAATCACTTCCCGCGTGTCACTCTCATTTACTTTACTTATTTGTGATACTTTTGTGCGTAGTTCGGTTTCATTTCATTGCAGTTTAACTAAGAAAACAATAAAAAATAGAGGAAAATATGTTCTTGAACTCACTCGATGACAGCTGACGACAGCTGTTATACCTTTGTTTGGTGCTGCCAGATACACGAATAATTTTAGTTCCTCAAACATTCATGTCAGGACTTTATAGATAGACTATACCTACCAACTTAATGGGCTAAATAATGATTATTTTTTTAGATTCCGTCCCAGTCGATAAAAAATGGAGTGAATTGATAAGATACAATATTTTTATTATGAAGCTTGTTGAATTTGTGAGTACTCTACCTTATATCTACTGCCTGTCTTTATACTATCTGTCTCTGGTTTTACTTGCTGTCGGGTCGATAGATATTTGGCATTACTTCCATTCAAAATGTGTAGGTCTGCTAAACCAAAGATAGATGTGTTATTGAAACAATGAAAAACCTATTAATGTGCCTAGCTCCTTTCAAACGAGGTGATGCCTTGTACCTGGTCTACTACCTATGTTAAAGAAAGGTTTAAGTATAAAAGTACACATTACTTAGATGCCTATAACCTCAGTAGTTCCGTTGAAAATGTAACGAAACTACTGCAAGAAAAAATTGTGTGCCGTTACGAGCTCATCTTTTAAATTTTTTAGGTACCTACATGATTTTTATTTGTTATTTTTTATTTTATAGGGCATATCCCTCGTTATAACGGTATTGCCAATGATGATACCTAAGCCTAATGGACACATGTACTGCATTTCAACCGGTCCTACTTTAGTGATCTCTTTATTATTTATAATTCTGTACTTTAGAAGAAAAGTGCCACTGTTTATGGAAAAAATGTATTTGTTTTTCCAAATCTTATTTACATTTGGGGCATTCATTCAATGTTTTCTTTTAAACCTTGTTAAGGTTTGGCTTTGGTTAATCTACGGAGTATTTTATTTCGCATTACTTACTGCATTGTCATTGGATTTGTTTTTAATTGCCAACGAAAGGGGTTGTACTTTCAGTTGTGCTTAGTTATAGGTACTTGTTGTAAATAAATTTAGTAGATTTTTAATGTTCTTTCTATCTATTAAAGTGATATTAAAGAAGTGATTATGTGCATATTAGTACAAATATTATTTATTAACCAATTTAATTTTTACTATTTCATTCTAGTAGCAAAAAAATCGGAAAAAAAATATCATGACTCACATCACTAGACAATGACCTTGACCTTTTGACAGTTGTTTACAAGGGTCAAGCTGGAGTTTATTATTTTTATAATTTTTAGGTTTTACGATAGTATAAAAACCTAGGGATAACTTGTGAGCTATTTAAGGCAATAATAGTATGAAATCTTTCAAACATCACGACAAGTATTCATAGGTCGCCTGAACGGAATAGTATAGGTAAGGTTATAAAGTTATCGTGACAAAACATACAATAGAATTATTATTTTTAGGTAATATCAATGCTCCTAATGATAATCCCCTTCGTATTGCCGGATGCTGGTACCATGCACTGCCTGGCCATCGCCCCTACGCTCGTTCTATCAGTTATGTTCCTTATCTTGTACTTGGTGGACCAAGTGCATGATCTAGCCGAGCAATTGTACATTTCCATACAAATAGGGTTCAATATCATAGCTCTCATCACTGCGACAATATCTAAAACAACATCCGCCCCTCTCTACGTTCTATTCTACTTCCATATGCTTGTCGCGCTTTGTATTGATGAGTACTATGTTATAAAGGAGAGAGGTTGTGCGTTGCTACATTAATAATAAATTTTCCATTGAGTTATACTTATGCTTATTATTCTGTAGATTATTTGATAAAGATGATCTTGTAGGCATTCAAAATATATGTAAAAACTATGAAAAAAGATGGTACTAGATGGTCCGTATCTTACTTTTAGGTAGTGGCCCTGCTTCTCAACATAATCCCACATGTTGTGCAGCCGGTGGATGTGTACTACTGCCTCGTCGCAGGACCAACCTTAATGATATCTCTCCTTATAATGGTGCTGTACATTGTGGACCAAGTACAGTATGAAGCGGAGCTATATTACGTTATCATTGAAGTTATTATAACATTTCTCGCTTTAGTTCATCTATTCTGGGTTGGTAAAATGACTGGAGCTATTTACGGGCTCTTTTATATAGATCTGCTTATTGCATTTTGTATGGACATCTATTATATGCAGAAAGAACGAGGATGGACATTCTAAATAATGATAAAACAACTGATAAGATTTTCCTGTTGTGCCAACCACAATAATGTACTTCAAATGTTTTATACACTGTGTTAGAACAGTCATGTTGTTAGTTACAAAGTTGTACAAGTGTTTTATGAAAAGAATAATGAAAGTGACTCTGTGTGAACTTTTCTGGACAGTTTTACTACTATTCTTTGTGATGCTATTATGGTCTTGGGGTTTTGATAAAAGGACATTAAAACCAGATATTCCTATTATCTTGTGGTGGACTGAGGGTTTTCCAAAAACTACAGCTACAAGACTCTGTTCAAATAACTTTCAGTGTGTAGTGGAGAGTGAAAGAAACTTAAGTGACATTCATAAAGTGCAGGCATTTTTATTTTATGGCAGTGAAATTAATATACGTGATATGCCGAAACGGAGACCTGAGGATGTAGTTTGGGGTCTATACCATGAAGAATCGCCAAGAAACGTAGAAGTGTTAATGCATGAATCTGTGCTAAAGTTATTCAACTTTTCTTCAACATACAATAGACAAAGTGATGTCCCTTTTCCGTTGCAGCATTTAGACTCTTTTGATACTATAACATCAAAACAGTTTTATATAGAAACCTCAGACAAAAATGCTTACCTTAAAGAAATTGCTCCCATTTTATACTTGCAAAGTGACTGTGAGACATCAACGGAGAGAGATTTATATGTTAAAGAGCTAATGAAATACATCCATGTAGATTCTTATGGGGCATGTTTAAATAACAAAAAGTTGCCTGAGAAGTTTGCTGGGGATTATCTGAACAATTTGGATGAAGAAGAGTTTTTGAAGTTCGTAGCTAGATACAAGTTTGTTGTGGCTATAGAGAATGGTGTATGCATGGATTATGTGACTGAAAAATTCTGGAGAGCAATCAAAGTAGGCAGTGTTCCTATTTACTTTGGCTCACCTAATGTAAAAGACTGGTTTCCGAATGAAAAATCAGCGATATTACTAGAGGACTTCCCTACACCTAAAGTTATGGCTGACCATATGAATAAGCTGCTCAAAGATGACGATTTGTATGAAACATATTTAGAACATAAAGTAAAGCAAGTAATTACAAATAGAAAACTTAAAGAGGAGTATAAAGAAAGGCCCTATCAAACTGATGCTTTGAAAACTGTTGAAATATTCGAATGTTTTGTATGTGAGAAGTTGCATAGAAGACTAAATGGGGATCTTAAAATCAATCTTGTGACTAAACATCATTATGATTGCCCTAAGCCACCATCGGCTTTAACTTTAAATGAGAATCCAACTAATAGTTGGGTTCAAAGTTGGGAATACAACCAAGGAAATGCACTAAAAATATACAAACAAATAATGAATGTATAATTTTATAATTTGAAAGTTAAATATATTTTATTTACATTTTGTATTGTTCTGTTATTGACACACAGCATCAAGCGGTGAAACTGGATGCACTTGGTAATGTAGACCTCTTTTGATAACATGCGGGATTTTCTTTGGGACCATTCTGCAAAATAAAAACATGATTAAAACGTCTTGAAACTGGCGGTTTATCTGTGACTCAGTCTATTTAAAATCTTGAAATAAGTATTAATTAACAAAAATATCATTATACTTACGAAATACAATCGATGATTGGGCAGACAGACAGGCAGAGCGTGCAACCAGTACAATCGTCTGTCACGAGAGGAATGTGAGTTTGCGGGTCAAATCTGAAAATTATTTTTAACATTAATCTAACTGTATTTGAAAGGCCCATTAAACAATATCAAATGAGCGCTTTCTGCGCTTTAAAATGTGAATAGATTTTGGAAGAAGAAATGCGGCTCGCTTCGCTTGCAAATTACTAAACTCGCTTCACTCACTGTTCTGTGTCTATCTCTGCCCTAATAAGGTCCTTGAAAGCTTATTCTCTATTATCATTATCAGTCACTAGATAAATTTTACTGTAGCCTCTAAGTGCTGTAGAGATTTTCTCAGATCTTTGGATATCTATTTCAGTTTTTTACAAGCGAGCAATAAAAAATTGCGACTGGTTGCAATCGCTATGTTTTCTTTTACAGTTTATGAGCTATGTGTATTATTCATCCATTGATTATCGGCCGATTTTATGGTTGAATTTCGCACTATTTTGAGGTATACTTACTCAATTGCCTGATATCCTGAGTCAGCACATGCCATGTAGCATTTACCGCAGTTTATACACATGTCCTGAGAAACAGAGATAAATAATGTTATTTTACTAACATTGTGTTCTTAGTTGAGACCTTCATGTGTTAACTTTGTTTTATATGCATTACGTGCCTATTGTGAGTTTATGTTATCTCGCTGTCATTTTGTAGGTAACATATTTCAAGTGTTTAAACATGAAATTAAATAAGATCACGACTATATCCCAGAGTGTGGTAGACATTTCTTTATACAATACACTAAACACTAGGTCTTTATGTATAGGATCCTTTTTGAAAATGTCCAAAGGGGTAGGCAGAAAGGTATCGTGATAAATAAACGTATAGTTATGTCGTTATGTTTTATAAAACTTAGGTCCATACTTACATCGTCAATAAGAGCGACAACTTGCTTCGTATTATCCAAATGCTTGTAAGTCCCAACCCTTGGCAATGCTTCGCCTAACACATCCTGTATCTTAGGCACTTCTGTAGCACTATTTACGCCATTCGTCAAGTAAGTCTGAACCGTGTTGTCTTGCAATATGTCCGAATTTAGCCTAATTTCGTGTAGTTGTTCTTCGCGCTTTTGGTTGTAGGGACCGAAGTGAGCAAGTACCTGAAAAAATAATAAATTATGTTACGAGTGGGTACATAAACAATGTAACACGGAAGGTTCTAAATATTAAAAATTAAAATGACCTCCTACGCTCGAATGGCTGGACGAATTCGGCTAATTTTGATCGTAAAATATTTGTAGAAGTTCAGGGAAGGTTTAAGAGGAAATAAAATAAATTAGGTATGCAAAAAAACACAAAAAAACTATGGAGGTACGAAATTCGCTGGGTCAGCTAGTATTAGATAAATGAATAATCCTTTCCATAAGAAAAATGTAACAAAAATGTATGTGTGTGTAGTGTAATGTAAACCTTAATCAACTGCATAACTCACCTTTCCATCATCACCATACAAAGTCTGCACAGGTTTTCCCTTCTGATGTTTGAAGGTAGGCGGTGATTGTCCATTCCACCCCGACAGGCCGACAGAGCGCAGGTAAAGTAGCGCTTTCAAACCAGTTATGTAGTCTTCAACTACTGTGAAGTCTTGGTTTTGGACTGCGCTGCAAATCTGTTGGAAATTACGACAGTTATTTACTTATATTAGGCCTTCGTATATTGTGAATGTTTTCGATTTTTCATGTAAAATAAACGTTACCACGCTGTTTATTTTAATTTATATCAAAGTTACTCTGGTGATAATATTAATAAATATTTAAATTATATTTAATAAGTAATTTATATTTATAACCTACGGACATCCGTGCATTGCTTATAGAATTAGGGCATAAGTATTCGTTATTCGTGTAAATTATGTCTGAGCTAACAGTTTTCAAACGTTACCCTAAACGATTAAAAGTTTAAAAGTTTTAAACACTTAAAAGTTTGAGTGAGTAAATAGAGGTCGAAGTGATCCATGAGATGAGATCCTACTGAAATAAATACTTTTTTCTTTCTTGAGTGAGTGAGTGAGTAAGTGAGTGAGTGAGTATTACCTGTACAATCTATAACGTAAAAAAAACGGAGATGGTGATTTTCAAAGCGGGAAAAGGTCCTGAGAATGTACCGAAAATCCACATTAACGGACAGCCTGTAAAAGTTGTAGAGCGGTTCAGGTACCTTGGCCATATCCTTACTCCCGGCTTAAAGGATGATGAAGATATCGAGAGACAACGCAGATCATTGTGTATAATAGGGAACATGATTGCTAGAAAGTTCTACAAAGCATCGCCTGACGTGAAGATTACACTCTTCAAGTCATTCTGTCAGTCGTTTTACACCTGTCAACTTTGGACGGACTATACCAAAAAGGCGCACAGCTGTTTAAGAGTAGCGTACAATAATATATTCAGGCACTTGATGGGGTTGAGGCGATATTGTAGCGCCTCCGAAATGTACGCGGAAGCCCACGTTGACTCATTTAACGCAATTCAACGGAAACGAATAGCCTCGTTCATGTCCAGAGTTGACAGGTGTAACAACTCGATTGTTAGAAGTCTTGCTGACAGATTGTTGCAGACGGCGACGTACAGCCGCTGGGTGGAGCTTACCACCTAAAATATAAGTTTGTGTGAGTAGGTATGACGGTTAATTATTTCAATTTAATTTTAATTTTTGTTAGTTTTATCTGTATCTTTTTTTTTGTAAATTATTAATGTAATATGGACCATGTGTCTGATTTAAAAAATAAAAAAAAAATAAAATAAAAAAAAAAAAAATAGGCGCGCCGCACATACTAAACAGCAGCGCGTATTCCGCCGAGTCAATCCCGCCTATGATACCGAGGATAGGGAAGCCGGGAAGCTTATTGCCGATCGTGGAAACTGCCTTCAAAGTTTCAAACCCATGGGGCGGGTCGCGTTACCGTATGTTGAGTGAGTGAGTGAGTGAGTGAGTATTACCTGTACAACAGGCGCGCCGCACATAATAAACTGCAGCGCCGATTCCGCAGAGTCAATTCCGCCGATGCCGAGGATAGGGAAGCCGGGTAGCTTATTTCCGATCGCGGAAACTGCCTTCAAACCCATGGGACGGGTCGCGTTGCCTGATACACCGCCGTATGTTGTATGCTTTTCTACACCTGGAACGCAATCAGCCGTTTTATTTACTGGGCAACCCAGCTTTCGGTTTCCATTGCCCGAAAACATGGATAAAGGTTTTTGCTCACTATCCCGTATCATACCATCACCGAAGTAGGAACGTGTCAGGCAAAAATATAGATATTATTTGTATTGAAAATTATGAGTTCATCATTCACTAAACAGTTCCGTTACCGAACAGCACCTATTACCACTACCGAAGAAACGGAGTGAAATCAATGTTCGAGATGAGGTACCAGTGCTATTACCCACCGATTTCAATACGCGATTAAGTCCTGATAATATTTATAAACAGATAGATAGATAAGAAACCATACCAACAGCAGGCCAAGGCGTAGCGTCAGGCCGAACAGTCATCAGTCCGGACACAGTGTTGATAGCTGACACACCGCTCGCGCCGCCAGCGTGCGCGGCTGACGCTATGCTGACTATATCCGTGATGTTGGGCGTCAGCTTCACGAGGAACCTAGCTGTAGGTCTAACTAAATAAAAACAAAGGACCTTACCCACAGCAGGCCAAGGTGTAGCGTCAGGCCGAACAGTCATCAGTCCGGACACAGTGTTGATAGCTGACACGCCGCTCGCGCCGCCAGCGTGCGCGGCTGACGCTATGCTGACTATATCCGTGATGTTGGGCGTCAGCTTCACAAAGAACCTAGCTGTAGGTCTAACTAAATAATAAACAAAGGACCTTACCAACAGCAGGCCAAGGTGTAGCGTCAGGCCGAACAGTCATCAGCCCGGACACAGTGTTGATAGCTGACACGCCGCTCGCGCCGCCGGCGTGCGCGGCCGACGCTATGCTGACTATATCCGTGATGTTGGGCGTCAGCTTCACGAAGAAAGGAATCTTTATGGCTTTGCGGACCCATTCAGATATACCCTTTACTAAGACTGGGTCCTGGTGAACAGAATAGGATATGTGAATCATAAAAACTGAGATCTGGGGGCTTTGTTCTTTGTCACTCGAATAAAAAGATGGCAATAGGTTTTGCGGCCACTTGAGCTAGGAAGTTTATACAGTAGGTTTAGCAGACGTTTAAGCTATTAAGTTTATACGAAAGCTTTCGGCTCGTACCTCAAAAGTTTACTCGTTTGTTTGTTCGCATGAGCAAGTGGCCAACTCTGCTGGCGGTGTTTTTAGGCCGCCTAAAGGCATCCGTGATGGCTTAACGACTTTAAAAGCCGGTACCGACAATTTACCGTGCTCGAAAGCCACTTGCGGTCACACATCCAAGTTGTGACCGCTCAGAACGTTGCTTAACTTCAACAATATCAAGAACGCCTTAGCAAGATTCGCCACGGGTGCGTTATAAAAAGTTTACTGAATGAGGATTGAGGGTAGTTCAAAACTATGAAACAAACACCGGCCGCAGTGCTTTTAACATTTTTTATGTCATGAAACTTATATTTACCTGTCCACAAGCTAGGCCCATGCCAGACTCCCCCATTCCATGAGGACAGGATAAGTTCAGTTCTAAGGCGTCTGCCCCTGAGGCTTCTGCTTGTTGGGCCAACTCCGTCCAATCTGCTTCGTTGTATGAACACATTATCGACGCAATCACCACCTGGTGAAGATCATTTTGGTTTCAATTCAAGATAATTTGTTAAAACATGAAATACTTATGAATAAAGTCACAGATAATTGGTACCTAATGATTATAAATCGGTTGTGAAATTTACTGCAATGTGACCCTTACCGCAGATAGGTATCCTTACTCATGATTATTTAGACGGCTATTTAATTAGTATGAGTTTTCTCCAACTAAGCAACTTACTGCTTGTGTTATTGTTATATATTTAGGTGTAGAGAAAAACACCCAGACTCGGATCAAATATCCGCAGAACAAACAATCTTTGGGGCCTTTGGGGATTGAACCTGCAACCTCCGCGTCTCAGGCGGGCCTTCGCCCACTGCGCCACAATATTCACACGAAATGTCGTCTTACCTTACTAGGAAAGTCCCTCTTCAGTTCAGTGATACTCTGGCACCAGTAAGCGGCACATTTCTCTGATATCAGCTCGATGTTCAGGAACGAACCTTGCCCTGGTCCGTAGTTTTCTCCTGACGTCACCCCTCGTACTATACGCGGTGATACGTTGGTCACTAAGTCCTGGGGAATAAGGTCTATATCTGAATGGTTTTTTATTATTCTTAGGGCAGTAACTTCGTTTGAGCTAGTGGCTAACTCTGGTCATGGAATTTTTTAGCATCACTACCAGGGACCGGTTTAACATGCACGGAACTTTTAAAGCCAATAGCCATATATCCAAATTGAGACCGCTCTGAATTCAGAAACTTAGAAAGATCCGAGGAGTCCCTAGATAATGTAGAAAGTGTGTGATAAGAGTTTAATATCTACCTTGTCCAGCAATGTTCAGTCCAAAGAAATCCTGCATATTCGTTAAGGAGTCCCTAGAAAATGTAGCAAATTATGAGGCTTAATATTTACCTTGGCGAGGCGAATGGCAATCACGAAGGGAGGCCTATGCCCAGCAGTGGGTTAAAAATGGCCGATGATTATGATGAATTACCTTATCCAGTCCAAAAGTCTTGGTGACCACAAACCCCCAGCCCTGTTCGAACGCCCGTCGGATCATAGCGGCGCTAGTAGTCGGCGGCGCGCTGGCCAGTCCAAGCGGGTTCTCGAACCGAATGCCGCATACATCCACTGATATATCCAGGTCTTAGGGCAGTAACTTCATAATGAGCTAGTAGCTAACTCTGGGTATACCTAGAAGATTGTATCCTTACCTTATCCAGTCCAAAAGTCTTGGTGACGACAAACCCCCAGCCCTGTTCGAACGCCCGTCGGATCATAGCGGCGCTAGTAGTCGGCGGCGCGCTGGCCAGTCCAAGCGGGTTCTCGAACCGAATGCCGCATACATCCACTGATATATCCAGTTCTTAGGGCAGTAACTTCATTATGAGCTAGTAGCTAACTCTGGGTATACCTAGAAGATTGTATCCTTACCTTATCCAGTCCAAAAGTCTTGGTGACGACAAACCCCCAGCCCTGTTCGAACGCCCGTCGGATCATAGCGGCGCTAGTAGTCGGCGGCGCGCTGGCCAGTCCAAGCGGGTTCTCGAACCGAATGCCGCATACATCCACTGATATATCCAGGTCTTAGGGCAGTAACTTCATTATGAGCTAGTAGCTAACTCTGGGTATATCTAGAAGATTGTATCCTTACCTTATCCAGCCCAAAAGTCTTGGTGACCACAAACCCCCAGCCCTGTTCGAACGCCCGTCGGATCATAGCGGCGCTAGTAGTCGGCGGCGCGCTGGCCAGTCCAAGCGGGTTCTCGAACCGAATGCCGCATACATCCACTGATATATCCAGTTCTTAGGGCAGTAACTTCATTATGAGCTAGTAGCTAACTCTGGGTATATCTAGAAGATTGTATCCTTACCTTATCCAGCCCAAAAGTCTTGGTGACCACAAACCCCCAGCCCTGTTCGAACGCCCGTCGGATCATAGCGGCGCTAGTAGTCGGCGGCGCGCTGGCCAGTCCAAGCGGGTTCTCGAACCGAATGCCGCATACATCCACTGATATATCCAGTTCTTAGGGCAGTAACTTCATTATGAGCTAGTAGCTAACTCTGGGTATATCTAGAAGATTGTATCCTTACCTTATCCAGCCCAAAAGTCTTGGTGACCACAAACCCCCAGCCCTGTTCGAACGCCCGTCGGATCATAGCGGCGCTAGTAGTCGGCGGCGCGCTGGCCAGTCCAAGCGGGTTCTCGAACCGAATGCCGCATACATCCACTGATATATCCAGTTCTTAGGGCAGTAACTTCATTATGAGCTAGTAGCTAACTCTGGGTATATCTAGAAGATTGTATCCTTACCTTATCCAGCCCAAAAGTCTTGGTGACCACAAACCCCCAGCCCTGTTCGAACGCCCGTCGGATCATAGCGGCGCTAGTAGTCGGCGGCGCGCTGGCCAGTCCAAGCGGGTTCTCGAACCGAATGCCGCATACATCCACTGATATATCCAGTTCTTAGGGCAGTAACTTCATTATGAGCTAGTAGCTAACTCTGGGTATATCTAGAAGATTGTATCCTTACCTTATCCAGCCCAAAAGTCTTGGTGACCACAAACCCCCAGCCCTGTTCGAACGCCCGTCGGATCATAGCGGCGCTAGTAGTCGGCGGCGCGCTGGCCAGTCCAAGCGGGTTCTCGAACCGAATGCCGCATACATCCACTGATATATCCAGTTCTTAGGGCAGTAACTTCATTATGAGCTAGTAGCTAACTCTGGGTATATCTAGAAGATTGTATCCTTACCTTATCCAGCCCAAAAGTCTTGGTGACCACAAACCCCCAGCCCTGTTCGAACGCCCGTCGGATCATAGCGGCGCTAGTAGTCGGCGGCGCGCTGGCCAGTCCAAGCGGGTTCTCGAACCGAATGCCGCATACATCCACTGATATATCCAGTTCTTAGGGCAGTAACTTCATTATGAGCTAGTAGCTAACTCTGGGTATATCTAGAAGATTGTATCCTTACCTTATCCAGTCCAAAAGTCTTGGTGACGACAAACCCCCAGCCCTGTTCGAACGCCCGTCGGATCATAGCGGCGCTAGTAGTGGGCGGCGCGCTGGCCAGTCCAAATGGGTTCTCGAACCGAATGCCGCATACATCCACTGATAGATCCACGTCTTAGGGCAGTAACTTCATTATGAGCTAGTAGCTAACTCTGGGTATACCTAGAAGATTGTATCCTTACCTTATCCAGTCCAAAAGTCTTGGTGACCACAAACCCCCAGCCCTGTTCAAACGCCCGTCGGATCATAGCGGCGCTAGTAGTGGGCGGCGCGCTGGCCAGTCCAAGCGGGTTCTCGAACCGAATGCCGCATACATCCACTGATATATCCACGTCGTCTATAGGAGTGTGGAACTTTGGAAGCTCTATGGGTGCGTCGAATGAGATACCCTGGAATGAATGAAAATACTTTATTGTACACAGAAAGGAACTTATGAACTACAAATCCTTAAAATAATTGTATAATGGGCGGTCTTATCGCTAAGAAGCGATTTCTTCCAGACAACCTTAGGATGGAAAGAAATCGATGGGATGGTAGGCATGGGATACCCTGGAATGTTAGGTGTTGTTGAGTAGAATATCTTCTTCTTCTTCTTCTTAGCCATTTTCAACCCTATGGGTGTAGGCCTCCTTCATAATATGCCATTCTTTTCGGTTTTGTGCAGTTTCAATCCATTTTACTCCAGCTGTTCTTTTGATGTCATCATCCCAACGCATTTGCGGCCTTCCTCTTGGGCGTGTTTCATCCCATGGTCTCCATTCGGTTAGTGTTTTGCACCACGAGTCTTGCTTTCTGGCGACGTGACCAGCCCATTAAGAATATAAAGAGAGAGTAGAATATAAAGTAGGTAATATATTACCTACTTTATATCACATTAAAATGTACAGTCTTATAAGCTATAGCTTATAAGACTGTACATTTTAATGTGATTCTTGCGGTCTTTCAGAAATAAACACATATTTTTTTCTTTCTCATTAAATAGTATTTTAATTGTAGAAAGAGACCACGGACCTCTGATCCTGAACACCTCTTTTGCTTCATTCACTCTCATACATTTTTCATACACGCCGGTTTTGACTTGGCCCTTTTCCAAAATGTCACCAATTTGGTCCAGGTATGATCGTCTAGGTCTTCCCCTTCCAGCTGTTATTACTGTTATTCACATTCGCCTTACTAATAGCATGACCCAGCTTCGCACGGGTGTACTAATGAAACTACCGGGATAAAATATAGCATATGTTACTCGTGGTTAATGTAGCTCTCGAAAGGTAAAAGAATTTTTCAAATCGCTCCAGTACTTTTTGAGCCTATTCATTACCATACAAACAAAGTTTTTCTCTTTATAATATTAGAGTCTTATTCATAAAAACTTGACAATTTAATACAGGTTTATAGAACGTTTTTTTCTTATATGTCAACGAAAAGAGATAGCAACAGATTTAATATGCGTTTTAGCTAATACAGGTTTACTGGTCGAATATGCATAAGGGGGTTAGTATAGACACTAACATAGTTACATAACACTAACAACACTAACCTGTAGATAACAGTGCATATACCAAGCGGCTGTTTTCCCATCGTTGACAGATTCGACTGTGGTCTCGGCGACCCCGGCCAAGTCACCACCAATAAACACTTGAGGGTTAGAAGTACTCTGCATGGTCTTATCGTCCACTTCGGGCAGGCCCCAGCGGTTAAGCTTCACGCCGGTCATGGCGTCTTTTACTATAAGAAAATACACGAAGATGAGGAAGATATAAGCCGCGCCACGTAAAAAGAACGATGGGGTGAACGGGAGGGGGTGTGTTTGTCTAGTCTCAATAACCTAATTATCTATCCTTGATTTTGCTTAGGTACCTACTGGTGGTAGATATTTGTTATTTGTGCATGGAAGTAATGACAAATATCTACCCACAGTAAGCAAAACATTATACAGGTAATTAAGACTGTCTGTTAATAATATTACCATCAGTTTCATACAGTCCCGAGCCGAACGCTGATATGATGAAGTTAGCTTTCAACTGCAACACTTGTTCTTCATCCTCAATCCATTCACCATCGTCCAGCTGTTCGGTACGGCACATGCGGAGACCTGTGATCTGGAAATTATATTTAAACTAGCAGCACGTCCCGGCTTCGCACGGGTGTACTAATGAAACTATTGGGATAAAATATAGCCATCCCGACAGTCCACTCCACCACATCGGTGAAACAATTTTTGAAATCGGCTGAATAGTTTCGGAGATTACATCACAATAAACAAACCAACATTACCTTATAATATTATTGTATAGAAGTGGAATGCAAACAGCATTTGGTTCTAAATGTTGCTTTTGATGAATTATTATTCAAACTTACCTTTCCATCTTTCACGATAACTTCTCTCGGCGACATGAATGGTACAAACTCGCATTTTTCTTCTTTAGCTAAATCAACCTGGAAATAACGTTTAAAGATAACATTTATGATATTATAAAACAAACAGTAAAAAAAAACTATAAATATAAAATGAAAATTATTATTTTTACTAGTATTTTACCATAATATAACGAGTGAGTGTAAAAAGATCACTATTCAAAACGTAAGGGATACCCCCCAAAAGCACTAAACGTCAGATACCTACCCGAAAGAAAATTATAAGCCGAATAATTTTACATACTCATATTGCTTTTGGGCTGTACCATTTACCTTTTGTTTGGTATTTTTACACCCTAAGATAGATTACCTCTTCAGGCACCGCTCGTATGTTTCCAAAGCCCTTCCTAAACACGACGTAGACTCGTTTAGCCCCACAGCGAAGGGCCGAGGTCGCGCAGTCAAAAGCCGTGTCTCCCGCGCCCAACACTATCACATTACCAGATAGGGACGGAAGGGATGTCTTACACGAACACATGCCTGGAAGAACGATTCTTCTATAATCATACACTATAATGAATGAAATAAAAAACAAGTGAAGGCAGCGAACTCATTCATTCATTAATTTCTAGCATGAACGAATTTTACACGAACACATTATGTATTACACACATATTACTCGTAATAAGTAAAAAAATTAAAGATTAGAGGAATAGAAGCTGGTTTTAAACGTAGACAGCTGTATCACACTTTTTTAACTAATATTATAAAGAGGAAAACTTTGTTTGTTTGTTTGTTTGTTTGTTTGGTTGTAATGAATAGGCTCAAAAACTACTGGACCGATTTTAAAAATTCTTTCACCATTCGAAAGCTACATTATCCACGAGTAACATAGGCTATATTTTATCCCGGTAGTTTCATTAGTACACCCGTGCAAAGCCGGGACGTGCTACTAGTCAATAATATATTTTTAAGTTCCCTATTTCGTTTTCGATTTTATTTTTATCATGAGAAAGAGTGAACAAAAAATAAAACTTTTGTAGAAGAACCTTCTAAAATATTTACCTCGTTTACTGCCCATAGAAACAAGCGGCAAGAAATCCTTGCTGGTAAAGAAACCCATCTCTTGTTTCAATCCTTTGAATATGGGGACGCTCTTGGGCTCAGGCAGCCCGATACCGAGGAATACGGCTGCATGACCGTCTTTCAGAAGACCCTGGAAATAAAACATGTTCAATATGTTCATAATAAAATTAATTGCATTTATGTCAAACATTTTAATATTTTGAGTTGTTGTGAACTTCTTTCACAACAGTACATCAGACTTTACCTGTACAGTGAGATCCTTAGTAGACAGCTTCCTTCCCGTAACGAATTTAACTCCAAGGTTCTTGACCAAATCCACTTCATACTGAACCACATCGAAGGGCAGACGGTATTGGGGTATCTCTGCAGCGCTAAAAATATAGGTTTATTTTTATTTTATTTATTTATTCAGAACATAATACACGAAACAGATTACAAAAGGAACGAAGAAAACTGCAAAAGTTAACAAAGACCCCTTTAGACCTTAAATAGTTTGTACTCACCTCAATCCTCCCAAGTACCGTTCCTTCTCATAGACAGTAATGTCCGTATACCCAAGTCTTGCTAGGAAGCAAGCACAGCTGATACTGGCCGGACCTCCACCAATCAGAGCCAGCTTCTGACTGCCGCCTTTGGGAAGTGGCTTTCTGTTTGGGTCTAGGGTTTGCGGGATACCCATTTTCATAAAGGTCTGGAAATTGATTGAATGAAACTAATCTGTGAAGATGACTGAAAATCTGAGGCCCTATTTGGAATTAACGAAATAGACTAACCCCGTCATTCATAATAATAGATTTATAAGATCCTATAAGACTGCTAAATCTGTTACCATGCCATTTCAACGACCTTCAAATTACATCTGATATAAAACCTAGAGGCAATATTAAAAATTTTTCGAAGATTTCTCATTAAATTCTCAAAAATATTTAACGGATCCACCACAGGACTCCCAATAAATATCCAAATTCGGTTCACTATTGGCGGAATAATCGCTGAACCGCTAAATTATATTTAAAAAATCGATTAAAACGTAGTGTTACTTACTTCAACAGCGAAATGCTGCAGCCCTCCGATATTGATAGCGCCCTCCTCACTCGCGTGGAGATTGCATCCTCCTACACAGAGGTCGCTGGTCGGACACACCATGCCGCAGGTCAGGCCTAGCGGGTTGTCTGAGAGAATAGCCTTGGCAGCTCCATAGTAGTTCTGATGGAATAATAACCCTGTTACTTTGTTAGCGAAAAATAATAACAGTCAGCAAAAACGATGCGGCAACAACTGCGGGAGACCTTTGCCCAGCAGTGGGAAATGGGCAAAAAAAACAAAAAAATACTGGGTAAGTATAAAACTGTTTATTTGTTTGAACCAGTCTAAGCCTTTTTTAGGGTCTATATTCTGTGTTGAGTGTGTGCTATTTTAGTGAATTAATATTTGTCTATTTCTATGTCTACTTTGTTCCTTTAACTATTTAGAAACAAAACATTTTTAATGGAGTTAGATACAGTTCTCAAACTGCAAGAACTGCAAGAAGCAAGCAGACAGATATCAGCTACAAACTTACCTTGGTACAAAAGTAAGTAATTTACCTTGGTAGAAATGCTAGAGATAAAACTCTTGACATCTATCTGTGTAGGGCACGACTTCTGGCACGGTGCGTCCGCGCATTTCAGACAACGAGCCGCCTCCTTCAGAGCCCCGCGCTCTGATAGTGTCGTATGCTTTATATCGTCGAAGTTCTTCGATAATGTTGGACATGTCTGTGAAAATGTTGTTGTTTTAGATTAATAAAAAAACTTTATAAGCTAAGAGAGCTTTCTAAGAGTTTAGAGAGTTCACTTTAAAAACTATAGTGAGTGGACATTGTTATGATCACACGGGAAATTACTCATGTAAAAATATTGTCGAATTAAATCAACAATTTTTTTTACGTGAATTAAAATGTAATAGATACGTGAGTTATTTCTCGTGTGATTATATGTTTTAAGATTTTCTTGCTTTGGAACAATCAGCTTGTAAGATAACGCCGAAGGGGTCCGATACCGGAATCAAATATTTTTTCTTTCTTAAGAAATTCATCAGTTATAAGTCTAATTGTTCATGATTAGTCTAATCACAACAATGCTAAAAATAAATATAGCTTTTTTGTAGCACTCAATTATGTTAGGGCATTAAAGGCGCTGAACCTTCTGAACACAGAACATAATACTCAAGAGCCAAAAACAATGTAATTACTTATCACAGCACGTGTTATACTCGTAATTTGACCTCCTAGTGCTAAACAGAAAACAAAACGCGTAATGCAAGAACGATTACATCCAACATCATCAGGGTCAACTATGATAAGCAGAGACGTTGTCGCTGGCCTTACTTTCAATTTCTCCAATCCCTTCTGGTTTTGTTTTCATGAATTAAACTTCCGCCTGCAGTAACGTGCGTTGGAACAGGCAATATGCCTACGCCTATACTCTGTTCACAGAGTCGATCGAATAGGGAGAAAAATAAACGCATTATGTAGGTATTTAACACAATAATCAAAATATAAAACTTTTAAGAAATTCTTAACTTTTTCTTAACTTCTAAGAACGCAAGCTTCGTTACGAGCGCTTCTAAGGTCTACATTAAGCATCCGTCATACAACTAATTTCTTATAAATTATCTATCTTATAACTTACTGTGCATTTCCTATCGGCATTCCTCTTCCAATGCTGTTTGTTCTTCTTGGTCTGTGCTGATGGCACCAGGTTGGTGTAGGGTTTGGTTGTTGGATTCAACCGCAGCAGATTCTGAAATAGACTTTGAAATTGTTAGCCTTCTCTTTGAAGTTGTTGACCAGTTATATAAATTACATAAAATGCCCGCGTAATTCATTATTTTTACTCACATATTTATTGGTCTTCGTTTTTCTGAAGAAAAAATGTTATACCAATGAGTTTTTTAACTGAAATGTTAGTAAGTATTATGTTTGCATAGCTACTATAAAGTTAGTAGCTATATTAAGAACTATCTCATATATAAACGGTACTCGTAAGTTTCATTGATATCCACAAACCCAGTATTATCTAAATATCAAATTTTGGTGTGTAAGTATATATAAATTACAGCTTATTTTAGAAGCATTTAATGATAACCCTTCGATAAACTTTTAAAAGCAAAACACGAAAACAAGTTTTTATGATTAAATAAAAACTATTTTATTTATTTTCACAAACTAATCTACAACATTAATTTAAAGAATAACAAAATACTTTAGGCTCAAGGACAGTCAAACGATCTACATCTGTAGATCTGTACTGTACTATCTAGTTCAACTAATCCAGCTCAAATAACTGCCATTCCTGGCTGTGTAACCAAACACAATGTCAAATAAAATTAAATATCTTCATTGTTCCAAGGTAGTTTGTAGCTATTGTATCCGCGATCTCAATATAGGCAAACTAGTTACTTATATTTATGCTGGGTCTAAGGACCGTATTCAGAGTCCATACTCAAGCGTGAATCGTGTCTCAGCGGTCTCACTCGGTGGAGAGAACTGCCAAATCGATGCTTGAGTTGAGACTTAGTCTTAGTATTGATTCTGAATATGTCGAGCATTGTGTAGTGTTCTTTCATAAAAATAGTTTACAATGTAAAATACCATGCCATATTTGGATATGTAAACTTTACATATCCAAATATGGCATGGTATTTTTTGTTTGATACTAAGTATTATATTTTGAAATTTAATTAATTTTGTAATTAACGTGAGTTTGGGCCATATCATTTTGTTATAATTATTATCAATAATCAGAGTATTTCTGACTTACTTTATCTGCAAAGATAATATTATCTTAAAACTCTCGTAGTTACGAAGTCCACAAGCACCTTTAGCCCAGGCGCGCACTAGGCAGCCAGGCTGCGGCAGCCAGGCTGCGGCAGCCAGTAAAACATATGACGTTGTATAGGAGCCCGCGCACTAGGCAGCCACGAAATCTCGGCTGCAGCAGCCAATAAATCTCGGCTGCAGCAGCCACGTCATATGTTTTACTGGCTGCCGCAGCCTGGCTGCCGCAGCCTGGCTGCCTAGTGCGCGCCTAGGCTTAAGGTTAAATCATTTTAAAGTCTGGACAAATGCAAAGTTTATATAGTGTACAACCATTATTTCAGTAAACAAGTTTAGTAATAGCCAAACAGAAATTGCTCTAGCCTTGATTACAAATGATATAGACAAACTCAATCGCCATACATCACATAGCAACATACGCCGAATATAAAGTTCTTATCACTTGATAAACTGACCTCAATATCAGGCAATTCCTTGCTAAGAAGCACCTTCGACATGTTGAAGCTATATTGCGCCTTTTTCACAAAGTAATAAAGTTCACAATACGTAATAGATCTATAACGTAGCCGTGGACTGCTCACTGGCAGTGCCAAACAGCAACTGACCGTAAAACTTGTATTGAAATTGAATAGTATATGAACGTGACCATTTTAGCTAGAGCTCTGACGAATGTTCCCACAGTTTAGGAATTACGAATACTATGGCGTCAGCGTAGGTCATTGAATTCTGGTTTCTCTCATCTGTGTATGTGCTTGGTTGAATTAAATTATTTAATTGGAATCCAAGGTCGAAGTAAGATAAAACGTGTATACAGAAGTCGAAAGTTAAAATCACGTGATCTAATAATAAGGTAAGTAATTATTGACATTTTACTAATATACATTAATATTTATTGCTTTCATTCAATGATCGCTTGCGACACTACTATGAACTCTGAATACGAGCTTAAATCTCAAGCGTTTAATTTTTTTCATATCTCATGTTTATAGTGTATTTTAGAATCTTGTATCTTATATTGTCTTTTGCTAAAACAAAATTACTATTACGTAAATTACATCAATAAACAAGGTGTTACAAGATGTTTTTCAAAAGCCCAAGCAGTGGCTTTGTAGTAGAGAACTAATAAGAATAAGAAATTTGTGCTTACAGGAAAATCCCAATATTTATCTGACAATATCATCCACATCATACGAAACAAGCATACTGTAATAGAAAAATAAAACAAACATTTGAACAGTTAATATAAATATATTTTGAATTATTCAGAGGCTTTACAATATTTGGAAGAATTTACTCCGACAGCATTACATTTATTCCAATTTATAGTCACAGCAAATACTTTTTATAAAAATAATCTTATCCAAGCCATTTTAGTGTAAGCTGAAGTGAATATACAAAAGATATTTGTGTGATACAATATAATAAATATTAACATACAATACGATACACAATTTATAAATAATTATAACAATGGAAAGTTAACTATACACACTTTCCGATGTTTTGAGGAAGATCCGAATTTTATGTCTATTCTGGATTTATAATAAATAGAAGGAAGTTTTACTAAATATTAAAACATATATAAACTTAAAATATGAATGGAACAACCAACAAAATTGTGACAAAACATTTGACCTAAAGATAATTTTCTAATTTTCATCTGCTCATTTTTTTATAGAAAATAATAACGGATTTATCCAAGTAATGTAATATTCCAATAACCTATATTTATGAAAGTATAACCGATCGAAGCCCCCAATAAAATACTAAGTTATAATATAAAATGCAACACCAAAAATGGCGCCTCCGTTTACATTTTTTTTTGTTAAAACTATTTTTTATGTTATTTACATGCCTGTTTCTTCTAAATATTTGCATCTGAACAATACATACATTAAAACCTTATTTCTATGTTCTGTGCAATTGTTCGAGCTTTAAAAAAAAAGTATTTTTCGTCTATGGCAATACCAACGCTGTTATGCAAGCAACAACAATTGCACACATCTTAAACCAAACTTACTTGTATTACTTATATAACATTGAAATCAGGAGTGGATTTAGACAGTAATTAACTTAGTGCCATATACGTAGCAGCTGTTGCCTAAATACCGAACTCATGACATTCTCAAGACACACTCGAGGTATAAGTCGCGCCACTTAAAAAGAACGATGAGGGGAACGGGAGGGGGTATGTGATTTGCGCACAGGTCACTCGCTCACGAACCAATAGCACGCGCTAAATCAATGGTGTGAAGTGCGCCGCGTCACCCCTCCACCAATCACACCTAAGATTCCTTAAAATCGCCTACTGCACAGCTTTCCCCTGAGCGTTCTTCTTACTTGGCGCGACCTATATCATAGAATACAGCCTACGGTGCAATTAGGCGAGCGATGAACTAAAATGTATTAAAATGCTTAAAATAGAGGCCTTTCTGTACCCCCAGGTCAATTAAAGCCTAAACCCCTTATCACATTTGCGATGCCTCCCGTGATGGCTAAGCGTCATACAGCAAGTTTGCGGCAAGCGTAGCACCGCATAATGGTCTTTACCGACATTAGGTTCGATTTCTCGTGGAAGACAGTGCGAAGCAAGCTAGACTACACGCCCTTACTGTATGGCACGCTAAAACGCGATTTTATAAACCAGAAAAAGAACCAACTTCTTATTACAGTGACCGGTACAGACCTTTACTCAAATGTAGCACGTAAAGTTTCTTGCTAAGATTCCAACCGGCCATTGTATAAAGGTACGATGTTTTTTCTAGTAAGTAAAAACGCTCCAACCCGACCGAATCGAGTATGACAGAAAAATTATGTTCATCTCAATTTAATCGGTTAACTATAAGTAGTTGTGCGGATTGCAAAGAGTTCCAACCTTCGACGATATGTATTTAGGTTTATCACGTTTATAAAACTGAACTGTATTCAAAAGATCCGATGTAGTAACATCCATCTTATCCTGTTTGTAAAAACGCTTTTGCCTAAATATATACGAATAAAATGCATTCACCGTAGATTTGATTAATACATTAGAAACATCAACGGTTAATTATTCGCTTAAAAACAAATACTGTACTTAATAACACCCACTACAATACATTTAATACAACAATTATTGGGACCAAATAAAAATAACCATTATAATATTAAGCAATAAATCGAAAAATATAATCTCTGCTAAACAAATTTCAACAATTCCATTACGTGTTCAATAACATGAACAGATGTTACGACCAAACATAATTTGTACCGAAGTTTTTCAACAAGGAAGGAATGTAGCAAAGATTGAACGAAACAGCACCCAAATACTCTGATTAATATGACCATAGACAATATTTTTCTAATAAAAAAGGCAACGATTATCTATACAGCCGAATAAAGAAATCCAGCGACACGAATCAGATTAAAAAAAAAGCGATAAATAGAGGAGCTCACTCACATCGATCCACGTTAATGCGTACTTTAATAGTAAAATGTAATAACTATTTTATGCTCTTATCGCAGTCCATATATTTTACAGCACTCTATTGTGTTGGTATCATGTAGACGGATGGTTGGTGCGTTTATAGAAAGCTGTTGCACTGGCTTCGACGTTCTACACTATCTGAAATAATTCATTTAATGATTAGACAATGGAGCAATAGATATTAAGGACTACTTGGGCGATATTGAGTTGTATTTATGTAAGTTTATCGTTCGAACCGCTAATATCTACATATAATTAGTTACTTATTTTTGATTGCAGACAAGACCTAAACGCCGCTAAAGGGGCCGCAAAAATCAAACACCAAAAATAGCCCGAAGAAAAAAGGAGTCATTTCAATGTTCGAGATGAGGTATCTGGGGGGTTAAAAAGGCCGTTCGAGCATTTATCCAAAATTCAAAATCAACCAAAATTTGGTAAAACGAATCAATTTAAGCCATTCTACAAAATTTTGGTGAAACTGCTAAACAATTCATGAAATTGATGCACCTTATGAATTAATTGTTAGCAGAAATGCTCGAACTGCCTTTTTAACCCCCCTTTACTTATGTAATCTGTGGTAGGTACCAGAGTGTTTAAAGCAGTTGGCATCGCTTGGTGTTTTTGACCGGCGGTAGAGGGCACAGTACTGCGCGGATCGCCTCGTCGAATACAGTCTTGAGTCCCTTCTGCGTGAGCGCTGAGCACTCTAGATACTTCACGGCGTTGATCTCCTTAGACATGCCGAGACCCTGGCGACAATATACTCGTGTTATAACACTTTACACATTCATTAGTGGCGATACAGATGTCGCCAAAACTAAAAGTAAACTAAGCCCCGTTTCTTATAACCAACTTAGGGATAGTCGTACTTTCGCCATAACAACGTTGAAGTTTCAATGTTATTTCTTAAACTTTCGTGATCACAATTCATAATTTTGAAATATGTAAGTAAGTTCTGGCATGACTATCCCCCGCTTCACAACGAAACTCAGATGCATACTCCAGTCTGCCCGCGACCACGACTATTGTAACATAGTCTAAATAAGGTAATTAACGCGATAAAAACCTGTGTTGAAGTTTCATACATTATGTGTTGTAAAAGAAAGGCCACGGAACCTCTTGCGTAGGTCACGAATAGTTATAGAAAGACCGCATTAAGATTTTCGTTAATAATGAAATTCCTAAGTGTGGTTTAACAATAATACCTGTGTATAGGTGATAGGCGCGAGTTTCTTGTCCTTGAGCTTCTCGATGGTGTCTTTGTCTTCACGAAGATCGAGCTTCGTGCCGACGAGGATGATGGGCGTCGACGGGCAGTGATGCCGGACTTCTGGGTACCACTGGAATAATAAATTATTCATAAATATATAGATAGTTATCTACTATACTAATACAGCTGGAATATTCATTCATTCATAAATACTGATAGTTCTATACTTATATTATAGAGAGGTAATGGTTTGTTTTGACGGAGGTAATCTCCGAAACCACTCAGCTGATTTCAAAAATTATTTTACCGATGTGGATAGATAGGTTAAATTCTTCAATGAAATGAAGAATTTAACCTATCCAGTATCCATCCCGATAGTCCATTATTGAAACATACACGAATAATGTTAAAATATCGTCGAGATGAAGACAGTGTTTTGATTTATTCGGATATTCTAGGTGAAAGGGAGAGGTTTTATTCTAGAAATTAAAGATTTTGTGGTGTAGGTCAGGGAAACGCAGTAAACGCCAAGTTCTGTTCTATATAGGAGGCCATTCACAGTTCTGATACATGACCATGATCATTATATGGCCACTAAACATGTTAACGTATTCATAATAAGTTCGTACGATCTAATGAGTACAACGGCGCGTTGTATATGTATCTATCTTGTTTCGCACAAGCGCGTAAACGCAGTGAAGTGATGCGATACAAGCATAGGTAGACACTTTATGGTAAGCAACTACCGTTGTTAGTACTTACAAGTACTCTTAAATTTAAATGTTCATTTCTCTTACCTGCTTATCAGACTAACTGTGTTTAACTTTTTAATTGAGTAGCATACATGATAACTATTCTTTTTGCAAAGAGCTGGGTATCTTGAAGATTCCAAGTTATCTTCCAGTATTAGTTTAAGCAATATTTAGAGGTTATAGGCTATAAGTATGACGAATAGTGATGAATAGTGGCCAAAGAACGTACATCGACTAGGAAATAGACCAACAGCACGCTAGGGCCTTATGTAGACAACATTTATAGAAGGAGCAGTCAAGCGCATTTTTGTGTAGCTCGTCACCAGCTACGAGTAGTTCGCGAGAGTTGCTAAACGCTAGGATCGTGTGCAAGTTGGACGATATCACTTTGATCGGAATTATGTTATAGTAAGGCTGGCAAGGGACTGTGCAGAGCCGCGTAATAGAGCCTTAAAACAGTGGGTAATAACTGATGAACTGGTAATAACTGGTGAACAAACCTTAGCTCGCACGTTCTCGAACGACGCTGGGTTGACCAATGAGAAGCATATAAGGAACACGTCAGTCTGTGGGTAGGACAGCGGCCGCAGTCGGTCGTAATCCTCCTGCCCGGCCGTATCCCATAGTCCCAGGTTGATAGGCTTGCCATCCACCATCACGTTCGCTGAGTAGTTGTCGAATCTGAAAATGTAAATAAGAGGTCAAATCTAGTGATGGATCTAGTGGCTGTAATGGCTCGTTTCTAGCCTTAAGGATATGTTTGACAATGCTCACATTTGGCAGAAAATAAACATTCCATACATGACTGTTAGGCCATCGCACAATTAAACATGGTCTCGAGTACTCTTAAACATAAAGATGTGTCACTTACACACACCCTGTCACTAGGTGTCATCCATTTTATGACTGCACATGACGCTTAGTTTAATCAATCGCTCAAGACCTGCTTCACCATAAACGATTAGAAAACGTGAGTATAATGATGACGTTATTCCAATTCTTAAAATAAAATGACAAATACTAAAATAAATTCAGGGCAATTATTTTGATCGAGGAAAATAACAGTTCCAATCCTCAAAACAAATCGGCCTATTTGAATAGTGTAGTAACTATTTGGACTATAGAATTTCCTGTAAAAAGGAACAAAGTCAACGGTTATAGGTTGTTTTTTAAAAACTGTATACATATATAAAAAGACTGCATTTCATTTCTTTAGTCCCTCCTTAATCTAAAATTCTAAGGAAGGAGGTTCTATGTTCGACTGTAAGTTAACCGATTTCTATGTCAATTTTATATGCGCATTAACACAAGCATTATACGGTGAAAGAAAACTTCGTGACGCGCGGCTAGTTAGCCCCACACGTATTGACCATTGTCTTTCCTGTGGATATGGCCGGCTAAGCCCAGGGTGGTTTAGGTGCTGGGCAAGCCTATTCCATCTCAATAATGCCCCAGGCACTAACAGTGTCCCGTTAAGTGTGCCATGTGCCAAGCCAGGAAGGATAAAATCATAAGGAAACCAGTCAACACAAAAGGGTGGAACAAACTACCTGTCTACTACTGTAAAATGTATACTTATGACTTAAACAAAAATACCACAATGCAATGTAGTGTACCTACATTTTAATTTTTACCGGTAATGACATTATATCATTTACGTCATAGATTTCACACGTCATGATGTTGATTCAGTTGATTGTTACAGTAATGGTAAGAGACGCTGTTGTTATTGTCTACTATACTACGCTACACGTGTATTTTAAACACTGATTTGCATGTTTTTGTTTATCAGCAATCTTATTTTCTATTGCACGAGTACAGTGATTTATATAAAAAAAATTATTAATTATAATAATACTTAATATATTTTATTTCTATTATTTAATCAACAAAATACTAACTCTGATGCTATCTCTCACCAGCGAAGTCTGAGTGACAAGAAAAAAACATTTTCTAAAGCCTTGCTAAATGGATAAATTATGTAAATATAGGTTCCAATGTTCCAAATGTTAGACCCCTCTTTTAGTCGAGATTAAAAATGTAATCACTGTATAAAAGTTGGATTGTTAGTTTATTATAAGTAACAAACAAACGGAAGCAAATCGTTGCAAGTAATTACAATTCTGGAATGTGTGAAATGATGAAACGAAACATAAAGGAAACGTTTATCTGTCTGTACCAACTACGAGTAGAGAATAGTTTAAAGGTGGATAGGTATTTTTATTACACAGTTAAATTACTTTGGTCCCGATTGAAGCTTTGTTCATCAATGACTACGCTGTAGTACACACTAAATTTTGACTATATTTTTGGTAATTTATCTACTACTAGCTACTCCCCGGCTTCCCACGAATGTTACCGGAACAAAATATAGCCTATGTCTTCTCTTATGGTCACTCTAGTTCTAGGCCAAATTTCATCAAAATTTAATAGGGCGTGAAAGCGTAACACAGACAAAGTTATTTTCGCATTTACAATTTTAGTAGGGATTTATTATGACAAGCTCTTGTTTTCCACAGTTGGGCAAAGTACTCCTCCTGATCCAAATATCACGGTCTTATGCCACTGTGGACCTACGCCTTAAGCTATCTAGATCGTCGCCCTAACTTACGCCATCTAGCTTTAGCTTAATATTTATGCCTAGGTTAGGTATAAATATATAAAAAATTGTTTACTTACACTGTGGGTATGTACTCTCCCGGGAAGGCATTTGTCGTATAACTGATGAGCAGACATGTTTTACCGACGGCACTGTGGACAAAACAAAGAGCATTTTAAAAAACGTTAATAATAATTCCTGACCACATGCACGTTTGACTTTCTGTGAAGAATTTGTTTCTGTACTCAAGGAGCTGTCTTGGCCTAGCCTGGTCGGATGATGCCTCGAATTAGGATTTGGGTAGCTTAGCTACTCATGACGGCAATGACAATGGCAATACAAAGTCAACGCGATCCCGATCGTACAAGAATTTGGTACTCTTGAAATCAGGTTTGATAGGATTGTATCGTCATAGAAAATTGCCACAAAATAAATTTTTAGTTTACGTAATATCAATTTTAAAACACATTTTTTGTGTATTTTCTAATTTAGGGTTTAATATTACGCTTAAAATGGAAACATGAGACAACATCAAGTCATAAACATGTTAACTGCACGACAATCTGATGACCCAAGCGAAACGTTGACACATAAACGTACAGTAAATAGAATAATGTTGATCATCTTCAAGATTTGAGGGCATAAAATGTCACGGCTACGTAGCGCCGAAGATTATGCGAAGGTATTCCTAATAACAATATTAATACAACGGGAAAATTACTCACGTAAAATATTGTCGATTTAGATACCGACAATGTTTCGATTCTTCCGGAGAATCTTCATCTAGGTATGAGTATGGTCAACATTGTCGGTATCTAAATCGACAATATTTTACGTGAGTAATTTTCCCGTTGTATTAATATAATTCCTATCCTAATAATATTGACGTGGTTTGACCCTCAAGTATTAAAAAATTCTAGGATATAATATGGTACATCTAACCTGCGATGAAAGTGACATGGAATAGTATAGCATAATTGTAGGAGCTTAGTATTAGCCATTTACGAAAGCATTGATGTTTGTTAGTTTGCTTTGCCGACTTCAAACTAAGAACATAAGTTTTCAAAAACTCAAAGATAGTTAAAATAAAAGTTGACCAGTCAAACATGGGGTTAAGTGGGACGTGTGTAGAATGCACAGGTGTGTTATATCTACTACATATTCCAGATTGTCCAACCCTGGACCTTTACAACATAAAGTGTAAATCTACCAAGTAATAACCAGAGTCAAAGGCCTGTTCATCATTTCAGATAACGACTGAAGTGAATTGCTAAGATAGGGAGTTTTATGACTTGAGAAAGGAGCTATATTAAAATACAGCGCGGTAAGGTCCGTAGTGGCAGAGAGCAAAAAGAAAATGAACTGGAGGTCTAAAGTGCTTTCGGATTCAAAGAGCTATCATTAATTACAGTTCCTCTCCTCTGCAGAAACCTATTTGAAATTAAGTTGTTTACACAGGGAGTGCTGAAGTTGTGAAGTTCAAGCTTTCAAACCAACATTAAGGTACGATTCCACTAAACAGTGTGCAGTTTCACGAAACAAATGTGTGCGTACGAATAAATGTCAACACTCTTGTAGCGGAAGCATTCGTTCGCGAACAATTTACTGTTCGCTTGTGAGTCGACCAGAATAAACATTTGAGTACAGTGCATTACAGTACCGTACACTGGCGAAATCGTACCTTTAGCACCCTTTAGGTAGAGCGCTGTAAGAAAATAGAGCATATAAAAAAGCAATTTTTAAGGTCCTATTCAGATTGCACACAGACCTTAGTCTTCGCTTGAGTATCGTTTATTTTTTTGACAGATCTCTATTGTAGGTATCTGAGTGATGAATCACCGCTTAAGACACGACGCTTGCGTATGGACTCTGAATTAAAACTTTAGTCAAGGAACAGACAATATTATTATTGTTTATTCTTAGACTACGATGTTGTTGAAGCTTCTATTCTACGAAATACAGTTACTGTGTTGAGTTTCGTCACTAGAGGTATAAGATTTTCTCCGTGTTACAAAGTTAATATTCATCACTCGTGCTGCGATGAGGACGTAATGTCATGCTCATGACATCCTGCCAGATAACAGCGCTTTCGCGGGCTAGTTGTATGAAACGACATAGAAATTATACATAAAAAATCATATTATAAGACAATAGAAGTTATGAAAACCATTAAAAAATAAAGATTTAAACGAACGAGAAGAGAAACATATTCATCTTGTTTCGAAAGCAGTATTACAGTGTCATTTATATAACTAAACTGAGACCCAATAGGGTTGCAATGCAATGCACTACATTGTAGATTGTAAACTTATTTTCATTAAACATCGTGTTTAATATGAATCCAAACAAAACTCATTGAAACCTGCGTAATAACGTCTATGCTAACCTTATGACCCGACATACAAGCATGGCATTGATTCTAATTCCATTAGCAATATGCTAATCGCCGCTCAAAATATACGCAAAATCATGTATGTATTTCTAAAATGTAAGGTCGCAAGGATTCTAGAAGTTGTTTCGACTTTAACTGACATTCTAGTGAGTGATGCATCAGCTTTTGATTCATTTAATGTAAATGATTTATAGAACAAAAGATTCTCATAAAGCTTAGATCTAACATCCGTTTTGTACGAATACCGTAAAGCAGCTGTGTCTATATCATAACAACATTCATCCTATCATATCCTACCAACATTATAAATGAAAGTTTCTGAGTATGGATGTTTGTTACTCTTTCCCGCAAAAATTTAACGGATTTAGCTATACGTGGAATACACAACACATACCCCCCTACCCTATGCATATTCGACCAGTAAACCTATATTAGCTAAAACGCATGAGTACCTAACAAGCAAAAAAAATATTCTTTAAACGAAATGAAAAATGAAATGAAATATGATCACGACTGTATCCCAGGGAGCGGTAGACATTTCTTAGAGATCTTTATGTAATTCTTTAGATCCTTTGAAGATGTCTAATGGGGTAGTCAGAGGTATGTCCAAATATTATATTCGGTACATGCCCACTTTTTGCAGAAGTTAACTTTCCATACGTGACAGGTTGCAAGCCCATCGACGCTGCTAGAAAGCTAACTGGTTTCCTCACGATGTTTTCCTTCACCGTATAAAGCTCGTGTTAAAGCGCATTTAAATTTTTCGATACGAAAAGTTCATTGATGCACGGCCGGATTCGATCCCACGACCTTCGGATTGAAAGTCGAGGTATTAAATTAATCCACTTGACCAACGCGGCTTTTTTTAAACCTATATTAAATTGTCAAGTTTTTATGAAATAGGTTTTTTATCACGGTTAGTACCACGCGAGCGTACGAGCGAGTGAGCTAGATATCTACGAGTATAATCTAAAGATGTGATACAGTTCAAAAGTCCAACAAGATCTGATTTTCTGTTCAGTTTACGATAGGTTTATCGTTAAATCACTGAGTCACCAAGGTACCAATCCGTGACTTACGACGAGGTCAAGAAATTGTAAATATTGCCGTGTCAATAAAAACTGTTTGAACGTCCCAGATTTGTTACGTTCACTCCCAATATTTTGATTTACACCAATAGTTGATAAGGGCGTCTGGGTTTGGGCTTGTCCTTTTTATATATGTTTAATTTGTTAGTGAACCTATTCAAACATGATTCCGCTGTTTACATTGTCACGCAAATATTTTAGGAGTTATTTTAAGAGAAGAAAAACATCAAGGAAGTTCGCATGAGCAAATGTCTTTGGGTGACGAGTTTTTAGGAGTTTTAAAGACTATTATAAGCCGGCATCGACAATATAACAAGCCCACCGAAGGATGGAAGCGTCCATCTCTTAATATCACTGGTCATGGTCAACCATCCAATTTATTGCCGCTCAGAACTTCAACAATCTAACAAGAACTTCTAAGCTTCGCCACGAGCCCCTCAATACAATAAAATAAGAGAATAAAAAATACAAGAACATAAACAACTCAAAGTAACGCTTTAAATCCAATTGGCACCTAATATTCCTTAATGTCCTGGAGCTCGAATCACACCATCAATAGTTTTATTTCCCACATGTGTTAAATGATATTTATGGGTGCTGTAAGATGGAATTTATGCTTAGAGTGGAAGTAAAGTAACACTTGACTCATGAAATTAATGATAGCAAACGATCATATCAGGCTGTATTCCTAGCGTTTGCTAGACATATTCTTTTGCATGCTTTATGGTACTCGTATTTTAGATCCTATAAGATACACAAGGTTATTATTTCGGTTGGAGTACGGTTCATACAAATCAGAATATTAACCTTTCGGCATTGTATGCAACGGACGCATCGCATCCAACGGATGGTCGTTGTTACGTAAGTAATAACCCTGATTTTGAAACAGAAATCATGCAGTGCAAGTTTTAATATAATTATTTTGTAATATTTTTTGAAGTCTACGAATACGTAAAGCTCAATACGGTGTTTGTCCTCTAATACAACATCTGACTGAAGGTTTACCCAATTATTTGTAAAGGGCATTGCAAACGATGCTACATGGCCAGAATTTCAATCACATACCAAACACTCCAAGTATGTGAACGTCAAACGCCGTCGCAAAATCAAAACTCAGCGGGAGGGTTACTCGAATGATGTTTATAAATAAACCAAGTGCTAAAGGAAATATCATAACACTGTAGTCACTCGTAACCGAAGGTACAATAAACATTGTTTGTTTCAAGTAGAAACTTAAAGAATGAAATGTATTCAGGCCTTGACGGCAAGCTATTTCGTAATTAGCGGATTGTTTGTATAGTTTTGTTATCGTTGAATCTGTGAAATACAGCTTCTTGTATTAATACATCGTGATGCATGAAAGATTGTCCTTTCAATGTATTTAAATTTCAGGATACACTTGTTTCTTTAGTTCCATGAACTACTAAATATAATCTTTGTAAAATATGAATATTCAGAGATCCAACAATAACTTATGAAAGAAAATGTATTAAATTAACATGTTGTGCCGATCCCAGTCAGAGAGATTAGATAGAAGGATGTTATTTTTAAAACTAATATTTAACACACTTTTCTACAACATAATATGTATGAAAATACATGCATAAAAAACGGCAACTGTAGATAAAACGCGAGAAAAATTTATGTCCCAAGCTTCCTCTACTTAAATTACTCCGACACATGGTATCTCTTCACATATTTTTATTAAGAGCAAAGTATCAGGGTCAATGCTCTTCACTCGCTGACATTTGTTCAAGCGTCATTATCAGCAACCAGCTGATAACTAAGTAGTTCACAGTTATTGCCGCAAACATAAACATTTTAGTGATTTCATCTCAAATCTGAAGTGCTAAGTAACTACAGGAAATTTGTATTTTTTTTTGTCTTTATTTATGAAACTGATTTTCCTAAAAGATTAAATGAAATGAAAAAAACATGAACCTCAACAACATTTAACTTCAAAAAGAACGACTGCAATGGAAGAAAAAGAACAATGGTGCTTTACACTGTTTCTTTTATTCTCGGAAAATGTAAATCAATAATTTCTAGGAAATAACACCGTTTGACGTCATAGTAATATTACTGAATTGGAATAACCTAAATGTCCTTAATCTTTTTGCATTACACCACTACGAGTACAACTCTACTGTTAAAATATTAATTAAATATGCCGCGGATAGGTTGATTATGCGTCATCTTTCCTAGTTGATCGAGCTTTGTTTAATCTAATTGAAGTCTAATGTATGTGCTTATGCTTACTTAGATAACAAAATAAAAGCACGTTACAAGAGTACCTTTATTGGTAAAGCTTTTATGTTTTATTCACTCTGTACTGTGTAAATAAGCATTTACGCATTACAGATTTCGGTCAACCACATAATATTAAAATGAAAGCCTACATATACGAAATAAAAAATGAAACTATAACATAATATGAGCTACTTATAAACTTATTTATGGCTATGGTTGCATACAGAATCTGATGAGTAATGAATGCGTCATTCACAAGTACATCCAACTTATCGTGAACTCTACTTAAAGTCTATGCACATCACGTTTTTCGAACGAGCAGTGTCACTGCGCGATTTTGTCTAGCGCGTTACGTGCTAGTTCGTAGCGCGTTTTAGGCAGTGGCGAGGAAACGACTAACTATTGTCGATTTTCTCTTTCAAGAAACTGCCAATAAACGTACATTCCGTGTAAACCGCTGCTTGCATTTTGTTCGACACACGTTTGAAATCCGTGGTGTGCATAGGCTCTTACTCATACATGAAGGGATAACTACTTGTTAATTGTTCTATAATAATACTCTGTAATCAATAAAATGAGATGAAGGCCCAACGAATAAATGATGCAGTTTACTAAAGCGAAGACGACGGTTACCTCATCAACTTCTTCCCATCTTATTTGTAATTATCCAGTTCGTAAAGTTCTAGCAATTTCATTGTCGTTTCGCCATGTCTAATGTAGTAATCATCCTACATCCAACCTCTGAGACAGAATAATAGTCTATTTTAATATTATTATGTTATTTTGATGAGACTGCAAAAGGTAATGACCAACTCTGGTGACGTTTAGGCGACATGGACTACGCCATGGTTTAACGACCTTTTACCATTAAATCATGAAGCGCTCAATTGCTTACACCATTATCACCACCGGTCAATAAGTTTTATCACTGCTGGGAACGTCGCTTAATTTGTAAGATCTGTCTTGAATAACTATGTGACATCGGAAAGTTGCTAGTATGGTTGGTATGAAATTTTGTCGTCATTTTCTTCATGCTAATAAGAAAATACAATTCTTATTATTATAAGTAGGTATAAGGGTACATAACAATGTACCTACTTATCAATGCCGTAAAACTATAATCAGAGTTGCAACGCTTATTAAGAGTACAATTCTATTTATATTGTATGAGATTTTCTGCTTACACAAATTAATATTCCTTCTAGAATATTCAGAGACCGCGAGGTTTTAAAATAATACATTTTATGCTAACTCAATGGAACAAGACTGAAGTGCTTGTCGGTCTGTTTAGATGTTTCAGGCGCGCGTTTAAAAGTTTAAATCGTAATACCAAAAGTATAGTCTGTCTATAAAGTCCTGACATGAATGTTTGAGGAACTAAAATTATTCGTGTATCTGGCAGCACCAAACAAAGGTATAACAGCTGTCGTCAGCTGTCATCGAGTGAGTTCAAGAACATATTTTCCTCTATTTTTTATTGTTTTCTTAGTTAAACTGCAATGAAATGAAACCGAACTACGCACAAAAGTATCACAAATAAGTAAAGTAAATGAGAGTGACACGCGGGAAGTGATTTTTAAAGTTTTTTAGCAATGTTTAGCGGAATACCAAGTTGGACATATTTTGTGGGATTTGGATGATTTATTGGGCGAACAGCATGTATAACGGGTATGTAATCGTTTTATTGTTTGTTTCTAATCTGCCTGAAGTAACAAATTGACCTAAATTACGATTTGGAGACCAAAAAAGGCATTGTTTACATTGCACATTTTTACGTCAGATTGAACATCACAGTAGGTCATGTTATAGGAGACCATCTAATCTTGATACATTAAAATGGCACACAGCCTAGCTACGTTTTCTGCCTACATAGGTATTTAAAATTTTAACTAATTGCTTTATGTTTAAAATGCTTTTGATTACTTTCAGTAATATTTTTTTTGAATTTTCAGGTAAATCAGAAAGTACCTACGGTTAGGCGAATTCAAGAATGATGAGAAGTTTGAAACTCCTGTGAAACACAGTAGGGTCGGCCAAGAAAGCAATGGCCAATTTTAATATTTGTGCACTACGGCAAAAAATAAAATTCTTATAAAAATGACAATGAAATCCAATTTTGTTTCATTTGCCTTCACCTATGTATGTATGAACACTCAACAGTTTAACCTTTTAATTCAACATTATTACACAGTTAAGCACAAGATTTAAAAAATAAAACATGCCTTCTCAAATTCCCGCCTAAAAGCTGGTAGGATCTTTTACATGGAACGAACTGCAAGTATCAAAATCAGTAGTCACACTATAGGGTTGCTATATACATTTTAGCAGCGCCCTCATTTATTGTCACGTCTTTATAGACAGACTATACCAGGGGGGCTAAAATTGCCGTTTCGAGCATTTCTGCTAAATATACATAAAGTGAGTTATTTTCATGAATTGTTTAGCATTTTCATCAAAGTTTGGTGAAAATGCTAAAAAATTATATTTTGAGCTACAACCGATATAAAATAAAGCCGCAATTTCTCGATATATCGATTGTCGATTTGTAGAGTAAGGCAGTAAGTTTGTAGTAGGCCCAAGGGATAATCGATCTTCCATGGAATGCCTAATATATTCAGCATTTCATACGTAATCAAATGTAACGGATTAACAAAGGACTATTTGCTTAGTGTAGCATAATACGTAATTATACAGATTAAACTTTGTAGAATCATTCGTTCGTTTAATTAGCTAGCTTTACCTAAAAAACTCCAACCGACAACAAAAACATTCAGCAAATCTCTTTTGATTCAAAATAATCAGGTCGTTGCCTTCCTGGTCTCACGAGCAATTCACAGAAATGGGTGGTCATTTGCTGAATATTGGTCAGTGTAGTAGCCAACTTCGCACCTAATGCGATGCACTAAAGAGCTATGCTAATACTATTATATGGGCACTTATACTGCGATGCTATTGAAGACCACTTATTGGAACGGTAGTAGGGACTTAGTCAAATTGATTGGCTTTTAGAAACGTTATTAGTCATGAGTCTTGTATAATGGAATTGATTCGATATTCATGAGCACCAAGATATAAGAGTGTGGTTTATGTAATCGGAGAAAGTTATAGGTTCCTCATTGTTTTGTTGAATGACAGACACGTCGAATATTTCCACTGACACATTCGGTAAAAAAATATAATTTTAATTATGTTGGTACACAAGAAATCAAAGTTTATTCTTCTGCAAAGCCCCCTAGAAACATCCCCAATTGTTAGTTATTATTTTTATCAATTTTTCAAAGTAAGTAATACTTTCTTACTTTAAAACTTTTCTCAAATAAGTAGATAAACTAAAGTATATTGGGAAAGCTATAAAAATATCATCTCATTTCACAGCTGAAAAACATTTCTGTTTTCGGGCTTGCAGCATTCCACTCAGACTGTGTACTCGACGATCCAAGCAAATTACTCGGTTTGATAAGTGTTTTGCAGATGGAAATCAAACAACATCAACGATATTATTTTGCATCGCGTTTCAAGTGTTTTTTGCTAAACATTGAGATGGGGGATCGAATGTAATACTTTTAAAGCATATTTAATGGTACATGATAAGAGTAGCTGACCTGGCAGTAAGTAAGTGAGTTCTATTCTAAGGCCTACTCTGGTAAGGTTTAAGACCTCTGTCATGACTTAACAACTTTAAAAGCCGGGACCGACAATTTAACATGCCCTCCGAAGCAAGGAAAAGCCACCTGTCAAACCACGTGGCCTGACAGTTGACTACTTCGAACAGTTATAAAGAATGTTGTTTTTATCTCTGATACGAGGTACTAAAGTAAGTTTGTGAGATAGTGGCCAACTCTATGACGGAGGTTTTTAGGCAGCCTAACGTCACGTATGAGGTACTGATTGTCATATAACTGGTATGATCTGGTAAAACGGTGCGAGTAACTGCATTGCAGTAACTTACAGTTCGGATGCTAGTTTGCCTTGTGTGTACTGTGTACCTTATACGTAAGCGACAAACTCAATGAAATAACAATTGACACTTCAAAGTAACTGAAAAGTTTGTAAGTTAACTTGTTAAACTTGAAAATTACTTGTAAACTCGTTAGGAATTCAGAAGTCCTTTGCCGCTGATTTGTTGTCAATTTAAATTGAAGACTCAACAGACGCTTACGAATTCGACGTCGGAAATTGACAGACATCAGCAGAAATACATTCACAACATTTACTTATGACAACTTCACTAAAAGTAGGGAAATGTAGAGGTGCACAATTTTTTTTTTGCTATGTTGTTGATGGTAAGAAAATTTTCAAAACAAACGTCGACAAATAACATAAAAAAAAAGTTTTTAATGCGCCCAAATCCTATTCATTTTCTGTAATTAAGTATAAATTGTGATCGCAATGGCAAGTAGGTCCAATAAAGGAAGGTGAGGTGGGAAACATTACATATTATTCGTAAATAAACATTAGAAAATATTACCTAGTAATGCGGTAACAAATGTTTCTTATTACCCTACTTAGGGTGTTTGGGAACGACGCATTCGGAAGTTGAGATCGTTTTGGATTACGACACCGCGTTTAGGTGTCATAAAAACAATGGTTTCAAAATAATACAAGCACATATACCTTCTGTTGATATGGACATAGAATATTCGTTTACATTACAACTCGAAATTGAAGAATGTGTCCGATAAGTTTTTATAAGGAGTTTGGCTTAGTTTCTCTTTTCAGAAAAAATATGCAATTGTAAACAGGATTATTAACATTAAACGTTGATAATCCAGACTTTGGATGCACAGCAGAATTAAAACTCTCAAACTTATTACACAATAATAAAATTATGCAGCGGAGATGAACCGATTAGTATTCAGCAAAATGGATTCTGCAGCCAGACTCGTCCGACGGATGACATTATCAAATTAAGCAAGCCGGCTTGGAAACCGCAATGCTCAATTTTGCATTTAATATGCAATATTTAGACGAACTTCCTTCCTCGACATGTTTACGTATTTTAAGAATACCAAATGCTATTATGTAACCTTGGTTCTGGGACATCATTTAGAGAGGAATGTTGCTACGAAATTGTGAATATTTTTATCAGACTCAAAATGCGAAAACCGCACCGCAATGCTCAATTTTGCATTTAATATGCAATATTTAGACGAACTTCCTTCCTCGACATGTTTACGTATTTTAAGAATACCAAATGCTATTATGTAACCTTGGTTCTGGGACATCATTTAGAGAGGAATGTTGCTACGAAATTGTGAATATTTTTATCAGACTCAAAATGCGAAAACCGCATCCCTTTTAGGGTTGAAAGCTCCAACAAAAGCGGGAGCGTACTCAAGGGAGCAATAAAGGAACACACGCGAGATGTGAAACCATATAGGTACATGAACAATGTGAACCACCTACTGCCTTTGTACAAGCCAGGCTATAAGAATGTTTATATACAAAGCGAAACTAAATAAACATAGAAATGTGATTTACGATTTAACTGAAATTGAGCGCAATCAGACACAGAACGAATGGTTTGACAGTGGCAAATCACCAAGCAATTCGAATGGTGCTCGAAGCCAATTGCCAAGCTCTGGATGTGGAATTACGTCACAATGAAACGAATTATATGTATATATTTATATAGTATAATATATTCCGTTTAGAGCGTTCTACAGGCACCTGGGAGGCAAATTGTACAGTAAATCTTATCTATATATCACATTAGAACTCTCATAACAAACAAACAGCCTCGATTACACAAAGGATTTAAACGGCATATAAAGATAACGAAGGCTGGCTTTAAATTTATAAAACATTGTCGCTACCCAGCGGGGTGGGAAATAGTATTACCGGCGAAACATCAACATTTATTTCAACACCGCGCTCCACTCGAAAACGTCGACCGACAACAAACATTGAAAACGGTTGGTTTCACGATTTTAATGAGTCAAAACGAAACACAATTGATGCGTAATGACTATACATCGAAGAATATCCAGTTACGTATCAAGGTTATTTGGCGTATTGGTTGAGCATTATGGAAATGTTTAGTCAATTCAATTCAAATCTAGACTAACCTATCCAATAACAGACAGAACTGAAGCACCATTGTTTGCTCAGCAACCCCGAGGTCATATATGGCCGCTGAACCTATACCACTTATTATAGCCGCAACGCAATATCGACGTGCGGAAAAGCCTAGAACCAATATTGGCCTAGTTACATTCGTACCGATGGTTACTGATACAATAAAATCGATTTCAGAGAACAAAGTACATGCGGTGCAAAATTGAAAGTCAAATATTGAAATTCGTTTAGTACATCTCTTGTTCTATAGTCACAAATTCACAATGCCTTGCCTTTAGAAACCTGAATGTTCGCTTTCAGAGCGTAAAATCAAACGCAAAACCAATTTTCAACCGAAGTGCTGAGATGTGACATCCGGCACCTCGTAGCAATCTTATTATGTACGAAATTGAGAGAACTCTGTTCATAGCACACGCCCCAGATACTAATTGAGTAACATCGCCCATAGGATTTCAGACTACGCAGGAACTCAAAACAGATTTGAGGACGTGCACTGGATACTTGTTTCAAAGTTCAAGAGCCGTTTTGATATGATATTTATATACTATAAATAGCCGGTGTATTGAGTACTGAATTTGATGATGCAATGGTTCTAGTTCGGAACAACTTATTGTTCGGGCTCACGCTGCTGTTTCGCTACAAGCATCTTGCTATGGCATAATTGTTACGACCTAGATGACCCACTTGGAGAAATATCATGCAATTATTACTGAGAGGTATGAAGTAAGTTTTATTATGAATGGAATCATGATGCTGCCTTGATAACTCAACAAGGTAAGGTCTTTTCGGATCGTAAATTACGTCATAGCTAGCAAACGATGAGGATATCAAAGCCACTAAGTTGGTAACTCTTTAGAATTAAACACTTTTTTGCCAAAAACACAAACATTGTAATGATGAGCTTGCGTAGGTGTCGCTTTCAGAGAACTGCACCCTTCAAAGAAGTGTAACTCAACAGAAGCATAGCAGTGTACGCGTTATAGTCTTAGCTCTCGTTACTTTTGTTAAAATTTAAAAAAAAATCATACAAAATTCTACCTAATCTAGCCAACTCTAGGCGCTTTAGATTAATTTTTGTATTGAAAATTCTGGAAAATATTTGCTAGATTCAGCGTTAAGCACAAGGCAGCGGCGGGAAACGATCTCGTGATCCCGTAGCTCGTGCCACCGGCAGTGAACGTGTTAGTCATAATTCTGGTAATTTTGCAAAATTTAAGCGTTTGTATTTCTTTTTGTCTTGCAAAATGCTGAAGATTAATCGCTAGATTGCACCATTCACAATGCAGCTGCAGCAAACAGGTCAGTCGCGATCACGAGGCACCGGCCGGAATTGGGGCAGCGTAATTACTTACACGCTCGGTCCACCGTTCAACCCGGCAGAGATGAAAGGGCTTTGTGTAGGAAATAGTTCGATGTTACGGTTTGTTAAGCTTTTTGGGATATCTCAGTGGGTCAGACTTGTCATCTTTTAGTAAGACGTGACAATCAATACGCATTGATTCACCTGAATGATGAACGAATTTGACCAGTTCTGCTAAACTGGTTTCTCTCGGAAGGACTGACCCCTTAGAAGCAGGTAGACTAGACTGATAAGGAATTAGGTGAACCATAAATTTCTCAGCGACAAATTAATGTTGTGCAATCTTCTGCCAGCAACTTATTACGTGTTATACTTGAAGAGATCACTGCTCTGTCACTTTTAAAGAACTCTTAAGTATAGGTCTCAAGTTGGCGAGTTCTAGTAGAAGTATACCTGTTACTTTTTTCATGTATGGTTAGAAAGTAGAATGTGAAGCGTAGCCATCAGTCATAACAAGTAACCACATTTAATCAAGGTAGTGTCACTTTCGAAGAAAGTAGTTGGCGTATTGATCGGTTCCGGATACCTTTTCAATTGCAACATTAGTCCAAATTAGAAACACATTGCTGTAATGTGTTTAAATTCTGGGTCACGTTAAACTTGTCCGTTATTATTAGAACAGAGAAATAATAGTATAATACTAGCCTTGAACGCACCCACGCGTTGTTCTTAAAATTTGCGATGTACAAATATCGGTGTAGGTATTTCGGTTACCAACTGCAATGCTATATGACATTGGGACACACTAGATATTTCACCAAAAATACTTTAGTAGTAAAGTTTATTACGTCATTTTCATGATTCTCTGTAGATGCGAGTCATTAAGCGATATCAAATTCGCAATCTCAGCAACGTGCTCATAACAAAGACACAGCGAAAAGGTCTTTTGATCCCATTCTGTTGTTTGCTCTCCAGTCTGTGAGCGGTCTCGTGGTTCCCGCGGGGCTTGCAAGATTTCCTCGCGACGATACTCCAACAACTCTTAGTGGTTCTGTGACGACGCCACGAAAGAAGTAACAGTAGGTATCTCGGCTTTTGTCTTGCGAGTGAAATTCCGGTATACGATCGACCGGTTCCCGCAGGAGGGGAGCGCAAGGTTACGGGTTATTTAGCACGCACAACGTATAAGCCACGTTTAAACGACACAGATTTGGGAGTCAAATCTGGAGCATTTGAAAATCGAATTTATTATCGATAGCGCAATTTTACGATGGCGTCTGAGTTTTGCGTAACCTGGTGCTATTCCCACCGTGATTAAGAAGTTTAGGCGTAACTTATTGATGATCACGACTGCGTATGTTGATTACACACGTCGCTCTGAGTAGTGAGTACATTATGTTACAATTCCCACGTTTAGTCAACGTACTCGGAAGTTAATGTTCTGTTAATTCACATGCTGGTATTTAGTGCGGTAGAAAGAAACATTAGTGAGGCATACTGTCTGTTCCCAGAAGGGAAACCCATCTAAAGATTTTTTTAAATAAGTACAAAAATAAATGCTGTCAAGTCATTTTGTGCATTCGTTTTTTCGTTACTTTAGTGCATATTTTATGAAATATAATATTTCACTAGCTCAAAGAGCATGCTTGTCATGAAATATGATATCTTGGTAAATTCTGACAACAGTCATGCCAAACGAATAAAAGCAAAACCATACACTTCAACAATAATGTTTATTTAAATTTCTGAGCATAGCCAGACAGTCTTTGCCAAATGTTATGTTCTGGATCATTAAATTTCTAAGCTTGACCAAATATGAATATTGATGACAGCCTCTTTAAGTTTGTAAGCTTAAATTAGTTTGGCATTTAAATAATTTCGAAGAATTTTTATTCTGAGCATCTTTATTCTCAAGGTTTAGGCAGACAGGAAACATAAACACTGCATAAAACTAAGACAGAAAACTCTGAGCAGAAATGCAATCATAAAATGGCCTGGCAAATTATGTCATAAAGTTGAGAAACAGGTACTCCGAAAGTCGGGCTACATATCAGACAAACAACTAAGGCTAGGTTTTCTAGGGAGATACCAGGATTTCCGAGCAAATTGAATGGTTGAAGTTTTCCAATTTACTTTCAGTTACAGCTTACAGCATGATTTTATCGTTGCCTTGATAGCTTTTACAACAGTATAGGTAAAGAACGTTTAATGGATTTGTTAGAGGGTAAAGGTAGTAAAATACGTATGAGCCGTGTTATATTTTAATTGTGCTCAAGACAAAATAACATTGATTTAAGTAATTTAAAATTTCACAACCGTCTCTTAGTAACAAAACTATATAAGCCCAATCGATCTGAACATGCATGGAATGGAACTGAGATGGTCATATCTGCAGCATACAATAAGTCCTTTAAAAATCTCCACAACAAGATAGAGAGAGACACGGGAGACAGCATTGCCGTGCATTGCACTTTAAGCACACGCAAAAGCGAAATAAGGGAAATTTAAGGATAGAAAACCCTAGAAAACACTGTCCAGTAATAATGCAGAATGGTAACAATTACATCAGGGTGATTAGGTAAGCAGTTTTCATATTACGTGATTGGATCCAAATCGTCCAATTCTTTCCTTCCGATATCCAATTGTAGTCATGTTCCAGTCATTACAATGGAAACCGTTTGCCGTTTTAAGCAATTTCCTCAAGTTTCCAACAATTGCTACTTCACTTTTATAACAATGACACGATTTGTTTCCTTTAAATATGGTTCGAACACTTCGAACAAGATTCATTTATTTTTTATCGGTGAAGTAATTTTGTAGTCCGTTTTTGTGGTGTTTCAGTTTAGTCGTCTAACCCTTTTGCATATTTCAACAGCTCTCATGATATCTTAATACAAGAGGAAGACAAACTCTTAAATTATGCAAATCCAACCTCCTAGTAGTCTTAAGTCCCACAAAAACGGGATCACTGAATAGCTAAGTTACTAATCCAATCCGTTAGTAATGATAGAGATTACGGAGTGACAAATTGTTCTATCCATAGGGACTAGAGGATCACTTACACGCACCATCTTAATGAGGAACTAGGGATCTGCCACGGCTTCGGACGGGTATTTTCTCTACTATAATATGCACATATCTATAGATATAAAGCTTTCTCTTGAACCACTCTGTCTGTTGACGAAAACCGTATTCAAATCAGTTCCGTGGTTTAGAAAAATGAAGCGTACAGAAGCGACGTTGTTAAACAATGTAGAGTAGAGATAAATCACTTATGTTGGTATTTTACCGGTAGCAAGTCACAAGGAAAGTGTCTATTACTTCATCAAGTAATTTTACGGGTTGTTTAGTCGATTGTCACTGCGTATCGAACTATCGATATTTTGAGCCGTTAAGTGTTTAATGAGCCGTTCAGTAAACAAGTCATTTGGATATCGATTGGTAGATAGACACGTTAATCCCAATACATACTTGTATCTAACTAAAACAGCCGCTGTTGTTTTATGAGTTTTCAAAGAAATATTATATTGATTTGACTAATAAATAAATACGATGGCATCAGTTGAAAATTTGTCACTGTGGAATCCACAAAGTAGAACTTTAGAGCAGAAACTAAATTTGTATAAATAGTGCAATATTTGCCGCTTTAGGGCTGTTCTCAGTAATAACAATGTCTTAACTCTTATTACCTGATCGTTGCCGGATCTTTAAACCTAATTTCTAGAATAACTCTTATTAACAACTAACGCCATATTGGTTCGTACCTATAATGCCACTTAAATACATTCAGTTTATTTTAAATACATCCATTTTTTTCAACGTTTAAGTTGTCATCAGATCAGTTTTGATTTTTGATGCCCAGAAACTGTAACTTACACAAGTAAGGTCACAGTAAGGTCAATACTTAGTTGAAAAATTTTCGCATCACTGATAGATAGATAGATAGATAGATAAACATTTATTCAGCACACACGAAAGGTACAGTAGAGAAAAGACAATGACACAGAAGGACACAAAACAGGCAGGCAGGCACTGATACTACTACGATTCATCATTTTCGTGAATTGATTTACTTAAATACTACGTAAAATCTACAAGTGGGTAATTTTAGGCACTACTAGGGAATGTTTCAATCCAATAGAGTACATAATATAGCATTGAGAAGTCCATACAATCTCGATAGAGTAAGGTACGATGCGGGTGAATTATTGGACTGACGGGTGAAAGTTTACGATACGCCGCCGCTGCCAAATAAAAGTAACACCAAATCTTTCGGAAGGCTATATTTCTTGGTGATAATTGGCTTTGAAACAACACCGTGTGGATTATTTTATGCCGATATCGGATTTGTTCTAGGAAATGGATAACTTATTCTAACCTGGGATCTGTAGAATGGAGACTCATATCAAGGGTCTTCCTAATGAATACATCAAAAGCATTACCTAATTCTATTCTCCCCTGTTTCTTTAATAGATACCGCTTTAGAACCTATGTAGGTTCTAAGCCTAGCTTTCTTTTTAGTGGTCTATCATAATACAAAAAAACTAAAGAAATACAATAATAACAGTTGAACTTAGCCTCAAATCAAGTGGCATTCAAGATAATAAACAGCGATACAGCAGTTCAAGGCGAATCTGAAAATGAATCATTCTATAATAACACTTAGGTGTATCTTGATACTGTTTGAGATTCTCTTGACTACAATAAATACTGTTCTAAAATAAATTATGATTACGATTGTGTTCCCAAGGTGTTGTAAGTTGTAACTAGACTTTATATCCGATCTTGAAGCATTTTACATCCTTTGAAGATGTCTAAAGATCTCTGATGAAAGATTATGTTCAAATATGATTATGATATGCCCACATTTTGCAGAAGTTAACATTCCATATGTGACAGGTTACAAGCCTATCGACGCCTATCGACCTAATAGAAAGCTGTATTGTGGATTCCCATAATTCCCCATATCAAAATTACAAGCGTTGGAGCCAAAACATAGCGATATCGAATAAACACTTGAGCCAGACATAGCATGGAATTTGTTTGGTCCTCAAGTGTGCCTGTTACCAGCGGCTAATTAATGAGTTTTAAAGGGTACTCGTGTGAATGTTACATTCTGTACCCGAATTCGCGAATTGCAGAGCTTGTACAAGTTTGTGAAGTGCTCTATAATGTAGTTACTAGTTCTCTACTTCGTAGGCCTAGTAAAATTGTCGGTAATAGCTTTTACAGCCATGACGGAGGTCTTTAGGCGGCGTAAAAACTCCGTCACCAGGTGAAATAACGAACTTACATTACTTTAAAGTTACTCTGTGTAAAACCGTTTTTACTGAATGATTCCCTTGGATCAAATTCAGGATAAGTGCACTCACGAGCTAATTGAATTACGTAGGTCTCATCCAGATCATGCGGGTATTATGTACTCATCCCGACTTCCACAGATAATCCAATAGCGAGTTCGGTTCCACAGGTTACGATACGAAGTATGTTTGCGAGGACACAGATTATTGAGTAGTTAGTTCTCGCTTCCCGCCTGGAGTCACAGATGACTGATTAGTTTGTAAATGGAAATGAGGCTGGGAACAAGTGGATATTTGCACTCATATGCTGGCGAGAGGTCAGGAAACGATCTAAATGAACTTATGAGAGGTCGATGACGGACGTTTTGGGAGTTTAGTAAAACTCACAAGGATAACACAGCTGTTGATATAAATAACATGATCATCAAGTATTTTCCAGGAAACGTTAGACGGTTTTCAGAGCTTTATGCAATTTTAAACCATTTGATACCTAAAGGGGTAGTCAGAGATAAATCCAGATATGTTATAAACTGGTTATCATATTTTTTTGTTCAGGTAAGTAAAGTATAAGTATAAGTATAGTGAGTGATGGTTGTATAAGTTCAAACCCAATCAAAATAAAGTTATTTCGTTGATGTTCCTGCATTAGAAAACTAAGTGAATCAAACTCTTATAAGTACGGAGTCCTGACTAAGACCAAAATAATGAATAATGGGATCAAAGAATGTCGTACGTAATTTGAACCCTGCTACTTGTAATGAGCGTAATAGAATTAAGTAGACTGGATTATTACTGAAACCTTAATTGTATAATTTTGGCAGACAATAGCAGGCTCAGAAGGCTAATTGAAATAATAGGGAAATAATATGTATTATTAATTTGTTACATCCAGTGGTGAGTCTCCGAACAGGATGGAAAATTTACTTAAGAGAGATAGCATGATAAACATGCTAGCTGTAAGAACATAAAAGATTTTACCCCATCACAAATGAATGCTATTGTTATGTGTTATTGTTATTGACTGTGTTTTCAAACCTGCTTTCAGAGATGAGTATCACCAACTTTGCTTTGTAAATTGTAAGCCATTAACTTGGATAAGAGTAAACACAGTAAAGACAATTAAAATGACAATGAGTACTAGGAAGTAACTGACATATCACATAGCAAAGTCAATCATGTATATCAAAGTATAATGTTTCTAGCATTTACAGACAATTTACTGAACTGTGACAGAAATTGAAACTGTAAACCTGAATCATGTGGTTTATTAATAGTGAAAGAAAATGGGGATTTACCGGGAATAATATAATTTATAATTATGAATAGTGTAGTTTTGAATCATAGCTACTTCCTTACCACTTGTGTTATGAGGTAAAAATGAGTTTTTACCGTTTTAGTCACACTATAATGCTAAATATTCCATTGGAAAAGTTAATCCCAGTCAGAACAGGAGCCGTACCATGAGGTGTTAGCGATTCAGTTTAGGTTCTGCCTTACTGTCAAAACTTTACGTCAGCGCCTTACTTTACGTCAAAACTGGTTCGTAGTTGGACCTAAACTGAATCGCTATAAACGGTCATGGTAAGCCCGCAGATTGGTTACAACAATATACCAAAATTATGATAAAAAAATTACTATGGTTTTGGTCAAGACTAAGAACGTAACTTCTGAACCTGCTAAGGTAACCTCTTCTGAAAGTTAATTCATACAAACATAAGAAATACCTAAGTTGTGGCCAACTCTAGTGTCCAAGTTTTAAGGCCACCATCATGGCAATTTAATATGGCCTCCAATTCTCTCTAGACTACTTGAGGTCACCCATCCAACTTGTGGTCGCTTTACTTCAAGAAGCTTCGCCATGAGCACTTGAACTACTGAATCAATACAGGCAGTATCTAACTTGTATCAAACTGTTGCGATTAAAAAATAACAGTAATCTGCAAAAACAACTGTGGAACATGGTGGTACGGTGGTGTACTTAGGTACTAACTGACATATTTAGCGTAAATTCTGACCATTGTTTTCGGGGATTACTGTTATTTTGATTTGCATCAATTTAATACAAGTTAGACAATCAGGAGACTGATCTTTGTAATATGTAGGCTTCATCGTAAACACTTAAGGTAATAAGTACTTATTTATACAGTATGTAGTCCTAAATGAGAACTAAACCAAACATTTGATAGTATTTTATATAACTCCTAATCAGTGTTATCTTTACCTTCATTCAGATAAACTATTTGTGCACCGATAACTTTGATAACAGATGTTGAGTAAAATGACTAGTGGGGCAGGAAATCAAATTAGAGGTTACCTTTTCGATATTTCATTATTTATCAAGCAAATAGGGAGGTAGGTACATTGTTTTGTAATGTGTTACTTAGGTACATCATACTAAAATTTTGTAAACTGTAACAAGGCAATTCGAGTAATCCAAAACATAGAGAATACTGAAGAACTTCCCTGAAAACAGGATGCTAGTTCGTCTAGGTATTTTCATTCCGTTTTAAATTATTGAATCTTGATTTAGGTATTTCAAAACATTCAAAACGTTTAGAAAAAAAAAGAAATATTGTGAAGTGGAGAGAGCAACAAAATGTTGAATAACTAAAAAGGCAAAAACTTAATCAGTCCAGCTGTTTCACTTTCTGAAATGAATAATGAGACAAAGAAACCAATGCAGGTTACTTCAACACACCATTAGTCATAATACACGAAGTGAAACAATACAAAGGGATCGTAAATAAACGTGTTTTATCTCCATCCAATTTGTCCGTGAGTAGGGCCGGGGCTGACAGACCTATCAAGACAATTTAAATTATGACGTCAACCAAATCACCAATTTGTAAAGTTACGAAAGAGACTGTGTTGTTACATGAGGATTGTAAACTCACCCGTCACCGACGACCACGCATTTGATTGCCTGCATAACTGCGTCTATTCAACCGTTGTCACAAATAAAACACAAATCACACGGGTGGTCCCAGATCTTACTCACTGCACTTGATTTCTAGATGCAATCAATACGAAACGGCATCACAATCAACACTAACGAAAAGCACAGTTTAATAACAATATTAATTTCATATCTCTGCAAAAAGATAAGAACTGAATTCCTTTCCTTTACGAAATTGTCGTTTTTCCACTACGGATACGTTTGGGCTAGGGATATTCATTTAACATCGATATATAGTATTTATTCGATGTTTACTTTACGATATATCGGATTGATTCGATGTTTTGTCAAATATTTATTGTATTCGATATATCGATATATTTATAGAAACATCGAATATTTTTGTTCTTTTATTTTCTTTTTGTTTGTTATACTAGAAAACAAAATAATTTTAACACTACTTGATGACTTAGATTTATTTAAAATATGTTTCAAGAGGTAGCGACATCTGTGAGTGACTAGCTTAATTACTTAATCCATCATAACAGATCGATTGACCACTCTAACTTGATTCACTCTAAGTTTATATAATCTGTGGATTCTATTCGTTCATTGATATGATTCATTCTATTTACTTTTACTCACTCTCAACTCTTTGTTTGAGTCTCTCACTCATTCTTCTCATTGTTTTACTTACGTAGTACGTGACAGTGTTTTTTATTTAATTAAGATAAAACATAACGATATTTCATTTCAATTTTTAAACTTGTAAGTTTAAAAATTAACTCAAATTCGGGTGTGTACTTGAAACTAGTAGAAAGAAATAAACATTTATTAATTTGTTGTTTTTATTTTAGCTAATAGCAAGATGGCGCCTCCAAAGAAAAGTCTCGTATGGAAGTATTTTACGAAAATTGAGAGCTCTTTAGGCAAAGGTAAAGTGAAAGTCAGTTTTTGCAGGTGTACCTACCTGCAAAAACTGACTTTCATGTTTTGTTTTTTGGATATGTAATAAAAATTTCTATTAATTTGTCGTTTTTATTTCACTTGTAAATGTAGGTATAACTCATCTCAGTCATCTCACCGTTAACTTGGTATTACAATTCTATTTAAGTAACTATGTAAATAGTGATTCTCATAGAAAATCACTATCATTATACTACTAGTTTATCTATGTTACTCTGGTCTCTGATTCTACATTCACACCTGCAAAATCAAAGGCCACAAATTTTGCGCATTTCACTCGAAAAGGTAAAATTAAACTTTTGTGGAAAGTATTCGATATATATCGATGTTTTCTAGCGATAGTAGCGATATATCGATAAACATCGATGCTGGAATCCGATATTTTATATCGAATAAAAATATCGATATATTTTTCAAGTGGACACCCCTAGTTTGGGCCGATTACGTACGTACGTTCGGCTCCGGTCGGCATTAAGAATAATGTTGCCCGTTTTAAAATACAAAATACCCCTTCGGCAGAATTCGGCATCACGCTAAAGTTTTTTTTTAAATTAACATTTAGGTACATAAAAAGTGTTTTCAGATACCTAATAATGCCAATGTAAAATCAGAAAAGGTACAACAGGAATTGTTTCATGGCTTCGAAATCATATGAGATGGCGTGATATATTTTGTTCCATTTTCAAGTTTATGGAGAGACAGAGATTTTATTACTATATTAAGTAGGTAATTCATCATCATCAGCCCTTCTCATCCCACAGCTGGGCATAGGCCTCTCTTCGTTAATAAGTAATAATAATTATTAATAATAATAATATTAATATTAATACTTAATAATTATTAGAGCTTTTATTTTATATTTACTTTTTTTGTTTTTATAGGTACACAACAGACTAGTCTAAACTCTAAGTTATTAAACATTTCTTCAATCGATTTTAGTGCAAGTTGTTACCGTCCCGACATTTTTGTAAGCGCCTACGTAGAAAAATACCCATTTCTAAGGCACTAGTTTCAATTTTGGTAACACCAAACCAGAGACTAAAATTTTACTTTTTGTTCGGCTCTACATTTGGGAACTAAGATTTATTTATTTATTTATTTATTTATAAACTTAGGTACTACTTTACAGAACACTTATTCTAAGGCATAGTAACTAGGACACATAAAAACAATAACATAAAAAATAATAACAAAAATAAAAAATCAAAGAGTAAAAACAAAAATAAACAATTAAATAACATTTTCACAATAAGACATGCATTCACTCTCAATTAACTTCCATCCATCCGCAAATATATCAAACTGAGGATGGTTGGTGGTTAGGGCATTCAGGTGTCTCTGTGCACGGATGACAGGTGACTGCTGGCAGTGCACCGTGCGAGCCCACTCCGGCTCAAAGAAGCGCACCCGACCCGGGCGGAACCTGGCGCGATTCACCGGGACACACAACCGGCTCGCTTCACTCAACAAATTAGGACAGTCAGTGATACCTCGCAGCATACGGCATAAATTTAACAATTGATCACACAGTCGCCTAGTTGCTAGAGAGTTGAAACCTAAGGCTCCAAGGAGAAACTGCGTAGGGTACATATAAGGGTAGTACCCATACATTTTTTTATAATAGGAACGCAGAAACCGTTTTTGCACTTTCTCTAGCATTAGCGAGTAAGTAACTTCATGCGGATTCCAGACACAACTACTAAACTCTAATTTTGACCGGACTAACGAAGTGTATAATATTTTAACGGCATTTAAATTTGAGAAATTTTGACAGTTTCTCGCTACAAATCCTAGACGCTTAAAACAGGTGGCAGTAAGTGTACGGATATGGTCATGAAAATTGAGTTCAGTGTCAAAGTGAACACCGAGGTCTCTTACAGAGTAGCACCGCGCAATGGTTTCGTCGCACAACGTATACTGAGCAGCAATAGTTTCCTTAGAGCGAGAAAAACTTACTACTTGGCACTTAGACACATTAAAATGAAGCCGGTTTTTGTCGCTCCATTCTTGGATTGCGTCTATATCCTTTTGCAAGTTAACACAATCCAGCGATGTTACAATTTTACCAAATATTTTGACATCATCAGCATAAATCAGACAGTTACTTCTATTAATGCATTTATCTAAATCGTCAATCATGATTGTAAAGAGTAGCGGTCCAAGCGAGGAACCTTGGCTTACCCCAGAACGTGTTTGATAGTAGGGAGAGTCATAACAGCCAAGTCTAACGAACTGTTCCCGATTACTCAGATAGCTGGCAATAAGATGTTTCAGCCTTTGAAAAAATCGAGAATATTTCCGAAAAAAGCGCAGCCCTAGCACATTTTGCAAAGCGCATGCGTTTCCTTGCCTTGCTCGCTCGCTCTACCCACTCTATCAAATCAATTTCTCTATGGTAAATCCAATATGGCTGCTTTGCTTTATCGTGTTGCGCGGTATTGCGTGATCCGATTTCTTGTTATCGTTTTATAATGGCTAAAGGCGATAAAGACTTGGAAAAACCTATTGTGAACAATGAGTTACCCAATACTGAGTGCCGCAGTACTGATAACGAAGATTCAGAGTCGTTTCCGGATCAGCCCTTGGACATAGGAGAGCATTATTTGGTGCGGCGTAGCGATAATGAATGGCACCCGGCTGAGATCATACAATCGCGGTACAATGGATCTGAAACTATTAACGAATACTACGTGCATTATGTGGGCACCGATAGAAGACTTGATGAATGGGTTCACCGCAATCGGATCATGTCCGAGAAAGGTGAACTTATTGAACAAAACAGTAACAGCCTAAACGGAGACACACTTCTCACAGATAAGTCCGGCCGGAAGATTACAAGGAACCAGAAACGTAAACATGACGAAATCAACCATGTTCAGAAAAGCTACGCTGAAATGGATCCGACGACAGCGGCGCTCGAGAAAGAGCATGAAGCGATTACTAAAGTCAAATACATCGACAGGATCCAAATCGGGAAGTATGAGATAGATACATGGTACTTTAGCCCATATCCAGAAGAGTACGGTAAACAGTCTAAACTTTGGATCTGTGAATACTGCTTGAAATACATGAGACTGGAGAAAACCTTCCGGTATCATATCGGAGATTGCACGCGACGACAACCTGAAGGCAGTGAAATTTATCGGAAAGGCACCATTGCTATATTTGAGGCAGATGGCAAAGAACACAAAATATACTGTCAAAACCTATGCTTACTTGCCAAACTGTTCCTGGACCATAAAACGCTATACTTTGATATTGAACAGTTTCTTTTCTATATTCTTTGTGAGGTTGACAAACACGGAGCCCATCTTGTTGGATACTTCTCTAAAGAAAAAGATTCACCTGAAGGTAATAACGTGGCATGCATACTAACATTACCTCCATTTCAGAGACAGGGGTATGGAAAGTTACTCATTGCATTTAGCTATGAGCTATCCCGGTTAGAACAAGTAGTGGGAAGCCCGGAGAAGCCATTATCAGATCTGGGAAAGCTTAGCTACAGATCATACTGGTCCTATATACTATTAGAAGTACTGAGCTCCAGCCGAGGCACCCTTAGCATCAAAGATTTGAGTTACATGACAGGAATATGCCAGCAGGATATAATAACAACACTGCAGTCAATGAATATGGTCAAGTATTGGAAAGGCCAGCATGTTATATGCGTTTCACCTAAAAGTGTTGTTGAACAGCTTTCTAATTCCCACTTTAAAAAGCCACGATTGTCCATCGATCCTGCTGCATTGCGATGGACACCTCCGAACAAGCAAGGGAACTCCACTAAGGCTAAGAAGTAGTACAGGCTAACAGGCACAGCTAAGGAAATGCTAAATGTCAGTCCTGATCAGAGCTATTTTCCAAGCAAGCCTGTTATTTCATTGAAAGTACTCATTACTGTGCTCCAACCAATGAACAGTTGAGTGTGTGTAGTATTATTCATGACTTGTAGTCAATTTGCTTTAAGTTTAAATGATAATGCATTTTTTTCTGTAAAGTTAGTTTGTAAGGTACTCCAGTGTAAGACTAGGTTAAATACAAACAGTTTTCATTTACAAAATAAGTCCTAAACAAATCTAAATTAAGTTATAAGCTGTATTTTAAAATTAGTGCCGAAAATTCTGGATTGCTAACAGCTCTTTTAATTTTCTTATTAGCAAATGTAATCTTTTTTTTCTTGTTTTTTACTCTATTGACAAAATTATTTAAAAAAAGTAAGGGTCTAACACCTGGCAAGTATCTTTATTTAGATGATAGAAATTAAAAATTCAGCCCAGTGTAGAATTTGTTTATTGAAGTAGTAAAATTATAAGTTCTTATTGTGAATGACTAATGTCTATTTAACTTGTTTATCAATCCTCTGTATTGCCTGCATTTGTTGAAAGTATAAACATGAAAATTATTTCCCACTGCACATTAGAATAGAATTGAATGTTCAAAATCTTGCATCTTGCATCAATGCATGTTTTATACCAAGTTATAAGTGTATAATTTATCGTAATTTGTTCTTAGCATAGCTCTATGCATACATTTCTGGTCTGGAGCATTTTCAGTAAGAGCTCAATGTGAGCATGCATATTTTACCTGGTTGAGACTTTTGCTAAAAACTTTCAGAGCCAATTACATAATGTATGAGAGAGTTAGCTTAATGGCAGCTCTCAGAGAGCAAAGAGGGTGGGCGATGGATTAATAAAAAAATAGGATAGCAATATTCAAGAATCTACTATCAATACTTACGTCCTTAATAAGACATTCAGCATATTTTATTTAATGGGAATGCTCAGACCCTGATATGTGTGGAAAGTGCCTAAACCTCACCTTTTTAAGATCTGTATGCTTTATTTGACCACACTTCAGTTCCTTTTGTACTGGTAACAGTGATATTAATCTTTAAGTTATTCTGAGTTTAAGGATTCTGATGGTATTATAAGCTGCATGCATATTGTGTAATTTTCTATGTTTTGTAAGATGATTTTTAATGTTCTAGTTTGATTTAATTTAATTTTTACATTCAAGCTTTTGAAATTGTAATAAAATTAAAGTAGTAACAAAGGTAGTGGGTAAATAGTGAATTGCCTACATCCGGTTAAAATAACGCTTAGGAAAAGTTGAATGACTTGCTATAATACGTCGCGTGCCTGTGACAGCTTGTTTTAAGATTGCGTCATACAAAGGTAAACACTATGAAACTCTTGTGAAATATCTATTTTTAAAACTACTGGTACATTTGCAGTATATTCTAGATTAAGGTTCAAAATGCTTCTTAAAACGCAATTCATTTTCTAAATATCGGTTTAAAATGCTTGCAAAGCAACTATTAGTGATCATACTATCGCTGTGTTTGATTAGATTCTGTGAATCATCAGTTTTCACTGTTTATTTGTGATAATTTTTAATTTTAAGTTGGAAGTGTCGGAAGTTCGTAAATAAAGTGAGGGAGAAAGTTATTTTGTTGTATTTATTTTATCCTGTGATGGAACCTTGACAGCTGGTTTCCCTCTGCCTACACCTTTCTCTAACAATCTGTTGCGGGTAAAAGCACCCAGCGAAATTAATTGATATTAGGTGTTTTTGTGCCATTTGTAGGATATTATCTAGGTACAAATATTTGAATTCCGCGGGCTAACAAAATGAAAGTAATATTAGTTTATGTAACTGGAAGCGCTTTAATGCTATGTTCAGATGTACGGCGTGCAGCCCGGCGGGCTGCCTGGCGAGCTGCGCGGCATGCAGCCCGTGCCCGGCCGGCGAAAATTCAAACTGTTCACATGCACGCAGGCGTGTCAGTCAGTGCTAGCATGTCGGGCAGCGAGGATCTCGATGTTGTTGCTGCCTTAACCTTTGACTTAACTTATTTTTATTGGAAAAAGAAAAAAAATGATACACGATTCGTTTGACCATTCGACCATGTTAACAACGGACGTCCACTCGTCACGAAAGCGCGAGAGAGACTGACTGCACGCGCGCATGTGAACAGTCACCGGGCGCCCGCGCATTCATCCTTTGAACTTTGCCCAAAAACCGCCACTCGCTCGGTTCGCGGCATTCACGTTCACGGGCGCGTTCACGGGCTCGGGCGTACCGTTTACACGCGCGTGCCCGTGAATGTGCCCGTTGAATGTCGAGTTGAACGCGCGCATGTGAACGTACTATAAAGTTTTTCTCGAGTGCAAGGTCCTGGGCAAGTGCCCAAGCCCAAAGTGCCAAGTGGGTAAAAGGGGCCGAATCGCCCATCTATGTAGTTTGTCCAGATAATCTGAGTAACACCGTTGAGTTGATGATTGCCTAGTACCTAACTCATAAAGCTTGCCTGCCACGCTCAATAAGTTAGGACAAGTTAATAGGTAGGTAGGTACCTAGTAATGAAAAGAACTGTTTAGTTTCAACTGTATTTCACTCTGGATATTCTAATTCACGTTTCCTCCTGGGATATAAGTACTTAAATAAAACAACACTTTCACAATATCTAGTAATTCAATTTATTTACCATTTATTTGAACAATTCTGTTACATGGAATGAAAATAAACATGGTGAACGTAACCATCACATTCTTTGATATTTGTGCGTCCAGTTTATAAGGACATACTAAAACATCCATAAAGTGTTTATAAAGTTTATATTGCCATAGCTAGTTCTGATTCATATCACATATCTACCCATTTAGAAAGGTGACTAAACTCTTATCGATAGAATTATGTCATTAGGTCCTGATTAGAAGCGCTCAAAAGGTTAAAACCAAATAGGTAGTAGGTACCTATTTGCGTACTTGTACGTTTTCTATTGCTTGTTTTATGGTGTGTATTAGTTAGGTACAACGCGTTTTTTATGAGCCCTACCTATACCTACAAAGGGACTCAACGGTTAAAACACGTCAAATCTACAGACAGGTTCCTAAATAACGTGGTTTTCTATAGTTCAAGAGTTACTTACCTATATTTATTGAACTCTGACCAAATTCGACATAGGTGTAAGTACCTATGCACCAAATGTTTTATTTTAAAAATATTCTCCAGAACATTTGAAATTATGAAAATGATGGTTACATTCATATCTTATAATATTTTTCTTTTATAAGAGGTAACTTTAGATTGCAATTAATATTAACACGTGCCTTTATTCATAACACCGGTCATCTAACGATGCTGAGAAATTAATAATTAATTACTTGTTGCGGTATTTTTAAGTCAAGGCAAGTTTCAAAAAAGTGCCTTCATGACCATTTTATCTTTAAATGAGTACAATAAACAAATTGTTACATCTCTATTTTTTGCCTTAGTTTTTCTATTTCTGGTTATATTAAGCTTACTCTTTTCATATACATGCAGCACCTACATTGTATTTTAGGCCCAAAACAGACTGTGAAACGCAACGACACCCTTTTGAAATCAATCATTTATTTGCAATGCGTTTCAAACCGGTCAAAATGCGTTCAAAGTGGTCGCGCCATGTGCGGTTTTATGAGTCTAAGGTAGAAACTCAAATGAAACTCGAAACTAGCAAGTGCAGTTTCGTTTCACTGTCTGTTCCGGGCCTTAATGTTACAATTATATTTACTAGATAAACTGTTTTTGCATACCATGAACAAGGTACAATATCTTTGGTAGTCCAAAAAAATTAATAAGTACAGATAAGTACAATTTTATACAATTATACTTAACTTAAAACCTCCAACGGCTTTTGTTACTCATAACACCAAATATTAACGTCCGTAGACTAATAAACATGTTTATTACTGTTTATAAACACAAGAACCTTATTCATAACGTTTAAAATGTACTTTAATGTACTATCTAAAAAAATGCCGGACATATTTATCATGCAACAATAGATACCAAAGAGCCATGTTAGATTAAAAATGTCTTAAACATTATGAATAAGGCTGTAAAGGTATTAGCGACAGGCCGAAAAAACATCACCAAACATATACATTGCATTGCATTATACATTCAACAACTTTACTTTAAATCATTGTTGTCTGATTCTAGTACTCCGATTTGAACACAAACAGTCTATCGTAAACCTAAGGCTCGTATTTGGAGTACATACTCAACCTTGAATCGTATATTGTGACGTGTAAATGTGTTTACCAAATAAATGACTTTAATGACTTTAATTAGTGGTAAGCGATGATTCATCCATCACATCACTCAGTTTCCATAGAGAACTGTCAAAAATCGATACTTGAACGAAGACTCAAGTCTGAGCGTAGTCTCTTAATACGAACCTAGTAGACTTGAGGTCTTTTAACATACATAGGTACCTAACCTACCTAAACATCACTTCAAGTCTATTTTAAGTTGGTACCTATAGACACTGAAAATAGTGATAGCATCAAATAATTTGGTGCTTCAAATCAGAGTATTAGATCATTTATTTCAAAACAGATCAACATTGAGATATCTACATCTAATCACTACAATAATTCAATATAATATTATTGTAACTACTGTTTTATTACTAGAATTATTGCACAACTAAATACGAATTAGATATTTATACAATCTTTTGTGTCCTATATTTCAACAATTCCATTCAAATTATCAATGTTTTGCATTCATACATTAGAAGTCTAATACAAACAGTTTTGTTAATCCTTATAAACAAAACAAGTATACATTTTTATGCTTCGAGATGTTACTAAAATAGATGTAATGTAGTATGGTAGTACTAAATTAATGATTTTTCGTTCTTTTTTCTTTCTTTCTAATGACGTGTCCGTTTTTTTTAACAAAAAGTGTGTCTATCTATATAATCTTGAAAGAGTGTGATGCAATAGAGGACATACAATACAATACGAGTCGAGTGAGTACCTATAATAGAAATTCTGAAAATGACTTACATCATTCACTGCCTAGATCTAAGTTTAGATCAACTTTCAATTGCTATGGGGTTTGATTGTATTTGTACTCAAATTTAGACCTTGTTAAGACTATTGGACCTTTGGAAGAATACTTAACGAGTTTGTCCTAATTTAAAGAACATTATTGAAATATGATATAATGTATTAATCTACTATTTTCTATGTATTCTACTATTTTCATCAAAACATATATATTTGATATATTTTTTAATGATTTCTACGTTGCTTCATCAGAAAAAGCAAGATGTATTGAAGATAAACTGTCCTTAATTTTGTACCTAAATCATAGTTATTTTAACAGCACTATAACATTACATTTAAAAAAATACTATGTTTTATAAAGCGCGTTCTTAATATTGTAATACTGAGTTAGAACATGTATTTTTATTCTTTTTATATAACTTATGTACTTATACAATTTTACTACTACATATTTATTAACAACAAAAGCATTTTACATCTATTTAAAGATAGACACAATGAATTAAAACTTTACTTAACGTAGACTCACGGGTTTTTATCGGGTTTTTACATTATAATATATCGGGTTTCTACATTTATCGCGTTTAATATGTTGTATGATTCATCATAGCAAACACTATAGTTCTATAATATTAATCTTTTTTTTGTAAACACCTACATACATACATATCATAGACAGAAAAATACTCAGACCCGTAACAAATATCTGCAGAACATACAAATATATTTCCGCCGGGGATAAAACCTACAACCTCTGCGTCTCAGGCAGGCATTCACCCACTGCGCCAGAGGTCGTCAACCAATAAAAATGTCCGATAAATCTTAGATCAGCTATTTCCAAGTTTAAGAATTAGTTTTAACTCAATGTGTCTAAACTTTTATCGCAAAAATAGTCCTTATCCAGACGATATACGATCTAATTAACTCCAACCATTTGTAAGATTCAAAATAACGATATGCTTATAAATGAGATATCTAAATATTTTTCTACGAATCAAGTTTCAAAGCTTGGTTACATTTTGTAAATGATATAGACCCAACAACAGCCCTAAAACAAAATAGTACCTACCTATAGGTACTTCATTTCTTGAAGCGAGCTAAAAGGAAGGAAAATAAACGCGCGTTATTCAATTCTCAAATCTAGCCAATCACGAGAAAGACAATTATTATCGACGACCAATCACGTGCGTTTATTTTTCGTCCTATTAGTTCGCTTCAAGAAATGAAGTAAAGTAGGTATTTATTTCATACAGAATAGAGATTACTAATATTTTTTAGAGCTTTTCGTTGGGTTAGACATATATTTCTATCTTACACATTATTCTAAGTAACAGTATGAGGTATGATTCGAAAAATACATTTTGGTAACAATTTTAAAATAAATCTTTTCAATGGCACAAGTAGGTATGTATGGAATAAATAATATCACAAAATAAATCACAAGCTTGGAATATAATTTAGGGCTTTAGGTTATTTACATGTTATATATTATACATAATATAATATTTTTATAAATATTAAGGGGACTGAATCGCGTATGTACTGAAATATTATTTACCTCGACGTTTCGATGACGTTACAGTTACCGTGGTCACGAGTAGACGGTCACGGTGACTGTAACGTCATCGAAACGTCGAGGTAAATAATATTTCAGTACGCGATAAAGTCCCGTTAATATTTATAAATATGTTTCCAAGTCGCGATAGTTTAAAAAGTATTATAATATAATATTGTCTACATTTTTCACTACCAACAGGTACAGTAAGCTTTATAATATGTGCATAATTAAAAAAAAATGAGTTCACCAATATTCGAGATTAAACGTAATTAAATACAAAACATCAACTCTTAAATGAATTAAATTAAGTAGAATTTTAACGAGAGATCGATATTTCCATATCATGTAAAAATAAAATATCATGATTAAATAAATACTTTTTTAAGATTAGTGGGCCTACCTTTAAGTTAAGGTAGGCGCTGAAAAATCTGTGTAGTCAGGATCTGCCGTAGTCAAAACTGCGTTTAGTATGTGGGAGCAGTGTAGTCAATATTTCCTGAAACAAAAAAACTCGTTCAAATTTTTATGGTTCCTATAAAATTGGCATCATCTAGTTCGGAGTGAAAATTAATTTGCAAAATATGCGCATTATCACGAGCTCTAAACGTTGAAGGAAAACATCGTGTTCGTGAGTAAAGTTGGTCTATAAGGCTATAACTATAAGGCTGAGTTTATACTAGGTCCGTGTTACCTGTCTGTTGTTGCGAGAAAGGGGGCTCGCTATAGGGGGGTTGAGGTTCGCCCCCGCCGGGATAAGTTGGGAAGGAGGGGCTAGTGGCCCCCTCCACTTCATACGCCGGGGCAAACGCCGCGTCGGCGCCCATGCGGAATCTTTGGAAGGCGAAGAATGCGCATGCCACCTGAAATTACAGTTTTTTTTTTGCAATAAGTGTCTGAGGTACGCAGTTTCAACTCTGCTCACTTAGTTTTAAGCAGGCCGTCTGGAAGAAATCGCATAGTCGATAAGACGGCCTTTTGCAACAACTCTTATACTCTTGTACACTAACATAGTTTTAAGTTACTCTGTGTACCTAATTATAAGTGTTGCAATAAATTTCTTATTATCTTATCTTATCTTATCTGCGTGGACGCGACGTTGACTTCGCGTTGTCGCGTAAAGTCCGCTGAACGTGACGTTAACGTCGCGCACATGATACTATTTGACATGAAACGCGACGTCAACGTAGCGTTGGTGCGACGTTAACGTTGCGAGGTCGCAAGACGAATGCTTGCCACACGCGACGTCAACGTCGCGTCTACACAGCATTGACGCTGCGCAGACGTTGGAGAGTAAAACGCCAGTGGGATAGGGGTCTAAGACGTTATCACGTCAAAAAAGAGAAAACCAAAGATATACGAGATATACTTGAGAAAACCAAAGATATACGCACCCATGCGAATATAGAGAAGAAGCAGAAAGCGATAGCGCCCTGCATGTTGTTGGCGGTGCCGGGCGGTGGGTTGTCAGTCTTGCCCCACGCGTTAGACAGGTAGCAGAAACCAACGAAGTACAGGAATGCCCAGAACGCTGCAAAATATCATGAAACACTTACGCTATGAGAAAAAAACATCGACATAATACCCAGTAGACAACTAAGGGAGAACGCTTTCAGATAACACATTAGATAAATAGATCTTATAATAATCCACGCCCCATTACGTACGACCAATAACGACCAGATTGGTGACCCGTGAACATTTCTGATTTATCATGATTTGTCCGTGACCTTTAACGAAACGTGAAGTCACGGGCATATACTAGTACTGAATAAATGCCTATCGACTTTGGCACATCAGACAAAGCAGACCTTTCTATTTGACGTAATGATTTGTTTTATTTTACTTTCTACACCCTAATGGAATTTCCATGTAGCACTTACCTACATACGTCATTGAGAAGCACTTTACACGCCTCGGTTTAAACCTCTCTTAAAGCGGTATAATTACAGACTCACTTACATCTCAAAGGTGCATTTACCGGGTCGGAAGTGCTAACTGCAAAGGAGCTTGAAGAATCTAGACTTTCATTTGACGAGCCTCACTTTATGAGCAATAAGTACGGGTTATATACCATGATTTGTAACTCTTGAGTAGTTATCGGAATAGGTATAAGTAGCACCGTCCCTTTTATCGAAACGATAGGATAGCATTAATTTAAGTGCTAACAAATTAGTTTAGTTTAGGCGACATCTTAATTGCCACTTATTCTCTCGACGAGCCTACTAACTTAATTGATACAGATACATTACATACCTACTACATTTATGGTTCAAGTGTTTTCGCTTGCTATAGGTAGCTATCAATAGACAATTAGGTTCGTACTGATTGATTGACCGTGACTATGACCTTTGAACGACAGTAGGTATCGATTATAGGTAAACTTCCCACAGCTGACCTAGATTAAAGTTTGTATGAGCTCATGGTCCACCCTTTCTTAGTGGTGTCCGAAGGTTTATTGGCTATTCGATGCAAGTACCAATTTACATTTAACTCCGTTTAATAGTTTTCGCGTGAAAGAGTAACAAAATATTCATCCATCCACAGTCACAAACTTTCGCATTTAAAATATTAGATAGAAGGAAGGAAGTAGGAATTAAACGATAAAAAGTTGAAATTAAAAGAGTTCTGATTGCAACAGACGTTATCACAGTGGATCCGATCACTGAACTTTATTGATGTTAACATATCGCCGTTCTAATAACTAAGAAGTCAATTATTGTGACCTCAACTTCCATTACCTGACCGGGATCCGTGACATCGGAACTTCGATGTGACCTAGATTTGCTTCTTAAATTACAACAAGAAATAGCTGTTGGAAATGGTGAGGAAATCGTTTTCTATACTGATATCAGTAGGTAATATTATAAAGAGTACCCATGCTATTTTTGTACGTGACGAACTCTTGAACGGATTTTAAATCTTTAAGAAAGCTACATTATCAACTAAATCATTTTTCTGCACTCTCTGCTTCAGATCCTCAAATTATGGGAGAAGAGAAGCACTAGCTTTCAATATAAAATCATCAAAATCGGTTCATCCAGTCGAAAGTTCTGAGATAACGATCAACACTGTATACAAAAATAATGTTGTGTAAGGCTAAAGTTTTAAAAGAAACATAACTTACCAGAGAAGCCCATATCAGCCAACACATAGTGCTTCCTCGTCTTCACAGAAGACATCTGCTCGAAGAGATACTCCCCAGCGATGAAGCCGACTGAGGCTACGAACGCGATTACAGAGATGCCGACTCCATAGTTGCATGCATTTGTATCGCCGTTATAGACACAGTATTCCTGCCCATCCTCGCCTTTACGCCAGCCCTTGGCTGATATACAGCCCATCACTATGGTGGAGAATAGCTGGGGAAGAAAGTTGGATTAACCTTGTGTGTCATTGTATGAAAAACTCCTTTGACTTGAGGTTAAAAAAAATTTGTTTTTTATGTGTAAAATAAATAACAATCTTCAGAGTCTGCACACAGATTTGAATCTTCGATCAAGAATAGAAAAAATATTGTTCTCTATGGATACTGATTGATGAACTGATAAGAATAAAAGCTTAAACTAATAAGAATAGGTACATAATTACATTTTCAGCCTCACATTCTTCTAGAGTAGATAAAAATGTAGGAGAATGACAACATAAAAGGTGCCGCTACAAATAGTAATACATACTACCTACTTATTATCACTTTTTGTGTATTAGGACTTGTTAGAATGAAATATAACATTTAACTTAGCATTTAACAAATCACCTAAAATGGAATCAAACAAGTTTTTAGTAGGTAAACGCTATAAAGGTATGTAATCATCTTGATACCTACAAGTACCTACCTACATAAAGTAGTTTTAGAAAACATTACAATAAGAGGTACAACTCAACAGACCCAGGTTCTTAGGTGGGAGTTCAGCTCAATAGACTTACAACTTGAGTCGTCCACATACATACATACGTACAAGATCACGCCCATTCATATAGGGGTAGGCAGAGACAACGGATCTCCACTTGCTACGATCCAGACACACCTCGTTCACCTCATTCACTCTCATTACATTCTTCACACATGCTCGCCAGTTTAGGGTACCTACTTCTGACCTGGCCTTTCTCCAAAATGTCACCAATCATCCATGTATTTTATTGAATGAGGCTTTTATATAAACATTGTTAAGTATATCAAAGCTTTTGCGAGTGTGTAGCAGATTAAATTAACACCTTTGTTGGCTAAATTGAGTTAACCAAAATACCACGGTATGACAGGAACAGGTTGACCTACTTTTCAGGGGCAATGTAATATTACATAAAATGTAGGTTTATTTTCTAACAGCACATATACCCTTGAAGTGGTCTTAGCATGCTATTTTTATTATGCTGTGGTGGTAAAGAGTTTTATTGAGCTAATTTAAGTAAGTAACTGGTTTGAATTCCCAAACATTGTTAAATTTAAACATATTTGTAATATCAATCCAATAGTAATAACAAAGTAGGCTGGGGTGAATTAGCTTAAACAAGATCATCTAGAAAAATATTTACACTAAGGCTTTTTATATTATGTTCCAACACTAAGTAAAGTTTGGCATTGTTGGTACCTACTCTATTCACTAAGATATGATCCTTAAGTTACATGACTGAAAAATTCAAAAATAGGTCAAGTAATTCACTCTATTGATTTGTTCTGTTTGAAAACCTTGTAAACCTTGTACCTAGCAAACTAGGTTTCATGGTTAAGCAACCAACAAAAAATTCAGCCATACTTTCTACTAATCAGATACTCTTACTTCCCACTTACATGAGATTTACCAAGAAATATCCATTCAAAACAAGTTCAAGATCAAGGATAAGGTAATGCAAATAGTATGTTCTAAATTCAATAGCAGAAATCAATATTTACATAAAGTTGCATATAATGTGTGCTGAACCAACGTGAAGTCTGTGGATACAATTTGTTCCAAGGTTAAATCACATTGACATACCTAAGCCTTGGTACCTTGGATAATGTTTTTTATAGTGGAAATGTTTCACCTATAGGTACTCATTTCCATACATTTTGAATGTCACCTAGGTAGGTACTTAGTTATTTCAAATCCTAGATTTTTTGTGATTTTTTAATTTATTGTTAAATAACGACGATTTATAAATATTATCGTAACTCGATTACGACGTAATCTGACAAGTCTAATTGGGGCCAAGAGTTGATAAAAATTCAAATATAATTTCGATTTGTTCAGTGTTCTGAAATCGAGCAAGCGCAGAGCCATCCTTGATTTAATCTTAGAATACGCATGAAAGTAAAGTGTCTTACCCAACAGACCGCCCTAACGATCACGGGAGGTCTTTGGATAAAAGCCTGAGGGTCAAAAGCTCCCCCAGCTTTTCCACCTCCGTATGCACCACCAGCCTCCATCATCACTGTTTTTGGTAAAACTTTTTATTCCAACCGCACCAAATTCAACTACACATTCACGCCTCAATGAGATTTCGACCCTCCGCACGCAGCGTATACCCAATTTTGTAATATTGATCGCTCAGGGAGAATTTCAGCAGAGATGACAACAGGAAAATGACATTTACACCTTCCCCGCGCGCATGTTTGACATCGATTCGCTGAAACGAACTGTCATTGGCTGGAAATTAAATATGGCGGGTGATGCAACCAATAGTTTGAGGTTTTGAGGAAAATTGTAATTACATCCGGAAAATGTGACATTGACAACATGCTAGTTCTTTACGTTCCTTTACACGCAGTTTACGTTGGAATCAGCTAGATGGAGATGGAGGTCAAAAAACAAGTGTATTGGAATGGTGTGTTGTGCGACTTGTGCGACATGAGGAATTTTAATAAATTCTTGTATTTATTGCATTTATTGCAACAAAAATGGTTGTATTAACTGGTATTTCATTTAAAATTTTAGGAACACTATAAAGTCCATTAAAAATAAATTATAGGTACTTGTTTTTTCTTCTTTTTATTTTGCGAGGGGTTTTTAATGAGTGAGGGAGGGGAGTTTGGCAATGGCGGTCTAGGGTTCTGGGTGCTTTACAATGAAATAACAATAAATTAGATATTACAAATATATTTAATTCAATAAAAACTGAACTTAAAATAAGTAAGGATGTTATGTAAGCTGCTTCCAATAATATTAAATAGGTACAAACAAATCAGAATAAACATAGTTTTTACATTTGCCGCCGTTAGGTAAAAATTTTGACTAGTTACAAACAAACACTAATTAAATAAAGTCTTGTTAACCCAGAACTTAAATCATAAAGTGTATTTCTAGCACCTTTCTAGGGAACGAATATTTATGAAAACAGATAAAAGTAAACAATAGTCTGTAAAATTATGCAACAACTTTTATTCGAAAATATAGTCTGAATACGAACGAAATTACATGTAGCAAAGTAGGTTATACTTATGCAATTGTTTTCATTGATGCATAATTTTCCAGTGGCCTGGTACCTAAGGGTACATGTAGTGTACTTATACATAGGTATACAAAAGTCTAGGTTACAGTATCAAAGGACAGCATAGCAATAATGATCTTTAAAAAATATTTACAAGATCGAGCTTAGTGTAAACTGTGCTACGTTATTTACTATGATTAGGTTATTTTGTTATTTATTGTACATTCGTGGAACCTATGTTATTACTCGAACGCTACAACAATCAGTGATAATAGGTAGTGTTATCATTTTGCCGCAGGATAGTTGGTACCTATATAAACTATGTGAATGTAACCTTATTGTAATCGATATTCATTATAGTATTTACTCAAATTCTGGCCGAATAAAATGTTTCCCTAGTATTTGAAAATGGAATCGGAAATAGAAAATGGATAGACTACAAAAAAAACAAAGTTTAAACAGCAACTTTAATTAGGTAGGTACTTTTGTTCTTTTAGTGCCAGTTTCAGATAACAAGTGTTACTTATTTATGTGGAAAATTACTTTTGGTGAAATTGGTAAGTCTGTGTAAATTACTGTGTAGACAAATTCTAGTGTAGGTGTGTATCTAATAATGAAGGTACCTATTTAAATTCATTCCACTTTATCACTGATTGAAGTGCTAATAATGCTTTGCTCTTGTATGGCCTCTAAATATCACTTTATTACGGACATAACTGCTTGAGATCTCCAAGATTTCATTCAAAATAAACGTTCTCGGGTAAAAAATAACAATAATGCATTTTTCAGGAAGTAAAGACAGGCAAAGCATCAAAATTACACGGACAATCATATTATAAGTAGCCAAGGGAATGGCATGTCCATTTTACATACATTGTACATAGTCTATTTCTAATACGAATGTCTATCATACAAATACTAAATCTAAGCCAACTATTTTGTATAAACTCTAACTATTCTCTAACATACTCGTTCTACAATTTTATTGTACATGGAAAACTAGCTACTGGGATATATTTATCTATGACATAATTTAAGTAAAACATTAATAAGTATTTACAAAAATAGCCACGTTCAATCATACTTTATTCAAACCAAATAACATAAAACAGCTTACAAAAAAATGATTAATTAAATAAAATCGTTTTCTATCAAATTCAAGTTGTATAAAATGCTCTAATCGTACAAAATTCTACAAAACTATGAAAATATTGTAGGTACGTTCTATTTCGTAGTTTCATAGCGAGTGGCTGGAAGGTCCATTGTGTTTGCTAAGCAATAGCGCAAAACGAGTCGCATGTCATATTGCTAAATAAATCACATACTATAAGGCTGTCCACACGGATTGTAACTACCGTAAAAATAAGATGTCAATGTCGATACACAGTATAAATCTTAGGAAGAATTTATCGTGTTGTAACTAAATTCGAACCACGCTATTAGGAATCGGCTAGACCTTGGCGCTTTTCTTCTTCAAGCATTGCGTCAAGCTCGTCAGTCAGGTTTGCGAGCATGTTTCCTATATCGTTTAGGACGTCTACTGGTTCGCCGCTTTTTCCTTCTTCTTTGTGGTCTGGGAGGGCGTGCGGTGTGGTTGGCTTGATGTCGTTTCTTGGAGGGAGGCCGGCGAGGCCTATTCCCGCTCGGCCGTAGTCTACTGTGTGAGGTCGACCGCCGATCTGACCTCGGTTCTGTTTTATCGTGCCCGCGTTCTCGTTGGCGAAGGGAATGCTGTCCGATTCGGTACTGGAGTTTGACTGTGAAAAAAGTACGGCATGTTATTGTTGTTAGATAAGGTTTTCATGAAAGATTTCTTGTTTTCTGTGTTGTAAATGCTTTGGCTTGGAGATTTTAAAATTAGTGAACCATTATTTGAAAACATTGACGCTAATAGTGTCTTACGTTACGGTAAATAATATTTTTACAATGCACATTAAAGCGAAATCCAAGGACTTGGTCGATCTCAAGATTGTTTTGCGTTAACCTAGGTATATTATTGCTTAATGTGATCATATTATGGGTCCCTCCCACTGAATAAAGGACGTTGAATGAGTAGGTGGGTAAGTATCCATTATTCCTAGACTTTTGCTAAGCATTAAAACAAACATCCAATTACCTTAAAACTAGCATCGGAGCCAGTCCGCAGCTTGTCCTCCTCATACCGCCGCGGCGGGGACGAGGGCGCGGGCGGCGGCGGCAGCAGCCCCGTACTATCCAGACTCACGCTCAACGAATCAGAGCTCGGATACGCGGGAAGACTCAACGGAAGACTCTTCTCCGGGTGAATCTCTACCGTAGTCTGTCCGAAGCGAGTGAAAGGAGCGTACTGAGAGCTTTGCCGCTTCGGCGGGTCCGGCGGAGGCTTACGAGCGACGTGCGGACTCGCGCCGTAAGCGACGCGTTGCAGTCTAGCCGAGTACGCGATCTCATCGTACGCGTAGTCCGGAGATTTGTCCCGATACGCCGGCGTAGCGGCTATTTTTGCCACTGGACGAGGACGGACCAATCCTCTCGGACGCGGTAAGGTACCCCCGCCTTCGTAAGAGCTGTCATTGGTCGGTGTGATGTCGCCATCGTCGTACGAACGCCGCCATTGGCCGCCGACGTAGTATAAGCCAGCGTCGGGCGAGAATGTCGAGTGAGAACCACGTTCTGATGGATCCTCCAAGCTTTCTAAGGATTTTCCGCGAGGGTGGCGGATCTGTGAACATTTGAATGAAATCTTCAGTTTTTTTAAACTATAAACAAGGTTTATGGAAGGTTCAAAAATCGTGATAAATTCATTTATTTTACAAAGACAATTATAAGTATAGTTGTAAATTACAAATTAGTTACATAGCATCAAACACGGCATCAATCATAAAACCAAATTCGAGTTCATGCCGAATTCTCTCACTGTTCCGTGATGTTAGTTATTTACATTGTTATCAATATTAACACATGCGTGCTTATTAGTAATACACTTACAGCTTAGGCTTCTTTCTGAACCTTTCTGAGTTATCCTGCTCAAGATTCGGTCCTATACCTCCTTGATCGTTGGTTTTTATAGATTAAAGTTAAGGTATACATTGGTACATACCCTAGATATTTTTATCACAGAAGGCCCAGAAAGAAGCAGATACCTCTACCGTGCAGACTATCACAATATAACACAGAAAAACAAAACACGTTCAGGACAAAAAAATGGTGCACGTTAAAAGCTGTGCTCGGTGCAGGAAACTGGCGAACGCCAAAGAGGTCATACCTGTATGGGGACCAGATCAGTGCCACATAAGGGCGTCGGGATCGCATCAAACTTTAGATGGTTTAGATCAGGGGGCTTATGGTAACCCCTCGTCTGCTGCCACTGGTATTGCTCCCTCGGATATAAAGTCTAGCCGAAATCAGCCGAATATGTCCGAAGTGCGTTTGTGTTTGGAAAAAGAAAAGAAAACAAAACATTCACATGCTGCTTGGGCTGTGGTTGTGGATGCAGCGATATGGTTGTGTGGTGGACGCTGGTGGACGGACAACTTTGCGACTAAATTGGCTTTAGTCTACAATACTACATGGATACAAAATTACGGGGTACTAAACATCAGTATGATTTTGGGAGACAACATTACAAAAAAGAGAGACACATAACAATCTCCAATAGGTTACTAGTGGCTGTGACACGCATTACGTAATAAAAATAGGTACCTAGTGTTATATAAGGGGAATTAAGTTAATAAATTTAAAAAAATTAGTGAGTTAAAAAAACTTTCGTTTATAAAAAATCTTGTGAGTAATTAGTAAAATAAGACGAGAAAATAAGATTTTTATTTTAGTTAAAAGTCACTTTTTTGTAATTTAGCAGTCGCAAAGTTGTACAACGTTCGACCAGCGAAGTGAATACTATGGTGATGGATGGTAGACATAGGTCTAAGCGAAACATTTGAACGCATCGGGAAAATTCGCAATTTTGAATAACTGTTTTATGCCAATTTAGTCCTGATAGACTACATTTTCCAAACGTGTCCACAACTATTGGCACAGCAACAAAAATTGTAGCTGGTGGGGATATATATCTTCGGAGCTAACACAAAGTTCTAAAAATGTTGCCTAATTTTATTCATTAGTAAAAATAAATAATATGAAAGCTCTTGTTAAATATTTTTGTTAGTTCAATTACTTTTAAAAACATTAGAATTTAGTTTCAATAAAATGTACTGTTTGAATTATAGCACTTAGGTAATACAATTATAGGTAGATACTTCTTAAGAAATTATTGAAGGAGAAAAAATGGGTATGATGAATGAAATGACATTATGACAGTGTAAAAATAAAATATTGTGGTAAAAAAAAACAAAATATTGTTTTGGTTAGAGTGATGCTTTCAAAATAAACTTTAGATTTAAAATTAGAATGCTAATCGAATTCCAAAATCTAACATTGATTCTAGCACTTTCTAATTTGAAAGCGGAACAGAAAAATCCGCTGTCATTGTCTATTGATAGAGCAAAGACTATTCTAAAACATCACTAGAAAGAGGGTAAGGGTTTAAGGGGTAGAATATTTGTTTATGGTTCATACCTGTCCAGGTTGTATTCTCGTGAAGTCCAAAGAGCCTTGGTTGCTGATGCTTCGTTTGCCTGCTCTTATATCTTTGACTCTTTTGATGGCTAAGAGGATTTTCTTTTGATGACCGAGTCTCACTATACCCATGTCTTCTAGATCCTGAAAAATAATACGTATATTTTAGTAACATTTTCATAACAATCACAAAGACAATTATTCATTCTAAAACCACACGAGCTAAATGTCTAACTTTTAATACCATAATAAATTTTTCTCTTGTTTATTTTAATTGATGTAGGTACCTAAAATCAAGACATAATGACTATTATTCTTAAGAAAAAATATATAGAAGTAACTTACCTCCCAAGCAAGCTGTGTGACGTCATGCACAGTTCGGTATCCTTGAGCTACCAATGCAGGACCGTATTCCTCAAGTCGAAGCAACCGAAGCCATTCTTCTAAAGATCCCTGGAAATTTAAAACATATTTTAGGAACCTTTACCTACTTGATTTTTAGAGTTCTTCATCTACTTACTCTTTGTTAGATTTGATTCTAAAACCCTGACAAATAAAAATCTTTGCTTTTTTTACCATCTCTAAGTATAACGTAAAAGTAGATTTACACGATTCTGGATTCACATTCACTCTATTCAACATCAGCTTTCATGAGATAAGTTTTTCAACTCTTAACAAGGTCCACTTACCGGTATATAGTCAGGCAGGTTATCAGGCACATTCAGATTCGCCAGTTCTGCCTTTAGCCGTTTCCGATGGTTTGGTTTCTTGATACCCACAGCAGTGAGGTCTTCTGGCGTCATCCGCGTGACTGTAGGGAGATCGTACCCGGCGTCGATGAAGAGTCTCGCGTACTCTTCCATCTGGAGCTCTGCTAGGCACGCGTGGATCACATCTGTGTCCTGGAAAATAACAAGTGAGTTTGAAAAACTTCGTATATAGAATTTCGGAGACTTTGTGTGGATTCAGATGGGGTAAATTTTTGATTTTAGGGGAAAGGTTATTCGATTAATATACGTTCTCTAGTCTACCTGAGAACGTATTCGTCAACGTTAATTTTAAGATATATTAGGTGGGATTGGTGGAGGGGTGACGCGGCGCACTTCACACCACTGATTTAGAGCTTGCTATTGGTTTGTGAGCGAGTGTGCGCAAACATACCACCCCCCGTTCCCCTCATCGTTCTTTTTACATGGCGCGACTTATTAATAGATAACTAGTAGAATACTTACAGGCAATCCCTGGGCCATCATAGCGCGCATGCGGTCCGCCAAGTCCCCGCAATGGCAGGCTGCATGATGGTGGTGTGGCATACGGCCCGACGCTCGCCCGCTGTCCAGCGACGCTGAGGAGTGACGGGAACCGGAGCCAGCCGACCCTGACGACGAGCCGGGGCTGTCTCGCCCGGGGCTCTGGAAATTTAAGGTATTTGGTGAGATTTCATATCTTTCTGAGCGACGTAGTAGAGGTGGTGACAATGAAAACAAAAATTAGTTTTTCTTATTATTTTACTAGAAATTACAGCCCACATAACTGTTTGTGTGTCCATAAAAACACGTTACAGAGTTTCAGCCTCGGTAATGTGTTTTTATTGCCTAGAAAAATGATCCCTTTTCGAATTACAATAATCTAATTCACTAATGAATTTCTCACCTGTGTCATATCGATCCCCTGATCATCGCTGAGCGCCAACTGGTGATGGTAGTAAACCGCCGCTTTATGCGTGAGCGGCTGCGATGGCGGAGGAAACGTGAAGGTACCACCTCCAGCCGGGCTCTTGCCCATGCTGCCGCTGGCGCCGCTTACCCCGGATACCCCGGATACTGTGCTGCCGTAGTCTGAGTGGTCATCTGGAAGGAGAGAAGGTTGGTTCAATATTTATCGTTCAAGGTTAATCGTCTTCCTCAATATTTATCATAACAAATTTGATTGGATCTGATTAGTTTATTTACAACAGCTTTAGCATTCACAACTCAGTAGCCCTGGCTAGATCGTAGAACAATCGTCATCTTCTAGGAACAGGATCTTATTCGTATCGGTAAAGGCTGCGGGTAAGTAAGCTCCTAACCCTGAGTACTGTTCTGTAAGAGCCCAAAGGCACTGTGGCATCTTACGATCCCTTAATTGACTACAGATGAAACAGAATTTTACCTCGTGTATGTGAAGGCGTGTCCGGCGGTTGTGGATAAGGCTGCTCCTCACACGAGGCGTATCCTTGCGATCCGAAGCTGGAGCCCGAATGGCGATGCTGCGGCGTGCCGAAAGCGTCGCCCGGGACCGCTGGCGGAGGCACGCGCTTCGCCGTAGCAGTCTTGCCGGCGCTCCCGCCACGTGACATCCCGCCCACTGGAATAAACGAGTAAGTATTCATGAACTGGCGTCGAATCGTATACGAGAATTACTTATCCGGAGAATCCTCTGGGGTGGGTTTTTTTATTTCACCTACAACACACCGAACGTATTTAGCAAGAAGGACTACTAGATACTACTGCCTGAGCGAGGCTATAACGATACTATTTTAGGTACCAGCATATGCAGGAATTCTATGATATGTTGGAGAATTAATGAAATGAAATAGTCCACGGTTTAAGTCTGGTTCAAGATAAGTAAACATGCAAATTACACACGTGACTCAAATAAAATGGTTTCTATTTTGCCGCGTCGTAGAATCTCTAAAAGCCGAAAACAAATAGCCCTAACCCTAACCCTTCGACGGGACAAACACTGTTATCTAGTTTGGACAGGGCTGCCTGCAATCTACTAATGAGCTTTCCATCCCGTTTTCGATTATCGAAAATGTCTTCGCTTATCGATAAGTCGAGGCAACTCGATTATGTCAATAAGTCAAAGTCAGGTCTTTGATAGAGAGGTCTTGGTTGCGCATTTCTGATGAGTGTAAATGCATTTGAAATTGATAGGTTTTCTTGTCGCATCCAACATAATTTTTAACTAAAAATTGATGAGCAATACCAAAACACTTATCCAAGTGCCAATATTTTGTGATTCATTAATAATACCACAGATAATACACCAGATTTAGGTATCCGTATTATATCAATCAAACATCAGTTCTTCCGCCGACTGGGGACAACTCTAGTAGGTAATGAGGTAAGGAGTCATCAATCATGGTGTAGATTAGGCGGGCGAATCGGATCGAACCAGAACTAATTGCTCAGCTGAAACGATATCGTTAATGGACGGGAAAAAGATGAATTTAATTATACGCCAGTCAAAGTAACACGTGGTAATTATTCCACATGAAATTATGTAAGTATAGAAAAAAATTAAAACTCGTGATTCGAGCGTTGTTCCAAGTTGAACCGACCCAAGCGATGCACTCAAGCATTTTTAAGAGTAAATAAATGACCCAACGACCATAATTATAATAATTCAACCCATTCTCATTAAACGGGCAGAGGTACCGCTTTCTTAAATGATTTCAATTACTCACCGGCATACATCTGAATATGGATGCAATTAAAACCAACATAAATTGTCTTTATTTACAATCAATAAGCGATAATGCGTGACAAATTGCATATAATTGAAATTCATTTGCATTCATAACAAGGTATTAAATGCATTGAAATTTTAAATGGAAAGTGTAGAAATCAGACATGGCTTATAAATTTTTAAATTTCCTGCATTTCTTTGAATTGAACTAATCCGTAAAGCCGGATATTACCGGATGCAAGCGTGTCACTAGCAGGTTATCTGGTAGGTAATCTGGTAAACATGCGTTACCACCCAGAGATGCAGTAGGTACCTACCTACATTATAATCTGTGCTACGTTATCACCTGGCCTTGCCTTCCTCGGATTATGAGGCCACCAAATGTAATGTTAGTATGCTAATATTGAGCTCATGCAATCTCTTTTTTTTTTTTTTTTGTGGTTTGACTTGTGTCATAAATAAATGCTTTTTCTTTCTTTCTTTCTTTCTTTCTTTCTTTTTAGCATGACATTTTCAGGGTGACTATCGAAGATTAAACAATGCTCTTAAGAAATTAGGATGTCTCTCCGAAAAATACTTATGGATTTTTTAGACTTAGATAAACTAGTTCCGCAAAACAACGTTTTGAAAATTCAGTTGTACAAACAAACGACATAATAAGAGTAGTTAAAGTATATTATCAACTAAAACTCATGCTACTAGCTCTTCACACGTTTTAAATATAAAACCAATATACACATTACCTTGAAAGCTATTGATTTTAATCCGTAATTTAAGATAAACTATAAATAACACATTTTATTATTGCAATATGCAGTCGCGAAGTTATAAGCGTTAACTTGTTGCTGCATAAAGAAGTCTGGTATAATCACTACCGGCACTAGTTACCGACAGATAACTAGATGTCGAGTAGATAAACAACTGTTCATGACTTGACATCACTTACCTGTAACTAGAAGTAAGCGAAACGACGCTTTCGATAAATAAGCTCATATCTGCTAATTAAGCCACTATTACCGACACATGCATAAAATTATCGTTTTGCTTGATAACGGGTATTAACACTTTATAAGGCCTGCGCGATACAGATTTAAAAGAACCATCTCGTCTGGCTATATTCATGACATCCGTTTTTTGCAATGAAATATGAAAACCCTCTATTCCTAAGTTGCGGTAGACATTTCTTACAGATCAGATCTGTTGGCACTCTTTAGATACTTTTATAAGTCCGAATAATACGTACATGCCCATAAATAGGGTCATTCTTATAAATTTATAAAAATACCAGAGAATGCTCTTTAAATATTATGCTAAAACAATGCGTTATTAACTAAAACAAAGACAAAAGGACTACGTATGTGAAACAGAGCATGCACCTAACAATTTAGTTGTGAACTCCCGAGAGATATTGATCGTGTGATCTGTATGCCGACGTAATGGGGCAATAGTCTAGTCTCAAGTAATCTCTGCAGATAAACCCCACTTGTCAGCGATCATCATCAGGTGCTCGTTCGTTCGTTCATTCATATTAGCAAGTTGCCAAATCTAGTGACGAGTTTTTAAGCCTTTTAGGCCGCCGCGAGACCGGTCTCGGTTTTCCGGTCTTTAAGCCATGACGGAGTTTGAGAAACATGGTTAGCAGAGTTCCCATTAGCTTATTCGAACGAAGGCAATATTTCAACAACTCGTACAACCATAAAATTTCCCTCTCATTTCATACGGGAAGAAACATCTCATAATAAAATGGTAGAGTCAATTGATTCAAATAACATTTTATTTTAAAATTACAATAAATATCTAACACATTTAATGAGTTTGGGGTTTCATGACGGTTTCACAATTTACGTAGATTTCTTATTTCTCTTTCGTAAACATTGACTAGAGTTTAAATGGCCTAAAACTTCTGAGTTTTAATGGCCTAAAACTTCTAAATATACAGGGTGAATTTTTGAAAAGGGCCAGTAAGGACCTGTCCTTAACCGTTAGAGTTACCGGAAAACATTTGAGGAGTTTGGCTAATTTAGAAGGACTTTCTTTGTTTGATGTACTTATAAAAAATATGACAAAGAATATTAATATCAGTTAGTGTTTAAACGTATAATTTCATCACTGGTCTAGTTCTAGTGCATCTACGAGTACCTAATAAAAGCTCAAAAGTGAAACACTGGATAATATGTTGAACAATCTATTCATTTCATCAATTTAAACTTAACACCATCTTCACTTCTTCATGATTACAACACGAATGGCACCCGTACTTGGTGTACCCTCTTTTATACTGCCTTTTGACAACTCAAGAGTCAAACCAAGTACTGGCGGAACAGTAATAAACAATTGAGTACTAAAATAATATTCTAAATGTCTGTAAAAATACAAAATAGTAATAATATGATTTCATTAATTATAAAACGAATTTACAAACTATTCACAAGTGATTTAATGAACTGACAGCAACTTCCGGTAAGGTTGAAGTACTGTCAGTTCATTACTTATTGTTTATCCACATTGTTTTATCGTGACAATAACTTTGTAAACAGTCAAAATATACTCAGCGTTAAATTAAAGCTAACAGATTCGGCCATCTGATAACAGCACCCGCCCTCGGGTGTAATGTTAAAATAGAAAGAGTCATACACCGTAGTTATTAAAATGTTAATCATTATCATGTTTAAATAAACACTAACAGTAGGTACTTTACATTAAAAACATGAGTAATTACACCTGATCAGCTAATTTCAGCATTCTACAAGTAAAAATAATTTTACCAAACTTAAACTAAGGGTAATTTCACCCAACTTAAACTAAGGGTAATTTCACCCAACTTAAACTAAGGGTAATTTCACCCAACTTTAAACTAAGGGTAATTTCACCCAACTTAAACTAAGGGTAATTTCACCCAAATGAGCTAATTTCAGCCATATAGCATTGGTAATTTCACCAAAGGGTAATTTCACCCAAATTAGCTAATTTCAGCCATATAACATTGGTAATTTCACCAAAGGGTAATTTCACCCAAATTAGCTAATTTCAGCCATATAACATTGGTAATTTCACCAAAGGGTAATTTCACCCAAATGAGCTAATTTCAGCCATATAACATTTAGTGGTAATTTCACCAAAGGGTAATTTCACCCAAATGAGCTAATTTCAGCCATATAACATTGGTAATTTCACCAAAAGGTAATTTCACCCAAATGAGCTAATTTCAGCCATATAACATTGGTAATTTCACCAAAGGGTAATTTCACCCAAATACACAGCGTACAGCGTGGTGACGGCGAATAAGCACCACTGCCTGCAGTGCTCCCACTGCGCGCTCGATCAACAGCGGAGGCTGACCTGCACCTCCGTCGCTTACTTAACAATGGTTTACCCATGTTACAGTGTCTAAAATAAGAAAGTAAATGTATTATATAAATGTTTTATTGAAAAGCAACCTCTCTTATTTATATACTAGCATTATCAAGGTCTTTGATCAACTCACAAATCCTGTACACTGCAAACTATAAAAACGTAACCCCCTCTTTTTTTATCAGGGTTATAAAAGACTTCCCGGCACGTCCCGGCTTCGCACGGGTGCAAAATTGAAGCTACCGGGATAGAACATAGCCTACAATCACCCGGACAGTCCACTCCACACACTCGTGAAAGAACCTTTGAAATCGGTCCAGTAGTTTCGGAGATCACCTCCGTCAAACAAACAAATTTTACCTCTTTATAATATTATAAGGGTAGAAGTGTAGAAATGATAAATAAAAAAATATTTTTACTAAAATATGAGGGATCACAGATAATCCTTATGTACTTTAACTACACAAAACAGACTAATAATTTACTAAAATAACTTACCGGGGGTTTTCTTCTGTTTTGTTTACCTTACCTCCACTTTGACTATTTCTTACAAATGGCCTTTGTCAAAGGACAGCGTGTTACATCCCCTCTTCTGAACTAAAAGCTCAAAAGTGAAACACTGGATAATATGTTGAACAATCTATTCATTTCATCAATTTAAACTTAACACCATCTTCACTTCTTCATGATTACAACACGAATGGCACCCGTACTTGGTGTACCCTCTTTTATACTGCCTTTTGACAACTCAAGAGTCAAACCAAGTACTGGCGGAACAGTAATAAACAATTGAGTACTAAAATAATATTCTAAATGTCTGTAAAAATACAAAATAGTAATAATATGATTTCATTAATTATAAAACGAATTTACAAACTATTCACAAGTGATTTAATGAACTGACAGCAACTTCCGGTAAGGTTGAAGTACTGTCAGTTCATTACTTATTGTTTATCCACATTGTTTTATCGTGACAATAACTTTGTAAACAGTCAAAATATACTCAGCGTTAAATTAAAGCTAACACTAATTACCTTTAATACAACTTATAAAAATATTTAGTCGTCTATCTAAAGTAATGAGATAAACATCCATTAGATATTGTTGTAATCTCCTATTTTAAAGACGCGAGACGTTTCCATACTAACTAGTAACTTTAATAATAATACAGGGCTGTAATTTTAAACAATGTTTGCATATAACTTGATTGCATAAAAACTTTATGGTATGGTATAAAAAGTTGTATTAAAGCTAACAATGTTTTACTAGCAATACAATGTTCGTCGATGGAGATAATCGCATCACAGACAGACAGTTGCAGTACACACACAGTTTTTATTAACTAAAGTGCTTTTTAATTGGCAGTAGTCGTTATAATTACCATTAATAAGAAGGCATCCGTATTTGTTACTGCTTAATTTGTTAGGAAACATTTTATTAATTAGTTTATCTTTTATTCTATTAATATTCTGGTTAAAAATTATTTAAAGTATGAAATTTATGACAATTTCACACATTTATGACAATTCTTCTAAACGAATAACTTAACTTTTTGTGTGTTTTTAACTTTTTGACAATTTTAATTTGCCATTTGTATTTCGAACTAACACCGTTTTAAAACTGTCTTTAAAAACGAGACGGTTTTCTGAACAAATGTTTTTTGTCAGCCTCTACATCAACTTATGCATATTTTTGTAGAGGTTTTTCAAGTACCTACCTACTGTTTATCAGAGAGATTGAAGTGGTCGAGTATGCGGGCTCAATTGTTCAGAGGGCATTACCCATTACTGGAAGTCTCGTAAAACTAAGGGTCATAATAAAGTCTTTATTTCTGTTTTAGGAACTAACTCAATTGCTGAGTTAAGTTAAGAATAAAGTACCTATTCTTGTTATTCGCAAAATTATAAAAAATAAACTCTGGAATTTATCGATTTTTTTTTTTTAAACTGACTAAACGCAATGCTAGATTATGGGACCCCAATGAAACATGCGTATATTGCGTATAGTCTATCGAACTTCACTGCACACAAATTGTCAATTAATACAAATTGATGTCCTTGCCTTGCCTATATTGAAATTGGTATTTATTTTTATATTGTTGTTTTCACTAGATTCTCGCTGAATCACTTTCTCAAAATACGTCAGTAGAAACAAAAGGCACTAAACGCTCATTAGTACGAAACAATTAGACATCGGCTCGCTAATGGCCTAGCCGCCGCAATTAGTTCATTGCGCAACCCATGAACCCGGCCCAGTACATAATTTACCTATAACTTGCAAGGGCTATGAAAAGTAGACAAGGCGCAGAGCTCTGGGAGAAACTAATATCGTCATAGTAAGGATGAAAGTCATTCTATTCAATGGTACCGGGATACTGAAGGATGAGCTTTTTTATAAACGTTTATGTAAGTTTTGATGATTACGCTTTGTTTACAGAAAAAAACATCGTAGTTTATTAACTATGATTCTTGGTTTAAAAAAAAAGGATGTAATCAGAATGTTACCGTAACACAAGCATTAGGTTGCTTAGCTTGGGCCTAGAGGACGCTGTGTAAAATGTCCAAGGATTTTTATTTATATTTTATTTAAAGGTATTCGGAAGTAAAAAAGTATAAGTCAGATTAAAGTTAGTCCATTCCCAGTCACGGTGCTTTACGAAGAAAAATAAGAGAAAAAGTTGAAAAATAAAACAAAAATGTGCGGGCTGCAACAGAAGCGGACGCCTCGTTGGACAATGCCCGCTTGTTGCTCTTCACCCATCATTCTATCCCACCGCGCCGCGGACCAAGACGCATGTCTTTGGCACAAATAGCACGATGGGACGACCGGACTCGAACTCGGGGCGCGCGATCGTCAGCCGAAGGTTACAACCGCACGACCAAGCGGCAAGTATAGATAAGCTCGAATTTATGATAGTGAGTCTTATGTTATTGTAGCGACATCTGTCGGTTTATTTTATTACTTATCGTTACAAGGCCATCATTTGTTTTGCAAAAAAGTGTAAATAGCTAAACAAAAACTTCAAAACAACAAACAGAAAATTATCGGGAAAGTTACGTTTTGTTTATCGAACTTCCCCAAGGGAAGACAGGCGAAAGGGAAAAATGGCGTTTACGTTGTAAATTCCCTTCGCTGTTTTACACGAAATTTAGGCTACGGTTGGCTGTCCACACGTGTAATTTGCGAACGTGCCTCGAATTTACAGTGTTTTTAATGAAATTGTATTCGAAAAGGTATTTTTATGTCGGGACGGTTTGTTTTGTATTTGTATCTTGCATGTCGATCTCGACATTTTCCGCATTTATTTGCATACAGTTTAATTTATTCCAAATTTTACGTAATTTGCCCTTAATATTTATTTACCCATCCTGATGTGTGAAACCTGGGTACTTCTCTGGATCTAGTGTCTTACTTAACATTTAGAAAAACAAGAGCTAGACAAACCTTATTAACTCATACCTTGATTGGCGCATCTTGTTCATGGCTATAAATATTTTAGTACATAATTAAGTATAGAAAACAACTGCGTCGTGGTGTAATTTAATTAGCATTAGCCAAGCCAATACTCACCATTACTTTCCACCGACTTACCTACACACTTATTCACTTAGCAATATAATTAATTAAATTAAGATGATAATGATTATTACGACAGTTATACTGACATTCAATAAGCACGCGTCGTATTTCAATGGAGCCGAAATCGCAAAACCAATAATAATATGAAACCTCGCCAATAAAACGCAATAATAATTTCGCCTAAATGAAAATTGGCAGCTCTTGTAACCCAATATCAGAATTCAACACCGAATAGGGTAAAGGGATATGAATTCAGGCTGTATAATACTTCCAAATTAAAAATGTAATTAAAATTGGTGAGTGCCCGCGGGGAGGTCCGACCTCATTAAACGGTCAGGTAATTAGCAATTTTGTAAACGACCTTATTCATTTATTTGAGAGGGTGGGTTATACAGTGAAGTCACTGTTCCAATTTACTTCGCACGAGAACTTATTTATTATTACTTTAGAATATTAATTAATAATAATGTAAATAAAAAAAACACAGATGCTTAATAACATTTGTAAAAACATACTCTTAAATAATTGTAGACACATCTTTAGACACTGATGGACAACTCGTAGCCGTTCCATTGATCGTCTTACGATCCCTGTCAGCCTAATCCCGGAGATACGTCACCTCGGAGCTCTGTCTTGCCAATCTTCGGCTAATCGAGCGAGAGGAACCTGAGGCGGTCTCCCTTGCGTAAAGTTAGCTACATATTTTGATTGACTGTTCAAGTTTTTATTACTAAAAAAGTTCTAATTAGTGAGATAGTTAAAAATGTCTCCCAAATTACAAAAAAAAATAGGCCATTTATTAAATTATGTTGTATGGTGTAAGTTACATACATCGTGACATCAAGCCTTAACCGAAACAAAATCAAGTCACTTCACTATTCAAAAACAATTTTAGAAAACATATTTTTACAACAATGTAGTAAAAAAAGTTATGTTCTTGATAAGTAGGTACTTACTTGAATATTATTGAATTATGAAAACCTTTTTTAAAGATCATCATAACAGCTTTGTGCCTGATGGCAGAAGAACTGAGGTCGGCAGCCGGGGTTACGCAAGATCAGAGATTAGATTATGATACTCTGAACCGATGAATGCCTCCAATCTGGTTCAGTCATCTTCAATTCTAAAGCAATGCTATGAGAATAAGGGATTGAATATGGTTAAATAAGTCAAGATCTTACTTCGATTCGTCGATTGTGTCTCATAATCCGCAAAACCTAACATATAATTTTAAAACAGATTTTCTACGGATTTAGCCCTTAAAATAGCAAACAGCTTTCGTAATTCAATACCTAATATATTCGTTTTTTTGAGACAAGTCGACATTAAGTCTAAGAATTACGCTATTCCCTTTCCAATCTTATCGAACCAATTCCAATTTTGTACACATTTATCGATTTCCACCGAGCACCGGTATCCAGGGAAAGTGGTCCTACGGATGTGTCAACTGCCACAGCCTACCCACCAGTAAGTAGAAGAACCGCACAGAATAACTAGTAGTCAGTAAGCAAGATCTGAGATAGTACACACCGGTCGCACAGACTGAGTGACGTTATCTGCACCCGCAGAATACGGGTAATACGGAAAAGCGGTATTATTTCAATGTAACGAGGAAATGTGCTCGATTTACCGGAATTTAGATCGGTTTTGTTGGACAGATCGTTGTGTACAATCGCAGTAACCCTTTAAATGACAACAAAGTAACAACTGAATGGAGAAAGTGCTACTGCGAACACTATCTATCAATAACTGATCAGTCTTACTTCACAGATCAAATCATACTTGTACTTTTTCATATTGGCCATGAATTTATTGATTTTTCTTTATAGAAACAAAATGAATAGAAGAGATGACTGCTGGTTGGAGAAGAAAATCAGTGACAATCTCACGTAAAAGTGCAAAAATGGACATTGGTAATACACCTCAATCGTCTATCGTTTGTAACGTCACAGAAAACCAACCCCTGAACACAAAAGTTCAATGCTTCCAATTAATTTGCCTGAACATAAAAATCTTGTTTGAACAGAAAAATGTCTCATTTCAACTCGAGTGCAATTGTAGAGTTTCATAAAGGATCGTAAACAGCAATTTTCTCATCCGCCTTCCTTGGGGATGCCTCGGTAAACAAAACCGTAACTTTCTCGATAATTTTACACTTTTGCTGTTTTCAGCGGAATATGCTTTTTGAACCCACAACAGACAGTGTAAAATGTTTGTTGTACGACAATCTACCAACAATACAATATCGAGATTTTATTAATGATTTTTATTATTGTTTTTTTTTTTTTTTTTGTATTTTGTGAATTTGTGTATGAGGGGGGAATTCGTACTGCCCCTATGTGAGAAATTAATTCCCAAATGGACATAAGATCCACATGAAATAAAATAAATAAATATCCTTGGACATTCCATTATGTAGAGCCAAACCCATCAATTAAATGTTTGTTGTTATGTGATGTTATGGTAAAAAGATGACTTTAAATATTACAAAGATGGGTTTATTTTTATTTGTAAAAGATAAAGTCGGATTGGGCTGTTTTATACAGAGTTGAACTTTTGTGAATTTCCAGTGTGGTGTTAAGTAGATATAGGTGCACTGCACCTTATGCATAGTTGTTTTTACCATTTGAAAGCTACCGGCCGCTAGTTTTTGAATGAAAATTTTATTCTCTTAATTATTGACATGTTAATCGTTCACAACTCGGTTATTAACGAGTTAATAAAATATTTAATTATTCATTAGTTTTTCTAAATTAATTGAAGTTTGTCGGAACGTGATAATTCATGATAATCAGAAGCTTCGATGGCAATCATTATGCAAAATAAATAGCTTCAAATCTGTCACTTTTGCATTTCTCAATGTAATTCTGGACATTCCAAAAATCATACCTTGAAATATATTTAAATGATATTCAAAACGTCGTGCAGAAACCATACGGAATATTTTGCACCTACTCTCTGAATACAACGAATATACTGAATGTATTTCTTCAGATTATCACACAAATTCACAAAACTTACTTTGGAAGGAAGGAAGGACAAAACTTACAAAGTTTTTTTTTATTTCTTGTAGGTAAATGAGTTATTGGGAGTGAGAATTGGGCGTGAATAACGCTTTAACACAGTATAACAAGCACCGTAGAGCTACCAGATCTATAAACACCATAGAAAAAGAAGAAGAATGTCCGAGAATATTTTTTTTAATTTTACTTACCTATTTATTTATTGCTTTGGCGTAAGTTCTTACACTCTGTACCTGCTGCATACAATGATCGTATTCAATTGACTTGGTTAATATGGATGTTAACCAAAACGTCTAATTAGCGCTTAATGATAAATATATTTATTTTGACGGCATTACGATAGCGATCGGAATATTGATGAGCTTCTTTAACTAAGCATTGATTTTATCTTGGATTTAGGCATCTGATTAAACATTCGTTAACGGTTATTCGTGTAACTAACGATCGTTGGATATAAAACTGACACATTTTCATAATTTTATTCTGAACTTTGATCAGCTGTGCTAGATTCAGTTGGGGGTCACTCTTTTTTATATGTATTTCTAAGTAAATAACTTTACCTACTTAATAAGTGCCGGGAAATTTCTGCCTTCTTACGTCAAAACCTTTATACTTAAATCAGAAAAAGAACTCTTGTAGCAAAGTGCTTTTAGATTTTTCAAAATGGGCCCTCAATAGTTACGTCTTCATTCGAATTATTACACACACTGACACACCCTTACATTTTAATTGGTTTGAAATGATGAGGTACATCCTGGCTTTATGTAAGAAATGTTAAATGACTTACATGCAGCAGTAACTGGAGACCATAAAAGCAGTTTATAATAATCAAAGAAACATTATCTCCTTAAAGAGTTGTGTCACCGCTGGGACTTCATAATTTCAATTTGTCATGCATTGAATGATTGTAATGAAATTATATCACACGTCAAATTGTCACTTGCTATACGGCTTACTTGCTTATAAAGCTCTACCGGACAAAAGGTATAGCTTTTACACTTTTACACAAACAAGGCGTATAGCATTACATATTTCTTTTGTCGGCACTGGCTTTTGAAAAGGCTGTTTTAGATTTACCAAAGAAAAGTACAAACCATACATCTCTTGTTTTGTAGATTCGACGAAGAATGTAACTTACCTGCAAAGAAAGAAATCCTTATTAGTAATTTCAAATACAGTAAGTAAAGAAGATTAAGATCGAAATACATTTAGGCAATCGATTCATGTGGTTCTAATTTGGCTCGTTGTCAAATGGTCCTTAGTCGGCATAGTAAATCTTGCATCAGTAAATTTTGTTGAAAACGTGACTAAGCAGTGGGTCAGAGTAATCTATTATATCATAATGGTTCATTATTTATAAGTATTACTACCTTCTTGTAAAATATTTCCAATTGGATCAACAGTTAAATTTAATTGTAATTATTTTATTAACTATCATTCCTAAACAAATGTGTAATTTCAAATAAGGCAATAAAACTTAAAGTAAAAATGTACGTATGTATGTGTAAAACCTATGTAGTGATTCTACGAGTATAACTTAGTAAAACTTGAGATTTTAATAGCAACTTGTAAGTTTGACAAGATACTGCCCCTCAAGCTTTTATTGACAGCGGTTGTCAAAGCCATAATTACTTTTACAAGTGCCATTCAATCAATTGGAAGTCACTACTTAACTGTTATTTTTTCTCCGAGTAACAGCTTGTAGCCAAACATTTCACTTCAATCATGTTTATTTACCATCGTTCTTCAAATTATTGCCTCAATTTGGCCGTAAAAGCCGTCAAACCACTTGTCAAGTGATAGTCAAATCTTTTAAGTTAGGAATTTTGGCGCCAAACTATAGTATAAAATATAGTGAAAGCGTGCCGTCTGCAAGCCTCAGGCGAAACCAGAGATAATAAATATGAAAAAATGTATTCCACTTGTCTAAGTCAAAGTCAACAACGTTATCAATAAAATACAAGAGATCATTTCAATGCCTTTACTAATTGCTAGACGCTTCTGTTAATTGGTTAGTTTGCGTATTCAAAGATTAGCAATCAGTCTATTAATTCAAATACTAAATGAAATGTAGACGATTAGGCAAAGGAACTAACAAATAGGTATAAACAAAACGTTTCGATTTGTCTCTGGCAGATTATAATCTTAGACGAATGTATCATTGTGGCCCCTGGATAAATAACAGCATTTGGTGGCGTGAATTTGTGTAATTTGTTACGCTGAATTTAAATCAAGTCTTATTTGTGAGCTTATAACTTTGGGATAAGGTTATCTCGATCTTTATAGGTGTTGAATAAGTAAGTTCTACTTTGCCAGCACCCAGATTGTAGATAATTATATTTCTGAACCTATTTACCTAAGCCTGATATTTCGATAACATAGCAACGAAAGGCAGCAATAGGATAGGACCTTTGCCCCGCGGTTGTTTGACGATGTTCAGAAGGTAACAAATAAAATGTAAATAAAAATAAGTTTCGGACTAAAGCACCGGGTTTTTCAAGTACGGTTAACATCCGCCATATTTATGGCGAAAAAACGTAAAAAGAACGTATTTAAACCAACTTAGTAAGCTCATATTGAAATATCGGAGATTTGAGATAATACGTAGTCTAGTCGTATTTATGTTACAAATTCGCTACCTGTTTCTGATAACCCATGACTCTAGATAACGTATTAAGTGTATATAATATAGCTACATTAAGCAGCACTAACACTGACTTGTATTGATCATGCTACTTAAAAATGTAGCATGATCAATATATGTATATTTAGAAATGTGCTTATACGAGTATAGGTACGCAGTAAATTATTCGAGATCTGGGAATTTGATCTTTAACGTTTTCATTTTGCTTGTTAAAATTAAAGTTTTTGGATGTGATATTTAGTAAATATTAGTAACTGTGTTATTCATAAATAAACTTATCAATAGCTCAAGCGGCTGCTAAATCTTACTACCCTAGGTATATATTTCGAAATATATAGGTACTTGGAAAAACATCCTGTTTTCACATGTTTGATCTAAGATAACATAATTACATAGTGTTAATTTTATGCTGTAAATATTTGTAGTTCGTTGTTGACTCTGCATAGACCTGCAAAGGTAAACATCTGAGGCAGTAAATGTCACGCGAACCTGGGTTAACAATTTCAAGTAATATTTAGTACAACCAGGCGGTACACGAACAACAATAAAGTTCAAAGTAAACAATGGTTCTCTGGATCTAACCATGTTTCTCCTAATACGCATCGAGCTGCAAGTCGAAGACACTATGTTGAACAACTTAGGTCGAAAACATGCGATTGCTTTTTGCGTACGATTTCGGATTTTCTGGACAATCCGATTTCATACATCGTTGCTTTATCATAGTAGCGCGCGCAATAAGCAGCACAATAATTAAATATGTATCTTCGAAAATAATTAAGGCAACCTTTATTTTAAGGAAAAGTGTACTGATAAGAGGGACACTATTTTTGCTATTCCCTATAGGTAAGTCGCTTAGTAGAATGATAATGATGATTTTTTCTTAATGCAGTTTTCTGAAACACGTCTATCCCCTATTTAAATGCCTGAATCTGCCTAAATATTAAAACGTCATTCGTAAATCGTATGGGAAAATCGTACGCATGTATTTGGCCTAGCATAATTTCTCTGTAGTGTAGTCTCTACAATCTACAGTTTTGTTCTCTAGATGGGACACAGTGGGGGTCAAATGCTATCTTACAATCGTACAACCGGATCGCAGTTTGAACAAACTTTATATACAAGATGCAATTGTAGATATAGTACTGCGTAAACTTACAACTAGAAGATTAAACAAGTCATCTATTTGAGCTTTACCTCAGCTTTCTCACAATTGACAAAAAACACATATTAACAAATGCATATTTTTAGTGGCAGATTCACGTTTTTAGCGTTGCTTTGCTTTTGATAAATGTTGGTCCCACATCGTCGTTTAACAGTGGCCTTTTAATAATATTACTTTTATAAATTACCCAAATAACATACATTCCTTTACATCCTAAGTTCGAAGTCTCGAAGTATTAAGTTCCTATAAAAACAAAAACTTTTGTTTCTTTAGTTCTGCCAAGTAGCTTACCTCGTACCTACGATTGAAGATCAGATTTCAAGTGTGAGCAGAGTAATTGAAGAGCCGTCGAGTTTTCTGTATGTGGGCTAAGCGAAAGCGGAATATCTAGTCGAGACAAAGAAAACTCTTGTCTTCCCCGCCCACGGCTAGACAAACTAAGCTGCCTATTTTATGTAGGAAACTGATAGAGGTCACTAAGCATAAGATATTATGCGAAGATATCGTGATAAAGTTGAAAATCTAATTGGCTAAATACAAACGAATCAATATTGGATCTTGAGATCAATGTATGGCTTTAGGAGGTAAGTAATGTTTGGATATCATCGGTAAAGTAAAAAACAGGTGAAACCGATACAAAACTCACGGCTTTGTCACTTAAGTATAACTGCAGTTTTAAAAGCTGAAGCCATGAACAAAAATTGGTAATCGTATACTAACTTTTCGAGATGACTTCCTACTTATACATTCAAATTAGACTTTAGAATATTTGTATAAACAAAATCTTTTCATTTTACATCAAAAATGGAACCGCTCAATAGTAGGTACTCTAGTCCCATTGTCTTGTAATATCAGTTGAAATAAATGTTATGGATTTGACGCTGTTATTAACGACACCAGTCCAATCCACAAACATCTAGTTATTACAAGAGTTATTATTGTTTGCTTTGTATAATAGAAGTCGGGTGGTCCTTATGATTCGGTCTTGGAACAATATACCATTATCTTAGGCAAATATTATGGGCGAGGCAATGTTTATTTAACTGGTGTCTAGGAGCCGAACGGAACCAAGTGGCCAGTATCGAATTTGTGTTGACATGAGATCTATTTTGTCTGTACCAATTTATGTTTTACATTCAGGTGGTTATTGTTTATTTTATTGTGAACTATGGGTTTTCGGGACATTTCTTATTATAATGTTCTAAAATTCTCATAACAGTAGGTGTTATACAGGCATGATAGGTACAAGTGCCTACAAAAGCAATGCGAGTATTGACGTAGTCACCTACCTAGGTACATTCCACTAGGTCCTTCTAGACTTTAAATCTGAATGTTCCTGGTCTGAATTTCAGCAATCATTCAATTCGGAATAATTATCCTATCTATCCATCTATCTGTCTATTATATAAATTATGCTTTGCTCTAAGCGAAATTGCAAATATCTAGTTTAAAGCTTAAATAGTAATGCATGTCAGACATTTATAATCGATACATTCGATTATTTTCTAAAGAAAAGAAATTAATATCAAAGCAAAAAACCTATCTCAGCTAAACGCGTCTCTTAGATTAAATGCCTGTTGCAGTTTCAGACTAAAAAGAGTTACGTGATCGCAATCGGAATTCCTCGCTATCATTGGGTATTTACAGCGAAATTTTATCACACAGCGATCCGGTTGGGACAGGACAGGTTCGTGGGATGAACGGGTTGGGTTATGTACCTATAACAATCTATATAACTCGTATCGGTGCTCTTTTAAGTCCACTTTTGAATTTTATTTCTTAGCACTTAGCACTTTTTGTATTGTTTTGGTGTTGTGGTAATGCCAGGAATTTACAGTAACAGTTATAAGATAAGGCAGAACATTTAGTACACTCATTAATGAGACATTTTAATTTTATTTCAGAAATAGAGGAGCAATCTTGTAGTCAGAATTTATGTGTAAAAGCGGTTGGAATAAGTATCTGTGTATTTTGCAGCGGAGCCTTCGTCTTCGCGGGGCCTGATTATCTTGTCAATAGTTCGATTTCAATAAAGCCCTATAATGATTCAAATGTCGTTCACGCAATTACCGTCACGATGGCGGTTGCGAAATTACCATTTATTCACACTTTGAGGTGTTAATTCTGTTATTTGTGACTTATTTATTGATCGGGTGCTTGCGACAGGTTTGTATCGGAAGAAATAGGTGTTAAGTAAACATACTAGCTCTGAATTTATTTTGATAAATTGATTTTATATTGAATTGATTTACTGGCGCCATACTTCACAGCTTAAATTTCAGTTTAGTATCCAAAGCGCCTTACAGACAGGTACCTTTGGAATTTGCCTTGCATTGTAGTAAATAGGTGGTTTAGTTTTTTTATTTTATTCTATCACAGTACCCTTATAGTTTTGATTTCAAATAGTCAGTCGATCTGAATCATTATGGCAAGCGTCTCAGCTTTTTACAAGTAGATAGCAAACATAATCTAGTTGCTGTAACCAACCAATAATATACATTAATCGAAGTAAGAACAATTTATGACTCCATTTTACGACTTCGGAGAGCAAAATACGAAAAATAATTTGAGCGCTAACGCAAGTATTAATCGATTTACATTATTTTATTTTATGACGCTTTGTGTTATAATGAAATACTGAATATTTCATTACACGGTCTCGGCATTTTATTACTAATCTGTGGGAACAAATATTATTATATTACATTACGTGGGCTCCACACACCTTCAATTTAATCTGTATAATTTATGTAGGTATGTGAGTTATGAAATTAATAAGCTTTAATAAAAATTAACGAAAGGGAAACTATTGCCTACTGGTTCACATGTTATCGATATCGATTCTATGGTCCATATTATTTGCATTAAAATTACTTTAAAAAATATTGCGTTTTTTTGGGCGAATTGACATGAAATAAAATAGGTGAGTGCGAGCGATCAGAAAGGTCAAATTTATGGGATAGCGATAATAGAAAGAGAACAGAAACGTTTTCTCACTTGGCTTTAGTCTCTGAATACATATTGTTTTCCTTTATATTTTTTTAATTTCCAACAAATATTTGTTATCGTCAGCAATCTAAAAAGACACTTGCGCTTAAGAACCGTATTGGTATTACCGTTAGCTTAATCTCAGCTGAATGTAATGGCTTATGTTTCCATGATTTATGGTTTGTTTGTTCAAAGGTGGTTTGCAATTCAGATGAAAGTTGTTTCAACTGTAATAACGAGTCAATAAGTTTGCTACTTGCATCCGATCGGGACTGGGTGTATTTTATTTACGTCTATTTCCGTTGCATTTTCTATTTCTAAGTTATAGTGCAGCATTGCACGTAAATTCTAAGAAATAAGGCATTTAAAAAATATATTTTAACTTATATTCAAAATCTGGAATGATGATGGTATGTACGTAGGTATTAACTAACATAGATATTTATGCGGATTTGGTACTGTTATTTTTGATTCGCAACAATTTGATAAAAGTCAGACAATCGGGGTGCTGTTGTTTTACGTTCGTGTTTTGACTGATGTTAATATACGAGTACATATTGGTGGACTTATTAGGTGCAGCATTGCATTAAGCAATTTACTCACACTGGTTAACAAATTGATGGCTGTCAGAGGAACAATAGGGCCGGTACTCAGTATACACTAATGCAGGCATGCTAACGATAGGCATACACGGCATCTGGTTATGCTAAATACTTAGGTGGGTCTGACCTGGCCCTACTATGAACTTAATTCTAGATAAATATTAAATCAGTAAAACTGTGGTCTTTTACAACTTTACTCGACAATTTATACAGTGTCAGAAGGTAATGCCTACATTTTAAAAGGCGCCTGGAGCCTTATATAGATGGAGTAGGCTTGATCAGCATCTAAATCTTCAACTTGATCGGCTTGTCTACAGTAAAGATCAATAGGCGTGGGTCTGGCTAAGCCACGGGTTTCCTCACGAAGTTTTCCATTCATGCACAAGATACGATTCTAAGACATACATCGTCAAAGACAGGCACAAGTACCTAATATCCATTATTATTTGTGACAAGGTTGGTTAATGATGATTAAAATGGCATAATCCAGTAAATAACTGGCATCCAACATCTCAATCAACCCAATCATCAAGTTAAACATTCGCGACAAACTAAGTATAATCTTGTTAGAATTGATAGAGCACTTATAGTACGATTTGAGCCCAATGGCTTAATACATTCTAGATTACAACTGTTACATGGGTGTGTGAGTTTCCATCTACATATAAATAAGGGCTTATCCTATTGCAATATCTTATAAAAGTTTTAGTTTGGAATTCATTTTAAATGAAAGACACAGTATTCTGGCGGCGTATTTTAAAAATATTAAATAGCACCGTTATGATGTGTTGTTGTGGAAAATAGTATTTAATAACATTCACTTCCACAAGAGTTTTCATAATAAATGAACGAGATAGGCGGATAATTTTGCAACTGCTCAAACGTAAAGGCGAGTGCACACTAACAAATAATTGAGGCGTAAAGCTACGATTACATCGCGGGTGGCGCATGGCGTGGCTAGTTCACTTGACTTTAGGGTTGCCTACCACTTTTGATGCATTTTTTTCCTAAACAAAAAATTATGTATTATCCTAACAATCGGCTTCTCTAAGGGCTTTTGCTACAGAGAGTCCAGTGTGACTGGTAACTTGGTCACACCATCGGCTGGGTGAACGGCCACGGGGTCTTTTTCCTTCCACCTTACCAACAACGACTAGCTTGTCGAGATTATCTGGTTGGCGGCGGGCAATGTGACCGAAATACCCCAGAATACGTTGGTAGCATACGGTCGACAGTCTCGTTCTTATGCTAAGCTGGTCCAGAATGGACTTATTTGTTCGTTTGGCCGTCCACGGTATTCGGAGCATTCTGCGCCAGCACCACATCTCGAAAGCGTCTATCTTTTTTCGATCTATGGCCCTAATAGTCCACGACTCTGAACCGTACAGGAAGATAGAGAAAACCACTGTTCGGACTAGTCTCATCTTGGTGATGTTGGAGACTTTCCTGTTTTGCCATATACGTGTCATCTTGCTCATTGCAGCTTTGGCCATTTGAGTTCTTCTACGGATTTCTCGTTCACTTCCGCCTTGGTTTGTTATCATTGACCCAAGATAAACAAAGTCGTCAACAAATTCCAAATTTGAGAGTTCGCCAGTTCTTAGAGAAGCCGAAAACAGGACAAGATGGAGAGAGATAACACACAAGGCAATGAAATCCTTTCAAGGGCACGACCTTCAGAATTGAAGTAAACGAACGAGAAGAGATCCTAACAATAGTCTTACCCTATTATTCATAATGATTTGACTTATTAATAAGGCTCCTGAGAATATTTTCCTTATTTCTTTTAAGTCCATGAGAAGATAGAGCTACAGACATAACTTACTTAATCTGTACCTTACATAGCATGTTTCCTTCGGACTAAATACTTTTTCTTCTTATATAGGACTATACCAAGAGCACTATTGAAAGAATACCTATGCTCTGATTACTTATTGTTTGGTTTTCTTTAAATTTGTTTACCAGAACACACGCATTAACTTGCATAGTTTGGGACAAAATAACGCTCTGCATTCACAAGCAACAATTAAAAAGTAATTTCAAAGCCCTGTCTTTCCACCACCACAGCCAGCATAGCAGTCGATCCTGCGTCTTAATTGATTGGGCCGTGGCCATTACACGCCATTGACTCCCAGTTAGGGCTGCCCCGTTAATTTGCGTCCCACATCGACAGTACTTAATCATGTGTTAACCGAACGCGTTTGATTAAAGGGATGAAAGGGACACGGCCATTCTGAATTGTCATTTGGGTTACTCGTAAAATTGTGCACGTGCTGAAATGTCACGAATTTATCTACAAGACACACAATTACTTTTAGGAGAATGATTACTCTTCAGCATTGCATACAAAGAAAATTTACTATATTGAATTATTGATAATGTAATAGAAGCCACAGCTTAGAACATCAGCTTAGAAGCAAAGTAGGCTTGTATATACAGGACGTAAAATAGGCTTATACCTAGTAATTGCCCAATCTTGGTGTAGAAAGCAACACCTATTCAATAAACACTAAAAGCAAAAGTGAAAGTAGAATTCTATTCATCACCTAAAACCGTTTTGTGCCTCTGAATTGAACTATTTGTTATGCCTACCATCATTGCTGTTATTGCCATTTGTATAGATATCGCTAACGAGGGGGTTGTAACCAGGTCAGGGGCAAGACTTGAACCTAGGTAACCTAGGCAATAGCTTAAGAGATTTTATTGCAGTATATACTCGTAGATGCTTTTTAGAATAGTGGAGTGTCAATATTTAGTGGCAATTTAGCTGATATATATTAACAATCATAAGTACAAGATTAATGCTCAGAAAGTAGATAACATAGATAATAGCTAAAGTAGTTCACCAATATATTGTTAAGAATAAGTATTAAGTTGATAATAAAAACTGTTCTGTTCTTTCGGTTCATTTACGGGAAGTTTGATACATTTTTTAAGTTGTTTGGTAATAATCATAGCGGAGTGCTTCCAAAATAAATGCCAGGTAATCTCATAAAGAGGCAATTTTTACGATAGCAAAGATGAGCTTTTTTTAGCAGGACTAAATATCACCAACAACATATAAATGCAAATAATAAGTCCAGTTTATACTTTACCCCTGTTGCCCCACCTGCGTTATTACGTCTCTGGTAGTCGTATTCAGAGTTAAATCACCCGTGGGCGATTAGCAAAAACGGAATTTTTTGCCACAATGCCAATTAAAAAAGGAATACTCTATTGAAAAGGTGAAAGTGAATGGTGAAATCTATTTGTAGCATGAGTTTTATTGTTATGTTTTGCGAATTGAATTTGCAATCGCTAAAAGGCATTTATTATTCGTACAATATGATGTGCAAAAAAAAGTACTCATAACGGTCTGGTACATTACCTACGAACAACTAAAAGGCATCGTCATAAATCTAAAACATATCGTATAAAAAGTAAAGTGGGTACTTAGCCATCTTTTTATTTCTCAAGGGTTTGAATACTAATGGGTAACAAATAAATTTCATTAGATGTGAGCAATTTACTGAAATTTCGATATTTATAACTCAGAAGACCTTAGTTAAATTAACTATTATTATATACCTCAGGAGTACAAAAATTCGACAAAAGAATCCGTAAACATAAATAAAATAAAAACATACAGTGGATTTATGTTCCATCATCTCCTTATTTAAAAATTGTATCAAAACATTGTTTCGGAAAATGGCACCCAAGTTCTGAACCGCATAATTCATCCTCTTCGGTAACCCGTAAAATGCGTAACAAATCAAATTGTAACAAGTAACAAAGTGTTACAAATCATACATCGGGGAACATCAGCCTGTCACTTTTAAGCCCGAGGCTTTCTTTCCGAGAACTTTTTACCCCGTTCTTTTTGTTACTACATTCAGTTTTATTATAGGTACATTTATATAAGATTTTGATTGCGTATAATTTAAGGTTAATTGGGGAGTAATCTGAATTCTTGAATACTTATAAGAACTGCTATAATATTAATGAAATACTGCAAATATATAGAAGTTCTTTAAGTTTATTTTTACTTTTATTTGTCGGTTTGCATCAAATAGAAACTTTGCTCATTGCCTTTTGAAAAAAAGAATCTAGCTGAGCGAATCAAAGAGTAGTGGAAAGATACATAATTCTATATCTGTTACTGTCTTGTCGTACGACTAAGGGTGTCGGTAGACTTCTACCAACAGCCCATGTACCTACTCCAATTTCTTGAGCGAAGGACTGACACCCATATCGTTAGTCGTCACCTTAGCCTCAAACTCATTTAAGGACCTTAGAAATTTCTTTAGAAAAATCCGACTAACCTTACGTTGACAGCTATTTGAGAGCGCCTCAGTGAGGATTTCCTTAACAAACTCATGAGTGTAAGGAGAATTTTACGTTTAAAGATACCAAAAAGATAAGGCGATGAGGGTCGGCACCGAAGAACCTACAGCTTATGTACCATAATAGAATTCTTGTTATGAGCTCATCTTTGATTAAATCGTTAAATCCTGTTTATTGTGTCCCCTGAGATTACCTTGTTATGAAATAAGCGTGTGTGCAACTTGATTTCTTGCCGGCTACTTTGAGTCAGTAGCCGTATTAGCATTTCATTACACTAAGCAGAATAATTACAGTTAAGTAGCATGAGACATATCATACACGTCCTATTTAACAAGAGACTAGCTCCCGCCCACTGCGTTGCACAAGTTAAGTGATCAGTATGCAATTCTAGCACAAGTTACAGTTACATCTTTTCCTAGGGTCTTTTGCCCGAACTAAATATTTAGCGATATTAATTTAAGTTATTTTACTCTAAGCATGTGCTAGTGTACTCCTTGTTGATGCAACTAATAAATAAATAATAAATAAATATATTTTGACTAGGAGCATTATGATTGAGTTTGCAACATTCGTACAAACTTGTGCATTTAAAATATTAATAGGAAGTAAATAATGTGTATGCAATAGCAGCTAGCTGGACATCGCAAGCGTTGCTAATTTTAATCAATTACTGGTGTTTGAAATTCACCGTCACACACACATTCAATGTAGGAATGTAGTATTATAAGTATTTAAATTTGTTTACATATTTACATTATTGCGAAAACATTTTCCAAAACATTTATACAAGTAAGAGTCAAGAATACGTTTACGTAATTTTTCTATTATATTAAAATGTTTTCTACAAATTGTGCATCAAAATTTTCGGCACATCCCAAAGCGGCATGCGTTTGTTTTGTGCGTTACTTTGCTGCACGTGCGCCACTCTGCATCCTTAATGAGCGAGTCATAAATACATGGCTCGTGACAGCCCTAGCGGTAAGGATGTCAAAGAGTACAAAAGTCGAAATGGTTTAGAGGTTCTAGTCCTGTCCTGTGTCAAGTAAAATTATTTTTACAAAAAAATATGCGTGTCAGCGAAAAATACAGTAAAAAATATACATTTCCAACTCTTTTGGTTCAACGTTGATATTATATTACCTAAACTTAGATATAGCGGATGCTTTATTCTTATTTAGTAAATGATAATAATATAACGAAATCAATCTACTCTAATGAGTTGTCAAAAAATATATTTTTGGCAACTCGTCAGTGCTAGAAAAAACTATTGAATTTGCGACAAGTAAAGTCGCAGTAGCCACAAAAAAGAAGTGAAGTGAAGTGAACCTATTGAATTGCAAAGAGTTTTTCGACCGATACAGTAATCTATAGATCCGACATAGGTTAAATTAATGATATTTTGTTACGTATTTGCTTTATATTAAACGTCCAATATTCAAACGTTTTTGCGGCAGCCCTAGTCGCCGTAGACGTCATTTGTTTTGTTCCGATTGCTAATGTAATTCAATTTCCTGTCCCAAGTCTGAGTGGAGCAGGACAACTAAATTCTTAACTGAGTGGTGTAAGTCGAAATAAATTGTTTCTTCTGTGTTTTAAATTCTTAAGTGTGTTTTTATAACAGGATATCTAATACTTGAATCTATTAAACAAGTGACTTTATTCATTTAAAAATATATGTATAGATACGACTTCGTTAGCTGCTGCAATGTTTCCTTAAGTCTGAAGGGTAAGTGAAACTCGCCTCCATCTGAGTTGACATAAGTTAAAAAATAACGGTCTACTATAATACTGTAGCCAAGAATAAAATGTATATATATTGAGATTGTTAATTTCAACATAATACATTTTGACTTAGACTGTGACAACCCTAGCGAGGTGCGTATATGGGCGTGTCTAATTAATTTATGTCGCACGCCGAAACGTAGAAGCGAAGCAGACCATGCACGCATGATGAGCATAGTGTGGGCTTGTCCTTAGATAAATCAATGTTATAAATGCTATACCCAAGACCAACTCTCATACTTTTAACAAATAAATAAATATTCTTGGATATTCCATACAGCGTCATCTAGTCCCATGCTACCTATACATGAATATTTACGATGAAATTGAGAAACTCTTCCTTTTTTGAATAGGTACGTTTAAATATAACAAATTTTTAGTTTCTTCACCCCTAATAAAACGGTTCCTTTCAAAATGCGTGAAGCACCAATTTTATGTCAACATGATGCAAATTAAATGCTCAAACATCACGATGACCTCACAAGGAGACATCGTGTTTACCCGGGAATTTAATAACCAATCGTTTGCAGCTTAATCCACCAATAACTTAGAATAAGGAACCCATTTGCGTGTCACAAATTATTTTACTTTGTGTCGAAATAAATTAGAAACATTAAAATATTGCGTAGGTTGAGGTGTAGGACGAAGGGAAATGATCAAATAAAAAGAAAATGAGCCGATATTTTGACATGATTGATAATTACAGTTACATAAAAAAACTACAGGATTAAATTGTCGAAAAGAGTCTAAATAAAAAAACTATGAATTTTTATTTCTAAGTAACCTTTTTGTGAAGTTGAATATCTTTTTCTTACATTATTTTGTTCTTTAGTCCTTGCCCTTGCAATAACTATGTACCGATACAGAAATAGTAATCATTATTGAACGTATCCATTCAACTTTTAATAATATCCATGAATTTGTTAAATAAAACAATAACAATACCATATACGCATTATCATACGTCGGGTGTCTGAATCTCACGTGATGAATTTCGTGACTTTCATTATAAAGAGTCGGGCACATGGCTCTTATGCTTAAAGAATACAAATAAGTTATTTATTAAATTATATTATTTTAGACCGACCGCGTAATGCCCAGGTAATGCAGGGTACTCGCCTAGCTGAGCAACATGTGATACTGTATCAAGGGAGTAGGTTTTACTGCAAGAAAAATGACAAGTGGCAATTTTTTTGTATGATAATTAACTTCAATTTCCTAACAATATAGCAATACTGTACAAATATATTAAAATTTATACATAATCCATATTTTTGATCAATATGACAAATTATTCTCCTTTCCCATAATGTTTTTTTAGTTTGTTTCAACACTTAATTGTTGATAAATAAGCGCAATGCTTATCTTTTATTTGTATTTAGTTTCCACTTTTAAAGCTACTGTTTGAGATACGGGAGCTTTTGGTAATAAAACTAAAATACACTTAATTCGAAAAAGGTGACATTTCTTGTCACGCTCGTAAAACGCAACTTCCTTTTGTAATAAAACAGTTATAACTAATGCTATAACAGTTAACAGTTTAACACTAGTTAATGTAAAAACTAATTATTTTCGTAGTTAAAATGAAAAGATTTTATCGGGTCTTTAGCTCTTTTGTCGTTAGAGCACTGAGTAATATTAATTAGTTAGAGAGCTATTAAGTTTTTTGCATCTTACGCCGGAATACTGAAACGATAATCAAAGTAAGTGGTGCTTATCTATGTCATCATTTGACATTTGTCCATACAAATCTCGGTCTTAAATATTTTATTATCGTTTGAGTATTTGGGAATTAGTGTTTTATATAAAATTATTCCATTCCGTACAAGAGTTACATCATTTCGGTTTTCTCCTTTAAATTGTTTGTTTTTGTGTGTTAAATGTTTTTAACACACAATTCTATTATTTGCTTTATCTTTAGTTTAATACAAAGTATTGTTATTTCTAGGAACTACTTAAAGGTGCTAAATATGTATATAAATACAAAACATCGGACAATAGCGTAAATATTTCTATTCCTTTAGAAGCCACGGTTACTCCTGTCAGTACCATCTTAAGCTAAGAGAAGGTATGTGAGGCGTGTCTTTGAAAGAGAACATAGGATTTTATGCCTGAAAATGAATGGCTTTAAAAATATGGGTATTCTAGTCACACCTCAGGTTAGACGTGCAAAATACCAGAGTTTTAGCACCTATTGTGAAACTAACACGGTTTATGATCTAAAGCTTGAAGTTTAAAAACTAAAAGTCAATTTAAACTGCAAAGTTTTTCCAGTTTCGAATCTCAGTTTTTCTAGATTCGATCTTTCGATTTTTCTACAGTTTGAAAACTATAAAATGGTTCAGCAAGACCAGTGAACCAAAGAGAAACACTTAAAATATGCTATCACTTAGATAGTTTTTATAGTCTCATAAATAATGGTCTGGGCTAAATTGATTCACCTAAGTAGACCGTTAGAGACAAAGTATAAATAAAACTGCTTCGCATAAGGATAGAAATAAAGACATAAAATTTTATGAATGTAAACTCCTACATGATTTATTTTGTTTAATAAAATGTAAGTTCTGGTTCTTGTTTTATTTATCGGTTATACCTGCACATTAAAACTAAATTTGGTTCTTGATGTACAGGAAATGACGAATGCTATTCGTTTATTGATTATTTAAAAATATTCCTATGAATATAGCAGGTAAACCAAAACATCATGAACTCTATCACGAACTCTATGGAGTAGAATGGATAGATTGAGTAAGTCGAAGTTACTTTTATAATGTACTTAGGCTTTTTAATAGACATCAGTGTCATTATCACTGACAGACTGAAATACATACTTAATTATTACTACAAAAAGTGAGTATAGATATACTTTCACCCTGGAAAATAACCCAAGCGAAGAGGAAAACCTTGCCAAATCATATGTTTAACTTTGTTGGCCACCTGATGAGTAGTCGTAATGAAATAGCAAATATAATGACATTTACTACAACAATTTCAAAGTAATGCCTGCTAAATCACCGGTAACATTATAATGCAATGACATCAATCATAACCTTTTATCTGATACTAAAGCAACTCACGACCAATTCAATTTAACAGTATCGTAAAATACGTACATTATTTACCAAATTCAACATAAATAGACAAATTCAGTGTATTTATTACATTAATTAGTACTTTATAGGTACAGAGAGTTTAAGATATATTTGAGTGTGTAGGCGTTCTCTTGGGTCAAGAAAGGTTAGGCAAGATCACTGACTGATAATAATTTATGTAAACTAATTAGAACAGTTTGGCATTTTGATTTCTATTACACGACAACGATATATAGCTAATGAATCTTGCATAGGCTTTAATTTTATGATATTCTTACCCATCCAGTAATGATTTACAAATAATATTGTGTACATAGGTCAATTATTTTGTTGTTTTAATAGACTACATCATGTGTTTGTGTGGTTTAACATAAAATACGACCTGGTTGCGATGATTACAATGTTTATGTACATCGCTCTAATTTAATGATTAACTACTGAATTCACCTTCAAAATATAGGCCAGGAAATAGTGATCTAGATTGTTTAAAAAATTGCAATTAAATGAGTGAGTACGTGTGGTGAGATAACGCCTGTCTACGGTTATTAATATACGCTAATTCTAAGTACATAGTTTGATATCCAAGCTCCTTCAAAATTACGACGGACTATGATTTCGGAGTTAACAGAAACGCAATATTATTGAAGCAAGTAAAAAAAAAACATGTTTCGTATTTAATTTAAAAAGGCTTAAATAATACCCCTGTACTCGTATTACCAGCAAAATTCTCCCATTTGGATGTTTGACGAGTAGGTACGAGTACGTAATGAAAGAAAATTACATGCTCCGGGCTGTCGCAAGGTATTTATAAATATTAACGGGACTTAATCGCGTATTGAAATCATATTATTTACCTCGACGATTTTTATTTTAAATAGTATTGTCGCAAGGTACTTACCAACGGAATTAACTTTTGGAACGACTTCTAGGTATTTCTAGAAAGTTCATAGAGCTTTTAAATTACATGAGGTGATTCGGTAACATAATTAAAAGTACGTAAATGTAAACAAATAATAAAACTAAAGGTCGGTGCGAGCTATTGTTTTAATTAATAACTTTTAGGCCTGGGTTTGAGATTTTTTACAAAAATATTTTCAGAATAAGCACTTTATTAGAAGCATAAATCTATATTATTATTTTGTTTACATTCAACGAGACAGTGCTTGTTTTGGGTCAATATTTTATATGCCTAGTTGTTGTTCAGTATTATTTTATTGGTACCCTAATAAATCACATGATAACAGTCTATAGATTAGTATAAATACGATAGTCAATCTATAAAGACTAAAGATCAAATATTGGACGCAAAAGCTATAACAGAAAGCCAAAGCTAGCTTCTGGAGCTTTTACAATTACAACGACGAACGTTAGATGAATAGACAGAAAAGCGAGTTCTTTGATTAGCTGGCATTACATAGAGATTTGTCACAAAAGAATTCCATTTCCGACGCAGACAAAATGCTCACAAAAATGCTTTTATAAAATTCCTTCACAAACTAGTAAACTCTGTTCATTTTCTGAAACTCATCTTCTTTACACTTCATAAAGTCTGGCGTTATAGGAGACACCAATTTATTTTAGTTGAAATAATTCATTCTTGCAAAGAATCTAAAGGATAATTCACAAAGCGTCATTCTTCAGTTGTAATTTGAGCAGGGATGAGACGATGTCATTGCAATGAAGAAACAGCTGCACCAAAACAATAAACTTATTGTAAGTTTATTATTTTCGGTAAAACGCTAATTACCTACTTGTCAACAAGCATCACTCTTTTAATTAGGCAATTGTATTTTTTAGAGTAATACATAATGTTTACTTCTCTTTCTTACAGGGGTTGGCGAGACCAAGGATTTTCACGTGCTATGAGTGAAAGCGAAAGACACACCTCTTTCGCCTTCACTCTCATCACATTCATCATTTATTCTTGTTGTTTTATACTTTTCACGAAGGTAGAGGAATCCTTAATAGAAGTGGCCTTTTGGAATCTAGTAATACTAATATTTGGAATTTTTGATTAAACTTTGTAAAAGATCAGATTTAGAAATATGATCCGATTCTAAAACTGCGATATAAAGTTACACTATTTATGTTTATAACTCCGCCTTTGTCGGTCCCAAGCCCGAATGTGAAAGGAGGAGGGTTGGTGTGGAGGAGACCTACCCATGCCGTAAAACAGTCAATGCCGAGTATCGGGCGGCAGTAACTAACCCGACATCCCTTGGGGACCCAGCGTCCTCGGGGCGGCTACCAGTGACCGTGAGGTACTAAATGCCCTCTAAAAGACTGACGCGGAAGGACGTGGGAACCCACCGCGATCACTTTCCCAGGAAAACTACCCTTTATGTCATCAGAAACTATAGAAGATATTTTGTCGAGCGACCCGACTAACCCTCGGCGCCAACCAGTACCCGGGCTGGTTGGTGTGAAATTGGATACCGAAGCTTCCCCTGAGGTGAATCGGCAGGCCTTGGAGGAAGGAGATGCTACTGTCGTCACAAACACAACTAGGAGCAAGAAGACCTCAATACGAACCCCTCATCGTATCGGCGCTTGGAACGTGCGAGGGCTGCTGATAGCTGGCAAGCTGACCATCGTTGAGAAGGAAATGGATGCACATAACCTCTCCATACTAGGCGTCAGTGAAACTCACATGCGTGATAGTGGCCACTTCACCACTGCAACTGGGAACACCATGTATTTCTCAGGGTGCGAAGACTCAAGTAGGAACGGAGTTGGCATCATTCTGCCGCCACACATGAATCGGTATGTCCTTGGTTATAACCCGATATCTGACAGAATTATCACAATGAAGCTGAATACCAAACCGTGTGTGCTGAACATTGTACAAGTCTACGCACCGACGGCTCTAGCTCCAGACGCTGTGATTGATGACTTTTATGGGAAACTGGAAGAAACTTTAAATTCAATCCCAGGGCGGGAAATAAAACTGATTCTTGGTGACTGGAATGCTAAAGTCGGAAGCACACTTGACGACGATCACATCAGAAACACAGTTGGGAAATTTGGACTTGGCACTAGGAATGAGCGGGGAGAAAAACTCATCGAATTCTGCATAGAAAGAAATCTCAGCATTATGAACACGTATTTCCAACATCATCCAAGACGTTTATACACATGGAAATCACCAGGCGATAGGTACAGAAATCAGATCGACTACATAATTCTCGATACCCGCTGGAGATCATCAGTTTCTAATGTTAAGACCTTTCCCGGAGCTGAGTGCGGCTCAGACCACAATCTACTCGTAGCAAATTTTTCTCTGCGTTTAAAGGCGCTTAGACGACAACCACCAAAGCCCAGATGCTTGGAACCCTCAGAGCAACTGGTTTTCCGTGAGACCTTAGAGGCAAACTTGAGGGCTTGTCCAATGCCAGAACATGCTAGTAGTGATACACAATGGACACATTTAAAAGGACGTATCAGCGATGCGCTGGACCAAGTTTCTGAGGAACGTAAACCAGAAAGGAGGAAAAGTTGTTGGATCTCCGATTATTCGTGGGAGCTTATTGAGCGCAGGAAGGTTTTAAAAACTAAAAGTCTGCAAGATCGTTCAGTATTGGCCGAATACTCTAAGCTTAGTAGAGCTATCCAAACTAGTTGTCGACAGGATAGGAACAACTTCATCGAGGGCATCTGCAGCGACATTGAGAGACATTCGAACAAGCTACAAACTGCAGATCTCTTTAAGAAAGTTAGAATCCTCTCTAGGCAGTTCAAGGCAAAATCGTGGGTGATAGAAGATGCCGATGGCACTTTGTTACACGAACTCGACCGCATTGCCGAAAGATGGCGTACCTACTGTGAGCAGCTGTATACGGACTCGAATACAACAGCCGCAGCTAACTCAGATTGGAAAAACATAAAGCTTGAACCCACCATTCTCCGTTCCGAAATACTTACTGCTTTACAGTCTCTTAAGTTGAAGAAGGCCCCAGGAAGCGATCAAATAACAGCAGAGGTGCTTAAATCTATGGGAGACCTGGGTATTGAGTCGCTATTTAAGATTTGCTCACACATCTGGCAAACAGGTGATTGGCCGCAAGACTGGTCGGAATCTGTGGTCCTACCACTTCATAAGAAAGGGTCAACTAAAAGCTGCGACAATTATCGGACCTTGTCACTTATTTCACATGCCAGTAAAATTTTGCTCCACATCATCAATAATCGCATCCGCTACTACCTGGACTGGCAGATCCCACAGGAGCAAGCAGGGTTTGTTAAGGGCAAGGGCACTCGAGAGCAAATTCTTAACATCAGACAGCTTGTTGAAAAGGCGTACGAGTTTAACACCCCAGTGATAATGTGTTTTGTCGATTATAGTAAGGCTTTCGACTGTGTTAACTGGAGTCAACTATGGAAGGTCTTACGTGAGCTCGGTGTACCTGAACACCTCACCGGTTTACTTCGCACCCTGTATGGCTCAAGCCAAGGAGTCGTAAAAGTCGATAAAACGTCCTCTAAACCCTTCAGATTCTACAAGGGAGTACGGCAGGGATGCATTTTGTCACCCATTCTGTTTAACGCCTATGGAGAGCACATAATGAGACGAACCTGCGAGAACTGGGAGGGAGGCATCACAGTTGGTGGTATGAAAATCACGAACCTGCGCTATGCCGATGACACTACACTTTTTGCGGCAAGCGAGTCCGAAATGGTTGCACTTCTGGATCGAATGGAACGAATCAGTGAAGAGATGGGGCTTTCCGTAAACAGATCCAAAACCAAAGTCATGGTGGTGGACCGATCTGGGACGTTGGAGCTCACAGGAGCTTTAAACCTAGAAGTGGTTGACAATTTCATCTACCTGGGCTCTAGCGTTGCAAACGATGGTTCTTGTGAGAAGGAGGTACGCCGGAGGATTGGCATGGCTAAAAGTGCCATGTCTCAACTTAAGAAAATCTGGACAGATCGCAATATCTCCGTTAAAACTAAAACCAAACTGATACGGACTCTGGTTTTCTCTATATTCTCGTATGGCGTGGAGACATGGACCTTGAAAGCTGCTGATCGCAAGCGTATCGACGCCTTTGAGATGTGGTGCTGGCGAAGGTTGCTTCGTATTCCATGGACAGCGCATCGTACCAACATATCCATATTGCGAGAACTAAAAATCACCACGCGTCTGTCGTCTGAATGTTTACGCAGAATCCTGACATATTTTGGCCACATTGCAAGAAAAGACGGCAGCAATCTGGAAAGGCTCATAGTGACTGGCAAAGTGGACGGGAAAAGACCTCGTGGGCGCAGTCCTATACGTTGGTCAGACCAGATCCGCACCGCTCTCGACACTTCCATACACAACGCCCTCCACACTGCCGAGGACAGAAACAGATGGAAGAACATCGTCCGAAATAAACTGATACAGAAGGGAGGTCACGACCCTCAGCATTGAGGAGCACGAATCATGGAGGAGGAGGATTTATGTTTATGCAAATGGTAACTGTGGGAATCCCATGAGAACAAAAATGTAGACCGCGGCTAATAAAAACTAAGTAATTTAAATATAGATAAATTTGGTTAATTCTGACAGAGTTTGGATATACATATTTCATTATTATATAGCCAAGAACAAATGTGACTTTAAATTCTAGAGATGACTCAAGTTGCGATTCGAGTTCGATGCATGCAAGGACAAAAATTCCACTAGAAATTAAGTTTTTAAAACAAATAGAGATTATTAGTATTGGCGCCTCGGCGGTGGCTAAACTAGTTCGTTCGTTCGTACTCGTATGAGCAAGTAGCCAACAAAAATCCGCCAAACTAGTGGCCGATGGATATGGGGAATAAACGCTAAGTAAACCAACTATCCTAAGTAGTTGCTGTGTCAGAGCTTTCTCGAAATGTTGTAATAAGATTTTAAACGCGAAATTCTGTCCGAAAGTGAACTCCCACATCGGCATCATTGGGCTCAAGGTGTACTCTGTTTTGTTTAATTAACTTGTTTTACTTGTACACGGGTCTTATTAGGTTTTTACTTGGTACCTATGTGTTTTGAAATAAATATATTTTACGTTATATTTTAGGCTTTAATCATGATATTCGTACAAATGGTGTCCTTGTTACTGTCAAATGTTATATTGTTAATTAACTTAGTTTTCATTTTTCAAATTAAGGCTATTTTAAAAGACGATATCGTATTATAATGAATTCAACGGGAATTACTCACGTAAAAATATTGTCGATTTAGATACCGACAATGTTTCGATTCTTCCGGAGAATCTTCATCTGGGTATGGATATGGATACGATATCGTATTTTCTATATTTCAATGTAACCCGTTAGCATTACAAAAAAATGCATTTAAAAATCAACAGAATGAATGTGTAAAATATAAAATCACTTGCCATTTTCATTTTATACATTTTTGCAAGTAGATAAGTGTCCGATAACCCAAATTGATTTTATTTCAATTGGTACTCACCGATAAACCGTTAGATAGCGGTCAGTAAACTTTACTCGCACTATCGTCATGAGAAAATGATAACAGGCGTAAACAGTTCCTTGAATATTGGCGGGAAACGAAGACATGCTTAGAAGAGACTGTATTGAAGAAAAATTAAATCAGTAGTAATCGTATTTTTGTCTTTGGATAACCAAAGACAAAAATACGCAGTTTAAGTTTGTCTATGTTATGACGGATGACAACTATTATATGATATCCAAGTAATCGAAATAAAATCGTCTATTATCGATGTCCCCCAGTTTTTGGTCACCACTGGATGTTACCGGGATAATTAGTAAGTTGCGCTATCCCACAAAAATGTACTATTACGTATAATTGAAAGTAGAGTCCAGTGTTTTTCAGCCACTTTTACAATATCATCAGACCATCTAGTATTGGATAGGTTAAAACTTGTGCGTTTGTCATCTCACTAAAAGAACCAAGGCACGGAAGTACCGGTTCTATCAATACATTATTATTAATGCAGAGGAAATAATTTACCCTAGAGGAAAGAGTCCCCTGTTTACGTTCTTTGTTGATTTTCCCGTTCCTTTCGTTCCATCACTATATACTTCCCTCTCGCTTTAATACTCAGAAAGTAAAAGGGACATAGTGTGATTGGAGTGTGCAGATGGATTCAAAAGGATTTAGAAACCCGTGGGTAAGCGAGGGTACAGGATTTTTGAATAAAATAAATTTCTTCGTGTCGGGGTACTTTTTTTAAGGTTTATGCGGTCCGGAAGAACCCTTTCTTTAATATAGTGGACTTAAAGGCTATATAGTTCAATGTCGTTTTCTTGCGACGAACATGGCAGTGATAAATAATTTAAATTGGATTTTCTAGACTGTTTATTATAAGAGATAATATTAATAATGGGCATCATTTGCAGTTTTTTATATGCAAGGACGCCACCTGAGGCTACATAACTGATAAACATCGGTTTCATAACGTCAAATTATTCTTGCTACATTTTAGGATATTATTTATGATTATTATTATAATGGAAACGCTATTCTAAATTTTATATGGTAAACATAAATATATAAGGACGCAAAGAAATATAAATTTGTATGATAAGATTCTGATTTGTCGAGATAAAGTTAAGGCTGTATTGATTATATTTGTAGGCACTTGTCAGTACGATAGAGCGATGTGGGTTAAACTACAAGGATTTGCACTCACTCGTAAGTACATACTTCTAGAGATGAGACTTCGCGATTTGTCTGAGAATTAAGGGAAATATAAGAACTTGTATTCCTTTCACGCTTAAAAAATCTGTAAGTGTTTATTCATTAGAACAACTAGCAATACTGTTGATAAACTTCTTTAAGGATTTTGCTTCGATGAAGAAAGCGTGGTGAAGCGGCTATTTCCATGGTTTAAACAACGCTTAGACCATACAAGTCATGATGACAGTCAATTTAATTGGAAGCAACAAGCAAAAAACTGGCATCAAAAAATAGGTTACGCAGGTTACTACTCACTCAGTCATCTAGTCTAATTCACTGAGTAGTAACCTATTTTGTGTTTATATTAAGTTATTTTTTGCTAAATTATATTTGATTTCGTCACAAAATAAATCAGATATCAGAACTCCTTAATATCCTGAAAAGAATATAAGGCTACGTACACACGGCGCTAAATTGACCCCCTCACGTAACGGGCCCCGGACGACTTGTAAACGTTTTTCCCTCGTTCAGTTTCGATTTTACGAGTTGTTACGAGTTTAGAATTGCTTTTATGGACTCCTAGTACATTCGCAGGCAATATGCTGAATAATTTAATTGTGCGTGTATCGACAAAGTTCTGGGTGTGCGGAGAAAACTGCGACATGTTTTAACATAAAAAGTTTATGTTACGGTACAGAATAAACAATAGTACAAGGTTAATACAGGCCACAACCATGAGACATGGAGAGAAAGTATCTTAAATGTAGATAGAAGATTTTACTGAAAAAAAAAATCATTTTAATTTTAAAAACAATTTATGACTTTGGAACGCCCTGCTGGTCGATTCACGACGACTTTTAAAACATAGGTAATAGATTACACGTTATCTAGCTTTTATTTTCTGAAATTCATCGCAATATTTAAAATAACGTGTTTATGAACTAATGTTGTGGTTACGTTACGGCCTAAGTGAATGAAATAATTTACAGCTCACTTTTGATATAGATTATAAAAGGCAGAAAAAGTTGTGGAATATTATATTATTGTTTGTAGGCAGTACATACCAGCTGTAGCTATACTTCTAGTCGGATCCGTGTAGGTACTTACCTGAAAAGAAATACAATAATTAGAAATCGGAAACATACACAAGATCGCATCACACAGATAAAATATACACAAGCTGTCTTCTTGACCCTCACTTCACCTCTCTTTCAAAGAAAAAAAGAATTTTCTAAATTATTGCGCCAATGTACCAAACAGAACCTCCTCCTTTTTCGAAGTCGGCTAAAACCTAAAAAACAAAAATAGCAATCTCCAGAGCATTTAACTACGGACCCACAATTAAACTTATCAGATATCCGAACATTTACCATTAAGAGTCCAGTCCGACATTACCCACAGTAAATAACATTTGAAGGTGTAATTATCTGCCTACGTGGAAAAGCGTACCGAATTTCATAATCTCCCCGGGACTCGGAATAACTGCGCATACGCAAGCCTTGGAATAATATCACTGATTATGTTTTTTTTGTAACTAATATTACAATTAATATTTATGACTTATATTTCTATATATTATTATAAACATACCACTTTATGCATATTCGAGCAGTAAACCTATATCAGCTAAAACAAATATTAAATCTTAATAGAGGATTCAGGGTAAAGGGGAGAACTCAATGTATCCGGAACGACGTCCGTGAAACAGCAGCTCATACTTTTATCTGCAATACACCATTACATGGTGTAGCACCCGCAAGGGTCGAATGCTGCGAAGCAACTTCACCGTCTAGTGGTTTACCCACTACTGAAGAGATCCATTAGATCGAAACGGTCACGAGAAATCGTCTTATACGACTAAGCCGCCAAAGCGGTTGTGATTCGACACAAGTAAAAGAAAAGAAAGAAAGAAAGAAAAAGCATTTATTTATGACACAAGTCAAACCACAAAAAAAAATCTTAATAAATAGTAGGTACATGCTGTGTCACAAATAGGCGTCCAACTCAGCAAGTGTTGGTTTGCGCAAGACAAGACAACGCTGATCTTCCGTTGGAACCTTTTGCGAGTCACGGATTTCCCCAGTTTACACATAATACACACACGTAATACACATTAGGAACTAGGTTGTAGGTACACAATGAAATAGGTAGGTATATTCTTTTGAATAAGTAGGTAATAGTTTTAAACAAATTAAAGTAAATGGGTAGGTAGGTACTTGGTCTTCACACAAAAATAAATAAACAGCAATAGTAGGTGATTTCTAATTAACAAATTAGATTAATTAAAATAAATAAATAAATAGCAACAGTAGGCAAGTGTGCTGGTAATCAATAAAACCAAATATTTGTTACATAATTTTCCATTGAAAAAGTATTGATTGAAACTAGGAGTAAAGCCGCCGGCATTCTCATAGTAATCAAACAAGTACTACCGTAACCTTTTCTTGTTTCAAGCCCTAAATTGGCGTCGAATTTGCATTGAAGCGATAGGAAACAAGTCAGGCGCCTGTAGATCACGGTAGATGGCGCCAGTCGCTTGCGCAACCGTGCCTAGATCATAGATCAGATAGTAGCGATTTTCACATAATAATACGCAGCCTACCTCCTTTGCTTGTCCATAGCAAATTGATTTTATAAACGCATTGTATGTTGTAAGTTTTTGTGATCAATGGAGTTTTCGTGACTCAAAAAATATATTATGAGCATTTACACGAACTGTGAAGTTAAGAAAATCTGGAGGAAATCAGCTATCTATTCAAATACCGTCGATGGGCTTAAATTGCAATCTGTCACGAATAGGATGTTAATTTCTACAAAATTTGGGTAAGTATACCACCTCCCGACTACAATAGGTACAGTTGTAATCTATCATTTCATTTCATTGTGTCTCCGCCTTTGAGAAAAGGAAAGGGCAGGTTAAGTTACCTAATGATTAGTAACTTGAGTGCAATTTTCATTCTCTGTTCTCACGCAATAATATCGTTTGAAGATTATGGTTTACTTCAATTAAAGGTAAGCAAATGTTAACTAATGCAGCTAGTAATTGGAAATAATAATAATAATTTATGTATTTACGATAATATTAATTCCGCGTCTTGCTGGTAATATGGATACCTTCGGTACAGCTAATCCTAATATGGGATTAGTAGGTAATATGAATATGACTGCTATTCTATTTATTGATTTCATTATATATTTCAATTATAAACTACTTCGAGGAAATAGTTTTTTTTTCCAAACCACCAGAGATTCTGGGTAAAGAAACAATTGATGACAAGTAAAAGCCAATTTAGAACACTGTATTTATATGTTGTGTGCAACAAAACTTAATTGTAACAAACATTATGACCTCCTATGTGTTGAATACTTTGAACCTATATTACTCGGAAAAGTATTGGTAGTATATTTGATTCTTTGTCTATTCAGAACCATCTATGATCTTAATTCTTTGTCCACTCACGAGGTTTCGCGAGCCATGCAAGCTGCGATAGTTACCTACATTGTAAGCACTACATGATGTAATGCAAACAATTTAATACCCTAAGCAAATACCAGAGATAATATTTTGTTGGCATCGTGAGAACATTAATGAAATCGTTTATCAAAACGGGCATGTGTGAAACATGTACTTTTTATTTTTATTTTACTGTTCAATGCTAACATTTGGGAGACTGTTCAACAAGAGCTTCCAAATTGCAAACTACCACTACAATCATGGGCATAGTTTTTTATAATAATTCATCCATAGAAGTGAATTTACTTTGGTAAGGCCATTCCAGAATACAAGTTAAGTTTATTTAAAGCATTCTTCGCGGTAAAAAGCTACCATACGCATCTAACGACTGAAGGCGCTAAAACTTTGTTGTTTATAAACCCATCCTTTGACTGTAGATACAACTAGCTACAGTTACATTAACACTAAAATTGTAGATTAAGCTTTACATGTCATTCTAGAGGTACACTATCTGAAATGCTCAACAGTTGATTTAAGTCAAGATACAAGCAATCTGGTCTCAGTTGATTATGTCGCCTGTATTGTTTACATTGGTGTACAGCGACATTGTCTAAGTGAATTGTAAGATTGATAATACCTACTATTCAGATTCCAGTATCTTATAATAAGCACACTTCCTAAAGTCAGTTTTAAATCAATGTGACTTATCACTGTGAATTCAACTGAGAACTACTAGCAAAGTGTGGTGTTACTTTGTTAAAAGTCAAATATGTGTTTGAATTTGTCCTTTTAAGTCCCTCTACATTTCTTCAACGTACAGATCAGACCAGTTTTTCTAGTAACAAAATAAAGTTATTGGTTTTTCAGCCAACTTCTTTCATTCAAACGAATGAACTACAATCCCGTTACATTATATCATACTCTAAGGCCTTTCTCTCATGGAGCTACTCAAAAATGACTGAACTAATCAGTAATTACGATTACAAACCAGTTACAAATTGTATCTCGCACACGACGCTACTCAAATTGTAAGGTCCTCCTTCACAAATTGAATATTTAATGTTTGCTCGTTCATTTTTATCACAAAAAACAAAGAAACTTGGGAAACCAGTAGCGTGGAAACCGGCACGACGCGTCGCGCGTGATCGGTTGCTAACGCGTTACCGACCAGTTAGTAACTAGTCGCGTCGTGTGCGAACCTCCATAGAACATGTATGGGCTGTGACGCTCAGGCAACTCGTTAGTAATTTGAGTTTGTGACTAGTTCTTTTTAAGTAGCTCCATGAGAGAATGGCCTAAAATTCAGCACAAGTCTCCATTCATTTATATTAATTTTTCCTACACAATTTTCTCACAAATTTTCCGTGTCGACAGTTACAAATTGAATATTTAGGTGTGTCCAGCTAAAAATAAGCCTGTAGGGGACAGGAAAGTGCTTTGGACCTGTTGGTTATTCTAATCTTCGGGTCAGGGTCCCGCCTACGGCCGCCCACGGATGGCGCCCTGATATTTGGTGGAATAATTCATAATATTCATAGTCGCCAAAGGTGTCCTGATATAGTCTTTTTGATGTGATAAGAGTGACTTGACGCTAAGTTACATACAAATGCGAAAGCATTGAGCTGTGTTTAAGCTGAATATTTTAGTACTCTAACAATATTGGAATTTTCAGTTTGAACCACATATTGAACTGTACGTGAACTGCTAAAGAAATAAAATTAAGATACTTTTTATAGATTTAAAAACCATACTTTACCAAAATGTATTAAAACAATCATCAGAATTTTTCAGGGGCCAGTTTTTTTTATTGAATTCTCGAGTTTTGATTGCAACAAAAGCTTTTAAAGCTGTAAAGGATCAAATTTAAGCTTATTCAAACACAAGTAACATTCAAACTGACGTCTCCATACCTACAAAACTTCTCACCGGTGGACGCGCAATACTATAAATCAGTATCGTCCATTTTAATTAGCGGTTTGCGTCTAGGATCCGCGCCTGCGCCCACGGCTGGCGCCGGCGCACGTAGGCGGCGGTGAAAGGAACTAAAAACTGCACCTGTACCTGCATTCTTGAACTGAATATAAAACTGTCGCGACGCTGAAGTAATTAGGATAGTGTTTGAAACTTGTGACGTGAGATAGAGGCAGTACGATGGTTATTCAACGCACTTGGGAATAAAGTCTTGAGCTTGATACATTATTTCTTTTTGAAACTGAAATTTGCTAGAATTAGTTTTGTGAGCTGCGTAAATATTTTCGGTCTAGACAAAAAAAGCAATTTCAACAATATCGCCAGAAATTTCAAGCAATAATATGTTTCGTAAAGAGTATTATTTTTACATGCATATAACGAAAAAAGTGAAGTGTTTGTGAGTCCAAGGCTAATCTGAGATTATCCGACTGATTTACGCAATCAAAACTCTCCTAGTCTTTGTATATATATGACGTTTGAAAATTAAAAGAGAATATATCTGGAGCATAAAATAAGACATTAAAATGAAACTGGATCCTTCCATATATCGAAACCAGTAGGTCACTCCTACGCATCGGAATCATTACGATCTACAAATAAAAACCTTAAAACTGTCGTAAAATGTCATAACATAACGACCACACGGTTAACCCTGATTTATTTAGACCTCCTATAATGATTTTTACAACTTTATACCTACTTACCAAGGCGAATTTAATAAAAAATTGCTTGATGTTATTTAAAATCCGTTTGTTCATGGCCAGTAATATTCTGTATATTTAAGTAAACTGTAGCATCTTGAAGTAAAAAATGAAAAAAACATGCCTTAAAAAAGCAATCGGAAGATAAATCGTTGTTTCGACATGATCTTTTGTGTGTTTTGACAATAGTATTCCTGTTGTTAGCCGCTATTCCTGTTGTTCTTAAAATTTACAAGGGATTAGAGTGATGTAAGAATTTAGACATAACAATTTTATGTTTGTTAAGCAATATCCTTGTTTCAAAATTACAGTACTACGTGATAAAAACCAATGCATAATGTTTATGATTATTGGATTATACATGTACAAACTGGGTTCAGATAAATAAAGTAGATATGGCGATAACCGAGGGTTACTTACTAATCTTTGACCATAAACTGGCCGTTACAGGCGATAGTGGCACTTAAGGTTGTGTATTTACGTGTGTTTTTGGTAATAAATGTTAATACTGATAAGGATTTAGTCCTCTCTAGCTGGGTTCTCACGATTTGACGCCTACGAACTCAGCCATTGGACTGTCCACCGTGAACCTTGTTACAAATAGTTGAAATGTTAACCCCTTGTAGTTGCGCTTTCGACACGAAAGTTCTGGAAAGAAACATGCCATTGTGAAGTCAAACTGAAGCCTGTGCTTGTAATAAGAACCGTTGCTTCAAAGGTTAGATCAATTGGACAGAAAAATCAGTGGTTATATTCTTTTTAAACTGATGTTAATTTAATGTTTACTAATGTAAAACAATAAGCCTTAAAACCGTCATAAGAACGAACGAATGTAAAACATATGCCAACCTATATCTATGAAAGTTGTAGAACATGGTGAGATGGTTTACACTGCACTTTAGGCAGGCTTATGTCTAGCAGTGAACTGTTACGAGCCGATCTATTCAGGTTTTTATCAGAATATGAAATAGGCCGGTTTATTACAAAATAGCAACACAACATAATATTATGAGCAACATCATCGTTGAAATTCAACAGCATAACTAATGTTAGCCAGAATCTGCTAGAAACATTAATATAAGCCGTGGCTTAGCAATCCTCTGTGTAATTGTGACCGTGTGGGAACATCATAATGATATGGACGTACTCAGGGCATAGCTTCAGACAAACCCTCGAGTCGGCCATTTTTCTCTCCTTTTTTGTATGTTAGAGGTTTGACATAATCGATATCTGTTTCTCGTCTCGAGAAATTATGTCATTTTCCTCATGCTAGGTTGCACTCAAGTCCTTAAAAAATTATAAGCTTACAGATAGCAACAAATATAACACCCTTCTAGTCAGCATAAGCTTCGGTCTATTATGAAAAACGGAGTTACTTTAAAGAACTTTTTTTATTTATAAAAAAAACAGTAAAGGCTCAAAAATGTATTAACCTGAAACCCAAGCTTATTAGAATTAGTAAGCTCGAGTTTGTCATTAGAAATGTTTCTAATAGCAAAGTGTTGTGTAATATCTAATTTGCAAGCGCAATTACTAAACGCATTTTCCGCGATATAATGTTTAGATGATAATAAAATTTGTCACACATTTATATAACGAGCTTGTGCTATTACTTTCCTAGCAATTATAATTTACACGAATTTAACATCTGATAGCATTTATCGTACCGATTATAGATTAGAATTATCTATACTAATATCTCATATTATTTTACGATCGTGGGTTCGAATCCACGTCCTGCATCTTTTAATTCATTTCGTAAGATTAATACGTACTTTACGAGATTTTAGCGGTGAAAGAAGACATCGTGAGGAAACCATAGCATCCTGTTTAATGTTGGCATAAGCCTCCTGCTTGACGCTGTTTCTTTCTTTTAAACATGAATTTTATAAAAACACTCACAACTAACGGATCATTTAGGTTCTATTCTATAGTATCTGAATCCGTCTCAGCCTGATCTAACTAAAGCTCAACTAGATCACTCCATAATGACTTTTGAAGATATTAACAATGTCATGTGAAAGTAATTTGTATGCGAGCCGTGTCTTTGTTCATGGAATCCTATTCAACGATACCGATTTGAATTTGAATTGGGATTCTTTGGCAACAGTCAGTACGCCGACGGCCAGTTTGACGTGTGATCAAACATAGTACTCGTATTAGGAAACTAGCGTTTCCTAATAGCAAGCTTTTTAGAGACATTCTTTGCATCCTAGTAACATTTAAAAAGCTCGCACATCCTTACCCCGTTATTCATATTGGACTAGTACTTTAACTAAAATCAATTAAACCAATTGCTATTTCATTTCATTTCATACACGAGAGTAATAAAAAATATATTCTTAAAACCCATATTAAATTGACATATCTGACAGACACCTTTAGTTATGTCTGATTATATTATCTTTAGTAAAGCAATCCAAAGCTGTAGCAACTGAAATAGGCTTTTAAAAGAAATTCGTGTCAGTTAGGCTTTGCGAATGTCCTAAGACTAATGGCGTTGGCTTTTATTCAAGCAAAGTAAAAAGGTAATCTATTGTGAAGATTTGTGAGACAGCCTTACGATCCTGATAAATTTTGCAGAATTTATAAATGCTCTACAAAAATGTTTAAGAAACAAAGCAAAACATTAGACTAATTAAAAAACAACGAAAAACTTTCATTTGAACAATTACAAATTTTTCGTTGTTTTACAAAAATTTACAAAAAATAGCAAGGGTATTAGTGTCCTGGGAGAGGAAAACTTCCTTTCACTCAGTACACAGTAGTGTAAAGCGAAAACTAAACCTGGGAAACTAAACGGCATAAAATTATGTAATGGCATTTAACATTTTTTTCCGATATATATGTTGCTTACCGTAATTACCCGATCTTCATGATGTAAATAAGCCTTTGTTAAGCAGTAACAATTATGGATATTTTTTTTTTTTTTGTGTGTGCCGATGGCGCTCATACGCTAACAGAACTGACCGGGTTGCAGCCGTCTCCTTCGGAGGGCTACACAGAACTAGAAGCTATATAGATTCTCGAACGTAGATCATCTCCAAAATTAACAAATAAATGGTCAAATAGGTGACATAGAATATTTATTTCTCAGTTTTTGTATTGTGTAATAAAGAATTTTCAAGAAACAGAAACCGGCTGTAGGAAAGAAAATGGGTTAATGAATGACTAAGACCTGTATAATGCTTAAAAGTTACTTAGAGTGTTTTGAGACGTGCTTCCACTAAGATTGTCTTAATTAACACTGTAATACAGGCATTCATCATAAAATATGCGGTAAAAAGTATGTAGTTTATCGGTTTCGTGTTACTTTTAAGAATTTGCGTAAGGTATAACTTACGCAAATTCTTATTTTATTCTTCTGTCCGGTGAATGAGGTAATTTGAACTGTAGTGTATTGGCTATTAAAACAGGTAACATACAATGTATTCACTTGCCTAGTTGAGTTTGTAGTACTTGACCGAGCTAAATAAAATTAATGTTTTTATCATTTTATTTTGATTTGTTTTGCATATTAAGTGTCTTTGGTACCTTAGAACTATGTTTTGGACATAGTTTTAATGATATTATATACATATATAGTACATAGTCTCATCAAATTTACGATAACTCATTATTATTTTGAATACGGACAATACGAGTAGGTAACACGAAGTCTAAAAAAAGGTATCCTTATCATTACAGCCGCAATAAAGCAAATTCCGAACATAACATACAATGGCGATAATAACGCGCTTTCAATAACTGGGAATGTGGTGGAATTATCACATAGATTTGGTGCAATAGAGCGGGTCAGCCTACACACTGTCCGATTATGCTAATTCCTAACTAGTCCGGATAACCGGACGTCGCGTAACCAAGCATGAGGGCATCCAATATGCTAAACTAGAATTAATTTGATGTTAATTGGTTTAAAACTTTTGAAATTTAGGTTTAGAATTGTGTCATGAAAAGTCTACCACTCTAATACGAGTATAACAAGCTGCCACTTTAAAATAATAACCAATTTGTATGTATATTCTAATTACTCACTTAAATATTTTGACGATTGATTTGTAAATTTGATATTTGCTATAAAACAATAATCGTTATCAAGTTTCCTTTCGTTTTCACAAGATTCATAAAAAAAACGGACTTTAAACTCTATTGGCTATTAATACATAAATTTTGATGTACATCATTTTGTTTGTACTCGTAAATATCGTAACGGAACATAAACATTGTAATCAATCACTGTGTCTGTTCTAATACAATTTAAATGATTGATTGTACTTTCGGCTCGGGTTTTAGGACTATATATATACTGGATAACGTTCATTCTATACTACTCTAAATGTACGAGTCGAGTACGTTACACAAAATATTTTGAATTAAATTATTGCTTTACGAAATGGAAGAGTCACCATAAATGATAATTCGAAGTGATCCTTGAGGTCCTACTGAAATAAATTTACGGAATTCTTTTAAAGTCGTTAAGCCGTGACCTTTAGGCGGCCTAAAAGCTCCGTCACCAGAGTTGGCCACTTGCTCATACAAACGAACGAACGGAAATAAACAATTGTTTCTTTCTTCTACACTATAATATAATATATATATATATATATATATATATATAAAGAGGAAAACTTTGTTTGTTTGTTTGGTTGTAATGAATAGGCTCAAAAACTACTGGACCGACCGCTACATTATCCACGAGTAACATAGGCTACTTTTTATCCCGATATTCCCGCGGGAACGGGACTTACGCTGGTGAAACCGCGGGGAGCAGCTAGTCCTTTATAATTTTCTAATACAGAAACAAAAATTCGTTTTATTTAGGTAAATTATGTGTAAAGATCCAAATTTTACACTATACTACCCGGTCACATTAACTAGACGCTTGGCGTTGATGACGTCATTTTGGGGCTCAAGTACGGTGTGCAAAAAAATATCAACAATAAAACTGCCGATTTTATTTTTGGGACATGGATTTTACAAGCCAATCTTGAATTACATTTACGTACTAGCTGTTCCCCGCGGTTTTACGCGGTTTTACTCTTATTTTGCTCAGTTAATTTACTTAAAGGAAAAAAGCGTCAATTTAAAGTATAATTTAAATAAATATTCACATAAATAACAGGTAATAAAAAAACTATTTTATGTTGAAAGCCGAAACCATTTAATTAAAATTTAATATAATAATATAAAATTTAATATAATATAAAAATTTAAAATTTAAGTCTAAACTTAACAAAACAATAAAAAAACGTAACAGTAATGTCCAAACACAACAAAAAAATAATCTAACAAAAACAACTAGTCAAATTATCGGCGCGCGTATCGGTAACAAAGGTGCTGACCGTACTGACACTTGCCGGGCGAGCTAAGGGCATGCGGGGGGAAGCGGGCGGGGACCCGCATTCCAGAGATGCGTCGAGTTAATGTGACCGCGTTATAGTAACTGAAAAAATTTTTTAAAATCCACCACGAAATGTTCACTACTACACAATACTGAAGGATAGTGCTTCGAAAAGGCTTATGGCACAAAGCTCACTAATTCCCTGTCCGCTACCTAGTTTCCATATTAGCTGGTGCATTGATCCCACCTCGCCGTTGAAACCCAGCTACAATGCAAATACCCGGCGTAAAGACTGCCGATTCGAACGGGCTAATTCTAAGCTTGAGCTCTAATCTCTTGCTGTACCTATCTATGCCAAGTATAGGTATAAGGTCATGGGATTATCGTAGAAAAAGCTGTTCGTACATTAATCCTTCCTATCCTACTAAAAGTTTGTGACTCGATAGTCACAAACTTTGGGTGGATGTGTGCTTGTTACACTTTCACGCATAAACTATTAAAAAGATTTTATTAAACTTGGTATCAGGATAGTTAATAGCCTGGAGTAAAACATAGGCTGTTTTTGATCCTAGAACTCTCAGGGGAACGGAAACTTTTTACCTCGCGTTGCGCAGCTTCAATTTATTTTAGTAGCTTTCAGCAAAAAGAAAAATGATGAGGGTGTTTTGACAGCTAGTCAGCCATACCTTTGTATATAAACGAAATAATTAACAGGGAATTATGAGTTTAAAAAATATAATAGCTGTATTAATTACCTACTTAGTTTTCACAAGCACTATTTTATTTTGTCATCTTGTTTCCAGATTCAATGTAGGAATAAATACTGTACAGTAAATCAGTTCGTATGTGCTAGTGGCCAACTCTAGTGACAGACCTACTGTATTGACGGCATGTAACGGACGATATGTAACGTTGAACGATTTTCAAGAAACCGAAGCTTAAGTAAACTAGACGGGTGGTCCTTGCATAATTATTCCGAGCGCTTGCGAACTTATTGAATCGATCCAAATATAATAAGACTAACTTGCAAGTTGGAGACAAAAACAAGGTCGACTGGTACTTTTCTTTTATTTCTTAGAAATTATGTCAGAACTTTATTTTCCTTGCACTGTTTTTTCAATGATCGTTCTAGGAAACATAACATTAAAAGCAGATGCTAAAGATAACGCTTGAATACTAAAATGCAAATTAGTAAGTGTATCTATGTCATAATTTGACATTTGTCCATACAAATCTGTCAAAAATAACATCCTGAACGGTTAAAATGGTCTTAAATATTAATATATTTAATTTATTTTTCTTTTAAGATACGGCCATAAGTTTCATTTACACGATGAAACTTTCCGATCTTTTGTATACAATTTAATTGTATTGTATTGTACTGTCATCATGACTTGCATAATCTAAGCATTGTTCAAACCATAGAATAGAAGTCAAATATTGCTTCAATATAATTGTGTACGTATACAACAGTGTGCATGGGACATTACTTTTGTATTTATAATTTCAAAACTTTTTTCAGATGATGCACAGCGAGAAGGTTGTAGGTAAAACTGCACAACAAACCTTAAAAGCGAGCCTCTTAGCAATTCCTGTGTGTGCTCGGTACCGTTAGCCGGTGCATTTGCATAATCGAAGCGGGAGACATGGACATGAGACAAGCTATAATGCAGACAGGGACATCATGGGACAGGATGGACAAGTATGGGAAATTGTAGAATCCTACTATTTGAAACTTCTCAAAAATTCAAAATCTTGATAAAAGATTCAACTCAGGATTCGAACCCGCGATGATTCAACGATATGATGTAAGTATTTTAAGTATAAGTTGTACTTATACTTTAAAGACGCATAGTAAAAGGCCAGTTAATGAAGAAATGTAGTTAATTAGCTGTATGCGCATGGCTATGGGATTAAAGCCCTGGGTTATAGCCGTTGCGTGACGAACAGACACGCAAATAAGTACTAATGGAAACTATGCTGGACTTATGTTGATAGACTTCAACGCTATTTAATTATAAAATGCCCTTTCGAAAACTGTATTTTTTAGAAAATAACTATTAATACTACTAATATTCTCAATGCGTAAGTTTGTAAGAATCCATACATGGAATATGGATGTCCATGTATGTTTGTTGCTTTTTCACATGAAAAAAAAAGCTGATTTGACTGAAACATTATGATCTGAAATTACATATAGGCCACTTTTATCCAGTATGTCCTACGTAGCTGCTAGTGAGTCACCTAGTTATTCATTATATTCTTTTAAAAATATTATCTAGCACCTTCGTTTTACACAATGTCTCATTTAAATTTACCGCCTACCAGATTTTCACTACGAAAATTTAATAAATCTCAGATTCCTTATTAACGAAATAAACACCCTGTATAAGAATGTTCACAGCAGGCCGAGGCTTCGACGGAAACTCAGCGGGTGTTCAATATAGCTACAATGCTTACAACTTTACTTAATTATAATGTGTCGATTGGAAAAGATTCATTAGACAAAGATATAAAGTATTAAGTAAGATGTATTTGGTAAAAGTTAAGAATCTAGCTTCTGTCTGTGACTTTGCTTGTACTGACCACAGCTAAATTAATACTAAGTATACTGACATAATTAGACAAAATCTATAATAAACCCTACTGCTTCGTATAATTTAGCGTTTTCTTCCAGGTTCCACAATTTTTCTATCCTGATTAGTCTATAAGTCCAAGAACGTAGTGATTGTAGAATTTTTAGTCCTATTTCAACGCATCTAGTACCAGTGACAAACCAGGTCAAATAACTTGGTTGCTTTCTTTTTTTAACAGACGCAATAAACATAACTGCAATCTTAGCTTAAATTAATCATAATTACCACCTCCTTTTGGAACGAAATGGCTATCTGCTTAATCGCTGGCTAGTCGCGAGATGCAAAGTGACTTCTTGCAAGTATGGAGTGACATCAGATACCACTCATCTCTGCAATTTACAACACACTGATATGCCAGTTGGACAACCTAATATTTTAGTCTGTCATAATAGTTCGAAATTGGAAAAAAGACTGGCGTTTTTATAATTTCTTATTAAGTGGATTTTCAGGATACCGTTGTAAGTGTTTTTATGTCAAGATTGTACCAAGTCGAAAATGGTCTCTGTATGTAGATATTTTTTTTTTTTTTTTTTTTGTAATAAGTTCATAACCATCAAACATTTTGGATTAAGTAATTACCTATTTTAACTTCTTTTTCATGTACTTACCTATATATTATGTTTATTAATATTACCTATGTTGTTTGTGAGAGAAATAAAATAAATAAATATGAAGACAAGCCCCTTCAGCATTTTCAATAATCTACTATACATTTCATATTTTTACGAGCTAATATAAAACGAAATAATTGAAACCTAATCTAAGGTACAGCAGCAATACAGCCATTTAAACACCTAACGGTACATCATCCTTGAAAATAATGGCAAAGTAAAACAGGTAATAAATAAACAATTCTAGTTATAGAATATTGTGGGTGGACGAGTTTGCATTTTGCCGATCCCGAGGCATCGCAAGTTCAATACACTGATTGTGAGACTTATAAGGCTCTTCGTGAGGAAATATTGCCTTGAGTTACTGGGCACACTTGAGTTACACTTATGCGAAAGAAATATTATTATTTTCATTCCGGTTGAATATTGATGTACTCATTTTATCTTTATTACTTAGAAATATACTACTTACAAAGTTGACAAGGATAAATGATGATTAATATTTGTCATTGCTTCCGTACTAAAATACTAATAAAAAGAAGCGGCATAATTTAAAATTAGATTTTCTCTTGTAATCTCGAGGTACATTTCTGTTCGTTCGTTTGTTTGAGCAAGTGGCCAACTCAATTTTCTGTTCATAACTCCAAAGATCTTTCAAATCCTCAAAATTTTCCACTTCTGACGAAATAAAAAATGATGAACCTCATTTTTGAAGATTAAAAATGACATACCTTACCACAGTAAGCAATAACACCGTATAAAACATTAAAACTGACCATTAATCATCCGTTCGCAACACGTAAAAATTCAGCAACAATCTATGTAGTTTACGCAAAGATAAAAAACACCGCTCTCTATATCCATGTCAATGACGAATGTTGAGCTCATTTCGTACCATATAGGGAGTGCAGACTATAACATTACCATTGCATTACATAAGTGACAGGATAATTCATTTTGCAACTATTGAAAGCCGCTTTTACTTCAACAATGTTTAATGTGATCACGAGTGTATCAAAACGCGGTTGACATTTTCTCAAAGTTTAGGTAGCATGGAGGTAGTCAGAGGCATAAGAAAAATATTGTGGACATGCCCACATTTGGTGTACCATACTTGACAGGTTGAAAGCAAATCGATGATATTAGCAAACAAATCTAACTAGATTCCTCACCGATGTTTTTCTTCAACGATTAAAGCTCGTGTAAATATGCATAATATTATTATTATTCTAATAAAACTATAACTTTTTTTCCAGAAAGTCGAGGTAAGTACGATCCCGTTCGGCTACATTATGTAGTTTTGAAAAACTCAGACATATTTGAACAGATGTACTCATAAGTAAGTTGAATGTGATTCGTTCCGAAATTTGAATAAAAATGCATTAACAATGTTAACACCTATGAATTAAATGGTTGGGAACAGTAGATTCTATTTGGACGTCAATAAAACATTTCCCATCATTTATGCACATAAATATTTCAATACGAATGTTAATGTTTTAATAATTTATATTTTATCATTGTGAAACAGAAAAACACAAGTAATCCGAAAATATTGGAAACTTTGGTAATAAAAGTTTCTTTAGTCAAACACAACGTTTTACTTGAAACTTTTAGTAAAAGTATTTGAAACACACTGTGTTATTTCAAACTTTAATCTACAACAGAAACGGCGAGCAGAAGTGTCAGTTATCATTATTAAAATAAACAGAGCAATTACACCACATATTATATAATTAGTAACATACACCGCTACCGTATAAGCAAGTAAAGTATAAGTTCAGGCTAAACGGGGTCAAAGTTCTTAGCACAGGCGCCGCCTAATAGTTCTAACGAAATTAAGGCTTATCTCGTCTTTATGAGTTTATCTCGCTTTATCTTCGAGGAAACGACGTGTTTGGTCCTCTGAGGCACCGCTGCCGCCTTTTGTATAATTTATCATTTCATTTGCAACAAAAGTTACCTATATGTTATCATTTTAATTGTAACTGAATTTTTATCTGGTTGTAATATAATTAGATTTTTTTATAATATTAGCAATTAATGGATGTTTTTAATCAATATTGCCTATTAACAAGTGAATAAGGGTTAATGAATAACGAAAAAAAATCGTTCATGTTTGTGTTCCAATTAAATCATAACCAGTTGCAGACGACCAATTTGGAGAGTGGAAGTGAGTTGTAAATACATTCACATTATAGATAGAATACACCCAGACATAACACCGAAAAAACACAGAAATTGGATTGAACTTCAATATGACAGAAAAATCGTTCCCATTTACTAAACCGATAAAGTATAAGACGTTCGGACATTAATATAATAGTTATGGAAAGAATAAAAAAGTTTTAGTAATAAACTCTCAAGATAGAGGCTGAGAGTGTGCCAACTTTGCTACATGAAGTAGATATTGATAGCGAAGTTACTTTATTGAACTATGTACTTGACTTAGGTTGGAACGTTGGTCAGACTTTTTATTGAACTTCTTGAGATTTATTACGAGATTTTTTTCAAAAAGCCATTTAGTTTTTTCTTGCAAAAAAATTTTGCTCGACATGGAAACGACAACCATTAAATAAATGTAATGTAAATAATGTAAATAGGTTAGGTTTTACATCTGATATAGTTCATATTTCATTATTCGGAATGAACTCATACTTTTTAAAATACCACATACTTGTACAAACACAAACACTACAAAGCAAGAACTCATCGTGCAAATAATTGTTATTGGCAACTGAATTCGAAAGAATAACCAACATAAAATGAACTGCACTTATTGGCACGATGTTTTTGGTCTGTAGAGTAGGAGGGGCTGCTCTTATGCCACAACTTGTACTCTTAATAAGTTTAATACGTTTTAACCGGCCATTTCATTTATATCGGGCTATTATTGGCACAACCAGATAGCAGTGGAAATGATAACGTCACATTTCAATTTGTTATGATACAGATTTGATTGGTACCTATATTCCAACGGATAACCTAACCTTTATTACTAAGAAACTATATTGGACCAAAAATATGATATTGAACCTAATTAGGGTAAATTTTAAATTTATGAAAGAAATCTTATATTTTGTTAGAATAAGTCATTTAAGACATGAAACTTAGCTTCAAATTTATTTATTATTTCAGAAAGCTGTACGTAGTATATGTAATTAAAACATGGTTCAGAAAACTCATTATTTTTTATATTGAAGAAAAGGCAGGACTCTATAATAATATATCTTAAAAACAATCTATCTTTATTTATTGTAATGACATAATACAAAAATGAAAAGATGAAACGAAGCACAAGAATTGGAAAGTCACTTAAAACTACAATATACGACAATCCTTTACAAACTGTTAAATATTTTTACTGCACTGAGCAATAAAAAGTAGAATTCAGTGTGTCTGCTTATCTCAATATTACCGTGACAAAGTATTAAAAATATTTCTCAAACCCGTTTAAAAATCTCGATATCTCAAATGATAGTCGTATTGAGATGTTACAGAATACTTTATTGCTGGCAACACTAGCACGAGTTTCTCGGTTTTGTGATAATTCATAATTCATTTATTTGCTTCAATGTGGTGTACAGAGATCTTATTAATAACAAATTAGTAACACACATTCCCCATAATATCTGTGATGACTGAGATTCCATTTGCCAGCTTATTTGAAAATTAGAATGATGCTCAATATGCTTAAAATGTCGTTTTTTATTGAATGTCCTACAAAACGGTAAATTTATAGGTAGGTAGGCCCTTATTATAGGTATTTTAGAGGTCATAACACAATAAAATAATTAAAAACTAAAGCAGATTTAACATCTCTAGCAGCTATATGTATAAAAAATCATATAAAAAAATAATAAAAAAAATATCCTTGGATATTACACACAGCGTCATATTCAAGGGCAGAAGTTACTTAATCGATACAAAACGTGATAATATTTGGATCATTTTTATTAATATTTCGATTCTTTTAACATCACAAAAATAGTAACACAAGCTACACAGAGCATTACTTACCCACTGAGAAAAATAGTAACTACACAAATGTCGTGTGCATCATAAACTCTGTAAGGTATTTCTAAATGTCATCGAGATATTATATCGACTAATCGAAAAAAAAGCTGTTTTGTCAACACCATAAGAACTGCAGGTGGCTTTTGACCACAGGAGATCGCTTTCACACTCCAAAAGCAGATTTTATTACACTTTAATATGTTACTGTTATTATAGATATAATTTAAGTACCGTTGGGAGGCTCTAGTTTTCATAATTGGACCTTTGACACGTTTTAAAGCGCTTAAAACAGCAGGACAAATTACTTTACTTCCAGAAACAGTGTGATATTTAACATTAACATGTTATTATGTTTTTATGGGCTTGGGAATGAGAAATAGAAGTTACTTAAAATACAAGGCCTACAGTTATAAGTTACTTTATATGTTACCATTTTTTCTTTAAAACTGTTTTCTGCTTAATTGTAGGTATGGCAAATGTATTATTTATATGGTGATAGGATTATTCTGTTTAAAAGCTGAAACCTCTATGGACATGTAGTTATGAGCAAAAGTGTAGGAAATTGCTTTCCTAAGAAATTGAAGTTGTTTATTGAAATGTTTAATTTACCACTTGTTTATGTCTTTTTAAGTTTATGTAAGCAATCAGTGCGATTCTCCATTTCAAAACCGGCAAGTCACAAGTATTATAATGTACGAGTAGTAATATAAAGTAGGTACATTCTCATAGCAATAGTCAAATGAGCTATAACTCAGTCAAGACAGGCATCCGGAATTGCAGTGTCAATACTATTGAAGGCGTCAACTGGAGATTTACGAGTATGTACTCCGCACGCAACTGAATAATTGCTGACACTCATGTCTCTATTGAAATAATTGAACATTGGGTGTTAACATAGACCGAAGACAATCAATAAGCTCAGAGAAATAACCCTTTAATTAATATATTAAGCAGTAAAAATACGAACAAAAGAAACTTAAGAACCATTAGTACAATTTAAACTTTCGCGATCTTTGGACATAATTTAGGTAAGTATATGAAATAATAATAATAAGGTAAATACGTGATAAAGTCCCGTAATTTCATATAAATTAAGAACCATTGTTTAGTTAGTTAAACGATTTATTTTATTAAAAAAAGTTTTTGTAGTAATAATAAAGTTAGTTGAGTATTTGAAGACCCCTAAATATTATGGCAAATCTGTGTTTAAGATGCGAATTAAATTTAGGTAAGTTGAAAAATGCTGGGATAAGACTATTGCAATATTATGAAGCTGAAAAGTATAGGTTCAAAAACGTATTTTTCGACTTAAGAAGGCACAAACATAATAAGTATTACTTGGTGTGTGTCACATGAATTTATAATCCGTGACATAGATGATTATATTATCCAGGATCTGGAATTATTGGGAAAATAAAACATTTAGATTGACGTTAATTTCTCAGAAGCCACTAGGGTACGTAAGCTCATAATAATGTGTGGGCTGACCTTTAGTAGAGCAAAGATTAATAAACAAGCCCGATGCATATCTTCCTACGCTATTTCGCATAGCCATTGTTGTTAAGATAAAATACCTAATTTGGCTTTACAAAATTTAAATTAATCATAAATACAAGAAATAAGGCGATTAGCTAAGCATCTAAAAAGGTAATTTTGGTCTAATGCAAAAAGTGATTATAATCACATTGATTTTATGTTAATCGATAAAATCGTCACGAAATATCGATTAAATTATTCAGGTCGATTATTTGTGAACAAAAGGTAGCCGTGCCGATAAGTAACTTTTTAATCGAGTCGAGTTTTAAATCAATATCGACAGAACAAGCTCACCGCGATAATAAAATTAAAATGAGTTTGTTTATGGATTTTAATAGCTTCGAAAGTCATAAAACATTCTTAGCCTAATGAAATGTATTTTTTGTTAAACAGCGATAACTCAGTCCGGATCTAGCGGTTTTTTGAAATAATAAATTCTACGATATAGAATGTTTATCGTCTTTTTGATTGAATGTAAATGTTCCGGTTTAGACACAAAATACGACAGTGATACATGAAAAAGGTTTATTGATGTATTCAAAAATGTCTGTTTATGATTTGTATCTAAAAAAATAAATATTAGCGATCTATTTCAAATAGATAAATTTAAAAAATACTACTTGTTTAACAAAATAAAAAAAATTCGGTGATTAAAAATTATTATTATACGAGCATAAGTACATATTTTTAGTGTAAGTATGTGAATATGTAAGTTCGAGGATTAAAAGCAATTAAAAACATTTCTAGCTTAAGTAAACAAACACACTTTCATACAAAACCCAAGGACTCACTATCAACACTCCAAAAAGGTATTACAACTTCCAAGTATCAACTTTTGACGCCAACAGCTCTTTGAAAATTCCTAGACAATCATTATTGCGCTTCCTCATGCCCATAATAGCAAAATCGAAAAACATAATAACATTTATGGTGACAGCGCGGGTATCGCGGCAAAAACTCTTTCTGGTTCCCAGAAAGGAAGACTGGTTTCTGAGCAAGAAATGAGACGTGCGCGAACCTGCTTAGAAGCTGTCATTGCGATGAGTTTAATGTACTATGTTAGAAGACATTGATTTGCAATAAATTACGATATAAGCTAAGCGCTCGGCTTTTGTTTAGTTTCGATAAATTATTGAAGTTTTGTGCGGTCACAAATGAATGAGTGACAGTGTTCAACTAAAAACTCTGTCGCCATAAAGAAAGAAATAAAAAATCATTTACGTCGGTAGGACCTCAAGGATCATATCGATATTGTCTTACTTTACGTATTGTCCAGTATTCATGATTCAGTTAATTTATTATTTCGCTACCAGAATAGCAAAATATTTAATTTATCATGTACAGATTTACGAGTACAGTATCTTAGTAAAACATCTTTTGTTTACGAGCAAAAAGCTTATAGGCCCATCGTTTTTGTCCGAGTTCAAATTGAGATTACTATCGTAATAGTAGCAACAAATTACGATTGGTTATCGGCATAACTAGTTTCCATTCATAAATATCTGATCATTCCAACAGGTGGCATGAGGTTCATAAAAAGCTGAACATGTTTTTTGTCATGTTGGCCATAAACTATTACAAGGAATGTGCGTTCTTAGCATTCTTAAAACTATAAACTACTTGAATTACTTAATTAATTCATCAGTTTTATACCTAGAAAAAATTTCTTATAGTTCACTCAAATATTAGAGCGAAATCAAAACTAAGTGTGTGGCTGTTTACAAAAATATCTTTTGCGCACATTCTCATATAATTAATTGTGCATATTAAAAAATATTAGGTTGAAACCGGAAAATCGTTTATGAGTCTCTGTAAAAAAACTAAAAATCTAGAATCCTTGAAAATATTTTATTGTGTTTTTATCCGGAAAATCTTGCAAATATCTTGAATTTGTTTAAGGTTATCTCAGAATTAAACCGGAAAAGCACTACGTGGCATATTGCTACTCTACTTTGTTCAGCGGAACTGGATTTATTTAAGTTGGCACTCGTTCGGATTAAACCGATAATAAACTGATCCACGACGCTGATTAACTACTGGATTTAAATTTGATCTGACAACGATTGCACGATTCAAAAGCTTCATGTGTGATTTTCTTCTTTAACGGGAAAACACAAAAGCTATTTTTCCGAACTCAAAATTTAATAACTTTTCTAATAACCGTTTAGTAGTCAAATAACTAATAATATTTTTCAGACAGTTTTATATCTAGAATGTTCAAAACACCATTTTAGGGTGTCGTATTTAGTGAAACTCTACCACGATTATATTTCTAAGCTATTTATTAGAAGAAAAATCAAGATAGCCATTTAGATTTAAAACGATATGTGCAAAAATGTTTCCGCAAATTATTTAGCATTTATCTCCAAAACAACCTTTCCAAAGCGAAAGCACGTCCAATTTGTCCAGTTTTATGCCACTACATGCACTTTAAATTTAAATCTTACTAGCGATAAGGTTGGAATTCGTGGTTGAGAGTATAACGGTAAGTTGTAAGTTCCAAGTTTGGATGTTGACGCGCGATTTGTTGCATTTTATCTCGTGTGTGCCGCATCTGCCTTTCGAATGTTTCAGTGTTTACTGTTACCGGGCTGTAGATTTGCGAGAATTTATCCAGGAACTTGAAGTAACGTGCATTCAAACACGCGCGAGCTTTCATACCTGAGCCGGTAGTCATATTTTAATATTTAACTATATTTAACACTCCCTATATTCAACTTTTAATACCTTAATTTAAACTAAATTGTATACAGCAGTCACGAGCAATTTTACTAGCATTTTTGTTAATACTTTTCAAAACGATTTTCACCCGGATGTTTCAAAAATGTAGTAGAAAACGTTCCAACTATGATCAACAGAGGTCAACCAGATCGCATTTACAATTGTTCATGATGTCAGCGTCTGAATTAAAGGTGATGTTTGAATGGACTTGATGTAAATACCCTTGAACTTGACTCGTGCTGGACAATTGTGGATCTGAATTCAGGTTATCATACTAGCTGCGATCCGCGGTTCTCCCGCGGTGAAAAGTTTCTGTTAATATATAAGCTTTCGTGCCGATTTGATTAAAATCAGTTCAGACATTTGAGCATGAAAAAGTAACAAACATTCACACTTACACAATCAGTGCAATTTTTCATTAACCGTTCCTGTTGCGTTTTAGTAAGGCCAACCTGCTTGTTTTAAAATATTTTTTCTTGTTAAACCAAAACATTACCGTACCCAATCGACTATATATTAAACACCCATGTGTCTGCATGGAAGTATTTTCGGCGTCGAAACATTTTCCAGTACAGAAAACATCATTTATTCACGTCGCGTTTTCGCTTATGGATATCAGTTTTAGCTTGTTTAACCTGACTTCAGAGAAACTAGCCGTCTATTGTGTGTGTTTACACACTGTTTCCTGCATAACCTGAACTATAATTGTAAGGCTGCTAACACACACGATGATTTACTGTATCGTGCCGTCTTACATCCACAAATAATTCATTTCAAAAAGAGCCCCTTATTTTTCTGTGCCTCAAGATAATAAACATTATGATTACTGGATCAGTGAAGTGAAGGTTGCATTCTATCGCCACCTTTAGCTAGCTGGTTTGCTTACGCTGGTTTTCTTCGCCATATTTATAAATTACTAACTGCGCCCCGCGGTTTCACCCGCGGGAATATCGGGATAAAAAGAAGCCTATGTGCCAATCCAGGGTATCACCTATCTACATACCAAATTTCAACCAAATCGGTCGAGCCGTTTTTGCGTGTAAGAATAACAAACATACATAAATTTACAGAAAGAAATGTTCACCGCACCCTGGGATACCAGTCGTGATCATATTTCATTTTTCATTTTTAAAAGATCCAGATAAGTATGCGATAGATCCGTGTAAATTAGCGGTTTGACTTAATAGGTAGACAGACCTTGAAAAAACGAACTGGTTTTCAATTCGCGATGCACAACTCACTGCACGATGATGGCATTACTTACCTGAAAGGAAAGAAACAATCATTTTAATTCTATATTGGCAGAAACGAGTTGAAATAAATACTATGCTGACCCTTAAGGATGGTGAGAACATGGGAGGCTACTTAATAATATACTACTTTCTATAAAAAATGTGATAAAAATATATAAATGAAGTGAAAGAAATGCAAAATAAAACAGAAAAATGCTTGCATGTAATTTTGTTAAGAGTCACTGATGGCTAAGAGCAGAATTGGAAAATTAGTGGTAATTACACTGAATTTCGTGTAAATTTATACCGAATATTGTAAGTTGTGAGAAAGCGCCATATATAGTTTGACTTGACTCTAATAATCCCCTTTTAATTTTTCAAACGACTTCTATACCGGTAGATATTATTATGTACCTATTATTATTAGTATACTGAACACCTACCTGCGCTATGACTATTCGAACTTGTAGGTATACAGCATTAACTTTTTAGTCTTTTTTTTCGTTTGCCGCATCAAAATGTATTTTAGTATCCATGTGGTACATGATACAAATGCGTGTCAAAGTACCATCAAAACAGTATGGGGTTATTGCTCTATCACATTTATGATTATGTGTGTTTTGAAGCCATCAGTTGGGCAATACCCCGAATTCAAGGCTTTTCGGCCAATAACGTAGGAGCGTGCCGGATTTTATGTGAGAAAAAATGAAGCTTTCATTGTTTTTACTAGGTATTGTTACTGATACTTCTTGGGGTTGAAATGTACGTGGATAACAGTGTTTTGACTGTACAATAACGATGCTCTTAAATATTCTTGTGTTGTAAAAATACTGTAGTAAGCAGTTGCACAAAAATAATTTTAAACCATTTATCTGACCTGTTGTACCTGCAGAAGTAATTACATCTGGCTATTTTTATTATAATTTTAAACCACACATAGGTATTTCATCAGAAAAATTTCAAATAAGGTAAATAACAAAAACCCAACACTATTCACTTAGTATTTACTTGACAATAAATCCAAATTGCAAATAAGGTTAAACAAGCCCATTGAATCTCGATTACTTAAGATGAAAGTGATCAGGAAACACGCAAGGTCCACACTTAGCTTAAATCTCACGCAGACTTATCTGAATCGGCTCTTTAGCCTTAAGCCTCAGCTACACGACTGTGGTCAATTATTAGACTTGCTTAAAGTCGCACTAGAAGTCACTAAACTTAAAAACTCCGTTACCAGTGTTGATCATCAGATCGCAACTAAAAATATGAGTAAATAAGTTATTTATTTATGGTTAGATCTAACTTACTTATTTATTTTATACAAAAAAATTGTATACAACTCAGTAACTTGAAACAATTTGAGTGGAGGGGCGTAGTCTCTGCCTACCCCTATGGGAAAGAGGCATGATTATATATTTGTAACAATTATTTTCATATACCGGTTATTGCTCCTAACCCTATTCAATTATCAAGTACGACTTTATCTAATCGATTGCGCTGACGTAAACCACGATTTGTATGGTACAACATCTAAACCATTACTGATAACAAACGTTACTGTGAGAAAAAAACATCATGTTAAAAATGAACTTCAATTATTGTATAGTTAATAAAACCAGCACTTAACATTCAAACCGTGCGGACGGAGCTTAAGCCACAGCCTAGGTTAATAGTATTAAGGCCTAAACAGGGGTAATTAGACAGGAATATTTGCAGCCGAGACTCGAACCGGCTATCTGCCGCCATCGCGGCGACTCTCCACATTGTCTCAACAAAGGGTTTTTTGCCCTTATGGGGCCTTCGTATGTTTTTATAGAGGAAGTGAGCGGTCGAAAAGTTGGTACTAAACGTTTTGGGAATAGTTTAACGCAATTTTTTATATGTTATGTGACATTATTTTGCAAAAGCGGGGAAACTTTCACATAAAAAAGGCAAACATTCTTATCGTAAGAATCGTATTTATACGATTCTTTATGATATGAAAAGTGTTTTTATATGTGTGATCAAATGGCGCTTAAAATTGATTTGTAATAACATCAAATCAACTGCATTGAACAAAAGAACTTTAACGTTATTATCATAGATTGTATGTAAGGCCCTCTCTGTATTCTGTGGTAACACGTACCTTCACAAGTACTATCCAAAACAATACCTTGAACTATCACCAAAAAGCAGCTTAGAATGTCTATTTGCACGAAGCGCACCTAAAAATAAATTGCTTCAAAGAATCAGGTATTACACAACTGTTTCTCAATGTCAAGCTAAAACCTTAAACGTGACAAAGCCGCTTTACTAAATCCCATTAATAGGTAAGTGGCCACTAAGAATACAGAATAAGTAAAGTGGTGCGTCACCGCAGACTGCAACTTCTTGGAATGAATTTGAGTGTTTTTGTAAGAGTTTTCCTTAAAATATCTCTAGTAACACGGCTCTTGACACGACTCCATTGACTCGGTTGACATAGGCCTAGTACTCTCAGGTACTTTCCTCAAATCAAAACACAATACTTACTGAGTTATTGATAGATTAATCAATCATTCCACCCATGAATTGAACAAGACATAGGCGAAATAATATTTCCATATTAGAACGGATAAGCTCACCAATGCGCCTAAGTTTGATGGTCATGTCATTTTGGTCAGCAAATTATACCGTCGCCGTCGATCCCGTCTGAGCGATGATAAAACGCTCACGTCGTGCATTTCAATTGTGTTTTTATGGTCCATATATCAAAATGCATTAGGCGCAGCCAACAGTGCCCAAAATACTTTTGTCTCTCCGAATTGTGGCCATTCGGACATAAATCGGATCATAAACAAAACAAATCATCTTTCACCGTTCGTCGTCGACCAATAAATACTCTACCCAAATCAGTCTGTTCGTGGAATACGTTTCTAGTTACATATAAAGAATTCAGTAAGACGCTTTCTTCGTAAACGCATGAAAGTCAAAACCAAATAGCAAATTTCGAACAACGCGGTTTGCCAAAAAGGTCTAGAGTGATGAGAAGTCAACAGTAATGTGTGAAAATGTGTGGAGGTTTCTACGAAGCAACTGGTGCTAAGCACAGATGTCATTTGTAGCCCACACGGAGCGGAATGCGCGGCCTACGCGCCGTCTCTACATCGAAATGTGGGGTATCAATCTTCCACTATTGTGCACTGCTGCCTGCGCCGGTTTCGATAAATGCATGACATTTCCAAGTTATTGCCGTGTTGCTAGGTGCCGGATGTAGCTCGTGGTAGTGAAGCGAAGTTTACGGGGAATTTTGAAATAAAATTGTTAGATACATGTTGGGAAGTTGGAATAGAGTTAACATGGAGTTACATCTTTCCAATCGACCTACCATAAAAAGGGCGTATTTTTGTCTGTGAGCCAATACTGGTTATCAACTAATTTAACTCATGAAAATCCACGCATGCAAAGCTGGCGAAACAGTGGTCAAATTATGCAACTGACACGTCTTGTACCAAATGAAGGACCTAGCATTTGGATTTCAAAACGATGAATCACAAAAACAAACAAACCAATAAAGATTTCTAGAAAAAAAATTGTTGGAACAATGACCATTTATCGGTTTCTACCTATACTACCTACCTACCAGGAAAAATGTTTTATTGGAAAAATGTGTGTAGAAGTGAAACAGATGGTAGACCGAGGCACAAAAGGAAGGAATAAATACAGCAATAAATGAATCAATTTCCACCAATCATCTCCTACATCGACTAAATTGCTCGTAGTTAAAATATTAGTTTCAATTGTAGCTAAACAGGAAGACATGCTCACTGACGCCGTTGAATCTCGACAGGACGTATAAGTATCCATCAACAAACCAGACAAATCTGTTTTGTATTGACGCTGGCAAACAGGTCAATGGGCGCTTAGCTTTTGATGGCTGTTTTACAACTGAGATTGGTGGTAGCAAAAACGCTATTTTGACAACAATAAAAGTAAAACTGGAGCGCAAGCTTAGTGGTTTCTCCAGCTAACACCATCACCCAGTCGTATTGGCCCAAAATCACTTTCAAAACACGCAGTCTCACCCAGGTATCGTAAAAAATGCGAGACTATTTTATTGTTGGGACCGAATGTTTTACCGACACTCGTAAAATAAAAATGGTGTAAAATTCACGCATTGTGCAGCTCCATGCTTTATTTATGGCCTGTGGCACATCCTTGTTGTTATCATCAATTTGGAAATTTAATAAGGAGGCTTCCATGCCGTATTATGAAACAATTCAGTTAAGGTTCTAACTGTAAGAAATGCAGTTCATTATAGGACCTAAACTGAATTGCTCTTAACGGTCATAGTATTAGTAAGCCTACAGTTCGTAATCCAGTCGTTTTTGTGGTTGCGTGACGTTGCATAATCAAGGTGTGCGCGGTAGACGAACGTGACAATTTTAACCATCCTGAAATCAAATTCAAGAATTGCTTCTGTTAGTTCGAATATTTTGATAAATTATTTATTTCGTTTTACTGCCCATTTGAGGAGTTCGAGGTCGGAAATGGAGAAAATTCTATAAATAAGACTTTTATCGTCGAAAATGTCGGTTTATCTGATGGAAGGATCATAAAATTGGGTTTTTGTCGAAAAGCAATCGAGTCTCGAAGGATGAATGTCAGCAGTTTTAGATCTGTTCGGTAATTTATTGATGATCAATAATCATGATTTTGTAATAGTTTATTTTAGACTTTTAACAGTCAATTGTTTCCAAATTTGTAAATCTTACTAGTTTAAAATATTGCGTTAGCTGATTCAAACAGACAAACAATATCAATATCTGGTTACAATATCAATTTTTGTATGGGTTCACATCCATACAAAAATTGATATTGTAACCAGCCAATATAGACAAAATGATTAATAAAAGCCAAGGTCGCAGACTTAGTAAAAAGTATCATACAAAAACGGCAATATCTAAAGTTGTAACCAATAACTATTGGTAACAATATGAAACAAATATGATTCTTGTTTCACAATTGCATGCAACATTATTCATCATTCCAATATTACCTGTTCGTTCGCAACTCCAATTATACAGGGTGTTATTATATAAAAAGGCTGCAATTAAAAGGCTCCAGCGGTCAATTACTGGCTAAAGGATATTGGCAGGTCATTAGAACCGAGCTAGATCACAGGAATTTAGTGTTGTGATTCACGATTCTAAAAATCGTTTTCGATTTCGGTGGGAAACGTTTTATTGGAATGTAGTTTGATTTGAACGGGATTAGCGATGTTGATTTATGATTGTGCTATAAAGCAATAAATTATATAGTTCGATACTTACAACTCGTAACTTTCAAAAGAATGAAACCATGTTGAAGATTTTTAGGCATTTTACGTCGTGTTTATAAATTATTCATTTTTGATCGTGGTATTTGTGATAACTTAACAACAATCGACTCATATGTTATCGATCTGGAAAGATAAGTAATTTTTTTTTGTGTCATCATCATCAATATCGTCGTGCATTTCAATGAAAATGTCATTCATTTTAAAATGAAACCCGACTGAGTGGTTTCTGTTCAGAGCGAAAGTAACACTTCCATATAAAAATGTTCAGTGATGTTCTTGCACATTAAAAAAACAAAAGATTATTTTGCATTTCAAACCAATTCAGGATCAATTAATCGCACGCAACCATTGATAACCGTAAAGCCCTACCTCGATTTTTATCGAATACATACCGATTGGCAACACTAGCATTTCAAGAGTCAGTACCAGTACCGCCTACTCGCAGTCAAGTGCAGCTTTATAATCAACAGAGCGGCGCCACTGTATCAATTTGTGTATTTGCGACAACCTATTAAACGCTCGGGGCGAACAATTGTATTGTAATGTCAGTTTAAACAATAACATGACACCTATCACCGGTGCTTTTGTAAATTCCAAACTGTTTGGAACTACGGATATTATTGTTATTATTGAATTTAAGTTATATCTACCTCACAATTGGATAGAGATTTTTGACACGTTTTTATTAGACTTACTTTGTTTTTTAGTTAGAAAACTCAAATGTTTTTAGTCTCAAGTCCTTTTTACTCTCATTTGAACCATACATCGATTTCGATAAACCAATCAAACAGGCAACACTAGTCCGATAGCACCGCGCCGCGACGTCGCCCGTCAAGTGTAGATTTAACCACAGATTACGCAACAACTATAACACCTAGATACAGAGCGTTATTCTTGAGCATAATGAGTGCATAAGTACCCAAGTACCTACCTATAAGTATAGGTGTAGTGTGTATGGCGCCATGCAAACAGAATCCCGAAGTGGTAATCACGCATTACAACCATGTATTATAGGCGATAATCAATTAGGCTTACTGTTTTATTTATATGGTCGTGTATCATAGTTGCATTGGTGATTTCGTTTTGAATTAATTATTATAACTCGGTGATTTAAATGTTATTGATATCCAATTAAAAAAATAGTGAGCCTGGGACGGATAACTTTACGCGGCCTAAAAACATGGTGAGTTAGACACTAACTGGTAATAAACTTACTTACTTCACTATTTACAAAAGCGATTTATATTCAGATTTTCCTATTGAGATGTTGCAAATGCAACAAAGTCTGGGATCTACTATGTTTGTAATGTATTCGGTAGGTATACGAGTATATTAATTCTAAATAGATGTATTAAAAACTTGCATACGTTTCCAGGTACTGGTCTTGCAAAATATGGCGCCGGCGCGGCGCTGTGTGGGATTTGTTCCGCGCCTGATTCGAATAATTTACTTTTGCAACCAAATAACCGAGGCACCCAAATATTCTTTAGTGCAAATATGTTTAAAAACACTATCTTCAATATTCAAATATCTAGAGTTTGACAAAAGTAGTAAAAACTTTTTAATTGGAACGTTTGTTATAAAACTTTGGTAACGTCCATTTATAAACCTGAGTATTATTTTTGATTACTTGTGTAAATATCTATTTTTTGTAAGTAAACAAATATTTACAGAAAAGAATCTACATCAAAAAATCTAGTTAATTTGTCCATAATCCAAATCGCTGAAAGCTCACACTGGTGTGATCGGACACAGAATTGTTTCAGTCCTTTATAACATACGCTTTATCTCACATAATTATAATATCCGGATTATAATTTCATTATATTTTAGCACATCACAAAATACCAAATGGATTACTATGAATACAGAAAGGAATTGTTCGAATAACGTTTAGTTTACTGCCCAATATGTTATTTACCGATATTCCCGCCATCTTGGATCGCTTTTTGACGAGCGGCTGACATAATATGAGCTTTTGTGATGGATATCCCGAGTCTTCGGGGAAATAAAGTTGAGTAAGGATTGTGTTGGATGTGGGTTTTAGTATTATGTTCCGAAAGGGAAATTAATCTTGGAAACCGTAAAACTAAACATTTGGCATGTGCTCTATAAACACATAAAATGAACCAACTAAATATTTTACTTCATTGAATGCATTTTTCTCCACATAGTAAAAATCGTAACATAAACTGATGTACCTTTTCAAATACGAACAATACAAAATAACACGTACCTACGTGCATTATATTAAAAACAAACAATTTTATTTAACACATACATTATTTGAAAGCTCATATTTTTTGCATATCGCCCTCACCTCCTATTGCAAAACAATTTCTAAACAGTTTCAATACGAGCATATTTTCTGTAATAGACCGAAAGTTTCCTTCGCCACTATTTCTGGAAACGACCCATGAAAGTTTTCTAACCACTTCACCCACTTACGGCCGAAACCTTTCGAACAGTATAGAAAGAACCCATTTTAAGGGTTCATTCGTGTTATCACATTTGAAAATAATACTCCGTTATCGAGAATTGCGAATTTGAGTCACGTAGTCCGTTTTCCGTACTGTTTATTTTAAATGAGGTAAGCTAAGTAAGCAAGCTAGCTGAATGAAAAATTGAGGAAAAATGAATCGTCAAATTGAAGAGAGTGTGACGATTATTTTTACAAAGCATTTATAAATATTAATGGTCTTCGACACGGTACCAAGTTGTTTGTGATCATAATTGAAACAATTGACCATTTTAATTTCAGACTGCAATAGAAAGTTCACGATGAAACTCGATACAGTATGGACAACATATTGCTAATTAAAACTTTATCCAAAAACAACAGAATTATTTGATTGTCCTTCATCAAAACAAGGCGCCAATCTAATCCCAGAACAAAGCAAGTAACCTCAACCATTCATCGGAACATGCAATCCCGTGTTTAGCATTCGGAATTTGCGCACATTAATCACTGGCAACCCGATGGTTCCTTTCAATGTTGCCACAACAAATTAAAGCGGCTCAGAATCATTACGTCTCGGCCGCACCGTTTCGCCACCTGTCATAATTCAGACGTAGATAGTCTAGTACAGCTATATCACGCTATTTATCAGTCCGTCTCAATATCCTACCTATCTTTAATTTTTCTGGTATACATTTCTATGTGTTAATCCAGGGTATCACCTATCCACATACCAAATTTTAACCAAATTGGTACAGCCGTTTTTGCGTGAAAGAATAACAAACATACATACATTCTCACAAACTTTCACATTTATAATATTATTAGTGGGATTAGGAGGATATTAGGATCAGTATGAAGTAGGATAGTAGGAAGTAGGAAGAACAATGACCTTCATGCATCCATTCCATGGCCACATCATCACACTGTGGTCAAACGAAAGTCTATCCTTGGTAAAAATAAAACAAGGTAAAATAGACTAGCGGAGCTTTTGAAATGACCTGTGCAAATGTGGCATTCATCTCGAGTACCTGACGCTGATCCTGAAGGAATCGACGGTGAATAATAAATGAGAGGGAAATCTATTGTGATCACGATGGATGCTTTTCATCCAGATTAATTAATTGATATTGTTATCATTTATTCAAAGAACACGAGAGTGGTTTTGCGTGTTCTGAATGTGAACTGAGCTTTGATAAATTAATTGCTACGGTCATTTGAAATTTTCATCAGTAACGAAAATCTTGACATTTGTACTGTAGAATTTAGACAGAGTTGTTGTTGTTGTCTGACCATCTTTATTCTGTGCTAATACGTACTGACTTAGGACCATTCTAAAGTGTTTTTGTAAACACTGCTGTTTCAAAAATACCTCTCCAGCTGTGTTTGTTGTCGGGTATTTTTACGAAGGTAACAGTATTCAAAAAAAGAATAGAACTAACCTTTAGTAACAATAACTTACTAACCAACCTACATATGTATCGACAGATTTGCTTTCAGCATTCCAAAATTCACCACAACATCAACAATAGCTGTTGGTGTGAAACTGGCGTGAAGTAGCGATTTCCCAAGGGCGGGGGAGCCGATAGTCCATTGTCATTGTCATTCCCCTGCATTGAATTATGTGGAGGGTGACTCGAACATCTGCGTCTATCAGCTTTTTGCAAGTTGTTTGACTCAGTTGTTCGTTTACTCTTGATTGAAAGTCATTGAACGCTGCTCGATTTAATTTGAAGTGTTTGAAATGTAAGAGCTTACTTATATACTTTGGCGTTTGTTTCAAATATTTTTATTTGTTTGTTTTGGTGTATAAAATATTTGTTTGAGTTTAGGCTCTGATTCCACGGTTTCCAAGTTTGATTTGGCCCGAACAAAAGTACTTTACATTTCTTGTTTCATAAACTGTAATGTTGTCATCAGAAAAAAAGTTCAAGTAATACGGATTATTTAGTCAGTGACATAATGTAATAAAGTCATTACACTTCTACCTACGAGATAATATCATTGAAACAAAGGGAAACTTTATCAAAGAGCGCGATAACAAACGTAAGCTACTTGTCAACCACTTAGCAGTTAAGATAATTACATTTAAACTTTTATCAACATTTCAAAGTGATACACGGTAAATTCCCTACAAAGAATTCGACAGTAGTATTATAGCTACTGCTTAATCATTGGTACTACTTAATAATTTGCTTGGAATAAAATATAAAAGAAAACTACTTAAAAGTTAAAGAAAGTAGAGAAATGTCAAAAATGGTTGATCGTAATTATTCTAAACAAAATAATACATATTATTCAATTATGACATTTATTAGCGATACCATTTCAAATGAAGTTATTACTTAGATTTATCATCTTAATTAAGATCATAATAAATCATTATATGAAAACCACAAAGCAAAATGAAGTCCTTTATAAACAGATTGCCGTAAATTCTCGAGTAAGATTTAAGAGGTCGAAGCTCAATACAAGTCTTGGTCAATAAGGTTGAAAACCAAAATGATGTATACGGTAGTCGATACAGTTGCAATTAAGGTATTGTTGTGTAACTTTATGAGCAGTTCACCTCTCGTAATGTGCTTCTTAATAAGACAGGGTCTAAGTTAACGACTTGGAGCGAAATATTATTCAAGCTTCCATCTGTAGCTTTAGCCACGTGGATAATGTCAATGGTCAACAAAAATAAACAGGAGCCTAGTTATTCTAGGTAATAAACTGAATGTTTCTCTAGTTTTTGCGTGAAAGAGTAACAAACATCCACACAAACTTTCATGTTTATTTATCTGAACATATTATAAAGTTTTCGCTTGAGTCTGAAAACTCTAAACTTTATGAGACATAGAATCAAAATTAGAACTCAAACCTTGCTTTCGGATTTTCACACGATGTCGTAGTTATAATATGTAGATGTAATATGGATTTTGAAGTAAAATTCCTATCAGGATTGCAGGTGTCAGATATTGCGATAAGATGTAAATGTAGTAATTAAAGTTCACTCCTATGGACATAACGTTATTTATGCAAATTCAATAATAACTTATGAGTCCACATAGGATTATTTTATTATTTATACACAGTAGCTTGAGAAAGATTTATAAGATAAAATGTTTTAACAAGGCATGTGGCCATTTCGAAATTTTTCAACTGCTATGCTATGCTCAGCCAGTCATATCCACAGGAAAGACAATGGTCAATACGTGTGGAGCTGACTAGCGGTTTCCTCACAATGTTTTCCTTCAACGTGGGCCAAACCCTTATCTAATTCACGATTCTATACTGCATCGTGTCCAGTGTAGACGGATTCGGGTCACTTTCGTTTGTTTGATTCCTAATTGACTTTATCTGGCGTATCTGCCGGAATTATATCACTATAAATCATATTATATCACTATCTATCATATTATCATTTTTATTCGTTGAGATAGCATCTACAAGAAATATCTGACTTGTCTGAGTGATAGGTAGTGAATGTGCATATGATTTTTGATCAGTTAGTAATTATTTAATTCTCTTATTCTCATTAGGATTTATCATGCAAATTGGAGCTTACACGTTTGAAAAGTTAATTGCTTTCTACAACTACATTCATTTACATTTGAAATCACAGCATTTAAAAAATATGTAACATCATCAGATATCAAAACGAAATATTTATAACTAATTTGTGTGTCAAAATTAATGAAATTGTCAAAACATATTGCTGTATAATTGTGTTGAATAAAACTGTCACAAAACTTTTGTCAGGAATATTGACAAGGTATAATTTTACACCGGTCAAGTTAAACAGAAAACTAGTGGTCAAATAACAATAATTCCCGGAAAGCTGAATTTTGGTGGAGAGCTTGGTATTACCATTACAAATAAAGTGTTAAAAGTCCCCATCGATCCCATGTGTGCGTCACGAGTTATTCGGGGTCAAAGGTAAAAATTTAAGGTTTCTTAGTTTTTTTCGAAAACGGTAAGTTTTATCAAAACAAGTTTGCAGCCCAAAGTTGTAGATCTTAAAATTGTCTACAAAAATGGTCCCGATAATATTTTTCCTAAGAGTTACCATTCGTGAGTTATCGCGGTGGAAGCGAGCGCACCACGCGGCCTACTAGGATGGAGAAAGACCGCGATTTGCTTGCAGCGAGTGCACCACGCTTTTTTTTCACACTGAATTAGGGGCTCGTACGGAATCTCGTATTGCACAGGGGGCTCTGAAACGATTTCATAATACATTATCATGGATTTTCAAAATGAATAAAGATTGGATTTTCCAACTCTTTTAGGTTTCCAATGGATTCTCTAGGTTTTATGGTTTCTCTCTCTAATTCTCTTTCTCCTAAAAGTATCCTAGAGAATCCATTTAACCAATTCAATTTAAGAGTTGGAAAATCCGATCTTTATTCATTTCGAAAATCCATGATATGAGTCTTAATGTATTATGAAATCGTTTCAGAGCCCCTTGTGCAGTACGAGATTCCGTACGAGCCCCTAATTCAGTGTGAAAAAAAAAGCGTGGTGCACTCGCTGCTAGCAAATCGCGGTCTTTCTCCATCCTAGTAGGCCGCGTGGTGAGCTCGCTTCCACCGCGATAACTCACGAATGGTAACTCTTAGGAAAAATATTATCGGGACCATTTTTGTAGACAATTTTAAGATCTACAACTTTGGGCTGAAACTTGTTTTGATAAAACTTACCGTTTTCGAAAAAAAACTAAGAAACCTTAAATGTTTACCTTTGACCCCGAATAACTCGTGACGCACACATGGGATCGATGGGGACTTTTAACACTTTATTTGTAATGGTAATACCAAGCTCTCCACCAAAATTCAGCTTTCCGGGAATTATTGTTATTTCAAAAGCTTAGATTAACTGGGGTATTTATTTTATGAAAAAGACACTTGTAAAGTCGTTTAACCCCCGGTTCCTATAACAAACTAACGGACGTCCGTAGGACTTGCGCCATAGCAACGTTAAAATCTGTCAAAAAGTTTCATACATTTTATGTTGAAATAACAACGTTGTTATGGTGATGGACCTACGAACATCCGTTAGTTTGTTATAGGAACCGGGGGTAAATCATAAAAGGGAATGTAATTCATGAAAGGGATTTTAAAAGAGACTTGGAAAAACTTTTTAAAAAGTAAATATTTGGTAATCGGCATGGCCTAAATTCGACAAACGAGGGTTCCCACCCTCCAATTCCCAAATGAGGAAAAAGTAAGGTAAGCAATCATAATACTAACGATTTCCTAGAATTTGGTCCTAAATAAACATTGACATCTGAGCCACAGGAAAATATATACAGAGTAAAAACCATTTTCGGGGTCAACTTATATTGGTGGATAGTGAAATTGTTCATTCACCAACTTAAGCTGACCCTATAAATTGTCACATAACTTTTTGGTTGCCCAGTAAAACCTCAGTAATTTGACTTTCAAATAAAATGAATAATTACAGTGTTTTTTTCCGATGTTTAATGTCCCAATAATTTTAGCGATAATAGCATAATTATTCTTGCTAAAATATTGCAAAAACACCATCAAAGCAAATGGTTTTATCAATAAAATGATACTTATATTATGTATATGTAAATTGCTTTTTACGTGTTTCATAATAAAATTGAGAAGTAATAATCGTTTTGGCGGCGAATAAACACTATACGGGAACACTATAATGGATATTTAACAGTAATAAAAGCAAATTAGATATCATATTGCGATTACCTTTTTGCAAAATTGTGTGCGAGATTAAGATTTAAGAGTTCCGTGATAAAGTAGGTCAATATCTATGTAGGTATACGTACAATAGTTATTAAAAAATGAATGTCTTGTCTTGGTATATTTGTTTGTTTGTTTGTTTGACGGAGGTAATCTCCGAAACTACCGACGTGTAGAATGGACTGCCGATGCCGGGATGGTTATAGGCTATGTTTTATCTCGGTAGCTTCATTAATACACCCGTGCGAAGCCGGGACGTGCTGCTAGTATTTTATGTATAAAGACTGTTTTACAATGTTCAACCTATCGCAAACACGCCAAACATAACTGGTAAAGTGGACCCGTTTTTAATCTGCCCACTTCCTACACTGATAATCACCATTTCTGTATCTGTTACTATGTAAATGTCAATAAAATTGTAAAATATAACGCTGCTAGGAACTGGTCTCCAGAATGTAAATGCGTTTTTAAAACCACTGGCTTGGCTTGCATGCGACAGATGTATACGGTCGGTGGAGATTTATAAGTTTTTTTTGCTCCTTTGTCCCTTTGTTTACTACTTTCTTTATTTTTAATATGTCCAGAGTGTTTACTATGTTTGATACATTTATTTACATTACTCAAAAAATGGAAAACATTTTCATTTGAATAAAACATGATTTCTCAAATAGCCTGTATAAGTATTATAACCTGTCGTGTATGGAAAGTTGACTTCTGCAAAATGTTGGCATGTACCAAATATGTATTTGGACCTCTGACTACCTACCCACTTAGACATCTCCAGGAGGATCTAAAAATTACACAAAAATCGGAAAGAAATGTCTAATACTCCCTGGCCTACAGTCGTGATCAGATTTCATTTCAGTTATAAGCTTATTTATATGAATGGGCCGAAAACAAATTTATGGAAGTAGAAAGCCCTCACAAATAAACAGTTTGCGTTTTCCATATTTGGAGCATCGTAGGCAGACCAAGCAATCTACGACAACAATGTCTTTCATTACGTCCTGGATTACAAATGTTCCGTAAGAATCAGAGTACGTTCCTTTTCATAAGAGATTGGGCAGTTCGCATTAAGGATAACAAAGGATGCTATAATGTTGGCATGTTTCGCAACTTGGATTAGTCCGGACCTCTAATTTGTCCGGTTTTGTTGAAAGAAATGTAGTTGGATTTTTTGTTTGATTAAATGGTATTACATATATAATGAAAATATTTTTTATTTAAATTGATAAGCGTCATTATAAAATCATAAAACCTCCAAACACTTAACAAAACAAAGAAGAATCTATCTCCGGTAAATAAAGCTCCATATTTCATGTTAACAGAGGGTCTACCAATTCATCAACTCACTAAAACAAGTAACCACAAATCACTACAAGTGAAAGCGAAAAAGATATGGGTCGAGAGATTACGTCAAATTATCGTAGATCTACTATCACCTCGCACCTGACCCGTCAGCGATGTAATCGCTGTAATTATTGTAAATACAGCGCTGGTTGGGCTGCTCATCTTGATGTAGGCGCCGGATGGTGGAAGATGGTGCATGCGACACAAGTAAGCAGGTGTAGCGAGTAACGTCGAATACCAAAAAGAAACACTTACTCAGAAGAAGACCGTTAAAAGCGATTCAGTTTAGGTCCTGCTACGAATTACTTTTGACGTAAACTAAGGCGCTGACGTAAAGTTTTGACAGTCAGAACCTAAACTGAATCGCTAAATAAGACGTCATGGTACGCCTCCTGATATTTGAAATTTAATGTCTGTTTTGACGGTCCTTACATTTTTTTAAGTTAAAGCAGATGTCAAGACTGTTCCAGCAATTCAGGCTAGGTAAACAAGTTGAAAATTGTAGACCAAAAATGTCATCAATTTGAGACGAACGCTTTCGTTTATGCTCTGCACCAGCATCCATCAGACATAGCTGCGAGCTAGCTCTACGCTCCTCCCATGATGAGCCCCGAAGATATCCCGATAACCAGGATCCGCTCGAATGTTTGCTTTGACGCTTTGTAACCATCGTGATTATAAGTTACTGCTCGCTTCAGGATATGATAAATTGAACGGTAGAGTCAACAAAATAAGGTAACTTCAACTTGAGCTTGTGTGCACCGTCAGCTTAATTATTTGTTGACAATATTAACTTGGTATCTGATGTATACTTATTTTCATAATAAACTAGCTGCGCCCCGCGGTGTTACCCGCGGTGAACAGTTCCCGTTCTAGTGGGAAAATCGGGATCAAAGGTATAAACTAAAACTTTCGTCTTTAATATTAGTAGGATTTTACGTAGGAATGGTAATAGCTAATGGTAATTTACTTACCTACGTCCGTGGAATTCGAAAGTATTGAACAACAACACAACAGTGTGGTACTTACCTGAAACAAACAAAAGCAATGAGCGCACAGAATGGAGGACATAGAAAATGAACAATGATTTATTCAGCGGAAAGCTCAAGTTACTTATTCCCAAACTCCTAAATTCAATAGATCAAATTCTATGGGGAGCCTTAATCCATTGTAATCGTGAGCACGTGTGTCGCGAAACTTCGCCTAATTTAGCCTAATATCCTTATTCAAAGCCACAACAAAATAAGCTCTATTCTGATGAAGTAAAGGGGAATATTGCATGAATTATAGGGGACTGGCAGCTGTGTGCATAACGTGCTAAATCAAAGATCGATATTTTTGGACAGACACCGAAAGTGCCCCGAATTGAATTTGAGATCTCATCAATAGTTTTCATAGGATTTAAAATTAAGCCAACTCGTATATTGTCAGGAACTCAATATGATTTGCAAAACGTGTAAAAACTCCCTTCAATTTGTCTCTGTTATTTACGGAGACCGAAACAATAATCGCAATCGAAAAATCGATAAAAAACCTTTACGTATACGACCACGACCGAAGGGTAGACACAAAGGGCTGGTCGTATGTGGACGAACAGCCAAACAATAAAGGGCATTGAAAGCCGTCCTCAAAGGGCACAGGTTTTAAATAATAGTTCGGAGAATTCGACCCGGCGTGCCTCCTGCCAAGGATTTACGGTGAGGATTTTTTGCCCAATGCGTCGCCTGCAAAACAGGAGGCATTGTCGTGTCGTTTGCAAAACAGACGGCAAAAAATTATTTGGTTTTCGAAGGACGGAAATCGGAATGCTAAATATGCAAACGACCTTTGTTTTAGACATTTTTGGGCAACACGTGATGGTTCGTTTCTGTACCCGGACTATTTAATGGTTTTCGTCAAAAACTTGTGCCTTTTAAGTCTTTTCTTAGAATTTAGTTAAGCGTTGTTTCGTCTAATTGCTTTAACTAAAACAATTCCAGAAAACAGCTTCAGAAAAGTTCTATTAAATGCAAATCTGTAAGGGCTGGCCAAAGAAAAATGCAAAAGTTTTTATAAATGTTTGCACGAAGTCTAATGTCTGAATCACAATTGAGGGGGAATACTTTTGGACACGACAAAAGCCATTCGTGTATTTATTAAAACATTTTCAGAGTTTTCCCTTTAGAGGCTGGTATTGTTTGTATTGTGTGATTTGGTGACATATAAATTGAGTGTTTCTTTTTTTAAAACAAGACAATTTTATTTCAAGACGAATAGGTAAACATTACATATTTTTTGCAAAGGCCTTATTGATTTAGTAGTGTTATACATTTGAACTTGGCTATCCGCAGAGTACCGTTGAAGTTGGTTTGTCGAAGAATACTACAATACTTTTGACTTGAAGACACTTCTCGGGGTAAAAATTCTATTGAGTTCTTCAGAAGTTCGCCATCGTACCTTTGTAATCGCCTTAGCTCTTATTACGGTAAAAACAAATTAAAGCTTAGTGAGAAATTAAAAGAAATTGCTCGTACACCAATTGCCCGCAGGTTCTGTGGATGCCTTACTTGCCTTTAATGTTATGATCAATAGCATGTCGGAAAATGTCAATTACACAGCAATTCGCCACAAATTGCGCGTAATAACCGTAAATCACTACCTCGTTATTGACATACGTACTTTGCTTATACTTTGAACACGGAATAACTAAAATACGCACAGAAGGGTCACTCCGTTCCACTTAATCACAAACTACCTACTCCCATGCCCAAAAAGCGTGAGCGTAAAGGTGGTGGTTGGCACGAACCGCTACCTTTGGATGTAATTTTTCGAATAACAGTAATAAGTACGTAGTTCCTACGGCTACAAGTGCTGTATACCAGTGGATTTCTATTCATATTCATTTGATGCACACATTTACATGAGTAAAAAACACACGCGCGTAGGTATGGTATACAAACAAACAAACAAAATTAACGACAGGTACACTGGGTAGCCTATTCTATGCATCAAATTATTTCTGTTCACGTGAACATCTAGTACGTACTAGTGCAGCATCACGTGCAACATCGAACGTAGTTTTGAGTCCTGATTCCATGTCTGTTGCAAACTTTCCTTGAATATACTCGTAATAATCTCTTTCATAATATAATGCATAATCCATTACTGCAAAATGACACAGACTCCTTACATGGCGTCTTTCAACGCGAAATCATTATAACTTAAAGGCGTATTGTTCCTGAAGATCTTTATCAGATCGCCCTACATTTATGTCGTTATATCAAGTACTATGCACTATGTACTATGCACTTAAGTACAACTACTTTTTAAGGCGCGACTTTTAGTTGGCAACAAAAATGGTAGAGTTGCAAAATTGATGAACAAGATTTTTATCTGAAACTTAACTAAGCATTTTAGTTTAAAATAGAGTTGCTTCTTGTGCCCAAAACAAAAACTGTAAATAAAACCAACATTGTTTTTTGTAGCTCTTTATAATATGAGAACGTGTAAATTTATAAGTTTTTACGTTGTTTTTACGAAATTATTATCAGTACCTGCTCATCGAATTTATGAGTCTATATCGCATTGAAAAGTTGCTTGGCAATCGCCGCCGTTGCCATACAAAGTAGCACAGTCACACAACAGGCACCATTGTGTGAGACTCATATAATCTCATAATTGACATTAAGCGTACCGTTACAGATGATTTATACCCGGATTAAAGTACAGGAGAGGTGCAGTTAGGGTTATCAGAAGTCTCAAATATTTCGTAAAATCTAGTTGCAGTCGGGGAAAAGCTTAGGAGCTTTTTTTATAGAACCCCAATCTTCACAAAACAAGCAACTGAGTCCCTGGTAGTAAGTGATTACAGTCCATTGATAACCGCAACGGACAAGTGCGTTTTAGATCTTTTACCAGTAGGTTTATCTTTTGAAGGAGAGCAGGGAATATTTTACAAGAAAGGATCTAATTATTTAAAAGGATGTCTTAAATCTATTGATTTGAAACAAAAAACATCATTATATTTATATGAAAGTAATATAAAACGGGAGAATTCATACGAATGCAGACAATCTGGTAACCTTAACTGCAGTTCAAGTACCAAGAAAGTGAACGGTTTCAGTTATTGTGCTAATAGACATTAACGAGGGTATATTTTATCTGTGTAAGAAAGATAAATCGAGTAGTATTTTACCAATGAAAGCTAATTTACTAACACAATTTACCAGCAGGTATCAGAGCAGTCGTTTATCTAAAACATTGATAGAGTTGTTAATTCAAGATCTATTCGAAATACTACACCAACGGTAAATAAAAAATGTACCTCGATAGTGCGCTCGCTTCTTACGAAATTGAAGTTGGCTTTATAATAAAACTAGCTGCGCCCTGCGTTTTCACCCGTTCTCGCGGGAATATAGGGATACAAACAATGCAAGCCTATGTCACTCTCAATCCCTTCAACAATAACCACTTAAAAAATAACGTCAAATCGTCGGTCAGTTTTACACACACTTATCCATTTAAAATAATTAGGTATGGATTCATTTTGCTAGTTTTTCTCATAGAGCTATGTACTCGAATCTTTTGGGTTCATATTATCCTAGTATTCCATAAAACTTGGGACATTTCTCCCAGTTGTGACAGATATTTTTCCTCCATTCCATGTAACTTTTGGAATAAACAGTCCTACATTTAACCCAAACTCGCCCAAAGAGAAAAGAATGCTACATTTGTCAGATCTCACGCCACTAATGAGATACAAGCGGATGTTCAAAATAAATTAATGAATACGGATATCAAAACAAACAGAATAGTCAAGGTTAGTGTCAAGTGTCAACCAACAGTAGTCGTCTAGCCGAACGTCTGGAGGACCGGTTTTCATACAATAATTGGTATTCTTGTGCGAGATGATTTTGGAAGCTTTGTTCTAAGTTATAGTGAAGTTTGGAGTAGTTCTCTATTGTACACTGTATTTTTAATTTTGGTTTATTGGCATTGTAGTTAACATTTAAACCTTTATTATATTGCCAAGTTTTTATGAATAACATCCATAATATTAAGTACACCTCGTAATTGATGTAGTCATCACAAACTAAGTAATAAAGGTTAAATTTTCAATCATTACATTTGTTTCTAAATTCAGTTTTGATTTACAATAAAGCAGTACCTACCTACTGTATGAGGTTTACCGCTTTAAAATCATTACATTTATTTCTAAATTCAGTTTTGATTTACAATAAAGCAGTAGGTTCTGTACGAGGTTCACCACAGATTGATTTCAGAATCCCGCTGCAAATGATATCATGTCGTACGTGCCCGATCCGATAACCGGCGGGTACGTGAGGTACATGCGACCCAGGCCCGCAAATTTAATAACTTCACTAGTATACAATATTTGAAATTTTGTTCTGTTTTATGAAAACTGTAAAAGTATTTTTGCTTTTGAAACTATCTTCACTCATGGCGAGGTCATAGTAGGCAAGTAATTTAGTGGTTAAATATGAGCAAACCCCAAAAAAGTTGTAGAGTAGTTTAGCCACTAAACTAGCTACTCTTCTAATTACTAAAGTAGTAGGAACTAGCCATTCGCATGTGATTTATTATAAATCGATACTAACAACGTGTGTCAACTTTGCCAGTGAAACTTTAAAATTTGCAGTTTTTTTGTGTCATCGTTTTTTATTCGATTAATACCTTCGCAGATTACATCCTACGTCAAAAACTATAACTTTTATTTTTTATATCAAAAATACTCTAGGCAAAAATATCTTTTAGAAAATTTGAAAGACTTCGAGGCCCTTTCCTTTTATAAGCAAAAATTTACATATTAGGTACTGCAAATTCCCCGCAGCAACACAAAACAACCCTACGTACCTGACATTTTTCTTTAATCTCAAAAATTACTCAGCCCCAAGCTACTGAGTACTAATGTATACATACCAAAAAGCAATTTGGCTAAGAGACAAACCAACTGTCATCGCGGTCGTCAGAAATGCATGTTAAATTGTCAGTCCCCTCGGTTCCCCTAGCACGAATACTCTGTCGGATAAGTTACAAGTGACATTTGATAGATGAGATACTACAATTATCGAATTAGTGATAAATCAATTTAAAGAACAGAGTTTGATGATTTAATGCTAAATAATTATGTCCATTTTTAAACATATTAAAATTTGTTAAAAAGTGGAAAAAACTAAGTGGGTGACAGAATAGAGACCCTACTAGTTAAAACAAAATAAACTTGTCAAATATTTCATAATTTATTGAGCTTTCCTCGTAAAAACGAACTCTTATTTCCAGCACAATACATAAAACCCTGAAAAATGACGGCTTTACAACATGTTTCCCATTAAAAAACTAGACCAACCCCCACTTAAGGGGTATTGTTGCCGAGTTGTAAGCCAACGTAACGGAAAATTAAAAAGGCAATCTACTTAATGAGACCACCGCTAGTGGAGGGTTAACAAGCGTAGATAACATTTGTGAGAGAAATAAAATTACTTGCAAAGATTAAATAAAACGACACGAATGGGAAAATAGCTGTACAATGCAGCTGTTCATCTAACATTACGATTTGTGTTTTAATACTACGAAATGAAATTCTATACAGAAATAAAATAACAGTTGTTTTAACTCAAACGAAACTGACCACCACATCGTAATTGACTATAACTGCTGAACAGTTTACAAATCGACTGTTATTACATGTTAACTAATGTTAACCCTTATTTAATTTTAACCCCAAATAAAACGCGCCATTATGTAAATTGTTATTGTAATTTAAACATGTGCGTTCCGGTCATAGTCTTTAGTATTATTAAAATGATATAATGAAATATTTTGCTTCCTACACACGGTGTAGGTGTAAAGAATGCCACCAGATGTTCGGTTGATCAGAAAAATACTAAGAACATGTAGCACCTTTCAAACAAAAAAATAATAATCAAAATCTGTTCATCCGCTGTAGAGCAACGTTGCTTCGACTTTATCACAATCCCTAAACGAAAAAGCAAAACATCGAGAGGAAACCAGTTAGCTTTCTTGCAGCGTCAATAAGCTTGCAACCTGTCACTTATGGAATATGTATATGGATTTCATCATCCTTTAAAGATTCTAAGTGAAATCGAAGATGAAATTTAGAATTTTGTGGTGAATGTCCAAGAATATTTATTTACTATTTACTACCAAAGACGATGTAGACGATTACACTACATCGTCCTGGTACTGTTAAATAATACATTTAAAAGAGGGATCGAGAAATGACCAAAGATCTGAAAGAAGTCTACCGCTTCTTGGTGATACCGTCATGACCATATTTCATTTTTTGCATCTGAATTCTTAATTAAACCGGCGGCGAACAGTCAAGGTAAATAGGTGGGCTTAAAACTGCCTGCTGGCTACTAGCTTATACCAATTTATCTGGGTCATGTATTATCGAATCTATGAATTTCCAAGTTCCGTTCCGGTATTTCAAGCTATGTCTGACATCATCTAGTTTAATAACCGATGGCGGAGGCGTGAACAGCCTCGCTTTACTGCTGTATATGGACAGGACTTTGGCACAGTTGCCAACAGTTGTGCTACCATTTAATTTTCCAATCTGTATTAACTGTTAAAAAAATAATGTTAAAATACATTGAATTGTTTGCATGAAATATATAAAAAATATCTTTATAAATCATAGGAAATGAAGATACTGGGGATTTCACGAAATTGATCACGAAGAATACGGTAAACGTCGAATATTTCTTTAAAATCTTTCAATATTTGAACAGTCGTTATGGAATTTCTCTTAGATTTACATACTCCGTAAGAGGTTACGAGAGAAAGAGAGATTTAGATAAAAACTATAAAAAGCGTCATTTGATATACCGTATGTTAACTGAATTTTGTGGCTGACTGTACTTTGTAATGGTCAAGGCATCGGAACATAAATAGCAATATTCATTTTAGTACCATATCAAAAGCGGAGAATGCTATTCAGAGTAAAATCGTTGTTCTCTAACAACTTCTTCGTGACATCTTTTTGCACGTCCTGGTACCTCTATGGCACCTATAAAATAAAATTTATTCTATTTGTAAAACCTACCTCAGAAATAAACTTACAAATAAGTAAGCCTAATACTCGAAACCAACTGAGACTTGCAAGGGACCAACCGATCATCATGGGTGCAAATGGGCAGCGGATGATGAATGTAGTTGTTTAATTTTTTTATGTTGGCTTTTTTTTTTTTTTCGGACGGACTATTCTGTTAAGTGGTCGTTTGGACCTTAATAACTTCACCTTAATCCAACACAGGGTATTTATTACATTTACGCCACACAATTATCCCCACTTTCCACGTCAAGTTCACGTCAGTTTCCAGGTAGTTACAATCAAAACACCGGAATGTTCATACTATTTTCAAGAAAATAGTAATTGTAGTTTAGACTACTATTAAAATTAACTACATTGTTATTCCCAAAATAGGGTGCAGTTATGTTAGTCGATGCTCTAAAATTTAATGAAGTTGAAATAATAATGAGCTAATTAATAATTACACCGGGCGCCATCTTGACCATAAATCATAATGAACATTAATGAACCATCTATAATTCAGCTATTATGTCAAACTTAATTAACTTGGTATCGTTTTCCGGTAAAATATAGCTTGACGGTCACAGCGTGGTGAAAATAGCTGGGTCAGTAACCTTCCATAGGTATGATAAACTTGACCAATGATACCACAACGAGCTGTTATCACATCACACACGTGAAAAGTGGTCCAATCTAAGGTACTGCTATGTAGTAAACCATGTATCAGTAGCAGCTGTCACAGCGTAATCAGAGATTAATAGACTTCCTCCGCCACAGTAGAAACAATCAGTTAATTTCCATAAAAGAAAGCGTTTAATTCGGTTAAGCTCTGCGGTTAATCACAGGTTTAAACTAACTAAGGCCCCGCTGGTCATTTGTACCCGTCGCTCTAATAATTAACTCAGACGAGCCGAGTGCGGTAAACGGTTAACTACCATTTAAATAGAATAATGGGATAGCAGGGTTAAGTTTACGTTCTGATGATGATCATTAGTGTTTCGTCGTGATGTCGCTATTAGGAAGCTAAGCGGACTCAAGACTCACATAGTAGTAGATTCTTCCAGCTTCCACCGAGGGCTCGGAGGCAGCGGTGCAGACGAGGGGTGGGGGTAGCGGGGGGCGCGCGGGGAAGAGGCATCCTTACATCCCCCTCTGACGAGCTTCTTCCCAGCAATGACGATCCCCTGTCTCTAGAAAGCGAGCGACGCCTTCCAAACGGCAGTCCTCTGACAGTAGCAAAATTCTCTTCATAATTAAACGTCTCCAAGGGAATCGATTCTGACTCTCGTCTGCCTCTGACAGAGAACGTTCTCCTAAACCCGTTGGCAAGACTGTCCATGGTCTTGCGTTTTGGTTTGGGAACTTCTTCCGAGCTGATGACTGTGATGTCATCCATGTTTTGTTGCTCGTAAGTTCTGAGGTCTTCAACACCTCCGTGTCTGTACTTGAGTGGTCTATCGGATCTGCGTTCGATGGCTCCGAGTTCGTCGTAGCTCCGGTAGGTAGAGGTGGCTCGGCGAGGAGCGGGGGGCCTACCAGCCCTGTCTATGGTCATTTTATGAGGCAGATCCTGACGAGGAAAGTTGAGGTTAGTGCCTTTGCACTTTTTGATGAGCTGGTGATCTTGGCTTGCTGCACAGAGTTTTGTGATTTGTTTTCAAATTAAGTATAAATAAAATGATGATTTGATTATTTTGAAAAGGACCACCAAGGACGCTTACGTAGAAACTAGAAACACTTACACAAGACTTCTGTTTATTTTGTATTTATTTCTAGTTTAGCTTTCGTCAATTATGGTTTTTCCGTTGTATTTTAGTAGCTATTTATTACTTTCATCTACCTTACAGTTATAAACCCTTTTTCGAACCTAGTTTTTGGTAACATCTACAAAATTTAACTAATACCGCTATTCTTATCCCGACTCTTGAAATATAACAGCAGAGCTTGAAGTTCGATGTCGTTGATCGAATGACCGAGATTCAGTCAATCAGCATAGTGCGATCAGTACATTTAAATAACTTAGCATACCAAACAAACAACATTGTTTTTACATTTAAAGTAGAGTGTGAAGTGCGTGTATCGGTGCAGTTTGGGCATTGTCGTGACTGTGGCACGCCGTGGGACTAGTAACATCGCAATAAAACTTGTTTACCGACCGGGTGCGATAACCAGGATGAATTGACAGTAACACGAAACGAATATATCAAATCACAATGAAGGCACAATCCAAGCTTTCTGTTAGAAAAGCACAATAAAATATCACGCACTATTTATGTGGTTCTCCATCATAAAATAAAGTTTTGATAAAATTATGTTATTCACTGTGGTGTACCCTAAAAACAGAAGAAATAATCGTGACAAAGAGAAATATTGTTTACAAGACTTTCTTAAGAAGTAAAAACGTCCAATTAACTGAAAAAAGTTTCGTTACTAATCCGAAAGGGGGAGATTTATGGGAAAGAGGCGCCTTTGTCTGCATAAATTCTTCAAATTAGGGAGTTTTTTAACTTTATTTTTTTCCCGTGTGGATTATTTTCGATAAAATTAGATTTAAATAGACGTAAATTATTCTTTTAGACCGCAATAGAAGGACACAATACACGAATCGTAAAAAAACAAAATTCAAGGGAATATGGTAAGTTTAATTTAAATCCTTCGATCTAAAGGCGATGGAGAAAATATTTTACAAAACCTTAAAAATTACATTTGCATTGTATAAAGCTTTTCACCCAAGAGGTAACTAAAGACATGCAATAACAAGCTTCCTGTCAGTGAGTGCTACTGGTCGAATTGCGTAATTGCTGCACTCTGGACGCACTGTCCCATTGTGGAATTGCCTCCAATTGTGCTGCCAGTTTGAACACAGACGAGGAAAGCAGAGCTAGAGCATATTTAGAGCAACAACTTCCTATTCTAAATTATTAGAGGAAAAAACTTAGGCCTTTACATTTTACTAGATGATTTATAGTGTTAGGGGGGAATTCTGGCATACACTTAAGCTTGAGGAGATGGAATAGACTTGCCCAGCACCTCAACTATCCTCTCTGTTTAGCCGGCCAGACAGGTACACAAAAAAGACAATGATCAATACGTGACTAAGCCTAATTATTTGAATGTTAAAAAACCATGGAAGCTTCAAAAAAGCTATAACTCTTTTAACATCACACGTTTACCCTAGCTCATAAGTACTCTACTCTCTAACTTTTCCCATTACATAGTCGCTTAAATCAAATTAAATGTCTGACTGGTAGATGGAATCAAATCCAAAACATTTGTAAACATCATTTGAAGCATTCATGTTTGGAATTTCAAGGTAGAAATAATCAATTTGTCTAAGCAACTATGGTATTTACTTGTTTGCATAATTACTTGAAACCTTGTCATTTATTACATCTGACATTCAAATGCGGCGCATACATCACGCTCGAAACAATTATGGAGTCACACTAAACATGTGTATGTGCTTGTAGAAAGTACCATCTCGTCACCGTCAGGATCAAGGGAAAGCTGTCACGGTGTCGTAATATGTTTAAATGATAGGATTGTTAGTGCTTACAACACTGTCATGCTATATTTATAGTGATTTTTGTGCTTCACCCTTGGTGATCAGTCACAATGATTTTGATCAGATTTAAGATTTTTAAGAAATTTTATGAAGGTCGTAAGCGCCTGCTTGCATGAGCGATGCTTTATGTATCAGTTAGGAATTAAACTATATGGTATCTTTTGAAAGCCTAAGATTTATTTCTAAGTAAGTTCGTATGAGCATATGACCAACAATGGTGATAGAGGTTTTAGTCCGCCTAAAGGCCTCCGATTGTAAACGGTATAAGATTAAATCGTAAAGGTTATAGTGTCATAGCTATTTTTTATGTACTGTGCCACAAGCTTGGCGATTAGCGACGGAATTCGAACAATTATCGAATTAGATACCATTTCCCGCCAGTTAGGGGACGTGTTTGACCTCATTGAAGCCAGTTAGGTGTCTCTAATTCATTTAGTTGCGACGGTAAGTAAGAAGGCAACAGGTTCGTTTTACAAAGAAAATAAAACGTAGCACCAACACACGTGTACTTGTAACGTTTTTTCTATACTAATATACAAAGAAGTAAGTGGTTTATTTGTTTCTTTGTTTGTAGAGGGTAATCTCCGAAACTACTTATCCGATTTAAAAAAAAATTCTAATGAACAAGCGTACCTACTTCTATGAAAAAGTGGAAAATTAACCGTTATTTCTATTTCATTTTTCTGTTTTTCGCTTGTTCTTAAACTTTTTACAAGATTTCACACAATGCTTCACAGTACCAGTGGTGTCAGATTCTGTTTTTTAATCATCATTGAACAGAATTTTGCGGTTCATTACGGTAACAATAGCAACCGACAGACCGTGTAATTGTTTTATTGCCTTTGTAAACCTGGTGCCGGCGTTTAAACAAAATAGATCAATGGAAACAAACTCAGGCCTTTACATTTTTGCTAGATGATTAAGGCAATTTTTGACTTCAACGGGACACTGCCTGGGACATCGCCTCACGATGTTTTCCCTAACAACTTGTATTCAAGTGTATTTTCTTATCGAAAAGTGAAATTGTGGCCAAGAGGGCCCTTGGTTAGATGACGTTAAGTTTTTATTACGTTTTCAAGAATACCTAGTAATTGTGATTCTCAGAGTCTCTACGAACGGCACAATACCTATGAAAATATATTTCAATTAAATCAAACGAAACTCTATGGCGTAATTACCCTATTTTTTATATTTTAAGTACGCGATAAAGTCTCATTTTATTTACTTTCAAATATGTATAGAGATCGCGAAAGTTTACAATGTACTATGAAAATGTGACAAAGACGTCTTGATAATCAGATTAACTGTGAATATCACCTCATTTTATTTTTGTACAGTGAGACCTCATTTTAACCCAGCACACGTATAATATTAATAGCTACAAATATTTGATATCTTCTGTTTACCAAACATTTTAAGATTTAAAATTGAATACAAAATCAAATTCAGGTATTTCAGATATTCGGTAGTCATGTCATGTCCAGTCACTCATAATTAAACAAACACGCATTAGCAGAAGTGGGTAACATACATCATGCGTAGCTAAAATTAGCCGTTAAGAGCCAGTTTAAGGCACTTAACCCTCGGACAAACAATTCAATGTTTATAAACAGCGATTGAACAGGAAGTTGAAACGGTTAAGTGACGGTTTTCATTCAGAAATCGCAAATTAATAAACAATTTAAAAGCCTGTCAAATTCCCATTTGTACGAGGATGAGAAAGTGGATTAGTTCTAAGATAGCTGAAGACATTCAAAATAATAATTGATACAAATATTACTTATGAAATTACCAAATTAATTTGAATTACTCAATCTTAATAAAGCCAGTAAGTATTGTTATAGCATTTCTTCTTATTCAAAACTGAAAACACGAATTTAAGTAGTTATTGATGATGATGAAAGGTGGTACGTAATGGCGATCTCATGCATTAAGGCGCAGGCCCACCACTACGCACCGAAAAATAAGGCACGTGCTTAGCTTCGCTTTGCAAGAAATGTTTATGATTATGTTACTAACATTCTAAACATGAATTGACGTTATTGGTACACGCGTGGTTTGCTTAAATATGCGCTTACGTAATTCAATGTCGTTTTTGTTTTAATTGTAATATTTCGGAGTTTACCTCTATCAAATAAACATTTTTGTTTAGTACAACAAACAAACATTACCTTTTTATAATATTAGTATGGAAATAGGCTCTAACAGCATGACGACTGACTTGCGCGTCCATAATAATCGATGCAGGCGCGCCGAAAGAAAAAGTGGTATTTATAAGCTTTAAACAGCGGCACGTGCACATGCGCAGCGAATGTAGCGATGGATCTGCGCCTTTACGAAAACAAGGTGACGGTAATGTATGATGCATGCTTTGCCCAATGCTCCTTATACGGACACATTACCTAACAATGATATCTCCTTTAGGCATAGTAAAGAGCACGAGATCAATTTGTTAGCGTAACGTGGGAATGTTTTCTAAATGTTGATGGAATATTTTAACCTAGATAGATATAAATAACCTGCAAATTCTTGAATGAAATTATGTTTCCAAAAACACGTTCGGTCAATTGCTGAGGTCAATAACTTCTCGGCATAAAATTCGTATTTAAATTGGTCCAACGTTTTGCTAGCTATGATGCGCGTGCATATAAATCAAATAAATAAATCAGTTTATATTGCGACGAGTGATAAATGTAAAGGTTTTTTTTATTTCATAAAATAGTCATTTAATTTTGCAAAGTGAAGAATTCAGCAGCATTTCCCAGATTCTCTTGCACTTTTGGTTTTAATACATTGATTTATTGTAATCCTCCAAATTATAACCCTCAAAATGTCATTGCTTTTATACGCGCAACACTTGCCCAGCACTTAGCCTACTTCAAGTACTCATAAATTTTTACTTAAATCTTAATTCCACGTCCCCAATTCTAAAGGATTGAATGAGCTTGTTGACAGTTTTCGATATCGAAATTACACAACTTACGGATTAATTAATTTAATCAATTAAGCTAAAGAACCGTGGAATTGATTCACTTGGATTACAAAACCCGATCTTCACGAACTTACGTTTTCGTTTTATCAATAAAAATAAGTCGAAAGATACCTCCTGTAGAATTACCCAACCGCCTGTAGCAATTTCTCATAAACTTGTCAACATATAAAATACATAGATAAATAGCAATCCAACTTTATTATTTTTATGAGTTAGGTTTAAGAATAACACTCGGAGAATATCAAGTTATTGCAAACTCACCACAGCAAAAAAAGAATTATCAAAATGTCGAACGCGTTCTCAAGAGTAAACACAATGTTAGCCAAACGACCGTAATAAGCTAAACAAACATCTTGACTACAATTAACATGTACATGTGAAGAAGGTGCTATGACGGTATTGGACTTGAAATACTTCCGTGATTATAGGTAATGAATGGACCTCAAAGTAGTTTTACGCAAGGTAGTTATTCGGCATCGATTTCGCAAAATTACTGGCGAAGGGCATATCGCCATCTTTTCAGCCTTTAGAAGATAACTGATTTACAGAGGTTCGGCAGTAAAGTAAGATAACCCTTATGTGAACTCAATTGTTGCTATAAAAACCTTTTTGGGTACTTTTTCAGTGGAGATGAAGGATTACAGAAAAACAAATATTTAAGTTCAAAAATGTGTGTGACCGAGTTTGCAACAATCAATCAAAGAAATACAAATGAAATAGCGGTAGAAAGGCAAATAAGAGACTGTTATTCAATGTCGAACGACAATCAATCAGAAGAGAAACTACTGATAGTTTAAATTGGTGCCACTCCTGTACCAACACGAGCATCACCTGCCTATGCTAATAAAACAATATCTGACCCCGGTGAAAGTGACTCGCAATCGATTAATCACAAACCCGCGGGCAAATAAGACGATAATAACAGATCGAGTAATAGTTACTCTGATAATTCGCAATCTGACACGCCAATTGCCGGCTGCGTTATTTAATATGGCTGTGAAGTAGTGCCGGCACGATTGTATGACTTCTAAGCGTTTGAACAAAATACTACTTAAAAATTAATGATACCTGACAAAGCTTTGAATTCCGCCATTTAAAACTATGTAATATTTCTTAAAACTATTTATTTCATACATTTGTTACTGCCATTCTGAACGTGCAAAGATGTTGGAAAAAATATGCAGGCAATCAGAGAACTCCTTAAAATGCGTCTCATCGTTAAAGCATTCAAAGTAGGGGTCTTTCTACTCGTGGAAGTATGATTTGCTATATTTTCGGCTTAGTATAACTGGGGATCTAATATTATTTGGGACTATCAGTTGCTTTCACTGCGAGTAACGAGGTCCCTCGCACCTCATGTCTATTGAAGCACACAAATCGCTTTCCTTTCATCGTCCGTTCCGTTCATCCTGTTTACGAGGATATCTATTAGATTTAGTTAAAGCAACACACATTGTTGTGCGCATTCTATTATTTGCCTCATTCAATGTGGCATGGTGTCAAGTTGTAGCGAAATTGGACAATGAATTTGGCCACTCTCACTTGCTCTCGTTTGCATTTCGAGTGCACGGGAGGGCTTATTTTGTCTCTTTTCCGTACAAATGTTTAAATGAAAGCGGTTTTTTGCGCGTTCCTCTCCATTTTTAACGAGATTTCTCTCGACAAAAAACCCGATAGCTTTAACCGTTATATAAACAGTCCCTTGTTGTTTGTTCAACATCCTTTTTGTGTTTTTGTCGCAGGACCGCACGTAGATTGACAGAAATTGAGCGATGTTTTTGTAATGGAATTTATGATGGGTTTGTTATTATATGAGCCGTGAAGTGTCGTTGCTTAGGGGCTTGTTAGCAGTGGTTAGCGTACCGATGTTACTTCACCAGCTAACGGTACGTGTCATACTAACTATAGCACCCTCTGTGGCCACGGTCAGGTCGACAATGATTACGCAGTTCGTCACCGTGACATGTCCGTAATTATTGCCTCGATAAATCAGATAAGCACATCGGATGTAGTCACCGGTGCCTACATCCATCATCTCAGCTTGTATTGGAAAGCAGTTTTTGTGAAGTCAAACGTATCTAACCGGATAGACATGGCCAAAATGTATTGATCTCGCATTAGAGTCGTTAGTAGTAATTGCTTGTCATGCAAAAAGTGAGCCGGATCAAAAAAAGTGAGCTGATTCTGATAAAAAAATTGCAAAGTCTAGTTTCACAGACACTATTGTGTTACGAGGACCACATGGTGATTGATGCGAGAGTAATTTATGTTTGCTTTGATTGGTCTTAAAGCTCGTATGATGTACACACCATATCTGTTTTATAGCTTCAGAGGTCGTTGATATCGTTTGCAACCTTGATAGAGCCACTGTGCCTATAGTACTATCGGTTGATGGATTATCCTGTCAAACGCGGTACCTCCATACAAAGTATCTGATAATAATTTTAAGAGCTAATACTTACACTATTATGTTTGCTTTGTATAACGAGCTATTCAATAGAATCATTATAACAGTAGACTTACCAGAGTTGGCCACTTGCTCATACGAAAATAAAATAAATAAATAAATAGTAGACTAATGCAGGTGAGGTTCATATAAAGTTTTATGTTTTACATTTTTCGTGCCGATGCAAACGGTAGAGGTAACCCGTATTATTGATTCGTGCAGAACTGATTCGGATTTATTGGCTCATCAAGGCCAATTTGTTATAATGCAGACGTTTCTAGATCCGCCAAAGTAACAGCCAATATTACGAAATATAAAACTAAATTGATTGTAATATTGCATGCAGACGATAAAAATAACTCAAAAGTTCTACACAAAAGACGAATCAATCAAGGAATCATTTTTAAAAGAATTTTATTTATACCGAGTTAATCTTGAATGAGACCCTATGTTTCTTAAAGCCATTATTAGGATCAAAGGCATAATTCACTTAGAACAAAACATCGAACCAAAAAGTCAATGAAAAATGATGCTCTAAAATCTAAAGGTCAGATAACCGTGAGAACAAAACACCATAAAAACCGAAACCCGATGACATGACTAATGCTTTACCAATGGACCTAAAATATGAATGCGTCTGCAAAGCAAAAGTCACGTAGGAAACTGGTTTCAATTAAATAAATATCAGTTTGGGAATTGACATTTTGTAAGTGAGTAAAATTTGTATGAGCTAGTGGCAAAGTTTGAAACTGCATAAATAAAGATTAGGTTAGCAAAACTCAGCCTAATTACTGTAAGGAGACCTAGTAGAGTATTGGTCAGTGTCTTGATACCCATAAAAAAAGCGCCACAGACTTCTTATTTTTGTATCTTCAGCGATGTCTAGTACTTTTGCTGAAACTTCACATCATTTTAATTTACTGACTCATAGATATTAAACAAAATAACTTCTAGATAAGTTTGTACAGAATAAAATTGTCCTTACATATTGTTGACCTGCCAAGTGGCAACCCTACTACCTACCCGGCTCAGCTGATAGGCGACAGATTATAATCAGTAACGTTGGGTTCGTGGTTGACACTATCGCATAAAATAAATTGTGTATTCACTGCGTTTGTCGTGTCGGTTATAAATCGTTAAGGTTCAGTTTGTTTGGAGGTGAGCATAACATAACAAGTTTCAACACGGAGAAGTGACACGTCAACGAGGAGTAATCGTACCGCGAAACTAATTCATGAGAAGTTAGACTTTACCACTATAAAATATACCCAAATGAAAACTGGTACTTATATAGTAATACCGAAAACGAAATGAATAATTATTTTGATGTGAGAGTTTAAAATTGACAAAAAACAAATAAGATTCTCCGGATGAATTGAAATATGATCGTTAAATTCATAGAGATAGATAGAGATAATTGAGGAGTTAGTAGTCTAGGTTTATTCACTTCTTTGACCATGTTCTAAACTAATACATATTTTCAAAATTGAAAATATTAACGCGGCTCGAATATACAATCTCTAGGCATGAAACTCATCAACTGCAAAAGGCACTTCAGAATGATATATGTAATATTAAACTAAGAACAGATGACATGTTCCAGATTTCGAATGACAAACAATATTTAAATGTTACAACCAAACGTGCACGCCTTGGACGTTCTCATATTACCAAATAAACTTAACGTATTTGTTACACGGCATCTACAATGTTTCATTGCATTGTTTAAAATAGAAATAACATTGTTCCGTTAAGTTTTTGTAGTAACTTTAAATCATTAGAGAGCATAATATAAAACTGTTGATAAAAATGAATACACATTGATCAGAAAACATACTAAAGACTGATGACAAAAAAGATATGGGTCAGCTTATCGTGATGAATTTAGATGTGAAATTCTTCCCATAAAGGCAGTAGAAATATTCTGATATGTAAAACAATACAAGTCATCAAACTACACCTTTACAACGCCTGGGCCATTGATTACGATGTCATTGTTTACGCTTCGGCGGGCTTATAGAGTCATTAAGCTTTCTAGCATCTGCCTGTTCCTCCAATATTAGATAGGTGTGTGTGAGAAAAACAGAGGGAATATTTTATTCGTAAAATAGGAACACTGTTTCTCTGTTGAGCATATTTTATATTTAAATAAAAAAATATTTAACATCTCACTAAATAGTTTCATTCTGAAATACAAATTGACTCCACTGTTCCAATACATCGTTCATTTTATGAACAACTTCAAATTGTTTTTAAATAAACTTTCTGTCATGGCTGAGGCAATTCAATAATTGCAGCCCGGTAACATATCCTTTGTGTTCGTTTAATTAGTTTTTATAGTCCATCCAGCCATCGGGCCGGAACACGTGTCTACAACGTCTGTAAAACAACAATAGAAACAGGCGATTAGGTACAGTAATTGCCTTCGCTTTTTATGCTTTCTTTGATAAAGAAACTGAGTTTGTTACAATTAAAACTCCAGAACACACTTACTTTTGTTAGTAAAAACTAGGAGTGTAAGAGAAAAGTCGTAAAACAAAAATGGAACAAAACCATTCATTTGAGAGGTGTTGAAATTAAATAAATGTTAACACAAGTTTAAAACTCGATGATCATTATTCAACAGAAACTGATACAGAGTGACACTAACAAAAGGGTAAAAGGATCATCACGGCATTCATTTATCAATTGCTGTTTTCACTTCTTTTAACTCCAACAATGAACATGTAATTTTTCAAGTGTCACGAAAATGTATTTTTGCATCACAAAGCCTGATATTTTTCTTTTATATTGTATTTTTCCAACTCCAATAAATTTTAAAGATTTAATACCGCATAACTGAATACTTTTTAGAAAGGATTTCAGCTTATTAAAAAAAGTATATTACAAGTTAAATTTTATCGTTAATTTGCTCAGAAGGACACGCATTACTCTACTCGTTCTCACACTGTTTTGTTCTTGTCAAATATAACAGTTATTAGCATAAACAAAAGCAACACAATTAAACAGTCAGAGCGTGCACAAAGGAAGAGTATGACAGCTAATTGTAGGGTCCAAATATGGCACGGAGATTACATAGTGCCAGTGTGCCTGATATGGCACGAAGCGAACCCAAACGGGCACCTTGACTAATCGCGACCACGAACCGCATGGGGGTCGGAGTTCTTAAGACACTTGACAGATACTGTTATGATGCTCCGAGATGATGAATGCTTAAGATATTTTTCATCATAAACCTTAAAATTTAAAGTTGCATGAAAAGATTATAAAGAAAGTCGCGCAAAAAACTTTGTAATTTACTTTTTTGTGTAGAATATCAAAGTATGCAAAGTAAAATAGCAATTGTCTAAAAAGAGATTAACAAAATACATAGTATTCTATTATAATAAATTTATATAAATTATTCATTTTTCTTTTGAGAATGTTGCCAGAAAGTTGTGATCCTACAATTTTTCCAGCCAAAAGATATCATCTTGAACCATCATCATCAAGCATCACATCTTTCTCTCTAATTTAGAGGCTATGCAAATTAAAGCGGTGTTTTATCTCAGATCATAAGAAAGAGAAACTAATTTAGCTGACAGATAAGAAGATAAAATTGTAATACGATGAGACAAGTGTTTCTATTGAGTTTTCGTTCTTAATTTTTGGAACGAAAGTCGGGAGCATTAATTTTAATTAGATGACAACCAGAGATTTTGGAATTCTGTTCGCACACAAATCATAAATAAATTATGTGTCATTGTTATAAATTTATGTTCAAACTTTTAAAAAAGCTCACGCATAACTACCGTTACAAGTAGATGACGTAAACGCAAATCGAACTGTAAATATCAAAAGAACAGTTGCATTCAAAAAGAACACAGACAATTCCTTTCAAAGCAATATGAGACCACAAAATAGAGACTTGTTGCGAGTAACTGGCGAGCTGCCAGACGTTAATCGCAGACACCAGCCACCTGCAATTTACACCCGTGAGGCAAATCTTAGCAAATGAACGAATCGAGAAACTCACTGACCATTCTTTATATCTCTACTTTTATAGATGGTATGGAAGTTATGAAACGTTCTAATTGCGAGATAAAAGTATCAAATAAAGTATATTTTTTACCGCCAGTCTCAATAATCTATCTATCTTTGGTTTTGTTAACTGCCAGTAGCTCTTAGTAATTTGTTTGCCACCCATAATATCTATCAACAGTGAGCAAAAACAAATGATAAAATAGGTTATTAAGACTGACCGTAAGTGCACAGGTTTTAATTTGAGTACATTAGCAACTTAAGTTTCTCATAAGTGAATTTGTGTAAATTCTTCTATAGAAATGTACTCAAAGCCAATATTGTGACAAGGTTGAGATTTACGCTCCCTTGTTAAAGAATGTAGCATTAACAAATTAGACAAAAAATGATCCCCTAACTAGCACAGTAGTAAAATACAAATAAACGGAGGAAATTAGAAAGGTAACATCTGTGACGATAACTTAATTCCGTCTGAACTTTATATTCCGAGTAAACAGGATAACAAAAAATACAACCCTCTGGGAAAGTTATAAAAAGTATAAAAACTCATTAGGACGGATATCGCACAAATTATTAGTATATCCTGCTCTTTTATTGAACACAGCAAGGTGATCCAATATTGTAATTAAACAACGTCATTTATCAAAGGCATTGGATCCAGTAATCTCAGTGGACATTCAAATTGAAAATCAAAATTTTCTTTAGAGAAATGATTAACGATGTTATGTCACCGGTCCGCCCCTCGTCAGACACAATGTCCAAGTCATTCCATATAATAGCAATATTGTAACGCTTGGCGTCAAGTAAATTACCTACCACGCCATAATTAACAGTTATTACATAATACGTTTAAGTTATTATACGTCATAATCGTAACTTTGCCCCGCCATAAACAATATTTCCGATTTCAAATTATTGATCAATAAAAACTCGAGCTGCCTTCAAAAATTAATATGTGTCTTTATTTCTGGCCTAGTGGACGCCCGGAGTTTTTGTATAGTCGTTTACGGCAATGATTTTCTTTTTTAGAGTTTTGTGATCATCGATTACGAGTATGTCTGTTATAAATTCGGAAGCTATTAGGAGATTGTTTACAAATTCGAAATCTCGCTTTACCAGATTTAGTGTTATAGTCACGCGCACTCTAACTAACATATCGCAGCACAGGATATGGTAATGGTGGCAGAGAAATGGAAGGCGTAGACTCCGACTATTTTAGTATAAGTTCGGTGTAAGGGCGATTTATTTCCAGCCCTATTTCCTTTCGAGACGCTTCGGCAAAGGCGACTACTTTTACTTGATTGAAATCCCTGATAACATCTTATATGGTGGGCTGTATTATGCTATAGACGCTAAGTGCTGCTCTTATAGATTACTTCATTTAATTTGTGGGTATAAAAGGATAGACGAGCTAAATTTCACAAGGTTGTTAATCTACTTTCGGTGGATGCCCTAATTTTTATTGTAGCTGGGTAAATTCGATTAAAAGATGGATTAATTATATTTGAAACGGGCTCATCACGCAGCTAAGAGGTTTCCTTCTTAGGGAACGTCCCAAAATTAATTTTATAAATTAATTTATCAAGATTCCTGAAGTGAATTAAGTTGGAAACAAAATTTCGTAAGACTGTAAAATTGAGGTCGTGAAAAAGCCTTTACTAAAGTCAGATTCAAACACTTTTATGTATCGTTTTAATATTTTATTTTATCATATTTTTATAACAATCGTGGTTAGTACTTGCTATTTGTTTGATCGTAAACCTGTAAATATTTATTTTTGCAGCTGTTGCTTCATGACTCAATGATGCCAATATACATAAAGCTGTATGCATCCCGTTGTGTAAAGAAAGATTTCGAATGTTGATGATTATTTTATCTGAAAGTACATAAATTGAATACTAAATCTTGAGGGGCAATAACAGTACCTAAGAGTTTGTGTGCTTAGTTGTTTACTATGAGTGTGCGTATGACATCATTTACGATATCCTTATCAAGTTGCCTTACATTCTCAGCAGTTAGTGTATCATCGTTATCGTACTCCACAATCGTCATTACAAACATTTCGTCAATTTTTGATCGGCCTTCATCAATTGTAAATTTTCTTTATAATGAGGAACGTTCACCTTTATACTTATTTTATCATCTTTAAATTTATAAACATCTGCTTTTTGTAGGATACCATCAAGGGAACGATTTTTCACCGTCAGTTGTGCACAGCTGTCGGGCAGGTGTGGGTACGGTACGTGCCACATTTTGACAGATCTCGTCCTTTTGTGTGTAATGCTGCATACCTAAATTCTTTCATATTGGATTGTTTGGATTCTCCGAATTTATCTGTACGCTGTTTCGTATCCGGAAAAGAATACAATTTTAATTTCAGTTTGTTAATGAATGATGAATGGTTTTTTAAATGTTTTACGTATTTTTGTCATCTATTCGTAATTTAAATTTATAATAATGTTGGCTTATACAGAAGCATTATAGCAACTTAAAATGCATCCCATCTGGCTCTCCCGGTTACACACTCAAGATGGATAAAATCTGCGGTAATTCTCGTTTACACGCACTCTGCGCTTATTAATATTCATAAAACGTTGTCAGCGATTATTCTGAGTCCTACTCGCTTGGGTTTACCGTTTAAATACTAAGTGGCACAAAGACATCTACCCACAGCTATTATATTATTTTTAAATTATATTATTCATCAGGCATTTTTTTAAACAGATTATTTTGACTTTGATATTTTAAGAAAATATATCGAATAAGATGTTCAACAGACTTGGTAATCTACATGGTGGTAGGCAAGGCAACAAAGAATAGAAAAACATGGGTTTTTTTCTGTTCAGTGGTAGGAAAAAATACATTTTCTTATAAGACATTTGTGTGCTTAATTGGATTTGTAAACTTTGAAGTAATATTCAAAGTTTTAGTTCTTGGTTCAGCTTGTAGTTTGCTTAGTAGTAAAAGACATCTTGAAGCTAACAATGTTTACACACTACTAACTCTGCAAAGCATGGCAAATGGTAGTATTGTTACACGCCTTGTTCCCACTTGCACGTAAGCCTGTTACAAACCCCCGATGCATAAAATTGTTTCATTGTAGCTCGTTTTCTACGAACAAAGGTACTATCATTATGCTCAATAAACCACGCTGTGATTTTTATTCTGCTGTGAAGGAACTTTTGTTTTCTTTTTGTGCTGTTTTGTTTTCTTTTTCTTAACAACGCGCGAGGGGATTTGATGCTAATGAGATAACTGGAAAATTACCCTGATGCAAACTTGTGTTATATATTGGTTGGAAATAAATTCATCGTTCATAATGGAGAGAATACTTTAAAGAGTTTTTATTTTGATGAAATGGATTTTTCAAACTTTTTTAATTGGCCTCTATTTTTCTTTCCTTCCTTTGCCATGCGTTTTTTATGTGACCAAATTCTGTTTTTTAAGTTATTATCGGTGATCTCAATGCTAAATCTTGTCTAAGCTTCTTCAGTCACATTCACTACATTTTTCTACAATCATCCTTAAATAAGAGTGGAGAAATTAAAAAGACCTAGAGATAGTTATCTCTATCCGACTATCCCACAGTTGTCAGGGGCCGGCGTGCTGGCAGGTTGCCGTAGAAGGCGATCATCGACCAGCCGATCATAATCGATGGAAAAATGCAACGAAGACGGACTTGACCTGTTTGGAACACAGATTTCAAAGCACAGTCTGAACTTTGACGCCATAGACACACATAGTACGTCTAAAGTGTTAATCTACGTAAACAATATCTTCAATGCGGATCCTTTTTTGTTGGAATAACGTCTGAAAACTTTTGTAAAATCAAATTCTTTAGTTTTTGGAATAAACATTAGTATACTCGTAGTTCATGCCCTTTGTGTAACCAAAAGACGTGATAGAGTAGTCTTTGTGTTGTTATCCAGATTTACGCATACAATGCATTATAATCTCAGCTGCACGCAAAGTTAGCGAGATTGTCAGATAAAAGGCCCGGGGCTGCGCAGACGCATCTGCCGGCCCACGTGCCGCCCGCGCTTATAAAACTTTTTTCTTGTTTCCGCTACAGAGCATTCATCATCAACAGATGGTTATAATAATAGGGTTAGTACGTAATGCGTTATTTAATTTCATTCTCCCTTTTCGTACGTAGGTGTGTATTAAAGTTGTTTGTTTTTTCTTCTAGACTTGATTGTGTGGCTGCGTGAGAGACACTTCGCCCTAAATTTTCGACGCGCACATGTGCGTCTGGTTTTTGTCAGACGCCATCTGAGGTCTACTCGTATTCCGCAACATGTGCCAAATTAATGGCTGTCGAAGCGCTGAGCTTGTGAAGGCTTCGGAGACCTTACAAGCTTTACAAGTCTACTTCTGAAATTTCTTGTTTGTTTGAACTATTTAATACTGTGTTGAAGTTGCAAAGACTGAAATTTCCCACAGAAATAATATAATAGATCCATGGCCCACCCAACGCATTTTTCAGAAGATATGAAGTTTTGCAGTAACCTATTCGTATTAATGATTAGTACTCGTACCTACACTAACTACTTACAAGCTTTATTACTACTAACTCGAAAGCTTTGTTAGTCACTATTTTGAATATGTTATTGAATTCTTCTTCTACTGGGCCATGGGCATGCTTATGGCTTTGTTGTGTAACCTCTATGGCGGTGATTAAATCTCACCATTATTATTAACTGGCTCCATTGAAACACCCACTGTAGTCTAGGCGGTTAGCTATGCCGTCCACCCACAGGGCTGGTCCCGTAGGCGCTCCACGGTCACACACAAGCCTTATTCATACGACTTCTAAACTCACTGTTCGATTGTTTGTGCTGCGCTTACTCAAATTTACATACGAAGAGTCAATGTCGCTTTAGACCCAAGGTCCACTATTGTTTTGACTGTTTTGGTGGTCCGTACATAATACAGGCGCGCTCATTTGAATATGCTAAACGAGCCGATGTTCAGATCCTTCGTGCTCTCCCGAGTGCGGATGAGATGTTCGTGCGCCGTGCAAGCCAAGATCATCGGCCCATCCATATAGCACACCAAGTGACAATGAACAAATCCATCATGCAGAAACTTAATGAACTTTACCATTTATTCTCATGCTATTTTTCAACAGGACCATCGGTGAGCTTCCAAAAAATCCTTAAACAGCGTAAATTAACACATCCATACGCGATAACGTCACAACACTGTAAGTAACCAATCCAATTAACACCGGCACTAAGTTTTATTCACAAGTTCAGAGAGTCGTGAGGAAATATAAGTTGTCAAGACGCGTCCTCCCGCGAACTAAGCGAGCGGCAGACTGGCCGGGCGCGGAGAGGTGTGTGGCGCGCGGGAACCGGGGCTGGAAACTGCCTACTACCTTTACTATAATCTGTGTGTAAGTAGGTAGTCGTTGCCACACAAAGAAACTGCTACTTTATCTGTGGGTACGGTAGCTCCCTCCCTCCTCGCTGCAGGTCCCGACACTGCACCCAGCAAATCCAAACACAAAACTGTCGTGACTCGACGATAGATTAAACCCACTGTATGAAATTCTTCTTATTTTTACGCGAGTATTGTGTTAGCTGTCTGCATTGAGCAGGCTGAGATTTTATGTGTGGGCGAGTAGCCTATGCTTGTTTGATAGTAATACGGATCGTATACAATTTATGCGGTGAAGCCCTCACCGTTATCGGGTGTGGCCACTCGACAGAGCATCGGTGAGTGCATCGATAACGAATTGGCAACATCGATTCAATACTGCCACCAAGTTCCAACAAAGAGATAACAAACCAGATCGATTCTGCAATCAGAACAAATATTTTAACTAGACGTAGAGTAATCCAATCAAACGTCAAATTGTAATGTAAAGGCGATGAATTCCTTGGATAGAAAGCTGAAAGATTTATGAAGCTCTACTTGATTTAAAAAGTTTATTAAGAGATTCAGATGATAAATCATCCAGTAATTTGGACAACCATCAATCGTTGATCATCTTTATGTAAATTATGACACTAGAGACGCTTGAGGATGTGATAATAGTTATATTTATGTTGGTATTTTTAGAAATTTAGCATGTCCATTTTTTTAAGAAACACCTTCGGTCGATTAGCAAATTCCGTTTGATGAAGAGTTATCGCGCTTCCCGCCCCTCTGCAATATTTCTATTCCTTTATTTTCTTCCAAAACCCCTCGCTTTGATAGACCGTTATTATCCTTGCGAGCGTCTACCAAATCGAGCCTTTCTTGCGGATCAAAGTCTCTTTCATCCCGAATTTAATTTAAATTAGTGATTCCAGGATCCATATTCCATAACTCGGGGCTAATCGTAAAATGGAATCTCTCACTTTAGTAATTAGATATATTATCCTTTTCTTTCTTGATTGTACAGAAGCGATACGTTTATAAACTAGTTTAGCTCATCAGCCGCGGGGTCTCTTGGTTTTATTTGGGAATGTTCTGGGAAGGTCGGCTACCAAGGACGTCTGGCTGACGGCTTGTATATTTTTGATATTATTTTTATTTGATCGAGGGTTATGGTTACCTAGCGAGTGGTTTTTGAAGCGGTTCAGAAAGCTATGTTACCCGATAGTCTCGTAGGTAAGTTTTAAGATTTTAGATTATAATAACAGCATTGGAATAATCTTGATGTCAATCAATGATATTTAAAGACGGTAAAAACCATTCGAGTAGAGCAAGTTAAGTTTCCCGATAAAGTTTTCATAGAGTTCTATAAAATTGCTTGTGAAATTACAGATCAAAATGCGATAATGAGAAGTCACAGTCGGATCAGATAATTGAAATGTAGATTTTCCTTTTTAAGTTACCATTCACGTATCACATGACAGCACTTTAATGGTCACTGGGTACTAACTAATGGCTACCTTAAGAGAAAAGTCGTCTTATACAGCAGTAACACTTGTGACTGGATCACTTTAAATCAAATTAAACTTTTTGCCTCTCACGCATGTAACTCTTACCATGTTCTTTTGCTCTACTTTTATATTTTTTGTACAATTTGAATAATTGTTTTCTAGGTTTGGTTTAATCTAGATTCATTGCGTTTGTGCGCTGATTGCTGTTTAATTAATGTCTTGATTGGTTTGTATTTTCTGTTAATTAATGGATTCGTTATCCGCATCATCATCATTTGCTGCTGGACGTTTCGTATTCATTAATCCGTAATACTAAAATGTAAAAACAAACAATAAAAAACTGATTGTAATTTGCCTTGTATGTATACCTTAGATGTACAAGAATGTAGGTTTCTCTCGAAGTCAATATATTATTCGCATTCACGGCACAATATTTCATCAGATGCAGTTCATAATCGGTACAGTGCCTACGCACTGGTACTTGTCACTGAGCCCACACAGTTTGTCAAACGATCCCCTCACGAAGCATTGTTATGATACTCTTTGTTTCTCCGTCTTTGATGTGAGCTCGACGATGACCTTGTTTACCAGACTAGATGCTTCAATGTCGGGGATTCAATGGTATTATATATAAATTATTTTGTTTTTTATCATAGGTATTTCGTTCCACAACAGGGCAAAGACACCTTTTAAAACATTGTGGTTAACATTTAAGCAACATAAAAAAGGCCCGTTTTCAGCTGTGGGACAACACAGGCTGATAATAAAACAAAAATGTCAATAAACTTACCTCATTAAATTATTTTATACCTAGTAAGCAGTTTCAAGACTTTTTTACTTAGGTTCTAATTTGTTTCATTGTTTTGTTTTGTACAAACAGCACATAAATTGTGCCATCTTCTTGCAACGTCAACAGTATGAGACTGAATTATGTAAAAATATCAAACGAAGAATCATTATCTGGCTAGAAGGGAGGGACGAGACATCATTCTTCTCGTCTCACACCATATATCATAACATAATGCACACTCAAAGTCTTGTAAGTTAACAAAATTGTTAACTTTCATTTCTTTAATTTATGTCTTCACTCGAAGTTTATAATATTGGAGTTTATACATTCCATCGGTAGACATTTGGTTTTATAGTTTTTCTGTAAGTAGTTTTACAACAGTCACTTGATAGGCTTTCTTATTCAGTAGGTAATGTGATTTTCTTGAAACTTATACACAATACAATTTTCATAAAACATATGCAAACGGGTATTTATCGTGGATTTTTTACTACTAATAATTTACCTTTATTACTACTAATAAACCTTTAAATTTTTTAATTTTTTAATTTCAATTTTAAAGACAACACAATTGTTATAAGCTTTGTAAATGACTTCGTATATTATATACTCGTAGACGTTACCCATTGCCAAACTCTTTATTTGTAGAGAGGCGTAATACGAGCATGTGTCTCAAAACATCTGATATGTAAAATGATTTCAAAACACATGTTAAGTCATACCAACATCTGTTTGCAATTTTTTCATCAGTCAAAATGCTTCAAGTGTTTCATAATTGGTTTATTTCAATTTTTCTATTTTGTTTCTCTAGTTGAAGCTTTTGATTTCATTTAAAACTCGTTCAGACTTTGTTTCTACTTTTATAATAAGTTATTTTGTTTGGTCTAGACATTTGAAATGTTTTAATATAACTAAAACTTTTTAGAAGCAAATTGAGTTAAGTATATGATATTTTCTGAACGAAATAATTAAAAAAAGGCTACTCACCTTGTTTTTATCTTATTTTAAGTCAACATTTCTTCATTACTTGTAACTCACCAGACGGGAAAAGAACTTTAAAATTCTCATTCAGATTTCGCAATTAAGGTGCCGTTAACCTTTTCATGCTAAATTCACCTACGTGGTTGCATTTCATATGTAAATGGGATCTTGTCTTGCATCTTCAATTATTTTTAAAATTTGTTTTAATTTTTTGTTGTAAATTTCTTTATCAATATACACATAACTTTATCTTAACTGAAATAAAAAACTAATTTGAAATAGGTGCTTACTTCAAAAATATACATAACATCTTGATATAATATCTTGATACATAATTTATATTTATTTTATAAAAAGGTAATATAAAGAGGTCTTTGAAATCACTGATTCGATGTTTTTTTATCAAGTAATTGCATAGAATTTCTAAGCTGTTTATGCTATACTAGCAGCACGTGCCGGCTTTGCGCGGGTGTACTATTGAAAATACAGGGGTAAAATATAGCCTATAACCATCCCGACAGTCTATTCTACACATCGGTGAAAGAATTTTTGAAATCGGCTGAGTAGTTTCGGAGATTAACTCCTTGACGGAGTTAATCTCCGAAACTACTCAGCCGACAAAGAAACAATCTTCCATACAAGTAAAACATAGAGACTGTAAATACCGTGTTTTTTCCTAGATAATGAAGAATCCGTATAAAGAAGAATTGTCTTACAAAAATAATATTATATTGTGTCCTAAACCAAAAACAATAGATCAATATTTGGTGCCGCCATGTCTGCTAATGTAAGTACGAGTGTGTCAATGTTGACTCGCATTGCCCAATGTCTCGGATACGATATCAAAGGATTTGTAGATACACATGATTGATTAGTTTGCGATAAACGCTCTTTGGAATTCTTCCGATTTTGTAGATAAGGAATTTGGACCGAATAACGGTTTTAATAGTAGAAATAATAGAATGGAGGTTAAATAAATGTAAAATGATTGAAAGGATTTGGATGAACCTAGAGTAGATGGACTTGGAGAATCAAGGTACAAAATAAGTAGATACAAGAACAAAGCAACTAATTTGTTCATCTCATTCGGCACAAAACTGCAATACGAACCAACAATAAAGAGTTAAATAGTACCCAAGTAAATTGAAATGATAATTTTGATTATAGATTGATAAACGTCCTAAATAGTAAACCCAAATGTCCAGTTCTTGTTAAAAAGATGCAATAGTTTTCGCGGTACGGCCGGATAAAAATGTCGGATACGCCATTAGTTACAAAGAACAAAACAACTAATTAGTGCGTCTCATTTGACACAAAAACTGTGGAATACGATCCGACGCTTCCCGCGGCTAATTGCTTGGTCCTTTCCAGTGTGAGGTTACGTGGGGTGACGACTTTTTCGAAATTCCTTGGAAAATGTATCGAAATATACATTTATTTCTATCTACCTATCTATCTATCCACTCATCTTGTTACACTGCTGGTTCTAGGCCTCTTCTCTATCACGCCACTTTTGGCGGTGTTGTGAAATCCTGATTCACTGCTCTCCTACCGCCCTCAAAATATACATTTATCTACAGAAACTAAACTTAACATAACTGTACAAAATACAAATAGAACCAGTTAAGCCACCTAAGGACCACCTAAGGTTTTTCCTTATTTTGCTTGTTAAATGATTAATTTAATTTAAAATTAGAGTCCTGTCAATATCTTCAAAATAATCAAAGCGCTTGAATAGTCCGACGCTAGTTATTATATTGCTAGTTAAGCAGAACATGGTAGATATTGTCACCCTACAACGCCATACTGCCTGCGAAGCTATTTTCGTCAATTTATTTACATATTTTAACGCTCAATTGATAGGGGTTATTGATAGGGGTTGATTAATTTAGGGATGCAACCCAATCGCCTGTATTAAATACATAACTTAATGGCACTTTAAACTATCGAGCGCAGGGGATAGTGTAGTGACGGCAAATTAATACAGTATCATTGCAATTTTATAACCGACTAGCAGCATCTCCCGGCTTTGCACGGATGTCCTAAATTGTTTGTTTGACGGAGGTGATCTCCGAAACTACTCAGCCGATTGCGTAAATTCTTTCACCGATGTATTTATCCCATAACAATTTAAAATTTTATCCGATTGGACTGCCGGAATGGTTATACATACACAACCATACATACATAAAATCACGCCTCTTTCAAATGGGGGTAGGCAGAGACCACTAGTCTCCATCCGGAATGGTTATAGGCTATATTTTATCCCGGTAGTTTCATTAGTAGTAGGTGTTAAGCCGGAACGTGCTGCTAATACAATAATAAACACTTAAACTACTCCAAGTAGCTTCATGTTTATGGGTCGATCATACAAAGTAAACATTCTGTATCCGTTTTACGATTGGCGTCAAGACACGCACTAAGAAATTGGCAAAGCGAAATTTTAATTAGAAAACCACGTACCATTACAATGTACACAAATCAATCATAGTAGAAAGCTATATAAATTCTACTTACAATTTAAATGCAAGGTAAAATCAAGATTTGTTAGCAGTAAAGATGTTAAATTAAACATGTGTGTGCTTTTAACTAATAGCTGTCATACATTGTCATAATATATTTTACATTTATTTTTGCTTGGTCGAGATTGTGGTTTGAAAAAAGGAGGTCAGATCTTTATGTCAATTTAAAAAGTAAATAATAAGGTAGAATATCATACCTACGTACTTGTATTTTGACTCAGAGCAACTGCCTTCTCTATGTATTTTGATATCCAAATTTCAGTTAAGTTATGACCAAGTGAATGACGCCAACTAACAGTTAGTCTTAATAACCCATAATGCTCTGAGGTCGGTCATTAGCAGATCAAGTTAGTCACGAGCTAACCAATACTAATGTTATTCATAGGTTAACACCATATGGCTAGAAACATGTTCTTTCAAATCAGATAAGATGTTTAACACGCTTTTTGTTGCAGCAAACACCACTCAATCATTAAATTAAGGGGTTGCATAAATTACATTTGATATTCGAGATATGAATTGAATAAATTATTAACAGATGGAAATGTTATTCGAAATATGAAAGTGATAAAGTTCAAATGTTCTATCGAAAAAGTCTTATAAGTCCCTCTAACTAAACAAAAAAAAAATTAATGGTTTATAGTTTAACACTAAAAAATTAATTAGGTTAACATTAATTAATACAAAAACACATCTATCTATTTTTTTATGCTAAGACGTATAAATGGTTAATTGAAATATAATTTGCCTGCCTTCCGAATAAAACAAAATAAAATAAAATTCATAGTCACAAACTTTCGCATTTATAAAATTAGTAGGATACACCATTCCTTTAGTTTTTTTCAATTAACTTCTGCAAAATATGGGCAAATATGTATTTGGATATACCTCTGATAACCCCATTAGACATATTCAATGGATCTAAAGAACTTCATAAAGATCTGAAAGAAATGTCTACCGCTCCCTGGGATACAGTCGTGATCATATTTCATTTTTTCATTTTACATCATTTTTTTATTTCACTCGCATACACCTCTTACATCCTTCCAGACAGAGGCGGACCAAAACTATTTCAAGAAACACGTTCCGCCCCAATTATAATAATGCATATTATTTTTACGACACATCCGACTGCATAACGACATTCCTGTTTCCCGTGGAAATAGGAACGTAGACTTTATAGCTTTTATAGAAACGGGATGTGTGAATTGACAGAGGGAAATGAAAGACTAGGAAACAGGTATAGCGTATGTTCATGGTGTGTTGAAAGAATTTCTTGAAAAATGTAAGAATTTAGAGAGATGAGTCGGAATGAATATAATGAAAAATAAAAAGGTAAAAAATATTTAGAAAATCCTTTTTTTTGAAGTCAGTTAAAAATATATGTATAGATATGGCGTCCACACTAGTAAAATATAAACATTAATGCACCTTTATAGTGTGGGAAATTGATTTCATTACAGCTTGACAGCTTTTTTTTCAATTTCATGTGTCATTTAGTAGTCTCCATCTTACTATTCAAGTCTTCTATACCCTGTGACAATGCCACACCGAACTCAATTATTCGAAGGACAGAGACGAGTTAAAATTTTAATTACTCCAAAACGCCCGGAGAAATTAATTGTACATCGGAGTTACAGCTACAGAAGAACTGCTAATAGCCTCGTTTTTACAAGTCGGTTAAGGAGTTGATGTGATTAAATTGCTTTGAGATCAAAAGGATGCCAACTTTCTAAGTTCTTTGAAAATGTTTAATGACTAAAACTTACGATTTGGTTGAAAATGATTACAGAACAGCATTTTAATTGGTTTGAATCAGGTATTGCTGAATTGTATCCATTGAAATTTACATACGTTAACACAAAAATGCGCGTGCGACCTACATTTCATACTATTTTTTTTATCTTGAGCAGTTTTACATTATCGAGCCATTTCATTTGTGGTCTCGCGACACGCTGCAAATACTAGGAGTAACTGGTTACATGTTATTTCTCTTCAGAGTAGACAAAAGGTACTTTCTGACTGTATTAATCATCTAGTAGAAATATACTTGAACAGAGCTGAAACAATGACTTCGTACTTCTCTGAAATAACGTTTAACTTTATTAATGGCCTCCTCCAAAATAAACATACAACACATGTCTGAAGGTCGTTATCATACATCTGGTAACATAATGTTATGATGTTGTCGTATAACGTATACTCTAGTATACAAGGAATGATAACAACAGCTGGTAAACTTACGTTTCTTTTCTTACATTTAATAAATGCTGATACTGACAGACCTGCATGAGAAGTAGATAATATGTCGAAATACTTGCAGAGCAGTAGAGCGATCCAGTTTAGGTCCTATTATGAACTGCTTTTGACGTAAGCTAAGACGATGACGTAAAGTTAGGACAGTTAGAACCTAAGCACCGCGAGGGTGCCGGGCGTGGCTATGGGTGCCATTCCCGGGACAGTGCTTTAGGCAAAATGCGAGAGGGGTACCGGTGCGTTCCGTATGGAGATCCCGGAACCCCTTGACATGCATCGAGGCCGGCCACCGGGTTGGTTTTTAGTGGGTCGTCAAGTTCGACAACCCCACACTCCCCAGCTACGCTCCCTCAGCGTAGTTGGATAGTCTGATAGCAGATTTTCCAACCCGTACCAAAAAAAAAAAAAAAAGTTAGAACCTAAACTAATTATTATTGTATTTTACCACAGATTTTACCTCTTAACTAGTTGAAAAGATGTTATACTATAAGCTGTGCCTCATATCACAGATTGTTACAGCTAGTTCACACGACGGTAATGTTTGTGATCGTTCAGAGCTTAAATTGATAATGAGGATACCGGCATGAAAGATGTGTAATGAAGACTATAAACACTTTTATCGTACATCCTTAAAATATATTACGGCTTTAAGTATCCAAGGGATTAAACAAGATAATTTTGGGAGTGAAAACTTCTACGTTGACTTTAGTCTAAGAATTATGTGGGAAAACAGTAAGAAATCTAAACGATTATACCTAGATGTTGCTATTACCGTAAGTATGTAACGTCCAGTCTCATAAACCTATATTATCTTTGGTTTTGCTTATTGTCAGTAGTAGTGTAATAAGGCGCGCGTACTTTTTGACAGAAACACACGTCAACTGCTGCGCAATCAAAGTTAAAATGCGCTATAGCTTTGTGATACCATTATTTAGGCGCCAATAACCCATAGTCGTTTTTTTATATAATATCTTTGGTCTAAAGCAACAATTGTTAAGGAAATGTTAAATATTTACTCTCCAAGCAATTTGAAACGAACGTTTAAATATTCCGTTCATAGTTACAAGTATTAATGGGCTAAGAACGTGGCCGACAGACGAACAACGCCGCTATTTATATACGGATTGTAATGGTTTGTATTTCCTTTGAGTGTGGACTGACTCACGGGCCTCACAGCGTTCGAAGACTTTTCAGTAAGTAAAGAACTTTACTAAGCAACAAAGTACCTTGACCACGCTATGTCCTAATCGGGCAATGAAAGAAATAAGGTACACATACCGTCTAGCTGAAGGGTCTATATAGGTGATGTTTTTTTCATTGGCTAAACCTGAAATTTTGTCCCACCATAATACACAAGTGACCTCGACAGTGTATAAGTCGCAAGAATCTTAAGTCAATAAATTACTCGGTTATTGACAACCGTTGGATTCTCGTAAATTGAATGAATGCCTACGAATGCAATAAATGCTTTAATTGCATGATGGGTGAATGTCAGAAGCCTTGGAAAAGCAAGCAGTAATACTTCCTCGATCATTAACTCTTAAACATTATTTGCAGTAAAGATTATTTTATGATTTAGTACAGTTATCGCCAACATAGTATGTAGGTAGTCGTGGGAAAATTATAAACTGCAAATCTATAAGTATAAAGAATCTTTGAAGACAAAAGCAGTTTCGCTCTTATTGTACCACTTAAAAGAGGCTTACCATGACGTATTACTAATTATAAAATAAAAACAATTCAGTTTAGGTTCTGACTGTCAAAACTTTACGTCAGCGCCCTAGCTTACGTCAAAAGCAGTTCATTATAGGACCTAAACAAGTAAGCTGGCAGGACACTTTTTCCATTAAATTAGTTTCTAATTTAAGATATGATTGAATCCACACGAGTGATAGAAAATAAATAGAAGACAATGAAGGTAGAAAACTTGTACCGACGCCACTTGTGGGATAAATTGATGATGATGATATTAGTTTAATAATATTCGAAGGAATCAAGATAATCAAGCTACATGACAGCGTATGACGTCCATGATTATTCATGACTATTCACTCTTCCCCTAATAAAAGAACTCATTTATAATTCATGAATGTTTCCGTACTCAACACTTTAACATGGTAAGCTTGTTGTATGCACTTGAAAAGAGCTAGATAATGTCACATGGGCAGGGAGGGGACATAAAACATGTCGAAAATTTGTTTTATAATAAATAAAATAAAATGGCTTTATTTCCGGCAAAAAAAATTATACTCGTATATAAAGTTTTTAACAATTTTCTTGCAGAACTAAATTCGAAACAATAACAAAAACGTAGTAAAAATGTGAAATGGGCAGCCGTATTGCAAAGAGTGATCTCTCAATCTTTGTAATTTTACTCGTATTTGTGTTTGAAATTTTATAAGGTCATTGTAAAACACTTACCACGAACATGAAACTGTCGAGTATTCTTGAGGTTATTGCATTACAAAATCTGCTTGAAATGAAATGTTGAACATTACCTGTAACAAAAAAATTGTCAAATTATAGGTAAAACAAACAAAACATTTGACAGCGGTGGGATTCGAACCCACGCCCTTTCGGACTGGTGCCTAAAACCAGCGCCTTAGACCACTCGGCCACGCTGCCTATGTACTTACTTGTGAATCTCAGTACTCTTATTGCGTGTACCTTTATGTAATAGTTATGTAGGATGTCCTAGGAGACTATAATCAAAGAAACCAGGTGGGTGTAGTAGATTAATATGCACAAGTCTATTTCTAGCGTAATCGTTTCGTATTCAATAATTGGCTCTTAGGTAATACTAAGTGTAAATGAAACGTGTGTTGATAAGGACTAGAGTTAAAGCCTCCTGAGGGATGACGTCTTGGTTTAAAAAAATAAAAGTAAGTTCTTAGATTACTTGGCAACACATCTACTCTGTCAAATTCTGACCGTACTAAGCAGTACGTCGTTAAACTTTAGTAAATGAGGCGAAAGAACTGTCATGATCGTAGGGAGTCCGTGGTCTCTTCCAACCCCAATGGGAAAGAGGCGTGGTTTTATAAGTATGTACGCATCTATTACAGTTCGATGCAGTTTCGATGCAGACGATATACCTAGCTCTTATGATTACACCCTTGGTCTGTGTCGTGTGGGCGTTTTCATAAATCCGTAGATAATGAGTGTCTCGCATCAGATAGCGGTTATTACAAGTGATTGGCGCAAATGCGTCACGAATGATCAGCCTGGTTACCTAGGCGTACTGCGTTGGCTGTAATGAGTTAGTTGGCAGGAATACTTAGAAACCTAGGTCATATCATCATTGTGCTAAGTCGTTTATGATAGAACGTTGCAGTAGCGCGATGTTCTGTTATGTTAGAATTGTGATGGGGCAAGTGGCATTGCAGGAGCACTTGCGTGTTTCCTAGGGTATTAATTCGTGGCTAAGCAAGGCTTTTTGTGTCATCTTTAGAGAGATTTAAATTCAAAAGAGACATAAGTAAAAATATATGATCACGACTTATTTGTTGTAATCTTTTTACAAAAACATATTTGAGTTTTTTTATCGTTATATATCCAGATATTTACTCCACTCAATTAAATCCAGCTTGGAGCAGCTTGCGCCGAAAACCGCTGAACAGACAAAGGTCGAACTGTGTCGAACACAATTTGTGGCTCCGGCATCCTATAACGATAAATCTCGGCATAAGCAGATTTACAGCACTATAAATAGGATGTGAGCTAAGAATGCGGGAAACCGGTTCACTGGATCAGCTCATACTTGTCATGAGCAGTATCTAACCGACTTCAGAAAAGAGAAGTTTCTGAATGTTTCTGAATGTTTCTGAAAGAGGAAGTTCTGAATTCGACTGTATTTTTTTATGTTTGTGGTTAACAACTTGTTTGTGGACTGGGTCACCAAATTCCATGATTCTATTTCTATTTAAAAGCTGGTGCTCCCATGTGGTTCGAAATTTTGCGGACAAAAAATTCGATAAAATAATCATAATCTCAACTGTACTTATAATACCTGTCAATTTAAGGCCAAAAAGAATTTTAAATAAATTCACTAAAAGATAGCATGACTGCTTTTCAAAATTTGTAGAAACCTTCAAAAGCTACTTAAAAAGCTGGAAAGCCGGTTGTATCGGTTTTGTACATAAACCTCGCCCACACTACCTATAAAAAGGCAATATCATCAAATCTGATTTAACTGCTTATGGGACGATTTTCAGGATTTTTAATGACTCCGACCTAAATCTAAACCGAAGATTGTTTTCGACAGTCGTAAAATCAATCGAAAATAAACTGGAGTTCTGTTTATGAGCTTTTGTTCTGCGTTAGTGGTTCATCAAAAGTTTAAAAACTTTTATACAGTGCTAACTCTGTAAGCTATAACTTTTTAGACCTTTGTTTTTATTAAAATACTCTTACTAATATTGAAACCTGACATTAAAACCAACGTCTATGGTAGTAAGCAACTTCTCTATTCTAGCTAAGCAATTAACTTCAGAAACTTTCAAACTGACGCTTATAAGCGAAAGCGAAACGATTGACAAATTCAGTCAGGCAGGTTGTTTATACTTCGCCTCGTACCACCGACGACGCGTCAAATCAGCGCGGTTTCATTTGAACGTAAAGAGCCTATCGCGGTATTGACATTCGCTTATCGCAGTCGATATCGCAACGGTTTGGCAGTGGCTTTATACGAGTACACCTGATACTTTCTTTGTATAAAATGCAAATAGAGTATTATTAATATTATTATTAATAGGAAAGAAGAACGATCTTTAGATAAAAATTAGATTGTAAGTTTGTGAGTGGCTGTTGTGTGATAAAGAGCGCTCGGCGCGTATTTTTCTGCAAAGTACACCAAAATATTAGGATCCTCTGACTACCCCCTTGGTCATTTTCATAGGATCTAAAAAGACCACAAGATCTGCAAAGACATGATTCTGCTCATATAGCCTTTTATGGGCAGGACGGGTGAATGATTTAAAGTGATCCAGCTGGTCTTTTGACTATTTAACTTTAAAGAACGTTTTCATCTCTTCGAAAATTTTCTTCTTCAGAACTTACACCAGCCGTGCTCATGGGAAGACAGTCTCCTTCATTATTATCACCCACCTAATTGTAACCCTTGTGTAACCATTGACATCATTAATCTTAATGCTTTACTGTCATCCTGATTGATTCCGCAATGCACCGTGAGTCACGTTGATAGATTTGAGCAAAAAGGTAATAGCATCGGTAAACAGTTAGCTATTAGTCTATGATCTGTCTTACGCAAATCAGATAGTTGACGAGCAGACCTACTTAGTTTGTGTAATAGTTATTATGTTCTTGGAAGTAATGAGTTGTAACCATCATTAGTATCCGCTCTTAGAATCGGGTAATGCTTGGTAATCATAGCTCATAGAAGTTCGCAAAGTAGAATAGTCACTATTCCATAGTATTTTTTTTCATCACCAGAGTTGGCAACTTGCTCATACGAACAAATTCTGTGTTGGCGGTGTGTTGTGCTTCGGCCTTTATCCTAATGGTCTTTGTGATCGAGACACTTTTCTGCATGAAGCTAAATATTTGATATCGTTACAATTTTTGTAGAGGCATATCGCTATTTTTTTTTGAGCATCTTTTGTAAAGTTATCCAAAACCCAAAAAAACTAGTCTCTGATACTTTTCTAACATAAAACCCTTAGTATACCATCAAGAAACATCAAAAAATCATACAAAAACCCTGCCAGAAAGTCCTGATCTTGAGGCAGCTTTACTTCCTATCCACATTACGATGCCTCTTTCGCAAAAGGGTGGCTGTCACACCGGAAAATCTACTCAAAGCCATAGGTGCTAAGGTTCGTTATAGAGGGGCGAGGTGATCAACAACACGCATGATAAAAGACAGCGGGGCACAAGTGATTAAAATAAGTACGGATTTCGGGCCTACAGTTAAGCCTCGGTTTTGTGCGAAAAAGCTACCGTAATTGAATGGCCAAAAATAGAGTAATTATTTATTTAAGTAATTCAGCGGCACAATTAAAAAGTGGGTAAAAACGTTAATTTTTAACCCTGTGGAACCTCGGTTTCTCAACGTTACATAAAAATAATCACGCCTTTTTCCTATAGAGGTAGGCAGTGACCACGGATTTCCACTTGTGCACACACACTACATCACATTCCCATACAAGCTCGCCGGTTAAGGAGACTTTTGACTTGGTGCTTCCCTAAAATTTCTACAGTGTGCATTAACTGCAATCGGCTAAATCGACACTTAAACGAAAATTTACACGATATCTTTACATTATGTGACTCCGGTGTGCTCCGGGTTTGTTATTCATGCTAAAGACCAAAAAACGTTACGTCCGCTGCGATTTGAAATTTCGTTTATTGATTTGCAGAGTAGACCCCCAGCATAAGATGACGATTGACATATGACGATGACCGTTTTTCAGAAAAACGGAAGCTTTTTAATGGGGTTGTGGACCTGCCACGCCCGCGGCCGGGCCTGCGTCTCTAAAATAAAAGAAATGTTTGCCGAAACCTCGCTAATGAGTGTTGAGGGACCATATTAAACTAATTCCACTTCAAAGCGTCCAGGTTTACACTATTTAGCTGTTTCTATTATGATAAATTGCAACAAGTATTTCCAAATGTCATCTTTTTAGTCTCATTATTTTGGATATTAAATATGCAATGAGATTGACGCAGAAATAGATTTAAAATCTAGGCCCTAAGCCATACATGATCCTCCGGAATGAAATCGCCGGAGTATGAGCCGCGTCATTTTTAAACACAAATCTTTATGAATAAGACAATTACAATTTACATGATTAATTGCAATGTGTTATCTCATATGATTAGCTTGAAAGTGATCACAGTAATCTGAAATGACATATTCTATTACAGATTGATCAATTCAAGCTTTTGTTGAATAATCTGCAGACCGATTGACTTCCATTAGCTCTGATTAAACGTAATCCTACTAATTACATACAAGAAAGTTGATAGGGTTGTCAGTCACAAAAACAATCTGACAACTATAGGTAGTAACTATAGATATATTATACCCAATAGATGTACCTACGAAAAAAAACAACAACACAAGGCCAATATGAATAGACCACGAAAAAAATGTAGTCATGATACAGTCATCTCACTAGCCAATACATAGCCATTAATCAATAAAGATATTTTGATTTGATTTGATTAATATTTCTAAATTATAACAAAGTCGAAGGCGTAAACTAGCGTGATACTAATTTCTCCGTGCAGATAAGTGTGGCTCGTTTAGTTTCCAAGTTAACCCCACATCGCTTAATCATCCGCAAACGCTTGCAAAAGAGGTAATGATGATGGATGTACGTGACCGTCACGGTCAATAGGCTACACCTAGTTCACCCCAGCTGGGTGTAAATCAATCAAGATATGAATGAGATGCCATAAACTGTTTAAGGTTGTATACATAACTTTAATTAAGCATTATGTAACAACTATATCTATGCCTAGGTTCAAAGGATTTTAGATGTTAAGTGTAAGTCCATTATATACCCAAGAGGTCATCAAGAAATCAGAGTTCACGTAATCATTATGCATCAGTTATGAAATAAATTCTTAAGCTTTTATAAAAGTCTAAATGTGGATTTTCGATTTGGGCCCAGAACCACAAAACAATAACAAATATTCAACTTGAAACACTGTATTGTATTAGTTTTTGGTATTAGAATTGAATGGTAGCTAAGCCTACATAACCAGGCTCTTGTCTGATTCTTTCACTGGTGTAGTAGTTATTTTTTTCGAATAAAAATTACTCTTAGTCATATGAAGATCCCAAATAATTTGCCACGTGTACTCAGAGTATGTCGTAGTACGGTGAAATCTAAATCGAAAGCAATATAGGGCAATCGAGGGATCGGCAGCTCGGATGGGTGATAGCCTATCTACCGATACCACGCTCTCATTAATCAACTGGGCTTAGTAACAGCCCCCTACATATCGACGTAAACGCTTACTATGTTTACTCAGACGCTGTATTGGCCTAGTGGATTGAATCTCACTCAAATCATGGATTTAAATCCCGAAACATTGTATTTTGTGTAAGTAACTACTTCAATATAAAAAAAATACATACATACATACATTAAGCTAAATAAAAAGTTTTTAAAATATCTATACTACATCAAACATAATACATAAAAGCCATTTTACTTTTTAATATCATATCTAGTCATAATCATAAACATTACGCTGACGTGCCAATTAGACCAGTTTAAAACGTAAAGCGTGCTATTGACAGACACAATACTTGCACAAACCTATAACCATACATATACCTCAATGTAGCCTGAAGGGAAAATACAGCGATGTGTCTCCGATAGTTCTGTAGTAGAGAACGTATATCTCTCTGCTAATGGTATCCGGCCTATCCGGCTATTTTTAAGTTATATTTTATAACAATAAATGAGGTTATTTTATCCGATTCGTGTAATTGGCAATGAAAATGCATTGAATTCTAGTCAAATTGTTTAAGATGATTGTTGTAATAATAGCCTTTGGGTAAATTGAGATCATATTATAATCGGTTCTCAAAATAAGATTTATTACGCATTGAGATCTTATAATAATAGTGAAATTTATGAGAGCCCTGTAAATTCTAGTATTATAAACAGTCATAATAAAACTTAGTGAACTCAAAAGTAGTTATCATAACAACTTTACTCAACAAATAAGATTGAATACACGATTACTGATATATCGTTCCAAACGAAACATACGCTGATATACCAATTTTACTTAACATATTGAGTGTAAGTACACAATTTTTTAATTGTTACGACCCAAACATACCGATTATTAAAATTCCGGACTATCCGGCTTATCCCGACAAATATCCGGCCAACTCCACTTTGCAGTCTATACCGTACACATATTGTCAACTGACAGGGGACTGATTGTTTTTGTAATGAACGCGGAAAAAAATGTAAAATTGCTTTGTGCGGTCCGTTTTATCTCGCACACTTTCTATTCTACCCTGCTAGGCTGCTACAGTCCCATTATTTATGTGACGTGGTTTTTATCTAGTGTGGATTATTTAAAATTGCTGACGTTTTGATTTTATGCCTGTAAAAATTTAATAAAGAATGCACAAAACATGAAATGCCACACTAAACTACTAATAACCAAAACTACTAACTACTAACTGAATACTATTTACTTACCTACGATGATTTAAAATTTGTGCTCGGCACTAATATACGAGTAAAATTTAAGCACGAAAGCGCTCTTGTTGATGCCAATTGCGATGACCCATCCAAGTTGTGTGACCGCTCAGAACGTTTCTTAACTTCGACGATCCACCAGGAGTGTCTAAGCAAGCTTCGCCACGAGCGCTTTAAAAGTCTACTTGAAACGCAACTCAAGCTTAAAATACTTTCTACACTCCAAATAGGCCCCATCATAAGCTCGTCGCGTCTCATCCGAGATACAGGGACATCGGAAACTAATAAAAGCGACAAGGGACTCTCGTACATCTGAATCTAATTTCCGAATTCACTTTGAACTGACATTTGAGCTTAGGGGATCTGAGGACCGATAGATTTGTGATATTACTTCCTTGATATTAGATACGAACTCAATTTCAAGATTAAGAAACATTAGGGGTGTTGGATGCTAAAATTCGCCATGTTTGTTTGAATTATACGATTCCTTATTATTCCTTAAATCTTGAATCTGATGTCCAAAAATAATTTTCAAAATCGATCGGTTCACTATGGAAGGAATAATCAGTGAAACTTTTTTGAACTCTGTTAATTACAAAACACAATAAGATGTTCCTTTAAACCATTTATTGTTATGGACAAGCCAATTAATTAAATAACTAAGGATTCTTCAATTCAAATTAATGTTTGGTTAAAAGGAAGGTTGACAATTCGATTGAAAAAGGAAAAAAGCCGTTGACAAGGGTTCGTAAATCGCTATAAATAGAAAAAAAAGGTAATTCATGCCCACAAATCAATATCTTCGATCACATCTCTATTTCCACATTCTTCAAACACGATCTTAAATTGAACTGAACAAAATCATGATGTTTATCAATGAAATAATTTAAAAGTACTAATCCATGGTACAATTATTTATAATAAAACTAGCAGCACGTCCCGGCTTTGCACGGGTGTACTAATTAAACTACCGGGATAAAATATAGTCTATAACCACCCGACAGTCCATTCTGTACAGCGGTGATAGAATTTTTGAAGTAGTTTCGGAGATTACCTTCGGCAAACAAACAAACAAATTTTACCTCTTTAGGTATAATATTAGTATAGATACCCACATGTGGTTTAAATTACAATTTACACGATGCAAGGTTCTTGCCTGTTGCATACATTTAAATTGAATGTCATCAGTAGTTGTTGTAGTTTATTCCGTACCATAACATGACCGCTCGGATCTATGGTATACTTTAAATTTATCTATTTGTAGTCTGTCTAATAAGACTTATTCCAAGCCACAAATCAATATCTCTCCGTCCCATCTCTACACACGATCTACCTTTTTAAAAGTTCGACAACACCCGATAAGCCGCGCCGTGTATAAATCATTTTTAGAGCGTCTGCGTCTCCCTTGTCTAGCGACAAGCTTTCACGCCGTGAATGGGACCTTTATGCCTCACTGCCAATACAACTATGCCAAGTTTTCTAACCCCACCTCGCCTTACCCCGTTGAGATAAGGCTCACTTCCCCGTAAGGGAGAGGCAGGTGGCAAAATATGAGCCGAAATGCCTAAACATGGCCTATAAATATCGTATGCTGCATATGCTTACTTGTCAGTGTGTGCAGTGGCCAGGAATGTGATCGATGAAATCTGTTCTGAGCCTTCGGGAGGTAATATTTCGGGTCTCGACGACGTGTAACATTTTTGTGGAATTGTTTTTGGTTATCGTTGTTTATATCCCGGTGATTTGGAAAAGACAGCTGATAATGAACTCGATTTACCACATCTTTCTCGGAGCTTTTTAGCATAAGAACTTATTTCGTTTAAAACTTTTTGCGGATGATAAATTTCAAATACATGTTAAGTAGGTACCTGACCTGACACTCAAAAAGTCGGAAGTTACCAAAGTAAACAATGCACTTATAGACCTCACCCCTTGTAATAAGCTGATAAAATTCCACCGCACGTCTGCAAACACATTACCTTCTCATTTGAGCGGCAAAAAATGAAAAGCATGTTGGAACTACTCCTGGAAGGTCCTTGAGCTCGTATCAGCATTCCAGATTGTTAGACACGGGGAGACCATTTTACAAAAGCCAGCTTAGTGAAAACACACGGTGGATTTCAGAATGTCGCATTGTAATACAAATAGTTTTATGTCAAACAGCGCTCGAGCTCAAATGTTGTTACAAATTACAACTGTAAAGATCAGGGCTCTAGTTTAAGGTTCAGGGTTTCTACTCTTAAAGCGTAAAATAATATAACTTGACGAGAGCAATCATCTTCTCTTCCTCATTGGTAAAATGTTCAGAGTTCTGCGTTTCGCTTCAGGTATTTATAATGTACAGGCTCGTAGGTACGAGTATGATTTACTTTGAACTGTAAATAAGAACTCGTAAATGAGTTTTGAGACATGCAATACGTTTCTTTTTACTTCTACTACATTGAAATGGAAAGAATGTCATGCCGTATATTTTCAACTTTACAATCCACTGCTACCGCGACACCCTGTATATATGTTTAGGATACATTCCTGTTTATATACGATGTGCTACCGCGAATTTACATCCTAAATTTGTCTGCATTAGATTGAAATTTGATTGCGATTGTTATGTTGATAGGAGGTTATTGACCTTGGCGATAAGCCAGATTTGAGAACAAGCTAATTAGAAGCACAGCTAAGATCTACCAAGTTTCAGACGTCTTATCTTCAAGTTGCTTCTCTTGTAATACGTTTATCGTATGAGTTAATGCTAGTTATGGTAACTAATAGGTGGTATTAAGCTATAGGAGTAGAAGTCTAAGTAGGATTATCGGGAAATGAGATATTATTTAAGACAGACTGATAGATTCATATGTGAAAGTAAAATGAACTCAATTTAAGCTTATGCAGACAAGTTTACATGTTTTAATTTAGATACAAAAACATATTCCTTTATATGATGTCTCGGTAAGGACTGTAATGAAAAACCCAGTCCATAACCGATATTTTATTTTAGTAGGATTTTCAAAAATCTAGAGCGCAATAAATTATAATGGAAAGTAAAATTACCAGGGAGTTTGCACAAAATAATGATACCAAACAAATTGTGCACACAACGTGTCAATTTAAAATTCATGCTTGCAAAAACGGCTTTCATCTCACTAATATAATCCTACGAACTGAGTGACACCCCTCTAAGTAAGTACCTACCTCATATATCAGGGTTGTCATATTTTATCGAAAATCAAGATCATTTAAACAACAGGACTATCGTGACTGTATTCAACAGCCTTTTTACATCTTGACTGGATCATTAATACTATGATTAATACAGCGTTAGGAGGTAATTCTTTGACCGATCCCCTCTCAGCTTAGTCGGTCGTATCCACAGGACAGACAATTGTCAATACGTGTGGGGCTGACTAGCACGCGGGTTTACTTACGATGTTTTCCTTCACCGTTTAGTTAGAGCTAGTGATAATGCGCATATAGTTTTCGACGAACGAAAAATCCATTGATCCACAGCCGGATTCGAATCCACGACCTTCGGATCGAAAGTCGAAGCAAAAACCCACTCTGCCTTTATCTTAAGATGTTTCGGAGATTACCTCCGTCAAACAAACCAACATTACCTGTTTTTATATGAGTTAGAGGAGCTATATTGTCCCACACTGTTTAGACTCAGCATGAACATCTTCGCAGTGCCAACCTTAACAAGGTACGGTACTGAAAACTTGCTTAAATAATAAATAGTCAAGTCTAGCTAAGTAACTTTGTTAAGGGTACAGCCTACGATTCACGGGACATTGTAAGCTCATATAATATTTAGATGAAACTCGGTCTACATTATGCTAATACTTATGACAAAGGTTTAGAAGTCTAGATATTCTGGTGAAAGGGTAAAATATAATCATTATTTCTCATTTAGTTTTACGCGTTTTGACGCATGTGGCCTAGTAGCGAGATGTCTCCTACTTCTTTTTCAGATCTTCTATTTAATAATCGATACATCGGACGATTATCGCGGTTTCACATATTTCGGAGTTCATTTGACTAACAAAACTTGAACTACAATATTGGCACTTTATATCGGTTCTAGTTTCGCAAGGATTTTTATTAAAATCATCGGAGAAAAGAGGTGTATGATGGTCCACTTAGCTATGATTCAGTTTGAGGGAAAAGACAGGCAAATAAGGGTTACATTAACAAAAGTTACCTAGAGACTGCCACTAGCAGTATTCATCATCATCAGCCCTTCTCATCCCACTGCTGGGTATAGGCCTCTCTTCACTTCCGCCACTCGCCCCTGTCCCGCGCCAATCTAACCCAAGTCCGACCTACGGTCTTAACAATGTCGTCAACCCATCTTGTTGGCGGACACTTCTTATATACTAGGTGTATTATGTTTGTTATTATTATGTTATGCAAATTTTAACATACTTTATGTACCTATTATTAAGTTCGTACGATTCTTATAACACTTTAAACCAATTTCGATGATTCCATTAACTTGCCTAATCCACTAATTTATTTCTTCCCATAATAATCGCGTGCCAGGTAAACCCAGCTACAACTTAATTTTCCATTCGAATTCAGCACATAAGCCTTACAAGTCACGACGTGTAATTTCGCCTTAATTTCCGCGCTTAATTCCCATGTTAAGAATCCAATATGCTTCCGCCTAATTCGTGTGTGCGCGGCCTAAAGGCATGTATTTGCATCACAAAGACGACTCACGAAAATGACTTTGCTGTACAGTCGGAGACTAAAGTATGTATACCCTTATTTGGTTAGGTAACTCTAGAATATAGACTTCTAAAGTGTGTATTTATAAATATTAACGGGACTTAATCGCGTATTAAAATCATATTATTTACCTCGACGTTTCGGTGGCGTTACAGTCACCGTGGTCACGAGTAGACTGAAGGCCGGCACCCGCTCGCATCTTCAACTGACGAGGTTTTTGTCTACCCTCAATCAGTCAACACAAAACTACTACTAGGGTTGCGACACACCACACTCACAATGTCCGGCGAAATGTTATACGACTTTTTTCGATGCGAACACATTCTTATGACTGGATCCCACGTTAATGACAATTTGTAACCACTGTCCCGGTTAAAATTATTTCTAAAGTGTGCACCGAAACTTCTAACGTAGGCGTAGGTACTTTTGGTGATGACGGTAACATGTTGAACGATATATACACGTGTCGTTTCTTGGTGGTGGAAAGAAAGAAACAAACTAATGAAACTGTCGGGATAAATAGCCTATAACCATCCAGACAGTCCATTCGAGACATCGGTGAAATAACTTTTGAAATCGGCTGTGTAGTTTCGGAGATTACCTCCGTCAAACAAACAAACAAACCAACATTACCTTTTTGTAATATGTGTAGTGTATAGATACTATTTTTTGACGTCGTCTGTACTACACAGGGAAAGCTCTGCGTAGCAATAAGGTAGAGATGAGAGTAATTATGACTTTTACGAAACGACTACTTGTGAAAATTACTACATGCGCTAAGCACCTCCAGGAAACTGCCGTTGAAAGTTACTATTTTCTTAATAAAATAGGACTTGTTATGTCACTGTTATAGCTATAGCTGCTTATATTATAGCTGCTGTGTGTGATGTCCTTTAGAGTTTCTTCATATCTGACTACTTCTATGGCCTCAATAACTTTTAAAAAATGTTGTTTGCTTACTGTCGATACTTAGTTATTAGACATGTTTTGTATTGAAGCAATGTCAAATATCTACTAGCAGTAATCAAAATCAAAAATAGCTAAGTTATTGAGATCGGCCGCTAGTGAGCTAGAAATTGGCTGAATTTCAGTAATATATACATCTTGGAAGAATGTGGCTGAAATAATAAAAAGTTTCGATAAATTCATTGAAGCACTGCTGGGAATCGAACCCCCGCACCTTGCGATTTTAGAATATTGTCGAGTTATTTACCTCATAGGTTTATACTAACGTTTCGTCTGAGTTAGTAAGGCTCAGGTTTTCGTATTATAATCGACTAACTGGGATAGTAGCCAACACTGCTCCTATCGAAATCGACTAAGCAAGACAAAGCGGGTACAAAGCCTCGTATTCAGAGTTTGCGATCAAAATTGTCTCTTCCCGATTCCCGATGTTTTTAAAGTTATCTATGAAAACTGAGTGATGAATCATTGCTTGATACATTGTTTTGATTTTGAATGGAGCCTATTTATTCTGTGGCACATAAAGTAAAGTATCGTAACTTTATGCAGCCTACTAAATATAAAAACTGCATTGTGGCCGCAATGCAGGGCCAGACAACTAAGGCCGCGTCCACAAGAACCGGCGCCGTCGTTTCCTGAGTTAGCGCCAGATGCAATTTGTAACGCGCCTTTACAAAATGGCGTTGCAAATATGAATGTGTAAATTGTGTGAATAAAATATGTAAGCACGGTGAAACGGCGATAATGCAAAGTTCGCTGCAAGAAAATTACCGAAAGAAAATAAGATTAGAGCGCTCTGGTTTTTTACAATAGAGTTAAAGTAGAGAACTTACGAGAAATGCAAAACACAGTAGATATAAACGCTTGCTTCACAATTCTGGAATAAAGTCTAAGTCTGAAGAGTACCATTCGGCTTTTATGGATGTTTAGTATACTGTATATTATTACCTACAAGTAGCTTACTCATCTCTGGTATTACTACCGTGTTACCTACCTGGATAAAATGTATTAATGTGTTATTCTAGCTCGTTAAGAACTGATCCAAACCAGTAAAAGATGTCAATGAAGTTTATCTTTCAAAGAAAAAACATCTTGCTCTATTCAGAGCTTTCAAACTGAATAAGACCCTAACTTTACTATATCCTAGTTTGTTTGCCTCTCATACCTTGCAATCCAATCGGATGTTCAATACGTAATAACGGCTTTTCAATAGCAGATATAGTATACTATACTATGAATGGTATACCATTCACTCACAATCATCCATTCATCCCTGGATGCGTTCATTCACAAAAATCCCACAATACTTCGGCTCAATGCCAATTTGTTGGCACAATGACCGTCTAATTCAATCCGTGACAGATGAATGCTTTCCAATGGAAATAGCTGAAACATACCTATAGGTAGCTTCTTATCCTGTTATTCATAACGGGTTTAACTCTATACTTTCCTATAGGTAATAGGATGATGTGATCAGTTTTTATGAAATTTCAGTTCAAAGTTCAGAAATCCCCTGTCGGTTTTTATAGGAGAAACAAAGGGGATTTCAGGACAAAAAAATACATAAATCCAGAATTTTGTTGTGGTTCATTCTAATGTAAAGTAGTCTTATCAGAAGAATCTAATAAAAAATTGCACCAGTTCATACGTAGCTTTAACAAAACCTTGCACTTGTCTTACAAATATACTTAGTCCATAACAAGAACAAAGAAGGGAAACCAGCCCAGATGGCAGGCCAGTGTCGAAACACCCGTCCAGCCATATTCGTCCGCGAAAGTTGCCACGGCCAGAGTTTTCGCTATATTTGTATTAAAACTCGACATGTCATAAACTTTGTATCGAAAAATTGCACTTGTACAGCCCATGCAATTATTTACCTTATTCCCAGCAGTTAAGGTCCAAGAGATTCGTAAGGATAAGAGTTATGTTGACGATTACGATTCGCGGTAAGTAATTTGAGGTTTTGTTTTATCTTTTTTATTTCTCCTTCAGATTTGGAAATGGAACGGTTAATGGCTTCATTAGTTAAATAAATAATAAAGGAAGATTTAAGTAAAAGGGTTGTTGTTCTTGGAGGTATACTTAACCTAACAATAGAAATACCTACTTGTATTAATGAGTAGGTATTTCTATTGTTTGCTTAATCAGATGAGGAGGACTGAAAATTTAAGAATATAGGCACAAGTATCTAAGATAATTATTATTGTTATGTCTATGTGTTTCATATGACTATATGTTTATACACACTATTCTGGTTGTGTGAGACGCGTCCGCGAGGAGTGACCATACTCATACTCAGATGAAGATTCTCCGGAAGAATCGAAACATTGTCGGTATCTAAATCGACTATATTTTAAGTGAGTAATTTCCTGTGTGTTTATGTAATGACTGGTTTATAATTTTTTAGAATATGTATAGTTTTGAATGCATGAATGACGTACTAATTTCAAATCGATGTATTAAATGCTATCTCGATTATTACACACATTAATAGGTTCCATCAAAGTTGATGACTTAAGACTTAAAGATTAAATTAAATGCAAATTAGAAATACAGATCAATATGGAAGTGAAACTGAAATCAAGTACGTTAATAGTTAGTACCCTTTTAACGTTTTGAATTAAAGGCAGATGTATTGAACCGTATTAACCTGAATAAAACAGTACGTCTGAAATAAATCTGCAGCTTCACATAAAAGCGTATTGAATAAAATAGCTATCGCCCAGCCCGTAATAATTCCTATGCAAATAAACTTGAATTTAACAGTGGAAGTTTACAACTTTCCATTTATTCCATAGAGAAAATCGGGGTTGGTAGCTTGGTGCCGGACACGCCGCCATTGCAACTTTCCCGCCATTTCCTCGATTTGGCGCGCAATGTCTAATTTTTCTGGTGGCTTCTACACAGATAAAACAGAGCGATATTACAATCGTATTATATTTATATATCGAATATATTTATTTATTGCTAATCCCTTGTTCTGACATTTCTGACCGCGGTACTGAAATTAATTCCCATTTTTTGTTACTATAGCGCAAGATCGTAGATATATGGTTAGGTTAGGTTAAGACTAAGCAAGGACATCATCATCATCACTAGCCCTTCTCATCCCACTGCTGGGCATAGGCCTCTCTTCGCTTCCTCTACTAGCCCCTGACTAACGCCAATCTGCTGTTTTAACAATGTCTTCAGAAGGACAGTAGGAATTATTTTTTTATGAGAAGGTAGGTACGTACATAATCTAACTCTAATCAGCCCTTTATTTTTCTAAACAAAAGGTACTATTTTTAATGTTTTATTTTAACGGACCCAACACGGTCCGAGCTTAAGACCGGAAGCCGTAAGTGTCGACTTCCCACTTGACCAAAATCCGCAGCAAGTTTTCATTGTGATTCAAGGGGTCAAGAAAACCTTTGGGTACTTTTTATCCGCGCCAATCTAAAGTATACCTTTGTGCTACATGTTTAAGAATGAGATTGAAAGGAATCGAAGCAGCCCTTTATAAACAAGTCTTTATAAATAAGTTAAAAATGGACGTCTACAAATAAAATGGTCACGTGCTTCGTAACACCTGGTAATCGGGGGTATTTCTGACCGTCACGATCCGATTGGAATAATATAAGGATTAACTTTGATGGGTTTATTGAATCCTGAGATGACCACAGTTGAACTAAAAGTAATTAAAATTTTACTTTTGACTACCGTAAAGAAGTTTAAAATCTTTGCACTACAAACCCCAGTAAAATTATACTTTATTGGGATGTGTATTTCCCAATAAAATTGTACTTTATTGGGACATGTAGTGTACCTACTAAGAAGCATTCGCTGCGTTTTATGTTTTCTATGACTTTAGACAAGTGCATTTCGTACGATCTTATTCTTTAACATTTTAGGTTCAAGATAGCACTGACATCCGTAGACAGTGCTTTATGATTATTGACGAGGTATCGTTATGTTCTTCCGGCGAAACACTCTGCACGATTAAATATTTAAATCAGAGTGCAGATCTAAATAAATCGTCTGAGTTTTGAGAAAGTAAACTTCTACAGGGTTTCGTCACAGTATTTCTAATAATTTCTAGCGGCCGCCCGCGTTTTTGTCTTGAAATAAGTTGCCCAGTCAAATAAGGATTGGTTTTTACAAAAATCCTTAGATAACTGTGACGAAATAACTCATATTTTTTAGTGAATGTGACAAAACTATCAATGTATGGAAAAATTTGACAAATGTATATTTTGCAAGTTAAACTGTCCCAAAAATTGGTAAAGCGGAGCTTTTTGCTGATAGTACAATAACCTTCATGTACTTACGTTACAATTTTGTGGTTTCGACAAAGAAAGTTGATTTTCTTTCACCTTCTCATTTCAGATTGCGTGTGATGTCTTTTCCATTTATAAAACAAGTTTCTGATAACTTTATAAAATATCACCGCGTCGATATTGTAATTAGCTCGCTTTTAATTAAACCTGTCTGAGGTGTGAAGATTTCACAACGTTTTTGGGAACATATCGGTGTGATGTGATTGGTTAAGTATAAAAATAATAAAATAATAAAAGATTGGCTTACCTACTTTCTAGAAAGAATTACTCATTAAAATGACAATGATAACTATCATGCGGAGTTGCTGCATTCTTACCTGAAAATAAAAAATACAATATTTAAAAACGTAAAGAGTTACTTACTTAATCACTACCTACCTACAGAGATTGTTCTCTTTTAGGAAGAAATGGGATTCAATCTTTAAAACCACAAAATTCGAAAGGTATGTATTATAATGTATAAAATTATTGGACCAGTGCGAAGTTGTGGTGGATCGCTAGTTATAAATTTACAATTGACAAATTATGCTCTGTTCAATATTGTATGATGATGCGGAACCCTATGTATGCGAGTCTGACTCACACTTGGCTAGTTATTATAACATATTCTGACTAATTTTCTATCACTTTGACCAGTTAAGCGCCATGTAAATACATAAACATATTTTTAATAAGACCACACGCGCGCAATGATAAATCGACTTGCGTAATGCATCTTCGACATTATTTCGACACTTCGATAAGTTCGAAGCTCTCGATTATAATCTGAGTAATTGTATAGGTTACTAGAAATATTCTAACATTACCATGACAATATTCAAACGGTTTGTTTGTTGATTATATATATAGATGAGTACTTAATCAAAAGTGTCAGTGAGGATACTGTGCACTGATAAATTTAGCCGAATCATCAGCAAGTCCTAAGATATAAGAGAATGGACTATACTAGCTGCCAACAATGGAGTTATAAAGTTTGATTTAGTGGCACGCGTCGTGGCCTCGTGGGTGGATACGACCATTTTATGGAACCCGAGGAATTTGTTCAATTATCGACCCGTGAGTGACGTGCCAATGGTGAATGATAATGGAAATGGGAACGAACAAGCCTATTGCCTAAAGCCAACACTTAGGAATTTACTTAAGAAAATCAGTGTTTTCTAAAGTAAATTCAATGGTTCGATAATAGTTAGATATTTTTTGTGCATGGGAGTTGGTTGATTGATTGGCAGCTGTTTAAAGTTACAGGTAAGTTATATTTAAAAGCAATATTATTATAGGTACCTACTCATTTTGCGGTTAGAATTACCTTAGGTATACCTTATGCATCAGACGTTGAAAATCTGGCTAGCTCATTGCTCTTCAGTCGCGACGTTTGATGAACAATAACAAAACAAATGAATTCTCTTCTGTAAAATGAAGGTAATTTCGTGACTAATACATGTTTATAATGTACCTAACCTATACTATTTTAATGTGTTCAGATCGCAAAAGTTTAATAATGACGAAGTTTTTTATCAAACACGCATTAATCAAGCACACTTAAGATCTTTGAAACCATTGTAACGTTCACCACACGCAGTTTTGCATCAAAAGTTTACACTTTTATTTTTCCCGGCACTAGCAGCATAAAAATTAGCATGTAGAAGAGAGAGGTGCTTCAGACAAATAGTTCTAGAGCTGGCTGTGCCGGTATTTATTATGCTAATGAACGTCTGGCATAGTTAGTAAAGCTGGAATACTTTGTATAAAATGCTTAACTCTTATACCTCACCTATTCTTTCCCACTAACATTGCAACATTGAAAGTTTGCGAGTATGTTTGAAAGTTTGAGAATATTTTAGCAATACTTTTTAAACTATCATGGGTTTGAACATTATAACTGTGCCTAAATATAGGGAAACTCATAAATCTACGAATCATGGTAAATATCCCATTGTTGGTGTTTATAATATTTTTGCATGTATGAAAATCACGAGTTAATCTATGGACTGGTTGGGATGAAATGATTATAAAATTTGTTACAAAGCCTAAGTGAAAACACTACGCTCTATTCCCTTTTAATAACCAATATTTCTTTAATTCCACACTTCTGGTAGTTTTCATCATCGATCAATTCCCATTCCCATACACTCTGCCAAGTTATTAACGCTACGATTCTATTATCATTCTATCACTGTTTTTTTTTATTGACTATTTTGATAGCTTGATTTTTGTCATCTATTAATTTATATTCATTTTTTGTTTTTATTCAAGTTACTGTAGCAATGTAACATGGCTAGGGAGAGTGTTTCGTTGGAAGTGCTAGCTTAAAGTCTATCAGCTAATATTTGCACTACAAAGTGGTCTGAGTTTTACTAAGATCAGATTTCAGCTACTTTGGTAAAACTGCAGCGGTCAAAAAGATCTTTAAGAAAACTACATTCGTCATAACAAATTATCGCATTAATTTACCGAGATGATACAAGTTCGTTAGATTAAAAAAGTTTAAAGAGATATTTTTCCATTTCCATCAACGTATAGGAAATGAAAAACTCCCGCTTCCTCCATTTAACAGGAAACACGAGTGGAAACGCATTATCATTACACAAATTCGAGTGTTTTCGTAGATACTTTCCATCGCATCGTGTAGACTCCCCGACTATTTCGACCAATTCGAAAGGAAAAATAGGCACCTGCAACTAAATGCATTCGGGGTGCATAGAATAGAAGCTGGTGGTGAGTTTATTACGTCATATAAGCCGGTCATGAGCTGTTGTATCGGCAAAATGCAAAATTATTGAGCATAAAATGACTATAAATAAAATTGCAACAAATTAGGAACGATTTAATTGTTAACAGCTAAGTAATAAAATTTTCTTAAAAACGCTATTAAGGCTCTATTGATTTGTACTGCTTATCTGAACACAATAACTATAGTCAATCTATAAAGTTGCATGTTTTTTCCTTCATTTTATAAGCTACAGAGCTAACTACATAAAGTTCATGGAAAAGAACAGCCGCTTACTTGCATGATGTAAAAAAGTAACAACAGGCTCCTAAACTAGCAAGGGAGTTTGAAGTGCGCTCATTTTGCGCGCTGAAGGGTGACATGTCACGTCGTCGTATCGTTATACACACGTGTTGGCAGTTCGGGAATATTCGGCAAAGTTCGGCATGGTTCGGGAACCGCTTGGACACAACTGGCGAATATTTACTGACCTCAGCGAAGACATAATTAGAAAATTTGGGTCTGGATTTAGTTACATGACCATTATTCGTTGTAGAATCCGATTCCGTGATACATTGCTAAAGATAGTAAATTAATTTTATTTCTTTAAATGCGCACTAAATTTTACAGTTACCACTTTAATTCCACTTATTCAATTAAATTTAATATCTTTACTGCTAATTAGTTGGTCCATGGTTCACATAAAGTATTTGAACTTTATCAAAAACGCTTCGAATTTGCGTATCATTTTTAGTAAAAACAAGCAGGATCCCGGTTATAAAAATAACTACATACGAGTAGGGGAGAGTCTGTCTGTATACATCACCGTATGTGACAACAGAGATACCCACTCACATGTGCATTCTATTGTCTATTCTACAACTCGGGTAAAATAATACACCCCTTATACATCTGTGTTATCATTAGATGCGCCTATAGCTTTGAGCAAAATAAAGAATATTAGAAGCAAGCTCACACTTCCGATTTTAGTGTATGTCTTTACCTACTAACTAATATTATAAAGAGGTAATTTTGGTTGGTTTGTTTGTTTGTTTTCGCAGATACTCAGCCGATTTCAAAAATTCTTTTACCGTTGTCATGTGTAGAATAGACCGTCTCGGGAGGGTTTTAAGGCTATATTTATCTCGGAAGTTGCATTAGTACATCCGTGCAAAGCCGGGACGTTAATAATCAATTTATTTTAAAACGGAGTTTAAAATAAATTGATGTTATATCATTTAACCACCTACGCTCTGTAGTAATGAATCGGTTTCCGTTTTGGATATGAAATTGATTTCCGCTAAATAATTACCAATTACTCGAGTCAAATAACTGATTAATTAAACAGAGCCACAAAACCACATTTGCGGTACTTACCTATAAATACGATATTTGTGAGGAAGGATGGAAGGACAATATTTACTCTTTCACGCAAAAAACTACTGAATGTATTTGGGTGTTTCAGAATGTTTAAGACCATATAAAATAATTTTTAACCTACTTTATTTTCGGGTAGATCATACGAAGCGCGGGCGGATACTAGTCACATAAAATATCTGCGATACCTTTACTAAGTTCGTGGAAATGGATTGTTTGGAACCATTTGAAGTTTAGTTTCGATAGGCGGGTATTTTGTTGACGCGACATAAGTGTTATCAGTAGAAATGGTTTTTTTTATTTATTTTTTTATGATTTTTTTATGGACATTCAACTCCACTCGTAGAGTGGATGGAAATCTAGTCGTGTATAAAAAGTCTATTGATACGGAGTCAAAAGTAAAAACTCAATTGAAATAAAAACGTTAAAAAAGCCGATTGGGGCAGTAACTAACACTCGAATCAAACCGAGCCAAATCTTAAAAATCGATTGAAATCGACTCGAAAGCAAACTGTCGAATGATAAAACTCGATTAGAAATGAGTCGAATGTAGAGAGTAAGTCTATACCGACTCCAATTTCCAGGCAAACGTGTTTGTTTTCTAAACAGTGGTATAACTTCGCAACGGTGTTAACAACACGCTCGTGTTTCCTTCCAGTTGTTTGATGCAGTTCTATTGTTTGCGACCTGTTACCTACATGGTGTTAAACAGTTAGAAGCAATTTATTAATAGGCACAGGCTAATTTACAATATACACTTAATCATCGAGTTTGTAAGTTAGTGGAATGGTGACAATGTTTAGAGCTGTCTGAAAGTGTCTTTCATGACTTAAAGACGATAGTTTGATAATTTTGCTCTAAAGGTCATATTGTTACGCAATATTTCTTGTGCCATTAACATTCACCAACTTTGTAATAGTGCTGAACGTCGCTCATCGAAAAACTAGGAAGATCAAATGAATTGTATCTTAAACAGGGGTTACTAAGTGGTCTTACTACTCTTATTTATTATATCAAATATTTTATACATCGTTTAAAAAACCAACAACAATAAAATCGTGATCCTATTTTTTCTGCTACTTCCCCTCACCCCACTCGACATAATTCACAATTTTTCAATCATAATCCGTAATTATTCACAGCGGATACAAATGCAGATCAGTCCAAATAAAAGCCTAAAGCCACATTACGGGGCGAATAAAAATTTATTACAAATATCAACTTGACGCAGAATCGGAGAATGCTCAGGAAAATCCAATAACCGAAATGAAACGACGGAAATTATTCGCGTAAAGCAGATTATTGCGAGCGAAGTCGGAGACGGCGAGTTGGCTAATGCGAAAATCGATGGAAACGATGTTTTATTTGACCTTGTTTGTAAGGACTTCAATTTTTTGCAATTTTTCAACAGGGCGATGAATGTGAAATTACATATTTGTACGTTTCCGCCATACCACTCAAAGCTTTTGGCAAAACTTTAGCATAGTTGTCATATTAATTTTGACACCCAGCAGTGGGATACTACAGGTTGTGGATAATGATGGTAAAAGACCGATGGATTTCGTCACCATTGTCTCTGTCATCAAAGGGTTGTGGTACAGTTGCAGAACCTATGGCTTGGCCTAATGCTGATACGACATCTTGCCCTCAATATTGGCGAAGATTTTCCGTTCGTCATTACAACATCACTGGTCTTCGGATGTTGTCATCCATAGTACAATGCTCTGTATACGTTTATTAGATTAATATCAACACACTCGTAATACCCGTACCACTTAGAGTTCAATCAATTTGTAAACCAATTGAGTTATTTAAACTTGTTTTTAAACTTCCTGGGCTCGAGACACAGTCCAGAGTATAACTAGCTGGTGCTCTTGATTGTTTTTGCAAAGATTAATATTATTGTATCTATCTTGTATTATTTAGATTAATTAATTTATTTGTATTTACAAACAAAATGTATTTAAGTATAATATCAGTCATCTGGTTAACATAACACAAGCATTAAGTTGCTTATCTTGGGACTGGAGGACGCTGTGTGGAATGTCCAAGGATATTTATTTAATTATTATTAAACCATATGGTTCAGAGGTATATGAAGCTGAAAGTACATAGTAGCTTAGATATTGATATTTAGGCATTTCAAAGTTATTTCAATCAAAGTTATTTTGGTAAAAAGTAAGAGGGAAACTGAATTTAAAACTTTGAAAAGTTAATAAGCTATTCAGTACAGCTCTGTGCCGGAGTGCATTCCTCCCACGCCCAACTTTCGATCTGATCTAATATCAATTACTGCAAACTCTTACTTTCTGTATTACCATCATTTTATGTACACCAATATTTATTACACAAAGTAATTATTAGTTTATCGTTAACAAACCACGCCTTTACACTTACGATCAAAGAAATTGAAACGTGCGTTTTTGACACATGATTGCTACAATCAAGTATTTTGTCTCAAATAACTATTTTTAGTGGAGTAATTTGAAATACTTTCTCTATTTAAATCAATATCTTTCACTCAATCCGTTTCAGATTTTGAACTAAGATAAATAAGTGACGAAACAAGTCGTGGCAAAATATCTAGTCTGGATTATTTTATCTCCTTTTACTTCAGTATAATATCGATTTGTTAATATTTTTGCACAACTATACCTGTATTGGAATTTCTTAAAAAAATGAGACCGTCACTTCATTATTTCATTACAAAAAACAAGTAGGTCTAAGTGACTGTGTTATTTCAGGATTATTACTAAACGAAATAGTGAACAATTCTTATATTTGACTAAAAGTACATGTGAAAGTCTTTTGTGAGGAACCGTTAAATCGATTTAATTAGACTCTTTTAAAACCTAAAAATCAGTGACAGAATCTTTATACACCAAGACAAACGTCGGTCAAATATCGCGATCTTATAAACTAGAGCTCAATCAGTTTATTAATAATAAAATAAAATATTATTCTAACGTATTAATTTCACGCCTGTTATGTCCTCATCTATCAGATCGATATCTAATCGGCTTTCACATCAATAGCCTTTTATAGCCTTTTATAGCCTTTTTATTAAGCAATCTTACTATCTAGTTTTACAAAATTAATTTTACTAATGACACCTTCAATCGTGATCACTTTGCTCTTCAGCATAGGCCTTTCACATCAATACTGTATAATTGAAAGCCTAGTGTCGTTAATTGTTAAACGAGGAGTTATTGAAACCACGGTAAAGCAATTTGTACCGAATTATAGATAAAGGTGAATTTAATTTTATGGTATAACAGTTGGCGTAGACTGCCTTTACGCATCAGTGTTGTACCTTTTCTATGAAATTTAAACTGAGACTTGGCATTAAGACAAATAACAGTAGATTCCTTATCGTCAAGTTTATTTTAATATTATAGTTTTTTTTTTAATTTGGTAAAATGACGCGGGCCATACCTTCGCATCAAAAACGTGGAGCATTTTTTTTATGAAATTTATAACACCAAAAACTAATTCAACAACACTCCACTAACTATTAATCAGAAACGTGTGAAGTGGATAAAACGAAGAGAAATGCTATCAAACTCACTAAGTAACCAAGAATGTTCCTAATGAATGTATCGCCTACTGGGCCAACATAAAACACAAATACTTGGTCAAAAGAGGGAACGAATAAATACGATTTGCTCAACTCTTCTCGAATGTGAGACTCGATTTATTTGGGGAGTCTGATTTTCCTTCTTCCACTACGTAAATCATTTACACAAGCGGGGTGCCCTGTTTGCTTGGCGCTTACACAGTTCGTTGCAGAAAGTGTGCATTTAACTGCGTATATAAAAATATATTGTGATGTAAACTTTGGAATGGGGTACCTACATTTTTTACTTTATATCGGCCTGATGCTAAAATGGTTTTTAAGCATTTATTTGCCTAGACAATACAACAAATAACAATTTAAATTGTTGATTTCGAGAATATCTTTAACTATAAAAATGTTAACATGAATTGTTGACTCTTGAAACAGTTATTACTCAAAAAACTTAGACCTATCTAATAATAATAATCATGGTAACTGTACATGATACATTACTTAACGTCTTATAGGTAATAGGTATGATGGCATATAAACCGACCTGTGTGTTGTAGCCTTACATAAAGTGGCTGCTGTAAGTAAGTTTAAAATGCTCGGAATTTGACACATTTCCCGTCCCGCAGTGTACAGCGCTGAAATCTTATTTGCCAATTTAAAGTCTGTTTTGCTAGAAAAATGTAGGCGATTTTCTTTCCCGGCTGCCAGTTTACGCTAAAATTGGTTTACAGTGATTTTGTTCGGTTACGTGGAACGATTGTAAAAATAAAAGCATACTTTGGAAACTTTTTCTAAATTAAATATTAGCTAATTCATATAAGCGACCAAAGATCTCATGGTTTTAGGGGTTTCTCAAGGTTGATTCAGACGGCGTAGTAAGTATGGCATTATAATATGTTAAATAGTAATTTAATATTAAAATATCTTGCATAATATGCGTCACGATTTCCCTAACTTTCCTGAAACATGAAAAGTCAGAAATCTGGTTTTCAAAACGATTGGATCAACACAGAAAGTTACAAACAGCAGTTCTTGTAAGATCGTGTTCGCCTGTCAATTACGTATTCTAGAAGAGTTTAGAATAATCTGGCAAAGTTTAAGGTATAGATTTAACAATAACCGAATGTAACAGAGAAAATGTTGCGCAACCTTGGTTTGATCATTTGACGAGTTTCGGCAACCAAATGTTTAATTAAAATTTGAATTTGAGGGTTTCAATGCTACAGAATTAATTTCGCATCAATTTCGGCGCGCGTGGTCGCAGATGTAACAAGCTGATGTTAATTAATTTATTATTGTAATCCACGGAAATTTTCACGTTTCGTTACAGAATACTACATAGGTACACAAAAAATGCAAGTTTTTCGTCTTCATAAAACGATATAAAAGTGCAATTTTGCTTATGAAACTAATGATTCTAATTACGTCAATCAAAGGTCCATAATCTACTGACTTACTAACTATGATGACTATACTGAGCTTTGTGGCACTATAGGCACATGCTATGTGGCTGTGTTCAATATAAAAGCCGTAAACCGTAAGTTAAATTATTCCAACATTTCCAACATGCAAATAAAAACCACGCCTTATAGCAATTCCAAATTCATCCCATAAAATGTGTTGCAAAAAGAAGTGCACTTTTGCAGTTTCACCCCTATCTTGCGACCTACCACGCGTTCGCAAGTATTAATTTACGATCCATTAATCGTCGCACGTCCCATATATCTTGGCCTGCTGAGTAATATTTAATCATTTTATTATTGCTTTCATAACTCAATCCGGATAAGCCGTGTGTGGTTAATATTTTTCAGCAAATTATGTATGGTAATTAGATGTTGTTTAAGATCTTAAAAAAGTCGATTAAACAACAAGGGTCTTATTCATAAAGATTTGTCAAATTAACATAGGTTTAAAAATGTTTTTTCTTGTTACTCCTATCTACGAGTATGGTAGAGACACTGTCATTGTGAGAAAGAAGACTATATCTGACCACAGATAAAATAATACATAGTATTATTTTATCAGTGATCTGACAAAGAATAAAACAAAACTGATTGATTGTTACACAAGACAGAAAGAACCACAATGTTATCACTGATAGAAATTGTTATTATTGTTTTATTAATTCAGAACCACAAAATAGCAGTCTGTTTTTGAGAAAGTCTTACTGTTATAGAGTATAGAAGCATCTACTGGCACGAACGTTTTAGGCCTAAGTTCAAAGTACCTTTATCAACCAGGTGAAGCATGTCCAAGCACTTCGCTTATCAGCAGAGTGACATGTCCATAGCATAGACGCAACCAACTACATGATAAATGTTTATCTTAGGCTGTTATAGACAAGGTATGGTTGAATGTGTAACTTGTTTTGAAGGGGAAATTAGGTCATGTTTTCAAACTAGACTGTAACATGAGCAAGTGACCTGATTTCCAATCGTCTCATACAAACATTAACCCACGGCGAGGATCGAACCACAACCTCCTACGTCTTGAGCGGGTTTTCGCCCACTGCGCCAGGAAGGGCGACAAAAGAGTAACAATACCAACAACACAGCCAGCAAATAACTAATCCATAACAAATTTAGATTCTTTCAGAAAGTATTCTCTATTTGAATCTGAAATGTGTATACATACATCCAGATCTAAGTTTTTTTTTTTGTATTTTAATTATCTATATTATTTTGCAGTTATAATGAATTGATAGTAACATTTCACATCATGATAGAAATAACAAAGTAGGTAGTATAATAAAATGATTCGCTGTGCGTATCGGGGGAATGTCGCAAAGTGGGCCGTTTATCACACGGACAGAACTATCTGAACTGAGACATGGGTGCTGGGTAACTTAGCGGTATCTGAGGATACTAAGGTCGTTCTAGTTTTGATCTGAAGGGCGTTGTTTCAATTATAAACATTTATAAACGCCTACACATTACTTACTTATTTTACAAAAAGTTCAAAAGAGATAATCTAAACTTTTAGCAACGATCTAGTGCTAATTGACCTATTTTTGGAAAGGCAATGTTAGGAAAGTATCGAAGAAACAAAAGAATTTTTTTTATCTAAAATTGAATTTTTTACTAATAAAATTGAAAAAATTCAATTTCATTACTTAGTTAGTTATAATTTGTTGTCTTTACCTTTTTCATTAAACAAAATTTACTAGAAGAATATAAAATTAATCTACCTTGCGTAAGATTATTATAAACTTGGGAATATTTTAAAATACCTTAAAGAAATATGTTGGTGAAAGAACTGAGTTGAAGGCGCAATGTGCTCTAATAGAAGCAATAACCTGAAGTTCAAGCTTTGAAGTTTATTGTCTTCCGTGCTTGTGTAACAGCGAGTAATCCGCGGTTAGGCGGCTGGGTTAGACCGCGAGCACACTGTTTGTATTTAAGACGGAGTGGAGGTTTTGTTACCACGTAAAAAAATCTTTAATTCTAAATCTAAAAGGATTATTTTTTGAATAAAATATGAAGCTTCAAAGTTTCTAGGTTTCCTAAAAAATAATAATGACGATTTTATTAATATTGGTCTAGTAATATTACTTTAACTAAAACGTCTTTAAAATCTGTTGCTATCTCTTTTCATAAAAGTAACAAGAAAAAATAATCTTGAAACCCTCTTTATATCCTTTATATTGTCAAATCTTTTTAAATAATGTAGTAACTCTTAGTATTTTTAGAAAGCCTTGTAGACACATCCTTTCTTGTTTACGAGCAGGCACGGAGGATTCGCGACACGTCTCTGTGCCGACACCTCCCAGATAATTGTCTATCTCCTGTCTCCAGTAAAAATCTAGAGTTATATAGTTTAGCTACAAGAGCGTTTTACCAACTAAAGAAGAGCAGTCTCAATAAAGCACCGGTTATGCAAACATCGTTCGTATGAGCAAGTGGCCTGATGACGGAGTAATAATGCTGAGTCTTTTAGTTATCTTTCTCACGGGATACATATAATAAATGATTTTTCTTCAGTTAGTTACCGACAATTTAGTATTATAATATTGGTACAAGATGATTTTTTCCGAGGGTTACGAGGTATCATAAGAATTTATTGTGGCTTTCAATCGAAAAATGCTTTTCAAGAGATGAATTACATAAACTATAGAGCAACAGTAATAGTACTATTTAATTACCAGAACATGATTTTCTAATTTTTTTTAAACAATTTTCTAATCTGCCCGCTATGACAACTGGCCACCATTTTAGAACAAACATGGCAGCTAACACTTATATCGAAGCTAATCTCACTGCATTCTATCAGCTGTATTATAAAGCTTTTATGACATCCATTGTCCATAGAGTTTAAGATTTAGCACCAGCTTTATTTGAAGGCTATTGTTATATACTACAGTCGTAAAGTCTTTGCTGTAATGGTTTTACGGTTATGTTTGTCAAGTTGAATGGCTTTCTTGACACCTCATATGGTAAAGGTAACACTTTATCTCAGAGGAAGTAAGACAGAGCGCTGTATATTCCTTCTCATTCATACTAGACTAGATGATGGCGTGTAAAATGTCCAAGGATATTAATTATTAGTATGTATGTATACGTTATTATTATTAACGACGCTCAAATTATTTCTATTTTTTTACACGAGAACAAGAAAATTCTACTTGTTTTTTTATAATGAATTCTTGTAAACAGTTGTGAATACCTAATTGCTTTACAAGAAATGGGAAAGTGACTACTTCTAGCTTGATTTCTCAGGTATAATCCGAAACGTGCTGGTCTCACTGTTGGCGTACAAATGACCCATATTCCTACGCCTATATATCTTGCTTTAAAACACGGTTTTATGATCTTTGTGTTCGTGACACGAAACATTTTGTAATATATCCCTTAAACATAAATTTTTGCCACTTATAACTTAAATTAGAGGTCCTTTTGTATACTTATCTATATCTTAATAAATGTTCACAACATTTTCTAAAGCATTACAAATATCAATAATATTTTTAAGAAATCCTTGGGTGCATTATGAACAATATTGCTGTTGTATGGTTTAGCATAATAAATATATCCTACAGAAAGTATAACTCACGTTCTTTTACGAAATTAGAATGAATTAATCACATGTGTTTTACAAATCACAAAACATTTGAAATTTACAACAGTCTTATAGCAAGCAGAAATACAATTTAAAAGTTACAACTTTATGTTGCCATTTAATCTCCTCACTATTCGAGTGAAGTGTTTTATCACTGAATTAAAATGTAATCTTTTGTCACTTCCATTCGATCGTCTTTTATTGCCGTCTCCAGGGTTTATGGAGATGACAGTGTTGCCCGGAAAAGAATTTACTTACTTTTACAGAATCATCAATCACATCAAAAGAACTAAGAACCGTCCATGGAAACATCCAATGAAGAAATATCGTGAGCTTTTCTACTCTTTTAACCAAATGACTGACCTTTTTAAACGAATCAATACTCAGCAGATGCGTTCATTTGCTCATACGAACGAACGAGATGCGGTCGAACCAGTGGAAAATACTATTTTTACAAGTCACTATTTCTGATTTCTTTAGAAATTTTCTAAGTCTCAAAGAAATCTCTATAGACGTTCGGAAATGAAAAGGTTATCAACTCATGTAAATACCATAATTATTTTGATGCCTTCATAAAACTTTATTGCAATGTAGAACGTAAATGGCAATCAAATTAGTTATTTGCACAGCACGCCCGCTAATACAATCTAGATAAAACTTGGATTCAATTTATAGCGATAATATCGGCATAGCACGTATTTACGATGGCCATTTATCTAGGAGAAATTGATGCCGCATGGATATAGTAACAAGCCTGTAACGTCTATGATCTATCAATCATTTTGTTTCCTAATTTCACATTGTAAGTAGAAAGTTGGGTGATTTGTTTTATGCTAGTTTGCTACCGACTTTGCTTTATACAATTTATTTAAAAGACAAAAATGGAATTTAGCGGATTTAAAAATATTAATAGGTACGCATTAACACAAGCTCTAGGTGTAGGAAAACATAAGAGAACCAGTTGGCTTTCTAATAATGGGTTTGCAAGTTATATATAATAATATGGTATGCTAACTTCTGCAAGATATGGGCATGTCATTGTGTCAAAATCGTGTCATAGATGTACAGATCCCAACTCCGAAAACCAAGACAACAACCACGGTTTGAGGCATTACTTTTTTTCGGTGATCCATCCTCGAAATTAAAATGTTCCACAAATAATAAAGTAGAGTCGTATAGGTTAGGAAGTAGAGTATTATAATTGTTACGTGTAGACTTACATAGGCTATTAATCTGTTTGGTACAGTACCGCCCTCTGGATTAATTGTACTGGCAACACCCACTGCGACTACGCTCTGAGCACTATGAGCTAATTTCTATTATTTAGCATTTTGCACTATTAATCTTCTTCGTTCAACAAGAGTGCTTTCTGTTCAAAGCTCACACTATCAAAAGGGGTTTTTGTATGTTTAGTAATTCCTAGATACAGTATTCCAGATTAGTAGGTATCGGATTGTGAAAATTCTTTAAAATCCTACGTTATTCCTGCATGCGATTCAATAATGATAATTGTAATACATCTGTGAATTCTCAAAAGACATGCTATGATTTCTCAAAATACGTGCATGCCTACAGGAGATTTTAGAGGACAATCTTCATTTCACAAATGCATTTACAACCAACGGTGGTAAATTTTTAAACCATTTTAACAACTAAGTTTAACTTAGGTAAAGTAATATTAAGTGGTCCGGTAAACTTGTGTTAATTTTTGCTGTGATCCGTCAAGTTGCAAACAAGTCTACACAAACTTCACGGTCCGGCCGTTAACTTTACGATTATCCACAAACTTGCTAATTAAACTTTTGAATTACTTTAACTTAGAGATAACTGGCCAACAAAAAACTAGAGTTGGCCACTTGCTCATACGAACGAACGAGCGGACTGGATGGACTATTTTTAAATAACTTAAATTTAAAATTATCTTAATAAAATGGTTCTGAAAATAGGTGATAGTGCTTAGTTCGGATGTTTCTTAAAACTGTTTTCAGTGACATTAAAAAAATAGTATAAACCAGCCGTTCTCAAGTTATGCACTTCTAAAACATTTCAATTCTATACAATAGAATATTCATTTAGTCTTAAACTGGACATTTGCTACCACATCAATATGGTTTTGTCCATTCGTACGCGGTTTGTATTGACAAACTCAATACGCTACCGCACGATAAAAGAGATAGCAAGAGAGAATTGAACTGATGTTCTTCCGTGTATGTGCAGTAATTCCTTCTGGGGTTTATAAAGGTGTATCCACAGATATAGGTAGACTGGCTAAAGCGGCTATATCTGCGTACATGACATCACACTTAATATTATAGGTGAAATTGCGTATGTAAGTGTGAACGTTTGTTACTCCTTCATGCTCAAACTCCCGTTTGAAAGTCGTCACTTCAGAACTTGGCAGAGTTTTGTTTAGAAAATATAATATGTGCGTGCGCATTTCCACGAGCTCTGTTGCTGTAGATAAAAAATTCTACTGATCTTGGCTGTTTTATCCTGGTATTTTTGTTCAAATTGTGCGTATGTCCACAGCTTTACAGGCATATATGTGTGCACAAACCGCAAGGCCAGTCGTTTTGGTGAGACTGCATTATTGAAGTGGAACGCAACTTATTGGCTGACAGAGACTTATTCAAGGACGTACAGGGGGAGGGGCAGTTAGACATACAATGTTTTCTTTCACACAAGTCGAACCAGCACTGACGTGAGATTATTGGGCATACATTTCATCGATTGAGGGTATAAGGTTGAAAGGTGAAATTATCTGCCTGTCCTATCTGTATGTATATTTGTGTGTGTAACAAACTTATCATTAATTTGGTCTTTAGCAAAGTATGATAAGTATTTCTCTGGTTGCAAGAACGCAATTAAGACTATATACCTAAAATCAGCAGTGGATGATTGATTGTTGATGAGCCATGCCATTGATAATGATGTTAATACAAGCTATATGATATGTGTTATACAATGTCGACATATTGGAGAGACTTTTCTCAAGACAATAACTCTCGAATCGTATAGGTATTTTTTTATTAAAAGGCCGAAGCACAAAATACTTCAAATAAAAATAACACGAGCTCCATTCAAAATGCAGTACATGAAAGCTCTCTTCAATTTGTTTCCGACCATCCTGCCATATTCCAGCGCCGGTGTATATAGTGGTATGTGACCACAAGTATACCGCTTTTGGTGAGACAGCATTATTGAACGAAGTGGCACAATACAGGGAGGTATTCTTATTACTGGGGCAATGAGATATGGATAATTAAATTATCTCTGCAAGTAGGTATCGTTTGCATTTTAGCTAGCATGTATGAATGAGGAATATTATTTGCTTGTGCATTAATGTGCCTATAGCGCTAAAAGTCATTGCACAAAGCCTCACCGTGAAAAGTGAACGAGGGAGGTATTTAACTCTGCAGCCTGGCGATACAAGGTACAAACAATCGCACCTCCAATATAAAGATAAAAGAGTGGATTTAGATGTCGCCAAAACTAAAACTAACTAATTGAAGATGAAGCCATCCTTTTCGATCGTTATGGGAATGTCAACATCTTTAGATACTTTAGTTTTACTTTTGGCGACATCTGTATAGCCACTGAATGCCACATCATTGTACTCGTATAACGCTGTCAAATAATATTGGGGGTTAGTCCGGCCCTGCTCATTCATGAGTGTAAATGATTGGTGACGATCTGATTGAATCGTGATATGACGGATGTCCAGTCATTTGTTGCGTCGACACGTTGCACGTATAAATCACGAGCACAGTACATTTATGCTGTGAAAATCTCCAATTAAATCATTGTGCGGATACTGTTGTGATATAAATGGCAATAATGATTTACAAAAACAAAAGTTCATTAACTTTATATCATTAAAACAGGACTTGAGAGATTATAAACAGCTTAACAAAAAGCTTTCATCGAAATAATTGCAAGTTTTAATAAAAAAAATGTAACACACTCAATAAATCGTAATCGTATAACAACTACACACACACTACGCACTACATAGTATATCAACTTTGTAGATATATTTTATTTAAACCATTATTGGTATTCGCATAAACATGCGCAAAAAATATCCTTTACCTATAGAAGGTGTAGACGTTCTTTACGATCGACCAATGAAAACAGTTCCCAAAGTACGTCCATAAATTAGTCCATAAGACAAAAACCACACAAAGAGCGTAGTAAACTTTATACAGTTTCAAGCTTCCGACAAAGGCAAACTTTCCAATAGAAAATTGCTATATTAATATCATTAAGATGAGACCGTCCGAGAAAGCTGAAGCGATACAAATGTAGTCATATCCTGTGCCTCGTTTGCATATAATAAAGAAACTGCTAAATTAATTAGTAACTAAAGCATAGTCGCCGATGGTATTTAAGTGGGTATAAAAGACGTATTTCAATTACCTTGCTAATAAGAGGTTTTCATTTAACTATTACGATATGGAAACTCTTAAACCATACAATCGCGATCTCCCTGGTAATACAGTCGCATTCATATTGCATTTTTAAAGAACAGTCGCCGAGTGAAGGATCTGTATTGAAAGAAGGCAATATCATGTTCAAACAAGGCAGAATCTCTACCATTAATTGCTGAATAGTCTCAATCGATTTTTAATCCTATATCTAAGCACGTATCGTTTAAAATGCTACTTACTGTGGTTAATGAGTGACTGGTTTTTGTCAGAGGTATTTCCTTTGCATCAGCGTTCATATTTCGGCAGGTAACGATCGATGAAAGTGCAATTTGAACATTCTCTCCGTTTCTTGTTTTTGACACGCGAATGTTTTCAAGAAATAAAACTAAATGAGGGTAATGATGGCATTTAACTCGCATGTACTATGTAAAATACTTTTTGTATTTTTTTGTATTGATTTTATTAAAATCTATAAATTTTGGACTAAGTTGTTTCACCATGAAAACATTCAGGGTACTCTTCAAACCGAAAACGATATGATATAGATGTAGTTAAGAGCAGATTCCATTTAGACCGAAATGAAAATGAAAAAGTTGTTTTCCAACACATTAACCACCTAGTAGATATATTATCTCCTGAAGTTACGACTAGAAAACAGGTACTACAGACGTAGTACCTACAACATGTTTTTTTGACAAGTCAGCGTGGATGTACCTTATTCAATCTTAAGGTTTTAAGAACCTTCAACTTCAGTTCAAGGCGGATCCTTAAAGCTTCAGTATTAAAAGCAACTGCCCCTTGAGAATTTCTCAAGGCTTTTTAGATGAGGACTACCTAGTAACAGTAATATTAAGTCCAAAGATATACAAAGTTTATGAAAAATTTGCTTCTTGGAAACACAATAAGTAAAAGAGATTTTAATTTGTAATTTGTTACTTTTTCGGAAAATTGTGGCTTTTAATTTCAGTTTTGTACAACCAAAAGGCGATCTCATTTATTTGTCTTGAAAAATGTTTTTGATACTGTAGATTTGCTTATCTGTAGGGTACGTGGCAAGAAATGTTCTACATTCCTTTAACATCATAAGGTATAAGTATACTCGAATATAAGGCTAGAATGAATGGCAGAAAGAAGGAAGCTTGGACTAAATTGTTGTCATTTTGACGTAGGTACCATAAACCAGCGAGCTTGTATGAAGAATGAGAGTCAAATATGCGATAGAGGTATGTCAGGATCGCAAGTTAAAAATCCGTTAACGCTGCCTATCTGTAAATAAGCCGTGAATTTATTTTATGTTATCTTTTCACAATGTTAATTCAAACTACATAACTTTTTTTCCTTTCTACTGTGAGAGAAACATGAAGTCTTAAATGTTCGTGGAAAATAAGAATTTTCAACATTCCCAACACAAAACACAACACGTCTTCTATTGTTGATGATACAAAACGAGGTGAAAACTATTCCAACTTAGGGAAGTTGTACTGAAATATTTCAGACTGTTACACCGTTCCACATTGGGATTGTATCAAATCGCTGGGATAAAGGTTTGGTCATTTTGTGGCAAAGAAATGGTATAATGATAATTTGTATGTGGTAGTCCATAGCAATATGGCGAATACTGCCGAGATAACCTACATATCAGTAGCGTAGACGGGATATCAAGAAAAATAACTTTAACATCCGTGATATTTTTCACGAGTACCTGTGTTATGTTGTCCAGGTTTTGTTTTCTATTTCTTCATAAAAAAATTAAAATAAAAACACAACGAATTTTTATATCCACAATTTTGAAAGAGCACTAATAAATAACACAGGAAACACAGCATTCGGTTTTCAACATAGAAAGTAATGTTTGTAAAAAAATATGGACGAAGGAACCAAAAGCTCCTTTTGAACAAAAATACTCTTTGGGCGATCTTGCTCCACTCTCGTAGAGTTCTCGAATTATATCTGTGTGATTTTCATTAGATATCGTAGAATAGAGTCAAACCTCTACGAGTAGTAGTACTTTTCAGACCAGTGACAACATCCAATCGCTACAACAATGACCGTACCTGTATAACCGATACACGGAACTTTTGGTAACTAGAGTCCCAAGGGCGCTATGATTTGACCGAGCTCCTCTGAACTTCCACTTGTTTACTCGACTTTCGGATAAATTATTGTTCTACCGTCATTTGTCTACCTTTTTATACCGTGCTGCAAAGAATGGCCGCATTGATTTTTTCTCTTTCAACAATGTAGAAAAATAAAGATAAAGAAATAGGGTCGTTCGTTCGTGTTTTCTTCGTGACATCAATTGTGATAGTTCCAGAAATAAAATAGACCTGTAAGACAGATTTTCATTCAAGCATTGATCTTAGTTCAAATCAAAATGGAAGTCGAAGGTTGTAGTTTGGAATCCGGCCGAGCATCAATGGATTTTTCATTTCGAAGAAATTATATATGCGCATTACTTAGAACATTAAGTCAACTGCTCTAAGGCGCATTAACACGAGCTCTGACTAAACGGTGAAGAAATACATCGCGAGAAATTTACTAACAGCGTCAGACTTTATAGTGTTATTCATACAAATAAAAATAAACTAGGCAATTTTAACAACTTTATAAAATGCTTACAGTCAGATTGATTTCATTCAGCGCTTATATTTTGACAAATAAAAATAAAATTGTTTGCCGCAAAGATAATCCTTTCAGAGCTCGAATATAAGTTTCGTAGACATGATGTCTGAACAAACAAACTTATCAGCACGTGCCAACAACATAGATATAGTGCCCAAACACGTATTATTAGTGTTGCGAGGATTTTCCGCACATGAAGGCTAACATTATGAATGAATGAATGAACGGAACCTTTATTAGCGGCCAGTTTCAATATCATTGACTATGGGAGACAGACATTTTTATTTTTTGAATAGAAGTAATGTCAAATATCCAACCACCAGCAAGCAAAATTAAAGATGGATATAATATTGAAACTGGACGTAAGCAAGCTGCAGAATTTCGAACTAGATTGATGCGAAAGGTCAACTAATAGATTTTTTTACACCACTAACTTTTTATGGCCCTAAAATCAGTCATTCGTAAGGCATTCTCCCAAGTTGGCGGTCCTGCGTCAAACTGCCATCGATTTCTACTTCTGGCTTCTTTCCAACCTCTTTTCTTTGCTAATATATTTGCGAAATGCTTTGACTTACTATTTGCGTGCTAGGTGTTCACTGGCGAGCTAGGACGAAACGACACAGGATTTAATTTTATATCAGCCTGGTTTATCAACTTTAAAAAGCCGGGACCGATATTAATAATATAATAATACGGTATAACGTACCTTCCGACACACGGCGATCCGCTGCTAGTCAGCCCCACGCGTATCAATCATTGTCTTTCCTGTGGATATGGCCGCCTAAGGAGAGAGGATGGATGAGGTGCTGGGCAGGCAAGATTGCCTCCAGACGCTGTAGAAATCATCTAGAAAAGTTGTGTACACCACCTTAGTTGCGTAACTAGAAATGCGGGCGTTACATCGGTAGTGGTAATAAAGGATGCGCTAGTCATGCTCGGTTATAACACGCTTTGTTCCACGAAATGGAATGGAATGTACAAATCCAAGGGAATAGGTCATTTCTATTCTTCCACGATACGCGGAAGTTTGTATGATAATGGAAAGACAACTCTAAGAGTAACTCACGAGGGATACCTCTATTTTACAGTCAAGTCACAAAAAATGACATTATTTCGTTGAATGAAACCTCAAGTAATAAAGCCGAATAATAAAGCCGATCGAACGCAATGACATTTGCTAATTAAAGTGTCAGATGTAATGGCAACCACAAAAGATTGTATGGGGTTGCCCCACGAATCTCGACTCCACACTACAAGTCTGCACATAATTAGCAGCTCGTTGGTTATTCACCAATCAATATGCAGGTACCGGGGGTTTATTAATCAACCGATAGTGTTGGGAAAATGTTGGATAAAAAGCCGGACTTTAAAACATTTTGCAGATGGAATATGATTGTCGGGACCTGCTACAATGGCTGATGTCAGTCTGAGTTTTATAGTGTCACATTGGTTCTACTCGTTTTTTATCCATTTCATTAAACGTTTCAGGCGTCATTGTTCAGAAATATTAGATGACCGTAATACATGTGATTAATATTATTGTGTGACATAACTTTGACAATAATATAATAAGTAGTATAGTAAGTATTAAGTAATATTGTTTTTGCTTTTTACTTGAACTTTAATTAGAGGACTGTAAAAAACACATTTGAACCTTGACTAGAATCATCAACACGGATTAATAGTTTCTGCTTCTACGACAGAAACATAAAAAGGAACATGATATTATTATGCACCATGCGTGCTATGTGCTCTCTGCAGGACTACAGACTGAAACTGAGACAGAGGGCACCCAAGTAAACGCGTTATTTACAGCCGGTAAATCAAAAAGCCGGTTATTTACCTATCGCTCTATAAGCTCAGACATGATGTACGGCCGCAGCCCACGAGACGCCCTCATCATTTAGCGCGGAACCGTTGCTTGCGGTGCGGGACAAATTGCCTGGCGGTTAGGGTTAAGTCATTGATTTTGACTAGAACTATACCTGGGAAGGGTTGAGTAGGTATTATGTAACTAATGGTATATAATATGTGTCATAAATAAAACCCTTGTCTATCCAAAAGGAGCATACAGATAATCTAAAAATTATATGAGTCAACTCATAAACCGAAATCAAGAGTCTTTCTTACATTTTGTTTAAATCATTAGCAAATTGTACCTACATGTTGCTGTAAATTGTATGTCGAATGGTGAAATACTTTAAGAAATTTTTAAACAATTTTGAAACGATATTTTAATAGTAGGTACCTATCTCGTGTTATTAAACACAGAAAGCCACATCACAGGTTTAATTAATGGGTAGATGGTATAACTGATGTACTATTTAAATTCCTCTTTTGTGGTAAGACAACCATTGTTTTCCCGTTTTCCATTTAATTTATTATGTGACGTCACCAACACGGAATTGTAACCTCTATAGGCATGTATGTAAGTCTGTACAAAGATCAGTTTTTTTTGTTTTAAGCATGAAGTAAATAGGTGGGTCATAATTAATAACTCACTATAATCAAATTAAAGAGTTGTGTGATAGATGTAAGTAAAAAAATTTAATGAAAAAATGAAATATGGGCAGCAGTAGACACAAGTAAGTTAACGTGGAAAAATTAAGTAAGTACTAACAACATTTAAATTATTTTAACTTTCAGTTTTACGCTCGTTAAACACACCCTTCATACTAACATAAAAAATAAAAAAGCTTGTTTTAAAAATCAATTAAATTGATTGATGAAGGGCAATCACTTTTTATAAATATCACAAAATACTTCACAGAAATTGCGAAATCTTCAATCAAACATTTTCACAAAATCAGCAGTATTTCTATGTTTTCTACACTGTGAATTTTCCATCACCTCCACCTGTGACGTCACAGCCGTACTATTGTACGATCTAATTAAAGCCCTTACGATGGTATGGGCTTGATTGGATTTTAAGGTGTCAGGGGTCGATTCAATGAAAGGGTTCTATCTATATGAGTTTTCAGTATTCAGAATATGAGCTTACTATTGTTCGAAAGGTATTTTAACTAGGCTTTTAGGCCTTTGATCTATTCTATCTATATAATATAAAATAAATAAATTAGGACAAGTAGCAAATATGTTTTACTTATTAACGTCTTCAAAATACCATTGCACACATTTACAACAGGGAAGTAATTTGAAATTCTGCAGTAATCAACAGAATGGTAAGTATCATATTCCTAGGCTAGTAAGTTGGGCGTGACAAAATATGGTTCACGTCTTGCCCGCACCCAGTCTATTCACTCTTTTATGAGCTGGCATCACTCCAAAGTAGCCATTTCAAATAATTTTAAAGAGGGCAACCCTGTGAATAGTTGCCGGCCACATGGTCTCGGAAAATGCGACTTTTTTTGACTTTTAATATACCTACCATGTTTCGTGCAGATTGGATTAACGGTTCTATAGTTAAGCCGAAATTTAAAACCAAAACGCAAAATCGCCGAAATTGCCACTCAAATATTTTTGTAGTAACTATACTACTACTAATTATCATAGTTTAATAGACATTATTCACAGGATATATAAGAGCAAGTTTCCTCAGCATGTTTTCTTTTATAATTAAATGCTTTTGCAGTGCCCATTATTACTTTCTGAAGCGAACTCTATTCATGTATAATAAGGTTGTGAATCCACGACTTTCAGACCAAAAGTCAAAGTAGGTAAAAACTCACCAGAGTAAACCACTCGCTCATACAAACACACATATTCTACTCTTCACACGGCTCTCATCATTGATGAAAATACAAAAGCAATTATTTTAATACTGATAGCGCCGCACAAAAACTTTCACCGAAGAAAAACGACTGACCCTACATGGAAGCAGCTGATGCTTATACAACATAGCTGAAGTAAGCATGACGTATGATCGTAATTAAGATCTTGCTGTGTCGTTTACGAGACAAATAAGTGTAAAGTACTACTAAAGGCCCGACGGTAAAGATTCTGCCGAATGGAATGGAAAGTCTAAGAAATAATGTTATAAAGTCGTGAGATTATTTCCGCTACATTATTATTATTAGAAGATAAAATGTAAATGCTACTTTTTCAAAAGTGAGGTTTTCATAAAAGGTAGCTAAAAAACACGCCTCTTCTATAGAGACAGACACCACAGATTTTACTTGCATAGGTCCTGCTTGCATACTCTACATACTACAATATGTTGGTTGACAAACATCATAGAAAGGTACATCTCATCATATAACTATAGTTCGAATATGACATTTCCAACCTGAACATGAAACAAAAAAAGCAGCTCAAAGTAAAGAATCAAGTTTGAAAAATGTAAATCTCTGCTGCAGAAAATCTTAACAAATACTTAGTTAAACTGCAGGATGCTTCGCTTTTTATTTTTAACATTTTATTTTGATTAAAAAACAGTGAAACAGTCTGCGAAGTTTCTCTTTAAGGCAATGTAAGTTTTTTTTGGAGAGCTCCTCATCCAGAGCTTTCTCGGCGGAGACGAAATATTCAGTATTATGTTGAACGTTCGTCTAGACTAGCTCACCACTACATTTTGGATCGCCGCATACTTCAATGTGCAACTTTATTTCTATACACACTTGTTAACTCCGGCTTAGGTGCTGGGCAGTGCCATGGATCTGTTAAGCCATCAAGTATGTTTTAAATCCATCTATCTATAAAAACATTAAGAATTTAATGATCATATAATACTCTTAATTCGGTAAACTTTCAGCACATGAGATCGTGTTATTTTTTCATAGAACTTACTCAACAAATTGACTGAACCCCGGCAACAGATTTCGTGGGCTCTCCACAAATTTTCTATAGTGCCTTACGCGAATAGGTTATGAGAGGGCTTGAATGGATCCCGACAAATCCAATAAAGAAGCGTGTCTTCAAGAAATTTATGTTATTGACCGGATTATGCCGAGTGACGTGTGAGAACCTTCTGGAGCACTCTAATAGCTTTGCAGACGAAAACCGTCGGTATCACCATTACTGTACAGTTTAATATGCCAGCTTCACATCGGGTGAGCGTAAGTAGAGCTGTTATACATCTAATTTGGTCAAGTAGAATAAGTCGCGTCCACTTGGCTTGAAACGAGATCGTAGGAGTGGCATATCTATGTCAGCACTATTTCTGCTTCTGTGACTTTGCCACCAGTATACTTAGACCCTTCGTCTTTTAGAAGTTCAGTTAACAAGTCCCAGTAGCTAGGCTCTATTTAAAATGGTGCGTTTATTGATTGTCCCGGCAAACACCTTTTCCGATGCGTCAGGCAAAGGGTGTTCTACATATTGCGTTAAACGGTTCCGTACAACGTCATGGCTGTGATTTATTGCTTTGCCAAGTTCGATATATCTGAAACTTTTGGCTTTTAGCTTGGTCGTATAAATCTATGGGTATTTCAATTCAGCCGAAGCTGAATGGAATTAGTTTTTTAGTACTTGCACGCATACGTAGACATAATTAAAGTCGCAATGTATTGTGACCACACCCTAGTGATTTATGTGAATACATATACGAAACAGGATCACGCACGACTATATTTTTATAGGCACTATCTCAGATCATTAGGCTTTTAAGACTACTTGAAGACGGCTAAGAGGTATTCAGACGCGAGACCAATACACACTCTTATTTGATTCATTTTCAGAACTAAGAATCTATACTTTTTTTCAGCCTTTCACTACTTATTTATTACCTTTTTACTGGTGTCCCTATGATGCTTCAATATACAGGTCACATGACAAACGAAAACATCTTTGTAGAACAGTACGTCCCATGAAGACATAGTTATGAACCAACAAATCCCAGGAGACGTCAACTAATCATGTAAATGTGTCCGAGCAATTAATTACAGTGACAAGACAGTTGTTCCGTGCCGTGTACAGAAAATTAATTTTACCCATGTGTACGCACATTTGAATAATGGCCTAGTGAGTATAAACAAAAGTCTGTTATACCTATTTCTTAGATGGTAGACGTATGGTATTCTTTGATGTCATTAGGCATCTTTAAATACTACTAGCACCACGTCCCGGCTTTGCACGGGTGTACTAATGAAACTAATGGGATTAAAAAAGCCTATAACCATCCCTAGGATTCCCTAGGGTTAAACAAATTAATCCTTAAATATAAGGAAGTTTTTTTTTTGCAGATTTGTATGGACAAACGTAAAATTATGTCATAGATCCACTCACTTTCATAATCATTTCAGTATTCGTAGTAAGTGAGCTTTATCCGAACGTAGCTATGTCCCATATAAAGACGATAACAAAACTTTAGCATCTGGTTCTCCATAAACCTGCGAGAAAGTGCCTAGGTATAAAATGCAAGGCGCACGATAGAAAATCGCTTTGTCCCGCAAATATCCAAAGGAAATCGAGGGTCGAAGCATAAGTTTCACTCCCAGCTTTGTTTAAAAGCACTTTTATCGGGACTTAGTTTATTAAAAGGAATCCAAGTTTCTAAGTAAGGACAAAGAACCACGTGCGGTTACGTGATGGAATAGACAACTATGATTAAGTGCTGAGGGTTTGAGTCCATGTGGTAAAAATACTATCCGACTTCACAATTTGACGATAATTATATGATATTTTTATAAAGAAAAGTGTCAGGCTAGTTGCTTTTTTTCAGTTTTCGGAAAAAGTTTGACCTATTCTAACCTATTCTAACCTATTCTAAGATACATACACAATGAGAATATACATATGTATAACAGTATTTTTGGGCCACTTTCTACTATCAAGAAATGACACGAAATCAAAGCTTGTAAAAATAGACGCACCGCAACGTAGTACTGCGACCATGGTTGTGTCCCAACCCTAAACCCCTATATATACCACTTGGGGACTTTTGTTCGATGGTTATTGCTTATGGTCATAGTTGTTTCGAGATGTTTATGATCAGTGTTATGACTGAGATTATGCTGACCACTGTAATTTTGATAAAACCCTCACAGGCCTGTACTTAGCAATAGTTCTGACGATTGGTTGAAATTTTGATGATACTGGTTGTAGTTATATAGTTTCCTTTTTAAATATTAAAAGTTAAAAAAAAAACTATGCTGAAACGCTACTTATTGTTAGTAATGTTTATCAATGACCTTATTTGACATTTGTCTTAATTGGTTTATACGCTCCAAAATATTTAATTAGCGTTTTAATATGAAGGATTTACGTTCTACAAAATTTTCGGAGCTTCATATAAAATCCATTCTGTTTTTATAAAATTATGTTTATAATTATATTTTTTATAAAATTATGTAATTTTGTTACACTTTAGTTACATTTAGAAACGATGAGACATAAATGTAACACTTGCCTTCCTCAGAAATACCGAAATATAAACAAATCAGAACCAAAGCTAATCCAACGATTCCCATACCGACAAAATACGAGTACATTATCAATTCGTATTTTTGTTCTCTTTCATCAGTCTTCCGGACATTTGGTTTATATATCTACAAGGCCGTAAATCTGTTCCTTTGATCGTCCCAGGGCTCTGGGGACACGGATAATCCGGTACAGGTGCAACTTCGGCAATTGATTGAGTGCGGTTTTGATTAATTTAAAACGGCTTTGCAATTTAATGTTAGAGATTAGAGGACTGATTATAACGATTAGCGGCACACCGCAACTATTTACTTTCAAAACTTGAGCTGTATTTATAATGCTTTTATTTGTTTACTCGCGCTTAACACATCGCACTTAAATTTACGTTTGGTCCTTTGTGTGAAAAGTATTACAAGGTATAGACAGAATTTGTGTCAAACATTTTAATAAGTCTTGTATGGTGTTATAAAGATATCATTTGTCAATATTTTATTAGGAAAGATAAAAAAATAAAAACTATTACACGAAAACGAATAGGTAGAATACATGCTTCAAATATGTTAGGCTTGTGTCAGTCATCGGTCTCTTCAGTCCAAAATCAAGAGGTTTAATTGCCCATCTTTTTTTAACAACAAGCTAATTTGACTATACGTGTACGTGTACGGGTACGTGTGACCATTTACATCATTGTAATTTAGGCGATAATAAACTGTGTTTCAAGAGCTTTAGACACTTTGCCAGATGACACACAACCTCGTTTCTTTCAAGCGAATGTGTAAGTATACAATTGATTCATATATCTTCACATTTACAAGCAAATCTGTCCCTTATCTTCCAAGCTATACAGTTGAGAGAGAGTTGAGGAAAATGTTTTTTTTTGTAAACTTTCGGCGTCGAATTACGAGTACTAGGGAGTGCCATTGGAAGTTCTAATGTGGTGCTTAGTTAGAAGAACGGTAAGATACTTCGCTAGTCGATTGGGACTTTGTTATTGTTTTTATGGTGCTACTTCTTCTCGGTACACTAGTTTCCCTTCTTTTAGAAGGGTTTTTTTAAGACTTTCGTTTTTTGTATGATTGTAAAAGTTTACATTTCTATTAAACAGATTGTACAAGGTGAAAAATGTTGATAGTTGCTTTGCATCGTTAAAAAATGACAGAAATTCCAAATATATTTAAGGTGAGAACACACAACATATCTTGCGAGTGACTGTACCACACCGACTAACAATCATCCTTTTTACCACCATAAACCTTCTACCAAAATAGAATCTACATTTCCACCGCAGTTCATTATTCGATCACCTGCAGGTACAGTAGACTGTCAAACTTAATACTCCCATTGAAGATGCAAATCATAAATCATCGTTCGTGAGAACGTATAATAGGGGAAATTGAAATTGGTCTCCAAGTTCAAGCGGCGAGGATTTATGCCCCTGCATTCAGGACATAGCTGAACAAGACACCTTAAAACGGTCTTTCTTCAAATCAAGCAGCGAAACTGCGGCCGTCATGTAGCGGTCTTAGAACCGTGTTCAGATGCTAGTTTTGGGAATAATTTCGGCCGCCCAATTGGGCGATAGTAAGAGGCTGGCAGTGGATGAAGGGCAGTGGCGAGGACTGTATCTAGAGCAAAAAGCTGTGGATGAAATCGGCCTACGGATGATGACGTTGATAATGATTTAAGGCTTTTTAGGCTATATACCATCAACGTCAGTTTTATTAGTTAGTTAACTTTCATATAAGTACATAAAATCGTGCTTCTTTCCCGAAGGGGTAAAAGGGACAACTGATTGCCACTTGTTCCTGACTTGACTCTTAATCTTTCATTACATCATTACACTCATCATACAAAGCCAATTTAACCTAAACTTTTTTTAAGGCTTGTAGATGAAGTACTAATAAAAATGAGTTTCATCCTTCATGAATAAATTAACAAAGATCCATCGATCATCATTATGACGATCGCTACACCGGCCACGTCACATCAGAAGCCACGGAAAACAAGACTTTAATAAATCTTCTAGTATCACAGTATATCTTATTTACAATTATGTGCTAATACCGGGTTCTGTGTGTAGCCAACAAATCATAGGCTTCCATTCTGTAAGGGCAATGCCATAAACAATGCGTAGGGCCATGACCAGACCTGTTAAGAAGTATCTAGTTTGGACTGTTCCACTTATATGCACTGCAACCCTCCCTTGAACGAAAGGGCCGAGATTGGAATAGGGTCCCGAATCCAGATGTAGTCCAACGTCAGAACCTATTTCAAGCTAGACTTAAACATACGAGATGTCGTGAAAGAAAGATAAAGTAATTTCTCTTTATAATATTAGTATAGATATATATATTATGCTCAATAATTACGAGCGTGCCGATAGCAGGCGACGAAAGTCTGAACCATCCGTCCACGTCTAGTTGCCTGTTGTCTCACCTCACGAGCTATCATTCACACTGTTCTCCTTCTCTCCACGATAATTTACCGATATGTTTTTTCATTCGCTTCTCTGTGGTGTAAACAGAAGCTGTAACGATTCGATCATGCTAATATTTTAATAAAGTTTTAGTATTTTTTATCAACTCCCTGTTCTAACACTAATGACTACACACACTGTTTCCTTTCTCATTTTCATATAACTATTCGTAATTACCGCACTCACTCGTTTCACACGCCTATCATTTACACAGTCAATTACAAAAAACTCAAAAAATAAAATTATTCAGTTACTTGACCGCAGTTTTAGCACAGTTTTAGGGCCGATTCAAAAATGAAGTGGGTTGAGATTAAACTAAACTTACTATTTGGTTACGGCTTCTTGGTACACGTTTTACGATCACAAAATTAGCTTCGCATTTATTTGGAAGTCTCTCACACCTTGGAACACACATAATAGTAGACTGGGAGACGCAAGGATAATTTGCGATTTGCGCCGCACCATAGTTCCACTTTCACCGAGATGTGGAAACCTAGTCACGAGATATGATATGAGATGTTCCATTGACATTTTTGTGTGCTACTTCTAAGTGGTTATTGTTTTATTGAATGCGTAATCGTACTTAATCCAAGAGTGTCCAAGGATATTTATTTATTTATTTTTTGTAAGCATGGAAATTACCAGACCATGGAATTTCGCATGGAGTTTGCCTTAAGCGTTTATAGCTCATGTCACAGAGTCACACACAGTTCATGTTTTACCCAAAGGAAACTCAATCATTAATTCCCTCCATTCAGTTCACGGGATTCGGTCCAATGATTTTCAAAATCAAGATGCTAAAGCACTTAACCGGACAGTTTCCAAGTACGAATAAATCAGAATAATGTAAACAAGTTCTAGTTCGCGGAACTAGTCCTGCGACCTTCATAGATACTTCACTAAAAGCCCAGTAACTCACCGTGAATGAGCCCTATCAGCTTTCGCTACAAATCGCCCGTGTCCACACAATTCACCGTGCTCCTGTATCAAACAGCTTTCCTAAAGGCCAGATACACTGGTGAAAACGGTGGAAATTCCGCTTTCTCCATAAATGATTGTTACAAAGAATTTTACACGGCACCTAATATTTAACCTCTAGACTTATATCTATTTTACTATGAATACGAAGCGCTCGTGGCGAAACTTCAGTCTAATTTTTAAACTTTCGCGATCTGAAGTCAGAACACATTATAAAACATAGGTACTTACTTATGCAAACTGGTATTTATCAGCATTTATTTTTTTCCTTTAATTAAGCCTGACGTTGATCGCGGTAAGATTGAAAGAATTAAAGTTATAAATACCATATGTTTGTTTGTATATACAAACATTATGCAAACGGGTATTTGTCGGGAATTTTTAATATTTAAGCTACTTTTAACTATCCGTGATTTTGCTTATTGACTTCCAAAAAAGAGGACGTCTATATATATACAATACATACTATGTTTTGTAAAATTTTTACTAACGAATCACCTAGCATTGTATACTTGTATAGTCTTAGCAGATGTATATATATTGTATAGCCATGCAACTATTGCGAACTCGTATAAGTGGTCCATAAATTACAGTAAGCACGTTGCTGAGTCCCTACCTCCTTGTCTTGGGAACAGCCGAAATTCATTGAACAAGTTGGTCATTTCCACTATTTATTAGATTTAGTGGTTCAAGATACTTTGGTATTCCTCTAGCGAACACACAATGAAGCGTGAATTATTGCAGTGCGACCAATGTACGGTAGACATATTCTCGCAAATATTTTTACACATGCAAATTATGCTAATTGAAAAGTGAAGTAAGTTGTAGTAAAAACGAGTTTATAAAAAGAACATGGTTTTGGAAAAGTTCAGGTATACTTATGTTTTTTGCAAACAATTAATAAATAATGCTGCCAGCACAAGAAACAATATACAATATAAACTCTACTTCATGTTAGTATTACAATAAACATAAGATTTATTTCTCTCATCCTTAAAAATTTTTTTTAGTTATTATCAATTAGGTGAGAACATAATCATGAATTTATAGATATAATTACATTATGACGATTTCATTTTACCTAAAAGTGATTAATATTTCACGATACGCCTGAAATTAGGCAGTTTATCATAAAATACGTCTTCAATTTCCTTGGTCAAGTGCGGGTCAAGTCATTTAGGATCTTAAGAACTTATAATTAAGTTGCTAATTGTTTAATGGCGCAGCTATTCCCAGGAGCTCCGTAATGGGTGATATTAATTTCATTAATTGGAAATGTTTTAACAGTCTCATTCAATATTTTAGGGAAAAAATTTGATTTTACTTTGGTTTGTGCCTTTTTGTTACGACAGGGCGAAGTTTAATGCATATTATGGGCAGTGATTTAAATCGTTAGAGGTTTTCAAATCATAATACAGTAAGATCACATAGCACTTAATAAAGATAAATTAATTTTGTCTACTCGTATATCTTGTTGACTGGTCACCAAATAAAATGAAACAGATCCTAGAGAGTGTAAACTGGCAACTTTTGGAAAATACATTACTTTAATAGTAGAATCTAAGGAAAGTAACTAATAAGCTTGATCTTTTACTTTTTATCTACAATCAACATACTCTTCAAATATACTTAGCTTATCAGCAAGAAACAAAATTCATAAATAACTATAACTTTGACGTCATTATACGCAAATAACAACAATATTTTCGTATCACTATCAGCTATTGGCCACTATTTTTATCGCAATTCTGGGAGTGCCCATTGATCTCAGTAGCTTGAATTGATTACAAACTGATAAATCAATGACTACACGAGATGGCTCACGTACACAAAGTATCATCATCCGCATCCCGATCTCTCCTAGGTTCTGGCTAGGCTTCCCTTTATTCTTGGTACTTTACACTAACTCGTATACACTCAATAAATGAAAAAGAAAAAATTCGAATCAAGAGTCGATGTTGACAATATCAAGGATTATATGTTCAGCGACTACAAATAAAAAATAAAATATTGAAAGAATAAAATAAATAAAGAATAAAAACTATACTCTGGCTACTGATCATAGTTTTAAGGGCGTCTAAAGACCCCCGACAGGACTCAGAATGCAACGTTCCCTAAGGAGCACGGTAGAACTGAGAGGTCAACTCTAAAACTTTACTCAGAATGTCACTTCACTTCAACGTTCTACCAAGCACGACGCTTTACCACTAGCACTTGAGTTTAACGTCTGTGTAGCAGATTCAGCGTCAATAGTAATGTAATGCCGAATAGGCATCTACGTCGGCATGCTCCATCATCGGTTGACAAATGTGTCAATTGGAGGCACCGGACGTAGGGTCGGGCTCCGATAAATCGCTCTTGTCAGCCCTGACCCTGGCGTAGGGCTGAGCCGGAGCTCTTTAGACTTGATTGATATGTTACATTTGCTGGGCTGTAAAACATCACGGCTTTCTGGAAACGAAATTCTGATGTTTCTATTTAGAAAGGAATAGACTTGTAACAACTTCTTAACATCTTAGATATTTAGGAACTGAAGATATTTTGAAGATGTAGTAGAATAAGATAGAGGACTAAAATTAAATTAAGAGTTAAGATTGGGTAATGTTAATGGGGTCACCCAAACATACTGCGCAACAATCGTCATAATTCATAAGTTTTTGACAAAAATTAATATAAGTTGGAGAAATAACTATTATAAAGTAAAATATTAATGGGATATTTACTATTATTCGTGTATTATTAATTTCCCGAAATTTTGGCACAGTTGCATGCGCCATGATCACGGTAAACTGGATGTTTTAAGCTAAGGCCAAACCTGCGCGACCAAAGCGACTGCGAAGCGGGAGCGTCTACCGCGCGACGGATTTACCATATAACCCGTCCCGCGATGCGGTCGCGTAGGTAGGTATGCAAAGCGCCATAGATGTATATGGGTAGCGTCCGCCGCGCGGTAGACGCTCCCGCTTCGCAGTCGCTTTGGTCGCGCAGGTTTGGCCTTAGCTTAAGTGTTTACAATGTTATGAACATTGTAAACACTAAAACATCCACTATAATATTATTTAAAATTTTGCCGGACCCTGCTTTCAACTTTGTTAAGCCATGATGGAGGCCTTTACTGTAAATTTGAATTAGCCAATATTTTTAAATAATGTTTAAACATGTATGACTCCTTATGATCATTTAGCGATTAGATTATTTTTAAAAGTCGTGTAAAATTAATCAAAGTCCTTAATTTAAACTCAATTTCTTACGTGACAGCCCTGACAGTGTTCCATCAGACATCACAGGGATGTCTCGGGACCATTACGATACATAACGGATGTGAACTGAAGGGAGCGAAGCGAGTGTTCGCACGATTATGATGACTCGCAGACTGTGACACGTATACCACTTCTCGTTACACCCATACCTATATACGTCCGACATGGGTAAAATCAAAGAAAAAGCTTACAAAATTCTGTAGGTACATAATATTTGTGCAGTCCTACTATTTTAACGCAAAAGTTTGTTGCTCCTTCGCTACTGAACTGATTTGGTTTGAACTTTGAATTCAAATAGTTTGTGACCTGGAATAACACATATGTTACTTGTTATCAAGGTAGAGCCAAGCGAGCGAAGCGGACGAGTAAAGTATTAAATTAGCTATTACATATTAATTTTTTTGCATTTCTATAGGTAAACCTAATAAAAACCTAAGAGTATATCGTTTAGGTACATATACATCAAGACACCACAGACTTGTCACAAAACCACCTTCAAACCTCTCGATGCCTACTGGTTGTAACCAGTTGACCAGACAATGACACTTTTTGCAAGTTCTAGTTTCGAATTTCTTCAGGATTACCAACCAGACGACTAGCAAAAACTTTATATCGAGAATATCGATGTGCTTCATTTAACAATCTTACCAAAACTGGGGTTTCACTTTTGCCAAAGAAATACGAACCTGAAACAAAAAGTAAGGTTAGAAATGAACCGAAAATGGTGACTAAAATTAATGAAACATTTTTGACGAAAATAGTGACGAAATGCATGAAGCTATCTTAGATAGATAAAATAACAAAAGCGATCACGTAGAAATTTTATACAATTTATTCAATAAGGTATTATTATGCAGCACCACTTTGACAAGTTACGTTCTTAAAACTAGGGGGTTCCATTGCCCGTTCCAAGGCTAGTAGATAGTTCCTATATGCTAGAGAACAACTCTGACGACTAAAAACCAGTTGAGGTGAGCTATCTAAGATCGGTTGAAACGATACATAGATAGCTCCACTGAATTTTCCTAAATTAAAATAGACAGATTCTTGAACAATGGCGATAGTATTGGTACACCATATCAAATGTTTTAAACAGAACTTGGCCTGAACAGTCAAGTTACAAAAAGTTCATAAGTGACAATCCTTCAAGTTAAGTAGAACACAGTGGAGTTGTAAAGTCAGAAACTGTGTTACGCGATACCCCGGCAGTCCACTAATGAGTTAAAAGCATAACTTCCTAGGATACTAACTATAGTAGGCACTCAACTAATTTGAAGCACTACATTAAAACTAATTCTACTTAACTGAAGTAATACACCTGATAAGCGAACGTGATATTTTTACATTTATCTGACATGTGCGTCTTGAAAAAGAAATAAAACTCTCTCTGTATTGAAAGAGAGTTAAAAAATAATTGAAGGTTCTTTAAAAAAAAAAAGCTTCTAATTTCCTAAGTTTCAATATCTAACTTTATGGTTCAATAGATTGGACTCTAATAAGGCAAGATCTTAAAGAATTGATTTCATTAGAATATAATATGATATAACGTTATTCTGATTAAAATCATGATTGAAACGACGAATATCTGTCAGCGAAGGTGATAAGTACGCGTTTAGTCAAAATTTACAGTGACCATCAAGATTTTTATAGTCTTTTAGGAAACGAATTAGAATTGAATCCAAAACAGACAATAAAATATCAATGATAGTCGAAATTTATATGAGAACAAGCCATATCATCTAACATGTCTGAGCTGGCAACTATAAAAAGTTTATGGCAAGTATCATTTTTCAATGACATTATAAATACGTAATCAAAAATAAATATCATTGAAAAACCTCAGAAACCGCATCTAAGGTAATGTGAGTGGGATGTGGTAAAGCACAGCTCTCACTGAAGCAGAGCAGGCATAGACCGACAAATCTACCCTAGTCATCAACCCAATGCCTCAAATTTACCATGGGTCCCACCCAAGGTAAATTAGGGGGTTGATGTCTAAAATGGCCCCATCGTGGTTTGACTTTTAAGAGGGTAGTAGAAGGCTAAACCTGCCCCCATAAGTCAAACCACATCGGGGCGTTTTCACCCACTTTGAGAGTCTACTTGAAATTATTATTTTTGTAAACTAGTCAATGCTACGCGCGTTGCACTTTTGTGAACACTGCGCTTAACATTTTCTCATTCTAATAAGTCTATTAAAATACATGTTACAAGCTAAAAAAGTGCGATGAAAGAATTATGACCATATTCCACTATCAATAAATTTATATTAAAAGTTGTTATTGATAGAAAAACTAATAATCATTTAATAATAAGAAGTTTTCTCATTTAGTGTAAATGACATTAGACAGATATTAAACGTAGGTATGATATACTCACAACTTCCTCCTTGTACAAGTAAATCACCCGTATAATAGTATTTATTTATCTTTACAAATAATCTTTACATACCTACTTCCTTATTTTACAGTCTCCTACATTTTTCTAGATTTTTAGATAGGATAAGAAACAACGTAGTAAAATGTTTTATGACTTTGTTTTTGCAGGACCAATTTCGTCAAAAATAAACGAAGATCACACCACAATAATTGTAATAATAAGAAGAATAACCAGTAATTTGTGTGACAACAAAACAACTATGTGGTAGCAAGTTATCTTCTGCATAATATTATGACCGCCATCGCCAGACTCAGCACAATAATTTGTCCCGGCAACATTCCCGGGAATATAATAAAGAATGAGTGCTACTATGACCTACAGACAAAACATCGTAATAATATAATACGTTGTATAATATTATTATATTCTACGTCGAGTTCGTAAAATATTTTCCTGTTAACAGAGCGGAAAATATAATACTTTTTGTTTGTTTTTGGACCGCCTTAATGGAATGGACCCTGGAAGAGCCATGGGACGGTTGTTTTTCTAATACCCTTTCTATTAGATTTAATAAAGGGGACAGGTATTATGTGGGTGAGTGGTCATCCCACTTAATTTTTTTACCTATATTAAAAATAAAGGTATTTTTAATCCATCCTTAGTATAAAAAAACTTAACATGATCTAATTCCAAAAACACAAAATCAAATCAGGATTACTATATTTTCTCAAAACCTTTTAAATAAGCTGCACAAAATCATTGACAGTGAAAATGAAGTTGAACATACAGTTTTTGGTCAGGAATCCTGTTACACAAACTATTTTTTATTCCGAATGTTTACGGTTCACGAAATTGAATCTATCGCCGCGACACGACGCGTTTTGGGGAAAAAGTATATTCGTACTTTCAATGCTGCCAACAAATAATAGTGACGTTTTAAATATCGGTTGATATACTTTTTTGAGCGTGACTCGGCCAGCCTCTCCCTGAATGATGGAGCTTTGCACTATTTGCTATCCTTTTAGACGAATTCTATGAAATTAACTGATTATCTTGCATAGTTCCTGCATAAAATGTAGCTTACGCATACCAGAATAATTTTCTATTTGTACGATTATTTTTAAAATGGGATCATAGTTCTAGGGATCATACAAAAAAAATACAGAATAGATAAAATCAAATTGCTACGATCAAAATGACCGAAAACCTCAAGATAACTTCAAGCTTCAAGTAACAGCATAAAGTTGAAAGTTACGAGTACTTTAAATATCCCTTGACCGTGTCTTGGTCCCTCGAAAACTGCTGTTTGAATAACTTTAGGACATCCGCAATTGTGCCAGTGGGTACTTGAGTAGTAATGAGCTAGTAGACTAGTAATGAGCATAGAGTAGACAGAGTTTGAGTGATATATAATTTTTGTGGCCAGATAAAATTAATAAAGGCACCCGCGGGAGTGAGTATCGACATTCACTCAGATCTTCAAGCATACAAGCATCTGTCCGCGGTCTTGCTCTCGTGGTACCTGGACAAAATTATACTATGTGTTATTCCATGTCATAAGACAATGGAATACGTTTCAGCTATTTTTGTTCAAAGTTTTTGCATGAAAAAGTAAAAAACATCCCTCCACCCACACAGCATCCTTATACGAGCTTTCGCATTGAAAAGATTAAAAGGATTTTTAAAAGCTCATTTCAACGTGTCACGCTCCACTTAGACCACCAGTGTTGGCGCGCAAATCAATCGATCATGGCGATTGTCGATACACCGGCTCTCAAACTATAAATCGATAGCTCAATATCAACACGATCACACGATGGTGATAGGGTGATAGGCCCTATCACCAGTGTACCGTAGTATTGAATATCATCCTTGATTCTGTGATACAGAGTCAAGTATTACTAATGTACGAGATCCATTCTAGCGCCGCCCCGGTAACTTGCATGTACTAATAATTTCATACAACTGAAATACTTGACCGTTAGCGAGGATAGTTAACTATACGAGTACAATTCAATACATTTATTCTGTTCTATATTACAATAAACATTTTATTTTAAGATGAAATATCGCTCGCCATAAAATTACTATGAGACATCACACATGGTTAGATATTTTTGATCTGATAATGGAGTTAATATAATTATGGGTTATTTTAAATACTGTAACGTGCATAAGCAACAACAGGCGAAACAACTTGTAAATTTTGAAATCTGAAAATGTGTCTGGACTTGATTTTTAAGTTGGCATTACACTTTACTCTGACAAATTGACTTAACTCACACTTGCGATGTCAATCAAATTCTGTAAAACAAATTACACGTTCTGAGATCGCAAAGGGCAGTAAAATGGAACCAGCTTCGATTTTTCGACCCAGTTGCCATCCACAGTTATTTCGGAACGAGGTTTACGATAATTTTACAAGTGTTCTTAATTAAAGATTCGCAATAAAATGAACGGATTATATCGTAAACTATTTCAGTTTATTATTTTGTAAGATGCTTGCAGCATGAAAAACTACTTAATTTAGTTGTGAAGACTTGGTATAAAATTAGTCATAAATCCAAAAAATACGATTTCTTTTTCAGTATTTTCAGTACTTATAAAGAATTTGGTTTTTTTTTCGGTATGGTAGACCTTGGTAAAAACCACGAGTACGAATACTCGTAAGTAAATAGTAAGCTATGATCTAGATCAGAACATTCAGGTACTTAAAAGTTTGAAAACCATCGTTATACAATTGCTATTGTACTGCATACGACCACTACTTTATGAAACATCAATTGATCTATGCTAGCCGCAAAACTGTGTCATACGATAACCAAACGATATGTATACAATGTGGAGACAGTTCCAATTAACAGGGTAAGTTCAGAGATGTGCTTCTAAGAATATCCACTTGTGTAGTTTAGACTATTATTAGTTAATAGACTTTTAGGTAAAATCGATTATCCAGACTTTATAATACTATTTTAGCCAAAACTACACCGAAGTGTAGCAAATTAAAATTTAGTAAATGAAGATGTTTTTGAAAATGCCAACGAGTGGAACAAATTGGTGGAACTAAAGTGGAAATGCATTTGTTGTTAAATAAGTATATAGAACATAATTCAGATATTTGTGATATTTGGAGTTTTCCCTTATGAGATTGAGTAGTTTAGTAGGAACTTTAGTATTTTTTAAATTTTCGCGATAACAATCCATTCAATAGATGTTCTTCAATATTTAGAGACGAAAAAGCAATAAACAGGTACCTACATAGATAAACGAAATCGGATACGGTGATCACTTAAATTCGAACATAGAAGGGCCATTTCCCTAATTAGATTCGTTGTCAGCAAAGTACTGTCCCACGGTATGAGGTAACCAGCACGACCATGTTTAATTCATAGCGCATCATACAAAAGAGCAGAACGGAATGTTAACATTTTGGTTCCTGAATTTGAAGTTTAAAAAACAATAGCAGCCGTATTAGCGTTAGAATTACAAGGAGCAGTATTTAACATTATTACTATTAGAGAATCTAACCTTAGAGAAAGCAAAACAGATGCAATTTTGTCAAAAATAGCATACACGCCACAGGAATGGCATGCCACTTGTAATACCAAAGAGGCGGAAACAGACGGGAACGCGATTAATTCGAGTCTACTTGAAAGCGGTGATGAAAAGAGGGTTATTTTGTTCTTGCCTGTACTAAACTTGGGCCTACGTCAGTTTTTGGTTTAATAATCTGGCTGACTTTTGAAACGTGTATTATTATAGGTAGTTTAATTATCATCAGTGCTAAATCAGTGAATAATCGGATATCAAGCATTTATGCTTGTTATAAAACTTATGATCTTTTTAGACTCCGCGACGAGACAATTTCTAGTGAATGTTGTCTTATTGTATTCACATTTTCTTCGACCATATATGGACATTTTACATAACCTTCAACCAAACAGATGGATGGATGATTTGGTAAAGGCCGTAGGTTCACGGTAGCTGGTCGCTTCCAACCGGAAATCTATGACCAGCAGTGGACGTCGTACGGCTGAAATAATGATGAGATAATGATTTGTGTAATATTGCGGTCACCGGTTTTAAGAAACTGGGAAGACCAAAGTGCAGACGCATCGTAAAAGCTTAGTGGAACGACATTCAGCAACCGAACATTTGCGCAACTTTGTCATTTTGTTTTACTATTTTCATGATAGTTAATTATTTAATTAGATTAACTGTCAATTTTCAAATAACTTTCAAATATTTAATGGATTGCGTTTCGAAATTTAAAGAACTCTGCATTGCCTTTGTTTTGAAATTTTGTTTTATTTAGCTTGCCCGGTTTGATGTTCAGTTATTTGGTTCAAAAGTAATTGAAATTGCATTATTACTTATGTGATTTTGGTCGTCTACGACCTCAGAGAGTGTCACAGCTCTAAGTCTAGATACAGAGTACCTATATGTTGAGAAAAAAACAAGAAGTATCAGAACAGTTCTCAAGTATTTGTTGAGTTAATTTAGAGTGTGCTGGCATCAAATTAGATACTCGACTTCGAATTCTTACAAGTATCTCGCGTAGAGATGTCGTAAAGAAGTCTAATCTTAATTAAAAAGGCCGTAATCATCAACAACTTCTATTATTAGACATGAAATGAGCATCAATAAACTCAATCAGTAGGTAACACATATCGTCCTTATAGTCCGTGTGTATTGTATCGATGAAGAATTTTATTGAAGAATAAGAAATACCTAAATAGTAACGTTAATGATTTAGGTTCGTTCGTTCGTATGAGCAAGTGGGCAACTCTGGTGACGTAGTACTGGTACTTACCTACCTATAGTATCAGGGGGCAATCTGAACTACGAGCTACGCTTAATGAGACGCTGCATTGCCTGGAACATAGTTGAGATGGAAAGGAGCTGTCTAAGCCGTGGGTTACTTCACGAAAATTTCCCTACACCGTTTATAACTAATGTCAATCAGCATATTTTTTTGAAAACGAAGGCATTTATACCTGCGGCTTTTGAGTCGAAGTACTTACTTTCTAACTATAGCCAACACGGTCATTTGAGCAATTGGCGCTAAAGCGTTGTCAGGTAAGGACCAGAAAATGCTTCAAATTTCAAAATACCTCCCTTCATAATAACGTGTGCCTGGTAGATCGTAAATTTTTATATGAACGTGTAACATGTCGCTGTGTCATCGCGCACGTGCGTCAAAATGGCGGGAAACGTTATTTTTGGCGGGAAACATTGCGTGACAGACCTGCCAACGAAGTATCTGAGGTGTACAGCACGCACGATTTGAAAACGTGTTTGCAAACATACGATAAGCTGACGTGTGGATTATGTGACGGTTTTTATTGTTGGTTCCGTTTGTGGTGCAAATTTGCCGGGAACAATTTGTTGGTTGAAGTGTCAGGTTAATTGTTTTCAGTTCAAATTACTGTGTGATATTGATCACACTTGTCGGATTCAATGCAAAGAGACCTGTTTTATAAACAAAGGCTCTTTAACTTATAAATGCTTATAATTACAATCAAAGATACCCCCATCGACGTTTAAAAATGTTGTAAAAGCTAATCTAAAAACATGATTAGCTCTTACAAAAAGTATATTAAGTAAGTACCTACAATGTATAAGTCACTAACCTTAATGTAGTGGAAAGCTATCACGCCCTTGTAACAAGTGAGGTACCTATTCGAAAGGGCTTGCAAATAAAATTCAAGGCGACATTTTATGTCCGCCATGCTAGCGAGTAGTGGTTCACTCCTTTTAGGGAAGCAGGCCGGCTGTTGTCACGTTTAGCTCTTCGCAGAAACTGGTGCTTCCAGCGGTAGAAAATATTTTTATCTTAGATTCCGAATCTGCTAAAATAAGGTATGTTTATGAATAATTATGAAGTTACGAGACGTAATCAGCATTTGAGTTTTTTAATAGATATTAAAAAGGATTCTTATCAGTACGTATTTATATCAATTTAGAAAGATGAAATATCAGGAAACTAAGGATCTACTTAAAAACTACTTGATATACTATTGTTGGCCAAGTCCCTTGATGATGACTAATCGACAGACGGCGCCTACATAAAAGCGAGCGCACGGCTGCGCGCGCTCACTTTGCGGTTGGCTTTCGAACGAGACGGATGTCTCGGCTTCCTAGGACTTTGTGTTTCTTTAGGTTGTTCTGGTGTTTTCGTGGAGTTATGTAAACGTGTAGCCTATGTCAGTGCTTATTTTGGTTCAATGGTGTAAACTGGTGTTTCCTTTGATAACCTCAAATTGTTTGCTTATAAAGATAATTTTGTTTTGATGAGTTGACTAATTGTGTAATAAAGTTGTCACCTTTTTTTAATGATTTTCACTTCTGGTTCCTAAAATCAGAAGTGGGATAGAATTACACTTCCCACTATCATCCTGATCGCTTTTATCCTGTTTTTCTTTGTTAAAGAATTTTTGAGGGTATTTGAAAAAAATCGAAGTAAACACCAATTTTCTTTGCTCGAGTTATATTTTTATTCGATGACCAACGTAGGTCTGTGCACAAGTCATGTCGATGCGAAGTAGGTCGTGAAACTTGACGCGATCTCGAAGTAGGTCAAATTCCTGTCGACACAGGTTTCGTCGTCGCGACGGGAGTGATGATTCGCGTAGTAACACTCTTTCTCGAAGCAGAATTCGTTCTAGGGGTAGATCTAGTTCGCAACGTAGGTCAAGGTCGAGTCGTAGCTCTCGCAAACGAGATGTGATCTCATGCAGCAGGCGTTAGATTCGATTCTATCTCGACTGAACACGGTTGAAGGTTGGTCTGGTACTCCCCTTGAGGTGTCGAGAGGCGAGTTGGTGCAGGGTCCTGGGTATCCTGGGTCTCATATCTCTCCGATGCCGCGCGGTCTAGCGTCACAAGTGTAACACATCTAATACTCCAGCATTGGAATCGACCGCGACGACAGGCGTTCTTCAATCATACCGTTACTGCGTCTGACGTACCCGTGAGTATTAGCACTTCCGAGTCCCATGCCGACCAAGGCGTCTTAAGAGTCTGCGCGATTCTTAGCCGAGGTAATAAAGTCGGTAGGTAAAATTAAAGGTGCTAATTTTCATACGAGGTATTACCGACCCTCACGTCAGGGCGGGCGGCGGTAAAATTAAAGGTGCTAATTGTCATACGAGGTATTACCGACCCTCACGTCAGGGCGGGCGGCGGTAAATGTCAACTTATCGGCCATTGACCTAGTTTCGTTTTTGTCAATTTATGTAAAGCCTACCCGCACTAAACAAGATAGCCGAAATTTAACTTTCAAGCGGCCAGCTGTGAATCCTACGTGTAGTATGAGTTGTTTTAATGTAACTGTGGACAGTCGAGCCACAAGGTTTTTCACTGCCCGAAAAAGTCACGTGACAGTCTAATGATTTAATTTGTGAGTTTTGTAAGAAACCGGGACACAATGAAAACTTTTGCTTAAATGCTGTTAACAGTGATCTGAAAAACGCAATTATACTAATAGAAGGCGGCATATTGATACCACGATAGTTTGGTCCCTTGAAATCCTGTTTCCTAACGATGTCCAGCGGGATATTAAGTAAGCTAACATTCAATAAGCAAACAGTAAGTAAGCTCGTGTAAACTGAGTCGACTTTCCGTGGTAACTGTTTCTTTTAACTCCCAAATCAAAATAGGGGTGTGTCATAAACTTGATTGTTACAAGTATGTGTGTCTGTCTATGGCCGATTTAGCTGTAGTTTGTTCAAAGCAGGTTTATAACGGTGGTTCTTATTCCTAAACACATTGTAAGCTGGCTGAGCCATTTAATGGAAGTGTAAGTATGGATGAGTAAACGAGTTTCCTAATATGTAAAAGTTTAAAGCTGATTTACAAGTAGGTACTTGTATAGTGGTGAAAGTTAATTACTTTTAATTCTACGAACTGGTAGTTTAACGTGTCCTTCTACAACTGTTGGTTTACCATTTAAAAAAGAGATCTACGAAAATTACAGCTTGACTTTAATTGTCGATATGTTTGTTTGGTGACGCAAAGTCGTGCAAAGTCGTAGTTGAGTGGTTGTGTCTCAGGGGTTGTGATTTGTGAGTTCTGTTCGTGGTACGAACATCAATGGGTACTTCCATAACATCTTTTTATTTGTTATTTTGTACATGTTTATTAACCAGGGTGCGATGGTGCACCGTTATCGTATGTTTCGCAGTTGTTTAAAGCGATGACGAGTCGAGCCGCTCTCGGTCACGTCACCGACGGCGCTCGTCCGGGTTGCGGAGTGATCGCTCGCGGGACAGGAGGTCCTGTGGCCGGCGGTCGCGCAGTCACACGCGAGATGGATCGCCGCACCGGCGCTCTTGCGATCGGAGGTCGCGCAGCATCGCGCATGAGGTTTGCGTGCAGTGGCAACAGTCACGCTGAGGTACCTAGCTGCCAGGTACGTGTGGCGCCGTTACCACCACGGAGTAACTGTGAGTTTTTTGATACCTACTAAAACGTTATGTTGTTTGATCGAGGTATACGTCTTATGTGGTAAAGCGTGAAGCTTCTAAGTCTTCTGGCAGTGGGATCTGCCAGGAAAGGATGATTTCGATCAATAAAACTAGGGCTTGAAGCCTGGAGAGAATCCTTCAGATTTTGTTGCACTTTCTATATACGGAAGTTGAGTATCTGGACTGACTAATTGAACAAGGTCAGGTACGGCCGAGCTCAGGTATGATTAAAGCTCGCTCTGAATCACCAAAACTCAGTCAGATGTTTCATACTAGACATCCCTAATACTGACAGACATTCAGGTCAAGGTCATTTCTCTGCCAAGCTCTGATAACCTTGTTGGACCTTTGATCTCGTGTGCGTTTTTTTTCTGTACAGGGCGCTTGCTCCTGTGCGACCGGTCCTGTGGACGCGCTCTGGACGCGCTCTGGACGAGCGGTCCTGTGGACGAGCGGTCCGGTGGACGAGCGGTCCGGTGGACGAGCGGTCCTGTGGACAAGCGGTCCGGTGGACAAGCGGTCCTGTCAGCGTTCGATCCGTGCTTGTCTTGGTCTGACATTGCTTGCGTACCTGTCAATAGCCACCACTACGTTCTTATTCAACTCCTTTTCTTTCTTTCTCGTACAGAAATTCTCATGACACTTACACTTACATTTCACTCACAATTAGGTAGGTCTAGGTAGGTCACTTAGGCACTTAGGGAGTCTAGGTAGGGCTAGGCATAGGCTGGTTATGGTTATTGATGGTGACGTATGTAATGGATGGATTGAGATGAGTAGGGACGGATCGGTGGACATGTCTTTCAATACTTGTCGGACGGCAAGACCCACGGTACCGCATCGCGGCCGGAACACTTGTGAGCAGTGCCTAGCACTCGACAAGGAAACTTTTAACTTGACTCTGAGACTCACGGTACCGCATCGCGGCCGGAACACTTGTGAGCAGTGCCTAGCACTCGACAAGGAAACTTTTAACTTGACTCTGAGACTCACGGTACCGCATCGCGGCCGGAACACTTGTGAGCAGTGCCTAGCACTCGACAAGGAAACGATCTTATGGTCGGAAGGGACATGCATCGGTTGATCTCCGCGACGAGAGACGGAGCCGGGCGGTCGGAGCTGGGCCGCCATGCTGTGTGAAGATAGGAGCGTGTAACAGGGCCCTATTTTCATTATTTGAGACGTCTCTGAGATGAAGTATGTGAGAGCGTGCTTCGTTATGATTCATGGTGTGCGATGTATGAATTAATTGAAAGTGTTTTTTTGGAGCGAAAGGAGAACGTTAAACTATCCGATTTTAAACCTTTGATGTCCGTTCTCATACGTTGCTTTTCAACAGGTGATGAACCTGATGAGACTAATGCATGTCCATCAGCTTCCGCAGCACAGGGACCAGCGCAGCACGTTCAGCGCACCATGCCTGTGTTAGGCGCGATCCGGAGGCGAGTTCGCCGTCGGCAGCTGTCGCCGCTTCCAGTGGCACCACACCGCGTTCCCGGGTCGAGGACGACCCTCTGTCAGGAGAGGCCGTGTTGGCCAAGTCCCTTGATGATGACTAATCGACAGACGGCGCCTACATAAAAGCGAGCGCACGGCTGCGCGCGCTCACTTTGCGGTTGGCTTTCGAACGAGACGGATGTCTCGGCTTCCTAGGACTTTGTGTTTCTTTAGGTTGTTCTGGTGTTTTCGTGGAGTTATGTAAACGTGTAGCCTATGTCAGTGCTTATTTTGGTTCAATGGTGTAAACTGGTGTTTCCTTTGATAACCTCAAATTGTTTGCTTATAAAGATAATTTTGTTTTGATGAGTTGACTAATTGTGTAATAAAGTTGTCACCTTTTTTTAATGATTTTCACTTCTGGTTCCTAAAACTATTATTAATCTTATTTTTATACGAAAACCAGCCACCGCGGTTACGTATTGTCAAAACCGAAACAAAACAGAAAAGGTGCAACAACGCTAGATGTAGCGAAATAATATAAAACTAGCAACACTGGCAGAAACCTCAGCAATCGGAAAACTAGATAGATATCCCGAGTATTTGGTTCCTTGAACTTCGCTTCACCGTTGAAACCGGTCGGTATTGAAAAAAAAGCACCACAGATTGGAGTCAAGATTTTTATCGAAGAAAATGTTCAGATTATGTCGATTTGTTAGTCTGTTAAAGACACGACCTATTTATCGAAGTCTGCTCTATTCGATCTCTCCCAGAAAAACAAACAGGTAGACGCACCCCTTAAAATCAATCATATAGCTTCATTAAGCTTCCCACGATGTATACAAAGTGGTAACAAGTTAATCAGCGCGACAGATCGCAAATCAACAACTAGTTGCAGGTGTCAGCCGGAGATAGCGATCGTACGGCATTACAGATGATTGAGACTGGAATACCTTTCAAGTTGAATGTTGAATGGTGACCACAATATATGAGTCTGTTCGGTACGAAGGTATGTCGATCTTCACACCTTGTTAGAAGCACCCGTGGCGTAGCTTTCTTAGACGTTCTTGATAGATCGTTGATGTTAAGCTACTTTCCTCCCCCCGCTCTGCTGGACACTGGCCACATTGCCGCGCTGAATGGCAATACTGATCCTTTGAGCCAAAACTTGTTCTAAAATAGATGAATGATTCTAACTAAAACATGTTTTTTGGTATATTCTTCTGATTGATCCACCAATCTTTTAATTAAAAATTCAAACTACAACACTGAGAGACATCTAAACTCAATAGTTTCAATAACGACCAAAGTTTCACAAGAGTTACCTCAGTGGCATCATTAGTTTCTAAATTAGAGCTCGGCGGAACTGCTAGTTATGCTCAAAACTAATCCTATAGTAACAGTTTAATCCCTCAGACATAAACATAGACTTTATTTCAACATCTCTTCAAAAAGATTGTGGAATATAGTTGTTACCACTTTTGGCTTCAAAAAGAACTTTAAAAGAGCATGAAAGTTCAAAGAGAGATGGTAAACAGGATCCTAGTTGTTTTATTTGAAGCCCATAAAACATGGTATTAGCAGAGCTTATGAGAACAAACCTATAGACACGGGTACATGGGAACATAGGATTAGCTGGAACACTCTAATAATCCAATAAATTAGGAAACGTTAGGCTATCTAAAATTTCATTTAAAAAGAAGTCTTGTTATTTGACTTTTAGCATTGATGTAAGGTCAACAAAACAATTTAGATGTCTTAAAAATGTATGGCTCTATCTTTATCTACCGAACACCTCCAATATTTATGTAACATCGACATTCAACTAGTAATCAACTTTTAAATAAACTATCATTGGGCTAAAACGACCGCTAAATTATTGATCTTATGATTCTACGCCAGCATTATATGAATCAGACAAAGCTATTAATTGCCGACAATTTAAGTCCAATAGAGATATACTCGTAGCACTTGCTTGTATATCTAACGTTAGCATCTACTCTTCTTAATCTATCGTGGTATCCAGACTCCCTTGAGCCTCATCAATGTCCCAGCGGCCTACTCGATCCTGTGGAACTCATACAGTGAATCACATGAGAAACTCAAACACGTTGATCCAACTGCAAACATCGGCTTACCCATTGTTTGAAAGTGAACGCGTGCGGATTTTTTTACCGTTTTACTTTCAAGCTTTTATTCAGACAATACATTGTTTCTTGATTATAAGATTAGATTTGGCAGTTATAATTTATCATAGCTCATTAGAATACAATGGTTATTCTAAATTATAAGGTCACCTTGACTACAATAATCATGTCTAGTTAATCTTGTTTTCGACTCGTCGGTCGTTGGTTTTGCAAAATGAATGTCAGAATGCAACCTCATATGAGATGCAGCGACGCAACCGGTTTCAATGTTGGTATTTCCGAATTCCCTTAGCTATCCTTTTGTGAGACTCATCGAGTTTCAAGAACGGAGAATACATTGAGTTGGTTCCTTTTTCCTGCTTATAACTGTAATGTTTATGTTAGCTTACGATTTTGTAAACATAGAATGCATTTATGTATTTGTTGATTCATTATTTAATTGTGGTTCATACTTTTGGATAACTAGAAAATTATTTTAAGTTACTTATCAATTGTTGATAACTAACTCACTTAATACGAAGAGAGGCCTATACCCAGCATTGGGATGAGAACGGCTGATGATGATGATCTCAATCAATGAGAATTTGATTCATCAAAGTGCCTACTAATTGCTCTGAGACCACTTTAACTCCTCAAGTTTATGACGTTATGTTGTGTGATGAATGTAAGTGGTCACAAATTCTAAATGCTTCTTATCTCTAAGATAATGTTAGCGAACTCCAAAAATAAAGCCATTCCATACAACAGTGCATTTTGGTAACATTGATTGGTTTTGTTACCTTATAAGCAAGTGTTGTGATGATCAATATGATCACTGTAACATTATCACAGCATTGTTTAGCGCGAAGTTACAACGCTATTTAATTACTCGACCACACACGAGAAACTGTCTCGGGTTCCGTTAAGCCTGTAATGAAATGTGTGTGGTCTGAGACGAAAACTTTTCCACTTTATATTGGACTTGAAACTTGAAAAGGCTTTTCAATTTCTAAGGCTTCTTTATCAATAACCTCTAATTAATAGGAGCTACGGTTGAAGTAAGCACGCCTAAATGTGAAAAGTTGCTGGGCCCTGCGAAAGCTCCAATATGAAAACTATTGAAACGAATGTTCTTACTTATAAGATTTCTTCTTCAGATCCTGTAGCCAATGTAGCTATTTTACAGGCGCTCCGTTTCGATTATTTTGTATTATGGCTTATCTTTTGATTTAATACTTTTGTCGTTTCGCTATGGAAACAAAAATTGCCTGCAAATTGGTAATCGATGACGATAAGTCCCCGTGACTAATCGTCTTTACTTATAGCGAAAGCAACATAATGATCTTTGCACAAATAATTTTCTAACAAACTCTACAATTAATTTAATGTTTTCCGTTTTACAAACCGTTTTTGTGTTGCACATTCAAACTATTTTCAAACCATATATTACTAAAAATATGTACCTATGCGTTTAAAATATACAAGTTTGAATTGTTTGCCAGTCTCCTTGTGCCGTTCATTGTACATACCTATACACATGAACATGATGACTGTTTGTACAAGTGCAACTCACTCGCAAATACCAGTACAGCAGACTTTACGACAGGTAATATTTATTTAAGTCAGAAACATAAAAGGCAGGCTCTTGATTTTTCTTCAATGCTTGAAAACATTCTTTTAAATCGTTCACTGAAGTATAGGTATTCATTGAATTTCCTACTATTTTGAAGTCGGTTAATAAATAACAAGGTCTCATTTTATAGAAGCAATTACTGGCACTTGCGTATCTCCGTCTATTAGAATATTAAGTGTGTTCGTTAACAGTTTCGCATATTAATTGAACAAAAGTCAAGGTGCGTATCAAGAATAACACCATTTTGTCTTTCACGAAACTCTGACCGACGACCATATACAACTAAATTTGTAGTTTCATCCAATTCGTATGCGAAAAAAACTGACAATGCAACAGGGCTCCAGTCCATACTTAACTGGTGGACAATTACGGCTCAAATTTCAAAGGATAATAAAATATGTCATCAAAACTTACGATCAAGATTTCATGGTGTTCTATACAGGCATGCTTTAACTAAAGGGCAACCTCAATAACCTAATCACTTAACTTCATGACATTACGTCTATACAAAAAATTACTAAAATCTATCGAGTACAAGTGAACGTGCGAATGCAAATATAAACAAACAGTAAATATTATTGACACGAGTTATGATCATAAATTACCTACAACTATTTAAGCAAGCATGAAGATAAATCTGTCAATTAGCACATTTGTACACAACATCTATATTTCATACCCAAGCTAAAATAACATACGCTCAAACAATCGCGCCACCGATACGGCAAATGTATTTGATCTGTTGTATTATTCATTTGCTGTTCATTCAGATCGGATTATTGGGGCCAAAGCTGCGTAATGTATGTAAAAAAAATCTATACAAATTCATGAGCAGGCTTCGCTCGGGGTTCCCCTGAAATCGATACACCATCACCAGACAACACGGTGCCGGTAATTCAATCCGGTCAAGAAGGGTGGACGCTTATTGCCAGGCGCTTACATACATTACACCTTCTTTTTGCCCTTGCAGGGTGTATCGTTTTTCTTTGGAGCTATTGTTTTATAGTAAAGAATCAACATTGCTTTGCTTTGGTAAATTTATATATGTAGGTACTTACTAAAGTTTACGAGTAAGTTCGTATTAGTAAGACAAGTTTTTTGGTCACCCAAAGGCATCCGTCACGGCACGTCTACTGAACGTCAAAAATAGACCGAAAGAGATCAAAAATATTGGTTACTAAGAGCTCTGTAAATTATTAGCAAATTCTATTTTCTTCATCGTACTATTTCGTACGATCATCGAGCTTTTAATATATTGTACGTACAAAATAGCTTTAAATTCAGATAGATGTTTCCATAAGTAAAATCAGGTCTAGCTACTACGATTTAGCCTGGAAATAAAACAAATTGCAGTTTGTAAACACGGACAGAATCTAACGAATCGAAATGTAAATGCAATATGCAGACGCGAGGGATGTAACCCTGTATTCTGTGACAAGCGGCACTTTGAACTTTTCTCTCGGCGCGGCGGTTCCATTTCTTCCAATTTATGGATCATCATTATTTCCGTAGTAAAGTTTGGAAAACTGATATAACTAACATTGTTTTGTTTTCGAATCATGAAATTAAAATATTATAACAAACTTCCAGGCGCTGCTGTCATTGTTTTATAAACATACATTCTAAGGGTCTTATTCATAAAAACTTGACAATTTAATAAAGTCAAACAGAATTTTAAAGTCCTAAAATATGCGCCATCAGAGTTGAGCATTAACTGATGCTAAATACTTATCGCTTTAGTATCGCTTCGTATTTTAAGTTCAAATTATATGTAAAAATTGTAATTTTCATCTTGTACTTCGATAAATGTATGGGTACTTACTAAAATTACTTGCAACACCTGTCTCCAAAAGGTGTCCATCTTCAATTACAGCGGTCGCTTATTCACTTATCTTGACGCAAATTGTGGTAAAAAGATTGCCTAGCAAGCGCAAAAAACTTTCACGATAATAACATACCAGCCTTCCTATCGATATCAAATTATCGATGCAACCACAACACAGACAATTGAAGTGCATACTTTTTATATTAGTGAAGACCATCTCAATAAAAGCATTAAAGTCAGATTCTTGCTAAAATGAAAGATCATGATTCAACTCGTATCGACGAACGCGACGTCGGTCACGAAAATCATAGTAGACTTACAGACGACATAACAAAATTTATCGATCTAACGTAGCATAAAGGTAAACTTATAATCTAGATATTGAAAACATGTTTCACGAAGAAAATAGCCTTCGTTCCCAAGTAAGAATTATATATTTCAGCCACCATATAAAAATAATCGAATCAATCATCCGATTCGATTAACAATAGTACCTATATCGATAACAATCCAAACCATCGATACAAGCACAGCACTCGACATCGAGGTTAGAACTGGAAGTGGCAAGTAGCCACCGAGACATTTTTCATTACGATAAGTTTTGAGTTTCTTCCAATGGTTTCTGCTGCAGACGAAACATGATTGAGGACGGCGGAGGAAATTCTTTTTGCAATAGGAAGTAGGCGAATCTATGAACTGTCAAAGAGGAAATTGTACACAGAACGCCTTTGAGGTTTGTATCGGTTTTATAGGATTCCGGTCGCAGTTAATAAAATGCTAAGAGAGCGTTGAAAATACAGTTTACATTTTAAACATTCTTATATCGCGATGCGTGTTGCTACATTTTTAGTATATATATACCAGCAAAGCATCTCACAATCCAATCTTCAAACTAACATAACAAGTGTTCCATACTCGTTCCGACGAGTACGAGAAAATCAAGAAAAATGCGTCCTCTCAACCGTTAAGATCAAGTGCGCTCGTCTGTCGCTCGCATTAGGCCTCCCCTGATGTGTGGACCCGTACGTAAAAGGTTTCTACAGCTGCTCCCCCGTGCAATATTAAAAGATCTCTCGAGTGGGAGAGAGTTTATAAAAAACGGGGAAAATATGCCGATTTACGCACTCAATGCGTAGCGACTATTAGGCGCTTTGCTCACGATCTGTCACCGCTGAGTTATTGCTCAGCGAGTTGGGCTGAATAATTGAAATTCTCTTTCACCATTTACGGACTGCACCTATTTGAAAGTGAAGTTAATTTGAAACCTATACCTTCCTATGTTTAATGTCGAAAGCTGACTAAAACTGTAGCACTCCTAGCACCTGATTGAACAATTTAAGACTTGGACGGATAAGGTGATGATAAGCAAAACTAATAAAGCGCTCAAACTATTCAATCACAACAAAGATCAAATTAACACCGTAACCTTTTCAATGAATAGGACAATAATAGGTCAATGCACAATATTCCATAAATAAAATAGCAAAATGCGATTGCATTAACTGCGGTCATGCTCGAAGCGGCCTTGCGTATTATTCCAACAAATAAAATAATACAGTGTAGATAAACACTTGATTTAAATTCCACGATTGATTCGTAAGCAAAGCGGTTAAGTCCGATGAAAAATTCACCCCGGAGAGGACCAACTTCCACCAATCCAATTACTGAAGCGGAACTCTGGAAATTCTAAACCGATTATACAGAATTGAAAACATTAAGTACTTTACGGATTTTGACTTCCCACCATACTAAATCGAACCTTATACCGTCCGAACTGGAGTCAAATCGGCAGGTCTAAGCAGCGATTACGACGTCAAAGATAGAATTCGAATGAAAATTATTTACGGAATAAGAATTTTCGCACTCTGAGCAAAGATGGCACTGATTAGGAAAGTTTTATGACTTGCCGTTTTATAGGACAAACATCGTTGCTAAAACGTGACCGAAATCGGTTGAAAGTTTATAATTTTCCGGTGTTGAGAATAAAAATTTGAAAAAAGATAATGGTTTAATAGAACGTAGTAAGTAAAAAGTAAACATTACTAATAAACTATATTTCTTATCCACTAATACCAGTGAATAAAACAATGATAAAACAATTGTTAGATCAAGATCGGTACTTCCAAAACAATCTAGGGAACAAATTAAACGGTATAATTAGACCACTTTCATTGGATAATAACAGTGCAGGCACAACAATAATTTAAAGCAATTTGTACCTTGGTGCTAGGACAATAAATACCATACCCACTAAACATTTGCAAATTTATGACAGCTAAGTGACCCAAGCAACGAAAGCTCGCTGTCTTCGTGACTCACGACTCGAAAGTGACAACTCTGAGGTACAATCAAGCACAGGGTGCCGACTATCAAGTCTATTAAAAACTGATTTTCAACAACTACTATTTATTTTTAACATTTATTCTTAAAATTATTGTCTCTTTCATGTCAAAAGTAATTTATTTCATTAAGACTAGTTTAATAAAGATTATTTTGCTTTCATAACACAAAACTTTATTCACAAAATTGAATTTAGAACGTAATCGTTTAAAGTTACCGACACGTTATAGCTCAGTTATTCAAACTGCAGTTCAAACTCAATCAGGAACTGTCCAAGTTTAAACCAAACTCGTGGTAACTAGGGGTAACGATATCGAAATACCAGAATACTGTTATCGAAGTAAGACGACACGACGGAAACTGGATAACGTGACAAGAAATCTCTATATTATAATAACTTGACCTAGTAAAGGCGAGATTTGTTGAGTGGAAGCCAAGATTTCGCTGGAAAATAGGGAAAGAATATTCGCAATAATCATAGCTTAGCTTGAAGTAAAGCTATAGAAAATATTAGAATGTTAGAAATTATTCCAAAATTACTAATTTTAACTCTATAGTAGTGGTGATTTAGATGTCGATAAAACTAAAACTAAACTAACTAAATATGTTGCCATCCCTTTCATAACGATAGAAATAAAAAGGATAGCATCATCTTTAGTTAGTTTAGTTTTAGTTTTAGCAATTTTAGAATAGCCGTAATATCCCACTCCTACTGATATTAATATGCGAAAGTTTGTGAGCATAGATGTTTGTATGTTTGTTACTCTTTCACGCAAAAAAAACAAAACGGATTTGGCTGAAACTAGGCATATAAGTAAATAGTTTATGATCTGGAATAACATACAGGCTACTTTTTATACGGATTTGTATCACGAGGGCGAAGCTGCGGTTAGTTAAAAAATTCAAGAAATAAATTATCAATAACATTACTATTCTGTAGGTACTTATACCTAGGGCAGTACCTATCTATAGTAATGAAATTCTCATTGAATCCCATTGAAGAATAAATTATTTAATGATGCATGATGAGACAAATGGAACACAAATACCTAGAGGATGTCATCCATTACGTAACTAGAGGAGCCGTGCCTAAAATTGCCGACTAAAGAATTTGACTCTAATTTCCACATAATTTTCCTAATTCACTCAGTTTCTTTATTGTAAGAATCGTCCTACTTTCCGTCAAATTACGATTAGCTACTTAAGTAGTAGGTACTTACGTACGTGACGTTTTAAGAAATCTTCTGTTTAGTATAAATTTCTATTTTCTTGTTGCTATTAATTTCACAAAAATTCATGTAGCTTTGCGCGATTATTATCCCCTTTAATTACATAGAGTCGCAATATTCGGATTGTTTTATTATTAAACAATCGGATTATTAAGTAACTGCTGTACTTTTTAAGTTTTTTCATTCAGAAGTTATATTCACAAACTATCTGTTTGATATTAAAAATTCTAACTGACTGCTCGGTCCGCAGCGCAGCACGTGCAAATACGATAAAGGCAATAAAAAATATCATATTAGATCGTATTTAGAAAGGGCTTGAAAGAACACGCTTTTTCTTATGATACACAATAAGATACTTTTCTTTCCCTTATGCGAGTTTTAGAAAAGATCAAGTTGACAAATCGAAGCGTTGTGTTGGCGACTGTACTTACAAAATAATAGATATTGTTCCGACTGCATGATCCCAGCTTCTAGTTAGCGTTCGGCACCGAATACAATATTAATGATTTCAGTTAACATTCTTGGAACAAAGAAACAATACTATCGATATGTAGGTAGATGTTGTTTTATAGGGAGATAAATCGATTAAAATCTTGCCACTTTCGATTTCTTTTGTTTCTGCAGTTAAACCAATCTTTTCACTTCTGACCTTAACGTGGCTATTAAAAAGTATGGTGCTGTAATGTACTGACACTTATTATAAGGTGTCAGTAGCCGATGACACAAGAAAGTGGAGAAAATGCCAATTTTCGACGCGATGATACCAGTTCGACAACTATGGGAATTAAGGAATTTATGCGTGTAAACATAGTTTCATAAATTGTCGTGACATTTTGATAGACGTGATGCAATTTTTGTTCTGACACGCACGTAACATGGTAATGGCAATGGAAGCAATGTCATGTTCATTGTGTAAGATGACTTAAAAATTTAAATTAATTTATTTCTACATTTCAGTCACTTTTAAAAAGTACCTAAGTATCTACGGCCTAGGATCAGCCTAATCACTTTGATCATAGAGATCTGCCTTCTATGTTTAGAAATAACAAGAGTCAGACTGACATATTATTATACTTAACAGGAATTATATTCTACTTACTAAATCTACAAAAAAATATTCAAACCTTTTAGTTTCATCCCTCCACTTTCTTCCATCAAAGCCTTCAAAAATATCTTGCTTAGCTTTTCAATTTTAATACCCCACAAGTTAGCTAATTTGCAAACTTCCCTGCGCAAACAATTTCCCGACCCGTAACTTGTTAATCCTCGGGCCCGCACGTGCGGCCCACGGTTATACAACCTTAGTACTGATATTATAGTTCAACTTTTGCAGACCGGCTGTGTGTTTGTGGTTCTGAAATCTAAGTACTAAAATTTCTAATGTTATTTTATTTTATTAGGAGGAATTATTTTACTAGTTTTTAGGTTTCATCACTGGCCGCCGAAACATGTTTTTTTTCAAAATGGCGGACAAGTAGGTATGCCAAAATGTTCGATGCTCTTTAAACAGAAATTTATGTCTTGGAATCTAGGAGAATCCCTAGCATAAGAGATTTTAGGACGTAGATGTTACCATAACTTTGATAAATGCATGCAGTAATCCGGTAAGTACGTTTGTATTACAAAAAAAAATATTTTATGTAAGGACAAACCACCAATATGATAATGCTTATTAAGTTATCATTGAATAAACTATCGATGTCCCCCTTTTCAAGGCCTACTTACCAAAGCCGGTTGTTGACCTTGGCTGCTTCTTTTAGATGATAAAGACAAACAAGTTGCTACTTAATAGCTATCATGTACTATGCATACCTATGCAAGTACGATGTTTCAGGTTTTTTCTTTGAGGAAAAAATAGGTCTCATTAAAACAAGTACAAAAATTAAATAATCGTACATTTTACTTTAAAATATAATATTAATTAACAATTCATTTTAAATTTTTTGCCATTAACAACAGAGAACAGCAACAGTCTACTCAAATTCAGGTAGTCTAGTTAAATTCAGTACTAGAAAATAACAACAAAATCACCACAACCACAAGTGAATCCACGCGAACGAGCTAGTGACCGATGCAATCCACTCGGTCGTGATCTTGAACCCAGCCCAATAGGTCGCCATTGTCTGTGTGTTACCATAGAGGCATAGAAGCATCTATTGGAGGATATTGGTTATGGTATAAGTACCTACCTGAGAACGACATGAGCAGCTTAGCTCGGCTACGATCACCGGCTTTAATTGCCTAAGATCACCGGCAAAGTTCCAGTAAGCTTCGTTCGTATGAGTAAGTAGCATACTTTGGAGGTCACCCATCCAAGTTGTGACCTTAACGTTGCTTAACTTTGACGGTCTATCAAGAACGTCTTACAGCCAGTTTCAATAACCGATCTCTCTGGGTTTTTTTAATGTAGGTAGATATTTGAATTTTTTTTTACTTATGGTAGTAATGACATCTACCCACAGTTCGCCCAGAGATGGATAGGTTATTGAGACTGGCAGTTAGGAAGCTTCGCCACGAGCGTTTCAAGTTAGTTAGTAGCACTGAGGTGACGGAGGTTTTGTACCAAAATAGCGCGGAAGACTGTATAAGGTAATATTTTTTATAGTTCAATAAAACCGAACGGCTATATTTGGATGAATCTTGAAATGGATGAAGTTCATAGCCCGGAATAGTATTCCGGGCATCTTTTATGGCTACCATTTACTTAACCGGATACCTAAACCATGCAATTGAAAGTGATGTTTTATTCATTGATTAAAATTAGAAGATTGATTAGATGCAAGGATAAGTTTGAGACGGCTAATAAACACAGAAGCTCACACATCAGTCGTCAGAGAAACTAATGATTAAAATCTTGCAGATCTTAAAATTGTTGTGGTAGAAAAAGATTCAGACAACCTTTTTGCTGAATGCCGGGATTATAGGCAAAATGTCGTCTAACAAACAATCTTTTGATATATTAACACAATGTGTAATTACTTACTCACATAAAAATATTGGCAATTTAGATAGGACAATGTTTCGGTTCTCCTAGAGAATCTTTATTTTGTATGAGTATGGTCACTCTTCGCGGGAGCGTCTCACAATATTTTTACGTGACTAGTTTCCCCGTTGTGTTCATATAAAACCGTTTCATGATGATGTTCTTTACCATTTCTTTTAACAATGGTGAAGCAGCTTAAATAGGTTTCAAATAACTCTTATTGGTATAGCAATATTAATGATCTCTTTGTTCTCTCCTACCATATCCATCTCATCCATAAATTAAACTGATAAGATATGGAGACTCACGGACTCAGTACTAACAAACAACAATATTGAACATTTGAACCAGATATCTATCATTAAATCCTTATCTCATAGATACTGTAGGAAGCTTAGGTAATCTTGTTATTAATCATTTCAAGAACATGATTATTATGGTGTTCGTTTTACTTTATAAACTGACATAAAAATAACAATAGATAAGTCGCTCGAAACAATTGATTCAAAATGTTCAAAATTCGCATTACATTAGTCCCCAGTTTCAAAACTACATAGGACTCCCCCGTGAGTCATTCACTTTTATTCTTTTTTTCCTCTTGTGGTATGCCATCTTAAGAATCAACTTATTCTACCTTTCTTCTTTTTCGTGAATTCCGTGAAAAATCAGGGCTCTAATACAGTTTGTTTTCAGCTTCCGAACTCATTGAGCCCATGACTTTTGGATCGAAAGTCGACTTTTCCACTCAAAATGGTCAGATCCCAAAATGCACCTACTCCTCATTAAATCTGTTCGTGACTGTGATCGATCTGGCGTTCTCGTCAAACGAGCTGCATTGTCGGATGCACTACCGAACCATTTCGAATGAAGGGAAAACTGTTCATCTGCGTAATTGGCTCAAAATTACGCCTGTAATTGATAGGTTGCTGAGTACCTGATTGTGCGTCAGATTGGATGGCTTTATCAATAGAGTCAACACACTTCAAATGCAACGCTTGTCATTACTGGTTTTCACATTTAATAAATGGTAAAATCTGTGATAGTCAGATGGAAAGGGGACATAATATAATTGCAATTCAGGTTTAATATCAATCAGCAATTCGTTAAATATTACACGAAAATTTTACTTGGAAATTAAGAAGTAAGTAGTATTAAACTTAATGAAATAGCAAACAAGTTTCAAACCATGTTATGCAATACAATGCAGACAAGACGAAAATTGCAAAGAGCACAATACAAGTACATAGGTACAGCAAGAACCTACAAAACATAGGTAAGCAAGGTATTATTGAAATTGTCTCGCGAACCGCTACACAAGCCATGGGTCACAGGCACAGATGCCGATAGCCAAACAATGGCTAAACAGTAATAATCGTAGAATAGCAATATTGCAGTGTGAGTCAACTGAGCTGGCGTTTCCCAGCGTTTGAGAGCACGTGGGACGTCGTGAAATGAAGGCGCTGTCACACTGACGCACACAGAAAATGTACAGACCAGACCTGCCGTGCTACTAAACCGAAAATTTGAAACGTAAATTCGTAATACTACAATACTAAACCTACCGAAGTGCATCATTAAAGCCACGCGTCGCCTGCTTAGATAAATCAACGCTCAACGTTATGCATGCACTGCACACGGAATCGTTCGATCTTTACTGTGACTAGACCGGAGAAAAATTCTAACTTTGATGTACCTACTACAGTTGTACCTAGCGTAAAAAATGGAAACGTAGAACAGAACCACACTTTCCATACCAGCAAACAGTCTCTGTCAAAATACACTAGGTGTACGGACACCTAGTGTATTTTGACTGAGACTTTTGGCATAGCGTGCGTCGCAGTTAGACAGTAGCTTAACGAAAGGCGAGCCTCTCTCTCATTACCATTCAAACCATCAGGTACGCCTAATGTCCTGGTGTATTATGTCTTTCTCCACTTATCTTCAAGTTGTTAATTACCGAAGCCATATTCTGCTCAGTAATTCCGTATTTCGTTTCTAATGCCAACTTAACTTTGCAAAACTTGGACGGTTAGAAAACTGTAAATTCATTGTTTTTTACGTCTTATCAAATCTTTAAAGCTATCTTTTATATTCCTTATCTATATTTGTGTTTATAATAGTGTGGTTATTTTTGGAGATCGTACATACATAATTTTACATTTAAGAATAGTAATAGATTTTCCTACAGGCTTAGGCACAGACAACGTACTGCACCTGCTACAATCCTAATAACACACCTATTTCGCCCCATTAATTCTCATCACATCTTCATACGCTCCCGGCGGTTTGTAGACCTACAAACCGCATGTATAGGTTAGGTACCTGTACCTAACCTATACATGCAAAACATTCCTCCAATTCAAAGCTAGACTCAAAGCTAACGATAAATCCAATGCAACATCCTGAGATCTCTATCACAACACCATGTAAACCCCAGAAGCCCATCCAAACACACATAGCTGAAGGAACATCACAGCATCACATTGTACAGTAGCTTTCAACATTTTCGTGACTCACGACCCCGGTTAATCAGTGAAGAAAGTCATACAAAATGCTTATTTATTTGTCGAACATGACCCCAGGGTCAGGTTCCAACCAGGCCATTGTTCTGTGACAGTGATGGGTATTCGCCATTTGTGGATTTAGAGATCAAGGATACGTGGGTGTTGATGTGAAAGCTTCAAGTACAGATAACGTACGGTTAGAATTAAATTGAAAGTCCAGTTCCTCGGTGCCTGTTCTTCGGTCTTGCATCCTGCCTGATGAAATCCTTACTTTTGATCCGTCTGATTCTAACAGTGCTGATTCATATGAATATTATCCGGATGCATTGAATCATTGTCGGTATCGAAAAAGACGCTATTTTTACGTGAGTAATTTCCCGTGTTTTATTAAAATGCAGTACAGCTCACGATAGTTTTGAAAGTGAAATAAAATATTTCAATCAGAATATAATCCGCATCAAAATTTCACGGTTCTTGAATACATTACATGAATTTGAATGATCTAACTCATCAACTTCAATCTCAAAACGAATCAAGATTTGACTGACTGGAAAAAACACAACAAGGCTTTTAGGTGAAGGTCGCGATGGACAGGAAGCGTGTGTGAGGCCCTGTGACGTCATTTCCTGGGCGAATGAACCAGTCACATTATGCTTAGCTATTCAAGACGATAACCTGCTCAGCAAACGAGTATTAAAGAACGCTTTAAAAGATTAGAAGCTATTTTAACACCATTGTCGATTGACGGGTAAATGCGAGATCAATAGTTTGTATTTCTTGTTTGAATAAAGTTGGTTTATGGGCTTACGAAATGAGTGCAGAGTTTTGTATTCAAAGTACGATTCTGAAGAGTCTTCAAACGGAATGAGAACGGAAACGCTTACTGAAAGTAAATGAGGACAATAAAAATGTATTGTAGGTGATTTTGACGTGAACGATATAAAATTGAAAGAAACTGCAGAAACAATTCCTTTGTGACCGAGCTCCGAGGTTTAAAGTAACTTTTTTGCTTTTTTTAATTTCTTTACAAGTGGTTTTTCATCGTTTTGTTCGAGATTTTTCTCTTAGGATGCGTTTTTATGGGCAATATTTCACATGTGTTCAATTTCTTTAGTGCTTAAACTACAAAGATCTTAGCTTTATGTATCCTTTGGTAGTTTCATCCATAATGTACATATTAGACTAACGGAGAGTACCTATCTTTACGTTAGGAATGTACTCTCTATTTCTATACAAATTTATATTGATTTTATAAAAAGGTAATGTTTGGTTGTTTGTTTAACGGAGGTAATCTCTGAAATTACTTAGCAGATTTCAAAAATTCTTTCACCGGTGTGTAGAATTGGGTGGGTGGATGTACTAATGAAACTACCGGGATAAAATATATTTTAGTAGTTTTATTAGTACTGTACCCGTGCAAAACCGGGACGTAACTTAACTACTTCCGTCCATTATAATTAGTTATTCTGTTTTAACCGAAGATTCCAAAAGGCTAATGTTCAATGTCTTAGCGTATGGTTCAATGTTCCCTGAGTTTATCGGCGTTCATAAACCTGTAAATAGATCGAATGCAGTAAAACACTGCACGGGGGCACTGCCTGTTTCCGATTTCACTGCAATGCGATCGATAGTACTTTGATTTGTAAGTTTTTCAAAATCAGAATGCATACAATCTTGTTATCATATCACCTAAGTACTTACATTGATAAAACATTTCATTGTGAGTTTACTTCATTCTGTGTTCTGACATTTCGACCGCTGTCGCGGTAAGATTACAAATAATAAACAAAAGCATGTGAAGAACTGGCTTAGTAGTTTCGGAGATTACCTTCGTCAAACAAACAACCACTTTATAATTGTAAACTAATATGTATTGTCAATGCAGGATATAATCTAGTATGTATTTTCATATCAAATTAAGTTCCCGTTTAGCCTTATTTTCAGAACCACCATTAAGTTCACGATAAAGAATCAGGTAATAAAACAGTCGACATCCACAAACTCGTTATGTCTCAGGTGCACCACAATGCTAATAAGGTAGGTACAACCCACTCAAATAAAAATAAACTTTATCAACGGATGTCGGGTCTCTAGACAAAGCAAAAAAACACCTTGAAAGAAACAGGTCCCATTTTCAATGTCAATAAAATACAGGTTGCTAGAAAATGTATCCGGATCGCTCGTAATTACAACAAGATATAAAGGAAATGTCTCAATACCTTCAATTGAATGGAGTCTAGAAACTATTTACTTTGTCTTAAAAGGACATGACTGGATGTGAAATTCGCAGCGTATAAGTGATGTAACTTTTTACCTGTTCGATTTCACCTTTCGAGCCCCTAAATGAGCCAACAATATTCCAAAGTTCAACGGCATCATATCAAGAGCGCTCCAGATAAATGGATCACGTTACTTGATTAACCGGCGCACATCCCTTCCCCTTATCACCCTTGGGAATATTTAAATGGGCCCTGAATATATCACACCCCCCGAGGTGAACGAGCCAAGCGGACTCGTTTACCTGCTCTACATTCTTCACTGGTTACTTAATTAGCTTAAAACTGTAAATGAAAACAATGCATTTCCAACATATTTAGAATATGAATGCCACTGAACTTTCCACAATGAGCAAATGAGATTCAACGATTCTCGTCACATGAGAATTGGAGCGACAATTTGTAACATATGTGATCTGTGATCTCAATCAAAATGGCAATCACGCGCGGCGCCACCTCAGCTATGTACAATGTGCGTATTGAAAATCAACATGCACGCCGAGCTTGCTTTGATTCACCGCTGAAAGTGATTTTGCTTTGACAACTTTATCTTGCAACATCGAGGGATTTTATCGCGACAAATCGGCACATTTATTTCCGCTAAGTAGGCTAACAATGTCCGACACGTATTACCGTTTTTGTGGCCATAAATCCTTGCGAGATCCTTGTCGACGCCAAGGTCTGCGCACTCATTCACAAGATCAGGCGGCAAAAAACTGGAGCAATGAACTGAAGTCACGTCGGATGCTCATCAACTCAAAGCACGTAGTATCGTCTAAACTACCGCTCATTGTCAATATTGGAGAGTTCCGAGCCACTGCTAGAATCAATAGGGGCATTATCGGTTATTAGACGCATCATTGTTTTACTGTCTAATGAATAACAAACACTTGGTACTGGACCGTACCAACTGTGACAATTGTTAACTTGATGAGATGATCGAATTTTAAGCTTGCACAGGCTTTAACAATGTAAATTAAGGCTTTGAAAATAAAAATTCACATGTCTAGTTTTTACACAATACCAATATTACTAGTGGGACACGGGCAGGGAGATGACGATGATGATGATGATAATTACTAGCTTAAAGTTGGTTTTCTCAGTCATTCGTAATCAGGCGAGGCAAATAATGTTCAGTAACTTGCAAGAATCTAACGTGGAGATCCAGACCTCTGAATAACAAATGTGTATTTACAGTTACTCACAAGTGCAAGGTTGTCGAAGTGCATCGCCGATTAAACCGGAGATGAAAGCGTCTGTTTATTTGATTTTGCGCTCGCATGCATTCTAAATATTGGTCCTCGTTCGTTGACCCCAGCACTTTACTTTTAGGTTCTTTTTCTTGCCAAATTACCGTAAGACTTGACACTAATATTTATTGTTTTTCAGTCTTGAGTAAAGGATACCTACATTTTGTCTGTTGATAACTAACGGTCAGTCGCAATAACCTATCTATCTCTGCACTGCACTGCTAAAGTTTAGCAGTAGGTAAGAAGTTCAGGCTAAGCTAGTACCTAAGTACTTCGGGTTCTAGGTACTAGTTTAGTACTAGTTATCAGTTGCGTTATCTTTTTAGTACCTACTTACTTAAGTAATAACTCTCAGTTCATTTAACTAGTAAATGAATCCTACAACACCTAGACTTCCTCATCTTTCATTCACCAACAGTATCTTCAGCTGTCACGAAGCATGTTATTAAAACAAATGTACCTTTTCTGTCTTGCAATTATCAAACAATACATCTTATCCCGTCTCGTGTTTCAATACAACGTTCGTATGTAAATCAAATGCGAACATTAGAGCTCAATCCTGAGTTGAATACAAATCAGAGAGTGTCTGCGCGAATTTGTTGCATCATAATTTACAGTCTGACCTTCGATGCCTTATTTTGCGAAATTTTAAGACTAATCTGAATGTCTTGCTTGTTTTAAGAGGTTTATATTCATGAACTTTCCTATGTACCTCGTTGTAGCTAAGTTCGTAGGTTCATTTTTTTCCGCAATAAATCAATGAGCACATTTAGGACAGTAGCACATTAGGCAGGAACTTAATATTGTAGATAAAAAGTATCAGTCAGTACCGACTTACTATTCGCACCATATTTAGCACCTATGTAGGTAGGTACCTACCTAGGTATTTTGTAATGGCCTAGAAATACATACCTACGTAAGCTTGTTGTTTTTCGACTAGATAGGTAGGTATCTAGTCTACCTACATGAGTTCACTTGTCAAGTCATCATTCCTAAAGAATGTTACTGAATAGCCTACTTAATTTGATACATTGTCAAGATTACACAAACCTAATAGGTAATACCTACTACCTACCTATTATGCATACTACCTAAATAGCGGTGTCTAACTTAAGTACCTACCTACCTACCGAAGTTATGTTTTGTTAAAAAGAACTTTGCAAAGTCAACCAGAAGTCGCATCGAAGGTAGTCTAGTAGGTAGGTGAACCTATGATTTATCGATCGATTCAAGTTGACACCGAGCTGGAATCACGACGCACGAAAACCATTGTCTAGGATAGGAGACAAGGAGACTTTAGGAGACAGATCGTTTCGCAGCCCGACGCCGCGCCGGCCGGCAGACCATCAAACATTGTCGGATTACATTTATGGACCATTTGTATTGGATCTGCTACGGTTAATGATTTTCGGCTCCATCGTTCGAGGCTTGAGCAACTCTATCAGCCGTTACCTAATAACTTTTTATAGGGACTGCAGTCACGACACAAAAGCTTTAGAAATACAGCGGTCGAATAATGTCAATGCTCTCCACTGCAGAGCAAACCCCACAATTATTATTACAAAATGTTCCCCCTATCAAATAACAGCGTTCCGTGTTCTTGACATAATCGCACCCAGCACCTTTGCGAAAAGGTTATCTTATTGGTTTCTTATATTGATAGCGTTCATTTTGTTGAATCTTGCATGGTTAGTGACCGTTGACATGTCCATGATTTCTTATCTGCAAGCGGTATTTAATACGTGTAAGAAGCGTGCATGCATCTCATCTTCAAAGGGCAGTACTCTCACCGTTTATTTTCCTCATGATGCCGGTCCTAGACCTTCACTGCACGGCCACAATCCTGCCCTCGGAGACGGCAACAACAAAACAAACTTGCACTAAAAACATTTATTTCACACGCACGTATCGCAGTTATTCGCGCCGGTCGAGTAGTGGATGCGTAAATTGTGTACTATCGCTCCGCTGCACTATTTTGTTTAGTATGATAAGGAAGAAAACACACAAATAGTTTATCGGGATGCGATCTACGCCCACGCAAACAAGCTGCGACGCGGGTCAACGCCGCGTGACTGCAGGCGTGCCGCCGGCTGATACATTGGCGCTGCATGGCGGAAGGATCGCGAACTAATCACTATTGACAGGATGTCACAATAGATGGCTCTGATGTAAATAATGACTAATGTTTATATTCGGTGTCATGTACTAAAAATTCGGAACATAAAATTATATTACCTTTTCTAGTGATGTAGATTAATTTCTTTACGTGGGTATACTAACGTTACTTCGATATTATTTTAATAATTAGTTTTTTTACTATTTTTAGGTAGGAAAGTACACTAGTTAGGTACTCCACATAGCTGTGAAATAAGTATGTACCTACCTACCTACCTACTTAGTACTTAATGGATATGTTTCAAAAATTATTTGTTTATCTACCTACTTGCTTACCTTATATTTACAGTATGTTGAATGAGTTGCTCCAGCCGGCAATTTCTCCAACAAATTAAAATAAAAACACTCAAAACATTCACACACACCATAAAAAATCTAATAATTCAGCAATAGAATAACTAAAATCCTCATTGAGACTTGCGTTTTGTCGTGTTTAAAATCCCGCATTGAAAGAAATGCCGGTCTCGGTCGGTACTAGGTATCTAGAAATACACTGCAAGAACACTAGTTTCAGTAAAACTGGTATTTTATGGGTATTTCCGCGGCGCCCGGGTATAATAAATGCACGATTTCAACGCAGTAGGTACACCATGAATAGCGACCGATAACACTATCCATCACCCCATTATCCTGCGACGTGAAGTTAGCAGCGAGCGCTCACGTCAAAATATACCATAAATAACGCGGTTCGTATCCGGGGTGCGCCACCCGCCCACCCGGCCCCTTCGATCGAGCCTGGTGTGAGCACAGCTTTATTTTGAGCGAGAGATTTTCGGATTTTGAAAAACAAGGTTCGGCCCAAGTTCGGCCCGGCTAGGAGCGTGTGATCGAATGACTATGTGGATCTGGTTTACGAGTGTCGGTCGGCGGAGAGGGAGGCAACCAGACGCTCGTATAAGCTCGCATTACAACACGCTAAACCGCCTCCAACCCTCGCCGGCTGCGCTCGCTAAACTTGCGAGCCTTCGACGGGCGGGACTCCAAAACACTTCCCCAAGTAGCCTCTCGACATGCACAGCCAATTAAGTCGAACTTTAATTACACTCTACCATTAGAGGACCGACTGCACTGGGGTAAAGTTACCCAGCATTAGCGGCGACCCTTTGTCACCTGCGCGCGACAGACTTTTTATTTCTGCATTCTGAAATTCAAAGTTATGTAAATTCAATGTGTTCACAAAGAGCCGACTCCGACCAACGGCGAAAATAAATTTGAAGAATTTTAAACAGCGGATGAGACAATAAAACGTCGCCTTGCCTAGAAACATCCATTCGTTAGGTAGTGCGCTGAAAGGAAAAACCGACAAAGGAAGGCTTTTTAGGGACCCGGATAAGACGAGACGCGAAGAAAAAGGAGAGCGACAATTTTTCCGGTTCATATCCTTCTGTACATTTCATTACTTCCGCTATGTATGGGACGCTCGGGCACGTTCGGGGGCGGTCGGGCACGCTCGGTCGGCTCCGGGCAATCGATAGCCGTCAGGCGGCGTAGCGATATGCTACGCTACAACTTAGCTACTACGAGGGTCTACAACTTCGTAGATTACGCTACGCAGCGCGGTGGCTTTGCTGCCCGGCTGAATTAAAGTCTGCGAACTTGATTCGAGGGGTAGGGTTGCTGATTGCAGTTGCCTATACCTACCTACATTGCTTTGTCTGCTAAATTATGGTAGTTTTAGGTTGGTATGGCAGATAAGACGTCGTCCGTCGGTCGTCTCGTAACGTTAATGTTAAATTAAAACTAAAGGAGTTTTTTGGTGTTAGTAGGTACTTTAAGTACCTATGATGCCGAAATGTAATTTTTTTGTAAAAACCTATCAATGATCACGACAGGTTTCTAGTCTACATTCCCAAGGAGCTTTAAACATTTTTAGATGTTATAGGTACCTAATTTGTGGTCACTTACCTACTTATAAAACATTGTTTCTAATGACAAAAACAGCCGCCTTATTCTCCAAATCACCATGTCTTAACGCGGCATGTCACGGCGCCGCCGGCGTGGTTATTTTGAAAAATTCTATCGGGTTGTTATACCTAATTATTTTAAGGTAGTAACCCATCTATCCAATGTAGGAAGCAAATCTAGATACATTCATAAAAAAACTGGAAGTAAATAAATAAATATCCTTCAACATTTCAATAAATAAATAAATAGGGTACCTATATAGTGATATAATAGTAAAATATCATTGTAATATATCACACATAGGTACAAGTAATGTACCATTCCCTATTTCTCAATTTGAATTTTCACATTTTTCGCTTTCCGCCATCTATTGGTAATGTTTTGTTGATTTTGGATTTACGGGCTGAGTTTGTTTTAATCTAGTTAATCTAGATGGCGCTAGCGTGCTATCTTAACGTTTTGACATTGGCATGATTGGCATACATAAAAATCCGTCGTCACGTCAATCAAATGCATGGCTTGTCATTGTCAAGTCAAACGTTGCGAAATGAAATGAAAATGAATGAAAAACGCTGGCTGGGCTAAATAGTTTGGTGTTTTTTCTGTTTTGTGTGAAGATATAAAGAAAACTAGCTTAAATTGAGTGTGTGATAGAATTTGTGGCTTTTCTTTTACGTAAACAAACAAATATTCGTGTTACTTTCAGACTATAGAGATCGCAAAGTTTTTTTCAGAATGGAATCTCGACCGCTTCGAATGTTATCGTAAGCATTTCTCATGTTTACGTTTCTCGCTTAAATTTATTATCTTATTAATTCGGTGCCTAAATTAATACTCTACTCATACTTCATATTAGTTGGTTCATAATATCTACTGTTCGTTAAAACTTTATCCAGGCCAAACTTACCATTACCTATTTGTAATCGTTTTATTTCAAACTAACAGCCCGTCTCGGCTTTGTGTGGGTATACAAATAAAACCCTGGATTTTACCGGGATAAAATATAGCATAGAGTATGTTCATTTGGAAAGTCCATTTCCAATATTTACTACAATGGTGAAATTGTAAACCGTTGAAAACAGATGAGTAGTTTTGAAGATTACCCTCTACAAATAAACCTACTTAACCTCTTTAAAATATTACTAATAGGTGTAGATTTATTTTATTCATAGATTAGTTTATTAATTATTTTATTTTATTTATGGGATTAAAAATTAACCACATTTACCTGTAACAACAATAATTCACCTTATTACCAATAACATAGGATTCTAATCAAGATGTTTGATTTTCAGGGGTGTAGAGATAGTGAATAGAGGAAGAAATGCAACAGATTGTATTCTGCCCGAGGTTGGTCAAAAGGAGGTCACTCCAAATGGCTCCTGGCTGGAAACCAAGCAGGTACAGACCGCTGTAGAGGCGAGAAAGGCCTTGGTGGCTGTTGAAAGGATTGATAAAGTGTAAGTGTGCTTAATATTATAAGCTAAGTGTATGCTAATGCAAGCCGTAGGTAGGGTTGCCACCTCTCCCGGAATTCCGGGAGTCTCCAGGAATTCGGTGATGAAAATTAAAATCTCCCGGCTCCCGGAAGGAAATTCAAATAATCAATATTCTCCCGGAATTTCAACAGACAGACAGACAGGGTTGGAAACTCATTGAAGAAAATAGTTTCATTCGTTTTGTCAATACTTACCTGTGTCAAATCAAGATGATTGCTCTGAGGTCAAATCAAATGCCGCTTGTGAGCGTTATTTTAGTACTTATTGTTCTTTGATAATTATATGAATAAAAGAACGAAACCGCTTGAGTGAAAAACATGTCAAGGCCGAAATCCAAACCTTCTTCAATTTTAACATGGACTGAAGAGATTTTTTTAAATTTGTTAGTTTTTGGCCAGATAACTTAAAGTTCTTATATTTTTATTATTGTGTTAAACCACACACATAGTGGCTTCGTTCGTGGCTGGGTTGGAAACAGAGAGTCAGCGTTTAGGACGATCGTTTGTATCATCGCAGGTTCGAATTCTGCCGCAGTCGTAACTTTTATTAAATTTTTTATATTTTTCAGTTAAAATTTTTATTAAAAAAAATTCAGATAACTTTCAAGTCTGTACGTTCTGTGAAATGAGAAATATAAGTTTCAAATATACGAAAAATTGCTGGATTTTTTTTTTCTCCCGGAATTAGACTAATCAGAGGTGGCAACCCTAGCCGTAGGTGAATTTAGGTAACATTGAAAGAAAAAAAAAACATGAGCACATTTTCATAATCATCAGCTATTCTTCCTCAGTAACTTATGAATAAGCTTCTCGTAAGGACAATATAAATTTGTATCTTTTTTCTACATTCTTAACAACCAAAAACTACCATAAAAGTAGTAGGTACTAGCTGCGCCCGCGGTGTCACCCGCGTAAGTCCGGTTCCCGCGGGAATATCGGGATAAAAAGTAGCCTATGTGTTAATCCAGGGTATCACCTATCTACATACCAAATTTCAAATCGGTAAATTAGCCGTTTTGTATGAAAGAATAACAAACATACATACATTCTCACAAACTTTCACATTTATAATATTAGTAGGAAGTAGGATAGGATAGTAGGAAGTAGGATTAATAATCAAATCAATTTCAGTGGTGCACTGAGCCATGCTGAATGGAATGAGCAATTGAAACTGGCTGAGGTGACACAACAAGTTGGTGGTCACTGGCAGTACATTGGCCATATAGTCAATGGTACATTCTATTTATTGCCGGAGGAAGCCCTGTATTTGATGGAAACTGTCAGTACTATCTTCATTTTCTTACCAGATATTTATTTTAGTTTTTGTCATGGAAATGACATTTATGTCAAATGAAAATCCTACTAAAAGTTTTGGATTGATGGAATTCGAGCCCGTGAGAAACAAGCGATTGCCCTCAAGCCCGCTTACGCTCGGCCACGAAACCCTAGCCTAGGGTTTTTTTTGCAATAGTTAAAATGTGCTTATTTAAATTGTAATCCTCTTTCCCATGAGGGAGTAGGTTACCAAGACACCATGACTTTACCCACTGCATAGGCATAGGCCTCCCTCAGTTTGTGCCATCCACAACGGTCCTGCGCCAATTTGCTAATATTAATAATAATAATAAAATCGCATCTACACACATCAACAAAGTCTAGGGATATTGTACATTTCATCCAATATCTAAAAATCTATGAGGAATTTTTATAAACAGTAAATGGCAAAATGGTAGGTCATTTCAAGGTCTTTGATAATAAAATAAAATATTCCGTGATTCTTTTGTTTTTAATATTAATAATGTTATTTTTTTAACGCCATAGCAAATTACTATGATAAAAAAACTTAATTTCTTACAGTTTTGTTATTAAATTTAAAATCTTATATTAAGTAATTAGTGTTGCTACCTCTTACATTAATTACACATCGATATTTTTGGTTAATACTTAAAATTAATTTCCCATTTCTTGTTGCGGTGAGCGGCCGACACTAGCCGCGCGGTATGGACATTAGCATTACCGTGTTTGAGTAAAAGTTCTTAACCCATTTGGATTCTGTGAGGGACCACGACAGACTCTAGTACCTCTTCGTGGTATTTTTGTGCAGTCATGTTGCCTTGGATCCAAACGAGCTGGGTTCTTGCGCCAAGACGAATTTCTGCCCAAAGCGTGATTGTTCCGCCTTGGTATGGGGGGACCTCTTGAGGGTGCTGCAGGCGACTAACTCTTCCTAGAGTTTGCCAAACGCGTGTTCTTCTTGAATCTGGTTGAAAATTAAACCGGAACTCATCGATGAACAGTACCAAAGACCAATGTTCGTCACTCGATGTTAAATGGTCCCGAGCTCGCAAAAGCAGCCGACCGCGATTGCCACGTCGCAACGCTGTAACATGCAACGGTCTTCGAACATGAAGACCAACTTCATTTGCACGGTTTGGACGCTTACCAGCAGCTGGGGGTCTCCCTAGAGCCTTTTTACTAGTTACACCGTTGTAAAATTCAGTGGTCTTCTAGCGGTCATTTGGAAAAATCAATCCTGTCTCTGCGTAGTAACACCGAATCTAACCTTGGACAGTTTAACTACATCCCTATTACTAAGATAACGTGATCACAATCCTGTTATCACGTCTTGGCTGGCGTGTATGGCCTCAGCAACAACGCGTTATATCGCACCATTTTCTAACGTGCCCACGGCTCACGGGTTTCACCTCGACTCAAATGACGATGTAAAATTGCTCTTTAAACTCATACGGTCCAAGAAATTATAAAATAAAAACAATACAATCCCTTTTTCAATAATTAATTTCAATAAAACAATTTAATTTTTTCTCGTCGAAACACACCTCCAACAATTTTGCCTCCGTACTATTAATAATTCTTTTTTTTTAATTTCCATTTAAAAAAATTGAAAATAGAATAAAAGAGGTTTCAATCGGTATATAAACTTTTAATGAAAACAAACAAGATTTTAAAATATCAAAGCGAAAATAATGTGGTACCATGATATCCCTAGACTTTGTTGATGTGTGTATTTGCTACTAACAATAAAATTCTTAATCATCTCTTTTCAGAACTGTCTCCTCCTAAAACACAATCAAGTGACTGTATCACTGCAGAAAGCATACAGCCTGTTACTTGATGAACACATGACCCATACTCAGTACAAAGTTTATGCTTCATTAAGCAGAGTGGGGTACAAAGTCTTCAGGCATGACAACAAATCAGTGGAAATAAAGAAGATGATAGAAAATGATACCAATAGCAATATTAAGAATGCACTAGATATGACTGATTCTAGTGAAATATTGAAAGCTAATGGTAATTCTTGTGAAATTGTTGCAATGGAAACTGATGTAGTCACCGAAATAAATAGATCTGAATCAGATGTCGCTTTGAATGATTCAAACAAATCTGAAAGTCCTAAACCATCATCACTTGATTGTGATGAATCTCAAATAGCAAAAGCAAAAGATTTGAATGGGAATGAAAGTGCTAAACAAAGTGAAAATGTATCAATGGAAATAGAATCAACACCTAAAGGTAAATTTAGAGTGTGCACTAATATTTTGGAGAGTGCTAGTTTTTATAGAAACAATACAAACTTAACTTAATTATTAAAAATTATAATATGTTAATCTAATAAGAATATACTTATTCTGATGGAAAGAGAACAAGTAAAGTTGGGAAGAGCCTTTGCTGTGACATTGTTTAGCTAGATGGTCATAATAATCATTGAGGTTGCATGCATCTCTTAAGTTTTTAATATTATTTTCAGAAATACTTTCAATTGATCAGCATGGTGTCATAAGACCTTTGACTAATGAGGTGACTGAACCGGAAATGGATTCATCTTCTACCCCAGACACTGAACAAACAGGTTAATATTTTTACTTTATTGTATTACACTTTGATCATTATGATTTTCATTTTACAATAATAACTTTTTAACAGATGCAGTTCAAGAAAAAAATCCTGAAGAAAATACACCAAAAAAACAGCTAAACATATACCAAATTCTGAAACAGAAGATCAAAAACAGAAGAATCCCTCCTGCCGATCCTAAAACCAGCCAAGACAACTTCAAAAACATCCCCGACTGCTTCAACAAACAAATTGTCACTGTCAAAGTACCCAGCGAGGAATATTTACCTCGAAACATATTTTTAAACAACACATCGTATGTGCTTAATCTACCGGAGATAAAAAAAAGTAAGAGAAAACATACAACAATGTCGACTGCATCAGTAGAAAACAGGGCTATGTATCGTACGATAAGGAACTCTAGTGAGTCTGAAACAGCGGCAGTACCAACTCTAGAGATGCCACAAATACTACCCCACACACCACTATTCCAACAGCCTTTTCAATTCTACCCAAACTGGCGGGCTCGCAATCAATTCCCAAGATACCAGTTTAATCAACACCCATTTTTCTATAGAATGATGCACTTCATGCCTCAATCATTCACCACTAACAGACCGCGAATATTCACCGGCTTCATGGACCAGAGGAAAAGACAGTATGATACGAAAGAAGATCATTTACGCACAATAAAAAGCTTCGCGAATAAACTGAAACAATTGCACAGACCTGCGTGTAACAGTGTGCAGTCACTTCAAGGTCTTGTTGCTAGATTTAACGAGATATACAATGCTAAGATCAGAATCACGAACGATTTCGATGTTATGGATGACTCGAATGTTGAAACTATTGAGCTGGATGATGATGAAGTTGTAACTAAGAAACGTAGACTGGATAACGAGATGTATGAAAAGTACTTAGCCAGTCTGAAAGCTCTAGCGGCTAAACTCAAGAACCTAGAGAGAAAAAATCAATCAATCCCTAAACAGAGGAAAGCTTTCTGTAACCTTCTTGATAATTTCAATGAAACTTTCAATACAGAATTTCATTTGGATTCAAAAGGGGCGTTGGTTGACAGGAAACTAGTTATTTTAGATAGCAGTTCTGATTCAGACGTGGTTGCTACCGATGATGTGCCAAATAGGAAGAAACGATCACATAGTGATAATAGCGAAAGGCAAAGTAAGAAACGCAAAGTATTAAACCCGCTGAACATTCTAAGGAAAGTAAATCAAGGCGCTAGCACTAGTAAATCTGTTGAAAACGTACCAGATGACCCAGTGAAAAGTAACACAGATTTATTGAAATACTTTAATAAGGAATGGTTACCAAACGATGACGATTTTGGCAAAGCGACACCTTGCCTCAAAACAAATGCCTTCCATTTATGGAGTGATAGTCAAGAGCTATACGATTTTATTACATGGGTGGACCTGAAATCTTGGGTCGATCTAAAATTAACTTTCTGCTCACAAATGGAAGCTGTATCAGAGTTTGACAGTAACTTTTCAAAGCATTCCAGAGTTTTGTCTACAGATAGCTCTGATTTGAAGCCTATTTTAGCGCAAGAGCCGAGTAGTGACTGGGCCACCTCATTAGAAAAACTAAGAATTATAAAAACAAACACGGAATTACATGAGACTTGTATGAAAATTGATTTTGAGGTATATAATAGAGATGTGCAGAATTTTCGAAAGACTGACCCGCCAAAGCCACATTTTAGAGTTGTTTGCGTTGAGTAAGTATTTTGATTTATACTTTTAATATAAGTCGCGCCACGTAAAAAGAACGATGAGGGGGAGGGGTATGTTTTGCGCATGGCTTACTCGCTCACGAACCAATAGCACGCGCTACATCAATGGTGTGAAGTGCGCCGCGTCACCCCTCCACCAATCACACCTCAGATTCCTAAAAATGGCCCATTGCGCAGCTATTCCCCTTAGCGTTTTTTTACGTGGCGCGCGCGACCTAATACCAGTGTTTGTTTCGATATTCAACTTTAAATCTTACGAATCAGTGCTTACAGTTAGTCCAGTAGTTTTTGAGTTTATTTGTTACAGAAAAATACAATTCTTCCCAAACTGAACAAATCATTACATCAACAGAAGAATGATTTGAGTATGTAGACTCTAGTCGATACTATTTTTAAACAACTCTTTATTTTCCAGTGTACATTCAAAATTCCCATCTGGTGCTGAAGTGAGATCACTCCACTCAAGATATGAGGATAATATCAACACGGTGTTTGCAGTCGTCGACGCCGCATCTATAGTCTACTTACAAATCAATCCCAAGGACTTGCCCGTTTATGTGGGGAACGATTGACAGTTAACAACGAGGTTTCGATCGGGTTTTTAATATCGTGATTAAGTCCCGATAATGTTTATAAATACATATTAATATTTATAAATATTATCGGGACTTTATTGCGAAATCTTTTTATTTACCACGTTTGATGACGTTATAGTCACCATGGTCACGAGTAGACTGATAACTCGTGTTAATATGGTTCTCAGATGTATACAGGAATATCTAAAGTTAAAAAAGTTATGTAATGGCGATTTAAATGTCGCCAAAACTAAAATTTGATGACGCCATCTTTTTTAGGTCGATCGAAGAGACGGCAGCATATTAAATTTGTTTCGTTTTAGTTTTGACGATATCTGAAAAGCTACCTGTAAACACTTATGGAGATTTTTATTCGAAAAAGATAAACATTTGTATACTATTTATATGTGTTCTGAAATGAAAGGAGGTTTATTTATTTTGGGCTCAAAATGCTCAACTGAAAAATACTCAGATTAACTTCCTAAACTTCTCATACTTTTGGATTGTTGGCTGGTCCTTAAGTTTTGCCAAATCATTATGAAAATCTGTATTGACCTCCTTTAGTAGTTTTGTGTAAGTATAGATTTGTAAATAGATATAGGTTCTGCATTAGACCTATCAAAGTTTTGTACATAAAAATAAGTTACCATCTCAAAACGGTTTCCCCTAAAATATTACTAATGTGAACCGATACGCGCCAAAAAATATGTTACTTACCCCCAAATACTGAAAAGCTACTTAAATATTTGGGAGCTTATTAACCATTGAGACGCTTTTACCTGTCAGATTTGTATAGAAAATCAGGTAGATTCAGATAAGCACCAAGTTTGCATAGCTTTTCAGTATTCGGGTTTTACTTATTGAATACAAAAGTATTATAAAGTAAGTGTATACAAAAGTATTTATAATACAAAAGTGTATACATTTATGTGATCTGTAACCAGGTTGCAAACAAAACACGTTTCTTTAAAAATTATTTAATAAAACTTCAGTTGATTTAAAATGTATTTTACTAGCTACAAATTTCAAAATGGCACAAGTGATCGGAGGGCATTCAAATCTACGACTAATCTAAATTTATGTAACTATCTAAATTCCTATTCTATTTCAACTTATCAAAATCAATAATTATGTACTCAGCAGTGAATAAAAATAACGATATAGAACCGTAAAAAATAACCATAAAAAATGACGTGTGGCACTCGGGGACTGCCGCGGTAAAGCTATTGCATGCCACCTAGAGGTGAGTTGCTGATCTAAAGTGACAGCGTTAGGTGTTTTCGTTACGGAATTTCTAGATTCGGTCTCCACGCTCAAGGCCCGCGATAGAAGCTATGCAATAGCTTAAAAAAATTTGGGTTACTTTTTTACAACATCAGTGTTTTTAGGGTTCTGTACTAATGGTGCAAGTTTAGCCTTTAATGCGATTTTTTTATTATAATAAATATCTAGTATCATTCTTCGAAAAAGTTACAATTGGTAATGTTTGTTGTGTATAATCTTAAAGTTATTTATCTACGTAATTTGATTAGCTACAAGTAATATTGCTATGAATCTTGAGCGGAATTATAATTATTTAACTTCGCTTACATAAAAGCTATGCCTTTTAATAATACACAACCGCTGGATTTATACTATTATTATACATAATAATTGCTTTTAATCTAAATAGGATTCGATATCTCAGGAAATAGGAATCATCATTATTCTCCTGCCCTAGTGGGTGTGGTCAGGCAGCTAATACCTAATTTAAAACATTTTGATAAAGTCAATCCTTTATTTGGTTTGGTAGTGTGTCATTGAACTGAGAAAAACACTTCCTTTATTTTGCCCTTGAATGCAAAATGATATTACCGTTGCATTATATACTAAGGACGTTTAAATGCATAAAACAAAAACACTTAATCCTTACTTATCTAACATCCCTTCGCAATTACCCGTATACGAAATCACAAATTCACAATCAAGGCCATCCGAAATTAATTCCTGAAATCTGATAAAACCTTTCATTGAAAGGTCTGTAAAAGTCCCTCAGTCTATCAATAACGTTGGGGTCTATGTGTGGATGACTGCGCCCTTTCGTTTTCCCAAGACAATGAGGGATGGAACTGCCTTCCGATTTAAGGAGACAGGGGAAACCCTTTGTAGAGTTGAAGTAGAAATGCTTGTCTGTTATCACGTGTTTCAGTCCGAGAAATTCCTGTAACAATTGATTATATATTTCACATCTTCATTAAATATTATTTACGTTATGAACAATGATTTCAAGAGGCGGAACAACGAAAAAGCAGTCTAAAGAGTTAAACTTGCCTATTTAAATGAGCACAGTTAAAATGGGTTAGTAACTTGGGAAGTATAATCACAAGATAATCAGAGGCCACCATGTCTCTTCAGAGTTGGCTACAAACTCATACGAATAAGTTCGCATTGGCTTGTACATATTATAATGGCTTGTGGATGCTCAAATAACTGTCAATATACAACTGAATCATCTGTGGAAGTTATTTATCAATGGCAATTCAAAATCATCGGAATGAGTGGCGTAATAGAGAGGAGGCCTATACTATACCCAACAGTGGGTGGAAATGGGCTGAGATGATGATGATGAATTCAAAATCATACCTGGACTCTTGCCATCTCAGCCGCAGGATCAGCCACCAGTCTCTCACCACTGACCAAGAGTAGTTTGGACTTGGGAAACCGGCGTAACCATCTCTTCAGAGCCCGTGAATAAACTCCAAGTCTCACCGGCGGCCATGATGCGTCGACGACGGACGATGGAGCGCCATTCCAACGCACTGAGCTGTTTATTAGTGCTAGGTCTTCGAAACGCGGGAGGGATGGACGCTTGCTGGAATGTTTAATTTGCTTTTAGTGGACATTGTCTTTTTTAAAATTTATCATATAATTTTAAACGATGTCGGCGACTAGTTCCAAGTTCTTAATTTCCCACGTGTGAAATTTTGCTAATTATTATTGGGACGAATTCTTTTTAATGAAAAGTCTTAATTTTACCATTTCTTAATTTTCCGAATGCCTCATTTTCCTAATTATAGTTAGTTTCAATTCGGTTTTTTTTCGGATGATAGTACAGTTGAACATAAAAAGCACAACAACTAAGAACTACTATTAACTATTTTATTAATTATTTACGGTTCATGTAGACATTGGCAGTACAAGAGAGGTAACTACAATAATACCAATATTTTTCTGCTTGTTACCTAACAAGAAGGAAACAACTTATACAGAAGTGTTTCGTGTTTTGAAAGAGAAGTTTCAAGTGTCGATTTCCTTTTTCAAAAGTGACTGGGAAACTGCCATAATGAATGCAGTCAGAACCGTACATCCCGATGTACATATAAAAGGATGTTTTTATCATTTTTCAAATGCGATTTGGAAGAACGCTGAGAAATTAGGAATGACGATGGATAAACAACACAGAAGGATTGTAAGGCTAACATCCAACTTAGCTCTTCTGCCTGTTGAATATGTCCCAGAAAGTTGGTTATTCATTATGAACGAAGCACCGGACGATACCGCAACAGCAAATTTTACGTCATATTTTCAGAAACAGTGGATGGTAAAATTAGGTGCAAATATGTGGAGCTGTTGTCGTGAGCGTCACAGGACTACGAACGCCCTAGAAGGATGGCACTACCGCCTAAATAAAAAGATTGGGAAGACAGATCTCTTCTCATATGTCAACTTTCTGAAGAAAGAAGCAACATATTATGAAAAAATGACTAGACAAAATAAAGTGTACACTGAGCCAAGGAAAAGACGGTCAAAATATATGATAAAAGACGCAAAAATTCGCGCAAATATAGAAGACCTGATTAAAGGAAAAGTCACACCCGAACAATGTCTGACAAATTTATGTCGGTTTAAGTAAGCAAATAAGTAATATTGCGTTTTATTTTTTAATTTATAGGTAGGCATTTGATCCAATTCGCTTAAACAATTTAAAGCAACGTTGTTTCATATATTAAATGTTTGTAAGCAATACTAATACTTGTGTGTTTTATTTTAGTCGCTGTTGACTGTACTTAATTTTAAAAAACCGAATTGAAACTAACTATAATTAGGAAAATGAGGCATTCGGAAAATTAAGAAATGGTAAAATTAAGACTTTTCATTAAAAAGAATTCGTCCCAATAATAATTAGCAAAATTTCACACGTGGGAAATTAAGAACTTGGAACTAGTCGCCAACACCTTTTAAACTGTAGGTAGGTAGGTACGTACCGATTCATCTGCTAAATGTGCGTCCAAATATGTTTTTCCTAACTATCTCTAAGTACCTAAAGGGATACCTAGGTAACAGAATAAAGATAGGTCTCGTGTAAATACATCAAGATACAACATCAAGTACCTACCTAATAATTATGTAAACCTGCCTTCATAGGATACCTACCTACTCCTGCTCATAAGTACTTATAATATCTAAGAGTGCCCTTATGGCTACATAAGTTATCTTTATAAATTAAATTTTACGCTTTTACGTCCCTAAACCGACCATAAAATGGCCTAACCGTTTTATGTAATTGTCAGCAGTCAGATACATAATTCAACTTACCTAGCAGACTGAGTATAATCACTGATAGCTCTTGTAACAGGATCTCTCACGACAGCCAGTAACTTGACCGAAGGGTTCATGGCATAGACCCGCCTTGGAGCTGACCGCGTCACCCAATACGACGGCGTCTTCTCCATAGTGATCTGACCTACGAGGGTCGGGGGCATTCTGTCTCTGGAAGATGCTATAGATTAATTTCTATGAAATTATTAAATTAAATTATTTCAACTTTTGGATTATGAATTTCAAAGTTGCGCGTTCGTATTGTTTTCCTTGACTTGACTGTGCAAATTTTTGACGATTAGGTAGGTACCTATAGTAGGTACAAAAATTAGAATAAATAGATCCATAAGTAACGGTTTATCTGTAGGAAGTTATTACTTATTTTAATAATCAATGACCTAAGTAGGTATGTAGTGTAGGTACTAACAGCGGAGACTTACCGATACCATTCAAATCCCTTGTGATAAAACTTGTCAAAAAAGTGAACCTCTGATCTCGAAGCCCTGACATCTGGGTGCAATCTGAAAAATCAAAACTTACTTATAATAAGTAGGTAGGTAGGTAGGTACCTACAGTTACGGTACCGACAGTGCGTGTGTGTGTTACAGTACTTAAATAAATAGTACATAGTTACTTGGTAAGTACCTTAAAAATTCTAAAAGTGCTCGAGTGCCACATTTCTTCACGCCAATAATGAGTGCATCAGGCAGTCTTTTTACAGGAACAGTGTTCTTCAGTCTCCGATACGTATTACTACCATTCATATAAATTCCAAGGAAGGAGGCAAAACGGAAAGAAGCACTCTTGTATTTAGTTATTTGACGACGTAAAAACACGTATTCTAATGTAACCTGAAATAATAAATAAGTAGGATGTAGGTAGTAACGTAGGTTTACTAACCTACGTGATCCTCATCTCTTACCTACTCATCATTAACTAATTTCTTAAAAATATTTCGACGGAACCCGGTTTCCAGAATCTCTCTGACTCTCTCATTCATAACGCGATAAGGTAAGACAAAACAAGACTAAAAATGTTTCTAAAACATTTTATTTCATACCTACTGCCTTTATGTAGGTACTACCTACCATATGTATATTATTTTATTGTCTCTTACCTCTTTTTCGTCAACTAAGCAGCAACTCAATGCATAAAATAAATAAAATAGAAATAATGATATGAAACAAATAAACATAGTTCGTCTTGTTAGCACCGGAATCCATCTCATAGCGATCTTTAGAAGGCATTTGTGAGATTTTACACATTATTTCTTCATATAAACATATTTGTCTTAAATACAATGATATTTAGGAACGTTATTGTTAATCAGAATTATTCAGAATTAAACTAAGCAATAAACGTAGTAACATTCCGCTTGTGTACCTAATACTGAAAACACACGCATGCCACGTCCGTTCAAATTTAACACTGCAGTATTTCAGCATGAAAACATGTTTTTATGGTATCTACACTCTAGTAGAATGCAATAGGTATGCTGCTGGATCAATGAAGCCCCGGGAAATCTTGCTTGGTTGCGCGCAATCGCGGTGCGGTCAATCCAGCATAGAAAATTTAAATCTGCGCGAAATACTTTATCCAAACTTTACCGCGCATTTTGTTAAATCATCTGTTTCCGTTTTACTGTCAATGATTCAGTTATTTTTAAAGAGTTGGTAGCAGATCTATCTTCTGTAGGTTAAAGCGAGATAAAACTAGTGTCACGGTACTAGTGTGATAGTGATAGAAAATTTATGCTGACACTAAACATGTTTACCATGCCTGCGAGTTGGAACATTAAATTGTGCCAACATAAAAATTTAGGACCGATCGATGACAGCGAGCGTCAACGGCGTGCGATAAATAAAAATAAATTCGATTCGTAGAACGTAGAAGCCGTGAAATAAATTAAAATGACAGTCCAACATCTCGAATCAGATGATTCTGAGGACGACTCTGATGGTGATGATATGGTGAGCTTACCGCACGTCGATATTTATAGACGAAAGTATCAACTATTGCTGGAGCGATGTGAAGTTTTACAACAGGATAACGACAGACTTATTCACAGGTTTGTGTTTACGATATAAACAGTAGACTACTAATCTACTATCTAGTGTTTGTGCGAGTACTACTGTGGTTTATCCTTCCAGAATTCAAGCATCTAAGAAAACAACAAAACGGTTCAAAAAAGACATTGCTATGTTGATTGAGAGATTGGATAATCATGAGGATCCCTTTCGATCGATGCCCGTAGAAGATTGCGAGATTCCAACAAGGCCACGGCCCGTGATGAGACCTCAAGGAATAATCAAACAAACTGATAAACAAAATGCCTCTACATCTAAGAAACAGGCTACAAAACGGAAGAGCAAGGCTGAAAAGGTACCTACAATGATATTATACATAACTTCTTATTCTTATAAGTGGATCAATATACATTATTGTACATTTTATTTCAGCCTGAAAAAGATCCCAATGCGCCCAAGAAGCCTTGCAATGCATTCTTTCAATTCTGCCAAGAACAGCGCCCATTGGTCATAGCTGAAACCAACTCTGAAGATGGAATTGAGCCGTCTAAGCAAGAAGTTACAAGACAATTGGCTCATAGATGGAGATCTCTTACCAATGATGAGAAAAGGGTAAGAACAAAGCTGTTTTTTTTTTTGTAATAATTAGTTAATAGTTTTCATCAGCCCTTTACTTTGTATTATTGACCTTTAAGACTAGTTTATTTTTGTTTTCAAAATGGTCTACTTTCCTTCAAGATAACTTTGTTGCCCTTTAACTGACCTTTGCTGTTCTGAACTTTGTTCAACAAATAAATAAACTTACATTTTCAGGTTTATGTGGCTATGTTTGAGAGATCTAAAGAAAAGTATGTGGAACAGATGTCACAATACAACACAATCAAAAAGGAGAATGATACTCAACAATGAAAATATGCACCAGGATTATAAAGTTTTTGATTTCTTCAACTTTGCGCTGGCAATCTCCAAAATTGATCAGTATTTTACAGAACTTAATATGTAATTTATTTAAATAGTTCTTTCTCTTGGAAATAAAGTCATTCTAAATTGTTATTATTCATTTTATCTTTACATAACTTGTTAAGAACGCTTCAGTAATATATTATACTGATAAACATATTCATAGGAAATGTGTTAATTCAAACATTACATAGAAATATTTTATCAAAACAAATAATTTTCATAAAAACATGTTTATTGCTTTACCAACTAAATAAATATAACAGTTCCATTTTAACCTTGTGCCCCAATATAAATGCAAATTAAATTATCATTTAAAGTTGTCCTTCTCTAGCCTGATAGCTTTCATAGTTTCAACAGCATCTTGCTTGCCTACATGCTTCATCACGGAGGGTTGGCTCACCCTCATAAAAGGATTGTATTGTTTTTCTTCCAAAATTGTTGAAGGAACCTGAAAATTCAAAAGTTTTACATAAAACTAAGTACATACTTACATAATTATTTTCTTTCTATGAAAGGGCAATGGCAAGCTATTGCATTATTCATTTATCTCGATCTAGATGTTGATTCTAGTTCTTTCATAATATCACTAAATCAGTAATATTGTAAACTCATAATTTTGTCATCTAACTAATACATATTAAGCTACTTCTTATAATCCCGATAGGCAAATGAATTATAGGATTGTCACTTACAGTAGGCTGCCCCTCAGCCCTCCTCTCAGTAGACCAGCTAATTTTCTTCTTCACATCTTCGTTATCTGGCTCCACATGGGCTGCAAACCTTAGGTTCTGCAAGGAGTATTCATGGCCACAGAACACCTTGGTTTGATCGGGCAAGCTGCTCAAGATTGTAATCAGAGCTTTGTACATCTGATCAGCTGTACCTTCAAAGAATCTACCACAACCACCTAGGAATAATGTGTCACCTGAAAATCAGAAAAAATTGAATGATATGCTGTTGGTTTAATTTGAAATATGGAAAGATGAAAGTATCAACACAAAACAAAGGTATAAAGATCTGCTGATGAGTTGAATCCTTCGAGTGTTGAAAAAAACAAATTATTGAATAACATGCTGGTTTAACTTGAAATATGAATAAATGGTAGACTGCCGAAGAAGTATAAAATAAAACCAAGGTTTAAAGATGAATGGTCTGTTGATGTATCCCAACAGAAGGCTTACCATTACATATTATACAATTGCGCCTTGGCTTATGTCATCACACATTAAAGGACCTAAACTGAATCTTTTAAAAGTTATAGTAAACCTCCTGGATATTTAGAAAAATAAAATAATGCAAACTTCATTCACACTTTAAAAAAAAAGCTAAGGACCTGTAAACACAGCAGGGTCATTGCCTTCGTCCGGAGATGTCACATAGTAGCAGATATGTCCTGCAGTATGGCATGGTGTGAACAAGCACTTTACATTCAGATTGCCAATGTTGAATGTGGTGTTGTGCTCAACTTTTTTAGTCAGAGCTCCGATGCGGTCATCGCCTCCATAAACTGTAAGACCTGGGTGAGCCTTGACTAAATCTTCATTGCCACCTGCATGGTCCCTGAAAAGTTTAACAAACTGTGTTGAATTTCTATAGGTCTCTTTTTATAAGTCTACACTACACCATCTCAATAAACCGAAATAACTGGTTAATCCCTTATTTATTTTTACTCAGTACACACAGTGCAAACTCACAAACAAACATTAAATAATGATAATAATTATCTATTTTGTAATTATTTTGTTTTACATAATAATATACCTACAATGATTTTCAGTATTAAATAAAATCATTGCCTACAGACAAATGTCTACACAATTTATGTTGAGTCATGGTGTAGCTACACATATTGAATAGATCAATAAGTTAACAGATTTTCATTACACGCAGCCCCAACTTCAATACTGTGCAGTTTTGCCCTTTGCATGTGCTATGTCTGAGCTTCGCTAGCCTCATGCAATGCCTGCTCACACACAACAGATATTATGTGATCAAATTCAAGGGTATAATAACTAACCAATGATGATGAGTAGTGAGCACTGAAGTGAGCTTCACCCCCTGCTCCTGGACCGCCTTCAAGACAGTCTTCGGCTCAACTGGATCCACAATAGCAGCTTCATTAGTGGCCTTGTCCACTATCAAATACATGTAATTGTCTTGCAAAGCGGGCAATATCTTCACGTCCATTGTTTTATACTGATGGTGCACTTGTAAACTGTGAGCTTCTCTCTGGTTGCGTACAAGAGCTGATAACGAATAAAGGAGCAAATATTGTAAATATTATAATAGAGATAAAGTAATGATCTTAGGACCCGGCGTATGATAAGATTTTAAAGGCTTACCTTGGAAGTATAGCTTTGTGAGCTGGTTTGAGAGGCCAGTAGGCAAGGAATTTACAAATCTAGCAAGCATTGAATAAGCAATTAAAGCTTCAGAAAGCTTTCAGTCTCAAAAGAAATTGCAAAACACAAATCGCCGCCCCCACCGAATATCATTGTAACCGACCATTACGATAGAAGTGCTTTTATTCGAAATAATTATTGTAGAGGCCCGATTACACCTTGTCAATTTTTTTCAGCTCATTCGTACGAGTACTTTAGGATTTAGACAATATGTAATGGTTATTAAAGTATTATTCGCCGGAAACTATGAACACCTTTTCCCCCGAATAACATCGTAACAGGTTAATACCGACACCAAACTGTCTTACTTTATATAGTAAGCTGTCATTACGATCTTATTCGGGTGTAAAAAAACATTTTAATTTTGGCACTATCCATTACCATATTATTCGGGTAAAATCTATGAGTTGTTGTGTATTGTAAAAGTATTTATTCATATTCATATTCATATTCTTTATTGTCTCAAGTTGGTACATTAGGTCTTAAGCTAGGTTTGGCCGCAACAAGAGCCCCGTTGGGACACCGCAATGTTAACATTAAAATATATCTACTTTTAGCATTATCTTAAAGCTAAATATGTTTAATTAAATTATTTAATATCACAACATGCTTATTCTAATATGGCACTTATTGTAGTTACTTAAGTTTTTTTTGACCTACCTACTTATTATTACCTATTAGTCTTCCATAAATTCAGTTATAGAGTAAAAGCTGTTTTGGATCAAAAATTGTTTGAGTTTGTTTTTGAATGATGAATTCTTAACTTCGTTTTTTATTTTATCAGGGATTCTATTATATATATTATATTTACGATTTATCTAACCAGATAATTTGAATTGTAATGTTGAATACTGTATCCTTCTTGGACAACAAAAAATAGCAATCAAGATAACGATGATAGGGTCGCGATGGTTTGAAAATTAATGACAGGTTACGATAGGTACACTGATATAATATTTGGTGTTTGACAATAACATAGATATTTTTTTTAATAAATAGGTTTATTAGAGACGAGTGGAGACGAGAGAGAGAGAGAGGACTAGCTCTTAATAGAGACGAGTGGAGAAAAGGAAGCGTGGCCTTTACCCTGCGGTGGAACGCTACAGGCTCGTAATAATAATAATAAATCGGTTTATTAATTCTCGATTTTTAACTATTTTTAAAATTAAATATCGAATAATTTATTAGAACACTGTGCAGGTACTTAGGTAAGTAGGTAATTAAATTAACAAAAACTTTCACTATTTTAGCTCAATAACTCAAATAAATAGATACGTAGGTACTTACCCAATAAGTAAGTACCTAAAGTGTGTGGTGTAAAGGAACTGTGTCACTCACTTAACCTCTTTTTTTCACTTAAATATTTCTCTGTTTAACTAGTAATTATTTATTCACATTTTACTCGTGGCCACATGTAACGTATTGGTTTTCGCCTTATATTACACCCGGTTCACCAACGCTCTACCACTCGCACTGTAACGCAACCGTCCGGTATGACGGCTGGGGTATGACTGACTCGTGACATAAGCGCCTGATACGGTAGTTATACACTACAGTGTGATAGTTAAGTTTCAAGATCCTCGTCAGATCCTCAAATTGTTTTTAAGTGGATGCTCCCATCATCATCTTTCTGCCCTTATACCACTATGTGGGGTCGGCACAACATGTATTCTTCTTCCACTTCCCTCTTTCAGACGTCATCTCTCAGCAGTCAGCACTCACACCTTTCTTACTCATGTCATCCTTCACACAATCCATCCATCTTTTCTTGGGTCTACCTCTATACCTATATTCATCCACATTCATATCAAGTGCCTACTCTCCTCAGGGATGCTCCCATATTATGCACAAACATCATCAAGAGTACAAAGATGTTCATAACTCAAAAGATCATTAACATAGTATTCCAGCTCAAGTTTTGCCACTATCCTTAAAAGTTAAAACGTGTGCATTCGTATACATTGTATAACGGCTTGATATTAAAACCAACCATTTTGCACTAGATGGTTTATTTTAAACAACATTCATTAGGCACGCTCAACCGGTCATTGAAGCCTGAAACATTTCTACGATGGAATATTAATGTCCACCTAAACTTCTAGTAGACAATAGCTTAATATGGAAGGTCAGAATTAAATAATAGTAGGGAAATGGATAGATTGATGTAGTAAGTAGATACTTAAATAGAAGATTGCGTTTTCCTTTCAAAACAATGTTTTTTTTAACTAGACCGAATGATTATGATCGTAGGTACTTTTCAAAGCTGGGCACCGTTAATCAAATAGTTAACTTCGTTAATCGTTAATCCGCTACAAAAAAGTTAGCTTTGTTAAACGTTAAAGCGTTACATTTCGGAAGAATTAACGCAAGTTAACGTTAATCGTTAATCCGTTAATATGTGTAAAATTACATTTTTATATCGTTGCGTTAGTGAACTTAAAAGTTAATCCGTTAATCAAAATGTTAACTTCGTTAATTAACGATTAACTGATTAACGAGTTAATGCCTAGCTATGGTACTCTTTACGTAATATTATACATTTCTACTGATCATTAATATCAAAAATGCATCAATTTGTGAAAATACATGAATAAATAGATATTAGGATGTTTGTTACTCTTTCACGCAAAAACTACTTAAAGAATTTGGCAGAAATTTGGAATATATCTAGTTAATGACCTGGAATAACATAAAAACTACTTTTTATACAGGTAGGTACCACGTAGATTTAGCTGCGGGCAACTAAGCAATATATTGCTGTAGTAAGTTAGTACTGAACTAAACGATTTTATTTTCGTTCCAAAACAATGATTATTTTTATACTAGACCAAATAATTATGAATCTAGATACTCTTTACTTCATAATGTACTATTTTACTAATTAACAATATTAAAAATGCTACAATTAAAAAAAATACATGCATAAATAGATAGATGGGTGAAAAAGTGGATGTGTGGATGTTTGTTACTCTTTCACGTGAAAACCACTGAACGAATTTGGCTGAAACTTGGAATAAATATAGTTTATGACCTATAATAACATATAGGCTACTTTTTATACAGGTAGGTATAACGTAGTCTTAGCTGCAGGCTATTAAGCTTATTTTTTAATACAATTGCGACGAAATATACATTAGGATTTTAAACGGTATTCGTTATTACAATAATCAAACTTCATTCACTTGCCATGGAAAAACATCGTAATCCAGTTTTACTATATTTGACATTATTTGTTAATACACCGAATACTATGGTAACATCACAATACAGATGCAGACAGATACAGTCGATACCGCATTTTTGCAGTCAATACTATCGCGTTTGACTATTACTGTACAGATCATGTCAACGTTTTACACGAATAATATGGTATTGTTAGTTTACAATAGTAAATAAAATTATTGATTTATGGTAATATTTATTCTTTAAATATCTGGGTTGTGGTAAATTGTAGATTTGTTTTAGTAACATTATATTATTTGTTATATTTTAAGCCATGTTTTGGCATATAAACGATCTTCCTAGGTAAACTAACAGAAAAGTTATAGACCAAAAACCGTTTTTTAATTCTCTTGAACAATTTGGATTTTACGATTACGATTTTATTCGGTGGGGGCGGCGAAATACTCAGACTTTGTTTTGATAGATTGAAATAAAAGAGAGGGTGAGTGAGGGAGGGAGGGAAGGGAAATTGAGCGAATGAAAATTCACTCATCATTCATTCATCCAAATTGTCGGCCAACAATTCGGCCAAGTTGGCCAACACAAAAAAAATGAAATGCTTGATGTTTCCTTGGCTTGCTTGATCGTGTGAATCAAATTATGTCATCCATCAGTCAAGTTCATAATAATGTCAAGTCGACATCTGTCTAACAAGATAAATGTCAAAACCATGTGTTGTTTTGGTTTTCAAAATACTTCTAGCGGCACACAGGCCAGGCATGTGAATTTGTTGAACTAAAACAGTTTTAAACTATAACTTTATAAGAATACGTCGATAAATGAAAGGAAAATGAAGAGTAAACCTGTTAAACATAAAACGACAAATACTTTTAGGGTAAGTGCTTTGTTTTTAGTATTTTAGGTTAGGTTAAAATTTTAATATTTCGTTTTAAACTAAACCTTTTTTGTTACATTTCTAAAAATAGCACAGTTTTGCCAGTCCTGAAAAAATAACCCAATAATCTTAATTTTTTTCTAATGTAAGTGACCAAACCTTATTTCTATCCATTTGCCCCCAGTTCGTCCCATTTGCTGAACGCATAAATGCAATCGACATTCGCCATGCCGCTCTGTACCACATCGAACACGAGTACACTCAGCGGCCAGAGGAGAATGACACCCACTTCTCTTTGGCCGTACAAAAGTGGCATGTTCTTAACCTGACTGAAAACTTCAAGAAGTTCAAAAAAGAGATCTTTGGAACATTCTCATTGAATCAGCTGGTTCATAAAAAAGATGAAGTGATTGATACTTTAGAGAAATATTTGAATTTGGAAGATCCATTAGTCCTGCAACCGTTATTGGAGTAAGTATTTAACTACTGTTTTTGTAGATACACCCTAAGCTTTTTAAGGCTTAATTGTACTCTCCAACTGAACATTGCCTATCTTTTTTAATTTACCTGAACAACAAGGCAAAGTGTACCATGTACCTACTCATAAAAAATATGTATGTATTTAGACTAACTCCATACTATTTTGTTTCAGAATCCTAGTCTCTCTAGCCAAAGACCTAAGAGAAGACTTCTACCCTCACTTCCCAAGGTTTCTTGACATCCTGATAAAACTGCTCAACACCAAAAATGCTGAGCAACTAGAATGGACCCTTATATGCCTTGCATTCCTCTTCAAAGTCCTCAAGCCATATTTGAAGAAGGATATTGCTGTGGTACTGAAGAGGATTATACCACTCTTGAGTGAGAATAAGCCACAGTATATAAATAACTTTGCAGCGGAAAGTTTTGCATTTGTTGCTCGGGATATTAGGGATAAGAAGAAGTTTATAAGTCTTGTGCTGAGCTACCTGCAAAGTAATGATGATGTGAGTATTCTTTCATACTATTATAATCTGGTTATTCATAGCAGAGCTTACTTTGCTTTGCAATACCAGAGATAGATAGGTTATTGAGATTGGCTGTTAAATGGATATATGTTATCTATTTTTATTGACACAAGACTTTCAAGAAAAACATTCTTTAACATCTTGTTTACTTTACAAATGTTTATGGATAATGTTACTGGCTAGTTCAATAATATTGAAGAAGTTACTGTTGAAAACTGATTTACCACTAATTAACACAGAGGCTTGTGCTACTGAAATATGAGATGTCATTTTAAATTCTACAGCAAGACCTATATCTATACTTCTATACTAATATTATAAAGAGGTAAAGTTTGTTTGTTGTTTGAAGGAGGTAATCTCTGAAACTCCTCAACAAAAAATCTTTCACTGATGTCTAGAATAGACTGTCAGCATAGTTATAGGCTATATTTTATCCTGGTAATTTCATTAGTACGTCCGTGCGAAGCCGGGACGTGCTGTCAGTATCTTATGAATAGGTTACTAATGTAAAATTTATTTTTTCAGGCCATAATTGGATGTGGTCATCTGATATTCGAGATCCTCCGCGGCGTGACTGGTAAATTTCACAGCTGCATTGAAACTTTCTTACCTGTTCTACTCCAACACTTAAAAGAAAACAAGAATCACCAGGAAATTCTTTTTAAAGTCCTCACACAGACCTTTGAAGACAGCCTTCAGACTATTTTACCTAAAGAGTATACTATCTTCTGGAATAGTATTCTAAAATTCACCGAAGAGATCTTAAAAGAGAATGACGAGGAGAGTAAAGGACTAGAGTATATCCTCAGACTTGCTGGACAGGTTATAGAGCATCAGAACGGGAAATACTTAACAAACCCTCCACAGTTTGTGCTTTTGCTCATCAAAGTGATATGTGAGCAGACATCCGAAAGCGTTTTAGAGGTTTGCTCTCAAATTGGGGCAGTTTTACTCCTCTCACCAAACGTCTCCTTATCACAAGAACATGCAGGGATCATTGTCAAAGTGTTACTACCTTTACCATATCCAAATATCTTGATAAACTTCGTTCAGAATGTCATTGATTACTCACAGTTTGATATGCACATTCTACCGCCATTTATAAACTTCATAATCCAGTCAGGGTTTGACAATGAAGCTATGTGTGCATTGACCAGGATTTGCTTGAAGAAAGCTCCACTATCGAAGAATGGCATCAGGCTCTTTGAATGGGTGAAATATCCCGTTGATTTTGGCAGGTACCTCCCATCATTCATGGAACATTTCAATGCCATCATCAATGATGATATTGAGAATATAGTCGAGAATCCAACAAGACTTATGAATGTATTATTCTGTTTACCACATGTGGAGAAAATAGATGTTGATTACTGTATCAATGCTTTACATTTTCTCATATCCAAGTTGCTTAATGTCCTAGCCAGTTATAACTTGGAGAACCAGCCAGAACACAATAAGTTTCATTGTGACACGACAGCGCTATCAAGGTGCGCTAGAAGAGTTCTTTTCTTGCTTGCAAATGCTATGGAAAGTGCTGTACACATTGCTAGTTGCAAGAAGTTGAATAAAATTTGTGATATAGACGTACTATTGCCTATATTGCTGCCTTGCGCGGCTGATCCGAACTACCTATGCGCATTGCATTTGTTAGACTTGTATCTGACTGCGTATGAACATGAAAACAAGCTGTCTTATCCACATTTGCTGCTAGTCGATTCTTACTTGAAAAGTAATGTATCTTCACCTTTCCATGTGGTTCGATTGCTGACTACCCACATTTACAAACTTTTCGAAAATGTTGAAGGATTAAACAAGACAGAAATAGCTACTGAAAAGTTTACGGTATTCAGTAAATGTTATGAAGTTGAATCGATAAAACCATCGATTCAAGAATACAGAGCCCAGATCAGTTTGTTACAAAACATGGCGTTCAATACCACGCAGTATGTTTTGGCGAAAGAGACAGACTTCCATCTATTTGGTCTGAATTATATGCTAGGAGCTTTGTACTTTAATTTCAAGCTGCTATGGGAACCAGTTACAGAATTCATAGCAGGCTTTGGAAATGCTCTGCCTTCTGAAGATTTCTGGCCTCCTTTCCACACAGCACTGCAATCTTCGTTCGTAAACGCCAAGAAAAACTTGAAACAGTTTGTCTTTGATACTGAAATTGACACAAACAACGAAATAATCAAAGACCTTTACGCAGACTACAATAGTATATCCGAAAGACCGGATTTGTATAACTATAGAAACCTTATTTTGAAAATAATGACAAATTGCATTCAAGTATGTGAAGCGAAAAATCGAGATGTGGTAGTCCTATTCCTCAACTTTATTGATGAAGAATACAGACGTAATGAAAACGCACTGAAAATCAATGTAGAGATTCATGATACTAATAAAATGGAAGTAGATGAACCTGAAGAAAATGTTGAGAACATTGAACAAATGATTGAAGATATTGAAGAACCGAAAGAAACAGTTTCAGGGAAAACAATATTCAAAACACTCATTAATGTAATGCAAGTGTTAGCACAATTCAAAAACCCCAGAGCTCTACACAAAGAGCCAGTATTTTGGGAACTGTATATGGATTTCCTTAAAAATAAAAACCCTGGCCTACAGAAATACGCACTAGATTGTGTCCTGAACTACAAAAACAAAAGCGTAGTGCCTTATAAAACAAACTTGCAAAACCTTGTTGATGAGAAAAAGTTTAAAGATGAGTTAACACAGTTTAAAATCACGGAAGACGCACAAAGCATACACCTGGACGATAGAGAACACGTAGTTCCTATTATACTTAGAATCCTTTACGGAAAAATGACATCAAAACTTGGTGCAGATAAAAAAGGAGGTGGCCAGGCAAGAAGATCTCTTGTAATGCGGTACTTGGCTGGATGTGGCGAGAACGAGTTGAAAATGTTTATAGAAATGGCATTTTCACAGTTTAAGCAATACATGCCAATGTCCCCGAAAGAAATCAACCAAACCATACTATCTAATCTGGACTTAAAATCTATAACTGCCCCCGGAAAACTACACAGTGTACTGAATCTATTTGAAGTCGTCAGGGAATATTTCGGAGGATACATGAAAGATGAGTTGTTATCCCAACTATTCAACATATTCTACGCAGTTTGCTCGACAATTGCAGGCGTGTTGGCCCAAGGAGACAGAGTACATAAAGGATACACTAAAGTCTTAAAGAATCTGCGAGTTCTAGCTTTGACTACAATAAAAAAGTTATTTGAGCAATATGAAAAGTACCCATGGAGCAAAGACGAATTGTACGTCATTTTTGAGACACTGCTGTTTCCAATGATCGTGAAGTTGCACATTGAATGTGTTCAAAATCCGACAGTTCTACTCAAGATCTTATCGACGTGGTCACAGAACCCTAGATATTACATATTACTGATCACATGTTCACAAACAGATTCATCCAATGCGCTGTCGGCTTTGTTCAAGCTTTTGGCAGCTCCGAAAATATCTCCAGTTGTTGTGAACACTGTTCTTGATATGATTGAGAAATTATTGACTTTGACTGAAGATGAAGAAGAAGAGCTTCCTCCAATCGAATCCTTCAATAGTCTACTTGTTGAAGATATATCTAACGTACCAAATCTGAATTTTGGCAGTAAGATTCTAATACCACACATCCCTAGTATTTTGGATATAATGAAACGACGATTTGCAAACTCAGCAAAATCAAATGCGGTCAATAAAAGAGATCTTCTTATTCTCTCCAGGGTAACAGAATTAGTTGCATCACCAGAAATATGTGATGAACTACTGACATTGCTCCTGCCTATATTAGTGAAGAAAGTGTGCATGAATATGGCTGAAGAAAACATGGAGTACGCTGTTAACACCATCATCAATCTGTTAGGGCATAGTACACAGCCACAAGTTTACATAAAAAACATAGCAGTTTTATTCAACAAAGTCGGCCCGGTTGACGTGAGAAAACTGCTTATAAAACTACTATCTTCAATCGCTCAGAACGCGAAATCAAATAAAGAGTCTTTAGACAGAATGGCGCGCATCGTCACTGAATTGAATGCTTTTAACAAGCGTTGGATAGAGCAGCCTGATTTTGATAGACGTATTGACGCATACAAAGAGATTTACAAACTATCAGACAGCAATGAAATCGATGTTGATCTAGCTATACTTATAGTAAACAACTGTTTCTACACAATACGTGTTGAGAAAGATATAGGCTTGCGCGATGGGGCGGGATTGTGTCTGAAAAGAATTCTACCAAAGTTACTCATGAAGTACAGATCAGCTGCTGACGGTCAATTTTTAGTAAGAGATACAGTTCTCTCTCTTATTTCAACTGGAATCAGGGATACGAAAAATGAAAATCTTAGGAACGAAAGCATAGCACTACTCGGTGCTTTAGCTAGAGAATGCCCCGATGCAGATGTTGTGTTACAAGATCTAGCTCATCTCACAAATAAAGAAGATGTAGAAGTAGATTTCTTCGAAAACATGTGTCATTTACAAATGCATAGAAGAGTGCGAGCGCTGATGAAGTTTTGCAAAGTTGCTAAAAAGATGACTAAATGTCCCACCCCTAGATCGCTCACAAACTTTATCTTACCACTGGCGTATATGTATTTAGGCGATGATAAATACACAGAAAAGAATACGCTAATAGATGCGTGCATAGAAGTTGTAGCTACATGCTGTAGATTACTTCCGTGGTACCATTATGAAGTCATACTAAAACTGTACTTGAACAAAATGCGTACAACAACTGAGCATCAGAAACAACTTACTCGAATACTTATTGGTATCCTCGACGCGTTTCATTTCGACTTCTCCAAAGCTAAGAACATTGAGCTTCCCAAAGCTCTTATCAACAATATTGCAACTGGGAAAATAAATATCAAAATGAAAGGAGCTAAGGACAAGAATAATGCAAAAGCATCTGCATCCAATAAAAGTGTTTCCAACGAAGATGCTGACAATATAAAGAAAGATACACCAGAAACAGATGACATAACTGAGCACAACGCAGACGAAACAGTCGCAAAGGAGATTATTCCTTCTGAAGAAAACAAGGAACAAGAAGGTGAAGAGAAAGAGGTTCCTATAGATGAAGAAGAAGAATTAAAAGCAGCTGATGACGAGTTAGCCAACGAAGAGAGTGCTATGGAGGTTTCAACTGAGCCGGCGTTTGAAAGAGTGACAAATGTCTCGCCATCTGTTGCTAAGAGGATTATCAAGTCTTTGGCAGCTGGTTTGCTGCCACAGTTGAGTCGGTGAGTGACATTATTTTCTTTTTACTATTTTATATCAAGTTGTTTTTGTTGAATTCTGTCCTAAAATATCTTTGAATGTATCATTTGCCTTCTTCTTCACTTATTTTTTAATATTTTACGTTTTTAACTAAAAGTGTCATCACATCTAATTTTATTCACAAAAGTTGCCTGATTTTAACTATACTTAGCTATTCTTTAACAAGTTTATTTATTTTAGTGCCATCGGCAAAATGACCGACCACGAAGAATCTCACAAAGTGAACCGACGTAAGACAAGCATCGATCGACAAGAGGAAGATATGCAAAGAGTTCCCATAGCCCTAGCATTAGTCAAACTGTTACAACGACTACCTGGTGACTTATTGAAGTATCAACTGCCTGGGTAAGTGAAATAACAATTTCGACTTACTAAATCATTTTACAGTACCTAGACAGTGTTCCTAGGGATATACTTTATACTCTCCCGTCAGAATAAAAAATGCATAGACACGGGACTTCATCGCTCTATGTTTTTTTCTAAACCCGATATTTCAGACATTTCATACCTTCCATAGGGTACCTATATAACGCTATAAATTCCCGTGTTTAAATGTTTCTAAATAATAAAAATAATCTTCTACTGTCACAGACGATGCCGTAAACACTTCCTATGTTGTTTGACCGCCACTTTATTTTCAGAATATTCGTAAAACTCTGCTCTTTCTTAAAATCACCGCTAAAACAAGTGAGGCTTATGGCTCGCGATATACTCAAGAAAATAATGGTTACCATCGGCACTAGTTACTTAGGAATACTGCTTGAACACCTAACTATTCTCTTAACAAGAGGCTTCCAAGTACATGTCTTAGTAGCCACAATACATACAGTACTAGACGCTTTGAAATCAGACTTCAAACCTGGTGATATAGATGAAAACTTACATCACATACTTGATGTATGTGTGAATGATTTGTTCGGAGCGTTATCCGAAGAAAAAGAAGTAGATAAGCTACATTATAAGACGCCAGAAGCGAAGCCAAGTAAAAAAAGCTACGTGACACTTATGATTGTGTCGCAGAATATTACTGAAAGTCATTTGATTAATCTGTTATTGCCGTTCAAAGAGGTGTTACAAAAACATCATTCCAAAAAGATTGTTTTAAAAGTTCAAGAAGCAATGATGCATGTCAGTACAGGACTTGTTTCAAACAAATTTGTGGATATAGAATCTCTGTTTATATTCCTACACGGCATCGCGTCTGAAAGCATACCAGAATTCGTATTAGGTGCACCGAAAAGGCAAATATCCGAAGCGCAGAGAGAAAAAATGCTACGCGCAAAACCTGACTGTTTCATCATTCCAGCAACGCCGAAAAGGAACAAAGAAAATCAGGCCAGAAACGTAAAATTATCCGGCAAAGCCAACGCGCATGTGTTAGTAGAATTCAGTCTCAACATTCTGTATATAATTCTTAAACGTGAAAAGATATCAAGGGTAGATTGCAGAGCGTTTGTTGACCCATTAATCCCTTTACTAGTAGATGCGTTGAAAAGTGATCATGTGAAGGTGACGACTGTTGCTATGAAGTGTATAGCAACTTTGTGGACAATAAGGGTCAGTACGCCGACGTTGGAGGAAATGGTGAAGGATGTTGTGAAGATTCTGTTCAGTATATTGCACAAGTATGCAACGTTCGAGATTAGTAAGCAGAATGATAATTATCATTTAGTCAGGAACGCTTTTAAGGTAAGAAAAATACCATCTTGATAATTCTATCGATTCAATGATGAATAATTCAATAATATACGGCAATTCTGGCTTTCTATTGTCACGACTGACACGGTATATACTCTGATTTTTTACGCATCTTAGATCCTTTGAAGACGCCAAAGTGGGTAGTCAGAGGTATTTCCAATTGCATATTTAGTTCATGCTCTGATGAGATGTTTGGTAAAGTGATCTTTACCTGGATATATTCTTAAGCTTATTTAACTACCATTTTATATTACTAATTACTAAAACGGGATGCACCATGATTAGTATTACGAATCATAGTAAATATCCCGTTTTCCTGTTTGGTAAACCATGATCATTTAATTTCAGGCCGTAACAGTATTAATCCGCAACGTAAAATACTACAAGCTAGAAGTTGACCAGTTAAAAACACTTCTACTATACGCAGAAGAAGATTGTCAGAACGACGAACGACAGGCGAACTCGTTTGCACTTCTCAAGGCTATTCTCGAAGCTAAGCTTGTATCGCCAGAGTTACATGAGGTTATGGAGAAAGTCTCTAGAATATGTATACTGAGTGAGTCTGCAAGGTCTAGGTGAGTTATCAGCAACTAGAACTTCAGTTAGTATCATTTACTTTTATAGATATTTTTTTTAATTATTATTTTTATGTCTTATCATTGACTTGTTATTTCTTCTCATCTGTAGATTACTTAGTTATTTTTTTGTATTTGTATGTTTTATTGTAATGTCTTTTAATTATGGATGCCTGAATCTGAAAATGAGTTAATTATTATTAGTTGCTTAGCCTGGGACTTGATGACACTGTGCTTTGAATGTCCAAGAATATGAACGCTCAAATCCAATATAATAGTATATTTATTTTATTTTTATTTTATTTATTTAACAAAATCCACAGCCCTTAAAGTATAATAGTAAATCTAAATTAGACTAAGCTTACGGCCAATAACGGACTTACATTGTATAGCTAGTGTTTTTAAACAGAATAATAGTTTTAATAGTTGTAACTTTTTTATGAATGCGATTATTAATTTGAAATCCGTAAACAAGATAGGTTATAATATTTATGTTTACAGAGACGAATGCCGGTCGATATTCTTAAACTACCTCACAAACTACTCTCCCGGCAAGAAGTTGGAGAAATTCATATCATTCTTCGTCTCTCAACTGAACTATGAGCTTCAACACGGTCGTGAGTCCTCGCTCAAGTTTATCGAGATGATCATTAATAAACTGCCAGTGGTGAGTTTTATACTAATAGCGCGTCCGTGCTGGGTTCACCGTAGTATTAGAATCCGAGTCATGTATTACAAATGTATGAGAATCGAGTTCAACGAATGAGTATGTAAGGGGAAGTTTAAAAGTGGCACCTGTGACTGAAAAGGTGAGGAGTGCCAGATTAGCATGGTATGGTCATGTAATGAGGAGGGATGAAAGTCATATAACTAAAAAAGTTATGAGCATGAGTGTGGATGGATATACAAGTAGAGGAAGGCCGAGGAAGAAGTGGATGGATTGTGTGAAAGAGGATATGAATGTGAGAGGAGTGAATACGGAATTGACGAATGATAGAGATGAATGGAAGAAGAAAATATGTTGTGCCGACCCCACCTAGTGTGGGACAAGGGCAGGGGAATGATGAATCGAGTTCAACGGCGCTTGCATAAACTTATAATTTCAGACATCCATACTTATATATACTTATATCCATACTAATAATATTATAAAAGGAAAAGTGTGTGTGTCTGTCTGTCTGTTTGTCCGACTTTCACGGCAAAACGGGGCAACAAATTCACGTGATTTTTTAAGTGGTAATAGTTCAAGGGCTGGGGAGTGACATAGGCTACTTTTTATTCCGATATTCCCTCGGGAACGAGACTTTCGCGGTTAAAACCGCGAGGCGCAGCGAGTTTTTAATATAGTGAGTAATTTGTATTCCAGCCTCAACTATCAAAGCACAGTGAACACCTCCTGCTATCTCTCGGCGCGTGCATGCTAAACGACTCGGCTCCGGAATGCCGCGCCGCGGCCGCCGGCTGTATAGAGGCCATGTTGAAACGATTCCCGACCTTGGACAGAAATAAGCTGTTTGATCTGGTGCTTACGTTCTTCCAGGATACTCAGGTATGATTTATCTATATACTCGTATACTAGTCTATCTATACTTAATATAAGACGTAATATTCTATTCAATGACTTAAACATGTTAATCACATATTACTTGTAGTATCTACACTAGATTGAGAGCTTAATCTCTTTCATTCATTTGTTCCGTTTGTTGATCTTGATTTCCATTTTTCCTTTTCCTTGACGTACACTTCTCCCTCGGTTAAAACTACTTTCTTGTGCTCTTCTCTTCCTATCTCCGTATTCCTGCCCTCTTTCCTTTCCTTGTATAATGTCATGTGTTTCCTGTTTTCTATCCTCATAATGTTTGCAATTGATCATTTACAAACTCCAAAGATATATTTATTTCCAACTTCCTATCCTATCCTACTAATATTATTAATGTGAAAGTTTGTATGTTTGTTATTCTTACACGCAAAAACGGCTGGACCGATTTGGTTGAAATTTGGTATGTAGATAGGTGATACCCTGGATTAGCACATAGGCTACTTTTTATCCCGATATTTCCGCGCAAACGGGACTTACGCGGGTGAAACCGCGGGGCGCAGCTAGTTTATAACATTAGTAGGAAGGATAAATAGATAAATTATTAGTATGAGTGTTCTTTAGTTCTTGTCTTTTTTCAGCCTGTCCACTTCGAATTAGCAGCTCAACTCAGCACACGTTTCGTGAACGTCGAAGAAGACGAATTCAAGAACCGACTCAACACAATCCTGTCTTTAGTCAGCGGCAAGATACTACTTCTAAGCAACGATATCACAGAAGGAAGATTCGTAAAGATTAACCTCGAACAAGGCGATAAAACAGACGAAGAGAAACAGAACGAAAAGGATCACAGTCTTATACAAATACTCAATCTTATCGAGAAGATTACTGTCCATTGCGGGTCGAGTTTGACCAACGATTTGTATGTCAGTGATTATGACGAAATAGCGCAGCATTGTAAAGCGTTACTTGCTTATCCACACGCGTGGGTTAGGTTAAAATCTGCTAGTATTATAGGGAAGTTATTGTCTGTGGTCGATGTTGATGAGTTAGATAATATTGTTAAGAAGAAGGTGGATAGTGAAAGAGGTTTTATATACTGTGATACAGAAGAATGTTTGAGGAGTCTTATATTGGATTTGGGGGCTCAGTATACGCCTAATGTGTCGAAGGATATGGCTGAACAGGTGAGGCACCAATACATATTATTACAGGCTTTCGCCCGCGGCTTCGGTCACGTGGTACTAACCAGGATAACATTTCCCTATGTGTTATTTTAGGTCATAAATTATGTATTATCCAAGTTTCAGCCAAATTCGTTTAGCAGCTTTTGCGTGAAAGAGTAATAAACATCCATACATCTATACTCCCAAACTTTCGTATTTATAATATTAGTACTACTAGCTGAGCACCGCGGTGTTGCCCGCAGTGGATAAGCACTCGTTCCCTGGTTAATCCAGGATATAAGCTATCCTAGTACCAAGTTTCATTCAAATTCGTACAGCCGTTTAAGCGTGAAGGAGTAACAAACATTCATACTCACACACAAACTTTCACCATTATAATATTAGTGATTTTCATCAGTGTTTTCTTTCAGGCAACTGCAGTGTTATTCCAAATTTTCAAAATAGTTCATTCAATGTCGAGTTTCAAACTGTCCAAAAAGGCTCTAGAATCGGAAGATGTGGAAGGAAATTCTAAATTAAATATACGATGGATACTTTTCAAGCTACGAAAGGCAATCAATGCAGAAGTTGCTAAAGCACCTACTTCTATGAACATAGTAAGTTTTTATTTTTAAGTATTTATAACAAACTTCATAGAAACATACATTATAGGCGTAGGCAGAGACTTCCATAGATGTTAACGCATCATCATCATCATTTCCCCTGCCCTTATCCCTGACTGGGTGAGACATCTTCAAAGGATCAAAAGAATTAAAAAAAATTGAAAGAAAATGTTTTTTTTCTTTTTTCAGCGATCAGCAATCTTCACAATGTGGACGCACTTAATATCTTCACTTGAAAGTGACGAAGTACTATCCATCATAGATGTAATACTTCCACCGATAGTTCGCGAATTGTCCACGGGCGACGCTTTGGCGCCAGCGTCGCTCGCTAAGCAACTTGCGGGTAGATTGGGAAAGAAGCTAAGACGGAAGATTGGAGATATAGAATACTCGAAATTAGTAGCCGAGGCGCAGACTAGACTGAATGTTAAGAGGGCTGAGAGAAAAAAGGTTTGTTTTCTTGTATGAACTTAATCTTGTTAGACACGAAGATTTGACAATTTAATATGGGTTTTAAGAATGGTTTTTTCTTTTTATTCTTATGTCATAAGATAGCGACAGATTTAATAGGCTTTTTAGTTAAAGCAATGTTACTAACATTTACCAATGTGAATAACATTTATCTTTGTTTCACAGCTGCTGCTACAAGAAAAAGTTAATAATCCAGAAAAGGCGGCCAAACGAAAACTGCAGCTGAAAGAAAAGAAGAAAAACTCCAAGAAAATTAAACTGGAAATGATGCACGGGAAACGGCCGCGCCCTAAAAAACGGAAAGCCGAAGATATTGATATAGAAGACGTTTTATTGAACGAAGACTGAGGGTAGTCGGAAAATGTATGTTGAATTTTCTACTTTTTTGGGTATAGATGTTCAAGAAGCTATCCTGTTAAACATGTCTCCACTACATTGACAATTGAAAATTCAAGACATTTGTTGATTGTTCTGTTGATTTTAATCTAAGAAATAATTGATGTAAATAAAAACATATTCTCATTAAATATTTAATTACTTAATTCCTTCAAAATCTTCGACTTTCTAAGGAAAAGGGTAAATAAAACACCATTGTAAAGAAAATAATATTGCTTTACATTTAATTTACAAAACGATAAAACACAGATACACTTATCCAGCACTTCAAATAAACTAGTGCTACAAATAAAATGTTTTACATTTCAATAATTTGTACTTACCAAACATTTATTCAAACTTAAAAACAACCTAAAATCACAATTATTTTAACCTTAGAGTAACACGACCGAATTAAAACAACTTATTTTAGGTTGTAAGTCCCCCGTTCGATGGATCGATGACAATTATTTCAGATAGTTAAATAACAAGCATACATTTTAATACTAGTGAAAGTTTTATGCGTATTTTAGCCTTTCGTTTACTACTTTCATACTCTATTTCAAAGTTTTCATGTTATAAGAATAATGATAGCAAACAAAACTGCTTTTATGGATATTGTTTTAAGGAGCAATAGTTTTGATAACTATCTGCAAAAGTTGTATATTATAATATTAAAAAGTTATAACAATAGCTGATATTATACTATAGCAGTTTAAACGATTAATCGGCAATTATGTTACACTTGAAAGTTATCAACACGATTATATCGAAGTAATCATGTAAATGGGTAATGTATTAAACGATTATCATCAATCAAAATAATCGTTTGTAATCATTAAATAATAATCGATCCACATCCATTTTCAAATTAGTTTTTAATTTGGACGAGGGGAAGATTTTATTGACTAGAAAAGTTCGGCTCTTGAATGATAATTTTATTACACACAATGGTAAATTATTTAAGTAATCAAAATCGATTTAGAATCGAGAATGTTAATATCTATTGTTCCGGTCTCTTGATCTGCGTCTCATAATCATACCCAGATGAAGATTCACCGGAAGAATCGAAACATTGTCGGTATTTAAATCGACGATATTCTTACTATGAGTAATTTCTCGTTGTTTTAATATGTTTAGTACAACTTAAGATTTAAAGTAAGTAATATAATTTGCAAGTTCATGCAATAACTGAGCTTAATCGATTGAGGACATCGATTCAAGGATCGAACTATTGATTACAATCTTTGACCAGAGTTTGCCACTTGCTCATACGAATGAGCGAGCGAGAGATAAGATCTTTGACTACCTAAAAAACATTCGTTAAATGTTGATGGCAATACACTATAATAAGCTAATAAGCTAATCTTAATAAGCTATAAAATAAATATTTAAGAAATGAATTTCAAATTCTCACAGCACCATGATAAACTTTAATAACGCTTATAGCATAACTTCTATTGTAATTCTGTGAATTAACATCTAAAATGTGTTTTCAACAACTGTAGGAGCTAAAGGCTAGATAGGTTTGTGTCAGAACAACTACGCTAAAGCTCAGGTCTGAACTGACCTAGGCTTCAAATAACAGCTATAATAGATCAAGAGTTGAAAGTTGAAATTCTACAGCAAAATCTTGTACGAGTAATGTGAATTACATTTTAGAACAGGAGCTGAAGGGTAAAACTTCTACCGAGTATCATTAACTAATATTTTGAATTCAGAACAGATATTTTTAATAAACTATTTAAAGATAGAGCGAATATAACATACATTTTAAATTAACAATAATAAATTTTAACTAGCTAGAATTTATAGAGCATTTTAGTTCCTAATAGCGCTCCAGCGTCTAGATATAAGTATTTTTTTATTTAACAAATATTAATGAATGAGCACCTAAAATTATTTTTTTCTTTTAAATTCCTTAAAATACTGCTGTAGCGGAACTATAATTAGGAAAGTTGAAAGTTTAAAATAGTAAGCATAGATAAATGTATAACATTATATGCATTGGACGGCAGCAAACTCTTTACCTAAAGCCATTTGGAATTGAAAACATAATTTATTTGCCAAAATGAATATTAAAACAAATTACTATAATATTCTTAGGTACTTGCCCAGATCATAATGTTATTATTTTTATGTTTTATTAATAATAAATACAAAAGTTTTTGGTAATTCTAACTGAACTGTGCTGGGTAATAATACCAGTCTCAACGACCTATATATTTCCATACAAAAATTGACAATTACCGACACTAAGCAAACCAAAGATAGGTTTTTAAGACGAGCCGTTAAAATGATAAGTAACTAAGTTTTAAGCTACTGAGAAATTAATTTTCAAGCTTAAAACAAAGTTTTTCAAAGCGTCACCTACCTAGGTTTTTAAGATATTGATAAACCTGGCGATTAAGATGTCGCCAAAACTAAACTAATTTGATAAGCACTAAAATAATGCCGTCCATTTAACGATAGAAATAAAATTTTTGTGCTATCTTTGTTTAGTTTTGGCGACATCTGCCCCTCTACTCTTCAAAACTAGAATGTGTCAAGAATCGCAGGTCATTTTATGTCGGTGGAAACTGAATTCACAAGATTAACCAACATAAAATGACCTGGATGATTGTAGAGGGGCTGATTCGTCTTAAAATAAATTGACTGTTACAGTAGCATTGTAGATATGGGGTTGTACCTCATAATCTTGGACAGGAGTATCCAGAATAGTGAAGTAGTGGTAGCTAAAGCGACTCCGCCCCACCCTAGTTCCAAAGACCAGGATGTCGAGAATTCTCTGGCTGAGAGTAATGGAAGAGCTGGCGTTCTAGATCCTGTAGAAGAAACATGAGGTAATCATAAAAGTAGGTATATTGAATTAAAACTACATTAATGGTTAATAAAATTTTTTTTTATGGAACTCACGAATGCGAACTTTCACATGATGGATATTTAATTTTCTCATTTTTATTTTTCATAACTTTTTAAATCAGCTTACTGCAGCAAGTTTAAAAAGATTCGTTTATCTTTTGGTTTGAGCCGGTAGTATTCGATAATATAACGCAACATACAGTTGTCTTCCGATCTATAAATATTTTTCACTAAGGATTATTTTGAATACCTTTATTTAACTATTTATTAAGACTCGTTAACCTATCCCACATTAAGGTAGGTACTATTGTTACTTTTTTCTACACTAATAATATTATAAAGAGGAAAACTTTGTTTGTTTGGTTGTAATGAATATGCTCAAAAACTACTGGACCGATTTTAAAAATTCTTTCACCATTCGAAAGCTACATTATCCACGAGTAACATAGGCTACTTTTTATCCCGATATTCCCGCGGGAACGGGACTTACGCGGGTGAAACCGCGGGGAGCAGCTAGTAATTATATAATTATAATGCCCGAATACTCAATCGCTAATTATTTAATACCGTTTTAACCATTAAGGAAGTTATTTTTTTTTCAAATTATGTTGTAGATAAGCAACACTTACTTTAATTATCGTTTCAGTATTCGTAATTAAGGATAACTTACCTCGGTCGTTAGGTTTAAGATAACTTACCTATAAGACCGTCCCCGGTGTCATCGTAAGATAGACCGCGAGTAGAATGCCGTTGTATGCGCTTGAAGTGAATTATCATGAGCGTGAACATTGCGAATAGACCTGCAAAAAAATGAAATCAAATACGTATTTCATATCTAAAACAAAAAATTACAATTGCTTACAATTACCACAATTATAACAGACACGAAAATATTAGTTAGAATACCGCGCGAGGGTCGAAAAGACCCAGACTCGAATGCATTGTTTTTAGTAATTTAATGATATTTCGAAGTTACGAGTGTTTGTCATTTAATTAGAAAAAATTATAGTAAAACAAACTTAAAAATAACAATTGTTTAAGTTCATATTACGTTAATGGTGCGGTATAGTCGACAAAGACCATTTAATGATCACATTTTACACTTCATTTTAAATGATCTTTGTCCTATAAACAAAATTATAGTAAACGTTTTACCTTGAAACTAAGCGCTAAAAGTCCACAAGAGTATTCTAAAGTAGCGAAGTAAATGAGAGTTCTAAAACTGTAGACTATTCGCTATAGTTTACAATGTAAACCTAACGGGAAAACTAGTTTCTGCATTTAATGGTTGAACATTTTCCTTGTCTAAATTAAGTGTATCTACCTACGTTCGTGTTGCGAATGACGTGTTATTTATGTTAATTATGACGTCTGATAGAGGGAAGTGGAAGAGGAATACATGTTGTGCCGACCCCACATAGTGGGATAAGGGCAGGAGGATGATGACCTACGTTCGTGTTGCGTCTATAGAATTAAATAGAGTACTAGTACTAAGTGGTATAAGGGCAGGGAGATGATGATGATGATGAATACGGTCCCAAACATCTACCACTAAAAGAGAAAGTGCTAATACATACCTGCCAATATAGTAGGTACTGGTACTTAGTGGGATAAGGGCAGGGAGATGATGATGATGAATACGGTCCCCAACATTTACCGCTAAAGAGAAAGTACATACCTGCTAATAAATACATGACTCCAGTGACTAGCACGGCGCTGATCTGATGCTTGCAGACCCCGAAAGCGCCGACCAAAGCCGCGCTACCCAAAACTATCAGGCACACTAGTGCACATGATATTGATAGGTTTTGCATGCCTGGAAACAAAATATTTACCCCATTACTTATAATGATTAACCAATTTAATATGTTTTATTGTTACTCCCCTAAGTCAATGAAAAAAAATAGCAACACGAACAAACGACATTCACAAAATGTCAGCTATAGTCCCAAGAACAAAGGTAATACTTGTGTTACGGCAACGAAGATGATTGATTTAATAATTTTGACCAGTAATCAGTGCATTTATTAAGACATAGTAGATTATCTCAGAATAATCTTAACTGGTCCCCTGATGTACTTTTGTACATCAGGGGACCAGTTAGTTAGGTTCCCACTAAACGAATATCTGAAACTTTTAACGGGTCGAAAGGGTTTTACCGATTACGTCCATATCTAAAATTAAAGGGTCGTGGAGGAAAGTTCAGGGAAATTCATTTAGAAATCCAGGTGGGCGGATGTAGGTCCTTTGTGGGTTTGAAACAGAGCTGAGGTGCGAAATATGCGGGTAATATGGGTATGTTGCCCGCATTTTTCGCATTTTGTACCCGCATTTGATTTGGGGCACATATTTTTAATTATTGAACTTAAATACCAAGATTTATGACGTTTTCTATGTTAGGTTTTAAAATTGAATTTGTGTTGTGATAACATTAGTGTCTTAGTAAAGTATGAATATATACCAGAGCTGGGTATCTACTTGTATTATTATAATAAATGCCTACAGTAGGTTGGTACTCTAGACTATGTACTCTTTTAAATCATAAACAATGTAAGTGTATTTCAATTTTTAGCCAATTCTGTTCATTACTAACGTTCTTTATAATTATAGGGATCTTATAACATCAAATATATATTTTTTTTAATTTTTAATTTCAAAAATAAAGATATAATTTTTATTTCTCAAAAAAAAAAACTGTAATTTGCAACTGTATTTTTTTGAGAAATAAAAAATTATTATTATTATTATATTACGAGTGAAAAAAAGATATTTCACGAGGAAACACATTAAAATAGTCAAGCAAACTTCGCAAGGACTAAATCAGACTAAGTGGTAGCAACTTCAGCAACCACTTCGAACTTTGCAACTCTTTGATGAATAGCTGTTGGCAAAAACCATATTTCTATACCGAGGTTCCATTATTAAAGAGCTGAAACGTAAAAGCTTTTGAAAAACATTCATTAAGATTCAAAAAAGGTCGCCTTTTCAGCGACAAGCTCTCGCGAAAGCAATTTAAGTAGGAATTTAGCTGAAAATCGGAAGTGTTCGCATGACTAGCAGATTAAAATGACTTGGCAAATATTTTAAGGTCAGTTAATGAACAAGAAATTAAAAAACAAAATTATTGGATAAAACCGAGGTTTAAAATTATGAGGATATCGCACTTTCAAGTATTGAATTAGAGCTCTACTCACAATACTTTAATTAAATTTAAGTTTTACTAAGTAAAGCAATTTATAAAGATGCTCTGAGTGATTACAAAATTAGGCGCTCTTTAGCCCTTTTAACCCGTTGAAAAATACCCTTTGTTTTTGCTTATGCTTATTGCGAAAACGTTGTGTTTTTTTGCGATTTTTAAGATATTTTCTGTAACACAAATCCATAAACATAATTATAAAAGCATTTTCGTAAAAGTCTACCTCCAAGGCTAAATGGGATAAATGGCTTTGTTTATTCATACCTAGAGCTAGGCAATGAATATTTTATTATTCAGTTTTCATAATGAACTTAGATTATTACTTATCTAATTTTTTATGCGTTGAAGTTTGGTGGCCTTATTTTAGTTGCCCTATCTACATTTATAAATATTCGACTTTGCTCAAAGTACAAAATTGAATTATATGTAAAAGTAAGTAGGTACCTACTTAAATATTTATAGAAGATTTGGTGTGTGTTCCCAGGGTCGTCGGTATAATTCATCCTTGAGGTAGGTATAATTAAAAATAAATTATTTTTCTCTTTACTACCAGGTTTCATTTAGCAACAATAAAATACAAGAGTGATTTAAAAAGGGTTAGGTACTTACGATGCTGCCAATCAGCTCTGGGTTCATCATCGTCATTCTCAGCTAAATAATTTGTGCATGTAGGCTCCTTCGGGAAGCCTGCTCTGTGGAGTATTGATATTTCTTCCTCTGTAAGTACAAAGACACTTGAGAAAAAAAACATAATTCTGAAAGCTATAGGTCTGTAGACTATTGTCGAGAAGATATTGTCTGAAGACGACAGACAAGAAACTGTCCTTCTACTCTACAAACCGAAAACGATACAAAAAGTGTAGGCACCTACATCATTAGATTTACCTACGTACGAGTACATTCAAGTTTATTTCTTACTATTTAAAATCAAGATGATTATATAGAAGAGTTACATGTAAATTCTAACTTGTAGTATGAAGAAAATACCTTCTAAAGAAACGCACATGGTCCAAATGCCGCCATTCATTGGTACCAGGAATGTCCCTCCACCTTTTCTACTGCTTGTGTCTTCGATCTGGAAAAAAAAATCCTTATATTTTTCTATTGAATAATTCATTTATATCGTTCCTAACTTAATTAGAAAAATAGTAACTGATTTCCAAAAAACATTAACTCGTTCATTCGTAATCGTATTAGCAAGTAGCCAACTTATCACCAAACAACATCCAAAATTACTTCAACATAGCGATTGATCAACTAGCACTAATGAGTTTCAACGAACTCTACCGGCATTTGGCCGGCTTCAGTAAAACAAATCAATCAGTGTAGAAGAATCACGTATTTTCCTTACGCATAAACCGCATTTACACAGAAAACGGGTTGGTTCGTTATTGAAATTCCGTAAATATCCCGTTTTAATTGTTTATAATGTTCAAAACCATAGTTTGAAAAGTTATCTTTCAAATCCAATGTTAATTAATATAGCATTTTTTATCTTTAGGTGTTTATACACACTATGCTGAAAGTACACGGCTGTACTTATGCTGCAGATTATACGTATGTAGCGTCAATTCACTTCACACTGAGATGGAAGCAAAGTTTCAGTGTCATGTGATTTTAAACTTTATGAATATTACTATAATGCATATTATTCAAGCACTTTGAAAAGTGCTCTTACCGCCGCTTACGGCCGCTCATATAATAAAAGTAAATATTTTTAAAACACTATCATGAAAAACAAGTAACAAACTTGTTAGCGCGCGAGATTACCTGTTTTTATGAAAAATGTATCCTAAACCGTAGTAGTAAGAACTCTAATATATTGCTTTCTCCAGCTGCGCACGTGACTCTTTGTGAGCCTGTCCAGAAAGAGCGATTTACGCGCGTGTCAACTCGCGCGTAAGCACTCGCGCGTTCTCGAGATACTAGAGCTACATACATCCCGTCCCCTCGCGCGTATTACGCGCGAGGGCATCTGGACGGGATGTATACGCGCGACGCACGTACACGCGCGTAAGCACTCGCGCGTACTCGAGATACTAGAGCTACATACATCCCGTCCAGATGCCCTCGCGCGTAATACGCGCGTAGTACGCGCGAGGGCATCTGGACGGGATGTATGTAGCTCTAGTATCTCGAGTACGCGCGAGTGCGCGCGAGTTGACACGCGCGTAAATCGCTCTTTCTGGACAGGCTTTTAGGAGTAAACCAGCGGAAAAACAGAGCTGTTTTCTTGTGAGTTTTCGTGGAGATATAAAAAAATACAAAACAATGTCGAGCTTTATATGAGGGCTTTGAACTCATAAGAGTAAAACTAGGAGACCTTGGCATTCCAAATTATGAAATAAATAAAAAGAACCCAATAACATTTTCTAGGTTTTTCATAGAGTCTTGTTGCACTTTTCAATTAATATTTTTCGACCTCTTCGTTCTGAAAGCAGGGCATCGCTCACAGTTTTCTATGTTCTTAAAATGTTTTTATTTCTTAGTATTCCAATCTTATTTTCAATTCTCCTTGCAAAATAGAACCATGTCCTTGATTTTGCCAACTAAAGTCAAGACTAAGATAGATGTAAATTCGACCCAAAATTCTGACCCAAAGTTCCTATCGTGACAGCAAAGAAAATTACCATAACTATGAATAAAGGAAATTGAAAGTAGACATCGAAGTCGAAACGGCATAAAGTTAGTCACTAACTTTGGTAAGTTTCTTCGGAAGGATTTTCTGACTTCAATCATGTCATGCGCGAATTTGCGAATTTCGTTAGTAGAGTTTGGTTTTTAGGCAAATGAATGTTATTTTTTACGTGTGTTTAAAATATTAGAAAAAATTATCAACAAAATACCTTGTTATATATATACCTATAGCTATACATTGTATTTACATCACTATAAGTATATAGATTCTGTCCTGACATAAAGTCGTCTTAAAATCAGCAATCATCAGTGGGCTATAGGCATATGCAAATAAATCAGATGAATGTTAAACAAATTCACGTACGTAATAAATAATGAAATATGATCACGAATGTATTCCCAAGATGCGGTAGACTGCGGTATTCTTTCAGATCTAATTTGCAAACAAAATAGCATTGGGTCCATTTGGCCCCGATCTCTTTTCAAAATGACTCAATTTGATTGTCAGAAATTTATAATTCACGATTTTGCCTATCACTGCATTATTCAGTAGTCTGTCCGCAGTAGATTTCGTTCGCAAAATAATGACTCCACCTTTTACAAACCACTACTTTTATTATTCACGGGATGCAATGGTCGGGTTCACATAAATTCTAGATTCCTAAGAAGGGTTATAGAAAAGACCCTAGTAATCCGTTCACTGACATTATTATTACCATGTTTCAGTCAGTAACTTGCTAAGTACCGACTTGCTAGGGGTTGCATAATAATATCTATACCTACATATACGCTGTGTGGAATGTCCAAGGATATTTATTTATTTATTTATTTACATACTATGTTGATAGTAAATGGACTATTATTTTATTTTCAATGTATTCAATGTTTCAGTAAGTTGATAAGTGCATAAACATAAAGTAGAAACCTAAATTGGCAAATTTTTGAAAGTAGCTTTATTGCACAAAACTCTCAATAGTTGTAAATATTTCCATTGCATTTGAGAGAAATCGCAAAGTCTATATCACAACCACAGAAGCTGTAATATAATCCAAAGTAAGTATAATGAGCATTATCCTACTCCCAATCCTATCAAACAATTGACTGTTAGATATGTAAAGTGCTTTTACTCGTATCTGTTTTCAATTTGATGGAACGTACCTACTCGAGCATTGAGAGGTTTGGTTGTAAATGTTAAATTAATTGAAGTGCTTGTGGTGAAGGATCGCTAAAGTTAAAAAAAAGATGTCGATTGTCACTCAGAAAATTGGAGGTCACTAGTAGTAGCAGCAATAAAGCGCTTCCATATTGACGACCTCTGTGGCGCAGTGGGCTAAGGCCCGCCTGAGACGCGGATGTTGCGGGTTTAATCCTCGCTACGGGACAAATGTTTGTATGTTCTGCAGATATTTGTTGAGTGTCTGGGTGTTTTGTATGTATTTACAAAAAAATATGTACCTATCTAAGTACTATATTAGTCATCTGGTTACCATAACACAAGCATTAAGTTGCTTAGCTTGGGACTAGATGACACTGTGTCTCTTTATAGTATTATGTTCTGTACACTGTGTGGTCCAAGGATTATTATTACTATTTATTCATTTATATTTTGGTGAAACTCCATCACCAGATTTTTGTACTAACGTTCGTAGAGTAGTTGTATACTTTCACTAGTTTGTATGACTCAAACACCTTGCATTTGCGATTAACCCTAAGTTGCAGGCTTCAAGGTGAAACCACACATAAACCTCAGTGCTACCAAGCCCTTGACCCGAATGCCGATACAATCATGGCTCAATTGGAAACAACGTAATATCTACCCACAAAACTTCTAGGAAAACGCTATGAAACGTTTAAACTACTAAATGTTTATAGTTCCAATCACTTTTTATTCGTAATGAAATGGTAAACCACTACTATGTGCACAGTAGAAACATAATGATAGTGGTAGGTTGTGGTTATTAGTTTGTACGAAGCAATATTTTTATACGTGAAATGAATTAGTGTTTCCCTAGGTATATGCATACTTATTATTCGAATCAAAAACAAAAATCGGTTACTGCTCTGATTAAAGATGATGGACGTTAAAGGTCGGAGAAAATGTCTACCGTACTCTAGAATTGTACCTGACGTTCTTTAAGCATTTGTGTTTGTATTTAGCACGTTGGTTTTGATAATTCAAAAGCCCATTTTAGGAACTAAAAAGTGAACATCACAGATATCTCTACCACAAACGACGGATTACTCGTAGTTTTCAGCCAAACAAGAGCAAAAGTTGCCTTTGAATGTAGGACGTAGGTACCTACCAATGTTCAACTTTTCGTTTGTACGTTTGGTTAGGCATCGAGCTCTAAATCCCGGCTTTGTATTTGCCCGCTGGCTTTGATATTTTACGAAAGTTGCTTTGACATACTAGGTACAACTTTATTTGTTTTCAATTTTCATAAAATTCAGTCCGGATTTTTGCCTGAGCTGGTTTGCCTATTTTTCTTTACAACAACTAAAACGTTTCCTAGTATTAGCTTGTGGTTTGGTATTTCTGAATGGTAGCTGTAATTTTGTGTTAAAAACAAAGCAAGCTCACTTTGGTACCTACTATTTAATATTTAAAATGATTATTTACTACAATAACCGGTGAAGTAAAGGATTTTAAAAAGTTAACAAAGCTAATGAACCCGTCTCTCATTAGCCTGTCGCAATGTCTAAATTTCTCAAAACCCAGTTAGCGTTTCGGTATAATAGATCAGATTCGCTGATCTAGATCAAGCTCTAATAACTTATCTTCCAACTCACGTATTTCTCGGAGATGTATTCCTCAGGGAGATACAATTTGACTCGTAAGCTGAAAGGCGGATATAAATCGCTGCTATATTTGTTGTTTAACCGACAAAATACGCAACGCTTTGGTGGTGTGTTTGAAATTATGGGAGGGTAGCTCGAGATTTAGTATGTTTTCCTTAATCTAAGCCTACCTTATTTATTACAAGCGAGGAAACTGCGTAAAATAAAGTAGTTGGTTGTATCTTCACACCCTTTCAACCACGGACCTACAAATAGCATGGACTGCTGACAGAAAATGATCTCTCAGTCGCACAAAACATAGAAAGTTACATTTTTTCGTTAAAGAGAGAGTTTTTTCCATCATCGCTTACCAACTTTTCTGTGCCTGCCTAATCGCTAAGATAAATTCAATTAGTCTGTCAAACAACTTCCTTCTCTGTTGAATGCAAACAAGTTGATTGACAGTCAGTCGAGCAATTGTGTAAGGAACAAAATAACGGGTAATAAACGGTCTGTAAATAATTCGAAAGACAAATTATTAAACCTACTATCAGACTTACCTTCAAACTATTAGAGAAATCTAATTATACAATTATTGCTTTCAAAATAATGAAACTCATAAATTATCAAATAATGACCTTTGTTCGCATCGACGATTAATGAAATGAATAGTCCAATAACAAAATTGCTTAGCTATCTCGTGTGTCTGGCTTATTTTGTTTTCAGGCGTTTTGTTTAACTACTGTCACTCATAAAAAGACAATTGAAAAATAATTATCATGAGATTCCCTTTAGTTCTAGTAGGTATCTAGAAAATGTAAAATACTCAGCCCAAAAGCTAATTTATAATTGCCGTTTGCTAATTTCCCTTGAGAAGACATTTTACCGTGACAACACTAATTATATTTGGATTATTACATTTTACATTGTGCCTCTCCTATTGTGTGGCCTTCGAAGTTCAACATTAAGCTAATGTGAAAATTATTGTTTTGAGTCAATTAGAAAGTTTGGACAGACATCAATTAGTACCCAATTAAGTAATTATAACTCGTGGTTTTCTTTTTATCACGAATATCTTTAATTACTGCGAAGAAACTCACTTTGTTCGACGGACTCCCCACTGGCTTTACAATTTAGGAAATTGAAGCATTGGTCTCTTAATTTTCCGTTGTTTCAGTAATTTTATAAAATAAGTCTTAGTGATTATGAATATAATGAGATCTTGTACCTACTGCTTTACTTAAAACTGGAAAAATCAAGATTGAAAATTTTAGTAATACGAGATATCGTCCTTTATAATCAATCGGAAGAAACCAAAGTACTTGAATGAATGAAAAATTCGATTCGACACGAGTTCGATAGCCAAATCAATTTAGCCAAGCCAGAATCAAATCGCAAAGAATAACAATTAATTAATATATAATAATAATAAATATCCTTGGACATTCCACACAACGTCATCGAGTCCCAAGCTAAGCAACTTAATGCTTGTGTAACTTAATTTTCAACGTAATGACCAAGGAAATTACGATTGAAAGATAAAAGCGGTTTTTTCATCAAAAGCATAAACTTTGCAAAGCTGTATTCAGAATTGATTACCTTTTTACGAGTCTACCCGTCTCTGTCTATTCAGTATGGTAGTAGAAGAAAGGGGCTAATTTCGCACGTCGACGCTGATAAGAACAAAGCGAGCAGAGATAAAATACTAGAAGCCAAGCTTTATTACATCACTAGCTGCTCCCCGCGGTTTCACCCGCGTAAGTCCCGTTCCCGCGGGAATATCGGGATAAAAAGTAGCCTATGTTACTCGTGGATAATGTAGCTTTCGAATGGTGAAAGAATTTTTAAAATCGGTCCAGTAGTTTTTGAGCCTATTCATTACAACCAAACAAACAAACAAACAAACAAACAAAGTTTTCCTCTTTATAATATTATGTAGATGTAGATGTAGATAGTGTAGATGTAGATTAGACAGTCCCTAGGCAATCGGTCAAGGCTCGATGGCAGGTCTGAGTCGACCTTAAGGTTTTACGATTAAAGAATCAAGGTAAAGAATAAATTGACCATAAATTAAATTTCCGAAACGTGTTTCTAGTTTTCTCTTATAGTGTTAAACTCAGTCCTTTACATCTTTACTAGATGATCTATACATCGTCAGAAGGCAATCCTTTACTGTTAGTAGCGTAATAAAACTAATTAAATCATTCTTAATACTTTTAACAAATTTAGCTAGAGCGATTACCATAAACATTTTTTTAAATGTACACATGATAATATTATAATTGCTCAAGCTGTCCAAATATTATTCAAAGTAAGTCTAAAAGTATTTCATCTAATAGTTATCCGCCTTGGTATTCTTCTGCCTTATGCAAAGTAATAAGGGAAAAGTTTAAATTTTTTCGCAAATATAAAATCTATGGTAATAAATCTGACTATAACTCTTTTTTGTTTCTACGTAATAAAATGAAAACCATTGAAAATGAGTGCTTTAACCGCTACATTGCCAATATCGAGGAATCTATTAAGCGTAATCCTAAATCATTCTGGTCTTACGTGAAAAGTAAATCTAAGTCCTCAGCCTTGCCCATGAACATGACTTTGTCCGGTCAAACGGCGGTTACAGGTGATGATGTCTGTCAGCTTTTTTCGAAATATTTTTATTCCACCTTTGCCGATGCTTCAAGCAGCTACCCAACATTGGATACTCATCAATTCAACGAACCCATTCTAAATGGTGATATAGCCACTGTTGAAGTTACACCGACTATTGTATTCAATAAACTTAGTAAACTCGACCCTAATAAATCAGCAGGACCTGACCTTATTCCTCCTGTACTACTTATCGAGTGTGCTAACAATCTATCAACTCCATTATCTATTCTTTTTAATAAATCCTTTGCTCAGGGCTTTGTACCAGACGTCTGGAAATCGGCTTTTGTGACCCCTGTACACAAAAAAGGATCTAAAACTGAAGTCATGAACTACAGACCTATTTCTAAGTTGTGCGTCATTGCTAAGGTACTGGAAAGTATAGTTCATGATCAAGTCTACTCAGCTGTTAAGGACTCTTTTCATCCGTCTCAACATGGATTTGTTAGGGGTCGCTCAACGGTCTCCAACTTGATTTTGCTTAATGATTATATCACAATCGGTATGGATAGCGGTCTACCGGTGGATGTTATCTATACCGATTATAGCAAAGCCTTTGATCGAATTGACCACGTTCTACTCATAAATAAACTAAAGCTATCTGGAATTCGTGGTGATCTACTTCGCTGGTTTAGTTCTTACATTACCAATCGATCACAAGCCGTTGTAGTCAGTAATTATATGTCTAGCTGGGTGCAGGTTCCAAGTGGTGTGCCCCAAGGTTCCCTCTTGGGCCCTTTGCTTTTTATAATTTTTATATCAGACATACACAAATGTTTCGTTAATTCTAATCTTCTGATTTTTGCAGATGATATGAAAATTTATAAGGCAATTAATAATGTTAACGATGCACTATCTCTTCAGGAAGATTTACATCGCCTCGATGATTATTGCGTATACAATAAGTTAGACCTGAATCCACTTAAATGCTCCTGTATTACATTCACCCGTAAACCTCAATCACTTAAATTTAACTATTCTCTCAAGGGTCATACCCTTGCAAGGGAGTCTTCTGTACGTGACCTAGGTGTCATTCATGACAGTAAGCTTTTATTCGATAAACATATTAACTCAGTAGTTTCGAAAGCTTACAGAGCCCTAGGCTTTATCTTTAGGACCTCAAAAGATTTCTCTAATATTAAAACCTTGAAAATTCTTTACTGCACATTCGTAAGAAGTAACTTAGAATATGCGTCTCAAATTTGGAATCCTCAATATGCTATTTATGAACATCAAATTGAGCAAATTCAAAAGAAATTTATCCGATTCCTTAACTTTCGGGCGAAAAACCAATTACAAAGCTATGAGGATGCATGTAGAAAGTTTCATCTTCTCCCATTAGTTGATCGTCGCGTGATCGCTGACATCACATATTTGAGTAAGCTGGTGTCTGGTCAAATTGATTGTCCTGAGCTGCTCGGTAAACTCCACTTCCATGTTCCCAACAGGTCTCGCAGGTTTTATCCCACATTTCAACTTGAAACAGTATCTACCAACTACCGTACTAACTCTTATCTTTGGCGTGTGTGTAATAGTTACAATAAAAACTATGCTGGCACGATTGACTTGTTCAGCTGCAGCGTAGTCGAAATAAGGCGCTTAATGGGTTTAAAGTTCTTTGCTTAAATTAGTAATTATAAATTTAAAGATCATTTTTATACTTTACTAGTAACAGTGCTAAACGACACTGCATTGTAGTCAACTTCATGTTTAGTAATAATGTACCTACCTACCACTAGTTTGCTCATTGTATGCTCTTTTTCTGTTATTCTATTTCTATCTGTGAAAACTTGTTATTAGCCTTATGCTTCTATCAACTCTTGTATAACATGTATTTATGTGCTGTTAGTTTTCCTAAAAAATAAATAAATAAATAAATAAATAAATAAAAGTCGCTTCTTGCTTCAAACAAAATATACACAATGAAACCAAACCATGACATTTTTCCTTATTGCAAGAGCTTTGCTGGCTTATAAGATAAATATTCCATAGATAATAACAAGAGATCTTTATGATAAAGATTCTGTTCTGATATATACAATGGGAACTCTGCCAGTTCGGTATTCCTTATATTTAGCCCTTTATTTGTTGCACCATACAGTGTGTAATAAAAACCTTATCGAATCTGAGAGATATGATGAAATGCTTGACCGATGAACTTCGGTAAAATGTAGTCATGTCATATGTTTTTGAACATAACTCTTGCACATCTTATGGTACCGAAATTTATAGAAAAGGTCTGCGGCTCGCAGCTGCAGTAGGTAATGGAATTATATCTTTAAATACCTAGGAGAAGTCTAAAGATCATGTTTAAGTTTGCATTTACATAATTGACAACAATTTTTTGTGACGTTGTTAAAAAGTTATTCTATTCTAAGCACATGCAAAGCCGCGGCCGGATACTACTGATATAAATAATAAGTAAAAGCCTGCGACAAAATGTTTCGTGGAAACATGATCTGTCACTTACAAAAATCATATTTTTAGGCACGAACCTTAGAGCTTTCAGAGCATTTACTAAAACGAAGATTGAAGAATTTCACTTTTCTTGTGTCTTCGCTAACTTGCTTTCAGCTATCCAATTTAACTTTCGTAAATATGAATTTATTTTACTCGTAGAATTTTCTGAAAGAGCCATATTTAGAAATGATGTTTTTGTAAGAGAACATGTAATTTAAAATAATATAATTATTCCTTAGGTGGCTCAACTGGTTGTATTTCTATTTTGTACAGTTATGTAAATATGTATTAGTTTAGTTTCTGTAATAAAGTACTTGACTACCTAAAGATAATTTTTTTTTATTGATACATAAAATGTTTCTAAGTACAAGTACAACTAAAGTACAACTAAAATATACTTAACATATTCAAGCATAAACTACAAAGCTTTTTTATTTCGTTCGTCATCCATTACTTAGCTAAACAGTAAATTTTCAAAATGGATTCTTTAAATGAAAGGGGATTAACTACATTTTACACCATAAATTACGTCTCAGTTGCGAAATCTTAAATAGGATTAGCGTAGTCCCAATTCAGATCTCATCAGATTTGGCGACAGCCTGATACTAATGAAGATAGGGTATCGACCTCTAACTCCGAACGTTTTCGATCACAATTACAATAATCGTTGAAATAGGTAATTTCAGTTCAAAGGAAATTGCGTGATCGAGTATAATTTTGGTCGAAGAAACGATTTACATACTAATAACTGTTTAGTGTCTGTCTTTTGTTGTTGGTTTTTTGTTTTTTGTTGTATTTTTGTAGAGGGTTTTGTCCTCGACTAAAGTAAGGTAAGTACTTCAGATAGTTAGATAACAATATGGCTATTGGTTACCTTTACGAGACAATTTACAGAGTCAGGGTGCAATCTTTACCTACACTTATGATTAAAAACTTTATATGTAAACAGTTTTGTTTGAAATAGGGTTATTAAATTCATATTATCACTGATTGGTTAGAACCTACCTTTTGTATATTGCTTATAACATCTATTAAAAGGTAAAAAAAATACACAAATTTTAGTTGCTCGAGTATTACTTTCCAGTAATTCTTAAAATTACACACACGAAGAGTAATGACTTTTCATTGCAACCGAGATTTGTATAAGTATTGTGTATCACCCCAAAGACATGTTACAAAATTTTGACTTCCTATCCAGACTACTTAAATCTTTGAGAATGCAGTAATAAACTTTTATAAAACCAAGGCCTGAATAAGTCAATGCTCCAAATACGAGTCTGATGCTAAAATGGCGAACCACAATAGAGTCAAACCGATGCCAGAAATAACTGCCACCTACAAACAGTTTTAAACAAAAATGCTACATTAATAAATAGCTCGGGATTGCGTGCAAATGGAAAATACGGAAATATGTCAAGGTGAAAAAAGTTTATTTCCGCTACTAATTATAAGACTAATGTATTTGCATTTAATATTTTCTACGAAATGGTAAACGTATTGCAGTATGGGAATTCACAGTCGAAATGTATAATTCTATTTAAGCGTTTTGTTATATTTTTAAGGAATTGTTTTATAGATTTCTATTTTTAGCGACAAGGGGCCTATTCTTTACTCCACAAACTTTCCTTTTGAAAACAAATCTATAAAACTCCATTAAACAAATGCAACCGTATCGATCAACCCAAGTATTTAATTAATTTAGCTCACACTGGATTTATTCAGTTAGATTGTGATATCGCCTCATCGTAATTGGAAATCTAGCTTGCATCTCAACGAATAAAAAGTAATAGCAGAATCAGTGACTCAGCGAAACGGTAATGGAAAATGCTTTGTGTAATTTACTGGAAGATATTTCTCAAGGTTTGTTTGGGAGTGAATAATTATTTATCTTAGAAATAGGACGACTAATGCTACGAATGCGCTACGTGCGTAGCAAATGTGCTACGACTGCTACGCCGTAGTGCACTTTTAAATATTTAACTATTCAATATGTGCGTTGAATACGGTCACGTCAGACTAATCAATAATTTCGCGGTAAAACTCATTTGTATTAGTAAATGTTTTAAATTATTTAATACTTTAAAGATTACCTCCAAAATGTAAAGCCTCAAACAAACTTCTATTAAATAAAAAATCACTGCGATTGAATGTTGGTTAGGTTAAAGCAAGGCTTACAGAACTTTTCGCCTCAAACATTAATTAAGTCCCAACTTCAGTAGGTCGACCCAGTCGGTGGTTAAGTGCGAAACTATTCAAACTCTGCTCGTGGAAGAATGACAATCGTATTAAAGTTGAACGCCTTTTCCTTGAGAATTAGAGCATTGTACGATTTATAGAAGTAAGATTCACAGATTAATTCGAAATGCATTTTTATAAAAGTTAAGTAACAGTAGGTATTTAATTATTTATATTTTCTTTTAAGTACTTCTTTAACTCTAAATACAAATAAAATGATCTTTGTTGGAAATCTTATAACGTACGTAAATACTCTCTGAATGGATTATATTCTTGTAATACAATTACAATAAAATAATATTTTAAATAGAAAGTGGAGAATGAAATGGAAAGTGACAACAACTAAGCCGTGCTAATTTGACTATGAATATAATGATGAATGGTTTTAGGGTAAGGGAGGTGTAACATTTATAAATCCGCTTAGTTTCGTTCAAAAATCTTTTTAGTATATTTTGTTGATAAGACGAGAAGAGGCAAAATAAAGATTGATACTCGTAACAAAACTAAAAGAACAAACGTACTATATTCACATATGTAATAGTACAAAATTCGTCGAGATAAGTATGAGAATGTTTCCGACCTACATTTTATGAAACTTGGCACTTTTGTGAATGTAACAAGGAATGCTCGTTTGGCAGCGTTCACAATAGTGAATGAAGATAATGCATCACTGTTCTAGATAAAAGTTGAATGTACCAAGTCTCTGTTTCTTTTATATCCTACTAATATTATAAACGCGAAAGTTTGTGAGGTTTGTTGTTCTTTCACGCAAAAACTTCTAGAAGGATTTGGCTGAAACTTGAAATTTACACAGTTTATATTCTGGGGAAAGTAACTCACACGTAGGCTACTTTTGATACTAGTATTCCCACGGGAACCGGAACTATTCACCGCGGGTAACACCGCGGGGTGCTGCTATCTATAATTTACAACTCCATTTTCAGGAGTGACGTAATGAATATCCATTCATACGCCATATTTCAACTGAATTTATCGTCGCACAGAAAATATATATTATTTGTTTTAAGGTTTTTAGATTTATGTACCTAAAGGGTGCAAAGGATTCAATTTGTCATCTATCTGATTGTCAGTTCGAAGTCCGTCTGTAAAGGTCTGTACTTTCAGTCCATCCAAAAGGTGCCTAAGAGATCGCTTTTAGCGATAAGTTAGATATATAGACAGATTAACAATTGATTGCACATTTTTTTTGTATTTAATTTTTAAATGTGTGTGACTCGAAATAAACGTTTTTATTATTATTATTATTTTTATTATTGCACACCACATTTTCATAAGGATACGGTCGCTCATTGCAACTTTTTATTATTCATGTTAATTCTGTAATTTGTTTTTTTTTCTGTACAATACAGCGTTTCTATTGTATTTTATATTTAAAACCCAAATTGTACAGAATGTGTTAGAAGATTTCTGTTGTCTTTTTAAGAGCTTAAAATTTAGTAAAAGAGTTTTAAATATAGTAAGCTGATACGGAAACCTTCGTGTGACGTAGGTGAGCTGTGAGCTGGCAATTTCGATTAACACACGTTACTCGCATGGGAAATATCGGCGTTGATGTATGCCAGCACGACAGGAAAAAATTACCAGATTACTTTTTCGTCAAAACTTTAGCTTTTCTGTGAAATACGAGTATTCGGTGCCAAGGTCAGGACCATAGTACATAAAATGGTAGAAGAAACAGGTATAATTGTTTATTAGAATACATACTGTATGCTGGGCAAGCCTATTCCATCTCAACAATGTCCCAGGGACTACGGTGTCCCGTTAAGTATGTAGGCAAAGATTTACTCCTAACGCTGTTTAAATTATCTAGTATAGGTGAAAAGTACTTGTAATCATTTAACATAACGTACTCAGGCCGAGTACGTTATATTAAATGATCACAAGTAGACTGATGTCATAAGTACAATTTAAAAATGGTGGAGCTACATAGAGTTAATGATAAAGTAACTTTTTTACGCGGGTCACGCCCAACATGCCAATTCTACTTAGTTTAACTGCTCTGTCGTGAACTCGTGACTGACTTTACCAGATAATAGAAAATCCCTGAAGATGGACGTGAACGTTGACGTGAATAAAGGTCTAAGACATGAATTGATGTCTTACGTAATCGGTTATAGATTGCTTTACCTTGCTCTGTCAGTATGCCGAAATGATTTCAATGAAAAAACTCTGTGTGAGAAATGATATAACTTGTCCAATATTTATATACCTGCGTACCTTTATTTCGTTCTTTATATATTAGCTACTAGCTGCTCCCCGCGGTTTCACCCGCGTAAGTCCCGTTCCCGCGGGAATATCGGGATAAAAAGTAGCCTATGTTACTCGTGGATAATGTAGCTTTCGAATGGTGAAAGAATTTTTAAAATCGGTCCAGTAGTTTTTGAGCCTATTAATTACAACCAAACAAACAAACAAACAAACAAACAAACAAACAAAGTTTTCCTCTTTATAATATTAGTGTAGATGTAGATTTGATGAACAATATCACAACAGTAGGACGTCCACTGCTGGACATAGGCCTGTCCCAAGGTTTAAAATGCGGAACACACCGGGTGTTTTCTGGGGGCGATGTTCTAGTCAACTACAGTTTAATAATATTATTTTGTTATATAATAGAGTCACCTGAAAAATAACCCAAAAGGTCACATAGTGCATATATCACGTAAAAGCCTCACCTTAGCGACTTTTTCATCAAGCAGCCACTGCAGCGCTGTATTGGATGTGTTGGCAAGCGCTGCCAGCGCTGCATGCTCCCAGCTCACGTGCTCCCAATGCTCTGTCATGATGGCGGCGCATAGCATCGCTGTAGAACAGCTGAAACAAATGTACGAGGACTGGTGAAACAGAGAAAGAGCCGAGAAGCTTTGACCAGCAGCGTCGTGGGATAGTCATTGTTTTTACAATAGAAAATTATTTAAAAATAGTGAGAATAGCGAAGTTACACTCGTTGGCGACTAAATTGTTTTTATTATAATAATTATTGCTATTTCAAAATGAATTATATATTTTAATCCCTTTATTCAACGTTATAATAAAAGAAAATGAGTTCTGGCGCGTCGTCTTTAAAAAAAACGTCTAAAGACTGGAAAGTCTGTACGAATTGGACAAAATAAAAACCGTGAATAAACATCAAACATTTTTTACAGAGACAAAAACTTATCCAAACATCAGCCCATTAAAAGTATCAAAGTCTGAGTACAAAGCATCTAAGAGTACAAGAACATAATCCCGGGGACAAAGCACCTGCCCTGGGATTTATTTTTCCTTATTTCCACATTATGAGATTTTATTGTTATGTTCTCCGTAATGAGGTTTCGTGTTTACAACAGAATACCCGGAGTATGTAAATGTAGAGTTTACGTTGTCTTTACTTTTCTATATTAAAATTTAACTTTAAATTGTACTACACTTGAATTACCTTATTATATTACTTACGTAAACTTAGGAATGTAGCATTTTTTTAAATTACCTTATTTAAATTTTCGTAAGAAAGCATATTCTTGCATTTCCCTCATTAGATTGTTACTTTTTAATGTAAAAATATTAATATAAATATTTAATATCGGTAGACTGTTAACGGAATAATCGGTGAACAGTGGAGCACGGGAACATTTTGAGTTCGGTTTAATTTTAACACAATTATGTTGTCTATATAAAAATAACTTTGCTACGCAGACAAATAAGCAACTTTCTGGCATAAGCCGATCAGAATTCTTGTTTTACGAGTTTCATAAACCAAGACGAACCCAACTGGTGGCGTTTCCCCGTTATGGCTCATCAAGTTCTTGCTCAATTAGGCCCTGCTTGCGAGGCGGGGTGTTTGCTGGGGATTGTTATAGCACTGTTTGTTCAACCTCGTGTAGGTATTAGTACGATAAAATGTTATAGGTGCTACTGATGCGAACATTTGGAAAGTGACACTGGCGGAAACTGATATAAAAAGTTTTTATGTTACATCGGATATAGTCATTTCGTATCGTATTTTAACGATTGAAATCATTATGGCATGCACGTGCACTTGTCTGTAGAATATTGTAGTTTGAGTTCTTTTGTATTGAAGATCATTGCCAGAACTTACTTCTTGGACACCCAAAAGTAGGTATTTGTTTATGTGGAAACGATTTTCAGTCTTCCAGCAACAATTTTAATAACTGAACACATTACGAGTATAAGCGTTAGACGCGCAGGTGTTCATTTATTTTTATACAGATGAGTTGTTATTAAATAGCAGTATTAGATAAATTTTCGTAACCAGCGTCTAACTAAATTTAGAAAAGGCACCTACTAAGTAGGTAAATACGTGGTCTTGATAACCCATTATTTAGGTATTATTATGTGCCTACTATTCTAGGGAATACTGCCATGAGTCTGTTTAAATATAACTTGGAATTTGTTGTCTAATTTACAATGTTATTACGAGATAAAACCGTGCTGTACCAAACATTAAAGTCTGGAAATTTCTACTATTACTTTAGATTTAGAGTCTGGCTCACCGTAAACATCCTTCATAAACAGAGGTTTATAAACCTGAACGCAAAACTTAAAGCCGTATTACAAGCATAAACTTCATAAGAACTAGGGCAGAGTTACCATGATTTTGAAGCTATATATTCCAGAGCCTATTTCTCCGGCTTGGTCTCTATATAGGTATTTCATTATGAATTCTTTTTATTTTATTATTAATTCTCTTTTTTTATTTCAGCGCCACTTACATTAAAATTATACATAGTAGTCAATCGATTAAAATACTGTAGTGTAATTTTTTCTATCCATCAGGATCGTCAGGAAACTAGCATCAGGATTGCAGTGGGAAAAAGTAATCCACCATGCGCTTGCAACTATTTATTTGTTGACACGAATTTACATTTGTGACATGTGGTTGTGTATGTGGCATTAACAAATTAATGTTATCATCTATGTTATATAGAAAGATTTGGTGGGCGGTACTGTGCTTTCTTGCACAGTACCGCCCACCAAATCTTTCGTGTCAATCGCAAGGCGAGCTAACGCTCGAACTTTCTCGAGTGAGTTTCAGAACTTCCTAGATTTTATTTTATATGTTATAACATAAATCAAAGTTAAACTAATTTACACGAAATGATGATACAGCAGATTCACGAAGTATAAATAAAATAATGATCACGAATGAATCCCAGAGTGACAGACAGATACACATACACTTTTATATGTTTAATGAATTTTTTTTGGGTTGATTTCGGTAAGTAGATGATATATGTATACAGTTTTTGAACTCAGAAACTTCCATTAGGTGTACCTATAATGTTATATCTATCTATCTACCCAGCCGGTAACACCCACTGCTGGGTAAAGGCCTCTTCTCTATCACGCCACTCTTGGCGATGTTGTGCCATCATCATCATCACCTATAATGTTAATTAAATTTATTTAAACCTGCCTTATCTAGATAATCTTTATGGTGTTTGAAAGCAGCACAGGTATGTTTAAAGTTGTGATGCTGTTGTGCTCGGGATAATTAAATTGAAAATTAGCTCAGCAACTTTACCGTTTTCTTATTTTGGACAACTACAAAAGAGAATTTAAAATACCTATTTAAACACAAATATGTGTGCATTGTGCATTAATTTTTAGAAAACAATTCAGATTAGTTATTTTAAGAGCTTATAATCAAAGTTTATTAAAATACACAAATAGGTAAATTCTAAATCTAAAAATGCTATTCAAACCCGATTTCTTCAATAAAAGACACGAAAGTAAGCTACAAAACTCTATCTCTTCAGTTTGCAAAACTTGATTTATGCAGGTACCCATAAAATAAAATGGAATGTGTACCTTTCGGGACAGTCGAAAGACGTTCAATTCGGCGAGTAAACAGAAAAGACTATGTGGAATGTTGCTACAGAATTGTATCACATTTGTAGTTGTGTCGTATTTTATTGCAAGGGTGCTTTATTTTAGGTTATTTAGTATTTTTATTGGGGTGTTCGTTTTGCAATGTGTGGATACAATAAAAGTACCTTGACCATATTTATGTTCACATAAATTAAGTTTATGTAGATATTTTATCAATATTTCTTCCTGACCTTTCGAAAATTATCTTGTTTCAGTTTTCCTTCCTGACATATCACCCCTGGAATTTAGTGTAAAATCTGTTCAACAATATAACTTGTCTTTTCAGTCCCCCCCCTACGTGAGAAGTAACAGGGGGAAACTGAATTCAGTATAAAATTCGTTCAAAAACTCCTCAAGTATATTTTGTCGTTCTATTTTTCCCCTTCCTAGAGGTGGTTTCAGGGAATAAGCCCGACAATTTTACCTACTAAAACTTGCAGCGTAGACCTAAGCTACGAAAATGCTACGGCGTAGCAATGTAATAGCCCATGAATAAATCATTGTCTACGATTACTCATCAGGTAGGCTTTTTGCCAGCACATTAATATTACCATAAAAAATATGCCGACGCATACACTCGACAGAATCAATGGTTCGCGACCAGCGGGGCGCCACTTTGTCTGGTCCATTCCACAGTATAATAGCTTTGAAAGCAGTAAATTCATTATCGCTCGTTAATTTGAATAAAGGAGTGCTTGTGAAAATATTCATTAAAAATGTATAAAACAAAAATACTAGAATTCTGAGTTTAAAATCATTTTACTATTGATTTGTTATACAAATTTTAGTCGTAAGAAAAATAGTAGTGATACTGCTTCTCAAGTTGTACTGTGAAATTACCAAGCTGTTTTAAACCTATTATATAATCTGTGATCAAGTAAATCACAATTATTGTCAAGAGGATTTATTACATTGGATTGGATTAAATTACGCGAAAATACGAAGTTACGACTACGAGCTAGTATTTTATCGTTAAAATCGTCTATGTAGGTACCAACGAGACAAAATCGTAAAAGTTACAGCCAAGCGGAGCCATTGAACTTCGTTATTTAATAAAATAAAAGCATTATGTTCACTTCTGAAATATAATAAATTTGTAATATAATAATAAATTGCATAAATTGCAAATATAATAAATTGCACAAAGACATTTTTGTTTTTAAAAAAAATATAAGCAGGTATTAAAAATCGGTTACTAAAATAAATGCTATTCATAGTTACTTCTTTATACTTTCATAATCATTGAGTAGTTAGCAAAAGATATTTTTATAGCAGATTTTATTCATAATTATTCAAATATAATAATTTCAAATACTTAATAATACACTCGTGTTACAAGTCTTGTTTTAGTTATCGATGGAAACCAAATCACGAATTTATATTCGACTTGGTACAAGCTGAACGTCTTAGCGTGCTCGCTTTCGCAATTTATCTAGCAATATAACTTAACAGCAGCGCTAAAATATACATAAAATCAAGTGCCCGCCCGATAATCCAGGTCAAAAGTATCAGAACTTCGCTCAGGCATTAGATTGCAGATACGTGTCTTGTCTCCGCAATGCAGACTTGGCTACGTCAACGAACTTTAGCGTCTTCATCATCTGATACCTGCCATAGTAGCCAAGTTACTTAGAGCTGTTATAATAGAAAATGGTGGTATCGTGCGTGGTCAGTGAGTGACAAAGCCCCCATTTTGGGTAGCAAGTTTTGATTTTATCGCAATTGTAAGTTAGCAACATAGATAAGTCAAGTGTGAAAGATATTTCGGTATTCAAAACAACCCCCATAATTTTATTTTTACGTATGTTTCAGCTGAAAGTAGGGTCAAAATTGAAATCTACAAAAATCAAGCATATTTAATTTCGTATTTTTTTTACAAAAACCTAAACCAGTAATCCGAAAACATTGGAATGTTTTATGATAAAATTTGAAATCTGACTCAAATGTAAAACTTTCTCGCTTTGTTTGAGTTAATTGGAGTTACGGCAACTTTTGTAAGAGTTTGTTAATAAATTAAAAAGAGTTCTAGTTAGGTGAATTAATGAAAACTTTTAGCAAAACTAATTTATTATAGCCAGAAAGTTAATGTAATTTCAGTTCGTTTTAGTAAATATCAAATACGCCTACGCGTTGATTCATTTGTGGTTGGGAATTTGCCAAATTTTGTGGCCAACTTTCATACCATCTGAGGCTTTAGTCAAATAAAAACCAAATACATACGCCTACCATACCGTACCCTACTTTCTTATATGATAAAAATATGAAAAACCAATTTACCTATGCTTTAAAATGTACAATATATGTGTACAAAAAATATATCTATGAGTATCAGTCATCTGGTTGTCATATCATAAACATTTAGTGGCTTTTTTGGAACTAGATAACGATGCGTGGAATTTCCACAGATATTTATTTATTTCAATTATTTTTATTATTGTATTTGCTATTATTTTGTACTGCAGTGGAAAGTAGTAAACTCACGCAGCTGAAATGCGTCGTGTGCACGTGCATGCGCCACAGTTGGACCGCGCCTTAATACAAAGTGGCTACACACACGCTAGAAAACATACCGATGTAAGTGCTAGAGTAAGTGATGCATCACAATTTGCCAGACTGTGTTACATAGTGTGTACCGATGGCGATCGATCATTGTAGGCAATTGCGTCATTCTCAGAGCAATAAAACGGCAAGAGTATTGCAAAGCCTTTTTGTGACTGTTAATGGTAAGAGATTAAATTCATAATAATCTTTTGTTGACATGGTATACGAACAATAAATACATTTATTCATCTATGTTTCTTGTAAGTAGAGAAAACGGATTTTCGCCGCTGCGATTGTGACACACCTCTTTCGCCTTTTTCAAACTCATGATATTTTTCATACAAGCTTGTTTCAGTTTGGTTTCAGTAAAATTACTTTTACGTTAGGTACGTACAAGTACAATCAATTTTTAATAATAAACATTTATTAATCATATGTATACAGGGTAGAGATTATCACAGTGTTGAGGTAGTTGTCATTTTCAGCAACGTATTGTTACGTGTGTTCATTTCAATTTACCATTCGTGCCCCACCCTATATATTCCTTATACTGTTTACAAACGACTTACTTAGATAAAGTAGTTGTAACGTGTACCAAACTAATAAAACTCGCTCAAATCTCCAAATTACGTGACCCAGGCGACTAACGAACTTATGTAGGTGAAAGTACGCCTCAAAAATGTCGTTCACCTCGCCGCGATTGGAGAACTTTGGTAATGAAATCACAAGTTCCCAAGTTCTGGAACTCGGGATTATGAACAGTCTGCTGAAAGAAGCGAGGGATGAAATGTTAATGGCTGTAATTTGATAAAGGTGTTATCTTCTGTGAGGAATTGGGTAAAGTTTTGCTTTTTTTAAATTTTTGTGGTCATTAATTTCAAATGAATAAGGCAATAGCATAAACTTCTTAGAAAACTCTGGAAAAATATCAACTACGAGTAGGACAATTTCGTTTCATAAGCCTTTATAGATTTTATAGATCACATCCGCTGTACGCATAATTAACGGAGCATAGACGGATTGATGGTATTACGAGGGCAGGATCTGCATAAAAATGCTCTCAGTTTCTCTTTATCTTAATGCGTAGTAGAGACGAATGTTGGTGTTTTTCTGCATTTTACTCCAAGAACGTTTTCATATGTTTTTTTAAAACAAGCTAAGGAGATGAAAATATGGATAAGTTTTTGAAATATATAGACACGGGTTTATCGCGTTATTTATTTTCCGACGTTTCGGCTATATTACAATATACGGCTATATTACCATAGCGAAAGCTTAAGAAATACCATGGATATAATGGAGATGTAGATAATAATGGTAGCAGTTTGGCTAACAGCTAATACATTTCATAACTCCATCGCATCAAAAAATAAGTTCTTCCCAAGTTAATTGGACTTTAAAACTATATCAAAGACTTGTGTCCCTGACAGCACCGTGAAAAGAAAAACTAAGCTATAATAAATCGATGACACCCTGAGCAACAAAGGTCGTTATGCGAAACAACAGCTGCTATTTAAGTAACACGTTTCAATACAGAACGCTGAACTGAAAAGAACACGCAAAAGCACTATACGAAACGTAGGGTGCACTTTCAATGGAAAACCTCTATACCATGCCTTGAAGTAGCTGGTATACAATGAAATTGAAATTGTAATTGAATTTTTTTTAATGATTCAATATTGAAATGTTGCGTGCACTTACTCTAGCACGCTAATAAATAATAACTTCTTAAAAATACTCGTGTCATATCATTTGCCTGCCGCAAACTACGTAAATTCTGAGTATTATTCTTAATCTGAGTTAACAAGAACCAGAAAAAACTTTCTATTTAGAAACCATATTACTCAATTGACGGATACAACCCGCTACGAACTTCTACGAGCTTTCGAGCTACGGCGTAGCTTCACTGATGGAAGTTGTTATCTAGAAATTGATGGAAAGAAAGATTGCTAAGACATTATCGCCTTCGAAAGCAATAACATAGAGCACACTGAAATAAATAATAGTAGACCTAATGGATAAACGATTGCGCGTAAATGCTTATATTTTCCTTAACAATTTACGCATCAGTATTAAGTATAAATGGTGGTTTAGAAAAGTTACTCTTATTCCTCCTGCTAACTTTTACTAATACTTTTGCCAGATTAGTATACGTCCGTATATATATAAACATTTATTTGACTCATCCATATCATTGCTTTTGAAAACAAAAATGTTTTGTTTCTAAAAACAAAACAATAAACCAAAATCCCGTTTCGCACAGTATGGAATGATAATTTATAATCTTCTTTATTTCGATATTAGTTAAAACAAATTAAAAGAGGAAAATCAGGATCAGCCGCTCAGTAATTTGTCACCTACAAGCACAAAGGATGATTTATGTTAGGCCGCGCTGAGCCCCAGCCGTACCACGTACGAGGTATGGATTTAAAACTAAAGGAATAAAGTTGGGATTGTGGCTGTATATTATTTTCTTTCGGAGCTGTTATAACGCCATTTTAATTTTCGATCATGATATATATAATCTGAATACAGACATTGGTACCTATACATTCAAATTAATTCGTCCAAATAAAACATTATCATACAACTTTGACATTCTTATAAGTGGATTTCCTAAAGTTAGAATTTACTGCATCATTCAAGAAATCACACAAAAGAATCTATACACAAAAGAATCTATACATCATGATACATCCTAATTATACGAGTAGGTGAAATATTATGAGGCAGGTGTTGGCATTTGCCCCAAACTTAAATTGGTAAAACAAACAAGCAACTTTGCATAAAACAAAGCGCGTAAATTATTTACTTTCAAGTAAGCGTTGAAACAAGTCCCGTGGCGATATGAACTGAGGGTAAGTATTGTTTTACATCGCATTAAAACGAGTTTGAATGTGGGTGCTTAGCCTAATGGAGTTTGGGGTCACGTCTCGGATAAAAGTAGACCGACCCTACTCATATATTTATGGTGACGTAAAATAAATAAAATAACTTAGAAAGGACAAGCTTGGGAAGTAATGAGACTGGGCAGTTTTGGTTAGATTTTTATTGGGACCGCAGCCAATAATATTGTAGGTGTAACCATGTAAGTGTAGCTTTATTGTAATAGGTGACTTGAAACAAAGTAAGAAAATTAAACATTTTATTTCATTTCGATCTGAAAGGTCACTTGAAGGTATATCTTTAAATCTTTCAGTCAAAACAACGTTTATCTTCTACAAAATATGTAGGTAAATAAAAATAAAGCTAGTTCAAAACTGAGACATTTCGAAGTGACTCAAATACTTATTTTAATATTTGTTCTTGTATGTGCAAGTAGGTCATAAAGTACTAATAAGTTATAGTCTGAATGTAGTTTCTCTAACGAAGTTCGATAAAAAGCTTTCCTAGCTCAAGAATCAACAATGCTCACGAATAATGACAGTTTAATACTCCTATCCATTTATCATAAGCTTCACACCCACTCCATACGTAATTACACTCGTATTTACAGTGTATGTGTGCGCCCCACCCATGGTATCAACTCTCATATCAATTACCTATGGAATAGGTACTTACTTTCTACACACGACATGGCTAAGCACGATGGAAAAATGATGACATCAATATTTCTTATAGGTTTACGTGTGCAATCATATTTCTATAGCAAATCAGCGACTTATTACTATTTGCTACCAACAACGACTGGTTGAAATATGTGAAATTATCACTGTAATCTTTGAACGTTTTTTTTCTTTGTGGTTTCAACTTGGTCTTATTGAAATTGATAATAGTAAAACTTTACGAATAAGGTGTTAGACAGTATTTTTTTTTGGTGGTTTTATATCACTCAAGTCGTAAAAACACCTAAGCTAAGAACGACGATTGGATTTTTTCGCACAAACTTTGCCTAATACAAAAGGATAAGCCTTTTTTTTTTTTTTTTTTTTTTTTTTTATCGTCCAGAAATGCATCCATGCATACCCTTCCGCCGCGGGGGCAGCGAAAGGGTTATGTGGGACTTTAACCCACTAAAACTGGACGGGGTCCTCCTCAACGCCATTTGCCGGGGCTACGGGCACGCTTATGCACTCATCCGCGGCCCCGACGACGTCGGCCCTGAAAAGGGCTCCACCTCTGGTAGGGCTTAAATGCCCCCCACCTCGTTCTCTCGGAGAGAGAGAGGCGCGCGGAACACCCACGCGCGCAAAAGGATAAGCCTAATCCAAGCGTACCCAATTACTTATCTAATTTGTAATTCTCTGCTACTAAGATAAGAAACGAAATAAACGTAGCAATAAAACCAAAACTTTAGACCTTGAGCAAACTGCTTCGTGACTCTAAACCACTTGAAGTATGCAAATTTTATTCTCTAAACTGAAATTTCCACAAGAAACTAAAGCCACGTCAAAGGAGACTACGGAAAGTGACCACGAATGAAGGTAACCCACAAAGTGGTAGACAAATACACAACTATTTAGAAACGATTTATTTTACCGGGATCCGGATCGTTCTATTATGAGTCATTCTTTATTTTGTCAACTTGCTTGACCTTTCGTTGCTTTGTTTGCTCAGTCATTATGATGGAACAAGAACAATTATGTTGTAGGTATGTCAGCAGACTTTGAGGTTCGAACGTTATTTGTATTGAATTACGGGTAAAATAACTTTTGTTTAAGTTGTTATTTAACTAACCTTGTAATGTTTTTGACCCCGAAGATATATTTCCTACAGATATTGTAGCAAAATAAAAATTCTGACTTCTCTTCTCTTCTTCTGTTGTATCTAGGGTAAATTGCTGCATTTCTATTCATAAGTTAAGATATTTTTGTAACCACAATACTTCAACATATTTAGTTTTATTTTAGTACCTACTGGGCAACGAATTTAACTGCAGACAACATTAACTATACTCAGCTATACAAAAAGTTAGCGGATTTGCGCTCTCGTATAAAATGGATGGATTTTCTTACTTCAAAGCCGGTTTGCCTCTTGAAACTTGAAACCTCTTTGCTACATAGCTACTTAGGAGCTTAGCCTAAGGTCTTTTTAATGTAAAGTTTATGCCACCACCACAAGTTTTCCTTTGAAGTTCAATGAAAATTAAGCTGAGTAAGTAAGATGAGTAACATTTTCACATTGTTTAATAATACAGAGGTACAGAGTTGGTAACAATTTCATAATTGTGGGTGTAGATAGAGGTAAAGATAAAGATAGAGAATAGAGGTAATTATGTTTAAACTAATATTATAAAATGTCTCCATGCCTCCTAGCTTGTGGTACGCGATGTAAGCGCGCGCTGGACTGCGGTGAGGAGCACGGGACTTTATCGCGTTTAGGTAATTACGCGATAAAGTCCCGTTTGAATACATAGTAAATACCTGGTGAGAAGCAATGTTGCCAGCAAATAGAAGCCGGACGGATGGACGCCACACTCGCATTCAGCGGGCGGCGTCTGAGTCTCCATGCCTCCGAGCTTGTGGTACGCGATGTAGGCGCGCGCTGGACTGCCGTGAGGAGCAATTTTCGTTGCCTTTTCTCGCACGGGATCACACTGAAACTGCTCATCTGGTCGCTGAGGAGGTTATGCTCCTCACCTGGGAGTTAAAGTAACACAATTTAGTTTATTTTATTTTTAAAGTTTTAGTAAAACTTACAGCTAGCTAAAGGACATAGTAAAGAATATTAGAAACATGTACCATTTATGTAGACACATGTTTGCCGATGGCCAATTACAAGTTTCCACATATTTCCAAAAGTGAAAAAGTTTTGAAAAAGTTATAGATGATTTAGCGCTCGTGGCTCGGAGCATAGGTTGCAGGGCTAAGTCAAAATCACTATCATCACTACATAGTATAAAACAAAGTCGCTTTCTCTGTCTCTATATCCCTATGCCCCTCCCTATGTCTCTATGTATGCTTAAATATTTAAAGTGCGCAACGGATTTTGATGCGGTTTTTTTAATAGATAGAGTGATTTGAGAGGTCGACGTAGCTCGTTTACTTTGAACAAAATGTTACCATTTAGTTGGTACATTTTATTCGACTTGTATTTTATTTCGTAACTTAATTTATATGTATCGAAGAAAAATATTACCTACAATCTATATGATACCAAACAAAGAAAACAAACCTTAAATAAAAACAATGAGCGTAACCACTTATTTTTATACAATGATAAAGACAAAGGAATTATAGAATGTACTTAGTACGAGTAGTAGTCGTGAAGGAACCTACAATAAGCTATGCCCAATTTAAGTAGTTTAAATGAGCATTTACTTAGGTCTTACAATAAAGCGTAAATCGAAGGTACCAAATTAAACCAATTAGCCTCTACCTACAGCCGCGGGCTAATAATCAAAGGCTTAGCCCAGGTACCTACACGTGTAAATTACCACCCCGAATCACCAAAGTGTATCACGTATGTTCTTAGCCAAATCCAAACAAACCAAATACTCACGTTCACTACGAAATTCACACTGAATTTCATGGGCTTGATACGAAAGTTCCAAATTACATTTTAATTCAGGTTATTTCTTTCAAGTTATCGTGTTTTCGCGTGATTGGCACGACAATAAAGAGGTTGAAAGAATGAGTCGTCGAGGCACGTGCGAACCGTGCGACCGCTGCAGACGGACTGGGGAAAGTCTGAAAATTTAGCGCCTTATAGGGGTGGGATGCAGAATAGTAGGTAACGTAACCGACTATCGATATTTTAAAAATGTGTCGCATGAAGCAGCACTGCCTTCGTCATTTTTTTTATTTTATGATACCTCCCGACGAAGTTGCCACAATCTTTAAACTCATGAACCTATGAACCGCTAGGTTATGTTTATTAACTTTATCCAAATCTTGAGAAACGTCGCTAGTGTTACTCAGGTTATTCAGGTACTTATTTCCAGACAGGATGGGTAACCTAATTCATTCCCTACTTAAATGTCGACGGTAGGTAAGGTACTACGCTATGACACTGCATTGCATTTTTGTACTTACATCAAACATTCATGGAGTGTACGAAGTTACTTTCAAATGCACCAATAAATAATACGTTTTGTCATCGATAACGTGCACGTCTCTACCTTTGATTGGGCGGGTGACCATTCGGGTGGGTAGGGGAAAAGTCGATATCTACCACCTAGTGTCATTACACGATGCACCCTGCACCACGATTAATTAAATATTTCGAATTGCCGATCCTTTATTGGAGGGAAGGAAGAATTAAATTAAAATTTCTTCCGTATTTAGGTAGCTAGCTACAGAAGGTATGTAGATAATTATGGGTAACCTTTTCTGCGTATTTAAATAATAGATAGGTTACCTAACAATTAAATTAAAAAAGCAATTACTTAAAACGAAACTTAATTTCTACAATTAAAAATAAAATGAAAAAAAATAATATACTTAAGGACTACCAATGTGTTTGTGAGGATCTCTAGCACATAAACTTTTTCGCGAATTTAGATGTAGAAAGTGATAAGAGAACAAGAATATTAAAAATATTTCGTAAGCGGAAATTAAATGAAAACAAATGAAGTAAGTTCTTGTAGACAATAATTATAAACCTTAGTGATCATTCTTTATCCAATGATGTTTAATGGGATTGAATGGCTCTATAATATTTCCTTTCAAATAATTAAACACCTCATAGGCAAGTGTAGGCAAAGGGCGTTTTTCCATTAGCCGGCCCGGCACCGGCATGGCCGTGCACCGGCACCGGCGCCGGGGTTTCGTTTTTCCACTGCGCCGGTGTCGATGCCGGTGCCGGTGCCGGTGAGTGGTACAGTACTGACACGGACTTACACACTCACACGGCTACAATTCATATAAATATGCAACACATGCAATTTTGCCGGCCGGCACCGGGTGGGAAGCTTGCTACCCCGGCGACGGCGACGGCGCCGGCAGTACTCAATGCCGGGCCGGCGCCGGTGCCGGTAAGTGAAAAAGCGAGCCATACATTTTTGCTTCCCCGGCCCGGCACCGGCACCGGCGCCGGTGCCGGTGCCGGTGCCGTGCCGGCTAATGGAAAAACGCCCAAAGGCGTATGTGCAACGACTAATAAACTCAATAATAATTATATTTTTTATAAGATTGTTGTGATTGAATAATAGGTAAGTACCTACATTATTTGTGTAAATATTAAATTAAAAAAAACTTACCCTGACTGACAATGGGATTTGATTTTTATTTAATTTGTTACCTTTGGTCTGATTTTATCTCCTTCCTCTTTTTGGCTTTTTATTTCGTTTGCCTGCCTGCCTGACTGAATTGAATTCACCTCATTGTTTTAATTTTTAAAAATATTTTTTTAAATTCCCGCTTCCCATTGCATGCACTGATTGGTCGTGAAAAATATCAATTGGCCAATAGCGCTTACTAAGCGTTTATACACCATCAAGCCTAAAGCTCTATGATCAAGCCATTTCACATCAGTCAACAAGCATCATTGCATAGACAATAATCTTTTGACATTGGCATGAAATCATTCATTCATTATTTTATCTGTGTTGGCGGCACGGCAAGCAAGCAAAGCAAGCAAAGCAAAGCAAAGCAAAGCAAGAAAAACGAACGAAGGAAAACGACACGAGTGCATTGCGCCTTTTTAATTAAAATTTTACTTTAATCAAGTTTTCACGGGTTGCTCGTCAAATTCAATTAATTACTTCTACGCTCAAGGTAAGGCACAATTTATAATTCATGTGTTTTTGTCGAAAGACCGTCTTAATTCATCGCCATGTCGGCGGGTTGTTCGACGACAAAATCGTTAATTCTAAAAAATAAGGGTTTCCTGCAGATATTACCGCGTGTTTCTTCTCGAAATTGAGCTGAATAACACCATTTAGTTTTACATAGTGATATAGAGTTACGTGAAACACGTGGTCCGGAATTCTATTGTATTTCTTTGTATTGTTTGTCATGTCGCGACCGTTACGCACTGCCTTTCGAATGCACCTTGTGCATTTGCATTTTTATTTTCGGGGTCAATGTCTTTTTGTCGACATTCCTGTCCCTTCTTTACCCGCAAAACTACATAAATTGAGAACGCGTATCTTCGGCTTAGTGTGTTTAACTATTGTTACATACATACGGCCGGTTTCTTGAACTCGCATCATCTCCAAATTTAAATACATAACAAAACAATATTTTTTAAACATTATTTGTTTGTCTAGATGACTGACACAGTGGAAGCTCCTACCTCCAGCCCAACTGAGCTGTTAGCAGCTGGACGCAGGAACCTTGCTGTGAGAGAATTCACATCCGCTGTGGAAACATTAGCCGCTGCTTGCGAGCTGCTAGCTAAGGAACATGGGGATACTGCAGATCAGTGTGCTGAGGCTTATTTATGGTGAGTAGGTATTGTAAATACACAAAGTAGGTATCAAATTTGAGGGTGTAAGTTTGTGTGTGTGTGTGTTAAGTTTGTGCGAATATTTGTGACTTCTTTACTCTCGCTGTACTTAAGAATTTTAATTATATTTGGTAGCGGTGTCATATATCCAAGAAAGCACACAGATACTTAAGATATTTGTGAAAATTTTTTGCATTGTTTTTTTACTATCCTACTAGAAAAAAGCCTTCTTAGTTTAATGTAGCATCTGTCATAATTATTGCATAGCTAAAATTTTATTAACTTTCTAAGGTACGGCAAAGCTCTGTTAGGCTTGTCCAGAGAAGAGAGTGGTGTGCTCGGAGATGGTGTACCAGGAACAGGCAATCCTGATGCTGAAGAGGAAGAAGACAATGAAGGTAACATTATTTGGATTACCTCTGATTATCCCCTTGGTAGGATTGCTAACTTTTATTCGTAGAAATAGAGGATTTTGATATTATAGAGAAGAGACTTGTAATGGGATTTTCATTATAATAATTGTTTTTAAATACAGACATTTGTTTGTACTTTTTTTTTTAACACTTGGGTATTGAATATACAAATAACCCTCTTTGAGATTACAATTATCATAACTTCTCATTAGATTATTTTCATTTTCAAATCTTGCATCATTGTTTATTATAGAACAAGAAGGTGAGAATGGAGAAGCAGCAGAAGAGAAAGCAGGAGAAGCAGAAGCAGTGAAGGAGAATGGTGAGGCAAGCAATGAGAAGAAGGAAGAGGAGACAGAGCCAGAATCAACTACCAATGAGGAGGCAGGGATGAGTGCTGATGATACAGAGGAACCTGTAAGTGTTTAACCAAAATTATAAACTCAAATTCAAAATATTTTCATTTAATAAGATCTTATTACAGACCATTTAGAATAGTCACGTTCTTAAAACTAGGGGATTCCTTTGCCTTTTATTTTAGTATTTCAGTTGAGTTAATACTCAACTAAAAATTACTCGCGGAAAAACGTTGATTTAGCTGTAGCAATGTATGATGCGACAAATACAAATAGGTTTACCTGAAGGTTATGCATGAAAATCTAAAACCTAAAACCGTCATGCAAACCCTCTAGGGTTTTAGTTTTTCTAGGATTTAAGCCTTAGTTATACACTCTAGCTAGTGCTGTATGCTCGTATGGCCTCTAAGGCCTCCACTATTTATTATTAAAGTTCAATGGTTAAAGCCTTAGTTATATACTCTAGCTAGGGCTGTATGGCCTCTAAGGCCTCCACTATTTATTACTAAATTACTAAAGTTCAAATATTCCAGGGTACAACCACCAATGGTGTACGGCCGCCATAAGATTGATTATTTGTTACTAAAGTTCAAAACATTCCAGGGTACAACCACCAACGGTGATGGTGAAGCTGAAGGAGATGAAGCTGATGTCTCCATGATGAATGTGGACGGTGATGAAGAAGTGGATAATTTGCAGCTGGCCTGGGAAATGCTTGGTAACATTAAAAATCACACTAAAAGCTTTTTTTATTTTTTTATCTAATATAAATTAGGGATCTTGGTCGATGTTCTACTAAAAGTTACAGCTAAGCTGGGTGGTCCAACCACTCGGCCACAGAACCAATAACGCCGAAGTTGAAACTATGTAAGAATATTTCTTATGGCGAAGCTTGGTAAGACGTTCTTCATAGATTGTAGTTATACACTAAGCAACATTGTCACAACTTAGATGGGTGACCATTGGGCATTAACATCTGAGCGCCTCCATGTTTCAGAGGAAACGTTTATCAGTCTCGGCTTTCAAAGTGGTTAAGCCACTATGGAGGCCTAAAAACTTTGACACCAGAGTTGACCACTTGCTCATACAAACTTAGTTAATTTATTTATCTATATTATATTTATATTTATATATTATATTTATCTATATTAATTTATTTATTTATATTATATATATAAATATCTTGTTTATTACAGATCTATCTCGCAGCATCCTATACCGACGCGTTCAAGATGGCGGCGGCGATGCGGCGCGTGCTCTATTGGCTGACGTGCATCTAGCGCTGGGTGAAGTTGCTTTGGAAAGTGAGACGTACGACAAAGCTGTTATTGATATGCGTGAGTTGATATTTTATATCCTACTATCCTACTTCCTATCCTATCCTTCCTACTCCTACTAATATTATAAATGTGTAAGTTTGTGAGAATGTACTCGTATGTATGTTTGTTATTCTTTCACGCAAAAACGGCTGGACAATTTGGTTGAAATTTGGTATGTAGATAGGTGGATTAACTCATAGGCTACTTTTTATCCCGATATTCCCGCGGGAACAGGACTTACGCGGGTGAAACCGCGGGGCGCAGCTAGTTGTTTAAAATGTTGGTATATTCATTATATCAGCGGTAGGACATCCACTAATGGATATAATTAGGCATCCATTGATTTATTTTGGCTTTGACGTCTTGTGCATTTTGCCACTAATCAATATTAATAATTCAAGTAAACAGAATACACAAACCATTTTTTTCTTAAACTGTGAAGTGAGATAAAGCCTTAAAATCATGTATTTATTAAAAATCATAAGTATATTACGTTTTCTTTCAGAAAGCTGCCTGGAGTTGCAAAAAGATCTCTACGGCACTGATGACCGCCGCATAGCTGAGACGCATTATCAAATTGGTAAGTAGGTACTTGGATTTAAAAAAAAATTGTTTTCACAGATAAAAACTACAAATATATGAAAACTAGCTAACTAATAGTAAAATAGCGATTTCCCTGAGGTACACTTTTTTTCATAACTCGAAAGCTGAGCATCAGATTTTTACGTAAATTTTACGTGCGTACATTTATATTTTTCGTGTAAGTACCTATCATTCTTATTCGCGTTTATAACATTAGTAGGTTTTATTATTATTATTACTTTCAGGTCTAGCGAACTCCCTGGCCTCTAACTTCGAGGAAGCGATCACCCACTTCAAGAACGCTGCCAACATCCTCGGCACTCGTATTAAGATGCTGGAAAACCCTGGAGCAGCTGACGACGCCACTGTTAAGAAATACGCGAACTCTGATCAAGGGTACACTATCGAAGGTTAGTAAGAAAGAAAAATGTGTTTATTTTTCTAGGACCGCAAGGATCACCTAAGCTAATACCTAGCTAATAAAGACTACACTTAAAAATGTAGTCTTTATTAGCTAGGTGACTCTATTGCCTGTTCCATCGCCTCTCGCTAAGTCGCTCAATATCCTACTAGTAGATGTTTGACAATACTTACATACAAAATGTGTCAAATACTTATAGTAAGCAAAACCAGAGATAGATCGGTTATTGAGACTGGCAGTTAGCGGTGCAAATGTTAGTGTTCACATTTTCCCCCCTTCGTCGTGTCTTCTTGCTGCCCAGCTCCATTTTAGCTTATAAGCCAACTCATTCCTAACAAATATTTTAATTTCAAGGTGAAATCAAGGAGCTTAAAGAACTCCTACCAGAAATCCAAGAGAAGATTCAAGACATGATGGACTACAAAGCCGAGGTAAGACCGTGTGACTGTCTCGAAGACACGCGTAAGATGTTAAGAAATATGATTCTGAAGGAAACTCACCGGCCCGAGTGCCAAGTCTAATCAACTACAATTAAACAGGAGACTGATCTGATGCGCTTAACGCCATAACAAAGTAGATGACAGAACATTCAATCTTAAGCTAGCGTAAAACTTGACTGAAATTTTGTACTTAAGACGCTGGTATGTCCGTTATTAATATTTTTATGCAATGACTTGTTAAACATAAATTCCTATCAAGTGTGACGCCAGCCAATAAGTTTCAGATAATAGGTTTAAAGTTTGATTCCTATAATCAAAGATTACTGATTACAATTAAAACATTTTGTAGTTATTACAACACACTTTGAGTATCTTTCCACAAGCTAATCGTGTTGAGAGTATGTCTTCTGTTCATTTGTATGAGGTTAACTTGTAAGTCAAGTTTAGACTGATTTACCAAGACTAATAATAACCCAGTTTTAATCTAACACATATTAGTTTAACTTGCAGCTTCGTTTGTATTTATGTCATTTTTAGTAAGTTAAGCACAGATAAAATATAGTATTATTTTATTTGTGGTATAAGTACTCACAGAATTTGATGAGATTTTTAAAATATCCAACCAGAGTTATAGAAACTGGTTTACAGACTGATATTCTAAAGTCGCCTATTTTATTTTGTTTTAAAAGACTGACACACCGCACAAACAGATTTTTTTACGAATAATAATATTAACTTAGGCAGTATCAGGCTTAGACGGGTAGGTTTTAGTGATAAAATACTTTAGATCGTAGCATTGATTGTGATTGAATCATTCCATGACAATACAATATTTTGTGTTTGTTCCTAAATTGTGCCAATCAAATGATCAGGCCAAAATAATTGCCAAATTTTTGTGATAGGTTTTATTGTAGACTGACGTCAGTATTTTTCGTGTGTGCCTTATAATTAAATTTTTGTTGTAAAAAACTAGTTTTTAAATCAAACTTGAGCATTTTTAAGAGACACATTTTGGTTGTCTTCTTATACTTTTTAAGTTAGGTATTGAATTACAGCATTACTTGAACACAATACTCATAGTTTGTAAGTAAAAATTTAGCTTTTAAGTCATGTTTACTATTGTTCATTTACCACACGGCCATTTTTGTACTGGATTTATACATTTTCATAATAAAAAGTTACCAAAATTGAAAGTTTGTATCATTTCAGCGAAACCCAATACATTAATGGCCATGTGGTTATGTTTTTGATGGTTCTAAGCATGGCCATTTATGTGATCCCACCAATTACTATAATCGCTACTCTCTAGCAAATATTATCTATTCTATACTAATATTATCAAGAGGTAATGTTTGTTTGTATTTTTGATGACGAAAATCTCTGAAGCTACTCGCCGATATCAAAAATTATTTCACCAATGTGTAGAATGGACTATCGGGATGGTAATAGGATTTATTTTATCCCGGTGTGGTATCAGGCCATTACATCTATACTAGATGATTTATGCGTCAGCAGGCATCTTTGCCTACACTTAAGGGGACACTGTAGTACCTGGGACATTGTTTTTTTATTTATTTTAACTTTTATTGACGTGACCACTAATCTATTTACACATTGAACCTATATTCAAATCTTATCACTACCTATATCAGCTAAACGTGAAATAACCAGTAAATATGAATGTAACAGCTCATGACCACGTTTGTCATACTACAAAGTAGTCAATAGATTAGATACATAGGCTAATCTTTACATCAAAAAAAAAACGATAACTAAATTTAATATTCAAACAAACAAAAAACCTGAACTAAATTTCGTTTATATTTGCGGTACTATGGATCCGAAGTAGAGGAGTATAGATCACCTATTTAATTTTGTTAGTCAAACTTAATGAATGCTGTGGCGGCATTTGAACGTAGCTGGGGGTAAAACTGAACAAAAAAATATTTTTAGGATAAGTATTGACAGTTTGTTATCAAAATTGGCACGTTGAATTTGTCTGTAGTTTAATCGAATTATTGGTCAGGCTATTTACATAAAAGCACAGATATTATATAAGTACAAAATCTGTGATAATAGTCAGGTTCAAAATGAACTATTGCAATTTCCAAGTTTCTTGTTTCAGACGATCAAGCGCGTCCGCGAAAGTTTATTCTCAAACGGCGCTGGCCCAAGCAGTTCTACCAGTCTCTCATCATCTAGCAGCTTCTCAAACGGTTCTGGCAGCGTCTCAAACGGATCTGGCAGTTCCAAACCCGCCGCTGATATATCTCATCTGATCAAACGGAAACGGAAGGCGAGCGATAGTGAAGCGCCTACTTCTAAACGAGTCAGTACGGTACATATCAAGAGCTCAGATAAGAGCGAAGCGAGCAAGAACGAAGCTAAGAGCGAAGCGAGTAAGAATGTAGCTTCTAAGAGCGAAGCGAGTACGAACGAAGCTTCCAAGAGCGAAGCGGTATCGTCTAACGAAGTGGGCAAGAGTGAAGGAGTTTTGCCTGTTGCTAGCGAAGTTGATTCATCTGTTAAGAAAATTGAAACGTGAATTGGCTTTGTTAAAAAGGGGCTTTTAAGGTATGGTTGACATTTAGTTGTTTAAAATTTCGCGATCTTAAGACATAATTTAAATGAAATTACTGGACTTTATCACGTATACCTCAGTCTACTCGTGACCACGAGAGCTTAGCGCACTCGAAACGTCTGGAAATAAAATAATAAGGTAAATACGTGATAAAGTCCAGTAATTACATGTAAATTATTTAGTTGTTTGTTATTCAGGATGTCTACTGTAACAGTTTTGATGATCACGGATACAGTTAGATTAACAGAAAAATTGAAAAATCTAACTATTCTACTGTCATAACTATGATAATTCTAAAATTTGTTGTAATAAAACTATTAAAATAACATCGTTTGCGGTAAGCCCCAAACGTATAATGTACAAAGTTGTGAACTAGGCAAACGTGGAAAAGAGTGTTACACCTTTAAGCGGAACGTTTACCGCCAGCTAAACTAGTAAAGTACGAAGCTGAGTGAACTAAGCTAAGCTAAACCCAGAACAAGTTAGCTTAGCTGGCATAGTTAACGGTGGACGCACGTATGAAAAACTGACTCAACTATGTGAGTGAGCTAAGCTACGCTAAGCTAAACTGGCTAAGTTTAGTTGGCGGTGGACCATCGGCTTCAGAATGAAAGTTGTTATTACTAGCTATTATTAAAGTTTTCATATTGTTAGCTGGAATTATAGGTAGAATATAATTAGGTTAGATGCTAGTGTTTGTTAAGATTTTTCTAAACCTTTTGCATAGTAATAATAAGAATCACACTAATTATAAAGGAGAGTAAGTGTGAAAGGAGAGTGTGTGTCTCTTCTCCTTCACGCTCAAACAGCTGGACGGATTTGAATGAAATTAGTACCAGGATGGCTTAAATCCTGAATTAGTATATAGCTTCTTATCATTCCGGTATTCCCACATGAACAGGAACTATCCAACGCGGTTTAATAAAATGGAAAATGTGTTTAACAATATCTTATGATACCTACTATTCGCATAGTTTTTTAACCGTCAAACTCAAATGTTAACAAAACAGACTTTCGATTCTTGATATAATCAAAGAAGAGTACAAAGTATTATTGTTATTGTTATAGCCTGACCATATAAAAAACAATTTGAAATGTTAATATTGAAAAGTTTTTGTTTAACAAAAAAATGTAGGTCTAAGTCTGAGCGCAAATGCGCAAACCTTACCACTGCCGTTTAAAACTCAAATCGAAATAAGAATGAGCTCTTCAAATATATACAAGACTAGTTATTGTACCTATTTGTCTTGTCCTAGTTTGAACTTAAGCTTGTTATTACAGATGTATTGCTAGAAGTCTACAATTAAATGTTAGACCAGTATATTTTTTAAATAGTTTGAAAAGTGGCCTGCCGAGGTTCCTACAAAAAGATATTTCTTCCTACCAAATGCACACGAAGTTTATGTACGTGCCTATAAGGGCAGTAAACGCGTTAAAACATTGAGCAAGAACTCTACTGACGTTAAAATTACCAAAATGTGTTATCAGATAAATTACTGATTATTTATTGTTGTCGCTCCATCAGATTTTGGAAAGATTTTGATGAAAATAATTAATAAGATAGTATAGCGTACCTAATAATTTCGTAGCATGTCATTATGTTAAATATTGTAAGCATTCATTCTTGTTAATTTATAATCTTATCATAATCTCAAACTTTAATAAAAGAGTATTTTTTAATAAATAAATTGTTTTACTTTATATCCGTTTATTATTTATTTTTTGTAACTATTGAAATAAAAACTTACTGAACTTTTTTGATTAACCATGTCAAAAATCAAGTCGAACGCAAGAAGTATTATTTCATTGAACTTCATTTTGCTGTCATCAAGAATTTTCCAAACATACACAAAATCATATCTAAATCTTTCTAAACCTACAAAATTATCGTTTCAACCAAAATGGCGACTGGCGATGCTTTACCCAAGCACATGACCTATTCTAAATCCAGGGTTCCTATCGTAGGAGCTCTAATTGACTATATGAACACCAGTCTTCAATACTTACTTCATAAGACCTTCACACAAGCTGAGAAATTGAACGCTAAGTCCTCAAGAGCTAGGCTTTCGGCAACTTTTCTTGCCTCTGTATGTCTTCTGCTAGGTTTTGTTTGCAATGTGAAGTTTGAAGTGGTGACGATTGACGAAGAGCCGTTGCAGAATGACCTGCATTTTATGCTGATGAGTAAAGATGATAAACTGTATATTGATGATATAGATGTTTCTCGTGAGTATTGGGGTTGTTTTGTGGTTGTGGTATTTGATGACGTGGCGGGTGTGTTGAACTCGTTTAAAGTGGACCAAAACTTCTACTATGATCAATTAAATCTTTCTTTCTTATACCAACCATCTGGTTGTGCAGAACCCGCTGAAGGGTTTTGTTCTAATCGCACCAATTTGTGGAATGCATTTTCTATTTCTAGTAGATTTGTTTACAAAATAAACTTTTAAATTTTCAGGAGTAATGTGGTGCCTTGAAGCATCCGATGCATTGGTGCTAGTTCTCAGCTGCTTACTCATTTGGAACTCATCAAATGTGGTAAGTATGACAATGTCATAGTCATAGATCTTGGCTTGATTGATTTATGTTTAAAGTTGTAAAAAACTATTCGTGTTCAATTTTGTAAGTTTATGAGTTGGGAACTTGGATATAAAATCAGAAACACTGGATAAGTTAACAAAATAAATTATAATATTTATCATAAAAACAAAATTAAGTTAGATTTTGACCACTGCCTTACCAACATTATCCCCTGCGAGCATGCCAACGAAGGCCTCGTAAACATTATCAAACCCTTCCGTTACGTGTTCCTTCGTCTTCAGCTGTCCACTCTTGACCCAGTTAGTGAGTTCACCGAACGCTTCCGACCAACGGTCAAACCATTTGCCAACAATAAACCCTTCAATTTTGAGCTGTTTTGCGACCAAAGCTGGCTGCAGAATCGTCGCCACCGGTATATCCTCCGCGTTGTACGCACTGATGCTACCGCATACAGAAACCCTTCCGAAGTCGTTCATCTGGTTAATGACTGTGCTGCTGAGCTCCCCGCCTACGTTGTCAAAGTAGCAGTCGATACCGTTCGGCGCTGCTGACTTCAAAGCGACGGCGATATCGACGTTTTTGTAGTTGAAGGCCTTGTCGAATCCGAGCTCTTGCTCCAACCATTTCACTTTGTCATCGGAACCAGCAAATCCGATGACTTTGCAGCCTTTGATCTTTGCGATCTGTCCCACGATGATACCGACAGCGCCGGCCGCTCCGCTCACTACTACCGTCTCACCCGCCTTGGGCTGGCATATCTCTAAGAATCCGAAGTATGCCGTGGCTCCAGGCATGCCGATAGCACCGACACCCAGCGACTCCGAGAGGCCTTTTAAGTTAGGTAGCTTGTACACTTTATTGAAGAAATCAGCTTCATCAGAAGAGTTGATGACACTGTGGGTACACCATCCTTTGTGGCTCACGACTTTCCTGCCGACTGGGTACCTCGGATCCTTCGAGTCTTCAACGACGCCGACTTGGTATCCGAACTGATCGTAAGGCAAGGCATACCTGGAGTGATACGCTCTTTGGTAAGGGTCCACGCTTATCCATTCTGCTTTTATCAGAATCTCTCCATTCTTTATCTGTGGGAGTTCGTATTCGACTATTTCGAAGTCTTCTTTCTTTGGGACTCCTTGGAATTTGTTTTTGACAACGTATTTCCTAGCCTTAACCATTGTGATCGCGGTCGATTTTCCAACTGAATGCCGTGCGGTTCCCTTGTAAATACTTATTAAGCTGTGGTATGATAATGTATCAGGATTGATAAATGATTATAAACTAGGCCCCAATCTGATAGTAGGTACACAGAGTGGTAGGTAACTGATATTATGTAGGTAAGTATAGAAGTTATGATAAAATGTGTGTAATTCTAGCAATCCTGAGTTATAAAATTTTATTACGTCACGTTCAACCATTTCAAGAATAATAATTCACACCTGCCTGGCAATTTTGCTAGAGAATCTTTTCTTGTCAACATGTCCATGAAATATTGTATTACTTACCTAAATTATAAACGGTTTGAGCTGTTAATTCGCTTGAAAAAATTAATATGAACCATAATAACGTACCCAAAACATTATTATTCAAATAACACCTCGATAAGCTTTTTTTATGATGAAAATTCTGCGTTTTACCGACTCCGAAAAGGGACAGTCGTGATCGTAAATTTCGTTTCAATAAAAATTTTCAAAATCGGTCCACTATTCACGGAGTAACCAGTGAACACCTCTATATTAAAAAAATACCTATATGCAGTGACATATAGAATCCCCTCCTATTTTTAAAGTCGGTTGAAAATAAAATAGCCAAATATACCTACTTAAACACAAAATACCACCACTCAGCGTGTGTCACAGTAGCAGAGAGCTGATAAAGCGCTGGTTTCAGTAGCTCCACTCACTTTGCTATGTCTTCCAGAGGTCGCCACTAAGTGAGTATCTCTTCCTGCCATGGCTGGGTGTGACGCTGCGAGGTCTGTTCCTCCGACAAGCGCCAACCGTGGGCGCGCTGATGTACACAATGGCTGTTATCAACGGCAACGTCAACCCCCTATTCCTCACCTCCTTCTCCTTCTTGTTCTGTGAGTATTATGACCTTTTTTGTTTTTACACTCTGTTAAAAGATAGTTTAAGTAGGTATTCTGTGTTATTTTGGGTTTCTAAGTATAATCCAAGCCAACTTGGAATATACCACACTAACAGGGTATTAAGACACTTGCAAAAACACTTGTGCGTACACATTACGATAGGCATTTGCGCGAAATTTCGGCTGCTATTTTTCATATGTTGGCAGCGTAGAGGGTGCTACGGTGCTTTCGTAGAAAACAAACCACATAACGTGCGCTTTCCCTATAATGCAATATTTTCGATTGTGCTACGTAACTGTGTAAAGTGTGCTAAGGGAGCAACGAGGCAATTCTATAGGCCTCAAAAAGGATGTCAATGGGAAAGGATAGAGTACGTATTACGTGGTACTACGCACTTGTTTTCGCGCAAGTCTACTAGACACCAAGTTTCAGCCAAATTCGTTTAATAATTTTTGCGTGTAGGAGTAATAAACATCCATCTGCCTCACTGTTTTGCATTTTTAGTAGTATCAGAACATTTTTCCAGTGCTAGAAGCTCGTTTGTGGCTAGAGATAGCTCGTGTGGTCCGCTCTCGATGGGAGCGCCGGGACAACATCACTTACAGTCAGGACTCGCACTACGAAGTCGAAACACTATGGAGCAATGATGATGTACAAAGCGTTGAAGTTCAGAACTATGTTTATTAAAAATAAGAGTCCAAGCAAAAAAAAAAACACCCTAATAAGGCCGCTATCCCACTGACGTCAACGTCACGTCCAACGTCTGCGCAGCGTTGGCGCTGCAGACGTTGGAGAGACGCCAACGCTCGTAAAACGCTAGTGGGATAGCAGCCTAAAGTTACCAGAAAGATAAAAAATTAGCATTGGAATTTCGAGTTAAATTGACTATGACTTTTCTATATTAACACTTATGTTGCAATCGTTTGTTTATTAAATTTTTTTAAATCTAGTTTTGCTTTGTATTTGATAGATTTTTGAAGTAGGTAAGTAGTTCGTCTTATCAGGCTTTTAGAAAGCTTAAATTTTTTGCCTCGGTTTACACAAAACAAAAAAAAAAGCTTAATAGCATTGCAATCACTGAACATTTTAGACATGCACTAAAACTATAGGACCTACCTAAACAAAACAAAAACCACACATTTGTAACCAAAAATTATGTACCTTATAATTGTGATGGGACTATAGATAGAATAGAGTAAAGTGGAAAATAGAATACGACTTTATTTCACCAATAGAAAAAGAGATAAACAAAAAATATAACAAAGATTGTAACAATATGCGACCTTATCGCTGAAAGCTATTTCTTCATACTTAAATACAATCATACTTTAACAACAGCCTTTCCACTATTCTCTCCATTCAACATTCCAACGAACGCGTCGACAATATTATCAAAACCTTCAGACACGTGCTCCTTTGCCACGATCTGTCCACTGGCTACCCACTTAGTCAGCTCAGTCAAGGCCTCCATCCACCTATCAGTCCATCTAACTACAAGGAAACCTTCGATTCTCAACTGCTTGAATACTATACTCGGTTGCAAGATGGAAGCTTTTGGCGTTTTATCCTCATTGTATGCGCTGATGCTTCCGCAAACCGAGACCCTTCCGTTCAGGTTCATCTCACTGATAACCGTGCTGCTCAACTCTCCACCGACATTGTCGAAGTAGCAATCGACGCCCTTCGGCGCAGATTCCTTCAAAGCCTGCCTTATATCCGTCGTCTTATAATTGTAAGCCTTGTCGAAACCGAGTGATTCGAGCCATGCGACCTTGTCGTCCGATCCGGCAAAGCCAATGACGCGGCAACCCTTTATCTTTGCAATCTGTCCGACCAGAGAACCCACAGCGCCGGCGGCACCCGATACTACAACCGTCTCGCCAGCCTTGGGCTTGCAGATCTCCAAAAATCCGAAGTACGCTGTCACACCAGGCATACCGATGGCTCCAACTCCCAGAGAATTCGGCAAGCCTTTCAAGCCGGGTAGCTTATACAAAAGATTTAGAGGTTCTTTCGGATTAACGACACTGGGATTGTAGATGTAGTAGTCCTTCCATCCTACGTGCGACACTACTCTGTCCCCGACGGAATATTTTGGGTCCTGGGATTCTTGGACAATGCCGACTTGGTAACTGAACTGGTCGTACGGTATAGGGTTTCTACCGTTGTACGCTCGCAGATACGGGTCAACGCTGATGAACTCCGCTTTAACAAGGATTTCTCCACTCTTCAGTGCCGGCAACTCTGTTTCAACTATTTCAAAGTCCGTCTTTTTTGGCAAACCCTGGAAGTATTTCTTCACGACGTATTTCCTTGCTTTCACCATGATGTTTTAATTAGGTTTTTGCTTCTCAATTTGTATTTACTTGGTTCTTTGATTGCTTAAATCTGTGAACAAAAAGAAAAACAATGTTACAAGACGTTTTGTGAATAACTACCCATTAAAAGTGACATTCAATCATAATGAACTTTGAACTAAAATACTTATACAAACCTACAAACGTCCCTATTTATTCTAAACTATTGAAAAAAAAATCAACAGTAGGTAGCTATGCTGTTACTTCTATATACATTCACACATTATTTACACTTCAATTCAAATCTGTTTTGTCATTTGCCTAACTATGCACAAGATCTCAAGTTGAAGGTAAGTAGGTAAACTTTGAAATATTTTTTAATCTACCTCATTATCCAGCTGATTACAGCTAAGTTGTGTTATTCAATAGTGATGTCAGCCATTGTATTTGCACTTTTAGTTTCGTTTCATTATCACATCCATAACACTAAACCCGAATACAACGAAACCTATCACTGATCATTCACGCAAACAAATGTAAAGGTACCTATCTAGATAAAATCTCAGACTCACCGTGATAAACCGGTGTTTATAACAATATCCAATCGACATCAGTAGGTACAAACACGTATGAAGTTGGCTATTTGCTGCTTAATGAAGTTTCTGTAGTTGTTGCGATGACCGCTACTTAAAAAGCAATGACCTCATAGTAGTAAGTGACTTCGTATATAAAGAGGCGATTTGCGTGTGTGTGTTGGTGTGTGCGTGATAACATCCGGCAGGCGTATTACGTATCTCGCGATAGTAATGCGACTGCAACGCGACCGACATCGACAGTGACAATTGAGAATTTCTAGCTTTTAAATCACCAATTCGTATTTTTAAAAGTAATAACAATAAGCCACTTTCAAACGACAGTCAAGATTAATTTAACTGATTGCAAAAGTTTGTTTGCAATCACAAAGTCAAAATTAACTCAACTGGAAACGTTTGTTTGCAATCAAATAACACAAATTAACTGGTACGACTAGACCGTGAGTAGGCGCGCTGATGTACACAATGGCGGTTATCAACGGCAACGTCAACCCCCTTTGCCTCACCTCCTTCTCCTTCTGGTTCGGTAAGTTTTATGATATTTTTTACACTCGGTTTAAAAGGTAGTTTAAGTAGCTTCTATGTTATTTCGGGTTCCTAACTATAATCCAAGCCAACTTGAAATATACCAAACACTTGTGTGCGTACATGTACGATAGGCATTTGTGCGGAGTTTCGGAGGCTATTTTCATATGTTGGCAGCGTAGAGGGTGCTACGGTGCTTCCGTAGCAAACAAACCATTACAACGCGCGCTTTCCCTGTATTGCAATATTTTTTTCGATTGTGCTTCGTAACTGCGTAGAGTGTGCTAAGGAGCAACGAGGAAATCTATAGATAGATAGATAGATAGATAAAACATTTATTCAGCACACACAACACAACACGAAGGTCACAGAACACTACTACTCCTAGCGGAGACGAAGGTACAGTAGAAAAAAGACAAAAACAGAGAAGGGCATAAAAACAGGCAGGCAGGTAGGTACAAAGAAGAAAACAAATCAAATTAAGGAGAAACATTTGGATAAACTAAAACTACCTTTCTGCACTGATAATTAAGTCAACAAATATAAATTAGCCCCTCCTGTGAAAGCAGTGTTGCCGAAAGGGTCCAATCTCAGCGTGGTCCTACTTCCAAACACAGAGTGAGGAAGTAGCGCTGGTTTTAAGATTAGACCTGGTTCAGTAGTTAGGACAATCGGAGCGAAAATACATAAAAAGTTGTACATAACCTTAATAAATATAAGCTATAGGTCTCAAAAAGGATGTCAATGAGAAAGGAAGTCCGTATCACGTATTTGTTTTCGAGCAAGTGTATTAGACACCAAGTCATTAGTCAACCAAATAAGTTCAATAGTTTTTAAGCTATACATAGCTTCTATCGCGGGCCTTGAGCGTGGCGACCGAATCAAGAAATTCCGTAACGAAAATAACCTAACGCTTGTCTCTTTAGTTCAGCAACTCGCCTCTAGGTGGCATGCAATAGATTTACCGCGGCAGTCCCCCAAGTGCCACACGTCTTTTTCACTAAGCTATTTCGTCATACTTTAAAACACAATTATACTTTAACAACAGCCTTTCCACTGTTCTCTCCATTCAACATTCCAACGAACGCGTCGATAATATTATCAAAACCTTCAGTCACGTGCTCCTTTGCCGTGATCTGTCCACTAGCTATCCACTTAGAGCGAGGCCCCATTTGTCCGTTGCGCTGCGTTGCGTCGAAAAAATATATGGAAACCGTCGCAGCGACGACGGACGCTGCGACGGTTTCCATATATTTTTTACGACGCAACGCAGCGCAACGGACAAATGGGGCCTCGCTCTTAGTCAGCTCAGTCAAGGCCTCCATCCACCTATCAGCCCATCTAACTACATGAAAACCTTCGATTCTCAACTGCTTGAATACTAAACTCGGTTGTAAGATGGAAGCTTTTGGCGTTTTATCCTCATTGTATGCGCTGATGCTTCCGCAAACCGAGACCCTTCCGTTCAGGTTCATCTCACTGATAACCGCGCTGCTCAACTCTCCACCGACATTGTCGAAGTAGCAATCGACGCCTTTCGGCGCAGATTCCTGCAAAGCCTCTCTTATATCGGTGGTCTTATAATTGTAAGCTTTGTCAAAACCGAGTGATTCGAGCCACGCGACTTTGTCGTCCGATCCGGCGAAGCCAATGACACGGCAACCCTTTATCTTTGCAATCTGTCCAACCAGAGAACCCACAGCGCCGGCGGCACCTGATACTACAACCGTCTCGCCAGCCTTGGGCTTGCAGATCTCCAAAAATCCGAAGTACGCTGACACACCAGGCATACCAATGGCTCCAACTCCCAGAGAATTCGGCAGGCCTTTCAAGTCGGGTAGCTTATAGAAAACACTTAGAGGGTCTTTCGGATTACCGACACTGGGATTGAAGATGTAGTAGTTCTTCCATCCTACGTGCGACACTACTCTGTCCCCGACGGAATATTTTGGGTCCTGGGATTCTTGGACAATACCGACTTGGTAACTGAACTGGTCGTACGGTATAGGGTTTATACCGTTGAACGATCGCAGATACGGGTCAACGCTGATGAACTCCGCTTTAACAAGGATTTCTCCACTCTTCAGTGCCGGCAACTCTGTTTCAACTATCTCAAAGTCCGTCTTTTTTGGCAAACCCTGGAAGTATTTCTTCACGACGTATTTCCTTGCTTTCACCATGATGTTATAATCGGTTTCTTGTTTCTCAATTTGTATTTACTTAGGTACTTTGATTGCTTAAATCTGTGAAAAAAAATAACAACAATGTAACGTTGTTATACTCGTAAATAGCTACCTAAAAAAAGTGACATTCAATCATACTGAACTTTGAACGACACACTTAAACCTATTAAAGTCCCTATATATTCTAAACTGTTGTAAAAAAAATCAACAGTAAGTAAATATGCTAATCACTTCTATTTACATTCACACATTATTTACACTTCAATTGAAATCTGTTTTGTCATCTGCCTAACTATGCACAACCTCAAGTTGTAGGTTGCTAAAAGTTGAAATAACTTTTAATCTACCTCATCCAGCTGATTACAGCTACGTTGTTATTCAATAGTGATGACAGCCATTGTACCTAATTGGGAGAAAAACTGACTTTTGCTCACGCTAGGTGGCGCATGAACGTCTGTACCTTTATTTGACATTTCAAATGTCAAATTGTATGAACTTTTTGTAAATACTTGGTAAATACTTCGAAAACTTTGTTTGTTTTTCAAAAATGCCTCAATGTAGTGCTTTAAACTGTCGTAATAGAGGAGTTCATATATTTCCCAAGAACTTAAAACGCAGAAGAAAGTAGGAAAACGCTTTACGTATTAAAAACTTTATTAAAAAGTTTAACATCTACTACATATGCAACTTTCTTCATACTAGCTTTGCACTGTCCACGTAGTTAAGTAAAAGTACCATCAGAAGAGTAACGAGCGGTCAGAAGGTGTCGTGATTCGTACAGAAGTTGCCCTTTTTGATAGGTGTCGGATCTGTAAAAGAAATTATAAGATACTTCATCTGCACGTAAACCAAACTTGTTGTAATGACAATACAAGAAACTATATAGTTTACCTTTGTAAATATTCTTGTATTTCATGTCTGCTGATGTTAGAAAGTGAGGAATCAGCATTTATGTCTCTGAATGTATCAGAGGCTGGACATGTAAATGACTGGTCCTCTTGGACATCGATATCGTCACCAAAGCTTTGGTTACGATCATATGCTTCCAACCTAAAAATAAAAAGAACACTTAGAACACGAAACTGATAAAAAATACAAGAAATACGAACTTAACCTCAAATTTTTTAAGTGGTTTACCTTTCTATCAGAGCGGCCTTTTTACCAGCCACAAACGCTTTTCTCCTTCGAAGCTCAGCTTGAAGTTCACGCACAGTCAAAAGCGAGTACATTTTGTGTTATTTATCGCACGCAAACCGAGAAAATTCGCAACCATAAACTTGACACGAAACGTAAACAAGGTACAGTCGTCAAGAGCGCCATCTGCTTCCAGCTTCTAGTGCTGCACCCAATTGTAGGTACTTTTAGTTCCTTCCATTATCACATTCATAACACTCTAAACCCGAATTCAACGAATGGAACCTATCACTTAGCATTTACGCAAACAAATGTAGATATATCATCTAGATAAAATCTCAGCCTCACCGTGATAAACCGGTGTTTATAACAATATCCAATCGACATCAGTACAAACACGTTTGAAGTTGGCTATTTGCTGCAAAAAGAAGTTACTGTAGCGATGACCGCTACTTAAAAAGCTATGACCTCATAGTAGTAAGTGACTTCGTATATAAAGAGGGGATTCGCTTGTGTGTGTTGGTGTGTGCGTGATAACATCCGGAAGGCTTATTACGTATCTCGCGATAGCAATGCGACTGCAACGCGACCGACGACATCGACAGTGACAATTGAGAATTTCTAGCTTTTAAATCACCAATTCGTATTTTTTAAAGTAATAACAAAGCCACTGTCAAACGACATTATCATCATCACGTGCAGCCCGGCCCGTCTCATCCCACTGCTGGACATAGGCCTCTCTGCGCTTGTGCCAGTCTGACCCATGTACCTGCTGTTTTGACTATGTCGTCGACAGACAAAACAGCAGGATCAAACGACAGTCAAGATGAATTTATCTGATTGCAAACATTTGATGTTACTTATTTATAAATTAACTCAAAATAACTCTTGACAAGAGAGACGACATAAATGAGCGATTAAAAAGCAAAAATTACATTATCGCTGTCGCGTTGCAGTCGCTTTCCGATCGTGAGATACATAATAAGCCCGCAGACTTAGCTAGTGTGTGTTACGTATGATAGCAGCAGTAATCTGTTGATAATAATAGGTGTTATATTATGATGATTGTCTCACAGCGCCGGCCGGCGTAGAAACTACTAACTATCAGTTATTTACTCGCAATAGATATGCATTCCGTGTAAACAAAAGAGATGCGTATATTAATATTGATCGCTGGTTTTCTGCCGGCACTGGCTGGACTCTCTATTAATATGTCGCTGAGCGAGAAGAGCTATTTAAGATAATACTCGCTCAGCGATGCACGCTTGTCGGTTAAAAATCATGATAAGAGAAACCAACTAAACTAGCGGTCATTTCTCTACATAGTGCACAGTCGCACTCGGCACTCCCTTACCTATATATACCTCGAACTCACCACCTCCGCGTCTCAGCCGAACCTTCGCCCACTGCGTCACAGAGGTCGTCTCGGAGTCGATATTATATTTTTGTTAACCATAAATAATAGAATCATGCAAAGAATGTGTGGTAATAGGCATGTATTTTTTGCTTAATCAACCGAGTTAGAAATCTCTGTATAAAAATCTGTATCCAGTGCTAATCTGTATCACACATCAAAATCTGTATAAATACGGAGAAATCTGTATATATGGCAACACTGCTTGCGATAAAACTATCGGAAGTATTGTATTGAGTAGGTATACCAACTCGCTTCACGTTGCTCACTAAATATTGTAGTTTTTTGACTAAATAATTGCATTATTTTCAGAATTCGTTTCTCGTTCTAAATAAAAATTGATTGCAACAAAAGTATGCCCACTTTTGTTTTCCAAAACAAGAACTCTTTTTTTGGGTTTCTTAAAGGGACATTGTACCTACATTGGAGCTCATGTGACTCTTATCAGAACCGGCTCCGCCGTGCGTGACTGACGATTTCATTACCTAGAGATATGAATGAAACAATTAGACAATCTTCGTAATCTTAGATCACAATTTGTTTTAAGATTACCTACCTACCTGTACACAATGACACGGCATATTTTCCGGGTCGAAATGAAATTACAATAAAACTGAGCACCGGTTCCCTTCCATCTCGGTGTGAATTGAGCCTAAGGCATCCTAAGCGCTTTGCAGGTGACCCTATAGTTTATAAAAAACTATATTCTGTGTAGGTAGAGTAGGTAAGGTACCAATATATTTCGCCGATCAAAAGTTAAGTTTTAATTCCATGAATTGGTGTTTTTTTGCAAGTACTTATTTCTTCTGAGCCATGGTTTTTATGAAAACCCATTGAATATTTCTTTATTAATAAGGAAGTGAGTAATATGTATTTGTTTGTGAGTGCCACGGACTACAACATATTTGTAGATATGGACGAGCAGTCTTTGTTTCGTATAACTTAGATGATTTTAAAATTGATAAGCCTTTGAAAATTTATTCAAATGGTTCTTTATTTTAAAGAGAGACTAAGTTTACAGAGGTCCCTACCCATTTTCGCAACTTAGCTTCTACAAAAATCAGTTATTTGGGATTTCCAATGTTTGAGAAAAGTTTAAGAAGTTTGGTTCCGTACATACCACAGATTACTTGTGTACCTAATCTGTGCATACATTTCATCATTCAGTCATAATAATAGTCTAGACCCAAAATGCCACGATAATGAGGTGTATGTCATCAATATATTTTTGCTAGTCACGTCCAAGGCCAGACTCTAAAATAACAACAAAATTGCTATGTTCAGATGTACGGCGTGCAGCCCGGCGGGCTGCCTGGCGAGCTGCGCGGCATGCAGCCCGTGCCCGGCCGGCGAAAATTCAAACTGTTCACATGCACGCAGGCGTGTCAGTCAGTGCTAGCATGTCGGGCAGCGAGGATCTCGATGTTGTTGCTGCCTTAACCTTTGGCTTAACTTATTTTTGTTGGAAAAAGAAACAAAATGATAAACGATTCGTTTGACCATTCGACCATATTAACAACGGACGTCCACTCGTCACGAAAGCGCGAGAGAGACTGACTGCACGCGCGCATGTGAACAGTCACCGGGCGCCCGCGCATTCATCCTTTGAACTTTGCCCAAAAACCGCCACTCGCCCGGTTCGCGACATTCACGTTCACGGGCGCGTTCACGTACCGTTTACACGCGCGTGCCCGTGAATGTGCCCGTTGAATGTCGAGTTGAACGCGCGCGTGTGAACGTACTATTACGTTGAAGCAAAGTTTCCGATCCCCCTTTATACCTTGGTATTCTTTGTGATATTCTATAGATACTTACGATACCTATCAGTAAATAAATATCTTAGGATATTTCACACAGCGTCATGCAATTTCAAGCTAAGCTTAAGGAGTTTTGGTACCTACCGGAACAGAAAATGAAAAAAATCCAGACACAAATCAAATATAAAAAAAATAGACTTAAACATAATCTCGTGGTAGGGATAGAACTCGCAACCTATAAACACTTGAAACGGGATATTTACCATGTTTGTAGATTTATGAGTTTCCCGATATTTCGGCACAGTTTCATCACCATGATCACGGCATAACTAAAATTCTTGCGAGTACAACTGCAGTTTTAATAACATGAGCTAGGAAAAAAAAACATAATAGGTACCAACACAAAATATATTTCTTAATAAAAATTACTATCATTATATGAATTAACATTAATATAACTATAAATGTACAACAATAGAAACTAAATGATTAAAATAAATTCGTGTCTTATTCTACCATAAGCGAGTTCAGTGCTTGTTTGAGTTGTTAGTGCCTAAGTACCTATATATCTCAATATATATCAATCATTCAGTTTTAGTAATGTCAACCTGAAAATACATTTAATTTCCGTGTAAAGACCGATTTACATTGAATTAGTCGGTCAGAAGTTTGGTACCAAGATAGGATATAAACTATTATATCCTAGATAAACACATACTTTTGATCCCGGTATTCCCACGGGAACGGAGACTGTTCACCGCGGGTAACACCGCGGGGCACAGCTAGTAACTAATCGGGGTTCTGATTGTTCTTTTGTTGAGGTGAACAGTTGTTCTGATTGAAACAAAAGTTGCCTGCCCACTAAAGATACTAGTCATAAATTAAAGTTCCTTTGCTTTACCAAACGGTGCACTTATGCTCCGGGTTCATCGGTGAGCCGGGTGGACATTGAAACTCGCGTGCGAAATCATGCGAGTTAGACAATGTACCTATGACTCTGAACCGGCCGGGTGAGTGGACGGCAGTCTTTAGTTTGTTCCGCATCGCTTCTGGTCGCATGGCGCCGCACCATACCTGAAAATAAAGGAGAGACCATACCATGACCATACTCATACCCAGGTGAAGATTCTCCGGAATAATCGAACCATTGTCGGTGTATGTTTTGGCTCCTGAACTTCAGTACTGAGAGCTCAGAGCAATTATCTTCCTTCAGAAGGAGACGACATTGTCAATTTTTGACATGCTTTCCCCGCAGCCAAGGTCCTTGGACCAACAATCATTCTCCATATGTAAAACCCCGCGCGCCGCTGGTTACGCGTCATTTGTCAATCACGGTACACGCGGAAGGATATAAGTATAAAATGCCAAATTGCAGAGTTTTCGCATATCCTAAAATATTGGAAACTTTCAGGTTACAAAAGGATGATGTGACTTTCCATCTGCAAGTATTCATTCCTCTAAATATTAACAATTTATGCACTAAATTTGAATAAAACTAAAATTTATATAATGTTGCCAACAAATCGTAACAGATTCCATTTTAGCGTATTTTGCTATGCCGCCGAGTTGGCCAAGTGGATTGCTACTTCGACTTTGATCCGAAAGGCGTAGGATTGAATCCGCACTATTCCATCACTCATATTCATGCTACCTATTTATTTTGTTATCTAGCACGAATCCCGAATTATGAAAAATAATACTCTTAGTGGCATATTATATTTATATTTTATTCTTTTTTTTAATTTGAAAAGTAGCTGTTCTATCTTCTGTTGCTTGGTCAATATTTGCAAGTCAGTTTAATTAAACGAATTAAAGTTCCTAGAATTTTTTGTATTTCCTCGTACTCGTTATAATAGATAAAAGCATTATATTTCTGCAATGAGTAAAAAAACAAACAAATAGGTAGGTAGGTAGGTACACAAAACACCTACATACCTACCTACTTCAAAACTAGTAGATAGTGCTTACCTCGGAAGAAAGACTTTTCAATGCACTTGAAAAAAAAAATTTGCAAATCATCCCGTGCATCGAAAAATGTGCATATAACAAAATACTACTTTTTATCTAGATTTATCATTATCGGTGCACAATAAATTAGGTATCTATACCAACCACCCCTATACCTCCAACTTACTAATTATATACCTACGTAAGCTTTCAGAACGTTAAGTAGGTAGTTAAACTTCTGTTAAAATCATAGGTAAACTATTAAAAAAATATTTACCATCCTCACAATATCGCGGAAATAGGTATTTTTAGTTGGACACACTGCTTGTCACTGCAGCGAAATTAGTGAAGGGACAGTTCAAAATAACTTATCGATATTGACTTACAGCCCAGTCGGATTAGCTCACCAGTAGAGGGGTAACCTGAAATTGATTAAAGGACGATTTTTTTTCCGCCAATGATTGTATAGGTGTTGTTTATAGCTTAATCGAAAAACTCAACCAATCCGACTAGAACATTAGATTTTTACAAAAATGAATGAGAACCAAAATTGTTGTGATTTTATACAACTTTGGACCTCTCAATTTTCATCGTATTATCAACATTTACATAAATAACTTCAAAAAACAAGATAAAAAATAATTTCGCCTGTATTTCGATTATTTACGAATTATGCTAAAATTAAAGAAACAAAGATATAATTTTTTCCTTTGGCTACCACGTAAAACCACGCCAAAAGACGCTGTGATGACAGAAAAGGCTTAAATATTGATTTAAGTATAAAAAAAACAGAAAAAAGAGGGTTCAAAGCCAGTTTTGAATTTTTCGTTACAGAATTTCTGGATTCGGTCACCCCGCTAAGGCCCGCCATAGAAGCTATGCAATAGCTTAAAATCAAATCAATTTGTGATTTAATTTGTCAATAACATTAAAATTTGTCATACAACCAATACCTACCGTATTGGCCGCACTCATCGTTCTCTTCTCTTGTTTCTATTTTTACAACCTACCTTAAATTACTTTAAAATGTGTGTTTTTTGCGGGGCCGCAGCACACACATAAACCTACGGCGCTACGGAAGACCAGCGCTGCGACAGATTCTCTGGTTTCTGTTGCAGCAATACGCTGAGTAGTTGCCAATTTTGTCAATGTCCTACTTATTTTAATGTGTCTTATGTGTAACGCGTTTTTGACAAAATAAATATTTTTCTTTCTTTCTTTTCTTTCTTTCTTTCTTTCATCGATAATAAACTATCGATAGCTTCAAGCACTATGATTTTTACACAAAAATTGACATTTACTTATTGACAGACAGTTCCACGTCCCCCGCAGAAAATGACCTTCTTAGCGTCATAGAAAATAAAACTGATGGCTCCTCCCCTTACTGCTTCCTCTATGACTGAGAGGGACGAATTATATCGATGCCTTCCGGCCTACTGGGGATAAGCGCCATTTTGGGCGAAATCGACTTATATATATGGTTGGAATCGTCTTTTTTTTCTGCGTCGTTTGGTCTTACTTTCATGGCTCTACGACCAACTTTTTGTCGCTTAGGCTATATGTAAATTAAGGACCATGGCCTTATTTTTTCGTCTTAAACGACATGGTTTTCGACATATTTTCGTAAGTTGGTCGTTAGATAAAATATTTTTTAAGTAATTTAGACTTGTACTTTTTGGACTTTCTGTATCACTTTATTAATTGGTCGTTAAGCTTATTGGGCTGCAAATAATTGAAGCTAAATATTACACTTATCCTTTTTTGAAAATCTGTTAAGAAAAAAAAAATGTCGTTTAATACAATTGAGAACTTTTTCAAAAATATATTTTGGCGCTTGATCATATTTGCCCTCACACCATGCATAATTTTTGAGGAGCTTATCACAAATTGTCTCAACAGATTTTGATTATCATTTGTCGCTTATCCTTATTTTCCCTTCCTATTTCCAAACAAAATATGGCGGTTAGATAAAAAGGCATAAGTAAAATTGATACTTGTGCATAATATTCCATAACGCATTTTGTCGGTTACCTTGTAAAACCAAATTTTAACGGTCAATAGACGCCCATTCGCTCAGGTCAAATAGTGATGAGTCCAAGTCTCGACCTGTCATTGCGCACGCGGCCGCGGCATAGGCGCCACATGTGTACGCGAGCCATTTTAGCGCTCGGTTTATAGCTCAGCATTGGATTGAAAAAGTAAGTGTTGCATTAAATAATTAAGTTTTTATTATTGAATATGACGATGTGAGTAGGTAAATAACTGAACTATGAGTAGGAAAAAAATCACAATTGCATTTATAAATAAGTAATTCTTCATACATAGTTAGATTATAATATTTACATCTAACTATGAATGAAGACTTAGGTATTTATTTATAAGTTATTCTTCATACCATAGTTAGATGTTAATATTTACATGTATATGCATGTATGAAGAATTATTTATTTATAGGTATATGCAATTGTGATTTTTTTTAGTTTGAAAAAAGTAGGAATTCATAAAAAAAATACATTCGTTAGTTTAATTAGTCTATATTCATTAAAATGGCACACAATCACAGATATCCTGAGAGGACAGTAGTATCTTTACCTCTAAATCAAAACAAAATAAATAATCAACAAATAGGGAGATAATCTAAGATCTGAGATCCCTGAGATGCGGATTAGGCATAATCACTGTTCAATTTTTGTTTTCAAATTGAGGGTAGCTTGGTAAGTCACCATTGATCCTGCCAATCAACGGACGCCAGCGAGATGCCGACAGAATGTCGTGGCGTATTGAGCTGAATGGACATTCCTTTCGCTCTTCTTAAGCTTTCTACATTTCTCATTTTCCATACAAATACCTGTGTGTGTGTGATCATTAACGTTAGTGACTGGTGGAACCTATAAACTCTGACTCTGTTGAAATTTACTTGGACCTATCTCCTGAGAGCTGTGCTCATGCATCATTTTCAGCCAGCGGAAGTTGAGAATAGGTTAGTGGTGCTCAATTGCCTTCTTGAAGACGACAGCCTATGTATGAAGAATTATATATGCCTAATCCGCATCTCAGGGATCTCAGATCTTAGATTCTTGTAATTCTTGTAATTCTTTATTGTACACAAGAGAAACTTAAAAATAGGACATTAAAAACAACATGTACAAAGGCGAGCTTAACCCTATTAGAGTTTTCTACCAGCAAACCTTGAGTTAAAAGAAAAGCTATTACAATAGTGGATGCAATGTGTACTAACAACAACTAATTGATTTAAAAAGAAAAGTAAATTATATAATGAAAATAAAAAATAAAGAAAACTGATTACCTACCTACCTACTTATAATACAATATACGTACAAATACCCATACATAAACATAAATATTAAACCACAAAAACAACAAAATTAAATAAATATATAAATGCATTATAATAAATAAACAATACACTACTTAAATACATAAGGATACATAATTATTATACTAAATAAGATAAATAAAAGATTTAAATTGACATATAGTGCTCTTTTACCTTTGATTTGAATGAAGAAATCGTTTGACAACTGCGTATTGAATGGGGTAGGGAATTCCACAGCTTCACAGCATGTACAGTGAAAGAATCACTATAACAGCTGGAAGAGTGGGAGGGGGTTTTAAGGAGAAGGGACATACTTGATCTACATGGCTTATCACGAGAAACAAGGTAGTCAAAACGTTCACGCAAGTAGGAGGGGGATAGAGGATTACGTAGGATGAAGAAAAGGAAGGATAACACATGCAGGTCTCGTCGACGACGGATGGGAAGCCACTTTAAACGGTCTCTGAACTCTGACACAATATGGTCAAACTTGCGTAAACCAAAAATAAAACGTATACCTACACAAGTTTTGCAACCTTTCCAACTTGTTAACCATCACCTCCGTAGCATCTAGGAAGCAAACATCAGCATAGTCAATAAGGGGTAACAACAGTGCTTGAGCTATTATTAGTTATTATCTCCCTATTTGTTGATTATTTTGTTTTGATTTAGAGGTAAAAATACTACTATCCTCTCAGGATATCTGTGATTGTGTGCTATTTAAACTAAGAAATGTATTTTGTACTTTTTTCAAACTAAAAAAAATCACAATTGCATTAAAACATAGCATCTTGTACTTTTCTAGTTTGAAAAATAAAACATAGCCGAATATTTTTTTCATTCAGCCGAATGTGAATTTTAATTTTTAATAACTTACTACAATTTCGTTGCCTGCATGATGGAATTCAATAACCACTTATTACATTTTTCCGCTATGTGATGTAAAAAATGTAGTGAGATAAGCTATTTTTCCCTAATTTAAATTCAAACATAAAATGCAGTTATATTTATTGAGTCTCGCGGTGATTAAGAAGGTGCTGACACTTAGGATGTTTTTGCTGTTGGTAAAAATAGAACTTTTCAGGTTAAGCGACAGTAAATGGTGTTTAAAAGGCGAATTATACTAATTTTTAAATAGTACTTTGTAGATATATGTTTTAAGGTGATATGGCTTAAATTTTGAGCCTGTGGCAGCAATAGCCGATTTTTAATGAATTTATTTCAAATATTTTCAACTTTAAACCTCTCTCCTGTAAAGTTTGGTAAATGGCGCTTATCCCCAGTAGGCCGGAAGGCATCGATATAGAAATAAAACGACCCTTGAACTTAGGTAGCTAAATATATTAATAACAAAACTCTAATGCCACTATACAATCAAAACGTAATGATAGCGCGATCTAATTTGTATAGTGGCGCCATCTATTGATACAACATTTGAACTAAACATAAACTATTCTAAACAGTGTATGAATCGACAATATTTTTACGTGAGTAATTTCCCGTGTGATTATAATACCAGTAAGACCTTTAAAAATTTAACTATTTTCAACCATTACCTACAGCAGCTGATTCTTTGCATTATAATGTTTGATACTTTTGTAATAACTGCCCAAGCCACATGCCACAAACACCAAAATTTATAATGAATGCGCGTTTAACGCCATGAAAAATAGTTATGCCCGAATTGGGCTATGTAGGTACACTCAACGCATCTACGACATAGCAAAAACAAAATTTTGTGCATCACAGGCGCGTTGAAGTTTTTTGTTTGCTACGGAAGCAGCGTAGCACTCTCTACGCTGAGCTCTACGGAAATTCAGTTTTGAGATTACCCTCTTATATGGCCCCCCATCTCGAGTAAATGGCCCGTCCGACACAGATTTTTTTTCATTTACCATCACTGAAATTCATACTTCACCTTGTATTATAATATCTGACATCACCTGCGCAAAGTTGAGGAAGAATAGCTGCGTGTGAGTGTGGTTGAGGCCGGGCAACGTTTCTCCCGCGACGCCGTTTCTTTGCACCCAGTGCAAGTATGCACGGAATGCTTGTTTCACTCCTCCATTATCTGCTATGTTTTCACCCTGAAAATAATAAATAAATAAATAAATAAATAAATATCTTTTGGACATTCCACACAGCGTCATCTAGTCCCAAGCTAAGCAACTTAATGCTTGTGTTATGGTAACCAGATGACTGATAGATTACTTAGATACATTTTTTTTTTGTAAATACATACATATTATAGATAGTAAACACCCAGACAATAGGAGTAAGTAAATGTTTATTTCCCAAATAAATACAAAATCGTAGGGTACGTATGTCGTGCTCGATTGGCTCAGTGATAAAAAAGCTAGACCGTTGCTTGATTCTTTGCGTGGTGTGTCGCGTCGCATTTGGAGCAGGCAATTTCAAAGTGGCCTAAAAAAAATTATGCAATAAACATTTTGAGATAAGTTTGAGTTCCAAAAACAGAATCATGTTATATTAGTCTGGATAAGCAGCTGGCGACCGACGTCGCTGTGGCAAATCATGAGTTATGGTCTGTCACAACACTCGTATTACCTGTGTATTTACTCCGTCCAGCTTCATATTGACCTCTGGTACAACATATTCTCCGTATTGGTCGATAAGGCACTGAGCTCGGCGGTGGAACGCATCGATGGCAAAGTCCGACCACCAGCGGTGTAAATTGCCATCACAATCAAACAGCCGCCCTTTGTCATCAAATCCGTGAGTTATCTCATGCCCTGTGTAATAATAATAACTGAATTTATTTCGGAACATATAAATAAGGTACATTTCAGAGAAATAACGGCGATAGCGATACCTGCATAGTTAAAAAACTGTGTCGCAGATATACCAACGTCCACCTCTTTAGACTTAGTACCTATACAGTTTGTTCCTAGCAAAATTAAAAGACACGTATAAAAGAATTTATGAAAAAATACAAGAAAAAAAGTTATGTCAAGAACTGTACAAGTTACTTTTACAAGTCATTACTTTTTTATCAATGACCTAATGAAGTGATATCGATAATTTTTAATGAAAGTAGTCATGCTAACATTTACAAAAATATGAATCTCAATTTTGTGTTTGTCATCAGCAAATAGGTACCTTTATCAAGAAAATATAATCATTAATGGTTGGCATTTACCTCTATCAATTTTAATCAGATTGTGTATTGGTTGTATTCGTTATTAATAAATCATAATGATGTAAGGATTGCATGTTTCTGCTGAGCTATGGTTTTTGAATATCCTTTGAGATATTTAAGTCGGTAGGTATCCTAATTTGTTTGAGACTATGACAAGCTGTACAAGAGCAACCAGGTGATTGTCTTTATAATGTAAGATTTTTACCCTTTGAACGTAATTCTTAGCTCTGACTGATACTACAGAATAATGAAACTACATAGATCGTCGTCGATGGTCGTCTTTATGTAAGGGATGGCAATATCTTTAGTTAAGTAATTTGAGTTTTGGCGACATCTAAATCGCCACTACTGATATTCTTTATCCTTATTGCACATCTTTCACAAACCTATGACAACTCCAATCCCTCCATAGTTCAGAGACCTGGGGAAGTGTCGGTGGTAGAACGGCGGCTGCAGTATACCAGCTGGGAACATTATCTGGTTCTTATTGCGGCTGTAGTACGCGTTCACGACTGCTGGTGCTGTGTTCCACAACGTCTTGTTCACTGGTTGACCGATTCTGAAAAAGAATCATAAAATCATAGAAAAGAAATCCCGAGTAATGAATACCCGTGTAATTAATACATTCGTGGACCAATAAGGAATGCTGCAACTGTTACGAATTCAGTAGGTATCCACCAACTTTAGCGAAACCCGAAATTGTCACGAAATTATGTTTTTCGCAATAACGAGTCAGGGGGGCAGGCTCCACGGTCGTGTTCGAAATAACTTACGCGCTACATTCAATTTGAATTTAACTTTTAATAGTTATTTCATAAAAACCTTACCGTGACTGTTCCATCTTTGTCAAATGCTGCAGAATGTTCAGAATATTCTCGAAATACTTGTCTGGATGCACCTTCACTTCCTTGTACCTCTCATCCAGCTCTTTCTTAGCCAAAATAAAATCCGGATACCCTATTCTCAGCATCATAGCGTCGACTTTATGCGAAGCCAACGACTTTGTCCTTGTGTCAATCCAATCAGTCGTACGCAGCAGTTCTCTGAAAGACTGTTGTATCTCTCTTGTCATTGTAAGGGTGTCGTTTTTACTGGTCTCATCAAAGTATTTTCTGACGAACATTGAGCCTAATGCCATGCCCATGTTTGAGTTGACTTGGGCAATACAATTTTTCCATCTTGGTGGGGCTTGTTCACGACCGAACAGGACGAAGTAGAATCTGAAACATGTTGGTTTTTTAAGATGAGGTTTATCGTGTATTTGTACTAAAGTGTGTTATGTTTATGTTACCTAAAAAAATTAAAGTGAAACTTGATAAAAATCTAATCTATCCCTAAATGCAAATCAAAATTCTTATATTGCAAAGAAACTTTGGTACCTACAATGATTAACTATCTAACTTGAATCTTAACGATATTTGTTACGAACGAAGAGGTAGTTTTACTCAGCTCTTCTAACAATTTTGTGATCATAAGAAATCAAAGAACCGTCTTAAAATATATCAGAAATGTCTATTGTGTTTTAGCAATGCAGTCGTCATCCTGATACCTTGTAAATCTATTATGGTTTATTTAAATAAATACTTACTGTTGTTTTGCCGATTGGAACCTATCATCTAAGTTGTTAACTCGATGCCTCACAAATCTCCACAGCAGATAATTCGATAATACGCTTGGATCTGTACTATCTATTAATTTTACTAAATGCTGAAAATTGTAATATAACATTAGTAAACTGTTTCCTTTAAACATTAATAAGATAGGTACTTTGTATTGTAAAGATTGCTATTTCGAAACAACTAAAAAATTTATTCTTGAGAAAGTTAAATAGTTGAACTGTTTCATTTGAACAGTTTACTCGTAGTTGGTCAGAGTGGAAGTCCTGTATCAAATAGTACTTCATCCTCTGAGGTTATTATTCGATTGGAGACAGGTTTTATAAATAAAATATCCACATTTATATCTGATGGTGAGATTTAAGCAATGATGGAATACTTTTAGACCCCTGCAGATGAAAGAAAGAAATAAAAAATTCAATCGTGGACTACGCACCCTTACATAGCTAAGTGCGAAAAGCACTACAGTCTCATCAGAGTGCACGGATCTGTTCATAACAATGCACAGATACCTCCTCCACTTGACTTCCGGTACCAACTCCTCTAGGTCCTTCAGCGGCATCCGTTTGTACAGCTCAGACACGTTGCGTCTGTCCTCAGGTGCTGACGTTATTTTTGCTAACCTAAAATATTATAATCTTTGAAAACTTATTTGAAGTTATACACGGTTTTCAAGACAAAATCCAAGAAGCATGAGTATTAAGCTTATTCTCTCATTATTTATTAATTATTGGGAATTGTTATACTTAATAATAAATAATGTTATTATACCTACTACCATACATATAAATAGTATTGTTATACTATACTTATAGGTAGATTACTAACTGTTATATAATTGTAAACTCACTTGATTTCAAAATCTATGAGTTCATCGGCGCTTCTTTCTACTTTAACAGGATCGCCTCCTAAAAGTCTTGCTATCTTAATAAGATAATTTCTGTAAGCTGTCAGGTAAGCTGTATTAGAATCTTGTAGAAAATAATCCCTCGTTGGTAATCCTGTTGAACAATAGATATTTTATTTAACAACTTGCTTAATATCCTGTAAGGATACCGAGATCAAAAGTAGCTCATGTTTTAATTCACATAAGCTATCCTGGTACCGAATTTCATTCAAATTCGTCATAGGCATTTTTTTCGTCAAGCGTGAAGTAATAACACCCTATACACACTCTCAAACGTTCACTTTTATGATATTAGGGTGATTATTTATGTTCTTTGAAGATACTTTCTTCGAAAACTTACCAAGACTAGTCTGATCGAACTGAATAACAAACTCATCAGAGTTCTTAATATCAGGACCGACCCACTGTGATATTAAAATATCATTATTGTACAGTCTCAGACGTGCCATCATATCTAACCAGTTAAAGTGGCTAGAATCCCAATTTTCTTTCAAAATCGGCCAGCCACCAAAATGGTTCAGTAAATCTAGAAGTGGTTGATGATTACGTTTCTGAAGTATGTTGTAGTTCATACAAGATTTGAATAGAAATCTAGCTTTCATAGCGGCATCACCATGCGATAAATCATCATAAGTTTTCTTGTGCAAATCTTCTACTAAATTTTTCTGTGTTATAATCAGAGTATCTCTTGCTTGTCTTTTTTTATTCACATTACTATACATTTGCAGCTTTCTACCAAGTCTTATTTTTCTGTTCTTAATTATAAAGTTCCTCATAAATGAGTCGTTTTTCATAGGAGTATGGCCAATTTTAAAAGATCTCTTTAGTCTCAGTGGTTTCCTTCGTCGACTTTTTGTAAAATAATTTTGTAGTTTCTTCTTAATTTGTGTTAGCGGTTCAGCTATTTTTTTAGATCTTTTGTCTAAATATCTTCTGATACGATTCACTATTTCAGTATTATCTTTGCTATCTTTTAAGCAATGGCATCGAAAATCTTCCCATGTAATATTGCCTTTGTCTTTCTTCTTTTCATTCGTTTCTTTTCTGTTTTGATAAAGATCAAAACTGGGCAGATCTAAATTTAAAAAGTCACCTTCTAAATTTAGGTGTGATCCTGGATATTTGCTTGGAACATGCTCTTTAGGCTTGAACTCAAGTAGATCTTTAAGAACTGTATCTAGATTTTCCCTTAGCATTTCAAATGTATCATACCTGAAAAGACCAAGTTTTTATTAGTGTTATTCAGGATATACCTCTAACTATCCTTTAGATATCATCAAAGGATCTAAAGATAACTAAAAATATCAAAAATAGTTTTGTCTACCGCAACTTGGTAATAAGTTGTAAACATATTATTTTTTTCTCTTTTATCTATTCTCATTTACCTGCCTTTATTCCATACTAAACACAGGCGGTTGGCACAAAATTCGATACGTTTACAACCATTCTTACCCTGCTTTATCAGCTGGTATGGGGTTTAAAGCAGGCCAGTTTCCACATGCATATTGATAGAAATCATGGCATGGATCTGCCTCAGGATCCATGTATTGCTTCATTATGTTTGCTTGTGTTTTTCTTATGGTTTCCATATCCCCTTGTCCTTTCCAAAAAGCATGAATACCTGTTGCCATAAATTATTAACCTAACTATACTTCATTTCTTGAAACGAGCTAATAGGAAGAAAAATAAACGCACGTGATTGTGTGGTCGTGATTGTGTGGTTGTGGTCAAAAATAATTGTTTATTCTCTGATTGGCTAGATTTGACAATTTTATTGACAATGGATTTGGCAATCAACCACCAATCACGATAGATGAAGTGAGTTGAATAGTGACCTTGACTCATTTATAGTAGAGTGGACCGGTCAATTGAATAATGCGAACTGTGACACAGTCATTATCAATTTGCTTTACAAATATAATCAAAGTAGGTACACATGCAAAGATGTCCAAACATGTAAGTATGGTGTATACGACGACCTCTGTAGCGCAGTTGGGCGAACGCCCGGCTGAGACGCCGAGGTTGCGGGTTCGATCCCCGCTACGGGACAAATGTTTGTATGCTCTGCAGATATTTGTTCCGTGTCTGGGTGTTTTCTATCTATAATATGTATGCATTTAGAAAAGAATTCCCACTGGACTTGCGCGGTTGAAACCGCGGGGCGCAGCTAGTGTAATATAAATAAAATTGTCGATAGGGAGTTATTTTCTTTATTTAGATCTTTACCTGTGTACGATCTGGACGGCTTATACAAATGTGCAGATGATCCCATTTCCCCTTCTTCTAGTTCTGGCTGTCCTCTCACTTGTTCCACCACATCGTCAAGTGGTCCGCGGTCCACGTGACCTTCGGGATGTCCTAGACTGTTTGAAAAAACAATGTAATGTACATGCATACATAATCACACCCCTTTCATGGGAAAGGTGTGTGATTATGTATGCATGTATATGGGGGTGTTGTAGGCAGAGAGACCACAATACCTGACACACCATTTTCACCTCATTCATTCCCATTACATTCTTGGTATACGCTCTTCGGTTTAAGGAACTTCTGCCCTTGTCTCAGGTTGAGCCCAGGTCCAAAAAAACCTTGAACCTTCGGAGATAAATAGAAATTCGCCTCGAGCGAGAATGCACGTAAATAATCTCTGCTATCTACTTAAATGGACGGCGGATTTTTAAAATTAACTCGATTTAATTTTGCCACTTTTACAGGTTAAATTGTATTTTTTTTATAACTTACTTGTCAATACTATCATCATCATCATAATTGTTGACTTCAGAGCTATCAAACTCTTCACCAATCTCGCTTTCGTTTTCACCGTCATAGTTTTCACCACTTTCCGAAAGAGACTCATTTTCTTCACTGTAAGCACAGAATAACTGTATTACCAAGTTTTCTATGGAGAAGTAGTAACACCAGGTACCGATGTTAGTAAAAGTAGGTGCGTGAGTTGGTGACCAAAATGTAGCCTATACAATACCTACCATGTCATAATCATGTAATAATCTGTTGACTAGCCTCAGAAAGAAGTAAATAGGTATTATTATGTATCAAGGCTAAAATAAGTTCTTACGATCTAGGTATGTTCTTTGTTACCTATTCATATGAGTAGTTTTAATAAAACTACTTACTCGGAATCAAGGGCGCTAGTGAAATTGCTCATCCGTTTGACCCTAGTCGGTTCATTGTTCATCTCCGTTTCACCCCAGATAAAACTAGTTCCATTCGTATTGTCATACACTTCCCTACCCTTTCCATTCTTCCGTGACAAGAACACTTCATCGTCATGAGGAAGGAAAGAGGTGCGGAACCCTTGAAACACATCCCTCTCATCAGGATCAACTGCTTCCAATCTAGTGTAGATTTTTGGAATGTTCTTCACGACATACTGGTCTGAGGGATCCTCTAATGAATCTCCAGGCTTATTTACAACAAAATAGGTAACTGTAACGAGGGCTGCTAAGGTTACAACTGCTATAAAACGGCACAAGTTAGCACTATTTCTGGATGTTTTGATGGAAACGTCTTGTGGACTTTGCGTCTCCCTGCGCGTCATGGCAATTTCTGACTGACAATAGCATGATGGGTTACTGGCTGGAATATTACGTAGGTTGGACTTCGCTTGTAAAATTGACCCTGTACTGTAGCGAGTGAATTGTTAGTAATGATACCTACACTTGCCCGTGACTGAATGCTGGCGTAGTTCTGATTCAAATTCTATTAAGGCTGAGAGTACAAAAACAAAACAATTCTGAAACTACCAGATTTTAGGTTCGTTGCACTTGAACTCAGAGCAATCATCTTCCTTTCTATGCACTTGAAGGAGACTCTCTATCTATTTTAAATAGATCCTTTTTAAAGATGTCAGATCTATTAAATTCAATCAACGACGTTATGTCTTAGAAAATGTCAGTCACAAAGTAGTAGTCCTACTTGTCGTTGGATATTAGGATTGCAAGTTTTATCTGTACCTACCTTGTGAAAAAAAATTTAAGAAATCTTCATCACCATGATTTCGTTTCCAGAATTAACAAAACAAGTCCATTTAATAAACGATCTTATTTTGAGCGACATGGTATGCGGTGAGTGATACTATTTCCATAGCCGACGAAGCTTATAACTTTTGAACCATCCTAGTAATTAAGTAGTTAATAAATTATATCCTTGGACTATTCTTAAAAATTGGAATAGATTATTATATTTTTATGCAAATCAATATTCACTGAGAAATCAATAAAACTTATTTAGAAAACCAAGACGCAACAAAAGACATGACAAACTTTAGCCACCATCTCCTCGACACCAAGTACTGGTTCTCGCGCATATCTTGGGCGAACAAGAAGCGGTATCTGCTGGCTTTGCTAGAAGACGTGAGGAGTGCATGGGCGCTGTCATTGCTCCTCAAATCCATGTGGAACTGCCGGCCGAAGGACGCTGTGCTTTCTGCTTGCGAGTGAGAGCATCTTGCAATAAGTAGATACCTACCTACTAAAATTACACTATCAAAATAAACGTGAGTAGGAAGGTATTCATTTTATGGCCATAACGGATAATTACTTCGCTATTTGACAGTCGTTAAACGTAACATATACTTCATTTCTTGAAACGAGCTAATAGGAAGGAAAATAAGCGCACGTGATTGGTCGTCGAAAATAATTGTTTATTCTCGTGATGGCTAGATTTGACAATTGACAATTGATTTGACAATCTAGCCAATCACGAGAAAGATAATTATTTTCGACGACCAATCACGTGCGTTTATTTTTGTTCCTGTTAGCTCGATCCAAGACATGAAGTATAGGTAAGTCTACTAAACAGTACCTACACTTTTAATTAAATCAACTTTCTTAAATTAACGTTCTTTATTACCTGGCTTTTAAAACAACTAAACTTACAGACAGCCAGCATGGAGCAGCTACGATCAAATTCCGATGGACCACAACAGAACCGCTGTGCCGATCACCACTCTCGCTCAAGTGATGAAGGCTGACCGCATGTGGTTTCTTACATTAGACGCTGTATGTATCTTTTTTAACCGACATTAAAAAGGAGATTTGCATGTTTGACACAATGTAATTCGAATTCTCAAGTTACTGTAGATACCTTTTCTCAGATCTTTAGGCAGTAGATCCTCCGAAGACGGGTCATTCCTACCTACTTTATACCAATATACTTAATTTGTTTGTTGTAGGTAGGATCTATATAAAATCTTTTCTTACAGGAAACCCAAGCGATGGTGCTAACAGAGCTATTGACCATAGCAGGCGGACCGGTTATGTGGGCAGTACTGCGACGTGCTCAGGTTCATTAAAAATGTGTAACATTTTTGTTATCTGTGTATCTGTAACAAATAAAAACAAATAAGTACTTATTTTGACGACCTCTGTGGCGCACTTTGCAAAGGCCCGACTGAGACGCGGAGGTTGCGGGTTCGATCCTCGCTACGGGACAAATGTTAGTATCCAGTCCATTAAAACTTTGGATTTTTCCGCCCACTTATAAGTATACTTTCATAAGTATTAGATATTTGACAGATTCTATACGAGAGGTACCGCGATCATCAGATGCAAAACCTCCAAGAGTGCATTGTGGTGAATGATCAAACGCCTGCAGCTGCACCATCAAAGCCTTCTCCGGAAAAAGTAAGTAATTTGTTACGGAAATTGTAAAAATTGTAGTTTTTAGTAATCAATATAGAATTATCTATCTAAAGCCGCGTCTCAACGCAGATATCAAGTCAACATCCAATTCAATTGGCAACATCTAATTCAATGGACAGAGCCTGGGATCACACTAGACGAGCTACTCAATCGATTTCAAAAATTCTTTCACCAATGTGTAGATTGGACTGTCGGGATGGTAGGCTATTTATCCTGGAAGTTTCATAAGTACATCCGTGCAAAGATGGGACGTGCTAAGTTCTCGATTGTCATTTATTTGCAGGTGGTAAAGAAAGATTCACCAGGAAGAAAGACGTCTATTGGACCCTCTGACGCTGCCAAACCACAACAACAACCTGGACGTGCCCAGAAGGAGGTAAATGTTTGATTTTACTGAAAAATTAATAGTAGGTAATGCTATATTTGACTGAGAGTCACCATTAAGTACTAAGTACTTTCTGAAGTGGAATTTGCCTTGAATTTGCCTGACTTCCGCTTTTGTCACGTCGCTTGAATTTCGTATTTATCAGTTGTAAGTAGGATAAATTTCAAACTAGAAAACAAAAAAAAATCAAGGTGGGCGGTTAAATGTGTTGTTAAATGTTTACAGTTGGAAGCGAACTTGGCCGCTTGGAACGCCACCATCAAGTCGTTGCGAGATAGCCAGAAGCTCGAGGAACTAGAGATGACATTCAACGACGGCACCAAGAGAAAGATCTGGAAGGTTAATCGGCAGAAGCCGGAGGCTATAGAGACTGTGGATTTTGTGAGTTTCTAGCACGCTTTTGTTAACTTCACTAATAATTTTGATGATCTGATGAGGATCTTCGGAGTTTGAACAGAACTACATCTCGAAGTTGCACGCAATTGTTCTATTCTAACGAAGAAATTGTAATATTTTATAGTTTTTATATTTTTATTATTGTGTTAAACCACACATCGGTATTTCTTTAGATTTTTTGTACTTAATATTTTATTTTAACTTGTCTATGTCTACTCCCTAGCTGCAACTACTACCATCTGCGATAGGGAAGCGAGTGCTGTCCTACTTGCCCAGAGCCCAGCTCGGCGACTACGCGAGAGTGAACAAGTACTGGGCATACCTGGTGGATGAGTACCGAGCGGAGATTACTGCTAGGCAGAAGATTGACATGGACTTTGAGAAACTGAATGTTAGAACTGAGAACTTTGTAGAAAAATATTTGACTGGTTTCTGGAAGGCGACTGGATTCTCTCTATGTAATACTTCACTCGGTATGGAGGATAATATTTCTATTTGTGAAATTTTAAAATAACCATCACTTCAGAAGCGTTACCGTTAGCTTAGTTAGCGTTAAATAAATCTAATTGTTTTAATGTGAATGGAAAAGTGCGTACATACCTAGATCCTGAATTTGGTAACGCTAATGATTATTTTTAAATTTTACAAATAGGAATACTATACTACAGAAACCGACAGAAACCGACCTGCCGCCTTCTCCAAATATCCATGTCACTTGGCACGACACGTCGTGGTTGTTTTGAATAATGCGATGGATTTCAGAAAACAATAACGTGCAATCTCTTACCGCGTGACGTTTAAGTTGTCGAGAATCGACATTCTAAATTTTAATTTCTAGGACGTAATGCTTCGCCACGACACCAGCTTAGAGCTGGTAGAGCAGATAGACTTCCCCCAGGCGCCTGGGAGCTCTCGGAACGCCAGTAACGCCCTCTCCATGAAGGTCCGAGCGCCACCCAGCATGAAGGTCAGTGAGAAATCCGCTGGGATATTCTCACTCAGGCAGTTTCTAAACGAAAGCACTAACAAAACTCCTTCGGTAAGCCATATTTCGTTTTAGCTCTTCAGAAACGGTATTAAATTTATCCCGGTAGTTTCATTAGTACACCCATGCAAAGCCGGGACGTGCTGCTAGTATTACCTATAGTCTGGGTGTTTCTATGTAATATTGCATTTGAAGATAATGCAAACACTTGTCCCGCAGCGGCAATCGAACCCGCAACCTCTGCGTCTCAAGCTTTTTATTGTCCACTGCTTCACAGAGGTCGTCAAACTTATTTTTAGATCCAGAAGCCGATCCGTAAGCTAGCGGACCTGGCAGACAGGCTGGAGGAGCGCGGCGCGGCCGACGAGTACCTCTGGACCTGGTGCGATACCATCCTGCACCATGCTAATACAAACTTGCTCAATAACACATTGGTAATACATTACAAACTGCTATATGACCCATTCTGAATAAACGTCTATTAGGTATAGGTCGCGCCACCTAAAAAGAACGATGAGGGGAACGGGAGGGGGTATGTTTGCGCACGTGTCACTCGCTCATGAACCAATAGCACGCGCTACGTCAATGGTGTGAAGTGCGCCGCGTCACCCCTCCACCAATCCCACTTAAGATTTCCTAAAATGGCGCTTTTCCCTTCAGCGTTCTTTTTACGTGGTGCGACCTATACCTACCATGTTAAATAGGAAATAGAAAAATCTTTATTAGACATTTTATTAACACCTACTCATACCCAGATGAAGATTTTCCGGAAGAATCGAAACATTGTCGGTATCTAAATTAACAATATTTTTACGTGAGTAATTTCCCGTTGTATTAATAGGTACACGATAGTTTTGAAAGCAAAAAAATCTTTATTAGACTTAATCTTGCTTGTTTTCTCTTTCCTTTGCTTTGTTTATATTTTTCTTATAGATGTTTCTATCTGTTTCTAACGCCTGAATACCTACTGAATTGCATTACTTTGCCTAACTTGAGACTAGATTATGGATATTTATTTTGAATATGATCTATAGGTGAGCACAGACAAAGAAGAAGGAGTGCTGTCTCTTAGAAACTCACATTTTCCGTGCCCTCTGATGAAGCACGCTCTGAAAATCCCTCTCAGCAGACCTCTTTGCAAAGATCCTTCTTCGACGTAAGACATATTTTATTATTCAGATATTTATACAGCGTCAAGAGGCAATCTTTGCCTACACCTAACGGGACACTGTAGTACCTGGTACATTGATGGAATAGGCTTGCCCAGCACCTAAACCATCCTCTCAGCTTAGACGGCCACATATCCACAAGATAGACAATGGTCAATACGTGCGGGGCTAACTAGCTTCCTCACGATGTTTTCCTTCATCGTTTAAAGCTCGTGTTAAAGCTTATGTAAACTTTTCGACACGAAAAGTCCATTGATGCACGGCCGGATTCAATCCCACGACCTTCGGAACGAAAGTCGAAGTAGTAGCTTATTTTAAATTGTTTTTTCAGACCACCCGTGAAATCTCGGAAGAACATATCAGATTCCGCTGCAATGCCATCTCAGAGAGAACAGAATTCAGAACGCTACAGCCTCTGGACACGTGACATATCTCGCCTGTACCCCGTACTTAAAGTACCTTCCTATCAATCTCCCATCTAGTGGCAATGTGACATAATTAAAAAATATATGAAATTGACATCCTCAAATTTTTTATAGGACTACTTCGGACGTGTATTTTTTTGTACAAAAAAATAATGTTCAAAATCGGTCAACTATTTGAGGAAGTAATTGGTGAACCTATAGGCCTACTATAACTTCATTTATTGAAACAAGCTAATAGGAAGAAAAATAAACACACGTGATTGGTCGTCGAAAATAATTGGATTGGCTAGATTTGACAATTTACAATTGATTTGACAATCTAGCCGATAATTATTTTAGACGACCAATCTTTTGTATTTATTTCTCTTCCTATTAGCTCGATTCAATAAATGAAGTATAGGCTTATTTTTTGACCATTGCACAACGTCATCTAGTTTCAATGTGTACCTACATTCCTTTTTTAATAAATTTGAATACACAGACAGACACAAAAACAAAATTTAAACTGATTTATTATAATGTAAGCATAGATAGATGTAGGTATAAATGTTATTTTAATTATGTTACAATCGAACTAGTCTATAAAATCAGCCCCTATTGCCTGTGGTATTTTTAGCTCACATATGAAAGCGTATAGCACGTTGCAGTAGTCGTCACCATAACCATCACTGCCTAAAATCTGGCACTTGCCAGTAGGCGTTCCACCTTCTGTAATAAAATAACATAGGTACTTAAATAAATAGGTAAGTACCTTGGAGTTACCTATCCTTGGACATTTCACACAGCGTCATCGAGTCCCACCCAAGCTAAGCAACTAATACTTGTGTTATGGTAACCAGATGTTATAGGTAGAAAACACCATAACATAATGTGCAACGAGTGCAGATACTAGCAGCCAATCCCGGCTTTTTTTATTATTTCGTAGGAAGAGAGTAGGTAGAGTATGGATGGAATATGGATACACTCGCGCATTTAAAGTAAGTAGGTACCTATTAAGCTTATTTTTTTTACCTTTGCACAACGTTATCTAGTTCCGAGCGATGTAATGTAACATAACCAATGCTTGTATGGTAACATAAAAGTCTACAGAACATAGGTAGGTAGGTAGGTAGGTACCTATATTTATCACGTGGCGCATTAGCATTTTTAAAGTAGAAAGCGATGATTTGACATATGAGCGTGTTGAAGTTTTTCGTTGATACGGAAATATCGTAGCGCTTAGCTTTAAACAGAGTAACTAGGTAGTGTACGTTGTGCAGAGCGCATGAAAATATGAAAAAGACAACTATTATATTTAGCAATCGTTATATGAATTTATTGCGGCCAAACCTAACATAAGACCTAATGTACCAACTTGAGACAATAAATAAATGAATATGACATTAATAGGGGCAACATAGCAGTGAGAGTCCAGCATTGTACTTCTACAGGCTGATGATGATGATGATGATGATCGTTATAACGCAACACGTCAGACAAATATAATTCCGGCTTTGCGTGATTTTAAAATCGCGCGCGTAGTGACTGCTCGTTAGAAAAATCGGCAGTGCACAGAGTCCTTAATCATGTCAGTGTCAAAGTCAAATTTTGCTAGTGGTGGTGATGTTGTCCCGATCTGAAAACTGTGTGTCGAATCGAAACATTTCGGATCGACTCGACTTCCCTCTTGCATGTCTGCTACACTACACAACAAAACAATTATCTTCTTCTTTTTATTTTCTGGCTTCTGTGAAATAAACAACTATCTTGTCATCAGTTTTTTTCTTGATACATAAGAGTGAAGTATCATTTGACATTCAATCAATTCAAATTCAAGTCTTGTCTTTCTTTAGACTTGTATAAGTAAAACGATGTTTTGCAAATTCAATCGATTGTGCGATTGTTCGATTCTGTCTGTTCTTCAATCTTTTTACTATTACTACTTTCTGTCACGTCACTCACGGTCACTCACTCTCGTACGGGAAAAAAAGAGTTTTGTCGTTCATCAAATCGAACATAAATTAAAATCACAAATTCACAATAAAAAAGTGTCTTGCAAAAACATTGTCTGTTTTAGAAGTGTGAGCTTATTATGAATATATTTTAATCACGGGGATCGCAGCAGTAAAAATGAACAAACATATGTACTCGACCGCGAATTTGTCGGACAAGGAGCTGAAGGAACAGGGGAATAGAATGTTTAGTTTGCGAAGATACGAAGATGCTACGAATTGCTATACAAAAGCCATTGTAAGTTATTTATTTCTTTGTTTTAGTCATAAACATTGCACCAATGATACCATGGCCAGTCATTTTCGGATATCAAATCTGGTCTATGTAAAAAAAAAGGAATATTGCTTTACCTGTCACGCAGGTCCAAATATTTCCGTTATCTGTTAGGAATAACAGCCTTAATTCCGCAGACTTTGCTTCTTACCAATGATTCTAAGTAGGTACTTCATGAAATGCATAAATAATACTGTAGGTTTCTCCTGTCATTTGATCACTCACAGGATAAAAATCGCTTGAAGGTGATATCAAAACTATGTATAAGATGCAGCTGGTTGTGGGTTCAATCTCCCTTTGCTGGACAAATGTTTGCATATTCTGCAGATATTTGTTCCGGTCTAGATTGTTTTTAAATATATACCTATTATATTATGTAAGTATGAAGTGTAAATGACAAAGGTCTATATTAATCAATTTATTTCTAGATAAAGAACCCGTCTGTTTCCACATACTTTACAAACCGGGCTCTGTGCTATCTGAAGCTGAAACGGTGGGAGCTGGCGTGCCAGGATTGCCGTCGAGCGCTGGACATAGATAGCAATCAGGTCAAGGGGCATTTCTTCCTCGGCCAAGCTTTGGTCGACTTGGAGTGCTATGATGAAGCCATAAAGCATTTACATAGAGGTAAGGTCTTCTCTCATTTATTTATATTTATTTATCCAAAGATATTTATTTGAACACAAAACGAAACAATAGTTCTTCCAAAAAAAACAAGCATAAGTTTGAGCTTTCACTTGAGTGAAGTGGCCAACTTTGGTGATAGGCCTATGTGCGAAAAGTGTATAATGATGCTCATTAATGGTAATGTAAAAGACCGTGAGAAAACCTATAGCTAAGTCAGCCCCAACCATATTGACCATTATCTTTCCTGTGGATATGGCCAACTAAGCTGAGAGCATAGTAGGTACAATGTCTCAACAATGTCCCAGGCACTACAGTGGCTCGTTAAGTGTAGGCAAAGACTGCCTCCTTGCTGTACAAATCTCTACTAATCTCTTTTTCTCTTCTAATATTATAAAGAGATAATGTTGGTCTAGTACTGTAGGCTATATTTTGTCTCGGTAGCATTATTAGTACACCCGTGAAAAGCCGGGACGTGCTGCTAGTAATCTAGTAAAGATGTAAAGGCCTAAGTTTTACACATTTTGTTCCAGCATGTGATTTGGCTCGCGATCAGAAGCTGAACTTTGGAGACGATATAGCTGCACAGATTCGGCTGGCGCGGAAAAGAAGGTGGCAAGTGCAGGAGGAGAAGAGAATTGCACAGGAAATTGAACTGCAATCCTACTTGAATAGGTATGAGAATAAAATAACATTCAAAATATCTAAGATATTTTCAATAAGATATAGAGTAAATCTTATGGGGTACAACACTATTATTAAAAAAGAAAAGACAGAGAATGTAACTGTTTAAGAAACGTTTCATGATAGTTAGAAATTGCATGTTTTATACTTTTGGCGCAAAAATAAAGTTATGTTCTATCTTCTTCTTGGTCGTAGTCTTCATTACTGAAGGTCATGCCCGTCCTGAAACGCTTATGTTCTATGGTCCTCATCAAACGTCAAATCTGGATTCTTGTTTTGTGACGACTATAGGTAATGATGCGGCAAGGCTCGCTCGGTAGAAGCCAGTTTAAAAAGCAGCCTACTTATGTTTAATTACATCATAAACTATTGTACTTACTAATAGTTTCAGACAAAATGTGTGGTAGTTTTTTCATTGAAGAGTAACAAACATCTATATTAATGGATGTAGATATGGATTGTATTAGATAATTTTAAACTATTGATTGTTAGGCTGGCTTCCTAATCTTCCCATACGGTCACTATTTATTTCTTAAAAGATATTAGAAGCATTCGAAGTTATACTACTAATCGTCTTATAAATCTAAATATAGAGTTGAAACGGCACATCCAATTATAATTCCGGATTTTGTACTAAGACCACCAAACATAGGTATTTATTCTAAGAGCCCCAAGTGCACATATTTTTTTTTCACTTGCCTCGAGGCAAATTCTGAAAAACGAAGAAAAAAGTATAGTCGTAAAATGAGTATTATCATTTTCGTTAAACAGCCGTTAACCAGTAAGTGGTAGTATTCCGCTAATTAATTTATCTTCATACGCACGTAAACCTACGCATTTAGGAAAAATCTTATCCAATTATAACTTACTAGCTGCGCCCCGCGGTTTCACCCGCGTAAGTCCCGTTCCCGCGCGAATATCGGAATAAAAAGTAGCCTGTCACTCGCCATTCCTTCAACTATCACCACACAAAAGTTCACCTCAATTCGTCGCCCGGTTTTGCTGTGAAAGACGGACAAACAGACACACACACTTTCACATTAAAATATTAGTATGGATTTTGCATAGAATACCGAATTCGTTCGTTTTTTCGTTCGTATGAGCAAGTGGCCAACTCTATACTGAATTCATTTTTTTTTAATTTTGTTGTTTAGGCTAAGAAGTGTTGGTATTTTTTGTCTGTTTGGTTTTTCTTTGTCCTCAATCAAATAAAGTATTTTTATGTTTCAGACTTATAAATGAAGATATGGAGCGTCGAATAGGAGCTCTTAAGATTGATGGAAAAGATGAAGAAGATGTAAACACAAAGGCGGTTAAAATTGAGGATGAATGTGTAAGTTTATTTTTTTAAATACATTTTCTCTTGTTCCATTTTTTATGTATGTATGTAATCTTTTTCTCTCTTGTTCCAGAGTAATTACGCTAGTGAACTAAATAATTTATTTTCAAAAATGGATGAGAGGAGAAGGGTAAGATTTTTATATACGTCTTACTATGAAATGATCCAATCCTACTAATTTTGACTATGTGTGGATGTATGGATGTTTGTTCACTAGTAAATTATAAGTTGAGTATAATAATATTTACCTATCTTTTACAATAATATCTTACTCATATTATAAATGTGAATGTTTGTGAGAACGTATGAATGTTTGTTATTCTTTAACGCAAAAAAGGCTGGACCAATTTAGTTGAAATTTGGTATGTAGATAGGTGATAACACATAGACTTTTTATCCCGATATTCCCGCGGGAACGAGACTTAAACGGGTGGTACCGCGGGGCGCAGCTAGTAGTTAGATGAACAGCGGCATAAATAATTTTGCAGAAGCGTGATGTACCAGACTACTTGTGCGGGAAGATAAGCTTCGAAATACTACAAGAGCCGGTCATCACTCCCAGCGGCATCACCTACGAGAAGAAAGATATCGAGGAGCATTTGGAGGTAATCTATACTCAGCGGCGTCGAAAACGCGCCTAGGGCGAGTTCACATTGCCTTGTGTAATGTATTCAAATTCAATTCAAAATATCTTTATTGTGGACACAGTTTGCGACACAAATATAAATGGGTAATAGTGGGTACAGCGTCCAACAATCGGCGGTCTTATCGCACACGGCGATTTCTTCCAGACAACCGGAAAGTAAAACTAAGGAGAAATGCTAGACACCAGTAAACGAAATTTAGCGCTTTGGCTATTCACTAGCCCCGATTCTCCTATGATGTTTCTTTACAAATTAGTAAAATACCAATCTGTGTACCAAAACTTATGGACAACACATTTAGTTGGTTTATTTTTCTCCTTATGCGATCGACTCGGTGAACACAGTATAGTTTGAAGTGAATCCTACTTACAACTGATGCATACGAAAAAATAAAATTATGCGCTTAGTCCATTGAAATGTTACAATTTGAGGACCGAGTATTGCATTTGTTAGAGGACGCAATTTTATTATTGGGACATGTGTGGGGGGTCAATAGAAGCTTAACCTCAAGTTTGTGGGGTCGCCACCCTTGTTTCCCGGCCGCCATCTTGAAAATAGTGGTGAACACGATATCTCAGAAACTATGCGTCTTACAAAAAACTTGTCAAGCTATCATTTGTAGTAAATTGTTTTGCCTACAAATATGTGTCTATAACTTTTTGCCCTAAATCAAATATTTAAGAAGTTATAAGCAAAAAAGTGGGAAATTCTTTCTATTTTCCTCTATCACTTCACGCAAAAACGGCTAGACCGATTTGGTTGAAATTTGGTTTGTAGATAGGTGATACCCTGGATTAACATATAGGCTACTTTTTATCCGGTTTAAGTTGTTGCGCCCTGCTGTTTCACCCGTGTAAGTCCCGTTCCCGCGGGAAAATCGGGATAAAAAGTAGCCTTTATGTTAATCCATGATATCACCTATCTACATACCAAATTTCAACTAAATCGGTCTAGCCGTTTTTGCGTGAAGTGATAGAGCAAAATAGAAAGATTTTCTCACTTTTTTGCTTATAACTTCTTAAATATTTGATTTAGGGCAAAAAGTTATAGACACATATTTGTAGGCAAAACAATTTACTACAAATGATAGCTTGACAAGTTTTTTGTAAGACGCATAGTTTCTGAGATATCGTGTTCACCACTATTTTCAAGATGGCGGCCGGGAAACAAGGGTGGCGACCCCACAAACTTGAGGTTAAGCTTCTATTGACCCCCCACACATGTCCCAATAATAAAATTGCGTCCTCTAACAAATGCAAAGCAAATGTAACATTTTAACGGACTAGCTGAGATGCGGCACATTTCATTATGACGCTGTAAATCAAAAGCATTTTTTTTTTTTCTAAATTTATCCTGTTTTAATTTCCACAGAGAGTCGGCCATTTTGATCCGGTGACAAGAGTGAAGCTAACAGCAAACCAGCTCATACCTAACTTCACTATGAAAGAGGTAGTCGACGCATTCCTGCAGGAAAATGAATGGGCACACGATTATTAAATAGTTTAAGACCACACGGCAATTGTTTTTGCAAACTTCTTACCTTGCTATGTGATTGTAATCAGTTTGTGGGTTACTTAATTTTGTTTTTAACTACCTATTGAAAATTATACTTAATGCAGGCTTAAAAGGCTGTTTTAGCTTTATCATAATTAGATTATAATATGATAAAAATGTATGAAAATTATCATATTATGATCTAAGCGTCAACTCACACCGAGCGAAGCGAAGCTTTCATTGTCATATGTGATTTTAAACTTTATGAATATTATAATGCATACTATTCAAGCGCTTTGAAGCTCTTGGCACCGCTTACTGTCTCTCGTCGTGTTTGAAGTTTGTCAAGCGTAAGATGATTTTGTTACGTAATTTATGGATTCGGTCTACCCGCGATAGAAGCTATGCAATAGCTTAAAATGATATGACAATTAAAGTGCGCGCCACTTCCTTCCATCTCGGTGTGAGTTGAGCCTAAAACGGTCTTTATTGCCAGCTTTTGCATATCGGTGCACGCCTCTTTCCTGTAGGGGAAATGGCATTACTGCGCGTTTCTATGGATGCTAAAACAATGTTATTTTGGTCTTTAGCGTGAAAGAAATAGAAGCTGTTACAGTTAACGATCATTCGCCGAAAAATAGTTGTACATCCATTTATTTTTTATTACTTGAGGTTATTATAACTATGTATATCAATCTATAGTTACCATATCACAGGATTTTTTGCAATTAAAGTTAACTCAAAGTTCATCATAAGCAGCGATGAAACTGACGTGATGATCGAGCTAATTATTTTTCGCGTCGGCTTGAACGTGGCTTTCACCCATTAAAATGTTTAATTTGATTCGGTGTTGTTAGATAGTGATTATGTCACGTTTAATATTTATGCTTTTTATTATCAATAAGTTAATTTCGAAAAGTTAATGCAGTGCATTTGTTATTTTGCTTACAAAAAGTTTACGACAGAAATATGGATCTAAAATATTAAATAAAAGTTGTATCTTAGACTTTTTACGTTAGATTATTAACTTATTTCAAAGTACGAGGAGGTTCTGTGCTTTAGGGACTGCCTCCACGGGCGAGTATATCGCGACGATTCCGTCGTCCTTTTATCGGGTAATTTAAGTGGTAAGGCGATTGTCATAAGAATTAAATTAACTTGTCAACGTCACTCGGAGTATCGTCGCTATAATATCGCCGTGTGGAGACAGCCCCTTAGGGTGCCTTTTGGATATATTAAATATCCAATCATGTTCCTATGAACATGATTGGTTGATATCGACGCACCCATAGCATAATATCGCTGATGAAAAGGCACTTTTACTGTATTTTGTTATTTCACCGAACTTATGCTTCAATAGCACCTATTTTTTGTTGCTTGTCTTACTACATTTGAGTGTTTTTTAACTTTGTCTTGTCTGGAGGACATTATAATAAAAAATATCTTTGTAATTATTGTACCTACTTTAAATCTGTGTTCGAAAATAGTTTTATTAGTTTTGTAAATTTCTATTTTATGTTGAGTAAGTACGCTCAGAATAACGTAAGTGTAATTTATATAGGTAATTAAGAGTCCAACTCAATTTAAGCTATATTATGACTTAGTATATTTACTACTTCGTTCATTGTTTCTTGTACATTATCGCATAATATTAGAGTGAGAGACAATAGAGTGCAAATGCGATCGTAGATTCTGTGCTTCAATTCTCATACATTTTTTCCTTAATATATTCATAATAATTATTCGTAATAGACACATGCTTAACACGCTTAGTTTGGGCCTTCAAATTAAGCACAAAACCAGGTTTTATTTAATATTGTACTAACTAAAGCTTTTTTAAAATGTAGGTAAATCTTATTCAAGTAGATTTTATTCTATATATTCTAACTAGGTACTGATATATTTTTCAAGATATTGTACCAGACGACACGGTAAATTATAGAATTTCAAATCAATGTTAGAATAAAATAAAACAGAATAATTTTATGTATAAGTAGATATTAGTGGCGTTTCTGACGCCGCTATAAAATAAACTAAACTAAACAAAGATGTTGTCGTCCCTTTCGATCGAACGATCTAAAAATAAAAAGAGATTTATTTCGATCGTTATGAAAGGGATCATCTTGAGTTAGATAAGTTTGAGTTTTTGCGGCGTCAGAATCGCCACTATTATAATATCGGTGTATAATAATATTATAAGCACAATTTTGAAAAACTTTCGCAACCAGAATAATATCAACTTATAGCCCATCCGCACTCACACAGAGACTATTCTTCGCGTTTTACTATCGCAGGAAATACCGACAAAAATGGGTACGAAGCGCGTATCGCTCAAGCCGCGCGCAATCCGCGGGCGAGTGAGGATAGTCTATTAGAAATGTGTTTTAAATATATTTAGGATTAAATGTGGCATAATCACAGATAATTGTTATTTATTGATGGAGTAGATTTGTCTAAATGTTTATATTGTTTGCAAGTATCTCGTATCTCGTAATAGCAATGTTTTAAGTTCATTTTATCAATACTTATTAATAGATTTATGAAACACGTATAGAATTCTTAGTAGTTGGGCAAGTGACAACTAAATGCAATCATTTTCGAAAGGTTGATTTATATTATTTAATATTGTGCATACTAGAGGTAGGTACCTAAAGGGTTTTAAAAGAAACGCAGTCTTTTTTTCTATTTAAATTGTAATTTCAAACAACTAGTTTATACTTGATATTATTCTGTCTGTATTTTTTTCTATTTGTCCATCTTTCACTTCAAAACGGAGCGACGAATTGACGTGATTTTTTCAGTGGTGGTAGTTGAATTGAAGGGATGGAGAGTGACATAGGAATCCGCGGGGCGCAGTTAGTTTCATATAAAAATCTGCCATTCAAAATCGATTTCATTTAGTTCTAGCTAGTTCTTTATATTTTGCTTCTATGTCCTTCAGAATCTTAGCCAAAAATTAACTATTTCTGTAAAAACTTGATTTATTGTACTAAAGTCGATATTGTATAAAAGAACCCTCTTTAAGTGTGATCCTTTGCTTTTAACGTGTTCCCAATACATTAAAGTGTTTAATATTAATTACATGGTCTGAATAAATGTCCTTTTCTAAACTTTTATCGTTTGATTCAGGAAAAGATTTAATGCGGCCCTAATATTGCGCTATCGCTTTGACAACCGTAGGTAGGTATAGTAAGGTGTGAGTTCGATTCTCACGCCAAAATGTTTTGTATGGCTAATCAGTACGGGGATTGTCTAATTTGTATGAAATTGCGAATTAAAAATAATAGTAGGTAATTCGCGAAAACAACTATGAAATAATGATGGTATGCAAGTTACTTGGGTTACATATTTGGCGTAAAATCTGACCGTTGTTTTCGCGGATTACTGTTATTTTTGATTCGCAACAGTTTGATACAAGCACAGATAAAATAATACTATGATTTTATCTGTGATACAAGTTAGTCGATAGGGGCGCTGGTGTATGTATTGTCGACCAAGAAATTGGGCTGAATATCATTTGCACGTACAAAACATCAAGGGCTATTTTCGCTTGGCAGATTAATAACTGCTACGTCAGAATCTGTCATTCATTTCCTTAGCGAATGTTACTGGGAGATGTCATCAAAAGTGGTAAACCAATTTCTTGGTCGCCTATACTACGGCGTAGCGTTTGTAGACGATAGCCTCTACGACGTAGGTATCGTAGAGGTTTTCATATTGTCAAAAATACAACAAACCAAACATACTCACAGTTATTTAGATCCGCCTGCGGCTTCGTTCAATTGGTACTTACCGATTAAAAAGTAGCGTATGTGTTATTCCATTTGTAAATCGATATAGGTGATATAATTCTAAGTTTTAGGCCCGTATTCAGAGACTATACCTACTCAAGCGTAAATCGTAATTTACTAAATTTTAGCCTACAACCCTCGAAAAAGGCACAATAACTCAAAAGGGTTCTTTGACTAGAAATCGCATTCAAATTGTGGTAGAATGAAAGTCCATTCGAAGTCGCAAGCACAAATTACAAAAAGTGTCTCCATCGTGCCAAGAAGTACAAACGAACATCTGTTGGCTTGGCACTGCATCTACTAACAATGGAACATTTTAAAAGAAATCTGGTTGCTACAGATTGACCAACAAAGCAGTTACATTGATATAATTTTAGCCTAATGATTATGTATCTTCTTGTTCTGGTAGTATTTGGATGGTTTAGTTAGGTGCTGGGCAAGCCTTTTCTTCGCTACTATGTATTGTACCTACTTTATATTATAAAGAAGAAATGCTGGTTTGTTTGACGGAGGTAATCTCCGAAACTACGCAGCCGATTTTAAAAATTCTTTCTTTAATGTGTAGAATGGAATGTCGGGATAGTTATAGGCTATATATCCCGGTAGTTTCATTAGTACACCCGTAAAAAGCCGGGACGAGCTGCTAGTCGATAGTAAATGTGCAAGGATGCTTATCTATGTAATCAACCTTTTTTTTTAGAAATGATAATAAGATTCTAAGCCTGTCCAAAGCGAAAGCGCTTTGGACATGCATTTTTTTCACATTGAACTCATAATTGTGTCGTACTGTACAATGCATCTGTTGCGCTTGGCATCCCTCCAGCCTTCTCAATTATACATTTACCCAGTAATGTATTGGACGCATTTCAATTCCAGTAATGTGTGGTATGAATAGGGGTATGAGCTTGTAGCGTTCTGTTTGTTTACGAATGTGTATAGATTTTAAGCTTCCAGTACAAAAGCTTTTATACTTAGTTCAAATTAATATGCATAAAGGAAGCTGAATTTCATTGTGTTTAGTGTTTATTCATAGAGTTGTTTATAAACAACAAAATAATTCATCATTTATATGTGGTTCTACAATAGGGCACAGAATGGTAAATAAAACCTACAGAATTTTATTCCTCTACGCCACACACAATAATGAATATATACCTATATATGAAGATATAAGTATGTGAAGAGATTGTCAGTGGCGTAGAGGAAACAATTTTGCCAAATAAAATTCCACCTACTACGCAGAAACGCCGAGTTATGATGTTTCTCTAAACCTACAGAAGGCCCAAAACATTTTTTTACATTTAAATTGAATAACGTCCACGGAAACGTGCTAAAGTTATATCTATAATAATATGTTTTGAATGAGTAGTATAGAATACCTCATTGAAACACGAAACAGACAACAGAAAGCCCACCAATTAAGAAATCAATAGATTAATATCTGTATTGTGTTCTTGTTTTCGGCCTAATCGGGTAATGGAGCGTTACCACAATACGTGGAGTGTCGTGTAGTATGTTCCAAAATATTGAATTTACCTTTATAAGCCTTTACCTTTATAAGAAGAGCTCGGCACGACACGAAGCTTACAATACGTTCTTTATATACAGTCGAAGATAAGCAATTCTGAGCGGTAACAACTTAGACGCTTCCGTGTTTCGGAGAGCACGTTAAAATTATCATTTTTAACGTGCCCTGCGTCTAAACGTCATCATTTTAACTAAAATTTACAATTTTACATACAAATGACCAAACAAGGCTTTCAATTTATATTCATTAATAATAAGGCAATATAATGGTATTGTGCGGTGCAGGAAGCCGATGCTCTAATTAATTTAGCGATTGCTCAGATGTAATGAGTTCGTTCGGAAACTTCTAAATTATTTAACAAAGCGATTTTACTTATTTTTAGTATAGTTATTTAAATGTGGCAAGTTATTGATGGTGTAATAAGAACCTTGTTTGATTGAACATAAATATCAATATGCGTTCTATTCACTTCCAGAAAATAAGTAGAATAATACTGTTATCAATATTTTTTACAATATTTCAATATGTTAAAGAAAACGATGCGATCACGTTTTCAATTTTCGTAGCATTTCGTAGCAAGTGCTACGTAGCTCGTAGCAGTTGAGACGTGGTAGTAGTGAAGAGAATTTCAACACAAACAGATACTTATTGTAAGCATTACAATGTAATGAGTAACTTATGAAATATAATACCACCTCCTTGTTTATTATTTGAAGTCGATAAAAAAAATGATCGATCTCAATGTTGATTGTCTTACGATGTTTTGGAGAGGTGTTAAGAATAATATAATTATTTATTAATTAGGTATAATGTTTAAATGTTTTCCAATCTTCGCTCGCATGTTTTCATATAAAATATATGTAGATATCGTTTGTAACGTCGAATCAATGCTGATAAGTGATAAAAGTTCTTGAAAGCTGTGAAGCCTCGCAGGCTGCAAGGACAACGCGCGCATGCGTACTACATACTTACTTGAGGCTGCGTGTTCATTGCGAGAAATGGCACATTCGCGGAACATGTATAGGATATTTTTGTTCCTTTTAAGAAAATGTTTGATCCTATAGCTATTTTGTTATAAATTATAATCGAGTCTGGTTTGTTTGTGCTAAGATAAAATTAATTACAACTTAGAGCTTGTTTTTATCAGATTTCTTCACCTCGTTCCACATTAGGTACGTAGGGTGGGTCGACTCAATATTGTTCTCGTTAATTTTACATGGTTTCTGAAACTATATTTTGGGTACATCTAATTTTTTTATCTTTTCTTGAAAAAAACTTGCATGATAAGCAATATATGACCTAAGTAGAGCGAGATCCTCTAATACAGGTATATTTTTACTTAAAAGAGGACTTTAACTGCATTGAACTTTATGTATGATTAAGTTAAAGAAATAAAATATTTGTCTTTGTACAAGCATTTAGTTGTAGCAAACTAGGAAGCGTGAGATTTCCGCGTGCGTTCATCAATGTGAGGAGCCGGCAGCGCCCTGCGCACAGTAGGTCAGGACGGGCGGGGTCCCAGCGAGGAGGGGGGTCCCAGCGGGAGGGGGGGAGGGGGGCGGCGGCGGTGCGATTCATGTTTACGGGGCTCGGCCGTCAGCTGTTCGCGACATGAATGTGCCGCGCCCGCGCCGCATCGATTGATTGATACCTGCGACCACGTGCGCCGCGCGGCAGTCTCGCCGCGACCGCCGGCTCGCGCGCACGTCGCGCACAGACATGTGACTCGCACCCGCTCATCAATGGACTGTCCGAGCTGATCCGCTCAACCCTCGCCCACCCCGTAAGTCCTCAGATCCTAAAGCATCATCGCGACTGCGCCGTGCGATGTTTACTCATTTTGTCTAAGCTTTTTCTTATCGATCCGACTTTCGGCCGGAATATTTGTAAAATTGTCTTTTGGTTTACGTAATCGATGGCTTTCGTTTGTTATTGGTTATCTTAGTTGACGAGACGGCGAGGCACGACCATCATTACATAAAACATCCGAAGCTGTCGGCGCGCCTATCCTTATTTATCGCACGCGGATTAATACATAAGTAGACGCACATGTACAGGCCGAGTGCTCAGCACGTTCCATTTCATTGGAATATGATGATAACAATTGAAAGACGGTTGCCAAAAACGAGGCAATGTTGGATCATTTAAAGGACGTATTTTATCATAAGGCACATTTTCTGGAGATTATCTCAGAGACGGCCGAGAAGCTAATCCTGTCGTAAAATATTTACGCTGAAAACAGTTTCATTGGAAAAAGTAGTTCATAATAGAGGTACTAAACAAGTTTGATTAATCATTTTCCTTTCTGAAACTGATTGATTTGACTGCGATGATTTATGAAAGTTACACTAACTAGCTTTTAAAGCAGTTTCGCTACATTTTCTTTTATTTGATACCAACTACTCAAATATTTTGATGAAACTATAGTGATACTTATAGCTATAGTGATACTTTGTATTGTGTTTTATTTTTATGGTTTTATTTAAATATTTACAGTGTACAATGAGCTACAATAGTATTGTTTATGTTTGTTTGTACAGTCAGCATTTAGAAATTGATGACTTTAAAAAGGGAGAGAACTATATTTAAATTAATTGTTGTTATCAGATGCTATTCATGGCAGTTTTAATCACCTTGATGAAATTAGTTTTAATATTGACACCATAGTTAAAATCTTTAAAATTCTCTTTGAACATTTTTATGCAATCATCAGTATTTATTATAAGGTTTGAGACCATTAAACTATCGTACACTATATCATGATTACCTATATCTATACAATGTTGTGCTCATTTTGCAAAGAACCATTTCTCAAGTTTAAGTCAAGTACAAAATGCACTGAGTTCAAGTTTGGACTAAGCTTGATATACTACCTCATTATGCATTCAGCAATATCACTATCGCGGGGCATATCTAGCTTCAAGTAGAAATTCTTGCAGTAAGTTGCAATTTTAAGTGCATATAAAGTAGACAAATACATTTTCAATGTTGTATTTCTTTTGAATGTATAATTAATGAATTTCAAATGAACAATCAGGAGATTCAATGATATTATGAGAATTAGGAAAGTTTAGTTTCAATTAACATTATAATGTTTTGAGTATGTTTTAAATTATATTTAACTAGCTGCGCCCCGCGGTTTCACCCGCGTAAGTCCCGTTCCCACGGGAATATCGGAATAAAAAGTAGCCTTAGTCACTCGCCATCCCTTCAACTATCACCACACAAAAATTCACGTCAATTCGTCGCCCGTTTTTGCCGTGAACGACGGACAAACAGACACACACACTTTCACGTTTATAATATTAGTATATATGGATTTCTTGTCAATATCGTGTAAAAAAAATTATTTTTTACCTGATAAAAAATTGTAAATATGGTACCATTTTGGTATCTTCCAAATTGTTATTTACCTTGTGCAAAAACATATATCTAAATCTGTGAATATTTATTTAAACTACAGATTTATCGAATAAATAGAAATATAATTAAAATAATGTAAATACGAGCCTTAAAAATACAGTGGTAAGGCGCAAACCCACCGCCACGCATTACCACAACAACTTAACATTTCTTTATCCAATAAGATCCTTAAAGAGCTTGATGCCCGTGCGTAGGCTCTGCACCTTTAGCGGTCGGCCCGCACTTTTCTAACGGTTCCTATAAACAACTAACGGATGGCCGTAGGACGTTTGCCATAGCAACGTTGTTATCTGTCAAAAAGCTTCAAACATTTTTATGATGTACTGTATCTAATAACGAACTAATGAACCTACGGATATCCGTACGTTAGTTGTAGCTTGTAGAGATTGAGCATATAAGACAAGGTGTAATATCCAAATTACACGAGGGGTGGTAGAAGCGAAGGTCGGCTTGACATTACGTTACTGTCTGCTCAATCGACCATCACAAAGTACAACATTAACTTTGACATTATCTTGGCGCATCTATATTTTGTTGGCTTTTGAAATTAGTCGAGTTGCTGTTATTACTTGTTTGTCCTAATTATAAAAAATGATAAATTTCTCTATAGTTAGTATTGTTGGGAAGAATAGGCCTTTAAGTATCTTTATAACACTTATAGAGGTTAGTCAGAAGCACGTCACAATTATTATGGGGCGTAATAGAACAAAATAGTTTTATTTTCAAAATCAATAATGACTATATCATCATTTTTAAACATTATCGTCTTAAATACTTATAGAAAAGGGGCTAATTTTAAATGTCTATGTCTTCTCAAAATTATTTGATATAGTTGTGATCATATTTCATTTTTATTGACTGACACTGAGGTGGTCAAAATAAGTGTTAAAAGTAAAATAAGATGGAGGACATTATACCAAACTTAAAATTTATTCGTAAAATTTTCCTGTACCTACAGTTGATTTACTATTCACAAAATGCTAGGTTAAATGGCATTTATTCTGTAATTTGACAGGCTCATGGGCGGTTTATTGTAACAATTAATTCGAGGAGGTTGTTAGTTGACAATATTATTTTACATTAGCTGACTGGGTTGGTCTCTTGACCTTTGGATCAGCTTGCCGATTCGAGACTGCTAGATATGATGAAAGTCAAACTTATTTTAATAAGAACTATAAATAAAATAAATCACCAGAAAGCACCAGCCACTTACGTATTTACAAAACTAAAATAAATATTTATATCGTGTTGCCAATTAAGAATATTTAAAACTTTTGAACAATTTTATTAATAACGGATATTCACTTTACTAGATTAATTTATTTATTGCATTGCAATTAGTAAAATTTTAGCATATTGGGACGAACTATATGCATAAATGTTCACCAAATTTTGCAAAACGAAAATCTAAATAAATCTAAAACTAAACGTTAATTGATACATTTTCATTAATTTGCGTATTAAGCTGTCTAATTGCCAGTCTCAATAACGTACGGTTCTTTTTAATAACATACCGAATCGCATGATCTCTAATGAAAGACCACTGGCTTCTCGGTTACCGTTTTAAGTTGCTGAATAATCGCCACGTTCCGGTTTACAGGCTTGGTCTGTAGAGAAGCCAATTTATTTTTCATTACTCATACGCGGAAAGTACGCACGAAGTTGCCTGATCATAGGGTTCAAAGTAGCATTTTCCGTCCCTAGGGAAAACAAGAACTTTCCTGCCCTAGGGCAGGAAAGTAAATAACTGTCAAATGTCAACTTCATTTTTGACATTTCTTTTGTGGCATGTCGATGCATGCTAAGTATTCAAGTTCTTCTAACTCATTCACTCATTCATTCTATTATGTCTCTCTAGCACGAATATGTGCTCCTTTAGCACAAATTTGTTCATCCTTGCATGAATTATGAAAAAAATACTGGTAGAATGGCACTAAATGTAGTAGTCAGTATTTTTTTTGTTGTTGTTTAGTCACATAACAGCAGTTGAAATGGAATAGCTGCGTTTCAGATTAAAAAAAAATACTGACAGAGCAATCATCTTTACTGCCTTCTCTATGGAAGAATGGCACTAAATGTAGTAGGCATTCTACCAGTATTTTTTTTTCATAATTCATGCAAAGATGAACAAATTTGTGCTAGTTAGTCAATTACTAGTCGATTTAAAAAAAAAGCGAGACAGCTAATTATTATTTTCGTGTGTGAAATTTTCATCATTTTTTGTTGTAATTTCCTAATATTCGTAATGAAAAGCAGAGTGCTTACCTCGGGGAAAAGGCTTTTCAATGCACTCGAACTATTATCGCACTCGCTGCCGCTCGCGCGATAAACCATCTCGTGCATAGAAAAATTGCCTTTGTCCCCTTGTATAGCAATCTACTATTGCGGTTCAGCTGACAACCATAATGTATGCACGCAGAGACCAAAATACAGCGGTTTTTTGAATGCAACATAAAGCAAGTAAACAAATTGTTTATCAGTCCGTTTGTAGCATGTGATGTATTTATTTCATTTGTTTTACCACAAAGCTGTTCCTGATGCAATATAAAATTAAACCACGAATGTTTTATTGTGCTGTTGATGTAAAGTACTGCGTTTTTGAAAAAAGAACATTACAATCCAATGAATACAATGAAATTAAAAAAAAACATATTCGTAGGTCAGACGCATAATAAATATTAGATTTAGTAAACATCTGCATCTTTCATATACACAAAAATACTAAAGAGTTTTATTGCTATAATGACTGAATGCTTGTTCCCGGGTAAGTGGGGTCAAACATTATTTTTTTGAATTTTACAACTCAGGCCTTTACATCTTTACTAGATGAATTATACAGCGTCAGGTGACAAGTGGAATGAATATTATGAGGATTTGACGACATCTTAGAAACTAGAACAGAAAATTTACTAACTTGACTAACCTCGAGCGTACAGCATTATCTATTCGTATCTTACAAAATTGAAGTCGGCTTAGCGATCTAGCTTCTTAAACTGAAAGATTTCTGTTTTATTTACTGCAGTATGAGAATAACGTCTAGAATAAAACAGGAATGCTTTACTTTGCCATTAAAATGTATGTAGTTGTTGAAAAGAAGTGGTTTACAGCCGGACGCTGGGTTTTCAATCTCTCTTGTGTCAAAGAGAACGCTTTAATTCCCCTCTTAAAAGGATCTACGTCGAGTTTCTTGCTTGTTCTTTTAAATAGGTCACTGTTTTGTTTAATATATTTCTTTCACTGTGAAAAAGTCTAATGCGGAATGTATTGCTGAAACTCTTCAAAACTTGTTTTTAGGGACCCAAAGTCAGTACGCCTGTCTGTCTGTCATAGATGAAGTATTTTGTTACCGCTATAACAAAAAAAATAACGCTAAAACAATAAAAAAATAACAACAAATGTTATTATTTATTATAAAAGATTTAAAGGCCTATATATATTATCTATATTTTTATTAGCCCTGGTTTAGAAAATATAATTTTGTAAAAAGTATTTTAGTTACGTATTTAATGCTACATTTCCTCCTAATTTGTATAAATTAGCCTCAGACAAACAACCCGGAGTGTATTCATTACAGCTCAGTTCCTGAACAATGGCTTTGAGACATGCATAGTGTTAATTACTTGCACCTAATGTAAAATATAGATAGGTATGTATGTATGAAGTGCAATTATATGCATGGGTTTTTCATGAAGATGTGACATGATGTCAATATTAATTCAAGCAGCGTTTTGGTAACCAGATGACTGATGTTTAAATATTTTTTTCATTCAATCATTATACATAGTTACTAATTTTGTTTTACAAGATTTGTATTACTTATTTTTTGTGGATTATCAATGTGTTACCTGGTAATAATTACTCAATTATTATTAAAATATGATGGTGCCAGCCTAGTTTCTTAGCGGAAATTAAATTTCTTTTATTAACAAAGCTAATAAACTACATTAAAACATAACATAGGTATAACCACACCTCTTATGTAGATACGCACTTCATTTCGCACCATTAAGTTTTGTTCATGTTTAAATTTCAATTGACCCGTGATATTGCAATTTCGTAGGATTTTCCCGGCTTGCCCTCCCGCACTGGGCGAGCCCACCGAGCGCAGGCTTAGCCGCTCTGATTCACCAATGTACCTTGATAACATTTATATACCTACTTGGATATATTCATCGCTTCGTGTTTTGTTACAAACTGGATTATTGAACACTTTTGTACTATTTTTTCCTGTCTTCAACGTTCTTCATAGCTTAGAATTATTATGATTATGTATTATTATATAGGTACGGACCGAGAAATAAAGGGTGCATTGAATTTTAAATCTTTCAAATGATTTGGGTTTTCCTAGGTTTTGTAGAATGAATCTTTAAGCAAAAAACTTAGGCAAAAAATCTAGATTTTTTCCAAAATCAGACAAAAATGAAACCAGTGTAATCTTTAATGAGTTGATGATATTTGGTTCGACTTAACAAATTCTATAAAACCTATAAGACGACCTCACTCGTTTGAGCCTCGAATCGCGACGCGAAGACAAGAGACCCTTATTTATTGGGTCAAGGGAATTCTTGATGAAACAAGAGCATTTCTGATCTTTTTTCTGATGATCAGCATTAATAAGGTCACAAAACAGTTTTTATATAAGTTGTTATAAGTTGTTAACTGACAAGCATTAATGACGATTAATAATCTAGAAAACTCATTTTAAAACACAAAATTCAATTCCATATTGAATTCAAGCCAATATTTTATCGGTTTGCCAACCGCTATTCGACACCAGAGACCGATAAGACCTGTAAACTCCAATCTATTACTGTGTAATACACTTTGCTCCTTGCATACCCGCTGCAACGCGGAATACGTGTCATGACCTATATCGACTAACCTAGGCTAGGCTATACTGGATGCAGGATAACTTCCTGAACTGAACGCTAGTCAATGATTCAGTGGAACTGAAACGCTATTTGAAATCAAATCAATCATTTATTTAAAAAGTAGGTACAATAATGGTTTTAGTTAATATAAATGAAGAAGTTCCAATACATTTCTTACCTTAACTTAACTCTGTTCACCGAGTCGATGAAATAGTTAAAAAAATAAACTCAAGTGATTGGCGTCGAAGCCGTCGAAAACGGGCCTAGGGCGAATTTACATTGCCTTTATGTAATGTATTCTATTATAATGGTTTCTTAACACGTTAGCAAAATATCAACCTATTTAACCCAAATTTATGCACAACACATTTGGTTTATTTTTCGATATAGGTACTCGGTGAACAAAGTATAGGCATGCAAATTTATAGTCTTAAAATGAAATTGGATCAAAGATCATTGACGTTTCACTATAGAATCAAAATATTTGTAAAAATATCTTGCCGCGCCGCCATCTTCTATTGAAAAGTGTGGTAGAATGGCGTATTTCAACGCGACTCAGGGCTAACACATGCAAATCCTAAAATCACGATAATCTTGTTTGGAGAGCGTTGTTGGACTCGACCTAACAAGTATTTTGGGCATAACACATCGCTTTACATACTTGTATTCAAATTGACTTGTTAGTACCTATGTAAGATGTTATACCTACACGTATTCGTCTTTCCTTTATATAAAAGGTAAAGTTAGTTACTGTTACGGCGAAACGATTATTTCCTAGCAAACTTCATCTAATGTTTTAGACGCTACAAAGTCAGGTTAATTTTACGTGAAATTGCTTTAGAATTTGTAAGAATACATAGTAAACAATATAGAGAAGCCGTTCTCGATATCTCTGTTGAAATATGGATGGTTGGCCACTAGAGGAAATATTAACTACCCTTTCGTTTTAATTTTCGTGTAGCCACGATATAGGACTTTAGGTGGCTTAAAAAAAGCCACTAAGAATCTTATATGGAACATCCTTAAATTTTTCTTTTAATTCAACTTACGAACCAAACTTTTTTAAAGATTGAAATCCACTGTACTCTCGGCTAAATCATTTTTATTTGTAACAAGTTTCGTTGAAACCAATATACACAATAATAAACTTCCTTACAAGAAAAAACCATTCTGTAAAACGCAAAATCTTCTTTCTTAAAGTCGAGTGATAAAATAAGTTCGAATTACGAATTCAGCATCCAGGTAGTTCCAAATTTGAAAACTGTTCCAAATTCCAAATTTGAAATATTTCGCCGAAAAGTTTCTTTGATTGTATAACCATTGAACATAGAATTGACAACCCTGGCCCACACCTGACTCTTCGCAAGCACATTCGGGAATAGTTTGGCAACACAGCTTGTGTGGCTTTATCTCTGTGTCAGCGAAAGGGAACAATATGTCGCTATATAATGTAGCTGCTTGTGCTATTTAATGTCTTTGAAAACTAGTAGGTATTTGTGAAGACGTAGTTAACAGTCATAAATACATTTTTTTTGTATAGACATCGTGCAATAGATAAAAAAACACCCAGACAAGGAACAAATATCTTCAGATCATGAAATATTTTGTCTCGCAGCGAGCAGATTTTGTTTTTAATCTGACTGTGGCTAACGCTCTTATTTCGATTTTCAAACAAGCTAATAACCAAACGAAGTAGAAATAACTTAAAACAAACTAATTTAAACTAAAAACTCGAACACAAAATGTCTTTATTCAATTAGGTTAAGTGCTACTTTGACAAGTCACGTCACAGTCACGTTCTTAAAACTAGGGGATTCTATTATTATATAACATTCTCCTACAAACTTTGCTATTCTAACATTCAATAATATCTCACATGAAACACGGCACTCAAAAGTTAGCTTGAAAATAAAAAATGTTGCTAACTTTTGCTCACTTGCCCGGCCTGAAGCTATTTTTGACAAGCTCAAAACGACTCAGGCGGAGTGCACACTTTACACCCTTGTTTTTGAAGGAGAAGTTGAATGCGCTCTTGTTCCCAGTGTGTAATTCTTGTTGGCTGGTTGTGCTGTTATTTTTTCTAAGGTTTGTTAAGGTTTTATGTAGTGGGGAATACTTTGAATGTCTTAGAAATTGCCAATTTTGAAACAGCTTAATTTAAATAAAGATAAAAAATGAGTTAGTAGTAGTAAGTTTTTACGCTATACGTTTTAACGCATGTATGACCTACAATTATTAAGTAAAAACTTTGTTAAATCTAATCAATTTTTAGTAAGTCTTTGCTTGGCACTATAGTAAAGTGAAGGAAACTTTTATTCTCCCATGACACTAGTCCTCTTTTTGGCTGATTAAACGCATATTTATGAATTAAAATTAATTTCGCTTTTAAATAGAGCTGCCTTATTTGCTAATCTAAAGTCGATTTTATTATCTGATATTTATTTTATAAGAAACAAATAAGAAACAGACAGAAACAAATTATCTTAATTGAATTCAGTTCATGTAAATAAATTGTAATAAATAACTACTACCGACTACCCCAAAACACAACAAAACACCCCAATCAAGGTAGCCTTCAAAGGGGTAATTTACGAAATGGACCGTCGATTGTTTTCGCATAACGCCCCGAATGAATCCATAACAAGTTGAGTGATGATTTGCAACTTATAAGCTTCCACTCAGGGCTAGAATGAGTACCTGGCTAGCCCAGGACTAGGTATACTTTTATATATAGCAACTAATGAAATTCTTACACATTATTCACTAGATTAAGTAGGTACTTTATATACCTTTATACCTAATTCTCATCGGTTTTAACATATAATTTTATCTAAAGATTAGAGACAGTTAATGTATACCTAGACTTCTTTACCACAAATAATGTCTGCTGTGCTGTACTGTGCTTTTATTTTAGAGATTAATCAACCTGAATAAATTAATAAGACGCTCAGGAAAACCTATAAGAATGTGTAGAAGCCGTCTATAAACACGGTCTATATTTCGTATCTTTTCATTAGTAGTAGAGAAACATCATAACATGTAGTGAGATGGCACACGAGTTAATAAGAAACAGAATGTTTTGCTCATAAGTTTTACTAATTCACAAGATTACAGATATTTTAATAAAATAACTTTACTTTCAAAACTTCTTTCACCTATGTGTGGAATGGACTTTCGAGATGGTTATATTTTATTTCGGTAGTTTCATTAGTACACCCGTGCAAAGGGATATGCTTCTAGTATCTACTGTATAAATACAACATGTCTAGCGGTAAACCAAGGCGAAATAATTACATGCAATTTGTGCATACGAGTTTGCATAAACACTTCTGAGACGCAAGTGAGAGCTTTATCAAGGCCTCGTTTGAGAACCAAATTCAAACCAAAATCAACCAAAATAAGGGTTATTTCTCTAGAATTTGAAGCAATTTCCATCGGTGTTGTATATTAGGGCATTTATTAACTGTGAAAACATTAGTACGTATGTATGTTTATTTATGTTTTCAAAAAGTAAATTAACCGACTGCAGCTTCAAACACATTACCTACCTACATCTCCCGTTAGACATCTTCAAAGAACGAGAAACTGCCTAAAAGATCTGAAAGAATAATATGTCTACCACCAGTCGTGATCAAATACAAAATATAATTATCATTATTGTAAATCGTCTCCATCCAAAGGATGTCTGGAAGAGATTGCTTTTAGCGATAAGGCCGCCCATTGTACATTTTACCTCGTTTTAATATTTTTTAATTATTAAAGATTTGAAGGTTTGCTATAAAGAGAATTTTCATTCATTCATTAAAAGGCTTAAAATTAGGGACTAAATCAACCATGTAAGACTTAGACCTAGTAAGAAGCATAAGACTACATTTTCTCATTGCTATCTTTGTACTCGTGTGTAGCGATGAGGGGAGCGAAGAGATATCATAACATGTGAATAGGTAAACAAAACTATTTCGCGTTTGCGCCCCAACTCTCCGAATTAGTAAGAACTGTTTGTTAGACTGTAATTGGAACATTGTATTTAGGTATCACACGCTCCACAATACACTCTAACAAATACCTACGGTACCAGGTATGAAAGCATTGTTGGTATATTGTAATAGAATCCACCTGCAAATATACTGGTGTTGTATAAAATAATATTTAAGTTAAATCAATGTTATATCAGAGTTTATAGAAATAATAAAACCTCTTTAGATTACCTTCATTTACCTATATATTTATATTCTTATGGTATTTGTATTCTAAACGAATTTAAAGTACGAAGACGTTACAATTTCTAATAAGATTTTATTTATGCTACTAAGTTTAGACTTCTACATCGGTACAGTTGTCAACAAAAGTAGATGTTTCTATCCTTTGAGAATATTTTGAGAGATTAGGTAATTATTATTGGCGGAGAAGAGATAATAAAGAGTCACAGAATAAAGATGGAAATAGAGTTAGCCATGAAAATCTGTTCATATAATATAATGGTAGAAAAGTGGAAAAATTGAAAATTTAAAAAAAAAAGTCTACTTAAAAAAAAGTCTACTATTGACAGAATTATCGATAAACATGTATAAAAACAAACAGCGACACATAGTTTTCTTTTTTGAAAATCCCCATGAGCTTTTCCCGTTGACAGTCCAGCTTTGCTCTGGAAGTAGACCACGGTAACCACAACCGCCCTCGATGCAAATTTTTCACGACCTTTGTTTTATTTTCGCAATGCATTTTCTCTATTTGGGTGTTACGTCACTGTGCCTATTCGAAAGCTCTCGGAATGTAGCTCGGTTGGACTTACGAGAATTTGTTTTATTGTTTCCCGAAAAACCTTTTTTGGTTTTATAAACCTTCTTACGGGCCACTGACTTTTGTAAATGGTAGAATGCTTGTATTACATCTTGGTATTTGTGAAAGGATTGTTAACAGCTTTAGACTAAAATAAATAAATATCCTTGGACAATCCACACAGCACCATCTAGTCCCAAGCTAAATAATTTAATGCTTGTGTAATAGTATGGTGGCTAGTGATAAATTTAAATATTTATCACTTTTTATGGTCATCCTCATCATAATAAACCATCATCATTCCGTAGTGCAGCTAGTTTTATGTAAAACCAACTACTAATAACAATTCCTACTAACCTAGAGCCAACGTTCTCATATTAGACTGAATATTTCAAGAATTAGCCTCTGGAGGCCAATAAATGTCGCACAGTTTTTTGTTTCGAAACTGACCTAGTGGCCTTGCTATAACCTTCATAAAACTGACTTATTGCCGGTAACAAAGTAGACGGCTACTTGACTGATGAAATATACAGCACGTCTAGTTTCTTGTACATCTCTCACTAGTACATTGAAAAATAAAAAATAAAAAATTGGAAAACATAATATACCTATTATTGCTAATACCTTATTGTGAAATAAAATTATGTCCTATTTTAAAAATAAAAAGTATGCATTTTCACAGTTTCTCACTAAAATATAGCCTCACGTGTAGTCACAAACTTTGCTCAGTTCGGAATGGAAGTTACAATTTCGAATGAACAGCGAAAATGTTAACTATTTCACAGGTAGGTGTCAAAATGATTAGGATTTCCTCGACCCACATAGTTGGCCGGCGCGCGGTTACCAACTTTTCTGCTGGGTTAATGGTATTTTATGAATTTACTCTCACTATATAAGCGATTTCAAAAAGAATCAGTTCTGTGTTCCACTGGTAGGTAAGTGTTATATATGTACGATTATTCTGTCAATAATGGACCAAAGTTAAAAAAATATTTTTTGTTAGACCCATTCAAAAATTAAGGGTCTAATGAGAATCTTCGGAGCTTTTAACAAAATGTACCTTGAGAGTGAAGAAAATCTCTCTCTTTTACAAAATTGATGAAAATTGTGCAAAATGAGTTTCAAACAATTGGCACTTGCCCACACATTGTATGCTGTACTTCTATACGTAACAGGTTGCATGTACATGGCCTCTTTTTTATGAAAAAAATATAACGCGCGGGGTAGTCGATTCTCTCCCCATTGTACAAAACAAACAGAGTCAAACTGATCATTATGAGGTAACGATTGAAATCCGGGCCCCTGCATGAGTGGCCCCACTCGGGGCTACCTACGCAGATAAAATGGCGGATTGCGACCGATCGGCGATCCGCTGCGACCGGAGAGACGAAGGGTGAGATGGGAGTCTGCGACCGTCTCGGCCATCACCAGCCAGTGACACCGAGACTCTTGTCTCGGCGAATGGATGCAATACATTGCCAGTAACTGTCGCGGTTTCGTCTCTTGTCTCTATTGCGATGTCGAACCGTTTTAGGTAGGCTATGATAAAGTAATAATTTGTGTATTTCATTAGCTATTTTCCGATAGTAGCTATCCCATCATGGATGGCCAGAGCAAAAAACCCCTTTGAAGGGGATATTTGCAGGCCATTTCTAGTTTAAGCAATCGATTTACCGTAGTTTAGTAGGTATACCCGTATACTTTCCTCAATAAGTATTTCAAATGTATGAGCATCTAGTGCATCGCTGCTCCTAGTTACTCGACTGAACTTATAATTTCATACATTTGAGTTACTTACCGACTTACCGAGTATCAAGCCTCAGCCTTTTTCATTCATTTTCATCATTTTTAAAGGGGTCCAAATTTTTTGGGAGTAGAGGGCCGATATGTGCACTAAAAAATTTGGACCCCTTTAAAATGATGGGGCCCCTAGATCGGAATCTTTTTCCTCAGTCCGGCCCTGTGAACAAACATAATATTTCGGCTTTTGTTGTGACAATAGAATGAATAAACGATGCGAAGTGTCTCCACACGCGCTTACTGTAATCCAGTGATATGCGGTAAGCGGTTTAGTACAGCCATTTAATATTTGGGCTTATGACTTTAATGGGAGCTCTATGAAAAATCTGCAAGTGCACTTGAATTATAGACATAGAGTAGTGTGTGATACAAATATTGTTTGAGTTTTTATTGAATATTCAAGATAGTTTTGTGTGGCGTTTATCGGTATTTTTATATGTTGAGCGGTCAATGTGGATAAACAGTGACAAATGGTGTTAAATATTAACAGTGATTAGTGGTTATAATATTGAAAATCAAGTAAATACGCTAAAGTGGAAAACATTATATTTTTCTGTTTATAACTAATTATTCGCATATTTTGGTGTATTACAATTTACAACGCCGTAAAAAAGTATCAGTGGATTTCAGCGTTTTGTAGTAAATCATTTGACGCGGTGTTTTAAATTGAATATAGCTGCGGGTGCCGAGAGCTGGGACAGAAATTAGATTTTCTGCCTTCAATAATGGTGAGTGAAAAAATAATTTATCGAGTTCGGAATCGACTTGTTTTGTGCGAGTAATCGATATACCTATTGTCAGTTTAGAATTATAAATATTCAATATAATTAAATAGAAGACAAGCTATAAAGTTGGTTAAATACCACTTATAAACACTGGTTTCGTAGATAACAATAAGGTAAAAAACGTATAACTAACTCATTATTATAATAACACTATTACTGATGTTGCTTTGTTTGTAGTAGGTAAATAAGCTACATTTTAGATATATTTTGAATCGATACTAAAAAAGTGGGTTTGATTTTATATGTATTTTTATATTAATTATTATCGTTCAATGTTTTCTAACTGAAATCTTAGTAGTAATTAAAAGTGAAGCAAATCCCAAGAAATGGTTTGAACAAACTATTCATAACTTTTTCTATAAAACAATGTCATAAATCGAATCAGTAGATAGTTCTATAGAGTTACGTAGCATAAAGAACATTTTACATATTACTTAATGTAACTAACGACCCGCCCCGGTTTCGCACGGGTTTTATAAATGTGATAAATAAAGAACCACTCGACAGATTATAAGCAAACGTCACATAAACAATCTGCTAATAAGAACGAATAAAGCCTAATAATTTGATTTGGATAGGTGAGCCTGTTCTTGAGTTATAAAATAACAACGAAAAGTCGCATTGATTTTTATATATATAGATATAGAAATGTAGATATTGACTGACATAGAAATAAAATTTCACAGTCATTGTTTTAATTAAATTCATTTTATCGTTAGTGCGATGGACAGAAGTACCGAGTACACTTTTTAATTTATTTAATAGCCTTTTCTTTCACATTGCTAGTAGAGCGGCGAGTCGGTACCGACATTTCCCTTGAGCCTAAAATGCATTCGCATTCACGGCTTATACAGTGAAGTCATTAAATATCTGGTCTTTACATTAAAATTATGGCCGAATTCTATAATCAACGTACGGATGTCCGTAGGTCTAATAATAGGAACGTGAAGAAAAGAACAAAAATAATGTATATCAGGACGACATTATTGGCACAAAAACGTTTCAAGTTCCTATTGTTCACATTTCAAAATATTCATTACCACAGAGTGTTTTTACAAGTTTTCAGGGACTAGGCATTGAAGTTCTTTTATAGATTGCTTGCCAAGCCACATAGAATCTAAAAACAACTCAATAAAGTTTATATGAAATTGAAAGCTGATTCGAAACTAGGCTCCGAATGATTACATTGCAGCAGAATTCGGAAGTTGCAACCTCTTTTGCCGCAACCACTTTCGGGTTGTGTAACCCAAAAAATATATGAAATTTTATTTTCGAAGCATAAAATTGAAATTAAAATGTGCGGTAAACTAGGGCTGTAAAATAAATCTCATGAAGTGCTGGATCGGGATTCGTTTTGCAAATATTATTAAATGTTAAAAAATACTGCAAAAATGTTGTGAAAAAAATTGAATTCAATTACGCGTTCATTTAATAACGTTTTGCCGTGAAAGACGGACAAACAGACACACAAATACACTTTCCCATTTAAAATATTAGTAGTTTGGATTTACAAAAAAATTACAGTGCAACTGAGGAAGTATTCCCATAGCACCAACTTTTTGAGCATCTATGAACTGATCAGTATTTTTACTTGGTGCTCACTCAAGTTGTTTATATTCTCAATTGAGCACCAAACCTAATTAAGCTCGCTTAAAAATGCATGCCATTTTTACGGACTTCCGTAAATTGTTCTCAGCCATAACTTCATAGGATCTGTGGAATAGATCAATCTACACGTTTTTCGGACTTTTTGTAACTGTGTTTCATTTAGTGAGTTTTGCAATGTTTCACAAAAAGCGAAATTAAACGTCTCAAAATCCGGCACGCGGTCATATTTTATCGGGGGAAAAGTCCTTGACCTAAGAGTCAGACCAAATGGCGAAATCGAAGCCTCCAACTTATAAACTCAGCCGAAAACATCCCTTATTGTGTTACGATAAGGTGCTTGGTGATATGTTTATTGTAAATCCTGTCTTATATGTCTGTTTACGACTTAGTTTGGGTTGTTACGTTGGCTTTAGACGTTTAGTATAGATTTACTTCTCTGTATAATTATTTGGATTGATAAAGACCGGTACATGATTAACCCCCACGGTAAATTGTTGTGGGAATACCAGGATCAAAAGTAACCTATGTGTTAATCCAGGAAATAAGCTATCCTATATTATATATACTCAAATTCATTCAAATCCGTTCAGCTGTTTGAAGTAGTTATAAACATACACACTAACACACACACACACACACAGTTAGGTACAAACTATAGGTAATAATATAGTGTGATAAATCAATGTCGTTAAAAATGACCGTTACTAATGAGAACTATAAATAAATAAATAATTACTCTTGGACATACGACACAGTAACAAGCTAATTTAGTAGTGTTATAATTTGTACCTACCGTTTTAGTTAATTTAGAACTAAAAACCGACGCCAAAAGCACGATTTATCCAAGCAAATGTTACTCCGCACCATCACTCTCCGATCGTAAAATAACAGTTTTGTTTTATTGAATACCATAAACTTGATAACCAAGGAAGACAAGGACCCTTGACTGGATTTGCAAGAGGCCCACGCTGGCTAAATCCAGCAAATTCAAATAAAAAAAAATATTTATTCAGTACGATTGCGATTGTTTAACGCCCGGCTTCTATTACAAACTTACGGATGTCCGTAGGTCCTTCACAATAGCAACTTTGTTTTTACAACATAAAATGTACGAAACTTTTTGACAGATAACAATGTTGCTATTACGAAAGTCCTACGGTAATCCGTAAGTTAGTTAGGTATGGCCAGGGGCAATACTACTTTGACATCTAAACTAGGGGGTTCTATTGTCTGTTCCAACGCGACTCTCTACCACCAAAGAAAAAAGCAGGCAAGAACCTGGTGGTGTGAGCCTAGCTTTTTTTTGTGGTCCAATCTTAATAGTATGCTCTGAGTTGAAGCATGTTCAGTTACAAGCGTTTTTGTCATCCAAATAATTAGAAATTCTGTAATACGCTTTTTTGAATATTACGTTTAATCTTTAACATGGAGCAGTCCCATGTTACCTTTAAGATCCAAGAGCAATGTGTTGTCAAAGCCAGATCCAAGGTGGTCTTTCTTCATTAATATTCTAAGTGACAGATTGCAAGCCCATCGCCGCCTATTAGAATAAAGCAATAAGCGCTTTATTATACTGTCCTTAATACCCTTAACGGCAGAACCCTTCATTTCACGATGTATCTATATCTCTAATCTATATTTATACAGGGTGACTTTTCATAGGATCAGTTTGGGGAAATCTGAACTTTTAACTAAAATAAAAAAAACATCTGCTTAATAAATCGAATCTAATATCTAATAAGCCTACTGAATCCACTGCTGGGCAAAGGCCTGCCTTCCCTTTTTCCATTAGCCGCGGTGTAGGGATTTTTAATAAAAGTAAGTCATTATATACCTAACAATAAACAATATTCTAAATATTATCGGAACAACTTCAATTAGGCCTAAGTGGCCCTGAAAAAAGATATATAAAATCTATCCAAGTATATATATACGTATATAGATACGTATGTATATGCTACATACGGACAGGTGATTATAGATTTTGTATAGTTGTATGTACTTTATGGTAATATAGTGGTATTGTTGGAAGGGTGGTTTCAGACCCATGAGTTTGATTCCAAGGTGAACCGTAATTATAGGACCGTTTTGGGGTGTCGTGAAATATGCGTAAATTTGAAATTCAAATAACTCAGGATACTTGTGGTCGTGTCATTTTAGTATCAGGTGAAGTGTAGCTTGTATTCAATTGACAAATTTTTATGAATAGGACAACTAAACTTTTGTAAACTAATTTCAGCAATTTCCTGCCATCTTAGGGTGGATTGGTGCATTTCTATACATTTATGTTTATGTCTGTTTACTCCGTAACGTCGTCAGTGTAATCGGTAGTGTGCAAAGAACAAAATATTTATTTATACATTATTCAATTCTGTGCGAAGAATATTTTTTCCTTGTACATTACTGGTAATGCGGTAATGTACGAGTAACAATAGAGAGACCTCGCAAGTACCCGCTCGCAAGTATACTTTGTAACCAAAGAAGGATTTCAAAAATCGATCTACTGTTGAAGGAATAATCGAAATTGTCGAACATTGGAACAGTCTAGAGTCTAGGTCTAGGTCTAGACTCTAGACCATATTATCTCTTTTTTGTTATAGTTTGTTCCTAACTGGATTCAGAGGAAAAATATATTAAAAGAAAGTAAAATAGATGGCATTTTCACTTTTGCACTTTCAAAACCTTTTGAAGAAAAACACCTGACGAAAAAGTACGGTTGTGTCATATTTTGTTCATTTTGTAGTCATAATAATGCTCTACTTATTAAATTATTATTGACAACACAAATATCTAATATCCACAGAAGTTAAAATATTTTTAATACAAAAGATAATAAACATGTAGTTCTCGTTGAAACTCGTAAACCGAAACTTTAAGCAACATTAGTGAGTATTTCAGTGAAGTAGAAGCGAAACTGCAGTCTTGAATCGTGTCGCAAGAGCACAACAGTAAAGCGGAGGCTTGGAGCGAGTTAATGCTATCTCGAGTCGTAAATCCAGGTCATTAGGACTCTGTGGATGGGCGTCTGCCGCTAGGGATGAGCGATGCTACATTTAATGAGTTTAACCGGATTAATGAATGAATAGTAAAATATATAAGTTTATATACTATTAAGTACGTTCTTTTTTGACAGATAAACACAATTTATCCTAATTTACGTTTCGTTAGGGCGTTAGTTACTCGCGGTTTAGCTTACTAACAGCCGGTTCATTCAGATTTGTTTCTAATTTGACACTTGTCACGTGATGTAGGTAATCATTGATTATTTTGATTTAGAGATGAGCTTTTGAGAAACTTGCAATAAGACGTCCTTGACAGATCATTAAAGTTAAGCAAAGTTCTGAGCGTTTACTTAATGGGTGACATATGACAGCTTTTACACTTCTTGACTGCTTTAGAAATTGGATGTTTTCTTCAGAATGCAATTAGATTTCCTATTTTTTTATGTCTCAGTAAACATAAATATTTTTTTAGGTTTCTCAGATTAAGAGCGTGTAAGCTATCTTGACCAACTCAAACATTAGATCGTGCTACGCAGAGTTGTCATTTTTGACGCACACTTCAATAATACTATAATTTTTGTAAAAGTGTGCGTGAGCTCGTGTCTAGAACGAATGGTATGAATGGTTTTGATACTTTATCTTATAAGTAATATATAATATGTAAGATCTGTGCTTAGAGAATTTAGCCAACGATCCGTGTTAGCCAAGTGGTTTAGTACTTATCTCTATTTTTGATCAGGTATCAATAAGACCCTCGAGATCCTGCCGAAACAAATGTTTCTTTTAATTTCTTTCTTGCGACTCTGTTAAGCATGTAATGTAAACATCTGCACAATGACATGTGAACGAACATAAGTAATAAATATGTATTTGGAGTCCAAATACTCCAAATTTTGGACATACCTAAGTAGGGTAGTTTTGACTACCCCTTAGACATTTGTTAAAAGTTTTGATAAAATTTAGCCATACAGTCGCTCATATTAAATTTCGTTTTGTTATATTTTGATTTTTTTTTATTTTTACACTTATACGTTTAGGTTGTTTGTTTCATCATCTTTCTTCTGCTCTTATCCCATACTAGGTGGGGTGGGCCCAACATGCTTAATCTTCCATTCATCTCTATCATTCGTAGTTGGCGAAGTTCACTCCTCTCACATTCATATCCTCTTTCACACAATCCATCCAGTTTTCCCTCGGCCTTCTTCTACTTGTATATCCATTATTGTCCATCCACATTTCACACTCATACTCATAACTTTCTTAGTGATATGACTTTCATCCGTCCTGAGGTCACGTAGACCATGCCATACTAAGCTATAGGCTAAAATTAGTAGTTAGTAGTTTAGGCATGCAAAATGGTCCTATCTCAGCATAATGCGGAAGCGTTCGTGGCGAAGCTTGCTAAGGCGTTCTTGATAGATCGTCGAAGTTAAGCAACGCTCTGCGCGGTCATTTCTTGGATGGGTGACCGCAAGTGGCAATATTATCTGAGCGCTTCCGTGCTTCGGAGGGCACGTTAAATTGTCGGTCCCGACTTTTAAAAAAATCGTTAAGCCATGACGGAGGCCTTTAGGCGGCCTAAAAACTCCGTCACCAGAGTTGGCCACTTGCTCATACGAAGGAAGGGAAGCATAATGCGGTTTATTGCGGGGGCAATACGCCGCGCTGGTGTTCTGATAGAACCGTTTTTGGAAATGCGGACATTGAAATCTTAGTTACAATCCTAAAGTCCAACAACAAACACTTAAATAAAAGGCAACCTACCAACATAATAAAGAGAAAAAAAAAGAAAATATTATTCTATGCAATCCAAAATAAGTAATCAATAAAAACAATAATTTGAAGTGTTTAGTTTATATTAAAGAAGAATAAAAAAATAATTATGGAACAATTATTATAGTTTTTTTTCTTACAAACTAAAAATTGACTATTATATTCAGTCTCAAATTACAAAATACTTCAAAAAAAATTATAGACATTTGTTGCAAACATCTTTTTTGTTCACCACACACAGACTTTTTGCATTTTGTACACGTCATCATAGACATTCTTTAATTTTTGGTGGTACATAGCCTACAGTAACGGCGAACTTTGGCAGGAGGTTACTCTTCAGCTTCTTAAGAAGCTTCTTCAATAGCCCGTGGCAGGATGTTCTCAATATTTTCTCTCAAACACTTTGATAAAGTAGGGATTTCCAATTTAGATCTCATCCATGGTGTACACAGTTAAATACTTCGTTTTTCCATATTATATTCTCTTCGGTTTAAGGGTTTTCTTGCTTAGATAAAACATTGTGTGTGTAAATAACACGTAGAGTACTTTCAAGTGTTGAGGTGTCGTCAGGAGGTGTTGAGGGGTCATCAAGAGATGTTGAGGCGTCATCCAGAGGTGTTGAGGTGTCGTCAGGAGGTGTTGAGGTGTTCAAGCTTTCATCAATGGCATCTTTTATGTACCTGTTTGTCGTCAGTATCACATTGAACAAGTATCGTCTTCACTTACGTGATCCTCCATTTCGCTGTCACTGCTATCATCTGGACCTTTCATCTTCTTGACTCAAAAAGGAATATATTTCTCTTTCGTCCATAATTTCTTCTGCTTCCTATGAAGTAAAGATGTTTTCAAAACAATAAAATTTACTTATAACAATAACCTAATTGTATACCTACATACTTTGTTTATGTGTAAATAAATAAAAAGTAACAGAAACGTAATCACACACAAATACATAAAAGTTTCACAGAGGATAAACATGCGCCTCTCGGGCGCAACGTATGGTCAGAGCAACCAAACTACGGTACTTACCGAATAGCAGCAGTCGTCCTTCGGCGGTGTTGGCTGAGACGACTGAGTTGGCTTGAAAGCACACGCGTGTACACGCGTTGGATGAAACAAAACAGCGCTATATTCGTTTCGCAGGTGCCTCTGGGGCGCACGTTATCTTTCTAGGGTCATACACATTTCAGTAGCATACACTCTCCTATCATCAGTCTACTTCATTGCCCAACATTCTGATCCATAGAACGCGACAGGTTATGGTCTTATAAATTTTCCCTTTAGATTTAAGGGGCATTCGGAGGTCACACGTCCCTGAGGTCTGTCGCCACTTTACCTATCCCACATTCAAAAGTTATGAAATTTCATACAATATGTATGGAGAAAAAAAAGTCAAAATTAAGTAAAAAATAGAACCTCAATTCATTAACATTATTATGCCCTACATGAATCTGAAAACTAAATTTTTCCAAGTCTTATAGTTTCTGAGATACAGTGGTGGGCAAAACGAGGGGGCAGATGGGGGCAAAACTAAAAACTTTTTTTTACTAATGCAAGCCTCCTCAATACAAATCCGTTTGAAAATATTACAAATTCTTTCAAATTTTTTATTTTGCCCTTAAAAAGTTTCGAAATTTCATACAAAATGTATGGAGAATAAAAAAAAGTCAAAATTAAAAAAAAAAAAGTACCACGTTTTATCAACTTTGTAATGCCTTACCTGAATCTGAAAACTAAAATTTTCCAAGTCTCCTAGTTTACGAGATACGCGTGGCGGCAAACTGAGGGAGGCAAATGGGGGCAAATCTTAAAACTTTTTTTTTTCATCCCAAAATCTCCTCTATACAAATCCGTTTAAAGCAATCAAAAATGTTACGTAGTTTCCGAGATCCATCAATGGGGCAAAAAAGGGGCAAAACAGGGGCAAAACACAAATATGATTTTTACTCCCCAGGATCTCCTCTATACGAATCTGTAAAAAAATATTTGCAGGTCTTGTAGTTTTTGAGATACACCAGGGGTGGGCAAAAAGGGGGCAAAAAATGGATAAAGTCGGATTTTTCCTTAACTCGCCAAACTACCCTCTATACGAATCTGTTAAAAAAATATTTGCAGGTCTTGTAGTTTTTGAGATACACCAGGGGTGGGCAAAAAGGGGGCAAAAAATGGGTAAAGTCGGATTTTTCCTTAACTCGCCAAACTACCCTCTATACGAATCTGTTAAAAAAATAAACCTTCCCATCCACCATCATAGAAAACAATTTATTACGCCAATGAGTGAGTGAGTGAGTGAGTGAGTGGTAATGCAGCATTGCAGTACGTCCCGGCTTCACTAATGAAACTACCGGAATAAAATATAGCCTACTAGCTACGCCCCGCGGTTTCACCCGCGTAAGTCCCGTTCCCGCGGGAATATCGGGATAAAAATGTCCCTGTCACTCTCCATCCCTTCAACTACCACCACACAAAAAATCACGTCAATTCGTCGCCCCGTTTTGCCGTGAAAGACGGACAAACAAACAGACACACAGACAGACACACACACTTTTCCTTTTATTATATTAGTAGGGATAAACATCCCGACAGTCCATTCTACACATCGGTGAAAGAATTTTTCAAATCGGATGACTAGTTAGTCGTAGATTACCTCCGTCAAACAAAAAACAAACAAACAAATTTTACCTCTTTATAATATATATACATATATGGTACAAGTATCAATACTAGTGTATCGCGCTTTGAGTTTTCTACGCTATCGATTTTGTTTGACAAGGCGGCGGAAAAAAGTGATACGTCCTCTCGCTGGGAGGACCCGGGATCGACTAATCGGAAGACGATCGCGCGGCCGGATATATAGTGGTTATAAAATAATCCTGTAAATTACTGGGTGCTCGAAATTGATTGAAAAAAAAACTGTACGTTTAGAAATACCTATATTTTCATCAAATGAATAAAACTCTTGTGTTTTTCTTCAAATACTAGTAAAAAATATGTGTTAAAGTGAAACGATTTTGTACTTTTTAAATATTGTTTTCATTACCTTTAGAGGCTATTTTTTTATTGTTTTGAGCTATAGTGTATTATGAGAATATATTTTCAGGTCCACAAACGCTTAAAATAAAACATTTTCTCACATTACAATAGTGATATCCCTTCTGAAAGACAGCTCTGACGCTCATTTTCGTAAAACGCTATGACGGGATTGACTTCTCCTTCAAAAACTATAATCAAATATTATGTTTTCTCTCTGCAGTGTATTATAATAAAGATTAATCTTTCTAAAACCTTAAAATTCTTTAAATAATCTGATCACATTATTGAGTTAGGGCTCTCGAAATACTGCTCAAATAAGCTAATGACGACTACACGTTCTTAACTCTGCATAGCTAGTTTCATCAACTTCTCATTTCAACAAAAATAAGTGTAAGCAATGGATTTAAAAAAAGCGATTTTTGAATTTATACAGTTTTAGCCACAACTGAAACCATGCCAAAAATATGTATATTCTTGGAATATAGTTATAACCTCGATCGTTTTTTCTTCCCTTCATCAACACCAAAATTTTCAGCATTCCGACTTTTTAAAGAGAGACTGACAACTCTAATCGCAGCTTACGAAGTACTCATCGTATGAAATACAACGTATTATGTTATCTACGACAACGTACTGGGATATAATAGGCATATACATATCTATACGAGCTTTTATGATAACACCGTTACTATCGATGTACCTTTGGTATTTTTTACCCATTTTTAAGTTACAAAATATCCTTTTTTAATACAGACTAGTCTGTCATCTAACTATTTATAAAAATATTTCTTTGTTGTAGTATACATATAATTATTATTTCCTTTTAAATTTAATTATTATGACATCGTACAAGTAATCTCTTGCATAATCAAATCATATGATAAAATTATCACTAGATAGTTGTTTTATTTAATAATCACTTGGGACTAAAGGGAAAACGGAGTAAGTCAAAAAGGGAAATTAAGCACTCGTGGAAAAGAAAGGTGTGAGCCTACGACGCACTAATTGGTGGCATACACGGGATCCGATAGAGGCATCTTTAGTCACAGAAAATGTACAACAGAACAACAACTTTAGGTACTTAGACTAAAAGTAAATGTTTTAAGTTTATTTCAAACTAACTGCGCCACGCGTTGAATAGTTTCCATTTGCGTGGGAATTCCAGGATCAAAGAAATATACTTAATATTACAAACAGGTACCTTATGTTGGTTTGTTTGTTTGTGTGTTTGTTTGTTTGATGGAGGTAATCTCCGAAACTACTTGGCCGATTTCAAAAATTCTTTCACCAATGTGTTGAGTGGACTATGGGGATAGTTGTTTTCTATATTTTATCCAGGTAGTTGCATTAGCACCGTGCAAAGCCGGGACGTGCTGCTAGTATACTACTTAGAAAATTATGTTTTTATAAGTTTACCTTCTGTATATTTACACTGTGTCTACCACACTAACGAACGGATATGCTCTTTCAACTGGTGGGTGACTCATTTTCATTTCAATTATATCCAATGACGTCACGTTATTTGAAAAGTCCTTATTTAATTAAAGCTTTTTATTCATACACTTACGTTTTCTGTGTTCAATAATTGTGTTATTTTACAAAGTTTTATAAAAATTTTATGCTAGTTCGACTTTATTTTATGCTAGTTGTTAATTAAAGTAAGAAGGTACCGTACACACAGCTTTCATGGACAGTTTGAATAAGTATTTACGAATGAATCGCCACAGTAACATTGTTATCTGTTAAAAAAATCGTAAGTAGGTACCAATCTTTGAAGAAAAATGATACTAAGTACAGAATTATTATAACAGTATTGCAGATACCAATTCCCACCTCCTAAGACTCAGTGTACCTACAGTTTGTTCCTAACCAAACAAAGTGGCCATGTATGTACTCGTAAGATTATCGAAAATGACGGAAATCATTCATAAAATTAATAAAGCAAGAATTGATTAGAATTCAAGATTAATTAATTACGACAAATGAATTATGAATTTCACACTTCGTAACAATAGTGCCACTTGACAGGTTATTATACTCAGTTTGAATCTTAATAGGTATCTTTATTACTCGTATAGGTATTACCCTATTTTTGGCAGCTGGACAAATATTAGGAGTCAAACCAAACATTTCTTCAACAAACATGTAAATTCATGTAAACTACTTCCCACAACAGAGAAGGGAAACAGGAAAAACAAACCACTCATTTGGTTAAATGCTATGCTACATAGCATTGCATGAACCAGCGACTGCGACTTGGTGTGCTTTTTATCTGCCCCTTTACTCTAAAAACCAAAACCGATGCATCGCTCCAATGCAGGTCAGCTTATGTTGGTGAATACTGAATTCGGAAGACTAAAACGCTTTATTATTTACTCACGTCTTGTAGGTAGGTACATGTTACAATCATGATATTTCATGTTCATAATTGCAGGTTCAGTAACTATTTACTATCAAATAGCTTTACTGAAGTTTGCGTGCAAGTATCTCACCCCGACGCTAACATGGCGCTTTCCGACGGTGTAGTGAAAGTGACACTTGGCATCGCATGCCTCCGGCTCACCTCGTAACTGAAGCCTCATTTACACCGAAAGAAGCTTGAAAGCAGGTTGCCTAAAAATACCAGTAAGCTGGTTGCCTGAAAGCAGGCTTTGTGATAATCATCGCTAATTAACATACATCAAGAAGCAGTTCATTTTCTAGGCATTTTTAGAACCTTGAGGGGGGAAGTTATTTAGAAAGAAAGAAAGAAATAAAGAAAGAACAATATGTTTATTTCGTAGGACCTCAAGGATCGCCTGTTTCAAAACAACTCCCTACACCAGGGAAAGAATATAATAGTAATAAATATTCTTCCAATCCAATGACAGTTAGCTGTTCGTTGGTGTTGTTTTTCAAATAAGATTACTTTGTTTGATTAATCAGATGTTGTAAATAAAATGAAAATGAAATAATAGGATCACAACTGTAAAACCAGAGGCGGTCAATTTTGAGACTGAGATCCTAAAAAGATGTAAATTGGTAGTCAGAGGTGTATACCTCTGGCTACCAATTTACATTCGAGGTGTTCCTTGAGGCTCACCTATTTTTCACACTTCCGCAAAACACATCATCTTTGTACTTATTTACACATTTTACATTGTAATTTATTTATACTTAGTCTAAAAACATTATTTTCCCATTCATTTGTAACTTTGGATACTAAGCCTTTTCCTTTTAATTTAGTAAATATTATTAATGATAATTAAATAAATCAGTTTGTTGCACGCAAGAACGAATTCGCTGTTTTACAATAAATAAGTTAACCTATTTAACCGGTAAGAAGGTTAATAGGCGCGTGTAACCCGTTTTCTGTGTAAATGAGGTCTAGGTCGACCTCGGGCCTAGACATGGGCGTGTTTGGGTGGGGTTGCGATACTGAGCTAAGCGGATCAAGCTAGTAAAAATTCAGTGAATCCCATTCCTGCTCTTTGGTACAACGTTGTTTTCTAAAGCTTGGGATTCTATTACCACTAGGAGATAAGGATATTGAACTGCATCAGATGGGCATAGTTACTTGTTTTGAATAAATGGATACTACACAGTGGTTAGGTGTTGAACTTTTATTTAGAAATTGTATTTTGATTACCATTGGTTAAAAATCTTATGAAAGTTTTTATACTTTCTTAGCAAAGTTGGGCACATTCATTAAAATGTTATCTGGGAAGGATGTTATTGTTGTAGCTATATAATTAACATATATTTAAAATTTATCAAAGACAAATTGTTTAATATTTCATTTAGTTATATTATACAAATCAAAAGAACATCACGTTTTTAATTTATTTTAGAATTAAAAAAAGGAACGGACCTTAGTAGATTTTGAGGTCCCTTAGAATAAGAAATGGGTCCTTATCGCTGAAGACAGAGTGAAAAAGAAACGAGAGGCAACCCTGCAGAGATTCAACAATGAAATAATAGAGTTGATTATTTCAACTAAATACTAGGTGTTTCTTGAAAGCAACAATTAATAAGAAAGGGTTTATGTTTATCAGTGGGAATCCTACGCCGCATGCTACGACCTCGGGGCCGTGGGTGTGTTAAAGATTGTTCATAAGCTGAGCGGGTAGAGGAGCGGATTTTAAATTATCATTAAAAAAAACTTAGCTTTGGCCCCAGAAAAAACTGGCCTTACGGGGCCAGTTGATCTAATGCAATTCTTTAGTCAACTATAATGGCGATTCTGACGTCGCCAGAACTTAAACTAAACTAACTAAATATGTTGCCATCCCTTTCTTTACGATCGAAATAAAAAGGATGGCATCATCTTTGTTTAGTTTAGTTTATGTTTTGACGACATCCAAATCGCTCCTTAGTTCTCTTTGAACAAAAAACATAATTTTCATTATAGTCATTGTAACGTGGTATGGCGTAAGTAGTGAGTTCATGAATTTTATCAAAAAGTATAGGACTAAAATAACTGTTCATAACCAAAAGTTAAATGCATAATAATTAATATTCAACAACATCCCTTCTATTTATTGTTTAACAAACATATGCATAACTTTCTGCAATGTATTTATGATAGAAATACATCGCTTCAATCGGAATTGGTAACCACAGTCAACTGGATTGAATTCCTCATCGATAGTGTATCAAAGCACATCAAAGGTTTGCCAAAGGTAACTTTGTGGAACCGAGCAATATCATATTCTGACGAGTAATAATTCTGACTAGAATCTGTAGGTATATATGTTTATATTATTGTAAACATTCCTTATTATTTTCTTTTAAATGTGTGAGTTAATGATTGTGATAAAATCCATTTTACTAGTTCTTTATTTTGATTGGGTAAATTATTTTAACTTGATGTATTCGAACTACTAAAAATGTTATAATTATTCATTATATTCAGTCTTTTTCTTTCTAGTGTGATCAATGAACAAAATAGTGGTGTATATTCATATTTTTAAACAATTGAGAAAAGACAGAAGGAATAAAACTAAGAATAAATAATTATATTATCAAAGGTAGAGAATAAAATGAACAAAGAATGATCGTCATTACGTCAACTCTGTAGTAGCGTGGATGCTTTACTGTAGCAAATAGAGACCAGTTGCACCGTTAAATAATCGATGGTTACGTTATGGTTACCGTTGAAACATAGTTAAGGCGTATGTTCTAAGTATCGTTGGTAGATATTTGGAAAAAGCTCATGAAAAAAAATGAAATATTATCACGACTGTATCCCAGGGAGCGGTAGACATTTCTTTCAGATCTTTATGTAATTCTTTAGATCCTGCACAATATTTGAAGTTTTGTATGAATAAGTACATTATCCTATCTTATATAAATGGTTAATATGAGACTAAAAGTGTGCATAATAGTACATAATATAATTAATAAAGCTAAAGTTTAGTATTGAGAAAATTTTCATAGTTTACAAAAATCAACAATTGAAGTGACACGAATTTTTACATAATAATTCAATGACAAGCATCGCTCACTGTTTTTTGCACTTAATTCACAATAAAATTATTTGTATAGCGCATTTATTTGCAATAACTCTCATTTAAATAGCAGCTGTGACAGAACCAGGTAGTATCGCACCTTTGAACGGCCGGTTAAAACGTTGGTGGATATGAAATAGGGATGCATTGGAGCACATATCGCTAGCGGGACAGTCATTGGCTTCGTTAGACATCCCGCTTCACGTGGTCCTTTCACGGCCTAGTTCAGTTTCTTGCTTTTCATAGATGAGTGTTGTTTTGTGAAAGATGGTAGTTTGATATTGTAGGTATAACTTTTGCTATAGTATTTTGCTAAATATATTTCACATGTGCAGTTTGAGGTGTTCGTTAAGTTTATATTAAAATAGATGAGATGCACTGTTTTAAACTTCATGTTATTTATTTAATTACTGAGGTTTCATGTTTTTTTATAGATATTTCAGCTTTTAATTTTGACAGTTGTGATATTTATTTATTATTTGAATTATATTTGAACATGAGTTAAAATAAATATCCGATATTGAAAGTAACGACTAAAATTCACACTTCTCTCACGCAAACTAAAGCTAAAATTGTTCGACTCGCTTTGCTGCCCGCTTCGCTCGCCACCTCGCTCTATCTGAACGAATGCAGGGGTGCCAACCGTGTGGAGCGTGTAATTGTCGGTAATGGGCGGGTGTAGGGCTCGCTTTATTAGGCCCCGGCCAGATGTGCGGCCCACCCGTTTAGTGACGTGTTGAAATAGCCTTTGATTTTTCAAGTTTGATTTTCGGACCTTTTCACAAGCTTCGTGATCGGATTTTTAAGAGTAGATTGATTCGCTAAAAGGTTGATCGGTACGAAAGGTTGGCTAAGATTTTAGTTAGTAGACGTGGTTAGTATATGTGGTATAGTATAGTTGATAAATAAGCACTTTTGTAACTCAAATACTTACTTTTGTCATGTTCAGCTGAAATGTGATTAAGATACGAAAGACGCATGTCCGAAGAACTCTTGGTAAAATCAACAACAAGATGTGAAATCAAGCGATGGTAGACGCGTAAGACTAGTAAGTATAAAGGATTGGCTGATAGGCTACCTGCATAATTTAGGACCTAGATCAATATCATTAGAGAAAAAAGTTCTAGCACTATAGTGAGAAATATTGCCTTGTAAATATAATCCCGAACAAGATCGATGTACCCTTGGGAAAACCCCAGAGATATTCTGTTCCAAATATTTTAAAACCTTAAATCAATATTTTCGTGAGTTGTACAAGACATTAGAGAGACACGCCCGCGAGGATGATCATACTAATTACCCAGATACGATTCTCCGGAAGAATAGAAACTTTATAGGTATATCTAAATCGACAAATTTATACGTGAGTAATTTCTATGTAAAACTCACGATAGTTATATGGATTGTACAGGGTTTAAACTAATCTGAAAATTAGTGAAGTAATTTTGTATGAGCTAGTAGCCAACTCTAGTAACGGAGTTTTAGGAAGCCTGAAAGCTTATCTTAGCATCATGGCTTATTAACTTTTAAAGTGACCAATATAAAATGTATTTTAAAATAACTTACATGCCAAAAACTTGTAGACTTACCTAATTTGAATAAACCATAAAAGTTACATTACTGGACCCCACGGTCATTACTTTAAATTGTAATTATTCTGTCAGGAAGTAGGTTATTTGCAAAGCATGCATTAAACATAATACACGCATAGATGTGCAACTCTGATTTAAATAACTTCTATAAAATAATTAAAAAATTATTGTTCAAATAGAAATCCATCGAAAAGACCATTTTTCAAACGTTTCGAAGCTGAGCTGTGACTACGGTAGATCAATGTCTCATTTCAAATTATTTGAAACATTTTAATTTTTGATCATCAGTAAACAAGATAATATTCTTCTCAAAGGCTTTTCATTGTAAATTATTGTTGCACTTTTCTAATCCACAACCTGTCTTTTATCGCAACTATCTTCTCACAAAATAGGCTACTACCAAGGAAAATTCATTGTATTAAATAAATAAAAAGAAATTAAAATTATTTAAGTACTGTGTTTTATAAATTATATGAACGGGTATTTATCACGTCACCTTTTTAATTATTTATCCCAATGTTTCGAACGGATTGCACCGCACGTGGTCCGCCGTGATAAATACCCGTTCATATAATTTATAAAATGTGTTCTGACTTCTGATCACGTAAGTTTAATTAACTGTGGTCAGGAGTTTCATTTCTACGCAGTATTTAGTTTCTCCCCTACCAGGTCGCATGTCAGGCCGGTATGTGGGTAGGTACTCAGATGTCATCAGTTCGTCGGTAAAGTAAGTTTGCAACTCCCTTATAAAATCTACATAATTGCACACTTATATAACTTGTGTAAGGGAATTGTATGCGTGTCGTGGTTTTACTTGTGCCTAATTAGGATAATGATGTATAACATTTACGTAAAATTTAGTGAGTGTTACATTAAAAAACTTATGTATTAGGGCATAACCTGTTTTATATTAGAACATACATTCGTAAGTAGGATTTTGCCTATATACAAAACCGAAATGAATTATTTATTTAACAGTAGCTGACAAATTAGTGAAAAATGTACACTACCTATTGCTTTTCTAGCAATAGTGTAAATTTTTCAGTTTTTAGTGTATTTTTTTAGCTTATAAAAAAGTTTTACTCTCTGAGGCAGTGATTCAATTGCTACACTTCTACGAAGTGTCGTAGAGGTTCGTAGCAGGCTACGAAACTGCTACGCCCATAACTATAATTATAATAAAAAAACGATATGGATATTAAAAAAAACTAACTTTAAAATACTAAATTTCCTCTCTCTAAATAAACATTTGTAGTACCAACTAAATTGTTCTGAAACAGATTTAAAATACCTCTTGTAAATCAGCGCCTCGCGCCATCTGTCGGCCGTCGCGTAAGTTAATTTGAACGGGACTTAGCTCAGCTCCTCTCGAAGCTAGGTCTCGCATCTACCTATTTCAGTTTCTGTGAAGTCAATTCATTATTTTCTGCATTTCCGAGGCAAAGGATTATATTGCGTAGAGAAAATATTAAGACTCAAAGAGTAATGAATGAGTATATTTTTCAAGAAAAAGAAAACAACTCTTTTGATTATACAACAATCTTGAAATACGTTTTTATTTTGTTTAAGTTTGCATTTAGGATCTTATGGAAATGAATAAAAATGTACCTTCAGTGGTATAGAATTCTACTAATAATTTCTTTTTGACCACCTCTGTGGTGCAATGGGCGAAAATCCGCCTGAGACGCAGAGGTTGCGGGTGAGATTGCCCCTGCGGGACAATTGTTTGCATGAGCTGCACTTATTTGTCTCGAGTTTGTGTGTTATCTAAGTATATTACGTATGTATTTACATAACATGTGTGTGTTAAAAATTAGCCCATGTAAAATTAAAAGTAGCAAACTATTATACTAACTACTTTATAAGGAAGCTGCTTCGCTCATTTATAAACTAACTCATTCAGATGTTTAATTACAAGTGTTTGTATTTTGAAATTAAAACCGTACATAAAACGAACAGACCATTAAACATAGCTCAAGCCGAAATCCAGCAAACAGTCACAACACGTAAATCAATGAAGAACAGGAGGGCATTGTCGACAGTCGATAGCTACAAACAATTATACTATGAAGCTTATGCTCCTGCAATACGGTTGAAAATAATTCAGTATTCAGGGTGAGTTATACTGTCGATAGTACTTTGTTAACACCACCCTTGATAGATGATTTTTGTTGTTTACGAAGCTTTATTAGGCCCGGCAATTTGAGCTGAAAATTAGAGTTTGGGGTTGACCGAACTCAGGAAATATTTTGACCTGTTACAAATTGGTTTAATGAGTAGTATTATACAATAGTATGTACTCTTCTATTCTCAGTTTTAGTAATGAAGTTTATTACACGCTAAAAAATACTGAACGGCTTTGGCAGAAACTTAACATATTGCCTCCTGACGCTGTGTATAATTCGTTCCTAAAGGTAAGGGCCTAACTTTTTTGGCATAGCAATACCCTTAAGATTTTCCTCAAAATGTATCAACAGCCGATGTCAGGAGTCACTAGTTGCGTCCCGTCAGTTAGTCCATCAATCATTGTATCTGCCTGAATCTGTGCGTAACTGAAAATCAATCCTATTTCACTTAGTTACGGACTCGGAATTACTTACGGACAGTCTCAGTTACGGAAAGTAAAGTAAAGTAAAAATGCTACTTAGACACATTTTTAGGAATAACAAACGATTCAATATAAAGAAGCAAAGAGTCAATACATTCCCCAATGTGCTACGACTTCAGAAAAGGATGATATACTACCGATCTCATTCCATAATTTATTGCCTTTTATTTATTGTTTCTGGGAGATTCAGTTTATCAGTTGGTATCTCCAAGGCTGTATATTTCTACTCATAGAACAGTATCTACTAAAACTATCTTTAACTCAAAAACAAGTTCTTAACCTTGGCTTCGGTAGACGATATTCAAAAAATCTAAACGGAATCAGGATTATAGTACATATAAATCTATTTTAAGTATCTTATCTATGTTTTAAAGATAAAAAAATCTTCCTGTTTCACGTTTTTTTAGAGTCAGGGCGTCTGTTAAAAACAAATTTGGTACATGTCCATTAATGTCAATTAGATAAAAATTTAATGCACGTATAAAAATATTTATAATAATTAACATCAACGTTATCATAATAATTGATGGAGTCATCTTTCTTCTTACATACCTCCATCAATTTTACAAACTACAAGTACAAACCTAAACAACAAATCGCTACTTCATTGGAAGTCCAATCACATCACGACACAAACCCTTAAATAAAATCATTACAACAATAAAAGCCCTCTTGTTTAACCCCTAATACGCATTCGACCGTCTTTAAATATTAACATTATACCAACCTGTTGGGTTGTATCAGGTCATTCGGACCCATATTTGATCCTTTCCCAGTGAATACATTAACCACAGATTTCGTTATGGATATCACCGCATTTGTAAATGGATATTTATTTAAATTAAGTTTTGAACAAGACACAAATAGGATTACTCGGGACTGGGCTTATGTAATGAACAAACATTTTTGGATTATTATTTTAAGATTGTTACCGAATGGGACCCTAATTCTAATAACAAAATCTAAGTTGAATCGTAGTCGAAACAAATACAGTTGTTTACAACTCGATTAAAACAAATATCCCTAAACAGTCGATTCTAATATTATTAGATGATCGGTCACCGAATACTCAGACGCTTATTCAATATTTAAGGCCGTAATAAGGGCGTTCTTTCTTAATGAACTTTGACAGATTTGTATAGATAAAACGAATGTCAAATTAAGTATATATAACACCACTTACTTTAATTAGCATGGAATTGGCTACTCTGGCTAATCAAATTTAAAAGATAAAAGTTAAAAGCCAGTTCTTAACAGGTTCACAGTCCAAGCCAAATCATAAGATATGTCCCCCAAGTCCAAGTAGGTTTTTGTGATATTTGTGTCAGTTTAGATCTCAGGGGATATTTAATGTATAAATATAAATAAAAATAACAGCCCATGTGTTTTTTTTATTACAGCCCACATACGGGCTGTGGACTTATAAGGACTATTTTTTACCGCTGGTTGTATAAGTCCCACAGCCCATGATATGGGCTGTTATTTTTTTCCGATTATTCTTGTGTTTTTTATTTGTTTTTTTAATTAAAACGTTAACACATCCTAAAAATATTTATAGAACTATCCTTCGATGTATTTTTCTACTCTGGCAATACTTCAAATGTCACTGTCTGTAGTGTCAATGTCAAACATCAATCAAAATCATATGGTTTTTGTTTGTCGGTTAGAACTTTTGTTGTATTTGGTCAAGGTTATAACTTCTGTTGTATTTGGTCAAGTTTATAGTTGTTGTTATTTTTTATTTATAATGAGTCGTCCAAAGTACACGGACGAGCAGTTGCGGAAACTTTTAGAAAGTAGTGACTGCGAAGAAGAAAAGTCCTCGAGTTCGGATGAGGACAGTAGTGTAGACGAAACGGAAATTTGTCAGGAAATTTTTCAAAACGAAAATTGGTCAGGTCAACATGATGTCTTGGAAAATCGTGTCCGCTTATGCGTTGGAAATGAAGAGCCGATTGAATATGATAATGATGATAGTGTAGCTGATCCGGACTTTGTGCCAAATTCGCCGGAATCAGATGTAAGTTACAATGACATTACTAGACCAGTGATTAGGCGCAGACCCAGTATTGGCGCTTCTGTGACTCGTCGAAATATTTTCTCCCAATCATCATCATCACCAACCGCCCGGCGCAGTTGCAGTCCAATGATCCCCAGGAGCCCCGTCGCTGGGTGTTCATCAGAAGGTACCCATCGCCGTCCCACTTCTGCAACTCGTCAAAATATTGGCTCCCGACATTCACCGTCACCAATCGCCCGACGCAGTTGCAGTCCAATGATCCCCAGGAGCCCCGTCGCTGGGTGTTCATCAGAAGGTACCCATCGCCGTCCCACTTCTGCAACTCGTCAAAATATTGGCTCCCGACATTCACCGTCACCAACCGCCCGACGCAGTCGCAGTCCAGTTAATCCCCGTAGCCCCGTCGATGGATCTTCGTCTGAAGCTGATGCTGATAGAAGTGGAAATGGTAGGCCACATTATGAACGAGTCCTACAAAGTCAAGACGAACAAGATGGTTGGGTTTACAGAGTCCAGCCATTATCCCGGCAACCATTACTTTCTCAAGATTTTATTCAAACTGAAAATATACCTGACGATGCGAATTTGTATAGTCTATTCCGCACAATAGTCGATGACAATGTGCTGAACTTGATGACGGAACAAACCAACATTTATGCCGCACAAACTATGGCTTCTAATCCAAATGGTCGTATGTCTCGCTGGAAACCTGTTGACAACGCGGAAATGAAAAAATTTCTTGGCATTTACATGTTAACTGGAATTATCAAGTTTCCAACATTGGAATCGTACTGGAAGACTGATCCTTTCTTTTATTATCCTTTGATGCACAAAATAAACATGTCATATAACCGTTTTGTTGCAATCTTGCGTTGTTGGCATTTTGTTGACAATTTGGCTGAAAGGGACCCAAATGATCGGTTGTATAAAGTACAGCCATTGATAGACATTGTTATGGATAATTGCAGAAAACTCGTTACTCCCAGAGAGTGCGTTGTCGTTGACGAATCAATGGTGCCATTTCAAGGTCGATTACTTATGCGACAATATAATCCGAGCAAAAGTCATAAATACGGCATGAAAATTTACAAAGCTACGACCGATGACGGATATGTCTGGCAGTATAAGGTTTATACTGGACAGGATCCACAGTATCCTGGTTTGGACAAACCAGGAAGCGTAGTAGTTCAGCTTTGTGAGAAATTACTTGGCGAAGGAAGAATTATAATAGCTGATAACTTTTACACAAGTGTCCCATTGGCGGAATATTTGCTTCGTCATAAAACTGATCTTTGTGGCACTTTGCGCAGGAACCGTAAAAATCTGCCTCAGTTTGTCAAAAGCAAAAAACTCAAGAGGGGTGAGCAAATTTCTGCTCAACGCAATAACATAACTGTACTCAAGTGGAAAGACAAACGAGACGTACTGATGATATCTACGTTTCATGGCGATGAACAGGCAATGTCTTCTGGTAGAAACCCACGTTTGAAACCAAATATGATACTGGAGTATAACCAAAGAAAAAAAGGCATCGATCTCGCCGACGAACTCGCCAGTTTTTATTCTCCAATTAGAAAGACCCTTACGTGGTACAAAAAGATCGCAGTTGACGTACTTTTTGGCGTGGCCTTGATAAATTCTATTTATTTATATAACAAATTGAACCCTTCACAGAAGTGCTCAATTTTACATGCCCAAACAGACATTGCAAAAAAACTAATGGACCTAAATGAAACAAACGTGTCAACAAACCTCCTGCGATCACAGCAATCTTCAAGCAGTGTGTCAAGCTCATCACGAGAAACAACAGCAGCTCAACATTTCCTTCAAGAACTGGAAAACAAGAGACGTAGATGTGCGGGATGTTACAATATACATCGTCAGAATGGTGAAACACCAAAGGCTGCCACTAATAAGGCAAAGAAAGTTTCGACGATTTGCAATACGTGTTTGAAGCCTTATTGCCTTAGTTGTTTTACACAGGCGCATACTTAGAGATTTCGTTTTTTTTTAATCTTATTTACCTTATTCTATTGTTTTTGTCACATTTTTATTGAGTAAATCACTAAAATATACCTTTCTTTTGGTTTTATTTTTATTTTCTGCACTTTTACATAAAAAAAAGGCTGATGTTCATGTCCCAGCACTTTTTTGATAGCTTATAGTTTGTTCTATCAAGTCCACTTTTGTAAGCTCCAAATCTAATGAGTCCCATCTCACAAAACAGTATAGACAGTGTACGGGTAAACAGCCCACATATGGGCTGCGGACTGGTTGCCGTGGGTAGTCCACAGCCCATATGTGGGCTGTGGACTGTGAACCTGTTTCGAATTCGATCCTCAATTGTTCCATTTAATCTGCTATCTCAAAGCACAGTGCAAAAAAACGTCTGCCCACAGCGCGGCGTGAATACCGGTGATTTTATAACGACATTTTCTGTTCCGTCGGCTTGGCCGGTAGCGATGCAGTTTAAGTTGGTCATCCACTTACTAGCTTTGCTTGATTCCCTTTTTATATGGTGAATTTTTACATTTTTAGGTAATGTTAATGCCTACGGTCTAATATAGCATTGATCTACATTATTTTTAGATATCTAAATATCTAAACTCAGTCGCAACCCCATGCAAATTACATCCGTAATATATTTAAAAATAACACAATTTTGTTGTCATTCAAATTATTAAACGTTTTGATAATTAATTAATAATTCCTCCAACCTCCAAAGCTGTATGTAAACTATTTAAACTATCGCGACTTGGAAACATATTTATAAATATGTATGTAAACTTTTTAGAAATTAAACGTTAATAAAAGGTTAATTGACTAAAATGTACGAGTAAAAAGGTGTCATTATACAAAAGTGAAAGATTTCATTATACTCGTACTAATGAAAATGATAACATAAAATACCTACTTGATTGCACCAAATAAAATACCCTTGAATATTAAAAAAAAATTGTACTTCTATAACATCTTAATCTGATTTTTACAATAGTGCACTTTTACTATACAGGTTTGTGTAACGACTCATATCGTTTTAAAAATAAGTAGGTACCTAGCGACGTACAAATAGATCAATCACTTCAAACCGAATATTCAAAACTCCAGCTTTACCTGAATTTTATCAAGCAAACGATCAATCAAGCTGCAAGTGTCCGGCGCTCCTTATATGCAATTGAGTTTACCCTATTACAGCGCCGGTAGAATTACCATATTGTGGGGACATTACCTTAACTGTGTGGTGGACAACTGACGGGTGGAAATTTCTGCATCCCCTTGCTATGGGGCATCACGCTTATTAACATTGTAAAGGGTTGTACTTGTAGCTATTTGGCAATTTTATTTAAAGGAAAAGAAAACATTTTGTTTTTTTTTTGGAATAGGTACATAAAAGTGTATTATTAAGTTATGTAATATATAAATAAAAGCATATTCATGAGTCTGATTAAAGAATAGTAATTTATCAAAATCTGAAAGTTAAAAACGTGTAGTGATTTTTTAATATTAATATTTTTGTAACTTATCATTCCATCTTGTACTTACATTTTAAATAACCTAAAATAATATATATTGTGAAAATATTAAAAGGCGCAAGCGATTATTTTGTAATAGAACAACAAGTCATCATCATCATCATCCGCAGCCTGATTTCTCCCACTGCTGGGAAGTATTTAAAAGTAATACTTCAAACAAAACGAATCGTGGTAATTTTCTCAAATTAGGATCAGGACGTTGTGGATAAAAATAAATGTCCTATTATGATGAGAAATAAGGTAAGCTTGTTACTGTGCCCGGTCGAGTGGAATGACCGCTGGGATCCGGAGGGCTACTGAGAAACAAATCTGTTTAGCTTTTTCTAAAATGTTGGATTATTAATCAAAAAACTGTTAAATAAAGTCCCGTTTGAAATCATTTAATATGTATACTGATCGCGAATGTTTAAAAAATGTACTATGATTATGACTGTTTATACGTACGTTTACAAGCAGACATACACTCCTACACATTATTTTCATAACTCAGTACCATCTACATTCTACATGATACAAGATTCTTGCCTGCTGCATACAATTAAAATTCATTCTTTCTTGCTTTCAATGACTATTATTATTACTTGCATCTGATTGGATATTGTTTTAATTTAAGTAATTGGAATATTACATCGTATCTATAGGTAAATAGGACATATTAATATTTAATTTGGAAAAAACACAAACAGTATTGTAACTATTCTTTTTCTGAAGATGAGTTACAATTTTGTTTGTGTTTCTTACCAGCTGCCCTATTCTCCAAATAACCATGTCTTAACGCGGCACGTCACGGCGTTTTGAAAAATTCTATGGATTTCAGAAAACAAAAGCTAGATATCGTGCAATCTCTTACCGCGTCATGTTTTGAATGTCGTTCAAGAATCGAGCAGCTGCACAGAAAACGAAATTCGATACATAGGCTACATAGGCTACTTCTGATAGGGGTATTCTCACGGGAACGGGTAACTAATTACCGTGGGTTGTACCGCGGGGCGCAGCTAGTTATTAATTAATTATTGTATCACTGTGTCTCTGACATGTGCTTTAATTAGTGACCGAGTTTAATTGAATTCAAAATGACTGGATTATATGAAAATACAGTTTCAGTAAATTAGACTGAGTTCACATTAATAACTAAAAATCAAGGTCATTGTGTGTTTTTCTAGGGAGTTATCAAAAAAAGACTTACGCTCAAAATCTGAAATGCATTTTATTGTAAATGGTGCTATCTATGACATTAGTAGACGTTTGTCTATACAAATCTAGACAAACAAGAGCGTCTTAGATGGTAACTACGCTCTTAAAACCTAATAAGCGTTTCAGTATTCCGGCTCTAAGCTATAACAATGAACAACATTTAAAAATATAACAACTGACTTGAAAACGAAATTCTTATTGCAGTCTAAATAAATAACCGAATATTTTTACTCAAAACGATAAAATTTTACAAAATGATGATGATGATGATTATAGTAAATAGAACGATTTTGTTTGTTTGCGCGGTCGGAGCAGATGTTTGCGTATTGTTTTGGGTCCAGGTGCTAGGACTTGTAATTTCTAATCCCAAAAGGGAATCACAGAGAGGCCTCAGATTGTTACTATAAGTAGTAACCACGCGTACAGTCAGCTAAAAAATAAAACATAAAAAATGTATGTCAATCTTGCTCACTGTGAGCAGCTCACAACATAAACAATGCAAGAATTTAGATTTTGTAACTCTGTTACAAAAATAAGAACTTATGAATTAAAAGAAACGGCTAGTTAACTTAAACAAAAACCTACACATTAGTGACAAATTAAAAAACATACAAAACCGTCTACAATTTCGTAAAAAAAAAAATAAGTTTCTTTAACTCTCGAGGTATATTTCTTTTCATTAGACACTCCAAAGATCCTCATCAGATCTCAGAACTTTTTTCTAGAAAATTATTGTTTATTTTTTTATTAACCTATTACTGCTACGATAAATCCAAGTTTTATTCAAATCTATCGTTCGATTGATGCGATTGACACAAACTCTTAAAATATTGAAAACATTTAAACAGTGGCAGTTTTCCATACAAAACATACAATCGAAGATAAAAATCTTTCTTCAAAAGCTTTTACTGTCGATTGCTGTACTTGGTTTCACTTTACTATATTCAAATATTTGTGTCTGTACTTTCCGCTTTCTACATACATTCAGTTTGATTTAGGTTGCATAGGTGTAGTAGGCATACCGATTACCGCTCACGCTATTATTTAAAATATTCACCAATAATTAGGCATACCCTTCACGGCACGAACGTTAGAAATTCAGTTTTGCTTAAGTTTCTAATTGGTTTTTTCTCTGCTTTAGAACTTACTTTACTAAATTTGAATGTTTAAAATCCTATTAACATTAATTGGTTTTGAATAACGTATAAATGTAATGCCGATTAAACTGGTAGTTTCATTAATAGATTCTACTTCTTAGTAATTGAAAGCCCACAAATAGCGAATCGTATCTCAGGCGGTGATTTATAAATAAACCAAAGAGGTTTTAGGTATCAGTTGCCTTTAGTTTATCAAAAAATTAACAGATTTCTGCTTTTGTCCTACTTATGACGCGATCAACAAAGCTTTTAATATTCACAATCGGCTTTGTTTGCTATTTTTTGTTATGTTTTCATATTTATTCGTCATGATAAGCAAAAATCTCCGGTCTACCTATCTTTTGCCTAACTGTTTGTAGCAAAATCCCTAAGAACAGAAACGTAACTTTAGTCTAAACGTTTGCAGAAATCATTACCACCAGCGCAGTCGGGTAGAATACCTACTATAATCTGCATTGGGCGAACCCCCTCGCGAGTAGTAACTCGACAGCAGACAGACAGAGAGGGCTAACCGGTTTAACTGTTACGTTTGTTTGTGGTTCTAGAACACCTAAGTAATTGGATTAGATCAATGAATGCATCCACTCTCATTGAACGCTTACGTATCGATGTCCGATAAAAGCTTTGTATTGACCACTGATGGGTATTTGAAGCGCCTACTTTGTTCGTAAGCTTACTATTTATGTTAGTAAGTTGTCCATTTTATTTTGAGATTGTAAAATTTTGAACAATTATAATAAATATGATGACGACTGTATTCTAAAGATGCAGTAAGCATATTCTTTTAGATATTTTTAGTTATTACATTTTTTTTTTGTAAGGTCAAGACAGAGTCTCTAATAATGATTTATATAGCGATGTTTACTCAGTAAAATATTTAATTCAAATATTTTATGAACTAACTAAAACATTACTAAATCGAAATTATAGAGAACAGAGGAACCCTAGCAACAAAACATAATTTTTATTCTCTCCTATGTTACACAAAGCTTTTTCATATAAAATTCTGTGTACCTACACACTAGTTGAATAACACTATGTTTCTAGGAAAAACAAAATCTGTATTCAGCCAGAGCTTTGAGTAATTCATCACAAACATTCCGCTGAAGCATTTTGTTCAAGCGGAATCATTGAATTTGGCTGTTATTTCAATTCGAGGAGTAAAAAATCATAAAAAAGCGTTTTAATTTAGAGCTGAATCCACTCGATGCTGTTATGTTTTATTGTGGGGAAAAAACTGTATACCGCTTTTTGTTTTATTTGCTTGCAATTGAAAATATAGAGCACTATTGCTCATTTTCGTTCACTAAATAAAAAAGGTATGCAAACACAGAATTTGAAGCATAGGTGTATTTCTCTCTGAACTCTATTACGACAAACTTCAATCAGGTTTTAATCAAAATGAAAAGCGATTCCATGCGTGAACCCATACAGCTCGCAGGCTGGAAAAAAAACATGTCGTTTAAAAAACAGGAAAATTCATTTGAAACTACGTATGAAAGTTTTTGTTTTCCGGTAAAAACTTTCGTCTCGCAAGCAATTAAATTTCGCTGGTTTTTAGGGGCTGCAACATTTTTTTGTTCAAAAAAATTGAATGTGACCGTAATGGTTTGTAGCACACGATAGCCGCTTGGAGTGTTGCCAGCGCGCGAGTGGTTAAGTGGCTGGAGTTCAGATATGCCTTCGCGGTAATACAGTCTTTAAATGATCGTGATTTTACACAAAATAAATGAGTGGCATAATCGCGTTTGATTCGCGATTCTATCTGAATAAATTACAGATGCGCTGGAAACGCGAATGAATAAAATTGCTGTATTTTATTGCACATAATTGGTTGTCATGGAAAGCGTAGTTTTTATTGTTCCAATTGTTTTTCAATATAGTTTACGTACATTTTACTAGTTCGAATGTTATTTTGCAGTGTTCAGCAATTTGAAACAAAGTTGTTTTAAAAAGTTAAGAAACATGTAGGGATTTAAAATTTCAGAAAGTTTTACCGTGAGAATAAAAATTAATGGAATACACAACAAAGGCGACCTTAACTCAAAGAAGAGTTTTCTTTTAGTAAAATTTTAAATAAAACTTCGTCAATATTTATATTCATAACACAAAAAGTCGTAACCTACTCTTACTCAAGAGTCACTTAAATCAGCGCTCTTCTGCATTTAAATTATCTCCATTTACTCCTTAAAACTGTATTTTTATCTTAATAAGAAAATGCTATTGATAAAATGTAAATGCTATTAGAAAATGAAAGTGCTTCTTAATAAAATGTAAAATAGTCTCCCATTCTCTTAGACCTAAAACATGGCTGCCAACACACCCACTAAACGGTTAACACCAGTTATCACGCAGATTTGGCATCGACCTTAAACTAGCCGCTTTTACGCTACATGTGTCATTATATTCGTTTCTTGGCGAGCGTCGGTGGATGTAGTTTTAAACGCGATTTGGACAAGGATAAGTAAAGTTTAAACAGATGTTTTAGTAAAGATTTGGAATCATTAAGCTAAATAATCCATTAAAATCAACTTATCATAATCAATAATTATGTTATTTTAATATTTCGTGGAATACTACTTCATCCAACAATCAAAAATTAATAAATATAATATTCTTGAACCTAAAGTAATCTAATAATAATATTTTTCCTTCGTAAAGTTAATAATAAGTTGAATAAACTTATAAAGTATTTTCCATGAAAAGCAAAATAATTAAGTATGTAAATATTTCACGCCATGCACTCACAAAAAGTTCATAAAAACCATTCAAAAGTACTAGGTTTATAACATTTTAATAATATTTTGGCGTGACCGTCCTCTATTCTAGGTTTTACTGGACATGCACTTGTATTGCATGAAATAATTAACCAAACTTGTATGATTTGTTTATGGAGCCTGTAACCTTTTGAAAGTAACGGATGAGCTACTAGGCTAATTTTGGTGGAAGAGATTTAGGCTGCCTGAAGGTCAATAATGAAATGCTTTATTAATCGTTCCTATTTTTTAAATTTTGAACATACAAAAAACAAACAGTATCTGATTATGCTACTAGCGGTCACCCATCCTGATTATGACACAACGTCGCTCAAATTCAATGAACTATTAAAACCATATACATACATACACCTACCAACCACATAGCAGCAAACCTTTGGTTTTACTCTGAAGCTTGTAACGTGTGATTAAATAGTCAGAATGTAAGAAATAATGAGAAAGTCCGCTTTTGAGCTGCAGTTTCAAATTACAGTGTGTTTGCGAGGTTGGTTGATGAATAAATATTTTTAGTTAAATGACAGTCAGCAAAAAAAAATTGATATACAGTCATACTTGTTCACCATTTAAGTAATATAAAAAACTAGCAGCACGACCCGAGTTTGCACGGGTGTATTAATGAAACTACCGGAATAAAATATAGTCTATTCGGACAGTCCATTCTACACATCGGTGAAAGAATTTTTGAAATTGAGTAGTTTTGGAGATTACCTCCGTCAAACGAACAAACCAACATTACCTCATTATAATATTAGTATAGATGTATTAAGTTTGAAGTGTAAAAAAAGATTTTTATATCTGACAATATTATTCTACTATGTGCCTTGTTCTATTGGGCATTAAATTGTTCAGCGATGAACAGAACAGTTGATAGTTATCTATATTGGAATGGCTCCAAGAAGGTCGAGGAAAAGGTAGAGTACGTAATATTCTCTAATAACCTCCAGCAGGTAATAACTTTTCATAACACCCTCTAAGTGTGATATTAAAGTATCTATTACATTGCAGTTACATGCATAAACTAGTCCATAGTGACCAACATTATAATTTTCTTATTAATATTAAATATTTCATGTTCGCGAAATAGGCTTTCGTGGGGCAAATTAGTCGTGTTTCCGTGGTATTGCCCTAATGACCGACACGACTGTTCATTAACCGCTCAGGCCTCGTTTTTTTACAAAAGAAAAAGCATGGGAAAGCCTAAAATTAACATTCTTAGCACGTGAGCGTCACGCTCAGCACTTGAACTTTTAAAATATTCAACTTATACAAAACCCACGCGAACTTGAATAAACCTATTGAATTAAAAAGTTGAAATGGAACACTTGCCTGTCCTATATCCTGTTCTTGTATCAGCCCGCGGACCATAAGATCCCCACTACTTTAAATGTAAATATTGCGCTTCTTCGCTGCAATAAAGTTTACCCTAATTGTATTTACCGATATTCATGTACTGCCTCTGTTCTAGTTTTGAAACACGTAGCCAATCACGAAAAACATCAAGGCCGGCAAGTGCGTATCGCGAAAATCGAAATTTGCGTGCTCGGGCACCGTACGTACACCGACAGCGACGATACCCAAAACTGACATAAAACGAGTGGAGTTATTGCTGTGGTATGGACGTGCAAAATCAGCGGTGGGTAACTATTCATGTGGCGTGCAGTTTGATCGTGGCAAGGCGCGGAGGAAACGTCAGAAAAATCGAATTTCCATGCCGGCAGTCGAGCCTGAGGCGGCGCGGCGCTAACATCGCGCACACAGCGCGCGCGCGCCCCATCGCCGCCACCGCCGCACGCCGCAGTCGCCGCCAGACCCGCGCGAAAATAAACTTTTACTCCTACAACCGAAACTTAAATCTCGGATCCCGCCAATCGGAAAAAAGTTTTCGGCCAGTGATTTTTTTTTAATCCAGTGTCCGAGTTGTGTACATGGTGGGCTAATTAAGGGATTATGGGTTTGGCGACGACCTTCCCGAACCTGGGTCGGTTTGTCGCTCGACCACATAAATACGTGCTAGTTTCTTTCTTCATTAAAGGTGACGTCACTCGGTCGATTGTGTACTCGCAATTTTGCGTCAGTGTAAATTGAAAAATTACCGATAAAGTTGCATTGTCTCATGTTTCAAGTGGTTTTTCAAAACAGTAGTTACGACCTTCAATTTTATTGATTAATGAAAAACTTCGCTTCCTCAGACAATGTTTATAAAGTAAATAATGGTTACTGAGGTTAGGTACTAAAAATAACTTTGTTATTATTACTTAAGGCCTGTGTTATGTGTTCCCAGTTCAACTGGGGTAAACTAATGCCCGCTCCACTTAGCTCCATGAACAACTCAGGTATCTAGTTCTGTTTAAGTTGCGATCTAATTATGTACTGGTAGCATAGAAAACTTTTCTAGCTTTAGTTACTAGTAGATGTATAATGACGTCAAACTTGCCGGATTTAAGTTTCATGACATTAATTTCACAGTTAATCTTCTAATGACATGAAACTAAGCAGGCATTATGGAATTGGACACGCGAAATATTTTGTGTCTAAACTGACTCCATGATAATGTAAGTAGATAAGTAAGATCGTATGAGCAAGTGGAAAACTCTGGTGACGGTGTTTTTAGGCAGCCTAAAGTCGATAATCGTCTTTAAGAACCCGAACCGACAATACAAATAAATAATAAATACATCTACATGATATAAATCTTACTCTGCAATTCAAATATAGTCATACTTTGTACATTTACGAGAATAACAAATAAACAAAATTGGACAGAACATTTCCTTGAGCACAATCCCTTTCGTATGTATTAAGATGGGCATAATATATTGCCACTACCATAAAATACTTCCTCTATAACTATGAAAATATACCGCAGACATTTCTGATAATGCCCGACAAAGAAACATTACATTTTGTGAGAGATATATAGAAAGAGGACTGAAAGTTCCTTTATTCTTACTTGATTAAAAACTATTGTTTAATACTCTTAAAACTCAAAAATTTTAATAAATCAAAACATACCACTTCATTTTAATATTAACATTAATTTCATTTCTATTCGGAATTTAAACTGCATGTTGACCTCATAATAATAAGGCACTGTAGAACTTTCTAAGGAGAGCACCATCTTTACTTTTTTGTTGTACTAGTTGAAAATACTTTTCATATATAGGTCAAATCGTTGATTGTGATGTTCCAATACCTTCAAAACGATTTTGAATCGATATAAGCTCATAACTGTTGTACCTACAGTCATTTGTACATACTTAGTAAAAATATAGGATGTTTAAAAAATACCGATTACTAGTAGACGTATGATTATAAACGCATCACCAATTAAGACCCTGGTATTGAAATCATTTCGTGGTTAAAAATTAACTAAAAATCCGGTCTGTTAACTGAAACTTATCAAAAAAAGTATATGTCTTAGTCAATTAGGTACTTAATTAACATTATCATGATAACATAAAGTAATTCTTGAATATTTTTATTTATAAGTATTTGCACAACAAAAGTTATAATCGGTCATTGGATAAATTTTGTCATTAGTTAGTTCATCATCAATTCATCAATCTGTCTCGAAACGTCGGAATAATAATTAAAAAGGTAACGTGATAAATACCCGTTCATATTTTAATAAAAAGTGTTAGTTCAGTTGTAATAAATGCTCCATATTTTTTAATTTGTAAAACAAAAGTCAATGAAAACGTTTGATCATGAAAACAATACTTAATTAAGTTTGTGACATGACGGTGGTCTCTATAGGCACAATTCATTAATTTGTACAAGTCCGAGTATGCAGTTATACTTTTCGCTTCAATGTTTTTGTATTAAACTGTTTTTGCTTTGCATAAAAACAGTTTAAGTTAAGTTAACAGTTAAGAAAATCATTTAATTTTATGTTTTATACATTAAGAAAGAATTGCTGTTATATTAAAATATACTTTTACAAACTTATTCAAATGAACTCCATAATCATGGCGTATAAGCTAAGAGATTTAAATGGCTCTAAGGAAAGAAAGAAAAAAAAATCTGTTCAATTGTGTTCTTTCATTGCATTTCATGAAAATAATTGCTAAGCCACTCTGTTAATTTTTTATAGCCTTAGTTAGCTAAGCGCTAAAGCGTTATATCTAACAAACATAATGGCACTTTTTTTTAAGTACCTACTTAAAAGATAAATTAAATGTTATCGAAAGTTAAACTTGAAGTTAAAAATACGGATAAATACACAAAATGTCGACAAACAAACGAAAAAGTAAAAATTATGAAGCACCTTGTATGTTTCTTACAAATAGTGTCCAAGTGTTGATGGACGTCGAACTATTATTAAAAGTACATTAGATCTTTGTTTTGAATCACATAACAAAGAAATTTTAACTTTATTCCAAAGGATTGTAGCTTAATATTAAAATTCAAGCTTCATTCATCAATCCCTCGTGGTGTTGTAATAATCCATGGGTGTAATTTCGGAAAGGATTTGGGAATAAAGAAGTTTTAATGTTTTGTACAAAATTTTTATTCAAACTTGTTTATGATAAAAACTGTTATTGACTAGCTAAGTCGCCCATGCCTTCTCTCGCATTTTATCCAAATCCATTCTGTTGTTTTTGTGTATTCGTTTACATAAAAACAACAGAATAGATTTGGATAAAATAACAAAATCTAGACATCCATTCAATCTTTAAATTTTAAAATTAAATAATAATTGTGGATTTGAAATGGGCTTATATGGGTTAACGCATATATATCTTTTCTTCTATTTTACCACTTCCTGTAACAATGTAATCACGGGTTCCTCTAGACCGCTGTTGAAACTGTTTAAAAATACCTTATAAAAATAAAGGTAAGACTAGAAACGGGTAGTGTGATTATGTTAAAGAAAAATAAATACAGTCACGGTCAGAAGCTATTTTGAATTCAATACACGCCGACGAGCAAGCATCGCACCGAGAAGCAATCCTATATTAATGTCGGACAATACAAACCGAAGGCTCGCTGCACTTCCAATCAATACTCACCTCTACAACATGCAAATACGATCCACAATCCTGTAACAAAACTGTTTCTAACATAAACATTTTATGAAATGCCTCTGTGAGATTAGGGGGAAGTTTGAACGGAGCTTTAGAATTTTTGTATTGCTTTTGTAATTTAATATAAATTGAGTTGTTTTAAAAGTAAAGTTTTGAGCTCCGAGCGATGTAATAAATAAAAAGGTAAACATTGTTTCTAAGACTGAGAAATGGGAAATATTTTTCATTCATTATGCTTTTTAAAATGCTTTAAACAGTAGTGGAATCTGATTACAGAGTTAATTAATAAATTATAACTTTCATTTACGTTTGTAAATTTCTAGGTAAGTTTTATGTAAATTGTCATCTAAAATACAAGACAGATTTTACACCACTGACGACTAACCTAGAACTAACTGTTTCAATAAATATAGTATAGTAAAGATGTAAAAGCCTGAGTTTTTTATGTGATTTACATAGATAGATTTGTGCATAGTTCTGACGTGTCTACACCTTGATTTGTGTCAACGGGCGGTAGCTGTCAAATGACGTCATAAATGTAACCTGTTTATGCGATCACGCATAAAGCCCATCCCTAAGTACAATTTTATGTCATACATAACGAAAAAACTATTAGATTATTTAGAAAAACTGTGATGTCAAAATGTTATTTATACCGCTGAAAAGCATTGCTTAATATTTAACTTGAATCTAGTAATGAATAATTACATAAAGTAAAATAGTTAAATTAGTAATAAATTATTAAAAAAATATATTAAAAAATAATTACTAAATAAAGTTCTACATAAATGCGTAGCAAGTGCTACGAGTGCTACGTTGCTACGTCCGTGCTACGTTCCGGCACATATTTTAAATTTGCTTACACGATAAAAAAGATTATTACGTTTTTCATAGAAAATCATAAAAGCCATTAAAATGTTAACATTATAATATCTTAACAAAGTAATTTGCTTGTCGTGACTACACCGTTAAGTATATTGGAGTATAGTATTAAGTTTTAAGGTTTATTTACCTATACTAAGCTAATTAAACAAAAAATATTCTATTTTTCCTTACTTTGTGCTAGCACGGTATTTCTTATCAGGCGATCTCATTCTTTGACTTGAATCAAAGACAGAGTAAAGTTGATCTAGCTATGGCGATAACGCAAAATTATTGTGAACGTTTATACGTTCACCATAATTTTGTAATAATACGGTATATAGCGAAAAAAGACGTGTGGCACTCGGGGACTGCCGCGGTAAAGCTATTGCATGCCACCTAGAGGCGAGTTGCTGAACTAAAGTGACAAGCGATAGGTTATTTTCGTTAAGGAATTTCTGGATTCGGTCTCCACGCTCAAGGCCCGCGATAGAGGCTATGCAATAGCTTAAAAATACTACTCTACTGAAATTTCCTGCAAAAAAAAAAACTGTAAAATAAATCTGAATTCAGAATCAGCTTCTAGGTTATGCGATTAGTGTTGTTACTTCGAGGTTGTTGTCGGTTGGATTAAAACGTTATTTTCAAAGAAAAACTTAGATTTTTTCGTCCTATTAAGAAACGAGTTGAATAAATTTTCAAAAGTGTAAATGAGAGTATTCATGGAAACACAGCATTCGTTAGATTCATTATAACTCACTTGTTCACTAAACTCATGTCAGTTTACGTACTGGGAAAAACAAAATTAACTCTGTAACAAAACACAGTTTGTCAACAAAGTACAATGTATTTCATTCACTTTTTGCTTTTAAAAGCTCGTGGGTAGGTATTTGGTTAAGGTAAATAACCTGACAAAATGAAATTTGTTTGAAATGAACTACATAATTAATTATAATTTATCTTTTCTGATAGGTACTTAAATATGAGATAAAAATAAAATAAAATTGGAAAATTACATTTTAATAGGCCTCGAATTTTCAACTATCAAGACCTAAAGAAATGTTGTAATATAACCATGACCCATGTAAAATGTACCGCGCGTTTGTAAAACGTGCTATAAACTAGCGCGTTACACGAAACCGCGCAGTGAATGCTGTTCAAAACATGTGTGTGTGCGGCTTGTACACACGTTTAGAGTAAGACTGTACCAAAATGACAACGGTGGACAACCCTCCAGGGCCTTGTAAAGTGGAACGACTAAGCAGCATTAATTTAGATTAGGCGGGAGCTTCGATCGCTTATTCCATTAAAGTTATATCGTTGATCTCAATATTTGAGTTACGCAGATGTAGGCTTAAGTGCCCATTTAACTTTAGCACTCTAGGTCTTGAAACTTCTAAGGTTAAACAGTTTTTATGTAATAGTTGATCTAAGAACCTGATTATGTCTAGGTGAAACTGGTTTGATGTTTTTTTTAAATCATTAAGCACATCACTTTAAAATGTTCATTATCCCTGTAATTTATTTATATGTGAAATGAAATATGATGACAACTGTGTTCTCAAGGTGCTGTAGAATATGTTGTGTTATAAAATATTAATACATCGATCTAGCGTGCGTAATTGCCAAGTCATGGTGTGGTCATGGTAATGATGACTTATTAAAAAAACCATTCTATATCTATTATTGTAGGTACCTATATTTATATTATAATCCCATTAAGTGTAGGCAAAGATTGCCTCCTGACGCTGTATAAATCATCTAGTAAAGATGTAAAGGCCTGAATTTTTGTTTTGTATATTCTATCACCTCTATACAAAACATAGATTTCTTCTTAAACCTTAAGCGCTTAGCTCTTGTCGGTGATGTACTATCATTTTTCAAGTTAATGCTCTCATTAAAATAAATACGTCTTTCAAGATCCATAAAATATATTTAAAAAATTAGATTAATTAAAAAATATATGAAATCAAACGACTGAATCCCATAGAGCGGTAGATATTTCTTTCAGGTCTTTTTTTAGTAAATTATTTTTTTAGTGATTGTGATTGCTGAGGCCCTACCACAGTTTACTGTAGTATTGATACCTTGATACCGAGTCAAGTATTACAAAATATTTAAGAACCCGGTGTAGCGCCAACCCCAATGTATTAAATTAGTTCAAGCAAGTAATGATTACTTGCTAATTTCATACATTTGAAATACTTGACCCGTTAGCGAGGATCAAACATATAGTATAAAAGAGGTAGATGGGTTATTGGGGCCTAAAAGTGGCACCTCAAAACAAGGCTAATAAGCACACTTCAACTTAGCTACTGCTTTGGTTGCGCAGCGGTTGACATGTGTTTCTGTCAGAAAAGTATAAATACCTGGACAGGATGTCCATTCTCGACGACTTTCAAAAAGCGATAAAAGAGCACGTTATCTAGCTTTTGTTTTCTATCGCATTATTCAAAATAACCACGCCGTGCCACGTCAAGACATGGTTATTTTAAGAATAAGGAGGCAGTTTTTGACTTCGCTTTAGTACATAACCCATCTATTTCTTTGACGAGGTTAGTTAACTATCGAACTGGTAGGGCTATAGTAATAATGCCTATTATAGGTGTTCGTCGTTAGAGGCACGGATGCGGAGTGGGCCGGCGGCGGCGGCGCGCGCTGAGACAGCGATGCCGCGCTAGCGAGCGGAGCGCGGCGGCGGTGTATGTACGCGGCGGCAGGCGGCGCGTCGCTCGCGGGCCGTAAGGTAACAGACACTTTATTAACACAAGCCTTGCTACTACAAAAAACGTAAAATGAATCCGTTGACGATGCCCGAAACGTTCCCGTATAATTTTTGTTTTTTAACCTATTAATGTGTTTTCGGTAGATACTTACTGTAATTAAATCAGTACCATGTCGGTAATGCTCAACCTATAAGACGTTGGTGTTATTATATTTTTACGGTACATACTTTATACCGCAACCGATTTCTGTCTACTACTCCTAGACAAACGATGCATCGTGCCAATCATCGCAGGTCAGCTAATGTTGGTAACTGTTGGTATAAACCTGCGATTATTGACACGATGCATGATTTTCGGTTTGTAGAGTATAGGGGCTAGTATAAAGCAATGTGTTCTGTTGTTCAGGCGCGCCAGCACGGCCGCCCGCCCGCGCCGCCGAGCCCGGACCCGCTACACCCCGCGCCCACCGGCGTCCGCGCATACTCCTGCCAACACTGGGAGTCACTCCTCTACGCCCCACCACCGCCTCCGCCACGACCCATCTCCGAGCCACACTCGCCATGCGAACTCGTCGAGGTATAACCCTGCCTGTGGTGTCTCGGTGTGTCTATGTATCTTAGTCTAAGCATGGTAACGGTTAGTCATAAGCTATATTGTGTAGTATTGTAAAGCTAGTCGATGTAAGCATGTGTGTGACATGAGACAATGCAACGTTCGCCACCTTTTTTGACGTTAATCTTGATTTGTCCATTATAATTGTTTGCTTTAAAGTGTGCCTTGAGCATGATGTGCGAAGTGTTATCGAGTGAAGTGACAAACGGCCGGTCATGAGAGCACGGCGCCCGACGCGAGACCGATGGCAGGCGTCGAAGAACCAGAGACTGCGACTTGATGTGCGAAACGAAACTTGAGTGAAAGTTTACCTACAAAAACAATAGTGAACAAAAACTAATCGATTAATTGAAATTAACGCCAAATTGCGCTTGCTTCCATAAAGTATTCTCTTTCACTTTAAACATATCGTATTTTAAGATAACGACCACTAAATTTAATATTTCAAATAGCTATAAAATTAGCATATTACGCCTTTCTCGTGCCTCTATTCTATTCTTAACGTCGAAGTGCGATTTATCGAAAGTAATCAATTCTGTGATGAGACTTTCATAGTGTTTCGCGTTTCTTGTGTAAATATAGTTCAAATTTGCTAAATAGTGCGCTAGAACTAGGTTATAAAAACGTTATAAAAACTAGTGATAACTGCTACCTCGAACGTTGAAAGTAACAGTTTCGGGGACACACGCTCAAGGCCTGTGGCTGAGTTGTTCTTAGGCTCACTCACGGCCACCACAAACCTGGCAAGTATGCAGGCAGCTCTTATGCTAAGATCCAAATCAAGGGACAGAAGAAAAGCGCGCCTTAAAAGAGGGATCAAGCACGACCTACCCAGCAATATCGCCACGAAGCAGATCGCACCATTCCCCAGATACCCACCTACATCCTGGGTATGTACGCTTCTTGGTAGTTACTTGATAATATATCTAGAAGTAGAATATTGATATAATGTCGCTTATTTCTGAACATTCTGTTTCTTGAATAACGAGTGGGATACCCGCGATTTTCAATTTCTAATTGGATATCTTGCAATTGCTTGAGAATGTCAGGTTGACAATCGAATTGGGATCAAGAGACAACCAGACATTGTCATGAAAATTTCAATAAACTATAAAAAATCGAGGGCCCCCCTTAAATATTCGTGTTAATGATTCAGGGAGGAACGACAGTGCTAATTAGTTTGATAAAATGTACGTTTTTTAGTTAGAAAATATTATTTAAAATGTTTTCAGGTCAGTTTAGGTAATTCAATTTCGAATAACGTGCCATAACTTATTATATTTTAATGACGTTGCTCAAAGAAGTTGTGTAAATGAGTTCGTAAATTCGTTTATTTACCTCGAATGTACTTCAATGTTAATGTTATAAAACCGCTACGGACTCAATACGCTTTTACCATGCACTAGTCAAATTTAATTGGTGACCAAATACTAATAAATCATGTGCAGTGAAATGTTAATTTATTAGGTTAATTAAATGTCAGATAAAACCTGTGACGTTACAATGTTAAGGTATGTTTATGTTGTTACCAGTTTAATTTAATTCGAAGCTTTCAGTTGCTTTCGCCATAAACTTTTACAGCAGTAAAATTAATTCATGTTGTTTTAAATGAATATTACCTAAAAATGATGTGCTCGTTGCGAAGCTTGTAGACGTTTTTCATAGATTGTCGAAGTTAAGCATCGTTCTGAGCGATCACAATTGGATGTGGTGTTTGCAAGTGGTTCGGAGGGCACGTTAAATTATCGCAAAAATTCCTAAAACGATCCCCATTCCGCTCTGTCCTTGACGTTGTTTTCATAAACTTGTATTCTCTTTAGTCTTCGTTAATGAGACCCAAATTGTTCATCAGTTCGGTACAGCAAAGCGAGCGTACGGCTTTGATCACCCATAGCTGAAAATTGACATTTGAATTTTGGAATTGGCAGTCTATGCGTACACAAAGGCCAATCACGTGAAATGACCAGCACATTCAGTGTGGCATCGCTCCTATTACTAAAGCAGTCTATTGTTACAGCCATGAGCTGGTACAATCAACTAAAACATGAATAAAATCAATCTTACTAATATTATGTGGAATGTCCAAGAATATTTATTTATTATAGACGCGATTTATTATAAACACTTATTATTATATCTTTCAGCTGTGATTTTTTATGGCGATCAGTTTTGTATCGCGACAAGCTAGGCAATACCCCTGCAAAAGTAATCACAAGATGACCATTTTCCTCACGTAAGCATAGTTGCTCAACAGATACCCGATACCTTTGATACCGATTGGACTTTGACATCGACTGTCCGTGTAATTCAACAGTCGAGAAGCAATCAGGTGGACGCTTTGAACACGATGAACGTAGCCTTTGTATACATTTGATGAACCAATATGTAGTAAAGTAGCGACCAACCGTACTACAGTTGCCTATATAAAAAGTAACCTATTGAAATATTATAAGTCTTATATCCTTTTGGAGCTTATTTAGACTCTTAACTCTTTTATGAGGACCATATTCATAATATAGGCATATCATATTAAACTTTTACCATAACACAAGCTTGCAAGCAATTTTGAATTGAACAGTAGAAGATCCGACCTAGCATCGACCTCCACTGATTTGATAACCAGATGAAAGCTTCGGGATAAAATATAGCATATAACCATCCCGACAGTCCATTCTACACATCGGTGAAATAATTTTTTAAATCGGCTGAGTAGTTTCGGAGATTACCTCGGTCAAACAAACATACAAACAAAGAAACTTACCTCTTCAAAATATTAGTATAGATATAGATAGTAATAGATAACATCATTGTCCGTGGTTTCTGTCTACGCACTATATTTAATCTTTGAGTCACAATCATCGGCCCCGACAATCTTTAGGTATTTTTTAAATGAGTAAAATAGCTTCGTTCCACAATGAAAACCAGCAATTTAGCAAAAGATAACCTATTTTCCTTAGCCCTGCTGACAATGACTGAGTAAGCAAAAAAATAGTTCAGTTTACACAGCAGTTTATAAACCTCCCTGTCAGCAACCATTCAGATATAGTACGGAAGCTATTACCGCCGGCTAACCCCGTCAAAGCCTTAGTAAACTCCAACCTGCCTTATTACTACAGCAATAGGGTGAAAATTCTAACGAGTGAGATCGGGAAACACAGTGATGAAGTAGGGTGTTAGTGATAGGGAAGGAGTTTCACTTTACCACCTTGTAGTCTTTTTCGATGAGAGTCGACTCAATCAGTGGGATATCGATACTACAAAGAGTTTCTTTTTATTGACGTGACTACGTAGTGTAGTGAATTGAGTATCTCGTGAACCTTTATTTTGTTAGTTTAAACAAAACTTTTTAAAATGCTAAGTAGATTTTCAAAGAGTTTGTAGGTTTTTGGTTAAATTATTTTTTGTAATTAACAATTTATAGTACTCCTGAACTTGATGTTGCGTTATTGTTTTTTTTATCTCTATACACAAAATATCAACTTTACTCTGTATCTTTATAAACAAAGTTTAAGTTGATATGTTGTGTTCTCTAGCACACATGAGCGATACAAATGAAAGACAAATAAGTTCAAAATAAGTATGGTGTATTTAGATAAATATCTTTTATTAAATTTTTTATGCTAAACAAATCTACATTATTATACCTAGATAGAAAGAAAAATACCTGTGTGCTGGTATGCATGGTAACTTCTTGATAGTGTGTTTACAGGAAATGTATTATTTTGTTCATCTATTCTTATTTTGCTTCCACGACAAAGTTTACTTTGTATTCGTTTGTAATACAAAAACACGGACCTTAAAAACTTTACCGAACAAAACGGGGCGGGTACATTAAACTTCGACAAAGTAGTTCATGGCAACAGAAGTTACTGAAAAAGTTCAAAATGTGTTAGTTTACACAACCAACACGTTTTTAAGTTTCAAAGGACCTTTTTAACCGACGACGTCGGAAACGTGGAGGTTGTAGGTCTAGGTATGTTTATTTATGTCATCTTATTTTTATTTTCTGGTCTATCTTCGTCAATAGTGTGCAGAATGTTATTCAAAACTACATTTTCAAAACAAGTAAAAACCACTATATTAAAAGAACTCTTACGGAGAATCTTCATCTGGGTATGAGTGTGGTCACTTCCGTTGCATTAATTTCATGTCTAGAACAACTCACGATAGTTTTGAAAATAAAATAAATAAAAACCAGGTTAAAAAGCTTGTGGTTACAACAATACTGTCTGTGTCTGTCTGTAGGCTCGTGTCAAGGTTTCTCTATGCAGATATCAATAACGATCCGGTGACGTGCCGGTGACGAATACATGACATTTATTATTGACACGTCAAACTAAAGCGCTTTGCGAATATAATAGATGTTAAATAATCAAAGTGTTGTTTGACTTTTAAAAGTGAGGATATTTTGACACTGTTTTGTTTCATTATACTTTTTTGTAAATATAATTGGGATCTGTACCTAGCTCTTTTTGACATTTCGAGACAGGTTTTTTTACATTTGGTAAAAGTTAGTTCGTAGTGACCAACTGGTATGTCGGATAGCATATTACTGGTCAATAGGTTGACATTAGAGTTACATACAGTTACACACCAACTCTGGTGGCGGATTTTTTAGGCCTTTAAGGCTTAAACACGTCTTTTTAAATCTGGGACCGACAATTTAACGTGCTCTCCGAAGCAGGAAATGCTCAGCTGTTAATGCCACATGTTAAAAAGAAAACTTTGTTAATCTCAAAAAACTTTGTTAAGTCAAAAACAAAACCACATTGTTTTATTTTTTTACAAAAACGGGGTTAAGAAAATTAGTGACACATAAAAATAATCAGTTGATATAGTAAAGCTCTGCATACAATCACATTAGTTTCGTTCGGTCTCGGGTAAAAATAGCAAATGTTACGAAGTCAAATTATGCTTTACCTAACCTTTCCATTCCTGAGCATGAACTTTAGAAGAAATTGGGCAATAGGCATTCCTCGATAGCCGTCTTGACCCAGGTGGCCAGAGGTCATTTCACCCATAAAATTGGTCTAACAACGTCAAAAATATTCGTTTTCTGTTGTGTTATTAAATTGTAATCATTTTGTCATTTGCTGGTAAATGTTTCTTGTAATTGCTCGAATATAATTCCAACAGAATGATTAAGAAAATTGCTTACATTTTTAAAATTATCTCTGAGATTAAAGTATTTGGTTTATAAGATTTCATTAGTGATAAGTACTCTTATGTGAGGGAAATGATCTGTGATTTCATGTTTTTAAAAGTTGATTAAACCAAAAATGAACTGTAAAGCTGTGTAATTAACCACACATTACCACGAGTCATTAATCATCTCGCGAGCCGTGCGTCAATCCGACGTCAAGTGCGTTATGACGTAATGACTTAACAAGTTAAACAATTTCATGACTTGTTTTCATCAAAAGTGGCCAATTTCGGTAATTCATAAAAACTAAAATAACATTTTTTATTTCAGTAGGTGGGTGTGGCTAAATGTCTACATCAATTAAGTTTTATGAAATGGTTGTGTCACAGAATACAGTTAAGTTGTTTATTTTTTTTTAAATTTTGTTTTTTGATCCACAACATTTTTAAAAACCAAAATGTCTAGTTAGTCTAGCATATGTGCTAGACTAACTAGAGAGTCTAACTAGACATTTTGGTTAAATTAAACTTATTTTTGTATTGGCGTTTTTAGCGTGTGGCAAAATAATTTACCAAATAAAGCCGGAGTCATTTAAAATCTAGGTGACTCTTCTTCTATTCGTTAAATGTATTTTTGTGTTCATAAAAACTTAGTCAATTTAATAATAATAATAATAATAATAATAATTTTTTTATTTCTCTATTTATTATTCAAGTCCACTTATAACAAAATACCTTCTTATTACGAAAACATTATAAACAGCCACTTATCGATTTCAACGCAACACAAAGATCAGGAACCACGTTGACATACATCGCCGTAATTTGTATGAGCCAATCGATTCAAACTGACGTTTATAAAGAGGGCAATGAGGTCGAGACTTCCCTTTATAAAAATAAAAATATTAAAAGTAATTTAAGTGGCTATTTGATATATTTTGAACTTTTTCAGGTGTCATCATTCCATAATGTCTATATTAACAATGTTTTTTGTGCCCAATAAATGATTTTGTAAGTAATGAATTTTTAAGGCAACTGGGTAACATTAAAGTCAGTTTTTTTGTTTAATTATGATGTTTGGTAAGCGAGCGAAGCTGTAGGCGGAAATTATTTGTTTCATAATGCTTAGCATGATTATTCATAATGTAAACTAAAATTATTTGCCATCATTTAAGCTCTATTATTCTACCGCATAATGAAATTCGGTGTACATTTTCTGTGCAAGTCTTGGTACAGTTTACAGAGAGTTCGTTTGACAGATTCCCAGAACACAATAGCTGTATGCACATAGGTACCTAGTATATGTTATGTACATACACTGTGTTGTATCTGTGTAGCATCCGCATCACGGATGGCTTTCTGCTACACTGGGGAAGACCAGGCCAGAGTAGCCTAGTCTTACGTTAGCTCTGATTAAAGGTTTGGTTCACAAAACGATGGACAATCAGCAGTCAAGGAATATCACAGCAAGTACGTACCCAGGACTGCCTCACTGCCCCACGAAGATGGATTCCACTGTCCTTGTGAAGGAATAATGCACTGCACGTAGGTATGGTAACTTATCAAGAAAGTCTTCAGCTGAGAGAAATGATTAGCACAGGTTTTTCGTAAAAGTTATAGTTTTGGTATGCGCGCGCGCTGGAGGCTCGTTTCGTACTGTCCCTTTCTTCCTATAGGGGCGCGCACCTGTTATTTGAAAAGTACGTATTGCGTGACGTCATTAAAGAATGACGTTTCGTTGTCTGCTGATGTGTAAGTTTTGCGAACCAAACTATCGATATAAAATTGAATGAAAACAAATATGATGAAAACGGAACAATCTGGAACAACGGGATATTCGCTTTTGAATTTGATAGAATCTGTGGCTCAATGAGTGAAAGACTGAGATGCAGAGGTTCTGGATTCGATCCCCGCTGAACATAACTATTAAGTACCTCAACTAAGTTTGAAATGACCTAGGTCTTTAAATCTTTACTAGATGACTTATACAGCGTCAGGAGGCAATCTTTGCCTATACTTAATGGGACACCATGTTGAGATGGAATAGGCTTGCTCAACACCTAAACTATCTCAGCTTAGCCGCCCATATTCAAAGACAATGTTTTGTTGGCCAAGTGGATTGGTTCTTTGACTTTCGATCCGAAGGTCGTGGGATCGAATCCAGCCGTGCTCAATGGACTTTTGTGTCGAAAAGTTTATTAGATTAACACGAGCTTTAAACGGTGAAGGAAAATATCGTGAGGAAACCCACGGCCCTCAGCCCCACACGTATTGACCAAGTTTGAAATTAATTAATTAATAATAATTTATACATGAAATGATAATGGAACATGGAACCCCCTTTTTAAAATCAGTTAACAAAAAATGGACCTTTTTAAGGCTACGTAACTATGGCGATAGATTGACGGTCAATCCTAAGTAGAATTAGAAACCGGGAGTAACCCAGTTGTAACAATGTATTTCCCTGTTGTTCCCCTGATCAATTCGTATGCATCGACCCCAGAGGCCCTCAAGGGAATACGTCAGATCAAAGGCACCTTCTACCCCTGTATTAGATACTGACTGACCTGAAGGTTCAATTAGCTTTATTATCAGAATGTAGATGTTCTTCTAGTTGAATTTATAGTCAAAAGTAAACAACGCTAGCCCGATTAATTAGTGCGAAATGGTCGGACGATGCTGATCAATCTGAATTAATTAAAACATTGGCTTTTATACTTTTGATCAATGTATTCAAACGGAACAGGAAATTTTCATTGCGGGGCGCAGCTAGTACTACATAAAGTAGGTATATTCCGTAGAAAATGTTCATAATAGGCAACTTTCATCTCGGTTTATGTAAGAATACTCCTCGCCCTCCACGCTGCCGAGGACAGAAATAGATGGAGAAATATCATCAGAAGAAAACTGATTTTGAAGGGTGGTCACGACCCTCAGCATTGAGGAGTACGACTCAAGGAGGAGGATGTAAGAATAGGTAGGTATGTAGAAATACGTAGATTTATCGGAGTTTTTTTACAGTTACAAAAAGAACACTATGAAAATAATTAAAAAGTTTGTCCCGGCATTACAAAGATTTTACAAAACCCTGTGAGTTGACCTTTTGTAAAATAATACCCAGTGAAAGGTCAATGGCCTTTACTTAGTCACGATGTTGCCGTGATTCTTTTGAATATTAATTAGAAATGTTGGTGTTGAGGGTTTGTATAACAATGACCGCTTCTCTATGGTAGTTATCGGTCATTTACATTGGTAGTTATTCGAATGTCGCAAAAACTAAAAGTAAACTAAATAAAAAAGTTTATTATTTTAATTTATGTTGCCCCTTTCATTAGGAATGTAATAAAAATGATAGCAATTTCTTAAATCAGTTTATCTTTAGTTTTGGCGACCTATGAATCGCCACTATTTTATTTTCTCCTTATTTGAAGTTGATAAAAAAACTAAAAAATCTTTAAAAATGTATAGCCATTAAACAACCCAGACTATCACGTACTAATGTGCCAGGCAGAACATTTTTGTATTGAATAAAAGACACCCGCAAAATTCATTATGAAACCTGAGCTTAAACGTTATACAGTCAGACAAATACACTCCTATAGGTACACGTTTATGATGAAGGCTGAGACATTATCGTTACATTTTACGAGATCGCGACGTGTATGAAGGTTCAGTTCGGAGAATTGCTTTTTAATGACATCTTATAAAGTTGTAAGGTGGAATAAACCTGCACGGGCGCTCACACGAGATAGTCATTTTGTCGGGAAATTGTCCTGAATAAAGGTAGAGTAGAGAATTATGAATGAGGCAAATGTGGGCAGATTTTTTAAAAGATAAATTACATTAATTTGCACGAACATCATGTGACACAACGTGGTCTTAAAAATATATTAGAGCAATCTATGTCTAACAAAAATCTTGGCATGCAAAGAAAGTTCCCGTTCCCGTGCAAATATCTGGATTAAAAAAGATTAGGAAATAGCCTGAAAAACACATAGGTTTTTACTTGTACTAGAATAGCTTATAAGCTATCCTATTGTCAAATCTCATTCAAATTCGTCCGGCCGCTTGAGCGTGAAGAAGTAACAAACATTACTCTACATACTTTATACTTTAATGCATCAAAATAAATAATTATAATAGTAAATAAGACAAACATTCACATTTAAAATATTAGAAAAAGAAAATTCACAAACTAAAAAACCTAGACTGTTCCCATACGTAGAATAATAGGTATGTAAGAGTTATTTCAGAGTTTTAAAAATAGCTATGCGAGTTTGTTTGTGACAACAAGAAAGCATTTCATAATTAACATATTTGGTACAATTCTTGATATTTCTGGCATTATTTTTACAAGTTTAACCTTTAGTCGTGGTAATAAAAGTGGAATGAAAAGTGGTGCTTGTGAAATAAAATGGTGGCACAATAAATCAAACCAATTTTTGCCTATTTTCAATTTACTGACGTTGTTAAAATGCTAATGTGATCATGCCGGTCAAGAAGGTAATAAAGAAACTGTTTTTTTGAAATATTATAAGTTGTTCTGAGTACATATGCTAATAATATTTTAGCAGGAAAAGCTTTGGTAGAGTTCGTTAAATCACCGAATCGCGCTTTCTCCCGAATGTTGCGCTGTTGGCACACAACGTTACTGGACCGGCAAATGCCACAGGCATAACCTTTATATACCTTTATATAAAGCCGCGTTTTCATTGTGCAAGTACTTGCAGATTTAACTTTTGTTCGCCGCGCGTTTTTGTAGCATTTGTTTTGATACAAAAGTGCAGTTGAAAAACGTTTCATTTACGCTTGTATCAAATAAAAACGTGCCACAAAAACTGTCGTGTGCAGTCTATACACACGGATGTTTAACCTTTTAAGAATAATATGGTTAAAAACTATTTGATCTTTAATGTTCAAACAAAAAAACCACAATATATATATCAGAAAATAACTATAGCAGTACCTACCTACGAATTGCACCGGTCCAGCTGGTCATTTTTATAAATTAATAATCAAATGAAATAGAGATGTAAGTTTTTAAACAAGCTACTTGCACAATAGTAACGCGGCCTAAATAACGATATCCAATACGTTGGTTGCAGGTTGAAATTGGTTAGACAAATTGAATTTAGATGAATTTGTTAGAAAAATAAAACATTTTTAGGTGGTTGATCTATGGTTTGTACCTATGTTATAAAGCCGGATATCAACATATTGTAATGTTAAGATAAAACACATTTCTCATACAAAAATATATGACGAAGAGATTAATAATAATTGTGCTCAGCTGTATCATCCTCACACTCCGCTACTCTACCTTAAATATGGACATTAATTTGGTAAATCACTGTTAAACATCAAGAAAAACCACAGGAATTTTTAACATTCAATATATCTTTCATCTCTTAACTCCACCTATAAATCAGTTAAATCATAGAACTGCATTTTGAAGCATTACTTCGTTATAAACGTTCGTTGAGAAATCTGAGCAATTACGCCATATTGCTATGAATTTCTGCAGCTTTTCCTAGTAAATCAAAGGTAAAGCCGAGTTCCCCACCAACGAACCTCTATTTCCTGCGTTTGACGGCTTGCTTTTACTACATAGTAAATGGAATACTCGTAGCTAAAAGCGTAGCGCAGTTTTGCTACGAAACTCGTAGAACTTCGTAGACGGTCTACGAGGAATAAAACGTGTTACCTAATTAAACATTGACAAAGCTTATTCGAAAAAGATGCTCTAATTGGCAATAATAGTTTTAAAAAGGTAAACTATCATTGTCTATGAAGTGTTTTTGTTTTAAATCCTCTTAATTTTTGGTAAAATTTTACAAGTGCCAAGTGCCAAAGTTAGATGTTGTGGTTAAAATTACATAGACGTTAATAATAAATCAAATATATATCAAAAATATTTATGTATTGGTTGCTAAAATCGTAGCTTCAAAAACTATTAACGGTCTGCATACATCGTACTTGTTTTACAGAAAGCGTTAGCAAATAATTCTTTCAGAAATAAAAAAATATACCAAGGCATATGATTTAAGTACCATATTTCATTTGATTGCGTTCATAAATTCTAAGCCGACGTAATAAAATTAGTTTAATAACTAGCAAAAATAAATTACCGAAATCATGTAAACCTTTCGGTAATTTTCACTAAAATACCAACCTTTACGTAATATATGAAAATTATGTTACATTGCAAAAATTCGACCCAACATTTTATAAATGGTTTAATATTTCAGTAAATTACTCAAAATGTATAACATTCTATGCACTCCACTGTATTTTATTGCATTTAGCCATGAAGGTATATCACGGAGGTGTGTTAAACACTCTGTGTCAAATATGATTTACTACTTTCAAATAACAGGTTTTTCAATGCTGTTGGTGTGGTATATACATAAATTTGCATTGCAACTGGTCATGGCGTGGCTTGCTTAGACGTTTTAAAAATCATTAATGGTAAGCGCTAACGTATCACTATGATTATTGTATCACTATCATACATATTGGTACTTATGTTAGTGATCCAGCCATCTGAATCCGTAACCCCGTGACCTACATAGCTGGCCTGAAATTAATGCATATTTCCATGTTTCCTAAATTGGTTTAGAATTTTTATATCCCAAAGGTTTAAAGGTGCTGTTTCAAGCCCGCAAACTGTAACATAAGTAAGTAAGTAAAATAAGTGTAGCATAAGTAAGTTCAAACACTATTATGCGCATTAAACATTTCTACTAAATGAACCGCAATGAAACAATTTAGAAAACCAATACTTTTTATATCCAGGATGTGTTTTTCCGGTTATACAATACCATTTTTCAGAAATCATAATGAATTTCATTCAGCAAAGCCAATCTAAAAAAACTTTTTAATTGTCGTTCTTGGTTTTTAAAGTCGCCAAGAAACGAGGCCTTTTCGGCGACCTAACAACTCCGTCACCAGAGTAGACCACTTGCTCATACGAACTTACTCACTTAGATACTTTAGAACTAATGTGTCGAGTTACCTATCAACATGTACCTATTTCAAAGCTCCAAACAAATCTACATGGCCTATAGCTTCGTTCTTAAGAATAGTAGTAAGTTAGTAGTCAGCGTTTTGAGGTTTGTGAAATGGCTCCTTAAGGGAAAAATCAAGCATATTTTTGTGGGTATCAAGTTGGTTTCAAAGTGCTTCGGTGGCCCTCACTGTGGGGTAGAATCGTAAGGGGCCGATGAAGTATGAGTCAAGGTTGGTGGGAACAATGATTGAGCGTATAGTAGTATCAAGGTTCTTATAAAATGGGTTATCAAAAGCAGAAATTGTATAAGTAGGTAGGTTTTTAATTTAAAGTAGATAGAAAATTAAAAATAAATATTCTTGGACTTTCTGTCTGTAGAACTACGTGATTACATGTCATGTAAAATACAAAAAAACTTAAGTTATTACAACTTCAGTTCTTTTTAATCCAGCGTTTCAATTAAGTTAACTATAGTCGTAGTATGTCGTATAATGAAAGAAGTTAGGGCTTACTCATCAAGCGACTTACGAGTGGCTTTAATAAAAAAAATTAAGATTCCTTTCATTTTATAAAACTTTTATATTGAAATATATACCTTGAAAACTTACTTTGAATGTTGCTATTCACATTCAAAGTAAGTTTTTAAGGTTATCGAAAGAAAATGCTGTTTAAATCGCGTGATATTCCGCCAATTCAACCAAACAACCGTAACGTAACGGCTTGAGCTGGATGGTAAATAAAGGCATAAACTACACGATCAGGTTTAAAAAATGAAACGTCTAAATTAAATAAACTGTTGCGTTTTTACTAGCTAGATTAGCAGCTAGCTAGAGCTTATAGAGCAAAGAATAAAAGAATCAAACTGAATTAAGCAAGCTTACTTACCTAAATATTATTATGCTGTTGGTAACTGGGTTGATTTGTCTTTCTGATGCTTGGTACCAGATGATTTTGTCATCGAATTACAGTATAGTTAACGAGGGAAGTACGATTGTAACTCTCGATTGTCAAACAGTCGTTCTCGAGGGCCATTGACGAAAATGTTGTCGGTATTTGCAGCTATTTTGCAGGCCCTGCTAAGCCCATGTTTTTAATATGAATATTATAGGGGTTAGGTAGGTACTGTCACAACTCTCTTATAACTTAAATAGGATTTTCGGAAGTTATTCTAATAATCAAATAATATGAGAATTCAGATCAAAGTGATTTTATTAAAAGTTATCACGATTTCTGTATTCCAGGATGCAATAATTTTTTTTGAAATACATAGGTAGACCCAGATTTTGGGAGTCTGTCTCTATATATTTCAAAAATATGAATTGTGTTTGCGCAAGTTTAGAAATACCATTGCAGTAAACATATTATTCTCAAGTCCCAATATTACTTCAAATAATTAAAAAAAAGAATAATAATGATATTTAAACCAGCCAAACCGTATCACAAAATGTACTGTTAGTTCGCGGATTAGATGCTATGCTCACCAACACGACAGTAGCATGACAGGGTGGCGTGAGGGCGCGCCGTCACTAGCTTCTTTACATTCCATAAATCAACCCATAATAATTTGCGCAAAGAAGCTCAAATTAGCATGTATAAATCAGAAGCCATTATACGGTACTGTTTAAGAAACTTTTTATCAAAAGAATTAACATTTTAGCCAAGAATAAAAATATGCATGCTCGAAAATACAAATCCAGTTTTAACTTAGCTTAGTTCTTGCTGATTAAAATAAAAATATAGTGTTCTAAAGCTCTACCTGGAACAATGAAAACGAATTTTCATGACAATTAACGAGTTTCAGTTTATATTAGTGAACGAATTCAGTTTCAATTGTCTTTCTATATTTTCACGTTAACTAAACCTAACCGAAACATAAACATTAAATAACGTGATAAGATAATACCCATCCTAATTATCAATTTAAAAGAATAATAATTGAATTGACGAATTGTACCTTCAAACGTGTGGACTGGACACATTGTTTGAAATTAAGCTGATCAAAAAAGAGAAAAACAAACCTTTGGTTTATTGAAACCTCAGTTGGGGACAGAGGACCTATAAGCGGATTAATAATACATGTACAAACCAAACTTTTGTGATGGATAGCATGAACATAAAAGGAACGTAAAGCCGGGTATCCACTATGTTCGCGAACATCTTGCGCTCCGCGCTCCTGCAACTGCTCCACATAGTGGATACGTCCGCGCTCCCGGAGCGTGCAACAGTGCGCGCTCCGCGCTCCGCGCTCCGCGCGCTGTCGGTTTTTGAGCGAACACATGTGGAGATGCGCGTACCGTCTCCATCAGAGCGGTTGCAGGAGCGCGGAGCGCAAGAGGTTCGCGAACATAGTGGATACCCAGCTTTAGAAATTGCCTGTTTTGTGTCGGGTTTACGATTCTGATGTTAACAAAGAACAAAACAAAAGCGAGTTCTATCTTTAAACTAACAGCACAAACTTACACATTTATAATACTCGTATTATTGTGTTAGTGTGATAATTAAATCTTTAGGCATTTAGGTTGTGTGTAAGAAGATATAAGGAAACTGAGAAGTAATGAAATAAAAGACCAACATTTTTTAGCCCATTCACATACTCTTACAAACCTACCAAGTTCACTGAAAGGCCAGAAATTCCTAGAAAGCCAAAAACTTGGTGCTCCGAATTGTGAACTACGAAACTATGGATTCATAGCATTTTTGTCCCACTCGACGCTGGTTGTTCGTCTAGGTACAGTACTAGGCCATGTAATGCGACTTATTCAATACCTACATTTCACAGCTAAGCAGATAAAATCGGTGGAGCACAGGTTTCGCTGCCCCACGAACATGAAATTCGTTATCACGTCCATAACTCATGTGTATGTTTTACACCGGCATGGAAATGTGGTGATAACATGCTTTGTTTTACAAACTAGTCTTATTTTAACAAAAAAATTATAGGTAGGTAATGTAGGTACCTAACATTGGGTTAAGTGGCGGTTGAAAATAAGGCGCATATGGTTTCAGTTAAAAATGTATCGTCTAGTATGGATAGGTATTTGTACTGAAAATTAATTCAAAACTCGAGTTATTTAATTTTATACTAATGCGGTGAGTTGCAATGAGACTAATCGAGACGTAAACAAGGCGCTAAATATAGTCTGAATAATTAATTCTACATAAATGTCCTCAAGCGATAATAGTAATCAATTTATATATCAATAAATCGATTACTAAGCAGTTTCCATGGCTATTCACTATAATAATTGACTCAGCGGTATTATTGTCTTGATTGCTAACAACGTTTAGTCACGATTGTTCAACGTTCAACTAATCAGGTGTGCCTGAACCCTAAACAAGAATTCGATTTAAATTTGAGTCTTAAAACCGTCAGCACCGTGTGTAAAAAGTGTTCTTCAAAATATTTTTTCACCAAGGTATCGTATTTCAGTTTGAATGCTAATTTTAATAATTATTGTTGTCTATATAGTTTTGTTTCTTTTATATTTTCACGATTAAAAAAAGTCGTTAAGCTTTAAAATATTCATTAAATTTTGGGATTGAAAGTAACGTAGGTAATCATGAAACGTGCAAGATTTCACACGTAGTCGGCGCGTCAATAGTTCAATGTCTTAATAATTTCTACGCAAGTAATAGGAAGGTAGGCTACTTAGGTAAGTAGGTAAATGGAGTAAGAAGCAATAGGAAAAAAGGATATATTCTTGTACCTACTTAAAATATTTATACAACAGTTCTTGTGCACGATGAATAAGTATCATGCGCATATTGAAGAAGTTCAGAAGCATATAGTTTAGAACTTTAGAAAACACTCAAAGAAGTAGAGTCTAGGGACTCGACCGTGTAAATGCTCGTGCAAGACACTCGTTTACTAATATTAACTAATATCTATTAAAAAGAGGAAAAGTTGGTTAGTTTGTTTGTTGGGGGTAATCTCCGAAACCACACGTCCGATTTAAATAATTCTTTCACCGATGCATAGTAAGTACAGACTTTTCCAATGAACATATCCTATTTTATTCTGTTAAAATCACGGGTTACACGGGCGTACACTAGTGCAAAGCTGGGACGGGTAAATGCACGAGCTATAAGTTTACCTACACTAGGTACCTATACCTATTAGCCCGTGCAGTGCAAATACTCGTCAGTTTTCTTGTACGTACCTATACATGTACAAGAAACCTGAGCAAATCTTATAGCAAAGCTTTCTGCTAGTGCATATAGCTCTTGATCCAGCTACTTGCACCATATACAAGCACCTTAAATAAAACAATTTATCTTACTTGACAGACAAGACAAACAGAAGTATCCACTAGAGAGTGTCCAGAACTGCGGTCCAGAACAACTTAAACTGTCAGGAAGTTTTTAAATCAAGGAAATAGTGATACATATCGATATTTCCGACGGTTGTTTGTGAGCCAGTTGTTTATGACCAATTTATAGGCATTTTATATCACCGTTTCCCATTGGACATGATGTATGGCAAGGCTGTTTGGATTTTCCTTATGATCTGTCCAATGTCCATACCGTTTCTACATAAATGTGGTTAAAACTAATTCCTTACTTTGATATTCCGAAAAGTTATTTTAAGTATAATTTATTCAGAAAATTAAAGAAACGGAAATAAACAAAATTTATTTAATCCTAAGTACCTACCTAAGTAGGTATAATTTTATCTACTAGCCAAAGATGACCGACACGACTCAATGCCCAATGCTGACTTCATCTATTGTAGCAGCAGCCCAATCTAATGATTCCTAAGCTTTTTAATCTTGACATAGCAAGGAAACTACTATTACCCAGTTTACCCCTTAGTCGTGAAAACTACAAAATAAAATAGTATTTAAGTTTATTTCAGTCTTGATTCAGTTTATGTAACTTAATAGGAAAATAACTAACACTAAAAATAATAGGCTAGAAAAGGAAAGTTCCTACATACCATCTGTTACTTAGTTTCTTGCAATTTATTCGAATAGATTGATAAATAAAGAACCTACATGTACGGTATATTAATGTCGTTTGTAGTAAAAAATATTACCCCCAAAAAAGCTATTTTTACTCCAGTGGGGGCCATTTATTTTACCCCCAGGTTCAGAAACACAGATCTACCGCCTAATCTAATGTGTTCCCGTTTCTCTTTATCGAAATCGTGACTTGTATCGACATGATCTACGACAGAGACAATGATGTTTTTTTATTGGTTATATAAAGGACATAAATCATAGCTCTGTTACTTTTGTAAGGCTCAACTTACACCGAGATGGAAGGAAAGCGGCGAGTTTTATAATCATAAAAATAAAATTTATCATCATCACCATAATATTTAGTATCGCTTGAAAAACTTCAAACACAAGCGACCATAAGCGACAGTAAGCGGCGTCAAGAGCACTTTTCATAGCGCTATAATAGGTACTATGCATTATAGTCATTTTCATAGAGCTTGAAATCACATGACATTGAAACTGCAGCCGCTTCGCTTCCATCTCGGTGTGAATTGACGCTAAGTCTACTGAAGGAATGTTTTGATATCAGTTGAATTTATTGGTTTAGGAGTAGGAGTTCAGGTTCGTTAAGAATGAGCATTGATTTTCATGGTGGATATAAAGAGGAGGCTTGATACAATATTTGATCCAGAAGATTAGGCAAATATATGTATAGTAGCCAGTGTTTTTAGAAGTTACCTAAATTAGAATTTGCCTAATTTAACATTAATAATTAAAAAATGAGCATAAATAATCGAAATTATCTCTCTTTTACTATTTTTTTACCACGTTTTATCATTTCTTCGGCACTCGGCGCCGACATCTCTGACCTCCCTAGTCGCTTTTATGGTAATCCGCCTTTAGTACCAAACAAAGCTAAGCTAATACTCTGACACTATAATCTGAAGACTGTTTTAGATGGAGCTGTGCAAGTAGGGTAACATAATGCATTGTACAGTGCGCGGCTGGGCGCGCAGCGTGGCAAGAAGCGGCGGCGTTGTCAGTTGGCGGCGGCGGCTTGGGAGCTGGCGGCGCTGCCCGACGCTGCTCGGTCCCTGGCGACCATCCCGGGGCACGCCGAGGAGGGAAATGGCACAGGAACAACAGGGTATGAGGTCCCGGACTGAAGAATCCGATATGAGGACCGAAAGTCAGTTTATACTGTACCTACTCTCCTTATGGTCGAAAGTAGTTAAGTCCCGTGTAACATAACTTGCTCCTATTTGGATTAAATTTTGTAATGCCCTAAACGTTTTCAAAAGTAGCATATAGAATACTGAAACTTATAGAATATCTCAAAGAATTAATGCAGCAAGGGAAATTTGCGATAAAACAAAATGAGCTCGAAAGTCTGTAATAAAACCTCGTTAGTAAAGGAGAAGTACATGTAACCTGACTTGACCCAAAATATGCAATCAAGGACATGCTTTAATCATTTATTATTATGTGCTTATCGTGTCAATATTGTGTTGCACGGCATGGCATGACGCTTTTTAGTTGTAAGTTAACCTAATTGAGGCGACAATATAACCTACCTGGAATTAACTAGGTTAGGTACTCACAGTGTATTGGATATAATGCCACATCTAGTTTCATTTAGAAATCTTCAAACAGTAAATCCATAGATGCATTGACAACTGAAGCATTATATAAAAGTGAAATAATACCCTTCGTAAATCATCGATATTTAAACAAAGGTTTGTAAAATGAAAACTTCATTCATCACTGACTCACAACACTTAGTTAGATAACATTTTTAGACATCACAACATCATCCCACTTTTCATGATTAACTACTCGTAGTAGCTCAACAAAATCAACACGGTTTCTTAGACAAAACACCTCACTACAATTTCAAATGAGACAAACATTAAGGTTGTGTCCAAATAGTCTGATAACTTGATGATCTCATGTTTTGTACAAGGTTAATCTACTCGTAGTTCGTCCAAAATGGTGAAGTAAAAATATTACATTTCAAGAAGTCTGTTGTTTCAGGTGTTTGATGTGTGCCTAAGCCTAACTCTAGCTACTAGGATGTGGAGTTACATCAATTTAATCCAACTGCAGTCTCTCTTTATTGGTCCATTTTCAAACGAAAAGGTTTAAACTAGGGGACTTTATTAGAGTACCTAAAGTTGACGAAAAAAAAAATTTTTTTTTCTTTCGAATTAGTCTCTCATGCAGCAGCAACAGTCTAACAGACTTCTTGAAAGAATATAACAACACCAAAAATTCAATCTTCACTGTAGCTAAGACATCGACTTACGAAGCACCTACAGTGAAACCCGCTTAAGACGATTTCTCAGGGACCCCACCAAAAACGCGTCTTAAGCGTGAAAGCGTATTATGCGGGATAGGGAAAATAAATCGAACGTACTACATTATTATGTATTTTGTTCTTATTATTTTAATTTTCATATGTACATTCAATACATTTTTTAAAATAATCACTTATATTGGTTTGGCAGAAAGATTTTGATGCATTAGCAATTAAAAGATTTTCAACATAATTCAACTTTTGCAGTGCGTCTTTACTTTGATCCAAAGAAGCAACATAGCGTCTTAAATCATTATCACTTACAATACAACTTTCAATATCTCAATTTTTCCTTGAAGTGACAATGCCTTTCGCTTAATTGTAGTCGTATTGTAACAAACAAATGATGCACTATTACAAAAGAATCAGAGCGTACGCGCGACAAGTCAAGAAATGACGATCGGGGCAAACAAAAGTGCGGGCGGGGCGTTCGGGCAGGCGTAATAAACGGGATGACGATCGTATTAAGCGTTATGAAATGTATGAAAATTTGTCTCAAGTTGCAGGGACTGGCGTAAAACGGCGTATTATGCGAGAAATCGTATTAAGCGTGATCGTATTAAACGGGTTATACTGTATGTCCCAATACTCCCAATATCTGATAAGATCAACATGGTTTCCAGGTGCGGGACGCTTCATACGGCTCATCATCAGACTCAGACGGCGAGGCGGAGGGGATCAATGGAGAACCGTGGGGCGTTGCGAGGTTGCTGTATGCGGGACTGGGTATCTTGGCTTTGGGGCTCGTGGTCTACTTTGTGGGGACAGGGGACAAGGTATGTACCTATCTAGATAATAATAGGATATTTGGTGGTGAACTCTACATTATTTTGACTTGAGGACGGTTGGATTGACTGGTTGAATGAATAAGGGCACAAAAGTTAATATTACATTTCTGTTTCAATACAACTCAAAATTTTGAAAAGACAACGTACGGTTTGTTAATGCAAACTAGTATGGCATAATAAAATATAATATCATCTTTTTTGTACAATTTCAGGGTTTCAAAACTCCAGCGTTGCGGCTGGTGGGTCCATCGCTCATATTCACCGGACTGGCGCTTTGTCTACTGCGTATTGCCTTTTGTATATTTGCAAAGCCTTGCTGCCGTCGGCGGACCAACTACAAGGAGAACAGAAGGTGATTTCTACTTGTCGTTTTGCCGGTTTTATTCATACCAATCAGCTTAAAATCACACTATACAAAAAGTAACGTAAATAGCATTTTAGATAAGGTTTATTACTTCGTAAGTTTGTAGATGTACAATAAAGTTCTCGTATTTTAATTAATTATTTAACTAATTGACTGACGTCACCTAAATCATTTTTAAAAGATGTAGTGTAGGACGTAGGTACAAAAAAGCAAACATTAAGAGCATGTCAAATAATATGCACTCACCAAAATTGATTATTCCAGACTGTCCGGTTGCGTGGAAGGCGAAGAGATGCCACTCGCGGGCGGAACTTCCCGCGGCCCCGCGCAATGCTCGCCCGCGCGTCGCCTCGACGCTTCCTCCTGCGACGTGTCGAGCCTTTCCAGCGGCGAGGAAGACGAGCGCCTGCGCAGGTACAGGACCGCGCCACACCACACCCTGCATCCGCCCGCACAGACCATACAGGCAAGTGATTGACCGTGCCCCGCGTTGGGCGCCAGTATAATTGTCATCTAATATTTTGGGTTAATTTAATAGGACTAATGTCCTAGCGACAAAATAAACCAAAATATTAATGTAGACCAAAGGCAGAAACTAAAGAGCCCCACATTGGGCGCCAGTGCAACTAATACTGCCGCCCAACATGGGGCACTACGAGTATGCTGTACGAAGTAACAAACTCTTCAACTCTGTAATTCTGTTCTAGGTCGCACCTTGCCAGAGCGCGTCCCACACCACGGTACGACAGACCCCATCACCGCAGAGTCCCCTCCAGCCAGGCGGGGTGCCCAGCCCGTCCCAACCAGTGCAACCAACACACGAGTTACAGAAGCCCTTACAGAGTGCGCCACAAAGCGCCCTACACGGACCGAGCCAGCGGAGGCCACCACCGAGAAACGTGTCATTTGCCAGCGGTCCGGACGGAGAGCTCGTTCTCAGTCCCGCGCAACTCCGATCCTAACAAGCAATATAGGTCGCAAAATGACAATGACCGCGCGATATTACGGCTATGTGATAGTGACAGACCGTTCGTTTTAAGGGCGTTATCATACTAGCGGTTTGGAAGCGGCTGCGGGGCGGAGCGGACGCGCAGCGAATGCGTCGCGAACACGCCGCGGCTGCGCAGCGAGGACGTCGCGGACGCATGGCCGTTTTCGTCGCGCGTTTGTAGCAAATTATCGCCGTACAATACACTCAGTTACAAAATGGATTGATTGATGACAATGGATTGATGACACTGCTGTTGATTTTATTACTTCGAAGACGCCGGAGACGAAAACGAAAACCCCCCGTAAACGAATCCCGTTGCGCGTCCGCAACGAATTCGCTGCGCATGCGCGACGTGTTCGTTGTGTGTCGGTAACGAATTCGTTGCGCGCCCGCTCCGCTTTAAAGACGTTCGCAATCCGCTAGTATGATAACGCCCTAAGTGATTTATACGGTAAGCTACGAGGATTATTTGCACGTTTGGATATTCTTGCAATTTCCTAAATATTTATAACTATTTTAAGTATACTTTGCTAGTTAAAAGACCATTCTAAGGAATTGCCGAAGATGATGGTATGACATGTAACCAAAGTACTTTCTATCAATTTGCAATTTGGAACATCAACTTCTGTAATGATAAAGTTTTTGCCTAAAACAAAGTGATGTGAATGCAAAGTACTTATGTTGCAAGCCACACTTGAGTCAAGTTTCAAGACAGACTTTTGACTGCATATTATTATTCTGTGAGCAACGAGCAACGAGTGTTAAGCAGCTAGCTAGACCAAACTAATACCTAGTGATCAATGTGTTGACTTTTGTCTGCTACTAAGTTCGACGCCATTACTATTTTTACCTTAGGAAAAGTATCTTTAACTAACATAATTCTAATTCTGTAGCTATTTAATACTGAATGTGCTTGTTCCATTTTTCATACAAACGTGTAGGATATTCTGCTAATTGAGGTGTGGTACAAAAAACTATATATAGCATACAAAAGTGTAAAGCAATATTATTTGTTAAAAATATGATGACAAAAACCAATGATATAAACATTTAATTGGGCGTGTTTAGTTTTTCATATTATTTAAAATATAATCCACTTTGTTGCTGGGAACCACACCTCAATTCAGTTTATAAATAAATAGTTAAATATAATTATAAATAATTGTGTTAAAACTGCCTATGGTTAGATGCGAATTTATATAAATATATAAATCATAAAAATAGATATATAACTGACAATAATGATTGTTAAATGATGTTTAAAGTGTTAATGCGTATGTGTGTTTTTATTTCAAACTAATGTCCAACTTGAATAGTAGTTCAAACGCCAAGCTTTCGCAAATAAAATGATTGTAAAATCCTTTTTATTAATACCTACGTGTCTATGTGCTTTATGTACTCAATCTGTACTCATACTATTGTGACAAAAATATTACCTACACTCAAGTTGTGTTTAGAAGAATATTTTTTTAAGTTGTTAATGTTTTCGGATAGGACAAGGTTTGAAAAGTGTTAAAAATTATTGTCTCGATCTAAACTTGGCGAGTGAACTACATAATAGTGTTATACCAAAATATAGTATAAAAGTATATATTTATTTAAATAGTTAGCTAATTACATAAAGGTTGATGTATAGCGAGTGATACTGTATAACAGTAATGTTTTTATGTGTAAGAAAATATGGTAATTTATTGATATACTTCATATGTGTTACGCGTGCATTGTATATTGCACAGTATAGTAATTTTAAATATAATGATATATTTTAGAAATATTTGCACCTTTAGTAGTGAATATAAAATTAAATGATGTACCTATATCTGCAGATTTTTAAGCTAGATAGAAAATGACGCTAAGTGTCATTGCAACGTCATTTGAAATTAAGTTTAAAAGACGAAACAGAATATTATGTACTCTATTATACAAGTTTTGATTAGTTTTTGTCAATTATACCTTTGTAATCAAATTGATATACTCGTATAGTTACTTTGAATTGTTTAAATCTAAGGATGGTCAATTACGTACTTTTATTTTAAAATAAGATTTAGCTTTGATTTATCTACTTGCTTACTGTTGCACTATAACTATAATATAATGCATTTCAATAAATATGTACAGTAAAAGAAAAGCTTGTCCCGTTAGTATTTTCTTCAAGGCAGAGTTCCTATACATAAAACTATGTTGTTTAAAAGTTACTTTTCGAAGTTCCTGTACTTTTGTTCGATATAAAGTATTTTATATCGAACAAAAGTGGTTAGTGATTTAATTTTTCTCCGTTGTTATAAAAGACGGAAATAGATGTTAAGAAAAATATGAGCTTCGTTTAGACTTACTGGCTTGTGTGACATCGTGTTGTGTACTTTAAAGAAATAGTCGTGATCAAATCAAACACATTGTCATTCTTAACTTTACTTTGTCATCTAACATCATAACTCTGATTTCTTTAAAAATACAGATACGATATAAGCGCACATTAAACCGGTACAGGGTTCATTTATTTTTGTCAACAAGCGGACAAATTTCGATTTATTATTATATACTTTGTATACTATACTCTTCTGAATAATCTAACAACAATTCTATTTTGCGAAAGGAATTTTGTCCGCTTGTGTTTATAGATATATAATTTTATAAAATATTAATATTATAGTCTGAAAATTTACATGAAATTTTCAATTAAACTTCTATAAAAATCACTACCAATGTTCACTCTTAACTTTCAGCTACGTGTGTACTATAATTTATTACTTTTTTATTTGTAATACATATTTAAAATTTATAAAATAAGACAAATATGTAATTCTTTTCAATGATTTGAATAAAAAGAATATTATAATTTCTAAATAAAAAATCTGATGATAAATACGTAAGTATTCACGTGACATTATTATTTAAGGTTATTTCTTAAATGTGCTTCCATTTAAGCTTGCATAGACCATGCTTCTTCGTGTTTCCTATTAAGTGCTACAACATAGTCTTGTACATAGATTTATTTATAGGCAATACGTTCAAGGCCTAAATGTGTTCTTTAATGGGTCACATGTTTTGATATTATCTTGATTTAATTAGATATTGCCGCGTTTTTTATAAGTGGATGATATCAAAACAATGATACCTACCTCTCAGTACCTTATCTGTACATATTTTAGTAGTGAATTAACTTTTGATTTGTAAACTCTCCACTTATCTATATTGGAAAAGAAACTGGTTTACAGTTCGTCTGCAAAGTTATAAAACTAACAGTTTCGAGCTTTCGAGTCTATTTATTTATTTATTTAGGATACACTTTAAAAATAATATTATCGAATAAATCAGGTACTCCCATAATATCACAACATGCAATTTAAACTAGCCTATAAACTATCTGAGTTACCTCTACTCATGTGACGATGTGTCATAGGAGCTTTCTATTGGATCTTTTTGTTATTGCTATTTATTTGTTACTGTATGAAGCTAAGCGATGAGATGGAATTTGAAAAACCAGTTTTTCTTATCACGTATAGATATTTGTGGTGCAGTTTATTTACGCCAATACTTATAAAATAAATTCGTCACAGACTATGGTATAAGGTTCAGATGTAAAAAATATTTTTACTTGAATGTCGTTTATGCTTATAGTTTTAAGTGTACTTCAAATAATTTTAGCGTAATTTCTCCTATTTCTATCTTCTGCTCTTTTATCGTTGATGTTCTTAAGCAATGGATAATTTGGCTGTATGGAAAATCTGTGGTTAAAGATTAACGGCCGGTTCCTATAACCAACTTACGGATGGCTGTAGGACTTTCGCCATAGCAACGTTATCTGTCAAAAAGTTTCATACATTTTATGTTGTAAAAAAAGTTGCTATGGTGATAGACCTACGGACATCCGTACGTTGGTTATAGAAATCGAGCATAAGAAAACTACTGTTTACACCTTTATAAATGTCTACGATTTCCGCCTATCCACACTCGTCAGTGGATTGCGCACGAAGCCGTAAACAACCCGTGACACAGAAGTGATTGCATTAGTATATTGTCTACGGGTTTTTGAACTATGTGAACAGATTCTGCGAAGTGTGGATAGCCTATTAAATGGGCCTATATGCGCAATGGTGCAAACGGGCTAAACTAATGTTTATTAAAAACATGATTAATAAAAAAACATGACAAATACTAAATGGCATTTGTTATCTAATTAATACCTACAGATCATTCCAGACGATAATAAAAATTTAACAGTTAAGTACCTACTCTATTTTAAACAAAAACAGTAGGTTTAACAAATATTGCAGAAAATGATGACAAGTAGAGTTAGAATTCTATATTTCAAATAATTAGCTCTATCTATCTACAAAGACAGTGAAAATTAAGTGACAAAAGAAATTAAAATGTAACGCAAAAAAGCAGGACCATACTTCATGACAAAAATCTTCAAACATATTCTTCCTAAAGAATTAAGAAAGTACCCGGGGTGCAAATCAGAAAGAATGCTGTGATTAAATGTTGACAGTAAACGTCAAATGTTGACAGTAGACGTCAAATGTGACATGAGAATGTGGTTTTGTGTGTAGCTCAAGTTACGGTAAAATATAGACTAGATAAAGAGCAATGTATGTATTATAATTTTATTAGTTTATTGTAAATAATTTTATGTCGTTAATCCGTGTTCATGACATCGTTTGTATAATTTATAGGCATTGGTGCATATCATGTGTATAGAGCAGATGATTAATCAAATAAAATAGAATGAAAATAGTTGAGAACAATGTTTTATTATCCCCTAAGGCTCGTTACCACCTGAGATGAGTGAGAATGCGTTACAAGAAATAATGTTTGTCATGAAATTAAACGATTCTATTGGTTGACAAACACATTTTTAGAAGTGATTTTTAAACCTATTCTTTTGTTTTTCCCTTCTAGGTAATTTTTACGTTATATTTTTATTTGGCGGTTTCGTAGATAGATGAAGGGGATGTGCCTTGGTACTTGTTTTTTTATTATATTACCTAGAGCTAAGAGTCTAAAGAAAAACAGTTGAATATAATGTAACATGTGATATATTTCGTTTCAACACTACAATAGTTTTCATTTAAATAAAAAATACATTATTTACATTATTATTGCAAATCTTAAATAAATCACAACATAAAGAAATGGCTTTTGACAGATCCGATAAAAGAAATAGGTTTATTATTTTTTTATTTTGACACAAAAATCACGAATTTTTTTACAAGTATTTTAATATCACATGAAACGTAGTGCTAGTATTAAATCAGTAGGTGGGAGAAAGATAAATCGGAAAATATGGGTTTATATTAATCTAATAAAATATTAAACCTATTTCAAACGATACGAGTACAACCACTTTGTGCTAGCCAATCAATATAAATCGTTACTATATTTTAGTTATCACACATAAATATAATCAATATAGCATATTAAATACATAAACACATTAATATAACACATAATACACACATATAATTATATAACTCTGCTTCTATATAAATTCTACATGATACATACATGGACGTAACGAGAGATCCATTCATTTAGTTATAAAAAATAATAACATACATCTTTTACGTTCTAATGTTACTATCATATATTGACGCATTTACGATACTTACTAATTAATATAAACAATACGTAGCAGAAATTTTTATAGCTATCACTTTTCATAGACAAGTACAGCATGGAACAAAAACTGTTTGATTGTAGTTGTTATAAAACTGTTCATTAAAGAAACGAATTGAAACGCACAATTATGCACTATCTCGCTTGAAGAGACCGATTCAGAGAATGAATGAAAGAGCTAACTATATGTCAGACGTTATTTATTTCGCGATTCGTTTCTTTATTGAACAGCGTTATACTAATTATCGATTTAAGAGAGTGCACACGACGTTTTTCGAACGAGCAGTGTTTAGCTCAAAGAGCATATCATTTGTCCACATAATAGATACATAATATGAAGATACATTTTAAAGCGAAATATAGGAATTAGTAAGCGAGGTTATAGAACTTTTATAATTATGCTTTTGGTAACTAATAATAATACTTTTGCAGTGTAGGAATCACATTAAGGCAAATTATAGATTAATAGCTGCGCCCCGCGCCGTTTCATCCGGGTAAGACCCGTTTCCGCGGGAATATCGGGATAAAAGTAGCCTATGTGTTATTCCAGGTCTTACATATATTTAAAATTTCATTGCAATCGGTTTTGTAGTTTTTTCTTGAAAGAGCAACAAACATACATCCATACTCACAAACTTTCGCATTTATTATATTAGTAGGAATATTAAATACAATGTTATTGTCAATAAATAAGTACTTTAAAATTAATTTGTCAAGATACATGAGATTGAATTGTGACGATTTTGTTAGACGCATCAACCTGCATGAAAATTTGAACGGGTAAAAAAAAGTTGGGTCGGCAAGACTACCCCCCCTCTTTATAGAGGAGGGGGGGGGGGTGTCTCATAGATTATTCTAGTAGAACCTCCGATACCGTTTAATTTTTTAGCATGAAAATTGATTTGACACCTAACTTTAACAAGAAAACCAATGAGTATAGAAACTGACCGTTAGACTGTAAGATTACTGTCAGTTTCCTGTCAATTCGATCAAGCCCAGCTGATTTCGCCGCGGCAGTCCCTGAGTGCCACACGTCTTTTTTGTTAGGATGTCTGTAATTCTGTATCACTGTATAACCTAATATCAAATTGTCTCGACTTGCCCTTTCCTTTTAAGTCTCAACTCGCCGGAAATGAAAGAAGTTTCTTCGGATTCTTTGCTCTTCACTCGCTGTACTTGCGACGTGCTTGGTTGAACCTATAATATAAATGAAATTTGATCAATAACAATATGCGCATTACTCTAAACATTTTTTAATCTTCTTATACTCGTCGAAATAGCAATGGGAAAGTCATATAGCAATAGCACGTAAAATCAAATAAACTTTTTGAACATTATTTTCGAAGCTAAAAACGAGAACGTTTTGAATTGTAGGTATTGAAATTTAAATGCATATTATCGTGTCGCTTCGCATCTTAGATACGAAGAAACAAACTTTATACACTACTAGCTGCGCCCCGCGGTTTCACACGCGTAAGTCCCGTTCCCGCGGGAATATCGGGATAATAAGTATCCATCCCTCAAACTATCACCACACAAAAAATCACGTGAATTCGTCGCCCCGTTTTGCCGTGAAAGACGGACAAACAGACAGACAGACAGACACACACTTTCGCTTTTATTATATTAGTATGGAAGTATGGATAGCTGCTGTATTATCTCAAGATAATATGTTCAAAATCAAAATCAAAAAATCAAAAATCAAAAATCATTTATTTGGAACAAAAGAACAATTGGTAATACAAACAATGGGAAGTTGACACCTGCAAAAGTTTAAACTGTGTAGCAGAGTCAACGCCCGCCTCCTGGACAGAGCATGGACTGTGTTCCACGAAATGAGGGATGAATCCTTACCGGTTGAGCCACAGACGTGGGTGTTACAACGGTGTTCCTCTTGATATCCTCAAGCGGGATATCCTCAGGCCTCGCGCGCGGTGACCCCTCTCTAGAGCCGTGTGTACTACTGCTGCGGGACACACTGCTGGATAGAAAATAGGTTAATAATCAGCTCTAAAGTCATAAGCAACTATACTTCATTTCTTGAAACGAGCTAATAGGAAGGAAAGTAAACGCACGTGATTGGTCGTCGAAAATAATTGTTTATTCTCGTGATGGCTAGATTTGACAATTGACAATTGATTTGACAATCTAGCCAATCACGAAAAAGATAATTATTTTCGACGACCAATCACGTGTGTTTATTTTTTTTTTCCTATTAGCTCGCTTCAAGAAATGAAGTATAGAGAAAACTCGGTTAATGCATAAAAACTATTTATACAAGAACCATCGACCTATTAGCCAGTAGACTCCTAATACCTACCTACATATCTTCTATACTATCTATACTAATATTGTAAAGAGGTAAAGTTGGTTTGATTGTATGGAGAGGTCGTTCCGCGCCGCGCGTTTTCGTTAGCGCGATCTAGTGTCAGGTCACTTTTACTAGCGCTATCTACTAGGCTATATTTTGTCTCGGTAGCATTATTAGTACACCCGTGCAAAGCCGGGACGTGATGCTAGTGTTTGTATAATATACCACCACCGAAAGATAGCTACATCAAATACCTATGAGTGAATTCTAACCTCTCCCGGCTCGTAGTTCGCTCGCGGTACACCACTATACCGTCTTTGAGCATATGACTGCTTGGTCTTCGAAGCCGACGGTCGATTTCTTCGAATTCACCTGAAAATAACATTATTATTATAAATGATAAACCTCACTAAAAGTTAAAAGTTTTGGGCTTCGACGGGATTCGAATCCGCGAGATACAAACGATCGTTTTCAAGCCGGACTGCCTTACAACTTGGCCACGAAGCCTGGCTGTGTTGCTACGAGTTTCAGGGTTCACTATATAAAAATGAATTGTTACCAGAAGCTCGTCTAACGGAAGATAACGGCCCCGGTCGAGCGAACAAAGGTCTATGTCGAGGCGCGGGCGCGGGCGCCGACATTCCAGACACTTCTAGAAGTCTACCGATCTGCTGCATCTTCTTCTGGCGGGATTTCGTGCGACCCTGTAATAATGTTTAAGATGTGACACTATTTATACCTATAACTATAAGGATGTAAAAAAAAATCTATAACAAATATATAACTGGGCTAGCTTTATTGGTTTGTTTACGTGTTTGTAGAGTGTAGTCTCCGAAACTACTAATCCGATTTGGATTTTTTTTTCACAGATGTACAGAATATACTTTCCGAATGAACATACGCTATATTCATCCCGGTGAAATCCCGCTTTTCATTAGTACGCCCGTGCAAGCCGGGACCGGCTGGTAGTCATGTTGTAAAGATGAAAAGTCTGTAAAGCCTGAGTATACCGTTTTTAGTTAGTTTTTATAGCCGTTTTTTTCTAGTCTAAGTATGTTTTTCTTTGTATTTTTATAGTGTGTGTGTGCCTTAACAAATCAATCCACTTTTTTGTATATAGATAAAAAAAAATACCTTAGTAAGATAGATAGATAGATAGATACAACACTTTATTGTACACAAAAGAAAACACATTACAGACATTACAACTAAGAAATAAAAGTACAATGGGCGGCCTTATAGCTAAAAGCTATCTCTTCCAGGCAACCTTAAGTAAGTAGTACCTTAGTAAGTCGCTGTTTGGCCGCCATGCTTCTAATATGATCATCGAACTTGAACTTGGCTCGCAATAACACAGTGCGCGGTAACGCCCCGCCCGCGCCCACTCGCGGCTTGTGGATGGTTAGATGCAGACAACGAGGGTCCTCTTTGTCGCCTTGTATCTGTTTAAAAAAAAACTAATAGTATTATAATCAAACATAATAGGGAGGGTTGGCACAAGCGAAGAGAGGCCTATGCCCAGCAGTGGGATGAGACGGGCTGCACATAATGATGATGATGATAATCAAACTATTTACATGATGATTTGTTTTTACTTGACGCGTGTATATTATACTAGCTGCGCCCCGCGGTGACACCCGCGTTAGTCCAGTTTCCGCGGGAATATCGGGATAAAACGTATCCTAAGTTATTCCAGGTCTTTAGCTGCCTATATTTCAAATTTCATCACAATCAGTATTGTTGTTTTTTCGTAAAAGAGGAACAAACATACATTCATACATTCTCACAACTTTCGCATTTATAATATTAGTAGGATTAGTAGGATAGTAGGATATTAGTAGGATAGGATGTTTACCTCAAGATCCTGCAAGCTGCCTACAAGTTTGGCCACGCCCCAGCCTAGCCTCTGTTTGTCCGGTTCAACCAATATGATCTGAATGAGGTCCACGGCCAAGAAACGATGCTGCCATGTACCGTCCTTTTGTATTATATCGCACGATATGAGATCTGAGTCATCTGGAAATTCATATAAAATATTGAACATTTATTTAAAGGCAGAAGTCTGCACAGATTGTTATAAATACAAGTCTTTTAAAAGAATGCACGACTGTATTTTATTTAATTTCAGCCTAAAAGCCACCCCGTCATAACTAACGACTTTTAAAAGCCGGAACCTACAATTTAACATGCCCTTTGAAGCACGACGTTGCTATCAAGAACTTCTTAGCAAGTTTGCCACGAGCTCTTATTTTGACTTGTACTTTTTAAGCTATTGCATAGCTTCTATCGCGGGCCTTGGTTTTGTTCACGTTCGTTTGTCCGTTCGTTTGTCCGTTCGTTCGTTGTCTATGAATGTGACGTTGGATATGAATATGGCACGAACTTTAAAATATTTCAAAACAACACGTCTTATGTCAACTCACTAAGGTCCAATACATCTCCGACTTGCACGAAAGGCGCCGGATTGGTTAGCGGTAGTTGCGTCTCTGTCTTCCCCGTTAGTTTGAGGTACAGATCCCGAATGAGGAAGAATGTACGGATTGCACGACGGGCTCGCTCCATCTGTAATACAATATCAATAAAATACACATTAATTTACAGAAACTGAAGTTACTTCGTATTTATAAATGACTAGTAGCACGTCCCGGCTTTGCACGGGTGTACTAATGAAACTACCGAGTCTGTTACTCGTGGATAATGTAGCTTTCGAATGGTGAAAGAATTTTTAAAATCGGTCCAGTAGTTTTTGAGACTAATCATTACAACCATACAAACGAAGTTTTCATCTTTATAAAATTAGTATAGATAAAAACCTTCCAAAAATTTTGGCTTAGTTTAGATTTCGACGGCATTCCATCTAACGACAATAGGTCTTCTTTATGCAGTGTTTGACGTCGCAGATTAAGCCAATCAAAACCATTTAGGGCTCCATAGCTAACAAATTTATAATTTATAATCTAAATAATTTTATATTGGGTAGTTTGGTAAATATCCAATATTGCATTTCATAATTACCTCTCCGCCAGGCAAACGTTTCGCAAAAGCGATGCCAGACATGGGAGTTCTCGTTGGCGGCAAAAGTATCGCCGCGTCCATACACAGCCATTCCACGTTCAGTGGCCGTTTGCTCATCTCACAGTATCTGCCGAACAAAATATATAATTGAAACTTCATCTGATAAAGTTCTAGTAATAAAGTGAACCGGAATAAGGTGTGACAATGTCTGAAAATAGCTTGTTACATAAGACTAGGGTCACCTTAGGTCTAGAATCTAGATCCTAACATCGCACTTTGATATGACATGCACATAGCACACTTCAAACGTGTCGCCCTAAACTACTGACATTTTAAGAATGGCAAATTTAGGCATTTACAGCGGCAGGTACGAAGCTTAGCTCGCACTATTTAAATGAATGTTATCGTCGCACTTGTAGATCCTCGCGAGTGAAGCTACCTTGTCTCCATCTAAGACGTCATATTTCTAGCCGCTCATCAGCCCTACAATAATGGGACGTCACTTACTCGTCCTCGAACATGTCTAGGAAGATATCGTCACACTTGTAGAAGTTCCTGGCGAGGGCGGCGGCTCGCTGTCGAAGCGAGTCGGCGGCGGCAGCATGGCGCGCGCTCACCCGCCCCGCGCCCTGCATCGCCACGCGGGCTAGCGTCACGCTTAGCTCGAGAGTCACTAGACGGACTCATCCTACAATAATGTGACGTCACTTACTCGTCCTCGAACATGTCTAGGAAGATATCGTCACACTTGTAGAAGTTCCTGGCGAGGGCGGCGGCTCGCTGTCGAAGCGAGTCGGCGGCGGCAGCATGGCGCGCGCTCACCCGCCCCGCGCCCTGCATCGCCACGCGGGCTAGCGTCACGCTTAGCTCGAGAGTCACTAGACGGACTCATCCTACAATAATGTGACGTCACTTACTCGTCCTCGAACATGTCTAGGAAGATATCATCACACTTGTAGAAGTTCCTGGCGAGGGCGGCGGCTCGCTGTCGAAGCGAGTCGGCGGCGGCAGCATGGCGCGCGCTCACCCGCCCCGCGCCCTGCATCGCCACGCGGGCTAGCGTCACGCTTAGCTCGAGAGTCACTAGACGGACCTTAGACGCTGAAATATACAAATTGAGAATATAAACCACAGATTTATTAATGAAAAATCTTACTAAAAGTTTGGGGCTTAGACGGGGCTTTTAGTAAGATTTTTCATTTATAAATGAAATGCCTAAGTGTGGTTTAACACTATAAAGATATACCTATATGCTATTAAACCACAGATTACCTACATAAGTCAGATCATCTCGAACATTGTTCTTTTTCGCTAAGTGACGCTGCAAAAATCAAACACCAAAAAATAGCCCGAAGAAAAGCGGAGTGAATTCAATGTTCGAGATGAGGTACATCACGGGTATATATATAAACAAAGAAGTTTTGTGAGGCGCATTATGGAGGTCACGGACAAAACAGAAATGTTCACTGGTCGTTATTGTTCGGGCGTGGATTGTTATAAGATCTATTTATCTTATGTGTTATCTGAAAGCATTCGCCCTTTGTTAGGTGTCTACTGGGTACTATGTCGATGGTTGGACCTAAAATATCAGCATTGCAACAATCTTTAACTATTTTTAATGAAAATACATGGATTTACAAATAAATGACTATAAATGACTACGTTGATGAGAAGTCCAATAACTTACTTGGTTTACAGCTAGCATTGGCGATGGCCATTAGTTTCGAAATGAGCAGTGCGTTGAAACTCTGCATGGTTTTCTTGGTCGGCGACGATACTTCTTGCGAACTACCCTCGTTGCATGACGTCTTTTCTGAATCCGGGCGCAATAGCGTGTCTAGAAGTTCTGTGTTCACACCTAAAATATAGAAAGTATCATATTATTATAGAAAGTTGGTTACACTTTTATCTAGCAGCACGTCCCGGCTTCGCACGGAGTACTAATGAAACTACCGGGATGAAATATAGCTTATAACCATCCCGACAGTCCATTCTACACATCAATGAAAAAATTTATGAAATAGGCTGAGTAGTTTTTACCTCCGTCGAACAAACAAACATTTTAATTTGTATATTAATTGTGCATACCAGAAAATTGTACTAAACGAAAATTAATGTTTGATTATACAATACAAGTTACTAATACAAAGCTATTCACTGTTGTGTGGGACAAACCAACAACCATCCTACTTGCTCAATTGGGTTTAGGATCCATTTTTTTCTGTTCTTCCTTATAAATATAGTTGTCATGAGTTATGTAATGATTCTTACCGACTAACAGCCAGAGCGAGCAAAAGAAAGACAGATAGCATTAGTGATCAGAACAATACAATTATGAGCATTTCAAAACATAACTAATGAACATGTAGATAGTTCTAAAAAATTACGATTATCAAAATAATCGAATCAGATACGTGCGGTCTTCGAGCTGGAGTGCCTTTTCAACTCGGCCACGGAATCCTCGTTGGGTCAAAATGAAAATTCTTAATAAGATTATTTTAGGTTACATTATACTATGATTAAATTCGCTGTTCAGAAGGCTTCTTTTGTTGATTTTGAATGGGTACCAATATTTTTTAAAAACCTAATATTATGGCTTTCTCAAAAAAAATTATTATAATAACAAAAGATTTCGTTAAAATAATAGCAAACTAAGTCTGTAAAACTTCTAGCTAGTAAAAAATCGTATTATTCATTCATATAAATAGTCAACATTACAAAGGTGCCAAGTAATCACAATCTAATTAATGAGCTAATTAGACATAGTTTCTACTCAAGAGCACAACAATTCGTTAATTAGGTTAATTAGTAATACACTAACCTTTATTATTTATCAACGCGAACAGCAAACATAGCGCGAACAATGTTTTGTAATCATTCTCGCTACAATCAAGAGAGTCTAGTATCGTTTTTAAAAACGGCCTCTTTTCTACCTCTTTATATTCTCTCTCTATAGCGTTATTCACAGGTGTTGCTCTCTCACTCACACTCGCACCACCCAACATCTTCTGTTTCTCTTCATCTGTTATATTATTGAACTCTGATTTCGAAGAGCTAGATTCAATACCAGAATCGGGCAATGGGGAGTCAGGTACGTTCTTCTGAATTGCTCTAACAGAATGTATTTGGGTGATATCTTCTGTTGAATCGTGAGCAATACTGGACGTTTCGCTTATATGTGAAGTGGACGGAAGCGAATTAGACACCAATTCGGGATCAAGATCACAGCTCGATTGATCTGTATCGTAACCAAAGGATTTAGCGCCAGCGAATTCAGGCGTAGTGTAGTCTCTCTCTTGAGATGTATTCTCTAAAGCCTTTTCTAAGCTCAGTTGAGGTTTCGAGAACTCCAATTTGACGCTAGATTTCGCATTACTAATGTACATTTCTAGAATTTTCGTCGCGCCATCTTCGAAAACCGACGAATCCGATTGGAGTATGATCCAAGCTAAAGAATGGACTATCGGTCCGTGAGTTATTATTAAAAATACTTGTGATAGTAGAAAGAGTGAAACCACACAAGATACTGAAGGTTTTATCTCATCTTCCGATTCAAATCTTTGCCTCGGATATTTAATTCTAGAAGGTGACGCTTCTGCGTTCTTTCCTGATAATATCGCCTCTAAATTCCTTGTTATCGTCTCTATGCTTTGGATGTGATCTATATTGTAAGGCGACGAGGTCGCTATTCGTCTGACAGATCCGGGCGTCAAAGAGTAGATGTACAGAGGTACTAAAAGTTTGTGCAGTAAATGTTCCGTCAAAACATCGTTCAGGTCGGGAATGTTGAGGCATAGAATATCGTTGATGTAATGTAGATGGTCCAAATGTTCCGCGACCAAATCGTCAAGTTTCTGTTGCGATTGGTGGCTGGAACAAGGCAGCCTTACTTTATACGATTAGCAGTATTGTACTAAGCTTATAAAAATAAAATGCAACATAATAAAAGGCATCATACATGGAAAATAGTACTAGAAGAGATCTTATTCTAATAAAAAATATTGAATACCATGATAATTTGAGTAGGAAAACAAAAACTTGCTTATTAACCATTCCACTTAAAATTATGAGACAAAATGATCCCATGAATAAAGGAAAATGTGGGAAAATTACTAGATAAGTAATTAATAAATGTACAATGTACATAAGCGTGAAACTTACTCAGCATCGTTTCTGACACACGCGTCGAGTTCCAAAATATGTTTCCCGATGAACCACACGAGATTGCTGAAGTATGGCGCTGCAGTTCTGAAAAATAAAATTTTAGTTCAGCTAACCAATTAATACTCGTGTTATGGTAACAAGGGTTTGCCACTCTTGACGCACAATCTACAATTACAACAACTAATTATTGTAGTTTGGCAGAATTTGACACCATAAAAATCAGTCGGTGCAAGCGGTGAAAGAATTTTTTAAATCGGCAAAGTAGTTTCACACGATAAAATTGTATTGCTATAGAAGTCAATTGAATGCACGTGTGACCCGTTTCTCACAAACCAGATGATTCATTTTGTACCATTGAGTCAGTGTACTCTGCCTGGGACATCTATACAGGTTTTGTCAAAAGTATTTTTATACGTGTAAGGGCCTGTCTCCACGAGCGAGAGAATCGCGGCGATATTATCGTCGTTCCACGTATTTCTATACACTCTATGGAGCCGTCTCCATACGGCGATATTATCGCGAAGATACTACGAGTAATATTAACAAGTAAATTTAATACTTATGACAATCGCCTTACCACTTAAATTACCTGATAAAAGGACGACGGAATCGTCGCGATATACTCGCCCGTGGATGCAGTCTCTAAGATAGGTAGAATCAGACGAGGCTAAAGACCTGTGTTGGCATTTTGAAAACTTGAATTGCCCTAACATGTGACCAAACAAAACCAAAACTAAAACTTACCTACCTGCTTCAATAAAAAGGATATTTATGTCTACGAAGTATATAAAGGCTCGTATACCTGTACATTCATTATAATATTTATATTTAACAGGCTAGGTGGTTGACCTAAAAATATTTTCTAATGTTTTTGATCTACTTAACCTTTGTTATTCATCAAGATGTTAAGCGAGGTCGTAGGCTTCCATGGTTTTGCCAAGTTGTGTTGACCAAAATTAATATTTACACTCTTTTCCCACGCATTTCTGTTTTTACTCAATTATCTCAAGACAGACAAGATCTTCAGACAGACAGGTACAACACAAGGGTAGAAGTGGCTTAAAACTTTTTGTCGCAACTTCCTGTCATATTTTGAGCCTGATCCTCGTCAGATATCAAAGATTTTTATTGACTCAACTCAGAAGTTTCTTTCAGACAACAAATAATTTATAAATCTCCACTATCAGAGTTGAAAATTGGCTCATAATGAACTTAAATACTCAGTTATGAAATATTTCGTAAATGAAATAGAAAGTAAGTACCTGTCTCTTATAAACCGCAGCATACTCGCGTCTGGAACTCGATACACGTTGAGCGTGAGTGTGCGCACTGCGATACGAACCATTGATTCCGAATGATTGAAGAACTTTATCGCCTCAGTGTACAGAGGGAAATCTTTCGTGTGCTGAAAATAGGAAATTCTTAAAAACTGAAGATTGTTCAGTACTTATAACAGATTATTTGAGATTTACTTGTATAGGAAGAAAGCAATGATTTTCAACTTGTTTTTCTGTGATTTTTAACGTCATTTATCATCATTTCGGCTCATTTCTAGTCTACCCACTGTTGAGTATAGGTCTCTTTAATACATCTTATTACGCCATTTTCTTGCGAGTCTCATCCACTGATTTCCTATCAATTTCATTATAACTATGTTCTTTTATCATGGGGCAAAATTAAGAGTGTTTTTACTTAAAATTTATATGAAAAAAAGTTTGACTTAGCACTGTAACATTATCTTAAAGTCAGATGTAGGTACTTTCCTTTGGCACAAGCTATTGTTTTGCAGTTTACTTAATAGGTAGGTACTTAATATATTTTTTTTCTTTAAGAACATTATTATTCAATTATGTTTCTTACCTCATTATAAAAGAAGTGTATTGTGTGATTATTTAGTTTCAGGCTTAAAGTCTTCAGAAAGGAGATGTAGTAAGCCATCACTTCTTCATCGGAAAAGTCAAATTTATGAACAATTATTGAGTTTACATGGTTGTTGCTTAGAAGATAATCTGCAAAAAAAAATGAAGGTACAGAAAGATAATTATATAACATAACATAGTAGTATGTAATTTAGCCGCCATAGTCCAGTAAGTGATGAAGTTACTGAACTTTTACCAAACTAGCAGCACGTCCTGGCTTTGCATGGGTGTACTAATAAAACTATCAGGACAAAATATTGTTTACAACCAAGAATTTATGAAATCAGGTGAGTATTTTAAGACATTGCCCTCAAAATCAACATTGCCTTTTTATAATATTAGTATAAGTCATAACTAATATACAATCAATTTAATCATTTAATTTTAATGATTTATCAGGCTGAGAGCTAAATCGCAATGTAAAAAATTAAGTAATATATATGTACTTCAATAATATAATCATTGATTTCATCTTAACAATTCCTATAAGCAAGTCAAGCAATACCTTGAGAGGTAGGTACTTTTGTTTCATTCAAATTCATTCAGCCATTCTAAATTAAGTAATCTACCCAAAGTGAGCAATATTAGTACAGTTGCTATACTTGTATTTTGTTATACAACACTTACATAATGATGTTTCATTCCTTATATTCTCAAAGAGTATGTTCAGTGTTTGTAGCAGTTGAACACACACATACGATGAACCACCACATTTCTGTCTCATTATCCGAAGGAAGTATGACAGCATGTTCTTTTCCAAGAAAAAACTGAAAGCATAATGTCTAATTTAATATTGTATAATAAGGCCAATTACTTATTTAAATATAATAAGGCCCACCAAAAGGACTTTGAAGCCTTTTCTAAATAAAATAAAAATTAGTCCCAAAACTTTTGGTTGTGAACCTGTGCAAACACACCCCTCCCCTTCCCCTCATTCTTATTTTTATGTGGCTTGACATATACCTATGTATTTATAAATCCTTTCCGTTTTATTTTAACCTAGACAATAAGCAATGTACATATAATACAGAGCAGGAAATAAGTAATTCATTTTAACTTATCACATTTATCTTTCTAGTGAGTCATAAAATATTTAATAGGTAGGTTAGTACTGTTTTTACTACATAATTAAGTACATAAGTAAATATTTTAAGAGAAATCTATTAATTTCTAAAACAAAATGACTTTAACTTTACAAAAATCTTTGCTATGTTTGTAAACAAACTGTCAATCATAAAATTGAATTGCTTCATTGTTGGTTCTTTGACCGAGTTGATAGTAATTCATATTGAAGGAAGTGGTCAACCCCAATAATTAAGAAATATGTATAAAAATCAACAATCTATTTTCAATTCTACAATCAAATAATAGTACCTACCTATATTAATAGTTGTCTATCATTTCCTAAAAGACAAAGACTTGATAAGGTTCAAGTATTTTCTATTCAGAACCTTACTGGACTACAAACTAAATTAAGCCCATTGAAATTACTCAGAGAGGTACATTGGTATTTGAGTAGACAGACACTGATCTTGGATCACATTGTTTATAACCTTTTTATGAAAGTAGGTAAGATAAACAAAGTATTAACTTACTCAAACACGGAACTATCATTCTGATCGCCCCATATAAGTATCTCGGCTATACACCTGAGAGACTCCACCAAGGTTCCACGATTACTCTCTGAGACAGTAGTATTCTTGCACAAGATGTTATGTAAATATTTCAATCTCTCAAGAGAATGGGGGTTCTTGGGCCGCCCCCAACCAGCCCCGAACCAGCTTCTACTCCGGAACATTACTACACTCAACTGATTCTACGCTTGAACAACTATACCCCGTACATTTTCGTTTTTTGTGAACAAGGTTCACGTCGTCACTAATAAGCACTTATGTTTTTTGTCGTCTTTCATTGTTTTTGCTTAAAGGAACCGAATGAGATGTTTTGTTTTATTTGTGAATGGTCATTAACATTGTTGAGTTTGTTTTGTTGTCCGATATTTTTTGATTTTAATTTTATTGAGCGAAACAAAACAAGCAAGACAACCACCACCACACCACAATGAACGTTGTTTTTTGACAGTCTAGTCTAGTGACAGCTGTGACAGTGACAGACTACTATTGTTAATTTACTGTGACGTTGGCGTTTAAAATTAGATTGACACTATTGACACTAGCAGAATTGTGACAACACTAGTGACAGTAGCCACAATTATCATTTAAAAAAAATTAAGTGACAATGACAAAGACATTTAGGGAAATATTATGACCTGTCATCATACGAGCCGCCGGCCGGTCGCCTTGTGTTTATTTTGATTTAAATGCGGATTGCGGCAATATTGATTGATTGACCAATTGCTTTTCCTTCCATTCCTCTCGTTCCTGTGGCTAAGACCGGAAAGCTGAAATGGTTGTGTTATGAGCTAGGTTAGTAGGTACTGGATTATGTGCTGGGCAAGCCTATTCTATCTCGGCAAAGTCCCAGCCCGCAGGTACGACTATGTCCCGAACTCTCACTAAGTTGGACCAATTAGGTAAGTCTAATTTCTTCGTATTCGGTCCTTTTTTAGCCACTTGGCCAAGTGGCTAAAAACACATACCTACTTCACACCTTCGGCTTAATAGGTAATTAGGTAGGTAGCAAACCTAACCTAGGACCCAGGTAGGTACACTCTAAGGTGACCAAGTTTAAGTTAAGACCAAGATGAACCAGTTGGAGGTGGGTGTTCTGTGTCGAATCTGTCTTTAATTGAGCTTAATCAACTCATTTTAGGTAGGTAGTACTCTGCGTTGGTTGTAAGTCTTTTTACCTTGTTGCGTCCAGTAAAAGGTGCACACTATACCCTCTTGTAGACCTGTAAGTGATACCTGTAGGTACTAAATAGGTAGGTAGTTAGGTACCTACATAGCCCTTAGGTTATAGGTTGTAAGGAAAAATGATAACAAACATTTACAAAAAATAAATTTATTCAAAAATATCAGAGAGTTATAGGTAGCAGGTTAGGTATATTACAACTTAACGCTCACATTCAAAGTTACCTACCTACTTATATAGATAAGTCGGTAGTAGGTACTTTCTCTAGCTTGAATTCATTGTTTTTGCCAAAAGCCCGGCGTGACTTACTTAACACTGAAACTTGGTACATAGGGTACCTTCCTAATCTTAAAGTTGGTACCAACACATATTTCAGTCTATTTAGTGAAAATAAGCTACATACAATATCAAGACTGCCCTGCCAGCAATAGGGTTCTGATTTTCAAGGCTTTAATTCTGATGTTGAGGCCCCCTGTAAAGGTCACTGCTCATTAGAGTCACCCGTCACCAACTCTGCACCGCCTCGCCTCGTGCGATAAGTATTCTTTATATGAACTTGTATGGGTATGCGCTTACTACATCAACTCCTTGGCGTCACCGCATTGCCTCGGTAACAAGCACGCCGTGCCGTAGCACGTCACATTGACGTGTTTTAACCCCTTGTGGTAGGTACCTACCAAAAGGGGAAAGTGTCCCGGTTTGCCCCTCTAAATCCGAGCCTGGGAAATACATGGTAAATAATCGCTATAACAAGAGGTTACTGATAGATAGTTTTATTATTAAGAGAGTAGGTATTATTTATTTATTCATATGATGATACCATTGTCATAAAGAAGGATAAGGTTCACTTTTTGCCAGTGGCTAAAACTGTCCATATCCACAATTTTTAACATACTTCATACCTACTTATTTAAAATAATGTCTAAGGACGGAGTATTTTATTTGTACATACATTTAACTTAAATAATTAGCCGAGATAATAAATTAATTTTATATTATTTAATAAATAATAATTAAATGAAATACTTACGATAAGTATTATTAAATGTAATACCTAAACTTAAGTAGAGTAACTAATTGACTCAAAAAAATGTCTATTTAAATTAGAGCCTACCTATTACAAAAAACACCTATAAAAGTATGTACCTACCTACCTACCTACATTTTCAAGAGTTAGAAAATTATTTGCATGTATCTTTTGATAACATACTTCTTAACCATTTAATAAAATAAAAAAAGAAACCCCGACAAAAATGGAACATGTTAAAAACACTCTTGATTACCCTTCAAACACTTCAAAACCGTATAATAATCGGTTCCTCCATTCAGGACATCAAAATTCCACAGACACACAGATACACTGACACATTTCAAACTTAGAACATTCCTCGTTTTCGTTGGGGGTCAAAAATATTTATAAAATGGTATGTAAAATAAAAGAGCTTACGATTATGTAAATTCGATTCTTGATTGAAAAAATAATTTGAAATAGGTATAATACCCAAAGTTGCCAAAGTAAGACCTCAGAAAAAATATTGGACAAATTTAACAAATTTGGCACATTCCCTATTATATATAATCAAAATAACATGTGAAAGTTTGATTACTTAAACTTAATTATGATTGCACTTGATTGATTTAAGTAAATAATTGTAAAAAAAATGTGTTCCGAAAGGTCTGAAAGTTTTTATTAAATCTACCTACCTAAAATTAAGTACCTACAGGTACCTTACCCTTATTAAAAATACAAAATATTTATGGGTACCTGCTATAATGCTTCAAAATTATTTTGTTCTTCTGAAAAGAACAACTAATTTATACAAAGTACCAAAATGAACTACATTACCAAATTTTAGTAATATAAATAAACTTAAAAGAATACTTTTTTATAAAATTCTACTTGTATTTGTGTATTTTTTTACTAATTAACGCAAATAAAACACGGGACTCATACCTATTTATCATCATAAAAATCAACTATAATGCAATGAATAATCTTGTATGCATAGGTAAAAGTATAGATTTAAAGAAAAACACATAAGAAAATTACTCTGACTGTTTTCCCAAACATGATGATCATAGTTTTCTTTTATGCTGACCGACAGGGTCAATCAATTTATTATTTGGGTCCAAAATAATAGACCTCTTTTCTGAGCTTTTTGATTCCATTTTAATTTTTCCATTTATGTACTTCTTAACTAAAATGGATTATAAAATGGCTTTTAATGTATGTTGGTCATTTTCTGGTAGAGATGCCTGCTTCTATATTTTACTTGCGTTCACTCTAATGTAATGTATTTCACTAGATTAAATTCAATCTTCATAACAACTGAATTTCAAAGGCTTCATGGCTTGAACGGAGTTTAAATTACGTTGACTTTGTCTTCCCCTGATTAAGGCAATTACGTGACTCGATACGAGCCATTCAAATCCTAGTCTACGTCACACGTGTCTAAGGATAGAAGTTCTGCAGCGCGTCGGAATAAATCGAGTTGTATGTATCCCTCAACACGTAGACACTGTCGCCAGGCTTGCCATTAAACATGTACTGGCCTTTCAGGTTTGTTACTTTGGAGTTGTTTGGAACTGGCTTGGGCTTCGGCTTAGGTTGAGTGTAGCTTGGCATATAACTCGGACGGGGTGGCATCATAGGTTGAGGAGCGAAGCCGTAGGGATCGACTTGCATCTGAGGAACCTGAGGATACGCCGGCGCTCCACTCCATTGGTACACTCCCGTGGGTTTTCCATTCGAGACGAAGTCTAATGGCAAGTTGATGAAGGGATCGGCAACTTGAGGTGGAACTCCTTGAGGCATCATAGGTGACATTGGCGGTCCGATGTTAGGCGGCTGAGAAACGTATCCTAATCCAGGAACAAACATGTAAGGAGTAGGCGGCAGTCTGATATAAAAGATCGGAGAGTTGTCGTACTGGAGGGAGTTCAAGTTATCATTCTGGAACGAGTTCCCGTTACCGTTCTTCTTCTTGTTGCTCTGTCGGCGTCTCGAAGGGATGGTCCTGGAGAGATCTTCATCATCAAAGTTGTCATCGTTGACAGAGAAGTTCACATTATCATCTTCATCTTCCGGGAAGTCGAACCCAGAGGACAGGAATGAGGGGTAAAAACCGAACAGATCAAGTGCTTTGTTCCTTCTGTTCGTTAGAGTTGGCGATGAGGTTGTGACTTCTTTGAACTTTTCTTGAAGCTTGCTGTCTCGGCTGGAGGTCTCAGGGGCTGGAATGGCGAAAGCTCTAGATCTTCTACTCGGTTTTGATTCACCTTCCTGATCTGATTTGGATTTTTTGGTATCTGCTTCGTCTATAACGGTTTCTTTCTCGTTGGTCTCGATGTCTTCTGGTATAGCGGCGGCTCTCGACCGTCTGGGCATTGGAGCACTGTTCCCGATTTGCGCTAGATTCAGCACCATCAATGCGAGCAGGATGTGGCTAGTGTACTCCATCGTTATTCTGAAAAAAAGGAGAAAAAGTAATTAGTAGGTACTCTTAGAAAAAAAAAGAATACGTTATACTAAAGAGTATAACGTCATAACGTTTTACTAATAGTTATTTATGTGACCTTATAACTGACGGTGCATTTCGATACAAAATAATTAACAATTGTCGTATTGTAGAACAAGTCTGTTGGTTAAATTACTGTAAACACTTGTTAACCATTCAATCAAACTACTTATTGCAAAATACGCCGCAAATATTTATAGGAAACAGTCAATCATATTTGTCACATAAATTTACTAATATTGTTCTAAAGAATCATGTTTACACCCTCTAGGCCTGTGTTAGAAATAAAATTCTTAAAATTATAATAAAAGTGATAAACGTGCAGCCATTTAAATGCAGTCAGTCATTTGATAAACAGGATAGTTTACAATAAAAAGAAGTTGTAAAGCGAGAAGGCCGGTTCTTTACCTTCATTGCTCATAATCTATTCATAACTTGAAAAGGGGAAGGTTTGCGTTTACGTTATACCAACATATTCTTGTATTATTTTCAGTAGGTAACGAATGTGTTCATTTTTGTAACGAGTGTGTCAATCAGACTATGCGACTTCGTAATTACTGCATCAACAATTTAATCATTTCAGCCCTTGTCAACCCACTGGGTGGCCTTCTTCATTCTTTATCACTTTTTCCAGTGCTGGGGCGATTTATTCTGTCTTTTTGGCGACCAGCGCTGCGTTTTTGTCTCTGAAATTCCATTGGTTACAGGCCACCTGCCATAACCACGTCTCGCCAAATGTCCTTACATTGACAATCACGTAGGCAGGTACATAACTTCATGCGTATTTATTCTTGCTTTAATGAATTTATTGTTCTATTTACTGACCTAGAGACTGAAGACTGAAGACCTAGAGAAATTTAGGAACCAATATTAAACACCGTCCAAAAAAACTATTGGCCAATTTTGCCCAGTTTAGCTTGACTCGTAGTTACTTGCTATTTTTAGATGTCGTCGCGAAACTAACAGAGTTAATAAGATACATAATGAAGCTACTTACCGTGCCTAAGATAAGATTGAGAGTAAGATCTTAAGTAGACCGTGACTAATTGATCTTGAAAGAAATCCTCGCTACAGTTTTCTTGTTAGTTCTTTGTTGCAGTCAACGTTTGTTTTTGTTTAGTTATGAAAATCTTTGTCTACTTTGTAAGAGACTTAAAAAAGGAGGAGATAGCAAACCTCAGTTTGTTTTGAACTTTGCCACTTGTGGTCTGTTTTACTATAAGGCCGGACACAAACCGAACCTGTGTTAAAAGTAATGCAATAGCGTGGTCCCTACTGGTGTGCTACTGGCTCATTATTGTACAAAAAAATAGATTTGGTGAAAACTTTATGGAAATAGTTGGCAATACCAAAGTAAATAAATTAGTTCCGAAAATGCAATGTTACCTAACTTGACACTAAGTGACTTATGAGGCCGGTTATTAATTATTATCATGGCTTCAGTTCTGTTTATGCCAAATGCAGGGTCACAAACTCGAATTTATCTGTTTCACTGTTGCAAAATTCCATGGTACATAGACCTTGTGATCTTAAGAATTAAAAAATACTTCACTTATTACAAAAAATAAGAGTCTTAAGCTTGTTATGATAATGCACGACAAATTAATGAAAATAAGCGCCAAAACCACTTTGCGCTCTTAATTTTAATGCAAGTACTTATCTAGGTGCTTTTAAGTATATCGACCTAATTATCCACTCCCTTGACTAATTGGCGCAACCTACTCAAGCCAACCTCCACCAACGGTTAACGTAACAGGCAAACTGATTATAACGCGTATATTTTTAAGCATAATATCTATATCTATACTTCACTAATATTATTAAGAGAGTGTAGAGTAATTTAAAAAAAATAAACTTAATAAAAAAATGTGGCTTGTAAAAGGCTTTAAAGTTTAATATTTCTGCAGTTTACAAGCTATGAATATGTTATACCTTATCTTCTACGTATATAAACTTTCATTTTCAGAGCGTTCAAATCGCATTTAAAATTTCTGTAGCTTAACTAACCGTAAATGCTTGGTTAAAGCGTGGCTGAACTTCAGTTAAATAGGACAGGCCATTCTTAAAATAGCTCCACTTCAAATCAATTGTTTATTCTTGGTAAATTACCCGAAGGCAAATACCAACAACTTATGTACAATGTAGGATTGCGTGTGTTTACGATTGTAATTACTATGAAACTGATGGGACTCATCTGCTTTGAGATTGTCCTGGTGTGAACGTAAAATAATAATAAAAGGTAAGGTCATCTAACAGTCACATACATAGTCTTGACCTCACACTAAATTGCCTCTCGTGGTTTGTAGATACACATTGTTACTACAATATCCAGACCTATCTAACTAAATAGGTACCTACGGACTTCTCTCGCCTAACAAGCATGTTAGGCTGTAAGTTCAACCGTTTCTAGGTATGCATAGGTAGGAGTGTGAGGGAAGCTTACACTTGGGTTGAATTTACCCAGATTGCTAGAAGTGGTAACGTAAGCAAGCATCAATATCATAGTTTTATATGAATTAATAAAGCTATTTTCGCATGCTTAATCCTACATTTGATTTTACCTCAAGATCTTCTTATATGTGACATTCTAATATCCTACTTATATTGTAAGTAAGTGCTAGAGACTTGATATTTTATTAAGATAATATCAGTCTGGTGGGTATACAATACACTCAGCGGGAAGTTATTTAAAATGTATTTTACTCACACAATCGTGCCTTTATATTGCGAGAAATGTAAGTAAAAGAGGTATAGATTGAACAACCACAATAACAGTACAGACACTAAATGCCCAATTTAAACCCTTAAGTACTTAATTAAGTTTGCGTGAGCAAGTGGTCAACTCTGGTGACGGAGTTTTAGACCGCCTAAAAGTCTACCTTACCTTCATCATGGTTTAACGACTTAAAAATCTGGGACCATTTTCATTTGTATTTTCAAACTATCTAAGGAACTCAAAAAACCACTTTCTAATAACTATAAGTAAAGTAAGACTAACAAAATCTCATTTGGAAGAATTTGCGGGACTTTAGTAATCATTTAAATTTTGACGCAACTTTTTATGGTCAGTCATGAGTCACAAGGCAACGTTTTATGCCAATTATCGAAATACCTACTTATCTAGCTTTAGTTGCTAACAGCCTTTATAGGCGCGAAAACCACACTAAATTACAAATCTTCAGCTACAAATTACCTTACATCTCAAATCCGTTTTTCAAAGGAAAGTGAACACATTAAAATACAATTTATGTTTGCAAATGTGGGAAGCGAAAGTGCTTAAGCCGTGATGACTGTACCTAATTGAGTTCGCATGTTTTGTTTTTGTATTTTGATATTTCCTGGTACTTTTATCACAAATAAAAGAAACCACTGTACAACTTATTAAATGGAACATTAAAAGGAATAGATACTAAAAAATTGCAGTGGCTTGGATCAGTTGAGCCTACTAACCTATTTATAATTAAAAAGTAATTTTTAACGTTTCTTATATGGCCGTATATTTTCTAATTTACTAAACACGGGACCGACAATCTAACGTGCCCTCAGCAACACGGAAGCGCTCAGCTCTTAATCTAAGTTGGGACTACTTAGTAACAATGTTGGTAAACAACTATCCATCATCCAATTCTTTTTTAAATAGGTAAATAAATAAAAAAATTAAGAACGTCTTAGCAACGTCTTCACCATGAAAACTTTAACTATCGTACATTTGTATAGCGAACGGTCAATATTATCTGGGCCATTCTATATCTCATTCAAACACATCTTTACAAGTAAAAGTAGAAAAACAGCAATTTGCTAAACAGCCCGTCACACTATACGTTAAATTTAATTCAATCCAGCAAAGTCAACGAACCAACACCACGCAATTAATAATCTAAGCGCCATCATGATACAAATCATGAACAATTTAAACTGCGCAGCCCAATTCTGACACCCGTTATGGAAAGATTAGAATCTAATGTATACGCAACAGTAATGTATCAGAGACGTGATTACGTGGGGCGCGTTAAATTGTCAGGTTTATTTTTCAAGTTGTTAAGTCATATGATACCAAAAAAAAAAAAATACCCGGTCATATAATTTATAAAACATATGACACCACATGGCCCTTAGGCGGGCCTAGTGTACGCAACGCGATAAAATATTCTATAGTCTACAAAATTTCCTCATCTGCTCTGTCAAGAAAATTTGTCGTTGTTGGTCTACTCCTGTTGGTTATTTAAGTCTACTAATTTCGCATAAAGCTGGCTACTTCGTAAATACAATACGAGTAGTTGGTTTGGGTCACCTCACATAGTCTCCAAATTATGTAAACTTATGGAGATGATCGCGCTTCGATAAGCCGATGGCCTAAAGACTCCACCATCCGAATTCGCTATTATAGTACGTTCACACGCGCGCGTGCAACTAGACATTCAACGGGCACATTCACGGGCACGCGCGTGTAAACGGTACGCCCGAGCCCGTGAACGCGCCCGTGAACGTGAATGTCGCGAACCGGGCGAGTGGCGGTTTTTGGGCAAAGTTCAAAGGATGAATGCGCGGGCGCCCGGTGACTGTTCACATGCGCGCGTGCAGTCAGTCTCTCTCGCGCTTTCGTGACGAGTGGACGTCCGTTGCTAACATGGTCGAATGGTCAAACGAATCGTGTATCATTTTTTTTCTTTTTCCAATAAAAATAAGTTAAGCCAAAGGTTAAGGCAGCAACAACATCGAGATCCTCGCTGCCCGACATGCTAGCACTGACTGACACGCCTGCGTGCATGTGAACAGTTTGAATTTTCGCCGGCCGGGCACGGGCTGCATGCCGCGCAGCTCGCCGTGCAGCCCGCCGGGCTGCACGCCGCGCATCTGAACATAGCATTACCTTTTAAAGAACTTCATAAAGGAAATACTTAGCGACTGATTTAGCGCCACTGGCTGCAAAGAGGATATTTATATTAATAATTTATTCCATCCTTACCAGCCAGAGGCTGCATATTGTTCAGCTCTACCTTCGATGCGTGTGGATAATAACTAGCCTAATTAAACGAGTGATAGTCGCTATTTGATATTTTCCGACGCACGGCACATTATTATGAACACTGTAATCACAAATGAAATGACTTTAATCGGACAATAAACAGGCTACAATTTTAGTATGAAGTAATTTGAATTGATATAAAATGCATCCGGTGATAGATAGAGTAAGAATAGTTTGTAGCTTAGATAGAGCTGGCACATGTCTTGTTAAAAGATACATGAGCTGGAGACGGAAATTTCCGTGTCTTGTATTACTCGTATATGATGGCTGTAATTTAATTAAAAACTACTTTAACGTTATAAGGATCATCCCTACAAGATCCTCATCAAATCCTCAGCAAATTGTTATGCTAAGTACTTAATCCCTTCAAATTAACCGGTCCAATATTACAAAATTACAGTTGTTAGATAAAACCATATATCATAGAGTAGGTACTTAGATTTAAAATAAACATTCAATTGACAAGTTCATTAATACATATTTAACAGTGTTAGTAATTTCTTGCATTGCATGTCATAAACATTGAGTAGGTATCAATCATTTGTGGATTTTAGATCCCTCAGTTGCATGCGTCATGATCACGTCATCGAGATTGCGTCCTGTATTTAGGTACCTACCTATTATAGGTATTCATTTCAGTTTAAAATGCCCTTATCCAATAAAATTTAATAACTTAACTAACTTAAAGCTTTTACTTCTTAAACAATGAAGTTGTTGTTAAAAGATAAATTATAGAATTTGATCCAAATCTTAAGCTTGTAAAAGACTCAACATCTGCTTTGTGTTGTTCATGGTAGAGACCGTGCATAATAAATCAACTCAATAAATCGCTGCGGGCAAGTTACTGACATAACGTTACTTAATTTAACAAGAGCAGTCATAATTCCACAACGCCTTATACACGGTTTACAAATGAGCTTTAATTCACAGGCCAAGTGTTACCCTAATGGTAATCACATCGGTATCAATTTTGATGTAATTACGGGAAGCATAAAACTTGTTTAGGCGTAATTACTATGTGTAATTTGAGTGCACCGAGCGGTAGGAATTGGGTACAGTTTTAACTTGCTATAATTATGTGACTCAATATCTTATCGCATTAACTAATGAAAAAGTGGTGTGAAAAGGTGGAGAGCAATACTTTACATTTGCTCGTAACTGTGAAGGAAAACATCGTGTGAAACCAGTTAACATTCCAATGGACTATATCTTGGCTCCTAACCTGTCATTATAAAATTCTTACGTTTGAAAAATCTAGTTTGTATTTGGATGAATGTGCCTATAGGCACTTACTGCCTTATGTATGGGTAATTCAACACCATCTCCTTCTAAGCGCAGCGAGAGGGTTGGTTTTTTGACCTAGTTTATAGTTGAAGTTATTTAAGATTTGGCGGAACCTTAAGGGTAGTAAAGCTTAACCTGTATAACTAGGTAAGCTCATTTCTATCCCGCTAGGTAGAGCACGTGAGCAAAGCCGTGGGCCGATGCTTGTCATATTTCTACGAAACCCGGTAACAGTCTAATCTTTTTACCGGTTGATATGTCATGTTAATATAATCAACTTGTAAATGTATGTATGGATACAATGATGTTCACAAAAACAAAATTATGTATCAAACGCCTCGAGTACTTTATTAAGTGTCGTTAAATAACTCTTTAGGAAAATTATAGATCAATTTGTATTAACCGTTGTTTATTATCAAACGTGATTTGTATTCGATCAAGAAAAGAGTAGATACTTGTATTAATGTGCACTAATATTCCTTTATTTTATTTAGTAATTTGAGGTATTCGTATTCTTATAGGTTTACGAGTATAACGTACACTAGAGTTGAACATGGAACGTGGACCAATATATCAATATAAAACTAGCAGAGTTCTAAATTTTTTTTATAAAAAATAATTATTAGGTATAGAGAATTTTACTCTTCATACAGTCAAAATAAGCAACCATTTAAAAATTGTTTCGTGTTATTTTTTTTTTCTAACCTATATTGTCCCACTGCTGGGCAAAGTTCTCCCCCAATATTTCATTTTAATTAATATTTCGTGTTATTACAAAATATTTTTTAGTTATATGTAGGTAATACAGATTATAATAATACAATTTTGCTTCACCATTATAAGAGGTGTGTCTGATTAAACAGTGAAAAATACCCTTCGATTGTTAGTCCACTCCCGCGAAACACCATCGATTCAGTCCACTAAAAAATGATCGATTCCCATTTCAACGGATCATAAATCTTTCACTTTCAAATGGGTCCACTTCAGACAATGCGACATCGTATTATAGTAATGGTGGCAATTTGTGCCGCTTGCCCCCAACACGACAGGGAAAGTCGCCGGCACGAAATAAAGAAAATCATGTAAATTGGGTACATTTGCACGCTCAAATAAATAAGTATATACTGTTCATCGTCACTCTGGTTTCCGTTACAACTATTAGGAATGAGAAATGATCTTGGCTTGCTTCGATGTTCAGTTGTACGTTTGTTTGTTTTTATGAGCAAATGGCTACTTCTGGTGACGAAGTTTTTAGGCCACATGTCGCCTCTGTTATGGCTTAACGACTTTTTAATTGCCGGGACTGACAATAAAACGTGCCCTTCGAAGCACGGAAGCGCTCAGCTTATAATTTCACTTGCGGTCACCCATCAAAGTAGTTGACAGTTCATTGTAGCTTAGTCACTAGGAAACCTACCTTAAATTTAAAGTTGAAGATAAATAATAATAATAATAACTTTTGTCTTTTTTAAACTTACGTGATCAGAACACATTTTATAAATTATATTATTGAATTTTATGATTATGTAACGTGTTAATACCGGGTCATATAATTTATAAAATAATAACTTTATTGAAAACCTTAAAAAGTAATCGTTGCATTCCCTACTATCCCTCTACTTAAGTACTTACTTTTACTTACAGATAGAGATATTCTTACTTTTAATGTCAGTTCCTATAAGTATCAGCAGTAATGAAAGTTATCTATCTAAAAGGAAATAGTATGCAAATTTACCGGTGTTATCTGCTAAATGAATCTTGAAACAGTTTTGAATGACTTGTGTGGATTAGCTTGGAAAATGCAATATATTATACGTATTGGCATTATCTTAATGAACTTATAATTCATAACGTATACCTATATTTTTATAATCTTTGGCTGATATTACAAGTAGGTACAGTTTAAACTGGGGGGCGGTTGCCGGGGATCGCGAGGTGTGGAAGGAGAGGGGGGAGGCCTTTGCCCAGCAGTGGGATCACAACGGCTTATAATAATAATAATAATAACAGTTAAACTGAGAAATATGAGAAATATAAAAAATTTGGAACAAAAGAACAATTGGTAATACAAACAATGGGAAGTTGACACCTGCAAAAGTTTAAACTGTGTAGCAGAGTCAACGCCCGCCTCCTGGACAGAGCATGGACTGTGTTCCACGAAATGAGGATAGTTAACAAAAGAAAAGAAATAAAACTAACTTAACTAAAATTAAAAAGTAAGTGCGGGAATACTGTGAAGTCTCTCTCAGTGAACTTATAGTAATGTACTATGTATGAGTATAAATAAACTATATCTACTTGAGTATCAATTTGAATGCCAATACGTTACCTACCGACTACACTCTGTTTCTTCGCAAATTGTAAATTTTGAAAAATGTAAATTTTGAAAAACATCAAGCACAACTATAAATTTTAAGTTCAACTAGAACTAGTAGGTAGGTAATCATTTGTGATATCTATATTAGACAACTTGCCAAAATTAATATTACGAGTATAGTACGAATTTACGTAACCTATTTTAGTTTAAATTAAACACAACAAAGGGACAAATAATCGACAGCATATTATGTAACCTACCCTAACTAGAGTTTAGAAACATGCATAACTTTGAAGCTAATATATTTTGTAAACAAGTACGAATTCAAATTAAATTAAATTCCAATAATCGTTTTAATATATAATGGGTAGGTACTTAAAACGTGAATTCTAAGGTAACAATTAGGCATGTGCCATAGAAAAATAAAAATCGATTAATAGTAGCTCTTTCAAATGTCTAAACACCGCTCTTTTGCGCTCCGGGCATTTCTATTTAATACTAATAAATTGTAGTGTTTGTACCTGTACGTGGGGAGAATGTCCCGAGCTTTGCTTAGGGCTGTTTTCTTTTAACAAAGGCCGGATAAAAAGCCGACATAGATTCTTATCCGGCTAATTGAAGATTTGGAAATGCCTTGTTCGAACTATCCTCTTTTTTTTAATGTTAAATCCAATGTGCCCTGCAGTGGGACACAAGAGGCTTTTAATAATAAAAATAAATAATAAATCGAATTTACACGAACTTGAACTTTCTTGTCTGTAGCTTAGCTTCAATTTCATTGTTTGTAGGGTATGTTATAATATTAATTTTTATATTTAGTTCATATTTTCCCACTGCAGGGCAAAGGCCTACCTCCCTTTCTTCCAGCTTTTTTATGTATTCATAAAATGTAGGTAGGTAGGTACTTTTACTTTCTAATAAAATTCTTAGGATTATTTATGCATTTAAAATATTTTGCAGATGTTTAACAGTCATAGACACTTCTAAACATAACATTAAACACGTGTCCACATTTATGACACTAACGAGCTTTTCATCTAATTAGAGCTAACTGGTTCTTTTATTCAGCATGAGAGTAAAAGCTAATTGTTGTGATAATTTAGTTATCATAACTAGTAAATAAACCAGATACTAATTATAACTTGATTTCTAAGTACCTGCTAGTTTTTAGTTATAAGTATGCTAGTCAGTACGACATTTATAACGCAAGACATAATTTATTTACGAGATGGTTTTAGATCTACATTTTGTGAGATTGACGTTAATACCAATGCCATTTAAAATTATTTATTGAAATGATTAATTTAAGCGAAAGTTTGCGCGGATGTATGGATCTATAGATGGTGTTTCTATTTGGATCCTGGTTGATACAAATAGAAACTTGATTACTTTAAAGCTACTACTTTCATATTAAAGACCACAATTTAATTTGGTAATATTTTGTAACGTTCCTTCAAATTACATTTGTGTGGACTTATGGTATTTCTTTTACAAAGTATCCCTCAAAAATCCCCGACGACAGTACTTAAGCATAAACGAGCGTATCTATTATGATAGAAAATGGTCATTGTGTGGAGCTGACAAAGTCGAGAACTTCCTACTATGTTTTCCATCACCATTCAGATCAAAACTCGTACATCCCAACACTTAAACCTTATCAACATCATTGGAATGTCTGCTTGTTTCTCGTTTCTATTTTTAATTTTGATTTGCAGGAATGCCGGCTAGAAAGCATTATATCCGGCTTTTCTATTCCCAATGACAAGTATTATATGCAAGTGTTATTATTATTTCCCTTAGAACCTGTACGGAAATGAGAGGTGTTGCATGACAAGAGCGGTATTAGAGCAAGGTTGTGGTGGCGGTCATTAGCGAGCACGTACCAACCTGCGCTTGGAATAACAAACGGGCATAAACATTCAATGTTCTATAATAGCTTCCTAAGCCCTTGCAGTATTTTTTTGTACAAACAAAACATGTCGACAAGTCCTGGCTATGGCAACATAACTTTCTGTAGTCTGCCCGCGACCACGACTATTGTAACATAGTCGACACGTCAGGAATAAATAAGGTTATTAACGCGATAAAACCTGTGCTTACATATTTCAAAATTAAAAAAGTGTGAAAGTTATTAAATCCCATAAAAATTTGAAAGAATAGTCTCATTTCATTTTTGTTTATCTATGACGGATAACTAACAAGCTTTAAGAACAAGTTAGCAGTGCCTCCATAACTTTCAACATCACTGCACCAGGAACTGATATCATGCTGTGTGCCCTCTCACCTGTGGGTAACCACAGATTAGAGATATGTGATCGTCGCGTGTAAAAGTCCCTCGACGGGAGCATTTACCTACTGTTACCTAATGTAACACCAAGACCAACCCATCTAATGTTTTAGATTTTGAGCATTTTGTTACAATAGTGCCTTCCTGAAAATGAATTACGACCATTCCCCTAATTAAACATTTTACAATAGATTTCTTTACCAATATTTTAAAGAAGTAATGTTGGTTTATTAAGTATGTAATACAAATTACAATTTGTGCTCGGTATTAGCCGATGTAGTATTGGAATCTGTATTGTTATTGCTACCTATTACAAATGAATGCTCGCGGTGAAGAAGCACCTTTATAGATACGCGATCGTCGCATGTAATAATGGGATATCGCAGCCAAGATAGCTGGATTTATGAATTCAAAGGGAGCCTATAAGTCGCTATCGAGAAATAGTTAGCTATTAGATATTTTAAGGATTTAAAGTAGGTAAGTACATACATTTTGTTGTTGAAGGAAACAAAAATAATGCTCTTTTTATGAAGTTCCACAATTTGTTAAATTACCTAAGGATTAAAAAAACCTAGGTAACCTAAGTAGGATTATTTCTGTTCAAAACCCGATGATCCTCATCCGATCATCAATTTATTTTTCTGTCACTGCCTGCCAAAATTATTTTTAAATATTATTTTCCATTCATAAGGCTCTCAATTCTGGTAACATCCATGAGTCTTCCTGGCCGTTTTCGGCTACAGAGACATTGGCTTAGTTCTTAGTTATTGTTATAGGTTTGGGTGTTATGAAACCAAAATAATCATGAAAACCATCGCGTGATAAGCATAAAGCAAGACTAGTTGTTAAATCTATTTCCTTATCAGAACCACTTTTAAATAGCTATGATTCCTCGTGCGAAATAGCAATTTCAAATAATTAGCAATGCACTTCTTGAAAACACTAGTTTCCTTCAGAACGTCAGTAGTAAAACTTCCTTCATTCATATTCCAAGTAATTCAACTCCACTGATATTTTACAAATGCAAAATTTCCTTCAAACGTACGATAATACAAAGATAATGGCCCTATATGATGTGGAATTGTGATCCTTATCATTTTATTTATATTTTTGATTCTTTAAGATCATTCAGATTTCACGATCACTTAAAAACTAGTGGATATTATAAGTATCTTGTTTCGTTATTATAAAGAACCGTGTGAAAACCTCAGAAAATCATAAAGAACAGAATTATATAGGTATTACTAGCTTCCGCCCGCTCATTCTGCACTAACAAAGCCTATTACAGTCAAGAATGCTGTAATATTCATAAGAAGAATAAAGAGAAGTAGTTTCATAAATTACCTTTACAAGTTTACAAACTTTGCAAGGAAAAATATACGGGCTCCCGACTATTTCAAGTACCTACTTTCAAAAACTAGGAAGAATGTTTCTGTCTTATAATCAGAAATTAATGGACTTTTGTTTTTTTTTCTCACAAATAGTGTGCAAACTGATGTTTTGCCGTAAAAGACGGACAAACAGACACATACACTTTCCCATTTATAATATTGGAATGGATATATCAAACTCCATCTGGCCAATGACCACAAGTGAAGATACATTCGGAAGCTAGTTTCGTAGAATTGCTCAGTGAAAACAGTTACACAACGCTTACACAAATCACGCTACACGTCTACATATCTCACATACCGAAGCATCAGTCTCATACAACTTGAATGTAATTTGTAATCGAGTAAATTCCACATTACAAGCGATATGAGAATGTTAATCCGTCATGATCATGCAATTACTACTTATAAAATATCTAGCGGCAAATCGGTGAGTTTAAGCGAAATTAAATACATTGTTGTTGCAATAGCGGATACGTTTGTTACTACGTTAGTAAAACAAAACATAAATACAGTTTTTATATTTCTGTGGTACTGTGTTAAACCATACATAGTATTTTATTAGAAAAATTTAAAAATATGAATAAAAGTTACGACTTCGGCAAGATTCCTATACGCGGACTGCACAGTTACCAACCCAGCTAACGAAGCCTGACTTGCCGAAGTCGAAACTATCACTAGATCAAATTATCGGTTTTCAGCACCAATGAGCGCCACCTACAGGGATACTAGGGAACTAATAATCAATACAGTGTTATTAGTGATCTTAGACCATTTTCGCATTATTGTTATTCTAATGAAATCGGGTTGGGTTATCCAACCTGATCGGACTGTTTTAAAATCAATAGCGGACATAAAACATTTTTTTATATTTAGGTAACTACCTTACCTACCTACATAATTATAATTATCTACTACGAGAGAGACGAGAGGTATGGGCACTATTTACACAAATATATTAAATAATTAAATTTTGAAGAATATGCAATTAATTTTATCCAAAGTATTCCCATTTGTAACTCTCTTATTTAATTTACAGAGACATAAATAAGATCACTGACTCCGTTTTTGTTATTTGATTATGACAATTGAGTAGTCGATAAATTAAGTACCCACTTAAAATTGATATTAGTAAAAGCAGGCGTAAAAAATCGTCATGATACTGTATTTTTTGTCAACAGATTGAGACATATCCATTAATTTGTCATTTATTGACGCAAGAGCATTGATGTAAATATAAAGGGGTATGTTCACTAAAGTAGCTGAACTTAATAACCAGTCAAAATTGCTTAAATGCACCCTAAGCCTAGGCGCGCACTAGGCAGCCAGGCTGCGCAGCCAGGCTGCGGCAGCCAGTAAAACATATGACCATTGGCTGCCGTAGCCGAGATTTCGTGGCTGCCTAGTGCGCGGGCTCCTATACAACGTCATATGTTTTACTGGCTGCCGCAGCCTGGCTGCCTAGTGCGCGCCTGGGCTAAGTGTTGTGAATGTTAGTCAGAATGGTGATTATTAAGGAAGACATCGTGTTAAAAACTCAAAGTGAGTTGTGTTGCAATTATAATTTTAGGCGTTTTAACTTTGTGTGTTTATTCTATGTTGCATGTGTTACCTATTGTTTTTAATCATTGTTCATAATGAAAAAGTCATAATTATCTATATTATTAAAAAAAACTTTCAGAAATGAATTACAATTATTACATATATTTGATATATGGTAAGTAAAAGTTCTCTAATGCTCAATACCAAGTTATTGCAAGTACCGCTTACTCAAATTATCAGCCAATAGCGCTTCCTTTAACTCCTTTATTGCCTCAGTATAAAATATGCGAGTCCTTATTATGCAACAACGGGGATTTCCAACGGGGATTAGTGGAATAAACCAACAAAGGTTAGTTTACATTTATTTTGTAAAACTGAAATCACTTTGAATCACTAAGGAAGAAACTCATAAAAGTTAGGTGATTCAGTGGTTCAAAACTGAAATGAATTCAATAATCTATATAAATGTATTGTCAATTTTATTGATGAAATGACTCGCCAAAAATAAATATTCCTACACAATTTAACGATGAAACTAACAATGAAAATCTTTAATAAACTATTTGTTTTTTTATGTAAATAAAAAACACTAAATAAGTAGCACCTACATTTTGGCTTCATTTTGGCCAGCCATACACTCGGTTGCACCAAATTAAAGTTATAATAAGGCGCTGTAGTGGACGCACAGCTTAGTAAGAGATCAATGACACGTATGATTGGCATTCATTTGAGATAATAAGCGGTCGTTACTCGCCGATTAATACTAAACATGGTAATCTAAGGACTCGCAATGATCATTTAATAAAAACTTCAAATCACGCCCACAAATTATAGAGATCAATTTAAAACGTTTTTAACGAAAGTCCCGCAAAAAAATGCATTTAAATTTCATGTACTAAGCTTAAACCGAGCTCATTTAAGAATTATCATGTTGGAATATTATATTCACATAATTGCTTCCAGACATGTGTGTATCTAATAAAATAAAATGATACCATACGTCAGAAAAAACAGACTGATCAGAGAGTGATGATAAAAATAACTCGGCCTTTACATCTTTATTAGATGATTTATTACCAGGAGGCAATAATATCCTACGTTTAACGGGTCCTAACAGTTGGTAGTCAAATGAATAATAACAGTAAATGCTACTCGCCAAAAACTCAAAGGAAAGCCCTTTACACACTTAATATGAAATTACTCGAACCTTGTCCTCATATTATTATGTTTTTCATCCTCGCTTGTTTGGAGGAGAGCGTTGACTCCGCCACTCAGTTTTCAACTTTTGTGGTAAAGTTCCTTGTCGCGAATTATTTAGCGTCAACAACTGACAGAGCTCTTTGCTTTTGATAATGGTACTTAGCAGATTACTACAGATTAACCAAATAAAAAATACAAGTGCAGTAATCACCTACAAAAGACTTAAACGCGCTACTTTTTTTCATTTAAATTAATATAATGTCATGTAATATTCTTTCTTCTTTCTCATGTATCCCAACTCCGGGATGAAAAGCATGGAAGTGTGTCTTCTGAAACATGGAAGATCAGCTGTTAATATGCCTCTTGCGCACATCTAAGTTGTGATCGTATAGAATTACGAGTATAAATAGCGTAAAGAAACTTTTGTAGAACTTATTCGTTTATTCAAACAAAGTTTTATATCAGAAACAAAAAAAAACCTACACTACTTAAAAACTAATTTAATAAAAATGAACTCTGTATTCTAACCTAGTATTACCTAAAGATAGAATACAGAGTTCAGATCACCGGCCGCAGGTAGGGTGCCCAAAAGGCTGGCATTAATTACTTTATCAATTACTTATTCGTACATTGTGAAATATACCCTAAATTAATTAACTTGCGTATTCAAAGTTCCTAAATCTATAATATGACAAGACACAATTTTTAAAGCTTTGCAAATACAAATAGTATACTCGTAAATGAGTAATGGAGTAAAGTTATGGTACTATTTTTGTTTGGAATAAAACAGATCTTTTATTTACTCTAAACCTGTTATTTAATTGGTTGCTTACCTTAAAGAGCTACTGCTAACTTTGTTGCAATCTATTTTCAATAAAAGTGAACGACATGAAATAAATCATTCTCAAAAGTTATTGAAAAATAAATACTTAATAATCATGCCTCTGTCACATAGGGGTAGGCAGGCCACGGATTCTCACCTGCTACGAACCCGACTAACCTTTGCCACATTCACTGTCATCACATTTTGATACCATTTAAGGTACTTTTGACCTGTGCCTTCTTCAAAAATCGATTGATCTTCCTTCCAGCTTTTAGGTACCTGCTTTGTTTATCGGCTTCCATTAATGGTTTGTAAATACCCAAACCAACCTTTCTCAAATCCCATCACTGCATATTATTTAACACCATACTCTAACATTATTGAAACAACATACAAATTGAAAAATCATATAAATAATGGGGTACCTAAGTGTGGGAACTGACTACGTTTTAGATTCTATGACAACTTTGTATGAGACTGGTTTAGTGCATCGCGTTACCTGAATAGGCAATATCTAATTGTATACATGTTGGCGCTAACACTTATTTATTCATTACGTCTGTGAAGCGTACACATAACAATTTTTACTAGAACTGCCGCTGTGGCGCCTATGGTTATCCTAAAGGTTATTACATAGAAGTAAGCAAGAACATAGGGTTTAGTCGTCGCGAAGCTTAATAAGTAAGACCTTCTTGATAGATTATGAAACGTTCTGAGCGATCACAACTTAGATGGGTAAAGTTGCATTAACAACTGAACGCTGTCGTGCTTCAAAGGGCACGTTAAATTCGCGGGCCCGGCTTTTAAAGTCATTAAGCCGGAACCCTTAAGCGGCCTGAAAACTCAGTCACCACCATCATCTATCACTTGCTCATCAACAAACAAACGAACAACACTTCGTTGATGGCTCATACATACAAATATCTAATTAAGTCCATACAAATTTCCGTCCGTTAACAACTGTTTAATTATTATGTAAGTGCTAGTATCCCATCAATAAAGGAATAAGGAACAATCATTGGGTTAGTACGCACTAAAATAGAAATTGCGGAAGGAAAATCCATTATTTGAATGGTTCTATGGACTTGAAGACAGGGTCTTCGGGGATATGTACTAGAATCTCAGCAAGCAGTTAGAGATTGGTAATTGCTTTATCAGTAAGCCTATTTCAGTTGCTAGGTAGGGTTGGCTATTGGATATTTTTTTTATGAAAGCAGCTATTTAATGACTTTGTAATGAAAGCAGTTCTATGTTATATGTATGTTATGTGTTTTATTGTACTTTTTGTTTCAAAAAGACTCTCAATGTGATCCCTTATACACTTGGTGAGAATTTGACATGGGGTGGAGGTCCACAGAAATAAAACATTGCTCGATTTAACTACAATATTGAATAAGTGTGTTTGTTGGAGATGCCTTGAGCTTATCATTCTAGTTTATTAAAAACTGCTGAGATATGTTTTTTGCTTGGAGAAATCTGTATCAGTAGATAAATTATAGTTTTACATTGACTTATTATTTTTCAAATTTTTGCTAATTGTCGATTTTAAATGTATGGTTTTTTTTTTCAATTCAAATTTGATGGAAGTTATTATGCAGAACAAATTACATGAAATAGGATACAACAAGGAACGTTGACTGCCACAAAAAATGTCATTTATACTAAGTACCACCATTTATTCAACAACATATTATTTTTTGAAAACGTAGGCCTCTAATAGTTATTATTTGTTATGTTGCTATAATAAGTGACATCCCTGCCTAAAGGGATAAGGACCGGTAAAGGCTGGTTGTTTGAGAGGAATGCCGCTACTGGTCCACTGTGATAACCTTGAGCTAAGGGCGCGGGTTCAGTACTGAGACGTAATTTAATGAGCTTTACTCATAACTCATCATACTAATCTGCTGTAAGGTATAAGTGCTCCCACACAAATCCGCGATGCGACGCGATGCGAGCTCGCATCGCAGAAATTCGCATCGCAAGTTTCTGCGATGCGACGCGATGCGACGTCGCGCGAATTTGTGCGACAAGCCGTTTAGTAGGGCGATGTAGGAATGTGCGATGCGAAGCAGATCGCAAATTCTTGCGATGCCATCGTGCGAATTCGCGCGATATCGCAGATTTTGACAATGCGACGCGACGTCGCGGTTTTGTGTGGGAGCCCTTAGACAGTGTATTGGCAAAACCATTGACATTTGTAAATAAATCTAGGCTATAGCGTTTTTAGCGTGCAGTAATAAATATTCTTGGATCACACATCATAATCTAGTCTACTTATGTAATTTAATTTGTATTATAGTAACCAGATGATTTATATAGTTCATACATAATTGTTTTTTTACATAAGACAAAATATTTTTGCAGATGACACAATTCTAACTCAGCGGGGATCGAACCCGCAAAAGAAATCGTTATGTTATTGATTCTTAAGAAATTCAAGTTAATAAAATAAAATTGCCTTGAGGAATACCCCGGCCAGTAGCATTGTTATGTAACAAAAGAAAATCATGTAACAAGCCATTCATCGCTAAGCTCACTAACACACAATATCCCTTACTATTATCGTGCCCGTTCTAGCCTATCAGGAGAGTAAATTCACAAGTTACTATGGTTTATTCCATAACAGGCTAAATCAACGCGGTAGCAACTCATCTGCGCATCTACGGTACTTTGCTGGGCGGATCTAGGATAGGGGTAAAACCCCTCAGGGTTTCACTGGAACTTGTGAAATTGTGGATTGATATCAGATATTAGAAGTGACGAAGATTTGAGAGTCTACGTTGCCTTCGGCATATTTCTCACGACTGTGAATTTAAACACGTTCCCTGCCACACTTGTGCAATACGAATAAGGAAGTCGCCGGTGTATTTGAGTTGTATGGACAAGTGTATGAAGAAGGAACAATACTCTTAAAGGACGATATTTCTATATGTCTGTTCCTGTTTTGTATGTAGGCATACCTAAGAGGAATATATAAGTAAAAAAAATATCTTCGCGAACAGGCGTCTGCGATGATGTTTTTTTATACAGCTTTAAGTCGGGAATTTACAACATTTGTTAAAAAACACAGTTTTCCACACCCCATTGATTTTATTTGTTTAAAAAAGTGAAACAATTTTATAGTATTTTAGATACCTACTTATCTCAGGGAAAGTTTTAACCTCTTCATAGTCCTAGATACGTCTCTTGGCTAGATATCTTAGTAATCCTAGTTCTAGGAAGACCGCTCCTATCTGCTATATTATGTGGAGTATCTCGATAGAAAGCATAAACAGAAAGATTCTAAGCTTCTTATTAAATAGGTGTTCAACAAAAAGTTAAATAAATACCTAGTTATTAGCAATAAGTTGTACATATTATACAATACATTTTGTAATAAAATAATTTAGTCTAAGACAAGCTTAAGTCTCTACCCATACATCTCAAATTATCCTTTGTAATGTTGATTGAAAGATATTTGTCGAAACCATTTGTACGACGTTAACTGACTTTGATTTACCTACTTGCCTATTTAATCGATCTTGGCTTATATGGCCGCTTTAACAATAATAGGCTAGTTGACTCTATTTTTATGTAGCTCTTATATGATAAATAATTGTTCTTTTAGACCAAAAAAAATACTACCATATTTTTTTGGACCTAAGAAACCGCAAAATTTTATTTTAAAAGTTCTACTTTTCAAAAACAGGTGAAAACGCTACCGCCATATTGGTCTATGGTTTTATCTGTGCTGTGACGTCATTCGTATCCAAGACAATAATTTTCGTGATTTACGTCTAGGGAACATGCACATTTTGAAAAGTTGGCATTACTGTAAATTGGTTTTAGTTATGTGACATTTGTTTATTTCCGATACTAATGACGTCACCATAATGGCCGTAGCGTTTTCAGCGTTCCAAATAAAAAAAAAAGAAACCGTTTTTTAAATTGAAATTATGCAAGCATCATGGACTTTTATTAACTGAAATTATTATATTTTGGTTTTGCAAGGAAAGTACTTCAGGAAATACTAATTTATTGGGTCAAATTTGATATGAGTCAAGTAGCCTATTGTGTGTTCTAATCCGATGTCGTGACGTGTTATCTCACACTCTCTATTAGAAAAACATGACAACTTTCTATAAAAAGACGAACTATTTACAGAAATATTCTTCTCTCCGCTCATTACTCGCTTGATTAAAATATAACAGGCTCAAATTGATCCATAATTACCAAATTTTGGTGAAAATGCTAAAAAAATTGTGAAATTAATACATTTTATGAATTTATAGCAGAAATGCTCGAAACGGCCTTTTTAACCCCCTAGAGCATAGCCATTATTATAATAAAATTAATCCGTAGTGAAACCTACCCAAAATTTGTCGAACTGCATACGCTTAAGGCGATTGTTTTTAAAAAAAATTGTTCTGCTATCTTGGGTTGTCAATTTGATCAAGACCCTTCTAACAGAGGCTTGAATCAGTTGAGTTATCTTTAGATCGTATACAACGGATAGGAATTGGCTCTAATTATTATTATTATTATTCAGCCATAATCGTCCCACTGCAGGGCAAAGGCCTCCCTTCCCTTCTTCCACTCTTCGCGACTCAGCGCGACCACAGGCCATGTGCTAAGGTAGGAGTCAAGTTCGTCGCGCCATCTCATCCTGGGTCGTCCACGTCGTCGTGTCGCGTTGAGTGGGGTCCACTCTGTGGTTCTCTTCGCCCACAACTCGTTCGACATCCGACAAACGTGTCCAGCCCAGTTCCACTTCAAACTGGCGGCTTTTTGACCAACGTCAACAACGCGGGTTCTGGAGTACACTGTTCCGCACGCGGTCTGACAGTTTTATACCTAAAATACTACGCTCCATGGCCCTCTGGCAAACCCCAAGGGCGGACTTCTGACGTTTTGTCAAAGACCAAGACTGAGCACCGTAGGTAAGGATGGGGAGAATGCGTACGTCCATGAGTCTCTTTTTAAGGGTGAGTGGTAGTTTGCCCTTCATTAGGTCTTTCATTGACCAAAAGCTTTTCCAGGCGTTTTCTGTGCGTCTAGCAACCTCTTTTTCTGTTCTTGCCTGGAAAGAAACTGTTTGGCCAAGATAAAGATACTCCTGGACGTACTCAATTCTCACACCTTCCACATCTACCCCGCGCTTCGTGCTATTTGTCATGAGCTTAGTCTTTGACATATTCATCTTCAGTCCGACCTCGAGGCTTGCGTTGTTGAGTTCGTTGATCATCTGGCTGAGTTCGGACGCTGAGGAGGAGAATAAAACGATGTCATCGGCGAAACGGAGGTTTGTTAACCTATTGTCGCCGACGACAATTCCCCGTTCTACCCAGGTAGTCGCCAGGTTTCTGAACACTAATGAGTTCTAATGGAACTGGTAATTAAATAAATATGTAAGTAGCTAATTAAAAATTAGTTATTGTAATCATTAAATAAACAAACTTTTTTTTAGAATCACCGTTCATATTAAAGATAACACAGACAGTTGAAGTTAGTAGCAATATCAATAGTCATTTGCTACGCACGTCTAGAAGTTAGTTAGTCCAACCGCCCATTACACTGATTAGTGCGTAGCCATGATGAATGCGCGGGCGCATCGCGTTATTAATAACAAACAGATAATGGACGAGTGCTAATAGCTCGGATGGATTGGAAGCACTCAAGATTTAATTACCAATTCATCTTCACACAAGTTGCTTTAATAAATGGTGGGTGTTATTTATAACGTGAACTTTCGCGACTAAAATAATAGTAAAATGATTATCAGTTGTTTTATTTATCGATCACTTATGAAGGGTTCCGTACCTAGTTAACCCAATATGTGTAGAAGTCTACTATTACATGTCTCAATCGGTAATTCATCACATGAGTTAAACCTGCGTGGAGACTCTGTATACGAGCCTCAAAGCCCTCAATAATGTAAAACACAGTATATGTCTACAAAGCAATGTAACAAATGAACTGGAAATAATAACAAAATGAAGTCACTAGGTAATTTACCTTCCTGAAATCTACAAGGAAATAATCAGAAAAAAACAGTAAATGACAAATTCGTGCGCACGTGAACAAAACTACTTACCGGTACCGTCAGTCATAAAATTTACCTTCTGAATATTATCTACTATCCAAAGTTGCTCCAGACTTGTTGCCCCCCAAGATGTTTCCCTGGGAGGACGACAAGGAATTTGCTTTGTGAAAAATGTGGTATACAATGTACGTGGTACGGGAATTTATTTTTGTAACACGTTGCGGAAATAGTTACAAAATTGTCATATTTTTTATTCTTCTAGTTGTTTTTAGTAACTAAATGTTACAATATTACAACGTACATACACTACCCCCATGTACCCACCCATGTCTAACCATGTCTGCATGCATAATCATGCCTCTTTCCCAGGGGGGTAGATAGAAACCACGGATCTCCAGTTGTTACGACGACATACATTTTTCGACTCATTCACTCTTGTTACTATTCTTTTTTTTGTATTACTTTTTCTCAGCAATTCCAACAACATTTATTGTTTGTTTGTTAGAAATGAATGTCTAAGTGCTAAACTTATGTTTGTACTATCATTTTAGTACCTATAAGCGATAGTTTCTGTCTGGTTTATATCGAAAAGCATTAATCTTTCAGGAAACTTTGGAAATACTGGGTTAGAATTCCAAGAAACACTTTCTAATTAGGAGCTCCTTCATACTTATTAGTAAGAGCTTACTAATTAGCTAGTACTGTATGTATGCAGTATTTGTGTTTACGAATTTGTAGCTAGGCCATGACGATTTATTGTATCATTCCTCCTTCACTGACGTGATGTTTGAATTTGTGAGGGGTATATGGTTAATCTACTTTTCCTGCTGACAGTACTACCGACTAATCTAAAAACGGATACAGCATTTATCTGCTGCAAAAAACTATCATTAAAACATCGTAAATTTCTGCGGTAATGTTTGAACGAACTCGTATAATATATGGACGATTAAAACGCGACAAAACTGGGAAGTAGTTCTAAATCAATTAAGAATAACAGGGTCAGTTTGTGAGCATTTAAAATGAAAAGTTAACTAATTTGCATGAAATTTTGAATGAATGATGGAAAAATATATATAAAATATATAGCATAGCTTTTTTTAAATGTAAGAAAACTAGCAAAAATGTGATATAAAGATTTGAAAGTAAAAGTCTGTAATCTACTACACACTTTGCCAAGAGTTTTCATAGTGCTTACTCATTTAAATTGTAACACTATGCAACAGGGAGTCGCAATCGATTCAGCGGTCAAGCGTTTGATGATTGTCTAACTACTTTCCACTTCCTCACACTTTCATTGGCAGGCCCTTTGCCTGTTAAACAGCGCTCCTACATTATTCACATGTTGTGCAACCCACGCTATTTAGTTCACGTAAGTAATTATAATAATTACTTAAAGGTTTAACACAGAACGACTTCGGAGTACTCACACGGCAGCGCCAGAGCGTGATTCCTGATTGATTACTTCCAAAAAGTTGTATTATGATTACAACGATAGGAAACCCAAAAATGAACAAGAGCCGCTATAACCAAATGAGATTACTTTGATATGAGAATTTTGCATTATTTAGCCCTTTTGCCATTGTTGTCGGGCCAAATAGAAACAAAAGAAAAATGTAATACTACAGCAACAACCAAAGGCCGCTCGCTTTCGCCGTAGAAATAAATTATATGTATTATGGAAATTATTATTTTTTGTGAAAAGTGTTAAATTAAAGGATAGCAGTGAAATAAATAGTATCAAACGTTTGTAATATGGCTACAATATTTAGCACGGAAGCAACTTAATCTTTTTTAACGTCTATAACCTACATTGTTCAAAGGTTTTTCCCATATTTTCTACAATATCTGTGTCCTTCAAAATTTTCCCTCAAGCATTATGTACAGGCAAATTATGATAAAGATAGGTAATTATGTAAACCTCAACCAGTTACTATTGACCATGAAATAGTAATAGATAACTCTAATTTAGAGAAAAGTAATCAGCCTACAGATGAAAGATAGTCACACCACGTTTATACATCTGATACTACCGTGTCATGCAAAAGTAATGTCGAATTAATTGTTATATGCTTTCTAGCTACAGATTACTGTTGTTTTTGCCTAATGGTATTAAAATGATTAATTTAGAACGCTATTTAATGTATATTGTTGTTTAATTGTATGTGTAGAGTTTAATGAGTGTAGAGTGCAACGTGTTATTTAAAGTTATCGGTGTTCGCATCTTTGAACTGGAGCAGTAAAAGCATGTGCACAAAGTTCAGAATTGAGCGAAAGTGCCAAGTAACAGTCTACAATTTATTTTCATAGATGTTGCCATAATATTGGCTTAAAAATCAGCTGAGAAGTTTCGGAGATTACCTCCGTCAAACAAACAAACAAAACCAATATGTGATAATCTAAAATTATTATAAATAACTTTGAAAATGAATTGGATGGTTATCGATGGAAGCTTAAAGATGTTTCATTAATATACTTACTTAAGAATTCTAATATCCTAACTTTAATATCTCTAGGAAATTGATGTCAGTAAGTAGCGCTTATCTTAATGTTCTATCATATTTAAAGATGCCCATTTAGAAGATAGATTATTTTTGCGACAGTTACAAACTATATAGGACAAAATTATCTAGGTGAATACCAGATCGATTTAAGCTTGTTGTACCTTGCAGATGGGTGATCATGAGAGCGAAGGCCGAATAAAATAATGCGGTTTAATTATTTTTATCTAATTACGATATAATATGTCGCTCATCTTTAAAAATCGTGAGTTTTTTTCGTTCAAAAAATACAAAACAGATTTGACTGAAACCTGGAACAACACAGCCTACACATTTTTATGCGAGTTAATTAACAAGAGAAGCAGCGGGCAGAAGCTTGTAGTATAAAGTAGTATTCCGCTCTTGTTTATCAAACAACTATTTTCTTAAGGACGTCCAGGTACCAATTTATAACGGCACCATACTACCCACTTGATAGTATTAATAAGTTATTTAGTATTCAGCCCGCGTCCTGAACTGGTATCGGCCTGGACAGGCTAGGTATTCCTACGAGTTTTTATATCAGCTTTCAGCGTCAAGTGGTTTTTGTTACAATATTGTAAATTATTAATTTGTTGTCTCAGGTAAGTGTCCTTCCAATAGAGGAAGTACAACGGTGCGTTAGAAAAAACAACTGATATCACTAAGGGAAGATCTTGACGGGTTTGATAATGCTGCAATAGACTTTGACAAACTTGACTTAGTCAAAGGAAAAAATAGGTAGAAATAATAAAAAAAAAAAAACCTCCGTCACCAGAATTGGCCACTTTCTCATACGAACTTACTTATAATTTAACATAAGTTAGTATGTCCAGACATTAATTGTGATTTATTTTAATGTTTCTTTCTTGCAACTGTACTTTGACAATCTACATCATTTTATTGTAGCTCACCTTTTGTGTTGTCTTGGGTTTCTATCGTTGCAAAGGCACTTCGACACCTGAAACAAACACAAATTGTTAAGCCAATGGTAAAACTTGAATTATTCATGAGACTGAATTAGTTCAACGGTGATAGTGAAGATCCATGAGAAACTAGTAGCTTTCTAGTAGCATCGATGGGGTTGCAACCTGTGACGTATTGAATGTTAACTTGGCTTTGGGCAGAGGCTTTTCTCCTTTTAGACTTTAAAGGAGTAGTCAGAGGTACCTACTTAAATCCAAATATTATTTGGTCACACCCCAAAAAAATATGTCTACCGCACCAAGTACGTATTCAAGGTGCGGTAGACATAATACTCTTTACACTGATTCTTTAACTTCAAAGACTCATAAGTACATAGTGGAACATTGAAACTCCTATTTTGAGTCGGTTAAAAATACAAAATGTGAATAGAATTATACAATGAGCCTAGGTTAACACCAACTGTCCGTGCGAATCGAACTGATCTCGTGAATAATTGTTGTCTAAATTAGAACATTGTTTTAGTATTCGTAGCACGAGAGGTCAAAACGTTAGCTAGTGTTGTGATGTCGTTTTACTTACGTTTAGGTATATCTTTAACAAGGTTTTATAAGTTTTACTCGACTACTATCTATACTTAATATTATAAAGAGGTAATGTTGGTTTGTTTATTTGACGGAGTTAATCTCCGAAACTACTTAGCCGATTTCCAAAATTATTTCACCGATTTATAGAATGGACTATCGGGATGGTTAAAAGCCATATTTCATCCCGGTAGTTTCATGAGTGCACACGTACAAAGCCGGGACGTGCTGCTAGTGTATTATACATAGCAATAGAATCACCTAGCGTATATGACGTAATAAGTGATCCTTTGTGGTCCTACAGAAATAAACACATTTCTTCTTTCATACAAGTAAGACAGAAACGTCATCCAAAACGTTGAGGTAAATAGAATAATTTCAGTACGTCATTAAGTCCTGATAAATAAATAAACTGGAAATAATTTTAAATACGAGTCTCTGGTTTCCTGATCACAACTCTACCAACTTCGATCGAGCCCAATAAATCTGTGCCAAACAGTTACATCCAATTCACGAAACTTTACAATTAGTCTGGCTCTGTTTTAAAAGTCACAAACGTGACATGGTTTTGGAAATCGCGTGCGGTTTGCCTAATTTAACGAGAACAATGTTCATCAATGATGAACGATGAATGAATAAATACTGGTCCACTTATTTAGCAGCCTAAGAACAAATTGATAAAGTACTAGGGCATGGCTAAGGATTTAAAGCGAAAGGGTTTTTTTCAATGCCGCGGCATTGTTTTATAGCATAGCAACTTATGGCTTAATTATTTATATTATGATAGGTACGTTTAACTTTCTATTGGTAAAATGTAAATCCCCTGCCATTTTGCTCCGTCTACGTTGGCCTTTATGGGACTTCGTACTAACTTTTGTAAATATAAATCTGACACTGGTTATACTATAATCTAGACTGTCGTTCTATCTTTAGACTCAATTACACCTTTGGTTTCGATCTAGGTGCAAACCAATCATACAATTCGCAATCTATTCGATAAGATAGGAATTAATCTTGCAAAATTGTGCATAACCAATTAATGTCTACGGGCATAGACTTCAATGTACTTCGGGATCTGGCAATTCCTCTTTACTGTGAGGATGCTTATGGTTTGACATAACAATGTATCGTGTACAGTACAAATTTACACGACTTCAAAGAAAACCTTTTTTTTATGTATTTTATTATTTTAAAAGCATGATATCTATCTACTAACTTTAACTAATGAGTACCTTACAGTAAATACAATTTTATGTAAAAAAAAATTAAAGGGTTTTTCTTATACTCGTATTTGTCCATAAAAGTGTATTAATAGACTTTTATTCATTTATCTTGAAATAAACCTCACAAAATAATTGTTTCTCAACTTTAACTTTGACTAATGCATCAAGTTTCAAAGTAAATTGTATTTCGAACACTACTACTAGTTTGGCTTTACTAATACAATCCGATAATGTAACTAAGTACAGATTGGGTGTTGAAATAGGGTAACTTAGAGAGCTTAATTACGTATTTACATATAAATTGAGTTTGCTTTCGTTGTCTACCACTGTTATGCTCCTGTGCCGATGTTAACATGGGCTTTCTGCACGCGAAGCTTAAGCCTAGGTTTCTCATAGAGCGGAGACTTGAGACAAAACTCTACTGACTTTAAAACCGACCACAAGCGTGGAAAAGTAATTATTAACTTACAACTTTTTTTTATAACAACTAAAATTAATGCCATCCTTTTTATTTCGATCGTTATGAAAAGGACGGCAACATTTTAAGTGATGTCAAATTAGTTTGGTTTAGTTTTAGCAACATCTAAATAGTAGCTGTTATAAATTTAAAATTGTTATTAGGAACGCGTGTCCTGTGGATTACACTTTCTTAATAGATCGTTGAAATTATAAAATAAATGCTTCCGTGGTTTTAAGGGCACGTTCAAATGTCGGTCCTTTAAACTATGACGGAAGCCTCCAAGCTCATATTATACTAATAGTAGTAATTGAAGAAATTATCTTCAAACAATCTGAAATGCCTGTAGGACTCAATAGATGATACTATTCCTGCGTGTATATACCACTCGTAAATAAACTCGGAAAATTATCCTAAGAACCTGAATGAAATAAGATCATTTTATTTTACTAAACAGAAATTAACATAACTGTCATGATAATTTATTTTATGAACACTTATTTACAGCATCTATATCTAATCTATATTTCAAAGTTACGCCGCTACGTAAGAAAATCACCATCGGAAAGATACAGCGCCATTTTAGAAAATCCTGGTTTTAGAGCGATTTATGGTAGAGAGTATGGACCTGCTGGTTTAGGAACAGGGACAACAGATAGAAAGTATGTACCTTACATTATATACCTTTACATTGTCGCATGTGTTTCTGATAAATTGATGTAAAACGAGCCTTATCTGAATACGTACTAAGATACAATATATTCTGTAGTAGTATATTAGTCATCTGAATCTAAATAAAGTAAATAACGCCCGGTTCTATAACCAACTTACACATAGCAATGTTGTCATCTATTAAAAAGTTTCATACATTTTATGTTGTAAAAACAAAGTTGCTATGGTGATGGACCTCCGTACGTTGATTACAGAACTCATAAATCTGGTTACCATAGCATAAAGCATACAGTTACCTACTGAAGTCGGCTCTGACGATGCAAAGTGAATGATCATCTTGAATCATCTACGAGAAACTTCTTATCAGAACCGCCTATTATGTTCAATAACTTTAACAAGCTGTTAAAAAGCAGGTCGATAGTAAAACGTGAGACTTTTTTTCAAGTTAGTGTCACCAAAACCTTGAATCAAGAATAATTTTTATTCATTCATTCAAAACCTTGAATCTTTAGTTTGCGTCGGGTGTTCGAATTATTCGGAGTGGTACTTTCTGATAAAGCATTTGAATAAAACTGTGGTCAATAAAATATCGAAAATGGAAATTAAAGGTATGTTTTCATATATTTGTTTTGAAATATGTAATGAGCAAACATTGGTTCCGCCTGCATTTATTTATTTGATTCTTGTGATTTAAATCGTTGTAACATTAAAATTCAAAAGATGAGTAAGTTTTACGAATGTTACCTTACTGAGAAATGTTGAATAACCGATTTATAAATTAGGAAATTATTGTATGATGTTTTTCTTATTACACGATACAAATAACCTATAAACTAATTTTTTGAGTTTATTTTAAACTAAACATTTTAAAAGTGTTCATCATGTCGGTGCAATTATGCCACTTCCTCCATATACTCGTACTTCCAATGCAATCTCTTTTCTTAATAATTTATATCTCTCAGAGAAATCCTTCAAACTAGTCCAAGAAATTGATTTAATGCACAATAATTCATGAATACTGTATTTTTGCATTTGCTTTCTTAAATTACTATGCAACAAATGATCATAGACCGCCGTTGTTTATTGTTTTGAATCAGAATAAAATTATCATTTTATAGGTCTATGGGTCAGTTAATTCATTAAAAACTGTAGAAATTTTGTTTTGAAAAGTAATAAATGGATGAATGTTACAGTAATAGACGCATAAACATTACCTAAACTAGCTTATTGCTTCATAAGGCGACTCTGACGGCTAATTTGACTCTTATCAAAGTGAAAACCAATAAGCCCTTGAGCTTATAAATGTAGAGACAAAAACTGAGGTTTTTTACTGGTAAAATAACGAATGACAATTTTCTGTCGCCAAATACTGTCACTCGGTATCTAAACTTTTCAGATTAAAAACATTTATCGAGATTAATCAGATGATGATGAATTTATTTGTCTTTAGGGAGTTAAGAAGTGTAGAGTTTTTTTTAGAGACAGGCTACAAATCATCGACGTTATTAGAAAACCACTTAGAACTTGTGAAGCACATACATCTTTAAAAACAAAGAGTTCATAATAAAAAAAAAATTACTATTAATTAATCAATCAAGTAGGCACTTATTTATAAACTTGTTAAAACCCGACAAAATAAATACTTGCCCATAAATTTTACTTCATAATCTGATAATTAAGAGGTATTTTGTGGGATCATAAATTAATCTTAAATAATATAAAAACGTTTTAAATGATGTAGTAATTACGGAGGCAGAGATATACTATAAAGATAATTGAAGGAACGCCCTCTCTCATACCAGCAAAAGAACTATTTCATGTCAAAATAGTAATTAAAAATATTTTAGTACTCGGTAAATTAAAAACCAATGATGCTCATTCGCCGGGCATATTATTTTTTGAAATTTTGCGCCCTTTTTCATAGTATTTCTTTATAAACCACAATGACATCTCAAACCAATTTAACATTCTAAAATAACATATTTCTTACGTTATTAAATTTTATGCACATGACAATTTAAAATATAAGAGGAAATTTGTTTATCACGTGTTCAACCTAATAATGAGATAAAATATTCGGTGGCGCTAGTTTAATGCATACAATCACCTTAAATAATGGACCTACATAATTTTATCAGGAGGCCTACCATGACGTATTTATTAAACAATTCAGCTTAGGTTGTAACTGTTCTAACTTTACGTCAGCGCCTTAGCTTACGTCAAAAGCAGTTCATTATAGGACCTAAACGCTTTTAACGGTCATAGTAAGCTTACCCCCTTATGCATAAAAACTTGACAATTTAATACAGGTTTTAAGAACGTTTTTTTCTTGTCACTCATATGTCAACGAAAAGAGATAGCAACAGATTTAATATCTGTTTTAGCTAATACAGGTTTACTGGTCGATTATGCATAAGGGGGTTAGAGTTTACTGATTTTCATATTAAAAAGGAGTCATCTCATTTATTTGGTCTGTTCAGTAAACGATCCTTCATGTAGGATGGTGATAGGCGCCGGACTTGCCACATTGATCGCCTCATCCCGATCGTGAAACCCGACGTCATTCTATCCATTTGCGTAGAGTAATGCAATGATAGAGAGTTCGGATTCATTTTTTCACCTACCTTCTGTTAAGTCACTGTAAATATGCTTTACTTTACTACTTTACTGCACCAAAATAAACATTGAGACATAGAATTTTAAGTTTTTCAATTTTATAATGTCATGATTCTGACATAGGTAAATTTGGGATTAGGTATATCATTATTTTTATTGTGATGGTCTTACTAGATGGATGTTTGAAATAAATTGATATCACATATTAATTGGATACAATACATCTCAAAAATCAAACATACCGACCACCTATGGTACCCACCAACTAGCTAGTTTATTGATTTAAATATCAGGTAGCACCCCATAGTTTATTTATTTAACCATATAAGGAGGTAACTACTGAAATTTACGATGGATAACATAAAGTAAACTCAATACCTAATGGGTAAGTATGCAAATCGTGCACCTGTAATGTCTTTTGATTGTTTATTACGTTGCATTTGAGCCCAGCTGTTCAAAAAAAAGAACATTTTGAATCATTATCGGACGTCGTAAATTGCGTGCCACGCCTCCGTCTCTATGCCGTCGTTACTCTGGCCAGATTCTGACAACCAGCTTCTTGGCCTTCTTGCACGTCAATATATAAATAGCTGGGTCAATGACCGGCCTCCGTACGGCCTTCACTTCAAGATCTTGCACATGACTATTTCGGCTTGTGTTAGAGAGAGACGACTATATAATCACTGTGTTGAGAAAAAATGCAATTTGCAACAGCGACTTGCAACTTGAGGGTGCGTGTTTAACCTTTTAAGCCATTTGTCATGTACTTAGCGATAAGACCTCCCTTTATTTATTTTGATGTTTTTGGATGATAATTCAGTATTCAAATGAGATGTCAGCTTTTGATCAGGATAATAAGTTATAAAATTATGATCAGTGAGTCAGATCAAAATTTGAGTCAGGCAATTTTGCTTATAATTATGTAATAAGTAAAATCTTAAAAAATAAAATTAAATGTTTATGAAAATATACGAACAAAAAAAAAGACGTGTGGCACTCGGGGACTGCCGCGGTGAAGCTATTGCATGCCACCTAGAGGCGAGTTGCTGAACTAAAGTGACAGCGGTCAGGTGATTTCGTTACGGAATTTCTGGATTCGGTCTCCACGCCAAGGCCCGCGATAGAAGCTATGCAATAGCTTAAAAATTTAACATAGTTCTGTGTTTTTTAATGAACCTTATTTGAAAACCACTATAAAAAGTAAGAATTTTTATAAATTCAATTTTAAATGAAAAGTTTTTAAATTTATTACAACTAAAGAAATTAATACTTATAGATACCTACTAAAAGCTCTAGTAATAAAATGTGCAAACCAAAATATTTTAAACACTTTGAAAACCAAAAAGAACTATCGTGACACATCACGAACTTCTATAAAAAGTCCTCATGTGCAATAAATATTGTCCATTACGATCATAAAATTTAATGACAGACCAGTGACAGAAGTGTTAAACAATCGGACCCCCTAGCTCGTCGGCAATTTTAAAACGTCACATTCACCTTTATAATCTGCAGTTTGTATGTTAAAAGAACATGTAAACATGACATAATATGTAAAAAACAATGTAAATATTGCTTGCATGCTCTTGCATTTATTGAAAAATATGTTTACATGAGAAGAGTTATTTTAAGATTATAATGTGTTTCAATTTTAAATAATAATGGGTTTTAACTCTAAAAGGATATTTTTACATGGATATTCATGTCGGTTCTACATAACTTTAGACTTAAGAGTAACTTTTAAAAGATATTATAGGATTATAAAGAATTTTATTAGAAAAGTGAATGTACTTTTATAGCAAATAATAACCACTTTGAAAATCATATTGAAGGAATATCGTGTATGTATTCTAACAACAAACCCCTCTTATTTGTCAGTAAAAATCCATCTGAAATAAGAGCGTAGGTATTAGAAAGTGGGAATGTTTCCCACTTTCATACGCCTTGTCGAATTTAATTCTTCTATCTCTACTTGTAGCAAGGGCCACGATCAACGATAGTAGTGAATTAGTGCAACAATTTGCCCATAACTCTCGACCAGCGATAGCCTAGACAGCTTGCCTAGCACCGCCTAATTCGGAACGGATAAAATCAGTCCACTTTATCACTACGATTAATGGCGCTAGTCGAAGGAATTCATTCACACACTTAACACCTAATTTGGACAATACGAAGGATATACGTCTTTTAAGGCGTTTTACTATCTCGGTATTTGGAAGATTTGCGCGTGAGAATAAATTTAGAAAATTTTATTTTTTACTTTAGGTACACAGTCAGATATTTATATAGACTAGTACTTATTTTTTTTACGTACGTGTTACGTACTTATTTATTTTATGTTAGGTTTTATTTGGTTCTAAGAAGTTTTGAAGTTTATAAAACATTTGAATTAGGTATAATGAGCATTATTTTCTGATTTATAACTTGTCTGACATTATAGCACATGAGATCAACATAAACAACTTTCTAAGAGCAAACATTAATTAGTTTTATTCATCATTTATTATATACGTACACAACAAAAGACTGCAGAAAAAGGATGTCTAGAATCTAGATAATGCTTTTGTCTAAAAACGAAACGTAAAACAAATGATTAATTTGATATATCTATCAACAAACTCAATAGAAATAGCATCATTTTTCACACACAGAAAGCATCTCTGACTTCTTTAAAAGAAAGATACAACTCAATTTGTTCGATAATATCAAAAGCATCGGGTTGATTAATCATTGTGCCTTTATGCACCTGTCATCGTGGCGCCTGCGCAGTGAAAATGAAAGTAGCTGTTTCACCGCCGATACATAACACTAGGATGTCTAGACTGCCAACCGCCGGCGCCGAAAGGGACAAAAAGCATGAACATACAGTTATTATTATAAAATTTTGAACATAGTATTGTAAGTAGTTTTTGTCTCATTTAGTAACACGCCTGCTTGTAGTCTATGGGTCCTCTGTCTACGTGCTTCACGGAAACGCTACACCTATGACTAATCAAGAATGATTGACTAGACTCTAACGAGGTAGGCTATTAATTGGGCCTTATAAATTTTAAACTATAGTTTCAAATCTAACAGCGCAAATAATAGTTTAACACATTGTCTCAGTTTTTAGGTAATAAATAAAAAACATTTATGTGTTTACTTTATCTTTGTTTATTTTATGTATTTACCTAATAATAAAAATAATTAAGATAGGTAAACTGCTACAAATTTTAGTTTTTACTAGCCTTAAGATAAGTACTAAGTACAATGTAGAGTTTTTTTTATGATTTGTATGTTTAAGTTTATTTTTATGTTTAAGCAAATAGTTAAAAATGAGAGCTTTTTTTCTAAACATTACAAACACTTAAAACGGGATATTTACCATGATTTGTAGATTTGAGTTTCCCGACATTTCGGCACAGTTGCATGCGCCGTGATCACGGTTAAACATTTTTTCTAAAAGTTAATTTTGCCAGAAGTTCATATTTTTATCTCAATTAATATTCTTATACGATAATTTTCATTTCAATTACTATTCTCTACGTTCTAGAGATTGCCGGAAACTGCAAAAGATATAAAAACATGGAGGAGGCCTCTTATTCCTACCGCTACTTACCTTGCACAGAAGCCGGGCAAAACAATTTAGTTAATTACACATAAATATTTAATACAAGTTTATGAAGATTTTATAACTTTTATTAAACTAAGTGGTAAGGAAATAGAGATCTTTATTTCCTTTGTTTTTCCCTTCCATTACGGTGGTGTCGTTAACAATGTAAGGAAAATGTAGAAGTTCAGTTTCTATTTATTACTAGCGACCTGCCCCGGCTTCGCACGGGTCCAATAATTATACATAAGACCTATAGGTCTATATAGATAGAGAGTAGATAGAGTGATTCAAGAGGTAGCTAGCTCTTGAATCACTCTATCTACTAAAAAAAACCGTATCAAAATCCGTTGTGTAGTTTTTAAGATTTAAGCATACATAGGGACATAGGGACAGAGAAAGTGACTTTGTTTTATACTATGTAGTAATAAGTAGTTACTGCACCACCTTTATATTAGCTGTGGCCAGCACATCGAGTTATGCAAATGATTAATTTAATATCAACAGTGTTGCCCTTTATACAAATACTTTTAGCCTCGTGATTGATGCGTTTAACTCACACAATGAATCGAAGGTTTGCTATTTGTAGAGAGTTCTGTTTAATATTGTTCCAATCTGTTTTTTCTTTTCAAAAAAATATATGCGCTAAATTATGTGCTACAGTCTAGTTAGTACAACTTGTTTACGTCTACGATGGCTCTAGAATATTATTTTAAGTTAACAATCTTTAAATGATGCGGTGTGGAAATGATGTGTGATTTTTTTACGTATGTGAAATAAGTAAGTAAAATAAAACAAAATGATTTAAAACAGATTTGTGTAACATTTGTTTACCAAAAGTTTCAAACGAAACTTAAAAGAATATTAAAAAAGTTCAGTGAAAAACAAAATCGTCTGTGCTGTGTGTTTTCAAAATAAATTACTATTCTATTCTATTCAAACTGTATTTTTTACTGAAATTTAGAAACTGTAACCTACTTTATAAATTAAACTAAATTGCACTAATTACTTGTTTTTCCAGAGTACGGTTCGCAAAAATGTGAAAGGTTTACATTTTTACTTATTTAGAAAAATTATGAGGCGTGAATTCGAAAACTATAAATTTGTTTAAAATATACTCATTGCATTGTAACAATTTTATTGTATGAAAATATTAAGCTCGAAAGCATTTAATTTAAATAATTAAAGAAAAATGCGTTAATAAGTAACATTTCGAATTTCACTCACAAAATACTTCCGTTAAAATTAGTATTTTTATGCTTTTATATAACTGATGAACGAAATGAAATATTATGTCTGTATGACTAAATTATGTGGGTAATTAGTTAAAAAATTAAAATAATTAAACAGTTTGTTTCATAAATCATACTAATTGTGTTAGACACAAGTTAGCAAATTAGTCTCAAATTTTGGTAGTTATAGTTTAATAAGTTCTGTTAATTAGCGATTTCTTTTGAATTCAAAATCAAAGTTTCTATTTTAATATGAAAGGTCTCTGTCTTGATGATCTCTGTACAAACCATAACAGCTGTGGCGCAGTGGCCACCCTGAGATTTAAGAGGTCACGGGTTCGTTCCTCGCCGCGCGGGACAAATACCTTTTTGTATGTTCTACAACCTGTATTTGTTGGGGGGGTTCCTCTGTCTATAATGCGTTTTATTTATATATAAAATCAACTCAAGTCTGCAACGGAAGCTATGTTGTCTGCCCATAGCTCTACAAAATGTTTCTGGACCTGGCGATTAAACTGATTACGTATCTCGCGACGGCGATAATTGTACAATTTTTTATGGAATTTGCTAATTCGTATCATCTTAGAGCGATAGCAATCCGTCTCGTACGTGATAGCTTTTTTTTGACATCTAGCAATCGGTCGCACGATAGCTGCGCGACAATTGTATGATTATTGTTAGTCGCAGTGTGACTATCGGTCCTTGGACGTCATTTAGCTATTGCCTGAAAAAAACTGAAAAAAACCCAGGCCTTTATACTATTGCCTACACTAACGGGACACTAATACCTGGGACATTGTTGAGATGGAATAGACTTGCCCAGCACTTAAACCATCCTCTCAGCTTTGCCGGCCATATCCACAGGAAAGACAATGGTCAATACGTGTGGGGCTGACTAGCTATCGCCTAATACCACTTAAAAATCTGTACATCTGACAAAAATTAACAAGAGTTGTAAATCTTTCGATGATTGTACCTAATTAATTGAAAAGCGTGACATGACTATTCAGCTAAGTGGAGAACTAATGAGCCAATATAGAAAGGTAGCCGTCGACGTTCATTTTTCGTCACTACTACAATGATTTGTAGTATTAGGCTAATCTGTTTTGATGGTAACGTTCATAATTAAGTGTCAAAATTAAAACTTACTTTATCGATATTGAACGGTTTGATTATTAGGTTCAACTCACACCGAGATGGAAGGGAAGCGGCACGTAGTTTTATTTTCATATCATGTTAAACTTTGTCTTCATCACCATAACACATAGTCTCGCTTGAGGAACTTCAAACGCAGGCGACCACAAGCGACCGTAAGCGGCGGCAAGAACACTTTTCAAAGCGCTTGAATACTATGAATTATAAAAATATTCGTAAAGTTTAAAATCACATCACACCTGAAACTTCGTTTCGCTTCATTTCCATCAAATACGCTGTCTAGTCTATTATGTTTCTTTCAAAAACTTTTTAAACTGATTATTTACAAACCGGACGTTGCAATGTAATTTGCTAACGCATTATCGAACAGTGACACACACCGGTGAAAGTGAATTCTGAAAGAACAACTCAACACCATGGCAACAATACTAATAACTTAATAGGGCTGACATCTCTAAAGTTATCTTGTACTAGCTTTTGTATTTCTAACTCGCGTTTAGTATAAAGCATCTAACCGCGGCGCTCGCATAGTACGAGTACTCACTGGAAAATGGTGGTGGTATGGTAATAGATGGAACCAGCAATAGAATCACATAGCATGTAAAGCAATTTCAATGGTCTTTCTTTATAAGAAGCTAATTGTTGTTAAGCTATGTATTACAGTTCAGCCAAATCCGATTAGGCATTTGGGTAGTGTATTTTTTGTTTTGTGTGTCTGAATCGATCCATACAACAATGGGTCAAAATAAAATGTTAAGTACTGACAACCCTACGAGTCGAGACATCCACCACAGATTAACAAAGAACTACTACTGTTCATCTCGATGACAGGCGTTACAATTAAGTTAACTTTTTCGAACATTTTTTGCCGTATTTTAACTTTTTACAGCGAAGAAAGTGAAAAACGATCATTATGTAAGCAAAGCTTTTGTTGCAGGACATAACATTGAAAATATAAACTTTATAATCATGAAGATAAAGTTTACTTTAATGATTATATTCAATCAGTGCCTGTGCGTGTATGTAATTTACAGCACATTGTATCGTTTTAAGTTACATTTACTTCGATAAGTAGACTCGGGCCACCCGAAGTGTTAGTAAAAGTGACTGCTTTAGGCTGTAGGTGAAATTTTATCGCGTTTTATTTATGTTTGAGAATTCCTTGCGATACTTGGCTTGTCTTTTAGACATTATGCCTATTTTATAGAAGCTTTTAGGCATTCAACGATTACGAGAAAGTTTACACGTTTTATCAAATTTACTGGAAAGACAAAAGATTGCAAAGTCGGACTTATTAAGTGATGCCGCATTCTTAACAGTTAGGTACCTACCCACTAAGTTATACGTTTGTAATAATTAGTCAATTGAGTAGGTAAAGCTTCAATTTGCAAATGCAATTGAATTCTCTTGCAGACTTTTTCAGAATTATATGTCTCCGGCCCTCAAATTATAAAAAACCGATCCCACGTCTTTCTTTCGGCCAGTCTGCTATAGAGGTCGACGTAAATTATAGAATCACCTACCGATTCACATTTAAAAATCCGATCTATTTACATTACCTTAAAGTTTGATTTATTAGTAGTATTCCGTTATTCAACACTCAATGGGGAGGAGGGGCGGACACGCCGGTATTGTAAAGTCTCGGGTTGATTTACACTCGCCTTGCAAATGTACGCACCTTACATATTTTACTGTAATTGAAAAGATACTTCAAAGTAACATTTACACGATGCAACATTTTTGTTGCATACAATTAAATTGAAACAACATTTGATCTTTAAACGATGCCAATTCAGGAGTTCAGAGAGTACTTTTCAGTTTAATTTGACCTTTGCATGTGAAATTTGTGAAAAATATTGAAACTAAAACAATATAACAAAGAAGATCTATTGTCATACTAACATTGTTATCAAAATAAACCATAAAATTTTATTGTATTCCAAATAATAGCAAAAATTTTGTGTTTTGTAGTAGACTAGCTGCACGTCCAGGCTTTACGCGGGTGTACTAATTAAACTATCGGGATAAAATATAGCCTATCACCATCCCGACAATCCATTCTACACATCGCGGCATCGATGAAAGAATTTTTGAAATCGGTTGAGTAGTTTCAGAGATCACCTCCGTCAAACAAACAAACAAAAAACCAACATTACTTCTTTATAATATTAGTAATGTTGGTTTTTTGTTTGTTTGTTGTAATATTAGATATGGCAATATGGTCTATGCAGTATAAACAACCCTATTGTATATAAACAATTCAGTGGTTGTTAAAGAACGGAAGCTTATTATCTAGACTTCAATTGATTAATTCCTCAACCTAGAAAGTGGATGAATATTATCTAGATAGAAGTACTATAATTCAGTGCCCTCCTAAGGCGACGGATGCGTAGGCAAACATAATCGACCGATAGGTCATCTGATCAGCAAATTAATCTTTGATTTTATCCTATGGCTGCACACAGACTTTGTTATACAACTATATCAAGTACTTAAGGTGTCCATCTATCTATACATGTATACAAAAATAAATCCCTATATCTTTTAACCACGCTATAACTCGAGACTGGCTCGAGATTTGGCAAATTTTTATCTTTAAATATTTGTAGAAGTTCATAGGAGGTTTAAATTAAACGAAAAAACACAGTAGCGCCTGTCGGTAAAAACTTGCCCTGTCAACAAGTATTTGATAAAAAATAGGCTTCTTTTTTGTAAGAAAAACAATTTAAACTATCGAAGTGCATCTGTTTAAAACTCCGAATGTCCTCGTCAGAGACCAAATAAAAACAAACAAATTCATAATCTCTCTAACCTTTATATTTATATTTACATTTATTTATATTTATATTTATTACCTCAGAACACAGAAGATTGATACTTAGTTCGAACAAATACGTAATAAATCTTCATTTCTACTAACTCGATCGCTTCAAACAACATTCTTTCAACCATTCAACATTCTCACAGCTCCTCAAGAAAAACAAAAATACTCCGCGTTCTAAAACTACCCCTTACCAATGATTACAAGGCTGATATAGTCATACTAAGCGGCCGAGACCGTGTTTTTACAAATCAAACACCTAATTAAAAGCTGCTTATCGCCGCAAGTTGCCAATTGATCCAAATCACTTGCTAACTAGGAAATAACAACTCAAGGAAGATAGATGTTTCCCTTCACACCTACAAATATAGCCTGGACTGTTTTTATTGGAGGCGATACACGGGCGATTTTAAGCGATAATTTCCTGTTAGCGTCGCGATTCTTCTTGTATCCTCACTTTTTAATTCACAGGAATTAGAAAATATCGTTGGCGATAGTTTGACGCGGGAAAAATGCTAACAAAAACGGGAACGAAAAGTGGTTTGCCCGTGAAACCGCGTAAAAATGCAATGCGGAGGTGCTTCTATTTATTGAAACATGTAAAAAAATCTAATCTTATAGCCGGACGTCAATGATCCAAAGTTCTCAAAATATATTGTCAAACTTAATTTCTGATTGAGCAATTTTAGTTGCCCGTTTGAAAGGTCATTTAGTAAAGGTAAAATGTTTTCTCAAGCGACTATTTTTTAATGTTTTCTTTACGGAACACGTATAAAGTAAACGTATAAAAGTCCATCTTCGAATTGATTTTAAAATCTTCTCCGTTTTTGAAAGTGGTTTAAAAATAAAAATGACTAGCAAAATGTGTGCTGTGTCAAAATACTAGTTAGGTTTAGATAGAAATATATCGCTTTCTTTATCTTTATTACTTATTTACCTCGGCATTTTTCTGTTAAAATGTGGTCAAAAATAGTTGTTGCATCATTGTATAGCATATTATGTTAGTTAACATAAATCACTCAAAATACACCTATGACTGAAACGCCAATAAATCTTGTGTGTTCTATAACTTTCCATCATTTCCTATCCTGTCTATTCGCTTATTGCGACCGATTATTACTTTTACTTTCCATGTTTTTCTCTATAAATAAATAGAAAATGAACATTTTCATCTTATAATTACTAACAATTAAGTCCCATTAACACGATGAAAGTTTGATTCTGGCATAGATTCTAGTCACTAAAAATACTATACTCCCATTTGATGTTAAAAACTATAGGTAGTATTTTGCATAATGACAAACAAGCAGGATTTTTTAGGTGTGTTCAGAATTGTTGATCCGTTATTCTGACGCATTTAAATTGAATAATAAGTATCAATATACAACGATAAAGCTATAAGTTTACAATAATATCTTTTTAAATTTATATGTAAAATCAGCCAAGTGCGAGTTGGACTGGTAACAGACAGACATGACAGCGGAGTCTTATTTTAAGGGTCCCGTTTTAGCCTCTGGGCACGAAACTGCTTAACTGCTGACTGAATAAACAGACAATAAAATAGTTATTACCTATACTATACCTATATTACCTGTAAATAATTATTACTAATACAAATCATAACAAGTGCCCTTATCCCCACCTAGTGTGGGATAAGGGCAGGGAAATGATGATGACAAATCATAACAAGCTTCCAATCAGAATTAGACTTTAAGGTTTTCTAGTTAAAAAGTTAGAACCTTATAACACGAAAAAGGTATTCTAAATTTTATAGAATTTTTTGAAGATGATAATTAAATATCTGCACTCGTATTTAGCTAAAGTCTCCTCATTTAGATAATAATATAATTATAATCTGGTTTCCTCAGGAAGTTTTCTTTCACGCAAAGTCACAATCATTCATCTAGTTTATAAATATACGAGGTAGGTATTGATATTAAGAGTTCATTGGTGGTCAATATATTCGAATATGATTTTAACTGTTTACCTTACAAAAAGGTTAATCCCAACAATGAATCATGGCACATTGTCCTGGTTATGGTTTAGTCAATGTATTATCAAATTTATCTTAGATAGATTATGTTATCTGATTATAAATGGTCAATAAATCACTTTAGAACGGGTGTCATATTTTTTTTAAACTAATGTATGAATTGAAGCTTCTACTACCTAAAAACATTGTTATAACTTAACTTTAAGTTGAAATAGATTTGACACATTCCAAGTCGTTATTGAAAATAAAAATCCCAGAAGCGGTGTTCAAATCTGCAGTCAATATTTAATAACTTTAAGATGGCAAAGGGAGTAATCAAAGTCACGACATTTCACAAAATATTCAGTACCTACAAAGTAAATAAAAGTTGTTTAGGTTGGTAAAACAATATACCGAATAAAACACCTGCATCAGATCATCAAAATTCATAACGTAATTTCCCAATTTACAAAATCAATTTTAAAACAGTTTATCACATATTTAATTACTGTAAAAGTAAGAAATTAACACTAAGGTGTTAAAATCGTTCAATTTGAATCTAGGAGAGCAATTACAAACAATTATTGCACTCACGCAATGCAGCAAATTGAAACTGATACAAGTGTTTAAAATCTCAGTCATCTATCAAAATTATGAGCCATTTACACGCCTCTATCTTCACCGTTATACCACCTCGGGGATAAAACAATACTTTTTGTAGGTACCACAGTTGTGTAAACATTTAATTGCTTATGAAGAAACGGTAAAAACTTAAACTTTGATGATAAGAGCTATGGTTTTTTTTCATTTGTTGCTATTGATTAGAAGTTTTTAAATTCAATATAATTTAATAAAATTATAAAAAATATAGAAATCAAAGAGGTTGTTCATCGTTTCAAAAACAGGCGTTATAGTAGTAGTTATAGACATTTTATAAAAAGATAATATATATTAACCAAATTAATAAAATTATTGTACTTAATAACTTTAATATTGAAATATAAATACCTAATAGGTAACAATAACTTGTATTGCCTATTGTTCGATAGAGGACAATCAATTGATAGTAAACCAACTAGAGAATAAATGGAACAGCAGATAGCTTTATTGGGCTGAAACTGAGAATAATTATTGTACTGTTAAAATGGCAACCAGATAAAATTATACAAAGGTGATTTGTGCCCCATGATAGTAGGTACTAAACCACAATTTGGGGTTATGTAAAAAACAAACATAATTATTTAAATGGAAAAAAACAATAAGTAAACAAAAGAATGTATCTAAACAATATAACGACCTTTATGGTGCAGTGGGTGGAGGCTCGTCTGAGACAGGAAGGTTGCGGGAAAATTCGAAAAAAGTGTCGGAATTCTATTCCGACACTTTTTTCGAACGATGAGTGACCACTGACCACGCGCTAAAAATGTAGCTCTAAGGCGATAGCCCAGAGTCCAATATTTGAAATTAGATTAAAAATGTGTAAGTCAAACAATTTACCAATATTATTTAAAAAAAAATACCTTAATTTTTATAGACTCGCTTCACGCTGTTATTTGTGACCACAAATTGGTTAGTTTAGTAAATTAAGTTGCGTTTTATCATAATTACAAAGCATTACATAACGTGATTGAGTAAGATACAATCATGTAGTGAATAATCGCCCGCGAACCGGTAGCTCCCTTTTTATCTCTTCTAGTTTACATATTGAACAAAAACTCTCATTAATATTGAAGTTTAGCGCCATAGGTTAAGGGCAACAGCTGCTAAACTTTGACCACTGCTAGGTATAGGCCTCTATGATTATAAACGCAATAATGTTTGTGGATATTTATTACTGTTGCAAACGAATAGATTTGGCTATAATTTGAAATATTTCGGTGCTTATGAGGTGGAATAGCACAGCAAAAAATCTCGTGTATGTATACTATTATGAGTGATACGCGAGATGATGGCATCAAAAATTTGGATTTGGATCAAAAATGTGCCTCTAGCCATACAAACCTTAGATAGTTTAAATACTTCTGTATCTTAGGGATATTTTCACGAAAGTGATAATTTCTACCAGTCTGGTGTAGATTTCAACTTCATTTCAAAGTTTATGTTTCGTTATTCTGTCTCTCTAAGCTTTGGCTCCATTGAGTCTTATTAAGCGTTTTACAGTTGGAATTCTTTGGTTCAGTAGATAGAGTGCTTTATCCCATTCGTGACTTCTCTATGATTTAATAAGGCAATAATTCAGAAAAGCGACATTCTAATTGGTCTACGGTCCAACAAAGTATTGTTCGCGGCGCTCGTAGGCGGCCCTTGATGCCTCCGATCACTTCCGAATGAAGCAACAACACGTTTTATGCTTCATACATGAAAGGAGGAAAACAACAAAAATCTAACATGTGGATAAATTAAAAAAATTGTTTAACTGACTTCAAAGGAAGCACACGACCGGGTACGCTATATTTGGACGGCAAAATGAATGTCATGGTGAATGACTAGGGCTCGCGGAGCGCTCTGGATCGATTAACCTCGCGTACAGATTCGCGGCGGTCCGTACAGGAGCTGTACGCGTGCGTAGGTATACAATGTACGCGTGGACAGTGTTTCCAAACTACGCGTAACACGGGAACGCGCAATCCGTACGCACCTTAACAATATCCACGTAAACTTGCACCTCAAGCGTCTGAACCTGCCATCAATGGAACGTCAAGGAATTTATTTAAAAGTATTGCATCATTAATCATTGTAGTGATGAAACTTTCATTTTATGAATAGACTTGTCATGTCATTCTTATGCAAAATTCAAGCTGGTGTTTGATATTTTAAGACATGGACCTGTTTGAATTAGATGGAGATATTCACCTTATTTGAGTAGCACCAACTGAAGCGGGCCTAAACTATACCGCATAGCGCACCCATTTACGAGTAGGTGCTCTTAATTCGGTAATGATGATATATCAAGAATTACATGTACCTATCATATTAAATTTATTAGAGACTACCCTAACTCGACGGCGGATCGCGCGTGAAACCAACCTGCGTTACAGGAGTGTGGATTGCATTAGTATAATCTTCACGGCTTCACGATTCTCGACTTATACCCGCTGTCGGTATTTCGTCCCGCGACCGTTGAAAAATAAAATCAAACTAGCTACATCCCGCAGTGTTACCCGCGTCAATAGTTCCCGTTCCTGTAGGAACACCGGGACCATATATAGCCTATGTGTTAATCTAGAATATAAGCTATCCTGGTACCAAATGTTATTAAAATCCGTTCAATAGTTTAAGCGTGAAAGACTAACAAACACACACCAAATTTTCCACCTGCTAAAGCGGTTCATTACTACCGTTTCACATGAAGGTACAACAATTTAAATGTACTTCTAAATACGTAACAAAGCTTCTTTCTACAGGAAATCCGCGTGCAATTACTGACTGATCAATTAATCTTCGTCAGTCTGATTGCTGAACTAAATTACAAAATGCTTTTGGTAAGAACCACATCCAGAGAGAGTTCTTAGAGCCAAATTAACTGGTTAGTTACTTAATTAAGTTCAAATTAGCGAGTTGTATTATTTTGTTTTCGTGCTTTCTTTATTAGATATCAGAAGACTGGCTCAAATTTTGAGACTGCACTCATACTTGAGGCGTCACTCAAGTATCTTTTTTGTTTACTTTTTTCTAATAAAACTGATAACATGATTCATGCTTGAGTATGGATTTTGAATGCTATTATCAATCCATAGACTCTGATTAGGTATTCGTCAGACCTGAATGTTTATTTATTTTATTTATTTTATAATTTTTAGGAAAATTTGGAGGAAAATGTAATTTAAATTGTGTATACACGCAAAAAAAAAAAAAAAAGAATAATTTTAATAATAATTTTAATTGTGCATATTGTGTAATTGTGTTTATTGTGTTTATTGTGTACTAGTAGTATGTACTTACTTAATTAAATTAATCTTTATTATCATTCGTCTATACACATTTATTATTCAATAAAACTTTACGATGGAAATAAAATTAATTACAGATTCTCATAAGTTTGAACTCGGAAAATAATAAAAAAGATGCTCATTCAACTGCATGTTTAATGAACTAATTAGAAAATTATGAACGTTGAAAATTAACTGCAATGATTAAATCCATTACCAATTGCATCTGATCCTGTTTTGCAGTTCAATAGGAAAATAGGCATAAACTTTCCTAATCAAACTACCGCAGCTCAATAAGTTTATATAAGCTGGTATTTACGATTATCTTTACAAATGGTAAGACCATTATCTAAAAACCGTAAAGTCTATAAATGAAGAGAATAAATGTTTGTCCTGTAGTAGGTATTTAATCTTGAAAATTACACAAAATGTAACAGTTGAAACAAATATTTTAGGTTGTAAAGCTTTTACTCGTAGATGTGACTCTTTTTTAGTTTAAGAATATTTATTTCTCATTAAGAATTAACAATAATTAACTCTATAATAAACTCTTTAGCAGAACCATCTCGGAATATGGATATCAGAGTACCTAAATAGTAAAAATACCACATAATTGTAGTGCAAGCATGTTAAATTTAGTATATGCAATTCAAAAAATTCAACATGCTGTAGTTTCTGAGTACATAAATGTTTCTGGCAGTTTCTAAATTCCACAATTACTTTTGAGAGTTTGTGGTGTTCTGTGGGGTCATCAAAGGGCCTTTTACGATGTAACTAGCCGTGACAGCAAAATGAGCTTGCAATTAGTCTGACAATAGTCAATGCTTTGACGCCGTAAGTAGTGTTAGTAAATCTAACTGAGAGAATTAACGAGCATGTTTCTTATTCAATTTTGTCTTTGCTCTTTATTTCTTTCTACTCTGAAATCAGCTAAAACAACCAAGTCTTAAGTAGGTACTTAGATCCCTAAATTCGGTAATTACATGATTTCGATTACTTCTTATTGCGCCGTCGGGACTCCTTGAGAATAGAGCCCTGGGCATGGGTCCCGGTGCTCCCTTATAAACGGTATTTGTTGCAAACCCATGTTCACTATCGACAATCTATAATGTTACTCTAGTGTTATATTATGCCGGTGTTACATAACGGCTACTGTAATGGACGATATGAAACCATCTTTATGATGCTAGCGGTCTGTGGTCAATGTTAGTAAAAATACTGATATCATTTCCTTGTCATTGAAAAGATTCTTGTAGAGCGTTTCTGTAAACTCATTACGAAGGCGAGCTGAATCGACATTGAGATTCATAGTATTCTGTAGAACTCGATAACGCCCGTGACCGGTGTTAAGAAAAAAAATGATAATTTACAAGTCAAAAACTCTAGTTCAATTATCGACACGACAAGAGGCAAGTGTTTTTGTTTTTAATCGTCACTGTACCTATTGGTCACAAAAAGAAAACTCCGTTACCCTTGACTACTAGCTTAGAGAATATAGAATTCTTTAAGACTACTAGCTCATACGTACTGAACAAAGTTTGCCTACCTGCAAAATCCTATAACTTAAACTTATAGCTGTATATATAAGGCTTGAAACGTATATATGTAGCCACCGTAAGTTAGCCGAGCACGGAAGAAAGTAAATTTATAAGTTTCTCAAAGCAAAATATTCATGAAAAACGTTACTTGGTAATATTATAGAGCCTGTGGTCATCGTAAACAACAATCGGCTTCGTCTCGATGAAATTATGACTTTATCCATTCCCGTTCCATAGAATTGACTTGGACATTTGCAATTTATTCTGGTTTCTATGGTCTACTAGAATATTTGATGATGTTTGGACTGATGCAAGCTAAAAACGTACTCTACTTAGAATAATAGTAGTATTTATAATGGTAGTCGTTTATCGTAAGTATATTGTTTTTCTGAAAACTTTTCAACGTCCACGACGCGGTACTTATTTTTGTATATGCAGATAACAGATACATATTTTTGATTGCCTCTATGACGCAATACCCGCTTGACTTGACGCAGAGGTTGGTTCACTTCACTTCACTTCTTCTTTATGGCTTCTGTGACTAGTGATGCCACAACTCTTGATCCCCGGCACGGAACAAATGTCACCCAGACCCGAAACAAATAACTGCTGAACTTATAAACATTTTGTTCTGTGGCGGACATATAACGCGCAACTTCCTCCATCACCCACTGAGCCAAAGAAATCGTCAATGTTGGAATGATAGTCTGACACAGGTGTAATTCCAATAATGGGGCATGACTACACTACCGCTACCATTCTTTAACACGACACAGAACTGGGTCTCGTTGCGGTCAACAAATGCCATGGTTGTACGTGGTATAGGTGAATATTAAATAATGAATGTAGGGTTGTCACCTAAACTTTTATTTATGATTCGGGAGGTTTTGAAACAATCAAAACAGATGAATGAGAAAAAATATCGATGTCAAGTTGTGTTAAGGAATTTTGCTTTGGAATCAAATCAATTAACGGCATTTTTTTATTTGTAGATGTTCTTAGCTATTTTGTTCTTCATAAATACAAATATTTTCTTTCATACGTTCAATCCGAGCACGAGCAGTTTTATTAAGATTCTAAAACACTAAATTCATTAAGTTTAAGTCTCTCTTCATGTACCTTTACTATACTTATAAAACGCCCAGAAATATAATAAAATGGCGGGGTTAGGGTTACAATCTTTGATTTTTATTGGTAGTGACAACCCGTGGTACTAATGTTATCGAAATACCATCGCGTTTTGCACTGCATACCTGGCTGTCGTCACAAACTAAATGCAATAAAACCGATAAAATCTTTATAGGAAACGCTTTTTGATAATTTTCTACTACTTAACTAATTGGTTAGAGTAAATAACGAGGAATAAACACAACCTGTTTTTCATAAATATTTGTCAGTGTTTAATAAATTAAATGAATGAAAAAAGAGAGCAAAAGATTTAATAGCTGTTTTAGTTAAAATTGGTTTACTAGACCAATTTAATATGATTGGATAAGAAGTAATCCTACATAAATATTATTACTCTTTCACGTAAAAACGATTGAAGGGATTTGGCTAAAACTTGGAAAACTACATAGTTTTTACTCTGGGAATTCATTATAGGCTACTTTTTATCCATGTAAGTACCACGAGAGCCAAAAAGCGGCGGTGAGTAAGTTAGTCCCACTATAATATTATAAATGTGAAAGTTTGTGAGAATGTATGTCTGTATGTTTGTTATTCTTTCACGCAAAAACGGCTGGACCGATTTGGTTGAAATTTCGTATGTAGATAGGTGATACCCTGGATTAACACATAGGCTACGTTTTATCCCGGTATTCCCACGGGAACGGGACTTACGCGGGTGAAACCGCGGGGCGCAGCTAGTTAAGTATAATTTCTGAATAGAATAAAGTGTGTCAACACCTTCCCTGGTTCTATTACCTGAAACAAAATGTTAAATCAGTTATTATTTTTTAAACTTTAGAGATTTTGTATTATAAATCGTAATCATACTTGGGAAAATATAAATAAAGAGTGAGTCGCCACCGCGAGACTGAGACACAACAATTTGCTCTTGGTAAACTGACAGGAAATTCGTCCGCTACGGGACAAAATTAAATGTTTGTATGTTCTTGTATGTTCTTGATTTGTTCTGTGTCTGTGTGTTTCTATTATTTTTATAAATAATACAGAAGTATATTAAATCAGTGCCATTTTAACGTGAATTTTCTGTCCTATAACAGGTTTATTTATTCCGATTTTCTTGCCTTCAAGAACATTGCTGATATCAGATGAAGATTAACAATGTTACGTAAGGGGTAATAAGTAATACCTATTCAGCACAACCTTAATAGGAATAACAAGGGACTCGTTATAAACGAAAAATAAATTGTATAGAAGTTTATGGAATCTTCGTGAAGTTTATCAAGCTTACTTATATTTATTATCACAACTAACTGTAAATCTATTGAAGTGTCTTTTGATGAATTTTATACTAGACTGCGTACATGGTATCGGAATTTCTATATAGACAAAGATAGAATAAAATTGATTTTCTTACTATTATCGTGTTACTTTCTACTAGCTAACTCGGTCGCGGCTTCGTCGCTTGGGCGCTTGGTACCTATATCTAGATAGAATTAGGTTTATGTTTTTTTATAAAATTCATGTTTCAGTGTGAAAGAGCGACAAACATCCAACAAGTAAATTAGAAAAAAATAAGGATTGGACTCGAGTAAGATTGCACACACATTCGGCCTTAAAATGATGTGGTTATTAATGAACCGACTAATCTATTCAATTAAGACATCCAAAGTGTACGTTAACGCGAAAAATAATTCACGTGAATATTTTCTTCCAAAAAACGTAAACGTTTTGCACGAAATGTTGTCGGTGCAAACCTTCCTGTCTCTTGCGAATAATTCTGTTACAGTCTTAATAGACATGCAAATGTACGTCTTCAATGATAACTTAACACGCATTTGTACAAAAACTCCCTGCACGCGGCTGAGGGGAAACATTTTACGCCATTTCTTGTATAAATACGTAATTAAGTACATCGCTTTATTTATAGAAAAAAGACTCATTGCCTGCCATATTAAGTTACGACTTGATAGCTATATGCAATAAAATGTTTACGGTGTGAACGTTTATATTTTTATACGGGTACGACAGACTTTGATTATTAAGTTTAATTTTATTTAAGACTAGTTGTGTGGGGGCGTTTTATCCACCATCTATTCTAATAATTAAAAATTATTCATGTAGTAAAAATTGTATTGTAGTAATACTAACATGGTGATGTTGATTAGCCCCCTCACTAAATGACCTATCATAATTATAAACAGTGAAAAAAAACTTCATGAGAAAATCTTCTAATAGAGTCGATGGGTTTCAAATTTCAATCTGTCTCGTATCTGGGCATTCACAATATACGAGTACGTCTTTACTTATTCCTTAGAGGGTCTCAAAATTCTAAATACCTGAAAATCATACGATTCCCTGAGAATAAAAGTTGTGATATTATTACTATCATAATGAAATTTTCATTTCAAATGTAGAAAGAAAAAGACTGGCAGTACCAAACATTCGCGCGTTTAAACCTACTATTCCTGTTTATTTGTATTACCTAGGTACTCCCGAAATTAAATTACTTTTTGGACACGCTTTTTATAAAGAGGAGTTGAGATAAAAGATAATTCAGTGTAATGGTACTACAACTTTAATAAGTGAAGTGGACGAGAACATTATTTTCATAACACCATAAAAATACCAAAAACAGCTACAAGCACAAAACCAACACCGTTAGAAATAGAATAAAAACAAAACAAAAACAGCTTAGCGCAATGTTATCTTTAGTCATGCAAATCATAAATCGCTTTGCAAAAACTACAAGCCAGTGTCTCATAAAGAGCTCATCAAACACTGGACATTGTTTGCGTGTGTACAAACAATCAAATTAAAACGGCGAGGACGTACTTGAGACCGTGTCAATAAAGTTCCCGTTATGATGAATTGAAGCAAAAACTCTAAAACGCTAATAAAACATGAAGAGACAAAAAGTACAAAACATTTCAATTCACGAAAAGCAATAATAAGTGGAAATTTTGAGTAAGTTACTGAATAACTGCTTTGTACTGTTTCGTAGAAATGGGTTCAGCTTTTGATGCTAAAGCTTCGACGAAAACTACGAAATAAATATTTTGAACCTAGCAAAAACTAAATGATTAATTGAACAAAAAAATCAGATGCTATTTTCGATAAAAAAACGAAAACGTATCTTAACATAAAATTAATTTTTGCGGATTAGATGTGATTTTTTTGTGATGTTAATCAATTTTGTTTCGCGACAAGGCAATATCCCTGCAGATTTTTTTTTCAATTATTCATTAAAGGATTTTATAAGGTGCATCCACCGGGAACATTCGTTTGTGATGTAACATATTAGATTCCATCTTCAGAGTTTCTACCACGCTTTTTTCCGTAAGTTTCCGTTATCCTATCTTGTTCTTGTTTCTATTATCTATTCAAATGTAATAGTTAAATCTGTAGAACGAACCGTGTTGAGTAGATAACTGCGAAACTGTACGCGAGTGACGATTAGAATAATAAGTGTGACTTTTGCTGTGTCGCGTACAATACGCTAATCGTTGGACTGACACCGGTCTGTCACGTTTCCAAAAACTGGGCTAATGACTGATAATTCAATAATTGTTGATGCCCTTGAGATGTAGGTAGCTTGTTTTACTTGATTGTTCGATAAAGTTAAGCGACGTTCTAAGGGAACACAATTTGGATGGTTGACCGCAATTCGCATTAGCACCTGAGTATTTCCATACTTCGGAGGCACGAAATTGCTTTGAATTGAGATGATGATAAATTTTGTTATACGATACAAAACTCCTATAGCTAAGTAGGTTAAATAAGCGTAAACAATTTAAATTAACTATGGAATACTATGTAGATCGTGAATAATGCAACAAAGACAAAAATAATTAATGTATGACGATTTGAATAATTTCCATGAACAATTACAGTTCCTAATCGCAAATTACCTATGATAAAAACCTATGATAATCAGCAGAAAATTATAATTTACTAAGTAAAAGTTATTACCTACTTATACTTTTCTTTATTAAAAGACAAAGTCAAATTCAAAAACGATGTAATACTACTTCATTAATAGAAGATTTAAAATAAATGCATTTTGTTAAGCTGATTATAACTAAAAATAAAATTAGGTAATTATATTTTTTACAATTCAATCAAATTCAATCAATTATATTGTAACTTCATGTCATCATTTAGCCTGATAATAAATCATTGTTTTTCGGTCATAGATCATCTATAAAATGCAAATCGTCATCAATATGTAATGTCTCAAATTTTCCCCCAAAATCTGTCCTCTATTCTTCGACTGGCAGCCCTACTCACATTCGCGGCTTCCGTGTTGGTTTGCTCTGATTACCAACACGACTCGGCACTATTGACCCGATGGTACGTCAAACTGGCCACAATATCTCAGTCTGTCAGGACTCAAGGCTTGATTTCGCATGTTACCATCAACGTTTGGCCAAACAACAAAAAAACAATTACTAAATAATCCTTGGACATTTTTTTACTTTAGCGTCATCTGGTCCCAAGCTAAGCAAATTAATGCTTGGGTTATGGTAATCATAATATGACTGATATACCATTAAAAAAAAAACTTTTTTCTAAAAATAGGTACATATAAAACAACGAAACTTTAGAAACAAATAAGTACCTACTTGTAAAACTGCTACAAATATTTGTAGCCCATACAAGCACTTGTCTCGTGTCGGGTTCGAGCCCGCAACCTCCGGGTCCCACGTGAACTTTCGTCCACTGCGCTACAGAGGTCGCCAATTTGGATTGGTCACCGCAAGGTGGCATTACCATCAGCGTTTCCGTGCTTCGGAGGGCACGTTAAATTGTCTGTCCCGGTTTTTAAAGTCGCTAAGCCATGACCAAGGCCTTGACGGCCTAAAAACTTTGTCAACAAAGTTAACTAGCTCATACTTTACTTCACATAACGTTTATGTTGTACATACTGCCATAGATTTATATCGTACGATATAAATCTATGCATACTGCTCCTTACGGACACAGGTTGTGCTCGTGTTTCATTATATGGCGGTTGTTCTTTGACGGGAAAGTTTGTTTAGAAAACGGTAGTTTAAATTTAGTAGACGTTGAAATGGAATCGAAACAGCAGCTCCGGGGTTGGAGTTGATTAGAAATTGTCTTCGATTCAGGTTTATTTGCGAGTATTTATCTACGGGTGTTTCTTGTCAGAGTTGTCAGCCACATTTTGTCGATAACATGCCAACATATTGCATTAGTCAGCATTCTCTGCTATGTTCTGTAGATATTGTAAATCAATTAACATTTTAAGAGTTTTACGTTCTACTGTGTATTTTTGAATGTTTTTTAAAGATATCTCAGGGGTTTGTTAGAGGTTTGTCTAAATTTAGACAAACCTCTAACAAACCCCTAAAAATCAGGTAAAATCAGCATGCTGATTTTACCGAAGTTACTATTCGACCTGGTTGCAAGCCTATCAACGCTACAAAAAAAGTCATACTTTTTTACGTGACGATCTTACTTTGTTGACAAAAATGACTTGCTCCACTGGTGGTAATATAATAACAATCCATTTGAATAGCGGGATAAAACATTTACAGTCTGTAAGTTCTCTAACGTCAATTGTCAACACCGTAAAATTGATTGTTGGATTAATACAAGTATAGAGTTTATTATGAATTATAAACTTAAGCACAGATTTTACAGCTTAGATACAGATAAGCTCGTGTTAAACATTTGCAATTACCCGTTTATGTTGTTTACATACATCGTTAAGATAGAGTAAATAAATAAATCATTATAAGTCATGGCAAATAGACTCCCTGCGGGATAAAAGTTTACATGATCTGAAAAATTTTGTCTCGAGTCTGGGTGTTTTCTATGTATAATGTAAATCCCTATGTATTTACAAAAAATATTGCCTATAGTAGGTACAAGTAAATAATGTATTTGGATATGCCCCCACTACCCCTTTAGATATCTTCAAAGGAAATGTCCAAATTCTGAAAGAATATGTCAACCTAACTTTGGGAATAGGTACCTACCTAGTCGTGATGATTTTTTATTATTTGTTTTAATTTTAAACATTAAAATTAAAAAGTGTAATTAATTACGCGTTGAGTGTAAAGTGCCTTATTATTATTGTTATTTAAAAGTTTCACTGCCACACTGCCTTATCAGAAAATTGTATCAGTTAAATCTTCCCATAACTTTTTAATCATAATTTATCTTTCGACCTAAAATCTCACTGATAACATCTGATAATTAAAGCACGACCGTTTTTCATAATTCAAATCGAAAAGCAAGACTAATTAACAGAGTCTCGTTAACTTCATTCCCAATTGAGCATAAATTGTTCGTACATCCTTAAGAAATGTATTTAACGATTTCTGGTTGTGCTGATTGGCGATTTGTCACAGGTTTTAAATGCTTCGAATTTTAAATCCACTTTCATGAATTAAAAGTGAAAAGATAATTATTGTTCATTTAACTTACTTTCTCTGTAAAGAAACGAATTTTGAAATAATAAAGAGTAAAATAAGATAAATGAAAAAAATTGCCAAGAATTTCAGATCGTTCATACCTATTTACATACATTGTCATGCCATGCCTCTTTGCAAAGCAGTAGGCAGAGACCAGGGATCTCCACTTGCAACGAAAATTAGGCAAAAATATTTTCTCTAACAGTGTGTCGTATACAATCTCGGACGAATAAATGTGTGTAGGTAATGCAATAGTATGAAAATAATTGTCTAATGAAAAGCGATTCTAAAACTTCGTTATTTAAGTTTCATTTTACTTATAGATACATTTCTGCAAAATGCTATTGAGGCACTACCCCTTTTGGATTGTACACAATAAATAAAATGAATAAGATGCTGACATACAAAGATGAATAGGTAGTAAAGGTAAGGATTTTATTACCTATATAATATTTAGCACATTATACTATAAAAGGACACGTTTTCACGTAGGTATTCCATTTATTGCTAAACCATCAAAATGTATTGTAGATTGCTGTTATTCATGTTTCATTTGTAAATTTATTTTTATAATGTCTTTTTAACATACGATTGTAAAAATATGAATGATCATTTAAAAAGAGTAGTAAATTGCCACTATTATTAGCTTGGATCATGTTCTTTAGAATATAATACTCGTACAACCTAAAGTTTTGCTCAAACAGTTCATATAACACGTGTATAATCTGTTTACTGTAATAGCGTTATGGCATGAAAGAATTAGCCACTGGACCGGACATAGACCGGACGCACCTTCACCGGTCCTGTCAGTAACCAGGAAATTTTAGCATTGGTCGTTTATTTTGCGGCAGTTTTAAGCACATAGGTACTTGTCAACATAACAACTCCTAAAAATAACTAAATGTTCAGTTAAATGGTGTAAAAACTATAACAGCAGCAGGACTATTATCACTTCTTATCACTATTACAAGTTTTCATACATTTGAATTTTATAACGTCCAGTGGCTCGTTCGTTCATGCGTTAGCAAACCAAAGCTCCGTGTTGTGTACGTGCAATTTAGCGTTGATTGCTTCAACCAATATAAATCTTAGATAATTACTTGTATTTACGGTTTATGTAGAAGTGGTGTCGCATGACCACCTCGTCTTAATAATATTTCTATGATTAGGCTTGTGTAAATTATTTGTACCACATTACTACGGCTAAAATATTAATAATGTTCACTCGTAGATATTTGTACATTAAAGATTTTGTTTTATGTTTTGAGAAGAATCTTTTTTAGAGATTTCCTACAATCAGTATATCCATTAACCATCTCTTTAAGTTAAAATATTTTTGGATGCAGCGAAATAGGTATTTTCTAATAACTTTACTCCTATTTAAACCCAAACTTTAGGCTAACTCTAATCTTAAAAAGTGATCTCAAGTGATAAATTAATTTTCCTAAAATTCCTAAATCGTTAGTTCGATGAAATATATAAAGGATCTACTACCAATAGAAAAATGGCCGGAAAAATCAACATACCAATGGCAACTTGAAGTAATATATTGGTTTATGTTAAATAGTTGTAGAACCGAGATAATGCGGAAATAGCCAATCTTCGCATATTTCTCAAATAACTGAATTCTCCTTACTTATTTAAATAGGAATGTGAAAATTTACCTCCATTACACACTGTCGACTAGTTGTCTGCTACTCAGCCTGCACTCAGACTTGAGTCTTCGCTCAAGTATTTTTTTACAGCTCCAAAAGCTGAGTAGGTAGGTACCTAATCATCGTTTGACACTATTCACTTAAGTAAGGACTCTGGATATGCACCTTTAAATGATATTAAGTACAGATTCTCAGTAAAGAGTGATCTTAGTTTAAATGTGTCTGTGTTTTATTCTGATTAGTTCGTATATACATTCACCTATCATAATTGATTTCAAAGTGTACCTACTAATAAAACTACCTGGATAGCCTATAAACACTCCGACAATCAGGTCTATCGTAAAATAATTTTCGTCAAACAATCAAACAATCCAACAATTTAAAAATACAACATATACGAGAACTATTCATAAAATTTACGGATTCCTTTTTAAGACATCGACAGTTATTAAAAATCGTCAAATATGGACATACAAGTTGATTGTTTAATTATTTAATTGTTATGAATATTATTGGGTTGCTTGTTTGCGAACGTTTATCTTCGAAGTTTGCAACGCGTTTAATTAAATACTTAATAATAGTTGACGAAATTCTGTGTTACCTGCATGCATAGAGACTACGTATTAAGAATGTTTTTTAGGCGTTAACTGATACATAACTGATATTTTCGATCGAGTGAGCGAAGCGAACGAAGATCTTAGTGGCAAGTGGGGTAATTTTGCTTTGTATGTTGTGTTCATTTGTTTGTTTGTATGTTCCGGCATAACTGTCGAATCGTTAATCCAATCTTCATGAAACTTGGTAGGTATATAGGTAGTGGTAAGCCGGTAAGCCAGTAACCTAATGAGCTTAATCGGTCAAGGGGTTGTAAAGATATTTGGTTCCGAAGGAGATGAAAAAAAATAAAAGTTGTTCAAATACATTGAGTGGGGTGTCATATGAAAGGGCTTTGTTTATACATTCCAAAATGGTTTTACTTTTTATTCTAAGATGTAAAGTTTTTGAATAACTTCGATAAATGTAAAAAAAACATGACTGCTATATCCTGAGCTCCCATTTCTATAAGTTTTGGTGAAATCGCAGCTCAGAAAATCGTTCTTCTTCTTCTTTATTATTTTGGTTGGTGTTTCTAACTCCTAACTCTTTTTGACGAACCTAACGACGTTTTAATGGAAAAAGAATTCAACTTACTAAATAGTTTCCTTGAACCAATGTTACTGCCACTCAGTGTTGCCATATATACAGATTTATCTGTATTGGTACAGATTTTTGGCTCCTGATACAGATGCCAGATTTCACTTTAGGTTTATACAGATTTTTTAAATTCAAATTTTCATGTGTGATTTTCATAATATGTAGTATGTAGTATCGTAATTTAAGTATACTACGTGAAAATACCATAATTTTATCTTCTGGCCGGCCGACTTCTTTACAAACATTAGATAACGAGTGGCGGGCGACATTTGAAAATGAACGATACTTTACTTGCTACTAAGGAAGAAGATCCTGAAGTTTTTTGGCAAGAAGTATTTCGCGCACAAGACTGTGATGGAAAATTACATTATACGACTCTCAAAGAGATAGTTTCAGCCTTATTATGCCTACCCCACTCCAGTGCAACAGTAGAAAGAATTATTTTCTTCAATTAATTTGATAAAAACGAAAACTCGCAGCCATTTAGGTACAGACACTATGGAAGGATTACTCTTGCTTGACCAAACAATTATTAAAAAACGAGCCATGTTTCAAGCTAAATGTTAGTAAAAATATGATTGATAAAATGAATAAAAGTATGTATCAACAATAAATATGTTTTTCACTTGTCTACTACTATATAAAAAATTTAATTAATACAGATTTTATACAGATTTTAGCTTTTTCTTCGTATACAGATATAATACAGATTTTCAGACTTAGCCATTCAGATTTCGAGGTTTAAGATATGGCAACACTGCTGCCACTTCACAACGAACAAAATACCAAAATGTTTTAAGTCGAAACACCCTCGTTAAAACTCTTACATATACCATCAAGTATTTTTTATAGAAATATAAGTAAATTAATGCAAAATGATTTTTGACAAATGTTTGAAATAACCGCGGGCAACACATTTGTCATCGAAAGTAGTGCCATGACAGGATCAAACCAACATGACATACTAAATATAAAATAGGTTTAGAGCCTAAGGTTTGACTCTAAATTCAAAGAGTTTTTAATCAAAACCTGTATTGTAAATAATGCACACTCAAAATCGCTTTACTATAATCGGCTTAAGGTACTTAGTTCTCATTAGATCCTCAATATTTTTTAGTAGACCTCTGAAGTAAATTCTTTCAAACACAGATAAAAACGAATATACATACACAACCACCGGCGAGCGAGATCTCGTTCGAGGCGAACTACTAGTTATTGTATAGGTTGATTTATACTTAGTTGTAATATGTTTATATTTGCTCTATATACCTTAAAACCCAATTTAGGCTCCTAAACCAGATTAAAATCAAATAAAACTTTTACTAACTGTCTAACAAACGGTCTAGAGTCTAGACTCTAGACAATCCAGAGTAATCGTCAGATTCTAAACTAGATATAATAAGATAAAATTTGCAGCCACCTCACGTGCCACAGTAAAGATATTCAAATTTCCAGTTCGCAGGCTCTGTTCTCTTTCAGGCACATTAATATTTATAAAGCTTAGCTACTGTGTAACAGTACATACATGCGATGTCATCTAGAAATGCAATCAAGTCCTTGAAATGCGGAACTGAGCGGAATCGCACTGAAAATGGAATAAAAAGAAAGTTTATGGAGAACTGTTTGTTATTGCACGTTTCTTCTAAAACAAATGAGGCTGGACTTTATTAGATGTAGATAGATATCCTAGGAGATTTTACACAGCTTCATCTAGTCTCAATTACTTGAGTTATGATAAATCAGATGACTGATAAATTTTACAATCTCTATACCTATATTTTTTGTAAACGGTACTGACATGCTTACATAATTATAAGACATAGATCACAGAGTACTTTGTGATATGACATAGATACTTTAACATTTGTTTATTTATTTAGTATATGGAGCTCTCTTGGTTAAAAGGTTCATTTTTCAATACAATAGGTATAACCCATTTCATCACAAATCCTCCCCCACAAATCAAACAATCTATTCCCATCAAAACAATTTCCCTTCAAGCTTAAACGCTTATTAACCATAACTTAATTAACTGCATCAAAGACTGATCATTTGGTGTCGTCGACCAGTGAGGCGCCAATAGCCTATTATGTCTGGTTTGTAAAGGTAGTGATCACTGGGAGATAGAACCGTAAGATACCAGTTGAAAAACTTTATTAACATATGCGCATGCGCATTGAAGCAAAAGGTGCAAGGAATGAAGGCACTTTATTATCTTATTTTCTTTTGTTAATATTATAGCATATTGGTATAGGTATGTATTATGAACGAATTATTTTTTCATAGTAAGTAAGTACGTCTAAATAAAATTAGTTTTCTGTAGGTATGTGACGCAAGTTCTTGTCCATAATTTGAAGAAATCGGTAAACAAGCATTCAAAAAAATTTGTAAAAATTAAAAAAAAAAAGTTTCCCTTGAACATTTTAAATATCTGCAAAACGAATCGAATACCTATATCACAAAAACCAGTGTGTTGCCATCCTAATACACCTTTATGCTAACTATATAATTAAACACTATCAAAGTTGATGTAAGTAAGTACTTTTTGCACGCGAATCTCTTTACATAGCACCGAATTATATGGCATATTCAATCTTGTTTGTAGTATTAACATTATAAATAAACTTTACGTAGATCAAACATAGATAATGTGTGTGCTTACGGCCTCTAGCTAATGTTGTTGAAAAAATGACAATCGAGTGTTTGTCTATTAATATTGTATGAGTCAAACTAGGGCCGCCGTATATTTTATTATTAACTTTAAAAAGAAGAATTATAAAAAAATGGTTTCGTTTGTTAAATCTAACATAATTAAGCTTTTTTATTAACTCTGTTTTAGTTATATTTTTTATAGTTTAGGCACCGGCGGTGTTCCCCGAAGATAATAATTCCTGTCCTATTGGATTACGGGACCAAAAGAAGCCTATGTTGATCCAGGAAATAAGCTTTTCTGGTACCAAATTGCATTTAAATCCGTCCAACCGTTTGAGGTTTAATAAACATTCAAACAAACTTTCAACTTTATTATATTAGTGTGATGTCCTCGAATAAGTATTGAAGGATGTTATAAATTGAACTAAAACTGCCAGCAATTTTATAACACACAAAAGACTAGAGAGTCTCATAAGTGTCTTACAATAAAAACGTAATGGAACAATTATTGTTGTAAATTAAATGTAGACCCCATTTCCGTTTCCTTTCACTAGCATTGTACGATAAACGATCCACTAACAGTTATTTAAATAACTTGTAATTAAAATATTGGTAGCATATTAAGCAAAATTGTGTTGTATCGAAAACTGAGGTTGAATTGCATTCATGTTTTTTGGACAATTATTTTTGTCTATCGATTAGAGAGACTAATTGTAAAGGATTAATTGATCTTCATTGGAAATAATTGTACGAATAGATTTAAATCCTCAGCTAACAAGACTCAGAAATTAAAATTACCTTTATAATTCACCATTTTCTATATCGCAATAATGATTCAATATGGAAATAATGAAAGTTATGTACCATAACACAAGCATTAAGTTGCTTAGCTTGGGACTAGATGATGCTGTGTGGGATGTCCAAGGATATTTATTACTTATTTTTTTTATTTATTTATCTAAAAGATAATTTCAATTTCGGATCTACATTTCCAATTAACATTCATCATAGAGATTACCAACAATCTCACTCACATTAACTAATAGAAAAGCAAACAAAAACTAAATCACGCAAACACATCAAATTACTGACCACTTACGTACGATTGAATCAATCTCGCCGTCAACGAGGTTAGAAGTCATGAGTAAAACATCACTGTCCATCATTATAAACATTGCACTATCACACGATATCTATAGATCACAGATAAGTAGCAGAATTATTAAAATATCTGACTTAATTTTACTGCACTCTAGGTGGATTTTTGTTTATATCAAAACAGTTCGAATTATGATATGGGTCGAAAAACTATTTCTATGGTAGTTAACGCACTAGATCTGACGTGTCATCAGATTTCACCATTCATATTATTATTTTAATGGACTTTAATTTATATAATACTGGATTTTAACTTATATAATACTTGAAGTGAAACATGGATTCTCACAGTCTTGCCAGCCTTGTTAGAAACCAGTGCTAATGGTTCTAATGTTCGCGTGATCTCTAGAACTAATTTTGGCAAATCATTGTGGATTCCAAAATGGTTTTGGACTATTACGCACTAACTTTCTTTCGATTAGTGTCGCAATTGTGTGAAATTGTGTATGATATAAGCTTCAGACTTCAAGCGTGTCATTTTTGTTTTAAATTTGTCCAAACCGGTAAATTAGAGGTAGATTGTTAAAACCGGTAGATAATAAACCGATGGTCCATTGCCAGCCAAACTAAGCTAGTTACTTTAGCTTAGATCGCATAGTTAAGCCATTTTCACATTATGCGTCTTTTGAAAATGCCAGCTAAGCTTACTTGTTCCCAGTTTAGCTTAGCTTAGCTCATTGAGCTTAATTAGTTTAGCTCGCGCTGTAGGTTGTTTTTGTGTTTCAAAATAAAACATCTACGTACATTTAAAGTCAGGTATTTAAATAATCAATACTTAAAAGGTCTACATAAAAAATGCCTTCGATTTTGACATGGACAATATTGGACAATGATCAAAGTGATTATAAAAGTTTTTTTTGTTTTTTAACTTATTAAATAAAAAATATCTCAAATCGCTAGACGATCTTAATTCACCAGATGTATTAACCACATTATTTACTTACAAACAACTCCAAATAAAGTAATGCCAAAGTGATCAACTTGAGTTCTTGCCGTACGCAAACCATAAATTGACAACAAGAAATTACCTCTACTTTTTTCTTTCAATTAAGCTCAGGACAACCAATAAAATGTAGGGCGATTATATCTTTATCTGTAGCCATCCAGTGGGCTAAAATAACAAGACCCGTAATGAGATACAAAGTATTAAATTAATTGTAGGCCATTATGGAACGGACGGCAATCTGATATTGATTCGTTGTATCGATTGAAATTGCAGTAGTTTATTACTCATTCATTAAATTTTGTAAACTGATAAAAAATATGTTTTAACACCAGAAGCCGTACCATGACGTCTTAGCGATTCAGTTTAGGTTCTGTCTGACTGTCAAAACTTTACGTCAGCGCCTTACTTTACGTCAAAAGTGGTTCGAATTTGGACCTAAACTGAATCGCTATAAACGGTCATGGTAAGCCCGCTGTTATACACATTTTAATGTTTAAGTCGCCGATGTTGTTATTATAATGTAATTTAATACTATTTTTACGGACCTTATGGTTACTTATTAAAGAAATACCTAAAGAACGTTGGCAAATATTAGTATAACGTATAACTGAGTTAACTAATTTTGAAGTGATGAATAATTTTGAAGTGTTTTTCATCTTAGAGAAATAAATAGAATTAAAAATCCATTTTTAAAAGGTTTTTCCTACCTTCTCGGTGACCAAAAATTTAAATCTAAAAGTAGATACTTGAGTTACCATCATGTACCTCTTATCAATATTATTATTATTATTATTACGAGCCTGTAGCGTCCCACTGCAGGGCAAAGGCCTCCCTTCCTTCCTTCCACTCGTCTCTATTAAGAGCTATTGTTGTATTAACTATTGTCTTATCAATATTGTAAATATAAAAGCTTATTTCTATGAAAAGCATTAATTGATAATTTAATTTCGAACAAAAGAAAAAAAAATTAAGAAATCAGATTCACTTTTTACATCGTCTAAAAAATGTAAAGGCGCGAGCCGCCGGAAGTCACGTATTACTTTCGCTGGCTTTTTGCGTCTTGTCCAGAAAATAAACATAATTTCATTTAGATTTCATTAGGAATCAATTTCAATTCGTTTAGCGGTTGAGATTAGACTTTTCGTTTTTTTGTGTGGTTTGAGACTTGTGCAGATTTAATGTGATGCAGACGTTTTTCGAACGCAAATGAAACGCGCTTCGACTGCGCGTTTGTGTCGATATAAACGTGTACTGTATAACTGTGCAAAAAAGTTTTTTCAAATGTAACAATTCATATTGTGGATTTATTTGCCACGGTCTTATTTATTTAAATATTTTTCATAAAAATGTTAAACCTAGTGTATATTTTAGTAATACTATCCACATAAATACAGTCCCATCGCATCACGTGAACCGTTTAAAACCAGACCGCGAAGTCAGAATGCCAGAGGTGTAAATAAAAGGTGTGAATAAACTCACCTGCACTAAACTGGTGCCGATAGTTAGAGGTATAATCAGCGAGATAAGTGACTTAAACAGAAAATGTTAAAATTAACATTGCTTCTTAAATGGAAAAATAAGACAACTGTATTTCCAAGTTGCAGTACTCGTATTCTATAAGATCTTTTTAGATAAAAAAAATATTTTTTACAGAAATTAATACAAATTTACATAACTGTACAAAATATAATTAATTAGTACCACCTAAGGATCACTACAAAAGATCTATAGGTGGCTCAACTGAACCAAACCACTGTCAGACTGAAGCGTGCCCAAGACACTGGCCGCAATGTTGCCTTCTAGTTATTTTATCTTAGTTTAGCTTATAAATATGATAATAATAATAGTCGGTAATAACTCTCGTATGAATATCGACTCTATTCCGATCTCTTAAAACGGTATTAACATTGTCATAAATAGATTTTGCTAAAGGATGATAAAAAAAGTTGTGACAACCTAAAGCAATCATACAAAATGCATATAAAAAAATAAATGTATAAATATAAAACATTATTTTACAAGCAATTCCAATAATCTGGTTATAAAAATACCTAGGTTATAGAAATTATCGTATCTAAGTTTTTTATGCTAAAAGGTTTATTAATTTTGTCACTGACTGTATATTTTAATGACATCTGAATAAACAAGATTATCAATAACCTTCGAGATTATAGCTTAGTCTTTGATATTACAACAATAACAAGAAGACAATAATAATTATTATATTCGCATTTTTATCGTTTGAAATAATAAAAGAACATTTTGACTCTGACTAAGAAAATAGGTAAGTAGATAAATAAAAATAATTAAAAAAATAAATATAATTACAACTGTTTCCTTGGAGAGCTAGATATTTGTTTTAGATCAATGTTTAGATTCTTTTGAAGATGTCAAAGTTTTTGTTAAAGACTTGTTTAAATACATATTTGGACAAATTTAAGACCTGGAAGAACTGTCTTTCTTCCCAAATACAAAAACCGCAATCCGAATGCACAAACAAAATACAATCGTGATCATTTTTAATTATTTCATATTTGTTTACAGTGTAGTAAGAATAACGGGCCACTGATAACATTATAATGAAGAAACTAAAATAACGTAAGATACTTTAATAAGATATTATAATGTTGTCTTGCACTTATCCTGGCATTCTAGTTAGTACCTACACTATAAACTTTATCTTAGTTTTATGTTACTACATAAAAAGTAATTTTATATGCACTTTACAATGTTCATGTTATAATGGTATAGACACTGAAAAGATGATAAGATTGCTTATTACTGGGCATAGCTTGTTTCTAAAGAATTTCTAACCAACACTTTCATTTCTACCTGAAGTCATCAGAGTAAAATGCATTGGGATGAAAGCGAAATTTTCATGTGTCAATGAATTTAATGGCAACTTTAATCTTCCATCAGTCTAAAGGCTTGTAAATACATTTCTAAAGAGTAATTTTTCTCATTTGTATAGGCAATTTAATACATTCAGAATGAAAGGGTTAGTGGTTGAGAATTGAGAATTGAGATGAAAACAAAAATACGAGGTATTCCTCTTAGCGCGCCCAATAGTAGTACCACTAGCGTGACCTTATTCGTGTCAGGTGCACCGTGGCAGAGTGGTAAGGCTTCCCGCGTTTAGGGAGATCGCTTGTTGATCGCAGGTTCGAATCCTGCCGGCGTCGTAACTTTCACTAATTTTTCTGACTTCATTCTGTCGATCGCTAACTCTTCTCAAAGCCAGCTAAGCACTGACATATCTTAAGTCGTGTCTAGTATCTACAAAATGATTGTAATGATCACATTAATGCATCTAATTAACTGATAATGTTTATCTCACTTAGAATAAGATCGTCTCTGGCGCCATAATGACATATTATTACGAGTAGACTGCTACATCATTCTGGCTTCTGGCTAGATGTTTTCCTATCTATATTCTAGAATAAAATAGAATAGAAACCAAAAATATTTTGATATTGCATTAAAAAATAAGATTCGGTTTAAAGATCTTTATTCTCAGAAGAACAAGTTACAGTTCAAGATTCAATTGAATACTAGCACAGAATACAGACGGAATAGTTAGGATAACCAAATAGGTTAGCGTAAACTACATTAAGGCTGCAGTAGCGCTGGTTTTTTGTGGCCACGCTTATTATATAAGTAAGTATTAACGAAAAAGGTGTAAAAAATCGAAATAAGTAAAAAAAATGACATCCAGTTACATATTTTGTTGTCAAAACACAAAAAATATTTGCTTAGCTTGGGACTAGATGACGCTGTGTTAATGTTTTAAATTTTTCAATGTTTATAGATCCCAGTGTTTATAGTCCAATAAGTACGAAAAAATATGGGTATATATTATTTTTTTTATAGGTACCTATATTTATTTTTCTCCTAGGTATGAGAGAGACGCTTAAGATGTAGTCGGTCCATTCATTAGACTTTGATGTTAATTCAAGAAATTAATAAAGATAGTGGAAGTATCACTTAATTGACTTGTCAAGCTTCAGTTGAAACTCTTTCTGCAAAGTAATCTTAATAGCATTTTGATTACCGTGCGAAATTCTTTCTACTACCTCATTAAACATAGGTAATGAAGGTTAATGTTGGTGTGTGTTTAGTGACAGTAGTTACCTGGGTAAAAAGGGACTTATAATTGTTATTTCTGTTGTGAGAAAAATGTCACCGATTTCGTTTGTCTTTCAGACTTCCGGATAAAATTAACTTATCAAAGGATATAGATCATATTAGATCAAAGGATACATTTGGAAGAATTTGGGAGAGGGGTTTAACCAGCAGTGGCACGAAAAAGTAAAAAAAATGATTTTACTCAATCGAGGCGAAAAAAATATATCAAAACATGATAAAAAAAGTATGGGACCTCCCCTTAAATATTTTTCATGAGATACAGACTAACGACAGACAGACAAATAGACGGATAGAAAAACAGACAGGCAGATAAAACAGAAAGTCTTAGTGATATGGTCCCGTATTTAGCCTTTTCATACGGAACCCTATACTTGTGGATACCTAAGCTAATTTCATTCACCATTTAGCAAATTCAAATTTCAGTAACTTTCTACATTCAGTCTAGCACCCCGGAAACTTTCACAAAAACGCGAATCAATCGATTATCGAAACGGTAACATCCATGTAGAATAATTGATCGAATAGTTTTTTATCTAAAGATAATCGATCAATGATCGCCTTTTCAGCGAGTGGGTCAGACTAATTGGATCATTACTATTTTCAAAAATGGAACTAGTGTAACTAGCAAAGCACTTCCAAATGCACATTTGGGACTCAAGAAATCTACCTACTAGTACTATTTCTATGAGTGAAATCTTTGATCTCTTTGAAAATGTTTTTTATACATATATTATATAGGTATATTTTATTCAGGGTCTTTATGAAATAGCCTCAAAGCGTGTCTAAAATACATAGGTAATTACTATCTCGAACGGTTTTTTTTTACGTTCAAGAGAAACAAATAATTATTTTTATTACAATTAAGATAAAACTCAGGAATTTACATCTTTACTATCTAGTTCAGTAGTATCGGGTACAGTACAACGTCAGAAGGCAATTTTTGCCTACATTTAACGGGACACTGTATTGAGATAGAACAGGCTTGCTCAGCACCCAAACCATCCTCTAAGCTTAGCCGGCCATATCCACAGTAAAGACAATAGTCAATATGTGTGAAACTGATTAAACCGCGGGTTTCCTCAGGTTTTTTTCCTTCACCAAGAGCTCATTAATGCGTGAAAAGTCCATTTTCTTATTTTTGTCAATAAAAAGCAGAGAATATTTTATAAGCTGTGGGAAATACGCCGGTGTTCCCCTAAGGTTCTTGAAATATTAATGTACCTACTTCTGCGAACTTTTGTTATGTAAATCAACTGAAGGTATTATTATGGGTATGTTTTAATGATTACAATTTTCTATAAAACAGTTTTTGCTTAATCTAATAGATATATTTTAAAATAGTGGCATTTCTAATGTAGGAGTTTTTTTATTATTAGGTATAATTAACATGAGAAATTGTGATTGAAAAAAAAACGTACTTAAATATTTTAAAATAATTTACACGCAATTTTGCTATTTTTGAGACTTTTTGCACTTTTCAGATTATTTTTCAGTTAAGCGTTTCTCTTTCCATACAATTGACAATTAATGTTTTTATCTTACAAATAAGTATTTTACGAAAAAAAATTGCAAAACATAAAAACTCACCTCAAACGATTCTCGTCACAACCACGCGAATAAAAATCACAATTGTCACAAACACTTTTGAATGTTCGTTTCCGCGTATTTCAGTGCGACAAGCGCGCACGTTCGTGGTTCACTCGCGAGTGTTGTGCGACGTGCTATGCACGCGTTTATACGTGATGACGGGGTGTTGACTTTCGCTGTTTAGCCCCATAGCTAACCCCATAGCTTTTTCACGAGTCTAGTTATCCAAAAAGAGTTTGAATGAGCAGTTTGTATATGATGATGGGTTTTAGCTGTTTAGTCCCATTTGTCCCAAATGTCTACGGGAGCGGAAACCTTTAAAAACCTTAAACCTAAAATTGGAGCGTGAATCGAATCCGTTATTGCGTCTCCTAGCAATTCTCTAGTAATACAAGTTCTCTGATTTATAATATCAGTATAAGTAGCTAACACAGCTCCTTATTCATTAAAATTTTATTCATCTATTACCCATTAATTAGTTTGCTGCCATTCTTGGAAGACAGGGAGCTTTATGACCATACTTTATGGTTTATAATACCATATCTATACTTCCTTCCAACTTCACTATAGTTTAAGGATATTGTAATTTGTATTTAAGTTGCAGAAACTGGTATTATTTACAATGGAAATGGCACGGTAATAGCCGGTGCGTTTTAAATCCCACCTATATTTTAAACGCAAAAGATTGCACAGTTCAATGTTTTTACACCTTCACGCAAAAGCTGTTGAATTTTTTTGTAATTTGGCACCTATTCTTTTAGAAACGAATTGCTCTTTTTAGAAATATAACTTGGCTTGAGGGATGAAATAGATGTCTGTTAGAGAAAAGTCGTTTTTCTATTTATTTCACTTTTTATGTAATAGGTACAGTAAACTTTATTTCTTTAGAGCCTGGGAAAAAACTGCTACAAAGTCGCCTTGGGCAAAAAATGTGTAAACACTATAAGTTATGTTTTATCTGTTATTATGAAACAAAGTAACACAGTTCAACTTAAAACTAATGTGTATTATTATAAAGGGAGTGAAGGACAACAAAAGTATTAGCGTGATGGACCACAAACCACTACAAGTCTACAAGATCTTCATAGAAGTAAAACTTTAATCCTCCTTGTCCCGACACGAAGTTACTTTTTCATGCTAGGATAGCAAACTAGTGCTAGTAAGCTAGCAAGTTAGTACTTCTGGCTTCATGTGAGATTCATTTTTAGAAGTATACCGAGCAGAAAGATTATTTACTAGCTAACCACATAACGTACCTAGCAGGTACATGATGAAGTTAAAGATGATGAAATATGTGGTGGAAATTGGGAATACGCTTCCCTTGGAACCCTGGGATGCAATCCCATGGCCTTCGAAAGCGAGTCCAACTCCCACTTGGCTGACTTTTTCTTTGTTTCCTACTATTTTATGGCTACGCTACGCTAAATATCCAGTGTTGTTTCTAGAAGCGCTCGTGGCGGAGCTTGCTAAGACTTTCTTGTTAGAGCAACGTTCTGAGCGGTCACAACTTGGATGGGTGTCCGCAAGTGGCATTAACAACTAAGCTCTTCCGTGCTTCGGAGGGCACGTTAAATTGTCGGTCCCGGCTTTTAAAGGCGGTAAACCATAACGGTGGCCTTTAGGCGGCCTAAAAACTCCATCAACAGAGTTGCCACTTGCTCATACGAACGAACGAACGAGTGTTGTTTCTATACTTCCATAACTCTACTTTAGACAATAACCTAGTAACATATTAAGCATACGCAGTCGCTGCGGAAAGCCATAAACGACGAGACAAAAGTACCAACTAATCTGCAAAAACTCGAAATAAACGCGCTTGAGACATTCCTTAATGAGAAGCTATTACGAGCTCGCTAAGTACGTTCATAGAGTAGCACAAATACAAATACAAATACAAATACAAATTCTTTATTGTATTTGTATTTGTATTGTATTGTATACAACATATAAAGATTTTTTGTAAATAACAGACTAACGTATAAAAGATGAAAAAAATTACCCAGAATCTGCAAAACACAAAAACTTGTCCTGTAGCAAAACACTTTACTTTCAAGTTATATATATTGTATTAAAATCAGTGCAGATAGTCTTTTTTGAACAATGAACATTCATGTACCTAAACCTGTTTCTACTCTAATAGGCATAGGTCTTTTAAGCTGTCAAGTTGAAAGTTTTAACTACTGCAAAACGTAGCAATTGTGTCCCTGACTAACGCCCTTATACATCCTTAGAATATCTGGTTTGAGATGTTTACTATACTTAGGAAAATAGACAGGATCCTGTCTCGTTTTGTTTTATATGCAATTGTTGCTCGTAACTTTTACAAGCTATGCCCGGTTTATAATAAATAGCCTATAATTTCTATCAAATGGAAAATGTTTTTTTAAAAACTACTGGCAGTTCCTGAGCTCCTTCAAACAAACAAACTCTTCCACTTTAATAAATTTGCATAAATATAGATGGTAGTCATCTCGACTTAAGCTACGTCCTATGTCGATACTTCTCTCCTCATTTACTATTATTAAATGCACATATCATACAAAACTTAGTTTCGTATTAAATATTTTTTCAGTAACGTGCCTAGTTTATGAGTTAAAGATGGACACTCAATCAATGTTTGAATTAAATTAAGTGTCCGTCTCTTGCCCATGACTCGGTCTTTGTTTTTTACTAAGTCCAAAATCATTTCTCACAGAAGATTAAGAATATTTACAAAATCCTAAGTATATTTACAAGCGTTTTCGTACTTACCGGACTCAAATTATTTGACGTGGCCTTCTCCAAAATGCATATCTATCATAATATTTACTACCATGCACTTTACCTACTTTTATGACTCTAAGACTAAATTGTATCAAATGATGTGGTCTTGAGCAACTAATAAACTTTTTCTTTGATTTAATTTGACCACAAAGGTACAAAGAAAGTTTGCTGCGCGATGATCTCACATGCGTATGCGCAAATTCTCTCTCAATGACACCACAGCCTAATTTGCAACAATTGCGAAAGTTTTTGCGAAATTGTATCTCAACTGAAACTTATTTGAATAATTTACAATTTAAGAACCATTATTATCAAAATGTTTAACTCATTCCATTGCAATTTTTACGATGTCATTGACCCGGCTATCAGGACTTCCACTCCGAATAATTAATTATTATTACTAACCAACTGAAACGGATCTATTTTCTTTCTCAATGACACAACTCTTTAGGTGTAAGTATCGATTGGAACATAATATATTAGGTGTTTCGGAGGAAATCCTAAATATGTTTGAGTGCAACGTATTTATTATTGTATAAAGTACATTAGGTAAGGATGTTTTAGATGGTTACTTGTACTATAATATAATAAGTACTTATAATTGTAGGTTGGTGCTATCAAAACTCGTATAATACTAGCTAATGTTATTTTAAATTGAAGAAGGTAATATTACTATTGCAACAAAATAAACAAGTACTTATTTTCAAAGTTTTTGATAGACAAGTTTTGCTTTTGATGCATGATTAAGTCGATAAAACGTGAAAGTTTGTATGGATATGGTAGCTTGTAATATTCCTGTATCTATGTAGGTTCACCGGGTACGTCTCGTCCACACCCTACGTACTCACTTGATACAGTATCAGATACATTACATGCTACACGGCTAGTTGAGTACCCTGCTATAGATATTATAATGTCTGTACTCTTTGATGAAGGTATTATAGGTAATCAAAGTCAGAGCTATGTCTTATCACTTCACACACTGTTGGGTAGCTCATTAAGAAGAAACTGCTTCTACTTATATAAATAAAATGTTTTACGATGAATAATTTAGAATCATTTTTATGATAGAGCATATGCATTTAAGTATGTTGGATGCCGTTTATGTGCATAGGCCTACCATTGATCTCAGCCTCAGTTACTTATATAAGAATACACACCCACTTCACCTTAATCTTAACCGACATAAAAAAATTAACGAGAATGCAGGAAATTGCTCTCTTCTTACGAAACTGAAGTTAGTTTTATGAAAGATTTCATTTTAATAACTATGCGTTGGAGCATAAGATATATTGCTAACATGAGCTTTTAAACGATGAAGGAAAACTTAGTCGGAAAATCAGTTAGTTTTTAAAAAAAGTCGATGAGACCGCCAGTTAATGTTAATTTTTGTAAAATGTGGCCATTGTAGGTAGGGACTCAATAATTAAATATTCGAACTTAGCTATATTCAAAGGATCTAAAATACCATAAAATAAAAGCATGCAACTTCCCGGGAATACAGTCGTTATTATTATTTTACATTTTATTATTAAGTAACAAAATCACAAAATCAGATAAAAGAATAATAAAAGGGGTGTAAGAAGTTGAAGTGGCTGCCAATTCGTTCTCGCCGAAATTATCATATACTCTGTTTCCTTTTTAATATTTTATTTAACCCTTCTGCCCGTCCTTATCTAAAGGAACGATTTGAGTTTCTTTTTAATACCAATACCCGTCCTTTGCGTTCCTCAGATACTCTTTAAATTAAGCACTCCTATCCGATCATCAAACTTTTATGCAAATTCTTTTACTGCTCAGGCCGTCTGCCTCTGGAATGATCTTCCTGACACTCTCAGGAAGGCTCAGACCTTACCAATTTTCAAAAAGCAGTTATTTGATCACTTTCTTACGTTATACTACTAATTTTGTGTATGTAAGTATAGTACTACTAGTATGTTTATCTATTTGAATGTATGTATGTATCTATGTATTAATAGGTATTTATTTATTTTTATTTATTAATTCGTGTATTTATTTATTGATACTTTTAAATATAAGTACTCTATGAATTTGATTCGCTTTTATATATATATATATATATTTTATAACTTAACGAACTTGTTAACTTTAACACCGCCTTTTTGCCTTCTTGTAATTCCAGTTCATCCTAAGGTTGTCTGGAAGAAATCGCTCATAGCGATAAGACCGCCCATTGTGCTTCACTTTAAATGTTCTGTGTATCTGTAATTTGTTTTAATGTAAATGTGGTGTGCAATAAAGTGTTGATCTGTCTATCTATCTATCTAAGAGCCTATGCACACCACGCTTTTCGAACGCGCATTCATTGCACGTTTGAGTTGACACAAACGCACGGCGAATAAAGGGAGTCAGCAAGCTGTGACCCATGTAGTACAAGTATCCTCGTGTCGGCCCACCAATTTTCTGGGATATTCATATTATCCTCGCTACCGAGTGAAGTATCACAAAATGTATAAGAATCCAGCGCAGAGCCCCGCCCCCTGTAACTAGCAGGAACTAATAATTTCATACATTTGAAACACTTGACCCGTTAGGATAGTTAACTACCCAACTCGAAAACGAATGGTAGAGCTATAGGTGACACGCTAAAAAACGCGTAGAGACTGCTTTAAAGAACGAAGTGTGCCTTTAAGCTGCGAATCTAAAATCGTAATTTTCTCACGGTTTGTTCCTTCATCAAAAGTATAGCCTTTTGATGAAGGAACAAACCTTGAGAAAATTACCACACCATTAGGACTGTATAAGGGTAAAATCCTGTTTACTACCGCGATTGTAAAAAATATGTTAAAGAAGTACTCGATTCAATCGATGCCGTGATCTATACAGATGACCAATAAAATTTATTTAGTATTCAACGTTGTGTCTCCAATAAATACAGTATGGTGATGTTCACCATTAAAGTAAACGTTGCTTTAGGTGCACATTCAGAAAGAGTAATAACCTAGCTATACGATTATAATAATAAAATATAGCTGAAGAGGCTATTTGTCTGATCTAATCTCTAGAACTAATCGTATGTGAACATTTATTTAATAAATGTTTAACTATCTAGGAGCTAAGATATGATTCTATAGTGTGGGATAAGGGCAGGGAAATGATGAATGATGATGAGCTAAGATATGTTTCAAACATATCTGTAGATAGATACGATTTAATCAAACATATTCTCCGATAAATTCTTAGTTTTGATAAGACCTATTAATTAAGAAGCTAGTACCAAGGAAGTTGTTGACTCAGACACTGATAATTTAACGTAGTTCCCGAACTTGCCCCCAAAGCACGTAAGCAATCAGCCCCTCTGCTCTACAAACCGAAAATTATGCATCGTACCTATTATCGCAGGCCAGCTTATTTTGGTGGAAACTGAATTTGCAACTTTACCAACATAAGTTGATCTGCGATGATTGTACATAACGATGCATCGTTTTCAGTTTGTTGAGTAGAGGGGCTGTTGTCAATTCCGTCAACCATAGAAACTGTGCTGCTCACTGTCACTCAACTTCAATGATCCATCGAAAACTATACCTGCAAGTTATGCCACGCATCACTCTTTTACAGACTTTAGGTACATCATGTTAAGAAATTTAAAAAAAAAACTTTATTCAGCTCTACGTAAGTTAAACGGTCGGTCAAAGTGTTGATAAACATCACAACAAACCGCAAAGAATAGCGGAATAACATCTAACAGTTAATACAGCGGCCATTGAGATCTCATTAATCTAATTAAATGAATTATTGTTATCTTATTCAATGAATAACAAATAATGGTTACAAAAGAACGATTACAGTGATCAGAAAAACGTGAAATCATAAAATAAGTAAGCGTAACTATGAGCTATAAATTTTCACCATACCGTGACGTTGCTAGTGATAAAGATATCGTTGTATCTCGGTGTGTGTTTTGTCGACATAAAGCACCATTTTCTTCTTTGACTTGAGATACTGAACTTATCTATTTACATTTATTTTTCAAGACAACTTTTGTAATGTCTGTCTTTAGGTACAGTCACCTGCACCGAGATGAACACATTCAAACTCCTCAAAATTATGTAACCACTAGCTTTTGCCCGCGGCTTCGCTCGCGTTCGTAGTTTGTTATTTGCAAAGGGTACCTCGGAGGCTAGTGCAAAAGTCGCCTCGTGTCGAGGAGGTTTCTGTTGTTATTTGCTAGCTGCGCCCCGCAGTTTCAACCGCGTAAGCCCCGTTTCCGCGGGAATATCGGGATAAAAAGTAGCCTATGTCCCTCTCCATCCCTTCAACTATCACACCACACATAAAATCACGTCAATTCGTCGCCCGTATTGCCGTGAAAGACGGACAAACAAACAGACAGACAGACACACGTCGTCTCCGAAGGAGACGGCCGTGGCCGGGCGAGTGCCCCTACAGCCAAGCACCGCGGTTGTCTCCGCGGGAGACGGCCGTGGCCAGGCGCTCACCCCTATACCCAAGCACCGCGGTCGTCTCCTGCGGAGACGGCCGTAGCCGGGCGAAAGGACGTAAATCCAACCACCACGGTGGTCTCCGCAAAAGGCCGGGCGCGCGCCCCTACTCCCAAGCACCGCGGTCGTCTCCTAAGGAGACTTCGGAGACGACCGTGGCCGGGCGTGCGCCCCTACACCCAAGCACCGCGGCCTTCTCCGAAGGAGACGGCAGTAGCCGGGCGCGCGCCCCTACTCCCAAGCACCGCGGTCGTCTCCGAAGGAGACAGCCGTGGCCGGGCGAGCGGAACTAAAGCTATCTACACACCAAAGCCGCCGGCCCGCGGCACGAACCCGGCGGGCAAGGCCGGCGGCCTGATTTTGAACGACCAAAGCCAAAAAACGACCAGAGCATTAACCCACCGGGTTCGTGCCGGCGGGCCGGCGGCTTTAGTGTGTAGACAGCTTTAATCCAACCACCGCGGTCGTCTCCGCAGGAGACGGAAAAGGCCGGGCGCGCGCCACTACACCTAAGCACCGCGGTCGTCTCCGAAGGAGACGGCAAAAATTTTCAATATCTCCAATGTACAGACATCGATGTGTTACAGTTTTATTAAATTATTATGTATAGATAGATAGATATAGATAGATAGCTGCGCCCCGCGGTTTCACCCGCGTAAGTCCCGTTCCCGCGGAAATATCGGGATAAAAAGTAGCCTATGTCACTTTCCATCCCTTCAACCATCACCACACAAAAAATCACGTCAATCAGATATATAGATAGATAGATATAGATAGATAGCTGCGCCCCGTGGTTTCACGCGCGTAAGTCCCGTTCCCGCGGGAATATCGGGATAAAAGTAGCCTATGTCACTCTCCATCCCTTCAACTATCACCACACAAAAAAATCACGTCAATCCGTCGCCCCGTTTTGCCGTGAAAGACGGACAAACAGACAAACAAACAAACACACTTTCGCTTTTATTATATTATTAGTAGGGAAGTAGGGATTAACTTGTAACATTAATCTAAGTACTTCATTGTTAATGAAAAAATTATATTGAGGTGTAAATATGCAATATACTTTAACAAAAATAGAACCCTAAAGTCATTATAACCTTTGAGGTTAGCTAACACAACCTCCTCTGAAACAAATGATGGTGATGACACTTCAAAAAGAGGATTTACTGTATATTGTTGTAACATTAAAGTGTGTGTGGTCTTCACCTACTTACCGTAATTACTTTCATACTCAGTAGGCTTGCTGTGAAAAGTTTAAGATATTTGCCGACTATAAATTGTTTTATACGAGTTACGTGACTTTTTGTTTTAACTACAAGGAGGCGCTACAGTTTGAGTCTTAGGACACGTTAGCCCTAAAAAATACCAATACCTACAATTTTTTCTGTAAAATCTTAAGTTTTTGTATTTATATATAAAAAACCATTCTCATACATTAAGAACAAAAGAGTATGTATAACTTAGGTTCTTTATTAAAATTTAAATACATTTTTATTTCAGCTCTAAGGCTATAGTGATGGGGTTTTGTTCGTCTTGTCTTGTCATACGGTAACTTACTTGTTGAGCATTTTGTATATTATAGAGTGTAATCGACCAATACCTTAAAGGCAGTGCAAGTATTTTAAGTTCGTCCTATTTACGTTAGGATAACGGTTGCGGTAGATGCGTATGTAAATTAACAAAATTGCCTTCCGTCTGTGTCTAATGCCGTCATGCCCACTGGTGCACTACAGTTAGTTTTTTTTGCTTATTTGACATAATTTAAGAATAATTGGGAAAATAAAAAGATTAATGCAAAAGTTAGGCTTGATACCGTAAGAGTACAGTCGAAGCTTCGATTAGCAAAATAAGTTTTGTTAAATGAATTATTTAAATATTTAAGTAAGTATATAAAAAATTAACAACATTCAAAAACATACTTATGTATATAACAAACATACCTTTTTAAATAGAAACAGCATCATAGCGACACTATTGGTATTGTTTTATTCGTGTTATGTAAATTACCTATTAGGTCTTTGTCAGTCTACTTTCTACGCGTTGTATCTAAATGTTAACTTACGTCAATATGGTTCACAAATGGAATTACCATTTGTGATAATATTATAATTATTATTAAATCCAATAATTTAAACCCAAAACCAGGAAACTCAAGCTCAAGATCAGCCTGCAATATCTGCTTTGGTCTACAGCGTTACCTTCTCACTAAACCAAAGTGCTTCTTGGTTCCCAAGAACCTTTTCAACTCTATAATATGTGACAAATATTAAAGACACAAAATGTATAAACACACAGTATTTTGTTGCTAACTGTAGTAACTCAGATCAAAATTATAAATAACAATATTTCAAAAGTATAAACGTCATATACGAGTAGGTTATACGCTCCATAATCTTCGCACTTAGACCATTTCACACAATCTTAAAATATCGTGCTAATTCTAGAGTTTTTTAAATTAATTTTTTTAGGATGTCTCTGAATGTGTCGATAATCGGGCACAGACAAAACTTTTGACTAGGATATAAAAATATTATAGAGTTTGATGGAGTAAGGCTTCGACTGAGTGGTGGTCAAGAACCGGGCATAAAAATCGCAGACGTCTAAATTCGAGATTGGTTGACGACATCAAAATGAATTAAGATATTTTGGATGTATGACGGACAAGATCTAAAAAACGGGCGCAAACAAAGGGAGGCCTACATCCAGCAGTAGGATAATACATGATGATGAGTTTGCAGTTAGATAGATAGACGACTTTATTGACTGACACATTTCAGCACAGAGTAGGTATAAAATAAGAGATACATTAAAACTAATACTAAAAATAGAAATAAAAAATAAAACAACCAAGAAAAAAACAAACAAAACAAAACAAAAAAAAAAGTTAGCCATTGCTACCTTTGAAGTCAGGAAATTTCGGGGCTCTATCATACGGCTACCTACTCTACTAGATACTAGATAGTACCACAAGATAGTTCTACGGTTGTAGTACTACTAGAACTACTCAATCGGTGGTAAAGGTTTTTGATAAATGACTTATCGATTTTGATTGCACGATAGCTACCATGTACAATCCTATACCAAAGACTTCAACGCGCTCCAAACGCAAAATAACAAAATTATATACTTTAGAATAGCTAAATTATTGTTTCTTTTTCTACACAAATTTGGCAAGTAAGTGCGTCTCAAATACTTAATACTCTCCTAAAATAAGCGTAGCGTTTATTCGATGATGATTTTTTATGTTTATCCACTAATTTTTCCACCAATAGTCGATTTTGAATTTTTTTTTGTTTTGTCACCCAAAATGGTCCCATAAAAAAAGGTGAAGTGATCTAAAGGATTTTCGTAGAACAAACACCTCGAGAGCTTGCTCTCCTTAGAAAATTGAAGTACATAGGTACTTCTTTGTCTCTTGTTTGAATGTAGATACTTACAACAATGTACCGGCTATTTATACGAAAGATGTTATCTGTGTATGTACGCATTAGATATTATCATGAAGTGGTAATTAACGGTGAACAAAGTTTTTCTTGATGCGAGTTTTCTTCAATAGAAATTTTCGTTTTCGCTCAGCTACTTAGTAAGATAGATTGATTAGATTGTTACGAACTAGACTGTATCTGAATAGGCATTGTGTGGTGTTACTGACTTTGTACCTACTGTTTTATTACTGAATAAAATCTACTTACTTAAAATCATAGTGTTATAGGATTTAAATTGAAGAATGCAATGCAAGTGAATGAGACAAAAGCGGTGTGTCAGAATCGTAACATGTAGAGATCCGAGGCCCCTACCTACACCCGTGGAAAAGAAATATCCTTGAATATTTCACACAGTATCATCTAGTCCCAAGCTGAGAAGCTTGAATGCTTGTGTGAAGAAATGAAAACAACGGCAAAAAAATTGGTTGCAATCATTCCAGAATTCTTTCTATTTTCTTTTGACATTATATTACTTTTACATATGTATCTAACGTGCCTTAAGTACACAGTCGTGCAACATTTTTTCTAAGCTTTCAAAAGATTGAATAATATCAACTTTTGTTTCAGCCTAATGATCGTATGCATTCAATTCAAAAAATGCACTTAAAAAGCTTTATTTAAATTATATAAGGTTGAAACTTAAGTAGAGTCTATTTAGGAGGATTTAATTCGAGTCACGATGTTCCATACACGTGTTAGCTCGTTACAAAGTTAATTGTGTATAGAAAGGTATGGTCAGTGCTTTTATTTTAATAGTCTGTAATGGGTGTACGTGACTACTGTGGATCGGGATTCGTGTACTTACCATGACAAGTCCCAACACTGTACGCACAAGGTATAGTTATGACAAAAATATTTATGTAAACTTGTGTCGCCAACGGATAGGTGAACAAATGTTGCACATAATTATTTTAACCAGGTTCGCGCGCATAGTTTGACAAATCTTGGTAATGATTCTGAAAGAGCCTAGTAATAAATTGAGTTTAGAATATAAAACAAAACAGCATATTATGTAGCTATACTGAGATGTACGTAATTTCATTATACTGCGCGAAATCACCTACAGTTCAATCAAATTCTAAGTTTTATGGCATAGTTTTACGGCACCCTGTACAAATCGCTTACGCAATTAAATCTTTCTCAAGTAATTTCACGATTAATAGACTTTTATTCGGTAAGTGGCTGCTTCCTAGCAGGTTGGTTTGTTATGTAAGGAAATTAACTAGTCAATCAGTATCTGAACCTTTTGTATTGGATGACTCCCGGCTAGTTTTGCACGTCGTGTATTTGATAGTGTTATGCGGTTACATATAAAAAGATCGTGATAAAAGCGAGGTGAGATTAATACGAGTATCTACCTAAGTAGCAAATTCCGAGTGAGAAAGACCACTTATACAGGTTTGAATTTGTCTATAATATTCAAATAACTTCAGAATCCCACTTCCTGTATGCGAAATTATGCGCTTAGTATGAAAATTATGCAAACAGGTGCCGAAATACGTTTTTTTTACCGTTTTTTCCTGAATTTCGTTCAAAGCAAAAGAATAAAAGCTTCCGCTTCACAATAACAGTAGGTGAGTCAATATAAAAAGTTTACACTTATGCTAATACGGAACTAATTTAAGCCGTACTATAATACTATAACAAGGACTGTAATTTACTATTGATGGAAGGGCATGATAAAGTTCTTTGCAAAAACACTGAGTCATTAAAGTTCAAACAGAATATTCCTGTTATTCGTTATGTACCTACTAATAAGCTTTTTCACGCAAATGACACTTAAATCTCTTTTCATTGACACGAGAGCATCTTCTAAAGCATTTGTCGACAGATATTATATGAAATATAGGGTTATTCACTAGGACCTTAGTGCTTATGGTGCTTTGTTTGAAAACCTCCGTAACTGTCTGTTTAGAACTAAGATATTAAACAGTTATTCGCAAAGAGATGACGATTTATAAGGAAGGAAGAGTTTTGTTATTTATATTATCTGTGACCGACGGTTTCATCCGCTATTTTATTCAAAAGAAGGCTGCATCTGGAATGAGTTGTGAAATGCAGAAATGGTTTTTCAGAGACTTACTGATAGTTCTGAGATTAGGCTGTTTAGTGTTTATACTAAATTACTGTTAAATAGTAACCTGGATATCCAATTGAAACTAAATCGTGCTGCGTTAAACCAACGCAAAACACATCGTTAGAAAAACGAACACCTATGCAAAATAAAATTGTCAGTAACCGAATGATCTGCATTAAGAAATATTTAGGCTTTGAAGAATCTTCATTGCCATACAGGAAATTCAAAAAAATTACTCACCCTAATGTCTGCAGTTTAAAATAAATTGCAACATATTTTTCTAACGAAAAACAAACAAAAGTCAACAATCATTGTATAATTTAGAGCATAACATGGCTATTATAATCTTGAGTTGCAAAAAAACAATTCGTAAGCGAGAACATGGCTGCCAATTAGCTACAAATTATATCTAAATTAAATACGATTAGATAGTTATCTGTGATTTAGTCAGCTCAGCCGTAATCATTAAATTAGTTTTAGCAAAAACAACACCTACGATTTTTATGTGAATGTTTGTATATTTTGTGATTCAAACCAATCTCGATTTTTGGAAACTAGGGATAGGTAAATCTCCTCTTTCAAAGGGAAAGCTCATATTCACTCATTCGATTACCGTAATAATAATGATTTCTTTTAAATATTAAAATTAAGAGTGCGATCTAAGTAGATAAGAGCTTACCTACCTAAACGTTTAATATTAAAAGCTAAATGGGTTTACGAATAAATTACCTAGAGCTTTTAATTCGGATCAAAGCGGACAAAACATGCGTTCCACAATTTTTTTCCACTAGAAAGTATAAATAAGACATGAGTTTTTACTAGATATTTTCAGTGCAAAAAAATAGTATTTTTATGTAGGAAGGGATGACCTCCGTCCATCAAAAAAAAATGATTTTTGTCCTGGATAACATCATGTTCGTCATTAATTATACTTATCGAATTACTGAATTAAATCGTTAAGATACCGAAATCGTGTTTAAGATTAACTTTCATTGCGTCCATTTAGCTCAATTACTATTTGTACTCGCGAATTGTTTTGTTTTACGAATGAGAGAGATCGTGAATACAGATTTCTAATTGTAGAAATTAGCGATACTTACCTACCTACTCCATTAAATATAATCTAGCATAATGGGTCTCTAATGCCCGAATACTAAAACACTACTTATGATTAAGGAGTGTTATTGACCTAATACTTGAATCTTGCATTGCAGTCTCTATTTTTATTAATCTAGCATTTGACATCGGTTCCCTGATAAAGCACATCATTAGCTTAACTGGCCATACGAGAAGGCCCATCTGAGACGCATAGGTTGGCAGAAGTCGCGGGTTCGATTTCCGCCACGGGACTGATGTTTGTACTATGTTTTGCAGATATTTGTTCTGGGTCTGGGTGTTTTTCTATGTATTATATGAAAGTATTTTAAAATAAGTATCTACGAGTAAGTAAGTAGTCAGTTGGTATATCAGACATCTTCCCACCATAACACAAGCACTAAAGTTGTTTAGCTTGGATGACGATGTGTTAAATGTCCAACTAAGGATTTTTTATAATAGTCTAAATAGGTAAGAATCTTTTTTAGCAACCAACCATGGGCATGTTACCTCTTGGGTACAAACAACCCCACACGACCAGAGGGCAAACTAAACATGCTAATGCTCTTATAAACTTACTAGAGCGAAACCGGCTACTAAATCACTATTTACAATGACATGTGAATGACACTGATTGCTAAAATTACAGCTTATTATTGTTTTTAATGGTAACTATTTAAAGGTAAAATGGCAGGCATATGGTAGCCTTTATGGCATCGTAAAAGTATTTCACACCATTAGTCTGCGTTCCGGTAAATGAAGCGATTCTATTGGTTCACTTTCCCCGCTCATCTCTGGTGGAAACGCATCCTAAAGTTGCCTTCTGTTGTTCCTCCGTAACTCAGGTAGTTGTGGGAACGTAGCCACACAGGACTGAAGGTTGCAGGTCGATTCCCGCCTACCCGATAGGTATATTTGTATGATGTCGAGATAATTGATAGCACAGATTAGGTACTGCATAAGACAGATACCTCATCTCGAACATTGTTCATTTTTCTTCGGTCTATTTTTGGGTTGGATTTTTGCGGCGCCCCGAGCGGCGTTTAGGTCTGGCCTGCAATCAAAAATAAGTAACTCCATCTAGTGTTAAGTATCATGCAGTCGGATGCCTAAAAAGCTGCTACGTGACGCCGCAAAAATCAAACACCAAAAAATAGCCCGAAGAAAAACGGAGTGAAATTATAGTTCTAGATGAGGCACCAGTGTTGATAGGTAGCCTAGTTTTCCTACAAAATATTTTTAAGTAAGTGCCTACTTTAAGAGACTTCCTATTTTTAAAATCAAGGTTATTTTGTTACTCCAGTCATTTTTCGTCCGTGTTTCTAACTTCTAGACATTTCGGATATTTTTATCAAAGTATCCTAGCTCTGTTTGAGAAAAGACAATGTTGTGTGATCCAAGGATATTATAGCATAACATTTATTTTGGCTGATGAAATTTAAAAGGCGATAAAGAGAAATGGAAACAGTAATGGGACTGATACAATACAATAGGTAGGTACAATACAATAGGCTTACAATTTATTTGAATGAATGCTCTCATGGGATAAAGATACCGAACTTTAATTTCGTATTTGAAATGAGTGAATAGGCGAAGTAATAGCAGACCCCTAGAAACGTGATGCTCCCAACTAATCTGCAAAACCAGATGCAGCTCTTTTCACAGCACAGCGGAGTTTGATTCGGTTCTGGGGGCTTTGCTCTACGTTTTTTTGGTCTTGCTTTGTGGATGCTGGAAATATAGAGCTATCTCAGTTCACAGAATTACCCTTGAACGATAAAAATAGTACCTACCTAGGTGCTCTACCTGCCTACAGTTTCGGGGTTTCTGCAAACATACTCACATTACTTGAGGTTTTTTCATGACACTTTACTAAGCTTGTAACAACCAGGTGCCATCAGCTATGTATCTGAAACAATAAAATATAGTTTAAAAAAAATACTTGGACAAATAAATAAATAAATAAATATCCTTGGACATTCCACAGTGTCATCTAGCCCCAAGCTAAGCAACTTAATGCTTGTGTTATGGTAACCAGATGACTGATATAATACATAGATAGATACATTTATTTTTTGTAAATACACACTTACATATTATAGATAGAAAACACCCAGCCACGGAACAAATATCTGCAAAACATACAAACATTGCCCCGTAGCGGAGATCGAACCCGCAACCTCGGCGTCTCAGCCGGGTGTTCGCCCAACTGCGCCACAGAGGTCGTCAATGTAAAATAACCTCAAAGATGTAAAAAGTGATGCCCAGAAATAATACTAGGCCTACTTTGAGCTCAAACAAGCCTAAATTAAGCAAACTCCTTAAATTAATTCAAGCTGATTAGGTACCTTGGAAAAGGCAGATTTGATTTACATCAAACAACACTCTTTAACACTTTCTACGAAAGTACTTTCGAACATAGGTACACGTTTGGGAGGTAATTTGCCATGATACACACATAAGTGCACACATAAGTAGGCACTAACTTAACCCTCGTTTACTCAACTCATACACGACTCCAAGTCCCCTCTTTTTGGTCTTAAAAGTAAGTTTAATGTTCCTCTCTGTAACTTAGCTGCATATCATTTTGACGCAGACTTCCGTCCGACCCTACCTGCCAAACAAACTAGTCATCATGTACCGTACGTACTGCTGAAAAGACCTTCGTAAATTGACAATAACGGCTCGCTCATTTCTCAAATCAATAACATGGCTGCAGTAATACAGGCACCTAAGTAGGATACAGTCAACTATAAAAATGTTCAACGGGGGTTTTACTAGGTAGGTAGGTACTTACACTATTGTTAAGCACTAAGTTTGTCTTCAGTTATTGTTTTAAATTAGACACCATAGGTACTTACCTAGGTAGGTACTACGTGGTACAACCTACCTACTTCCCAAATAAGTTAGTGATCAAAAATACAAACAGCGAAATCGTGACCTCACGATTAGTATTTCATTCGCCTTACACCTGGGCGAATGAAATACTACAGCCTTAATTTCAATATCTACGTAGATACCTACCTACTTATTTGAAGGTGCTTATTTACATCAAGATTGCAGCTTTATGGAAGAGCAATTTTAAAATTCCTTACCAGATTCTTCGGAGTTGAGTGTACAAAATGAACATTGTAAGAATTTGTATGTAAACAAAGCCAAATTGTTTATCAAATAACAATGAGAAACCGCAACTAATCGCACTGGTCACGACTTTAGACTTCGCGTTCACATAGCAATGGCGACGAGCGGAGCGGACAGCGTAAATTACCAACTAAAGTACCTGCGCAAACATTAAGTAGTGGACAATTTCAAAAGATCTAATCTAAACTCCAAAATAATAAAATAAATAAATAAATAAAATATCCTTGGACATTCCACACAGCGTCATCTAGTCCCAAGCAAGGTAAGCAATTTAATGCTTGTGTTATGGTAACCAGATGACTGACATAATACATAGATACATTTTTTTTTTGTAAATACATAGGTAGGTACATATTATCGATAGAAAACACCCACACGAAACAAATATCTGCAGAGCATACAAATAATTATGTGTCCCGTAGCGGGGATCGAACCCGCAACCTCGGCATCTCAGCCAAAATATCTAACTATAAGTACCTACGTAGGTACCACGTTCGGTCCACTATTTACCTACCTACCTACCTACCTACCTACCTTCAATATTTTGTTACTTAATTACGTACGCCTAATTTGCTATGGGTAGGTTCCTAGTACTTATCTACTTTTATGTTTTGTATTAGTATTAGTAGGATCTAATCTAGGGAGTAGGTAAGTACTTAATTAACTAGTTATTGTGCTGTGAATCTACCTTTGTGTATGTATGGAGGGACCAATGCACAGAACACTAATACCCTAGTCGGGACCAATGTTTTGAGCCCCATAAAAAAGGTTATACCCTTAGATGCTCTAAGGTTATACCTAACCTCCTACTCATAATAGGTATATTAGGTAGGTAGATAGATACTCACTGCTTTCTCTTGTCGAATTTAGGATTATAATAAACGTAATTTATGTCCGCTAAGTACATTATAAAATAAAAAAATCCTATGAGAACGCCACAAAAAGTAAAAAATTCAATGTACCAGAGAACATTGGTAAATATTTCATGCATTTTGTTTTTTTTTACAATATTTTGATTTTTGTACATAGATAATTTTAATATTTTTTTAAAAACGTTTTTCGTTGCGCGCTTTTTTTTTCGAACAACAAAAATAATGTCAATGTCCTAAATATGTAAAAATCAATGTCATTAAATTTATTTATTTATTTATTTATTATTACACACATTATAGACTATAACATTACAGTTTGGCACCAAATCGCTATATCTATTTTACATTAAATAGTTATGAAATAATATAATAGGTAATGTAAATTTATTATGTAGCTATGTGGGTATAGGCTATTTACCCAAAAAACAAGTAAGTAGTAGGTATACTCATGAAACAAAAATAAAAAGTAACAAACAAAATTCTAACAGTTAGGTACATTGAGTAAAAATTTACAAAATAAAAGAAGACAAAAAAATGTTCTTGCCGCTTATTTCCTCTCTGCATATTGGAATACAACTCTTTCCAGTTGAGTATAACTATCCACAAACACATCAGTGTCTGGGTATAACTTAATAAGCTCGTTTATGTGATGTTGAGCGCGGCAGATGGGAGATTGCTGTCTAGCTACTGTACGTGCGGGAGTCGGCGCGAACAGCGGGACTTTACCTGGGCGGAACCCTAAAAGCTGCTCAGGTACATTGAGCCGGCTTGCTTCACTCACTAGGTCAGCGCTGTCCATTACTCTAAAGAAAAATGGCTGTGCATGTAAAAGTCAATGTCACTGAAATAAACTGTCAAAATAACTGACATTTAAACAGCTGTTGTGTTGTGTCAGTCATTTCATTTTATTTGTCAAGTCAAACTGATTTACACAACAGCAGGATGCTATTCCAGTCTAGTGAAATTAACAAAAATTACAATTTCTAACCAAAAATGAACCGTAAAATAAATTTAAAACCTGTAAAATCTTTATCGTTAGCCAGACAGTGTTCATAAATTATTGATATAGTGCTGTTCATATATAAAAGTAATAGTGCAAAGTAGAAATCGTGATTGTACTACTGTTTTTATCATACCATCTGTTTCCTAGTCACTGTCCATTCAATAGTATGCAATAACCTGCTTAATATGTATGAGGATTCGGAGGATAGAAGCATGAAAGGGACACTTCGAGACTGGCGCAAAGCGCTGCGGACTCCAGCTACGTACAGAGTTGGGAACACAGTGCGAATACAACCACAGTTTATATACCTCGTGTTAATTATAGGTGGACTAATGCTTCTCCTGTGTTACTACAACTGGTGGACTAACAGCCAAGTGGTGTCGCATAATTGGACTACGCCGTTACGACCGTACAATGCAACATATCCTTTGACAGAACCGCTTGTATCTGGTGATTTAGTGACATACAGAATAGGTATCATATCAGATTTAGACACAAATTCAAAGAGTGATAAGGCATATACTTATAGGAGTTATTTCAAGAAAGGATTCCTGAGTTACAATAAGGAGAAGGAGTATGTGTCGGTGACGTGGGACACGCAGCCACCGACAGTGCTGTCTTCAACTTACTCACATAAAGGAAGAGGTATGGAACTCTCGGAGCTGATTGTATATGATGGGAGACTGCTGACTTTCGATGATAGATCTGGATTGGTAAGATGACCTACCAATATTCATACATTCAGGGTCAGACTGGTCTTATAGTTAGGGCAGCATTTGTCATTGGGGACCTAAAATGTGGTGTGTTTGGTTAGAAGGGGAAGTCGTTTTTGATACATTATGTTTTGATAGTATCCTGTGTCCAACTGTCTGGCTCTGGTTTTTGCCACACTGGCCTTTCCGGCTCAGTCTGATTCATCCACATATCACCAAAAACTATAGAAGTATAGATGGTTCTTGCATTGTTTGATAATCTGTACTGCATTTTAAGTACCTCTTGCAAATATAAGCTGTTTAATCTACTACACTAAATTTAATAATTGTAATCTGTTTTGTGACTTTATAATAAATAAAATAAAAATTAAATTATTTTTTTTGTTTCTAACATTTGATTATTCACTGTTTCCAGGTGTTTGAGATATTAAACAACAAAGTAATTCCATGGCTTATAATACCAGATGGTAATGGCCATGTTGAGAAAGGCTTTAAGACGGAATGGGCGTCTATTAAAGATGAGATCCTGTACCTCGGCTCGATGGGCAAGGAATGGACGACAGCCAGTGGCACCTTCGAGAGTTACGACCCAATGTGGGTGAAAGCTGTCAACAAACATGGCGAGGTACCTAACTATATTTAACTGCATCTATTTAGATATACGTATACGTAGACGTATTTACGTATAGCTTTTTGCAACCTCATTTCTCAATTTCAGGTACAGCATCTAAGCTGGGTGAACCAATACAAAGCAGTCCGCAGCTCTATAGGCATCAACTGGCCTGGCTACATGATCCATGAATCCGCAGCCTGGTCTAAGTACAAGCGAAAATGGCACTTCTTACCAAGGAGATGCAGTTATGAACCATATAATGAGACAAGAGATGAGATCATGGGCTGTAATTATTTAGTAACAACTGATGATGAGTTCAAGAATGTGAAGGCTGTTGAGGTAAATTTAATAAGTAGATTTACTTATGGCCAATAACCTATCTATCTCTGGTTTAACTTACTGTGGGTAGATATTTGACACATTTTGTATGAAAGTAATGTCAAATATCTACCAGCAGTAAGAAAAATCAAGATAGGATCAGGGGGCTGATTGTGAACCGTTTTTTTGACGGAAACTGAAAGCAGTTTCAGTCAAATTTGACAGATTTCCTATAGTAAATCTGTCAAATTCGACGGAAACTGAAAGCAGGCATTGTCAAAGAAACGGTTCACAATCAGCCCCCTATCCAGGGCCTATCTTGTCGCTTAACCATTGTTACCAAATTAATAATGACAAATAATTGTGTCAAATTAATAATGACAGATTTCACTGTCATTATTAATTTGACAGTTGTTTTCCCGGATCAAACTATGAAATACAGCTATAGCATGTACCCCAACTCATAAAAGAAAAAATCGTAATCAAAGTAGGTAGAAATGATCACACGTAGGTACCTACACGATAAATAATTAAGTAGGTATATTATTAGGTCATGATGTCTTTAAGACGGCATTTCGATAGAAGTAACTAATTCCTATCAGAACACGTTTAGATAAGCAGGTTGTGTATGTTTATTTGTAAATTATGGACAATTACTAACCTTATTAACATTTATCGTAATAGAAGACACCAGAACTTATGATTAAAAACTGTATTTTAAAGTTCCATCCTTAATTGTATTTAAGTTACCTACATAAATTCACTCCTCTCAAGGTGAACCAAAAGTAGGCAGATATTAATCTAGTTTGAGTTATTAAACTACTGTCTCCCGTTAAGTGTAGGCAAAGATTGCCTCGTGACGCTGTATAAATCATCTGGTAAAGATGTAAAGGCCTGAGTTTTTTTTAATTAAAAGGAAATGTTTTATGTACTTAGTGATTTTTCTGTTAAGTACCTAAAGTATGTAAGTCTTGGCAATTCTTTAAAACTCGTTATTTTCGTTCCAGATTACAAAAAAGAACCCAAAGCTTGGCTTCTCTTCGTTCAAATTCATTCCAGGAACGAATGACGAAGCCATTGTAGCTTTGAAGACTACTGAATTTGAAGGCAAAACCTCAACATTTATCTCAGCATTTACGACGGATGGCAAAGTTTTATTGAAAGATACGCCCGTTCAGGACTTGAAGTATGAGGGTTTTGAATTTATATAATGTGATAGAACAATGTAAATATGTGAATACATTTTAGTTTGTTTGTATTTGTTTTATTGTTAATGAGAATTTTTATTTTTAAGCGTTAGTTAAAATTATTTTATGTTTAATTCCGCTAGAGCACTCTACGTTATTATTTACATTGAGGGCCCATTTCTGAAAGTAGGTATTAAACCATTCAGGAAAATTAGTTAAAAATTAGTACCTAAGACGTAAAAACAAAGGTCCATAAATTTATTGATGCTATATAAAAAATATCTCCCAAAAACTAAGATGATCTTCTGATCACGACCATATCTTCAGAGAAAAAATTATCTTATATCATATAGCATACAACAGTTTTCGACAGAAGATCTTTAGGCATACCTATAACAGCTTTACAAGAGATCTAATTGTGTAAGTAAATAGGTAGTTTAGTTTTCTAGACAAGGTTTGTTTGTTTCGTTTTATGATAAAAGTGAAATAAGACAGTTATTTTCGTGCAATATGAAGTTTATTCATAATAAAATAATGCAGTAAAATTAAATAACGCATAAAAATAATCTTCTAGACCAACAGGCTTAACTCTAGATTACAAGAAAATATACACCACTGATAACAAAGGGGTTATACTCCAGACAACACAAATAATTATACCAAAAAGTTTATAACTAATATTCGAAAAAGGAACATCTTAGGTACTAAGACAATTTGGATACATTCACTTAGTGAAATCTCATAACACAGAAAAACTAAAATAATTTGAGTAATGTTAGTCACGAATATAAAATAAGAGTTAGTGCGACAGTTAAAGCCCTACTAAATGGAAATAGACATACAAACCCTGCATATCTTTGATAATTTGAGTGATTTAGGACAATTTTCAAATAACCAAAAGCAAACAGATAAGTACACCAATATTTTTCACAATTTTATAGATTTTACAGCTAAAGCAAAGAGTATAATTTCTTAGTTAAATCATATAGTTAATAACTGAGGGAAAAACACATGCCAACGTCTAAGGCCCTTCTATAGAAGGGCCTTGAATGTCTTATAAGACATTCAAGAATCCTCAGATATTCGAGATGAGGGGGGTATTCAAAGGCACGCCACATTTGACATTTCCAACATTATTTCCTTTCTGGTCGACCACCACATTTCATAGGTTTGTATTTCTGTCAAAGACTCAACAGATCATTTTAGTCCAATTGTTCTGGTAATCTCTTCAAAGACCGTCCAAGCCATAGCGGCCATTAAAGTGCGGCGAAGCATGCGTGGCACTGCTCCTTTGAAGTAGCCTTTTAAGCCGTAAGTCTGGAACAAGAGAGAAACTTGTTATTGTACAATTAAAATTAAGTTGTAGTAGAGAATGGTTGGAGAGAACGAATGACTATATTGAAATAAATATCGTTAGATATTTCACACAGCGCCATTTAGAGTAAAATAAAGCTACTAACCGCCAGTCGTAATAATCTGGTCTTTCTTTGATTTACAATAAAATGTGTTAAATATCTACCGACAGTAAGCAAATCCAGAGATCGGTTGTTGAGACTGGCCATTAATGCATAATTCAGCTATTTAAGTGTAAAGTTGTAACAATCATACACACACTACTTACAAATTTAATGCGATGATATAACTTAATACAAAAAGTACCAAAACAATAGCTCTGTGTATGTCAATTAATACAAGACAAAATTAATTATAGACTGAGTAGCAACCCCCCTATGTTTATAGTTTATCACAGTTAAGGTCAAATATGGCCAATTATTATAATCAAAATACAAAATAAAAACAGTCACGTTTGATAACACTGAACCCAATTAATGCTTAAATACAGATAATCTTTTAAGTTTCCTGAAAGTTTACATAAAGCACAGATAATATAATGTACTAGTCATAAAGTGACCTCGTGTCGTGATGATAATATCTGCTTTTAGCAATTAATAATATGAGTAACAAAATCTTTTAAGTAGGTTATTTATACTTTATACAAGAACCCAGAATATGTCAACTTTTCCACTCATAGGTACAAATATTAATAATAATTATTAATCAATTATCTCGTGCCGTGGGTAAGATAATTCATCACTATTATTATTAATATTATCAGCTCTCAATGTCCCACTGCTGGGCAAAAGCCTCTTCCCACTCTTTCCGGAATGGATGGAATGGGATGGATGGAATATTACATTAATCTTTTAACATTTACCTGATGTACATATACAGCCGCGCTGAAGGCATTAGGGAACTTGTCCGGATACAGTTGCATTTTGGTCTTGAGCACGTCAGCCGGGTTTGTGGCTAATGACGCAGCGATGCCGGCAACTATGCCGCTCGTGAAATGTACCGCGCTGGCTGCACCGGGAGATTGAAGCCATTCTAAAGAGATAATTGAGTTTAGAAATAGAGTTTGTGTTTGTGAAAAAAGGCAAGAGAAAACAAGAAGTTAAGTAAGTACTAGAGGGGAAAGAAGTCATACAAAAAGACTACTATATAAAGCTTCAGAGGAAGAAAGAGATTTTCAAGATTTTCAGATTTTTAAATATGTTATCACTTTTTCAGGATATCTATTCTTCTTTCCCTGGTGTAGGGAGTTGGAACAGGCGATAGAGTCACATAAATGACTGTACATTTTTAAGTGATCCCTGAGCTCCTACAGAAATAAACACATTTTTCTTTCTTAATTCTCACCTTTAGGCGCGTTCTGTTTAGCTTGAGTGTAGAACATCAAGTAGAGTCCTGAAAAAGGCGCGTCTCTTGCTAAAGTTGGTCCAAGCCCACACGACAATCCACGGATACCCTCGGCTTGGTAGATAGCCTTCAAAGCACCGCGAAGACTTGTGTACTTGTATACCCCTGATTCGTATCTGTAATAGAATTAAAACATGAATTATGATCAGCTGCTCGATTCTTAATGACTTTCAAAACATGACGCGGTAAGAGATTGCACGTTATCCTTTGTTTTCTGAAATCCATCGCATTATTGAAGATAACCACACGGTGTCGTGCGTGGTAATGTAACCTTTGACTGATGCAGTGTCCACATTGCATTATCAGTTAATCACAGAATAAATAATAAATGTTTGAATCTAATTTTGTTTATTATTTACCTAAGTCTAATTATAATAAATAATAATAACCGGACGTAACAATTTTGATAATTTAGAATACTTATGTACCTTATATACATATAAACAATTCGATTGTCAATTCCTAGTTTGATTCAAATGTAGTGGTACAAAGCGCTATTGAATAAAACATCAATAAAATATTAATGTAAGTAATATGAAAATTTGCTATCTTCAATGGAAAATACCAGAATGAGTTGCCCACAAATAAGTATCAACACCAAAATAGATAACTCATATCATAAGCTAGGTAGGTCCTAAGTCCGTAAGAGCAAGTGACCAACTCTAGCTAGGCATCCATCCTTTTCATTTTAAAATACCCCCCGAACTAGGAAGCGCTTTCCTGTTAAAGCCACTTGTCTTGTCAACCATCCAAATTGTGACCGATAAGGTAGGTAATTCGCCTAACCTACTTCTTTGTTAATTATAATTATCGTGGTAAAATCTAGAGGTTAAAGAACGTAAACATTACATTAGTCAATACTGATAACCTGAGTATAAAACTACACTTAAAATCCGACCACACCTTTTTAAAATGACACACCCTATAGATTTACCCCCGGTTCCTATAACAAACTAACGGATGTTCGTAGGTCCATCACCATAGCAACGTTGTTATTTCAACATAAAATGTATGAAACTTTTTGACAGATAACAACGTTGCTATGGAGAAAGTCCTACGGACATCCGTTAGTTTGTTATAGGAACCGGGGGTTAAAGGTCTTATTTATAAAGATCTGTCAATTTACTACGGACTCTATTTTGAAATTTTAACAGTCTTTTGTTCAAGTTTTAACAGTCGTTCGTTCTATGTCATAGATTGTAAATTAAGTGACCGATTGCGTATAAAATGCGCGTCTAATTTCTTCAATTAATATGTTACATGTTCTATTTGCATTCAATGCCTTAAGTGCTAGAATAGGTTAAGTCGTAATACCTCAACGACGGAATAAATACTCGGATCTGAAAATTAATATGTATCGGTTTCGTACACTGACCTAAACGAAAACCTCATTACGCATTATGTTTTTACACAAAGTACTTAATAGAGGGTACCTACTGAGTTTCGTTCACAAGCATAAAATAAAAAAGGTTTTGTAAAATGCTGACGTACCTACGTTATTTAAATTATTTTACTTGCGAATAGATGCGCCATAAGTTATGGAGTATAAATAATAAATTGTTATTTTAAAAACACAACAACAGTGGCGGATTTACCAATAGGCTGAGTAGGCTGGAGCCTAGGGCGGCAGATTCTAGGGGCGGCGGATTTGGTCCAAATTTTTTTTTATCTTACAGAAATAAACGAATATAAAAATAATATTTTAATATATCTAGTAATACTCCTTGTCATGTAGGTACGTTTATTTTTCTTATTTAAATAATAATTATATCCATCCATATTCATACTTCCAAACTGTTATTACAAAATGGGAAAGTTTGTCTGTCTTTCAAGGTAAAACGGAGCGACAAACTGACGTGATTTTTTAAGTGGTGATAGTTGAAGGGATGGAGAGTGACATAAGGTACTTGTTGTCTCTTTAACTTAATTTGGTTTTTAGTTCGTATGGAACATTCCGCATTTTTTAATGAAGAAAGTTATAAATTGTGCTGACTATTTTTAACTAATTTGTCGTAAAAATGTCGTAAAAATTTAACTAATTCGTACCTTCTTCAAAAGTGAAACCATCTGTCAACTTTTTATTTATGCACAATAAGCAAAATCAAACTTTCCATGCCTTATTTGTCTTAAAAATTTCGGCTCGCTTCGCTCGCACGATAATTTCTTATCTCTTTTAAAGTGAAAACCAGCATCTTATTTGAGCACAATAAGCAAAATTTAACCTTCTATGATTTATTTGTCTTAAAAATTTCGGCTCGCTTCGCTCGCACGTAACTTTTTCAAAAATTAAAACATGTGACAATTTTTATTTATGCACAATAAGCAAAATAAAACTTTCCATGCCTTATTTGCCTTAAAAATTTCGGCTCGCTTCGCTCGCTCGATAACTTCTTAAAGAGAAACCAGTGTCAGCCTTTTATTTGAGCACAATAAGCAAAATCAAACCTTCCATGACTTATTTGTCTTCAAAATTTCGGCTCGCTTCGCTCGCACTATTTTTTTGCAAGGAAATTGAAATATTAGACAAATGGATTAGGTTAAATGTAAATAAATGATTGTGCACTAATCTAGCACACCTATCTACTGAATTTAAAAGGTCAGTAGGAGCGGCAAAAATTGAATAGCCTACAGGCGGAAAATTTGTAAATCCGCCACTGCACAACAAAGTAGTATTTTTAACGCACTTAAATATTATTTGACGTTCAAGATCTTAATCAAATGACGAACAAATTTGCTCAATTAATTGCAATAACAACTGATTACAAACATCTTTCGATGTGACGTCAGCGACAAGCCTACTTTTAATATTATTATCATGATAAAATAATACATAATTAAATAAAAAACATGTTTTGTCTCCAAGCACAAGTGTTTAAGACTCGAAAAATGATAGCGACTTCTGATAGCAATAGCTGTTTTTAATCACACTAGTGCCTTAGAAACAGATTGAGTCATCACAAAATATATCATCAAAAACATATTAGAGTTCATGAGTTCAAATCCGGTAGGGGGCCATTTTGTTATTAATTATTATTATGAGGCATTGACTTTATCGATTAAAAATGCTTAAGAACAGTGTGCCTTTTAGGGGCAAAGATAGACCGATACCTAAAATCCAATCCTAACAATAAAATGTTTGTACGTTTCCGTTCCATCACGCCTTAGCCACATCAAATTTGTCTGTTTTTTTTTGTTTGTGCCACATCAATGTTGTGTTCTTATCTTACCTAGTCTTTATCACAGTCATCGGGATGAGGGCAATTCCACTCATGGACCTTGCTACGACGCCCAGAGTTACAGCTTCCATTGGACCGAGATCGCCTTTCGACTTCCCAGTCTTTGCTTTCAGCCAGTGTAGAGACGAAAAGTAGAGTCCCACGCCTTAAAAGGACAAATTGGTTAAAGACTCATATTTAAGAATAGAAAGTATATGAGTTTCTTCTTAACCCTTAGGGGAGGTACTTAATGAGATTTCGATAGAGATTTTCATGGAATGTTTTTTATGTATTTTGTAAATAACAACGTACAGTCAAATTTTCCAGAAATTATTACTTTAAAGGACTATTTTTTTTTTGCTAACCGTTTTAGAACGGATATCTTTTCGATCTTTACTACAAGAGGTTTTCAATATCTTCAAAAATGTGCAGGAACTAGAAATTGATATCTAATACTTCAAACATAAAGTACAGTAAGTAAGTCAGTACAGTCAGTGTAGTAAGTATAGTAAATTACCTGGCACGCATCTCGCGACCGATGGCACCATACCGCGCCACAATCCCACGATCTGCTCCTGGCGGATGATGGTGGCGAAGATGTTGATCATGCCGGGTTGGATTCGGCTGCTGAAATACGAAGGTTCATTTGCAACTTTTCTAGAAAGACTTTATACGATCAGTAGAAATAGCACAGATTTTTGTGAAGTAATATTATCTATCCTCGCTCACGAGACAAGTACCTACCTATTTCAAATGTGCAACTTTTAGTTCATGCTGTTCATGCAAGTCACCGGGGGCGGCGCTGCACTTAAATTCTCATAAATTTGTAATACTTGATATCGATGACAGTGTGGGGATTTAAACGACGTCGTTAATCTTTCATCAGCAAATTGCCCTAGTTTGAACTTTTGGGGGAAGTGGCTGGCATTGATTTTACAAAGTTTCGTCAGATTTATTTGAAAACACACAAAAAGAATGGCATAGGTAAGTGGTAGTGGTACAAATAATGTTTAGATCTACTTTAGTAATAGATACCTAGTTTAAATTGTATTATTCATTTGCTAGAATGTAGAGACAAAAACAAGTTTTTTGCAGATTCATTTATAGACAAACAATGATAAGCTGAACAATATGTTAAGGGATTAAGGAGGTAAATACATGCCTCATCTATGACGTAAGTAGATAAAAGATAAAAACAATTAGGCATCCTTATCTAATTACAGTAATTACCAAGTAAATAAGACATGTAGTAGCATGTCGTTAAAATTTGAAAAACAGTTTTTTGCAACAAAGGTGAACTGACTGAGTGAAATAGACTTGGAAGAAATTGTGTTTTATTTATTAGTGACTAGCAGCCAGTCCCGACTTTGCACGGGTATAATATTCAGCTTAAGTTACTCAGTGATAATTGTAGCTTTCAAATGGTAAAGGTTTTTGCAATCAGTCCAGTAGTTTTTGAGTTTAATCGTTACATTCAAAAATACAAATCTTTGTATTGAAGAGAGTTAAAGCAAACTACCAATACCTATAATGTACCTAACTGGTATAATGTGGAAAGGAGGTAACAAGAGAATGTTAAGGAGAGAGAAAGTATGAAATAAGGGTGGAAAGGGCCGTGCAGATGTTTTGTTAGCGAAAGATAAGTGAGAATTATTTTCTGCATCATAATACTCACTTGACTGTCGCCGCAATAACATGCTGACTTGGATTCTGCAGGCGGGTCTTCACCAGATCAAGAGGCTGGAATAGGATCGTGCTGAAAGTTCCTGAGAAAGATCCAGCCAGGAACGCCTTGAGAACCGGGTGGTACTGTGGAAAAAACATAAATGTAAGCACTTTTGATATTACTTGACTTGCAGGTTTTTGATCATTTGACGTTTTGATACTGCAGGTAAGTTTAATACTTGTTTCAATGCAAAAAGTTAGTGAAGCTTAGATTCGAACTGGAAGCAATAGAGGGTAATGTAAATACTCAAGTAAGCTCGAATAATCACAACACAGATACCCTTTGACCCCTACTTGTGTGCTGTGCGGCTGATAATAAGAAGTACCTATAGACTTACATTCGCGATAATATCCATTATAACACTTTCAATTTATTCTTCGTAACCGTCAGGTTATATCTTTGGGGTACACTCCAAACTTGTAGTATTCGAAATGATAGAGCCAATGGCAGATAGAGAATTTCGGTTGAAAGAGCTTTAGATACAAGCCGAAATCGTATCCGAATAGTCCGAATAGTAGATAGGGTTCACTCGGTACATTAGACAAATGGTCATTTTCTGCAGCAGCTCGCTGGTACACATGTATGCTTTTACCAGATTTACAAATTGTAGAAGTTTAACCAACTGTGAATACGTCCACAGGCGATTGAGAGTCTTTACAACGAACGAGAACTAGTAAGGGGATAGGAAATCACTGTCAACGAATTTAGCCATTAGGGAAGTTGAAACAAAGTGGATAATGTAATAAACACTTGGTTGAGAACTTGAGACGTGTGCACTAATCAAAGACTGAATGCTTACTGTCGCGTCGAGTAGATAAAAGGTAATTTATATGTGTTGATAACAGACACAGACGGGGCAGAACGGGCGGGAGGGGTAAGGGGGGGAAGGTGGAAGGTCACGATCCTCACCCCTGATAGGGTATCCGTGCCTACTGCCTAGGGGGTAACGAGTTTGATAAGCTAGGGTCGCTACGCAGATATGTTATTTTAAGAGCATGAAGAAATAACAAAAACTGATGACACTTTATCACGCCACGCTATTTTTGTAATGTTTTATAAATAGAAGAAGACCTATGGGCACCAGTCCCGATTAGCTCTAGGTACCTACCGTCAACTGTGGCATCTTTACCATAATTTTGAAGGAAAAACGTCATAAATCGAAAACCAAACAATTTAGGATTGAGATATACCTATTAATCGACGAATAAAGTATTTCGCTTTTGTTTTTTTTATTCTTTGCATCTTAGCCTTTTAAATCCACTAAGATAGCACCTGAAATATGGTTTAGGTAAAGAAGCCAAAAAAATGGCATCTTTACCTATGCAGTATTTCTCAGTAAAATGAGGTCTATTTGTTTTAAAGTGGTAAAGATGCCATTCCGTTTTATATTCTGTATATAGATTCAGGAAAAAATTCAATAAAAAAGCTTAATACGGGCAACACCTGCTGTTAGGTAAAGATGACACGGGTTTTATTGAAATCTTCATACAAAATATATTTCTTGCTAGGGCTGCCACTAGCTCAAAAAAAGGGGGTACTGCCACGGACTAATAAACTGGTTTTCGAAAGTTATCTTATTTTAAATATGTATTTTTATTTTTATTAAATATCAAAAGACACTTTTTAATAAATGATTTATTGAGTACCAAATCATTTATTCTAACCAAAATTTCTTTAACATTTTTAATAGTTAAGTAGATTAGATACACAGTTAAGCTTATTATTCTAGTTTGTATTGAAATTTGACGTCAAAATACAATATTCCGCGTCGGTTATTGCAAGGATTGGGTAAGATTTCTATTATGTCACTTTCAAATACAATACTTGTATCAGGAACTGTAGGCCAGTAAAACCCGCCATTTTTATATCTCATAAATTTTGCTAAAATGCCAACGTGCTCGGTAATGTTCGTAATCAGACCACAGTAGTACTTATTTGTATTTTTGGTGCTTTCAAACTTTACCAAAATGTATTGTCCAATGCTTAAGGTTTTGACATTGCGTGTCTTCTTACTTAGCTCATTTTGTGTCTCCTCTATATCACTTCCGTTTGTCTCTTTTCTTATTTCAATTTCTTCGATTTGTTGTTCTATTTTCTCTTTCGTACTGTTTTCTAATAGATGGAGGTTTTCCTTTTCCTGTGTTTCTTTCAATTGTTTCTCTGTCTCTTTTGTTTCCAATTTCTTTATTTGAACCATTAAATCTTCTTTCTCCCTTTCTTGGTCTTCTATCAGTTGCCTCAATAAATAATCCTGCAAGTCTTCATTTTCTACATCGGAAGAATCGGCATATTTTACAGAGCATATAGAATCTGAATCCGAATCATTAGCGTAGGGTCTTTTGGCTAGAACTATCTTTTTAGTTTCACGTTTCTTAGAAATGTTTTCTCTCTTTTTCGTACAACCAGATGGCCCAGCTTTCACTTCGTCTATTTTTGTTATTTTTGTATGTTCTATGTTGTCTTTTTTGGGTGGGAATATTTTAATATCTGAAATGATAGTAATTTTACTTTTCTTTTTTTCTGGTGCGTCGCTTGGGGCCACTGCTTTATCCTTATTTATGTCCGAGCTTGTGACAGATTTTCCAGCTGGAACACACATTTTTTTATTTGTATTTCTTTTTATAGGATTTGGGTTCCGGTTCTCTTTGAGATAGTCAAGCAAGGATTTATCTACGTCATGGGTATTCTCCTCATAATATTCCGGAATTTTCGAGTATACTTTTCGTGGATTGTACGGAGATATGCCAGTGGCTCTAAATCCACTGATCAGGTTGTCTTTCTTATTTAGGCTCGCGTCTTCAATTAATTGCTTCAAAAGCAAAGGAAAGTGCATTTTGTTGAGAGACGTCTGTTTTGGGTTTTCAATTTTGTACTTCATAAGTATCTTTCTCCACGTTCTTTTGAGTGGGGCAAAAAATGCAACGTCGAGAGGCTGGGTTAATTGCGTTGAATTGGGTGGAAGTAACACGAACCTAATATTGTGACGCTCACAAAGTTCTATGACATCTATGTTGATGTGACTTGAAAGGTTGTCTCCAATAATCACCTTAGGACCTTCTAGACTTTTAGCCCATGGTATTATGATTGTTGTGAACCAATCCATGAACATAGCGGAGTCGAACCACCCACTTTTCGTTCGGTTATAACGAGTCCCTTCTGGGCCTCCATTGCACCATTGCGTCCACATATTCTCGGATTTATAAACGACGACGTAGGGAGCTAAAAGATCACCACTGGCTGTTCCTGAGAACATTATAGAAATACAACCTTTTGAGTGGTTGACAATTCTTTCGGGATATTTAACTCCTCTGCGAAATATGCCTTTGGCTGCTCCCGGGTCATCATTGACGTTTGTTTCGTCGTAATTTAGTATATGAGAGGCTGGCAAACCTTCAACAGAATTCTTCAAATTTTCGAAATATGTCTGAAAGTCTTCAAGGGTTTTTTCGGCTCTCGCTTTTTTAATGTTCTGTGTAGACCTTACGGTCAGCTTATCCTGATGTCGTACTAAAAAGTTCTTGACCCACCAGTCACCTGGAGGATTCCCATTAAAGACGTCGGCTTTATTATTTTTCTTCAAATAATCTAATACAATCAACCGGAAATCTAATTGTGTCAACGGACATCCAAATTCAGATGCAACAATAAGTACTTTTACGAACTGGAGCTCCTCTTCCTCAGAAAATCGGTACCGTGGGCCAGGTTTGTCAGTGTGTAAATTATTGACCCTTTTTTCTATCGTGCGGCGTGGTATTCCAAATTGTTTCTCCGCATCATATGATGTCACGTTTTTGTTACGAACCATTTCAACTGCAAGTCTGAGCATATCTTCAGAATAATTTTTGTATGCCCTTGCTCCTATCCTTCTTCGGTTTCTTTTAGGTTTAGGACGACCCATACTTAATTGGTCTGAAAAAAGAAACCGATTAGGTACCACACTAATACCAAATTGTAAATTTACATTAGTAAATACATATTTATTATTAATATAATTAATAATTAATTTGACAACCGTTGTGGCGCGGTGGGCGAAGGTCCGCCTGCTACGCAAGAGGTTGCGGGTTCGATTCCCGCCTCGGGATAAATATTTGTACGATCTGCAGATATTTGTTCAGCGTGTTCTGGTCGTTTTCTATGTATAATAAAAAAATATATATATATATATATATATATAGATGATGCTGTGTGGATTGTATTGTATTATGTATATCAATTATCTAGTACTCGTATTATAAATAGTATTAGTATAGTTTGTTAAACTTAACGCGATGAATCCGGTTAAAACAGTTTTGTTAGTTATAAATACCGAGCTTCGCTTAGATAAAACTGTGTTTTACAACCAACACAACTATCCAAAATAACTTAAAGTGCAAAAAAAATACCAACCTGCATAATTTCACCGAAAGTCCTCTCCCTTTTTCGTACGTAATCGGTTAAGTAATAGTGCCAACCCTAGCTTCAGGTAAAGATGCCAATACAAGAACTGTGGCAACTATACCTAACCTCAACTATCATTACCTATGCAAATTTCTCTTGAAATAGTTTACGAAAGCCCTTAATAATAGTTTCCACGTCTTGTCAAGGATGTTTTATTAGTAATATATAAATTTTACGTACCTCCACTAAGTAAATTCCACACAACAAATAAAAGTTTGCTCTTAACTCGCAGCGACAAATGTCCCGTTATTGTTTACAGATGCTAATAACTTGACATTAGACTGTGTTACCAGTATGAAAAAAAAAAAGTATGACCATTAGTTCATTAGAAATCTACCAAATTATTTATAAAATTTCTACTAATTGTATTTTCTGATAAAAATGATATTTTTGATTGCTAGTCAGTCCTAGGTAAAGTTACCAAGGAAAGGTAAAGATGCCACGATTGACGGTACCCTATAAAATAATAAAATTTGCTTTAGATTTTATTTATAAATAAATACTATCTGGCTTTTAAGGGGTGTTGTGTGATTACCGACTTAATCAAGTTAAGTTAGTTTTTAAGTAAATGCGTTTACATACCTACTTCCCATAAATTATTTGTTGTTATTATTATCATTTGAGAAATAATTGTATGAGTAATATTCTAGTAACATAGATAATATAATGTACGCAAATAGAATACTTCAGTAACACAATTAAAAACAAATCATATCTAAGGAGGAAGTGATTTTCCAGAACTTTTACAAAACAAAAACATACTCTTATCAAAAGTGTTATCTAGAATCTACATTCATTTTACCCCCATTTGGAGGAAAACATCTAGAATATCATTATTTTAAGATAATAAAAATCCTGTGTGAGAGTGCTTATACCCAATATTTCTTATTTTGACAAAGTTTCATTGAATTCTACAAAAGTAGTAAGACAATGTAGGCAAAATTGGTAAATGTAAACATGATGTATTAAATTTAAACAAAGAGGCCTATACTAATGTCATCATTGTTATTGCATTTGTACAAATAAATCTAAATTTATCTTCACAATTTTTGAACGTTGATTTAAGTTGACGAACTCGACGGCTACTCTTCTAGTTGACCGACAGAAACCCTACACCGCGGTGAATGGAAAAAGGAAAGGGAAGCCTTCGCCCAGTCCAGATCCAGTGGGCTAATTAGATTAGATTAGATAGATTTGAGTTTATGTGAGCTTAATTTTTTTGCTAAAAAAATGGAAAATAACTTCTTAAAATAAAGAGTTTTGATTTATGCAATTTTTCCTGGTATAATACAACAACAACACTAGCCAAATTGTTATAGACTTATAGATACTTAATCAATATGTTTTATACATAACAAATTGGTTTTTATGATCATTTAAAAGAGATGTTGTCAAGGAAAAGTTTAATGTAGCATCCTTGTTGGAATATAACTAATGATGAAGCAGATAATAAATAATAAGATAATGTTCTTCTCTCCCCTATGTAAGTATTTACCAATTAGATAACAATACTTACAGATAAAAACATTTTATCACACTGTTTACTGAATATTTAAAAATACCTAATCTTTACTTTCATTACCAAAAAACAACCCAACAATGCTTACTAGATTATCTACAGTTTATTTGGATTAAGTAGGTAGGTATCTAGGTACCATCCAGAGATGTAAGTAAGAATCTTAAAGTAAGTACTCTCATGGAATGCTAAACTACCTATAAAGATATGTACCTTCATGAAAACTTTGAATCAAATTGAAACATCAACCAAGACCCAACTTACAGTAGGTAGGTACAAGTAGCACAATCTAAAGTAATAAAATATAAATGGTTCAAGACCAAGCATTACCTGCATAATGTTCTCCATTTAGACAAGTGAAATATCGGAAATCAGTTCCACAAAAGACAAATAGGTATGTATAACGTATGAGTGTCAGCAGTAAACTAACGGTTGTAAGTTTTTTGCAAACAAATACCCACCAGAGTTGACCAACTGACGCCACTTCACCCTGACTTGCAGGAGACAAAGATAAGGCAGGAATAACAGTTGAGAGCGCCCGGAAAGGTCAACAGAGAACGCCTTATCAGCGGCAAACAACTCCGCAGGGGACCACTTACGTCGCTATCTGCCGGCTTCTTGAGGTCAACGGGGGCTGTCGTGTCGATTGCCCATCCATTTGAAAGCACGTCAAGCGATTGAGACATTATATTCGTAAAAAATCATCGAATACGCAGTTGTTTTTCGATTGTGTTTGCGTCGTGACGGCATTTTCTCTTCAGTTACTCATAGCTGAAAAACTCAGTTAATGTTTTCATAGGCAATGGAGCACTCTTATTCATTCGAAACACAAGAGATAGAATAGATAAATCATTGTAATTATCTATTTTTCTACAATAATCGTGTTTGCAAAGTTCGCTCGCAAACCTACGTATAGTCTGTCTATAAAGTCGTGACAATAAATGAGGGCGCTGCTAAAATGTATATAGCAACCCTATAGTGTGACTACTGATTTTGATACTTGCAGTTCGTTCCATGTAAAAGTTCCTACCAGCTTTTAGGTGGGAATTTGGGAAGGCATGTTTTATTTTTTAAATCTTGTGCTTATCTGTGTAATAATGTTGGATTAAAAGGTTAAACTGTTGAGTGTTCATACATAGGTACATAGGTGAAGGCAAATGAAACAAAATTGGATTTCATTGTCATTTTTATAAGATTTTTATTTTTTGCCGTAGTGCACAAATATTAAAATTGTCCATTGCTTTCTTGGCAGACCCTACTGTGTTTCACAGCAGTTTCAAACTTCCCATCATTCTTGAATTCGCCTAACCGTAGGTACTTTCTGATTTACCTACCTGAAAATTAAAAAAAAAATACTGAAAGTAGGTAATCAAAAGCATTTTAAACATAAAGCAATTAGTTAAAATTTTAAATACTTAGGTAGGCAGAAAACGTAGCTAGACTGTGTGCCATTTTAATGTATCAAGATTAGATGGTCTCACTACAACATGACTTACTGTGATGTTCAATCTGACGTAAAAATGTGCAATGTAAACAATGCCTTTTTTGGTCTCCAAATCGTAATTTAGGTCAATTTGTTACTTCAGGCAGATTAGAAACAACCAATAAAACGATTACATACCCGTTATAGATGCTGTTCGCCCATTTAAATCATCCAAATCCCACAAAATATGTCCAACTTGGTATTCCGCTAAACATTGCTTAAAAACTTAAAAATCACTTCCCGCGTGTCACTCTCATTTACTTTACTTATTTGTGATACTTTTGTGCGTAGTTCGGTTTCATTTCATTGCAGTTTAACTAAGAAAACAATAAAAAATAGAGGAAAATATGTTCTTGAACTCACTCGATGACAGCTGACGACAGCTGTTATACCTTTGTTTGGTGCTGCCAGATACACGAATAATTTTAGTTCCTCAAACATTCATGTCAGGACTTTATAGATAGACTATAATTAAAGTTAAAAACAAACAGTTTGTTTTCGCATCGCTATCTGAAAATGTCAAATGTATCAGCTGATCGCAGATAAAACCTGATTGCTTGATTAAATATTCCGTTAGATTAGAGCCAATAGAAATTGCTGAAACAGCTAAAAACTCATGAACCTACGTTGAGATGACAACTGTCGCGGGATGTGACAAATAAGAACAAACTTTGGTTTTGACAGTTGGTTGACAGTGACATTAGTTTGACAGCTTTTTATTTTCAGACAGACCACACTTTCTCAACATTTTATTATTTTATGCAAGGGGCCAACTTTGGTGACGAAGTTTTTTAGGTCGCCAAGAGGCATCCACAGAACATAGGTATTTATTATTTATTTATTTCATCATCATCATCATCATCATCTCCCTGCCCTTATCCCACTAGGTGGGGTCGGCACAACACGTTTCTTTCTTCCATTTCCCTCTATCGCTCTATTTATTTATTATAGATATTATAGATAATCAAAATGAGCGTTGTAAAAAGGAGTTAGCTTTGCTTATACCTTGGATCATTTGTTTATTAAATTTATTTATTTAATCTTTGTTCCTACAAGACAAACCTACCAAAGATTAAAGTAGAAAATGAAAAATACCTTATGCTCAGGATACACGACGACACCAGACACTAAGACACTCAGTGTATACATCGACTGTCTGCGTGTGTCCACCGCCGCGACACTTAGTTGAAATCAATTTTGTATGCAATCGACACTAGTGTCGACATTTGTGTCGAGTGTCAGTGTCGTCGTGTATCCTGAGCATTATACTATATTTTTTGATTCGAGCTAATAGAAACAAAAATAAGCGCACGTGAATGGTCATCGAAAATTATTTTCTTTCTCGTGATTGACTAGATTTGACAATTGACTAGTAGGTATAGGTAGGTATTTTACTTTTAAAATAAAATACTTACCTAATAAAAACTTAGTACAATACCTACATACCTACCTACCTACAGTTGGATAGACAATTTAACAGGTAGGTGGGTATCTAGGTTATATTTCACTAGCTGCGCCCCGCGGTTTCACCCGCGTAAGTCCCGTTCCCGCGGGAATATCGGGATAAAAGGTAGCCTATATGTCACCTATCTACATACCAAATTTCAACCAAATCGTTTTTGCGTGAAAGAATAACAAACATACATACATTCTCACAAACTTTCACATTTATAATATTAGTGGGAGGGAAGTGGGATGGGATGGGATGGGATGGGATGGGATGGGAAGGGATAGTGGGATGGGATGGGATAGTGGGATGGGATTATTTACTTATGGCTACTTCAAATAGGTAGGTAAATGTTCATCAGCCAACTCTTTGTAATGATTTAACAGTTACGTACCTACAACACAGAATAAGGAAACAATCCATCTTATTTGGATAGAAGTAGGTTTTGGCCCCCGCAGTTTGTGTCAGCAGAGGCCACAGGATGGATAAAGATACCTAGTAGGTAGTAGAAATAGTACCTACCACAGATTATGTAATCTGTGTACCTACCTACATAGTGGACCTAGGGAGGGACCTACCTACACAACTTAAAAATTAAAAGTGACGAAGGAAATAAAAAAGCATTATTCTCAACTTCATCTTTAATTCTACGTAAGTACTTCCACAAATCGTAAATTTATGAAATTAAAATTATTAGCAAGTAGGTATTTAGGTTACCGCATTGTCCGACCTAAATAATAAGAAAATATTATAATTACTCAGTAGATGTCATTAAATACGAAAAATATTAATCACAGAATGTATGTAACATACTTAAATATGGAATGGTTAATTTTAATACACTTTTTAATAAATAGTCTAGACAGATAGATACACAATGACATGAATATAATTTTGAAGAATTTCTTTCTTGATCTTTTCCACTCCTATGGAGCTCTATAAAGGCACATACTTAATTAATTGATGTGAAAATTCGTAAAACACATTTTATTAATTACTTACTTAACAAAAACAATAATACAGAAAAAAACATGAGAGGGTTTAATATGTTAAAGATAATAAAATATGGCCTTTTCACTAATTCACAACATCAATAGAATAAAATTACTTTGGAATGTCGCCGGAATGACGTCATTTATAAGTCTTACAAAAAATGCCAAAGAGATTCAAATATAACAGTGGTCCATCTACTTTTACAAGTCTTTAGCAAGTAAACTCTGTACTTATTACAATAACTGTGCTAGATTCTCTTATTTGACAACGAGATGATTGACGAATCTCAAATGTGTCTAATTCAGATTACATTTTGTCAGTAGGTCTTACCTACAACTCTTTTGCCAGATGTAAAAGCAGTATGTAGGTATCTTTATTTATTTTAGGTATATAAATAAGGCTTATTATTTAGTTTGTGTCTAAAAATGTTGGCCAACCATCCCTTCAATGACTGAAATGAGTTTACATATGCCTCGTGTTTCCGAAGTTAATACCGCTCTGAGTAGCCCCCTTGTTCGAGCCGTATTGGAGCGAAATCACGCCCTGTCCAGCTCTTAGTTGCTCCTCTGAGAAATTTCTTACGTTCTTCTCAGACTCCTTGGGCCCGATGGAGGGCTTTCCGTGGTTGCCAGCCTGAAATTGTTCAAAGGTATAAAATTAGGATAATTATGTAAAGTGCAAAAAACTATTGTAAACTATGTACGATTACAATATCTAACAAGTTTGATTTTGTAATTAAGTTTTATGGGCAAAACACCAATCAATAAAGAGTTTCTACGATGATAAGGTAACAACACAATATTTCATGATTTGCAGGGACTAACCTACAAAAATAGACTGTGCTATAAGTTACAAAAGTTATGTTCTCCATTCAATAATAAAATAAAATAACATACATTTTAGGTACCTACTTAATATCTACTATGTTCTATCTAACCAATTGCTGTGGATTTTCTACAAAATAACCTGGAGGCTTTTCACAAAAGAGTAGGTATCACCGTATCAACATTAATAAGTTTGAACTTTGGAAACTAACTACCTACTTACCTATATTTCCAATGTTCTAACTCATCGATGTCTCACAAAAACCCTTTCAGCAAACTCACCTTTCTTCCGAGTGATTGAAGGCAGATCACGACTGAGTTGAGATTCTGTCTCTCCCAGAGATCCACGGTCTGGAATGTCTCTTGTGCTGGCACTCCCAAGTTCTTAGCAGCCTCGAGAAAAGCGTTGATGTTCTCCATGCATTTGAACGCCATTTTTGATGTGTTCACCTTCTTGACTGTGTTTGGCTGAATCTCGTTTACAAGTCTGAAAATGGCATTTTATTTCATTAATAATAGATATTAGGCAAATGCTACATCACAAAGTAGGTACATAAGTATTTTATTGGTCTCGGAACATTTTATAATTTTTTTTATTTAGCTGCCTACAATACCTACATTACGATTCAGTTATGTGCTGCATGGAGTTCTAGGTAGGTAAGTACGACACTTTGAATTTAATCTTATCATTAAGTTTAGGTAGTTGAAAAAATAACAATAGAAAATGTTGACAATCCCTGTTTATAAGTATTATTATGCTACCCTGGGGTCAAAGTAAAAAAATACCTATAAGTAGATAGGTACCTAAAAAATTGTGATGGGTAGGTACCTACATAAGAAGGTAAGTACTCACTTGCAAAGCATTGTGCCGTCTTTCAAGACTTCGTAGAAGTTGTCCATGTCACCGGACACGTTCTCCGGCTCGCCGATGATGGTGCGGATCCATTCCAAGCACTCCTGTGCCAGCTCCTCGCTGTATTTGCTGTTTATCTGAAACAGGAGAATGAGTTCGTGAGAGGTTTGAAAAGTTTGAGAATCGAATGCACGCGGTAAAAAAACGAACAAGAGGATGTGTTAGCAGTCAGTAGCCTGCTCAGACTCTAGAAGCTAGATTCAACTTCCTTGCTAGACTCTTGCTCACTCGCTAACTCATCTTCTAGTCAAGTAAAGTCTAGGTAGGTATGAAAATTGTATTCTCAAACAACTTTAATTTTTACACATTTAATAATTTTAATAGTCGCCACTCGCCATCTAGTTAATTTAGTTAGAACTATTTGATCGACCGAAAAATGAAATCGAACAAGTGCCTTCAACTTGTGATGAAGATTGGGTTCCGTACTATAATTATTTTATTTACCAAAGAAATAAAATGGGTACCTACCTACCTTTGTTTTTAATTGGCTAACTAATTGCAGTAGGTACTTAGGTTAGTGAAACCTGTTAAAATTAATGTTAAGCATAGGGGTGGATACCTACGGAAATCCGTAGGAGGACGAAGGTAGCAGATATCGGTGATCGTATCGCGAGACCTGGGCTGGACATTTGGCCAGTTGGTGATGGCAGGTGTTGTAAGGCCGTGACCGAGTGGTGGCCAAGAGAAAACTATAGAAGCAGGGGCAGACCACCAGCCCGGTGGTGGGTGGATGATATAGAGGCCATAGAGGGAAAGACATGGATGAGAGAGAACAGCACAGGGCCGAGTGGAGTGGCGTTTGAGTGAGGAGGCTTAGGTTTAAGTACCCAGCAGTGGGCTATAATTTGAGCTGTCCATGATGATGATGATAGGGGTGGAGAGATAAGGGGTAGGTACCTACTTACTTCACCTACTTGGATAAATAAACATTAATAGGTAGGTACCTATGTAGTAGGCTATGTAGGATTAGTACCTACCTATACCTACCTTCCTACTACGAGTAGAAGGTAAATAGCAAGCCTTTTTGATACCTACTTACTAAATGATTTAGGTAGGTAGATGCCTATAGCTATAGGTAATTAGGTACCTATTTAGTAGGCAAAGTATTGTAGGTATAAGTAGGTAGGTACCTTACCTACTAATAGGTAAGTACTTACTTACTTATTTAATTAAAATAGTTAGGTAAACTGCATGTAGGTACCTACCTAGTCTACAAACAACCGTTGAACGCAGAAGGTCACGCTGATAACAGAATGAACGAATAGTTTTATAGTACCTACCTACCTACCTAACCTACCTACCTATTACCATCCTACTTAGATAAACTGCGAACCCGTTCATTTTATAGCTGTGGAACAAAATTGATAGAGAGAAAATTGTTATTTTAAGTCTAATTAGTATTTACATTACCTAGATAGCTTAGAAATAAAACCTAATGATTCTTAGAGGTTGCTACCTAGGTAGGTACCTACATAAACAGAGGAGTGATTAAAAAAGTTCTGAGGTAGGTAGGTACTAGGTAGGTACCTACCTAAGTAACTAAATTTCATAAAAATCCTTGGTTTCATTTCCAAGTTTCAGGTAATACTTAGTTAGGTACCTAATACACCTAAGAAAACCTAACTAGGTAAGTACGTAGGTATAGGTAGGTTACTTATTACTTATACCTACTTACTTATTTATTTTTCGTACAAGAATTGCTCGTTTAAAGGTACCTAGGTGTTAGTTACGTACCTAGTGTACCTATCTAGGTATACCCTACATTTCATAAAATCTGACGTCATCCTTTAGGTACTTATTCATAACAATATTCGTAACTATTGGAATTTCATAGTAATATTTTTATGCCGGTTGATAAATAATTCAAACAGCTCACTACGGTCACGTACCTACCTACCTACCTACAAAACGATTATGGAGGCATTCCTTCCAGTTCCGTGTTCCCGTGGCGATATGAAGCAGTGGGTCAGCAGCACGTGCTAGGATGCCCCTGATGCAAGTGCCTCGCTCAAAACGTTTAGCATAGATTAATTGAGCACAATGCAGGTCGTGCATATAAAATTTTCCACTGGTTCAATCCCCGTTGGTTGATGGGGATTTTCAACGGGGATTAGTGGAACTCAAAAAAATATAAGAAGAGTGCTTTCTGCGTGATGTAGGTAACTATTTGTGTTTATATAACTCTGAAGATCCTCATCACATTTTCTTAAAATTGTATTGGATTGGAACACCATGTGTGTTGGTGCGTATTTGAAGCTAAAAGTTTAGTGATGAAAACGCTCCTATTAACCTTTTCCACAAGGAGGAAGTGAAGTAAAGCTTGTACTGCATATTATTTCACGTAGGTGCTACTCAGCTAATAGGTACTTAGATTTATTTTCAGTTTGAAGAGATATTATGTTTTATGGAAGTTGTAAATGAACATAGGTAGATGCTTCAAAGCTGACGTCACCAGAAAAGGATTTGAGCGTGACTCAGAATTCGCTAAAGTCCAGTCTGGCAGCAACAGAAAAAATTTCTATAGAGGTAGGTACCTTACCTACGTGTGACGTGTGAGTGAAGTTTGCACATCAGTTTATTAATACCTACACACGATTGTTTAAAGACTTGCAATAAACATAATATATAAAGTTGAACAATCGTTTTCTAGAAACTGGCCGCGGTTCATGATTAAGACCTAATGAATAAGGTGACTGATGAGAATTTCAATGAGTTTGTAGATGGGTCGTGACTCGTGCTGATAACGATGTGTCTAGGCGCAGCCTTTCATTGTTATTCTAATGTGTTATCCAATTTGTGTTTGAAGACAAAGGAAGTGGTTTCTTCTAAGACCTGTGCTGTTGTCCTGCTTTAGCTTAATGAAGAGAAAACGGTCAATTTGAGTCATTGAAAGATCTACATCTTAAATTTTAATTCACTTGGAGCGGTTGTTCAAATACCAAATGTAAATATTTGTCCTCATTATGGTATTAATTCAATTAAACAAAACGTTTCCTTTCCTGATTGTGGCTGTTAAATACAAAATATTAATTAAGTACAAAAACCTTCATATTGAAAGAACTTCTACAGGTTAGTCGTAGGTGTTAATGAAAAAACCTACTTACCTAATTAATTTTATGCAAGTACATTCATGTAATATAATACATTTTTCCTCTGCTCATTATGATTATTATGGACAACAAATTAACACCAGATGTTAAAGAAGGTCATTGTGAGATTGCGAATATCAATAGTCGTTTAATTATCAAAGCGTTCGTTCACAGCTAATCTCTGCTCGTCCATATCCATACACGGGTCAGCAACAAAAAACGGTTGAAGCCATAAATAACTATGATTCAATGTCAACGTATTGAGGCATAGCCAGCATTACGTCAGATGATCAGGCTCTGAAAACACGAGGAAGTTTCGTTTATCGCAAGTCTATTGAATTGTCGTCGTACGGTTTATCCGTTCCAACAGAAACTAGGCGTTCTAGACTATCTCAGAACCTGTTTAATATGGCACAGACGATTAAATGTTTATTACATATCAATCCGAAGTTGTTATTGGTGGGAATGAAATGGCACTTAGAACAGTCTAAAGGGGGCTTATGAACCGAGTGTCATTTTTCTAAGGTAAACTTTATAAAAAACGGCCTGCCTCGCATAGACTCGACCACAAAGGCTCAGCGCAATGGAGTCAGGAATGGGGTCAGAACGAGGTCATCTCAGCACGGTCAATGCAACTCAACGAGTTATGGATATTATGTACTCGAAAACGTGGATGATTTTTACCTGTTGCAACTCACGTGTACCTATACCTACCTACCTAGTACCTACAATAATGTTGAATCAATACTGCCATGTTTGGTTAATCACATTCCTTATTTAATATTGATATTAGAACCCTGGTTTTTATCTTAAGTAGTTCGTAACGAGGTAGAGACATGTTTTTTTTAATGTTTGAATATTATGAAGACCAATGGAAGAAAATGGAAACAAGATTATAACATTGCCAGATTCTTAACTAGTAAATGAGTCTAATGATCCAAAGAGTGAAAGAAAGCACAACAGCCGCTCTTTGACACGGAAAGGTAACACAATAACCATAAGGCAGGCTGAGTAGCTGCTAATTACACCTTCAGGGTCTTCTCATTTAGGACAATATTTAAGTCAGGAATTAGTCGTAGAGTTGTCAGTTGTCACCAATGGTAGAGACTGCTGAACAATAGAACAATAACATTAGGACGTAGATATCGTATTACAAACTAGGCCACACAGGTGGTAAGGCAAGGTTCGAATTTCATAAATTCAGCTAGTTTACTTGCCTCAGTAATAAACTAGTGAAGTTAAAATTCATTCCTTAAATAGAAAGAATGTTTAATTTTATACGACGAAACGGTAAAAAGAAATTTGGTCACACGTCAATCTCGAACATATGGCTGAGTTTTGAAAGTAGCCTGTATTTAAGCCATATAAATGAATCCTGCGTAAAGGCCATACCTTATAAGGTGAGGTCTGGTCTTGTAAGAGAACCGAGCCTTATATGAGTCACAGTCTGGTATTAGTTTAAAATATATTTCAAGCCGATTGAACATCTGTAGTTTGTCATTGGCAATACTTTAGACATAACAGACCATGACTAATTTAAGAGCAATCATTGTCTTTCCAAGAATTTGACCTGAATTACCTTAGCAAAACATCGAAATTCCAACAAGTTATTGAAGATAATTTAAGTTTAAGCGAATAATATCTACTAGAAATGATACCATACGAAAGTGACACGCATATTATTCCTTTTGACGCACATCCCAAAAACCATCTTCAACTGATATGTTTTATGTTTATACAAAGTGCATCGTCCTCGTAAAGGCGCGACCTGCATGCACATCGAGTTATAAAAAATATCGAAGAACCGGTTGTAAAAGCTCCAATGACTGATTCTCCTTGACCCACTTCCAGGAAACAGCTCGCTGCAGGAAGGAAATTCTCCTGATTACCTGCTTTAAAAACTGTTGTTTTTACAATCTTAACTATTTTTTTATCATATTGATGCATACGGCATACCATATAGTACCAAATAGACGAAAGTACCTAGAATGCTGTACCTACTTACCTATACTTGCCTATACCTACCATTAGTGCACTGGTTATTGCAGTGTAAGAGCTAGAAATAGTAGTTAGCTTTCAAATGTTATAAATACCCTAACTAGAAGAATCTATGGGAAAACAACGAAGGATGTGAGCTTTCAGAAAAAGCAGATTTGAAATATCGTAAATTCCTCTATACGTAGAAATGCCTTTTAGAAAACATTTGCCAATAAGTAATATCATCAGAAGAAATGTAATAACGAATTGTTTTTAGTCAAAAAAAAATCCAATGCTTGCAAATCCAATGCACTAAGTCCCTCCACCTTGTCTTGTGTCAGCCAATAGACCTGTAACTAGGAATGGAGAGTCGCCTAGTCTTAGTGCTAAATTAGGTTTAATCATAAAGGGATAGACATAATACCTAACTAAGGTAGGTTGGTTGGTTGGTAGGTAAGGTATACATTCATAATTATATTTGATTGATCATTAGAAACATAGGTCTCTTTGTCATTGTAGTGTGTATAATTAAATCCCCTAATGATTGGTTTATTGTGAAATCATAGTTATTTAGAGCCGTTACGCAAACGGTTATCACTTGTCACAGTAACTAATTAATTAACATGACCCACTCATGAGTATGTTCAGCAAAACAAATATTGTTTCAGCTTCCAATGACGCAAAGTAGTCTATTACTTATTTTGATAGTTTCCTAAATCTATAGAGGTACCTAGGTAGGTGCCTACTTTCTTAATTGTCAATTAATTCTTCTTTCTTTTTATTTTACGTAGGTAGGTACCTAAGTTCTGTTATTTATATCTCCGTTCTTTATAATTATATTATACCTACCTATTTCGTAGGTAAGATATAAGAAGCTACCTAATAGATGGTTGTTGACTCTATTTGACTTTATTTTTAAGACAAGGTGATTGCTAGTCGAGTCGCACCTATGCCATTATCATATTTGCACATTTTAATTTGAGTTAGTGATTCATCTCCATCCTTGAGTCTTTCGCAAACAAACGTGATGCGTTTCAGTCAGACACGCTTCTTGGATTTAAAATTGCTAACCTACGGATTTCAATGGTCTTTCTTAAACTTTTCCAGTAAAATTTTTTTTTTAGAGATAGATAGGTAGGATAAAGGACATGGAATAGTATCCCCAGCCAGACCACTAAAATAAGGTTATGACTCCATAGAAAAATTAATACATTTTCCAGGAAAAATAAAATTGGTAACTTGTCTTGGCGCAAATTAGTAAATGGCTAAGTAAGGTAAGTAAGGTACCTACCTATACCTACCTACTGCCTACGTATAGGTATGTAGGTACCTAGTAGGTACCTATAGTAAGTATATAGCGTAACTTTTGAACGGACTCGCGTTTTTTGGGCAGCCGAACCTGTTTGGGGCCATTTTAAGATACACCTGGCGTTTGTCTTGTACCTACCTACCTAGCAAAATTATAATATGGGGATATCTTTTCATCCTTCTAATAGGTAGGTAGGCTGTACTACTCTACTCATGCATGCCTATCAATGATAAAATAATAAAGTACTGAATCACATAGTCACTAGAGATAGGTAGGATACTACCTAAATACTGAACCTACACTAGGCTATAGCTATATAATAGGTACCTATAGGCACAGATAAAATAATACTAGGTAGGTATATTATTTTATCTGTGGTAAAGGTACACTAGTAGGTAGGTTCCTATTTACTTATGAATGTTTCCTAGAACCTTGTTAAGGGCACTGGTAGGAACCTTAGCGTCTTACTTACCTATAAACGTGTGTTTATTAATAAGTTCCATAATTGACTTAACTTTTGTCAACATAGGTACTTCGACCTACCCTCATTACATTACTCGTCCTTATGATTTGTCTGGCGCCAAACCCATCTGAAAATGTAGGTCATGGCTTTGACCCTCGTAGCACAATTCTGGACCACAGCCTCTGGATCGATAGTCCACGACCTATTTCTACAACCACTCCCACTTTACTCTTTGATATAAAACAAACCTAGGTAAACCTATGACCTGGCTAATTCTACCGGTAACTTGAATGCACGACATGGGTCTAACTTACCTTTCTCTGAGCTTCAGCGGCAAATCCGGATTTAGCAGCACGATTGTTGGCCATTGCGAATAATATAACTATCTAAACACTAAAATAAATTAATTACAGGCTCGGGTTAGCCGTGAAGTCACTGTGTACTGAATGTAAACACGCGGGATGAACGCGACCGATTCACACGGTGAGCGATGTGTGAGTGTGTGCTTGCTTGGCTTGAATGACATCATGCAGCGACGCGACAGCCTGGCGGTAGGGGTGCGCAGCACAACTTGTCGAGGTTTTAAGTGCAGTGTGCACTGTGCTTTGGATGAAGTAATAACCTAGATAGGTGGTAGTACCTAGGTACATTAGGCCTATGTAGGTACCTACCTAGGTACCTATAAAAGTAAAATATACGTCATCTTTATCCTCGTGTCCTCACTTTTAGGAGGTACCTAGGTAGGTAGGTATTCCACTTAACGAGGTCAGCACACCAAGGCTACCTACCTACTTACTATGTAGGTACTTACTAAGTTTTGGAAGTACCTACCTAGTTACCTACACGTAATTGTACCTAACATAATTCATCGACACGATACAATCGACATCGTACCTATATCGATAAAGCCATCGTCCCTCACTAAAGTTCGAAATGTAAAACGAAAACCAAGTATGGAATACAATGAGAGGGAATGGGTTGGCAACAAACAACGTGTTTCTCTTTTCGGCGTCTCGACGTTATGGCGGTAAAAGCAAGTCACCATGCCAAGTGATCCGACCGAAGCAAAGGTGGAGTGTGGAGGCTCGATTGAATGGGATTTGAATAAGAATGCACAGAATGCACTCAAGCAAGATCTAGGCACATTATGTAGGTACCTACCTACCTACAGTCTAGCGTTTGTTGTTGCTACCTTCTAGGTTTTAACTTTATAGGTTTAAAACCTGGATCTTATATTTTATTGTACCTATTTAGACAAGACAGAGTCTTTTTGTTACTTACGAAATTTTATTCAGGTTAATGTAGGTACCTACCTACTACAGGTTTTAAAGTGTTGAGCCACGATGTAGGTAGGTACCTACCTAGGTAGGTACCTACTAATAATCTTTGTCCTTAAATGTTTAATTTCTATACTTACAAGATAGGATAGCGAAGGCACCTAGGTAGAATAGGTACCTATTTACCTAAGTCAAATAAAAACAACATGATTCAATTTAGTTTCTTAGGTATTTAAGTACCTAATTTACAATTTTATAAATAAGTATGTATACTTAATTATGGTGGTGTTATCACATCACCAAATTCTTATTATTGGCATTTCACTGATTCAATTGACTTGCGGAACTCTAAAATACAAATAATTCGGTATCTAACATAATTGTTAAAAGCGCCATCTAATGCATAAACCTCGAATGAATGTGGCACTGAACTGGACTGACTACTACTGACTGACTGGAATAATTTGTAACTCTGTAAAATCGTAGGCAACAGCTTTACATTCTAGTTCAACAAATGTATGCTAGATGGCGTAAATTTTGATTTGTACATGAAGGAAAAAGTTTCGTTGGTTTCGTTATACATATATAAGGTTAACATGAATTTATCAATGGCCATTAAAAACTAGAATTAAAAACATGTTAAAAAATCATTACGGTCCACACCACATCTGTCAAATAAACTTCAAATTATTATCAAATCAAAATTATTCAAGTTCATCGTCAATTTTTTACAAAATGTTTCAATAAAATACAAAAATAGTAATGAATTAAATAGTAAGAAATGAATTAGAAACTGAAGAAAAAAGTAAAAAGACGGGCATAATAAGAGAGTGGTCTAGCTTGCAAACTCGAAGTCGATCGAGAGATCTTCAGCAATGGATCACCAAGGTAGAAGAGGCAGACGTGGAAGGGGCCACTCTCGAACTAATAATGTACCATTCGGGTGTCGTTCGTACATTCCTATAAGCCACTGCAGGCCGTGGTCATTCCTTGGTGGCCTGTACAGTTTTTTCATTATGTCAAGTCTCATGGCACTGATATATTTGATGCTGGAGTATCATTGCAACACTTGCTCTGGCAAATGTGATCTGAACAGCATTACTAAAAATATTGATGATATTGCTGTAAGTAACAATAGAAAATCTTATTGCCAACCTAATTTTATAGCCTTCAGCCACATCCAACGCTAACATGCATTTTATCCGAGTGACTGTCTATGATACGTAACTAAACTGTAACACTTATGTGTCTATTAGGTATTATTTGTTAGTTTAGTATCCTATTGTACTTTCTACTAAATATTATAGACGTGAAAGTTTGTATGATGTATTTAGGTATTGTTTAGTAATCTTTCGCACAAAAACTACCCACTAAAACGACGAATTTGGCCCAAACCAGAAGGTAATGTAGGCACATAGTTGATGACCTGGAATAACTCTATTTATCTGGATTAGTAGGTACAACGATATTGAGGCCTTGGGCGGTAGCTAGTTTTATTATAAATGCATACTTGTTTCCAGAAAAACCTATCCTTAATCAAAGAAAGTTATCACGACCTCGAACTGAAGATATCGAAATTCTCCCAAGAACTCCCTAAAATTGAAGGCCAGATCGACATCTTAGAAGCATTCGCCAACACCATAGAGGGCAGAGATTTTGGATGGAATCCAAGAACACATTTGACCTTACCCAACGTCGATGTTTATCTCAACAAATTTGAACAGGGCAAGAATACCAGTCGAAAATGCTCACGACATTTGCCGAAGATTGAATAGATAAGAATAACAAATCAGTGGCTCGTAATGAGTCTGGTCTGGTGTGTATAAGGAAAACAGCAATAAATAATTGAATTTGAGACTGTTTTTGATTGATGAACTAGCAGATGTTGCTTCAGGGGTGTCAATAACTTTTCAGATTAAAACATCTCCGGGTTTTAGGTCTAGGTATTGTAATAGGTACGTCCTACCTACCTACCCTAATTCATTATTGTTAGCTTGTGTTAAGCGCATACAGTTTTCGATACGCAACGCAAAGTTAGTTGATGCACGGCCGGATTCGCTTCCACAACTTTCGGATCGAAAGTCGAGGAATTAACCACTTAGCCAACACGAATTTAAAAATTAATAAGTGAAAATCAGTTTTAAAATGATCAATCATAACTTTATTCGCCATAATTTTACGTTCAAAGGTAGCAATTTAGTATTTCCAATTAGCGTACTGTTGGGCTTGACAGTGATCGAAGTCTCTATAGCATTTATGTTTTTCACACGCAGTACGTTCGTGCCTACAGCTTTTTTTGAATTCATCCTGATGACCTACTCCCGTAGATTTCTGTGGGTATCTTGTAATCGTCGTTGCGTTTTTCGCTGGGCCATTATGTTTTATAGCCTCAAGTTCTTTGTTCACCATACGAATATGTTTGTCTGTGGTTTTGTTAACTTTCTTTGCATTTTCTGTATTTTGAGCTAGTAATATAGTTTTTATCTGAAGATCGTGAAGTCTTCTTCTGTCTAATTTATAGATAGGTTTTGCGTTGCAAGCATGATCGGGTACTATGCTTTTGAATCGGTTTGGGAAATGTTTTTGTTCTGTAATTTCCACCAGTCCCTTCACTTCTTTGTGAAGGTTGTCGTACGCTGTTCCAATATTAGCCAGCGTTACCTGAAATTAACGTTCGTTAACGATTTGTTAGTACCAAACTTTGATCAATAAAATGATTTATCAAAAAATCAACAGATAATCTAACTAAACACAACAGATAGATAAGAAAATGAGACGAAAGCAAATTTTTTTCTTAATTTTAAGCATGTTAAGGTAAAATGTGTTGGACTTACTTTCAAAGAATGTAAACTGGTTTTCATTTGAGTCAGCTCAGATTGAATGATGAATCTTTCCCAGAAATTGACGCTGAGGTGTCCGACCAAAGCCAACAGCCCGATAAAAACCACAGCTTCAGCTAAAATAGATTTGATTGATCTCTGTCGAGGCATTGTATTTGAAGATCTTCTTTGGTTACATTTCACTACAGAATTTTATTTGCTTTTTTGCCATTTTAGCTTTCCAAGAAATATGTATCGATCTTAGATATCAATTCCAAAGAGAATGGAAAGATCGATTCTCTCTTTGACTTTTTATTTGACAGAAATGTAAAAAGACGTTTGTAAGTATTTCAAATAGTTTCGATTTAAGTACTTAATTGAAACTGTTTATTATTTTTACTTCTCGTTGGCTTAATTTTATAAGTATAAACCTCAGATTAAAATATTTCATCTGAGGTTTACTGGACTAATAAGTAGATTTGTAATGTAAAAATAATAGAAAAGGAAAAGAAAATGCCATTTTGCCTCTACTTAGGCTAACTTCCACAAAATAGATGTTTATGAGCGAAATGAGTCAGCCATGAAGATTTTTGCCTTCGTTTATTCCATTCCATAATATTCTTTGAATATTAGCCTGAAAGCCTTGTTTTATTATACGTTAGATGGCTGGCACGCATTCTCATGGAACGAACCACATTCACGAATAAGCCAGAATGAAAACCGTAGAGGCCTACGGCGTAGCATCGTAGCTATTACAAAACAAAGAAAATTTTCGACATTGTTTATTTGATTTTTATAGCACCAATAAAGCACACTTTGAAAAACAGATTCAGTTAACACTGATTTCGGATTGGCTGCTTGAATCATTTGATTTGTTGGCATCAAACGAGTCCGTGTAAAGATACGACATTATGGTGACTTCCTGTGAAAAAAATATATTAGGTACATTACTCATTAGTAAATGTGGACAAAGAGAATAGGGGCTTTTTATCCTGCAGTGGAGCGAACTGGACAAAAACGTATTTACACAATATTTTGTTCCAGGTCATAAATAAAAAAATATAATATATACATACAGTTTATAGTTACCACAACACAAACATTATTTTTCTCAACTTGGCACGAGATGACGAAGAGTGGAATATCCAAGGATATTTAATTATTGATAAAATATGAAATTTTTGGAAATTTCTACAAGTAAAGGTAAAGCATTGAAAACTCTACCTTATGTGAGGTGTTCTTCTTAGGGAAGAATATTCTTCGGAAGAAGCCGATTTTCTCGACCTGCACGGGCTCGGAGCGAGTGGTTCGTATGCACCCGCTCGTGCACGCCGAGTGGTCTTTCTGATTGTTCAGCTGAAACACAAAGATTCCTTATAGTTAGAACCCAGGCTTTTACTAGACGAGATCTCTGAGATAGTTTAGGTGTTGGTCAAGCCAATTCTATCTCAATAATATCCCAGGGACTTTAGTGTCATGAAAAATTCTCATGGTCGTTTGTCTCTTATGCATGATCCTAGATCAGACTCTGGGTAAATTGATGAAACCCACCGTTATTTATCAATCTCAGTAGAATCGCAGAATAAAAATTAAATATTTTTGAGTTTTTTCGTATTTACCGTCTCTGTAGTGCCGTCCTGCATGGAGCAGTGAAGACAGCATATTTCATCTGCTACAGTCAAGCAAGCAACTTCTGCTTTACTTACTTCCCTCTGAAACCAAGAGATTCGTAATAATTATCGTCCTGACATAATAGTTACGTAGTAAGTAGTAGAAGTTTGATGCGTCAGCTGTTTTAAACATTATATTTTGTGAAAAGTACAGTAGAGACGTGAAATTATGAGCACAGTGCAATGAGCACCGATACTGCGTAAAAGTGTATTAATTATTCAGCTCTCAAGTTCCTTAATACTTACTTAATTAGATATAAGTAAAGATTTTTGATGACGACAATTATATACCTATATTCCTTTTTAAATACCACAGGTCAACATCGTCAAAACACCATAATATACCCACAACAGACTCGTTTACTAGGTGCATACCGTCATCATAGTTATTACTTTCTTCATTGCTTTCAGCTCATTTGTCCTGTGTATCTTCTGTGACAAATCAGGCAGCACGAAGCTTAGTATAACAATTAGGAATACGGTCAGGATAGCCACGTGGCTCCCGTTCATGGTGGAATATGCTGTCCAGAAGTAATTGGCAGCCGTAGCGGTGAGACGAGGAAGGTCTGTCTCGTTGACGCCTTGTGAAGGCATGGGCCGGCGGTTTTGTTGGGTATACATGCCTAGAAAATAAGCTTAGGTATAATAATAGCTGGCAGCGCTCGTGGTGAAATTTGCTAAGGCCACGATCGCACCGCAATGACACGCTTATGAGGTTAGCTGATCGCCTAAGTACAATGAAACTGTTTGAGAGCGGTTTCAGACTAGCGTATTTTTTTGCGCGTATACGGTCGTTTCAGCATACGCGCTTATACGCGCGCTACATTACGCGCTTCTAAAAACCATACTGGCGTAAACGGGCATATTTCGGCGTGTTCGCTCGAACCGGTGGTGTCGTGTCTCGGTGGCTCGCGCTTATACGAGCTTAGAAGCGCGTCAACGCTCGTACGAGTTAAGCGTGGGCCAAAAGGCGCGCCTATACGCGCCTACATGCGCTTCCAAAAACGAGCTTATACGCGCGTATAATACGCTAGTCTGAAACCGCTCTAAAGGTAGGTCCATAATGATTTAATGATGCATAATATTATTTCTTTATCGTTTGAAAGTTATCCCAGAAATCTTAATGGATTTCTTACCTGTATAGTAGTTGTGGTGCCGTTTTCCCATTTTTATATTTTTGTTTTATTATTTCACATCTTGTGCATAATTTAGACAAAATGATAAACCTTGATAAACTAAAAACTAAAATATCTGGATTCGATTGATTGTCAAAGTGGAGTGTCTGTAGAGTGACTCAGTGACAAATCACCAAAATGACAAATAAGTGACAAAAACGTCAAACAATTCACAGATAATACGAAAACTAGCTTTTACACCACGTAAGGTCAGTAGGTACTTTTGTACTGCAGACCTTACGTGCCCACCTAGTCCTTAGTATCCAGTTTAGTAACTTCATGTATTTGAAAATAAAACAAGCTTTGATTTCATTTACAATCACTAGTCAACCAACTAAACCAGTTGAAAAACATTCTCACTAATTCAGTCGCTCGCTGTACTATTTTAACTGAATTAATATAGTGGAAATAGAGGCATTGTCGTTATATTACATTGAAACTAGAAACTGAACGTTTCATCATTTATTGTCACAAAAATAAAATAAAATAAAACAAATAGTACATAAAAAAGCAATCGATGCGTCCCACGTTAACGAATACAAGTAATACGAAACTTCACATTAAATACATTAAATGGTCTTTTCATTCAGTCTCATGTTAGACATGAAACCTGGATTATGATTCTTATGAAGATAAATGAATGTGGAAATTAAAAACTTCTGAACTATACAAAGCGACATCATCAATATAACACGAAAATAAAACATGCGATAAAATCCTAAAAGTAAGTGAAACAAAATCTAATTGGGACCAGCCAGCTAAAGGCTCAAGCGCTATAGTTAACTCAGATATTCAATTTTCATGACCACAAAACAGAGCAGGCGATAATCAGCCTAAGAGCCCAAGCGTGTCTTGATAATACTATTCAGCGGGTTCTACTATTCAGATATTAGATTTACTATCGTCACAACACATAGAGCAACAGGAGGTACGCTTCAGCACCTTGACACAGTTCCGAGGAGGTGGCAAGTGTTCTGAAACAAAAAACAATTGAGGCAAATGTCGGCGACGCCGCTTTTCTTCAAGAGAACAAAAGAAAACTCGAGATGCCAAAGAACGTAACGCAGAAGTAGGATTTTGGAGTGGCTCGCTTTGCTAAAAGTAGCGTGAAGGTAAAATACCTAGCTTTGTTTGCAGTGTTTGTCAAAATTTCAGCCAAGTGTTTGCTTATTGCTTTAAATTATAATATGCATAATAAGTAAGTACACGGCCACATATTCTCAAGAAAACCAACTTTGCTTAAATCAACTCAGCCACGGAATGTTGGTAATCACCTCGGTTTGAAAATCTTGATAGATCTTATTCGGGACAACATATCGTCCTAGTCATTTGAGCTCATTAAGTAGAGCTTGATGTCGTTTTTTATTTTTTGTAGAAATCTATCTTAACTAAGTACCTATTGAATACCATTTCATATTAAATATGAAATAGTATTAAATAATAAATAAATAACAAATTTAAAATATAATAAAAAATAAAAATAACAAATTTTGTAACTCACGTTTTGGTAAACACGTAGGTAAACTAGGGATGGATATCCTGAAAAAAAAATATTCGTAATTTTGAATCCTGAAATCCTTGTCATTCTTAATTCTGATTTTTTTATTAATAGGTGATCAGAAAATCTGTCAACGACTTAGTTTTTTATCTTTTGAAGAAAACGCTGAATACTGATTAATAAGTCAGCTTTTGTGGTAGTAATCGAGTCATTCGTCTCTGGCTAAGTAATATTCGTCATTAGGCATTTCGTGAATACATAGTTTATCTGCAACATTACTTAGATTGAATCCAAATAAATGTAGGTTCATTGTTAGAGAATAATAAATGTTAAGCCAAATTACCAATTATTTAAGTTAGTGCCTCAATATTGCGGTAAACTGTAATGATCTTATGTTTGTACCCAGGTACATTTCACCATTAGTATAAAGAACCAAATGTGGCCATTAGACATTACCTTCTATAACCACGTCTTTCTTGTAGATGTGGCCGGTTAAGAGGATGGTTCAAGCGCTGGGCAAGCCTATTCCATCTCAACAGTGTCCGGCATTTACAATGTTAAATATTATAGGCAAAAATTGCCTCCTGACTTAGTAGTACAAATCATCTAGTAAAGTTGACTGCGTTATGGCCATTTTCAAGATCTTTACGAGTTCTTATAGACTGATATAAAGCCTTTAAAAATAGTAGGTACTGATGTTCTCGAATCCGTAGCATGTTCTTCGCAGAAGGGTGTCTTAAGGTAACGTGATGAATACCCGTATATAATTTATAAAATGTGTTCTAGACCTTTCTTCTAGGTCCGCTGAAGATGTTCACTTTATTACAAAAATTATATATATTATATTGTGTCCAACTCACCTGGACGGTGAGCAACTTTGTTGGATTCGTGGCTTTAGTTCACAATTCTGGAAAAGTTTTATTTTTCATATTAAACATTAAATTTTTACATAAATAAATCTGATACCTTTTTTTTACATTATCACAATTCAAAAATATTTTCCTTTTCTTTATTATGTGTAACAGTGTCTAGCTAACCTTACTGTTCTCTAATTATAATATCCTTTGACACTTTCAAAGTCCATACTCAAGCGTGGATCGTATCTTAAGCGGTAATCAGCTACAGATTTCATAAAGAACTGTCAAAAAATCAATACTAAAACTCAGACTTATCGAGGCTTGCACACAAGGTTCTACTCAAATCTAATCTAATAAGCCCACTAGATCCCACAGCTGGGCAAAGGCTTCCCTTCGCTTTTTCCATTCGCCGCGGTGTAGGGCTTCTGTCGGCCAGCTATAAGACATACATACATACATAAAATCACGCTTCTGTCCCGTGGGGGTAGGCAGAGACCACGGATCTCCACTTGCTACGATCCTGACACACCCTTTCGCCTCATTCACTCTTATTACGTTCTTCATACATGCTCGCCGGTTTAGGGTACTTACTTAATTCTGACTTGGCCTATCTCCAAAATGTCCCCAATTTGGTTCAAATACAGAACAGCTAGAGAATAAGGTTATTAAAAGTAAATCTTACTTTGTAATTAGTATAACCAATATCTTTCAAGACCCGCTCGTCGAAGCTGGACACCGCTGGATGCACGGTGTTGGCAGACGAGCAGACGAGCTTGGGATCACAAGACAGAAGGTAGTCACTCTTGATGCTGTTCCGATTGGCACTGCCCTTGGAACAGCTGCTTGGGATACTGGTGTTACTGCGGTAACGACGGAGGTTCTGGTCGTTTGTGTCTACAGCTGGAAATCAGTAATGCTGGCCACACACGCTACGGTGCATCGGAGAGGTCGACCTGCGCTGGCGCCCTGCACAGGTACACCGGAACGTATGTGGGGAGAGGTCTTCCGGAGAGGTGTACCTAAATCTATTGTCCGATGACCTGCGCAGGATCCCTCTCCGGTAGATCTCTCCGATGCACCGCGTGTGTGGCCGGCACAAAAGATCACTAATTTGTAATCTTCCTGCAAGAAGCAGTATGGGGAGTAATTTAAATCATTCATCTCACAATCCAGCTTCTTTTGTTCCAAATAAGTATTTTTAAGATGAAGAAGATAAGATAAATTATGAACTTTACATAATTAAGTAGAAAAAATTCTAAATGCAAAACATTTGCAAGTACCAAAATGTATTTGATTATACGTGTGACTTTGACTACCCCTATACACATCTTTAAATGATGTGAAAGAATATGTCTACCGCATCTTGTGAATACAGTCGTGATCATATTTCATTTTAGTCCTATATTTTATGTGCATTATAACATGAGCTATCTCAACTTTATTTTTCTGATTTGTTGCCTAACAGCAGTAGGCAAATTTACCTGAGCTCGAAGCGGCAGATCTATCCGTTAGCACTTTGAGCATATAAACGAACATAGCCACCACAGTGGCCAATCCAACTGATATCAAGATGAGGGACTTCTTCACAAAGTCTTCGAAGGCGTCCACGAGGTCATCCATGTAACACTCCAGACTGTCGACCAGAGCTCTGTTTGTGCACATTTGGATTTTGTTCGCTTTTTTATTATTTAAAACGTGTAGTAGATGTACCTGGTGAAATATAAAGTTTTAGAATATTTAAGAAAACCATAATAATATTTACATACATGCATTATGCCGGTTATTCACAGTTGTAAAAGCTGATATTTGCGAAAACCTTATAAAGTGGAAATTATTTGAATAATTGTATTGTTTATTTTACGGAGGAGTGACCAGAGCTTTCAGTGGTTTTAAAAAGCACTAATATGATTGTAATCTTACGAAATATTATGTTCTGATAAGCATGCGTGAAATAAATGAAATGAATTCTCAAACGAACAAAAACCTAAGACAGTTGGCCAACTAATCTTTTCATCTCTTATATCCACGATTAAGATGAATAGACCAACAAACGCCGAAAGATAAACTCCTACTTTTCTAATTCAATTACCCCGAAATAAGTTTCATAAAAGTAACTTGCGAAGGTCGCGTCAATATCTTAGGAACTTGACACTGATATCGTGATAAATGGGTTTCCTGAAATCTTCACGGTGTATCTGAGAAAAGAGCGTAGCTTCTTTCCGACAGTGAAAGACAAACAAATGTTAGTACTTTTCACACACATTGTTTAGACCCTAATAAAGTGAAGACATGATTTACTTATGCCGCAACCGCACCGTCTGCGTCGGCGTCGTCGAGGCGTTGCTATTAACAAAATTGTGGCCTTTTATGATTTCAGCACATGATATAAGTACCTACCGTTTTCAAACAATAACTTCGAAGCTAAGGCAGATAATAGGTGTAGGTACTTACTATAGAAGAAATATTGACCTCTCTAAATTATTCTAGAAGACAATAAAGAAAACTTCGACAGAAAAAGGTAAAAAGGCTCAGATAGTTTAAAAGCTCTATGAATATCGTAGTTACCTAGACAGTGCATGTTCTATGAATTATTAAAAAAGTCTACGAATATTTAACATAAATTACCAGGCGATTCTCTTCACATTTTTGAAATATTGCGAATATTTCTTGTAAACGAAAACGGGGCGCATAGTATGTTTATTTTATTTTTTTCTTGATCTCAAAAGCACATTCTTCTGACAGAACTGACACTTAACAATAGTTATTGACATTGTTTTGCTTCATTTTGTTCAGTCTATGGTTTTTTTACACTGGCTCCTAAAATATAGAATTATCTATGCTTGCTCTACGTCTCTATTATTCCGTTGATATTATTTACATTCTTTCGAAATTATTTATGCAATGCCAGCAAACAAAAATGTGAGCTTACTGAACGGAGCGCCCACCATACCCTCAGCTAATCAGTTTTTTCAGGGAGGTAGAGTGATGCTGACTACTGCTGGTCGTGATGGACAATCACAGAATGTGCTATAAATTATTGCCATCGCGGCAATCAGATTTTGCTGAATCCGAGTGATGCTGAGTTACAGGCGATTACACATTCGTGATCGCCTGTGATCATGGCCAGTGCGGAGGCCGTATTTCAATAGACAATTCGCTTTTAAAAGTCATTCTCATTCCTCAATTTAATCGGGCAACAGATGTTGGGCCGTTTTCCATAATCCGCGATAAACCGGGTCCGTCAGCGGATCCCTATGATGGATTGGCGATCCCTTCTCTGATTTATTTCAATATGAGTGGAGGTTATATACATACTGTTTTTGTCCAACGCCGTATGCGCTGATAAATCAGGATAGGTCCTGGAGCACTCTATAGTAGTCTGTGGGTCCTAGGTTTTGTGACGGTTTATTAGAGTAACAAAGTTATTGATCATTACGTATTTTATATTCGTTTTTAATTATTTGATTTCGAATCTTAAGTAGGTACTTTAACACTAGGGGAACTTAGACAAACATACCTACCTACTTGATCTATATTGGTGCCATTGGGGAATGACTGTATAAAAGATAAATAAATAATAAATAAATAACTTGGACATTTCACAGGGAATGTAATGAAAGTGAAGGGAGAGCAAAGATGTATGTCAGGATTACAGCTTGAGAATCTTGGTCTCTGCCTATCCGAGGGAAAGACGAGAAATCTGTTATTTTAAAAGGGTAATTTTAATTTTGAATAATGACCTTGTTGAACCGATTTGTTTGAGCTACGTACGTCATTTACGAGTACATGAATGATATTATCTTAAATGGGTCTCAGGCGACAAATGAATAATAGCTTTCTACTGCACTAGATTTATGCATTAGCGTGAATGGATAGGTATCCTATTCATTGCGCTTGTACTTTCCTAAGATTTTGTTAGCTAATTCGTGGATTTGTTGACATTTAGACTAATCTGCTTAGCTACTGTTTAAAATCGAATGTGGCTTACAATAAAAAATAACTACAGTTGACTGATATGATGTTGAAGTTAGAGTACAAAATAGTTTAGGGTTGCCACACACTTTTACGACTGGTTTTTACTCTTGTCGAAGGAATCAGTATGCAATCAGTTTACAGTTTTGTTCGCTTGATAAATGTGATATCATTGACCTCATGAAGGTCTTCAAATAGTATTTTAATTTCAGTTGTTATTCACCTTACAATTTCTGTGACCATTTCCCTAACTTTATGGTAAAGTTAAAATTTAAGAAAAATATTGGCATTAGTGAAGAAATATCTAAAAGAAACATGCTTTTCATGTGTACCTTCCTTCTGTTATTGTGTTCGTCTGTGCTGTGTGTTCTCTGAAATAAAGATAATCTTATTCTTATTCTTATCTTATTCTTTTCAATAAGATAATTAAAAGCTATTTTTAGAGTAAAGTTGAGCCAAATTCTATAGTTTTCCTATAACAACCCTAAACTGACAAAGCCAACTCGAACCGAAGTGTGTATCCAAAGTAATTTAATCGCCATAATTCACTGCAAACTGTGACCATCCATCTCGTCTTGAACAAAATCGTCGGTACACCCCGAGTCATCAATCACGAAGTCAGAGCTTATAAATAATATTACCCACAATATGTTACTGTCTCGTTGTATCGTTTTAGGCGGTTTTTGCTTTTTTACTCTCAACGAAAAAGATAGGTGTTATAAGTTTTAACAGTCTGTGACTATGGGAAGACCTTGACACCCTGTCGCTGTCTCCTGTCTCGGTCTCCGGTCGTAGTCGCGAGCTACTGTTCGATTCTCGACGACTTTCAAAACATGACGCGGTAAGAGATTGCACGTTATCTAGCTTTTGTTTTCTGAAATCCATAGCATTTTTCAAAATATCCGCGCAGTGACGTGCCACGTCGAGACATGTTTATTTGGAGATTAAATACACGAAATGTAGTATTATACGTTTCTTCAGAAAACAGCTGATAATTTTATCCTGAATCGTGAGACAACAGCCGTCTGGAAGTTGTCAATACGTCACAATGATTTCGCCTTTTCATCTAATAAACAAACCTCGCATCTTTATTCCACATTCGATTATTCTTTGTGTCGCTTCGTTTGTTGGAATAATGTCACATTACATTTTGCAGATATTATAGAGCTCGTGAAACGTCCTTTGTTCTTCGACTTTTTTCTTCCTCTAAAGTTTTTATCTATCAAGTGAAAATGTAAACCTCTTTAGACAAATTAGGATACAACTGGATAGGTACATATCTTGACATACCACTGGCTACCCACTGGCTACCATCTTCAAAGCTTTTAAAATATGTAAATGAAAATGTCTACCGCATTTGGGGTAACAGTCATGATCGTATTTTATTACAGTGATTAAGTTCGCTCTCAATAATTTGCACAGCACTACAAAGTATCAAATAAATTGGTTCCATCTCAGCTAGCCGACTTAGCTACAACTTTAACAAGCCAAGTTACTGCAGAACTTCAGGTAACTTCCACAATTTAGTTTAGCCACATTCAGCTTGCTTCGGATTCGCGAACAAACATTTTAATAGAAAACTAGAGGAATATTATTCCTGCCAAGTTATTTTGTTACGAGATGGGGAATTTCATACAAAATGCAATTAAGTTGCACTTTTTGAAGTTACAAGTATCCACAAGAATTTGAGCAATATTTTTAAAACAAAGAGCTAAAGGTTAAGCGAAGAACAGTCGTTTTTAGAAAAACTTTAAGAACGACATAGACTCACGACTATATCCCATAGTAGCAAGTAGCGAAAATCAAATCACTTCGTTTACCTAGAAGTTTTTTATTATTTGTAATTTCTGCAAGTGGCGGGTATGATCCCTGCCGTGAGACAAACGTTTGTATGAATTACAAATATTTGAATGGAGTCTGGCCCCCTTATGCATATTGAACCGGTAAACCTATATTAAACCGATATTTAATCTGGTAACTTAAACATTAAATTAGTTTTATTAAGGGATTTTTTTGTTAATTACCAGTAAATCCGCCAATATTTGTAGCCAAATACCTCTTCTCCAAAACAAAACATTCAGTTTGATGTGTACATATTTGTAAATCTTTGTAACGGTGGTCGGTGTCACAATAACCACGGCCTTTCAAAACAATATTGAATCAGTTGCAGACGAGTTCTTCCTCAGTGTAAACCATTGAAATGTTATTGTGCCATTGGTTTTTCTTAGTATCTACTTTTTGGCCATATTACGTTATCATTCGGGGCATCGGTGAATATTTATTGATTAGTCAGATAATGTTGTAGATTACAGTGTGTTCTTGTGTAAACGCGCGTGGAAAGTTTTGTAATTGTGGAAATACCTCGGAGGGTCCATCGGAAGATGACAAGCTGTATACTGGCATATAGGTACAAACCTTGTTACCATTGGGCCTTGCAACATAAATTACGCTCCACATTGTTACAGCTAATTTTTTTTTAGGTAAACTTTTGAATATCGGATACAAACTAGACAAAAATGAGATCCATACCTATAAAATTCGTTTTATCATTTTGTTGGCGTGGTGTGATCTTAATAATTGTTCTATGGCTTTTATTAGTATGCCATAAGCGATTGCAAACAATAAAAGTGGAAAAATCACCAGGAATAATTTACATGCTCCAATGGACTCCATCAACAACAGAGCCTTTCTTGTTTATGGGAATAGGCGTTGAGACATTTCAGAAAAGAAAATGTTCTATCAAAAACTGCTTCGTCACTGATAACAGAATGCTTTTGGGTGACGTCAGCAACTTCGATGTCGTTCTTTTTCATGGAAAGGAAATCATCCAAGCGAATATTACAGATATGCCAACGGAACGCAGTTTTGAACAAATCTACGTGTTCTCAAGCACGGAATCAGCAGGCTACTACCCCGTCCCTCCAAACAAATACGAAGGCTACTTTAATCTGACTTGGACTTATAAATTAGACTCCGATATCTACTTCGAATACTTCGCGATTAAGGACAGACACGGTGAAATAATCGGTCCGGGTGAAAACATCTAATGGCTTAGTAAAAAAAGAATGGATCCTATTGATAATTCTATTAGGAAGAAGATTTCTAGTAAAAAGAAAGCTGCAGCTTGGTTCGTATCGAATTGTGAGACACCAAGTAAAAGAGACAAATTAGTTAAACAGATACAACGTGAATTGCTACATAATGGCATGTCAGTTGACGTTTTCGGACGCGTGGAGACTTGAAGTGCCCTCGAAGTTCAATGTATATACAATTGCCTAAAGTTTTTACAGACTGATTACTACTTCTATTTTGCATTTGAGAATTCATTCGCTGAAGATCATGTTACTGAAAAACTGTTGTATGCGTTAAATCACTACACTGTGCCTGTGGTTTTCGGAAGCGCTAACTATACAAGGTAACGGCCATATCATTATTTTAGCCTATTTTCTTTCACTGTTAAGTATATAGACTTTCTCTTTATCACGCCACTCTCTTCACTCCCTAGCAAATCTTTACAACTGGTTCCTAACCACAAGGTAACAACATTATATTTTATTTAGCCAGCCCATTCAGCCCATTAAGATGAGAGAGAAGGTATAAAACTCTAGGTAGATTAACTAAATGTAGATGCCTAGTTCATTCTATTGCTTGAAAATTATAGAGTCAAGTTGAAAAGAAGCAGTTCACAAATTCTTTAAGACCTTTCTGACATTTTAGATCCTCTGAAGATATCCATACCCCCTTGATTACATCAATTTATCATTTTTATTCAGGTTTATGCCAGACGGAGCATACTTGGATGCAACAAAACTGGCCCCTCAAGAGCTCGTGAGGCAGATGCTAGAAATCATCAGTATGCCGCCAAAATACCACGATTTCTTCAAATGGCATAACCACTATTCCTACCACGATGTTGAGGAGTCTCCGGACTTTGACCCGTTCTGCAAACTATGCGAATATATTAACACAATGAAAATCGAAAATAAAACTCGCGTGGTAGATCCTTTTAAAAGTTGGTGGAATCGTCATGCTGAAAACTGGATACGCTATTACAATATGTACTTAATTCATTTCAGGTAAGTTAAGTACCTCCCCAGTTTAAGTTAAAATTATAAAAACCTATTAAAAATCCTTTCATATTTAAACGGCTTCGAACAATTTTTTTTTGAAACATGGCAAGAACACTCGCTTCTATCAAAAAAGTAATAGTCATTATTGCTTCAGACACAGATGCACACTATAAAAAAAAATAAAAAAAAATGTTTATTTCTTAGGACCTCAAAGATCAGTTCCATCACAACTCCCTACACCAGGGAAAGAATCAGGCAAGAACTATATTATAAACTTACAACACCTGGGGCTGATGTTTTACTTCACCGTTTAGAGCCATTGATAATGTGAAATGAAAATCATGGCTTATAGAATCCACTAAATAGTAACACGAGGATAAGGACTGGTGCTTGAACATCCGCTGATTAGATAAGTATTAAGGATTCATTACACGCGCCAAGTAGAGTGGCGAGACAGTGAATTGGTACTCGGCCGAGACACTCGAGCGAGTTCACACACATTTTCCTTTCCAGTGAGTCAGTTTGGTTTCGAAGACGAGTTCCGTTAATAATTGTGCGACAAAATGAATTTAAATAAATAGCGCGAGTATCGAGTGGTGAGTGCATGCGTTTATACTTGCCGAGTGAGTGAGCGAGACAGTGCAGGGTATGCTGAAGGGAACGCGAAGGTAGGCACACGGCTGAGTAAATAAAACGTTGGCCGAGTCACTGTCTCGCCATTTACTCGGTACGTGTGATCAAGCTATTAGGTACACTTCTGATATCTTTGTTCACTTTACGCTACAGGCTCAGTGTGACTGTCCAATGTTATGTGTGTCTAGTGTATTATAAAAAGCTTTGTTTGAAGAATGTGTAACTTAGTGTTAATAATAACATAAAACTCAAATGAAATGAGAGTGACAACTAAGAAAACCATATTTTTGCTATCATTTTCATTTTCATTACTTTTTATTTATGTTATATTAGGGGCTACAAAAATAACCCCTAAAAAAGCAGTGCAATTAAGTGAAGTTGTTAAAATTAATAAATCTCAAAATGACATGAAATACATTTTGCTATGGACACCGGCAAGAAATGCTCCTTTTTCTTACATTGGCGAAGGTCAGAAAGGATTCATTGATCGAAAGTGCCCTTACACTAATTGTTTCGTCACTGGAAACAGAAATTACTTAGACGATATCACAAAATTCGATGTCGTGGCATTCCATATACCGGATGTTATTCGCATGACCAGTGACAAGCTGCCCACCAGGAGATCTCCTCATCAGAAGTACGCTGCCGCTTCCATAGAATCTTCAGACTACTACCCGGTCTGCTCAGATAAACTTGACTCTTTCTTTAACTGGACCTGGACTTTTAGATTAGAATCCGAAGTAAGATGGGGCTATATGGTGATAAGAGACGAAAACAATAATACTGTTGGTCCAAATAAAGAGATGAATTGGATAAAGTACGAAGATATGAAACCAGTGAGTGATGAATTAAAAAATGAGTTGAAATCTAAAAGTAATGCAGCGGCTTGGTATGTCTCCAACTGTCGGTCTAAAAATCAGAGAGAAGTGTTTGTAAAAAAGCTTCAGGAAGAGCTTAAGAAATACGACTTGAATGTAGACATTTATGGGAGTTGTGGACCGTTGACTTGTCCGCGATCTAAGGAAGCTGAATGCTTTGATCTTATCAAGGAGAAGTACTACTTTTACTTATCTTTCGAGAACTCATTCAGTGAGGATTATGTGACAGAAAAGCTGCTTAACGCGGTCTGGAATAATGCAGTGCCCATTGTTTTTGGTGGTGCTAATTATTCAAGGTGATATTTATTTTTAGGTTTTCATACCCAAAGGTGACTGTTGAAAAAGACTCTATTACTAAGACTCCGTGTCTATTTGTTTATCTATCATGAACCGTAGACTGTCCTAGAGCAATATTTGGAGATTTATTGTCCTAAACTGTGTCCTAATTAGGTTGCTACTCATCCTTAATGTGATTAAACCTTCCTTAAACCTTAAACCACAAGTTGGCGAACTTTTTAATTACTCTAACATCTATCAGGCCTCCTTTTACAATCCGTTTAGTGGAGGTTTATCAGTAAGTCAGGTTATCAGTTTTACGTTGTTATCAGTCAGTTAGTCACGATAAAAAATATTATGGTGTAAATTATGTCGAGATAGTGCCTAGGTCCGGTCAAGGAGTTTTAGCCCGCGCCTCCGCCAAAGTATGCAATGATCCTTTTTAATATTTACCTAGAAATTTTGGGCATCATCAAAAACAACAACACATAACAGGCCTTTCCCACATCTTTAATAAATGATTTTTATAGTATCCTGACACTGATCACTGATCACAATTTCGCCTACACTTCACAGGACACTGTAGTGCTGGGTCAATTGTTGAAATGAAAATAATAGGCTTTTCCATGCAACACCTAAACCATTCTCTCAGCTTAAGCCATATCCACAGAAATTTAAATGGTCAATACGTAGGTATGTGGTTGACTGTTTCCTCACGGTACCGTTTAGAGCTCGTGTTTTAATGTATATTTTTTTTTCTAACCGAAATATCCATTCACTTAATTGAGAATTATGTTGTGTTACTTCGATCGGATTTATCTGATGGATGGTGTGTTACTATAAACAATTTACGTCGATTGGTAAATAAAATGATGAGTATTATTGATAGGTGTAAATGCGATTGCAGTTAGTGATTCATATTCATTATTGATTTGTAGAAATATGTCAATTTTAGCATGATACGGAAGACCAGATAAACACTATCACTTGCAGCTTGCAGTGCCCATGACGCACAGTTATGCACAGAGCAAACAGGCGAGCTAGAGCGGAGAATCGGTTGATAGAAAAAATATATATATATATTTTTAATAGTGGTTAACGGATGATAAATTGGAATTTTGCAATCTGAAATCCAAAAAATATTTTGAGTTTAATCGATAGCAGATGCTTGCATGTGTTATAGAACTATCTTTATCTACCTAAAAGTTACGTTAGGTAGGTACCTATTTCCGTTCGTTCGTACGTACATAATAGGTACCTATCCAAGCTACAAAAACAAATTTATTTTATAAGTTTTTTGATAAGCACCTTGCTCAAAAAATGTTTAATAACTTCCTTCCTGTACGTTCTAGGATTAAATTTACACTGGATATGTACTAGTATTTAAGTTTATGGAATAAAGAACTTTTGAAATTGAATTGAATCGATAGCAGAATAAAGTTTTTTTTACACGATGCAAATTTCTTGACTGTTGCGTACAATTAAATTGACTGTCATCACCTTGCTTTCACTTGTTCTCACTTGCATTGTTTAATTCAACCATTTAAGTCAAATAGTGCTTTAATTTATTTGCATGCAACAGGCAAGAGTCTTGCATCGTGTAACTAGGACTTACGAGAAATTGTAATAATCCAAATATTTTAATAATTTTCTTCGTATTTCAGGTTTATACCAGACCACGCATATTTGGACGCCAGAGCACTGGGAGCCAAAGCTTTGGCTGAAAAGATGAGTCAACTCATCAAAAATCCAGACGATTACGCCGATTATTTCCGATGGAAAAACCATTATGCATATTACAGAAAAATGGACAGTGTGTATACTGACGAGTACTGTTTGTTTTGTTCAATATTGAATGACAAGAAGAAAGTGGAAGAATATTCAGTGTATAAAAACTTTAGAGAATGGTGGGACCCACATAATCGTTGTTAGTTAAGTTAACTGTCAAGGTGTACTTATATAGTTGTGTAGTACAAATTTATATCTTTCCTGTCTATTATTATTGTTTTTATGAACACCACATTTTGATACAATGTTGTAACCTTGATGAATTTTTTTTCATACTAAAAAATCATTGGTAGAAACATTTATTATGTTTTATGATGCTCTTACAATCGGCTGAAATTTTATTATACTACTACAAAATTTAGTACGACCAGCGCGATATGTGTGTGTGTAACTGTTATTTCACTCGGCCGCGAGGAACGTCATGTTTACCAAGTATCGTGTTTGAAAACCACTTTACGAAGCACTAATAAATAGACGGACGTTTCGTGTCCACTAATTCGGAAAAAAATGAAATCATATTTCGTGATAGTAAAGTTACTCTGCGTTTTATTAACACTGCTAATAATATTCTACTCTTCGATTAGAGACGTGATTAATACTAAAACGATTATTGCCACAGGAAAAGTTGTTCTAAACGCCGGTTTCTTACAACAAAGCAAAGAAAAACTAAAATACATTCTTCAATGGACATCGGATTCAAACGTGCCTTTTGTGTACATGGGTAAAGGAAGAGAAGGGTTCGTTACAAGAAACTGTCCACACTCAAACTGTTTTGTAACTTCAAACAAGAGTTATTTGGGAGACTATACAAAGTTTGATGTTATAGCTTTCGCTGGACCAGAGCTATCGAGATGGGAGATATATGGAATTCAGAAACCCAAGCGACGATCTCCGCACCAAAAATATGTTTTTGCAAGTATTGAAGCGGCTGATAACTATCCAATGTGTACCAATGCTTACGATGATTTTTTTAATTGGACATGGACATATAAGTTAGATTCCGAAGTGCATTGGGGGTATATAGTGATCCGGGATTTGCAGAACAATATCATTGGCCCTAACAAAACTATGAACTGGCTGAAACCAGATAAAATGAAACCAGTGAATGATGATTTTAAAAATAAACTGAAGAGTAAGAGAAAAGCAGCCGCGTGGTTTGTATCAAATTGCATATCACTGAGTAATAGGGAGAAGTTCGTGAATGAACTTCAGATTGAGCTTACAAGGTATCTCTGTAATGGTGCTACTTGTGGTGTTGATGTTTACGGAGACTGTGGTTCATTTCAATGCTCCAGAGATCACGAAAGAGAATGTGATAAGAATATCGAGATTTCATACTACTTTTACTTGTCATTTGAAAATTCGTTAAATGAAGATTATGTTACTGAAAAGTTGCTACGCGCTTTAAACAACAACGCCGTGCCTATTGTGTATGGAGGAGCTAATTACTCGAGGTAAGATATAAGATGACTTATTGTTTGTTGGATAATACCTTTTGTTTTTAATATAAGTATGTAGGTTAAGATTACAACTATGTGGATCATAATAACTAGTCAAAAATAAATGATGTTATAGACCGAATGTTTACTAAGCAGTGGCAATTGATATCTTACGTCTCGAACATTCTCACTCAAATACGCTAAAGAGATTAAAATGTACTTAGTATTTTTTTCTTTTCTAGGTTTTAATTTCGATTTCACAAATTATTTCACGGATGTGTAGAATAGACTGTCAGAATGGTTATAGACTACATTTTATAACGGTGGTTTCATTAGTATACCCGTGCAAAGCCGTGACGTGCTGCTAGTCAAATATAAATTATTTACAGATTCATGCCGGACGGATCATACTTGAATGCAATTGAACTAGGTGCCGTGAAACTAGCACAAAAAATGTACGAGCTGATAAACGATCCCGAAGAATTCGCATCATACTTTAAATGGAAGAACCACTACTCCTATCACAAAACAATAGAATCTGTTGAAACAAATGAATACTGCAGATTTTGCGCTTTACTGAATGACGAGAAATTAGTAAATGAGGTATCAGTTTATAGTAATTTTAGAGAATGGTGGGATTCTCCTGATTTATGATGAGGTTAATTATAATAAGAAGAATAATGCACCTTGAATAGTCAACATACTTAAGCGCACTACACACTGTGACAGACGACACAGGCCGCCCCGTCACGAAGGAAAAGATGCCGGCCGACAGCCGGCGGGCTCAGTGTGCTGTGCACTTTACGCTAGAATGTTGACGTGTTGTGTGATGTGACTGTTGTAACATAGATGGACGCGAGGATATAAATAAAGGTTAAAAACGCGATCAAACCTTTGCCCATGCTGTTTTACATAAACCTATGATTTGATATAATCTGTACAACATTTGGTGTTTCGAAATGTATCTTCAAACTTTTGTTAGAAAATAAAAAAACTCTACGACCGGTAGAAATTCTTACGTCTTGAATGATCGTTTAAGTTAGGCCACTTTCTTAGTGATTAAAATTTGGATAAGTGGTATTAATAGTTAGGCGTTTAGCTTCTGTACTTCGGAGGGCACGTCAGAAGCCATGTTGGAGGCTTTGCAGTATCCTCAAAACTATTGTTCACAAAGAGAAAGGTAGTAAGTACTGCATTTTATTCGTACGCCATAAATAATTGAAAACATTTTGTACAATCACGTCAAGCGTGTAATCACATGAGGTACAAATGCGGAAAATTAAAAATGACGGTTCCGGAACTTGGTAGTTTTTTTGATTGGTAATTTAACACCTAATAACTGTGGTACACATACAATGTTGTTTCGAAGCAAGCAACGATGTCGTACAAACTATTATGACTTTACATAAAAACTTAGATAAAGTTCGAAAATGTAATCAGTGATTACGTGTTAAGCAATTGGTTCAATTTATTTGTGTAGTGTATTTTTGATCATACACATTATATGCATTTTATGATGTTGATCTAACCAACGGATACTGTCAATAAAACTAAGTTTTTTTAATAATATTGTTTTTAGTTTGGGTTGCGAAAAAAGATCCCCAGATGTTTATTAAATTGAATTCAATCACTACCCACATTTCAAGATGGTAAGTACCTAATATTTACCCAATTTTTTTAATATAAACTTGGCTTTACCGTATAGATCCCAGTTTCTGAAGTACACAATAGAACTTCAGACAAGGGATAAAACGAAGGTGGGTCGAGGGACCAAGGGCCGAAGATTAGGATCAAACGAGACTTTTACAAAACGACGCCTTTGAGCCTTAAACTTTTAGATAAGAACTGTTTTTCCTTCAATCTGGGTTTATTGATTGAAAATAATTAAACTTTTAGAACCTAGGGATGAAAGGATTGAGCTTAGAAAACAATCTTTCGATAGGCTTAGAAAATAAAATATATTTATTCATAATACTTTCTTTACCATTCACATAGGTAAGACTAGTCAGTCTTACCGTGGACTGGTTAGTCGATCAACATTGAAAAACTTGAGGTCTTCCTTCGGGCTAAATTGTCATTGCCGTTATCAACCAAGCTTGCCTCCTGGCTAGTCTCTAAGCTTGCCAGCAGCTTGCAGCTGCGGCCTGGATTTTCGCACGCGGCTCTTAGCTCATGCAGTGTTAAGTTTATGAGATAGCATTTCATCAAATTCAAAGCCATTGCAGATATAGATACAACACGTTTGAGTCTGAGCTTTGTCTTCATCAAAGCTTATTTGAGGATGGCGTTTTCACTTATCTTTCAAAGTTTAGGTTCAAAGGATTTAGCCTAGGGTCGTGCAATCAAAAGTTTTATTGAGTCTTTCAGATAGTATCAGCCTTAGCATCTTTTTTTACTGAATGATTTATGCAGACTCAGGAGGCAATCTTTGCCTACACTTGACGGACATACATAAATTTATTCGTGGATAACGTTAGGTTTAAAGATTTACTTAGTTCTGTTTTTTATTTATAAGATCTTTGAAGTAAGAAACATGAAGTCCGGGCTATAACTTCTTTGATCATCGTAACATTACACTGATCTATGAAATTGTCAACATTACAAGCATGTACATTTTGATTTGTTGAGGGAACGATGTGTTAAACTACTTGACTTTAACTACTCCAGGTATTTGGAAAGTTTAGAATCATCACTAAAGTCTAACCCCAAGTTGTTATGGTCATTCATAAAACACAAAAGAGGTAACGGTGGCTCTTACCCTGCTCAGATGTCTTCTGCTGATGGAGTTGTATCTGGGGGAGCCGACATCTGCAATCTTTTTGCAAATCAGTTTTCTTCCGTCTATAGTTATGACACATTACCTATTGTTGAGGATCTAGATAAACCTATTGTAACTAGCTATCTCTCAGCTATATCTGTTACTACAACTCAGGTCTACAGGGTGTTAAAAAGACTTGACGTTTCAAAAGGAGCAGGGTCGGATGGGATACCTGCCTTATTTATAGTTCGATGTGCTAGAGCCTTGGCAATACCTCTTTCCATAATTATAAACAGTTCTCTAAGTTCAGGTGTTTTCCCGACGACTTGGAAGGAGGCACTTGTCTTGCCTTTGTTCAAGAGTGGCAGTACCAGCAGTGTTTGCAATTATAGGCCAATTTCTCTTTTAAATGTGTTTGCTAAGGTTTTTGAGTTGATTGTGAATCGGGCCCTATCTTGGCATGTTAGGCAATTAATAGCTTTGGAACAGCACGGTTTTATGAGAGCCAGATCTACAGCTACTAACTTAGTGTCATTTGTAGGGGACCTTGCTGAAGAAATGGATCATGGTAACTCATTAGACGCAATTTATACTGACTTCAGCAAGGCTTTCGACAAAGTAAATCATGAATTACTATTAGGTAAGCTATCCCAGCATGGTATATGTGGCATCTTTTTAAAATGGTGCAGATCCTATCTTTCTAATAGAGAATCAGTGGTTGTTGTTGGTGGTCACTCTTCTGAGCCATTTATAGCACATTCAGGAGTTCCCCAGGGATCTCATTTGGGCCCCACGTTCTTTAATTTGTTTATAAACGATATTGGGAGATGCTTTTGTAACTCGAGGTTTTACATGTTCGCTGATGACCTCAAGTTTTTCCGTCCTGTTGATTCTGCTAGTGATAGCGCCTTGCTACAACAGGACTTGGACAACTTGGTGTCCTGGTGTAACTTGAACGGCATGAGCCTAAATGGTGATAAGTGCTTTGTGATCCGTTTTTCTAGGAAAAAAATCTTGACTGCACGTTCTTATTCAATTGGCTGCAAGGCACTTACAGAGGTGGATCAGATTCGTGATCTTGGTGTCATACTAGACAGCAAATTACGCTTTAACGTTCATATTGAGAATGTTATTAAAAAAAGTTTTAGAACTTTAGGCTTTGTCTTGCGCAACTCTAAGGAATTTAAGAAGCCCAATACTAAGATTATGCTTTACAACTCCCTTGTACGAAGCTCCCTCGAGTACTGTAGTACGGTATGGAACCCACACTATGAAATTTACGTTAAGCGTTTGGAAACTGTACAAAAGCGTTTCTTATGGCACCTGTCATATGAATACCATTTGGCGAAAAAAATACCAAGCTACACTGACAGACTGAGTCATTTTAATATGACATCTCTGAGCGATCGTAGAACAATGCTGGACAATATGTTTCTGTATAAACTGATACACAGCTTGCTTGACACTCCTTATCTCTTGTCACAAATTAATATTTCCATTCCAAGATGTCTACCTAGACAAAATAAATATAAACCATTTTTCAGTGGCAGTGCTAATACTAATCTAGGTAAATTCTCGCCCTTAAATCGTATTGGTAATAATTACAACAAAATACATAATTCTACTGTCTCATATTTCGTGGAAGGTAGTGATGGGGTGGCAGTGGAGAGACAGCTCGATATCGATGTTTTTTCATGTCGCCTCCACACTTTTAAACGTAGCATTATGACCCTATTTTAAGGAACATTTTGTATGCAATTCCTAATTACCTATTAAACTTAATTGTAGATTTTATAAATTATTATCATTTATTACTTTAATTTTTGAATCATGTCTTATTGTATTCTTATTGATATTGTAACTAGCCAAATTTTATGTTTTTTTTTTTAAATGAATTGTAATTAAATTAGGTAATTATCGCTTTATTGTTCATTATTTTATTGTTCATAATTTAATTTTTTTTTATATAATTTTTAATTAATTGTCATTAATTTGCATGAGGTTTGCATCTGTAATTGAGGTGTCACTAGATTTTAATTTAAGTTATTTTACTCTAAGCATGTGCTAGTGTACTCCTTGTTGATGCAACTAATAAATAAATAAATAAATAAATAAATAAATAAATAAATAGTGTTCTCCTATTATAGTTTACAGTGTAGGTACATACTGGTATACTGCTCGCATTGCCGTTCGTTCGTTTATTCGTTTGAGCAAGTGGCCAACTCTGGCGATAGAGTTTTACGGCCACCTAAATACCTTCAAATTCTAAGAGTGATCCAGCTAAAAGTCTTGGCCTATGAACTTAGCTGGTAACATTACTTGGCATGCAAATTGCAGTGTTCTCTCATGGCTGGTTATCGCAGCATCCAGCTGCCTTTAATTATTTATTAACAGCTAAACACTAGGTAACTGAGTTGGATGTTTATGCATGAGCTGTGCTTGTGGTATTGTGATGATTGTTTGGATTGCTATACATACAGCATACAACATTTGTTGGTAGAGTACTTTCGTCTTCTTAACTTTCGAAAGATTATTTCTGCTTGGGGACGCGGTGGTTATTGTTGCAGTAATTTTTTGCATGAACTACAAATGCTTGCCTCTAGTTTGTGTGATTTTATTACTTATTATACAAAATGTGTGTTTGTGTATTTGTAAAACGTAGGTAAGTATTTTTATTAATCATCTGATTATTATATCACAAATATTTAGTTGCTTAGCTTAGGATAAGATGATGCTGCGTAGCGTAAATTTACTTAGGTATTTATTAATAACTAGGTTTACCTAATGTGTAAATATTCTTCTACGCTATTTTATAATATTCATTTCTTATAGGTGTTTTTTTATGTTTGTTTTGAGACTTTACAACTTGAACATACTCGTAATCAAATATTGAATTATGAAAGAACTGGTTAAGGATCATTCGAATCATAAAGTTAGCGTTATCTGTACTATAAACCGCAATTCAGTCTTCATCGGTTGACTCATTTAGATTAAAATATTATGTTTGAGTAATATTAGAAAATGTAATCATGAATTAAGTAGAATAATATAAAATTTAGAATTACTTATAAATTATTTGGAATTTGAAGTTCATAAAGTTCCATTTACACTATGCAGCTTTCTTGCTTGTTGCATAGTACAATTGATTTGTTGCTTAGCTTTTGACTAGATGACGCTGTGTGGAATGTCCAAAGATATTAAAGATAATTAGCAAGTAAAATGTACTTACAGTAAAAACTATTCGTCGTTTTCAAGACATGTTCTCTCACAGAGAATAAGAACGCGTTTTTCTAAAAGTCAATTAGTTTATTATGTCTTACCATTTAACCTTGAACATCCTTATACCTCCCTTTCAACCTTGAGTAAAGGCGAAAACCGTAAACCCCGGATCGGGATCCTCATCCTTTGAAAGAAGGACACTCGACCAAGTGTCATACTTCCAAGTTTCAAGTACTTGGAAGTGGAAGTGCATTTCTTACAAAATTAGGTTCAAGTGTAGACGCGTGCTTATCTGAAGGTATCGCATCTGCTTTGTGGAGGTTAGACTATATGAAGAAAAGAGAGAAAATATAGTTTATTTGTCCCATTCAAACAAAAATATGTAACAATAATATGTAGGTCAAGTTAACCTCGAAGTTAACAGCTAGTTTTAAATAAAAAGAACCCTAAAAGTATCGATTTCTTATTCAGGTGCTCTGTAAACAGATACTTATTCAAAAGTTTTTTGTTTCAAACATTGATATTTTTTTTTATGCTTTTATGGTTAAAACCAAGATGATGAAATTAATATTAAAAATCAGCTTCAGTTCAAACAATATCCGTAAATTATTTAACAATTAACATTTTTTGATCCAGATTCTACATTACCTTTTTATCTCTCGCAACATAAAGCCTGAAAGCTACGGGTTTGCCTGAAAGCGCTAATCCACAAAGAGTTATAGATTAAAAATTAAAATATCATCAAGTCTAAGGCTAAGTTTACACGACACAAGAAAAAAACTCTTTCAAAGTGTCTCTGCGGCTTTCGGCTGTCTGATTCTTGCTTAGTTTATTTTCATGGTGTATTGGAAGTAGGTCATTGGATCTGGGATCCACTTATGTAGATACTATCCCAATTGGAATTTCTTTCTTTCGACTAGTAATAAAGAATGAACATGTTCTTTACTCATAAATAAAAGTTTTTTTTAATAATTTAATATACCTTACTATGACTGACATAACTCCACAGATATGTATTTTTTGTAAACATGTACTTGTAAATTAAACATTGAAAACACCCAGATTCGAGTAAATGTATTTGCAGATAATGCTAACATTTATCTCGCAGCGGGAATCAATCTTAGGCGAGTTTTCATCCACTGCACCAAAAAGATCGTCAATAATGTTTCACTTTTAAAATTTTGTTGGCAACCATTTTGGACCTACTTAAGTTGAAACCGAAGTCTGTCTAGCTACAGCCTAAAGTAAAAGGTTGGCTTATCACGCCAACTGAAATGATTCCAGTCAGCAGTAATCCTTCTGTCAGCAGGGATTACAAATGAACAGGTGAAGGAGGTACTAATAACCCTTTAGGATAATTTGTGGTTATTTGCGACAACAGCATTTTGCAAATGACTCGTTCAATTTTGTGCCTTATAGAGTTTTCGAGTTTTCTTGTTTCGATTTTTTTTAATAAAAACTTTACTTTTACTCTATTCATTCTCACAATTCTCAGCTCTTGCCTAACCAGTCATACTGGTACGCGAAAAGTCTAACCAACCCAAGAGAATACCTAAAGCGATAAAGCTGAATTTCGAATTCTGTTTAAACGGGAAGCTCTAATTAATAGACAGGAAATATTTAGACAATTTGAAAAGGGAATATTTAAATAGCCCGGGGAGACACCTTGGCATTTATTGCTTAATCTGTGGCATTGGCATCCAATTTGGTGCGACCTTTGTGCCCTACAAGCTAATGAGCGTTCCGTTCCTTGGTTTTCAGGAAAACTCTTGTGACAAGGCGTTGTCAAAACATAGTATGCAATTAACTGCAAAATTCCGGTGTTAAGATGAAGTATTAAGTATTTTAAATTATCCGTTTTAGTAAACGAATAGATGAAAATACTAAATACTGTGTGTAATGCAGAGTGGAAACATTATCATGGTGACTGACTTCACACTACAATAATAAACATTTCACAGTGATTTTGTTTTCACACTGCAGGCGAATGTGTATTGCTTACAAAAGTAATCTGCAAAAGTTGAACCTATACACCCAAGTGTTGTATTCATTTGACTTAGAATTTCAAGTCACAAGGCTACAGAAATTAGCAGGAAATTGTGACAGAACATCGTTTTTCACTTCAGCTGAGAGAGACGAGCAGTACGTGGGGAAATGAAACTATAATTGACAATTTACCTGACCGGTTAGTACTTTCATGTTAGCACTGTTTCGCACTAAGCGTAGCGTTGGTGGATCGTGGAAGTTAAGAGACATTAATTAGCCCTACCATTAATTTTCGAGTTGTAGGTATAGTACACTATCCTCGCTAACGAGTCAAGTATTTCAAATGGATAAAATTATTATTTACCTAATGCAAGTTACCCGGCGCTGGAGTCTCATACATTTTGTGCCCTACCTCACTGTTAGTCACAGACCTCAGAGGTCAGAGGCCCTACCACCAAGTACTACTTGTACTTGGTGGTTGGGCCTCTGAACAATTCAGACAAAGGATGGGCAACTGCAAGTGGTATTAACAGCGTCTTCAAAACTGAAAATTTAACGTGCTTATGGCGGATTACTACCTTACTATCTTATCTGCAAATGAAATTGTGAGCCTTTTAATATTGTGATAGCAATACAATATGGTGCTTACGTTCACTGTCGGATATGGACTGATGCAGGTTTGGGGAACAAGCTTTGAGGACTATGAGGGAGGTAGACTTTTAGCAATGATTTGGGATGACCTTTGTGTGTCATCACGTGTACAGTCGGTTTCTGAAACGGACATCACCGTAGATCATCTCCAAAATACTAAAACCAATGGTCAGATCACGTAATAATAATAAAAAAAAAGCTTTATTGTTTAGTTTGGGGCTAATTAAATGTCGCTGTCAAAACAAATAAATAAAAAATTTCGTGAGAAAAGAACAATTTCTTGCACTCTCGGTGCATTCTGTTTATTAGCTCCGAAGATTCTTGTCAGTTCCTCAAAACTTTTGCTGTTTATCTTAATGCGTCGTTTCATTTAACATCTCACTATAAGTCTGAGCACATCCCATTGGGTTCCACTAGACTGTGAATACTTAGCATTTAATATTATGCAGAATGACGAGACGGTGTTATGACGTGTAACTAGGTACTTGTCTCTAATAGTGTATTATAATTATCTGTTAGTATCAAAGACGCTTACCACCCGTGGACGTCTGGTCTCTTTCTTTTAAACTACTAAACGTATTTGAATTCAGTTCTTATTATAAACTAGCAGCACGTCCCGGCTTTGCACTTTGTACTAATGCAACCACCGGGATAAGTTAAAGCATATAAACCATCCCAGCAGTCCCTTCTACACATAGGTGAAATAATTTTTGAAATCGGCTGAGTAGATTCAGAGATTACCTACCTCCTTCAAACAAACAAACAAACCAACAATATCTCTTTAAAATATTACGAGTAGTATAGATAGACACAGATAAAATAATAATTATTTTATCTGTGCTATAGATTATTCAATAGGAAGGTTTATTACTCTTACATTGTAGTAGATAAAATACAAATTATAAGATGAATCATTAAGAAATGCAATACTAAAAAATAAAAATGCAAATCACGTCGCAATAACGAGGAGATGAACGTAATGAGACGCGCTGTTACAGCCTTTCTTGTCATAAAAGAATAAAGAGTTGTAAAATATAAGTAATTATTTTTATCTTACTAATATTATACAGATATTAATATGAGGATTAAAATGAGGATTGAACCTACTATCTCCAGCGCCTCAAGTAAACTCTCCTCCACTACGCCACAAAAGTAGTTCTGCCTGTGTTCATTTTAAATCGTTTATCTTTAATACCAGTAAAACAACAGACAAAAGTTCAACACATCCTACTAATTATATTGAATGAAACAAAAGTTTAAGCAGATCTTCCGGCACGAAACAATCAAAAAACAGTTTTACAACTTCAAGTTTCCTCTTTGGTGTTTCTTGTTTAAAAGTTCAGTTGAACTTATGTTTCGTTCCAAAATTTTGTAAAAACTTAAATACGACTTAAACCTTAACATTACATAAAAAATAATACATTCAATTTTTTATGTATGTTGTTAGGTCTGATAAACATTGTCGGTATCCAAATCACTTATATTTTTACGTGAGTAATTTCCCGTCGCGTTATTATAACCAAGGCCGTATTCCGAAGGCTCAGCTGCTGCATTAAAAATACATCAAACCGTCTCTAACAAAAACTTACGATCATTTCCCGAAGGTACTATAAAGAATCGAGTGATTTACCTGTCTACTCGTACCTTTAGCTTGCCATTGCTACCTTATGTTACCTACCTCTGCTTACTTTACATAGAATTCGGACTACCAGTTTAAAAGTGTAAATGAGACACGAAGAATATAATATTTGGACCAAATCGGAGACATTCTGGAGAAAAAGGGGGAAAAATGTACTCTAAACCGGAGAGCGTATATAAAAAATGTAATGAGAGTGAATGTATCGAAAGCGGTGTGTCAGGATCGTAGCAAATGGAGATCCGTGATCTCTGCCTAACTCCATCGCTCAATAAGAAATGAACTAAAAAAGTGCGGTTTTAAATAATCCGCATGTATACACCGGAACCAGTTTAAATGCAACCTACTTCACAGTCTGCCCACGGTACCTCAGGTGACCTTGGTGATTTATGAAGCTTTCAAAGGATCTAATGTTATTTGATTCTATTGATGAGGAAGTATTGATGTTATATTTCAAATTAAATAAAGGAAAAATCGTTTATTTTGGTAGGACCTCGCAATTCTTTACCAGAGAAAGAATCAGGCAAGTATTAATGATTAGACAGTTTTTATGTATGTATGAGAGAGAATGTATCGAATCCTGACGTAGTCGTAACTTTTATTAAGAATTTTTTTCTGATTTTGTTGTACTTGTTTCATTATATGTATAGATTGCCGAAGAACTAGGAGTTTTTCAGGTGTTTTTACAGTGATAAATACGATAGTCAAATAATTGTGTGTCTTTTATTATAACAGCCACTATTGTATTTAGATATTATTAGTTATCAAGTATTAGTTATTAAGTATCAATATTTATGTTACTTGTTTTTTTGTTACTCTACCTAACTATTATTTATTGGATTTAGTTAGAAAATAAAATATTGAATTTCCTTGGTAATATTTTGTGACACACCTTACTTTTGATGTTGACCGTACCAAAGACCCTGGAGGGGTGATCTAATCCGACTGTTTGTTCGCGTATTCGCATTAATTGAAAACAAACAATGGATATTGAATCACCCTGTACGCGACAGCAACAAATAATCACAATTTTGTATTTATTGAGAGATTTCAGGATTTTTGTTTTATTAGGATCGGCTTTGATTATGTTCAGATAGAATCCAGGCCGAGACCTAGGCTCTGAACAATAATGATTATGCTTCACTTGCAGAGCATTGCTTGACAAAGATATCAAAAATTATCTTCGAAGGGGATCTTTGCCAGGTATTTCTAAACCAAGCCGTGGCGAACAAAATGCAGGCAGAAACATGTGATCCTGTATACCATCCTCGCATTGGAACGCTTCAGAACATTTTAAGACATAAATTATTAGCTCCTTAGAAAACCATGGGTTAACAAAGAAAAGAAAAGAAAAAGAAAAGAAAAAATTATTTATTACAGCGAACAACTTAACATAGCATAGTAAAAATTGTAATTACGCTGACAGATTTATACTGTTTATGAGAATACCTGTCAGTTCCCTCACTAGGCTGAGCCTGTATCGAGGGAACTTAGTTACGAAATGTTCAAAGCGTTTAATGTATCATTGGAGACAGTGTGAGGAGAATATAAAAGCTTAAAATTTAAAATTAGGTATAAATATAAATTTTAAAACAAAATTTAGAGCATGCAACTAAGACTAAAAGAGTGGGCACTATATTAAACAAAGGTAAACAAAAGTAATAAGACTATATAGGTAATGGTAATAACTAACATTTTTTTATTTTGGTTCCAAGTTAACCAAATCTTCAGTTTGATCATAGGTTAAAGTAGCCAGCCAGTTTTTAATCACGTGTTTTGCTTCAGTACTTGATTTACATTTAATATCGCAAAACTTTATAACTTTGTTATAGACGTAAAGTTTCAGAAAGATTCCAACACGTCGCGCAAACCAAGTATTAACAGTTGGGGTAGTCAAACGAAAGACTCGGCGCCCCAAAAGGACCTCGTACTCAGGGGAAGAGATAACCGCTTTGTGAACCGAAACAGCTTGGTTAAGGGTATTTGTGCTATAAAAAGTGTTATTAAACATTTGAACGACGTGTTTACGTACAAGACCTTGACCCACATAAGCGATATATCGACTACCATTCCCTTTTCCCTTTTAATATTTTATGACCGGAGTTATGGGGCTTTTACGCCGAATTTGGTGAAAACCTTATTGAACGAATAATTTGAATTGAAAGCGAGAAGTCAATGTAAATAATGAAATAAATATGTTGACGAAAACTTCTGTACAACAGTGGATAGAAATGGGCTGAAATTATGATGATGATGATGTGGTATGTAAGGTGGATGCTGCTCCTTTCAACCGAAACAAATGGAGACATAAGAGGGTGGCCTATGTCCGGCTTTGGACGTCCTACGGCTGAGATGTTGATGTGGTAGTTAGTGGTTAAATCTATTGACTAACCTCCTTATGCTATAGGACCAGTAAACCTATATTAGCTTAAATCTTAAATCTTACCTTACCTTAAATCTTTTCGATATCGCTATCTCTTTTCGATACCGTATGAGTAACAAGAAAAAAATATTTAAAACCAATATTCAATCGACCAATCTTTAAAACGAAAGCAGCACGTTAAAATGTAAGATGAATTATTATGTTTTTCTTTTTCACAGAATACCGATGGTATGCAGTCAAACAAAATGAAATGGTAAACCAAGTGAATTATAAATAATGTTTGACCAACACGCTACAGGTTTCTATCATTTATTATGCAAACTTTACCAATTGTATTTTGCGGTGATTTATTATTTTATAATGAATTATTCAATTGACTATTGAGGTATTATTTGTGATAAAAGTTTATAAGTGGTTACTTCAACTTTCGATCCAAGGCGTGGGATCAAATCCGGCCGTGCATCAATGGACATCGTGTCGAAAAGTTTATATTAAAACGAATATAAACTTTTAACACGACCTTGAAACGGTCACACCAAACGACATGTTGTGGAACATTGCTATGTTTTAAAAAGGAGTGAAAAGCACCACAAATTTGAATACTAAATTTCTTATCAGAGTTTTTGTAAAGAGATCAGAATTTCGTCTGAACAAAGGGCTATCTACAAAAAATAAAACACTTTTGAGACAAAGCACATTTTTAAATATATTGCTGTTCTAGGTACCTATATTTTTATACCGTAATGAGGTTATATATCTACTCGTAATTTAGCAATACTTAAATGCGAACATTTCAAGACCTGGTCGACCAATTTTGGATGTGAAGTCTGACCCTGGAGATTTTCTTGTTTACCCGAAAAATGTTAATTTAGTTACAAAACAATCATAAAAATGCAAATTGACACAGTTATTTGATTATTACAGGAATGTTTGCAATGCTTGTATTTTTCCAGTTTTCTAGGTTGATGCTGAAAATAGCTAGAGATAATAATCCACGATCATTTTATCGACTTGTTGAAGTATTTACATAAAACTGTTTTTGAATACTTACTATGAAGCAGGAAAATGTCTATGTTTAGTAAGGGAAGCGTTTGTTGTTTTATGTAAGGAAACTTTTTCAGGGAAGCTCACCCTTGTACATATGTAATTTAATTTATAATTCTGTTTTGTGTACAGAACAAAATCAAAGAATTCAGAATCGATATATTATGCTTTAGAGTTAGACAGTAAATATTTGTGACCCAGGAATGATTTTAGTTACTTCATTATAATCACTTTGAAAATTCTATCAAAGAAATTTTCTATTGCATTGAAAAGACCCTGAAAAATATCGCGAAGGAATCCGAAGCTTAGTCAGATCCGCACGTATTTTCTGTGAACAAAGCCGATTAGGCTGAGAGGACAATGTTTTAGATTAGCTGGGCAAGCCTACTCCGTCTGAAGCATTGAACCAATTGAACACGATCCGTAAAGTTGTTAAACAAACGTTAGAACAGGCTTATATTTTTTCAAGTAAAGTAGAATTAATCTACATTGAGTTTTGTATAGTTCTATGCAGATGAGTTATAAGTACTCGTAGTACGAGTTCAAAGGCTCATGAGTGTACACTGATGTATGGTTTAAAAGAATGGCATATTATGAAAGAAGCCGACATCCATAGGGTTGCATGAAGCTATTAAGAAAAAGAAGCATAATAAAATTTTATTTGGAAATATTGGTGTAAAATGAGTTGTTTGCTGCATGTAGTGGATAAGTAAAGGAATTAAATTGTGTACAAAACGGAAACGTGAACTATTATGGCAATATAGGAAAAATCGCAATGATCTAACAAAATCGTGTTTTAAAGTATACTCAAGTCGATTGGGCCGCATTATCAAACAAACTCAAAAGTCACAAAATGACTATTATATAAAAAATTCAAATAACAAATCAAAGGCTACTTGGTCAGTAATAAATAAAAACAAAAATAACATTCCAAAAAATGAGATAAATAAATTAAATATTAACGGGAACAGTGTATGTAATCCAACGGACATTGCAAAATTATTTAATGACTTCTTCATTGATCAGTTTAATCAAAATTCAAAACCTAAATATCATATTAATACTCTGGCATCTATAAATTGCTCTAAATCTTTATTTATGGCTCCAACAACACCATTTGACATAAACATAATTATTAATTCATTAAAAAATTGTAATAGTACCGGATATGATGAGATTTGCACAAAGGTAATAAAAGAAACAGCAATATACATTTCTCCAATCCTCAGTCATATTATAAACCTTTCAATAGTTTCAGGCAAGTACCCGGATAAGTTGAAAATAACGATTGTTAAACCACTATTTAAAAAAAATGATAAAGCTGACATAAGTTGTTATAGACCCATTGCCCTGATACCAATCTTTTCAAAAGTATTTGAGAAAGTAATTAATAATAGCATTTACAACTTTTTTGAATCTAACAACATTTTTGCTAAGGAGCAAGTCGGATTTCGAAAAAATAAATCTATAAATTTGGCCATTTATACTTTTCTTCGAACTGTTATAAGCAATCTAGATTGCAAAAAGCTAGTCTGTGCACTCTATATGGATCTGAGTAAAGCCTTTGACTTTGTTGATCATCAAATTCTGTTAAATAAACTTGAAAATTATGGTATAAGAGGAAACATCTTAAAACTCATCGAATCCTACTTAACCAACAGAAAACAAGCCACTGACATAACACGTGTTTGCCCTAAAATAAAACAAGAAGTGGTATACAGATCGGAATATCGCATAACTAAGTACGGAGTTCCACAAGGAAGTGTCCTAGGGCCACTTCTCTTTCTAATATATATCAATGATCTCCCTAGAGTAGTATCTGATCAAATGGTTCTATTTGCAGACGATAGTACCGTGTTGTTTACTGATACCTGTAGATATAATTTAGAGTGCACGATTAACACTACTTTAGAAACCATTATTAAATGGCTTGAGTGTAATAATTTAATGATAAATCTAGATAAAACTCATATTATGACATTTTCTAATAATAATAATAATCTTATCCAACCAGACATACACATAAATTCTTAAGGCACTATTATCAGTAATGTTAATGCAACAAAATTCTTAGGTTTAAATTTAGATGAAAAGTTAAACTGGAAAAAACATGTTACTAACTTATGTAAAAAATTGAATCAATTTTCTTATGCATTGTATATGCTCCGTAAAGTGGTCAATGAGGCAGCAGTGATTACTGCTTACCATGGATTTGTTGAGTCTGCTTTGCGATATGGTATTATATTTTGGGGTAACTCGACTTTAAAGGAACAGATATTTGTAAGCCAAAAAAAATGTGTCAGAGCCATATGCAAACTGCAAAAAACTGATAGTTGTAAGTCCTACTTTTCTCATCTGAACATACTAACGCTGCCCTGTCTATACATCTATGAACTGTCAGTTTTTGTAAAAAGTAATATGGACCTTTTTGTAAACTTTAGATCCGCTCGAAATAATAATAAACTCAGATTACCGCCAAAAAAAACTGCTCTGTTTACCAAAAGTGTGTTATGTATGGCCATTTGTGTGTACAATCATCTGCCATCATCCTTATTAGATACTTCAAGCCCTGAGGTGTTTAAAATTAAACTTAAAAAAATATTAATAGAAAAGGCTTATTATACAATCCATGACTATTTAATTGATAAAATTTGAAATTGTAATTGTAATTATCCATGACTATTTAATTGATTTTGACATTGTAATTGTAATTGTAAGTTTCTATGTTTGCATGCTGACAAGCTGATCAAGGCTGTACATATTTTTCTCAATGCCATCCTGTAATTAACCCTTGTTTCGCAAAATAAATGATTTGATTTGATTTGATTTGATTTGATTTGATTTGTAGTTAATCTCGATAACGAGTCATGTATCATACAATATGGATGAGAGCCTTGCGCCGCCCACTAAAACATGAACTAATAATTTCATATTTTTGAAATACCTACTTGACTCGTTAGCTAGGATAGTTTACTATACAACTCGAAAACTGATGGTAGAGCTACAGAAACAAGTGATAAGGCCTCAAAGGTCTTGTCTACCGATCAGTATGTGTAGCACGCTTCCCGTCAGCAATATTGCCATCAAGAATATCACATAGCAATTACAGTGGCCGTGACGGGACTTCACTTGACTTTGTAACATGTTCTCGGTTGTGTAAGATGTAATAAATTGGTACATTGCAATTTTCTCTGTTATCTGCTATGTATATTGAGACTTGCAGAACGAAACGGACCAGCTTTGAAATGAAATCGTTTGGCTCGTTGCAAGTACTTCTTACCTTTTTAAACTGCTACTCGATTACTGTTGTGTCAATGGTAATAAAACTAATACCTAGCAAGCAATAACAAAATATCTTAATGTGATCAACCAGCGACTGTACCCCACTGTGTATTTTTGAGTCTTTTGAACTGTATATTTTGAGTGCATATATAAAAGTCTTACCTAAGTAAAAGAAAACATTTCTTATTGACCGAATTGATATTATTCTTCGACATTATATAATTTAGAGAAATTAAATTAGGACATTTTGTTTTTAAACAAAGCCTATCACTTCTATTTTAATGTTTGTACGCCTCGTATGGTAAAAAGGTCATCGGTTCACGAAATTTCACCTAAATAGGTGCTCATTTTTAGATCCTGAATAAACAAGTCAGGTATACTTTTGGGTTCTTTTAGAGGGGTCCTAAACCATTACAAGGTTCTCAGATCTGTCGCTTATTCAATGTTTATTTTAAATTCAAGGGAAATGGGAGATTAGTTTTAAAACTGAGTTTAGTAAAGATCAGCATCTTTTTCTACCTTTACGGTTTTATAACGATAGTAAGCTGAATAAATTTTGCATTTGTAATTTGTAAGGGTTTTTGGCACACCACATAAGTGCTCTGTTTTGCCACGTATAAAATGTCAATTAAAACCAAGATACGGTCATATCTTTTTAACTAAATAACTCTAAAAAACCTTGGTCTTTACTAAGGTTTTTTAAAAAACCCTCAATACTCCTTAATCTCTAATTATTTTCCCAGTAGGTACTCTCTAATAGGTTAAAACTGTAAAAAGTTTGCCTTCGCCTTTAAAGCTCAATGCTCAGGCCAACTGAGTCTCAATTACTACAACAAGAGAGTGGATAACAATATCTATATATAAAATCGTTAAACTTGCATGTACGCTGCATTCAACAGCTGGAACCACCTCATCCTCCCACTTTTTAAATCTCCCTCCCCACTTTATTCTTCCTCCCTCGGTTTGTTCACGTGGATCTAGAGTTGCTAGATTAGAATCCTATTTTCCTATACACCACTGCTTGGCACTACCAGTAATTAAACAGAAATTTAACTTTAACTGACACCACTGGTATCTTGACAATATTTTCTCATCAACTATAAGCCTCAGAGCATTGTCTTAGAGCATTGCCAATTGCTCTAAGACATAAGCTGACCCGGAAAATTGACACGATACATCGCTTTCATAGAATTCTAGTATCGTCTCTGAATATACGTACTGAGATCCTACTTGAATTCTACGACACAATATATTCGTATTGAATCATTTTATATCATGGCTGATCCTTTATTCTGACGATTCTGACCACGTGACTGTCTACATAAATATCTATAGCGTTTGCGGTTGTAGATATATTACGTGGCTAGGAGAGTCAAATCACTGCAAGTCAGTTTTCAGATCTAAGATTCATAAACGTAAAACGAAATTACCTCTACAGTACGGATTAAGCTTATGTAGCCACTTCTATAAACTCTACATACTGAGTGTAACTATGTGCTCTCATTACATACCTCGGTAATGTATTCATGCAGAGCAAGGTGTAAACGTGCTGTAAACAATGGCTGGTATGCAAACTCATCACTATAATGAAGTATGTAGGTACGTATAACTAGTTTCAGTAGTCATTAGAGTGTAGATAAATTGTTTTTAAACATGAGTAACGAACTCAATGTTAAGTAAGGCCAATAATAATGACTTACCCCTAGGTATAATTTGTTTTTTCCGTCTTTTTTTTAATCGGAAATGTCTTCCTATTGTATAGGTACTATGAAAACTAAAAGTTCCTAATGCCTACCACCCCTTTTAGTATAAGTGCAGTCATGCTGATATTGTTCCAAATGTAAAACTTTGTATTTCACCAAAGTAGAATTTTGAACGATAAAAGGTACCCGTTTATTATTTCAAGTGTCGTGTGTGGGGGATTGTAATACCTAGGTACTCAAAGCAGAATGCTGCCATTAGAATTCACCCAGCTACCTCCAGTGAACTACAAAGACATGAAGTATGTCACTGAATTATAAATACGCAACTTTTCCCACTGCAAAGAACAACGGAATAAGAAATGGAGCGATGAATACATTGCATAAATATAGCTGTTGACTTCTAAAAGTTTTTATTTATAACAATGTTGACGTAAAACTGGTAAAACCTTCTCTTTCCATACTCGCGGTCGCAGTTCACGCCGCGAAACGCGCGGATCGCGGCACAAAGCTGCCACTAATCAAACTCACAAAAATTTTAACAATATAATGTAGTTTGCGTTTCTGGATTCGTATAAACAATTCAGTTTTAGCTTAGCTTACGTCAAAAGCTTTATTACAGGACCAAAACTGAAACGGCCATAGTAAGCCTACCGTTTGTTTCCCGTGACAAAGGATGAATTGAATACTATTGTCAAAATATTTGTAAAACCGCGATACGAAGTACGGATGGGCACAATTGAGTGCCTCGGCTATTTCCAAAGCATTGTTATTTCAAAATAACATTAAATTTTGCGAAATACTACGTATAGAAACAGGCCGAAAACCTCCAACACCAAAGTTGACCACTTGCTCTTAATATTGTATTAACAATTTTTTTTACTCAAAATATTAAGTAGGATTATCTTCGAAGTTCAAATAAATCATTATTTAATGCAAAGCTTTTTTTATCTTTGTACCGAAGCTTTTAGCTGTTTTAATAATGTATGCAATATACTCGTATTAACCTTTTTCACGAGAAAAAGTCTTAGTAAATTGAATTTCTCATCATATCATATTTATCAGCCATGGTTATTGCGAAGAATTTGCTTATGGCGATAATGCAAACTATTTCTTATGAATTGGATGTGTAAAAAAAGCAGTACTTTTTGTTAAGATTTCTTTTTCTAAGTTCTGTTTCTTCCTAAATGGTATATATGATATTTAAAAAATTCTAAATAAGAATTATGTGAATGAATATAATTTAAATCCTGATACAGCCAGTGTTCTATACGTCGTAATTGGCAAAGTTTTTAAAAACCATGTTAACTTTTTATGCATAAATTAATCAAATACTAGTCGCAAATTAAATGACGTCGAAACTAAAACTAAAACTAAACTGATTCGACAACACTAAAATTGATGCCATCCTTTTATTTCGATCGTTATAAAACGGACTGCGGCTTTTTAGTGCTGTCAAGTTAGTTTAGTTTTAGTATTTGCAGTTTCTGCAAATTGGTAACGAAAAAGGGGTTTAAGTCAAATCCAAATAATAAAGGCTTTCTTCGTCATAAATTAGCATACTGAGCGTTAAACCCTTAAACGATGACAAATGAATACTTTCCTTATTACCTACATATAGTAATGGGGCTGCGTGCTTAGAAATAATTTCCTGAATTATGTTTCAATGGGGATCATAATAAGCTTCTGAACGTGCGGAAAATAAAACTCTTTTACCATTTAAACAGTTTTACTCCGATTAAATAGCATTATAATTACATTTCTTTTGAAGTCGGTTTTAAGTATGAAATCACCCAAAAATAAAAATAAAAAATACTTGAAGTTTTTATTCTGCCGCTTAAATGTTTAAAAGTACATTAGGTATATGCAACAGGTATAAGTATCAATTAAGAAACACAAAACAGAATGTATAGTTGCTACACTTAGACTGTGTTTCCGATTAGGACTAAGTGATTTACCCGACACGACAATAAATACCCATTTAAACCAAAGCAAAGAACTTCCGTTTCCTCAGTGTTTTTCCGAAAACAAATCTATTGTTAAACATTACAGTGGCCTTAATCGAAAGAGGGGCAATAAAATAAAGGTTCACACGTTGAAGTTCAACAATAGCAATGGACCATCAGTCTCACCCTTTCAATAGAGCTTTGTCTCCGACCCTTCTAAAGGCTTTGAAGGAAGTTTCTACTCCACACATTAGTCTGGCTAATTCAGGATTATAATCCGTATCACGGCGGAGTAAGGGTTAGTATAATATTATGTATAAGTTCGCATGACTAACTTTGAGTTGGAACCCTCATAACACAGCATATAACTCTTCTCTATTGTTTTAATAAGAAAAGACATTGTGGTCTTCTAATCCCACAAAAATATGCCAAAGTTTGTGAAGCTATTCTAACTAATTTTCGAATTATTCGAGAGATGGATTTTTGGTACTCTTTCCCGCAAGAAACTACTGAACAGATTTCTATAAAACTTTGAAAAGGTGCGCCTTATGGCTTGGAATTACACATAGTTTTTTATTGGAGCGATCTAAACCGCAGGATAATGTAGAGGTTAAATGTGGTCCTTACCGTGTTCTATAGAAAAATAAACATGTTTTGTAGGCTTGAGAAAGCAACCAAAGCAACCATGTGTTATTCCAGGTCAAACATTATTGTATATTCTAAGTTTCAGCTAAAGCCGTTCTTTTCAACAAAATGCTTAGTAGTACCAGTAGTGCACACAGTGGTAATAATAGCGGTCGCCCAACTATTTTACAGAATTTCCATGATAAATAATGTCAAGAAAACAACTAACAGGCAACTTCAAAAATTCTTTGCAGTTTTTATTAAAACTGTATAACAATTACCTGTACCCCAGCTATCAGTATAAAATCCAATCATTTTTCAATCCATGAAAACTGACCAAACATGGTTTCATTCGCAAAACATTGCTGAAAGCACCTATATTATTAAAATCCAACTAAAACTAAAGACCTGAATAAAAACGTATTGTTAATACATAATAATGAATAAAACTTTTAAAAAGGCTACGAATTTACATAGACATTTTTTGTGAAATAAAGAGACATTGGAATTACATTGTTTGTCTGAAGTAGGCGGCCGACTGAACTGAAATTGCTGTCTGCTTGCCTGGAAATAACACAAGTCCCTTCACAAAGGTCTTTCGAAGTAATCTGTCACCCAAACTTGTTACATTCAAGTCGTAACATCCAATGATTAATATTGAATAGATGGATACTTACATACACATAGTTGTTTACCGACTTCAAAAAGAGATGATTGTGTTTCTACTGTAGGTACTTATGTATTTTTTTAGCTGAGTATTATGGAAAGCCTACTTAGTTTTCTCATAATCATACCAAACTATAAATATTTCATCTATACATTCATCACTTTTATAAGTGATGTTATTATCACCAAGCTCTCTAGTAAATCATTTAAAAAAAAGGTAAGATTTCCTAAACAACACAAAACTAACTTATCATCCACTCTATCAAATTCGTAAAGTTAGAGGCAGTGGATTATTGATATTAAAAAAGTTATTGACGTAACCTTTACCCACATCCAAATAATGTCAGTTTCATGTCCTCTTTAGCTATAAGTATAAGATTAGTAGGAGAGGGAGAATTGTATGACATTCATCCTAAAGTTCTAATTCGGACTAATGTCTTATTCGATTGGAGGAGGCCAAAATGGGGGTTCTATGATCTACCGTATTTATTTATTATTCTGTTATTAGACAATTCTTTAGAGCTATGCCAAAACTTCCTAATTTACAATAAAATAATATATGTTTTTTGTAATGGTTTTGATAGATTGTTCTTTAAAGTTTGTTGCATTTAAGGTTTGCAAAGATGTACTTTGATAATTGTTATTATGATTTAAGTAAGTATATGAAAGTAACTAAGTAGATGTCTTAGGTATTGCCCTAACAAAACCTTCATGTCAAGGCGTTTTATTTTTGAAAAGTTACTACCTATCTATAGAATTAACTCTCGATTGTTGTCAGATATTTTGTAACCACTTATTTTAATCTTCAAAGGATCTAAAGAATTAAATAAAGATCTGAAGAAAATGTCTACCGCTCCTGGGATACAGTCGTGATAATATTTAATTTTTTTTTATTTCTTTTATTTTCATTTCGAACTAGGTTATACACATAACTCCATACGTTACTCTATAAACAAAGGCCTTACAAACAAATTCCTAATCTGTCAGACAAATGTTACGAAAAGGCTTAGAAAAAGGCTCTAAGTCAAAAGGGTCCAAATTCCTTGATAGTACAAAATATACACAAAATAAGTTGGCCTTGTGGTTCCAAATTGCGTAATATTTCACCTGCGTGCCATCTGCGGCCGCCAAATGAAACACGTTCAGACATCAAGAGATATATTATTAAAAAACCCGGTCGTTCAAAAAACGGCACTAACTCTTTTCAGCACCATTGGTCGACCCAGAATGTGCACACCCTTTACAAAGAGATATTAATGTTTCCAACTTTTCTCTCCAATTTTCCTCTTGAATAACTTGTTGAATGAGAATATTTTTTTCCATTTCGAGTTTTTAAATATTTGGAGCGAAAGGCGTAATTTTCCTGAAAGAAAAGTTTGTGACCTCTGTGGGTTTTGACAGATTATTATGACGCTAATTTGGAGAAGCGAGAACTTTCCTAATTTCAAATGAGAGGTAAACTGTAGTCTGTCTTATTTCTTTTGTTTTTAAATTTTGCTCTTCTCTCACACATACCTACTACATAGATTGTCATTTGAGTACATATAGTTTTATTTTTATTAACTCATGATTGCTAAATTAGGTACACTGGACGTTCTTCAAAATGAACATTAAAGTTGTGAAATTGTATTATTATGTATTATCATTAAAAGAAATTCAGTAACAATGTAATACAAGCTTTTCCTTTAAAGCCAAGCCATTTTATTGAACGTGGTAATGGTAAAGAGTGGTCATTATTCAATGCTAAAAAGAGTTGTATATCCACTGTGTAAAATAACTGCTATCTCACTGAAATCCATTGTGAGCACAACTAACACTAACTAACCTGTTACAGAACTTTAATCGATATAAAAAGTGATAAAACAAAAGTAAAAAACTAGCGACTACTAACCGATTCCCGGTGATTCGATTCTGAACCGTCCACTGAATATTCATTGGCTTCATTGCTAGCGGAGGCGATGGAAAACCACGCTTCTGAAAGTACCTACGAGAATCGAATATTGAGGACTTGCTGATGTACCAAGTGTACTTTTTACATGCAGTAAGTACATTTAATGTACCCAGTAGGCGTAGAAAAAAGTAGTAGACGTCAAATAGTTTATGGTGGAATTTAGAAGTTAAAAAAACTCAATTATCCGAATAATGTGATGTGACGCATAAAAATCTATGAATTGTTCATCAATAGCTACTTAGCTACCTGTAAAGGGTAACCTTCATCAGAACGAACAGGCATATGCCAAAAATGGTACTTAAGTACTTTTAGGCTTTACAAATTAAAAAACGTAATTATCCGAATAGAAGCGATGTAATGCATAAAAATCGATGTGATTTGTTCATCAATAGCTACTTAGCTACCTGTAACAGGTAGGCTGAGGCAGGGCGGGCGGCAGTGCTCCCGCCGCCGCCGCCCGAGTCGGTCGCGTCGCGTCAAGTTCAGGACTGGACTGAAGTGTTGGCGAAGTGCACGGTGATTTTTTTTTTGTGTTTCCCTGACTGTTGACTAGAGGAAGATTTTATGTGAGAGGTAATTTTTCTGTATTTTAAATTTTGTTTTTTTTATTAGAAATCATTATACTTTTATAATTTAGTTTTTTTTTAATTTTAATTACTGGTTGTTAATGTAAAAAAAAGAGTTAATTTTTTTTTTCGTTATTTGTAATTATGTGATTTTGTCCCATGATTAAAATATTGCTTGATTTAATGGCGCAGAAATTACCCTTTCTCTCAATTTAATTTAAACATTTCATATCGTATCAAAATATCGTAAAACGCCAAGCTCCATTAAACAACTCATTATTAATAACCTAATTGCGTGATTTAACGTTCCATAATTACCATTTTGCTACCATAAAAGCCTTAGGGGTGCAATCTAACATTTCCGTTACAATAGTGCTCTAATTGAATAATCGTAGGGTAACAAAGACTCGTAGGCGTACTTGTTGCTTTTCACCGTTACGGGAACTTTGGGCTTTTCTGTGCCTCATTAATTATTACGAGCATTTTAGCGTGTAACGTGACATACTCGTATTTTATTTGAAGCCTTCGGTATTTGAAAAGCTTCAGCAGCGGGCAACACAGTGATTTGAAAATCATTTCGTGCGATGACGTCATACGGACTTGTATAAAACCAACCCATTTTTTGTCTCGTTCTTTCAGTTGCGGGTATGTTTTTTGTGCATTAATTTTTTTTTTAAACTGATGAAAAAATGTTTATTTCAATGGTAGATTTTGCGTTTTTTTTTGTTACAGTTATTTTTTTTAATCTTCATGTAAATCAAAATGGATGGATTTGAAAGCAGTAGATTTGCCTACAAACTATTTTTCACCATTCGCAATCTTAGCCACTTTTTCCCTTTCTCTGATTTTTATCAAAAGTCAAAGTCTCAGTAAGAATACTTAGATATCGAAAACATCTGAAGAGTTCTTAAAGATGCTTCTGTTCTATAGTCTACAGTGAAGAATCAAACAGGGCCTGCTTTTGTTGCGTTTCATCTTTTTAAGCTTCACTTGAGCACCAATTGAACAAAATCCATCTGTCAAGGCTCTATTCGAGAAAGTCTCCTACAATCTTTATGGCTATAGAAAACTAGAATATGTATGGAAATTATACTCAAAAGTAAGTCACGTCAAAAATTTCAAACAAGGGTTAAATCAATGATAGACAGAATTATAATCTCTCAGCATTCAAACACCGGCCATATTTTTGTAGCACTACCCTCCAGAAAAGTTTATAAAACTAGCATTATACGGACACTGCCAGAATTGTGTCAAAATACAAAGGTCACAGTAGCCATACAAAAGAAGTGAAGTAAAGTGAATTGATTCGCAGTGATAATGATATCACAGGCTCAGGCTCCGAGCACAAGTTTGAAAGTGATACATCCCTCCAGACTAGCTTTACTTAATTCAGCATAATGTTCAATTTCATAGTCAGTTATAACTATTAACTATTGTTGAATAGGATTACAAGTTAGCAAAGGATTTCTTTAGGGAGTGCTAATCTGTGTTTTGGCCGGAGTCCAACGTTCGCTTGAGATTAGGCATAGACGACCCGCGATCCCTTGCCGTGATTAAGTTTGTACTCTATTGTGGTTAGTTTGGGGAGACACTGTACAATCAACTTAACAAACATCTGGAAACTAACGATATATCACCGATTTGAAAGCTCGGCGTAAATTAGGTACTTCCACGGTCAATATAATATAATAATAATAATAACCTTCTAAATGTATATTTTAGTTGGCCAAAAATATCCGGCATTCCTGCTAAACACGTGCAGATTTATAACGAAATTGTCTATTAAATTTATTGGACAAGGATTTGCGAGGTATTTATAGTTAGTTAGCAAAAACTGTTTTTATGCAGTGTTCAAGAGTCTCGAACTACAACTTATATCTTTAATACTAAACTGTTAAAATTCGTTCTATCGAAACGTTTAAGGAACCTAATTTACAGGAACATAAATCAAAATCGATATTATCTAAAAAAATTCATTGCTGAATTCGGAACATTTCACTAATATTAACTTGGGATTCCAAAAAAGATTTATCACGCTACAAGGAGATATGACTTTAACTTCCCGAGAACCTTGTGGAAAAGGATTTAGCAAACGTAAGTCAACTCATGTTGAAAATATCCATAAAATTATTCTATTATTTTACGGTATCATGAATAGGCTGTTTAACGCTAAGAATATAATTATATCAACTGGTACAAAAACATGCAATAGAAAACAAAGACCCGACTTACTTCTCCAGAATCCTTTCATTCTTTAAACATTTAAGATCTTTATAAGATTATAAAGTCTAAAGTTGATCTAATTATAATAATGTAGGTAATATTTGAAGGAGACTGTACAAGGAAATATTAATATATCAGGATATACCCCTATTGGGCTATGTTCAGCAAATTTATTGGGGAAAATGTTCGCACAGTGCGTGACTGTATGCACATATCTCACGGTTTCAATACACATTGAGGATATTTCTCACGAAAATTCATGAGGATTACAACTAATAAAGAGCGAGATTTAAGAGATTGCATTTCCACACTTGTTACGTTTAAGGCGAAATTAATTAATCATTTGGACAACAAAAATATAATCACGACTGAATTTATTGTAGTGTACCTGTGTCTAATTTACTTTTTTAAAACTTTCACAAAAATTAAATTGTGTAAAATACCTATTATTTTTCTTTAAAATTACTAAGTAAGTATATTACATTTTGTAGAAGTTTGTTCGTTCGTTCGTATAAGAAAGTGACCAACTCTGATGACGGAGTTTTTAGGTCGCCTAAAGGCCTCCGTCATGGCTTAACGACTTTTTAAGGCGAGACCGACAATTTACCGTGCCCTCAGAAGTACGGAGGCGCTTATGTAATAATACCACTTGCGGTCTCCCATCCGTGTATGTATTAATTCGCTGCCCCCCCCGAATATCATTGTAACCGACCATTACGATAGAAGTGCTTTTATTCGAAATAATTATTGTAGAGGCCCGATTACACCTTGTCAATTTTTTTCAGCTCATTCGTACGAGTACTTTAGGATTTAGACAATATGTAATGGTTATTAAAGTATTATTCGCCGGAAACTATGAACACCTTTTCCCCCGAATAACATCGTAACAGGTTAATACCGACACCAAACTGTCTTACTTTATATAGTAAGCTGTCATTACGATCTTATTCGGGTGTAAAAAAACATTTTAATTTTGGCACTATCCATTACCATATTATTCGGGTAAAAACTATGAGTTGTTGTGTATTGTAAAAGTATTTACGATTTATCTAACCAGATAATTTGAATTGTAATGTTGAATACTGTATCCTTCTTGGACAACAAAAAATAGCAATCAAGATAACGATGATAGGGTCGCGATGGTTCGAAAATTAATGACAGGTTACGATAGGTACACTGAAATAATATTTGGTGTTTGACAATAACATAGATATTTTCTTTAATAAATAGGTTTATTAGAGACGAGTGGAGACGAGAGAGAGAAGACTAGCTCTTAATAGAGACGAGTGGAGAAAAGGAAGCGTGGCCTTTACCCTGCGGTGGAACGCTACAGGCTCGTAATAATAATAATAAATCGGTTTATTAATTCTCGATTTTGAACTATTTTTAAAATTAAATATCGAATAATTTATTAGAACACTGTACAGGTACTTAGGTAAGTAGGTAATTAAAATTACAAAAACTTTCACTATTTTAGCTCAATAACTCAAATAAATAGGTACTTAGGTACTTACCCAATAAGTAAGTACCTAAAGTGTGTGGTGTAAAGGAACTGTGTCACTCACTTAACCTCTTTTTTTTTCACTTAAATATTTCTCTGTTTAACTAGTAATTAGTTATTCACATTTTACTCGTCGCCACATGTAACGTATTGGTTTTCGCCTTATATTACACCCGGTTCACCAACGCTCTACCACTCGCACTGTAACACAACCGTCCGGTATGACGGCGCGGGTATGACTGACTCGTGATATAAGCGCCTGATACGGTAGTTATACACTACAGTGTGATAGTTAAGTTTCAAGATCCTCGTCAGATCCTCAAATTGTTTTTAAGTGGATGCTCCCATCATCATCTTTCTGCCCTTATACCACTATGTGGGGTCGGCACAACATGTATTCTTCTTCCACTTCCCTCTTTCAGACGTCATCTCTCAGCAGTCAGCACTCACACCTGTAGGGACTCCGTTACCTACCTAGTCCTACTTATTAATTCGTACATAATTATTTACCTATATTTTATATTTATTTATTTGTCATCTATATTTATATAAGTATGTACTTATTAATATTTACTTTATCATATTTAAGTATATAAATATATACATTACACACACTTGTTATCATCACAACAGTAATTTATTATAGTACCGTACCGGTGACGTCCGTCAAATGACGGCGCACGGAATATTAGGCACGCAGTTTCAGATGTTTGAGTACCCTCGAGTTCGCGGCGATTTTACCTGTCGAGTGGATAAAAACTAACCAGTTGACGTGTGAGACCCGGTCGCGAGACGCCATTATAAATTCATTTAATTGTTTTGTAGTTACTTTCCGTTCTGTCTGCTCGTAAATCTTCACTCCTTCTAACTCTTTGTGTATGTGTATTCTCCTGTGCTTGTGAACTGTACTTCTTATTGTCGAAAGTGAATAAACTCTGTGTGTGACGTGATTTGGACTTTGGACTGATTATTTCCCACATACACCCATCGCTTGACCAAGTAGGTACCTAAGCCAAGCCGGCATACTACACATACCCCCTTCACACCTTTCTTACTCATGTCATCCTTCACACAATCCATCCATCTTTTCTTGGGTCTACCTCTATACCTATATCCATCCACATTCATATCAAGTACCTACTCTCCTCAGGGATGCTCCCATATGCACAAACATCATCAAGAGTACAAAAATGTTCATCGGTACTCTTCAAAGCTGTGCACCGTTAATCAAAAAACTTCGTTAATCGTTAATCCGCTACAAAAAAGTTAGCTTAGTTAAACGTTAAAGCGTTACATTTCGGAAGAATTAACGCAAGTTAACGTTAATCGTTAATCCGTTAATATGTGTAAAATTACATTTTAATATCGTTGCGTTAGTGAACTTAAAAAGTTAACTTAAAAGTTAATCCGTTAATTAACGATTAACTGATTAACGAGTTATTGCCCAGCTATGGTACTCTTTACGTAATATTTCTACTGATCATTAATATCAAAAATGCATCAATTTGTGAAAATACATGAATAAATAGATAGATGGATGGAAAAATAGATATTAGGATGTTTGTTACTCTTTCACGCAAAAACTACTTAAAGAATTTGGCAGAAACTTGGAATATATCTAGTTAATGACTTGGAATAACATAAAAACTACTTTTTATTCAGGTAGGTACCACGTAGATTTAGCTGCGGGCAACTAAGCAATAGATTGCTGTAGTAAGTTAGTACTGAACTAAACGATTTTATTTTCGTTCCAAAACAATGATTATTTTTATACTAGACTAAATAATTATGAATCTAGATACTCTTTACTTCATAATGTACTATTTTACTAATAAACAATATTAAAAATGCTACAATTAAAAAAAATACACCCATAAATAGATAGATGGGTGAAAAAGTGGATGTGTGGATGTTTGTTACTCTTTCACGTGAAAACCACTGAACGAATTTGGCTGAAACTTGGAATAAATATAGTTTATGACCTATAATAACATATAGGCTACTTTTTATACAGGTAGGTATAACGTAGTCTTAGCTGCAGGCTATTAAGCTTATTTTTTAATACAATTGCGACGAAATCTACATTAGGATATTAAACGGTATTCGTTATTACAATAATCAAACTTCATTCACTTGCCATGGAAAAACATCGTAATCCAGTTTTACTATATTTGACATTATTTGTTATTACACCGAATACTATGGTAACATCACAATACAGATGCAAACAGATACAGTCGATACCGCGTTTTTGCAGTCAATACTATCGCGTTTGACTATTACTGTACAGATCATGTCAACGTTTTACACGAATAATATGGTATTGTTAGTTTACAATAGTAAATAAAATTATTGATTTATGGTAATATTTATTCTTTAAATATCTGGGTTGTGGTAAATTGTAGATTTGTTTTAGTAACATTATATTATTTGTTATATTTTAAGCCATGTTTTGGCATATAAACGATCTTCCTAGGTAAACTAACAGAAAAGTTATAGACCAAAAACCGTTTTTTAATTCTCTTGAACAATTTGGATTTTACGGTTACGATTTTATTCGGTGGGGGCGGCGAATTGTAGAAGTAACTAAATGACAATAAATTGAGAGATAATTTGTTATTATCGTTGACTGCTTGTCTCTCCAATGGATACTCCCCCTAAAAGACGCGAAAATAAACAAACAACGTCACTTTTCATTTGGACGTAAAAATTAAAAAGGCCCTGTTCGCGTCTTGAATTTCAGCTTTTTTATTTACCCCATTAAAATGCTCCATCACGTTCATCATAGTCATGATATTTTATCTTTGCTGCAATTTAGCTTAAAATATTATTTTTGGGGTTCATGGCTCAAAAGATAAAAAACTAAACCAAGAAAATATCACTTCGGTATGTATCGGCACCTTACTTTGTTACTCCTGGTATCAACATTGTATTTGGTATTAAAAAACAGGATTTTAAATATTTGCAATAGAATTTAATAAATCTAATGCTATATAATATTATAGTTCTAGTAACATCACAATTCTGTAATTTAATACGCTCGAGGATTCCGCGCTCGAGGTTTATATAAAAGGAATGTCTTAATTTACAATATTAATAATTGGATGATGATGTCTAAAATTTTTTTTTGTTTGAAACATTTCTGGTTCTTTATTTTGCCAAATACGAATACAATTTTGTACCTACTGAACCCTCAAAACGTCAAACTGGCTCGCACTTGCAGGTGCTGATAATTTAACGGCTGTCAAAAGATTAAACGATAACGCCCCTAAAAAATAAAACCTTCACTGAAAATGATTACTACGGATTGTTATTAGTGACTGACGCTTACAAATACCACTCAATTGTTTTTACAATGTGAAAAAGGTTTATAAAAGAGAAATATCGCCGATTTAGATATCGTGAATGTTTTTTGCGATCATAAAGAATAATATTAGAATAATGGCTCTCAAGCTTACCATGTCTAAGTGACCTAGTCCTACCTAAATGTATGCAGGTAGGCAAATGTATGCACCTAATATTTGAATTAAAACTTGAATCAAACAAAACAAATGTAAATCTAGTTCAACCGTGTTTCCTTTCAGTCTAACAGATTTAAAACTTCCATCTTCATACAAATCTTGGCAACTGGTGCTGAACCCAAGTGACGATAATAATTATAATTCACCTAAATTGTACCCTAAAATTGGGAAAACTCCGGATAATAATGTGTTATTTATTGAACGAAGCGCTCGTGGGGTAACATGCTTAGATCATGCACACCACGTCTTAAGAACGAGCAGTTACCGCGCGTTTTTAAGGTCTCAGCACACATATGGGATCGGAAAGGGATCGTAACCGTAACGCCTTTCACCTCGCTGTCAGCCAGGCGTCAACCTACCGTATGCACGTAATGAAAGCGTATCAGCAGCGTCTGTACGTCAACTCGGCTACGGCTAGGCGACACCGCGCTTACGCCTCGCCGCCCGCTGGCTGACCTCAGATCAGTTTGAATCCAACGGGGACGGGACGGAGAGACGTAAGCGCGGGGACGATGAGCCGTAGGCGCGGAGACGATGAGCCGTAAGAGCGGGAATTGCAAGTTCGGAGACTGTTCTGAGGGGAGGCGATCACGTTACGATTCCGATTAGTGTGCGTTGCAGTAGGGAGTTTAATACAAACCATTCTGAACGACTCGAGGCGATACGGTTACGATCCCTTTCCGTTCCCATTAGTGTGCTGAGACCTTTATGTAGCGCGTCTTCTGGTGGTGTAGTGCTGTGCAAGGGTAGTGTGCATGGGTTAGTTTGCCGCGCGCTTTTGTATCGCGTTTTTATCGATACAAACGCGCAAAGAGTGCTAGTTTAAAAAAAAATGGTGTGCACAAGCTTAACATGCTTGGTAGTTTTATACATTGAAGTTGAACCCATCAAATCGACGGTGTTTATTATAGGACACTTTCCATATTTTCATTTTAAACTAAAGAAAAATCTTTAAGTAAGAACCTGAATATTCAGACACGATGCAAAGTCCTGCAATTTTTGTAAAAATTTCAAGTAATAAGCAGCGGACATTTTATTTATGACCTTTATTCAGTAAGGAGGTTAAAGTAGAAATAACTGGTAACCTTGAAAGATGACAGTATCATTCTTTACGGCATCCAACACAGGATGAGTTGGGGGCATGCTGTTTTCCACTGGGAGTGGAATTATTTATACAGACAGAACAAGGCACAGATGTACCTGGATAGCTTGTTCATAAATATTGTATGCAACATACAAAAAAGTGAAACGACATAAAGTATAATTACGATTGTATTCCTGTGTTAAATACGGTAGACAAACGCGATTATGGAAGGACTAGTTAGTATGCTCAAACATTGAAGATTTTACAGAAGCTTACATCCATACCTACGTGACTAGGCAAGTCCAGCGACGCTATACGAAAGCAAAAACTGGTTTCTTCAGGATGTTTTTCTTTGCTTAGGTCTTTGGAGCAGCTATTACTATTTTCAATCATAAGATGAAATGAGCTGTTTTCTTTAGTCTGTGGCTTGTTGAAGTGGTTCGATCTCGCAGATTAAAGAGGCGGAGATCAGCCGGTGCGCGATCGACCCACTCCAGCCGGCTACGAAAAATTTAATCGTCTTTGATATCATATGGCTTACAAGAAATAAAAATAAAGAAATCAATTTTAGGTAGGACCTCAACGATCACATCAGGTTATTTTCTTGCATGAAAGGGAAAGAATCAGGCCAGAACCTGTTGTGAGCCCTAAAAACACCTTTAAAAATCATTTTAAGTGATCATAATTACACTTTTTTTTCGTTTGTGTAAACAAAAGCATTTTGATAAAATAATATTAAATATTGAACCTTCTCAGGATAAATTTAACAGATCATAAATACCTCGAAGCTAAACTGAACCCTCAGAAATTACCGAGAAAGTTGTTATACCAGAATGTATATAAAGTATACTATAATGGTGTCTCTTGTTTTAATTTTATAAGTAGCTACACAATCTCCAAGCTTGTCGTAAGCTGTTCAAATATTTGAGAAACTTGAAACGTGCTTTCGCAAACTTTATATCATCCAGGCATTATTTCAGCATGGTATATCTAAGTTCATGTATTTCCACTCGAAATTTAATATTTGTGGTCACGTCCGAACGAAATGTAAGTACAGAGCAATAAAATTTGAGATAGCCCATAATTTCAGTTCTAATGTACTTTAATGGGCTGAGTTGCTTCGGTCCTAAATATAGTCACACTAGGAATCTGCGGACTAGTGGTTTACCAAACTGCTTTTGAATCTTGATAAGTTTGCATGACTTGCTACTTATAGTGCTTCTGTTCTCTAAATGTTCCAAAGAAAAATGAAGGTTTATTTCGAACAAATGTTGTGAAACGATAAGAGTTGTCGATGTTTTACAAATTTTGAATACTTTTGATATCCAGACAGCGCAATTTTTTATCTGATTGGAGTCTTTTACGAACTCAAAGTGATTTTAGGATTAGATAAAAATATTTAAATCTGCACGTTTATGTTTAGCGAATTGTTTTGTGTAACTTACTAGAGAATATGATATAGTTTTTCATAACACTGAGCTTAATTTGAGTACCTACTTACATACAGCTGGATATAGTTTTTTATTACGTTTCTCCCTAAACCTACTGTTTCTCATTTCCCCTATCCCGATACCCGGAAATTTGTCTACATCAGCAATGTTTGTAATCCTTCTATTTAATGCGTATTGTGATGTGAATTTCATAACCTCGAGAGGAATGGCACGCGAATGTGTACGCAGCTAATGGAAGCGACTTACCCGGGACTCAATAAAAATACGAAAATACAAACAGAGAATTTCTGGTGCGGTTTTTGTACCAATTATAAAATTCCCTACAAATAAGACAGGATTTATTTAGCGGAATTCAGAAAAGGGTTGTATTTATTAACGTTAATTAAAACGGAAGAAATAAGTTTAGAGTAACCGAATACCCCCGTCATTATAATATTAGATATTAGCAAGATCAATTCTGGCCTGTTTTTGCGACCAATACAATACACAATTAGTAAGTGTACATCGCAGAGTCTGGCAGAGATCGTTCCTCTGCAATAACACCGTCCATTGTACAATATGATTCCTAAGGCTTACTGTCTTTGTACATTACTTTCATTCATTCATCAGCAGGCGTAGATTAAATCACAAATTTAGATGCAGTATTTATAAACATTTTCACGACGATACAATGTTAATGAACCACGAATAATTGAACCACAAACGGGCTTCACGAAATGGGGCCTCAGCTGGTGCAGTCGTAAACAGTGGAAGTGCTTTCATAGAACAGGCAGAATTACTGCTTTAAGATCAGGAATAAACTTTCCTATTGAAAGAATACTTGCGCTAGCACCTTGTGTAATACCTATCTGTAAACTTTCTAGATTGTGCTTTCAAATACAAACATAGGTACATAAAATCACGCTGTTTCCCATGAGAAATCCTAACAAACCTCTTTCGCCTCACTCGTCTCTCATACATCTGAAGTACATATTATATGACTATGAATTTATTGACGAAGAAGAAGAACGATTACCGAACCCATGCATGCACGCTCCGAATTGTTTATCTAAATATGAAAAATCCCGAACAACACAGTAAATTGTTTTTATAAAGATATACCTACCAGCATAGCAACAGACGATAAAAGTCAAAAATAATTTACCTTTGTTTGTTCAAAGTGCAGATTATGAGAAGTTATTCATAAACATACCCGTGACCCCCTTACAACACAACCGAGAGATATTCACCAGCAACGGGAAACTGATCGATGACCGCAATCTGTACCAATTAACAACCAAAATAAACCATTATACAAATAAGTAAAGTTTTGTAGATGTTTTACTCGATGCCTCTTTATGTCGATTCAGATTTTTCGTTTCTATCCATCCAGAGTTCTCTATAAAAACCCTGTTAAACAACTCTTAAATTAACCTTTTCACAATTAAATTCTCTTCAGCTTTTAAAAGAAAATATTCGAAACGAATGCGATTTACAAACTTCGAAACTTCGAATGAATGATTTACAAACTTGCTTCACACTTCTCATATTGAGAAGTTTGTAAATCATAAGGTAGGCTTATGCAGCCTGAAAGCTCTAGCCATAGCTTAACGACGTATAAAAGAGAGACAGAGAAAGATGATAGAAAGATGATTATAAAAGAGAGACAGCATTATAAAACACAACTTTACGCAAGTTATTCGTTGATAAATACTGCGATCGCTAGCAGCTTATTCATTTTCCATGTTAAATATTTTATTAAACGGAAACAAGCAGAGGGGAATAATGCTTCATATTCGATATTCGCTCTTTGTGCAGAGCAAATGAGCCGTAAGTATGCTGTTCGCTTAAATTAATCACAATGCTGAAAGTTGGTGAAAATATCAATTTTTCGTTCGTTTTGTCTTCTGCTAAATGTTTGTCAGATAAATGTGGTGCCACTCTGTTCATGTTTTCGCTTTATTTTCTTGTTTTTCAAACTTATTCTAAATTCGTCAGAGTTAGGCCGTCTCTGGTGATGAAGCTATTACAGAATCATGGTCCTTGTAACCAGTAGCTTCTTTGTAATTCTAATTTTTATCTATTTGTTACATATAAATTCTTCATTCATTCACGTACTTGTTGGATGTGGCTATTTTCTGAAGCCGACTGTTCAGCAATTTATTACTCAGTACCGTCTTACACATTACATTCTACAAAGTCGTAACTGTACCATATGTCCAGTGCAGTACAGAAATGTAACAAAGAATCGTTTCATAATATAAATCAACAGTAGAATAACATGCCATGAGCTACTGTGACTTATGGTATCCATATTTTTTTGTTGTAATGCCATGAATAAAAGTGATGTCTGTTATTGCATATTTTATTTATAGTGTTTGCACAAATACATGTAACCCACGTTCATTGTGCAGGTAGCATAAACATTCAAACACTTGGCGGTCGACTGCATGTATAATTAGAGTAGCATGTTGCAAAAAAGTTATATCTTGGTAGGTTACCTTCTGAATGAGCACAGCTCTGCAACCATGCACTACATCATAAAAAACAGAATACGCCTACAAAAAATAAAAACACATTCTTACAGCCAACTCACCATGTACCGTTCCAGTTTTTAGGAAAGTACCTACCTATTCATAGTAAAAACGTGCCTACGTATTCAAAAGTCACCGAATTCAGCCCAGTAGTTTATTTATTCTGGCCCAATCTGTACAATAGCCAGTTTCGTATGAGAATGCTTCAAAAATATTATTGGGTTTATTTTCCGAGCCGTGAAGGTTTCCGTTCCGGGTCAAGAGTAGATACAGATTATGGAATAGTTTGTACAGCAGTCGATGTTTACAAATCATAAAATAGGGAAATGTTGACTGCTGTGGTTTGTAGATGTTAAAAGTTTGGTTGAAATGCTCAAACATGTTTATTTCAGAATTGTAACAGAATCAGTAAAAGTTACGTACTGTAGTTTGTTTTAGTGGATATGGTTGGATTGGTCTTCATAAATTATACCTATAAGTTAAAATTATTTGTAAGCTGAAAGTCTATAAAGTTATTTTAAATTGTATACACAAAACAATAAAATTAAATTTTATAATGGCACTGTTTCAACAAGTCATACAGTAATACCAAAATGTCTGCCAGGGAAAATTATTTCTAATCTAAATTAGGAATAAAACAATCCATAAAAATAAACAGAACTAATTTAACCAATATTTTATTTGCATAGTGCAGAATATAACCACAAATACAAAAAGCCAGCCATTATAGCCTATGAAGTCATTAATTAACTTTTTCTCAGTCAACTCTGATTAAATAAAACTAGTTTTCATACAAAAAACCCAAAGTACCCTTCAGAAATTGAAACACTCCATTAACTAAATTAGAAAATAAGCTAAGGATTGAGCTGCAAATATTTAGTCCAGGATTGCCTACAGTCCATCACTGTCTAATCAACCATATTACCTTAGAATAGGGTGTATTCTTGTAAGGTAATGTAAGGGTAAGTTACTCACTCAAATTCCCATCATGATAGTGCTGAGATCGGTCCCGTGATATCCACTTGACTTGTCTGGGAGTCAAGTTCGGGCCAAGTGTAGATATTTAATCTTTCAAGTTGAAAGCCTTTGGTTTATTGATTAAACTTTTCATTGATTTTCTAAACTTAATTCTAACATAGAATTTTGCTAGTAGAAAATAGAAGGATTCAAACGTTTTTTTTGTAACATGGCTGCGGACACCGGCTGTCTTCTCAATGACGTCTTCAAGCTTAAACTATTATGCCCGAATTCGGATGTCCTTGCTTGGAATTCAACTATCTAATGTATGTTGATGTGAAACCTTGAATTATGTTAACCTATAAGTAAATCAAAATGTTTACCATTTTCTTAGCCTCCTTAGGCTTCCTGATATAACGCACATGACTTCAAGTACCGGCACATTTAATTACGTGCTTCAAGTGCCTCATTCAATATCACCGACCTCATTAGATTATTAAACAAAATTCCTTTCCCAGTCAATTATCTCAGTACACGGAACGATACGGCTCAAAGAGTAGCGCCCATTAAGTACCCCGCATCCTTTCATTCCGGAAAATATCGCTAAGGATTCAATAAGGGACCGAAATCCCGATATGTCTCGATCTGCACCATTGGTCCCACGAATATGGGTTTAAAGGAACCATCAAAATGATGTATTGTGCTATTCTGGGATGAAAGTGAACATGTAAATCTGAATGTGATAACCAGAACGGTTTGACAGATAGTTATACGTTATCTTTCAGAGTGCATAGCCGCTGGGATCGGTCGGACGTCTTTATCTATTGCACAAATGGAGGAGACTGTTTCACTTGACGGTTATATCTGTTTTGTGGTTGGCTGCTCTTGATTTTGTGGAGGTATTTCGGAATAAATAGGAACTGTTTTACAACTATGTTTGTTTGTGATGGAAACGCAGTTTGGGGAACATAACGCTATTATAGTGATTAATTTCAAAGGATCTAGAAATTTCCAAAGATTTAAAAAAATGTCTATATCTCCTTGGGAATACAGTCATGATCATAATTTATAGTCGTCCGAAAATAATAAATATAATGTTTTGTGAATCAATACAATAATTTGCTAGGATAACAAATTATAACAATGTCAGCGTAATTTTTATACAACTCTACCAAACTCTCTTCTTTTTTTGCATTTATTTAGAATAAAACCAACTCTCAACTCAAACATTAACCATGCAATTATTCTACCGTTCTAATGGAAGCAGGAAAACATGTCCCATTGTGAAATTACCGCTACAATTCTTAAGAAGGTACATTAAATAATCAGGGATAGCCCTTCGAGACACAGACTTTTTCTTTCTTACAAAACATAAAGAGACAATTTTTACGCAAGCCGAAGGAAACAAAATACATTATTAAATAGTTTTAATTCGGCACATTTTTTAGTATCACCATTGACATATAAAATAAGAACCGTCACAAAATAAAAACTTGTAACGAATTATTTTTTAAACATTTTAATCTCTTATTAATGTCTCAGAAATTAAGAACTGAATAAATGTAAAACTATTGGTTCTATACATCCTTTACAGAGTGACACATAGAATAGAATGTAGAGACATGTGGCTTGCTAAGCGAGGCGCGAAGCGGCATGCTAGCATTTCACTTTGCATGTGAGAATAAGTGGGGCTTAGTGTCAGACACGTCGAGTGGGTAAAGAAAATACCTTAGGCATTATTTTCAAACTAAAGTAGAACAAAGTCTGATAAAAATAGACGGAGGATAGAAAAATCGTTCAAAATTAAAAAATTATAACACACAAAACTTCATTGAATACCCAAAGTGCAATTGTGTAAAGAGTTTGTTATTGGATTTTTTTTAGTGTCTACATAAAAACCAACACGACTAACCTTCACATATGCAGCTCTGTCACACTGGTGTGATCACGCACGGGTGTGAAATGGGTAGAAAGAAAACTCCTCCACAAAAAACTAGTATTTAAGATAGTCCTATCTTTGACGGTCTCCCGCCACTCCATCATACTACTAATTACGTTTTTTTGTAACTAATAATGATACATAGAAAATAGACAGCAAAATGTTTTCTTTATAAGTCTAAAATATAGTAATATAAGGTTAGTTGATGACGATAGTGACGAAAAGGTAATGTTTCCGTTTCCATGGCAATGCTCACAACTTTCGCAATATTACAATATTGGAATCGAATGATCAAAGTCAATCAAATTTCCGCTAGACCTTTGAGTCAAAGACACATGTTCATCACTAGTAAAGGAAATAGATTCTATGCCACCTTAATGCAGAGAAAATGTGAAATGGAAGAATTACCTATAGAGATACCGCGAAGATTGTTTCCTGAAGAAATGGAATCATATCTCTGACACGGTTGAGATTGGATCTTTACCTGTCGAGGCTTATCTGTCTTGAACTAATTTTATTACAAATTTTTATTGTAATAAAATCAGTTCAAGATTTTATTTTTGTTACAAATTTTCACAAACACAAAGTAAATTGGCAACAACAGATAGCCAGATTTAATAGGTGGTTATCGGACAAATAATGAAGTTATAACCAATTTACAATGAAACTCATAAACGGAAATTATCAGCGGTAATTCTGCCATATTCTCATTACCACCAATTTGTTTATTGTTTCAAAGTTTGTCTGTTTATCACAGCTCTGTTTATGAGCTTCCGATGTTGATGTTCGGCGTTCCGACAAGTCACGGGCATCCGTCAGCACCATGTGTGTGACATCTCGTCAAAACTGGAAGCCATGGTCGGAGCTAGAGGGCGTATTGGGGATCCACGAAAATGTTCGTAATTATTTTCTGATGATGAAACTTTATGTTTGTGGATATTGAATTTTTACAGTAACATAATATCTACGCTGACCCCGAAAACTGTCATCAAACTTTTTGTTGATCCCCAGTAATGGCCTGGTTTTATATACGGGGAGTCCACCAATATAATTGTTTTACCGATACTTTTACACCTACATTTCTTCTCGTTTCCTGTAAATTTATTTTTATTTATTATATTATTGTCATATTATAAACATTCGGGGGTTTAAACCCCCAAAAAATAAACCCTACGCCTGTGCCAGAGGCAATGATTTGGAAATGTTTATGGAATATACACATGGATGGCTTTGATGAGTTAATTTACTGTACATGATCTCGTATGAATTTTGTTTAACATTAAAGAATAAAGAAGGATCGATTAACATTATACTCAGAATACAGCTAAGTTCGAAAAATAACGACTTATAATTATAGCTTTTGATAAAACAATTTCATAATTTTCTCTATGAAAATCTTTGCTTAGTAATGAGCTAACAAAGGCTGAAAGAAATACTTCTAAACCGTTAATTGCTTATGAAAATAATTCATTTAAAAATAAAACAAGCGGTTAAACCTTAACCATCAATCTAAGTCAAAAGAAGAAAAAGAAAGTGCAGACGTTGAATGCTCGGCTAATGTGCTGAAGACTAGACTTTAATAGTTAGACAGGTAGACTATTGGTCCCATATCGTAACTGTGACAAATGAAGTGTGTAATTGTGAAGTGCTCGTGGCGAAGCTTGCTGACGTTCTTGATAGATCGTCGAAGTTAAGCAAAGTTCTGATCGGTCACTACTTGGATTTGTTACCGTAAGTGGTATTAACAATCGAGCGCTTCCGTGCATCGGGAGGACACGTTAAATTGTCGGTCTCGACTTTTAAAGTCGCGACGGAGGTATTTAGGTGGCCTAAAAACCAAAGTTGGCCACTTGCTCATACGAACGAACGAACAGTGGAAAATAAGTTGTTGGTGCAACTTGGGACTTTCGCCAGTTTATTCCAACTTGGTAGGCGATCCATCTTTACTATCTGCAGGATTAATGGTTTCAGATAAGAAACTGTAAAAGTTCAAACAACTGGTTGAGTTTTTTATTGAAGTAATAAAATCTCCAGCTGTCTTTATAAGGTCGTGAGGTCAAATTAAAGCAATAAAATAGTATTTTGGAAAATATTAGTGATTAGCATTGAATACGTACGTAGATTATAGTGCTGCTCAAAAGTAAGTTCAAATTATTAACTATCCGCGAATAATTCGTTCATGCCTAAAAGTAAAGAACGCACAAAGTTGTTCATTCCGATCCAAACGAAGGAAACCGCAATTAATAACTTATTTAATTTGTTATTACGTAATATCAAGACAACTCAGTTTAAAAATCGATCTTATTTCCTGAAAAACCTTTTTTCCGGACACTGAATAAAAGTGTGTCTTAGTTTGCAGATCACTACCCAGCAGTTAAGTACAAGTAAAACATTAATATAATATCTATTTATTGGCAAATTACAACAAATCTATAGCAACGAAATCTCAGGGGCATTCACTAGTCTTGTTTAATGATGCCGTTGGCGTTGATAAAGTAAATAAATGATTCACATCAAAAGTCAAAATATGTGTAAATAGCCACGGGCATTCATTAGCAATCACTCGTGCATTCGTTCAATAAACGAGACTTGTTTATATCTGCTATTAACAGAACGTTAATTTAGGAAACATTAAAAATTCTCTTGACGGCTTCTGTGGCGCATTGGATGAAAGCCCGCTTGAAATGCAGGAGGTAGCGAGTTCTATTCTTGAAATGTAAATAAAAATACCTAAAAATGATTTAGTATACCTGAATATCCTTAAGAATGTCTACCGCGCCTTGGTCGTTTCTGTTTTAATTTTAATCCAAACTAGATCATGACGACGTTATCTTACAATAAAAGCAGACACATTTTCTGATCCATTAAATACCCACTTAAAATAAAAAAAATAGGTACTTTATAATCTCTCACTCAACTTTACTGACTGCTGGTTAAATTCCCGTCTTTACATCTCTCCCCGAATTTAAAAGTATAATATCACGAGTCGACAACATACCTCAAGAGCTGTAGTAAAATGGAATTAAAAACTCAAAAAGAGAACATTTTAATGTCGCGATCCATTTAAGTGCCCAGATATTAAATGACAAAAAGTTTCATAAGACTCGCTCTGGATAATTTTCCTGGATGTTTCATGAAAACTTTCACGCTGATATTATGATGTAACAAAAGATTGTAGTGTCGGTTTATGGTTTTCTTTTTATTTACTACTAGCAACTTACCCAGGCTTCGCACGGATCTTTTCCACCATAATACGCATGCACCTTACATAAATTCGTTGTATATATAAATTCGAATTTGTTGTGTCGTCTTTTTCGTCTACTTTACACTTCTTTTCCTTTATATTATAGAGTTTTTACTTTTTTGCAACAGGTTGGAATATTTTATTTGTTATTGATTTTCCTAACGTTTTAATATTCATCATCATTATACGCCTACAACTGAGTTTAACACTCTTTTTGTTCGTGCCATTTGCTATCATCCTGTGTATTATCACTTAATGCATAGTAACTCAAAATACAGCATATCAAATAAATGCAGTGTTATCAGAACTCGAGTGAATCTGGCGCCTAATGCCTAGATAACTAAAAGCTTCGGCGGGCTAGTCGCGCCATATTGCCGAGTCGCATAGATTATAAACGTACATCTTAATGTTATATCTGTATTCTAGTTTGCTATAGTAAAGTGCTTTTTAAATAGAATGTTCTAATTTAAACTTGATCCATTTTGTCAAGGATTTTCACGTGCTTAGGTAGTCGGTGTGTGTGCATTGCCTTAGTGGAGTCGTAAGCCTACAAGGTCAAAAACACAACTTTTTTGTTTCAAAATTACACCCCCACAATCTTTTTGACTAATTTTTACAAAACTTTAAGGCTTACTTTTATACAAAAATTTAATAGTCATTTAACAGTTGAAAATATTACTTGGCCTGTCTATCCCTACTAAATATTGCTGCATTCCTAAATTCCTCCGGTCCTTACTACTCAGCTCTACCGAAATGCCAAACAATGCGATTATGGTTACACATGATGAAGAGCATTTCGCTTGTTATGACTAGCTGCAATGAGTGCCGAACTGCGATCAATTGGGGCAATGCTCACTCGCCATTTTGTTTGCACAATCGCAGGACAGGGGTTTGCAATTTTGCATAACAAATAGGAATTATAAACCATAGGTTGTTACTTACTATAAAAAAATTTAGATCCTATGATAGTGTCTTGAGACTGGTCGTTTTGGATTCACTTAGGGACTCATTTTGGTATAATCTCTTATTCTCTTATGACCGAACCAAGCCTATTATAAAGGTTTAAAAATAAAGAAATATAAACATGTACCTATACCTATATTCCCATCATAAATAAGTATGGTAGGTATACTTACCTTACTTTGTAATTTACGTTCAGTTACTGAAAAACATTTTACTTTCCATTTAATTAATGATACAATTCCGAAACCAAGCAGCTATTTTAGCGACCTTACCTAATGAAGTATAATAAATTTCTAAATCTATGACCATTGCTTTCAGGCCTGATTGATGGATTACGTACCCTACTGTTGTAGGCTTATGTCCCTAAATAAAATTGATTTTCCAAATTTGACAAAGTCCATTAAGTAGAAGGGTAAAGCTCCTGAATAATCTAGGTACTCAAACTGAAACAGGTAACTTTATCAATTGATACTTTAAGAGGGAGGTATTAAAACATGGTAGGCGGATTTGTACTAGTCTGACGTGTTGTGTGACGCGTCGGAGTGGTATCAGTTATAAACATTTTAAATAGATAGATGGAGAGTTAGATTGAGGCTGTAATTTGTGCTCATCCAGCGGTCAGCGTATGCCGTACGTGCTGATCGAACGTCGGTGTCAAAGCAACCCCTCTACTCTACAAATCGCACAGGTCAGCTTATGTTGGTTAACCTTCCGAATTCAGTTTCCACTAACTTAAGCAGACCTGCTATTTGATGCCGAAATTTCAGTTTTTGCTGTGCAGTAGATCCCCAGTTTTAACTGTACGCTCGTTCATCAGCGCTGTACTACAGTACAGCTACATACTAGTCGTTCATACATTTTTTTTGACACTCGATCGAGCTCAGCTGTCACCATCGGTTGATTAAGAATAAGAATAAGAATATAGGTACTTTTCTAATAACATCAGTCTACTAATATCTTTCTGATGATAGAAAAGTTGTGACAAATAGTTACAATAGATTTATTTGCTCCCGTTTGTAATGCATTTATTTAGAATTATTGAAATGTTCTGAATGTAAATAGAACTGGGTTGAACAATACATTACATACATAACTCAGGTATTTCGTATCGCCGTCCATTTGGCATCAATACAATTCTGGAGTATGGACAAATTGCTTCGTTTAAAATACTCTTGTAACTGTGTTGTGATCATATTGATATATAAATTACAAAATATGTTGATGGATGACGTTTGTAATACAATTATGTAACTGCCGTAATCTGATGATGATGTGTATCTAAATTTGGGTTATATATCGCGTAGGTGAAGGCGAAAATACTGACTGTGAGATCAGAGACTAGTAAAGTAGTAAATACTTGCAGTTTATACAGCTTTTGGCGAGAATCATTGTTACCAAGTTATCATAAAGGTTACGAAATGTGTGATGACCAAAACTGTGTTTATTTATGCCGTAGTTCTTCACGGCAACAATTGTACAAAACATGAGTACAATCACATAATAACAGTAAATGCTTATTTAACCACTCTTTGTTACAGATCTTGGTGATCGTCAAACTAATTGAAAGTTCTTGTGAAGTGTGCAGTGATAACAATTAGGAAGTTTGATTAACTTTGACGGCGATTCTTTTCAAAACGGAGGTGAGTTCAAAATAGCTTTTCTTCAAGTTGTAATTGAAAGCTGCTCAAGCAGTTAATAGAAGGATAAGTGTACTGTTTATTTTGTGAAATTTGCGAAGTGTACCTAAGTTTCCAGTCACGTAATTTTTAGGCTAGCGTGAAATTCAGTTACTCGACTACGTGCGTGAATAAATGCTTATTCGTGTATACCTTTGCAAGTTACCATGACGAAAGTTTTTACTTAGATTTATTGTAATGTGTTGCTCAAGGCAACATTACTTCGTTGGATAACTAACTATAAAGTAGCTATTATGTTAATACTTAAAAATCATTTTAACAAACATACACTAAACTAGCCATCTAAGGTTGCAAACCTGTAGATAAAAAACAAAAAAAATTGTTTACTCAAACACACATTTTCAGCATTTTTCTTCAAATAAAAAAATAATGTTACGATTTGGACACAAAAAACCTCTAAAGTTGGAGGATTCAAGTCGGGGAAACGCGCTCATTACAATTATCTAGGTTACGTAATTACTGGAAGATCGTTTTCTTTCGTGTAATTGTTAAACAGCCGGGAAAAGATAGCTTTCGGCTAAAATTATATGAACATTTTATTTTACGACCTATCTCGTTGGAGTTGGAACTTTTAAAACAAAATCGGATATTTTTTTAAATGATCGGGAGAAGTTTACGTGTTGCTTTTTATTGTGCTGCTACGTAACGTAGTAAAATATTTAGCTTATTATACTAATTATTTGATTAGTACTGAACCACTAGCCTTGAACAAGTAATTTTATCATTATGTTGTATTAGTTTTAATTCATCGGTATCAAATTCATTTTAATTTATTCTTCACTGAAAAGGGCACAGTCCTGGCTGCTAAACCTAAATGTCCTTCTTGTGTAACTTTCTGGTGATTATCTATTTGAATGAGCTTGTCAACATACATCTCCGAATCCCGATAATGTAGTAACAGATACTGTGGCCATATTCTATAACAGTTAGCAAGATGTGAAGTAGGACAGCTCCACAGTTCCTTATCTCTCTCCACAATGATTATAACGTTAACAAAAGACTCTTGTTCGCTTCAAGATCAGTTGTGTAACTGATGTTCGATTCTCGATTCGCGATATTCTGCAGATATATTTTAACATTGTATGATATTGTGCGTATACACGCACGTATTGTATTTATTTTCTGTTTTATTTTAGCCACTAAATTCTCTTTCTCTCTCACTCTTCAAAGCATTATTATTCCCATCTGATGGTGGGGTCTGCTTGCCAACCACTAGACCAAACCTATCCTTTATCAAAGTTTGTAAACTCTTTTGTTCTTAGAACTAGTTTATAAACAATGTTTCTTTTATAATTTTGGTAGATAAAGTGCGAATTAAAAACTAGATTGATTTTATTATATTACCAGGAAAAACAATGTAATGAAAAGCCAGTGTATTTCGTAAACAGAATTACCTTATCTGAATATCACCCTATCGATATTCCTATCACAAACTGAATTGATTTCATGGAAAAAGTATTCGAAAAGTGTCAGTCTATTACCCTAATACCTTGTCGACCTCGTCTAGCAAAGTTTTATATTGAGAGCAATTTCCCTTAGGAAGCCTGTCAGTCAATAAAATGAAGACTTGTAAAGAAATACACATAGACGTGATTGACGATTTTTTTTTTTTTAATACGGTCTTCTAACAAATATTTGTTAGAAGACCGTAATAACGATAAATATATTGTAATAAAACGATAAATATATAACAGTTAGTGGGTTGGTTGGTTTACTTATGTAACATTGACATAAAATTTTGTAGAGATTACATTTTTTAAAATTATGCATCTTTGAAGAAGCGAGTAGTAAAATTTAACATATTTTTGGTAATCTCTAGAAATCCGGATCTTGTTCAAATATTTTCACAATTTGTGTGATTTAACATCAAAATTTAGGTAAGGATTACTGACTTATAAACGCCTATTTTCTGTTAAAACTATCCAAAAATAGTTACACTAATATTAAAAGTGTTTTCTTGGGGGTTTTAGACCACACGATCGTAATTTATCGTCAAACTTTCTCGTGGTTTTACCACCAAAAATACCATGCACTGATATTTCTCGTAGAAACCTAGCCTAGGTTTTTAATGAAAACATACCCACGCCATTGGATCCAAACAATTTTTCACGTGCTGTTTTTTCGAGCAGTTATTTTTTGTAGCTTTTTGTTCTCGCATTCTGTACATAAACTAGAAACCAGAGGTTTGCTTTTTAACGGAAACAAGGAAAAATCTTTATTTTTTAATTTTTGCTACAGTCAACAATAGTAGGATCTGGGTAATATTTGAAAAACTTTTCATTGCTGTATTCTATTCTCTATAAACTTTTTGAAACAAAAAATGGGTCAAGTTTTAAGCACGCCTTTTTTTACATATTTTTAAACAAAAGTTTGTAAGAATGTATCGCTACTTATTTTATGTTTGTGTAGTTTCATAAGCAATGGTTTAAATTTACTACAACAGGTCCCATGTTCGTAAACTAACGACTATATTGCTAATTAGTCTTTTTTTCTTTTGAAACCTTAAAAAGGTCGATGTAAGATCTTACATTAATTGGTAAGGAGACTCAGAACAGAGTTCTATGAGCGTTAGACTGCTTTGGAGTTACACCTACATAATAGATGTAGTTCTTTTATTGATGTTTAAAAATAAGATATTCGCGGTAGACGTGTTCCAAACCGAATCTCGAGAGGGATAGGTTATTCGTGTTGCGTTATTCTAGGTTGTTTTTAAATGTTAAATTGCACTGTTTCTAAATTTTATTGTTATTTTAAAGGAGTGAGATACTAGTTCAAATGAATACTAAAATTCAGACCGCTTCGACATCAACTAAGTTAAACAGTGTATCGGACTATATTCATCTGGTATTATTTGACGACGACGGTCATTAGCAACTTGGTCGACAAGAAAGCCGACTGCACGTCGCAGTCGACCAAATTGCCAGTGACCAGTCGACAGCGCGTAATAGTAGACATAGATTTCTGACGATGTAAATTCCCAAGTTATGTCAAAAATAAATAGAGCCAAAGGCGCCATTCTCAGTTAAATTTATATGATGCTAACGGGCTAGCTGACCACACACAGTGAAAAGTTCCACAATGGTCCCAAACTCAGAAAAGGTCCAGGAAAAGTGATTACAATGAAACGCTTTTTGCGGTTTCATATACGAATGTGAAAATGTGAACTTTTATGAGAATTTACCACGTTATTTCGGGTTTTCTAGCATAAATTACGTAGATTTTCACTAAAATGTTCACCTAGCAACAAAAAGTAATTACACCTACGTATAATCGCTATTTCAGAGAACTGAAAACATGATGATAATATTCAATACATTTCAAACTAAAATTCAACAGCGTAAATGTTCAAAGGATTGTTCAGTTATAACCGAACAATTTTCAACGGAACTCATGAAAACAATTGTATTTGAATCGTAATGAAATCCCGCGGGGGCAGGCAGAAAACTCGTAATAAAATATCTCCTACATATTTCCTATAAAACTCCCATACAACTTTTACCCTCTAAATTATACCGTTCTAACAAATTGCCCCTTGTGCTCAATTCGGGACTGTAACAATGTAACGTAACGAACAAAAAGTAACGTTTGCACTTTATGGAATTGCTACCTTTGTACTGAATCGTTTTCGAAACTCTGATTTGTATCTGCTTGAGCTTCAGTAGCAGTTCGTTCCTATTGCTTTTTAATTCGAAAAGGGTTGGCCATACTTCCAAAAGTGATTGACAATTTCCACTTTTCGAAGTTTTTTTTGCAAATGGATTATTGTGTAGTTATCTTTGTAACTTAACCAGACTATGAAGAAAATATCCAATACCCTCAATAATATTATTCTAACTCAATCCATAGCCATGTCTTTTAGCGATATGTGGCTTGACCACTGCCTTTTAAAACGAAGACGAGGCACGCTAAATTCTGGATAGCGCCTTAGGGGCCTTAGCGCATTCAATTAGCGTAATAGCTTCATCACCACCAGGCAAAGAATTTACATGACTGTACAAACTACAAATCATTTGAGCTACCTAAGGATCGTTACAAATCTGTAGATAGTTTAACTCAAACAAACATAAATCAATATTCCCGATTCAACATAACGTTACTATGAAAAATAGCTTTACAATAGTTTCGAAATATCTTATTTCCTAGTAAAGTCCATTCAGGAAACATGAAACAAGATATTAAAAATTCATAGTACATTGTGAGCACTCAGCAGCGGAAGCACAGCGATAACTGAATGGAAGTTTCAGATAACAACAGACTCTACGCTTTTCTATTCATGTATTAGTTTATTCGTTTGTTTTCATTTATCAGTTTGTTTTGAACAAGATTTAATGTGTAATGTGTGTAATGTAATGTACACAATTTTGTCCTTTTGAAATAGATACTTCTGGATTTTCTACTAATATTATTATTAAAGATCTTTAAGAAATGTCTACCGCTCCCTGGGATACAGTCGTGATCATATTTCATTTTTTTTTTTTTCATTTTTTTCATTATTGCGAAAGTTTAACAGAAATAAAAAAACACATACTTACAGTAATATACATACCTATATTTACATCATTTAAATAATTATAGTATGTACGAGTGCTTACGTTACTATTTCACTACTGAGTTCTATGAGTGATGATCATGAACCGAGACAAATGACGAGACGAAATTGTTTCGTTCCTAAGTAAGTATGTATTTAGGGTCCAGCTCTGTGAAAAGTTGTGTTTAAAAGTTCCCCGGGGCTTCTAAAGTTCGTCTTAGGCTTGAAAATTAGCCAACTGGGCCCTAGGGTAGTTTGTGCCCATTTTGTAACACGAACGAAATAGTCTAATATTGAGTTGTATTTTTTTTGAAAACAAAGCATTGTGTGCCAGAGTAGTTCTTACTACTAAATGATTTTTCAAAGAATCGCTAATAATCGCCACTAAACTCTATTTAAGTACAATGTATATTAGGTTATGGACATAGTAATATTACTTCCATTTTTTATGTTTACAATGTAATTTATTAATTAATAGAAAGTGCTGTTCCTTTCCTTTCAAATTGATTATGCTAACAAAATCGATTAGGCACGCAATATAAAAGTTCGATGTCATAACAACAAAACTTATTTAATCGCTCCAACTTTAATATCACCTGGCTTGACGATCAAGGCAAACGGAAGTATCTGACCCAGTTCGGGCGGTATCACGGCTAAGCCTCTCGTTACTGACGATCTGCGAACTAAAGGTGCCTTAAACTGGCCATTTTATTTAATGGAGCAAGTATTCTAAGGTTCTTCTAGGCAACAAAGGCAACGATGTCTGTGACGATGTCGCAATATATAGGCTCGCTAGATACAGTATGAAGTTAGGTTGTCTTGCTGCTTGCTTAAAAATAATTCTGGATACTATAGCTACTTCTCCTTGTTTATGACTATTTTGAGTGGATATTAAGACTCAAAATGTGATACTCAATAAGACTGTTACTTTTCAGTGTGAAGTGGTTCCACACCGTAGTAATAAAAACCCTATAAAGCGCCATTTTCAATGATAAAACCCTAACAATAAGTGATAGTACTCAAACGCAAACGTCGACTAATAAAAAAAATATCTGCTTCAGCAAACCAAGGGCGATAGGGATATCAAATCTTTACCTTTATTCTATTGGCTTGTAAGTAACGACAGCATGATGACTCTGCAAGTGAGCTATAAAATACGAGATAGGGTACAAATTGAAAGGTACTACGAGTATATGCTTAGAAATGACGTATTGCTCGTAAAAATACTCGATGGAAAAGCTAAATGGATTAAGTTTTATCGGTCAATCAATATTATTCATTTGGTGACAATCGTAACCATTTTATATGTTTGTTTTTCTGAAATGTTTAACGTGTTGGATCTGTTAATATTACTACTAATATTTTTCATCATCATGAGTTTAAAAAAAAAAATAGAAAACTCGTAGTTTGGTTACAATTTCTAAACTCATACATTGTATCAATATAAAGTTTTTTTGCATGTGTCACTAAGCTTGCTGTCAAGGTATGTCATGTTATAGTTGAAGTAGATTATTTCATGATAATTTTGCTAGTGGTGAAAAAAAGAGAAATCTGTTTACATTTTAGAAATACATTACAGATACGGCTATTATTGTAACATACCCGTAACATCTGGATAAGGAAAATCCATGTCCGTATTTTTAAAATAATAATAATTGTAAGTGTGAAGGTTAGGTTAAAGAAATGCTATTGAATTCTGTTTGCTAGGATTATAAATCTCTAGAAAAAGGAGTAGCTACTCCTGAAAAATGTTTTATCCGACGTACCTACCTCATGGAAGAAGTCGCAAGCAGCTTGTGTATATTTTCAGAAAGGAAATCCAAAGTTTAAAATGAATCTCTAAACCACACAAATCGATATGTAAAACCCGAAAGCGCATTTCTCGTTTTTCAAAATGTCGGATTGAGATAAAGGGAATCACATAAATAAAACTGTAACGTGAACTTCGCCAGTCAAAAACATGCTTTATCCCTTTGAAATACGGTTGAAGTCCTATTTATGGTGAAATCAATAGCTATCCATAAGTTGATGGCGGGAAGGAAATTGATGTTATAAGAAAACATATTTTGGAAATAAACAGAAAAGAAATAAACCTATTCCGGAGAATGTTTAGGATGAGTTATAATGGTTATGGAATACTTAAAACCCAGTGCCCTAAATATAACCTCAGAATAAGTTCTTTCATAATAAAGAACTTAGACAAAGTTGTAATTTTACTCATTCATGAATATAGTTAATCTAGGGACCTATTTTTCACCTCGAACATCTACTCAGTATTCTTCTTAAGTATAAATTAAATACGAAGTTCTGTGACAACTTTATTAACAACCATTATTCAAAACTCCAGGGAAAGCCTACACTTTTATTAATTTATTTCAACAAGACTTGTAATTTTCAGGTTAATTAGATGAGATTTCCCAAAATGAATAATTTATATCAATCTCTCTGGAGTAAGGTTCGTGATTTCGTTAGAAAGTTTATTATTTTGGAGACTTTTACTTCAGCTATTAGCGTAATCAAGGCTGTGGAAGATAATTCAACACGAAAAAAATATATAAATAATGCAATAAGTATCGCAACAAACCTTCATATAGGAGTATATTTTTAACATCTTCATTTTTATATAATATACATAATTTATTAATGCAAATTTCGACAAATTTGATGTGAGAATTTTAATAAAAATTGAACAATAATAATTATAGTACAGAAATAAGCTCCCATTACATTAGGAACAGCAACAACTATTTCAGAAACGTTCAATGCCCAAACTTCTTTATTTGTTTTTTCAGTAAGCAATATGATATAATATTTCATGCACAAGTCTGCATTCTTTATATAAAACCGTAATCGTCCCTTGAGTATAGGTATAGGTATAGGTGAGTAAAAAATAAGTTGTACATTTGCAGCATGGACCAGAGTCCCGTTTACAAGTTAGATTCAGGCCACAGCCCATGCTGGTATCTTTTATTCGCGCTTTGCCCGCGGCTTACCATTGTGTGTCAAATAAATGAGGGCATTACACGCAGAAGTTTTTATTTCAGTAAAGTCTTGCCTACAATTCGACAATGCTGACAATGCCTGGGGCAATATCCTAGATAAGTTGCGCATTTGGTACTCTCAAATAGTCTTTTGTCTATAGTATTGGATGCATACCTTGCCAAGTGCATCGCAAACACAGTAGTGAGAAAAAGGTTTCGGAATCTGATACTTACGCAAATTATACGTGCTGTGCCTATCGACAAATAAATTAGTCTAATTTACAACTTATACCTACTGCAGAATACAGGTCGATAGGATAGCAGCATCATTTATTAATGAAATACCTACTTTTTGAAAATGAAACAGAAACTTAGAGCTCAAAATAAGAATCAAGGTGTATTACGTTCAACAGTAAACTGTTAAGAACTGAAGAATTATAAGATAAACTTGGTTTTCAGTATCTAACCTAACAATAAAGTGTTATAAGTATCATAAACCCATTTTACCGCGCAGTCATTTTGTAAGATAGAGCTGTTGCTGGCTCGTCAAATTAAACGCTGACTCATGCTGGATCGTATTTTCTGAAACAAAAGTCTTCGTGAGAAAGTGGTTTTATTTTGCAGTGAGCCGAAACGTCTGCTACGTTTAGGTAGGGACTAGAAGAGGTTCAGTTTTAACTACACGACTGTATTTTTCAGTGCCGTAGACGAGAATATTAACTGGAAAGATTCGTACCCGCTTAAGCCTCATCACATCATCATCATTGCCCTATATCCATCTTTTATAGAGAGGTATAGGGGTGGCATCAGGTTAAGCTACATAACAGTCATTTAATATCTAAAACTTTTCTTCGAATTATTTTGTTTCTTTTAAAACTTTCGTACGAAGTTTAAGTGGTCGAAATCACAGATAATATTTAACATAATATCAGTGGTCTATAATGATAGAGATGAATGGAAGAAGAAGATACGTTGGGCCGACCACACCTAGCTTGGGATAAAGGCAGGAAAATGATGATGATCAGTGGTCTAAATGGTATCTTTCATTTGTACATGTTATACAAATAATGCCTTTTGCACCACGTGCACTAATGCACAAAACACATAAATTCACAGCGACTGAAGGATATCCCGTTTTATGAGTCCCGTTTATCAAAATACATTGACTCCATTGTTTACACGACATTCGAGCCACATGTTTCCGTCGTAGCTTGGATTTCTGAAAATCGACGAACGTTAAATCACACAGTATTTTGGTTCAGTTTATGTTGAAGATAACTTAGATTAGCTATCCCAATGTCCAAGGATATTTTTTTTATTTACATGTATGGGTATAAACTTGACCACACAAACACTGAACGGGTTTGTAAAGGTTTTTGACATGGTTTCTTAAAATTTTTCTTTATTGCAAGATTAGATGAGCATATTATTATTTTTTATTTAATAAAATTATTAGCATATTTAAAGAACTTGCATTATTTAAAAATAATCAAGAGTACATTGCATTATTTTAAAAACATGCTAGTTGTTTGCTTATCTATTTGGCACAGACAAAAAACTCAAAAAAATTAAATCTCCACATACCTACCTAGTTGGTGCGATTTATGAACAGGTGTTTTTTTTTAATAATGCCTTTTGTAATAAATGTTTTGTGAATAGACAGAAATAATTTGGGATTTTTTTTTAATATTAGTTAGTAGGGTAATAGGGATTAAAGATAATAGCTATTTTATTAAAATAGTGATAAAACGGATAGGTATAGTTTAATAGAAAAGCGATGATTTTCGGCGCGTTAGGGCTTCCATTTGGCAGATCTTCAAGATTTTCGCGGTCGATGACATATGATTACCGAAGATCGGAATGACCGACCTTCTTAGTTCCGGCCCGAATCTGCTTTTGGTAACTGTTGGCATGAACCGCAGTTGATAAACTTTTTTTATGACAGATAAAGTTACCTTTAACTTACCACTAACGTATTTTGAACTTTAATTTAACAAGAAAAGCAAATCTTCCTTTAAGATTTCTGTTTTCATTTCTGTCCTTAACTCCAAAAAGCTTAGTCACATCCACTTAATTTTTTTTAATTTTAACTATTGAAATAGTAAACACTTACCTACTAAGAAACACTCAAAAACAAACCACAAAACACCTCTATTTTTCGAACAGAATACTATAGTCACGTAGGTATTTATTTTCTACGACAGTTGTCGATCCTGCTAGAAACATACCGTCCTACTGACATTTATCTTGTCGATCTACTCCGATTAAAATATATTTCAGGCAACAGGAATGAATAGAATGAATTACTAATGAATAAATGACAAGAATAAGGACTGCAATGCAATTTATCAGTTGTTTGTCCCATAAAGTAATTTAACTGATTTTATGTTACTAATAACTTGTCGTTGAAAAGAGCACTTTATTGTCTGTACCTATTACTAATACAGCAAATTCATAAGATATCATTTGAATTAAATACCTAATATTGACTATGTTTTTGGATAAAACTAACTAACCTTTAGGTATTGCTATATTTTTGATGACAAAAGATTTATTTACGAAATCTTGTCACTTTTTTTTCACGAGGTTTTCGAAAGGACACCCCCGGCCGGATGGTGTGATATCCTTAGCCTATTCATCGAAGCTTGCTTGAAGAGGTTTCACACTACATCTAGGGTTAGGTATTACATGAACACACCGAAAACAACGGACTGACCTTCCCGTTTCCACAGTCCGGTGTTTGTTGGCAGTGGCTACCGTGTGGGTATCTGATTTCAAAGCAATCTCGGGTCACGGTTGCCATGTCATTTTATTAAGCTGTTATGAGGTATTTGCGTGCAAATTTACTAGAGTTACAAGATAATTTTTCATCTCGCTTACTTTATCTAATCTATACTTCTATACTGGTTACCATAACACAAGCATTAAGTTGCTTAGCTTGGGACTAGATGACGCTGTGTGGAATGTCTAAAGATATTTATTATTATATTATTATGAAAAGGTACAATTTGTTTGTTTGTTTGTTTGTTTGTTTGACGGAGGTAATCTCCGAAACTACTGGACCGATTTCAAAAATTCTTTCACGGGTGTGTAGAATGGACTGTCCGGGAGGTTATAGCCTATATTATATCCTGGTAACTTCATTAGTACACCCGTGCGAAGCCGGGATGTGCTACTAGTCATGTATAATTAGATTTAAAACTCAATCGCCATGAAGTGAACTGTAAAACGATTTCCCTGATTTAGATTTATCTCTGTAATCAATCAACAGACGAAGCTAAATTAATTGACATGCCAAAATACAGATTTGGAATGGAAATGGCTGAGAAATTCATTGCTATTAATTATCCTTGATGGTTATGCCCTGGTTTCATGGTGCTGCCGTTTAGCCGGCACGGGCATCAAGCGACGCCCGTCGGTCGTCGTCAGATCGTAATTAGAATCCAACCAGAATATGGATCGTTTCTGACCTGGACTTACACATTGGCATCTTCTTATACTAGTAGAAACCACTTGAAAAGCCACAGGCAGACACTAGTCACAAAATAAATTGAATGCATACTAAATAATAATAGTTTTTTTTGTTTTAACTACATGAAACGCTATCAAAAATTAAATAGATAGTTTGTAGTGTGTGTGTGCATAACACAATTCAACTTTTACGAAACATCACTGACGAAAATCACCAAACCGGAGACGTCCGCTTTCCAACGGCCGTCAATGGAAATCACTGTAGTGTTGGCCAAGTCCCTTGATGATGACTAATCGACAGACGGCGCCTACATAAAAGCGAGCGCACGGCTGCGCGCGCCCTCTTTGCGGTTGGCTTTCGAATGAGACGGATGTCTCGGCTTCCTAGGACTTTGTGTTTCGTTAGGTTGTTATGGTGTTTTCGTGGAGTTATGTGGACGTGTAGCCTATGTCAGTGCTTGTTTTGGTTCAGTGGTGTAAATTGATGTTTCCTTTGATAACCTCAAATTGTTTGCTTATTAAGATAATTTTGTTTTGATGAGTTGACTAATTGTGTAATAAAGTTGTCACCTTTTTTTAATGATTTTCACTTCTGGTTCCTAAAATCAGAAGCGGGATAGAATTACACTTCCCACTATCATCCTGATCGCTTTTATCCTGTTTTTCTTTGTTAAAGAATTTTTGAGGGTATTTGAAAAAAAAAATCGAAGTAAACACCAATTTTCTTTGTTCGAGTTATATTTTTATTCGATGACCAACGTAGGTCTGTGCACAAGTCATGCCGATGCGAAGTAGGTCGTGAAACTTGACGCGATCTCGAAGTAGGTCAAATTCTTGTCGACCAGGTTTCGTCGTCGCGACAGGAGTGATGATTCGCGTAGTAACACTCGTTCTCGAAGCAGAATTCGTTCTAGGGATAGATCTTGTTCGCAACGTAGGTCAAGGTCGAGTCGTAGCTCTCGCAAACGAGATGTGATCTTATGCAGCAGGCGTTAGATTCGATTCTATCTCGACTGAACACGGTTGAAGGTTGGTCTGGTACTCCCCTTGAGGTGTCGAGCGGCGAGTTGGTGCAGGGTCCTGGGTATCCTGGGTCTCATATCTCTCCGATGCCGCGCGGTCTTAGTAACGTCACAAGTGTAACACATCTAATACGCCAGCATTGGAATCGACCGCGACGACAGGCGTTCTTCAATCAAAACGTGACTGCGTCTGACTACCCGTGAGTATTAGCACTTCCGAGTCCCATGGCGACCAAGGCGTCTTAGAGTCTGCGCGATTCTTAGCCGAGGTAATAAAGTCGGTAGGTAAAATTAAAGGTGCTTATTGTCATACGAGGTATTACCGACCCTCACCTCAGGGCGGGCGGCGGTAAAATTAAAGGTGCTAATTGTCATACGAGGTATTACCGACCCTCACGTCAGGGCGGGCGGCGGTAAATGTCAACTTATCGTGCAATGACCTAGTTTCGTTTTTGTCAATTTATGTAAAGCCTACCCGCACTAAACAAGATAGCCGAAATTTAACTTTCAAGCGGCTAGCTGTGAATCCTACGTGTAGTATGAGTTGTTTTAATGTAACTGTGGACAGTCGAGCCACAAGGCTCTTCACTGCCCGAAAAAGTCACGTGACAGTCTAATGATTTAATTGGTGAGTTTTGTAAGAAACCGGGACACAATGAAAACTTTTGCTTAAATGCTGTTAACAGTGATCTGAAAAGCGCAATTATACTAATAGGTATGTGTTTTATGAGCAGTCTAAACTTATCTACTTCATCTCACCAATTCATTGAACATTTTTTCATTATAACGAAAAATGAAACTTTTGTGTTTAAGTAGAAGGCGGCATATTGATACCACGATAGCTTGGTCCCTTGAAATCCTGTCTCCTAACGATGTCCAGCGGGATATTAAGTAAGCTAACATTCAATAAGCAAACAGTAAGTAAGCTCGTGTAAACTGAGACGACTTTCCGTGGTAACTGTTTCTTTTAACTCCCAAATAAAAATAGGGGTGTGTCATAACTCTGATTGTTACAAGTACGTGTATCTGTCTATGGCCGATTTAGCTGTAGTTTGTTCAAAGCAGGTTTATAACGGTGGTTCTTATACACATTCTAAACTGGCTGAACCATTTAATGGAAGTGTGAGTATGGATGAGTAAACGAGTTTCCTAATATGTAAAAGTTTAAAGCTGATTTACAAGTAGGTACTTGTATAGTGTCGAAAGTTAATTACTTTTAATTCTACGAACTTGTAGTTTAACGTGTCGTTCTACAACTGTTGGTTTACCATTTAAAAAAGAGATCTACGTAAATTACAGCTTGACTTTAATTGTCGATATGTTTGTTTGGTGACGCAAAGTCGTGCAAAGTCGTAGTTGAGTGGTTGTGTCTCAGGGGTTGTGATTTGTGAGTTCTGTTCGTGGTACGAACATCAATGGGTACTTCCATAACATCTTTTTATTTGTTATTTTGTACATGTTTATTAACCATGGTGCGATGACGCACCGTTATCGTGTGTTTCGCAGTTGTTTAAAGCGATGACGAGTCGAGCCGCTCTCGGTCACGTCACCGACAGCGCTCGTCCGGGTTGCGGAGTGATCGCTCGCGGGACAGGAGGTCCTGTGGCCGGCGGTCGCGCAGCCACACGCGAGATGGATCGCCGCACCGGCGCTCTTGCGATCGGAGGTCGCGCAGCATTGCGCGTGGTGCTTCGCCGCGCCATCGCTCCCGTGCCCAGCGACTGTGCAGTCGCTCACGTGGGCGTACACCGCATCGGTGCTCGCATGGCTGTCATGGGCGACACGCCTGTGAGCCATCCTCTCGCGATCACCAATCTATGCTTCCCCGTTGTCACGGCGAGGCGTGCAGTAGCAACAGTCACGCTGAGGTACCTAGCTGCCAGGTACGTGTGGCGCCGGTACCACCACGGAGTAACTGTGAGTTTTTTTTTGATACTTAAACGTTGTGTTGTTTGTGATCGAGGTATACGTCTTATGTGGTAAAGCGCTAAGCTTCCAGGTCTTCTGGCAGTGGGATCTGCCAGGAAGGGATGATTTCGATCAATAAAACTAGGGCTTGAAGCCTGGAGAGAATCCTTTAGATTTTGTTGCACTTTCTTATATACGGAAGTTGAGTATCTGGACTGACTAATAGAACAAGGTCAGGTACGGCCGAGCTCAGGTATGATTAAAGCTCGCTGTGAATCACCAAAACTCAGTCAGATGTTTCATACTAGACATCCTTAATACTGACAGACATTCATTGACTTACGACAGTACCACCCATTAGGTCATGAGAGGTCATTTCACTACCAAGCTCTGATAACCTTGTTGGACCTTTGATCCCGTGTGCGTTTTTTTCTGTACAGGGCGCTTGCTCCTGTGCGACCGGTCCTGTGGACGCGCTCTGGACGCGCTCTGGACGAGCGGTCCTGCGGACGAGCGGTCCGGTGGACGAGCGGTCCGGTGGACAAGCGGTCCGGTGGACAAGCGGTCCTGTCAGCGTTCGATCCGTACTTGTCTTGGTCTGACATTGCTTGCGTACCTGTCAATAGCCACCACTACGTTCTTATTCAACTCGTTTTCTTTCATTCTTTCTTTCTTTCTTTCTTTCTTTCTCGTACACAGATATTCTCATGACACTTACACTTACACTTACACTTCACTCACACTTAGGTAGGTCTAGGTAGGTCACTTAAGTACTTAGAGAGTCTAGGTAGGGTTAGGCATAGGCTGGCTATGGTTATTGATGGTGACGTATGTAATGGATGGATTGAGATAGGTCGGACGGGTAGCTGGACGTGTCTTTCGATACGTGTCGGGCGGTAAGGCCCTCGGTCCCGCATTGCGGCCGGCAGACCTGTGAGCAGTGCCTAGCACTCGACAGGGGAACGATCTTATGGTCGGCAGACCTGTGAGCAGTGCCTAGCACTCGACAGGGGAACGATCTTATGGTCGGCAGACCTGTGAGCAGTGCCTAGCACTCGACAGGGGAACGATCTTATGGTCGGCAGACCTGTGAGCAGTGCCTAGCACTCGACAGGGGAACGATCTTATGGTCGGCAGGGATGTGTGACTTCCGTAGTCCTGCCCTGGGTCCTACGCTTGGAGGAATCCTTGCTATGGACGGTGAACCCATTGTTGGGGGGACGCTCACATGCGTCGGTTGATCTCCGCGACGAGAGACGGAGCCGGGCGGACATCGGCTCCGCCAGCGGCGAGCACTGGCTGCGCCAGCAGGCGAGCACCGGCTGCGCCAGCAGGCGAGCACCGGCTGCGCCAGCAGGCGAGCACAGGCTGCGCCAGCAGGCGAGCACCGGCTGCGCCAGCAGGCGAGCACCGGCTGCGCCAGCAGGCGAGCACCGGCTGCGCCAGCAGGCGAGCACCGGCTGCGCCAGCAGGCGAGCACCGGCTGCGCCAGCAGGCGAGCACAGGCTGCGCCAGCAGGCGAGCACCGGCTGCGCCAGCAGGCGAGCACCGGCTGCGCCAGCAGGCGAGCACAGGCTGCGCCAGCAGGCGAGCACCGGCTGCGCCAGCAGGCGAGCACCGGCTGCGCCAGCAGGCTAGCACCGGCTGCGCCAGCAGGCGAGCTCCGGCTGCGCCAGCAGGCGAGCACCGGCTGCGCCAGCAGGCGAGCACCGGCTGCGCCAGCAGGCGAGCACCGGCTGCGCCAGCAGGCGAGCGCGCAGTCCTGCTAGCCAGCGAGCGCGCCTTACAACATGGAATCAGTGGAACAAGCATCAGCCTTGTTCCTAAATAAGTATTTGAGAGACGGTATGACTTTGTGGATGAATTATTGTTGTCAGACGATGTATGAATTGATTGCCAGATCGTGTGTAAGAAGAGTATGGAACACTGGGTGTAAACTGGCAGTCTATCTTAAAAAGCTTTCGTTTTCAGATGAAGACGAAGATGAACAAGTTTCTGGCACAGGTTCCTCCATGCCTGTGTTAGGCGCGGTTCCGAAGGAGAGTCCGCCGTCGGCAGCTGTCGCCGGTTTCAACGGCACCACATCGCGTTCCCGGGTCGAGGACGACCCTCTGTCAGGAGAGGCCGTGTTGGCCAAGTCCCTTGATGATGACTAATCGACAGACGGCGCCTACATAAAAGCGAGCGCACGGCTGCGCGCGCCCTCTTTGCGGTTGGCTTTCGAATGAGACGGATGTCTCGGCTTCCTAGGACTTTGTGTTTCGTTAGGTTGTTATGGTGTTTTCGTGGAGTTATGTGGACGTGTAGCCTATGTCAGTGCTTGTTTTGGTTCAGTGGTGTAAATTGATGTTTCCTTTGATAACCTCAAATTGTTTGCTTATTAAGATAATTTTGTTTTGATGAGTTGACTAATTGTGTAATAAAGTTGTCACCTTTTTTTAATGATTTTCACTTCTGGTTCCTAAAAGTAGTTATTTGCTTCATTTGGAATTCAAATTGTTATTTTTCTTTTATTAAATCGCTAATTAAAAATGGTTAGCTAATAAACGTTTTTAAAGCCCAAATACATGAAAGGTGAAATAAAAAGGCAATTTGTTTGATTGGATCCTATTTTTTGTCAAACCATTTGGTAATCCATATAATCCTCATGAATGCCAATTCCTGCATTTAGGTTGTATTCATAATAAATCAAAGAGAAATTAAGAGTAGATTTGCCAACAGTAAAAGACCTTTGTATGGGACCAAAATGGACCTTTTAGATATCTTCAAAGAACTTCGACCTTTCTTAAAACCTTGTTATTGTTCATCTCTGCTGTACTATGATGATAAACAAATACTTAGTTCGAATGAAACATGATGATCATAGCTAAATACAATAATAATGAAGAAACAAGTCGCATTTACGTTTTTTTTGGGACGTAGCGAATAACCTCTAGGTACCAGGTACATGTTTTGTGTATTCCAAAAACATAATTGGGGTAACGGTAAAGTCTATCAAAAAAAGGCACGTCGCGTATCATAACTTTCTCGAAACACTTCAGTCCATTTTCGTTTTTATTCTTCATTTTAAAAACAAAAACTGTCGCCTATAAATTAACAATTCGGACAGAAATGTTGTTTAAAAGTATACCTATGTATGTATGCCGAAAGTGTATATAAATATTATACAAGTGCAGCTCAGTAATTGCTTGTCTATTACTCACGTCCTGAAATAGATACAGCTCAGTCGTAGCCTTTTACTTTATTGCATTCCTCTACCGGGAAAAGTTTTATTGTTTGTTTCATGGTTTGTTTCATATTAGTATCTGGATATAAATATATGATGTCTGGCATTTAAAGTAATAGCATGGTATGATTATTATTTTGAAAAGTAAGAAGAGAGTTTGGATTACACTAAAAGTAGTTCACAACTAAAAACCAAAATCCAAAAAGTCATGGGCTATTATTATTTTAAGACTTGTAAGGGGCATTACTTAGTTTCAATAAAATCCTAAAAATCGAATTCCTCCCAACTCATTGCATAAGTGGACTCACTAAAGTTAACTCGTGTACTTATCCAAGAAACCTTTAAGCAAGCAAACTACTAGTTGAAACTGGGACATCTTAACTCGAATTTAGTTACCGTCGTCGTGAAGAAGACGAGTCGAACTGGACTAACTTCCCTGTTATACGAACTTATCCATGGATTAGATTATCTACGAGTATAACTATGCGAATATACCTAATATCAGTATTGGTTACAATCACAACTGAATACACACTAACGAAGCTTTGCTAGATTAACTGGGTATCAGTTATGTGTTGTGTGCTAAGCTTTGAGCGTACCTGCTGTAGCAATAGAGCTATTGGTCAATATTGTAATTACTCATCCGTTTGTAAATAGTTTATTGATGACAATGCCTAATTATATTTGTTTAACACATCTGGCTGTTAGCTATGACTTTTTATTTCAATCTGATTTAAAAATAGCTTGCCTATAAAATAAAATGTTGAAAAGTACAAACAGAACTTTAAAAATCAAAGCCGTGACTAGATGCGTGCTCGTGCATGTGCTACTTTTAAGCGGCTTTTTGACACGCGACAAGATACCTTGTCAAAGAACTACAAAGAAAATTACACCGCGCACTTTGTATCGCATCGATGGGTTGGAAACTGAAGCTGAAACTGTAATTTATAGGATAATTGGGACGATTCAACACTGTCAGATGCACACCTGATAATGATTTGTGGCAATCTTAACAGCATGGCTGAACGCTACGAAGCCGGAGATCGTCGAAAAGCTTTTTAAAAGCACAGATAACATTAAGTTTGGAATAAAAAGAGCAAACTTACTGATTAAAAAAAAAACACTCTCACGAAAATAAAAATACCTATATTGATACAAAGCGGGCGTTGGAAGATTGGCACCCACGACATTTCGACCAAAACTCGAGGCTCTACCTCTATCACTATCCTACTTGACAGAAACGGATCTATACTTTTGTTTTCCGCTATCCAAAACCGTGTTCTTTCGCAACTATTAAAAATCGGACATGATCCCGAATCCGGGTCAAAAACAGACACGTATAAACTCGTCTTGACCTTTGCCTAGATTGTTTACTCTCGGTCGTTACCATGATTCATTGAGATTTCGCGATACCAGCTTTCATACAACAAAATGTTCACCTAATAAATCAACTATCATAACATCCATAACTATTACAATGTAAAGGGAAGCGTAGACTGTAGCACTAATCATCATACGATAGCGACGAAAGGCTGTAAACTATGTACCCTACTTTTCAACAGTGATTGCTCGATAGCTAAAACCACACGCTAAAACGATGGTTCTGGCTACAAATTGGATAGATTTCGGATTACAATCCCTGAGCTTAGGTATAGGTACTTATAATAGACACGTTTGTGATTAATTTTAAAACATCATGGATCTCTTTAACTGTATGAAATTGAATATCAAGATTGTTTGTTTTTTTCCATGGTTATCTACAATTTAAGAATTTGAAGTACTTACCAAAAGTATGAGCTCGTAAAATCACGACTGTAGCTGCTGCAATATTTGGATGGATAATTCTATTGCCATCTTCAAAAGCGCTCAAATTTCTTAAAAGTAAGAGAAAGGCTTGTCTTATAAGCATGTTTAGTTAGTACCTTAGGGATACATTGGTGATCATGTTTCATTACGTTTTCTATTTTAAAACCTAACTTTGATTAGATCGGCCCTGTCAGCAGCGTTTCTATACTCGCCCTTTTGGTAACCATTCAGTTAATATACTATTACTCCACCTAATCCAAACTTCCGAACTAATATTCCCAAGTTCTGTGATTTGACGTATTTTGATTAGCTGAGCCCGTTTCTGTCCTTCACGCTACTAATTTGATTTGGTGCTATGGTATGCCTCATTCTCTAGCTATCAATACTACGTCAGGCAAAACTGAGAAAAACGCAGCCGGCCTTGTCGGGACACATGCCCTGGTCGATCGAACATGTTTATATTAAACGTAGTATAACGTTAGAACATTAAATCGTGGTGAATTCGACATTCTATGCGGTTGGCGAGTTTAAGACGCATTCGATTCTCGTATCAGAAGAACTAGAATAGAATTGAGTTAAAAGTTTCATTATTGTCTGGCATACATTTAGTTTTACATCTTTACACGTAACATAAAGTCAACTCAGGTTTGAACTAAATTCATAATTTCAGAAGATGGGTTTATGTTCCGGGGATATTTACGCCGAAGATGACGAAAACTTTTTACGATGAAAGTGAGCTTTTCATAGGTTCACCTGTGTTGTGGTTTTCTTGTGAAAACATAAAATATGTAGGTTAGTTCTAGTACTTGCTCTATATATCATGGTGGCTTTAAACATAGATATTAATCATAATTACTCACAGTCTCAAAAGCAATGAAATTCATTTTGATCTTTTAGTGGTAAAAGCTTGTTAGATTCAATTAATCATTTGATATCAAAAGTCGAGGTTCTTAAAAATGGAGTAGAGCGTTTAAATTCTTTAGATTAAAAAACGTGTCAGAGTGAACTTCTGTTATTATGTATAAATATTGTTATTATAAGTAGTTACGTAGTTCCCTTATAAGTACTTAAATCTAGTTATGAGAAGCAATTAATCGAAATAGGTTTGTCAGTTTTAACCACTACAGATGAAGCGTAGATGTTCTAATTACTAAGTGGCTCTCCTAACTTCCGCCATGTTAACGTGAGCCAAAATGTCTCGGTCTCAGTACAGTCGATGATAGAATAAGCCTTTCCTGATACGACAGTATAAGACTTGAATAAAATAATAGAGAATCACAACCATCATAATAAGACTTGAAACAAAATCTCTCCCAACATTCTTAACATCTTATAAGGATCAATCTCATGGTTTATTATGATCATGATTTAATTGAGTAAAAACGAAATTTTTCATGCATAATGCGAGCAAAAATAAATTTGAGTTATCATTTTACTGCTCGAATAGATTGGCTATATAAGTACGAGTGTAACCTACTGGCTCAAATGTAATTGTGGTTTGCAGCACTGCGAGCGGCTTCCAGCCTAATCTAGTAGGTTGTAGCTGACAAGACCACTCGGCAGTCCGCCAAATGGCTAAACTTCGCAAATATAACCAGTTCCACGTATTATGTCCATTGGGAGTAGCAATAAAATTCTATGCATGGACTCAATTTACCAAATGTGCAATGTGGGAAGGTAAAACCTACCTGTGTTGATGTGTCATGTCACATGACAGCAAAAAGGAGATCATATTTTGGTTTACATATTATGGAGTTCTAAGCCAATTGATTGATATAATCGATCGGTGGTTGTATGGATTAGTCGACGTCTATCAATTGTTTCTACTCCCAGCCTAATAGTGGTCACAGACGATCGAACTTGGTGCGGAGCGCACCACGAACCGCACGGTGCGATCTATACAACAGACGATCGCACCAGACTTCGAACCGTCCAGTCGTATCGTGCTAGCGTTGCGTGAACACGTCTCCTCGAAATGCCGCCCATTCTATCAAAACAAGCCAAAATTGCTTTAGTTGCGGCAGTAATAGTTGCAAGGGGGTAAATGTCTTCCACTTTTCTAAAAGTATTTCAAATGCTTGATTGCGTGCATCTTTATTACAATAAAGGCTATGAGTGGTATTCCACAAACATGGAAAGTCTTTATACAACTCCAACAGCTCTATAATCGCTCTTTTCTCGTTACTAACGATGTGTTCTTGGCGTCGCTCCGAATCCATTTTTGTGAACGCGCAGCGACGTGTTGCGCGTACGATAGCACAATAGCGACTAAACCGACATGTGGTTCGGTGCGCCGTCCACACGATCGAATCGGTGCGGTACGCACCGCGTTCGATGTGCAAGCGCTCCGAACCAGCCGTACCGATATTAATAATAATAATGTCCGCCGGACCGTGCGCCACACGATCGTATTTGGTGCGGAGCACACCATGTTCGTGGTGCGCTCCGCACCAAGTTCGATCGTCTGTGACTACTTTAACGGTACGCGTACACCGAATCCGTCATCGGCCGAAGTATGCTCGGGCGTCATCGGCCGACAAGTAACTCGGACGTTCAACTGAATACACTGCAGACGATGATACTGAATATACTGCAGTTGATCGTCCGTTTTCGGGCGTCATCGGACGACGTCGGTAGTAGCAGTGTATGCGCTCTCTTCCATTTACTTACGTTTGATTTGATCGGCCGAGTTCGGCCGATGACGCCCGAGCATACTTCGGCCGATGACGGATTCGGTGTATTTCGGCCCTAATGATCGTCTGAGTAGCTATGTCTAAAATGATGAAAGTTTTGAATGTCTTCTGACCTTAACAAGCCTGATACTTTAATCTGACTGTACTTATCTATTAGTTCACCCTTGACGGCAAAAGTGGATGTCTATCATACTACACGCAGCTGTAATTTTTCGAAACATGACAAGTTTGAATATTTTAATGGCATATTCTTAAACTACTTTTAATAGCTTTCAAAATATTACCCACGCGATGTCATAACATGTTCAATTGTAAATCGATTATTGCAATGTAAATAAGCAAATCGTAATTATATTGATAGCTTCCACTCGTTGGCAAAGATTCACGAATAGAAACACGGTTATATTAGTATAACAACTATTTACAAAATTAGAACTCTTTAGTCATCTTACTGCCCTTATTTTACAAAGCTCTAAACAAACTTCGCTTTATGGCAGTCTAACATATTGTTACTATCTCCACAAAGTCTGAAATTGTAAAAATACCGCTGTTTTAAATATTCATTGGCCTTTGTTCGAATCTTTGTACTAACAAGTATCAAAATGTGTCACCTCAATCTATTGATATTGATACGCCAAAATTGTCTAATAATGATAACGATGAAGGTCCAACAATGCTGACTAGCTTGTCATAATCAGTGACTGGCGCACAAAGCATCGTTTAGCTTACTCGGCATAATCCATCGAAACGTGATACATAGTAACTAGTAACTACCTATGTTAGTTTAGTATACACTATGAGTATCACTGCTTTGTATAGGGGATTAGAAGAGCGTGATTTAGTGAAACTCAATACGCTTTGACCATGTTTTCTTGTGGATAAGGATGATTAAGCAGAGAAGGCGATTTAGGTGCCTATTTCTTAACTTGAAGAAATTTTTTTGATCTATAGGTACATTGACATACTCGATAGTACTCGATAGTAAATAAATATCTAAAGAAAGAGTGTGCAAAATTCTTCTGAACGAATTTGCAAGTGGCCAACTCACGAAGGTAAGGCCGCCTAAAGGAATTCGTCCTTCTAAATGTCAATGAAGAACATTTTTATGTAAAGCGGTAGTTGAGTCAGTACTGTTGTTGTTAGACACAAGAATTCTTCAGAGCTCATGAAAATCGATTCTTAAGTTTACATTCAGTGTCAGTTCTCACTACAGATAATTAAATGTATTGCTTCAAAAGCTAATACCCTAGACAGGGGATTGAAAAGAGTCTTCAATCTACGAGTTGGACTTCCAAACACTTCCTACCTGTCAAAACATGCCCGTATCAGAAGCAAGCCGCCCGCATGACGTCACGGGATATCAAAAGCTCAGTTGGTTAATCTCACCACGTCGACTTCACAACGCTTTGTCGGTCACTGTTTACTGTACGTTCTATTTTCAATGTCCATCATCTGGCCATTGTTACCGCGTTTATAGGCGGGAGGACCGATCGGGTGCCGAGCGCCTTTTGTGGAGCCCACGATGGCTTTCAAAATGTCCGTTCTTAGCAGCTTTTTGTTTACTGATTACATTTATAATAGGGTTATGAGGTTGATGTTTGTAAGCTGTTTTGTTAGGGAGATAATGGCGGTGTATACATTTTGGAAGCTCTGACCGAACCCATGTTTTCTCCTAAGGCTTTTTGTTATCGAACTTGCTAGACTTTTTGTACGAAAACATTTTTAACTACATATTTAAGAGTGTAGTTAAAAAAATGTCTTCATAATTTTGTGAATGAAATCATAGAGGTAGGTACTCTGTTATGCCAAAAGCATTCCAGTTGAGTGAGCAAGCTCAAACATAAATATTGCTAGTACAGGATGATAACTCCATAAACAATCAAATGAATTGTGCATACCAATGCGTAATAGTGAGCGTAAATTGTATTTACAGTCTATCCAATCAAAACCACAAATCAACTTTTTTACAATGAGCATTAGCTGCAAAATCATTCAGCTATTATTCTGTGTTGTATCAATGAAGTGGTGTACTCAAGGAAAGTCAGAAATAGAAATATACCAAAACAAAATTAGGCGTGCTACTAAAACATTGCAGATTCGACAATAACTCTCTAACTTTAAAGAATGAAGACAATTGAAAATCTTTAAAAAATTGATATAAATTAGATGTTTTCAAACGTGTTGGCGTTTACTTGCCGATGCGGAATAATGCCCTTAAATCTGCAAAAACCATATTCGATCTTCTAATAAAACCTCCCATTTTAATTCAAATTTACCTAAAACTTTTTGCGTCAGTGAATTTTGTTGGATTGGGTGCGACTCATGCGATCCACTTTGCAAAGTCCGATGCTTTTAGCTTTTGATAGAACTGTCACTTATTATTGTCGCCCACTGGATATTTTAAGCCACTTTCATTCAACCAAATATACTATTACTTATACCTAAGTAGGTACTTCTAATCGCGGGTCTCATTTTTTAAGAAATACATAATTATAATTATATAGTAAATTGTGAACTTTAAAATAAATTCCAAAAGTCTTAAAAGTAAGTATGTACTTTTAATAGTCACGCACAGGCACACATGGGTCACAATTAAGGAATTAAAACCTAGTCTAATTTAACCTATGCTAAGAAAAAACTGATTGTATTATCTCTATAGAGAAGTTGAGTCGATGATTTTACTCATAAATTGGTACAAAATGACACGTGACTAATTATGATGAGCTACGTATCAGAAAAATAATACGTAGTTTACTTTTATCTAAACTAATTATTTTTGTACTTTGCAGTTTTACAGTGTAGGTACTTACTTAGCATAGCAGTATGTGTGTAAAATAATTATATTTGTATTCTATATCCAGAATCCAGAACCAGTATGAAAAACTGTTTGTTTGATTACAAAAATGCATACAATGCATTTAATCACCAAATAATTAATTAAATAAATTAGTATGAAAATAAATAATTATAACAAAAAACAAAAAGAACCACTAGGGGACACCCGGGTTTGAACCGGGGACCTACCGATCTGCAGTCGGTTGCTCTACCACTGAGCTATATCCCCGACGAGTATCTTGTTGAAATTATTGTATACACAGTTCTATGAAAATGTAGTATCTTGTACAAGTTAAATTGGGTAGATTGACTAAATTGGTATTACATACTACTTGTCATACTTTCTCATATCAGTAATCATACAATAGTATGTATGTTAATTGAAAATAACTTAATATTTCTTTAGAATTTTTCGAATTTGTGCATTCCTAGATGGGATGCATTTTAGTGTATAGACATTACAATGCTTCGTTCAGAATATTTTATTGTTATACTTATGGTTTCACATTTGCTGATTTAAAGCGCAAACTATCGATAAAATATTGACGCATGAACGTTATAATTATGAAATTGAGTGACAGTGCTTTGCATAATAGATACGTACCTACTGTTCAACATTCAAACACCTAGGTAGGCACTTACTAATGGAATGATTTTGTTGAAACGAGTAAGACGTTTTAAAAAATACACGTAAGATAGAATATAATAAAAAATAACTTTTCTTAAATGTACCTATATCTTTTTTTCAATATAATAATACTTAGGTACCTAATTGTTAAATATAAAAAAAATATAAAAGTAATTATTATTATGAGCCAATCTAACCCCAGCCTCCTTTCTTTGAAAAGATTCTCTCGAGCATTAAATTTGACTTTGAGCTTTTGAAATACAAATCAGAGAAAGCCAAATTGTTTATCACTTTGTGATTTGCGAATAATTCGGGAATAGAAATACAAAATGCTTTGAAAACAAATTTGTGAACGTGAAAATAAGTTCACAATAAAAATTATCCGAACAAGTAAAATCGATTTGAAGTCTTGTGTTCAAATAAAACGTTTAATCGTTTGTATCGTACCTATTGTTAACATATTTTTGTTTTTGACGAGTTTTTAATAAGTACTTAGGTACACCTACTTAGCATTTACATTTTTTTATTTTACGTTCAATTAGGTACTTACCTAAGTTAATTAAGGGCTTACATTTACAACTTCAACTAACAAAACCGTAGGTCACTCTTATTTTTTGTAATATGTAGGTAGGTTAAAATAAACTTTGATTTTACACTTACATGACCACAAGTAGGTAAATCGGTTTTCGAAGAAATAAATAATGTAGAAATACTCAAAAACCTTAAGAACCTTATAGCTATAAAGTTTCTGTTAACCCTGGTAAGTTGAAGTAATCTATCATACCAGCTTTCTGGCATATGACATTTTGATGGATATTCCTAGTTCACATCACAATCATGTAACTTCCTACATTACTTAATTCTTAAAATGGGCTTACCAAAAATAAAATAAACATTAGGGACCTAATTATTACTTCTAGTTAGTATTGTAATTGATTATAAAAGGTGGGATAAATTAAAAATATCCTTGGACATTCCCACAAAACCATCTAGTTCCATGCTAAGCAGTTTGTAAATAAATAAATGATTTATGTTATGGGTGGTTTGGTTATGGTAAGTACCCAAATGACTGATATTACTAAATCGATATTTTTTTTGTAATTACAGAGATATTAGAATTATTTAAGAATTGCACCAGCCGTGGTCGTGAGTTGTGTTTGTATGACCACGGCCGGTGCAATCCAGGTGTCTAATTGTTAGGTAATTTCATCGTGAATATGCAGCAGCTTGTACCTGACTGTTTAAACAATATAGAGACCTGTCTGCTCATAATAATTAGACAGGTATACTCGTTATTTACAAGTTATTTTCCTTCATCGAAATTAGGAATGTTCTGGAAAGTGACCTTTCATGGAATGTACCCGAAGACAGATCCATTACGGATGTACGACGTAATGGCATTCCTGTGGATATTCGATACGACCCTGGATTAGTTTTCCCGGTTCTGGAATTTTGTGGGCACGTAAATTATTTGGGAAGAATTTGTTGGAATTTCTGAGAGATATGCTTATCCTTAGACAACAAGCGGTTTCGGAGGGAGAGATTTGTATGGATGTAAAGATGTTTGATACTCTTTTACATAAAAACTACCGAACGGATTTTACATAAACTTAATTCTTTCAGATCCAATAAAAAATGTACTTATTAATTTTACCAATTTCACTAAAAACTAGTTAGTTATCTGTAACGTCGGTTCACGAGTTATAATAAAATTATACTTAAAAAAAGGGCAAATGAAAACGTTGTGACTTACCCCCGGTTCCTATAACAAACTAACGGATGTTCGTAGGTCCATCACCATAGCAACGTTGTTATTTCAACATAAAATGTACGATACTTTTTGAGAGATAACAACGTTGCTATGGCGAAAGTCCTACGGACATCCGTTAGTTTGTTATAGGAACCGGGGGGGGGTTAGGCCGATCGTGCCTCTATTTCGTTTGTTCCGCGTTCCGCGCTCCTCGTTTGCAGGCTCGCTCGGCACGTGAACGTGACGATTTTTCGTGCGTGCAGCCGGCGTTCATCGATTTAAAAAAAACGTTTTAAAAGACGTTATCACATCCGGTTCTCTTAAAATGACATGCTGTATTACCATTAGACAGCTTTGCATAAAATCATAAATTAGGATACCTAGTTGTTACAATAGAATTAGGTACCTACCAACATCCTGTACAATAAGAGCCTTCATAAACTAAAGCTAAAGGTGTAATATTTGACCAACTAAATGTTTTTTTTGTGTTTCAAGCCAAGAGCAAGAGTCAACCCTACGATATTATTGTAGCTATACCAGTATTGTCGGTGATCCGTGATGTATGTTTCGAACGGGCACAATAGGTTAGCGTTATTTCTGTCTGCCGTGATTCCAGACGTAATGTTGTAGACGCATCTGCATTCCGATCGTACGTAGGTACATTTAAAACTAAAAAACTGGCCCCATATCCATATTAACTACTCTTCTACAATTGGGCTATAAAAATAGAAAAATATATTTATAGGATTAAAATGTTTAGACATTCGATGTGACCAAAGGAGTAAAATCTAAAAATTAGCAATGATATCATAAAGTACATATTTGATTTTATGACTACTTCACCGAAACGCAGATGTAAACATACATTAGGTACCTATATTATTAGTATTGGACTTAAAGACTTCCCAGGTTTTTCCCAGGTGACTTGCAGCTGGTTTCTGGAACATATAATCTCAAGATATAACTAATCAATGTATAAATCAATAACAAGTGTAAAATTCCTAAAACACATGTTAGTCTTAAGGTTTAAATCTTTATAATAGTAACTATTCTTCTTCTTAGTCGAGCTCAATAACACAGAGGTAGGTAAGTAGCAAAGTTACAATAACCTATTAGATAATTAATACCAATTTATTAAAAAAAAATCCTTAGACAACATAATTATAATCTTTAAAAAATGTTTTACTATTTAATAATTAAATAAATTATGACTTAAAAAAAGATAATAAGATTTGTGAAACTTTCGATTGTCACATAAAACACTTGATAAATTTCACGAGCCGTTGACCTTTTTCACAATAAAGTAAAAGACGATATTAAACGACGCTCTATCTTTCATCTTCTGAAGCTTTGAAATATTAAAATACCTACGTTTATTTCAAAGACAAAAACTCTAAGTCATTTAATTATTAAGCTCTAAAATATTTTGTTACCTTCACAGTTTTTATTTTTTACATTGAAGCTTACCCCTTTACGTAGGTTTAAGTATGAACAAGATTAAATGGATAACAATTTAGTATCTCAACGAGAAAAATGATTGAAATAGTGAAACTTTCGTTATTAGCAACGCTCAGCTTGCATTTATGTTCGAGCGCTCATATTTTTTTTTTTACGATTGAGTCACAATTGAAAACTATAACTAACGTGTATAACTAACGTGTCTTCTGTCCGTTTCTGCGTTTTATTTTACACCCTGCATGTAATTTTTTGCACTAAATACCTACCTACCTACTTGTATGATTATATCATTATGAAACATTGTACCTACATTTTCATTATGTCAAAAAGGAATTGCATGCGTGTTCCTATGTGCAACAATAATTATACGGGTAAACGACCTAGAAGATCGTGCAGGCATTTCTATTTCATATTTAGTTAGTTAGCTAGTTTATCGATGCAACATATTGGCGACTTTTTATCAACACAATAATGTTGCAATATTGTAGCGAGTTGCTACCACACTCCATATTGAAACATTAAAATTAATCGTCGTCTATGTTATGAGTGTGCCTGCTGTTGTTTTTATTTTAGATGCTCATTCTACTACAACTTTATGTTGTTACTAACTATCATAGAAATTGTTTGATTATGCAAGGATACATTGCATAATCAAACAATGACTATGATGGTATTAGCATCATCAAACGAAGTTCAAAAAATAGGTACTAGCTTATTACCAATATCTGGTTAATAGATCAGACAATTTCTCTTGTCAAGATAATCTTTACTTTTTCTCTAGATTTAATTACATATTTTATAGACGTGTCGATGTTTCCCGAAGCAGAGGTGACTGACCGAGTTTATTTCTAGACAAGACTTTCAACAAAACCTAGTACATTTACAATTTTACTGCTTTGCTTTGACAGTAATAAAGTTTCTGACATGCCACGGCACAGTATTGCTCAATAAAACCAATACGAGGTGTTGGGTCTGCCTGGCACAGCTTTCTAAGGTATCAGAGCATCGCTGAATAAAATATTAGTATTTCACTTACATAGCACTGTTCGGTGTGATTTATGACGGCAACGCGAGCTATGTTACACAAAACGACTTTGTTGAGATGTATCATATAGGTTTACTGAACCAGTGCTCATTTATGTTTAAAATTTTGTGGTTTAACGAAATGTAATGAACTCTAGATACAAAGTAGGTAATAATTATTTCATGAATCTGAAGTGGTACGTTACGGTCTGATGATACTTTTACACGTCTACAACAAACTATTGTTTTACTTATACAATGCGCAAGAAATGACGCATTAAGGTGGGTACAGATTGGTGCAATGCAACATGTAATGTAATATTCTGCCTTACATTGCATGTTCCCTGCTGCCTTGGACGTGTGGCGCGCGCGGTACGCGCATTGACTACGAATCATTCGAGAACATCTGTTCCCGCATTTCGTTACAAACACTGTTATTTTCAATACATTTCCGATTTCGTCCCACGCATCTTTCTTTAAATTTTGTTTATAAAAGTTTCATTTTGAGGGTTCCATAAAACTTTCCTTGTTCTGTATTCCTCTATCAATAAAAGTGACTCGTCATCACTCCACGCACCCTCTTTCACCGCCATGATCGTTGCGCATGCAAACGAAACGAACGACCATCCACGGCTGATGCACGCGCACACTACGCGCCCCTTTGTGTTCGTACTAAAAACCGACAAATCTCGGATCGAGCCGCGCACGAGTTGTAAGTTACAACTCGTGCGCGGCTCGATCCGAGATTTGTGGAGCGTGCGCGACCCAGGCGCAGTTCGTGCGCGCGAGGCGTCCACACTATGGGAATTCTGTTACATTGCATGATACATTGCATCAATGTGGACCTCAAATTATTGCATTGCATGTTGCATTACATGTTGCATTGCACCAATCTGTACCCACCATAAGGTAGGTGGATTCGTTCTGTTTTCATATACGTACCTCCTTGATTTAATGTTTAAAAGCTAGGAACCTAATATCCTAGTAAGGATTCGGATTTAATATTAAATTTCATTAAACTCCGTTTTCAGAGCTATCCAATAGCTCCATACAAACAACACTAATCCATTACTAGTCCAGTGGTGTAAAAGATGCTATATCTCTCACTTTTTTTTCATTTCTTACTATTGAAATCGACATTATCATCATCATGATTCTATCCATCGTAAGACGGAATCTTACCGATGTCGTGTCGGGTAGTACAAATACCTAGTGGAAGTGATGTGGTTTGGATGGAGTTGTTTGTTTGTCATTTGTTTGATTAATGTAGCATTCTATTTGTGGACTGCGTACTCTCTGTGTCCTTATGAGCTTTGATGTTTCAACTGTCATGGGAACACTGGGAACAGATTTTATAGTAATTGTTGAGTTATGATTGGGTTATTTGTTAGAGTGTGAATAATTTAGGGATGAGTAGGCCCTTGATTCAAATTTGAATAATGATTCTGAAAATGTAAGACTGAGAACTAAAGGCACTGCAATTTAATAAAACATTTTTATAACTGCCTATTATTTTAAAAGCATAATATGGCAAATATTATTGATATGTACATTGTATTTTTTTTTGTAACTTAGAAATAAAAAACATGGTAATCCAAGGAATAATCTAAAGTACAAATGAAAATAGAAAATAAATAAAGATGAGTTATTGTTGTCTACTCTAGTGGAAAAGTGGATAATCTACTCATGTTGTCAATCTTTGTAGCAAGCAATTCTGTTGGCAATCATCTTGTCAATTCAAGTGTGCGCACAAACACCCCACACATCATTTACAAACTGTTCCTATTCAGTATCTCGCTTTTTATTTCAATAATCCTGATATTTTCTGGAATTTCAGGTTCATTTGCCTTAAATATTCAGACATAATAGCATGTTCATTGTACGCAATTTTGCGCGTTATCACGCATACGTTTATTGCCATAATTCCGTACATACATGGCCGCTTTCCTTCCATAAACCGACACGTACAGTAACCAGGGCAAGTTGGCACGATCGCTTATCCTTATGTTTGAGGGGTAGAGTTGAAAGTTGTGTAACTACCACTGAAGGTAGCAGTACCTTCACGCTGTTTGCCAAAAGCACTTCGCTTAACGAGATTCGCTGTAGTGTGCTGGGTTACTGCTAATTCGATTTTTTAATATTCACGGCTGGACAAATCTTTCATTTCCATGCATGGATTGACTTTTACTTTTGTGTTAGTAATTTCCAGTCTTTTTTTAAACCCTGAGTCATAAACGCCAACAATCATTGAGATGTGTTAATTCTTCAATTGATTCAGTATAAAAGTGATGTCTGTATCTAATCTGATCTAATAAAATAACATCATAACGAAACAATTTAATAACTAAATAATAACTCAGAAAAAACACATTGATCCGAATCGAGCTACATTTTATTTGTTTCAAAACTTTAACCATCAATTTTTATGAGCACGTTTCTAAACAAACTGTGAAGGTTTGGAACCACTGAACTGTCCAAATACAAATAAATTTAGAAAACCGTTATGACCGTACAGTTGAAACTTTCTAGGTATAAAGTTAGATTCAAACGAGCAGCTCATGCTAAATTCAGATAACCTTGTCTTCTTCTAATGCCTCTCTGACTAGCGAAGGTTGGCTGTCTAAATGGCATATTTGCCGATCTTTAGCACAATAGTTTCTCAGCGCTTTCTATCAGCGTCCACTCTCTGATTTTCTTCAATCAAGATTTCTTCGTTCGACCAACGCGCCTCTGACTTACCGGCGACATTTCCTATCCTAATCAATTGAAATCTCTTCTTCTTGAATAATTGGTCTCTTGTGTCTTATTGATGAACGTTAGGTCACTAACTTAACTTTGACTGTATGAAATTCTCTTGTCATGAAAATAAAAATTAACTAATAAACTGTTTTGGAGTAATAGTCTAATTTCACAAATGCCATCTTAGAGGTATGTTATGATACGTTACCTATGACCCTCTCAGGAACAAGGCAAATCCAATGAAAACTCTTTTATTCATGACATCATTTATTTAGCTGGCAGGGATCCAAAGGACTTTTAAGGAAATTTGATATCAGAGCTACTTCATCGAGGCCACCAAAAATTTTTGTCTCAATTTATTTTAAAATCAAGGACAAAAATCAATTACAAAAAAATAAGAACTACGAGTAAAATAATTTTTGTACTAACTAAACACTTACCGATCTAATTTTTGGTAAACGTCTTCACTAAATCTGTTAAGTTCATTATGTTCGTTTTTGTTTGGCACCAACAGAGCTTAGTGTTTTTCAATTGTCCGTCTGCACCTAACGTAAAGTTAGTTTTAAAATTCAAAGTTACTCAGGTGGTCATAAAATACCCAAGTGCAATTAAACTTTGTTCAGGTAACTTTCTTGGCATTAACTGTGAGTAATAGATATCTACATTATGAGCCAATTTATCGAGTCCTTCAATGTACATGGCATTGACCTTTCAGAATGTAGATAAATCAAGTCTTATCCAGAGGTTATCCATTTGATGGCAATAGTTTTTTCTTGTTGGATTTTCACACGTGTGCGTGGAAATCCGTAGCTTAGTCAGCTCCACACGTTTGGTGTATGTAAACAGAGCATTGTTTAGAATTAATTATTTAAAAATAAAAATAATATACCCACACAACAAAAATTTACTTTACAGTATGCAAAATGAAACCATACTAAAGATGAAGCCATAGTGGTTGTCACGAGCAATGTTTAAAACGGTGCAATGTAAAAAAATAACGGTTTACTTTTGTTTTGAATCATAATCTGCGTCAACATGAAATAATAAGTAAAAACTGTCTCTATTATTTATCTACATGTACTCGTATATTATTATTGAATCGTTCAAAAACTCTACGATCTCTGCGGTTGGAATCGGTTTACGAGAATCGATCCGCTGGACAAATGGCCGAACTATTGCCGTTCGATTGCCCAGGGCTGTTCCCAGACAAGTACTATCGAGGAAATATTACCAGTATTTTAACTGTTTCTAATAGGAAAATAAGTGGAAGGTTTAGGGTTGAACCGTTTGTTTGGTTTGGAACGAATGTGGTAGTAAACCATGAAGTTGGACGCAATAGTTAAAAGTTAATACTCTTATGATAATTTTTAATACCTACACCTAAGAATTGAGATATTCAATTTTTGTTTCCCGTTTTTGGTTATTTAGAACGTTTTGTCATTTTTAATAATAATGATAACTAACTCTTATTTAGGCAACAACATGCTATTATTTTGTATGTTTTCCCATTAACATGTATTTTCTTTTCTTTTTGTATTAAAAAACGTGGAAGGCCCAGACGGAGATGGCGAGACGAGCTTGACGATTTTAACAAGGAATGGGCACTCCTCTCTGTCTTCAGCGATAAGTCGCTGAAGACAGAGAGGAGTGGAAGAAGAGGAAGGAGGCCTTTGCCCTGCAGTGGGACAACAGGCTATAAATAATAATAAAATAATATTAAAAAAGTTTGTGTCAAACTCACACATAAGTCTAAGCACAAAGTCGAGTGGCTTTCCTCAAACGCTCCTTTGATCCTACTCTTTCGGCGAATGTTCGTAAAACGAGCTTGGTTAGAAATATGACAGTCATTTCATATCTTTACATTTTCCTGACGTTTCCAATTGAATTTTTCTGAGGAACAGTTTTATTTTCGCAAGTTGGTGGTTTTATTTTATTAGATCGTAATATGAATGGGTACTGAAGTTCCTGGCAAACAGGGATAAAACGGTTGGGAAAATAAACAAGTATCTTGCACTAAAACGAAGAAACAAAGCAGGTTATTGAATTTTGTTTAAGTACAATGGCAATAATAATAATAAATATCCTTGGACATTCCAGACAGGGTCATCTAGTCCCAAGCTAAGCAACTTAATGCTTGTGTTATGGTAACCAGATGACTGATATAATACTTAGTTTTTTTTTGTTGTAAATACATACATATTATATCTAGATAAAAAACACCCAGACACGGAACAAATATCTGCAGAACATACAAACATTTGTCCCGTAATAAGGATCGAACCCGCAACCTCCGCGTCTCAGCCGGGCTTTCGCCCACTGCGCCACAGAGGTTCCATCTATATTCTGTGACAGAGGTCGGCAATAAAATTATTTTAACGTGCTGTTTCAATATCCTAACTATCTGTGATTTTACTAACTGTGTTACTTTGCTATTAAAACAACAAATTTCTTACCACCATACCATTTATTTTGATAAAAGCGATAGATTTGACAAATTTTTGGTAAATTGTCAAGATAATTATATTTGTATAATAGTAAGTGACCCCGGGTAAAGTCAGGGCGGGCTTTTATTAAATAAAATATCTTTATCCCAACATAGTCAATCTCTACATAATAGGATTCGTAAAAGTTTTATGTCTCCTGAAGTACTAATAAAGGTTCTATGTACCAATGTTAACGGGAAAATACACGTGTTTACGCGACGGGTTTTAAGGGCTATAATATTGCGCTTATATATAATATAGGCTATATTATAATATTAAAAACACGCAAAAACCTTTGAAAGTATAAAGTAGTCTGTGGCTGGCACAGTGATGTTTTGGCTGGTGCACGGACGCGATAGTAAAGTCCTTGTTTTTGGCGTTCATAAATGTAAGTTGAACATCAAAATGAGGTTGCCTGGTAAATCAGACGAAAATTAGGACACAAAGGTGTTACACAAAATGAGTAAATCGTAAAAAAATGAAAATGTAAAACCCAATATTTTTTTAAATAAAATATACTTGGTTTTTATTACAGGCAGATTGGAAAGTCGACTATTTATAAAATGTCTAGCAAACTTTAGTAGCTGGCCAAGGTGGTCTTTTCATTCTAGATTCGAATTTTCTTTTTCCTTCAGTGTTTTGTTTCTCAACTCTTCAGTATTTAGCCCGGCAAGTTTTAATGAGTCAAGCCAAGTACTATTATTCATCTGTGCCTCGGTTTCGTAACGTTATTCATATGCGAATATGAGTTTTACTCACAGACATAGATCAAGATCTATGTCTGTGGTTTTACTATAGCTTTCAAGTGTACGTAATGCTCTATTTAAATGTTCTTTGAACTAAAGCTATGGATCTGTTACAGAATCATCAATCGTTATTGCATTTTATAGAATGAAAATAATAAACATTATTTTTCTTTTGTTACAGATAAATATTGAACTTCTATTCAAAGCTCAATAATGGAGGGGATTCCTGCATCAGTGACTTCTAAATCAAACCATTCTTCCCGAATACAAGATACCTATCTGAACAGTTGAAAGCTAAAAATGGTGAAGTGATAGACTAAAGTTAAAATGAGCTTATAATTTAGGTGGATGTCGGGAGAAATGCCTTACTACGGGTATCGGGAGGGGGGGCCCGAGTCGGACACTAGTGGGGGGTCGGAGTCCGATGGGGGGGAATCGGACTCTGAAGGGGGGCTCAGCACGGAGACGTCGGTGGGGCAAGGCCTCCCGTATCCAGGGTTCGTGCCTGTAGCCCTGGGATACCTCACGCAGGAAACCAGACCAAGGAGTTGGTGTTTGGCGCTCATAACCAATCCATATCCTTTTGAATAGTGATAGTAATTCGTGAGCGATGCACACTAAAACCATATACGCGCTAGCGGTTCCCCTTGACAACTGTACCACACTCACTGTAACCTAAAAGTATGAGGTGAGTTATTGTTTTATAATAAATTATTGTGCTTTCTTAATTGACGAATTAAAATGTGGGTCAGCACGGTCACCAACAATTAAGTTAGTAGCTGATAATATAGAAACCTGTACTATGACAGCAGTTCAAAAAAAATACTGCCGGCATGAAATAATCAAGAAAGGGAGGACCTTAAAATTATCATAATTATGGTATGTTTTTGCAAGACCCGCGTTGAGAAACAAAGTTTTATGGCTCACAATTTGCGTAGGGTAGGTCACCAGTATTCGAGACGGTCGCGTAAATTTTATTGTATTTACAAACACACTTCCTTTTTCCTCTTTGTGTTGACGGAAAGTTTTCGAACATTACGATCAAATAGACATTACCTTGTAAAATAAATAATGTTTTGGATAAAATGCTCCAGGCAGTCTGCTTTATTTATTCAGGTGCTAGTGAAAATGTACCCTGAAATAAATTCTGTTTTATAGAACCACAACGACTGGGGTAATATTGACTTGCTTAAGTTAACGTATGTACCTAGTAAACTTTTGTTTTTATTATTCGTTGGAACTAACACACGTATTTGAAATCCCTTTTTTAAGTTTCAGGGGTTGTATAGTTTTTACAGACAGACATTTGGCCTAGAGAGAGCACCATCGTAGAAATATAAGTATTAGGGGTTGTCAAAGTAATTCTTTATCTAAATAAGCACCTTATTTGTTTTGTAGTTCAACAATGAAGTAATAATATAACATCCTCCATATTTTTATATTCAAAGTGAGGCATTGTTCAATCCAATTAAAAATGGAATAGAAATAAACAAAAAATCTGTGTGCTAAAATTAAGTTCTGTTCTAAAAGTTCCAATGTACTCAATTTTTAGCGAATGCTAGATTATACAACCTTCTTACCTACAAAGTTCTCAATAATGAAGCACGCTTATTAAAATTTGTCTGCCAAGAACAAAACAAAGTTTTGCGTGATTAAAATACATAAATTCTTACGAACAAACGTTGTTTTCTAAAAGATCATGCTCGAGCAGTAATTAATAAACAAACCTGTTTCAAAAGTTACCTGGCTATCCGTAGGTTTGAAAAGGATCTCGAAATTTAAAACGTTAACCTATAAAAACATTTCGTAGCCAGAGATTCGTGGAAATACTATTGTTTTTTAATTATCAGTAGACTTACAAAGAGTAATTACATTCTTCTTAAATGGAAATAAAAAAAAAACAATGAAATGGAATAGAAAAGTTTTATTGCAAAAGTTTGGGTCTTGGGGGAATTAAGCCCTAACACCTATTTTATAAGTTGTTACAGCCTTTGGTGTTCATTTTTCAGAACTTTTGTTATGTTCGCTTCATAAGAAGTTATGTTTGATAAAAAGTCAAGGATTTCATATATTTTCCTAATAATAAGTGACCTTATGGTTTTTAGATACAGGCTAAGTTTTATTAGAAGACCGTTTTTTCAAATACCTACTATACATAACATGAATGTATATCTTACATGCTTTCTGACTGATCTATATATTTAAAGAATTAAAACTCTCTAAGGATCCAGAATAATTTACAATGCCTTGGAGATGCCGTCGTACTCCTATGTACCTCTTAAATTCGAAATGAGCCTGTTATTTTGAGTATAGTATCAATTGGCATTTAGTTGCTAAGTTAAAAGCTCCGAAACAAAAACACATAATCGTTAAATACAATTTTATTTGTATCAATGATAATACCATACCACATTTGTAGTCATATATTGTGCTCCCAGTATTTAGCCACTTCTGTAGCGTTTTATGTGAAAAACAAGGAAAACATTCAAAGCGATGCACTACAGGTGCTTGTGAATAATTGACACTGACTGCGCTCAAAGCTTTGCTGTCCGTTCCCGTTCGTTGTAACTCAGCTTTTGCTGTATCGACTCTGGTGCATATTCAGAGTACATACTCATATTTGAGTCTTAGCACTAGCATCATTTTTAACAGTTCTCTGTGGAAAACGGGCGTGTCCGCACTGGAGTACATTTGTATATACAAATGTACTCCAGTGCGGACACGCCCGTGTATATTCACGGCACAGGGCACAATAAGCAAAGAGAATTTCATACCTATATTAATTTTCTGAATCGAAGATCGAGAGAAGATCGTGCGTCACGAAACATCGCGTCAAACGTCGAGTTGACACTAGACAGTGCATTACCACCACGTCGTCGTCGAGCCGTAAAACGGTGCACGAGTTCATGTCGAGACATGGGTATACCACTTTATTGTCCGACTGTACCGTAGACAATTAGGATGCGGCTGGGTCTTCAATTAAACGCCCTAAATGTTTGTGCGTAATACTCCGAGCCGTGATTATGAGTTTAAGAACAAGCTAATAAGTCCCGACGTTGAAAACTTGCTGTATTGTGGGTTGGTTATTCTGAAACTTCTGTTTAGTCCCGACGTTGAAAACTTGCTGTATTGTGGGTTGGTTATTCTGAAACTTCTGTTTCAGTACATATACGTAAATGTACCTATAATTATGTTATAATTTACTTTAATTGTTTTTTTTTTTCAAATTAATGACGGTGTTATGGATATATTAGTAAATTTTAAATATTACGATATTACTGAGTTTATATAAGGTCTGATAGTGCAGAGTGAAAGAATAAAAACTGTTCAGCCAATCCCACGGAAGTCATCGTAAAGTTGTTTGTCCACAAATCATTAAAAATACTTAAATTTTCTATCTCGCAATATGTCGAAAAACGAAGCTAGCCAAGATGTAGATGTTAATTCGTAGACAAGCAGATTCGTGACTTGATTGCTCAAGACAAAGCCCAATTCACAAATTGGTACGAGCCTTCGTAATCATATTTCGGGCAATATTGAAACTGTCTGAGTCTCTCGGAAGATGAAATGTGATTTCAAGTGTCACCTGAGCGATCAAGTATTTCAGATAAACATTGTTCGATATTTGTTACCTTATTTTGGTATACTTGGATGATATCTACGCACATTGTAGCACATAGGTATATAAAAAAACAATTATGACGATGGAAAAAAAAATTAGCAGCAAACTGTGTTTTTGTAAACTTGTGTTGCTTTAAAAAAAAATTCGAGTTGTCGTTATCCTCAATATTTTCAAGATCCATTTAAAATGTCAAAGAGGATTAGATGTGTTATTCTGTTATTTTCTTATAGTCATTTACATGTCAATTAATACTAACGACGCATGGCAGCTCGCGTGCTGAAAACATAGCATACGTAATGATACTGTTGCTTTCCAACCGGGAAATAGTTTTATAAATCGGTTAAGTGGTTTCAAAGATAACCTCCCACATCCTACCAATAAACTTTACTACTTTATAATAATACTAGCTGCCTGTTCCGTCGGATATTCATAAGTATCAGCTTTCATATGGTAAAATCGTTTTTTAAATCGGTTCAGTACTTTTTTAGTTTTATTCGTTACATACAAAAATATAATTCTTTATTCTTTAATATAAGTATAGGCTCTGCCTATGATTCCATGATTTGATTACTTAGCTGGTTACGTTTATTTTAGTCCCAACCTTCACACTATAAACGCCGCGAAAATATAAAAAGTTCAAACAATTCGGTTGAGTCTAACTAATAAATTACAAAAATCTGGTTAATATCATAGAGAAACATGTGTGTAATGAATCTTATATTGTTTCGCAAACCATAATTCTCACCAAGTTGCTGTGGGCGGCTATTGTCTATGATTCGCTCAAGCGTAGTTATGTTGTTTGCCTATTCGTTCTGAGAGGTCAATAAAGTTCAGCGGTGTTTAGAAATTTACTCTAGATGCAAAATCACAACCCCGTCTTTACTTATAAATGTTAATTTATTTTAAAATACCTGAATAATTTAACTTATATCCGTAAGAGCTGACTCTACTTTCAATCTAAAATATGTGATTTGAGTCTAGAATATGCGTTTCTTGTTGAACAAACATAAACAAAACATACGGTACAATTAGCTAGTTTTCTGTACTTTTTTCGCTAAAAAATTTCAAAGAATCATCAAAGTCGGATGTCTACTTGAAATTGGGCATATAAAGCGAGTAGGTATTATACTAGTATTTTGAATACCCAACTTCATTATACCCCAAGTCAATCAATGTCAGAGATGTAAAAGCGTTTATGATGGATTAAAATTCATTTTATGTGTATAAAGTCAGTTACGCAAATTGCTTTCACGCATATTATCTAATGTTTTATTTAGCATTAACCGTAAGTGGAATTTATCTGAAAAATGTCTTCCTGTTGTGAATCAGTGTATTTCTTTTATGAATGTTATCTATGCTGTATTTAAATTTTATACTATAAGTTACCATATTATACCCGTTTTCAATATTCAAATCACGACTAGGTATAAATTTATCGTCAAACGTTATTAGGCCCTAACTTGTAAAAATATTAAAACCGGGCTCTCATGACAATATTAGACATTAGAATATAAAACCAAACAAAAGAGTAGCTAAATTACTATTGTAGCCAACAGAGCTTGAAATATATATGTACATATTTTGTTCCTAAATTTAGTGTCATCAACATGTAGGTTCCAGTCTTACTTAGTTTATCATACTATAAAATACATCATGGATCGTCACACAAATGGATACTTGTTTTAAGCGCCCCATGTCTATGCTATACTATTGCCAAAACTGCCAAAATATACGGAGCTTTGTCAGGAAACTTTGTCAATCTTTTATCTAGACTCACAATAAGATCTTTTGTAGTTTGATGAATACTAAAAGATTCAAAGAAAAAACGAATGTTAACTGAATTTGTCAAGGTTCATTCGCTTTCATTTTTAACTTTTTAAGAGACTTCTTAATTTTATACCTGCGGGCTTACCATGACCGTTTATAGCGATTCAGTTTAGGTCCAACTACGAACCAGTTTTGACGTAAAGTAAGGCGCTGACGTAAAGTTTTGACAGTAAGGCAGAACCTAAACTGAATCGCTAACACCTCATGGTACGGCTCCTGGATTAGTTTAAGCTGATTACAGCAGCACTAAGCTGCTTTTTACTTTTTATATAACTCATTTTTCAGTCTTTGGTGATGCCAAAACGTTGCTTTTCTTCAGCTTAATTTGCACAAAAATAAACTCCTATTTTGTTACCTGCAAAGAAAAATGTATTTCCAAGTCAGTATGGCGTACCTGAACAATACATAAAAAAAAATTGAGGTTCTGTTTCCGTTGTAAAAACATTTTTATTCTAGCTACAAAACTTACATCTGTTTGTCAGGAGTAGTTTTAAGTAGGAATAAAATTTTACTGATTAGTCGGGAAATATTGAAAAACTATTACGGATAACAATAGATAGGATTATTTATTTACTAAATATTATGTTTTTTGTGTTTTTTTTTTTTCAAAAAGTCACAAAACGAAAAGTCAAGTTTAATAAAATTCTAATGCAATAATTACAAACCTCGTAGTTCGTGAAAATACAAGTATCATTCGTTTTGGAGTGAAAGAATAGACGGAACGAAATGTTTAGGTAACATGGAACAGTTTTAGTTACAGCTTGACCTTTTCAAGTATGGACAAGGTAAAGCTGTGTTTATTTACTTATTTCACTGCCACAAGTATGTGGCAGGGAAATGGGTAAAAACTGTCTGTAGACAGTTTTCTCTTCTTGCCAAAAAACCTTTAATTATACTATTTCCTGAAACATTTATATAATTTATAACCACGTAATTTATCTGATGTCTGAATCAGCAAAAAGCCAAATAGCTGTACCACCGAACGAACTGATTTATCTACCATTTTATTCAACACGTCTGGTCGGTCTATTAAAATGTCCATAACAAATAAACAGACACTGGCTGGTTTCCAAGATAGAAAAAAATATGCGTAACTTAACTAGATTATGGTTTAAATGTCTTACGGAAAAAATAGGACAGAAACTTGGAGAAGCAATGTCTATGTGGAACATAAAGGCTTTTTTGTGTCCGGGCAAGTCCGGGTTACGCCCGCGGCTCGCTTGCGTAGCTAAAAGCTTGTTTTCCATAAATTGAAGAAATACGAGTAGATTGCCTCCTGTCACTGTAATAATAAATCTATCCGTAGGTGCTCTAGTGGGAATAAAAATTAATTTTATATTTAGTTCCCATTTGAGCACCCACTTAAAATATTGATTGGTGCTCAGTTCATAGGTGCTCAAAACTTCCTCCTATGTAAGGCTGAAGTAAAATTTATGTGCAAAACGTTTATCTAAAAGCGAGTTTCCATTATTATCTACGCCTTTGTAAACATTGTACCACCGTATAGAACAGTAAGTAATTTCGCGTACTTTGGGCGCTGTCGGCATTTCCTTACGTGTTTGCGATGGCTTGTTAGTGGGTCGTTATGTGAACATGACTCGTTTACGTTTCGGATTTCAAGCGTTTGCGTTTGTTCTATTTGGATGCATCTTTCTGTTCCTGTTTGTGATTCGAAGGTAAGATTTGTAAGAAAGTTACGATGAAATTGTTATTTTTTTCCATCTGTGAACTATCTATACATAGGAACAAATAAGATCTGAAATTTAGTAATGTATATCCATTGTATATCCCATAAAAAAACATCACGTTATTCGTGTAGACACAGACATGGACAATCGTCAAACATATTACAATCGCAAAGCACGTCATAGTCTACAACCAACCATGGTCATTGTTGTCGACGCGACGGTTAAATTGCACCCCATTTGGTATCAGACCCACAATTATGCTAATATTAGCCCGAGACTATCACATCCAGATTCTATTACAAGCTCAAATTGCTGTTTTTGAATTTCCACGGAACTTGAAACAGATTTTCACGTTATTTCAATTTAGAACAGCAAAAAGGTGCTTCGTGTAATTTTGCGTTACAGATAACGTTTATTTGCGTAGTCCCCTAAACGTTTACTTAAGTGTACATTGAACTCCGAAAAGATTTATCCAAAAATATGTTTTTGAGCTATGTCATCCGATTGAGGACTCAACTTTTAACTACGGGTCGGTGGATCAATGGCATTTTCGATGTCCACCCCTTTTAAAATTAACGCATTTAGCATAAGCTTTAAGTGGTGACGGAAAACATTGAAACGTTTTTGTTTTAAAATAACTGCAATGTGCTGCTGTAAGATGCGATGAGAGCTAATTATGAATTTTACTTGACTACCTCTTAAGACCGTCAAGTGATCTAAAATGCCAAAAGCTAAGAAAAAGTCTACTGCGTTATGGGTACGGTGATCCAGTGATCCTATTATTGTTACTCCACATATAATAATTTAGTATAGTAAAACTTTATTGCTCTATAGTTATTGGTCTTTCAACGATGTTTTTGATCTTATATTTTAAACAACTTGGGGTGTGGTGATAAAACGTATTGTGACAACAGATTGCGATATTATTAAATTTCAGTCAGGATTAGTTATTGTATATAATAAGTACTTAATAATTCTAAAGCTTTGATCATCTATCTGAAATATGCTTTGATGTGCTATAAATTATGAATTAGTTATTAAAAATAAAGACCTTTGAAGCTAGCAGGTATTTGATTGTAAGTTGACAAAGATTCAAATATAATATGATTAGGTATCTCATTATTGTATCAGTACTGATCAGATACCTATAATATGATCATAACTATATTTTCAAGATGTAGTCAGTGGTGGATCCAAATATTGTTTGGTACTTACCTACCCACGCTTAAGTTATTGTAAAATGTACTCAAAGGTTTGAAAACGACATACGATTCAAAGATATATTACTAAAACACAAATAACAAAGAACCCAAGGCCTAAAACACAATCATTCACAAATAATGGTGTTGACTCACAGTTTTTATTGGAACAGAATTCTCTCTGAAATGTCAGTCCATTTGTAAAGAATGAAATATTAAAGCTGGAGACTCGATGATTTGAAATGAGAGCAGCTATCGCGTGTCTTCAGGAAGATAAAGCCCCGTTTAGACGCTTGTCATACGCTTAAAATATGCGACATTCCAGTGGCCACATAAACAGTGTTATTAAAATAAATTTTAAACTATCTTCGCGCGTGGTACGGGGTTAAAAAGCCTCTGTATTATTCCAGCTCATAAACTAGGTTTATTACAAATTCATAGTTAAATTCATAGCCGTAGTTTTTACGTGAAATAGTAACAAACTTATATCCATACGTTTATACAAACTTTCACATTTGATATATTAGTGTAAATGAAATTATTTTTAAATTTGATGTCAGCCTCCATTACAAAGTGTTTCTGGTAATACGCTTAATTTGTTTACACTGCCTTTATGTATCCTGTGATTAAGCTTTCTTACTTTATTCTAAAGATACTTTATCGCCAACTCATAAAGTTTAATTAAATTCGCTCAATTTAGCGGATATCAAATGCATTTAAAAAACAAAACCAGCAATTACGTCATAAAACCTAAACTGTACGTGCAAGTTTACGGTGGTTTTACGATCTATAAAACCACATCATGCACGATCAATGACAATCATTCAATGAAACCGTGAACCAATATTGTTCTTGGGGTATTTTCGTGAAAAGCTTATTTGCATAAGATTTATTAGCTTTCAATGAACACGAACATTGCCAAACGTTTAGGCGTAGCTTGTACAGTAACAGAAAAGAACCCTAGTATTTACCCGTAGTAACAGAAATTTTCTGGGCTTATAAATCAAATCAATCAACAACAATACTAAGTAGGTACTTAAGATTAATTGGTCAATACATATTTTAGTTGGTATCCAAACAATAGTTTTTATTGCGTACAGAACTAACGCTATATTTCGTGCTTTGGAGGACACGTTAAATTGTCGGCCGAGCTTTTAAAGTTGTTTACACACGACAAAGGTCTTAAGGAGGCTTTAACAACTTCGTTAGCCACTTGCTGATACTAACGAACGTGAACAAACTCTATGAAGCTGAGTTTTGTAGGTACAAGCACAGATAATAAAACAAGATAGGTCATAAAAAAATTTTACTTAGTATACTAGAACGAGGCAAACACACCGTGAGCGCTTGTCGACACAATGGGAGGCCAGTAGCGCTCCCTTCGCAATACAAACCTTTGTGATACCAGTCTGTCCCACATAATGCAATGAGATTATTCATTAAAATCGCGCAACTGGATTCCTCAACGGCAAATTGCTAAATGAATTTCGTCGTCAAAGCTTTGTAAGAATACGTATTATTTTTCAGCTTATCTTATCTACTGTTATTTCTGTTTCGTCGAAAGACAAAATACCAGACTCCTGCTGATGCTTTCAATAATGTTAGATTGTATTTCAATATTTGTTTTTTTTTTCGAATGTACGCCTTTATACTAAAGTTTGAGCAAGTAACATTTAAATAGAAGGTATATATTTTTTAATACCTTTGCTAGCCACCTTGCTATCTAGCAATGGTTTTATTCTTTGATATATAAATCAGTTGTCCACCTTATTTTATGTCCTCAAAGAAATTAAGTACCTAAACATTTTCAAATATCGTGTGAAAATTAAGCCCCGTGACTATTTCCACACTTATTGAAATGTAAACACACCAAACAAATCATCTGTTGCCATATTCAATCTGAATGTAGAAACATGGACATTTTTCCCTGTCATAGGTTATGAAGCGTTAAAGGGTAGTGAGGTGGAGGGTGTTTTATTTTACAGGTCATTAGAGTAAAAAGGGTAAACAAAATTGTGACCCTTTTTACGTTTAACGTGTTAAAACAAAATCATCTCGTCATTATTTAGAAGCGAAATTAAAGTGCTAAAACTCGTATAAAACATTGTGAATTTTTCATTTCTGTCCGGAGTTTGGGAGAATCGACCTGATACAATTGTTTAGTTAGTGTGTGGTCATTGTAGGTACTTAATATGAAATATCCATATGTCCGGTATATAGAGGTTTCGTTCTTTCTTTTAATTTAATTGTCTATGAGATACCTATAGTTCAGTCAACATTTACTAATTTTTAAGCAAAAATCATTATACACATCCCGTATGCACTGCAGTCCTCCCTTCTTAATCGCCACATAATTCAATCCTGCGTTGTACCAAGGTAGACATAGCTCGCGTCTAGCCACCATGAAACATTGGTACATTTGCTACCGACATCCTAAGCAAAAACACAGCAAAGTTGTTAAAACACGGACGAAATAATACGATCAAAGCTTGATTCGCTAAGAACTGCAGTCGTCAAACAACGGACAGAATCAGAAACCCTCAATTTTTACAGTCGTAACTCCCACAACATCTAGACAGTTGTGTTTGTAATCGTATTTATGGAGAAGCGGGTTTTAGAGAGAAAGTCTACTAATACAACAAGTTACTTAGCACAACAAAAAGTTGACGAAAAAGGGCAGAAGTACAAATGGAAACTGATGATTATGTATGAGTATTATGTTGCCTGTTTTTGGAGCACGGAACTTTAGAATTTCGCCTTTTTTACACTCAACACATTTGTATAAAAGTCTCTAAAAAGTTACTTATGCTAAGTAGGTAGGTATAAAAAAGCAATGGTAAAATGCTTTCATTTTTTACTAACATAAAAAACCATCATGTAGAAACTTTGAGTAGTAAATAATATTGCTATTGCTACCAATTTGAAATCTTATTTCAACAATCCTTCTTAAATTAGTTTTTTTTTTTTTAGTTATTTATTTAGCCACAAGGTTACATAGCATAACATTGGCAAGTCAGGGTACATCATTTCTTAAGGTTAGGCGTTAAATATAAATAATTAAATAAAACAATATTACTAATCCGAAGACGAGTCAGAAAATGAACAATTCATGTATTCATCAATATGGTAAAATGGATGGGATTCAAAGAATATTTTTAATACATTTTTAAATTTATTTAAAGGAAGTCTAGATATTGTTGACGGCAATTTATTGTACATTTGAAGTTTAATATTAAGTCCTTGATTATTAGTTTTTACTAGTCTTGTTCTGGGTATGAATAGTTTTTCCTTGTTTCTAGTATTTCGACCGTGTATTTGCATTTTTGTAAGTAAATTATCCCTACACAAGTGCACTTCAATGAGTGAGTTAAAAATAAATAATGAAATCACTGTCAGTATCTTTGTTTTTTTGAAGTAACTTCTTGCAGATGTTAACCTATGTAATCCACATATTATTCGGATAGATCTTTTTTGGCAAATTTGAACCCTCTTAATCTGGGCAGCATTTCCCCAGATCGTTATGGCGTAGTTAATAATAGAATGACAGTAGGCATAGTAAACAGATACAAGGGTATTTCTGTCAATTATTGGTTTCAGTTTTAGTAAAACATAATTTGCACTGTTTAGTCGTTTGCATATTTTATCTATATGACTGTCGTAAGAAAGAGTTGAATCTAGAGTACATCCAAGAAAATTAACTTCTTTGATTTCGTCATTTTTACTTTTCCGTTTACTCGAGTAGTACATAATATTAGTTTTATCGGCATTTAAAATTATTCCATTTGATTCAAACCACTGTTTTAGGAGTTCAACTATTAGGTTGGTATGTTCTTCTACTATTTCGATTTTTTTATCTTTAATTCCTACATGAGTGTCATCTGCGAATAAGGTCACTATAGCCCAGTCTGGTAAACAGTTAGTCAAATCATTGATGTATATTAAAAAAAGTAGTGGACCAAGGATTGAACCTTGTGGTACACCTATATGAATTGGTTCTGAGTCTGATTTATTTTTATCAACAATTACTACTTGTGATCTGTTTCCTAGATATGACTGAAGCAGTTTTAACTCTGTACCCTCAAATCCATAAAAAGAGAGTTTATGGATTAAAATGTCATGCCGTAAGCAATCAAATGCTTTGGATAAATCGCAGAAAATACTGGAAACCTTCTGCGATCCATCCATCGCTTCCAGTATGTAGTATACAGTGTTCCTGATGGCCATTTCAGTAGATCTCTTTTTTCTAAATCCAAATTGGTTGTCTATAAATAAATTATTTAATTCGAAATATGTCATTATTCTAGTTTGAATAGCTTTTTCTAAAAACTTTGAAAAAACTGGCAATATGCATACTGGCCTGTAATTCGATATGTCAATAAATTCTCCTTTTTTGTAAAGTGGTACTATTTTACCTCTTTTCAAAATGTCTGGGAAAACCCCCTGAGTAATACAATGATTAAATACAAGTAAAATAATGTCAAATAAATTATCAATGGTCAAAATCAATTCCTTAACTGTTTTAGTATCCATGTCATAAATATCTCTTGAGGGTTTACTTTTTATATTATTAATTATTTTTTTAAGTTCGTTACGTGAGATTAGGTCAAATTTTATTTTAGTAGTTGGTGGATTGCCTAAGAAAATGTCACAGTTTTTAGCGTTTATATTTATTTTTTTCGTCAAGTTATGAGCAATATTACAGAAGAATTTATTAAAATTATTTGCTATATTTTTGCTATCCGTTATCAGTTGTCCGTTTTCGTTACGAATTTTATCGATCTTATTTCTAACATTTCTACCATTTTTCGTTTCTTGTTCCTTTACTATCTTCCATGCCATTTTAATTTTGTTTGTTGATCTCTGTATTCTGGATGCATTGTTAAGTTTTTTTGCAGTTTTCAAAACCTTTTTCAAAATTTTCTTACTGGTTTTAAGTTTTTGTTTCGTTTTTGCGCTGGGAGCTATGTTTTGTAAAATCTCTAGTTTCATAATATTATTTGTAGAAGTTTTTATACCTTGAGTCGTCAATTTTGCTTTGTTATTAATATTTTTTAAAGTAGATTTTATTGGAAAGGCAGTGTCATAACAAAACTTGAAATGTTCCATGAGGATGTTCATTTTCTCACTTGCATCGTGAGCATCGTTTACACAGCGGTATATCATTTCATAATCTTTACAAAAAAGGTAGTGAAAATACTTTTTGTTACAGCTTGTTATCTGTCTTAATAATACTTTTTCATTCACAGTTTTAACTTTCTTACAGTTTAATTTATATTGAAGAGCAATAACGTTATGATCTGATAATTTTACATCTAAAACTTTTCCCACATGAAATTTTATACCATCGTCATTATTTACGTAATTAAAACAAGAAAGTTTGAATGGATGATTTGGCATTTGCTTTTAAGTATAAGTATTATGGTGTGAAGTTTTTAAGTATAAGTATTATGGTGATACTTATTTACTTAAACATCATTATATCAAAAACTAAACTATATGGGCACATCTTGCACAAGGTTGTGCACAAACAAATAATTGCATTGTACAAAACAAACATAAGTACCGTGTGGACTCACAAGTCGCTAAGTCCATTGACAAAATGTTTAAGCCACCCTACCGAACGATGAACCGTCACGAACATCGTCTTAACTAGATTCCCAGTGTTTGTAGTAACAGAACTGTAAAAACAATACCACAATGCACAACGCAAGATACTGAGCCAAATATCAAGATGCACCTCATTTATCACAAAAACCTTTCACGAGTGTAAGTAACGGTTTCATTTTAATTATCGGTCGTGCAAAGCTCGAGATCATTAGTGTGTCACGCAGCGCCTACCGTGCAAACAGACGGATCATAAACCCAGTAATGATGGAATGTTCAAAGCTTATTACTCAGAGTCCCGATTGAGCCCAGCTTTTGTGACGCTACCTGCAAAATTGACGTGATAAATCTCGGCAGAGAAAAAACTTTTACCTCCGGAAAACAGTTCATAGCCAGGGGTTTGAAACCACGTGATGCGAAAACTTCACAGAATTAAATTGTAAACGATTTCAGCATCAATAAACAGCTTCAAGCAAAAAAGTAAAATTGATTTTATTTGCTTCTGATATTTGGATTTTTTTCTTCGGAGTTGAAAAAATAATGAAACTGCATTTTTTAGTTTACTACTGCATTAAAAAGAAGGCAGAATTTGAAGTGCAGCATTCAGAATTGTATAATTATTCATTAATAATCCAAAGCATCAAAACACACGATTGATAAATTTCTTACAAATACATAACTGTACAAAATACAAATAGAACCAGTTGAGCCATCTAAGGACCGTTGCAAACGGTCTATAGGTAGCTCAACTGATCCAAACCACTGCCAGACGGATTGATAAATTTCTTATGATCTCTTAATACTATGTTCGGTGACAGTACCATTATGAGATTATAATGGTTGAGCCACGACAGCTCTACTTATAGGCGCCTTATGTGCAGAAGAGCTGTAATAGCTGGAGTTTTTACAACAAAGATTTCAATGTGCTTACCCACTTGTAGAGTAACAAACGTTCTAGACCTCTGTAGAGGCAAGGTCACGAAGACAAAGGGAAAACACAAGATATCACAGCGTTTGGAGCGTCGTTGACGACAAAATGACAGAAATGTCGACAATAAAAATATTTGGCGACGTCAAAAGCGGTACTTTACCGTAATTTGTGTTTTATCTCTTGGGGTAACTTTATTTATTGTTTATTAGTGTTACAAAAAGTTTTCACATAAAAGAAAAATAGACTCTTACTTTTGCAACTAAAAAAAGACTCGTGTTTTCCTACAATCCTTTCAGCACACTGCGACTTTTTTCGTTGGCATTTCAGGAAAATGAAAATAAATATAAGAGATTAATATTATTTTTTTAAGGATTAGGTACTATGTAATAATTAAAATAAACAGCCTAACGGACAAAAACACAAACAAACGGACGACTAAAATTGTTTACAAAAAGTGCATTCGTGTATTCTACACGAATGCACTTTTTGTAAACAATTTAATATTCTGGATTGAATACTAATTAATTAGTGAATAAAAAGCAATAGGTAAGAATAAGCTTGTTTTGCAGAGAAAGGTTGTATTTCTTACACTGTTTTGAGAAATACAATAATAGTAAGCATCAGCTTATAAATGCGGATACTTCTAAAATATAAGTAACACGAATGAGTTTATAAATCAGCTTCACTAAAGTCATTTAGATAAATGCCATGATGTGAGAGCTAAGTTGGCGATGGCGATACATCAGAAAACTCAAGCACTCAGACGTGGGACATCATTTCCTGCAGATTTTAAGGAGCAATCTTAGCTTACAACATCAAAATACGTATAAACCCAGTCGTATAACTGTAATTGGTCCTTTGAGCCACAGTTAGTGGTATACAGTAGCACTACGGTAAGTTACCGATAGTTTAACTCAGGCCTTTATATCTATTATAGGTAATAGTTTACAGAATTCGATATTTAAAATCCGTTATTTTCTATCTTTTTCTATCTTATCATCATAAAATAAAAGCTGCAAGCCCTTATTAGATACCTGAAATAACATTCAACAACAACTGAAGAGATCGAAAACCGTTTTTGTCATTTTATTTACAACATAACTATCACTACTGGTTGCAATGTTGTTCTGTGGCTAACCCTATGTCCTGGGTTGACACGCGAGGTTGCTTAATGGCAATTTTATAGTTGACGGGAGCCGAGCTGACTCAACGTCTAAGAACGGCGTCTGTAAAAACCGGTAGATTGAGGATTTGTGTACTGACTGTTGTTACTGTAAAAATAACAATATCACTGTTTCCATAAAAGTACAGTTAAATATAAACAAAATTCCATGCACTTCGTTAAAATACAAACTTGCTTTTACTGATTGCTATGTGTTCTTAGTGTTATTGTTACTTTTATAATTGAAAAACAAAGCGCAGATAAATTATAAAATATTAGCGTATGAATGTCAGTTCTGTCTCTTGGACTATAACAATCTAGTAAACCACTACAGAACATATTCTCGATGCACGATGCTCGTAAATCTCAGATGCATTAAAACGATTTGTAATATGCTAATTTATATGGTTTAAGTGGCATGCGGGAACTTTATTTGTTCTATTGGACATTTTAATGCTCTCAATAAATATATTGTTTTTAATCTCATTTTCTTGATACTTATATGAGTAAAGACTAGTAAAATAATTCTCTCATATCTTCAAAATAACTACTATTTAGAATGAGGTTACTTTCCTACCATAATCTAAAACATTTGGTCTAATCGCGAGAATGTATTTCAATTCAACTCATCCGCCACACCACCAAAACCGCTTATCTCTCTTCAGAAAATAAATGATTGTTTCTCTGACAGTGCGTATTTTTATAGGCCATTATCACAGCGATGTGTTTTCCCAATGGCATCTCTAGAATCTCTGTCGTAGGTATCCGAACTTTCTGGAGTAAACAAGACTTAGGAGCGGTTCGACTTTCAAGGTTTCGTAATATTTGTTCACAATATGAGCATCTAAATTGCCTACTTCCTAGGTTTAATATCATAGGATTTTTTGTTTTGTCTTCAAGTAGTGGTGTAGTAGGCACAAACCTACATTATTAGTTAATCTACATTGAAAATGATACAGTTTGGTGTATTATTTTCCATTATTTAATGAAGAAAATGCATTCAATATTTTTTTTGTACATTTACTGTGGGCGCCCGTTGGTCATTCCCAGAATTAGGTACATTGCTAACGCAAATTAAACATGAAAGCTTCGATAGTGTAGGTACATCTACAGACTACAAGAACAAAGAATTTATCATGTTTACCTGAACTTGACTTTCAATGTAGAAGGAAAAACAGAAGACTTACATATTTGATTATGCAACGCGAACCTTGTATTCTAGCACAATATTTATCTGTTATTACAGACGTTTTTGAAGGTTCAGCTAATGAGCATATCCCATTTAAAAGCTTCAAAGCGTTTTAGTGCCACACTCTAATGCACAACATTGATAAACAATGTCTAATAGCGATGCGCCTTTTCAAAGAAACTTATTAGATTAATTTCGTAGTAAAATACTTTTTCATGATTGATATTTAGTCAGCATGGTACATTTTATCTAGGTATATGTTTATGAGTCAAAAACTAATTAGGGAAAAGTTTATGATACCCGTATGGCCCATATAAATATTAACTGTTACATTTATATTAATATGATTATATTGCCATCATATTTTTTGATTACCTTTTTCATTGATGGTTTGTGAAGATGTACGTAATAACTTGTCAAGTAAAAAACAAATTACTTAAGTTCTTATATATTTTTTTAGCTATTATAGCCACATATTTTTTTATGAAGTTGACATGAACATGCGACATGAACCAAAACCTATGATGTGAATCCAACCTTAAAAATTTCATTTGTGTATCTAATAAAATTCACCGGCACTGCGAAGTTTTCCTCCGTCGTTCTTTGAATAGACATCAGAACTGATTTATGGAACGGCCACGTTGAAGCACGGCATTGTAAAGCCTTTTAGCAAACAGATGAGGGAATAATGGAAAACGCAAGTCAGGTCGACTGAAGCTGCTCTTACAAAGTTCTTACTCGCGCCCATTATTGAGATAATCTTCCAGCTTACAAAGAAATCGAGCTCTTATTTACCTTGATGTCATGGAAAGCTTAGCCGCAGAGGCACAGAAGTTGTTTAACGAATTCTGTTTGTAAAGCTCTGTCTTGGGTTGAATAAAATGTTTGTTTGATTTTCATAATGTACAAAATAATGATCACAGTTTGAATGGACTTTTTTTAAAGGTAGAGCCACTTGCAAAGCCTACATTGTGTCTGTATTCATCTGTTAATCTATTTTTCTTGTACAAGTTTTTTGTTTTTTTATTAAGCATATCAAATAGCGTAATAAAACCATGACTTTAGCCATTTCGAGTAATTTATAGTTACAATAAAGGAATCAAACAAAGGCATTGACTGAGTTCACAACTTTCTAATCGATCATAACATAAACTACAAAATTAGCCCGGCTTTACCCCCGCTGCACTTCTCGATCCGTGGTCTCCATTTGAGAACATTGAAGCTTTGAAACATTTTAAAAATAGGCTAGGACTCCTACTCGAACTCTTTAGATCAGACAGGGTTTTATCCGCATATTTCACATTTAATTGGAAGTATAAATCCATTGTTGCTACATTTTTTTAGTCTTTATAAAAATCATGTTATTTAAGTCTATTCTGTTGTGGAATGTACACATAAACAGACAGACTTTATGATCTTTTTATGCAATGTACTTAGTGATAGCGTGTCGGTAATTCCTATGACCTCCCATGGCAGGTCATCAGTTGAATAATTGCGATATAACGATTTATTTATGTTGGCTATCATTTTAAAGTCCTTGCGTGACCGGTCAACTGTAGGCTGAAGAAGAAAATAGATTCATATTTTATTAAAAAGGGAAAAAACGTCCATATTATGTATCTTTATTTATTAAAATAGAGGGACAAAGTCCGCAGTTCCATCTGCTTGAAAAAGCAAGAGAAAATACAGACTGTGGTTTATTTTTATAATTTTGAAAGGGCTTCTTTATTAAGTTATACCTGCACAAGACGTTTCTCTACCACGGGAAAACTTGATGACGACAGAAGTGCCACCTGGGTGCAAAAAATATCAAGATGAATTCTTAAGTACGAATTTGTCAGAGCCGGTTGTTTAGGAAACGAATTACTAGAAATTATATGTTCTAAAACTATTTGGCTCTATTTAAATGTACGACACATAATCCTTATCAATTGAATCCAGCATAATTAATATACAGTTAATCAAAATATGCTGAATTAATGGTGGCACATCAGCTGTGGTTTTAATTATACAAACTATGTTCATTTAGCAGAACAAACTAAATTAATTCGTTAATCCGTACTTAATTCACAGTATTATCTAAAATAGGATTACCTTACAAATCCTAAATAGCTTAATTATATGCAATCATACGTATGTTATTATTATTATTATTATTATTATACGTATGTTATAGGAGTATTAAACTACTACGAAAGTATGTTTTATTGAGTTTCATAAATAAGTAAATACCTACAATACAAATAATACTTAATATTAGAAATAGGTACGACCTGAATCGAAACCACAGGAAAAAGAGCCAATACCTACATATACCTACCTACACACCACTTCTTGTTATTCCAGTACTTATGGTCTTGTCACGTCTTGTGCTAAACTACGCTAGATTATTGTTAATTTTGTTCAGAAACAAATAAAAAAAGTATATTATTAATTATTAATCCAATTTATTTGAAAACTATTTTACCTTTTTATCCGATCAAAACAAAAGCGCGTACCACATTTTGAAAGCCACAATTGCACTGTTTCATTAGCGGATATCTACTTAACCGAACAAATCGAACGTATAGAGGCAGTCGAACCGAAACATTCATTCAACGCTGCGAAGCCCACAAACATCAGCGTAATCAAGCTTCGGTATTTTTGCAATTCGGTTGGATGCAGCCCGAGGTCGTAAAAGCGCCAAAATGTTTGACGAGCGTAAAAGTAGCTGCAAAAGCATTATTTAGATCAGTTGCTCAATGGGATCCCGTGCCATAAAAGTTTCGTTGAGGAAGGTCAAAAATTCTTCGGAGCGTTCCCGAGTAACGACACTAATATAAACAATAAATCAAAGGTTTATAAGATTTCGATAAAATGTTTAGGGATTTATCAGTGGATATCAAATATTGATAGCAGTTCAGTAGCAGTGAATATGGTTTACTTCAAAATATTATTCGTCTTTACTATTTATCAATATTTTCCAAAAAAAATCTGACTTATACGATAAAAGCTCAGCTAGAAACTATAATCAGATCCAAAAAGCTTATACGCAACCATTAGATAATCCTAAAATCTTTCACTATTCAATTTTTTTTCAGTTAATGGATCAAACTGAGGTCTAGTTTAAATAATCACACTAACCTTTAAGGAGAAAATTGGGGGAGACCTTTGCCCAGCAGTGGGACAACATATGTTAATTAAAAAAAAACCTTTAAGCAATACGTAACTAGGAGAAGAACGAAATAGTGAGGTAAGCAAAGGTTTGAAAATTGCACTTTAGTTTCGAATACGATAGGCATCAGTATTCATGATCGACGTGCCTTAATTAATGCAAGCGTCGGTTCGAACGCGTATAACGAACACCGTTTGAGGCCATGAGAGTTAGGTCATGTGTAAGCTTGATCGACCTTTACCAAGTTATTTTTACGTCGAATGAATTTTAAAGACCTACATATGCGCATTACGTCATGGAAAGCTGACACACGTTTAGCGGTTACTCAATTTAGATGAGGAAAGTCAATCATTAGGAAATTACTACAGTCAAAGTATCGAAGTAAAACAGATAATGATGCTAGTACCCAAGCTAATAATTGCTATCTTCGAGGACGATCATAAGCACTATGACGATATGGCAGTAAAACATTAGGTAGGACAAGATCCATTGCACACTTCAATTGTCAGGGTAAACCTTAGTGGGTTCAATACTATTATAACTTAATATATTTATAATTCTATTCTATTCTACCCAGCCGGTAACACACACTTCTCTATCACGCCACTCTTGGCGATGTTGTGCCATCCGGATCCACTGCTCTCAATATATTTATAAACGTTTTAAAAAAGCTTTAATTAAGTAGATAGAAAAAGAAGAGTTCCAATTTCTGTTGATATGCTTCATTCAGTTATAAAACATACTGATAAATAAGGTAGGTATTCCATATTTAAATATAAATAAAATACCAATATAACAAATTACACGGTTAGTTTTTACCGCGTTTCAAGAGGTAAAAATCTCAACAGTAAAAAGTCTGACTATTCTTACCCTCGCATTGTTTATAGCCTCCTAATTAGGAGGGGTGGCTTTTGTCTTAGCTCTGCGCGAACTACAATGTAGCATATTCGTCTCTATTTCAATAATGGACCTTCTTAAATACCCCCTTTATGCCCGCAGAATAGAGTTGAACAATGGCGGAGAGCGATCTGAATCGCTTAGGCCTGGAATAGCGAGAACAAATAGGCTAATAAAGCCTTTGAACTCTTTAAATCGTTAGCCGTTATATGAAGTTTTAAGGTCTAGTGTAAAAAAAGAAAGAAAAATAGAATAAATCGCTTAAGAACCCTAAAAATTTAACAAAGTAAAAAGTGAATTGTTTGACTTTGTAAGTAATAAAAATGCAAGCGACTTATATCTGGGTGATAATATTTATTATAAGATCGTAATTGATTATGAACATTATTTTCCAAATCGAATGAGTATTGAATAAAACTTTCTCTTTTCAATAGACCAGACTTTAATCTGATATCGTTATTTTTATCATAGTTTTTGAGGAAAATGGACTTCCATTTCCCGCAAAATTACGATTAAAACTATAATTCAAGCAATGTACGCTACACAAAATCAAATTCATTCACCACTTTGTTGGAAGCTTAAAGGACCCACCAAACCTACAGAATTGGCATTGACGACGTTTCAATAGCACGCAGCGTCCTATAAATGATTCACATCTCCTTTTGATAGAAAATAGTATAATTGATGAATACCACGAAAGCTCTTCAAACAGAAACATTATCGGTGATCGACCGATATTATAACAATGTCTTCTGAATTTAGCGAAGTAGGTACTTACTTACTATTTTAGTTCGTAAGTCTAGTTTTGCTAACGATTTAAATATAAGAATTATGTATTTAAAACACATTTTATGAAAATTCGTTCACTCAATTTCAAGAACAGCTGCAATTCCGCATCCAAAAATGGGAATCCAAATATGGATCTAAACTCTGATGATAATAATATTGAAAAATATCATTATTTGTATGGATTTTCTCTTACAAAGGCATAAATCCTTTATTTGATAATGAAGAATTTGTTATGTTGTACCCAAATCCAAAGGTTTAAGAAACCCATTTGAAATACAAAGTACGAACACGGTATTATGATCCGTATTCCCACAAACAAATAACATAACGCCAAGGTCTTCCAACCACAAAAACCAACTAGAATCAGGTCCCTATTTTTCCGTCCCAAACTTGGATTATTTACATGTGCGTAAATATTTTACTCGCGAAGTTTCTTATTTAGGGTTATTTTATTTGTAATATATTGTAATGACTTCGTTTATTTATTCTTTAAGGCGAGAAAGTTGGAATTCTCAAATTTTCGAGTTTTTGTCTCGTATTTTTCGTTTATTATTCAAACTACCAAGTTAATTTAATACGAGTAGTATTTTGCCGAAATCTTTAAAGAAATGTTTTGAAATTCTGTGAGACTAGGTTGCGGGTTCGATTACCTTTGTGGGTTAAATTATTAATTGATCTGCTAACATTGTGTCGCGATCTGGATGTTTTCTATGTGTGTAATAAATGTATAGGTAGAATAATAAAATACAAAACAGATCATAAAATATACCTACCAATGCATCTAAGTGATATATCATATATTCAGATTTGAAGGTGTTTCACGTGCATGTTACTTCAGGACCATTCTTTTATTCTCCCTGGGTCTACTTACAACATTCTTTCCAATCCATACTAAACCTTAACTCCAGTACACATGGTTCGAGCGAATATCAATGCTGGTAATCCTGCTGAACTGCATAACCCTTGGGATGTACCAGCCGTGCGTTGACGATCAATGCGTGACGAATAGGTGTAAAATATTACAGGTGAGTACCTTCCCTTATACAATGCTTTGTTTACTCTTTGCTAAGACAAGACTGGTACACAGATGTCAAAATTACAAATAAATTCTGTGAAACAAAACTGCAGAAGAACTTAAATTGAGCTGCAAGCTTTTCAAATAAATCGCCACACCGAAATTACAAAATGAGATCTAAAAACAAAAGAGAGAAAATAAATCTTAAAAGTTTAGGTACTCTCAAAATGTTGAAAAACATTATAAATACATGCTGACAGATGATTAAATTCTACGAGTGCAACGATGAACATTCTTTTTTTTTTGTTGGCCTCGCACTATTTGTGCATTTGTTAAGTAAAAAATTAGGGAAACAAAAGTTATATATACAAAATGGATCGCGAACTATACTTAAATATTGTGTTATGTATAATAAAATTGTAAGGAAAACATTGAAACATTTGCATTGTGTAAAAAAAAATATAGCATAAAACCTTTTTATTAAAAACAATGAGGTGTGTCAGCGATCTTGTTTAAAAAGTTTCAACGTGAAACGTATTGCATTTTACTGGCAGCTTCGCCTTCGAAATTCAAAAAAGATCTCGACGTTCTTTTGTTTAAATTTATTACGCCCTGAACATTTTTTCTCGGGATCCATTTAATTTTCTATTGTTATCAAATAACTTGAACAGATTTTTTAACAAAAGTGATTGTGTCTGATATCAGGTATTTTGTTTGGATTTTTTTACAAGCAAAATAACTAACTTATATTCTGTAAATTCATGTTTAAAAATACAATAACATTGTTTGAACAAACTTTAAACAATTCTGAAATTACAAACAAAAATATAAGGTTCATAAAGTTTCTAAGTAAGTACTTGGTAAATTTTCTTGCTTTTTTATAGGTTTTCGATGATGTCATCTTCGCGTTTTTCACCATAGAGATGGCAATAAAAATGGTGGCTATGGGTACATACGGTCACGGTACCTATCTAGCAGACTCGTGGAATAGACTGGATTTTTTCATTGTTATGGCTGGGTAAGTTCATGCATATTAATTTACACATAATTTATTCATGGAGGAAAATGTGTGCACTTTATGAGGCTAAAGAATTTTCTCTTTCATTGACTTTGTATGAAAATTCTGCATTATAATAAAAGTTTCGTACATTTTTCAGGTAATAAATGTTCCTTCGCAAGTAAAAATGACATGTAACTTTTTTAACCCCCTGCGAAAAAAGGGATGTTATAAGTTTGTAGTGTGTGTCTGTGATTTGTTTATCTGTGACTGTTTATCGAGACTGATCTTATTTTTGTTTCAAGAAAATCTGCTCAGCCATTTGATCATTATGTACTTTTGAAATGGAAGTCTATTGAAAATATAACAAATTGTCATATTTTCAGGTCACTAGAATATGGACTGAATGTGGAGAACATTAACCTATCAGCGATCAGAACTATAAGAGTGCTTCGTCCATTGAGAGCCATTAACAGGATACCAAGTGAGTAGTTCTCTACAAAAATTCCCTACAAAATTGACGTGAATCATGGTAAAGGAATGAGGCGTAGGTACAGTATTACACTGATACTTATTATAAAGGTGAAAGTTTGTGTGTAAGTGTGTAGGTGTGATGTTTGTTACTTCTTCACGTCTTAGCGGATTTGAATGAAATTTGGTACATAGTCCGCGGCTAATACAACGGGGCGCAGTTACTTTTCTATTTAAATGTTCTGAATGTAAATGATTTATAAAAATCTTATTTACAAACAACCTTGTACTGTAATTGGTATCATACCTAGCTACTTACAAACTCGATTAAACATTTCAGTTAACCGTAATCATCAACTATGCCGAAACATCTTGTTGTTCGAGTTTGTAAAGTTTAAAAACATAATAATATCAAAATCTATTTGTTTAGGCTATTTTAAAACAGAAAACTTAGACCGCAGAGTAATTATAATGATCTTATACAAAACCCATTCTTGCTACTAATTTGATGAGTTCAGGCGACGCCTACACAAAACGGAACCGTGGGTTGTTGCAAAAGCTTTTATTTTAGATTAGAATATCGTTTTACCTGACAATCTCTGAAATCCATCCTTCACAGAAAAGTGTCTTTTAAGTTAAAGCATAAACAAAATCAACATTTTCTCCAGCGTTCTATAATAAGACTTCGAAGAGATCTTATACTACGAGAACCCCGGTTCTTGAAGCTTAAAGCTCTTAATACAAGGGCTCTTTACTTAGTGACCCACGCGGTAAAGCCTTTGCTTGAACATAATTTATTTTTCTAACACGTTTTTTTTTTAAATCCCACGTAGTTGACGAATGATATACCTCAACAGTCATTACTTAAACTTTGCCTTATACTTTCGAGCGTTTTTCTGTTTGGAAAGTTTTCTTATTACACTGTAGGCGAACATGAAAACTCGTTAGGGTCAGAATCTATAATGTTAAAATGAGTCCGCTTATCAAGGGGCCGCCTATCGATCTGAGCAACAAGTGCGCCCGGGCTCAGCGACTGTTCTGGGAAACGTCAATACGCTAGCAGATTACAAAACTAGGATAGATGGAGTTTAACATAAGAGCAATTTGTTGAAGGGTTTAAAACAATTCGATTTGAAACGATGTACGAGTACATAAACCTACCTACACCTTACCGATCTCAGTAGGTAGGGCCAAATATTTTATTTTGGAAATTACACTTTAAATTTTTCTCATTTTTTTTATTAAATTGTAGATTTAATACCTATACCTAAAATAATTAAGTATCAGAACTCGGAAAGTTATGCAAGTGAAGAAAATTAAGGCTTTTTCTAAACAAATCTATTAGTTTTTAAATAACAAGGTTTTAATAAAGAAATTAAAACGTGATCTTGCTTGTTTTTAAATACAACTTGAAGTGCTAAACCTTTACGCTGTTATTTCTTAATTACCAAACATCCTTAAAAACCTTACTTTATTTGTAAATTTAAGTTATAACTAGAATCGAGAAAACAAAATAACCTGTAACTTTCTCATAATTTTGTTAACAGTCCATAACACCTTTGATCACAGCACTTTAGATAGCCAGTATCGTGGTCATCCTGTAGGGCAAGCGATCTTGGCTATAAAACAGGTCTGCTCAATTTAAATTTTCCGCAGGCCCGCAGGCTATAATATAGCCCTCTCAGCCCCATAGCAAAGATATATTTGCATTATAATAAAAACTAACAAAAGTAGGAAAATATGGTCATTCTATGACAAAAACTAGAACGATTAAATTTAAATCAATAATTCAGTTAGGGGATGATATTTATTCAGGAATTAAATTATATCTTATAAAAAAGATGATTTCAATACGCGATTAAGTCCCGTTAATAATTATCATTATGTTTCCAAGTCGCGATAGTTTAAAAAGTAATTTATTAAAAAATGTTAGATTCTGTCTTATTTTCTTCGTAATTTAAATAGGAACCTCAAAAAGTCAGTGGCCTTAGATTTTTTATTGTCAACTCGCCCGACTTTTAAAAAGTTTGAGCAGCATTGCTATAAAAGCATTAATCATGTTTTAATGATCACGACCTTTAGGTCTGCCGTTTTGAAGGCGGAAATTTGTTCCTTTCCGGAAGGTCTAATCTCTGCGCCACCGGGACCTGCCTGTCCTATATTTTATTCAACTTCGTGCCAACAGCCAAAGTGAAATAGTTTCAAAAGTCAGGATTTCTTTCTTTGATATTTCTAATAGTGCTGGACTTTACCCGACTATGTAAGAACGGAGCGATTTCGTTATTTTAGTGATGAGCTTCGGTTTGAAAAAAAAATTTGAAACAAAAAATCGCTTATTCAAAGAAAATAATTTTATGAAATCTTAGTTTTATTTTTATTTGAATTACATAAGTCGGCATTAAATTATCGATGCAATAATAAACACATTATTATGACAAAATGCCAGCACGATACAATGAGCATTTCATAATGATATTACTACAATAACATTATTTGCCATGACCTAGTCTATCTAGCACACTGTTAGTTTCGGCAAATCCAGAAACTTTGGCAAAACATTGCGAGCTAACTGAATCATAGCGTTGAATTCAATAAATCTGTACAGCGGGCGCAGACCGTCACGACTTCCAAATGGTTGCCATTGAACATTCAAACAAAAGACGCGCGCTAAAGTTTCACAAAACCCCATCTGGGGCTCGCAAACAACAGGAACAATGCAACTCTCCCACAAATTAAATCGAGCCTCCCGCCCGCGGTTGGACATACATCGGCACTAATTTGCGCTCGCACGATTTATCGCTCTCGCGTACTTTTTTAGGGTTCCACGCTGAAAGAAAGCAAATTGCTTTTTTTAATATTGCAATGTTTGTTTGGGTTTAATCCTGCATATGAATTTTAAAGCAATAATCCTCAACTGACTAAACAGAAATGTTAAAAATGTTTAGATTTACGGTGACGACGTAAAGTTTGTTGACTGAAATCCTTCATCATCAGATCTGCAGCAGATCTGATGATGGAGGATTTCATTACTTAACGGTTTTTTTTTTTCAGAAAATAATTGTAAACACCATAAAAAAAAGCCTATATTGTCGGTACCTATATTGTCTTTTTTTTTCTTACATTATGTTTGCAATTTCTGTCTTCTTGCTGGAAATTAGACTTTCCGATTGCATTTGTTTTTCCATTTAATCTAATTCTGCTTTGTGATTTATACCAGTTAACCAGTACGATTACATAATGTGACATGCTATTGTGCTCAAATTAGCTAATTCTGAACAGGCTGTATAAATCATGCCAGCACCACCCGATAGCGTCACTGGTAAGCATTCCCGTCGGAAATGAATTAATTATAATCCCAATCATGTAGAACAATTGCAATCCAACTGTAAATAAAATGAATTTACAAAGAACGCTGGCGAGGTATATTTTTCCTACACAAGCTTTCACAACTTTTTCACAATGCGGTCGACTCATTGTGAATTAGTTTTGAAAGTTTGTGATTGTTTTTATATTTTATCACAATAATTAATCTTAACTTCTTCGACTTCAGGGCTATGTTTTGTTTATGAATTATTTAAGAAGCAATTTGTGTAGCACTCCGTGGGTTTTGTGTAATGAATGGCTACGTCACTCCACAAAACCATTACTATAATGGAAATATTGAGTATATTTTTTGTTTACAGGTATGCGTATCCTAGTTATGCTGTTGCTCGACACATTGCCTATGCTCGGCAATGTCTTACTGCTATGCTTCTTTGTTTTCTTCATATTTGGCATAGTGGGAGTCCAACTTTGGGAAGGAATTTTGAGGCAACGATGCGAACTCGTGCTCCCACCAGGCGTCCTTCGACCCAAGTATGTTCATCACTATTATTTAATCTGAGACTGTATGAAATGAAAACTGGACTCCAGAAAGCTAGTTCTCATTTGATACCACTTTGAATAAGTAAGCGTTAACAAAGTTCTGAATAAGTAAATACCTGAAATTGGATGTAGCCAGTTTGAGTGGAAATGTGTTGTGGATGGAATGGCGGCTAAAACGACTTTCATTTTGTTCCATTTGGTCGCGAGCGCTCGTCTTAGCGGCACGTCCCACTGCTAACGTTGACTGCATGCAATATTTAACGCTTACATCCTCGCGGCGCACTTACATGGCTGTGGCTCTACATGTCATTTTAATATTATATTTTTCATTGCATACGATTTCTGCACTGTTTCTAGTCAACACATCGTGAAGCGCGCATGTTGAGAGATCAGCTTACAAACTAACATCATAACACAAAACTTAAATATTGCATTCCGTCAATACTCACATTATTAATTGAACTACCTGATACACACGCATGGTGAACCATTTTATGTAAAGAAATTCATAAGAATGGTTCAGTTTTACATGACATAAACATAGACATAATAGATTTTGAAGTAGAAATCCAAGTTATTTACATTTTATTGATCAAAACATAATAGATTCTAAATTTTGAATGTTTGAAAACTTGTAGTGAAAAGTGATTTCAAGGCCTCGAATCGTGCCAGTATTCTTTGCACTTTTCGGTTAAAAACCAGTTATATAATTTAAAATATTTTGCTTAACTTTTAGCTTTGAAATCATTTTAATTTGATTATAATATAGAGTTCATTAGAATAATAGGTACATGACACCCGTCACGGCTTCCTAAACTTTGTGTTCCAGAGACCTGTCCGAATGGTACAGAGTGCGCGTCAGAGTCAACTCGTAAGAATTTACGATCAAAATTAATGTGTTTCTATTAAGAATATTGCAAACTATTGTTCCGTGTACCTTCACGCATCTGCCGATCAGATGTGCTATTGTATTTGCTTCCCTTTTACGAATTGGCAGTTTTGATAAACAGAATCCACAATAGTGATGCCTAACTCGAAATAATATTTGATGAACTGCCAATTTGTTATCTAAATTACAATGGGTACCTAGTTATTTCGACTTCTCTTGAACCATGTTAAAAGTATCTCTTATTTTCTGTCTAAAACACTACCTTATTATTCCAATACAACTAAACAAAGATGTACTCTAGCTTTTAGCTAGAGGAATTAAAACCTACATTAATTATTTTACCGGTCAACGAGAATCAACTAGACACACATCAATAATTAAACATACCACATTACAAAGCTAAAATCATGCTAAGCTTTTTACATTCATTGTGTGTTGCTAAATCAATTTGTGCTTTTGACCACTAAAAAGTGAATGCTCAAATTTATCATGGGGTTATCGTCATCTCGCTAATATCGAAAAAAATAGAAGTCGGCCACGATAAAAAGCTTATGGCCAACATTACGGGAACGAGCGGCCACCCCAAATGATGTGGGTTACGGCCACAGTTCGTATTCCAACGCATGAACTGTCGTTAAACGATAACGGCGGTAAGGCTACTAACGTTAATCTTACCGAAACCTTTTCATCCTACCTTTATTAGCGCTACCATTACCATTAATCGGGACACCTAATAGAAATGCTTTGAAATCCTTGTATAGCATGTCTGCATGCTCGTGTACTCGATGTTTAGACGTTTAAGTGCCGTAAACTTATCTTTGTGACTGATAAGCATGTATTACTTAATATTCATGTTCAATATTAAATGTTTTGAAAGCTTGTAGAATGCACGCCCCATGTAACGTAAACAGCTATAAAAGCTCTAGCTAAACGTTACTTACCTATGAATTTTGCTAAGCTCAGGTTTAAATTCAGTTTCTATTTAAAACAAAAATGTTTTTCGCTCGTTTCTGAGCCAACCCTGAACTTGGCATTTTTCTATTCACGTGTTCAAACCATTCAATAACAACTCACCGAAATAGTTGAGTCAGAAATAGCCTTTTTCATTTCATAATCGGCTTGCTACAGACCCGACTGCATTAGCTATTTTAGGAACATGAATAAAACATTTCACATTTCCTTACAGACCACATTAATCACAATCAAAAAGGCACTTGTATTTACCCTTTTCGGGGCTATAGCACTTCTTGATGGTTACATTTTTCTAAACTGTCATTTTTTGTACAGCATATCGTTTTACTACGAGTTCTCAAAAGAATTGGATTACATTTGCACGACGCCGGAGGACAATGGAATGCACTATTGTGGAGACTTCCCTCCGTATAGATATGGGCCTTTGGTGTGCAATGAGACGGCGAAGCCATACTCATACAACACTCCGACGAACATATCTTGTGTGAATTGGAACCAGTATTATACGAACTGCACGCAGAGAGGATCAAATCCTTTTCAAGGCACGATCTCATTCGACAATATTGGACTTGCCTGGGTGGCTATATTTTTGGTAAGTCTTCGTACAGACTCGTGACTTTGTGTCACTATTTCATCAGTGGATTTACAGTCTAATAATGTTTATTTGCTTTCAGGTGATATCTTTAGAAGGCTGGACTGACATAATGTACTATGTGCAAGACGCGCATAGTTTTTGGGACTGGATCTATTTTGTACTTCTGATCGTGGTGAGTTACCATAAAATCATTTATTTTAGTCATCTATTAGAACGTCTTGGGATCGGTATAATTTTTGCGGTTGCTCTCAGCTTTCATCTCATCGATTTCATTGGGTCCGATCGCTATGATAAGGGTCGCCCTGTCAGGTAAGGATAACCGCTGAATGTAAAATTAATTAAAACAATACTCCGTAATCAACGCTTCAATTGCCTTTCGCAAGGCTTCCAAATTGAAAGCGATCTTATCTCAGCGAGGGTAAAGACGCTTTAGCTTTCATTAAGCGCAAATCGGCACGTAAATTAATTAATTAATAAAGATCTAGGCACTCACATAGCGACACCGGTATTATAATTGATTTTAGAAACTTTTAAAGTAAACATGTGCCGTCTCATATTTTAACAGAAACATGTAAAATACACATGGTTGTTCATATTGTAGAACCGTAAAATCTAAAACGTAGTTATTTCAGTTTCATTCTTTGATCCTTATTGAAACGTTACATGGAAAATAGAGCACGCTGCCAATATGAAAAGTGCTAAAACTATGCAGCACATTCAAATTCCTTTGTGTAGGTATTGGCTCTGTCATACGGCTTATAGACTTTGCCTGTCGTGTTGCTCGATTGGAATTTTTACTAAAAAAAATATATTCTGGTATAAATCAGGAATTTATTATGTTTTTTTAAAGACATGGATGGTATGTCTTGTAATTTATGATTTCATCCCTGTGTATACCATAAATGTAAGAAAGAAAACTGTCATCATCATAAAGTATTGCGATATCGTACCAGATAGAATATTAAGACGACACATTGACAAAACTGATCACACGATTGATGACATTCCACGATAAGCGTATAAGTTATGCGAAATTTATACCAACTTCATACATTTATTCTATTCATCTTCCGTAGATTGGATCATTCTTCATGATCAACCTATGCCTGGTCGTCATCGCCACTCAGTTCGCTGAGACAAAAAAGCGTGAAATGGAACGGATGAGGGCGGAGAGAGCTCGCTTCACTTCCACTTCCACGCTCGCCTCTTCAACTAACAACAGTGAACCGGCAACTTGCTATGCAGAGATCGTGAAATACGTTGCACATTTGTACAGAAGGTTCAAACGGAGAATGGCTAAGAAAATAAGGTAAGTCTATTTCGAAGTTTAACATCAAACAAACGCGAATTCTTACGCCCGAATACTGAAATACTTTTTATTTACTAAAAAATGGACATACTCATTTGTCTATGTGTCAAACATAAGCAACACATACAGCATCTATCAAATATTTATCGGATCAAGACCGAAACACCGAGCTGCACTCCAAAAATAAAATTGTTCATGTGGTTTCAAAAGAAAAAAAATGGAAAAAAGAACATTCAAAAATCTAGTCCTAAGGGTGCTGTTTCGCCGGGTTTACCAAGTTCGTAACTCAATAACTTCATCAATCTCTGTCTATTCATCGAAAACTGAATATTTCAATATACCCGCAATCTAAAGCTTGAATATTATATTCTAAAGAATAGTGACAAAGGCACGTTACACTGGCATTCTTTGTTCGTAAATCTCTTTATCCAGACGTTACATATCCCTAGATTTGTTGAGGGATTGTATTGGTTTTTGTGACATTCAAGCATCTTGTTTCTTTAAGCACCTAAAACATGTTCTTGAATTATTCACACAATGATCTTATTCGTGCTTTTGAACCGACATTTTGAAATGTTAAAAGTACTTAGATACTTCGTAAAGTTTACACGGTGACATAATCTAAAGATAAAGGTGGTAAGGTTATCTGGTAAAAAAACAGGTTAGAAAATACACTACATAACATCTGTAATGTAAATACTGTGTGTAAATAAATAAATGTATTTCTATACAGGCTGTACCGGTATCAGCGAGCGCAGCTGCAATGGCGGACCAGTAAGGAAACACTTCAACTGCCGTCCACAAAGCCGAAGCAACACCATCCTTGCTGCCCACGGGCCCATCCACAGGTAACATAACTAAATATGTACTTGTAAATCAATTAAAACATTATTATAATAATAATTATAAGCAAATAAACACTTAAAACGGGATATTTACCATGATTCGTAGATTTATATATCCCGTTTAAGTGTTTAGAAGGTTGAAGACCATGATAGTTTAAAAAGTTTATTAATATAGTTTAATATAGGTAGTTTACGTAATTTTTATCACTATTTTTTCAAGAATAAACTTCTTATTACAATTATTATTGTAGCACGTTCTCGTACAAAATTAAAATGATTTGAGGCTGTTTGTTATTGAATTTTTAAGCAAATTGCCCTTGTTTTAAAGATAATTATGGTTTCGCGCTATCCAAAATATACCAATTTTAAAAAGAAACGAAAAAACTGATATAGCGATCTCTTAATTCTCTTAATAGTCTTTATATTTACTTAAATAATGAATAAAGAAATTCATTAGCTTCATCAACTGATTCAATAAATAAACCATCCGAGACAGTGCTGCTGAATTAAATTTTATTATCCTCTCCATTTGAACTCCAGGTGACAAAATTAAGTTATTCGTCCCTAAAATTCAAACTTTCTTAACTCGAAGACGCCTTCGAGGACTTTGAATTATATTGTAATATTAGGGAGCTCTTAAAGTCACGTAGGCAAGATGTATTGTCATGAATATCATTTTAAATAATCTTGATCATAATTTCGTATTCATACGAGAAATACAAGTGCGTGTAGCGTGAGCCATGAATTATCTAAATTGAATTCAAAGAAACGTACCTTGAACGAACAATGTTGCTTCATTTCAGTAATAATATAGGTAAGTTTTCTGATTGCAAAATAAACCAACATCAGTTCCGCTAGAAAAGCAATTTTCTGCACTCTCAAGTTGCTTTTCTGTTTATAAATTTAAAGATAAAGTATTTGGCTTTAATGACAAATCAAAAACTTACAAAACAGTTTTTAAATGTTTATTTTTTATTGCGCATAAAAGTTTCTGGAAATACTTGGTTTATTTAGTTCAATAAAAAGACCAGAACTGTATTTGCGAAGGCTTAAATTCAGATACAGACCTATCAATTATAAGTCTGCGGTTTCATTTGATAAGTATGTCTACACTAATATTATATATTAGGTATATTGTTTGTTTGTTTGGTTGTAATGAATAGGCTCAAAAACTACTGGACCGATTTTAAAAATTCTTTCACCATTCGAAAGCTACATTATCCACGAGTAACATAGGCTACTTTTTATCCCGATATTCCCGCGGGAACGGGACTTACGCGGGTGAAACCGCGGGGAGCAGCTAGTAGTAAATAATTCCGTTTCAATATTTTATACAACGCCCATCCATCTAGTCTCTTCTTAATATTCATACATGACGCAAGCCCCTCGTTAACATTGATTTAATATACCTGAATGGGACGTACAGGAAATACACCTTGAGCTTTTCATTTGTGTAAGTGAAACTCAAGAAAATTATTTTATGACCCTCATTAATGAAACAGTTTTAAGATGTCGATCATTATAAATTTGTTAAAATATCTACAAGTGAAAATGTTTCATTCGCAATTTCTAATCATTTTTGACAGTTTTATTTTCAAGATGAGAATACCAACTAAAATGAGAATTAATCTCAGATGAAAATAATGTTGGTAAATCATGGCCATCATCATTAAATAAGGTTTGGCCTTATTTACAACAAATACATACTCAATACCCAAGGAGAGAGGCGTAAAAATCAATGATTTTAACCGTATTTACTCAGATTAATTACATTTTGCCTACACAGATTCACAACTCTGACATATCAACTTATTCAAGCAACGCACGCGTGAACTCGTCTTCACCACGGAAGTCACTTTTCATCATTTAAATTCAATTTAGCTTAGCAATTCCCATCTTTGCACACGACATTTATCTTGGTGTTTGTACAAATTGGCCATGCGTAGCTCCAGGCGACTAACGTTCATAACTATTAGCTTAATTGGTAATCATGCTGTTCTCACTATCAGTAGGTAGTTAGTATTTAATAATCCAAACCAGACAGTAAGATAATTAATATTTACTGTAGAGGTACCTAAATCTGATCCACAAAAGTCAATTTATTGATTGAAATTAGATATCCGTATAATCTGTCATACCTACTTTCCCGAAAGAAACCTATGTAAACGTTCAGAACATAATTTAAATGATTATTCAGAAATGTTAAATGTTAAATTTAATAAATTTATTTATTTTTATTGATATATAATAAATCAACATAATGATATTTAAACATAATTATGTACCAAAAATTTTGCTGCTTCCTTTATACTTACAGAGTGATATTTTTATAACTAATGTTTGACTCTTATAAACACCAATAAATGTAACACCAACAAAACTATAGAATCGATTGCTCGTTGGCCATTATTTACTAAACACATAAACCCTCGACAAATATTGATAGATCCCTCTCGTATCTCAGTCAAGCACGCACCCGCCTACAGCTACCAAACCTATACAAACTTTTAATTATTATACTTTTATTGTGTTACACCACACATTTTTACTCATGGCGCTTTTGTTGCGTTGTACCGTGGACTTGTTTGAAATTTATTCAAATTCGTATAGAGTAGATACGCTACATTTTATGAGGTACGCTTGAAGGCGCAGGTAGAAGAGATTGATCTTTGGGGATATTTAAAAACATTGTATTAGTGATACTTTTTCTATAAACGTGTTACCCCGTTATTCATAAACGACTAGTTAACCTAACGCTAAAACGGCTATCAAATATTCTGCAATCTCTTTATTTAATACCTTTTGAGAAACAAGAAAAAAACATTCTTCAAAACTATTAAAATAACAAATCTTTATAAACAAGGGCCTAATTCTGTTAAAATGGCATTTCTTAAACTTTCGCGATCACAATTCATATTTTTGCGCGCGATAAAAACCTGTGTCTATAAATATTTGTTACATGTTACGTTGTAATACCAGTTTTGTGTTTTAAATATAATATTGTATGGTACAGCAAACGAATGGAGGGAAGGCCCTCGAGGAGGGCGGGGAGGAGCCGGTCTCGCGGCCGAGCCTGTTGCGCGTGCCCTCGCTCTCCGCCGCCGACTTGGAGGTAACCTTGACACACTTGCCTTGCTGCTTTCACACAACGGAGAACAGGGAGTACAGTGGAACAGATGCCTTATTCTCCAAATAACCATGTCTTAACGTGGCACGACACGGCGTGTTTATTTTGAATAATGCTATGGATTTTAGAAAACAAAAGCTAGATAACGTGCAATCTCTTACCGCGTCATGTTTTGAATGAACTGGCGGCTTACTTTGACCGTTGGAAGCGATTCAGTTTAGGTCCTATTATGAACTACTTTTGTCTTAAGCTAAGGCGCTGAAGTAAAGTTCGGACAGTTAGAATCTAAACTGAATTGTTGAATACGTACTGTGCGTTCAGATGGTAGTAGTCATCAAGGCATAAGTTAAGGCATCTACGATTCTACGTTCATGACTGTAAGGCGTGTGATTCTGTCTTATTTTTCTGTCCCCGTGTGAAAGCAGCATTACAGCCGCCAGGTACGGGAGTGGATCCGGTGATCATTTGTACGATCTGGGGATACCGACAAGGAATGCTTAGATAATGTCTGATGTCAATGATAGTAATCTTTTAGGAGATTACCTTGACACACCGCATAACCTACATAAAAATGAGAATGGAAATTGAATGATTACTTTATACAGGGGAAACAGACAAGTAACACAATCACATTTTGCTTTTTTATGAATTTTGCTAAGTAAAGTACAAAATTGAAAGCCGGTGAGCATTTTGTTGTACAATCTGGGAGTTTTTTCGTCAAGATTAAAGTTCAGATTGTTCCTTTAGTCAAAGATTCGGGATTAGATACGAGTAAAACTATGAAGGTTCGTTCGTTGACTCATTTCTTTATACCTATTCTGGTAGCGCGACCGAGGCGTCGGCATCGGTCCCTATTTCCAGCGTAAACGGGGTTTTGCTTAATGTGAGGCTTTTGGGGTGATATATTTGGGCATAACGCAGGTATTTGAATTTCAATTTACTTTATTACGTTTGGTAAAGAGTTTTTGTAAAAAGACTTTTTATGTTCAGGAATTTACAATAACATTTAAAGGAAATGAGAGGTACTGTATCTCCGTAAGCTACGTAGTTGGCACAGACGTTTTGATTATATTTGAATGAAAAAAATAATATTTTAAACGCGTAAGAGAACAAAAGAAAATAAAAGTTATGTCTCTTATCCAACAACTCAAGTTTTGCTGAGAATTTTTTACATAAAATACTGTTTGCTTTCTCACTAGCCATTTCGCATGATCATTAAGATCCATATAATTTTCACAGAATGCTTCAAACCTATCGCTACTATCTCCTCCGTCGCTGGCGAGAAGGAGGTCCTCAGTGATGTTCAGCGACACTGTCCTCCTCCACTCAAACTCGCCACATCTGGCGCACCCTCACAATGTCTGCTCCTCAGAAAAAATGACTCAAACAGGTTCGTACTTTAAACTTCGACTAGCTTAAACCATCCTGAACACCAAGATTTTTAGCGACGTATACTGCCCGCGCTAACATGTTACTCTATTATTCATACCGATTTAAAAGCTTTCTAAAGCTTCGATGGTTGCTAAATCTGGTGTTATATTGTTTACCGATATAAGAATATTTTTTAGATCGGCCTAATTTAACAGTTGAATATAAATAATAGGGTCATAATGTGTGACAAGTACAGTAATAATTGTGATCATTATGAGAGAAAAATACGGGACCACCTAATTTAAATACCAACGATTACACAAAATGGTTTGAAATTCAATTAGAAGTGCAATGTTCAACAAACTACACCTGCACAACACTACATGAAACATTTAGGCACTACGTTGTTCCAGTAAATTATTCATGGTGTTAAAATAACTCGAACTTTAAGTTGCTTTGTTGGTTTGGAGGTAATGTATTCATTTATTTTCCACCACAAGTTGAAAAATTTTCAAGACACTCTTTTAGCGTAAACTTTACCTGTTGCACTTTCACTTTCCCAGGAACTTTTTAACGTTTGTAATACATATTTGTAGATTCATTGATACAACGTGACTGGCTTAAGTGCCCGAGTGGTGGTGAGTCTAGAGACGGTAGATCTAGACAGACCTCCTTTACTATAGCTTCTTTCACATTAGATTTACTATTAGACGCTAACATAGTTAGCACTCTAACTTCAATAGAACATTCACTGCTTTGTGTAGCTTTTGCCAATCAATTATATAGACTATTTTTAAAGTGAGAAAAAATATCCGATTCTGATTTCTTTAATATCTATGCGACAATCAAGTTGTCCAGCAAAAGTTGGATATGTCTCACATGTTTGATTTTGAATTGCGTATTGCGCACGTGTTTTGCCAGAAGACTAATTAAAATTATGTCGCGTGCAAGACCCTCTGCTAGTTTGTGACTCAGAGTTCGCCGTAACGCTGCGAACAGCAAACCTAATGTGAAAGAAGCCTAATAAACGCCAGTACGTTTATAAGTAAGGTGGTTAGACGGGCATGTATAACTCTTCGCTTTTTCACTCTTTCTTCATAGATTTCTCTAATAGGATAGGTATAACATTTCTTTGTGATTTATCTGATGTTTTTCGCTTGACCTTTTCAGCAAAGGTTTAGATGCTAACCTTTTCTTGGGTCTTTTTTCTCTTTGTAACTCCAAAGCATTACTGTTTCTAAACATTACACAAAAATCTAAAAACATTAAGTTATCTTTTTTAAATATGTAAATAATAAAGTCAGTACCTACCTAAAAAGATTCCATTACGTGATTAAATCCCGATTTGTCACGTAATCGAATTCATCGAATCGCATACTAGAAACAGAAATGCTTTGTCTTCATCCTAAATAGCAATATCGAGTAGTGACAAACGTTCTGCGTGCGTAGAGTTCGACCTGCCGACAGACAATGTGGAAGAGCGCGCGGCGGCCGGTGGAACCATGTCGTGCCAAGAACTGCTGGCGCTCTCCGGAGCACTCTCGGCGGCACTGCCCACGGGGCAGGTGGCACTCGACTCCTTCTTCGAGGAACTTACTAAAGGGATCAGCAAACGGGCTGGCGAAGAAAAGGATACAAAGGTGAGTTTCGTCAATGTGAATCAGCGCGCGGCGGCCGGTGGAACCGTGTCGTGCCAAAAACTGCTGGCACTCTCCGGAGCTCTCTTGGCGGCGCTTTCCACGGGATAGGTTATACTTGACTCCTTATTCAAGGACCTTACCAAAAGGATATATATATAACTTCAATGTCATAAAGAAAGTCTTGAAAAAAACAATTGGGAATCAATTGTAAAAACCACGACACTGTGCTAAATCAATAAATCGCGGTAAGAACAGTTAATTTGATTAAAATTTATGAAAACGCTCGATTCAATCAAAGATTTCTAAAGTTCAGTTTTTAATACAATTTTAATCAAAACAAGTACACAAGGAAGCATTTGTTTTTAAACAAGTTATCGAAGATAAACTTAACAATACAAAACTAAATAACGGTTTTGCTAGCTTCCCGGTAAATTGGCAAGCGCGAGATGATCTGAAGCTGAAGTTAACATTGCGGAATTGAAAGCTGTTTAATCTATCTGAAAACTAGCAGAAACTTATGTCAACTTGGTGCTTTAAAGTTTCATTTATAGTAATTTGGATTTTGCATTGGATTCGTCGAATACAAGGTACTTGTGTAACAATAAACCTATTTTAACTTTAAGTACCAATATGTTTTCGACTTAATACAATTTTCAAAGTTGGTAAGTGGTTCATATACTGAAAAGGTACTTAAGTATTATTATTGCACATAAACACTGGCAAATATTAATATCTTTAAAGAAGTTCTGTAATTTCCAAAGTCTGACGAAGTCATAAATCTGAACATAAACTGCTGATTAATTCAGAACTAACGGAATGTACCATACACTTCGTTAGTTCTGAATAATGTATGTATAGATACTGTTCTAATACGACAATTCTTAAAAACAGCTTAACGTTTTAAGAACTTTCATAGAAAATCAGTATAGGTGGCTTAAAAACTCCGAAACGCAAAAACCGAGGTACAATTTAATAAGTACGTAGTAATTCACTGCAATTTATTATCATAACATAATTTAATTGAATGCATTTTCTTCGAGAATTTTTATAATTTACAAAGATTCAGTGATTCTGTGGTATAGAATTAGTAAACATTTTTTTTTATAGACAATAGACATTGAAGACTATTCTTGCTGTGCGGAACTCCTAGCAGCAGAAGCGGCTAAAAAAGTGACTAAAATGACTCGGATCAAGAACGCCTGTTCAAATTTCTGGAGGAAAATATCAAAGTTCTTCGGTATTGTGCGAAAACATGTCAAAAACATCGTCGACCATAAATACTTTCAGCAAGGTATGTTTAGAATTTAAAGGGATTTCGATGGACTTCATCAACATTTCTCATATTCTTTTATGGCAACTGGAATGTATGCGACTCACACTGCAAACAATTCTAGTGCCTAACGATTTAGTGAGCAGTGATAGCAGATAACTTCAACTAAATTATAGGCCGATGGTTTGCAGTGTGCGAGTGTCCAAGTCCTTGGAGAAAGCTTTTAAGTCACTATAAAAGACTTAAAACAATTTGTTCTAATTTTCAACTTTCATTATATTTCCAATGCCTAAAATTATTGTATATTGGTAACATTAATTACGGGATTTGAAGTGAGTTCTGTGTTATCATTTTATCAACAAATAAATTATTATATTGAAATAAATTAATATGTTGACTTTATCAGAATAATATGATTGTTGTCATGGAAAAACAGTGCTAAATAGAGTATGGAAAAGTTTAATTATTTGTAATCCGTTATCGTGTTGCCAACGTACTTATCTACTCGTACTTTTGGTGGATTAGTGCACAAGTGGTATTTACTTAACAAGCTAAAATGGGTATGGGTTCAAACCTCGGAGTGATAAAAGCTTGCATGACTTTGAGTGTTGCGGTAACTGGTACTGATAGTATTCGTAATATCTACCGATAAAATAGAGAATCTTAGAGAGTTACTTTAATAGTCCTAATAAACTTTATAATGAAATGTTTTTCCTAGGAAAATCACTAAACAGCTCATAATAACTTCTTAAATTTAAATCTACTTGTGTTAAGCCAAGTTTATCTGTAGCACTTATATTTTTTTAATGTTTCACTCTTTAATATTTTTGCATCAGATCTTTGAGACATTCACTGTGTTGTCTGAATTCGTTGAATTTATATAATATTTGAAAACTAGTATAAACTTCCAGGTATTCTGCTGGCGATCCTTATCAATACACTATCAATGGGCATTGAATACCACAATCAGCCTGAAGAGTTGACTGTGATAGTTGAAATCAGCAACATTGTGTTCTCTGCCATATTCGCTGTAGAGATGATCTTCAAAATCGGCGCAGAAGGCCCTTTCAAGTACATTTCGAATGGATTCAACGTTTTTGATGGTGTTATTGTGATATTAAGGTAATTTTTAAGGTATCAAAAAAGGGATTGCGAAAATTAACAAATTCTCTTAACAAAAAAAATGGTTTGAACTTGCATTAAGTAAATAAATCGATCCAGCTCAAGTCATGATGTGTGTTTCCCAGATATTTATTATAATTACTATTAATTACTTGTAGGTATATCTCACTTGTGTCCTAAGTAAAAATTTATATTAACATAATTTTTTCACAGCGCATTCGAGCTAGCCCAAAGCTACGGACATGAGAAAGAAATGGCAGGCAATTCTGGGCTTTCAGTATTGCGCACTTTTCGACTCCTGCGCATACTTAAACTGGTCCGTTTTATGCCAAACTTGCGGCGACAACTGTTCGTCATGCTTCGGACTATGGACAACGTCGCCGTATTTTTTTCATTACTTGTCCTATTCATCTTTATATTCAGGTAAATATCAATTTAACTTCTTATCTTATTTTTAAGTAGGTATAAAAACGATAAGTAATCATAAATATAATAATGAATAAACTTTAAATCTAAATTGAAAACTAAAACGAAAGATAAATTGCATGTCATTCAAAAGATGAAAAGTGTTCAGTTTAATTTGAGTTACATTGAAAAGTCAAAACTGCTATTTATTTTCACAAGGTTCCAGTCAGTCTAAAGAACTTTCTTCTAGTTATTTTTGTTTGTATTACCTACCGAACTTTAGATTAACTAAGCTGTTCTTGAAGACTCAACTTCATTTTAAGAACTTGATCTGACTTAAACCTATTCTACGATCTGCGAATACCTTTTCATTATGCTGACCTTCGGGGTTCTTAGTTCTAATAGTTATTTATGATCTCAATGTTCCTATTGTAACGTACATCATACCTGATAGTAGCGAGTAGAGACACCTCCTTAGCAATCACTTATTGATTGCTCATTCATTTTTCCGTAGACAAAGAAGATTTATTCGACTCTCCATAAAATATGAAATTCTGAATGTTTCTACTTAACTGTCACACCCGCATCCCTTAACCTGTGCACTAACTGTGAGTGATTTCTCCTATTTTCTTTTCATACTTAATCCTTATACCTATGCGTCACTTCTATCTTCGACATCCACTACACACCGCCATTATCACACTTCACAACTTTTCTATTCTATTTAATGTATCTTATTCATAGAACTTCACGCTTTTGTGCTTTACCTCCACTCAAGTTTATTTAACACATGCACTAATCGCTCATCTTTAGCAACTACCTACACGATATAGTATGTATTTATATCTCCTATATTTGTATTGTCCTTTATGTATGGAAAGGTGAATAGCTATCGTATTATCTAATCGTATATTGCGTGGTAACGTTCAGCATCCTCGGTATGAACCTCTTCGGGTGCAAATTCTGCGAGAAAGACGAAGATGGCGATCCAGATTGTGACAGAAAAAACTTTGATACGCTCTTGTGGGCCTTTGTCACGGTGTTTCAGGTATTCAACTTTTCAATAAAGTACCTAACAGACAACCCAGAACAGACTGAACTTGCAACATTACTAAACGCTTACAAACGGGTCCGTCATCAGTCAACACATGACAGTATCCCATAACATAGGATTGTACTGTGGCGGCTAATCAACTAACCACGCGAGTACACAAACCAACAGTCACTTTGCTGCAAGATGAGCGCATTACCAAACACTCTTCTAATGCTCTTTGTAAAGCGAAGTCTCGCTTGCAGCATTGTGTCGTCACCAGGCGTTCAGTCGCGTAACAGCTACCCTAGAACCCGCGTAGTGAGGTAGATCCATACGTAACAGATTGATCCAACATCATCTAGTGTCACGTTCACCAGTTGTCCCGTACAGTACCATCAGAAGTTGTCGAAGCACATTAGACAGTGAGCTTGTTGAGCGTAACTAGGTTAGCTTGAGGGCGTTCGGAGCCGCGTCGCGTTACCTCGTCGATCCTCTACTTGACTCCCACTACGACCGCACTTGGTTATAATATCTCTATCAATTTGCATGCCGCTTCTATTACTTTAGTATTTATCTTTACTTACGAAATTCGTGGAATGTATTTACGATTCTTGTCCACACTTGTTTGCTCGCGTTCTTGAAAGCTGTAATGATTTTACGATCAAAGTTTCCACTGATTTCGGCTACCCCAGCACCCTTGTTTTAACTTCTGTAGCAATCTAATTTTCAATTACTTTCCCTTTTCTTGAACTTTTAACTTGCAGTTTATTAACGTTGAATTAAATTTACCCACTTATTAATTTATTTTGTCTCTTTTTCCATCTGCATAAAGAAGAAGAATTTTTATGATATTCGCTAAGAATATTTTTTTATTACAGTTTAAGTGTAGTTAAACATAAAAATATCTATATATTTATAAATTGTAGGACAATATGCACTTTTTTTCGCCTGTTTTTCTTCCATTTTATTTTCCTGCATTATTTTCTTTTTATCAGTTTATGAAGCAGTAAATAAAGAATGAAATTAATTAAGGTATGACATTTACAAAGAAAGTTAATTGCACTAAATAACACAATGTTAATTACTGTACCTATGTAATTTAGATTAATTAACAAACCCGTTGTTGGAGGTAGCGTCCCAACGACGATAACACTGCTTTACCAATTAGGCTTGGATCGTTTGTTACTGTAATCCCCAGTTCAGTATCAATAGACCATAAATTTTATTATTCAAATAAAACTAATTTTACGGTCATCTTCAACCTTATAGAACTAGTAGCACAAAGGGCACAGCACAAGAACATGGTTACCTATTATGATGAGTTTTGTAAATACACAGTCCGTAACATTAGTGTTATTTTCTCAAACGGAAAGCAGCAGTGTTGTCGTGCGCACAGTCGCGTCGTCAGGTTGTCTCGGTCGCGGTATGCGCATAGCATTTTCTTTTTCTTTCATTTTTTCATCGGGCCCTCGCCGCGCAGTATTCTGGGCATGTATCTATTCGGTGGTAAGTTTTGCAAGTACGTCGAAGACAATGGCGCCGAGCGCGACTGTACCTGCCCAGAGATCGTCTCGCACCATCCCAAATGCGAATGCGACAGGAAACATTTTAATAACATTCTGTGGGCCACAGTCACCGTCTTCCAGGTAAGCCTAGCTCCGTCCCTAGACTAGGCGTAGCCGGTTTATTTGCAATCCCGTTTCAATATTTTGTTATAAATGACGCGTTTCTCGCAAACATTGAAAATTTTGTACTATTTGTCTCGCTTTACAACCACTATACTGTTTGTAAATAAAGACGAATATTTAAATTCAAACTCGAATTAGACAAACTAAATTGAACGAGAAATTCGGCCTAGACCTAGACTTTAGAGTTTATACGTAATGCATCGTAACGAGCGCTCTGTAGTTAGTGCATCTTGCTTGTAGACTAGTCGTAGGTAATGCTGGACTCCTCGATATGCTTGTGTACTCCAACCGCCGTCTGTGTTCCCTTTCATTATTAGTGTACACTAACACAACAATGCTATACTTGTCTACACTAACACCAGCTAACACGCTGTACAATAACAAGATTTTGTACATTGGTTTTGTTTACCTTATTAACACTGAAGTTCTTTACAGTTTATAACAAACAAAGGCACTACTTACAATATGACAGCACACCTTGCTTATTTTCATTTATTAAAGTGAATTTAATATTGGATGATATTTTGATGTGGTAGAATAACTTTACGCGTTCGAGCCGAATGCTCACTTTGATGTAAATGTTTCAGGTTTTGACACAGGAGGATTGGAATGTTGTCTTGTTTAACGGCATGGAAAAGACGAGCCATTGGGCTGCTTTATATTTCGTTACACTCATGACTTTCGGGAATTACGTATTATTCAACTTGTTGGTTGCCATTCTCGTCGAAGGATTTAGCTCGGAGGTAAGTGTTGTGTTGTAATAAGATCAGTTTTCTCATTCGCTAAATTTGCAGACAAACATCTACTCATGTGTAATTCAATCCCTTAGCGAAATGAGAGGCGGGAGCGTGAGCAGAGGGAGTTAGTTAAATCCAAATTGTCAGGCGAATGCTTCTCAGACAACAACGAGCTACAATACGATGACTCGAATTCCGGATCACATTCCAGCGACAGCTTTTCTCAGGTGAATAAAATTTGTATTTTATGTAAATTATTCTAGCACATGACACATACATAGTTTGAATAACCTTGCAGTGAGCTTGAAGTGTGGGATTATTAAGGTCTAATGAAATTTGTTCCTTAATTTTTCAAGGAAAATAGTTTTATTGCATAATTATAAATTTAAAGCAAATTATTCATTGGCTAATTCATAATTAGCCAACTCCACATCAGAAGATTCACTATGTATCTGCGGTCTTGCGTTCCGCATGAATGATGAAATCGCCCGCGGCTCGTCCCCACAGCATTACATTTGGATCGCGCTTCTGCCGCGAGCGATGTTTGCTCGATGGATCGTTCATTGTAGACATTACTAACATTACTTGACAAATATTTTATTTTTAAATGTTTTCTAGCAGAACGAAATAAAAAACTATTGGCGATCGGCGGACGACGTGAGAAAAGCAAAGGGCGACGTGAACGGTCACAAGGAAAAGTCAATGCGTCGTCGCAAAGCTAAATCTACCCACCATCCCACGCTCTGTAAAGACTGCGCCCAATCCAACAAATGTAATTTACAGAAGGTGAGATATATATCACAATCTGCCTCATTACATTAGGTCCCTTGAAAAAAGATTTCATTTGCACGAAACGATGTTTGGATTTCGTTTACGAGCCTATTTGGGAGCGCTAGTGAATTATATGAACAAAAGATAACGTAAAATCTCAAGTCGCTTTGAAAGCGAGCCCACTAGGCTTCTATTCACAAATAGAGTTTGTATTCAAGGCGTTGGCGCGGGGCTTTGATATTCATAAGTGCTTTGACAACACCTGAATCAGGGCCTTGTTGAAATTCAATTTGTTATTTCGGATCGTACCCTAATCAGATTGTTAGGGGTTGCTTGTTTTAGAATAATAAATGGTTATCGAGATTTACTTTAGTAAATCAATACCACCCAGGTTTGTTTTAGTAATAAATTATTATAGAGCGTATAAACTATTATTTATTTCACCGTCTACTATTATTCGATTTATTTGGAGCGATATGGAGCCCTCGACTGTAGTAGGTTCGATCCCCGGTCGTGCATTAATCTAAACTTTGAAGGAATTAATAAAACGTGGAAAAACTTGCCGATTTTCAGCCCGACATTTATAGACGATGTATTTCCTGTAAAAAACAACAGACTTAGCTGAGATAATGGTTTGTCTACTGGACAAGTTTACTTCGTCCTAACAATATCCCAGGCATTTCGTGTAGACATTCATCGTCCTAAGAATTGTATCATGAAACAACGATGTAGTAAAAGGTTAAGTTATTTTTATTTTACCTAGGAAAAAATGCTAGCAAACAATGCAGGAAACGCCGACGCCCCGGCATTGCCGATGATAACTCACACTGCCGCCACGCCTCAAGACTCGCCGTCTACCACTTTAGAGCCTGGAGCTTCCTTCAGAGATTACAACGTGGCTTTGAGCTTGGAGAGATCTTCGATGCTGTCGAGTTTAGATTCCATTGACCGGACTTCAGTAAGTAATCTCAAGTTACACCAAGAACAAATTGTTTTCACTTTTTCACATGGTTTGTGGAGTTGGTACTTTTACAATTTATTATTTCAAATTACTTCCCTATATAAGTACAGGATACAAAAGTAAAGAATCGATTAGATTTTTTTTTAATGAGTGACACGATATGCTATGATAATAATGTAAACTCAAAAAAAAAATTATCTTTTATACCACATTATCAGAATGTTATTTTTCAGTGCGCAAGCATACCAGGTCTTCTAAAGCCACCAAACAGCTACACTCTAACCCTTCACACTGCCCAAGCCCAGCTCGGGTCTGAAAAGGCCCGACTCCCCATGTCCCTCGCCCCTCCCCCCCTCAGCCTTGCCCTCCCCCCACTCACCCTCGCACTACCCCCCATCAGATCAACCTCCCCTGCCACTACCCCAACTACTCCTAAATCTCCGCTACTCCCAGAGAAGAACTTACAAGTGACAATCGCGAAAGAGAAGGAAGACAACTGTTTGAATACTAGTGACAAGTCCAGTCTTCTTAGTTCGCAAAAGTAAGTTCTAATGCGACATACTTAGCAACTTTATTAATTATGAAAATTGTAAAAACCAATAAGCTTGAAAGTGTTTTAAACAACTTAAATCGTAGGGTTATAATTACACCCGCGAAAGTATCTATTTACCATCTCTCCCTTTTCTACTAAATAAAGAATTTCAGGATGAATCCTAACTTTTGAAATAAACTGTATTTTAATAAAATGTTTTTACTATATCTACAACAATACACGACAATCTTGAAAGTGAAAATGTTAAGTAGTCTCAGGAGTAACATTTTCTATTGTAAACTTTTAGAAATATCAGCATAGTTGGTGCGCCCGCAAACGGCGAAGATAAATGCAGGGTGCAAAGAGGATACAGCTGGAGGCTATCTCGGCCGAGCCTCAGGAGAAAACCTAAACAGAGGACTGGCTCTGACTCAGATGCTGTGGTCTTGAACAATGGCAGAGATCACGTTGTTTGTAATGGTAAGAATCAGTCTGTTTGGCTGTCACATTACTTCTGAAATTCGCCAAAAGCAATTAATTTAAATAATTTTTTTTTCCAATAATTCATCTTTACATAATACCTACTCGTAATAACTTTCAGAAGTCAACAAAAACAGAAGTCAAAAATTATTTGTGAAATTGGTCTTAACTAATATTAGTTAAGTCCAATAACACAAATAATTTTGCTATATAGCAACACGCTTAGCGATTCATTTTAATGTATTTTAACTTTTTGTTTAATTTTGAGTTTATTATTACTTATTCCTTACCAGGTTCAAATCTCCGAAAGAACGATATCCTCTTATCATCGTCGATGGTAATCAAGAACGACACTCAGTCAGAGATCCCGAACAACAGGCCTCGACCGCAGCTTCCAGCACCGAGAGTGTTGGCCGCTCCGGCCAGGAGAGTATCTGCACACAACGCACCATTACTACCTGATGTGAGTCTATTGTACATGTAGTTTGTTTTACAGCTGAGAGGATGGTTTAGGTACTGGGCAAGCCTATTCCATCTCAATGTCCCAGGCTTTACAGTGTCCCGTTAAGTGTAGGCAAAGCTTGCCTCCTGACGCTGTATAGATCATCTAGTAAAGATGTAAAGGCTGAGTTTTTTTTTTGTTTTACAAATCATCGAACTAGATCCTCGAAGGTGAGTTAGATAAATCTTAAAATAATGATATTCCTCAATAACAAGTCAGGAAGTGCTGATACCACCAGCCAAGAGCGTGTCTGCAAATGCATTTATAATACCTATTGTATTTGTGAAATCTTAATGTGAGTGGTTACTCGGAAATCCCCAATGCAACATTTTTGTTATATCGAGCTCATACGAAGTTGCATTTTGAACTACTTAGTACAATATTGTTTGTTACAACGATATAATTGAATTATACCAACTACATTATCGTATTAACTATAATTTTAATATTGTAGGTTTCATGGAAAGCTCCGGAAGCTAGTTTTCCTGCAGATTCAATGGTACGATTGGATAATGTAAGGCCAGCCCCACACAGACTCTCGCTTACCAACGACTATCTTACAAGTAAGTTTTTATGAATCTATTAATTTTCATTATCTAAAACAAATTTGTTAAATAAAAAAAACACAGAGGCATATAATAATAATGATTCTGAGCTCATGATTTTTTTAAATACTTACTAAAATTATCGTCAAATCCTGCAAGTTATTTTGACTTTAATAAGCTCAAGTTTCAACAGATTTATATGAGCAAATATACGGTTATAGCTTCTATACTTCCAATGCTTATTTTATACCACATACGTCGCATTCGAAAGTAAAAAGCTAACAAAACCATTGATAAAAATCCAAGATTTACGCTCAGCCGTATTATTTTTATTTCGTCGCATAAGTATTTATGTTAACATAAAGATTTTACAACTCTAAACAGTAACGACAGTATCGGAGGTAAAGGCGAGTAACCTCATATCCCCTCCCCCACTGCCGCCGGTCACTGCGAGAGCTACTATCAACGAAGTGGCCTCTCTTCCGACGAGGCCGAACAACCAACCCTTACCGCTAATAAAGCAAATCAATGAAGAGGTAAGTAAATAGATATAATCATTACTTTAGGTGATCTAATCTCCGTCGCCAGAGTTTGTCAAGAACTTATTTTTGTTATTTATTTAGTCTTTATTAAAAATGAAATTACAAACTTATAATAAACACATTAAAAACCTAATTAGGTTTGTCTAAGATGCAAAATTCCACTTAGCTAAACATTAAATTAGACAGAAACTTATCTAAACAAATTGTGCCGTAAACGACAGCTAGCATAAAGTACTATGTAGCAAATCTTTTAGATTCTTAAGAATATTTTCAAGTATTTTTATTAAAGTATAGGTACTTATTAAATATGATTTTGCTTTTTTGAAAGAAATATAGCCAATAAATCGAATAATCTCATATCATTTGAGGAGTGAGAAATAAACGGGTAGTAAACATCTCGAATTGGGAAATGAAAACATATTTTTCTGCAAAATATACCTTTAACGTTCGCGATTCCTTCTTAAGATAACGAACGGGGAAGCTACTCGAACGAAAACACAAGATAATTTAGTGTTGCCGATCCCAACCGGCGCGGTGGAGGAAACATAAAGCTGTTGCGAGAATTAAAGTCATTTTTAGGATGTATTAAATCACAGCGAGGATTAATAACAATGTTTTACGTTAAAGCTCAAGTACCTATAGTGCTTGTTTTTGTTAAACAAGAAAATAATAAGCCATTTTTTTAAATACAGTAAAAAACTACAAGTAGGTATTGATTTCAATTTTTTTTTAAATTGTACAAAAATTAACATACAGCTTTGGTCTTCCAATAGTTGTATGTTTGTAAAATAAATACCTATGATCAATTTATTCTGATATGATGGCATTTCATTTGACGTACATTTTGCGCAGTCAGAAGTAATAATTTCCTTTTAAAATTATATTTACACCGAAATAAGTATATGAGTATAAAATATTTGTGCAAAAGTACTAGAGTGCGTTTTGTTGCAGGTTGCGATAAACAACAACAGAATGTGTATATTTTCGTCTCGATTCGACCGAAGACAGTTACGCTTCAAGGACCTATTTCGTTTCATGGAGCCCACGGGCTGTCTCAAGGAGAAGGAATATTATTCATTGTACATTTTCGCACCTGATAACAAGTAAGTTTTCCATTACATAAAGTGCCTTTGGAAGTACTTCAAGCGTTTTAAAGGAGTTTCCAAGTTTGATTAATGAATACCATTCGGAAAGGCCAATTCCAGACTGGTATTTCAGTTCCAAGAGTCACATTCTCCAAATGAGATCTTATTTTATTAATTCGAATTCCGTGAATTCCGTCACCGCCTAATAAACACACCTCAAGAGGTTGCCTTTTGAATTTGCTTATCTCAAAACTCATCATATCAAAATTAATTTCCAGCTCCGAAAATCCGAGAACTGGCTATAAATTTTATTGGGTGCAAAAAACATTATTTAAATAAACTTAAACATTTGAGATTATGTTCCATAACGAAAGATATAATAGAAATAAATTTTCAGAACGTTGTTCCAGTTGACGATTGTTTCTCTATGATTTGAGTTTAACTGAATTCAAACTTCTTTTCACTTTTAATAATGAATCAACAACTTAATCAATCTGAATAAAACAGGCACAAGCTAAAATAACTCCTAATAAAAGACCGTTTCACTTTCTCATAGAATCATGGTTTGAATACCGATGCCTTTATAACACTTACTCAGGTTTCATGAGTAGTTTTACTACACCCAGTAAAAACTAGTAAACTAACATAATTCTATGTTATTAAACTGAAATTCCGTGCAAGCCAACTGGCTAGCTAAAATTCATCTATATTTTACAAGTTTATTAATAATCTGAAAACAGCATGTAGCTAGAATGAGATTATTCTGCGCTACAAAAGCTACAATGAGTTGTTTTGTTTCGTACACAATAGTTAGCCAAATTACAAGCTCAACATAGCTTGCTGGAATAAGGGCCAAAAATCTCATTATATAAAACAGATCGAAACAAAATGAGTATGAAATATTCCTGCCTCTTCTCAGTCTACAAATGAGGAAAAATGTGAGCAATGTCACCTATTTCAGTATCTGAATAAAAAATGGTATGTATTAATTTTACATACCTACATACAAAGATAAATTTCGTTTCTTTCTTTTAGGGACAATAACTACGGACTTCTATGATAACTTTTCACTTAGTTAATAATACAATGATTCAATCAATTTTAATTGTCCCACCGACAGTGGTTTTCCAAAATGATATAATTTGTAGAACATAGAAAATATTCGCAGCATTCTCCTCTTATTGGAACCAGGCTATAGATAACTCTTGGAAAGTAATAAAATTTTACAGTCATTGAATTTGTGAAAAATCGAATATTGGAGTTCCGTAGAGTTATATTTCTTTCGTAGTTAAAATGGTCTGCCAATTTGCGATGTCGAACTAAATTGTGAAAAGGAAATATTAAATTAAAAATCTTATCGTGTTAATGGCGGAAAATGATAAGTGTGTGAATGTTTCTTTGATCTTCTTAATTATCCATATTTTACAATATCATCCAATGTGGTTGGAAATTATGAGTAGATGCGAAATTTTATCAAGAATGTTTCTACCTTCTATTACATTTTAAATTATCATTTTATACTCGTAATAATGAAAACATATTGAATTAAGATTTCAAATGGAAATTTTATCATGGAAAACTCAGTTTAAAATAATAATGCAATCAATGTTAACAAGTTGACTAACATAAATTCTGTGAAATACATAAATCTATGACGTCTATGTACAAATTCTGTTATACATTCCCAAAATGTTTTAAATACATGAGTGCTTTTAAATAATATTTATTGTATACAGGGTGCGCAGGTTGTGTGTATGGATGGTCTCTCGAGGCTGGTTCGACAACATAGTCCTTCTATTTATTGCTCTGAACTGCATCACACTCGCCATGGAGCGGCCCAACATCCCGCCGGACTCTAAGGAGAGATCGTTCCTGGCCAGCGCCAACTATGTGTTCACTGTGGTATTCGCTATTGAAATGTTTATTAAGGTAAGAAAACCTTTGAATAGTCTTTCAATTAATGAACCCTTGAGTGGCTCTTTATCAAGCTTTTTCCTACTTAACATTATTCCAATCAAAAACTCTTAAAGCTTCATCTTTATCATCATTATAATCTGCAGCCAATAATTCACTGCTGTATCTTTCCTATAGACTGCAACGTCTTTAAGAGTATTAACTGCCTAACTCTGATTTATTACTCCTTTTTCTTGAAAATGATGCGTTTATTATAAAATAAGGATATAAAATAGTTGTGTTTATTTATAACAAATAATAACATAGGACCTACACTGTAGGTGCTATAAATATCAAGAGCAACCTTCTGGTGTCGTGATCACATATCTACGGAAAGTTTATTTCATTATTCTCTTCGCCTTTGATCTTATTTCCATGTTCATTATTTTATATCGCCTCTATTTTTACTCCTCATATCCGTCAACAGGAACTAAAGCATAAAATAATATGACACCTCCCTTGTTAGAAAAAGGAAATGAGATGAACTTTTAGTTTAGTTGTTATCAGACGAAATTTAGAACTACGAACACAAACATCAATTATTATCAAAATATTTGTACATTGAACACTTCGATTCAGCTAATAATTATAAAATATTTGTTTTTTTTATAAAACAAACACTTATACAAACAGTTTGTCACATTGCACAGGCCCCACAAGCATGTTTGGACACATAGAGTTTATTTGTGAAAAGTGAAATTCTATCAACGCTATTTTGAAACGTTTTGAGTTTATAAACTTTGTAACTCCTTCACAGGTTGTAGCTTCTGGTATGTTCTATGGCCACGAAGCCTACTTCACGTCAGGATGGAACATCATGGATGGGTCCCTCGTGATAATATCCATCATCGATCTACTTATGTCTCTAGTTTCGGAGTCCAGTCCAAGAATATTCGGAATTCTCAGGGTAAGTTTAATCTACATACCTATTACTTTTAACTCATTATGTAACCAAATAGATAGCTCAGTTTGATATTATGTTGTGTTTTATATTACTTTTGTGTTTGGGAGGATAATAAACTGTTGGTCCCAGCTACGGATGAATGGCATGTGAAAATCTGTTTATGTATTTTGCATTTTACAGTCTTCATGAGAGGACAATAAACACATTGTCGTGTTTGTACATCTGTTCATAAAACCTAATGATGATATTACAAGTAATGAGTTTGTTTATTGTTGGGCGCCGGCTGCAAGCACGATTATGTAACAGATTGTATAAAATTTCCAACGCGCTGGCCTCGTGGATAATGTCCGCAGTGTAAAGTGAAACAGAAACTGTTGGTAGCCAGCTTAAGTCGTTTCTAGCGGCCATTCATGAACAAAATCTTAGTAAAGTTTATATACAAAAACTACTTACTACGCTTTTATACATAAATACTATTTTTACATCCATGTTTTTGGTTTCTAAACTCGCTCAAACGGACACATGTTACAACTTCGGTATTACTTTTTCCTGATCATGTCACGGAAACGAAGAAAGAACGATAATCATTATTGGTATAAGTAAACATACTTTAGGTAAACGGATTTTGTTGCTATCGCTTTTCCTTGCACAAGATAACAACATAATTTAGACCTATATTAAATTGACAAATCTTTATGAATCAGACCGTATAAATAAAAATAAATATCTTTTGACATTCCACACAGTGTCATCTAGTCCCAAGCTAAGCAACTTAATGCTCATGTTATGGTAACCAGATGACTAATAAATACTTATAGATACATTTTTTTAGTAGGTAAATACATATATACTCGTAATTATAAATAGAAATGTTAATGTTTTATTTACTTATTCTTTTTTATGTTTAGTTATTTATTTACCTGGCAGGTATTTAGATTATTGAGGTCCTTACGTCCTCTGCGGGTGATAAACCGAGCTCCCGGACTGAAGCTGGTCGTGCAGACGCTCCTCTCCTCGCTCCGACCCATCGGGAACATTGTGCTCATCTGTTGCACATTTTTCATTATATTCGGCATTTTAGGAGTGCAGGTAATGTTCAGTTGGTTAATCATCACTATTTTTATGGTATTTAATTTACTTAGGTAAGTACATAAGTTTTTTAAACTGTCCCCAATATTTTATGATTATGTATTACGTTATATTCACATTTTTTCTTATAATATTTGTATTAATGCGATATAAAAATATGATGCTCTATTACAGCAATTTTTTACATTATTTTTTCTTTTGAGTTATTTTGGACCATAATAAATGGACTACAATTTATTGATTTATGTATTATTTCTCCGTAAAACTAAAGAATATAAATATACTAATCAATCCTTCTATGTACCTACATTGTGACTCAAGCAATGTACCTACTAAACTTAAATTCGGAGAAATCAATTCGACTCAGCAAAGCTTAGGCAACCAAGTTTCTCAGTTTCACATGTCTCAAAGCAATATTCATTGAAATCCAAGAATTGAATTAGAGTGTTTGCTAATGTGGTACATGGTTTCCTTTGAGACCTGTTTCGGATTTCCAAAGCGCTAGATTATGTAGATATATATTATGTCTCTTGGTGTGTCAATGTTTGCGGGTTATTACATTCTTGGACCCAAGGTGCTTGATATAATACACTAGATATAGTACCTAACATGATATTAGATTATGTAGCGACGCTTAAATTATGGTAATCTCGGCTTTTGAATGTATAAATATTCTATAATGTCGTACGAAATTAGGTACATGGACTATAATTTGTCGAAAATTTTATCATAAATACTGCTTTATTCAAAACAAATGGTTTCTACGACCACCCAATAAATATTACGAATAAGTTTTCCTGGAAAGTGTAAATAGCACTATTGAATAGGTTAATTGAAAAGTATACCTACGCCAACCTTGTATGTAGCAACGGTGGTGTTGTGGTGTGAACAGTTACATAATTTCATTTCATTTTCAGCTTTTCAAAGGAGCATTTTTCTATTGCGAGGGTGCAAATATAAAAAACGTAAAGAACAAAACAGACTGCCTAGCTATCGATGGAAATGTTTGGGTTAACAGAAAATACAATTTCGATGACCTGGGCAAGGCTTTGATGTCTTTGTTCGTGCTGAGCTCGCGAGACGGATGGGTCAATATTATGTACACGGGACTCGACGCAGTCGGCGTCGATCAACAGGTACGTACGGCAACACGGAAAATTGTACCTAAGACTTATTTTATATAACTTCTATTCATGCCTTTTATATTTTTCTATTAGAAATACCAGATTATGTTGAAAATATTGTTAAATTTACATACAAATAACAAAGCCTCATTAGGTTGAGCAGACTTGCAATTCTACAGTTAACAATGAGTTATACTCTCCAATTTTATTATGCGTAAATCAATATTAACTCTACATTTGTGTACTTAATTAACTTTTAAATGATGCCCACTCATTGGCACCAGATGCTATTAAATGTTCATCCAACAGACGACAATAATGACTCAATTTAAATAAAAAAGCTTAACTTGCAACGACTCATTTCACTTTATTAATTTATTAAGTCCTTAATCCGTTGAATAACGTGTGATTTCATTTTATAGCCCATTGTAAATTATTCGGAATGGCGACTGCTGTATTTCATCGCATTTATATTGCTCGTCGGGTTCTTTGTGCTAAACATGTTTGTCGGAGTTGTCGTCGAGAACTTCCACCGATGTCGCGAAGAACAAGAAAAGGAGGAAAGAGTCCGTCGTGCCGCGAAACGAGCTCTGCAAATGGAGAAAAAACGACGAAGTTAGTAAAACAACTTTCCCCAGACAAAACATTGTCCCAATAAAAGTTGTCTAGACAACAAAATATATTTCCGTCGAAAGATTTTGTGGCATTGTGACCAATGCCAAGATAAGTTTTGGTTTACCATAAATACTTTCTCTTTTTCATTTCAGAAATGCACCAAAGACCTTATTATGCGGATTACTCGCACTACAGATTATTCGTCCATAATGTAGTCACTTCGAAATATTTCGATTTAGCCATCGCTGGAGTGATTGGTCTGAACGTTGTCACTATGGCGATCGAGTACTACAGAATGCCACCTGCATTGCAATACGCATTAAAAATATTCAACTATTTTTTCACTGCCGTGTTTATCCTAGAGGCGATAATGAAATTAGTTGCTCTAGGAATCAAAATATACATGAAAGACAAGTGGAACCAGCTGGACGTGGGCATAGTGATATTATCTATAGTGGGAATTGTTTTGGAGGAGCTTGAAACGAATATAATTCCAATCAACCCTACTATAATGAGGGTGATGCGAGTGCTGAGAATAGCGAGGGTGTTAAAATTACTCAAGATGGCGAAGGGAATAAGAGCTTTATTAGACACTGTAATGCAAGCGTTGCCGCAAGTGGGGAACCTGGGTTTACTATTTTTTCTCCTATTTTTTATCTTCGCGGCATTGGGAGTGGAACTATTTGGAAGATTGGAATGCTCTGATGAAATTCCTTGTCAAGGTAAGATTTCAATTTGCTCATTGTGTCACTAATTGATTCGGTTCTTCTGAGCTCAAAAGCCAAATTTTAACTAAAATACATTTCATTAGACACTTTGGAAGACAAGTTGAACGTTACGAAATTGGACATTTTGAGATAACAGAACAACGGCTGCAGAATATAGATCAGCATCGTATTTTGCACGAGTAAACCTTGAATTTAGTTGGAATCGTTCCAAACATCGTTTTGATGTATCCTATAAGGGTACGGATAAATCAACCCGCATGCTCACATCCGATGAAAATTGATTTCTAATCTAAATTGGGGCAATTCCCGACTCTACTCTCTTATTAATTGGTAACTCGAGAGGTCCAGATTGTGTAATATAAATCAATCAAAACAATGTAGATATCGGTGCAATGACGAAATAGACTGGAATGTTGTAATGTGTCATATAAATATACGGTAATACTTCACAGGACTAGGAGAACATGCTCACTTTGCGAACTTCGGGATGGCATTTCTCACTCTATTCAGAGTAGCCACCGGAGACAACTGGAATGGTATAATGAAGGACACGCTCCGGGAAGACTGCGATAGCTCCGTGGACTGCGTGAGGAACTGTTGCGTCTCCACGATCATAGCGCCGATATTCTTCGTGGTGTTCGTACTTATGGCACAATTCGTACTCGTCAACGTGGTCGTTGCTGTAAGTATTCAAACAATTACTTAGTGAATATTCATCTGATTTTTTTTACACTGAATACAATAATTTTTGTTAACCCAACAGGTACTCATGAAACACCTAGAAGAATCTCACAAGCAGATGGAAGATGAAATGGACATGGATGTGGAGCTGGAGCGCGAGCTCGAGCGCGAGGCGGACGACGAGGAGGACCGCGCGCTCTGCCGCGCGCTCGAGGAGTGCGTCAGTCCGCCGCGACCCATCGCCAAGGTACTCTCTCTGCCGACCAACTTCACGTACAGCGAGCCCAAGCAGCCGCTGCCCTCTCCCAACCGCAGCAGGCGGCGGACGATGCACTCCCACCACGCGCTGCTGCCCCAAGCCCTGCCTCCGAGGCGGGCCTCCCTGTCTCCGCACGCGTTCAGCCGCCGCCGACAAGACTCGACGACGTCCGAAGCGCCCGCCGCGCTCTACGAGGAGGACGCGCGGTTCATCGACGCGGACGAGGGCGAGGAGCTGGAGCCGGGCAGCCCGCCGCCGCCGCGCCGCGACTCCATCGTGCAGAACAGACGACAGCGCGTCGACAAACGTAACTCTCTCCGCGGCGAGGAGTCCCGCTTGCTCCGCCCGGTGCTGCTCGCGGTGCCCTCCAACAGGCAGAGTCTCAGGCTCTCCGGCACCAAGAGAAGGCTGTCTACGGAGTCGCCCGCGAGCGAAGCTAGTGCGGTACGATCGCCCACCCAACCACCGACGCCCGAAGTGACAGATCGTCCTATAAGCGAGCAGGAGAAGATAAGAATTGTGATTGCGGAAAGAAGGAAAATGGAGGGCGCAGAGCGACGCGCCGGTACCGAGGCGGAGGTGGCGGAGGAAGTGGAGGAGGTGGGGGCGGAGGAGGGGGGAGTGGAGCTCGCGGAGGCGGGCTCCTAGTCCCGGCGGGGCCGGCCGCATCACCACCACGAGGTGTACATCTGAGCGCGCAGCGATGCGCCGTACATCTCCACCCTTGTCTCTCCTTCTCCTCTCTCCTATAAGGAATGGAATGAGTGAAAGTTTGAACACGGTTGCACAGTGCAGTGACTTTTATGAACTCGGATTATCGTTTCAGTGCTGCAAATTAGTTTCGACAGAAGATAGGTGATTGTTGTTGTATGATTTGATGTGATGATTCTCCTGTTTCCACGCTTCCTTTCTTTACCGCTCGCGGCCGGTTCAACTGTTCAAAGAGACTTTAATAAATTTAACTTAAGATGTATAAAATTACTAGATAGGAGTTAGAACTAGTCAATTTGTTGTGGTGGAACGTTTTCTACGAGAGCTAAAGTTTACTTCGTAATTTTATTAATAGTGCGGTGCTTGCTGTTAAAGTTTTATTCGTTATTTGTGAAAATAGTTAGAGTTTCAAAAACTTCAACGAATTGGGTTTATAGCGAGTAATCGAAATAGTTTTTAGCGTAGAACCGCAGAGACCGCAAACTCGTTTCATATTGTATGTCAATTTTGAGTGTTGTTAGTTTTAATTCGATGTAGCATACGGTTTCAAATCATTGAATTAATCAATTATTATATTTTTAATCCAACAATTTGAGTAAATAGCGTACAATACACAAGTACGAGTATCGTTGTAACGTGATTTGGATAGTTGTATAACTTCAACGCAAGATTTAGCCAACGACTGTGTAGCCTCGTAGTAAATTGTTGTTAGCTAGATTTTTGTCAATCTATAAGTATCTATGGAACCAATCGTTCGTGAATTGACTAGAATATTCTCTCAAAGACAAAAATATTTTTCAAATAGATTGAATCCTATTTTCTTACAAAAACGTACGTAACTTAGACACTTAACTGGCAATACGCACATACAAAGTTAGACATTAGAATTTAACGTAGAATGTTTAACGTACAAAAATGTTTAGTGGTCAACAAGAGAACATTTAAAACTTTAGGTTAATTGTTTTTAGCATAACCGTATTAGCCGTGCCAAATACATATTCACGGAGTTTAGTGTAAAATTTTGAAGGCATACTTAATTCACTCATTATTCTAGTCAGTCGTCTTTTAAACTTTTCGGCTTGTTTAATTACTTCCCGCTCGAAAGGAGAGGTGGCCACCGAAACGAGATAAAGTATGCCAAAGTACTCAAAGTATTAAAAAGGAATCTGTTTAAGGTCTTGTATTAGATTTATTTTGAAAATGTGACAAGTGTGTGTAACGAAAGTATCTAGTTAGGGAAGTCAGCAATAAATTTTATACTTCGACTGTGCCTTTCCTATTTCTAAAGTATTAGCTTGTGGAGTTGATTGTGGTAGACTCTCATTAAATGTATACTGTAGAAGAGAGTAGACTATAAAGATCCTTGTTGAGACTTTATTAAGTTTTCGTTATTATGTCATTGTAAAATTTTGTAATTAAGACATTTTCCGTGTAATGGAATTAACTTCATCATTCCGAACTACTAACTCTATTTTGTATCCATTGAATAGTAAGGACTTCTAGCATTTAATATCGCCTTTATTCTTTTATACATTTTCTACTGTCAAATTAATTTAGCTACTTTTATAAACATCTTTTCTATAAAACTTTTATTTCCTGTGTCTGATTTTTAATTAAAATAACGTCTTCCATAATTTCCTATTCTTTAATTCAGATGCTATCAAACAGAATTTGAAATCAGTAGCTACAATAGATGTGTCTTGTATTATAGGCAGAGTGATTATTGTTAAAGAGTATATTAATTTTATCCCCACATAATGAAATTGATTAAAATAAATGGAATTTAGTAATATTAAGTATAGTATTTTCGTGATAAAAGTAAATTTCGTGATAATGATGAATTATTGTTTTCGGTACTGATTGTGTAATTACTTTTAAGTGTATGAACAATGTTCATAGTTGAGTACACCTGTTAAATTAGCTGGTGATCTGTCAAGTTACGAAGTTACGACAATGTTAGGTTGAAAAATAAATGTAAAATTCAAAAATTTGCCTTTTTTTTTCAGTTGTTCCATCTCATATTCTGTACCAGATATTTCTCAATTGAATACAATGGATTGTTCTGAAGTCAAAAGGTGAATGCAACCTTGGGTTTAATAGCTGGGGGTATCTTTGTCTGACTTGCAGAAAGATCCTATATTTGCAGCAGCATTACTGATTCTCAGAAACAAGTTAAATATTTCTGACGTTTGTGCACCGGGTCTTCTTCACCATCAAGCAGTTTACAACCATTCTATCCTAATACTTAGAACCTTATTGCATACAATACGAATAAGAAAAGATCTCACATTTAAAAATTCAAATTATTTCCAATATTGATCGCCAACAACACATTTGTTGGGTTAAGTTCCGAGGTTAGAACTTTATAAAAAAAAACAATTGATATTTAAGACTCTAGGCTGAGTGTGTTATGTGTCCCTCAGATCCAAAAAGAATGGACCGAACTTAACATACTTTATAAAGCCTAAGTCTAAGGTAGTCAGAGACACGTCCGGTCCAATGGGTTTACCGATTTAAGTTGAAATCTTGACACTGTACATTTTTTAGATTACCTTTCTGCAGAACTCTGAATAAGTTACCACGACGCTAGAGCAACACAGCACAACTCATTTAGTACACAAAGCTACAAATGTCAAGAGAAATACGTCCATCTAGTGGAGACTGGTGCAATCGTTTGCATGAAACATCCCATTATTTGTTTAACTCTCAATTTGCCTAGTCGCACAAAGAGCAACAGGCGAGCTGAATTGAGTTTGGTAACAATCTTTTCTAGTCACAGCTTTTAAAGAAAAGCTAGATCATACCCATAATGTAAAAGGTTTAAGGTACCAGTGATTTTATATTAGAAAAGAAGATTTTTTTTCTTATGACTTTCAGAATCCCATAAATATATATTATACCTACCTAACCCTATTGCATAAAATAGTGTGCCTTATAGTCTACCTTATTTTTGTAACATTGTACTTTTAAACATATAGTTTTCGTTATTTGGTTAAAAGTGTAGCAAAGCCATCCCTTTTCTATACTGTGACTGATCTTGTTACGGCACGCTTACAGCCCAATTTGCATAATTCCTCGAAACGAATTTAAATGGGTTCTTTATCATGTTGAACAACATAATGCCCATTTTGCGAAAGATAAGGAGTGAAGTAAAGGATTTGCCTGTCAAATAATTAGCACTGAAAACGGGGAACTACTGAAAAGGCTTCCGAAACAAAGAGAATTTTACTCTACCTAACAAAACCTAATTTATCAAAGCGGTTGGACAGATTAACTCTGTTTGGTGTGTAAGTAATTACGGTTAATAAAATATTCATAGTCTGCTGTTAAAATACATTTGTAGTTAATTAAATGACATTCTTAATTTGAAAGCATATTCGAATTACAATTTCTTGAAGACCGCTCTTACCGTACAGTTGTAATGAGCTGTTAATTATCTGAACGTCACCAGAGTTGGCCACTTGCTCATATAAACGAACGAACGAACGAATTATCCTAACATATTGCTCCTTACCTAACTTAACATAGGTATTGCTACAGGCACACGTTCTTATTTTAAAATAATAAATTCACGGCTTTCAAGTGGTACCAAATGTCACTTACAAACAAAATCTCCCTCAAAATTCCATTATACAACTTTTATACTGTTGCTATAGAAGGTAGTCTCTACTCAGCTAGGCTCGTGAAACTTTGTTGTGCCTCAGAATTTTAATTAAATAAAAATTCAATTCGTTTCTTTTCATGGTTGACAGACGACAAATTAAATTTTTGCAAGTCACTAAGCGTGTCCCTTTTAAATTAAACATTTCAAAACAAAATAACTTAAAAATTATGTTTTTTACTTGTGCTGTGATTATACTCCGTTATGAGTACAATCTTTTTACTCAATATTTACTCCAAATCCTAAAAAAGGCGCCTGCATCTGGATTGATTCATTTTGTTAGTCAGTGTGAAAGAAGACATCTACTAATAAGAAAACTTGCAGTTTAGTCAGCAGTTCACACAATTGTCTTACAAGCACCATAGGCTATGGTTTTGGTTATGTTATGGTCCATAGCACAACCATAGTGAAGTTTCTGCTAAAAAGATGGTTAATTATTTATTGTATACCTTGAAAGGCATGCAGATGCTCCATCACATTATACTCGTACCAGACACTGTAGCGCCCATTAAACTTTTTCGTAGAACAAACATTGTTTTGTGTCACTACAATATTTTCATTAAAAAACATTGTGTATCTTATTAGTATTTCTATAGCTCTAAACCTTTGCCAATTCTGTTCTTTGCCATGAGACAATTTTTTTTTTTTTTTTTAATATTATACTATTAGAAACGCAACGTCTTGCATTACATTAAGCCGGAGGCAACTTGAGCCAAATTGAAACTCTAATTAATGATTCTTCCGGATACGCACATATTTTTATCAGAAATAACAATATTTTTTTCCTTCTCCGAAACATTCGCAGCGTCGTCATTTTACGCTTGGCTGTAGGCTGACAAATAGGAAGAAAATACATACAGCCATTTCTAATCCGTAGGAACCCTTTTAGTAGAGATTACGTGAAAGAAATGGCGCATTTTTGCAAAGTCCCAAAATTTACCGGAGAACAATGCCAAACAAACTGTTTAATTCTCTTCGGGAAAGTTTGCTTACAATTCGTTGTTTATTTCTTTTTTTACAATGTGTAAATAAGTTTCGTTCTAACGTAGCTTTTGAAATGGGCAAAGTTTAGTGGCCGTTGTCCTTTTGAATTATAGCTATTTGTCAAGAACTGAACTAAGTTATTTGGCTTTTGTTGGAGAAATTACATTACTTTAAGTTGGCAGTAGGTATGTTTTTATTAATGCTGTTTTATGATTGGTTCCATACAATACAATACAATACAATACATTGGCGGTGATTCGGCGGGGCACTGACTAACTAAAAATTCCTAAATTCGAGAGCTCTTATTTCGTTCACAATAAAGTTCAAATCAAATAGACCGTCTGAGTGACAGTTCTAAAATTACGTATTTAACGTCAAATTGAGGTAAATGTGTGTAGTTTTAATCAAACTTATCAAGGCTACTGACTAAAATTATAATATTATAATAGTCAATATTTTCTTGGTGCGATACACTATTCTTCTAGACAACGTACAAACAGGTACTTGCATTCAGTAAATAATGTTGTGTCATTACTTTATAATTATGTTATAAGCATTAATCCAACTAGACCAAAAATTAAACGAATTAATCTGCTATTATTGGCCAATCACTCATGCCACCTTTAAAAGAGAAAGATAAAGATTTTATGGAATTATTTAAAAAACTGAATATAGGAACTGAAAGTAGTTCAACAATGTTTCGTTTTTAACGTTGTATAAAACGCATTTTACATAAAGCAAATAAATAAGTATGGGACTCCAAGTGCGATAAATTTTGTCTACGGCTATTAGTCAACATAACGGCTGCAAACAAGTTACCTCAAAAATGACCCAAGTATAAGCTTTTTAGAGCCCCTCATTTACGACTGGGTAAAAAATCTATTCATAAAACTGTTTTGTACATCGACCTAAAACGATTTTCATGTATAAAGTTCTCAAGTAGATCGCACGTCGACTTTGGTTGGAAAACTTGCAGGAACTTAAAAACTTGCGCATAGTTTCAGTTCGGTTGAAGTTCTGACAATGCTTCCTACTTGCCTTCGTTAGAACTTTCATTTCGAAAAACTTGGGGATGAATAGTTAATAGGGCTTCTTATGCTTGCACAGGTATTTTTTTATTTAAACTTTTGATGCTTTCAAAGATTTTGAAGGAGAACATTGTCACGCTGTCCTAATTTTAAACAAAAGACTTCATTTAACTTTTAAAGTTAACGGTATTAAAAACTACAAAAAATCTAGAACCTACACCTCCGCTAGTTTAATCCAAACCAATAAGGTTTCCTCACGAAGTTTTCACAAAAGCCACCCAAGCACCCACTTTCCACAACCAGTTCCTACTATTCCGGGCTAGGCAGGGCAAATCCGAGAGCAGCATCAGTAAAAACTCGTGATGTAAACGAACGGTCGCGTTTGTGAAATGTTTTTTCAATGATAAGTATATACTTTGTTTTTTATATAATTTGATCGAGATAATATCTAGCAGCTAATTATTTTTGAACTTATGTAGGTACCTACGAATATAATTTTCATAGTAGGAGTTCACTTTGTTCAAAGCTTTTGGGGCTGATCTCAAAGTGTTACCCAACCAAAACTATCGATGTTTCCGCTGTTTTCCCCACAAAGCGGATTTCATCCATAATAGTAATAACAATTTGTCGTATAAATAATGGCAGATCGTTTATCGTAGCCCTCGTCAGCCGCTCAGTAATCGGCCACTCAATTTGGCTCTAATCGGTTTACTTCATTGTTATTGTTTGACAAACAAACCGATAATACGCACTATAAGTGCGTACAAGTACAAAATAAACTGAAAAAAAAAAAAAAATAAACAAGTATCGAACTTAAGATGAAACAAAAAAGAAAGGTTTTTTTGCATAAAATGTTCGATACCCAGATTGTGCGAGTAAAAATATATTATTACATTAGGATACCATCATTAATTTTAATTAGATGTTGACGTGACTATAATCTGTTTATCATTTTTCTTCCAGCTTTATATAAAAAAAAATAGTTTTTTTCGTTCATTTGTAAGTAAAATAAACTTTTAGTAGTCAAAAGACCCTATAATACCCACACTCTTTTCTCAACATTATTGAGTGCAATACTCATATTAGTGAGCAATTATCTCCAAAAAAGATAATTTCTTGGGTAGCCAAGCAGCGCTTATAGTTTGAAGGTGAGGAACTTCAAACTACTGAGCCTGTATTACAACGCCTCTAAAATGATTACTCACAAAAGCTATCAATTTCAGATATTATCCGTAAACTCGGAGCACACATCGGCCGGCCGCTTGATCGCCCTTGTTCAATTAATTGCGGGAAACTCAATCAAGGTCCACACTTTAATTTAATCCCAGCGTGAGCCTCCACTCATTATTGGAAACCGATATAGATTAAATACTGCTCGATCTTAAGGTATTATGCTGTAGTGAATGTTCTTTATAAAATTAATTATACTAAAACTATTAAACAATCTAATAGTCATTTATTTTTCATTGTACTGTACCATCAAATAGTGCTACGAACGTCTACGAACTACGCTCCGTAGCGGTGCTTCTACACCGTAGCATTCTCAACTTTATCAAGCACAAGGTTGACGTAAAGATATTCAAGTTATTGCCAGAAGCTGCCTTATTATTTGAACCTTTGCCGGGAAGTACATTTTATGAGCCACACCCTTAATAGTACTGGGTATAGTTATCACATTTATTAATTAAAAAATTCAGTGCCATTGGTGGCACTGAATTTTTTGCGTTGGCGCAATGTTGCAAAACTTAAGGTGGCAGTAAAAGTGCTAAACGGGATATAAAATATAATTATTTACCTACCCAAATCTCGTTTATCAGCTAGTTGGCCCATACAGTTCATATTAACCCTTGTAACACACGCTTTGTTGTAATAGTCTTAGATAAACACACCGTAATTAAACATAACAATGTCCATAGTTAAGCAGATATGGTCAGCATTGATATAGGTAAGTATGTTTCAGTGTTTGTATTAATAGAGAGAAAGTTTAATACGTCTGGATAGTTGGATGCGAGTTGAAAAGGGTGCTTGTGGTAAATGAAACACAGACTATTCTACGATTTTACTAAATAAATAGGTAAAATAGACTGTTGATTTCTGTGGAAATACAATAGTAGTCTTCTACCCAAAGATTTGCCTTTGGATGCGTGCTACCATTTTAAATTTTAAACAGTCTATTGGTACTTCAAGTTACAATTTAAATTATGTTGTCATATATTAAATACTCGTAATTTCTGGCAACCTTTTATATATTCTCTAAAAATCTAAACTGACTGAAGATTTGTCTACCACACCTTAGTGATACAGTCAATTTTTTTATTTTTTTTAATAATAATTATAAAAGATCAACCTGGTACATTTGAACATAGTCTGGATTTATAAAGGGCCATTTATGTACAGACAAACAGGACTCGTGCTAATAGGGACACTGTTCTTAAGTATTTAGACACCCTTTGTATGATGCTCTATTGTACTGCCTACCTTCTTTACGCCGAGGTAAGCTGAAGATTATAATCTGAAGGTGAATAAACTTACTGTATGGCATAAATATCGCGCATGAGGAAAATAATAAATATACTAAACTTTTTTATGGGAAACTCGATAAATATACATGAATGTTTGCTATAAAGATGATTGAAGAGGCAATTGAAAAGGCAAGATAATGTAGATTTTATTAAAACAATAGCAAAACATTCTTGCAGAAGATTCTCTGTAATCGTAAACGACAAACAAAATATCCACCGCCCCAACAGATTCATTATTTCATTGTCTCTTGAGATTTGAAACGAAATGAATTCCAGCATTTTCATTATTGTATTGTCAAGTGACTGTTATTGGAAACCAGATTTGAATTCTACGTCTAATCCCGCCTGTCTTTTTGAAGCACTTATTCTGAGAGGTTTAATACAGTAAGTCACAACATTATAGTTTCATTTGTAGCATTTATTTAAGTGCCAAGGTCTAGGGTCTTACCGCAGATATATAAAAACATAAGTAACGAAAACAAGACACAAAACCAACAACACAACTCTAGATAATCTTAATATTCTAACTAATCCTTTGTTTAGCTTGGCTTTGTTAGTATCTTCATTACTAAGGCACTATAGTGTTCATAAATCTAGCTTTTCTGACAGACTTAGCGTACGCTAAGTTTACTTAGTTTGAAGTTCATAACAGCTAACCCCTGACCACCCCTGACTTAGATAGCACCAGAATAATCATAAATAATAGTAATTTATAAAGATATTGAGCAAACAGTGCTCGTTTACTTATTTCTAGAATATTCTCCATTACAAAACCATAACATTATTTAATGATGAATTCGTTCATGTACTATTTCTTTGGCCCATAGAATGAATGAATGAATGCAAATACTTTATTGTACACAGAATAAAGGAACTTATACATTAAAAATCCTTATAAAATTGTAGAACGTACTTTTCCAGTTAGTTATTTGTATTTTACAGCAATATTGAAAACATAAACCATTTACAGTGATTTTGGTGTATTTCAAACCATGAGTATTCAGCTGATAGTTTGAAACTCATGCAATAAGTAGCCATAACGTCTCTAGCTAAGTAGATAGCAACCTCTGTTAAAGTTGCTAATCTATGTATCTTGGGACTACTTACTACTTAGAACAAAGTTAGTTCTTGGTAGTTAGATGGCCACATTATACCAACCGGCCTAATGTTTGCATGCTAGTTTGGAATACGTGTTATTAAAAGTAAATATAAACACACTTGACTATTTACTTAACTTATTACAGTCATCTCAGTAATTACTAGTTGAATTTGTAGCACGTTGTAAGTCTCATCATAAATAGTATAAGCTATTCCAAGTAACATCTATTTCAGATTTAATCATAATTTTTGATTTAAGTACAAATATCAAATTGATATTTGAATGAAATTGTCCACTAACTCCTTTACTTTCTGTAAATAAACATCCACCAACAACGTTAGAATAAGCAATATAAATTAAGAAAGAAAAAGAAAACAGTTCCATTCAAAATAGTCCCAGTAGTGAGTACAGTAATAAGGTACCTGCGGCAAATAAGGGCCACTTAATTTCAATTCAAAATATTTTCAAAATCAGACGGATATGAATGAAAAACAGGACATTTTAAGAATGTTTACTTCATAAGCAGTCTGAAAAAGTATGATTTATTTGGTTTTAATTGAAATTTATCATCAATATTGAGGTTTTTCAAAACCCTTCCTTTGGTCCTTATTAGCCGACGGTAGTTTAATATGGGCCACTTAACAAAAACATTCATTTTGTCTATTATCATTGTAAACTCTAGCTATACTATCTCTCGCAGACTTTTAGATTGATTTTCTAGTGAGTTACGCTTGACGATTTATTTTAATCACGGAAAAAAACAGTGATGGCCCTTATTAAACTAATGAAACGAAAAGTTTGAAAAAAAAGCATTAATTGACTAAATTTGTTCAAAATTATCATATTCTTGAAAAAGTTATTAGTTTCACTACATAAAACTCAAAAAAAAATCAAAAATAGCATAATATTTTCTTGAAAATTTTCTTGAATTGGTGGCTCTTATTAAACTTATGAAAGTTTACGTTTTGGACCTTTGCTCTATTATGTTTCCTCCAAGTTTCTAGGAGTCCTGTGAAGTATTATGTACTTATATTGGGCATACTCACTCAAACGCAAGCAATACCTAATCTTTTGTGTTGTGTGTGTGTGAATGTGTGAAGTATGTGTGAAGGCCGGTTTCGATCCCACAAGCTTCAGAACTAAAGTCAAAGTAACAAAAAAAAAATTCTTTTCGTTCTTATTGTTCTTTTGATGACCACTGTGGCGCAGTTGGGTGAACGCCCGGCTGAGACGCGAAGGTCGCGGGTTCGATCCCCGCTACGGGACAAATGTTTGTATGATCTGCAGATATTTGTTCCGTGTCTGGGTGTTTTCTATCTATAATATGTATGTATTTACAAAAAAAAATGTATCTAAGTATTATATCAGTCATCTGGTTACCATAACACAAGCATTAAGTTGCTTAACTTGGGGCTAGATGACGCTGTGTGAAATGTCCCAGGATATTTTTTTTTTTTGTTCTTTTTGTTTTTTTTTGTTCTTTTTGTTCTTTTTGTTCTTTTTGTTCTTTTTGTTCTTCTTGTTCTTTTTGTTCTTTTTGTTCTTTTTGTTCTTTTTGTTCTTTTTGTTCTTTTTGTTCTTTTTGTTCTTTTTGTTCTTTTTGTTCTTTTTGTTCTTTTTGTTCTTTTTGTTCTTTTTGTTCTTTTTGTTCTTTTTGTTCTTTTTGTTCTTTTTGTTCTTTTTGTTCTTTTTGTTCTTTTTGTTCTTTTTGTTCTTTTTGTTCTTTTTGTTCTTTTTGTTCTTTTTGTTCTTTTTGTTCTTTTTGTTCTTTTTGTTCTTTTTGTTCTTTTTGTTCTTTTTGTTCTTTTTGTTCTTTTTGTTCTTTTTGTTCTTTTTGTTCTTTTTGTTCTTTTTGTTCTTTTTGTTCTTTTTGTTCTTTTTGTTCTTTTTGTTCTTTTTGTTCTTTTTGTTCTTTTTGTTCTTTTTGTTCTTTTTGTTCTTTTTGTTCTTTTTGTTCTTTTTGTTCTTCTTGTTCTTTTTGTTCTTTTTGTTCATCAGTCGTCAGTCGTCAGTCGTCAGTCGTCAGTCGTTAGTCACCAGTCACCTTGCCCTTTGCATCTGTTTTTGTGTACCAGTATTGCTAATAACCAGTCTTTGTCCTTCATTATTATCAATCGCTTCTAACTGAAATAGCAAAAAAAAGAAAGAAAATACATTTATATTTTAACCTCAGAACACGTATACACAATAAAAACAGATATAATAGAACACGACTTCGAAAGAAGACCTGAAAGCCTTGTAATTGACGGCCCTTACTACCCGCCTTGGGGGTGGCCCTTATTAGCCGCCTGCGTCAAGTTCGACAAAATTCACTGTAAAATCATGAAAAATTTATATTTATATTTAAACTTAACTTAATTAGGAAACATGATAAATTTATGTTATATTAATAACAGCAGATTAAAAAAAAAAAGTCTATGGTACTCACAATTAATCAGTTTTCGTGGAGATTTTTTTCTAGTAGAGCGATTTTTACAAACATCGTTTAAATAAATGTGTCTACTGACATGAAGGCGAATAGGAAGGCGATACCACCGCGGATATTAGCCTTCCTAATGGTCCTCTATAATGTAGGCTTGGTTTGAGTCTAATAATAATATTGGAAGTATGTTAAAATAGAAGTGGCCCTTATTACCCGCCGGCCCATATTTGACGCACCTACCCTACGTTTCCCAAGTTGGCAATAGATAATCTATTTTATGCATACAAAAGATATATCGAGCTGCAATGTTTTATACCTCCCCGCAGCGAGCGCAGCTATAATTTACAGACCTCGACCTCTCGACGCTGGAACACAATTCAACGGACTTTTTATAAACCGTTTTCATGAACTTGTAAAAATATAAAATCTATTTTCATCCTCGGAACCCCAGGAGGAATAAACGCAGTGCTGGTAAACCACCTGCTAGATGAGTAGATGATATAACAGATCTTGTTTCTCTTTGGTGAGTCTTCTTGCTACGATCCTGAAACGCCTCTTTTGCCTCATTCACACGCGTTGTATTCTTCATTACAATTTGTATTCACAAGTTTCTTAAAATCCAGCACTTTTTAAAGTTACGTTTCCTCGATCTATTATTATTTACTTCATTATTAATCACACGTCAAGCCTAGTTTTCCTAATCCAGAGTATAACCTCAGCTGAACTTCGCAATTTGTCGGTTGAACATTGAACAAACTACAACATCGAAAGGTCAAAGTGAATAATATATGACATGAACAAATCCTGGGACCTGTTTGATTCGTACACTGTAAGCTGCTATTTCACTAACATAATACAACTGGTTACTTTATTGTACAGCACAAATTCGAGCTTTTACATCTATTTTAGTTGATTTACTGAGAAGTGGGAGGCAACAAAGGCCGGTAGCGCCAGGGAAAATGTTTATCTGAAAATAGACTTAACAGCACCTACTATACTTTCAGTAGTCAACATTATTCACAGGACAGATAGAGGCAAAACCTACTAATGCTGTATAACGCTCTCTCCGGTGATTTGAAGGGGCCACAGAAAAATACATTATGATGTTTGTCTACAACTATTCAGGCATTAAACAAATAAAGCTAAAGTGTAGGTCCGGGTGAAAAATAATTCTGATCACAGCCCCGGCTAGTTGGCGCCAAATGCGCGAACTTATCCTACAGTTTCGCAAAAGGTTAATTCAAAGTTAGCGGGTGATCGCCAATAAAGGCGGAAATTAAGGACACCACACACAGCAGCTATAATATGAAGATATATCTTATAGCACGATATATCTCAATACATCTTTCTATAGAAATCGTCAGGAGACCACACACAGCAGCTATAATATATATTTTCATATCTTCGTATCTTAAGATACTGAGCTATACTGAGCTATACGAAAATATATATCTCAGTATATCTCAATATATTACACACACATACAGGATGTTCAAAAATTTGATGAATATTTTATACTTTTATTTCATTCTTACCTTAAGCACAAAGCAAGTCGTTCTTCGGAATAACATGTGGGAATTATTGCTTACACTGCTGTCCCCATCCAGAGCCTTCGAAGAGCGGACGTGTCGTGAAATCATGGATAATTAATATAAGTAATTATTACTTGCACATAGAAAGTCACATTTTCTTTTTGTGACCTGAAAGTTTCCGAATATGCGAAAACTCTGCAATTTGGCATTTTATGCTTATGTCCTTCCGCGTGTACCATGATTTACAAATGAGGCGAAACCAGCGGCAAGGAGTTTTATATAAGGAGTACGTATACCCATCGGGCATGGGACCTATGACAGAGGGGAACGCCTGTCAGACAGTGTCAATGTCGTCTCTCTTGGCTATATTCTTAGTAAAAAGAAGAAGAAATAAATATATAAATAAATAAGCTATTCCATCGTCAGCTGCTGTTTAGTCAATATTATACTGGTAGTTTTCAACTATTTTTTAGGTCATTTCCTCAAATTCGTAATAAAAAGCAGAGTAGGTACATTACTTTGATGATGATGATCCGGCAACTTCGTGCGTACTTTCCATGTATGAGTAATGAATAAATAAGAACACCTTTTATAACACTTTAGCTGGAGAGCGCGTCAATCGTGGGTGTATTTCTGTTTTTACCCACAGCAAAAAGTAATAATAATTTTTGTCGTTTATACCCCACTGCTATTTTTCATGTTCGTTCATTTTCACTCAGAACAAAAATGACTTAAGTAACAAAATACGGCCAAAATGTAAAGTTTAAATAAAAACTGATGGCATTTTAAAATGTTTTAATCAAATAACAATATAAATAATCATACAGTAAAATATACATCTAAATATTATATACATATATATCACAAAAACTAACGAAAAATATTATAGATGTTTTATAAAAATATGTATATAAATATTATAAGTTTTAATTATAGTTAAAACATACTAGGAAAAGCTTGTATCTTAGCCATAATAATAATTTCTTAGGTAGGTATGTTGTTCAAAACTGGTAGCCGTAGGCAGGTAAGTAAGTAATTTTAAACAGTTAACTGTCAAAGTTTTGTAATTTTATCTACAAATTGTTTGTCTGACTGTACAAAATCAATTATTTTGATTGCGGGTAGAAAATAAAACACATTTTGGGTATAAACGAAAAAAAATAATCATATTTTTTGAAGTGGGTTGAAAAAACGACATAATTTGGGGAGAAACAAAAAAAGGTGAGTGGGTAGAACATATGGGTAAAAACAGAAAAATACCCAATCAAATAGCGTATGTCAATGAAATGAACTGGACGTATCTAGGGGGGGGGGGGTCCAGGGGGACCGAACTACTACTTTTAACTAAAAAAACATTTGCTCTTGTCGTTTTTACCAGAATAAAAACCGGCCCTCAATAAAACAAAGTGACACAATGCTTTTATCTTCCAAAAATTATGTTTATAAGTCAAAAGAAAATTTGCTCGCTCCGCTCGCGTCTTTTTTTGCAGAATAAGAACCGAATGAATACGCTGCTTTTAACTAAAAATATTTTGCTCGCTCCGCTCGCGCCATTTCTACAAGTAATAGGAGAAAAAAGAGGCGAGAGGGGGGGGGACTTTGATGCCTCGGACCCCCCCTTAGGAAAGCTATAGCTACGTCCGTGCAAAAAGATATATTACAGCAGATATCTGTTCTGTGTGTGATAGCTTACGATAATATACAGCTATATATCCCGGGATGTAATATACCGTACTATATATTATAGCTGCTGTGTGTGAAGTCCTTTACGCGTCATGTTCGGAGACTGTCGACAACTACTTCCGATAACATTCGGTGCACGTATGCTCGATAAATCCAGTTTTTCCTAAGTGAAAGTAACTGATTTTATTGTTTGGTACTAAAAGTCGTCAGCTTTAATGGTTTAGATGCTCGATTTCTGTAGAATCGATTTAATAGATGTCATACGAGATAGGTTTAATTACAATGCTAAAACACAAACATGGTGGATTATTTTTACCTATTTTAAACTCTTTTCACCTTCTATCATTCTTCTTTAATTAGTAAACTCATAGATCGGACTCTTAACCCACTTCTTTCTAAAGTCACCTTGTAATGTGAAATTACAGTTATTAGAGTCTAATGCTGAAGAAATTGAAGAATCGATTAACAGATCTTCTTTTTATAACAAAATTAAATCGTTAGCTTTTTGTAGACTTTCATTGAAAGGTGACAAAATTGGATTCAAGGAATTATTTTCGAGCTTTCGTTTTTGTTTTATAACGAGAAATAAATTCAATTAAGCGATCACCTCTGTCTTGTCTTTACCTTCGTAAATTTCATTGTCTCGAGAAGACTTTCAGAATTTGGTTCTAACTTTTAAAATAATATACAGTATAACCCGTTTAATACGATCACGCTTAAAACGATTTCTCGCATAATACGCCGCTTTACGCCAGTCCCTGCAACTTGAGACAAATTTTCATACATTTCTTAACGCTTAATACGATCGTCATCCCGTTTAATACGCCGCGCCTGCCCGAACGCCCGCACTTTTGTTTGCCCCGATCGTCATTTCTTGACTTGTCGCGCGTACGCTCTGATTCTTTTGTAATAGTGCATCATTTGTTTGTTACAATACGACTAAAATTAAGCGAAAGGCATTGTCACTTCAAGAAAAAATTGAGATATTGAAAGTTGTATTGTAAGTGATAATGATTTAAGACGCTATGTTGCTTCTTTGGATCAAAGTAAAGACGCACTGCAAAATTTGAATTATGTTGAAAATCTTTTAATTGCTAATGCATCAAAATCTTTCTGCCAAACCAATATAAGTGATTATTTTAAAAAATGTATTGAATGTACATATGAAAATTAAAATAATAAGAACAAAATACATAATAATAAAGTACGTTCGATTTATTTTCCCTATCCCGCATAATACGCTTTCACGCTTAAGACGCGTTTTTGGTGAGGTCCCTGAGAAATCGTCTTAAGCGGGTTTCACTGTATTTCAGATTTTGAAATTTCCAAAGTGCTTAGCGAACTAAATTACGTGCTCGTTTAATCAGTTTAGCTGAACTTTCAAAACTATCGTGAGTTGTACTAGACATTATATTAACACAACGGGACATTACTCACGTAAAACTCACTTGAAGTTATCAGTCAAACGTGCGCTGGATAATATCATTAGCAGAGTTCAGGTACAAATTTTGGGTCGCACACCGCATATCAGATATTCGGTTCGAATACCCATAACCTGGAAGTTATTTCCACTGGACTTGAAAAGTAGCAATCGAAACGACATCTTATTAGATAGAACACTGCAACACGGCTGTCTCCCCAAGATACCTATGGGAGATGTTGTCCTATCCATATCCATCTTTTATCTTACCAGCTGGATATACAATTCTTGTAGATGCCAAATATGTGGTAACCTAGTATTTCATAAAACGTATTAAAAAATATCATGGATATCAAGATTATTTTTGAATATCATGAATTCAAATCTTGTCCAGTAGTGAAATGGCTCTAGATTGGCGTACACGACCCCGATCAGGAAATTAAGACTCATAAATTGATCTAAACTCAAGCTGAGTTAAACTTGCTAAGTGAAAAGTTACACATGAATATCAATATTAAGAACAAATTTACAGAAATTAACGCAAATTTTTCTTGGCATAATATTAACACGCCTAAGTTGGAATTTAAATAGTCCAATATTTAATATAAAGCAATAACCGATAGTGCCTTATTCTGACCATAATCGACCATGCTGGCGAAAGCAAATTGCAAGAAGAAGAAGTAATCAAGAGTTTCAAAAATGAGTGACAGATTATAACACAGACTCAATGACGAAAATACAAGGTACATTATTAGGTAAAATAACAAGGTACATTTTATTTTTCTTTTCCTCAATGCCGCAATAACCTAGAATATTGACCACAAACTAAAATTTAACTCACGACTGCTGTGTATGTTCTGTCGTAGAAATCTGTTCACAAAATTGAGCCCTCGGGCATTGTACCTAGATCCTCATAATTTATTATTTATTCAACTCATACCTGCGCGGAAGAGGCGTTATTAAACATTCAGCAACACAAACCCTTTCTGTTCATGTAACAGTTAGTATACCAGCCTTCATGTTCCTCTTCTCAAAAAAACATGGTCTGTTGTTACACCTGATATTAAGTTCAACAATTTATTAACAAGATAATTTTATCCATTTGAATATATAACAATGAGGCGCTCGTGGCGAAGCTTGCTCCGACGATCTTGATAAATCGTCAAAGTTATGCATTATTCTGAGCGGTCACTACTTGATGGATGACCGCAAGTGGCATATTAACTGAGAGCTTCCGTGCTTTGAAGGGCAAGTTAAGTTGTTAGTTCCGGCTTTTAAAGTCGTTAAGCCATGACGGAGGCCTTTAGCCGGCCTCAAAACTCCGTCACCAGACTTGGCCACTTGCTCATACGAACGAACGATCATGTTGCAGAGAACATTTCGCTAACCCAAGTTTTGCAAAGAGATTTTAAACAATCTTACTATAAAATATACAAAGTTTAGTAGGAACGTGAGGGGAGCTAGCTGAATGAGCTAACGAGGAATTATGCAGTGAGAGCTCTCGACAGACTCATTAAAACGAAGAGTTGCGTCACTGAAACTATCCATAGCTTAGAGAACTAGAAACATTGGAAGATAAAATAAAAACGTGTCAAGGTACTGGTTTTGGGTTTAGATTTTAACCTTTAGACGTACACATAAGTAATGGCAGAGTACCTACAGATGGTAGTAAATACTAATAATTTTGATGCCAGGTTTTCACTGCCGAAAAGAAATGGAGATTGGTAGCTTGAGGAAGAGACTGTTTGAGCACTTTGCATATAAAATAGGTAGTGTCCACTAAGAAATAGTTCAGACATTTCATTCCCAAGGCGAGCTCATTTTTCCTCTTGCGCGTTTTGACATTTCCGACTAAATCTTTGTTAATGACCTAATTTTTTTCTTTCGGAACCATCAGTGATTTTATACTATAAAGTTTGGTATACAGTTTTATCACGGCATGAGGAATACTGAGACAAAATCAATAGACTGCTAGATTATGGTAATATATGCAAGTCGATATAGCCGAGGTGATCACATTTTCTTTGCCTAGTTCATGCTTCATAACCTTTTAATCCGGTTAACGTGAACTCGTTATTTTCCACCTTTTCCGAGCTCCTTATAAATATGGTTTGTTTACGACGCAGATAAACGGAAATGAAGTGGTTCTTGTGAGGTTCTTATATAGTTAGTTATATTTAGTTCTTATATTTTAGACGACCTCTGTGGCGCAGTTGGGTGAACGCCCGGCTGAGACGCGGGGGTCGCGGGTTCGATCCCCGCTACGGGACAAATGTTTGTATGTTCTGCAGATATTTGTTCTGTGTCTGGCTGTTTTCTATCTATAATATGTATGTATTTACAAAAAAAAAAAAAGTATCTATGTATTATATCAGTCATCTGGTTACCATAACACAAGCATTCAGTTGCTTAGCTTGGGACTAGATAACGCTGTGTGAAATGTCCAAAGATATTTATATTATATTTATATTATATTTATATAATTAAATGGTACTTATATACCGATGGTAACAGGCAGGAAAAACATGCATAGTATAACTTCAATATGTACTGCAGCTTTTTGTGGGTTACCTAATTAATTGTAATTTGCAATTTGTGCACAACTTTACTCTATACATAAAGAATTACATTAAAAAATTTTCATTTATTTATTCACAACTAAGTAATAAAGCCATTTTAGAATAGGTAGGAAACGTATGCAGCATTGGGAATGAATTAGCATTAAGGACATTTTAACTAAAAGTAAAAACAAACAAACCTGATAATTAACCCGAGAAATTCAATTATTTGACCAGAAACTTCTTATTTGTGTTCATAAACCTGTCCTAATCAAATTGAGACCCTCATTAGTGCATTTGCATAATTAACGATTAACTTGCTACTAATCAACATAATTAATTACCTACAATATTAATATTGATAAACTACTTAGGTACTACAGTTATGATTTCACTACATGATTGGATTGTAAAAACCTATTATACATTTTTAAATATTTTAGGAATCCTAGGAAGCAAATAATTACCTATTATTGTAAGTTATGTACTTTTTAATCTGCCATAAATCGAAGAGGTATATTTACTTTAACAATATTTTAAGCGATTGATGAAAAAAGACACTATTAACGAAAGTGACGTGACGTAGAGAGAATGAGTGAATACACAGTTTCAAATATCACGTTTGTGTTATTTTATATATCTACACCGAAAATCTAAAAAAATATAACAAAAAAAACCTGGTAAAGAATGTTGCTTGAAATTAAGTATTACCAACCCAAGATAAAAGTTACGAAAAGTGTCGACAAATATTTTTATAGCCGAAGGTCACTGAAACGAACCATAAAATGACGACGGATGCCTCGGTCCGCGATTTTACGGCTAAAATATTGTATCACTTTGTTGATGACAAAACGTTACTTCTGCAAATTATTTTAAGTGTAAGTACCCAGACATTGTTGAATGTTCTGAATTGTCTTTAAGCACAGATTACCTACATAAGATTGCTTTTAGTCAACCACAGTAGTACGATTAAACGTTACCTACAGAACAAACTGAAACGCGATTCATAGTACATGTTATTATAGTGTATAAGTACCTAGTATTATAATAAAATATTGTATTATGTAAATTATAGTGTTAAACTGTTTACTATATGAAATTTATTAAACCCTTACACGTCTCGCAAGACCTATAAATGTAATCGTTTTATTTAAAAGTCTCTTCGTAACATTGCTTCAGATATCTTAATTTATTAAACCGAATGTGTATTAGTCGAAGGTAAACATTTATTTAGTAGAGTGCCCGGGTAATGTATTGGATCCAATAATTCGCGAGGACCACACAAACACACTTATTTACTTTGATTTGGATCTTATTAGTTTTCTGGCTACAACACTTTTCACTCGAAAGCTTTGTAAAGCTTTTAGACAATAATTTTCTGAAGTACTGAACAAACTTAAAATTTTACTGTTTTTATTATGGATATACTTAATTTAATAGAAATTGAAATAATTATTTTAACTTGACTTTAACTCATCTCATCAGGTGACATCAGATCAGATGAGATCAGGTGAGATAAGATCTTTCGATATTTTTATTATTACAAAAATGTTTACAGTTATTTAAACATTTAAAAAATGTAGGTAATATTGATCTTTTTTAAACCAATATTAAGTGATATGAAATTAAATAATTTTAAAGTCCCTAATGTGTACTTCAAACCTAACATTATTAATTTATAGACGACATTCATATTTTCTGAATATTTTCGTAGCAAACTTTGCCTTCCTTATTTTAATTTGAGAAACTGTTTAAAAATGTCATGTTTCTGGAAATAAATTCCGTTAACACAAACAGCAGTAAGTAATTAGTTTGAGAAACAGAAAACGAAGAAGAAATACTTCCGTAAAATGAAAGCAGACGAAATGAGGAGAAACGAGCGCTAAGTTATTGCCTAATTAAATCTACAGTTCTGCAAGTGCTGCTGTTTTGTTGCCTAGTCGCTAGTTATTGCTTAATTTTGCTGGAATGTTAATTAAGCAGCTCACTGCTATATTTCTTAATTCGTAATAATTATTGTTTCAGAGATAAAACAGTTTTGATATCTGCGTGGTTACATTGCATAAAAGAATAGCATTCTTACCTAGGGTTTTGTATATATATCTACGTTTAATTATGCGCCTTGCAACTCGAGTTTAGACTCGTTGATAAATAATAAAATATATTATGTATACCTTAGACAAATTGTGCTCCAAGATGACACGACACGACGAGTCGTTACAATAGTCCCGTGGTTCATGTGTTGAAGCGTAAAATAATCGTGTAAACCAAAACGAGCATAAAATGCTTATCTACAATCTCCCTAAGCTCAATCTAATTTGAACAATCCTCTTTAACACTGGGAGTCTTTCCCGCTCCGTTACCATTGAGACTTCCTCGCTCTCATTACGCGAAACGACCAAACCCACATTCACCTGTTACTTGCGGCATTATCTACATCCAAATAATTCTAGGCCTTATACCTGTTCTATAAGGTTTAAGTTATGTGTGGTTTTGAAGGGCGTGCATTTGCATTCAAGTCCAGCAAGCTGTGCCTTTCATAAGCCCGTAACTTGTTCCTGCTACGTGACTGAACTGTTAGTAAATAAGTTAGGGTTTTGATGTCTTTTCGCTTTATTGTGACATGGTAGAGACTGAATGAATGAATGAATGAATGAATGAATGAATGAATGAATGAATGAATGAATGAATGAATGAATGAAAAATTCTTTATTGCACACACACACCTTAAAAATAACAAGCAGAAAAATAAAACAAAGTTGGACATGTACAATGGGCGGCCTTATCGCTAACAGCGATCTCTTCCAGGCAACCTTTGGATGGAAAAGAGTTACGCTGGAAGGATGATTGGTCGGGTGCATTAACAAAAATAAATAAGATAATACAAAAAACTCGATTTACTACATAATAATAAACTAAATAGACTAATCATATTGCAATAAACTTACTTAAACATACACAAATATAATATAATATATAAATAGACATACAATAATTAAATAATTAGACGAATCCATGTGACACTCAAACAGAGAGATAATGTGTTTTTACTTTACGTTTAAATATAGCTAGGGAAGAAGACTGTTTAATTGATAATGGCAGAGCATTCCAGTGATATACAGCTTGGACAGTAAAGGAGTCTGAATAGAAGCTAGTTCTATGCAGAGGAGTTTTTAGAAGGAGGTTCTCTGAGGAACGAAGACAGGTCTCAAATGCTAGAAGCTAGGCACCAGGTCAAGTGTAGTTTACCTATAAGTTAAAGTTAAGTGTGAGTTTTACATGTCTGTCCTTCTTGATTACCAACAAGACCTTAAAGGTATTTTAACTTCAAGCTTTTTACGTACCTACCTACATTAATGGGTATATTTTTCGGAATATTTAAGCTATTTCTAAATTGTTTGCAATAAAAGGCAATTTGTTTTAACAAAAACAATAGTATACTTAAATGTTTTAAATACATTGTTAACCATTCAAAAATAAATCTCAACTTACAAAGCCTTGCCTATTAATATGTAAACCATCTGCTAAAGCCATTAAATTAAATGTCCTAAAATTCATTGCTTACTTTGAATATTTTTATAAATCCTAACGACTAAAAACGTTCCACAGAGTTGTAAGCAAGGGTGGACATTACAACGGAGAATTTCAATCCACTTTCTCATTGAAGTTTCAACTTTGTTTGCATTAACGAGACATCTCAAAGTATTTTGATTTGTTATCAAAACAAACAGAACAATACAAATTATAAGAGCAGAATCAAACAAAGAATCCACTAATTAGTACATCGCACACGAGCAGATAAAATGTACATATTTTCAAAAGAATAAAAACAATAAGATAAATACCAAAAGGCAATACAACGATTAATACTTCCTTCTCTGTACATATTCCAGCTCTGGTATATTTATCAGATGGAAACGCAACCTTACCAAGTCATGTCGTGTCTTTGATCACTGAACTGAAAGTGTCAAGCTCTTTAGCTCACAACATGAGGTCGATGGTTTCAATTTCACTTTGTTCTGACAACAAAGCAAAATAATTAAAACAAGTTAACACGCATTTTGTTGACTGGAAACATAATAGGAAGGTATAATGTTTATACAACGATTTACCCTTGAAATGAAATATGATCACGACTGTATCCCAGGAAACCCCCCTTCATTCAAACTTGGCAAAAGAAACAAAATAAGTGTTGACATTCACGAGCATGTGACTACAAGCTTATGAGTATTTGTAGGTGTCAACAAGACTCAACAATGTGCCGAAAACTGCCTCCTTATACTGAAAGTATTAATCATCTAGTAGGAAAAGGGTAAATCAAGTTTTAGATTTTAATAAAAGTAAGTGCGTTTGGTGGCAAACTCTTGTGTTGTGACAGACTTCTTAGGCTGCCTAAAAGCCTACGTCGTGGCTTGACATCTTTAAAAACTGGAACAGAATATTAAGATAAGGTATTTTAACCGAATCAAGTGTACTTGGACGGTGGGGCAAACATTCCCATAATCTCGACTGGCGTCTTCATAATGGCCTCGTTACAGCCCGTCTGTGTTTAATTCGGTTTCATTTCACATTTGTAACTCTCGTTTTACAAAAGAAATTGGAGATTATTCAAGTTTATTGTACCCACTAAAATCTTTTAACGGTCATAATAGTTTTATCTTATATTTAATGATTAACAATTAAATATAAGATAAAACTTTATTTAAGTTGTAAAATTAGGTTAAAGAGGCTTTAAGCGGCCTAAAAACTCCATCTCCAGAGTTAGCTACCTTCATAGATAGGTACTCAGACGAACTGACGTTTTTTTACAAAAGAAGTAGTAAAATCTATTCAATAAAAGTAAAGAAAATACCTTTTCAAGGACTTATAACAAAAGTTGTCAATATCTTTTCTATAAAATATTGAAGGTTAAAAAATATCCGCATGTAAAGCTCAATACAACGTAATCAGATGACAAAAACTTTCAAGGAAAATAATAACGGACTCTCCGAGTTGACTGAAAGGTACTGTCGACTCCACAATAACCAGTAAGTACCTGCAGTAAAAATTCTGCGTAGTTATTCAAGATTTTTTAGGTTTTTTACATTTAGGTGCCTACCTAAAAGTTACAAATGTCAACATAATTATTATTTTGTTTTATAAGTACTTACTATATAAGCTTGTACCTCAAATACTGTACCTACATACTTAATCCTCCTTTATAGTGCAAATCAATGATTATTTTATTTAGGTATAATTAAATATTTCATAAAACACACTCCTTAGGCACCTAGTCATAAATAATGTACCACACACTTACGCATTTCTTGCCCAGACTTTTACGTGTTGTGAATTTATCTGGTCTGGTCAGTCTTGGGTTTGAAACCATGCATAGAATTAAATTACCATTCATTATTCTTATCCTCCATAACTTATCTATTACAAAATTAAGTCCACTTTTTTGACAACTGTACCTTGATTTAAAATGAACAAACTTTGTAGGGTGATGTCAAAGTTTATTCATTTTACATTTGCAACTTTTTTCTGGCTTGCCATGTGCTTTAATAAGGTGAGGATTAAAATATTTGGCATCGGGTCTAATTTTTCTTGGCAAATGCCGACAATGACCATTAAAAAGACAACATTAGTAAATTTAAAATAACCACGTTGATCTCAACAGTTATTCTGCCATAAACAAACCCAATATTTATGTTGGTTTAAAAAATGCCGCGTTCCAAAATATATAACAATTTAATAAGGCGGGCCGCGCAATAAAAAGCCTTATCTCCTTGATATTTTGAAATGCCAGCACTCATTACAGCTGAAATAGACGTCTTTACGTGCCCCGGCTTGTACTGACGACTTCATTTTTATTTACTTTATTTGTACCTACCAAATTTAGCAGGACTTCCACTCCGACCAACTGGTTGTGCAGAATGGAACTCGATGAAGGGTTTTTTCATTCGACGAAGGCCTTTAGGCGGCCTAGATATGCTACGTTAGCTACTTGCTCATACGAACGAACGAACTAACCACAGAGTAGTTATCTAAGCAACAGCATAGTTATTTATTTAAGGACTTAGGTTGTGGCTTGAGGCCTATTTGTTTAGGCTCATATATTTTCTAGTTTGGCATGAAAGATCGTGTTAATACCGAACTGACAGGCCGTTATTTTACTGGGGCGTGCGAAATAGTGGGAGGTAGGTTCTTTATGATTTAATATTCTTCTACGGTTTTGAAAATGTCCCAAATTAGTAAACAAAGTAAACGAACTCCAAATTTAAAAAATTAAAAGATTATTTTCTCGAACATTCCAAGGATTAGAACAACATTCCAGACAAAAGTTTGTAAATAATCTAGAGAAGTTAGATTTTTCGACACTAGATGAACATTGTTATTTACGCAATTGTTTTTGATAGCTTTTGCTTCGAGCTTTGTTTTTGCTATCAATTACAGCTACAATTAAAAAAAAATCCCAGTCTCTCCATTTTAAGTTTTAAAAATATCCCAACCAAGCCATTAGGCGAACAAAAATTAAACTCTCATTTAGTAAAGAGGACTTAAAAAGGTGCTTCTTGCCTAATGAATAGCTCAAACAGTTCACTAGGGCCGTTAACGAGTCTTCAGCTAAGTACTTGTCTATAGAAAGTTGAAAATTCACCCCGAAATATGGTGATATTCAGCATCTCGTTAATTAAACTAGTAAATAAGTCTGTTTTGCAAGCATGAATAATAAATACATAGATATATATTATCTTTAGATATTTAGCACGGCGTCATTTGGTTGGATAGTTTTGCTTTATTTCAGACTAGCTGCTCCCCGCGGTTTCACCCGCGTAAGTCCCGTTCCCGCGGGAATATCGGGATAAAAAGTAGCCTATGTTACTCGTGGATAATGTAGCTTTCGAATGGTGAAAGAATTTTTAAAATCGGTTCAGTAGTTTTTGAGCCTATTCATTACAACCAAACAAACAAACAAAGTTTTCCTCTTTATAATATTATTATATATTATATTATATATTATATTATATAGTGTAGATTTAGCAGTGTGCAATTAACTGTTACGTAAAATATCCTAATTTGAAATTGTTAGGAAAAACGATAATAAAAAACAAGAACACCGAGAAAAACCATAAACCTATATACATTTAGCAAAACAGTACGATTTTGTACAAACTCATCTGAGGTAAAAACACTAAACTGACATTATAATTATGTATATCTATGTCATCTATGTCATCGTTGTTAATGTTTATAACTCTGTCTCGGCCTCAGTGACTTGCAAAATTAATTGTAAAAAATAAACATAAATTAGAAAGTATTACAATGGAAATTACAAGAACAGCGAAACACACGGAAACCGTCATCGATCATTTGTACCACAATTTGATAATAATAATATGAAGATGGATCGCGGCGGTTGAGTGAGATGGAAACCATGTCAACAAGAAATAGGACTTTCAACTTCGTAAGTTGTCTTCAACTATATTCTACTAGCACCACGTCCCTGGCTAGGTTCATATGACTGCGCGCTACAAGTACCTACAGGATCAATGTATTATGATTACCATCTACACAACCTTCCTGCAACTTCGCGCAATCATATTATTATAACCTTACCCTTATAGCGTTACGCAGATAAGGTTTTCTTTGGCTTTATTCAGTAAAGATGATCACAAATACTCATTGCTTTTTCTTGATAATGTGATTGTGATTTTTATGTTAATATTTTATGATAAATTTTGTATATCCAATAAAATTGCAGAGTCTTTTGCCATTCAATATCTGTATTCCGTTAGTACGTTTCAATTAATATTCTGTGAATTTCTGTCAATTCGTTTTACATACAACCAACGTGGAATAATAAAGTAAAATGTTCCAATAAAAGGTTGTTGAAATGAAAACAGGTACAGTCAACGACTTCATATATATTTTGATTTAGTATTCTGGACAGTTTTGATCGAGTAAATACTTTGCGCTTGTTTGTTTATTTTGTATCTAGCTTCCGCCCGCGACTTCGTTTGATAGTGCCAACATTATAGGTTGACTTTAATCTATATTGCGCATAAAAAGATAAGAATCTATGAGAAACCTATAAAATTAGACAGGACAACAGACAGGATTAGGCAGGAATATCTTCTCGAAGGAACCTATGATATGAGCTAGTGTATACGTGCCGGAGGAGTTTCAACATAAGCGTAGTAGAGAACAGCTGGTTTTAACCGATCGGTCATTCCCGCCAACCACATTATATCTTTAGCATCTGTTGCCTTATTTTAATATTAGGTAATGGTGCTAGTTATTACATTAAATAGGTGCTCAGAAGCAGCGGTGCCACTTGATTTACAGCCTTGGCTTCTGCGGGATCAAATAAATTTGTTTAACCCTAAAACATTACTTCTCAAATTCATTTTTTACGATCCACAAAAGAGCTACTTTATTTTGGCAGTTTATAAGACTGGGATATATTTTATTGAGTACAAGATTCTGCCCTAAGCCTAGTAAAAATATAATACAGGGTAAAAGAAAGTTCGAATGAGCCAATTCCACTATTTGGAATCAATTTCTATGGCGATCAATTAAAAAACTCAGAAAAATTTATTATCTTGAAATAATCACCCGCAAAACAGACTCCCAAGTTTCCCTAAACCAGTACTTGGCATAAACTCGGCATATTAGTTCAGGCTGTGTTCGTGTCTGTTTACGAAATTAAAAGTTTAATAACTCCTTAGACATGAGAAGTCTGCGGTAGACTGCCTAGTAAACAGCGAGCGTAATAGCAATGAGATATCTTCAGTAGGTACTATGTGTGTTGCTCACAACTCATGTAACATTGAATATTCATGTTCCTATCTATACATTTGACACGTGATGCTATTTGAAATTCATTGACTGCATCACTCACGTTTACACGACCATGATAGACGATCACAGAAAGCCTTGCAGAAAGCACATTACCACCATGACAGTTCAGTAAAGTAATTATACTCAATCGTCGCCGATCATGGTATAAGCATGCTGTTTTTTGAGTGAAAATAGTAGTAGCTACATGCTACGCCGTAGAGGCCTCTACGAGAAGCAATAACTTCGCACAACTCATATTTTCACTTGCAAAATAATCGTGAGTTGTGTAAGGAGGTATCAAACGGTATTTTTACGTGAGTAGATAATTTCGAGGTAATTTCCCGTAGTGCACATTGTCTAATTTATGTTTTATAGCAGACGAAAAATAAGTTGGAGTTGCATCTAACTAAAAAACCTTTTTAATTGCCTACAGAACTAGATAAACAAACAAATAACGTAGTTTATAATCAGGTCAAAAGTAACGTGTAAAATCAACGAGCAAGTCTAACAGTGTAATCCACAAAGCCGTGAATTCAGAACATCTAATTATCATTATGCGTGACGGCGAAACTAAACGATTATTTGATGGTTAAGGAAAACGCTCAAAGATCCTTAGTTACCGAACATTGGTTACAATGTAACAGCACTTTTGTAAAGCTTTTGAAAGACTGAAAGCTATATTATTAACGACAAATTTTTGCTGTCCTATTTTTTTTGTCTTTCACTACTTTAAAAAAAAATATTGAATTAAACTGGATGATCCATAATAAACTGACTATGTATTGAATACATTTCTATAGCAACTCGCGCTTGACCAAATAATTAACAATTACAAAACATCACATTAGGTACTTAAAGCAGTTTTCTCATCATCTTCTATGGTTTTTGATTTCCTCACACTGTTTGAGTTGAAAAAACACTCGATAGTTATATTACTTCTTTTATTGGAACAAAAGCTTTCTCAGAAAATGAAGGCGTTCCTTTCCTTGACTTAGGTTAGGGTTGCCAACTGATTTTATTAGGACGCAGTTCGTTTTGCTTTGTTGGCACTTCGGAGACTTTGGCGCGCGCTTAGCGAAGTTATAAGATGAAATTAGTGCGGATCGGCGGATATTACAAGGTCGGGGAATTAGGTCGGATTAACATGTTAATTCGTAGAGCTTGACAGAATTGCAAGTGTATGTTTAGTGTATGTTTTAAACTGTAATCAGTTCTGAAAGTCCGTAAAATGTTGCTGTAGAAGGGTATAGAATCAAAAGAAAGACGCTGTTCTTTTTTCCGTCTTTATCAACAAATCGTTGTATCTAAGTTGAAGTGCCTAATTTCCCTCCGTGTGGCATAACATAACCGTGGGACGCCCTGCTGGTACTTACAAAAATAGTTTAATGACGTAAAAGGCTTATGACGATGACGTATGTACAGATAACTTCAAATAGGTTATCACAAATCCCCACATGACCTCTGAGGTCGGATTAGGAGCAAATATGGTGACCTGCCGGACCGGCGGCGACCCTCATTCCCAAACTACTTACCTCGTTAATCACTGTCTTTGTAAACATGTGCACTACAAAGTTTCTACAACTTAGTTTTGGATACGGATTGGTCAACAAAAACGCATTTGGCTTGGTAGTGCTTATTCGGAATAACTTAACCGATTAGGTATAGTACTCGCATTAAGAACTAAATCTTCGCGCTATTGGATTCGAACCTATAGTCGAATAAGTCCCTACCGACTTGTTATTAGACCTATAATGTTGACAACATTACAATTAGCGCATATGTAGGCACGTTTCTTAAAACAGCTACTTACTAGGTACATCTTATGAACTACTCCAGTGCGTTTTTTAAATCAAGACAAGTGCTATCTTAGTTGAGAAACAACAAGATTGAATTTAAATTGAAAGCTTTGCAACAAAGGTATTGTCCACACACAAGTACAAGTACCTACATGCTCGAAGGCTTTCCACTCGTGATCGCGACTGTACCGTATCTATCGACTGCGGTCTCTAATGGATTACAGTGGGATTGCTAGAGATCTAGATTGAGGCTGGAGCAACAGATACACTATTGTTTGACTCTTGTTAATCTGCGGGGCTAAAGTTTTTCAACAATTGCATTATGATAATTAAAATTGAAAGAGAAAACCTTAGAGCATTAAGGTTCTAAGGAGAAAACACAATATGGTAACACAGGTAGGTAACTTTTCTGACTATTTCAGTTTTTTCTAAAGAAAAAAACTAAAGTGACTGTATAAAAACAAACATTTCCGGTTAATTTTTGCGGTGACGTAATTAGAAAAGAAAAACCTTTGAGAACACAATTTATTCAAGGAGATTGTTTTCAACCTCATTTGTAGAGATCATTTGAATTTTAATTAAAATAGCTAACTCATATTCTTCCGTTGATTGCACGTATTTTATGACAAATACGTGTCCCTACGTGTATCACTGTTGTACTAAGGTAACCTATTATTAATTATTATTATCACAAAGAATATTATGATTCAACTATAAGTAGGTACTTATATATATCATATTCTTTGCAATAGTAATAAGTAAGTTTTCACTTTTTAGATGACTTTTCATTAAAATGAATATTTTATCAAGCAGCTCATCCGTCGGTACTCGAAATACTCCACTACGAATCCCCCAAACCGTAATGATGCCTTTGTCTACCATAAAAGCATCGTTAAGGCTTGCAGGGTCATTGAAAAACTTAATGATGCTTTTATCTTCCTTCGTATCGTGGCTTTCTTTTATTTCAATTCGTTTTTGTCGACCAACTTTTATATAGATATATATTTACTCAAACCAATTCAAATTAGAGAATACAGTGATACAATTAATTATAATTTATTTCTTTGTTCTACCACCCGAGCTTCTTTTCTTTCTATATTCCCGAGCTACTCAGGTACAGTAGGATTTTAAAAGCACCAAATTTCTATCGCTTAGTACCTTCCTATCTCCTTTCATTGAGGCATTCTGTTATAATTTAGATTTACCTACTTACCTATTTAAAAAACGGTAGCAACACGTCTAGTTATTGGAAACACGAAACATTGAACATTGAATCGCATTACAAAAAATAATTCTCAAATCCATAATACACAACAGAAATGTCTTTTTACGAGAGCTCAAATAGACAGGTAAAAAGGTAAGCTGGGAAATAGATTAGCGTCCCTTGGGCGAGTCTGGCGACCGCAGGCGAAACCAAGTCTGTCCTCACATGGAGTAGGAAACTGAGATGAGGTATTATAGTAACATTTCTAATATGTTCAAACATGACTTCATAGTGGCATTAACTGAGCGCTTCCGTGCTTCGGAGGGCACGTTAAATTTTCGTTACGCCATGACGGAGTTTATGCGGCAAAAAACTCTGTTGCCAAATTTCTGAACGCTGCACAGGACTAACTGAAGTTGGGTAGGTGCACAGATAAAATAATATGGTAGGTGCAAGAAAGCAAAATAATGTTGCCAAATAGGTAGAGCCGTTTATTGTGCAAGATTTTTTGTAAAGTACTTACAACATTTGGTAAAATCCACTCTTAATTTTCGATACTCCAAGTTTTACTATCACGAGATAGAATTGTGCCTTTCGTACCTTTGAATTCGTTCAGAATCTCACGGTAATATTTCACTATACCAGGGAATATACCTATCTATATTGTCATGTCTATTCAAGGGTAAATCTGCGGCTTAGTCCATGTTTAGAAATGTTATTTTCCTGTTTATTCAGATAGGTATTTCTGCTCGAAATCCGTTTGGGTGAGTATTTTATTTGATTGCATTTATTGAACATTCAATTATATTCTTCTTTCTTCTTTCTGATCGTTTTTTACTATAGGGTACTTATTTATCTACTAGCCAATCTCATAATATAAGTACTTATTTTTTGGCTCATTGAAGTTTTCATTTCTATTAACGTACCTGTTTATGCTTATGTATGTAGAATATAATAATTAATTAGGTAGGTATTTCTTGAACCTCCTCTTCAGGCTGGTCTGTAGGTAAAGTTATTCTTCATCCGACTCACTAGACTCGGAGCTTTCACTATAATCTGTATCCTTGTTCTTAGACTTTATATCGAAAATATCCACTAATACTGGTTCCTTTTTGTCAACGACAATAGCAACGTAGACCCTCTCTCGAATAGCATTCATCACGGTTTGGTTCAATTTCAAATACGGTATGTCTTGCAAGTCTGGAAATAACGATTGTAACTGATGTGTTTGCAGAAAAATGGGAGACAATATAGGTATGCACCTTTAGTAATAAAATTATATATACTGTTTTCTAATCTTATATCAAATCTGGACAAGCTATCACAAGTCATTTTCAACTTGAAGATCCGAAAGAATGTCTGAACTCTCTAGAAGTCTAGATGGGTAGTTCTCAAAGTTCTTAGTTAACTCACCTGTCTTTAGCTTATCCGCCAACTCGTTAACGTAATTGATTTCAATAGAGCCCTTGCCATCTGTGAAGTCTGGCCAGGTGACGGCAACAACGCAAAATGTTATCTAAAACAATAGTTAAATATCAGTAAGGATAAATGAATACCCATCCAAACAAAAATCAATTTGCAAGAAACAGTTACGCAGGTAGGTACGTAGAAATAAAAAACTTTAATGATAATAATCTCTAAACTTACCCAAGTTATTGCTTTCATGATCACAATTTCCAAAAATTATTTATAATCATGTAGAGTAAAACCCTATTCTTGGTAAAACTGTTTAAAAAAATCCAATTATTTTATTTTCTAAAATAGCTGCGTCTATTTGAACGGAGAATGGTTTTGAAATGCAACGTTTTATGGTAAGAAAGGTTTATATATTCGCCGGGGCGCGCGGGCGTCCCAAAAACTGTATCAATAAAAATGTAGGTGACAAAATTAACTATGTATTATAAGTAGGTATGTTTGCTTTTGATGTCAAATATTTTTGTAAGACTAAAATAGGTATTACATATATTGATACTTATGTTACGAAATGCTCTTTTCTAATTAGAAAGGACGCTACACTAAATTAAAAAATAATGTAAATAGACGATACATACATATTGGTTAAAATAACTTATGGCTAGTTTGATTTATTTTAAAAGTTAAAATACCTACCTATTAAAAATTTTGGTAAGTAGTTCAACTGCAATTTCATTGTTTGCTTTCAACAATCAACTTGTGCTTTTTGTGATTCGATAAAAATTATGAACTGAACAGGAAACAAATAAAATGTATCGACTGGTTAGGTAGGTACTGAATTAACTACCTGTGTTACTAGAACGCTCTTCAAAAGCTGAAAGCTTTTTGTGTTGATTTCCTAATGATAACGAAAACCTTGGTGGCATGCGAGATGTTGGTTGGCCCTGAGTCCCTGACAAGACCCAGATGATTTCTTAGCGAGACAAAATATTTCACTTTGATTATGTAGGGAAGTAGGTACTTTCTTATTTATTTTGTTCCATGTCAGTTTTGAGGAAAGTAGGTGGATACCAACCTATTTGTATATTCGAAGAGCAAATAGTTTCTGATACCCACAATGAATAATAAGTACCTAACATTATACCTACCTATCTACATGCCACCACCACTAAGTGGTAAAGTGCATGTGGTATGAATATTGAGTGTTTTTTATTAATCATATCAAACTCGGCATTTGTAAAATTAGAGTCCTATTTTAAGTTCTAACCTAGTTATTCAACTGTTTATAAAGTTAAACAGCTGTGTTAACTTAAATTCTTAAGTTAACACAGCTGTGTTAGTTCTTAAGTTACCTGATTATTTAAATCATCAAGCTCAGCTGTTTAAATCTAGAGTCATGCCAACTACTTTTTAATTTCTAAAAAAAATTGATATAAGTACCTACTCGTAGGTACCTTCCTACTTAGATACATAACATTTTACATACCTGACCGACACATTATACTGCATGAAGGTACCTAACCTACTTGCACATTGAAATAAAACGCAAAAATAGTATTAAAAAGCTGCGCTTAATAAGCTCGGTAGTAGGTATGCGCCTCACAAAGAGTGGCACAAATCGATCGAGCAACAGGTCTGCCGGGCCCCGGCCTTGCGAGTGCTGGGATAGAGCTGGGGCCAAATGTAGGTCCCTGACTCACTCCGAAATATATTTCAACATTTGAGTTGACTAGGTAGGTAGGTATACTTAAACGAAATAGACCGATTGCTCTTCTCCTACAGAAAATTTTAGTGGACGGTTTGCTAAGTTGGCCATAATGCGAACAAATGTATTTGAAGAGTGGTTGCAGTTTAAAATTCATTGCAGAAATAACCTCCAAACTGGATCGGTAAATAAAGAATAACTTCAAGGTGGACTTCCATTGGTGTACGGCAGCGCCCCGTGGTTTCACTTGCATAAGTCCCGTTCCCGCGGGAATATCGGGATAAAAGTAGACTATTTCAAACTCCATATCACCACTAAAAAAATCACGTCAATTCGTCGCTCCGTTTTTCCCTTAAAGACGGATAGACAGACACACACTTTCCCATTTGTAATATTAAGTATGGATTTTTTAGGAAATGACCCAACTAATAGTTAGGTACCTACCTAATAAGTTAATCATGAACAGAACCTAGGTAGGCACCTACCTAATAACTCCAATATTGGTCCCTTGGGCAATGCAAAAAGTGGGCATGTGCGTAGATATTTTATTTTTGTTATTATTTAACCTTTTTGAACCGTTTGCTCCAGGGCTAGTACCTATTTGACTAGAGTTTCTTATAGGTCTAGTTTGAACTCAGAATCTCCTTATTTTTCCGTCCAACTCTAATAGGCAGGCTCTCCACACTTATCTGCAAATGATCCCGCTGCAACTTCGATGAAGCTTTGAAACGTGCAACACTAAGTTGAGATTGAATATTATTCGTTTCATTGAATTTTATAGGAAATATGCGTTCAATTTTATGAAGCTATGTAGGTATGTAGGTATTATTCCATGAAGTTTATCTTTTTTCTCACAATTAATATTTGAAAAGGTTAAAATTATTTAAAAATATTAAGTTAGAGCCACTGAAATAGGTACCTTATTAGGCTTCATGTTGAGTTTAATTCGTAAAAAGTATCTAGGTACCTAGTAGCTAAATTTAATAGTATACTTAATCAAATTTTAGTAGGTACTATAGGTACCTAGGTATTAAACAAACATAGTTACCTACCTAATATTATCAACACGATAAAGTAGGTAAGTCTATCTGCTGGTGCTGCCTAAGTAGGTACATTTATTTACAGCGGCTATCACTAATAAATAGTAAACAAGGTTTCCAACAGCTACCTCGTTTTGGGAACAAAAACCTAATAACCCATACAAAGTAGCGTCATCCATCCTCGTAGACGTCCATTTATTCCCAAGACACCGATCCACGTGTTTTCGTTTTTCGCAAACTCCATGCCTCGTTAGGGCTGCTGCTTTTCCCTGGATTTTAACAGATCATTTTTGAGAAAATATTTTCTAAGAGAAATAAAATAGAATTTAAAGTAGGTAAGTACCTAGGTAGGTAGATTAATTAGATGCAGCATTTGGCAGCCAAAATAATACACTACTTTTTTACAAAACTCCATGCCTACCTACCTACCTACCTACTCATTTATTATGAGTGAAACAATATTGACATAAGTAAGTATAAGAACCTACTTATTTTTGGAATGGTATCTTTATCTTTATCTTATCTTATCTTATACACTGTCCTGTCACAACATTAATTGTCCCGCGGCGGGAATCAAACTCACAACCTTCTCGTCTCAGGCGAACCTTAAACCACTGCCGCCACAGAACACTATTTATGTGCTCCCACACAAATCCGCGATGCGACGCGATGCGAGCTCGCATCGCAGAAATTCGCATCGCAAGTTTCTGCGATGCGACGCGATGCGACGTCGCGCGAATTTGTGCGACAAGCCGTTTAGTAGGGCGATGTAGGAATGTGCGATGCGAAGCAGATCGCAAATTCTTGCGATGCCATCGTGCGAATTCGCGCGATATCGCAGATTTTGACAATGCGACGCGACGTCGCGGTTTTGTGTGGGAGCCCTATATTATTACTCCTAGCGGCCTGACTGCCGCCCCACAGAAGTCCTCAACTTTTGCCATCTATTGGTGAGTAGATATACTAAATTAATGTGGTTATTGAAGCTAGGTGGCGCTACCATGATGTAAGTAAAATTAAATGATTAAAAATCTCATTGCATAAAATTTACATAGTATTGGAAGCATATCGTAGTACCTAGTATAAATTTTGTCAAAGGTTTGCAGAAGATTATTGAAAAATGAACAATTTATAAAAAATAAAAAAGGAGTTAACAAAAAGGCCTCTCAGTTAATTTGAGATCAGTTTATTGAAGAAAATTAATAAGAATTAAAAAAATTGTGTTAAAAAGTAGGTTTGTGTGAGCAAGTTGTTTGACTAAATGGTTCCTTCAATCTTATCACTGAATGTTTCATTATCCTTTTTAGGCATATTTCATGTATCTCACAAATCAGCAAATTGTTAAGCCTCACTTTAAAAAAAATACACATAAAACATCATTTTAGATACACATAAAACTAGGGCTTCAGCTTGATAATGTAGAAAACTTGCTAACAAAATCAAACAAAATAATAGTAAGTTTAAAGACTACACTCTATCAGCGGCTCCGGAAATCACTACAACATGGTGCAGTATTCACTTTATTACAGCGAGTAGGCAGTACAATATCTTCTTTGAACTCTACAGAAATTATATCTGATGTTCTCATCAGAGCTGTGTTCATGTTTTGTCCAGTTGGTGTCTGCAGACCTTTCACCAGTATCTCGGCTCCATCAGTTTTCCATGCTTTGAAATTACACTTTAGTTTAGTTTGTTCGAATGTTGTTATCTGACAAGGCTCACCTAGAACAATGACGCGAATTTGGTAGGTATGTAGGTACAACAATAAAATAAGTATGTTTGGTTCGCCCGTGATTGTTGGTCTGATGAAGGTAAGGTTATAACTATCATCAAAGATGAGAATGAGATAAATGAAAATAGCATGGAAACAGCTTATCAACAGCTTTACTAGTGATTATAAGTTGCAGGTGGTGGTTAAAATAAACTTTTTGGATTGTAGATGGCTTTATAAACAGATTGGGCAAGTTGGTATGAGAACGATTCATATCATTATATTGTCTAATCATCTCTCTAATCATCAAGTATGTCATTTTCTAGGAGATTTTCATTGAAAAAGCCGGCTTACTGCAAGTACAAACTTACCAGTCAATTCACACAGAGCGTAAAGAAAATTTGCTCGCAACTCTGCTTGAGCTCTTTGTTGAGGTGTTACGATAAACATTGTTGTTGGAAGATTATAATCACTCAAGGGATTGAAATTTTAATGCTATAACTGACTGAGCAAAACAATAGTAACTACTTATTTATATTTTGTTTCGTTAGTTGGTTTATTTTGGTTTGGTTGAGTTGGTTGCGCTCGCTTCGCTTGACTGACTCGTCGCTGTCACTTGTGACTTGACATATCAAGAGTTTGACAATAACAATAACCGAAAAATCCGACTTTGACTGACTGACTCGACTTTTTTTAGGCTTCGCCACGGCTTCGCACTGTTTGTTTTGTTTTATGCCTGGATGTCGATTCTCGATGACTTTCAAACCATGACGCGGTAAGAAATTGCACGTTTTATATAGCTTTTGTTTTTTTTCGCATTATTAAAAAAAACACGCCGTGTCATGCCAAGTCAAGACACAATTTTATTTAGAAAATAAGGCGGCTGGTTCAGTAGGATATCTAAATTTTCTACAAAGTATATGAAAGTGGTTGGTACTTACCCAAAATATGGAATTTTGAGTTGAATTGCCCCTATGGGCATGGCATGGCAGGTTCAACACATCTCAATTAGCACTTTGTTCAAATTACCTAGCTTAAAAAGTTTTCTTTGTTAAACCTTGTTTTTTTTTGTTCTGTTGCTCAAACAAACAAGGGCAGCTATTTTTCGTCATAATTCAAGAGCTAAGTTTGCAGTTTAAAGAATTTAGAGAATACAGTCGTGTTAAGTGGCTTCTAGGTACTTATACCTATTTATTATGAAGATCGAACGGTGACAAATTATTGTGGGAATAGGTAGGTACCTACCCGTCCCTTCTATTCTATTCTATGAGAGATGAAGGACTCTTGACGGCCAAAAACTTCCGTCAGCGAAGTTGGCCACTTGATAAACGATCTTACTTACTATGTACTTTCTTTTTAACTGTAAAAGATGGGCTTGATTATCTAAACTTTCTCTGGTTAGAGACGCCCGTATACTGACACCCTAATTTAAGCAAGTTGGTGCCTTAATTTGACATTTGTCCATACAAATCTGTCAAAAAATAACTTCCTTAACTGTTGCGGCCTTAAATATTTAATTAAGTTATCGTTTGAGTATTCGGGCAGGCCGACCCACCCCCCGAGACACCGAAGTAAGTAAGAGTTAAGGAGGGAGTCTTAGGAATTACAATGAAAAGAAAACAAAAATTATGTGCATTTTTTTTATTTCATTAAAGAAACCCTAACTCACAGTTCATTAACACGTGACATAACATCGTTAATAGAAGAAAATTATAAATACCTGAATATTCCTCAGTGGAAACTGGTATACAGAAAAAACAGTGACCTCCCTAAGGTTCATTTTGCAGCTACACGTTAATACATTTATCTAGAAATATAACTAGTCCATTGGCGAACATGCAACTTCGTTATTTAATATTTAATTCTAGCACAGAAGTAAGAATAAACGTGACTATTCTATGTCATTCATTAGTCACCTTGAGACCGATGGAGCGATGTTCTTTGAGATTTCTGTTTGCCGCCGTTCGGCTCTTCAGCCTTGTAGTTTGTGCCTGAATTTTGAAAAGTACCTCATTTTCCTCGGCGACTCTCTGCGACTGGCTTCGTCTACGGTCCAACTGAAAAGTCCATCGAGTATGCTAGTAGTGGGCTCTTCATTAGTGAGTGAAATCAGTTGCTAGGATTAATTTATTAAATAAAATAACAAGAAATTGGATGTAAAATAATCACTAGCAAACAGATTCCGTTACTGTGTAGGGGTAGTGGTTAATTTGGTTGCAGCATCAAGTTTTGTCAGAATAAAAAACGAAAAGTATGTACAGATAAAAAATAAACTTTAAAATGCAGTAATAAAACTTGTTGCCACACATTGAGTTTGGGTACCTGGAAATATACAGTAGATGGTGTCATTAGCGCACAGCGTGTGCTCCATACTCCGTATCGCGACATCATCGGTATCAATCAGAATGTACGATCATGGAATTTAAGGGTTGATATTCGAAATTTCAGTCATTATTTTATCAATATTTGGCAAATTTTAAAATTTGATAATTACAACCAAACGAGACGCTTGTACAGCAAAAGTGTTTGAATTGAGCCCTAGTTCACGAACGCCCTAACAAATACCTGGCATTTTCAATCGGCACCAGTGCTCACGAAGACGAAACATACATGTTTAGAAATACCTCAAAACAACGCCGAAGACAACAGCTCCTTGGGAATCCCATGAATATCGAAAGGCGAGTGTATGCCTCCTCTCGGCAACTATTCAAAATACCAATCAAATACCTGCCAGATCCGTCGGCGTGACGTATCTACCGAATCGATAATGGGTCAACATTACGCCCCATTTTTGCCATATAACGAAGTTATATTTTGGAATTCTACATTATGCTGTAAAACAACAGTGTTCATTTTATTACTTGTATTTTTTACATTTTTGGATAGGGCTGTTGGATAGCGAGGAGTGTTATAAAATGGCGTGAACGTTTGGAAGGATTTTGGTTAGGAGTAGATGTGAGGTTAGTCGAGGGATGGGAGTGTACGAAAGAAGAGGGTAGCTTACTTACCGGTTTCAGGCGCTTTTGTGATACCTCAGTCATTGTATGCTAGCGACGGTCGCGGGAACGCCGACGAGACCGCTCGTGAGGGGACCCTGGAGAACAAAGTATTTTTTGATCAATTCAAATGAAAGTATACATTGGAAAATAATTACGCAAATACGATACATATGATCAGCAACAAAATATTCCATTTGTTTGTTGTGGCAAAGTGCTAATAGTATTTCTTTTTGAGCCTGGTGGTGTGTCATGATAATTATGATAATAATCAGCTTAGTTATTTTGTCCCCTTTTAAATAAAACTTACGGTGTCTATCCTTGCGATGTTTACGATCGCGGTCTCGCTCGCGATCCCTGTCGCGGTCTCGCTCGCGCTCGCGATCCTTGTCCCGGCTCTTCTCGTCGCGGCTCGATCTGCAATAATACAACATACTGGTAACTAACTAGCTATTATTTTAAACTACCGCCACTACACCACATTTTTAATCATTAGTATAGATTTGAGTGCGCATGACATCCTTCCAAATCACACAAAAAATAAAGTTCATAATTATCTTGTCACATTCGACGGTGGCTCGGCAAAAATATTGAGACGATTGGAAGATGATTTGGACGTAAAACGAAATAGATAAAAATAAACAACGACACATTACAAACACTCACCTGTGACGATCCTTTTCCTTACTATCCTTCTCCTTGCCATCTTTCTCCTTATCATTTTTTTCCTTATCATTGTTCTTATCATTCTTATCTTTGTCTCTATCCCCCCTGTCGCTGCGGTCCCTATCTCTCTCTCTGTCTCGCTCCATACGCTCTCTGTCGCGCCTGTCGGAGCCGAGGCCGCCGCCCGCGCGAGTGCGTTCTTTCTCCCTCTCCTCGCGTCGCTTCTTCTCTTTCTCCTGTTGTTCTTTCTCACGGGCCTCGTTCATTTCTTCGTAGGCTTGGCGGAGCTTGAAGTAGCTGAAAGTGTAAGTTTGAATGAGCTGTTTGTACTCAATAATCTGGCTTTAGTTGATTTAATTATGCATGATTGAACATTTACTTACTGTGAGAACATAATACATTTGAAACATTGAATATTTTGAACATTTGAAAAAGAAACATGTAAAGTATAACATTTTTTACTGCCTTAGACAAAAATTTTCAATGAAGTATAAAAACACAAAAAGGCAGTAAATTATTATTTATTATTTATTTAGTCTATGGAAGATAATTGACAACAGACAACCTAGTTACATACATCCCTGATATTCCTGTTAAACGTGTTTTGAGGCCCAATAATTCGATTTGAGCCAATCACAGATTCCGGTTATAATCTTACCATGTATTTATCATATTAGTGAAGACTTGTAATTAGCTCCTTGCTTCAAAATGAGTATTTCTTATCTACTCTATCTATAATGTATGTTTAGCTGTAAGTTTTCCTCAAATAAATAAATAATGTCTTACCCAACATGTTGTTTCCCAGACAAGTGGTCATCAATACGTTGCTGGGCGTCCCCCACGATGAGGAACGCGCCGCAGACCGGACACACCTCCATCTGCTTCTCCTGGGCAGCTGCCAGCTCCGCTGTTATCGACCAGTGGCTGGAGATAACATTATTATTTATTATTATTTAAAGCCTGTTGTGTCCCACTGCAGGGCAAAGGCTACCTTCTCTGAAAGAGAAAAGAGAGAGAGAGAAGGGAGATAACATAACAACACTTATTGATACGGATTACAAAGTGTACCAAACAAAAATAATAGATTTTGTCTCTGATCTTTGTCAAATGCCTGATGGACGTAAGAGTAAGTTCGCGAAATTGTGTCTCGACGACCTTTTTCGCCGCTATGTCGTCTACTCAAAGTAAGCGTACTTATTCGAAAAACTTTCAGGCCTTTTTAGATCTTTTCAGGCTTTTACATACAACTTTTTTACACACAACTGTAGGTATTTATTTACCCGATTATAAAAAGAGAAGAATGAAGCATAATGAGTCAAAGAAAACACAGAACTAAGCTAGAAGTAGTAGAAAGACACTATACCTGTTCTCTTGCTGTTTCAACAGCTGATCTTTCTCTTCCTTCAGGCGGTCACAGAGCTTCATCAGACCTTGTGCTTGTTCCACGTCACCCCTTGTACCTGCTTCTTCCGCCTCTTGTACCAAGGCCTTCACTTTCTCAGACAAGAGTGTTACCTGATAGAAATACCAAAGTTATTGAACACCTGTTTAAACTTTGAAATACGGACCAGTGAGAGAGAATTATATTTAGAAAGAATCTGTATATTAATTTATATTCTTTGTGATAGGACTTACTCAATGACAAACATAAACAAACCCTGAAGGCTAATTTAGGAGATATTTTTTCACGTTGGGTGCCCAGGACGTACTAGGTCTAGTACCTGCTGTGCGGCCAGTGGCCACGGTCGCCTCCAAAGGAGACAGCCTTGACTTGAATGTGTTATACACTAACATGGTGTGACTGTGTATAACAATTAAGAGTCCGTGCTTTTAGCTAAATTGCAAATCTAGACTATGGGGTTACAATTTCAGGTTATACCTGTTCCTGGTTCTTCTCCGTTTGAGCAGCGGTCATTGGAGGTCCCTCTGGTTTTGAATTCATCAATTCTAGTCTTTGCTTCCCCTTTTGTATTTTCCCTAGAAACAAGATGTTATTTACAAATAACATGTAGTCTGAATTGGTATAAATTCTTTTTGTCGACTTTGCATTAAAGTTATTGCAATTTAGTATGTATAATTATATATTTCATGTATAACTAAAAGTATATCAAATGCCTAGATTCACTTACTTTCAACATCATTGATCATGTGCCGACAAAACCGTAGAAACTCTTCAACATACTGAGACTTTTTGTATGAAGTATCTGCTTTTTCAAACAAATCCTTGACCTCATCATCGTGGACTTTAGGGCAAACTCCAAGATCAGCTCTTGTGTTCACAAACAAGTCATGAGGGCAGAATTTCACCATGTAGTATTTGCAGTACTGAAACAATTGAATAAATTATAATAAAATAGGCTAGGTACTTACTTACGAGCTTGATTTAGATGTCAAAATGGCAGCAACGAATGAAAATCAGCAGGCATCGTAATCTCAGGAACGACGCTACAATGTAAGGTTATTCCTGTTCCATGTAAAATATTGATTTTTGTATTTTACTCCCAAATATTATTATATTGGATAGATACCTCAGGATCCTCCCAGTTCGGTTTCCTAATCTTTTCGTTGGGATTCGTATTGCGATGTCTTCCCATCAGCTCGTCAAGTAGCTGGGCAGCAGCTAAGACCGCCATCGTAGTGTTTAACACTTAGCAGCTATTAAAAATGTATAAAGGCGAATAGCATCAGAATTTTAATAGTATTTTTTCGCGAGAAAATATAGAATCGAAGGGATTCTGAAGAATTTTATTTGATTTCAAGAAATAAACACGATACGGTCGTCGTCCATCGCCCGCCCGTACCGTACCGAAATCAAGAATGAATGAATGAAGGAACGAACGAATGATGACAAAAACCGTGGAGTGGGAAAAAGGCGTAGAGTAGACCGCTGTCTACGGAAAAAGGAATGAGTGACCGAAAATCAAGGAACTTTCGTAGGTTCCTTGCCGAAAATTTTATATAAACTAGATGAATGAATGAAACGAATGAGTAAAATTTGTCAACGTCACGTCAGTCAACTTCAAAATCATCCATCAACACAGTCAGCTGATTGTTAAACACTGCACGCACAGCACAGCTTGAGTGAGAGCTTAGCCATTGATATTTTAATTGATAGTGGTGGGTGATCCCTATGTATTTATTTTGTTTTCTTGATATAATGCTTAGTTTTTACTTAATAATTCAATAGTCTAAACCTGTGGTCTAAACATTCCAACTAGCTAATCTACATTTTTAATTAACGCCATGGGAGGTTTGTTTGGTAAACATAAAAAGCCAGTGAGTCGAGTCACAGAACAAGATAAAGCCGTCCTACAATTAAAACAACAAAGAGATAAATTGAAACAATATCAGAAAAAGATAGAATTGAATTTGGAGAGAGACCGGCAGCTAGCGAAGAAACTTTTAGGTGAAGGAAAACGTGATAGAGCGAAACTACTTCTGAAGAAGAAAAAGTATCAGGAGAATCTATTACAGAGCACAGATACGCAGTTGGAAAGACTCGAGCAGCTTACACACGATCTTGAATTTGCGCAGGTTGAAGTACAGGTTGGTACTCACTCCGTCACAAATTCTCGCATATTTTGCTTAGTTTTATTGTTATCAAGAAAATATTATTGTGAAGCCAGCCAAAGTACTTACCTATCCTATGCATCAGCTTTTATGAAATATGGTTAAACCATCCTCTCGACTTAGCTGGTTGAAGTTCGTAACTACAACTGGCTAATTTGAGAGGATGGTTTAGGTGCTGGACAAGCCTATTTCATCTCAACAATGTCTTGTTAAGTGAGCAAAGGTTGCCGCTGGATAAATCATCTAGTAAAGATGTAAAAGCCTGAGTTGACAAACATTTGAATTTCCCTATATTTTCAGGTAATAAATGGCTTGAAGACAGGAAATGATGCACTCAAGAAAGTTCATGATATCCTCAGCATAGATGAAATAGAGAAGATATTGGATGAGACAAGAGAGGGTATTGAGAAGCAGCAGGAGATAGACGAACTTATTTCCGGCCAATTGACTGAGGAAGACAATGAGGCAGTTGAAGCAGAACTCGAAGCCATCCTAGATGTGGAGGATCAACTTCCAGATGTGCCCGCGGTCAAGTTGCCTGAAGTTCCAGATGAAAAAGTCTCGGAAAAACCACAAAAAGTCAAAAGTCCCACCAAAGTTGCTGTTGAAGCTTGAGATGTAACAGAGATAATGTAAATACATAAAGATTAAGCAAATCATATTATATTTTCTAATCACAAAAACTTCGGTGTTTTTTCTATGAAAAGTTGATTTGTGACATCTATGAATTTAACTAAAAACTGCAGCTCAGCATGTAATAATACATGTAGGTATGTACCATTACCTTGTCTTGATCATAACATTGGATCTGATCCACAGTGATTAATAACAATATTAACTTTATTCTTGGTAGTTTCGTAGGTTCTTTGTAGGTAGTTTCATTTCTTGAGATTTCAGGTCTAAATGTAGATGAGCTTGCAGTGCTTGATGTGATGAGAGTGACTAGCAAGTCTTTATAAGGTTTTAAAAATGGTTTATTGAGATGAATCATTCTTCTATCTATTGGCATGTGGTATCTTTCCTGATCTTTCCCTTTTTCTTCTTTGATGATTTTCTAATATTAAGGTTTCAGATAAAGAACAACATGATTTAAGATTTCTTCATATTTTTAATCTCATATCAAATTATTGAACATAAGTTAGGGTTTAGAAGCTATTGTTTTTAACAGTTTCAATTTGCTATAAAATATAAAATACCTTGAAACCATTATTATTTATCTATACTTCATTTCTTGAAGCGAGCTAATAGGAAGATAAAATAAACTCATGTGATTGGTTGTTAAAAATAATTATTTATCTCGATTGTCAAATCAATTGTCAATTGTCAAATCTAGCCAATACGAGAATAAACAATTATTTTCAACGACCAATCATGTGCGTTTATTTTCTTCCTATTAGCTCGTTTCAAGAAATGAAGTATACATGATTTAATGCACCATAATGCAGTGTCAGCTGTTCTGTGAAAGACACTACAAGCAAGTTGACATTACATTGTTGAATGATATTTCACAGATCACAGACACCATTACAAGTATGTTTAATTGGTGTAAAAATTAAAAATCTTACGATTCTGAATCGTTCTAAGATATATACCGGCAGTTAATACTACTTAAAAATAAGCAAGTAACAGCTATTTAATTATAACTACTATTTACAATCATTACAAGAGCCAAACGTTCATAGGTTCAATGAAAGTAAAATGATCTTTTAATATAGCAGAATAAGAGCTTTTCAAGTCCTGTGTATAGTAAATTAGATGGATCCTGGGTTTCTGTATTCTGTGGTTGTACAAAGGCAAGTGATAAACCTTTCATGCAGCTGTTTTTTTGTGAGGTCTAAACAATTATGACTATTTAGGTAGCTAAATGGCTTCTATGCCAAGAATTTGTAGCCACTCTGGAAAGGTTGAAAAATTGAGTTTTTATCACAGGCTATTGAAAACCCAAGGTAAGTAATTATAACATCACTGCCAGCCTTTGTCATTAGTTTATAGGCATTGGGAATCTTTTAAGTAAAATGAAAGTTAGATGTTGAGTACAACATTAGACTTTAATGTACTTAAATGGACACAAAATATAATGGCAAAGAAACAACTAGAAAAAAACGTACCTATTAGAGATAAAATTAAATATTTGGGGTGACTAATATTATTTTTCTATGTTAAATTTTAAAATAAAAAGTATGATTTTAAAAAATCATCACTTGAATAAGGAACCCCTCAAGTCAACTTCAGACCATAGTGGAAAATGAAGTTAGATAGTAAAGAAATCACATCTAACAGATGTTAGCAAAAAAGCAATACAGTTGGTAACGTTATTGAGTGTATATGTATGACCACAGTCTATTTTCAGCAGTTACAAAATTTTTGAGTTTGACTGTCATTGGCCGAATAATTTGAAATGGTCCCAATTTTTTATATAAATTATATAAGAATAATTATTACGTGATATATTCATGATTGAGTTAATATTTATTATCATAAATTAAAATTTTAGTAAAATTAAAAACTTCTAATGCCATTACTTTTGTCCAGTAAATTTGGAATTCAAATAAAACTTACAAATTAAATTATCTGTTTATGTTGGCTGTCGTAAGAAAAGATCAAATAGAAAAACCAGTGCTTTAGAACAATAAGTTAGGAATGTAAATTAAAAAGCCAATACATAAAGAAAACAAATAAATAGTATAAAACAAAAGCAAAGCACGCTATGACTGGTCACGAAATATTGTACCATAGATACTAAATAAATTATGACAAAAAATAATAATATTTGAATCTGATTTTCTCAATGTCTTAAAATATCTTGTTCAACAATAGGCATGCATTCTATAACAGGTGACTATTATAAGAGGCAGTGTTTTTTTTGGGAATTGACCACAATCCAGTTTGGGTTATTTTTTTAACAGTACCTAATAGTTTAGGCAACTGTGCACCACCTCCACAGACGAGTACCTATATCTCGACGGGAATCACAACGGTAAGACGATTATAACTAGGCTTAATGCTCATCAATGTCACTTTTATCACCGCGATTGAATCGCCGGTACTACATTTTAACTGATGTGACTTCGTCGGAACCACACAATCTGTCAATTGAATACTGTTATCTCACTTGCTGGTAAAGCCAGACTTGAACTGCATGTTTCATTAAAAATACTATTATGTTTTCATTATTATGGCATTCATTTCTTAACCCACAATATGGATTTGATATATAAGTAACATTTCTCATAACTCACGCCAAAAAACGTAACATTATTTTAATTCAGGCTAGTAACTAGAAATTTATATTAAACGCGTTTTTACAAAGAATGTTTATTTTGTTTTTGGCGTGAGGTACAATGAAATCTAATGGCACTTGAAAATATGTTTTTATCCATGGAATTCAAGTTGACTTATTGGTAAGAACTAAAATATAAAAAAACTTAAATAATAAACCTTGATTTGAAACAAAAAGTGTGATAAAGTTTAAAACTATTCATTAAATATCTAAATGTACATTTAATATTTACAAATATAAACATTTTTTATAGAAAACATGATGGTTTCATAACAAGATTACCACCCGGTTACTATTTACATTAACAGAAATGACATGTAACTGTGGCATGTGTGATGCTAATTGCAATGAATTTAATTTCTCTTATGCTCAGGATACACGACGACACTGACACTCGACACAAATGTCGACACTAGTGTCGATTGCAAACAAAATTGATTTGCAACTAAGTGTCGCGGCGGTGACACACGCAGACAGTCGATGTATACACTGAGTGTCTTAGTGTCTGGTGTCGTCGTGTATCCTGAGCATTACATCGCAGTGGAATTGATTTGATTGGACACTAGCTGAATTGACTAACTAGCGTAGTTAATTACATTTACTTTATTTTTAACTTCAGCTTCTGCCAATCAAAAACTCCATTACTTCACTCCATTCACAGGTTGATTACCAATAATTTGTGCTTATAATTCATTGGCAAATAATAAACATAATATCACCACTTTTATCATGTCTTCCACTCACAAATTCACTAGTTCACATAACGTCAGCGTTCTGAATGAGCGTTGGTCAGCTTGCGAATGAGCCGTCGCCGCTCGTTTCTGTATGCTAGTAGTTGACAGTGACAGGGTGATGGGAGATTGTGGTGCCGGCGTGATGCTGAGTGGACACTGTGTGCGTGAATGTGCCTGTCACACCGGCGCCGTTCGGACTAGAGGAAGGCACCCGGACTTGCTAAAAGAATAAGAATAGAAAATGAGACAGACATTAAAAATTATAACTATTGGTTAGTCTCTAACCGCCTGACACTTCGCGTCTTGGTTCGCAGCGGAACGGGCGCGTTTCGTGACGTCAACAGTTCACACTCACAGATGACAATATTGTTTGTATTTCTTTATCGAAAAAAAATTACAAAAATAGGAATGCGGCGCGGCAAGCGCGAGAATGAAGCGAGGAATATGCGAATGCATGTGAAAATACAACTCCTGTGTCGCAGATTGTTCACGTCTTTGCGCGCGATCCGCGTGTGAAGATAGCCTATCTTCACACGCGGATCGCGCGCAATAAGCTAGTAACTGAGGCCCTACTTGGAAGAAACCAAGAACATAACGCTCAACCCGAATATATCAAGAAATTTCGTGTTAGTTTATTTCAAGTAGGCTAAACTCTGATCTAAAATAATTATAACGTAATATTTGCTTTAAGTTTATTAAATTATAATGAACACTCACATTGTGTTCAGTAACTGGTCAGTAGCTGGATTTAGGAGTCTGACAGAAAAAGGAATATTATAGTGTTAACTAGCGGAAAGTTCATATTGGTCTAGTAAACTTACTATATCATTGCCATAAGAGTAACAAGAAAAAAACATTCTGAAAGCCCTTATTAAATTAAGAAATCTATATGAATTATGTATAACAAAAATCGTCTTTAGTAGCGATTATACCACAATCCTAGCTGATATTACTCATTCTAACGCACTTGGGTCATCAGACTAGACATTTTTCAATCTGTTTTTTAGATAATGAAAGTTTACTTACTTGACTGCTTATTTGCATCACATTGTTTTGAGTTTGTGTCACAATGTGGTTTGTTGAATCATTGAGTGCTGGCTGTACCACAACATTGTTTTCAGATGAACCATTTTCCACTGAAGATCTGGCAAAAAAATATTCATATTTGAACACATGTAATATCCCTAAATAACTTCATTCCTAATAATAATATTATAAATGCGAAAGTAAATTTACTAGAAACTTTACGTTTGCCTTTTACACTTGAGCTATCAATAATTCAACCCTTTCATGCCTAAACCGACCGAGTTTTGATAAAGTTTGGCACAGAGATAACAAGTCTTTGGCAAAGAACAGTCATACTACATTTTGTTCTGGTCCCACGCGTGGGCGGCCGAGCAGATGGTGAAAGAATATGTTGTAATAGATAGTTTTTTGGGAAAGAGGCGTGATTATATGTGTGTAGTTTTACCTTTGCTCCGGCCGTTCGACGTTTTCAATCTCAACCTTGATGCATTTGTTTGTGCAGTCAGTGGTAACTGTCACGCATTCTTCAGTTTCGGTTCGGTTCTCAGCCGGGGCCTCCTCGCCTGCGTCGGTGTGTATCCGCCGGTGGGTTAGTAAATGCCCTGTGATATATTCATGTTATAGAATTGTTTTCTAACAACTTCAGAAAAAGAGAGGCTTTTGTCTCAATGGAATAATGAAAATATATACTCCAGCAGGGCTACTGCGTAACTTGTCGCGAAATCAAAGTCAATAGGCGCGTCCACACCGACCGAGCAGCCTCGCGAGGCAATTGCCGCGCGAAGCAGCTCGGTCGGTGTGGACGTGCTGCCGCGGCCGAGCGTCCGAGCGCCCGAGCCATTCGGTGTCGGTTTTTTGTTTTGCTCAAAGGCGCCTCATAATTTTCACGCGCGGCAAATGCCTCGCGAGGCTGCTCGCTCGGTGTGGACCCGCCTAATCGCTATCATGACTACTGTCAAATCCGACAGATTATTTCGCGACAAATTAGTTAATAGCCCGGCAATTAGTCCCATCAAAAAATTGAGAATTTGATGAGGATTTTCAGAGTTATACTTCGAGAGTTACGAAATTGACGTCAGTTTTTATATTTTTTTTTAAATAAGCTACTATTGTATTCTAAACCCTCCTTACATAATATTGTGACATATTTTTGCCTACCTTTACACATAAAGTCCTTGGAACAAATATCGCATCGGAACGGTCTCGGGCCGGATCCGGACTTGTTGTGCGATCTCTCGTGGAACATGAGGTTGCCCTTCAACGGGAATGATTTGCCGCATTCACCGCAACTGAACGGCCGCTCACCGCAACTGTGATACCTGTGAAAAGTAGATAGATAGATAGATAAAAGCTTTATTGACACATTACAGCACAGAGTAAAAAAGAAATAAGAAAAAAAAAGAAAAAAAAACGAAAAACAAACAAATAGGTAGGTACATAAAGTAGACGCAGATACATAGAATTAGCCAGGTGCCGACACATCTGTGCTGCGGTGAGCCAAAAGGAACCAGTCTCAGCTTATTGTTTGGAAATGAAATAATGAAGTAGACGGGTTTAAATTGAGTCACCAGTTCCCCGCTCGCGACACAGAGTACCGGTGCCGGTGTGAGAGTTTTCTTTCTCTTGAGTGCTTAATTTTTTATTTCTTTTCACTGATGAAACTTTATGATACACCATGACTATATAACTATGCGTACTCACCTCATATGTGTTTGTAGATGTTCTTTCCTTGTGAAAGGTTTCTGGCAGACCTTGCACGTATGTGCCGCGTCTCCCGTATGTTGTTTCATATGGTTTGTGAGATGTTCCTTACGCGTAAATGTTTTCTGGCAGAACTCACAGCGGTGTGGCGACTCACCCGTGTGTATTCTGAGAAAAGAAAAACAGGTGTTAGACTTTTTGAAATTAGATGTTTGTTTTACAAAGCAATTTTGTGGTTGAAGGCACTAAGGCTTGGTGCTTAGCAATCACTTTCTCTGTAAACACAGATCTCTGAAGACAAAAATAAAAATGGTTCCAGTGAGTTTAATAATAATGTAGCCTGATGACTAACCTAATAAGCGGAATTATAAAATACGAAGAAGATAATATTGAAAGTAATACAAAGTAGGTATTAAACCAGTAAAAAAACACCAAAACACACTGAAAAAAAAAAAAAAATATTCGGAACAACGCTTTTCAATACATTCAACCAAAACTTTTAACCTTTCGTAATACTCTGACGATAAAGAGTCTGATGTATAGCAAGTGACAAAGATTTGATCAAAGTAATGAAATAGCATTTTCGAATGGCACGAAGAATCTTGGTTGCAGAATTCCGTCTTCAATATAAAGAGAAATCATCAAAGCAAGCTATAATCCTCGATTTCTATATCCAACGTACGGATATCCGTAGGTCCATCACCATAGCAACTTGAAAATGTATGAAACTTTTTGATAGATAACACAACGTTGCTATGGCGAGTCCTAAGGCCATCCGTTAGTTGGCTATAGGAACCGGCCGTTAGGCAATTTTTCGTAGAGATTACACCGGCCAAGATCCATCGTGTTACATTTTGCCAGTTCCGAGTTACTAACCTGACGTGGTTCGTAAGATGTTCCTTTCTAGAGAAGGTTTTAGTGCAGAACGGGCATTTGTTGGGCGTCTCGCCCGTGTGCAGGTTCACATGATTCGTGAGATGCTCCTTTCGGGAGAACGACTTCGAACAGAACGTGCACTTGAACGGAGTTTCGCCGGTGTGTTTCCTGTTATCGTATTTCAACTGTTATGTTACGTTGTATAGAATACACTAGTAATAGCTCTAGTGTGTAGAAAACTTTTTACAGAAAGCATTATCGCGCTATCCTAGGGACGTAACAATAACAACTGACTAGTAAAGCGATTGTTATATTTGTAATATTTACTTTTACAACCATTGACGCTACAGTTTCAAACATGGTTAAAGTTTTGTCTAAAAGTGGAATGGGTTACCATTATCCTTTCGGATAAGATTAAGGTTGAAAGCAATTTGCATTTGATTAAAGTCACCGTTACAACTGAACATACGGTAACTTGAAAGACGGTTAAAATGTCGGTAGTACAGTCTGGAGCGAAAGCTTTCATTAAAAAAGGAAGTATGCTGGAGTATGTTTGTATGTTTTACGTACCGAACGTGGATGACGAGATGCTCCTTCCTGGTAAAGGTCTTGTTACAGTAGGAGCAGGAGTGCGGGGTGACTCCCGTGTGTTGCCGCAAATGACTGTTCAGATGCTCCTTTCTCGAGAACGCGCGCGGGCAATACGTGCACTTGTGTGGTGTTTCCCCTGTATGCTGTCTGCAGAGCACATTCCGATTTGTACATTAATTTCATACAGGTAAGACTACTTGAACACGCACACTTAACGTTCTTATAATAACCGTAGCATAACGTCACCTAACGCTAAGTGGTAAGCTTTTACCCTGACGGTAAAGTGAACTAGGCATGGATGCATCAGAGTTGACACAAATCGGAATGCACAATGCTGTGCTACAGGAAACCTCACACAAATGCCGTCTGAGACGGACGTTTATGACTAATTAAATACTTTAATCGTGCGGAAATAAAATACTACGAATAAGGAGATACTGAATGAGTACATTATTGAAGTGCAAGAAGAAACCCCGATAGTTGACCCATAATGTTACCCATTCATTGAGAATGCAACAATTAACCCAAAAGATAGCAATTTTATTGGAATGGAATGCTTACTTCAATAAAACAAGAGCAGAAATACTTTAGTTTCAATGTATTTTAGACCGTATTTTGTTTAAAAGGTATTTTTATTTATAGGGAGCATCATTAGATAGCTTCAATATGTCTTACCTTTGAATATATTTAAAAGAGAACAAGCCAACACCATGCCTTCTACACATGCAATTATTGGTCTACTCTACAGTATGGGCAAGTTTTATGCGACTTTGTATTGGTTCGTAGCACAGCATTGTCAACAGTCAATACTCTGGTCTTTTACTACAACAACTAAATATTGTTATTTGTAAAAATAAGTAGGTACATTTTTTTGTGGTTTACGTGGAAACATTTTTATGTCGTCATCAACACATTGTTTTAAATCTGACATTGACTTCCAGAACTTGCATAAAGTTTTATAATTAGCATTAAATGAAGTATCGGTAATTGATTTGGCTTAATTTTTGTTCTTTGACCTACAAAAATATTCCACAGAACCATCAATATGCAGTGAGCTCACCTAACATGGTTGGTGAGATGTTCTTTCCTGGTGAAAGATTTGGCGCAGAATGTGCATCGATGCGGGGACTCGCCGGTATGTTGCCGCACGTGATTCGTCAGATGCTCCTTGCGAGTGAACGACTTCGTACAGAAAGAACATTTGTGAGGAGATTCACCCGTGTGTTGCCTTACGTGGTTCACTGCAAGAATGGTTTACATTTTACTATGCTGCTTTAGTTTAAAAAATAAATGGAGGGCTGGTGCATATAAAGTTCATTTGAAAGAGTCCTATAGTGATGTTCAAAAGCTTTTAACCTTCCTGTAGAAATCCTTTCTCCTCGTATTGTTAAGTTCATGATTAAAGTATTTGTTTTTAGCCAAAACACTTGTATACGGAACACCAAGCACTTTATAATAATTCTGAAATATCGCTTAGTAATCACTTTAGTTAGGCAAGGATTTTCAAGTAACAATTATAGAGCCCAAGAATAACGTCACATCAGTACAAAGAAAAGCACAACATACACTTCGACTGAACGTGAAAGAAAATACATACGAAATCGTATTACCCAGGTGGTCTTTCCTCGTGAAGGCTTTCGGACAGTAGCCGCATTGGAAGGGCGTTTCTCCCGTGTGTTGTCTCACGTGGTTCACGAGATGTTCGCGCCGCGTGAACGACTTCGAACAGTAGTTACAGCGGTGAGGCGATTCGCCCGTGTGTTGTCTAACATGGTTCAGTAAATGCTCCTTGCGTGTGAATGTTTTAGAGCAGAAGTCGCAGCGGTGCGGTGTTTCTCCTGTAACAAAACGTTGTTTTTATACCTTATTAACACGTTTAGTCACGTTTGTTTTTAAGTGATGGGGCCTAGCATGCGCAAAATGACAAGGCAAACCTTCATGTTGTCGATAAAATTAGCTTTGTTACTTTCAATGTTTTAAGTTATCAAGATAATGATATCATTGTGTAACGTTGCGCATGTTAGGCCTAAAGTTGATGCATACGGTTCGACATACAACAGACAGAGATGCATAATACGATGCTTAGACAATTTTTCATGAAGGCATAATAAGGATAAAATAAATATTATCGTAATTAAATTTCACACAAAATTAGACTAGGCGAAAATACACAACAAATAAAAAAAAAATATTACATAAAATATTCACGCTGCAGAAAATCGTAGAGTAATCACGTATTATAGAACACAATACTTTTAATAATAAGAGACAACTCACACACATAACATGCTGCTTATTGTGTTACAAATATCTTTAGGAAAAATCCAAGCCTGCCGTGATTCAAGGTACAGCAAACAGCAAATCACTATCTTTTACTATTAGAGCCACTGAAAGGATATGGCAAAGTACTTATTAACTGCTCTACTTCAAAATAAAAGCCAACAAAAGTACACAATTTTATTTTTCACACTAAGCGATTGTACGCATTGGTCGTATCCAGACTTATCTTCTTAATTCAGACTGAATAAAACTCTTCTGGCATTCTTAGGGTAGTTTAAGCATACCAATTACAAATTGAGCTCTCTTTTACGATTCAAAAGAAATTGTACTTTGCCATGCCACGTTCAATAGCGTCTGGCAGAAAGATTAGTGGCCATGTAAAGAAAGCTGTACTAACCAGTGTGCCACATAATGTGATTGGTGTAGTGTTCTTTTCTCGTGAAGGACTTCCCGCACAGATCGCATCGGAACGGGGTATCGTTCGTGTGCGATCTCATATGGTTTGTCAAATGCTCCTTTCTAGTATACTTCTTTCCACATATCGTACAATGGTGCGGCGTTTCACCTATTTGGTAGGCAGAAAATGAAATATTAACATTTCAATGATGCAACTATGTATCTCGAAACATTTAGTTTGTTTTTACGTATGATTATTTTAATAACGTACGACTTTAACTCTGACTGGATAGATAGTTGAATCATTCAATTGTCTTTTATCTACTTTCTGCTGCACAGGTATTTTGCCCATTTGACTGGTGCAGGCTTGGGTTTTTCGTATTACAAACTAAAAATTCCGAAATGAAATAAAACTAACAAGTTTTATCCACAATGCGATTGAACAAAGGAAATCATGATCACATATTTATATTACAGACAGTGCGACTTACAGATTTTACACGAAATATTTCCAATTTCTCAGAAAGAAATGACAACATTGAAAATGATAGCCTATCTACACTCACCCGCCAAGTTTCTGTGAGTGTGTATAGACTATAACATTATTCTCTTAAACCTACGACACCCTAACTCTCCAATCGTAGTAGCTGTAATTTTCTTCTGCTGCAAAAGTACTACCATGTACTAGTAAGTGAATCTTACCCGTGTGCCACATGACATGGTTCATGAAGTGTTCCTTCCTAGTGAAGCTCTTCTTGCAGATATCGCAGCGATGCGGCGTCTCGCCCGTGTGCTTCCGCACGTGATTCACCATGTGCTCCTTACGAGTGAACGTTTTGGCGCAAAACTCGCATCTGAAACGTGATGTTAATCACTAAACAATCTAGTCAGGATGAGCATGACACTTATAACTAAGTTTCAAGCGTTTACAAGCCTTTTGGCTGCAATGTGAGAACTCAGCGTTATTTAAAAAATCGCAATCCTAAAAACGGACTCAGTGCATTCAAACAATTTGCAAAAATATGAAACTTGTATTTTATTGAGGCTTGTGTAACAAAAGTTTTATTTTAACGAGAATGTCATTTGTAAGTTATCAAACCATCTACGCAATGATAGAACACAAACCTGTATGGAGTTTCTCCCGTGTGACTGCGTACATGGTTGTTTAGGTGCTCCTTACGCAAGAACGTTTTATGGCAAGTGGAGCATGCATAGGGTTTGTCTTGTGCTATTCTCTTGGCGTGCCTTTCAGCGGGGTCGCCGGCTGGAATAAATTCATTCGATGTTATGCTTTTTGGACTAGGTTTTAGATCTATGGAATCGGCAGGGCAAAAAAGGGATCAAGGAGACTTATTCTAAACAACTATTAATTAGCTTATTCGACCTAGCCTAGGTCTATGGGATAACAATTGAACTGCAAAATTAATTCCGTTTGTAAAGTTTTACTCATTTGATCAGGATTTGGAAAATAAATATTGTTTTATTTTGTACCTTTTTTCTTTTTTTGAACATGGAAATTGGAAGAAAGGAAGCGATTGCCAAATAAACATTTTTGAATCAATTTGGTGATTTAGTTTCTTACCAAGATGACATTTCCCGTGACGAGAAAGTTCGACGGGATTCGCGAACGATGTACCGCATACTTGGCACGTGAAAGGCTTGGACTCGCCGTGGTAACGTCTGTATGAAAATAAATAAAACAAAACTATAAAACACAATAAAAACAAACTTTGTTCACCGTCATCATTTCATATTTTGCAGTTAATTACAGATGTGACTAAGCACTCATTGAATACGTTCTTCAGACTAAGGGTCAAGGTAATATGGTGTTGTTTTAGTTAAAAGTATCATGTTGTGATTTTTAATACAAAAATATGTTTGATTTACGTAATTGCACTGAGCCCGAATGTAGAATTCCGGTCTATATTATTAGTGGTACAAATAAGTAGATTAATTAATTCGAAAAAAAAACAAGTAGATCAGTACTCCATAGATCTTGCAAGGAGCCTTAGATCCATAGAGCTCAAAACACATAAAACTATAGAATTACCTGTGAACAATAAGTTGATACCGGAACTGGAATATCTTCCCGCAGATATCGCAAGCGTGGTGGCCAGGTGATGATTCCGCTTCCGACATTCCTGAACTAGTCCCGGCAACTTCTATTTCTACATCACTCTGTAGGAATAAATTACGATTTTTTTACAGTTGCAGTCACATTGTAGTCATAAATATCAAAATAGTCTAGAAATATCTTTGTATGCCTTCCTTCTAGGAAAGATGATTTAAACCTTATAGCGAGTGTTGTCTGTTTCTGAGTTTGAAACATTATTTTTTAAAACAAGTACCACAAGATTTAATAATAAAATTAATTTACATAATTTGTTATCTCATTCGGCGTTTGAACACATGCTAAAATAAATAATTTATATCTCAATAGCTTCGCCCTGCGGTGTTACCCGCGGTAAATAGTCCCCGTTCCAGTAAAATACATTGTCATCAAATTTCATTCAAATTCGTCCAGCCGTTTGAGCGTGAAAGAGTCCTAACAAAAATTTACACACACAGAATTTCACCTTAATAATATTAGTGTGATACACCTTTGTTGAAGGGCAACCGGACTTCCAACGATTAACCAAGACAAACCTAACAGAATTCTAAACAAAACTCTGTAAAGTTCGAATAAATGTCTTATATTATTATTAGTGTGATGTTCATATTACTTACTTACTTACTAATATTATAAAGAGGTAAAATTTGTTTGTTTGACAGAGGTAATCTCCGAAACTACTCAACCGATTTCAAAAATACTTTCACCGGTGTGTAGAATGGACTGTCCGGGTGGTTATAGGCTATATTTTACCCCGGTAGCTTCATTAGTACACCCGTGCGAAGCCATGACGTGCTGCTAGTTACTTACAACTTTAGCCTGCGGCTGTCCATCGGGCCCCATCTTGCCGAAGACCTCATGATAGGCCAGCAGTTGCGATAGATCCTCCACGTTCACCTTGTACATGGCGTGGAGATCGTGCTCCGGCGCGCCGGTCGATATCTTCACCACTGCCCCTTCCATGTTCATCGCGTTTACAGCCTGTACATGCATTTATATTATAGAAATAGATTTCTTCGGTTTTTATTTTAATTCTATAAGGGCTATAGGCACAAGATAGCGAAAAGTTACGTGATGTCATTCAATTCAATTCAATTTCTTTTTCAATTCTTTATTTCAAAAAATTAACTATAACATGATGTTAGATTTTCATGAATGATTGCTACTACTTGTTTATTGCACCAAGACAGTAATTCACAGACTCATTTTACAGAATGTCCAATAAGTGCATCAGAAAAAATTCAAAAGTTAGAGGCGATGAAAAATCACCATGATGAGCTAAAGTTATTTTGTAAAATGGCCTTTGTACCTTCAAATCAATGCCTTTCATCTCCTTGATATCTGTAGGTATCGCGAACTGTGCCGTCTCTATCTTCCCTCCGTTCTTCTCATCCTTGACAATAGCGAGCGAGTCGCCCGCGCTCGCTTCTATCGACGTGGTGCCGTCAGGATTGTGAGTAACGAGGATGTTAGCGGGTTCGCCGGTCGCTTGCTCTATGCGAACCACGCTATCTAGCACCTGTTGGGAAAAATGCTGCTTTTGATTTATAAAGGGGTCTTTTATCTACAGATTTTTCAAATACGCGTTACGTAAAAGTAACGCTGAGTGACAAGGGTTTGTTTGCGCATGGGTGCACACTACAATAGCTGACGAACCAATAGCACGCGCTAAATCAATGGTATGAAGTGCGCCGCGTTTTTCCTCCACCAATCGGACCTAAGATAAATAAAATCGTCCACTGCGCAGCTTTTCCCCTTACCGTTCTTTTTACGTGACTCGACCTATACGAATGCATTGTTTGGTATGGAAGAGAGGTTGTAAAGTATGTTCCATCGATCTCGACGTTATCGAGAGTTGATGAGAAACAAAGAACGGAGTTGATTAGAGGAAGATGGGAGACCTTGGCAAAGCAATAGAACTACCTGTGTCAGACAAAAAAAAACTTGAGAAAAAATAATATTAGGTATACGAAATATTAGGTATACCAATGCTCAGGTCAAATAGCAGATATCAATATAGTTATTACTATAATTTTAAGGTAAACAACAATTAAAGAATCTACGAAGTTTTTCACATTTGGTGACTTCTGTAACTTCTAAGAATATTTATAGCATCGACTAATACTAGAATTAACACGGTACAGTATCGGTTGACATTTTTTCTTTTAAGGTCAAATGAGTCAAATAAACATTCTACAACATACTTGCTGTCCAACAATCTGCTGCAATTGATGCACTGTGAGCGTGTGATCTGCCGGCAGCTTGATGGTCTCATGCAAGTCTTCTTTCTCCACCATCTTGCTACTGCCCGGCTCCACAACCGTTACTATGCCATCTTCGCTTACTGTCAGTTGGATCTACGAAAACAGATAAATGCTGAGAGTATACCATAGTCATTAAAATATGCGAAATTTTGAAAAGGTAACAAGTTATACTAGTTCTAATGTATTAATACTAGTACTAATGTACGTATTTTGAACTAGATTTGATATTAATTTCCATACCGGTTCAGGAGATAATTAAGACGAAAATAAGCCTATTCTCTCAAATTAACAGCCACGATGACGTAATTGTACCTCACAAATGTTATAACGGATCGCTAGAAACGATGGCACGCGGTAGTGGTATAATAATAATAGAGAATCATGATGGATAAATACATAATTGTTTTTTACTATAATAATACATTGCCATTTATTTAACATCAAGTTGTCTATATTATTCTATATCCAAAATATCATCTTAGCATGCAAGAAAACTCGTTAGTTACATTTTGTATGTATTTTCACAGCTCTATTTACGTAACATATACATTGATGGAAGGCAAAAAGAAAAGAGGCCTTTGTCCTGCAGAGGGACATTACAGGTTGGTACAAAAAAATTGAATGCAAAAAAGAAAGATTAAATGCAAACTACTATTTAAAGAATTAGACACTCCATAGTCAAATTAAAGTCGATATTTTGTAAATGGACATCTTCAACAAATAAAAGAAAACTAAGATACGTATCTACGTATCTACGTATCATGCTGCAATGCAAAAAACAACAAAATTTCGATGGTAGATCTCCTAAGATCCATAGTAACAATATGTACATAAGTTAAAAAACGCAGAATGATTTTGGAAATCAAGTCTAGGGTCTTACCTCGCTGACCTGATGATGAGATAATGAAGCAGCGTGAGAATAGGAACACGTATTTTACTAGTGCATGTCTTTAATTTAAGTTTTTACAAGCGTTCGTTTGGCAGAGCACATACACTATTATGTTGGATCAGAGACGAAAAATTTGGATCAAAGTTTACCAATTGTTGGTGTAACGGTGATGATTTTACAACCCTTAACCTTAAAGGGTCAATCGAAAGCATAACGATAAGCAATATTGGGAGTGGCAATCGGACATTACACATAGATGCAGTTGCATACCTACTTATTACACGTGATCTAGCGAATGAGCCAGCAACTACAAATATACAAAAAACCTAAACCTATTAAAGATGAGGCATTTTAGCAGATTGTATGTGCCATAAAAATAGGTGCCGTGCGACAGAATGGTCGTTAAATGAGAATTATTTGGACACATAACGTTATTATATAAAGCGATGTGTGTATATGAAGGCCTGTCTGTATTTGATATTTCATGCTCCAAGCTTTCAACATTCTCACCGACATTTAAGTCGTGCAACTGGATATTCGGAAAAGCTCGTAAAACCATCTAAACTCTAAACAATGAGCCGATTTACAAGTCAACAAAGGTTTAAAACGTTCAGTTGGTAGTATTAACAGCTTGTGCAAGCGCATTGCATCTTATGAAATTGAAGGTAATTTAAAGTTTTGGTTGTTCAAATAAAAAATCGAATTACCTGTTGGTTGGAGTGTTCGGGTCGCGCTGCCGCCATTAATTGCTGCTGCATTATATGCTGCTGTTGCGTGTGGTGACCCTACACATTACAAGAAAAAAAATATACATTTTTGTTAATGTTATAAAATTGACCCCTAATCCAAGAATAAGCTAACTTCTTGCTAGCGTTATCGCACAACGCTAAGTCTACTATGACCGTTTAGCGTTTATAAAATGTCTAAAGTAAATATTTAGATTAACAAGTCCTGTAAAATAAATTGTAATGGCAGAGATAATTTCAAAAAACGCAAAATGTGTCGAACATAGGCACCATAAAAATATAAGTAATTAGAATCAAAATTACCTAATATTCTAAAATTTCATGTAAATAAATTTCATATTGTCATTCTCCTGACATGCAAATCATAGAATAGGTAAGTACCTACAGAACGAGAATAGATTAGCTCATGCATAACACTGAGTATGAATATAAGTTTATTTCCTACCTACTGACACTAAATACAGGTTAACAATGAAAATTGTTTTGCTATCACGAAGTATGGAAGTAGCACCATTGTTCAAATTATCTTGACCATTGGCACTGTCATGCAGTCTGCTAAGAATGCATCAATGTAGAAAACAAATGGCAGCAACATTTTTACTGTAAGGCATTGACCTAAACAGCTATGCAAGATTTTTGGTAAATAATAACAAGAGTAACGTTTTTTCATAATGATATCAGGCAGCAATTATTGTTACACAGGATTACACATTTTTGTCCAGATATTTCTAGAAAAAAACTAGTAATCCAGTAGTTGTCTTCAACATACTGATGTCTGAGTTTCTGTTCTTTTTATTATTTATATATTTATTATATATTTTCTATTTTGTTTTTAACTGGATAATGTACATAATGTTATTTTGAAATTTTAAAATGAATAACAGTCAGTGACAATCTGCATTCTTCATAAATGCAGCCATGCAAACAAAGCTATCTATCTACATAACAGCGTCTGGAGCATTCCCGCTAGTAATCAGTGTTACTTGGATTTACCATATCAATGTTATGGTGTTGGACAAATTCGACCCGGTTATTGGGTACCTGGTGGTGAGAGGTGGTGACTTGGACTTGGTTTGAGGCTTGGAGGTCCTGCTGTTGACTGTGCGCCACCAAGGCTTCTGAAACAAATTTACTTATGAGCTTAGGCCCTCTGGAAGCAGATGCGCATTATAAATGGTTGTTAGAAAGAGCGTATCAACAGCATGTGAAACAGAGATTGATATTTCTGACTACTGTGGCAATAAACACAATAAGAATGTTTACTCCAGTCAACTTAGATTGCGCTTACTGTTTATACCATCATGAGATTTTACTATAAAGAAACACTCAACTCGACTCTTGCATTATAGCTGGTAAGTTAAGAACTTCTAATATGAGTCTATTATTGGGATATGAGTCATCAATTTATCTATTAGCTTACCATGTGTTTGGCCAGACTGTGTGGCGATGATCTGTGATACAGGAATCTGCTGACCAGCTGATACTGTGACTTGGGGTTGCCCCGCATGATGTCCCAGAATGATATTTGGATCTCCATTGAGAATACTTGCATGTGCCTGTCCGAGGTCCTAAAATTTGTAATATTTGTATGAACTTACTTGATAGTGTTTTCTAGTAGGCCTAACATGAGCAACACTTCCGACACAACAAATGAAATATCTCATAGTACGTTCACACGCGCGCGTGCAACTAGACATTCAACGGGCACATTCACGGGCACGCGCGTGTAAACGGTACGCCCGAGCCCGTGAACGCGCCCGTGAACGTGAATGTCGCGAACCGGGCGAGTGGCGGTTTTTGGGCAAAGTTCAAAGGATGAATGCGCGGGCGCCCGGTGACTGTTCACATGCGCGCGTGCAGTCAGTCTCTCTCGCGCTTTCGTGACGAGTGGACGTCCGTTGCTAACATGGTCGAATGGTCAAACGAATCGTTTATCATTTTGTTTCTTTTTCCAATAAAAATAAGTTAAGCCAAAGGTTAAGGCAGCAACAACATCGAGATCCTCGCTGCCCGACATGCTAGCACTGACTGACACGCCTGCGTGCATGTGAACAGTTTGAATTTTCGCCGGCCGGGCACGGGCTGCATGCCGCGCAGCTCGCCAGGCAGCCCGCCGGGCTGCACGCCGTACATCTGAACATAGCATCAATAATGTAAGACTGCTCTAACATGCTGCTCTATTAGAGCAGGAGAGAATGTTTTGTCATTGACGAGATGATATCTCATGTTGCACATGTTAGGCCCTCTGGTCTACTACCTATGCAATAGATAATTTATTGATGTTCAAGTAGAGTAAGTGTCTTGTTGTTGTTGCTAGCCTGGAGGGACACTCCAGGCTAGCATTGGTGGGCATTTAGCATTAAGTATATACATTAAATATAATGATTCAATGTTATCTAAGTTCATAACTTTACTATATAAATCTGAATTTTAATGAATTATGCATAATATTAATAAAATAATAAATATAGATTATCTATAAATGTGTGTTGTATAGTGTGGTGACACATGCTTGCATATTCATAGCTTGCCGTAATATTCTCAAGGACAATACTGATAGATTCCACTTAGTTGACTATGGATACTTACATTATTTGCATAGATTATTTTAGCTAAGTGCTAATAGTTTACCTATGTGATTGATATTTTTTACATTAGGGAAAAAATGAAGCAAACATGCATTTTGACAAAGATTTCTAGGATCCAAATGATGTAAACTACAGTCCCTATTTTATTTACAAAACTTATCAGTTAATGGCAGCCATTGATCAACAAGTTTGCTACAAGCAAAGCACTTCAAAATTACTATTATTAGAAAATTTAAGCTTCTTGTGTTTGTCCACTTCAAAATGTATAAAAAGTTATGTCATGAGATTTATTTACCTGAACTGCTTTTCCGTTTTCGATTCTGGTCCCAGTAGGAAGTCCATAGACGGAGACTTGGGGAATAGGTCCAGGGAATAAATTCGTAAACACCCAATACTTTGCTACGCTGGACAAAGCAACGTTCACAGCTGCCGAATTGACTCTCAAGTCAGTAGCAGACGTCGTAGCAGGCAAGCCAACCTGCTGTTGCTGTTGATTCTGCACTCGCTGATTCTGAGACTGAAATCGTCGCCAAAATTAAATTCACCAGCCCCAATATTTTCAATAAAAAAAACATAACACTTCAATCTCGCGAACCTCTGAACTCCCAGGAGGTTGGCCTCCACCCGTATTGATATTGTGGTGATCTGGATTCATGGTTGTAGTTGCATTTACCGTAAATTATCTATTTACAACTGATTATTTACAAATACACAACATTTTCAAGCTTTACGTATCGGCATTGTCATAATTTGACTGTCACCGAAATGGAGGCGCGGGGGACGCGACGGGCCGCCATTACGATCGCACAATAACATTTTTCATTCGGATTCCTGGTGAAATTTATTACACCTAGACTTCGAAATTAATACAATATGAATATTTGTGCACGGTAATATCACTATAAGGGCTATATTCAGATTTTAACTAAAGTATTTCTCATAAAACTGATAAAACACATTTCCACGAAACACAATCAAGAAAGAACGAAAGTTTTGTCACGCACGGTCACGGAAGTGCCAACATAAACGAACTTCAAATAATAACTTTCAAGATCCGAAATTACCTTCAAAATACACATTTAATTTTATAATTTACATTATGTGCCTACGTTTTATTTTATAAAAGAAATGCAAAATAATTAAAATTTATGATTTCTTTAACTTCAAAACAATATTGATTTCAAAATTCATAGATGGCACTATAGTCAATAAATTTTATGTTTCACGATTAAGGCAACCTTTCAAATCCAATTATCTGCTCAGTGCCGTCATCTAGCGTTGAATAGCTGAAGCTCAGATCTATCACACATTATTGCACTGCTAGATGGCGTTGGCAATTATGACAGAAACCAAACCACCACTGGCTGACTTTTTGGCGGGAATTTGAGAAGTCATGTTTTTCTTTTGTTTTATTTTCTAAATCTTAAATATGTTTTAACTATTACGAATGTTAATGTGTAAAAATGGTGGATTATTAACTGTTGACTGTTCGTGAGAGGCAACTGAAACAAAACTGGATATCATTGCATTTCGAGTTCTCTTCTCTCTCTATAAGATAATAAGTAAACGTACATAATATTTTTTTAATTATTAGTCGGCGGTTAAGAAATATACATTTTATTAGCTTACTAGCTGCACCCCGCGGTTTCACCCGCGTAAGTCCCGTTCCCGCGGGAATATCGGGATAAAAAGTAGCCTATGTCACTCGGTCCGTCTTTCACGCCAAACGGGGCGACGAATTGACACAGACACACACATTTTTTCCCTTTTACAATATTAGTAAAAGTATGGATTACTCAGACAGAAGCTATTTTTGTACTGCCCATATCGTTGTGATGTGATCAAAGCAGTCTCAGCCACAGAACACTATTTATCTACTCCTAGCGAAGGTCTCAGCTTAGCTCAGTTACTACCTACTAAACGAACGAACTACCTACCTAGGTAGGTAGGTGAGTATCTACCTACCTATAGAAGATGCGAGGAGAGCCCGAATTGAGCTTCGGGGGGGCTAAAAAGGCCGTTTCGAGCATTTCTGCTTTGACCTTTGTCGTCTGCAAGCAGGGTCCTCGTTCTCAGAGGGTACTACAAAGACATGGTTTAGAATGTGTTGAGCAAGATGCGCTTGATTGTGGTTGTAGGTAATAATTAGGTATGTAGGTAGGTAGTTATCTATCTACTAATCTGTGCTACTACACACCTAATAGAAATAGACAAAGTAGGTGCATTTTTTTTTGCTAATGTTTATCTTTAGTTAGGTAGGTACCTTCATAAGTAAATACTTAATGAAAACTGAATAGGTAGGTTAACCTACCTATGTAGGTAACTTTACCTACCTTTTTTAGTTACCTAAGGTATCTAAAAAAGGTAAGTGATAAATTTCAAGGACCTAAACGATGTTGAAATGCAAGATTTATAAAGAAGTTGTAATATTTAACATGACTCCTAGTCCCAATTCATCCATGAGAGTCCATGAGAGTAACGAATAGTTAATACAGTCAGTTAGACAATACAAACGAGTATTTTATAAACGCAAGATAATGATAAACTTACTTACTTTATTCATTATTTTATCATTATTATTATTTTTTATTAATTAATTAAGTACTTAAGGTATTTGATTTTATGGACCGGTTGAAACTGGATTTTTTTAAATATGTATTAAATTTAGTAAACCCGTTGGAAATAAGCCAATCTTAGAAGTGAAAAAAAGTAAAAACAAATTGATATTTATGTAAGAGATTTAAAAACCCCAGAACGATGAACATTACTAGAAAAAACCCGTTGGTAGTCTGAGTCATCTTCACATAATATTGACTATTTATTATTACCTCTATTTTACTTCGAAACTAAAATAAAAGTAAAACCTTAACGACAAACAGTCAAGAAACAATGCGATAATGTTGAGAATAATTTTCCCTACAAAAGACTTCAACGCGCTTCTCCAAAAAATGAATTCCTTCGCACTGTAAGAAATTACTTTGTTTAATGAAATTCGTATGTTTGGTTACTTATAAAAGATGATGATGAATACAAGATGCATGGGGTTATCGCTCATGTTTGACAGGAACACCGACTGGCTGGGCTAACCTGGAGGTGTACCATGACGTCTTATTTATCGATTCAGTTTAGGTTCTGACTGTTAAAAATTTACGTCAGCGCCTTAGTTTACGTCAAAAGTAATTCGTAGTAGGACCTAAACTGAATCGCTATAAACGGTCATGGTAAGCCAGCTGAACGTTGCTTGAAAATTCAATCTTATTAAGGCAATATATATTTAGTAGGTACATCGGAACATTCACTCGTTATCACTCACACACACACATCGATGTATAAATGGATATTACATACTAATTTGTAAATTAAAAAATGAAAACAAATTTAAATCAATGAAATGTTTTCTTAATAGATTTAAAAAAATTGGACAGGTGCTTCTTGCTTACCTACTAATTATAATATGAAAACATTAGCTTACTACCTACGTAGTAGGTATAACTATAATTGGACAACTGTGGAGAATACTGATTACTATATTGATAACATTAATTTACCTACCTACTTATAATAAACATTAGGAAACTAAATAAAAAAATTACTCAAGTTAGAAAATTTACCAAATCATAATCAAGAACCTACTGGCTGTTTAACCATGAATACCTAGGTATATGGTTTTAACGAACAAGGTAGGTACATACGTAATGACACACTCATTTTGAATTAAAATAACTTCAGTTACACGAAAAGGTTACTGAATTAACTTACCTACATGAATACCTAATCATGCGTCTACAGAGGTGTTAAATGAGGCGTTTGCCCGGACTATTTGCATGTCTATAGTTGTATTTAACATTTAACTATCGAAGTCAGTGTCAAGGTCAAAAGATAGATATTTTTTTATTAGACTCTAGCAGTCTAATAAAATAAATAACTATCTTTTGGCTTTAAAACATCTACAGAACTGTAAACTCAAATAAAACAATCAGTACAAAATACAAAGCAGTCTTATGATGACTCAATCCTGTCACGTAGCACATTTCCTGCCCAGCATCAGCGAATCAGCGGTGCTCTTTGAAGGAGAATGCAGCACATGTGCGCCATGGGCACATAATAGGTAGGTGCGCATTTTAAAAATCAATCTCACTTTTTTATTTTGTGTTTTCGTATTGTTATTATCAGGCAACTTCGGAGCCCTACATTGAGCGTGGCCCGACATGCGCTTGGCCTGTTATTTAATGTATGCCATAGCGAGTTTTTATAATTTGGTGGCTTCCTTCCTAGTCATATTTTGTGTTATCCATCATAGGCAAAAGATGATTGCTCTGAGATCATAGGTATCAAAATATTGTAAACATGTTTTTACTATCAATTTCATATTACAAGTTTTGCAACTTATCTGTGTAGGTAATAAAAGTTCCATAACTTATTATCAATTTTATTTGTAATATGCATCCAATTGGTTTTAACTAGACCAATCTGATACAATCATGTAGAGCGGTTCTGGGCTTTGTACTTAGTAGTATAACGTCGTAATTTCTGTAGCAAGGGTCCCTCATAGTACGGTAGTCCCTCATACCTACGGCTACGCTACGAGGTACGTCTACGTAGAACGTAGTCGTAGCCGGCGGAACTTGAAGCAAAACACGATTGGCTGGAGTCAGTAATAACTGTGAGGCTACACGGACTGCGCGCCTCTACATTTTGCTCCCGCGTAAATTCACGTTAACTTTTTAAACTTTTGCATATCGAACACTTTTGAATTTTATTACTTACTCTGTGAGTGTATAGTTTAGAACTCAGTAAGAACTCTTTTGTCACAACTTTATAAACTTTAGTGAATGTCAATTCGTTTGGCATTTCATTTGTTTTGATTAGGAAACGTCCAACGTTTTGCCGCCTGCCGGCATCCTTCGATTACAGGTATGTGTCTGTTTGTTCATAAATAAAATACCTAGGTAGGTACGTTCTTGTTTCGTCGTGTTACTAGGAGCAAAACTTTTTTGAATGGGATTTGTTACGTAGGTACTTACTCAAATGAGGCGTTATGACAGCAAGGAAATTATTGTGGTTTTACACCACAAAATTGTGTTGATAAAGAAATTCAATTTATATAATAAGGGCCTGTGTAAATGAAATTGTAGCCAAGTACCTATCTGCTTTGTATAAATACAAATTTAAATTCAATTAGGTAGGTAAGTAACTTTTGGCAGATACTACACCATTTTGTAGAAATATGAGTCATCAACACAAATCAAACGCAGGTTTCCTTTACCTGTCTACTTTTCTGTTTATTTATGAAAGTCTTTGAAGTTTCTTTGTAATCATAAGCTGACTTTTTTGTGAACTAGACAGCTGCAACTTATCAAGGATTATTTTCTTTTAAGTACAATATATGTCTTAATAAACTTATTAAAATTAATAAATATACAATAAGGTTCATAAATTAAGTACCTTTAAAATGAAAAAATGGGTTTAAAATTAAGGACAAAACATCGGGACAAGCCAGATATATTAATAACTATAACAAGTCGATTTACTTTTAGTTATAATTATAATTGATTAACACACTACCTACTGTAGGTAAAATCTTACCTAACTTGAGCGAAGTTAACCTTCATGATAAGGTCTACCTACCTAATCTCTAAGAACAATGAAAGTAATTAAAATCCTTATCAAATACAAAAACTTTAATAGAAACCTAAGTCTTATTATGAATTGTTTTTCTTATTACATTTTCATAATAATTTTCAAGCAAATCAACACAAATAACTTAAATAATGGTATGTTAATGTTTTGTAATAACTTGCTCACTTAGGGTATTGATCTTTTGCAAACTTATCATTACTTTATGTCCAGGTAAAGCTTGTAGCTTGAAGCTTGTATATTAAGTATACATAGCAAAGTTCGTCGGTATTTATTTAGTAAGGTCATGTTAGTGAAATATTAACAAGGACATCAACTTCTTACGAAATAAAAGTTCCGCTGAGTTGCTTTTATAGCTAGAATTGTAGATTGTGATGAGGATAATAGGTACATAAATATAATATTTATGTTGGAAGTTAGTAATAAAATATATTATTTACTAACTTCAACGTGGGACATCCATTTTCAAACAATAGGTTTATTATTTTATTGGTCTAGCTAGAGTACAACCTTTATGTTTTTTACTAGACTTTCTCTTATTTGCCTACAATGTGGAAATATCAATAATTCAATTATGCTCTGTTGAATCATTTTTTGTTCTTTTAATTAGAAACTAAATTGCTTAATTATAACCAAGAAATGACAAACCGTTAAGATTTATGTAGTTTTAGCAGGTAACAAACACTTAAAGGGACTTTGTAGAGTCTTTTTTTCTAGGACGTTGTTGAGACGTAAGTTACAATTTAGGTTCGTCTTAAAAACCTACTAGTTTGCCCAGCACTAAAACCATCCTCTCAGCTAAAGTGACCACATAATAGAGTTGAACAATAGTTATAGGGACGTGATTGATTTTTTAAAAGAAATATTCACTTAATCAGGCAACAACGACCTCACTACATTCAGATCGAAAGAACCACTTCGCCAACACAGCTTTATAACCGGTATAAAGCAATGATTATTGATATTTTACACCTTCTCACAAATCAATACCTGAGAAGGTGTAAAGTATCGATAACATTTAAGCTTTACAAATCGAATAACCATTCGACTTGAGTAACTGTGCCTATGGATCTACCTTTTACATTATTTCATCTAGCGGTAACTTGATGCCGATGCCTAGACTATAAAATAAATAAATAAATAAATATCCTTAGACATTTCACACAGCGTCATCTGGTCCCAAGCTAAGCAATTTAATGCTTGTGTTATGGTAACCAGATGACTGATATAATACTTAGATACATTTTTTTTTTTTTGTATATACATACATATTATAGATAGAAAACACCCAGACACGGAACAAATATCTGCAGAACATACAAACATTTGTCCCGTAGCGGGGATCGAACCCGCGACCCTAGCGTCTCAGCCGGGCGTTCACCCAACTGCGCCACTGAGGTCGTCGCACGATACTACTCCAGCTAACCAGATAACTTTATATCGTCAGTCTATCACATTCATTTAAGTACCAGACCATTTGTAGACCTACTTCATTCATTCATTGTCTGAAACCAAATGTTTGAAACCTAACTAACCTACCAAGTATGAGGGTATAAGAAATATTTGATGGATTTTTGTGAATGTATGAAATTTATCTCTTCCTACAAAATTGAAGTTGGTTTAATATTTTTTTAAATCATTGACAAAAATAAAGCATTCCCTAAAAGCTTTGCCAAAAAGACAGACTAATCATGAGGTATACGTTCAGAAGGGATTTGTTTTCAATGTGTTCGCCTAAAACTAAAGTAACACAGATTGTTTTGCTACAGCCTGCTATCGGAGTGTTTCCGATTAAAAATTCATCATTTAATCGAATTGGAAGTGGTTGAGAATAATTGATTTTCAGTTTTCAAGCTCGTATGGTCGCATGCCATTGCGTAAGAGAAAGCGTTGAGTACACAATGCAAGGAGTTTTAAACATCGCATTTGTTTACAAACTGTCGACTTACAAGCGATTGCGCTAACTCTTGATACGATTTTATTGTTATTTTTATTTGGAATTTTCAAGAAATTTCACGTTTATGAGCATGTTTTCGAATTGAAACAGAAAATGAAAACATTGTTTGATAGTGGGACAAAATAATGGAATATTGTAATAAAGAACACCGTGTGGTATTTCTATGTGTACTTCTGTATTACATCGCTTTTGTACCGCACTTTTGTAGGAACTTTCTTATACAGTACAAATTTATTTAAATTCGTAATTTTATTTAAGTGAAAAATTAACTTGAGCTGATTTGCAAAAAACTAGTTACATACAATAATTTTCCTTTCTTACTATTGTAGTAAGATAACGTTTAGGGCTAATTTCCTCTCAACAATGATCTGCTAATGCACTAATCAACCATAATTATCTGAGGCACGGTAATATTAGGCGATCAGTAATATTACACAAACCAGTTAAATAACCAGTAGGTATACACAATAATGATAGTTACAAGTAATTTGTTGATAACTTTGTAATAGAACTACGTAAGTGTAAATACAGAAAGATAGAGGACTGTCAATTTAGCAAATTGAGGTCTCCAATGTGGATCCTAGAAGTAGGACAAACAAATCTTGTTCAGTCAAGTAGTCATCCAATTGAATTTGACCAGTTAGACTCTGTATGCGTTTGTTGAACCCTACATTTAATACCATCATTATTCCAATTGCAAAAGGAAATAGGTAGCAAAATCTGTAACGAAGCATTACACATCTAGACATGTCATTATGCGAGTGTGTAATGATAAAGTACCTACGGTAATAACCGGCCAATCAATCAAAAAGGAATTTTTCACGTGCCACTTGTTCAGTAAAATTGTTGTGTCCATGGTGTTATTAGGTTCGCTACAGTTGCCAATTAACTGTTGACATGATAGCAAAGTGGGGATGGAAAGATGATTGTCCTTGTTTCAAAGTAAAACAAGAATTAAGGGGCAGTACGGTCCAGTCGCTGGGCAAGCCCATTCCATCTCAACTATGTCCTCGCCAGGCGCTACAACTACAGTGTCTCGTCAAATGTGGGCAAAGATTGCTTTCATACTGGGTAAATCATCTACATAGTAAAAGATGTAGGTAAATATTAAAAGATATCGTGATAAATATTCATACATGTTACAGATTGTGTTCTGATCACGAAAGTTTAAAAAAGACAATAAATACTTACAGTAAGTAACCAAGTTTATGCCTACAGAATATTGAATCCAATTTGTCACAACTGCTACTTTGCTAATAATAAATTACGAAATTAGGCTAATCAATGGTACCTTACCGTATTATCCAATCCGCAGCAGACCACGCTAGTCCGTTATACAATGACTAGTGTAAAAATGACAAAAAATGAAAGCAAACATTACGTTTGAACAATTTGAACAAATCGGCACGAACTCTGTCACGGTCAACTGGCTCAGCGCAATAATAATTAACCTATAGTGTGTTTAAGGGAGATGGAAAACTAGTGCGTTGACGTATTTCTAATCGTCCATTGATTTATTGACTCTAAAATCTGCCCACAGCTTACTCTCGGTCTACCTAACTGGATAAGTCAAGTCATAAACTATGCATAGTTAAAAACATCTGCTCAGTATTTTTTGCGTTAAAGACTAGCAAACATACTCCTATCCACACACACTTTCGCTTGTACAATAATAGTAGGATTGGCTTGACCAGGCGCAATGATGACAGGTAAAGTAGAGTGGAGCTGGTGGCCCTGAGGGGAATAGAAGTCGTTTACAAAGTAGATGGTTTGACGTCATCATCATTGCAGGTTGTAAGTGGTTACATGAATGCACTAAATCAAGGCTTTTACCACTTGGCCACAAAACTCGAAAATTAAATACTAAAGTGTGGTTAACTCTATAAAATTACAAAACCATTGTATATGGTTTGTCACTATCCACTTTACAAATTCAAATATTTGACTTCCTTGAAACACGTGTTCAAAAGTACAAGCACCTACTTAGTCGCGTTAGTTAAAGCAAATCATTGTCATTAAGACCAAGAAATTCATGTGCTGGTTTATTAGCCCCAATAAAACTATTTTTTAGGCTAACATCCTCATATTATTCACAATTAGGAGGAGTTAGAATCTATTTACAAAAGCATTAGTATAATACTTGTGCCTACTTGTTTTAATACCACTAATTTATTGTAATGCTTTATGTGTGGGTAGTAAATACACCAATTTACATAAACGATTCGACTGCTTACCTAGTTTTTTATATCAGGATTGTTGAAAGATTTTCATCTATCCTGATATAAACTAATTTAAATTAATATAGCTCTAGTTGGATCGGGATGAAGCCGGCGCGGCGGCGATCACAAAGCTTGGAAGCCGATGGGGGAGACTTTTGCTCAGCAGTGAGACAGTATAGGTTCGAAAACAAAATCGAGTTAATGATCAACGAATATTTAGGGGTTTATTCATAAAAACTTGACAATTTAATACAGGTTTTAGGAACGTTTTATAACGTTTTTTTCTTGTCACTCATATGTCAACGAAAAGAGATAGCAACAGATTTAATATACGTTTTAGCTAATACAGGTTTTAGGTCGAATATGCATAATGGGGTTATTATCTAGACTTCGCTTTTCTCCGATGAAAAACTTAAAACATACCGGAACAAACGCCACGTCGCTGTCATATAGCGTGTTACGATTATCGCATCAATTTCAATCGTATTATGTTACGGTTTTACTTCCATGCTTGCAGTTATTTACGATGCGTGTTTGCGCAATATTTTACACACAATACAAGCTAAATTAGTTGTATCCAAATAAAAATAAATAATTACAGTAGGCTTACGTTAAAAACGATTCATTTAGGTCCTATTATAAACTGCTATTGACGTAAACTAAGGCGCTGACGTAAAGTTTGGACAGATCGAACCTAAAAGTCATGGTAAGCTCTCTAAAGTTTGCATCTATCTTTCCACATCATCATTCCCCTGCTCTTATCCCACACTAGGTGGGTGGGGTCGGCACAACATGTTTTCTTCTTCCATTCATCTCTATCATTCGTCAACTCCGTATTCACTGTGATCTATCTTTCCACAGAAGTTTGCAATTTAATGTATCCATACTACCAGTCGATTTGGTCTGCAAAGTGTAGCGACTAAATCAAAACCAATAGTAAAACGAAAATTTTAAAAAGTTGCTTTTTATTCAATTCTGTATCTGTGAACACCAAGATTTCCTCATAAAAAGGTAGCGAATTAGTGTTTTAAAATAGAAAACGTAAAGGCTGAATGGGCCCGCATTTTCCCATGATGATGGAAAGTGACGACGCCACCGCAAAATGTGCCACTTGTTCATACTTGAAACTAATAAGCATATCTACTGCATAACTCCATTCATGAATTTGATGGTGTGGAGTGCAAATAGGGAAAACTAGAGGTGGAAAATTAATATGCAATCGATTGAGAGTCGTAGCTAGTCGTATCGTACCTGTGGTCTCTTAATCCCCATTTGACACAGGAGTATTGTAAAAACTGTATGCCTGATCTTTAAATTCTACAGGTATGTATGAAGGAATGTCGGTGACATAATTAGGTATCTCTTAACTAAGAAAGTTATGAGTATGAGTGTGGATGGACATACAAGTAGAGGAAGGCCGAGGAAGAAGTGGATGGATTGTGTGAAAGAGGACATGAGTGTGAGAGGAGTGAATTCGGAGTTGGCGAGTGATAGAGATGAATGGAAGAAGAAAACATGTTGGGCCGACCCCACCTAGTGTGGGATAAGGGCAGGGAAATGATGAAGTATAAGTAGATTTTGAACAAAATAAAATGTTGACCGAGGTCTGAAAAGTAAGAAGTGTGTGTTATTAGTGATTTAGGTACAATTTTTGAAAGACGTAACTGCTAGACAACCCGAGAAAAGAGTTGTGAGACTTTAACTAAGCACATGGCTGTCTTTGTACTGAGAAAAAAGTAATTAGTCCGTTACAAATAAGCTAATCTGGATAGAGTTCATTAGTTGAAGCAATTTATTACGTCTCTACCTACATGCTGAGGGAAAACAGATAGTTCACTGTATAATTTTCAATCTTCATCTACTACAAATTCAGAAAAACTTTTCCGGTAGTTGTATGTATCTATTATTACTATGTAAGGGTTCAATGGACAGTCAATTCTATATTTTATACACAAGTATATGCTAAAATAATAGAAAATATATTCACGTTACCCACAACACAACAATAACAATTCCTTTGGAATATATTCGATAGAGCTGAGATACTTCTTAAAGAAATCTATCGATTTTAATTAAAAAAAACTTTTTGACGATTTGCAAAAAAATTCTTAACAAGTTATGGAAAAATCAAATTTGTTTATCCACAAAGTGAACTAGCTGCTCTTGTTAGTTTTCATCCGATTGTACCTACTGTGTCGAATAAATGGTCTAGGTAGAGCATAGCCAATAACGTATTAGCTTTTCCCATGGATTAAGAAATTAGTAATACCAGCATCGTCCTTGGTAACACCTAATTGAGTCGGTTTACACATGCAAATAATTTTTTGAAGAGCTATTTAACTCTATTCTTTGTTAATTGACTTGCTTTGACTTGATTGGATTACAATGAGATTAGAAAGAGTTTTTTAGGTTCTAATGGTAGGTATTGCAGACTTACTGTCAATTTGGCAATAAAACGATCAAGTCTGATTATTTTATAAGTAGCAAATCACTCCTAAGACAATAAGACAATTTATGCAAGAAATTAATTGTGTTATTCATAATGGCGTTACAGGCTTCCTAAAGCTCAAGTGGCCACTAAATTACTATTATCTCCTATCAATGAAATAAGAGCGACAAGAAATAAACATTCTCTATAGCACAGCGATAAGAGATTATGAATCATCTCATAAAAGGATGCATCTCTAGCATTCTTTTAACGACCTTGAGATTAAAAAGTAAAAGTTTTTTTGCATCACATTTTGTTATTTTTAATCTTGAATAAAACCTAAGAATTCCGGTAGTTACTTTAACTACAATAGATGACGGCCAAGGTTACACGTAATAGGTACCCTATCAAGTTGGTACAATTGGCAACAAAATATTCATGTAAAAAAATATTTCATCTAAACTTAGAAACCTACTTACATACTTTTTCCGGTACCAAATTTTAAGTAATCTTTTCCAGGCCAGCATCCTAATATCTATTTTAATAATAAGAGATGATACAATAATATCTACTAAAAGTCCTATCCAAAAAATCCAAACCTATGAAAATCGGTCCACCCGTTTTCGAGTTGTATGTGTAAAAGTCTATTTATATAAACATTTACAATTTAACTAGCGACACTCAACGAATTCTATCTAGGTTATAACTACATCATAAGTATAAGTTATGATATTGTTTAGTTTTTATATTTGACAGGTAGCGTTTTTATATAGGTACTCTGTAATCTGTAATGTTTTTCACAGCAAGTACCAAAGGATTTTTGTTAAAAAAACAGGTTCACATAACCACTATCTAGCTTATAAATAGGTTCTAAATAGTATTGTACTTCCAATAAACCCATTCAAAACGTATACAATGTCTCTTTTCAATGAACACTTGAATTCTCACAATTACGAGACATGATAAAGATCAACAAAATACGAAACTTTTTATCTGCACGTTTTTGTCTCGTGATTTATCTAGGAGGTAATTTTAAAAGGCTTAGGGTAAAGAATACAAGTACATACATCTTAGGTAATCACAATCGGGCCGAAGATCAGTGTATAGTGTGCACACGCAATACATAAATGCTCCCTGAGTGATGTTTGGGTTGGTAAAAACACATAACTAAGTTTAAAACATTGTTTATGTATTTATCGCGTATATCGGGAAGTCTTGTGACAATAACTGGTGCAATAGAGTCGAAACATCGGGTAAATAATGGTAATTGGAATTTTTATAATAATTTTGGATTATGAGTTTAATTTAACACTTTTTTGTGCACTTTCAAAAATATGGTATAAAATCAAATCAAAGCTACATTCAAGGATAACGGGAGACTGCTTATTAGATCTCCAGTTGTTTGAGAACCTACAATGTACTCGTAAGACCCATAATTCTTAATTTTATTTTTAGCCTGCTATTGTAGATATTTATTAACCCACTAGTGTAAGTTTCTTTCAGCAATATAGTATTTTAAACTTATTAAATACTCTTGCTCATAGAAAATTTCTTCTATAGTAATGTATTCTTCATAGTTTACCGTAGACCAGTTTTTATAACGTGCGTGGTGACGCCTAAATATTGTACAATACCCATCATCGTTACGCACTTCATTTCATCTCTCATTATCAGTTTTTGTTGTTTCACGACTCAAGTTGACTCAACGCTGTAATATGAAGCCGGACACACACGGCTCATTACACGTGCCCATGAGTCTAGATCCGTTCTCGGTACATCATGGCGCCTTGCATAACTCTATGAATAGACTTCGTTAGAGAGAACGGTAAAAGAGTATAGAAATTATGGTGTTAGTAGAACTCTAAAAATAAAGGTAACTAAACGAAGCTATAATAGGTACTTTTAGTTACCTATGGTATAGGTAACATAACTACCATGTACTAAACCTTAGTTAGAATAATGTACTCAATATTGAATATGGTTTTAAAGAGTTTTGCATTTCACGAGCGTTATGTTACCAACTCTTCTGATACAATTCAATTTTATGGGTTGCATCCTACAGTTCTTTAGAAACTGGCACGTTGAATTTGGCTAAAGTTTAGTTGCAATGAGTGATTCATAAGGCGTAGTTTGGACTACTTTGGTCATTTCACGAACTAGATCGTCATAATGAAGTCAATTTTACAAACGACAGGACATTTACGGTGTCTCGATGAATCAATTGTCTCGGAATGACCCCCGGCCCGCGGACAAATAGCCTCGGGTCATCGTTTAACGTCCAGTTTCAATATTCTATCTATGGTCCAGGTTACCGTGGTTAGATTGTCATCATTATTTATTTTTATTTTGATAGGGAAATTCCTTTGTACGTTCGTTTCGTAGTCGTTTTCCGTATTTTAATTTCTCAAACATGTATCAATGTCGAAAACTTTAAAATAAGAAAAACATTCACTTTATGTATTTTTAGAACAGTTTCTTTTTAAATATCCGCGTAGTTATTTACCAAATTAAAAACTACTCGAGTGCCTTCATATTAAGATGGGAATAGCCGGGTATTCATTTTGCAACATTTTCTAATAAACACAGTTTATAAACAATGTTTCATAACGTTATTAAAAGCAATTAGAAAAAATATTGATGCAAAATAAAATACTACGTCCGGTTGCAAGTTTGGTTGGTCACATCATCAGCTTGATTGAATGATTAAGGACTCCATGGGGAGTCGAGAGGGAAAGATGTAATGTTTAATTGGTTCAAAACAAGACCCTAATATACCTACCCAGGCTTTGCTTGTCAAAATCTAAATCTCTGTTTAGGTATATGAATAAAATATTCTTACAACATAAAATATAAAAAAAAATTAAATGGTCATATTATGAGTGTGACTCAGAATTTAAAATGATACGGTAGAGTTTAATAATGAGATTAACCTCGACTTTTTATTCAAGGGAATTTCGACCTGTTTACTCTCTGTATTGGGCAAGACCAACATTGTTCCAGTCAGGCAATGATGCATTTAATGTGTAAACTTACCTACACCTATTTGCGTAGGTACTAAAGCTGTAGGAAAGTGATCACATCATTTAAAATACTTACTTTACTTTCAACTTTTCAACTTTGTTCTGTCCTTGTCTTTTGTATAGTCGTAAACAGTTTTCCTCTACTAGCTTGACAGTATTTTTATGGTTTTTGTAAAATATCAAGGTTGATGTCAATACTTGGAAGTAAACATAACATTCGTTTTATCGCAATCTATTCGAAAGGAAAATGAGCCCGGTAGTCACAATGAGTGATTTGCAAGTGAATAGAGCCCTGCGCGTGCGTTCACGCTGGATGCGCACTGAATATGCGCGCGCGTGCCCAGGCGCCGACCTGCATAATGTCAACGAACATTAATCCTTTATTTTAACATAACTAGCAACACATACCGGTTTTGCACGGGTGTACTGATAAATTTGTCTAGCTAGCCTGTAACCATCCCGACAGTCCATTATACACATAGGAAAAAGCATGTTTGAAATCGGCTCATCGGCTGAGTAGTTTCGAAGATTACCTCCGTCAAACAAACAAACAAACAAACCAACATTACCTCTTTATAATATTAGTTTAGTAACATAATAATGTACTACGGGTAATTTAAATGGATACCTTTTAATATTTTATACCGACGCGACGTTTCGAACAGAGAGAAAATATTTTATGTAGGTACTTAAATGAATTTGCCTAATATATTTTCTTTCTCATAAAATCACTAAGAGTAGATACATTAATACATCAAATATTAGCATTACATTACACACGCTCAAACACAACAGTTGTCGTCACACACGTCCTAAACGGAAATAGATTCAAGGTTTTGTAGAATTACTCAATTATATGTAATCCTAAAAATGTATGAACATGCCTAATTGTGCTTGCGTTAGATTATTTGAATCTTTGAATCTGATTCAAGCGATTTTTAATGCTGTAGCCAATTAAATAATAGAAAGAGCTTAGACTGGCTCTAAATGACCCATTTTCAAGATCCTATACATGTTTTTTTTTTTCTTGTTTTTACACAGGTACATAAATGATATTATGCATGAAATAATTATCAAATACTAAGGTAATGTTGCTAAAATTTTGTTACTTTGTATTGCTTGCAACAACACCAACGTGACTGGCACAAAAGAAGATTATTCTGCGGATTGTTACGCTTCAATACAAAATTAAGCATTTCGTTCTAAACGTAATTTGGTATTTCCAGTTACAAAATCATATAGGCTTGGCCTACATGCTACTTTTAAATAATTTGTCAAAAGACTTACGAGGCCTACCAGTACCTATCTTTTACTTTACCGGGCCTTAAGTTCTGTAATGTAAGCATCGTCACGTCTACTTCGGACTCCTCCTCCTTGACTCTAAATGTAATTTAGAACGAAAACCAGAAATTTCGTAACAATTTCGAGTTCTGTTAATGTTGGTGCATACTGAATTCGTAACAGTTCACCGACATAAGCTGACCCCGAAATTGTCACGAAATTTTTTGTTTTTCGCGATAGCGAATGGTACTTTCTTTGTCCAACGACTGCAGTTGAACCGCCTCCTTTATGTGTGACTCCAGGTACTTTCCAGGTATCTTGTCCCTCATGATCTTTGATGACATGATGACACATAAACACTAAAACAAGTAGCACATAGAATCAGGAAATACTTTGGTTAAAAGCCCGACCATAAATAACTTATTTAACAACCAAAACATTCACGGCCTCTAAAATCTGTTGGATTGGAATAAAAGAGGTAAATACGCAAACCACAGTTCATTGTCAGCCGGAACTGAAAGTGAGACCCTTCAAATGAAACCATAGTACTGTGCAATCCATTAAAAACGGTACCCGTCATAAAGCATTCGTTATTTCCTTATAGTAAATAAATTCGTATTAATTAATTGCAATTTTCAGTCTTTGACGTAGGTAGCCCCTCTGCTCCTAGTTAATTTTATGTTGTTTAATCTTCCGAATTCAGTTACCACTTTGACCAACATAAGCTGACCAGCTATTATTGGCACGATGTATCGTTTCGAGTTTGTAGCGTAAAAAGTAGGTAGTGATGACGAGTCGCTCAATAAAATAGTTAAGACTGATAAAACACAAGTTCTAATGGTATACCTTTGTTAAAAATGTTTGGCATATTTCAGTTTATGAAAGGAATTTATAGGTCGACGTTATTTTTGAAACTCTGGCTTTAATGAGATTTTAACTCGTCGACCACTCAGTGTTATTGGGTCACATTTGTTTTGTGTTTGATTGATGGCTCTACATATAGATAACGAGATAGCACTTGTTTGTAAAGTTATTAGGAAAACTGCAAAAAATATAAGGATAAGGGAGTATCAAATCTATTCAACTTCAATTGTTTAGAATAGAAACACAAGTTTGAGACTAATTGATTTTATTTTAAAAGAAGATAAGCCCGAATTCGTTTTCATATGTTTGCAAACGTTTAATTGACCATTGACTACTTCATTGCCAATTACCCATTTATCTGAGAATGTCTACTAGTCGTAAAAATGGTATTTTGTAGTTTTAATCTAAATTAATATTATGAAGAAGTAATGTTGGTGTGTTTGTTTGTTTGACGGAGATAATCTCCGAAACTATTCAGATGATTTTAAAAATTCTTTCACCGTTGTGTAGAATAGACTGTCGGGATGGTTATAGGTCATAATTTATCCCAGTAGTTTCATTAGTACACCAGTGCCGGTACAGCCGGTAAGTGCTGATAGTATAATATATTGTGAATGTATCAAAATGAATATAAATTATACTTATAGATTTATAGTTGAGACCTAATCAAATCAAGGTTCTAACACATCGTGTCCTATGGCTTCTAGTATCTAATAAAAGGAAGCCTCAATTCCACATTAGCTAATGATATTTCTTTGATATCCCTAATTATTTGATCATTTAATTTAAAAGACTTTTGCGATCACCTCCAGTACAAAAGCTTTCATTCCACGAGGCGGAGATGATGCCTATGAAAAAACGTGTTCAACTTTATTGTTTACATTAGTAATCACGCGAGACATATTATTATTTCGTATAATGCTGAATTTAGAAGCTTTTGACGATACAATAGTAAATACTAAGATGTGTAGGTTTCAACCTGTTTTATAGCTTCTCAATAATTAGAAAGTACCTCTAGAGTCTACAATCACCACCAAAGTGTCTGCACGCACTCAAATATTTCGTAATATTTATATGATTTTGAACTTTTCTTTCACCTATGGTCAAAATGTCAGTGTACTCAGTAAAGTTTACTAGCCTGTTTGAGCATTTCTCTTACGACACATGCTTGTACTATTTGTACTACTCTTATTTGCATTGCAGGTAATTATTATTATTTGGTTATTAGGGGATATAACATTTTCAAATGCTATAATAACTTGGACGGATAAAGATCTTAGGTGTTTAGGTACAAATTGATCATACATAAGAATTTATAGGGATGTGCTAAAAAATGCTCCATGATCTGCTTATTTTAAACAATATGACTAATATAGACCAGACCACAAAGCCCGATTTTCATTTTTAGTAATTATTTCGTAATACAATTAGTTCAGCGTCAGTAGTCATCATCGTGAGTAGCCGCTGTGATTGGTCAACACTTGCAATGTCTCTAGATAAATGGCAAGTGATTTCGAAAGCGCCCTTTGCAATGCCTTTTTAAAGATCTACGGACTGAAACAGGGACAATATAACTAGCAAAGGTAACTAGCAAGGTAACTAGCAAAATATCATAAAATGGAGGAAAATTCATCAAAGGTCTTCTGACCGGTCAAAAAAAGCATGTGAATAAACCAACGACTTGATCAGCTCCATTATTGTCATAGTTATCTAAGCTAAAAGCATGCCTAAGACACTGACAGAATAACCATGCTGAATGGCAATAGATCCGTTGAACCAAAGTCTAAATAAGTAAATGGTATGTCCACACATTTGGGAATTTAAATTAAATGGATTTAGATTTGTTTGATTGCCAGATATATCCGGCATCTGATTTCAATCACTCGCTACAGTTATTTAAAAATAACTTTGAAACGTTTGTTTGGTAGGTTGTTCTGATGATGCCTTTATAAACCAGAAGACTATTATAAAAACTCATGGAAAAAGAAGAAGAAATGTGTGAATTCAAATAAAGATGAGGTGGCGTCTACGCAACCAAATCAAATAGAAAATTTAAAGTTACGTCGCGCGCGTCCCATCTGTGTAACCATTTATTTAAACGAGCGTTGAACACATTTTGTAATCGAAATCAAAGGAGACGGGTATTTTCGTATATTATTAAACTTACTAAAATTTGTCTTAAAAGTTGATTGCTAGTTATTTGCCGTATAAAAAGAACGTCTAGAAAAACAATGTTATTTTTCATCTCTTAAAATAATTTTACGCTAAATGTGCAAATGTGATCTACTTGTAGCAATAACCTTGATATTTTGTAAAATGAAGACAATATGATTCGGAAATCTATTTCTTTGTTGCTATTTGACGGCTTTATGTCGTCACATTGCGTTAGCCAATATCTTTCTCAATTATATTGGAAAAATCTTAGGTTAGGATTTGATTTGAAGCTGCTATAACTCTCATATACCCTCTGTGTAGGTACTTACGTGTTAACTAGGATAACAATCAATTTGGTTTTTTGATAACAATCAAAAAACCAAAACGATCACACATTTTGTTTCAATGGTCATTATTTATTACACAGAGTGGAGGCTCTATTATCTATAATGTAATTAGAAATAACATTAGCAATGGATATTGGTCAAAATTAATGATCAACATTTTCTTGGTGGTAAGACGTCATGGCTGTTGGAAATTATTCGCGGCTGACTCGTCTTGCTCCGATGACATAGTGCCCAGGCAAGATTACAGAACAGTAAGTAATAAATAGGTGCGTAGATGGCTAGGGTTGTCATACATAATTTATGCCTTTTGGCTAACGTTTGAATATAAATTGATGTTGGTTAATAGTTTGGATCGATAGAGAGATAAATGATAGAGATTGATAATATTATTTTTATAGAGCCTTTGCCTCTACAAAAATATTTTTCTAAATAACCATTAAACAGCGGGTATCAGGCTATATATAGGCTAGTTTTATATTATATATAATATTTATTTATATATAATATACAGTTATAGCATAAGGCTTAGGAGTATGTGTCTAAGGCACTTTATGTACAATATTACCTAAACCACCAAGTTATTATATTTTAAGTTTCATACATAATGTTGCATTTATCAGTGGATTATTTGAGTGAAACTTAATGTGACGCGCGGTTTAAAACTAAACTATAAGATTAGTAAGATATTTGACAGCCCTATAAGTTATTCAACCGGCTCGACAACTTTCGCGAGTCGTCCCAATAATGCAAGTGAACTGTTACATCATCAGTACACTGTCGTGTAATCTATGACTAAATTAAATGCAACGATAGGTCAATTTCGTGAGTAACATATACTTTTATTACTCCTATTGACATTTTATGCGCCTTATAAAACTGTCATAGTAGTATTTAATGTATTAGAAATGATATTAATAAATCAGCGAGACAAATTACGCTATTAATTGATGTCCTCCGAGTTGTCTTTCTAAATTTGAATTATGATGAAATGAAGTATTGGTTGAAATGATTTTGTTACATACTCGTATGTAAGGTGTTCCATCTTCTTTATTATCAATTCTGGTAACAGATACTACTCATTTGATGGTGTCCTCTCTATTTAAATGCATTTTGAATTCGTATATTTATTTACGTTGCACGTAGGATTGTGTGCGTGTCCCACTTTAAATTCAAAGCCTAAATTGGTTTCATAAGTCATCTTAGAATTCATCCTAACAGAAAACATTGGGTCGCCGTAGCCCAATTCGGTTAGGATGACTATTATTTTGATTAGGCGTATGTATATAGGTATATATATATGTACCCACTGTGCATAACTAGGTACATACATCTTCGGAATAAACATAAACTTGTTTCGTTGTGTATAAAATGTATTACTCTCAGTATACTAACAAGACCTTGGTACTCCAAAATGCAAAACTGTTTATATCTTTGGTGTGGGCACGTGAACGTTGAGCAACTTTTATCAGAAATAGTTTGTTTACGATAACATTTTATGATCTTGCAAAATTCTATGAATTTAGCGATAAAATTTAGGAATTCTAAGTCAAACATGCCAGGAATATAGGTATTAAACCGGGGCATATTATGCTAAGTTTTAAAGACTTAGTTAAATTTTATTTTGTGTAACCTCTAAGATCGTTGATGAAACTTGGTTGGTTTTTCTTTATCAGAAATGATGAATCAAACGCCAGACTAAATAGTTTATGTTTACAATTACTTTAATTTCGGTTTAATTCCCAATCGTACCGCACCTATGTTCATTAAACATGTCAAAATATTTTAACAATTTATTTTGTTCACCTACTCCTTCTTATATTGAGTTTGTAATCAAATTGAAGTTCTTTATAATATCGAATAAAAATTGAATACGCCCTCGCGATTTAAGAACTTCCGACGACTTTTAAATCGACTTTTTATTTTTTTGCGGTACTTGGTATTTATATTAACACCACTGCATTTGTGTTTGTATTTAAAGTCAGTTTTTATTAGTTGAAATAGGACCCAATATAATTTTGAACATGCCAAATATGTATGATAATACGACTATAAGAATATAAAATTAAATGGCGTCCTTAAAAGCACTCTTTATTACAACATTGTAATAAATAATCAAGAATATGAGTCACTTTGAGTATTTAGTCATCAAATGATTGAACCGTTATTGAATTTTAAATTACCTATGATATAATAAGTAGTAAGTATTCTTTTCTTACTTCATGAATGCATGTTGACTACTTATGTGATTTACTCACACTTTTATACTATATCGTGATAAGACGAAGTAAATTTTCAGTGTCAAATTGTGATACTATGTCACAGTCAACATTTTTTTAGCTCTTTGGTGTCAAAAAGTTATTAATGGCTTTGGTATCTAAAAAACGGTGTTGCACGCATCAATGTCTTTTAATGTATTTGATTGATACGTTTATTCAGAACAGCAATAATAATCAGGTATTTACATTTGTAATCAAGTGATACATAACATTGCAGTTACATAAGTATGTAACAATGGAAAGTACTCATCTTCAGCAAGTCATGGTTAAGAGCTGACAATTCGACAAATATCGAAAACGAATGGCGTAATAAAAGTATTTTTGAAAATTATTTTAATGCGTTACGAAAGAAGATATCGTCTACCTACTACCACTTTGTATGTCGTGGCTTATGAAATGACATAAAAAATTATACAAATTACTAAATAAGCTTTGTGTTAGCTGGCTTGGATTATTGACTACCTCGACATTTTCATAGGTTCTTTAGTGCCTGAAGATTATAAGTATATCCTATACCGTATTCAAACTGTTTGATGAAGATACAGTTGTGAGCCTGTTTACGTATTCCAGCGGCCTTGCCCCAGGGCCGGCGACACCGGCACCCGTTTTAGCCGCATCGATGCGTGGGCGCACGTTTCCACTACAAGAACTTCGAGATTTGCTCAAAACATTCGACTCTCGCGCACGGATCGTTTTTCACTCCCTGTTTTTTACTTCAGAAATGAGTGTGTTTTTTTTGCAATGTTAATAGTCAGTGTAGTGTTCAAGTGTTGTGATGAATTACTTTCAGTTTTGCATTGTACTTTTGTACAGGTAAAAGTTTTTTTACTTTTTTCAGTCTGTCACGAAGTATTATGTATTTCAGAAATGTTGCATGTTTCTTCCTGAGACGCCTTTTTTAAAAAACAAGACGTCAAAAATATTTTCCGTCATATTATCGTTATTGTGTGTATTTGAAATAAGTTTATGTAAGACTGGATTGAGGTCGCAAAACATAAGAAGGTCAGTATAAGGTCCGCGTTCATTGAAGAATTCAAAATATTTTGTGCAAGGTTGAAAGTGGGAATATCTGGTGAAACGTGTGGTTTATTGATCTATTTCTGCTTTAGTGCGAATGTATTAACATTTCGTCGTTTTATTTAAAATTGAAATCCTGTAATTACTTAGATACATAATGTAACATATTTTTATCAAAACGTGTTCATTCGATTTATTCACCCAATATGGCACAAACATCATGCGAATTAATATTAGAAGATGCTCTGTGACACGTTTGGTACTAAAGAAAATAAATTGCGACCACTAAATTGAATTTACAACATTGCAGGATTTTTGATAATTCAAATGCAAAATGATCCAGAATGCAATCGGTAATGCTACGGCTACGAGTGGCAGTTCCTGTTTTATGCTCTTATAAAATTTAGTTAGGATGCATTCACAGAGAAAAAATAAAAAAAACGTAGGTAGAGCATTATGTTAGGTCTGATAACAAGATTAGGTGTCTTTAAACATAAATTTAGGGTATCTGTCCTTTCATCACTAAAACATTTAAATTATTATGTAATAAAGAAAAATGTCATTAAAAGGCAATCACAACGACGACATCTACCGAGTTCGATTGTGTTTTCAAACCATCCACTTATACGTTATAGACAAAACTTAATCCAAAACGATGCAGCTGTTCTTTAGAAGTTATGTGAAAAACATTTTATATTATAACACTACACAAATTTTATATTATAAATAGTGATTGTAATAGATGTCAAATGATTATTTATTGTTAAAGTTACTTGCAACTCAAAATTAGTTATACAGCTTATTACATGTAAGTTCTCAAATGTATCACCTCTCTATGTAACTTTAAACCAGTAATGATGCACTAAGATTATGCGCGTTGTGCAACTGCTTCGGAACCTGTCTTCGACCTTGGATGTCGAACCGGTATCTAGCCGTTTGACATACGACGATGTAGTTTTTAAGTTACTTTTACTACCTTACATATGAGGGTTTACACAAATTCCTACTGTCCTGACAGTCAATGGGAATAGTTGATGACGTTTTTGGCGTAGTGGGTTGCCCGCCTGGGCCGTGATTGTCGGTTCAATCCATGCCATAATGTTTGTATGCTCTACAGGTTCCGGTTCTGAGTGTTGTTCTATAATAATGTGTTCAAAATATGTATCTAAGTAGTATATCAGTCATCTGACTACCACAACAACTATCACATTAAGTTGCATAAATATATAATTAAACGAATCTCTCTGTACCGGCATAACTTCCGAAGACTTAAATTTAAAAATAAATTTCCGTGCCTTTCAGTTGACCCTCTCAGTTGAGTGGCAAAGCAAGGTCACCAAAACTAGTGACGAAAAGAGAGAATCGATCAATATTTCAAAAACTACAAATTAAATGGAATTTGACTATTTTTTTAAAGTATCTATTAAACATTATAGGTATAGTGGCGTTCTTTAATGTTGAATTCTATTCAAACCTGACCTTAGAAATGTTCATTGTTACGCTAAATATTTAATAAGTTTTATGCCTATTATATGCATTGGGGTCAATGTTCTCTTATAATAAGCATTAATATAATTATAACGAACGTAAGTGTACAGACAGGTAATTTTCATGGCCATGTTGACAACCTCGGTACAGTTGAATTTTTGTTTTATTTTGTTAATTTACCTACCTGTTTCCGTAGCTTATGAATACAAAATAAACTGAAATAAGAGCGTACACAAATTATTTCTTGTATTATTTATATTAGATACAAATACTTTTCTATTCTTAAATTGATAGCCAGGTAATGCATATAATTCCTATTTTTCTATTAAATTGACGCTGTTCTATTGACTTTGAGTGTTAAGTTACACTTTATAAGATTTTAGTAAAAAAAATCTATGGTCTATGTCGCTTAAACTAGAATTATTACACAAAAGTTATATACCGATGTAAAATTCTAAAAGTGGGTGGGTACTAATTTTATTTTAGATATCTATGTAATATGGGTAGGTATATTTACTTACGTCAATGATTCGTAATCGTAAAAACTTTATGAATGAAAACATTAAGATAAAAATCTCAGGATAATACATTTAAATCAGGATTAACCGCGAACATAAATATTAAAGTCTTTTAACTTTTCATTGACGTAAACAGCTTCAGTCATTTAATTTATTTATCACCGCTACAGCTTTTAACATTTTTAGTTTATTTTACGCTCCTTTTTCTTAAACTGTCCTGCAATTAGTAGGAAGTTTCGACTGTCGGCACAAGTTTGTGTTTGATTTGAAATGTTTTTGCCTCTAATGACTGAAACCCTGTAAACGAACGTATCTACCAAAGCGGAAGCTTAGCCTTTACTAGACTTTTTTGTAAAATCATTTTGACATGATCAGTTTAAAAATTACTTGGAGCACGTTACATTTATAAGGTAAAACATTGTGTTAGATTGGCTAGATATAGAGATTGCTTTCTATCTACTTTGATGGACAACAACCTTGATGTGGCCTAATGGTTGGCTGATGGCTCTCGGCACTTATTGACATTTTAGTACTGGTTATTAATATTTATTGCGAATGCTTCGATATTTTGCCTTTCATTTGATGAGGGTGTGTCTGTTCGTTGGGACCGGTGTCGTAAAATGTAGTACTTAGTTTCATAGTAGAGCTTACGAAATACGTTTAAGTATAAGTAATTTTCTTGACAGTTGCATTCAGTTTTGACAAACAATGTTTAGTTCAGTCATTCTGACAGTCAATTCAATTGTATGTAACGGGCAAGAAAATGGCACTATGGTACAAATTGTAATATGAATTGACGCTATTTTGTTACTTAAGTCAGACGATATTCATATTTATTCATTATTATAAGTTTATACAAAAATGGTAGCATGAAACGTGAAGATTTAACGAAAATAAAAGTAACTTATGAGGTAATTAATGTCAATGCTGATTCTTTTTTCTACATAACTATTTTCCTGAGAATTAAGAATTGTCTCATTTATAACAAACATGCAAATCAGACCGTCAATGAAATGGAAAATACATATAAACAATAGCTATAAGCTTGATATATCAAAATTTATGATCTATATCGCGGTTTTATTTATTTTATTGTACAAATGCTTTTATTTTGAAAAGTATCATTGATTGTAACGAAAATTATGAAATGAAATGAAATGAAATGAAAATACTTTATTGCACACAGAAAAATAAACTTATGAACTAAAATCCTTAAAATAATTGTACAAAGGGCGGTCTTATCGCTTAGAAGCGATTTCTTCCAGACAACCTTGGTATGGAAAGAAATCGATGGGTTAATAGGAATTAATTACTTAACAGAACTTTTCTGTTTTCCAGGAATTTGGGAGCGGCCGTGTACTTTTGCTGTGGGTAAGTTCTTGAGGGTTCTTTTTATTCAATGTTTTCTTATTGTACGGCGATGACGTCATATTTTATTTAGATGCAGAATAATGTTCATTCAGCATAGAAATATTTCAACCAATTTGAAGAGAGTAAAAAAAAATTGATACAAAAATTATTAAATTATATCACTCAGAACTGTGTTGATAAAAATAAATTTGAATATTCACATAAATTAACAAGATTATTCTTACTATATTATAGAAACAATTATAAATGATTTAAATAGTGTAGGAATTTTTTGTTTCTGTCTGTTTTCTATATCAATAAAAAACTATTATAAATGTACCCAGATAGATCAAATAATAAATTTAATTTCGGAAGCATGCAAGTTATTAGTAACAGTACCATTTGGACTTTCGCGAGCTTTTGAAATAATTTATATTAAATTATGGGACTTTATCACGTATTTATCTTATTATTTTATTTCGCTTCGTTTCGATTGCGTTACAGCTTTCGTGGTCACGGTACCCGTGACACAACTGATTATTAGAAACATTATCACGCCAAAGTTAAGTTATTTCACTCCGTCTACCTAGTTGTTGGCAGCTTATTTCTCTATGATACTTAAGAATCGGGAACAGGCATACATCGAACAATGACGAACAACAACATACTCTCACGACACTACATGACCTAATGTGCCTTTTAGTGCAGACACGTGCCAGGTACTGTTGTACTATATCGCTAAGTAACTTTACATTTAACTGTTTTTACACTCCAAAAGATACTGTTTAATACATTTATTCTCAAAAAGACGAGACAATGTCACTTACCTGTGAACAATTTCGTACTTGTAAAAAGACATCTGAAATTAAATATGATCACGACTAAGATGTCTACTTTAATTCGGCTGTAGCTTATTTGAATCATTTTTTCATGCTTCTGCTCCATTCAGTGATCTCAAAATTCTGTCGTCACAAGTAGACAATGTCTGACGTCAATATATAAGTTTGCGTAGAACAATCAGTGGCCTGTATCAACATGGCATCGAAGGAAAGTGAAGGTGCGAGCGCAACTATAGAATTGATTATAATAATTATATGCTTGAGTGGCGTGCAAGAAGCGAACATAGTTTACATAGGCTAGTAGTTATGTGTACTACTAATATTTTAAAAGATAAAATATTATTATTCATCTCATAATACGGCTTGACGAATTTGAATAGAATAGATTCATGAAATATTGATTTGTACTTTCTTACTCTGTATCTCGTATTTCTTATTCTATGTAGTGGGAAATAATTAAAGTATAGTTTAATTAGTTTACCTATGTACTTTTATTAAATATTTTATTATACTACAGTATCCTACAAAGTGTCATTGACTGCAGTATGCTGTTTTAAGTCTGCTAGTAAAAATGTCATGTCTATTTTTTATGATGTGTTCTATTGTGTTCATGCTAAGTCAGATGGAAAACTTGTTCAGCACCAAATGTCAAGATAAACAGTGTATCTTTTTGAACCACGTTAAAAAACATACCTAGAACACGATCTCCATAACCCTGTGACTTGACAGTCGCCGGTTAAAAAAGCTTTCATTACTTCAACAAGGGGTTATTTCTTTATAATTGTAGAGTACAGTCAGCTGCAAACGGAAAGTTGTCAATTACACGTATGAGTGCTTCGGAAAACACATGGCTTTCTATGGTGCATTGACGTTAACGGCATCGGCATTGGCTTACTCTACCATGTGATGCCACTATCATATACGATAGATATGTACACTCATAATGCGCCTTCTATTTGCAACTTTTTAGTACGAAATCTAAATCCGTTTGTCATCATACACCGGTCAAGTTAAACAGAAAAATAGTGGTCAAATAACAATAATTCCCGGAAAGCTGAATTTTGGTGGAGAGCTTGGTATTACCATTACAAATAAAGTGTTAAAAGTCCCCATCGATCCCATGTGTGCGTCACGAGTTATTCGGGGTCAAAGTACCAAATTTAAGGTTTCTTAGTTTTTTTTCGAAAACGGTAAGTTTTATCAAATTAAGTTTCAGCCCAAAGATGTAGATCTTAAAATTCTCTACAATCATGGTCCTGATAATCTTTTTCCTAAGAGTTACCATTCGTGAGTTATCGCGGTGGAAGCGAGCGCGCCACGCGGCCTACTAGGATGGAGAAAGACCGCGATTTCCTTGCAGAGAGTGCACCACGCTTTTTTTTTCATACTGAATTAGGGGCTCGTACGGAATCTCGTACTGCACAAGGGGTTTTGAAACGTTTTCATAATACATTAAGACTTATATCATAGATTTTCAAAATAAATAAAGATTGGATTTTCCAAATCTTTTATGATTTCCAATGGATTCTCTAGGTTTTATGGTTTCTCTCGCTAATTCTCTCTCTCCTAAAATTATCCTAAAAAATCCATTAAACCATAAAATAGCTGGAAAATCCAATCTTTATTCATTTTGAAAATCCATGATATAAGTCTTAATGTATTATGAAAACGTTTCAAAACCCCTTGTGCAGTACGAGGTTCCGTACGAGCCCCTAATTCAGTATGAAAAAAAAAGCGTGGTGCACTCTCTGCAAGGAAATCGCGGTCTTTCTCCATCCTAGTAGGCCGCGTGGCGCGCTCGCTTTCACCGCGATAACTCACGAATGGTAACTCTTAGGAAAAATATTATCAGGACCATTATTGTAGAGAATTTTAAGATCTACATCTTTGGGCTGAAACTTGTTTTGATAAAACTTACCGTTTTCGAAAAAAAACTAAGAAACCTTAAATTTGGACCTTTGACTCCGAATAACTCGTGACGCACACATGGGATTTATGGGGACTTTTAACAATTTGTTTGTAATGGTAATACCAAGCTCTCCACCAAAATTCAGCTTTCTGGGAATTATTGTTATTTCAAAAGCTTAGATTGACTGGCCTATCATCAGTGATTGGAAATTTTAGAACGTAAATACAGAGTTCAAGAACAGAGGCAAAAAAAGTGGAGACTGTCTTACTACTCTCGAATAAGCATGTAAGCTTGCTCAAGAAGACAAATTAAACCACCTATCCAATAATATCGTATTTTTCACAAACTTATTTATTCGTAGTAAGTTAATTATTATTGCAAAAACTTACGATTACATTTGCTAAGTTATTTTGAGAAAAGAGTTCGTGGTGGGAAATAGAGTTGATTAATTAAGATTAACTTATTTTTTTGATGTCATTTTTTGGCGAACCCTACTTTTTTCAATAATTAAAAAAATACTATAATATCTATCTTCTTATAAATTCGGCCTTACCCTGTATATAAACCACCGCTAGTTTAAAATGAAATAAGACATGCATAGTAAGCGAGGTTGACTGTTCGGATAAAACTAGATTTTCATTCGATAAATATTTAAGGAGTCCTCCCTCGGATGAATGGGGTCACCATTATGCTTTAAATATCAAAATATTTAAAGCATAAGCACAAACGCCTGTTAAAGCTATTGCAAGAACTACAAAAAATCGTTCTATAAATCTTGATAAATTGTTTAATATACATATATAAAATAGGTAAATTACAAACAAGTAAAACATCGTCATAACAATTAAGTACTTATAGGTATATTTCCTTTCTCTATCATCACAATAATAGTTATTCCAAAATACTCCAATTTATTGGTACTTGTTCAGTCAGTCTAATTAACAACAAAGGATTAAAATAAGTATTGGTATTATTACCATGACAACTAAGCCTACGCTATTATTTAAATGATAACAAGAGGAACTCAATAATTAAATGTTATTGTTAACAAAATGAAACTCATTAATTCCTAGAAGATTTGAAATAATATGTCGGATAGGCGAAGGCGCTGACGACGTAAAGTTTTGTAAGTCAGAACCTAAACTGAATCGCTAAATAAGACGTCATGGTACGCCACCTTCATTAAAGGACTAAACTGGATCGCTTTTATCGGTCATTGTAAGCCCATACGCCACACCAAGCCCGTTGCAAACTAGACGTAAGCTTAATGGTGGGTGGCTGGCATACCACATCTTCGGAATACAGTCGTGACTATATTTCATTTCATTGTAAATGTACGGGAAGTAAATAATAAACTGGTAACCACTTTCTAGTAATTAAGCTTTTGTAAAGCTTACCTAGCAATGTTGCCATCAACCAGCCCACTGTTGTTTATGTTTGGCACTTACAAGAGATTACTTCCTTGTTTCACATCTATTACTTGTTACTAGATTTGTCCGTATGATTTAGTCAATGCCTTAAATTATTTGGAAAGTTAGTGAGGGGCGATGTTATGGAAATGTCAAAGGTACAAACTGAATTACAGCAAGTCTCAATACCTATCTATTTTTAGTTTAGCTTACTGTGTCAAATATCTACCGATAGTAAGCAAAACCAAAAAGTAGGCGGTTATATTGTTATTTTTTGTGTTCTACCCTTTATTAATTACTCAAATGTCAATTTGGAAAAGTTTTTGATTGTCACTTACAAGAGTTAGCAGCGGCAAGCTTAGCAGTTTACAAACAACAGGGTAAAAGCTTAAGCAATAAAATACTTAAACATACACACACATCTCAGAATTTCATTAGGTACTCATCTCAAAGTAAAGTTTTGATTAGTTATTTCCTCTACAATGTTGATCGGTAACTAAAGTTACCATTAATTCTCACATATAACAGCTGATTAGTACTCAGCGGTAGTGAAAGTCATGGAAGCGGTACTGATCACTTTAAATCCAGCTTAGCTTTTTAATTTAACTTAAATTAAATTTAAAAAAAAATCTATTGATTTAATATAGTGCGCAACTTTTTTTACAACGCCCCATCGGAAGTGGCCAATTTTCCAATGCTGGCGTATCGTCTCATTATGGGACACCCTGTATATGAGTATAGATAAGTTAGAAGTACTTCTATAAATTTGTACAGTTCAGAGCTTCTTTCACAAGTATTCACTCTAACAGTCATTAATACTTTACAAATCCTTTTAGACTGGCTTAATAATACTACGTCAGTGACGATACTAAAGTAGCTTGCACTAACTTCCTTTTACTTTCTCATCAACTCACTGTTAAACTGATACAAATTAATTCGTTGCGTGACTAAACTGTTTACAAGATTAATTTCAATTTTTTATCTTTATTTTGAACTTGTTTTTATACCAGCTTTTTAATACAAGCTTCCGTTCGCGGTTTCGCTTGAGTGGTACCTTAGTCCAAAGTGTTATTCGAGGGTGTATTTCAGCCAAATCAGTTGTTTTTGCGTAAAAAATAACAAATATCCATCTTTTACATCTAGGTAAACGCGTAAGAATTTGTGAAAAATTAACTTTTTAAATACATTTCTGGCTGAGGAATGTTTGAGTTTTTTAAAAACGTTGTTTGTTTTTAATTTATACCTACATCCGATATACACGCATAAAGAATATTGTATTATATTTTTTCAGTGTAGTTGTTTTCAGGTACGGTAAATAAATCTCGAATTTAATCATCATAATGGCTTTGGCTTCTTTAGCTCAATACATTTATAATCAAATGTACTTACATTTATAAATCATCACAAAATTATTGCCAAGCTATTCTAAATGCGTTGGCAAATCGTGAAATATTACGAATGATTAGGTCTCTTCAGCTATTAACACAAGCATTGATGTAATGCACGTAAAGCTTGGAACATACGAGCAGTTTTAGTTTATAACTGAATGCTCAATAGAATGTTCTGGAGGTTTTTGATATGAATCTAATCTGTAATAGCATCTTAAAGGTCAATGCATAATAGGTTGTTCTGTTTTAAAAATAGAAGGGAACGTCATCTTTATTTTTAACAATAATTGCAATAAAACCCAGTCTAGTCACGCAAACATTTTTTAATCCATTGAAGTCACTCTTCTACTTTAAATTGAAATAAAAATATAATAAACTGTTACGAACTAAATATAACATGGAATCAAGGAAGTGGGCAAAATTGCCACGGTTCTCAATGTGTATGCCTGAAAGACATATCTATTGTAGTGAATATTATTCCAGTATTAACAGTTGAGTTTTATAGTATGTAAGTATGTAAAATGCAATATGCAGTCGTATGTGTATTCTAACCTAAGTCTGGAGCACATAACGTCGCGTGCACACAGGTTCCGCTTCCGAGGATGCGCTAGAGTTGCCAACGCGTGTGAACACAGCTTATATAAATACTATTTTCTGTTCGCTGCTTTTATGGTCTTACTTTTATGTGAGTTATTTTTCTTATAATTTTCTTTCTTATATTTATTAACCTGTTATGTTAATACATTTTTTTCGGTTCACTTACCTATTTTAACAAGGGATACTCAGGGAGTAATCCATCACAATGCTGAGTGCTACTGTTCTTCGAAGGGCACGCTATCTTTAAGATATGGCTTAGGCTTTTCGGTGAATTTGAACTAAATTTAGCACCAGAGCTTAGATATATCCTGGACTAAAACAGGCAACTTTTGATCCCGGTATTCCCACGGAACGAGAACTATACCGCGGAGCACAGCTAGTAAGATCTAATGTAGCCCTACCATCAGTTTTCGAGTTGTATAGTTACCTAACTATTCTCGCTGACGACGGGTCAAGTATTTCAAATGTATGAAATTATTAGTTCATGCAAGTAACCGCGGGCGGCGCTGTATTCGCATACATCTGTGATAGTTGACTTGGTATCGAGAACAGTATCAATACTGCAGTAAACTTGTGGGCCTCTGTTAAAACAGTAGTAACAATAGTGTATCGACGTCACGAGATGTAATCACGACAGAGCGACGACACCTGTAGCGGCGCGTGCCAAGACAACCGAACACACGTTACGTGTCCCATAATTGTTACCAAATATTTTTATACGACATGTTTTGTATAGGATTTGCGAGACGAAGCTTCGTAAGACTGTTCATAGAAGTTATCATCAACGTATACATGCCAGAATTATTTTAATAAAATCCTCTAAAAATCTTTTTGAATGTTGTGTGCTAAATATAGGTAAATAGAAACCTAAAAAGGTAAAAAAAATACGTATGAATGTGTGAATGGTTGTATGAGTATAGTTATTATTGAAAGGGTGGGGTAAGATGACGGCTTCTGTAGGGAAACGGAAGAAAACACATTTCGTGGGCATCCCATGTAATTTGGGCGAATTAGAAAAAAAAAGCGTCACAACTAGGTAGGTTCATTAACAAAAATATAAATTTATGTTTTTGATTTGTGCCAATTAGATTCTGCCTACCGTTTTGCTCGTGTGTTACTTACCCGAATTCAAAGTAGCCTATTCATTATTCAAAATTGTAAGCTATGCATATTTCAAGTTACTGCAAAATCCGCTCAGTAGATTTTGCGTAAAAGATTATCAAACATCAATCCTTTCGTATAAATTTTCGCTTTTATTAGGTAAGTACTCATTTCATTAAGTAGCCAAATAAAAACACATCATTAACCCATAATTTGGTGTGTTGGCAGCATTGGCACAAATAATTTATTGTTACCGTGTGATGTTACACATTTATGTCACAGGCGATTCGTGAAGGGCGTGTCGCGTCTAATAATGGTGTAATTCGAGGGGACAACCGATAATAATTGAATGTTTCCGCTAGGTATTATAGAAGTACTTTGGATGTGTGTTTTGTCTATGAATAGGGTTCTAACCACAGAACAGAAGAAATTAATTTAACCAGTTGAAATCAAAGACATTTGAGAGAGAATGGAGGCAAAAAAGGTGTCACTGCAGCAAGTGAGTTATGTTTGTTACCATGTCAAAAGATGACAACACAAGATACAAAATATAATTAGAACCAGTCGAGCCACCTAATTACCGTTGCAAACGTTGTAGTTGTAGGTAGCTCAACTGATCCTAACCACTGCCAGACGGGAGCGTGGCCAAGACACTGGCCGCATTACCGACTAACGTCTTTGTTAGTTTTATCAGTAGATAAGGGTAAGAAAATGTCTTTGGGTGCTCTTTCTCTTATGCAAATAAATGCATCGTGCTCCTACGCCGAAACATAGTTTATGCGTACAGGATATGCCGGTATCATCTCGACCTATATTGTATTATGTAGATTTTATTCTCAGCCCGGCAGCACTCGTTCTGCAAGCATAACATTGCTATTTTCTTGAATTTGTTATTCCGGTACAATACCAAGTTTTCTATGTTTATAAATGCAACTCTAGGTCAAGTGCTGTGATAAAGCGATTTGGCTCCGCGCCATCCTTAGCACTGTCTCGTTTACTCGTGAGCATATTATTTATGAGAGAAAGGGATGTCTTAATCTTTCATAGGTGTTCTCTATTAACAGATATTCAGATGTTAACGCTTATTGTTTGTAAGTGCATGTGTGAGTACTGAGTACCTCTAATTTATTTAGTGGTAAATGGAACCACTAAACCACACACTAGTCCACCTATTAGGTCATGTTTTATTCATTTCAGTAAAATAATCTAGGTAACTGTAGGCAGTCTGAATAATACCTACATAATTATAGAGCTTAAGTTAGACTCATTTTATTGAAACTAGAATTCGGAAAAGACTGGAAATAAATAGGAGACAACAAACTGTCGCATTATAAATTTTTTAACCATATTTGGATTTACTTGTAATGTGCATTTGTTAGAATGTGCAACAACTGTTAGGTAATGCTACTTTGAATATTTATAACCTACTCAAAGAGAACACAAACTATATACGAGAATATTATTTATAGGCGTATGACTAGTGAATGCAAGCTAGGACCTCTAAACAAGCAACTTTATTGCGTAAAATGTGTTAATATTACAATCCTCGTAAAACATTGACATGGCCGTATTTAGTGTTACGCTAATAAATGCCCGTGGGTGATGGAGGGTCGACAGGTGGTTTGCTATTAGCACACTATAAACTGAATTGAACCGGTTTCATATTTGCAACTTGAATGGTGAAATTTAGAACGAATAAGTATTTATATTGTTTTTGTTACAAAATTAAGTAAGAGCTTTAGATGTTACGATATGGAATTATCTTCTTATTCTTCTTTGAGGAGCGCTTGTAGCAAAGCTTGCTAGACGTTCTAGACAAATCGTCAAAGTTAAGCAACATTCTGAGCGGCACTTTTTGGATGAGTGACCACAAGTGGAATTATCATTTGAACGCTTCCGTGCTTCGGAGGGCAGGTTATATTGTCGGTCCTGGCTTTTAAAGTCGTTAAGCCACGCGAGAGTAAAACTCCGTCACCAAAGTTGGCCACTTTCTCATATGAACGAACGAACTAACGAACTTTTATCTTCCACAATGTTTAGTTTGATGAAAGGCCGGCTCTATCCCGCATAACAACCCAGCTCAGTCTATCAAGCAAAAAGTTGTAAAAACGGGTTTGACGTAATAAAACAATACTTAATTTGTTCTGTGAATATTTTGAACAGACACGTTTGTATTGAAAGCATTCGATGTGGTCACGTACCGGCCGCCTAGCGAATCAGGAATAGTGGAAATAAATCAAGCGAAGCGCTTAACGAAACGTCATTCTGAATTTAATCAACTGATACCTATTCAAGACTTACAACTTGCTAATTGTGTTAATTAATGTTTTTAAATTCATTTTCTATGCTAAGATTACCAATTACTCTTTTCTTTTACGATTGTAGGTATATTACATCAGTCACAAATCCAGATTTTTTGAAGATCTGTCGAGTGGATGCCTATATTGGCTTCCACACATTATCTTGCTGAAACAAATGTTTTCATTTTTGTTTTTTTCGATAACTACAGGTCGGTGCAGGAATTTTGCATTCATTTTATACCTTTAGATACCTACTATATGTATTATGTCTTTGTAGGGAAAACTGTAGGTATACAATGATTTTATTAAGACCATTTCCATGACTTACATATTAAGCACAACACATTAAAAACAGAGAATACAAATCGTGACCAACGGCGCTTTCTTCGATTGTGCCTGCTTCAAACCAAATTTCCATCGTGACATTGATAGAGATCGTTTTACATGTGCACATCCGTGACACAAGAGCTGACGGTACAAGATTAGCATTCAGATCATAGACCGCTTCTCGCCTATTAACCTGATACTGACTCTAGCGACCAGCTTAAGAAAAGCCTAAGAACATCGTCATTTGACACGAAACAATCAACACCATCTGAAGCTCTAATTGGATTAAACAAAAACGGTTTCAGCTTTTTTGGTTGATTCTGAATTTGCAACGGGTCACCAATATAAGCTCAACCCTAAAGTTTTTCCAAAACTTCGTTGAAGTGACAAACGCTTACCTTTCTCGCTCAGATGAAGTTAGCAACTCTTGTCATCAGCCGCGTCCAGACCGGCCGAGCGCGGCCCGCGAGTCTGGCTCGCGAGCCAATAGTTCGGCCGGTGTGGACGGCGCTCGGGCTTCCTCGGGCGCACGTTGGCTCGCCCGAGCGCCGCTCGGCCCCGAGCCATGCGTTGTCGGTTTTTGCCGATGCTCAAAGGCGGCTCAGTCTGAGCTGCTCGCTCGGTGTAGACGTGGTTTTCCATCGCTACACGGAGAGAAACTGAATGCTCAAACCGGCTCACCTTGGCTCGCGAGCCCGGCTCGGAACTTTTTACAAATTAGCTCGGGTGCCACGGCTCGCGAGCAGGAAGTCTGAGCGCGGCTCGCGAGCGGCGCTCAGCCGGTCTGGACGCGGCTTATTTCTAAAAAAACAAACTTTTCGAGTGTGTCATACACACTACAAATACAAACTTCTAACACTCCTTTTTTTTCGTCCTACGTTAAAATATAAATACTGAAATTAAAAAATGTAACTGGATTTATATAAATTCATTCGCCGACTATTAAATTGTTAATCGGCCATAAAATTGAATATAATTACAAACTGATTGACATAAATTAACTCTAACTTACTACCACGAGAACCTACATAGATAATGACTAAATTGATATTGGTAAGTAGTTTAACAAGTCTAATTATGTAGAACTTTGTTTAGTTAGAACAACGAGAGAGGTTTCACTGGCAAAGTACTTTTATTTAATTAATGATTAAATCCTAATTGAGAATTGTAGATTGCATTATCAGTATCAACTAAGTATAGTTAGATTATTAAGTTCCTTTTAATGTGATACTTAGTGGTGTTTGCATTTTTGTGACCGAGCATTATAATTAAGTAGGACAAGTTTAGTATTTTTACGTTAATGAATTCTGATCCAGTATACTTTATACTACTTGTAAAATTTTATGAAACTTGTCAAACTTCATTAGTACTTAAGTAGTAAGTTGTCTGTACTGTATACAAATCTAAACTGTACTGATACATTAAAATAACAACATAATCTCTTTAATAATAAATGCAATGTGTCAATCGAAGTTTTTTAGTGAAGGGGTTTGTCCTTGTTCAAAAGTTACTAAATAGATAAATCCAAAAAACAGTGTCTAGATTTTATTTTTAAAAATTTTATTTTAGTTTTTGAACTCATTCTAACTTTCAGACATTCGCAAATAAGTTTAGATGAAAGCTCTAAAATCAATGAAGGAAAAGACGTTCGGTAAGTTAATGCAACAATGCTCACGACTTTATCAAGCCATCTCTATAGAAAGCGTTTCCATGTCTCCCCCACATGAGATAAGAAATGCAGAATTAAAACACTTACTTACCACTGACTTAGAAGCGAATTTAAATGAAAATGTATTGAAAAAGTCGCCGGAAATGAGTTTCTTTCAGTGAGCTCTTTCTACTTTTGAGTGACTGTTTTAGACCGAGCTTGGCATTTTCCATTTGATATATTTCTTTGCAATAAGTTGAAAGGTGTTATAGCCAATAAAAACGTCAAAACAACGTAAGCGCTGTTTATGATAAACTATTCTGAAGTCAAATTCAGGTTATATAATTTTTCGTTCGTGACTCGAAGATGCAACTACTTTAACATGCAACTACTTTAAGATACAAATAAAAACTCAAGGAAGTAAGCATGGTTTGTCTTGCAAAATGCAGAAAAACCTTAAATAATGAGACATAAGCGAAATGAGCGCATATAAATTGCTCTACTGCGCCAAAGTGGAAGTAAACAATTTGCCGCCTTTGCCGTCCAGTCTAGGAATGCAATTGAAGGACAGCTATTCACAGCGCTATGAAAACAGCGCTATAAGTTAATGCGAATAGACATAAGTACAAAAAAACGAGCACCAAAGTGCTTCCTCATAGAGCACTCGTTTAACACTCATTCAGTAGGTATAAAAACTAAAGAATGGCCTGACTTAGCCAAGGATCGGGATGGTTGGAAGAGTTTGGAGGAGACCTTTGCCCAGTAGTGGGACGAAATAGCTTAAAAAAACAAAAAAATTCTTCAAATCTGCTCGACCTGGTACACGTATTAGAGATGATGAGATAGAAGATGGTGGAAGAAATAAACAACGAGGGTTGTATGATGAATCCTAAAATATAAATATTGGATTCTCTGTTTCAATTTTTTACTCTCCTTAAAGTTTTCTATATTCATTCATAGTTTTTACATAAAACTATCTAAAATAATAATTTACTAGCTGTTCACTCTATTAAGTGGCCGATGTTCATAGAACCGGTGTTGGCCATGTTTTATGAGTATAATGTTAACATGATAATTTGCAAGCACAAAACCACTTTTATGAAAGGTGCTTACATAAATATTCAATGTCTGGGATCAGCTTACAGCTTAATAGGTGTCATTCGTTTAACTGGATTCGATATTGTTGTACCGTAAAAACCAGCATCTGATGTTCATCTGTTTTTGTTTTAAAGCAGGGTGCTCTACTTGTAATGTCTATATTTATACTAGTTTATACTCTCTATACTAATATTATAAAGAGGTAAAGTTAGGTTGTTTATTTGTTTATAGAGGGAATTTCTGAAACTACTCATCAGATTACCAAATTTCTTTCACCAATAAATAATAGGGTTAATAAAATAGTAATAGAATGGACTTTCCGAGTTAGCCATAGGCTACATTTATAGATACCGGGTTTTATAAGTAAAACGCCGGTCGTTTCTGATACTTATTAGCTTAAAGTAGTGCGGTTGTTAGAAGTCTTCATTTAGGTACTATGGTTTGGAATAACTCTACTGGACAGTATCGACATGCATTAAGATTAGATAACTGTTTATTTCAAAACTGTCATACAACATTTATCCAAAGATAATTGTTTTAAGTAAGACAGATCATAGATGATTATAAACCGCTTCAATTAGATTAGCTTAACACTGTGGATGAATTTAATCTAAATACATGTACATAATTGTAATTACTGAATGGTCAGGGGTTATTCAACTGCACATGATGCTCAATTACGCGGTAAATCACAAACGAGCATCCTTATTATAACCTTGGGAGCTAGCACCAGTTCCAACCACATGAATAATAGTAGAAATAGGATTTTGAATTTAGAATTCTGCTATTTCTATTTTTATCCAATTGCCTATAGGATTTTGAATTTGGGAATCACATAATCTATCTTTATCCATTGCCTATAAAAAGGTATGTGCAAACGGTTATCTTCTTAAATCTTAAAGTAAATATAGAGCGACTAACAGGGTGCTAAATATTTTATTTTACCGAATTTAAAATTTATAGCAGTAATTGGGGGAGAGCTTTGCTCAGTAGTGGGAAAATGACCTAAATATTTTTTCATTGCTGCCACTGCAAAATAAAAAACTAACCATTCTAAACACCATACCAATCTGTATATAAAAAGTTTCTACAAGCTACGACTACGATCCTTGGCATGCCTTTTTTGCCTAATTTAATTTGTACCCTAGAGTTTAAAAATGCATGAAACTAGTGCTAGCGATTACTTTTAGCCTGTCGAGTAACGAGCTTTAATTCATCCAATTTCCTCTGGTGCTTTATGAGTGCTAAGATAATGCTTCGTTGCTACAATAGCTGGTTCTGTGCCGTGAGACGTCTGTTGCAAAAACTGCCCTATTTCACACCGAAGATTTTCCTAGTTATTGTCTGATGCCATTAGACACTTTTCTTTTGAAACATTACGTGTCTGGCGAGGAAATAAAAATAATCGATCGAGCGAGCTAAGCGAAAATACTTAGTGGCGAGTTTGGTGGTTTTACTTGCGATGCATGTAAATTGTAAGTACTCGTATGTTTCACTTTTTCGAGTGGAACTACAGGTTATTTGGGATTTTAAGAAATAACGTAACGTATCTATCATCAAATATATTATAGGTACCAATAGAGTATTGTATTTCTCCTGTTAGAAAACCATTTTTTTTCAGTAAGTAATTGTTATAAGCTCCCTCCTCAAAATCTGCTTGAATTTGGTTCCCTATCTAAATCTATACTCAGTTTTAGATAAAGCACTAGTAGTAAGATTTTTTTAGTTATGTTTTTCTTCGATTATTTCTAGATAATTAAATCAACAAGAAATTGTATTGACTTCATGGAAATAATCGATATTATGAAAAAATGTTTTTTAATAAGTAAATTATAAGAAAAACAATGAGTCTCAGCGACGCGGAGGTAATCATTTCATTAACTTCTGATTAACTTATAACAAGATTATCTAGAGGGTGATTATGATTGACACAATGTACTTACTTTTTATGTAGTTTCTATTCTTGATTAGTTGTTACAACATTTCAAAATCATTTACAGGGTGTACGCAACAACCAACCATTCTCTAACCAACTCTTTAGACATTTCTACAACCGCTTTCATATGTGTTTTTTCAAGGATTCAAAGATAATCTTAAATCTATACCAACTAAACAAACTGAACCTCTATCAGTCTTAAAAGCAGATGCATTTGATACCTATTTCGGAAATGAACACAACAATTATCTTTTTTTTCATTTAACTAAAATTGATGAACGGATTATACCTATGTTACGAAAATAGTTTTTAAGTATTTTATCTTACTCAAAAAGGATTTCTAACAGTGTTCAGTCAAAAAACCTAAAACCGTATGAGGTTTTAAACAAAAAACTTGACTGGTCTCATTCTCAGAAATTCAATGAATGCGTTTTCCAAGACATTGTTCAAATTCTACCTAAAGATTGTGTAGCGTGATTTCATTAGTGCTTGCTTTGTGTTCAAATGGCCAATGCTCAGCGTGATCCTTTGTTTTTCTTTATTTCTGAAAAGAGGTAGCCACATTACATTTCCTAATAGAGATATTACGGAGTATGGTCATTAGGGTATGTTCCAAAACATCCTATTCTACTAATATTACGGTGTAGATGGATGTTTGTTAGGTTCTCTTTCCCGCTAAAACTACTCTGATCTGGCTAAAACTTCGAATTTACAAAGTTTATGACCAAGAATAATATTTTGCCATCGAAGTTGCGGATAAGTAAGCTCTTCATTTGCATTTTATAACAAATTCTTAGCCTTGCTGATCACTTTCATTCATGACTGAAACTTCGAAATATTAATAATTAGAGCAAGAAATGTTCTTGTCGATTAAAAACCACTTAATCTTATTGAAACAATGCATCTAATTTCAATTGAAACTTCAAACAGCGTGAAGTGAGCTCGTTCAGGCTTATTTAATACGAAAGCCTATGGGAAACGGTTTGCACAATGACGGCGGTGGTTATTACAATGCATGCACGTTATTGCCACGCTCACTTGCACCAGCGCAGCGCCTGCAGGTACTCGTTATAAGAGCCTGTGACATCCAGCACATAATAAATAAACAGAACAAGTACAGGCGACCCTCTTCGCAAAAAAAATTATTTAAATGCGTCTTTGATTACGACGCACCAATGTGCAATTCAGCTTGTATAAGCGCCTCGTATACGCATGTTAAAAATCCGATTTATTTCTTACAAATTTCTCCATTTCTATCACTGTCATGCAGTATTAGTATAAGTAAATTGTGGTCCGTGGGCAATTTATGTATAAAATACAAATTGAACTGTAATGCGCAGTTAACGGACTATCTGCTGTAACCATCGAAACGTTTGTTAAAATTGTCATGCCAAGGTGAACTTATAAACAATAACTACTATCAGTAGCATCCTGTTCGTGTACCTCAAATACATTCACCTGTATTTCATAGGCCGTAGAGGTGAAGTTACTCTTCCATATTTGTGTAATTGGATTTTTTGTTCAGTGCAAGAATGAAGTGTCACTGTTCTTCATTAAGGGCTCTTTTAATTAGTATACCATTCTGCTATTGTTCTTGATTGATTGTTATTTTTTAATTTGGTTGCTCTGCTTATGTGTAGTAATTTTTTATATTAGTTTCTTGTAAAGTCAGTGTTTGGAAGCCCAGCTTTACGTTAGGTATACCTATGCAATTTTACAACATATTTTGGAATAGAATAACCCTTTTGCATATCGACAAAAACACATCTTGGACCACTAAAAGTAGATCATAACACTTTTTCTCAAAGGAAAGTGATCAATAGATTTCAGAGCTCGAAGTAGATATAAGTACTTTGAAAAGTAAGGTCCAAAACTGCTACATCATGCTTTAGTCCCTGGTGTTCCAGCTAATATTCTACGAAAAAACGTAAAATGATTGTTTACGTTAGAATAGACTATTGAGTTTGGTAATGTTTAATTAAAATAAGATAAGATCTACCGTCATTCGTTAAACATTTAAACATAAAATGGTTTCCTGTAGCGAGTACGTGGTACGTACGTAGGTACTCGTAGCTAGGTAGGTGCAATAAGAGTAGTAACAGTAGAAAAACAGTACAGCTAAGAAACGTTCAATACAAAGATCTTGCAAAATAAGTAATTAAGTAAAGAAAATATATTTCGAATACCTAAACCAATTTAACTTTTTGACAAAAGGGTCAGTTACCTACAAATGCACAAGTACAAAAGTGTATACCTATAATACTATGTAGTTTACAAAACAAAAAGCACTCATACGAAACGATCTGCATTGTTTGATTGGTCTTGTAACATCGGTTCAAGCTCGTATTCCATTTGGAAAACGTCGTATTTTCTCAAATATTTTTACATCTGTTGCCACGTCAACGAATCGCTGAGAAAGTGATTTCAATTTTATGTTCAGAAACTATAAAAACCAATTTCATTTTGATGATGTAAAGGTTTTGCAATGCATTATAGAATTTGTCTACTTATGACAAAATTTTGAAAGAACTGTTTTGGCCTTTGGTGGGTAGGTAGGTACCGAATGTACCGATCGTGTTCAGATAATAAAACTCAATTTCTATCTTTAAGATATTTGTTAACTAGTACAGTTTTCTAATAGATACTAATAAAAAAGAGTCTAGAAGCTTCCTTGTTTATTATTTTTAGTTCTCCATTGTAGAATTATTAATTCTGATTAATAATTCAGCAATTGAGAGATCTAAATAACGGAAATTCCTCCATTTGAAAAAGTCTGTAAAAGTTTTTAATTCGGAATGAACTTCAATAGGTACTTACCGTTTAAATATTTTGAAAACAATTAAAATAGAAAACAATTTGTTCAATTGCTTAAAATTCTATTCATGTTAATGGCAGTTTCCATTTAATAGAATGGGTTAATTGGCGCCCTAAGGGCTCGTTTGGTACGATTTAATCAATTAGGTATACCTTATCTGCAGTACAATAATTTATATCTGGATAGGCTTTTGATGATTTATAATATTTGGCCCTAATGCATATCGATTACAAACTAAATCGAGGTAGTACGGGGGCAAATTTTAAATTATATCTTTGGAAAAAATATAAGTATAGGATATTCCATCCTATCTAGAAAATTTGAATTGTATAAGCAAACTAATCTAAGTACTTTCTAACAACGTGTAAGTAGGTAGAAAACCGCCAATGAATTCAGATTAGGTGGAATAATGTTAACAAACTAAAGAAAGTCTAGAAAATCACAGTATTAGGTATTTAAAATACACTTCCATTCATCAACAGCCTATTTTTAATATCCTTAACAGCGATTTCTTGTATTGACGACCTTAAGCAGCGTGTACTTACACATGCCGGTTAATATTGTTTCATTAGGTACATTACACATACAAGTATGTGCATCTTTATACATTATTCCAAAGGACCGTCGATAGAAAAGTGATAATCAGTTCATAGGCACTTTGTAACACGTGATTCTGATCATGTGTCAGGTCAGTCTTCGACCCTGTTTACTGCTAACATTGTATTTAATACTTACGCGCTTATGTATTTTACGTCGTTATTGAAATCTAATTAAACTTAGTTGAATTTCTATACAAAGTAGGCCTGTTTTCTGAGAACAAACATGATGCAATCTATTGACTTGATTTTCTTTGTAAGCTTACATTTCTGTCTGTTTCCCCAATTAAACAGTAAGTAAGTAAATAAATTAATTTAACCAAAATTGCTGTTTTCATTTTAATTTGTAAAATATACAAAGTAGGTCGAAATATCCATTGAGTTAATTTAATTTCATGTTTATTTTTTAAAGCCAAAATACGTAAAAAGTCAATTTAATCATCAAATAACTACCATTCCTAGTATTAGAAGTGCTGAAGATGTTGATGATTTCCGTTTTTGGGGTTCCGCAGTTAACAAGAAACCATAATACATAGTTTCGCCAGGTATCACAGATATGTTTGTCTGTGTGACCATCCGCGACTTTGTTTCAAGTCAAATCAACTTGAATGAAAGCGTTAGACGTTAGTCCAACAATGGAAACAATTAGTGTTGTGATGGAAAACTATATTTAAACACTACACATTATTTTATTGAAATAAAAGCACTTTCTGCTCACAAAGGTGTCATTACACGAGCACGCTACTTCCCACCTCTTTGATAAAACTGTCATGATCTTTAGACTCACAGATTGAATGGAGAGACGTTCGTTCAGGGAATAAGTATGAGCTTTCACTAGACACCGGATTTTGTTTTGCAAAGTACGAATTCAAATGGTGCTATTTAGTCTGTACGATACTTTGGGAAAACCCAAATGATAGCAAACTGAGTATGAACTGAGTATCTGTGTTTTTTAACTGATTTGTTCAATTTCTTGTTGCTGCGTTTATCTAAGATGTTTTTCTTGGAAATAAAAAAAAATAAATCACATTTTGAAGTATAACATTGCTTGTTTTAGTTTATGGTTCTCAGATAAGGTAGCAAACGGTTTTGGAAATAACCGTAACTTTATATAAGTATAAAAATTTGAATAGCAAAAATTGTATGCAATTATGTCCATTATGAATCATCAACTTCTCGTTCTTTCTAGATTACGCATATTGTTGATTTTAGATGCTTACGCGTCTAAACAAATATTATTTTCCCTAGCATGTTGAGACAGAGGATTCCGTAGATAAAATATCAATCAAGTGACACGTCATTATCTTATCTTGACAGAAAGTTGACTGATTCACTTGTTCAAATATGATGACAGCTAAGTCATAGACATCAGCGTCTAATGTAGTTCTTTACATTACTATTAAAATATAGATGAGATAACACAGGAGGATAGCGGTAATACTTGAGGAAACATGATGCTATATTGTGTGATGAACAAATAAAAATAAAATTACCTTTGAGCTACGAATGGGCTTCATGATATTTCTATCAACCGGTTCGATATGTAGAATATTTTTTTTATTTCAAATAAATAGTACAAGGGCAAAAAATATAATTTATTAATTACTTAATATTAATAAAAAAATAATATAATTTATTAATTAATAAACAAACGCAATAAATTGTACAACTGTTTTGTTTGATACTGTTAATTAGGCCACGTTGATATACTAAGAATGAAGAGTTAGCATAATTCAATGCCTAGTATTAATTAAACTTAGCTGATTCCTAGCTCGTATTACTTATTTATACATATTTTGCCTCTGTAAGTTCTTTACAAAATATTGCACAATTCATAGAATCCGTGTCAAGTAAATAAGCAATTATCGAGCAATTTGTTATTCAGCATTTCTATTAAAAGTATAGAGTTTTAGGTAAGTACCTATATAAAAAACTATGTGTAAGTATAATCCAACATGCATGAAATCTCGTAACAATTTTCAGCGTCACTAATTTTATTGTGTCATCTAATTAAATTGCAAAGACTGGTTTAGGACTGACACAAGACACTACTAATTGGACAAAATAGTCTAAACAGATTAAATACGAAATTCATAAATGCTATCTTTTTATGGTTTTTCCCATGAAAAGAAAGAAATTTCTTTAAAATGAAATTAAATAAAGTATTAATAATTGTTCTTAACTGATAATTCACAACATTATTCTTCTGCTAACGTAATATTAATCATCACCCTGCCCTTATTCCATTACACATCTTAATATTAAAAACAAATGAATTGTTCGTAAAAATGTTACTCAAAAATTCAGCGCCTCTTTTCTCTAATACTTCTACCACTACGTAGCAGTTGTTGTGAAAGCTACAATGTACCCCTAACACCCGTACTACAGCGTAGCGTTTGTACCAAAAGCTACAATCCACCCCTATTGTTGCAGGTCGCGCGGGTGGCGGGAGGTGTCGTGCGCGCGCGCCGGCAAGCGCTCGCCGACGCCCGAGGATGCGCGCGGGCCGCGCAGTACGCCCGCGCCGCGTCGGCAAACCGCGCGCATCATGCTCAACATGAAACTAAAAGAACGCCTGGCGCTCGCGCTCAGCGCGTTCCTCGTCATCTTCACGCTGATGCTCATTGTCGATCTACAGATGGACTATGGCATCTCCGGACATAGAGTACCTTTGCATGGGAGAGTCAAGATTGGTGATACTGAGGATAAGGGCAGATCTGCGTATATGGAGTTCAGGAAGAGATTTTTGCAAAAAAGGTTGGTGTAGTGTTTTTGTGATTTTTGTGAGTGATGTTTGGAAATATTTGTTTGGTAAGTTTTTTATTTATTATTGCTCTTGCGTACTCTTGCGACTCGGTATCGATAGTATTTAGTTTTATACAGTACGTAAATGAAAAAAACAAACGTGATTTTTAATTAAAAAGCAAAGCTTAAATTTCTATTCATTTTAATTCAGAAAATCAATTTTAATTGAAAGTTACTTTTGTTTTTTAATGAATTCTGGTCTACAACTTTACTAACCACAATTTGGAAATTGTAATAAGTAAAGTACCCTTACTTAAAGGATACATCTCAAGTATAAACTAATTGCCACAATATCTTATCAGTTACAATGACCTCTTGATAGCATTAAATAATAATAGACAGAGTTGGAACAAATAATACAATTCCTAACTGATTCTAGAAATTCATTAAGGTGCCCAATTAAGTGATGACTTTTTTGACCTGTCTGATTGTTCAAGAACAAGAAAAACCTTTTTTTATTAGCAATTAATATAGTAATTGTTAGCTTTGGTTTAGGGACAGTAAATATTTTTAATTGAGATATAAATATTCAAATGGGTAGGTATCACAAACTCGTAATATAAGCACTCTAGTAAAACGTTTTACGAAAAAATATTAAAAACACAACACACTTAAAACCGCACTTACAAATATTGTTTTAGTATTTGTATAATATACGTAATTTTATCTTACACCCGTTATCGCCATGTTGACTGGTTTGACAGCGTCTTACAGATAAGAACTCGCATTGAACGTGAAATATTTAAAGAAATATGCCCATAATTACTTAAAACATGTTTTAGTATTATTATAGTAAATGGATTTTAGAACCGATAAATTTAGCTTAAGTTAAAAAACTATTAGTATTAGTAAAATGTAGACATGGACGTAGTAATCTTATATATGTGTTATTTACAATTCCAATGCTATTTTTGTGATTCTTAATGAAGACAAGCTAGTTTTTGGATGCACGAATAAAATAACACCAAATTATCTACAAAATTTCTGTACGTATTTATGTTTGTGCCTTTCTTTTTCTGTGAAAGATTTGTTCTTTCACAGAAAAAAAATAGGTAGCATTAATCTAAACAGGATTTTTTTTGTAACCATTATACCATAGTAAACAAGTGGTATAGTAAAATGTTACAGTACTGCACTCGACTACTATGTTGTTTAAGTATTTAAAACTTATTTTCAAACAATTTATAAATGTCAACCAATCAATCAATCAATAAATTAGTTAATTGGTTTTCAAACAAAATACCACAGTGAAACGAAACAAAAGTACCTACCTATCGAATTTAATATTGATACGTTACATTTGTCCAATCTTGGTAGAGTATCTCAAAGAAAGATTTTGTATAGTTATCAAATTTATGTAATCTACCTGTTAATTGAGTTTTAATAGCTTAGAATTTTGTAAGAAAATATTTATCGATTTAGTATCAATCTACTAATTTACCCAAGAAGCGTATCAATGCGTTTGTATAAATTATAAAATAATGTAGAGATAGAGACATAAATTCACGGAAAACGTAAAAAAAAAAACATAAACACTCGGTAAATTGCTATAACTTCTTGTTTTATCAATTAAGATGAGAAGCAATGTTTTACGACTCTAAAGTAAAGGATAAAACTAAAAATTGATAGTATTACATTTATGTATGGCTCTCGTTGAAGTCTTTTACAAGGGATTGCAAAAGTTCTTAGTTTTCATCTACTCTCTTCATCCATGGTTCAATTTTACTCAAGTAATTTGGAACGGTAATATTATTTTTAGTTAAGAATATCATTAACGGAAAAAAACATTATTAAATTCTCCGACTATGTCTTAATATATATATAAACATGTTATACAGACAAAAGAATAATTTAATTCGAAGTCATTGACACATAATGGTTTACACGTGTTACCAAAATATGTTTAACAAAACGTGATGACTATTATAAATCTGACAAAATATTCATATTTTGCCTACTTTTTATCTAATATCAGCGAATGATATAATAAACTTTTCTGCTACTTATCATTTTGTTTGAACGGTCTTCTGATCTTTTTTTCTTTTACTTAACAATTTCTTTGATTTTGTTTAAAACAATTAGTCAGGCACTTTTATTTCTAATCAATTTCAAAAAAGACTTTTTTATGTATGTTTACCGACCTTCGGAATTAGAGGCACCTCGAACGTGCAGAAAATTGCTCTCTCTTCATACAACGGTTTTCATACAAAATTGCGAACATTCATTGCATCAGTTGGGATTCCATGACTGGTCAGCTCATCTCAGCTTTAAGACAGAGTACCTATAACTTTCCGCAATACGTTTCCACATAATATTTGAACAGGCGCCTCTGGAAATATTTTCACAAAATAACAAAACACGTTAGCTCTTCAAATATTTATCACCTTGCAAATAAAGCTTATTATCGTAAAAATTACCCGTTATCTGTAGGGATTAGGCGATAAAAACTAATTTCGACTGCTCATCAAAAGTTATCGACGATGATCGATTCAATCCAAGATAAAACAAAATTCACGTCTCCATGTTGCTTAAACACTATCAGGTCGTTTAATGAAATCTACGAAACTAATTGAAAAGGTTCCCAAAACTTCATAATTATGAAAACAAAAGCAATTCGTTTTTGGTGTTTAGAGTTCTTGAATGCCTCTAAGGAAATTAGTTTGCGACAGGTTTGCATAGACCAAATAAATGTCACTTATTTTAGCGTTTCAGTGATGGGGAAATAAAATAAATACGTGATCAAATCAAATGACATTCACACAGCAAATTTTTTTAAGCACTTTCATACATAATCATTTGATTAAATTATCACATTCAATAGATATAAATAAGAAGCTCATTAAATACAACGTAAATAAGTAGATAATGGTAGAACATTTTACTTTGTGTAATTCATATTTATTTCTTTTGGAAATAAACCTAAATTACTTAGGTTGGCTACTTTTCACTACATTAAGTGCATTGGAAACGTTTAATAAAAGAAAACATAAACCTAATCGTCTTACTCATTACATTAAACCCCTAAAGAAAACTGACTTATCAGTTGATTCAGCTTAAAATATTTTGATGTGTTTTGCCATTCGGAGAATTAAAATAGGCATTGAGTAGTAGAGAGATTAGTAAAAATGCTTTGTTTTTTTAAATCCTCAAAAAAATGTGTATCACTGGATACACATTTTTTAGGTATGATATCTACTTTAAAAATCACTGCTAGTCAAAAGCGTAATCTATTTATTTTAAGCAATCATAAATACATTTGGATGTTTTTGTTCTATTCTTGAACTGGATGGTCAAAAAAATATATTAATAAATCCTTTTACAGATAACATGAATAGAGTTTTACTTGTTATAAACAAGATATAGATCTCTGTATACTTTAGTAATTAAACTGTTTTGTTTTATTAAAAGTATCGATTACGCCTTTTGTTGTCAAACAATGTAGTTTGTTAACGCGGTACCACATTTTTCCAAAATTAAAAACATTTAATTTGCTTATGTAAACTTATGTAAAGAAAATAATTTTATAAAGCATTTCGGCATTTGTTTGGAAAAATATGAGTTTTCTTTTTTCTTTTATCGAATATTTGACTTTAAAGACTAGTTGCGAGAAAATCCTAGCTTGGCAGCAAAGCACTGGGCTTTGTTATGTACCTACCTATAATCAATAAATTGAAAATTAATCAATATCAACATCCAAACTGATAAATATGATAATTCAAATTTAGAATGGTTCGTGAAAAAACAAAACAAACAAATCAATTAATAAATTATTATTAATAGATTAGGTACATAATATGTGTGGGCTGTTAATAATGATGATGATGATAAAGAATCGAAATAACATCATATTACTACTATAAAAACCTAAAAATAACATTTTCCCGTTATAATAATTGACACTGACATTAATTTTACTGGTAATTAGACGTAATCAACCATTGCTTATTTTTAGCATATTATAGAATTTTAATTTTAATTAAATTGCCACTACGAAGTAAACAAATTGAATTATGAACAAAACAAAATTTTAATTTGCGTAACACAATAGAACTAATTGTTTTTGTAAATCAACATTATAAGTTCGTTTAATAACTACGTCAAAGAATGCAACTAATCAAGTAGGTAGTTATGTAAGATTTGCTACCAAGGAAACAATGGCAGGCAGTGCTTTGTGATTACGATTACAATGTCGAAGCTGTTCAATAATCCTTTATTGTAGACTTTTTCTCCGTGAGAACAAAATATGACTACTACATATTAGTTCTTATTAGTTCTTAGTTCTTAGATGATGGTAGCTATTCAGATTTTGCTAAAACTAAAAATACTAACTTAAACTAAAGTACTTACACATAGTTTTAGTTTTGGCGACATCTGTCGGCCTAACATGAATGAATGAATGAATGAAAATACTTTATTGCACACAGAAATAAACTTATGAACTAAAACCCTTAAAATAATTGTACAATGGGCGGTCCTATCGCTTAGAAGCGATTTCTTCCAGACAACCTTAGGATGGAAAGAAATCGATGAGATAATAGGAATGGTGGGAATAACATGTGCAACACGAGAAATTATCTCGTCGTCGACAAAACATTCTCTCCTGCTCTAACATAGTACGTTAGAGCAGTCTGACATGATCGAGATATTTCATTTGTAGTGTCGAAACGTTGCACATGTTAGGCCTACTGAAGCGCCATTACTGACGACATGAACTCATATTAAAATTATTCAAATAAATTGAAGCTTATAGTGTATTCTGTGCTTAAAGTGGGCACGATAATTACATGTTTTAAGAGTCACATCATAGTCCTATAATATCAGGTAACGTGTTTAACATTGTGTATTTCCATAGCAATGGCAGCAACGGTTCGCGCGAGTACGAGCAGTCAGCACCGAGCGAGACCAGCGGCGGGGACGCCGAGCCCCGCACGCCGGCCCCCCCTGCCGACAAATATGAAGACTTAGTGAAGATCCTCAACGAGCAAATGCAAGGGAAGGAGGACGATCATCCCGTGGTCGTGCCGCCTCATCGGGACCTGAATGTACTGAGGCCGGAGAACCCGAGTATTGGGGAAATGGAGGATTTGGAGCCAAGGTTAGTGTCCTCTTTTCCATATTAACAAATATTGGTACCTTTACTATACGTTGGTAGGTAAGTTGTTATACTTACTATACTGATGTCTTATGAACATTCCATTATAACAGTTTAAAAAAATACGTCAAAACTCCAGGTTTTACAAATTTTAATCCAACGCAATGGAAATTAGCTGCCTACATAATGTCAAATATTAAAACCTAACATCAGATACATCAGATCCACAATACGTTGAATTTTGCTTCAGGTTTCCTTACGATATCTTTTAACGTCGTTTAATTTGCGAAATGAAAAATTTGCTGATTGCAGCCGGATTCGAACCTATTTTAACTTCGGATCGATAGTTGCAACACTCTGCCAATTTTCTTACAAATAACTAGTATTTTCAAGCTCATAAAATCAACACAAAACTGTATCGAACATGGACTTACCTATATAGGTGATACCAAGCTTAGATGTGGAATTGTGGATTCTACAAATACAACTAGCCCATAGTTACTTTAAAATGACGAGAAAACTATAAACTATTTGTATTTTCCAAGAATATGGCGGTTCAGTTAGGTATTTAAATAATTTATTCATTTATTTGAGCCACTATATACCTAATGTAATAGGAGTTTGTTGTAAAACATACAATTTCAACCAACCATTTTTTCAACGCTAAAAATAATCTTACACAAAGAAAACCTAGAAGATAGCTGCTTCATTCTATTCAAGAAAATGTTATGAAAGGATTTTCTTCATACATACGTAAGGCGGTAATCTTACGCCTCTGCGTAACAGTCTAAGTTACGATAGAAGTAGTGCATTATCTCTTTGTAAAGTTTTAATGCTGTCTTTATTTGCTTTCTATAGTTCTCTATTAATTTACTATTATGGTTCAAAGGAATGTTTTATAATTACACAAATGATAAGCACATAGAAATATTTAATAAAACCGCAGCAAGAGTACTTAAGTAGCAATTTAAAAAGATAAAGTTCTAGTTATGCGAGGACAAGCTCATGACGATATCTTTTGAATTCATATTTTTTATTTGTTAGAATACACAAAATACCTACGTCAATGAAATGTAGCCACAATAAGAACGGAAAGTTTTTCACTAAGTAATACAATGGCTTTTAAATATTCCTGGAACCTCTATCCAGCTCTCTCGTTATTATAGCTCCTATTGCGCAGTTCAGTAATACAATATTCCGCTAAGAAATATTAATTAAAATATTTCTCTAAAAACGACGCGCTAAGGACATTACAAGGAAAGTTCCGGACAGCTGACATCGCCAAGTACGATTTATGTTCCTCGCCAAATTAAACCTACCGCATTAAATTGTTAGTTACCGCATTATTGCTGCAAGTCTACTGTGATAACGACAAATTGCACTAAAGTTAGCACGAGTTTCTCTGCAATAAATTCGAATGTTCACTGCGTAAACGTTGGCATTATACTACTTGTTTTTACATTTAGCAACATTGACATAGGGACTTGATTTTATTATACTTATATTGCTAAACTGTGATCAGTTCTTGGCAAGGTCTGATGCTTGGTTGACGCACGCACGGTGGCTTCAAAACTTTTGATTCCATCTTCCGCCGAGATGCTGCTCGTTTCTCAACCAGCTCAAATATTAATAATTATCATCCTAGGACCTGCGTCAATTTTCATGCATACCAATGATAGACTGGGTACAATCTAGTGCTGTTTTGGTGTGAAAAATTCAAAGAGTTTTCTAAACTCGTTCACAGCATTTGTAAAGTGGATTGCAGTTTGAATGTGAAACGCCTGACCTCTCCACACTACGTCGTGTTTTGTAAAGCGATACCTTTCATCCGGCCGAATGCCCCGCAGAGCACTGAAGTATGCATCAAAATCAAACAGGTTGGTCGAGCCAACCTCTCGCGGCTGACGTAATTTCTCCAAAGCAAATATTAGACCAAATCTCACAGGACACTCTGAAAGCAATGAAAAGAATATCACATTGCTCCACTTCACTACCTACGCTATCAACGGAATTTCGTTTTATACATTACTATAAAAAAAGGATCGTATCATATTTCCACGAGACGATGATTCTATAATATGAAACAGACAGCGACCTTTCTTTATCTCGTGCGAGGCGAATTTCACCAGCGTACCAGGAATCTTATTTAAAATCCAGTTACGGGGCCCCGCCGAGATAGGCGCGGGTCTTTGACAATAAAACTAAATGGAATGAATGCATGATGGCTTCCTCAAAATGTTGCGCGATATGACAGGACCCTTATATTGCTGGGTCCGTACAAAGAAGGGTCACTTTACGTAGCGAATTTTTTCACACTCTTAAGGAATACGTGTAATTTAGGCAAATGAGCAAGAGATGAGCTTACATTGTCCGTGCACGATACAATGTTCTTTTGTTGTTCGTTTGTTTACTCCGCAGTGAATAGCCGAAATAGCTGCGTAAATGTTAATCTAATAGGCCGTGTCGCGGTCGTTTGGAGTTCTAAAGGTCGATTCACACATATCAGTGAACCCACAGTTCCGGCACAGTACCGTTACAGTTCCGTATCCGTGCTACAGTGGTGCGTCAGTGCTTCAATTCACACATATCAGGCACAGTACAGTTCTCTGCGGGTCTTCGTGCACGACGTTCCCTTCAGACTAGCGTTGACGTCGATTGTTTTGATGGCACTCTTCAGTGATCCGTGATAAAATATCGTCGTCGCCGATCACGTCCGTGATGGCCGGTGCCGGCACTGACACTGACGGTACTGAGACGACACGGACACTGACAAGTGTGAATACATCCATAGAGAATGTTTGAAAGAATAATTATCACTGATGCGGTACTGTGCCGGAACTGTGAGCTCACTGATATGTGTGAATCGACCTTAAGCGTCCGCTTGTCCCAGTGGAGTTCACGTGCTTTTTGAATTCCCTCTTGACTACGACACAATCGCTCCGAAAGAGAGTCAATAAATTTTAGAATAGGTGCCGGCGTGATTTCTAAATGCAGGTTATCGGAGCATGCCACAAATCGGGAACGTTACACGTAGGCTCCTTAGTATTCAGTTCCGTCGTATGCCGTCGCCTGGAGTTTCGCACCTACACCTAGTAGGCGGGTCACGTCCGCTTATGTGTTCCACGCAGCCAAAACCAACACGCCCGCCATCTGAAAATCTTCCATGTAAATCTTGACGTTAACGACCAGGTTTAGAAATGTGTGCTAAAAATTTAAAGTATCCTACGATTTTAAAGTACTCTAAGCGTAATTTGTGTGATTTATATCGATCCTTGTAATATGTATCGACTGTGAAATAATGTTATCATAACATTTGTGATGGATAGCGTAATTCAATGGAGCTTGTTGCATTGTATCAATTTCCTTGTTCCCGACCTTGATCATTTCAAGGCCAATCTTACAATTTAAACGATGAAACAATTGAAAAAACAAACAAGAAACTTAATAACTTTACTTTTTCAGTGTGAACGCATCGAATTTGGAGAAGTTCCAGTTGAAGATAGCTCAGCATGAGCTCTACGAGGAAGGTGATCCAGTTGTTGACGCTGTACTGAAGGACATGGCCACATCGCCGGTTGTACATGCAGGTAAATAACATGTAAATAACACCTACCTATACAAAAACAATAATAGGAGGGTAATAATTAATATTATTCATGCATTCTTATTTTAAATTAAAAATGTTATCATGTTTGTTGTTGTTTAATAACAATTTGAACTTTTCGAATTAGAAACAAAACGTGTACATTCAACCTTATAGATAAAAATCACATATTCAAACTCATTAGATTTATTCGGAACATTAACCCACCCGATTTTATTGAACAGTAAAATACGGCTATCTGGAATCAATTCCAGTCACCACGCAAGCCCCTGCGATCTCAATTTAAGTATGTAGGGATATAAAATATTCAGATTATAGTTGATCGGACTTAGAGAACCAATTACGTTTGACGGAACCTTTACTTCGCCCACTTTTATTGTATTACCTGGTAGCCAAATTACAAGCGATTTGTATCGAATCTCTTTCTGTAAATCCTTTTTTCTGATACTTCTTACCACATTTTCTATAGCGTTAGTAATTAGTCACTTGGCTAGGTCAGCTGGATATTAATTTTGTTTCTATAAAGATTGTTTTGGCACTTAGTATTCGACAGACGTCAGTCATGCTAGCCAAATCATTGTTATGCATCAGCTTAAGGAATTACAATATCATTATCATCTGTGTGACGAATCATCTTGTGTCCACTGACGACATAAAACATTTATCAAAATGCTAAATGTTTTTCTTCTTGTCAAGAGCCAGGAATTGTATAACGTTAGCAAAAGATTATAAAGATACTATACTCTAAGGGTCTTATTCATAAAAACTTGACAATTTAATATAGGTTTAAAGAACGTTTTTTTCTTGTCTCTCATATGTCAACGAAAAGAGATAGCAACAGATTTAATATGCGTTTTAGCTAATACAGGTTTACTGGTCGAATATGCATAAGGGGGTAAGTTTTATGCCTTATCAATGCCTTATCAATAGGGAAAAATGTTTAAGTTAGCATTAAAAACTAAGTGGATATAGTTTACTCAAATTTATTTTCGAACGAATAAAACCCCAAACTTTCAGGAGTGTAATATAATTAAAGCCCTGGTTAATTATGTACAGGATTATATAAAGCTAAAACAGGTAAAGGTGTATGTATTTTAAATGAAGTCGGGTCTGCAATCAGTTGTGGGGTTAGCGGTCCGGCGGACAATAGTGCCACAACAATCTCGCCCTTTACTTCGAATTGGACTTAAATATTTAAACCATTTAAATGGATTTCATTGTTGATCCGACTTCATCGTATACCTTCTTTGGACGGGTGATATTATTTGTGCGATCAAATCGACTGTGTCACAAATAATTAAGAAAACTACTCATTTTTTAAACAATGCCTACAATCACTCAAGTTGAGATGAGACATTTTTGTAAATGAATTTTGGAATTTTTACTTGATTTCCCCTATAACTGTTCAATAACGTTCAAGGTGCTACTGCGTTTTTGAAGTGCAGGCCTAGGTTACCTCATGCCCCCTAGGCTTAAACCGTTTTCAGATGGTTCTTTTAATAATCCACATAAGAAAAATATTAGCCAAGTTTTTTTAACCCGATGAGTACCTAAATATAAATTTGAAGTCTATTACAATTTCAAACTTGTGCTCATAGCGCTTTTGATATCGGTACACTTACCTGCTCAATACCTGGACAACATTCTAATCTAATTTATAAGCTGAAGGTTGTATTCATATTCGTAATAGGTATTTATTGTTATATCATTTGACAGAGCAAAAGGAGGGGGGGACGCAGTTGAAGCTCATTATTGACTACCCGAATGGAGTTCAAGCACTGTTCAAGCCAATGAGGTAAGTTAAATTGACGCTTGGGTCAATTTCATTCAGCTTACTATTAAATCGGGCAGGGATATAATTCCTGTCACTATTCCTGCCTAAAAAGGAATGGGTTGTTCGTGCAACGTGTCCACGTGAAATCTATATCTACATTGCAATTATTCGACACCAATATTCATACATTGGTCTCGATCTTATTACATAGGCGTTGTATATTATTATTATGGCATTCCGATTCCTCCATAAAAGAAAACGTATTTTTGCATAGTCAAGTTACAAGCTATTTGATAGCTGATTCTCATATTCGCCGTCCTAATAGGGTCAAAGTACTCACTGTATGACCGTGTTCCAGTAGGATCTAAGTTTTATTCCAAGTTTTAGTTAAAGGCGTACGTTCCAAGTACTTGAGCAAACTTTCATGTCCCCTTGTTCGTGCGTTGTTGGTTCTATTCACAAAACTTGGAGAGCGTTCTTTCACACGATCGGCTTAGCGGCTTGCCCACTCCAACAAGTGCTTCAAGTACCGAGTTGTACACAACTTCTGTTACTTACGTATACTTACCAATTGTTAGAACTTCGTCATTCTATTTATTATGTTCTTTCGCAAGCATAAAGCTCCTGAAGAAAGTAAATTACGACGAGTACCTTTGAGCCGGTGTTCCGCATACAATATTCTGAAAGGCTATCAAATACAATTTTTGTCGTGACAAAGGGTAGACGTCAGCTTCCAAAAATTTGCTCGCGGGAGTGGTGTTACATTCCCAGAGGGCTTGTATATTGAGTATCAAACTTCTTAGCAATTCGTTCCCACTTTAGGAGTATTCTTTCATGGGAGAGGTATGGAAGGAAAACGTCATTTTAAAACCTTAGCTTTTTGGTTTACTTCATTATGAATTTTAAACATTTTTATGTTAGTATGCAACGAAGCAAGAACTCTAAAAAAAATTAATGAACTAAGTAAATATTCGTGTTATTAAGAGGTGAAGCTAGCCCCCCAGAAATTCGGTAAAATAGCAATGCGTCTTTTCGTAGACATTTGTACCTAAGTTTTATCATAAGAAATAAAAATCAAAACTGCTAAAATTACTAATTAAAAATTCAAAAATTTTAAGATTATAATGACTTAAATCTGAGCAGAAAATAAAAGAAATCATGTTCACTGAAAAAACTAAATAGAATTTCACCCCGTGGCGTGGTGGTTTCGAATACCAAGTAGGTGTAACTTTTCAAGGAAAAATATAGACTCTGGGGGTTATCCCAGCGACATTTCAAGGGGCCTCGGTAACAATTCACTCGGGGGCGATACGTCACTCGCACTCGATAGTGCCCTCCGACCATGTATTAGTTTTATCACCAGCTAGAAACTACAAGAACTTGTTTCAAAGATTTTATTGCACAAAGCATCGATAACTTTAAAACACCTTAATTTAGACAGGAAATTCCTACGTTAATCTGCACATAAAGTAATCAATTAGGCAGAAAAGAAAAACTGAACTGAACAAATGACATCGTCGGAGTTAATGGCTCGAAACAAACGAAACTAAATGTAAATGCATCTGATTGTGATCCTCTTAAAACGTTCCTAGTACTCGTATCTCACTTACGAGCTCGGCTGCAGACGATAAATCGGAAGACTCCCGGTGCACTATGTTACCGGGATTGCTCCTATCTAACCAGATTCACGATTTAAGTGCCACTTTAATCGTTTTCTCTCAGAAATTGATAAACCGCCGCCCAGAGCTTAAGTACAAGTATTACATTCGTACCCCATTATAGTGACTCTAATTTTTTAACGCTATAAATTTCAAATGACAGAGGTCTCTTATCGATATTTGATATTTCTGTTTAATGGATTTATATTACCTGGGTTTCAATTTACATTTTGAATAAGTATCTGTCAGGAGCTTACCCTGTGGAATTTACTAAGTGCAGAATCTGTATATCTCCTGTTTTGCCTTTTTTGGGTTGTCTTTGAGACTAATTGGTTGGTGTTATTTTAAAACTTGTCCTCGGATTGCAAGGTGATCGCGATCTAGATAATTTTGTGCGCGGATATCCTTTACGTGTTGGTTTGAGAGGTTATTGCGCTGGAGTAGCAAATTGATTAGTGAAGGGTGCAGATAAGATGGATTGTCGCTGAAGTCAGACGTGAGCGAAGATCGTGCTCTATCAGATGCCGACAACTTATCTACCCTTCGCAGTGATTTTGATAAGTGACAAATTGCTCAACAGTCAGCATTTTGTTGTAAATTTTTAATATTATGCTTGACTATCAATAAGTACTTTATATATTATTATACGGTATTTAAGATGATTTTACAATTTAAAATTTTAGTTTGTGAACTTAGTCATGATAGTTTCAAAAGTGTTTTCTGTATGAATGTAGGTACAATTAATTTGTAGGTATTATACAACGATCCATGTAGTGAATAATTTCTTGAATGTAAATTTTAATGTCTTGAATTGAAGGCGAATTGCAATACCAAAACTAATTTAAATTTATAGCTTAGTGAATAAATCTAACAACAGAATCAAGTTGATGAATATCCTAATAAAGCAATTGGCACACCTTTTGAAGTATTTTATATAGTTTTTAGATTTTTAATTAATTTAATTACAATTGTGCTGTTATAAAATGATGTAATTTGATATTTTACCTTTAATAAAACAATACCTATAGATAGAACTTTAAAAACCAAATGCGGGATATTTGCCGACTATAATTCTTCAAAATATGAGCTTTCCAATACTTCGGCACAGTTGCATGTGCCATGATCTCGGTCAACTGATTACTTTAACAATTTAAAAATAACAACTTTTTGTATTTTTGTTTTGTTTGTAAAACCATGATATGGTTTTAATATAAAAAGTTTAAAAGGTAATGTAAAGAAACCTGTTCAAACTTTGCATTTGAATTTTCAATCACTTTAATAACGTTTTTGTTTGCAGGTTTGCGAGAGATGTCCAAACTCTACCGAATCATTTTTACTTCTCCGATTACGAACGACATAATGCTGAAATTGCTGCGTTTCATTTAGATAGGTAAGTCTATGAAACCAAACATACAATCTTCTAATACAATTTTGTATTGTAAAATGTACCTATACCCTCCTCAAACACTGCAAAAAAATTCGGTGCGGTAGATATATTTTTCAGGTATATTAGGCATTATTAATTTTTTGGAAGACGCATCAGTAGTTAGTATGTCTAAGTATATTTTTGGTAAATGTTTTAATTATAAAGAAATAAACATTCCGACGTAGGTTTGCATTGTGACATGGTTATAAGTAAATTTTAAAAAGTTATTTTCTTGCACTCATGGTAAAAACAGTCACCAAATGAGTCACAAGTGAAACGAACAAGTGAAGTCACATCGAGATAACAGTTTTGCGAAATACATTTGAATATCAGCGATCTCTTTTAAAATAACTTTATCAGATTCCCTTTCAAAGACTTGGCTTCGAACCTGGAGAAAAATAAACTGGAAAGTTCAAAGTAAAGTAAGTCAGGGTTTGTTTTGTTCTGTTTTCTGGTTAACAACTACTACTTGTGCAATACTTCTTGTTGTTATTTTTAATAACTATATACAATTAGTATAATTAAATATAGATACAATATTATTATTAAAATTATGTATATTCTCAAGTAAAGGTAATTTTTTTGATAATCATTTTTTGAAATTATTGTCTTTTTGCTTTTAAAGTCTCTAAATTTATAAAAATAACAAAATAATATTTATAAATATCAAAATACAACCCAAAGTTATTTATATTCAGAAATTAATATTGACTTAACATTTCAAAATATTCTCAAACCTGTTGAGCCTTTTAAGGGTCGTTACAACAATCTAATGCAATTGATCTAAAACTGTTTGCATAATGCGCAACAACAAAATAAAACGGTAATCCAGTGGGTTTCTTGTTACAAAATAAATATGTATCCCAATAGTATAAATACTAAACCGGATTTGGTATTATGTACTACCTACTTTAAGGTGTGAAGTCTCAAAACCGACGTTTAGAGTGTAGGCTGGTCTAGGTCCGTAGTATCAAGTTTGAAGGAACACATAAAAGTTTAGAACTTTATCTAGGGTAATTTAGGCGTTGAAACACGATCAACGAGTCATTTATTGAATGTTAACTTTTGAAAAATGTTAGAATATAAGTAAATGCCAGTAAATATTATGGATGTATCAGACCAAATATCTTACTAAATGTCTCCGATAAAACATGTTTACAGCACCTTGGAAATGCAATGCAGTCGTGATTGATTTCATTTCATAATACAGGATATTAGGATTCCGTCGTGCAATGCCAGTAGTGGGTCGCGTCCTCAACATGACCACCGAGATCTATGACGTCACAGAGGGCGACATTCTGAAGACATTCTTCGTGTCTCCCGCTAATAACTTCTGTTTCCACGGCAAGTGTTCGTACTACTGTGACACGGGACACGCTATCTGTGGGAACCCTGATATGTTGGAAGGAAGTTTTGCAGCGTTCTTGCCTTCATCGGATATTGCTGAGCGAAAGGTACTTATAGTCAAAATCCAGTCTTCTTCTTCTTTCGTGTGAGCAAGTGGCCAACTCTAGTAATCCAGTATGTAATATATTTTTGAAATGATTACTCATACTTGAATCATTATATTTTTTTACTACTCTCTCTGTATATTGCCACATATTGCTCAAACTATAATTACATGATTTTCTTACACTGGTTTTGAAATTATTCTTTTAAAACATACACAACACATATTATAGTTTTATATCTAAATCGAATCCAACTAAACAGTCTATAAATATATTTATCCTGTACAGGTATGGCGTCATCCATGGAGGAGGTCGTATCACAAGCGAAGGAAAGCACAGTGGGAAATACAATCGGATTATTGTGATACGGTAAGTTAATTAAATAAAATGTACCTATGTTTTAATAGTAAATTCATTTAATATATTTAATTAGAAATTGTCATTGTAGATTTTTAGGTGATTAATTTTCCTTAAAGTATCAGTTTTAAGTTTTTTAAATGTACCACAATTTCAGGTGAGAAACACACCGCCTTACGACTCCGGTAGAAGACTCCTCGATCTGATGGATATGTCCATATTTGACTTCCTCACAGGAAATATGGACAGACATCATTATGAAACCTTCAAGTAAGTAAAACTCGTAGTGTTCAACATAACTATAAGATAAAATAGGTGACGGTGCTATTTTGAAACATAAACCCCCTTATGCATGGACCAGTAGACCTACTTTAGCTAAAACCAGGGGAACTAGGATATTAAATCTGTTGCTATCTCATTTCTTGCATTAAGAGTAAGAAAAAAACATATCTGAAACCTGTATAAAATTGTCAATTTTTTTTTAATAAGACCAAAAAGTCCAAAAACCTTTAGTACGTGAATGTTGTCTGGTAGAGATCGCTTTAAGCGATAATACCGCCGATTGCATATCATAGTTAAGATATTGTTGTTCTGATTTTTAGTCTGATATTAAGTCCCGTTCCCGCGGGAATATCGGGATAAAAAGTAGCCTAGATGTCACTTTCCATCCTTTCAACTATCACCACACAAAAAATCACGTCAATTCGACGCCCCGTTTTGCCGTGAAAGACGCACAAACAAACAGACAGACAGACACACACACTTTCCCTTTTATTATATTAGTATGGAAGTATGGATTGTATTCTATTGTACCAGGATGTTTGGTAACGAGACGTTCACACTGCACCTGGACCAAGGGCGTGCGTTCGGCAAGGCGGCGCACGACGAGCTCAGTATACTGGCGCCGCTTCTACAGTGCTGCCTCGTGCGGCACGCCACGCTCGCCACGCTACTCAAGTAACTACTCACATATATACTAGCTTTAGCCACTGGTACCTCATCTCGAACATTGATTTCACTCCTATTTTTCTTAGGGCTATTTTTTGGTGTTTGATTTTTGCGGCATCCCTAGCAGTCGTCTTGCCTGCAATCAAAAATAAGTAACTCCATCGAATTTCATCAAATGTTGAATGTGTAGAACCTTTTCTATAATATATACCTAGTTAGCTAGAATAGGCTTTTCAACATAAGCCTACTTTAAAGTTATACAAGATAATATAATACAGGTACTTGATTCTCTGTACTTACTCATGTTGTTATCCGATTTATTAAGTACCACTATTCATTCAATGATAAAATGTAATCCAATTAAACAAGTACAAGTAGCACTAACTCAAACTGAAAATCCGAATAAAAATTCTGAAACATACGCATATTTTACTGACATTGAAATAACTCATCACATAAAGATTTATTAACACGAAGTCGAGCATATATACATTCGATCAACATTATCGTTTATTACAAAGCTTTTGGCCAGTGTATTTCGGTTTAATATGGATATTAATTTGTAGTTGGATTGCAATGTTTGACCCAAATCAATCTCAATAAAATAAGTTAAACTGAACTTCATACTTGTGCTTTAAAAATCATTTAATTATGAAACCAACCGCATGTTTTGAATTATATTTGTTTGTCAACATAAGAAGGGCACTGTTATAACTTATCTGTTATGACCTCGTATTTCAACTAAATAGATTATTCGAATCTTATCTAGATAGTTCAAGACTATTTGGCTGCAGTTTCGGTAAGCGCGCGGCCAAACCGTTTTCTGATGAGGTTCACAGTTCTAGTATTTATAATTTTGTACTTCGTCGCTTACGAAAATATAAATTCTTTATACTTTTCCTAATTCAAAGTAAAAATTACAAATGTAAGCAAAACATGAAAGAAAAACTGTTCAAATCATTATTTTAGTAAGTTTTATAAATTCTATGACATCATTATCATCATCTTGACATACTTATCTATTTACTTATTGTAGGTTGTCTGGTAGGGATCGCTTCTTAGCGATAAGACCGCCGATTGTATGTCATAGTTAAGGTTATCTTTAGTTTGTAGCACTTTACCTTGATTTATAAATATGGTGTGCAATAATGTATTTTCTATCTATCTATCTATTCATCATCATCATCATCTCTCTGCCCTTATCCCACTAAGTGGGGTCATCACGTTTCTTTCTTCCATTTCCCTCTATATATATTCTCATTTCTATCTATCTATATTATCTTTATTATTTTCCAGATACCACAACGGCATTCCCTTATCGAAATATCTTCGTGAATCCATGAGCGTGGATCCAGTGGCTCCCATACTTTGGGAGCCACACCTCGACGCGCTCGACAGACGGATCGCGACTATTCTCGACGCAGTGCGAAAGTGCATCGACAAAGCTATGAACCCATTGCAGAAGGAAGTAAATGACTTTGTATGATTCGGAGGTAAACATGTGATAATGGTGCAATATAAGATTCGCTAGACGAATCTTTTGTGACTTAATTAGTAAAGCGATGGCTAGATCAACGCGATTCATAGATTGGATGATTATTTTTTTATTTATTGATGTTATAACAAACGAACGTTCAGATGTATTTATAGTAGTGTAGATAAGTGTTTAAAATTGACTTACCTATAAAATAAATTTACCTACATTAAAGATAACTCATAGCTGTCATACAAATAATTGGCAAAAACGAATATCTACCTATTTAAAAAAGACTAGTTTCTTACTCGCATGTTTTGCATCTCTGTGTATGTATAATACCATTCAATTGTTTACCATGAAACTTAGTGGATAGTATCAAAAGTTTCTAACAATAAATAGTTACGCATGGCAACACATTTTGTTAAAGCATCAACTTCGAAGAAAGGAGAGCTCTATAAACTTAACTCTACAAAGAGTTGAAATAGTAGATTGCTATACAAGGGGATAAAGGCATTTTTTCTATGCTCGAGATGGTTTATCGCGCGAGCGTCAGCGAGTGCGATAATAGTTCGAGTGCATAGAAAAGCCTTCCCCGAGGTAAGCACTCTGCTTTTCATTACGAATATAAGGAAATTACCAAAAAAATTGATGTAAAATTTAAATTTCACACACGAAAATTAGCTGTCTCGCTTTTTTTTTAAATCGACTAGTTTAATATTGACTAAAAGCAGCTAACGATGGCATGGCATAGCTGCGTTCCAGATTTAAAAAAAAATACTGATTGGTAGAATGGCTATAAAAGTAGTAGGCATTCTACCAGTAGTTTTTTTTTGATGATGAAAAAATTTAAATAAATGAAATAAACTATATAAATATAATATAATTAAGTGTAGAGAAGCACAAATTCGTGCAAGAGAGACATAATATCTAGCATCTGATTGAGTTAGAAGAACTTGAACACTAGCATGCATCGACATGCCACAAAAGAAATGTCAAAAATGAAGTTGACATTTGACAGTTATTTACTTTCCTGCCCTAGGGCAGGAAAGTACTTGTTTTCCCTAGGGACAGAAAATGCTACTTTGAACCCTATAATCAGGCAACTTCGTGCGCACTTTCCGTGTATGAGTAATGAAAACATTATTTTTATACATTCATTTTCATAGACCCATATCAAATATGTACCTACACTTTTACCTTATCAATTATTACCTACATACTTGAAATTCATCTACTAGTAGGCCTTTTAGATAGGTCGTTGATGAAAACAAATAAATCTTTTGAATAATTTATTAGTGCAAAGTAAGAGAAGCTTTTTCATGTTTTCATCTATTTTCCAATGTAAAGTTATGAATCGCGATGGTCTAACTTGCGCCTTAACCCAACATCGTCCTAATCTTTGGTTGTCGACATTTTAGATGTAAGAATATAGTGCCAAAGATTGTCCAAATGAATTATTGATGTGCATAATGTTAAGAATCATTCCACGGGATTAGAGCCATGATTACGCCAAATAGAAGCAGCAATTTTTGGTTTTTATTGGCATTGAATGTTGTGAAATTATAAATTATTGCAGTATTTAGATTTAAACAGGCTATTTAGGGTACCTTTGTGTATATTTTGGTTAGTTATAAGTAATCGTGAGATAAATAGGCAAAAGTGCAATGATACAATGTACATAAAAGAAAATGCAGTTACTTTATTTTGTAAGCATAGTTTTAAGGTTATCTGCTACTTTTTAAATCTTGTTACCACAGCTGAAAGCTCAAGAAGACATATCGTAAGCGTGTGATACTTTCAGACCGCGTCTGTTTATTTTGATAAGATTTTTCTTTTTCTTGAGGCTCTCAACGCAATTTTGTCTCTTCATAATGCATTTTTCATCTACTTATTGTGGGTAATTTTGTCTAGACTAAAATATATTTGTTACTGTAGATTTTAGCTGATCTCATGCAAAAGTCTCGCAAATAAATCATTTATCTCATCTTTAGCTTTTATATATCTACTTAAGTGAAGATTCTGAAAACTTTACTTGTAGAGAATATTTGTAAGAATAGTGAGCATAAATGGACGATTTTCTCTTACTAAGTTAAGTCTTTGTTTTGAATCTAATCATTTTACTAACTGCAAGTTCAGCTATATTTATTTTGATAAACTTCTGCTCATGTTTAGGTATAATTGTTTGAAATAGAGTTGACTTGCCAAAGACGTACCTAAAATGATTAAAGTATGTTCTAAATGTATAGAAAATTGTGATGCAATTGTATGCGTGTTTATGTTGACTGTTTACAAATTAAATGTTAATTGAAGATTATCATCTGTTTATTATTATTTTATCACCTACTTATTTAATTACATTTTCCTCGACTAGTTCGATTTTAATTTTTTTTTTTTTTTACGAGTACGAACATTCAAAAAAATCGTTTTCTTTACAATACAATGATACAATGTGATGCTGAAACAAGATACAATGTTATAAACCAGAAAAAAATAATTGCTCAGGAGTAATTATTGTTTCTATTGCTTGAACTAGGTTCTAATACAACAAGATCTATAAATTTAAAACATTTTTTATTTGTCTCGCACGACTTTGAATAAACACATCTCTGGTCAGAGTTTGTACAATAATTTAGACCGCTTCTCTCGAGGCGCCGTGGCTTAGTTGGTTAAAGCGCCTGTCTAGTAAACAGGAGATCACGAGTTCGAATCTCGTCGGGGCCTTGTTGATAAACAAATGTTCCTTTTTGCTTTTATTTTTAATAGAAGTATTTTTATTACAAACATTGATGCGATACTTACTTAGTTAAAAAGAGGATAAAATATATTATAGTAAGCACAACACAATAGTGTCCTAAATGGCTGAAAATGACCTAACTGGGTGGGTGTCTAAAGTTTACTAAAAGTGTTTGTGAATTAGCTTGTGGTTGCAGGAAGTGTATTGTGTTTAGTTCACGTTGTTTCATTTTACAAAGAAACAGAGAAACCGAATTATAAAGACATAAAATATGAACGTATTTGTTGGGTCAGTGGTCTCGTCGTATAAGGTCGCATAAACCCAAGAAATAGAGATACGCGCTCGTAAAAACGGTAATATGAATAGTAAGATGTTTGATATAACATTTAATAGCTATATGTTTTCGTTGTTTATAAGTTTGAGTCCAGATTTTTCGACACGTTATGTTATTTTCAGACGTTTCAATTTTTACACCAGACTTTGTAGGTATGTACACGTGCCCTGAATAATTCTTACAAAATAGAACTGTTTTCTTAATTAAACACCTATAAACATAACAGTCTTGAATTCTACAAAGAAGTACTAACACAATAAAGGAATATTTTAATAATTGAAAGACTCCATCAGAAGTTTAAAGGCAAAGGAAATTATCGTGAAATTCGACGACAGGTTGTCGACACTTTACCCACCGGGTTTCGGCGCAAACCACAGACATTTCAATAGTTTCTATGACACCTGACCACAGCTTATCAACTAGTCAGTATGCAATCTTTGGACGCCCACTTCAAATTATAAAGGCCCTATTTTTGATAAATATTAATTTACATAATGAGCTGTAAAATTACTCTGAGAATAGAATTATGAGTAGAACCGTCGGGACATTGTTCAGCTCTGTTTAATTAATTTTCAAATTATTCTGTTCACTACAATCACAAAGAAGTTATTATGATGTTGTTTATTAAAATCTGTTTTGAGGAATGATTGCAGAATGCTGACACGTTTTATTTGTAGAACAGCTACAGTAAACTGCTTTACAGTAAAATTAAATATTTTCTTGACTTGGTCAATAATCCAATTACAAGGCTAACCTTAATAATATCTAATGGTTCTTTATGGTTAAGTAGGTACCTACCTACTGAGAGGAAATCTAACTTTTTAAAAACTCTACGGGTTCAGACTGACACTCAGTGACAAATCAATCTAACAACGAGGTAAGTAACAGTTGTATTAACATGTCATTAATAGTCCCCATGTTCCCATGTCCCCATGTATGTGTTTCTATCTTTAAAAATATAAGACTTTCTTAGTAATTAGAGTTTGACAGAGATGAATAAATAGAACCTTTGGCTATGTTGGTTATTATTATTAAGAACCAAACAACGTTATAACTATAATAGGAGCGGTTGCCAAAGACTTCAAGTTCGAAGGTGACTTTATAGAGGTGCACTAAGAAATGATAACCCGGAATCTTGAAGGTTTTATTACAGAAAAGCTTCCGAGAAACGAAGTCACTTTTATTTCTCACCTCCGTTTCATAGAAGGAAGTCTGTTAAGCAGTTTGTTTACATGCTTGGAAGTCCAAACTACAAGTTGTGGGCAACATGTCAGAGTCATCTGCACACCTTGCAGTTCTGTCCGGCCGAGGTTGGAGCAACTTGTGAATCACGAAGTTAGCAACCCGTGTATCTGATACATATTGCTGTTCAAACTTTTCGCCTGCCACATTTGTTATAATAATAATAATAATAATAAATCATTTATTTTCCTCTTACAAGGTTACATGGTGCTACTTATTGCTATGGTACATGTACTATACTTATTATGAGTAGGATTAAGATAGGTACCTACATAGATAGGTACCTAGGTAGATATGTAACCAGTTATTGTTGCCAAGAACCTGTTTGTAAGAGGCTGGCGCCTGAAGTAGGTTTTAAAAAAACCTGTATTACAGGTCACCAGGTCAATTACTTCACGGACTCCAGGTCAAGCATTAGATAGTTATCTCCTAGTAGGTACAAGTAAGTGTAGCATGGTTAGAAGTTAGTAGGAGAACACTCCTTGTGAGTTGAGGTTATAGCATTTTACTTCAGAGAATTTGGATTTTACGATTAGGAAAATGGTATTTATTCAATTCGATTTGATTAACCACAACTCTGTTTACGACAAACATAGGCAACTTCAGTGGCATGTCGGGTATTACGGGTACCTAATACGGGATCGATTCTCGTCGATATGTTTGCATGAACTTTTATTTCTGAAGTGTTTGGTAGGTATGTGTACAAAATTAATTAAATTTTCTGATACGTAAGACACAGGAAATCCACGAAACGAAACAAAAAAACACAGATATCTTATTTTTTAGGGCTCCTTGACCCTCAAATAATAAGATGACTATTATTTGTCTCTCCCCTAAGGAAGAAGGCTTTTATGTTATTACTATACTATACTATGTTATCGATGAAAGGTAAAGCTCTAGCCAAAAGGCTTGCACGGAAGCTGTCAAGCACAACTCATTGAAAATATTCAATAGGCTCTGTATCAATGCTTGTCCATACAACGCGCTATGGAGTGATTTACGGCGACAATGGCAGAATGTTAGCCGGCGCTTCGGCTATTGTTTGTTACGATTTATCGCGTTCGAGACGCCACAACAATTCGTATTGACCACGCGTGGACAATACACGGCATTACAAATGAGGCATGCTGATGACGTGCCTAATTTCAGATAGGTATTTAGTGATCGGCTTTATGGTGTTTTGTTGTATCTTTAAAGTCAAACTGTGCTACCCCATGAAATACATTTAAATGAATTAAAAGAACAGTTTATTTAGCAGGTAAAGCGTACCTACGTATATTAATTAGACTTTAATTTGGTAAACAGATGATGAAAGCCATTATTTAAACCGACACCATTTTTATCCTACGATCTCTTCGCATTTTAAAATATAGGCTATGCAATTCAGGCTTCATGCATGATTTTAAGGAATGCAAAATGAAAATTTCATGCTAGGGAAACGACACTCTGGTTTTTTCTAGGCCATAAATAATAATGGGCCTGCCTCGAATTGTAGATTTATGGTTATTAAAGATATGTAACGGAGATATGAAATCACGCGTCGTTACAATGTTCATCTGTATGGAAATTTGCGGCCACTGATGTTCCTATTTGTTAAAGTGAGCAATCGTGCAGAGAATAAAACATTATTTCGATTAATATAATTTAAACAATTCCAATCAACGCACAAAATAAGTATACTAAAATCAAATTTAAGTGTAAAGACAGCAAAGCAACGGGACGTTAAAACTAAGTTAGGTAATACCTAAGTGTAAATCAATTAGGTATTAGTAAAGTTATTCATATATAGGTGTTTAGTACCTACTATGATTTGCATCGAAGTCTGCCAAGTATTTTTTTCTTATGTGCTAACAAATAGATTTTAAAATAAGTAAACAATCGCTACAATATTCCAACCAGGCGATAATCATGTTCATAAATCTTCTGCACACTTTAAAATGTTCGCATGTACAAAATATCAGTGTTCAATGAAGTAGTATTTTCTCTACGAATTTCCAGAGACAGATTTTCCGTCTCAAGCTGGCTGCAATTTACGGTTATACGCTGCCGATACCGGCCGGTAATGTATGGCCTTCTGGACGCATTTACTCATGAAGCAGATATTCAGAATAGAAAAAAGGTTTATTTTCCATCAGCACATATAAAAAAAAAAAAAACATTATCACAACTGTATCCCAAGAGCGGTAGATATTTCTTTCAGATATTTATGTAATTCTTTAGATCCAATTAAGAATCAAAAATATTTACATTATTTATTTATTTATTGTAGGTACATATTGTCTATAGAGAGTCATTGACGAGGCACTCAATCTCACTCAGTACCTTAGTTAGATATGGCCATATTTTAAGGTATGAATATGAAGCTATGCAAGCCTTCTCCATCTCAATAAAGTCCCAATAACACGATGCAACGTTGCATCGTGTAATCCAGGTCCAATCATTGTTTAATTAAATCATGGAAGTATAATATTGCTTCAATTTAATTGTATGCAACGGGCAAGAATCTCGCATCGTGTAAATGGGACTTAATATCGCAACAACGATAGTATCCTGTTACCTAAATATAAGCAAAGTTTTATAATAATTAATTTGATCTATTGAGTTACATTTATTATATTCCTAGGAACCGGTGAAAATCTGCTTGATGTGTGAATGTGGTAGAACATTATGGCCGTCCTCGTACGTTATTGTTATGGACCATATAAAATTAGAACATCCCTCAAACATGAGTAAGGATTTCACGAATGCGGAATTATTAATTGCTAGATGTACGGTGTGCCACATACGGCAGGATAGTTGTAGATGGAGTAGATGGTGAGTAATGATTTAGTGAAGTCTGCAATCCAATAACGGATTGAAGGTTGCATTTAACTTTTCGAGACGTGGAATTCAATTCAAAAATGTGCTGAATGGTGTTATGTGACCATGATTTCTACAAAAATCTCATCAAACTATTTTGATAGTTTACCACGACTTGGGGTGCTCACATGTTATTTTAGTTTTGTATTCAGTTGCAATTTTAGCAAGGTTCGGTCGTGCCAATTTAAAGGCAATATATACCTACATCAAAAATGTTTGAAAACTCAAGAACTCAGCATAAGTTTTGTATAGAAATACACAAAACAACATTTGAATTTCAACAATTCAGATAATATATGCTATCGCATATAAATCGGGAACAATATGGATACATTTACATAGATTTCTTGGTCAAAATGTAAAGTAGCCGCAAGAAAATAGGATCAACAAAATATCCAATCTCTGTCTTTCTTTGAATGAAACTTTGAGCAAGTCCGTTTTATTCTCCTACCATTCAGGTTGATACAAAAATGATGGTAATTGCAAATTTATTCTTATCATTCATTTATTAACTTAAATTAGGTAGGTACTGGATTTTTATATACATTACATAGAATTAAAAACAAATATTAGCAGGATTTTATTGGTAAAAAATATTTTTGAAGACTTCTTTGTTTCGCACTTGTTTCACAATTTAAATTTCAAAAATATACTTAAAATAATAATCCCAAATGATTAGTGGTGGTGATGAGCACCTAAAAATCGTAGAACTACCATGTACTCCTCCTGTTGCTACTGAACAGAATTAGATAGCAAGCTACCGAAGACATTCAGTGCAATTAAATTATGCACGCCCTAAAGTTACGATCAGTTTGATCAAATGTGGGTTACCTCTGTTTGCGTTTCATCGGCAAATGGAGCTATACTGTTTGCTAGTCCTACCTGAGTTTCAGCGCCAATTTGCCTGATTGAGTAATATTCCGACTTTGATTAGTCTTATTGCATTCGCTTTGATTGGAGTCAATCTACTTGGTTGTGTCGTCTACCGTATAACTGATACTCATGGTGCAATTTCGAATAATGTATTGCCAATAGTCTTAGTACCGTAGTACGTTACCAACTTACGAGTAGGTACGTTAGACAAGCAAGTATTTTTTGACGACGCTCGCCGAACTAACTTTCGCGTAGAGTTTCGTAGCTGTATTCTTCAAAAATAAGGTTTTTTTCTTTTTATATACAGTGTTTAGTTTTCTGTAATAAAAAGTAGTTTTTAGTCACTATATAATTATTAGATTGTTGCAGTCCACTGCTGGTCAAAGACTTTTCCAATTGCTCGCAACTAAGTAGTATGATCCTTGGCTTCTCATTATAGTAATGAAAACCAATGTCGCGACGCTACAAATTGTAGAATTATGTATATATAGAACCACAATGTCCGACCTAGGTCGAACATTGTGGTTGAACTGTGGACATTTGCCCAGCAGTGGAACACAGATGGGTTAATATATATTTTATCACTGTTAAAATAATGTTATTCGATGGATTAAGCTTTACTGTCTAGACTTATATAACGGAATCTAAAAGCAAAGTCCGCCACAGCACAACATGCATAATTAAATAATCTTCTATAGAATTGGTCTGTTTTCGGTTTTCGGCCTGTCTGTCGCGTCGACTTGTCGCTCGCCGCATGTGACTCCATAAATATTTCAGTTTACTTTGAATATATAGCTTAAAAGGTACAAAATAGTTTAATTAACTTTATAAATAGAAAACGATTGACTTTGATGTTAGATTTTCTATCAATTTGTTATTGGATTGCATACAAAAAATTTAAAAGATTTTACTTTTACGTCTCAAGTTCGTTTACTGAGTTTAAGTATAATAGGTTCTAACTTGATATAATTTAATAAATAATTTAATATCATTTAATTTAATATCATTTTATTTTGAAATGGTATAAAGTTCCTCTTATTAAACATTCAAATTCACGAGGGTGATTCTTTCTGAAGGTAGATCGGGGAGGATCTCTAGGATCCCTGTAGATAGCGCTAGTCCATGCTTTAACCGAAAATATTATCTTACTGATAGTTTCGAGTTACGACACTAGGGCTTCGTGGCCGAGTGGTAAGACAGTCCGACTTGATGACGATCGCTTGTATCTCGCAGGTTTCCCGTCGGAGCCCAAAACTTTTAGTAGGTACTTAATATTTTCATTTGTAATGAAATGCCTAAGTGTGGTTTAACTCTATAAAAATATATAAACTAAAGTATACCTACCTATTAAAATAAAACACATTTTAAAGTAAGAAACAGTATATTAAAATGCAGTGAACAATAGCTTACACTTAAATAGTACCTACTTTATTTTATGCTTAATATAAATCGGTCTATAACTTCCCTCTGGAAATGAAAAAAAATCTTAGAAAAGTATCATTTAAATAGAAAAGTATAAATTAGGAGCTCAAAAATAACATAAATTATAACAGATTTAAACATATCTTCAGGTTTTTGTGCTTTTATAAAATTAAGGAACACCTAATGATAACGAACATAATTCGAAAATAGATTTCAAAACTATTTTATACCTATTCTCTTTAATCTCAAAAATAAGTATCGGCATAGAAATAATATCTACATATTATTCATAATACCATTGTATTTAAGATTTTATTAAAATATTACTATAAAAATTGCTGACGTATCTATCAAAAATATTAAGAAACTTTTAAGCATGAGATTTCGTTTTAAATGGAAAGCAACTGCCAATAAAATGCATTGGTATTTCGTCCATATTATTTTGTACTTTAGGGCACTGTTTTGCAAGAAAATCCTTTTATTCTATGACACAAGAGTTTACAAAATCGTAAGGATCTCGGACGGAGATACAGCATAGGCTTGGACGAAACACCTTACAATCACACGAGCAAGCATACCTACATACATAAATAACTATACTAATATTCAAGTCTGATTTGGATTTGTCAGAACTAAATACTAAATACTAGCCGTTTTAGCTAAAGTAGGTATACTAATCGATTTTTAACTGGGGTAGTTTGGTTAACCGTTGCCCACAGTTAAGCCTTTAAACGTTTGGTCTCTTATTCTCTCTAAATAACATAAAATATAATCATGACTGATGAATGAAAACTCATAAGGTAGAGAAAAAAATACTTTTAAAAGCTCTTTTTGAGATACCAGCTGCTCGGTTCTTGACGACATTCAAAACATGACGCGGTAAGAGATTGCACGTTATATAGCGTTTGTTTTTTGGAATCCATAGAATTTTTAAAATAACCACGGCGTGGGTTATGTGGGGATTGGAGAATAAGGCGGCAGACTTGAATATTAGGAATAGAGAACAGTTTAGCCTCCTCGCTGCGTCAGCATAGCGTCGATCAACAGAACAGCTCCGTTGATGATGGCCAGGGATGCCTTTGCCAGATTCTTGTCCCTAATTTCACTCTTTCCGTAGTGTTGGAATCTGTAATTTGAAATAGAGAACGTTAAGATACTAGTACCCACCATTCTTGAGGATTTAAAGAAAATTTGAGGATCTGAAATAAATGATCTTGAGGATTGGAAATAAAAACTTCTTTTTGCATTTGCAATTCTTTTTCTTATGAAAGGCAAGTGTAAAAATAAAACATAACTTATTGATTGGCCTAAAAATTACCTGCGAGAATTATTATTATGTATAATTTCACCAATAATGTTATCCAACCACAACAGACGGTTTGCCTCTTAATGGCTTAGCATGGTCACCACTCAGTGACACTTTCGTACATGTTCCATTTTTTTAAATTGCAGGAAAATTTAACCTTCGCTCACATCTACTGTTGGATATGGGCCTCTTTTGTTCTTATCAGCCTTATTAAAATGTTATGTAGTAGTTTCCGTTTTCACAAACAGCATCATCTCTTGAGCTGGTTGTCCACAGACTTTTCTTATTGTTATTAATAAAAGAGAGATAAAACGAAGCTTACTTGTCGATGATAACAGCTCCGCTGGCTACGAACAAACCGACTCCGATCAGGGAGTAGAAGATGTCGACACGCTTATGGGTCGCAGTTTGCATCATATATCCTGGAACATGATGTTATTTAAAGTGAGAGGTAGTTTGTAAATAAGCAGCAAAGAAATACTATTACATCAATAAAAGTAAAGTTAGATAGATATTTTATTTATACCTAAATACTTTTCAAAGCTATTTAACTCAATTTGGATTAATATTACGAAGGAAATATAGATCATGAACATGACCATAATTATTTGCATTCGGTATCGGTACGGTACCTCTGCCAGCTTGTTTGAGACGCGAGGTTGCAGGTTGAATCGCACGGGACAAATGTTTATTTATATCTTCTGCAGATATTTGTTCCGTTATATGAGTTGATTGACTGTTTTGAGTAGGTACATACCAGCAGCGGCGCCTGCGAAGATGATGAGGTAGCCGACGAAGGTGCCGGTGACCAGCATGCCGATGTCGGGCTCCGAGTTGTAGCTGTGGTAGTGGAGGGCCACGCACGAACATGTCAGGGCCTGGAAATATCAAAAACGTAAGTAAGTACAAGTGGAAGAATTAAAAAAATATATTAAAACTACTTTAATTTCATGTTCACAGAGCAATTTTCTGTACTCTGATTGATCAGTTTCCATTAAGTGGGAATACAGCTATCCTGGTACCAAATTTCATTCGAATCCATCCAGCAGTGGTTTGAGCGTGAAAGAATAACTAACATCCATAGTTACAAGCTTTCGCATTTATATTACTAGGTAAATTGGTTACGCAACTTTTATTGTTTACCCCAAAGCGTTTCACTAACCCTAACTCCACCACACTATGGTCACAGTCTGACATCATCGTAGCATGACGTCATCATGGCCAGTTCCGATGTACTCAGAGGAAATGACATCAACTCGACGAGGCGGGACGAGGCCGACAACCAATCCAAACCTTGCGACGTGCTTAAAGTTTATTCCTAATCTTGAATCATTAAATTGGCTAGAAAGGCTAGAGTTTAACCTCAGAATATAAACGATTTTAAATCTAACAGGTAAACAGTGTCGCATATGCTTAATGCTCCTAAATAATAAGGTATCGTTTGAATATTGAGCGATAATATACTAACTTTCAAATATTTTTCAACCAGGTTATCGAATATTTTTAAGTTTATCTTTATAAAGACTATTTGGAACAAAGCCTCTCTTGTTCATTAACTCCCTACCATTATCAAATATCCTGGCTGGCTTTCCATTCCTCTTCATGTATTTTACACAATCTGTTCATAGCCTCTTTGGTCTACTTCCAGTCCAGTTTCCACGCACATATCATACTATTGTCTTATGATTCGTTCTGTCATAAGGATTCTATGACAACAAGAATTCTAGGAATAGCTCAGAGCCTCAGAGTAGCAACAATGATCTGAATTCTTAAATATCAATTGAGGTCGATGAATGTCGTCGGGAATGATACCTCAATTTGTCTATTAAGGGCGTATTAGCGAGGTTTTCGACAATCGACCTGGCAGATGTTGATCGACCTTCCTCAAATGAGGTTTGAGTTGTGCACAAGGTCAGGCCCTTACAATTCATATATTGGTAGAGATCTAAAGCAATTGGGGGTCAGGGATTGAACCTTTAAGAAGAAAAATAGCGTCAATAGAGTCAATTGACAATGTTGAGTATTCTACTGTATTCGTGGAATATCAATCATTGCCATCGACTGTATTGACACTTAACGTAATTACTATGCTATGAACTATTAGAGTAGGTATTACAAAATTCCTTTATTAGTACACCCTTACACTAGGTATAAGAGGAATTTACCCGCCAAGTTTCAAGTATCTCGGAATTATGGTTTAGGTTGTGCGTTGATATGTCAGTCAGTAACGATAGCCTTAATACATGTATAGGAGATAAACGCGAATATTGAAACAAAAGGTACATATTAAGAAGGCTTACTTTTATTCAAGTAGGTAGCGGCGACTGATAGCATCTAAGCTGGTTGAAAATATTTCAAGAATTAATTTACCTACGTGACGAAGCGGAAAGTTACCCAAAAATAGTTTCAGAAATTATTCAAAACATTAATGTTAGTTTGGTATTTTTGTTTGATGCATTGGAAGATAAATTATTATGATTATGTTGTTATAAACAGTATTGATTCTCCATTTATTTTTAAATCTTTTTATGGTAATGGCAGGACATTTTACACCAAAACAGCCTTGGATGAATGACAGCTGTGTATTCTATTGGTTTTGTTATTCTGTACCTACTACAAGAGTTTGTGTCAATACAATTGTATATAAGTACCTAGGTGTTTAATTTATCTATTAATGGAATTAAGACTAGCTATAATACAAACTCTCTTGAGATTAAATTCCACTGTTGATTCCGTTATTGTTTGTTTGTTTGATTATTGTTATTTTAAACAATGGCTGGGTGCACAATTTAATTTGAATACATTATTTTAATTCCTACTTAATCACATTTATATTCACGAACAAAAAATGTTTTCGATTTTGATTATGGGCAAGTGTGATTACAAACCTCGATGCAAATTGATACCAGTAAAAACTCAAGATAAAACTTACGTTAAAAAAAAGTTTGAGCAACAAAACTTTTTAGTTGATTATGCATTCCGAAATATCTGGAAACTCATAAATCCACAAAACATGGTTAATGTCCAGTTTTCAGTGTTCAAACAGTGCTTGATCTTAATGAGAATTACAGCATAATACATTGAAAAAATATCTCTTATGTATAGGTAAATGATTTAAACTCAGTTAGATGTTGATGCGTCAGACCTTGAAAAATTGGTAAACATTGAACTGTGACAAATGTGGTCACTATTCACACTTGATGATCTAATTGTATGACTATACAATTAAACGGAAGTCGAAAACTACGTAATTTAGTAAAATTACAATATAATGCCCCCAGCTTTTACAGTGTCCCTTGGAATTAAGTGTGGACAACAATTGCCTCTTGACAGTGTAAAAATAAAATGAAATACACAACTATCAATTTAGTACGTGGTTCCAAATTAACGAACTTTGGTGTGAACAGGGACGGTGTTTTTTTTTACTAACAGCGCCAGTGAATATCGCGTAGGTTTGAATAGACCTTTAGGCTGCATTTCACCAAACCAACAAAACAATAAAAGAAAAATCCAGGTACTCTACATTTGTTCAACACTCATCAGGAATTACTCATTTACAATGATGTTTCCAATGCTATCATGCTTTAGTGCATGTGACCTCAGCGATAAAAATACTACCTAGAGTTTTGCACAAACATTATACTGAGGCCATGTATGCTCGCCTTGATAAAACCACTTGTTTGAATGAAAATGTTACTTGAGTAGTCTATAATTTTTCACCATTAGCACGATCAATAAACTATTACGCAATAAAGGTGTGTTAATTATGACATTTACATGATTTACACTCACAAGGGCAAGAATTTCTCACAGTTTGTTTATCATCGAAATAATATTTTACTAAGAAGTACCTCTAAATTAGGTCAGAAAGTGTTTAATCACACTTTGGGAGTAGGTACAGTTGTGATCATTATTCAATTTCATATGGGACCTACACAATTTACTTTTTTATTTATTTAGGATTAGGACGAAGAACCGACACACAATGCTATCAACTGACAATAAAGTCAGTTGATAGCATTCCAGGTCTAGAAAGTATTCTTGCTGTACATGGCCAAGTAGAGAAAACAAAGCACGTGCTTTTTTATAACACTTAGGATAGATTAGAGAAAGGATAGCCGATTTAACTGTAAAAAGCCTATTATTTTCTGAATTCAAATAAAAATACCTATGGCCTTTAGTGACTATTGTAAGGCCGTGGCTTTAGCATCCTTCCGTAGTAAATTCTAAAGGTTACGAGTATAATGTTTGAGGAAGTGTGATGCTACAGTATTTCATTAAAAACCTGCCGACTTCGGCTTAGTGTTTTAATACCTTCTTGGGATCTTGAAGACCTTTTTTTCCTTCGTATACATCACCATATTAAACCAACATGCGCTAAAGATATACTTCTTGCAAAATTCCTGGTTGAAACTATTCATCATTTTATTCTGTGACTATCTGACCCGGCGAACGTCGTACCGTAATAGTTTTATTGTTTTGCAAGTTTTTTCACTTATTGTCATCACTAAAACCTTCCCAACTTCCATAAATATTTCAATATCAGAACTAGGCTAATAGGTTCAGCCATTTTCGAGTTTTAGCGATACAAGCGAACAGCGATGTATTATTACATCTTAGAGAAGTTTTCAGGAATATTTGAACTCAGAGCGGTCTTTTTGTTCCAGATTATGGTGCTCTTCATGTACTCTTGTAGAGCTCGTGGGGGTTTATTATCTTATTTGTTTACATTACGAGCTGGCTAAACGGATGCTGTTTTTAAGCAACGTGCCAACTACGCTCTGGTTTACTATGTAGTTTATTTTTAAAACTAATTAAAATTTGTACAATTTTGATGAAAAAACCTCAATCAACCAAAAGCAAAATATGTTTTAAAATTTCTTATTAGGGCTTTTCTTGACAAATAAGAGGTTTAGGCCTTGGGTTTACACCTGCCTGTGCATAACACAGGTGTAAAGGCAGCATTAAAAATCCCACTAGTATTATAAATGCTAAAGTTTATAAAGATGTACCTATGAATATAATATGTTTGTTATACTTTCACGTAAACAACGCTGAACGGTTTTAGACTGGTTATGACCGGCTGGAATAACACTGGCTTTCTGTGCGGGTAAACAAGTAGGTACACAAGCAAAGCGCAGAATATAATAATATTTTATATTAACAAGATGTATATTTAGGCACTTATATTATGATATCCCTTAGCTTTTGCTAGGATTACTACTAGCGTACTTAAATGACGTCAGTGAATTTACTTATTTTCGTACATTCTCTCCTATAGTTAGTTTATCATCGTAAACTATTAAAATGTGAGGTTCGTGTTTATTGAATCATTATTATAGTTTTAAAAAGCGGTTCGTTAAATCACTGGTCATTTCATTACACAAACGCCAGGAATAGCTCCCGACCTCGTCATGATTCGGAGATAAGCATTGTTTGTGTGATTTTCAAGTTAATGTCAAACTGTGAGTCACTGGGGTCAAACGAGAGTACGAGTAGGTGGACCAGTTCTCATGACAATTATTTATAGATTTTAGCTTATCTTGCAAATTAATTCTAAAATATTTCTTTGTAAGTAGTTTGTTTTACTTTCTCTTACGTTTTTGTACGAGAAATAAGATAAATAAGTAATTTAAAACCAGCTTAGCCCTAATCTTAAGGTACCTACGACAGACAGCTTACATTACATCAATACCAAAAGGATAATACAATGGCATCTATCCTTGGAGCTCTTTCAATTTGAGTAGAAGCTCAAGGACATTTGCTGTCAAACCGGTTGCTTGCACCTGGCTTGGACCAAGGCCAAGCAAAAAAGAACAACTTCAAGGGTACAATGCTGCTTGTCAAACTTAATTCACGGATAAGATTGTCCATGACAAAGGTCCATGACATGAATTATTCTCCTTGACAAAGTAGGTTAATGGTCGCAATATATAACTTTTATCACTCAACCAAACTGTGTAATTAAAAGATTTGAAATTTTACCTAGATTAATTGATTTTAAAATTAACCTTAATTAATTAAACATTCTTGTTACAAATGGTTTATTTTTAAAATTCTATATAAGCAAGAAGTACCTATTCTACATTATTTAGTATTCAATGCAGTACCTAAGCAGTCACTCATCTATGCTTTGGCTATCCTGAACGTGCCATTGCTTTGTTATTTATAAATAAACCATTTCGGGTCAATGAAAGTCGGAGTCAACGTCCTACTAATCGAAAGTATTCATGGCACGATGTCATGTTTAGAGTTTAGTATTACAATTATATCTCACGCAAGTATTGTCGGTAATAAAATTAAATAAACAAAGTTTTCGTAGTATTGCATCTTCTTCAAGGTAGTGTTTTAAAAAATCTGTTGTATATTTTGAAATCACAACAGGTGGACAAATATACCTACACTTATTTCAAAATAATTAAAAAACAAAAATGTTTACCAATATTGAATTTCAGAAATCGAAGCTGTTTACACTCTAGAGAAATTACTACATATAAAAGGGCATTATAAAACTTTCAAAACTATCGTGAGTTGTACTAGACATTATATTAATACAACGGGACATTACTCACGTAAAATTACTAAATCGACAGTAATTTTACGTGAGTAATGTCCAGTTGTATTAAATAATGGCATTATAAAACATACCAGTTCCAAAAACTTGATGATAGACAATCGACTGATGGCCATTTTAGTAGTTGTTTTGGTATTTGTTTACACTTTCACGCGAGCGTTCAAAGTCAGGTCGGCACTGAGACTGCGCAGCGTGGACGGGAGGGACCCCTTGAATGACGCCCGGTGAGATCATACTCGTGTGGCCATACTCATTATCGTTTATAGGACTCGTAAAATGTATAAAATATCACATTTGAACTATCATTCTAATATGGTACCTAAGTATAAAATATGAGACAGCTGTTGAATTCGGTGTTTATTTTTGTAACTGCCTTCTTTGTCGTCCTATATTCTTTTTTTTATATTAAAATAACTGGCAGTCCATAAACCTGATTACTACCTATCATTAATCTACGACTTTCACAAGTTAATAAAATTTGTTTATTTGGAGCACTTTCAAACTTTATATTAACCTACCGCAATAATTAGCACTTTATATAAAATACTAAATAAATACTATTTCATTCATTAAATAATTTTTGAAGAAACACCTAACTCAACACCTTAAAGTGTTGTAATATTTACACGATGAAATTCATTTTCTCTATTACCTTACGCTACAGAGCTTATAATGAAAGAAAACTATTCATAAAAATGCTTGGAACCTGTACAGGCATGGACACCCTAAGAATACGATGCTACTCAACGTACTCCCGTGTCTACCCGTTAAGGAATGACATCATCCAGTTGTAGATCAATATAGTGATGAAGATATTATAAGGAAACGCTCACACATACTATCCTCATCCATCAACGAGGTCAAATAAGTTTGAAATATAAAAGATATCCTTGTGACATTCCCAAAATAAAACTCTATCTCTAGGAAGCCTAGGTCACGAAAATGTGAGACCAAATTGAAATACAAAGTAGGTTGATGATGATGAAATGCTTATTCCCTTTTAATTTATAAGCCAATTATTTTATTTTAAGACTCAGTTCAATAAAATATTAAATAAAGATAAGTCACCCTATTGAACACTTTTGGAACCACTTGAAATGAATTAAAAAACGAGTGGTTAAATTAAAAAAATCATAAATCGACTTCAATTTTCTAATGAGAGCAATTTTCTCCACTCTGGGGTATTTGTATCAGTAATTCCGAAGATCCTCATCAAATTTTCAAATTTTATGGGACCACAACGGGTCTTTTGAACAAACTTTTTTTGAAAATCGGTCTACTATTGACGGAACAATTGGTAAACATAACATAAAACTCACACAGTATAGAACCTCTTCCTTAAATTCGGTAAAAAAAGTTAGTGATGATAAAACTGAGTAGCTCGGTCTGAGTATCAGGTATATTATCCTGTTAGTCCAGTAAATATGCGGATGGGAGGTAGTTGAACAACTCCACTTGCCGCCTACTACACCCAAATTGCACGCAGTTCCGATGACGGCATAAGATTACATCTATTAGGTTCACACAATAGCTATTCGCAGAATTACTGAGTACTCGTACTATGTAACGCTTATAAATAGCCTAAATTTTTGGTATATTACGCAAAGTAAGTATAAAAACTACACACTAATTCACACACCAATCATCTCAGCCGAAATGATAGGGGGAAAAATACTACTTTGATCTATTATACCTACATTCTAATCTATACGTTATAAACTTACATAGAGCTACAAAATAAAAATGATACCAATCAATGTTAATTAGTTAGTTCTTGCAAGCATGTGCAAGTAGCCAACTCTGGTCAGGAAGTTTATTTGCTAAGAAGGTTATAAGCAGTCGCTTGCAGTTCGACCACTGGAAGTGCAACCCCTAACGCTACTAGTCTATATCTATAGTCTATGTAGAATGGACTGTCGGGATGGTTATAGGCTATGTTTTATCTCGATAGTTTCGTTAATACACCGTTTCGTTAAGCTGGGACGTGCTGCTAGTCAGAAATAAAACTCTACATAAAAAATAAATTAGGTAGAGCTTTCAGATTTAGCCATCAGTTAGGTAGATAATAATAGCGTACAGAATCATCATATCACCACTAAAACCTAAACAAACAAACTGTTTGCGTTTTGTCATCTCTCGAACAAGAATAAGTCGTCCTTCATTTACCAAACTGTTTGTACTCAATTAAAGTACGTCTGTTACGACTCTATCTTACTTGTGCACTTGTTTGAACTTACTAATAGCACTAATTAGAAACATGGGCGCGGTTTGAAGCCGCTGCCTGTATGAAATAGATGAACAGTAACTTCATTGTAAGATTATTGTCTCGATAGTTTTTAACATTCCAAACACTTTCATAATACCGCTACGGACAATGAATGCAGGTGTTGTGTTTTATTTTGTTCTATACCTAAATAAAAAAAAAACACTCGGAGGTTCTGTTTAATAACACCTACACTCAAATGTCTGTTTTTTTTGACTAATAAAAGATAAATCAAAATGAAATAGAAATGACTTTGGTAAAGCAATTAGGTAAGTAAATGAGAATAGGGTACATAAGTCATTGTAGGTAATACTTATATTATAGTCTTTTACTAGTGCACTTATCACTTTGCTATCGCACCTTTTGAACACATTGACATACTTAATTAAATAAAATATCAAAGTTTGAAGTTTGATAAGATTAATCGGATTTTGTAACTTATGATATAATTTGCCTTTCCTTTAATAATTGAAAGTGGCGCGATAAGTACCTACTTCACTACAAAGAATGATAAATTTTATATATCAAGAGTTATTAATCCGTTAATCTCTGAATATTTTAATAGTTGTAGATTTGACTTCTCAGTGTACTACATAAAATTATTTTATCTGTGGTAGTACTTATTTGATTATCAATTCAAACACAATTTGCCTACTGTGTCTACGTCAAGTTTAATAGATATCTTTTAAGAAACATGCATTTTATTTGTTGGAGTTAATCGCGTTTAAACCTATTAGATACCATCTATCACAAAATGTGTGAACTTTTAGGTTAAAGTTCGCTAAACAGGCAACACCTTTCCATAAACCCAAAACGGTTGACCTTTTCTTCATTTAGTTCTGTACAAAATCAACAGATGGCTCAGGCAGTTTAAACTACTTCGTGTGTGGTAGGTACTGGTAGTACTGAGTCATTTCAATTTACGGCCTGTTATGCATTATGATGTTCGTGTCCAGAATGACCCATCATGACCAATGATAATCATTTGTAAAAATGATCAAGACTTGACGATGGTAAAACGAACTGTTAGATCAGATACCATTATTAAGCAAGTAGGTATGTACCATGTTATGAATAATGGACGGCTCCGTAATGCTTAGATATGATAAACCTATTGTTAGATATTAGGAAGGTAATTTGGTACTAGGTTATGTTAGTTAATTAACTGATGTTGATAAGAATAACAATATAATTTTAAAAGTAGGTACTCCAAAGTTAAAACAGCTGTCACTAGATATTTTCTAACACACGGAATCCATTACGTGCTGTGGGTAAAGGATAAGGACAGTTGAAAATCAAAAATAATCAACGCAATATCAAAATTTATTGACTTAGCTTCACGGATTGCATGTCCTTAATGACTTGGTGCGCAAGCTGCTTCCGTCCCTGTGCGCTGAGCAGAGCGCTAAAAGCGAGTCTAGTATAAAAAGCGCGGCGACCGCGAGGGCGCAGACCGCGGCGCTTAGGGCGTGGGTGCGGCGAGGACAGGAAGGCACGTCGCGCCAGTTGTGGAGGGTCAGACCCCCGCATGCCCCGAAGAGCAAGCCGCCACTGGCAGACCACCACGCGTCTATGTACGCGTCTGCTGCCGCTGATACTGCTTCGCCTGGTTTACAAAATAGACTCGTCAGGATTCAAAAAAATATATAATCATCTGATTTATATATTTTTCCTTAATCCTGGCGAGACTGTACTCATATACGAGTAGGTATTTTAAACCACTCAGATCTTTGAGATTTATATACGTAACAACAGTTTTAAGGAAAGAAATACCTACATAAGGCACATAAAAATTTTTTATAAAGCATCCCGTGCAATAGATTGCACACAGAAACATTCTAATGGGCAATTAAGTTTTTACTCTACCCACCTACATAACACTCGTTCTATGTAGTTACATGGTTCTTATTTATAGTTCTGTATCGGCTTACAAAATGACTCAAAGTTACCTTCTAAATACTAATCTAATACTTAAATGAATAAGTAATCAAATCACTAATCTAAATCTAACCACTAAGTCGCATGTAAACCACTTCAAACTTAATTAACAATCCACAGATCAAACCTTCAAACACTGGCTTCGTCATCATATTCCTCCGAGTCTAAATAAGCCAGGCTCAAGTCAAAGAGCATGATAACTGCATTAAAAACTGATAAGGAACCGCATATCATCGCAGCAGTAGGATCACCAGTTTTGGGGAACAAAGACCCTTTGATCCGCGCTGAGAGGACCAGGCCTCCGCTGATGGAGAAGAGAGCGATCCCGAGCAATCCAAAATAAATATCTTGGACGAGGTCCAGTGGCGCGAATATCATTTCCCCTGGAGAAAATAAGTAACGTTTTAGAAAAACCCTGCGATTGAAAGAAATCAATGAAAAAATTTAAGTGAAAAGAAGAAATTTTGTAAAGTGAAGCTTAACTTTTGGAAAAATTATGAAGACAGAATCTTAATTTTGAAAGTCAAAGGAGATATTTTTGGAGGCTTTTAAGAGATAATTTATTTAAGATCTGTGTAGGCGGTGTAAATGCGACTTTCATTACTTATTAAATGCAAATACTACGGCTAAAAGCATGATTCAGAACCAGATGCGAATTTATTAATTAGCTTGCTGAGAATTAGCAAGCTGTCCATGCGCACATGAGCCGACTATTTTTTATTTAGTCTATTTCTTTGACAAGCTACTACCATTCGTGTTGATTAACACAAACTTAGCAGATTTCATCTTGTAAGTATACACTTCTCATCTTACAAATTCGCAATCAGTCTGACGACGAATCCCAGCCGTTGAATATTAACATACAATCTCAGCCACATCACACATCACCGAGTCATAGCTTCACAGACAATCCTTCCCGAGAGAACCATCACATGGTCGATACACTGCACTTACCATGCTTGGAACGAAACATGTAAAATATTATGGAGAAGACGTCCTCGATTTTTACAGACTTTATTACAGAATTATTACTTTGTACAGAAGTTTGCAAGAATGATGAAACAGAAGGAGCAATTTCAAATTATAGTTCAAGTTGTTCTAAAAACCGATAAAGTTATCCATATTCTGTAACTAGCAAAGCTAAAAAATCTTAAATAAAGACGATAAATAGCCTACGCATCTATTTTGTACCTAGCTAGATAATATATTATAGAAGTAAGAGGAAAATTTAAACTAATGAACCTTATTATGTGATGCTATTTCACTGTTGTAAAACCGTAATGTCCCTTAGTATGGACTAAGTATGAAGACCCACACCACCACCATGGTACCTGTACCACTACACCAGTAAACTTCAGGCTCAGCATCTCAAGCTTCAAAGATCTATCATTAAAGTAGTTTGCTTCTTTGACGATACCAAAACGAATGCGCAACTCTACACTAGATGGTTCTATCCTGGCTTCATCGGCAAGGAGAAGCCACGAGTCTTTTTGTAAGATTAGTTTGTATTGGCCTAACCTACAATCTCTCCTGACAGTACGATGACATAGCCGATGTACGTGCCAGAGCACAGCATGAGTGTGGGCACGTCCGTAAGGTCGTAGCTGTAGTGGTGGAGAGCTAAACATGCTACAGTCAACATCTGCAACAAATTAAAATTAAAGCTAGACGATTACTTATCGTCGATATAAGTTCCTCTTTACGACGTGATAAACAGCGTAAAGAGGAACTTATATCTGAACTCAGTATGAGCTCAGATGCTCTCTTTTTCCCTTTAAAATCAGAGGAAAAGATCGGCAAATTATTTCACCCAATAATACGGTAATCGTGACACAGTACAAAAAAGCATGTTTTTTTTAGACTATGTATTATTTATTTATAGCACGTGGTCCGCTTTTCACGCAAATTGTTCTGATCTATTTAGTTTCATTATAAAGATAACAGGTTGTTACCGTTTGAGGTACCTACAGCTTTTGAATGAAACCATCATTGATCTATCGTTGGCCTACCGTATGTTTTTCAACACTGAAATGTTGGGTAATAGTATGAGGTAGTACTTACTAGTTCCAATAATTTAATAATACAGGTTGGTATCAACATTTTGAATTGTAATAATTTATTAGGGATATCACAAGAATTCTAATTATTGTATAATTATCACATGACAATAAAACTTGACAAAGACAGCTATTTTCCATTGTGACATTTGTGTGACATTCACGGACAATTCAACTCGGAGAGCCTGAGCTCAAACTTCTTTGTAAAATTATCAAAGAAGTTCCGAATTCCCAGGACTTCGATAGTAGGCTGGTCTTGTGTCCCGGGACTTTGAAATTGTCGGGAATCCCCAAACCCTAATCTCAAAAGCAAATTCAAAATCAATCGGCACCTAGAATCCATTTGTAAGTTAAATGGGCATAATCTCGAGAGAGCAGCATCCACTCCGTGACTGTTGAAAGTTCAAGGAGTCGCGGTTGCTTTTATTTCCTTCTCATATAGCGTATTATTGCCCAATATTAACAAAGGTTTTGGAATTTAAATGCAAATTGCTTTGATAGTTTCCATAATGGGAACAATTAAGTAGATTGCTTGCCAAAAATTTTATTGTTCTTTTTATTTTTTAACACCTAGTGCTTAGGCTCGTATTCAAAGACCGCTCAGAATTGAGTCTTCGCTTAGGTCGTTTCGTTTTTTTTATAGTTCTATAAGGAAGATGAGTGATGTTTTCAAACTTTCAAGTGAGTTTATCCTCCTTTAATCATAAAATTTTAAATAATAATATGTCATAGTACCTAACATGTTTTACTAGAATCTTTTTCTAAAATCTAAAATAAACATTGGACTTAATAGAGCAGTAGGTCTAGGTGAACTTAATTAAGACAGTGACACTTAAGTGATGGCTGTTTTGAATCCATTCGCTTAGCAAAAGGCACACAGATAGTAAGTCAAATGTGAGAAGGTAAGCACTGCAGTCAGGACTGCACGTGCATTAATAATAATTAGTAACTAAATTATTCATCTTAACCTAGTCAAAATAAAGTCGCTTTTGTTATTGCATATTTTTTCCATTAACAATATTTTATATGTTTTTATTAAATGATCCAAATTAATATTTAGAAATTGTTGGGAAAGGCCATGAACAAATTAGCCAGTGGCTAAGAATGTAAATCCACAAAAAATCAATAATAAAAATAATATAATATAATAATAAGTGCTTGAAAACACTTTCTCACATTATTATCGTTTTCATGTTCGTATTAAACAAAATTATTTTATACTTATTTATCTGGGTAAGTCTAATGCAAGACATTTTAAATGGGAGGGTAAATGATTTCCTATTCATTCAGTCCAAAGCAGCTTCGAGAAAATGAAATTGTCTCTGCATTGATCGACATCGGATGAAATTATACAAATTGTGTTAAGGCTTGTTGATATTCAATTTGAGATCAATCAGACTGAAAGCATCTCTATCGAAAGAAAACGATTTAACTCTAACTGAGTCATGGAAATCGGAGTTTTCCAACTGAGCTGCAAGGTAGAAATTTAAACTTCCACATTGTGAATGATGAAGATGTCGAACGAGTTGTGAGCTAGGAGGAACACGGAGTGAACCATATATTTACAACGCGTGGAAGACCCAGAATGAGATGGCGCGACGAACTTGACTCTACCTTAGCACATGGCCTGTGGTCGCGCTGAGTCGCGAAGAGTGTAAGAAGGGAAGTGAGACCTTTGCCCTGCAGCGGGACGATTGTGGCTGAATAATAATAAATAATAATTGAGAATACAAGTAAAGGTCACAGCATGATGATAATGACCTCTGATTTACAGCAACTTTAACTTCATTTTAGCTCTCGTGAAAAATCACGAATTTAGGTATAGTTTGGTGATATCAACTCTGAAACGGATCGTCGATCGCCTTTTTGCCTCGAAACGATTGCGTTACGTTTCCGTTGTATTAAGTAGTTTCATACAAATACTGAAGGGCTTAAGTTGATGCGGTGACGATGCCTTTGCGAGTTGATAGGTATGTGTGATGTGACCTAAAAACTAACATACCAACAATACTCATAAACTTTCAGATTTATCCATAAAATACGAATTGTTCGTAATAAGAGTTAGTGGATCGTGATATTGTATCAAGAAATATGGATCATCAGAATATCCGAGGCCGGTATTATACTTAAAACTTTGGGTTCCTGAGAAACTTCGAACGTCATATGACGGCTTTATTGAAGTCATTATAAGTGAACTGTATTGTTCTTATGAAAATAAACATCTTTAAACCGAAGTCTCCTAATTGAACCAAGTTTTATTAAAAGGTGTTATCAAAACCTAATTAATTAAATGTTAACTAATTTATATTAATTTATTTTATTACCTTCGTTCGTCACCAGAGATAAAATAAACGAGTTGGGTTCGAACGTTATTAGGTGTCAAAACAAATACCAACAATCGAAATCCTCTATTTCTTGGGTGTAATCCAAAAAAAGTGAATTTAGTTACATCAAAAATATTTTTACCGAATATGGCTGAAATTGTACGGCAGCTATTTCTTGGAAAGCAGTTCTTAGAGGGCGTTGCCTTCGAGAAATAATGTTGCATCAAAGTGCCGATAGGTTAAACTTACAAGCAATTTGCGAAATTGTTTTGTGCTCCCATCATTTTCGTAAATAGCACTTGTCAGTAATGCTGTTTGCGTACTACTGAAATAAGAGATAAAGATGATGTATTGATGGAGTGATATAATGTTTTGAGATGAAAGTAATATTTGTTTTATATACGAGTATAGTAAGTACCTTTAAATAAAGTAATATATTGCAAACCCAGTGACAAACATAAGAACGTTTGAAGAAAATAAACTTTAAATATTTTAAAGGATCTCTAGTCATATTTTATTAAGTACTTATTAGGAAAGTGATAACACATAATGTTATCATATGATTTTATGCATCAACACATTGTAATACCTATATTCTCAATACCGGGTCATAAAATAAGCTATGAACGCCGCGATATTATATTTTGTAACACCCATCATCGAATACACAAAGAACTCGTATCAAGTTTACTCCGAAATCAAACTAGATGGCGCCACAGGAAAAGTTAGAACGCGCTATCGAAACGTTTCACTCAGTGAACAGGGTCTCAGACCTTACATGTGTAAAGTTGACCAGAGACCAGGACCAGGACAAGGACCAGGACCAAGACCATAAGCTATCACACGTTAAAAGCGGCAAGTACCTAGCTTCAACCCTTGTTTGGACTAGGTATTGAAAGCTGAGACGTTCTTATCTGTAGTTACTTGGTTTATGGTTATTATAAATAAAAGATTGTTGTTCCCGTACGACCATCTTTCTTTTGGCGAACCCCGCGCACCCCCCGCTACATCTGGCGCCCAACGTGGGGCAGTTGCGACACGCGAGTCGCATACGTCCCACGATCTCAGCGGAAGGAAGCGGACTACGCTACTACGTACGTCGGACTACGCTACTACGTACGTCGGACTACGCTACTACGTACGTCGGACTACGTCACTTCACTACGTTCAACGGACTACGCACGTAGTACTACGTCAGCGTCGACGTTCTTCAGGTCCTACGTTACAACAGAAAAACGATAGAGGTCTACGGCATCCATGAAGCTGCGTATATCGACACCTGTGCAAGATCCAGCATAGCGTCCTACAGTTTATACTGTCAACTACGCCGCGAAGGATACCATTTTGAAAAGCATTGTGGTAAACATGGTGGCAACCGTGTATGTATTGAATACAGACAACTCAATGCTGAGACAACTTCTGATGTCTATCCTAACCCAAGGATTGATGATCCTTTTGCAATCGGAGCAGTTTTTGTGCAAGGGGAGGGTGAAGAGGAACACCCTGACAAATATGCAAGTCGTGGAAGACCTAGCAGAAACAAATAAACCCAGGATCTGTCTTCTCGCCGGGGCGTCTTTGAAGCCAGAAGGGGGAGACTGTAACACCCATCATCGAATACACAAAGAACTCGTATCAAGTTTACTCCGAAATCAAACTAGATGGCGCCACAGGAAAAGTTAGAACGCGCTATCGAAACGTTTCACTCAGTGAACAGGGTCTCAGACCTTACATGTGTAAAGTTGACCAGAGACCAGGACCAGGACAAGGACCAGGACCAAGACCATAAGCTATCACACGTTAAAAGCGGCAAGTACCTAGCTTCAACCCTTGCTTGGACTAGGTATTGAAAGCTGAGACGTTCTTATCTGTAGTTACTTGGTTTATGGTTATTATAAATAAAAGATTGTTGTTCCCGTACGACCATCTTTCTTTTGGCGAACCCCGCGCACCCCCCGCTACAATTTGTAATTAAATTCAGTGTTAATTGTAAGTAAAAGAGATCCTGATGTCCTCACCGTTAAGAGCTCGTGTGAAACGCATATAATGTTTTGAAAACGAGAAATCTGTTGATGCACGAATGAGATTCGAACAAACAACCTACGGATTACAAGTCGTTCGAGATACATCCCACTCGGCCAACGCGGCTATAGGTGCCTCAAAAAGGACCAGTAACTATTAAATCATGTGATTCAGAACAAGCTATTTCCATCGTTAGCAGTAAAAACTCACTCACCTAATAGGTGAAGATGGCAGTCGCTACCATAAATGGGTGCTTGTAATGACTGTTTGTTTATCAATTACAAGTCAATCTAACTAATTAATGAAGCAACACAGCAATTGAGGCTGAGACAAACTTTTTATGACACATTTATTAGCATAGATAACAACATCAATTAATTTTTAATTTCGGCAAATTTTCATCTAAATGGAGCCAGACCTATTTTTCTTCATTTTATCCTCTCAAAAACAAATGGTCACAACTATTTTACAAAGAAGCTTTAGCCTTCCAACCAGTCACGTGGATTTCTAACAACGAAATAATGAAAAGCATTACGAAAAAGTTATTTTCATTGATGTGATAGAAAAAGCGTTCAAGATCATCACACTTCATTACATTTTACGGTCATTTTATGGATGTCTTAAGTGCCTTATATTATGACGTCACGGAAATTATGTGGTTCCTAATCTCATCGAATCTGTAAATATATGTTCAGCGCTATTAATCTAAGTAATTAATTTATCTAATATACCACCTATAACAAACAATTTTTTTTAACTATCATGGTTTTGAACATTATAAACACTTAAAATGTGATATTTATGAAAATATAAAGATTTATGAGTTTCACCGTTCTCAGTTTGACCGTGATCATGGCGCATGCAACTGTGCCGAATTGTCAGGGAACTCATAGATCTACGAATCATGGTTAATATCCCATTTTAAGTGTTTATAAAATCAATTTTAGCAAATATTTTTTTATTAAAGTAAACCATGAAACAAATGCCTTGTCTACCGATTGCAAGTTATTATGTCGGAACATCCATAGATTGCTTGACGTGAGTTGATAAATGACATTTGCTTTCGTTAACTAAATGGCTTTTCTTCAACATCAATATCGATACACGCCTGACAATTGCCATCATACACAAGCAATAACAATTTCAACTTACTGTTCTCTAAATAAGGTTTATATACTCGTATTACAAAACACTGATGTTTAGGTATCAGACAACGGGTAAATGGTTTGGAAGACCACCCAACGACAAACTTAACAAATGGAAAAGTAAAGCGAGGAATTGCAAGGTAAAGTCTATAAAATGCTGTGTCCAAATCTGCACTGCATTTTGTAGAATATTATTTTTGAAAGTACCTATGTAGCTAATACTATAACATACGAGTACAGTCAGCTTTAGATAACATGTAAAAAAAACATGAACCCGTTGTCACTTTTAGGTATTACTGGTATTACTAATTACACGATTTAAAAAGCTTATATGCTGGATGTGTTTATGAGTTGAAATTATTACACAAATTCTTCTTATCAATAGTCAAAAACTATAACTCAGGGTTGTTAAATATTTTAGTATCATAAAAAAACAAAAACGAATCAATTTTATTTCATACATTAATAAATATGTCATGATTATCATACATTCTCTGTTAAAAAAAAATAACAAAAATCTTGAGGTTTCAAAGCTAACGTAAAAGGGAATATACCTACTTATTACTAGAAACAAGTAGGTGACGTTGAAACTCCAATGTTGAATTTATTCATAGACAAAAATGAAACAAGAGATTGTAGTATTTTGTTTCTATTAGTTTATCAGGTTCCCTGTACTAAGTAGCGATAGGAGCGCGTTTACAAGTAACAGTGGATGACACGAGAGGAACGCCGAACGGTCACGGACGCGATCTTCAGATCGAGCGAGGACCAATGAAAGTCTCGATTGCACTTACATAGATACAAATGTTAATAAAAAAATAATTTTTTTAATCACTTATTTGACTTACGTAGCTTTGTTCTACGCCTCGTAGAGCCGCTACGCCATCTACGATTATTTATAGATTCTTTTTGCTATTTCTGTTCAGTAGGTAATCGTTATTATACAATTATTATTCTGTTATTACTAGGCATTAGACTTTTTTTCACGCCATTTTCCGTGTTCCAGACTTGTGGTAAATAATTAAAAAACACTTGGCCCAAAACTATCAGGACAAGAGTGGAGTGGAAAGCATTAGAAAAGGCCAAACTTGGGACCAACAATACATTTATAGATAAAAAAAACCTTTTATAAAAAAACGTATTAAGTATTTTTCATACAGGGTTCTTCTCTATGTGGGGTAATATAATTTTATTCTATTCCTTTGTCTGTTACGACATTTACGCAAATGCACTAGATATTTTGTCATTCATTGAAATATTACAAATTGAGTGATTTATTGTAGAACTAAATATTTAATCTACCTTTTATTTAATAATAAAATAAGTTATATAAGCTACTAAACGAATTAACATTCTCGACATTTAGGAGATCCTTAAGTCATTAATTAAATTAGTAATATCTACATCTGTGTCGCTTAACTTTAAAAAATCAATCAAGCAAGTCAACTTCATGTAGTTTCGATGGTCTATTTTATTTTAAGAACTTTTACAACCCATTACTAAAAGTAGACTAACCTTACCTAATAATGATAATGGTTACTGCAACTTAAGTCAATATTAATTATTACCAAAGAAATAGAAGTTTTTCAAAGCAGCTGCAGTCAATGAGATAGCGGGTGTCGTTAGAAACTTTTCAGAGCATAAAAAAAAGAAAGAGTTCATCTGTTTGCAGTCTTTATCACAAAAGTTAAATTTCGAGAGAACGTTGGAACAGCGGCCTCTTTGCTTAACTTTAACTACAAACTATTTTACGCCTACCTGATAAACAATAGTTTAGATATTCTTATTTTTAAACTGACATATGAAACAATCTACTTATTACTTTTTTTATCGATAATTTATATTTTATGTAGGTTATAAAAAGGTTTTTAAAACCTTAGCGATGCCATCCGTTTTGCGTCGCAGATCAGACCGATATCCACGTGCGGCACAAAATAATGGTACTTACCTGAAGCGGTGCTGATTTGCTGATTTAAAAGTATTAACGTCACACATTCTGGTAGATAATATTGTTACGATAATTTTGTTATGCATCAAAATACAAACAGTTTTTGATTTATTTTTGTAAAAAAAAACTTGTTAATTTTGAACTGGGTGAAATATTACGTGACCAGAAAACTTATTCACCAAGAACCAAAATAAAAGCATTTCTAAAAAAGTTTGCAACAACCTGTTTTTATATACCATTATTTTGAACTTTGTGAATACAAAAAACGGGATATTTACCATGTTTAATGGATTTATCAGTTTCCGATATTTCAGCACATTTGTTTGCACCACATTCGCGGTTAAATCATGGTTATACTCCCGTTTCTAGTTTTTACCATAAATCATATCTCAGCTGACTAGCCTCTAAAAACTAGCTGAGTAGCTGCCCAGTACTTTGAAATTAGACTAACTCACGTAACTGAGGCTGAGTTTAACTGACGTCTGTAGAACAATTTACAACTGCTTAGTGCATTTGTGGGTTATCGTTGACGTAGGTATTAATTAATTAGAATAATTGACCTAAATTTGCAAGCTTTAGTAAATTTCAAAAGCTTCTTTGGCTTCTTGTATGCGCGTGACCTGTGATGATGTACTCAAACATAGACACAATTAATGTTTAGGTACTTACTGAGTTTGATAGAAAAACAGTTCAGCAACATGATTGTGCCTACAGAAACAATGTTCATCAAATATATTAAAAGTTTCTTTCACCAGTTTAAGATACTTTTAGCTCACTTTCTATACAATTTTTCGTTTTCTTCGTACATTCGTAATGATATTTTTTCTGTTCACGGTACGAATTGTACTAATAATCTGTAACGATGATAATAAGTTTGTTACACTGTTAAGTTTTTTGCATTTGAACTTATGTATTTATCTAGTACTAAACTCCAGGTTAGGTAAAGTGAAGCAGAAGTTTCGAGTACCTACGAACCCAGCGGATGCGACGCACAAGGTGAGGCAACCGAGAAAGGGCAATCCGGAGCAATATAAAACGAGGCACATCCTCGCAAACAGTATTCAGTAAATAGCTGAACAAAGCACCACTCGATATAAAAAGATGACAACTGCTCTGGTGAGTTCCACTTTAACTTAATTACCCCCTGCGCTTTGAAATAGAACAAGAATACATGTTTCAGTAAAATCCCGCTGGTGAATCGACAATAAAATTGCCGTAAATGAAACCATTTCGATTTATCCTTTAATCCCACACGTTATGCAAATAATGTATGAAAACTGGGATTGAGTTCATGCAAATGAAATTGACATTTACAAATACATTTAGATATAATCGGTATACGATAAGCTAAATAAAATCCACTTCAGTAGCAGTAACATATTTAGATAATTCATCTAAATCAAATTAATTCGAATCTCTGGATTGATTAGAAACTCATAATAATCAACCTTATTCTGACTAGTATATTTTGCAGGTGCTCTGTGCCTCGGCGCTCATAGCCGTGGCCTCTTGTGGTCGTCTGGAACCTCAGTACCTCCCACCCAGACCCGGAGGTGGTGGTGGGTCAGGTGGCGGCGCGGGAGGCGGTTTCGGCGGTGGTTCCGGCGGTGGTTTCGGAGGTGGTTCAGGCGGTAATGGAGGGCTGGGAGGTGGTTTCGGCGGTGGTTCCAGCGGTAACGGAGGACTAGGAGGTGGTTTCGGAGGTGGTTCCGGAGGTAGCGGATTTGGTGGCTCAAGCGGAGGCGGCGCTGGCGGATCTCAGATTCCCATCACTAAGTTCGAAAACGTGAACAATGGAGACGGGACCTATAAGTTTAGGTCAGTATCTCCAGACTAAATATCACTTCAGATACTATATCTACACATAAATAGCTACTATTATACTATCTATACTTACCAGTATTTGAAAGGTAAAGTTGGTTTGTTTGTTTGCTAATCACGAAAGTACTCATTCGATTTTTAAAAATCTTTCAACGATGTGTAGAATGGACTATAAAAATCTGGAACATAAGATAAAATAAACAGACCCGCTAAAAATATGTTTTTTTTTCGTGAGTCTTGGCATTTAATAGACACTGCATATTTTGTTCATGTCATTGACTCAGATTTCAGAGTAGGTGCTCAATGAAGTATGACAACATTTCCTTCCACAAAAAAATAAGTTTTGACACCATTTTTCGGTTTTAAGTTATGTACACATCACATCATTATGTTTCAATTCACAATTAAATCTCTAATTTTAACATTCACTTTGACGTGTGTTCTTATCGTAAAAACTAACTCAGGATAATATTTTTATGACGCTTTCTTTCAGCTACGAAACTGGAAATGGTATATCAGCGCAAGAAAGTGGGTCTCCCAAAGCGCAGGGCCCCGAAGGCCCCGCGGTAACCGCCGAAGGCTCCTTCTCGTACAAGTCTCCAGATGGTCAGCAGATTTCCCTCACCTACACCGCTGATGAGAACGGATTCCATCCCGTGGGGCCTCATCTACCCACCCCTCCTCCGATCCCAGAGGAGATCCTCCGCTCTATCGAGTTCAACAAAAATAATCCTTCTTCGTAAGTCAATATACTGACGATTTATTTATTTATGTTATTCTGCTATAGCTAGCCTTGTATTATATTATGCATGAATAGAGGGACACTGTTTTTGATGTTAACATATCACGGGCCACCGCATTCTCCAAGTGCATAATGGGCAGTCAACGCGTTAACGCTTTCACTATCCATAATCCACGTGGTGTGCAAATGTGCTCTCGACTACTGCAACCTCCTGCGGAGACGGTCGGGAATGGAGGTCCGCCCGGGTCCTCCTCACCTATAGCATTCACTTTTAATGTATCGTTACAGATTCGATCATTACATTTAGGAGGAACCCAGTGCGCAACCTGTAATGATTTTAATCTAAAATGTTACAAAGCATCTTTACGAAACAAACATCTATAGTGCCCTCTAAAATTACTCTAAAACATTTGCAACTAGATTAAAACTTATTTATATACATATTTATATACATATATACATATTTCTCGGAAACATGCTACAGACTTATCACATTTATGTTTCCAGTGAGGGAGCTTACAACGGTGGTGGTTCCGGATCCAACAGTGGAGGCGGCGGCAACGGCATCGGGGGCAGCGGTAGTGGCGGCAACAGCGCCAACGGCTACCACTACTGATCTCACCATTCCTCAGCATCGCACACGAAACGGACTACACCCACCAAAATTTTCTCTGTCATTGCAGTCATCGTTTCCTGAAGAAATCAAAGTCTAATGGTCTCAAGTTTCTGTATAGTGCTAGGAAAGAAAAAATAAGGGATGAAAAGGATCAGTTTTCAGGGAAAATTAACACCCTGTGCCTGACCGACCCTCAAAGCCTTCAATTGATTGAAATGGAATGAAAGAGAAATGGAATTGGTTAGATAAACAACTCGAATAATTTAGATTGGACGTTATCGTGGCGAGCTCAGAATGGTATTTCGACAAACGCCTGATATTTTTGAACTAGGACTGTGTGTGTGTGTGTGTACCACTATGTAACAATGCACTATAATTAGTTTTATTTATATTAATGTAACTTATAACGTGTACATAGGCATGAATTCTCTAAATAAACGTGTGTTTTATGTGAACATACTCGTATTTTTTGTACCTACTGAAATGTTTTAAATAAGTTTGTCATATTAAAGATGCGAGATAAACAATGCATCAGCCAGGAACCCAGCGCCTTTGCCTCTGACCTTTTAAATGAAATCTCAATAATCAAGTGATAGGAATTAGGCAAATAACCAAAAATTGTAAATATTAGACTAAGAACAATAGAACAGAATATACTCATAGCTTTATTGTACACCATTAAAAGAAAACATAAAATAAAATAAACAAAGTATATTCAAACAAGTGTACCTTATCGCTGACAGCGATCTCTTCCAGCTAAACTATGGATAAAAAATCAAACCTAATTACAGTTCGTGCAAGTCTTTTATAGTACTTACCATTATAAGCATAAAATCATTAACTGAGTGTGACGTCGTTGAACCCATAATCTTCCAAATGAATACACAAAATTTGCAAAAGCCAAATCGAGGTGGGAAACACGATGAGCACACAGTCTATTACTTTGCTCGAAGAAACTCGTAGGCGCGTACATTAGATACATTTTGCTAATTTGGCGTGTTATTTCAACCCGCTGGAACCAGTAATTGGGTTTTAGCACCTGCTAATGAACATTTTAATTATTTGGAAAGATGCTAATGTTATTAGGAATCTGTTTTCTAGTAAAATTATACCGTGGTTTAAGCAAAACTACACGATTTTTGGTATCTGAGATCGATTTAGTACCTATTATGCCAAGCATCTATCAAAATGGTGGTAATTAGACCAACATAAATGAAAGGAAATAAAACAATTATGCATTTTATTCATTTAATTAAGGCATTATGTTTCATAATAACACACAGTCGATATAATCAAAATGGGTCATATTAGTGTGAAATATTTTATTCTTCGCATGTTTTTGCTAACAGAATACAGTTGTAATGTCAAAAAATCTAGGAAAAGACAAAGCTCAGGCAATAGGCTCTAAAAATTTAGGTACGTAGGAAACCATCTTTAGATAGGTACGAACCTTAGCTAGGGTTTTTGGATTGGAAAATTATTCTTCCACCCACCGCCCTTTGTGGTATTCACGCAGAGATACTTACGGCAATTTTAATGTGAATTGAGTGCAAATTGGCACGTTTTTAAGTAACTACTAGGCGTTATACAGGGTGTAAATGATTACTTTTGAAAATCTAACGAGAGATAAAGAAAGAAAAATGTATACTTATTTAATTAAGTCCATAGGTTCCTTTTTTAAATACCCTGTAAGTACCCTTAGTATTCAAACGGTTATTTTTTGTACTTATTTATGTTTTATTGTAATTTGTGTCACGTTTACTCTATACCGTGTCGTCGGCTTCGACAGAAACCTAGAGTTTTTAATAACACCATTTTATAAATGAAACTGATAGTTAACGCATTCAGTTCCCGCGACGATCATGTGCTCCATCTGTGAGGAACAGTAAAAGGAAGTCTAAAACCGGTATGATAGATATTCAAACAAACTTTTCTCAAAATCATGCTCTAATATAAATGTTCTGAAGAAAATTTACAAAAGTTTTGTACGAGTTCGTGGCAGTACTAATGTCACAGGTTTACATGTCGTGCTTTTATAGCAGGGTCATATTAATATGCCGTGCCAAGCATCTTGCAGAAATACCTATATCAACGAACGTCTTAACACATCATGCAATTTTCAGATGTGGTCTGTTACACCCGGTATTCTCACGAATGCGCAATGCTTATCATGGGCCGCAGGCATCATGACTTCATGAAAGAGCATGCCGTTTCCATAACAGCCAGTATCATTAACGCTTTCTTACATATTATAAGCCTCATCATCATCATGTCCAGCGGGATGGGTTTAGGTTCTGACTGTCAAAACTTTGCGTAAGCGCCTTAGCTTAGGTACGTCAAAAACTGAATCCGGCTAGTAAACCGGCTGGTCTACTTGCATTCATAACTTTCCCTGAATTCAAGGACCAACGACAATGATGAAGTCTTGACCAATTCTTCATTCAAACTTGAAATTTCAGTCGCGTTGTCCCTCAAATAAAGCACCGTTGTCCAATGCCTATAGAATCTCATACAATTGTTTTTTTTCGACCAATTGTAAAGTAATCTGTAGCAATTACATTGAAATTCCTAAATTTGTATAGATTCTTCTTTGTTTGATTCTGGATGCGCAAGATGCAAGAAAGGAAAATCCTTTTACCGTAGCTGTGGTAAATGTAATGATGTTGATGACGAGCAGCCAGCATATACTTTTTGGCTACAATAAATCGTGAAGCCTACAATGGCACCATCCATGGGGGGTGGCTTCATCGGAATGTACCTAGTAACGCCCAGAGCCACAGAATATCTTCCACTACCATACTATGACGGCAAGGTGATGGGTGAACGGTCATGATATAAAAGAGTAGTTGAACTCCCGACAGGTATCAGTCATCGAACGAGTTTGGTTGATCTAGTGCATTGGATTATAATTTGGAGTTATGGCTTTCAAGGTAACCTAATATTACCATTAACTTTTATTGCCTTTGTTCTGTGAGAATATTTCTTATGATCTTTTGTTGATGAAATATCATCTTCGTGATTCAGAAATCTTCAGTTTTAATATTGAAGTTTGTTTTCAAAGGTTCCGAAAGTTTGTTTCGTATCTTTGTCTAGGTTTCGTTTTATTACTTAATTAATAGTATAATTTCTTAACATATAATATAAGGGAACGTTAAAAAAAACTCGTCAAAGAACCAAGAAAAAATCCGGAAAAGTTCCTATTCCCTTAAATTGCCGTTAAACATTTGCCTCTAGATTGAATTCTAAGGCAAACTTTCATGTTTCTCTTATCATAAATGAACTATGTAGTGATCTAAGTTCAAAGTAAATACCACATAATTTTTACCAAGAACTTAAATTTTCAGTGTATCTCAGCCCTGTTATTGGTCGCTGCAGTGGCCGCAGAGAACAGAGGCTACAACCCTGGTCCCTACAACGCTGCCTACAGTAGCAACTACGGAGGCGCTCACATCCCCATACTGAGATCTGAGAATATCAACAATGGTGATGGGAATTACAGATACAGGTAAAAACTAAAGTCCAGAAATATCCTGCTTTTTTCCCATTCGAAGGGGTTTTTTGTAGTTTTGTCCAGAAATGCCCTGCGGTTAGTAAAAGAGCAGCAAAGGGGACTATTGTTATAAGTTAAGGCAAAGTAAGTAAGGGCGTAAGTAACCAACTCAGGTGACGGAGTTTTTGTTTTCAAACCACCCGAAGGTGTCCGTCTTGTCTTGACTAATTACTTAAAGCATACATCGATCATTTAATTTACCCTTCGAAGCACGGAAACTGACACTTACGATTACCCATCTTAGCGGTGACCGCTCAGAACGTTGCTGAATTTCGACAGCACGAAATATCTATGTATATTTACAACATGAAGATATTTGTTTAAAATGTATATGATTGGGTGACTTACACGTGTTGACCTCTTAGTGTTGACCACTCTATTTCCTATGGCCGGCTAACCTGAGACTACCAATGTTTCTGTTTTTTTTTGTAGTTAGAGAATTCAATTTTTTTTTTTTGTAATTTCAGCTACGAAACCGGCAACGGTATCTCAGCTCGCGAGAGCGGGTCTCCCCGAGCGCCAGGTCCCGAAGGTCTCGCCGTGACAGCTGAAGGTGGCTACTCATACCGCGCGCCGGACGGCCAGCAGATCACCCTGACGTACACCGCTGATGAGAACGGCTTTCACCCCGTCGGCTCGCACATCCCTACTGCCCCGCCGATCCCTGAAGCTATTCTTCGCTCTTTGGAGTACAACAGGCTGCATCCTTCTTCGTAAGTTGATCAGAATATGCCGTTCTTACCCATAAGTTGCCTTCGGCATTATGCTCGCTATTTGTGCATTTATTTCTGTAATTTGTGTGCAATAAAGAATGTATAAATAAATAAATAAAAAAGTAAAGGTATCACTAAGTCATGATAAATAAGGTATTCGAAGGATTAATTTTATAATGACAAATGACTAATTTTATATTTACATGTAAGACAAAGTCCTACTACGAGGTGAACCATCTTAACACAACCTACTTACATGTTCAGTAATCAGTAACTATTCATTATCAGCTAATTATTAAATTCTGTTTCAGCGGAGAAGGATCTTACAACAGGAACTACAACTACTAATTAAAATTAAACTTGTAATACCAACCACGGCTACTACGATAATGGACGCTTTCTTAACAATTTGTTAATTTATTTTTAAACATAAATAAATAAGTTATAGACAATCAACATTTTTTATATCCATATCATGTTGTATTTATTACCTACCTGATACAGTACCTAAATGCCCACTTTACCCTGTCTTATCAAAAGTTACCCTCGATATGAATTTAAAATCAACTAAAAATTTAGTAAGGTAATATAAGTAAAGAGAATAAAGAATTCTGATATTCAATCCCAGAAAGATATTAAGAGAGTTGCCTTTTACCATAGGTACAGCAACTACAATATTACAAATATTAAAACTGACTTCCGACTTCGATTAAGCTAAGCAGTTTGCAGTAATCTTGAGGTGTATTAGGGGTTCCGTGGCCTATTGGTAAAAGCATTCCGAAAAGATCGCTTGAACCCCGTCGGAATCGAAATAATAATAATAGTTTACTTCGACACAAACATTTGAGTACATTACATAGCTTACATTATTAAAACTAAAATGTATAACTACTAGTTATAAAAATGTAAACAAGTAGATATGTATTATCAGACAGATCTCCGATGTCTTTTACTAGGCTAAGAGCCTGTCATATAGGTCATCTGCGTTCCCCTGATTGTTGTACTTGCTAAATACATAATACCTTCTACTTTTGACACTTAACAACATTCAGCCACACGCAAATAGTAGATTGCTATACAAGGTGAGAAAGGCAACTTTCCGATGCACGAGATGATTAGAAATAGTTCGAGTGCATCGAAGGGTCTTTCTTCCGAAGCACTCTCCTTTTTTAAACGAATATGAGGGAATTACCAAAAAATCAGTTGAAAATTTAAACTTCACACACGACTTTCTTAATTCGTAACTTTGTGAACCTAGGGACGCAAAATGCTATGAGTAATGAAAAATCAATTTTAAATGTTTTTGACTGTGTTAACCATGTCTCACTTAAAACCAGAAACTCATCTCTACAGCCAATTAATTTTCTCTGCCTTCTTGTTTTCGATATCTTCCTAATAATAGGTTCCTACAATAATAATTAAGTTTTCTTGAGTTCTGGAGTTTTTTTAAATACTTATTTCTCTTACTTCAAAATCTTAGAAGGTAAACATTAGTATATGTACCTACCTACACATAAGTAAGTGACTTTGAGTTTGAACCATAAACACACATGCTAAGTCGATATTAGACGCCGTAGAAAATTAAAATTTGCTACTTCCATGACCTATTCACAAATTAAACCTGTACGGATTAGAGATCTATGAAAACATGAAACGTCGGGATATAAATAAGGTAATAAACCTGTGGTATCAATAGTTCTAAACTATGAAAACATCTTTTTTCTTAGAAATGGATATCTATCGAATACTAATTACGTTCAACAACTTTGTTCGTGTCATGGGGAATAATTAGGACAAGTTTAGGCATCACCACGTTTTATTACCTGTACGTATTACATTTGCTATATTGTATTTATTATAATATTTATATCACAGTCCTTGCATGAGGTACCATCGCTAGCCAAGTCGGAGATCCTGAAGAGTTGAGCTACTAGTACCGGTTGCGGGCACCGCCATATGCTGGCGCTCCGCCCTCACTGAAATATAAGAATAATTAAACAGTGCAAGGAAATCAACTCTTTTTCCAAGCCAGGCTAATACTATTTGTATAGGCTATTGAGATGGTACAAACTTTCAAAGGATTTGTTTTGCCTCTACCAGTATGAATCAGTATTTTTATCAGTATCGTGTGAGAGTGCCTAATGAAATTGAAGACTTCTATTTCGGCACAAATGCTCCACTATCTTTAAGTACCAAGTTATCTAGCTTTTGTTTTCTGAAATCCATTGCGTTGTACAAAAAGATCACGTCGTAACGTGCCAAGTAAAGACATGGTTATTTGGAGAATAAGGCGGCAGGTGACTTACGAGGAAGGGTTCTGCTTGTTGAACTCCAAAGCTTTCAGTATAGCTTCGGGGATCGGCGGAGGCGTGGGTAAATGTGCGCCGACAGGATGAAAGCCGTTCTCATCTGCCGTGTAGGTGAGAGCTATCTGCTGGCCGTCCGGGGCGCGGTATGAGAAGCCACCTTCCGCCGTCACCGCGGGACCCTCGGGGCCTTGCGCTCGGGGGGACCCGCTCTCGTGCGCTGAGATGCCTTCGGGAGTGTCATAACTGGAATGAAGATAAAACGAATCAAATTGTGAAGAAAACATAATCCATCAGACAGAAGTTACCGCAAAGTTATTTTTTATTCTAAAATATTCATAAAAATATAAAGTTTAAAGTTACCTACTAAACTATTTAAAAAAAGTCACATTGTATAAGAGTACCCTTTCTAAAAGAGTCTGAATTGCACTTAAAGTGTTTTTATTAAAAGCTTTTATTTAACTTGCAATGTATTAGCGTAAAACCTCGCGACAAGCTTTTGCGATCATATGAGTGCCTATCATGATGTTATATAGGTAGTTAAAATTATAAAAAAACAAAAAGCTTTTTAAAAAGGTTTTGTCTTTTAATTTATTAATTAAGTTTGTTACCTGAAACTGTAGGTACCGTCGCCATTGTTAACGTTCTCATAGTTGTAGGGCTGGGCGCTGCCGCCGCCGCCGCCGCCGCCGCTTGGGGCGTAGCCCTGCGGCACTAGGTGGTCCAGACGCGCGGAGGAGACTGAAGCCGCGAGAAGAACCGTGAGGCATAGAGTCTAGAAAACAAAATAATTTGATGGGTTTGCTTTTGTATATGATACTAAAAACATGCATTTGGTCCCTTAGCCCCCTGAGATTGACTTTACTCTCCAATTTCCGTACAAAAAATCGAGTTTCAGTGTCGAAATGACTTGGGTATACTATTATTACAAAGGAGATGTTCCAAAGTGGTATTTTATTCCGATGAAAAAAGAATCAGTACGAATTAAACATTATTGGAAACCTAATTTTTTTTACTATCTGATGTGCTATAAATCATATTTTATTACCCCCACGATTTTTCTATAAAAAATATTAAAAAAGTCGCAAATTCATCCACTACGGCCACACTGAACCACAATAAAAGGGCTAAGATGAATGTCACTGTCATATTGAGTGAGACGTTATGTCAGTATCAAATGGATTTTCCGATCATCATTCATTCTTTCCATTCACTATTGTCAATTGTATTTGTATTGACATTGACAGTGACGGAACTTTTAAAAATGTCATCATTAGAAACACAAAGTTGGAGTGAGACAAAAACTCATTTTCATAGAGATCGTATGGCACTATCTCTTTCTTGAGACGCGTTAGAGGGTTGCAAGCAAAACTTTTTTCAATGATTTTTTAAGAAAAAACGGGGGCCAGGAAAAATACGTAAAAATAATAAATAATCATGAAATAGTTATATGTTTAATTACGTATAGTTTTTATCTTGCTTCTTTTTCCAAAATATTTTAATACCAGCCCCCATACATTTTTGGAACATCTCCTTTGATATTATTGACACACTCGTCACTGGCGTTAGGTATAGAGTTTTACAGAATACAAAATTGAAATCACACTGCGGATTCAGCTCTTCAACTTTAGAAATAAATTTACGGAAAATTAGTGAAGGGCGTAGAGGGTATTATTATAAAATCGTACTAAACAAATGAAGTCTATCAGAACGAAAACTCCTCAGATGCAGAACTACTGAGCTTAGAAAATACATTACCTACTCGACACCAGAAATTGCTCACAGACTCATAATGATAATTATAGAATAGTAACAAAATTAAAACAATAGCTAAAACCAAGCTCTTGAAAACAATGCATGCCATTGTAAACTCACCAGTTTCGACATTGTGTGGTCGATGGGTCGTGTCGATACTGAGCCGTGGCAAGCAGTACTTGCAGAAAGGATGGCCTGGGTATATATCCGAGAGGATTGCCCTTTGATGCCTCACCTTGCCCGTGTTGCTGGTTAGAAGTTGGCGCGCAAATCATAAGAAACAGTGCTCAAGAAATTCATTATTAGTTTTACATTTGTTTACTACATATTTATGTTACACATGTAGATCCTTTACCGCCCGTCTCAATAACCTGTTTCTTTGATTTGCTTACTGCTGGCCGTGCTGCCGTTGGTCGCTTTGCAATCAATAATCCTTTGTCTGACTCCTATAACACCATCTATAATTACTTTTATTTCTTGTTTCAGTTTTAAGTTCATTGCTGTGTCAAGAAGGGCTGCCCTTCTTGACACAGGAATAGGGATATAAAGGGAATATACCTATTCTTTCCCTCCTTCCAGACTTTAACATTAAATACCATTATTGCTAGTTTTAGTGTCAATTTTTTCATAATTTTGGATTGCATCTGATTTTATATTATTTCGAATATGTGCTATAAACCTACAAAATGGTAAGTAAATATTATTAATGTATAATAACCGTATCCATACTACTAGATATTACTGTAGAGCCGTAAGTTTTTCTTAAAATAACTTACAAATCGTTACAGCTCTTGAATTGCTCCTAAATATTTAACCCATAGAATTCAGAGATCCTAGTGCCCCGCCCCAAACTTCACAAGGTGACGATAAAGTATCAAAGCAATTGTATTGAAAGCATGTATCGCGGCACTTCTCGTATATGTTAAATGTTATTGATTCAAAGTTTATAGGACAGATCTAATAAGTTAGTTTTTTAATATGCATGCAGACTTTGTAACTCAAAATTGTTCAAAAACAAACAAATCAAAACTTGTCACAACATAATGATAAAGTTCAGGACTTATTTATGCACGTGAAACAACAATCTGATAATCTATTCAATTAACCACAATAATTACAACTTGAAACTTTGCTTTAGTCAATCTTTAATTTCAATGACTCCGTCTGTCACCAGATGTGGCCACTTGCTTATACGAACTACGAGTAAGATACCTAAGTAGGACTTAAGATAATTATCTTATGTAGGTAGGTAAATAGAATAAAGTAGGTAAATAAAAGTCAAAATTCTTTAAAATTTTGATTATGACTCAATGTTAGTGATGATTAAATAGTTTACCTTTTCTCTAATTCACCTGTCCAATGTCACAAATTCATTATTTCAATTACCTAGAGGTATCAACATAATAATACTAAAACACACCTCTCGCCTTTGCAGTAGTAGGTACTGCAACCAAAATGAATCTCATAAACATTCCATACATCCCACTCAGGGATCGATTTGGTCATCAATAAAACAGATTGCTTGCACATTTACTAAAGGTTGTAGGTGAGTTTGTTCATACTGATAATTTACTGCGCGCTGTGCGCTAGTCTTTTTGATTTTACAAACAATAACGTGTCTAGTCATAATAAACCAACTAATTATTATTACTCATAGCTCTATTATTTTATGAGATACAGTCCTTTCCAGCTTTAATTAGATGATTTATGTTATGGTGTAAGGATGCATCTTTATCTACCCTCAATTGGATACTGTGACTGGGAAATTTTAGAGATGGAATAGAATAGCCACACACTCAAAGCATCCTCTCAGATTAACCTACCATACGTTTTCACAAGAAGAGACGTAGGTGGCCAATACGTGTGGTACTGCTAACTAACCCAACATCATTATTTTTACACAGGTAAAAAAGTTTCCGATAATGTTCCCACGGTTACTCGTGAAAAAGTCTTAAACAGAATACATGCCGATTAGTGTAGGTAGTGTTATTTGTCTCAAACTTCATTCAAACTCTACAACGATCTAAATTTGGTACCCATTGGAAACGTTTCCTTTCTCATCCAGTCTGAATAACACAGTGACATCTGAAGCATTGATATTATTTAGCATGTCATTATCGACATGCTAAATAATAGCTGCTGTAGTGAATAGAGCAAGCAGATAACACACTATTGATGTCCTTGGCGTCAAGAGAAACTAATACCTAAATATCATACCTATTAAGTGTTTGGAATATGTTTAAGAGTAACGACTTTCAAATGTCAGTAAAATCATTTAAAACTTAAAGCTTCGAGAACACAAATACCTAGGTACCTTCTAATTCCTGTGCTATGCCCTAGGTTAGTTTTTTTCTTAACCGATACGACCAAGGCAAAAATATTGATTTAAATAGATTTGTTTTAAAAAGTTTGTGCTGTAGGTGACTATATATATTTGATAGATCAGCTAGACTAAATGTTATTGTTTTCAACCGCATTGATAAACAAATAATAATATTATTGTAATTGCTTGCTTATTTTGCCACTTGTTAATTTTCTCAATATAAAAGTTCCTAATAGACAGATATTAAATAGTTTGGCAGCTGCGATAAGTAAACACAATTCGTTATTTTCTTGTTATTGGGCTGAAGTACGTAATTCGTATACCGCCACGCAGTCCAGTGTGGTATAGATCCGAAGTTGCCAACATCAATTTAAATATTACAAAAAATAACGCAAGAAAATCTAAACAAGTTTTTACTACAAAAGAGATAGAGAGAGAAAAAAGAAAAGAGATTCAGATCTACTAAACACTTCACACTTTTGGTTCACACATTTTGTCATAATAGAGTATACCTACGACAAAATGTCATTTAGTAATAGAGAAACATAAAGCAAAATTGTTTTAATTATTTGTGAGTTGTGATCTTCTCGAAAAGGTTGTTACGAAAAGTGAATTCACGAAATTTTATCTACTGCTAATAATGACAAATTAAAAATAATAATTACGCTGAATAGAAAGTATACCTACTATAGGCACTATAGGTAAGTATATTATCACATACATTATTACTACATAGAATCTACTGGAATATTCTACCCTAATTTACTGGAAAACCAGCTTCAGTAGCAACACAAGTCGCGATCGACGACCTTCGTCCCACTATCTGCGCCAGCGCATCACTCCGACCTAAATTGATTCCTGGAAGCTCGATACAATTGAATCGGCTGAAAACAACTTGAAGACGCATTTTATGCGCAATAGGGCCCTGAACTTTGTAATCAAATAAAAACATCTCAGCGGTTTTAAAATATATACCTACTGAATGTATTATGAATAGGTAGGTACTCCAAGACTATATAGCCTTAATCATCGATTGACCAGAGAAGATAGTCAAAACAAAGAATTTGGAATCCGAGTTCTAAGTATAAAAATGTTAAAGTTTAATGAATGTATGATAGTTGTTACTCTTTCACGTATACCTAACCTACAGAACTGATTAGGCTAAAACTAACCTAGAAACCCGGAATAACGTTAAGGCTACTTTTTATACGGGTTAGTACTAAAATAGTGAAGCGGCGGGCGGTAGTTTGTGCTTCATAAATGTGCAGAATCGAATCTCATCTGAAATAAGCTCATGATGGGCGTAAAATAAACTTAGCGCCTTAAGTTATCTAGGAGTGAAACGCAGTCCTAAGCTATTGAGCTTTTTTGGAAAATCGATTTATTTATATTTTATTCTATGCATTAGTTATTTAATGAGATGTATATATTTATAAATTTCTTCTACAAGCGAAATATAAAAGGTATGGTTACTTATATAAAAGGTAGTAAGTATTGAAATATATTGTTTAATATCATATTCATAGGAGCTTTTTGGCTAAGCTCCAACAAAACAATCAGGCGCTACATTTGTGTGCAAACACATTGAGTTTATTGATGACTTTTTACACTCAGCTCCTATTTCATTTCATGTTTAAATGTTTCTGTTTGGTTTGTTTGCACTGAATGTACTAAGATACTTGTTTATTTACTTGTCGATTTTAGATAAGCTTCTTATCGAAATGTGTGATCCTATTTTTTGAAATTTAGTTTTCTAAATACCTAAACACTTAGGTACTAGTTTTACGATGTAAGTTCTTAATAATAGATATCATGAATTAATAAGTTTATGTACAGGGAGAGAACCTAATATTTTTGTACCTACTGTACCATTCCGAATCATCTCTTCAGTTCTAGATACAGTAGAAACTGGGTGATTGTTTTATGTTGATGTCAAGCAATAAAATGTTACACATTTATTATCTGTGCTAATGGTGTAGGTAATTAAACCGGATTTTTACAATCATTATGTACTCTTTTAACAAGAACCCAGAGGAATTACTGCGTCAATATATATTTTTAGTCAAATTACGAGAACAAGTCGCTAAAAAACAATGCATTTTTATGAAGAACAAACTTCTATGATAAGACTTTCGAAGGGGAGGACCTCCTTTTGATTTTACTTTGATAGTCGAGTCTGTTAATTTAATTAATTCCGAACTCCGAGCCGATTCCTAAGCTATAACATAATTGATTTCGAACCAAAACTATGATTCCGGTGGCATCCGAACTCTTTCAAACCGATCCTTCTACCGAATTTTAATTATTAATAAAACAACTAATTCCCTAATCAAACGCTAATTAAAATAAGTGGTTATCTATGACATAATTTGAGATCGTACAAATCTGTCAAAAAATAATTTAACTAATGTATAATAGGTACGGCAGTATTTAATTCGCGTTTGAGTATTCGGGCATAAGTGTACGGTTTTTTTGCACACCTTAAATAACATAAAATACAATACAATTAGTGATACCTACTTAGAAACAATGTTGGGCTGCCTTATCGAAGGGATGTTTACCAGACAATTTGACGGATTAGTAAAAAAAGTACTTACTTAAAAAAATATTTCCGCGCTTTTCTTCAAAATTTTGTTTGTTTCTTACTTCATAAATCAAAGGGTTTAACAGAATACCTACCAACATACAATAATTTATTATGATCCAGTACTTAGTTCACAAGTCTTCCTTGACATAGTCGCAGCCAAATATTTTACACGTTGGCGTAACAACCAAAAATCTGGCGCCACCGATGACCAATTAGTGGCATACCTTCAATGTCTGATCTGTCAGTGGCGCCAGAATATCGGTACTGTTACGTAACACGTAGATATGAAATATAGGTACCCTGGATAAAGTAACTCTTAAAATATTATGCTTTTAAATACACTTTCGCAACCACTAAAAAGCTCATTTACTGCAGCATGCATGCAGATTACGACTTTGTAATGATCCTACCATGATCGCTACCAAGTTTACAGAAAGATGGACCTCATTCAAAGAAACATGCACTTTTGCAAGCAAATGCTAGGAACATTTGCAAAAGTGCATGTCCTAAGAAACGTCAGTGCTGATCGCATCGGACGCATGCGCAGTGCGAGGCTGGGTGGTCCAACGACATTGTCAAGGCCGCTCAGACGCACGCGCTTATCAACATCGTACTCACTACGTGCTTTCTATATAATAACTGAATAGATGCAGCACTAAGTACGTAGTTGTAATAAAATAATTGTAATGATAATGTGTGTCAAAAATGTCAAGATAGTGAATGATGGTGAAGAAGAAGTGAGAGTTGAGATTTATTTTTGATGTTAAATATTAATAAAATTAAATATGAGTGCTCATTTTCACCTTTAGCTCATTGAATTGTAGTTTCCAACTTTATTCGTGATAAAGTTTTATGCCCTAAGCTAAGAAAGTGATTGCAAAAGTCTTGTAAAATAATAAAGCTTTATACCATAAGTCATGGGTCCTTAAGCTGAGGTTACATAATCCGTACGAATGCGTTGCGTAAGAGTCCGGGTGCCGTAACGGTGCGCGGACAATCCGGAATGCCGGATTTGACGCGGGTTGCACCATCGTGCATTGGAGCTTCGCACGCGCATTTGTTATTGTACACTTCGCTACATAAATCCCATTATTAAAATCAACAAAAAATATATATTATGTAGTATATCCGTCAACACCTTAACACAAGCAATACATTGCTTAGCTTGGTACTAAATGACGCAGTGTGAATGTGCAAGGATATTTGTTTTCTTTTCTGCAAGTAAAAGTTTTGTTCATACTTGGTAACTTACTCTTCCATATTACTAACTTGATCAAAGTAACCTATATGTTATTTTAGTAGGTCTTAATATGTGCAACGGATCGAGAAGACAAATAGAAATCTCTATTAAGTTTTGTGTCAACGACGCAAAGGTTTATCGTGGCCCGGAACTTAAGATTTGTAACTAATATACCTAAAATCTCTAAAGTTCTTTGGGCTTACTTCTTTTATCTTATTACACCTAAGACGTTGACTGCACCGAAGGTCGTCTGTTTGACGTTTAATAAATTCAGTTAAACCGTTATACCTCTGACAAATGTGCGCATGCATTGATGGATATGGACCTCACTCATAACGGCTGCTCATTACTTTTAGGATTACTGTTTACTGTTTATCTGAAAGTAGGTTAAGGCTTCATATGCCGTAAATCAAAGCTATTAAAGTAAGAATCTTACTTTATTAGAATAATATGGGAATAGGCGAAGTAATCTCAATGATTTTGTTTTATTTTTTAAGCAGACAATTCATTTTGTGAGTAAATTGGTCTTTGGAGACCTTTATAACTTCTCCGAACTTTGGCGAGGGCAGAAAGCTCTACGCCGTAGGGCAACTAGAGTTACGTAGGTGGGTAACTAAGAAATAGGTTATATATACAACTACCACGACCCACTTTACGCATCTCAGCCCACACCACAGTTAAGCCGCAAGGCTCTACATCAAACTGCTAATAACATGCCAATACCTGAGGACTGCGGACGCAAACCGTAGCCCACTTAGACAAGCTCGTACCGTAATACCACTAACTAAGATGCATTATTGCGGAAGATGCAAATTTTTGTAAATGAAAATACTTTGTGTCATTTTGTCAAGGCTTTGCATTACAATTTTGTGAGTTGGAATTTGCATTTTTTTCTAAAATCAATAAATTTAGAAAAAAACTTTACTTAAATGAATAAGTAAAAGATAATTTACAAATATAATAGCACGTTTTCTGAAGAATCCAGCTATAAAGTTTTTGTTGGCTAAATTATGCTTAGTCAATAAATTACGGTATGATGAGTTCACGGAAGTGCATACAAAATACCGTTAATTACATTGGTATGTGCCGGCTATAATATTCTAATATTTCAGATTCGTCACGACAAGTGCAATAAAGTATAGACTATATTGATTGTTTAAGTTAATCTGATTATCCTACATTATTTTTAAGACCTGAAGATTTGGTAGAGATTATTCAAATTGGTCCTTGATCTAGGGTAATAACTACTTGAACTTAAAGTATTATTCAAGAATTCGACAAGGATACATAAAAGGATTATAGAGAGTACATTCTAAACCGTTATTCTACAGTTGTCTCTCTGATAGGAAAGTACAGTCATGCTAAAGTAATACAAACCACACTAAGTACAAATAAACAACTCTTGAAAACAAAAATCAATGTGATACAAGTTTCAGTCAAATCCATTCAATAGTTTTTGCGTGAAAGAGTAACAAACATCCATACCAACACTATCCTTCGCATTTATAATTTTAGCAAGATATTTTATTAGCACACAGCAAATTACTAGAATAGTATAAAAAAATCCTCGTCTTTATAAAGAAGAGCTTGATAGATTAGTAAACATCTTTTGATGTTGATGTTACTAGCGTACTGGGCTGGTGTAATGTAAGCGTCGGCCGATGCGCCAGGAAGGCGTCCCTGCGTTGCTTACACGGCCCATCTCATCGGCCCAGATCCGAACACGATCACAAACTTCCTACTTTTCATTCAGGAGACTATGAGCTTTAACTTATGTCATTTCACAGATCAAAATGCTGAAGTATCATACTCATATCAAGGTTTATCTTGTGTTGTCTTCTTTGAGTATTCTCTAACTGCCAATTTCAATAACCTTTCTATCTCCGATTTCGCTTACTGTCGGTAGATATTTGACAAATTTTGTATGGAAGTAATGTCAAATATCTATCCGCAGTAGGCAAAATCAGAGATAGAAAGGTTATTGAAATTGGCAGTTAGTTTGTCTTTAAGCACTTTCAGTATAGCACTGCGGAGTCTGGCAAGGAATGCATTAAAAATATTACCCCCATATGCATAATTAGACCAGTAATATATAGCTAAAACGGATATTTAATCTATTGGTATCTTTTTTGGTTGCACTAGGAATAACAAAAAACAAATATATTTGAAACCCATGGTTAATTGACAAATATACCATTATTTTATAGGCTGAACAGTGCCTCAAATCATTTTAAATGAATTTGTAATACTTATGTCAGTAGTATAAGATACCATAATAGTGCGATGTCTTTACTAACTACTGAAAATAATATAATTATTCAAAGATTTGAATGTAAGAAATTATGATGTAAGAAATTTACACCTGTTTCCTAGACTCATGCTAATGCGTGACCATATGCAGCACAAACATGGTCAAATAAATCTTTGACAGGCACAATGTTGTACGTGGAGCCTAGCCTCGCTGGGGTGGAATTGGCTCGACTTTCAAACACATTGGGCATATTTCCTCGTATTTGCGGATGCAAATACGAGGAAATATGCCCAATGTTTTTACAATGGATACTGTAGCTATAATTGCACGACTTTCTAGTCTGTTTAAAAATTATATCTGTGATATTATACAGTATAACCCGTTTAATACGATCACGCTTAAAACGATTTCTCGCATAATACGCCGCTTTACGCCAGTCCCTGCAACTTGAGACAAATTTTCATACATTTCTTAACGCTTAATACGATCGTCATCCCGTTTAATACGCCGCGCCTGCCCGCACTTTTGTTTGCCCCGATCGTCATTTCTTGACTTGTCGCGCGTACGCTCTGATTCTTTTGTAATAGTGCATCATTTGTTTGTTACAATACGACTAAAATTAAGCGAAAGGCATTGTCACTTCAAGAAAAAATTGAGATATTGAAAGTTGTATTGTAAGTGATAATGATTTAAGACGCTATGTTGCTTCTTTAGATCAAAGTAAAGACGCACTGCAAAAGTTGAATTATGTTGAAAATCTTTTAATTGCTAATGCATCAAAATCTTTCTGCCAAACCAATATAAGTGATTATTTTAAAAAATGTATTGAATGTACATATGAAAATTAAAATAATAAGAACAAAATACATAATAATGTAGTACGTTCGATTTATTTTCCCTATCCCGCATAATACGCTTTCACGCTTAAGACGCGTTTTTGGTGAGGTCCCTGAGAAATCGTCTTAAGCGGGTTTCACTGTACTTAGATACATTTGCCATAGTTTTTTTGAAAAAGATTTTATCATAGTAAGCAAAACCAGAGACAGGTAGGTACATTGAATTATGAAACTGGCTATTAAATTTTTACTGGTTGGTGGTCGTTTTACACTTTAATGTTTGTTTTTCCATGCGAAGGCTGAGTATTTATAGTCAATCGTATTCTGCTGGCGCATCAGCATTGCTGGTTTCTGATCAGCATACACAATCGCGTCTCCACAGTTCGACATAATATAAAGGCAACATCGTCAAAGTTTGAAAAGTCCTGAGGACTAAGTGCAAAGGGTCAAGATGTTTTTAAATTGTTAAATTTAATCGACATGACGTACGGACTTTTTTATGGACATTTTCATTTTCCTCTACTATATTTTATAACAGGAAGTTACAAAAAATTGTTTCTATATTTAGAATTCAGGTACAGTATTTTACCACCTACAAAACAACGTAGGTGCTTAAGCCGCTAACCCTGTTTAATCCCAACGGAAGCGCATGAAACTTTTTTGATGAAAAAACTTCTTTATTATGTCAACCTATATAAAGGTTGCAATAAAAACAAGAGAATATCATCCGTAGGCGCCGCTTCTCAAATCAATCCAAGGATTGATTCTGTCAATCAAGACATAATCGCCGGAAAAGCGATCAACTTTGAAGATGGATTAGAGAAGACACGAAACGCCATTTCCTGTTTTTATCATCAAAGGTGCAAAACGGAGTGAATAGATTCATTACAAATTCATACGAATCGGTTCCCAAACACGCGATAGTCGGAAGCCGGGAATCATAAAACGATTAAAGGAACGCTCGTGTTTTCGTCGACAATTATTACATTAAAAAAAAATGATAAACTACCTATTAGTTTATCTTTTTTTTAACTTTAAATATCAAATAAAACATGATTACACTGTATTTCTAGAAAGCGGTAGACATATTTTTTTTAAACAGGTAAACTAAGGCATTTTCCAAATAATTTCTTCAATGCCTGCAAAATCCTTAATATTCTTGGTTTATTTTGAGGAATAGATATTGATTAGTTTTTTTTAATCGTTCGTTTAATACATACTTAGCAATAAAGGTATCTACTTGTATTCATTATAGTATTTATAAGTACTTACGTTACAAATACACAACGTAATAGTTGAAATACGTGACGTAAACTATGCATCACGTAACTGTTACGTGTTTTAGCGCATCAATCAATTTTGATTCGCTATGATCAATCAACTGCAGTGTTGACTGACTCAATGCTGAGATAAACTTTACTTTTTTTCATTGAAACAAATAATTTTTTTTCTACTAATTATCCAGGCACTCGATACCATAACAAGAGTGAAACAAGACGGGTCGTTATTATTGTAAAAATACCTAGTACAAAAAAAATACTTTTTTTCTTGTTTAAAGACGAATTTCCATAGAACAATGAATATTCAAGGTATGACTAGTTAGTTAATAGAACAAGTAATAGTGGTAAGAGTCGAACGTATCCACTCACGAGTGCAGTTTCCATGCCTTCAATGCTTTGATCCACGATTATTTGACGAGTGAAGTGTCCATGAACAAATGCATTCATGTTCAAGCGTGGCCGGATGCCGGATATTTCCTCCGGACAGAATGCTCGGAATCCCGAATATCTGCGGAATGTTAACGTGTGCGTAATTGTGACGAAATATCATCGGTCAATGAATAATTTACAGAATATACTTATGACGAACTGAGCTGTGCTTGAGGCTAAAAGTCACTGTTTGCGATGGAGGTCAAGAAATTCCGAATTTCATTTAAATCAGTTGTGCTTTGCTAGAGAGGGGTAGAACTGCAAACATCCGCTTAAACGTTTGTAGTTTATAGTATTTGCAATATGACGCATCAGGATCGTTATTGGGTTTATGACTATGTTGCCTTTTATTCGCTTAGGCCTTATAAATCCTATAAAATACGATAGCTTTTTTTTAAGAAGGTGGAAACCAACTTGGAATCCTCTAATTTATTAAAATTTACTGCCTTTTAATTTATCTAGATAAGCATAGATCATATTTTTTGATCACACAGGAACTCTAGGTCAACCTCCACTTTCTCAAAGATAGCAAACAATATGTTGACTCATCTACATATGTGCCATAAGTAATATTTTTAGTAAAGTGAAAATAAAATAGGTTTCATTTACGATAACTATTGTAATAATAATTCTCGGAGATCAACATTGCATTATCTGTTTATAAAATAAAGAATTTAAATTTCGAATTTGAATAAGGAGAGCCAAACAAATCAAAACTTTTTACAGTTTTAAAATTTAAAAACACGTTCTTAATTCAAAATTGTATCATTCTTTTTAAACGCAACTTCGCACACTAATGCACTCTATGCAACCGAATTCAGAATGTAGTAGGTGCTACTTATGAATCAGAAATCAATACAAATTGGCATTTCATCCGTCTGACAAATGTGGCAGAGGCCTGAAGCGAGACATGCAAATGAAACCACCGGATGTGCCCACTGTGTAGCTTCCACCTTCATAACGTTAGCCGCTTAATTGAACCTTTCGGCGATTGCATCACAGGAAATTGTGACTTAGGGAATGGCCAATTTTGTATGGAAATTCAGGAACACTAAATTCATCATAAACGGTAGGTATAGCTGCTAGCTATACAGTGTGTAAAAAAAATTGACTATTCAAAAAAATCATAATTATGGATATCAATTCAATAAGAAGATTAATAATAAGATATTCTAGGATGTCTCGCACATTAATCACTAATTTTAAAAAGTGGGTAAAAACCTAACTTGACTTCTTCGAATCGGTATCAGTCATCATGACTTTAGTGTTTAAAAAAACGTTAAGATAAATTAGTAGTTAACTGATAACAAAATCGATTAAGTTATCCATAATTTTCTAAGTACTGTTCTAGGTCATATTAACTGTAACTCATTGCGATTGAGATGAAAAAAGTCCTTCCTGTATAGGCATCGATGGTAAAAAATAATAAAGTATGATACCTCTCCATGACTCAGACTTGAGAACTGCCCATAAACATTTTGTACCCATCGACAAATAAGGCACAATTTTGAGATCAAATTAATAAATGAGACCTATGGATTTCAAATGTAAGCTCTTTTTTGTACGATTTTTGTGTGTGTCAAACCTCAAACCTTTTTTATTTTATTCTAAATGCAAAATAATAACGTACATCCAAGTTTTAAAAAGACTATTTATTTATTTATTTATTTATTGGAAAACCAACAGCTTCTTTACAGAAAAAACACACGATATAAATACATTATAAAACATTAATATCGAGTCAATAAGTCTGTCGATTTCATTCATCACTGCGATAGAAAACAAAAACTCTGGCATCAGCCCAAACTAGTATACTATATGTAGTACTAGAAGTGGACTCTGTGTATCAACACTGCATGTTGATGTTACTTCTGATACAGAGAGCGGTACCATCTGTATTTAGTTTATAAGTTTTTTTTACTAAACACTTCAGTTTCAGTAGTAGATAAAGTAGAGCGCGGCAGGATTATTTATTTAATTTCGATACTCTGTAACGTTTATTAACCAACAAAAACTTGTTAAATGTACCGACATTTTTTTTTATTACGACTTTACCTTCTCCACAGAACAGTGCAATATTTGGTTATCCACTGGGGTATTCTACAATAGCTAAGTGTTTGTGTATAAACGATTATTCATTGACTTTGAATTAAGAATGATTGAGACCAGGGCTTGGAACCGGTTTGAAATTTACCCGTTCGAAACCGTTATAAACCGTTATTCCACTTTTTTTCGTTCGAACGTAAACGTTATCGCGAACGAATGAAACACCCTAATAAACCGGTTTATTTCACAGCGCACCTAAGACGCGATTGTGTCGCCGTTGACCGAGAGTTGCCTTTTTCCGTCAACAGCGAGAGTCTCGCTTGGTAATTCATTCCGTCTCACTTCCGCGCGCCCCGTTTTGGTTGAATCGCATCTTTGAGAGCTAAAATTAGTTTATTGTGCGTTAGGTTAGGTTTATTTACATTTACATTTTGTATGAAATTTCGAAACTTTTTAGGGCCAAGACATAATTATCGCGACGAAAAATTTTTTTTGTGTTTTTTAAGGACTAGCCCAGCAGGTTAGTTTTATTTAGTGCAACTGAGGCTAAGTCTGAAGCCTTCACAGCTATCCATGCTTTGGCACAAATAAAAATAAAAAAATAACAAAATATATTATGAAAAAGTATTATTGAATTTTTTGAAAGGTATTTTTGTTGGTTTTTAGCAGATTTTACGAAAGTTATTAACACTTGACACGAGATTATTTACCATGATTTGTGGTTTTAGTGTTTATAATGTTCAAAACCATGATAGTTTAAAAAGTTTTACGAAAGTACTTTTTTTTTTCTTTATTTTTTTTCTATATTATTTATCTATACCTATATTTTCTTCTCTATGTTAAGTTGGTTGTTTTAAAGTGTTCAAAAAAATTTTAAAACAATAAGTAATTAAAAAAAAAACCTAAGTATTTTTTTTGGGTTTTAAGCAGATTTTAGGAAATATTTTTTTTACTTTTACTTTACTTTTAAGTACTTTTTTTTGCTCATTTTTTTTGAACCCTTAAAACTATACAAATGATAGGTACTTTACAATCGATATCGTAAAGTGCCTAAAAAATTAGAAAAATGAGTAAATCTATTTTATTTCATATAGATACATGATTACCTACTTATAACAAGGTTTTTTAAATTGTTTAATTAATTGTTAAGATTATTTCGATTTTAATATCTTAATATACGCTTCGGAACGCATACAAGGAGGCATTAAAAAAAAAATTATTTTCTAGGTTTATATACAGTTAATTTATATATTATAACTAGTAGCACGTCCCGGCTTCGCACGGGTGTACTAATGAAGCTACCGGGATAAAATATAACCTCCCGTACAGTCCATTTTAAACACCCGCGAAAGAATTTTTGAAATCGGTTGAATAGTTTCGGAGATTACCTACCTCCGTCAAACAAACAAACAAACATACAAAAAAATTTTCCTCTTTATATTATTAGTATAAAAGTATAGATAGTATAGTACCTATTAGATAACACCATATTAGGACAATATCTACCGTACTAACTCATATTTATCGAAGAAAATAAACACGTATAAAAAAAATCCATTTTAGTGTCCAATAAAGATAATTATCTATCTATTATTGTCGGCTACTTACTACCTATTACTACAAATTTTTTTTACCATAAATTTATAGGTATCTAGGTACCTATTTAGTTAATTAGAACCAAAAATTCAAACTATTATCTCGAACTTACTATCAATGTTAAAAATTATGTCATCACTAGCTGCGCCCCGCGGTTTCACCCGCGTAACCCGCGTAAATCCCGTTCGCGCGGGAATATCGGGATAAAAAGTAGCATGTGTTGATCCAGGGTATCACCAATCTACATACCAAATTTCAACCAAATCGGTCCAGCCGTTTTTGCGTGAAAGAATAACAAACATTCTCACAATTTTTCACATTAATAATATTAGTAGGATTCTCATAATAATAGTTTTAAAGTAAAATAGGAACCTAAGTACCTATCTATAAGTATACAATATTTTATACTTACCCATTTTAATAAAGGTAGAACGAACTGGGTAAAGTAAGTCCGGCTTTGTGCGCAGCGCACTTCTTGTATCCAGTCTTCGAAGATAAATAACCAAATCAACGCGGCGCCCCGCGCCGCGGCGCCGGTGGCGCTAGCGTGCTCGCTTTTTGGGAAAGAACTGTTCATTTTCGTTATTTACCGGTTTTTTAGAACAAAACCGCTTGGACCGTTCCACTCGCATTAACCGCTCCCAATAGAGGTTACATTGGAGCATAACCGTAAGATAAAGGTTTGTAGGTATTTAAGGCCAAACCGGTTTAAAATTAACCCGGTTTCCAAGCCCTGATTGAGACAACTATTAGCCTACTGGGTTTCTGGGTTTTACCTCAAGTTAGTCAATTTGGCTCAAGGTGCAACCACGATTTTCCCCCTATATGCACTTGTACTAAAAACCTTAAACCTATTTCGATTGACGTCATGAAATTCAACATGACGTGTACCTTGCAATATTACTTTTAGGACTGTAGTAGGAATACGCAGCATTGTCATAAAAATCTCCACTCTTAATCGTTTTTACTATCTCATCTCAAAAGCGTAAATGAATTTTCCTCTTTTTTAAACGATTAAAAAAATTGGGGACTTTTTTATTTCCAAAAAGATATTCCAAGGCCGGCCTTGTAAAGATTTGAGAAACAGAAACGCACCAAGTGAGTGCAGGAACTTCCTCTATTCTTAAGAAATGAAAGTCGATTTAGTAAAAATTTTAATTTTGCCCCCAAATCTGTTTTCATGTTTATATTACATAATATAAACATGAAAACAGATTTGGGGACTGTTACATAACAGTGCAACAACTCTGGCCGATGCGTCATAGAACAGGATTCACCTGTCGTTAACCACAGCCCCCAGAGTCGCATGCGTCATAACGCATTCTCCTTACTTTTGCGATCTATTCGTGGACAAAGTCCAGCTCGTTCTTTGACCTAACTCTACTTATAAAGCCACAAGTTTCTGGATAGGTTTAACCATACACAATGAATAGGTGTTGATTTATGACAGAGGATACGTAAAAGTAAATACCGCCCCCAAAACCCCCTAGATACTAAATGTCAAGAAAAGTTGGAGCTGTTGCCGAGATTCAGATTATAATAATTAATGATTAAAAGTATAATAATTTTATTAAAGGAATATTTATTTAATTTTCCTCTTTTTTATTATGAATAAACATGTTGTTTACTCAAAAATGTTGCATGATGACAGAACGCGAAGCATCGGACAGTACCGCAGCTTAAACGGAAGCTTAGCCGACGACGATCGTTAGGGAATCGGATGCAGCTATAATCCGATCCCCTTGTTACAACTTCAGTTTACTTTTCCCTCAGTCTAGATACGATAATTAGAGCATACGATGAACAAAAATAAAAACGTTATCACTAACTGTATCCCCATGACACAGTATACATTACATTATCTCTGATCTTTATCCCAGTCAAGATTCTTGGCTGTTGCATTAAATTAAATTGAAGCAATATTTGACTCCCATGGTTTAAACAAGTCGTGATGACAGACAATTTATTGTATGCAACAGGCAAGAAAATTGCATCGTGTAAATAGAACGGCATTTTATAGATTGGATGTTGAAGGAGGTAGGTGAATGTCCAAATACATGTAATGCTAACTTTTTTCCAAAAGTCATTCGAATACGCAACCTTTGGTTTTTATTTTACTTATTTGGAAAAACAAACAATTATGTTTTAACATGTTGCGTAAGTACGTCTAGGTTTGAAAGTTGGCTATCCCATACCAGACCAGCATAGCTCTCCATTTGCTAAGTTTAAATATTCTAATACGCAAGAATAATTTCCTAAACAAACTAACTTAAACAAACTAATTAACTTAGAAATTGTAATAATCGAAAGTTAATTCTTCAAGCCAAGTAAATTGCTCGGGCAAATTATCTTGCTTTATGTTAAGGTTTTCTTATTAACTTGGGTTTGAATTGGATCTTTCATTATGTCATTAACCTTTACGTAAAAACGTATCCCTAAAATTGTTTCGGGTTTTGTTGTTTATAAAACATTTAACTTTGACATATTGTCGCGATCCTTCATTTTCTAAGAATAACTAGGCCTTAGGCCTGAATTTTTTTACGACTTCTTCGTCAATTAGCCGAGAATACGAGTAGTTGAGTGGGAATATATTCTGAGCGAAGCTGTGGACAGACGGACATGCGGACATAGCGAATGGTTCCTTGTTGACTTTGGAACTCCAAAAAGTACCTACGTGTATACCTACTAACTGTGCTCTGGCACTAACTAATAAATTATATTCTGGGTATATTATCTGGATATATGAGCATTTTATTCCTAATAAGAAGGTTTAAGGACCAGCAGAAGTAACCTAAGTCCCTAAGTAAACCTGTAGGCACTTTCACAGACAGTAAATCAACAAGTGGGACAGAGCCAGTGTTGCCAGATACACTGTAATTACAGCAGATCTACTTTATTTTCACATGATCTACTGTACACTGTAATACTAAAATTACAGTGTATGGAGAACACTGTAATTTTTCTACAAGCAAAAATACCTAATTTACTTTAAGTTTAATGTAAACTGAACGCAGCTTTTGTGAAAAGAAAAGATATGAACTTGTCGAAATGCATGCGGGGTGCTACTAGAGCCCACGCCACCTCTCTGCCTATGTCACATCCTTGTTTCTATTACAATAAGAACGATAATGTCTTATTTTAAACGGGTATGAATAGCGGCGCGGTGGATACTATGCGGGAATTTCCCGACATAGAATAAGAATCACTTCATATTATTAACCGTATGTTAAGTATTTTTTCAAGCCTGTTGCGACTATTTTTTTTTTAAGAACCTATCATGTCCCACTGCTGGGCAAAGGTCTCCCCCAAAATCTTCCACTGATCCCTATCCTTGGCGATCTCCCACCACTCTTTCATACGTATTTGAGAAAGAGTGGGACTAATTAATATTAGTTTAATTGTAAATTGGTTTGCAATGCAACGCACTTGGAATTTATTTGGCTCGTTCAAGACGTTCTGTGAAACTGGTGAAAATGATTATGTTTCTGCAATAAAAGTTTCTTGAGATCTACTGTAAAATTCACTGTATTTTTTTTTTACTTTTACTGTAATTTTGTATCAAATACTGTAATTTTGAGCGCCAAACACTGTAATGTCAGTTGTCTCATCTGGTAACACTGGACAGAGCTCGAGGGATTAGGGAAGGATCGCGATTTCGGCCTCTTTTTGTCCTTAATTCGTAGAGTGATTAATTTCTTGCTGATAAAGTGATTTTATGCTTTTAGGAAAATACTGTAATTAAAAAGGCTGTATTGCCGTTTCCGAGAGAAGGTTGGTTTGAGTATTAACTCCCAAACTCACATCATTTAAGTTATATTTAAGTACTTACGTACATTAGGTACAAAAACAGTCATGATGAAAATTGTAATTCAAATATTTTTTTTTATTTTACTTATACAACTATCATTATTTTTTTTCCTAGGTTAGTAAATCTCATTGATTATACCTACTAGAATATACCTACTATAAATTCCGGTATCTTATACAATATTATACAATATAATTAGTAACGTTATTTATTAGTAACGTTAATCTTATTAAAAAATTTGTGATTCCGTTGAGAAATCTGACAATTCTTTAAAAGCTACTAAATTCAGAGAAGTAATTGGTTCTTTGATGATTAATAATACGAGCTTTGAGCTAACTCTCGACATAAAATAAAATGTAATATTAGGTTACAATTACATTAAAATGTTTAATCTAATTATTAACTAAATCGTTTCTATAATTACGTTCAAAAAAAAATTGTAACCTCAATCAAAATTTTAATGTCAATTGAATAAATACTAAATTACAGACAGGTTTCGATGAAAGTTCAAAGTAAATAAATCGGTACATTTGTAATTAATCGTGGAAAGACAGCGGAAATTATAAAATGCACTTTCTCCCACCGATAGCTCCGTGAAGTATGTGACTTTCACGTTTACAAGCTTTTATTTAACATGGTTTGTTTTTTGTATCATTAGTCAGAATTGGAAATATATCAATCTAAATACGTTTACACCATTTATAACTCAAGTACGGCTGGACTGATTTTTATGATCCGTTCGTGCGAGCTGAGATTGTACTGGGAACATAGAGGTACATTTTCACATTGGGCGTTATAAAACGCGTTTTCTACCAACGCGACGAAAAAATAAAAATAAATAAATAATAAATATGTACCCTTGAACATTAACACACCTTCATTTAGTCCCAAGCTAATCAATTAGATGCTAGTGTTATGGCAACCAGATGACTGATATACATACATATTTTTTTTTTAATATATACTCGTACATATAATGGCATATTAAGTTCTATTTTTCGTAGCTCCATTTAAGTTTCAACATGCTGGTAACTTTGGCAAGAAACTTGCTAAGAGCTGGGGTGCTCTTAGGATACCAAACTTTTTAGTATTAAAATATAAAAGTTGTTTTAACATAAGCTTTATCTTTTGAATAGTAAGATGATTAAGTTAAAATACTCAACCATGTTTTTTTTTATTTGTATACAATTTATTATTTATTTATTTAGCTAACAGGATGGTTTAGGTGCTGGTAAAGCCTACTCCATCTAATTTATGTCTCAGACATGACAATAGATTTTAGAATAGATTAGAGATAAGATTACCTCTTGACTCTGTGATAACAATGTAGTTAAGTTGTAGTACTAAGTATAGTCAAGTTATAGTCAAACTAGGATATCAAGTTAATTTTATGTTAATACCTAAGTAAATATTGCAGTTTCTTACTGACCTTAAAAGCTAGATGACCAGTGCAAGCCTGCACCTGAGCGTCACGTGGGCGGGACACGCACGTGGCCTAACACTTCTAAAAAACCTGTGGTCATCTTTTTACGTTGTAACATTAAAAAAATAAACAGATCTCAAAATACATCTTTAATGTTTGATCATGACCATCATCATTCATCTTATTACATAAAAAAAAAGTTATAAGTACCTGAAAAAAATATCTATACTAATACCTTTACATAAGAAACCCTAAATTGAACGTGGCCCGATAGTCAAAGGTACCTAAATGTCGAAATATTTTATAAATACATGCCTACATTTTGCCGTCGTTTTCTAGTTAAATTTTTTCGCAATATAAAACTGCTAAGTTACGTACAAAGTTATTGTAGGAAATAAGGCTATTTCTTTACCTGTTTAAGACGTTTATAGAACATCTATAGGTTTTATTGAATCGTATTATAGTATTTAAATATTTACATAGATATGTGTTTCTACCAGACTCAACTACATAACTCTATTATTACTCTTGGGTTTGAATAAATATAAAAATTTAATATTTTGATTAGGAACCTGAATTTTTTTTTTAATTATACAAATTTTTTTCCCATTTTTTGTTTATTTTGCGGTGTAAATGGAGTCAATAACTTTTGTATTTTTATGAAGATATCAATAACAAAAGGAAAGGGTTTTACCTTAATGAACGAAGATATCAACTTCAAGTAACACGAGATACCATTAAGAAGTAAGAACACTAACAAAGGTCACACTGCTTAGACAACTCCTACCAAAAAAAATCATAAGTAGTAGAAATTAATATTTTAATTAACATACGTAATTTTCAAACATAAACTGTGTTAAGGTTTTTGCCCACTATCCCGTATCATACCATGACCGTAGTAGGCACTCATGAAACGCTTCACTATGCCGGTCGGTGACGGAACTGTCTTTCAAAACAAAATACTTTTTTTTTTGCCTAACACGTTCCTACTGCGGTCATGGTACGATACGGGATAGTGTGCAACAACCTATGGTGTGTGTTACCAATCGCCAGGTTACCAATCGCAACACTAATCCAGGCAATACAGTGTCCCGCTAAGTGTAGGCAAAAATTGCCTCCTGTCGCTGACGACGCTGTGTAAATCATCTACTATAGATATAAAGGCCTGTGTATCACCAATCGCCGGAAAGGCATATCAGAAAAAAGTGTTAAACCATTTCCTATTACGAGCAAAGTTTATAGCTCAATCATTGAAAGCACAAATAGAGGAGCTCTAATCACAACAGCTTCATTTCTGAGCGAAAACACGCTCGTAAAGATTTAAGAAGTGTGTGCGCAAATTGGTCACGACTTGGTTAAAGAGCTAGTGATCATTTTGTTTCGTCAATGAGAATTTTCATAAAAAAAAAAAAATAACAAATATTTTTCATAGATAAGTATTATCATGGATTACTTATTATTTTTCGGATAAAGTTTTATGCTATCTGATCACCCTCCTTTCCTCACTGGGCTACTTTGTTTTTTACATTCTCTGTCGAAAGTTTATAAGAATATTGTTATGGACATTTCATATACGTGATGTAGGGATTTTGCTATTGGTTCTTTATCTACCATGTCACGTTAGATTTACTGGATGTTTGCTAAACATTGGCTTCGGTGAGCATTGGTCACGTGATTCGTGCGAGGTCTAAAAGCGTGCGAATACGTGCTTCCAACGTTGCATCGTGTTTTGAATAAACCTTAGAATTTATATAAGTACATCACATAAGTACGTGGGTAGTTCAATATACGTTGCATACCTTATATAAAAATACACCTCCTGAATCCTGAATACCTGACACACCTTTTTCAATTAGGTACTCTCATTATATTCTTCATGCAAGCTCGATCGATCTCTTGCAGCATATTATTTGCAAAAATATTCGTAAAATTAATTACTTACTGCAATCGAATGACAAAACCTAAAGATCTACCTGTAAATATTATAAACACGCATCTTAGACTTCGTAGTACCTCACAATTTAGGTAAACGCTTTTTCCTATTAATAAAATTAGCGCAATGATTAATGTATTTGGAACTCTTGGGTAAAAAACCTTTGTTAGGTTCAAAGGCAGAGCTAAAGCAAAAAACCGTGATATGATAATATAATGATGCATCATAATCTCTATTACGTATACAACTGATCCAGTTTCGTTGGAGCCATATCAATGACTCAGGGATCAGTGCTTTCATACTACAATAGAGTGAGTCACTGAATATCATCTTAATACGAGTATTAAGGCTAATTTTTCACCGAAATAATTATTTAAATAATTGTACGACTAGTAAGATGCGGCATGGCTTCTTGGATTATTTTATTTGTATTTATTATTTCGATTAACAATTTTATGTATGTGTGCGTTTTATAAGCGAATCGTTTTATGGTGTGTTTAGGTACGTTAAATTTTTTCAATAAATAATTTAATTCTACTAACATTAAGACTTTAGATGCTGGCCATCCTATTTAAGTAAAGCTATACCTGAAACAGTATACATAAGTATTTATGAACTTACTAATTAAAATTAGTATTTTCTAAAAATATAAGTTAGAAGCAACCGATGTACACAAGCCACATACCAAAGTTTGACTCAAGGCGCAAATTTCTCAACAGCTAAATACTGTACTGTATAGTAAATAGAAGGAATCACAAAGCCAGTCCACACGTGTTGCACCCTCACCAAGTTTAAAAACACGTGCGATAAAGGTCAATGAATGAAAACCATGTTTTCTAAATATTAGTACAACATTCCGATAAAATCTTTAGCAAAAAACAATCTGTAAATTATCCAGGCTTCAAGAAACATAACACTAAATTATTTAAAGACCAAATAACAATACTTTTTATGACTAACGATTGTCAAAGTATCTACCTACATTTAATTAAACCGGTGACTATAAGATTTATATGCAAGTTAAAGTCTCTGCCTAATCCTATGAAAACAAATGGCAAAATTAAAACTGAAAACTGTCTTCAATTTCGTAAGATGCAATTTACTGCACTCTTGATGTGTATGTCTGTTCATAATTTCAAGATCAGATGTATTTTTTTGATTATGAAAAATGTTTTGATACTCTATATGAAAAGTTAAATCTATCGCTTACTAGATAAGTGAACCATAAACTTTAAAGACTTTGTTCTACATTTTAAACCCCAACTCCACAGAATACAACACAGTTACTATGCAGTTGTGATTCAGCAAAGATCGCACAATATATGGGTGACAGACCAATTTATCAATTGAGGAAGTTACAATAAGCACTTGCTTCTGCAGAGCACATTTATTTTAATTTTAGATAACTAAAATTAAACTTCTGAGTTATTTCAAGTATGTATACTTGTATAGTGTATTTATTCCTAGTTTCTTATAAATACGATCAAGTAGATTCCAAAGTGAAAAAGTAGGTAGGTAGGTACTTATTTACTGAGAAAAAATACCACTTTATCCAAATCACTTGTTACAGGGTCACTTGCTACTTCTGTACAAATTTAAACAGCATACCAAATTGTGAGATGCACTTAAATAGCATTTGAACGATGTTGCCTTTTTCCAGAAATTAAACATGCCAGAGTTGGCATGAAGTGTATTTTTCCACAAATCGCAATCATTAAAAAGTTAGTGGATGTCCGTGCATTTTCCACCCACACTGTTTAAAAGTTACAAACTATGTCTATAGTATAAAGTCTGTTTGTCGGTCTCGTCAGAAGTGTGTTTGAATTATAAATAAAATATAGGTAAGTCCCTAATGATGTGTGTGTGTGAACCAGCAGACTAAATATATTTATTAATAAAAAAAGGTACATAAAAGTTTAATTTAACAAAATCAGTTCACGGTCCACTGACTGCGTCCCCAAGGATAAACGTTTTAAGATCCTTTGAAGATGTCTTAGGGGGTAGTGAGAATCGATTCATATCCACATTACTTGTGCATTTTTCTAAAAATAATAAAATTTGGCAATGATGAGAAGTAAGATGTTAGCACTAGTCGTACAAGACCTTCCCTTTGCTTTTAGCTTGATTTCGCTTTAATGTACATCGCACGGTTTAGTCTCGTTTAACTCGACTTTTAACATTTGCTTTGTGCATTTTGTATTTTTATAATGGAAATAATTTTTAACCGTACTGCAGCGGCAAACATTGTCATTTTCAGAATAATAAAGATAACAAATTGGCAAACACATAATAAAATACCTATGGTTTTCCAAATCTTTATGAGAACTTAAAGCACATTATGATACCTCTGATTTATATCTTTAAAATACTTATATCGAATTAACTAAGCCGATTCTCGAACTTTTTTAACGTGACGTGACATTGCACGTTATCTAGCTTTTGTATTCGATATTGCTCTCTTCCGATGGTTTATTTGTTTTGTCGGTTTCCAAGATAGTGGCGAATAGCTACAAAATCTGGTAGAGGTATGTATTGCCAAACTTTTTTATGGAACGATTATCGATTGAAGATCTCTTGGGTCACAGCGATATGTGAAGTTGAGGCATAGTTTCTACAACGATCACATTTCCTTTTCATTGTTTCCATCACATCATAAATCAGTTTAAATTGAAAATAACTTTGAATAAATCAGCTCACCGCACATTTGTCCTTGGCACATGATGATAAGACCTCGTTACGTTCAATCTAACACTCTTATCGAAGAAGCATGTGTTGATGTGTTGAAAGCAACGCTGACAAATTGGCAGGTTTACACGCTCGCCCTTGGCCATTGTTACATTTAGAGATTTACCACAGTCACACAGAAATAATGCAAGAAGAATACATCAAAAAAATAGCCAAAGTGCTGTACACAAGAAAATAGCCAAATTGCTTTTTTATCATCATTTACAATTTTTCACACTAGGGACAAGCATAATTTCTTTCACACTCAAGTTAAAAGTGATGATGTAACTTTAATAAACTAGGTACATTAAGTTAGGCATGTTATTAGTTATTGGAGGATTAAAGAAGAAAAACTAGAGTTGTTAACTTCAAACGATTTTTTAAAAACAGCTAAATGATAGAGGCTCAATAATCTCGTTGTTGTAGTAACTATAATGCGAATACGAAAGTTATAAAAATAAAAAATATTTTTTTCATTTATTACAAGTCTGTGTAACCGCCATCCACGTCCATTCTAAAAGCTCCCAGATAACATCGAGGGTTTAGCAAAAATTGCACTTTATGTTGACATGATAAACTCGTTACAAGTGTTCATGCAAAGTGCCCATTAAATTGTTTTATACACTTACTGGTACTTTTGGGATTATATATTTTTATTTTATGGACCGTCACGTGAACTAAGGTTTCATTTTAATTTTAGTATTGAGATATATATAGAAAATTCATGTAATAACATGTTTTCAGTATTTATTTCTTAACATAGCATATACATAGCTAATAGTTTGTTAATCGTAAATTTTCTTAGAGGGAAAAGATAGTTATTTCCATTAAAAAAAAATCTAATTTAAAGTAAGTAAAGTCGCAGGTTAAGCTAGTATTTATGATTCGTACACGATCTTGAGCTATACCTACCGAGCTAGTACAAAGAGCATCTGAATGCCAAGGGCGAGCAGTATCACACACGCTGAGAAAAAACTTGATCGTGCTTTGTTTACATGTGTTATTTATCATTTTTTATGCAAAATACATGCTACGAATCACCACAGTTCTGTTGTATTACTAGTATAACTTAAAATGAACGCATTAATAAAAGAGTCTAGTTTTACACGCTGATATAAATATTTATAGATCACAGTTTAAGTTTACACAATTTAAGTTATTTTTAAATTAAAGCGATCGAAGAGACAACTAAAATACAGCTGAAAGCATTCCATCCATACCTACTCTTATTCATTTGGGACTTAATAAAACATAAATTAAGTAAGGAATAGCTTACTATTCGTTACTTAATTTAAGTAGGTAGGTACGTAGACTTTTTACTGCATAGGTAGGCAAATAGTAATCCAGGTAAAGGTACTACATAAAAAAAATGTTTTTGTTTGTCACATGAACGCGTACAATTTCTAATTAATTAATTTAAGTAGATAATTGTTCAAACTGTATTTTTTTTACCTTGATATAGTTTTACACAGTCACAAAGGCGACATTTTTCTACTTTGAAATATTACAATAAATAATGTATTAGCAAGTAATGACAAAAGTGATTCAATTTGTGAATATTGTTTATGCGTGATGGATGAAAGCTGAATCGTGACATCTTTGCCGCAGATTGCTCTGAGAAACTGAGCTTTTCTTTGAGAAAATTCCAACTATTATTGCTTAATACTTTGTTGCCTAAGTATAGTAATATACAATCTGTATCTTAACTTAAAAGTGAGCAAAACAGTAAAATACTAATAATATTTTGAAGATTTTTCGCATGTAACTCTACCTTTTTTTTACCTCTGTGGCGCAGTGGGTGAAAACCCACCTAAGACGTAAAGGTTGCAGGTTCGATCCCCGCTGCCGGATAAATGTTTGTACATATTTTTATTTTTGTTTAGAGTCGGTCTATATGTTCAGGAGCTCAGCTGGAAGATAGACACACAAAGATACACAAACACACAAAAATAACCACACTTCTCTTCTCCCTCGTTGGATTAAAAAAATATTAATTTAAACAAACGAAGGTATCAGTCCTGTAGTTCACATTTACTAACTATCCCGGAGTATGTACGAGTATACTTCCAAAATAAACACGCTCCAAAAACTCAAAGTAAATGCACAAAACATAAATAGGTAAGCGGTTACACTAATTACTAATGGATTTAGGTATAAAGAAAATATTTACCTGGCGGGTACTTCTCAGTAAAAGCTCCCGTGAAATAATTTCATGCACCGTGTTATTTGAAAGTTCAACGCTTGTAGGAAGCCACCTAGACTATTTATTAGGTGAGGAACAACTTTTCAGGCTAATGTTCACCAATGTATAAAGTTACGGTTAGTAAGAGGATTGGTGTTGTCAAGAGATGAGTTTAAGAACTGATCTGATAATTGCTCTACTTGTTGCAGGCTGTTTAGTTTAATTTTAATTAATGATTCCACGTGAATATCTCTCAACGAAAGAATAGTGGACATAAGTGTGTAAATTTAATATTTGTTAAAACTTTGCAAGATGGAATAGGCTTGCCCAGTACCATCCTCTTAGTATAACCACCCATAGCTATAGGTAGGACAATGGTCAATACACTGATAAAGGTTCGTATTACGCATTATATTTAGATGATAGATACTATTCAACTCGACAACACGGCTTATTTTTTCAATTAGGTTAGACTATAATTAGCAGTTAATCAGCCAGCCAATATGTTGGTGCAAGCCAGTTTTAAAGCTTTCACAGAGCTGTACTAAACTGTTTACTTGGGTAATATACAAGTAAATAGGACCCTACAGCTGAATTAACAATGAGCTAGCTCTCTGGAAATTTGCAGTAGATAATTAATATTATACATCTAAAGCTAGTGAGGTATTTGGTAAATATATATTTAAAAGAAATAGGTATTCTTAAATTAGACGACTACAAACACAAGTACAAATTATGTACAAATATTTGCTTGTCTCCGTTGACATAATATCATTAGAAAAGCCATGATCCCTGAAACGGAGTATGTTTGTTACAGGTAATCCACAATACAATGTTGTTCTTCTTTCTCTCAGATCAACTGTTTCACTTTACTTTTTATCCGAATTATTTACTAAACCAAGAAGTGATTTAGAGTAGATTAAATAAAGGTAGGTATACGAGTAGGTAAATTGCTTAAATTACCATTACATAATAAAAGTCAACGTCATTAGATGAGTTTACGAATAAAGTTTTTAAGAATTTGCTACTAATTACCTACTATTAGTACCTACCTAGATGTACTCAACATGTTTGAACATAATTGTTTGTTTTTCCTAATAAATAAAATAAAATAATAAATAAAATAAAATAAAGTTAATTTTTAATAAATATACGTTAACGAGACGAGACATGTGACATACGTTAAACCTATAAAAAGGCTACGTTCTGTTCTATTTACATTTTTTATCAAAGTGCGTAGGTACGGTACGCACACACAAAGTACATAACATGACAGTAGCTAGATTGTTCACAAACGGCTAGTTTGGGTGTACCAAGGGGAAATAAAGAAACCAGGTCACTGGCGAGCACATGACGAATCATTTGACACCTCGTTCATCAAAATCGGCCCACTTCCTTGGACATTAGACCAACGACCAGATGCCCATACAAAGAGCTAGACTATGCTTAGTACTAAATAAAGATACAAATAAGGTATTAAAAGTAGTCAGACAAACGTATTAATAAAAACTTAACGCGATGGAGAAAGTCAAACCTGAAGACTCTAGAACCACCTACTGCAGAGTTTATTATGTATTATTCTACACAAGCAGCACGTCCCGGCTTTGCACGGGTGTACTTATGAAACTACCGGGATAAAATATAGCCTATAACCATCCCGACAGTCATTCTACACATTGGTGAAAGAATTTTAGAAATGCGGCTGAGTAGTTTCGGAGATTACCTCCGTCAAACAAAAAAACAAGCAAACAAACTTTATCTCTTTATAATATTTAGTATAGAGTATAGATAAACCATCCATGTAACATTACAAATACCATTTGTAACTATTAATCTGTGTCGTTAAAAAAGCTTTAACTAAGTATAGGAATATACCTATCTGAGCGAATTTCTAACTTTGTTAACGGAGTTGTAATGCCGCCTAAAGGCCTTTTACTTCTGTTGATGTGCATAAACAGAAGATCTACTTATTGAAAAATCCTGCCCCACTAAAAATAAAACTTAAATGTGGAATAATGCCAGTCACAAAGGATCAAGTAACACAATGAAAAAGTTGCAAAAACAGTTCATTTCACGTAGCAGACAACAACACATGCTAATCCGATCACAGTACGGTTTGGTTGGTCAAAGCCCCGTTATTCTGACCCAAATCCAATGTTTCCATAGGTATTTTCCGCGATAAGGAAATGAAAATATTTTCATTTCACTATGAATGGTGAATATAAACACTGGTGCGTTCAACTTGGCAGTCGCCCCGTTCTGCACAAGCGCACAACCAACAGGAATATAAATTAGACGTCAGCTTTTGAGCTAACCATTAAAATAAAAATATCTTGAAGATATAAGTATATTTTAATGCATCTTTAAATCATCACTATATAATCCATTCAAACATTAACATAGCATAGGATAAAGTTGTTTGATATTCGTGGAAAGTGCATTAATATTTCCTGAACTAAAGAAATTATTCTAAGTATGCTATTTACGTTAAGTATTATGAAACTGAAACGCAATTAGAACTGCGAGACTCACAGAGCATTTGTTTTTATACAGAGTGTAAATCCATGACTTTTAAAACATGAACTTCAATCATTCTTTCTACGCTTCATTGCTCCATGCCAGAGGCCGTAGCCAAGTTACTTTATCTACAATTTTTAACGCATAGATACCTAACAGAGAAAATGTATGGGTATAATTCAATATCGAAAGTCAAAGTGTCAGAACAAAATATTGGCGATGATAGAATTCATTTATTATTTATTAGGACATTATTCATTTATTAGGACAATGAAACTTAAACGTTTCAATTGACAAAACATATCACCATGTAGGTACCTATAAGTTTATTACCCAATTTTCATCATGAGTTTTGCCTTTTTTCAAATAGATGCCAGAGACACAACAGCCGGTTACTAAACTCATATCATCTCCAAAATCGGCTAATCAATGGTCAAATCACGTGACAAGTGACAAATTATAAAAAAGTTATTTGCATTTGAAAAACTGGCTGTCAAAATAGCTTTCTGTCATACAAGCCCTAGATTTTCAAGTTCATATCTCATTACAGATGATACATGTTGGCCCCAGCGTCAGTAAACTAACTGGCACTGATAATAAACTGTTACATCGCCGTTACTTGCATTACTATCATAACATTTGCTTATATTTACCATGTGTTTACTGTTTACTTAGATAAGGTACAGTTTGGTATAACGTGAATAAAGAGATGACCCAGCTCTACATATTATAAGTACATTAGATAAATTCTATACGAGCTGATCAAAAATTGTAGAATTATATATTTAGGTACTTACCTACATATTTCGTAATTATGTAAATGTGTGGTTCTTTAGTTTAAATAAATAAATGTTCTAATAATATTCAAAAAAAACTTATAAATACGTTACCAAAAATTGGGGATTTTTTCTTAAAACACTCTGGTATTCATAATAATTAATATTTATATCTGAAATTCAAGGATGCAGTTCCTATGCGATCCTTGATTTCCTGTTTGTGATCCGTGCCCTAAATAAAATGTAGGTCTTGTTTGGAGTGGGGTGTGATGATTGACCTTCCGTACAAGGCTATATTTTTATTTCCCCCCAAAGTAATCAAGTGGACCCCAAGGGCCTATCTGGTACTTAAAAAAATGCTTAAGAATGTTTTCTCTTGTTTATAAATTAAAAGATAAAGGACCTTTTAGCCGTTAAGTGACTCTTAAAATATATTGTCCAGCAAATGTGGTTTTATTGCGTTACAAATTAATTTAGTGGATGGTTGTTTTATTTGCGCGAATATCTTCGGGTGCCCTCGCCGTTATTAAACCATTGTCATTCATTGTTTGTAACTCGATCGATTTATTTAAAAAAAATTCATAGAGATATTCTTGTAGTTATTTGGACATTACAGTTAGTAATTTCTAGATTCTTTACAGATGTATTTGAAAAATGTGTAACTCAAATAAATGTTTGATACATTCCCAAATTTTGTAGAAGCAAACATTCCTTACGCGACAGGTTGCAAGCCCATCGACGCTGCTATTAAGATAGCTGGTTTCCGCATAAATTATTAGTAGTAACTATATGTGTACCTATGTGTTCGTTTATTTCAAGCGATATGTTCATTCAGAATCAGATGTCTCACTAAACTTCAATTCCTAGATGAAGAAAAACAAACAGGTAAAAGCTCCCCCAGCTGCAACAAATCAAGCGCTAAAGGGTTAGTCACCGCCGGCGGAGGCGACAACATGTCATGCGAAATGCTAATATGAATAAATCAGTGCAGGATTCGCCGGATGTCGGGAGATGTTCGATTATATGCATATTAGTTCGAATGCAGTCAATTTTCTTTCCGATGCGTCGCAGTACGGAAACGGTCCGTCTCGTTTGGACGAGGTTCGCTGGTCGCTGCCGAGACGAGCGACGCATCAGGCGAGAAGCAAGCCAAGCCATTCGATGCGAGACCGCCGCGCGCACAACACGTCTGCGTTCGCTCTCGACAGCGAAACTTTACACGCTCCGCCACAGTACGCCAAACGTGAATGAAGTGCTTATTTTAACTTATACTCCAGCGAATACCGCGAACGCTTTCTTCAGACTGTTTTGGTTTTTGTGTTGTTTATTTTGTTTTTTTGTGACTTCACATTGGAGGTGATCGGTATATTTTCTATACTGTCTGTTTACAGTAAGTACATTTCAATTTATTTATGTACCGTCCAGCTGATGATTTATGCAGCGAAGAGATCGCGGCGTGAACTGCATTTTGTCGGACGAAGGTCGTCAGAGTGCAATCGAAACAGTTTCTATGTCAGTTCGAGTATTGGGTCAAAGTAGTTCACTTATCGGTCCTTTGTTTACCTGCATTCATTATTGACTGTCGTTAGTTGATTTTTCTAATTATCATTTGCACTAGAACACGTAATCAATTGGCAATTAGAATGACCAATAAGTTAACTATTTAATTATTTTTATTTAATAATTATCTAGGCACCTGTACCTTCTTATAAGTTAACACAAAATATTCAAACAGCAGAAACGATCAAAGGTTCTGCGTAAATATAATAACAAAACAGTTAAAGATACATAAGTACCAACTAATTAACTTTTGAACTGTTTTGAAATGTTTTTGAATAGATTCAACCATTAAAATCAAATTATTTTACCTGTTAATGGATATAGACTTGATTCTATTACTTAAGTACACAAAACTTTATTAAACCACTCTAAAATATTATGAAATAAAACTTTAAATGTAATTTCCGAATTCATGAATAGAAATGTAAAATCATTGAACTAAAGCGCGCGTTTAAATCTTTTACAAGGAAAACCAACAACCCTAGAAACTTTCTTTTCAATATGTTAAATACTAGATAATAAATTAATTGAATATTATACCTACTATGGAAAAATAAGCTGCTTCATACATTAAGAATTAATTACTGATATGTGCCAATAGAATTATTATTATGCCTACATATTTGATAAATTATTTCCACTGAATTGCTTTGTAAACATACTGGTTGGACTTCAATTAATCAAAACAAATATTGATCAATTGCCATATTGTATCTGATATGATAAAACACAGAAACAATCCTAGTAGAATTCCTGCGACATCACCTCATTTTTTTTTATCCTTTAATTACTTATTAGCTAGTAGTTTTTTTCTTTTCAGTCAGTTTCGTATTTCTCTTTAAAACACCATCAGTTTCTGAACATTCGCGTCTTTGATCATTTGAACCGTCAGTCACACAAGCGACTGATTATGTATTTATCTTAGTTTGCCATATTAACCTGAATAGTCAGTTTTATTTGCTACTTTTCTTGTATTTAGTTTAATGACTTTCTGTTATCAGTTAATTCAGTGATTGATAAATCTCTCAAAGGCCAAGTGTTTAATGCTATCTTTTGATATTTACCTTTAAATTTATGTCTTTCTGACCATAATCTTGAGTGTAAAGTACCATCTCATTCTTTACTTAAAATTTAATCTTGTTGAAATTTCAAACTCTCTTAAATCTTAACTTGAGACAATGAGTAAATTTAGGTCATTATTGTTTTTATCAATGCATTGTATTTTTACTGACGCGTGGAAAATCCCGTGTATGCGTGTATTGTGTAATTTTACTACGTACCTACAATCATTTTGACGTAAATAAATACTTTTGCGGTATCTATTTATCTGGCAGGTCATGCCTCATTATACTAATAATACAGTGATAGAAATTTACCCCGTTTCATAAGATTTATCAATTTAAAATAAGTATTAAGAATGTATTTTTACCTTAGCTTGATGTTTAAACTGAAAAAAATGAATAACGGCCTTTTATTTTTACTAATGCTTTTAGGGTAAAAGAAGGTCTGGAAGATAGAAAATAGTGCAACTTTATTCGTTCGATTTTTTTGGTATGTTTGGCTACCTACACATGGTTTATAATCATCCTTTTATCTTTGACTCAACTGATTGCATCATATCTTGTACTTTTGTAAAAATGAAGTTGTTCCGTTTTGTAAATTTAATCAGACATTACTGTCACGTTGTCAATGTACAAAGTTGTCACTTGCTCCCGTTATACACAATGTTAAACGTTACAACTATTAGATAATGTCACTAGAACATAGCGTAGTAAAGATGAATCACTAAAACGAGTGATGAATAAAAGTACATTTGTTTGTTTTATACTTTACCTATTTTATTCTTATCTTCACAATATAGTAAGATTGTTCAATATGGTACCTAAATACCACCATACAAAATATGGAAACAAATCCATATTTTATATAATTATCAGTTATCGGTCAAACACCAAAAAAATTATAGTAAAATTGACCTGCAATAAAATAAACCTAATAAGTACAAATACATACAGAAACAACATTAAAAATACTGCAACACATTAGGCTATTTTTACATTTTTATAATTAGAAATTGCCTACTCTGCATACAAATTAATGTACATTTCTGTGGTTAATACTGAGATTTCGTGAAAATCGTGTCCTGGGTATAATAATAATGCCACCCGCCTCATGCAAAGGTTAAAATTAATGCTCATATTAAAATATGCAAGTGTAACTGCGCGCTGCGTAAAAACAATTCACAGTATCAAACAAAAGAGCCATTATATACGCGAATGAGTGCAAAGTAGAAAACACAAGATTGTAAAATCACCATCCATAATAAAGAGATAAAGTTGTACGGTTGAATCAAGCCCTTTATTCACAAAAATATTAATTAAGCAAAACTTTTTTAAAGAATTTATTTAAATGAAGTGACATTAACAGATTTAGCTATTATAGCTGAATGCCACTGAAATTTCATTACAATAAGAGGATGCTCTGATGACGGCCTAAAGTTTCGGGCTATTGGGATATTGAAACAGATTTTCATCATAACCGTACGAAAATTTGCCAAACGATGGTGTATAGACAAATAAAATAATTGAACTTGAACTTGAATTGCAAAAAGGTTTTAGATAATTTTCCGTGGCAATAAAGCCGTGATGTTGTTTAGTTTATATTTTTTTATGACATAAATGATTTTTGTCGTATTAATTATCTGGCAAGATAAAAACAAACAAAGATTAATTTAAAACAGTATCATAAATAAAATCAGGATAACATTAACAGGCGCGCGATTTGACGAGAACAGAAAATGTAGCAAAACAATATTTTTTTCTGCTCTTATAAAGATCACGTCTCCGTACAAGGTATGAGTGAGCACAAAGTGTCAGGAACCAGTTCTTACAAGTGATTGCTCTTTCATTATGTGTCACTTTAAAGCTTTTAATGACATCTCCTTTTCTATCATAAAAACTTGATACACTTGACAGCTTCTGTAGAAATCGAATAAATAAAGTGTTATTTTTGAAACGGTAATGTTTGTAAAAAACAATTTAAACCTATTCGGTCGCCAGTCTGATGTCGTAGCTCGCAACAGACGGGATAATAGTAAAGTTTGTATTCACAAGTATAGGACTACTTTAATGCGCAAGAGTGTCTTCGGCATGGCTCCTATGCTTTTTAATAAACTTCCACCATGTCTCAGAGACATGCCTAGCTCCATATTACAAAGAAAATTAAAGAATTTACTTATTAATAAATGCTATTATGGAATTGACGAATTTGTAAATGACAAAAATTTTATAATTACCTAGACTTTTTTTTTTAATTATTAATACCTATTATTTATTTTTGTTTTTAAAATACTCGAATTTAAATTCATTTTATAATTATTATTATTATTTTTATTTCATTTGACATTATTGTAAATTAATATATTGCATGCTTAATTAGGCAGAATACATTGTACCTACACATAATGATAAGTAACATCCCTAAACACATGTATTTCTCGCAATAAAGATACTTTGACTTTGACTTTGACTTCATATAGTAAACAAAAGCTTGTTTTTTTAATCACGAGTTAAAAAAACGTAGCCTTTATAGTACATTTTAAACTTTCGCGATCAGTAATACGTGGTAATACATAATTAAATTATTTCAAACGGGACTTTATCGCGTAATTACCTTATTTTATTTGTTTCCCGACGTTTCGAAAGAGTTACAGCTTTTGTGGTCACGGACAGACTGGAAACGTCGGGTAACAAATTAAATAAGATAATTACGCGATAAAATTCCGTTTAAAATCATTTGATACGTAGCCAATATGTCGCCATTGTTGGATTTGCATTTATTACCAGTTACCAGAGTTGGCCACTTGCTCATACGAGCGAACGAACGAACCCACCTTATGAAATATTATTTAACAATCTCAATTTTGAATGCAAGCTTTTCAAGGTAATATAAAATAATGGAATGAGCAAGTAGGTTCTTAGTTATGTCGAGAAAACTAAATTTAACCGGATTACGACTGCATTAAGCTTAAGCTTTGCTTCTAAATATCTCAAACAATCTAAACAATTTGAGGTCTAGTTACCTCCCTAGACATTAAATGAGATTAGGTAGTCAGAGACAAGACTACCTCCTACGACTTACTATTACTATTTTGTACTCGTATTTAAACAATAGCACGCGCACACCCATTCCAACGTTAAATAATTAACAATTCCTAGATCATGCATCTGTCAACATATCTTGACTGTTTGTAAACTTTCTGTGTGGTTCAATTCTCATACAATGAAACAAACGTGTCTCCATCTTATCGTGGATTGGATTACAGAAACCGGCCAGGTATAAGAGAATGTGAACATTGTTCACGGACTACCTACTTTACCTCTTACTTACATGAAGTACTAGGTTTATAATTTGTGTTATGTTGCTAGGAATTACAAATATGATGAAGTGCATACCTATTACTTTATTTAAACCATGCTAATACCATTTAGGTACTTACGTAAATACGGATAGACGAAATCACGTGGGTACTTGCACTAAACTATAGGATTCTGCGAATATTTATATGCTTAGCTTCGTTTAATTTTGGTGAAACTTGTACAGGTACCAAGATGACTATCATGATATTAGAGAAAGAATTACAAACTTAATAAAAATGGTAATAATGACACAATTATAACAATAATTACTTATATGTGTTTTGGATTATAGCGGTTTCGAGTATGTAACGTTTGGTATTATAACAGATTAAATTTTAACCAAATCAGATTTTACTGTTTTATACATAAAGTTGCTTAAAAGCGGCAACAAGTAACTATAACTACCTATGTCAACCAATATACCAAAGCCAAGAAAAGTAAGCCTATCAAGGCCAAATCTCTGACATTGGTAGGTACCGCCCGAGGCGTTCCGAACCAGTAGCGAAATCACCGCACCTGTCCAACGAAAACAAATTGATGAATGATCATCAAGCAATTACACAGAGAAACTTACTACTAATAAGGACATGAAATTAGAAAAGATTATCTGGTTTGAAGTAAAATAAAAACTCAAATCGTTTCTTTACATCGTCTTTGATGTCGTTGTTTATACTTTGGTCAATCATTACTACCAGTTAAGAGCGTGTAAGCTATCTTGACCAACTCAAACATTAGATCGTGCTACGCAGAGTTGTCATTTTTGACGCACACTTCAATAATACTATAATTTTTGTAAAAGTGTGCGTGAGCTCGTGTCTAGAACGAATGGTATGAATGGTTTTGATACTTTATCTTATAAGTAATATATAATATGTAAGATCTGTGCTTAGAGAATTTAGCCAACGATCCGTGTTAGCCAAGTGGTTTAGTACTTATCTCTATTTTTGATCAGGTATCAATAAGACCCTCGAGATCCTGCCGAAACATTAATGTTTCTTTTAATTTCTTTCTTGCGACTCTGTTAAGCATGTAATGTAAACATCTGCACAATGACATGTGAACGAACATAAGTAATAAATATGTATTTGGAGTCCAAATACTCCAAATTTTGGACATACCTAAGTAGGGTAGTTTTGACTACCCCTTAGACATTTGTTAAAAGTTTTGATAAAATTTAGCCATACAGTCGCTCATATTAAATTTCGTTTTGTTATATTTTGATTTTTTTGTATTTTTACACTTATACGTTTAGGTTGTTTGTTTCATCATCTTTCTTCTGCTCTTATCCCATACTAGGTGGGGTGGGCCCAACATGCTTAATCTTCCATTCATCTCTATCATTCGTAGTTGGCGAAGTTCACTCCTCTCACATTCATATCCTCTTTCACACAATCTATCCAGTTTTCCCTCGGCCTTCTTCTACTTGTATATCCATTATTGTCCATCCACATTTCACACTCATACTCATAACTTTCTTAGTGATATGACTTTCATCCGTCCTGAGGTCACGTAGACCATGCCATACTAAGCTATAGGCTAAAATTAGTAGTTAGTAGTTTAGGCATGCAAAATGGTCCTATCTCAGCATAATGCGGAAGCGTTCGTGGCGAAGCTTGCTAAGGCGTTCTTGATAGATCGTCGAAGTTAAGCAACGCTCTGCGCGGTCATTTCTTGGATGGGTGACCGCAAGTGGCAATATTATCTGAGCGCTTCCGTGCTTCGGAGGGCACGTTAAATTGTCGGTCCCGACTTTTAAAAAAGTCGTTAAGCCATGACGGAGGCCTTTAGGCGGCCTAAAAACTCCGTCACCAGAGTTGGCCACTTGCTCATACGAAGGAAGGGAAGCATAATGCGGTTTATTGCGGGGGCAATACGCCGCGCTGGTGTTCTGATAGAACCGTTTTTGGAAATGCGGACATTGAAATCTTAGTTACAATCCTAAAGTCCAACAACAAACACTTAAATAAAAGGCAACCTACCAACATAATAAAGAGAAAAAAAAAGAAAATATTATTCTATGCAATCCAAAATAAGTAATCAATAAAAACAATAATTTGAAGTGTTTAGTTTATATTAAAGAAGAATAAAAAAATAATTATGGAACAATTATAGTTTTTTTTCTTACAAACTAAAAATTGACTATTATATTCAGTCTCAAATTACAAAATACTTCAAAAAAAATTATAGACATTTGTTGCAAACATCTTTTTTGTTCACCACACACAGACTTTTTGCATTTTGTACACGTCATCATAGACATTCTTTAATTTTTGGTGGTACATAGCCTACAGTAACGGCGAACTTTGGCAGGAGGTTACTCTTCAGCTTCTTAAGAAGCTTCTTCAATAGCCCGTGGCAGGATGTTCTCAATATTTTCTCTCAAACACTTTGATAAAGTAGGGATTTCCAATTTAGATCTCATCCATGGTGTACACAGTTAAATACTTCGTTTTTCCATATTATATTCTCTTCGGTTTAAGGGTTTTCTTGCTTAGATAAAACATTGTGTGTGTAAATAACACGTAGAGTACTTTCAAGTGTTGAGGTGTCGTCAGGAGGTGTTGAGGGGTCATCAAGAGATGTTGAGGCGTCATCCAGAGGTGTTGAGGTGTCGTCAGGAGGTGTTGAGGTGTTCAAGCTTTCATCAATGGCATCTTTTATGTACCTGTTTGTCGTCAGTATCACATTGAACAAGTATCGTCTTCACTTACGTGATCCTCCATTTCGCTGTCACTGCTATCATCTGGACCTTTCATCTTCTTGACTCAAAAAGGAATATATTTCTCTTTCGTCCATAATTTCTTCTGCTTCCTATGAAGTAAAGATGTTTTCAAAACAATAAAATTTACTTATAACAATAACCTAATTGTATACCTACATACTTTGTTTATGTGTAAATAAAGAAAAAGTAACAGAAACGTAATCACACACAAATACATAAAAGTTTCACAGAAGATAAACATGCGCCTCTCGAGCGCAACGTATGGTCATAGCAACCAAACTACGGTAGTAGACGACTGAGTTGGCTTGAAAGCACACGCGTGTACACGCGTTGGATGAAAAAAAACAGCGCTATATCTATTTCGCAGGCGCCTCTGGGGCGCACGTTATCTTTCTAGGGTCATACACATTTCAGTAGCATACACTCTCCTATCATCAGTCTACTTTATTGCCCAACATTCTGATCCATAGAACGCGACAGGTTATGGTCTTATAAATTTTCCCTTTAGATTTAAGGGGCATTCGGGGGTCACACGTCCCTGAGATCTGTCGCCACTTTACCTATCCCGCATTCAAAAGTTTTGAAATTTCATATAATATGTATGGAGAAAAAAAAGTCAAAATTAAGTAAAAAATAGAACCTCAATTCACTAACTTTATTATGCCCTACATGAATCTGAAAACTAAATTTTTCCAAGTCTTATAGTTTCTGAGATACAGTGGTGGGCAAAACGAGGGGGCAGATAGGGGCAAAACTAAAAACTTTTTTTTACTAATGCAAGCCTCCTCAATATAAATCCGTTTGAAAATATTACAAATTCTTTCAAATTTTTTATTTTGCCCTTAAAAAGTTTCGAAATTTAATACAAAATGTATGGAGAAAAAAAAAAGTCAAAATTAAAAAAAAAAAAGTACCACGTTTTATCAACTTTGTAATGCCTTACCTGAATCTGAAAACTAAAATTTTCCAAGTCTCCTAGTTTCCGAGATACGCGTGGCAACAAAATGAGGGAGGCGAATGGGGGCAAATCTGAAAACTTTTTTTTTCATCCCAAAATCTCCTCTATACAAATCCGTTTAAAGCAATCAAAAATGTTACGTAGTTTCCGAGATCCATCAATGGGGCAATAAAAGGGGCAAAACAGGGGCAAAACACAAATATGATTTTTACTCCCCAGGACCTACTCTATACAAATCTGTAAAAAAATATTTGCAGGTCTTGTAGTTTTTGAGATACACCAGGGGTGGGCAAAAAGGGGGCAAAAAATGGGTAAAGTCGGATTTTTCCTTAACTCGCCAAACTACCCTCTATACGAATCTGTTAAAAAAATATTTGCAGGTCTTGTAGTTTTTGAGATACACCAGGGGTGGGCAAAAAGGGGGCAAAAAATGGGTAAAGTCGGATTTTTCCATAACTCGCCAAACTACCCTCTATACGAATCTGTTAAAAAAATAAACCTTCCCATCCACCATCATAGAAAACAATTTATTACGCCAATGAGTGAGTGAGTGAGTGAGTGGTAATGCAGCATTGCAGTACGTCCCGGCTTCACTAATGAAACTACCGGAATAAAATATAGCCTACTAACTACGCCCCGCGGTTTCACCCGCGTAAGTCCCGTTCCCGCGGGAATATCGGGATAAAAATGTCCCTGTCACTCTCCATCCCTTCAACTATCACCACACAAAAAATCACGTCAATTCGTCGCCCCGTTTTGCCGTGAAAGACGGACAAACAAACAGACACACAGCAGACACACACACTTTCCCTTTTATTATATTAGTAGGGATAACCATCCCGTCCATTCTACACATCGGTGAAAGAATTTTTCAAATCGGATGACTAGTTAGTCGGAGATTACCTCCGTCAAACAAAAAAACAAACAAACAAATTTTACCTCTTTATAATATATATATATGGTACAAGTATCAATACTAGTGTATCGCGCTTTGAGTTTTCTACGCTATCGATTTTGTTTGACAAGGCGGCGGAAAAAAGTGATACGTCCTCTCGCTGGGAGGACCCGGGATCGACTAACCGGAAGACGATCGCGCGGCCGGATATATAGTGATTTTAAAATAATCCTGTAAATTACTGGGTGCTCGAAATTGATTGAAAAAAAAACTGTACGTTTAGAAATACCTATATTTTCATCAAATGAATAAAACTCTTGTGTTTTTCTTCAAATACTAGTAAAAAATATGTGTTAAAGTGAAACGATTTTGTACTTTTTAAATATTGTTTTCATTACCTTTAGAGGCTATTTTTTTATTGTTTTGAGCTGTAGTGTATTATGAGAATATATTTTCAGGTCCACAAACGCTTAAAATAAAACATTTTCTCACATTACAATACTGATATCCCTTCTGAAAGACAGCTCTGACGCTCATTTTCGTAAAACGCTATGACGGGATTGACTTCTCCTTCAAAAACTATAATCAAATATTATGTTTTCTCTCTGCAGTGTATTATAATAAAGATTAATCTTTCTAAAACCGTAAAATTCTTTAAATAATCTGATCACATTATTGAGTTAGGGCTCTCGAAATACTGCTCAAATAAGCTAATGACGACTACACGTTCTTAAACCTTATAGTTAAACAATTTAAATGTATGATTTTGAGAGTTTAAATAGTGGTTCACTGAATGCCTATAAAAATCAAAGGTCATGGCTAAGTAAACTAAATGATGTACGGAAACGTCATAAAGATGAAGAATACTTGTTTATACAGCTTTCAAACATTTTAATTGGTTCCAACCATGTGTTTAATTAGACTGAAAAAACGTTACGTGTATGATGCCGTAATTACTCCCAATAACATATAAAAAGGCCGTAAAGTGATATAACATCAAAGCATCGTCAAGTTGCCGGGTGCATATTAAAATCACTTGAAAATATACTCCTTTAATTAATTCAGTGCACATGAGGTCCACAACGCCAGTAAAGTGTCGTTAATTGAGATCCGCATTGCATCGAGCCGAGTTAATTTACGTCTGTGAAACTAGTTGTTTTCTGTGATTTGGATTGCGTTTTTCCGCGAGCATGTGAACGGTGCCCATAGAGGGAACATTTTCCCGCGCGCAGTTGAGCAGGTCGCCGCGGCACTCCCACGGCTCACCTTCCGTCTCCTCCGGACAATAGATAACTTACTGATCCGTTTTTGCTCAAACTCTCTTGTTTATATATTAATGATCGTGCAGAGTTCCTGGAAGAGAAACGTGTCTTTTTCTAAACTTTTCTAGAATCGGTACAGCTTCCGCGTAGCGATCGGTTCTGAATATTTTTACAGCGATTCAAATCCTTTTGTGCAGGCGCCGACCTGAATCTAAATTGTATTTGGAGCGTAGGTTATAGTTATGGCGTATTCAAGTGCAAAGATAAATTGATGAATCATTGGGAAATCTTTTCAATTAGCCGCGTACCTACCTACTCGCACTCATAAACCCATTTTATTTTCTTGTCGAACTCGGCGCAGACGCAGACTCACAAAAGTTTGTTATTTCAATCAAAATTAGACCGTCTAATCCTTCACGAATGACAACATCTGGATCCACTAAAGGTGACAACAGACTCAGCTAAGTAGGTATAAGTAGTACCATCTTCTTTTTAAAACAGATGAAGGCACTTGACTTTTTGGGTATTTTGGCATTACTTCCAACCGTATGCATTAAAAAGCAAACCAAGTATTGAACATCTGTCGGTTGCGGAGATAAATTACCTACGTTCAATGCACGCTTTGATTTTAATTATAGAGTTATCGCAATGCTATATCTTGAGCATTTGCGGTGGCTTACCGTGAAGACGGGGTTTCGACCTTACGAACAAAGATTACCGTTGCTCGTTTTTTTAATTCTGCGAAGTGGTAACGGTGTCGTGTCCATTTGTTTTGCTTCGCGTTTGGTTTAGTGCAGGCACGAGGAGCTTGCTGCGTTCACTGAAGTCATCGAGTATGCACACGCGTCCTTATTATATCACTCGTTACTTTGTCTGATGCAAACGTTAAACGGTATGCATTTAAATATTCTGCTATTTAATTTCAAAATACATTACACAATTACTGAGCAATGCTGGATGTTACCTTTCCACTGTTTTCGCTTGACCTCCTAAACGTTCATAGTTAATGGTCAGATTAATTGAGTCTTTCTAGAGCTCGTTCATTTCACTGGGTATTTGAGAGGTGACCAAGTTTGCGAATAATGCAAGGCCGTGGGAAGGAATCTCGCAATGCGTGAGGAATCCGCCGACAAGTGAAATGTGACCTGGGTACCGACACGTGCTCCTAGCCACTTATACGCATTCTAATAACTCTATTACCGATCGACTATTTGCTTTAGCTATTCCAGTGGTAATGTACATTAATTAGGTATAATTTATAAGGAGGTACGAGTAGGTACATGTTATTGCTATTTTTTCAGATATAACAGGATATTAGGTGCATTTAGTTAAGACACATGGTAAATAAAATAAAGCCAATCATCTCATTATGTAACAAATGAACTGCGTGATTTGTAAAGGCCATATTTATGATTAATTTCAAATGGATAATGGAGATCGCATCGTCCGTCAAGTTCATTATTTAATTATCGTCGAAGGTTATCAGTTAATTATTCATTTAACTTTATACCAAAGTACACTGTGTAGTGTGTATGCTATCAAACGTGACAGCAAGTAAATATCTACTAAAAGGCAAAAGGAGATTTAATAAGTTCGTACTTTATTGAAAAAAAGATAACATCTTTAAAGTTAAGCTTTTTTGAAATACATTGTATGCAAAAGCTCAAGTTTCATAAAACAAAGAATTTGAAGACTATTTCTTTAAAGCTAAGGCAAGATTAATGTTCGGCACCTATCACCGAATGAAACATAAACTCCGCAAACAGGACCCGAATGGCACGCCGCGCGCGCCCGACGGCAACCAATGAAAGTGACAACCTAGTACTACGAAAGTGACTCGCCTGATTTATTCACACTTGTTGGAAATAGACACGAGCACTTCTAACTGGTGTCCACTTTACATCTGTGGCCGGGTCCACCTCGCTATTTATATCGCTTCAGGCGAAGATCTAACTCCTTCTACGGCACACTAGAATGTGCTCTGCAATTATACACATATACGGCGCATTGAGACATATTGTTCGATTTCTTTGTCCGCAATTGATCGTTGGCCGCCTCTTATTTTTTTCCCATAATATCCTCATGGGTGTAACACAAGTCAGTTTTAAGTACCTACAAACGAGGTCGTCGAACCTTTTAAAAGCTCTTTGTTGAGTAAACAAACAATGCCACCAGATTTGTAGGCTTAAGTGTATTTGCGGTCAGAGTTTACTGTAACATTTTTTATTTTGCTTTTATGTGCATCTGGGAGATAAAACTATAGAGTCCCGGGACTCCATCTAATAAACGGAAATCGAATTTCACGGCTATGACCTAACAGGAGTCAACTCAATAAGCCGTGCCGGGTCAGACGCAAAACAAAGTAAATGGAGCAGAGCAGCTGGTAATGCCTACTGCCGATGATTGAGTCCCAGAAGCGTGTGAGTGTTCAATTGAGTGTGTGCCTAACACAATCGGATGTCGCTCCCGATGTGATGGAAGGGACCGGATCGATTCAAAAGAAATTACAGAAACGAACAAAGCTGACTCCATATTCCACAAATCTGATTATGCAAGGAACCATAATGAACGTGCAATAAAGAAAAGAATGTTGATTGCGACGATTTTTCTAACTTGATTACACAAGTACGCGATACAAGTGAATCGAGCGAGTGGGGTCTCAATTATCAAAACTACCGAAAGAGAAATGGAATGCTCCATGTATTGAGTTAATTTCGATTTCCTTTTATAGAAAGTAAGTCTGTTCTGATCGGTAGATCTGCAGGCAGGTTGTTGCGCCAAAAGGCACCCGGGAGCCTGTTTTGGTATCTTATGCGCCTAGATAACCTCTCTTAGTAATCGTTGAGAAAATATTTCAGAACATCATTATTTTCTGTCTTTTCTATAGGAACATAAAATGGTTCTTTATCCCAAAATTAAAAAGAACGTACCTACTCATACGGTTATTTCGTCATTTTGGTGTTTAGATCTATAATAGTATGTATTTACAAAAAAAAAGTATCTATAAATTATACTGGTTACCATAACACAAGCATTAAATTGGGACTAGATGACGCTGTGTGAAATGTCCAAGAACATTTATTTATTTATTCGTTCGTTAGTAAAAAGAATGAATAACAATCATTAAGTATTCGAATCGTATTCAAAACAAATGTTCTTCTCTAGTCCTACACTCTGCTGGCTGGTGGTTACTGCGCTTGATTTAAATTTACGCGGAAATAGGTATTATATTTCTGAGACATTAAAGCAGCCGTAAATATTAATTTTAATATTAACGATGTCGTTCTGCGTTGGGCGATCACAAGTACCTATTAATTAGATCCCATTCTGGTCGGTTTAATGAGTACACGGAACCATTTTAATCCCTGTAATAATGCAGTTTCCCTGATCCATCCATATATTATTTAGATTAAGATCTCCGGTGACTAAATTGGTTTTAAGCAGACATAATTTCATAATAAAACAAAGAACAAAGATAGTTATGATCAAACCCCGGTTAAAACTGATCTAAGAAGAGCTTAGTCCAAAATTATCTTGTTCTGTAATAGGTACAGTCGGGTTAGCGTTCTTATGAGTTACGTAACCAATTCTTATTGTTCATTTATAAGAAGAAAGAGAGAAAGAAAGAAAGTAACTTGTGTTCTACGGGGCTGAGTTCAGGTGAGCCTGATCTAAGATAAAATTTACCCATTTTTTATAGTTTGCAATAAAAGTATCTAACAGAAAAAAGTATGTATAGTGTACTCAAATAACTTATGAGAATGTAGGTATCTTAACATAAAAATATTATGACGATATTGACATGACTACAAAAAGTCACAAACTAAAAAGCTTTCACCTAGCAGTTTTACATCTTGTTTTTATACCTTTCAATAAAACGAAGGATAAAACTCAAACTTCCCATGTACGCAAAGTTATCAAAAATTCATTGATGTGTGCAGGTTTACTCTTCTCTTCGGTCACCCTTATATACACATGTATCTGTTTAGATTTCTGTATACGTGTTACCTAAGGGTGTTTTCCGTTACCCATTTTCATAATTAATTAAGCTCTCTGGTAACTAATATTTAGTCTGCAGTTCTACTCCAATTAGTGGCCAAAGCTTTAGACATAATTAAAAACCTTTTCCTTTTTGACTATAAACACATAGATACTTATTAGTATTTGCAAAATGAAATTTAACCTAACAACACTGCACTTATGTTGTCGTATTCTTTACGTTTTTACTTTCAGTACTTTTCTAATTCAAAAGTAGGTACCTCTATACGTTAACACTTCCAAAAGTGGTAACGTATAGAGGTACGAGTACATACTACTACTACATACCCCGACTGACTTAAGGTTGCCAAAGTTTCAGCCACAATTACCCTCAGAAAATTGCATAGATACAAAGCCAACAAACTTATAGATGCGTTTACTATTCAACATGTTTGTCCCCGATTCCTCATAAACGCATCAGTTTTCGAACTTTGCGACTGCAACCATAACTTTGTCCAAGGTGTGCATACTCCCTTGGGGAAAATAGCTCAGGTTCCCCTTACCCCAAGAGTGTCCCCTCAGAGGTAATGGCCAAGCGAGACAAGCTGAACGCATCTGAGACTGAGTTTAACGTAAAGAAAATGTTTGCTAACAAACACTTTTAAAATAATCTCAGATAAATCTATTAAAAAACTAGTAGTGCTCTAAATTTAATCATATAAAATGTTTTTGACTGGTAAACCTCATAACTATAGGCCTACTTTTTATAAGGGACATCTCCCGCCCGAGGCTTGCAAGGTATCTACTTAATAAAATTTTAAATACTTAGTAGGTACAATAATGTATTCGGCTGTCAGACGGATTAGAGAAGTACATACACACAAATTTTGAAATTAATTAGTTCGAGCTAGAGCAGCCATTAGGTCGTCCGGACATACATACCTACATAGACATCAACAGGATTATGAATTATGACATAAACGCCACAAAGAATAGAAAACACTTGGTCGGGCAATTACACGATAGTTCAATCGAATTGCAAATATCCGGTGGGCAATGTGCGGTCAATGCCATAGATTAGCAATGTGTAGTAAACACGGCGTCTGGTTACATTCTTTGATCCTAAACATACTGAAATTCACACACTTTATCTGTAATTTCCGTCAAATTCTGTTAATCCATTTAAAATTATCCGAAGGTTTTTTAACTTCTTTAACTTTGAAGCATACACGAATTCCTCTATTTTAATGTCTTGTTTAGCAGTTCAGCAAATAAACATTCACTTTGTTCAAGAATATTATCACGGAATACTCTGTAACAGTTGTGGCAAATTAGTTCACAAATTTAATTTAAGTTTTAAAACATTATTATTTTGTCGGTTTTTATCTTAAAATGTAGATCTTACTTTATATTATTGCTCCAAGGTATAGAATGAACTCAGTTAGGTATTTTTTTATAGAAAACGCTTTTATTGCGTACTGCATTGTTTAAAAACGGAATAACAAGACCACACCATCAGTGTATACCAAAACAAAAGTTTCAATTTCAATTTCAATGAAGCCAAATTTCATAGAACCGGACCACGCCAATACCTGGCCTAATTAATAAACTGACCCAATTTTGGGATATAGGTCGGCATGCAACTGGCCATTGTAACAAAATACTGCATGCTTCAAGGTCTTGAATGGAGTAATGCTATTCATAGTGGATTCATGCTTGCGGGCATTCAAATTGCACACAGCAAGGTTTCACATACAACACGGGAAACATTGAACCCGACCATGTTACTTAAATATGTTTATTATATCATCAAAATTGTCTTAACGCATATGTTGCCGAAATTAGTGAGCTTTGCATCCACATTTCGAATATCTTAACTAATTTTTATTAGGTTGGTTAATTCAATTGTGACTTTTATAATGCATTAATAACATGTTATATCTCAATTATATTTAAAAGCTTTTACGAGTGATAGAGTTCGAAAATGTTTCGTAAGGAATGGTTGTATACATTTTGGTTCCAATTAGTTTAACTATTGATACAGAGAGATTTACTATTTTGAGAAATTAAATAAAAAAGAGATAAAATACTTATTTTAGGAAATTAAGCATAGGCATATCGAAAATCAATGATTTTATGCATTGTCTGTGAGGAGGAACCAGGAGGTACCCTCGTCAGTCACGTCTGTCAATCAATTGAATATTCTATGGCCGGTCCGCTTTTCCGCACGTTTATTTGTCAATAAGTATGACTATCACACGATTCACACGAGACATTACCTTGAAGGTAATTTATACATCACTACACTTCATGATTTGCTGAAGAAGGTGATGTTCACTCCCACACTACAGATAGTGTTTTGTTTGTGTGTTAGTTCTCGAATGTCGTTTAACGTTTTAAATTGGTCTAATGGCTGAGACACTGGAGGATCCGGATTCGATTCCCACCGTGGTGGGACAAAAAGTTTGTATGTACAGGTATTTTTTTCGGTCCCTAGTGGTATGTACATATTTGGTACAATCACATGCATTTTACTGAAGTTAAAATTCCAAAGGCTTCTGTAGTCTGGACGTAAATTGCAAGGAAGAGTAAGTATAATTTTTAGGTACCAATGTATTTTATCTGTCGTATAAGAGGTCTTATAGTTCCTTTTTAAGAACACAACCATTATTATGTTGGATTTTTCTCAATTTACTTATGCATACAAAAGAATTGATACACCTGCAATACCTGCATTATTAGATGCCATTTTTTCATCTACGGATATAATGGCATGTAGATTTGTGTCGTTTACTTTGTTGCATATACCAACACTAGCTTGTGAAAATGTTTTTTATCATTGCTTCGATAGTCGTTCCCAGCATAACTGTTGCGAAATTTTCGTACGGGTCGTGATCAATTTCTACAACCTAATTGTTCACATCAAACAATTGAAACTATTGTCCGAAGAGCAGAAATGTACAAATCGGATGACTTTTTAATACAAGGCGTGTTTTCGGTAAAAGTTTCCAAACAATGCTTGGACGTCTCAACGCTTATTTGATTCTTTGCTTTCCCTTTTGTATTTGAATGAATTTCGTAACAGCACGTTTCCGGTAGAGATTCCTTATTTTTGGAATTATCTCATTATGAATAAATAGTCGGTTGGAAGTTGTTCTTTCGCGCTCTGTCTGTCACATGGAACTCCTCATAAGTTTAATGAGATATTTTGTTTAATTCAATTTGACTTTGAAATTCAAGCGATAAGTTAACTTAATATTTTCATCATAATTCTACAAATCGAAAACTTACTTGATTTCCAATTTATAGTGTGGGTGCTGTACCCATAGTTTGCAAAGAGTGGAGTCTTAAACACAAAATCACCAACTCGTCAACAACACGATAATATGTTATCAAAGTTTGGAACTAGTTTCAAATCTTGAATACCTACTCATCGAACTATCATAACACGTCATGCCTGCGTTTAGCACCTGTCTAGAATATCTTTAACAAGCTGTCAAACTCTTCACTGACAGACACATCTTAATATTTGTTTTAACCTGACACTGGGACAGCTATGAGACCTGGGTGTAAGATGTGATAGTATGATGAGAGTAGATGATGAGAGTAAATTAGGCGAAAGATGTTTGTGTGTATGCGTTTATTTGGCAATTTAGTATGTAGTACCAAAATTACTTGACAGGATCACAGGATTGATAGCAAGGATTAAGGATCTAAGGATTTAAATGGGTTAGCACATTTTGAAAAGTCCCTAATGTAGTTTTTTAAAGTTTAAATAAACATTTAATAGTTTCTGTTTAGTACGAAATACACTCAAACACGTTGAGAATATTAATGAATTCATAAATTAGTCCGCCATGGCAAAGGCCCAAAAGTACAAAAATAATAGTCAAAAAGTACAAATAATTTCACGTTACGTCAAGCATTTGACAAACTTGCGTCAAACTTCTATTAATATAACTTGGATATTAGTAAATTACTTATAAGTACCTAAAAATCAAAAAACTTTTTCAAGTCATATTAAATTCACCACTGTTTTCCCAAGGTTTGGTAGACCAGTTCAAACAAATCTTTTAGTCATTTTAGATGTAAACTGTCTAAGGGTAGTTGATCTTTATTTTATTTGAGGGGGATGATGTCTGTACTTTTTATGTTTTAAATAAAATAAGTAGGTTTGTGTGTACTTACATAAAGTCTGTTTTAAAATAATTCATGCATGACCGAGATTCAAACCTCGTAGATCGGAAGTCAAGGCATCCGACTTGACCAAACCGAAACTAATACAAAGGCTCTATTTGTATACTCGTATTACACCTAGGTCTAATAACCATCTTCAGTAGGTATTTAAAATCTTCTCGACTAGTCACATTAGTCGGTAACCTTTACCGCGTACCCAAGAGCCCTTGACACCTTTTAGTTCTCTTTATTAAACCACTGCCCAATCAGTTTCTAGTTTACCTACTCATTACCACATAGAATATCTAACAGTATATCACAAAATACTAGGTAACCTACGAGCCTACACGAAATAATGACTTCGGATTTTATAGGTCCGGTTTAGCAGCTTCTTTCTTTTGTTTGTTAAGTTTATTTTTAATAGCATTTATGAAACCACCAGAAAATAACCTTTTAATTAGTTTTTAATATCTTAGTTGATTCCAAAATCCTCAAGAAGTTGGAAGGTTACTTCTTAAATAAAGATACGAGATGTGAAGGTATGGTTAGCTACAAACCTGAGCGCGGTAGGTAGGTTCCTATTGTAGAAGAACAAAAATACCTACTACACCATAGGATATCTAAAAGAAAGAAAATGTAAGTAATTGTATAAGTTAATTTTCTTTTATCCTAGTAATAGGTTGCCATAGTGTTCATAAGTAGCATTGACAGATAAGACAGAGTACTTCTCTGCTTCGGAGACCATATTTAAATGGTCCCTCCTTTTAAGTGTTTAAAACCATGACAGAGGCTTAAAACTCCGTCACCAGAGTATACCACTGGTATAGGTATCTAAGTGTGTAGTTTGAGTCATGGCGCCACGTTATCTTGACTATTTATCCTATTCGTTTAGGGCTTCTAATTATCCGTGGCATGTAATTATAGCTTAATCTGTGGTTGGTCAAGACAGCTATTAGTCTAATCGCCTGTGCCCTACATATTTTAAACTTTAAACCACTGTGTTGTTGTAGAATTACACAAAATAATTAGAGCAGGTTTTAAAATTAGCTGTTGAGTAAAGGCTACTAAGAAATATTTAAAACGCGCAACCAGATTACGACTGCATCCCCAAGGCATGATGTACTTTTTTCACATCTTTAAGGGTTTTAAAATGTGTTTTCTTACCACCTAATACCAATTTACATAATACCAACAATTTCAACAGCATGTATGATAAAACCACCGGCCGGTAAAATGCATTAAGCCTGATGAATTTGTTTATAGTAGGTAACTTGTCGACAATTTTTAGTTTACTAAATAGGTTCTAACTTCTAACACACCTGCGGTTGAAACCGGTCATTGGTTACTTCGTATAACTAATGACCCAATGAGTCACGTTTATCATGTGGTCGCACCTTAATGTTTCAAATCTTTAGTCAGGAAGGAAATTTTCCTAGCTGTCTAATCGAAAATTTACCAAGAACGAATTGGAATAATCTTCAATTGCATCTAAACATAAACTTTGGCTCGTAAACGGGGAATGCTCATGGTATTTACGTTGATTGACAGGCAGCCAGATTTGCTCGCTTGCATATCCGGTCCTGATGGACGACATCTAGCCTCGGTGCACATGAACTCGACTGCAAACTGGATAACTGCCAGTCTCTCTCTATCCTATATATCTTTGGTTTTGCTTACCGTCAGTAGCTATTTGTCATTTTTTGGAATGGAATGGAAGATATGTAAAAAATGTACCCACAGTAAGCAAAATTAAAGATAGAAATGTTATTGAAACTGGTAAGCAAGTCGCGCGACTTATACTGTCAGCATCTGGCTTATCTGGCTCTATAAGTATTATTAAAATAAAAATAGTAAATATTTTTCGTTTTATTATACTAAACCTATTGCCATTTCATGTATACCAAGCAACAAGCTATTTTTTGCAATAAATTAAATTGGATCAAAGTATGAACTATTAAGTCACACGATGAAATTACGAAAAAAAAACTTGCACTATAGTGACACTCTATATACAAACTTAACAACACAGTCAATACAGTAATAAATAACAACTGAAACTTCCTTTATCCATAAAACCTAAACCAAAAGGTTAATCAGTGCAGATCCCAGTTTCAAAATCCCGCGGTCACCGCACGTGTAAGCCCGCTTATGAATAAACAAACACAAACAGCCGGCTCGTTCTTTTTAATTGTGTTACACAATTAAAAAGAACGAGCCGGCTGTTTGTCATCAGCTTTTTCTATCGGTATTTCCAGCTACTAATTAGGCTTGTGGCTAAAAGAACGTAACTCAGCGACCCCCATATTTTTTACAGGTTGATTTATTTATTTTTTATTATTCGATAACTTTGGAAATACATTTAACTTTTTCCTCTTTTATAACAAAACGTAAATATGTACATAAGTAATATTTAATAACTTCATTTGTTCTTTTGTTTCCTGAATTCAAAAGACACATGACTATCGATGTAAATCGTCGTGTTAGTTTATTTCCTGTTTTAAATTATCTTAAAAAATCAATTACGCATACCAGTACTTCGGTACTTGACACATCCTTTATGTACCTACTCCGGAAGGAAGAAGCTCTGGCGCTTTCATAGAATACTAAATGAGCATTAGCAAATAAGAATGGATTAATAGGACTAGATGTAATATATACGAAGACAAACACTGTTATGACGCGTTTCATCGTTTGTAATATACAGGCACGTATTTTGAAGCCCTAGATACCGAAGGGTAGGTAAGTCTGGTTGAGACGCAAGTAGAATGAGTTCGTTGGACGCGAAACATTCTAAGAGATGCTGTTAATAAAAAGAAAATAAATAAAAAAACTACAAATTAAATCATAAGTGTTAAATCATAAGTTATCTTAGAAATTATTTTACCATGCTTGTAAATAAAAAATATGTATATAATCTGTTCGTTTTGTCAACTCCGGTATTACGAAACTGAATCAGTGAAAGTACTCGGTACGCCCACGTCGATTATACGCAATTTGATAAATCTAAATGTATAATGCGAATTATTAATATACTGTCACCGCCGATGCAATGATTACCGAGTGCTGAAAGTGTAGAAAGTGCTAGCTGGACCACTTATTGTACAAGCTTAGCGTGGAGCGGTGCTACAAGGTGGTTACCTTAGTTTTCATTTACCTGTTGACCCGTATTCAAATTTTATCGCAATTTTATACTACTGTTCACTTTATGTTATTGGCTACGGAGCCTCTACGCCACGCCTACGACGCTCTACGCGCTGCTGTTCGCTTAGCTTATCCATATTTCTACCTAAATTAACGTGTGTCTTATTTCAAAACGCTTCGCTCGTGTATGCTCTTTGCCCAAAGGCGTGTGGACACTGTCATTGTTTCGTTCACCAAGGGACGGGACGCGGAAGCTGCGTGACGTCCGCGGGCGGAATAGTTAGAGCGCTTGTAGACGTCCGTTTTTTACACCGGACAACGGACCGTGTTTTTTGCCGGATTCGCGGTGGTGTATGAATTATAATGAATGTGTGTACATGCACCGGACATCGGTCCGGCGAACAATTTTGAAAACGGCGAACAATTTTGAAATTGACGGTCCGTTGTCCGGTGTAAAAAACGGACGTCTACAAGCGCTCTTAATCACCTCATTTGTCAGTGCGACGAAAGTGAAAACGGCTACTGTTTATTAATTGTGAATGACACTTTATTACTAGACGAATAATTAAATAATGGTACATGTTAGAACATTTAATGGATTGCTGGGTATTACTGTACAAAGTATTACTTGCGTGTTTTACCTACAAAAGGCTTCGGTATAGCCTAGAAAAAAACAAACGAATGCTCTTTACCATCTGTATTACAACTTAATAACGATTTTATGAAACCAAATTCATTCAAAAAATATAAGTTTAAAATTCTTACATAAGTACAAATATACCAGACTTTAAATTGTTTTGCTGTCTTCAACAAAAGGCCAACGAAAACAATCACCGAAACCAAGATCAATGAACCAAATTGGCCACACGTAACATATAATTTCACATGACATAATAAGTATTGTTTGGCAACCAGTAAAAGTATTGTGTATCGGATGTGCCGTAATGGAACCGCCCCTTATGGCTCAAAACGACCCAATACAATGTGATTGGTGATGGACTGGTTAATATGACTGACAATCCAACACTGACATGGCTAACACGTCCTGTTCACACACTGATCTATCACCAATTACGCACGCAAGTAAAATTTATTTTTTGTTTTTCTGCTTTTAGGTTTTTTTCTGACATGATAATCCAATGAGGAAGCAGTGAAGATGATTGCTCTGAGTGATAATCAATGAGATTTCTAATAACGAGCACAGTCTAAAGTGCAGGCACTGCATATATGCATACGCTTAACTAGAATAAATCTTAAAGTTTTTTATTACTTCTTGAGATTTTCGTAGAGTTTGTAAATAATGCGTTATTGAAACAAGAACAACTGAACAAGAATTAAATTCTATAGTTTTAATATATTTTTTGTACAGTAGTTAACCACTCTAGGTATAATTTCATTCTGAACTAATGAGTTTGATCATAGATTTAAATTGCTGTACCTACTGTGTATTAATTGTCAAACTTTTGCACCTAGATAGTGAAGGTGATATTCATAATACATACCTAAGCAGTTGTGCTAAATAAATTTCCGACTCATGGCGATTTAGCACTCGCATTGAGAACGAGTAACCGATGTTCAACAGCATTGACGCCCGTCTGAGGAACAAGGCAACAAGATGGTTTTGATGTAAATATAAGATACTCATTTGCCTAGTTCCATCCAACAAAGAAACTATATTTACAATAGGAATTGAGGTGTGAAATCATTACAAATAATTTCTAAAGGCACAATGACTAGACGGTTTTGATATTCATGATACTCATACGCAGCTCGCAGTTCCATCAAAAAAGATATTATCATCAAGATAACCGTGAAAACAACAGTTATTTTGCATTACCATCCGGTGGAGTGTATTGTAATTATTATTCAAAAGCCCAATGAGTTTTTGTTTCATCGCCATTCAGCCAGCCATCCACGTTATGAAGATGAATATGTGTACGCATATTGTACGGCCGTTATTTTTTTATTACTAAAACACACGCCTAGATAAATAACTGTGTTATTTCTGTGACAAGTTTTATTTTAAAATTCATATACTCGTACTTTGGTAACTGAGTGTTCTGTAAATTTCAAAATGAAAATATTGAAATATATACATAGTTGAAAAAATATTTCACTCAATCCCTTAGATTGATTTGCAAGTTATATTGGATAATATTAAAACCTCTTCTTGAACGAACTCTGAATCATTTTCTTTGGATATCGAGTAAAGCTACAATAAAGCAAAAAGTGAAGGTTGTTTTAAAAACCGGCGAGTACGTGATAGGTGACAACCTCAATAAAACGCACTTACGACTTGTAAGCACATTTTACAGAATGTGCAAAAGCACCTTTACTTAGCCTGATCGAATATGTTACCGTATTGCGGTGCCAAAAAAGGAAGGAACAGGTTCACTGGCTCAAAGTCAATGCTGGACTTATGACATAGGGCTTTCTTTGTCTAAAAATGCTATTCATCTATATCAGCGACACATCAGCTATAAATCTTACTTTTCTCTAAAACGAATAATTGCACGGTTTTGCGTAATACAATGTTGTGTGTAACTACTGCCTTGTAAGTACAAAGCTGCTGGCGCCAACTGGCATTCTTGTGTCGGGAGCAACTTTCATGAATAGTTAACTGACTAGTTCAGCTATACTAGAATTAAGCTTTGCAATGTAAACATTAGGTCCGATCGGGCGGCGCGACTCCTCGCCTTTAAGAATAATAAAGGTGATGTTTGATTCATGAGCGAAGATTCTCTTTGTTAGCGTCTGCTTAGCATGCGAGAGTCACCGAGAATCTCATACTAAGACCTCGTATGGTTTACTTTTAAAACATTTAAGTGTTAAGGTTCATATGCGGTGCCCAAGTCTGGTGACGGAAGTTTGAGGCTGCCTAAAAGCCTCCGTCATTGCATTTTAAAAGCTGCGTACAATTTACCGTGCTCTAGAATTTGTCAGGAGCGTCAAAGTAAGCTGAAGCTTACTTTGACGCTCCTGACAAATACCCGGGTTGAAACCCGGGTAGCGGGTGCTTGAAAACATAGAGAGCTTATTCACCGTACATACCTACAACTCTTGTAGAGTCTGATTTTTAATGTTCAACGTTAATAAAATCTAATATCAATGAAGATAAATTCCAAGTAAGTGTCATTGTTCAAATCGCATATCGCCATTTTATCTTATTATAAAATCAGCATAAAAGTAAGTAAACTAAATACCTTTTAAGTAAAGTTTTTAAAGGTTAAAGGTTACCTACAATTTTATAATTAGAAACGTAGGTTTATTGGCAATCCTCTATAGCTCCTGCCCTGTCATGTTTGAGAGGCAGTCGTTCACTTTCTCTAGTTTAGTTCAGTGCAGAGTTGCATAGCGACTATGGAAATATTAATGATACAGTCGTGGATGACAGTACCTACCTATTTCTGTAACAAGTCTACAAGTTTTATTAATTAACAAACATGCATAGAATTGCTTTCCTAAATTTTATAATGATGATGAATATATTATTAGTTCCCGAGATGACTGCTGCAAACCTACTTTACTTACTGTACGTCTAGAACTCTTCTTGTCTGTTGTACTATAAGGTTAATTAGAATTTAAACTAAAACGGTAACATTCAGTTAACACTTGCCTTTATAAAGTGACCTTTTAATCAAAAACAACCTGGTATTTTATTCCAAAAAGCCTGAACCCAATTTCCTGAGAAAGCTAGAGTTCAACCAACTTGCCTACGTCTCTCGCAAACACAGTGGTTAGGATGCAATTACTAAAGTGTCGGGAAACACGACAATCCCGCCCAGACCAATACCATTTAGCTATTTGAGGCATCCTCTCGCCTAGAATTAAATTAATCATCAGAGTTCGTTCCTTTTCTCACAGGACCTCTTCTAATCAGGCCACTTCGAATAATCATTGGTATTCATCCACAAACTAAACAATTCTTAATTATAGTTTGGTTAGAACATTTTTCAACTATAAGTACTTGGAGTATTTATTAAGATGTTATTAAACCTCGACTTGTTTTTTAATATATACGAAGTACCTAGCCCTTGCTAGACTTGTAATAGAATGTTATATCACGGTAAAACGGTTGTTTATAATTCAATGTAAAACTTTAATGATATCTACCCATAAACACTCCTCTTTCGAACAATCAAATAAAAATTTACGAAATAGTTTTATAAGACTGTCTACTAAAATAAAGAAGCTTACGAGCGAAAACACGATAAAATAAAAATTAAGAGTTCTGCAGTGCTCAATAAACATTGGAAAAATCATTGCACCGTAAAACTTGTCGATATCTTTAGCGTTTATTGAACATAACTTATTTAACTATTAAACAATAAAATTACCTTCAATACTAAAGTGTCCTTAGAATTCCTAAAGTGATAAATAAAAAACAGCAAAGTAAATGTTGACAAATTACATCCGGAAACCTCAGTCTGTTGTTTTTGAATAATATTTATATCAGAATTTAAAACAAATCTGAACTCTACCTACTCTCTGCTCTTGCTCAATTGATAAACAAATGGGTAGGTGTTTATGATTATACACAGATAGGTAATATAAGTAGGTAGGGTAATGTAAACTTCCGAACTTCCGTCTATCTAACAGTGACCTGAATCACTAGAACTATTTATAGATAATTTGTAGTATCTTTACCTGATCTGCAAAATGTATATATGTATTTTGGAAATATCTTTAATCACAGGCTGCCTAAGTATCTAAGAAAAATATGTAGAGACTGCTTTCTGGGAAAACCTACAATATAACCACAGAAAATACAGAAAATGAAAATCTTTAAGACTTATATAATACTATAAGTAGTAGGTATCTACTGTACAGTAGATGAATATTGTATCAAATAGACATGAATGGATATTTGCGGTTATGCACTGAGTAGTTTTAAAAGGTTTTCCGAAACATTGAAAACACGCCGACCACAGGATGAAAGATAAACATTCATCAAACTGTTATCATATAGGTACATTTTGTTTCTCTCGCACGTGTTTTGATTACATATAACGGAACGTGGTACGAAATGTGTTATATCGTAAACAAACATGAGTAATTGTGCAGTTATTCTTCGCACAATCTTGCTGTATAAGCCGAGCTCATTCCTTTCTTGTTCTGCATTTGGTCGTAACATATCAGCATATAGGACTAGAATTCTCTGGCTATGTCATTTTATTCTTTACAACTTATTTAAAACATTTTCAATATCTTCATCACTCGCAAACGCTTTGTTGACGATGTCAATAGTTAAACCTATCCCAATATACTAAACTTCGTTCAATTTACAAATATGTAATTCGTTTCTTGTGGTTTTAACCTCGGTAGATAGGTATCTATAATTTTCCTAAACAAAAAATAAACAGTCTGGTTAGAGATAGATACAATGTCTGGAATGGTGAATGCTCCAGGTGGGAATACCATAAACAATAACATCCCAGAATGTTAAGCGTGGTACTCGCACACGTTTATTTGGTTTTATCGACAGAAAATTTGCACACAATGTTTAGAACAAACGGCATTGCTGTTTTGCTTTCACGTCTCTTGGCTAAGAGTTAGGCCAACTGTCCACTAAATTCAAGCATAGTACCTACCTATTGCTAATTCGTCCTGTTTTGTACCAGACTGCAAATTGATTCATAACCATCCATTTGATTTAAACGATTTGATTCTACTAGTTTTGTTCCAAAGTTGAGCACTAAAATATTTCACTCAGCCAAGAAATTATTGTAGCTGGTTCTCTTCCAAAGTTGTAGATGCAAGTAGACCAAGTAGCTTTAACTTACTAATATAACAATGAAATACTAAGATATTCTAATAATTTCTGTGTCTTTATTAGACATGCTATCTTAACAGTTTATTCCCCGTATCTAATTCTGGGAATTAAGTTGGCTTTACATTTTCTTAGTTGAAACATATCTGGTTATAACATCTATTTAACTTTGTGCTTGAATGATAACATTGATCTCACTAACTACGCAAGTTTAATGAGATCTTATGGAAATAAGTAAAGTTATTCCGTGTATCCAAGAAAGCTCGAAATGTTCGTCCAAAGATATCTGTCTGTTCACATACCTACCTCTGAATACGTTTAACAATAAGGTGAATATTGATATGATAATAGCTCCTAGATCAAGCCAGTGGCATTCCATGAAAGCTTGACACTCTTTGTTCCTGAAACAATCGAGAGTCCATAATAAGTGGACGGACAGTGGATTCTTGGGACTCGCCTCCCCGAGATGTTTGTTTGCCGCCATACAAACCAATATTGACATTCTTTGTCCACTCACTGACGGCTAATCTCTTTGTAAGGCTTATTCTTTTGTTAGTGGCTCTTTGATTTCACCTCCCACGCATATTACCTCTAATAAATATTGTGTAGTATTATGAGCCGCTTCTTCTTGAAGACTTTATTTACCTACCTACAGCTTTAAATACTTGATTGCAAGGATAATCCAACTAGGTATCTGAAATACCAAATTGTTACCAATCTTAGCTTATTGTAAGCCTAAGTTTTGTCTTGTATAAACTCCATCCTCTTACACAATTTACCACGCAAGTAAATATTACAACTTGCCTCAAACTATATTGTTTTTGTTACATAATATTAATCCTATTTTACAACTTTAGTATACTTACATATAAGTTATAGCAAAAGAGGAATCTCGGCTTATCTATTATTATCTTAGATATCAATGAATGTTGAACATAACAGGAAATTTTCCGAGAAGATTCGGGTTGCAAGTCGGCCTGGGCTCGGCTGGTCCACTTTCTTGCATAGTAAGCCGAGGCAGGCGCACAAAGTCGCGTGGCAACATTCTGCTCACACACATCACGGTACACACTACTGCATATTCTAAGCTGCTGCACAGATATTGCTAGAAAGTGTCCCACAGACATGATTCGTCTGGGACGTCGGGCCAGGAACTTCATATCTATCGCCAAGAGAAAATTACCTGCCTAGTTACACCTCGCGATTACAATTTACTAGGAACTTGGCTACGATTAAACGATTCAGCTAAATGTAATTAGGTTTACTCCACAGCTTTCACATCTGATCAGATGTCCACTGTTCCAAATTTAGTCTACACTTGCTTGCACCGACTGCAGTAGCTTAGCCTATGATATGTTGTAATGTGACTTAGGTAGTCGGATTAGATTTGTGACATGTCGTTATACGCCAGTAATTTATGTGTCTAATCTTGGGCAATATTATTTTTTTGGGCTTTGCCAATAAAACGCTAAACGCTCTTACAAGATTTAGGAATTAAAAGCTAGTCAACATTGCCCTACCCGCTATATAAAGTTTTACGTTTACATTTACTTACATACATTTGCCATGACATCTTATTTACGCCACGATGAAAGGATAAAACCCCCTAATTTTTATATTTAAATTTTTAAAGTGGTAAAGGGTTTTTTTTCAGCTAGGTATTTAGTGGCACTGAAAATAAACGTGTGTTTTTGTTGCAGATTCAAAGAGGGCGAACTCAAGCGCCCGTTATAATGTGACCGGCGCACGACGCGCTCTTCCCAAGGTAAGGCTCTGAGGGCACTTCACTCTCTCAGATCTGTATGCGTAAGGAAGATTACACTATACAATAAGAATGACGACTGTATCACCTAGGTAGACTTTGGTAGCTCAGATGTCGCCAATACATAATCTAAACCAATTTGACAGCACTAAAATTGATGCCATCCCTTTTATCTTGTTTTCGTAAATTAGTTTAGTTTTGGCTACATCTGGATTGGCACTATTATCTCAGATCTCCGAAGTATATGAGATGAAGCTGTGGCCAGTGATGTGTAATTACAGCGTCTTTGTTAAAAAAGTCTAAGGTAGCTTAAATAGTATTTTAAAGTCTAAGGTGTTATTGTCCAAATGCGAAAAAACATATTTGCATAATCAGTACAGAAAGTTTCTGTAATAGATTCAACGCAATATTTGTTCACAATAGGCTCTGTTTCACAATATCATGCACTTGTTCAGTACATCGTGATCCTACGTAGAATAATGAATTATCCAGACTGACGTAACCATGAGGTAATGGCACAAGGTAGCTAAATGTCAGCCCATCATTAGGTGCAGTTTGGTGATAATTTATTACCTACATTCAGGATTTTCTACATATTAGCTAAGTCTAGCGAAATATCTTCATAACTAGGTACTTATTTATAGGAGATTCATAAATTAATAAGAATTTTATAAAGAAAAGGGTTCGAAATCTATCAGCGAGAAACGACTAGACCTAGGTAGGTCTCTAACAATTAGTAAGTGTATCAAATAAATGTATACCTAGGTGGTAGAAGGTACTTGTACTTTGGAACAGATACCTATTCGATTATCTACAAAAGCTTTTAAGTTTTATTTATCCGAGAATCATATATCTAAAGCACTAGAAAAGTTGTAGCTTAAAATTCTTATCATACAAATTCATCGAAATGATTCGAATTTCGTTTTTTCCTAAAAAAAGAAAATGAGCAGAGTCAAAAACTGTTTTGATATTCAAAGACTGCCACACGACCTCATTCTCCCGCATTCAAACCACAACTCTGATTATGTCATCATCATCATCAGGTCAATCACATTCTGAGGTTCGTTGAACTTTGATTTATCACTGCAATCAACAACCATTTATCAGAATTGATACTCACCGCATTATCCTGATTCACAATTTAATGTTCAATTCGCTGGTGTGATATAAAATCTTTTTAAAACTTCTGCGGCGGCACTTTGGTTAAGCCATTGAAAGGATCTTAAAGGCAACGCTTTTGGATAACCTTAAGATTGCAGTCTGCATATTATTTTAATGCACTTTAGCTTATAGCTCTAAAGTATTTGGCTGGATCACTTTTCAAAATTATCTACCTTGTGGCATAAGCATTATAAACAAACGGTAAAAGCTAACCACTAGTAGATTGTTTGAATCTGGTTACCTCGTTTTGTGACGCATTTGGCATGCCCCCAATATTTTGTACTATAAATCAAGGTACTAAACATTTTTATTATTCCCACAACACTCTCCAGCCACAAATCCACCACATGATATACCATTACAATTTGTTGCCAAGTCAAGCTCAACGGAAACTTTCAACCCATCTGCTCTCTAAAAGCTGTGACACGGCGCGGCGATGCATCGAGACGAAGTGCCGACCGTGAATTCGACTGATATATTGTTATTCACAGCGAAATCTCTCGCCGGCCGCTTCCGTCAAACGTTTCCCTTCCAAAAATACAAGATTATTCCACACACCCACCGTCTCGCCTCGGTCTCGGAACTCGGTTCGCACGCCGCGAATAAAGTCCGCTGTTTCACGGTGAAGCCGACCATGCGAGACTTTTCGTCGCCAATTAAAAAACAAAAAGTAGGTATTGGATGTTAGTCAAAACCCCAGCAAACTATGGTAAACATTTTGTTGGTTTTTGGTAAATACTGCTTTGATTGGATATACTATGGGGATTTTACTAGGATATAAATAGATATCGAAACATTACAACAAAGTTATAAATGTTATCCATCTAATTTATATGAAAGTAACGGGACTTTATCACGTATTTACCTTATTATTTTATATTTCCCGACGTTTCGAGTGCGTTGTCGTTATCCATCTAGTTTAGCGACAAATCATTTTAACTTGGAGCTAAAGTTGAACAGAAAATTCTTTTATAATGCGGAAATTACATCAAAGATCCAAAGATCGATGCACTGGACAGAGTTAAAATAGAGACATCTTCTCTAAAAATATTCATTCACAGACCAGTAGTTAAACTCAGTAAACACTTCAAAGACTTCTAAATCCCTTGGGAACAGACACATCTGTATTCTGAGGCTAATTAAAACTCCTTAAGTAGGTATTGCATTAGTAGCACTACATCGCATCGGTGCAGTATCTTTTAGATTTATAGACGAAAATTATAAGGAAGATGAATGGGATTTTAAAAATAAACAACGCATGCCGGGTGTCTCCGGAGGCCGTCATACTACGCATCGGAATAAAACGTAACAAGATGACACACCTGGCTATGGAAAAAACTAGAGGAAGTTGCAAATGATTTAAGAAAGTAAATCTTTCCTCTTAAATACAGGTTCATGAAGCGTCAAATATAAGTAGGCAGTTTACTTGCAAGATTCGTCAAGATAAAACTAACTAGCAACAAAAATCTTATCATACAAACATAAATCAGACCACGATAAAGTCTGCGAACTAAGAAGCGTAAAATTGGGGACTGTGAACACACCCACTCATTAGATGCGTTTGATCGATGGCAAGGTTCGTATCAGGTTTATCCATGTTTATCAGTTATCCGAAACTAAATGAGATGCTGGTAGATAGTGAAATGTCGGGGCAGTGGCAAACGAGTCAGTCAGTAGGTCGTCTCTTAGTCTGACACACTTGCCCACGAGAGTGACAAAACTGCTTGAAGCGAAAAACTACAATTACTATTTATTTTATGTCTTCATAAGATAAAAAGCTGGTTTCTGTAAAGCTTAACAAGGTAAGGTTAACGATTACCAAAAACATCGAAAAAACCTTGACAGTCGGTTAATATATTTTTGGATAAGTATTCATGCACTTCTCGATATATCTTCCATTAACTTTTAAGTTCAGCAACATTGTAGTAAAACCAGTAGACAATTTGTAACCTCCTTTTAACACGGATGACTCACATCGAAACTTTTCTCACCTTGTGTTTAAACGTTTCACACTTTCATTAATTTCTATCAGTGATTTGGTGGATAATTTTGAGCATGTTTTAGCAATTTTTAATTTGTTCGGAAATAAGTTACCTAAATTTTTTTTATTTAAAAATATTGTTGGATGCCGGACCTATCAACACATGAACACAAATGCCTACACTTACCTACGTCGTTAAAATTCTTGAGAACCTGAAGCGTAATGAACAGGCAATTAAAGTAAACTTTAAATTTAAGTCAGTAGCAACCGAAACACAAAATTCCAGTCAGAACAATGTCACATTATCATTAAAGGACATTGTCCTCACCTAATAGGAGCATCACCCATTATCCTTACAAGCCGTGACCAAGTCCAGATATCTACATTGTAGACCGCTGGTGACGTGAAGATTTTGTGATGATGAAATGAAACGACTAAACTTTAAATTCACTGTTCTTCTTTAATTTGTGTATTTTCAAATTAACATCAAACAATATTGTTATTTTTCTTTGATGTTCAGTATCTAATCCTCTGCGATGAAAAAAAAACATTTAAGAGCATTTTGTTGTGTTCATAAAAGAACCTGCTCTAATAATTTGAATAAATGAAACCCAGGTATACTGGTCATTTATACGTAACATAGTCAAATATCCTGGTCGAAGGACCATACGTAAGCAGACAAGCTGCTATCCCCGCCTGTGGTCGTATCCAAGTGTCTTTGTTTACAGTTGACACGGTCATTAAGCCAGGAAGCAACACTCATTAGTATTAGTTTGTAGTAGAATCGTGACAAGTGGCTACGAACACGAACACTATCGCCGTAACGGGGATTTAAGCTTTGTAGGATGTATTTTTGTAAAGAAAACCGTTCATTTGAGCTTAAGATATATCAATCCAAACACTTATATCGTTTTACTCCTCATTTAAATTATTGACAATAGAGATATAAAAAGAAAGCTAGTTTAAATCGTTAATGATCAAGCTTTAAATTAAACGTAACAAATAAAGTTTAACGATATAGGTAGTCGATACAAACAGTCAGTCAAATCGAAAAACAAAATACTTGTCACACCACTTTCGTATTATGGCCATTTAAAGCACATTTTGACCCTGTTGTTAGTTTTATGTCTTCATTTAAAGTCATAAAGCAAGCAGGTTTTGTTTATTGACTGCCGTGATTTGTGGTCATTTGCCTAGTTCTTGGATCTACTGGTGCATTACACACGTGTCAGGGTCTGAAAGTATTTTGAAATCAGAATCATCTGGAAAATTAAATTATGTTAGTTATGTATCAAGTTTGTCTGACAACAACAAACATACTTTGTAAACCACATTTCATAAAGTTTTCAATATCCCTAGGGCATGAGCACCACAGCATGACCTTTTCAAATTGCTCCATGGATTAGGTAACATTCTTCTTATACATAGATAGGCTGCGTACTTAAAATTGTGTGATTTAAAACATAATTTTATTGCACTAAATTGATTTAATCACACTACTACATATAGATTTTGCCTAGGTAGGTATATTATCATAATTTGCCTACAGATACATGGCGTGGCTAATATAGAAAGTATCATAAAATTAAGGCTTTTCAAAGTGTTGTCATCTGCCGTTTGTCCTGGCTCAAGTCACGTATCCTGTTCGAGTCAAGGTTTAAGCATAAATCGGCAGTTACCTAATATGCAAATATGGCCGCAATCGTGTCTGTCCAGTTAGCGGGCACTTTCTACCTGCAATTGCCATTACCACACAATGGTAGTATTGGCTATCAGTGACACGATCCTTGTAAACATTATCGAGAAGTTCAATGTTATGAACGAGACATCAATTGATAAACACATAGGTACTTGATTGTGATCAAAATATAACAAAATAAACTTTTATAAAAACTGTTGAGGCAAAATTAAAAAACCACAATAGAAAATAGATAGAAAAGAATGGACGCAAAATGAGTTTTCTGTAATGATCATGTCGCAAGCAACCTTCCATTAAGAATGACGCCATGATAGAAATAAAGGATGTCAGTAAAGTGGAAGTTCCGTATTAGGTAAGAATGTTACCAAATACAAAGTTAAGAAAATTAAATTATATTGCAATTATGTAAAATTCGCAAGATATTGAACCAAGTGAAAGGGATATCACCCGAAAGCGGGTTTCGACGGAAACATGGTCGAAATCTGAGAAGGGATGACTAAGATAATACAGCAATAAAGAAACCAAAGATAAAATTCAATTTAGAACAAGCTATATTTACCTAATAAACTATCAGATCAGATGCAGATTTAAAAATAAATATGTAATAACTAGGTCGACCGTAACAAAAGCAGATGCAAACATGTGAATGTTAATAAAAACCCAATCTAAAAAACGTTACCTGCCTTAATATAAAAAGTTCGTTGTCAAACAATGGAGAATACGAAACACCTGCCAATCCTCGAAGGCAGCTCACGGAGCGTGACGGTAGAAAGTGAGGAACCCTGTTCACCTTACCCAATGCCGTTAATTAAAGTGCACAAATTAATTAAAGGAAGTGGGATGAGTGTACTCGTACAGTCGCGTAGTCGTACCTAATGCGATGGGAATACGTCGAGCATAAACAATGATGCTGTCGAGCGCAAATCGATACAGATAGCCGGGCAAGTTTGCTAGTCAATCGAGAGGCACGCAACGCAATACGTTTGAGTAATTAATGGCTCTTTTATCTCTTCTTCATAATTCGGTACTCGGTGCACATACACTGATCGCACCGAGTATTCTAAGAAGCACTCGACTCCACTGGAAAGCTATTTGTGTGCAACCCTGCGCCGACGCACCTCTGTTCCGCAACGTCTTCTCGCTCACGCATACATGTCAAGGTAGGGTTCAATATTCGAGGATTCGATGCGCGTAGGTATAATAATACTTCAACGAAACACCCGAGGAGTCTGTTTATGTAGGTAAACAGAATCTCATTAGGTCAGACGCAGTCTTGCTCGTCCGTCGTAAAGGGTGAAAATATTAAGTAATACCGCATGGTGCCACTTTCTAATCCTTTTCACAGACAGCGTGAGTGTGAAGCGGCTCAATCAAGCACCCATTGAAACACGGTCAATTCCCTTGTCGCTTCCGCATGCGCGTGCGGCGCCGGGAGATCATTGCCAGATGCCGATAGATCGCGCGCGACGGGGTCAACAGCCATTGCCCTTGTTCTGCGCACTAAATTATATATTCGTACCTACGACGCCCATAAACGCCCGTACTCGCTGAGGTCAAGGGAATTAACAATCGCAGAATCGCAGTCGACAATATCTTGCTATCGCAAGATATTGTCGACTGCGATTGTTACGCCTACGCCTGCAGATCTTATGTAATGACGTGTAATTGCTAAAGCTTATCTAAAAAATATTAAAGTGACTGACAATGGCTGTGAATAGATTGTAGGTAGAAGAATCCTTTGATTTCATCAACAACATCCTTAGCTAATAGGTGTTTCCTGTAGCTAATCAAAACACACTAATGAGCGGCGCCCTGTTCCCGTGCCAAGCCGACGCCGACGTTGGATCACTAAAATACCGCACTATTAACTTAGATGAGTATAAACAAAACTTCCTGAATTTCCGGAAGTCTTCTATCCATTATAATTAAGATTTTAGATATTCAGAGTTTATTTTGACAAACAACGCAAAATCAAATTTAAAGCTAATGATTTATTGTAAAGGCTGTAAGTTTGGCCAGGGTTAATTGTAATAATGTTAACAAATATACGAAATATAATCGTGGATTTACTAAACATTTTAAAATACAAAACAGGTAGATATCTAGTGAAAGGAATTAAGAAATCCTTGACAACCTACAAACAGGTATTACGTGTAGGGAAACAGCCTGCATAATACTTATTCACTTGAATCTTTAAACCCACAGCATTGACTTTTGACGATGTACCGCACAACACGATAGGTATATAGGTAGGTACTAAAACATTTTAGATTCAGTTGAGGAGAGACAGGTCAAAACGAATAGTAGGAAAGTAACAAAAGACAATTTTTCACTCCAGAACCAGAAATAAAAGAAGACATTACTCAAACAACTATCTCAAGAACTATTTATCATCACCTAGTTGTATCCAAAGGGACATAATTTCTCTCACTGCCTATTCAGTTATCAATCGATATTAAAACAGTGTAGGTACCTTGAGTTGTCTTACCAATCCTTCAATTACAAATTATGCGGCGCCAATCGCCACGCTATTTGTTTAGAAATCAAGAAGTGTTTGTTTGTGCAAAAGAAACATTCCATTTGGCAAATTGAATGTTGATCTTACAGCCAAATGCAACATATAATTTCTGGCACTTTCTCATTATAAGCAAAACGAAATCAAATTAACCGAAAGTCGTACTTTCTGCATCTTACCACATCGTTTTTGATACAATATCAATTTAACATTCATTACTGAAGAGTCAATAGTAGCATTGGAGTATAATTTTATACTACGTTCGTATAATTTGCCCAAGGCAAAAAATACTAGTGAAGAAACGGTGGCATGTGAGCATATGATTGAGATACTTTCACTTTCTCAAGTGACAAAGGGCCTCAAGGTCGGCCATGCGGTATGTGGTTCATCTTTCGTATAGCAAATCATACACCTGTTCGGAGACAGGTTGTAGCGGTCAACGGGTTTGTAGAATCACTGATATCAATAGGTACAATGTGAATAGAATCGTGTTCGTACTATTGAACTAATGGATTAGGCCAAACCTTGATCCGGTTGACATCACATCTTTTCTGAACTTGTTACCAATGTTACTAATGTTCATATTTAATAGAAAGTTTACCACGGTCGTAAAATAAAGGTTTTCTTTTTAATAGCAATCGACTTAAACTCGTAGTAACAATGAATCTGGATGTCTTGTCATCATTGCCAGTAAACGATGTTATCCAAACAATAAAACGAGATCCGACTGCGTATAGATGCAAATTTCTAATTACTTTATATTGTCAACAGGTGTTTGCAATGTGGCACAAGTGGACGACGCTGTTGCTGGTGTGCTGCGCACTGGTATCTGCGGAGGAGACCACAACTACTCAGGCCCCTGAGGCCTTGCCGGTGACTACCACCCGTGCACCGCCACAAACCCTCGACAGGAAGTCCCCTGAATTAGCCTGGAAGACCTGGCTCCAAAGCCCAGAAAATGGCAATCAGAACTCTCCACCGAGGCGAATTACCACTAAATCTCTATTCATCACGCCCCTCGTTTGCCCAAAAGGACAACGTCTGGATAGAAATGGTTGTGTCCAGGTAAATATTTTAAAACAGAAGTAACTACCGGGTGCGGCAATTGAACTGTCCGTCTCAATTCAACTGTTATAAAATGCGAACCACTGGGTCGAACGTGCCCAAATTTTCACAGGGTGGTCTTTGGCATATTCACTATCATCAGTTGAAGTCATTTTGCTGTGCGAAAAACACATACGAATTTAGAGCAATGGATTTAAAATGTAATTCACGGATTGCTCTTCATTTGAAGGAAACATTGAACATCTAAATTCGTCGAGCGCTGCCAAATCTCCAATTGAACGAGAAATTTGTTTCTCGCCCTTTTTAACGTTATAATAAGTCAGGTAGTGTTGAAAAACGCTACGGTGGTGGATGTAGCTGTACTGCAACGACGCCAGCAGTTGTCGAAAAGGTGCGTCATCGATTAGACAGAAATCCAGCTCACTCAGCAAATCAGCTCGCACAGGATCTCAAGGTGGGCGACCACAGCGTTAGTCGTACATTAAAGGAAAAGCTATTAGTCAAACCATTAAAAAAAACACCTTTCTCCAAAACTTACAGCTTTGCAACCTAACAAACGTTTAGTTCGATCGAAGGAGCTGATTCGCTTGCTCGAATCTGGTGAGCTTCCTAAATTGGTGTTTTTGGAAGAGAAAACTTTCTGTGTTGAGCATTTCAATTTAAAAAAAATGATTGTGTTTGGTTGTAGGGACGTGTCAGCGACCATTTAGACGAATTCCAAATCACTTGACGTCAAGGAGCCGATCAAGTCATGGTCAGCAGTTGGAACGCAAACGTTGGTTGAAAGCGAACGTTCCGTTGTTGATCGATCGGGATATTGAGGCCGTCATCATCGGCCGACTTGAATCCGCTGGACTTTTGTATTTGGGGTGTTTTAAAGGCCAAAGGCTGTGCTTAAAAAACACACGTCGGTGGAAGCGCTCAAAGCTACTCTTACGCTAGAATGGAATTGTTTAGGTGATCATGTCGTTCGAGCAGGCTGCACTTCTTTCAGAAGGAGTTTTAAGCTTGTAGTAAAAGCTCAAGGCGACTGTATGCCATCGAGATAAGTCATAACAAAACTTTGAACTGTGTTTTTTCACATACTAAAATTATATAAATAAATATTTAAAATTAACAAAAATATTTTATTCTCGCATACGGACAGTTCAATCGCCGCACCCGGTACATACCTAATTCAAGTCTTTACCATAATGTTACGCAAGATTGTTGTAGCATATTTTTTTAATCCAATCCTTCTCTTTTCCAGGTGGTAACAGTTAACAAAGAAGAGCATGAGCGTATTCTTCTCGAGCAACTTAATTCTCTCTTCACGTCGGCCCCCAGCGGAGATCTCTACGACTACGGCGACGATGAAATAGGACCTCTACAACTCTCCATACCCATTGGCGAGGACCCGCAGGCAGCGCCTCTCCAGGGACAAGAGCCATCCGCACAGGTAAATTGCCTGATCAATATTGCAATAAACTTTTACCTAGTTATTTTTACCTTACGTTGTATTCTCACAATATTTTGATGTAGGTAATATAATGATGTGTTCCTGTTTCAGGCTCAAGAGCTGCAAGCGAATTATGTAAAACTTGACAAAAAAGATGAAAACAAGGATGGTGGCGCTAGCATAGAAGCTGAACTCGAAATATTGAAACTGCAAAATGGAAACAACAACTCCAATCCGACTAAAAGTGACGCAACTAATGACTTAACTGTAATTTTAAACACATATCCGGACAAGCCCAAACGAGACAGCACAGCTGTTAATGCCACTGACTCTGAATCCGCTAATATATCGGACGATATAGGACAAAAGGAAGTTGTTTTTGGTCATGTCAATGTTGATCCCGTGCTCTACGACACGAACGATAACGCCGACGCTGATGGAGTAAATAAAGAGCCAACCGATAGCACTACAATGAAAACACAACAAAAAGTAACTTCTACAGAAAAACCCAACGACGATAATAAATCTCCCTCAACATCACATGTAGCTATATCCAGCACTACTGAAAATACCAAATCTCAAACATTAAAGAAAGACCAGACTAAACTTAACCCTGAAAACGATTACTCAGACATCGGTGAAGCAATAAAATTAATAAGTCGTTACGCTGAGGTGACTACAGACGATAACTTCTCCAAAGATCAAAAGAAATACGCCACAAGAGACGAAAGTATACTTGGCACGCGCACTAAAATTCAACATCGTCGTAACAGACCTAAGGAATCGGAGACCTTGGGACATCTGACAGTTCAAGAAGAGCCATATAAAACCGCGCAATTTTATCCTAAGGATGGACTATACTTCAGGTACCCGTGGCCTGGTCAACATTCACCGACTCCACCACCCAACTATCCGTTTCGTCATCTACAGGATTACTGGCCCGGTCGTAACCAATTCGGAGGAGTATACAACACCCATGAGAATCCTAGGCGTCACCATCATTCGTACCCGCACAACTTCCGACCTCACGGGTACCCTTATGTCGGCTCGACAATCAGAGATCCGTACCCTGAGCAGCTGAAAGGTTACATCCACAGAGTAGCCCAACATCACGCAAGCCCGGGAAACGGCAACAACCAGGACCTGTACAGCCTCCTCGGACTAAGACATTGGTTCAGCAGCGAAGGCACTTCAAAAAGATAGTTTGCTTTCTCTTTTGTTAGACAATTTGATGTTACCCGACGACGTATAATGAAAGCAATGAATAAACAAAATATTTAACGTTGATCGTACCTACAATAAGTCACAGCTGTGCATACTTACTTTTCAGTCTACATCTATGAAGTAAAATTTATTTAAGTGTTGTGATTAGTTACAACTTTATTTATAGCTTTCATTATATTAGCCTATTTATTTCAAAGCCAAATAATACAGTCATAGTTATACTTTTTGTTAGATGTTTTAAGTTTTGTAAATACTGTCTATTTCTAAGTGTTTTATTTTGAATCAAAATTTTGTTTCATAGTATTACTTACGTTGTTTCATAGATTATGTTGAATGTACTAACATTATTTTGTCAATGAATAATAATTGCCGATTCGTATTTATTCGATGTACATTTTTATATTATTTTATGTTGTGAATGTAATTGTGTTAAGTGTTTGATGTACGTATTAAAATGTATTATTTCTTAATTTCTAAAATTCGGCGCTGGATTGCCTTTTGCCGCTATGACGATAATTGATATCTCTATAAACTAAATGTTCTATCGTGCTTAGATTTTATTTAAAGTAATTGTTTGTATTATTAGTTCAAGACAATAACCAAATGAAACATCGGACATTTGAAACCCACCTAAATAATGTGAAGAAAAACTGCAGAGTTAATAAATATTTAAAATATCGATTCGTTATCGATATGCTCGCCTATTCAATTTGTAACGGTTTACATTGCATGATTTTAAATGTTGAGAGTTCGTCTCGCTGCTGGTCAAATATATATTTTCATTATGATTAGAGTCCTCAAGAGAGGTGAAGGTCTGAACTTACATTACCGAACTATTTACACATAACGATCCCACCAAAGCTTAGTATAAGTGTTTAGTTTTGTATCACATAATAACTTCTAGAACGTAGTTAAATGGTATTTTTCTATTAGATAGGTTACTGCTGGTCAGGCGTTTATCACTAGTTTCAATTGCAATTTAATGTTTTCTTATTTTAAAGCATGTATTAGGTACTTTGTTTTCGATGCACACAACATTCAATGCAAGATGTAAATACTCGGTTATGTTAACTTTAACTTATTTCTTTATAAAAATATGATTTACGGTGATAAACGATGACTCGCCTGTCAAAATATATACACCAGTGTTTAGAAAATAAGTGGTTAACTCTGATAGTAGCCCACTAACCTTTTCGGTACTAAATTACTAACGCCCGGTTCCTATAACCAACTTGCAGAGGGCCGTAGGACTTTCGCCATAGCAACGTTGTTGTCTTTCAAAAAGTTTCATACATTTAAGTGGTAAAAACAAAGTTGATATGGTGATGGCCTTACGGACATCCATACTTGATTATAGAATTGGAGCATAATAGTAGGTACAAAAACAGCGTTATTTCTCCATTTACCGATTTGTCGGCAATTTCATGTTTAAAGAAAAATATTTCCCTTTTCCTGTTTTTGTACTAATTAATTATCTGCTTTTCTATTGATGCATAAATGTATAGAGATGTAAGATTTAATACCTATTTATCTACAAATATTATTACTATTGTACAAATATTTTAAGATTTTAGTGATTTAGCATCTTAACTCTATAAATTAATTATTTTCAGAAAAAATGCATACCTAAAGGAAAATAAATCGCTTGAATTTGGTAAAATATATTAAAACTATCATGCCAGTATTCTATTGTAAATAGTGAATGTGTTACATTAAAAACTAAATGAAATGAAGCTATGTATTTTATTTCCCATCCACAACTAAAATGAAACTACATAATATTTTCTTGGTAAGAAATTTATTGAAAAAAAAATATAATCAATTTTATCAATAACATTTCTTGAATTATTTCCTACAAGTATGGTGTCATTTAAAATATTAACTTGTTCAAAAATATAGATTTCCTGTACTTGCACATACTTTTCTATTAATCCATGAAGTGCCTGTGGTAACTAACATACTATGTTTTCACTACTGTATATATATTTACGAGAAAAGTATTTAAAATAACAGCAACACAAATATCTACTTACACTCAAGTAATTTGTACAAAATATCACAATATAATACATAGCATTATTGAGAACCTTATACATGAGTACTCCATACTGGTGCAACATTGTTGGCGGATTCTTGCTTCTTTTGATTTTTTAAAACTAAGCCTCCACACTTGGGATTATCTAAAGATATATGCAAGGACAGACATTTGTATGAGATTACAAAACTTTTTCTGGTACTTTCTACATTCCCTTCCTATTGAAGCCTCAAATATCACTGACATCTTCTTACATTACTGAAAACTTATCAATGGCAATATTGCTTTAGTCTTTTTATATGAAACAAAATTATGACTTAATGAACAAGTAAGTACTAGCGGACACATATACAAAACCATTTTTAAGATGTCAGTTGCTTGTTTCATCTGAATTCATATATTTGGATGCTGTGTTCAGGGACATGGCTTAGGGTCAACGACTGATACCTGAAATTAAGAGTATAGATACATTTTTCTTACCTTATTTAAGCCGGGCAGTTCTCTTCATTATAGATAAGTTTTCTGAGCTCACTATGTGAAGGACCAAGTATAATGAGAAACTTCACTTCCAAACAAAACATTCAAATAATTTACAATACAGTACAACAGCAAAATGGAAAACTGAAGTCTTTTGATCTTAAAAAGTCAATGACACTCATCTTTGTAACCATCCAGTTTATAACTTAACATCTATAAATCTATTAAGAATGAGAAGAACATCTTAGTAGAAACCTGATGCTTAGAATTGTATAACATTATAGGTAGATAAGTAATAGAAGCAGTGTTTTAAGCTTAGTAGCTTAAAACATGTACCAATATTGTTGATTTAATGGAATTTCTTTTTCAATCTGGTAAATTGTCATTCAGCAAATCTTTTTCTAGGTAAAAGAACAACAGTAGAGCTTAATGCATGGAAACATCACTCATTAATAAAATATTGTTCACACCAGGGTGTGCATAAAATATTTCAAAGTTTAATCAAGGATTGGTTGGGTATGGGTACAATTAAATGACTTACCATTCAGAGCTCCGATGATAATAGTAACCCTCAATAGTTGCCGCTGACTTATGGAAGCATATGTAGTAGAAACCAGCAAAAGAAGCACCATTTATATCCTTAATTGTATGGTCTGGCACTAAAAAGTGTTCTTTCCATCTCATAAACACGTAATCAGCCTTTTCTAATGATTCATAGTCAAACGAGTCTGAGTTGAATGTCTTCAGGTAAGGTACAAACAAGTCAAATTTACTCTGAAATAAACAAATATGATAAATATTTATTATGTTTACATAATTAACACTTGCTCGCTAGGTCAATAACACAATGAACAGTTGATGATTAAATTTTTGTCTTAATAGCTTAGCCGATGAAGTAAATGAACTAGAAATATTCAATCAAGGATGTCAGTAACTAAGTACCTATCTATTTAATTATAAACCCACTACAATGATCAGATAAAGTACAATTTTATGTAATAGAATATTGAAGAATGGCTTACCCAATGTTTTCTATCAACATCTTCATCTGCATCCCACTTTCTTGTGAGGAAAGGATACTTGGCAGATATAATTTCTCCATCAAAAAATGTTGTGAGTGTTGGAAACTCTTCCGTCAATCCTTTTATTTTTAAATATCCGCAGAGGTAAGAATTCTCTTCGTCCACATGCTATAAAATATGTTATATAAACACAAAGAACAGTCAATACAAAAGTTTGAACATTAGGGTGTTACTGCATTCTACAAGAATTTTAGGGAAAATATTTACACTTTGTAAGTAAAACGTTATTGGCGTTCGATTCAAAGAAAGTAAACAAAGGAAATAGAACAGGACAAAGATACAACAAAATTGCGTACTTTGTTATTGTTACTAACCTGCAAAACCACTTCGACTTCATAAGAATTCCCTTTGCTTTTCTGGTGCCCTTGAAATTTGGACCCGTTGTACAGGAGAGATTTAGCCACACCAGGCTGCTTTGAGTTAGCTGGTGGAGGCGGGGTTATATCTACTTTAACTGGCATATTTTTCCATTAAAAACTGTGACCCAACATTCGTCAAAATGACAGATGTTGGTTTTGGTTGTACTTCGGTAGCTGTCCTCACTTGACAGGTGGCTTTCTTCCAGTAAATTCTATTTACGCAGTTTAGCTCCACGAGATTTTTTTTCGTTTGTGTAAATTTTTCTAATAATTATAGGGTCCTAATGATTTTTCTATGTAAAAGGAAGTGAAAGTTTGATACAATGGAATGGGTTAAGTTGAAGAACGTGAATGTGAACGTCACTCACAACACAAGCGAGTTACAGATAAAAAATCTGTCTGACAATGACAGCCAGTTAGAAAAGCAAAGCAACATTTAATCTGTATAATTGTGTAAAATTGCTAAAATAAAAAATGACTGGATATTATTATAGTCATTATAATGAGTGTGTGGTGAGTGAGGTATTTGGAGTAGAATAAAATGATATTTGCAAAAAACGGAAAATTCTCCGTTCACTAGCATGAAGCCGTTCACTAGAATGATATGAGAACTCAAAGAAAGTTATGAGAGAAACCGTTTAAAATGCCCTAAAGCCAACTTGTAGATTTATAATTCTCTATGGATAGAGTCTCGTGTCTACGGTTAAAATGGTAGGATTTCATTCGTCGCTATTGGTTTCGTTGACCGTCTGACTTGTAAATTGTTTTGTTTTGTGAATTATTTTATTATTTACGTTTGATTCATACGTTTTAACATGATGATTTCATCTTTAGTGTTAAACAGTACAGTTATTCACAAACGTACCAAGTCGACCAACCTTTTGTGATTTACAAGCAATCGTTGTGATATTTTCCCACATAATTATGGTTAACTGACGTTAGACTGTGCATCCTCAATTATGGCAGACCCGGGTTATTACCACAGTGATTATATTCGGCACCCAGTCCTCCACGAGCTGGGCGTCAAGTACGGAATCAAGACGGAATGTATTCCAGAAATAGCTTTGCCATCAAAGTTAGAGGAGCTCAAGGATGTCATACGTAGGGAAATACGTAAGGAACTCAAAATAAAGGAAGGTGCCGAGAAACTGCGCGAAGTCGCCAAGGACAGGCGCTCGCTTGCTGACGTCGGCAACATCGTGAAGCAAGCTAACATCAAGCTAAATGAGCTCAAGTCAGACTTACAGGAACTCGAGTCTCAGCTTCTCCTATCGCGCGGCCAGTCCACACCCACCTCGCCTGAAGACCTCTCCTACGATGAGGAAATCATCCTGGCGTCGGAAGCAGCGCAGCAACAAAGGCAACTTGGTGAAGGCACAACAGACCGGAAACTTGCATCACTTGAAAAGCAGCTGAACATAGAACTAAAAGTGAAACAAGGAGCGGAGAACATGATACAGAGTATCAGTAGCAGTAATCAATCTAGAGATAAGAAGCTCCTTGCTGAGGCACACCAAATGCTAGCAGACTCGAAGGATAAAATTGAATACCTCAAGTTGCGTATATCTAAGATCACCAAACAGCTAAAAGGGGATAGCGCTGCCAATGGTAATGATGGTAGAAGTGAAAGTGGCATTGAAGCTTTACTTGATGAACGGATTGCGGAACTAAGAAACCGTCTGAGAATAGAAGCAGCTGTAGTAGAAGGTTCTAAAAATGCCATAAGATTATTACAGAGTGACAAAAAGGTTACTGACAAGAAGGCCTTACAAGAAGCTCAGACCAGCTTGTTGGAATCAACTCAGAAGCTGGACCTGCTCCGTAGATCCCTTGACATGCGGCGACAAGAGCTCCCAGCTGAAAGCCCTGCATTTATTGAGCTTGGTCGCGAGCTACGCAGCACTGGCTCCAGTCCTGGCTATGTAAGCCTCTCGGGAAGCAGTGGTTCTAGAAGTCAATTCTTATCTCCAGCACCAATGATAAGCCCTTGTGTTCAAGTTACAGGTACTTTAGAAGTGCGACTTATGGGCTGTCAAGATTTACTAGAAGATGTGCCTGGACGCACTAGACGGGACCCACTGGCGAGTCCATCGGACTTGAAGTCTTTTGTGAAAGGAGTTACTATTCGTAACTCTATGAAGTACACTTACAGTATTAAGGAGGATACAAGCAATGAAATAATGGCTGTTATGAAGCTTGATAACCACACTGTGGCACAGACAAGTTGGCGACCCTGCTCTCAACAAGCCTGGGATCAAAGGTAAGACCACAAAATACTTAGGGATTATTCATCATGCCAAACCAAGTCAGCCTTGTCTGGCATGAACTCGAAATTCTTAAAACATGTTATTTGTAGCAATTTGTGGTAATTCATGCTACACCATGAGTCAACCAATATATGTAATATGTTTAAGCAATACCTTGTGACCTTGTCTATTTCTGGCTGAGTCTGGTTTAAATCATCCCCTACCACAAACATAATCAGCTTATAGACAATCAATATTTATGATTTGGTGGCTTTTAAGATATTAACTTAACAAAATTATCATTCTTAAAAGGTATGTACCTCCATATTTAAATCAGAAAACAGCATTATTTTTAATTAAATCATAGTAAGCTTGTGATTTGGATTTAATTACATAACACAGGTAGAACTGAAATAATGTATTATCTTTTCCTTCCTTGTAACACAATCTTTATGATGCTAACTATTACTCATTATCTTATCAATGTTTTACGTACATATTTGTTGTGTGACTAAAAGCTTAATAAATGGCCTATATATTTTCCATCAAGCTAAATGTAGTTTTGTCCTTATAAGGTATTTTTTTCTATCAAGGCTGTAGCAAGCAACATGTTAATTGGGCTGGATGAGCATAAACTGATTCATAAAAGTATGTTTATCACAAATATGATAATACTTTGATTAATACAGGATTATTATCCATGGTTTTACCTACCTATTTTTTTCTGCATTGACCTACTCAACAAACAATTATATCATTCTCGACTTTAGATGCGAAGGTTGCGATCGAAACTCGACCGCGAAACTATATTAATTATACTAAGTATATGAAAATTTGTCAGAGCTTTAACATTATTTTTTTTTCGCCAATTAAACATTGTCTATAGCCTGTAGATGTTCCTATGTAGAGCAATAACAGCGCGCTCGTAACCTATACGTAAAATTCATATTGGATAGTCTGTACCTACCTGAAAATCTATAGGATGAAGTCTTAAGACTGCTATTTAACTTTAAATACTGTGTAAAGCAGAACCTAATCGATTTTCAAACAATATGACTACGGAAATTTTACGGTCTCGCCTCACAAGAACAAATGCATAACAATATAAATGTTACTGAAATGATTTGTAGTGGTATTGTGTTGCATATTGAAATGCTGGCTGTTACATGACCTAATAGTTTTCTTAGCATTCTTTGGACTTGTAATGTTTATAATGATTATGTGTAAAGTGCTTTCTCTAGCCCACAGTTTTCAAAATGATAGCCAGCAACAACAATAAATCATTGAAATAACTGCAATATAAATATTTGCTAGAATAATTTGGTTATACTACAGAGTTTAATTGCTGTTTAAAAATGCTATTGGTTAATAATATTCCTTATAGCTTCCTTTATCTATAGCATGAACCAAATAATCCTTAGCGTCAATTTTCGTACATGGGATTACCAGATTCTTGTTTATCTTAATGGTCTTCAAAGTGTTTTCCTTATCAGTTTTTAACAGCAGGAATACACAGTACTTGCTTAATAAGCAGTTAGTGGACTTTAACATACAAGTTATCCAGCAACTGGATTACCCTTGTCTTCGCAATTCACAATATTTTTTTACTGGCTAAGGATTATATTTCATCATCATTGTCCTAGGCCAATGTTGATTTATTTCCTATAGGACTTTTGTAAGTTTTCTTAATTAACTTTATGAGCGACAACAAGCACGATATTTTCATATAGCACCAGCTTGTAGCGTCTTTAACGATTAAAAGTAGAGTACGATATCTCTCGTAGTTATATCAATTGTTCAGTATCATTTACATCTGTTTAGCCAATTGAGACATGATGAGCCATAAACACATACCTACATGCAAAGATGTTCACAAACTTTCACATTTATAATAACAGTAGGAAATCAGTTCTTATATGTAAGTCATATGGAAGTAAACCAAGTACCTACTCATTCAGTTCAAAAATAAAATGACATGTAGGAAAATAGAGAACCTATCACCTGAGTGGTGGTAGGTTCGTTAATATTACGCAAACGAAGTCGCCCTTGCATCGCTAGTAGGTATGATATAAAATCAAGTTATCCCAAATATAAATGCGATCTTTTTCTAAAATTCCAGGTTTACCATGAAGCTGGACAAGTCGAGAGAGCTGGAGATCGGCGTCCACTGGAAGGACTGGCGGGGACTATGCGCCATCAAGTTTCTCCGGCTCGAAGAATTCATTGACGATATCCGACACGGCATGGCCCTAGAACTAGAGCCGCGGGGACTCCTATTCGCAGAAATCAAATTCCTAAACCCAATAATATCCCGGAAACCGAAACTTCAGCGCCAAAGAAAGATATTCAAACAGCAAGGAAAGAATATACCCAGACCTTCGTACGGCGAAATGCATATACCAGCTGTTGTGCTCGGCAGACTCCTCAAGCGTTCCTCACCGTCTATTCAGAACATTCAAAGTGCCGTTAAGTCCTCGCCGCAGTTCGAGGCGTCGTCGATCGATAATCGAGAAGCGGAGAATGCAACTCTAGGTGGTATGGCTGGCGTTAGGCCTCTAGGGTTGCCCTCGACGCCGCAAACTCCCCAGACACCTGTCACGCCACCGCCGAAACCAACTCTGCCCATGCATCCCCCACCCAACGTTTCCACTCTCAGAATGGAGAAAGAACTGCAGGAAGCTTTTGCATTTTTAGAAGACTCGTACACAAGAGAGGTGTACGTCAACAAAGAACCCACGACGCCATCCTCCGACAATCCTTTAGTAGAATATCCGCCATCACCGTCTCCGAAACTGGTGCTCGATTTCCCGAGCAACGAGGATCAGATAGTCGATGTCACGAACAACATGAGGATATCGTCCTCGCGTTCCTCATCCGTTATCGACACCCTCGGCAAAGAGCAGGATTCCAGGAGGCACTCCAGCGATATGAACATGGACAGCTTCAGACTGCTGAGCGTCCTCGGTAGGGGTCACTTCGGCAAAGTAATTCTCGCTCAATACAGATCTACGAACGAGTACTTTGCGATAAAAGCTTTGAAGAAGGGTGATATCATAGCGAGAGATGAGGTGGACTCCTTGCTATCGGAGAAGAGAATTTTCGAGGTAGCTAACGCGATCAGGCATCCCTTCTTGGTGAATCTGTTCGCGTGCTTCCAGACGGAGCAGCACGTGTGCTTCGTGATGGAGTACGCGGCCGGCGGAGACCTCATGATGCATATCCACGCCGACGTCTTCACAGAGCCCCGCGCAGTCTTTTATGCAGCTTGTGTAGTATTAGGCCTACAGTATTTACATGAGAATAACATTATTTATAGAGATTTGAAACTAGATAACTTACTATTAGATACCGACGGTTACGTTAAGATCGCCGATTTTGGGTTGTGCAAAGAGGGGATGGGTTGGGGAGACCGCACGGGCACTTTCTGCGGAACTCCGGAGTTCCTAGCGCCGGAAGTTCTCACGGAGACGTCCTACACGCGAGCCGTCGACTGGTGGGGGCTCGGCGTGCTGATATTCGAGATGCTAGTCGGCGAGTCGCCCTTCCCCGGAGAGGACGAAGGCGAAGTGTTCGACTCGATCGTGAACGACGAAGTGCGATATCCTCGGACGTTGTCTCTAGAGGCCATAGCGCTGATGCGCCGTCTGCTCAGGAAGAACCCCGAGCGACGCCTCGGATCCTCGGAGCGCGACGCCGAGGACGTGAAGAAGCAGGCCTTCTTCAGGAACGTGAACTGGGAGCAGCTACTCTTGCGTAAGGTGAAGCCACCGTTTGTGCCAACTATTAATAATTTAGAGGATGTTAGTAATTTCGATAGCGAGTTCACCTCGGAGCAGGCTGTGCTGACGCCGCCCAAGGAGCCGCGAGCGCTATCCTCCAACGACCACAAGATGTTCTCAGACTTCACCTACATGGCTGACTGGTGCTAACTCACTGGAAGCACTTCATTTACAATTTCTACAATAAACCCCATTGCCTTACAAGTGTGTGAACTCGTATGTATTTTGTTGATAAGCAATTTCGAAATTAGATTCTATTCTAATCTAAAACAATAAAACCCCAATGCCTTACAAAGTGTGTGAAACTTGTATTTTGATAATAACTATGTTATCTTTGCATAGAGCATCTAACGTAGATTCTCTTGTTAACTTGTATTTAATGCAGTTAAATGCAATATTTTATAAATTGAGTAATTTAATAAGTTTTAAATAGTGCTAATGTTTATTTTTTTTAAAAACATCGTGTTATAGATTTATATATTACGTGGTTATGAAATTGATTAACTTTAGCGACTAATAATAATGATAAGTGAAGGCGTGTCAAATCATATTACGTTTTCAGTCAATTGTTTACTTATTCTGTGAAATAAAGGTATCAACAAAATATTGTTTTGTATTTTATTTCTAAAGTTAGACTCGATAAGTTCTAAAGTTAGGATAAGAAACAGAGCAGAGCATGTTTTGATCTACTTCTTGCATTAGGACACTTTTAATTCATCGTTATCTATCTTTAAGAAAATAAACTAGAACTTCTACAACCAACTGATGACAAATCAACTATTTTTCTTTCTCAATACAACTTTTTGGTTGTTTCAATGGACTTTCGGAACAACTACATATTTTTATATTTTCAATGTTGTCACAGGCCTGAGCAGGCCTGTATCTTTCACTATTAATTTATAATAATGAAAAATCTTCAATCTAACAAAATAAGAACGAATTAAAACACAGTTCTATACATAATCATAAACTATTTTAATATTCTGTAAATGAGCATATAAATGGAATTTGTTTTATTACTGATTGAAGGCATCTAGGTATGTCATTTATAATTTTATGTATAAAATTTGAGTAAATAATAGCACTTGCTAGTTGTTTATGAATACTAGCCTACTTACATGATTAGTATGCTTATTTTTTGCTATTTAATTACATTTTCTATATTTTATAACTCAAACGAGAAAACACAGATGCATACCATCTTTGTAGGTTTACCTGCTAGCTTAGGATTTTTTCCTTAATGGTAGGTATTACTTTTTCTAGATTTAAAATTACTACTTTCAAATACATAATCTATTTTGCCTAAATATATCAAACTGAGTATTTGAACACTTAATATATTGAAGATACAATACCATACAGCAACAAATTATCATCAAATTGACTAATTAAGTATTGTACAAGCTGAATCTAGGAAGAAGTAGAGAAAAGTTAAGAAATGAAATATGACTGTAACACTACATAATATGTACACAATCACGCCACAGAGCTGACAGTCTCAAAACATTAACAAATACATTTACTCTCACATTCGTGAGCCCTTCTGTTGAAGCACCTTGGCTCGATCCGTTGGTTCTATGTCATTACTGTTGAGTGAGCTGCCGCATTCCCGGCTCACAACACAAAGGAATTCAGCATGTTCTTCATTGCCATAATTGTACTGAGAACCGATATTGATCAGCTGTTCGAATTTCCACCCATCGGACATGGTAGAAACCATTTGAGTCAACTCTTCTTCATGAAACTGTAGCACTCTGTACACATGCTTCTTGGAATCTTTGAGTGGCCTCCTCTCTCTGAGACATATTCTCTCCTTCACTAATCTTATCAACTCAGTAATATTATAAAATTCAGCTTCTTCTAGTACTCCTTCTTCAGCGATGTCATTGTTGATGACCAGTTTACCGTGACGAAGAAAATTTAACACTGGAGAGAAGTATGTTGGGTCTCTGTCTATTAGGTATGCACCAGATTCGTCCTGCAACATTGACAAAATATTAAAATGGAAACAAATATGGAATAACTCATTTACATACAAAAAGACAATGAATACAAACCCTGTCCGAAATCAAGTCGCTATCCTCTTGAACTAATCGATACAAAAATGAATTGGGATCCCTAGATAACGTTGTTTTAGTAGTTAAGAAATATGTTCCACCAACGTTTAATTTTACCCACTGCTTACTACTCCGCCTTTCATTGTTGAATTTTTGTATATTTTCGTCAGAAATATCATCGTCACTCAGTCGTTCCGCCATGGCGTACCATAAACAAAACAAACTGATTTTTTGTCTCGTTTTTTTGGACAAAGAGATCCTTTTCCTCTACTATTTGTTTTCTTCTAGGCTCTATTCACATGATCAAACAAGATTTTTCTTGTAGTTTGATAAAACTAACACACAAACCCATCAATAGATGGCACTAGTAGTGAAAAGAAAACATCATTGTCTATGATAGAATAAGGACGCGGTACGGCATCGGTCATGCATTCGTTCTTTTCATTCAGTTTTGTGTCAAATTTTGATTTATGTCACAATCACAAAAAGTTGAAATTCTTTGAGAAAAATAGTGAAAATCAAATGGAACTATTGTTTATTTCCTAAATAAAAGTGTCAACTAAAATAAAAGTTCTTGGCGTTAGAATGTGTGTATGATACAACTATGTCCAGAATGAGCGGTAATTTGGACAACGATAGAACTGTTACTACTGGCAAAATGTATCCCATTGATTTGGCGCCTCAAAAGATAACTATTGTGAAGAGTGTTACGAATTCAGAAGTGAAAATGGCTCATTTGATGACAAATCAATCTAAAAACACTGGATCCAGTCAGCTAGGGTCCCATTCCAGTGCGGCATCAGGAATGATGCGATCTGGACTTGCACAGATCCTTTCTCCAAATGCGTCGTCTCAGGTATGTTTTTTAGTATTTACTCATCAAATAATTGACTTTAGACAGTATTCGAAAGTGTTCAAGTAATCGATTTTAATTATCATGTAGTATGTGTGTTTTTGTTATTTTATAATTTAATCTTTATATCCACATCAGCAAAATCTTATCATAAACTGCCTTATGCACTGGTGCATTACCAGTAATTACCATAAATTCTTCTTAATTTACTCATATAATTACCTGCAGTTAGCTGTACCAAGCATGTAGGTTCATTTCATTATTTGTTGTTGCAATTCCAAAAATCTTAGTAAATTTTCAAATTAATATAATTTAATTTACAATTATTTAATTTCAGGCTCAAATGATAGTAAGTGGTTCACCAATACTGCAAGGAAGCCAGATCATCAGCCAAGGAACACAGCTCCACAATCCCGGCCCGCAGATTATATCTCACTCCCAACTCTTGGCCAGCGGGCAGATACTCAGTCCAGGCACACAAATCATAAGCCAAGGTAATTTAAAAAAATATATTAAATATAAAACTCACAAATAATTTCCATAACCCATTCCTGACACAGGAAATTTTGCTTTCTTCTACCCAGGTGATGTTTTAAATGTCTGAAGATCTGGATAATCTCTCTAAAAATATAGTTGTTAGCCCATGTATTTAAACTTTTTATAATTTCCATAATATATAAAAAAAGTTGTTTTAAACTTAAAGTTTCCTCAAGCTCAAATAGTTGCTAAATCTGGTGCTTTCAATTTTTAGTGACATGATAGCAATCAAAAAACTCTCATCATGTTTTTGATAATTTTAAACAATATTTAATTTCAGGCACACAACTGTCAGCACAAGTTTCAAACTCCAGCAACATCGGCACGGTGACCAGTATATCACAAACAAGTGGTGCTCAAGTACTGAATGTAGGAAGTCAGCTCGGTGCCGGTAACCTCATGGTGAACTCATCAGTACGGACGTTACCACCTACTGTGAGAGTGCTGCCACCCTTATCACATCATAATAACAGACCTGGTAAGAACTGTTGATTTTATATTATGCTATAAATCATACACATCAAAAAATGTATTTCTTTTATTGAATTTTGATATAATAAATAAATTGTTGAGTCCAATATTTAATACCAGGTTATTGCCCGCAGTTTCGCTCGCGTGGTACTTACCTGGAAAAAAAGTTTCCTATGTGTTATTCCAGATCATAAACTATGTATATTCCAAGTTTCAGTCAAATCTGTTCAGTAGTTTTTGTATGAAAGGGTAACAAACACACATCCATATTACAAACTCTCGCATTTATAATGTTAGTAGGGGTAGGACAGTAGGATAGGATTCTTATTAGCCTGTTTAGTGATTTATTTCCAGTCTCAATAACCAGCTGGTTTAGCTAACTGTGTGTAGATATTTCACATTACTCTCATACATGTGTCAAATACCTACCGAGTAAGTAAAACCTGAGATAGATAGGTTATTGAAAATTTGAGACTGGCCACATTTTTTTAAAGAGACTAACTATTTCTAAAAGTTCTAAACAAATTGTTGTGTATGCAGAGTAGAGGGTAGTAATTTTAACAGCATAATATTTATTATTCTATTTCTTCTAGCATCAGTCCAGCTATCAAGTGTGAGTGTGAGCAGTGCCAACAATGTGTTGGTGAGCAAAAGCGTGAATGTAGGAGTGACGAGTCACGTGCCGCGGGGCCTCGCGGCGGGCGCTTCGTTGGCGCTTCGCCCCGTCACGCCTTCGTCGGCAACACAACCTGCTTCTAACCAAGGTTAAAAAATATAGAATAGAATAGTTTTATTTTGGAAAACACAGCAGACGAACATTACAACAGAAGTACTTACATAAGTAATACAATATAACTTTTAAACTATCATGGTTTTGAAAATTGTAAGTAAACACTTAAAACGGAGAATTGACCATGACTTTAGTTTAACCGTGATCATGGCCAAAATAACTGTGCTGAAATATCAGGAAACTCAAATCTACGAATCATGGTAAATATCCTGTTATAAGTATTTATAATACAATATAAATTAGGTTCATATTGATAAAGAAGGGTCAGGCAAGAGAGTCACCTAGCTTATATAACTGTACATTTTTAAGTTGTCCTACAGAAATAAACACATTTTTCTTTCTTTCTAAAACAGGCGGCACATGGGGCGCCCGGGGAGGTCGCGGCGCATTGGTCTACGGAGGCCGGGCCCGCGCTCCACACACGCCGGCGTCGCATCAGACGCATTCTAACATCGTGTCTCTCTCCACCGCTTCCGTTATCAACTGTGAGTTAACTGTAATTGTCATTACACCAATATGGTTCTTTTGAGTCTATTTTGGAACAGAATCTTATAATATGTTTAATTTGTGTTTACAACATAATGTTACAAGTTCTTACTCTACCTAAACCAAAGAATAGAATAGATGATAATAAAATTGATTTAGACACACTTCACACAAAGAAGACACAAGGAGTAACAGAACAGAATAAAAATATAGTAAGTAAAAAAGATACACAAGAAAACACAATACAGGTAGGTCTATCTACCAAGACTGGAATGAAAGTGTTAGCACTTCCCATAGACTATCTACGGAGGCTACCAGGGCGAGGTGTGGCTAAAAAGTTCAATATCAGCAGAACCTAACTCTTATCCAAACCATGCCAAGTTATGTAAATGTTATTATAGATAGTTAATTTCATACTAAATCTATGATTAACAACAAGAGAACAACACATAATCACGCCGCTTTCCCTTTGCGAGCCAAGCAGTTTACACTATACATTATTCCTAGGGATATGATTATGATATTAAAACAGTACTTTTGTCCATAGCATTATTGTATTGAATACATTGATTACAGCGAACACAGTAATATCGGGTACAGTTCGCGGCGTGTCCCCGCGTCCCCCCGCGCCCCCCGCCGGTCCGCGCCCATTGCCGCTACTGCAAAGGAACTATCAGCCGGCTAAGGTATTTTTTTTTTTAGAGTTCTCATGTAACTGACAGTGTCTTTTATGAGAATAAATATCTTTGAACCTAAAGTAAACGTACAAACCATATAAATAATCTTGCTTAGCTTGGAAGTAGATGACGCCGTGTAAAATGTTAAAAAAAACAATACGAGTATCAATTACCGACTAAGAGCTTTGACTGATACTTCAATGGCAACGTCCAACGAAATTCTTCGTTTCGTAGATAAAACGTGAAAGTTAGTTAGCGTAAATTATAAATGGATGTTTATTACTCTATCTATAGTTCGAAAACAAAATGCAATTGGCTGAAACTTGTATACGTAGTTTATGCCCTGTATAGGCGAGCAAACTGCGGTCTAGTAAGCTACTATTAATATTACAGGTGGTCGGAGTAAGTTCAGTGGGCGTTCGCGGCGTGGTTGGAAACAGTGCTCCAACACAACTGTACTATGAAGTTCCCCGAGCGGCCGCCACAACACAGCCGCCGATGGCGCACCATTCGCCTCGACCACTCACCCCTTATAACCACACGCAACAAACACAAACACAACCACAGCAGATGCAGACACAAGGTAATTCACATCAACCACTTGTAACCACAACCACAGCAATTCACATGTACAACCACCTGTAACCACAACCACAGCAATTAACATTTACAATCACTTGTAACCACAACCACAGCAATTAACATGTACAACCACTTGTAACCACAACCACAGCAAATGTTAATCCTAGGTGGTATAAGTCGCGCCACTTAATAAGAACAAGAGGGCTGATATCTATACACAGTAATCAAAATCAAAGATGAAAGATTGAGACTGGCCGTAAGACAATATGATCCTTGAGGTCCTTCTGACATAAATATTTCTCTTTCTTGCTACGCTGGAATCCATCAAGCGCTCACCATATTATTATTTTCAGTGACAGTAGTAAATTCAGCGGTGTCAGCGCTTTCTGAAAACCGATCGCAACCCGCGCCTGTGTCCGTCAGCTCGGTGCTAGCCAGACCGACGATACTGAGGAAGAGAGATCTTGAAGGGTGAGTACAAAGGCAGTGTAGATAGTGTTTTAGCTAATTATTTTTATGTCTGAATGTTGAATAGTAAGGCCATGTGTTGACATTGTAGTAAAGTAAGTTCTTATGATAAAGTAGCAAGTGGCCAACTCTAGGGAGGTCTTTAGGAGTTTTTTTTTATTTATTTAATACTAGTTACACCCCGAGGTGTTGCCTGCGGTAAATAGTATCGCGGGGCGCAAAAAAATAATCATAAGAAGTTATCATAACATTTTCTATGTCAGCTCACCAACAAAGTCCACGATCACATACCCGTCCGAGAGCACGGGATGGCAGGACGTGGTGACGGGCGGCGGCTCCGGCGGCTCCACCACCATGTCGGCCTCCTCCTCGCATCCTGATGATGAACCGGATCCACCGAGAGATGTCGACCTGTCGCCCAGGAAGAAACCTAGGAAACAACTGTAAGTTATAATGCTCAGGATACACGACGACACCAGACACTAAGACACTCGGTGTATACATCGACTGTCTGCGTGTGTCCACCGCCGCGACACTTAGTTGCAAATCAATTTTGTATGCAATCGACACTAGTGTCGACATTTGTGTCGAGTGTCAGTGTCGTCGTGTATCCTGAGCATTACACAGATAACATAACCACAACCGCCACCTAGCGGCGTTTAGGTATTGCCTGCAATCAAGAATAAGTAACTCCATCTAGTGCCAAGTAGCAGTCGGATGCCTAAACGACCAGATGCAGCCGCAAAAATTAAACACAAAACAAATTTTCGGCCATCAAATCGCAGGCCAGCTTAAGTTGATGGAAACTGAATTTCGGAAGATTAACCAACATAAGCTGACCTGCGATGATTGCGATGATTTACGATGATTTGTAGCGTAAAGGCGACCTACATCATGGACAGTGAAAGCGTTAACTATTTACCTTACATTGTTTTAGTTTGAGCAATGACGTGAGACAATGCGAGTACCCAGTTGAGGATGCTGCGCGTTCCCCGCCGGCTGCCGTCGTCAAACCGCCTCCTAAACGTAAGAATTAAATTGATAAACAACTAAATAAGTTTATTTTAGTAAAAATATCAGAGCAATTAAGGTATTACTTTAAATATGATTAGTTTAACAGCTTGTGAATAACAGGCAACTGAATCGGCTTGCGATCAGCCAATCAAAGCTATTTAGCTTAAAAACTAAGGCGGTACGAAATTTGCCGGGTCAGCTAAGAATTTAATTGATAAAACAATAGAAACCCTTCTTTGAACTGCAGGCTGTAGGACATAATCTGCAAGGACGTATTTTTGTGTGCTGTGGAGATTCTATCACAGCACAGTGCATACTTAGAAGCGAATCCAATTCGGAGCGGAGCCGGGATCTGGTCCGGCTTCTACTTATATTGTTTAGCTTTCAATTTCTATGTCAATCTTATTGTTAGTAAGTACTAACTTTGTATGTGATTGTGAAAATGAACTATTCCATTCGTCAGAGTTCTTAAAATATAATCCTTTCGCCCCTTGTTCCCCTTCGATCCGCCCTTGTGATATCTGTATAATATGTTTCTCAGGACCACTTCTAAGCTCGAGCTACGTATGCGGTTGGCGCAGCACCGCCCTACACTTCGTGCGTCCGTGCGACGTGCGGCGCCGCGAGCCCAAGCCGCGGGATATCGTATCTATAGCCAGTCAGAAGCACGTGCTCACCAGCGCTGAAGGATGGAAGGTGCATCATCTCACTGCGCAGATGGACGACCTGGTATATACGCTTTTCAGCCGCCTTTTTCTTCAAATAACTATGTCTTGGCACGACACGGCGTGCTTATCACAACATAGTATAAAACAAAATCGCTTTCTCTGTCCCTAAATCCCTATGTCCCTGATTAAATCTTTAAAACTACGCAATGAATTTTGTTTTGATGCTGTTTTTTAAAATGTAGAGTGATTCAAGAGGTAGGTTTATATGTATAATTATTGAATCCGTGCCAAGCCGGAGCAGGACGCTCGTTTTAAATAACGCGATGAATTTCAGAAAACTGTACGTTACATTTAACGTTACACTAAGGTTTCCTGTGTCGGTGTAACGTATCGACATCTCTCCTCTCCACTGTCGCCATCGCCAAATTTTCTAAAACTCACATGCTTACTATAAATATTGTTATCAGATGTCGCTGGAATCTGATGTGGGCGACCAACTTGCGGGGTTACTGCGAGCGCTGGAAACTGCGTCGGGTAAAGCGATAAACGCGCTGCAACCACACTCACATGCAATTCTAGAACTACTCAAGGTAAACTATCTATCTATTCATCATCATCAGCTTTTCTCATCCAGTATCAATATTGAATTATCCATATTTCGCTTTTTAAATTGAAACATCCACTTGGACGATATGGTGTATATTAGAATCAAATAAATAACTCATAAATCACTACTGAATCAGTGATTGTACCAACAAGAAAATCCATAACACAGCCATCAAAAATCAAGAGTCTACTCTGCATACAGTTAATTATCAACATACAAGTATAAGATAATAATGTAAATGTTTTATCCCCTCAGGGCAACATCCAGAGGAGTAAAATCGTCTGTGAAGGTATTCAAGAAGCTCGAGTGGATATCCTCCGAGTGTTCACGCACAGAAAGTCAGTGTCCGACATCCTCGCGCGGCAAGCCGACAAGAGGTGCTTCAGAAAACATCGCTCACAGTCGTAGCACCACGCTACAGAATCTCAAACTATTGACATACAGAACGCAGTTTACTTGAATAAAATAGCAGTAGAATAAAGGTGCAATTCCTGTAATGTCCATAATATTGATAAATAATATAATGCCTTTTGAAACTGATGATTCTAATGTGGCAATAATTGTAAATAAATATAGTGTAAAAATATGAAGTAAAACATAATACTTTATTTTAAGTTCGGGGGTTCCTTGAATGTGTTGTGTTTTTTGTGAATTAGAATAAATATTTTTAAATAAATTTCCTAATTATTTATGTGTTGTTTTATTCAAATTCAGTTATGTTCTTGAAAATACTAAGGTATTTGTTCTTGGAGCCGCTGACCTCGCCAAATCCATTTTAGCTCCATACAAACTCGAGAATCGAGAACCTAGTGATTTGATTTTATTCTCTTTGGAACTACCGCGATCATTGTAATTTTTTTGTTTGAACTAAGGGTTACCATACACGAACAAGTATTTACAGAAACTAAACTAACAAACAAGATAATTATATGGTGTATTTATTCTGTATCTGTGGTTTACTTTTTGACATAAATATAACACTTTGCTCAGCGAAGCGAAGTGTCAAATTATGAAAACAAACTCGTATAACCTCAAAACGACCAAGGAATTATAATACTGTGAATTTTCATAAATTAAACTCCAATAGAAAATAAACACGAGATATGGCTAGCAGTAGATTAGAAAGAATAGGAACGATATTTACACGGTAAGTTTTGTATTAATGATTTGTTTGTTTGATTATAATCTTGACTAGAGTTTAATATGGATTTAATATCCTTCAAATAACATCGATGAATTCCTGAACTTCGCAATCTCTACGAAGCTCTTTATGATTTATGTCACTATTGTTACTAGTTCTGCATTTTATCTTTCAACTTTTTTTTCAGTGTGGAGGGTCTGTTGATTCGTGGTGGGATGAAACCAGACGACAGACCACTCTGGTTTGATGTCTACAAAGCCTTTCCTCCGCTTGTAGAACCCCTGTTTGCGAGGCCTAAACCTGAGATTAAGCCGGTCAGGCAAATTTTCTATCATGAGGATACCATCCGAGTGTAAGTTTATAAAAACCCACATTTTTGGTCTGTAGATTTACTCTTGAATCTATTATTTGTATTTACACTTTTTTTAAAAGATTTACCAATATTAGGTACCTATTTTGATCATTGTTTATTTTTACAGCAAGTTTCACAGTAAAGGACTTGGCACTGGTGCCGTTGACTTGCTCAGTCAAAACAATGAAACCCAAACCAAAAGGCTAGTACAACAGTACCAGAAAATGAAAGCCGAGGGTGTCGCTGAAGAAGAACTAGTTGATAAATCTGCGGCAGTAGTTGGTGCCGAAAGAAAGGAACAATATGAAGCTAAACAAGCTATTAAAGCACAACCACAAATACCTACCAACCCTGAATCGATCACAGCCAAAGTGTTGTCTGAAGCAGACTTGAAAAATATTTTTAAAGGATAGAAACTAGTAGATTACCTGTAGCTAATAAATGTAGTAATAAATTATTTAAATGTTGACTTGATGGTTTTGTTGGATAGTTGTACTCATGGTAATGTATCTTTCATTTCAATGTATCTTTATCATTGAACATGTAGTACCTACCTATCATTCAAATGCTTAATATCCACTATACCATGTCTGAAAGCTGAATTTGGTACATCATAGTTGTTTTTTTCTTTGAATATTCGTTTTTATCTATTTGGTGCCAAGTAAAAATAAAATAGGTTTGCGTGTTCAGCCAGCGTTCAATAACAAACAAATTCCTAAACTATATCTTAATCCATGACTATGATAAGCACTGTATTGAGTCAGGTTTGCATTTTATGCTACTATGGAATATACTGGGTCATTACTTGTAAAGCTATCTTATCTTGAGATAAGGACTTGTGGAACGCACCTACTACTTTTGGTTTCAGTTTGTGATTGGATGAGCTTTACTTTGCTGTGTCTACTCTGTGTTTTTGTGGAATATTGTGTTAAAAACCAGAAAAATGGCCCAAAAAAAACCACTATTATTCTACTTTGCTGTAGTTCTTGGTAAGTTATAACGTTTTCTTCAGGTCTTAAGCGTATTTCGATAACACAACAAAGTACTTTGTTTGATGTAGGTACCTACCTACCTGTCGTGGTACGAAGGTGTCATCCATTACTCACCATATCGCAATAAAAATTTTATGATGTCTTTTTAAACATGTTTTGGTAATATTTAACTTCGTATGAGTTCATCTCATTGAAGAAGTATTGGTCAAGCTTACCTTAGGTAGGTACCTAATGAGAAGGAACTAAGTAAGTAAAAGTTATTTTACTTAGGTAGGCTATAAAATAGCACTAAAAAGAATAGCTTAAACATCTTCCAACGAATTATGCTCAAGATACTACGTAGGTACCTACATCGGTACCCAACATGTACATGACTATGTAGGTACATAAATATATGTAGGTAGTAGGTATATCTTCAGGTGCACTTAAAGGACTGAACTCATCTACTTATGTATTTTCAGTAATCCTCAGCACACTCACTCAAGAAACGGAGGCGAGGCGAAAAATTCTTAGGGGCAGGCGTGTAATGACACGCACCTACTACCGTGAGTCACTTATGTTGTGTTTAGTGTTTAAAAGAACACCTTGTAGATACCATCCTGTAATGCTACATCTTAGAGCGCGATTCAACTTCAAAATTTAGGAATTGTTAACATCTAGGTAAGTGCCTAAATTATGCCACTCAGGGAGTCAACATGAACATTACCTTCACATTTTGCATAATGTTTATTCATTTATTTGGGTAAACAAACATGTTTTTAACAAAAACAAACAATTGAAAATTAGCTTTTATCAGTTTCATATTAATCAATTAAGTCTGAGAGTTGAATCAATATTATTATTCTAACAGCTCCTGACGCCTTAAATTCAACTTGCTAGTTGTGTCCCGTTAGGAAATAATAATTTGTACCACAATATTTTCAGATGGAAATGCGGTTCCAGCTTGGGCTATCAGTCTGATGGCCGGTATTGGGATGCTGTTCGTTGGCGGAATTCTTTATTTCGTGATGCGGAAGATTGTTCTTTCTTCAGAAACAGGCATTATGAACACATATCAGCCTGCTATGCAACAAGATATTCAAGTCTAAATTATCACCTACTTAAGAATAGTAACTTTAGTTTTGTTTGTTTTATTAGTAGGTCAATGTGATATAGTCCCATCGAGTTTACAATCTTCCTACATTTATAACTTGATCTTGTTTAAAATACTAAATTATAATGAGGTTTTATTACCAAAATAAAGTATAGTTTTAAGTGTAATTGTATTTATTCATATTCAGGGTTCTGGTAAACATTTCATGAAGTCATTTTAATTTAATGTCTAAGATACTGGAAATTGTACGAGATACAAAGGGAGTCAAGTACATTTATATTACGTGACATGGAAGCGTGGAATAGGTATAATGATTAAAACTCTCTGCGGTGATATTTGTCGGGATCGAAGTAAGATGTAACGACCACACGATTGCTAAACTTGCGTCCAGTGAGAGTTTGCTGCGCTTTCTGACAGTCAGCAATACTGTTGAACTCTACAAATACCTGAAAGAGAGACAACATATCATTAAGTAATCTTTTACAAGTTGCCTTCTTTTTTAATTAGGAATAAATTTATACCTTTCCACAGCCTGGTACTTCTACACCTTCAATAGGTCTTGGAATTTCTATACTGCGGACACAACCATATTTATTGCACTCCTCCCTGAAAAACAAATAATTTGTCAATTAATAAATTTTAATTAGGTTTCCTCAGTCATTTTAATTTTACACAGAAAAACTTTATATCACTTGAAAAAGCAACTTGATTGAAATACTCAAGTGCTGCTTCCACAACATTAGTTCTCACATTTTTATGATAATGATATTCAATGGGCCAAAATCCAGGCAACTTTGCCATGTCATGTAAAAACAGTGCTAAAGAGAAGCTGACTTGATTTCATACGGGACGTATTTTAAAAAGCGATAATATTCGTTTAAATGATTTAACATGGACTGTATACGGATAGCGAAAGTTTAAAATGTAACTTACTTGATATCCTCCAAGATGTCTTCATATTCCTCTTCATCGCGCAGCTCGTCTGGTGTGACCATGTTGAGCAGACATAGTACTTCGGTGGCCGGGCCCGCGCCGGCGAGCGTCAAGCCAGCCACTTGAAGCTGCACCGGCGCCGCGCCGGTCATGGCTGATGACAGTAACATAGCTGTGATTGGTTAATCAGATACTTTGGTTTAGCATAGCTTATAATTGATACATAAACTTAACAGAAATCTAAGGGATTTTGTGATTAGAAAATTTAAGTTAAGATTATAAGAGATGTGTGTAAAAAATACTATGTGTTGGGTGTGATTCTTTCGATTCTGGAGTAAACCTAACTTGTTACTCTAGTTAGGCAAGTTACTAGTTTTTTCTGTGGGTGCAAGTTTAAGGATGCATTGTATACAAAAGCTACTTTCTTATTTTAATTTGGTACAGGTTAAAATTGAGCAATTAAATAGTTCTTTTAACTAAATCATTAGGTTGGTAGAGAAAGTTAGATAGTAGAATTACCTAGTGTGGAGTTCTTTGCTCCAATACTGGCTCTCTGTACGATCAGTTTCTTGTCACCCAGCTGCATACCATTTAGCCCAGCTATTGCCTGAAAAAAAAAAGATTATTTAAAATGTTGCCTGATGCACACAACAATAAAAGTTTTAATATAAGATAATTACCTGGTCTGTCATCGAAATGTCGACATATTCAGCAAAAGCATAGCCCTTGCTGAGTCCAGTTGAAGAGTCCTTGACGAGGTTGAAAGCACGTAGTTGCCCAAAGGACATCAGCAGTTCTTTAACCTACACACACAGTACCATATTAGCGAAATGTCACAGTCCTAGAAAAACAAATACTAAATATTTTTTGTACAGAATATTGATATGCAGTTAATTTGATTGGATATTTAGGTTACTGTTCCCATAAGATTTGCTCAACAAATGGCGGCAAATATAGTGAATGTTATCTGACCTGTCTAGCCGCAAGTTAGAATCAGATGTGAATGTAGGAGACTTGCCTTAAAGTGCCGATGTCTCATTCAAGTACAAGACGTATAGGTGAGAATGAGAGACAACAGTGACACGCGAGCCGCGAGTGTGCCAAATCTATGCTAGGGAGGGGCAGAAAGCAAACTATATCAGTGAGTGTTTATGATTGAGCGTGTGGCGCACGCTCGTCCCGCTAGGGTACCTGTGGAAATTCCTGAAAGGAACAAAACAACGCGGCTCACTGCTGGCTTCACCGGTGCCCTGTCAACTGTTGAATCTCGCCCTGAAATACGGCATCTGATGCCGCCTAGTGGGAACTGCCTATACGTAGGCGCTCACAAACAATGCAGTCGCGTTGCTAACTTGTCATTGATTTGTAAGTACCTAGTTTGGAGGGAGTTGAATGTTCCTAAGGTTTAATAGGTAGTGAAAATGTGTTACTTTTGACAGAGGATAGAATGGAACAGCCTTTGACCTAAAAAGATAATATAAAATGCGGAGACTGGTTACCCACCTGCAACATATAATTTTGCAAATGAAAAAGAAATTGACATATTTTCAAGACCAAATACTGCAATCATTAATTTTTCAAATGTTATATTTATAATTTGATTTGTACCCAATTGTTGGGCTGTGCATTGGTTTTTAAAGTTATAAAAATTGTTTTTAAATAGGTAAAGCCACATTTCAGTTCTTTTTTAATGTGACTTTGATAGCAAGCTTATCTAATTCAGAAAAAGATATAGGTACATAACCATAAATTACTTATTACCTATAAAGAGTTTATAGTATTGTAGCTTTACCTTTCAAATAAATATAAAACTATAAATATTGAAAAACATTTATCACAAAATTATTTGAAACTCAAATTTTGTGCTGAATATACAACTTAATATAATACCATGAATAGTTATTTTGCTTGTGCATACCTTTTGCAATAAATGTTTGATATAGTAAATAGATGTAAAATTGTGATTTCGCATAAAATGGCCACTTACCTGATCCTCGTTTAGGTAATTGGGCAAACCGCCAATGAATATTTTATGTGGGGAATCTGGAACTACGGTGCTAATCACACCAGCTGAAACACAAAATAATATGTTAAAAACATGTAAGAATTTTATACAATCAGTGATACTTCAAAAACATGTTTGATAAACATACCAGGCACATTAATTGATGGGTTCTCAGTGCCAGGCATGGGCTGGTAGTCGTGGGGCCGTCTTATCTTCAAACTCTGCCCTTTGAAGTTGATTCCGTCAAAAGCCATGGCCTGCGTGGTCTCATCAATGGATCTGAACTCCAGGAATGCAAAATTTTTGTCCAAGTTGATCTGACATGCGAGAACTGGGTTACCAGCGGCTTGCGCTAATCCTGACAGATGCATTTGCTGATTGAAAAACTCCATGGTTTCTTCTTCAGTGACACCAAATGGAATGTTTCCAACGTACAATCTTCTCGCTTGACGTGTAATGGTCGATCCGACGACTGGTACAGCCGCTTGTGGTGTGTCGGCGACAATATTGGCTGGGATCTGGCCGGCCGCTTGCATAGCCTTGTACTGCAACGGGGTAATATGCTCGAAGCCAGGTGGTGGTACATCCCAATACAGAGAAGGCTTACGACGACGAGACCTTTTGCTTGCAGGATTAGGGGATTTGGACCTGCTCCTTTTCTTTTCTCGACGTTCGGCCCGATCTCGCTGCTGAGATCGAGATCTTGAGCGACGCCTCTCACCTCGAGAACGAGATCTACGTCTGCGCTCCACTAAAACAGAACAAATACGTTAGTATTTTTGAAAAATACAACGTAAATAACATTTTGTAATAATTATTTTTTAAACTCACCTTTATCTTCACCCATTTTCCACAAAAACTGAAATTACACGCACAAATCAAATTACTTCTTTTCGCATCAGCAAAGCAAAATGGCGGTGCGAAAATGCAATACAAAAGCAAGCAAGCCATAGATAATCTATATAACTGTAACAAGCAAGAGAGAAATAGACAAAGACAACAAGCGTCATCTTTCGTTCACTCAACTCAACCAAAGACAAACCATGTTTTGCTTTAAATAACCGTAGTTGAGATGTTGGAAACATTGATTTTATTTCATTCTAAATCTCTCAATTTATAGAATGAATGAAGCTAACTTGTTGTCAATGTCAAAACAGATGTCAGTCATTCCATTTCATTCATTATTTTCATTTCAACGCAAGACCACGACCGACGAGGGGGGATCGTTGCGTGCGTGTGCGTTGCTCTTCCGCTCATCTCATCTTGTCTCGACCGACATCGAAAGTGAAAGTTTCTATTAGATTACGTGTGTGTCGAAAACTTCACAAACTTTGTTTAGAAGAGTTATTCTTAGTAGTGTTATCCTTACTGAGTAATTTTGATAGCCTTTTCATATAAAAAATGGTGAGTAGAGAAGGTATAATCTCGTTTCCTTACGTTGTCATGTTTACATTTTTATTTATTTATTTTGCTTCTAGGACAATCACAATACTAACGGAGATGTGAAGAAGAGATTATTCACAACTCGGGATCAAATAACAGACCAACTTATTGATGACAACAAGGAAACAAATAAACCGGAACTGAAAACAAACACCAAGACCGTCGCACTAATATTTGTGTCCTTACTGCTGGATTTACTAGCGTTCACGATGATATTACCTTTGCTTCCTTCGCTCATGGACTACTACAATAAGGAAGAAGGGCAAGGGAACGGATTATACGCTTGGTTATTGCAGGCAGTTCAAGGGTTTCAGAAACTAACTGGGGCACCGGATCGCTTCGCGTCCGTACTATTTGGAGGGGCGCTTGGATCTATGTACAGCTTCCTACAATTTTTGACCAGCCCTATCGTTGGAAGCCTTTCAGATGCCTATGGAAGGAAGCCAATGCTTATAATCTGTTTGGTAAGTTCCTACCTTCTTTTATTGTTACCTTAATGTACTGAATAAGGAAACAAACATTCTTATTCATAAAACAAAATATTTGTCACCTTAATCTAATCTAGGTACCTATAATGTCTATGCTGGGTATGTCAAGAGCTCTCAATGATGATAAGTTTTTTATCAGATATCAATCTCCAATAAAATATTCTTTTTCCATGGCCAGTAGGCATACTTTTTATAATGTAGTAGAAAATTAAACAAATGTATACTTAACAGTATAGATACTTAAGTGAAACTTGAGTCAATTAACTTATTTATTTGCAAATTAGGAGATAATTTTGTTTCAAGGAGAACCAGTTTGAATAACTTGCAGCATTTATAAAGCTAATAAAAATAAAATAAATTGTCTTTTAAACAGAAGATTATGGTAAAGTTTCTTATTTTAAAACTGCCTACGCCTAGTCAGTAAGAAAAAAGATTGAATATTTTTGTGTTTTAAAATCAAACACTACTTTTTTCTTAAAAATTTTTTTTTTCAGACAGGTATAGCACTGTCTCATGCATTATGGACATGTGCAAGTACCTTCAGTTTATTTGTACTGGCTCGGTTTATCGGAGGCCTAAGCAAAGCCAATGTGAGTCTCAGCATGGCTGTAGTCACTGATGCCTCTAATGAGAAATCCAGAGCAAAAGGAATGGTAAGGTCTTTTGATTAGTTATTTTGTTTATTCTTATATCCATACTTAAATCATTGGTCCATAAGGCTAAACAAAAAAATCAATAAAATTAAAACAACAAATGTTTTCTTGATAGTGCATAACTTGAGAACAGTTTGCCTTTTTAGCTAGTTATTAATTTTCTCTACTCTATAATAATCAAGCAGTTGTGTAGCCTAATAGGCTTAACCTCGACTTTCCAAAATTAACTAGCGCGCGAAAGGAAACTCATGGCTTAGCTACACGGGTATCTATTTTGTTGAAGACGGGCTATTTTAGGTGCTGGGCAAGTCTATAACGTAAATGCTGTAGCCAGGTGTTTTATCCACTAAACCTATCCTCCTCCCAACATAGGTAAGACTTCTGGGGTCATTTACAAGCTCTTACTAATCTAGGTATGTACCGGCATCAATAATACGGCAATTCTCATTCGGCGTGTGACGCAATCGAGCGATTAGATGTGAGACTACTTGTACCAAACAAGTTTTTTTTTACCCCAAATATTTTTTTACAGAGAAAGAATGCCAAAATACACCACCTGCAAAGCTAATATAATACCTTCCATTGATATAGCTTTGCAGGGAAACACAATAGGCAAATTATACTGTAAATATTTTCAAATATTTTAGAAATACAGGGACACAGGATTTTATCGCGTTATTTACCTTATTTATATCTTTATTTTTATATCAGTCAACCCGTGACAACGGCTATTGTAACGTAGTCGAAACGTCTGGATATAAATAAGGTAAATAACGCGATAAAATTCTGAGACCATGTACCTATTTCTAAAATATTAGGTACTTATGACCGCGAAAGTTTAAGCAATATATTTTCTAATTTATTTTCAGGCTCTCATAGGATTGGCCTTCTCAATAGGATTCATAGTGGGCCCCTTAGCCGGAGCTTGGTTCGCTAAGAATAGCGACGCAACTACGGGCATGTGGGGTGAGAGGCCCGCTATGTACGCCCTGTCTCTTTCACTCGCTAACATTGCACTTGTGTGGATGTTTATACCTGAAACTCTTGCCAAGGTAAAAATATACTTTGTTTTAATATAATAAGTACTAATATTATTATTTTTTACACCTGAGTACTTAATGAAGCTGTTAAACGCTATAACTACAGGTTAACCCAAATGAATTAACTAACTGATTGAAGTATCTATTTTTATATTTACGATTATTTTTATTATTTCTTTTTATATTCTTATAATATTTTTTCAAATCTTTATGCATTCAAAATAACAGAAATGTAAAGTGCCACTATCTCTATTTAATTCTGGTACTATTGGTTGAATTATATAACTGTGGGTAATACAGCCCAAAAATGTTGATAATTTCATTAAACATTACCTTTTTTTTTTTCAGGAAAAAAGAGCACCACTTACATTTACACTTGCCAAAACAGTGGACTATGTGTCACCATTACATCTACTTAAGTTCACGGCAGTGAAGAATTTAACAAAAATTCAGAACAAAATCCTTTCCAACCTAGGACTGATTTATTTCTTATACTTATTTATTTACTCTGGACTGGAGTTTACTATTACATTCCTGACTCACCATACATTCAAGTATACTGCTATGCAACAGGGAAAAATGTTCTTAGTCATTGGTGAGTAATCAATAAATTAATAATATGGACAAGTTCAAATAACTTTTATGTATTTTTTTCTATTTTAATGCTTAGTAGTCCTATTACACTCGGTTCAAAAAATAAGTGCTTATTTGCTGCCCATGATTTTTACTACCTACAGAATAAAACTACACAGACTTTTATGACTTTGATATTGAAAAATAAAATCAGTCATAAAAATGCTAAGCAAAACAAAATTAATGATCATCTATGACCATTTTATTTCTTAAACTTTTGCGATTACAATTCATACGAAAGTTGTTGAGTATTTTATTTTCCTCCTCTCCTTGCAGGACTTAATAACAATTAATTTTAAGATCGTATATACCTACAAATTTCATGAAATCAAATAAATTTTGAATTTTGGTTCTTTAACATTTTACTCACAACTAATATACAACAACTAATTTTAAACTTCCTCATCCAGGGTTCATAATGGCAGTATTGCAAGGTGGAGCTGCGAGACGGCTGGGTGCGAAGGGTGCGGAACGAGCGGCGCGCATCGCTCTCGCTCTAACACCACTCTCGTTCCTGAGCATAGCGCTAGCCGCATCAGATGTGACACCGTCTCCTCTCACTTGGCTATGGATCGGATTGATCTTATTCGCCCTGTGTAAGTTAAACTCGCACATAAGAAAAAAAAAGACGGGTGGCAGTGTGGCACTCGGTTACTGCCGCGGTAAAGCTATTGCGAGTTGCTGAACTAAAGGAACAGCTGTCTTTTTTAAACTTACGTGATCAGAACACATTTTATAAATTATATGACCGGGTATAATACTGATACTGTTAGTGTAGTGTGCCGGCCTAGTGCGAACCGGCCCTTATAGTTATTTCTGACATTAAGTGAGGGTAGTTGAGCGTACGCCTTCGCTTTGCTGCTGTGCTACCTCCGCCACTCCAGTCGACCCGCGACCACGGGCGGTGCAATCCGTCTCGAAACGTCGGGATAAATAATAAAAAGGTAACGTGATAAATACCCGGTCATATAATTTATAAAGGGACAGCGTTAGGTGTTTTCGTTACGGAATTTCTGGATTCGGTCTCCACGCTCAAGGCCCGCGATAGAAGATATGCAATAGCTTAAAAATGTGTTTATTTCTGTAGGACCTCAAGAATCACTTAAAATGTAGTCTTATAAGCTAGGTGACTCTGCATAAATACAAGTAACTACTCTAAACGACAATTTGTGTACCTATCAGCACATCCCTATGAGTCCGAGGGCTTTTAAAGGTGTAGGCAGAGAACACTAATTTCCACTTGCTACGATTATGAATTTCATAGCACACCTCTTGCGTCAAATTAACTCGTTGTAAGTTGTCATCAAATAATATCCGCTAAAACCTTGCACATTATCCCTTATCATAATTATGCCCTTTGAAGCTTAATAAGAGCTTAGGTTCCGACATTAGATAAGATGATAACTACCTATATTATTTTCAAAATGTGATAAGGTTTTAGTGAGCATTTTAAATATTTACTTACCTAATCAAAAGGCTGCGCTGTCGTAAAAGGGCGAAGCAACTATTATATTATCGCTGTATTTATAAACGAATCGTGACTTTTAATCTGATGAAATTACTCATAAAGACAAAATAAAAATAAAATTAAATATGAAAACGACTAATACCATCGCCACAAAAGGTGCCGTAGACAAGATCTTTTGGCATTTAAGATCGTTGAAGATGTTTTAGGGATTTAACTCCAAGTCCAATTTCAAAGCCTTTATTTACTTATAATTTTACAGTTTCATATATACTTATATTACATAACACGTTACTAGCTTGAAACGGTGAAGGAAAACATCGTGAGGAAACCAGTTAGCTTTCTAGCAGCGTCGATGGGCTTGCGACTTGTCACGTATGGCAAGCTAACTTCTGCAAAAAGTGAGCATGTAATATGTATTTGGACATACCTCTGACTACCCCATTAGACATCTTAAAAGGATCTAAAGAATAACATAAACATCTGAAAGAAATGTCTACCGCACCCTGGGATACAGTCGTGAATAATCGTGATTAACGCATTGTTTGTTAACAGCGACGGCGTTCGCAGTGTCTTGTATGACATCAATGGCGGCTGCGCAGGCTCCGAGCGAGGCTCGAGGCGCTGTGTTGGGAGCGCTCCGGTCTCTCGGAGCCCTGGCTCGGGCTGCGGGGCCGTTGTTAACTTCAGCTGGTAAGTACAAAGAGCTAACCCTTTTATGTTTATTAAACTGTTTAGCTTAGGTACTAGACTTTACTAGAGCTCGGATTTATAGACAATCTTTTCAATGTTAATGATAGCTGGTTATTATAACTTGGTTGTCCTACTAATATTATAAATGCGAAAGTTTGTGAGTATGAATGTTTGTTACTCTTTCACGCAAAAACTACAGCACGAATTTTGCTGAAAAATTTATGACCTGGAATAACATATAGGCTTCTTTATACCAGGGTAATTCTCACGCGGGCGAAGCTGAGGGCGAGTAAGCGAGTGTATAATAATAATGTTTTGTTTTGTTTTCAGTATACTGGTGTTCAGGTGCGGCGGTAACTTATTCAATAGGAGCGGTAATTCTAATAATTCCAGCTGTGATGTTGTTTAGACTGAAGACATAATTTAAAAGCAGCCTTTACACTGCCATACATAAGCAATATTTTTATTCCGAGTTTATGAATTCCATTATTTATTAATTTTTATACACAAAATGCCTTTTTCTTAAGTATTCATAAGTTAGTACATACTTTTTGATGATTTATCTCGAATAACAGTATTAATGATCAAATAATCATGTTTGTATTATTTTGTAACTTTGCCTCATATTTTTTGTCTGACAGGACATATTATAGGTATATACATAGTACCTACATTAAAAACGGCGATTGATCATAGCAGTTGTGATGAGCCCTAAATGTTACCAGCGCAAAGCAACGCATCTATAACGTTACAGGAGTTTTGCACCTACCTCTATTATTCTTAATTCCTTGCTAATAGTCAACTGCAAGGCGGTAGGTACATATTTTTCTAGTCACCTTAATGTCAAAAAGAATAGATGGCTGATTAGCTCTAATCAGTCATTTCTGATCAGCTGTGGTAGTCTCAAGTTCGTTATAAATTAAAAACAGGTAATAGTAGGTATTGAGAAATCCTTAGGCCCTGAGGATTTTTGTTTAGATTGAGTAAAACAAAAGGATGACTTTTTACTTTATTGAATTAGAAAGAAACAATAGAAAATCATAAGGAAAATAATTAAACATTTAAAAATCATTGTGCATGGCATGAAAAATGCTTCGCCGTACTGACTCCCAGCCGCTTCGCTTTGTTTCAGCTATAAGTTTGTCTTGTAATGTCTTGATGTCATATTCCAACTCGTCAACCACTTTTTCCGTTTCTGCTTTATGATCCGACTCCAATTCTTCACATCTGTAAAACAATTTACAAAGTTAAAAAGACATCTCATCAACTAAGGACTACTGCAGTCTACAGTGAAAATATTATCTTACTCTTTTTTAAAAGCAACATGGATTTCTTTCAAAGCTTTGAGCTTGTGCTTGTAAGCTGTTGTAGCTTGTTGGATGCATTTCATGTAGTTCCCTGTCAGGTGTTCTAGTTTCTGTTCGTTTTCTTTCATTGCATTGTAGTCGGCTTCTACTTGGGTTGTTATTTCCGAAAGACTCCTGAATAAATTCTCATTGCAGACTTTTCTGGAAAAATAATTAAGTATAAAATAAATGATCTATTACGAAAATCGTTAATTATGTAAGTATCTACGTTTAGCGTGATAATTTTTTATATTATAACTCTTAGAAGGTACCTTGCTTCAAGCTGATTGTTGACTAAATTCAAAATCTTTTTCCTGGATTCCGGATTCGTTTCAGAACTGGCTTCTGCTTTTGTCTTTTTAGCACTTGCCTGATATTGCCCAATCAATCTAGACATGTCTTCTTCCTCAAATTCTTCATTTTTAGGAGCGCGTTTCAGCGTTTTCTTAGGTTTAGGAGAGTCTTTCAAAAATTGTGATTGATTCATAAACTCGCTCACATCTTCGGAAATAAGTTTGGATTTTACAGTTTTCTTTGCTGCAGACATAGTAAGTAATTTAAAGTTTGCGTTACCTTTTCCTACTTGTAGGTATAACTTAATTTTATATTTCGGTTCTGTTCTGTCCGTTTAGGCCTGCTGTCCAAAACAAAAACCTATGTTGGTTTTCTTTCTTTCCCGCGTTTAAAGTTTCAAATCAAACTAACAAAACTAAATGAAGATTTGCATTTTGCCGCCTTTTTGGGTGTTCCTATTTTAAATTAGGGCTCTCATTGTTTGCTGTCTATGGCCTTATAAAACTTTTTCATTTCAATCATTCCATCATTCACTAAAGCCTGATTGGCTTTCCAATCTTGTTACCATGGCAACCGTTTGTTTTGAATGCTCTGCTCTATGGTTGGCCCATGCCAAAATCAAAATGAAAACAATGAACAAAGTCACAGAGTACTTTGTATAGCAAAGTGCCCAACTTGCAGTGTTTGTATATTTGAGATTCAATAAGTATCCATTTTAATCCAAGATCTTACTAGGCTCCTGAGCCAAAAATGCCGCTATTTAGTAACAAATTCTCACCAAAAACAATACCAGTGAGAAGGCAGGATACTTCAGTAATAAAAAATGAATTTGGCAGTGACTACGCATCAAAGGAACTATCGATAGACGTAGCACCAATAAAGCTAAAATTGGGAGATTTCGAAATTTCATTCGAAGACGGACAGTGGATACCTGGTAAAAACAGCAGAAGCATTTTAAGTACCTACCTAGTACCTACATTCCATTCATTTTTAACTTGAATTTATTTTCATAGCCTCCGGAAAAGCTGGCACCGCCCACAAAGAGAATATTCGTCTGAAAAATGAATTAGAAAGACTAGAAGAAGAAAATAATATGCTGAGACTTAAGTTCGAAATACTTCTGGACATGATGACCGATAAGACCGTGGAGGCAGAACAGGAACAAATTCAACGCGCCCAAAGTCTTGGCTCTTTAAAACAGAAAACAAGAAAACAACGATGGTAGGTGAATGTCTGATTATTAAGATGAGGATACTTACAATTTTTAATCTGTTTATTTAATCTATTTTTACCGTGTATCCCTTTGCAGTTAGCAGAAGGATAAATTAGAAATCAAATGAATTAAAGACGAAGCAATTGTTTTACAAACTTTTATTTTAACAATAATAAAAACGTGTTTAACACAAGTTTATGACAGCTCACAGCACATAAAACATCCTAACAATGTATTGTGTAGGCAATTATCTCTATCTATCTATTTACCTACATGAATTTTCAGATCTTAACTTCAAATTGAATAGTCTAGAATGCAAAATCGGTGGTTATCCCTGGTAGAGTTTAGCAAAGTGCTATAACAGCGAGCTAATGCACGTTCGTAACTGATAAAGCTCCCTGGATCTTTGTGCTCGTTCGTAAATCTTTAAACCTTCATATTTTACAAAAAAAGAAAAGTTTATTAAGTCTACTAAACCTACTACCTACTAGTATACCTACTTGATTCACCTGGGTGAATAAGGCCTACGGCGCGGCACCACAAAAATCCGTTGGCGGTAAATTCTCATAGATCTCAAAGGTGTTATAGCTGATTGAAGACAATAATGAGCAACAAAGCCTAGCTATAACACTAAGCTACCTATTATTAGGACATTTATTCCTAGTATGCCCTGCCTGCCTACAAATGCCGCATCGTCGGCCGCCGCGAGTGTTGTCTTCAGAGTCAGTTGTCGCCCGCCCTCGGCCCCTGCCGCGACCGCGGCCTCGGGAGGAACCGAACCCAGTACCGACGCCACCGGTGCCCCAATCTGTAACAAATATTTGTATGTTCGACATGACATAGATAAAAAATTAAGGTTTGTTTACCTTAAAAAACGGAAATTGTGAAATTACGCGAATAAAAATACATTATGTTGTCCGCAAATTTCAGACTCGTATACATTTTAATTACGCGGGATTTCTCGCCTTTTCTTCTCAGAGAATCTACGTATAGGTACGAGTATAATGATTAAAAACGAGTGGAATTACCTGAAGAGGTGGTAGTAGAGCCATCGGTATCCGCCCATTGGAAGAAATTGCAGCGTGCATTGAACTCCTTAGGGCACCCGTAAAAAGGTCGCCCTTTGTTCGGGCCTTCTTTGTGAACTGTAATCCTAAAATAAATTAAAATTATTATTATATTAGTAGTTCCGTACATTTTATAAAAATATTTAAAACCTCTCGTTTCTGAACGTAAGAAATATAGCGTCTTTTTTTCTATGCAAATAAATACGGAATAAAAGGTATCCCGAAAAATGTACCGACGTTACAACCATATCGTCTGACTGGTACTTTACTTTGGTCAAGTAAAGATAAGACGTCATGTTTAGTTTTAAGTTTGAAGAATAACTTACTTTTTACCAGGCAGCCCACAATTACACTTTACATCATCATCATTCGGCTCAAAGCTGTCCCTGGAGAAGCTAGGAGTTATGCCCCAGCCTCGGGTAGAATTCCCAGTACTACTCGAAGGCTGATTACCCCAAGTATTGCCACTATTACTGCCCTGTTGATTACCCCAAGTATTTCCACTATTACTACCCTGTTGATTGCCCCAAGAGTTGCCATTATTAGTAGCCTGTTGTCCCCAGTTATTTGAAGGTGAATTATTTGTTTGTGGCGGTGTTTCGAATTGGTTTTCGCCGTCAGTCTCAGGCGCCCATAGAAAGAAGTCGCAACCACCGTTTTCTTTGCCTAACGGGCATTTGTAGAATTTTTTACCTGGAAATAATACAATTTCAACTTAAAAATACAATTATAAACCGATTTTAACTTATTATAAGAACATTGTTGACAGACTTATTGTTGTAAATTAACAATACAATTAACAAACTGTGTTAATGTGAGGTATATGTTTGGATAGCAAGACTCATGCAGTACTAAGTAAATATACAAGATTTCTTTAACTCTTACCAAAATTAGCAGTTTGCTTCCTAACAGTTAGCAAAATAGCTGTTTTATTGCATCCACAGAGTATATTACTATCATCATCTCCATCGTTTGTTCCACCAGTCCTGGGCGTCGGCATTCTATTTGTACTTTGAGGTCTATTTACAGGGGGAGGCACAGATTGCGTTGGTCTAGGAGCGGGTCTTGGGACATTCACTGTGTTTGTGTCTATGTTTTGTCTATTCTGATTAGGTTGTCTAGTAGTACTCTGACCACTGTTTGTATTCTGTCTAGTAACATTCGGGCCAGTTGTTATATTTTGCGTATTTTGTCTACTATTGGTTGTGATTTGCGTGTTGGCAACATTTCTGACGCTAGATAAGTTGATTTTGAGTAGTTCGAGAAAGGTTGTGTCGCAGCCGCCGAGGCAAGCGGTGTAGGGAGGCGGGTAGAGATGGCTTATTGAGTTGTTACGCCATTCAAACTTCACCTTCTTGTAATTTGGTCCACACTGAAAGAAAAAAAAAGTCTTAGATACTTCAAAATACGCTTAAAAATAGACTTGAAAGCAATCGCGATCGCCAATCTATTTGCTACGGTTCTGTCTTACATGTTTATTTAATTTTCAGTTTTCTGTAGGAGTAGACAGACCACAGATTTCTATATCTACGAGGAGCACCTATTTTGCGCTTTTTCCACTTTCTATCAACTTCCTTATTTGAAAAGACATCCCTATGAGTCATCAGATCCTGTCACAGTGTGACAAGTTGCGATTTTTTACCCCACGTTCCTCTTGGCACAATATATCATGTTCATTTCACAATTTATCATTACTTATTCTTACCTCAGTACAAGTATCAGGAAGAACTTGCAGAGTTTTCACAATAGTCGGGAACCAGACCGCGTTTTTGCAGTTCGGGAACGACAAGCAACTGATGTAGAACTCGTCTGCGTTGTTCTTCTTTTGTCGCACTACCATGTCTGAGCCGCATTTAGGACATTTTAATACTGAAACAAATACAATTGTTTTAACATTCGCGATCACAATTCAAACCCTAATAACGTTTATAGTTGTTGAGCCATGACAGAGACCTTTAGGCGGCCTAAAAACTCCGTCACCAGAGTTGGCCACTTGCTCATACGAACATTCATTTCCGTTATTAACTGCGGTTTAAACTTTATCATAATTTTTTTATAGTGAGAATCTTAATAGATATGTCAGAATTTAGTTATTTTTTACCTTTTGGCATAGCAGGCATATTCTCCGTAGTAGGAGTGTAAGCGCTGGGTCGTTCGTTGAATCTCTCCGCCAGCGCTCCGTCGATCTTGTTAGCTTCTGCGGTCACTGTCAAGAATACTTCCTTATATTTCGCTACCTTGAAAGAAAAAACTACTATAGCGTTCAGAAATTACAATGAATCATTCATTGTAATAGACGTAATCGACTTTGAGTTTCACTGTTTGAATGTGTGAATTTAGGAAATTGGTAAGAAATATTAATATACAGTTACTTTTAATCCGATATAACAGGTGGACAAAAGATAATAAGCGCATTGTTACCAGCTCTAATTCACTCGCGGATTCAATCGCGTGTCGCTTCCGCGGATAAAAGTGTCATTAGGTACAAGTCATATTCTATGTCCGTTTGTTCGTTCATAATGATGAGCAACATCCATTCAGATAAATCCATTCGGTCGTGATTGCTTGAAAAAGCAAAAATGTCCATACAAACTTTCGTGTTTACAATTATTAGGATTACCTGTTCAGCTAGTACCACTTGTGGTTGCTTCCGTCCCTCGCTAATAGCCTTCAAATCCGCCTCAAGTCCGGCTCTAAGATGCGGTTTGGATATATTAAGGCCCATCGCATCGTAGCCCTCCACCAGCCCCATGCCGAGCAGTCCGGGCACGAAGTGTATGGCGTCCGCGAGAGCCACGTACGAACGATTCTTTATTGTCTCTATATGTTCTGCGTGAGTTGCATCCGTTCCTGAAAGTTTATATGAAACTATTTCCATCAACCTGGGTGTTTGTGACTGTGAGGGTGTTTCTATGTATAATGTGTATGTATTTACAAAAAAAATATACACACATCAACAAAGTCTAGGGATATTGTACATTTCATCAAATATCTAAAAATCGGTGAAGAATTTGTAAAAACAGTAAATGGCAAAATGGTAGGTAATTTTAAGGTCTATAATAATAAAATAAAACATTATGTAATTCTTTTGTTTTTAATATTAATAATATTATTTTTTTAACTCCATAGAAAATTTGTATGATAAAAATAATAATTTCTTACTGTTTTTTTTATTAAATTTAAAATCTAATTTTAAGTTATTAGTGTTGCTACCTCTTACATTAATTACACATCGATATTTTTGGTTGATACTTAAAATTAAATTGCCAATTTCTTGTTGCGGAGTTGTCGGTGAGCGGCCGCGCGGTATGGACATTAGCATTATCGTGTTTGAGTAAAAGTTCTTAGCCCATTTGGATTCCGTGAGGGACAACGACAGATTCTAGTACCTCCTCGTGGTATTTTTATGCAGTCATGTTGCCTTGGATCCAAACGAGGTGGGTTCGTGCGCCAAGACGAATTTCTGCCCAAAGCGTGATTGTTCCGCCTTGGTATGGGGGGACCTCTTGAGGGTGCTGCAGGCGACTAACTCTTCTTAGAGTTTGGCAAACGCGTGTTCTTCTTGAATCCGGATGAAAATTAAACCGGAACTCATCGATGAACAGTACCAAAGACCAATGTTCGTCACTCGATGTTAAATGCTCCCGAGCTCGCTAATGTAGCCGACCGCGATTGCCACGTCGCAACGCTGTAACAAGCAACGGTCTTCGAACATGAAGACCAACTTCATGCGACCTCATTTGCACGGTTTGGACGCTTATCAGCAGCTGGGGGTCCCCCTAGAGCCTTTTTACTAGTTACATCGCTGTAAAATTCAGTGGTCTTCTAGCGGTCATTTGGAAAAATCAATCCTGTCTCTGAGTAGTAACACCGAATCTAACCTTGGGCAGTTTTACTACATCTCTATTACTAAGATAACGTGATCACAATCCTGTTATCACGTATTGGCTGGCGTGTATGGCCTCAGCAACAACGCGCCATTTTCTAACGTGTCCACGGCTCACGGGTTTCATCTCGACTCAAATGACGATGTAAAATTGCTCTTTAAACTCTTACGGCCCAACAAATTATAAAATAAAAACAATACAATCCCTTTTTCAATAATTAATTTCAATAAAACAATTTAATTTTTTCTCGTCGAAACACACCTCTAACAATTTTACCTCCGTACTATTAATAATTCTTTTTTTTTTAATTTCCATTTAAAAAAATTGAAAATAGAATAAAAGAGGTTTCTATCGGTATATAAACTTTTAATGAAAACAAACAAGATTTTAAAATATCAAAGCGAAAATAATGTGGTACTAAGATATCCCTAGACTTTGTTGATGTGTGTAGGTACTTAGTTTACCTAAGTAGTAATGTCAGTCATCTGATTACCATAACACAAGCATTAAATTGCTTAAGTTGGGACTAGATGACGCTTTGTGGAAAGTCCAAGGATATTTATTCATTTATTTAATATCTTTTGATCGAAATTTGTTGTCGCATGTTTATGACATTGTTAATATTATACGGGTAGAGATATTTACCTATTCCATGCTTCTCCATTAGAGCAATAAGATCTGCCTCCGTGAGAAGGTTTGGAGGGGAAGTGCTGCCATCTAGCATGTCTATACTGGTTGGAGAGAATGTTTGTCCTGTCTGTAACAACGGAGATACAATACAAGGGACAAATCAAAAAAATCACTTCAATTTCGTTAAAATGGAGCAATTTCCTGCACTTTCAAGGTGCATTTTATTCAAAACTCGGTCCACTACTAGTCATCTGGCTGATGACTGACGCTGTGTCAAATGTCCAAACATAGGGTATTATTCATAAAAACTTGACAATTTAACACGTTGGGAGCCCCGGACGCACTACCTCGTAGAGGAGCTGCGCCGCCGCGGCGGCACAGCTCCTCTACGAGGACCAGCAGGTGGGCCTTGAATGAGTTATACAATTATTATAGGTTTAAAGAACGTTTTTTTCTTGTCACTCATATGTCAACGAAAAGAGATAGCAACAGATTTAATATGCGTTTTAGCTAATACAGGTTTTAGGTCGAATATGCATAATGGGGTTATTGTATTAATCTCTCACCTGATAAACATGAATTTCCTTCGAAGACCACTTATCATAAGGGTAGACCTCCAGATAGTTCCTAGCAGTGATCATAAGACCGCTGGCCGAGAACTTTTCGTTTGCAACTTCGATAGTACAAATGGTCTCCTGCCCTTGGGCGTCTTTCGAACAGCAAGCGAGGAATGAGCGAACTATGAACTCGTATAGACGCTGCTCGTTGCCTGATAAGCCTGTTGAATTAGTTTATTTGTGTGTGAGAAAGCTGAACTTAGTTTGTACTAGCTGTGTGCCGGTGTTACTAGCGGTGAATAGTTCCCGTTCCCATGGGAATACCGGAATTAAATGTAGCTTATGTGTTAAGTTAGGATATAAGGTCTCGAGGTACCAAACTTAGTTCAAATCCGTCCATCCGTTTGAGCGTGAAGGTACTCCTTCACGCAACAAACATTCACACTTGCACATTTTGACACAAACTTTCACCTTAATAAAGTAGTGCGATTGTATCCTTATAACTGAAAAAACATACCTACTTTTTGGCTTCGACGGGATACGAACCCGTTCGATTGCCCTTTAGCTCTTTAGACTGCCCTACCACTCGGCCGCGAAGCCCGACGCCGAAGACGAAACTATCAGTAAGATGATATTTCGGTTAAAGCTAGAAATAAGATTCGTTAACTTACTATTTGTATATTTAGTTGGGTGTATAGGAGGATGGGCCTTATCACTTTTGTTTCCCTGCCTCGGCGTTGGGCCTCCACTATCCAATATCCCTTGGGCGAACCCTCCCCAGTTCGGATCGCTAGTTTGCAATCCCACTAGTTGCCCTAAATTCATCTCTTTGGGATACTCATTGGTTTCCGTACGCGGGTATGATATGAAACCTTGGGTGTAGAGCTTTTCAGCCAATCGCATGGTTTCTTTGGCATTTATTTTTAGCTTCCGCGATCCTAGTTTTTCTAGTTCCTGTAAAGTAAGTGATGTTTTGTAAATTGTAGTGAATAAACAATACACATCGTGAAATCTTTATCCCAATCCCTATTTACTACTATAAATGCGAAAGTAACTGTCTTTCTCTGTTACGCTTTCACGCCTAAACCAGTGAACCGATTTTGATGTAATTTGGTACAGAGATAGACTAAAACTTAGGAAAGGATATAGGCCACATTTTCATGGGAGCAGCTAGTAAAAAATAAATTAAATAAAATAACTTACCACTGTGTCCAACGGTAGCGGCCTCCATTTAGATTTAGGTTTGGTTTTGACGTCACACACTTTGGCCATCGGATTTTCAAGGCAGATATCGTGTAGCACTTGACACGCTTCTTGATCGAAAAGACGTACGCGGTCCCAAGCGAAGTCCACACTTAGGCCATTCATTGTATGGTTTACTAGATAATAACAAAGTTTTGTATAGATAAATCAATTTTGTATTAGATAGTAGCTAACTCTGCAGGCTGATTACCACATTTGTTGAAGAAATTGTAAAACTTTTGAGCCATCTAAGGGTTACTTTTATAGGCAGCTCAACTGATCAAAGCTGCCAGACCTTATACCTTTTATCTTCCAAAACGGCTCAGCCACGAAGCTCTCAACTGCTCTATACCTCTCGACAACAAAGCCGAGAGTAGGGAACTGACATGAGCCATAGCTAACTAGGCTGTCCGATAGCTTGCTAGGGAACACTTTCTGTAGCCTCAGGGTTTGGAACCTAGTAAATGCTGCACCTGGGAACAGTATTTTTACATCCAAAATCATAATATATTTTTATAATAATTCTAGTAATTTGACTTCATGATATATTTCACTTGTTCCTTGACATGCCAGTGTCCCACCAGTGTATGACGAGGAGCCAGTCATGAAAATGAAAATTCCTCTTCATGCCCCTGGTAATTAGATATTTTATGATATGCAGGGTGGAGCAAAAAAACCCTGAAGGTGCCTAACTCAAACTTTGTCTACTGCCAAATATAATGTAGTTTGAAAGTTATAATCTAAGGAACTTAGGTTTAGAAAAATATTTACTAGTTAGCTTTTTTAAAAAATTGTAATAATTAACAGTTATGATCCAAAATCTTACCTATTCTTAAATCCAGCTCCTGCCTCACATCAACAGCATCACTTATATTCTTATTAGGTTGTTCCAAATTCTGTAAAGCCCTTTTAACAGAGACAGCAGTAATCTCCGAGAATTTGGCCCGGAATATTCTGAGGTTACTCTTAACAGCTGTGCAAACTTCTATTATCTCAAATCCAATATTCTCTCCTTCTCTGTCACAATCTGTCCATATTATGAGGCCCTGGCAGCCACGGATCTCTCTTTCTAGAGTTTTCTGAAACATAAAGTTGATTACCTAAATATTTAGGAGCATGTTAACCATTTAGGACATTCTTACTTGGCAGATTTCTAGAGAAACGTCATAAATAAGCTCCACTACTTTTAAGTAGCGTTTCTTTATTTAGGCATTTGATTTTAACATTGAATTGAAATTAAAAACTTATGAATATATAATAAAGCTTAATTTTTTTTCTTTCTTCGAAGTAGGAAGTTAAGAAGTTCTATAGTGCTATGTTAATTTTATATGCTTATAATAACGAAGTACCTTTATTTTTTCATAATTTTCTGGACAATACTTGAACACTGGAGCGTCAAATAAGGCTAGAGGGTTACAGGATTGCCAATGTTTGTATGCTCCTACAAACTCCAAGGATAGAAGATGGCCAGATACTGAAGTCATTACCATTTGACTTTTTTGACCACAAACATCTGCTTCAAATTCATATATCTTGTTGTATTGGGACAAACCTTCCCGCTATAAATAGTAAATAAAGTTAGTCTGAATGCTGTGCTTTAGACTCTTTGGTATGAACTATAAATCACTTCACTTCTGTTTAGTTGTAGGAACGTAAGAAAATAAACACCGTTCAACCAACTATTTGGTGTTTTGATTAGATTATAAAAATATATTGTAAATTTACCCGTCTCGAAGTTCCTCGGGATAGGTGAAGGGCAATATTTTTAGCAGCATCGTTCTTTTCAGCCACATTTAAATATTTCATCGTTCCTGTTTTACATCTAAATAATGTTAGAACCGGGAAATAATATGAGTTTACACTAAAAACTTTTCTTGTAAGGTTAGAGCTATTACGGACTGAAATAATCATGTTAAAGTAAACAAATGGTTGTGTCTCATGGCTCATGTATTTTTTAGAAGAGGATAAATCGAGTCTTCCTTCATTTAAATACAATTTCAGTAAGCTAAATTAAATAAATGTAAACAAACAAAGCAAACAAAACAAACGTCCCGCGCTTCGAGAATGATTGATTGACAGTGACCAAGACAGTGAACAGTGAGTGACAGAGACTTATGGTAAGGTCATTAGCACAGAGTACATTTGTAGTCAATAACTTGATTGACATGCATGTCATTCATGATTTTTTTTTTAATCAGTTAAAAAAAAAGAACGAATGAGTTTCAATAAAAAACAATTGTTTTGTCTATGACAATAAATTGACATAAATATTTTTACTCTGTTTTATTTTGGTCCATCATATCATCTGCAAAATGACAAAATCCCTTTCCCTTCACCTTGTTGTGAAGTTGAGATTCTAAATAAAATTTGGATAAATCTGTATCAGTTCTACGTCAGACCATTCTAATATAATACGAGACAATGATAAAGTTGCGCTCATTCGCGCAACAACCACTGAACGGTGCCAGGATGTGTTTTCTTGTGAATTGTCTTAAAAGATTCAAGAGCTCTCAACAATGGTTGAGTAGACAAAAATCAGATCCCTACGTTGAAAAGGCTAAGATTTATAACTACAGGTGTGTTTATTTACTTACAAACCATTACATAAACATAAAGTTACATCGTTTTAGTTATTATATTGTTGCGTCTTTGTGTTTCAGATGTCGCAGTGCTTTCAAATTGATTGAGATGAATGAGAAAACGAATCTTTTAACGCCAGGCCTGACTGTTATTGACCTGGGATCATGCCCTGGCTCCTGGACACAAGTTGCAGTGCAAAAAACAAATTCTGATGGAGCAGATCCAACCAGACCCAGGGGAAAAGTTCTTTCTATAGACAAACTACAGACATTCCCAGTTGAAGTAAGTTTTAACACTTTAAATGATTAAGCTATCCTTTGTTTATCATTGTGTTGTGTTGGGTAGAGCTTGTTACAAGTTATCCACCCATTGTTATCCTCTAACTAAGACAATTCAGTGCTAATGGTAGATCCATTAGCACTGGCTTCTTAATTCTTTGTTATAATAGTCATTGTTCAGTATGGTACTAAAGTAATCCACAATAATGTAATGGTAATCCACATTGCTATTTTAACATTCTTATGTTATTCACATAATTTACTGGTTTACACTCAATATTTTTAATATTATAATTTCTTTTTTTTCAGGGTGCAACAATAGTCAATCACATGGATTTCTCCACAATAGAAGCTCATGACAGAGTAGTTGAATTGCTCAATGGAAATAAAGTAGATGTAGTACTATCAGATATGGCACCCAGTGCCACTGGAGTCAGAGAACTAGATAAAGATCGAATAATAGGCTTATGTTACATGGCCATAAGATTTGCAGCTCTAGTCACAAAAGTAGATGGTAATTTACTCTTCAAAGTATGGGATGGGAAAGAAGTGCCCATCTTACAAATGGATTTAGAGAGGTTTTACAAAAGTATCAGAATTTTGAAACCACAAGCAAGTAGATCGGAATCATCAGAGAAATTCATACTGGCCAGAGGATTTAAAGGTATACAAAGACCTTTACAAAATGGCAGATGGGGAGAAAATGAATAGAGAATCAATGATATGAGAATGACAATCATGATTTGGATAAAAGTCTTCCACCTTACCTAGATTTTAAGGAATGCTATAAGTACAACAGTCAGATATTTTAGAAGTACTTTGTTAAGAGATAATAAAGTATCAACTCAAATGTTTTACAAGAAATAATATTTATTTTCGACATAGCATGATTTGCAGCATTTTAATACTTTAGCTGAGAGTATTATCTAGTCTAATAAGAAATATAATCTTGAAAGACTTATTAAACTTTTATTACATAGTCATAAAAATTAAGCATAATCAACAAATTGCACAAGATTCCCATAAGATTACATTTACTTTGTACCAATTGTGATAAACAACAAACTTATAAAGTCCAATATAAAAAATAGCACAAGTATCTGCATATAAATCTAATCTAGTGTTTATAAGTACTTGTAATGCACTCAAGACATGGACGAAACAGATGAATATCATACCCTTACAATAGCTTGTTTATATTCATGGAACTGATTTTTCAATCTTATCTGTACAATTTTGACCAGATAATAAAATGACACCATATTTATTCATCTGAATGGATTGATTCTGTTTGGTTTTCAAAAAATCAGTCCTAGAATTAAATACCTGTATAATTTTTTCCTGGTAAAGTATATTTTCAAAATTTTGTCACTTATGGGGTTTTTGGTTTAGCATCTTTTGTAAAAATAAATATTAGCAGACAGTCATATTTTTTGTACGTATGTACTTATATAAAATATTTTTTACTTGTGCGAATGTTACCTACAGAACAATAATTCTAACTATAAAATACATAGCTCTAAGGTTGAACAACTAAGTATTTATACTCTGTTGTGGCCATTTTTAGCGTGGACATTAGGATACTGCAAAATTTTATAGCTCAAGGCGTAGAAAACTCGCCTAGGGTAATAACTTCTATAATTAGGTTCAACTTGACCCTACTTACCCTTTTTAAAGATCCTACATAGGTGCACTAAATAAACAATATTTTCTTAATAGTGCACTCTATTCCAACAACCTAAGTAATTTAAAAACCTACATTATGATTTTATGGTAGTTATTATTTATTTATAAGATTAAAGGCGTAGCATGATAGTATAGTATTACTTGCAAGATAGTTGCAAACATGTATATTTACATAGAGGCTAGCTAGTCAAATATTAAGAGTTAAATAGGGCTATTAGCATATCTTATACACTTGCTAGACATACTATGCAGGAATTTATCATTGAATTTTTTTGAGATCATACCTTTATCATTATCTTCATACCATACTCGGAGATAGAGATAAAGGAATTGCCAATCTTCAAGTGAATAACAACAATGACTATGAACATCCATAAAATGAATGATTGGTTTATCAAGTCGTCACACTAGATAAAGAACGTTTGTAAGACAATGAAAGCTTTGTTAACTCATTTTGTGAGGCCCCAGTGAGCGTTAGAGTCCCGCCATAAAATGATAAGTGACGTTTATTCGTATGATCTTCAAGCGGTTCACACGATGACCACATTAGCTCAAACTCGTGATTTTATCGTTTTCGCGATGTTGAATCTAAACAAATTGCGTCCTTGTGCCTTGAGATAGTTTGTTGATCTGCGCGGCTGAGAGGAGGCTGGAGTGAGCCGCGTGGTCGAGTAGAAGCAGTCTCTCTCCGAGCTGGTAGTCGCTGGTGGTGCGCACGGCGCGGCAGCTCCCCCTTCCGGTCTCGATGGCGAAACTAGTCACGGTGCAGATTGCGTAGAGGTACGTTGTTACCACGAGGCCGGCGACGCAGTCTGAAAACATTTTATTGTAAGATAGGTTTAGGACCTTATGCACAAGCATTCATGGATTTTGTAGGTCAATGGAATACTGTGAATGTTGTATTTCGGATGAATATTATTATTGTTGGTGTAGGTGTGATGTAGTACAGATAGAAACTAGTCAAAATGAGACTAACATGTGATGTGATGGATGACTGATGATGAGTCGCATACCATCATAATTCGCCGTTATATGCGATTGGGCGGGTAGGTTACAAAAACTCACGGTAGATAGTATGTCCGTTGAAGAAGTTGATCAGCGCGGGATAGTTGTCTCCCGCGATGAAGGCAGTCACGAGAAGCACGGCAGCAACACAAGCGGCGCAGATCCAAGGCACCAGGTACTCTCGCTTGTAGCGCACCGCGCCGTGCAAGAGCGAGATGCAACATACCAGGTACACCGAAGTCAGCAATGTGCTCGTGTACAGGAATATCACGGTCACTGGAAGTAGACCAAAGCTGAAGCCTAACTAAAAGTAGCACATCGACAACATACCCAGAATCTTAACGATGATACTAAGAAATCACCCATAGGATTTCTAAACAGCATAGGTATCATTAAACCCACGTAGGTATGCAGAAATATAATTATTAATTATATAAAACTTTTTAAACTATCATGGTTTTGAACTTTATAAACACTTAAAACGAGATATTTGCTATGTTTAAGACATGAGATCATGGCTCATGCAACTGTGCCGAAATATCAGGAACCTCATAGCGAAACATTGTAAATATCCCGTTTTAAGTGTTTATAATTATTATGTAATGTAAGATAACACCTACCTACTCTACATCATCTTTTAAAACCATCTTTATTCTGTGACAGTACCTATCTAATATAAGTAGTTCCGATATCCACAGGAACTAAGAAAAAAAAACTAAAAAGACTCCCAATTATTGGTTAACTGGAAGAGAACTCTTTTTAGGGCTAAGTTCGCCTGTGCGATTACTTTTAGATGTCTATTTTGTTTTATGTGCAAAGTATAAATAAATAAATATATAAAGAAGGAATAATGGGGTAGATTTGTCATAAGCTAACTTTACTTTAAATAAATGTAAGCTACCTGAAGCGAGATGCTGAGCTTTCGCGAATCGCCGTTGGTTGTTGGTGCTAACGACATCCCCTTCATGGAACGTCATGGTGTCTCCATCAGCGACCTCGTAGAAACCTCTTCTTTCAGCGTCGTCTTCCATATCGTTATGAAGCATCGATAGCATTTCCCCGACATGAGAGATGCCGACAAGCAATATAATGAGGATGAAAGATGATAGAGCCTGAAATAGAACGATCACTTAGTTTTAACACAAAAAATAGTAATCGAGCCCTTTGTTTAGGTAACTGTTTTAATCGCGCAAAACATCATACTAGCAATTTTTACTGTATAATTTAAATGACAAAGATTTTGTTTGATTCGTTCTTCGCTCAAAAAAGTAATATAAAATCAGTAAAATATAGTATGAGTGGTACTTACGATTTGATGGACGGCAATCAGAATCGTGCCCTGGCGTAAGTTGAAAATGTACATGAAGTTATTTAGGCGAATGTACATATTGTGCGATAAATAACAGTCTCCTCCTTTGACAAACATATTGTTGTATCAATAAATAGCGATGGAAATACGAATTGCACAATTTGCACGCATTGTTTGGACACAGCCCCTGGTGCTACGAAAATGAGATGGAACTGCGCAAGACTGAAATTATTGATTTTTTGGAACAGTATTGCGCAAGTCTAGTGTTCAAGGCTTCTACATTTTAAAGGGCTGCCACTTAATATTATATTATAATAATTGATTTACAGGATAGGTAACTGATTTGTGCAACTTTTATAATGCATTAGTGTAGGATTTACTTTGCCGCATTACATCTTAACTTGTGTAGAATAAAAGAAAATTCATATTTATAAATTAGTTTTATTTCACAACTTACTAGTGTAGTTATAAAGTTATGACTGTATCAACCTAATCCAAACTTATAGCTGGCATTAGTGTAATGTATTTGGATTATGAATTATAACTAAAAACTATCACATTACATAAATATATAAAAGTAACTTGAGATACATTATATACAAAATTACGATTTTTGTTAATGAAATAGATTATTTCACGAGAAATCAAAGTAGGTTGAAGTCAAAACTATTATAATATGGATTTATACTAGGTTTCGTTAGAGGGTAAGTAAGTAGGAAACACTATAGTGTGCTTGCTTTTAATACAAAATGGGTTGAAACTTTAGTCAATATAACATTTCTAAATGTAGGATAACATAAAACAAACAAAACACAAAGTATAAAATATTTTGGCGAAGTAAAAAAATAAAAAAGATACCTAAGTCAAATTGATTCCAAATTCAATATTTTAGTGGCTAGGGACGGACTTAACCAAATCATTTGTTAGTGAAACGTACATGCTGCTTTTAAATTCGAGACGTGAAAACGTTTATGTAAATGCAAAATAAACATTGTATTGTCACATGCTAAACTCTACACAACCATAATATAGAAAATACAGTGAAACCATACAATATGAACACCAACTACTAATAACTTACGAGTAAATAATAATAATATATTTCTGAAAATAGCCAATATTTACCACATTATAATTTAGAAATAACTTTTGGTTTGCTGACGCATTAGATTACATTAGCCAAAGTATTTACATGTAATAGAAAGTACGATACAAAATATCTTATAAATAATGGACATGTGACTTTTTAAAGGCTAAATATCCAAGTTATTCAGAAGGATGGTTTTTAGAGCATACATTTCATATTGAAACATACTATAAATTACAGAATAATCTTACAAATATTTATTAAAACTTAGCTCTAGATTTTAGTAGAAGAATTCAGATGTATCAAGTGGATATTTAGCCTTTTCTTACGTGAATACACACAATAAATAAAATGAATATTAGTTAGAACCTTACAAGAATTGAATTGGTTAAATAATTCTGTATTAGTTTAATGATGAACCATTAGTTAATGGCACTTATATGATTTGTAACGTTTTATCACTGCAGCCTGATCTATAACTAGTCATGTTATAATTCATCTTAGACGAGCTTTGGTTCTCTACAAAAAGTTGCAACATTGATTTTGAAACAAAAATTCATAATACTAAGTACTGTTTTTCGATAACAACTTTCATATTTTAGATCGCATTGTAATAAATTTTAAATGAATTTATACCATTCCAAAAATCTACTGATTAATTTCTAGTTTTGTACTACAGCTTGCCTTCGTTTTAATCTATTTGAGAACCAAAGTATATTTTTACAGAAAATGGCCGATCGAGGGCTAGTTGCCAAGCTACATCAAAATATAATTACACAACACATTGTCATAGTATCCTTTAAGTAACAATACCTTACACTACTTCTACAAACTAGTCACAAATCCGTTGTAAATTACAGCCTGTATTTTTTAGGATAACGTGAGTTCAATATTTGTTTTAGAAGAGTGGAGTCAAATCTAGTGAAACTAGGGTATCCACCGAGTTCGGATCGTGCGTAATAAACTATGTCATTTGAAAATGCAGTCAATATCCACATAGTAATTATCTCTCCATAATCCACGTTTACGTCAAGATTTATGAGAATTTTCCGATAGATTCATTAAAGATCTTAAAACTTCTGATTTCGTAAATATTCGCTTCGGTATACATATATTAAATTGGCAGTTAGAGAATTTTCTACTTGATGCTAGTTACGAACATTTATTGCTCAAATTCAATTAGATCAACCAAATTATATTGCTAGTAAACTTTTGTATTAACCTTAACTTTGCGTATGTCCAGAGTTTAAAATAAAATTGAATTTCATTTAATATTTGAATGGTATACGTACATAGGACGTCTGGTTGAACATTTGAGACATTGAATTAAACTCTTAAACTTTAATTAAACATACTGTACATTCACACTGTGTACTATTCACAAGATCACAAAGTGTAATGTGCAGGATTTAAATCTAAAGAACCGAAGAATATATATTTTATTTCTTCGTCAGAATTGAACTACTAACGAACAAATAGTTTACGAGACACCTTTGTAAGTAAACAACATCGTGTGAAGTCATTTTAAGTATGATGTATTAAGATCGTAGGATTTCATGGTAAATTATATCCATATCTTTAAGTGCATTCGTCATATCGAGCGATATTGCACGATTCCAGGTGATATTTGCACTGCTAACATCAATCTTGAGAGTCGAGACACAATTATTATCACTAGCTTCAGCTTTCAATCGATATTTTTATTTGAACCGATGACAATTTTCGTACCAACACATTTGATTTGTGAGACGAGGAGTCTATTAATATAACATTGCATACGAGATGCCTTAGTACGCACATCGATACACCACATAATTATCCTTCTTCATGCGACAATTTGTGAATCAGCACATTTGACCCTATGCGTGACGCGGGCTTTTGCAGCAGATATCGCATAAGAGATGCCTCAGGTATAGAGGACATAGTACCACATAACATTTTCAATCGATATCCTCATTTCGGACGATTACTTGCGCCAGCGCATTTCTTCTGTGCTTGAAGAGGGATCTTAAATATCGCATACGAGATGCCGCAGGCGATAAAGGACATACCACATAACTGTTTCAATCGATATCCTTATAACGTGCGATAACTTTCGCACATTTGATGTGTGCGTGACGAAGGATTTAAATCGCATACAACATGCCTCAGAGAATAAAGAACATACCATATAAAGTTCATTTTCATGCGATATTGCAGGAGTTACGTCCGGTGCAATTGAGTCGAGTGTGATGTGTATGTTTTGTCGTGCGAGCTCGGTGACGGCTCGGCGCCGCTGAGATGGCGTACGATTTTAGATGGGACTTCAAAGTGGTGGGTAGTGGCAGCCTTTCCAAACCATACACGGAGGTGCGAGCTACAATCGCCCGACAGCAGAGCTCTTGGAGGCTTAGTACTGAAACAAAAAAATATGTAAATAGAAAAAAATAAAGAAAAGATTTATTGCTGTATTTCTTACAATTTTTAAGGCTACACTTTGACCATTGTCTTTCCTGTGGATGGCTGGCTAAGCTAAGAGGATGATTTAGGTGCTGTGCAAGCCTATTCCATATCAACAATATCCCAAGCACTACAGTACCGTGTCCCGTTAAAAGTGTAGGCAAATATTGCCTCCTGACAAAAAAAAATCTGAATTTAATTACCTTTATTGCTCCTCCAGAGTCTTTCCATGCCATTCCTATGCAAAGCCATTCGCGATAGCTCACAGAAGCTCTCTCTTATGTTGAAGTCACACAAAGGACTGACTTCGAAGAACGCCATTCTATTCTTAGCTGCATACAATTCTGCGTCCCTCTCTTGCACTTGCCGTTTGAATGCTAAGTGCAGTCGGTTTCCGACTAATACTTTCGGCACTCCTGGTGCATGCTGAAACAATGATAGAATATTTAGATGCAGTCTCTTTACAATAAAAATGTATAGAGAGCGGCACAGGCAAGAGTAGGTTTGTATTAAAGCTTGTCACTGTAAACTCTATCCCAAAATTTGAGCTGTAAAGGAAAACATTGTAAGGAAACCCGCGGCTTGCCTTTCTTGTGGATATATGTGTTCCGGAAGACCCCTTCACAAGTATGTTCTAAATTTTGAATAAATAATTAGGCAATGGAAGTGAAAGCTCATATTCGTGACCAGATGCTTCATTGTAGTCATTTTATAAATGCATTAAACATGTAACACTTCTCAAGCATTGATCTGATTCACACAAAAAGTAAGGTTTCACAATGAATGACTGTGCAAGTAAGGCACATAGCAGTTAATCTTAAACAGTTGACATTCATTTAGTTACTAGCACCTGCCCACTACTTTGTTCATGTAGTATGTTATATATAATTTGTCTAGGTGGTTGTTATAGCCTGAAATTAATATCCATCTTATATTGATGTTAAAATTTATACAGAGTCAGGAATCTTTGCCTAGAACATTGCTGATTTTAGTGATTACATGTAGAGCTTAGTCTGCTAAGCATAACACTAATCATTAAGCAATAAATTCTTATTACCTTTTCAACTTCTTCGAGCCACCTGTCAATGCTGTCAAAAGACCATTTGTTGGTGATGTCATACACAAGCAGGATGCCCTGCGCTCCCCGGGAGTATGAGCGGATGATGGTGCAGAACCGACCCTGGCCGGAGGTGTCCCATAGCTGCAGCTTTACCCGTTTACCATCGAGGAGGATGGTTGTCGTTTTATATGCTGTGGATAGAGAAATCTTTTAAAAGACTGAATGGTTTACTAGCCAAAGTGTGAGTATTTAGGTTTTTTTAATAATTCATTTTCAATATCTGAAGATGGACTTAAACACAACAACAACTTGGTGACACTTTAGCAGATCTACAGGTAATAACTTTTATTCCAAAGTTTTTGTATTGTAATAGGTTTTTGATAGTCTGGACATAATAATTGACTTTTTTACAAGCAATTTGAAGAAAAACAGACAAACAACATAGACATCATGCGAAGTAGGTATACTAATTTACAATCACATTAGAATATAACTTGAAAAATACCTTCACTATATACATTATATTATAAGCACAAACAGAATTCTGTTATGTTTGTTTATCAGTAAGTCATTGTTGCACTATCAGTATATCTGCAAATCACATACATTTTACAAATAGTACCTATTTGTACACACATACATATACACATTTTATGAGAAGTCCTGATAGCAGTAGGATGTTATTAATGTCACAGCTGGTTTCGCTTTTTACTTCCATGAGTGTCATGATTAGAAAGTTGATAAATTAGTATCAGACTTTTCTTTTTGAGGTAGATGTATGGTATTGCATTAAATATTATGAAATCAATAATAATATCTATACTAATGTTATTATGAGTATATAATAAAGTTTATTTGTTTGTTTGTTTGATGGAGGTAATATCCCTGAAACTACTTAGCCGATTTCAAAAATTCTTTCACCAATATGTAGTCCATTCTGGACTGTTGGCATGGTATTTTATACCGGTAGCTTCATTAGTACACCCAGTTATCAGTAGGTAGCAGGGAGTAATGATATAAGAAAGTAGATAAAAATATAATGAAATCAATACTAACAATACTTACCGCTCCCGCTGCAGAAAGGGGAATCTGCGGAGCCATCTTCCAAGTCTTGGAGAATTTCCTGTTTTCCCACATCAGAGTCTCCTACTAGTAATACTTTTAGGAGGTAATCATAAGACTTAGGCGCTGCTGGGGGTCGACCTAAAACAATTGCAAACAAACACTGAAACAATATACCGACACAAGAAGCGATACAGCTTAGAGAATCATTGTTCTTTTGATTTTTATGGTGCGTATGTATTTGTCTGACGTGTGCGGGAACTTTAGACTTTACTTACCAGTTCTTTGATGATGCGATCGAGGCAAAGTCGTGCTTCCATTGGCTACCTGGCCAGTGGCCTGCTGGGGCGCTGCGGCCGCTCCGGGTGACGGGTACATAGTCATCGTGAAGTAACGACTCCTCGCCTGAGCTCCAGGTGGTATTTACCACACGCAACTTGAAACATCACTGCCGTACAAACACCGCATCCATTCAAATTGTAACGCGCTTCTTCGTAAATATCACATAGCACTACAATAAGCTAGGAATCCAGTATTCGTTTAATCTATTTAGTCCACTTTTCGTCGATTTGCCAGCTAAAATAACAACGTTTGAGAATACAAGGTCGTCGGCTAAATGGACTCCTAAAACACCATAATTAGTATTTCCGTCAGGACATTGTCAGCATAGCGAATCAAAACTAATTATTCCATTTAGTTGCACTTGTAATTAGATTTTATTTGTTCCACTTCACACAAAACAACCCAATTTTCACAAAAATATCGAACGAATGGTTAGAGTGAATGAATGAAGAAAGTAATTCGCAAATGAACGGAAACATTGAATATTTTCCACAGATAGCTAAAAACATAGTTCCTTCTTTTTAAATATCGATTTGGAACCGATTCGATGTTGTAACTGATGTGTTTCGTATTTCAGACTTCGGTGTTTGACCCCTATATTCATTATTCTGCTTTTAAATTAGCAGGGCTTTAGATGATATTATAGTAATAATGGTTGGCAACTGTATTCTAAAGTCATATTATTTTCGATCTTTGTACAGGAATTTGTTATATAATAAATAAAAAAAAAATATATCCTTGCCTTAGGAAAAGTCATGTAGGTAGGTACCTACTCTGTTAGGTACTTACTACTAGGTAAAGTATTTCATTTCTAGCTGCCTATTTTGTCTTGGTAAATAGCTTTAAATTGCACCATGCATGACTTCTAGTTAGATAAAACATATATTTAAGTACCTACTCGTATTTATTTAGGAACCAAACTGAAAATAAATAAATAGTAATATAACTCAAAATATTTATTAAACACTTAGGTACTTATATAATGCTGCCTACAATTAGACAATACAATATAACTGGCAATTGGAATGCCTATAAAGAGATTCGTAAAGATAATTTTAAAGATTATAAAAGGCACTTGCTTATAATAATACATAGCAAACAAATGATATAGGCAGGTTGGATGCCTGCTGTATACTTTGTAGTCATGATAAATGCTTTTCTGTAATTTCTGCAGTATTTACATAACAGAAATTAGTACTTTTCGAAACCTGGTAGAGGGAATGATTCACTGAAGTTTTCTACTTCTTCCTTAAGTTTAGATATTTTCGACTTGAAGTCGGCATTTTCGTTGATAACTTTGTTGAAATCTGCCACCTTAGGGCCAGAGACTTTAGTGATTTCTTGGCCTAATTTAAGAGCCCTATCGATGTAGTCAACCACTCTGTCAAAATCAGCTTCTTTCAGGCCTCTTGTAGTCAAAGCGGGTGTACCTGTAACACAAAAGTAGTAGGTAAGATAAGTAGGTAAGTATATGACACTTAAACATGGAAAGACTACTATTAAAGTTCGATAAGATTATTTTTTCGAAAACAAAAACCGGAGTTAACTACTTTTCGTCAGTAAATAATCTTTTACTGACGAAAATCTTCGTTGGTGAATGTCATCTAGGCATCTATCAAAATCTCAGATCAAGTATCAAAATGATATCTAGGTAGGTACTTCACTTCACTTCTTTTGTATGGCATTTATGGTTGCCTGTGACTTTTGTTTGCTGTCACAATTATATCTCTATAACAAATTGGTATCTATTTCATTTTGACAGATGCTTAGATGATATCATGGACGACATTAGTTATCAGTGATTAAACATACCTACTCGTAAACAAAAATAATATTATGGAAATTGGTTGAACTTAAAACAAAAACCGGAATGAACCATAAAATTGTCAGTAGAAAAAAATTCTTAACTAAAAAATTTCGGTTAATTCCAGTTAAAAAAACTTGTTTACTCTCCGAGTCACGTTTGATAAGATTCGTTAACACGATAGGTCAGGATTACATCATAAAATTCAAATTGATGCAAATATGAGATAACAGGTTCGAGCGACAGACTCATAGAAAAACCTCGAAGCTTAACCGATAGGTGATACTTAATATAAAAAGTAACATTTAGACAATCATTAGTTGCAATTCTGATGTTGCCAAAACAAAACTAAAAATACTTACACTAATTTGATGCAAATGCACAAGTGGTGCTATGGCAAAAAAAAACTAATTTGACAGCACTAAAATTATTATAGATGCCGTCCTCTTCATTTCGATCGTTATGAAAGGGACGGCAACATTCTAGTTCTGTCATAAAATTAGTTTAGTTTTAATGGCATCAGAATCGCTTACAGTATATGTACTTACCCAGCCGTATACCACTAGGATTCAATGCACTCTTATCACCGGGCACTGTATTCTTGTTACAGGCAACACTGGATAGTTCAAGCACTCGTTCCGCGCATGCGCCGGGCAAGCCAACCGCGCGCAAGTCAACCAATGCTAAGTGCACATCGGTACCGCCCGTGGCGATCGCGTAGCCACGGGACTTTAGACCTTCGCAGAGACGCTGAGCGTTCTTTATCACCTGCAGGAATATGGATAATCGGTTTAAGTTATGTGACAATGACAATACTACTAAAACTTTGAAACTATCATGGTCATCACGTTATAAACACTTAAAGCTAGTAGTTACCATGATTCGTAGATTTACAAGTTTCTCGATATTTCGGCACGAATCTTGGTAAATCAAAATATGGATGCATGTATGTTTGTTACTCATTCACTATCAAACCGCTGGACGAATTTAAATGAAATTTGTTTTTGAAAATTCTTTTGATATTTACTATTCACCTATAGTTACAAACATTCGCTTTTTTATACTACAGGTAGTAGGATTTACAAAATATTTACCTGTACTTGGTAGTCTTTGAACTCGGGTGTGGTAGCTTGCTTCATAGCGGTGGCAATAGCGGCAATCGCGTTGTTATGCGGCCCGCCTTGCAATCCGGGGAACACAGCCTGGTTGATCTTGTTCTCTATATCGTACAATACTTTCTGTCCGTTCGCCTTCACTGAACGTACTCCTTTGCGGTAGAATATGACGCCGGCGCGCGGACCGCGAAGTGTTTTGTGGGTAGTTGTGGTCACTATGTCGCAGTATTCGAACGGACTTGGGATTACACCTGGAAAATATAAAAAAGTATTTGAAAATGAAATGAAATATGAACACGAGTTCACGACTGTATTCCCAAGGTGGTGTAGACTAGTAACTTTCAGATAAGTAATTAGATCCTTGAAGATGTCTAAAGGGGTAGTCAGAGGTATGTTCAAATAAATTTTTGGTCCCATATTTTGCAGAAGTTAAAGTCTCCGGACAAGTTTTCACTGTTCTAATCTAGGATTTGCCAGAACCGATTGTAGTCGAGTTTACGTTAGCAAATATCAACATTATAGAGCTTTATAATAGTATTCCTTCTTACCTGCAGCCACAAGTCCAGATATGTGTGCCATATCGGCGTGCAAGTAAGCACCATTTTCGTCTGCGATCTGCCTGAACCGCTTGTAGTCGAGACAGCGCGAGTAGCAACTGATGCCGGCGATTATAAGACGCGGCTTGAATAGCTTAGCGGTCTCAGCTAGCTTGTCGTAGTCGATAAGACCTGTTGTAGGGTCGACCTGGTAAAAATATGATACAGTTAGATCATATTATTTAAGGTTTAACTATACCTACTTCACCAAGAAGTCCCTAGTAGGTACTAGGGACTTCTTGGTGAAGAAGTTATTTCAAGTTTCAGCCGTTTAGTAGCTTTTGTGTGAAAAAGTTACATCCATCCATACGAACTTTTGCATTTCCCTGGTGTAGGGAGTTGCGTTGCAGGCAATAGAGTCACCTAGCTTATAAGTCTGTACAATTTTTATTTAAGTGATTCTAGAGGTCGTACAGAAATAAATATATTTTCATATTCTATTATTTGGGCTATGGGTTATGATGATGACGTATATAAAACCAAGCATAATGCGCAAGTCGAGTTATTCCAAGAAAACAAACAAGGTAGGAATCGATTTCAATTCAAACGCTGTTTACTGAAGCGTTTGTTATGTTATGATGACACAAGATACCTCGACTCATTTGTTTCATTGGATCTGTTATCTTATATAGCAACCGTTTAATCAGTACGTAAAATCTGGGTAAACAATATTTATCATTTCATTTAATTCAAAACATTTACTTTTGTGTTGATGAAGATGTTGTTTTCTGATATATTCATTCATTTTGAATATTAAGTGTCAAGGTATCAGATCAGAGAAGAAATAAAACCAAGTCCAACTAAAATTACATTCAAACTAGAATAACTTCCTTCACCCACGTGCTTAGAGAAACTGATAAGTCTTTATATTTTTAAGGTATTCAAATATAATAGGTACAAGAAAAAAGTTATTGCGATTAGCGTCGTAGTGGTCGGAAATATACCTAACTTCTCTGTTTTACGTGCTGTCGATCGATACATAATTATTTAGTTCTTTCGTAACGGCTAAGTTCGGTACGGCCACGTTATATTGCGCTTACTATTCATAATATCTCATAATAATCCTTTAGCGTTGTACTGGCTGGTTGTCCTATCATCCTATTATCTAAATATGCCCAAAGGTCAAAACAACAATGAGGTCAAGAGAGTAAATAAGTGAAACTATTACGCGTGTTACGTCAAACGGGTGTGGCTCCAATAATTGTTATTAAATGATGTAAGAGGCAGCAGGTTGCACGTGAGTAAGACTAGCGCAGGATCGAGGCGAATGGCAATCGCGAAGGGAGGCCTATGCCCAGCAGTGGGTTAAAAATGGCTGATGATGATGATGATGATGTAAGTCTTACATTGTAGGACATAACAAGGTCGGGAAATATTACTTGATAAAAGAATAAGAAAAGGATAAGTTTAGGTAATCTTTGCCCTTCAAATGAATTGGATTAGCTGTCAGTCTTTTGTAACGATGAACTCTCATTTGGTAAGCTAAAAACATTTCGGTGATAGTGTGGTGATAGTAGTTGGCATGATGACACTTTCAAGGTGCCTTAGATCTAGCTTAATAATAATGAGGTTTTAAGGATATTTTTTAAGAAAGGTACTACCAACTTATGAACTTTGGTACAATAGTTTTGCGATATTTCTGATTCTCAAAATCGGCATCGGCAAATATCCACAAAACATTTGCAGGCACATAAGGTATCAGTTACCTTGTACGGCATGCTTTCAAAGAAGATGGATGTGGCTGATATCTTCTTGGTGGCGGTGAAGAAACCGTGGGTAAGATGGCCGCCATCAGGCAAGTCAAGTCCCATGATCCTGCCGTGTGGTTCCACTACTGCCGTGTACACGGCGAAGTTAGCTGGCGAACCTGAAATGTAAAACAAATTATCAAACCATTGCATCAAGTTTAAGAACTGTCTTCTTATTAAAGTATCAAGTAAACTTTGTAAGAGCTGCCTCTAGAGATAGAGTTATAGAATAGATCATCTGAAGAGTAGACTTCTATGATCACAGTAATATTATAAAGTTAAAAATTTGTGTGAAAGTGTGCGCTATATAATCCCGGTATTCCCACAGGAACGGGAACTGTCCACCGCGGGAAAAACCGCGGGGCGCAGCTAGTAGGTAATATAATCAGCACAGCAATTAATGTTTCTTCCTAAATTAATGTAATAATAAGAACTTTCTTAGGTATCAAGAAATTTAGTCATGTAGTTATTTAGTGAAATAATATACATTATTCAAGTGCTTAAGTATTGGAAAAATACATTGTTTGCCTCAAGATAAGGTTAATTAAAATGTGCAGCAATAAATACATTTTTATCAGTGAAACCATCAAACAAATGAATTAATTAGTTTCTTGAATGCATCTTAATTTTATTGTATTCCATTTTTAAATTAAATTTCCATTTTTCAATTATTATGCATAATTTGAAAAATAGGTACCTACTTGAATGCTTAAAACCTTTTTGAATTCGGAAATTCATTTCATAATAAAGAAGTGTTTTATACTTTTTACTTATTTCTTGAACAAAACAGTTTTTTTAGAAAATCAAAATAATCTTTTTTCTTACAATTTTTCTAGTTAATATTAATAATTATTTATTTATTTATTTAACTACGCCCTAGGGAATAATGCATCTCGTTATTTATGATGCTAGGCAGCATTATTTAGAGCTTAGACACTGTCATTTTACTATAAATGTATGATAAATTTAAGATGTAACATTCTTACCCGAGTATGGCTGAACATTCACACCCCACTCTTCAGGGTTTAGTCTGTAGGCTGCCAAGGAACGCTTCTGTGCCAATATTTCTATCTCATCAATATACTCATTACCTCCATAATATCTGAAATAGGTGAGAATTAAATGAATATATACATGTAAGTACTTATTTTTATTTTTTTTAATTTTTCATAAGATTTTAGACAAGAGGCTCAACCACTCAACGGCATTACAAATTTTGCCGGTAAAGTATGTGGGAGGACATTAAGATCAGACTAAGTAGAGTACAATAAAGGGAGGCCTATCCAGCAGCAGGGACAACTGGGCTGAGATACTATCTTGCTGTCTTTGGCAGGATATCATTTCAGCCCAGTTGCTGTTTTTAGTTTTTGAATTTGGAACCACATCAAATAACTAAAAATATGAATGAATGAAATATTAGTAAGAACTAACCTCTGATTGGGCATCCCTTCGGAATACTTGTTGTGCAGGCATGTGCTCAGGCATTGCAGGACAGGGAGTGATGTAAAGTTCTCCGAGGCAATCATCTCAAGCCCGGCTCTCTGACGGCCCTTCTCCTTCGTGATCAGATCAAACAACTCCGGATCCGTATCCCACAGGTTTCCATTCAATATTTGGCTACTCATTGTACCAGTTTTATGTAAATATCTCACTGGATAAAAATTCTGAAGTAAATGTGAAACAAAATTTATTAGGTTACTATTTATAGGATGTGGCCTAACCTTTTGAAGTTCGATTTATAACTGAACAGAACAAGTTACTGGTATAAAAAACAAGCATTGACCTTATGCTGATAACAAGATAGTGCAATCACAAATACAAGTTGGTAATTATTGCTAATTCTATTGCATCAACGACCAGTGATAAAACGTGTAGGTATATTTCCACAACAATCATATAAATGAAAAAGTAGATTGATTTATTTGAATTAAGCGCGGCAATGGATGATTTTACGGGCACAACTTACCTTACTTATGTAGGTATGATTTCTAGACGTATTTAACAATCACAATGGACTTCTGGCTTGTAGAAACAAATTATAAATGATGGCAAAGTAAAGGCATGGCTTTGAGCACGCACAGGTTAGTTTAATAGCAAAAAAAACGCTTGCTTGTTTACTAATTGATAACAATAAAAGACTTACCTTAGAGTCTATTTTTGTCTGTTTTGCAATCAGCTGATGGTTTAGAGAACACGATGAAAATCTACTGTACTTTCGAGATAGGGTGTAAAAACCAGTTTTTACAAGGTTATTGCGCATTTTGATGATTATTTAACTGAATGTTCTCGCAAATAAGTCTAAAGACGCGTTTTTCTTTTACAAACAGAGATTCATTTTATCAGCATTGATAACCCATTGTGAACTTTGCAGACACAATTTTAGCTGATTTAGCTTGACGTCTGGTTGTTTGACGTTTCACGACACGAGCGACAACGACAAGACAAGACATCGATCGAATCTTGGATCGAATCGACAGAATGTTGTTTTTAAAAGTAACGACTTGGTGTGGTAGGTACCTACCTACCCACATTACGATAACGCCTTGTTTTGTAATTATAACGAAGACAAGCTTAATTTATGAAAATACAGTCTGCCGAAGAAATACCTACCTACCCACTTATTGTAAAAGAACTTTTTATTACAAATATGTCTCCCTCTCTCTCTGTTCTTGATCCTTTTAGTTAGGTTTATGGGTAGGTTAGGTAGGTGGTCCTTTGTACTGAAGTGCGATACGAGCGATTTGATAAAATCCATGATGCAAATAAATGCTTTAGGAATGCTATTTGCTATCAAGAGTGTAGGTACCTACCTACCTACTTATGATTTACTTATTCTTGTACTACCAGTATTCCCTGCTAGTGCCACAGTTTCACACTGTTCCACGTTACGTGCACCACCAAGAATACCTACCTAGCTTATTCTCGAAACCTAAGCTTCAAAGGAAAATTGCGTTAGCAATTATTTATTAGCAGGGGTAGGTACCTACCTATACTTAATTTTGCTCTGTGGTAGGTACCTACCTATTGCCTAACTTGCCGCGAAACAAAGTTCTTCGGCATAAAAAAATCCCTAGGTAAAATATGTGTGATTATACACTTTCACACACCTACGCAATGTTTAGAAAACAGACAGAAATTGTATTGATAACAAATCATACGGATGTCAATAGGTACACGCCACAAAAAATACTAATTGCATAGGTAGGTACGTACGTACCTACACACCTACTGTGAATAGTCCCGTTAGACTATTCACTGTAAGAAGTTAGTTAGAGTGCGTAGTTCGTATAAGTTGAAAGATGGATGCCGAAAGATATAAGTTTATTTAGTTAAAAGTTAAAGTTAGGTAAAGTTAAGTAGAGCTAAGGTTCGCGTAACCGAGATTGGTGTTTCCGACCCGTGTCACCCTCGCTAGATAGTTAGTTTCGCACTGTCTTTTATTGTATCATGGAAATATAACGAAAGCGTAAAATGCCGACTCAGTCACCTACTTAATTAAGGTTGTACGTGACCGTACATATTACCAACCCCAACAAAAGACTAATGAGGGTGAACAAGAGCTAGAATCGCCATCTCTTAATAACGATTTTTGTAAACGTACATAATGTAGATTAATGTAAGTAAGTTAGACGTAACCAAGTTAAATACTTAAATAAACTAACGTTAAGAGTAACTTATAAAACAGTAATAAAAATCAAGTTATAAAACGATAGTATTAGTAAGTTGTAGAACAATATTAAACGCAATCAAGCTAAATACTTAAATAAGCTAACGTTAAAAGTAAATTATAAAACAGTTGTAAAAGTAAAGTAACAAAGCTAGTCAAATTGAAACTGTATATCGTCGTTGTTGTCGGGCGCGGTGCTACTAGTAGGATGTGAATGTATCGTTAATTCATTTGTCTGTAGTAGGCATCCTTTTTGTAATGTGACTATACTGGAGGTTTCGATGATGAATGGCGTGACGTCACCGTCGCAGACAGTTCTGAACGGGCACGCGCCACAACACACCGCCAGCCAGGTGTTTATTGCGCGTAATTCGACCCATCGCGGTTCACATTTCACAACATGCGTTTTGCAGGTAAATGTTTCATGATTATTTAATAATTTTGCTTCACATGGCGCATTTTTGTTTTCTAGTTTGTAAGTGATAATGTTTGCACTGCATAAAAGGTTAGTAGGGCTTCGTTTGACACATTTTTGCATCTCGTTTTCATCCAAGCCGGCGTACGAGCTTTTTTGAAAGTTGACTGCTATGTATGTTCCTGAGACTATTACACTTTCCGCCGTTTCATTCTTATCTTTTCTTAACACTGGCAGCGGGAAAGCTTTGTAGAGTTGAAAGTCGTCATCACTGGCCAATGGAAGGTGAATTTCAAGTAGAAAAAAGTTATCCGTAACTCGAGCTTTCACATACATGAGTTTGTAGATGTCGTTTATCTCGTTTTGAATGTTATCTACTGGTAATGTTAATGTTTTTGGGAGTCTGCTTGATATTGTGTGGAGTTGCTGGATTAGAATTGCTGGAGTAAGCAGGTGGACATCGATGTGTCCTTTAAAAACGTCTACCAAAGTATTGTATAGCATTTCTTGAATTAGTTTTAGATTGGATATCAGAAGATGGGCATTGAGGGCTGATGAGCTGAAGTAAGCGACCGTCATCATTTTCTCCATGCCAGATTCAATTTCGTGTATTTTTAAGTCTGTCGCGTTCATAAAAATATTCATAGATGAAAATTGTTTCTTTAAGTTTCCTTCATTCCGTTTTAAGACATCATTTTGCAGTTCCACAATCATTGTTTGATTTTTTATAAGTTCTAGTAAGTAATTTTCATTGTTATGCATTGCCTGAATGTCCTGTTGATATTTTTCAGCAAATCGTTGATCTAAAACTCCAAACAAACTGTTAGCTACGTAACCCACACCGTCTATTAGGCCACGTTTCCTGCGTGCCAGCATATTGTGTTTTTGTGGGGCCAGTAGCATGGCGTTATGGCTTTCTAGTTGTTCCATTTCATGGTAAAGTTGTGATAATGTTGTTTCACAATATCTTGGGTCTAGTTTATTGCATATAGTTTTCAAGTCCTCTAGATAAGTTTTAGTTAGTTGAATTCCTTCCCAATAAGTAGTTAAATTGTAGTAAGTTAGTAGGATCCATTCGTCATGAATTAATTGTATTTTTCCAATTGTGTCATAATAAATGGGGCGTTCAGGTCCGAGGCTTGTGATTTGTGCGCTCTTTGTCGCGCTTTCTGTGGTAGTTCTGCAGTCTGTCCCAGTAATCATGGTAAATAGCATTAAAATAGAAGTTAGCATAGTTAGAAAGTTTTTCTTTACGCTTTTTTTGTTAGGTTTTGTGGTCGCTGATGAAGGAGCTTGATTTTGAGTTTGTTGTAGTAAAGTTTCTGAGTTAGGTGTGTCGTTTGTTCCGATTGGAAGCAGCGTAAGTTTCGTAATGGGCCTCTTTATAACAGATTTTTGAGTTTTTATTGTGACCGTTCTTACACGATTGTCCGTTCCCGGGTGAGTTTTTAAAACTTTTCCTAGTGCCCATTTTCCCGGCGGCAAGTTGTCTTCTTTGACTAGTACTACATCATCTTCTTCTAAATTTTTTGTAGTCTTTTGCCACTTGCTGCGTGATTGAAGTTGAGAGAGATATTCACTGGACCAATTTTTCCAAAATTGATGCAGCATATGTTCTGTTAGTTGCCATCTTTTTCGTAGATCTATGTTTTGTTCGTGTTTGTAGTCTGAGAGTGGTAATGTCAACGTAGGGCTACCGGTTAGGAAGTGACCGGGGGTCAGGCAGTTATAAAATTCGTCAGGATCTTCTGTAAGAGGGCATAGTGGCCTGGAATTCATGCACGCTTCTATTTTCGTAAGTAATGTGGAAAACTCTTCGTAGGTCAACTTTTGTTCGCCCAAGACTCTTCGAAGGTGATGTTTCATTGAGCGCACCGCAGCTTCCCATAGTCCGCCGGCAGTTGGCCAGGCTGGACAGTTAAAGTGCCATTTTATCTCCATTTTACTTAATTCGTCAAAAAACGTAGTTGACAATTCTTTTTGAAACAGCTCGTATTCATTGTGCAGCATCTTGGAAGCTCCAATGAAGTTAGTACCGCAGTCCGAATAAATGTGTTTCGGAGTTCCTCGTCTTGCACACATTCTTTGCAGCGCTGAGATAAATGTTTCCGAACTTAAATCAGATACGAGTTCTATGTGCACGGCCTTCGTTGCCATGCACACAAAGATGGCGATATACCCTTTAGAAGTTCTTGCCCCTCTTCCTTTGTTGAGCTTGACATCCACATGACCAGTGAAATCAACCCCGGTGTGAGTAAAGGGTCGCGATGGAGTTACGCGTTGTTGAGGTAGATCAGCCATTAGTTGAGAGTTATCTGTGCGTTTGAAACGATGGCATCGCACGCATTGATGAAGCTGAGTTTTAACAGCTCGATTGCCGCCTACAATCCAATAGCGCTGTCGGATGTAAGCTAGAGTCAGGCGAGCCCCACCATGAAGAGTCCTGCCGTGCGCCTGCTCTATAAGTAGTTTCGTGAATCTGCCAGTTTTTGTTAAGATTATTGGATTTTTAGTGTCCAATGGTAAGTTAGTTTTGTTTAATCGTCCGCCGACGCGTATAATTCCATCTGTGTCTAAGTATGGATTTAGTTTGTAAATACTGCTTTTAACAGTAAGTGTGGATTTTTTTAACAGTAATTCATATTCAGTTTTCAGTTCGATTCTTTGAACCGTTTGTATAATTATTTTATTCGCTGCCAGTAGGTCATCCGTTGTTAAGTAGTTCATTTTGCATTTTTCATGTTTTGCCATTGTATTAACTGGGTTACGAGTGTTTTTGATGAATCGCAATATCCAAGCGATAACACGCGTAATTCGTGTCAAAGAGCTGCATTTATTTAAGTAATTAATAATAAAGTTTTCGTCATCATTGCAATTTTTCAGGGGTGGCACTGTTTGTTGGATATCAATGTTTGTGGTAAATAAACATTTTAGCGGTTCTATTTTCTTAGTTACTTCGAAAGTTTTTAGTAGTGTTGGACCTTCCCACCAAAGTTTGAAGTTTATCATCTTATTTGGGTACAATCCTCTCGTTGCACAATCTGCTGGATTGCTTTTAGACTCGATGTAATTCCACTGCTGTGCCGGAATTACTTGCACAATCTTGTGAACTCTGTTTTCTACGTACTTCTCCCATTTTTTAGTGTGTCCTTGCAGCCATGCCAAGACAACTTTCGAGTCTGACCACGCCCAAATGGTAATGTTAAATCCTTTCAGTGCATCCTTGACCTTTGTTAATAGTTGAGTTAGCAAAAGTGCCCCGCATAGTTCAAGCCGGGGTAGAGACAGTTTTTGCGATAGAGGGGCAACCCTAGTTTTAGCCGCGAGTAGGCTAAGGACGGGCTGTCTGGCCTCGTTTCTACCTTGCATGTATATCACGCACGAGTAGGCTTTTTCGCTTGCGTCGCAGAATCCAAACACTTGTAGGTCATTGTTTGTACTTCCTATCCATCTGTTTATTTGAATAGTTTTCAGATTAGGTATTTCGTTTCTTAGTTTCAGCCAATCGTTTTGTATGTTTTCAGGTAAAAGTTCGTCCCATTCGATTTTTTCTGTCCACACCTTTTGGAAAAGAAGTTTTGCTGTAATTGTGACTGGTGAAAGCCATCCCAACGGGTCATAAAGTTGTGAAATTTGCGATAGTAGAGTTCGCTTTGTTAGTTTTTTCGGCGGATTCTTATCTAAGTTCCAATTGAAAACGAAAGTGTCTAAGTCAGGGTTCCAACCTAAACCCAGCGTCTTGAGTGAGTCTTCATGTTTAAAGTTAAATGTTGATTTAGTTGCTAATTGTTCTTGAGTTAGTTCTTGTAGTAAAGTTTTATTGTTACTCGACCATTTTCTCAGGTTCATGCCTCCTCCGGCCAGTAGTTGAATGAGAGAACTTTGAAGATGTTTGGCGTGTTTTAGATCGTTGTGTCCGCTTATTAGGTCATCTACGTAAAATTCGTTTTTAAGTATTTCGGCTGCTTCCGGATACATGTGGCCGTCGTCTTCTGCTAATTGTTTTAAGGTCCGCATGGCAAGCCAAGGCGAGCTCTTCATCCCATATGTGAGAGTTTGTAGGGCGTGCTCTGAAAGTTTTTCACTTGGTGAGTTGCGCCAAATGATTTTCTGTAGGTTTTGTTGTTCTTCAGCAAGCCAGATGCACCGGTACATCTTCTCGATATCGGCTGTAAAAACGTATCGATAAGTTCTCCATTTCAAGATTAGAGCTTGAATATCCTTCTGTAGATTAGGACCTTTCTCCATTAAGCTGTTTAAACTTTTGTTACTGGAAGTTTTCTGTGAAGCATTGAAAACGACCCTCAATTTAGTGGTCGTAGAGCTTTCCCGTAGTACCCCGTGGTGTGGTAGGTAAAACTCTATTTCTCCATTGTTCAATGTTATTGAAGCTTTTGGCGTCATGTGTTCAAGTTCCTGGTATTCCCGAATAAAGTCCTTGTACATAACGGAAAGTTTTTCGTTACGTTGTAGTCGTTTCTCTAATTGTATAAATTGAGAGATTGCGGCCGACTTTGAAGTCCCGAGTTTATCTTCAAAGTTTAGAAACATAGGCATTTTTACCGTGTATTTTCCGTCCATACCGCGTTTTGTAGTTTCTCGGTAGTATTTCTCACAGTGGTCATCATGACTTATGTCTTCGACTCCCTGTGTAATATCCTCACTTTCCCAGTACTTGGTAAGCTCAGAAATGTTCAATAGAGTTATGTGACAGTTAAATATTTTCAGTTTTCCGCATAAGATCCAACCTAGCTGTGTTTGTTGGGCAATGGGAGCGTGATTGTTTCCCTTCAGCACCCCGTCGAGTATTATTTCAGCATAGATATCGGCTCCCAAAAGTAAATCGACGGGACCACACACATTGTATTCAGGATCCGCTAGTTTTAAGTTTTGTAGATGTGGCCAGTTATATTTCTCGAATGTTCTGTTAGGTAAGTTGTTTGTAAGTTTTTGAAGTATGAGTGCTTCGGTGTTGAATTCATAGTTCGAGTGAATTGACTTGCAGGTTAGATGCAACCTTCCATGGCAGTCTCCAGCTACGGCTCCGACTCCAGATATTATGGCATCCATTTTATTTCGGGTTAGTCGAAGGCGTTGGGCTGCGTTTTCAGAAATCAAGTTAACCTGCGAGCCCTGGTCTAGTAGCGCTCGCAGTGTGACGTAGGTACCGTCGTAAGCTTTTATCATTATTTGTACCGTAGTTAGAAGTACTTCAATATTGTTTGTAGATAGATGATGCGATCCTTGTTGAGTAGAAGTTGAAGGTCGCGGATAAGTTTTGTTTGATTTATAAATACCGTTCGACCTTGAATTATAATTGCTGTTGTGCAGTAATGTATGATGTTTCATATTGCATTCTTTACATGATTTGTTAGACGTGCAGTCTGCGTTGCCATGGCTGAACAAACAGTTTTTGCACACGCTGAGTTTTGTAACTGTGTCATTACGTTGTTGTACATTTAGGGCGGTAAACTTCGGACACTGCATAAGTACGTGATCTTTCTCACATAAAGGGCAATTACCAAAAGTTGATGTATGGAATGTTTTAGAAGGTTCTTTGTTGTATTCTCCAAATGTAGATCGCTTTGGGAATGACGTCATGTCGTTTTTATAGTTGTAGTTGTTATAGTTTCTTAATGCTGGTTTAAATGTATTTTTAAAAGTCGGTTTTTGAACCGTGGTAGGCTGATGCTCCTTCTGACGAAGCTTGACAGTCTCAAACGCCATGAATTTAGTTTCCAAGAATGATAGAAATTCTTTCAGGTCAGGAAGCTCTCTGCTGTTTTGCATTTCCTTTGTGTATTCGCTAAAAGTAACGGAGTCTAGTTTTTGTAACATGTGGTATACGATAACCGGGCCCCAGCTGGACACATCAACGTCCATGTTACCGAGCCCATTCATGCTCTCCGTTATGACGTCATGCATTTTCTTTACGTTATATGCGCTTGGTTGATGGATTATTGGCAGATTTTGCATGACGTTCATAAATGATGTGAATTGGAGGCGACGGTTGTCGTATCGGTGAGTTAATATTTCCCAGCATGAGTCATAGTTTTCCCCACCTATCGGCAGATGTTGTACAAGGCGTTCGGCTTCTCCCTTTAGTTTAGTTTTGAGATGCTGCATTTTTTGAGACTTAGTTAACGACGGATTTTTATGAATCGTTTGAAGGAAGAGATCTTTGAATGATATCCAGCTCATGTAATCACCTGAAAACTCTGGAATGTTTATTTTCGGCGCAGTTTGTTGGAAATGAACGCTGGACCATATCTTAGTGTTTATTTGCATTTTCAAGTTTTCGTATGTTTCCTCAATTTTTTCAAACTTTTCATAATATTCATCCATTAAATGCGACTCCTTAAGTGCTCCATCTAGCACCCAGTGGCTTTTATCAATGGATTCCCATTTTGATTTCAAAGTTGTTAAATATTCCTCCAGTTCCCACTTTTCTTTGACGTCTTCTAGTTTAATCTTGGATATTACTCTATTTAATGCTTTGAAGTTACATTCTTGTTTATTCATAAGATCTTTAATTTTTTCATCAGTTCCTTCATCCAGCATCCCAGTTAGGTCAAACTCAACCTGTTGTTTTCCCTGCCGATGGGAAATCAACAGCGCCATAATGCTTCTTTTGGTTGTTTCATAAAGCTGCTGAGTTTTCTCATACACCTCGTTCGTAAAGTAGCTAATGTTATTTTTATCCGGAAATTTCTCTAGAAGAATCTCATGCCCATCATGGAAGCTCTCCCACAGGGTCTCAAGATTCTTCAGACGTCTCTCTAAGTTCTCTTCAGTTTTTCGGGCAATACCGTCTTTTTTGAAGTTGGCGCATAAGTTTTTAATGCTCTCAAAGCGTTCCAGTTGCTCTTTAAGCTCCATATTAATATGCAGTAGGTAGTTACCTAGTAGTAGTTTCGTTTGTTGATGTTTTAAAAATGCACAGTTATGCAGTTGCCGTTAAATTACAGACTAAGTAATACAAGGTCACGTACCTTTATGCTTCACGTTACCAGTTTTGTACACGAAGAGAAGGTGAAGTTTCCACGTTCTTCTTCAAGTGCTGTCGCTGTCTTCCGTAGGTAGTTTACCGACGGGGTTCGATGGATGTTGTTTCACGCGCAGAAATCCTGTAGCTTGACTGTGACGCCGACGACTTCTCAATATACCTGGTGAGACCCGCTGGTGGGAGGCCAAGTAACCGATCCGATATCACAGTTTACACTTACAGAACACTGAACGTATACCTCGAAGGACCAAAAATGAATAGTCCCGTTAGACTATTCACTGTAAGAAGTTAGTTAGAGTGCGTAGTTCGTATAAGTTGAAAGATGGATGCCGAAAGATATAAGTTTATTTAGTTAAAAGTTAAAGTTAGGTAAAGTTAAGTAGAGCTAAGGTTCGCGTAACCGAGATTGGTGTTTCCGACCCGTGTCACCCTCGCTAGATAGTTAGTTTCGCACTGTCTTTTATTGTATCATGGAAATATAACGAAAGCGTAAAATGCCGACTCAGTCACCTACTTAATTAAGGTTGTACGTGACCGTACATACTGTGATAGAGATACATAAGCACGTTAGTAAAATTAGGTAGGTACCTATACCTACCTATTTTGCATAGGGTTCATCTCATAGGTTCATCTAGTTATTAAGTACTTATACTTATTCTCTTTGTATGCCTACCTATATAGGTACTTACATATTTTTATTGATGATAAATTCGTTGTTGATTTTCTACGAGACGAAGATGGATTGTCGGGAGTTGTTTTCTCATAGGTAGGTAGGTAAATGTGATAGGTATTCTTTACGATGCGCAATTTGTCACTGTCTCCCACGAAAAAAATATTTTTCGATTCTTTGTTGCAAGGGTAAGTAGGTACCTACCTAACTCCAAAAAGGGCATTGAATTTTGTAACACACATCGTTCTTACAAATGGAAAATTTCAGTTTCGTAAAAGTAAAGTAAAAGTAAATAGGTACCTAATCAATTTCAGTTTCGTAAGAAGAGACCAATTTTCTGCACTCTCGACGTGCACTTCTGTTCCTAACTTCGAAGAAAATCATCAGATCCTCAAAATATTTATATGGGACCAATCCTTGGAATGCCTATCTCCTCTCCTACAAAAAAGAACATCAAACTCGCATTTACGACGCATCGGAGAAATAATTTTTGAATTCATTTGAGCAAGTAGGTAAGGCTCGTATACGAGACTATACTCAAGCGTAAATCGTGTCTCCTCAGTTTTTAGAGAGAACTGTCAAAAATATCTGAAAAACCAACTTTACCTTCTTAAAATAAAAAGTCAAAGTCCAGTCATGGTCGTGGTCTACCTTCCGCGATTGAAGCACTCCAGGGACATAAGGCCCAAAGAATTGAGATAAATGGGATGAGGCTCCATGAATCAGAGTTGAGAAGTTCGTAGATTACAGGAGATTTATTGGTGAGGCTGAACGAACCCTAAACTGTAAATGAGGCTTTATCTGTTTCATAATGAGGTAGGTAGGTACCTATGTTGCGTCTTTTTGTTATCTATTGTCCGAAATGCAACGGTAATCAGCTAATTAGCTACCTACCTAGCCTTATAGCCTTGCTATTACCTATTACCTACATACTCCTATTGGCATTTTTTTTCATTCCATCTATAATCTGTGCTATTGGTAAGAATGAAGAAAACTCATTGGAATACTAGAATAGGTACTTTGAAAAGCGGATGTTAGAGGAAAAGCAAACAATACAGCAAAAATAAACTAATTTTCCAAGAAAATGTCGTTGATTTAAGCAGCAGCGGAATTTAACTTCTCGGAAACGGTGTCGGGACAATAGAAAACCATAAATTCAACCAAGTTATTTCTGTATTATTATATTAATTACCGGGTCTACTAATTCTTTTTGGGATATTTTTGTATGTATATGAATAGAGGCTCTATGCGGATGCGGAATGTCTATACACTACCCACACAATATTCCAGTAAATGCATACCTTCCTGTTTTACTAACTGTTTTTCAACTGTAAAACACAATAGGCTAATATGAGAAAAATAGAGCGCTCTTGAACAAAGGAGAATGCTCGTAAAAAGGATTTTAGCTGAGAACAATTAATAGGCTTTTTGGAAAATGTTAAAAGGCTTTTGATTAATTATTTTATTTACGTAGGTCGTATTTTATGTGACTTTCAGCGATGTGTAGGTATACCCTTTTATTTTAGGTATACCTACCCTACGAAATATAGGTACCTATCTACGCTACACTGACCAAGTATTAATTACTTACCCTAATTATGTGTGTTAGGTAGGTAGGTAGGTACAATACTTCAGTAAATGTGCTTCGACTTGGAAGTCGGTATTAGATCTCCTGTTACTGATGTCGTGTACCTACCACAATACTAATTTCCTATTGTTTTATTTAGGTATTTAATAGCATTGTTTAGTTACGTATAATAAAATACATCTTCGAATATTAGGACTAAACTTTATTTAGATTTTCTTTATTATTTCTATGTTGGTCTTTACAATGGTATCGTTATTTAGGTTCTATGTAAACACATTCAGATATTATGTACCTAGTTACATACAACCTACTGATAAGCTACCCTACACATTCATAGATTCACATCAATCTAATAGGTATACACGTGATAAAGATATCACCTACTTTATTTTATTTTACAATTTATTATATCTTTTATAAAATTCCTGTATTTAATTAATAAACATTAATTACATCGATTCTAATTTTATCGCAAACTTAGCTTCTAGTTATGGCCACAATATTTTAAGTTTTGTTTTTAATGATTCCTATGAAAAATATCAATTTAAATACATCAAGATAAAATTAAGTACATTTAAATTTAAGTATTAAAATATATTTGGAATGAGATACCTATGAAAATTGTATTTTACCATACAATTTGAACTCTTATAACTTGCTTGCACAGCAGAGCTTGGCATGAAGTATCGAGCTAGCTCGCAACTACATACTCGTAGGTAGACTAGGTAGGTTGGTAAATATTGTTGGAAACCATAATTACATTATCTATAGGCACTTACCTAAGTAAAACATTCAAGTTGATGCGCTAAAAAAAATTTTGTAATAAAAATTGTGTGACTCTAAAACAAATAGCAAGTTTAATTGAACGCTACTAGTAAAGTTTAGTTTAAATCCTCGACCTGGTTTCTCCTTAGACTCATTTGTGCCTTTATTCGTAGAGTTGTAAGTTTGTGACGGTTCTCGAAGTCTCCATGCGAAGTAAGTTTTCAATTACAAATCGATTTCCAAGTTTCTGGCGACTGTTACCGGATGAGTTGACAACGACCGAGCTGTACCTTAGCTGACAAATTTATGAAATCTTGTAGGTTCTAAGTTCTAAAAGATTTTTTATTGGCTTACTTTTGGATACATAATAAATCTAGAGATTCGTGAGACTCTAAAGTCTTATCGGAATTTCGTAGTTTCATTCAGGTACCTTATCCAATTAGTTCCCATGTTCATAAACTCGGAGATAGAGGTGTAATGTGATTTCCCTGTAACTACATATTACGAAGCCGCATAAAGCCTCTGCCAAGAAATACTGCCTCCAGACGGAAAAACTATTTAGGTAGTTACGCCTCAGGTAAACAAGACTTGTTCAACTTCTGAAATAGAGCACAAAATAGTTCAGAGTTCATTGAATGCTTATCGAGATTTTCGTCAGTGAATCAAAATTGACTATCACAGTGAACAGAACGATTTAAAATCCGTAGAAAGTTACAAGTTTAAGTACTGTGTTCCACTATGCACTTATGTAAATCTCTTGTTTGGTTTTGATGGGATAATCGTCCTCCAGATAGTCCTTTTCTAAAGGAAAGTCTGCAGCGAAGTCCTTTGGAAAATCCTTGCACAAGTCCTTCGGGTAATCCTTCGGGGGCAATTTGAAGCTGTTTCTAAGGTATGAGAAGCGATGAAAGTTGTAATAGTATTCCTTGCCATCGGGGGAGTATTGCGGGTAGAGAGTGTAAGAGGGGAAGTCGATCTCAGTGAGGGAGTCCGCTAGAGCGTGCTTGGCGAACTCCTCTTTGTATCGTCATGATTGTTCTCTATACGCTTTTCGCTTCGAACACTTCTCCTTCAAGATGTAGCAGAGAGCAATGGCTATAAGCACTGCTATCGCGATCGCCATACTTATACTGATCCAGATTATTTCTTCGTTTATACCACTGGTTGACTTTCCTGTAAAGAAAGACAACATTGTTAAATAAAGCGAATAATAAAACAGAAGAAATCTCTGACCCAGTCATCTTATTACTTGTTAGGGAAATAGGGGGATATCATATTTATTATTTCAAGATTGGAATCCGATGCAAATGAAAGCCATTTACTCGATTTCATTCACGGAAATTCTCCACGCTCATAATAAGGAATACCTTTTTTATTACCAACCAAAGTAGTACCTACCTACCTCTGTAGATCTCAATATCTTTCTGAACTTCTATGTGATTAAGTACGGTATTTTGATTGAAAATAATGTAGTTGCTTTCGGGAAATAATCTGCTATATGTTATTCATTTTGAACGTTAAATCAGCTTATGGTAATTTCCGGGTCTTCCAATTTTCTTAATTGGCATTAAAAATTGAGTTTAATTCATTATATTAAGCTGATAGAAATACAGCTTTCAAATAAGTTTAGTACCTTACTAGGAGGTATGTTTGTTTTGTTTGTGAAATGTTTGTATCCTTGCTATGATGCTTCACTCATAAAACGAATGTTTTTATTGGATTAATCTTTACGTTTTGTGATGTTAGAGCAAAAGTCTGAATGTTACCTGAACAAACAATGGATATTCGGAGCTGTAAGATCAAAACTGTTTATTTGCGTAACAGACACCGAGCGAAGAGAACCGAGATGAGTTATGTGGCGACATTGTACATGTTGAGGGTGGTTGTTTTACGCCAGCATTTTAGGGAGGACTAAGTTAAACAAACAAGTTGTTCAACTGTGTAAAGAAGTTTAGTTTGGAAGGCATCTTACACGTACTGTTGATGGAACTTGTTGATAAATTGTCTTATTTGAAATCGATGCTTGCATAATGTAGGTAAATATCCAGTTAAATAAAAGAAGTGATAAGTACCTCAACACCAAAAACAATACACCTACTTATAACAAATAAAGCTTAGTTATGTTGGTAAATCTTTCGAACTTTCTTCCCAACAACATAAGCTGAGTTGAAAATAGGCTGTAAGAAGGCTTTGATTATATACTTGTCTATAATCAAAGTAAGAAGGTAACATTTTAAGAAAAGTAACAATCTGTATTGCTACAATGAACGTCACGGACGCCTCTTACTTTACAAAACGACCAACCTGGTTTTCTGGGGTTTTTCTCGGTTTTTACTGAAGTCTGAATTAATTTAAGTACCCTATAGAGTATACTTATATCCATAATTATAAATACTACCGGGACTTAGTCGCGTACTATATTATAAATATGTTTCCGATAGTATTTATAAATATGTTTCCAAGTCGCGGTAGTTTAAAAATTGGTTTATACTCATATTCGTTCACTATTAAACCAAGAATACCTAGGTTTATCTTTTTATAATATTTATCCGATGTTTTCAAACAGGCTACGCAAAATTCCTGACTATCAATAGCATCTGGATGTTGCAACGGTCCTTAATTCTGGTATTTTGGTAGTTACAAAATAGTGGTATTTAGTCCAGCATAAACTATGCTCACTAGTTATCGTATGAACAAGTTTAATATTAAGCTCCCAAAAGCTGTGCCAACAAAAGTATCTAAAGTGTTACCTTATTTAAGTACCTACGAGTATGTTTTAAAACTATTGTAATTTCAGCAGAAACATGATTTTAGTACCTAACAATCTGAAAATCTTTTCCATTTTCCGTGCGGTTAACCAACGTTATTCTACACGTACGAGATAAAAATAAATTCCTCCTGAAAACCAACACCCGACGATGAAATAGGAAAGAGCCGATCCTTATTTGCCTTTTCTCCAGGGAGAAATTGCATATTTAGACAAAGACTTTTTTATTTTTCGAGCCGTATTAGCGTAGACTTTTGATAAATGAAATCCCGCCCAAGTCAAACATGTAGAGTAAGTAGGTAACAGTACTTCCTGACACTGTAGGTTAGGTATAAAGAAAATTTTGCCAGAGAAAATTATGTCGTGTTATCTGAAATCAAGTGTCGAATACTGAGTATGTAGTTTCGCGAACCCCAGTCAACCTTCAATGGAAAGACTCACGGTTTGCCCTTTCTGCTTAGCGTTAATATTTAACTAGAGCCGAGAAGTCCTGGATTCATTCATTATTTCTGAGGCCCGAATAAATTAACAGAATTAAAAAATAACACCATTTTTCCTTAAAACTGAAATAGCAACTTCCAAGATTGAATTTGTTCTTAGCTTGGACAATATCCATCCATTATTCAAAACAGCCAACTTTGTAATACCTTTAATAAATCTTGATTGCGATTTGAAATGGATGTTTTTCGCTTGAATAGATTGTCCTTTGTCAAATGGTTTGAGTTGTTCCACCACTTGAAAGAAAAAGATTAAGAAAATGGTTTTGTCTCTTATGGGAACGTGTCAGTGAGAAAAAAACCTAATGAAGATAAAATTGTCTGATATCGAAGATTAACTAAGCTTTTATTGACATTGAGCTAGAGATTGAAATTGCGGTATCCAACTGTAATAAATTGCTTTCAAGAACCATTATTTTCCCAACAATAGGTTAGGTACCTACGAATCAATACACATACAATTTGCCTTTACCAATATGTGTTTTGTTGAAGGATACTGAATAACAATAGAACTCCGTTTCGAGATCAGAGAATAGACGATTTATGAAGGCCGTAACTCGAAATTAGGTAGTTTAGGAGCTACGTAGAGATCAATATCAAAAACATCAATTATGCTATTTTCTGATAAACTAGTACCTAAAATCTGTTACTGTAACAAAAGTTTTATTAGTAAGTATTAACAAAAAAAACTGTGGTGCCTGGGACATTGCTGAGATGGAATAGGCTTGCCCAGCACCTAAACCAGTAGTATTAATAGTAGTTGTAATACTTACCATGCTGCTTGTTTGAGTAGCCGCCCATCTTGCCAGCAACCCTGGCGGAGGCTCCTCCAGCCATCACCAGGATCACCGTCCCCGTGCGGATATACGCACGACCTGATGAGCAAGCAAATTATAAAATTATTTGTTTAGTGACATCTCTAGGATCTTATAAAAACTTGGTGATTGTAATCTGTTGCAATGTGACCATCAATAGAAAAAATCTGAATATTTTTCCGGATTTAATTTTCGGTGATATAATTTTTTTTTCTACCTGAACAAATATTTCGATAGAAATAAAAAACTTGCTTCAATTGTAAAAACACAAATATATATTGTCTACGGCGTAGATAATGTCTACAAAAATCTACAACAGTTTCTGGTGGATATTATTATTTAGTAATAAGCTTCTCGAAAGCACTTGCAATGAATCCATCCCTATTTCCTCTCCTTATCCCGCATGCGCGTGCTCACGTCGTCCGTCCCGCTCTGACGAGACCAGCGCGAGCGCCGCGTACCTACCTGCACTAGCCGACGCACCTCGTCGGCCGGTCAGTGTCGCAAATTGAGTCTTACGCTGTGCACGTATGTTTATCATACTTCCGCTATTGTTGTTATTATAACTTTTCCCGCTAATTTCGCTAAATTTATTTTATTCCTTTCGCTTTTGAAGGAAACCCTTCAAGGAGGGGGAGATGGTGGATATTATATTTAGTAATAAGCTTCTCGAAAGCACTTGCAATGAATCCATCCCTATTTCCTCTCCTTATCCCGCATGCGCGTGCTCACGTCGTCCGTCCCGCTCTGACGAGACCAGCGCGAGCGCCGCGTACCTACCTGCACTAGCCGACGCACCTCGTCGGCCGGTCAGTGTCGCAAATTGAGTCTTACGCTGTGCACGTATGCACCTGACCGCCGCCGTTATCGGTCACCCATCTGTACGCCAACCACGCGGTCGCCGCCATTGTGCTCATCCAGGGCCTCGTCGCCGCTTCTTCAGAAGATCACAGGTACGTGCATGCTTCCTATCCTTAGGACTGCTGTGTTTTTCCTACCTGTGTTTTCCATTAGCAGCAGTCGAGCTATCCTTCCCCTAGGATCATTGCAAGTGTAAACCATTACCTATTACAGTCCACTATCAAACGATTATCTAAGAATAAAGAACCAGCCGCAAGGTGTTTTACCACCATAAGTAGTGGTTCTTTATTCTTAGATAATCGTTTGATAGTGGACTGTAATAGGTAATGGTTTACACTTGCAATGATCCTAGGGGAAGGATAGCTCGACTGCTGCTAATGGAAAACACAGGTAGGAAAAACACAGCAGTCCTAAGGATAGGAAGCATGCACGTACCTGTGATCTTCTGAAGAAGCGGCGACGAGGCCCTGGATGAGCACAATGGCGGCGACCGCGTGGTTGGCGTACAGATGGGTGACCGATAACGGCGGCGGTCAGGTGCATACGTGCACAGCGTAAGACTCAATTTGCGACACTGACCGGCCGACGAGGTGCGTCGGCTAGTGCAGGTAGGTACGCGGCGCTCGCGCTGGTCTCGTCAGAGCGGGACGGACGACGTGAGCACGCGCATGCGGGATAAGGAGAGGAAATAGGGATGGATTCATTGCAAGTGCTTTCGAGAAGCTTATTACTAAATATAATATCCACCAGTTTCAGTTATAAAACTTGTTAAAACGGCAAACTCACCGATTACAATCGCCATCTTGAATTGTTTCTTCTCTGGTGAGTGAAAGTCACGGAAAATGCTGTGATTTTCAATCACACCGTCTCATCATCCCCTGGCTACTAGAAGCACCTGGATAGAAAAATAAAGTTGTGTAAATAAAGGAAAATAATGAACTATTTTATACATTCATATAGGAGAAAAAGTCCGTCCACATGTTATTTTCCCTCAGACCAGACCAGAGAATTAGAATTAGAACAAGAATACTAAACTTTTAGTGTACCTACGTCTACTAAAAACAGTCAACTAATAGACAGTGGACGTGGACGTGTTTAGAAAACAAAATTAATTTATAAAACAAGCATGGCGCGTCTTGTCTCGATTTCTTACACGAGAACGAGATATTACTAGTGACCGTCCGTTTATTCCAACAATTTTCATCTTAATTCTGGATTCATACACCTAAAATACGTGAAGCAGCAGCATTCCTTATGATAAATCGGTTGGACTTAGTCTTCTCGAGGAGAATTGTTTTTGATCACTTTTATCTCCTCACGCCTTAGGGCTCAAAGAGCGGTGTCTGTAGGCGGTAGGCGTTCTCTCAAATCATTATGATTTTTGACTACTACGTTGTAAAAAAATGTCTTCTTGTGAAACAAATCGCTCGACTCGTCATCAATTAATCAAATTGTATAACGTCCCTGAGAATAATGAAATAGCAAATTTTACGGAACGCAAATACGCTGAATTGTGTTCATGAGGGTTGTTTTAGGCATCTTCATATTTTCTGAGATAACACATCTTTTTTCTCGCGCCACATAAAACACTCCGCACTTTGGTACATGTAAAGGTTCAAAGCTTGTTTTTTAAGGCTTGACACACATTGTGCCGTTTTTCCATCTAATATTTTTTATTACACAAAGCAAAGTCTCTACTATTTTTCTTGGCAATTATGTTTTTAACATTTAGCTGAACAATATTGAGAGCCTATTAGATTAGCTATTAATTATGGGAAATAGCTTTATGACCAAATTGAAACTTTAAGTAAAACTATTGGTGCCTAACTGTTATCTAATCTACGAGTACCTAAGTACATTCGGTAGTTTGCAGGTTCAAGAAAAAAACTGAATAAAATATTTGACATCGATTTCATCGTAAATGAAATAAATTTTGAGAAGTCAAACAGGTCAATATCTTATTATGGCCTCGGGCTCATCGAAAACCACTTTTCGATCCAACCAACGCAGAATTTTGGCACCATTCACGGACTTCCAAATGGATGAGTATCATAATTTACTATCGCAAAACGAATTGCTGCTAGTATCTTGCAGTCAATTTTCACTGGCATTGTGCTTCTATGAGAAAATATACTAGCAAGCTTCAGTAGAAGTTTCGACGCCAACCTCCAGATCTAGATTCTAGATTTCTAGACTATTTTAAGAGGTTTGTTTTTGCGCCATTAACATGTCAACTGCCAGACAATTTATGCACTCAACCTACCGTAAATATTGTTTCTGCCCCCTTAAAATGGCCGTTTAAGCATTTCTGCTAGCAATTCATAAAGTGCATTTATTTCATCAATTGTTCACCAAAATTAGACAGTTTATGAATTGCTGGCAGAAATGCTTGAACGGCCATTTTAACCCCCCTGGTATCTTTTGTTTTTACCATAAAGACAAACAACTGCGGGACCGTGCTAATAAATAAATGATTGATAGCCGAGACATTTGTTTTTGTCGAAAGCTTTAGAGGAATGAGTTTCGTCTCTGTCGCTGTCAAACACTGATGAATGTTATTTTCTTAACGACGAGATAGGATGGTTGTTAGTAGTCTCTTTTAGACTAGTAATACTCTTTTATGAAAGGTCGAAAACATAAAAAAGCACTCGGTGATAAGCATCTCAGGCTTAAGGAAAGCTTAATCAAAGAGGGATAAAACAATCTGACCAAATTTTTTTGAGAAATTTAATTCAATTTAATATCAAAAGTTAATTCGAAATACATTAGTGATGGTTTAATTAAACATAACACATATTAGTAAAAAGAAATAAAATGTATATTTTTGTGAATAAACATTTAATTAAATTCTAAAATAAAGGTTTAAAATCAGTTTGAATCAGGAAATTAATTGAACATTATTTACGTATTATCCGTGGTTATGTGGTCAATTATTAAATTGAAGCTTCGTCGTTCATAATGTATTTAGTTACTTTTGATTAGCATAGATACATATAGATGGAATTTACTGTCTCTCTGTCTCTGATGTGTTAGAATCTAACATGTTAGATGATTGTAGTTAGGGTGATATCTTACCATTTCAAATGCGTTCAACTTTTCCAAAAGTTAAAAAAACTCATGACACATAAAATTGCGATTTTAACATTAGCGTGATAGGTAGGAAATACTTTAGTTTTGCGTACGTTTACCTAAATATACTTGAGTGGGCGTCATTTTCCATTCGCCCTCTTGAAGTTATTCAAAGAGAGTCGTTTGGTTCAATACAAACACAGCTCCATTGTCATTTGATATTAATTCGTCGGGCCATTACGTTATAATTAGCGTGAGTAATGAGCTCGATTCTATGCACTTGGAATATACTGTGACAAGGGCAGGCAGGCGGGAATTAGTAATATGATACACAATATTAGTGTGATATATTTGTGTTTACGAGAAGAGCTTTAATTAAATCCCTAATGATTAGTAAGATAATGCTTTGAGTCTTCGATTAATAGGCTACACTTACTTCAATTTGTATTTGTATATCTTGTAAAAGAAGTGTCGAATCATTTCTAAAATAAACTGTGTTTCCCCGGAGATTATCCTTCACAGATTCATAAAAATCGCTTTGCCTCATTGCAATATCAGTATTTACCTAACAAATACTTAAAAAAATTATGCTGTTCATATTTGTATTTAATTGTGTGGTAAGTTACACGGTTTTGTGAGCTTCATTAAAACACGAAATTCTGTAGAGCTGAACCCAAATCAAACATTTAAGTATATCTGGACGTGCTTTGGAATAAAATTAATTTATTCCAGCTATGGTTCGCAGAATCATAACATGAAACCGTTTTCATTTTATACAAAGTACAATTGTAAGGACATATTGTAAAGAATAATCCAAAATGAAAAAAATCTATTATATTTGAATGCGAAATGTCATATGTTTTTTTAGCACGTGGTTTTTTTCCGGCTTCCTGATTTGAAAGAAGTGTTGAAGCAGAAAAACGAACTGCGTTTCTATGTAGGTTGTTGCCACATGCGCAAAGACGCGGGCGAGTCACCGAGTACCTTTATAGCTAGAAAAAGATTACTTTGACGTAGTTGTTCCGAGAAATTCTTTCCAAGATATTGCTCATGTACGTTGCTCATGTATCACAAAAGGAAGAAGATATTGCTCATGGAGGTATCACAAAAGGGAGATTGCTTTTTTTATTGCTCTTAGGTAAAGTAGGTTCACCTTGTAGCTTAGAGGTTCACAAACTCTTCATAAAAATATATAAATCAATCAGACAGTAAAAAACGACTACGTAGGTATTGTATACAATCTCACTCCAAGGGCACTATTTGTCCAATACTCCGAGTTTAGGCTAAGTTGTACCCATCAAAGGCTAATTGAAATTCGTTACGTTGTGGCGCTCTGCCATTGCTAATGGAGATCGGCCGGGCTCAGTGAATTTTACGTACAGGCAATTACTTGCTCCTCAAACAACTTCAATGCATCTCTCTATTCAAAAAGATAATATTATCTTTTTCATAGTAGGTTTTAAAAGTCAAGCGTATTTTGCTGGCAAGTTAAAGACATTCTGCTTTTATTACTTTTCTTTATTTTTCTGCTAAGAATCACAAGTTTATCTTTAGAAGCTTAATTGCAAAGTCAGTGGGCGAGAAAAACCGAGTCGAGAACTCAAAATTGATTTGTTTTCATTAATCACGATTGTTTTTCTGTCATGTTCACTTGAGTAGTCTCTTTTGTAGTATCTTACGATTCTCTTCTAAGTATTCGTTTTTGAGTAAACAATAATGTTATTTTACTTACCTGTTTCAAATTCTCAATTCTTAGACAGAATCTTCGTACCTAGACCATGGTTCTCGGTACAGTGTAGGACAGGTTATTAAAAAAAATGGAAATAATCCATTTCGTGCTTATATAGGTTTCTTGTCTGTCAAAGTGTGAAAAAAATCAGAAAAAAGTGTTGAGCGGTTGCAACAGAAGTTTGTAATCAAATAGGTATCATCAATCATATTTTATAAAAACTATGAAAATAATTGCATCTATTGACGAACGAAACATTCATAAAATCTAGCATATCAGATATTCAAACTAACAGCATACTATACATATATTTATAGATATTTCTACGATTAAATACCGATGGATATACTAAATATGTTGTGGTGCTCGGTAGTACAAACGTTGCGAATTCTAAGTGCCAAAATGAGGGTTAGAGCTACGACCGGCTGGTTCATGTGGGTGTTTAATTTATATAGGTTGGTTACTTAGTGTAGGTAAAGATTATACCTATACGATACATATTATTATACGGAAACCCCTGTCTGATACGTAAAGGACATGTACAATTTATTGTAGATAGGGACCTACATATCCCAGCCACATTTTTCACAAACATTTGTATTTTAGAATAAACAATAAAAAAACAGATTTTTTTATTGTTTTTCGAATTTAATTCTTTGTGTTTTATGAATATTTGCTTATGTATACATTTTATTTATAAGCTAATGATTCGGGATTGTTCTGTGATTTTATTGTTAATTTATAAATAAAGAATTTGAATTCGAAAAATAACAAAACACATCTAAAAATTTATAAGTCAAGTGCTTAAGTTTGTATTAAATTTACTTACCCCGAATCCCTTCAAGTCATGAAAACTTTCTCAATGGTGGGCGCCAACCCACACACCTACCTATATATACTCGTATTTAAGAAACTTGTCATATCCGGAATAGTCTAACTAAAGGTACCTACGAGTCTTCGAACAAGTTTCATCATCTAACCAATTTAAATTATAATTTCCGTCGGGATGCTTTTGCAACTTATATTATGGAAAGATCGCATAACGATTATCAACTATTCATGGATTGTACAGGCTTTTTGTAACACACTGTATACAAGGAAAGTCAGTAGAATAAGCGGAGAAAGCAATTTGTATAAGCTGGTTTTGTTTATAGACCCTTGGTTGTTGTTTTTGAGGGCCTCTATCTTGTTGCCCTAAAGTGACATGAGCGAATGTTATAGCGTCGAAAAGACGTGACACAGAATTAATGACGTAAGTGAATAAAGTTGTAGCATTTTCCTGTAGACCGTTGTCCAAAGGCCCTTTAATTAAATGCGAATGTCTTTGATTAAACCCTTGATGAATTATGTCAAGAAGTACGAAGTGCCAGATGCTTATAAATAAATAACTCCTAATGTGAAATCAAACAACTTTTTAATACATAACATAAGTTTTCTTATTTCTTTTAAGAGTTAGTGTAAATTCTCATTGTTTTCTGTAAATTTGATGAGCCGTGCATTGTAGAATGCCTACAACTTTTTAAACATTTCCAGTAGTAAGAAGATTAGAGTGTGTAGGTATTTACGGGAGCTAAATATGGCAGTTTCACATGTCCCTACTGATCTATTCCTAAAAGCACAGAAAAAACGCCCATTTAAAGTTTAAGAAGATGTCATTTAAAGTTTAAGAATTGTCAGACATCCTGGTTTCCTACTTATGTTGCTACGCGTTTCTGATTTCGGGATGTCCTTCAAATATTACTTCAGTTATAAATTCTGTAATTTCTGTTTGAATCTGAGCCAGAAATAGTAAAAGAAAAGTTGGCACCTCGATGGACCCCAGTCATTTCGTAGTAAAGTTTGGATCTAGTGTGTCGCGGCGTTTTGAAATATGGGGTCGAAGGTTTAGGATAAAACTGAGAAGATTAAACTTATGACCTTCTTCGCCGGCGTTGTGAAATGTTTTATGATGCGGAAAGATTTTATACGTACACGATGAACTTGCTACTTTGGAGTTGGCAGTAAGTTCGTATGTAAAAGCTTCATGGTTACCAAACTTTCCAAGATTCAAAATGTTGAAAATATTTATAACCGTTTAATGAACCGAGTTAATAATAACTTGGTGTAAAGAAAAACTTATCTTCGGTTCAACGTGGTTGTCACAGACTTTTACTAGCCGGTTTTTTTTTGTAAAGAGGGAATGCCAACCCTGTGTTGCGCAGTGGGTGACATGAGACGAAGAAGATTGCGGGTTCGATGAACACTGCACGATAAATGATTGTGTGTTCTGCTGATATTTGCTCCGGGTATTTTAGATATTTACAAAAACAAAATCAGTCATGGTTACCATTAAGTTTCTTAAATGACGCGATGTGGAATGTCCGACCAAAATAATTACATTTGCTTATATTTTTGAAATAAGCAAGCAAACAAGTGTGTTCAAAACGTGATTCGAGCAAAACACGTGAGCAACGTGACTGCGGCTACCCAGAAATTTTGATGGAAGGTGTGAGAACTGAGAATGATCGCTTTTCGAGGTGGGACAGGTCGCGGTCGTTACGGTCCAGAAACGCCAAAAGATGATTTATGCATTGCTTTTCTTCAATATGGACTGATTTTATTTAATAATATAAAAAACCATTCAATAACACAACCAAAATTAGTCTATAATTAAAAAGTTTTTTAAGCAAAACAAATAATTGCCTTTTCTAAGTTTTCCCGTTTTTCTCTTAAAAGAAGTTTCAAGAAAATGGATGGCCAAGTCGACCGCGTTGCCCATTTAAGTTTGACTGGCAGTTTATTACTGAACGCTAATGGACCAACCAACTACTCTCTAGTATTCTACATATTATGTGTAGAGTGAGTAGTTCTTAACAAAAAACACGTAGGCTTCAACTAGTTTTCTCTTAGCTACAAGGTACCTACTTAGCAGTGAAAATGAGTATCTTTCTTAGTGAAAATTACTAAGTTTCGCGTTTTACTAGTTTATTCCTAGTGGAGTTGAATGTCTCTTACAAAGGCAAATGAAAAAGACTGTTTAATAAAAACTTCCTGGAAAGTTGAAGTCCCAAGAAGATAAATAATGCACTTAGTTGGAGCAAATAACATTTTATTGAAGAAAAGGTGTACTAACAACTATGGTATTAAAGGATTCAAGTGTTTAGTAGTGAACTAAAATTTATCCTATGCCAGAATAACCAGAATAAATGATGACGTCATTCTATTGTTGTCGCGTTTGTTGTTGTTGAGTTAAATCTCTTTAATAATCCAATTAGTTTTCTTGCTGGCCCTTACAACCTATACTCACAAGAAATATTAATTAGGACCTTACTGTGATCAAAAACAAAAACAACTTCTAATCATAATAAAAATGTACTTAGGTACATTAAAATAGTTTATTAGAATTGAATCACGAACATTTACTACGTACCTAATATCAAAACATGTGTAATGTCAATTAGTAAGGCTATTCTACCTGTAACTGGAAGTCTGGAATTATAAATATCGCAATTGTCACGTACCTACGGCAAAATCGTAGACACACGTTCACGTTCATTTTTCATAACTTAGGAGCGAACCAACCTCGGATTATATTATTGTTGTATTCTACATAACAACGGTTACCTATATGTTTGCAGGTGCGTCTGACCCTATTCACTCCTCACAAGAGAGACACGGGCTGGGAAGTGTTTTATCTCATTTGTTGTGTCTGCCTGTCTAATTCCTAGACATCTCCTTGCAAATGCCTTTTACAACTGGGTTACCAGTTCCTTGTTATCCGATCTGTCAGACTGTCACTTTACCTGGGCGGTCCTCTTTTCATGTCATTTGCATTTATACGCTTTTGTTAGGGTTCTGTTTCTCGGATTGAGATAATTTAGTCTTTCTCGTGCCTTTTTCTCGTGCTGTAGAATATAATGAGTACGTTTTTGCAGTGAAAATGTATAAAATGAAGTCATTTCGGATTTAATGTTTTGTGTGCTACAGTTTTTGCTAAGTGAATCAGAACCGTGTTTTCCAACAAAATTGTATACTCGTTATGAAAAGCAAAATATAAAATATTTAAAATGGCTTATTATAATACGCATTGAATCTGTATACTATATATCTATCTATATATATATATATATATCCACTATATATCTAATCTACCTATGCTAGATCTGGTCACTGAATGTACTAAAATTGATCTACTTCTTCACGAAAAACCAGCTATTGGATTAGAAAAGTATACCTACACCTCAATAGGCCTATACGTTACTTTCTTCTTGGTTTTTAGAAATTGGTTCAGCAACAAAGCTGCTTAACAGTATACAGCGAGTAACAAACACCGGCTAGTCTATTATATTGAGAACAATTTCCCCACACGATGAAGGTAAATGGGACACTGAAAAGTTTACTCCGTCAAGCGCAAATGGTACCTGCTCTAATTGGTTTCAGTAGGATTTCTCACACCGCAATACAATTTGTGTTCTAGATAAGTTTGTGGGTACTGGAATTAATTAAGTTAATTGCGGCTCTATTAGATTTTGCAATTTTTTACACGTGAAAACATGTACCTTGAAATCACAAAAAAAAAAAAAATTGGAACAAGTAACTCGTATCGTTTCAAAACCTAAAGACTACGTTTTACTAAAATTATCACTTCGTTTCAAAGACTCAATTTTCAAAGCTTCTTCAATTATCTCTTTTGTCACCAAAGTTCAAACTTTGAAAACTGTTGTTACAAACCAAATTCCTTTTCGCGTCGTTACGAGAAACTCCTGAAGGAGTTCTATTGTTTCAAGGTGCACAATTGAAGGAGCTGTCTCCCTTCCAAATAATTAATGGCCTCTTACCTCAAAAGCTGTTATCTGGCACCTCTAGTTGTTATACAACTTGGGATGATAAAGTGCTCTGTTTTAATAACAACGTTACGGCGGTGTACGGAAATTGAATTGAATGGTAAATTTATGTAAATAAGATAACCTACGTTTTAATCAAATATTCTTCATAAACCTTTGTAGCAAAGATAAATATCCATACGGACAGAATATCAAAATCGTAATAATATTATAACGTTTGACGAAATCCTGCTTATGTCGGTAATATCAATTTGAAAAGGAAATATTCGATTGGATTGAAGTAGCCGATATCAAACAAAAGGTTTCCGGCATCTTATGGAATGGTACCCTTTGAATGGCATTGATAAAAGACCAGCAGTTTTATGCGAGGGTTTACGTCTTTCCCTTATGTTCGTGAATGTGGCACAATCTTCGTAAAATAGCAATCTAAATAAAGATCGGATTTGTTTTCATATTGCGATGGCTAACTTTTTATGTAGGCCTTTGGAGCCCACAAGGCTTTGAGCAAATAAACATCAAACTGTATGTGTGCATAAAGATCATCATATATACATTCACAAGTGGATCAGTGAGCTGCAATGATCTGTAGGTATTTGAATGGTAATGGAGTGGAAATGTGTCGAGAGCATGCTTAAAGATTTATATTGAATCAAATGGTGATATTTTGTTCGTAATAATAAAGGCGAAATCTCTAGAAAACTGTGTTGTCTCTAAAAAGCAAAGAGGAGTTATATAGCATACATTGGCAATTATTTAAAAGAAAATGCTTAGTTTTCTTATAAGCAAGAATTCAACGCTAATTTCAAAAAGATTTGTAAAGATCTATGGTGGCTTCGCGAACGCCTATTGAATAATGTCCTTTATTTATTTGAAGCTCTACTAAAACAACTCCAACAAATCAACGTCCAGATTTATGGCACCTAAGTACCGGCTCAATTTAAAATGCAAAAGGGATTTTACAATGTTGCTCAGCAGCTGAACCCCAGTGGCTTAATTAGTTGAACAAAATTTAGAGAAGCTATTAATGTCACTGTTAGATAGCGACGCATTTGAATATTTTAACTTAACTTTTAACTTAACTTTTTGTTGTCACAGATTAAACATTTTAATGATACCGCCAAAAATACCTCTGAAATGTTTAAGCTTTCGAGTTATTATCATAATAAATTTTAACTTCGTTATCTTGAAGCCACGCTGCTGAAATCCTTGAATTACACAAAAAAAAACTGCTGCTGCTTGCTAGAGTCGAAATTTCACAAATGTATTGTTTTAACTAAAATACATAGAGAGGAGGTACATAAGAAAGATGATAAAATTTTCATAATACTCTTAATTCTAGATCATCCACCATTTATTTTCTTCTACTACTTAAAGCAATCCTATCAAATTAGTCGTTTGTGTTTTTAGTACCCGACAGCCTTTTAGAAATAAATATACAGATTTATATACTTAGCATATTTCGGTAAGTACATGTATGTACCTAATTAAAACAATACGCAGTTTTCCCATTACATTCACAGAAAATGTGTTAAATATAGTCACGTGTACCAACCATAGCATCATTGCAACGACGAAGACATCCGTCCAATTAGTGATCCCGCTGTAGAGGACTCGGTACTAATGGGTGTGATCGGATCACTTCACATGTTCGATCGTGAAAACAGGGCCAGTTCCATTGTTCGTGTGTTCATTGATGAAGTTTCCCGCGGCGGGATGTGAGAAGGAGGCACGCGCGGGCGTGTTGCCTCGATCGCGGTTGGTCGGATACTGAAGCCTGTGAGTGTGAGCCCTGAGGCGTCAAAGCCCGGGCTTGCCTCGCCCGCCGCGTTTTCCATCCTCATGTTTTCACCCTTGTAACTTCTACGTTTAATGAGGCAACGTGGCTTTTAGGACGCTCCGTCGATTGAGCTCTCAGGTCCATTCGGGTGCGATTGCTGTTTAATGAGCTGTGGGTAAAGAGATTATATTTATGAAATTCATGCGGCTTTGATGAGGATTAAGGATAACGTTGTAATCATGAGGATTTAAAAATCAAACGTGAGAAGAATTTGAGGATTTTGTAGGTAATTTATTCATGCATCATACATAATGCTAATAATTATTGTGCTCATATATATTCGTAGAATGTAGAAGTTTATACTAACTATCAAATGCTAGAAAGTAATACACAACCCTTTCTTTATTACCTAATCCCTTTTTCATTTGCGTAAATTCACTTGGGCATTGATTGTCATGATTAATTTACAGATTAGAGTACCTGCCTACATTATTAATAGGAACGTAGTTTCATAAATTATTATACCAGCCAATTATTGTGAAGCTTTTGTTCTCTGAAATTATCTCGATTTGCATTTTCTCTAGTGTTCTCACATTTGCAATATTTATTTGAGTAGGTACTTGCAATGCAGAGGAATATTTTCTACATTTTATTTTGTACGTTTGAAAGACGTCTATCGATAACCGTGAAGAGATCTGAGTTTAAATTTAGTTAAATAAAATAGGCACAGTTAGTAACAAAAGTAGATTAACACTTTCGCTTATAAAATTGCGACTATGAATTTACTTATCAGAAACAGGCATAATAATGATTCTACTTAGAAACAGGACGGAGGACATCAAGTTATCTTCAAAAATCTATTAGGTAGTATAAATATTAAATGGAGTGAAAACATGTTTCTGCATTTGTTATCGGCTGTACATAAACATTTAAAAGGTATTTAAAGTCTGGTATTTCGGCTCAAGATTTATCTAAAAGATTTAAGCAGACTTGAGACGGGCTAACTTTGCCCTTCAAGTTATTTCATTAGACGTAACGATACTGTGACCTAACGAACTGTAATAAAACAAAGTGCTTTTTGTTATTTTACAAGAGTATTTTCTATTAGCCTACGCGATTTGGCGGTTGAAGACGATTCAAAAAGGCAAGGAAATTAAGACAACGATTTTCATCGTAACTTGTATATGTTATCTAAATCAACAATCTTAATCACAATAATGTAAACACTAATTGTTGTGTACGCCAAACCGCGACTCGTAGCAATAATGTAATGATTACATCTCTGAGTGCGTAATAAAGGTTCAGCGGGAAGCTGTGATGCAGTGGAAATAAATGGAGTAGCACAATGCACGTTTTTAATTTAAACTTTATCATACAAATGTTAAGGTTGCTTTAGCTCTCGCAGAACAGACTTACGTGCAATGATAGATTCCTATTTTATATCTCTCTATTTCTATCGGTAGAGTTTCATGGACTATTTATTTGATTACAAGCAAATATATTTTATTTTTTGTGATACCTACAACGAGTACTACACTACGCTGCTCTATGTAATAAAGATGTCTGGTGTTCAGAGTTGTTTTAATAAATGTTATTCACTGCAGCTTTAGGTAAACTGTGGCGCGGGGACATTGTACGGACAAAGTGGCGGTTCCGTGAATAGCCTCAAAATACTCGAGGTTTGCTCTTCAAAGCAATGGTCTTTTCTTTGTGTTACACAATGTGAGTCTGAAAATACTCGACTAGCAAACACTGAGTACAGTTGTTTCTGGTCAGTAGAAACATAACTTTGTGATAAATTAGCAGCTGTGGCGCTCGTAAATCTAAGCAGATCGCATCGAGCTCATATTTATTGGTTCCATTTGTTTCTACTACTGGAAACGTAAACTGTAATGACATCATCAATACAACTTGTATTATCAGAAATCGAAGTTTTCACACAAACCCAAGAGATACTTCTATTGTACATGTTTATGTATTTATGCTGTGAAAGTATGGTCTTTTTTATGATCTTATTGAATAAAATATTTTGACTTTTGACTTTTGACTTTTATGCATGCGCATGGAAATCAGAAAAACATGTTGGCAAAGCTGTTGCAGCCAAAATGTTTGCATTTTTGTAGGAAACTTTTCCGGCGACGACGCGACAAGTTTGAGTTCGGGTGAGTTTTAAAGAGCTCTAGATTCGAGAAACTACGAGAAAATTTAATTTAGCACCTCACAGCGTGTTTGCTTTATTTCTTTTCGTTCACTATAGAAATAACATAATACAAATGTTGGGGAAATATAGGTATTCTGTTTTATTTCAAGATGAATGTGATGATGAAATACAATAGGATGTCATTCCAACAAAATACATCTCGTATGTATCTAAAACCTGCCTTCTCAAAGTCTAATGAAAGCACGTAACTTTAACAGGATACATAATGCCTAAAGTCCCATATACACGTTGCAACTTTCTTGAACGTTGCATACAATTAAATTGACTGTCACCATGTCTTGCATGGTCTAAGCATTGTTTAAACCACGGATGTCAAATATTGCTTCAATTTAATTGTATGCAAAAGGCAAGGCTATTGCATCGTGTAAATGGGTCTTAATGGTATCAAGATCTCGATGATAATTTCGTAGGGATTTTCAAATGATTTTTATGACAACTTATCAATTTCAGTAAATTCTTCGACCTATAATATTTCCTTCAGGGCGATACGTTCGATATTGTTATTTGCGGTAATATTTCTCCGTTTAAGGGTTGGCTATTAATAATCAGGTTTATTTACTGAGTTCGCACGTATCTCACGATCCTACATGCCCCTTTCGTATTGGTTACGGTTTTTATTACACACTGTAAAGCCCACACAATAAAGGTTATAACCGTGGTTCTTACTGAATAAGACAGTCAGTATCGCGAGTAGTATCATTTCAAGATGTGCTACGAAGCTACGAGTGAACTCAACAGACTAGGACATAATAAGATTCCATATTCAGGTCACGCGAGCTTCCCTTTTTGATGACGGCCAAATATTAGATTGCAAACAATTTTAGGAAGACTGAAGATTATGACTCTGGAATTGTGGATATTTCTACGTACCTACTGATCATTCTATGATTCATATTTTTTATTATGCGTAGGTATATGACACATTATTTTACTACGGCTAGGTCAACTTCAGCCTATAGTCGTTAAAAATTTTACGACTTTTATTGGATCACTGTTGTCATAAAATAATAAACGAAAATAAAATTTAATATTTCCACGACATGATTCCCAAGGTTCAAAGACATGCTTACAGATCATTAGAAATTTTGAGATCCTTCGAACTCAATAATCCATACAATGTTTAATATGTAGACCTATGTAGATCATAATACATTGTGCTGCAGACGTTTTTGATAGATAATAAAATAAAAGTATTTTCATCCTTAGCAAATCATTTCTTTAATTGTAATTGATTTCAACCTGTGTGTCGCAGGCCATCAGAAAATACTACGAGAAAGTTTACAAGTAGAACTACCGTACGCAATGAAATAAAGCATCTTCATTTATTATGATAAATCAAATCCCGGAAAAAATGAATAGCGAAACAAATTGCGGTCGAGTTCTTGAGTTTGCCGCAAATCTGCCTGCCCTCTTCACTTCATGAATTTATTATCAGATGATGGTCGTGACGCTAGTCCGCCCTGACGGAGCGCCTAGATATCCACTTGAGCCTAGCGCTCTTGTTCAACTTTTTGATTAAAAGCCACGGGGTGAACACTATTTTGTTTTAAATTAAAATGAGAGCCTCAGGCTTGTTTTAAAATAAAAAGTAGTCTGCAGAAGATTAAAAATAATCTAACAAGGGTTTAAAATATCAATAAAATACATTAACAATCTCCTTTTCAAATCATGATTAAAATCTAACCTTGTTATACCGATCCTTTATTAATATGAGCACATTCCTAAATGCGTTGTTTCTGAAATCATTTGACCATGGGAGAATTTACAGTGTATGATATGGATATTTTCCTGTTATAACGTTGGATGTCAGTGTCATCCCATATGAGTAAACATATAGTGAGTGTAGACATGAATACACAAACTTCCTGTAGGATTCTTCGAGGAATTGCGTTAGCCCCTGAAATATTTATACTGCTGAATGAATGGTCTTATTAGGGTTAAGTTCGCCTGACGTGCGATTACTTTTAATATCTATTATGTTATTTTTATTATTTTGTGTGCAAAGTATAAATAAATAAATGAATGATGTAGATGTTTTAACCATTTAATCAACTCGGTTTCTAACAACATCGTTAGTCTTAAGTGAGTACTTATAATTCTGTAGCACATCAAAACAACATTAATAGTAACTACAAATATGACCGGTGTGTTGACATTTCTAACCCCAGATCAAAAGGTCGTCTAACAAACTCTAAACAGATGCCATTTTACAAGTCAAATTGAACAATTTTATATACATTTTTGTTTCAAATATCATGTAAAAGAAGCACGTTAGAAAAACCTAATTCAATATCAAATTTGCTGTCTGGCGCATCGCCAAATCGAAAAGCTTACGGAATCTAAAGTGAAGATTTTCTTGTTGTAGTGTGAAGTGTTTTACTCATGCTATTGCGTGTTATGCTAATGCCTACCAAACAAAACAGGTTATAAGCATTAAGGCATTATGACATGTATACCAACTACTTTCGTATTTTTTGAGAAAATTGCCGATTAAGAGTTAGGTAGGCAGACAGCTATTTCCTTTTAATTTTATTAGGAAAATCTAAAATCGAGCAATCACACAGCTTATAATTATTATAATTATCTATAGTAACTATGTTTTCTAATGGATCTTATTTTATATAATATGCATAGCTAAGCTTTGATAATCAGAACCCCAGATAGGTAGGACTACAAAGAGTAAAATGAAAAATGTAATATCTGTTACCAACACATGTTTTAATTTTTAAGTTATACTAAAAAGCTCTTAATCTAGCAAAATAAAAATTTTGTAAGCCCCGAGGATTTTGATTATGTTCACATTCACTTTGGATGGTTCGAGAAGGGCCTTTTTCCGTTTTATTTACATGTTTAGGTAATTTTTTAAACGTATTTTTAGAAAATGACGACATAAATAAAAACGATCCTTACAACCTAATAACACCTGATACTTCGGATCGGACAGGGTTTTTATTACATAATAAGGTCTAGTTGAAATATCGTCAGACCACTTCTTACAATAAACCTCTGGGTCTTACAGGGTCTTTCCCATCACTTTACCAAAGACGCATGTTGACAAGGGTTAAATGTATGCGGTCTATACTTTTTGCATTAAATCGTAGGTACTTTATACAGCAAACTTATGTTGCAATATCTTTCGATGCGGTGTGATTAGTTTATTAATCTGGTTCTTTGGCTAAGACTTACTCTGTTACTTCCAAATTACACGATGCAAGATTCTTGCATGTTACATACATATAAGGTTTATAAAAGTCTTTGTAAACTGAAACAAAGTTGATGAGTTCATGTCTCATTTATTTTTGTAATCGATGTCTAAATATCTCTTGATGAACTTGCTTTATTATTTTACCTCAAATTTGTTTTCGCCACCTAACACTGTCAGCTCTTTTATTTTCAGCCTGTGTTTACAGTCCGCGGCTAATTACATAGACTCTGCCTTTCAAAGCTTTCACTAATTATGTAGGATCTTGTTTATTGAAAACCTTTTACAAAATGTTGTTCTCAAAACTTTTTCATTGCTACGACAAGTTTGAAATTGTTAGGCGAGCCACGAATAAAATAAAACTCTGATTATGTCACTTACTTTTTTTCTGACATTCAACACGGCTAGTTTTATGTTTCGAAAACGTGTGTACCTGGATGAGACAACATTGGCGTTGTAGCGTTGAATTACACTCTCGTTCAATTACACGTCTCATAACAACAATGTCACATAATTACATTGTCCTCGCTCAGTGTACCCGAGCCTTAAGCTGTAACTCAATCACGAAAACCAATTTGTTCTAAATCAACTTCAAAATCAAATTCTAACAAAGTTTTGTTTTAATTAAATAAACAATTCTAATGAGAATTCAATCTTTGATGATCATTAAATTTTAAAAGACGAATTTAATTTATAATTGTAACGAAAGACAAGCTGTAAATAATTATATTGAAATTTAGTTCAATTGAGACGAATTTTCTTGTGTTTGAGTTGTAGATGGTTGTAGGTTATAAGTATACTGCTAGATTGTTTGGCGCCGATTTTTTTTATGTAATAGCAAACTATTTTTGTCAAAAAAATAGAAGTATTTCTTCACTCTCTTTATCACACGATATTCTTAGGTGTTTGTGTAACTGAAAAGGCAAATGTCCAGCAGTCTATATGTTGCTCTGTCCACGGTTGCAGACCACAGAGGTCGGCGTGTAGATGCAGAACGACATTACTGGCGTATCTACGTTATTGATTGACGTGCTTTGAGGCTGTCCGTACAATAGGCTTTCAATCTACATTGTTGGGCTCTACGGCATTTAATACAGTCTTATTAGCTACCTGGTGTTTCAGAGGTAACGTATAATGTAGCTGATAGATTAAATTACTGATCATTGTCATTGTCATTAATTTGTTTTCGACTTAATTAAAAAAAAATCCATTCAGCATATTTTTCTATGCAGTAAAATACAATATACTAGCTGCTCCCCGCGGTTTCACCCGCGTAAGTCCCGTTCCCGCGGGAATATCGGGATAAAAAGTAGCCTATGTTACTCGTGGATAATGTAGCTTTCGAATGGTGAAAGAATTTTTAAAATCGGTCCAGTAGTTTTTGAGCCTATTCATTACAACCAAACAAACAAACAAAGTTTTCCTCTTTATAATATTAGTGTAGATATAATGTAGTATGTGTACAATCAAAATTGTGTTTTACATATGATAGGTATATATTTTAGGACTTTTATTAATATATGTACTCGAACTACGAAAATAAGTTAATTAACGAAGTTACTTGAATACCCGTTTTAATCTCAATTTCTATTCAAATGGTCTTGGGTATTATTTGCATAAATGTTAAACGAGAACATTAGTCTGTTCCTCAGGAACTGCATAAACATGAGTGCTATTAACTCCATCTGTACCTATCCCCAGTATAAGGCTTCCTTTCCAAAGATATGCGAAGATGCGTAGCAAAGAATGTGTTGAATCACTCTTTATTTGTCAAGAAAAAAGCTTTAATAAAGCTTTAATTGAAACGGCTAAGCAATACGATGTTTTTGTTCTTACAAGACAAGCGAAGGATGTTTTACTGGGATTGTGTTAAGGCGTTGTCAAGCGAAAAAAGCATGCTTTCCTCGCTCATTTGTACACCGTTTCACAGTGTCAGTACGCATCTTCGCTCTGAAGGAAGCGTTTACATCGATTCAGAGCTTGAGTATGTTATCCTAGATCTAACACCTAGATCTATTTATCTCAACGGATCAGAAGTAATTCTGCGCTAATGCTTGCTGCCATGTTGGCTTGAAACGGTTGAACTACCATTACAACTACCCTTAGATGGCTCAACTGGTTCTAATTGTATTTTATAAAGTTTCGTAAAACATGTTCTGTAAATAAATATGTTTAGCTACCCATGCAAGTCTGTGAACGCCCAAGGGAATTCAAAGTAATTTTGAACTGCTTTCCAACAACGTTTTAGGAAAAATAATATACGAAAAATATTACTTTTTCTCACTAAAAATATATTGTTTAACTTAGAACTTATTTCGCTATTTTTTGCTCGTTATTTTCTCGATATAAACTTTTGTTATGATGAAATCGCATTACCTATATTGAGTTTTGGAAATGATTTCTCTAGCTTTACGGTATGTATGACACACTCCAAATCATAAATGTTATGTAAGTAAATTCAATACTATTTATTTTCTGAATATCAACGCAATTAATTTTAATAACACAGTTGCTATAATTAATTTGATAAAACACATTTAAGAAAGCAATTTATGTAAATAAGTTATAACATAAAAGCAATTTGCATATGCATATCTTTAATAATAAAATGTTAATTTTAGCTTACTTAGGGGCCTGTTAGTCAGTTTACATTCCTGTTTCAGCGAAACTTTTAATTACCTATAAAATATAAGGTGAGCTCTCGTGACAATATCTCTGCTAATTTATATTTAACGCTTGTTAAAGTTGGCACATTATTTAGAAACTTCATAGTTCACGTTGGACAACTTAATTAGTACAGGTTGTCAGAACTTGGCTGATTTTAGACCACATCGAGTTTGGAATTGCTTCAATTTGGAATTGTTATAACTCACTTTTTGCGTCAAAGTTCCAAAGCCTGTAAGTCCAGCTTAACCCTCGTCTGGTTCGTTTTTGTCATGGTAATCTCACGTATCGTGTTCAAGGTAAAACCTTTTTAGAGAAATATGAGACTACTTTATTTAGACTTATTTCAGCCCTTCATAATTATTTGAAAATTGACGACTGATTCATTTATCTTTCAAATATATTCAAGAAACAAAAACCAAAAGATGAAATAAGAAAGTGATTTTTTGTCTACTTGAAATGATAAATTATACAGCACAAACCTTCATTTCATTCGTCCTCTACATTATCGTGTCTTTGTTCAACATAAAAGTTCGTTTCATCCAAGACAAAGAAACGGTATCATACCACGATGTTTAGTTGTATCTGAGAGCGATAATCAACTCTATCTGCACAGCAAAAAGCCTGTTATTCTTTGAATTCATTTCTGATGACGAATGCACTATTGTGTATAACATGACATGTCACAGTCGACGCGGCGTAGATGGCAATAACTACGAACTCGCTACGAGGCGCTACGAGGCGCTACGCCGTAGCTACATTCAGTCAACGGAAAGGTAATCTTCCGTCTGCGTGCTCGGTTTGAGGTTTGTCGGATAGTGCAGGGAAATTATGAGAACTTTCTCGGTATAGTTTCCAACATGGAACTAGAACATTCACATTTAGTTCTGTGACTTTTATTGTAAGATACTTTTTTCGTTTACAACGAAAAGACAAACAAAATAAACAAAAAGTACATTACACGTTGTCTTTATATTCAAGACGTAGGCTAAAATACGTTGTAAATGTGGTTCTAACAGCATACAACATTAAAACAGGTTAAGCACCTCTAACAGAAAACAACGAACAAAATGTGAAAGAATGTAGCGAGGAAACGTACTGAGGCTACTTATCACTGTCGAGCCTTCGCGGGGGACACGGAGGGCTATCAAAACCTTTATTAGGGTCCGATATTTCCAAAGTCTTGATGACATACGGGCGGAGACAAATGGTCGTCCTACGTGATGAACCTTCGACCTCCATTCACGTATTTTATTAGCTTGTACTGTAAGCATTCGACTACACTAATGGACTCTGAGATTCAGTGACCTTTGGCCTGTCGCGGGGTGGTCGCAGGTGACATCTAGGGCAGACTTATTATAGTATCCTGCGTAGGTGTCATAATCAATATAATTTTCTAAAATAATTTGTAGGACGTGTTTCGAGGCCCATTATAGTAGTTTTAATTTTCTACAAAATACAACATTGCCATTAAAACAAAGTCTGCAGCGTCATTTCAATTCATTTCTCATTGTGAAGTCTCAGGAGAGCCTCTTGTTATTGAAGCACTCGCAGCAACCAAGGTTCGTCTCATTTCGCGAATCTACATTGTAAAGAATGTTGCTAACAATGACGACTCGAAGCTGATTTGACTCCAATTAAAGTATTATCTACCTACATATTTATAAACAATTAAGTTCGTATAATGTAGTGCCCGCTCTATTGTGTTGACGAAGTTTTTAGAAATATTTTTGTTTTCAAAAGATTCAGCTATACAGTATATACTTACCAAGCAAGTTTTGGTTAGTATTTCATAGTAAGTAAAATCTTTTCGTTTGTGGTTCTTTTAACAAAAACATTCTACGAATAACAAATGTACTAAACCAGGACATTCAGTGCTAAATTTAGCTTGGTGCATAATTTGCAGGAACAAAGGTTACAGGCTAGTTTGTCTAATGAATATGTATGCTATAGAGTTGTTGTTGTGATCCGCTGCAGAACTTATAAACAATTCAATCTCGCACATTATAACTACAACCTAGCACGGTAGGTAGTCATTTCAAAATGTAGAAAAAAATCGTAGCAAGTATAAATCTGTAGTTTGTACCTAAAGTAAATTTATAAATAAACCAAATGCAAGCCGGCAGAAGCACGAAGGGTTCCGTATTGTGTCTGTGAATATTTCAAACGTTTACGTGTTCTCGTTATTATTATCGAGCAAAAACGGCAAAAAAAACATGTTTATTGTAATTGAACTCCGTGAATATCTAGAATTCATTATCTGTGAAAATTTCAACTATCTATATACGATTTATGAGATACAGCCTGATCATTATTCTGGTGTCAGTAGTTGTATTGATTTGTACCATAAATAGTGACACTACTATCTAGATTACTTAGTTCTTCTACTCATGTGTGGGAAAAGATATTGAATATTAATGTTTGCATAAAGTTCGAAACCAATTAATTTGTCAATAACCATTCAACAAGCTACTAACTAACGTTTTTCAGCTTTATCACGGTAACCACTGGACTCACGTTTTTGTAATACCTATATCCATCAGATCGTATTTTGCTACCCGAATCACATAGCACTTTTACATTACCTATACCTATCTACTTTATTTTCTGGACTAGTCGTTTCTGTTTTTTTATGTTTTATGAATGTAAATATTGCAGACTAAATTATAAACGCGCAGTGACTGCTCGATCTAAAACCATGGTGAGCAGAGGATCTAATAGGGAATTGGCATACCTCGAATGTTACTGATATATAAACAGACTAGCAGCTCGTCCTGGCTTTGAAAGGGTGTACCTACTAATGCAACTACCTGAATTAAATGTAGCCTATTAACATCCCGACAGTCCATTCTACACATCGATGAAAGAATTTTTGAAATTGGTGAGCTATTTCGGAGATAGCATCCGTCATATAAACAAATAAATAAAAAAACCAACATTACCACACACTATGTTCCATCTTACTGGACTAACACGGCTATTATATGCATCGCATAATAATCTATGGCTTTTAGGTAGAAATGGTTCGTTTGTTCGTTAAATAGTCGGTAGAAATAGTAAACTAACATTTCAATGGGCTATAGTTAAATTCAACCTTTGTCTATTGTTTTGTACCTTCTAGGAAATGTAATTAATTTCAATGAGCGTAAAATGAGCCGCTACACACAGTGGCAACATCATTATACACACGGTATTTACATCATTATTTTATCAGTAAGGTTTCATAACTCATTAGATTGGACATAATAAATTCTCTTTTACCACGATTATAGATGATTAAAAATATTTGTATATATTTATGTGTGTATGATAGTATGTAGGTAATTAATGAAAATACCCTAATCAATAAGGCCGAACGTGTTCTCTCAGTTGGGATTGATAAATCTTTCCGCCGAAAACGTTACTTCATCTGTGTTTTCACACCTCTCTCCAAAAAGGTGTTCTAATGTTTAACAGTTTCGAAAACAGAGAGAAAGCGTTGTACGAGTAATAAGATTCCGAGAGATCGTAAGCTGTCAAATAGAGCATTAGAGACATCTATGGCTTTCACCATCGAAACGATTACTGAATATGATTTGTGAAACAACGTTCAGCAGAAACGGAATAAAAAAATATAAGCTTCCAAATACTAAGCCTATGCACAGCACGTTTTCGGAACACACACTACGTAAAAATACTACGCGTTTGTATCGATACAATCGCAACGCAGTCGGCAAGCTTCATGCACACTTATCCCCACGTTTGAAAAACAAACTGCGAAATAGCAGGTCGCCATAAAAACGCACAGTGACTGCTCGTTCAAAAAACGTAGCGTGCACGGCTTTAAGATAATTTTCACAGAACTGAATTAAGTAACAATTTCGAAGACTATAACTTTTCACGACAAGGAATAATATTATGACGCTTGCAGCTGCCATAATATTAGGGTAGTTGAATTATGTAGAAATTTCAACCGAATTTCACTGGTATTGTACTTTTATATCAAGAGGAAACGCTCGCCTGCATTTCCAGATTAAAACGTGAACAACAGTCGCATTAAAATGCACGAGAGTCGGATACACGAATGAAGCAAGCGAAGCAGGAACCTTTCTTGCAATAATACGAAGAACAAGCAAATGTACGTGATGTTTGTTCATTAGTTGATTTAATACTGGTACATAAGGCCTTCTTTAGTTCAATGCTACGTGAGGAACAAGAATGTACAAAATGTTTGTTAATCCGTTAATTAATCCCGAAAATAAGAAAAAAGGCCATTTGCTGAAAATTAATCTTTGTTGAATTTATTATGTATTCGGGATTTAGAATTTATTACATGCGAAAATACTGCTAATTTCTCGTTGTGCTACTGTAGGTATAACCTAGTATAACTATATAAACTTGTCTAGGAAAACTCACATAGTTTTGTATGTATAATAACCTAAAACAAACATTTATCTGTTTTTCCAGACCTCAATAAATTATGTTGTTTGGTAAATATTTCATCAACCGTTGATTGATGGTGTTCACTGTAGCGAGCTGCCCACACTCGGGTTCTCTAGGCATATATATGAATATCAATCAACCTCTGAACAAGTCGCTCTACCGTGATATAGCATAACATGAATCTATCCCACCTATATACACACGTTATGATTAACATCTCTATTAATTAATTAATCAATTATAGGTACTCATTTAGAAATGACGATTTTTATCGTATTTAATTGTATGCCTGTGATTTTATCATACTGTAACTCTTGAATCGGTAGAAAAACATTGATACAACCGAAGCACGGTTACTTTTTGATAAATGTTTTATGGTACTACATTTTGGGCTAGTGGCTGTTGGTACTTACAGCCACTGTCTCAAAATGTTCTAAAGTATAAAACCTTTACTTTACTAACATTGCCACAGCTAGCGCTAATGATTTAATTATAAAACCTTACTAGTAACTTGCTCATGCCGATTGCATTTACGATTAATTCCGTCGCTCTCGGGATTAATCGTAATTAAAAAGTTACTTTAGACTATTTTTTTCAATAATATTTCTAGTATATAATCTGTATTTAGCTCCGATAATTCTATTTCGAAAGTACATTTTAACTGATTGTATTGTTCTAGAAATGAATCAATTTTAAAAATGTCTAGGCTGTGCCAAATAGATTCCAGCACGTATAAATTCGTGGACGTCAATAGAATACCAAATTTCAAATATTTGAAAGCAAAGCTTTCATAGTCTGCGTTGAAAAGAAAACTCGGAATCAAAGATAAAGCACACGGTCACTGGCAGATGAAGGCTTTGTTTCGGTTTTGCGCCTGAAACTACCTACTTGCTTATTTATGTCAAAGGAATGTTGTGTTTTAAGAATAATAGTTTTAATAATGACTTCCTGTTTACAAAGGTTCAGTATCTTTTATACCACAAAGAAGCCTATATTATAATGATTCATTGTTACTCGCATAGCAATCAATATGTATGGATAAGAAACATAACTACTAACTATCAGACAATCACATATTTTCAACTTTCTCTACATAACACCATAAAACATATTTTAAAATAATAGCGTACGCATTCATTAGTTTTTTACAGATAAATAGATAACCACAACGTTTTTGTTTTCAGATTCGTTTTGCTATGAATGTACATACATAAAACATTTTTTTACGATGTCACAAAACACCGTACCAACGTCTATGTTAACGTATTTTTTCATGATATCGTTAAAACATAATATCCACTGGTACATTTCAGATACCTAAACTTTTTATTGTAAATGCATTTCCGATATGGATTTTACTGAGCTAAAAGAAGATACCGTATTTTTATGGCACCTACATTTATAAAGTAAGCCTATTTATACAAGCAAAGGTTTTTTCATCTATTCTTTCACATTAAAAAAACGAAAAATAACCAATACCCAGTAATTGCTAATAAAGACAAAATAAAAGGGAAGAGCTAAGATAATTTGACCATTAAGAAGTCGAAATGGACAAACACTGTTCGGGAAACTTCGGAATAGCAATGAACTAATCTAGGCTAAAATAATGAAGCCCTACTTATGAACTTCCCACTTCGATTCTATTACCCATTCAATCCGAACGAGGTAATTCTGATGCAAATTCAAACAAAATTAAACGTTCCAAGCTTTTAAAGTAGGTCAATTAGAAACGTTATTTTTACTATTAATTTACTTTATAGGCGGATGTTGATGGGCTCCGGGAAATTATTTCCAGGTCAGTTTACCAAGTAATTGTTTCGTGTCGGGAGTCGAGACCGTGGTTTCCGACAGAGGCAAGGACAGGCTTGACCTAGGGGCAGCAACTTCATTATTACGTATTGCATCCACTGACCTGTGACGATTTCGACAAGGGCGGACAAAATAGAAATTATACATATTTCTTTCAATCACAGAACATCCCATATAAAAATTACATAAGTTCTACCAACGAAATTAAATAACACAGATGTCATTAGAGCGCGCATTGTGCTGACTGGAATACATCCTAATTAGGACGTCTTGTAATCAGTCTGTGTCGAGCGCAATGACGAGCGGTACCTTACCAAAATAAAAAAAACTTGCCATCATATTGTGATTGCTTGGCACATATTTAAAACGTAAACGTACTATGAGTAAAATATCTGTGTTATTTCACATCATTGATTGGTTTCAATCTAACACAACAATGACAATTTGGACGTTTGAGTTCTGTAAAACTTCAAAAATCCTGCTTGACTTATCGATAATGCTTTTCGTACTGCGCTCCTAAAAACGGAAAATGAATGACAAACAGAAATGAGGAAGTCAAGCTAAGCCAAGGTTCATGAATGAGATTCAGCTATACATTTCCGGACTCAAATCCTGATCCGACCCCGGCTTGGCGCGCTGCCAGACTGTCACAGCTCCACAGGTGATCGAACAGATTAATCAGTTTATCCAAACCGTTATTTTGCGACACTGATATGCAAATCAGTTTTAAATTGAAACTCAAACCAACCTCATGATTGCCTATGCCTGTGTTAAATTGCTTTCTAGATTAACATGTAGGCTGTAAAATTAGGGTTGTAATTAGATTCAAATGATGAAATATGAAAAACCTGAAATACTTTTAAATTTTAGATCATCATCATGGTGACGTAGGCCGCTCTTTAACTATGCCAACCTACACTTAACTGGTCGTTTTTTTGTAGACCTTTGTAACTTTACCAGACTTACTGCGTTAATCTGTGTTGTCAATCCATCTGTGTACCCATTATATCTTCTCAGGGAGATAGAAGCGTCAGTTCAAGAAGTAATAAAGAGAAGTTTCCCAAGCAACTTCTCTTTATTACTTCTTGAAGAGAGATTAAATAAAAACCGTGAATTGGGAGCTGTTTGTTTCGGCTGTTGGCTCCTCGCCAGTCGCTACACAAATTCCTGCAAATTGCACGTCGCTACAAACTTGATTTAATAATCTGTCAGTACCTAACGGCTTTACTTTTATATTCACTTTTTTATACATACGAGTATGACTGATTCTGGTTCTTGGTTATGATTTAAAACTAAATTAATCCAATTTAGAATTGAAACGATGATCTAGATTCTAGATAAAGCCCACAGAACCCGATCATTTTCGAAAAATCGTAGCCATAGCACACTCAATGTAAGGGTAGCTTTCTGAAGATGAAAAAATAAAAGCCAAGCAGGCAAAGTCACATGCCAATAGTCGGAAAATTCTTGCAATTGTGTTTGTTTGTATAAATTTTTATATATTATGTTTTAATATTTGTTCTTTAAATTCATTTTCTTCGTCTAAGTATCTCAAATAATGGCAACCAGGTATTGTAGGTACTTAGAAAATAGAGGTTGGTATTAGTTTGATAAAAGGAAACATAAACATAAAAAGTCCTTCTCTATAAGAGTGGAGGGACGTGTTCGCCGGGTGATAAAAGGACGGGACAACACGGAATTCAAATAGAATGTCTGTAGGTTGTTATATGTTGACTTCCTCGCAACAATGTTCAAGATCCGACAATATTTTTATTCACGTACTACTTCTTACTGATATTATAAATGGAAAATGCGACAATATTTTTATTCGCATCCCATTTCCTGTTTCTTGGTATTAATCTGGCAGGTCATTGTGAAATGTGGGTTTCTTCATACGTTTAACCACCTTTAAATACTTATTCGATTAATCTTGAAAAATAATTCGCTCATATCGATATGTTACATTTTAAAGGTCTGTAATTTATATACCTAATAGTCCATGTTGAGTAGGATAAAGTGTAAATTTTTTAAGTAATTTTAAGCTTCTTTATGTATTTCTAAAATACAAACATCGGTACCACCCGGAAAAAGCTACTATCGGAAAGTATTACAAAAACTCGACTTTGCGCCTAAAATTTCCATAATCACCAACAAATATTTTTTTTATTTCTTAGTCAAGTAATTTCATGTAGGCAAATAACCTTGTTTACTGGGTAAAGGTCATAGTATTATGCACAATGTGGTATTTCAAAGCAAGTGGAGCAACTATTCATGGTTACGTTGCTTATGTAGGCCGAGTCGTAGTGGACCGGGCGATACAAAGTGACGGAACTTGGGAACATTTGAAGGCATTTTAAAGTTGTGAGTGGGCAATCTCTACTAAGCTTCGTGCAGACAAAACTGGCTTCAGTTTTACTAAAATAAAAGAACTCTGGCAGAATTACTAGCTTGCTAGCTAACTTGCTATTTTAACTAGAAAACCTAGTTTTGTGTATACCGTGTATTAAAAAGAATAAGCTAGTTTAACATAGCTTATTTTTATTACCTAAAAAAATCATCTAGTAGAAATCGAGTAACAGATATCTTGAGACATTCATACAAGATTATATAGTCACATATTATACGAGTGTGTCTAACAATTTCAGTTATATTTGAATTGGTCACAGCTAAGCATTTTGCTCGGTTGCTCTAGGTTGATTTTTTTGCTGACATTAAAAAAATAACTTTCAAAGCCGTTCAACAAACGCTTATTCGTCCTTTTAGTGCTTACCTTCAGTAAGTAAGTAATTTCATTTCAGTTAGCATGCAAATTTTTTTTTGAATAGTAATATGCTAAGAGTATGAGATATTTATATTTTGTTGGTAAATAAAACCCAGGCCGAATGAAAGGCACCTTAGCTTTCGTTTCGAAGGTCGTAGATAATATGCCTCCGTTACAGTAGCTTAACTAAGAAGTTCAAGTGGTATAACAAATGACACATACAATTGTCCTTTTAAACCATTTGCTTACAAGAAATTGGCTCGTACAGTAAGATACTGACTTTTGATTGAATTTTGGTTTTGTTTTTACAATATAGAACGAAGTTATCGATATAGATTACTTTAGAAAATTGTCACATTAAGCAACCACTCATAAAACTTACTCACTGTTTTAATATTCCAGATTGCATTGTCCCACTTTACTTGCTGCTGGTTTAAACCATTATCTGGGTAGAAACTAGCAATGGCATCATTAAATTACAAGTGTTGAATAATACATTTTATCTGGTTTATGAGAGCTGCAGACCAACGTCCATTAAAACTACGTAAGTGCTATACTGTCCATACCTACATATATAACGTAAGTAATCTACGAAATCCCTCAGCGTACATCACTCAGATTACTTGATGGCCACAGACTTGTAAACGGATTTTACGGCAAATTTTATACGAACCCATCCCTCACCGCGCGATTTATGGCTTTCACAATTTGTGATTGTAAATCAGATTTTCTTTTTAGTTAAAAATAAAAATCTGTCAGGATTCTTTACAGCTTTTAACCAATGTGCTACGGAGCTACGAGGCTACGAAATTCGTAGCTCGCTAGAAAGTCCTCGAAAATTACGTTTATACTACTCCTATGTTTTTTAATTCCCTGTCGTCGCTGTAATTAATTATACAATTAATTACAGCCATCAGTCGTAGAATCATTCAAAAACATTTAATCAAAGTTTCCCTATAGTACTAACAGAAAAAGGACCCAATCAAGATAACAAGAAATAAATTCCGTCGAGTGTAAAACCTAATTCAACGTTCAATTGAAGCCCTCACCAAGATCTTATTTACTTACTGCCAACATGCCAGCAGTAACTGTGAAATTAATTTCTTTTTCAGAAAATTTCAAAGCCTTTATTAGAGATTATTAGAAAAGCACTTAAACATTTCACAGCATTCAAACAAATTACAATTCCAAATGGATTGTGGACTTCAATAGAAATAGATTTTTAAAACACAAACAGCATCATAATTATATGCGTGAAAAAGATTCGTCGGTGTCATTTGAATGAAAATAAACTTGTTATTAGTCAAAACTGAGATGTTTTTGTAGATATTTGTATTTAAGAAACTTGCGATGAATAATCTCACATTTAATATTTCACAAACGAAGTGAAATGATGGTTTAGTAGGACGCAACAATATAAATACATTTTTCATTACTCATACGCGGAAAGTACGCACGAAGTTGCCTGATTATAGGGTTCAAAGTAGCATTTTCTGTCCCTAGGGAAAACAAGTACTTTCCTGCCCTAGGGCAGGAAAGTAAATAACTGTCAAATGTCAACTTCATTTTTGACATTTCTTTTGTGGCATGTCGATGCATGCTAAGTGTTCAAGTTCTTCTAACTCAATCAGATGCTAGATATTATGTCTCTCTTGCACGAATTTGTGCTTCTCTACACTTAATTATATTAATTTATCTATTTTATTTCATTTATTTAAATTTTTTCATCATCAAAAAAAAACTACTGGTAGAATGCCTACTACTTTTATAGCCATTCTACCAATCAGTATTTTTTTTTAAATCTGGAACGCAGCTATAAGCCATGCCATCGTTAGCTGCTTTTAGTCAATATTAAACTAGTCGATTTAAAAAAAAAGCGAGACAGCTAATTTTCGTGTGTGAAATTTAAATTTTACATCAATTTTTTTGGTAATTTCCTTATATTCGTAATGAAAAGCAGAGTGCTTACCTCGGGGAAAAGGCTTTTCTATGCACTCGAACTATTATCGCACTCGCTGACGCTCGCGCGATAAACCATCTCGTGCATAGAAAAAATGCCTTTATCCCCTTGTATAGCAATCTACTATTTCATGTTGGCTCGATTTGAAGTAATTTTATTTTTTAATTGTAATATGTTAGCGATTAGATATCACTTTAAAAAAAAATGTTAAACAAAAACCTAAAATTCATTAGAGGAACATACCAACCATGAAAGTGGAGTAACTAACTTGTCTGGAAGTCGGTCGGGAGCGGGTAACGTCGTGCCCGTAAAGTGAAACCTGACAGGCAGCGGCCATAGGCTCTTAGCAGACGGGTTGTGGCCTTACAGAATTAGAGGACGTCGTAACGAAATGTAACTTTGTTAGAATGTATATACTCGTATTACTGTAATTTATAATGTAGGTATCCGAAGGTGCTGCTGGAGGTGGGAAGTGGAACTCCTTAGAATACAAAACAAAAGTAAGTATTTGCAATCCAAAACAATACCGGGCAAAACATACAGGTACTTTCATTTATAAAGAAAATGGTCAGCAAGTCATAGATAGCATCAGCTTCTGAATATAATGGTTCTTCAAAGGAGAAATAGGGTCGTGTGTGAAGTGACGCGCAGCTCTCGAGCTAGCCCTCGACCGCTTTCTCTAAGAAGCTATGATGAGCACTTAGCTCAAATCGTCGGGCAGAGCAGTGAAGCGAAAGCGCTATATTGAATTCTTGACATAATAATTACCTACACAAAAATTATTAAAGTAAACGAATCTGAAATAATAATCCTCACAAAATACAAAAGAACCTGTGTGTGTTTATCTTTCTAAAAATCGCTGTGAAAGAACTACAACTCAACTGATCTAAGCCATCTTTATAAACACGTTATTTTAACACTGCCCGATGCCAGCAGGTATACATTCATAGTAATAAAGTTTTAGAACAGTGATGACAGAGATATCTAACAAACAAATTTTAACATATCTTTAAAATATCATTGTAACTCTAGTTTCGAATGGTCCTCAAGTAAATCTTTCCTGCATAAATTACCGTATCAGTAGATAATAAATTAAGGTAATTAATTCAATCATAAATTAGTACCTATCTATTGATAAAGTTAGTAAGAATTTACGAGTTTACAATATGACAAACTATTAATGGCATCCTATTGATGGGTATAGTTCTTATGGTACTTCTGATATGTTTAAAGTTTTTCGATCAAAACTATTTTATTATGATAAGTTCTGAAGTGTTATGAGTCGATCTTGTATAAACATCGCACAGTAACTACCTACACGAGCAAAGTGGATGTGGATGAGACCTATCAAATAACACTGCTCCAGAAATGAAATTGTGGTCTAGATATTAGATATTGTGTCGTGAAAATGAAAGATATTTTTATGATATTACTTACTGAAAAAGATCATTTAACCTTCTTCGAAAACAAAAATAACAAATTAAATAGAACAATTAATTGAAAGATGACCTATAATATGTTGATATCTGAAAATCCTTACTCGATTCTAAGCCACATATTGTGAGGTCTCTAGACAAAATATCGAACGGACAATTGAAAACTTCAACAGTTCTTGCAAGCTGAAGGAAAAACTAGTTGATTTACTCAATAAATGGCCGACTTTAACGGAAATCCCAGACTCAACTCCCTAAGTATCTGGGAAGCTCAATTTATTTTATTTATCGGGACAGTCGACCTCGCTGAACATATAATTCTTGTATTTCCAAGATGTTTCCACGTTTTGTCAACATTTCAGGCGATTGTTTGCTTTCAATTTCGTTGTCCCTTCCTATTCATGAATTTTGTTTCAATTGAAACAGAGTTAATTTGACTCGGGCTTTGTTGTTCGTTTATTTGTCGTCAAAATTTGATGAGACGAATGCCTGCTTTTGTTAAATTCTATTCCATTTAAATTAAACTTCCTTTATTCTATATCTTATCTAGTTTTCTATAGATACTTCTAACGCGAAAATGGGTCAAATGCAGTGCCACGCAGATAAACGTGACAAGAATAAAGAACTCAGTAGCACAAAGACATTATCGCAAATGGGTTTTAATTGTATTATTTATATTATCTTCTTATAGATGAGATGCACTTATCTTGCAAGTGACTTTATAAGATCCAAAGCAGCAAGTCACGTCATCTTTATTTACAGTATTCAACGAACTCTCATAAACTCTACTAAATAAATTACACTTTACGGCTGTCGAAATAGAAAGCGTTAAATAAATTACAATTTCATTACTTAGCGTGGCGACTGATTTCGCTCGTTTCGGTAGAACGGTGGCGCACACTCCATAAAACTTGAAAGACATCTTATCTACCTAAATAACAAGGTTATTTAGAACTTTTCCTAAAATTTTACAATTTTCTTCGTTATAAATCGAGCATTTACAATCAAATATACATGTACGTAGGAGTTCCAATGTAAATTTTATTGTATTCTAACGGAATAAAGATATAAATTTCATATTATTGATCAGTTATCTCCAAATTAGCTAACCTGCCTGGTATGAAATATAGTTCTATTTTCGTTGAAATCATTTTTGAAGGCACATTTATGAAATATGGCGTTATAAAACGTATGCCTAGTAAAAAGTCTTTGCTCATAAAATATTTTGATCATGCTCATCAGTCTATTAAGATTCCACCTGAGGCTCGAGACTTATCTTCCCTCGTAAGACGTGCATTGGCAGGTTGTAATCCACGTTTGTTTTTTGTTCGATCCTCTGGTACCTTCCGTACCTTTAATATTATCTTGTTCGGGAATCGTTTACTTCATTGTTCTACGATAGAGGATTGCTTGGGTTTTCATATTTAGGTTGTCATTAGAATATAAATATTTGATTGTCTTTTCTTATACCTAATTTACGTAATAAGCACGGTTTTGTAATAAAACGCAGGTGTTAACTTCTAATTCATATTTGACAAGGAATTAGAATATGTATTTTTTTTGCAATAAAAAGAGTAGACAATTGCTTTACCAGCGCTACTTGAACAGGCTTATTTATATTGCTTTTGTGAGTCACAGAATTAGAAGTAACTTTCTCGGAAACACTGCTTTCAATATCAAAGAGAAAAAATTAACAACAACCCATACAGCTTGCTTCACATGTAATTTACTAATTCAGTCTCGTAGTTCATGTCGAAACACGCCTAGGTATTCGAAACAAGATTACTAGGTGTATCGAAAGCTAGGTCGGTTCCCACGGGACTTTATGTCAACACCATCCATTCTATCAACGTAAACATGAGTTCGCACCTGGTATTTAAAAGCAAGTTTTCAGCATGTTTTTGTTTGGTAAACTCGTTAGTGTAGCACACACCTATTTCAAGAGCGTTTGGAACTTTGTTTTCTAAGCGATCGTCAACACCGACCGGGAGCTAAATTAAGTTAAAAAATCCTTGGACATTTACACAGCGCCATGCAGACCCAAGATAAACAACTTAATGCTTGTGTTAGGATACTTACGTTTCTTATGGTACATTAGATTCTCGTATTTGCAGAACCAACAACGGTGGGGATCGAACCCGCAACTTTCTGCGTCTCAGTAGAACCACTGCGCCACTGAGGTCGTTATGTAGTACTATTCATTGTGTTTCAAGATCTATAGTTCCTCAGCTGTTCTACGGTATACCTCCAACCTGGGAAGCCTAGTGAAGTTTGCGTTGTGAGCTCAGGAAAATGGTGTCAGATGCAAACATTCGGCTCGTACACTATTCAGTTTGTTGAACGAACTCGGATAGCTGTTATGAAACTTGTATGAAATTCCGAGAATACCTGCCTTGTTTGCGATGTTGTGTGAGTTAGTATAGCAACGCATTTATGTAACCACATGCTCGATATGTTTTGGTTAAGTAAGAGTTTATTTAAGTGCTTAAACTAGTTTCGTAATACTGAATTATTCCGATGTGTATATTTTTGTCGGTAAAAAGTGAAAATATCCTTTTTTACTTTTTTAACGCTACAGAAAGAGTGAACACGAATAATTAAGAAGAAAATTAATTACTCAGGTTTTGTTTCCCTATCGTTCTTATATGTAAATAGCTCTGGGATTTTACAAAGACTTAGAAATTCATAAGTAGGAAGTTAATCCGTAAGCTACATAAAAATAAACCTTGCTTTTTGCTTTCCAGCTTGCAGAACTATTTTATGACCCAATGTATGGTCAATGTTTCTGCGCAAGCATAACCGTCTTCTAAATTAGATATATATTACAAGATTAACGTAGTGTACACAAAAGCACGAACTTTGTAAAGTACACAGCTAAGGAAATTCTCAGTGTAATACGCAATGTCTTTCGCCTGAAGATTTTCCTTAACTGATGACATCCATAAGCGAATACAGGATGGTTTTATGGAGCAACATATTTTGTTACTTGGTGCTTCTGGTTTCTTAGGAGGGGTGACATTAATCTTAAGAATATTGTATTTAGCTTTTAAGACTACACTTTTACTTAAGACATCCTGCTGGGGTCGAAGTTTCATGGAAATCCTGTCGAAACAATTTTCTTTAGAAGTTCTTAGAAAATGGATTATGTTTAAGTTGAAGATCCTCGCAGCCCTTTTTAAGCTGTTTGTTTGTAATAAGACTAACCTTTAATTTAAGCCAAGCGTATGCAGACAAAATGTCATCATTTGCGATCATCATAGAAATAAAATATTGAACTTTCTGTCAATTGTTGCCTTATGAACACATAGCTTAAACAGTACTTTTCGTTCTTAGCCTACCAAAGTTGGTAAGCAATTATTACGCAACACCCTTCATCTCTCTACATTAGTCTCAGTTTTCGCTAATTCGCGGAAAGAATGCAATCCTACCCTTCACGTTACATAACTACTAACTTAGGTCTGATATAAAGTCCTAAATTATTTCATAAATATTTTTTAACGATACGAGCATGTTACACCTTTATTAAAAGTGACTTCGTTTCTCATTACAGCGTTAGAATTTATATTAATGGCCGCATTCGTAGCGTTTCATGTCCCGTTTGTTACCTAATTAAATTTATGTTTTGCGGGAAACGTGTTCGCAGTTTTTTACGTATTCTGTACATGCACGCCCCGAACGAGTAAGTGGATGATGGATGGAGCGCGAGATGATCACAGTATTATATTTATATTCGCAAGTACGAGTCCTTGCTTGTAGACCCAAATATCAGTTTGTTTGAGTCTATAAATAATCTATAACAAATAAATGATTTGAAAACCATGTTGATGAGTTTTAGATGTGTTTAGAACCTGTTCAGTCGAAGTTGACTTATGTCGCACTTCCGTACCATTTGACATGGCTTTACATAGTACCTACTCACACACACACATTTAGAGAGCACATTTTTACTAGGGATAGTTTCAGTTTTATAGTCACATTTTATTGCAGTCTGCATATTTGAACTCTGTATCACAATATTCCAAAGAAGTTGAAAAATTCAATTTCTTGATGCACAAGTTCGTGGATATTGTACAAATATTTTGCAATTCACAAACTCTTGCAATTTCCTCGAACAGAACAAAAAATATACTTGAGAAAGAGGATAGTTAACAACATCGTAGGCATCACGTCTTAATCGAGTTGAAAAGATAAACTTTTGGGTCTAAAACTTTGTGTTTGCGAAGATGTAGTGACCGTCTTTATCAACTGTGAAATAGCGTTCGAATTGGTTACAACTTACCTTTTCAAACTTGTTTAACGGTACCTATCATCATTAAGAATCTTAAGGATCTGAAAGCCTTAAATTCTCTTAAGGCTTCTGTTTAATATGTTAGAAATTGTCATGAATTCATGATCTTATACTAAAGTCGTGTTCATACATAAATCTTTTAGAATAATTTTTTTGAAACTTATCTTGAATGTCCATCTATTTTAATAAGCCTGTATTTGTATGTACCAAACACACTATGCCGCCGGGGCGCGGCGGCGCGGTGCTGGTTGTTTGTGTGGCAAACCCATCGCCACCACACATCGCCGGGACGCAGGAATAGTGTGTAGGAGCCATATCATCTACTATGACGATCTACGACGGTTATAACGACTATGAAGAAACTTAAGGGTACGATCGATCAAAACTTGTCCATTTGTTGATGCTACGAGTTCATGAACAAACCTACTTTAGGAAATTTGTTATTAAAAAGGTTTATTTGAAAGGCATTCGTTAATTCAGTACTTACTTCACATGACAAAGACGAATTCGTATTGTTTTTAAAGTCGTTAAATTCTCGTTAACTCTTAAAATGTTTCACGCACACACGGGTGTGCGCTAAGTTTGAAAGCCCCGCGTGCTTAGCGAACACCCGGGTGTTCGCAAAACTTTTGTCCCATTCGTCGCTTGTTTCCTTCAAGGCCGGATTATCTTAACGCCAATTGGCTGCACTAATGTCAAGCTTCATTCAATACGGAACGAACCACAGCCAATAAAGAGACATTGAGAGTGAAAATACATACTGACCGAGTGAAATTACCAAACATTGCGTGGAATGCTCTGTGGTCGGCCATTTTTGTGAAATTACGCCACACGTAAAGTGAAAAGAGTTTTGTGAAAATGAGTTCTAGAAGCAACCGGTGAGTATTCTATAAAGATTTTTTGTGTATTTACTGGGAAAATACTGTAGATTATGTGTAAAGTTATAGAATCACAAACAGTGGTAAAATTCTAATGAAAAAAAGTAACTAACTTTTGCAAACCATGTTTTTACGCACGGCAAAGTTACATGCACGCTTTGTGTGTGTACTATTTTCTTTCAAATTATGGGGTTTTATGCTTATTTATGGACATGAATAAGCTGGTAATTTATCAAGGATTATTTAGACATAAAAAGGTATGTACTTGCTAAAAGCAAAAGCACATAGAAATCATTTTGCGTAAAGTTCGACGGCCTTACGAACGGCCATTTGTGTTTCGGTACCGTCAGCAGCATCGAAAACAAGTATTCAAATCGAGTTGTAAATGAAAAAAATTTGTGGTACTATAGTACCACGGACGTTTGAGGGCTGAATTTGTTTGGGTAGTTTTGTACCAAGGGACGTTCAAGTGGAGTAATTTCAGTGGTCAAAAATTGATTTATATGATATTCCTAAACTTTTTACCAATTTTTTTTTTAATTTTTATAAAAAAAAAATTTTAATATTAATTATAATTTCAGTGTATTTTTATGTACATAAAGTTTACTACAACTAATTTCATTATTATCATCATCATCATCATTATTCGTTGTAGATTTTCGAGCTCGGATCGTTCTGGCAGCCCATCGCCGGACCGCGGGCGATCAAACAGCGCGTCCGCAGCCCGGCGATCGATTATAATGGGCATGGTGCCTCAGACACCATCACGGAAGCGGTACGTATTATTATGTCATTAATTTCCCCACACTTTATAGTTTCTTGTTCAGCATCATAGTTTTTTTATATAATATTATGAGTTTCAGGCTTTTTATTTACTTTTAGTAAACTACCAATTATTTCCTAAAGATTATCAACATCATCGTATTTTTTTACCAGTATTATATGTAAACGTTTGATTACAATCTCGCCTCATGTTTTTAGAATAAGATTGAGCTCTATGGACTCAAACGATAGTGGCCGATCGGCCAGCCCTTCGCCGTCCAGCAGCAGAGCGTCCGCAGCCCGGATCGCTCGACTGATGGAGGTAGTGCAGGGCTCCAGCAGGGACCCACAGGTGGAGTCGCCACCACGGAAGCGGTACGTATTATATTGCAATCATCTTAAGTTTAATTTTAAATTAATATCTGTATCTCATTATTATTATATTATGAGCTGGACTCGTACGACAAAGAATGGCGCCAGAAAGCACAAAGCCGGGATCAGTGGAAAGAGGGAAGGGAGGCCTTTGCCCTGCAGTGGGAAACATCAGGCTTATAATAATAATAATAAATAATCTGTATCTCATTGTCATTAGATAATGACAATGAGATACCTCGTTTGATTCAGTATTGTGGTGACGATGAGATCATAGTCACCACAATACTGAATCAAACGAGGTTTAGTGCTGGTAATCGATCATATTTTGTACGGCACACCTGATTTTTAATTTTCTACAGCATACCTGCGCTTCTCGTCAACAAGACGCCCAGAGGCTCGTTGCGTGTGACGGGTACGGTGGAGGTGCAAGCTAGGCCGGGATGTCGGGTGCTTCCCGTGGTACATCCTCCACTATGGTAAGTTTATTTCCCTTTGATGGGTAGGCTTGTTGTTAGGCTGTTTTTTGTAACTTGACGTATTGTTGCAGTGACGACAACGAGCTCCTGGAGGCGTTGGACATGTCTGACGAGGAGGCGCAGGACACCATGGCGGCTGACCCGGGCCATGTCAAGCGCTGGTTGGGACGTGGGAGGGACACGGAGGCTCTGGGATATCCATTTCTGAAGCCACTTACGCCTAGTACTGCTGCAGTTGAATGCTTGGGCAGCGCTTCGGGTGGTGTTAGTGTTTGCGATCTCGATCTGAATGCTAGCATCGCTGAAAGCATGCCGAACATTCATTCTGCAGAGGCTGGTGTTCGTCCGTTATCTTCGGGAGTAACGGCAACACCCATGCCAGTAACTAGGAGTTTGGTTGCTTACGGTAGTGATTTAGATAGCGAGTTCGACGACGAGTTCGACGAACCCTCTATCGAAACCGCCGCCGTGGAGACTGGCCGAAGTAGGGATATTCCTGATGACGAGGAGCTAGAAGAATCTGTTCGGGAGGTAATCAATGGTATCGAGAGGGCGATAGATGATGAAGCCGATCGTATGAATGGCACATCTTCTAGTTTCACATGGGAAGAAGACTTTGATACGTTTGGGGGCATTCCGGAAACTTTTTCTGGTAATTCTCCTGGACCTATCAAGGACTACGATACGCCCTATGATTGCTTTGTAGAAATCTGGGATAAAGCAATTATAGAGCATATCACCATGGAAACTAATAGGTACGCCAAGCAAACGATCGACAGTTTGAAAGCCAAAGGAGAACTGAAGCCATCATCTCGTCTACATAGGTGGGCACCCACAGATGCAGACGAGGTGTTTGTGCTGTTTGCCGTTTTTATGTACATGGGTATTGATGCACGTACATCACAAAATGAATATTGGAGGTCAGATAATTTTCTTGAAATGCCCAAGTTCAAGAAAATCATGACCTACCAACGCTATGTTTTGTTGAATAAATTTCTTCATTTCGTAGACAATAATTGTATGCGAAATGAAGAAGGGCTTTCACCAAAACTAGTGAAATTAGGACCTGTCATCAGGCATTTAAATTCAAAATTTTCAACCCTGTATAACTTGGCTCGCGAAATCTCTATCGATGAGTCTTTGACCTTATTCAAGGGTCGCTTGTCCTGGATCCAGGCAATAAGGACAAAGGCTGCTCGATTCGGCATAAAGTCGTTTGAGCTTTGCGAGTCAAGTACCGGGTATATGTATAAATTTGAAATTTATACGGGGAAGAACTCAGCCAGCCTCACTGTCGCGCCTAGTACTGATTTGGGTGGCAAGAGTACTCTAGTAGTACTTGATTTATTGAAAGGTCTCGAAAATCTAGGGCACTGTGTTACTATGGATAATTATTATAATTGTCCATCGTTGACACGGTATCTCAAGAGTTTGGGATTCGATTGCTTAGGAACATTGCGTACGAACCGTAGGCACGTGCCCAATGACATCGCGAAGATACCAAAGAATGTGGCTAAGGGTACTATGATAGCTCGTCACTGTGGAGACGTTTCCGTGGTAGCATGGAAAGACTCCAAATTGGTGACTATCATATCCACCTATCACAACGATGATACCTACGTTGGTTCGAGGGCAGGTAAGGCGCTAGTGAAACCGATTAGTGTCAGGGACTACAACAATACCATGGGAGGGGTTGATCTGAAAGACCAAAAACTCTCAATGTATCTGTTAGAGCGCAAGAGAGGTCTGAAATGGTATGTAAAGATGTTCAAGAGGCTGCTGAACGTAAGCATACATAATGCTTTCATTATGTACGTCAGTTCCTTGAAGCGGCAAAACAAAGCTTCAATGACGCATCGCGAGTTTCGGTACAGTTTGGCCAAATCTTTGGTGGTAAAGCATCGCGCTTGTCTTCCGGAGGTTGTCCAGCCTGTAGAGGAACTCATGAGGCTGAGAAGAGATGTGGTGCATGTTCCCAAGTACGACACTGGCAGAAACAATCGAAAACGTTGTGTTGTTTGTCTTCGGCAGAGCATCAACAAAATGGTTCATTCTCAATGTGTCACATGTGGCGTATTCTTGTGCTTTGAAGTTTGCTGGGCTGAATGGCATAGTTCAATAAACCTCAAAGGACGAGAACCCCGCGGGCGCACAAAGGCACATTGAGCACAAAGCACATTGATGCGTGATTTGTTGAGGGGGTTACCATTTTTGTGCAATGTTTTTAAGTAATTGATGTTCTTTTGATAAATAGGACAATTGTTACTCGGTACATATTTGTACGTGCCAGATATTTACACACATGTAACCGTCAGTACTAAGCAGAGTTCTCGGGGTACTTGGGCAAGGGTTTTTTTTTTATGCAATCGCGAAGGGAGGCCTATGCCCAGCAGTGGGTTAAAAATGGCTGATGATGATGATGATGATGATGGAAGTCTTATGTACAGCAGTAAGGACTACACGATGATGATTCAATATTCATTTTGATATGAACGCGATCAACCCATGGACATAAAAATAGCCTTTTCACTTTGGCTTTATTTATCGCTTTCACCATTCCCGATAGATACCATGTATTATGTTCTGTCAGATTTTTCTGGCTCTTCTAGTTAAGTTTTTTTTTTGTGTAATTAGTGTTTTTTGTACAGTTTTTGTAGTGTTTTCTGTTTTGTTTTTTTTTGTGTATTTTGAAAACCTGTACCATTATGTTCTCATGGAAGAATTTAGGCAATGTCTAAAAGTTATTTTTTGTGTATTTTGAAAACCTGTACCATTATGTTCTCATGGAAGAATTTAGGCAATGTCTAAAAGTTATTTTTTGTGTATTTTGAAAACCTGTACCATTATGTTCTCATGGAAGAATTTAGGCAATGTCTAAAAGTTATTTTTTTGTGTATTTTGAAAACCTGTACCATTATGTTCTCATGGAAGAATTTAGGCAATGTCTAAAAGTTATTTTTTTGTGTATTTTGAAAACCTGTACCATTATGTTCTCATGGAAGAATTTAGGCAATGTCTAAAAGTTATTTTTTTGTGTATTTTGAAAACCTGTACCATTATGTTCACATGGAAGAATTTAGACAATGTCTAAAAGTTATTTTTTTGTGTATTTTGAAAACCTGTACCATTATGTTCTCATGGAAGAATTTAGGCAATGTCTAAAAGTTATTTTATTGTGTTTTTTGAAAACCTGTAACATTATGTTCTCATGAAAGGAAAACTGTAAGCACTTTATTACTTTTTTTTCATAAATTATATTGTTTTTGTATTTGTCGTTTGTTTTTTTGTGTTACATAAAATATAAGTTACCCCCCCCCCCACCCCTCCGTTCCCCAGGTTACGACGAATGGTAATTATGTTTAGCGTAGTGAGACTTTCTTGGAGATTATTATATCCAGCAGTGAATTTTTTTTCGACTGATGATGATCATGAGTTTCTGTGTAGAACATACTATAAGTAGGTAGTACTATATTTCAACAAACATTTACAATCTTTTTTATCAAACAGCATTACTTTGTATCAAATATTTCCGTAGAACTTCTTGAAGTAGAAACGTAGGTTAGGTAGGTACTTAATTTTTATAATACTAAAAATAATTGCCATCCACCACAAGTAAAACGGTACTATGAAATCAACAAAAATAAAAATCATAAAAAAAAATGCAAAGCATTTTTTGTGCGAACGGTACTTTCTCCGCAATTCGCCAGTGACGCGTGACCGGCGGTCGCTCGTAATGGCTGCCGTGTTTTGTTTTTGTTTGTAAATCGGTTTGTGATGTAATTATTGTGTTAGATAGTGATCTAAATACATGTAATTATGCATAAATACCTATGCTACAGAGTTAAATTGTTGGTTTTAGTAAATATCTATTGTGAAGTGAAAAAATAGTGCAAATGTGTCACGATTTTGACTCGAAATCATGAACTTTAAAAATAATTGAATCATTTCGGTATCATGTAAGTTTTTTAAAACTATTTAGAGGGCTTTGGCTATTAGGAAATTTTACAAGGAAAACAATGATATATCATTTATAACATATAATTATATCATAATCCCGTAAAATTGGTTTTTCTCATGACGTCACGTAAAACTTTTTGCAGGTAAAAACTTGCATGCATTTTAGGCATTTAGAGGGTCAAGGGGTCAGTTCGCGACACGGGTTAAGGCGCTCCATATGCGCTGCGAAAGAAACTCAATAAGTCAACTAGTCTAAAGTAAGAGAAAAACTTTTAAAAAGAATTGAGAGTAATTATCAGTGAAAAAGTGATGTAAGCTCTCTAACTTCTAAGTTTCATGATCTGGAAATTTAATCACTTTTATGTATGTAATTCCACAACAAAAGTAGGTATGCAACTTTTATAGCTGTTTGTTATGTCCAAATTCTATAACTAACGTACGAATGTCCGTTGGTCTATCATTATAGCAACTTTGTTTTTACAACAAAAAATATATTGAAACTTTTTGACAAATAACAATGTTGCTATTACGAAAGTCCTTAGAACTATAAGATGGTTACACTCGTAGGAGCCGGCAGTTAGACGACATTATAGGGGCGGTAGAAGAGTAGTGAATCCGGCTTACACAACACCTCCAAGAGTGGCGTGATAAGTGGCTATTACCCAGCGGTGGGTGCTACCGGCGGAATAGACACCACCTAGATTGAAGTACCTAGTATGAGCCATGTTATTCCCATAACACAAGCTTCGCGTACTTTGGGGCAACATAATACCTTCTATGGGAAATTTAAAACGTCATCGTTATTTATTACAGAACCACCAATCACACTAGACGTGTTTGTAACTGGATATTTTATTATTCCCAATCCTGCATGACCCAAATCCCGATCAATCAATAACAAAGCGTTTCTCTCAAATGCTCGCCCATTATTGGAATAGGCAATTTTAATAAAATCAATGCCCCAATAGGTCGTTTACCCACAATATATGCAAAACACGTCGACTGAAGTGTGAAAAAATGGGTGCTCCAACGAGCCGCAAGCCCGTAACTGACATGAGGTAATTAATTTACCCGAATAGGTACCACCGATGGAACATTTCGGCGTTATACTCGTATTATAAAAGGTAGAAGAGGGATTATTTATTAATGCATGAATTTTTTAAAAAGATTCTACGCGAGAATGATTCTAGGATTTTATGTTATGTTGTTAGTTTAATTGTTTGTCTTTTTGCTTTTATTTGTAATATTATTTTTTTTATCTTATGTGCGTTTGTGCTATAAAAAATTACCTATATATTTTCAACAAACAACTTATCCAGATTTCAGCTTTCAGCTTTCATCACAATAACTAAATTCAAATCACGTCTAAACGACTGCCTCGACAAGGCTGGACTTTGAACTCAGTTGAAACACGAGTCGTTTGTGACTTACGTTATACTTCGCTGGTTTTGAATGTTTGTTTATGTTTGTAAGCAGTCAAGCAAGAACATGGCTGCTGGGAAATAAGTCAGTTTTCATTCAAGTTTCTTTAGTAAATTATTGAAAATCTTATAACCAAAGGGAAATAAAGATAAGTAATACATAAATTAGGTTAACTGTCTTGAATCATGTCTTACTACGTGATGCATTAAAAAAGATCAACAAATTATTTAAGTAAATAGAAAAACAATCTATAAAATGTGTTTAAACAAATAAAAGCAAGTGAACAACAAATTCCTAACACTCACAAAAAAGCTAAATGTTTTATCCTTCAGTACAATTCAATTCGATGGATTTGTTGTCACAAGGTCGCAACGTGTTTCCGTTCTGGCGAAGTGAATGAAACGCCATTCCAACACTTATTCAGGTCACGCGGGTCTGATCAGTTGCTGCAACCTTGTGGGATTAACTACCTAAATAAATAAGGTTTACGTCTAGCACCCACAGTAACCACCTACCAAATCTCATTTGAAAGCCGCAAGGCGAAATAGTCCCAAAATTCCGGCCCAAATATCAGGAATGTGACCTTCTTGACGTTTGAAATCTAATAAGCATAGGTACTCGTAGGTTTGAGGTACATCTACAAAGTAAGGGGAAACGAGCAACAGAAGATTTACTGTTAAGTTAATGATGACTATAAAAAAGGTTATTAGGTTCCTAAAATGTGTTACGAGACACAAGGAGAATATTGCTTGCCGTGTCATAAAGTAACATAAAAATAAATCCTACAAGGTGTAATATTAATCACAAAAATCAAACGGTAAAAGTTTCGACTCTTGGACTTCACCTTTGGAGCATCTGATGAGGATTTCAGAGTAATACTCGTAAACAGAGATGCACCTCCATCCATGCACATGCAAAATTACTATCTTTTCATAAATAATACATTTATTCTGAAACTTGTAAAGAACAGAGTCAGTTAATCGACACAAATGGATTTTCTTAGAAGTCAAGTAGATGAAGCTGAGAAGAATGTGTCAGATGTCCTTGAACGTAAACGTTATTACACAAAGCTCTCCGTTTTACGGAAAGATAGTAGAATGGATGAGTAACCCATTATCTATATATCTTACATAGCAAAACCGTTTTCTGAAGAATAGGTAATCTTATTATCAGTTAAGTTGGCTATTTGAATTTGTGTAAGAGGAATAGTTTTTCTAAATGAATATTGAATTTTTCACACAGTAAGTATAGACATCATTGTAGCCTTCAACATTAGGAGGTACAATAAAATACTTTGTAGCTGAAATACAAACTCATAGAGATTCGTGATCAGACTACATACTCTACTGTTATACGAGCTAAAGTAGCTGTATGGATTAGGAAAGTTCTATAAAATAGCAGTACGCTTCATTTACTCGGTTTCCTGTATCGTTTCGAATTCGACAGTGAAATAGAAAAAAATGCGACCGTACTTGCTCGATCCAAATTGTTTTGCCAATCAGAGTATTCCTTACACGAAGTCTACTAAGCGAAATTGCCTTGCATACTAATTTGCATCGGAACCTCATCACTAGTTAGGAAGTTTAAGTTGTACCTCTTGGTATTCTCCATCGAGATAGCCGTGTGTCTCTAAAGCAGCAAATATAGTAGCGGAAAATAAAGAAATACCATAGAAATAACAACAGATTTCATTTTCAATTATTAACAAAATATTGAACGTATAAGTTTTTATTTACCAACAACTTCGCTGATATTCAATTAAAATAGTTAGCTAGCTATTTACGATCCACACCGATACAAAGTCATCCAAATCCTGATTGAAACAACAACATACAATCAATATAAGTACTTACATGTTTGTAAAAGACAACACCATTGTTTCCAAAGCAGAGTAAGCAACAAGAATTTGTAGGTACTAACCGAAAGCTCAGAGAGACAGGCATTTTCCAGTCGGATTCCGCTGCAGCTTGAAATGACGAGTGACGGCTTCCGAGTTCCGCTGCAAGTCCGCTACGTGTGCCGCACAGATTAAAGAACAAAAGATCGACTCGGTCCCGAGCAAGTGGCGGCTGATAAGAGCACACGATCCGGATAAAAGCGGTTAAACAAGGGGATTTGTTCGGCTTTACTCACAAAATCCGCTCACTCATCCCATTTGAAAGAACGGAATAAAATACCTGCAGACAAAAATAGGAAATTCTGATGAAATACCCACCTGTAGACAAAACATATTTCTGAAATAAAGTTGCTGTTTATAAAATGCTTGTTTTACCTATCTCTACATTTTAATAAGTTGCCTTTTTATGTTATGAACGTTATCGGCAGACGGCACTAAAAACGACACTCCATTGATCATTAGAAAAACTAAATCAAATGAAATAGACACAGCAAGAATTCACCCAAGATATCGAGTTATATCACTCAATACTCTAGAATTAGATCGGGATTAATCCCTCGGGATCAGAGGACCGTGATCACTGCAGGCTGAACAAAGATAAATAGTCGCCGAGGTAATTTGTTGATTTATTGAACTGTTCAACGGAATGGAACTCAACAAACAAATGTACAAGCAAATAATGAATTATGGCATAAAAGCTACAGAGTACCTTACCTACCTATTTTACCACATTTAAACTTGGCATTGACGGTCTGATATACGAGTAAGTAAATGCTTTTTTGAAAACACATAAATATTATGCAGCCTTTCTCGATTTGGCGGGGGCGGGCACTGTCGTATATATTTTCTGGTATCTCGTAGTGTGAAAACGAGTACCTACACTCGCCTTGAAATTCTTAGAATCTTATAACTAAATACTAGTGCAGTATTATTCAGACACTTATATTATTTTGAAAATAGATATTATATTTCATATATTCTAACATGAGGATGATTAAATCCATCTTTGCTTGTACCAAGATTCAATGTGTATATGGATTTGAAATAAATCAAATTGAAAGGTTTCCTTGACAATGCGTTTCAGAAGAAAATAAATATTTTTATTCGTAACAAAAACATCACTTACGAGACACTTTGAATGCAAAACAAACTGATGACTCGGCAAAGAAATATTCAATGAACAGTGAGTAAACAACCCTTCCTTCCTTTCCTTTAATAATAACTCAGAATTTCTCTGGTAGAAAAACATTCCTTGAAATATTCGGTACTTATTAATTTCCACTTTGTAATCCGATGGTTTAAAATTTACCTCGCTTTGTAGAGGAGGCTTGTTATTAATCATCTAAATCTCCTTTGATTTATTATCTTTATTCATCTGTGTTTCATTTTTTGTTTTGCTTTTGTTCAAAGCCATATTACTAAACATAGAAATAAATGACTCCATTCCAGAAAAAAATTGGAGACTTTGCATGCATCCAAAAAGTAGAAGTAGCAATTATCGTAGCAAATAGCGTAGCGAGCATCGTAGCATTCGTAGCAGACATCGTAGCAAGTAAATCTAAATTACTACCTACTTAATATCCTTTTCATAAAAATGAAATGAAACAAAAACAGCCATCTGATATCTGCAAAGTCTAGAAAACTAAAGGATTTTTATAAATTTCCATAAACCAGTTCATGATATTGTTTTAAAAAGAATTAGGTACTCTTAGTTATTTGGTGGTGAAATATAAACTATTTTTTTCATAACGAGTCTTATTTTTTGTGTAAAATTCTGAAGTAATTTTTACATGCAACTTTTGTAGATTAAGTAAACAGAATATCTCAGAATTGTAATTCTCAGTAAATCAATTAAATTACAAACCTCAATAAATTGAATTTATAGAAACGCACTGAAGTAGGTAAGTGCACTAAAAGGCAGACAAAGAAGATAAATAGATAACTATGCAAATCTATATTTTACGTTCCAAGTTATACCGCTATATAAGATCGGGATAAAGTTAAAAACGATGCTCCGATATTCCCTAGGGAAAATCAAAAAATTCAATGATGATGGTATTGACGCAAAGGAACCTAAGCACTTATCATTAACAAGGTACAGACAACAGCGCTGTAGAATATTGTAATCCACTACCAACGCTATCAAAGCCGTCCCATTCCCCAGTATTCCCCGAGGCCGGGCTGACTAGGCAGATAATTCCATTATTACCAGCTCCCTGCTTACCGTACTTTTTTGCAATAAAAATAACTCACGCTGTCCTAGTTACGCACGCTGGGTGATTACCTACTCGCCGAGGTTTTCACAGCGTAGGCAAAGTTTAAATTGGTTAGGCTTTAAAAACAAACGACGATGTAAATCTATGGTTCATGAAGAGTTGAGGATAATTTTAGCGTTGTATGGACATGGGCGTGCCAAGAGAGCATAGAGTCAAGTTTCACGACGAGCGTTGAACATGAACGCGTTTAGTCACCGGCTCAGGTAGGCCTTAGAACAAATGAATCTTTAAGAGCTGAATGGACTGTGTGATAGTACTGAGATGATGAATAAAAGAAATTGGAATATGAAGTAAGTTTTAATGTCTGACAGGAATTATTTCCTATTCTTACCTTTTTACTACGTTACGTATATTAGTACCGAAGCTGTCGGTTGTAAAATAAAATTCTATGCTGTATAGTCTATCTATACTATACGAATTTATTACCGCTTGTATCTACTGTAGCAGGTGTAACTGATGCCCGGATGGATGCAACTTTTCTGTGCCATGCAGGAGATAAAACTTATTATGAGCCAACCTTCCTGTAAAGCAAGCCAAAATATTGAAACTCCTCTATTACTTACGTTTTGTAGCTTTTTATGCGAATATGTACCTACGGCTGGGCTCAGGACATGGTTTAGATACGGGACATTATCCTATCATAGTTACAAGTATAGAATTCCTTAAAGTATGTACAAGTAGCTTAGCTGTAGAAGTATATGATGTAGAAAAATGTATTGGCAAGGACTGGTTACGATTAACACAACGACAGCGTGTCTCTTCTTAATTACTTAATAAATCAACCATCATTCATCTAGTTTATTTAGTTCAACCTATGGTTGTCTGGTAGAAATCTCTCATAGCGATAAGACCGCCCATTGTACTTTACTACAAATGTTCTGTGTCTGTAATTTGTTTTAATGTAAATGTGGTGTGCAATTAAGTAATCTATCTATCCAAGCAATAAAAATATTAACCGGAGTGGCATTCTCGCAAGTGCCAGGAGAAAGCTTCGGGTGCAATTTGGAAAACCTTTTCATTTCACTTAGATGGAAAATTTCCGAATGCCGCGGGTTTGAATCTAATCTTCACTATTACGGTTCAAGCTAATTGAACGTCTGAAAATATAATTAATTCCCTGATTAATTAAATGTATTTGTTGAGAAATATCAATAACTTTTAATAAGATTTAAAAAAAAAAATCTGATGAAATACCTATGTGTGGTTTAACACAGAAATAAATATACTCGTATAAAAATCAACCTATATATTATTCTAGATATCTATATAGGTAGATTTTTATATATTTATAAGAATTCTATTGAAGCTAGTTGAAATATATGAGGTATGTAACTAAAACCTTGGTAACTTAATACACTTCCCTTTATATTCTCGAACACTCAATAATGTCCATCTGATATGACAAACCGTTCACATCAGTCTCTTGACCACTTTAGGGAGCATAAAGTAATCCGATATCCTACTGGTGTTCGTAACAGCTGTTCCTTTTCCCATTTATTGTGAATGTTTATCTCACGAAGATCGAAATAGTCGCTTCTAAATCCATCAATAAAAATGGATACATACAATTTAAAGTTGTAATGCCATTATGCCATTTTCTTGATAAAAACAAAACAAAATCGTTAACTCAATTTTAAGACAAGTCCTCTTGAAAATTTGACAGAGAAAAGCTTTAGTGCATGGGGCATTCATCCCTTTCATTTTATTCGTCTGAACAGACCACAAAAGGGGAGAGGTCACTGAATTCCCAGCACAAATCGTCAGCCAAGTGTTTCAGTAGACAAAAAGCGGGTTTTCATTTTCAATTGGCGGCGGCGCACCCTACCGTTTTCACTTATTGCACGGAAGATCATAGTGGTTATCTTGATTGACAAGCAAAGTAGCTTATGTAATGTTATTAGAATGTTATGATATTCATTTCATTGTATATTAAAAAGGCCGATTGTCCTGCTTTTTAAGTGAATGGACTTTTATAATAACTAGAGATAATGAAAAAGCAAACACATTTATCTCATCTATAACTAATACCATTCGAGCAGGCGACATGGCGGCGGGCCAACGTATTTTCCAACACAAATATCTAACGTTCATACAGAAATCAATATAGAACAGATTTACAAGTACATACCTAATTTGGAATAACTCAGATTAAAATTAATAAAAAACTTAAAACATTATGGAAACACAGGTAAATCATTAGAACAGCCGCCAGCTCTATACGACTGCGTGTAAACATATGATCATAGAGAAAACTGTAAAAAGTGAGTTCACACTTAAAACGTTAAATGTTGCAATGCAAATTTGGAATTGATGTTTTTAAAAAGAAAACGACACTTTGTAGTCTATGAAAAACCATGTAAAAGATTTCTATTATTATCCATCCGTATCCATGATTTAAATCGGCTTTAAGCTCTCCACCGGGGTTCGGCTTTCCGGGAATTATTGTTATTTGACCACTATTTTTCTGTTTAACTTGACCGGTGTATGACGCTCACCACATGTTTGTATAACTAAAATGTGCTATCATTGTTTCTCAGTAAGTGATTATTGTTAATCTTTTGAGAAATAAAGAAATCTTAAACCGTAAACCGTAAATCGATGTCTAGGATTATGATTGCTTATTAGCTACAGCTCAGCTCATAATCCGCAAACAATGTTCTAATCTTACCTCGCAAACTGTTAACAAACTTCTACCGCAGGCTGTAAGAAACAAAGTCAAACAGAGATTAGGAATCATGAAACTCAAAACATAGAAGTAGTTAAGGATATAAATGTAAGTACCTACCTACCTATTAAGACAGAACAGTTTGGCCTTGTTTTTCCTAAGAAGTTTCCTCAAACACACAGGGGTTCAGGGCGCATATGATTGTCATTTACGTCGTTAAATAAACCATTTGAAAAAATGGGAGATACCTTCGGTAATATTCCGGGAAGACACGTTTGACCTCAGAGCTAATCATCATTTTCCAGGGAATTGGGGGCGATATTACGCAGAAGTTATCCAATAGCGAAACGTTGAACTCATATTTCAATGTCAAAAGAACAATATGCTACTTCCTAAGTATCTAGGCTACATTATAAACAAAGTTTGTATGGAGGTATGAATGTTGTAACTGTTTCACTCAAAAACTGCTTAACTAGTATAAAACCTGGAATAATATAGGCTAATTGTAATCCGGGTTACGCGAGAGAAACCGTGGGCGGAAGCTTGCAGTAAGTAGGTAAGTAAATAAACTGCGGTCTAGCTAGACTAGATCTAGAAATCCTTGTTTTGCTTGTTATGCTAATGCTGGTACTGCTTTACATCAAGTTGGAGTAGTGATGTGATGAAGATAATTTATTAAATACTTTATTTACAGAAACTAAACTAATACATAACTGTACAAAATACAAATAGAACCAGTTGAGCCATCTAAGGACCGTTGCAAACGGTCTATAGGTAGCTCAACTGATCCAAACCACTGCCAGACGGAAGCGTGCCCAAGACACTGGCCGCATTGCCACGCTGAATAGCGATGCTGATTCGTTGAGCCAAATAAGAGCCAGCCCTCGGATCACGCGTCGCTTCGACCAGACGCCCTGAAAGAATTTTGAAAACGCGATGGGCCCCGGTACCCCATGGACCCAGGGTCTCCACCCCAAACGGCTCAAATATGTAAACCCTATCCAGATTCACATACTTACGCCGTTTGAGATTTTCAGCCGAATCCGCCGCTGCGCCAGGTCCAACGGATGTCCCCGGGAGATGTGAATGCGCAAGGGTATCGACGCAAGTTGCGTCCCACACCAATGGCCTTCCCCTCTCCCAAGGGACAAGAGTCATACCGTCGGGGCGCTTGCCGTCGTCACGCATCAGACCGCTCGGTTCTAGAACGGCTGGTACGTTGGCGGCGACAAGAATAATTGAAGATAATTGATAAATACGTTTTGTAATTTGCGATATAACAAATAGGTACCTACAGTTTCCATAAAAATTAGCGTGGGACCTCTCCCACGTGTGTGTTGAGTTTTGAGTGTAGTCCTCCTCACAACACATGACCGGGCAGAGTCGTTCGATGCGGGTGCATGGGGCCTATTAGAAAATATCGTACCTATTTGAATAAAAAACGAGTCCTAAGGATGGTGATAGGTGGGCAGGGATCTTCACGCCGTGGGTGCCTGCAGATGGGCAACGAAGCCGGGGCAGGAAAGAATAGGTTAAAAAAAACCAGTTTACGTTATAAAATCTGAGAGATGAGAAAGCTTGTATTACAGTTCAATTTCAGGGGCGTAGTAATCAAATACTTTTCTTCATGTTTTACAGTATATTCTTCTATTTACAGCTTCATTACAATAATTTACATAATCAAGACAACCTGTCATCGTTACCGCCATAATGTAATCTATCTTTTCACAAACTCTCATAAATATGCATGACAGATTTGGCTACAGTGCTAAAGTGACATTCTACCAGCACATCCACAGACTAATCATAGTTTGGATCTGCACCAATTCTAACATTCGGCCATCTTAGGTGTAGAACGAGCCTCTTCGTTCAGTCAACCTAGATTTAAGTCTGTGGACATGTTACATTTTCATTCACGCTTCACATAATGTCATTATTTCAATCAGTACATACCTATTTCTAAATCACAAAACAAAAATCAGAATTCATGTAACTTTGAGCATATTTTCTTTCTTAGGTTATTTTTACAAACCAATTTTACAACCAGTGGGTGCTAAATAATTTAACATTATGAATATTTAATAATGGCCTATCAGGCAGAAGGCCAGTCATAACTTCACTATCACAATCAAATCAGTGGGCCTATCATCAGGTTTGGGCGGCAAAGTCACGCCAACTCATGCCCTCACTTACCTACCTAATCTAATTGGGCGGCAAAGTCATATGCCAAATCATGCCCTCACTTACCTACCTAAATCTAGTTGGGCGGCAAAGTCATATGCCAAATCATGCCCTCACTTACCTACCAAATCTAATTGGGCGGCAAAGTCGTATGCCAAATCATGCCCTCACTTACCTATCTGAATCTAATTGGGCGGCAAAGTCATATGCCAAATCATGCCCTCACCTACCTAATCTAATTGGGCGGCAAAGTCATATGCCAAATCATGCCCTCACCTACCTAATCTAATTGGGCGGCAAAGTCATATGCCAAATCATGCCCTCACTTACCTAATATAATTGGGCGGCAAAGTCATATGCCAAATCATGCCCTCACTTACCTACCTAAATCTAGTTGGGCGGCAAAGTCATATGCCAAATCATGCCCTCACCTACCTAATCTAATTGGGCGGCAAAGTCATATGCCAAATCATGCCCTCACCTACCTAATCTAATTGGGCGGCAAAGTCATATGCCAAATCATGCCCTCACCTACCTAAATCTAATTGGGCGGCAAAGTCATATGCCAAATCATGCCCTCACTAGGCCGCAGCAGGCGGCGTTCGCTAGGCCGCAGCAGGCGGCGCTCACTGGGGTGCACCAGGCGGCGCTCGCTAGGCCGCAGCAGGCGGCGTTCACTGGGGCGCACCAGGCGGCGCTCGCTAGGCCGCAGCAGGCGGCGCTCACTGGGGCGCACCAGGCGGCGCTCGCTAGGCCGCAGCAGGCGGCGCTCGCTAGGTCGCAGCAGGCGGCGCTCACTGGGGTGCACCAGGCGGCGCTCGCTAGGCCGCAGCAGGCGGCGCTCACTGGGGTGCACCAGGCGGCGCTCGCTAGGCCGCAGCAGGCGGTGTTCGCTAGGCCGCAGCAGGCGGCGCTCACTGGGGCGCACCAGGCGGCGCTCGCTAGGCCGCAGCAGGCGGCGCTCACTGGGGCGCACCAGGCGGCGCTCGCTAGGCCGCAGCGGGCGGCGGTCACTAGGCCGCAGCAGGCGGCGGTCGCTAGGCCGCAGCAGGCGGCGCTCACTGGGGCGCGGCAGCCACTGCGGCTGAGGCGCTCGCTAGGCCGCAGCAGGCGGCGCTCACTGGGGCGCGGCAGGCGGCGGTCGCTAGGCCGCAGCAGGCGGCGGTCGCTAGGCCGCAGCAGGCGGCGCTCACTGGGGCGCGGCAGCCACTGCGGCTGTGACGCTCGCTAGGCCGCGGCAGGCGGCGGTCGCTAGGCCGCAGCAGGCGGCGCTCACTCGGGCGCGGCAGCCACTGCGGCTGTGACGCTCGCTAGGCCGCGGCAGGCGGCGGTCGCTAGGCCGCAGCAGGCGGCGCTCACTCGGGCGCGGCAGCCACTGCGGCTGAGGCGCTCGCTAGGCTACGCCGATCCCCTTCAACGCATTCGCTGTCACTCATGTTCTGAAACTCAAATTTTCTCTGCTATAATTTTATTTCAAAACAACTCACAATAATGTCACATCAACGTCAAGAAAGCAGTAGGCAGTTTACTTTTTTTTAAGAATTTTAGATTTGTCCATAAAAACAATTTGATTAAAGGGGATATCAGGTAGTAACTGTACCATCTATACTTATTTAGGTACATGTAGATCCGTCACAAAATCAAAGGAGTATCTAGTTTTCAATCTTACAAGCTCAAAATATTTTTTCTCAACCCGTCTATGTGCCAAGCCAACCTTAAAATCATTCTAAAGTGGGTGATAGACGTATGAACTTAAAGTCTGCGGTTTTTAGGATCGCGAACTTACTTGGCTCGACGTCGGCGATACACGCGCCAACTTACTCATACCGTATCGCGATGTCGTCCACTGAAGAAGCTTTGTGTTATGTTCTTTTCGGAACCCAGCCCTTAATGAATTAATTTTTTTCTTGACGTTCTCAATCGTAGCATCTCTTTCTACCTTCCGTATAATTTCTAATAAATTATTGTATGCTTGAAGCTTCAAATTTTTGTTTTTGTAGTCGTTGTTTCTAATTTTCCAAAGACAAGGGTTATTTCGGAAAGCTTCTATAAATTCGGTTAGCAGTTCATGTGAATAAGTTCGAAAATCACACATTTTGAGAAATTTCTGAATCAAAATTAATTAAGCTCGCGGCTCGCAGTGCTGCCACACGTACGAGCCAAGACGAGCTACGAGTAAGATTTCAAACCGGTTGGATCGCCGACGAACTTACTCGGCGGTTGTAAAGTACGCGTACTTACGGTGACACACGAGCGAAAAAGGTCGTCGAGCCATAAGTACGCGTACTTGCTCGCCCGTCTATCACACACTTAAATTCAAACAAAAATCATGTGGTCATCGAAAAACTTTTCTTGTTAATATCCTTACAGTGGCACACAGGATCACTATTACTTAGTTTTCTTCCTTTTACTCACTAAAATATAACAAAGATATCACTTTACCTGGATTGTAAACCAACAAACCATCAGCCAAGCGTCCGGCGTCACGTAGATCCAACCAAATTATTATCTCTTTGCGTAGATCCCCACTTCTGAACTATTACAGTTCAATTTCAGGGGCGTAGTAATCAAATACTTTTCTTCATGTTTTACAGTATATTCTTCTATTTACAGCTTCATTACAATAATTTACATAATCAAGACAACCTGTCATCGTTACCGCCATAATGTAATCTATCTTTTCACAAACTCTCATAAATATGCATGACAGATTTGGCTACAGTGCTAAAGTGACATTCTACCAGCACATCCACAGACTAATCATAGTTTGGATCTGCACCAATTCTAACACTTGTGAGATCTACCATAACCAACATAACTGCCACGTTTATTGTTAAGTATCTTTCAAAAATAAATATTTCCCCTTCAGTGTGTGATGTAATATGATGTCTAACCCAAAAACTTAAAACTCAAAACATTTATATCATCCGTCTAAGTAAATTGAAAGTGAACAAATGTGAGAGCTTTATATTAGCCATTAATCAATATTTGGGCACAAATATTGATGTGTATTCGCTACATCAGACTAATGTCTAATCAAGAAACTTAACATAGTTTACTCTATAGGTAAATACGAATGTCATCCGTATCCGTAAATGTACTATCAACATCATCACTAGTATCACAATTACGATCCTGCGTTCCACGCGCGATATCACAGATTTAATTCCCGATAGCATTTCGGGATCCGAAGAAACGCCACTACGTCCTAAGCGCCGAGTAAATTGAAAATTGATGTGGAAAATTAGATTATCCATCGCTTTGGGAATATGTTATGCGTGCTCGCAACATATTGATGAATACGAATGTTTTGTTTGATGTTTCTCGCCAAATTTTAGCCATTTTATTTATAAATTGAAAGACAGCTGCTTCGTGTTCATTTTTTCCACTTTTTCGCGTTATTTTTCTTTTAAGAACAAGTGTCGGACAATTTAATAATCTTGTCGCAACACCCTTTCCTCGGAGGAACTAAAACTCCGATATTTCTTTTTCAGACAAACGCGTAAAAACTCCCGACTTTTATAGAAACTTTTTATATAAAACAAAAGGCATAATTTTGCTGTTGCTACTGCTACTGATCGTATAATTTGTGGAGTAAATATCTACAAAGTTCTGAATACACTGTTACTGTATACAGAAAATTTACTAAAAGGTATGCCGGCTTCCCACATCCAATGATTAAAAAATAAATAAGTACAGAATGTTCGTTTTCCTTCAGCAAAGGGAGATTCGATATTCTAATCAGCGACTCCAGACACTTCTCATACCAACCGCTTGATCAAACGCGCGCGTCCAATCAAAGTTACAGTAGCTTTCTTGAATACCGATCGGATTTCCCGGCACATTCCAACTTAAGCACCTAACAATCTGTATAATCTATGACAAAGGTGGTGTTGTTTAAATACCTATCTAGTACTTTAGATTTTATTACTGTAACACGAACTCACATACCTACCTTTATTTTAGACTTGACTCTGTGGAAATCTAGAGGATCTTAGAAAATGTTTTGTACGCTGAGTATTTCATCCGTTACTCCTGAAAAACCTGAAATGAATTTATTCTTTGTATTTTTTGTCCAATACGAATACTATTTATATTTTACAATCCTGTCCTAAGATAATTAATTCTAAAACAGCATATCTAGTCTAGAGTTTCAACAATTTGCATGAGTAATCCAAATATTGTAGTTTCTATAACTCGTACCGGGATGACAGGAGCGCCAATATTAATTAGAGTTCGGGCAATCACGAGTTTTAGATAGTTTCATTCATACTATCAATTCAAAGCTGGAATTTGTAATCAATACGGTTCCAATTTATTGGACATCAACCGGCCAATATATTTAGATAGATATATTCTGAAGATACAAAAGGTTGCAAAAAACGAGTACTATCTGACCAGTCTCATATCAGCATAAAACATTAACAAGGTCAAGACAGTAACACTAAACGGAAAAATTACGCTGAGCTTTCCAGCCATTTTCTATATTATGTAGATACTTACACAATGTAGGGTTCAAGTATACATTTGGTATAATATGATCACATCATGCAAAAAAATAAACACAGAAGTTGATTTCGCTAGACTCGTCCATATTCATTTGTTTGTATTACAAAAAGGGACCGCCAAAACCAACTAGAATTTTCCCGTTCAGTTATCATAATGAATGTTCAATATCACAAAAGTTACCGACGATATTTCAGAGCCTGTAACATCCAAACAAAAGGCAACTCAATTAATATCGGCCAAGTTCATCCATATCCATTAGTTGTGCAAATTATCCCGACAAATACCATTCCATTTCCTTTGAATATTATCTTGTTATGAACCGCTAATGCTAAGACACGAAAACTTCGGGAAACTTTCTTAAATGATCTTTGTTCTTATCAAATTGTTGTCATTCGTTTTTGTTGCTTTTGTCTGCGTATAAGAATATGGATACCGTGTTGGAAACTTTAATACAAAAATGTTGTTGTGTGGAAACGTGTGGAAATGTTCGAATCCCTGCCATGTTTTTATTTGTTTCAGAAAGTTCGTCAACGGCAGAAAACACAATGAAGAGGGCCCGCAGCTAATAATACTGTTTTCCTGTTTACCTGTGAAGATCCATAAGACCGAGTAAGTTGAGAGTTCGGTAGAGGTGAGGTGAGTTTCGACTTGTTTTGTAAACTCCGCTTGAAACTAAATACAAAGTTAAATAGTTTATACCCAATCTATATAACTTTGTTAACAATTTTTCGTAAAATGTTTTATCGTTTTCGCTCCACTTAATAAACCTAAGTTTTTGTTATTATATTGTTGCAAGTTTATAGGTATAACAAGTTTCAGACAAATCCTTTCAGTATTTTTTGCATGAAATACTCTTTCATGCAAAAAGATCTAGAGCAAACTTTCTAAGCGTGACTTTGAATATGCCATTAAAAGTGGATAATACAAAAAAACAAGTTTGTATAAAATTACATTTATTCGATGTTTATACTGCATTATATTGGTAAGTATATTGATTATAAAATTGATAGCCTTGATTCATATGATTATTGCTTATATACTTCCTTAAATATTCCATAGTAAGTAAATAATTTTACAAATTAAAAGTTATCCATAGACACATAACATAAAATACTAAAATATAATTACTCTACAAATAAAGCGCACTTCATTCGTACAATGCGTAGTTACGATTCTATTGTTCCGTAAACGTTCATTTAGAAGTACGCAATGTTTTGTTGCGGTTCATAATCGAGTTTTACGTCATCCTTCTTTAGCGTTAATTCTGGCCTAAAAAGGAAACAAAAAATCATCAACACCGCTTATGATAAAATGTTAAATTCTTGTTTATGAGAATTGTCATTTAGGTAATAACGATAAGTTACGTGGTCAGAGTATTTATCTATGATAGAAAGAAAATCAGTACAAAGCGAATGCAATATGACTACACAGGCTTGATAAATTATAATTAACTTTGCACAAGTGCTTTATAGTGTTATAAATAAACCTACAAGACGAAAGGGAAAAGTTTGAAGTTTTGTCAGAGTTAATACGAGTAATTGATAGTTCAAAAACTAAGTGAAATGTATGAATGTATGAATAAATGTATGTACTTACAGTGTTATTTCCACAGTTTGTTGTTGAACTGAAACAAAGAAACATAGCTATCAACTTGTCATATCACCTTTCATGTAAGACGAAGTGATCTGTAAGGTCCTACTGAAATATCGATATTTTCTTTCTTTCTAGAAATATAGCGTTCTTATAATAAGTGAATTAAATCAGCTTGGATGCAATATCACTCCTATGTAGCATACTGCCTTATTGCATTTGAGGTGGTATTAAGGAAATGAATACGCTAATAACCTTCCCAAGGAAATGAGCCGTCAAATACAGATATAAATATGACTGGTAGTTCCAGGGATTTGTGCGTTCAAAGAACAAAAAACACTTCAATAAAAATAATAAAATACATGGTACCTATAAATGATCCGCGAGCACGCCGTTTTAACAACATACAAATGGACATTGTCGAACGTAAATGGACAATGGACGCCTGATTTTGAAGTGTAAGGTGAACATGATTTTTATTGGAGTTGAAATTTTCTACTCTATCAGTTTTTATAAAAACTCGTAAACGTAAACTTGACTGGTAGATAATTAAAATATATTATACAAAAGTAAATGGTGCTGAAAATGGCATAATGCAGAGTGCCTGATTTATTTTGTTTATTATTCACGACATATTTATTTTCGGCGTCGAAATGCGCATATTATTGTGAAAGAATTGCGCATATCGCTGAGTTGATAAGGGATAAAAGAAAATAGAGTAATGAAAACTGCAGCGCTCCGTTGAATAAGGGCAAGGATGTGATGTCGGTCTTGAAATTTATTCTATTCGGGAAATCTGGTTTCTATTTTATTCGTATACCAAACTTGCTTTAACTTTGAGCTTTTATAATGAATACTGTTAATTAATCAACTAAAGATGCATACCATGCTACAAGATTATATTCGAAGGGAATACGGTTATAACTGAAGATGTAAACCGTTTTTGAATATTATATTTTAAATCCATGTCCAGTTTAAGGGTAATGTAATGCATTACCGAAACGTAGACTAACCCTGCGTGGGTGTGTAGACAAGAGATTGATTGATTTAGCGTGATCGCGCAAATGTTCAAGATTTACAAAAACTTTTCATCGATTCGCAAAGGAACGAGAACTCGATTTTATTTCGAGTTTCTGCAAGTAATAGCATAAGGAAGTATGAGCAAGTGGCCAACTTTTGTGACGGAGTAGGTAGGTAATAACAGTAAAAACAGGACTAAAAAAATAATGTTTCATGTATGAATTTACATAACGCACGACATACTAACGACACGGTCTGTTAACAGACAGACTGATGCCATACTCACTAAAATAATTGTGACAGTATGTACTACTAAAAATGCTTCACTATTTGTAATCTTATAAACTGCAAAACAATGTTTTAAAACAAAACAGGGTTTTTATTTCGCACTATCATTATATTTCAGCGAGATTGCTTTAGTTTTGAGTTCACACTTTAAAAATTTACATAAAACTATGAAGGTTTGTATTGTAAAACAATGTAAACACATTGTTTCAGAAGAGATAATTCTCATTCGATAAACCATACCGACTTCATTAAAAAAACTAAAATAAACCTTGGTTAAAACCAGGTCTATCTAAACCATGGTCTAAATTAGTTCGCATTACATCTAAATAAACTACGGTTTAACATTTAAAAAATGGTTGCCAAAAACCCTGGTTTAGCGATAAACCAGCGGTGGTTTAAATCACAATGCCGGGACCATAGACAAGAAAAAAATGAATAAATTGGATCTGTCGACGTAACTGAATCGGATTATAGGGAAAATTAGACCAAAACTGTTTATTGTTATAAGACAGTACCTACAAGTTTAAAGGGTATATCTGACTTTCCTAACATAAAACTTTCTCAAATACGCGACGATCATAGACATCATAAGCCGTATGCGATCATAAAATTGAATAATGTAATGTGAAGCTGCGCATAAAAGCCGTATTGTCGCGTAAAAATGTTATTTGACATCAGTGTGATATCGCTAGTACCCCAGTCAATCTAAGCTTTTGAAATAACAATAATTCCCGGAAAGCTGAATTTTGGTGGAGAGCTTGGTATTACCATTACAAATAAAGTGTTAAAAGTCCCCATCGATCCCATGTGTGCGTCACGAGTTATTCGGGGTCAAACGTCAAAATTTAAGGTCTCTTAGTTTTTTTTCGAAAACGGTAAGTTTTATCAAAACAAGTTTCAGCCCAAAGTTGTAGATCTTAAAATTGTCTACAAAAATGGTCCCCATTATATTTTTCGTAAGAGTTACCATTCGTGAGTTATCGCGGTGGAAGCGAGCGGCACCACGCGGCCTACTAGGATGGAGAAAGACGCGCGATTTGCTTGCAGCGAGTGCACCAAGCTTTTTTTTCACACTGAATTAGGGGCTCGTACGGAATCTCGTACTGCACAGAGGGCTCTGAAACGATTTCATAATACATTAAGACTCATATCATGGATTTTCAAAATGAATAAAGATCGGATTTTCCAACTTTTTTATGGTTAAATGGATTCTCTAGGATAATTTTAGGAGAGAGAGAATTAGAGAGAGAAACCATAAAACCTAGAGAATCCATTGGAAACCATAAAAGAGTTGGAAAATCCAATCTTTATTCATTTTGAAAATCCATGATATATGAGTCTTAATGTATTATGAAATCGTTTCAGAGCCCTCTGTGCAGTACGAGATTCCGTACGAGCCCCTAATTCAGTGTGAAAAAAAAGCTTGGTGCACTCGCTGCAAGGAAATCGCGCGTCTTTCTCCATCCTAGTAGGCCGCGTGGTGCCGCTCGCTTCCACCGCGATAACTCACGAATGGTAACTCTTAGGAAAAATATAATGGGGACCATTTTTGTAGACAATTTTAAGATCTACAACTTTGGGCTGAAACTTGTTTTGATAAAACTTACCGTTTTCGAAAAAAAACTAAGAGACCTTAAATTTTGACATTTGACCCCGAATAACTCGTGACGCACACATGGGATCGATGGGGACTTTTAACACTTTATTTGTAATGGTAATACCAAGCTCTCCACCAAAATTCAGCTTTCCGGGAATTATTGTTATTTGACCACTATTTTTCTGTTTAACTTGACCGGTGTATAGTTTAATATTTTAATATTTCAATCGAAATTTACTACCAAAAGAGATTTCAGGTTGGACGATTTATACGCGTAGGTATTGGCCGAAAACAACAAGTTAGTTTATTCGGTGACCTTTATTAATAGCTGTGTTGGCCAAGTGGATTGTTTTTCGACGTTCGTTCCGAAGGTCGTGGGATCGATTCTGGCCGTGCATCAATAAATAATACCTAATAAAAAATAAATAAATAACTTGTATCAGGTTCGAATCTTGCCATAGTCGACTTCTATTAAGATTTTTAAATTTTTCTGATGAAATACCTAAGTGTGGTTAAAAAATCTAAGAAAAATATAAAAAAAACTATAAAACTTTACTCTTTTTAAGCTATCATGCTTTTGAACATTATAAACAATTAAAACGGGATATTTACCATGATTCGTAGATTTATGAGTTGCATGCGCCATGACCACGGTTTAAACAGTTTAACCGTGATCATGGCGCATGGTAAAAATCCAGTTTTAAGAGTTTATAACCTTTACTTTGTACTACTTCTCATTGATATTTAAATAATAAACTTACCCATATGCTGCAGCGGCTGTTGTATCAATCCCGTGCCATCCGTGAAGTAAATCGCCTGGTTATTCTGACAGTACTTATTAGGATCTACGTCTAAATACGTAGCCTGTATTATCTGCGTCGGCTGTGCCACCACAATCTCGTGCGTCTGCCATTTGTCCATCTCAGCTGTCTCTTGCACTTTCTGCATTCGTTCCACTTGCTTGTAGGAAGGCTCGCCGCCGATGTAGTCGCGTTTTGTACGGTTGTGGGTGCGGATCTCGTGTTTGCGGAGATCAGATCTGTGTGGAAAAGTAGAGAAGCTTGTCAAAACTCAAATCTCTAAACGTTAAAGGAAGACATTATTATAATCACACGGGAAATTACTCACGTAAACATATTGTCGATTTAGATACCGACAATGTTTTGATTCTTCTAGATGACGCTGTGTGGAATGTACAAGGATATTTATTTATTTATTATTTATTTAATTCTTCGAGGCTATAAAAACATAATATTTTCGACGAGCCTTCAGACAGCTATAAGTTTAGTTACTAAAGTTGGTCACACAAACGAATTTGACTATTACCTGTAACAGAAATCCCGCCCGCAGTAGTTGCAAGTATGTTTGATGTTCATATGCGTGGCGCCGAGATGCTCTCGCAAAGCTGCGTTCGTTCGGAATGCTTTCTCGCACATCATGCACTAGAACAATTATCAAATAAATAACAAATATTCACCAATTATAATAATTATGTAATCTTTTTAGCGGACTACTGCCTGCGGAACGGTTCTGTGGCCGAGTGTTAAGGCTCATCCGGCTTAAAGACGATCGCTTGGATCATCGCGGGGTGGAATCCTAAAGGCTTAGTACGATCAATTGTAAACCGTGTGGTTTGTTTAACACAATGTTTAGTTAAATATTTTAGCTTGTGGGGTAGTTAGTACACAGCATACCTTATAAGATGTGTGTTGAGATAGGGCCACGTAAATTATTGGGAATTTTCTTGCATTAAGTCTGGGTTTTAACCACATTATTCATAATTATTTGTCAATTTAACAAGGCCTGAATTTTTCTTTGTTCCTATTATCCAGTGAAAATAGATAGCTACAGAGATAACAGCCGTCTACGCTAACGTTTACTAGTCCTTTACGAATAACGGGTTAATACCTTAAACTGTTTCTCCTGATGCGTCAGCTTATGTTTGTTCAAGTTGGAGGGGTTGACGAAGGTTGATGGGCATTGTTGGCACTTATACGGCTTCTCTCCAGTGTGCGTTCTCATATGCATCACGAGGTAATACTTCTGTTTGCACTTGTACGGGCAAAGGTCGCAGAAGAAGTTGAATGTGTCTGAGTGTACCACCCTGTAAATAATAGGCATGATGGGTCATTTTGAAACCTTTCTATTATGTCCTCATTTTTTCTAAGACCCAACTTTGGCCTAATAAATGTTTTATCACAAAATTATGCTTTTTAAAAACGCAAGGTGCCTGATTACTACACGTCACTTCTATAGGTTCAAAGTTTTAAACTAAAATAAATGACAAGTTATGTTATTTAGGCGTGACAGCATACTCTAATTATTATAGTGTACCTCTTGAGTATTATTTTTTTAAAACAAATATTAATCTTGCTTGAATTATATAAACATTTTTTTTATAAATATTTATTCTTAAATACTGGTTATTGATTCGACCGACACTTATAGCTAAATATTTAAGTTTTGTTTCATTATTCGAGCCTGTCCTTACATGTGGTTCTTAAGTCTGGCTAGTACCGGGAACTCCTTCCCGCATACAGGACAGCGATGGCAGGCCGGTTGCTTGTGTATCACTCGCATGTGTTGCCTTATACTGACCACGAGCTGCCCGCAAATGTCGCATGCGCGGCGAGTACACATGCGCTCGCGACGATGCTCGGCCAACAACTCCTGCGAACATACTTATATAGCGTGTCGGTCACTGCCTAGAGTCGCAGGCGCTGATTGGAGAAAAAAATGGAAAGTCAATTCCATTTTTCCTCCAATCAGCGCCGAGTCGCATGCGCGGCGAGTACACATGCGCTCGCGACGATGCTCGGCCAACAACTCCTGCGAACATACTTATATAGCGTGTCGGTCACTGCCTAGAGTCGCAGGCGCTGATTGGAGAAAAAAATGGAAAGTCAATTCCATTTTTCCTCCAATCAGCGCAGAGTCGCATGCGCGGCGAGTACACATGCGCTCGCGACGATGCTCGGCCAACAACTCCTGCGAACATACTTATATAGCGTGTCGGTCACTGCCTAGAGTCGCAGGCGCTGATTGGAGAAAAAAATGGAAAGTCAATTCCATTTTTCCTCCAATCAGCGCCGAGTCGCATGCGCGGCGAGTACACATGCGCTCGCGACGATGCTCGGCCAACAACTCCTGCGAACATACTTTTATAGCGTGTCGGTCACGGCCTAGAGTCGCAGGCGCTGATTGGAGGAAAAAATGGAAAACATTGACTTCCCATTTTTTCCTCCAGTTCCGCCTTAACGTGCCGCCGCATTGTGCTAACGACACGCCACATAACACTATGAAACCTGCTTCAATTTCGTAAGAAAAAGTTCAGGTACTCTCTTGAAATTTGAAATTTACAGGAGGTTTCTGTTTATAACTCCGAAGATCCTCATATGATTCTCATATTTTATTCTGTGTATACTATTTCTTCACTGTTGCAACAAAAATCTAAAATAAATAACCGTTTTTATCAAGCTTCACCTTTCCAGTAAAAGTCATATCACATAAAGAGCACTTGAACTCCTTTCCCTTAGTAAGTTTCTTCTTCTGCTTTGCTTGTAGCAGTTTGGCTTTCTCCTCTTCAGCTTTCAATCGCGCCTGCTTCATCTCATGCAGTATTAGGTGGAAGTCATGCTTTGAGTATGGATATGAGTGAATTGCTGGGTCACCTGTAACAATGTATAAAATTAATTATGATCATGTCTTTATTGACGACCTCTGTGGCGCAGTGGGCGAAGGCCCGCCTGAGACGCGGTTGCGGATTCAATCCCCGCTACGGAACAAAAGTTTGTATGTTCTGCAGATATTTGTTCCGTGTCTGGGTGTTTCCCATCTAATATCTATAAATAACAATCATCATTTAATTGCTTAGATTATTAAGTTGCTTGGGACTAGGTGGCGCTGTGTGGAATGTCCAAGGATATTTTTTATTTTTATAATTATTTATGTCTTAGGAAATAATAAATTAATATGCCAAATACCCATAGGATTCAGGATCATCTTGAACTTCTTATCAGAGGACTGGCAGGTCTTCTTGAACTCAAGTGCCACACTCAACTTGTCAATACAGCTAGTGCAGATGAACTTAGGCAAGGAATCATTGGATTCTATCTGGAATTGGAAATCATTATTCATTTTAACAAAACTTCATTTTCAAACTAAATTTGTATGTTAATAACAGCATGTCCCGGCTTTGCATGGGTGTACTAATGAAACTACCGGGAGTAATATAGCCTATAACCACCCTGACACTCCATTCTACAGATTGGTGAAATCATTTTTGAAATGGGCTGAGCAATTTCAGAGATTACCTCTGTCAAACAAACAAACCAACATTACCTCTTTATAGTATAAAAAAAATGTATATAGATTTAGTAAGAGATATTAACCATTACAGTGTAAAAAAAGTTTGAACTGTTTAAGTTACATACAGATGAATGTCTATTGAGTCTACATGAAATTGATGACAGAGGCGAAAATAATGTAGGAACTCTTGGTTTGGAACCTTTATCAAATAATAAGCATTTTACTCACAGAAACATTTGTAACCATGCAAATTGCTAGGCTAATACTGATTCCTTGAATTTTTTCAGTTATTGGAGTGCAACCATCTCGTCCACACACTCTGCAGATCAATGCTTTCACCAAGGGTGTGTTGGGATACCTAAAAATATAGAACTAGACTTTATTGCTTGGTTTCTTTATTCCTAACAAGAAAATATTGTAAGACAAACAAAATACATAATAGGTAGGTATGAACAAAATGTACAAATTAATTTTTGCTTCTTTGATTATCAAGAAATTTTACTATGCTGACTAATTAAATTATGAATTACAACAAAAATTAAACATGGAATTATGATCTGGAAAACCTTCCTTGTTAGTAATTTATTTAGTCAAACTTCTAGCGAGCTATTTGGGACCTACTTGTATTTTCAACATTGAATCAGATGACCAAACAAAAAAAAGGTGCCCAAAGTGAAATCAGGTTCACCTACAGGGTATTTCAAAATCAGGACCAAGAGAAGAAATAAAGTAAATAGAATACAATATGTATCAAAACTGAAATAATTTACCCTTCTGAAAACATTTTTTGCCAATGATCATTGCCGATGTTTTCACTTTCCGGTTTGTTGTAACTTGGATATTGAACATTGTTCATCCTCGACAACATTGATTTTGTTACATAAACCGCCATTCTTCGCTCTATTTATTATTCTCTTTTAGCTCATTAAATTTGTTTAAAATTAAGTATTTAGATAGACTCGCTCGAATAGAAACAAATCACAAACCACAGAACATAATACTTCACAAACAAAGTTCACAAACCACAGAACATAATACTCTATAGAGTCACAAACACACAACGTCGGATTAATTGAATGAATGGTTTGGTGTGAATGAGTTGAAGGGAACGAAACGAATGAATGAAACAGATGGTGATGTTTAGAATCCATAAAAAAATTCTATGCAATTTCATCATTTCATCTTTCTTTTACTTTAGTTTTATTTGTGTCAGTTTCATGCTAGGGCGACTATTCTTTTTCTGGTTTATTTTGTTACAGCTTTCTGATTGATTTTGACAATAAATGAATGAATGAATAATTTCTTCGTTTGGTTGGTTCTTGCTTTGCTTGTGTCTTGTGAACTCTTGTGTCGGCACTCGGCACGGCAAGGCTTGTTTGATTTGTTTGTTGTTGTTGCTGTTCTGTAGGAGTAGAACTCGATTTTTCTTGTGATTTTACACAGTTTCGCAAAAAAATTGGTTTGCCGTGAGTGTTCACACATTTTCCAAACTACAAATTTGCTGCGTGCAGGAGATTTGAGTGAAAAATGACTTCGCTTTTGATATTAAAATCTATGTTGGTGGCTAATGCGCTATCAAAAAGCAAGAAAAAAAAGAAGAAACTGCTGCTCAACCCGTAGGTTCCCTCAATACTTATATTATGAGTAAAAAGTGTAATTTTGTTAGGCTATTTAGTTAATAATCCAATTGAATTTCAGGAAACCAATCAAAAAAATATGCAAGAGCTCAAACATGATGTGTAGAATTTGTGATCAAGAAGATGGTGAAATACCAATATTCAATAACTTTGTCCATCCAAACTTATCTGAAGAAATTCATAATTTCTCTGGTGTAAGAGTAAGTATAACAGTAACATAATAATTACATAATTAAGTCCTTTTTGCATTTCCTAGTTATTTTGCAGTGGTGTATTTTTAGTGGACAAAACTAATGAGCAAACACAAAGTTCTATATTCCTAACTTAATTTAATATGCTAGGTGGAGGAAACGGATGGTTTACGAAAACACATGTGTCGGAAGTGTCTAGATCTGCTCAATGGATGCATTATGTTTAGAGAAATGTGTCAGAAAACAAACAAAAAGATGATTGAAATGAGCATCAAGAAAGGTAAGGAGGGAATCAAGTAACATATACCTATTGAGCATGCCTTTTTCTGAACAACTTTCACATTTAAACTGGGGAAAATACCTAAATATACATATTTTAAGAATTATTTTTTCTGTGTTAATTTTTATTTTGAATATATTTTCACCAATATTCACCTATTTTTGTGCTCCTTTAATAATAAGATTCTCATGAAAATAATTTTGAATTCAACAGAAAAAAATATAGAACCCACTGCTGACTACAACTACACAAACAATGACATGGATCGTCATGCGGAAAGTGATAGCTCATATAATATGCCTTCTCCTAACTACTCTGAGGAATGCACAGAGGTCCGATGCAGTTTGTGTGTTAAGGACTTCCCAGATATGGTAAATCTATAGATAATTAAAATTATAAAAAGGTTATGTTGCTTTGTTTGATAGAGGTAATCTCCGAAACTACTCAGCCGATTTCAATTTTTTTTTTACTGATGTGTAGAATGGACTATCGGGATGGTTATAGGCTATATTTTATCCTGGTAGTTTCATTAGTACACCCGTGCAAAGCCAGATGTGTAAAGACACTGTTTGGAGCACTAGGTTCTCTTTGTCCTTATACCCTAACCACTGAGTCACAATAGCAAGCAAACATGCAAGCATTGTCTGGCACTAAGAGATCCCCTAAAGCTAGTTAAGGGTACAAGGTCAGCTATTTATCTATTTACTATTAATCCTTTTTTTTCTAGCCTTCATACAATACACACAGAGCACAATGCCATAAAGACGAACCATGCACACCAAAGAAAAGATTTTTATGTGATGTGTGCGGAAAAACATCCAAATCTAAAGCAAGTCTGCTGGTCCACAAGTATGTATGTAGCTAGTTTTATCAATACTTTATTATTTACTGGGAAGCTGTGTGCAGTCTCAGCCAATAATGTCAAATATAACTCTGCACCCAAAACTTTTATACTAACATTTTTCCAGAACAACCCACGAAAATATATTCCCATTCCAATGTGACAAATGTCCATACAAAGGCCGCTCCCAGGATCTTCTGAAAACGCATAAAATGTCACATCTGTCAGAGGCCGAATTGCCGTACCGTTGCACACAATGTCCCAAAGCCACAACCACAGCGAGCAATCTCGCTAGGCACATGCGCGGGAATCATAGCAGCGCGAGCGAAAAACGCTCAAACGCTCACAAGGTAAATAACCATCAATACATTTTTCAGGACTACGCATGAAAACATATTCCCGTACAAGTGTGAAATTTGTCCGTACCAAGGGCGGACGTTGGATCTACTGAAAGTTCACAAACGGTCGCATCTGACCGAAGCTGAGAGGCCTTACAGATGCCCGCATTGTCCGAAATCTACAACTTCAGCCAGTAATCTATCTAAGCATGTTCGTCATGTGCATAGTGCGAATAAAGCTTACAAGGTAATTTATGCTAATTCTATGGGGGATAGTCTGGGCTTTGTTCTTGTTTAACTGAATCCAACGGATGCTAAGCAATGGTCAATATTTGCGATACCATCGCCTTTTATATGTGATACCTACTTATTCATTGTGTAAATAATGATACCTATCTGAATAGCACTTTTAATAGAACATGTTTTTTTCTTATATACTGATTATTATGCTAGGAAATTTATAAGTTAAGGTGGTTCGTTTTCCATAGTAAAGTATTTTTCCATTTACGGGCGAATGGAGCATAACCTTAACTCAAATTATATAATTTGGCATTTATTATGATGTTTATTCGCGGCAAATTATATTTACTACATAAAAATAGTATAATAATCGCGTAAATCAGTCACAAATTCAGTTCAATTTTGTTAGTGTATGAGTGTACACCGACAGTATCGTATGCTAAGTTAAAAGTTTAGTTGTGTGTGTGCGGCTACGTTGCCAGCTCGCTATTCTCGTTCCGTACACTGTTGCCGTTCTTCTCGGCGATCACGTGGATCCTCAAATCATCATTGTGAATTCGTGGGGGAGTTTATTTTGTTTCTGCCATTTTTTACAAAGGTGTTGCCAACTTTGCACTTTTGATGCTAATCTGACAATATTTTCATATGCGTAGCCCCATTTGATTATATTTATAAATTATAACTTAGCATTATGTCTCGCTTTATATCGTTATTATAAGTAATTTTATTTGAGAAACGTTTCTATTGAGCATGCAAAATATCGCGGATGATGCCGAAATACAAAAACCTTTTAAAAATATATATGTTTAGGTACCTACTTACTTATTTATTTTGCTGTCGAAAAGGTTCTAAATAAAAAAAGTAACCAAAACCCGTAAAAAGCAACTAATTCTTCAAAAAATACTTACTTACTTTGATTTTTCTTCTAATTTCATTCAAATATTTTTTTTTGTCCAGTTACAAAATTTTTAATAAGCCCAATAGGTACATAATATTATGATTTTATTTCACAGATTATTTTGTCCTTCGTACTGTAGGTACTTGTTTGTTGCAATAAAGCACTTATCGAGTTGGTAGCCCCGTTCAGCATACCCTACCTAACATACCAGACAAGACAGACATGACATGACATGACTTGTCTGTCAGTGTAAGGCGTCCGTTACATTACAAAAGTTTTCTTTTCTATCGTGGGATACTTTTTTAGGTGATTAGAATTAGTAAAAAATTGCAATAAGTTTAAGATTTTAGTGGTTATCTGTTCGTGTTATTGCACCGATAGAAAATGAAGCCACGAACTTCCCGAAAAGACTATAAAAATCACCACTATTCTGGTTCAAGAAAAAGTCGCAAACGAGTTCAAGGACAAATCGAAGAGATCAAGAAATTGAAGATATTGAACACCTGACCATTGGGCAACATGAAAATGATGTGTATAATACACACAGATGTAACAGGCTCACTGCCAGCCAAATGGTAAGTCTTTCAAATGGTTGATTCAATGATACTCCAGTTTTGAAATATACCACAAATTAGCACATTATGCTCAATTTGGCCTCTGTTACAGATATGTAAACGAAAATCGACAACACCCTGCCACAACCATGTCAAAACAATATTATATAAAAACAATATTCTGACCAAAGACATGTCGAATGGTCAACACAATGAGTCGGTGGCAAGGACATTGTTTACAGAAATAATGAACAAAAATGTGCGACCAGCAGGCCTTTTCATTGACAAAGAGTTTGGCTTTTTGGGTGCTAGTCCGGATGGTATGTAGCATAATTCATTAGGTACAAATTATTGTTTTTCAGTCCAGATAATTTGTGAAAATATTATTATTTACTGCAATCAATGAATTTCAGGGGTTATAGAAGAAGAAAAATCTATTCTGGAAATTAAATGTTTCCCCTCATTGGCTCGCAACAATCAAGACATGAATGCTGCTGCTAAAGATAAAAAAAACTTCCCATTGTACAGGTTAGTACCAATTACATGCTGTTGTTGCATGCAGTAAACAGTGATCACCTGCTGTCCTTTATTTTACTGTCTGAACATATGTATTTTTACACCTACCTATTCTTGTTACAGATTCAGGGGCAACTACGGGTTTCTCAAATGAAGAAATGTTATTTTGTGGGCTATATCCAGCTCATGATATTACAGTCCTAGAAATCGAGCGTGACGAAAATTTTATTTTGGACGTGTTACCTAAATTGGTATCATTTTATAAAAAATCTGTTTTGCCAGAGGTGGTACTTCGAAAAGTAAAAAATAATCAAAACTGCATAGATGTATCACTGTGGTAGCACATTTATTATTATAATATTACTTCTCGAATAAGACTTCACAAATTATTGTTTTATAAATGTTTATTTTATTGTAAAATGTAATTTTACAAATACTTACCTAATAATGTAATAAATAATAACTGCAATAGTAAAAACCTGATTTTTATTTAGAACTCGCACAAAAATACATAATATATTTCACGACTAAAATATCTATTATGTATTTGTATAAAATTACAAAAATATAACAAATTAAAAGTTCAAAAACAGTATGTCAGTATAGAGATTCGAACCCGATACCATTTGAATACAGGTCAAGGCGATGACGCACTCGGCCAGATTAAGCTTTGCAAAGTGAGCGAAATTTACTAACGCTTCCGTTTACGATGAAATCTTTGTATGTGTGTGTGTGAGTCACTTGCGCGAAACGGCGCGGCCGTTTCGCCGGAGCTAAATGGACAAATATAGTGATTTTAACACTTAAAATATCGTCTAAGTATTGTTAGTTACATCAAAAATATTACGCTTTTACGGGCAAGCACTTTTACTTCCTAAAAATTTGTTCTATTTTGGTGAAAAAAAATAAAAACGCTTTATCAGGACATTAACGCCATCTAGTGGCGCGGCAGTGCCTAGCTGACCGTAACGTTCCACCTTAAGATGCATTTTCAATAATTATTACTAAATAATTTATTTATTTCAGTGTACTTATTGCGACAGAGCATTTTCATTCCAACATGATATGAAGAGGCATGTTAGAGAAATACATCTAAGGCAAGGCACAGTAGAATGCGATATTTGTTTCAAGAAATTTAATACTAAGTAAGTTATATTATAATCAATCAACGGTTTTTGTTTTAGCGAAGTGAATGATAAGTTAGTACCTATGCTATGTAGTAATAACCCGATTAGGATTAGAAATAGGGAACCCTTTCAGGATATTGATTTACCCGAGAGGTAAATCAATATCTTGAAAGTCAAATATCCATCCAAGTACTTACTTAGATAGTAGGTACCTACAAAATGTGACTCAAAAAACTTTTCTAAACATAAGATTCTCATAGGCACCTTTTTTTCAGGAAAATACTACGTGGTCATCGATACAAGATACACAAATTGAAAGGTGAAAGGCAAGGTAGAATACCAGCTTATCTACAAGCACAGATGGAAGAACCCTGTGGAGAAAATATTAATGACAATATTGATAATGATGCTGAATTCATAATTTGACTTCCATTGCTAAAGAAAGATACTTATTTAGCATTTTTATCTATAGGGAATGAATAATGATGATGTTATTAAAGATCTAACAGACTTGCTACTAGTTAAAAATAAATTATTTTATAGGATCTCAGCCTCAGACCAAATAAAAAATATTTTTTATTTGGTCTGAGATCTCAGCACTATTTTTTTTTGTCAGGTGTTGGCTGGCATTCAGTACTTAGTTATATATATATATTGGTACCTAGGTAATTATTTTGTATTCCCGGTCCCGGGAAATAGTGGCAATAGGCCACATAATAGTAGTATTTATTAATTTAGAAAATAAGATTTATACAGTATTCATTTTGCATTAATTTTATAATGCTAGTAGAACACTATTTATTTCAAAATGTATTGTGATTATTATATATTTTTATGAAATCTATTGATGTGTAATTTTCCATAGATTGTTTCCCTGGTGTGGTAGGTGATCTAGGTATATACTTAACTTATTTATTAATTACATAATAAGAGTTAGGCTTTATTAGTTAATGTTATTTTAATCATACAAAACATTGCATAGCTTTATTTGGTATTGATTGGCACATTTGGCACACATCCCCAGCTGCCCTTGGCTTTAATTTTTTGTGCATTTTTCTTATTTTATTATTAGACCCGACATAATTTGAACGATCTGTCAGTCATGTCAAAGTCTAGAAAAGAATGAATGAAAACAGATTTGATTTGATCGTTTGCACAATCGTTTGTTTGTTTGTTTTGATTTTTTGTTTTCTTCATCTTACTTCTGTTCGGCAGTAATTTGGAAATATTAAATTAGAAAATGACTTCGCTCCTATTATGGAAGTCTATATTAATCGATAATGCAATACCAAAAGCTAAAAATTTGGTTCAGACGTATGTAGACGTTTGTTATGGTATTACTAATTCTGTGTTTTCTTGATCAGAGAGATGTAGTACATAGAGCCAACTTTAGTCAAATACATTTTCTTTTGTTTATCTCAATTAATTTTACAGGCACTCATTGCATTATTTGCAAAATTTTCAGAAAACTTGAAATGACATTTGAGAATCAAAATGAATGTATCCACAATATGTGCAGGATATGTGATCAAGAACAGGGCGAGATACCAATATTAGAGAATGCTGTTTATCCGAATATATCTAAGGAAATTTATAATTTCTCAGGTGTTAAGGTAAGAAAGGACTATCAACAAAACTGTAACCAATAGGAACCTACCTTATTTAGGAGATCTGGTTATAATTTTATAGCTGATGCTCAAAAGCTGGACCACTTAAGCTAGGTTAGGTAGGCCTAAAATCATTGACTTATTGAAAAGCAGTGTTAGGAGTCATGCTTACTTTAACACCCCTTTAATTATGTAGTAAGTACACTCTTCTCCCACAATAATGATCAGTGTGTTATATTTTCATGAAAAAAGTCCTGAGCCTTATGTAAAAACATTTGGCAATGTATTTTTTTCGTAAGGAACTTCATAACTTTTCACTGTTGGTGACCAATAACTAATGAATCCTGCTGATGACAGCTGGATTATTATGGTAGTCCATAATGGTGATTGCTGTGTGCTATCATCATCCCTTTTAACTTTCACTTAGCTTACTTGGTTGGTAGTGCAGATTTATTGATGAATTATATTTACTTTTAGGTTATTCTTTCTGATGCATTATCAAAATATATGTGTCAAAATTGTTTGGATCTTCTCAATGGATGCATCATGTTCAGAGAAATGTGTCGGAAAACCAATAAAATGATTCTTGAAATGAGTATCATGAAAGGTGAGATTTTTTTTGTCTAATCTTCAATATCAGAAAAATAAGTCAGATTTACTTATCTTTGTATTTGGTTTCAGAAGCTCATGCCAGTTTTACTGATAATCCTACTGGCTGTATTGAGTTTGGTGAAGACTCTAAATATGATAATTCATTCAACATTCCATCACCAAACTTCTCTGAGGGCATGGAAACTAGCTTTACATACAGTGACAAGAAGTTCTTAACTGATTCTGTAAGTTTTTTCGTAAATAAAGACTAATATTTGAATCATTAGTTAAAAGTGATCATTTGACTTTTTTACTAGTAAGGATTGAACACCAAAATTATTTTAACATCCAATGTGGTACTTTATTTTATCATAAAGATGGAGGTTAGCATTTCATAATAAAAAAAAACATTTTAAATTAATTTAACTTGACCCATGTTTATTTATTTATTTACACTTTAATGTTAACTATTATAATACTTCTCTATGCCTCAAACAAATCCTTAAAAAGAACTGGAATTGTTCAATAAATGTTAAAAGTATTCCAGCTAAAATTATTTCATTTTTAGGCAATGAACACAACTCAGCGCAGGAAAAAACGCCAACGCCGTCATAAAGCTGAAAGCAAATCATCCAGTCTATGCCTTTGTGATGTATGTGGGAAATCTCTCACACCAAAAGGTTTACTATCTCACAGGTACCACATACATTAAGGCCTTCAGGCAGCCATTTGCTCATTTAGACATACTTACATACAATTTAAAACATTAAGAGTAGGTCATAGGCCCCTGGGGAACCTACCTACAGGTTTTTAACCATTTGTGGTATGATTAAATCAAATACTGAAAAGTTCACGAAATTTATAAAATCAGAAATAATTTAGACGGACATGGGCGAAGAACTTAGCGGCAATATTCGTTCATTTTCGATATAATTTAGGTACAAATACTTTGCTCAACAATCAGTAAATCATTCAAAACAATCTTATCTTCCGATAACATTTTCTAATTTTCTTTGTCAATGTTTAATAACATGAAAATGAAATATGACTACTGTTTTTCCAAGATTTAGTAGCAGACATTTTCTTTCAAATCTTCAGGCATATATATTTTTTCAGATCCATTCATGAAAACATATTCCCGTACAAATGCAACAAATGTCCGTACCGAGGTCGCACTCCAGATCTTTTAAACACGCATCAGAGGACGCATCTGCCCAAAGACAAGTTACCGTACAAGTGTAGCTTGTGCCCGACCGCTATGACGTCAGCTAGCAACCTCGCTAAGCATATCCGAGGGCATGCGAGAGCTAAAGTCACTAACAAGTCTTACAAGGTAACACATAGTTCTGTTAGGGCTCTACTAATGCCTAGACACCTAAAGCCAGACTAGAACGAGGACTTTTGTTTTTCAAGCAATATCATGCTTGAAAAACAAAAGTCCCTTTTCTAGCACTCTATTCCTACATTAACTTTACTGTAGGTTTCACAGACGTTTTAGAATAGGTACTTAACCGCAGTTTAGTCATGCTGGTGACAAGATATTACAACAAATTAGACATAGTCTAAATATCTAGAGAATAGTATAGGTACTATACCACTTCCTGTCCTTAATGTAAGTGGGATACAAGTTTCGACCCTTTCCATCAAAACTGGATAAGATCTAAATATTGATGTTCAAGGAGATCAATATGTTGGTTCGGCATTGAATTGATTTCTTGTATTAATAAAGTACTTTTAATTTTCAGTGCACTTATTGCGAAACAGCATTTGTATATAAATATGATATGACGAGGCACATCAAACAAAAACATATGAACACAAAAAAGAGCACGATACAGTGTGAAGTATGCTTTACGCAGTTTAACTCTAAGTAAGTATCCCAGTAATAACTCTAACAAACTCTACAACAGCAATAAACTGTAATAAAGTTTTGGATGATTTTTACTTTTTCACGCGAAAACTAATAAAGTCTGAAACGTATATTGGTATATTCATTTTTCATTCGATTACATAGTTTATGATCTGGAATAACACATACGCTACTTTTAACTAAAACTAAAACACTTGCGCATAACCGCGGCCCAGTAAACTCTAAAGTAATTTTAATTCCAATTTATTTGTCTCCCTCCACAGGCACACATTACTTGATCACCAAATCAAGGTACATAAAATGAAACACAAGACTAAAGGTCTGGGACGTCTACCTTCGTATTTGCGGGCCCAAATGGAATCTGAATAATAGAATGAACAGATCTAGATAATTATGTCATAGGTAAGCAGGTTCCCATAGGTAACAGTCTTCCATGGGAAAGTAGGTGTACCACAGGGATCTTTACTAGGTCCATATTTCTTTCTATGATTATATAACGCTAACTTATAAATTTTCTGAAGACATAAGCATGATAGTATTATAAATTCCTAGTGCAATAAACCGTTTTTGATATAAAAATAAAACGCAACATTGTATGCCAATCACACAAAGTAATTTAGATAAATAAGTTTTATGCTACATTTCTTGACCCTTATTTTTTATAGCGATTTAAGTAGGTATTATTGGTTATTTATTAGACATTATTATATTTTATGTGGTCAAGAACCATCTCAAGATATGTAGGTTTCTTGAAATGAATCCTATTATTTCTCAGTTAAAGTGAATCCTTACCTCAGCGCAGTCATGTGGTTAAATATAGTTGTATATTTTCTCTCTTACCAACTTTGTTGTAGTTTTGATCTTCCTAGAAAGTGTCTGTCCGATGTTAAAATCGATAATGAGCACTACAACGTTTCTGAAACTTATCAGATTGGTACAGAAGTCATCCCCACAGATGCCCACTTTGATAAGTATGGAAATTTGTTTTACGTAGAGTCTAAACGTAACAATGGAGGCTATCATTTCGACATTAATATTGTAACATCCAAAACCACAACTCCGCAGAAGGTTCCAGGTAAAGACATTACTTTAATTTGTTTTCCGTAGATACATACCTATAGTTGAGAAACTCAGGCCTTGTAAAGGCTATCTATACTAGATGACACCGATATACCGATATACACCGTCAGAGGGCAATTCATGCAGAATCATTTGTAATGTTGATAACATTCGTTCATAGTTGATTAATAATTTCAAAGTTTAAAAAAAACACAGTAGGTAGATAATGAATATAATATTTTTCACATACCTATTTTATGTTACTTTACAGGTTTACCAGAAGGAGTTAGTTATTCAATTGCTGTCGATTTAAAGAAAACTAAAGTCTTCTTCGGCACTGGAGAAGGAATGTACACCTACAATTATGACACCCTAACAGCCGTGCCCATGACCAATTCCTCAATGAAATTGGACATGATCTTCGTCGACAAAAATAGCAACAAGTACATCATTGAAAACATCAATGGGATTGAAGAGTTCTACCTCTTACAAGGCGACAACAAAATTCGTTGCCAGAACATGGAAGCATTGAATGAAATGGCTATAGATAACAAGAACAACTTTTATTTTATTCGAGCAGACAAACTTTACGTCACGAAATCCAGGAACGAAGTGCCGACTTGCATTGGCGACGTGAATTACAACGGCAATGCTCAAATATCGTTTCACAAGGACAATGTGTTCATAGCCAGTGATAAGTTGTCGTACTTCCATGAAAACGATACTGGGAATTTCAAATCAGTTGATAATGTTCCGGGGTACGTAACTGCCATAGCATTTGATCATCACGGTGAATTCATTCTAGGCATTCAAGGCAAATTAATAAAGTACAAAAAAAGTGAATGCTATTTGCGCAATAATAGGGTTGTAGATGAATACTCTACTGCTTTGTACGAAAAATAGAAGCCTTTATTTTGCAACGCTTTATTAGGTAGGTATTTAATTAAAAAAAATATTTCCTACATACTTCATTTGAATTCATCTTAAGTAATAACCTACATAACATTATGTATTTTACTAGAATAAGTACCTACTACCTAAAAAAACTTATATATTATTTACAAACTTATACTCACATATAATGAATTCTTAATAAATAAATAAACAAAATATATTTTACTGTTTTCCTTAGATACCTACTCATAAAACCCTTGTTCATTTTAATAGCAAACAACATCATTGAAGCTAGTAAAAAGTACCACCTGCATTATATTTAGTTATGTAACAATATTTTAGAAAATGATAGGTATACAGTAAAGAAATAGTTGAACTATATGTATATACATATTTAAACTATCGCGACTTGGAAACATATTTATAAATATTAACGGGACTTAATCGCGTATTAAAATCATATTATTTACCTCGACGTTTCGGTGGCGTTACAGTCACCGTGGTCACGAGTAGACTGAAGGCCGGCACCCGCTCGCATCTTCAACTGACGAGGTTTTTGTCTACCCTCAATCAGTCAACACAAAACTACTACTAGGGTTGCGACACACCACACTCACAATGTCCGGCGAAATGTTAGACCTCGTCAGTTGAAGATGCGACCATATCTGATTTATAATATTTATAATACATATATTTAATAGGCACTCAAAACATAAAAAATCGTATACATTAGAGAAAATATTTGGTAGACAATGATTTCATTACTCATACACAAGAATTATTAATTGATAACTACCTACACAAGTCACAAATGTATGGTATATAATATTACACACAAAAAGCGATGGGGGGCATCAGAGTAGCTTACAATAACGTTTTCAGAAAGTTGTTTGGTCTCGATTGGTGTTGCAGCGCCTCCGGGATGTTTCTGGAAGCGGGGGTAAGCTCCTTTGATGCCATCCAAAGAAGCCGCATCGCTAAATTCATGACTAGGGTTGGCACGTGTAAAAACCGGATTATCTCTAGTCTCTCGGACAGGCTAATCCAAACTGGCACCTACAAACGCTGGATGGAATTAACATCCTAAGTAGGTATTGTCGATTTTGACAGCCTTGTCCGGGTATACCTATTATTGTTAAGGTACCTATTTGACCTATTTTTATTTTTAAAATGTAACTTTTACTTTTTACTTTTACTTGTTTTACTTTTTTGTGTATATGGATCTTGATCTGAAATAAAAATATATTATTAATATCATAGACTAAATTCTATGATAATGTTACTTAGTTTGTTTTGTTGGCATATAGAACTCGCATGAGGTCTTCGGTTATTATAATTCAGACTTTCAGCTTATCTCTCGCATCAAGGTCTATTTGAAAATACTAAACCTACTGTTAAGAGATCTTTCATCCTCACAAGATTTTGTTTACTACCATCAAATACATTGGCCCTAGCTTAGGAGCAAATATAGAACCAAACAGTTTTTGCTGTACCCTCACATTCATTAGGAGACTGCAATCCCGCTCAGATAAACATTTTATCTTAAACGTCGCGGTACATTGAGAATCAGAATACAAGGCTTAAAATCTACTTAATAATGATTAACTTAAAAATAAACTTTAACTAATGTGGCAAAATACTTTGGGACATCATGGGAAAGTTCATTGGCTGTGCCTGGGAATTGGACAGTGCCATCGGCTGACTAGTGCTAGCAATTGTTATCTGCTGTGTGGAGCTTTGGTGGACGAGCTGTTGAGATGGCACCATTTGTTGCTGAGGCTGTTGAGATTGTTGGACAACAATTTGTTGTGCAGTCTGTTGAGCTGCCAGCTGAGCGGATTGCTGGGCGGCAAGATGTTGAGCAGATTGCTGAGCAGCCAAATGCTGTGCAGATTGGTGTGCCAAGTGCTGCGCATGTTGGGCCGACTGTTGAGCCAAGTGGGCGGACTGCTGCGCCATATGCTGAGCATTCTGTTGGGCCGCCAGGTGTTGAGCAGACTGCTGTGCAGCCAAATGCTGCGCAGATTGCTGGGCCATGTGTTGAGCAGATTGTTGAGCCAGATGTTGAGCTGATTGCTGTGCTGCTAAATGCTGAGCAGATTGCTGAGCTAAATGCTGAACTGACTGCTGTGCTGCAAACTGCTGAGCCTGATGTTGCGGTGCTAGTTGACTTTGAACTAGCTGTTGAACTGTAGTCTGTGACGCACTACCAATCAGTTGTTGGGTCGATGGGGCCAGAGTTAGCTGAGCAGGCACTGCTACCACTGTCTGGCCGCCTCCCATGAGTGTTCCCGAGTCACTGACTTGCATTAACTGCTGGGCTCCAGCGCTGGTCACAATCAAAGCTCCTGAATTCCCAACAAGTTGCTGAGTCGTGCTCACTGTGAGTAACTGAGGTGCAGGGGTCAACAGCTGAGCTCGAGAAGCAGCAGGCGCCAGGGTCAGACTGGGGGTCGCTGCGGTGGGGACCAGTGCTGGCAGAGCTCCAGCGAGACTCACAATAGGAGTCACACTTACAGTAGCCAGAGAAACAGGTGCCGATGTGCAATGTCTGGATGTGATCACACATGGCTGGTCTCTGACTGATGCGGTTTGAACTAACAAGAATTCATTCATCGAAGTCAATTGAATATTTTTCTCATTCAAGTCTGCTACATTCTTCAGTAAAATGTTGATGTTGTCATAGAGTAACTTTACTTTGTGTTCTAAGCTTTTACAGTTAGGGCACAGGTTGGGGTTTGGCATGACCGGTTCTAGCTCTGACATTCTCCTAAGCTTAGCCTCTGGAGGGGAGTCATCATCTCTGAAGTGTAGCATGAGGTGCTGCATTAGATGCTGCGGCGGGATACTTGGAGCAGGCGGGAATATTTCGTTGGCGATTGGGCTATTAGGGAATATTCCAGTTTCATAGAACTTATCTTCCTCTTCTTTAGTGCTGTGAATAAATTTGCAGTTCAGTCTGAAGCAACACTTATTCTGGTAATCGTGGCAGAAACGAAAAAGCTCTTTCAGGTATGCAGGAGGTGGTAATTCGTGAATAAATCTACAGTTCTCCCGACTACAGCTGCCTCGAATCCAATCCTTGCAGAAGGCGCTTGCATGTTTCTTATCGTTGGTTTCAGGCATTTTTTAGGATTTTATTACTGGGATCGTTTATTTCTAGATAACGGTGGATAATACATTCGATATAACGACGTTTTCGCAGTGCATTTTATTTAGTAAAATCGCCTGATGCGAACGCAGTCAATCCGCAGCAGAATAACTTCACATGACACATACGGGCTTCGCGCGCGTTATTCTGTTATGTCACAATTTGCACATGGAAGAGTTATTTTCAATTCAGAAGTTAGCGAACAGACACCCACGACAAAATGTGAATTTACGTAAAATTCGATCACAGCACAATGCGAGCAGACATAACATGCAGCGAGTGGAGTGGAGTGATCAAAACGAATTTTTGACATTTGTTTGACATCCGTAACATAAAAAATAAAACTTTCATTCATTTCATTCAATTCATTCATTGTCTTCATTTTGGTAACAACATAGATAAAAAAAGTGAATATTATTGAAACATTTTGTAACATGCATTTAATTTATGCTACTCTGAGATGATCTTCATAACTAAACTAAACATTAATTCTAAATTAATCTAGGACCACATCTTGAATTATTTATTACCCCTGGGAATTGCTGGAAACCCTGAAATTGAATTAACGAGATTGGTGATTGGTTGGTAAAGATCAACACTCACAATTTGTCATTCATTCATTCATGGATGGCATCAAAAATCAGCAGGGGATCCATCAATTTCTTTCTTTCCTTTGATTTTTATTACTTTTCACTACAAATTTACTAAAAAATCGCTCAGAATCATGTATACTAAACTGTGTTAAAACATTACTATCTAGACAATATTATCTCTTTCACAAAAATGAGGTAACATTCTTTGTACCATGCATTGTTTACGAGTAAAGTTTTGTTACCATGTTTTTGTAATAAAAATGGTGTTTCAGGTAACGGGTAAAAATGTTTAAACAGCAGCTGTCGCCACGCAGCGTGCACCCGTACCAGACAACTGTGGTGCCGCGCACAGAGCAACAGTTCGCGTCGGCGGCTCAACAAAGAGCCAAGTACCCGTGGGCGGAGCACCCACCAGTGTACCAAGTCGCTGGCACTGATAGCTCCACATCGGATAACGCCTATCATGTGAGTTCAATACCAGAAATCTAGACCTGTCCTACATGTTTACAAATCTTTAGATAGATCGATTTTGCTGCAATGAAGTTCAGCTCATAAGATTAAAAAAAGTGGCTTTATTTTACCCACATGAAAGATACATTTTAGTGCTATACAAAATTCTGTCATTAAATTGTATTGTCTATTGTCATTGCATAACAATAGAATGGACAAAGCCATTGTGTTGACCCAATAGCCTGTAAAGACTACCCTAATTTTCTTCCAGATGCCTCAATACAACACAACATTCAGAGAATATGGTCCACCATCTCCAGTGTATCACACTCCATACAGCACTGGTACTTGGCATAGCTATCAAAAGGGGGAGAAATTTCCTACTAGGGGTGCTCCGACTGAAGCATTCACATTTCCTCAGTGTGCCTCTGCATTTTCTCTACCCCTGTGCGATGAGCCTCAGAGGATAGCTAGTAGATCTCCGATGCCTACAGCATCATCAGTAAGCCCTGAAGTGCCAATTATAGGGGCCTGTGGTGGACATTGCCCTGGATTTGAATATGTGTGCTATTATATTTTACAGGTAAGGATAACTGTCTTATGAACATAGTTGAGTTAGATTAGTACACAATCATGTTAGATGGCACAGACAGAGGAAGTGCTAAGCTTATGCCTTTTTCTATTGTTCTTTTTACATAATTGTCTACATTTCTGCTTTTTTCAAAATGTTTAATATATTTTCAGGTGGTATTTGTAGTGGGTGTTTTGACTGGCATATCTTTGTGCATCGCTGGAATAGTACTAAGGCGCACAAATCGTAATGGGGACCTTGGTGTATTAGTATACATAGGTGAGATAAGTTTATAAGTACAATTTTGTAAGTTAATTTCAGGATACAGTAATGTAATTTCACATTTTATTCAACTTTAACTTGATAGTGAACTTCTAGTATTTTGGGACAAAAGTTGACCAGTTTCCAATTCGATTTGTCTGACGCGTTTCAAGTACATTTAATAGTGTGCTCATTAAAAGAATATACTAGAAGATGCATGGTTACTTATAGAATCTGTATCCAAACTTTACGCCTTACAGGATGTCTTGCATCGTGCGTATGTAGTGTACTATTGGGCGTACAGTGCTGCGTGCGTCGCGAAATACGACAGCGGAAGATGCGAGCTAATATGCACATACCCATGCAACCTATTCAGGTATGCTATCCATTCTTTATTGTTCACCAGAAAAATACAAACTAAAATGTAATAATCCATTTCATATGAAGTAAATCATCAGTATTTGATTTATTTATTTATTGACTATGTTCCCAGGAAGCGCCCGCCCCAGCTATCCCGTTATTGACGTCCACATTACCTCATCATCATACTCAAGTGTACAGGTAATATATTGCACATTTTTTAATACTAGCTGCGACTCGCGGTGAATAGTTTCCGTTTCCGTAGGATTAACGTGATCGAAAGTAGCCTACTATGCGTTAATCCAGACATCTATAGGCAATTATTTCAGCCCATTTCCACCCACTGCTGTGCCTGTGTGACGAGTTTCGTTGTTTACCGATCACATCACTCTCGAATCACCATGCATCCAGTTTATTTTTTTTGTTTTTTTAGGCCGACAGTGAACTGCATGGACGAAGAAGAGACTGGAGTACCTTGGTGGCGACGCGCCAACATAGACTGACTAGCTTTAAGTTTACTCTCATATTTGTGGATCTTTGATTCTTTTAACTTTATTTGATAATTATACCTATTGGAATCATTTTGTTATTTTTATAATAAATCATGTACCCCATAAGTTTTTTTTTTTAAATTTTATTAGTAGGTAATCCTTATTACAACCTCATCATGACGATTTTCTTTCTATCATAGCTATCTTCTGCTCCTTGTGAATTATAATTGTTTTTATAATTATATTAAAAACTCATACTGTTTTCTAAGACACTAGCTAATATAAATACCTAAAGGCGTTGGAATATAAAATTAACAACACTGGACATTACACACAGCATCATCTAGTTAGCCCCAAAGTAAACAGAGCTATGTTATGGGAACCACAAGAATGATATAGGTAAGAACTTTTTTTAATAGAAGCAGAAGTATTGCATAACCTTAACTTTATCTATAACTAGCTGCGCCTGCGGTTTCACCCGCGTAAGTCCCGTTCCCGCGGAAATATCTAGATAAAAAGTAGCCTATGTCACTCGTGGATAATGTAGCTTTCGAATGGTGAAATAATTTTTAAAATCGGTCCTGTAGTTTTTGAGCCTATTCATTACAACCATACAAACAAAGTTTTCCTCTTTATAATATTAGTATAGACTAGCTGCTCCCCGCGGTTTCACCCGCGTAAGTCCCGTTCCCGCGGGAATATCGGGATAAAAAGTAGCCTATGTTACTCGTGGATAATGTAGCTTTCGAATGGTGAAAGAATTTTTAAAATCGGTCCAGTAGTTTTTGAGCCTATTCATTACAACCAAACAAACAAACAAAGTTTTCCTCTTTATAATATTAGTGTAGATAACAAAAATAATTGGCTTTTGATTTAAGTGAGTAGGGTCGTAAGTAAAACAAAGATATTCAGTAAGTACATACTTAGTATATTTAAGTTTCCAGGTTTAAAATACAAGTACTGATGTCAGAAATATTGAAGATTTTATCTTGATAAATGAAATAATTACAGGCAGTGTCTCAGTTACCTTAAATCAATTAATGATGCCCATTAAAACAAAAACAGCATTTTCACTGCAGAAGCTAGCAACAACTGAAGAACTGAAGAAAATTCTTGTGTAATACATGTATGACAATGGCAATAAGGTATAATAAATATCCATCGATAACAAAAAGCAGCCGCGCGCTGCTACGCTTAGTGGAAATAGTGAAGTCCTTACTTGCGACCTTTTGCATATTTATAGGACTACCTACATAACTGCCTGTCTAGCTATACAATCAAAAGACAATAATGATGCGGATTATATATATTTAAGAGTTAATAAATAAGGATAATCAAAGAGAAAATAAAATATGTACTTAGATAATATTATGTGTAACTATAAATATTTTATTAGCTACAGCTAAACGAGATGCATAAAAAAATCCATTTCCTAACCACTTATAAATGAGTGCCAATCGAAAATGCACCTTAGCATAACGTTAACAATAAATAGGCAAATATATAAATCTATCAGAAAAATTATAAATTACGGCTAGCAGAATAAAAGTATTTCTTTTGAGATTTTTACGAAACATAATTGGATGAAATCTAAAAAAATAATTAAAATAATTCGAAAAATACAATTCAGGATCCTTAGAAACTAAACTAATAATTCTTAGCCTAAATACATTTCGTAATTTCATACTCTCAGTACCTATAATTGTGATGTTTATTTTTTTCAATGAGCTTTATAAGAGAGCTTTAGAAATTAATATCAAAAGAATTATGCAAATTAAATGCTAAACGGTCCGTCCAACCAAATGTGTGTAAAACCTCGTATCCGATTATCCTTCACTTATATCTAGCGAGGACGGCATCAAACAATACCATATAGGATTATAAAACAATAATTTAAGACCCCTTTCACATTAAAATTAAAAGAGATTATTTAAAGATTTCTTAGCTGAACATAATTAACTTGTAGGTATGTAATTGTTGTCTTATCTTGAGTCAAGTATAGGTGGGGCCACTGTACTCGTAATTACCAATGATGGAAGAGGTCTATACTCGTATGATTTAAACGTTACGATAAGAGCGAAGTAAGTACCTAAACATGTTAAAGGCGGAATGCCGAAAACAACAGAGACCGTTGAACTTAAACATTAATGTTTACATTCGTTTAAAACTATCGTAAACCAAACACACCATTAGTAGATGAAATAAACAGTATAAAATGATTACTTAGTAAGTACCTACCAAATGGTTAGAATATAAGAACATTCCTAGATCTGTAATTCTGTTATCTTACACATTCTTATTACAACTTCTGGACGATAATTTGGCCACTTGTCTTTTACTAATTACTGATTAAGACAATCCTTACCAAGCTTTCATACATTATTGCAAAATAGAATGTGTTTCACACCATACATCTATTTTTATACAACTCCGTTAAATACATTTTTTTAGAAACATAATGAGAGAGATTACAAGAGATATTTGAACACTTTAGAATAGTAATGAGAATCGAAATAACGAAGAAATGTTTGTGCCTAAATTACAAAGTAGCTTTAGAGATATTCGTCCTATGTCTAATTATAAAATTCGGAGGATACATAATCGCCAATAATGATAAAATCGTGCATTAAAACAAATATCACACGAACAAGCACACATCATTTGAATCATACGTTATTCGCTCAAACTCAACCGACTATACTTTGTACCACAAAATGCAATCTTAAGTTATGGACACACTGATGACGAAGTGGTATTGCGGAACGGTATGATTACATGCCTTATCATAATGAAAATGTCATAAAAATAAACTCTATGTTACTTATGTTAGGGTATACTTGTGTCGGGAATACCACTTCGTCTTGGGGTTAGGACTAGCCTAGGTTGTAGGGCCGCAAAGATTACGCGACGGACGGCCTGCCATCCAGCATCTTATCACTCTCCTCCGCGCTGCTCAGGCTGAAACAGAAACGACCACGAAATTGTAAATTAGCTAAGTTTAAACGGATTGGTTACGGACGTCATTTCATTATAAGTGTATTTTAAACTGCCGAGAGCCGTGTTAGTAATTATTATTTAGAGGTACTGTCGGACTGTGGATGATGATGATGATGTTTTCATCATGTGGCAGTTTCCACGACCTTCAGAAACCTTCAAGACCTTTTGGTCTTGAAGGTTTCTGAAGGTCGTTTGTTCGAAATCCGACAATACTCAAGGAGATATTCCTTTCGGTTTATATGTACTCTCGTTATGGATAAGGGTATTATCGTGAGGAAACCCACAGCTTAGCTCTACACGTATCGAACATTGTATTTTTTGATGAGAATTGAGAAGAAGAAATCTGAAAATTACGAGTACATTTATCTGTGTATTCATCCTTATCCTCAGGAAAAAAATGGTCAATACTGATTATGCTGCAGGTTTCCCCACAATGTTTTCCTTTGCTTTTAAGAGCTCGTGTTAATTTGCAAAACAGGTTTACCTTTAGGTAAATAAAATGGTAAAATGCTGTTAGATTTTAAATTTTATCACAGAAGTTTAAAGATAAATCTATCGAGAATAATTTAAACTCAAAACTTTAAAACCAATAGTACATTCTATCACTTCAAACAAAACAGTACAAGCATAGGAGTACGCTATTTGCATACTTCCACAATACTACTTGGGCATGTCTATGTAAATGCCTAGTAGTTAACAAGATAAAGAAGTAAATAAATATGTATAGATAGGTATGTTCTTGTCACGAGGCACGTCTAGAAGCCGACGAATCAACAAGACGAGACAATGCGTAACGCTACACCTTGAACCAGCGTAACAATAGATGCAGTAAGGTTAGCTAGGTTGTTCGAAGAAACATACAATCAATGTTTCATATTGATTAATCAAGCTTTTCCTGTAACTAGTTGGTAATCGGAATCGATACATCTACTTCATTGATGGATAGACGATATATCAACATAGTTTGCAAAAGACATGCTTTGTAAAAAAGAACTCAATTGATTACTAACTAGTTCTAGTTATGAATACTTTATTTTTAGGAAACTATACTTTTTTCAGTGGTATGCAGCACAGTGGTAGGATTACTTAACTCTTTCTTATTCTTTCTTTTTAAGGCACGTTCAAATCACGGTATTCATCTACTCACTCGCCATTCTCTGTTGTTCACGAACTTCATAAAACACGGCTATTTTACAGCATGAAGCGTCAATCTAAAAGCAACTCACCATTCCTTGTTGTCCATAAGATTGCGCATCTCATCATCAGGCGCGGGTGGTGCGTCTCGGACGGGCGCGTACTGCGCCGCGACCAGCGGGTCGGTGGAGGGGTTGAGTGCGGTGAGGGCGGCGGCGCCACCGCTTGGTGCTTCCTTCCCGCCGCCGAGGCGGGACCATGCCCAGCCTCCTACACCTGGAAGAGGTAGCTGGTTTAGCGACGACGATGCAAGTCACATTATGGAAAACGATGATGGCGAAGATTGCTAAGACGTTCTTGAGAGATTGAAGTTAAGTATCGTTTTGAGCGATCTCAACTTCGTGTCTGGAAGTCCCATGACCTCAAGCTAGAGACGAAGATTAGCGTCTACAAGGCGCTAATTTTACCTGTCTTATTATATGGCTCAGAGACATGGTGCTTGTACAAAAAAGACATACAGAGACTCGACACATACCACCTTAGGTGTCTTAGATCCATCCTTAAGATCAAATGGCAGGACCGCGTGCCTAATACTGAGGTTCTGCGTCGCTCCGGAATGTATGGAATGGAAGCCATACTCATGCAGCGTCAGCTCAGGTGGTGTGGACACATCTTTCGCATGGATGACGGTCGGTTACCTAAAGCTGTTTTTTATTCGGAGATTGCTGAGGGTAAGCGGAAACACGGCGGTCAACATCTGCGTTACAAAGATGTGTTCAAAAGACACCTAAACGCTTGTGACATTAACCCCTCAGGTTGGGAGGAGCTCGCTTCTAAAAGGTCTGCTTGGCGCTCTACCATATATAAGAAAACAAAAATATTTGAGAAAAATCGCCTTAAAACACTCGATTTAAAACGCCAAATACGTAAAGATAGACCCAAGCCCTCCTATTCCTATACATACAACTCACAGGGGCAGCTCTTTTGCATCTCTTGCGACAGAGTATTCAAGACAAAGTTCGGTCTAGCGAGCCACATTAGGGCTCACGCTAGAAAATAAATAATAATAATAAAATTAATATATATTGTAAGTAGGTAATTGATAATATAATATAATAATATAATAAAATGTATAGTCAGGGTCGCCGTCGTCGAAATCGATGAGGAGGACTATATAAAAAATAACGGTAGTTTTGCTAGGAAAGCTATAAAATATTACGTTTTTATTAGGTTTCTTTATAACATAGATTATTTTGAAATTTGGATTTCAGAGACTTTTAATCAATACCTAATAAATATTTTTGAGTGCGTTAATGTTATTTAAATGAATTCATGAGAATTAATAAGATTCATAGCAGATGACGCACCGAGGTGTTCTTTATTTAAGTTATTCGCTAATGCCTTTAAAAGCTCAAAATAAATTATCATGATTATTATGTTCCATTAGTATAATATTATGTAAGTATCAAATCATTCTATCATTACGCGTGTCGTAACATGCGCATTCCATATTAACATTACGTAACCGTACTTTAACATTTCATTCATCATTTGAAAAAACTATAGTTGATTGCTCTCAATAAGCATCTCAAAAATTATAATCTAGTCGAAGTAGAAGATAAGGAAGTCCTAATTTTGCAATGATAAATACGTAAATCTCGGACTAAAGGTTTCACGTCTCTATGGAAATAATTTTCATTTAAAGCGATAATGAAACGCGTTATACCGAGAAATCCGTACCCTATTATGAGCTGAACCTGACAGACTGACTTATTATCGCCGAGCCGAAACGAAAGTTGGTAGGAACTTTCTGGCAAAGCCACACAATGAGTCACAGTACTCAACTCATACAAGATAATAGGTGAAATTGTTTGTAAAATCTTTTCCAACGCATAAGCCTGTTCAAAATAAAAATAAATCAGTATTCAGAAAAGGTATTCGATATTCGAACGATGGACTACCTGATAAAATATATCTACTGTTTGCAAATTGTAAGGAATAAACTTTAACACATCAATGTTATCGGTCGGTTAATCTACCTTAAGGTCAGTGGGGGCGAACTCGGGCAAAACGATTTGTTGGATGGATTAACTGATTGCTAAGAATACGGCAGTTTATACAGCTGACGTTGGTTTTACGACTGAGCCTTGATCTTTTTCATTGTTCAAATTGCTTTACGTCATCAGTACCTTGCTTGGGTACGTAATCACGACTTACACGTTAGTATTGCTTACAATAGTTGTGATGTGACTTGTCACACAACCCGTACAAATATCGAGAATTGACGGCCCCATAGTGTTTTTTCATGCAATCGTAGTAGGTACTAAGTATATACATCTATCTATGACAAGAGATATTTAAAAAAAACATACAGTTGATTTTTTCAATAATAATAATATTGCAACATTTATTGTGTCACGGTGAAAAACTAACTGTAAGAAAGACTGTTTGAAAAGTATGCTCTAATAAAGTATGTCAATTTATATTTTACGAATTGTTGACTAGCATGTGGTCTAGGATCTGAGTCTAGCAATTGTGCTAGACTCTAGATTCTAGAAATCGGTAAACTACTTACCAGCAAACAATAGACCGACGAAGAGTAAGACTCCGCCAGCGATGAGTGTGCCAGTGCCGGTCTCCGCGCCCTCAGGGGTGGGGACAGGTGTGTTCGAGTATTCCACGCCTCCTGCGATCAGCAGCGCCAAACCTGGAAAAAAGAATAATTCAGAAAATTTGTCCTGTCTGTAAACTAAGTTCATATGTATGGTCAAAACTGATGACGATGACTTTGGCGACTTTAGTGCCAGGGTTTCTATGCCTGATAGATAATAAAATTATTCAAATCATAAAAATCAAGCGTTGCTATGTTGTGAATTTTGTTTGATTTTGTATACACATCGAGTTTCAATTCTCTTGCAGAAACGCTTCTCTGTTTTAGTTACGTTCAATGCACATGATTCATTATTCTCACTATTGATTTAAAACGTAAATGTTTTACCTAGAAATAGGTCCGACTTTGAATTACGCTGAGTTCAAAGGATTTGCACAACGAACAAAGTGACAACTAGCCATAATATTTCTCGAAAGTTTACTGTTCTGAGATGGTCAATTGCGATAATACTCTGGGTGCAGATGGCATGATAACCCTTTATGGTTATGGTGAGTTATTGCGTGTCGAAGTAGCATATCCACTTCACCATAAACAACGGGTGAGTATTTGCCCGCGGCTCTTACAAGAAACATCAATTTCGGGAAAAGTCTCGCTCGACATGTGTTACACAATGAATATTTAATTCTATTACGAGCTTACAAATGTTATAGGAGAAATAACATTAAATATTTTGTAGGAGCAGTCAGATGAAATGCATTTCGTCGACTATATAATAGTCGACGAAACGTCTTCCTACTAAATGACTGATAAAATATAATACGAAAACGTTTCTTGAGAAAAATAATGTAAAATTTGCATTTTAAGGTGTTTTGGACGTATCAATATATTTCATAACAACTTCTATAGAAGTAAGACCAAGATTATTTCCAATGCTTTTATGAATTTAATAACTAGTTATTTTGTGACTAAAATAATCAGGAAGTCACCAAGACTGGATTTCTATTTTAAACAGCTAGAATAACTACAAGTCCGGAATCCTTGGTAAATTAAAATTAAAGTTTACGTAGGTTATATTTTTGAATTCGTTGCATTTTGTGGCACGATGTCTCCACACCAATATTGCATGAGCATTATGGTGGAGAGCGTGACATGCCAAACAAAATTACGTTCTTGGCATCAACTAAATGAAAAGTAGTTAATTTATGATCGAAGTAAAGCGTTACTTGACACAAATTGAATGAAATTCTGGCAAAGGATTAGATATCTGTCACACAACACACACCGCACGAACTGACGAAATACCAAGCAATGTGTGGTCAATAGAAATAATGCAATAGCGATATCGAATGCATTCGTGTATATTACAGTCAAATGACAAACTAGTAAGCCCTTCAAAAGGTAATCTATATTTTAAGGATATTAAGCATGCTCTAAAAACTTTAAGTAATTTATGTTAAAAGCGTTCATTGAAGCGTAACGAACCAATTCACCTTGAGAACAAACGGACCATTTGGTAGCTCGACTAACCCGGTGTGATTTTCATCATTTGGAATATGAACTAGACATTCCGGTTTTTTATCATATTCATACACGTGTGATATTTTAACAAAAGCGAATGATGACGACACAGCATTGGAGTTTCGTCGCAGTTTTTTTCCTTGGCTCAGTTTTTAGTTCACATCTTCCGAACAATTCCCTACTTACTTAGCAACACTTTTCAGTTACGTAGGTACCGTATTTCTAAGGCAGTGCGTTGACTTGCATTACGGCTTTTTCGTGAGCTTTTTTGCCTCAAGATGTGATTCAATATTGCTTTTTAGCCGATGACTCAGTCACGTAACAAAGTTCATTGTTTCCAAACAGAGAATTTTTTATTTATCTCATTGTATTCGGACAAGACAACAAAAAGTGCCGGAAACATATCGTTCCAGTTTGTAGTAGGGGCAGTAAATTGTCGTAATTATAACAACGTGAACTGTTTACAAGGACGGCTAATTGATGGGACATAAAACAAATTAAAATAATTAGATCGCGGGCCCAATTCAACAGTTTCCGGCCGATACTCGGACACACAGGATCGCAACGCTTATTAGTCCCTATTGTCCCTAAAGCTGAAGCAGCATCAGTTCTGGCATTCCGCACTCTAAAGCTGTCATAGCTTTTCAAATAGCAATTTTAAATAATCCCTGAAGTTATTGTTTTCTTTAGGTTTGTACCTCTTCAACCCATCATGATCGTCAAGTCAACAGCGTCTTCTCGGCAAGGATTTTATATGTTATTTTTTTTATGGGGCTTAAAGGAGTTACCTGCTTAAATTTAAAAATAAAGTCGCTTTATCCGTTGATGGCTTACCAAGCAGGAAAATTTTGAAATAATGTAGATTCTTGATTTCATGCTACGATGACTTATTAACAGTCGGGAACTGTTAAATGAAGTACAGACCAACAGTGTATGTATGCCTACTCTATAATTAACAGCATTCCCGCATCAAGAGGGGTACATAACATACCTACATACAATAGAACTAAATTAATTGAGTATGTTTTATAGGTACTTCTGCTGCCTCGAAATAGTGTCTTATACGTGTATTTAATTGTAGGTATGCATGTATAATATAATATAGCTGCTTGATATTCATGGTTTACTCCTTCGCTACTTCTACGTAAAACTACATATTTATTTAATAATCTAAAAGTAAACTGTGTTTAAATCACGCCTCGCCGCACTAGGTCTGATTTGGATGAAACTAGGAATACACAATACATTTGTGGTTTGGAAAACATGTAAAATTTGATACCTAGAACTAACTTAAAAGTTATAATGTTCGGTTGGCAGTTGGCTAATTTGTACTGTCGGTGGACTAAAGGAAGAGACCAACTACTGAAAATAAATAAAACTAGGCTCCAAATTATCGTTCTTGTCTTTATTCTGGTCGATGATGGTCAAAATGATACGATGGGTTTGTTGAATGAATGGCTAGTGTGGTGCCTGACTGTTTGAGTATGCTTAACATAACTACTATGAACCTAGCTAGTGAACAAGTCTACCATTGTCATAGTATTTTTAATTTATTCTGCTACGCACTTATTCTTGGAATACTTAGGCGACTGTTCTGTATGGAATAGCGTAAATGATTCAGAACAGATGAGTAACCAGAGGCCCTACCACCAGTTTACTGTAGTATTTATACTATCCTCGGAGTCAAGTATCACAAAATGTACGAGAAGCGCAGCACCACCCGCGGTAACTTGCAGGAACTAATAATTTCATAAGTTTGAAATACTTGACGCGTCAACGAGGATAGTTAACTTTACAACCCGAAAAGTGATGGTAGAGCTACACCACAGATGAGTAACCAAGTACCAGTACCAAGGGTGATAGAGATAAACTACTTAGTACTTACCTACCCTAACATCGTCAATATTTAATACTGTTAATATTATGTACACACCTCAGATAAACTACATAATATTACACAATGTAATGTGTACAAAGTACAAACATACCTAGAACTTCTGACTAAACAAGCTTCCGAAATGAATCTCATATTTGGAATGTCCATCATAATTGACCACCAATAGATTGAGTCATAATCATAAACGTAGAATACAATGTGTTACGCAACTCAGCGTAAATTGATTTAATTAGGCAGAATCAGTGCACTTCCTGTTATTAAAATAACCGTCAGAGTACAGTGGCCCTCAATGACGTCAAACAATTCGAAAGCGTGTGTTTGAAAACCGTACGACTTGAGAATAGTATTCATAAAACATTTATATACCACAGCATCACCGACATTGTATTCAAATATAGGAGTTCAAAAGCTAAGGTGAAAATTCATATAATAAGCAAGGCTATTCTGTTTTGTTTTCAAGTAATAAAAGACCTTGTAATTTGAAATTTTCAAGTATAAAGGCTACAACTGCCGCTCCAAAAATAGCATTTACTCAGAACAGTAACACGCAGAGTGACTCAAACTCATCAATAATGCATCCGAAATGCGGACAATTATGACATCATTGACTCTGACATTCTAATGGCTCCTATCGTTAGAAAACTTATTATTGTGCTATGAATTGTAAGTCACGAAACAAGTGAGATAGTAAGATAAATGTTTTATTCTACACAACAAGACATTACAATAAAATACGGACACACAGAAGAACATTCAAAGTGAAAAACAATGGGTCTTATCGCTTTGAGCGATTTCTTCCAGACAATGAAAACAATACTTAGATTTATTAAATGTTCTGTATTGTCAGCAAGCCAATTCCACTAATATACAACGTCTACCAATCAGCAACGTTTCTCGTCTAAAATTGTGAAACAGTTTTTCATATAAATAATGGATTCTAAAACTTACACTAACAACCGAACCGTAGTAAAACGTCTCCACCAGAGTCATCATAGTAGAATGCGAAACAGACAGTGGTGTTAGTGGTTGATACTAGAATCGGCACTAACCAGTTAGCGGGGTGGAAATTAGCTGCATCAACACTGCATCACTGCAGATGAAGGTTATACGGTTAAACCTTCTAAGTCACGTTCGTCATCTTGAAGTCTTTTGAGTTAACTTTATTCAAAAATCGCCTTTTCACACAACGTCTTTGTTATTGATAGAACATAGTAGATTCAACCTTTCATTAGACTAGTATTTACTTGGCACGTTTAGCACACAACCGAAGACACGTGCACGTGTTTTATGTAAATAATGTTTTCTTATGTAGATGCCTATGCTTATGTTAAGATTGAATAGGATAGGACTTAACATAGTTATAAATTGAACAATACAATAATACATAACATTCAAGCGTCAGCTTTTTGAAAAGAAAAAGGTTCTGCTTTATAAAGGTACAAATGCAATTTCCAATAGAACGTTTCAAACTCCTATAAAACTCCTCAATTCTTGAAATCAAAACCAATTGCCTCACAATATTTACGCAACTTATGCCAGGGCCTTATTGGATTAGGATTTAAGTACCGGTATAGGTGGGCGGACTTCCTTCCTACGTGACTTGAATGTAGGCGAGGTGATTGGACACTCGCTTGCGGTTGAAATAAACACGATCCAGACGGAATCAATACTGACGTGGACGCAGGTGTTGGAAACGTGCAGGTGATGCGAAAGATTAACCCTTAAAAGTTTTTATGATAAGCAAATCACAGGTTATTGAACCTAAATGAGATAAATTTTAGGGTTTTACCAGAAAACACACTTGTAAACTTGCTAAACAAAGGAACGTGTATAGTGTGTAGGTGTGTAAATTAGAGCATTCTACGTAACAACGAATGAATCGATCAATTGACACAGATTGACCAAGGCTACGATATTTTATCATTCTGGTCGGTTCTATCTATGTAGAGTTAAATACCTAGCTAAGCACATTATAACTACTATTATAAGATGAAGACTGAGAAGCAATTTTCGTAAGCAATTATTGTTACAACAGCAAAACTGAGTGAGTCATAATATCCTCTTGAAACTTAGTTATTTATTTCTAAAACGAAAAAGGCAAATAAAACAATATGTATCAGCAATCAGTTTCAATAATGGTCAAAAAAACATTTTTAATTTAGAATTTTATAAAATCAAATATATATTTACTTATCTACCTTGTATAAATCACAGTAACGTAATGAGGTCGTTAGTACCTTAGTACATTCCATCAAGACGAACAAAACGGAAAATTACATGGAGCTCGCTAGACGTGAGGAGGTCGGGAAGTTTGGTAAATAGTCTGACCTATTTCATATTGCGCAAACATGGCACATTTCTTTAAGAGGAAAAGCGTCTCAGCTATTCTCATTTATCTTTAGACTGAACTTCAAGCTCACAACCTAGCTTTATCTGTGATCCATCCTTTTAAATTGATAGTCACGCATAGAATGTTATTTTTTGCAAGATGTGAGCTAGTGCCAAATGTATATTCAGATTATTTCGGATGTACCTTTGACTACTCTCTTAGACATATTCAAAGCAAGTATCTTTAAAAGGAGGGACTTTCTGAGAGAAATGTTTACCGCGCCTTGAAGACAGTAATTTTATACTTATTTTAAAAACTCAGTGGGAGTCATTCGAACAAACTCCTGCTTCGATTGTTCGTCACAATAACGCAACAACATTAATGAGATAAAAAGGGTAAATAAACTATGTACCTAGTAGCTTTAGTATCTAAAATCTAGCTATGCTATTCTATGCAAGTATCTTTCGGTTGAGCGACCGGCAGTGCCTGGAGGATTGCGAAAATGGGGCGCTGCAGCGGATGCAGGTTATGCCAATGCATTAGCGATTCATTAGACCGGCTTTCACTCACGATGGAACTGGAACAATAAACACCCACGAGTCTATTCTACCTACAGAACTGCCTAATGGTAAGTTTCAATAATACTTCGTGGGCACAGGCAAGTTGGATCATTCTAAGCTTTTGATTTCTCTAGAATTGAAATAATTTATGAAATATTTATAACATGAAATAAACAAGAAATCAAAATCATTTATACTATATTTTTTATTAGTAATGCAAGTCTTCTAGGATCACATCGATTCTTTTTAAATCTTTATCAATTTTTACTGGAATATTTTTTCGGTGTGGTTATGTTATGGTGTAGATGATTAGTGTTTCTTGTGCCCAAATAAACCGAAATGTCGACTTTGGCTATGACTAATGTCGAACTGCAAAGGACTTTTTTAGTTTGTGTTTTACAATTACAATATGTGGAACAGACTTCTCTCTTCGGTGTGCTTAAAACATCGAGGATTTTTCTCAATACATAATTATAAAGTAGATGTTTTAGACCAAAGGATGTTGTATTATGTCAATGTGATGGCTGTATTGAATTCCATAAAGCAGTGATTTCATAACAAATGGTAAAAGTAAAAGGGAAACCTTATTTTTCTTATTTGGAGTCTCAAAAACTCAAGGGCCCGAGCTATTAGTTTGAGAAATCGACTTTCTCCAGATTGGTTATGTAGGTACGTATTCGTTTTATGTCGCCTTTAAGTTGGTTTTTACGACAATGTCGATACAATAGTCGTTTGAAAGAGTCAAATTATAGTAAAATATATTTTATAAATTCGTGAAATTGCACGACTTTTCTCATAGCCCGAAATAAACACGCAGGTTCAATTCAAGCTAATCTCGGCATAATAATAAACTCGTTTATTGGAAGCCAACAACAATAACAGTGAACACACAAGCTTCCCTATACTCAATGCCAAGAAATCGAAAAAACATGTCGTTTAGTAACTCTTCTTTCTTCGTTGAATTTCAGCGGTTGGTTCTGTAAGTGTTGAAAGAGTACCTTTCAAAACAGGTTTTGAATCTGGTTATTAGTTGAGACAAAAAGCTGTACGTAATTTGTATGCGAGGTGGTGGAAATCGAAGGATGGAAGTGTAAATGAATAAGCGATTAAGGAAACGTCTCGCTGTTCGGAGCTCGGTAGAGTTTGTCGACCTTCGCTCGTAATGCCTGTTCCTGCAATTCAATACAAGCTTTAGCATTTACTAGAGATGACCAAGAATTTAAGATTTAAAAAACGTTATAAAAAGTACGATGTTTATTTCGAACATAAAACTGTTTTATGGATTTTCAGGTAAAAGAAAACAAGCACATAAAAATCTTTGTTGATGACTTTGATGTGTCTCGGACTACTAAGGTAAAAGCACCAATCTCCGACAGTGGACCAAAGGATGACACTTTCGAAGAAAAAGCTTTCTATTAGGAAAAATAAACATTTATTTCCTATTATTATTATATTAAAAGACACATTAGTCTATTAATAATGCGTTGACAAAAACTTAGACACACTTTCAGAAGAAAATTTAAAAATGGCTTAAATAAACAAAAATCAATGTGTGCAGATTGTGATGAGCGCGAAAATTCTTAATGATTTTCTTAAGGGCATTGTTTTTTTACGATTATGATTTTGTTTTATAAATTACTGATTATTGTTACTGTTGGTGTTTATCTGATACATGTATGATATTATCGACGTCTTATGGTCATTTCCTTATTATTTTGGCTAGTTTTTATATCAATTTCAAGGGGTGTCTATCATTGGTCCCAAAAACTGAGGAAAACCCAAAAGATGACACATGTGTTTTCTATTCGGGTTTTCTCAAATATATTTTTTCAGCTTAAGTTTTTTAGCTCAATCCGTAATAATCTGTATGGATGGATCCATCCATATCCATCCGTCCATACTAATATTATAAAGGGGAAAGTGTGTCTGTTTGTCTTTCTGTCTGTTTGTCCGTCTATCACGGCAAAACGGGGCGAATAATTGACGTGATTTTTCGTGTGGTGATAGTTGAAGGAATGACGACTTGCTTGACGAGTGACATGGGGGCTTTTTATCCCGATATTCCCGCGGGAACGGGACTTACGCGGGTGAAACCGCGAGGCGCAGCTAGTCAATCAAGAAAAAAGCCTCGGACGAATTGACGGACAGACGGTCGAATGGACGGACGGACGTACAAACCAAAACTATAAGGGTTCGTTGTGTATTTAATTTATTTCATACATTTCAAACATTTCATACATTTCATACATCTCAAACATCTCATACATCTCAAACATTTCATACATTTCAAACTTTTCATACATTTCATTAATTTCATACATCTCATACATTTCAAACATTTCATACATTTCATACATTTCATACATTTCATACATTTCATACATCTCATACATTTCATACATTTCAAACATCTCATACATTTCATACATTTCATACATCTCATACATCTCATACAACATCTCAAACATCTCATACATCTCATACATCTCAAACATTTCATACATTTCATACATCTCATACATCTCATACATCTCATACATCTCATACATCTCAAACATTTCATACATTTCAAACTTTTCATACATTTCATTCATTTCATACATCTCATACATCTCATACATTTCAAACATTTCATTTCATACATTTCATACATCTCATACATTTCAAACATCTCATACATCTCATATATTTCATACATCTCATACATCTCATACATCTCATACATCTCAAACATTTCATACATTTTAAACATTTCATACATCTCATACATCTCATACATTTCATACATTTCATACATTTCATACATTTCATACATTTCATACATTTCATACATCTCATACATCTCAAACATCTCATACATCTCAAACATTTCATATCTCATACATTTTATACATCGAGAAAAAAACGCTTTATTGTATGTATCACATATTTTAGAGTGTCTACTATTGGTTCCAACCTGTGTCTACCTTTGGGTAATGTGGATTTTTGTGCTGTCATCCATTGGTGCCTCTGACAAGGTTGACAAAAAACATTTTTAAATAATTTATATGATAGTTAATAAAGTTTTAACATTAAAAAGTTAAAATGTAATAGTTACTCTAACAGCAGAAATAGTTGTAATTGTTTAATTTTGAAAAATACATTATTTTTTTAAAGAATAAAGTAATATTTGTCCTTCAAGTGTCGGCCATTGGTGCTTTTACCTTAATTAGGATTCTAAAATATTGTAAGTACATGAATGTATATGAAAATCTCACAGGTAGCTTTCATATTATCTTATCATCATCATCATCATCATCATCCACAGCCCGACTTCACCCACTGCTGGGTATAGGCCTCCCTCAGTTTGTGCCATCCACCACGGTCCTGTGCTAATCCGATCCATCTTTTGCCCGCGACTTTGCATATATCGTCTGCCCATCTGGCTGGCGGACGACCAACATTTCTAAATCCCTCTCTTGGCCACCATTCGGTTACTGCCTTACTCCACCTGCCATCACCTCGCCGAGCCATATGTCCTGCCCAGCTCCATTTGAGTTCCAATATTTTATAATTTATTATCTTATAGGCATTATTAATGGTTATTTCGTCAAATTCTTTTCTATTTTAATTGACTTGAGAATTTATTTAGTAACGGCATTTTTGTCAATAAACATAAATAATGGCCGCTTGGTTACTCTACAGACTATTATAGTTGCAAATTCTTAATGAGCCAGATGTATGCTCATAGATAGGTTCACTGAACGCAGAAAGCTCTAGTGTAAACTGTCTGGTATAGTAATATGCCGTGTCTGCGCTCAGCGGTGTCTGTGGCGCGCCGCCGTGATCTGATCACAGCCACTGTGAGTCATCGAGTCGCTAGGGTTGCCAACCGTGCCGATATATCGAGACAGTCAGGGCCAGTTCAGCTTAATGTTGGTAAACATTCCAAATTCAGTTTCTACAAACATCCGAGATTAACACCAGATTATTGGCACGATGTATTGTTTTGTTGTGAGAGTAAGGGCTAGGGGTCCAGATTTGAAAGTTGTCGTGATGATTGTGTTGAATGGAAATTCATGCTACATGGCAAAAGGTATGATTTTTGTTGATGTAGGTTCACTGAACGTTATGAGATAAAAAGACAAGAGGACTTAAAAAAATAACTGCCCCCTTAATTTTATGAGCAGTTTTAAAAACTTTAAAATAATTAACTTTAAAACTTATAAGTAAATTGATTAACTACCTAAGAACTTAATAATATTAAAAAAAATGCATATCATAAAAATATTCTGATAAAAGGCATTTAAAACCTTTGAATCCTGATGATATCGGTGACTTATGGAATCCCTAGTTACGAGTGGCTAGCGCCGGTCTATCTGATAAGATACCGTTATGACAATTGATATTTGTATTGTGAATTAAATATCAGACACGCACGACAGTTTTGCTACTGTATGCTCCCGGAATAGATAGACCTCTATTGCAAGTCTGATGGAAGGTTTGTAGAGGTCTTATTATGATAGACAGCTTCTTGTCCACACACCACCATAGAAGGGACTATAGTAGCGCCTCTACGCATAAAAAGTCTATAAACCTTTGTGACAGAGCAAACAACACAGGATGTAGTAGTGCTTAGATAGTTACTACAGTAAGTACCTACAATATTGATTTCTTGTGTTTATTTAAGGATGCAGATGTGTCATGCCTACTCAGTGTGTGTATGAGCTGAATGTTAATTGATATTATAATAAGATGGTTCCTAGTATTTATTTAGGGAGATTTTAGGGAAGGTCATTCACAGGGTTGAGTTTAATGATATATAATATAAATAAATATCCTTGGACATTTCACACAGCGTCATATAGTCAAGCTAAGTAATTTAAAGCTTGTGCTTTGGTAATCAGATGACTGATATTTTACATGTGTTTTTTTGCAATACACATACAAATACACATTACTTTATACTTACATAGAAAACACCTAGGAACAAAATAAATAATAATTTGCAATCCACTCAAATGTTTCTACCGCAGCGGGGATAAAACCCAGAAAGAACCTCTGCGTCTCAGATGGGCTTTCACCGACTACACTAAAGAGGTTGTTAACTTTTTATTATTATGTGATTTATCGAGGAAGATGATTGCTCTGAGGATTTATCAGTATAAATAAGTACTTAACTGAGTGAATTTATGTAAGCATGTCTACACTCAATGTGCTGGTAACAACCCAATTATTATTTTTAGCAAACACTTTTAAATTGAAGCTGTAAAAACTCAAGTAATTGAACGTGATACTTCAATTCAATCTTAAATTAAAGTCTTAGGCAATTTATCATATCAAAAAAGTATAATAAGTAAGTAGGTAGGTATAGATTGAACAAAAACCTAACAACCTTAGGTACTTATCCATAGTTCTCTGTTCAATGGATATTTGTATAATTTTTTTTATATGATAATATGTCTACTTTAGAGAGGTAAGTAAGAAAACAACTTACCTGAGATTTTAAAAACGTAATTATAGTGGTAGGTAATTGCTATTTAATGTAATTACTGAAGATGATAGGAATAGCTTAAGTAGCTAAATAAGAAGCTTAAAATAACTAATAAATGAAAACATTAATATCCTTATGCATATTTGACTAGTAAACCTATATTTAGCTAAAATGCATATTACATCTGTTGCGATCTCTTTTCTTTGACAAGAAAGAAACGTTCTTCAATCTTTTCACAAATCTTTTAGAATTAGATCCTTATTCTTAAGGATATTTTTCATTGGATCCAGAAAGGGTATTTACCCTTGGCACTTTTTTTAAAACTGATATGACAACTGATATTTGTGTTTGAATACTGATGTTTGATATAAATTATAACTGATATTGTGTTGTTGTGTGTAGCAGTGTGGAGGTAATATAAAGTTGATTATACTTTTTCTACAAACCCGAGATGATAATCAAGCCTAACTATGAAATCTCGGAATTAAAACATTATTTTTACCTCAGAGTATATGAGGTATTAACAACTCAGACAGAATTACTTAATTATACCTACATGTACTTTAGGTAAATACCTACTCACTGACTATCAGTAACTACAGATTAGTTGGTTAAGTTACGGATATCAGATCATTTTTTAGATGAGAGACTGAAAAATTCACTATACTCAGTCATCTGTTTAGACATAAAGGTGGATGTCTATTACAGAACAGAAATTCAAGTTTAATAATTTTTTACAGACTGGAAATATAGAATCACAAATGTATGTTTGTTTGTTGTGCAGCAAAAGTAGTTTCTCAGTTGCTACTTATCGGTACTTTACTATTGGTAAAGTATCAGAATTAATAGGTTTTCTTATAGTTTAGTAGAACTTCTACTTACCAACTATGGATAACGTGCTGCCCAGTAGACATAATCCAATTCGCACGCATACCGCTCGATTCAGGCTACTCGTCACTCGCCGTGAGAAGTAGCTGATGGGGCAATTCCATCGCTGGTCATTTGGCTGCTGTTCGTAGGTCACTGTCGTGGGCTGGTACACAGCGCTTGTGGGCATTCTGATCGATTTTCGAGTAACGCGTAGCAAAAAGAAAACACTTCACGATCACTGTAACTCCACCATTCAAGCACAGTTCACAAACTGCTGGAACAATGAAAATCCAGACAAAACAAAGCAGAGTACACGAAGCTTTGGTTATAAATAAATAGTGAATGCGAGCCGAGCGACCGACACCAAAACGAATAAACTAAAAAATGCGATGCGTGCGAATGCGACCACAACGCAGTGTTGCCAACTCGGATTTTGAAAAAGGCGTAGACCACATTAGAAATTTACGTAGAATTAGTAAAATTTGCGTATGTAAAGTTCGTAGATCTACGAACTTTTTTTCAGAGTGAAATGAAGAGGGTAGGGTAGGTAAAACTGAACAAAATGAGTGTTTTGTTATACAATTTATTCATTTTCAGGCAAATTAAATTTATACATAAATATATTAAAAATTTTAATATGTTCTTGTGAAGGTTCGCGGTTATTTTTTATGGCACTTTTCGTGAAAAGTAAGCCTATAATGCAGCTTTCTTTTTTTAGTGGGAGTAACAATCCGCTCTTCATCACTGTCACTGTTTATTTCCATAATTGTGTTCAATGGAATTGAGCAGAAAGCTGAACAATATAGAAATTTTATAGCAAACATACAAAACAACTCCTTCGAATCGAAATTTTTTTAGGCACAACACAAACAAACTATCATTTCTATTCTACCACAGATCATACGAGCTGGCTCTCGATACGAGACGTTTCGTTTTACACAGTCACAGGTCTATGGAATGGAATGAGAACTTTGTTTATAAAATGACTGAATGACTGACGCCGCGGCGCCGCGCCGCAACGCAAGTGTTGGCGAAGCGAGTTTGCGCTAGGTAGTATAAAACGGAACGTCCACTAACTTTTTTTTTGCGAATGAAAGGGAAATTATGCCCATTCAGCATAATGAATGTTATTTTACAAAATTGTACAATTTTATAGAAAATACGTAGATTCTGGGACTGAAGTTCGTAGGTTTGCAGGAAAGGCCTAAAGTACGTAGATCTACGTAAAAAGACGTAGAGTTGGCAACGCTGCCACAACGAGCGGAGTCGTCGCTCGTCGCTAATGAATGAATGTGATTGACTGTGTGAGTGAGTGACGAACATGAACACTAATGAAAGAACAGAACGAAATGAAAATGAACGAAAGACCATCACGGTGCTACCAACTTACTTTCTCTGTTTTTGCCTTATTTTTAAGCTATTGCATAGCTTCTATCGCGGGCCTTGGCGTGGAGACCTAATCCAGAAATTCCGTAACGAAATCACCTAACGCTGTCACTTTAGTTCAGCAAGGTGGCATGCTTTACCACGGCAGTCCCCGAGTGCCACACGTACACATAATATTTTATTTTGTTATAAAAGGTAGGCGCTATAACGATAAACTACTCATTTCATAATTTGTGGCTAAGAAGAGAAGATGAAAAACTTGCTAAAATAGACCAAAGTATTAGATAGGTGGCATCCCTAAACTCAAAATCGTGTCAAACAAGTGTCAAACTGACAACTATCATCAGCAAAGTAATTTATTGACTTTGGCATGACAGACTGTTTTCCTACTGTCATGTCGTCGGTCTCTGTCGGTTGAATCCACAGAGCACTATTACTCTCTGGTTCTAAAGTTCTAATCTCTCTAAATAAAGAGTACATTATTACGTTCCGTTCCCGGTTATCCAGGGTATCACCTATCAACTTAGCAAATTTCAACCTAATCGGTCCAGCCGTTTTTGCGTGAAAGAATAACAAAACATACATACATTCTCACAAACTTTTACATTTATAATATTATAGTAGGATAGGATAGGATACAGCGGAACAAAGAACCTTCTCCTGTTTTCTAAACTACCTATTTTAAATTTAACTTCCGATAGATGCCTAAATACTTGAAACTTGCTTTATGAGAGGAGGAAAACACTAACAATAAAAAAAAACTAATGTGCAAAAATAATATAATGTTTAACATAAATTCATTATTACTTACAGATATTACAATACATACTTTATTATAAATTATTAACTAAATGTAAAATTAGACTATGTATGTAGCTTACTTATTTATAGTCTAAAAGGCACTTTTCCTTACAATAAATAATATCATTTTGAATATTAGGTAAGTATGCAATCTGATTGGATTCACCTTGCTATTGTATGGTAAATATAAAACAAAATGTAAGTAACTTCCCAACAAATATTGAAAACAACAACCATAGCTTACTATTACATATTTAATAATAATAATTATAATGAATAAATGGTAAAAACTGTTTCTGATAATTGCAGGCCCCTTGTTACAAATTAAGGCACCAACAACGTAAGTAAATAGGCCTCTTGTTATTTTAATTATTCCAACTCAACAATGTCCCAGGCACTACAGTATTCCGTAATCCGTTAAGTGTAAGCAAAGATTGCCTCCTGAAGCTGTATAAATCATCTACTATAGATGCAGGCAGAGGCCTGAGTATTTTAACCAAGCTACTGGGAAACATTAAATGGCTTTAGAATTTTATTACAGAATTAATTTGTACTGAAAATAAACATACATTCTATAAATAACACTCTTAGAATGCTATTTTGTACGACAAAATAGTGCCTATTTATTATGCTACTTACAAGTTACGCTTGAAATTATAAATTGTATGTTAAAAAGGATATGGAAGACCCAATATCGACTTTGTAATGGATAGGTCTCTAAACATAATGCAAGCATAAAATAGTATTGCAGTTTGAATTAGCAAATTAAAATATAAACATTGAAATCAGCATTTCCCACACATGAGTTATAGTGTTGTCTTAAACAAACACATAAGTATAACATTTAACTACAAAAAAATTGTAGAAGTTGTAAGAAATTGTAAAACGTAGCAATAAGATGAGCAAATATTAAGCATGTCTATCAACATATAAATTATGTGTGGGATCACACAGATTAGGTTAAAATGCCTAAAATAAATGTGCAAAGTGAAAACAAACGCCTTCCTTGTGTATATCATGAAATACAATAATGGTATTACTGATTACCTGATGAATATGTAAATATTGTGTCATTTGAAAACTACAATTAGCGTGAAATAAGGGAAGCCAACAATTCATTTCATTTCGGTCACAGTTCAGTCTCATTTGTAGCAGCCAATATTCCACACAACACTTGATACACATACTTATTATAAATGATGTAAGACTTCTTGAAAACTACTGAAATCTATTCATAATGCTTTCAACATGTTATATACAATGTTTAGTTGACACATTAACAATTGTAAAAATGTAAATAATTGATTCTATGCAACATTTTACTTTTTATTTGTGTGTGATGATTATTTAAATTTTTTATAATATAGATTTTATACTGTCAGCTGTGTAAATATAATTTTAGAAGTTCGATACATCTAGCCCTGATTATAAAGAGAGACAAAGCAGGAGATTACAGCATAAGCGAATATTTACAAGCAGTCGATTACACAGGTCAACAAGACCTGAGGCTATACCTAAACAAAAAACGAAAACGAAATTTCTTGTCAATTTCCGGATTCCTATATTGGTTGATGCTCAATTCGTGACTGTTCATCGACTTAAGCTAAACCCGAAATTTAGTTTTTGTTTATTCCAAGTAAGAGCTCTTGACATTTTTAGCGCGTATGAACACATTAATCACATATTACGCGCACGTCCTCATATGCCCGTATACCATTCCCAAAAAAACAGATGTATTCATTTTATTGGCTTTAGTCGTCTTTTGCTAATAATTTAATGTAAAATAGTTTATCATTTAAATACCAATAAAGCGTCGTTATAAGAGGTTTGTTTGTGTTTTGATAAATACTTTCTTGTTTTGATAATTGTACCACCAAATTATTGGAAATGGCTAATGCACAATAAAAATCATCGTACGCGTATCAGAAACGCATAACGTCATTATCACTCGACCGCAAAGCCCGCAGTTTCAAGCACGGCTTGCTTCAGTTTGTCGTGGAATTTTTCTTTATTCGGATAAGGGGGTAGGTCGAGTCGGTTGAAGCAGGTGTGCGCTTTGGGAAGTGAATCTGGGGACGCGTCCGGCACTAAATGTAACGTGAACAGCCTGGGAGCTGCGGCGCCCGTTGAACCCTGCAAACGAAATTGGTTTGAAGTTAATAATGAAAGTATTTGTTTGTCTGCACATAACATATCATATTACAGAGATTATAGAGTTATAAAGTTAACTATATCAGTGACACACACATACATGAAGGTCTAAACAAGTTATAAATTGATTTTTTTAAAACATTATGGAACTAAAAAGTATCGTATTTATAGAGACCCTATTCCACTTTAGCAAACATGTCAAAATTATGCATCTCATGATATAACAAGTGCAACATAAAACATACCTGTAAAGCTCTAAAGCCAGCAAGCGGGACCCTCCTCGAGCCGGTAACGAACTGCAGCAAACGCGCCCTCATCTCCGCATCAAACTCCTCAACAATCTCCCAGAACCAACCGACGATCGGGGCGTCAGGTGTCACATGTTTCAACCTCGTATGGCGACGCCAATCAGCCGGGTCTAAATCAGCTCGTCCGGCGAGCAAAGGCTGTAGATCGCGAGCTGATAGGGGCCTCAGTAACTGCGCTGGGATGATATCGGCTAAGCCGCGTTGTAATGCGAGCCATTGTCTTTCCGCGCCGCGTGTGAATCGGTGTGCGACGTATAGACGCACGTAGTCGCGTTTGTTAGCGTCGGTGACGGTTTCGTTGGCCCCGCCCGGTCGGAGCTCCATACTTCTGACGGCGCCGAATGAGGAACATTCGACGGAGAACGTTGTATCTATTACGCCGGCGATGCTGTTTTCACTGTAAACGGACAAAAATAGAATTAGCTCACATGCCAAATTGGAAACTTCTATTCTGGTTTACTATTTCAGATAACCACATTTTAGGCAGATAAGAACATTTCCCTTCATTCTCTGACTTTGCATTCTCGTTTATCAAGCATTATTAACTTAGGGGTGTTTGTAAATAAAATTGTAAGTAAATAATAAGGTAACTTACAGCATCCAAGACAGAGATCGATGGAGTTCGGGATCAACATCCTTTATATCGCGCAACGTGATCGCTCGCCCCAACAGCTGCTTGTAGAAAGGGGCAGTGAACGCCGCGTCTAGTTGATGCCCGTGGAATAGCGCCACTCCGAGGATCCGACCGGCGAAGTGGAAGTACGAGAGATGCTCTGGATTTACCTACGGATAATGGTGAGTTATGGACTTTTCGTGCCGAAAAGTTTATATGCGCTTTAACAGAGCTTTAAACGGTAAAGGAAAACATCGCCGCTAGTTAGCCCCACACGTTGACCATTGTCTTTCCTATGGACATGGCCGGTTATGCTGAGAGGATGGTTTAGGTGTTGGGCAAGCCTATTCCATCTCAACAATGTCCCAGGCACTACAATGTCCCATTAAGTGTAGGCAAAGATTGCCTTCTGACGCTGTGTCTATCTAGTAAAGACGTAAAGGCCTGATTCTTTTAACTTATAACAAAAACTTACCCCTGAATCACAATTAATCTGCAGCGCGTATCTATCGTCCCCGGCATTGGCGTACTGAAACAATCCGTAATGTGGATTGAACAGTTCCCTGCCCAACAGATGCAGCCATTCTCTCGCCACTCCGCCGTAGTCCAAGCCTTCTTCGCCGCGGAATTTCACGAGCAGACGCTTACGTAGTTCCTTGCCTCGGAGCTTCATCACGAGCCGGTACGATTCTTCTAGCACTTCGTTGCGTGATATCTAGATGAAGATTATCAGGTTTAAGACACATGGTGGTTCAAGAGCGTTTATTTATTCATGTTTAGAAAGATGCCCTATTAATGAAACGGGGTGCAAATTTGACGCTTTGTCGTCTAAAAACTTTTATAAAACATAGGTATTTGATAGGCATTGGTTCGCGACGGTACAACGAGTGGCGTTGACAAGTAAATTTAATTCTTATGGCAACCGCCTTACCACTTAAATATAAAAGGACGACGGAACTCGCCCGTGGAGGCAGTCCCTAAGTGTTAATCTTTTCAGTTCAATGTCAGTACCTCTATTCGACAATGTCCAGTCTGTGGCTGCAACGCCTGCAGCTCAGCCCGGAGCACCCTCGCTTTAGCGGCGAGGTCTCGCTTGTACTTGGGCAGCGCGTCCGCGTCGCTCGGCTCGGGCGCCGCGGGGGGCGACGCGGGCGCGCAGCTCGGTACTGGCGCCGTTTCCGGAGGGCTCTGGAATGGAGAGAAATTTGCAATAGGCTACTTGACTCATATCAAATTTGACCCAATAAATTAGTATTTCCTGAAGTACTTTCCTTGCAAAACCAAAATATAATAATTTCAGTTAATCAAAGTCCATGATGCTTGCATAATTTCAATTTAAAAAACGGTTTCTTTTTTTTTTTAATTGGAACGCTGAAAACGCTACGGCCATTTTGGTGACGTCATTAGTATCGGAATTATACAAATGTCACATAAACCAATTTACAGTAATGCCAACTTTTCAAAATGTGCATGTTCCCTAGACGTAAATCACGAAAATTATTGTTTTGAATACGAATGACGTCACAGCACAGATAAATCCATAGACCAATATGGCGGTAGCGTTTTCACCTGTTTTTGAAAAGTAGAACTTTTAAAATAAAATTTTGCGGTTTCTTAGGTCCAAAAAAATATGGTAGTATTTTTTTTGGTCTAAAAGAACAATTATTTATCATATAAGAGCTACATAAAAATAGAGTCAACTAGCCTATTAAATAGTAAACGTCAATAATATCAGTAAAGTGTCTGTTTTGCTACTATATGCGCGAACAGACGACCTTTACTTTCACGTTCATTTACAACTTACAAATCTGGTTACGAGCGCAAGCAAGAGAACTGCGTAGCCCCGTTAGTATGGTCCACGAAGTATAGTCCGTCCAGACGTCTTTCGTTCTATCTTCACTCGTCTGGCTTGGAGATGATGTATGCCGCATGCATCAAAGACCTTACTAATGAATCTATGTAACTTACGAATCTAGTAGCGAGTGCTAGCCGGGGGTCAGTGAACTGCGTGGTCCTATTGGTGTGGTCCACGAAGTATGGTCGTCCGGAGGGCGCATGCCTCATCTCCCAGCCGGGCGGCAGGGGGCCGGCGGCGGCGGCGCAGTGCCGCAGGTGCTGAGGCACTCGCGGGTCGTGCCAGGTCGACGCACCCGTCGCTGTGTTGTAGAAGTATACTTGGCCTTGCGCTGTCGTTCGCATTTCTAGAAGACGGAAGTGGAATGTCCAAGGATATTTATTTATTTATTAGAATGAGGATATCTATGGTCCGAGTGTATGAGGATGAAGCGTGATTTTATAGTGTGTACAAATAAGTCCTTAAGGTATTGTGGTCTACAATACAGAGTTTTTGATTCTAATCATTTCAAACGGGATAGGTATTTACCATGATTTGTAGATTTAAAAAAGTTTTTCTTTCATCTACTTATCTTTATGATCGAATTTAATGTTGCTATATTCGTGCCTTTATGCAGCACAAAATCTCCGTCAGAGTTGGCCAGGCCTTATACGAACGAAAATATGTATTCCAGAAATATAAGGATTCAAAAGGCCCAAAGTAGAGTCTGGCGGTGATTATGGTAAGCTAGTTCTCAAAATGTACCGTATCCAGGCGGTAAGTCGGTAGCGGCGATAGGTGGCGTGTGTACAGCGGGCGAGACGGGCGTGACCGGGGTAGTCGGAGTCACGGGCGGGGCCACGGGCTGGCGGGGACGCACAGCGGTCTGCGGCTGCGGCTCGGGCCTGGAAATATGGAAATATAATACACATTATTATGCCCCTATTACATTTTTTTTTTTGACAGATGTCAAATTATGACATAGATAAGCACCACTTACTTTAGCGTTTCAGTATTCGGGCGATAGGTACAAACTAACCTGAGTGATATCGATGTGGCGTGAACTTCAGCATCAGACAGCAGCGACACAGGGGACCCAGGTGAAGATGGAGACATAGGAGTGGAAGGAGATATCGCCGGCGCGGGCGACGAGGGCGGCGTCGAGTGAGTGGGAGATACAGAGTTCTCTGCGCTCGGCCGGTCCCATTGCGTGCGGCGTGTCGCGTGGTTCACGAAGTATGGCCTGGAAGGTTATTCAATATATATATTTGTGAATAAGGTGAAGATCAGTGGGAAGAACTTTTCATTAAAAATGTTTTATTAGTTTAGTCTGCGTCATGAGGAAAATGCTGATGATAACTATCACTTATTTATGGTAAACTAGCTGCGCCCCGCGGTTTCACCCGCCTAAGTCCCGTTCCCGCGGGAATATCGGGATAAAAAGTAGCCTATGTCACTCTCCATCCCATCAACTATCACCACACAAAAAAACTCATCAATTCGTCGCCCCGTTTTGCCGTGAAAGACGGACAAACAGACAGACAGACAGGCAGACACACACACACACTTTCCCTTTTATAATATTAGTATGGATTACGAGAAAAAATAATTACCTGCCGCCAGAAGTGAACCTCTCCTCCCAATGCTGAGGCAGTGGTAACTGTGTATTACTCGTGGAGTTGACTGGGGGTTCCCTTGGCGCCCTCACTTCTCCCGCAGGCCCGACCACTGCCAACGGACTGCCTTCGCCGGCCGCAGACGCAGGCTCGCCTCTCGACCCATCCCGGGATAGTAAGGACACTATCACTTGACCTCTACCGCTTATGGACTCGCCTGTGCCGTCGTCGCGAAGCTCAAGGCATTGGTCTATAACAGAGATAATTTCGTGAATAAAATATAGCACAGTAGTTCATGCTGGATTACAATTTTTCATCTTGAAATTACAAGTACCTATCATGGTACAGTTTGATACACAAATATTAGCAGATAAAGCAGATTTGTGTCCAGCAAGAATAAGACCTGACAACCCTTTTGATTTGTTAAGGAGATCTCATTTGTTTTTATCCTGGTAGTTTCATTAGTACATCTGTGCAAAGCTGGGACATGCTGATAGTGATTAATAAAAATACTTCTATTAGTGAAAACAATATCTTAGAAGCATACGTCATCATCCTCCATTTCATCCTAATAAGATGTTTTGCATTCCCATGTCGGCAATCTCAGTGGAAGCTTGATAAAACAACAAACACTCACATCCTGTGTCTTTCAACTTGTGAACTGTTGATGGTTGAATGCGAACACAGCCAAGAAATCCGGAGCCCTGCCTTTTATGAACTTTTCGCTGGTTCCACACACTGCAAATAAATATAACGAAATTAAGCAAAAAGAATGTGATTTTATCACATATCAGCGTTGGCCACTTGCTCAATCGAACTATATTATGTTGATCAGAGTCTAAATCAGAAAGTGCCTTTTTGTTACGTTTAAAATAAACTTGTAAAGATCAAAACTGTATTCCCAGGGTATAGTTAGTAGACCATTTTCTTTTCAGATCTTTATGTATTTTAATTTTAAGGTGTGGGTTTTTAGTGTAGTCCTAGGGGGCAGCATGTTTAAATATAATAATTTGTGAAAATCATTAATATTAACGAAAAAATGCCACATAACAATACATACTAGTAAGAATACTGATACATTATGACCATTAATATGAGCAAATGCTCATATTGTTTTAATTTGTGGTTAAAAGCTATTTGTTAAGCAAGTATAGATAATTATATCAAAATGGACCATCCAATGATGCATTCATTGAATTACTCAGGATTTAACCACATAATATTGTCATTCAACCTTGGAATGGTCAAGGCACTTCGTCACTTTGTCAATCAACACTAACAGTGTTTTTAGAACATACAATAACTAATCAAGGGTGTGTTTATTAGACGACACTGGAATGTGTTTCAGTTAAACATTTGTACACTTCCTTCCCGAAATCCTTACTTTCTAAATATGTAGTTGCTTGACAATTTTGGTAGAAATAATTTTTCTAAATATTGTAGTATTTATATTTAATATTTTTAAAGTAAAGAAACTGGAGTAGGTATTGGTATTTATATTTCAAAGAAAAACTTCTACTCAATTCATACAATCTATGAAATCCTTTGTATTCTAAATACAAAAGACTGCTTAAGTACTAGAAGCATTGGATATATGCAAATTTTAGGTCATTGAATACTCATCGGTATAATGACTTTAGCTTTCATCATTTTATTGCTCAAATGTTGAAGAGTAGGTAGGTATATCATTATAGACTGCAACAGATGAAAATAGCTTTAAAACTTAGATGGGTTGTGTGCAAATAATGTGATTTTTACAGCCAACATCTGAGTTTGTAACATTATCTTAACATTGGTAAGTAGAATACTATGGTTAAGACCACAATACTATGATAAAGTAAATGATAGTCTTACCTTATTGTTATTCCATCACCTTTGGTCAGATACAAATCATAGTGTGTATTCCATTTAGGGTCAAGTGTGGCTTTGACAGCATTGGTTGAATAGACCTGCCCACTCCCATCCACTGAGATTTTAGCGAAAGGATCCGGCAAACCTGTTGAAGATACTCTCATCACATTTATGTCATTACACCACTGGAACAACAAGTGCTTGCCTTGCCAGTCTCACCTTGAGATCAAACTAATTACTATAATCACACCAAACAATTGAAATAAACTTACGAAAGAGATCCTTACGAACCAGGTTTCTCGCGCACAGAACTAAAACAAAACAATATTTTGGTAAAAGAAATGGAATGTGATGCGAAATTGAAACTTTGAAAGCAAAATTCACAACAATTTGAACCGTTTGAATCTAAGCTACTCACTGGTCAATCGTATTTTCTGAGCACCGTATTTTCGATTAGGTATAGGGGTGGTCATTTTATTCTATTTCTAAAGATACATCGGAATAAAACTGTGTAAAAGTTATTTTACACACGATTTTCACCTAAACTTTCAACCACCATTTTCAAATGAATGAATGAATGAAACCCCAGATTGAATTGAAAAACAACAAAACTGTGATTCAACATTTGATTTTCAACGACATTCTCGGTATAGGTACTAAACCTTTGTCTAAATTTTTTTTAGGATAGTATTTATATAAATAGCTCGATAACATTGTCATTGAGAGAGTGCATCACTGAGTGTAATTTACGGATAGTGCATCAAGAAAGCGTAGGAGTTGGAAATTTGGAATTGAAATGCATTGAATACCAATTCGTTCATGTTTGGTTGGTGTTTTAGTTTGTATTCAAGTGAAAGTGCTTAAAGGAAGACGTTTTTTTCCTGTCCCGCCCGTTCATAGAAGTAAGTTTTTCTCAACAGTAAAATTTTAAACTCGCAATATTTTGAGAAAATAGATTAATAGGTTTAATAATATTGAGTGTAAAAAATGGGTGCCCACACCTAGCTAATATTAGTGAGACAAATTAGAAAAAAAAAAGTTATTTCTATAGAAATGGTAGATGCCTACTTAACTAACTTGATAGATAGATAACATTATAGGGTATCTCTAGTGATTATAACAAAACAAAACAAAATATAAATTGACTTCATCATCATCATCATCGTCAGCCCTTCTCCTTCCACTGCTGGGCATAGGCCTCTCTTCGCGTAACATAAATTGACTTATTAGGTAATTATTATAGGTACCTACCTACTACGGACACGATAATGTATATAACTAGGTAGGTACCTACATTAATATAGGTGCCAAACAAAGACTAACTATAAGTCTTTGGTGCCAAAGGACCTTAGGCATTAGGCATCGCAACCAATCGGTTAATCTACTCACATTATTTACTTACTTTAAAAATAACATTAATTAATTTGATGTACCCATAGTTAATTTTTTAAAATTGAAACAAAAGTTACAATTTAAAAAATTAACATATATTTGCAATGTCCTTACAGGACTCATGTTATCACGTGGAAAATTAGTTTTAAGACCTTTGTACCATACATGAAAGCAATAAAAACTTTGAACTTTGAACTTTACTAATATTTACCTATCCCTACCTAGATGAATATTGTAAGAACTTTTTATTTAGAGAGCGGCTGTTCCTGATAGTGGTTTAAATACATAAATAAATAAATAGGTAGGTACCTAGGTATATTTGCCTAGTAAACTTTTGGTGTGTGCGTTATTAGGACTGACAAAATACCTACCATAATTATGTTTACTTGCATCCCGCCCAGGGAAAAAAGACGCAACTTTTAGGTAGTTAGGTATCCATTCATTTCAATCAATTGTTTTATAAAGTCGATTATAATAGTAGTAGCACAGACAACTGACAAAATCCGTCCATGGTAGTAGTAGGTAGGAGTAAGTACCTAATAATAGTGTTCTGTGAGTTAGGTAGGTGATAGGTTCTTACTAAATGTTATGACTTTGGAGGTATAAAACATTATACACATGAATACGTTTACCTACCTTCCTAACTACTATGCTCCTCTTTAGTTAGATAGGAAGCTAAAACTGACCTTTACCCAGGCCCGTATGTATGTATGTGTACACTACCTATGTATTATAGGTGGGGTGATAAAATAGCTCAAACAGATTAAAATGTTGGCACTTTTGGACTTTTTTTTACCTTGCTATGCTACTCTGATAAATGACTACCATTTCAAATGATTATTTACCTTTTAGGCAAAAAAATATGGAGCCAATTATTATTGTTCACGGTGGTGCTGGAGATATACCGCAAAGTAGAGTCCAGGGAAAGATTGATGGAGTAAAAGTAGCAGTGAGAGAAGGATACCAGCGTTTACTCAAAGGAGGAAGTGCACTAGATGCTGTTGAAGCAGCAGTAGTATCAATGGAACTGGATGAAAACTTTAACGCAGGTTAAAATAACTTACTCTACATTTAAATTTTACAACCTTATTGTTTCTTATGTGGAAAGCAACCTTACTTACTTATGTACTCTTCCTATTACAGGCTATGGCTCTGTTCTAAACCTTAACGGTGAAGTAGAAATGGAGGCTAGTATAATGAGTGGCGCAAATTTGGACGTGGGAGCAGTAACGTTGGTTAAGGATTTCCTTCATCCAATAAGCATTGCGCGGAGAGTGCTCACGGATTCTCCACACTCACTGTTGGGAGCAGATGGTGCTAAACTATTTGCTTTGGAAAAGGTAAACCTGAATACTTGACAAGTGTGTCTCTTAATTGTTTTTATTACTATGTAGTACCTACCTAGACAATTGTGCACTGTACCTTTCAGTTTTCAGTGTTCTGTCTGTTAAACAAGGCACTTACTTTTCTGTAACTAACTTCACTATTTTTGTACCTTTACTCAAGTAGAAATTCATAAATGAATAATGCTATTATGATGCTATATTTCAGGGATTCCCTACCGTTCCTCAGGAATCTTTGATAAGTCCAAACGCTAAACATGCTCTTGAACAATTTTTGCAACACGGAGAGTTTGGTAGAACTGAAATCGGGCCCTGTGATGTAAGTTAAGTATTTGTTAAGTTTTTATTTGTGATAATTGTACCTATTTGAGATATTAATTGTATTCTTGATTTTTTATTGAACACGAAAAAATTACATTTAAAAAGCAGATACAAAAGGCATGTACAAAGGCGAGCTTAACCCTAAAAAGAGTTTTCTTCCAGCAAACCAAATTGTAAAGACTTATTTCTTAATTTATTTATGTAGATGGGTGTTGGAACAGTCGGTGCAGTCGCTGTAGATGCACAAGGTCACGTAGCTGTGGCTACCAGCACCGGTGGTATGAGTGGAAAAGCAGTAGGTCGTATTGGGGATACCCCTCAAATTGGAAGTGGAACATACGCTGATGATAACATAGGTGGCGTATCTACGACAGGTAAACACGAGATAAGCGTGATGAGATAGCTCTTGTTTGCAATTTTATCTAAAACTTAAAATATTGATTGTTCAGAAAGTGTCAGTAAATTTTAATGCTGTAAGTTTTATGCCCTCCGTTTTTTTATCATTGCTTTTATTTGTTTTAGGACATGGGGAGTCTATTTTGAAATATTGTCTTGCTCATGCTATACTTAATCAAAACTATGGAATCTGGCATAGATGCTAATACTGCGACAAGAAACGCTGTTATTGGTAGGTATTTCTTTTTGATACCTATTATTTCCTATCCTGCAGGAGTCCTCTAATACCTAGTTTTGTAAAATCATACAATTAATATTTATTTTGTTCTTTTAGGTATGACAAATCGTCTGCATAATACAGCAGGTGCCATAACCTTGTCCAAAACTGGAAAGGTTGGGGTCCATTTCAGTTCCAAGCGAATGTCCTGGGCTTATGTAAAAGATTCTAAAATATTCTACGGGATTGAACAAGGCGAAGTGCTAGAGGATAACTATTAGAATCTTCAATTATTAATAAACTTTATCTACCTATCTTATTATGATATTTATAACCTCATCTTGTGTTACTTTTGTATGACACTCGCTGGGTTATAAGTAGGTAAGTATTGGAAAGTATTGAAAAAAACCTATGAATGTCACCTAGGTAGGTGACGAACTAAAATTTATTATAGAGGGACATTTACACAATATTATGTTTTATTTCATAATTCTAACATTAGCCCATTAACACGCCGGTAATGGTGAAAGTACCTACGGATTGAGGACACACACACAACACGGGGTTTTAGTCCGGTCAAATTAGTATGAAAAATAGGGGTAAGGTTACATTAATTCGCACCTGGCTGAAATTTGGCATGAATGTTGGGAACCCTATTACACACAATTTGTCAATTATCCACATCAATCCAACGTGTGGAAAAAAAGTTATTCAAGGTCAAATGTTGCTAAAATCGGTTTTCTGAGTTTTCCAGCTAAACGGTACGTTTTATCATAAAAATAGGTAGGACAAAAATATTTATCATGCAATTGTCTATAAAAATTGCTCATACACTTTTTTCCTGAGAATCGCCATTTCGGAGATATAGCGATGCAAAATGTTGAAAAAAATAACACTTTAAAGCTATATATTTCACAAACGAATGTGTACATTGAAAAATGATATTAGAAACCCCCTAATGTTTTTAAAAGAGCTATCTAATGATATCCCACACTATGGAGAACAAGCCAAAAAAAAATTTCACACTCGCTTTACATGTAGGGGAGATACCCTTAAAAAAACTATTTTTACGATTTTTTGCTACCACTTTGTCGGCATTATATATTATGTATGTTCTTGCCAAATTATAATTTTCTAGTATCAATAGTCTCTGAGAAAAGCTGCGGACGGACGGACGGACGCGCGGACGGACAGACCGAAACCATAAGGGTTCCTTGTTTACTTCGAAACCCTAAAAACGCGCCATGTACACTACCTCACGGGTGGCGCGGAAACGTGTGCAATATTGTGCATATTATGAGTAACAAAACTTTTTCAAGATTTTGCATCGCTATATCTCCGAAATGGTGATTCTTAGGGAAAAAGTGTTTATACAATTTTTATAGATAATTGCATGATAAATGATTTTGTCTTACCTAATTTTGTGATAAAACTTACAATTTAGCTGGAAAACTCAAAAAACTGATTTTTGCAACATTTGACCTTGAATAAAAAAAATTCCACACGTTGGATTGATGTGGATAATTGTCAAATTGTGTGTAATAAGGTTCCCAACATTCATGCCAAATTTCAGCCAGGTGCGAATTAATGTAACCTGGAATGTTTATTTTGACCGGATTATTTCACTGTACCGACCCACATTCAAAAATGTGTGATGTAGCTGTAGGTATCTAGGTAAAAAAAAAAATTATGCAGATTAAACTGCGATTAACCCTAGAAAGATAACGTAATTTAAATTTTATGTCATTATTAATTCAATACCTACCTATATATTTCAAATTTCAATTATTAGCTTTGTTATAAATACGGGCTCGAAAGTATATTTTCCAATTATTGTTTTCAAAAATAGTTTTTTTTTTTGTACTAAAAATGTTTGCATGAATCCGAAAGTGTGGTTGTACCACAGGTTGTACCACTCACTCACTGGCCGTACTAAAAATGTGATTTGACTTGATGACTCCATGATTTGATGAATGAACGATGAACGATAGATCGAATTAACCTAAAATTAGACAGACAGACATGACATTGACAAATTTGACAACGCTATGGTTTCGTTTGGAATTTGGATTAATGAATGATCTGTCAGTCAATTATTTAATTCAATTTCATTGATGGTGAAATTGGTGAAGATCTTTGATGTGCGAACTGCGAATTTTTCAAAAAGCGTTTTCGGTAGTTAATTTCTACTGAAGCCAAAGAACTTAAGTTTGATGTGACCAGTTATTTAAAAATCCTGCAACCATGCTGATCAACGCCAACATACCGATAAGGTTCAAACAAATGGAGCTGCAATACTTCAATTGGTTGTACAGTGTCGCACCTTGTTTCCCTGTAAAATCTTCGAAAATAAATATAATTAGCGACCCCAAAAACTTTTACGATACTTTGTGTGAAAGATTTCGGAATGCCAACCGGAGAATATCAATAGCAAGTCTTTACATAGGTACAGGAAACTTAGAGCAGAGACTATTGCAAAGCACCAAAGAAAATTTAATGATGAATAAAAACTTAAAGTTGGATGTGTTGCTAGACTACCAAAGAGGGACCCGTGGAGAGGTGAATTCATTGACATTACTGCAGGACTTCATAAATGGTTCTGAGCAGTGTAGAGTAAGTTTGTACCAGACTCCACGGCTGCAAGGCTCTTGGTCAAAGATATTGCCTTCCCGTTATAATGAAATAGTTGGTTTGCAACATATGAAGTTGTACATAGCAGATGACTCTGTGTTGCTGAGTGGAGCCAATTGCTCCAATGATTATTTTGGGAAGCGTCAGGATCGATATATTGAAATAGAAGATGCCGACCTTGCAAACTTTTACAAAGAACTTATAGGTATGAAGACTCTGTAAGTTATTGTTAATTTTTTTTTGCTTTTAGTTCTTTTCTTCATTACTCTGTTGTTGATAAAATAAAACCAGAATGGAAATAAAGTGTTTCAAATCTATTTATTGGCAAGTTAACAATTAAAAATGTATTTTATAATTTTTCAGATGAAGTAAGTGCCTTCAGTAAGAGCTGTGCTGTAGATGGAATCCATAGTAATAAGTATGAAAGCAAAGACATGCTGACCAAAGAGATTAATAATAGAATATTAAACCTTATTTACAAATGGAGGGAGCTACAGCTTTCTAAATTATCTAAATTAGATAGCAAAGAAGGTAAGCTGCTAGAATTATTATACTAAATAGGCCAGAAACTAGTAAAGAACCTAGAGGCACTATTACAATTGGCTAACACAGAAAATTAAATATTTGTTACATGAATAACTGCTTCAGATGCACTTAACTGACTTCTATAGACAAACATCAAATTATGTCATAAATAAGCACCACTTACATAGTAGTCATTATTAGTGCATAACTATTTGTATTGTTTTATTCCAGTATCCAACAATGACACATGGGTCTTCCCTCTCATACAAATGGGAGAGTTCAACATAACACAGGATGAGGAGGTGACGAACCACTTCCTTGCTTCAGTACCTAAGGGCTCCTACATAAGACTTGCTACCGGGTACTTCAATCTGACAGATAATTATGCAAAGACTTTGCTTAGCAATTGTAAGGCGAATATTAGTCTGCTGATGGCACATCCAAATGTAAGTTATCTATCCTGAGCTTTCCTTATTATTAGTGATCTCTTTTGAGCCTCTGTGAACCTTAGCTATTTTAGCTCTTAAAATTCTGATCACTGGTTGTAACTTGTAACAAAATCCAAAAGGTCAAGGAAAAAATAATTTATTTTGGTCCTATCCTCAAGGATCACTTCATACTATGTGTTTCTATTGCCTGTTGGCACGGCACGCATGGCATAAAAGGCATAAAATATATGGTTAGGTACCTTTACCTACCTAGTTGTTTGTTGTTGTTTGTTGTGTTTGTTGTGTTGTAGTAGTTTGTTAAGTTTACCCATACTATTTAAATGTAAAATAATATTGATAAGTGATAGGATGTGGCTGCTCTACTTGATGAGAAGCATTATAAAACAATGCATCTTTATCAATTTATATGAACATTTATTTAATATGCAAGTAAATGGATTTCTTGGACAATTGTCCATTTCCAAACTAAATTAAAGGCATCAGGATTTCAGAAGCTATTTTTATCTCTGACCAGCTGTGCCCCGCGGTTTCACCTGCGTAATTCCCGTTCTCGCGGGAATATCGGGGAAAAAAGTAGCCTATGTCACTCTCCATCTATGGATTGTGAATTATTGCAATAATTTCACAATGATTGAGATTATGGAGGTTCAAGTGGAGTTATCAATTGACACACTTAAAGTTAGATAAAGATATTGTGGTCAAGATTTGTATTATTTTAATTTCAGGCAAATGGATTCCTCGGGGCTTCGGGGCCAGCTGGTGGCATACCTCATGCATATTCTTTAATTGCAAGAAAGTAAGCCTCATTTAGTTCAATTTATTTGAATCCTATCCTAATAATGTATAGGCCAAAGCTTGTGAGTAGGTATAGATGTGTTTGTTACTCTTATAAGTGAAACTACTTAACGAATTTCGTTGAAACTTGGAATATCCATGGTCTATTTTTGTACCCTATGTACATGTGCGCACTGTTAGCCACATAACCGAATCCACTTTATTAAGGAACGTAAAAACAGTTGTTCTAAATATAATTATCTTTTCTTTCAGATTCTGGGAGAGAGTAGTTGACTCCAACCAAACCAGCAGACTGCAGATGTTGGAGTACGAGCGACCTGGATGGACCTTCCATGCTAAGGGCATGTGGTAAGTACATCTATATTAATATTTTTTTTTTATTGACATTGCAAATGGAGCAGATTGTAGCATTTTATACATATAAAATAGCAGTTTAGCACTCCCCTTTTCCACGTAGAAAAGGGGAGGGCTAATCTGCTGTTTTGCTGTTATGGGAGATTGTAAATATTATAGAGATTATAGTGGTTTTTTTATCCCATTAGTTTCATTTTTAAACCCGTGCAAAGCCGAAACGTGCTGCTAGTCTGATTGTATAAGTAAAATCCTGGTGTTATAGGTACTACCCTCCAGGCAGCGGCGTCCCGTGGGCCACAGTGGTGGGCTCGGCCAATCTCGGCGAGCGCTCCGTGCGGCGCGACTTGGAGGCGCAAGCTGCTATCTTCACTGCTTCACCGGAATTACAGGTCATTAACTTATCACAAACCACCACCATAAATGATTATTTTTAATAAATAATGCGATGGATTTCAAAAAACAAAAGCTATAAATCTCTTACCGTGTCATGTTTTGAAAGACCACATACTTTTTAATCCATTTTTCAAGTCTTGTAGAAGGAGTTTCTAAGTCTTACTGTATATGTTTAATGAACGTTCACTGATTATTAAGGCAATAGTGAAGAGTATAACATCTAGGTACCTAGTCCCAAAAAATAAATTGAGTATGTACCTCATATGAGGATAGGAGTTATCTGAAAGAGATCTTTGGAGTTGTGAACCGAAATGTACCTCAAGAATGAAGGTTTCTTTCTTTTTATAAAATTTAAGTCAATTTATTATTTTTTATGAGCTACGATGGACTTTTGAATAGCCTATAAAAATAGTTTGTTATTTCAGGAGAGGCTTCATAAAGAAGTGACGTTACTCCACGAGCACGCAACAGAATCCAGCGAGGAGCTTCAGAAACGCGAAACACCACTCTGGGTCAAAGCCACCGTCGGGCTCTTCAGGACTTACTTCTAATCGCTTCAGCCTTTATCTTACTGTTGAAAAACATATAAAACTTGTTTCACCATTTTTTTGTGTTCGTTCGTTTATATAGCCAACTCTGACGACGGAGTTTTTAGGCTGCCTAAAAACGCTGTCTTGGCTTAACGACTTTAGCCGGAACCGACAATTTAATGTGCCCTTGTAAGCAAAGAAGCGTTAATTTTGTTAATTGAGAAATATCACAGATTTCTATTTTTTTTTTTTTTTTTTTGCCTTATTTGGATCAGACAAGATTTCCTTAAAGATTGTATAAAAATGGAAAATTTAACTCATTTATATGTCACACACTTAAAGATGGTGAAATCAGTTCAAATCTTACATTCTCCTATAGTACTCAAACAGGCTAGTTCTAATTCTACTAATATTAGCAAGACAATCCATTTCATCGCCAGTGGACCAATTTGGATGAAACTTTGAATAGATGTAGATAGTGACTGGTAAAGGCAGTTTCAAAATATTATGGTGCCGCGGAATGCTTTACCTTCCTATCAAATGTAGATAGAAACCACTTTCCATTTGATATTGACATGGCGTTGGTGATAAGAATTTTGCGCGACGTAGCGCTTATAGGTACTTTACATTGAAAGTAAGTACTTATTCCATGGTCTGTAGTATAGTCACCAAGTATTATTTTACTTTTAATTAGTTACCATTTAACGAGCAAATATAATGTAGCTTTCTATACCTTGTAGTATTTCAGCTTGGCAATCGATCTAGTTGATTTTGTTAATAATTTATTTGTTATAGGTCAATAAAAAATAGTTATGAAAAAGTTTTTCGGGTTTTCTTAAACGTATAATCAAACGCAGAAACTTTTCAATATTTTTTTTAATTATTCTCATTCTTCATTATAATCACATAATTATAGTTATTCCGATTCATACTTAAAATAATTTTCAAATAAATTAAATGAAACACTGCAATAATTTATACAAAAAATCAGTCATTTTGTGACGCTATTTGATTATAATTAAAGTTTAAAAATCAAACTAACGTTATAATAATAGGAATCAGGCACATTATTATAAACTATTTGCTAGTGCAGCGAGATATTAGTTATTACAAGTTAAAGGACAACAATCAAATGGACCAAACTAGTGGCGAATGGAAATGGACGAATTCACATTACACACAAAATACAATCAAATTTTTAGTAATCAATTGATCCCATAAAATAAAACACTCACTTTTGAGCATAATCATAATCTGATTAAAAATAATAATTGCGATTGAGCAATTTTCTTACATAACAATCACTTTAAAATCATCTATTGGGCATACTTAAAGTATTCGATTCGTAATGAGCAAAAAATGGAGCTATGAAGTTCACAACAATTAAAATTGAAAACAGGAAAGAAGAAACACCATCCAAACATGGTTCCAGCCAGATTTACACTAATCTTTGGTGTGTGGGCATAACTACGCTAGCCCGCGGGCGGGCGCGACGCTACGTCCTGTTATTAAAGCGATTACTTATTATTGTATTATCCTTAAGATTAAGCCGCGCCCGGCCGCGCCGCCAGTTCACAGGGAACATATTGTGTTGTGTCGCGGTAACGCCTTCATCCTAACACTACGGACGCTGATAGGTACAAAAATAGTTCACCTATTCAATATAATTATTACTACTTAATAATTAAGTATCGCGAGGAGGCCTCAGCATACGGAACGAGGCAGGGATACACTGTAAACACTGCGAGGCACCTCGTTTTAATACTACTTATCGCGAATCACACTAAGGTAAATTGACTAGGCGTGTTGTGAGTGGACGCACCGGCTCGTCGCTGGTGCGGGGAAACTTAGGAAATAATCAGGCGAGAGTCGGGGCCTAGCCGACCCTGTGGCGGCGGCGAATCAACTGGATACACTTGAGACTATTCACTGGACACCTGTAAGATTCGCTGCCATTATTCTGAGGCCGGCCACATACATATGCGAGCGGACCGATAGGAGCAGTCAGGTCAGAAGCCGACATCGGGCGGGGGGTCGGGTGGCATGTAGTGTAGTTCGTCGACGGGTCCGCTGAAGATATTGTAGAGTACTGCGAAGAGGGTGCAGGCCGCGTAGGCTCCCAGGGCCGTCCACCACAGTAGACGCTTCCAGAGCCGCTGCTGCGCGTGCTTGAGGACCAGCAGGCCGATGGTGAGGCCCGCCAGCGCGCCCGCCACGTGCGCTGCGTACGACACTGGAGGCACCTCCTGCTTGACAAACAAACAATTACTTTTAGATAAGCGTTTATGTCCGGTGGCGAGGTGGGTCGACGACATAGTTCACGTCGCGGGGCGACAATGGATGCGACTGGCGCAGGATCGTAGTGGATGGCACAAACTAAGGGAGGCCTATGCCCAGCAGTGGGTAAAATCGGGCTGTGGATGATGATGATGATGATGAAGCGTTTATGAGATCTACGAATTGCACTTTTAGTACTTGTAAAGTTTGATAGCATTGTTACAAACATTAGGGTATTTCAACGGGGCTCTTGTTGCGGCCAAACCTATACGTCCCAACAATGCTTGAAAAATATAACTGAGTTTTTCAGATTGAAATGTAACTATCATTTTTAACAGTACAAAGCTTTCGAATCTACTCAAAACTAAAATCTAGCGGCAAGATACAATAAGCCTTACCTTAGTATACCTAGCGTGAACCGCAAAGCCGACATCACAGGATGCCACTGCTAATGCCGCGACCAATCTCACTGCCCCATAGCGCATCGCATGGAAGTTCAGCAATGCATTGGCTAGATGAGCGGCTAGTAGGGCGTACACTCCGCCCGAAGCTCCCGCTAAGCACACGTCAGGGTCCAGGACTGAGGCGGCCAAAGAACCCCCTAATACTCCTGCGAGGTAGACTGCGGCACAGCGGAGTGCTCCGTGCACCATTTCTAGAGGTAAACCCACCTGAAAGAAAACAAGAAGTTATTATCTAGCTAGTTATTATTTGACAAAGTTATATTGTATATTGATGTAAAACAAAGAGAGGTAAACTTTTCTGTGGATAGCAGCAGATAAATTTGACCGAAAAGTACTAATTTCTGTTAATTCAGCCAGGTACATCAGCATGTTGATGGCAAGATGCAGCTATTCGGCTTGCACAACGTTTTACGGGAGCTGTGACCCTTGTAGGAAAGGCCGCATGTCATACCTGGTCGATACGGTACACGAGCGAATCACCGCACTAGCGACACATTTTGCATATTCTAAGTACTTACAGCCAGTTGCACCAGCAAGTTGAAGGCGAGATGCAGCCATCCGGCATGCACCACGCTGTAAGTGAGGAACCGCCACAGCTCCCGCCGCCGATCCGGTCGGTACACGAGCGGTGAGTCGACCGGCACGGGGCCCGCCGCCGCCGACACTCCGCCTGTACTGCACGCGTACCATGTGAACACGCCCAACTGGAACAACGGTTAGATTTACACGCTTTGTCGCTACATGTGTTGGACTATTGGCATTGGTCGTTCACATTCAGGTAGTCACGGCTCGATTGAATTGGGTGGATTTTTCGTTTCAGAAAATGTAAATGAAGACACAGGAGGAAACCATCCATAGGTAGCCCAACTTTCCTCACGACAGGGCATAGGTACCTACTCTTTTGTGCCATCAGTCAGAATAAATAACAGAGAGATTCCAAGAAAACCTGCTAGGTAATTCACTTTATTTTCCAGTAGGTAAACATTCTGGCCAGCGGAAATAATTACGAAAATTATTCGTAAGTCCTATCAATTTGCTCCATTATTATTATTCCGTTTTACGTATTATGTGACGTTTGCACCGCATTATTCATTAGGGAAAACCGTTATCTTGCAACTAGCGGCGCACCTGGCGCTGTGTCTTATGGGAATTAGTACCACAGAGTAACATAACGCAGAATTAGTAAAATGATACATATTTGAAATCGTCAACAGGCTCACTAATGTACCTATCAAAGATTTATGACTTAGGTATCTATCGTAATAGATTGATGTGCTAGTATTGATACTTTGGAGATCTCTAGAGTGGTTACGTGCCGAAATTGTGCATTCCACGAGACAAGTTGCAGAATCATCGCCTAATAGAATAACCGACTTTCTTTGTTTTTATCTTTTAATAAATTATTTTAGTTACCTATATACCTACCTACGCAAAACATTTCTAGTCACGTTTAATGCAAGCAACATTCAAAGAGTTTTTCAGCCCACACAGCTTTTAAGAAGCTCAATGGAAGAACCAATCGGACGTGACGCGAATCGATAAATTCGCAAACTTCCAACGAAGCACAGAGTCATGAATGGAGTAGGTATGTCATAATGAGCAATCCTGACCTGAGCAAAAGACGCGCGCGACTGCCAGGAATCCAAATTAGTGAAACTGATAACGTTATTCTGTGGTCGTGAGCGTAAGGTGAATCAACGTGTGACGGCCGGCGCACGCGCACTGTCCCGATTGTTATGATTCACGTAAACCGCTTGTTTGCACGGATGTGAAATCCGCTATTATAATTTTTAATTAAGCGCAGCAATTGGAGCGGGATCCGAGCGGTACTCGCTCGTAGAAAGTGATCGTTCTGTATGCACGCTACGCTGTGCTGTGTGCAACTGTGGTTACCTTTTAACCGGACGATGACATTCCAAGACTTTTTGACTTGTAAAGATTTCTATTAATTACCTAGGTAGGTACTTACTTGATTTCTAAAAAAATACATAGGTTTCGTTTTATGATCTTTACAAATGCAATAAGTATAACAAAGCCCTAAATCCAAATCCAGGTCGTGTAAATTGACCTTGCTGCTTTGCGTAAATAGTCTGGTAAATAATATGATCTCACGCTACATATTCTTTGTAATAGGTTGTGCAATACTAAAATGTGTTGCTATAAGATTTTACCAGTTAGGTTCTAAACATTTGAGTGTTCTCAAGTAGGTATCACAAACGTATTTTGTGTCCCCAGAAACCGCAGTGTCGTTTGCTCACACACTATTGCGTTGTCATTGCTCATCCATCCGACAGAAACAAGAGTTGACGACTTGTGCCATTTCTATTAGCGATAACGCAATTTGAGCAATCATGACGAAGCCGAAGTCTAGTTTTACGACGGAATAAAAAATCAATCCTGATTTAATAGAATCAATTTAAATCGAATATTTGGACATACCTACCTCTAACTTACAAATCCTTACAAATCTTCAATGCTTTAAAAATCAAAAAAATGCTTAAAGACCTCAAAAAATTATAATGTGTCTAGTTACCGCTTTCTGCTTTTAGGGTCTTTGATTAATTTATTAATGTTCTTTAAAGGGGATCCATTACGCTTGTTTTAAGGCTTCGTAGGTATAACCCTTTATTTCATAGTTCAGAAGATGGTGCTTACCTCTAGTAAAGTGACGCAGATTATGAAGAATGGCGGCGGGCAGCAGGTGTACCTCTCCTGGTAATACTTGCGATCCCTCTCCTCGGGGAGCATCTCCATTGCTACTAAGTGCACCATTCTGTAAGGGAAATCACGGTTACAACCATATCTGTCAGACATGATATTGATAAGCTATGAAGAGTAAAAACAACATTCACCGTATTAAAAATAGCAAAATACTCTTAATGTAAGAATAGTGAAAGAATCTGAATCTAAGAATAAATCTAAAGGTCGCAATGATAGTTTCAGGTCTAACACTGTATTGGAAAAGTATAAGATAGGTAATCATTGTTAGATACAGAGAATCGAACGAGTTTTTGGATGTAGACTAATCATAATAATTAAAAATACTTATTATCGTTAAGTAGGTACCACAGCGCTCTATCTAAATTTTTGGGGGTATCAACTTCACGCTTGCTTGGAGTCGTATATAAGTTTGTATCTGCGAAAGTTTACCTTGTTTTTCTGTGTTCAAATGAAACTCAGCACTTCTATTTCATACCGTACTCTGTATGTAATCGATCAAATAGCTTTCTCTATGTTATTCTCGGCGTAGAAAAGCAATTTTAACGATTTTATCGTACGAAAGCACACTACAATGTCACAGTGACACGACAGGTGACCATAAAAAATATTTGTAGCGACATTAATCGATGAACTTGTTTAGTTAAATGATACAGGATCCAATAAAAACCCTACTTTACAAATTAAACACTGAATTTAGCTTGGAGTCGCATAATTTTGAATTTAAAGTGACTGAAAATTTCTGAGGCATACCTACCTAATACGAAAATTTTTATTTTCGCAAAATGTGAATCGTCACGGCATACTCGAATTTTACAGAAAGTTTTATGTTATGGAAAGGAAAAAAGGAAAGCGTCCCAAAGTGTTTGTTTACAATGTGTTGTCAGTGTTGAAACAATGTCACATGTTTACAACAAAAGAGATCTTAAGGAAATACATACCCACCTATGAACACTCAGAGCAATTATCCTGCTTCCTCTATGTATGAACACGTTCGTTAAAAAATTGGAGTGATTTACGAAGAGAGATACTTAATTAGAGAATAAAAATTGCGTTGGTGCTGGGCATTGCTGCCGTAGGGATTTGAAACTTAGGTAATTATGAATTATTTTTAATAAGTAAGTAAGTATAGGTATGATCCATCAAAACAAAATTTGCGGTTAACAGAAGTTTATCTTTCTTACCTGGCAAATAACGTAGGATCTTCTAACAGCAGATGGAAATCGTTCTCCGAACTGATCTCACGGTCTCGGTGGTGCACTGCGCATCTATAACTGCGGGTTCGCTTCCCGCTCATCTGCAACAAGCAACAAATAAACACTAAATTAATAAGGTGAAAGTTTGTGCGTGAATGTGAATGTTTGTTACTCCTTTACGCTCAAACGGCTTATAGGTATCCAGAAAATCCAGATAATTATGTCCAGGGATTAACACATAGGCTACTATTGATCCCGGTATTCTGGTTATGACGAATTTGCGATACCTATGACATGTACCTAGTAATAATTTTTGAGAAAAACAATAAAACAAAACGTATTAGAAGTAGGTATGTTTCCCTAGAGTCACAGACAGCAATAAAACAAAACGTATAAGTAGTATGTTTCCCTAGAGTCACAGACAGTTAATTCCCTTGAAGGCGCTGTGATGTCTTTAAGGCCACACTCTCTGTAGTTAAATTTTGAACGACCTATTATTTCTCTATTTCATTTAAATACCTACTTAAATAAAAAGTAAGGACTTACTTACCTACCTACTTATATATTTTTGTACAAAATATGCCGAATGCAATCTAAAGTTGTTATAGTCTAGCTAGTCAATATGCTCGCGTAACAAGTTTTGGTACTTGGTCATTTTGAACTATTTTTATTGTAAAGCTCTAATAATTGTTTTGTCTTCATTGTTTGCGAATTAAATTTAAATAAAATAATGTTTTCAGTTTTTAGGTAGGTACCTAATACCTACCTATATCATTGGTTTCAGAGCACATAATTTGCTTCATTGTTTGGTAAAGCTACATCATTCCTACTCTACGGGAAAATTTGTCTGAATTGCTTATTTGATGAATGATATGAATACCTAATTCCACTTTACAGACGCGACTAAGGGTGTATTTATGTGTCGCGGCTATGGCGTCTGGCTCGCGTCCAGCGCTTATCGACCCCGCTGCCGTACTTCTCGAACCCCACCGCGGCCGCCCGCCCTTGAGACACCTTATTTTAAATTTCTTTTTGTAAATTCTTGCACAATGACTCAACAATTAACCTAGTTTGTTTTAACCCTAGAGTGCTCGCGCTATGAGCATTTTGCCGCCCGCCGCACAATTTTCGTTATATTTTGTGCACTATGCATTTGTCATGGTCAAGCGTCCATGTAGCTGCCCCCCTGTCTTTCAACTTCTTGTGTTAGAAATAAAAATTAGATCAGTGCGCGAATTATCGCAGGAGACAATGGTTATTGGAGGTGTGTCGCGTTTCGCGGCAAATTGCTCACCGCGCGACTACTCACGTTAGTAAAATTTATGGGTCTTAGTTCTTATTATTGTTGAAATATTATTTATTTTCATTGAGTATAATATTATTTTAATGTAAAAATGGTATGATATTAATTTTTATTTGTTTTAAATAATTATTGGCCCTTGTGTTTATGTTTTATTTTGTTTAGTTCAATTCACATCGATACTTCGAATATTTCTGAAAGAAATTGCCCTGGCTAACACTAGACCACATATCGTTAGGAAATCTGGCGTTAACACCTTACAGAAACATCTGAGATACCAAATCTCACGATTTGTGCCACCGGAACATCAAAATATACCCTCAGTTCGAGAAGGTATAAGCGTCATCAAAGAAAAATAGAAGGACAAAAAAGAGTGCATTTGATGTGCAATGTTACTGTGCAACGAACATCGCATGTACATGTGCCAAAATTTTTTTGGTAAAATACATGCTGTAAATGACGAAAACGAATCATTTTGTTGGTTTGATAATTTTTACAGTAATAATTATGAAGAAGTTCTGAAACATCAAAAATTATTACCTAAGATTTCCCAAAGCATTTTTTTCTAATTTCTAATTATACGTTTTTCAAAAAAGTTTTTTATTTTTATAGTTAATGGTCTATTTTATTATTAAAACATAATTACAACTGCATATGACTCCGATTTAACAAAAAAAATTGCGGCGGCAAAATGCTCCCTACGCGACTACTCGCGTTTCACGAGAAGGCGCGACTACTCTAGGGTTAAGTTCTAGTACTAGGTTATTTTTAAATTATTTTTTTATTTTAAGTACTTACGCCTGAAGGTCTAGTCTTGTTAGTATATTTTAATTTCAATAAATTATTAAAGCGATTACATGATAATTATTACCATGGACATAGAAATCCTTGGAGTACCTTACCTACATGTGGATGTGGTCGATATAATACCTACTATTAGATTGTATGTTGCAGTGGCATTCGGCATAAGCAGGTCGCGCGGGTGGGCGGTGGTTCGCGCCAGTGAAACGACTGGTCGCGATACCACACAACCGCATTGTCTCTGCAGTCGTTCAACTCCGTTTCCCACGAGACTGTGAAATGTCCAATGCCAAAACCTAAATACAAATAGCCTAGACGCGCCTCAGACACAGCTATATCTGTCTCAGCAACAGCATAGTTCGTGTTAATTTAGTCGACAGTGCGTGTAAGATTGTTCGCAGTCATTGTCATGATTGCGTTACGGTCGTAAACGTAATGCGTTGTCGTTATGCCGATTTAGTTCTCTCCACAAAATAAGAGCGTTTTCAAAATTACAGTAAAAAGTTTAACAAAACACAGTTCCAAATTTAATTAAGTAATTTGTATATTTTTTTGCACGTATGTAGGTATGCTTTTTATTTTGTACAACTTGATGATTTGTTGGGCTTTTTTGTCTTTTTCAGAGGGTGCCTGTGGGCGCAGTGTGGACGCGGCGCGTGGCGTGGGCGCCCGCCGCCGCCGGGTGACTCACGCCGACATCGACATCCGACACGTCCGATACGTATCCGGAACCACCAACTAGGTTCTAGTGCTTACCTTAGCTAAACTCGTCAAACGAACAAGCACGGGCTTATAAGTATTGTATTCAACTAATGTATATTATTTAATAAAAATCTTAATGTTTAATGAAGTTCGATGATAAAAATAAACACAATGTCTAGCCTAGACGTCTGCTCAAATTCCACTATCTAAAATAAAGACCAACATAATTTGGAATAGTGCAGACATTACTTTTAACAAAAATTAATTGTAAATTGGCATTCAAGTTAAAGAATTTAATATTTATTGCTGTGACTTAAAGCCTACCTACAGTACCTACGCCCGCATAGAGAATCATCGCGTGTGTTTATGAATGGAAGAATGAATTGATTTGCTTACAAAGTTTCGCTTGTATTATTTATCAAATATTTATTAACTTGCAGAAACATAATACCTATTACATTATAATAATGCACGTTTATGTTTATTTTAATTTCACTAGGTAGGTATAACTTTATATTTACAAATTATAAGTTTGCACACGATATACCTATTAAAATGGATATCAAAGCAATTAAAATACCATTGTCGGAGAGATAACATCAGCTTATTGTCACTAGACGTTTGGCTTGAGCTTTCTCCGCAAAGTAATGACTTCTTCAAGTGAATCTGCACAGTGGATAGGGGGATTTTATCTAAATCTAGCATGTTAATGTTAGATTTGGTACGGTAGAATGATGTACCGGGCACGTGAACGCTGGGAGTGTTCCCACGCGCCCACCTCCGCACCATTATGTTTTAACCTCTTGTAGTCTCTTTCCATTACATTACAAAGCCGTGAAAGTACGATAGGTATTACTTATACGTTTTGCAAGCGGGAAGTTAGATGGATTGCGGAATGTAACTATCTAATGAAGAAGAGCATTGCTAGTTTATTATTTTTTTATTTATTTTAATAAATAAGTGTGTACCTAATACGTATTAGGTATATTTCGAAGTATGCTTTAATTACAAATTTTGTAGTTGAACAGTAGGTAGGTATTTTTACTTCGTGTTTAGAATGACTCCAAATATCTGCACTGTAGGTAAACCGGGTATAACTGCGCACCAACTTCCTGCCGGAATTTCCGGTTTCCATAACTTACGTCAAAAAACATCAATTACTTAACGTTATTGACAATGGTTATGAATACTAATTACTTAAAAGTCACTGTCCTGTAAACACACTATTAGAAATAAAATTGGAATAGTTACTGTCTTTGTGGAAAAAAGTGAACGTACCTATAGGTACTTCATTTCTTGAAGCGAGCTAAGAGGAAGAAAAATAAACGCACGTGATTGGTCGCCGAAAATAATTATTGTATTTCTCGTGATTGGCTAGATGTGACGATTGACAATTGATTTGACAATCTAGCCAATCACGAGAAAGACTAAAGAAATTATTTTCGTCGACCAATCACGTGCGTTTATTTTTCTTCCTATTAGCTCGCTTCAATAAATTAGTATAGGTAAGACAAAAAATACACTTATAATAGTAAATTTACCACCTGCGTTATTGCTAAATACAAATAAAGTAGTATGTTTGGGAACGGAATGCGCCCTTGAGGTGACGTTCAATAAATATAAGTAAATACTTGCTCGCCAATCCCAGTCGCAAGTTCGCAACATGTCCATACGAGTTACAGATAATCTAGGTATTCTTTTGTACCATTGAATGTACAAGTAGGTATGTACGAATTTAAAGTGTTGTCCTTGTTCTTCGTAACTAGTATTTAAAGAAGTAAAATCATCTAAATAGTGGACACCTGCTTCTTCCTTCTATAGTTATAGAATTGATACTCTCGCAGGTAAGTAAAATAACAGGTGCCACATTTTCGATGAAAATACCTACCTAAGTACCTATGTATTTATTTTATGTAATCGGTGTAGGTACCTAACCTAAGTAATGGATAAGGAATTAAGGAACCAGTGCAAGTAGTGCAACGTTATTTAAATTTTTACCATAGGTAGGTATGTGATTCTTATTCGTGATTTCTGTACTGATTGCTTGAAATAGGTATGTACTTAGTTTTTAAATACATAGTTTATTTTCTTCGGAAAATGGGACAATTTATTGAAATGCTTATTTCTTAAATTTAATCCTGCATTAGAAAAAAATATTATACAAATAGGTACTTACTTAGGTATGTATTTAAAACACAAAAATGATGGATACCTGCCTACATGAGTATAAATGAATATGAAGACTGAATATAGGTAGGTACTCATTAGATCGGTATATTATAATTGACCATTATAAATATTAAGCTATGATGTTTCTGTTGCAAAAGTGGCGCCCACATAGGGTGAACATGCCAGTTCACGACCAGTTAGTGGACTTGTCATCTTTGAAGTAACATAACTCTCAAATGTGACATTGTTTTGATTCCAATTTTTACCTAGGGTTGAAGAAAAAACATCAAGGAATCAAATGAATGTAAGTTTTAATATAAATTATGATTGTTTCTATTAAATAATTAAAGATATAGCAAAAAGTGCTGTTTTGTTAGTTCCCGGACACTTGCGGCCAGCTTACGTCCGACATTTTCGTCAGTTTGCGACCACTCAAACGTTATTGAAAAAAGAGCCTTAGCGTGTAGGCTTTAAGGTTCAAAATAAGAATATAAATGAAAAGTTTATATTGATTTACAAAACTGGCTTGTGGAATCATTAGACGCAAACCAACCATCTTCAAAAGAATCTAGTTGGTTTACGACCTCGAAATACGAGACATTTTACATGTTTTTATTTGTGAAAATAGGATTGGTCGCTAGGTGACCGATTCCCGACCACCAGAAAAGCGTGATTTAAAGTGTCTGTATTTTAGGTTTAGGATTAAAATTTTGCTGGTCGGAATCTGACGTGAACATAAATAGACCTTTTGGAACAAAACTACAAGGTTCAACATGCCATATTAATGAGTATAAGCTAGAAAACGTAAAAAGAAGATAGGTCGAAAACAGTCATTTGCCGACCATGCGGTCGTAAAACAAAGAAAGTGCCATTTCAAACGCTAGTTTGGCGACCACCCATTATTTTAATTAAAAACATACATTTTTAAATGAATTGTTGCTTACAATATAAATACATGTTTTTGTCTACACCCCAAGCTACATTTCGATGCGTAAATCTCAATAAAACATATATGTTCTTACGTTTGAAAAAGTGTCCTCTCACTATTTTTTTTGTACTGTTTTCAACCAACCTTCATGTTTTCACTACTGCTCATGTTTGGAGGCTCCCTGATGGGCACCACGTATCCTAGGGCACAAATCGAGATGCGGGATGGGTGAAGGCTAGACTGATGTTTCATTTAAAAATAAAACCAACAAGATCATCAGTCAGTTTGACTTATTATAACGATTTTACGAAAAAATGGTCGTGAACCGGTGGTGGTCGGCAAACTAGCATGTTCACCCTACCTAGTGTGGGCAGAGACACTTCCACCTACAAAATGTCTAGTCCCAAATTTATTTGACTATAAATTGTTTTATTACAAGTATATACAATATCGATTTTGGTTAGGTATAACAAACGTATGTAATCAAACAATAAAATATATTTGTGTGGGTAGGTAGGTAGGTACCTACCTATTCCAAAAATTGCACCAAGTAGGTAGGTCGTAAACAAGAATAGAATAAAAAAAAATTTATGTGGGTAGCTTAGGTAATTACCTATTTACGGATACCTTTTATTTCCACCTGATTACTGAGCTGCTATACATAGAAGTATAGGTACCTCCCTACCTAAGTAGGTAGGTAAGGTACCGTATATAAGTTACTAGCTGCGGTTTCACCCGCGTAAGTCCCGTTCCCGCGGGAATATCGGGATAAAAGTATGTCACTCGCCATCCCTTCAACTAGGTATCACCACACAAAAAATCACGTCAATTCGTCGCCCCGTTTTGCCGTGAAAGACGGACAAACAAACAGACACACACACACACACACTTTCGCTTTTATTATTATTAGTATGGATGGATGGTTACCTATGTAGGTATGTACAATTTAGTAAGTGCCTTGCTGATTAAAAATTTAATGTTAAGTACATAATAATATTTAAATCTCAAGGATCAAAACACATTAGTCTCACGCATTTTATACTTGTTTTCGATTGCCTTCACTTAGGTACATAGTAGAAGTCTAGGTTCCTTTATTTTAAGATAGGTAGGTAGGTAGGAACCTAGGTTTAAATTTTTTGGGTAAAATACGCACATGAACCTAAAGGTAGGTTTCACAAAAAACAAAACATTCACTTACGGTTATGGTACCTACTAACGAATAAATAATAATATTTCTTTTTTGTAACATAACCTAAAATATGAAAAACGAATAAGAATAAGAACAGGGTGCATAATATTTTCACCTTTAGTTGATAAATCTAGGAATCACATTCTTTATGCTTTAATCATGAATTACAATAGGTAGGTAGGTACCTACTTCTAAATAAAATTACAAAACTCATCTAAAACTTACCCATAATTTTCACAAACTTCGAAATTAGCACTGTTTTATTTGATTATTTTCAATCACAACACTATATAAGTCACGTAGGAGGTATTTTTTGATTATTTTATACGAATTTGTAAATTCTTAAAGTTCGCGATCTAAATCAGCTGTGTTGAGCTAAACGAGCGACACGCGCACTCTAGACGCGCGCTCCCGACCGACTGACGGATTACGTTCCGTTCGTCCGCACGTTCCATCCAATCCACCCCATGGATTGTTTTTGAATGTTTTTGTATTGTAGTCTTTGCGTTTCGTCGTGATCTTATTGGTGGTTGAAATGCTACCCGTCCCAGTCCCAGCCAGCTCATCTCACAGTCAAAGACGCGACTCACCATCGTTCTTCCGTCCGGATATTGTATGTATTGAACTGTGCTTTCCTTTACTTAATTGATCATAAAAAGGTTGTCTCAAATTGATCCATTTTAACAAATTTTGGTGAAAATGCTAAAAAAATCATAATATTAAAGCATTTTATTAATTGTTAAGCAGAAATGCTCGAAACGTCATTTTTAGCCACCCTGAATACCTAGTAGGTAGGTACCTAGAACTGCTTGCTAATTTATTTATTTATTTATTTATTTATTTATTTATTCAAGAATACCTACCTATACCTATATCGGGAGAGGATGGGAAAAGCAAAAATCAAATCAGGTTAGGTAGGTAAGTAGGTACCTAATTTATATTCTTTCCAATTTTTAAATCCATAGTAAACATCTATAATAGGTAGGTACCTATACTCACAATCTCAGACCAAAAAAAAAAGCTCACAATAAATAGGTACCTACGCCAGATGTGTCGGAGTAATTCTAATAAACCGTTATTAGGAAATCCTGAGTCTAAGTTGATGTAGGTAGGTAGGTACCTACTGCTAGCACAACAGCAGGATTGTTCCCACGTTTAGAAATTGTTTGGATATTATAGGTCTACTAACTATTGTCTTTTGTTCATTAAAAGAACACCTGTGGACCAAACAAACGTAGTATAATGTACCTACCTACCCAGCTTTTAGCTTACAGCTACCTACAATAATCTCTTCCAGATGTTTTTCTTCATTGATAACTAAATTTGAGAACTTTTTTCTCATCCTAATAAAATTTTGACGGAGCCTAATTTAAGTAGGTACTTTAATAATAATAAATAGCCATACCTACCTTATGTAGGTATTTTTTTTCCTTTTTAGATTTAGGTATTTACTTACTTAACGAAGTAGGTAGGAAACCTAATTAGATATCATTAGATACCTACCATTCTTCAGTACCTACACCTATGTACTTTTAGGCACTTTACCTACTACCTACCTACCTACCTAGGCTCTGGCTAAGGTAGCTCTCTCCATACCTACCGTTAGTTAACTACGATAAAACCCACCACCATTGTACCACCTGGGTACAACCAATCTGTGGTACATACAACTTAGGTAGGTACCTACATAATTATAAAAAAAGACCAATTCAAACAAAGACAATTCGGAACCTTTGATCACAGATAATGACATTTCACGCCATATTAGCGTGGCAGAGCGCATCACAATCACAACACATGCTATTATAGCCAGTAAGCAGGTGGACGACAGCTAACTAATTTGTACAATATTTATTCGCAACATGGCGGTCGCTCGAAAACTAATGGATCATTATAATAGGCGCCATTTGGCGAGGTGCCTGCGCTAATGCGAGGTAACACCGTTTTTTGTGCACCCTGTGATGAACCAGGTAGCGATACCTACTGTACTGGGTCACTTTTTGAGGTCAAAAAAGTTGGCTTAGATAAAAAATTCTACCTTCAATCTAGTAACTAATGTACCTAATAGACCCTCATGTTACATTCATTCTGATGGTTTGTGCCATTTAAGCTATTTTGGTAGGTATTAGCTGTTTTATAAATACCTACCTACCTAGATTTGGGAGCTTATAGTTAGAATCTGTCGCACGTTCTAATTCCAAAAGAAAAAGTCTAAGTGCACTTTTCTACAGGGGTAGGGGAATAATATTGTTGCCTGTTTCGTCATTCCGGCGCCTCTGCCAGCCAGTCAAACATATGGCCCGTGCCGCCGTGACCAACCATATCAAAATTACGTTGATCTACTCAAAACAGACAGTCATCCCGTCTGTTCCCCTCCGCATAAACTCGACGAAACATGTTCCTATTCTAATAAACAGGAAGAATATCAATGATTGCACAATTGTTTCCAAAAATGAAATGTAACGTCTGTTGCTAGATTATTTTGCTTCTTGCGTAATCACTATGAGTTTGAGACATGAGACATGATTCCGATAGTTCCTAATAAAATGTTGGATGCCACCCAATGTTATTATTGATGCCACAACTGGAACTACTACCTACCTACTAAATGCTTCTTTACTTTACAGAGTGTCAAATTATGAGATTTATGCAACATTTTCAACGGAGGTCCAATGAAAAACTAATCAAGTTTCAGCAGTAAACATACAAGGAGAAGAGTAAAAGCCCGTTGAAAGTTGTCACAAGTAGGCAGATGCCTGTTGTAGATTTTAACTATCTGCATTCGGATAAAAATAACTTATAAACATTCTGGCAGTGAGAAGCTATTTACACTTGAGGAAAATTGCCACAAAATACACAAGGTTGAACGTGGGTTAAGCTTACTGCACCTTCATCAAGATATCCTGACATCCTGCTACTAGTACAACAATGCGGTCTTATTTAGGTATATACCTACTTATATTTTAAGCGTTAGTTTATATGTGTTAGGTACTTAGTTTTACATATTATTATTTAAGTGTTGTTTTAAAGGTAAGTACTGTAGCTGTAGGTACTTTTAAAACCACACTAACCTTAATATGTATAGGACTAGTTTTATTAGCACCTTAAGTTTCACTACTTAAAATCTTAATTTCATTCCATACGGTACGCGTATCGAAACTGCCTAAGGCCTTAGCTTTAGACGTCTCACACACAATGATTCTAAAATTAAATAATTCATTAATTAAACCTAAAACGACTTTAGCGTTGTTAACCTACCACTTAGTACATATTTTCAAATGTTATCCTAATTTAGTAGCACATTTTGCTCCATAAAAAATGAAAGCCAAACTTCATGATGATCTTTATTTAGGGGCGCGTGTGTTTAGCGAAAGAAGCAGGTGTCCAGACGATCAATATTTAAAGATACGGAGGTTACCGATCGTTCATAATTTGGACAAATCGATTTAGATCAGGCGGTGCTTTTGTGCCATGATTTAGTAGCACAGACAAATTGGACCGGAGCGATGGCGAGCGGTGCTCGGTAAGGTAAGCGCGGCCAATCTGGATACTGATGTGGTCAGCAATTACAACGACTTAAAAGTAAACGATCAGTAATTTGGAGCAGACGGCCAATCGGGAGAGCCTTTATTAGGACATTCCGAGCTCAACTCGTGCAATAATGCCGCGTCTACTCAGATAAATGGACATTTTATAACGTTTCCTTCTTTTCTTAAGCATCATTAGACGATAGCTTTTTTACGAGTGTCGTAGATTTGGTAGTCGCTCTACTTATTGCCTAATGAACTGGAAACTCGCAAGAAATGGAATCGATAATGTCGTTCATTTCATTTTGAGTGAGCCGATCATTGCGTCAATGGTCGGTATTATCGTTGTTATTATTGACTAACTTACCTACTTACTGTCTCTAATTAATGTAGAGAGAGATCATTTGCGGTCCTCAGAGAATTCAACTGGCCTTTATGTTGGTATTGCGTATTGCGTGTCAAGGGTTTATGTAATTAGGTAAATAGCTCCTGCTTAAACTTCGTATTTAGGTAGAGCTTTTGTCTCCATATAGAAAAAAGGTAGGTAAGTAAGTACTTAATTAGTTAGGTAGGCATACCTACATTATTTTTAACCGAATGTGTAAACGCGATAGAGGTAGGTATTAGAGGCCTACTTGTAACTGGCAAGGACCTTACAAGGTGTATTTTATAGCCCTATAATTATTTTGTAGAGCCACAAAACGATAAACTAATAAGTAGGTTTAGGTATATTAGGGATGGGTGATCAAATCTCATGATTCAAATCCGTTTAGATCATGTCTCGGCACGCGCGAAAAAACTGATTCATTTCTTTAGCAATCCCAGATGATTCATAAATTACGCCACGTTACGTACTGACCTAGACGCAGATCCGCTAGTGTGAACAACCGGCCTTGTAAACATACCATGCGGTTATTAATAAAACGTTTTCATATCGTTTTTAGATCGTTCTTGAACTCTGAAAATTAATATTGAATTTGCGGTTTGGGTGTGAAATGTCATTGAACTTGTCGTATGGTGTCATGTCATGACATACGGTCATTCTTCAATCCATATAAATACCTAATATTAAGACTGCCAATAGCAAGACCTACTTAAAGAGTTCTATGAGACTTCGAGCCGATTTATTTTTGTAGTCGACTCGTTAAACATAATTTAGCTTCGCCTTAGCCTAGTTTACTCGGAGTACTACTGAAAACAGCAATCAACCATTTGATGAAGCTTTTCCTCGAGACCTACATTTATTTATTATGTTATACCTATTTAGGTTACGGCTGTAAAGGGTGTAAAGAGACCACATTACACTTATGTTTTATTTACATCCACAAAAACTACAAAATACCGATATCTTACAAACCTACATAGGAACTACTACTTAAAACGAATTGAAAATCTCAGCCCTGAAGGTAGGTGTGAAATTGTGATGTTAGACCAGGAACTAGTTTTTGGGTAGATATTATTATATTGCACCCAGTAGAATTCAAAAATATTATAGGAAGTACAGACCTACGTCCTATAAACGGTGACTTGTGGCTTGTAAAATCTTTCTAATAAGTGCAATCTACACTCGGTAGTTAGTATCAATGACCGCTAACACTATCCGCATCGCTGATTCGTTGTTTACGAAAAAGAAAATTTGCATTCGAAATTGGAACGCGAATGGCACGAGCGCTCCGGGCGATACGCTACCGAAATGCACCGAAATGCACGCGTTCTAAATTCAAACCAATTTTCTTCTTATTTATTGTTCCGTGATGTGCAAATTTTAGGATCTAAGCTGGAAGCTGTGGAAAGGAAATAACCAATTTTGTTTTGATAATCACTGTTATTTTTGAATCGAAATTATTAGTTCCGATTTCTCGATCCTAATTATTTCCCACATTATGCGAATGAAGCTTTTTATATCCCACATTATGCGAAAGTTTGTAAAGGTCGATGAATTCGACAGGATATTTTGTTTTCGGGTTAGGACTACATGAAGCCAGTAAAGCCGCGGGCGGTTTTGCGCTTGCAAGCTAACCACAAATCGTCTTCCTGATGAGCTCTATCTAGGCATACTTAGTCTTCCTAGGTGAACGATTGAATCTTGCAACTGAGATGACCAAGTATGTGTAACGACGTAATTTGTATCAATGCGCAGATCAGCGGTCGTCAGCGCTTTCAAAGCGGCCGCCGCACCTGCTTATTGGTTAATATCGCGTAATAGCGCCTTCATTGGTTCATAACTCTACCATTTTGAACTCTGCTACCTAACATTTCAGGTTTAGAATTGAGGGATTGCTAAGTTTAAACCCTTTAGCGGTAGGTTTTCAGCGGCAAAGAGGCAAGTACTTGAGTCGGTGGCAAACCACGGAATGTGCGGCATCGCTGTTACTAACTTGGGTAATAATCTACTTGGTCTTTTTTATGAGAATATTGTAATTTATAGCTTAGAAGACATTTCGGTTTATATATGACTGATGAAAGAGTCTTTATAATTAAAATATATTGCGTTGAAACATACAATTTCAAGCTTATTACCAATTACCTATTATATTTTAACGAATAGGTATGATTTAATTATTTCATGTAAAGAAATGAACACGACTGTATTCCCAAGAGGCAGTAAACATATTAAATTCAGATCTTGTAAGCATCTTTGTAGATCCTTTGGCGGTGCTTATGGGACAGTCAGTGGCATGTCCAAATACAAACTTGGTTTAAACAAATAGAGATAACTAAGACTATGTTTGAGAAAGTTATGAATAATATTATTACTAGATCATTGTTTGATGACATATTTTCATGATCAGCTCTTCCATTTCCACGTTAACTGATAATATTTTCTAATTCCAAACAAAAGGAATAATTAATGTAAACAACAAGAAGAATGGGTTTGTCTGGTAGTTAGTCAGCGACTGGGCATCCATAACATGGATTGTTACTGATGACAATAGGCGAGGCAGAAATATTCACTGACAACGTGACAACCCGATGATTAGCTCTTTTCTACACAATGACATGTCATGCACTAAAACACAGTCGTTACCATAAATTCGAATTTCAAATTTATTTTTTTAATTGGTTGTGTTCTGGGTAATGGTAAAGGGTGAGTTGATAAAATTAAACAACTCGCTTTTTTATTTGACTCGCAGGGGGGTTAAATAAATATATTAAGTACTTAACTTAGATTTTCTTAAGTAGGTTAAACAGTATTTCCCAAGGATTTAAATAATATGAAGAAAAAAGTATTGTAAGACTCGTAAAAGTAAATGATTTTTATTCTTTATAGATTTCTGATGATAAGTTTTATCTAGAAAATATTTGATTCCTTTAAAAACTATATTTATTCAAACATGCTCAATTCACGGCTCTCCTCGACTATAATACCCTCGATTTTATCGCATTAATACAATTCATATGAAATACATTCACGTTTGTCACAGCCTATTTCAGTCTATGCAAATGTGTATCTCGTGCCCACGACAGGTGACGCGGCACCCTTAATTGTTTTTATAAAAATATTCAAATATTGTGACGTTTTTTCTTTGGATTTTTTCTTCAGCGCGGGGCGAGCCAGGTGGTCCAGAAAAAAAGTTTATAGCAACAGCTTGCTGGGGAGACAGTAGGTGTAAGCACGATTTCTCTTTTGGGATAGCTGGAGAGGGTACTCAACTCATGTAATAGTGTAGCCTGTATTGTATTGTATCATCATGTGAGTATAGGCTCGTCAGGAACAACTCGTCTACAATCTAAGGGAACTAATCTTTTTTTATTGACGTTTGGTAAAAATACATTGGAGTTAATTTTATAATCGGAGGTATGTATGAACCTATAGCTTTGATAGTGTTTATTCAAATATGGTTAAAATACTCCCTGGTACTATTGGCTTCTGACCCTTGGGTATTACAACTTTCTTTCTTTCTTTCTTTCTTTCTTTCTTTCTTTCTTTCTTTCCCAGCTTTCGTTACGGGGGGAGCTGAAACCTTTCTTTCAGTACAAACCTCTCTTTCACCCTAGTTCATAATATAACCAGCTGTTGTATTACTTTTTATAACTACCTATACAGCATCCAACCATGAAATGTGAAGCCCATCTGATCACACAGCTGTTGCGTTTTCAGTGGTGGTTTTACTAAACGGATTTAAAGTCATAATACAGGCCTTCAGGCGACCTAAAACATAAAAATTTGAAACTATCTGGAATAAATAACTGGCCGATAGAAAAGCTATGTGCGCGTCATGTAATTTCAGGTTGTTGTTTTTAGTAAGTGATTTACTAAAAACAACAACCTGAAATTACAGATCTTCAAAGTTCAAAAACCCTAATCCCGTAGGAACAGCCGGGCGCACTATTAGGGTTGCGCCCGCGCATAATTTCGGGTTGCTGAGTCTGTCGGCTAATGACCAGATGATTGCGGCAGGTGCGCGCTACACTCTATGCGCACACGCCAAGCCCTTTACACCAGTAAACTGTTCAGTAGGAAGCGGCTTTTTATACTCTGAAACTTTTAGATAGCTTACTTTATTTTTAAGTATCGTTAGTATATATAGGGCACAAAAGCTTTGATTAAATTCTAAGAGAATTTAATCAAATGAGTTCAGATTGGCTCGTTTTAGAACAACGTAGGTAAGTATGTATAGGTATTGCCATTTTCAAATCTACATTATTTTTCCCACACACTCTTGTAAAAACTATGTAGAGATGTTTTAGATGATTCACCTCAAACTTTTGTAAATCACAAAGGATTTGATTAAATTTGATTCAGAGATTTGACTATGCGTGTTTTCTTAATTAATAGCGCGAGAACCCTGATCTTAGCATGCACAAAGTGTTTTGTACTTGTTTGATAGACATCCAGCTTTTAATTAATTTAACCATAAGCCACAATACAGACATTGTATCTTATTCGTTGCGCCGACAGCTCGGGAGGTCCACATGACCGTGTGGACGATGTTTATCGCATAATTGCAGGTCCCGACGAATCCTTCATTAGGCCGCAGAATAAGTGGTAGTGTGTGGGCGTGGAAGGGCTGTGTTTGTGTATGTGTGAACATTTGAGGACACACAATGGCGCCCCCCGCGGTACAAACACAGATTAGGGCGAAGTATTGTTGAGTTGTTTTGGTATCGGTAAGTGCAGCATCTCTTGTATGTAGGAATTTTAAACACTAAAAAGAATATAGTATTTCTACTCTATACATATAAATATGTAAGTTTCTTTTAAATTACAAACCCTTTTTTGATTCCCCATAAGTTCTGATTTTTTTTGTTCCTTAACTGTTTTAGCATTATCATGTAAAATAAGTATTTAAAAGAAACCAGAAGTTTCTACAGCTGCAAAGTAGTTCCATAGTACAGCACTATGTGTACAGTCAGATTGGAAAAAATCTTGCTAACTTTTAAGGTTATTCAATACTAAATGATATTTTGGGTGAAACCGCCGGGCACAGCTAATAACATCATGGCTGTAAACCTGACAGAATGACTCAGTCGTCGAGAGCGATTTGAACATAATAATATGTAAACAATATGTAAACTAGTCGCCGGGGTTCCCTTTTGTTGTGACTCTGGATGTCTCGGAAATACAATTAGTGTTATTTATTGTCTTGAATATTCCGAAACTTTTATTAATATGCGTTCTTCAGACTTCGTTTGACAACAAGTTTATTTTCTGTGTCATGATGTTTCGGATGTATTTGGTTCCAAATAACAGAGTCACCAGTATATCTGTACAGTTGGTCGTAATACTAGTCGGATATTCTTTGTATGTCTCTTAGCAATTTCGTTAGGTATCATCTAAAATATTTTTTTTCTATCTAAGTGCTTACATTGGTGGTTCGTTACTGAAAGATTGTGACTACACAAAATAACCGACCACTAATAAAATGGGTACTTATATTTTTATTGCTAAAATAGGAACCTAGAAAAAAATATGAAAGTGTGCGACTGTGAGATGAGCAGTTAGTATAACTTATATCGTAGTGTATACGAAGTCCATTGATGAATATAAAATATGAACAGCGCAAGAGTATATTAGATGACAAAAACAAAAGGAGGCTTAAGTCCAACAGTAGATGATCCCAATCTGTGGATGGTTAAGATGATGACATTTAGGATCTCCAGATTTGGCGGCATACGGTGGTCTATATGCAGATGTCTGAGTATTTCTTATTTTCGTGCAATAAGGTATATTTTGGCGGTGAATTCGGCCACCCTGAGCAGCCCTTGACTTGCTTCTCGATTGGTCGCTAGCAAAAACTGCATTTGCATAGTCGATGTGTGCCGCGATAGCTGCCCACCGCGGATCCACTTCTTCGGATATACGAACGATTGGATAAGGAATTTGATAAATTTGAAAATGTGCTATAATATTGCACACAGATTAAATAAGTTTTTAAAAAGTTTTTAAAACGCAATGTAATGAGTGATTTATCACAAGGTCAACAGTTTCGTTTGAATGAGCGCGTTTATGTCTTTTCTATGAATTTCTTTCGTTTTAATTTTAAAATCTTCAATTGATTCTTATTGAATTAATGAAATTAAGTATCTACCTACATCACTTACTGATAACATTAAATTAAAATTTATTATACTAGGACTACTGCAAATGTAGGTATACTCGTATAGGTACAATACCTAAATCGTATCTAGCCCTACGTTTTCAGTAGTAAACGCGCTGGAGGCAACAGATTTTAGTGGTTATATAAATCTCACATATCTAATTTAAGGGAATAAAATTTTGGGAATATTGTATGTTAAAATCTAGACGGTGTTTCATGTAGACTGTAGCCTACATACACGGTGTATGGACCACAGTGACAAATGCCGATGCCACCCAAGCACGCACGACCAGTCCAATAAACGAAGTAAACACACGTCTCAAATGTTTTATTAAGACTTCTGGATTCTCCGCAAATTCTATGCAAAAAGTTAAATCAAGCGGCGTCTTATAACTTTCTGTCTTCAAAATAAACGGCCACTAAAAAGCTATTCAATACTGTTTTATATTGGAGTTCTATCATGAGATTAAGTTGAGTCTTTGCCGCTATGCCCAATCTTTATGCTACACTACAATAGTATTTTTAACAGACTTCAAAGAGGATAGAGTTTAATGTTGCGGTGTATGTATGTACGTACACTGATTATTCCGTCAATAGCAGCAAACATTTTGAAAATTTTGTTTTTGTGTGATCGATGTTTAAAATGATCTTGAATGCCTAAAGCTCTGAAAGTTAGCTGCCGCACCTTGAAAATACAGTCCGCCTTTCTTTTTCCTTTTAGTATAAGAGAGTATAAGATCCTAGTTATAATTTATCAGATGCAGATTTAATTTACATTCCGCGAACATTAAAATGTTTTTATTGCAGTCCTATTAATTGGGCGGCATGTGTAAATTAAAGGATTAGCTGTATAATGACAGAAGGTAAGGATGATCAAGAATAATAAAGACGCTCTCAATTTAAAGAGGTTAAGGTCGCGTCGGTAAAAACCTCAGATTAAGTCTGATGGATACCGGATCACCTCTTGTTTGTAGAGTTTTTAGTAGATCTTAAGAGCCGAGTGTGTTGACCTTGACTTAAGAAAAGGTTTTTATCCAGGTTGTGAATCTACAGATCTTTTGTTTAGGAAAATTTACATCCACTTTCCGCGAGATTTAAACAGTGAAGGAAAGATTACGATCGTTTTGCATCACTAATCACATTATCATAAATAACATACAAACTATTTCTTTGAATGTGATTTACTTAATTAGGAACATATAAAAACAAACAAAATCAAAAACTACCTACACTACTCAACAATTTTATAAAAATGAACTTTCTTTGAATTAAAAGAACGTTTCACTGACTTCCCTTTAAACTGTTAAAACTCAAAATCCATAGGCATTATTGTTGTTGTTTATGTTTTTTGGGTACTTTATTATTGAATAATGTGTGAGACCGCTATTATTAAAATACTATAACACTTAATATGTTTCTATCTATCTAATACCTTGTCTTTGTTGATTCACAGGAGGAGTTGGTAGGACCACATCACAAATTAACATAGTAACGAAGAGGCGGTACACGCCCCGAAAATAAATAAATGCAGGAATTTGGGCCGTAATGGACTGAATATCTTCGGTATTTGGATTAAGGTTATCCTGTATCAATCTCTTTATTTGGTGATTAAATTAAAACAAGAGAAAACTCTAATAAAATAATAATTTATAACTGGAAAAACACATAAAAAATTTGAAATTACGTTTAGATAATTACAAAGTCGTTTTGCTTATGGCCATATTGGCCATAGTCTACTTTTATGATGGCTTTGATTAGTGGATTAGTTCGGTTATCTGAAGATTATGCAACGGAATTATTGTACCTAACTTTCTGGCATATATGTAAATGTTTGATTTGATTTGATTTGGGAAATGCAAGTAATCTACGATGTACTTTTATAAGTTTTGATATCATAACTAAATTGTATTCATTGTATTTTTATTACATTTTTTGTCATATTAAGGAAAACTTTTAATTTTTTTTGTAGTTTTTTATAGGTAGGTAACCAAAAAAAATAACTGGGGTAGGATACCATCAACACAATGAAAAAACGAAACCATCGCACTTCTTAAAGAGCTTTTACCTTTGTTTCTGCCGCTTTAACTAACCCAACAAAGTATCAAGAATAAGATGGACAATGTAATTGGTTATTAAAAAGTGCATATATCACCCGGCCCTTGATTTGTGAGCGGTGGCCACGCCCCTTCATTAACATGCTAATGCTGAATCTGGGTGGAATTCTTATTGGGTCAGCTGTCCTCTGGTTGCACTCGAAATAAAAAAATACTGTTTATGCTTCTAAATTTTTTTTGTTGCTTCTTTAAAGTGAATCTATGTTATAATTTTGATCTATTTGAGGGTAAAAATGAAGTTATATTTAAGTAATTCGTTTTTAATTATTTATTCATAATTCAATTGCTTAGTGATAACTCGATATTTTTGTGTCCTCTGAAAATACAACCAAAAATTTGATATCGTCACCAAATAGTGAATGATGAAATACAAAGTCTTAAATTCTATAGCTACTACAAGGCGGTCCGTTTGATTACTAAACGAAAGTAGTATTCTGATTGCCTCACCTCATAAAACTTCACTATAAACGTGCGTCAATATTGATAGAGCCGTCAAATCAAAGCATGACGGACTAGTGCCGAAACATAGCTGTTAATAGCGAGATCTGATTGGTCACAGACTCACAGGGCTTGTAGGTGCATCGTGCGTGTGGCCCACCACAGAATATGTCGTAGTCTGTACAGGGATGGATAGAGTTTAGGGGTATTTATGTGGGCTTTGTATGTAAGTTACGGAAGTTGACCAGAGGTACTAAGAAAGTTTACTTCCATATAATTGGTAAGAAAGAAAGGGACACAACTACAAAAGACATTTAATTTCGAGAGTACACAATTCGATACTACTTATGTATACTCACTTTACTTTTGAAAATTTAATCGGTGTTGGTTGATTTCTTCTTGCATAATCTGAGGTTAATATTCTCTACGTAAATCTATTACACATACGTTTAATTTGTGCTTATATTTTGACACTAGCATTTTTCCATTGTGGTCAACGTATTAAAAAGTACGTGCTACAACCCCTTCCCTGCACACCACCCTGTACGGGGAGGGGGCGGTCCATCTGACGACAATACGTAATGTATGCACGCTGGGGAGGTCTCGTGGGAGCCTTCAGACGCATTTACTTGTAAATATCATTAAGAATACACCTATATGCACGAGTTACTTATTGTAATTCGGAAGCCTGAAATACCAGTTTAACTACCAGTAATAGACACATGTAAAACAGTTGCTAGAACTATATTACATTGAATATCGAAGAAATGTTAGTTCATGTATTGTCCTAAAGCAATAATAATAGTTTCTTCTAGTAATGCTAGTTACTGCGCCTACGCATGTTGCTACGACGCTACGGCGTAGCAGGGCTTGCCGTAGCGTCTGCAACTACGCATGCATCTGTACCGCGGCGCCGAACAACAACGGAGAATTTGCATAGGCTTTTTGTATTCTGTAATATGCGGCGTATTTTAATTGGCCGCGATTAAATCTTAATAAATCGGTCGGTGTTCCCACACGCGTCTACAGACAGATATCACAATGTAGATTTTAAACAGTATAGAAAACGTAATTAAATTCCGAGAAAAAAATAGATCTCATTCTTTCTGAATGAATGACACCGTCTACAAAACTTTCATCTGAAATTTTCTCATCAAGATCGACCGCGCGGTTCGAATCGCTGATAAACGTAATTTTTTTCTACCGTTTCTACTGTTTAGGTTCCTTATTGTGTCTAAAGAACCGCTGGCAATTACGCTGGCGGCGTGTGTTATAATTTGGCGATGGCCGCGGGCGAAACGGAGAAAGAAACGAGAAATTGCGCAGTTTTCAGCGCGCACCTAAGATCGCGTGCCGGCTGCTCGGCGGTCGGCACTTGAAAGCTCCAAACTGCAATTTACCAATCGTAAATTCCAATGCGACTAATCAATGCCTGTTACAAGACTTGCATATATTTTTTTACTCTTGTTATAGATTTTTTTTGGTTTAAGATGATAAAATTTTATGCATCAGGTTGATAATAATAGCCTATTTATAAATTGACTTGAGAAAGTTATTGAAATTTGTGCATTGTTTATGATTACAATAATGACGCAATTATGTACATAAATTTCAAAACATATTATAGTAGATTGCTATACAAGGGGGCAAAGGCACTTTTTCTATGCACGAGATGGTTTATCGCGCGAGCGTCAGCGAGTGCGATAATAGTTCGAGTGCATAGAAAAGCCTTTTCCCCGAGGTAAGCACTCTACTTTTCATTACGAATATAAGGAAATTACCAAAAAAATAGATGAAAATTTAAATTTCACACACGAAAATTAGCTATCTCGCTTTTTTTTTAAATCGACTAGTTTAATATTGACTAAAAGCAGCTAACGATGGCATGGCATAGCTGCGTTCCAGATTTAAAAAAAATACTGACTGGTAGAATGGCTATAACAGTAGTAGGCATTCTGCCAGTAGTTTTTTTTTGATGATGAAAAAATTTAAATAAATAAAATAAAATAAATAAATATATATAATTAGTGCTAGAGAAGCACAAATTCGTGCAAGAGAGACATAATATCTAGCATCTGATTGAGTTAGAAGAACTTGAACACTTAGCATGCATCGACATGCCACAAAAGAAATGTCAAAAATGAAGTTGACATTTGACAGTTATTTACTTTCCTGCCCTAGGGCAGGAAAGTACTTGTTTTCCCTAGGGACAGAAAATGCTACTTTGAACCCTATAATCAGGCAACTTCGTGCGTACTTTCCGTGTATGAGTAATGAAAAATTTATTTATTTCGTCCCACATTTTTATCTTCGTGGCCATTAGTTTTTTCGTTTGTTTGAGCTTATATAATGGTAATATGCTGGTGTGCAGGTGCAGAATTCAATAATATAAGTTAGAATAAGTTTCAATTTTTTATGTATAAACTAGATTTTTATTAGAAATTATTTTTTGTCTATTTTACGATACAGTTACTTATTATGTGGGTTACCGAAGGAGCTTATTTCGGCACATAAACGGCGTCCAAAACTAATTTATATTGGAATGTGATATACGCGCGGGCGGGCCCACCGCCGCGGGGCACGCGCGCCGGATTTAATCACCTCACCTTACCGCCTTCCCAAGTCCTGGCCTGTACCACTGAACCATGTTTCTTGAGATCCCAGAGGTCTTACTGACCGACTTTGACTAAAGCTGCATGACAGACCAATACTCAGCTACAACGATTCTTGAGAAGGCTGCTAAGTGAGTCAGTACTTCTGACATTTTCAATGTAAAAAAAACATTCATTTTGGTATGGAACATCTTTTAAATTGATTATTCTGTACATTTTATAATTGCTAAATAGAGGTCATTTAACAATTGTCAAAATGTAGAGAATAAGTCTTATACAGACACAGGGATTATATAAAATAGCAACAACCTTCGATCGCGCAACAACAAACAACATGTATTTAATATCAATTTCTAATTTATGTTGAATTTGTTTATTTTTATTTCATGTTGAATTCGTACCATAAACATAACCTTTATCTGCATTAAGAGTAACACAGGGCTTACCATGACGTATTATTAAACAATTCAGTTTAGGTTCTAACTGTCCAAACTTTACGTCAGCGCCTTAGCTTACGTCAGAAGCAGTCCATGATAGGACCTACTTCAACTGAAACGCTTTTAACGGTCATAGTAAGCCTACAGCAAGTGAAGAAAGAAGAAGTGAAACAGGTCCACGACTACAGAAGCGATAGCCGCGCGCCCGGCGCCAGAAACGATCCCAACCTATTACCTCAACAAACCACTTGTCTTGAAAAGTGTTGGTGGGTTAACCTGCCGACTAAACTAATAATTGAATGGTTACGATTGACCACTGGCTTTTAATGGGAAATTGTAAGCCATTTTTAGTAGCCCATATAAAAGTATTTACGATTAAGATACACTACTAGTACCTGCTCCAATCCATACTCAGTTCATCTCCAGTCCTCTCTACCACTAGGTACTGTAGAGACATACCAGATTTGTCACAAGTCGAACGCGTAATCGATTAGTGCGCGATCGATATCGATCTAGTCGTCATGACGTTGACAATCGATTTGTTGATTCCCGTGACACACGTTTTTGCGTGGATTCCGTTGTCACGGTCGACGTGTCAAAGTGCGGATTCTCACGGTCCAGCGCCGGCGCCGGCGCCGACCACTACATAAAATTAGGACTTAAATTAGACTTAGAACGTTTATAATTTGATAAAGGTATGAAGGTCATGTGATCACAAAAAACAAAGGCCTTTACATCTATTGATACTAGATTATTTATACAATGTCAGGAGGTAACGGGACACTGTCGGGAAATTATGATCAGTTAATATAAAACTGGATATAAAAAACTTGCACTTATTGGCCGAGTCGGATGTGTGGACTCGTGTGGATCCGGAGTTCGTAAGCTGTAGACATAAACAATTTAATACGATTATATCAAAAATTTTGGGACTGTCTCAGGCAATAAAAACTTGTGCCGAAAATATTATGAGCTAAGAAAGTTTCGTACTCAAATTGATCAATAAAGTCTGCGAGTGACTGCGACCGCAGCCTCGTCTAGACACACCTTGCGACTTGCCTCTCGTTACTACCAACAAACGATTAAGTTTATGGACTCCATTTTTAAACGCATGACTTTATCTGGATTTTTTACTCTTATCAGAACTTTTTCCAAGAAAATCGAATAGGTTATAGGAAGACCTAGCTAGAATGTAGGTCACATTTAAACACTACGTCTGCTTATTTCAGTAATGTTTTATCCAAACCAATGTTCCACAGAATACAAGTATTAAAAATTTACGTATAGTACAGCGAAAGTTTATAATTTACGAGTATTGTACTCGTATAGTTTGGCAGATTTTACCGTCCAAAGGTTTAAGTCCCAGTCGATGGAATGCTTGTGGTTTCCGAGTCGGAAGCACAATGCGAGCGATTATCCGCTTCGCTGTGTCAGTAATCGATGCTGTCGAGTTCTAGAACCAATTACTTAGCGCTTGGCCGCGCTGGAGATTCATGATAAATCGCTATGGAATGAGAATCAAGATAATGGATGTTAATATCTGCTGTTGTTTCCAAATAAATATATATTCTATTCTATTCTATTCTATTCTATTCTAATATATGTTCTTACACTGTCACATTGTTGATGAGAGCTTAGAAGTAAGCGCGAGTTTGATTTACGCAGCAGGACATTTTTTTATAACATGTAAATTTTATACCCTCACTATAACATATTATTCATTCAATATAAGTTCTAACTGTTCTTACTTTACATCAGTGTCTTAGCTTACGTCAAATTAGTTCATTATTTTAATACCTAGCTGTAAATTTTCCTAAAATCGTTAAAATAAAAAATAAAATAAAATAAATTATAGGACCTAAACTAAATCGCTTTAACGGTCATAGTAAGCCTTGTTGTAATACCTACCTATAGTGCTTACGGACGTGTACAAAGCATGCAGAATCTATAGAATCTGATTATCCTATAGATATCTTAATGTAGAGTCAAGTGAGTGCTACAATTTAATATTACAAAATACCATATGACTACGATTGTGATTTGCAGCCCTGTCAAAAGTCCTATTTAGATTAGAAGAGATTACAAAGCAAATTGATTAGAAAATACGTCATACTTGGTTTCAAACATTTTAGAAATGTGTTGTTTACTTTTATGAGTGAAACGGGGTAAACCTCGTTTACATACACACATTTTTATACACAAAACAAGGATTTCAATCGATCAACGAATGCGGAAAACCAAAACCAACGTTGGAAATTCCCTTTCATTCTTTGTTTGTGCGACTATTTTACGGAAATCGGAGTAAATAGCACCAAGTGGTCGTACTGGTAAAGTACAGAATTGTTTGTTTGTGACGTCACCATTGATCCGGTATGCCGAAGGTTTCGAGGGTAGAACGATAAACCTAGATCCTTTAGTTTGTAGAGGTCATTGACACTGTTCATCTTGTTGATTATCCACATTGTTTGCTCTTCTATCTCGTCTATTTCTTTGACGTTGGAACAAAAACTCGACCTAGAAAATATTTTACGGAATACTAATATTACTTATACACGAGAAATTGAGGATGTATATTTGTTGCTCTTTCACGTAAAAACTACTGGAAGGGTTTGACTGAAACTTGGAATATACATAATTTAAACCCTGGATTAACACAAAGGTTTTTGATCCCGGTATTGCGTACGGGAACTGCTTACCGTAGGTAACACCGCTGGACGCAGCCAGTATTTAATAAGTCTTAATAACAATTGACATTTTCTTATAGAGCAATAACAATTATGATGGTAAATTGGTACTTGCCTAAGTATAAAATATTCAAGTTTTTATGATAACGGTGAGTACGTAAATGCGTAGAGCTGCTTATGGTAATTAATAACACAACAGCATTTTAATCGATGTTATCGAGAGGCAATCGAGTTGCCGCGAATTGTCACCGCACGAGCGAGGCAGGTGTGCCGGCACCTGTGCTTCGAATGCTTCTTTGTAGTGTAGGAGTCAACCACTACTTACTACGTCTTCATTGCTTCTTATTAAACTATTCTATTATTCATATCCAAATGTTCAAAGATATTTATTTATTTGTTATTTATATTGGACTTAGATTTTATTGATTCAAATAGTCTCGAAATTAGAGTCGTCTTTTACTATCAAAATTAACTACAGTATTAATTTAATTGTAGTAATTTTATAGTCACAAGTTCACAATTTTGGCTTCTAGTTGGAACATACAACTTAAACGAATATGACTTGAGAAAACAATCGAAACACAGTTATTATCACATACTTACATCTCGTCTTTATTCAATCTGTACTTGAGACAATCAATTATGCGCATACTTCAGAGCGCAGAAGATTGACTTAATTTTATGGGTTTTGAATATTAACAGTTTATTTTCCCTGATATATTTATTACAGTTGACTCCTACACTAGTGCCAAGTGGCTTCGATTGTTACATTCCGCTCGATCGAGCAACTCGCTCGATAGTCGATAATATCGATGCTTGAATAAACACGCTTAAGTACTTATAGTACTTTGTATCTAACTAGCAGTACATCCCGGCTTCGCACGGGTGTACTAATTAACCTACTGGGATAAAATATAGCCTATAACCATCCAGACAGTCCATTCTACACATCAGTGAAATAATTTTTGAAATCGGTTTAATAGTTTCGGAGATTACCTCCGTCAAACAAACAATCAAACAAATTTTACTTCTTTATAATATTAGCATAGAAGTATAGATAATGGTAATTGTTTTTCTGATATAATTTATTCGTAGGATACCGTGGCGTAGTAAAACGTATTTATTCATATTCAGACGCATGCCTAGCACTCAGTTTCATTGTGTCCTATCTATTTACGTCATTTAACCTGCGGCGCCGGACGCGGCCAATAGTAAATCATAATACAGTAGGTATCTATAACAATACTATTTATCTGTGTAGGTATATACAATTTCGGTACCTAGTACCTATTTGAACCATTTTTATTCTTTCCGTAACGCTATTTTTAAAAGCTCGAAGAAAAAAATATTCTATCTAAGGCAGAATAAAAAAGGGGTTAACGAACGCATTTACAGATACCTATGGTACTTACGTCAACTATTAAGGTCCATCTAATAAGATCATGATTTAAATTTGTTTGTACCTGTTTTTGGAAAATTAAATTAGGTAAATTAATTTCATTTTTATTTAGTCAATCAACATAATAAATTAATTAACACAGTAATGAAATTAGTTCAAAACATTTATCATGCGTTTGATAAAATAGTGTTGTGCTTAATGTACATGTTATAGTTACCTACTTATATCTAAGGTTCTTATATAATTAATACAATTATGGCAGTTCATTCGTTCGTTCTTATAGTTAGAATACTGCATTACCTACGCTACAGTGTACAGTGGACGGATGTAGCCGCTTCGTGGCGCATACCAAACGGACAAAGTTCCGACACTCGTCAAATTAAATCACGCACATATCACCTACCTACCACAATTCGCTGCAAAAACTATAAAATATACCGATTTCACATTTGTTGAAACAGCCATTCGCATTTTATACTTTTGTTTCGTGCGGTGAAAATAACCTGTTATATTAGTTATGTTGGAAACACTCGTAAAATTTTCAATGGTTTTATTTTGCGATTTATGATCCGCTTTACCATTTAGATAACTATAGTTGCAGAAACATGATTATTTTGTTTACTATTCTGAAGGACCTCCGAAATACCTACGACTCTTTCTTTTCATGTTTTAAGAATTACAATAATTTTATTCAGCAATACCTATACTAATTTTAGCTCAGTACCTTACCTACCATCCCAATGCTGTTTAAGTAGCCTCTTATTCCATTCAAAATAAAATAATTTTTTTAACTAGCATTTTACGTAAACACCTGATTCAGGTATCTCCATATATAGGGAGGTATTTCCTCTGTTGTGACTTGTCAGCAGTGGCACGCACGGGCCCGCCTGTTTGACGTTCCCAGGCGATAGGCGCTATCTCCCGCAAACACCTCTTGTTTGAACCAGAACCGACTATCCTGCCAACATATACTTACAAGACACCAAGGTATAACTAACCTTACCACTCATATAATAAGGTAGGCCAAAATTTAGTTAAAATTGGCAGGAACTCAATAGAGTATCTCAGTCTGTAGCCCATCTTCGACACGCGACGAGAATTATCTTGAAGTTTTCAAGTGAAGTCGCGGTCATTGTGTTTGTGTTTCCGTGGACAAGTGTCGTTTGCCTATCGATTATCTATCGGCATATTTGTACCAATAAATTGTTAGCTATGATAAAAGGTTTGACAATAGAAGTAACACTGTAGGGCAAGCAAATAACGCTCAAGATGTTTCGAAAATTTACCATTTAAATTGTTTACAACTTTAGATCTAGAACATCAAAGATATGTAATTTATTTGCATAAGCATGTGGATAATCCAATAGGTGACCTCGATCCACCATACGTATAACTTTTATGCCTTTATTAGAAGTGACAATACTTATAAAAGTCTCAATAATTTCAAGAAAAAGAACCGGAACTTCAACTCTGCACAACCAAAATAGACCGTCCATAAAACAAAGTGCACATTGCACATTTGCAAGCCACATTTTTTCACTAGAAAATATGCGTGGTTATGTAAAAATGCACCTGAGCAAGCTGCTGTCTTGTCCCAATAGTAATTAGTGCATGGCTACTATTGTAAACAGGTAATTGTAGATCGAAGCACCTGCTTACTGCAACTGCAAGGCCGCTAATAGGTCACAAGGCCAGCCCGCTATTAACACTAGCCACTATAGCCAACTGCTTTTAGAAAAAGGTGCTACAGTCTTGATTCGTATAAGAATTAAAAACATAACGCCTTTGAAACTAACAAAATAATCTTAGGCTTTACAAAATATTTTTTACCTACACCGAAAAAATCATTTAAAAAAACGAGAACTCAATTTTTTGAAAATTAAGTTTCTTTGGGCAAAAAACATAAATGCTTCAAATTTTCAGAGGGTAGTAATTTAGCAAAAAATTGCTACATATTGCGCGAGAGTAGCTAAGTTGGCAACACTCCCACGTCTAGGCCTTTGCACCGAGCGGTTCAAGGACTCTTTCGGATTGGATACTGGTTATTGAGTCATTTGGGTGTGCTAATTTATTACGGAACTAGATTTCCTAGCTTAGCTACTGCAGTTCATGTTATAACTTGTTCGAAATTGAAACCTTAACCGTAGGAGGTTGGAGGCCAGTGAATGATAAAATATAAGAGGCTCCTTCATTGTCTCTTCAAACGTGTTTGTGATTCATTCGACTTGTCTCTTTAGAAATATCGTAGATGTTTGTTAGTTTGTATCTATCTTATTAGAATTTTCATCAGTAGTTTTGGTTAGTGTAAAAGTAATTAAATATTTATATCAGAGCATTATTTTGTTTACGTTCAGAAGCTTAGTTAGAATTTAAATTTTACTTTTCGTCTCTAGATTTGATCTGGAAGGGGCGGTGTCCCAGGCCATTGCAGATCCTTCGCACTCCGTCTAAAAGCGGCTACATCCGCGTCTGGCCGTCGGAGGACGCACTTAGGAGGACACTTTTGATCTTAATTTATAAACAAACAATTTTAGAGATCCTGCATTTAAAACCTATATGAGCTATCCGCTAAGTTTTTCCACTTCCACAAAAATATAGCTATATCTACAAAAACTATGCCCGACCGACATCGGCAGTTCGATGTGCGCTGACAACAAATATAGTCATATTATTTCCATTGCTTAAATTGTTTTAAACGGTTTGATTAATTAAAACATACATAATACAAATGGACAAGAATGGAAATAAGACCTCTCCTCTCTATCCGAATTACATTTAAATTCACAATCTACCTACATTTACATCGATATGTAATTGGAACTAACAACTTTTTTATGGAAATTACTTTAGATTAATCAACTTAAGATGACATAACTTAAGCCATTAGAAATGCAAATCAAAGGAATAGCGATGTTAGAAATGGAATAGACAGAAATAGTTTGAATTTTACCTACAGATTACGATTGGACGATTAACTAAATACCACAGCACTGGCTCCAACACACAAAATAAAATCCTTGTAGCCTTTGTGAGCCTTGGCTTTGAAATTGCTTACCTAGTTTAGGAATCCAATCAGGCGTGTTTGTGTTCAGAATATACGACGAGACATGCCTTTGTTTTCTAATAAACCTCCGACTGAAGATTTGGCTCGAATAGTATTTTCAATCAGCAATACTTGTTCTCTAGACAATACGTGATATCAGCTAAACGAAATAAAAATATTATCTAAGATTCCAGACATTTTTTCGACTTAAGGATTTCTGCTGCTTCATTATCAAACAACTCTACACTTCGCGAAACTTTGGAAAATGAAATAGTAACTTAAAGACAAAAATGACACGAGGTATTTTAGATTTCACTTGAGTGATAATGATTAAAATATTTTCAGCAAATTGGATACCTATCGATTCAATCGGAAATATTTTTTCAGAAGGAAATATTCCTGTTTCCTATTATAATATCCTTCGGATTCATTGATTAAAGAATAAGATTTGATTGTTCGTCCATATTCCCTGTAATCCCTGGATAGGTAGCTGTAGTGCGTTCTTAGACGTCGGTCAAACGTTTTCTCTTTTCAGCGAGGCGTCGCGGCGCCGTGCGCCATCACTAGGTGCTTACAATTTCGCACTAAACAGTTGGAAGTCGTCTTGTATATTAATGTGTCGCTTTTTCGCCTTTTGCAGAAATAGAGACAAATGCAGTTTCTGAACTAGTAGTATGTTTAAAATCAAGAAGATTTTCTTATAACTAACTTTCAATTTACAGAGCATGCTTGAAACTGATTTATAAAAATAACAAATCTACCATTCTGTCTGCTAATCTGGTTACATAGAGTTAATAATAAGGCGTCATTTAAAAAAGGTGTGTCATACTTATTTTGAACACATCTAATCTGAATGAGCAGCCGCCAGCCAGTAATGTTTGTTTATTTGTGCTTTTACGGCTGTCTGTAGGCCACGGGCGGTTAATTATATACGATTTCTGTCTCCACATTAACAGTCTGCGAATCCGCATTTGTGAAACATATCGCTATTCTCGCTTATATTTTGCTTCTTGTGTTTGTTTACCATTTCCCGTTTCTGTTTTCTCCAGTTCACAGTCTCGACTCATTTATGTAGTCATCTGTAAAAGTAATCATGCGATCAGTTGCTCTTCTATTTTACTTCGATTGTTTTCTAGGACGGAAATGGAATCAGGGTGATTTGTTTGAAAGTAAAAATTGAGTTCTTATGATTTTTTTAATATTACATGACAATATCCCTAAAATTACTCAAATACTAGTAAACTCTTGGATATTATCTTCTGATTATCTCTAGCTATACCTATCACAATAATAGAATAGCCAGTGAAGTCATGAATATAAATTGTAGTTCCCTGCAGAATAAGAGTTTGACCCGCTGCCCCAGTTTTGATTTTACACGAATCCATATTTCTGTCAGAGTAAATATCAATAAATAAGTTATTTCTGCGGCCTATGAAGCATTTCGTGTTTGAGACGTCTGAAAGGGCTGATATACATCGTTTCATAAGCCGTAACGTTCAATGCATTTCCATTTAGCCTGTACTTAGTGAATGTTGGCGTGTGGCACGCCACGATGCGGCAACATTGTCAAATTAATGTACCAGTGGGGGACCGTTGGACTTCTGGATTTGGGCATTGACTCTGCACTTAAAGCTTTAATGTATAGTTGGAGAGAAAATTTACATTACACCGCAGACACCGTTACTACATTTTCATAGCTCTAACAAAGTCGCTTTAAATTTCAAAGTGCAAATTGTAAATTTAGTTGCATTTTGTGCCTCTGTTTTAAGTATGCTGTAAGTTATAGTTATAAACTCTCATTTGCCTTTTATAACTTTAGAAGACAGCACTAGCTGATTCATCCTTTGTTGGCAGGCTTTAGCTTCATCAGTATCACTAAATAATTATATCGATTTATAAAGCGACAAATGTTAATAACTTGTTCTCAAGTCGTAACTTTTGCGTGTAACTTTAAATCTTCAAAAATATTTCGTGTTAAATTCTTTGATCTCATGTGAACATAACCTTAACTTAAACAATATTACGTTTTGTAATCCATTTCTCACACATAAGTTTAGTAACTTCAACCCAGATTGAGATGATGGATCGCCCTGAAAGATAGGTAAATGTAATCTCATGTGGCAGACGACAATGGAGTTGCGAGACAAGACAAAGTAGAGCAAAATATATGCGCTATAGACTGTTTGAAAGTGTTTTTGATATAGGTTCTCTTTACTAATAGAACCAGTGGAATCCGGTTCTATTTGGACCAGCATGTAATGAAGTTTAAGAAACGCTTCGATATTTTTTCTTGACTTTGACTGGGTCTAAATTTTTTTGGATTAAATGAACCTATGGAAGTCGATATAAGATACATACATTTTTTATAATACTTATAGGTAAAGTTTAAATTAGGTAAAACGAATATAAAATCGATAAACTTAAAAGATATCTTGGAAAGAAATTGCATCGAGGTTTTAAATTAAATATAGACAACATTTTGATTCACTGTTTCAGTATTGGAATTACAGCTTGCTATGTACATCTAAGCGTACAATTTTTTCCTCTATTATATCGTATGAGCTTGCGGCTACCTATTCACTTGCTTTCAACGTCAAACTCATGAAGAATCAGGGCACGGTAATCATCCGTCCGCTTTGCATGCAGAAGGCTAATTAACCAGCAATCAGGTGTAATTGGTGCGTGCGTCGGGTACTGCTCACCTGTGACCAAGTCGCAGAGGATTATGTTCCCATGCGTCCTACGCAATTACATAGCACGGAGTAAACAGCTAGGAATGATGCTGCAAACCTTTTTGAAGAAGGCCTTTATTAACCGATTTCAAAAAGGAGGAGCTTATCTAACGGAATTTATTTTTTATGTACCTTAATATTCACCGATTTCTCCGTCAATAGTGCACCGATTTTGATTTTTTTTAGGTAAGTAATAATACTTTCCCGAGAGGTAAACATATTTATTTGAGATATTTTTAATTTTGCCACTAGTATTTCCAACTTATTGAACTTTTGCGCCCTTTTAGTTAAGTAGTTAGAGGAGGTAAGTTTTGTGGGTGAATTAACGGTCAACAATTTATAAAAGTGTAATTTATATCTATTCTGAAAATATTATACTGACAATTGAAATATAACGACACTATGGGGTTGTTCGTACTTTTATTACGACGTACGACACTTTCTAAACCAACTTTTAATAAACTTTTAACTGACTGACAATAAAACCAACAAAAAATAAAATGAGTTTTATAACTCTATTTTCAAGTCATTTATAAAATGGCTGATAAGTAATTGAATTAAGTCATAACATAAGACACAGATAAAATGGTCAAGCTATATCCCTAGTCTGTGACATAATTATAGTGCGATTGCACCACTCCGATCCGACATTGTTCGTCGTAATGTCTCCTCTAAATCAGAGCCCTCTTTACTATCTGTAGATAGTCACAGCTTCACCACCAGTTAGTATGTAAAACATGTGTGTCGAGGCTATTGTCACAGTTAGTTCACACGCACTCAACTGCTCCCACGACGGGCTTAGGCCGAGGAAATACAAAGAAAACTTCCTGAATGACAAAAGATTTACTATATCTACCAGGCAAACTGCAACCAGTTGCATCAACGTCTTATAATGTGACATAACTGTACTGACATGACTGTTCTGTATGATGGCCAATACTCACTCATAGTGGAATTACACTAGATGTCGAACGACTGGTATAGGTACAAGGTATGTTGTCCTCTCTTTTGATATAAGAGTGACAAGAATATCTAAAACTTCGACAAGTTTACTACGATATGAATATGAGTGCCTTAAGCGTAGAAAAGTTAGATCAATCTTATAATTTTTTAAGAGGCTTTAAGTACATCCTTTTATTACATCTCAAATGCTTCATCATGTCTTCATCATGCACCGAAGCATTAATTGAAACGCTTGATGGTTTCGTTATATTTATTAAAATTACGTTAATGCGTAACATTTACATAACAATGTGAGGTAGAAAGCGTGACGGCGAGGGTTTAATTGTGTAGCCGCTGCTTTAGTATGAGTTGTAGGATTTTAATATGATAGCACAATTAGTATCATTTCGTCAGAAACATAAAGTATCTCTAAAAATGGTGTATACCACTCATGACTTATAATCATGACTTATCCCAAAACTCAACAGTGCCAAAAAATAGGCAATATCAGTGAATCCTTCTATTAGGCAACAGGACGAACCAAAACTTCTTGAAAATAATATAGGCTGTGCTACGTCGGCAGAGTCACGATCCTCTTATTTGGCTCAAAAAATCAGCATTGCCATTTAGCATGGCAATGTGTCGTCGGCCAGTGGCTTGGATCAGTTATGTTTCTTATAGATCGTTCGTCTTAATCTTATGATGATCTTACTGGTTCTTATTGTATTTTGTACAGTTATGTTAATAATGTATATGTATAATACGTCGATGGGCTTGCAACCTGTCACGTATGGAAAGTTAACTTCTGCAAAAAGTGGGCATGTACCAAATATGTATTTGGACATACCTCTGACTACCCCATTAGACATCTTCAAAGGATCTAAAGAATTACATAAAGATCTTTAAGAAATGTCTACCGCTCCCTGGGATACAGTCGTGATCATATTTCATATTTTATTTTTTATTTTTTTTATGTTAATAAACACACCTACTGATTAAGATTCCCATTTCTGGACGAAGCCATAGCTGTGGCCATAGTACGGATTGACTTAAATTCTGATGTATTAGGTATTGAATTTCTATATATACATAATAATGTATTTTTCATATGTTTATTTAGCTTATACGATCAAATACGATGATATTATAGATTATATTGATTTAACAAACCGAGGATGTCGCAGACTGCAGGTGTAAAACATCAATGAATTTATAAAAACATATTTGATAGGAATTAATGCTCTTCACGTCATAAAGACCAACAAAGAACAGCCTGAAAGCAATGTGAGTAAAAACTGGCTCTGGATCTGCGCCCGCGCACTGTACCTTTAGCACTCGTTCCTGATGATTTTGGATCGTAGAAAATAACGTTAAGGTTTTACCAATAAAATTTTTATGAGGGAGAAGACCTGCGCACAGATTTTTAGACGTTCGTATATATATCTATAAATTTAAAAATGCTCTTTCGTGTTATAAACGCGAAAGTTAATATTGATATTTGGTACTCTATCATGCAAAAATGACTTGAACTTGTATATGACCTGGTGTAACACATAGGCTACTTTACTTTTTATCGGGGTTATTACCACGCGAGCGAAGTCGACCACCGGCGCGTCGGAGGCTTGTGATAAAGAGTTTACTCGAAAACGACAGATAATCGTGCTTATGACCGTTCTTGTTTCAGTAGCAATGTATTAACGAGGAATCCATGGTGTAAGGTATCAAGTGAATGAATGAAGGAGTTATGTTTTATATTTTAAAGGTTTTTGTATCATTTTAGTTATACTTTTCAATACTTAATAGAATAAAAAAGTGGCTATCTAAGTTATCTGATGATTTTGATAGAACTCTAACGCTTGTGAAGAATTCATGATATTCATGAGTGTCAAGAATCAGTCCGATTGATGTTGTGATCACGGTAACAAAGCTGCAAGCCTGCCGCGAGCATCTTATCAACGTTTCAAGTTTATCCAATTATTTTTCAAAGTAGAAGGGCGTCTTAGCTCCGTTTTAGATGGCATGGAATAGGGTACAACAAAAAGTATCCCTACTTTATAGCCTCTGTATAACCTTATGCCCTAAAACCTGTGTTCTCCCCTATAACATTTGAAGATTCAAAGGATCTTAAACGCCTCAAGACCTAGAAAATGTCTACCTCGCTTTAGATACGAGTCGTGATACTTTTTACTTGTGTATAGTTCAGTAAATGGTCGAAGTACGGCCGCACGCGTCTTACGGACAGGTGCAACATAATGTCGTGTATCAACATTCTGCACGCAACAGAATGCAACAAAATGCAACTTTTTGTTGCACAGCGCACTTCAGATTTACAGTGTTTTGTTACTTAAATGTTGTACCGTTATTTGCAGGTGTGTGCATTTTTGATTTGTTTTTGCGATTTCCTTTAAGAATTAAGCTAACAGTTCTTATTGGCGACGATAATGATTGTATGTCAGTGTAATCGAAACTGAATTTAATTTTATATTTTTGCTAAAGAATTTTCAGGTGTAACTGGATGGGTGTTTGAATCACAACGAAAATGGAAACATACATGTTCTTGATTAGTTCAAGTTGTAAATAGCTATTTATTGTTTGTAATATATTATCTCAGGTATTTTATTTAATTAAATTTAATAGATATTAATAAATAATTGGCGTTTGTTAGGTATATTTAATAATAAGGTGAACTCATTACCAAAACTGTTAACGGTTAGTTCTACATAAGAAAATTAAATTCAGTTACTAAGAATACCTATGAATTTTAACCAGAATGTAATCAAAATTCTTAAATCAGAAACTAGCTGCATACTCCACGTTTCTCCAACAATCTCAAGACAATTGCACTAATTGCGTCAAAAAACGGTAAATCACTAGAAAATAGCGTAATTGAATGCAGTATTGTGATATTGTGTAAGCAGGTACTTTCTTTGGCGGGGGCTCCCACGTTTTCCTTTATCGGAAGCTTTCACTGCCAGATAAGAACGAATCGACAATAATGGCATAATCGATGAAAGTGCTGCGAAAGAGTTTCAAGCGTTATCCGCGACTAATCGGAAAAATATTCAAGTAACGACAACAACCTTCCGTATTCTATACGATTACATTTCAACTTTGTATTTGTGAATAGTTTTGTAGGTTAATTACTTATGTATCCACATGCACGTATTTGCAATAATATTGAGAATAGGTACCTCAGTCACGCGTGTAATGGCTACGCAATCTAAGGAATTACAATAAAAATCACATAATTAACTTAAAAAACAAGTTAATTGTTTGTTTAGTTGTACTGGTTTATCGCTTGTAATATTTTAAAAGCCCGCATACCTAATTAATTTGAATTTTACTTAATCTTTATCCAAAGTATTTATGGGACCACCATAGCAATTACGGACTGTAATGTTCGTGATGTGGTCCACTTGTTCCGAATTATTGTTAAAATATTCTAGGAAAAGCTTGAACATGCTAATTATGTTACGTAATTTGAAGAATTTTGTTCGAACATTGCTTGAACTAATGGTGTACTTACTACATTAGCCAATTTTTAAGGGTCTAGCCTTTATAATTTGTATGCAGAATTAGAGCCTGTTTTTTAGAGCGATATGAAAGCTACATAATTATCATTTTCTCAGTTTCAGCCTCATTGACTGGAATCGATGAAAGTTCTTAGTGTGCAGAAATGAAATGAAAAATGATCACATTGATCACAAATGTATTCCAATGCGATATAGACATTTATTTTAGAGCCTTGAGCATTTGCCTAGAAAATAAGTAAATTTCGATGTTCTTTCGATTTCACAAATTTGATTACTAGTTTGAAAAAAAAAACATATTTGTTTATGTTCTTTTAGTGTACTCTGTAAAACCTAACTGAAGTACTCGGATATAATTGTTGAACTTTCTCATCTTTGAAATGGAAACTTCGTGAAAAGATTCAATTAAATAAACGAAATGTTTAATACATTTTTTATCAAAACCACTAAAGATCTTTATAAAAATAAAACTTAATGTACGGTAACAGGTGTCACGACCTCAAATAAGGTCTTGCATGTTCTGAACGACTGTTTATTACAGTATTTGACGTGATGGTGGAAATGGAGGAAACGCGTGACCACGGGTCGTCGCCTGACCCCTGACTACCTGCGGTTACGTCATCGATCTATTATTATGATGATCGCTTGATCACCGCCATTTAATTGGACTCTATACCTCAGAGAAACTATGACCAAGTTGCATCCGATATTTAATTAACTTTTCTCAAGAAATTAGCTCATATCTAGATATATTTACATAATTTTAATCCGACTGGTAGTTCCAGAGATCTACTGCCTTACCCACATGTTAATTTACATTAAATTATACTCTGGAATCTAATCAAAAGTACTTATAGCATAATGGAAATAAAACGCAAATATCTATTTAAATATTTGAGAGGCCAAGTTTGAGTCCTACGATCATAGAAAGTCATAAACTAGGACTAAATGTTCCACATTTTGCAGGTACAAATTGAAAATAAGTCAGTTTACAAACAAATTCTGTCGATAATAGAAAAGCTGTGTCCTTATCTTGTGACACAGTGATAGAAGTTTTGTTTATGAAAAGCGGTACCGTCAAAAAACAAACAATGATTTTAAATAAAATAGTAAATAGGTACCTACTTAAGTTACCACAACTTAAGTCATAACAATAACTTTTGATCTGGGTCTTCTTAGTATGAAAAGCAATCAAACAAATCAGTTGACGCTCTTTTTTAAGAATCCATGTAAAGCCAAGGGGTTAATATGTATCGGATTTCAATAAATTCAGGGGGAGAGGGGACGTAGGGAAACGTAGGGAAACTAATGTCCTCCGCATTTCATGGGATTCGTCTAGAGCTTTATAGAGTTGTCTGCGAAATGTTTTGGATGTTTTAGAGGAAAATTGTGGAAGTTCCAACAAACCACTAAAACGTGCCATAACAACGCTTAACCGCTATGATTTTTTATTGATTACATATTACTTTTTATTGTGTTTACTTTTTAATTTTTGTTTTAATGAATTGCGATTGATCCGGAATTTTGTAAATTTACTTCAAACTTATAGGTTAGCGAGCATTGTGCTGTTTTTATATCGTTCTAGTACTAGAAAAACTCACAAAATTATTGTAAGAAGATGATTCAAGACATAAAAACAAAGCAGCACTTGGACTAACACTTTGGCTAATATTACATTAGTGGCTTAGTAAATGTTGTTAAAAAATGTTCTTTCTATAGTTTTACCACTTTGTTACTAACTTTACTTAGAAACCGCGATAAAATGATACTAGTCAGTGCAAATAACGCATTAACATTGTAATGTCGACGCTGACGCCGGGCTGTCTCGGCGATTCATTAACTGTTGCGGCCATTTCATTTTTTGTTGTTCACAAAAATAGCGATGTGATATGTTCCTAAGCAAAGTACGAAAGCGCTTTTTCGTAAGCTCTATACGTAGGTATTTGATGTTATAGGTATATTTATAAATGGCTCGAGCTTATGATCTTCAAACGGCTGAACAGAAAAGTAAAACCTAATCCTTTCAGAATCTACGTTGCCCTTAGGCTTTTCCGTTTTGAAAGATGATCTTATAAAGTAACATAGCGATTTCTTGGGTGTTACAGTAAAAGAATAAAATTGAAATTGACAGAGGCAAACATTTTTTCATTTATTATGGTAGCGACGGGAACTGCTGATTTTTAGCGTTATCGCATTACGCTAAAATCTAACTGGAGCTTGTTTAGTGACTGACCGCGGAGTTATCCCATCTCATGCATAATACATCCAGCATATAATCGGTATCTCGAGAAAACGGCTCGGAAACAAGGGTTAGGAAAGAATATCCTCATTGTAACTAAACAGGGAAATGTATATAGACAGAGTAGAGACTATTGTAGACGAAGAGTTAAATGCATTGAGCAACCTTTATACCGCTTGACTTTAAAAATCCTTGGGTATGATGATTCCACTAATGTTAACATTAATATTGTGTTGTTTTTTGTTCAAAAAAATATATGCTTAGGGTCAGTAATGGTTGACGGTCATTTTAGACAGTAGCAAAGTAATAAGTTTATTTGTCGTAATAAATAAAAAAATAATGATTTTAAGGTAACTCTAAAAACTAAATTTGGTATGAACATACTCGCATTATTTATGTATGGTATTTTTAGTAAATATTTTATTCAATTAACATAATATTGATGGGCTTGGCTCCTTAACTAAAGTGTTTTAGGGAAACTTACTAGCCAGCGAAAGATAATGGAGGATGTGTGATATTTTCCCATAAAAGCTATTTTATTAGACATCGTATCTAGGACGACTTGAAAGGAATGATCTATAGTGGCCAGACGCGCTAGGTTCCGCGGCGCCACGAGTTTTGTCGCAAAAAATTTACTACGATCACATTGCGAAAAATATTATTTATTTGGTAAAACAAAATTACTGTTAGATAAAACTGTTGTGTTGGAACAGGTAATATAATCATCTAGCTTATTAGACTATGTCGATGCGATCCTTGAGGTCCTACCGAAATAAATGGTTTTTTTTTCTTTATTTCTCTCATTCTTTCGTTACAAAATTGAGCGAAAGAATATAAAATCAGTTCAGCTAATGTTGTTTTGAGAACTCGACTGCCTCGTGTAGTAAAGAAAGCTTTATAACGATCTAATATAACCCTCTACAATAATAATGAATTCAAGAATTTCAGCCTACAAAACGCATTAAAACTGAGGCCCAGCGCGGAATGGAAAAGGCATGTTTCTCAAAGAAGTAAAGGAAATGTCCAACATGCGACAGGTCCAATTAAAAGCAATTACGAGTACGATTGTGTTTTGTGCCCATTGTGATAATAATTTAGGGCGGTTTTGAGGTAGCTTAATACACCGTGTAATCATCAAAAGCTATGAATAGATGTTTTGAATTCTGAATAGTTTCCGCTAAGTTTGACTTTTGTTATATTCGGTTGAGTTGTTTTACAAATGGTGAATGCTGCGAGGACGATAATTGTATATATGTCGTATTGCTTTGCGTGATATGCATTTGGTCTTAGATCGTATCTTTCTGAACTACAATAAAAAACTTTGTGATTTCGAAGTCTTCTAGGTTGTGGTTTAGGTTTTAAGTACCAACTTCGCTGAACCTTTAAATGCCTACATTTTAATCTAAGAACATACACGTTACACGTACCACTAATCCTCTGCGTTATATAAATTTTTCATGAATTGATTATGAGATTTTGTTTGTTTGACAAACAAAATTATTGATGTAAAAGGATAGGTTCGAACAAAAACACACTGGATTGGAAATAAATGATTTGATAATTTACAAATTTTGATCAATATCATTATATTCCTACCTAACAGCTGCCTTATATTCTCATAATCAAAGATTAACTTGTTCAATTTGTGAAATTGTTGGTCAATAAAACTCGCACAGCCCCCTAGCTCCACATTCATAGGCATTATTTAGTCCTCCCCATACTTTTCAGTAAAGTTCTTTCAATCTTAATCTATTGGTGGTAGAGTCGGGTTTAGTTTGTAGTACTGTAAGCCCTTACTCTTTATTTATGACCGCTGTGTCATGGGGTTTCATTGTATGGAGCATTACGGTTGAATTGGCACGGCTTAGGAAATTAAGTGAATTGCTTTACCTATGTTTTTCATAAGGAATGAGATTAGGGTGATATGTTTATTATGGCTGTAAAGAGTAACACGCTGTTCCTCTTGGTGGGGTTTGTCCGTAGAGGGGTTGGTCTACTTTACGTGGTCTCAAGCAGAAAATTTTCATTATCAATCCATTAAAAACTTAATGCTTGTAATATGCTCAAAAACCAACCAAAAATCCAGTCATCAGACTTGCGACTGTAAACTTCATGTATTATTCACAGGCCTCTGTCTGTGCCGTCGGTCACGTGGTACTAACCCCGATTATAACTACATACGTGTTATTTCAGGTCAAAAATATGTATAATACTTACGGGTGGGTGCATTCCAAGCTTCAGGCTAATCCGTTCAGTAGTTTTTGCGTGACAGAGTTAAGTACAAATGTAATTATAAATTAATAATAATTTTGGATAGAAAGGCTTATTTGTATCGAATTTAAGCTCCAATTTTCCTATCAAAAGTTGAAAGTTCTCCACTAGGCCAACACATGAACAAATATTCAAAACCACCTACTTTTTGCAACGGCAAGCTGATGGTATCCGTGTGTTTGCAACAAATGCGTATACAGCAAATCACGGCCCACCTTTCCCGAATTAGCTATCGGTAGCACATGTCTTAGAAAAAATGCATTAACACCCGGCTAATGCATTGCACCCTTGCCGGCGGTCACCCTTAAGTTTTTATAAGGCCACTGATGAAACTACGAGTATGTTGTCTATTATCTTGATGGATGCATATTAGCTACCCTTGTAGTGCACACCAAACTAAATACTGAAAAAATATAGTGGAACCTCCGCCTTTCTTAAGGCCGGTTAAATAATTCGTTTAATACTTATTTGATTGCTTTTATACGAGTATTGTCATTTGATTGAAACTTTTTTTATCGGCCTTCTGATCAAAAAGCCTAATTTCCAAAGTAAAATTATAATTCCATGCAGAGAAAGTTTTGATTGATCATTGTTAAAAGTCTCGAAATGAGAGAAGAGAGTTGTTGGACAGTAAATCACTTTACAAATATTTATAGTTTTAAGTCTCACCATCGCAAAATCATGACCATAAAGGAAACGATTCAACCAATCAACATGTTTAAAACATTTGAGATGTCTACGCTCCAAACATGAAAATCCGAAATATGTTCTCTGACTACTGCCATTATGGTAAGTACTGACACACGTGTGCATGCAATAGAATAGCTACAATGTGCACAGACACCTTGCCTACCAGATGTTATCGTGAATGTAATGGATTAGGTGCTGTTTCCGCGAATATCCACCCCAAATCCGGTACAATCTCATTTGAGAAACCAGAGATTTTGGTTCACGAAAGGTGAAGATCATATATTACAGTGTTCTGCATATAAAAAAACTATGCTTGAAATCCCCAAATCCTAATGTTAACTACATAAGAGATTTAAGAAATTAAGCTAACATTGAAAGCCTTTCTTCATTTTCAATCAATTCCAACAAAACTATGGTTTGATATTGATTAATACTCACTCCTTTAATAGTTTAATAGTTTTAATTGGTAAATCTATAACTTTAATGAGTAAATAATAGTAATAATAATAATAAATATCCTTGGACATTCCACACAGCGTCATCTAGTCCCAAGCTTCCTTTTTTTTGTCCTTTGGTTTTGATATAAATTACACCAAACCAGAAAATTCGATTCGAAGTTCCAACAGAGTTTTTTGTGTGAGTAAGAATGGGTAATGTTGTTGCGGAAACGAATATTATATACTGAAAGGAATGTACTAGAAATATACCTAATAGTAACTGTAATTAATTTAATAGTAGGTATCTTAAGAAAAAGTACATTTTTGTTTCATTCGATTCGCTTTGTCCACACCTACGATCCAACTCATTGATGAAACAGTTCTGCTTAAAGCGGCTACACACGACCCTAAAATCACTGGCAATGTCGAGACAGTGAAATCGGGGCTGAATCGGCGATAAAATTGTCTCTACTCTACACACGTCCTTGCCTGTCAGTACGTAACCGACCGTGCTACAGACTGCTCGTTTTTCCATACATTACATCCATACATTTATACAGACTGCGCAAAAATCAGTCCTGATTTCGCATCGTCCCTGAATCGTGAGCTCGCCCGTAGCGATTTAGGGACGAAAAAAATCGGGTACGATTTGCCTACACACCAGGCTATTTATGATACGATCTAGGGTCCTCCCCACCACTGTCCCGATATTGCCAGTGATTTTAGGGTCGTGAGTAGCCGCTTTTAGACAATAAAGTGACGTAATGCGATATTGCGCTCCGTGCCGAGGTTGAGTAGGATATCCTTTTAAGTTTTAATTAAGATGTCCCAGTGATGGCTATTATATAACGGTGGACATTCCGGTGGTTAAGCGTCATTGTGTTTATTTAGGGACACCATTGTTCACAAATAGGTATAATTTGTAATGGTCTTAATGGAATTTGACAAGGACCAGTGGAGCTGAACTGAAAAGTTCGTCCTTTAGATTAGTAGTTTTTAGTATTTTTGAAATTAAGTCTTATACATATATCATATGACAAACAATATATTTCATGGTAAATTGCTTCTTATTTTATCTAGTTGTTACTTACGATAAGAGTAAAACGTAAATTAATTTAATGTTCTACCATGACTACTTTTTTTTTTAACCCATCTCGTCCTACTGCTAGGCAAAGGTCTCCCCAATGACTACTATCGCATTAAAATCTCTGTTATCAATACAATACAATACTAAGGTGTTGTTATTCAATATTTCAATAGTTATCCGATGTTCACATCTTTTTACACAAAAACATTACAAAAAAACATAATAAAATCAGGATTAAAGTCCTCTAGAGCTGATTTAATCGTTATCAGATCGCAAACACCTAATTCAATAAGCTTACACCGAATACAGCCAAACTAGGAGATAATGCTATTAGGAGTCACTTAGTTGAATGGTGGCGTATCTTGTTTTATCTGTCCATAGATAAGTTTTCGCTGAACAATGCTTGACAATAGGATCATAGAATACAGGATCCCAGTCACAGCTAGGCAGATATAGGTAGCTGGATTATTTGTGATGTTGGTTTACCTTAGAACTTTTTGATTCAAATTAAATAAACATCCTTGGACATTCCACACAGCGTCATCTAGATGAAAACGAGCATTTAATTGGTTAGCTTGAGACTAGTCCCAAGCCAAGCAATTTAATGCTCGTGATATTTCTTGCTACTCCACGATCATAGGCTTTTAAATTAATCAGAACGCTTATTATTTGATAAGTGGATGAGAGCCAAAATGTATCTTCTTAAAACAATGAATTTTAAGTATCAGTGTGGTATCAAATATTTATGGGTTTACGTAGGTGCTTAAATTGTTAAAACGGAAAAGTTAAACAGAACCGAATATTGGCTATCTTCTGTAAGCTGTGTTGTATTACAGTAGCAGTGGGGCTAATCTCGTTTTACACAGCAACTGTAACAAGATTACATGGCGCTACCACAGATTATAGCAGTAGGTTAACTTATCTTCAAATCAAATCGAAGGTCTGAGAAAAGAGACGTAGACAATACTTAGAAGTTTCTATCTCGTGTGGTATAATGCTAAGTCCTGTATTATATAAGCTTTTTACAGTTTACGTGTATGTATTGAAATCCCTTGCAAACAACTAACTTAAAGTGTAGGACCGCGTAATTAGATTGTAAACATGAATAAAACATTTGAAAATATGTACCTAACTGTAACCACAGATAAAATAATACTATGTACTAATGGTCCATCTAGAACATTAATTTCACTCCTGTTTTTCTTCGGGCTGTTTTCCTGTTTTTTTTGTGTTTGATTTTGCGGCGCCCCTAGCTGTACTTAGTATTATTTTATCTGTGCTGTAACTAGACAAAAAAAAGCAATTGTAAAATTATTTGCAAAGTTAAACATATGGAGTTTATCATACATTCAAATAATGCTACTGGGCGGTGTATAAGATCTTATTCAAATTAAACATAATGCGGTAACATAAACCATCAAATCAACATTTTTGAAATGTAAACAATCTTCAAAGGAGCTAATTAAACCGATATCGGTCAAACATAATAATCATACGGATAAACACACCGACATATTGTAAACAAACTTGAAATTTACGATGTGTCAAATAAAAATAGTGTAAGTACCAAAATTTTGCTACAAAACTAACCAACTGTTATTTATCCTTTTTGAATCTTATGCGTACGTAACAAGAGTTAATTTTTTAAAGAATGTGTAGTTATTTCGTCAGTCTGCCAGATGTTACGGTAATTTTCAAGTGTTTTCGTTACCAAATTAGTTATTGATGGGTCCCAAAAGGTTGTTGATACGTATAACATCTGCGAATGAGATCCTCACTATACAAGCTTTGTGCGTGACTTCGATTGGTTTTGAAAGCAGATTATAATGCAGTTTGTTGCTGGCCTACTATAAAAATATGTTGTACTTATATGTTTTTAAGTTTTTATAAGTTAAACAAGCCTATTTAATCTAAAAAAAATGTATAGGTACCTAATCGATTGTCTTCTGATAATTTATTTCTCCAAAAACACAGACTCCATAACACATTATTTTGGACAGACAAAATGCAGCAAACAGTATTTTGGATTGTTGAATTGACAAGAATGCTTCGTAAATGTCTGTTCTATTCTAAACTAGTTAATAAAAAAAAATCTGATAAACTAGTAGAACTTTTTAATGTAAGATAAGCGCCTCGTCTGAATGCGTCCTTATTCGCACCGGATACAGGTTGGCGGAAGGCAGTTTTTGAAGGGTTTTTGTGAACCGTTGAGGGGTTTCGTCGGCAGTTGTAACTTGACGGCTAGCCAAGGATTGGATTACCATTACGGCTAGTTCTTGGTGACATAGGGTTGACTTAGACCGTAAATATTATGTGAAGTTGTAATTCTTTTTAGAAATAAAAATGTTGCTACGTGAGGTTACTCTGGAATTGCTGGTCTGATTTTACTCTTCATGCTTGTTCCGATGCTTAAGAATTTTTACAAAAGTTTTTGTGTTAAAGTATTTAAACCTTCATGTAGAGCACTCTTGAAACTTGAAAGAAACACTACAAAAGTTCAAATGGTCTTTCATTGGAACTTTTATTGTGTTTCTTTCAACTTTGTCAGCAATAAATTACATTGACCACAACTTCCAACAAAGTTATGCTTCCTGTTAAAGCAAGTAGTAGTCCATAAATATTGCTATAAAAATCCCTTTGGTCGGCAACTTATGGAAGTCATAATCAATACACAGAAGTATCCATTTGTCAACGACGAAGTTTGAAAAACTACGTTCCTCTTGATCTAATTTTGACGCAAAGAAAAAATCAAGCAGCTAGGGACACTTCCGTTTTGAAAACAATCTACAGGGAACGTAAAAACCGTGTCAGTTTTTATGTGAATAAAATGAGTTTTTTAAAACCATCACCACATTATTTAAACCGTGGTTTCGAAAAAGCGACATCGGCACAATGAAGCCCCCTAGGTGTACTTGTGTAATTTTATTGCCGCTACTCTTAAAATCCATGGCTTAATTTCCGAATCCCCTTTGCATTTGGCTGTCTTAAAACATCATTATTTTAAATCCAGGTGATAAATCGACGGAAGCTAAGTGTCCCCCACGGGGTATCTAAAAATAAAGACTTCAGTTTTTTATATCATAACTTTTTAATATACTTATTTAAAATAGAAGAACATATGGATGCAAAAGTATAAATAACTCGATTTGCTAGGGGATGTATAAATTTATGTAGGGAAGATCATCAGTCACAGTACATTTTCTATTAACAGATATGAAATAACAGTGCCGTCAATACAAAGTCAAAGTAAAAAATCAGGCTCTCTGGAATCACACTAAATTTAGCTTTTATTCTTTCGCGACGTACTGTATCTATACCTTATGATGTAACTAGAGACGTCCGATCAATACCGAGTACGAAACGGAAATGACCTATTATAAAGCAGCTGTGAGCGCACGCGCAGCTGCCGCCCGAATTTCGCCGAGAGATCGCGAAACGCCTTCCGCTTCCGGTCGATTGTACTTGCTCCTTCACTTAAGGGCACTTAGGGTGGACATGAATTGACATACTAAATGCCGCGGTTAAATAATCCAGCTCAATTTATTCTTTGATCGAGTAACGGTAATGTAAGCAGATGTCCGTTTTTTAATCTCTCAGTAAATAAACATATTTTCTGGACATTTTTAAGTGATAACTAAATAATGTATTTAAAAACTTTATTTGGAAAAAATATAGATTTTTTTATTAACCTGTTGTTTTACTATTTATAACCTGAGAAATTTAAAGAATGAATTACTCAGGCAGGTTTTAATTTGAAGAGTATATTACGACATTTTTACGTGTGAACTCACTATTCTAGAATAACAGAATATCATAGCAGCTGTATGATGTGCGTCTAACGAAATATAGGTACAATGCTTTCAACTGGGTGTATGACGGGTAACGGTGCTACTGCTATTGTCAACTTGCATTGTCTAGCGAACTAGATGTGCCTGGACCGTGGAGATCATGGAGTATTACTTACACAGATCCGTGGTTAAGCCACTGCAAACAATAAAAAAAACTAGTATAAGAGCTCTCTCAATATGGTAAATGTTTAAGACAATGTTTCTAAAATAGTTCGACTGTTTCTACATTATCATACAAATTACAATACAAGTCAAAATCATACGACATTTTGATTTAAGACAACTGATTAAAATATAATATCGTATCTCATAACGTGTTTGAAGCCCTGATTAGTAACAATTATAAATCCGAACAGGGTAGTCATTTCACAAATTATCCTAGAAGTCTTACTTCTCTTACTCTCTTGGTTTGGCTCTAAGTAACCAGGTTTCTAGATTTTCATGGTTTACTGATTGTCAAGTATACCAATGTCTCTCGCTATTCGAGCCATGGACATTATTTAGTATACTTCATTTCCGCTGTAAAGGGGAATGGTCTCGTTTTCACACGACTCGCGCCGGTCGCGGCCGGTGGCTAAACAATGTAATAGGTTCAAAAACTCCGCATCATCCCGTAATGGCTCGCTCTACTATTTATTGTGTACAAGTACGACACAGCTAAGGACGCAGTTACAACATTTTTGAAAAGTTACTTTAAAACGAGGCTATATAGTTTAACCTAGGTAGGTACACTCTTGCTCGAATAGCTCAAGCAGCGGGTAACGTTCTGTATAAAAATTTAGTCAGTTGCTTGAATAGAAATCATTTAAGTTTATGTATGAAATCTAAATAAAAAAAATCTCCTGAAAGCCTTATCAAAAGTAGGAGTCCTACTTTTGATAAGGCTTTCAGGAGATTAGATTAGATTCCTACTGTAGGACTTAAATTACCTGCAGGTATACATAATTCGTCCTTTTTATTTTATTTTTTCCGTTATTTTTTATGTGCAATGTACTCGTATAAACGTAATGCCCATTCAGCACGTAGATAAAACAAGTATGGGTCGGCCTGTACCATTCTTACCGGAGCGTTAAATAATCCGGCAGGTGTAAAGTAAAATTACAGCAGGCGAGTGCAGTACCGCGGCCGCAATGTGGTTTCCAAAGGTCACGTGTACAGACGCGAATGACGCCTATTCTTATGCTATTCTCCTTTATAATTGAAGGGAAGGTAGGTATTTAAACTCTATGGAGGTGATGTGCCTTGCAATTTATAAAATTTAAACACTTAATTCAGTAGGTAAGGATAAAAAGTGGGAAGAAACCTTATGGATGCAAGTTCAAAAAAAATAATTTTATTTGCTCGTGACGCCCGTATAGTTTATTTATTTTCTGACGAATAAAATCGATCAGAATCCTTAAAAAAAAAATATGTATTTTAAATGACTTCTTCTAATCAGCAGTGTGTAATAAATAAGAAAAAATGTTAAAAAAAAGTGAATTCGGAGTTGACGAATGATAGAGTGAATGGAAGAAGAAGACATGTTGGGCCGACCCCACCTAGTGTGGGATAAGGGCAGGGAAATGATGTTATTAAAAAAAACTAAAACGTCTTAGGAGTACAGAAAGATACATCTTAGGATAAATTCTTTCAAGTACACAAAAGTACTACAAATTGCAACAAAAAAACCTTTAGTTTAAACTTATAAATAACTTCTCCATCGACTTCTGTTCTTTACTAAATTATTTATTTCTACACCCACCTGTATTTTGTGGTCACCAATTTGAATGCACCTTATTGGTGTTGTGGCATATGAATATGGAATGCAGTTAATGAGAAAAATAACTGCATTCTTTGTTACAAATAAGGCATGAAAATGGATATGTCTTGGAGCATTAGCACATCCATTTCGGGTCCATATCATACCCGGCATATTGTTTATATGTTTTGTGGACTTAAGTACTCATAATTTTCTTCTGGCTTTTGTAGTGTAGGATATATTCAAATTAATTAAAAGACGTTTGCCTATGGTTTAGGTAAAAATGACATAGGCTAACTTATTTTTAAGGTCGACATCTGGAAAGCAGGCATTTCCATAATTTTGAAAAGCATTTTTTATTTTTTATTCAACTTCGAGTTTTTGTGTGCTGTGGTAAGTAAAAAAGGACGAGCAAGCTGATCTGATGATGGAGTTTGGACGGAACTCAATTTCGTTTTCGTCAATCCAATCTTTTATCAATAATCGTCTATTCAAATCGATGAGGGACATTAGAAAGTAGCTGTTATAAATTAACACAATAATCAAAAGACTCAATACGATGAGTATCTTAAAGTAATTATAAGAATCTGAATATTTTTTATTCAAATTCTAATCCCCGGAGGGTGAAAAGCTGCGCGCGCACGTGCGTTTGCGCACCTGTCCTTTAGGGTGTCGCGAGGTAAAAACTGCTCTGATAATTAAGGTTTATCCACTCTATATTTATCCCAAAATTTACTTCCGTCGCGGTTATGCTTTTGAAGTGCATAAATAATATAATAAAGACTTAAGATAGGTATTCATGGGAACAAGAGATTAAACAAAATCCGCTTTTAATCCTAATTCCTAACTGCTTAAAGACATGGAGTTCCTAATTCAGTTACGATAGGTATAAACAAAAGACACCCGCTGTGTTCAGAGATATTTATATTTATGAAATAATAAGTTTAATTTTTTTAGCAATATGTATTTCAAAACCACTAAACTGCAAACTCCCATTACGTACTCCAGTGCGTTTTGTTCAGGACAATTACGCATGTGCGACCGCTTATAACATTGTAACAATAAATTGTCTGATCCATAGATTGCGTAAACTAAGTACCTACAACAGATGTTGAGAATTAATTATCATTACAACCCCTTTTACACATTTATGATGTAATTAAAGCTTTCATGGCAATATGGCTTTATTAACCGACTCGATATGCCAAATAAATAACAAAATACATAAAACGTTATTTTTGTGTGGAATTTTATGTTTTCATATACAAACGGGTATTTATAGTGAATTGTTTAGGTACCTTAAACATTTTTCCGACTTTTCGACCGGATTGCACCAGCCGTGGTCGCGGGAAGACAGACAGATTTTTATTTGATAACGTCACGGGACTTTGTCTGTTTTATTAGACAGTAGAAAGCTTCACTACTGTATGCACTCAGTAACTAACTGTAGTGCATATTATAGATAGATATTCACTCATATTATAGATAAATAGATAGATAAAGACTTTATTGACACACATTACAGTACAGATAGAAATAATAGAGACAGAACTAACATAAACACAGAAAATTAGGTAGGTACAAGCTGGTTTCACTTTACTGCTTAATAATTTCTTCATCACCTCAAATACTAGACATTTTAATGAATAGGTAGTAGGTACTATCAACCCATTATCGTGTTTAAAACGAACGTACGAAGCATAGAAAATTACTGTTTAAACTGAGTAAGGGCTCATAGGGATAGGGATGAGGACAATAGGACGGAAGCGTGTCCGCCGGATGCAGACCACACAGCGATTGGAAATCAAAATTAAAATTACATTGGGAGTTGTGTTCACTTAATGAGGTCGTCCTGGCTTCACTAGATGTATTGTTATGCGACTAATTACCTACAAGTGGTACTAAGTGAGTATTAGGTTGAAATACTGAATGAAGTTCTCGAGCAGCTCAAAAATTGCTGTAGATATAAGTGCGAACTGATGTGATGACCTTAAATCACTGCTATTATTTTAATTCTGGCTGATATATTAGACATTACCATCTACTTATTTAAATACCTATGCTCGGTAAAATTTCAAGCAGTACTTATAATGTCTTCAAAATCTTGAAGAATGAACTCACCTGAACATTTGAATACCAATACAATAAAACGTGTCATTTTCAAAGCAACGACGCCAATTCGTTCCCACGGGTCCAACAATTGCATTTTACGCCCAAAATTCATTACGTGATTGTATGCAAGTCCGGCAGCTTAGGTGTATCAATAGCAATGGCTTATTATTGTTTACAGCCTTTTGTGACGCCGCCCACAATAAATACGTGGTGTTTGTCTGTCTTTAGTAGATTATAGGAGAAACAGGAAACTCCGGGACTAGGTAAATTTTACGATGGCTATGTAAGGTGAGAAAAACTTAGGTTATGTAAATATTAAAATAGTACCATAACATTATTAAGTCTAAAAGCTTGGGAATTTTATCGAAAATTTCTGCCCATTTTAAAAGAGACTATTGTCTGAATATGTCTTAGAAATAGTCTTTTTTATTTTAATTATAAGTGAGGTATTCCTAGCAGCGCACCCATTTTACAGAGCACCAAAGTATAGGTATTTCCGTATAGGCCTTCAACAGAGGCGCTTAATAAAGTATTAATCTTTAATCTTTATTTTAATACTTTAGTAACTCAAAGTTCTTGGTCAAACCTTGCTCCCTATAAAGTACCCAGCGGTTTCTCCTCAGCTACGTTAACAAAAATTACTTTGTTCAGGATAAAACTGTTCTACTTCAAATTCTCACGTTCCTTATTGTTAAGGTGTAATTGTTTACTATTGTTCTATTATCGAAAACAATTTACAAAAGGTATCAATGTTTGTAAAAGGTTTGTAAAAACCCTGTCATTGTTTGTCACAGTGTAGCGAGTAGTGATGGAGTTGTGAATGAATTCATTCATAGCATTCAGTATGAGCAGTGCAGTCACGTTCGACCGTCGAGACCGGTTGCATTGTAAAATGATATTGATGGCAAAGAGTGTGGTACAGACAGGGCATGCTGCTCACGAAAATTATAACGCGAGTTACCTATGCGAAAGAAACCGAGTATGTGTGAAGTATGAACTACGATTGCGAATGTTTTAAAAATACATATATAGGTAATGTTAAAATAGTAAACCCTGCATAAAAAGTATGTGCTATTTATCTGAGATCATAAAATTTAAATTTCAACTTTCAGCCAAATCCGATTAGTTAGTAGTTTTCACATAAAAGAGCAACAAACTTGGATGTTTATACAAACATTCGTATTTTTATAATATTAGTAGGAAGAAAGATTTGACCACCATATTTACCTTTTATATTTTAACACTTTATATTGCTTTAGAAAACCTTCTTCAAAACTCCTTAACATTAAACTATGTTTCTATGCAGATTTCTTAACTGTCTAAACTGTATATCTCTGGAATGCTCTGCCATTATCTATAAAAGTCCTCTTCTCCAACTATACTTCTTTAAATGTCTTATAGAAACACATTTCTTAATTCTTTATAAAAATAATCTTTATAAAACCCTTCATACATTTTTAAACCTTATTATCTGTTTGTAGTGCTTAATCTTTGACAGGTGAATGCGATGTCTACGGCCACAAATCAGTGCTCTGCCTACGAAGCCTGCCTACGTCAGCATGTCCGTCCGGCCCACTGCCTTCCGGTGTGACTCACACCATCAATGAAATTCACATAATTCGTCACGGATTCACAAGAGGTAATGAATAGTAAGCATTATCAATGAACTGACACAGTTTATGTAACACCCAAAGTTGATTGAGCGGATTTTCAAGTGCTTTATTTTTGAATTTTATTTAAACAGAAGTATAAAGGTCTCAGCACACATATGGGATCGGAAAGGGATCGTAACCGTAACGCCTTTCACCTCGCTGTCAACCAGGCGTCAACCTACCGTATGCACGTAATGAAAGCGTATCAGCAGCGCCTGTACGTCAACTCGGCTACGGCTAGGCGACACCGCGCTTACGCGGCTCTTTCTCTTTGGCACGCAAGTCGCGGGAAGGGACGGGACGGAGAGACGTAAGCGCGGGGACGATGAGCCGTAGGCGCGGAGACGATGAGCCGTAAGAGCGGGAATTGCAAGTTCGGAGACTGTTCTGAGGGGAGGCGATCACGTTACGATTCCGATTAGTGTGCGTTGCAGTAGGGAGTTTAATACAAACCATTCTGAACGACTCGAGGCGATACGGTTACGATCCCTTTCCGTTCCCATTAGTGTGCTGAGACCTTAATGGTTATATGTGTTTGAAATAAATCCATAACATTGATTGACATAATGTCCCATGCCTGCGATGTGGCCAGACTTCCTTTAGTAATATTTTTTATCAGTTGATCATGTTTGTAAATAAATACATATACATACCTACTACCTATTTCAGTTCAAATATAGTCAGATCGCTCCGATATATAAAATTATTTTTCTAACTATCAAATTTTAATTTGCTTTACTGACACTCGTAAGAAGGTTATGTGTTCGATATGTAGGTACTTGTAATGGCGTTGTGTACTCTGCGCACGCGCCGCTGTCGGCATTGTTATTGTTTTGGTGCGTCGTCGCTCCCTTTGTCCACCATTCACGATTCACTGTATCAAGTGCATCCTTGCCACGGAAATTATTAATAACAATGACGAGTTTTTGTAATGTTTAATTTTATTTTATAAGAGGATGGATGAAGTTAATGTCCAAAATGATATTTATATAGGAGAGTATGATACCTATAGCTAATTGTAAGTAAACAACTAAAATTCATGATGATATAGGTCATTAGAACATGATCAAATTCATATTTAACGCCTGCAAATATTTTGCAGAAGTTATCATTCCATACCTACGAGTACGTGACATGTTGCAAGCCTATCGCCGCTAGTAGATAATACGCAAAACACACTAAGGGTAATATAATAACCGATGTAATATGATCGCAACTGCTTTCACAAAGAGCTGTGGAAGTATGCCATTTTTTTGCAGAACTTAGCTATGCAGTATGCATAGCATATAATCATATGATCTGGTTGCTGGTAGGACATGAGAAATGCAAACATGGTGAAGGCTGTTCCCATGGCAGAACAGTCTACATTTATTTAGCACCTTTCGGCTCGGCTTCTAGTTATTATGAAGTGACTGGTTTATCCTAATTGGCGCTAAAATTCCTTTACAGTTACTGTTTGTTTGTGTTATGCAATTCAGTAAATAGATCAATGTCATTCTTTACTTCATTTCTTGAAGCGAGCTAATAGGAAGAAAAATAATCTCACGTGATTGGTCGTCGAAATTCATTGGATTGGCTAGATTTGACAATTGACAATTGATTTGACAATCTAGCCAATTACGAGAAATACAATTATTTTCGACGACCAATCACGTGCGTTTATTTTTGTTCCTATTAGCTCGATTCCAGAAATGAAGTATAGATCTTTCATGATTTCTAGATAATTCTTCTGGTTTGATATTTTATCTTAAGCTTGCATATATTTTTAAGTAATCGCATCGATGGCGATCGCAATGCTTGGAAACTAATGGGGGAGACCTTTGCTCAGCAGTGGGACTGTATAGGTTAAGAAAAAAAAAAAAAGCTTTAAGTATAAATACCTAGTTATTGTTTAATTTTGTAAATCAAAATTATTAAACTAATTGTACCTACCTATTATTTTTTGAACAAACAGTTTTTGGCTTAATAACAACAGATAAAATTATGTACCTACCATAAATGTGCTTAAGCGTAGGTACTCATATAATGTGTGGTCATAGGTACAATCTATCTTAAATTACACACATCTAATTTATACATTAAGAATAATGTCGGTAAGGCTTACTTGTTCTAATTTTCACACAGCAATGTGCAAACAAAAACAGCCTTGCATCAATTTGTGCATAAACTTCAACATGATCAGGATTTCAACACGCAATACACTAGTAATTAAACTACATGTTGCTACAAATACAGCTAGACATAATTGGCAATTTATCTATATCGATAAACAGACTTATACTCGTACGTAGTAACAGAAAACAAACAAAAGAACTTCAAATTTTATTTGGAACAATTTCGTAGGAAAATACAACAAGGCAGTATTTATTGACATCGCTAAAACGATATCCCATCGCTGAGTAGCACTAACCAGTAGATATATCGATATATTGGCTGAATGGGTTAGTATAGTTAACATTTTTTTAACCAGAACAAAAACAATTAAGAATCATAGGACTTTAAAAGTTACTTTTCAGTCATTTCATAGTTTGTCAAAATTAAAATCAGGCTCTACCAAATGGAAAAAATATTACTTACTGTTTACTTAAGTATTGCATAGGAAAATATTATTTTCCTATATGATTCTTTATCAGTAGTTACGAATAATTCCCACAACTGAGCCTATTGTCACAGCATTGTGTTTCATCACACTTTGATTATCTTTTGTGTGCGGTGCGGTTTGTTTGACCATTGACGGACTTTTTGCGACATACAAATTAGGCAGAGGACAGTGCTTTTAGTTTTTTTGTCATTGTGTTGCTTTCAGATATGTATATTTTTTTAATGATGACTGGAAAATACACTTCTGATTGAAAAGTTATTAGTATATTCGAAATGAAGACTATTCAAGGGGTCGATGTGATGATGAATACCTGGTACTAAATCACTTACAAGTTTAGCTGTAGATAAAAGAAAAGTGATCAAACAAAAACAATAAAGTTGTATCTGAGCAAAGTTCAAAGGGTGATAGACAAACAGTTAAAAACAGTCGTGTAAACTCTCTATGTACGTACAGTCATCGAAACTGTCCAAACAGAGCTATCCTTAACCACAGCTTACCGCACAGTTAGTACAGCTAGGGGTGTGACCTGTAACCGAGTCCTCTCCATTACGAACCGTGGGAAACCTATGAATGCTCACAGTAAATTATTAACAAAAATATTGACCCGGTGGCTACTTATGGGATTTGACCACTTGTTTGCCGCTCCCAACGAATGGGGTAGGGTTGTACTAACCCTATTATTTATGCATTAGCATGTCTTGTCATAATTATATTATAGCTTATATTGCATTGAATATTATTTTGCAGCATGGCAATAAATTTTGTTGTTAGTTCTTGTATTTTGATTAGCATAACTGTAAAATATTTAGCTTTTTATTGTACTTAACGTATAATAAATAACAGTTATGTAATAGATATTCATAATCTTCATTTTTATAATTTTGGTAGTTCTTAAAACTATAAAACAGTTTTTAAAAATGTGAATGTTGTGCGAAAACAGAGTGATAAAATTTAAAATTTGAAAAAAAATGGCAGCCCTACAGAAACTGGCTGAGCAGACGTGTTGAAGACTATTTTTCTTAGTTTATGGGAAAACTTGGAACTTGTGCTCGGTCAACATTTGGTGTTTGATTTTTATGGGAATTGCCTCCCTGTACGTGCTATTTGAAGTTAGATATTTGCACCTTTCTGGTATCAGCATTCATGTATCAACATTAGGTATAGGTAATCATAGATATGTATGGAATATGTCCTCTTCATTTTTAAAGTTGTTTCAAGTTAAATTGACTTAATTAAGGAATCTGAGCAAAAATCTGTTTTCAAAAAACAATAGTACTTACTTATGCTAACTTTTCATTTCAAGAAAGTATTGTAGATTTTTGAGGTTGCATTTACCTCCTTGAATAATTTTAGTCGCGGTTTTAGCGGGCAAAGAGGTAAACACTTCTTTTCACGCAACATCGAGCTAGTAGTCTAATGCCTTCTATAAAATTTAGCCAACAAAGCCGATACGGTTAGGCCAATTTGGTAATTTCCCAGGTGTAAAACATTTAATTACTTGTTGGTGAATTAAAAAGATCAAGAGCGGTAGATGTCTTAGAACTTAAATAGGGTCAGTATCCTATAGATAGAAAAATAAAGTATAATAGGTATAATACATTAAATTTTACTTTAGAAGTTTTTTTTAGATGTAGAGATATATTTTTTTACTAAGGTTCTAAGTTTGACCAAGTTCAGGTCGTGTATGATAGGAAATAGCTTTTGTATATCAAGGCTAAAGTTTATCTTAACGCCACTAATATACCTACCTATACCTACCCGATGGACAAATTATCAGTGTAGCCAACTAACATTTCAAAGAATCAAAATCCGTTATCAAATCGTTTCCTCGCTAAAACAATGACCGCAGAAAAAAAGAGACTTATTTGAGCAGGTTCAATAACTTATGAAATAACAAAACTATTTCAGCCTAGGCAGACCGTTGAACCTCTTTCACCGTTATTTTTTGCAATAATGGCGCTTTAAAGATAACAAAATCCATTCATTACTATTAATTGGATGGATTCACGTGGAATCAGACGACCGTGACATTGTATTCGTACCATTATAACAACCTTTACAATGTAAGGTTTACATACAATTTCCAATCGAGTAACATGTGAGTTCGTCATTCGGAGTTGAAGTTTAAATGAAGTGTCGAAAAGATTATCTAAAGAAATTCATCGAACTTTTAATCCATCTTACTTAATCTTTTCCATGAAGTCAAAATGAATATTATTTAAGGCTTGAAAATGCTGTAAGTAGGATGCTACAGATTTTTAGGTAGAGTTATCCTCTCCTTCATGCCAACCTCCTAACACCCTTGTTGCTATCTGAAGGTAGGTAAGTTGAGTCATTAAATCCATGTATCAAATTATTCTATGATACACGTCCTGTTTACGTTTTTGGTGTCTTTCGTCGAAACCAATTAGCCTATCACGAGTCGGCTGCCACGCGCGGCAATCATTCAATTGGCCCAGCAGGATTCATCTCCCAATCACCCGGCGCCGACCTCCGCTTTGTAGCAAGTAAGGTCGAATAATATCGGTAATTTCCTGCCCTAATTGTATATGCTGATTGTGAATAGAAAATCATGTTCATTCGATAATATAAAGCTGTATTTTATCGATGTTTCTTCGAGCCTCTTTGCTACTTATTTCAGATTTTGATTCAAATATGGTTTACCTACCTAAACCTGCTGCTTAACAGCTTCCTTGCATTGTGCATGTGTTTTAATAATTTATTCTTAATGAATTAGTAAACAATTTGGTAAAGCTGAATCATTGTGTGTATTTGAAACTCGACATGAATGAAAATGTCTCGGTAGACTTCAAACGTACCTATATACTTAGGTATGGTATGACTTAAACCTGAAACTCATCATTCACTTTGATTTTACTAACAAACTTTGTTATAAAGTTCACCAACTTAATGTAGATTCAATCGATAGTTTCATGTGTTGAGAACTGACAACTCTAGCCGTTATGATTGAATGATCGGTGGCGCCGCGACGCGACCTACGGAAGACCACAATTGCTCATCATTACCATTATTACCTACAGGGAAGATTTCACACTTCATTCCATTAGCTCAGTATACTGTTGAAATTACTATTCTCGGAAAAATAACTACTGAAATTAGTTTATTGTTTTGAGGATTTTTAGAGAGCTTAAAGGTTTATGATACTACAAGGATGTCAATGTAACTGAGGACGTACTTGGGAGCGATGAAAACGAAGTTTTGTATAAATTTTCCGGGTCAGCTTATGTTGGTGAACTGTTCCGAATTCAGTTATCCACCAACATGAGCTGACCCCGATAAATGTCATAAAACTTCGTTTTCGTCTAGTCTCAGTACGGGCTTTAAAAACCTAACAAAATCCTTGTTCCTGACAACGCCGCGGTGTCTTCCATCAAAACATCGATTTCCCGAAGTATCTGATTTCACTTAATCTCTGTGGAACCTGAAGTAGTGTGGTTTCCTAACATGCCACAAATGGATTATGCTATGAAGCATGAGAGTCAAATCATGTGTTAAACCGACGTATGCGCCAAATCGACTCACAATACAGCACAATACTGAAGTAGCATTGGCAAAGTTTATATCGCCGATAATTTGCGAACACCGTACATGTCCAAGTACAGATCAAGTTTTTCAGGGCATGAAACGGATATCCTGAATCAAGAGTTGAAAAATAAGACAAAATAAAAAAAAATCTTCAAAACGACTTCAATTTTGTAAGATAGCGAATTCCTGCACTATCCAGGTGCGTTTCAGTCCCAGCAGTGAGCTCCAGTGGGCTTATTAGATTAGATTAGATCTACATATCTTTGTTTGTGCTTGCTTACTGTGACTTTACTCTCATACAAAAAATTGCAAATATCTATCCACAGTAAGCCAAACCAAGGATGGGTTAAGGCTGTAAGGAAAGGAACTTCTACCCTAGGTTTATCTGTCAAATTGTATGCACACAAGACATCCCTGGCATTTCCTCATTGCCGCACGCGTATGAAGAATGCAGACGACATCACAATGTTTTTGTGGTGCCGCTGCATGCTTTGTATGTAGACCCTTGGCTGCGTTGATTTAATTTTATCGATTTATTATAGCTACCTATAGGAATGAATAAATGAAATTTATTGTTAGTACCTAAACTTGGAGGTGACCTCTGCTCAGCAGTGGGACATAATGGGTTAACAACAACCCGCACAGTACACTCTTAATAACTTTTGATTTCGAAAACCATTCAATAGTAAATAAGTAAACCCTTGAATGAAATACATACATGGACACAGGATACTTATTTATTTCATAGCTTTATTGCTTTTCAATATGTGCGTCGCTGGCGAACACAGTTTTTTTTATAAAATATGAGTATTTACGAGCATGATGTTTCCCACCTGTAGGGAGAAGGCTTCCCTGCCCTATTTTTACTGATATTATATTTTAGGCTTGTTTGAGCCCCAGTAGAACTTATTAGATCAAGCGCAGCAAGTGCATGCTACAAAAATATTTGTTTCGTATTATAATTTTGTATAATTGGGTCAGACATTCAGATAATGCTGCTCAAGTAGTTCACCGATCGCGTGGGCCGTAGTTATTGAGCATCCGGGTCTCATTGCCCACATCCTGACTCATTTCGCATCTCCTAGAGCAGTATTAATGATATACAGAAGAGGTACTTAAGTAACATGTTCAATAAATGATGATGGCTGTAAGGTTTAGGATTTTAAAAGTCCTGAAACCTAGGTTAATAACTCTTAATAAAGAAGGACATTGCAACTGAGCTATAACTTAATCTCAAAAGAAGTAAAAGAATTACTTGTATATTTAATCATAGGATTAAAACTTTTTTTTATTTCCAATTTTCAGGATACTCTTGAAGTGGTGTACTGTGCCTAGCAAATTAACACTGACCCATATTATCAGAATGCGGTAATCGGGTCGATAGCCAATAAAACGCATCTTGCACATTCCTTCCGTTTGGTCTCGTATTTCAACTTTTTTTAAGAGATGTTACCTTATTTGTCCAGCAAAATCGGCATCACTAAATATAGGGACAAAAATACAATACAGTTTTTGTTGGACCCATTGAATAAATTTTATGTTTTTTGCGATTTCGGAAGCCGCAGGTAAGGTCCTAGATCCGGGTACGTCTTTGTTCGTATTATTTCGATTTAGTTATGTTTACAAATTCGCCAATTTCAAGCAATAACTGTCGGTATCCATCAGCTGCGCTTTGGGCAATTGGGTTACACGCATTGAAACGGCAATAGATTTTTTCATTTCTATTGTCGGGTCAACATCACTTACACAATTACACGCTTGCTCAAATAAATGTTCTATCTATAAACGCAAAAAATATAACTGTTTGCTCATCGGTAGTCTAATCATCCGTAAAAATGTACGGAGCAAAACATTAACGTATTACAACATGCCTTCAAATTGACTTACCTACCTACATAAGTAATAGGAAAGGATTGCAAGTTCAGTTGTCCATATCTAATAGCTGTATCATACAAATCCAATAATACCCATTCTATAGAACCCTTTTAATGTTATTATTTCACATTGTAAGGCTGCCAACTCTTTATACAAGTTGACTTGCTTCATTTGGCAGGAATCGTGAACATTTCAGATTTAAACTACGTAAAAACGCCTATGAATAATATTACATTAGTTACACGAGTATGAAGTGTGATGCTAACGTAGGCATTTTTTTTTTCATTTGTTATAGTGTTTTGTATGATTGTTAGTATTCACAATACGAAAAATTAAACCACCTCTAAACATCGCGTGAAGTAAATGTGCAGTCGATGACTTATACAGTTTACCAAAGCTGATAAGACTACAATACTTTCGTCTAATCAGGAATTTATCAATGGCTCTAGTAGCATTATAAAATTTCTCTCACAATATGCAGATCCCGGAAAAGAGGGTAAAAAACAGTAGTTACGGCGTCGTCAACCGTGACTGTTGCGTGAAGTGAAGACTGAGTGGTCAGCATGTACTAACTATTACTATATCTATGGCACTTGTTATTTAAACTGTATTGTAATCTGCGATGTCATCAGAATGAACGCAGCATAAATAGTAGAACAAGTACAGAAGACCCATTTCGCCAAAACATTCAAACGTTCAACAATGTGCAATTCGGTTCGCACTAGCACTTTATGTCGATTGTCAAATTATGCTCTTACATCTCATTCTTACAAAGTTCTTACTTATAACTCTGTCACTATCACGCGCGTAAGAATTTGCGGGCCACTTGCAAAAACCATCCAAAACAACAACACATACCGCTTAGCCGTTTGCGCTTGGCCCTGTAAAGAGCGGAGTGGGACATTGCTGGTATTAACTATGGTTTTGTCTATGGTGGTGGTATGTGGCGGAACTGATAGTGGCATTAGCATTTACCGTATCACCGTGCCGGACAGTCCGATTATATGCAAGCTGCTTGAATTCTATGTGTAAAGACCGTTACATATTTGGGAAAGTGTAATTTGTTTTTGTGTGGAAAGATTAAGCATTCCGACTGCAGTATTATGTCGTTAAATACTGAAAATGATTGGGTAGTAATATTTTTCAACACTTTCTCATCAACTCGAAGAACCATTGAAGTGAGTCACATTCGATAAGATTTTCAGAAAGCTTGATGTCTATTCGTAAACGATGCGAGTAGCACATTAATTAATACATCAACCTCGCGAACTCTACGTTTTTAGATTAATAAATCTATCAAAATAAAGGAATTACCAACATTTTAGTTGGTAAATTACATTAATCTCGTAATAGAATATTTACCAGTATTCTTTGTTTCCTTAATCTCTGGGAAAAGTTAAATCATTACAAAACCAGGTTCCCACTAAATTAGCCGTAGAGAGTCAGTGACCCTGTTAAATGCAATGCAATTTGGTCCCATTTATTAACTTAATTGTAGTTATTTTTTATGATGAGAAAGCTATGAAATTAGTTTCAATTAGCACTTAAAATTTTATTTGAGAATTTTTTGGAGTTTTTCGTAAACCAGGAAATTTATAATAAGGAAACAAGACAATGAACTGCACTTCAGGTTTGAAAAAGTGAGGGAATAATGGCGTAGTGGCATGCCTATGCAAATGCAGTAGGTACGCGGCGCTCACCTACCGCATACCGAACGCAGTAAAAAGCATTATGATGCTCAATTATCACCCAAAGTAACCGCTGGGCCGCGGGCTAATGTTTACTCTGTCTCCGCGGCACGCTCCCTATAATCCGAAATAACAAATTATGAAATGGATGAAAAACCCAGGTTAAGCTGTCGGCGAGTCCTAAACACAATATTTGATTGAGGCCTAATGACAAGGCGCGGGCTTCGAGCCACCTTTTGCGCTCGCCGACGAGATCGTTAATGTGGCGACACAAAAAAGTGTTTATCTCAATGTCATAAAGTCGAAAGTGTAATTTGGTGGTTCTGTCAGTGATTCTACTAAGGAGGTCCTCGTAATTGAGCAATCATCTACTCTAGCCCGCTGCGGTAAGCGACGGACGCATTATGTATAAATGAAAATTTAACTATTGTTTTGTTTGTTCCAGTTGTTTGGTTATTTGGTAAGTATTTGTTTTATTTGCTGTTTTCTCGGTTTCTTTGTTATTTCTTTTATGCTCTAAAAAAATATCTGCAATTCTACTTCATTACTAATGATTTTCGGAATCTTTTTTGTTATTTGGTTCTTTAAGTCTATCATAGCTCGTTGTCAAATCAAATGATGTTGAATAAAATGCTATTATTACTGAATACTTTATTGTTTAGTTGGCTAATAATATCGCAGTGATTTGATTATCTAACACTATATTGTACCTATATTGTATTTGCATCATAATGTTTTTTGAATAAATAAATTAAAATTAAAATTGCATCAATACATGTTGTAAAAAATGTTATCAAGTAAAATTGACAGTAAGTATTGTTTTCTACAACGATCAACTAAGGTTACTAAGATTCAGCACAGGATGCAAAGGCTAGCACGCAAGGGACAAGAACCGACCTTGCGAATGTCGCCGGATTTGACTCATAGAGGCATGCAATGATTCACGGCCAAAAAATCAGCAATTTCCACAATGTTACCTGCACTACGGGTCTGTCTGTGTCTGTACAACTGTTTTCCATATACAACAGATCAATAGCTTTAAAACACATGCCACAAATACCCAATGGAACATCAAAGAGAGGTGAAGCCGCTCGTAGCTAATTCAAACACCAAGGATTAACGCCAGGAAATCTGACAACAGGATACGTCAATTTAAACTAGTCGAAACCGAGAACTGAATGCCGAAACCCTATTGTTTTTGTCAGCGTATTTTTCCACTGGCACGCTATCCGTTACTTTTTTAGTACGTCGTATTGAATCCAGGATCAAAATAAAAGCAGAAACGGATGTTTCCTCCGCGGATAGAAGTGTGGAGCATTGAAGTGGCGAGACGTGAGCGAGTAACAAAGGAGCTCGTCTAAACAGGCCATTAATAAGGAGGCGGCCGCAGGATCCGCCCGGGACTTCCGTCGCATTCCGAGAACCGCTATCCAGGGACAAGACGAGAATAGCCCACTGATACTCCGCCGCGTTCGTAAATGGCAATCAACACTTAAAAGCTAATTCACGGTCGCTCCCCTTAAGCTGCAAATCTGCGATGAGTCATTAGGCACCACTCCGCATCATTGCTTTGAAGTATCCGCAAATTCCTCGAGTATAAGAGTATGTTTTTATTTATAGCCAGGTCCGTGGCGGAACTGGTAACAATAATCCAAAGGACAATGTAAATAATAAAATGAATGTGATGTCTCCGCCAGACACCTTTATTATAAAGGGGCATCCGAAGGTGGCAATCTCGGAATCTCGCTGTGTTTACAGTGCATCATCACGTTCACAAAAGGACACAATTTATTCCAAGTGTGGGGGAAAGAGACGGCGTCGGCGGAGACCACCTTGTTAGCAGTAATCGGTTTACGAGCCTTGTCAAAAATTAACTTATTATAAATGGGGCTTAGTCCAAGGGGATGGAAACGTGTTAGGCATTAGTTGTTTAATTTATCGATACTTATTTGACTACTGTCAGTGTAATCAGACAACATTAAAACAAAAATATAGCAAAACAGCATTAAGTAAATAAGTTTAATTCAATTTACAAAAAAAACACGTATGATGAAAAACAAAATAACGTTTGCGTATTTATTAAGATCGATAAAACAAAAAGTATGACAGTTTACGATTTCATATTTTATCGATAACGACCCTCTCGTCACGGCACTACTACCTGCCTGATTTATCGTCGAGTGAGCTTTCGCATCGCATGCTGATGCGCCTAAATAAGTTGTACGATTTTTTATCTGTTCTCACTCCGAGAATAAACTCTGTAGAATATAAGGAAATAAATTCAGTGTCTATATTCCGGGAAATAATTGGTTATGCTTTCCGCACGACGCGACGTTCTTAATTCATTTTAACATCTTTAAGCAAAAACAATGTGCTAGTCTGATGACAAGCACATTGTTATTTAACTGAGTAAATGACATAAAAATAGAAAATCAACATTATGTTACGATGATTTGATTTATAATACCTGAAAAAGTTTGTAGCAAAAGTAAAATTACATAAAGGTACCAAAATTGAACGCTTTACGGGATTCGTTCATACGAAACCCCCCAGATTTAAATATCTGTTCACTATATTCTCAACTTTTTCTATATCAGACGTGACCGTAGTATCGAGAGCATCGGATTATTTGTAAATAATCGATCGGATCGTTACCGGCGCCGATCTGGCGTGTCCCACCTGCTGTCACGATTGTGTCAACAGGGCAGTACTAAGAGACTAGTCATGATCTGGTATAGAAGAGAATAGATACAAAAAATAAGGTACAAAAACATTTTTTTCCTAGGTCTTAATTTAATTATTTTAATTTCTCACAGCACAGTAATACGAGTACTATTGCCAGATCTGGATTATATGTGTGATAGCAATAAAAAGATATTAAAATTACTTAGTTATTTAGGTGATAATTGAGCTTCAATCATTTACAAAAACCTGAACCACGAAAATTGACCACACCATTCATACTGAATATATTTTAGATCTAAAGCCAGCCAATAGTAAAGTTTCGTAGCCCCCAACCTAGCCTCATCTCTGACAGTAGATCACAGCTGACCGTTGACGAATCGATCTCACGTTGACGACTCTATAAATTGTGTCGACATACCGCCTCCGTGCACGACTCACAATCAGTGGAACAAACTTTTACTTAGTAGCTCGTACTAAAAAAATCCAAACACTTCAAGTTACTATCTTAAACGTGCTTCGGAGGGCACGTTAAATTATCGGTCAAGGCTTTAAAGTCGTCAACCAAGACAGAAGCCTTTACGCGGTCTAAAAAGTCCGTCACCAGAGTTGGCCACTTGCTCACCGATCACCGATCACCGAACGAACTATCTTTACCGAAGTAAAGATGGCCTAGTCTCAGTTTAGTGCAATGGTCGGACTAATGAGACTATTCAGTCTCATCAGTCCGATGACGCTGCTCAATACAGATCGTCGGACTTCACCAAAATCAAACTTACCTATGTGGGTGAAAACTGAATTTGGAAGATTTACTAACATAAGCCTTTATTGGCACGATGTTCGTATAGTTCTTGGTTTCTCAAGTCCGGACCAGAACCAGAACTCTATAAACTCGTTTTAATTATGCATCACAATAAAAAAACCGAATTTGAAACTAATTCTGTTACTACCGAGCTGTGCTCGGCGGTGTCACCCGTCGATAAATAAGCTATCAGAGCACTTAAACTGGGGCGCTTTCCGGTAGTGCTTAGGTGCTCTTCATTATAGGTGCGCTTCGAGGAAGACCTCAAATATTTCATCAAAGCCGTCTCAGAGATGAATGCGTTTAAGCGAAAAAAAAAGTTTTCCGCTCTATTATCTTGGTAAATATTTGTATAAATTAAACGATTCAATTATTAATAGTTTTAGCATAAGAGAAAAATTATACATACTTAACTCAACAAAAATATTTGTAAAAAGGCTTTAGGCAAAGAAGACATGGATAAATTCTTTTATTTACAAAGGATTTTCTTTATTGACTAACATAAGTTTAACACTAAGAAACTTCACATAAAAATATCGATAAATGTATTGAGATGTCACTTGTATGGTTATGGCGGTAATTTTTCACCTTGACTACGTGCTACACGACAGACTTCTAACCAATCCAACTGTCAGTGAAGTTCATCGACTTACGTTTCGGTTTTCAGAGACAAGGAGGAGGTGCTTAATTCGACTGTAATTTTGAAACAAATTCTTAATTTTTAATTATTTCTACTAATGTTATAAATGGGAAATTTTATGCCGATGGATGGATGTAGGTGCTAACCTTTTTGTTACTCTTTTACGCTCTGGACAGATTTGAATGAAATTAAATAACAAGGTAGCTTATATCCTGACTTAGCATATAAGTTACTTTTAGTGCCAGGTTCACTAATATTTTATTTAAAGATTGCTCAAAGTTTATTTACATTCATGTGTTTTTAAATATTTTTTTAGTTCGTTTGTTCTTCCAGTAGTCGCAGTAGTGATGAAACAGATTGTTCGTAAGTGTGGCATGTTGGGTCCAGAGGCGATCCCCGGGGGGCGCCGACAAAGACCCCGGGGGCGAGAGGACCCACAGCACAGCGGCAATAATGTCACACTACTGCTACCTCTTTATTAGTAGAAAGTACCAGTATTTATAGGCTCCGAATACTTGGGAGACAACATTATTGTTTACAATGGAATATTAAATATAGATGTGTCTTATGCTACAAACAGTTGTGTATAAAACTTGACAATGTAATATAGGTTTAGAAATAGTTTTTTCTTGTCACTCCTTCATATTCCTTTTAGCTCATACCTATAGGTTTACTGATCCAATATGCATAAAGGGATGTATTTAGTTTGCCCATGTAATTAGGTTTACCACTCTCAATTAAATAGGTGTTCTTTCCCTGGTGTAGGGAATTGTTTTAGAACAGGCAATAGAGTCAACTAGTTTTTAAGACTGTACGTTTTTGAGCGATCTTTGAGGTCCTACGAAATAAACATATTTTTCTTTCTTTCTTTCTTTCTTTCTTGATACCTAAGTTTTGGTACTTGACTTGACTTTAGGCGAAAATAGAAAATACCTAGAGCATTGTACTAATTCTATTTATTATATTTTGTTACAATTCCAAACCTCTTACATATCAAGTACTTACTTAAAAAAAATGTTTTTACGAGTCCTCCGTTTATAATCAACTATTATTCATATTAGCTTTCTTGGCCTAAAAATGTCCATAGTAAATGAAATACTCATAAAAAGCTATAACTTTTCCTTCAAAAAAATTGAATAATAAGTATAAAAGTTCCCCTCCAAATATTTGGCTCCGATTAGACCTCATTTTCCAGCATAAAAGCTTTTTTATCTGGAGTACCTTATCTGATGGCAATTAATCAATAAAATATTATGTAAATCTGTTAATAACAGCACGCAGGGTCATGTCGGTCGATGGTCCCAGCTAGGGTTGTGCCAAGTGATCACGAAAGCTTATAAGTTTTTTTTAATAATGTCCGTTATCATAATCACAGACAACCATTAAGGCGGTCGCCAGAGTTAACCACTTGCTCAGACATTAAGACATGGTACAAAATTAAATTATACATAGGTATTATTATGATATATTTTAGAAACAGAAAATCAAGCCAAAACACGGGGCACAAGAAAGACAATGTAACCATAAAACGCGGGGGAGGTGAGAATTGAATCCAAAGATTCACAATTCTACCTTCTACCATAATGAGAACTGTGAAAGTAAAGAGGCTCCGAATCAGCTAATAGCTTTCACCCATATAAAAACAACTTTCTAGGTCAATTGCGATTATTTATTAGCAGCCCTATGGCGTGGCGTGACCGTGTAGGCTTGCGTTTTGTCGCGCCACCCACACCCCAACTATTGTCTACCCACTGCCCACATGAAGGAAACCAGACGGTTAGGAGACATGACGTCACGTACAGAATCTAGCTAATTATGGGAAATAAAACGTCCACTTCAAAAGCTTGAGTAACTGTACGGATCACCCGATTTTCGGCACGATTAGGAAGTGCAATTCAATCGGTGAAATATAAAAAATCAGATGGCTAGGATGCATCACGTCATACACCATCTATCACAATGTATGTTGTAAATCATGCTGTACGGATGTATTGATTTTTGACCAACTCTTTGTTAATTTCCTAATAAATCAAATAATTAAGGATTATTATTATGAAAGCTTTCATAAAACTTACGACTTTGGCTGTTCAGGCTAATTTAATAAATCATGGCTTATTTGCTAACTATTTAAAGTTTTAAAATCAATAATATGTATGTATATGCTCACAAATAACTGTAGGTAAGTGTATTTAGCTAAAAAAATAATCTAATTGGAATGTTCGTAGAAATTAGAGAACACAATAAAGGCAGCGCTATTATATTAGATATAACCTGATGAGTGATGAGTCTGTATAAGTAGTCATCGAGATCATCGTGATCTGATACAGACAAACATTTTCCCGATTTAGAAGTGGTCACAATAATTGGCCATTCGGCTTATGTTTCTTTTTAATTAATAGTGCTAATGGTCGCTATATTTGTTTATTTAAATGCGCCGCAAACATACGCTGTGAGCATACAGCACACGGCATACAAACGCGTTATAGGCTGCGACCCATGCACACAATCCTCGCGTTTTTATCGATACAAACGCAACCAATCTGCCAACTAGCAAGTGACGCGCAGTGCAGTGACTGATGGTTCGAAAAACGTCGTGTGCTTAAGCTCTTAGGTTTCTCTTATCGATATTTTGGTACAGGCACAAATTGTGCCGCACAATAAGATAAATCTTATGCATGAATGAAAAAACTATTGAATACATGAATGAACGTTACAAATCCTTGCTTCCTTCGAAGACTGAGTATCCTTTGAAGGAAGTAAGTATCCATAAAAACAGAACTGGCATAATCCTCGCATTATCGGATTAGCTACCGGACCCGACGTAAGTAAATGCAGATTTTAGCTCAGCACAATGCCCTTTATGAATTCCTCAATGACATTTCGTTTCACTCCTTTAGATGTTAATGTAAAGTAAACATCACATTAGTAACGACAATTGGCCGAGGCTTATTTCAGACGTTTTCTTGGTATTGGGGCAGGGGGGTCGCTTGTGTGGCGATAATGCTTAGTTCCGTTTCGGATGTTGGTATTAATAATCTTCGCTAATGCGAAATTATTTAAGAAACTTTTAGAGACTTTCTTTAGAATTTATATCAAATCGTGGTCTCATAAACAATTTAAAGTCCTGTTTCTTGATAAAAACATGAAAGAACTGAAGTGGGTGGGATCCCCTTTCATCTTATATCCTCTTATCATTGTTTTAATTTATAATTGTTTAAAACATTTATTTAATTTCAGCTATTCATGCAAACGAGTGCTTTAATTAGTTGTATTGTAATATAAGCCTTAGCTTATCGTAATGAATGTAAGTAGTCTCATCTGCTAAGAGATAAGAATTAATTTGCACATTTGCATTTAAATACCTTTACAAGTATCCATATAAGTGTGCCTCATAGACTGAAACAAAGCTCCAGCTTGTACAATGAATGCAAGTGTCAGGTTGTTTGAAGTATGACTATCGTAGTTTTCTTGCAGAAACCAATAAATGATGACTATTCTTTGAACTGTTACCTGCAACCTGGACTTTCCATTTTATCCTTTATCCAAAATGAATAACGGGGTATTTGTTCAATTAATCTTCAATAAGCAGGCAGGCTACTGACACTGGTTTTCACAATAAAAAAAACTACAGTGATTAAATAATTAAGTGATTGAGGACCAAGTCGGGTGAAGTGCATAGCAAGAAGAAAGGTCCAGTGGGCGTGAGAACGAGCCGGGGCGGAGGCCTACGCGCTGCTAATCCGCTGCTCAAACACGCGACCCGCTCCCTTCACACCTATCATTACGATGTTCCACTTATTGACTTCGCTAAAAACTGACGTGCTAACCTTTTTACACTCATTCCGCAATCACAGAAAAAGATAATACCTAACGTGCATAAAGATGCCGCGAGGAAAGATTTCTTTATTCCCAGAGATCGGACATACCGGACCGGACAATATGAAGTTTCGTGACAATATTCGGGGTTCAATATTCGTTATGTTGGTGGGCAAAATGATACAGTTTACAAGCATAAACTGTGACGGCCTCTGGTCTTCACTTTTCCGATTTTGCATAGATCCCATTTCACATTACCAGATCTTCATATTCCAATTTCCTAGAGTTTTGGAAAAAAATGGTGAGAAATTAGATCTGATAGAGAGTGGGTCATGTCATGCATGATGTCTAGAAAGGAGAAAAGAATAACTTACCTACCTATAAATTAGAAATCTGTGTGGTCGGCCTTGGGAAGGAGGCGTGATTTTATGTAGGTTTACTATGACTAAAGTCTTACTCGTAGATAATATAATAAGCGCAATTGAAATTCTCTTGGGTAAGCGTCATAATATAGTGTTATTATTCTGCTGCTTGCAGTTAATTGGCAATTTGTATCACTTGAATTATGTATATAGCCGTGATAAAATAAAGCATACTCATGCAATTTCCAAACAATTAAGCCGACTTCCATGAGCATACAGTTATAGATAAAGCTTTGGCTCGTGAGAACCACCTAATCTACCGGCGCATGCAGTGTAACCGATGCTGACACTCATGGCTGTACTCAGTATGTGGGCAGGTAGCGAACTAAGCAGCAACAGTACCTGTCTTGCCTCCACAAGTACAGAACTACACCATACACAATAATTTTATATTTTTTTTAATGTTTTTTCATAAACTTTCGCGATCACAATTCATATTTATTCATATTTTGGAACTATTTTTACACAGGTTCTGGCTGCGGCTCTGGCGACGCCTACTTTCCCTCCTTTCAGAATAAAGTAACTATATGATGTTATCGGCTTTCCTCTCACGTCCGAGTGACTAATTGCCTTGCTCATCCACCGTGAAATTACATTTAAACACATATAGCGCAAAACAATCAACTGTGATTATTTTTTAAATATTGAGGAAAATAAGCAGGAACGAGTTATTAAAGATACAAATTCATATTATACCAACTAGAAATTTACGCATTACACTTGTCTGTTATGAACTATTTAGATTATGATAAATGTTATCACACTAAAGTACCATTCCACACGATGTCATATAAGATTGTAAAAGGTAACATAGCGAGTGAGGCAGATCTCTCTACTTTCCTAGATCGCTACCAATCAGCGGACATTCCTATGGTTGTACACTGCTTGTTATAATTCGAGCCTGGGAACTGCACTTTAATTGTCAGAGACGTGTTATTACGCTACCCTAATGCTTAGGCCTGCATAGCAGTGATGGGGGCGTTTACCCTATATTTCTATGTGCATAGCTATGAGGGTAATTCGCGTGCATTCTCGATCGGTGCTTGGCTTCGAGTAATGACTCTTTCCTGCTTTCTTTTCTTATTTTGCAACATTGTTGAAGTATGGAATGGTATTTGATTTATGCTACTATTACGGTTTCTAAAATCAAAAGTAGCTGCAAAATCGTATAGCTTGCATATTACAAACGATTCGATTCTATTGTCATTTTATCAACGCTACTATGGTAGTCAGAAACAAGTAGGTATAAAGTAAAACCACCGACCAACGGTGCGCGAGATCTCGTTCGGGGCGAACTACTAGTTATAAACCTACAATATCAACGGGAAGCATTAAATTCGCAGAAATATGAATATAGAAATGACTTTAGATAGGGTAACTGATTAAATCAAAGTTATTGGGTTCAAGCAAACACTAACCAATTGGACTCGAGTAATATAACCACGGTAGCTTGATTTTATTACTTAGTTGACAATCGGTATACTATCTATGCCACTGGCTACCACTATTAAAACAGGCAAGTATTATTGAATTCATAGATAGCCACCGCAGGCTATGAGGTACCTATAACTAAAGTACATGACGAGTCTAATTAACAACTAACGAATCTGTCGGACGTGCACTATTTATGTTTCCTTTACTCACTCGCACTTTAAATACTTACAGTTCCCGGCTGTTACTGAGCATAGAGGTAGTTATGTTTTCAATGATGGAAATTCATGTTCTTAGGTAGAGTCATATACCTACAGTATTGAATTAAAGATAGCTGTCTGACTGAGCCCTACGTCACGAATCGACGAAACTTCGTTTTCGTCGATTCATGACTCACTCTTTGGTATTAAATTTAGGAGACATCTGAGCTTTAAGAAGCCTACCAAGTCCATTATTAATCCTGTTATTTAAAAAATATCTGTTTGATTTATTTAAATAAGTGTAGGTAGGTTAGGTACTACAAAATAACAAAAGTAAAATGTGCCATGGTATCTCCAAAGAACTGTAATTTGTAAATATTTAGGCGTCTGGCACACCCTTCTTATCTCTATCGGTACATTTACTGGATGCAACCGTAAATGATTAGAAAGTGCCACCAACTTCCTGAAAGCAGCGCAATCTTGTTTATTTACATATAGACACGTGGCATCAGGATAACGAATACAAAACATGCATGTCTGTTCTTAAGTTGAGTTTTGACAGTGTATAGACTGTTTAAGAGTTCTTTGGATAATAGTAATTTTAGGTTTGAATTGTGTTTCAAAACGCATGTAAGTACCTAATTTAGTGAAAAATATTTAAAAGCGATATTTAGCTATGTATTTATAATTCAGGCTGCCTAAAATACTGGTTTCTAATTTTCCAAAAATAACAAACGAACAGACGAAACTAAACAAAATTACGACAAAGTTAGCATTCCATTCGTGACAGATTGCAAGCCCATTATCTCTATGAAAAAGCCAACAGGTTTCGCGATGATACTATGTTTTCCTTTACTGTTAAGAGCTTTATTTCATGCGCATACCCATCCACTATTTTCAAAATAAATAATCAATTGATACACGGCTTATTTAAATTCACGACCTTCGGATTTATAGTTGTGGTATATCCCAGTCGGCCAACATGGCTCAATAAAGTAGACCATGTTATAGTTGCTGATGTAAATCAGTAGTCTCGTGCCCACTTTAGTTCGCAGGTAGATGATGTCGCTATCAGATAATATAAGGTCCCTTCAAAATTATTGACAGAAATTAAACTACTACCATAGACAAAGTTCTACTTGGTCTATGCCACTACATATTTTCATAACTGTTCTAAATACAATTAGGAACAGTCGAGCCACTTATGGATTGCTACAAACGATCTATAGGTAGCTCGACTCTTCGAAATAATTCATTTCGACAAAGCAAACGGGATCGCTAAATATAGAGAGCAACATTCCATGAAGCGCCTTGTTCTGTCGCATTGTTTTATTATCCTTTTTAGGGTACTCAATTGAAAAAATGTATCATTATACTTTAATTTTATATAGTTTAAAACGAATCTATAGTTCAAAAAACTTTATACCTACACCCCTTGCATTATGTATAATTATTCTAGGCATAAAAACTATCCTCTCAAAAAATAGGTATTACAATTTATTGTTAATAATTGATTATTATTTATTATTATTATTACGAGCCTGTAGCGTCCCACTGCAGGGCAAAGGCCTCCCTTCCTTCCTTCCACTCGTCTCTACCAAGAGCCAGTGCGGTCCAATGTGGGCAGAATGAGTCGAGTTCATCTCTCCACCGCCGCTTAATAATAATTAATGTTAATAGTTAATAATTAAGTTTGGTATTAATACCGATAATAATTGGTATTTCTTTACAATCATAGCCTGACCTTTTTCACACATCTATCTCAGCAATGTCCCAGGCTCTACAGTTTCCCGTAAAGTGTAGGCAAAGATTATGTCTATGTCTAGTAAAGACATAAAGGTCTGAGTTTTTTTTCTTATTATTGAATGGCATTAACTTCGCATCGGAGGTCTGCCGGTCTATTTAGAGAGTATTGTTGTGGGTGATGTCACCGGCCCAGTGTACTCATGCCGTCATTGGGGGCCCGTTTTGGAATCTTTACGATTGACACCTCCACAGATCGCGGTTCATTCACCGGAATGTGAATGTCATTGTCAACTCATAGGTATAGGCTAGGCCCCAAACCGTGTTTGATGCCCTGCTCAGCACCACCAGCCTTATTCTCAAAATAACCATGTCTTCACGTGGCACGACATGGCGTGGTTATTTTGAATAATACCATGGATTTCAAATAACAAACGCTAGATAACGTGCAATCTCTTACCGCGTCATGTTTTGAAAGTCGTCGAGAATAGATTATGCAGGTTACATTTCTACAATCGCAATAGAAACGGAAAAGGGTATAGATAACAATTGACATTTCAGGACGAAAAGTTAAGCGAGACACAGTATCCTTACTAGTTCGGGGGCTGGTAAATACCCAAAGTGCTAAATCTCGGTAACTGGAGTTTGGCATTTCTCCTTAGTTTTAGTTTTACGGTTGTCTGGAAGAGATCGCCAAGAGCGATAAGACCGCCGATTGAGGGATACTACACCTACCTAACCTTAAGGCCCTATATTTTTTGTAACCTGTATCCTCAATAAAGATATTTTGTATTTGTATTTGTATTTGTAGTTCCAGGCCCTACTTGGATAAATCAAAACGTGTAAATCGGGTGAACATTATGTTGAAATCTAAATTCATAACAGGTTATCCACGTAAACTGAACCCGCTAATTTTCACGAAAATCGTTTTCTTTGATCCCAAGAAGCCTCAGGAGCGTCAAACCAAAGGAATAGCGTTAATAGAAAAATAATAGAGAAGCATTAGTCACTTTGTCACAAATTGTTGAGGATGTCACTTGTTTTATGGTGAGGTGCGAGTGCGTGAAGGTTACTTTAATGTAAGTACCGTCAACAACAAATTAAACTAAATGGTATCATTTTTTATCCGGTTGCAATACTATAGTGGCGCCTGGACCTTTTGAATTTTTCCCTATCACAAGTAGGTATTCAATTCACAAGACTCACTATGTTTTTGAAAACTGACATCGTATTCGTATTTACCTATCATTTTATTAAATTACCGGAAAGGTATCGCTAATTATCGTTAGCATTGTTGATATTAAGGACACGCGTCTTATAAGTACCTAGCGCCGAATAAATCTTCTATGAATGCCTGGGTTTTCCTTCCTAATGTATTAGATGCCTTTATATTCAAATTGGCTCATTATTATTTGCATGAGCTAGTGACATAATGGTGGACGTTATTATGTAACATCAAAGGCATTGTTAGCCTTGGGCTAGTATGCCATTAGGAAGCAGCCGATACTTCCGTCTGGTAACGTCTTGTTGGAACATGTTTTCTTACAGATATCTACCTTCTCTGAAACTTGACCAAATTTTTCTGTAGTACATTTTTCTGTGTTAATAGAAGAAAATACTTTTTCATTACTCATACACGGAAAGTACGCACGAAGTTGCCTGATTATAGGGTTCAAAGTAGCATTTTCTGTCCCTAGGGAAAACAAGTACTTTCCTGCCCTAGGGCAGGAAAGTAAATAACTGTCAAATGTCAACTTCATTTTTGACATTTCTTTTGTGGCATGTCGATGCATGCTAAGTGTTCAAGTTCTTCTAACTCAATCAGATGCTAGATATTATGTCTCTCTTGCACGAATTTGTGCTTCTCTACACTTAATTATATTATATTTATTTATTTTATTTCATTTATTTAAATTTTTTCATCATCAAAAAAAAACTACTGGTAGAATGCCTACTACTTTTATAGCCATTCTACCAATCAGTATTTTTTTTAAATCTGGAACGCACCTATGCCATGCCATCGTTAGCTGCTTTTAGTCAATATTAAACTAGTCGATTTAAAAAAAAAGCGAGACAGCTAATTTTCGTGTGTGAAATTTAAATTTTTCATCAATTTTTTTGGTAATTTCCTTATATTCGTAATGAAAAGCAGAGTGCTTACCTCGGGGAAAAGGCTTTTCTATGCACTCGAACTATTATCGCACTCGCTGACGCTCGCGCGATAAACCATCTCGTGCATAGAAAAAATGCCTTTATCCCCTTGTATAGCAATCTACTATTTTTAGTAGGTTTGTTTCTCACCAAAAAATACAGCTGTGACGTAGCGTTGTTCTGTCGTTTCTCAATCTCCGCAAAATGTTATTATTATTTTTGTGGTTTTATTCTGCTTTTTATGCTTTCTTGAAATCGTCTTTGGGATTCAGGATCCGTAAATTTACACATTGATAGAAAGCTCTATCTCTCAGTCATACAGTTATTTTATACCAAACCAAGCAGTGGAAATGGCAATGTGACTAAACTAACTTGGCAATTTCCACTGGAAGTGTTCGGTGCACTGCAGACCCCAGTATTTCATAATTATCAGACAAAATAAGACATTTAACCCTTTACCGACCATCAGCGTAAACAAACCCATTGTGGCCACAGGTGCGTGTGAACGCAGTACCGTGAAATCACTGTAAATTTGCTTCGGTGTGGTCTAAGAAAAAATATTACGATTTCACGAACCATCAACCCCCGCCGACAATTCGGCACGGACACCTCCGAACGCCATCATCATTTACCTCCCTGCATGAAGGGGTTAAGCAAGTTTTTATCAAAAATCCAAAGTAACGGAGAAAATGATGTGAAACTGAAATTAAATAGTTTGATATTCACGGTTGATGTGGCGTGATAATAAACTTCATTATTATAAAAATATATATTTTAAGCTGCGTCCGTTATCTGATTATTCAATATAACAAACCCATTTACTTAAACATCGGTTTTTTCAAGTTATTTTTTCCAATTATATTTTATAGGTAGATCTGCTTCTGTCTGTCAAATGGTTAGAAAAATACAATCAGAAGTGGGATCAAAATGTGGCGCCAGCCTCAGACGCCACCAAAATGTTCTCAGTAAAAACTTTTTCAGTCAACAAACATTCCATAACAGAATTTTATTAAGAAAATGTAAAGTTCTTCATGATTTGATTTCAGAAAAGCTTTACGATTTCAATACTTTTCATCCTTATACGCGCACGGTAGAAGTTTTAAATCATATTCCTATGAGGGCTGAGAAGATTCCTAATCAAAGAAGATTATAGAAGTTGGCTTAGAAAGGCAAGTTTGATAACAAATACCTAAGTCTATATTAATATTATCAAGAGGTATTTGTTTGTTTGTTTGACGGAAAATTCTTTCACGGGTGTGTAGAATGGACTGTCCGGGTGGTTATAGGCTATATTTTATCCTAATAGCTTCATTAGTACACCCGAGCGAAGCCGGGACGTGATGCTAGTGTTTATATAAATTACTTAGAGCTAGGTACCTTTTATCACACCTAAAAAATCAAAACAATCGGGAGAGGATCAATCGGGGCCGTCAGGCGCCAAGATCGCAAGATACCCACACTAGAACAGTAATCGTCAATAAAATCTCAATTTAGATGGCACCGATACGAGTGAGTTACGGACGGGCCCAGCACAGAACATGAAAACTTACTTGACGGTGGAATGCAAGACAGGACCCCGCTAACGAATTGGATACTCACAATGGTTTTTTTCCTGGTGCGATATAATTTATATAAGGATTTAGAGGTGTTATGTTTGTTTTAATTTTGGGCTTGGGAAAATTGAGATAAATTTTCCATGATTCTGAACCTAAGTAGTGTTAGGGCTAGTGTGTATATATACTTAGCATTAAACTTAACATTAAGTATAAAATACTGTTTTTCAATTTACTTGACCGACAATTTTGTAGGTCACATGCTGGTTACAGGTACTTGACCGACAATTTTGTAGGTCACATGCTGGTTACAGGTAAATTTTTTTTTTCAAACGGTTTTACACTAGAGGCGTGGTAGATTCTGGCTTGAACACGCTTTAATTTCAGCAAAAATTACAGATACCTACTAAATATATTTAGTCCTATTCTGGCATTCTTTCTGTCCGCCGCTGGTAGATTAATGACACCTCGACATTTTCTGATAAAGTTCAGTCCAAAGACAAAATAATTAATTGAAGCATAGAGATCGACCTTGGCACACTTGAAACCTGAATTCCTACTAGTGCGGGCGCTACGCGTAGGGCCGGTCCAAGGCTCGACCGACATGGTGGCTCAACTCCTTGGAGGCACGCCTACGCCTATTTATTACCCAACTTTTAGACTTTTTTCTCCCACCCCACTGACCAGTCACAGATAAGAAGGACGTCAAAGTGGGCATTTAAAAATAAATTTGTCGAAAGTGATAAATGATAGATATAACTTTTATTATTTCAAATTAAATTAACGATCCGAACGGAGTATACCTTTTCTCACATTAGGGACCTTATCTCGAATGATTGCTTCCATTACCTGCAGAGCGGACACAGACGGACATGTTGTTTTGTTCTGAGATAAAGAGATTAATGCGTAAAGCAATTAATTTTGATTGAGGTGTGTTTTATTAAGTAATTGTTTTTGTTCCCAATGTGGATTTGAAACGCTTCATGTTCTGATTTGTAAACAATAAAGTTTTTCAGGCGTGTTAGGGTTCGGTCGATTTTACACTTATTAATTTTATGGACGTCGCCGTTAATACCTACATGCTGCGTGATTTTTGTGGAATATTAACAAAACAGTAAGTACCTGAAATATAAATTAATTTCATTTTCTAGAAACATGAGCACACGAGCATGTTATTAACACGCTCGAGGTAGGAATGTAGGTAAGTTCAAAGATGTTTGGCGTGAGTCGTTCCCACCGCGCTGGGCTGGCTTTAATACATTTTCCGTGTTCCAGTTAGCACCCTATAAATTGATTAAGGGTCAACACGTCAGCGGCGACGGTCAAAAGTTTTTTGTGGCGTGAGACAGGTATCACAGCTTAATGATAAACAATTGATTCACTCCTTCATTACTTGCTTTTAGAGAGCATTTGAAATAAAACATAGTACCTATTCGATTTTAGAAAAATGTTTAGAAACTTAAAATTATATTGAGTTACGTCGGTATAGAATAAATATAAATAAATAAATATCCTTGGATATTTTACACGTCGTGATCTGCTTGTGTTATGGTAACAAGATGATTGATATAATACTTAGATTTTTTTTTTTGAAGTACCTATATAATATTTATATAATGAGATAAGGAACAAATTTACAAAACTTATATTTTTTTTGTAAATATATAGATAGATACATATTATAGATAGAAAACCCTCAGACACGGAACAAATATCGGCAGAACATACAACATTTGTCCCGTAGCGGGGATCGAACCCACAACCTCCGCGTCTCAGCCGGGCCTTTGCCCACTGCGCGCCACAGAGGTCGTCAAAAGAAAATGCTGTTAATTACGTAATCCATTCTTTGATATTCCTGGTTGGTAAAAGTTCCTACTTATATATATTTTTATGCTGAAAATTTTTTTTTTTTCAATTTTATAATTCAGTAATAGAACTTCAATTAAAGTCTACCTAAAAGTAAACTACAGGGACCCTTACTATTTTCTAAATTGTTTTTTTTACTGTGAAAATGTCTAGGTTTAAGATGCTTAAGAAAGCTTTTATAAGCAGGTGGCTATTTCTTTTAAACTTTAACTTTTTCATGACTCCTAGTCATGATGTTTACATCAGCTATAGAGTTATCGAGCCACTCTTATTTTCACTACACATTTAATAAGTTACTGCTGCCATTTCAGGGTTAAATAGTTTTTATCAAAGTACTAAAACGACGTTTTATTTACTGATAAAATATTTAAAACTATTTTAATTTTAAAATGCCAGTAAGGCTTGAACATTCGAAGGACCGATAAAAGTAAAACGGTATTAGAAGCATTTCATTGAACTGTTGATAAAAAACTTATTCCGTAAATCCTTTTTATGAAACTTATTTTATAAGCGTTAAGTTTGTAAATCATCCAAATGGAGTGAACTAATTTCCTAAAGGAAATTGCTCCGCCGACTCCGATTTCCCTAAAAGCCTTCCAGTCACTTTCTGATCATCAATCATCTGCAGTTATTTATACAAAGCATTAATATTCCTTGGGAAGTAGGGGTTTTTTCACAACAAAAGCAACAAATTAACATTTTTTTAACAAATTTGAGAACAGATCTTATATTTTTTAGCAAAACAAAATATTTACCTATTATAGTCAAATGTACCTACATTGTCATGTAGGTTATTTCGGGAATTCGCAATAATAATTTTATTCTCAAATATGACAGTTTCTGGCAGCCTGACAGTTTCACTGGCAAATCTAATGGTTATACTGTCATAAGTGACAGTTTAGCCGTGATGGCGATAAATCCTAGTTTCTCGACAAGTTAGGCTAGCTCTAGGTGTGTGCCTTGCTACCTTAGAATAATCATGGCTTGCACCTCCTGCCACCAAGGTTATAACTTAAATATGAAATCTAAAATGTTAACAATATATTCCTATTTCGAATGCAAACAAACGCAGATACAACAGCATATATCACACACGATACTGCCCGTGGCAATGGCAATGAAGTCAGCCAGTAATTTAGTTCAGTTCGGTGCATTCCGAACAAAAAAGCGTGAGGTGACAATATAAATAACAATTTGGCCCACCCCGTTCGTGTGGATTCGTTTGTATAGAAAGCTGGTAACACAGCGCCTAAAAATTCAAACTTAAATGAACGTAGTGTCTACTTCAATCAGTAGGTAGGTACCTTATATAAAACCCAAATACTATTTTAATAATAAAGCTAGGTATATGTTTTTGTTTGTGAAAAAATATGAAGCAGTCAGTTTTTAACAAATATATTTACATGATAGCCTGATTCCTGCCCTATCACTATGCATGTAACACCGTGAAGGCATTTTTGTTCTAACTAAAGCATATCAGCTTTTGATATTCTGACAAGTTAGCTGCGTGACCGTGGCTTCGGTTCGCTCGGATTAGCATAATAATGCTGCATCAGAACGCCTACGAGCCACAATGTCCCTCGTTGTCTCTTTATACGTCGAATTTAATTTTGATTTACGGCCATACACACAATTGTAAGTAAAAAGTTCGGAATGAATATGAAATGCGACACACACGTCATCGGTGCCAGCGCACCTTTCTAGAGATTTTGTGTCTTCTCGCGAATATTAAAAGAAGAAAACTTTTTACGTAGGTAAATTTCGTATGAGCAAGTTGCCAACTCTGTTTTTCTGTTTTTCTCCGCCTAAAGGCCGTCAAGGCTTAGCGACTTTAAAAGCGGAGACCGAAAATTTAACGTGCCCTCCGAAGCACAAAAACGCTGACCTGTTAGTGCTACTTGCTTTTGCTTGCCTGCCCATCTAAGTTGTGACCGCTCAGAACGTTTTTTAACTTCAACGATCTATTTACAGCGTCTTAGCAAACTTCGCCACGATCGCCTTTACCACGACTCAGTTAACATTTTCTTTCAGATCCTAGGCATTTTAAGATCCTCTAGAAATGTCTAAGGGGTAGTCAACGTGTAAATACGAGTATCAATATTATTTATTGACTACATGCCCACATTTTCAGAAGTTTTTATGCCATATAAGACTGCAATCCCAACGACGCTTTTTGAAAGCTAACTGGTTCCTTGTTATGTGGTACTAAACAAAGTTATCTAAACTCGTTTAGAATACATGCACTTCTCATTTGATATTAAGGTATCAATGGTAATCGAAGATCAGGTAAACAAACCCTCTTAAATATCTTCATTATTAGGGTAAAGCACGGTCCATATAAATAAATATCTAAATCTCGCATGACATTATGAGGACCTAAAGTGCTCCTCAAGATTCCTTTATGCAAATATTGTATTTTTTATTTATTTATTGGCTAAGTATCACCTTAATAAATTAATTGGGGGTACACTTGGATTTGTCATATCGGACCCTAATGTGATAAATGAGGGATAATAAGATCATTTAATTATCTAAACAGCTTACGAATAAAATAAATTTTGAGAGGTGATTTTAACTTGTTTTTTTTATTGGTTTTGTATTATTGATTTTTGAAAACGCGTAGGTGGTGGTAGGTAAAAACTTAACTTATTTGATCTTAGGTACAATCATCAACAAAACATGATTAACAGTTTTGGTTCAGAAGAGCTTTTCACAACTTGACGCTGAAGTACTCAGTTCTCGTTTTCAGAAAAGATTTTTTTTCAATATATTTTTGAATTCTGATCACAACTCTCAAGTTCTAAAATAAAAGATAAACATAAATTATCTTCACAATAAAAGCTATTAAACTATACCTACGTGAGTGACCAGTTGTACTTAAAAAGTACCCACTTTAATCCTAAAATCCCACCCACAATGTAATAATATACCTATGTGTTCTAGTCAATCAAAATTATCTCTTTAAACCGACGGGCTTAGTTTCAGATAAAAAAGCACCTCTCTTAATTAGTGCTGCGCTTTATCTAAACAGAATAAAACCAAATAACAAACGACAGTGCTCAGTGTTAATACGCATTTAAGATAATATATTTAACCATACAAAAATAAGTGTCCACCTAATAAATCGTACCGGGTCTTATCTCATTTCGGACGCGACAGTAAGGGCCCGATAAGAGCGAGGACCTTTAAGATGGGCTTAAACGCAAATGTTTACGTTTTCCTCCCACTGTTGTATCAAAGGCTTACTTACGTTTTGTGGTTTACGTGGTAGAGACTTGCGTGGTTTCGGCTCTGGTTTAATCGGTGTTGCATCTTAATTTAGTTGTCTTGTATTGTGGGAGTCGGTGGGACATAACCTAACCCACTGCGGACCGCCGGTGTTCACATTGTATACGGCACCGTAAAAATATATTAGCCTAATTGTGTGCGTGTCGAGTAAATGGATGTTGATAAATATTGTTTTGACTCTATATTATAAGCGTATCGGCTAAAGAACCTATGAATTTTAATCACTAATCATCACAGAAACAGTTAACGAATTAAAATATTGCTTTTAAAATGTCGTAGGTAGGTTAGTATTTTTATCCTGCCTTCTGATATCCCCAAAAAACCGTAGTGTATTATTAATTTAACTTAGTGTTATGAGACAAATATGTGACACTCACTCACCACATTGACAAATTCTTGAAAGGTGATCGCGTTACTCGACGAATTCTGCGCCTTATCTAGAAGAATCTGGAAAGAACAGAGATGATAAAATAAATTTATTAGCCTCGAAAAGTTAGGTAGCCTACTTTGTAGGTAGGTAATACCAGATAGGTACTCGTACTTAGGTACGAGTCATTAAGTTACTGTGTCAATAGAAACTTAAAATATTAAGAGGTAGGTGATTCAGAATAATTGCACACAGGCTTTTTTGTACCTAATACCTACAATGCGAATAGAGCCGCAACCGAAAGCCTGTTATGATACCTATCTACCTATAGTAAGGAATCAAATTATGGTTCCGACTATAGGAATATCTTGATGTAACTACCTTACTATTACTCGTCACGTCAGATAGTTTTGGACGCCTGTCGATTTTGGATGCTAATTTACCCGGATTTTTATCATTACAAAAACTAAAACTACATTAATTGGAATACTCACCTCACGCTTATGATGTGAAACTTGTGCTATAAAGTCTGGATGCTGCATTGTCTGTATAAAGTCCGGCCACGGGATCTCGCCAAAGCCTTCAGGATCAAACTGAAACAAGGACAAAATCAATAGTAACGTTAAGTTTGAGTTTATATTGATGAGTTTAGAAAAAAAAACAAAACAGAAAGCTTTGATCTAAGATTATAGCTTTTTCAACATCTAACTTTCCAAGTAGGTACCTATACCTACCTACCTATCCTAGTTTCGAATGACTGGTTTTTGAGCCTGTAAGACTTAACTCGATCTTTGGTTTGCGTTACCTACTACAAAACAATACTTCATCTCAAATCTTTGATACCTACTCGTTACGGTCACGTTTCATCCCCTAATTATAATATCACGTAGCCATTCCACGTAGCACCCCAAACATCACGCGCAGCTTACAACTTCACACATGTCTTTAATAATATCATTTCCAAAAACTAGCATTACAAAAAATAGCGCCCTATGAGTTTGAACAACAGATTATCTCAATGGTCTACGACTCTACGTGATCATGATCATGCGTAAACAGCGTTTGATCCGCGGCGCTACCGCTTTTTATCTATCTACCTACTTACAAAAACTTTTATAGATACCTTCCTACCCTGCTTCTGTACATTTTAATCAGTCAAAGCCTTCTTTGAATTTGTTTTCGAATCGTTAAGTTGTTTTTCAAAGATAAAAATGATTTAAAAACAAAACTAATAACCTAATCATTTTTAACGCGTGAGTATTGTACCGATTACCTACTGCAAAGTACTTACCCGATCAAAGAGGAGGCGCCATTTCTGAAAAACCGAAAATATTAGATAAATTATTAGAAAATATTAGGTAGTTGATAAATAGAATTAAAATATATAATGATGAGATAAATCACGTAAAACGAAAAGCAGTACCTACCTACTCTACATTATTTTAAAATGACACACGTAACGCCATCTATTGGTCATCCTGTTTCTAAGGAGTTTTTGTGTTGAGGTATGGGGAAATAGAAAGACTGAAGAAAGACTAATGAATAAAAGCATAAGGTACAATTTCTGATATGCGTAGAACAGAATTACTCACATCATGCATTAACTCCCTCCGTATCTCTGCCTCATCCAACTCCGAGCCGAGGTCTGTGTGGTCTGTGTCGTACATCGGCTCAGCCGCACGAGACAGGGATCCGAGGGAGTCTCTCGCTGATGCCAGGGACCCTGTGACCGTTGGCAGCACCCCAGCTTCGATCCCCGACTCCATGGACGTATTAGTGGACAGCATGGTGGTGGTAACAGGAGGGCGTGCCTCGCCCGCCCGACTGCCCACCCATACCGACATCTCACTTGCAACAGCATCCACACTACCACGTGGGATCCTACTCAGTTTCACACTAAATCGGTATGTGTTCAATAATCTTCGTTACTCCTTTTTTCGTAATGAAAGACATCCAGAACTAATCTAGGTTTTCGCTCAGTTTAAGTTTTTGGTAGAGCCGTTATTACGTTTGGTCTTCTTTCGCCTCGTTGTAATCAGAATTTGGACAGAATATAATCTTGGACGATTTTGGTCTGTGATTATTTCTACTGGACAAGATGTGGACAGTAATAAAGTGGACAATAGGTACTATTAAATAACGAGTATAAAATTGTAGAGAATCGGATAAATATTCTAAGGCACCGTTAATTTGTATTGCTTCGTTTTATCTGAAACAAAAGACAAATTTAATTTAAGTAACTTGGTACTGGGTGCACAATAAATATGTTACTTTTTACCATTTATTTTAATCTACCTATCTAGCCACTACATAATATTATTATCAAGTCAAAATGTCTAGCGGTAAGTAAAGGTGATTTCAGCATGAACAAGGTTCATCGCAAAATGCAATTCCGAGCAACGAGATAGGCAATCAGCTGAGGGAGCAAAACGTGAGCGAACAGAGCAGAGGGTTTGAACCCTCTTGACGTCGCCATAGCAACGGACCGCAATTATATCCCCACTTTACACGGATCTTGGTTCGCACGATACAACACGTGAATCTAATTCTGTAATGTGGAACGAGCCTCACCTACATTAAAAATTAAAGCTATTCACACACTCCGACATTTGATAAGAGGTAAGAGGTTGTTTAGGAAAGGTAATTAAGAAAAAAATTATGGTAAATCTTGTAGGTATTTACCTATAGGTACATGAATGTATTTTTAAATGAGTGCAGGTAATTAAACCTAGATGGGTACCTGTAGGTATGCCTCCTTTGAATTATTGTGGATTCCTACAAATCATTTTTATATTTATAGTACCTACCTACCTAGGTAAAGTATGATAAGTATAAAGTTAAAGTTAATCTATCGGTACTACGAACAGTAGGTACCTAGCGTCACATATTTGTGGATAATATTTTACATTTGTTTACATTAATCCTCAATCCTCGGGAGAGAAAGCGCTACGCAAACTCAACCAGTAAGCACTCACCTTTACAAAATTTCTCTATCATTTCACATCACCATCATAAATAGGGGATAACACGTGGCTTCATTTCTCAAAATTATCGCAAGCTTTCGTGTCAAGAACACATTAGGCCTAGCAACGCGGTGGACATTTGGCTATACGTCAAAACACTTGGCACTCTAGTGAAAGTGTTTGCGGCGGCGTCCGGCATTTCGCGCATGCGTGAACTAACACCCATTCAAAACTAGAGGGATGCATGGTACCTATGTGTCATGAAATATGCAGTAAGTTATGCGCTTTGAAGAGTGACCCGCAGTAGCCTGCGGCGACTGGCTTTCAGTCCTTGTGAACATCGTTCTAGCTTACCCTTAGGTGCCACTTTTCAATTAAAGAGTTCACCTTTACTTTACAAAAATAAGAATAGATAAGTTATTTGAACTTAGCTAAAATTGGTAAATTGCTATCGAACACATTTAAATAACTATTTTAAAATTAGTTGTTGGAAATATTACACCCTGTATCTATAAGCAAAATACATTTGCGCCTCCAAGAATGGTAATAGAATAGCAATAGGTATGTCGACAATTTTGCTCTAAGTATTAATGAATTATTCGTATAAAAATAGTAGATTGCTATACAAGGGGATAAAGGCATTTTTTCTGTGCACGAGATGGTTTATCGCGCGAGCGTCAGCGAGTGCGATAATAGTTCGAGTGCATCGAAAAGCCTTTTCCCCGAGGTAAGCACTCTGCTTTTCATTACGAATATTAGGAAATTACCAAAAAAATTGATGTAAAATTTAAATTTCACACACGAAAATTAGCTGTCTCGCTTTTTTTTTAAAATCGACTAGTTTAATATTGACTAAAAGCAGCTAACGATGGCATGCCATAGCTGCGTTCCAGATTTAAAAAAAAATACTGACCGGTAGAATGGCTATAAAAGTAGTAGGCATTCTACCAGTAGTTTTTTTTTGATGATGAAAAAATTTAAATAAATAAAATAAAATAAATAAATATAATATAATTAGTGCTAGAGAAGCACAAATTCGTGCAAGAGAGACATAATATCTAGCATCTGATTGAGTTAGAAGAACTTGAACACTTAGCATGCATCGACATGCCACAAAAGAAATGTCAAAAATGAAGTTGACATTTGACAGTTATTTACTTTCCTGCCCTAGGGCAGGAAAGTACTTGTTTTCCCTAGGGACAGAAAATGCTACTTTGAACCCTATAATCAGGCAACTTCGTGCGTACTTTCCGTGTATGAGTAATGAAAACGCATTTTTAATAGCTACCACAAGCAATCTAGGAAACTATAAAAAACATGTGTAGGTACAATACTTAATATTTCTTTTTCAAAACTATAGCGAGTTGTACAGGTTGTAAAACTTGGACTAGACTTTATATTCACAAAGCGGGAAATTACTCAAGTAAAAATTTGTTGATTTACACATAGTGAGACGCGCCCGCGAAGAGTGTTCATACCCAGATGAAGATTATCTGGAAGAATCGAAGCATTGTCGGTACCTAGTGTACCTACCTAAATCGTCAAATTTTTACATGAGTAATTTCCCGTTATGTTATTAAGATCAGTACCTACCTATGTGGAATATCTCTTAACTTTGAATAAATATTATAGTTTCCACTTTTTAATTAGAGTTACAGATAAATAAATAAATCAAATAGCAACAGTTACAAGGTTTCCTTACATTTTTATTGCAAGATAAATCTTTAATCAATTCTAGATGTCACTTTCTTACTTAACTCATGGTTAATCATCTATTCAGATAAAATAACATACCTACAAAACATTTTTTAAGTATGTATTAGTATTACGACTTGTTCTAAATAATCTTTGTTAAAAATTTTCAACACATTAATAAGAGTTCCGCAAACTGACATTTGTACTTTCAAGCAAATTGTAACCTATCTCTTATCTTCAGCTTGGTTGAACTGAAAATTATACTAATACCTGTGAGAAACAATTGGTTTGGAATAATAGCAATACATCTATGCCAGGGCATAAATGTATACTTAACTAAAAAATTAAAAACTTATTTTTTTTTAATCACAAAAACTACTAAACTCTTTTCTTAAAGCTTAAGACTATTTTGAAAATAGAGTCAGAGAATGTATCAATAATCCCAGCATTCATAATCTGGGTCAGAAGGCTTTGCAAAATGTTGGTTTGGAATGTTTGTTGGCATCAGTCTCGGATGAGATTTTTCAATCTCTACTTCTTTGTGGCCACAGTCAGCTACATGTTGTGCTATCTCACTCGTAGGGAAGCGATGAGCAGCATTATATGGGCATATTTCCAATGGCGGATACTTTTTCTCACATTTGACAATGTGTCCCTGTATCCGGGAACGCGGTACTTTGTGAGTCGAGTTGTAGGGACATGACACAAGGGGATTGTTCATCTGGAACAAAATGCATGGTAAAATTAGTCAAGTTGAGCAGTAAATAAATAAGGGGGGTACCTGTCGCAACACACACATAAACCTACGGCGCTACAGAAGACCAGTGCTCCGACAGATTCTCTGGTTTCTGCCGCAGCAATACGCTGAGTAGTCGCTATTTTTGTCAATGTTTATATTTTAATGTGTCTCCGTGTAGGTAATGTGTTAAATGTAATTTGACAAAATAAAGATTTTTCTATTTCTATTTCTGTCGAAGGGGTTTACGCGTTTGCTCTTAAAATCCAGAGCATATTACGTACGCACTGAATGACGCTGCAGCTAATGTGGCCAATGCCTAGGAGCCCTTACTTTATATTATAAGTACAAAGGTATGATGGTGGGTTTGGGATGGAGTGCAGGCTGGTGTTTTAATGTATGTAACTGAAAAATGAACAACCAAAATAAAATAGGGCTAAAGATTTCATAAAATACTTAATTAATTTACAAATACCAGAGCTAGACCTACTAGGAGTAAACGCAGTCACAGCAATGAATATTATAAAAATAATAGAAAAATTAAAATAAACGACGGACAACTTTTGTTTTGTTTGTAAGAAAGATCATGCATGAATTGCATGATCATCAATCAATCAATCATTCAATCAAAATCCATTTGCCAATGTTAAAGTCAAAGTCATTTTACAACAATTTTCACTGCCAATGTCAAAGTCATTTTTTACGACAAACTTCAAAGTCAGAAATAAGCGAAGTTTGTTTTTTGTTTTCAAATCATTTTATTTACGACGTATACGTCTTGAATAGTAAAAATAAAATTATGTAAGTTTGTTTAGTTCACGGACTTACTGCTGTACGGCTAAACCATAGCATCCGGCTTGTTTAGTATTATGCCTACTGGCAGAGCTGCATTGTTGCTGCGGCGTTTGTCGACGGGAGATAACCGATTGAAAAGTCTGAATTTGAACCAAAACACTAGCAAGGAAACTTTGTTAGCAAATCCGGTCTGCAATCACAGGGATTTGGGACTAGTGAAAAAGTGAGTAGTTCCCTTCCTATCTAACAACAAAATGTTGCTGGCCTATTAGGTACCAATAATTTTGTAGCTTCACAAAATATCTGCCCAACAGCCAAGACATGGAAAACAAAAACAAGGTCACAGGACCTTGTTTTGTTTTTCTGTGTTGTGTTGGGTTCTTTCTACGCAGTACACACAGTAGGGAATAATTATTCTCATTTTTTATGAAAAATTCAAAAGGGTCTTTACACACTTATTTAGCAAGTAAGTACAAATGTATTGAGTGACTATGCATGCATGCAGCATATGTGCTGCTAAGAACTTAATTAAGTAACTGAAGAGGTCATGATTTTATACACCTGCTGTTGTAGTATGTGCCAATGTTGAAAAACAATTTTGCATATAGGATATTCATGTTTTAATTCTTCTATATTTACATAATGTAGTAAATTATCTGTGATGGCCATTCTTTCTATTTAACACATTTAACAACTTATAGTGGAGGACAGACCATAACTTTTCATTACATTGATTTTTAAATTTTTGTTTTGTAGATACTTTTTATCTTTACATAGGTATTTTTCAAGTAATTAATTTCAGATCATAGCTTGTAATCAAAATATTTTCCAGATTCACATCAAAGGATTTTACTGAGACTTATTTACCAAACTAATAAACCAATATCAGATTTGACCTTGTCATATCCAACCACAATATTTGATAAGGTTATAGTTTTTTCCTTGTTTTATGTCTAATTCCTTGTATTTACTGCTTAACTTGTACACAAACCCAGTTTATTTATAATTATGTAAACAATCAAGTACAGTTATTAGATTATAAACATAATGAGTCATTGTGTTCTCAGACTGTCAACATATGGTCATAACAACTTGGTGATATCTCCACGAGCAAGAAGCTTTAGTGAAACCAGAATAAAAATGGCCTCATCAAGTACTGATTTACCCATAGAGACACCAAAGCACACCAATAAATTAGTCTCAGAAAAGTCTCCATACCTATTGCAACATGCGCACAACCCTGTCCAATGGTACCCATGGGGTCAGGAAGCTATTGACAAAGCTAAAAAGGAAAACAAACTCATATTCCTATCTGTTGGGTATTCCACATGCCATTGGTGCCATGTCATGGAGAAAGAATCATTTGAGAATGAAGAAGTTGCCAAAATAATGAATGAACATTTTGTTAATGTCAAAGTAGACAGGGAAGAAAGACCTGATATTGACAGAGTGTACATGCTATTTGTGATGGCAACAACTGGGGGCGGTGGCTGGCCCATGTCTGTATTTATTACTCCAGATTTGCGCCCTGTAACTGGTGGAACATACTTCCCGCCTGAAGACAGATGGGGAAGGCCAGGGTTTAAATCGATCTTGTTGTCTCTTGCTAAGAAATGGACTGCTGATAGACAACAGTTCTTGGAAGCCAGCACAAATATAATGGAGGCTTTACAGAAGATTGCTATTGTCGATCCTGATACTTCCTCAGTGCCTGGAGAAGCTACTTGGGATAAATGCGTCCGCAGATACATGTCGTCATACGAGTCGCAATTCGGAGGATTCGGAACAGCCCCAAAGTTTCCTCAGGCTTCCATTTTCAATTTTCTCTTCCATTATTACGCGCGCGATAAAACGCACCCCGAAGGAAAGAAATGTTTGGAAATGTGTCTTCATACATTGACTAAAATAGCGAAGGGCGGTATCCACGATCATGTGTCGAGTGGCTTCGCTCGCTATTCCGTAGACAACGATTGGCACGTGCCACATTTCGAAAAGATGTTGTATGATCAAGCTCAGCTAACCGTAGCATACACTGATGCATTCGTTGCTACGAAAGACGAGTTCTACGCAGATGTAGTTCGTGATATACTAAAGTATGTGAACAGAGATCTGCGCCACGAATCTGGAGGTTTCTACAGCGCGGAAGACGCAGACTCATATCCTTACGTTGGCGCTAAGGATAAAAAAGAAGGTGCATTTTGTACTTGGGAGTATGACGAATTGCATTCTCTGTTAGATGAAAAGAAAATTAAAGATGTCTCTTATATGGACATATTCGCCGATTACTTCGGCGTAGAAGTCGATGGGAATATATCTCCAGAGAGCGATCCTCATGAAGAATTGACCAATAAGAACGTTCTGATTATTTACGGAACAAAAGCTGATACTGCTAGTAAGTTTGGTTTGACGTTGGAAGAGTTTGATCGGGTAATATCGGAGTGTATAGAAGTTTTGTATGAGGAGCGTCAAAAGAGGCCTCGCCCTCATTTGGACACTAAAATGCTCTGTTCATGGAACGGTCTAATGATCGCTGGACTTGCGCGCGCCGGCCAAGGATTAGGTGAAAAAGAGTACGTAGATGATGCGATCAAAACAGCGGAATTCATTAAAAAACATCTCTACAATCCATCTACTAAGACGCTGTTGCATTCTTGCTATAGAGCTGATGATGGATCTGTGGCTCAAACGTAAGTATGTTCATCATTGTTATCATCTTTATAATAAACATCCTACATTAAGTAGAATTGCTAGGTAACTACTCTTATTTGCTTCCATACCTTTAGTTTATTAAGTTTTTGAACTTGTGTGACTGTTTTAAGTTCCAACTTATGTCAACTATTGAATATTCTGCCTTGAAGGCAAAATCTTAAGCAATTCACAAAACCTCATTTTTAAAAGAGTTGTGTTTCACACTTTTTAGGTTTAGTATCACCCTCTGCAGTCTGATTAAGTTTATGACATCTTCTTTCAGTGAGAAACCAATAAATGGTTTCTTAGATGACTACGCTTTTCTGATCAAAGGTCTGTTGGATCTGTACGAAGCGTCGTTGGATTCGCGCTGGTTGAAGTGGGCGCGCGAGTTACAGCTGAAACAGAATGAACTATTCTGGGACAACGAGAATGGAGGGTACTACACTTGCTCGGCTGATGATAAAACTGTAGTGTTGAGGTTGAAGGAAGGTAATTTGAACTTTCCGTCTAAATAAGTATTCATAAGTATTCATGGACATTCCCTTAGATAAACATGGCCGTGGAAATGTATATAACTAGCAGCACGTCCCGGCTTTGCACGGATGTACGTATTAAACTACCTGGACAAAACATTGTCTGTATCTAAACCGACAATATTTTTACGTGAGTAATTTCCCGTGTGATTATAATAATGTCTAAGATTAACAAATGTTTCAGATCAAGACAGCGCTGAGCCTTCAGGCAACAGTGTGTCGTGCCACAATTTGCTTCGTCTCGCGGCGTACGACAAGAGTGGCGCGTCGGCGGACGATGAGCGGGATATGGCCAAGCGGATACTGCAGGCGTTTGCGACCAGAATGAACGACGTGCCCACTGCACTGCCAGAGATGATGTCCGCTTTGATGTTCTACAACGATTCTCCTACACAGGTAACCTTGAAGCATGGACGAAACTCCGTTGTCCTGTTGTTTGAAGTATTTTTTATTCCGATTCTCTATTCGGGCGTATTCTATGCTGACGTCAAGCACGTCATTCAATTTTATCCCGGGTATAACACATTCAAGGCCCAAGTCCGGAGCGAGAACCTCGAGCTGCTCGAGGGCGAGGTAGTGCGTCCGGGGCATCCAACGTGTTAATTAGTACACCCGTGCAAAGCCGGGGCGTGCTGCTAGTGTGTGTATTTAGCTTCATGGTAAGATACTGTACCTAATAATTGCGAGAGCCCTTTTACATTAGTACCTATACATATTGTGTCCTCAATTATTTGAGCCTATCGTGACCCACTGTCTCGTGGGATACACTTGTCCCTCAATAAATAAATTATTGTTATAGTGAATTATTTGGAAGGAAGGAAGGGAGACCTTTGCCCTGCAGTGGGACGCTACAGGCTCGTAATAATAATAGTGAATTGTGTTTATTATAGGTGTTAATATCAGGCGGTTGCTCCGACCCCCGTACATTGGAGTTGGTGCGCGTGGTGCGCTCGCGCCTGCTGCCCGGCCGAGTGCTGTGCGTCGCCGACCCCAGCGCGCCCAGCGAGACCGGTATGTCTGATATACGTGAGTTTCCACTCGCTATACCATCTATTTGTTGTACTGCTCGATATATATGTCATAAGTATCATTTACACGCAGCCAACACTGGTTGTCAATAAGGCTTGGTATTGACCTTGTGTAAACAGTTTTTCAAGCCAAGCCAGCACTGGATGCCAGTCTTATTGGCAGCCAGTGTTGGTTGCGTGTAAATTATACTTAGTCTAATTCGTGGTATCGTAGGGAAAAATAATTACCCACCATACTGAACTGAATGGTGTTGATGGAAGACCTGTTTGGATTTTTTTTATGCAAAAATCGTACGATTATTGGGTAACAATTTAAATCATTTTTTGTTACAACAAAGTGTTTCCCTGATACGTTGACAGTTAGTAATGGAAATACATGTACCTACCAATTACAGTTACCATGAAACTGCTTGACCGCACAACCGCTCGGTGCCGACGCAACCGCTCAAACAGTTCAAACGTATCCATAGTTTACAATGCAGGCTACTTGAAGCATTAAATACTGCTATTTAGGGCCATCATACCATAGACAATATAGAAGTTCTATTTTATCTATGGTATGGCCCTAAGATTAGCTTTTAGGGAAGATTCGAGATGAGATATTCTTTCCCGTATATGTATAGTAACTGGTTCTTACTTTTTCCAATAGAAACCAGCGTTCCTGAGGGGGACAGTAAGAATACTCACATTCAAATCATGAGCAGTTGCAATAGTGTGCTAATTCAGACATAAAGACAAACCATTACTTACCCACACCATAGATTGCGAACGCATAGAATAATTAACCTATACCTATAAACCTTCATGTCGCTAGAACAGTGCATGATTATGTAATGAGATCGAGATAAATGGTCTTTACTAAACTGATCGATATATTTATGATTATTATCTAGTACCACAGACAAAAGTAGTCTAGTACTTACACAAAACGCTTATTTTTAGCTTCGCAGGCTACTATGGATCCACGCAAAACAACTATTTATCTCGATTTTATCTTCACCACATACCTACTAACAAAAATAGGTCGTAGGTCTGTTTAAATGCTAGCATTGACTTACGCTCACTCGTCATATTTTACTGCCTATTTCCAGGAACCTAGATTTGCATTGTATCACCTTGTAGGATAGTCAAGCTACATTACACCCATAATAAAAGCCTGTCATATGAATTGTTACATAAAAATGCAAAATAAAAATCCGACGGTGTGAGTTTTAAGCGTTTTCGTGGAGTTACTACTTACGTACTTAAATAGTTACGGTTTTACTGTTAACTAGACTCTTGTTAACACGTTGGATGCCCCGGACGCACTTTCTCGCCCTCCTGCAGCGCCGCCGCATCTTTCTTATTATAGAAGTATTTTATAGGTTTATTTTATGATAAATTATGAGCTGCACACACGCAACACATTTTAAACTAAAAAATAAGCTTGCAAAAAATAAACCGACCCGCTAGGGGCGCTGTTTATTTCATAGATTAATTCATCTACTCGTAATGTGTACAAGTGTGCTACTCTACTACACGGAACACGCTTTAGACTCACGCTAGTATAAATCATTAATTTGTCACCGATTTTAAACCATACTTTCCCTTTACAGTGCTGAGTCGTGTGCGAAAGACGAACGATGTGCCAACAGCGTATGTTTGCCGACGTTTCGCTTGCTCACTCCCCGTTACAGATGTGAAACAACTGGAAGATATTCTTGACGAAGCGCCCGCACCGGCAGTTAAACAAAAGTAAATTCTACAACTAAAAAGATAACTTTGGAAAATAGATCTCAAATTTTGGATTGCAAATCAAAATTTATCGGCATTGTTGCAAGAAACATATAGATTAGGTACTAATTAGAGTTGTATTTAGATGGTTTCTGACTATTATCTGAATTGTTTGACGAAATATTATTAAAATTTTAATCTCTAATAATAACTATGGTAGTTTTATCTGTTTATGTAAAGTTCAGTATTTTTATAGTTTTTATAGCTGATGTGTGAATGTCGCTTGTTATTTATAACGTTCTAAATCTTAGCACAAACATTTCCAGTTTTTCAGGCGAAACGATTAAGTACCTACATAGAGATTTTTTTTTTCTAATACATTGCTAGTGTATAATTTCTGCAACTACTTTACTATGCTACTATTATAGTCTCTTCTGCAGCTCGAATTAAAATTAGAATATAATCAGAAAACGTAGACATTGTTTGTTGTATGAATGAACTTTGGGTCATTCATACAACAAACATCCATACACATTAATGGATTAGATCATTAGAATTTTGAACGATTCGACGCGATTAACTAATTACCTAATAATGAAAATATAATTATGTGAGTTAACAATGCCTAAAAAAGGTATGAAAATAACTGACTTGCCACTCATTTTATACAATTACCCATTTCAACTTCAAATCTTCGATTTTTACCAAACCAAACTTTTTCAAATCAGGTATAAGCGCTTAGCGTACTTTGTTAATGGTCGCTTGAGAAAATGTCTACGAGCTCTGAATAGAAAAGTCTGATTGCTTTGTGATAGAATACGATTGAACATTAAGGAATGAGTACTGATTTATTGTTATTAGACATGAGGCAAGTAGCTAACTGGACTCGTTTGGTATACTCAAGGGCAAGCTGATTTGTCATAAAATGACCTTGTTTGTTATTTGGGATAAGTCCCAGTTCTTTTGTTGTATTTGTAATTTGTACTCGAATATAATAGTTATTTATTTCGATATATAAATGGAAATCTTTTAGTGTATGTTTGCTTCAAGCGGCAATGTTTAAGTTCTTGTGATATTTTTTTATTAACCCTTTGAAGTTGGCAGTGCGAGCAAACGCGCGCGATATGTTTCCGCCACTCGAACACCTCTTTTTTGCCTCACGGCGCCAGCCCGGCGAGACCACTTGATAAACTTATCATAAAATCTTAAGTACTGAACCGATTTGTATGCTGTAAATGTAGTTCTGATGAGAAATATATTACCTATCCGATAGGTGACAAATATACAATTTTTTTAAAGTTATAAATATTGATTTTCAAACACTAAGTCAAAAATAGATGAGTTTTTGTCAAGGTAATTTTCTTTCATTCTCGGCTCGATTTTGAGGCTAGAATATCTACCCCGGCACTAAGAAGGAACCATATTTTCCACCAAACCTCCTTTTCATGCTAGTTTATAATAAAAATCAACTAAAACATCAGAACAACACAAAACTTTGAACCGCGCGCGTGGAGGTCAACTTCACAGCTGTTTGTGTCACAACTAAATAGCACTTGACTATCGAATGGCGGGCTTATTTTACAGTTCATTCTCTAAACAACAGATGGATATAAAATTCCCATGCTATAATCGACTCTATACCCTTGTGAAAAGGTTTTAAATGACCTGTAGTACGATGGTTCAAATCCGCATCATTAGCCTTTGACGGATGCAAACATTCTAGTATTTTTGTTGGTTCGGATTGGAATCATTAGCCGTCAAAGAGTTAATAAATGTTTATTTTGAAGAGAGGTTTTCATTTTAAATCAATCTATGCTCTTGTTATCCCATCTATCAAATTATAATTTCTTGACCGTTAATTAGTGTAGTTGCTTAAACTTTCTTCAGTCAATAATCAATTTATTCTGAAATACCTAGAAATTTTACTGAAACCTAATTCTTACCATCTGATAACTCAATAACAAATCTATTATACAAAGCAGTTGAAGAGAAATAAAAATGAACTAGTTATTTCATAAAATGTTTATTCGTTTACATTTATATCCATAGTTCCATACATTTGGTACGACATTAATTATTGAACTAGGTATAATGAAATTGGGAGCAAAACATTGATTTATACTAGGTACATGGATAAATGCGTTTACGTATGGTGGGCACGGTTAAAACACTGGAGTCTATAACTATATCGATTATCGTTTAACATTTATTTCAGTACAATGTATTGTTAAGTACAATTAACAGTTCCATGATGGTACTAACAACAGTACAACTTAATAGTGATTATCGTCCAGTCTCAGTAACAAATCTCCCTCGGGTTTACCTTACTTCCGGCTCAGACCAAAAAAAAAATATTGAAATTGAAAATTGAAAAAAACGTTATTTTTGTATTTTTATTAAGAAAATATATATATAGGTATATATTTTTTTTAATTTTGGGGTAATTAGAATACACATGGCAACTCTGACCCACGCACCACATGCATAAAAAAGTTGCTTCACTTCGTTGTTCGCAGCGTACCGTCTTTATTTTTTTTTTGGTCTGAGACTTCCGGAAGTATTTGACTATACACATTTGTAAGAAACGTCAAATATCTACCAGCAGTTAACAAAACCAAGGATAGATAGGTTATTGAAACTGGCGGAAGGGAACACTGTTCAACTAACATTTTTCTTAATGTATTTATTGTTGAATAAGTAACACCTTATGACCTTAAACAACAGCAATTTGAATACACCGAAAGCATTGGGCATTCAATCTGCTATCGTGGATTGCATTTTTTTTTATAATTTCCAGTAAATATTTATTGATAGCGATTAGGGGCACATTTAATTTATCCTAATTTTTTGATAGTCAATGTTGATTTCCAATGAAGATTTTTAGCAGATTTATATCTCGTACATAACCTTAGAGCATAACCATAATATTATCCACTGTTATATTGAATTATTTATTTCCTTTAAATACATCTATCTACGATTATTCTGATATATTTATGAAAGTATAGCTGTGTACATACTAATAGGCCAGATGTATGGATTGTAGTGAAAGTTTTATTATAATTTTTTTGTAGACATTAAGCCTACTGCCACAACGTGCCAATACAAATATTGATCAGTAACTACATAGACAAATAGTTTTAAAGTTAACATAATAACATTTTTCATTGTTATGCTAAATTAAAATAATTGATTGAATACCTGCATTGATTTTGAAAATATAAAAAACTATGATTCTTACATCTAAATTTTGATCGACAGTATGCAATTTTTGTAATTAAATTTGATTAAATCCAAAAATAATAAAATAGATAAGGGACATTGTGTCTATCACATAACTTTTGTTGTATGTAGTAACGATCAGAAACAGACTCCGATCAAAATTACTAAATTAAAATATTAAATGCAAATTAATGTTCAATGTTGCTAGCAAACGTTCAAATGTGTATTGAAAATTGAAATGTATTTTGTGCAATTTACTACTACCAACATCACCTAATGCCATTTCCTCACACATCCAAAGTTCTAATCCTACCGTGTCAAGCAACTAACGTTTGATCGTTCGCTAACAATCCGTACATGAATAAAACAAATTAATAATTACACTCTGATGTAAAATCCATACAGCTAACTACATTTTAATACAAGTCATAAATATTAAATATCACATTAAGCTAATGTCAGTTCAGTCATAGTTACATACTACTCTATCCACTCCGGCAGAGATAGACTGACAGCTTAAGAAGAAACACCATTGAACCTCAGTTACTAATTAGCAGGCCAATACCACTGATGGTTACTACTGAACGCTTTGTGGTTATTTGTTCACGACTCTAGCTGTCATCTATTCTAATTATTATATATTATAAATAAACATGAGCGACAAATAATTACATGAACACACAAAACAGAACACAATCAATACGTCCTATTACTATTATCATAAGTCAAAGAAAGACAATACAAAAAATTACAATGTATGACCTAGACGTCAGAAAATATTTATTCAATGAAATTAATTTATATAAAATAGACAAAAAACTTAAAATTTATAAAAAGACAACACAAGGTGTTGCTCAAATTATAATTTTGTCAAAATGTCAAGAAAAAGATAATTAAATCCGAACGTAATTTTTTTCTCATGTAACTATTTCCATCTATACTTATGACTGTGTAACACTATAGCACTCCAATAATTACAATACAAACTAGTCAAGATTTTATATATAAAACGTGCAAGTTTCATTGAACTCGCTCATGTATATTTTTACCCTTAAGATATGAAGCGGTTTCCACATAATCATCAAACATTTCTTCACGAGGCTCAATTGAAATGCAAACAAGTTACGAGGTAGATTGAAATGTTTGTTCAGTAGTCGAGCTACGGGGGCTTGCTAAACGGACCACAAGAAAGGTAAAATTATGAAAATATGAATATAATATGATAAATTTACCCAATTTTAAAAATACGATGATTATGATCTTATTTACATCGTAATTAACATATCTGTTGCAGTGCCACCTTAGTTTAAGGGTGCATTTCCACCAAGGATGAGCTACGCTACGTTGCTCGGGATGCGTCGATATCCACCAATCATGTTCAGTGGTCCACCCACATAGCATAGCAACCGCATAGGAACATGATGGATCATATGAACATGAGCATCCATAGCAACGTAGCGTAGCGTAGCACTAATGGAAAGGCACCCTAAACCGGTCTTTATGCTGGGTATGAAATCACAAACATACACCTGGCATTACATTACACACAAAATTAGATTTATTTATGTGGTTGCATCTGGTTCCAAGTGGTTCTGTCTCGGCAAGCCCTACTTGTAAAGACAACACACGTAATACCTAGGAATGATACGCCACTGCGTATTCTTATCTATAATAGTAGTGAAGCTTATCATTAAAGTCCTAGATTTATACGAGCCAAGTAAATGATACAAATATTGTCCTATAACTTACTTTCATACATTCATTTGTTATATAGAACCACTCCCACTTTCTTCTGGATTACTAACTACCAGTCAATTTAGGTGTTGAGAAGAAATACTTTTATGTCAGATTGTAGGTAACCTACGGAAGAGTCACTGAGGTGACTCAATTTCCTTCAAAAAAACTTAGATAGAAAACAGATTAGTCAATTTTGAACTCTAATAAGTTTACAGTAAATCTTAAAACTAACAAATTCGTGAATGATTCAGACAACACCGAGATGATAGTTTTATCAAACAACTAACACTAGTATCACTTGAAGAAATGACTTACACAACATCGAGTGACTTGTGTAGACCGTTGAACATTCAGATATAATAGGTACCATGACTACTTGGGTGGGACTATCGATGGCTTACTCATACTCCAGTACAGTCTTGTGGTAGAAAAGCAAGTACCTGTAAAAAAGAGATCCAGTTGAATACGCAGATTATATTTAAAAATGTGTTCTAAGATAATGTTAAACGTTTGTAGAATCTGGTTACTTTAGAAAGAGATAAATCTACACCCGTGCAAAGCCGGGGCATGCTGCTTGTCTTTCAATTAAACAAGAAAAGGGTAAACATTTTCGCCTATGATACACCAAGTGGATAATTGCTGTGTCGGTAAAGACCAAAAAAACAATAGCAAAAATAGTACGTACCCTTCGCTTTCCAGCACCTCACGAAGCGACGCCTTAGTTATCATATGATCGTCGCATTTGAACCAGCTGCCTTTCATCTGTCGCACATACGCCGTGTAATGTCCCGCGTCCAACGAACCCAGATGATTCACCACAGCGAACAGTGAATACCGATTATCCTCAAACAATCCCTCAGGCGCATTATTATTATCAGCGCCGACATCAGCCGCGCGACGATGCGACGACATAAACGGAGTCATATCTAATTCCGCGGGGAAGGAAACGAACGCTGATATCTTCCTATCTATCTGCGATGAATGCTCGAAACGTTTGAGGTGAAAGCTCGCTACGATTGGTAGAGTTTCGAGCGTCAATTGTTTTGTTGATTCACGGTACGCGCGGCAGTTCGAGCATTTGATCTTTGCGCCTGATCCTAGATGTTCCGCGCGTGTGAATCGTTCTAGGCACGCGTGGAGTGACCCAGGTCCTGCCACGTCGAGGCTTATATCCCAAAAAGGGTCTATAGTTGTGGAAACGCCAGAACACGAGGTGCAAACGACGTCGCTCTGAAGCCCGCCAGTGAAGATTTGGTCGATGATGCAATTGCAGCGGTTGCCGTTTTCCGTCTTTTCTTCGGGACGGATTTGTTCGTCGACTCCGTTCATGCAGTGTCTGAGGCAAACAAAAATAAAGTCATTGTATCTCTCCAGAAAAAATATATTAAATCTTTAGAGAGGTATATAAATACTGTGTGGAATGTCCAAGGATATGTATTTATTTATTTTATTTATATATGGATGGAGGATTAAACCGCCTGAGACTTGGAATGTACAGTACATAATTAATGACCTGGAATAACACAAGCTACTTTTTAAACGTGTTATTACGGGAGCGAAAACCCGGGTGGAAGCTTATTTAAAAATAAAAATCCTGAAGGTCAAGGCCTACCTACTTTTATCTCAAAAAACATTTCCAAAAACTAATAATTTATACATTGCCCCGTTGTTCATATTGGACTAGTAAATCACTTTTAGCTAAAACGATAAACGTTGCTATTAAATCTTTTGCCTTCTCTTTCCACTGCCTAATTGAGTAATGCCTGTGCTAGCCTAATTGAGCCTGTCTTTATGAGTAACAAGAAATACATATCTTTATGAATAATGAGGTTAATTTATGGTGACCACCAATTAATAGTGACAACCAATTTATAATTACCTGTGCAGTACATCCAAAGTGGCGATAAAGAACTCGTGTGCGTCCTGCTGTTCATATCCCGCGAGATGGCGCGCGTGAGTCCAGATCAGGTGCAGCAGACGGTGGAGCGTGAGAGGAGTCTTCGCACCAGAGTAGAACTCCTAACAAATATGAATTTGTAAAGATGTTTAGAAGACAGATTTTGAACAAGGATTAGGAGGATCATAGGCTGAAAAGTGCTTAGGTAAGTTCCTCTATGTAAATGGCTAACAAATCAAAGGCTTAAAATTTCCAAACAATGTGAACAGTTACATGTCTATAAATACAAATTGAGCTGTCTGCCTGCTTTACAAGATGACCATCACAGATTTTTCATTAAAATGTTTGCATAAACTAGTGAATGTTTTTGGCTGAAACTTGGTATATTTATAGTTTATGGTCTGGAATACATAGGCTTCTTTTTACCCGGGTTAGTACCACGCGGACGAAGCTGCAGACCAGCAAGCTAGTGAAGATATAAATCCCATACTTACCTGAAACAGTTTAGAGACTTCGCACACGAGGCATTTCCCGGAGCTTTGGGACCGGCATCTGTGCCGTTCCGCTAAGAAATAGTCACGTAAGAGAGGCGTGTGAATCAGCGTCTGAAATTGACAAAAAAATCATCTTTATTGGACTTTCATGATTTGTAAAGCTCAGTCAATCTGTTGTCGTCTCCATTTATTTAAATATACATAGACATTTAAATCTAGCTTAAAATGGTGTCAAAATAATCAGGAAAAAATAAAAATGGACATGATTGCAAACCTTAAAAAAGATAAACAATTTTCTAAATTTTGGAAAAGCATTAAGAAATTAGATCTTAAACCTAGCCCCCCAACAAATATTGAAGGTATCTCTGACTGTAAACAAATAGCTAACTTGTTTAGAGAACACCTCAGTGTACCTTCAATACAGTCTGCTGTGCCGACTGTGCCGAGGGTGTTCGATGAAAAGCTTAGTCGTAGTGCCGGTATTACCCTGACCAGAGTTACTGCAAGTGAAGTTAAGAAAGTAATTGATTCCATGAGTACTGGTAAATCACCGGGGCATGACGGGCTTAGCATTGAACATCTTCGGCATGCGGGGGTACACTTACCGAGGACACTGGCGATGTTTTTCTCATTATGTATCAGTCATGGATATTTACCATCTGATTTTATGAAAACCATTGTAGTACCGATAGTCAAGAATAGGACGGGTGATATTTCTAATAAGACTAATTATAGACCAATATCACTAGCTACAATAATAGCTATTAAGGTCTTTGATCGGCTCCTGGATAGTCACCTAGAAATGCATTTACATCTGCACGATGGGCAGTTTGGGTTTAGACCTGGACTGTCTACAGAAAGTGCTATACTAAGCCTTAAGCACACGGTGAGATATTATGTGGATAGGCAGACTCCGGTCTATGCTTGTTTCCTCGACCTGTCACGGGCATTTGACACAGTCCGCTATGACATCCTGTGGAAGAAGCTTCGTGACACGTCACTACCGAGGGAGCTCTGTTCTGTTTTTGAATATTGGTACGAGCATCAAAGTAACTATGTAAAGTGGGCAGGAGCTCACTCTGACGTATATGGGCTGAAGTGTGGCGTTCGACAAGGGGGGGTGACATCCCCAAAGCTCTTTAATTTATTTATTGACAACCTTATAGATGGTCTCAGCAGCCTACCGGTCGGATGCACTATCGACGGCGTGTCTGTCAATAATCTCAGCTACGCTGATGACATGGTGCTGCTGGCGCCATCTATTGGGGCTCTTAGGTCCCTTCTGGGCTACTGTGAGTCATATGCTGCAAGCCATGGCCTGCAGTATAATGTTAAAAAGTGTGAATATATGGTGTTCGGGTCTATTAGCAAAACAAAGAACGGTGTGCCTCCTGTCCTGCTAAATGGCACGTCAATAAATAGAGTTAATAAATTTAGATACCTAGGACATATAATTGTGGATAACCTAAGAGACGAAGAGGACTTAGAGAGGGAAAGAAGAGCGTTGACGGTGAGAGCGAATATGTTGGCCCGCAGGTTTGCTCGTTGTTCAGTTGACGTGAAAGTTAATCTTTTTAAGTCATACTGCCAGTCGTTTTACACGAGCAGCCTGTGGTTCACCTATACGCGAAAATCCGTGAACGCTCTTCGAGTCCAGTACAACAATGCCTTCAGGATGTTGTTGGGGCTCCCGCGTTTCTGTAGCGCGTCCGGTATGTTCGCGGAGGCGCGCACGGACGCATTTGCTGCATGTATGCGGAAAAAAACAGCCTCACTGCTGAGCAGATTACGTCGGAGTTCCAACACCATCCTGATGATGATAGTAGATAAGCTGGATGGCCCGCTTTATAAGCAAAGCATTGACATTCTTATGAATTAAATTAAATCTTAAATTAAATCTGATGTACTAACATAATTTTAAGCCTATGGAATCAAATTCTGAAATAAATGACTATTATTATTATTATTATTATTATTTATTATATACTAGCCCGTCCCGGCTTTGCACGGGTGTACTAATGAAAGTTGGGATTTAGCGGGACAAAATAAAGTCTATGTAGTTTCGGAGATTAACAAACAAACCAACTTTACCTCTTTAGAACGTTTCGGCCGTCTACAAAAGCGGAGTTTCGTAACCAGTTACGAACTAAACATAATAGAGAGAAGATTGATATCATTCTCTAACGCCTTGATTATAAAAATATAACGATGAATAAGGCTGCCCGAACTAACTACTGCTCTAAAGATTTTTCCACTAATAATATATTATACGAGTATCTTACTTATAAGTACCAAATGTAGCAAATTATCAAAGCCGCAAGCAGTAGCTAGATATAAATAATAACGTTTGCGTGTTACGCAACCGTAACCGCGTGACCAATTTGGCCACGTGTCTCATAAAAGACAACGTGATCACACCCTGTATTTGGAGCGACAGCATAAAAATATCTACCTAGTCTCTCTGTACTTTCGTGATTACTTAAAATGCCTCTGGTATAGCCAGGTGAACTATGTAGAATAAAGATATTTATAAGGGACAAGTGGCAAAATCCTGTTTTTATTAAAACGACTTCAATTTCTCTCTATGCTACGAAGATTCCTTGAAATATCTCCTTTCCAACAAAAAAAGAATCACCACATCGCTCAGACCAAATAAAAAATATTTAGGTATTTGGTCTGAGCCACATCGGTTCATTCATACACGACCAAGTTATCCGATATATCTAGGTAATATATGGTTGAATTGAGAAACATCCTTTTTTTAAGTCGTTTAAAAAGCTAAATTATCAATGTTTACCGGCCCCCCGATTGTCTAGCTTGTATCAAATTGTTACGAATCAAAAATAACAGTAATTCGCGAAAACAATGGTCAGATTTTACGCTAAATATGTATGTTAGTAGGTACCTAAGTAATTTACATACCATCACATTTCACAGTTGTTTTCGCGGATAACTGTTATATTTGATTCGCAACAATTTGATAGGTACAAGTTAGACAATCCCCGTATGGGTCAGATATTCACAATTTAAAAGTAAGTAAGTACCTGAACAATACAGTTCATGAAGCATGTAGAGCCTAGATTCTGCAGTCCGCGTAGCCCGATGGTGGTGTGAGGGCTGATGACGCGTCGCTTGCGGAGACGACGGAGCGCCATCGCCTCTTCACTGGAAGGCAGCCACGGCATGTACGGCACGCTGATACCAAGCGACCTAAGGAATAATCAGAAAAATTGAAAAATCTTAATAAAAGTTATGACACCGACAGGATTTGAACCTGCGTCGATACAAGCGATCTCCCTAAACGCGGGATGCCTCACCACTCTGCCACGGGGTCTTGTCCAGCCAGGGTCGAAACTATCATTAGAATATTTTTATTGGTTAATGAACCAATCAATTTTTTTTCTGATGAAATACAAAAACTGCGGAATATTATTCTGATGTACAAAAAACTGCTAAAAGGGTTAAAAAAGTAAAAGAGTTTATGGAATTATTCACTTCTTGCTTCAAATCATTCGCTCACTGGGTCATAGACTACTAAAGCAGCTTCCAACATATTTCCTACCTACCAACTGAACCTACTATAGAAATACTTAACTAATACCTACACTACACTTATCTAACAAAGAAGTTGCAAGTAAACGGTAGTAAATACATTATATATTTGTAAATCGCAATAGTCTGGTTAATCTAGCCTTGCTTGAATTGATTAACATTAATCTTAGTTCGTCCTTGAAGCATTTTTCCTAAAAATAGAAGAAAGTGGTTTTAAATTAACTTCTTCTTACTTTGCCTGTAGAATCTTGTGTGACACTCCAATCTCAGCGAGCTCTCTATCATAGATGTAATCCTGACACTGTGTGCAGTACACATTGCCGTAGTTCAGGTCAATGTAAAGGAAATGTTTCTTGATCTTGGCATGTTCTTGGATGTGGCCGTTGTAGCAGGCGAAGTAGATGCAATGCATGCAGGAGTGCATCCTAGGACCGGTCTTGCCGCACGCAAAGCAAAGGCATGTTGTCGCCTGGAAGGTATATGTGATAATTGACTGACAGTGTTTGTGAAAGTATCAGTGAAGACCATCTCGCAAAACTATAGTCTATAGCTAATCCACAGATATAATTGAACATGTCACATGATTAAACAACGGAATAGTTTATTCTGAAGATGATCAGTGTTTGAGAATTTAGCTGTCAGTGTTTATTTAAATTGATAATTTTTAAACATATTTTTTGGTTTTCTATACAAACTAAAATGATCTAACATGGCTATGAACACGTAACAAACATATAATAATCACATTTTTTATGAGAGGAGTAACTAGGTACCCTGTAAAAGTTCAAAAGTTAAAAACAAATCTTAATAGGTATACCAAATTTATGTAAATGTCTTGCACTAAATAAATTATTAGGTAGGTACATATTAGGTATGTATGTGTAGTATTTTAAATTCATAAACAAAATACTGACCACTAGAATCTCTACAAGATAGTTTTTGTTGATTGTAAAAATGTTTTAAGTATAGGTATATTATTAAATTGTTCAGAGAATGCAAACATATTACACACATACCGACATCTTTATTATCTACTTTATTAATAGTTACTTAACTAAACATCATTTACAAAACTCTACACACATAAGTGATCATTCCATTGTTTAGATATTTCCAGCAACAGCTGATTTGAGGTCAAAGATCAATTTATCAGCTGATTACCAATTGCATACAGCTGTCTTTACCAATTATTTTGAATTGGAGTGATGAATCTGACTATACCTATGTGGACGTGTGAGCGACTTCACATTGCTTAGATTAAGGAACATCTCAAAAATCAATGGGCCTATGAAACCCAAAAGAATTTGGAGTTACAAGACTAACTCACCTTGTATTTTCTTGCTTCCGAAGAAGTGCATGCTACGAAAAATGCATGCACAACTCTGTAAGGGTTTGTACCCTTTGCTGCCTTAAAATTATTCAAGTGTATGCAGCCACTATCATTCATGTTGCAAGCTTTCCTTGGATGTAATAAATCTAAAGTTTGTAAACCGGCTTAGAATGTGTAATCTTCACTCTTCTTCATTAATCACCACAATAAATCGATACTAATGGCACAATTACAAATAACTCGTCATTTTAAATTATATCGTTGTGTTTACTCAAACAAAATAAATCAAAAACAGATGAAATACCAAACGGGGCGTGTTATTTTAACTCAGGCAAAAAATCGCGATTTGAGGCGCTCTCATAGATAATCTATATATCTGGGCGCTCTGCGCTGCGCCGAGTGCTGCGCTACGCTACGCAACGCAACGCTACCACAGAACATAACTCAAGAGAACGCTACGCAACAACGCAACGCAGCAAAAAAAACTTGATTTTGTTTAAGGGCGCTCCACATTCTCGCGAGACATTCACGCGAGAATCTCCGGAGATTCTCGACGAGAACTGTAGCGAGAACTTCTTCGGGTACACACTCTCACAAAGTTCTCAGTACAGTTCTCGCGCTCGATGACGATGGACGCTTACGCAGAAGTAACCGCTGCTACAAGTTTATTGTTATGCGCATTCGCCTATTATAATTATGCGTATGCTAAAGAGAAAATAGTTATTTAAATTTATTATTAATATATTCTTTTAAATTTATATTCTATGAATTTTTTAAATTTATATTTTATTTATTTATATTCCGTGCTATGGCACGGGTTCCGATTGGAAATATTCTAAAAACTTTAACTCCAGTTCATTCGTCCAAATTACGCTCATATTGACCAAACAATAACACGTGAGACGCCGGTACAACAACACAATAAACAACCGTTCAAGTCGGCGGCTCGCGCGCTACTGAGAAACATGCGAATGTGGAGTCAATACACGTTCTCGCCTGAGGGCTGATTGTGAACCGTTTCTTTGACGGAAACTGAAAGCAGTTTCAGTCAAATTTGACAGATTTACTATAGAAAATCTGTCAAATTTGACGGAAACTGAAAGCAGGCATTGTCAAAGAAACGGTTCACAATCAGCCCCCTGTTCTCACGTTCTCGCGCTCCTTTGTCTCGCGCCAAAAAACCGACAAAAAGTGGAGAACACCGCGCGAACAACGCGAGAACTTGAGAAGAATACGCGAATCGCTTCCACATTCACGTTTCTCGCATGTTTCTCGCGTTCTCGCGAGATTCGCGCGAGAATGTGGAGCGCCCTTTAGCCTCGGACGCGTGATCAAACAAAAACTCAGGAGAAAAGTGATAATCGAGCGAGACCGCAAGTTACAGACAGACAAGTCAAGCGAGACGAAAATAATTTAGCCAGTCGTACACAGAAGAAGCAAAAATAAAATTTAAAACCTGGAACACAACTGTCATGTCATGTCAACGCCAAGCTAATGGTTAATCTGTGGTAATGGTAAGTTTGACCAACTATCCATTAGGCACTACCTACATCATGCATTTCTTTTTATCATTAGCATATCTCATATCAACCAACTCACTCTAATGCTAAAAATTAACTAATTTTTGGTTTTTGTGTTGCCAACTTGGAAGTAAGTGTTGTGTGTAGCCATTTATTTAGTCTCCCTAAAGTTACCTCGTTTTTAGAAACATTTTATATTTTTACACACACACGCACGGCCTATATTATACTTACACTAGTATCTTGTATTGCAGTGCATAAATAAATAATAAATTAAATTAAAATATTTTATAAATCACGTATTCAACCAAACTTCAATTCAAAACCAACAGCAGAATTCAGCTGGCAGCACTGACTGACGGCTAGGCGAGCGAGTGAGTTTTTTTTGTAAATAAAAATAAATATGGCCGCCTTGAAGTTTCCAACGATGTAAACTTTGTTTACTGTTTTTAAAATAAAATCTAAGACATGATTAGTGACTTTGAGAATTTGTCCCTTGGAGGAAACAATACTGCTAGTAATCATGCTGATCCATTTACTCACACAGGTTAGTTGTTGTACTTATTGAAAATTGTAGACGTAGAACAAGTTGTTTTCCAATTACTATCATGACCTCAATGGCTTGGACTTTATTGCGTTCATTTATTTATAAGGTCACTTCTGCTATTTTCAGAGTTGACACCCGACCAGCAGAAGACTTTAATTGATATCAGACGTCGGAAGACGGAATTGCTATTAGAAATCCAGGTATGCTAAACCCCTAGTTGAACACACAGAATTTCTTGTAATTAATGCTTGTCCTCGGACTGACTATGATAGATTTAAGTAAATACATTGAAAATGTTCGCAAGTCAAAGGGTAAGTATAGGGTATTTAAAATCATTGGGTGTAGGTAATATCCCAGATGGTTAAGATTTAATTTACATCCCAAAAGGTAGGTAAGCTCTTGATGTTGATACAAAAACATGAGTACTTCATACTAAATATTGTTATTGTGTCGCTAATACATTAAATTTTTAATTGTAATTCTTTGGAAAGAGGGAAGAGAAGTTTTTGCCCTGCCACGGAAAACATTGGACGGATAAAATAATTCAAAAAAGTATTGTTTACAAAAAATATTCAGGTTAATAGGTGCAATATCCATTGCACCTATCAGAAAAGCTATGATTATTGAGACAATACTTTGATTTCACCTGACATTGAATTTATACTGGTTTATCTATTCTATGCAAAGACTCGTTGATTACCATTTTTGATAACCGCTGTAAGTCAGGTAGGTATTTACAATTTACTCACATAACAATAATGATGTAAGTGATTTGATTGAGACTAGAAAATCTAAAATGTTTTTAGTCTCTGGATCATTCATTTGTTTGTATGTACCTGTTATAACAATTATCTTTAATTGAATAACTCGATGCAAGAAAAGTTACTACTGTGTACTATATATGTATTTAGAAGTACTCCCGATTCAACATCTTTAGAGGATTATGCCATTAGATTTGAGAGACTGTGCCTTGGGAATAAAGTTGTGATCTTGTTTTGTTCCATTCAATATACTTGCAAAATTGAACTCCATTAATATCTATCACACATGACATACGCCTGAATATTCCAACGATAATTAAACATTTAAGGCCATATTATTATGCATAAACAGTTAAGGAAGTAAATTTTTGACAGATTTATATGAATAAATGTCAAATTATGACATACGTAAGCAACATTTACCTACTTTAATTACCGTTTCTGTATTCGCGCGTTATTAAGATGAAGTCAAATACCTGAAGATTATGTCACAGAATAAATAAATAGCACAGTATAGACTTACTACTATGCAACGAAGTGCAATTCAGTTCGCAGAAGCGCATTTTGCCGATCTTCAAGTCATGCTATCTCATTCTTACAAAGTTATTCATTATAACTCTGTCAAATCTTCCAAATCTTCAAATCTTTTAAGATTGTTAATTTTTATTGGTGAGAAGTCTCGAATTGAATGCTTAAAATGTAGATAATATTGGTAAGAATGATATTCACATTGTTTCGCTTTTGGTGGTAGTTTAGCTACCCTAAATTACCATGACTGGTTTACTTTTAAGTGCTAAACCATGAAATTAACACAAAAATACCTGTAGGTACTACACCTTTGCAACTTAAAGTAGGTAAACAATATAAGTAATCTGTTACCGCAGCTTTTTAATCATCCCAGTCCCGATAGATTTAAATTAACGGTAGGTATATCAATCCGCACCCTAACCGCTTCGTCCCCTCGTTTCAGGGCCCCCGCAGACGGCCGACTTTTTGTAGGTGGAAAAATCGGTCGAAAAATAGAACGTACTGACAACAATAGCGCAACGCACACGACCTACAAAAAGTAGGTGAGAAAAAAGTAGGTGGCATTCCGACCGACCCGACACCGACTCCGAATGTGTAGGTCGTTTAGTGATGCGCTTTTCGGAATAAGTGATAGAGCTTACTCCGCAAGTGGACTATTTAGGTACTCTGAATTTTATTTGCTTAGGTACCTAGGTACACTTCTGGTAGATAAGTAGGTTCAATCATTCATAATTATAATTTATTGTTATTGGATTAATAATAATAATATTACAAGTAGGTACTTACCTAACCATGTAATTTATTAAGCACTTATTGTAATTTAAAGTAATTTCAACGAATTCCGCGGGAATATCAGGATAAAAGTAGCCTATGTATAATACCATGTCATTAGCTACCTATATCCCAAAGTAGGTATACAATAGGTTTTGTAGTTTTTTCGTGAAAGAGAAATAACCATACATCCATACTCACAAACTTTCGATAAGTAAATTATAGTAGGAATTTTCGTAGGATTAGTAGAAAGGATTATAACCGAAGTATATTTCAGCTGCATTATAAGAAAAGACAGCTAGGTAGTCTTATCTTCTACTATATTATCTACTTAATTATCTTCCTTTGCAAATCCACCGTTCTAGTATTTTTCGATGTTGTCCCCTCACTAGCCACCTACAAAGTGACGGTCGTGTGCGTTGGAGTCGGTGACAAAGTAGGTGACAAAATCGGTCGAAAAAGCGACCTACTTTTCCACCTACAAAAAGTCGGCCGTCTGCGGGGGCCCTAAACTGCGACAAAATATAAGCTGTCAAATACGATGTAAAGTTTTATTTTTTCAGTTTCGTTTCGAGTTTCCTTTGAATTTATGAAAAATGTTTTAATTAATTTATCGAAAACTAAGCATCTCCTAGAAATAAAAGTGGTATTTATGTAATCAGGAAGCAAAACCCTACTAGATTTGATAAGTGTTATCTCTCAAAGCCTGCCACCATTAACTAAGGGCCCCCGCAGACGGCCGACTTTTTGTAGGTGGAAAAATCGGTCGAAAAATAGAACGTACTGACAACAATAGCGCAACGCACACGACCTACAAAAAGTAGGTGAGAAAAAAGTAGGTGGCATTCCGACCGACCCGACACCGACTCCGAATGTGTAGGTCGTTTAGTGATGCGCTTTTCGGAATAAGTGATAGAGCTTACTCCGCAAGTGGACTGTTTACTCCGAATTTTATTTGCTTAGGTACCTAGGTACACTTCTGGTAGATAAGTAGGTTCAATCATTCATAATTATAATTTAGTGTTATTGGATTAATAATAATAATATTACTTACCTAACCATGTAATTTATTAAGTACTTATTGTAATTTAAAGTAATTTCAACGAATTCCGCGGGAATATCAGGATAAAAGTAGCCTTTGTATTATACCATGTTATTAGCTACCTATATCAAATAGTATACAATCGGTTTTGTAGTTTTTTCGTGAAAGAGAAATAACCATACATCCATCCATACTCACAAACTTTCGATAAGCAAATTATAGTAGGAATTTTCGTAGGATTAGTAGAAAGGATTATAACCAAAGTACCTCCTTCTTCCTTTGTATTGATCGTAGTATTAGTAGGAAGGATTATAACCGAAGTACCTACTCCTTCCTTTGTATTGTAGGTAGGTACCATGTAGTTGAACATAGGTACTATCACACGCAAAAGTTTTTGGTTAGGTAGGTAGGTACCTACTTACATAAGAAAAGAGAGCTAGCTATACTTATCTTCCTTTGCAAATCCACCGTTATAATATTTTTCGACGTGCTGTCCCCTCACTAGCCACCTACAAAGTGACGGTCGTGTGCGTTGGAGTCGGTGACAAAGTAGGGGACAAAATCGGTCGAAAAAGCGACCTACTTTTCCACCTACAAAAAGTCGGCCGTCTGCGGGGGCCCTCATTCAATACTACGCGATGCGGACCACTCTGACGTAAGCTGTGAATGTATATCGTATAGCTAGGGTTGGGTTTACTACTCGCACCGAGTCGCACCGCACCGAGCCTGGTATTGCCGAGCCGAGTAGTAAGCCAGTGAGAGCCCAGTTGCGGCACGGGCGACACGCGTCTTGCTTGTCCGTCGCGCGACGTTCTACAATAACCACAATAGGGGTTTACCGAAACAATAACCACGTTTTGTGACTAAAGTATTCAGTGTCAGATTTTCATTCATAAATTCCAGTGCAGTGCTCACCTGTAAGTTTTGGAGTGATAACGGATATGTGGATACTACGATCGTCGGACGTCGTGTTTGTTGTATTATCATTAGATTCGGTATTAATGCCGGTGCTTTTGTATAGGAATTTGAAAGGATATGTCTGTTTCAAATAGCTGGGTCTTCAAGAATTTTGCCGAACTTTCACCTTCATTGAGTATTGTTTACTATACCAAACCATTACTCATCGTTTTCTTGGAAATAAATACGTGTTTTGCACTGTTTGCGTTGATTGATGACTCCAGGATTTTTTTTAAAATAAATTGTCCTTGGATCGTCTACATTATTTAATCCGCTTACAGTTAAAACTACCCACATTCTTTGAACTCAGGAGTGTACCCTTCTTTGACGTCATTTCCAAAATTATCAGTTCATGATTCATAATCTAATCCCACTTTTGTGTACTCTTATCGTGTCATCATCGTCATCCGCAGCCTCACTTTTCCCATTGCTGGGTTAAAGTTTAAAAAAGTTTAAAAGTTTTATTCAGTACAAAAATACAGTGTGCACAATAAATATTATAAACGATGAGACTGCGAAAGTTAAAAAACTGTGATGCAGTCTTCAGGTTAAGGGCTCCCTTTGCATGTGCCAATGCCTACGATCCTTCGCTCGAGTCTGTACCTACTCTATTTAAGTTACATGCCTTGTTTGTTCATTGAAATACTCTTTCGCCACGGCTAATATGCCATTACCTTACTTTGATTCTTAATTTTGGTATTTGATCAAAATTCCGTACCAATTATCTTATTACTGGATTCATTTAGAAAATATCAAGTAATTACTGAATTTTACTATAATGAGTAGGCAATATCATCATTATGTGTCTCATAAAGTTTAATTTAGAGCATAATTAGCATTTTTAGAGACATGCTCTGTCACTTTATAGTACTCCATCTGAAACGGCGCTCAATTTTCCTACGAACTGGACAATGTTTGCGATTCATTTCAGTTTTATCAGACTTCCTTTGCCGTTTCCGCACTGTGCTGCTAGTTTTGATAACAAACCCTCTGATTCATACACATTCACACGCCAGTTGCAACAAATGTTCGCAACAATAAAACCATGACTCAAAATACCCTGGTCACAAACTTCTCTAATTGAATTTTGGTCAGATTGTTTCTGTATCCTAAAGTTCATTGGCTTCCTTTATTTAAAGTCCTTTGACACTGTGATATCGTCAACAGCCCTGTACTAATTAGATGTTCATAACCGACGGAGTTAAGTATCAAATTTGACTATGTTGGGTGGGATCCTAAAACCGGAATAATTTTAGTGTTTGTTTCCTTTGATTCTTAAATTCTTAGAAGTTTTATAAAGTGTTTAAGGTAAACAATATTGACGTCCTTGTCTCGTGCGTGCAAAAAGATAAAACTGTATGTATAGTATATCTATATATGACGTATAGGTTGTATTGTAATTGTCAGCGTGCCAAGCACCGGCGGCGGCGCCCGCGACTATCTTCAGTCGAGTGCGTTCCTTAGAGGGAAGTGTATGGCGCGCGATGTGTTTACATTTTCGGCTGCTGTGTGGAGCTTTGTGGTGGCCGCTGCTGGTTCGCTGTGCGCGCGCAACCCGCAGCTACGACGACGACTATGAACAGGTGTGTCTTCAAGCCATCAGCGACTCTGCTTGCTGTGCACCTCACAACCCAACCTCCTTTGTGTAGCTTCACCCGCTCTGTTTTGGCAACAACTTCAACGTAGGTCACGACTCACGACGACGCCGACGGTCCGACGAAGCGCAGTCATCCACATTCCAGTTTTTTTTTTCGCTTTGTTATTTTGGCAATTATTTAAAATGAGGCTTTCCATAGGTAACGTGTGCTGGCTGCAGCTTCTCTAATATTGTTGTGTTCGTGTGGTACTGAAGTTAACGGAGTATTAAAGTGTGATGTGCACCGTGCTCGGGCACCTGTGAAGTTATGTTTATCAAGAATGGGTCGGCAGCGGCCGAACAGCAAGAGCGTCGTGGATCTGTCTCCAACTGGTTTTCGTCCTTGAGACGTGGTGCGGGTCGCCGCAAGCGCGAGGAAACAACTGTACCGTCTAATTACGGTTCTCTGGGCAGGCGGAAAGATGGGCCACAGCCGAGAGGCAAGACGCGATCTGCCTGGGACCTGTCCACCGTCACGAGACTGGTCTGTATCTTATTTGGAACTTTGAATTTTATCGTACAATGTGCCACAACGACAACTCGCTGGAGACTGCTTTTGGCGGATATCCAAATCACTGGATCGATCACGCTGTTTGCGTCTGCATGCAAAATGACTGCACAATTTTTACTAATTTTACTTTTAAATTTAATTTAAATACTCGGGCATTGCAACTTTTGTATCTTTTATCAGCAATACACTCTGTTCGATACGGAAAACTTATCGATATTGCTCTAATTGAGGACAAGCATATGATTCACATTCATATCTCACATGATATTTTGACTGTATTCTTGTTACAAAACTTGTTTATTTAAAAAATATATAGATATGTATTACTTTGACATACTAACTCATATTGAGTGCGTGTGAGTTTGTTTAAATGTGTAAAGAAATCTCAGGAACCTCTGTGATTATTTAATTAAAACAATTTTTAAATAAATAAACACATTACTGCTCCAAAACAGGACCAGGCTATTGGTTATTTAAAATGAAATATGTAAAGTTACCCATTTTTGACACTAACTAACAATTAAAGCAATTTCCCTAAGAAGTAATCGCATATCGAGCGTAATGAGCATACATAATTTGTATTAAATTTCATTCCAAGCCGCTTCAAGACACTCCGAAATTCCCTATAACCGGTTATAGCACAATTTTCCTTATCATACTAGTTCTTGATATTAGCGTATTGCCATAGGTATTCGATATAAATTGTGTACCTTCTATAAACATTGAATTTGTTTATACTCGTAGTCCTGATAACAGTTTATTTTGGTAATCCATTAATTAAAGTATTGAAGTTACGGTTGTGTTAAGCAAGTGAATTGTGTTTGTTGTAATGTTTGCATACTTTCGGTCTACCTGTTGTTCAAAACATTGTCTATAGTTTGATTTATTTTGGTCAAATCATTTAAAAAGTTGATCAAACAATATGATCTCCAAAGTTGGCTGGCTAGTCAGCATTCGATGTGACATCACTGAACAAATGGCTGCAGTATGTTTAACCACGACATTGTTTTTTCAACCTAATAGTTCTCAATAGGGAAGAGAACAATAGCTGAGACACATGGCATCAATAGTATCATGCTACTATCATAACATTTGTACAAATACATAAAAATTACGAATAAGAAAATAAATATTTTATTGGTAATTTTGATGAGTCAAATGTAATTTGCATCTACGAAGATCTGAAGATGTTCTAACTTTGTATCAGAAATATCTTTGTAAATGCTCTTCTACTGACCTCTAAATTGTTTCTAATTTATTAGAGGTAAAGTCTGATGCTCATTGTAATTTTCTACACGTAAATTATGTCTTGTGTGTGTTGTCTTCATTTCATGGAAATACTCTTCTTCGTCATTACATGCAAATGTATCCTTTGTTTAAACAACAGTGTAGTATATATACTATACAGAGGTATTTGCATGAAAGTATTCCTTCCTACAATGACAACGGTCACCTACTTATTCGAACAGATAATTGTTATTGTGCAATAAATACTGTTGACATTACTTTTCAATAATATAGGAATCTGATAACGTTTTAAAGGTGTATTATATTCACTCGGTTATTATACCGCGATTTTAGAACTAGAAGATTGTGAGCTTGTACATTGCTTTGTGTAGTCGAAGAGATCGTAAAGTTTAAACATAAAACCCCTCTACTACTTCCCGTGTCCATTATTTCCTCATTTATGGACCTCAATAAACTATAAATCTTACTAAGTTATCGTATTTCTTACGTGGTTTACTTAGGTACACTGTATAAGAATTATTAATCAGTTAACTCTGCTTGTCTTTTGCAAATATTGTTCTTGTGATAATTTGTCGTTTTACGTTAGTCTCATTATTTCTAGATTTTTTTATATTTTTACATTACTTGCGTTGAACCAGACCAGTGTACAACTTGTCTCGCACCATAAACTTGTGTTCGGAATTTCGTTTTTATTTCTACTGACAAAACCAATAGTATGAACATTGACGTATTCGCTTGCCGTGACTGGTTTGAATAAAAATCCCACATAAAAGATCCGGTCGTGCATGACTTTCAATAGGTATGCAATGCACTCCACACTTGCTCGTACGAACGAATGGATAGGTATGTATGCTTTTCTTTACATCCACCAAACAACATGGCATAGAATCGCTTTGTAAAATACACAAACTCATCCTCTAGAAAAATTAACTTTTTTTACTTTAAAAACCAGAAAAACTTAATTTTCTTCAAACTTTAGAAGAAAAAAAGTGTGATATGAAAATGTAAATTATATACTGTCCAACATTCTTAACAAACGCATTCTGCAAAATATAACGTATCGTGTTTACTTTAAAGTTCGCATTTGCAAATGTTTAGTTATTCTTAAAAGAGCAGAATACTTTCTGATTTTCTCTGATCTTCTGTCTTGCACTAATGCAAATAGTGCTGTAAACATGCCTATGAACAGATTTTTACAATCATTTTACTACAAAATTTATTTTAGTTTAAAAGTACATTCAATTTGCTGTAGGTAGGTACTAATACGGATAACGGTATGTGTGTAAATAGCTTGTATCATCTATGTAGCGCTTAAACTGCCAGGCTATAAAAATGTAAAGTAATGTGTTGTTTGGTGCTGCTTGAAACTAACAACCTGAAATAAAATGGTTCGTTTGTATAGGAAAGCGCGGTTTGCACCGACCATGGTCATTACATAAGAATACACGATCTAGATTGCATAATATGCTGCGTTTGCAGAAAAATGCCTTTTGTGTTGCAAAACAACAACGTCAGCCGATTCTGTTTCTATCGAAATGTAAGATAGCATTCGCTCCGTATTTTCTGTTTTTGAGCAGTTATGTAAACATCAATTTGTTTCGTTTCCGTAATTTCCGTTATTTGCTTCGGCTATGGCATGGCTTGGCGTATTAAAAGGTTGACCTTATCTATGTCGTCTTGCGTCACCTGTGATAATGAGGCAGTTTATTAGTCGTACCATGCCTGCGTGCCATGGTCGTTATGCTTGACACATTGTCACAAGCTTGCAAATTTTCTCGTGATCTACTTCCATGCCCTGCCCTACTCTCTCGGTGTGAATTTTATTAGGTCGCATGCCGATTGTGATAATATGACATGAGCGAATCGATGAGTGTGCGACCCATTTAATTTTATAGCGTTCATTGTTTTTTTAAAAGCATGCAAACAATCAAATCAATCATTCCGCTTCGTATTGTTGATCAACTTTTTGCATTGATTTTGACTTTCATGTAATCTCATCAAGGTCTTTAAAACAGGCTTTGGGGAATACCAAATGTAGTGATTTAAATCAACACTAAACACCGGTTCTAAATGGGGACGTTCCAGGAATAGCTTGTCAGAGCAAGACAGAGGGGTGCCTTGACCTTGCGAGGTGAGGTGGGAGGTAAGGAAGGACTGCACGCAGAACGGTCGCCGACTCGTCCGACTAGTTTGACTGCCGCCACATTATTATGATTAGTCTTGAACCATAACGATTTAAATTGCCAGTCTTCAATACATACAAAATTAAGTGATTTATAACGCCTGGTTAACTGTTTATAAAGTGGACAGTTGCCTAATGAATGTCATTATTAGAACTGGTATTAGTAGAAGACATTTTATACATTCCATCGTAAACTGCGCGTCTGATTTAACACGGCACACTCCAATATGCTAACACCTAATCTGAAAAACTAGGGCGTTTTCATCAAAACCCTTTGTCTCTTACATTTTCAAAGTATTCTAAAGAAAGTACGTCTCAGCTACTGTCTGAAGCCTTCTCAAATGGTTTTTTCTGACTGGTTGTTAATTAGCTCCATTGTAAAGTTCAGTTTCTTAAGTGATTTCTCTTGTTACTTTGAAAGTCTTGTAAGTCTGTATATGGTGATGAAGACTCAGGTTCTAGTTGTACGTTACTTTACCAACTCTCTTTTAAATAGTTTCTGCATGTTACAACTACTATACGTTTTCAAAAGGTTGATGGGAAAATATAATATCGATAGTTAACACAGTTAACTTATTAGTACTCGTACTTTTACTTGTTATTGCAAGTTCTACTTCTGTTACTTTATGGTGTTTACCGTTAGGTTTTACTTCTTCTTACCATGTTTGAATTGATTGCTTCGCGTGATATTTTGTAATTATTTTGATGTAAAGTTTTGTAGGTTTACGTGTCAAAGTAATAATTATCTAAAACTACTTTACCTAAATTACTTCATGTCGACAATTTTTGCGTGACTATACTTTCTACTTTGCTAAAATTCTAACATGGAGGCCAAAGAAAAAACTAGCATTACAACACCTATTAGGAAATAAAATTAAAGTGAGTTATCAAGTGACTAAAAAGTATTCTGTTACAAATGCACAGTTTAAAATCTAACAATATATTGTATTCAAATAACTACGTTTAAAAAAAAAACGATTTTAACATTCAGAATCCAAACACTATTCAAATAAAACTCATCTTTTACAAAATATTGCATTTCTGTTACAATCCCTTTTCGTGGCATTTCATGCTAAAGAATTAATTTCCCCGCCATGAAAGTGAAGCACTTTAAGTGGAGTCTCTTTTAAATGTTGAGTAAATTGAAGTTCCCATGGGGTTGGTTAATACCGCGTCAAAATCCCTTTAAAGACGTAATTGCCCTTATTCGGAGACCGCCCGTCGTCACATTTGTTTACGGGCTGACTTTTTATCTATTCGTATCTTTATTTTTTGTGCAACCTTTACTTGCTGCTATGTCCTTGATCATCTTGTTACAAGTGGTGCTGTTATGCAGGTAGTCATTCTGCACTACGTCTACGTGCACTGATTTTTGTTCGGTTTATTTTCAGTAAACGCTTTGTTTTTTATGTTTTTGTTTATTTTCCTTCTTTTCCACCCGACACATGTCTCTTGAGGGTTACTTGTTATTTCTATAAATTATGTTGATTCTACTCATACAACATGTATACATATTAAAAAGTTTCTTAACTTTCATTCCACAACTTGAGTCAAATTGCGCTCGACGTATGCATGACTGGCTAGGTCGTCCCGCAATCTTCGAAAAAAAATGTAGGGAGGCCTTTGTCATGCAGTTTGTGATAGTACAGTCAGCAGCATAAAGATATTATGTAACAGGGTAGTCAAAATTATATTCGAGTCACAAATTCAATTTTATATGGGTTGTCAGAATAGTCATATTATTGTAACCATCAAAATGGTCAATAATATCTTAGCAACAGTTGGCAATTTTATATAACGCAACAAGATGTCCAATATTATGTTCGCGTATGAACTATTCATTGGTATCTACGCACCAAACTTTCCAAAAATATCTTCGCATGAAAGAAAAATGAACTCTAATGTCTCAAGTCACAGTCTTTTATTCGTTTCCATAAAAGTCTTGATACCTTCAAGAAATCTTATGATTATGACAAATTTAATCTATGAGACAGACTTAAAAGATCAGTTAGGTATTTAAAAATATTTTTGTAGGATCCTAAATATGTAGCATGCTATGTACCGCAATAGAAAGGAAATTAAGAAAAAAATATAATTAGGTATTATGTTATAAAATTTATATTAAAAAACTAAACACATCATTAAAACCGAACAAAAATGCTTATTCATGAATAAAACTAAATAAAATCAATATCTTGTGTATCCTCCTTCTGCATTGATAACATCTAAAAGGCGTTGTCTCATTGACCGGACAGCATTGTAACAAAAATGGTCACCTCGCAGGGATTCCCATATTTGTGTGACATGCGCACGCAATGTTTCTGAAGTTCGAGCTTGAGTGTGATCCCACAGTTGAACCATCTTACCCCACACATTCTCAATAATGTTTAAGTCCGGACTCTTGGGAGGTAATCTTATTAGAATTAAATCGTCGTTGCCAGCGATATACTCGTTCACGACCCTGGAATTATGTATGGAGCAACCGTCATGAATGAATGTAATCGGTTCTTCATCATCATAAACATTTCTTGCTGTAGGAAAGAACGATTCTTCTAAAATCTCTTTATATCCCCGTCCATTTAAGCGGCCCCCTATCTCTACTATTTCACCGGGTCCGGCCGCAGACACCCATCCCCAGAACCCTACGCTGATGCGGCCACTTCTGTTATTGGGCCGAACGTTTGCCTCATCGTATCTAGTATTGTTGACTCGCCACAAAGATACACGTCCGTGAGCCGAAGACGTAAAAACTTTCTCATCAAGGAATGCTACTTGGTTGAAATTATGATTTAAATATTGAAGAGCGAATTGTAGCCTCAGTTGTTTATGCCTCGGCGTTAGGCCAGGTTTTTTTGCAGGCACCCGATGTTTCAGACCAGCTTCGTAGAGTCGGCGTCTTATGGTGCTTTGCGACACCTCATTTGCGACTGCTAACTCCATAGAGGAAGCAGTAAGGGGAGGAGCCATCAGTTTTATTTTCTATGACGCTAAGAAGGTCATTTTCTGCGGGGGACGTGGAACTGTCTGTCAATAAGTAAATGTCAATTTTTGTGTAAAAATCATAGTGCTTGAAGCTATCGATAGTTTATTATCGATGAAAGAAAGAAAGAAAGAAAAGAAAGAAAGAAAAATATTTATTTTGTCAAAAACGCGTTACACATAAGACACATTAAAATAAGTAGGACATTGACAAAATTGGCAACTACTCAGCGTATTGCTGCAACAGAAACCAGAGAATCTGTCGCAGCGCTGGTCTTCCGTAGCGCCGTAGGTTTAAGTGTGTGCTGCGGCCCCGCAAAAAACACACATTTTAAAGTAATTTAAGGTAGGTTGTAAAAATAGAAACAAGAGAAGAGAACGATGAGTGCGGCCAATACGGTAGGTATTGGTTCTATGACAAATTTTAATGTTATTGACAAATTAAATCACAAATTGATTTGATTTTAAGCTATTGCATAGCTTCTATGGCGGGCCTTAGCGGGGTGACCGAATCCAGAAATTCTGTAACGAAAAATTCAAAACTGGCTTTGAACCCTCTTTTTTCTGATTTTTTTTATACTTAAATCAATATTTAAGCCTTTTCTGTCATCACAGCGTCTTTTGGCGTGGTTTTACGTGGTAGCCAAAGGAAAAAATTATATCTTTGTTTCTTTAATTTTAGCATAATTCGTAAATAATCGAAATACAGGCGAAATTATTTTTTATCTTGTTTTTTGAAGTTATTTATGTAAATGTTGATAATACGATGAAAATTGAGAGGTCTAAAGTTGTATAAAATCACAACAATTTTGGTTCTCATTCATTTTTGTAAAAATCTAATGTTCTAGTCGGATTGGTTGAGTTTTTCGATTAAGCTATAAACAACACCTATACAATCATTGGCGGAAAAAAAATCGTCCTTTAATCAATTTCAGGTTACCCCTCTACTGGTGAGCAGCTAATCCGACTGGGCTGTAAGTCAATATCGATAAGTTATTTTGAACTGTCCCTTCACTAATTTCGCTGCAGTGACAAGCAGTGTGTCCAACTAAAAATACCTATTTCTGCGATATTGTGAGGATGGTAAATATTTTTTTAATAAAGTTTACCTATGATTTTAACAGAAGTTTAACTACCTACTTAACGTTCTGAAAGCTTACGTAGGTATATAATTAGTAGGTTGGAGGTATAGGGGTGGTATCCGTGGTATAGATACCTAATTTATTGTGCACCGATAATGATAAATCTAGATAAAAAGTAGTATTTTGTTATATGCACATTTTTCGATGCACGGGATGATTTGCAAATATTTTTTTTCAAGTGCATTGAAAAGTCTTTCTTCCGAGGTAAGCACTATCTACTAGTTTTGAAGTAGGTAGGTATGTAGGTGTTTTGTGTACCTACCTACCTACCTATTTGTTTGTTTTTTTACTCAATGCAGAAATATAATGCTTTTATCTATTATAACGAGTACGAGGAAATACAAAAAATTCTAGGAACTTTAATTCGTTTAATTAAACCGACTTGCAAATATTGACCAAGCAACAGAAGATAGAACAGCTACTTTTCAAATTAAAAAAAAGAATAAAATATAAATATAATATGCCACTAAGAGTATTATTTTTCAAAATTCGGGATTCGTGCTAGATAACAAAATAAATAGGTAGCATGAATATGAGTGATGGAATAGTGCGGATTCAATCCTACGCCTTTCGGATCAAAGTCGAAGTAGCAATCCACTTGGCCAACTCGGCGGCATAGCAAAATACGCTAAAATGGAATCTGTTACGATTTGTTGGCAACATTATATAAATTTTAGTTTTATTCAAATTTAGTGCATAAATTGTTAATATTTAGAGGAATGAATACTTGCAGATGGAAAGTCACATCATCCTTTTGTAACCTGAAAGTTTCCAATATTTTAGGATATGCGAAAACTCTGCAATTTGGCATTTTATACTTATATCCTTCCGCGTGTACCGTGATTGACAAATGACGCGTAACCAGCGGCGCGCGGGGTTTTACATATGGAGAATGATTGTTGGTCCAAGGACCTTGGCTGCGGGGAAAGCATGTCAAAAATTGACAATGTCGTCTCCTTCTGAAGGAAGATAATTGCTCTGAGGCTAACTCCGACGTTTTAATAAAGCGGTCTTGGCGCGCTGTGCCAACAATGGCAGAGTCTTGGACCATGCTGGTTTTCCTTGGTCGTCCGAAAGAGACGTGTTTGACCACGTCTCCCTCTTGACGCCATCTTTCAATCCAAAGTCTTACAGTATTTGTCTAAAAAATAAAAAAGTTATCGTTAAGAAATATCAATCTCGCCATTTCCTGCTCAGATGGTCCGTGGAGATGATGGATACTTACACTTATGCCAAGTTCATCCGATATATCAGTATTGCTTACGCCTTCCTTATGTAAATTTATAATCTGATGCTTATTTAGTTCAGTTATTCGGTATGTAGCCATTATTAAACTGTATATATGTATAGGTATTCGATATATTTCTAATTACATTTAATGTAAGTAATCAATACGATAAATCGAATGTCAGAATTGACTTGAACTACGTACACTCGTAGTTTGTAATCTATGATAATGAACTCCAAGGAGGTAAATGATAATCTATCTCGAGTTCTATCAATGACTATTTCTAATCTAAAGAGTTTCTATTACTATACCTATCTAATTTTAAAGTTTTTTCATATATACGTTGTAAGTGCGATAGTTTGTTTGTCATTATGGTTTTCGGTAATATTAAATTTTCTCTACGTTTTTCTGATCTGCGCGAACGAAATCGAGGATGTAAGTATGCACTTGAATAAATAAATTTATTGATTCCTCTTTTCGTAATTCGTAACTGACATGAAAGGAAATTTACGCCGTAACGAGAGAAGTTTTTAATTTTAATTTACTAGTAATTAATTTAATATCATTCTTATATAGTTTATCGGATTTTTATTTCATCTCTCTATTTAAAGCTTAATAATTACTCTATAATATTATTCTAGGCATGCAATATTATTTAAATCAGTTTCTTTAAGACAGCAAGTAAAACCGCGGGACTCGCTAAAACTTTGTACCAAAAATCTGTCTTCTTGCAATTTTAATAAATTTACTAAGTTTTAAACAAAAGACAAGTCAATGACGTTATGCACGAAATGAAAGAGATAAATAGAGATGGTTTATTACACACGTAAAAAAGGAATGGACGATGATACTTTTGAATAAATAACGAATAAAAGACTGTGACTTGAGACATTAGAGTTCATTTTTCTTTCATGCGAAGATATTTTTGGAAAGTTTGGTGCGTAGATACCATTGAATAGTTCATACGCGAACATAATATTGGACATCTTGTTGCGTTATATAAAATTGCCAACTGTTGCTAAGATATTATTGACCATTTTGATGGTTACAATAATATGACTATTCTGACAACCCATATAAAATTGAATTTGTGACTCGAATATAATTTTGACTACCCTGTTACATAATATCTTTATGCTGCTGACTGTACAGGCTAAATTAAAATACATATGTATTTACTTATGCCATTATTGTAATATGATCATTATACTAATAAATCTTCAGGTATCCGAACCGAAAGCATCACGGTCATGGTCGTTATAAAAAGTCAATAGTTGAACATGTGTCTGGCCATGTGGCTCTTTTATCACAATACTTGAAAGGAAACAAGACGTTCGGGAGATAAACAAAACAAAGTTATCATATTTGGCCTCTTCACCTTTCATTTATAAAACAAAGCTAGGTTTATTACCTTCGTTCATTCACAATTATCGTCCAGAAACTTTAAGTAACTTTATAATTACTCTATTTAAAAGAGCTACCTACTAACATAATAATATACACATAATGCTTTATCCATGACTATGATTAACTGATATTTAGTTGATCTTCCAGGCTTTAGGGATTATTGGCCTGCACTTATGTGTTGGTTGACGCTCATGTTTATGTAGTTATAATCGTATTGAAGTTGTTCATTTTTATATAATGGGAGAATAGGTACTACATACTTTTATTACTTTATAAACTTTGTTTTTTTTTTAATGATTTATGTTGGAACCTTCAAGAAACTGGAGCGATAAGCAATAGCGTCGATTACTTTAATTACTGGTGCGTTACATAACGAACAATTAAATGTATGCGAACCTGCTCTTCTTCGGGCTTTCAAGTTACAATAGAGAGTTCAAATAATTGCAGAGATTTTGATGTGAAATGTATTCCGGAGCTTATGAAACCTGTCATTAAAAACAATAGTAGGTAGGTATTTGAATAAGTATTCTTTGTATTACGGTATTGTGTAAAGGATGTGAAATCCTGACTTCAAACTTTGCATTTCCCGTTGTTACTTAATTCTCTAATCCGACGAATAATTTTATTGTATTCATTTGCAAATCTGTTGACTTTCTTCTTTGTTAGCGTTTAATACGCTCAATTACTCTAAAATATCATTTTAATTCGTTGTTTAAATTTTAATTGTCGTATTTATTAATATCGCCCAAAAGGAGGATATCGATAGCATTTGAAATGTAGATAAATTACCAATATTGTGTAGGACTTAAACTCTTGCTGCACATAACTGTCTCTTATTAGTTCACTCACATTTTACTCTTTGCTCCGACTCCCGTTTGACCCTCTGGCTTGAATTACCACGATCGTTGTGATGTGTAATGCCGTCGAACTTTGAACATACAACTTGTTTTATTTGCTAGGAGGAAGCTCTGTTCGCTCCGCTAATTGAAATGAAGTTCACATTTTTATTTGCTTCGTCATTTAAGTCATTCATGGTATTTTAGAATAAACTTTACACAGGTTTTTATCGCGTTAATTACCTTATTTATATCCCGACGTTTCGACTATGTTACAATAGTCGTGGTTTTGATCGCGAAAGTTTAAGAAATAATATCATTCATGGTAGTAAGTGGTTTCAAAGAAATATGTTCGTCTTTTATTTTGACGTCTCTAATCTCGTATTTCAGCGAAGGCTACAATTCATTTGCTGATTAAATACCTATTAATTCGACGATGAAAGCTTTTTTGAATAGTAATTGTATTAAGGAAAGTTCATTGATTTGTAACTCTCTAGACTCGAAATTTACATAATAATTTTAAAAATTCAATTAAGTTAATGTCTCAGTTTGAGAGTTTGATAAATAGCAGAAAGTAGGGCACAACATTTGTTTTTCAACGGCTCTATCGACATAGTGGCTCGGGCGGTACTCCTAAATCTCACTAATGTGTCTCCGTTCTTCTTCTCTTTTTGGCTAGTCGCCAGATTGACAATCGGCCTTAATTTACAAGCGGATTTTTAGAGAAACGAGAACCTTTATGAGTTGCTCTGTCGGTACACGTTCCATGACCGCGCGGCCGGAAACATGAACCCATTGTACTGCCTTTTTGTGCCCAGGGACTACTGCCGCTGCTTCAGTCATGTAACTTTTTACAGCCTCATTTATATTTTACAATTTCACGGAACTTGGTTACTGTACTTGGTGCATGGAGTATGTCAACAAAATAATATCTGTGCCGTTTGGGGATAGCTTGCAAATTGTCGTGATAACCGGTCTTTACTGTTGAGCATCCGCTCGATGCAGATAATATTGGAATTTTCGATGACTAACCCGTTTCATTGCCACCAAATATCGGTTCGTTTTATTTCGCTTCTGTTTTTCATTTGATTTTATGGCAAATTTTGCATAAACATACCACTTGGATAATGTGAATGTAAATGTAATCTACCTGTACCAGGTCTTTATCGTGATCTTTTATTTTTACCGAGAGCTGAGCATAGGTCATGAATGCGGCAGTAATTTATTGAGGTCGGCCAGGTCATCTCATTGATTGAAGCACCGCAAACTGCATCTTGCTTTCAACTGAGATTTACCCATCAAAATGCAATTGAGATAGTTTCGCTCTAAATCAAGATTTCAATTGAATGTTACTTCCTTTTTTCTTAATCTATAATGTTTTGATTGCTTCTGTAACTGTAAATTGCGAACTTTCACGCTTTTTATAACTTTTTCTGATTTTGTATTTTTTTCTATGACAGTGTTTCTTGGTAAGTATTTGCATTTCAACGCTCCAATAACTCTTATTGGGTTTATTGGTTATACTCGTATTAATCTGTTTTATGTTTTCATAATTATAATCTTGTACTCATAAACATGAAATGGCTTACCGCTTATTTATATAGTGAAAGGATGTTTCATCAGTTACTTACTTTATTTGCGTTCAAAGGTACATGAATATTTGTGGAATACTTTATATTGAACTAGCAGCACATCCCGGCTTTGCACGGGTGTACTTATTAAACTACTTGGATAAAAATAGCCTATAACCACCCGGACAGTTGACTCTACACACCCGTGAAAGAATTTTTGAAATCGGTTGAGTAGTTTAGTAGTTTTTTTTTTTTTTTTTTGAGATTACCTCCGTCAAACAAACAAACAAACAAACAAATGTTACCTCTTTATAATATTATAGTACCTATGCAATAAATTTACGTTACGTTCTTCAACGTCTATCAGGTTCTCCTCTCCAACATTTATCAAAGTTTTATCTAAGTATACGTAATTGTACCTCAGAATATTGTAAATTAAATAAATATTTGTAATTGAGTGACCTAACAAAGCCGCCTCTATGTTATTTATCCGTTCTTAGACACTTTGTCTTAGGAAAGATAAAAAATTTGCAAATAATTTGCGTCATTGCTTTGATTTACCTTGTACGTCGTACTTTGCTACCTGAAGGTCAGCCTGTCACACTGATGATGTAGTTGATCGGAAATTCTTCAACAATTACAGCACCCACAAGTATTTATACTTTGTTTTTGTTGTGTTTATGCACAACGGAGAACATATTTTCTCTCTTGGTCATATAGGTTTTTGTTGATTGCATTTTAAGTTAGCTTCAGGATATTTGTTCCTTACCTCCACCCACGGTTTTGCCAAGCTTACTTGCCTCTCGCGTGGCTTTGCTCGCGTGTTATTCAAGTCATAAACTATGAACATACTTATATTCCATGTTTCAACCAAATCCGTTCACGTGAAAGAGTAACAAATATCGATCCATACGTCAATGCAAACTTTCGCTTTTATAATATTACTTATGCATTAGGCATTTTTCCTTCTAATTTAGATCAAAAGGTAAATTGCGAGGATATTATGAAATTAGAAGTTCCTCCGCGGCGACGGATATACTAAGTTTCGTTATCGAGAAAGGCATCTCAAGTTTTGCGATTCCGCCTTGGACCTGTTCCACCAGTAAAATTGTCTCCTTGTTTAGTTCTTGATTAAGTTTTCCGAGTTTCTTCGCTAGTAGTATAGTTTATACATTTATATTTATGGTATAGTTTTCGAACTGACTCATTAGTTATTGCAATATGGACTAGAATGTATATGGCTCTAATATGGAATGCAATTGAATATTCTAACCTAACCCAATGATACAGCAATCTGTACAAAGCCAATTAACTGATGAATTATTCTGTTTTGTTGTGATATTTTTTTAATTACACTTAAAAGTGTATCAGAAATGTAGTATATTTTTAACTAGTTAAATAAGTCATCACCTGAGAAGTGGGCAAACACTGTCACTCCTTGGGTGCCCGAGAACGGTAGGCGACGACGAGGCCGGCCGAAGAAGCGTTGGCGGGACGATCTTGACGTGTTTGAGAAGGAGTGGTGGGAGATCGCCAAGGATAGGGGTCAGTGGAAGATTTTGGGGGAGACCTTTGCCCAGCAGTGGGACACAACAGGTTTCTAAAAAAAAAAAAAATAAGTCATACGTAATAACATCACTCTTTACTTATCTATGTATTAGTAATATTATTGGTATTTATATATATATAAAAAGCCGTGTTGGCTAAGTGGATTGGTACTTCGACTTTCATTCCGAAGGTCGTGGGATCGAATCCGGCCGTGCATCAATAATTTTGCGTGTTTGACATCACGCGTATATGATTTTGTGCGTTTATTGGTATTTTGCGTTATTGGACACATGCGTCGAAATCTAACAGATTGTTACGTCATAGATTTGAAGTTAAAAAAATTAATCTTCAACATTTTAAATGTATAGTCAGTCATATATTTGTTAATAAATAATATGCATGGACGCATAAGGAAGGACCAAATGACCTTATATAAAATATCATTGGTAGATGGAACTGGCTGGAAGTTTCAGCAATTCCACCCACGGATATATTGGTCTTATTTTGTAGTTTTGTACATTATCAGATAGTTTATGGACCATTCTTAACCTACATTTCGTTATATTCTGTCCATTGAAACTAATATTATGCACACAATTTCTTTAAATATCAGAGTTCGTCCAAAAATGGTAGGTCCAAGAATAGAAAAGTTGGCAGACATAGCACTGCGCCGCACGCGATTACAAATATCAGTAGGCCACAAGAATGCTCTCCAAATGTTGGATGCCTATCTGACTGATTAGTTTAACAACAAATGTCAAAAGAACATTATTAACAATTCATTCCAATTCCCATAAAACTACCAGTCAAGAACACAAACCAAAGTTTCATTTCACTTTAAATATAGTACTCGTATGTATGATACTTTAAGTAAAACAACAAAAGTGTTTCCAAGAGTCACATTCTTGTCGTATCATTAATTAATCTGTAGTTTCCTACAGCTGATGTCGTCACCACAAATGACTGGTTCAAACAACAAGTTCGCAACAAATCATATCCAATTAATAACAGTTCCGACGTTTTCGCGGCGCTAACCCTGAGTGTGAATTGAATCATCTTGGAAATTAACGGAACTCTGCTCTAAAACGTTCTCCGGCTTCTTGCATGTTCGAAGGTCGGTTATTGTAGCATGTGCAATGACAATAGTGTAATTTGTGGTGCGGTTGGGAAGATTGCCAGATACTGTACGCATTTCGCTTCGAGGCGATCGGTGAACGGTGTGCGATTGGTTTTATGTCTAATTGCTACAATTTAAATTAAACGAGAAATACAAAAGTTTCAATATCACTAGTATTTCTATCATTTTGCAGTTGAAAGGCTTTATCACGGAAATAGCAATTTTCAAGCCTTATCAAACATCCCTCTTGTCATTGTTGAAAGATGAAAAAATATTATCGGCGTTGCGCGCAACCTCTAATTACCTATTTATCGGATATTGGCGGTTCACTTGCTTTCAAAGTAGGCTGTATTATTTATAGCTTGGCATACATTAGCTAGCCCATTAGCTGATGGACCGCTACGTTAAGGGCTGAGCGATGACCTAAAATCTATTAATGGCGTACGATATTTTCAGTATGTGGTCACAATTTTAATTTAGTTTGGTGCTCCCATAGCGAATGTTAGTATCTTGTTTGGATCACATATGAATAAAGCACTCGTTACGTTGCTCTATCCTTCCTAATTTTTGGAGTTGTGTTAAATCCCTAAAACACATTTACCGGATTATTGAAACTCGTAAATCGAAACCTAAATTGGATAACACATTATATTGCTGTTAATAGCTTGGAGATATCTTGCAGCTAAATTTATATTCTGACCCTTAATGACGTTAATATTTTAGGCTGTCAGATAGGAGGGAAACTTTGTAAACACGAGCGGCTATTAAACTAAGCTCCTGTTATAAAACCACCCCTCACGGAATACCATTACAATTTTATCGGGTTGTAAGACGTCCCAGTTCATAACAATTTTTGACGAAAAGGGTGTGGAGACACTGTTCAAATGGTATGAATGAATATAAAAAAAATGTATGATGCGACATTTTCGGTAAAATGTTTCGTATATTTTGGCAGAAAGTAGATGAAAGTGGGGTGCGGGAACTCGTTTCTTGAATTTGAAAGGTTTTTGCGTTTATGGAATACATGTCCTGTGATCTTTTCCGGTTGTTGATAATATATCCATCATAGTGATATGATCAGAGAGGTCATCACCACTTCAAGCTCCGGATGCTTGTTCAGTTTATTTGTATACATATGAGTAAGTTTGTAGTTCCGTCGTGGGGTACACGTTCGTTTGTTTGCTCACGTGAACTTGCACCCACGTCCATTGCCTGAAACTCGACCCGGGGTGAACATAATGCGGCTTATTGTGAACTTTAGCTTCAGTACCGCTTATAACAATGTACATATTTGCACGCGCCACGACAGTTTAGTTTTATGTGATTTTACTGAGAATTTTCCCATGTCGACAATGGTTTTAGTAAACAATTCTATCATCAACATTTAAGATTTACAAACTATCTATTGTATAGCCAATCTCGCACCATGATATACTCAGCTCATCTTCTCTACTGTGACAATGATCTCATCTATTATGTTTGGCCATTGATCGTTGAATTATATACCTTGTTTTAAATTGATTCGAAGGTCCACACGACGTTTAATATTCCTTGAGTTATTTACAACAGCAATTTGGGTTTTGTTTTGTTAGTAATTTGTTTCCTTCCAGTTCCTCCGCACATTCCCTGAGATTTAATCTCGATTGTATTGTAAGGGCCTGGTTTCAATTATTGAAAACCTGTCTAAAGTTTAATCAGTGCCGATAAATGTGAACAATTTTCATACTGTTTCTCGAATTGAGTATAGACATTTGTATATCTCGTGGAACTGAAGCCAAACAGAAATGGCAAAGTGAATTAATCGGGGGAAAGTCTCTAAGGATTCGCGTGGTCGCTTTCATAGCGTTACGTGATTCCAATGTCCCATGCAAAGAAATTAGATAGACTACTAATGAGGTGGCCACCCCTTAGCATTTTCGTGATAAATTTACGATTATTTTCTGTAAATATGTTTTTTTTTTGTATAATTATAACTGTAACATCACTCTGCTTACATAATTTTTGCTGTGAATTTAAATCCTTATATTTTGCTTAACCTTGTAGACTTTCCATCTATACGTTTTACCTTACATAAATCTACAGAAATTATACTTTACAATAAAAATTGAATGAGGACGACGAATTTAGCAAGTTACTAAATGCAAGCAATTGAAGTTGCAAATGGAAGTTTGCAGTTTGAATTATATGATTGCTTGCAACGTCAGCGTTGATGTAGATTTATAGAGCTCGTTCGCTCAATAGATTTCATGAAGATGATTGCACGGGGAATACAATTGGTACCGTTTGTGCCTTGCTCAGATTTTATTCAATTTGCAAGGTCTTACGCGCTCTTCTTGTCATTGCCTCGAACAAACGATTTAAGTGTAACTTGAATTAAACACTTTAAATACAAATTTATATTTGTCTGAAACTTGGAATAATATTAGCTATTAGCGTCCCGTTCCCGCGGGAATATCGGGATAAAAAGTGCCTATCTACATACCAAATGTCAACCAAATCGGTCCAGCCGTGTTTGTGTGAAAGAATAACAAACATAAATACATACATTCTCACAAACTTTCATATTTATAATATTAGTAGGGAGGAAGGAAGTAGGAAGGATATTAGTAGGATAGGATAGAAAGTAGGATGGGTAGGATTATTCTGTGGTTGGTAGTTTGGTACCCGTACACTGAAAAAAATTTTTTGTCATTAGTAACTTAAACTTGGGTAACTAGCAACATAGAAAAAGTGACTACATAACAAGTGCTACAAGCAACCAATCCTAGTATTGTAAAATAAGATGTGTTACTAATTGGCTTATGATGTTTGTTATAATTAAACAAAGTACTTATCTAATTATTACTAAACCATTTGGATAAATATGTACCATGTTAGATACAAATAAGCAAACCATTATTGGCATATAGATAACTGACTGTTTGTTAGTAGCATTTTAGTTATGTCAATTCTAATCAAACTTTTTGGTTACTACTAGACAACCCTATAGTTTTTAGTTAATATTATCAAAGCTATGCTGTTACTAGTAACTAAACTGATTAGCTACTTTCACCCGAGTAGTTAGGTTACTAGTTACCTATGTCCCTCACTACGCAGCTAGTAATAACTAAACTAATTATGTACTTACTTACACCATGTTGTGTTACTGGTAACTAAACAAATTAGCTACTAACACCCCGATTAGTTAGGTTACTACTTACCCATATGTCCCTCACTAAGCAGCTAGCAATAACTAAACTAATTATGTACCTACTTACACCATTATGCTGTTAGTAGTAACAAAACTGTTATGTACTCTGCAGCTGCTCAGTTTGGTTACTACTAGCTTGCAATTTTAGCTAGTTTGGGTATTTTAAGGTCGGCGCAGACCTGCGGCCCTACCGGCTATGGTGAAGACGATAACGATTAACGAAATTCAAAGTTCGATATGGCCATATTCAGTAAAAGGCGTCACAAATCGAACTTTGATTTGGTCCATCGTAACCACCTTCACTTTAGCCGGTAAGCCTGCAAAGCCGAAAACTGCTCGATCATTTTACCACTCATTATAAAATATCATCTTTATCCAATACGATAGTTAAAATAAATATAGTTGCTGTTGGATATGAACAATATTTTACTAACAGTGAAAAAAGATCAAACAATGTTTTCGCCTGGTCTGCTCATCTGTAAAAATTAAACAAAAACAATCATTTAGATAGCAACAATATTTATTTGTAGTTTTGGCAATCTACTTACTATGTAAAACTTAATGTTATGTACCTGTAATGTTAAAAATTACCGCCGCTCATTTAAAAATGTTAATCAAAACAATCACTGAATTATCGTAGGTAGTTATGTTAGAAACTTATTTTATACGAGTCTGAAATTAAAGTTGAGCTCTCTGTGTTACATACTTTTTACCATTAGAAGTAACATTTATATGATTAGGTAAAAAACTAATTAAAGAATCATGAGTTACATATATATTTTGTTTTTCATTCGGTATATCTACCTCAAAGCAGTGTAAAGCTTGCATATGGAATGAAGTAAACTGATGAGCTTTCTTGTTTGAATACTTTGCTTATCTCATAGGCTAGCTGGTAAAACCTAGAGCTTGTAAGTTTTTTCTCAGGATCATCTTTGAGTTCGTTTTCGATGATAATGGCACACAACCTCCTTCTTGCTGCGTTATTCAACAGTCCAATTTCTTGGTATTGCAGTAAAAGTCCTTTGCCCTCATTGCATGAACTTAATGTTTTATACAAATCCTGGGAACAATAAAATACCTTAATTAAAATAAGTATGAATGTATGTTGGCAAACAACAAAATAGTGAAAGAGAGGGGCCCATATTCTAGGCCGGGGCCACCACAGCTTAAACACTGTGACAGTGATACAAGCATCCTATTGAAAGTATAGCTAACATAGTAGGTACTACAATGCGAGAACATGAAAAATAGTTTTTCCATTATATTTTATTAGTATCTAGGTACTGTTTGTTTTCAAAAAAGCTAAATAAAACCTGCATACTGCACTAAGCATAACTTTCCACACCTATACATTAGTTTAGTTAGATAGATAGATTGCTGCTGGTTACCGGGAGGATGCAGGTGTGTGGCATTTGCATCTTGGAGAGAAGAAATTAATAATAAAAAATAATTCACATAAATAACTTACACAGCTGTTTGCTTGTTGGCTGTTTGGTTCTGGATCCGGATTACAGTCATCAGCAGCGTTATCTGAGGTAAGCTGTTGCATATCAGCTGGTAGGATGTCATCAATGTGTAGATGCACATATTAGAATCCAAAGTATCAAGCTAAAATTAGATAAAAATCGTTAGGCCTATATGGGTAGTCTTTATAGAGTATAGTATATAGTTAGTATATAGTATAGTATATTAGTTCAGCCTAAAAAATAAAAAAACAATGCTTTACCGTTATTCTACTATGAAACAGTTAACAGATATTACTTACACATACAACACAGAACAAAATACTTACAGTATTTGTGACAGGAAATGCGTCAGATACTATATTTTTGAGCATCACAATTTGTGATGTCAATTTGGCCCTGTGACCAATTATGGGCACCAATTCCTTTAAGTCTTCAGCTGACAAAATTTGTAAAGTTTCCAAGTCAATACTTTGTTCTGGAATTTAAAAAATATTGATAATTAAATAAAAAATCAAAATAATACCGGACAATTCACACAGCCTCAAGCTAAGCAGAGCTTGTGTTATGGGAACTAGATGATATAATGATTGATAAACTTAATACATTAGATATTTTTACTATGAATAGAAAACATTCAGAGCCCCCTGAAATATATGATATCAGAAGATCGTACATTTGGCCCCAAGGCGGGAATCGAACCCGCCTCTTGCGTCGCAGGCGGACCTAAGCCCGTTGCGCCACGGAAGTCGACGAATGAAATTGGGTTGAAGTGCACAGAGAGCTAAGGCTTTTGCATGTATGTACGTACATCATCAAAATCGGTTCAATGACTTAGCCATAAGAGTTGCAGGCAAATCGACACATTTGCATATTCTTAGTTGTTTATTTTTCTCGGCACAATATTTAGTTTGGAATAAATGTCTACTGTGTCTATCTGGTGAAAATTATACGAGCATCGCCCGCCCCGGCGAGAAGTCTGGCGTGGTAATGCCGCTCCTCGTTCGCGTTATCAAGTAAAAACAATAAATACTTACCTTTAAACTTATCAACGTACATGGCCAGACCCCAGGACACAAGGTAATCCTCCATGTTTCTTGAAGAACCTGATTCGCCTGGCTCTGCTGCCGACACCGCTTGATTGAATTCGCTCATGTCATTATATATTTTTCCCGCTTGACGAAATAACTTTTTTACAAACACCATACGTATAAAGATGTGGTGGTATTCCAAACGAACAATAAAATTCACTGCCGCTTTGCTCACAATTCAAAAAATCACAATCACAACACAATCAAACCAACGCGCACGCAAAAGAAAAGGAAAAGACAGGAATGAACTTGTTCGTTGTTCGGCGGGGCGCGGGCGCCGGGCGCACGCACGTTCCGTTACACATAGACAATCCTTTGCATTATTGCCAACAAAAATTTGATAACCATTTTAAAGCGGTTTGGCTAAACTTAACAAAACTTTTGTTGAATTAATATAATGGTCGGTATGGTTTCTTTTAACAAAACTATTGTTGTTAATGAATGAATTAAATGACTTACAAAGAACAAAACTATTGTGCAAATTATTACAAAAGATTTGTATTTGGTAATTATCTGTTGATTGATTAATATTAAACATAAGATTTGATGAAATACAATTTAACATGTTGATTAATAATAAGCATGAAGTTCGGATGCGTTAAGGAATTGGTTTTGTTGCTGCAACCACACTAGTTAGTCTACGTTATCTCAGTAAATAGTAACCAATATTTTTTTTACTGCTTACCGAACAAAAATCTACAAAACTAGTTTTGGATTCATATCTAAACTATTTGATTAAATGTAATTAAAGTTCGTTTCCGGACAACAAAAATGTTGACTTACATAACTAGTTCGGTTAATCCTTTTTTTCAGTGTAAGTCCTATGCGAGTAGGCGGTACTAGTAGGTTATCAAAAAAACATATGTTTTGATAATGTGTTTACAATTAAGATAAAAAATAGTTATTTCTCCATAATGAAACATTACAATCATGTGGGGCGGGTTGCTAGTTAAATATTAAGCTGTGTTTAATATAAACAAGTCATTGATCGATGCGACATTAAAGCTTTTGATACGCCCTCATGTTATTTAAATGGCTTAATTTGAACACAAGCGGAGATATTCGAGTTTTCAATATGTGGGTCACGTGCACCACGCCATCCCTTTTCATGCATGTCATATCCATACAATTTCATATTATCTGTGTCTATCCATTTTTTTATCTATGAAGTTGTGAGGTTGACGCATGACCAGAATAAATACCTGAAATTATCCAAAGTCTATCTCTTTTTGCATCATCCCAGAATAGTTTTATGAATATACGTTTAAAATTATTAGCTTTATTTCTCACACATTTTTTCATCGTTTTGAACTAAGTTATTTTTGAACTGACGTTCTTAACTAAACGATGCAATTAGTCTTAAAATAATCCAGAAACATGAGTGTAACTGCCATCTGTCTTCGGTATTTCTATAGAAAGATTTAAATACTAATGTACTTTTATTATGTACTAGCTGCGCCACGCGGTTTCACCCACGTAAGTCCCGTTCCCGCGGGAATATCGGGATAAAAAGTAGCCTATGTCACTCGTGGATAATGTAGCTTTCGAATGGTGAAAGAATTTTTTAAATCGGTCCAGTAGTTTTTGAGCCTATTCATTACAACCAAACAAACAAACAAACAAAGTTTTCCTCTTTATAATATTAGTGTAGAAAACATAACTTTGCTTTTGACATGTAAACCGTTTGTACATTTTATGAGTATGTTTTAAGTGTTACGTCAGGTCAAATATCAATTTCGGTTTCTGGTTGACCCTCATTTCGGGTAGGTAGGTTGTCATGTCCCTTTAAACGACTTCCATTGATCTCTGCCTTCAGTAGATTGAGTTCCAATCACGCAATCGATTGATGAAATTGAACCTTTGTACTTTATATTAGAAGACTAAATCTCTATGTAAGCTAGGGCTATAAAATAAATTATACCGAGTACCAACTATACCTATAGCTTTACTTTTTCTGCTGTAAGTATCATATTGGCTGGCACCTATTGAGATGTCGGCAGAACGAAAACTATACGAATTAAAGATGTTGCCGCCCCTTTCATAACGATGGAAATAAAAAGGATGGAATCGTCTTTAATTAGTTTAGTTTTAGTTTTGGCAACTCTGGATCGCCAATTGTATGTACTTAACTAATAAGGCTATAGTAACAGTTAAAATCTATTCTATTGTGTAGAAAGTTGCGATTATGATGTAATATGACGTAACCAATGTTTCGGTCACACTTTTACTTTTAATTAACTGATTGCTTTATTTACATCCGAATTGGAGAGAAATATGTTTACGAAATAAAACAACCATTTACTTTTATAGTGTTGTAAAATTAATCTATCCATTAATTTTGTAACTACTTGTATACATCTTTGCTCAGTGTTTTAACGAATTGTTAATCTAAGAATGAATAATGAACATGGAAACTAACGATTTTTACATTATTGAACTTATAAACTACGAACACAACAAGTGAATCACATCAAATAGCTTGTATAGCCAGTTTTAACTGGTGCCTCTGTATCTGACTCATTATTCTGACTCGTCCAATAGTGAGTTAAATCCACATGCAAACACCATCTTCACATGCGGTTTCAGAGTCTCATCACGTGTTGTCATTTTCCTCACAATCGTTACAACTGTCGGCAGTTTCTGCCTCTATTTATACACTACGGGCCCTAATCGTCAACCATTACGGGCTTCGCACGTATTGCATTCCTAATGAGTATGGCGTCACAACACGCACGATACGTTACATCGTAAAGACTGAGCAAAATTTAATACTCTTTACCACACAATCCCTAAGATATGTCTAGACGAGATTAAGCCTTCATGATCGACCGATGAAACACTCGATCTTTGACTACACATCGGTCAAGCTATCAACTTTCAAGATCTTCTTTAGGGGCTTCATTGACAATATGATTAAAACTTATAAATAAACTAGAACAACTAAACATATGCAACTAAACTAGAAAGTCAGGAAACTTCATCGGAAATTGATATATATTAAAATGAGAATGTCTCATAAGTTATCGATAAATTCGTGGCATTCACTTTTCATATCTCATTATTAGTGAAAGGTTTTTTACAAGGGAAAGTATGTTAGTATTGTTATTGAGGTATTGCATTTTTAATACTTTTATTGCTATAGTAATTAAGGTAAAAGCACCAATGGCCGACACTTTAAGGACAAATATTACTTTATTCTTTAAAAAAATAATGTATTTTTCAAAATTAAACAATTACAACTATTTCTGCTGTTAGAGTAACTATTACATTTTAACTTTTTAATGTTAAAACTTTATTAACTATCATATAAATTATTTAAAAATGTTTTTTGTCAACCTTGTCAGAGGCACCAATGGATGACAGCACAAAAATCCACATTACCCAAAGGTAGACACAGGTTGGAACCAATAGTAGACACTCTAAAATATGTGATACATACAATAAAGCGTTTTTTTCTCGATGTATAAAATGTATGAGATATGAAATGTTTGAGATGTATGAGATGTATGAGATGTATGAGATGTATGAGATGTATGAAATATATGAGATGTATGAGATGTTTGAAATGTATGAGATGTATGAAATGTATGAAATGAAATGTTTGAAATGTATGAGATGTATGAAATGAATGAAATGTATGAAAAGTTTGAAATGTATGAGATGTATGAAATGTATGAAATGAAATGTTTGAAATGTATGAGATGTATGAAATGAATGAAATGTATGAAAAGTTTGAAATGTATGAAATGTTTGAGATGTATGAGATGTATGAGATGTATGAGATGTATGAAATGTATGAAATGTTTGAGATGTATGAAATGTATGAAATGTTTGAAATGTATGAGATGTTTGAGATGTATGAGATGTATGAGATGTTTGAGATGTTGTATGAGATGTATGAGATGTATGAAATGTATGAGATGTTTAAAATGTATGAAATGTATGAGATGTATGAAATGTATGAAATGTATGAAATGTATGAAATGTTTGAAATGTATGAGATGTATGAAATGTATGAAATGTATGAAATGTATGAAATGTTTGAAATGTATGAGATGTATGAGATGTATGAAATGAATGAAATGTATGAAATGTTTGAAATGTATGAGATGTATGAAATGTTTAAAATGTATGAAATGTTTGAGATGTATGAGATGTATGAGATGTATGAAATATATGAGATGTATGAGATGTTTGAAATGTATGAGATGTATGAAATGTTTGAGATGTATGAGATGTATGAGATGTATGAAATATATGAGATGTATGAGATGTTTGAAATGTATGAGATGTATGAAATGTATGAAATGAAATGTTTGAAATGTATGAAATGTATGAAATGTATGAAATGAAATGTTTGAAATGTATGAGATGTATGAAATGAATGAAATGTATGAAAAGTTTGAAATGTATGAAATGTTTGAGATGTATGAGATGTATGAGATGTATGAGATGTATGAGATGTATGAGATGTATGAAATGTTTGAGATGTATGAAATGTATGAAATGTTTGAAATGTATGAGATGTTTGAAATGTTTGAGATGTATGAGTGAGATGTTTGAGATGTTGTATGAGATGTATGAGATGTATGAAATGTATGAAATGTATGAGATGTTTGAAATGTATGAAATGTATGAGATGTATGAAATGTATGAAATGTATGAAATGTATGAAATGTATGAAATGTTTGAAATGTATGAGATGTATGAAATGTATGAGATGTTTGAGATGTATGAAATGTATGAAATGTATGAGATGTTTGAAATGTATGAGATGTATGAGATGTATGAAATGTATGAAATGTATGAAATGTATGAAATGTTTGAAATGTATGAGATGTATGAGATGTTTGAGATGTATGAAATGTATGAAATGTTTGAAATGTATGAAATAAATTAAATACACAACGAACCCTTATAGTTTTGGTTTGTACGTCCGTCCGTCCATTCGACCGTCTGTCCGTCAATTCGTCCAAGGCTTTTTTCTTGATTGACTAGCTGCGCCTCGCGGTTTCACCCGCGTAAGTCCCGTTCCCGCGGGAATATCGGGATAAAAAGCCCCCATGTCACTCGTCAAGCAAGTCGTCATTCCTTCAACTATCACCACACGAAAAATCACGTCAATTATTCGCCCCGTTTTGCCGTGATAGACGGACAAACAGACAGAAAGACAAACAGACACACTTTCCCCTTTATAATATTAGTATGGACGGATGGATATGGATGGATCCATCCATACGGATTATTACGGATTGAGCTAAAAAACTTAAGCTGAAAAAATATATTTGAGAAAACCCGAATAGAAAACACATGTGTCATCTTTTGGGTTTTCCTCAGTTTTTGGGACCAATGATAGACACCCCTTGAAATTGATATAAAAACTAGCCAAAATAATAAGGAAATGACCATAAGACGTCGATAATATCATACATGTATCAGATAAACACCAACAGTAACAATAATCAGTAATTTATAAAACAAAATCATAATCGTAAAAAAACAATGCCCTTAAGAAAATCATTAAGAATTTCCGCGCTCATCACAATCTGCACACATTGATTTTTGTTTATTTAAGCCATTTTTAAATTTTCTTCTGAAAGTGTGTCTAAGTTTTTGTCAACGCATTATTAATAGACTATTGTGTCTTTTAATATAATAATAATAGGAAATAAATGTTTATTTTTCCTAATAGAAAGCTTTTTCTTCGAAAGTGTCATCCTTTGGTCCACTGTCGGAGATTGGTGCTTTTACCTTAAATGTTCCGAATTCTACGGGCGTTACTTATATTTTTTAATATAAACAGCAACCCAACATTATCACGTTTGTAATGTGAATAGCATCGAGCATTGACTTTCCTACACTAATTAGGTGCATACTACAGTTTTATACATAGAAGGTTTTATACTTGCAGCCGATTAGTCTTGGGTTCAACGTTATTTTCGACATCAAAGTTCAACACCTCAACTCAATTTATTGGGGGGAAGATGAGTCACTTTAAAAGTTTTAACCAACAATCTGAACTGATCCAAGTAAACCGAACTTTTAGCTTTCCTCTCCTTTTAAATCCGGACACCTGCTGCCTAGTGCAAAAACCCGTCTAGACGGCGTTAACGATAGCACGCCTATGTTTCTGCGTATCGATGATTGCAATGCAGCATCCAAGTTATTGTCAACCTTATCCTCTCGTGTGAAGTGGTTGACATTCGTAACAGACCCAGACCGGGGGTGAGGACATTCCGGCTCAGAAAGCGCCTCCTCGCATGCCCTTGTTGAAATAACCTCGTTAGCGAACAAGTGTGCCCGCTGGATGTGATAATAAGAGGATAAATTTAATTTATTTCAATAGGTGTTCGTTTTTCAGACAGCTTAATGATTTTCATTTATGGGATTTTGTAACTTTGTACTTAATGAATTCTATTATTATATATTATATTATAAATATATTTAATAGACTGTTAGATTCATACAATATGACTTATAAAACTACCATAAAGTAACAACCTTAGGTCGTCTTAAATCGATTAGTGTTTTCAGCACAACAGCACGCAAGCCCTCGTTTATAAAGTCAAAGTACTTTCATCAGACTAAATTCACTTATTTCTCGACAGCCACTTAAATAGACAAGGTATGTTTCATGTCCATGCGGTATAGTCTAGACTAGGAAGGCCGGTATCATGTCTCCAGGGGAAATAGGTAGCGGACCGCAAATGATGTTAGCGCAGCCAGACCGTAGCGAAAACAAGCGGCATTGTACCACCTACTCGCTCATCGTTGTGTAACTTATTTTATACTCCTCGATAAATGGATGCTTTGGCATCTTTTATGCTCCAAGTGGGATTTGCTTTGCCTCGTTGTTATCGATTCGAGCCCGGTTTACGTTACGTGACATTCTAACAACTGCTTTTGGAAAATTATTATCCATTTAATATTTTTAGAAGAAGATTTCGTTATTGTTTTTGACACAATTTACTGATCAGCTGAGCATATAGGTATCACTCTGGTTTAGTAAAGGCACCGCTCACTAGACCTTGACGGCGGGGTTAATACTCCTACGCAGAAACACGTTACAATGCTTGTTTATCACACAGTTAATTATGTATATATTGAGAAACTTCTTATGAAATTGTGATCCTTTGAAATAGGAACGTGCTATTATGAAAAATACAACCAAGCTCACTGCACTTAAAAAGCCTTGCGAATTCTAATTTGGAATTCCACAAATAGACGAGAAAATAGTATCTCGAAAGGTTCCCACTTTGTTTTGCTTGTGTCTACAGCGAAAGAACGACAAAACTAACGTCGCCGCCTGTGCGGTCATTGTTCGCAATAGCTTCTCTTTGTGATTTTGTGCTAAACTCATTTTTTCCGCTTCAATGGTGGATGTCATAAGCCGTTGCACCACTTTGATAATGTTCTTTGCATCTACTATTTCATTTCTTTGTGTATGGTTTAGATGTTCCGTACTATGCATCGATTATACAGAAATGTACCTCTATCTACCATTAACATAGCTACTTACCTACTTTCTTGTCGTTACTTGGCAAATGAATCAGTTTTCTTATATTTTTTTCCCCAGCTATAGTACTAATAAAATGAAACGTTACTAAATGCCGGATATTTCTCCTGATGAGGCCCTGTAAAACGCAGATAGTTCAAGAGAGTATTTTCTTCGTCGCTGTTTCTGTCACAGAAATTATGGGCTATAGAGAAAGAACTTTTTCTGAATAACTACGTGGCTTTGTACACACTATGCCACTGATTTTTATTATTTCAATAAATTGGCAAAGCATAATATTCAGTGACGTCAATTAACCGTGATTAAATGTAACGGATTAAAATAGTAAATGTAGAGTTTACAAATACTGTTTGATTCGTTTCTGTAATCGATTACACGCACGTAGAATTAACTATAGCGAGCCTAAGCCGTAAAGTTGCGAAACTTGGTAGCAAGCATTGCTTTGCTACTGGATCGTTTGCCGTGTTTAAGGAAATACAGATATTTGTATTTGTGAGTGTGTATGCGTATTCAATACATCCTAAATTTAATATTTTTATAAAAAAAAACAGTGTTCTTTTTTCGTTAAGTGTAGCCAAGTGTGACAAATTCTGTACTAAATAAACAGTAGATTGACACGATTTGAACGCTATATCCATTTGATCATATTAATATGGAGCTTTACAGTTTCTAAAACTTGATATGTATAAAAACATGATATTTTAAAGGGTGCACTAGTCGCGTGAGACACATTCTGATCTCATTTACAGTACATTCCCAGGGAGTAGCATTGTTGGCAGTAGTATAGAATGTGTTGACTTGCGGTTCGCCTTGTGGTCGGACTCGCCACCGCACAGACCAGTTTATCTATTCGAGACTAGTTTCAAAGTCGTAATAGGATAATTGTTAGATGAAAAGCCGTTATATTTACGTGTGTATACGAGAAGTGGAGTTAAGTCATAATGGTGGCCTTCAGGACACATGAAACTTCGTCATCAATATTAGCCACTAGTTTACACGAACATACAAACATTTCTGTGTATTTGAGCAAGTGGAGTCAACGACGCTCTGTGATTGTGGCACCGATCGATACCCAATCTCTACCGCATTTGTTAGTTTGCCCACAATGCCACTACGCCTGCACTCTGAAGGATCTCGGTGTAGTCACTTACCGCCAGTCTCAATAATCTAACTATATTTGGTTTTGCTTACTACCTAGTGGCTATTTGTCATTTTTGTATAGAAGAAATAGCAAATGTTTACCCACAGTAAGCAAAACAAGAAAGCACTTGACTAATGAGGTTATCCCTGGAAATACCAGTCACATTTCGTGCAAAGGCTTTGACATCGATGGAAGTTTAATTTATAGATCGAAGTTTTTCCTTACTACTGAGTGAAGAATGAAAATATATGCAAGAGCACAACTGTTTAAATTAACGATTAGAAAGATGTTCATGTTCTGTTTCTTTTGTTACAGCAACTCAAAGATGAGCTCGGCGAAGTGGTGGCAGAATTGGAGGCCCTTGACGGGCAAGAAGAATGCAAGCAGAATAGTAAAGCCAAACAGATGAGCATAGGCAGGAAGAAATTCAATATGGACCCTAAGAAAGGTGAGTTTTTGCTTCTGAGACTGGCCCGACCTCGTTCACTTTCACTGTTGTGAAGCAATAACCCCTGTTTATCGCAATAGCCAACCTCGCATTTTGTTATTTTAACTCTAGGACTTTCCGCGCTGCCTGAAATACGTTCGGTAATTTCCACTTCGACAAAATAGAATTCTTAGTTATACCTAAACAATTTAATTATGCAAGTAGAGTGGGATCGATAAAGACGTCTGATAGTCAATTAAAATAAAATGATGGCGTAAAACTACAATTTCCCAGTACATTGGTATTCAAAGGCAGGTGCTTGGTTCTCGCGACTGTTCTGATGAAGCTACGCCTAGTTGAAAGCGTGTTATTCTCCACCTGCCCAACGGTTTTAAATGAACTATAATATAAGTCTACACTTTAAAAGCTTCCATAATTTGCAACGATTACATCGACTTGAAAAATAGTGCCAAGTTTCTATCTAAATTAGTTTGCGTTTCACTTTACTTTGCACAGAACACTCGACTCTTCTATGCAATTGAAAATTATTGAAATTTTCTTGAAATTTTCTTGGAACATTTCATTTACGTTGATTCACCAAAAGCTTGTACTTCGTAAGTTAATTGAATCTTTTATTTTCTCTCTGTTCATCTATGTAAAAGATATTTTATCAGTATGGTCAGTATAACCTAGCAAAGCAAAGTTTATATATATAAACAAAACTTTATATTTTACAAGAAAAATGCCTCATGAAATATTCTCGCAGTCACGAGGCGTGTCCTAATTCTGGCTGAGACTTCACATCATTAGGAAGTTGTCGGGTCTTGACTTGAGCTCTAGTGGGCGAGTGAGCCGGCCTGAAGCATCCATTCAGGGTCGTACCTGCAACGGCATAGCTCTTGCTATTTGCAGAGTTTGTTGTTATTGTCAACGTGACCTAATTAGACCTTGACTTGAGAGCTCTACCTGCAAATTAAAAGCGAGTTGACGAGCTGAACACTGAAACTTGTAAGCCTATCGTGCCTCTCTCATTCGAATTTTACTGGGGATTTTAATACACTTGCTGTTGGAAATGTCAAGGCAATAAACAATCTAACATTGCTTCAAGTTCCACCTGTCTTCTAGTACTTGCTCGATCTCTATATTGGGTCTAAGCCAGTTCAAGGGACAACTTTTTGTCGTAAACAACTTAGTGGTTATTTATGATGTGCATTTCAATGTGTACTAGTCTTGGTCTATTTCATATTACGTACAATGCTTTCATACACAAGTAGGCATTAGGCATGTACAAGTAGGCATACTAGACATGTCCCGTCAATATTGCATTACTCGTACAGAATGCTCCTGCTTTGCATACGCAAAATCATGCATAATTCAAGTAATATGCCTGCCTCGAGTCATTATGCGGGTGCTATTTTTCCCTTAGGCATAGCGGCTATTTTCAAATTCAAGGCGGGCTTTTCCAGCTCTTTGTTCGTGATTTCGTCAATTATACCGAGTGTCTTGCTTACCTGTTCGGCTGAAACAGGTTGTGAAAAATTCCCGGCGCTCGTTTAACAAAACTTTTTAGTAGGTACTTGGTTTTAGATCACTTATCTCACCTATATACGATTTTACTGTCGCTGTTAATCAAGTCGCGCCCTACCCAATGTAATTCTGTAGTCTATTTCATGTGCTCTACCTACTTGAATTACACATAGCATCGAAAACAAAGACAAAATAAGGAAATAACATGTGCCCACGATCAAACACAATATAGAGGTACTCGTATACAAATTATGTTTTGAACTTAGATAAATGATTTACTTATAAATAATAATGAAATAAAAAAAATATGGCAATTCGCAGTTCATAGCTAGTCTTGTAATAAAGTGGGCAATACAAGCTAGTTATTGTGCAGTCAAGGGCTGGTGTTTCTCACTTTACTTCCATCAGTCATGGCGCTATCAGCAATTTTGCATGCCACAAACAGTCAACATTATACGACGAAGAGAAAATATGTAGCTTATTCCGTCGTCGAGTTTCAGTCGCTTTTACTGCGACGATGTATTCGTTCTTAACGCAATTGTTTATGCTTTTTGCAATACGCGCTAATGGTTTGAAAACATATTGCACAACACAACTTACTGTAACATAATGTGCAGTGGATTACTTTTTTAGGGAGATAGATGAAAGGATCTGACAAAAATAAGTAATTCATCTTTTTAGTGGACTTCGTGTACATGAAACAAATTCACTTAAAGCTTTGATAACATTCGCCGCCGAAACACTTGTGCTTATTTCAAGCAGCTCTTATCGTCAGATTTCGAGTGAAATACTGTTTTTCGCCCACGCTTTATAAAATAACCCTTCATTCAGGCTGAGAATCTGCGGCATGTGACGTCACAGTTCATTTCGAATGCTCGGTATTCCTAACACAGAACCTAGAGCAGCATGACGTCATCTAACATAAAAATCCATAGCAGCGGCTACTTACAATACGTGATGGTATCTCGTATCGGTTAAACATACATTCGACGAATATTGATAGCGCGGTGTATTGTGGGTGCATTTTATTTTACTGAGACTGAGCCATACATTTTGACATTCGAAGCTTGAGCTTTTAAAGGTCGTGCTAAACAAAGCGTTCAGCAGGCATTGTTCAAATGAAGGTGCATTCCTTTGCTCCTACGATTGTAACGCAAAATGGGCGCAGACTCGACCAGTAAGCACTCTCCCGCCATTTTTGCATAACTTGATGTAGTACGATCATTACACTCTGAGCTGAAAGCCTGTCGTGCCTTAGTCCTTCAACGATAAGGATATATTAAACGGAGCAATTTAATGCAATCATTTATAGAGTGTTAAGTGTAAATGTACATTTTTGTACATTTTTAGCATTATTGTTGTAATTATTTTATTGTTATTTTTAATTTAAGATGTGCAATAAATAATTTTTCATTCATTCATTTCATTCAAATGTTTAAAGTCCCGAGTAATGCATTAACTACTAAGATATATTTCGCTAATAAGCTAAATAGTTGAAACATGCAAGAGGCTCCTTGTGAGACTAAACATTTGATGACACGCCGCTTTCTTTCGATTTTGTGCTATAGAATATGCTGATGTAACTTGTGTCTTCAGAATCAATTTCCATATAGACAAGAGAACGTAATGTGGGAATGAACGCGCTTTCGCCACGTACTGTGGTGTTGAGTTGAGTCGTACTTTTTCACTTTTCTCTCAGTCTTATGCGTGATCAGAATTTGTTACTGGACTTTTATGTATGAAATTCTCAGCCAGTCGCTTAATTTCTTTTGTCTTCTGACACTTTGCCTTTGTTTATTGTTGAAAGACCGTTATTCATTAATCTGAGAAATTTGCAACAGTAAACGCAACATTATGCAACTTTTATTAATGAAAGTGTTTAAAATCATGAGCACATTATCGTAAACATCGTCAAATTCTTTCTAAGGCTATGTTGTTAATTTTTTCATAGAAATTAGAGATCACTATTGCTAAAACAAAGCTTATAACTGCCCAGTGCAATCAATATTTAATCTATCTCATTCCACGAAGACAAATATTCACATCTGATACAAAATATTCACGTTACACAGCAATGTAACCTTATATACAAATCAAATGTCAACCTTGAATAAACTTTTTCTCCAGGTATCGAATACTTATACGAGAACGGATTGCTACAAAGGACGCCGGAGGACGTGGCTCAGTTCCTCCACAAAGGCGAGGGGCTCAGTAAAACGGCTATTGGCGACTACCTCGGCGAGCGGTCGGACTTCAACGAAGCGGTGCTGAAAGCTTTCGTCGAACTGCATGACTTCACGGACCTTATACTTGTACAGGCACTAAGGTAAAACATCTATATACTAATATTGTAGAGGTAAAGTTGGTTTGTTTGTCTGTCTATCTGTTTGTTTGTAGAAGGTAATCTCCGAAACTACTCATACAATTTCTAAAATTCTTTCACCGATTTATAAAATGGACTCTCTAAATGAACATTATGCCGATAAAATTCCGGGTGTCATAAGTTCACCCGTGCAAAGCCGGGACGGGTTGCTAAAGATGTGTGTAAGCCTTTATTTATTTATTTTGAAGCTCTTATAGAAAATTTTTTCCCTTTTAAAACAGCTTTTAGTACATTTTTGTTACTGTGAAAATAACAGCCATAAAATCATACCAAATGCTATTCAAATAACGGCTTTTTTATATAAGCACTTAAAAATCTTGTGGCTTAAGATAGGAAGTTATCAGATTCAGTCTGTTATTGGGTGGCAGTTGGTTGATATTATTCTCAAAATTACCATTATAAAATCTCGCTGTTATTGATTCTGAATTTTACTGGGAACAGATGCTTGTAATATCGAAGTGTGACTTTCCGAGAAAATGGTCATCTGCAGGTGTTGAAATATTTCTCGCGACTCCATTCAATTACGCGACGAACTGAGTATAATAATTGAAGAAGCATCTCGCTTTAACCAGCAAGATCCGATATACTAAAGGCATTATACACGGTTCATTGAATATCCTCCCAACTTTGTAGACTTAACTATTTTTATAAAAACTAGTTAGCTCAGTGCATAAATGATATTGCTAGAAGTTTTATACTACGCTACGGACCAATTATTTTATGCGTATTTGACTGTTTTAAGTGTATAAAAAATCCTATTTATTGAGTGGGTTTAAGGACCTTCAGATTTTGTGAATAAAATATGATCACGACCAAGGTGCGGTAATTACTTCGGTTATTTCGAAGCACTTTAAGATCATGAAGAAAAGGTTAATATAACATTATATTTAGTACAAGCTAACATTTTTAAGATTTGTGAACAATAATAATACTGATGCAATCGAATTGGAATGAATATTTTGATGCAAGAGTTCAATCCAAATGAGGGGGACGATTCACATCGTTGAATTACAGAATTTATGACCACCACCTGTTCAAATCACTAAAGCATAACGAATATAGGAACACTACAATATGGAGCGTGTTATACTGTCCTTATCGTTTGTTTGCCTCACCCATTAACTGCACTGTTTTATCGTAGTGAGCTAACTGTTCGATAACTTAATTTACTAACTGACCCAAACAATGTTGAAGTTATCTTAACTTTAGGTTTAGTTCCTTAAAAGGGATAGGAACAGCTGCCGTTAATAAACTTCTAGGAAATTTTAAGGCAAAACTGCTGGTTTGGGTGGTTTAATTAAATCCTATTATAACCTATCTAAAACTTTGGAAGGTAAAATGTAAAATTAAGCACAAGTGGAAAGTGGTTGTTTTTGATTAAATTCTTATAGTTATGAAATTCGCTGTAAACGATAATATTTTCGTATACCAAAACCCACAATATTGTTATTAAACTTTTAGGTACATAGTTTCGGTTATCATGTTGTTGAGAATAATGAACAATTTCCCATTAAAAGATAAATCTGTTTGTTTTTGTCGGGAAACAGTAACTAATGAGTAATAAAATCAAATATTCCTTGTTATTCTGAAAATCTTAATTGTAAACGTGTTTACATAAGATGTGTGGGAAAATAAATATTGCTAACTTCTTAGAATGCGAGTGTGTAATTATGATATCTGTTTGTTCAGCGCACGTACTCGGGAGCTGAAATTTAAGCGCAAACAAGATCTTATAATGATTTGTTTTCGTTGTCTTGAGACCTGTTGCTATATTTACCATATTAAACATTATAATTATAACTTGCAATTACCTTCTGTACTTTATGTTAATACAAGTTTTCGCTAGAGTTATAATAAATAAACCCACCTACATCATAACATTAAACAGTCGACTTCTACTACTTTTATTTTCAAATATCTGTCTGGAAATACCGCTTTAGTCCAATTTCATTTATTTACACTGATCGTATAGTTCATACAGATTGCTTACTCACAAGAGCCAGGAAAGTAATTGAAATTTCGCGACGAATGTACGTCAAGTGGCACACAAACTTAACAAATAATATTTCTAGATTTATGCTTGCGTATGAAAAATGTCTGGCATTTTATTTTGGCAAAATACGAGTGGCTGACTTGGCAGGCGCTCATATAACTTGTGCAAAGATATCTCGGTGTCTCCACTTCTTCTTTGTCGGGAAAATGTACCCTTTCTGTGTTATGTTTATGAATTCAAATGTTTATGATTTTGCTACTTCGTAAATCATGAAATGGAATAGAGTAGAACGTTGTTAAAGTTTCCTAATTTCAGTAGGAGTCTTATTCATCTGTTTCCACATTACTTTATTGTGTAAATAAAAACGTACTATTTATTACTAGGTATGTTCTTGAGTGAATTGCATTTCTACAGATAAATCTCAATAATAAATACACTTTCCTTATGTTTTTCCCGCATAATATGATCGGTCTTTTGTGTTCATTTCGGTGTCCGAGACATTAATGCCATTTATTTCATCAACGGTTAAGAGTAAATGTAAAACGAATGGAATTAATAAAAGGTTAGGATAGGTAACACATGAGGGTTTAAAGAAACTTCATCCGTATCTTGGTGTTAATTAAGTCATATTTCTTACAGACAATTCCTATGGAGCTTCCGATTACCCGGCGAAGCGCAGAAGATCGATCGAATGATGGAATGCTTCGCTCAAAGATACTGCCAACTCAACCCCGATATCTTCACCAACGCCGACACATGCTACGTACTCAGTTTCGCTATTATAATGCTCAATACATCCCTTCACAATCCCAGTGTGAAGGACAAACCGGCGCCTGAACAGTTCGTGGCTATGAACAGAGGGATCAATAATGGAGGTGACTTACCACAGGAATTGCTTTTGGTGAGTTATACAGTTTATAATCTCTGACTAGTTTTCTGATGATTTGTGTAAGTGGTTGTTGTGTACTACGAGTATATCGGTAAAGTACCTTTGTACTTGAATAAGTGTCCTTTCAACAGTCCTACTTGCGTAACATAAGTGTATTTATGCAAACCTGCGTACTTAGTACAAACTTTGTTAGAAACAAGAATATTTGTGAATATTGTCCTCTACGAATTTATAGAGAACGAGGATTCGTGCGAATGTGATAGACCGGCATTACCTACGTAGCGATAAGTAGGTACTACAAATACGATGATTCAACAAAATTTAGTTTATTGTTTATGTTGTTTTGAAAAATTTGGAACTTAAAAATAGCATTACAATAACACTCTTCGTTTTATCGATCTTAGTTAATCTTATCTGTTAGTCACTGATAGACAGATAGTGATAACTTCATTCAAGATTTTATGACTCATCGTATGACGTCACTTTTTCGAAAGTAAGTACTAAATATTATGACGTATTTAATCAAACCAACATATCAGATGTAAATGCTAAAATAACAGCTGAGGTTGTTCGAAAGGCCAAAAGTATTTGTGTCAAGATAGTACGATAAATTAAATATTTAATTTGCATTAGCCGCGTCCAGACCGGCCGAGCGCGGCCCGCGAGTCTGGCTCGCGAGCCAATAGTTCGGCCGGTGTGGACGGCGCTCGAGCTTCCTCGGGCGCACGTTGGCTCGCCCGAGCGCCGCTCGGCCCCGAGCCATGCGTTGTCGGTTTTTGCCGATGCTCAAAGGCGGCTCAGTCTGAGCTGCTCGCTCGGTGTAGACGTGGTTTGCCATCACTACACGGAGAGAAACTGAATGCTCAAACCGGCTCACCTTGGCTCGCGAGCCCGGCTCGGAACTTTTTACAAATTAGCTCGGGTGCCACGGCTCGCGAGCAGGAAGTCTGAGCGCGGCTCGCGAGCGGCGCTCAGCCGGTCTGGACGCGGCTATTCATTAGCCGCGTCCAGACCGGCCGAGCGCGGCCCGCGAGTCTGGCTCGCGAGCCAATAGTTCGGCCGGTGTGGACGGCGCTCGGGCTTCCTCGGGCGCACGTTGGCTCGCCCGAGCGCCGCTCGGCCCCGAGCCATGCGTTGTCGGTTTTTGCCGATGCTCAAAGGCGGCTCAGTCTGAGCTGCTCGCTCGGTGTAGACGTGGTTTTCCATCGCTACACGGAGAGAAACTGAATGCTCAAACCGGCTCACCTTGGCTCGCGAGCCCGGCTCGGAACTTTTTACAAATTAGCTCGGGTGCCACGGCTCGCGAGCAGGAAGTCTGAGCGCAGCTCGCGAGCGGCGCTCAGCCGGTCTGGACGCGGCTAATAACATGCATACTACGACTCCAATGCCAAATGTGTACAAATAGTATTTTTGCGATGTGTCTCAGTCAAAACATATCAGTGACGTAAAGCGAGGTTGATTCGTACTTGTTCACCTACACATTGAAAATATTAAATGTTATTTGACAGCTTTCCTATATCTATCCGAAGTATTCCCGTTTTAGCACCTCTGCTGTCGGTTTGTGACGTGAGTTGGGTCGATTCAGAACTAAAATATTATAGATAGATAGATAGATAGAAAATACTTTATTGCACACCATGTTTACAAATGAACAGAAAGATATACTCACTTATTAGGTACTTTTGCAAAAGTTAGTTACCTTATAAAAGATAGATTTTTGAGATGCTCTTTTTCCTTAAAATAAAGTCTCGATTTTATCAAAGAGTTTTTTTGAAACGCAATAATTATTGTAATATCGTCATGTTTTGTTTGATAACCTAACGCACGATGTTATTTACATTTTTTTTATCGAATATAAATAAATGTTATTTACTTAACTCTGTGTATTTATCATCAAATACGTTTGCTCTTTTCGTATACTTACTTAAACCGATTTTATGTATAATTCTTTAAATACTAGCTAACCCAGTCCCGACTATACTAATATTATAAAGATGTAAAGTTGATTTGTTTGTTTGTACTCACCGAAACTACTCATCCCGTTTCAAAAATTATTTCCCCGTATAATAGACTTTTTGCTAGTAGATGAATAAAAAAATAACGTGTCATTTATTTAGGTATTTTTTTTGTAATTCCAGTCATTATACGAGTCAATAAAGACGGAGCCATTCAAGATACCAGAAGACGATGGAAATGATCTTATGCACACATTCTTTAACCCAGACAAGGAGGGATGGCTGTGGAAACAAGGCGGCAGGTAAAACTATTGATAAACTTTAAACACTTACAGCATATTTTCCATGATGCTTAGATGTATGAGTTGCCGATATTTCGGCACAGTTGCATGCACCAAAATTATATACTTGCGAAGTACAGACTCTGAATACGAGCCTATGATTAAATACCTTACATATTGTAGTGGGGGTATATTTCATAAAAGGTATAGAATTTAAATAAATGGACAAAAAAACAATACCCGTGGGAGGATTAGTAGTCAACGTTTGCGCTTTAGATATTAGTTTAATATTTTAATTGTTTTGTAACTTTACAGATACAAGTCGTGGAAGAGACGGTGGTTTATACTCAATGACAACTGCCTGTACTACTTCGAATACACGACTGACAAGGAGCCAAGAGGGATCATTCCATTAGAAAATATATCTGTGAGTAAAAGTTTTTTGTAAATACAATCATATTATGGGTAGGAAAACAAACCCGAAACAAATATCTACAGAACATACAAACATTTGTCCCGTGACGGGAATTGAACCAGCAAACTCCGCGCCTGAGGCGGGCCTTTAGTGGTCGCTTCGTTTTTCTGCGGTCCTTTTTACCACTTAGATTTATTTTAATAAGAATATATTATGTTCGATATTACTCATATTTGAGTAATAAAACATCAGAATTCGGAACTTATATGTCCTCATTTAATATTAGTATTTTTTATTTTATTATTGACGCAGTTGATAAGTCGATACGAGTCATAGAACTATAACAAAGAACAAATACAACAATGGTAGCTAATTAGCAAATGAATAAATAACTATGACTCATATTTTAGTTTTTCGAGATAACGCAAATGCTTCTCATTTATTCGGTATGGTTGAATGGTTAATTTATCTACACTAATATTATAAAGAGGAAAACTTTGTTTGTTTGTTTGTTTGGTTGTAATGAATAGGCTCAAAAACTACTGGCCCGATTTTAAAAATTCTTTCACCATTCGAAAGCTACATTATCCACGAGTAACATAGGCTACTTTTTATCCCGATATTCCCGCGGGAACGGGACTTACGCGGGTGAAACCGCGGGGAACAGCTAGTTTTAAATATTACAATAATGTATAAAACTATTGCCTTAAATATTGCTTACTGAAAAAGGATCTATATTTTCATATCTATCTTATGACACACGCATGGTTCTTATACTCGAATCTCTTTGAATGTCACTACAAATTATTATATTACGTTCCAAAAATCAACTCAATCAGTTCAGTTGGTATAAAGCAATAAACATTCATGTACAACAAAAAAGACTCCTAGTTCTTTTATAATTTGTATGTATGATGTACATACAAATGTAAATAAAATGTACATACGGCGGTGGAGAGATGAACTCGACTCATTCTGCCCACATTGGACCACACTAGCTCTTAATAGAAACGAGTGGAAGGAAGGAAGGAGGCCTTTGCCCTGCAGTGGGACGCTACAGGCTCGTAATAATAATAATGTATGATGTAGAATTTTGTCACTGTGTAGTTTCTTGACTACTCAAATTATAAATTACATTTCACTTAACGTAGACATTACAGTAGACGTTAATAAACAATGATCAACTACTAATTTGTTATTTCACTTTTGGTCATTAACTTTTGTCCCTATTGTAAACAATTGAATGGGTAAACAGCACTAGGGCACAAGTCTAGAGCCTAATTGGATAATGCTACGTAATGCTAATAATACACTAATGCGATAACCGCTCGGATGCAGCAAGGTTACACGACAATTTAATACTTCTTAGGCAAGAGCAACTCATCATTTTCCTGCCCTTATCCCACGCTAGTTGGGGTCGGCCCAACATATTGTCTTCTTCTTCCATTCATCTCTATCATTCGTCAATTAAGAATTCACTCCTCTCACATTCATATCCTCAATTTAAAATTAGGCAGGAGTAACTATCCCATTAAAATGGGTATCAATTTACAAAATAAATACTTTTTCCCCAGAAAATTTGGCTCTGCTATTGACGGTAAGCCATAGTAGCACCAAGTGCTAAGAAGTACGTACATAACTGATTTAAGAATCAAATAAGATTCGTTGTTTTTGCTCTATCAATTTTTTGTGGAAAATCACTTCTTACCCTATAATTTCAGCGTAGGTAGAGGTGAAACCAATTAAACTTCTCATTAAATTTTTAGATTATTTATTCTATTTTCTAATGATTTCAAGCCACAGTATCCCTCGGTGCTTTTAGCCATAGAATTTAAACAGTTTTTTAAATTACCTACTCTTAATTATCTCTTCTAATATCGAAATTATCCATCATTACTATTTTTTAAACACATTGATGATATAATTACATTTTTTCCTCATAAAAACCAACGTCATCGTTACTGTTGATGCTTGTTGGGATTTTTCGTGTAAATTCCTAATGTGTGATTAGAAGCTTGTTATTTTCATTACCTATATGTTTTTGAGCAACAAAAAATGATCATAGGTAAAAATACTCTTAATAACATGATGATCAGAAGCAAGAAAGGTTGGGTTATAAAACTGTAGGTGTGCATTCGGTGCAATGGTAAAGGTCATTGAAATCATAAAAGGAAAACGAATCATATAATAATTCGATAATATTCATGACGCATGACAACACTGAGAAAACACCTGGAGCTTACGGAAGATTACTTTTTGTAATCATTATAAACTATAGAGGAAGTAATGTATATAATTGGGAATATAATACTTGAACAATCAAATAAAACGATGTATTCTTTCCAGGTGCGTCCAGCAAGTGATAGACAACGGCCGCATTGCCTAGAGTTATACGCTAGCGGCGGCGCTGATCTCATCAAAGCTTGCAAAACAGATTCCGAAGGAAAAGTCGTCGAAGGAAAACATACAGTTTACAGGTAAACAACATTAATTTAGGTTGTTTTTTCAAAGTGTAATTACATTTTACCGTCTGGTGTTTTGAAAGGAAAATACGTAATGATATCCCTATATATTCAGCCTACTATTTAGCCTACTTGTTATTCAAAATGTCAGTTTCACTGTATCAACAGATGTATGGCTTTACTTGTCTATCAATGTTCGTAAAGTAGGTTAAACCAATAAACATTGAAACGGAAAACGCAAAACAATGCGATAGTAATTTGAGGACTATAGGTTACCTTGATGCACTTTTCCTTGTTCATTGTAAGACATTGTTCTGACCTAATAATTAGTTCAGTTGCCAATATTTTAGCCGCTTTAATTCCGACTGGTAATTCCAGAAAGCGCGGTCAACAAATTAACTCTTCTATTCTCTTATATTCGTGAAGATTGTGTGAATACTACATGCTACATTAGTAGGTAGTCAGAGTTCATACTCAAGCGAATCTTTCTCAAGCGTTGATTTATCACTCAGTTCCATAAAGAACTGTAAAAAAATCGATACAGTTCACTCAACACAGAACATCAGTTTCTGAATATGAGCTTTAAATTGAAACCTATACCTACTAATGTCATAAATATTATGGATATCTTGTGAGTTTGTGTATATTTGGATACTGCCAACCAACTAAATAGGTATTCATAACCATTTTCAGAATGTCAGCAGCTACGGTGGAAGAGCGAGACGAATGGATCGAGTGTCTCCGTCGCTCAATAAGTCACAATCCCTTCTACGACATGCTCGCGCAACGAAAGAAGAAGGCACAACACAACGTTCACAACGCACACTAGCCTAGAAACATATTCGTTCTGGAACATTCTAGAACTTGGAACTTGATTGTGGCGTTGACTTGTGATACTCAGCGCCATGCAGTGATAGATATGAGTCAATTTGAGTGGTATGTGAGCCTTCCAATTCGGCGGTAAGGGAAATTTTGGTTGACGTCACAGTAAGCAATTGACCTCTGTAGTGTACATCAGTTAGAAAGTTGGTTGTTTACATTTTACAGTATCATTTACTCAGACTCGATCTTGCATTTCGGTAACTTTATCAGCTACTAAAATTTAAGCTCGGGTTCGATAGTGATGTTACTTTTCTTCAAAGATGGTCCAATATTTCTAAGCTAATTTAAATTGATAAGTAGACAAGCCTACATTAGGCTAAGTCGTCGAAGTCTTTAGATAGAAATACGAATATTAGATGTAGTAGTGCTGTCCATTTAACTGAATGACTGAATGTACGTTAATATATTTTGTTGAGGAGTACTTTGGTGGTTAAATATTGGACCATTTTTGAGAGATATCGGATGTTCAAATTATTATCCAACCATTTCCAATGATCTGAAAAAGCTAGTGGATTTGGTTAACAATCGCGAATATTTTGAGGTAGAGCAGCTGTTGCGGCCATATTATTGGAACTCGGTGAAGGTATCTCTTTCTTTCTTATGCTGAAAGTATATGGCCGTCCTTATCACACAATCAGAATAGAATCACGTTAAGTGGTCATAGCGTCGTATTTTGCCAGTATCTAAATATTTGGCTAGAAAAGCATCTATGAAATAATCATTGAAAAAATATCAAGTAGTTGATTTCTGCAATACATCATATCAATGTCAAACGAGCTATAAAAACCTGTTCGTCAGTTCTTGTCCATGTATGTTTGTATATAACAGAGGTAAGACTGAAACGATGTAATTTTGTACATGATTTCGTCGGAGTATCAATCGGAGGACAGCAATGTTTTGTTCAAAAATATACACGGTCTTGGTAAAATTCAAACTTAATTGACGTTTGAAGTTTGTTAAGCTCGTTTCTTTTACAAAAAATCTGTCTTCCGATTTGCGCTAGCCATAATAAAGAACATAAGTATCTCAATGGTTTATTATTCTTTATTATGCCTTTGGAATGTGAATGTTTCGCATTATTTATTCTAATAATTTGCGTCTGTATAGTATAATTTTCGTGTCATTGTCAAAGCTTTATTATAGCTTGACAGTAAATAGTTTCGCAACTGTGTCAACATAGAAAAGTAATATAGCAATAATTTGGTGTGTAATTCTGAGACAGTCTGATTCCCACCAAAATAACTCATGGTTTTTAGTATTTTAATCATTTATCAAATGAACACCTTTCATGTTGATATAGTTGCGAACTTGAGGGTAGTTTGACAATATTTTGTCAAATTAAAATAGTTTTATAGTATCGTATTCAAACGAAAGTATTACTTTTATGCAATGTAACATACAACTGAATGTAAAATAATCCATATTAGTATAGCTATAGATATAAATTGTAGTTATAGCCAATGCTTATGTTGTAAATGTTGAATAAACTAGATAGGCAAAGTCGAAATTTCATTATTGTATCGGGATTTTCTAGCGTAGACCAGCCGAAACAAAAATGCAATTTCGGTTTACAAAACCAAATACTTGAGAAACATAGGCAGCGTGAGTACCCAGCTCATTTTCAATTAAGTTTTGCAGCTCCATAACAGATGGCGTTAATATCAGTTTTAAAACTTAAAAACCAGTTGCGTTATTTTAACTTCCACCTATAGATACATTTTAACTGTCCTTACTGAATTCTTGAACTTTGAAATAAGGCACTTGTTTACTAATTTTGAGATAATATAATTTATAACTGTAAATAACATTCCTTTGTCCTCAATAAATCTAACTAAAACTATTTATCTAATGTGATTTTCAATATCTTTACATGTGTTATTGGCACGATTCTTGTAAATAAATTTATTATGTCTTAAAGTTTATAGCGTACCTTTCTGTTTTCTACTTTTTCATACCATAGCTTCGTTTTATCTTTGGACGCTCATTTGGAATAACGACATCTGAAACTAAAAATGGTACTTTAGAATAGGAGGTATGGTTACGTTATGTGGAATGGTGCCTAAAATTGATCTGTATTCTAGATTAGTATAGATTAGTTCGCCAATAAATGATATGCTGTAAATGCGCCTAAGAAATAATTTATCTCGATGGTAAAGTTTTATATGACAAAGGAGTGCATAATAATGGCGTTGTAAATAATTTTGTAAGAAAATGAATATACATTATCTTTATTTATGGACTTGTTTTATTTGTGCTCTATCGGGACTAGAAGTTATTTCGTTAATTTAAAGCAGTGCATATTGAGCGCAATTCGAAAAGTCTGGTCACTATACAATAATGACTGCTCTGTATAAACATCGCTCTTTAAAAATAGTGTTAGTAAAACTTTGTATTTATGACAATTCTTTTACTATTTTTACCACTAGAATAGTCCTATAGGATTTGGTTTTTAAGTATTTTAGACGTTAGGTTTGAATTGAGTATTTAATACACTTTGATTATTTTTTTAGTTAAAATAATGTATTTACTATAAGATGTAGTCACAGTGTGGATGTAGGTAATGATCACACGATGTTTAATAGCAAACTAGGATATAAATCAAAGAATGACCTCATCCAATGATATTCCGTATGGAAACGTGATCAATGCTGCTGTTATATCAATTGATTTGCAAACTACACGCATGTAGATACAAAACATATTAATGGAATTAATATTGACACCTTTCTCATTATATTAGTCCTGTGTTGAACAATTTTGAATGGATCTTGAATGCCCAAAGATATGAGGTCTGAAATTCAAGCAACCATAGGCACCTACTTAGCGTCACAAACGTAGAAAAAGTACCTAGTTTTTAATGTTTTTTGTACAGAAATATATTTCGCACCTGACTTATTTGTGTGCTTAATTTACAATTGCGATAGAATCAAAACTTAAGCTTTTACACAAATAAGGATATGGCCAGAAGATACAGAAAGATACGTGTAGAAAAAATAAATAAATTTTTTGTAGTAAGTATAACAATTTTCACTAACTCTATTTACAACCAGTTACATGAATAGTATTAATTACGTTTACTCCAGTACTAGCATTTCGCTGAAGCGTGACTCCTTCCTTTTCCGATGTTGGTGAAACGCTAATATGTTGCGTAAATCACCGCGTGTTTTTACTTATAATGTGTTCCATATTGATGCAAGGTGAACTAATAGCACACGCTATGGCTTATCTGCATAACTGCCGTTAGAACTTGCTCTGATCATAGAAAAAAATGGTCAAAAAATGGTAAAAAGATTATGTAAATTCGTAGATGCTATCAGTGAGAAGTCAGTCAAGCAATGTAAGGCATGTCAGAGCAATTAAAAGTAAGTTTAAAGTTATCAATATCTCCTCAACAAAATATTGTAGGCAGTAAGTATGTCACGAAGTGTAGGTTCTTACTCTGTACTGCTTGGTCAATCATTATTCATGTAGGTATGTTTATTGCAGAGAAGAAATCCGTACGAAGCGAAGGTATGGGTCTTTAATTAGTTTAAAGCTGGAGAGAGAATTATAATGTATGCCCCTAGCACTGGTTGCTAAATCCGTTATAACTTATTCTCTATCTATACTTTGGGCATGTGACAAGAAAACATTGCTAGCAAATGTCATAAAAGGATAAAGGGTGCAAGTATGCTACGCCGTAGCAAGCTCTACGAACTTTTAACAATCCTTCTGGAATTATGAAGGAAATAATTTTACAAAATGTTTCATTGGATTATCACCTCGGCAAATATAACGTAAATGTAAGTATTTCAATAAAGCAAATATGGTACTTACCTCTACCTACTTTAGTAAAAAGGTACGATTTAGGTATTACTTTGATTTCTAATCAGAAAATATACTTCAGCCTCCATTGTACTTTTATATCTAATTGATTGCAGATAGGTACAGACCATATATCCTATTATATTGTGGTTGTGCTAAGGGTTGCAAAACTAAAGTTTACCTAGGTAGGTAAGGTACCTAATGTGTACCTATACTTCCTGTGGAAGAATGTTATGACGCATATAATGTCTTTTTGCTGTGTAATTTCACCTACCTACTATAAACGTACATAAATAATTATTGTAAGACGAATGAGAGTACCCTCACAAACCTTAGAGGTTTATTGGGTGCAATATTATAACAACATGTATCTGCTTGTTTAAAGTTAAATAAATAAAATAAATAAATAAATAAAAAATATAAAACAATATCAGTTAAGTTTTTATAATGATATTGTAAATAAGGGGCGTAGGTACTAAGGTTAACAATTTACTAGTATTCTTTATGTTGAAATTATGATGTTTACTTGCAACTTAGTTGTAGTAGTAAACTGCAAAACAATACGTTGATTGCGGAACTTATTGGCCATTAAACTTATAATGTTATTCAGAACTCATTTAGTTACTTAAATTTATTTTATTAACTGATTAAGCAAGTTGCATTCGACATTTTTCATGTCTTATTTATTTAGGTACCTACGTTAAACACTAATTAGTGTACCTACCTGAGTTGAATGTGCCTAATCATTTCTTATTTACTTTATATTTTAACTACTCACCTACATACTTAATTATTTTCAACATGCCCATTCCGGGTATTTTGTAAATATTTTGATAATTCACTGACATAGTTAACAAAACAAACATTTCCATTGTTAAAATCCGTTTAGCCGTTTTAACCAAAGAAAGACGGATGCCACTGCCACTACTTACCTATCTAGGTACATCATTATTATCAAAAAAAATCTATTTTTTATCTTAATCAAGTAGGTATCTAAAACAACTATGTAGGTGGACTCATGCAAATGAAATTAAGCCATAATTAGCAAGAATGTCGTCTCATATAAACAACTGGTCTACCATCAGAGGTGCTAACTAGCCAGGGCGTGCCATCTTAGGTGCCGTCTCGCCTTGGCCTGAAAACCTCATGCCATCGTGTGGTGCATCGTTTCATAAATAATGAACTCTGCGAACACGGAAACAAAACATTTATCATGTGTTAACTTCTTACATAGAAATTCATTTCTATAAGTAATTAATCCAAAACGTACAGAGAGTGTCTAATTCTATATGTTTCAGCTTATTATTAGGAAATACATATCTAGTAAGTAACGCTGCCTCTTGGCTCTTGACATTACCTTCGTTAGAACAAACAGAGGAGTAGAGTTTTTCTGAAAAATAGCAAGTAGACAATTTTCAACTTACTAAAATGTTATTTTGGTTAAATAGATCGACCTATAAAATCAGAGACATAAGGAAAACAGCTTACTGATTAGTAATTTATCTTACTGCATAGTGCCTGCTAATTAATTTCTGTAGAATGATAGGAAAATCTAGGTTTTTTAATTGCTAGGTGAAGTAAACACTAAAGTATGTAGGTAGTATTTATCGAACCCACATGCATAATTGCAGAAAATACAATGCAACTGTGCCAATAATGATACACCAAATAATTACCATAACAAAGTTGCCTGACAAGGTATAGGTATATATATACCTACTCGAGTTTTATGTTCTAGAAGTCTTGTTTTGTTGCAGTTTATGTACCTCTCTATAAAGGTACACATAGAACATGTGTATTATTTGATTGTTTCTTTACAATGGTCTGTGTTTTTGTATTGGAAATGTATGAAAATCCTTTTCTATATGAGTCAACACGAACATGGATTTTTATGATTGATCTTAACTGTAAAAAGTTTGTTATATACTTTATGTAGTTATTATGTTAAGGTGTACGTATGTGTTAAGGTATACGTATATAGTAGGTATATTCAAAGTTTGTATATCTTTTCTTTGTTAAAAGTCTGACCGTAGCGCACTGTCTACGGCGTAGCTGCGTGTACCCACTATGAGTTGTTCTAAATATACAAATAGGTGGCGCTCCAATCGTTCGTTTCAAGTGACTATTATTCTTTCATCAACATATCATATTTTTTATAAATATCCCTACTATTATATAATTATAGATTTTATAAGGTACTTATAGAAAAAGAAATCAGTTTTCAAATTGTTGTTGTTACTTCTTATTTTCCAAGTGTAATGAACGTCACGGTTCCGATCGGAAGCCACGCTTGATTGAGCTCGATTATATTCAGACTAAAATGGTTTGAAATGGAACAGTTTGTATTCTTAGTAATCTGTTTTTTTTCGTCTATCTAAGTAGGCTGTTATCTGTTCATTGACTTGAGATTATTTAAGAGTGATACACTTTATTCAACGGCTTATACTGACAGTTGAATGCACGATTATAGACCATGCAATGATAATGTTGGGACACTGAGTCAGGTACCTATTACCTCCGAATTTATATACCGAGTCGAAATAACTGGACATCTTTCTGTGTTAGGAACTCTCATTAAAACCTATTGAGATGAAATGATGAAACTGCCAATCTGTTTACCTTGACAATGACCATGGCTAACTTATCAATGACAACTCTACGTACCGATTGATTCTATTATACCATGAAATGAACGGAACTGAGTAAAGGCAATTGTTATTTTTCCGCAAATAGATAATGTACTTCTTCAAAGAAACCAAGGTCAGGTTTAGGGCCCCCGCAGACGGCCGACTTTTTGTAGGTGGAAAAATCGGTCGAAAAATAGAACGTACTGACAACAATAGCGCAACGCACACGACCTACAAAAAGTAGGTGAGAAAAAAGTAGGTGGCATTCCGACCGACCCGACACCGACTCCGAAAGTGAAGGTCGTTTAGTGATGCGCTTTTCGGAATAAGTGATAGAGCTTACTCCGCAAGTGGATTATTTACTCCGAATTTTATTTGCTTAGGTACCTAGGTGCACTTCTGGTAGATAAGTAGGTTCAATCATTCATATTATAATTTATTGTTATTGGATTAATAATAATAATATTACTTACCTAACCATGTAATTTATTAAGTACTTATTGTAATTTAAAGTAATTTCAACGAATTCCGCGGGAATATCAGGATAAAAGTAGCCTATGTATAATACCATGTCATTAGCTACCTATATCCCAAAGTATACAATCGGTTTTGTAGTTTTTTCGTGAAAGATAAATAACCATACATCCATACTCACAAACTTTCGATAAGTAAATTATAGTAGGAATTTTCGTAGGATTAGTAGAAAGGATTATAACCAAAGTACCTACTCCTTCCTTTGTATTGTTAGGTACCATGTAGTTGAACATAGGTACTATCACACACACGCAAAAGTTTTTGAATAGGTAGGTACCTAGTGTACCTACTTACGTAAGAAAAGAGAGCTAGCTATACTTATCTTCCTTTGCAAATCCACCGTTATAATATTTTTCGACGTGCTTTCCCCTCACTAGCCACCTACAAAGTGACGGTCGTGTGCGTTGGAGTCGGTGACAAAGTAGGTGACAAAATCGGTCGAAAAAGCGACCTACTTTTCCACCTACAAAAAGTCGGCCGTCTGCGGGGGCCCTTAGAAGAAACTGTAGAAGAAATAAGTTAGCAAGCCGAGTATAAAAATATTACAATTCTGAATGGTATCCGACACCTAATAGACTTGCAGTTGTTTTATAGATTACAATAAATTAAGTGCTAACCTTTGTAAGAGAAAATAAATAAATAAATTTATTATTATCTAAGTACTTACATTTTGGTAGTGGAGGTAATATATTTCTCTAAGACTAGTAGGCTCTAAGATCTTGTAGGTACCGACCACGGACGTAGCTATAGCTTTCCTATGGGGGGGGGTCCAAGGCATCAAAGTTACCTTACCCCCCCCCCACCCTTCCCCCGACTTTTGCTGACATTTTTTGTAAATGTAGGCATGGTTGTTTTGTTTGGTTTAGGGCTGGTTAATTGATCGTAGTAGAAACGACGCGAGCGTAGCGAGCGAAATTTTTTTTACTTAAAAGCAGCGTTTTAATTCGGTTCTCATTTTTTCTTCCACTGGTACTTACCTATTACTACTAAAACGACGCGAGCGTAGCGAGCGAAATTTTTCTTACTTAAAAGCAGCGTTTTAATTCGGTTCTCATTTTTTCTTCCATTGGTACTTACCTATTATTATTACCTATTATTATATTGTACTATTGTTGTGTTTATTTTACTTTATTTTTGGATTTATTTTATAGCGTACCTAGGTTCTGACGGAAGATCAGCGTTGCGTTTGTCTGTAAACGCAACATAGTGCTGAGTCAGACCCTTGTAACACTAGGCTAAGTAGACTTATAGCGTGTATTACCTTCCTAATTTAGTTTTTATGAGTGTTTTGTCTGCTTGTCTTTCTGTTGCAATAAATCATTTATCATTTATTATTACAAAAACGACGCGAGCGTAGCGAGCGAAATTTTTTTTTACTTAAAAGCAGCGTTTTAATTCGGTTCTCATTTTTCGAGAAAAGACGCTAGCGAAAACGCGTTATTCTTATTTTGATAGAAGTCAAAACTAGATGTCGGCCTCAACTAAACACGTAGAGGTTGTCTGATGGAGTTATAAAGGTCTCCAAAGACTATTTAAAATCAAATTCCATTAGAAAAAAAAGTATAAGTACCAACGTTTACATGTGCTGTTTTTGTGCTTCTTTGTTTTCAGATTGAAGTCTCATTCTAAAAACAGATTGAGTACTCTTTTATTTAATGTTCTCGACTTACCTAGCACATTTCATTGTTACCACATTGCACATTTTGTTGTCAATTTTTTTTTTCGCCGTATGCTAAGGGGGGGGTCCGGACCCCCTGGACCCCCCCCTTATATACGTCCATGGTACCGACACGTAAAGCGTCTTTCTTTCTTCTTTCTTTGTTTCTTCAAAGCATTATTTATCGTGCCTCAAAACTTTTGTTTACTTCGTTTTTATACAATAAAGTAACCTAAGCGATCCACGAAATATCTACCTATGAAATGCTAAAATGACAAATTATAAGAATGTAAACTTAAAATCATGTAAGTACAATAAATAAAAACTGATACGTTATTGTTTTCATATTGTGAAATTTAAAAGATTAACGTCCCTCTCAACTGCATTGGATTTTATTTTAGTAAGACGGGCTTTGATTGCGTTATAGGTTAGTGGGTAAGTGATATAATACCTATGCAATGATTTCTTTCTTCGACGCATGGCGTGCAAACATGGAGCGTGTGGCGAAGTAGGTAATTTAGAAACTATTGTGTTGAAAATGAACATAATAAAAGAATATCCCTGAAATAGCAAAATAAGTGGTGGTTATTCTATGCAATGCCTGAAATAGTATTTACGATTAGCTTTAGAATAAGGTCGAAACAAAATAACATTTAAAACTAACCTTCAGGATGCATAGCTTTTGTTGAGTAGATATGCTTACATAAGTTTTCAGGAAAATAATCTATTTTGGACCTTTCGAATGAGAATCGCAGTTCCATTTATAGGAAATGAATCTCGAGTTTTCGAGGTATTGAGAATATGTATAAATAAATAAAAAAAAAATACCCATCCACAGAGCAAATTACACCTTTGGTGTAGCTTTCAGTGGATCTCACGTGGTCGTTTGGATCTCTGTGACCAGGCTACCTGAAAGAAGTTTGACTCAAAGACACCTTACATATTTCAGCCAAATTAGATATAAGTAAAATGTTAGTAAATACATACCTGTCCACTAACCTATTATCCGTGATATAGCTATAGATACCTACCTACTATCGTTAAATACATTATTCAATTTTCATAAACCTTGACGTCTTTGCTAAGTTATGGGTAAACATTAATGGCTTCTATTACGAGGTAAATAATGGCATGTTAATATTTGTTATAGGTACCTACCAAAGGTTCTTCATATATTCAAAACACTTAGATCAGTTTTTTAACTAATAGAAAAACTACTTGGAATAGCAACTAAAAGCAATAAAAATATCCTCCAGCCTCCTTAGCTCTGATGTTTGTAGAAAAAAAAAATACAATCAATCTGGTACAATCAATCAGTAAACACAAGCAATAAGTTGCTTAGCTTGGGACTAGATGAAGCTGTGTGAAATGTCAAAGGATAATTAATTTTATTTATTTACTAGGAATAAAACATTCGACAACAACATGTGTCGTACAACCAATGTGGAAGCATGTTGTATTGGTAAGAAATATACTTAATTAAGGTAACACAACCGTTCGGTATGAACACGCAACCTTACTCGCACACGTCTGTAAACATCAATAAATAAAAAGTTGACGTTTATTTAAATGCATTTGTTCGTTCAAGACATAATAAAACAACTTTACCATAACAAGGTGGTAGAGGTGACGTTTGTGGAGGCAAACCTACTTGAAATCGTTTGAAATTTAGAATCGACTGAACTCGGTTTTAATAATTTTTTAATTTTGCCACTTGGTTAGATCAGCGAATGAAAGATAATTTTAGTTAATACCTACCTTGAGTAAAAATGCTCTTTTCAATAAAGTTTGGTAACCACTGCCCATGGTTCAATGACCATACATTTTGCAACGATTTCGTACATTTTACGATACCTATGATGTAACACAATCATACTGGAACACTGTTTTCTGTCTACAACTCAAGGTGACTGCGAATAATAACCATCTTCTGAATTTTTAATTTTGAGAGCTTGGGAAAACAATTTTTACTTGGTTTTTGTATTCATGCGTCATGAAAATGCCTTTTGTCTGTTTTTGTGAAGAAATTCTCAGTGTGTTTTAGTTAGGTATATGAACATTTTACAGCAGAATAAAAAAAAAGTTAATGAGAAGGCAATTAGATAAAAATGCCTGATTTAAGTTTAAATTATGAGATAAACCATTATGTTATTCATAGGGATTGATAAAATTACCTAGATATTTTTCGTGTAAGGTATTTCGTATGAAATGTTCGAAACCTAGCACACATACCTACATAATATAATAGGTAGGTATGCGCTGGGTTACGGACTATCAAAATGGAAGATGTAGGTAGGTAGGTAAGTACTTATGTTATTGTAGTAGTACCTACCTATTATAAGAAGTTGAGTCAAATACCTTAAACTATATTAATGCATATCAATCATAGACAGTAAACTGGTGAAGTGAAGTATAACGTATCCGGCATTTTAACAAAACACATACAAACTTTTACATCGCTAAGTATAGTAATGGAAAAATAAACATTATATTACGTCAGCTGTGTTCACCGAAGCATGCATTTGCTTATTTTCACATAACATCACTTCATAGCAAAATATCTAGAACGATTAGAAATCGTGTAGAACAAAAAACAAAGATAATAAAACTAAAAAAATACAACGGAAATGTGTAGCGTAGGCATTTTCTCTTAATCTCTTGCACAAAAACACCTTGAAAAATTAAAAGAAAAGGAATACCTATACTTGTAAAGTAAATAGACAAACTAAGTTACTGATTCACTATTTTTCAGTGAGTGAAAACATTTTGTAGTATTTTTTAAAGTGACATGCTGATTTTCATTTGTTTCATTGAAAAAAAAAACATCCTAGAGCATCGATTATATCTATCCTGAAAAAGTTAATAGACAAAAAAATCTTATCATCGTATTGTATGTAAGATTGGTTTGTAAAAATCTAAATTTCAGCAAAAAGTTGTTGTGAATCGTGACCATTGAAATCGGGGTGCAGGTCAGTGGTCACCCAGTCTTGTGAAAACATAATTATTAGATACAGTAAGGTGTCCTTCAAATCGATAATTTTCAAGGGCATATTTATAAGGTCATGGTCACGAGTGCTCACAAAAATATGGAGAAAGTGGATTGGGTAATAGCATGTTGAACTTTTGGACAAAGGTCAAGCTTACGTCACTATGAAGAGGCGAACTTGCGTGACCAATTTGCATAAGTTATTAAGTCAATACCTTCAGCCCTTATTTGTTTTGACTCATAGAGCTGTTATACAATTAATAAGAAACTTGAACTGATTCTACTTTGGTTCCTCCGTGACCAATACACTATAAGAATCACCTAGCAAGGAAGACGTTTCAATGTAATCATTGATGTCTATTACTGAAGGAAAATGATGTTTTCTTTTTTTATTTCTTTCTTTAACCAGGGTAACAAAGCTTTTTCAAACAAATTGTATTTACTGATTACCCTAACCTCAGTTTCAACTGTGGCAACTGGCCAGGATCACCTCAAGATTTTCTCTCACATTTGTGATCCAATGCTTTGAAAAGCCAATATTGCTGTTAACTTAAAAAGTGCACAATATAGGTACTTACTAAATGAATTATAAACTAATTTACAAAGTATTTTTAGTTAAGTATTTTACTTAACTGAAATAAGTACATACCTACAAGTTGTAAGACCCTAAGCTGGCGCTGTCTGCATAACTCTTTATGGATTCACAAACTTCATTCAAAAGACTTAAACGCGTGCGAAATGGTAGTGGTAGACTAATAAACATTTTGAGCAATAGCTTCCGGATCAGAAAGCTTAATTTCCAAAAGGCCTAGTAAGTAAAATGTCTAAAATGTAAAACGACTATTAGTTAGATACATGATTTTTTCAAAAAGGTATGAAGTCATCAATAAAATTACACAAACACGAAGATGACAGGTAGACGTTATCGAGCCTTAAATCGAGTTGTTGATCAAAAACATTCGAATTTTGTAAGTTCTTGTTGATTTTTTTAAATGAACGAACGAAAGACATTATCTAATGGACAGACAACAAGTAAGTTTTCTAATAAAATTGATAGACTTGCATAATTCCACGTGGATGTCATTTACACAGTTCCCGCGCTTATCACCTCTAATGTTCTATTATTATCCATCTTGGCACTTAAAAAAATATCTGTAAACAGGTAAAACAGAAAATCAATTGTTGAAGAATTTCTCATTGTTTTCAGGGCTGAAGTGGACAATTATCGAGTCACGATAGGCTAGCTAGGTATTGTAATTCACGTGACATTGGACGAAGCATTGATAGTAGCCTTACTTTTTGCAAAGATTGCTCCAACCTTTTTATATAGCGACATCTACGATTGTGGTAATATCATTAGAAAAAGTTATAAAATGTCACTATTTTATAACTTTTTACGACCAGTTTCAATAAGATATAATTGATTTAATTTTTTTGTACGGACATAAGTAATGTCAAATTATTAGTAGGTATGTTAACCGAAGATTGATGGGTTATTGAGGTTGGCTCTTGGATTAATTCACTTCCGATAGTTTTAAGTTGCTGTTACATCTACTCGTATACTTGTTTTTTGTTTGTTTGTTTGTTTGTTTGACGGAGGTAATCTCCTAAACTACTCAGCCGATTTTAAATTTTCTATCACCGATGATGTGGAGAATGAACACAGTTACAATTTACAATTTACAATTTTTCAATTTTATTTAGGTTCCCACTGTAAACATCTATAACGTTAGAGTTTGTTCAATCTCCGAAATTGAAAGTCACTTGACCAAAAAGTGTAAGTTCATCATCCACAGCCTTTATCCCGTTGCTGGATGTAGGCCTCCCTTTGTTTGCGCCATTCTTTTCGGTCTTGTGTCTCACGCATCCAAATTATGATTTATTTTGATGACGTCCTATCTCACTCACGGACGTCCTCGATTTCTATGTCCGGTTCAAAAAAGTGTAGTTTAAAAAGTGTAGGTTAAGTGTCACTTAAGAAATATCTATGAGTTTTTATTTATTTATTTATTTATTTATTTATTTATTTATTTATTGGGAAACCAACAGCGATACACAAAGAAATATCTGTACAAATACTACATTAGAATGGCCAATTACAGGTTTATTACTATTTAACTGTAGAAGTAGGTATCTGTTGGTTAATCACAAGTTAGTGACAATAGAACAGTAAACACGAGTAAAAACAATGAAGACAAAATGATGCGATGCTATTGTGCCATTGTATGCTTGAGATAAACAACTACAAATAATGTCGTGATCTATGCACAAATAATAAATGATAACATTTTTGTGATTCACTATTTTCCCAGAATTATCTGGGAAATATTAGTAGAGGCAATAAATTCTATAAGATGATCCAAGTTCAAAAAAAAAACTAACCCCCTTATGCATATTGGACCAGTAAATGCGTCCAGTTTAATTTACTCATCACAGGAATGGAAATCATTCCACACCTATATTAGCTAAAACCGAAAATAGATCTGTTGCTATCTCTTTTCGTTACTATAGATAGGAGTAAAAAGAAAAAACATTTTTGAAACCTATATTAAATTGACGAATCTTTATGAATAAGACCATAAGTTCATACACCTACTACACTCCATGTATCTTTACTTGTTTTGATGTAAACAGATTCTTAAAGGAGTATAGGTACTGTTTTTCAATGATAAATAAATGCAAATCGAATCAGCTTAACCACAATAATGTTGTTGATAACAATAATGATGTAGGTACCTAGGTATTTTTTTTAACACTATGTTTCTGTGAGTCAATGGTATTGGCAGCGTCGTAGGATGGCAGTGAATCAGGCGAACGTAGGATCGAGATAAATGGCGAGAACGGGGTGTCATCATCAGTATACCGTCATCATCATCATCATCATCATCCACAGCCCGACATCACCCACTGCTCGGCATAGGCATAGGCCTCCGGCAGTTTGTGCCAGTCGCATCCATTGCCGCCCCGCGACGTGAACTATGTTGACACTTGTTTGACCCATCCTCGGCCACCATTCTGTATTGGCTTTGGTCCGCCTGTAATCAGTACCTACACCGTACCTAGTATTAAATACTATCCACGATACACTCCCGGTAACTTGCATTAACTTAAAATTAAAAGATGGGATAAAGGATTAAAATTTATATTTACAATCATATCAGTATGATTCATGGATAACAATGGAATGTACAACCTAATTCTAAAGACGTCTGTTTATTTACACTGCTTTTAATTCCACATCACGAAGCAATGATGTCATGTTCAAGGTACTACCTGATCCATTATTCATAGGTGTATGAATTTAGAAGTCTTACCGTTTTGACAACAAAAACAATAGACTGTTAATCGTATGTTAAAGATACTAAGCTAAGCATACTAACAATATAACAAACACTATTTGGCGATCTCTGTGGTAAATAGAGTGGAGAAAAGCCCATATGAGAGCTCCCCATTTGCTCTTTATACTTATGGGTAATTTTTTCCTTAAAATATGTATGCATTTACCAAAAAAATGTTAGAAGTAGTATTTCAGTCATGGTTACCATAACACAAGCATTAAGTTGCTTAGCTTGGACTACGTCATCCCTGTGCAGAATTTCCAAGGATGTTTTTATTTTTAGCTTTAAAAATTGTCAACTAAGCTACGAAATTTATAGGTTGTAAATCAAGTTCACAACTCTCGTAAAACAAGTACATACATAAGAGTAAAACTAAACAGTTCAGATTCGTTATGGATGGATTCGTCTCGTCTCGATCGACTTACGAGATTAGATGCGTTGAAAGTACCTAATACTTTCGAATACGTATTGATAGTCGAAAATAAATGTTTTGTGTGTGTGAGTACTTAGTTTATTAACATTTATAGAAATTGAAAAAAAAAACCTGTGTGTCTAATGATATTTTTATTTGTTGATAATTTATTAGTGTTGGTTGAATAGAAAGTGGTTTTTTGAAAAGTTTAAAAGTCTACAGAATTCAAGCTTTTATACACTGCAAGTAACCATTTTTTTCATGACCGTAATTTATGATTAGGTACGCAGGGAGGACTCTTGCCTCTTAAGTCATTGATTTTATTTGGCCTTAGTTTAAGCTTCACATCATCACAAGACATCTTCTCATAATTTTTTCATATATGCACAATAGATTTAAAACTTTACCGTGCCTTGTAGATAAAATGGTGAAATCATTATATACAAGGCACAGTAATGTTTGGTTTGTTTTATAATACCTAATCATCAGTACCTACATCGTAAACCTACTACTGCGAATCATCTTTAAGTGTTATGTACGTAATCAAATGTAAGTCGATAAATCCCATAACACTGATTTTATTAAGACAACTGTTTTGTTGTGTTGGACAAATGTTTGTATGTTCTGCAGATATTTGTTCCGTGTCTGGGTGTTTTCTATCTATAATATGTATGTATTTACAAAAAAAAAATGTATTTAAGTATTATATCAGTCATCTGGTTACCATAACACAAGCATTAAGTTGCTTAGCTTGGGACTGGATGACGCTGTGTGGAATGTCCAAGGATATTTAGTTTAGTTTAGTTTAGTGTATGTTCACCACTTATACTGTCAATTATAAGACCGATTTCGACTTAAAATTCTGTAAGGATTTCTGTAAGGACAACTATGTAAAGAGTTGCGTTGGAACAGGCAATAGAGTCACCTCGCTTATAAGACTGTGTTTAAGTGATCCTTGAGGTCCTACAGAAATAAACGCATATTTCTTTCTTTCCTTATTAATCTCTATACTTAATCATTAAAAAGATCAGTTTCCACCATAAAAGTATATTTCTTATGTAGAGCTTCGTAGCTCAATGGTTGCACACAGTTTTGAAATACCACAATTAAAATGAGAACCGAGATTTTAATTACAGTATTTAGGTAGCTAAGGAACTCGTACAAAACTGCTAAAGGCTAATTGGGAAACTCCAACCGTGACTCGGGATTAAACGACTCTATTGACACCATCACTTTTTGCCATTTGCTTAGAATCTTACGCTAAGCAGGTAACAAAATAATCAATCCTTCCAATAATGTTACCTTATCTATCTAAACCCAACTTTATTTGTATTGATAGAAGCGTAGCCTGGTAGAAAGTGTTTTCCAACAACTTATCACCAGTTTTGTGACAATTACCAAACCCAAAAATTATCGCAAAAATTACTTATCGTTGAATACAATAGGGTCTCAGATGATGTAGGTATGTCACACGACTAGCTTAGGTCGACAACACTTCACTCATTAAAACAATGATTTTTATAAAGACTACTGCAATAAAACTAAATTATCATTTCTTTATCATGTTCATTAAGATAAGTATTCTCTGTATCGTATCTTATTTTCATACTTTGTTGCTGATGTTTCTATTTTTTAAATAAAAATGAGAAAATCTGTTTTAATGACATAAACAGTAAACAAAAAAATAAAATGGTAATACAATTAATAATATGTGACATTTGAGATTTAAGACATTTAAAAACAACTTATACTTACTTATTAAAATACTTGAGTACCTACATTAAATTTTTGGTGTTTGATTTTTGCGGCGCCCCCTAGCGGCGTTTGACACACAACAAACATATTTTTCTTTCTTTCTTTCCAGGTATTACAGAAAACTTTTTTTTGGCTATAACTTTGAATAAACATAGGCTACTCTTAATTTGGGTAAGCCGCGAGCGGATACTAGTAATCTATAAATAAAAAATAGTTCATTCAGTGGAAACTAAAACGACGAAACGTGCCATAAATAAAGAAATAGGTAGCTTGTTGACGTGTTTGCTTTCAGTTTGGAATGATGAAGTGTGGTTTATTATTCTATTACGTTCGGGCTATTCGTATCCATAAAGTCTAACTCACGAACTAAGCTATAAGACATACATATCCGTGGTCTTTACCTACCCCTATGGGAAAGAGGCGTGGTTTTACCTATGCACCTATGTTTGTGTGTATCGTACATAATTGTATGTACCTACGTATCGATAAATACATACAGACATAGACATATCATCACGCCTTTTTCTCATAGGGGTAGGCAGAGACCACGGATTTACACTTGATATAATCATAACATACCACTTTCGCCTCATTTACATTCTTCATACAGGCTCGCTAAATTTATTAAGTACTTATATGAAGTTATATGGTAGTAAAGGCTCAGGCCTATACTAGATGATTGCATATGCAGCGTCAGAAAGCAATTTTGACCAGAGTTAACAGAATACTGTAGTGCCTGGGACTTTGCTGTGATGGAATAGGCTTGCTGAGCACCTAAACCATCCTCTCAGCTTAGCCGACTTATATAGGTATAGGTAGGCTACTAATACAAAATAAACGATTATAGTTACTACTCGTAATACACAATTACTAATCCTAGTCATGTACTGGTGTATTTATGATAAGGAAACGCCTTGACAATATTTCTAACTGCAATGTACGTGTTGACGATGACCTACAAGATGCAGCTGGTTCAAAAATATAAGTAAAGAAATAATTAACGTGACAAAATAGGTTTAATTGTATTTTGAATTATGATGAAAAAATATAAAAATTACGTCTTTTTTCTCAGGTAAATTTTTAAACGACAAAAAATATATTTATTTTATTTTTATAGTAGGTAGGTAACTTACATAAAACCAGAATAAAATTTCCAGTTGTTTAGGTAATGGTAATAAAAAGTTTATCACCGGAAAAAGTAGAGGCATAATGTGATATGAACAGGATATGAACTAGGTATATTCTTTCGTTCAGTAGATCAAGTATGTCTAAATTTATATTCCTTCAAGAAAGTTCGATTATTATTTTTAAAGTTTATCTAACTACACTTCCACTTTCATTAAACATGCATTACTTTCTACGAAGAGATCCTTTCTAATGTGCAAAAAACTTATTTGACAGACAGATCAAAAACAAGTTCCTGTAATTTGACAGCCGTCAAATTCTTTACAAGGCTGTATGTTGCACAAACTATGCGTATTCTGTGTCGTAACGGTTATTTTTGAAATCGAAAGTATAGGTACCTAACTACACAGCTTATGAGTATGATCGGTAGGTAATGTTTGACAAGTTTAAAACTTATTAAATGTTAATGATGTTTCAGGATTTTCTTAAGAAATTTAATGTAAATATCATGTAACTATGCCCGTTGCAGTTTGACTAGCTAACTATTTTGTTTGTTTATAGTTTTAGTCGGGAATGTTTAGCAAGTGAAAGACCGTTTAATATTATTATCGACCGTTTACAAGAAAGTAGAGAATAGTTTAATGAGATTACATGAAAGCTCTTTTGGAAAAAAGAAAAAGCCGGCATAGCAAAAATCAAAGTATTTTTTGGTAATAGGTTGCAAATAAAGTATTTTGATTTACCATTAATTTAATTGATTATTTTTTAATAGTAAATTAACTTGTGATGTGTAGTACTTCTTCAAGATTACAATAATAAGAAAATCAACTTGAAACTTACAAATGTTACAAAAGTAGAAGCCTTTTTTCTAGAACTTTAATCAGAGGTGGACTCTAAGCTCAGCTAATTCATATATTAAATATAAATCTAGGCATTTTCTTAATTACCCAACAAAACCTGCGTCATCTCGTGACATGGAATAAATATGTAAATTGAATGTTCACGCATCTTATTTGCATCATCGACTATAGCAAGCCTTATAATTTGAGATCCATTGTCCACTGTAGCGGAAAATACGCTTTCATTTTAAAAACCAAAATTGATATAGGTAAATTCTTTGGGTTCGCCTATGTTTATGTTATTTTTTTTGAGTTAGACCAAATTTTATAAGATTTTATTAGATGGTCACCGTAGACTAGACACCTACGGAGAAGTGAGTATGTTTTTGAATCGACAACAGCAAAGTCAAAAGGAAGAGATTTTAACAGTATCTATTTGTATTTTAATATTTACTTTATGTATGTTCCGACTCAAATCACGTCTGTTTTGACCAGAAAAAACAAATAGATTTTTTTGCTCTGTGGTTTCGACCATTGATTAGGTAATTTTAGAGATGATCTGTTAGTAATGATGGCTGTAGTAAGTATTCTTGTCTCTCTACTCTACAAACCGAAAACGATGCATCGTGCCAATAATCGAAGGTCAGCTGCTGCTTATGTTGGTGGAAACTAACTTCGCAAGATTAACCAACATTAGCTGACCTGCAATGATTATCACGATGCATGGTTTTAAGATTGTATCGGGGCAGATTCGTTTATTTGTTCGCTTCAGTAGACATCACCCCGTGATATCCAATGCTGTTCACCTTACTGCCATAACAAAGGTGACCTCTCCTGCATTCAAGGCCGTTGAGAATATCTTCATTTAACTACGTGGGTAGCCATAGTTTCTATTCTACAATTTTTAATGTACATTTTATCTATACCTACTAATATTATGAGAGATAATGTTGGTTTGTTTGACGGAGATAATCTCTGAAACAACTCAGCCGATTCTAAAAATTCTTTCACCGATGTGTTAAATTAACTGTCGGGGTGGTTATTAGGCTATTTTATCCCGGAAGTTTCATTAGTACACCCATGCAAAGCCGGGACGTACTGCTAGTTTAATATAAATTAACCTCTTATTTCTATGTCATTTATTTTATGAGTTTGAAAAATAGTTTATTGCACTTTAGATAATATTCTCGTAGATGTAATTTATTTAAATTAATATAGCAATACCTATGATTTTTCCATCCATGAACATAAAATGAATGATGAATACCTATAACGTGTGTCGAATGTTAAATGTATTTGCAATGAATAAGTATTAGCAGAATTGTAAATACTTAAAGAATTCAATAAACATAAACATTGTTTAACACCTATTGTTGTTGCTGAGGCAGTGACGCAAAAGTGATGAGACGATAAAGTTATTTAAAAATATTTGTTGCATGTCGATTATACTTCTAACATTTCCTACAAGCTCTTTTGTAACACAATTTAATTGTTTTTTATTAATTATTTTCCCAACTACCGTTTTAAGCAAGATCTACAAAAAAAAAGTTAAAAGAATTGAACTGTTAAAGAATCACCTCAAAGGTGCTAGTAGGTAAGCACACTAAGCACATTGACACAACCTTGTTATGTATCGCTTAACATATTGCTGCTATGTCTAGAGTCAATACTATTATCGCCTAGGTATAAATCTGGCATCAACTTGCAAATAAAAACAACAAATAAAGTTAATATATAAACACATTTATTCACGAAACACTCGTCACGACCACTTACAAGCATGCTAGATAACTTGTTAGAATATTTTTACATTACAGATTATCATCTAAATTTGCTCATATGTGACACTTAGCCTGCTATACTCTACTTGAGCTTTATTTTATAAAAATCATATTCTAAGTCAAATAAATATTGTACAGATGCACCTTTATTTTATAGAATAAGCTGGAATGTTTATTGTTGAGTGGAATCGCTTTGGCAATGCGTCCTCGACCTTTCGATTCGTACATACAACTTGACTCGTCTTCGGCACGTTACTTACGACCCTGCACAAAAAGGTTTCGCTATACACATTCCTACTTAATTATCTATTTATCTTAGATCTAAATTATTATATAAAAGCGATATCTACACGCGTATCACTGGGGTGATCCTTAGATCACGGTAACTTTTAATTTTTGGTAATGTTACGCATTCGAGCGCTTGTTGAAGACCGTTAGGAGCCGAGGTGTGACCGCGGCTGCCGACGGGACTAGGCCAGCAGCTGCGCCAGCGCCAGCATCACCAGCGACGCGCCCAGCGACGCCGGCGCGCCCGCCGCGCTCTGCTGACCTTCATGCGGAACCGACAAGTCCTCTCCGAACACGTAACTCTTCGACCCAGTATGCGACTTCAGAATCCTGTAGTTCACTTCATTCACAGACACCTGATTCTTCACGAAGTTAAAAAGACGGTTGATTACAACGTAAGTATTGCCTTTATCGTCGAAAGTGAAGCGATCGACCCACTGGATGTAGTTTGTGTCACGGGCGATCGTACGTTGACCGATGTGGAAATCGAGTGTTGTGTTCCATTCTGCGATGGTTGAGTTGCCTATTAGACCGAAGAAAAGTACACCCGTCGAATCCATCTTCATGCCGTCGGTCTGTGACGCTTTGGTGCCCAGGTCGGTCACGAAAGGTCGCAGGGCTCCTTCGCCCTTTTCAGCGAGCGATTCGTTTTGGAGAACCGATGCATTGATAGCGTAGAGATGGTAGCTTGAAAGTGGGCAGAAGTAAACTTTTCTGTCAATCTTGTCCTCCTCCGCGCGGTACTGCGGGCCGAGCGCGATGCCGTCGATGTTCACCGGAAGGGTGACGGAGGTGCCGTTGATGCGGAAGAGCGTTGCCTCGGTTGCGGACGACATCGACTGTGCATCACGAAGCTTCCACGATTTTTTATCGCTGCGACGGAAGACGATGATACCCGGATCTGTCGCACTGTTGTCCGTTATGTAGGCGTAGTCGCCGTCCCGATTATCCACTACGAGGTCGTTCAGATACGTGGTTTTGGGGTTCACGGTCTCTGCTGGAAGAGGGATGCGCTCCATTTCATTCTTACCGGTCTTCAGGTCGATGATCACGATTGAGGGCGGGCACTTTGTGTCCGGCTTCTGGGTGAGAGTACCTACTCTTCCGTTATCCAAAATCCACATGATACCGTTCTTGTCGATCTCAACATTCTGTACGAACTGCAACGAGTTGCAGTCGCCGATGGTGTTGTCGCTCCAGCTAGGGAAGGGGCGCAGCTTGGGCGCCGTGTCGCTGCCCTGCACCGGGATGGTCGCCAGCGTCGCCGGCACTCCGTCCAGCATCCTCGGCATCGTCAGGAACAGGTTTTCGCCGTAAAAGTTTATTCCAGAGATTAAAACGTTTTGGGGGATGTATCGGCTGGTATTGAGGTAGGCCTCGCGGTCGACCGGGGAGGCCCATTCGAAGTCGATTGCGTTCCATTCGTAGATGACTCGGAACTGGTCGCGGCGAGGCACCGGTGCTTGTGGTGGGTTCTGTGCGGCCGCGGCGGCGAGCACGGCGAGGAGAGCTAGGGGCAGCATGTCTGTGCGCGGCGTGCGGCGCGGTCGGCGCTCAAGATGTGACTGACGGCGGAGCGCCGCGCCCGCTCGCAGTAGAGTCCTCGCGTGACCGCACCGCGACGTCATTGTCACCGCACTACAATAAAATGGACCCTGACTAATAAATGTATCTAAATACCTAGTTTATACTTCACAAACATTATCAACACGCAATCTACTTAACATAATGTCTTACGAGCAACGAGCGGCTTTTGCATTTGCATATGTAAATTCCATGGCAGGGGTGTCTCAAGGTCGTATCTCACCCTAACGCAGACGGAGGGCACAATGGGTTACCGTTAATTTGCAAAGGGGCAATTTATTCGTTTAGGGAGAACTTGCAAAGGCCCAGTAATGAAGAAGTACATCTGGTCCAAACCTTAGGAAGCTTGCTCAAAAAAGAACCAAAATCTTTGAGTAGGTATATTTTAAACCTATTTAACCTCACCAAACAATGAAATTTATTTGTTTTTTTGAATGGGCTTGTGCGTAGGCGGTGCTACGAAACTGCTACGATCTGCATAATGTGTTATGTTTTATTCAGTTTGCGTGTAGCATGCATAAAGTCAGAGTGCTTTATGTGACTTGGTATGAACCTTGATAAAAATATTCAGTTTTAAATAAATAGTACTTAGTTTTAAGTAGGTTTGTAGTATTTCACTATGTATGCAATGCAAGATCGTCAAATGCAAAAAAAAATATTTTATTTTCTTAACTTGTAATTTTTGTACTGTATATTTTTTCTCCATATTGAAAAGCCGATACCGACAATTTAGCGTGGCTCTCAATGCAAAGCACGTGCCCAATGCGCTCAGCTGTTATGCCACTTGTGGTCACCCATACATTTTCTGACTGCTCAAAACGTTACCAAATTTCAATGATCTATCATCCCCACGTGTGCGATTTATCCAAAACAGCTGTCCCGAGTACTCTAAACTAATTGCACTTTTATCCCTCACTAGATGTCGCTACGAGTACCGATCGTAGATCGCGCTGACGAAAACAGCGGGCTTCTGAAAGAGACTTTGACCGAATTATTCAAACATTACTCTGGTTTCCCTTCAACACGTACAAATCTTTCGCCTTTTACTAAAGATTTCCGTGGAGGGGAACACTCAAATGAGTCTATCATTTGTTTTTGCATGATCCAGCTTCGGTAGGATCTTATTATCTTAAAACACTTGAGTGATTGCTAATTTTTAGAATTATAATGTAACTAGCTGCGCCCCGCGGTTTCACCCGCGTAGGTCCCGTTCCCGCGGGAATGTCGGGACATACATTCTCACAAACTTTCACATTTATAATATTAGTGAGTGGAATTATAATATTAGTGGGATGGGATTACTAACGAATTTATACTTACTTAATTGACATAGAATATTTAACAGTGGAGTGGAACAACCACCTCTCTGGTGGTTCAATCAAACCTTCAAAGTAATGATATAATTCCACTTGATCTTCTAATCTAAACACTCTATTTCGAGTTCTAAAATAACTTAACTTGCGATAAAGTTGGATATGACAACTTTAGTCAGATGATAAATAGACAAACAATGCAACATCATTTTTCTAATATTGTTAACTATGTCGTTAATCTAGCTGTAGGTTTTCATTAAACGTTAAAAATAAAAAAATAAAATATACACTCACAACCTTTCGCTTTTATGATAATCGTAGGAAGTAGGATGTATTGTTCGATTAATTATATTGTCGACAGGATATTATATCTAACATTCAACGTCAAATTATTGATGAATGTAATTTCTAAAGATACTTTTTCCATCATCATTCCCAATCAAAATAGACAACACAGATTGAACCTTATCAGTTTACAGAACTCATCTAGGTTCTTACTTTATATTCTTTGAATCAATTTCATAACAGGAAGCGTCCCATACGCTTGGTCTTGAGAACCACAACCACCTGACTTCACACGATTGCTATGAGAAATTTTAAGATGACAACATAATTATGGCCGGCCTTGAGATGTGTTAGGGCCAAATTACATTATACTGTAGGCATGCGCCATGTCCTGTCTCTTCAGTAATATTTTTTTTATAACTCAACTTTCCTCACAGAACTTCTGGAAAAATTGTAAGATAAATGTTTTAGTATAATTGCAGATTCGTAGAGCTACCTAAGTTGAAAATTTATAACAATATTCAATCAAACATTTGCGGTCATATAACAGATTTTAAATAAAATATTTTCAGAACATGCAAACTTTATGTCCCGCGGCAAGAATCAAATCGTAGCCTCCAGTGCCTCAGTCAAAACCACTCACTGCGCCACAAAGGTTGTTTTAATATAACCTCGACTAGCGAGATGGTGTTAGGACCTTGATAGAAAGACCTAAAGTAAAGAGTGCTAAGCAGTGTGGCACGCATTTTAGTAGTAGGGTTCTGTTAACCATGATATAGAATATAATAGAAAATATAAATAATAATCTCACAATAAATCTTCACAATGCATTGTGATAATTTGAGACTCTTCGTGTGTATTATTTTATTATAATGAAATTAAGCAACTCGTGGTTTTAAAGAACTATAAGTTAATTTAAATAACGTATAGCAATACCGGGAAAATCATCTCAATCATGTAAAATTTTATGGCAGACCGGAGCAAGTTATGCTGAAGTGTGCTAACGGGTCTAGTTTGACTCTACCCAATATAGTAAAAAAGCCATTAGCAAAATATAACGTTACCTATTTAGAAATATAATTTATATTGTTATGTAGTAGCACTATTTTATCTGTGGTAGTAGTCACATTATGTTACTCAAATGGGAGTAATATTCATTATTTGCTAGTTATCGCGAAAAATACATGTTCTCAAATATTTCAAGATATTAACTAATATTTCGTCACAAACAGGTTTACCTGTAACTGTTGCAATGATCTGTTGTTAGCTCAAGTGATCTCGATCGATATGTGTCGAATTGACGATGATGGTATTTTATGTGTACTAAATTGTATGAAATTGCTTAAAAAATCACCTCTGATTGACGAGTGGTTTTTACTTTCAGACGATAGGCTTAAGCCTGTGCTGGTTAACCAACAATAATGGATAAATGATGATAATTGAGTTTCATGTACTCCAGAAGACATTAAAATTAACATGAAGGTATGAGTTTGTGGTTTGTTTGTATATGTATGGAGATTTCTACGGTGAAGGCTTTTCAGGCTGGCTTAACCTCTATCAGCAAATTTCGTCCGTAGCATTATGCGAACTTATTTATACCTACTGCAACAAATGTATTCATTTGTTCCAAATCCAACACTATTTTCAGCCCCAAGTAAATTGCCTCAATAATTTTCATAGGGGCTCAGTATGGGGCAGTTTAGTTCACCAATTTAAGACTAGATGTCGCTAGTAAAAATGTACCGTTTGTAGATCGCGCTGACGAAAACACACGCCGAGGAATGACGTGCCTCGGCTAATATCTGTTGGGTATCGCTTCTCGGCCTTTTGGCTAAGATCAAAGTGTAGTATCTGTTCTTTTCAGCTTAATATCTGAAAGTTCCCTCACTGAGGGACCAGTATATTAATCTGATTTTTGTAAAGCGACGGGATGTTCGGAGCTCGCTCCACTCCCGTCACGGGTCGGCCCGGCATTGCAGTGCCGCCGGGATCGGCCCACAGAATCTAATGGAAACAAAACAAATCTAATATTGATGAAAGCGAAACGAAATGCCTACTTTCTTATTCCATGACTCCATGTCTCTAATAAAAAGTACAAGCCTTTATTTTTGTTATGTTATGTGTGTGTAAAAGTCGCGCCACGTAAACAGAACGATGAGGGGAAGTGGGAGGGGTATGTTTGCACACTTCTCGTGCACGAAAGTACTAGGGCTAAATTGGCCTTCTTATTAGGTCTATTGGTTTATTTTTAATCTAGCATTTCGCTCGTAGCTTTGTAAATGTGTTTGTTAGTGGTAATAAGTATAAGTTTGTTATAAGTGAACTGGTAATAAATTAAATATAAAAATTATAAATTATTTTATTGCCTTGGATGTCCCTTTCATGCATTGATTTAAATTATCAAAGACATTATAGCTTTTCTCTCTATAACAATATGCAGCCATAATAAATATTTCTTACGTTTATATTTAAAACAAATTTCGTAATCAAATCACTTTTGTCAGCGATAGTATGTTTATCATAATATTGTCTGATGCGCAGCTTGACAGCCAGCGTTGTTATTACATGGCGCGGCCTATACGAGCATTTAATAGTACAGCAGCTTGAAGGCTTATGGTGTGCGACTCTCATAAGGGGAAAGGGAATTAAGATTATAATAATCATCACACAATCTGATTAATGTTTAAATTCCAATCCCAACAGTTAAATTAAATAATGAATCAAACGATAATTTTAACAAAGGGCCTAAGTAGCAGCAGCAAACTTAATATTCATCATCATCATGACGAGAGAAATGTCTAAGGATATGTATTTATTTGATATTATTATCATGATTTGACTTAAGTGTTTTAACTTAGTTTTAGCACTTACTTCATAAATAATATAGAAAATTGTACCCAATTATAATAGACGAAGTACAAGCAACTTTTACCATAGAAACTAGGCATACATGTGCCAAATATATGTTCACTTCAGGATATGTAAAGTCGTGAGCCTGTTTAGTCCTGTAACAATAATCTATGTAAATTTAAAAAAACTGCACTGTTTGCTTATTCCAACCATCCCTTTCATAATTTAAATCCATTCAATGAAAAAAATACTATTCAATGGTGCGTTGCGCGTTGAAGTCTTTTGTATGGGGAATTTATCAGTAAACGGGATGTAGTTTGGTTTTGTAGATTTTGGTCTTGTTCTCCTTAAAGAATTAAGATTGTAATTCCGTTTTATTTAAGTTAATTATTAATTTATTTGATTACTTCCAAAAACTGAAACGAAATGTTATATTTGTTTTCTTTTATTATATTATCTGTGCTTCCTAACAAATGATTAAATTAAAATTTACTTAAAAAGGTTTTTGGTGATCTTGACGTTAGTTACTGGACAACATAATATTTTGAGGCACTGGAGGACAGTAAATTAAAGTAAATCTAAATTACCTACCAACGATAAAGTACCATAATAAAATTTTAACTAATATTCATCTTATGACAGTCACCCACATATGACCAATCGACCATTGATAATATTGATAATAGCAATATTTTTTTACAGATGGGCTCAGTATGGGGGCAGATTAGTTCAAAAATTTAAGACTAGATGTCGCTAGTAAAAACGTACCGTTTGTAGATCGCGCTGACGAAAACACACGCCTAGGAATGACATGCCTCGGCTAATATTTGTCAAGTATCGCTTCTCGGCCTTTTGGCTAAGATCAAAGTGTAGTATCTGTTCTTTTCAGCTTAATATCTGAAAGTTCCCTCACTGAGGGACCAGTATATTAATCTGATTTTTGTAAAGCGACGGGATGTTCGGAGCTCGCTCCACTCCCGTCACGGGTCGGCCCGGCATTGCAGTGCCGCCGGGATCGGCCCACAGAATCTATTAGAAACAAAACAAAACATCTCACTTTGGTTTGGAATGACTGGTGTTATATTATTTGTTATTATCATTTGCAAAAATCAGGGCATTTTGCTTAATATGCTTTTGCTTATCGTTATTGGTTGTACTGTTGAGTGAGGAATGTGATGTTATAATCTTTATGAGGCTACTACAGAATAGAACTATGCTATCTATGACTAATGCACGCAATTAGTTACTGTATTTAAATTCATCACTGCACACAAACAAGGAACTAGACCTTCCTCATAACCGAGTTCTAACTCAGAATAAATATGTAATAGAATAAGTTCTAATAGATGCATGTTGCGTATAAACTAGGGAATGATGTCATAGATATGTCCTTTCTGGATATGTTTTATTTTTTAATTATTATTTTTATTCATATTATATTGTAGTTTCGTTGTTTTTATTATTTTCCCAAATAAAATTCCAGTTACGAACCAATAGGATTTAATTTTTTGTCTTTGAAAATTTCAATGTACCTACGTGTCTTTGTAATTAAATTAGGCTTTTTGTTCTTAAAATTTGCATGTCCTACATAATGAGAATAATGAGTCACATTACACTTAAATTAAATTACCTACATTATAAGTAATAAGGACTTCATGGAATTTAGGTTTGGTAGGTATATTAAAAAATATAAAATTAAGCTGAAAGTAAATATGAATTGGTTCGGTAAGTTTATAAAAACAACATAACAATATAAATTCGGCCTTTTGGTATTTTTGAGAAAAGTATTTTCATAGGATTGTTTCTTGCTAGTGACATCTATCGAGAAGTAGCCGAATCACATTTCTCTATATTGTGGTACGTGGTACGTGTCCACCACAGACTTAACACATTGTTCAACGAGGCAGTGTTTGTTACCGTTTGTTTAGTTGTTACAAACGATATCCGCTAGGTGGCGCAGAGTTCTCTCTACATTCAATTGGGATGTAATACCCACATACTTGAAAAACGTTTTAAATACTATGTAAGTCTCTATCGCAGTTTTTAGATGTTAATTTACTTACTTTGATATTAATGTTAGGAGAGTTGAATGTATTAGATTAGTAAGCCATAATTTCAATTAAAACATCATCTCCCGTATGGTCTAGTGGCTAGGATACCTGGCTTTCACCCAGGAGGCTCGGGTTCGATTCCCGGTACGGGAATAACCTTTTTTTGAATTATATTTCTTGTATTTTATGCGCAAGTATTAGGAAGTATTATACTTGTTTCTGCTACAGTCAGCGAGTCCATCGGAATTTACCTTTGTAGTTGTTTCTAAACAAGCAACGGAACAAGGTGCCATTAAATCAAACTGTTTGCATATCTGAAACCTAAATATTTATGCGAAGCTGTGTACCAAGCCTGCTACTTACGTTTTGTTCTGTGTTATTTCTGTTACATTTAGGAAAATGACTCTACCTTTTCTGAAGCCAATATTGTGCCCGATACTGACCTTTATTGTCAAGACAATCATGTAGGTTGATTTGCTGACGGTCAGACAAAGCCGTTCAAGATCTACAAACAATCAGTATACAGTAGGTATTATGATGTTTGTGAAAATACGATTACTTAAATAGGTATTTCAAAAGTTTCGATTTCGGCGGGGTTGGAACCCGCAAGGTTACAAGCGGTAGGTTGTTCTAATCTTTACTACCTAGTTTTTGAGTTGGAATAGTCTTGGTTTTTGTAGGTATCCTTACAAGACTCTTACAAAATAAGGGAAATAGCGCAAATAAGAAAATTCGACATTGGCAAACCTTAGGAACTTCTGTGCTTCTGTGTTTTGGAATGAATACTTAGATAGGTACTTATTTACTAGCAGAAATATAATGAGCTATACATAAGTAATGATATACCATAAATAAAAGTGTGTCACGCACGTTTGTTTAGGAGATCAAAAATACAAAAGAAGTCAACGCGCCTTGGGAGAGTGTTCTATTGAATGTGTGAAATAGTATCCTTATTTCTAACAGTATGATTTTAATTCAAAGCGTATTTAGATAACGGGCTACTTTTCCCCGTGATTCTCAATATCTTTTGGTGGAAACGGAAAAAATGCAATATTGACAAAGATAGAATAAATCAATTGGTGCTACAAATTCAAACAATGACGTTATTTGGGCCTTTGAAACCATTCAGCGTCATTAGGACCTCGTTGGAAATTAAATAACAGTCCTACGAAACGTACGGGGTTTCTATGAGCATCGGTTCTTATTATTTTTTAAGCCTTTGCGAATATACAAATGTTTGGAATTCAGCGGCTCGCCGGCAGTCGCTTACCGAACATTGGACAGAACACACGGCGTCGTTCTCGTCAGAAAAATAAATCCCGCCGCGAATTTAAACTCGTTCCAAATTCAAAACAAACTTTCTTTCCAGCCATACAAAAAATGCCGAAAAAGAAATAGCACGTTCTACATTTAAAAAGTTCTTGATGTTCGGATTGCAAGACATGTGCTAAAACGCGAAAATTGTGAAACCGTTCTGACAATTTGTAATATATTTCAGACTTTCAGTGTTTAAACGCGTGTAAAAACCTGTGATAATTGCTGTGAAACATTTAAATTTATCATCTAACTGTTATTTTTAATCCAGTGGACTGGTTTCGTGAAATTTGATTTCGCGAAACGTTTCAACAAATAATTCTTTATGATAGGTCCATATATGAAGGTGAGTTATTGTTTTAATTAAATATGAATGACGTCAATGATAGTAATATCGTTGGGTTTAAATATTTACTATTAAACATTATGTGGTTTATTAGATAGTCAAATGTTCGACGTAATCTTTCCATAAATGTTCAATGCTGTTTGTGTTAGTAACAGATAACAAAATATACCGCAACTAGTCAAACCGTAAACAGAAAATCAAGGTTAACACTTGGTTTTGTTGCTTTAAAACATTAAAAATATTATTATATCGAGTAACGATTAGAGCAGGGTCTAATCGTTACTCGAATACATCATTAGAAATCTGCAGACATCACTAAAGATTTTGTAACATAATACATTTAATTTTGTATGTGAGTATTCACTTCCCGGGGCCTCGCTTGCGTGGTAGATAGCATATTATTATTTATTATTCAAATCATAAATTATGATATATTCTCAGCCTAATTTGTTCAGAAATTATTGCATGAATGAGTAACAAAACATCCATCCATTCTCAAAACTTTCATACCACCTAAAGAGCACCTCAGATTTAGGTACATTGTACATTGTTGTACTAAACTATTTCTGAAACGTTTTGACCTACCATTAGATAATACTTGTATTATATGTAAGTGATTTATCCAACAGCGTCCATTAAATACCTATTACTCATGTTGAAAGATATGCTACATTGGTATTGATAGCTCTTGGATTGAAATTGGACAACAATCAGTTCAATTAATCAAAACTGTAGTGTTATTGTTTGTTTTCATTCAACGGTCGTTTGAATTAGATTTTTAGCTTAAATACGCTAACTTCACAAAGTTTTCAGTCTATGCGTTTTAATTATAAAATAAAAAACACTCAAAAAATATTCTTATTTGAATTCAATAGGAGCACCCAAATATGTACTCTACACACCCATTTGTAATTTACCTAAATTGCTAGCCCTCAATGAATTACTTAGTAGGTACCTATGGAAATAATTGTTATTTTATTTAAAGAAGATAATGAAAATCTGTTAAAAAAGGATATAGGTATAAAAGTCAGTCACCCATGAATATATTTTTACAACACATAATATATTATGTCCTTAGTACCTACATAGCTATTTATAATATATATTAAATTTTGGAACGATTTTGAAAATTATTTTTCTATTTGAAAGAGTATAAAAGTTGAGGATTTGATGAGGATCTTAGGAATTATGAACAAAAGTGCAACGCCAAAAGTTCAGAAAATTGCCCTCCTTTTACAAAATTGTAGTCGGTTTTATAAAATTTTGTTACTTGTGGCAACAGAGTACCTACTTGCTCCATGACGTTTAATCGTGACGTCATTCAAGTTACCCAGATCGGGTCTAAATTTAAACTCGATTAAAATATTTTCTGAGAATGGAACACAAAAAAGACTTACCGGTTCTTTTCTGAGTCACCAATACCTGATGTACTTTGTTCCTGCAACGTGTTACATAATCTGTGGTCCGTCGGAAACCGTTGACTTTGCGCTTCGGCGAAATTTTTTGCAACCGTTTTAAATTCTTAGCTGATTTGAACCTTGTACCTGTGAGCGTAAAGTTTATAGAGAATCTTCTGTTAGCAACCGTCATCAACACTACCTACTTTTACAAAATTGGCAATCAAGTCGTGTCTATTAGCTGCTTTTACGAAGAAACTGTTTGAAACGGCATCGCTTAGTATTGCAAACTAGAAGATTGACATTTTGTATTTTCTGGGGCTGAGTGATCTAGTTCATCAGTATCTCTAAGAAATTCACGTAGTCACGTTTGGTGACTCACGCGCTTCTAAAGAAGTAAATATTTTCTATCAACTCAGGTGCGACTTAAGTTAAATGAACTTCGGTACTAAACTATTCTAGGCATTTTGTGTCTTCACTTACATTTATTAAATTTCTAAAAAGCGATATCTAAAGAAAATTTATTTGAAATGCTCTGCCATCTAGTTCTCGTTTTTTACTTAATTTATTAGCTAGAGTTTTCTACTGAGCGCTTTCGTGCTTCGGAATGCACGTCAAATTGTCGGTCCTGGCTTTTAAAATCGTTAAACCATGACGGAGGCCTTTAGGCGGCCTTAAAACTCCGTCACCAGAGTTGTTCATATGAACGAACGAACGCTAGAGAGTTCTGGTGATTATTACAAAAAGCCTAACTCTGCTATGGCAAAGACCAAGATATAATTTCAGATGTGAAAGTTATAATGGTAGGTATACATACATGTATGATTCATGGTGTACAGTTTATGCAACCTACTACTGAATAGCGCTATAAAAATCAATGTGGCGTAGACCACCCATACCTATAGAAACGTCCGCTTGATAATTTGAATCACGCATTGAATTTATCTAACTTCGGATGTTTGATCTTAATCGCTGTTTTACGCGGCAATAACTAGTAGAACAATGACTCAGGGCCGAAAATAAATCAGCTTTACTAATAAAATCAAAGAGAAAACGTATGTTGTGATACCCTGTAATGGAGCACTGGATTTAAGATAACTGTCAAAATTTTATAAATGCAACTGTGTTAAAAATTTGTCTTTTTTATTAACACAAACACTTATAATTTGATTTTGTACATACATACACATCTAATTATGTTACTCCTAAAAAGTGCCTGGTAAGAAATAGAGTCGAATAAGATCAATTGCTTTTTTTGTCAAATGTAAAGTACAGTTAGTCCTAACTGTTGTTAACTTACAATAAAACGATTGCTTAAGAAAAATCTAGAAGAAACAGTATATAGCTCTTTACAAGTGGCAATTAAAATAACAGTAGATTGTTCCTAAGGAACGCAAGGTGGTATTTAGTAGTTACTGCAAAATTATACACCTTCGACTTTGTTCTTGATTGCGTTGATGACTTATCATAGTTTGTACCTACTATGAGGTATTGATGAAAATTATATCTAGAATCTGACCATAATAAGTGATCTTTACATACAGCCTTTATAATATAAAAATTATCCAAAAGCACCTAATGTTTAGGGACTTGTCGCAAGTCAATGCTATTTGATCTCAATAGTATTAAAATCATTGAAACCTAACGGACTGATTGTCATAAAACTTGAAACTCAAAATTTATTCTTGATAAAAGTCACAGTATAATACTTATTAATTGATATTTATAACCACGTGTTTGAAATTATGTACATAATAACGATTTGTGTTAAGGTAGTACGGCGCCTGCAATCTAGATGTTTGTCGTCATAAATTCCCTTTCAAATACCTCGCAAATATACCGGGTGCGGCGATTGAACTGTCCGTATGCGAGAATAAAATATTTTTGTTAATTTTAAATATTTATTTATATAATTTTAGTATGTGAAAAAACACAGTCCAAAGTTTTGTTATGACTTATCTCGATGGCATACAGTCGCCTTGAGCTTTTACTACAAGCTTAAAACTCCTTCTGAAAGAAGTGCAGCCTGCTCGAACGAAATGATCACCTAAACAATTCCATTCTAGCGTTAGAGTAGCTTTGAGCGCTTCCACCGACGTGTGTTTTTTAAGCACAGCCTTTGGCCTTTAAAACACCCCAAATACAAAAGTCCAGCGGATTCAAGTCGGCCGATGATGACGGCCTCAATATCCCGATCGATCAGCAACGGAACGTTCGCTTTCAACCAACGTTTGCGTTCCAACTGCTCAGACCATGACTTGATCGGCTCCTTGACGTCAAGTGATTTGGAATTCGTCTAAATGGTCGCTGACACGTCCCTACAACCAAACACAATAATTTTTTTTAAATTGAAACTGCTCAACACAGAAAGTTTTCTCTTCCAAAAACACCAATTTAGGAAGCTCACCAGATTCGAGCAAGCGAATCAGCTCCTTCGATCGAACTAAACGTTTGTTAGGTTGCAAAGCTGTAAGTTTTGGAGAAAGGTGTTTTTTTAATGGTTTGACTAATAGCTTTTCCTTTAATGTACGACTGACGCTGTGGTCGCCCACCTTGAGATCCTGTGCGAGCTGATTTGCTGAGTGAGCTGGATTTCTGTCTAATCGATGACGCACCTTTTCGACAACTGCTGGCGTCGTTGCAGTACAGCCACATCCACCACCGTAGCGTTTTTCAACACTACCTGACTTATTATAACGTTAAATAGGGCGAGAAACAAATTTCTCGTTCAATTGGAGATTTGGCAGCGCTCGACGAATTTAGATGTTCAATGTTTCCTTCAAATGAAGAGCAATCCGTGAATTACATTTTAAATCCATTGCTCTAAATTCGTATGTGTTTTTCGCACAGCAAAATGGCTTCAACTGATGATAGTGAATATGCCAAAGACCACCCTGTGAAAATTTGGGCACGTTCGACCCAGTGGTTCGCATTTTATAACAGTTGAATTGAGACGGACAGTTCAATTGCCGCACCCGATAGAATGCAATAGTAATAAATTTTTGTATTGCATTATCCTAATCAACTGTACCTATATTTATAATGACGTTATTGATATTTAATATTATATTATAACCTGTAATATTTTAATATTATAGTTATGTACCTACTGAGTTAGTACAACCTACGAGTATGACTTTTGTTGACACACTACTAGCTGGGTAAAAATACTTCAAGCCATAGGTACCTGCTATTCCAAATAACATTAAAATCTGTGTAATATTAGGTTATAATTGCTTTACGAAGACACAAACTAAGAAACAAAATTTATAATAAAAATGCTAGAATAATAACCTGTCAATAAATGTAATAGAGCGTTTAAAAGTCCATCAGTTCTCATACTAAATCCATATTTTAAAGTCGCGTGACTGGATCAATTCGTCCCATTGGCATTGTTTAGTATTACGTGGTATTACAGAAACAGACACAGTCTTAATTAATATTCTTTTAACTAGGTACGAGTATACAGCTGTGGCTAATTCAATAACTGCAAAACCTCCATGCATTGCCAAACCTTATTTTCGATCTTTGTTTGTTTTTTTATCATAATAATGCCGCTAGTAAAATGCAGGTATTAAATTCCTTTTGTAAATCGAATCAGTATTACCATTGATTTATCTACACTACGCAGGTAAATGACGTCATCACTTATTAAGAATGGTATAAAAATACTATTGCTTATGTACATTAGTTATTGTGCCTTACAATTACAAACACAATTTTATTGACGTACGTACATTCTAAAACATAATTCCAAGAAAACCTTGGATGGAAGTATGCTTTTCATATTCAACTGCGAAGAATTAAACTCTTGTTTTAGAAAATCTTAACATCGTTCCATTGTATTATTAGGATCGTTGCAAGTTAGCATTTTAATTTGTAGGATTATTTCTAATATTTGTAAAGCCTTCACTGTAGTTTCAATAGTAAAATATTGCTATATTTTGACTGAATCTGACCATAAATAACTGACTACCGTAATGTTCGTGTCTTTTATCGAAAGACAAATTGCTGAATCTCCACAAAAATTGTGATTTCAGCAAAACGTAGCACATTTCAAAGTTCAATTCCCTAGTTTGCTGAATTACGAAAAGAATGGTTTGTAAAGTATTCACTAAGTCAGATTATCACTTGCTTTCCAGCTGGTGGAATATGATGACCCCTGTGTCAGCAACACTGTTCAAATGTGATATTTCAAAGTCAATCGGCAGTCCCGGTTACCAAGTGCACAAAATGCCTACATGCACAATGGAACCACGTTTGTCGCTAAGGCGCGTTATATTAGTCGTACTACAACCATTTTAATGATTATTATCTGCTAAGTATTACTACTAGTATAGTATCATTATTATCTGTAGTATTGCCGAGTTGATTACCAAAAAAATACAATCAAGTATATTAATAAGGCGTTAAGATCTAAGACATAATATATAGGAAATTATCTAGATTTATTTTGACCACAATTGAAAAAAAATTGAACTGACATAGAGTTTTTTCGCGCTGAAGTATAATTTGATTTATTTAAACAGTTTTAATTTAATTTAAGTATCTTCAAATTAGAAGTGTAGTAGTACACATTCTTATTAGCCTAGAACAATAAAAGTACGACAAGATCATAAAAACAAAGAAACAAAGACAAAAATCAACGGAACAGTCATTGTGTCGTAAATAAATAAGCGACACGTCTGTCTGACACATTGCACGGGTCACATGTTTACGAACTCTTGTTCCTACTTACGATACAATGTTCCAAATTGAATTAGGTTTGTCTTCCGTGATTGTACGGTTCCGTTATTGTTGTTTTGCAGTAATTTAAACATACCTACATAAACAAATAACCAAACAAAATCATAAAAAATGCGATTATTCACATGGTTCCTGAGAGTGACCTTTTCTAAGAAACAGCCAGAGACCTTAAAAAGGGGGATTAACGAAAACGAAGTTTCGTGATCATTTTCGGGGTCAGCTTATATTGGTGAACTGTTTCGTATCCAGTATCCACCAACATAAACTGACCTAAAAAAAACATTACCTGCCTGGTTCAATCAGAATAATCCGTCTTTAGGGACAAAAAAACAGGTATTTCACCTTCCGGTTTATATTAGTTTCCTATAGTGATTAAGCAGTACATTATGATGGGCTGATGATGGCTATTATAATGCCAAAAATCGCTGTGAATCACAATAAGTGTAATTTTGTATTCTTCCGTAGTCATTTTCATTCATGGTCATTGAGTAGGCGATTTTTTCTCTACTACAGCGAGAGTTTAAAATTGCTAAAGCCCTTATTTCCCGATATGACAACGTTCATAACTGTTATTTTTATTTATAGTGGTAGTAATAGAAGTCTCTTAAAAAATCTTTTCAACTCTCTATGACCGCTTTGTAATATAATTAAAGTAAGGTAGAGTTACTTTCGAATTCAATAATCTTAAGTATTATTTACACCCAGTAGATTACGGATGCTATTTTGAGTTGTTGTTTTTTTAGATAATCACGTTTTAATGTCGTATAAAAAAATTAAGGGTCAGAAGAACTTTTATTATGTCATTAAACAAAAACAAATTATAAAGTCATAAAAACAATAAAGTAACAATCTTATTACGTGGAATGTTTGTAGGTTTTTTGTATGGTTTTATTTAGTTACTGTAAATTGAAGTAACATGTAACTTAAACAACCTCAGACATCTTCTCGTATTTTCCAGTTCAATAAGTGTTTTGAGTTTTTTTAAGTTTTATTTAAGAGAAAAGGGAAGCAAATAAACTCTTGAAATACTACAATTTATTAACAAGTACATTAAATTATTCTAGTTTTACGTACTTTGATGGTATTCTAATATCAGCTATGCAATCTGGATGTTACGATGGTAATGTTAATTACATCCTTGTGACTAGAACTAGACAATGCGAATGTGAAACAACACGTGTAATGCGGACTGTGATGTGGCAACGAAATGAACACAACATGCTTTTGTTTGTTTTTAAAACCTAAGTGGATTTGTTCGGTGTTCAAAGAAGACAAGATATAGAGATATATAGATGCAACACAGGCTTTTCTATTCTAGATGTTCTATACAGTGTCAGGAGGCAATCTTTGAATAAACTTAACGGGTCACTGTTGAGATGGAATTGGCTTGCCCGGCATCTCAACCTCAAAACTATTGATAGCAATAATGCTTATTATTTCATAAACGTCTCAGTCTCACAACAACTGTTTTTGTACGTGAAACAATTAAAATGGCCTAACTCATCAAAACAAGCTTAACTCATTCAATTTCTTCCACAAACCGTCAACAAAATTGCGCAATTCAACGAAAATTAGAAATTTAGTACGGTCTAAGAATTTCTTGAATTGAAGTCAAGAACATTCAACTAATTTAGTTTAATAATAGTTTTGAGCTGGTGGACAAACAAGCAAAGTGCACTTTGACATTTTCAAATAGAAGTGGGCAGTTTGATGATCCTCTCGTAGTCTCGAGTACTTACTGATGAAAAAATAAGATACATATCTAAGTACATATTTAAAAACTGAGCTTAGATTATTCATATTCTATTTCTAACACAATGTGCATTACGTTAATAAGTTAGTAGGAACACAAAACCTATGCTTTTCAATTACCATGATTAAAAACTATACACAGAGCCGTCGACTTCCAGTCAAAAGTACTCATTTGTTTTTGTCTATCAGTGCGTTGAAGTCATAAGTCACTTTTGACTACTTATACTAAACATCATGGTTCAGCTTTATCGGTGAATAAACTAAACTAATTTATCACCAACATTTACCACGACTTAATCAATAATTGGTCGTTTACAAAAGTAGATCAGCTGAATTTGCTGTTGAATAAAATATGCCACATTACGTCACAAAACCCGATAAACGTCAAGGCTGTTCAGATGAGCGAGTCCTTAATAAATAATTAGAATAAGATGAGATAGCGTTGGTATCTGCATGAATATATCTGCATAATGACGGGGCACATTGTTTGTTTTTCCCACATAGATCATTATTAATCGCCCTCGTGATTGACGATAAGCTTTGCCACTTATCCGTGCAAATTTGTCAATGTTATAGGATAGGTACTTAAGCAATGCCTTGGTTTCCTATGAGCAAACACTGTTCGCATAGGCAAAAAAATCACCTAGCTTGTAAGTTTAAAAATTTAATTTCTGCGAATATGGTCTGAGATCAGAGTTTGCCTCTACCGACGAATGTAAGTAGGTACTTTTATCTCTAGTAACAAATTCACTGGTTTTTTCAGAGTTTTGTTTCTAACAAAATGTTATTAGATGACGAGGAATGAGACATCCTTTATTTCGTAATCAACCGGCTAAATTCCTTCATCGTTGAAATATCTTAAGATTACTCAATGCTTTGGTAATCATTGAATCATAAGTGTGATGTTATAAAAATACCCTGTTATATTTGCATACATTCCACACAATAGTTACGGTAGGTATGCACGTGGAACATTTATCGGCATTATAATGTTACTAACTTCAATAATATTTTCCGTGTAAGACAAGTAATGAGGCAAATGTTTTATTATTATTCACACTAAATAAATAATTCCGTTGAATGTAGCTGTTTCCGCAAAATTGTCCCGACACTCACTTACTGGCTATAAATCAAATACAAATATAATGATCAAATAAAATGAAGCGTGTTCTTCCAGATAATTTTATGATTTATTTTAAAGAACATTATTCGCAGAATTCTTCTGAGATGTCCAACATAATTGAGTCAGACGGTGCTAAAACAAGATTAGCTTACCGGGTTCGTCGGCCCACATATCATTTTCGGGAACACGGATTTCCAAGATTTTCACAAACGCTTTTCCGGGCACCTAATCATTTTCTGATCTGGTGCAAGTCCGTGAATCAGCGCACTGGAGCATTGACCCAGATTCGCTTAGTGCGGGATATTTGGCAGAGATATCGGTTTAAAATACGACAGTACAATGGTGGAGAAAATCATCAGTGCCTAATCATCGAACCACTTTAAAGTGTGTAGTTTATTAGATTTTTGAGCTGTTACAAAAATGTTAGAAATGTTTTCAGGAGAATTTTGTTTATTTTTCAACATTAACAAAACTCATGATCTACGATCCGAATACAGTCATGATAAAGACGTTTTGACTGTGTTTTTTCATAAGACAGTACCGCGTTAGATCAGCTATCAGTATAGTGTTCCAATCCTATCGCTTTCCGGTGTCTTTATACCACGGTATTATTATTTGTATAAAAATAAACGTCGGTCGCCGTGCCAGTATAAGTTGATGGCTCTTTAAAGCGATTGAAAGATACATTTAATGCGATTTTAATGAAGGTACGTGACAATTTACTTAAATATTAGCATCAAGCTGACAACTCTACACATAGTATTGATATTTGAAATTAGGTAGACGGCTCTACTTATATATCTCAAAAACTAAGAACTATCAAAATACTTACATTTTTTTTGGCAACAAAACCTTACTTTTAACGATGGTATGTATTTGAAAACAAAATGTAGCCATGAAAGAATTAGCTACGAATACAATAAACAAGGAAACCGTCACGATGATAAGGTATAAGAAATTTAATTGCATTCCGATCCTAATACATCATAATGGCTATTTAGAATTTTCGAGACGTATTGAACAAGCATTTTCTACTTAATTAGAAAAAAGGTTGTTCATGCATTGTTTCATTCGTTACAGTTTATACATTGAATACATTTTGTTTGCAATCAGATTTAGTGTTAGTTTAGAATTTCAGATGCGCACTATGACGGATGATTGCTAAAAGTATTTCTAAAGTTATGTGTGGTATGATGAGTCTCTGCAACTTTCTATATAACTTCCGACAACTTTCCCGAAAAGCAGTTACAATGACTGTATGAAGTAATATTGAATGGTTTATGCCAAGAATGTTTTTTTTTAGATAATTCATACTTTATGTTGTGAGATAGAGACTACGTTATTATTTTAATTTAGCTCAAGTTTAAATAAGTATAGTGATTTAAATCTTGATGAGGATTACTATTTTATGATTTCATTTTATGTTTGGAATGTACTTTCACATCATTTCGTAATTTACAACCAAACTGCTATAATCAAAACATAATCTGTAGCCGCCATTTATTTGCAACTTCAGTTTAAGACAGCATTATGTACCTAAACTGACCAATTACTTAAGTAACTGTATGCAGTTTTCAAACGGCAACCTTTCTCTTTAAATAATACAGAACCAACAAAAGAATAGAAAGTCCATGCGTACCCGACAATTGCACATGACTTCAGCGAGACATAAAATGAAACATTGCATGAAATTTCGGTAAAAGTTAACTTTCAATTTATCTTAAGTTACACTTTCGAATTCGCATTACTTTTTACACAATTCAAAGTGTAAAGCTAGTTTTTAAATAACATTATGATTTCTATTTTATTACGCATTCACATTCGCCAATTTGACTAACCATCACCTTTCTATTGTTACAGTGTCAACATTTCTACCCCAAACATTATGATTTACAAATGGATATTATGATTCGGGTGAAGTGCTGTCAAGAAACTAAAAACCCAAAGTGACGAAGTGCCCTGTCGGTGTCTGTTGTGCTACGTTCTTACCCTTAGCTGTGCTTATTCATGATGTCAGATAAAACGTGTTCGTCGGTGGGTCCGAGGAGCTTCGAGACGATTTCGGAGGAGGACCTGGCGTCGCCGTGGGAGAAGCTACTAGGAGATGTTCAGACTGCTATACCAACTATTGTTAAAACGAATGCCTCGAGTACTACATCTAAGAGCCAGGACGAAGTTTCCGTTCCAATGGATTTGGAGTCGGGAAAGTTGACGCGCTCGAAGAGCTTGAACCAAAGAAGAAACAGCAGTGGCCTCCTCGCTTCGATCCCAAGGCAGCTGAGGAACTCCTTGAGAGGTGTCCGGAGCGAGCCGTCCAGTGTCAAGGATATTCCAACGACAAGGAATGACAGCTCTTTCAACCTTTTCCTTAAGTGAGTAACTTTTTATTGTTGTTGGAATGAAGAAGTACGGGTAGTAATTGCAGACCCTGTTACATAAACTTCCGCTTAAATGATGGCCAATGAAATTATGAAGAATGTTATCTGAGTTCCATTTCAAGGTCAAGGTGACCTACCATTATGTGAGCAACTTTATAAGTGGGTACATGTCATTTTACAATTTATTAGGTCACGCGTGCCACAGCACTTCACTGTGGAATCTGGAATTGAGTAGATTCTGTAGATAGAGGTCAAGTGCGAGTGGCGCCTGCATGGCTTCGTCTGGGGGTTTATTACTTTTCCAATGTAATTGCCATAATTAGCCTCCGTTGTGTAGAGGGATTCCGTGATAACATGAACCTTCAGTGATCTTTACTTTTTGTTTTATGATCAGACGCTCTTGAGATTTTAACAGGCGATTTTCCTTATAAAATTATTAATAGGTGTTAAGGTTAATAGGTGTTAAAGTTTTTGTAAACGTTTTTTTAGTTCCAAGTAATTTGAATCCCAAATTGAATAAGTCTATGACCTGTTTGAGCGTGCCATGCAACATAGTTAGTATACCTATAGGTTTGTGCGTCTATGAACCCAATTGCTCTCGCTCACGTCACCGGCAATAAAACTAATGGACAATACAAAAATGGTTCTTCCGTTTATAAATTAACATCACAATCTTTTGCAAATGCAAAACTCAGTAAAGGAAACGGATGTCCTTAGAGCATGGTGTCGATTTCACAGGAAACTTGGAGCTAGACAGACAATGCATTGTGCTTAGATTCCATTCAGGGTCAATCAATAAATCAAACGTTAAAAATACTGCAAGTATAAGCGATATTCAAAATTATATCTACTTTTCAGTGTTTGATATCTTAAAACTCCTGATGATGATGATAATGTTTACTGAGAGGTCTGCAATTCTTCGAAATTTGCATTATATTTACATTAAATAAATGATGTCTGGGAATCCCATTTTTTTGTCTTCTCTCCGGTAAATATTAGCAGCTGCTAATGTACTTTACAAAGAGGTTTATATAAACATTTGTACAATTTGAATTGTTTTGCAAGAAATTAATGAAAAAATCTACCTTATTATTAAAATTAGACAGAAATATTTTATTTCTGTAATAAATAAGACAGAATTACATTGTTTTGTGAAGATAAGAAAAATCATTGCTATTTTAATGATTTCAGGTCATGAACGCTCTATCCGCTATCAGGTTATCACCAAAGCAACGTTAAAATGTTGCAAGTTATGACGTTGTAAAGCTAACTTATTTCGTTCCACTGCTGGACAAAGGTCTTTGTCCTTCAAACAGTTCAAACCTCAACCAGTTCAAAAGTACTGATGGTGTGATGATAAAAAGTAGCATATGTCCTTTCCTGAGATACTCGTACCATTTATATTTCTATCAGCAAATATATCAAAACTGTTCAACGGTTTTCCACAAAGTTACTTTGACAATCATTATAAAAGTATAGCTTAATTATAACAAACATGGGTCACCAGTTTATCTGAATAAAATGGCAAATAATTAGTGTAGGTAAACTCATTAACTGTACCAAAAGCAAAAACGCTAATAAGCGCTTGAGCATTGCAAAGTTACTATACAAAAACTTAGTTTTACTCTTTATACCCATTAATTTTCGTAGTTCGATTCATTAGAAGAATTTTCAAAGTAACAGAGAGAAAGACTTTCTTCGTTTTTTTTTTCTAGGCCTATTAAACATGATCAAATATACACTTTACTCGGCCCAAAAGTTCCATCTTAGTTCGTGCTACAAGCTCGCTGAGTTACTGTTCAAATGTTACTTTCTCTTGATAAGCTGAAACTACTAAGTGCGCTCTTCTGCTTTTATGAGCTCCTGGTAATTGTTGCAACAAACCACTGCAATTGCATTGATAATAGTTTATAAAACATAAGCTTAAGCAGGTACTAATTTTTTGCAAGTTGAATGTCAGATGATGTAATTTGACTGAGATATTTAAAAAATTATTCAGAATTTTATCGTATTTTTAACTCATATTGATACTCTACTGCCAATTCACGAGGTTCATTAGAATTGAGTGAAAAAAAACTAGCATAAAACATAAACTCAAAATTCACAATGTTAAATTTAAGGTTTTTGTGCGCTCATTCGCACGTTATAGAAGTTCTGAACTCAGGAGGAGTGCTTTTTTTTCTCAAATGCTAAGGAAAAATTAAGTTTTTCAGATGGGTGCTTAGTGATTTTTTTTCCGGCATGCCTTATTCGTGTACTGCATATGTATTGTAAATTGTCGTTCAGGACATCACGTTCAGCAAGTGAATGGCCTCGCGATGTTCTTGGTACAATCGTGTATTGCATGGGGGGACAATATTAGCAAACAATTGGAACGTTTGATTTCGATACTGTGAAATATTTTACACTCCATTAATAATTGAAAAATCTAATCAGTTTCGAATAATTCGTAGGGTATGAGATTGTATGACTTTAATTAAATTGTTAAATAAAACCTACTTCTCTACTGCCAACAATTCATATTAGTTTTGAATTTCATGATACTTTCGCTATTCTGTAATTCGCTATGACCAACAGGTAGAGTATGATTCTAATGCAAACTAATGTTTTGTTTTAAGAAAATAGACAACTCGTTAGACTAAAAACGTAGCCTAGATATCTTTCAGTCACGTAACATTTTTATATATTCAGACAATAAAACGCATACTAACATTGTACTTGGAAGCGACCCAGTTTATTCAGAATGCTTTAATAATTCAATAAGGTATTAAAAACGGAGGAGACAACGTGAGAAAAATACCTTATTCTGAATTGACATGCTTTGCACTAACAAAAATACACTTTATAATAATAATGTACGGAAAATTAGTTTCATAAGAAATTCTACCCACCCTGTACATTGTGTGCGTAACGGGTGCACATGAGCAAATGTTTGCAGTGAATTACTCCGTTTCCTGGCATGCCTTATCACTCTCAGCCTTAGCACAGCATGACCTGGATCCGTCTAGTTTCTAATGGTTTTGTTATTGCTTTAGATTATGTACTTACATATTGAAGTACAGTCGGACGCGTGAATTAGCAGTGGAATAATACAGGCTGTGAATGATGATGATATTTTTTGTATTTGTTGCTATAGTTCCAAACTTTCTGTCACATTTTATTCAGCAATCGTATTATCTAACTAATGAATAGAGGGCATATCCCTGAAACTATTCCTTAGACATTATGCATGGACTTAAAAATATGCTCTAAAGATATAGCGGATGTATACCGTTCTTAGAGGACATAGCCGTATCCTGTGTTCTTTCAATAGGTATTATAATAACAAATAGCATATTTCATGACTTTTAAGAACTCTGTCTGGGTCATTTTGGTCATATTCAGTACTTTAAACATTAATAAGTAAAGACACGTGCTATAGAAGTCGTCTGTGTATCACCTGAACAAACAATGAAACAGACGCTATTGTTAGCACCTAGGAACAGTTTATACCCATCATTCATTTTTGAAACGACTCGAAATTTTATATGCCAGTATTACATTTCCAGTCATAAAGAGTTATTTTTCATGAAATCACCAGTTTTTTCAATCGTTGAATTATGTTCTAGTATAGTTAGATTGTTCAGATTAATATTTTTAATTTTCCTGTACACAAATAAATACCATAACTGAATGTTAGGAAGATTGACCAAACACAATCGAGCAACCTAATGAACAAAATAAGCGTTATTCAACAAGTTATGCAAATTGAAATAACGAAACGATGCAAATAAAATAAAAGGTTGCAGAGTTCAACGTTCAAAAACCACGAACAATTAAAAAAATCTTTTCATTACGTCACAGACAGTCAGCAAGTTTGTAAATTGTTTTTTAGGTCTATTAATTAAAAATTAAATTAATAAAAAAAAATTAGCGTTAATTAAGAAAACTTTGACAGCCGCATAATAAGTAGTGGAAAATTATGAAGTTTTCAATTTGCTTTTAAATTTTAATAATTCTTTGCATTTCTAGGTTCTATTCTAGGGCTTAAAATGGTTAAGAGATTGTTGATGTTAGGTACTATATTTACCAACAGATACAGTCACCTTCAACTATTAAGTATATATTTCATAATTTATAAGTAAAGGACAAGAGATTAGCAATACAAAAAAAACTTAGAAAACTGTGAAAATGTGAAATCACAAAAATGCAAATTAAAATGTATTGACGTTGACGAAAATGACTCATTAGACATTACTGGTAAAATCCACAGCTATGTTTGGATAAAAAATAGTTCAACAAGTTTGATATATGACTAAGGTCTATAATAATGCATGAAGGACTTCGTTTTGATGCATATATTTTGAGTATAAATAAATAAATAAAATAAATAAGGAAACCTCGAATTCTTACGATTCTGTAAGCACATGTGCTGAGGGGTTGCCATATTTTCCACTCCATTGTTAATGTTTATCTAATATAAATTTGTGTCTTTGGAAAATAAAACTTTTTTTCTATTTCTAACCTACACACATCAACAAAGTCTAGGGATATCTTAGTACCACATTATTTTCGCTTTGATATTTTAAAATCTTGTTTGTTTTCATTAAAAGTTTATATACCGATTGAAACCTCTTTTATTCTATTTTAATTTTTTTTAAATGGATATTAAAAAAAAAGAATTATTAATAGTACGGAGGCAAAATTGTTAGAGGGGTGTTTCGACGAGAAAAAATTAAATTGTTTTATTGAAATTAATTATTGAAAAAGGGATTGTTTTGTTTTTATTTTATAATTTGTTGGGCCGTATGAGTTTAAAGAGAAATTTTACATCGTCATTTGAGTAGAGATGAAACCCGTGAGCCGTAGTGGGCACGTTAGAAAATGGTGCTATTTAACGCGTTGTTGCTGAGGCCATACACGCCAGCCAAGACGTGATAACAGGATTGTGATCACGTTATCTTAGTAATAGGGATGTAGTAAAACTGCCCAAGGTTAGATTCGGTGTTATTACGCAGAGACAGGATTGATTTTTCCAAATGACCGCTAGAAGACCACTGAATTTTGCAGCGATGTAACTAGTAAAAAGGCTCTAGGGGGACCCCCAGCTGCTGATAAGCGTCCAAACCGTGCAAATGAGGTCGCATGAAGTTGGTCTTCATGTTCGAAGACCGTTGCATGTTACAGCGTTGCGACGTGGCAATCGCGGTCGGCTGCATTTGCGAGCTCGGGAGCATTTAACATCGAGTGACGAACATTGGTCTTTGGTACTGTTCATCGATGAGTTCCGGTTTAATTTTCATCCGGATTCAAGAAGAACACGCGTTTGCCAAACTCTAGGAAGAGTTAGTCGCCTGCAGCACCCTCAAGAGGTCCCCCCATACCAAGGCGGAACAATCACGCTTTGGGCAGAAATTCGTCTTGGCGCACGAACCCAGCTCGTTTGGATCCAAGGCAACATGACTGCATAAAAATACCACGAGGAGGTACTAGAATCTGTCGTTGTCCCTCACGGAATCCAAATGGGCTAAGAACTTTTACTCAAACACGATAATGCTAATGTCCATACCGCGCGGCCGCTCACCGACAACTCCGCAACAAGAAATTGGCAATTTTAATTTTAAGTATCAACCAAAAATATCGATGTGTAATTGATGTAAGAGGTAGCAACACTAATAACTTAAAATTAGATTTTAAATTTAATAAAAAAAACAGTAAGAAATTATTATTTTTACCATACAAATTTTCTATGGAGTTAAAAAAATAATATTATTAATATTAAAAACAAAAGAATTACATAATGTTTTATTTTATTATTATAGACCTTAAAATTACCTACCATTTTGCCATTTACTGTTTTTAAAAATTCTTCACCGATTTTTAGATATTTGATGAAATGTACAATATCCCTAGACTTTGTTGATGTGTGTATATTATATAGAAGAATGGATTGGCAATATTGGCGATATTAAGACTTGTTTAGTCTTTTTTAACTTTGGCAATCAGAACACAATCATTATGACCTTTTATGATACCATAATAATCTTTTATTAGAAGAAAGATCTAAGCTTGGATGAACTGCAATTATAACTATGAGTACATTGGCCCTAAACAACTAAATTATGATGCTAATTACTTCACGCAGCATCAAGAGTAAAACACTGGCTGTTTTCGTATCTGTATATTGTATCAAACAATTGAGTCATGGCCACATGCCCATGCCCACATTGAATTCCACAGATAGATGTAACTAAATAGCTAGGCGAATTGGGTAATTCGTATTAAAGGTACTTGTGACAGTTTTTATAGCTGCTGCCCTTGGACTGTTAAGTACATCAATAGTTTAACTAATTCTGTATATCTGTACATTTAAATACAGTTGGTAAAAGATGAGATCTACCTACTTATACGATCACCGTTTCATATTTTAATGTATCTGTGTTGACAGAAATGTAGGTAAATAACAGACACGCAGTTGCAAGAAATCGGCTGCGTTTTTCGGTGAATGCCTCCGTCAAACAAAAAAAACAACATTACCTCTTTATAATGTTAGTATCATAGATTATCAGCGACCTCTTCAGGTCACCAGTCCATCGAGCGCTGCACCATGAGGCTGACGTATCGGTGCATTACTGATTGAACTACTGCCAAAATGAGAGTCATTTCATAGAAGTATTATGAATGCCAGAACGCTGATGGTGAATTTAATTTACTGCGATAAAGAGATGAATGGTGCGTGAAGAATACTATGTCTACTTTAAACGAAACAGTTATTCCTAGATATAGAATGCATTTGCTTAGATTTTCATTTCAAACGTTCATTTGTACCTAAACGTCTTAGGCCCCGGTCTCGAATTCTGCGGGCAGCGGGGCGGGAGCGGGCGACGAGCGGGCAATGAGCGGGCAATGAGCGGGCGACGAGCGGGCGACCAGCGAGAGACGAGCGGGCACTGACAGTCCGCGCGTCATCATTGTGTAGTGTTGTGCTGATAGTTATACCAAATCTCATTTTCTATTCCTGGTTCGATGTTTTTGATAAAGTACCCAAGTACTTAGAAATGTAACTATTATTACTATTAAAAAGAGATAAATTAAAAAGAGATCGAAACTAAAACCATTTTAATTACAACAATTTTGATTTACGTTTTTCATTTGTATGTTTTTCGTGTGAACAATTTGTTTGGTTCATTAAGTATTCACGTACAGATGAACAATAACTCTCACATTTAAACAAAAATAAAAAAATAAATTGTATGGATTCAATTCAGTCTCGCTCGATCCCCTGAACCATGAATAGGTACAACACTACACCGCGTAATCTGTCCGTCTTGCCAACTGTACCATCATCTTAGTAGCTATATCTTTTGCAAAAAGTTTCCAGATAACCATATCAATCATCATCATCATCATCATCATCATCTCGTCTAGATTTGTTGCATAAGTACTTGTGGTCGGTTATATATTAGGTACTTATTTAAAAAGTGTTTATTTGTTTTGTATTTGTTTTTGCTTAATAGTTGACTTTAAATATATGTATTTTTTTGTGATTGTTTTGAAATTTTTTGACATGAATGTTTTTAATAATAAATTAGGTACCTAATAGATACGTAGCTAAATTGATATAAAGTATTTTAACAATATATTATTTGCATGTTATGAAATTATGACAAATACCTGAATATGTATTATGAACTATTTAATGAAATTTTAACACCTGTATGTAAATTACCATATTCAAAGCAAATAAATGATTTAGATTTAGATTTTGATTTAGAAATAGTTTAAATCAAAATATAAAAAAATCATTGACGTCTTTTTTCAAAATAATTTGCTTGAATGGTTGATTTAGTGAAAAGTTGCTAGAAAAATTGATCAATCGTCTAGCTACAATTTTATTGAAATAGTTGCTGATGGGGGTATAAAAATTGCTAGAACTAGCTATGAAGTTTCTTAGTTGGCAATGGTGACTGTCAGTGCCCGCTCCTTGCCCGCTCGTTACCCGCTCGTTACCCGCGCCGCCGCCGCCCCGCTGCCCGCAGAATTCGAGACCGGGCACTTAGGGTGAATCCTAAGATTTATTGGTTTATTGCCTGAAGCAATAATTATAGACCTATAAATCATTGAGATTAGGTCTTAAGTTGTTGTTACTAACCAATTTATTCTGATAAAGGTCAAATAACTTTACATAATTTACGATCGTATTCTGCGTTTGTGTTTGTCTGATTTTGGTGTTGTGAGAAAACCCACTGTGTTTTTTTATGAATACGTGGAAATGCAAATTAGATTGAGGTCTTAGGCTTTTCAAACATACATTGGTTAAATACATACGAACGAGAGTTTTCCTTATTGCTTAAAACTGCTTGTTATTTATAATCTGTTCTAGAATAACTTTTAAAGGAAAACCATCTGAACGAACTGTATCATAAGTCAGATAAATTATTTGTTAAAACGCAGGTGAACATGGTTTCATCAACGCAAATATAATATTTTGGATCGCTTTCCAAGAAACCATTGAACCGAGCAAAAAATAATAGACGGGAGTGATGATAGAATGAACGTTTCCTTGTCAATCTTTCATAATTTGTTCTGAATATTCAGAACAAATGCACGGAAAATGACTGCAGTCCACCTTTTAGTATACGAGGTCATTGAAGAGAGCGTTACGTAGAGCACACAACACTATGATTATTATGGTAATTTGGTTATGATTGATAAGCTCGCGCTTGACTAAAATTCAGTACCTTATATTGTTCAGTTTCACTGCTATACGCCAATCTTCAATAGACGAGATATAATCATTTAAGAAAGTATTAGGCTTTCGCATTTTTTTAACACTTATCTACTTAAGGTAAAAGCACCAATGGCCGACACTTTAAGGACAAATATTACTTTATTCTTTAAAAAAATAATGTATTTTTCAAAATTAAACAATTACAACTATTTCTGCTGTTAGAGTAACTATTACATTTTAACTTTTTAATGTTAAAACTTTATTAACTATCATATAAATTATTTAAAAATGTTTTTTGTCAACCTTGTCAGAGGCACCAATGGATGACAGCACAAAAATCCACATTACCCAAAGGTAGACACAGGTTGGAACCAATAGTAGACACTCTAAAATATGTGATACTAGCTGCTCCCCGCGGTTTCACCCGCGTAAGTCCCGTTCCCGCGGGAATATTGGGATAAAAAGTAGCCTATGTCACTCGTGGATAATGTAGCTTTCGAATGGTGAAAGAATTTTTAAAATCGGTTCAGTAGTTTTTGAGCCTATTCATTACAACCAAACAAACAAACAAAGTTTTCCTCTTTATAATATTAGTGTAGACATACAATAAAGCGTTTTTTTCTCGATGTATAAAATGTATGAGATATGAAATGTATGAAATGTTTGAGATGTATGAGATGTATGAAATGTATGAGATGTATGAGATGTTTGAAATGTATGAAATGTATGAAATGAAATGTTTGAAATGTATGAGATGTATGAGATGTATGAGATGTATGAAATGAATGAAATGTATGAAAAGTTTGAAATGTATGAAATGTTTGAGATGTATGAGATGTATGAGATGTATGAGATGTATGAAATGTATGAAATGTTTGAGATGTATGAGATGTATGAGATGTATGAGATGTATGAAATGTATGAAATGTTTGAGATGTATGAAATGTATGAAATGTTTGAAATGTATGAGATGTATGAAATGTTTGAAATGTTTGAGATGTATGAGATGTATGAGATGTATGAAATGTATGAAATGTATGAGATGTTTGAAATGTATGAAATGAAATGTTTGAAATGTATGAGATGTATGAAATGTATGAAATGTATGAAATGTATGAAATGTATGAAATGTTTGAAATGTATGAGATGTATGAAATGAATGAAATGTATGAAAAGTTTGAAATGTATGAAATGTTTGAGATGTATGAGATGTTTGAGATGTATGAGATGTATGAGATGTATGAAATGTATGAAATGTATGAGATGTTTGAAATGTATGAAATGAAATGTTTGAAATGTATGAGATGTATGAAATGTATGAAATGTTTGAAATGTATGAGATGTATGAAATGAATGAAATGTATGAAAAGTTTGAAATGTATGAAATGTTTGAGATGTATGAGATGTTTGAGATGTATGAGATGTATGAGATGTATGAAATGTATGAAATGTATGAGATGTTTGAAATGTATGAAATGTATGAAATGAAATGTTTGAAATGTATGAGATGTATGAAATGTATGAAATGTATGAAATGTTTGAAATGTATGAAATGTTTGAAATGTATGAAATGTTTGAGATGTATGAGATGTATGAAATGTATGAAATGTTTGAAATGTATGAAATAAATTAAATACACAACGAACCCTTATAGTTTTGGTTTGTACGTCCGTCCGTCCATTCGACCGTCTGTCCGTCAATTCGTCCGAGGCTTTTTTCTTGATTGACTAGCTGCGCCTCGCGGTTTCACCCGCGTAAGTCCCGTTCCCGCGGGAATATCGGGATAAAAAGCCCCCATGTCACTCGTCAAGCAAGTCGTCATTCCTTCAACTATCACCACACGAAAAATCACGTCAATTATTCGCCCCGTTTTGCCGTGATAGACGGACAAACAGACAGAAAGACAAACAGACACACTTTCCCCTTTATAATATTAGTATGGACGGATGGATATGGATGGATCCATCCATACGGATTATTACGGATTGAGCTAAAAAACTTAAGCTGAAAAAATATATTTGAGAAAACCCGAATAGAAAACACATGTGTCATCTTTTGGGTTTTCCTCAGTTTTTGGGACCAATGATAGACACCCCTTGAAATTGATATAAAAACTAGCCAAAATAATAAGGAAATGACCATAAGACGTCGATAATATCATACATGTATCAGATAAACACCAACAGTAACAATAATCAGTAATTTATAAAACAAAATCATAATCGTAAAAAAACAATGCCCTTAAGAAAATCATTAAGAATTTCCGCGCTCATCACAATCTGCACACATTGATTTTTGTTTATTTAAGCCATTTTTAAATTTTCTTCTGAAAGTGTGTCTAAGTTTTTGTCAACGCATTATTAATAGACTAATGTGTCTTTTAATATAATAATAATAGGAAATAAATGTTTATTTTTCCTAATAGAAAGCTTTTTCTTCGAAAGTGTCATCCTTTAGTCCACTGTCGGAGATTGGTGCTTTTACCTTACTTATATATCTACGAATGTAATACTTACGGAACTACATTAAATAATTATGTTATTAAGAGTATATAAAGTACTAGGTAATAAGTGTAGGTACCTACCTAATAACATAGTAAAAAGTATCGTAAGCACCAGAACTACAAAATAAAAATTTGAAATACGAATGCTACGTACAGTGACATCTACCATTGAGTAGCGAAACTATTCCCGGTTATATCTAGCTGGTTTCATTATACATACCTATATATATCACGATAGATACCTATAGCATAGCTATTTCCGGCACCTGTGACACAAACCGACTTGGCAACAGCAGCGTTCCCTATTTTACTAAGGATGAATATCTAATGTCAAATCTTCGTCATTGGTTAAATTTGAACGAAAATCTTTAATCTATTGGCTTATAAATTATGCTGAAAATAACTCTTATAATCTTTAACATCGCGAACAGTCTCAAAATTTTCCATTTGAACCTAGTCTAGACTATATGCATAATAATTTTTCGTTGACATTGTAATAGTCTGACTGTCGTATCTCGTCTGCAGTCAATATATTCATGAACTACAAAATACAAAGAGTCATTTTAACCATTGTCAATGTGTTTGTCACTAGTTTAGTCCATGTGTAAAACTCTTCAAAAAATCACGGTAAAATTGACCACTTAATAAGATTAACCACGAGATTCTATGCCACGAGGATTGAGATTTTTGCTTATCCTGGTGTGTCCCATTGCTAGGCGAAGGTCTCGCCCAACCATCTTCACTGGTATCTGTTTTTGAATCGAAAACGTTTTATGTATTAATAATATATATATTAATATTTTCCAGTAACAATACAACAATGTCTGATACTCTACAGAGTATAATTCCAAGAAGGTACTGCGTATTCTCTAGTACAACTATAGAATTAGGTACACTGTTTACGTATTTACAAATTGTAGCCAACAGACGGCACCTGTTTCTCTTCAGCATCACGACACCTAAGGGTGACCTGACGGATAATGAACTTTGAGTCCGAACGTTGAACGAAACTGGTTACCTGTTCATAAACTTTTGAGAATAACGTGACTTATTAATTAGTCACGCCTCCACTAATATTTATAATAAATTATCTATTTCGTAATAATACTTTTTGTTGTTTCTTAATGATCAATGAAATTAAGATTATTGCGGAAGGTAATGTAAAGCACATGATTTAGAAACAATATAACATAATAAAAACAGTACCAAAATAACCATCTAAATCCGCACCTTAACTTCTTTGTACAAGTATATACACATGTCATTATTTTGTTATCTAACTTTGCAGTACCTATGACAATTAAGAATTTGATTTTAGAGTTGTTGGACACTCGTGTGCATGAGCGATTCTTCCAGCTTACGGATTGGCTGGGACATTGTCAGAATTAGGAGTACAAAAACACGTGTGGTAACACCAAAGATTTATTGGCTATAATACAAAACTTGTTCAACTATTCCTACGTATCTATATCATGTTGAGAATTTATGTGTAGAGGTTGCTCACGTTTGATTGCAGTTTGATATGGGCTTTTTGTAGTAACTCTTAAATAATAGTATCCATGTATAATCATAGACACGTTTTGTAGTCACGTTGGTAATCAGTTAAGGTGCAATGTATAATTATATTGCTACTTGTTTTTTTATGTATTTGAATGCAAAAATGCATAAACATTCTTAAGAAGATTTTAAAATCAATAAACTATTATCTATACAAAACAGCATTCAATTACTTAAATCAGAATTAACATCATCGAAATAGAAATATGAATAAGTACATGGATAAATTTTAATATCCATGTACTTACGTATTCATATTTCTATTTTATAACTTCTAACTCCAATAAACTAAATGTAATGCTTAAAAAATACTTTGTTATTTTTTTCTGAGTGTAGTTTTTACCAAAATTAAGTACTTAACTTAAAAGTTTTAACAATAAAGTGATACCTACTTTAAAACAATATCGACAAGATTGAGTTTTATTTTAAATCACATACTGAAATATTGTATTATTGTTTCTTTTTTCGATTAAAACCATAGATTTAAAATCAAAGTCCGACTAGAAAGCTATTTTCTTTGGGAGCTATTTGATTTGGTTTTCAAATGTTATCTGTCGATCTATTGAATTCTTATTCGAGGTCACGATTCACGCTACTCATTTGCAAATCAATACATAGTTAAGTAACAGTAAGCAACATTTATATCAAAAGATTTTTTTTCTGCAAGCTGCTGATGAAACAAAACAAAAAGTTTTAAAGCAGACATGATTTTGTAATGGGTATACTATTCGGAGTGTTCGTTGATACAATAGTTATTAATTAAATAAGTGACCACAATAGATATGGCTACAGATCATTTATTGTTATTTTTTAAAACAGTATATATAAAAAATAACTAATATTCCTTCAAACCATGCCAAATTCATATCCAATTTACAAAGTAGAGAAATCATAGAAATTATAAAAACGAAATATAGGTAACGATGTATTTAAGTTCTTTGTTTACTTATCAACAATATTATTATTATATCAATGGTTTAACTTTTCTAAATAAAATTATTTACCAGCCATTATTATTATTGCTTTAATCACGTATCAAATCCAAAGGCTTACATAATTCAATTTGTTCGAGTTCCAACCGCTTAATTATATCGTCTGGAAAATGCTGTCATAATATTTATTAGTAAATTAAGCTACCTCTAGCAATAGCTGCGTGTATCATGTGGTCTGCTGAAGAGATTTTTATTCGAAAAATAGATTAGACGAACGACGCGACGATCCGGCGCCATAAGCTACTTTGGCACAAGTCAGCGCACTGTTTGCGAGAAACGAGCGTCTTCGTATCTCTTTCATTAAATAGACTCAGTCTTGGACCAATTCCCTGCACACTCGCCAGGGAAGGTGAAAACGCTCTGAAAACGTCGCCATTCTACCCATCGGAATATTTCCCTCAAAATGAGTTTTGGGACGAAGAGTAGATTCGTTGTATTGATATTCGATATAAAAGAAGTGTTCAGTGAGTCACTAATTAATGTGCTCTCGAAAGATAGAGAGACAATTTTGTAAAGTGCAGTCTAATTTACTTATTCGTACAGTATTTCAATGTGATAAAGTGATAATTCTTAGTTTAAAGTAAATGCGGAGAAGCGCTATTTTTGTATCGTATTCAAGGTTTGATGAGTCTGTAAAAGTGTTTATTGACGTTGACGAAAGACAGTTTTTAAATTGCGTGCTAAATAATGTCGGGGCTCAAAAAATGTATGAGTCAAGTATCTATGTTTATGACTGGAAAACCAATAAATTCTTCAGAAGCTGCTTGGGCCGAAGAGTTACAAAAGTAAGTTACCGTTTGTGCCAAAGTCTTTTCCTAGTAAAACTCTCACTGAAATAAGTGTTTTGTGATAAAGCATTATATTCATGTAACGAGTTTGAGTATAGCACAAAGTTTATTTAATCTTACTAACATTTCCACATCTAACAGTTTTCTGTAAAGATAACTGTAAAGTAGATCTACAATCACCAGCGGAGATAAGTGGCCAGTTCAAATATTTGGCAACAGTTAATAATTATGTGCGCTCACTGCCTCTTGTGATTATTAGAACACACTTTTACAAACCATGCCTTCGGTAACTTTCATCACCAATGATTGTTGTAATTTTTCCTCACTTACTTACTATCAACTCCTTGACTTTGAGCAATCTAGAGATGGTAACACTAATGCATACTAATGCTTCTTTATGAGGTACACAAAGATTCGCATTCTTTGTCTCAGTCGGTTCTTTGGATAACATACTATGAATTTATTAGTTAACTGACAGTACTTCAGGAGAAATTTAAGACAATATTCCACATCCTCAAGTGTACATGTAACCTAAGTATAATTGCTGAAATCTTTCTTCATAGAGCTGGTTCGATTGTCTTTTATTTTACATTACATTTTTTTAATCAATAAAGGAGACTGTTTCAATCCTATTTTGATTGCATAAACCGTGGATTTGGCGGTGGTGGCAACAAATCTATTCCAGAATGTTCTCGTGAGCTGTCAATTTGAATAAGCTGTTTCTTTCAGCTGCGTTCCTTAGCGTCATTATGGAGACGTCATCCAAATGATGTGGGTGTATGTATCTCCATAGTCAAGTAGTTCACCGCAGTCTAATTCAAAGCCAACCAAAGACATTATTCTAAAAAAACACAATTTCTGAAGCTATTCTACGAAATTCATTCGACATGGTACAGCCAATTTACATATTTGTCTATAGAATATGTCTTGAATTTTTATTAAGGATTCACAAAGGATTCACGAGCTGCTTCGTTCTGTATTCAAATCGTCCTCAATTTTCATGAAAATAGTTTATGATGTAGGTTAATTATCAAAGCAGTGCATTATTAACACACGGGAATTCTCTTCGCGGTTGCATCGGACCACGTCAATGATCATACCACAAGTATTTTCCTCTTACCCAGAAAAACATTCGAGTTAGAACATCTAAGTCAATGGGCTTTTATACGTATAGTAGGTACAATAGGTACTTTAGGTATAGTCGACAAAGAAATTGGTTTACCACTCTAAGGCTGAATATCATTTGCACGTACAAAACATCAAGGGCTATTTTCGCTTGACAGATTAATAACTGCTACGTCAGAATCTGTCATTCAGTAATCCTTAGCGAACAATTATGTTACTGGGAGATGTCATCAAAAGTGGTAAACCAATTTCTTTGTCGACTATACATCTCACTGTTATGTTGAAACGAAAGTGTTTGTAAATACTTGTTTCGAGTTGAGATGAATAGCTAGTATCGAATTTCTAAGTGATATAACTTGTTACAATATTGCAACATTCGATAAGTAACTGAATACCATTCTCACAAGGCTTTTTTGTCGGCATGACATCACTATCACAAAAATCAATGACTCCTCACTTGGTGTAATAAAAAGTGAAAAAACCATGAAGTACTTACTTGTATAAATTTTGCAATAAAGCAAAGATTTTTGCAATAGACTAAATCTATCTTATTCATTCCTTTAGCGTTTCTAGAACCTTAAACGGGCTTGGCACGGAACTTAGGAAATAGTTTCTAAACGCCTGTTGCATTAAGCTGTAATTCAATTAAGTACAAACATAAACTTTAATTGCTAGCACCACACGATTTTCATGTCTTGTGGTTTATCTTGGAAATTCTAAGTACAGTAAAGCACAATTAGGAGGCTGTTTCTTACACCATGTATTAAAGAAACATGGACGAAAAGCCTGTATTACTTGATCGAGCAAATAGATCACGAGCGTTTTTCCACTATAGCCGATGCACGTTCATTGTTGTGTTGCATTGAAGTTTTACAGATTCTGCGAAAATATGAAATGGAGTTTGATTGAACTAGTTAATCAAAAACTATTAAAATAATAGCTATCAGGTTTCGCATACCTAATTGTTTGTTAAACGGTCTATAATAGCCGGATTGATAAGCAGTCATGATTTACTAAATGACATTGTTTGTTTAGCGTTGAGGAAAAGGGGGTTTTAATTGAATGCCTTTTAAAAAGTTTACCCATATTTGATAACATGAATCATTTTGCTTCTATATTTTGTAACCTAAGGCATTGCTCATGATATCCACCCTAATTAGTTTTTCACTAATGAATACCATAATCTACTGCTCTAATTGAATAACTTTTGGATAAACTCTCATTATTTACAAACGAACTTTAATTGCAGCGTTGTACTGATTTCAATTTAAAATTAGTTTGCCTGTTTTTATGACTTTATCGCTCGTTTTAATGTTTACGATTTCCAAGTATTTGTTTTCCTCTTAAACAAAACTAACACAAATTCTAGAATCAATAATTAAAGTTTCATCAATCTAATTTATTTAAATTTTATGCTTGATTATCATACAAGCTACGAACATAAAATATATCATTTGAAATGTCCATATTGTCCATAGTTAGCTTATTCTACTGACTTACTTTTAAGTTTACTTTCATACAAGGCTTACAACATTTCAGCTACATTAAATTATACTTAACTATGACTAAGTAATATTATAATCATAACTATACAATAATATACTTAGTTATTGTGATGAGTGTGAAACTCTATTGGTACTTATAATAATAAAAAAGTAGATATAAAATATAGGTGATAGGCATAGTTATTTTGCTTTTCTTATCAAACTGCTACAAACACTGAAGTGACAAACTCTAATCAGTACACATTGAATATTTATAGTTATGACCACTTAGAAAGCTAGAAAGCTTTAATTTTTTCTAGGTATAATCACCTTAACGAACCCACGACCTTTTGACCATGTTGATACTATTCTGTTATCTAAAAACAAAACTATAACAGCGCAAGTAGTCCAACTAAATGCATTTAATCCGATAAAATATAGTGGTCACTTTACTACTGAAGCACTAAAGTGGCTAAGTGCTAATGGACAATACATCAAAATCACTTAAAAATACGGGATACTCATAAAAAGAGCTTAAAGGCTTTTGTTTTTATAAATACAAAGCCACTCTCCTATAGATATGGAAATGATTTTAGTAAGCACTAGGTAAGCTTACTCCATCGTAAGAACTAGCAACTCTATAAACAATTTGTTATTTTATTTTATTTATTTTATTTTTATTTTTATTTAAATTTTACAAAGTCATTACAGCACTATAGCACCAATGCGACAATGAAAATCATACAATAATAATTAACTACATAGAAATAATAATCTTAAACATGATATGCCTGACACAAGAAATTTACAACGGCATTTGTGAATTTCGTCTCACTGATATTAAATATATCAATATATATGATAATATATAATATATCATATTATATGTTATACATTGTATAGTTACAATTTGTAGTTTGTAATTAGCAATATACTGATTTAAATATAGAAAGCCTACCTATGTTTACACATTATTAACTTTCCCCGTAGGATTGGGCGTCCTTAAGGCATTACGATGAGTTCATGACGACAACACTTACTACTACTTCTTGGTTCTTGGTACTTTTCGATTCTTCCCCAACAACTACATGATGACCATAACCGCGACAAACCTAGCTAAGTTACTACATCTGTACATACCTACGAGTATAATCATTATTTCATAAAAATAAGTAAATTTTTGACGTATAAATAAACGTTTACTTCCTTATAATTATTATCTACATAACACTGCTATATTTTATTTGCTCTGTTTTTCAATTATAATCACAATACTAATATAGCTCATACATATAGCTTATAAGGAACAAAGGCAAATCACACTTGGAAATGATTGATGGTGTAAATACAATCAGCATTTTCCATTGATCGGGAAAATAATTTGACTGTGTATTTTAAGATATTGACGTCATTTCCAGCCAATTGATGAAAAGCAGTAAATTGGCCATAAACTTAACCATAACAACAATATTATTTTCTTTGAAGTATAAATCAAAATAATGCTCTATATTCAAATGAAATACTAATAATGTTGCAAATTCACACTATTGCAAATGAAGTAATTCAACAAATCGTAATAAAATACATAAAATTCGTTGAACATTGTAATGGGCTGTGCAGATAACAATAAATTCACAGCGGGTGTTATTTATGATGATACTAGCTTTTTGTGTTTTTTATACAATTATTTTAGGAAATACGAGTACCTATTCTATCACAAAAAGGACTTACGTTCATAGTGTTACTTAATTGAATAGTGGTTAGGGGTCTTATTATCTACGATGATTATCAAGAACAAAATTATGTTTTGTAAAAATATATTTAATAAAGATCTTTGTTTTTTTCTGCAGATCCCGCCAAGCCCGAAACGCAGCCCGACGCGTCCGAAAGCGCGTCATCTTCAAGCACGGAGACTGCAACGTAGTCCAATGGAACGTGGCCAAGCGCAGGCGCCGATACCTTCAGGACATCTTCACGACCCTCGTGGACGCGCAGTGGCGCTGGACGCTACTCGTGTTCGCCCTCTCCTTTATCCTCTCCTGGCTACTCTTCGCTCTCCTCTGGTGGCTTATCATCTTCACCCATGGAGACATGAACCCCCAGGAACAAGGCGAAAACTTCATCCCCTGCCTCAACGGCGTCAATACCTTCACCGGCTGCTTCCTCTTCTCCGTGGAGACACAGCACACGATCGGCTACGGATCGAGGACTACCAACGAAGAATGCCCTGAAGCTATTTTCGTAATGTGCTTTCAGAGCATCGTCGGTGTCTTCATCCAGGCGTTCATGGTATGTTTGCCTTGTTTCCGTAACTAAAGTATTAAACTGTTGTTTGCTTGTAGGTGATTTATGCTCGGTACTTTACCGCCGATTTCATTGTAAGGACCATTAAAATAAATCTTCCTGACGCTGACTCTAAACAAAACAATTGTTGTACACGCATGTGTAAAAACAATACTCAAGTCTATTATTGTTTCTAAAAAGGTAAAAGGGTTATTAAACTGCGTCAGAGTATAAAAAAAACTTCCTGCTTCAAAGCTAATAGGATAAATTTATTAATACAAATTTGGCGATCGGCCAAATGTATTAACGTAACGATTCTTCTATATATCCAACCAGATGTTGCTCTCGAAATAATTAAGAATTAATGCCACTTCAGTTTTATAGAGTTTTTATTAGCCGAATATCTTGATGGCATTATGCCTTTGAACCTAATAAATTACCTATTGTGAGTCACGTGCCATTGAAACCGAAGTGAGTTTGAGCAGTAAATTCCAGGTATTACAAGACAATGGATCGTGTGCAGAGTAGAAACATCTGTTTGAAAGCGACAGACATTGCAGCAAGGTTTTTCTAATTTTAGGTGGGTACAGTCTTCGCAAAGCTGTCTAGACCTAAAAATCGTACACAGACCCTGCTGTTTTCCCGGAACACTGTTATCTGTTTGAGAGATGGCGAGCTAAGCCTCATGTTCAGAGTGGGTGATATGAGAAAATCACATATTGTCGAAGCTCACGTTAGAGCACAGATAATTCGCCGAAAGGTACTTATTGTCTGCCAAAACTGGAGACTTTTAGTGATCGGGTTAGCACTCCTCGGAGACGTTGCAACTCCTAACTGACTTCTCTAACATAGAGCCTCAGTCTGCCCGTGCAGACTTTGGCTCCTAAAGTTTTGGAATGTTATTTTAAGATAAGTTTCTCTTGTCCGTAGGTGGGTCTTATATTCGCGAAGCTGGCGCGTGCCAAGAAGCGTAATACCACTCTTCTCTTCTCGAGGAATGCTGTGATCTGTCTTAGAGACGGGGAGTATTGCCTTCTGTTCCGCGTTGGAGATATCCGCAAGTCCCACATATTGGAGGCCCATGTCCGAGCCCAATTAATTCGAAAAAAGGTACTATAATATCCTTAATCCTTAAGCACTGTTTTCGCTCTTCCTTTTTTGGTGTAATTATATGTTGTCTTTCTATCTCTTAACTCTTACTCCCTTAGCTTGTCTAACTAAGACCCACGTATGGACATTGCATGCACTTGCACTGGTCACTTCTAATTACTTTTTGTTTTTTTTCTTTGTTCCTTCTGTGTTCTTTGTTCTGTTTGACACAAACTAACAAACAAAAAACTTATAACTGATGAAGATAAAATAATACCAAGGTACTTGAATGCTCTTGAACCTTTTATCTTTAAATTTTGATGTCTAAAATACCTTTTATACTACGCACGTAATGCCAACTTGCGTGGCAAATATATACTTTGTTTTCCCAATTACGGAGAGATGACCTACCTCTGTTTACATAATCCTTTGTATATCCACTAACATAAACATTTAAGACTGCTTTTAGTAACGTGCATGATAACTAGTTTTAATTGGTAAACAAACAGAGTGAAATGCCTTTGAATCATCGATAACAAACTTGATTTAATTTTGTTTTGGCCATATTCATCCAAAAGTAAATTAATAGCATTGACTAGAGATAATATTTAAACATGATGTAAGAAATAAACATTCTTACATTTAACTTAAAAAATCTCACAAAACTCTTGCCCAACTCTAGATCACACGAGAAGGAGAAATGCTCCCATTCTACCAGCAAGAGTTGAAAGTCGGGGCTGATGGCGAAGAAGACCGGTTAATGTTCATCTGGCCCATGACAATAGTCCACAAGATCAATGAGAAGTCTCCCTTGTACAACCTGTCTGCTGAAGACATGCTGAAAGAACGATTTGAGATCGTTGTCATGTTGGGTAAGTTTGGCCTTACTTCTATAAATTGTTAGCAATGGACTTGTATTATCTGGTCATTCATCTGTACATATGAGACGTTTGAGATGTATTTAGGTCATCAAACTTGCTACTGTTTGTACATCAGCTACATTATGTAACAAAAGACATTAAACTCCTCGTAATACTTTTACAAGCCCATCATTTCCGTATTACAAACGATAGTGCGTAGGCGGGCTCTGTTCTAAATCATAAAGCATCTCAAAAGAGCTTTGATCGCGTTCAGTGTCAGCGGTACCTTCGCCTTTGTCTTTATTGTAACCTCCTGTATATTAACAATGAATATACATATGTCTGCATCAGACAAGAGTCACCGCGTGTCTTGGCATCATCTTGACACAGAGTTGGTAGGTTGCCCTGAACTTTGCGTAGATCTGTGACGTCAGCTATTCAAAATATTTTACAACTCGTTTGGGACACCTCTTCCACAATCACTGCATGCTACAAATTGTGGGAAACAAAATTGTTGCTATAGAAACGACTTTTTATGCCGATGACAATCTTTATAATACTGATAGCCATAGCTCTAGGATGCTAGCGGGCGTAGAGCATACACGTGTTAATTTACTCGGTGAACCGTACCTACCGCCAAAGTAGATAAAGATGTAATCAATCCCCATCACATTTCAATAATTTCAGAAAACTTTAAGTTTATTTTTACGAAAAATTAATCAATCTTTTTGAATTTTCAGAGGGTGTGATCGAATCGACAGGTATGACGGCGCAAGCTCGAAGCAGTTTCCTCCCTTCAGAAATCCGGTGGGGTCATCGATTTGAGACTATGGTCACATTTAGGAAAGATACTGGAGAGTATGAGGTAAGAATGATCTCTACCTATATAATTAAAAATATATTATTGTATGTTTGTCCTCTGCCTGCGGTGATGTCTGGCAAAAAAAACTCTATACCTACTTAAATAAACAAAAATAAGTTTATAGGAAATGTAATAAGTATCGATGTGTTCGGATAGTCTACTTTTGGGACCTGAGTTAATAAACATAAACAATACTGATGGCAAATAATATTGAGCATTGATTAAAACTATAGAGAATTCATCTTTGTCTAATATATCACGTATAACGAAGTCGAACCACGTGGCCAGAGCCAAATGACCAAATAAACCAAATTTATTGAAACAAAAACATAAACGGAACAAGAAGCTTTTCTTTTTTTTTATTTGTTCTTTCAGCATTTCGATAATATAATGAAGAAGATACTTAAGGCGCGGCCCCACCGCGGTGCACGGAGAGGCTACGCATGTGTATTAAGCTTCGCTTTGTAAGAAAATGTATGTGGTGGTGTCCACTGCAACCCACGGAGAGGCTACGCATGAATTGACGTCATTGATACACGCGTGGCTGGCTCGAATAGGCGGAACATAGCTCAACGCTGTCAACGTGGGTCTACGTTTCCACTGGAGTACACGAATAAGACCCACGACTATGTACAGCTCGGTTATCGCAGAGCAGTTTTCAGTCATACACGTTGTCACTCTCCGTGCGCCGTGCCACGCTAAACATAGTCGTGGGTCTTCGTGTAGGTACTCCAGTGGAAACGTAGACCCACGTTGTCAAACAAATGAATACACGCAGCTAAAATGCGCCGCGTGCCCGTGCACAGCATGCACCGCGGTGGGGCCGGGCCTTTTAAATCAATTTAAAAATAGAAACTATAACAGGTACATAGATATGTCTTTTGGCAGTTTTGGCACATTTTATTCCAAGAACTGGTATATATTCCTTTTAGATATTACAGCACATAAGTTCCTTTTGACACGTGCCTAAGGGAGCAGTCAAGTCAGATATTTGATACAGTATTCTACGAGCACATCTATTTGCTATATCGTTTTCGGGTTGCAAACACATCGCCTAGCAAACTGATTAAATATTTACATATACCTAGCTTAATTATTTCCTCATGCAAAAACTGATGAACTTGATGTACCTAAAGGTCATTTGAGGAAATAGGAATTGTTATTGAAATTTACCTTATACCTTACTATATTTCATATTGTTAGAAGTTATCAGATTATTTTCCTTATCAATAATGATCTTTGCAAATATAAGTTCTTGGTAAATATCAAGAGACTGATGTTATTAGAATGAAGGGGTTTTGTTGAAGATCTTTGTTGATAAATAATTGTTTATAGCAATCAAAAGTCATAATATAAGTTTAGATCTGCTCCCTGATCAGATTTTTTCTTTAAAGAAAGAAGTAAAGAAAATTGGTACGATTTCCTTTTCTATTTTTAACTAATGTACTAAATTTAATGTACCAGACGAATTTTGCAACTGATTATAATATTAAAATAGAACACAATGATATGTTAGCCCATTAAGTCGTTTGCAAAACTTTGGCACTATTTTATATTTTATAGCACCTATTATTTTATGTTAAATTTCGTGGTTGGTATAAGGAAAATTCTCTACCTATAGAATTCTGTCACAGCACAGAGTTTTTATACCGCACAACTTAATGAAATCTGTAGGTGAATTTAACGTGTCCTCCAAAACACAATATCGTCTGTCCTTTGCCATGACGTCAATATCCAAAACTATTAGTTTATTTTGCATATATTTTCAGGTTGATTACACAAAATTCAACAACACTTATGAAGTCGACACGCCATTGTGCTCGGCGAAGCAGCTCGACGAACTACGAGCGACGGTGTCAACTTCACAGAAATTAGGTATGGTACCTAAGAAGCTTCATGTTCTACTTTTTCGAGCTATTGAATGTCAAGAGAGTTATAAAATGTCGAAATTCTTAATTGCTGAAATAACACAAAAACAGATTTTATTGAAAGGCTATTATTATTTGTTCTGTTCAGCAAAAATATATTTTGTCTTTTAAATAGATAAAAATTACTAAAAAAGTTTTCGAAATCGAAAACCACTTTTTTTAAATAATTTTAAAATTAATTTGATTTTGACAAAACATAATTAGATTTTTTAAGTATTTTGACGGCAAATATATTATTTTATACTGAACAGCCTAGATATAGACCCTCAATCAACACTATCAAAAAGCTGTGTTTTGCATGAATCATACATACTTTCTTTACCGATTGCTTATGAATACTTTATTTATAGTCCTCTATGGCGAGAAAGATCCTTGGCAGCGCTTTTTTTGCGTGTTAGCGTTCATAGCGGAATCTCAAGAAGAATATGAGTTTCAGGATAAATTATAGATTTATGTAAGTTTAAATGTAAACTTGCATGTATGTTTGTATAAATGTTACTCATTAAGCGCCTCTATATCCTGAATTACTTCATATTTTTCTGTTGATTCTTCTTTTTTTTAACCGATTTCAAAAACAAGCATGAATTATTTTCCATTCTATGTTTGTTCGATGATTATTCTGTTAATAGCTGACAGTTTAAAAAAAAATATTTTTGTTTCAAAATATATTCCCGAGTTGATGTCATATTTAAAACAATTGAAATTCTGATGAGTTGGGTTAGGACACAAATTTATCTCGAAAGTGCAGTAAACTCTCTCTTCTGACGAACTAGAAATCGGTTTTATCACTACAAAATCAAACAATTGTAAATTGGAAAATTTTGCCACTTATTGTTTTATCACTACAAAATCAAACAATTGTATCTATTAACACTCATGCATCTTTATGTTGTTTCACTCTTAATTATTAAAAACAAACTACATCACCATTTCTTTTACAGATCGTATGCTCGGCACCATTCCCAAATCATTCTCCAACGACACCTTAGACCTCAGCTCAGTCGACTCTATGTCTTTAGACGAGCACATAGAGATCAAAATCCCAGAGTCAAGGGCTAGAGAAAATCGTCTTATGGCACAAAACAACTTCGTACAACATATTAACGAGAAATCAAGAAATTCCAGTCACACTCATTTATCTGTTGAGAATGGACAAGAGTTGTTGCAGAAGTTACATAATCATATAGAGAAGGAGAAAGAAGGAAAAGAAGATAAACATATACACAGGAGTCATAGTCATGCCAGTATGAAGAAACATGCGTTGATGCCGAATGGAGTGGGGCAAGTTAATGGGCATCATGATCATGAACATCATAGAATTAAAAAGTAAGTGGTTTTTGTTTTGTATTAAAACTCAAATAATAATATACTTAATTAAGAGTTACTTACATGATAAATAATGTCAATTTTTATATTTGAAAGCAGGGAAACTAAAATTAATGAATTCCAAATAGTAAATCAATCAAAACTGACTGAATATGTAAGACTGGAGAACTGGATGGATGTAAAGGTCAAATGGTTTTGTTAGATTAGTCCTTTCAGACGAAATATGCGTTTAGTGAGACAGCAATTTTGTTCCGTATCATTTTAGTCAATCCAAAATACCTACTATTATCATTATGCCATTTGTCATCATGTGATAATGAACCAATCATTTTAAATGAATTACATAAAAAAATCTTACTCTCTTTAATCAATATCGATTCATTATTTAGTTTTATTATTTCCAGATCTCCCAGTGAGCATCAGTTAGAGAAGCCAGTGATCCCCATATTGGTAACAACCTCAGCGCCTGAACCTGCCTGATCCAATCACAAGAAACACGCAACCTTCACTACTCATACAAACATACGTTATATTCATACAACGGGAAATTATTCGCGTAAAAATACTGTTGATTTAGATACCAGTGTATCCCGTTGTATTAATATAATGTCTAGTACAAATCACGATAGTTTTGAAAGTGAAATAGCAAACATACATGTCACTTTATAATAAAGAGGATAGTCACTCAAACAATGGTCTGCCTTATTCTCAAAATAACCATGTCTTGATTTGGCACGAGACTGCGTTATTTTGAATAATGCGATAGATTTCAGAAAACAAAAGCAAGAATGCAGTCTCTTACCGCGTCATGTTTTGAAAGTCGAGAATCGACATCCTGATGGTTTAATTAATTATTGATGTACTCGTATTTCACCCAAACAAGTATTAAAAATCGACGTTAAAATCATCGATTATAAAGAATAAGGAAAAGCTGGCAACCAAAAAGAAGTTAACGTTGAAATCATTGATATATGCTGGAGCAAATATTCCGCCCATAAGGGGTTCTTCAAAAAATTTAAAACTTGCTAGAATAAAATAGAAGAAACAGAAAACCTTCTAACTACAAAAGAAAAACTATCTAAAGAGGTCAAAAATTTGCCTCATCCTGTTAGATGATGATGTCGTTAGATGATGAAAGTATTGTTGATTTGGAGTTACCAAGAGCTAAATTTATGAATTTTCTCATTCATGTAAAATTTGGAAACAATTTTTGAAAATGTTACGAAGTTATAATGACAAAAATTAAATGACATAACTTCGAAGAAATCAGTGAAAGTTTGAATAAAATTGTGATCAAAAGACAAAACACTATTGAATGAAAATTAAGTCGCTGTATGCAATTAATTTATTTATATAGTTAATGTTATTAAATTAAATAATGGCTATTCAGATGTCGACAAAACTAAACAAATTTCACTGCACTACAAATGTTGCCGTCCCTTTCATAACGATTGAAATAAAAAGGGTGGCATTTATTTTGGTACTGTCAAATTAGTTCAGTTTTGCCAACATTTAAATCGCCACTAATAATGTCTCATGAGACATACCCCTGAATACTAAAACGCTAAATAAAGTAAGTGGTGCTTATCTATGTCGTAATTTGACATTTGGCATTTTTACAAATCTGTCAAAAAATAACTACTTTAATGGGCTTTAATATTAAAATACCGTTTGAGTATTCGGGAAATTAATAGTGACAATTGAAATTAGGAAACAAATTGAAAACAGTGATATACTGTGGACGGACATTTTGTGGGCAAAGGACAAGGCCACTGTGAGGTTCTCGTATTATATAGTTTATTATATAAAATTATATAAGTACTCGTAATTGGCAAATCATGTGCGTGATTTAAATCTTAAAAATTTAAATTTAAATAAAAACAAGAAGTCAGGAACTAGTCTCATATATTTTTATCTGTCATACACATTTTAGATGTTATTAGTAGAATATTATAAATTCATATACATTTCAAAATAGCCTTTCTTGAACTTTCGTGTACTTTGTGTGTGATGAAAAAAGCGTTGTTTCATTAAACACCAATAAAAATGAAAGTTACGAAATAAAATCCTGTTATTTAGAAATATCGATTCGAACTTTACGAAAATTTACTTAGAATTATATATTTAGTAAAAATTTACAAATATCTACTATATCCTCTACTGATGTACCAGATAGGGTTGTATTTAGACAATTGTATGTATTTAGATGTTTCATTAGTGAAATTAATTGCAGGGGATGATGCTTGTAGCGTAACAGAATTGACAAAAAGGCTTTAAATTTTCCTAATAAATGCTGTCCCTGAATTATTTATAAGACTACATTAAGGATTATAATTTTAGTTACAAGATAATTCACTTTATTAAAGCTGATATGTATGTACATGATTCTAAAGCTGCTTCGTTTTTAATTATAGTGAATTGTAATGTAATTAAATTCTATCAATAGTTAAACTAGCGATAGATTATGGAAGATGGAGGAAAATAAGTATGTATCCCAAACATTCGAATTTAATTCAAGTTTATTGTGGCCCCTGTGACAAAAGTTTAAGGCCGGTGTTCAGAGTCCATACTCTGACTTGAGTTTTCACTCAAGTTTAATTCTTGACAGTACTTTAATGAGAGATGAAAATATGAGACACGATCCACGCTTGAGTATGGACTCTGAATACGGGCCTAAGATACCTATATAAATATATATATATATATAAATTCAAAGCGTTATATAATAAGCAAATATAAGTCGGATGTTATCCAAACAACGTACAAAAAATGCACTTAAGTACTTAATAAATTATACTGCCTACAATTACGTAGGTAATGCAAATTGTAAATGTACAAACTACAAACTCTAGTATAAAAGCGCTTAACGTAGGTAATTAATGAAATAATGCGTTTGTTATTCAAAAGCTTGTCCTATTAATATTAGGCTATTTGAAGGTCCCAATCCCTTTTTATAAAATATGATAACTTTTTTGACAACATTTTAAATATTAAATAATAGTTTTTGCTTATTTGTTTTCATAAATTTTCAAACTTTGAAACTAAAGTTTATTCAAAGTGTAACAAGTTATTAAGTACAAGACAACTTTTTATAATAAGGCTTTCTAAAAGAATTATTAACTTGAGCTTACGTCGATCTGTTGAGAAGGTATAGGAAACGCATGGAATTTATGAAGTGTATTACAGCTTAGAATTATATACATAGGTACATTATTATGAATATTTATAAATTGTATATTTTGTACGTTTTATATATTGCTGAACAGGGGCCTGAAATGGCGCAGGCGCCGATGTTTAACGTATAATGCCCTTAGCTCTTTATTATCCTGATAGGTTTATCAGAATAAAATATTTTTATTAAACAATTGACTTTTATTTATCAAAATATTTAATTGAGTCTTTAACATATTGCAAACATTTATAACAAAATAATTCACCTTATTAAAACTAAGAATACTACTCGTCAACAGATGGCGCTTTTAACAATATAACCTACGTAGCATGGCACAAAATAGGATATATAAACTTTGGCTTTCAGCCTAACTAAAAAGTAAATAGGACCCTAAATAATAATAATAATATTTTTTAAAACTAACAGATTATAGCATGATGTAGGTACAAGTACCTACCTACGACTATCATGCACAATTGATTAATTATTAGGTAAAATTAAACCAACACAGGTGCAAGATTAAACCTTATATAGTGTTTTATGAATACGATTTCAATTCATATTTTATCACATTTCTTATTTCTTAATTGCGTATTACGTATATCAGTCATTCCTGAATATACCTAACAAGTAGCACGTCGTAGTATATGTAGATGTACCGTGTTCCTGTCTCATAGTTTAATAACGTTTTAAAAAACTTTACTAAACAACCTCAATTAGTGGCTTTAACAAAGGGAGGCCTCGAGGCCTACACCCAGCAGTGGGATATTACAAGCTATTGATGATGATTACGACACAACCAACCCCATTTATTCATTCATAACTTAGGGTTACCCATTTATAGCTTAGGGTTTGTTTAGAATTTAGATGCTAAGATACTTTACATTTTAATCACATAGTAGTGAAAAAAAAACTCTAAAGCTTTGTTAAATTTAAAAATTGTTATGAACAATGGGGTTGCAAGTAACTACTCTCTACGACTTCACCAAAATGGCCGGCACTTTGCTCTTCCTTTTCTTCTTAGGCTTTTCTTCCTCACTAGAGGAGGTGTGGTCTTCGGGTACATTGAAGAAATCTGGTGGGTACTTGACTATGGAAGGCCTGTTGGTGAGACTGGCTCGTCGGATCGCATCGGCCACCAGTCGGTCGGATATTTTGACGAGTGGCGAGCAAGGCACGCCTTGGGAGTTTAAGGATGAACGGAAGATTATGTCGTCTGCCATTGGAGAATTTCCTACGAAGCCTGAAATGGAGGATTATTATTTAGGTACAAATATCCTAAAACAAGGCTGACGTAGTTAGGAAAAATAAAGGAAATACTGCAAAGATAAGTACCTGTTTGTAGGCAGGGATGAATTTCATCCAATACGAGACTAACAGGAATCGAACCCATATTTTTACGTTTATCGTTTAATTATTATTGTATTTATCTAATAATGTTCAAATAATAAATAATTTATACTTACTTATGGAAGACAATAGTACTAAGTAAAGCATAAATCACATGACATAGACAACCACAGACATCACGTAGCACACAATGACCAAACAACCACATCTTGACATCCTTATTGGAATGACATAGTTTTGTAAATATATGCTTACTTTTATAGCATTTTGTCTTAAGGTCGCCATCAACTACAACTTGGAGGATATAATGAAGATTGATTGGTTGTATTTGACTTCTTTCTTAAAATTAAATTGTATTTTTACACTCGCTTTTATTTCTTTGAAAATTCTCGAAATAGTCGGCAAGTTGTTCCAGCCCCCCGATTGTCTAACTTGTATGAAATTGTTGCGAATCAAACATAACTGTAATACGCGGATCTATTTCTTATTTATTTATTTTTTCAAACCGCCCAGTTAATGCAACCTTGACATTAAAGTAGAAATGAGATAGTGGAACTGGAACCCCAAAGGCAACAAATCAAACACAAATAACGTCACAACATAAATAATTATTCACTCAATATTTACATACAGAACTAAATCACATGACTTGCGTGCATCGACAATGTATAAGGGACTTCAGTACTACAAAGAACACCTAAATACTACCATGCATATTTTTTTACATACCTAATCAAAACATTAATACTCTTTACATAAATGGAAGCTCAGACATAGATATTTTGAACTAAATGGTTGTAGATATCACAATAATATATTTAAAGCTAAATGATTGCACAGCAATTCAAAATGAAATACAACCTACTATCTACTATCTAAATCTAATTTATTATCCAAATATTCATAATATTTGCTCATTACACGTACTCGAAAATATTGTTAATACATTAATATTAATTTAAAAATAACTATGATGGCCACATTTGATGTAACACATTGATTTAAAATTATTAAATTATCTCTATAAATGATAATGGAATGTTGAGTTTGTATTAATCTTAATCTAATCTAGTATTTGAGATTCTGCATTTTAAAACTGACTAGTGACGGTATGTTTTGTGCTTGGTACCTACCATTACTTACTATATTTGTTATGTTGCATCATAAACAACGACATTATTATAAGTAGGTATAAAAAGGTGCATCACATTTTGCTTTTGATCTATTTCTGTATAATTTTGCGAAAGTTATCTAAGAAATACTTTAATAAAAGATAATTTTAAAATTCAGAAGCTATTCCAAAAACCAACAATAGCATTGATAAAATTTTACTTTATCTAATTGTAGATCATTTAACAGCTACCGTGTATAGCATTGATTTCAAAGTTTTTTTGTAATGATTAGATAAAAACAAAAGTTTTAAAATTGCATAAAGATGAAAATATTTATGCAATAACATCAAACTTTGATTTAGATTTTGTTCACAAGGTTATGATTTTTTTTTTAATAAAAATAAAATAGTTCAAAAAATCTTTTTGATGAAAAGCGATCACAACTCTATAGTAAATCCTGTCTGTGAATGTGTAGCTACAGAATGGATTTTTGCCTATTTATTTCATCTAAGCCACATAAAGACTTTCCTAGAAATTTTAATATCATCTTAACACGAAATGGAAAACCATTCTGCTTGCTTTCTTTTTTTTTCTTTTTCTTTCTTTTCATTTTCACTTTCTTTCTATTTTCTCAAATTCATCCATCAAAACTTCCAAAAGTTAAAGTGTATCTTTTAAATGTTTTTCTAAATATCGTTCAGAAAGCACTCTAGGCTCTACAAAATTATGAGAACTTCTTAGATACTACAATGTGACAGTAAAATCGGAGTCGTTGTGATCGGCTTTCGGTTCTGCGGTTGATATTCTGTCTGGTACTGGCATCTTCAACATCAGCGGCGGCTCAGGACTCTCTGGACATCACAAGACAAACACATTTACATACACAACACAAATCACATGCACTTCAGCCAAGGTTTGCTTCAGGCGTTAATTACTACCTACCTATATTTTAAACGGGAAAGTCAAACTTTGTTGAAATGGATAATTGTTTGTTTTATTACGTCATTTTAAACGCTCACGATCAGTATACATATGAAATGATTTCAAACGGGACTTTATTTAGAATAAGGTAAAATCGCGATAAAGTCCAGTTTGAACTCATGTTCATGTTTGTTATTATATCGTGCAAAAACTACAAACGGATTTGGATGAAACTTCGTTTATACCAGGTCAGGGTACAGATTTTGCATAAGAAATAAATCGTTTTTGGGAAAGTTAAAAAATACAGTTATTTACAGGAATGAAAAAAGGAACAGTTAGAAACAAGTTCATTAGTAAACAAAATAATATTTAATGGTTAACAAGATTATGAAAAAAGATAAATACAAAAAACCATATTATAAGATTAGGGAAATGGATAGATCAACAGTTTAGATGTGATTATGAATAGTTTAAAAATAAAAGTAATTATTAATTATGAGGAAAACAAATGAAGGCACAAGATGTAGATCGTCACACTTATCTAGAGTTTCCTCAAAGGTCACACTTGTCTGATAAGAAGTGCTATCAATCTTTAAACACACATTACACCTGATCTATCCATGCCAGATAGCTTACACCAATAAACATCAATTAATACCTAATTCAGCTAATTAACTAGGAATTGTAAGCATAATCTCATAATCTCACTTGATTCATAAGAGATCACGACGTGTACTTAGATAACTTATAAAGTTGTAAAAACAACAAACAAAACACTGCTAGAACTTGGATTAAACATAAAAAAAATATTTTATCTTAACTACATACGTAAGTAGTATACTTATTAGCAACTTAAGCATGCTTTTGATATACCTACCTAAAGTAAAAGAAGACCCAATGTTTAATAAGAGAAATTGTACGTTTTTACATACGAGTTTTTGGAATATGATGAAATCAGAACCGAACTTGCAATCTGAGGTGAAGAGTTTTAACTATTTATTTATAATTTAAACTATTCATTTAAAAGACATGCACCAATTGTGTTTTTTTTTTCATTTATTTGCCGTTTAAACAATAATAAATCTTAAAAGGTATGTAAAAACCACTAAGGTTTAACCTGACACTAACGCAAGTTTACGCCAGTAGCTTAAGTAGTTTCAAGTGTGTTATTTTCAAGTATTCTGAAGAAACTTAAAATCCCAGTTAGCTCAATTTTCTATCGTTCTATCTAATCAGCCCACAACCACCAATGTTGTATCGTTCACTGCCACCTGTTACATTTTTACACTATTGGAATGGTTAGGTGTAAAGAAAAATGAACAGATCATAATAAGTATAGGTTAGTGAGAGTGTTAACAACCAATTGCTCTTTCTTAGCGCGAGTAAGATATTTATTGTTCTTAAGGGGTCTCAAAGTAAATGTATCCTGTATCAAAAAGGGGAATCAATTGGCAAAATTGTACATCCTGTATTTCTATAAATAGCTATCTCAATATAAAAGAAATTGAATGACCAAACATTTTCACAATCGAACATTTTGAATTATACTCTGGGGCCTAAAACCTATTTTGAACAAAGGAAAACAAAGTTTCGTGACAATATACGACTTAACTTCATGAACTGACGAATCCACGTAAGAATCAGAGTAGATATTAGGGCGTTTATTCCAAGTAGGGCCTCTGATCTGGCAAAGCGAACTGCCAACATTATGGGGACGAAAAATAAATTTATTAAATATCATTTAAGTTTAAAATACACGTAAGTAAACTCAATATACACGGCTTTTGATTTTTTTGAATTCTTAATAATATTGGAGAAACATATTTTTTATTGATTTTCAGAATAGATATATTTTAATGATTCCATCACCTCTGACTTCGCGAGTATTTGCTTGCTAAGTCCATAATTTATTGTGTAAGTATGTTTACACTTCATGGATTAGTAAGTAAGGTATATCTGTTTATGTGAATGTGACACGCTTCACAAGAGATCTCGAGATTGTATTCTAACAAGCTATGAATAATAACTTTATGACAATAGTAAATATTAGTATTGATATTGTATATTGTCTTTGTATACCTATCTATTAGCAGATATTGTATCGTGAGGTAGATGCTTTGGATATAGAATTGATTCTACCGATAGATGTATAGCTTCTATGGTTTAGCATACTTGCAAAAAACTTAGTTTAAACTTTATAATCTTTGAGCTTTTGGTTACATGTTCAAGAAAAATGTTATATCTTCTATTTTTATTTATCAAAATTTATTTATTGAAAATATATCTTTTTGCTGGATATTGCAACAAAGCGATGACAGCCGTGTAGGCACGCAGTACTTTTTAATTTATTTACCTACTTGGTGATGGTGTAAAAAGCCCTTAATCCCATAAATTGTTCTATCTTACATTAACTTAATGTTTACGAATTCAAACTTTGGTCTCTCTAATTTGGCATTAATATAATAAGATATAGGGTCAGAAAGTAGCATTTTGCAATCAGTCTGGTAATAAATTATCGACAGAAATAAACAAGATATATAGCAGTAGGTAAGTATGTTGACTCTAGATAATTGGCAACAATGCACTTACAAATCATTTATCACACAGCAAAGTTTACTTTATAACGTAATTTATATTTAACTAAATACATAGCGCAAGCATATTTAAATATTTAGTGAGGTTTAAGTATTTTCCTAGGAAGTAAGTGATACATAGGTCTGTCAACATTTGAGGATGAACACATATCTAAACTAGGTTCTCATACATTTAAGACGTCACAAAAATCTCATGTATCCACAAACTCAATGTCTAATCAAGAGCGCTATCTTGTTAATAGAGGAAAACTGTCACGATAAGCACACTCACAGGCGTTTGAAAACATTTTGTACATAAATCCAGCCACAACCACCAGGTTTAACATTGAATTTGCACTCACCGATGGATCTACGATCGCCCTGACTGCCGTAGAACTCGTCCAACTCCTTTGCGGAACACAACGGAGTGTCCACCTGGGAAGTCTCGTCGAACTTCGAATAGTCCACCTCGTACCCCTGACGCTCTCGGTTATAAGTCACAAGCTGCAAGAACCTATGACCCCACATTATCTCACTCGAAGTGTAACTAGACCGCGCCTGCGTCGTCTGCCCCGTCGATTCTATCGTCCCCTCAAGTATCACAACTATTTCGAATTTCTCTTGCAAGACGTCCGCAGCCGAAACCCCGTAGAACGGACTCTCGGCGTTTATTCTATGCACCATAGTTATAGGCCAAATAAAGAACAGGTTACTATCACATCCATCCGCGTGCAAATCTAATTCCGTCTGGTAGTGGGACAGCAGCTCCCCTTCTTTCGTCGTTCTAGATCGTATCAACTGTGCTCTCACGCTAGCTCCGATTATATGTGATTTCCGCAAATCGCCCACGCGGAACATTAAGCAGAGCTCGCCGTCTCTCTGGCACACCACGGCGTTCTTAGAGAAAAGAAGCGTCTGCGTTCTGTGCTTAGGACGCGTCATCTTAGCGAAAACTATGCCGACCATGAACGCTTGGATCATAACACCGACGATACTCTGTAGGCACATTATGAATATTGCTTCGGGACACTCTTCTGTTGTCGTTCGGGAACCGTAACCGATGGTGTGCTGAGTTTCAATACTGAACAGAAAGCACGATGTGAAGTCGTAAATATTAAACACACACGGTTTCCAGTTTGAGGATTCTTGCATAGGCGGTAGGTGATCTAGCTCTAAATCTCCGTGGGTGAAAGAAATCAGCCACCAGATGAGAGCGAATCCCAGCCACGAGAGGATGAAAGATAGAGTGAAGGCGAGAAGGGTCCACCGCCATTGTGCATCGACGAGCGTCGTGAACATATCTTGGAGGAACCGCAGCCTCCGTTGAGAGATCCGGGACTTGAGAATATTGCATTCCCCATTCTTGAGGACCGCGCGCCTCCTCGTCCTCCGCGTGACTCCATGTCTGTGCGAGCGGCTCCTGCAAACAAAAACACACGCGCACTGTAATATATCGTACGGATGAATATCGTTATCTATCTGTGCTCCCGTGAGTGCGAATGTCTAGTTCACGCTTCCGATGCGACCTTCGTTAATGTTAATGTCAGTAATGTACATCGCTTACTATAATTGCTTTCTAATGTAAATTATTCCTACACATGAAGGGATCGTTCGAGCTGAAAGACGGACAAAAGCGACACAGTACGGGTTTGTGGAGTCGGGGCTCGCTGGGTCGACGAACCTCTTGCTGCCCGTGGGGTAGTAGACTCCGGGTGAGATGTTCCCATTGGCCGGGACCGTCTTGACTTTGAGCCACTCGTCTGGTAGGAGTTGGCTCTCCTCGCGGCAAGGGGGCGACTCGGGGTCGGCGTGCATGGTGCCGTGCGCGCGGCTCACTCGCAGCGGCGCGTCTGCGGCACCATCCCTCGGTCTCGCGCCTCCTGAAGCATCGTGCGCGATAATGCCTCGGTCACGACTGACTCTCTCGTGCCCGCCGACTATGACGACGCGCTAAATGTTGTATAATTGTATCGCAAGATTCTATATCGGAAATTATCAGCTTGCTACGGAAAACATATTGTTGCCTACGTCGCTGGGGTGGTACAGGGTGGAGCTGTTTTTGTTTTCGTAGAGTTAATATCTTTAAATGATAATTAAATGTAATTCAAAGTCAGAGCAAAACTATGCTATCATTTTTTATTGCTACGTTTAATTTTGTAGTTAAAATACCTTTTTTTTTACAAAAAAGTAGAGTTCATACTTGACGTAATTTAAGAAAAAAAAAAATTTGATTAAATTCGACAACATCTTCTAATCAATTCATTAATAAAAGAACGTTCACAGGAACGTAAACGAAACTTTTTCGTAGATGATCGCTACGCGCGTAGGCAATTGCTACGGCTGTCATAATAATTATATCCCAATTCCCGTGTTTCTTTTTGTTATACTGCATAAATTATTATACTCTGATTGTTTGGAGAATATCATGCTGGTTCATGAGAAGAAGTATTTAATATTTTCTATCGTCATTTTAAAAACTTTACTATTTGGTAAACAAACATTTCATTAGTACAAAACTTCTTTACAAATTTTATACTCATACTTTAACAACTACAATCAGTGTAATTTGATTTAGACGAATAATTTTCTTGCTTAGGATTTCAATTATAATCATCTTTCTGTTGTGATTTATGATTCTCAGTGGGTGTGTTTTTTATTAAAACATAAAAAATACAACACTCTGTATACGATAGCAAAACACCTTTTCATTAAAATAGCTAATTTGACAAGTCGCGAATTGGTCTAATGCGAATTTTACTTACTAATTTGTAATTCTCGATCATTTACACGAAGGTCGAGTGTGGCTCTAACATTATAATTGGGTAATTGGGATCTTAGTACCTGATAGGTTTCAAGTACTTAGAAGTACCTATAGTTACGTCATTCCTGCATAAGTCATCGTGACATCTCAAATGTTAATGCTTTTATTGTAATGACTAAAAATAAGAAATGCAACAAAATGAGTCTTTGATGATTTCATTTCATTTCCCGAATCAGATATTAGCTAAACAGAAAAATTACTGCAATAATTACTGCATTGTTGAAGAAATCAATACTTTTCATAGAGAACTGAGTAAAACCTAGTCAAGATTTTAGCATTCCTTCATTTCCCTAAGTTTCCTTCAATTGTATTCCTTAATAAGAGAACATGGTATATCGTCGGATGGTTTATGATAAACAAATTTCCTAATTACCAAATTTTGTAATAAATATTAATAATTGAGTATAAAGTAAACCTAAAAAATATTATAACAAATATTTTCATTGGATAAATTATCACCACGCCTCAGAGCAAAATATTTCAGCACGATTTGTTTGTTGGTCTGTAAATACGCGACACTTCGTGATTACTGAATAAGCACCCGTCTGGTGACATTTTATTTTTCCAATACGTCAGATTTGTTGTTTTGCCTACTTAGTAAAAAGGGTGGATTAAATTGTTAAAGCTCACTTGAAATATATTTTTTAAAAGTCTGTTTTCTATCATTTTAATGTGGTTATATGCCAATATGATACCATTTGGCAAATATTTGAACGTGCCCCTTTAGACATTTTGAATTATGAATGCACTTTCTGAATTCCAAGGATACAACCAATATTGTTAATGATTGATTTAATTGGTTAAAATGGTTGTTGTTATTATGAATTATTTGTTTGGTAACTCAACTTTTCACACAAATCTTATGTTTCTTATGACATTTCATTGTATTGTAGGTTTATAATTTTTATGATTTGTACATATTTGTACGTTATCAAAATACTTTCAGTAAACATTGCATAGCTCTGCTGTGCTAATACTTCGTGCCCAATCCTCTGAGAACCCTAAGCGACTCATCGTAAAGATAATCCACGTAGTGACGACCATACTTATTTGTTTCAAATAAATTTACATACCTACTCAAAGGATCTAATAGACCGGGTATACTCACCTATAATAGATTCAACGACAATTGAAATTGTACCATTAGATTTATGAATACAATTCTGGTACTGATACGGGTACATGTAGGTTGGAAATATATACATACATAAATAAAAATAATGCAGTACCTAACTAAAACGGTGATCGTAAAATCATGACTGTTAGTAGTGAATCTAATGCGATGAACAATGCGATCAATTTTATGATTATCGTTGATTAAATATATCACTTTTTAAGAAAATTAGACTTATTATGTAGTGTCAAACTCGTTTTCCATATCTATATATCTATATTTTCTATATGAAAAAAATATAAAATATTTTCAGGATTTAATTTTAGTGGATCTGATAAAGATTCGTTGAGTTATTTATTGTCATGTTGTAGTTGAGACTCTATTTCTAGTTACCTTGTTTTTGATTTGATTTTGAATTGAGGTGATTCTAAATTCTGTTGTAGGTGTGTTTTATATCTAATTTTCATAAAATTCTGGAGACAGTGGGTTGCAAAGCTTAGCATCGAGGTGAAACAGGCACAGAGGAAGACCTATGCCCAGCCGAAAATGATTGATGATCATGATAAAAACTCATTTCACAAAGATCAGGATATGGACATTTATGATTCAATACAAATCTTAGAATTCAAGTTCCGTTTAATTTCTGTTATAATAAAAAAAGAGACGTTACTAGAGTCTCTCTACTTTTTTGGCATCTTACAACTGCAAATACTATCAGGAATTTCCCATGTTTTATGTTATTTAAACGTGTTAAACGAATAAATGACGTTTTATTCAAAACAAAGTAAGAACGGCTAAATTAGCCGTAATCCAATAAAAGTTTATTAAATGCAAATATATTACGTTGTCAGATTAAACTTAAAACCATCATAAACTTAATATTTTCTTTTTATCAGATCGCACTGATGTTTGATTGTACGCTGTGATAAGCGCACTAGTTGATCTTATCTCCGTATTTAATACGTACCTAATGAAATAACTTTTTATACCTTTTGAGCATTTCACGGACGGAGGAGTGTGTTTAGGTAAGGTAAATGGGTGCAGATTATTATATATTGATTTTCAATTTCACAATAGCGGCTGGAACGCACCGACTTTAACTGGTGAACAGAATCGGAAAACGTGAAGTGAAAATTAGAAAAATTTACTTAGCAATTTTTTTATGTACTTACTCTATTATTTTTTTTTAATTTTGAAACATGACCATAAACGAAAGGTTCTAGAATTTTCGAAACTCGGCATTTTCGATCAGAGAGTTATTAAGCCAGTTAGTGTCATCTCGTGGAAAGGTTTTCAAGTCTCCATTAATCAAGATTATGTTCGACCTATCAGTGTTTGCACATTTAATGCGGATTTAAAGATTATCCCGGCTTCAGAGTGAGCTCAATTCGAGAGCCTTGGATGCGTCACTTTTGACGTTTCATGATGATGACAATTGCATCGTATAAAACACTGGCTTTCCGGTTGGCGGTATTGCCCGCGTAATTGTGGTTTTAGCGCGGGAATAATTAATAAATAAATAAACTAGGGGAATATGGTGTTTCTCGCGATCAAAAGCAGCCTAAGACCTTTCCTGGTTCCTTTAAACTACCTTCAAACCAAATTTCTTTTAAATTGGTTTAGCGGTGTCAAAATACAACAGACAGAATTACTTTCGCAATATTAGTAGATTATTTAATTGTAAATTGTGTTAATGTTGCTCTAGGAAATTACGAGACACCATTTTCGATTTATTGAAAGTACCTAAAACAAATTGAATAAAAAAAAAACTAAGCATTTCAAAAACCTTATCATCAATTGAAAATAAAAATCGTCTGTAATCTGTCACAAATCAGGATATGTGTATGATCTCAGAATTAGAGTACGTATTTTCTTTTTAATTACTGAGTAAAGACTCGTAAGATTTTTGTTGTATTTCCAACAAAAATCAACCGCATTAATCGTGTTGATTTTCTAAAAAGATTTAAGTGCCGAAACATTTAAACCCATTCATACCTGGTTAAGTACACATATCATTAAATATTTTATTAGCTCTAGGTTATGGGAAAACGACTTAACAAGTTTTTAAAAGTATGTTTCGTCTTAAACATTTTAAATGAACACGAAAATACTAAAAAGTTTTGGCATATTGGTAGGTATCTTGGTTGATATTGCGTTTAATTCGTCATGTTATATTAAATAATGTTTAAAATGATATACCTAATAGGTAAGTGCCTACCATTTATAATGATGCCATTTTCTTGCCTGTTGCATTCAATTAAAATTGTCGTAATGACTTGCTTAGTCTTAACATTGTTTAAAGAATATCAAATTTTGCTTCAATTTAAATTAATTCAACTGTCAAGAACATGGCATCATGTAGGTAAATGTGACACTTAAGTTACCTATAACTTCAAGTTATTACGATAACTTGAAGTTATAAATAAATAATAGGATCGTTCTGGCATATTATTGACATTATTTAGTAAAAGTCTGAATCTAATCGGATCGCTGGGTTTAGATTGAGTTTTATAAAAATCTGGATGAAACTAGTATTTATCAAGGTATCAGCGATTGTATTATTCGCCCGACTGACATTCCTTAATAAAGTTAGCAATTCGCGTCAAAGACAAGTGACCGATACAAAAAAGAAGATATGAAGAAGATAAGACTTTCTCGTGATATTTTCCAACACCATATAATTCAATTAAGGGATTCCTAGGGGACCCTTCTGGTTAAGTCCAGATTAACCCATGAAACGACAATCTACTTTCTAAGTTAGCAAAACAAGTGAGTTCAGCCGGCTACTCTCTACTGTGGCTCCCTACCTACCACGCTAAAGCTAAAATGAAGAATTAATTTTGCACAAATCGACCGCTTATCTTTAGCCGATGTATTTTTTTATCATTTAGAATTCACAACAGGTTATTTGCCGTCTATTAAACTCTCGACCAGACGTACCTTGTCACTCTAATGAGTTATGAGTGTATTAAACAAAAGTAGAACAAACTTGGTCAACAAGATAATGTCTCGTTTATCACTTCACTATTTGCGTCTGCGCCGCATTTTGTATATTAGTCCTACCGAATTTCCATATTCAAACTTAAAACACCATAAATAATATTTCAGAACTAAACAAAAACTTTTTTCACAATAAAAATGAATCCCAATTTGATTTTAGAAAAACTCGTGAAGAAGTGCAATTCGATTTTAAAAATTTATGGCTCTGTTCAGATCGCACTGAAAGCAAAATGCGAATAACAAATTTCGTCCAAAACTATTTCGATAACTAAAACTTATCTTCTATTTTACACTGATTAGATACGGCACCTCAAGGATATGATTCACAATACAACCAAGACCCTACAAATAATAATTTGTTTTTATGTAAACAACAGACATAATTGGTTATGTTTGCTTTTGCAATTCCACGAATTTTGTTAACTGGGAAAGCAGATAAAATAATTTGTAGAAAAGTATGTTCACCATTAGAATTTCTTGGTGAAGATAAAATTTCATAAACCTTTTATAAATAACATTTCATTTACCTGCAAGTATTCTCCCGATACACCGTGCTCTGTCCTATCGAGCTGCTATAGGTAGGTATTCTGTGCAGACTGTTTGAAGGCAGTATGTGTGGTGCCCGCGGGAAGCCGCTGGGAGTGTAGCCGAGCATAGGACTCTCGACTACTGAGCTGTCGAACGCACAGCTGGTCTCATCTGTCTCTTCTTCTATCACTCCTGGTCTGTAAATAAAGTTGAATTGAAAAATAAATAAATCTACTTTCTTTGGTAATTAATAAATTAACATGTCTGTAAGTTCTATAAATAAAAATCGTATTTGTCAATAAATGTTCTTTTTTATTAATTTTCGATTTCAAAGAATTCTCTCCCTGCTCTTTAAACCAAGTTTATTTCAGCAGAACACATATTTCTTTATTGAATAATGTAATCAAATCTTTAAAATCTCTGTAAATTGGTCATTAGAGTAGTATCCACTCAGTTAGGTTACGAAACATTTTCTTATACGAAACATTATAAACAGAACGCACTTGTAAAATATCTTGCCAGCAGAGAGCCTCGGCTTCTCCCTCTGGTTCTCCTCATCACTTTTCTCCATCTCCTGCATCTGGTACGAAGACGAAGGCTTCATAGTGCATTTGTCACAACACAGGTCTTGATGTGAACATCTGTGCAATTTTTGTCATTGTATGAGATTTTGGGTTTTCGACCATCGCGAGAATTTTCTGGAAAAAAAATAAACCTGTTATTTTTGACCTCTAGAGCTATGTCTAAAAAACACATAGGTACCTATACGATAGAAAAGACAACGAATAAATGGTGTTCTGTGCATTTATTAAGTTAGGTACCTCGAGTACGACGCAACATTATTTTAATCTAGGTAGGAGCAATCACCATCTCAAGCTTTTGCTCCTTGGAACTACCTACTTACTAGGATGTTTTGTGCATGTGCAACTCACAAAAGCAACTTCCATGATTTTAGGGGAGCAATTTGCAATGTGCTCTATGTGTTTCTTAAGACACCTAATTAGGAGTACCTAGTAAACAAATATATAAAATCTGTTTGCGGTGTGAAAACGGTGCACATAGACCTCCATAAAAATGATGTCGAACATTAAACCTGCAACCTTTTATGAAACCGGGTAAGAACTGTGATACAACTTGTGACATCTAGCGGTAAGTAGCTAAACTATTTTAACTAACTAACTATTTTAGTTTATTACTTGTATATTCTCTTAACCCAGTGTGCTGGTGGTCCAATGCATTAATCTTGTATTGAAATAAATCAGTTATCTGCAGAGATTGCAGCGCACGTGCACTAAGTAGGTAGAGTCTATAAAATCAATGTTTAGAATGTAAACACGACCACTTCAAGAATACAAAGGAGAATAAAATAAGTAACATTAATTAACACTGACCTGGTTTATAAGTGGTTTCTAAGAAAAGAGAAGTGTCTCTGAGCGAATTATCTTTTGAGTACCTGATACAAATCCACGATAGGCCACTTGAGATGATGTTAAGTGGTCTAATTGGGATGCCCACTACTTTACTAGAGTCTACTGTTTTTTTTCTCAATTTCGTTTGTAAAGCAAGTCGTAGTTTTAATTTATGGTACTTTTAGATTAAATATTTAGATAGGAAAGAAAGAAAAAATAATTTAATTCAGGAGGATCCCACATCGCCATCGACTTACAAGCGAGGTAAATCCTTTGCCTAATCCAACGATTCAAATTAAAAAAAAAATTTTTTACACCAGGGAAAGAATCTGGCAAGGACGTGGTTATAAGGTATAAGGATGCTAATCATACATATCTAATAACACACAGTAGGTAGGCATACCACAGAATAGTAAATGGAACAGTTTAGAACCATCATGTTCTAGTCTAGGATGAACACACAGGCATATCAGTTCAAGTACAATGCTCTCAAAAATAAAGCTGGCCAGGTATTCAATGCACCCCATTATCCAATCTGAACGTCCTTGCACTCATTAGGATGTAGTCGATCTCCATACTTCGCTGTGTCCGACATCCTCCCACTGGAGTACGGAAAACGAAGAAATAACGCCATTCCGCGTTCATAAACTTGAGGAGGATGCGAATAAGATCAATTTAACACTTGACGGTGTTGCTCATATCGGCTGAATGAAGTGTGCGCTCGGCGTGCAATGTGGCGCTTACTTGTACAATCTGGGGGCTAAAAAGGCCGTTTCGAGCATTTCTGCTACCAATTCATAAATTGCATTATTTTCATGAAACTAGGCAATTTCATTGTTAAGTACCTATAATAACAGAAAGAAGAGCTCGAGTCCATTTTTAATTCACTATTTGGCAAAATCTGATATTTTGTCAGCGAATTAAATCTATTTATCTTTTTCTCATGTGTTATTTTCAAATGCGTGTATTTTTCCCATTTTGTATACCTACTTAAATACCTTTACAAAGTTGTGTTACAAATAGCCACTAGCTGCAAATCTACCTGCATGAAGGTCGATTACAATTACTGCTTGTACCTACCCAGTAATTAAAACTGAGTTTCTGACCCTCTTCCAATGTTTCAAAGGCTATAATCGGACTCATCTAACGTCCAGTCTCAATAACCTATCTATCTTTAATTTTGCTTAGCTGAGTAATTTAAATGGAAAGATTAAAATTCATAAATGAAAGGATGGTACTACCATCCAGCTGCAGGTATGATTGCTGGCTAAGCCTATTCCATCTTAACGATGTCTCAGGCAGGCACTACAGTGTCCCGTGTACGCGAATGCTTCCTGACGCTATATAAATCATCTAGTAAAAGATGTAATGGCTTAAAACATTATAGGTAATAGCAGAAACTTATAGTAGGAGCAGAAAACCGTTCGGAGCCAGGGCAGACACTTGTTTAATATAAATCCATGTCACCAACAACTAATAGCTCAAGTAAAACGATCAAAGTGACGTGAATTATTGATAATACTGCGCTCAATTTAAAATTATTATGACTGGGAGGCTGAGTTGATAACTTAACTTGAAGGTTTAAATACCTATTATCTGGTCACAATATTGTAAACAATTCTATCTTAGCACGATGCCTTACGCAAAATTTAGTATATTTTTAGTATAGTATATTCAACTTTAACTTTTACATAAAACAACGTGAGTAGTCCTAAATCACAGATTCATATTTTCTATTCATTATGTGGTTAGATAAACGATGATAATTTAACTGTATGAGCTAGAATTGACCACTTTTAGCATATATATTTAACAATTTAATGAATACTTCTTCCCCGGGTGTTTTAGTTATTGCTTATTAACCATAACATAACTAAAGCAGTTAGATAAATTATGATAGTTTATCACGAAACACTGTTCAGATAGTTACTGCGCATTCTCATCGGTCATCATCACTCAAATTTAAAATACTCATTACCTGTGTAGATTTACGGTATGATATGGCAGTGTGTAGAAATATATCTACGAATATATGTATAGAATTGCTTCAATGGGTGACACGTTTGCTAAGCAAGGGGCAAGAGGATAAGAAAAACAATGTAGACTAGACATAGAAGAAGAAGGATATTGGAGAGAATAACTGGTGTATGACTGTAAGCATCAGATCTGCTCTAATACTAATTATTATTGGTATTGCGTATCAAAATATTGGAATCCGAGATGAAAAACAGTAACTAACCGCAAAACTGAGAGCGAGAGCTTCTAGATTACGAAACTAACTGCACGATAGTTATCATAGTAAGGTGCTCTCTTTGCCCAGTAATCTTGTACCTACTAGGTGTACGTATAGTGAGGTATGCCGCATACATATACATACCTCACTATAGGTATTTACTAGGTACACAACAACTTTTAGTAATAAGTTGTCATCGATGAAACACAAAGTAGGTACTTATGTGTTGGTGAAGGTAACTAAAAAAATTATGAAAACTTAATAAAAAAATCTAAGAATATCCTGAATGTAGAGAGTAAATACCTACACTTTAAATCCAACAATCGCTAAACGGTTGGATTGTGCATTGTGCTCTAATAATGGACATCATACACTATTATCATAGTTCTATTATGGTCGTTTTGACATTCATAAAGGTATAATAACAGGAAATTATGACAGCCAAAATAGTTTTGTAACAGTCTAACTAAAGCGTGTTAATAAAGAACATACAAACCAGGTTACTATACAGATTCTCTATAATTTAATCGACGATACGTAATTTAATAAAAAACGGGCAATTCAAAAAAGATATAGGTAGCACCTATTATAGTAGAGTGAAAGACAAAGTTAAAAAAAAATGATAGTCTGTTTTCATAGGGAACGGTCGACATTTATTATTTCTAGACTAGTCTTTAAATACCTATTTAAGCATTTAAATACCTAGCGCGAGAAGATTATCTAAGTGGGTGGATGTGTGCAAACTAACCTGCCAGTGAACCTCGTAAAACGGTAATAAAATTTATAATTTTAGTCATAAGTTCTAAAAGCCTTCGTATAGATGCTGCTTTATTTTATTAGCAAACATTGACCCTAATTTGGTAATCAGTGGGTCACCAGTTTACCATCCCTACTATTGAACAGTATCCTTGATACCGAGTTAAGTTTTTAAAAAAATAATTTATGGATGAAAATCTTGTGCACCGCCGCCGCGCGCCGCCCCGTGACCTGCATAAACTAAAATTAATACTGGACCAGGACGCGTGGATCTCACTCTACGCCATAGCAGTGAACAAAACTGATTATACGCCCCAGCAAGTACATAATATAAAAAAACCGAATGACCCCCCACGTATCTATTTCTTTAACTGTAAATCAGCGGACGAAAATCAAGGGGCCAACAAGACAACTTCCTCGGTTCCCCAAATTGATCAATCAGGTAGTGACTGACAGCCCAAATTTTATGGCAGTCCCGCTTGGGAAGAATTGACAGGAAGAATGTATTTTGGAACACCAGTACCTAGGGTACCTATTGTTAAAATTCTACCATGGTGACAACCAGTGATAGGTACCCTCTTGAGTTGTAGATAGTTTATCTAGTAAGAGGCGATCTGTGGATCCAGATCAACCTCGATATTGAAGGAACATGTAGGTACCTAATACTAAAATTTAGACTCTGAACATCAGTTTGTACTGATTCTAAGATTGTTGTTCTATCTATATTCACAGCAATTTGCATCTGGGCACTAGGTAATTTTAACATTTTTACAAAAAAACTAGAGACTTATTACCCCCAAGTTTTCTGTAAGAAAACTCGTCCAGGGTTAAGCTCGCCTTTGTACATTGCTTCTAAGTATGTTGTTAATGTATTTTATTTGTTTATGTAGGTACATTAAAGAATTTAAGACTTTAGCTGGAATTCAACACTTATGTTACTAGAATTTTATGTTAAGGAATTCTCACAATTCTTCACGGATTTAATCATGAGCTGGATTTCGACAAGAATGGACACATCTGGAGCTGGTAGGTCTCTACATAATTAAAAATACTCGCTATTTTGTTAAAGCGATGTTAGGAAGTTGACCTTTATTTACCTACCACCCTTTACCTAAATTGCTTTCGTTTTACCTAACACTATAATGTTTAGGTAGATATGTACCTACATTCGGTGTAAAGTAAGCCTATCATAAGTTCCTAACTCACGAATTAATACAGTATGAGTCAATCCTAGATTAGATGTCACGGCACACCAGACGATCTGACATTTCACCTGCCCACTCGGTCATGTTCATGACACGGTCATGTTTGATGTGTGTGATAGCGATCTGTTTTGTGATCAACGCGCCATAGACCAGAAAGCATCGTAAATATTATGAAACAAAAATTTTATTACAGAAAGAAAGAAATCAATAAAGAAAATTGTTTTCATTAACTATCATTAACTATATAGGTATATCAACTAGGTGATTCTATTGCCTGTGTAACCTGCCAGAAACTTAATTACTACCACAGATTTAACTTATATAAAATCTGTGTTACTACCTACATTATCTAGCTTTACAAAATACCTACAACATGTCCTTAATTGTCCTTAAATTAATAGAACGTGTCGTTTTAGTTTTAGTTTTTAGTCTAGTCCAGAAAATACGGTCGAAATACTAGAAACAAGGAAAAACTATTCATACCCAGAACAAGACTAGTAAAAACTAATAATCAAGGACTTGGTATTAAACTCCAAATGTACAATAAATTGCCATTAACAATATCTAGACTTCCTTTAAATAAATTTAAAAATGTATTAAAAATATTCTTTGAATCCCATCCATTTTACCATATTGATGAATACATGAATTGTTCATTTTCTGACTCGTCTTCGGATTAGTAATATTGTTTTATTTAATTATTTATATTTAACGCCTAACCTTAAGAAATGATGTACCCTGACTTGCCAATGTTATGCTATGTAACCTTGTGGCTAAATAAATAACTTGAAACTTGAAACTTGAAAATAGAACATATTTTTAAATTTTTGTTTTGTTGTGATAGTAATAAATGATTACTTTGTATTAGGAAAGTTTTTGTACTGGGCTTCGCTTGCCAAAATTTTGCACCAGTACCTTATTATTTAGTTAATAGGTAGATAGATACTACTGGTATTCTGCTGGTATAAATACTTAAAATAATTAATTTAATTAAATTAATAAATAGTATGACTCTAGTTTCCTAGGTATGGCGGTAGTAGAAAATTCATATCACGTGCTAGTTTGAAATCCTGCAATAAAATAAGTCTCTCGTTTCTCCTGTTTGCTGTCCTTGCATCCTTTGCATTATTCACGAGATTTGGCAAAAGGTTCTGCAATCCTTATTGTAATAAAATTGTGCATTCTACTTTCTGATAGATAAAAACTTTGAAATTAAATAGTTTACAAACTGTACCTATATTTGATAGTAGATAAAGACTCTAACCACTTAGCTACAATTTCCTTATTGATTTCCTATTGTTTTTTTGCATTCATTAATCATAAAATAGAAATAGTGGAGTGTAACATCAATGGTATATGAAAAGGTTAACCTACAGATTCATTCAAAGGTATTACTCGTAATTTGATTGTTTTAAATGTAGGTAGGTATTTAAATACTTAACTCTATCTTATATAACAGTTTGCACGTTACCTTTATGAAATTCAAATGAGCTGGCAATATTAGCAGTTAAGGGCTGCCTGATTCTGGTTATGTTGTATGTAATATTTACTAACTAATGTTAAAATTACATTTTGTACCTAAACCATGTAAATCACAAAATAACTGTGACGTTTTGATGTGGGTAATCTCGAGGGCGCGGTGTCCTAAATCTTATCATAGGTAGCCTATATACCTACTACCTATATCTCCAATCAGAAGGAAGGAAAATTGTTTACAAATCTCAGCTTCTTTATTATCTTCACTCACCCTGACTATAACGTAGGTATCTTTGGTTAGAAATTCACTCTTTTCAAGAGCACTTCCTGCATGTTTCTGTCTCATCGATAATTTTCTCCATTGTTAGGACATCACTATCGGAACACTGATTTGAAAATGGAACTGGCAAAAAGATCGTTGGCGCGCAAACGGCTGTCAGATTTGAAAATTCGAACTCAAAAGTTTGAGTTTACTAAGAGTAAAACTTTTGTCGTGGCCTGTTACATTGCTAGGGTTGTCACGTGTGTGTCGACCGCCAGGATTGCGAGAACTGGCCTGCCTGGCAGAAGCGTGTGCGGTTGCCTCTCGTTTGTCAATGTACCTATTCCAATTGTGAGCTGCGATTATTTGTTAACTGGCCACGCGCTCGGAAACAATTGATGGTATTTGCTTTACTACAGATAAGATTTTGCATATCCCGTTTCACGTGGGTAAGTTTCCAATAATGTCAAGGTGTAGGCCAAATAGGAATATCAACATGGATTAGAATTTTACCTGCCTATTGATAGGTATATGGAAGGGAAGGAGGCTGCAGTTTGCTTGTACTTGCTTTTTGGTTTGCTTCACTTCGATCTGTAAAGGATTGAATTTTTAACCTGAATAGGTAGGTTCTTATACCTAGTGAGCACACCCTTTGGTAAGAGAGAAGTCATTGCACAACCGGAATCCCTAGCAGTGACATGTCCCATTTCTTAACACATCAGTCTGTCTTTCAAATATTACTTCGACTAATCACTTGCTCTGTATAAAAAAAAACCCATTTCGTTTCAAACTTACGAATTGCCAACGGAATGTAGAGCTTTCATATCGGTGGTAAATATCCACCGATATGAAAGCTCTACATTCCGCAACTTGCTACCAATCTATTTATTACCAACTCTACTACATAGGGTAGCTTATTTAATGTTTAAAAATAAGGCTTGTGCAGTGGTCAAAGTAGTTAATTTCTTATAAAATTAAATAAGCAAGATGGATAGAGAGATAACCAGTGGTACGCTTAACTCTACACAGTCTGTTTACTACTCGTATTATCCACCTTACCTACATGATCTAAAAAAAGTTTAATAAAGCCATAAGGACTATAAATTCTATCATTAGCTTAAAATGTTTCATAACTCCACATCCAGAGGTTAGCAGTCACTAGTAGGAAGTATACTAACTCTACTATTGGGGTCCCATATTGACCACAATGGTCACAGTTAATACAGCACTAGCTAAACGATCACAATTCACAACGAATCAAAACGACCTATATTACGTAGGAAGGTACGTATAATGCGCTGTCGTCACGGGCAAAGAGGGCATAACAAACATGAGGAACACATTCATACAGGTAACGTGACAATTACGCATTTGCGCTTCGTGACATGACTGATGGCCCGCGTTCAAGAGCAGGTCCATTATCGAATTAACTCCCCGCCTGGATGTTCTTTCCTCTGTCATGGCCGTTGTTCTTTCCGCAGGATGGTTTGACAGGTGATGGTATTGCTACGGCTGCTAGGTCATCGTGTCAGGTAAAATATCCATAAAAGCTCACTAAGGTTGAGTAAGAGCCATTTATAATGTGTTCAATTTGCACTTCGCGAAGGGGACTGCGGAAGCGCTTTCAGAAGTAAATTTTGAAATAAACCAATTTTTTTTTGTTATTTTCGTACCTATGTACTTTAGAAAATTTAGAAATTTGTAAACTTAGAAATTAGTTTACAAATTTCTAAATTTTCTTAATTATGCCTATAAATATTTTTAAACATATACCTATAAGTACATAGGTACGAAAATAAACGGTTTATTTCAGTTTAAGTTTAAGTTTCCTGAAAAAAAAATGTTCACTTCACTTCTTTGTTGTGGCTACTGCGACTTGACTTGTCGCAACTTTGCCCATAGAGGAAGTCAGATGATTGCTCTGAGACTTTGCCAGTTGTTTTCACTATTAGCTTATAAATTAAAAATGTGAATGACATTTTCATCCAATAGACACTACACAAAGACAAGAAAAGAAACAACAAAACTCAAGAAAGTCTGAAATTAGTTACTAATATGATTCTAGTATCTGTAGGTATGCTAATAGTGCAATTAAGTAGTACGTAAAATGATAACTTAAAGCGACCGACATCGTGTTGAGACATTTGAATGAGACACTCAAAATGAAAATCGTTCTTGTTCAAATAATTTTATCAGCTCTGTTTGATAGAGGTTTAAATACATCATCAGCGGTTTATTGCGGAAGCCAGTACACTACAGTCTCTCACGACATGAAGTGCGAATCACATTTGAGAAACGTTATATCAATTGCCTAGGAACAAATGGAGCCTTCTGACGAACGAGACTCGCTGGATTTAAGTGAGTCTGTGGACGTGGAAAAAGCTAGTCACAGGACTAGTGGTACACATTTTTGTAGGTAAGTGTTTGGTTGTTTAATTGTTTACTTTCCTATTTCGTAGAGTCTTGCAGAAAAAGTTTGTTACTAAGGCTACCTATCTACCTAGTTATTTTCTGTTAGGTAGGTAGGTACGTAAAGAAACAGATAATTGAAATTAATGTATATTTCTTAGGTAGGTAGGTACATGTCCTATTTATTGAAGATGCAATAAACGGCTATTCATTGTATCTCTACGCTACGCGGGGTCTACGATGGCGTAGCACATTAAAAAATAACTTAAATAAGCCAGATCAACCTGTGTTTGGGGATAGATAAGCATAAGTAATCCAAGTTTGTCGAGCCAAATACCTACCTACTTACAGTGATCTCTCTTATTTTCAGACAACATCGACACAGGATATCAAGTCAAGGCACAAAAGCAGAACGCGTTGTTTTCAAATCAGGAATCGTCAACTTAGAGCCGTCAAAGAAGTTCAAATACCGCGTATTCCCTGACATCGTCGCGGCATTCGTAGAAGCAAGATGGCGCTGGACTCTGTTCTACTGCATCTTCACTTATATCTTCATTTGGGTGTTTTTTGCAGCTGTCTGGTGGATCATTCTCTATGCTAACGGTGACTTTGAACCAGAGCATTTACCTCATGCAAACTCTACCGAATGGATGCCTTGCGTGAAAGAGATATATGGTTTCACTTCTATATTTCTCTTCAGCATAGAGATCCACACTACAATAGGTTATGGAACCAGAACTATAACCCTCCAGTGCCCATCGGCTATGCTGACTATGTGCTTGGAGAGCATCCTAGGAGCGATCACGCAATCATTCATAGTTGGCATAGTCTTCGCAAAACTGACGAGACCCAAGAACCGTGCGCAGACACTTCTTTTCTCCAAACACGCAATTATAAACCAGAGAAACAAGACGCTTTGCTTACTGTTCAGAGTCGGTGATACCAGGAAATCAAGAATCATATCAGTGAGCGTTCACGCCTTTCTAATCAGATGCGTCACCGCTAACTCAGAATTGGGTGATCAAGTGAAACTGAACTTATCCATAGACTCTAGTGACACTATTTCCTTTGTTTTTCCTCTAACTGTCGTGCATAAAATTGACGAAAGCAGTCCTTTCTATTTCATGTCCGCTCGGGATATTTTGAAATCGGAATTGGAGATTCTTGTTGTGTGCGAAGGGACCATTGAGTCGACTGGGCAGCCCGTGCAAGTGAAGTCGAGTTACACGGCGCAGGAGATACTGTGGGGGCATCGTTTCGCTCCCATGGTCGACTACAGTAGATCGAAGCAAGGTCATGTCGTGAATTTCAAAAAGTTTGACGAAACTTATCGAATCAACACTCCTTTGTGTTCTGCCGACCGACTGAAACATTTGTATACTTAATAAATAAAAGTCTTTAAACTAAACGTTATTTTATTGTAGGGATTATTACTTATAAATACTTAATTATTTTAGGAAACATACCTACTTAGATTTCTTCAAATGTGGATTCAGAATAACTATGATTTTCCTCAACTCCATTAATTCTTGATACAACGGCTTCATGAACACCATTTGCAGTTGTAGAGATGTCACTTTTAATTTAACTGCAGCTAATTCCATTTTACACTTTTTTATATCACTGTCCAATGTTATAATCATTTTAGTGATCAAATCGCATTCGTTTTCGATATATTTCTTTCCGATCTGAGTTAGAGAGTCTTCCATTGCTTATTAAATATTAACACAGCTAGTTATGGAAGAACCTAAGTAGGTAGTTAATTTATCGTATTTTTTTATCCCTGTGCCCAATACTTTTAACTATGTAGGTACCTCCTCAAGAGTGTACTGATTCTAAGCAGTTCATTAGGATAGTATACCTAGTCGTCCATGTGTGCATACGAAATATAATATCTATCTATATTTTTAGAGATAAGATAATAAGTAGGTAGGTACCTACTTACCTGCGATTGGTTCTAGCAAACGATATCTTGGCATCCTTCATGTAGGAACACACATAAAATCATCTGTCCATATAACTTTCGTAGTGGGTCATAATTATTTGTTTTAACTAATTTTAGAGAGTACCTAAACAATTACCACGTTATTGAAATCTCGAAGTCCAAAGTAAAATTTTATTTTACTTAATTCTGCAATTTGAAGTGCCAACCTTTAAATTTGAAAGTTACCGCCATGCCACGCCGATTTCCTGCATGTTGAGTTGCCATTAATATTCCAATATTTTTCCCTAATTTATTTCGTGTCCGGCTTAGCTTGACGGCTTGATGTAGAACGGAATAAACCCTGTGGTTTCAGTCCAGTGAATGAGTGAATGTAATATTATATTGACGTTTGTTTTTCAGTCCTACCAACATCTCGAAAAAATAACAAAATTGTCAAAAGTTACAGATATATAGTTTATCTATGGTCAAAAGTGTCTGTCATTTTTCTGGCTCAGGATTAATCATTGTTGATTTTCCAAAATAAAAGTTTATTTGGCAAAATAGGGAAATATGTTTCGTGCCAACAATTTTGATAAGCTACTTGGTAAGTATTTCTTGAAGCAAACCTTTCCATCTATATTCTGAAACCAACAAAAATGCAACGACGAAATGACACGAAATACGAAGATGTAATTTCAATGTACAATTTTCACTGATTTACATAGAACTTTCTTTTATTTTTGTTGACCTAAAGTGAATCGTGATTCTTAGAGGATTTAAAACATGAAGCTCTCAATCTGAAGTATTGGCCAAAATATTTTATGAACAACTTGAAAAATTGATCACTGACTATTTTATAATGATGAAACTATGTTTCAGATAAAGCGACAAGTAATCTACGCCTAGACCCCGATTGGCCAACGATCCTACAAATATGTGATTTGATTAGACAAAATGATTGCACGTAAGTTATTTCCTAGCAACTTGTTTGATTTTACAATCAAAATATCCTTTTGTGCTGTACATACATACTTACATACTTGTCAACAAATTGATAAAATCCTAATTACTTTGGACCAGAAGCTTCTTTGTAAGAAACTAACTATTTGATCTCCTAATGTACTTACAATTTATTTCAAGAAACTCTAACCTCAGCAGAATTAGTCGAGCCATCTCAGGATTGTTCTAGCTAGACAATCTAGGTATAGCTCAACTGATATAAGCCACTTCCAATAAGAAATTCCTCACCTCTGTGCAGGAGAGGTCTTTCTTTCTGGAAGTAATTCATAAATTACAATGAATAATTATGTGTTTTTCTTATTTCCAGACCCAAATATGCAGTGGCTGGTGTCAAAAAGAAATTGTATTCTACCAACCCACATCAGGCAATGTTTGCATTGCTTACATTAGAAAGTATTGTTAAAAATTGTGGTATGTATTTTTAGTTAAAATAGCCTTAATTTTCTTGCTGATTATTATACATTATAAATAGGTGTATGCAAAAGCGATGTGTCAGGATCGTAGCAAGTAGAGATCCGTGGTCTCTGCCTCTCCCCATGGGAAAGAGGCGTGATTTTATGTATGTATGTATTATTACTATACTTATACATTACCTATCTATATCAATATATTCATCTGTAACTGTTTTAAAATAAGTTGTAATTAAAACACAATCATACCTGACAAAAATAGAGATTAATCCTGGGTAATGATTCTTTCCTATTTAACTTTCATGGTAGACAATAAAACCTACCTCAATCTTATTTTATTGACCTTTAGTCCTATCTCTGTTTTGGCTATCAAAACAACTTGTTAATCAACAGTGAACACTTGGCTATTACGTTAATGGGTGAATACCTGAAATGTTTCATCACTCCATTCTATACACATGTTGTACATAAACCAATACATATACCAACACAGGGGTTATCCAAGGTGCAATTCAGAATTGAATAGGGTGTGGCTTATCAGAATCAACAAATGCATACTGAATACTGGTTTCATCTATGTTAATATTATAAATAGGTAATGTTTGTTTGATGGAGGTAATCTCCGAAACTACTTAGCCTGTGTAGAATGGACTGTTGTGGTGGTCATAGGCTATATTTTATCGTAGTTTCATTAGTACACCCATGCAAAGCCGGGACATGCTCTTATTTATTTGTATAAAACGATGATAGTATAGGTACCTTTATACTTACTTGGTAACATCTTAAAAAGAATAGAAACAAATCATTTGTAACATGGCTACTAGTACTGGTGAGCAAACTTTATCTTCTGAGATAAATTGTTACATTCCTATGCAAAAATTTATATGAAATTACGGGACCTTATTACATATTTACCTTTTTATTTCCCGACGTTTCGAGTGTGTTAGAGCTCGAGTAGACTCTGACGTGATAAAGTACCGTAATTTTAAATAAATTATGTCGCATGTAAAGCAAAGATCGCGTTAATTCCTATGCCAAGCCTGCTGTTCTATTTATGTTTCAAAATATTATCAACCATTATATGTATTTGTTATTAATTATATTATACATAACAGGCTCTGGTGTGCATGATGAAGTGACTTCGAAGGCATTCTGTGAGATGCTGCGCGACTTGGTGAAGACCACACAGCATGAGAACTTGAAGGCCAAGATCCTAGAACTAATACAAGCCTGGGCATTTGCTTTCCGGAACTCTCCCAAGTATCGTGCTGTTCAGGTAAATAATCTATTCTGCTTATTGTTTATTTGACATCATGCTTGAACCACTTCATTTTTGTATTAGGAGAATAGACTGTCTAGGAAAATTATACAAGTATCTCGGAATGAGAGACAGTCAGCTAGAAACTCGTCAGTCGTCCTATTCTCAGTGTTTAGCCTTTTTTTACCAAAATTTGGTAAATAGATCAATTTGAGCCATTTTACCAAAGTTTGGTGAAAATGCTAAACAATTAATGAAATTACTCTGTATGTAGTACCTACAAAAATAAATGATTACATCGTTTAGAAACTACCTACTTATACTCTGCTACGCCTGCACCTTTTACTTTTTAATCCAGACAGTTTAATCTTATAAGAACGATATGCTTATTTTATTTTAAAGATTTAGTACAACCATTCCGGTTTTCATAGTACCTATACATATTATAATTCTAAGGCATAGTAAAATCTACCAAGACGAATCTGATATCAAACTAATGCCACTTAGTGAATAAATATTTACTTAATACTCGTAATATCTGCTGATAATAATGCTTTCACATTATCCAGCTAGCAAACGATTTTTTTATTGTTATCTTTGTTTTTAATGTCTTACTAAATAGGTCTGCTGATCATACAAATATATGCATCTTATTGAATCGAAGGCCTGTCACGCCACTGAGATCGTCATATTTAATTGAAATTATTTTTATAGTCTCCCTTTTAATATATCATCTTTTTATATATAGTCTTTTTCAAATTCTGTTGATGTATCGATCGGAAAAGTAACTATTAACCTTAGACGGAAAATATCATAAGGAAACTGCCAGTTTACTTAACTCTACACATTGTTTAACGTGTCTCTTTCCTGTGGTTAAGGTTGATTAAGCTGAGAGAATGGTCTGCATGCAGACTGAAGCTTGCTTTTAAGTCATTTAGCCATGACGAAGCGTTTAGGCTTCTAAGTCCGTTAGGAACTACTATATCTTTAATGCAAATATGTATTTCAACACCATCAAATCCGAATCGATAACTTCAACAACCTTTTACACTATGTTGCCGAGAAAACTATTATTCACACCTCGTTGAACAAAATCACAGTTCATTCTCTCAGAGCTGTTGGTACGAGTTTTTTTGCCAACCTCAAGGTTGAACGACCGTCTATTGATTTTCCTGTAGGTAAATCTAATTACAATAGTCACAAGTCTACTTCATGAGACACAATATGATAAAAAGTCGCTTTAATACAATGTGCTGGTAATTTAAAACAATTAATCTCAATGCAGGTCGTGTCAACGAACTCGTTGCAATACTCTTATCAGTATTATCAATTTATTCTGGTTCTTGTATGAAATATAATTTTAGAAGCCTTGAGAAAATACTTACATATAATTTTCTTTGTTAAAAAACACGTAACGTACAGTACAGCCTGATAAATTAATATGACTGTACAGTGTCACACAAAAGTCGATCACCTCGCTTCACGCAGTTGAAGGATTTCTGTTGGTGGCTGTAAGTTACAGAATAAGCAATAGTTACTACTGATACTACGATGGTAGGTGCCTGCGTCATTTCATCGGCAATCGTCATCTTATCAGCAGATCGCGTGAATCATACTACTCAGACAAAAACAAAACAGTTTTTTTCTTTAATTGAAGCCTTTATACATGATAGATGTTTATTTTTTTAACTAATGCTCTAGTAATAAGTAGAAAGTGTTGTGAAATTTGTTACAAGGCTGTTTGTGTTTGTAGGATACAGTGAATATTCTGAAAGCAGAAGGCTACAAGTTCCCAGCGCTTAAGGAATCTGATGCAATGTTCTCTGCGGACACTGCCCCGGAATGGGCCGATGGAGAAGTCTGTCATAGGTATGTACTTGGTATTCAAATGTGTACTGCAGAACAGATGGGAGTTTATATTAAGAAGATTGGACCACTGAAACAGAAGCAAGGTCCATACCATCAGGTTGTTGCCTGATTCTTTGGAGCAGACATTAGAATCCCATAGTTCTATGGACTTGAACAAAAATATAACAGTAGGAAATATTTCAATGCCACATTAAATTATCTATGTACTTACCTAATTCCTTTACACAAGCAATTCTTTGTACTTATATAGGTATATTGGGGTATAGGAGTAAACCTATATTAGCTAAAACGGATATTAAATCTGTTGCTATCTCTTTCTGTTGCCTTTGAGTAACAAGAAAAAACTTTTTTAAACCTACATATATTAATTAATTGTCAAATCTTTATGAATAAGACCATAAGCCATGGGTAAAACCTGGGGATGTTGAACTAATACTCATCATCATCATCATCATCCACAGCCCGACTTCACCCACTGCTGGGTATAGGCCTCCCTCAGTTTGTGAACTAATACTACTTACTGAATATTATCTTTCTCTATTAGATGCAGAACTGCATTCTCTCTCATAGTCCGTCGGCACCACTGCCGTGCATGCGGCCAGGTCTTCTGCCAGCAATGTAGCTCCAAAACTTCCACTTTACCCAAATTTGGAATTGAGAAGGAGGTAAGCAAAACCAACCAAGCATATGACTTTTATGGCTTCACACTTGTCTAATCTTACAAAATCCTTCCTTCCTACTATATAATATTATAAATGTGAAAGTTTGTGAGAATGTATGTATGTTTGTTATTCTTTCACGCAAAAACAGCTGGACCGATTTGGTTGAAATTTGGTATATAGACAGGTGATACCCTGGATAAACACATAGACTACTTTTATCCCGATGTTCCCGCGGGAACTTACGCGGGAGAAATCGCGGGGCCGCAGCTAGTAATCTATATAGTGACTTTTTTGAAGTAATGGAGACTAGTTTTTCATTCATGCCTCTGTGCAGTTAGAACAGTAATTTTTTGAATGAATTCTCACTATTATTAAGTCTGTTCAAGTCAAGTAAAACATTGAAGATGAAAATATTTAGTAAGTTAGGCCTAACAAAACAACAAAGTGTAACTTTTACCTAGAATAACAGGCCATCTAATATACAGTATGTTTGGTACAAATGTTATAGTGATTTCGTATTATTTTCAACCTCTCAGGTTAGAGTGTGTGACGCTTGCTTCGATAAAGTAAGCCGACCACCATCATCCTCTGCTAAATTGGAAATAGTAGACACTGGCAGTGACTATGGACCTGCACAGCCTCAGGTTAGTGGACAAAAATTATATTACTTAGGTACTCATGTTTTAAGAAAATATTGTAATTTCTTAAAACATGAGTAATGTGTTAGGAAATTACAGGTTAAGTTGAACAAAATAAAAAAAAACAAGTCCTTACAAATATGTTTAATTACACTAAACAAAATCACTGCCCTTCAGCAAAGAGAGCATCCGGCATTTCACCTCCAGGCACTAACATAGCAATGTTGTTGCCGTTTAATAATATTTGATCTAGCTTAGTGATTTTCCTCCCTTCTGGCGTTGACTCGTATTCAGTGACGTCGTCTAACAACATATTCACGAAGTCGTCAAATCCTTGTAGAGTTCCGACCATTTCTTTGTCGTTCTTCATGATGATATGAATTCGCGAACCAATACATTTGTCCACAAGCTCTAGGGGAAGAAGCGTGTTTGGGTTTGGAAGTGCTGATGAAGCCATTGTTTTAATTGTATACTCTTCTTATAATACAGATCATGAAAAGTTTTGGGAATGTTAAAAATATCACTACTTCCGTAAAATATAAAACAAATTGCTTATTGTTTTCTTTCGCTCTAGAGCAATGGATGGAACCGTAGTCGAAACTTTGGACATGACATGGACAGGACGGACAGTGACATTTTGGAAGTCAATCAACAACGCATTCCATCTTGTCTATGATGTTTCGTTCAGAAATCTTTTAATTTTTTTGTGAGAAAAGGTTGGCAACATTGAATCAGTCAAATGTCTGTCAGTGTCAAGTTTGAATTTTCATTTGAAATTGTGTCAATCAAATTTAGTTTTGAAAATAACGACGCTGATTCCAAACGAGCATCAAATCAAATATTGACTGAGCTGGAAAGTCTGAAAAATAAAGTGAAATTAATCAAAAATGTCTAAAAAACATGTCACAAACTTTCGTGGTGAAAATTTCTACACTCCTGATAGAAAAATGCAGATAAAAGACGAACCAGTGACACCAATTGAAGAGGACTTTGGTGACCACAATAACTTGGATTTGCCCTTTGAAAATGAATTTGGTTTCATGAGAAAATCAATGTCGATGAGCGATATTTCAGCGATGCGTGATCACTTCGACAGCAGCAGAGACATTTATCACCGACACAGAAGACCGACGGGGCAGCCACGGGAGCTATCCAGAACAAAGTTTGTTTCGATGGCGGAGGCAATCTACCACTACCAAAGAGACACTCCCGGTCGTTTCCATTCGACTCGTCCGCAGACTTTCCGCTCTCATGGTGCATCAGGCCGACTTGAGCTTACCAGACCCCAGTCACCCATGCTAAGATCTAAGTCGCGCTCCCGCCCGCAACACATCATCTCGCAACAAGAGAAAGAAGCAATGGAACTAGAAGAGCTAAAGAAATTCAAAATAAAAGCACAGCCCATTCCCAAAAACGTGTTGGAGGGACCGGTACACCTTCCTGAAGTACCCAAGAAACCCACAACTATCCCGGAGCCATTCCATCTTACAGAAATTAACAAGAAACTACCTGACATCAAATCCCCTAATCCAACATTTAAAGCGCGACCTGCACCAAAGCATATTCTTGAGAAGCCGCAAGTACCAATAAAGCCCATATTGCCCATAACTAATCCAGTAAGTCCCAAATTCCACTACAAAAAACCAACTTCTCATGACAACAACAAACCAGTTCAACCAACAAAACCTGTGGAAAAACCCCAACGTCATGGTCCTGTCCGTCCTGAACCATTTTCATTTGAGAGGGCAGATGAGGAAAGAAAGAAACGCAAAGAAGAAAGGATCAGACGGCAAATAGAAGAAGAAAAGAAACAAGCATCTTCTTTCAAAGCGTGTCCATTGCCTGGAGGTGTTAGAAGGCGCATGCAGTGTGCCACAACAAAAGGGAGTGTATCAACAACATCATCCACTTCGGAGAATAAAGAGAACCATACTAAATTTGAAGCTAGGCCTCCCGTTGTTCTTTATAAAGAACCTTTCAAACCTGTACTGCAACAAGTGAAACTTGTTAAACCCATGCCATTTGATTTGACTACTACAAAACGGGCAGCAGAACGAGAAAAGTTTGACAAACAGCTAAAGGAAAAAGAGGAAGAGATGGAAAGGTTGAGGCAAGAAAGAGAGAAAGAGCAAGAAAAAGCAGAGGAAAGAGCACAGGCAGAGTTAAGAGCTAAACTTGTTCATCATGCAAAACCAGTGCCAACTTTTAATGCTTCTATTCCCGAAAAATCTATTGCACCCATAACAGTTCCACAAACACCGAAATTTGTCAGGCGACTTAAACAGCAATGCAAGTACTAGAATTTTCTCTAGAATTTGTTGTTATTTCAAAACTCTCATGAATTGTATCAGGCATTATAATTACATAGGGATTTTATCACTTGTGACTCTTTAGTGTGTCTCACACTCACACACTATTTGAGTAGGTAATATTATCCAACAATTTCCATAATAATTCTCAGGAGTTAATATAATGTCTAGCTTATAAGTTTTAGAATAATCTAATTCTAGTATAATTTGTAATGCACTGACATTTTTATAATAGTTATTTTTAGGATTTTTATTATGGTCATGATTGGCATTTTGAACCTTTCCACTATTGATATAATATTAGTTACTGACATAATTATGTTTAGATAAGACATTTTGTAAAATAAAGTTGGATATTATAAATGCATTGTTTTATCTTCCCTGAACCTACCTAAATTAACTCTCCAAACTCCATCCTTAGCATCTTTATTCTGTGGGTAAAGTCAGTACTATTAATTTTACATTCGTTTTCGAGACATGATAATGGTACAAGCTATACCCAATCAGCTAATTTATTGATTCAAGCAGTTCAAGCTTGGTAATTGTGAAGGCCAATGACCCTTATTCAGATAAATACGCACGTCAGAATGACCAGTATGTATGTATGTCGTGTCGTGACTTGAATTAGTAGGGTCCTGGACATTGATTTTCACCAAAACAAATTGGTATAATACAACCTTACCGTCCGCGGCTTCTCTTGTACTTACCCGGATAAAAAGTAACTTCTGTATTAGGTACTCCAGTTCTTATAAATGTATCTAAGTTTCAAACAAATCCATTCAGTAGATGAAAGAGTAACAAATATTCATCCATACATTTCGCGTATTAGTGAAACATTCTACGAGTAACCTTTGCTTCATTCTTCAGAAGCGACCATCTACCGCCCCTGGAGGTAAAACAGCTGAAGAGTTGCAAGAAGAAGAAGAGTTGCAATTGGCCCTAGCTCTCAGCCAATCAGAGGCCGAGCATAAAGAGAAGGAGCGAAAATCTCGGCCGCACATCGCACCTGAACCTACGCCGCATCCAACAGGTAGCTTTAAAACTATGCATAAAGAAAATTAGTTCATATTGAGGGCAGTAGTTTCGTGTTTGAGTTCTTCATATGAAAGATTGTAATCCAGGTTCTACGTAGTTAAATTTACTTCATGACAAAATCTATTACAAAACGATTACCTACTCATGAATTACTTAATTTATAAGGATACTAGTAGCACGTCCCGGCTTCGCACGGGTGTACTAATGGAGCTACCGGGATAAAATATAGCCTTTAACCTCCCAGACAGTCCATTCTACCCACCTGTGAAAGAATTTTTGAAATCGGTCCAGTAGTTTCGGAGATTACCTCCGTCAAACAAACAAACAAACAAATTTTACCTCTTTATAATATTAGTGTAAATAAATGATCTGGAGACATATATTTTTTATAAAAATGAATCTATAACAAGGATCAAAGAAAATTAGTGCCACTGAATAGGGGTGTATTTTGTTCCAATTCGAAGATTTTACTACATAAATGCCAAACTCACAAAATTATTTCTTGCTAACTTATGCAAAATGTGTCTCTGACCATTGTCTTCAATGCCTCAGTCGTGAGAAAAAGTACAGCGCCTTGAGTTTTTATCTCTGGTAGCTAATGTGTTATGTTGATCCAGGGTATAAACTATAAATAAATATCCTTGGACATTTCACACAGCGTCATCTGGTCCCAAGCTAAGCAACTTAATGCTTGTGTTATGGTAACCAGATGACTGATGTAATACATTGATACATTTTTTTTTGTAAATACATGCATATTATAGATAGAAAACACTCAAGACACGGAACAAATATCTGCAGAACATACAAACATTTGTCCCGTAGCGGGGATCGAACCCGCAACCTCGGCGTCTCAGCCGGGCGTTCACCCAACTGCGCCACAGAGGTCGTCCTGGTATCGTCATCATAATGTAATGTTAACTTCCAGTATCCCCAACGCCGTCATCAGTGAGCGCATCCCCGGAACACACCACTCAGGCCAGTTCCGAGCTATCCCGGTACTTAGACCGCAACTACTGGGAGTCGCGACTGACGAGGGACAATACCGCGCCTACCGCGCCTGCGCCCGGCTCGCAAGCCTCCAACGATACTGCCGAAGTGAGTATAATATATTTATATGTTTCTTATTATTTTTGTAAAAATTATCTTGTCTCATTTATGTAGGTACACAGTTCTATCCATAACCACATTTATAACCTCTCCCTATAACCCCAGGTTTGCTGTAAGAAAACTCTTTCAGGGCAGCTCGCCTTTGTACATTGCCTCTAAGTATAATGTTTTAATGTATTTTATTTGTTTGTGTACAATAAAGAATTTAAGTAACCGATTATCATAAGGATTATATTTGCTTGTCATGTCACTCGTATCGCCGAGTAGAGACACGTTCTCAAAGGTAAATCACTTGACTTCGATTTTTTTTTTCAGTTACAAGATTTTGCAAAAGTGCCTGTCAACAAAGCTCAAGACGATGATTCTCAAGATAAAGAAATGGATGAGTTCGTGGAGACGCTCAAATCTCAAGTCGAGATTTTCGTTAACAGAATGAAGAGTAATTCTTCAAGGTATTTTTCAAATTTATTTTGCAGCAATTTACTTATGTATTTTGAATTTATTGTTTTACGAGCAAGGAAGTTGCTTGAGGAGGAAAGGAGCAAGGGAGAGAAAATATTATTTTTCAATATGGAAAAAAGTTACTAAAAAAGCAGATCTTTAAGAAGTTAGATGTTAGATAGAACCATGTGAAATAATATTTAGATAAGACGCCATACAATAAAAACCTTTCTCGATTTTTTACGGAATAACTTTAACACTTTATCGCTGTAGTGTAGCTCATCTTCAATCTGCATGTATTGTTGTTGTTGTGCTAACCTAGACCACTGCTGGGCAAAAGACTCATCCGAGTTTTCCACACTTTCCGATCTAACGCCAACTCCCTCCATTGTAATATGCCTACCTATATTATTTTTTTATTTGATTTGCAGAGGTCGCTCCATCGCAAACGACACGGCAGTTCAAACTCTATTTATGAACATAACGACGATGCACTCTCGCCTACTCAAATACATTCAACAGTTGGACGATAAGCGAGTTTACTTGGAAAGTTTACAGGTAAGTGAATTCAAGTGATAGAGTACCTATACTTCATTTCTTGAAGCGAGCTAATAGAAAGAAAAAATAAGCTCACGTGATTGGTTGTCGAAAATAATTGTCTGGACAAAATAGGTTAAAGAAAATCAAAATAAAAAAAAACTTCAATTGCTTAGGAAAATTCTATCTCCCCAGGACAAAGTGACCCAGATCCGTGACAGCCGCGCGGCGCTCGACACGCTTCGCGCTGAGCACGCCGCTCGCGCCGCGCAAGCCGCCGAGGCGGCTGAGAGACAGAGACAGATGCAAATGGCGGTCAAGTTACAGGCCATGAGGAAGAAGAAGCACGAGTATTTGCAGTATCAACGGCAGCTGGCTTTGCAGCGTGTGCAGGTAACGTGCCTCTTATTATATTGATAACTTCAAATAATTATTATGCAGATCTGAAAGTACATGTATGTTCTAACAATTACCTGTTTAGGATGTCATCCTGTTAACCGACTTTATTTTTTATTTATTTAGTTATTTCTAGATCATATTGTCCCACTGCAGGGCAAAGGCCTCCCGTCTTTCCAGCTTTTTTTTACCGACTTTATAGTCAACCGATGTTTTTCTTACTCTAACGTGCTCTAACTAAATAAATACTGTTTTTATGTTTATTCTATTAATGCGATTAAATACATTTTTTCACTTTTCAGGAGCAAGAAAGAGAGATGCAACTGCGTCAGGAGCAACAGAAACATCAATACATGATGTCCGCGAACAGCTACTACTTACCCGGCGTCTCCTACCAGCAGCCATTCAGCAATCAGCCAATGTACGCAAACCCACAGTTCCACCAAATGCCCACAGACTCTAGTGTCCCACCAATGTCGCAAGCAAACATGGCCACCATCGCACAATCCATGCCTCAACTACCAAACTTCTCCATGTCACAATCCACCGCCGTCTCACAACCCCCAGCCACACAATCCATGACGCAAAACATCCGCCCCAACATGCAAATGACGCCAATGATGATGCAACAGATGCACCAAATGAGAATGTCCGGCCAACCCGGCATGCACCAAATGTTACCACAGAACGGAACCCAACAGAATGGAACTCTGCCTAAAAACATTAACCAAAACTCAATGCCTCAAATGATGGGACAGAATGTTCCGCAGCAGATGATGGGCCAAAACATGCCCAACCAGATGATGGGCATGCACATGCAAAATGTTAGAATGCCTATGATGCAAGGCAATAATCCTCAGATCCAAGGCTACATGAGCTTACCCAATAACACCCAAGCGCCCAGCATGCAATCACAGATGATGCCGGGCCAGATGTCGTTACAGGGACAAATGGGTTCCATGCAGGGCGTTCCCCAAATGCCCGGTCATAACATTCCTACAAGTATGCCTTCAGGGCAACAAGTGCCTCAGACTCAGGGACAGCAATTGCCGCAGCAACCGGGCCAGATGCAACAGCAAATGGGGCAGATGCCTCAGCAACCAGGACAAATACCTCAGCAACAAGGGCAAATGCCTCAGCAACCAGGCCAAATGCCTCAGCAACCAGGACAAATGCCTCAACAACCAGGGCAAATGCCCCAGCAACCAGGCCAAATGCCCCAACAAGCACAGCAAATGCCACAACAACCACAGTCAGTCCAGCAACCACAGATAAACCAGCAACCCCAGATGAACCAGCAACCTCAGATGTCACAGCCACCTCAAATGGCTCAACAAATACAAATGTCTCAACAGCAAATACCTACATCTCAACCGCAAAATCAAATAGCACCTGGACAACCTATGCCTGGTCAACCTATGCCAGGCCAAGGCATGCAGCCACACATGATGATGCAACAACAAGGCAATATGCAAATGCCACAAACTGTGATGAACCAGCCCATGCATCAAGTTCCCAACAATCCCGGACAAATGATGCAAGGCCCAATGCCTTCCCTTCAAGGGCAAATGCAGATTGGTCAACCAGGTATGAACCCCGCCCAAGCTCAGGCCATGAAGATGCCACCGAATAACTTCATCCAACAGCCCATGGTGAACCAACAGACCCAACAACCTCCGCCCGTCAAATCGGAAAATAACAACAACACCGCAGAGCTTATTAGCTTCGACTGACTAAATGACTGTGGATTGACTGCTAGAATTCAACATACGTATTTGCAATAATGATGCATGTATTGTAGAAGTTTGTGCTGTTTACATTTTAAACCAAAACATTGTAAAGTTGAAAGGAATTATTAATACATAGTTGTAAGATAATATGGTAAGGGCTGGTGCAACGACGTTTTGAGTAAGAAAGGCGGATTATTTTTAATTGAGATTGACTCAGGTTTTATCTAGATATTTAAATTAAAACCTACGGCTGATCTGCATGATATTTATTTATAATAAATTCAAGTTAAAATGAAATAGAAAAATAATCAAGCAGATCAAACATCGGTGCGCCGGGCGCGGTAGCGTGATTGAGAGGACTGGTAAACATTATGCTGAGTTTTTTCGATAGTCATAGTAAGGGACACATACATATTACTATTGTTACTTATAAAAGTGCAATCATTTTCATAGCTTGCATTTCAAATAGAAAATAGAGCTATAGATTGCTACTAATGTTTAAAAGTAGAATGGAAGGCTTTATTTACAAGTATTTAACGATTTATTTATTTAATTCTGTAACACTAGTTTGAACAAAGTTGTAGCAAATCCACACAATGTTTATACTCATAGTTTAGGAATCGAAATATTTGTAAACTGGTTGGTGTAACATGGTAAACAATTATCTGAATAGAAATTACAATCAGCCAGTCAATATCAATGTAACATTCTTCATTTTGCTTTGTGCTATAATTGTATTTCCTATAGATATATTGGGCCTTGTAATGTATGTAAATGCAAACAAATGTATAAATATTTTATCGTTTGTAGCTTTTAGAAATTATTAAGTAAAGAGAATTTCAAAATGTTTGTTTTTTTATCAATTGCTGAGGTGATTATTTTGTTTTTATTCAAATATTTTACAATAAGTTATATGATGTACGATGATAAATAAACCTGTAAAATTTTAGTGCTCGTTTTATTTCAAGTGTTATCGTATTATTTACAGAATCAATCTGTCATTCAAATAACTTGTACCTACTCCTAGATATTTTTGTGAGAAATATATTTTGGGTTACAATACAAGTTCGTATGACTATGAGCATACAAACCATAGCATTACATTCATACCATACCATAGCATTCAAGGAAAATTAAATCATTCTTGCTAAAGTTTTGTAAAATGTGGGGATCCGTCCCCTCTTATTCATCATCATCTAATCTAAAAGTGATTTTATTTTCTTTGCTGAAAGCATAAGCTTTAGCTACACCTACACCCGAGATAAGGCTTACACAGACAACAGAGAAATCTTTCGTCTTATGCTAGCCTTGCTAACACAATATAGAACACTACTTTCATAGCTTAAAAGTAAAATAATTTTAAAGGTGCAGCCGACCGACGAATTACCTATACGTGCCTTCCGTTCGAACGTAGCTACATAGTGATTTGATTTAAATTTAACCCTTTAACGACCAAGATTTTTTTTCTTTGTTTTTAATATTTTTCGTTAATAATATGGATACAGGGTTTATATAGATGTCAAAAATATAAATTAAAAAAATCATACAATTATAGTTTTTGAGTTATTGTATGTATCAAATATGTTACGTTGCGCAACATACAGAGAAGTAGGACGTCGAAGGAGCGTATTGTATTTGTTACATTGCCATTTTTAGGGGTCTAAATAAATAATATAAATGCCGAAAAAATAAATGTTTTTTGGTTCAAATTACAATAATAACATAATTTAACGAAAAATAGGTAAATTCTACTTAGAACAAAGTCTTAAAAACTGTTTTTCTTTGCCAAAAATCACAGATGCCGGTAAAATTCCACCCAAAGGACATTCCCCTATCCTTATTTACAGCATCAGCACCTCCCACGTTCATGAAATACGGGTAGATAGTCTATGCTATATCTATATTGCCACAAGGAGCATTTGGTTGAACAATATTGTAGGCGTACCTGCCTCCTTCCATCAATGGGTGAGGACAACCAGAATCAGAACAGCTCTATGACCCTAAAGAAACCTGTACTGTCGGACATTTACTAGCTGGTGCTCCTCCAAATAGTGCCTCAAGTGCTGGCTGCTAATGATGGCATTATTTCGGAGTGATGGGAGGTGATGGCGATGCCTATAATTGAACAGGTCTGAGCAAACACCATTTTTCAAGATCAGGTGCACTAAAGCCGTCGTTCAGGAGATCAGGACTACTCCTAACTGGCAGAAACCCCAGAAAAAACGCGTTAGAACTTGAGCCAACTGTAGAGTACACTTTGCAAGGACAGTTGGGGAAATTTCAGCAGCCCCTCTTAACTTTTAGACTGCAAACATGAAAAAGGCTGTGCTCACAACTGTTTGCCGGATGGTAACCTATGACATCCTACTTTAACTCACTAAGATGCTCAGCAGTGGAAGCCCTTTGTCGTCTAGGGTCTACTTGAGCTAGGAAAGGTTTTTCCTTTTTATAGGTACTGAAGAATTCCAATAACAGCCTAGGTGAGAGAGATAATGGAACGCAATCCTGACGGAAAATGAACTAGTTTCTTGACAATATTTTTCATGTGATTTGAATTTGGTGCTGGAAATACTCTTTTGAAGAACCTGGAGCCGAAGTGAAACTCTTGTTTAGAAGCATTGAAATTTAAACCCCGGAACTGTGATGCTTCTATAAAGGTTTCAAATGACCCCATGTTTTCTATGAAAACCTGCTCCATTCATAATCGCGGTTGTCTATAATACCAACAAAACTTGAAATAATTGTACTACTCATGTTGTTGAAGTCCTGTATCAGTCTATAGAAAGGTTCAATAACCTTTACAAGGGCTAAAATGAGAAATTAATCATGTAGCCGGTTTTTTAGTAGTTGCGCAGCGTAACACCCGTAATACATCTAGTAGTAGAACTAGTTTACCGTATGTTGCGCGGTGTATTACGGGTGATACATACATCTAAAACTATAAACTAAATCAAAACAAAACATAATCTTATGCCAATTACGGATGATACAGTTGAAGACAATTACTAACAAACAATATCTGATGTAATATTGATGAAATATAAAATATCATCAATATAATGAATAAAAACGTAACAAGCGTCCTCGGCCTAATCGGGGTGGCATCATAATTTTGTATTTTATAAAAAAACGGTGAAAGTGGGTGTCTTCATTATTTTAAAATAAGATGCCTATAATATTCCAAATGATACAATAAAATTATTTCAATCAAATATTGTTTAGTTTTTGAGAAATAATTTTTTGTTTTGAGTGTATCAGCTCCAACACGATGCGAAATAAAGGGTTAACCGACTTCAAAAAAGGAAGAAGTTTTAACATATTTTTTCCACTGTGTGTATTTTTGTACCTACCATAAATTGCGAGTTTTTACGAAGTTGCTGACTGAGTTGAAAAAGAAAGCATATGCCGGAGAGCGTTTATCAAAATGTAAGTAATGAGTTTCAGGTAAGTACACAAAAGAGCTAACTATGTGCAAAGGTATGAAATGAGGCGAAAGAGGTGTGTCAGGATAGTACTATGTGGAGATCCGTGGTCTCTGCCGACCCCTATTATGGGAAAGTGATTTTAAAAATGTAAGTACTCTCTACAGAAGTGCTCGGCTACTTACCTGCGGCCTTCGTGTTATTACATTCTCTCCCCATGTTATGCTTCCCAAGAACAATTACCTAATTAGAATTTTTGAATTCTGTTTTTTTACATTCGTAGAGCTGTAGAGAATGTCATCATTTTTTTTCACAAAATATCAGTAGAACAGTCGAGAATGTTATTTTTTTTCCAAAACTTTGTTTTCGAACGAAATAAAAAGAAGCGGGAAAGCTGTCATTAAGCTGTCATTTTGAATTTGTGTGTGACGGAAAGGCAAGTCTAGTAAATGTCAGTCAGTCAAAAACTCTTGCTTGAGTATTTTAATCTGTGGTCAAAAACCAAAACAAAACAGTGAGTAAACCGCTCAGCGAACTAAGAACTTTTAAATACAGTAAATTCAATTGAATTTTATGTGATAAACATTGCTATGGAAGAAGATAACCAGGATGGCCCATTTACGGTGTGGCAGATGTTTAACGCGCCTACAATGGTGCTTTTCAATAATTTGGAGCACGCAGCTGATGGTCTTGACCGGCTACTTACATCTATTTTGAAATTGTCTGGGTAAATAAAACACATTTTAGTAGCATACTAGCAGCAGACTCTGCGTAACTACTTCTTGCTGCCTCAGCATTCCTAGCATCATTGAACAATCCACCCCTGCACAAAATGTATAAAAAAAGTTACGAGTTTTTCGATCCTTTTAATAATTTAAAGATCATGAAAATCGATCCACCTACCCATGAGTTTTTTTATGTAATTTGGTAACTAATCCGGCTTGTCAGCACCCTAAACACACGAACAAAATAACAGACCAACTTGCTATGTTTTTTTACTGTGATTCCACAGTATTAAAAAATTGTCCTAGGTTATTTATTTATAATTATTTTTATTTCTATTGTATATTCTTTTTTTATTGTATTGTAGTATTTGACTGCTCTGTGTTTTCTAAAATAAAAACTATTCTATTACCTATTCTTCCATTCCATAATCGCTAGGGTTTAGGTATTAGTGTATCTGTAATGTTTAATTGAATATTTCAGTGACTTTTCTGAGGTTCTTGTGCCTCGCCCAGGATCTAACAAGTACCCAGACGCATACTATAAGGCATTCAATACTTGGCTACTTGGAAGATTGTTCTATGTTTGGTCTGTCAAAGAATTGAACAGGTATAATATTATAGTCTTTCTAATTTGAACATTGTAACTTTTTATTAAGTAGTTCATTGAAACAAAAGTTGTTAAATTAAGCCTAAGTAGTGATGTTAATTAAACCTCCAATTCATTAATTATTTTTAATGTTTCCAGAATTCATATGACCAGTAAAGATGCACAGTTAAAGATACTGGGTATATTATGCATGAATGGTGCAACTTTTTATGATAAAATTCACTCTGAATACTGCATCATATTGATAAAACTGATACAGTTTTACAAGGAAAATCCACTCAATGAGCAAACAAAAGAACTAGTATTGGAAAATTTTTCATCAGAGAATATGAATATTCCTAATGTTGAATTAAACTTGGAACCGATCTTTGTGTCAGTCAAAAGTCTTGAGACTTGTGAAGTACTCATAGATTTGACCCTACAACTTCTGTCAGAGAGTTTGCCAATGAATTCTCTAAACATTGATAAGTGCATTTCACACTATGAAGATCTGCTTAGCCAAATCCTTTTCATGCTTGAAAACTACAGTTTAGAATTGAAGTTGACAGTACTTAAGTTCTTCACAAGCTTGATTAATAAGTACGATGAAACTGGACTAGACAGATTCAGCAATCTGTTTCCTAGTGTTTATAAAATTCTTCTAAATGCTATAGAAGTAATGGCAAAGTCAATGAATGTCTACTATGAAAAAGGAGAAATCAGCACTTTGTATATTAATTGCTATAATAAACAAATGATTAGTCTATTAAAAACTTCTGAAGCTGAAAGTGAGGAAGTGCTATCAAATATAAGTGCTATCATACTGCAAGCTGATAATACAATATTCAACAAGGACCTGAAACTACACTGCTTATCCTTAAGCAGTAAACTTGATTTACCTAGAGATGTGATATCTATAAAGAATTTAGATGCAACTCAAATTAATGCATTGGTAAATTGCTACAGTCAAAATATATTAGATGAGTTACAGAACAAAAGTATTGTAGAGGTAAAAGAAAACTGGTACTACAACCAAGTGTTGGAAGTTATAAAAACTTTGAAGTATTGTGAAGAAAGGAATTTAGATGCATTTCTTATACCACATCATTTGGAGAGAAGCCATGCAGCTTTGCAAATATTAGTAGCTGTATATTTAAGACAAGAAAACAAAGAAATCCAACTACTTAACACAGACAATGCATTCTGTTTGTGGAATTCATTGATAAAGCTCATACAAAACCACAAAAATGTGATACTAAATAGAAACAATGCCCTGCTTATAATGGACATAACTATGATGACTACAATTCTCTTCAGGACTATGTCTAAAGAAGATTCTAACATGATTCTACAAATCTTATGCTTTCAAAGTACAAATGAATTCTTAGAACACAACTTAGGGTATGAGTATAGTATCAAAGTGATCATACTAAAGTACATGATGGTTGTAAAGCTGCTACTTAAAACTAGTTTGAGTGATAATTGGGTCAAGATGATATCTTTTTTAATTAGCTCTGTGATCAAGAACACATCAACTGAAAGTTATAGAGAAGTAAGTTAATGAAACTGCTTGTTTATTTCAATCATCTTAAAATTAGTTCAATAAATCCAAGCTCATAAATTTAATCCAAGTTAAAAATGAACTCTGGTTATAAAGATATTGAAATTTATTTTAAGATTATATTACTTATTTACTCTAATATGTTTCAGATTATACCTCTGTGCCCATTTCTACTTATGAACAAAGTCTACACAGCCGGTAAACTGATTGGTGACATACTGATACCTGTGTTAATGACAAAAGATAAAAGTGTACAGAAAGAACTGATTAAACTCTTACAAGCTGTATCTTGCATGACCTTCGGAACTGTTAGTGTTATAGCTACATCGGAAACTAAATTAGGGCTTGAAATTTTCTCAAACAATACTGTGAAACTATCAGTAATATGTTCAAAATGCCATTCTGATAAAACCAAGAGGGTTAGTGAAAATTTTCTATCTCAAATAAAAAAGGAAAATGTTGAAGTTTACTCTGAAAATAACATGCTAGCAAGCCATCACTCAACTATGATGGGATTGAGAGGTTTGTTTGCAAAATTTTTGAACGTGAAGCATTACACAGACTTAGAAGATAGTGGGTTCTGGAATTTGGCAGCTACACTATGCCATCATTTCTTTGTATTTGATAACACATCATCAGAGTTACTTAGTGTTCAAAATTGTGGATATGTTTTGAGAGCATTGAAACCATTTTTGGGTGAAGATTTGGTAAGTATTAGCCTATATCATCCTTGGTAGCAACAATAAAATATTCAAAAAAAATATTCGTAACTTGGTTCGTAACTTTTTTTATCCAATGTTTTATTTATTTCAGGAAGAAGAACACTCCGAATGGATTTTGAAAAAAGAAAAAGCCCGCAATGTTTGCATTAACTTGCTTGTAGAATCAACTCGATCGAGCTTAGAGCAAAATAACCATGCTCTACAAACTACCACCTTAAATCTAATAACGGAGTTGGGATTGTGCCAAAACGAAAAAGTAATTTTACCAGCAACGAAATTGTTGATATACTACATAATGCATCCACACCCTTGTTCCTTAGGGCCTAAGGCTGTAGTTTGCTTAAGGGATATCTGTGAAGCTCATGGTTACACTCCAAACCAGATTTACCATAGATATAAGAAGGATTACTGCAAGCTCTTTGTTGAATGCAGTTTGTATAATGGAAAAGAATTTGCTATAGCGCTATTAAAAGTGGTCAGAGCCTTTGGTTTTGTTGGGTATAGAGATTTCATATCAAAAGACGTGCACCATTTCTTGCCGTACTTGATTCCATACTCAGTGACGATAAAAGAAGTACCATCAATGATCGAAGAAATCGCATCGCTAGTACAATGTTCAGTGTCAGATTTCCTTGTGGAAAGGTTTCCGCATATCTTCGTTCACGTTTACCTGAACGAATCGACCGATGTGTCGAAAAAGTGCTATGATATAATCGAAAAGCTGACGAAAGTGACTGTTTTGAGTCTTATAAAGAGGCATTTCAGGGTTATTTTGACAGAGTTTCTGCTACAATACTGCTGTAACCCAGAGAAAGTGTTGAATGCTTGTAGATACTTGGCAAGTCATGATCCAGACGTTTCAACTCCCACTGGCAGCATGAGTATGACTACTACGCAAATCGCGGACTTTCTCAATCCGAAATTTTTGGGCGTGCTAGCATATTTCGACCACAAATTAGTTAACGCCAAAGTAGCTCTTTCTGTCAAACGTAAAGCGCTGACTAGCTTTCCCGATATACTACAGCTGATGGGTGTGAAGTATTTAACTCCTTTACGATTCAAAGTGCTAGCAACTTTGCGATCTGCTTTGCCATTAGCTAAGGAGTTTCCGAAGATTCTAGCTGAAGCGTGGGGTGCGTTTATACACAACATAGACAGTACATCCCTCGGTCCATTACTGTCCAGCTTAGCGGTATCATTGATGCAGCAATTTGATTACGCACCGCAAGAAATCAACAGGATCTTCCACTACCTTGTTCTGTGCAACGAGAATATTCTAAGCAGTCATATTTCGGACCTTTTCTTTATGGAAGACACGAAAGTTTCCGATAAAATCAAAATGGTGATCAAAAGACACGTCAAGAGAACGCAACCAGACGAATTTTCGGATAAAATTAAATGGTACTTGCTTCATCTGAATCAGGATATACCGAGTATCAAAGCGTTCGCGTTCTCGCATTTGAATAAGCTGTTGAAGAGCAATAGAACTGAGCTGCACAAAGCTATATTCGGCGGGAAGACTATTGATCCTGTTATTGTTGAGCTGATTGACTGCTTGCTTATAGGTAAACTTTGTTAGCATTTTAAGATAGCTTTAACTTTTGCAATTTTCTCAGCTTTTCACTTCAGGCACGAAAAGACACGATATCCGTCTTACGACCACAATGATAGATCTGTCTACTAGGTATTGTTTTATTGTATTTAGGATTACAAGGATTGTTTTTGCAATATTTTCACTACAATACAATACATAACCATGTTACGGCAAATAACTTAATTTTGTACATGTGTTTACTAATTATGTTCAATTTCCAGGATGCAAAGACCCAGATGCGAAAGTCAGCTCGGCTAGTGGCTCGTGCCTTGGTCAGTTAGGGGCTATTGAAGCCGGTCATTTACCAAGGCAATATGTTCAGCCTGATAGATCGCCGTTCGCGTTCACTATCGGCGATAACTGCTTTGCGGCAACTGCTTTGGTGGAACTTTCTAGAGCCTTCCAGTATGAAAAGGATACTATGGTAATGATTTAATTAAAGTGTTAAGAATAAAAAGTAAACCAATTCATGACTGTATTCCCTAACAGTCTCAATGACCATCTCATGTAATCTTTGGTTTTGCTTTCTCTCGGTAGATATTTTAATGAAAGCAATGTCAAATATCTACCAGTAAGCAGAACCACATATAATATAATACTATGCAAAACCAAAGGTAGTTATTGAAACTGGTCGTAAGACGAAGGTAATTATTATGTTTAACATTTTTAGCTATTCGAGATCCATTCGATTATTTTATTATTTTCAGAACATGGACTGCTACGCCCTCACAATTCAAGAGATTTTGAAAATCTACGATATATCGCCAACTGGTACCAAAAAGGATGTCTGGGACAGTTTCCCGGAGCACATGCATCAGATTATGCATCCATTATTGAGTTCAAGGTAAATCAGTTGCATTAACGCGTTCAGTGCCCATGACTCACGTCGCGAAATTTAATTCACTTAGCTTCCGCCGTCGAGAGCACCTCGGTAACTGGGCCGAGATTGAGTAAACGCACTTGCTTGAAATAGTTCTTAAACTAGCTTGTTTTACTGAACAAAAACATTCCTTTACTTTTATAAAGATACAAAATTGCATCTTCTTAAAGTTTCTCCGGGAAATCTAACCGATTAAATATTAATTAAAACTCGTTGTTTTATTATAAGAAAGTGAGATGAGAGAGTGCGAGAATCAGTGGAATTGTTGTTCAGGATTTAATTTGTCTTGTAGTAATATTTTTTCCCCTCTACATATAGAAAGTCTAGTCTAGTCTTTGTGGTCTCAATATTTTCTTTACGACCTTATATTTACAGATACACATTAGCATATCCATCGCAGCCGAAAAAAGCACACCCTTTGTTTGGTTCAACGTATGCGACGACGTTTTTGGAATGGGCTCACAAGTAAGAAATTTATCGCTTTTAGATATTTCAGTATGTATGTAACTAGCAGCACGTCCCGGCCTTGCATGGGTGTACTAATGAAATTTCTGGGATAAAATATAGCCTATAACCATTCCGAGAGTCCAAAATTAGATTATATTTCTAGCTGGGCCGGCCAACTGATTCCTCTGATAGAATCGGAGAGTATTCGTGATCTACTCCGCACAGTTCATCCCAGTATGAGGCGTGATGTCAGAACGTTATTCCTGTTCCTACCGTATGTTCTACTCCACGCTATCATGTCGAAGACCAACCCTTTGTACATCCAGGAAGAGATATTGGCTGTTATAGGTGCGTACTTTATACTGAATTTTAAAACATTGAAATCGGTTCGACTGTTTTGGAGCTATGCTACAAAAATACACACTAACACACACACACACAGACATGTACATCTACAAACACACAACATACTTATATGATCTCTTTTTCATAGTCGAATCGAAAATGAGAGAGACAGAACACGGTTACATACAAAAATCTAATTATACAAAGTATACGCAAAAGTACCATTCTATGTACAAAACAATAATAGTAGATAAAAATATATTATGTGGTATGGAGAAGGGTTTTTAAATACTTTGTTTTAAATTTTTAACAGGATTAGAAAACTTTGTATCCCAACACGTATCAGTAGAAAGATCGAGGTATAAAATGCTACGTCACATTCGAATGACTCCCAATATTCATTCGGTTCAGGCTGAAGAAGGAAATCAGGTAACCATCCACATCATATTGACAATATATTTTTTTAAATGCCAGCCAATGCTATTCAATTATTTTAAACTTTTCTTTTGCGTTTACTCTCTACTGAAATAGACATCAGAATAAAAAACTCATTTGCTTTCTGTCTTTTTCAGAGTAAATGTAGCAAAACTATTTACACGCTATTGGATTTTCTGAACCGATGGATACTAGAATGGTGTAATTTAAAACAACGGCCACTGGAGAATGAAAATTACAAGTAAGATTTCTGTTTTACACATGTTTATGGAGTATGCTTGAAATGTTGACTTCGTCCCGTCGTAACCAGTGGTACGAGAAGGGATTTCATTACCTCTTCGTAGTTTAATCGAAGATTCATTTAGAATGTAACTACTTTTTAGCTGGGACCGAGTTTTTGCTAGATGATGGTAAACTAACATGTTTTGAGTTATCATCCGTCATTGGCTAATATAAAGTATGTAGATTGTATGTACAAGTTCTTTTGTTATAGTTATAGATGCTTAATTTTGTTTGATATAAAATTTTGTTTACAGAGCAATATCATCTTTCCTTGATAAGTTCGACAAACTGACGATAGCTCGCGGCAACTTTGCTTGTGGGGAATTAGAAAGAGCTTTGCAGTACTTGGAACTGTATATGAGCGAGAAGAAGGATAGAATGCAGGAGCAATTGCCTTTCTTGGCAGAGATCTATGCTTTGTTGGATGAACCGGATTCTGTTGCTGGTAAGATTATGAAGTGCATAAACAACTTCTTTATTTATACTGACTGATATTATAAAAAGGAAACATTCTATTTTTGTATCTAACAAATAAACTCAAAAACTACTGGACACACTACATTATCACTGAGTAGCATAGGCTTATTAATAATACCCGTAGTAGTAGGCAGCCATAGTGTCTTTCATTTTACTTAGATTTTTTTCCTATTGTGTCTAATACTATGTTACTAAAGCAATCTGTTATTTTTAGGTATTTTATCAATGAAAAGATCTGAGCCGTCATTGAAAGAGCTTATCTTGGCGCAAGTCGTAACAGGGAGATTGCAAGATGCAGCATTATGCTATGAACGACTGGCCCAAGAAGGACAATTGGATCGTCATAGTATACAAGTAATTCATTACTCTACTAAAATTTAACTTCTACTTAAAGTTATTTCAAATGATTAGGATAACATGTGACGTCTTAAAAGCAGCTGTTATGTTCCACGTTTTGTTATTGTTATTTGAGGTAACGTCTGACGTCACCCTTTGTAAAGAGTCGCCGATGACAAGGGTCGCTGCGTTCGTTGCGCTGCGCATGCGGGCTTTTTAATTCGCCATTTCAGAACTAGATGTCGCTAGTAAAAATGTACCGTTTGTAGATCGCGCTGACGAAAACACACGCCGAGGAATGACCTGCCTCGGCTAATATTTGTTAGGTATCGCTTCTCGGCCTTTTGGCTAAGATCAAAGTGTAGTATCTGTTCTTTTCAGCTTAATATCTGAAAGTTCCCTCACTGAGGGACCAGTATATTAATCTGATTTTTTTAAAGCGACGGGATGTTCGGAGCTCGCTCCACTCCCGTCACGGGTCGGCCCGGCATTGCAGTGCCGCCGGGATCGGCCCACAGAATCTAATAGAAACTACTTACAATACAAAGTACACAACACAGAGTTTATGGTACTTAAGTTAATGATTTTCAATTTGTTATGAAATAAGACTACGTTAAACTTGTCGACAATCTTTATTTCTATCAGCCTCTACTCGTATAACTAACTAAACTAGACAATCCTATTAATAAAGTATAAATACTCTAAGCTCCCTATAAAACGATAATCACTACAATACAAACATGATTTAAATCAGTTTGATCACCCAAAACTTTATGGCATAGCTGACTTGCCGGAACTACCTAGATAAAATACCTAGATAATATGTTATTCTAGGTCATTAACTCTGAATATTCTAGCTGTTTCCGCCACATCCGTTCAGTTATTTTCTGAAATAGCACCTAACAAACAAACATGCATACTCACAAACTTTCGCATATCATGTCATTTTTCAGGGCATGATAGACTGCTACCTTGGATTAGACCAGCCGTTTACTGCGTACCGCTTGTTGAGTGAACATGATACAGACGACAGCAAAATAGAACTGACCGCTGAGCCGCTCTGGAGGTTAGGCAGGTGGCAGCAACTAGACGAGCTTGTGAAGAAACCTGTGGTAAACTATTTGTAAAAGGAATAGGTTAAAATAAATATAATAATATGAAGTATGTTCACTGCCGTATTCTCAAGCTGCGGAGGATATATTATTTCAGATCTTTAGGCATTTTAAGATACTTTGAAATTGTCTTACCGTAAGGAAACTAGTTAGCGTCCTAGTAGCGTCGATGGGCTTCCAAACTATCACATATGGAATGTTAACTTCTGCAAAATGACATGACACTTATCAGATATTATTCCAGCCGCAATGCAAAGAAAACTGGGGCCTTCTTATGGGTCGTATTCTCCTCGCCTACCGCACAGAAGAACACGATACATTCACGATCGCCTGTAAAGATGCTACGAGCAGATTGCTTGCTCAGATGGATGGGGAAGGTAAAGGCGAGAGTGCACTACGCAGTGGATATCAAAGTGTTCTCGGATTGCATATTGTGAGCGAAGCGGGTCATGCTGAGGAAATCTTGAAAAGGTAAGTCTTGAAAGTATTCGATTGCGATTCATTATAAATAAATAAATAAATTATAATGGGCGAGCTCCGCATATTAAATTCGCTTTGACGAACCGTTTTGTCGCGTTACGTTTTGTTGGGTTATAAATATATGATAAATAACAACCCGTAAGGATATGAGGTAGGTTATATTTGAAAACTTTATAAACTGTACCTAATAAAAATATTTCATTTTAATGTAGATATAAATTAATGGATTTTTTAAATATTAGATTAAAAACTCTCAAAGACGGCGATCGCCAAAGCACAGAGATACTGAATCAGTTATTGGATGAATGGCGTCGACGGCTGTCGTTAGTACAATCCGATGTGAGGACGATCGAGCCGCTTCTTAGACTGAGGCGGATTTGGTTGCAACAAACTAAGGTATATAATATTGTTATTTATTAGTGGCATTCGTTTTCTACCGGAACCGGCTTTTTATAGTATTCGTTGCAAAACCAAAAAAACATAGTTTATGATATTAGTCTTCTACTAGACGACCGCGAGTACCGGCCATTTTTCTTGTTCCGGATTTTTTATACTAATCTGATCTTACACAATACAATTTATCTTACATTTTAGGAGTTATTAGAACCTACTCATCCAATGGCGGCAGATAGATTGAAATCATGCATCGGTGATCTTTGGCTGCAAAGCGCAAAACACGCGAGAAAAGCCGGTATTTTCCAACAGGTAAGTCCTATAATGAATCGTTTGTTTGTTGCATAAAAAGAGAAATATACTAGTACAGCATGTTCCCTCGTACCGCCAGCGCCCCACGCTCTCTTTCAATGTCACAATTATCACGTAAATCAGCAGTGACCCAGTGGCCTAAATATTTAAATTTATAAACCCTGTCCAACTGACGACCACCCAGACAAATGGGAGGTACGAGTATGTCGCTGGAGCGGCGGCCGCCTGCAGTGAAGACCATCACCTCGCTCTTCTTGTTATTATATTTGAGCCCATGACGTTCGGCGTAGTCCTCACATACACGCAGCAGCCGCCTCAGCGCACACACCGACGGGCACAGCAGCACCATGTCATCCGCGTAGCTAATATTATTAATCCTTTGACCATCGATGGAGCACCCCGCATGCATGCTGCTGAGCTCGTCGATGAGCTCGTTTACGTACAGACAGAAAAGCTTCGGCGAAGATATGCCGCCCTGTCTTACTCCACATTCCAACCTGTACGTGTCCGATGCTACACCCGCCCACCTTACACAGTTGTCCTGATGTGCATACCAGTATCTAAACAAACTAACTACTTCCTGCGGCGTCCCAGTAGCCGTCAGCTTGTCCCACAGTAACTGGTAGGACACCAGGTCAAATGCTTTCGATAAATCGAGAAAGCATCCAAACACTGGTGTCCCTCTTTTGGTGTAGTACGTGACGGTCTCCTTGAGGGCAAAGATGGCACTCTCTGTGGAGAGCCCAGCTCTAAAGCCGAACTGAGCATCATTTAACTTTAGATATTTATCCAGTTGTTTATCAAGGAGACTATCAAGCACCTTTGCAGTCACTGTGGCCAATGAGATTGGTCTGTAATTGGTCTTATCAGACGAGTCGCCTGTCCTATTTTTAACAATTGGTACTACTATTGTTCGCATGAGACTTGGGGGCATGTAGCTATGCTTAATACACAAATTGTAGAGTAGAGCAAGCACTCGAGGCAGGTGCACCCCCGCATGCTGAAGGTGCTCGATGCTAAGCCCATCGTGACCTGGCGACTTCCCACGGTTCATACTTTTAATAATGTTTTGAACATCACGTGCCGGGAAATAAATTAGTTCCTTTTCACTATTGGGCACAGCATCGAACACCCCCACCATACCAGAAAATGAAGTTTTAGTACTAGTGGGTAATGGTTGTATTTTAAAATGCTCCATAAAGATATTAGCAATATGCTTGTTGTCACTAGCACCCTCTACGCTAACTGGAAGACTTGGTTTTGAGTTTAAATTACTGACACTGTTCCAAAATTTACAAAAATCTTTCTTTTGGTGATGTTTAGCAAGAATGTCCATTTTAATCTGATTCTGATTTTTAACACACCACCTTAGTTTAGCTTTAAATTTTTTTACGAGAATGCAACTGCTTTTTAAAATCAATTAATCGTTTGGAATGCTCTAAGTAGCTACTTGTTTTATTTGTTAAGCTTATTGTGTTAATAAATATCCTTATATTTCAGTCGTACATGTACATTCTGAATGCCGAAGAATATCATTCGGAAGAGTTGTTTATAGAGAAATCCAAAATGTACTGGATGCGAGGCCAGCATGAACAAGCATTCACTACGTTGCGACGGAAACTGGACGACGCTTACCCGAAGATTGACGAACTTACTAATGAACAAAGGTAATTTGGGACTTTATTAAAATCTATTTAGAAAAACCATAAAGACGCCTAAGACCATTTGCTTCTTGACAGATTCCGACTAGACTAAAAATTTAAACGTTGATTTTTACCAAATTACATCAAAAAGATTATCCGTGGTATATCTGTGCTCCATAATTAAAATAAATAGAGATTTTATAATAGTTCTAAAAACTTCAATAAATCGTGGATTTTAGTTGACTATGAAAATGTAATGTAAAAATAACAACTTACAGAAAAATATGCGCAAAAGCAAAACTTCTAATCGCAAAGTACAACGATGAAACAACCAATGTAGACGTTGATGTCAATATCGGATACTACAAGGAGTCTGTAGACGTCTTCAAGCAATGGGAGAAGAGTTTGGTAAGTAAAAACAAAACAGTGTTTTTATTATTCAGAATGTATTTGAATGATAACTTTGCATTACCATTACCATTAGCCTATCTTGTCCCACTGTTGGGCAAAGGCCTCCCCCCGCTTTCGCCAGTTACGCATAAATAACTTTGCATAAAAAATAAAAAACTCATCATTCTATCTACAAATTACAAACCCGTATGGAACAAATTTTCCCCACTCTCTACTATGTTTTACGTAACGGCTGTATTTTAGGGGCTTAAATATATTATCTTAGCGAAGGCAGCCCAGCCCAGTTGTATAGACTGTGATATCCTTTGTGGGATACTCTAGGTCAAAACATAAACTATGTCCAAGATAGTTGTAATTTGTTTTATATTATTTTGGTTTTGGTGAATTTATATTTGGTTTTAACAACTCATCTTGTACCCAGGTATGTCTCGGAGCGTATTACGAGAAAGTGAGTTCGGGTGACAATGTCACTAACAATAGCACGATGTGGTCGCGCCGCCTCTACGCTCTCAATAGCTACGGCAAAGCGTTGCAGTACGGACACAAGTATTTGTACCAGAGTATGCCTAGGATGCTGTCTATTTGGTGAGCACCACTTTATTCTCTAATTAGCCTGAGCAGTCCAATTGCTGAAAAAACTTTGCCTGCTTCTTTAATTTATTGTTCGTAAATCTACAATCAAAAAGAGGCATGTATAAAAAACAATATTCTCACGGGTTTCGAACCCGGAGAATATAGCCGGAGAGCTTTATCCAACTCAGCCATGGTACCTAGACTGGAATGCCGTCAGAATTAAACATTTTTAATATTTTAGTATACTTTATACTCGCTGCTCAATAGTTCCTCACAATTACTATAACAATTATAACATTTTTTTATTCTAAACACACTACGCCCTAATTACGCAACTTAATTTTGGTATGTATCGTCAGTAAATAAAATAACATAAAATAACCTTAAAATGGTAATTTCCAGGCTGGATGTAGAAGTGACAGCATCGGACACCGGCGTACACTCCGTGCTCGCTCAAATGACGGACATTATAAAGACATACTCGGAACGATTGCCGCTGTATCTCTACCTTACTGCGTTCTCTCAGATTGTATCCAGAATCTGTCATCCTGTGAAGGAGGTAAAATATATCACACATTTAACCTCCTAGTCCTAAACTAAACCATTCTAGTAGAATTTATGTTTAATGGTGGCACTAATGCAGCTAGAAGTTTTAAACAAGCTGTTATGTTAAAAAAGGCTATCTAAGCAGTTGTAGCCTTGGGTATGGTAATTTTAGCTAATAGAATTTTATATTTGTTATAAAAATCAAGAGTCAAAACAATAAAACTATCTAATAAGATATTTCTAAAAACTATAACCATGTTTCTTAGATCTTTTCATTCTAAATTGTTTACAGGTATACCTCCAGCTAAAAGCCATAATCGTCAAACTAATACTGGCCTACCCTCAACACACGCTATGGATGATGATGTGCGTTATAAAATCGAGTTACGCTCAACGCATCAAACGCTGTAACGATGTATTCGCTGACCCGCGATTGAAGGAACCTAGAATGTTGAAACTAGTGAATGATTTCACACAACTCGCTGAGAAGCTGATTGAGTTGTGTAATAAGCCTATAGCGGGTTCTGGCTCGGTAAGTATCAAATCGAAAAACGTGGTGTGCATGGGCTCACAGAAGGCACAGTCACTGCGCGTTTGTATAATACATATTAGATACAAATAGAATCTAACAGCTTGCCGCGTGCGTGGATAATGTTTATGCGTAACGAAAGCTTTAAAACGGTTTGAGAAAATATCGTACATTCATTGTGGTTCTCTAATTTGTCTTATCTTTTAGACAACAACAGTATCAGCTCTTGTCCGTACGCTCCCCCGTCTACTAACAAGTGAGAACTTCAGTCACATTATGATGCCATTCCAAGAGTTTTGCAAGATAGTGTTACCTTCGAAAGCGGCGAGACAAGACCGCTTGGACTTCAACATACCCACTGAACCGCCGGTTTATATATCAGGGATAGAGGAACAGATAAATATATTGCCGTCTTTGCAGAAACCTAGGAAGGTTACATTAAAAGGTAACGGTGTTATTCATATTGGCTTAGCTTTAACTAAAACGGCTAAATCGGTTGCTATCTCTTTTTATTCACATAAGAGTAACAAAGAAAAAAATCTTTTTTATTGGAAAATCTTGTAAGAATAACGGAGACAGTAGATATACATATCTACTACATATTAGCTGTGTGATGTTTCATATAGTTTCGCTCGCTACATGCCTCTGTAAATTTCAGGTTCAGATGGCAAGTCCTATATAATAATGCTGAAACCTCGCGACGATCTCCGCAAAGACTATCGTCTTATGGAATTCAATGCGGTCGTGAACAGATTCTTACAAGACGCACCGGAGACGAGAAAACGAAGGCTTTATATAAGAACTTATAGCGTGCTACCTCTGAATGAAGAATGCGGTCTGATTGAGTGGGTGCCGAATTTGGTGGGACTGAGGCCGGTTTTGATGCATATTTACAAACAGAAAGGTATTATTTTCATTTTGTTATGATAGTGTAGCTGATAATAGTATTTCGTTTATGAATATGGCATATCGTGCTTTCGACTATGCGCTTTTAATGCACCAATTGAAATACCGATTTCACTGATATATAAATCAGCATCTAAGAATTTATGCCGTATTTTTGCCAGTTGGGACGTTCGTGAAGCTTTTTATGTATTGTCATGTTAACCTTTAATTAAATTTTATAATCATAACATTAATTGAACTAATATAATAAACATAATGATTGCACATTTATTTTGAATCGAATGATCTTACATGCTTATTTGGTTTCAGGCATTCACACTAGTAATCGAGAACTGAAAGAAATGATGTGCGCCAACAAAGATCCTGTTGAGAAAAAGAGACGGATATACGAAGACAAGCTACTGCCTCGACACCCGCCGCTGTTCCAGGAGTGGTTCCGAAGAGTATTCTCAGATCCTTACGGATGGTAAGTCGAAAAGAGGTTTTAATATGAGCAGAATTATAGTGCGAAATTATAACTTACTTTAACTAAATCGGCTATTGAATCTGTTGCTATCTCTTTTCATTGATGTAATTGAGTAACACGAAGAAACATTCTTAAAACCCTATCAAATAGAAAAATGTTTATGAATACGCGGTTTTCGTCTTGCTCACCTAATCGGTTGCCTTACATCAATACATTTTTTTCTCTTTTCAGGTATCAAGCAAGATCAGCGTATATCAGAACTACCGCTGTCATGTCCATGGTTGGATATATTTTAGGTACTTAAATCCAATACACTAATTTAGTCATAGAATGTACTAGCAGCACGTCCCGGCTTTGCACGGGTGTGCTAATTAAACCACCGGGATAAAATATAGCATACAAGTATAACCATCCCGACAGTCTATTCTAAACATCGGTAAAAGAGTTTTTGAAAACGGCTGAGTAGTTTCGGAGATTATCTCCGTCAAACAAACAGACACCTTTTATAATATTAGTATAGATTAACCCCCTTATGCATATTCGACCAGTAAATCTGTATTAGCTAAAACGCATATTAAATCTGTTGCTATCTCGTTTCGTTGACATATGACAAGAAAAAAACGTTCTTTAAACCTGTATTAAATGTCAAGTTTTTATGAATAAGACCCTTACTTTATTTATCGTCGAAAAATTGTCGGTCCCGGCTTTTAAAAGTCATATTAACAGATAAACATGTTAATTTCCCCCTTTGAATACAGGTCTAGGCGACCGCCACGGCGAGAACATATCCTTCGACTCTACAAACGGCGACACAGTTCACGTTGACTTCAACTGTCTCTTCAACAAGGGTGAAGCGTTCGAGTGGCCGGAGCGAGTGCCGTTCCGTCTCACTCATAATATGGAAGCGGCTATGGGCCCGCTCAAACACGAAGGCATGTTTAGGTGAGATGGTTTAATAATGGCAAAGTATTCTATGGTAATAACCACATCATCACACCATCACATCATCACCAACCATATTTTCAGGCACTGGATCTCTGTCCACATGGACAGGAATAAAATAATGACTAGAAAGATTTACCTATTTGTAATAATTTTGTGGCATGGGAAATTTGTGCCTGAAATCAATTTTATTTATTATTTATAATAAACTATGTAAGTACATTTTAAGTGTCAGCCAAGTCCGTATAGAAGTTTTTGCGAGAAAGTTTAACAAACAATTTTACAAACTTTCTTTATAATTTAGTGGGATTATGTGTTCGGAAAATGGCCATTCCAAATAATTCGTAAGGCAATGAATAAAGCGATCCAGAATACCTACGTTTACAGAATCCAGTTTTTTTTTTATAAATGAACAATTTGCAAATAGAAAAACAAGACAAAATTAATATTGAAATATCCAACATGGCGGTCGGTAGTGTTAACAGCAAATTCAATGTTAAATGGTAGCAAATATTTGTCTGCGGTTGCGGTGTTATATTGTAGTAGAAAAATAGTTATTGCATTAATGGAATTTTCGTTTATAAAATCAACAATGCCTATTAACACGAACTATAAACGGCAATGGAATTATTATTTCTTTATTTTTATCTTTATATATATTTGTTTTAAAGCCAAATTGTCCGTACTAGTTTTGTACACAAATTGTCATGAAATTGAATTGATTCCTCAGGATTTACAAGGTAATAAGTTCAAGGGAGTTTTTTGGCAGAGGTCGATCCTACTAATATTATGAATGCGAAAGTTTGTTACTTCCACACGAAAACTATTATATTAAACGGATTAGAATGTTTGGTACCAGGGATTTCATACAAAATCTTCACGGGTTTCGAACCTGTCTAAAACATTCTTTTTGACAGCTCAAGTCATTTTGACATAGATTTTATTAAGGTTTACTTAATTCAAGGGCATAACGAAGTCTTGCATAGACTGCTTGTCCATAACGGTCAAACAAGTGATTATTATAGTTAAATAGTTACATTATCCACCGTTAGAGGTCGACACCGGCCTAATACCAAAGTATATTTACATCAAATTTCTATTTCAGAAAGAGTTGCGAAGCAGTGATGAAAGCGCTTCGGGCGCAGACAGCGGCCCTAATGTCTGTGATTGGTCCATTTGTGTACGACCCGCTAGTATCGTGGGGTAAAGTACGTCCTGTGGATTGCGGGGAAAGGACTAACGAACAAGCAATGCAGCATTTACAGCATATACGACAGCGGCTTAATGGCATGGTGAGTTAAATTAAAGCGCTTAGAGCGCAGACGACGACCCTTGATGTCTGTGATTGGTCCATTTGTGTACGACCCGCTAGTATCGTGGGGTAAAGTACGTCCTGTGGATTGCGGGGAAAGGACGAACGAACAAGCAATGCAGCATTTACAGCATATACGACAGCGGCTTAATGGCATGGTGAGTTAAATTAAAGCGCTTAGAGCGCAGACGACGACTCTTGATGTCTGTGATTGGTCCATTTGTGTACGACCCGCTAGTATCGTGGGGTAAAGTACGTCCTGTGGATTGCGGGGAAAGGACTAACGAACAAGCAATGCAGCATTTACAGCATATAAGGCAACGGTTAAATGGAATGGTGAGTAAATAAGTAGGTTCAGACTCAGTTCTGAGATTATATTTCAATTGACGTTAATTGTTATGTTTTTGTCATCGAATTTCTGCCAATTTCTATACGTTCTTCTTAGTTTTGCCACTTTGTAACTAACTACTAATGACTCAGACAGGTTCTTATATATTTGATTGGTCCATACATTTCGACATTAATTTTAAATTGACATTTATTTTTGTTTTTCTGTTGACTGTACTGATGTAAAAATCTAAAACCTAGGAAGGTGGTGAGTAACTATTTTGGTTAGTCAATTAGCTAAAACTAAGTAAATGTTATTTTTTCGATGACATCAAGCAAGATTGACATTGTGGTCATGTTTGATTTGATGACGTCAGACGGTGGCGCTAGATTTTTATTAGTTTTTGTAGTTTTAAACTGTTTTATTGGAAAACCAATTAGACACAAAATAAAGTCATCAATGTTATTGACAGCTTGTCCTATCCCACTGCTGGGCATAAAACTTACTTCCTGAATGCCACTCAGGCGATCCTCGAGCTATCTCTAAGATAGACCGAAAAGGGTTATTCCCATCTGAGCATATGATCCGTTTGTAGTTCCATTTGATCAAACAAAATGTTCCCAACGGATCATTGATCAGTTGCAACTGCGTTATTGAAATAAATTTAGTGCCAACGCGTCATACTATATGTTTGTATTATTACAAAGCATTAACAACTGTCTCTACACGACTTATGAGTGTGTGTTTAATTTACTTTCTAAAATATTATCTTTTGAATAACAATAAAAATATTACGATTACGAAATATACGAAGTGTTATGTTATTTGCATAAACGGTCTCATTTGTGATGACAAACTGATTCCATTCAGATGACTATTATTTGCTATTCGTCACAATTAACCCGGTTATTTAATACTGTTTAATTACTGTCTTATGTAAATATTTATTTATTTTTCACTTTTATTTGATGCATAGAGATAACCGAAATCATGGCTTTGCACGGATGTACTAATGAAACTACCGGATAAAATATAGCCTATACCTATAACCATCCCGACAGACAGAATTTTTGAAATCCGCTGAGAAGTTTCGCGATTACCTCTGTCAAACAAACAAACCAACATTACTTCTTTATAAATTTAACTACAGGTAGTACCTGCATATGTATCTAGAATGTATTTAACTAATTCAATTATGTACACAAAATATGGGACTGCCAAGGTTTCCGAAGTGACGACAATATTATTGTGTTGAGTAATTTGAACAGTCAATAACGCCTCACCTTGTATTTCGTATTTGTATGATAATATTTTACTGTGGCATGAGTTTTATCGAAAATAATTTACATTCTCACTACTGTATTTCTAATTACTATAACATCCAATCAGTCTGATTTTCTTGTCTTTGATCCATTTTCTTGAAGGATGTTCTGTAAAAATATATGAAGCATGGGCCCACTTCTTATAAGATTGTCATACCTACATTCGATTCAAGAATGGGTTTGAATCCAAAAATACATTGCCCATTCATTATCCGTGTGTCTGTTTTTGAAAGTTATTTAAAAACATTTTATTAGATTTTGACTTCTTAATACTACGAGTATAACTTACTATTCCTTTTTTAAATTGAAGGCGAGTTCAATCTTGATGTGACTGAGTAGGTCATTTTTAAATCTAAAGGCTACTTGAAAATCCTGTACCATTTACTGGCATTCTTAATTTGTTATTTTTTAAGCTGCTTTAATAAGAATATACGTTTATTGACTTGTATCTCAAATACTTAGTCTTTAGAAACCAATAACGTGGAAGGATGATGTTGTTGCCATACTTATATGAAAAGAATGCATACATATTAAATATTTAAGTCCGTAGTAACCACTAAGGACGTTGTCAAATTTGTAAAAACAAACGTGAAATAATAACATAGTTATACATCACTTTCGCGCTAAGCAATAGAAGCACCTAGCATAAAAGACACATTTTAAGTTTTTTAAGTGATCTTTGAGGTCCTACAGAATTAAACACATTTTTCTTTCTTTAATTATCGTTTCTGTATTCGGTAAGTTATTAATTTTTCTTAGTTTGTACAAAGGTTGTCTGCTGTGCTCGTTTTAAAGCTTAAATGTTTGTTCCTCAGGTGCGTACGAAAAACAAGCAACTGTCACTTTCCCTGTCACCGGAAGGTCAAGTGGAGCATCTAATCGTCGAAGCAACGAGCATACACAACCTTTGTCAAATGTACATCGGATGGGGACCATTTCTGTAAACAAAAATGTGCCTTACACACCTGTATCGAAGTCTGAAAACGTGCTGCCTGTAAAGGTACCAAAGTTCATTACGTGTTCTCTGTATAAGCAAAAGTGTACCGTACCCACCTATAGTTATAAGTTAAGTTAAGTTAACTCTGCATTTGAAATGCGGAAATACTATGCGTACTTTTAATAAAATGTTTTATTGTTATGAGCAGGTTTTATTTCCTAATATAAAACAAAAGAAAAAGAAAAACTTGCTTCGATTGTTGCCTATAAACTGTCTTCCGTTAAAAATATTCTCGATCGATTGATTTCGGTTTTATTCACTTAAGTTATGTACCTACATAACTACAAGTACCTACTAAAATCACTAATTGAATATTTTGCGGGCATAGCAATCAGCTAATAGATTATTTTCTTTGCATAGAACTCAGATGAAATTCATCTAAAGCATAGAACATGACAACTAACCAAGGCTTACATAATGTTTTTGTCACTCTCATGTCAATAAAAAGATGTTAAAAAATGAAAAGAGATAGCAATTATTTTTTTCATTGCCGATTATGTTATGAATCGCTGTGGTCTCTAGGTTATTTTTCTTATACAATGTTGACTTTACCTAACTTTCTCATGTTGTTGATTTTATCTAAGCAGTGAAAGGTTGCGACCTGTCGCGTACGTATTAGTACCTACTTAAATGTAAAAGGACAGACGTACCTACAGATAATGCGCTATAAACTCCTAAACACTTAAGTATAAAAATATTTGTAAACATAGGAAAACTAATTATTAGAAAATCGTGATCCATAAAATAGGTAGGTACCTACTCATAGATAAAAATAGATCTAGGTCCTAGGTAATAAAAATCATCGAGATCGAGAAACATTCTTCAAACTTTTGTATACCAAACAGCATGGTGACAGTAATGTTTCATCGTAACACAAAAGATAACTTTTATCGGAAAGAAAGCAGAACCAACGAAGTGTCATCAATAAATCTATCTTCAAGTTCCTACGTCCTCAAAACGGGAAACTCTAGTGATTATTCGTGTCACATAACTTGTAGAAAGTTCGCTTGAGTGGATGTGTGGTGAAGATTGTGCGATAAGAATCTTATTATACAAGCCGACATCGGCCCAAGCTGAACCAAAGGACAACTCTCCCATTACACTTTCTCTCCCATTACCACATCAAAACAAGTGCCCAAATTAAAAAAATTACCAAATTCTTTAATTTCGCAAGAAGAGAACAACTTCCTGCACTCGAGGTGCATTTATATTTACTTAAAACTCCGAAGACTCTCTTAGAACCTCGGACATATAATATATATACATACAGCCTTATGTACGTACGTTGTAACACCCTATTAAAGTTCTGTCTTATCAGTGGGAACATTGGCGACCTAACTTAAAGTTAGTTTAACCAAATTTGTCACAAGTGGAGCGTCTATAGGAAGTTTTAATAGTTTCCGATTGTCCACCGGCTCAAATTAATAGAGCAGAAGTCAATCGAACAGATAATTGGAATAGTACCTAGGTACCTATAGCTTAACTATTAATAGGCATGTTATGATTGCGTAATATTAAGCTGTGTTCTCACTAATGGTAACTGAATACATTATACAACCTAATGTTATTCATGTAAAATTTAAAATAAAATACAGATTACTTACTATCGTTAGGTCTAACAGAAACGAAATAGTTATCTTAAAAAGTTCTCTTAAGATATTGGTGCGATCAGAATGAAATGTCTGTCACACCTTGAGGATACAAAAAATAGAACCTGTGTTAGTTCTTACATCTATAATAGGCTAGTTGACTCTATTTTTATGTAGCTCTTATATGATAAATAATTGTTCTTTTAGACCAAAAAAAATACTACCATATTTTTTTGGACCTAAGAAACCGCAAAATTTGATTTTAAAAGTTCTACTTTTCAAAAACAGGTGAAAACGCTACCGCCATATTGGTCTATGGATTTATCTGTGCTGTGACGTCATTCGTATTCAAAACAATAATTTTCGTGATTTACGTCTAGGGAACATGCACATTTTGAAAAGTTGGCATTACTGTAAATTGGTTTTAGTTATGTGACATTTGTTGTTTTCCGATACTAATGACGTCATCATAATGGCCGTAGCGTTTTCAGCGTTCCAATTTAAAAAAAAAAGAAACAGTTTTTTAAATTGAAATTATGCAAGCATCATGGACTTTTATTAACTGAAATTATTATATTTTGGTTTTGCAAGGAAAGTACTTCAGGAAATACTAATTTATTGGGTCAAATTTGATATGAGTCAAATAGCCTATTATAGGTGCAGGCGCAAGTGAGTACTCATCTGTAAATTGGGATCTGTAAACAGATGGGCACCTAGGTATTTGGTTTACGTTCTGTAGATATACCTACTGGCTTGTTGTACAACACTAAACACCACCTTGAGATGCTAACATACCGGTCAACAAACTAACATACGAACAATGTATGTATTGCCATTGTAAACAAGACTGCGAGACGTGTAAACTATTGGTTTTGCTTGATAGAATCATCACTTTACTTTTGACAATAAAATTAGCTAGAGCACAGATAGATAATAATTATAAGAATAGAATAGTCATTTGTCATTTCATTTGTTTTCTTTTATTTTTACGTAACGTGTTTTGTGCGCAGTGACAAAATAAAGATTGTTCGATTCTATTATTATTATTTTTAGCCTTGCCTATAATTTACAACTTGCTTTAGGTAACTAAGTATGAAAGCCTCTTACGTCGTCTGTTTGTAGATTGTACTGATCATTGTAATCCGGAACTACGCTCCATGCATGATTAAGTAATAGTTGAATAGAATAACCACAAAAGGCATGGTTTTGTCATCCTTTCGTCACTAATGCGGATCATTTCGCGGTCATATTGGCCACGCCAAGGTTACTGGATAACTTGCTTTCTGTTTATTATATTTCACATATATTGTGGATTTCTGACCACTCCCTTCAATAAGTGCCTAATTACCACTCAAAAAACTAACCCAGTTTGTTTACATAATTTGTTGTTGCTGGGTGGTAAAGCATTGTGTTTTCTTGGACAACCTCGATTCCTTTGACCACCATCACTAAATAATTAACCTTATCAGCCGAAGGCAATCAAACCTAGATGCTAATAAGAGTCTTCTGTAACCAAGTATCAGATTGTTATCACAAGTGCCTAACACCGTAATAACGTCGGATGATAAATATTCGGTCCTATTCATTATGGATTCCTCTCACGCTATGACCCTTTCGATTAGATATGAAACTCTTAAACAACTGCATGAGTAGGTATAAAAAAAGATATGACTTCCACTGTGACCAACTGACACGAATCAACGATTTTTCTTTCTCATTACTTTAGAAATCTAGTAGATACATAGCTGAAAAGTGAAAAGTTATCAAACAAACCGACAAATATTATGTTGATCCACTAATAAATCAAATCAAATCAAATCAAAATATCTTTATTGTGGACACAAACACAATAAGTATAGTTTTGCTTAAATTTTACGAGTTATAAGTTAAAATCTCGAAGCTATCTTGTACCTAGTAGATACCTACCTATATGTATATTGGGTAGGTTAGGTACCTACTCAGGTCAACAACATTGTTTGGGGGTGGGTCGATTACAGACCTAATAAAATAAACTAAGTAGGTAATTAAACCTAAAAGTAAAAACTGAGAAAAACCTTACCATTTTTATTTTTGCCAACGTTCACTGTGATAACAAGTTTCACTTCTATACATTATTAGGCCCGTTTTCAGGCTTCGTGTCGTAAGAAGGATTGTCCCCGTCTTGTGGTCCATTTATTTTCCGTAGGAACGTTTTATCCACGAACTTTGTGCATCAATGAATATTTCGTTTCAAAAAATTTATCTTCGCTTTAGCACGAGCTCTAAACGGTGAAGGAAAACATCGTGAGGACTCTATTTAATACCTACCTCGCGTCGATGGGCTTGCAACCTGTCTCGTCACGTATGGAATGTTTCTCCAAAACGTAGGCATGTACCGAATTTGTATTTGGACATGCCTCTGACTAACCTAAACTAAACTGTTTATCGATATTAGTACCATTTAAATATGTTTTGCCTTCCTGAAATTAGGTTTACTTAAGGTGCCTACTTTAATTTCGTCCCGGATGACGTCAAACATTCAAAAAGACTTCATAGCCCAGTATGATAGGTACTCGCAAAAAAGTTACATATAGATATTAGTTGGTGTATTTACTTTTTCAGAGTTGGTATTACGGAGTTGATATCTGGTTGCTGAAGCGATTCAATCATAGACAACTCGAGTATAATACCCGGACCCTACTTAGTATCCTGCAAACTCCCTATCCAAGTAGGTCAGCTAGATACCTACTCGTGGCTGTGTAGGTACCCGGTTGACAGGCAATATCCGGATGATCCATTGTTCACCTCATTGCGGATTCCGACGATGTAACCTCCCCGCAGGAAAAACTGCAAATAGAGGAAACGCATTTTAGATTAAACTGCTACGCTGCACTGTTTTATGAATTGGAGAATCGGTAACTCCTGCTGTAAGTAATACGTGTGTAATTTTAAAAAAAGCTTTGTAAAGAAACCCTAGTTCATAATGGTTTTATTATGGGTTGCATAATATAAGAGTGAAAAAGATATTCTCAAAACGTATCTACCTATTTATCAATTTAGAAGGTAACTAATGAAAAGAATACATAGAAAAAACACAGATAAACAAAAAGTATCTAGGGGCACTAAAGGATTAGTGTATTTTGTGGAGTTGAAAGTTTTAAAACTTTTAAATGGTTATTTAAAAATGACTTGTTTTTTTTGAGAAATATTTTTTTTTAAATTGAAGCTTTTACCACTGCACAGGTACCTGTCGAATTAATTAAGAATTTCTGCTACAAGTTGTTCCCACGGCCTCAAAAATATGAACTGAGCAAGTTTATACAATTAGGTAGTGTTAGGCTCTACCTGATTGTATCAACAAATTTTCTTATCCTGGTATGTTACTTACCTACTAAATTAGGTGACTGTTGATTAGGTAAGTTTCCTATGTATTTTATAATCGCTATTAAATATACAAACAAAATATGGCAGACTGAGTACTTAGTCACCCACCAGTGATGCGCTACACAAAAACTCATCCGCAAAGGAATTCATCTTCAAGCATTTGTAAATGGTTATGTAACCACCTACATATTTGTGTCCATTGTGACGTTTTTTGCGGCTTCGTGGAAAAGATTCGGGGTTTTCCTGTGTACCAAGAAACACAATACTTAAGTACCTAAGTTCTGGACTTCGCCTGCAAGTAGGTAGGTAAAAACTATTCTAGGTAGCTACTATTACCATACCATAGTAAATTAAATTGTTATGTTTGCATTAATAAGAACTAGAAAAAGATTATTGATTTGGGGTTATTGAATTACATCCTACCCCACCCAGCTAATATTTGTTCCAACAATAATCTTCTTGGCAGTTAACGGTGTTTCGGACAAGGAACTTCTCTAGAACATTAATTAGCACCACCTTAGGCAATGATGACTCAATTTCCGTGAAATCTGTGAGCACTAGTTCGTACTAAATCATATGAATCGGTTCACTCATCACTCACTCGCTTACGTCTATACAAAGTTTGTAACGCTGAAATTTAATAGACTTTCGCCATTTGTATTGCTTATTTAAAAAAAACATAATTACTTTAATTTATGACATATAATTGATATTTGTCCATACAAATCTGACTGATCAGAGCGTCCTAGATAAATGGTTAATGAAATCTCTGAAGTAGACGTTTTAGTATACATAAGGAGGTTAATGTTTTTAAGCTTCATCACAAAACATTGGCCATCTTATAATTGAAGAAAGTATACCAAATGCATGATTCCCGCTTCACCGTGCGGTGGACGGACTGTGCCCCATCCGGGTCCCGTGCCAAGCAGAGAGCAATACTGAAGCCATTACCTACATTTTCACCTTCCTACATTTCAATGGGCGCTATCGATGAGAAAGACTAGTGCTGTGGTTCAGAGTTGTTTGATTTGGTTACACCAAATGCTTACAGCTATTGTATTTAGTACTAGCTGTTCCCCGCGGTTTCACCCGCGTAAGTCCCGTTCCCGCGGGAATATCGGGATAAAAAGTAGCCTATGTTACTCGTGGATAATGTAGCTTTCGAATGGTGAAAGAATTTTTAAAATCGGTCCAGTAGTTTTTGAGCCTATTCATTACAACCAAACAAACAAACAAACAAACAAAGTTTTCCTCTTTATAATATTAGTGTAGATACCTATCTATGGGTTATGTAGCCTTGCTATCCACAAAGGTGTGTTACTGATGCCGTATTATCACTCATGTGTTAGTGAACAGTGGTTAATTTGAATTTTGCACGTAGCAATTTATTTATCATTTTATTATCGGTTTAGGTATGTCGTAAAAATGGTAATTTCATTGGAAAACCGTATAATGTATATCCTATTTACCTACGTGTGATACTTACTAGATGTAGACTTCGGAACTTACAGTTGCCAACCAAATTGGTAACGAAAATAGAAAAAAAGAATACCTACTTACCTATACTATGCTTTGACGATCCTGCATCAGAATTCAGTATAATAAAAGAAATATACTTACCAAAACAAATTCCACGTGATATTCTTAAACTCCCATTTTCATTTTCAACTCAAGAAGTTCAAACAATATTTTTGCTACTTGTTGAAAATTAATAAAATGATAACGTAACAAATAATTGAATTTTAAACTTCCGAAACACTATCCTGTTTCTCGTAGCCGCCTACGCCGCTACGCGGGGTTCCAACACGCTACGAGCCTTTCCCAACTTTGATAACGGGCTTGATTGATGTCTTTACCTATCTCGAAAATGTAAAGTTGTTGATTAGATTTTATTTGGAGCCTCTGAATTTAGGAATGCTGAAGTTGAATTTCAATTCATTGCCTCATTGGTATAGATAATGATGATTTAAATCCATGGAAGCCCTGTATGTTGGTTGTTCAGGGATTGATAAAAATAATGTGTCTAAATAGTATTCTCAGAACGGTTAGACTGGTTTTGTATAATTTAACAAAATACTGTGTTAAGTTAATTCTAGTAAAATAATCGAAAATGGACTAAGAATTGAGTGGACTTACGAGTACCTACATCCCACTAGGCTAGAACACTCTTTGAATCTCCAGATTTTAATAGCTTCTGGGAAATGGTATCCTAAACAAACAGCTACGTAAGCAGCTCAGTGAGCGCAATATTCTTAATACCTATCTTCTCTTGAGTCCCTAGACACGAAAAAATACTTTAGTTCTCTCAGAATGGAAGACTGGAAGTTATACTGCGTTCAGAGTAGGTATCCCATTTCATGGTCGGCTGCATTCGCAATGCCGAGGTTGTAGAAGACAAAAAGGTGTTGTTTTTATAGCAATTTAACTGAGAACAACATTTTTATTTATTTAAGTAAAACATTTAGATAATACGCGCTGATCTCTACTTTTTTAAGAGTTTTGTTTATCCGGCAGCACGGTAGTAGCCAACTCAAGCAAAAAACGGCACGGGTCGTTTTTTTTTTCGTGGCTTCGCATTTTTGTGCATTTGAATTCGTATTTATATTTTTCGGTTTGAATAAATTATGTATAACCTTATTGCAATAACCTTTTTGAATTTTTCAAAATGATAATCCTTCTTATTTGCATGCACTTTTAATAAATTACCACAAATTTAATAATATTATAACAATTTTATTAAAATTTAAATTAGAAAATCATAATCAAACTTATACCTGTGCTAATATGATTATTGTATAAGAGAAAGTTTGTATGGCTGTATATGGTATTGGGTGTTTGTTACTCTTTCACGCAAAAACCACTGAACGAATTTTGCTTGGAATATTCCAAAAATGTATGACTTGGAATAAAATAACACATTTACTACTTTTTAACCGGTTAAGTAACACACAACCGAAGCCGATGGCAGAAGTTTGTTATTGGATTAAAATAGTGATCTCCTAATTTTCACTGTCACCTGCTAGTTAATCAATGTCATCTGATCTCGTATTCTGTTGGCTCGTCAAATGAAACCGCGGGCCGTGACAGGGAAATTAACTGATTGCGAGATTTTTATGCAAGGTACTTGCGACCCGTGGCAGTTGGAGTTGGGTCTTAGCCGCTTGCGCGCGCGGTTTTAAAAAGATTCTCACGCATGCGCACATTTGATTTGCAGATGCGCGGGAAATAAACGTGAAAAAGTAAAAAACAAAATGAAACGGGAAATGTGATAACCTACATTTTTGTGTGGATGTGTAATTGTGATTTTAGTATTTATTGTTATGAGAATTAGATAAACAAAACTACAGGTAAGCGTGAGCACGTGCGTTTAGACAATTACATAATTGTTTATGGTACATTAACATAATTACGAATAATAATAGCTTTATTCGGTAAATTGGATTTTGTTCTACATAGGTACATATGCATCGAATATTCGATCACGCGATGGTGGCAAAGATACAAAAAGAGCCGAAGTTGAAGATAACGAAGAAATCCTAGTTTGACCAAGATTTACCGGCACCTAGACAGTTGGTATCAAATAGAAAATCAACAATTTTTTTAAATAAGTTTCTGGTCAGTTTTGTCGAAATAATAATCTTTCTAAATGTGATATAGACATACCAGCAGTAGCTGCTCGTCTATCATCGTTAAATAAATAAATAAAATAAATGTTTTGATGACTTTTGACCATTCTAAACTTACGTGGCTTAAAAAAGCTCTTTCGACAATTTGTGTTGTAAATAATCCGATCCAGGGCTAGTCAACTAATAAACCTTTACTAGGCACAAAAAATTACATAGCTCATATTCATATTCAAATTCATTTATTTATTGTCTCAAGTAGTTGCCTACTTAATGCACAAATTAATAGGTAACAATAAACAAAATTCACAGGTAGAACAGTGGTAGGTAATATAATAGAGACTGCATGACATCAACAGGTATTAGTTAAGTACCTAGCAAAAACCAAACTAGGTAGGTAGGTACTGTAATAAATTGTAATCTGTGAAATTGCTCTGTTCTATCAACTGACTGTTTTATTCATAGTGACTCAAAACGAGGAAGTTGTTATCATAATAATTGTTGTTAGGTACCTACTTGTATTTGCTCAATTATTCTTAAGTATAAAAGACTGACTTAAGAACTATGCATACCTATAGGTGCTCAGTTAATTTTAAATGGAACCTTGGAGTTGAAACCTTGACAATGAAAGAGAAAGACCGGTAGAGCTCTATTTCGTAAAAATGTTTGTTTTAAGATATCAACTATCCATGATTCTGAGCCGATTAAGTAGCTTCAACATGTAATCGGCTTACTCAGACTGATCGTAAGTGCGACCTAAATGGGTTATCAAATAATAATATTGCCTATTATTACCATTACATAGTCTGGCATTAGTGGTCTTTTTACTAAGCAAGTAAACTGTAGGTAAGTTAAGTGAGAAGTAAGTTTGCATGTCGTATATGTAATCTTCGCGATCAGAACACAGTATGAAACCTAATATGTTATAAAACATAATTCGTGATAAACACCCGTTTGCGTTATGCAAAAGGGTGTTCAAGGGTATCACGAATTATCGATTACCTTTAGTTAATTTTATTCCTACGTTTCAACCGTATTTAGTCTTCCCGCAAAAACGGCTGGTGTAAATAATTCGTAATAAATACCCGTTTGCATAATATGTTTTATAATGAGTTCATATGAGCAAGTGGTCAACTCAGGTGACAAAATTTTTTGGCCGACTTAAGGCCTCCGTCTCAGTGACACGAGAGGACACCAATCGCTTGAAAACATGAGCTCTAAACGGAGGAATTATATTATTATGGCACCCGAGAATTATTCAGTCCGACAAGTTACGCTTAGAGGTGGTGGGAAAGCCAAGTAAAACAAGTAGTACCGTAGGTAATTATGAAAATAGCTAAATTACACGATGTGCTTTGTAGTGGAGAAAATATATGGAGCTAGTACAATTGGCTGATATGAAATTTATGATTAGGTATAAAAACATGCAAAATTTTTAACTATTGGAAATTTTAATGGTGGTTATTAAAAGTTTTATGGAAAAATATTAGTTTAAGAGTGGTTTTACTAGTTAACTATGCTTTAAAGTTTGACTGGTTCCAATAAACACAAAAAATCCTGTAGGAAATGGAACTATCAGTTTTATTGTATTTCTCAGTTTTCCCGGAAATGTTAAAATTTTATTGTACCTTAAACTTTTATTCAAACTATATTCAACTTTTGTTCTTGTCAATATTTTGAAAAAGGAACTTTGGTCAGCCGTTCTAATTCTGACTAATTTTTAGTCAGAATTAGAACGGCTGACCAAAGTTCCTCGTACTCGTATAGTTTTATGTATCTAATAGAGTGATTTAAATGTTTTTATATTTATAAAAACATTTAAATTAACTGAGGCCTCTGTTTATCAGAATTGTAATTTAACATAGTTGCAGTATTTTCGCAATACAAGTCATAAGTACTTCATAAGTACGATGCTGTTGCTTGTAGACGCTCTACGGCGTAGAGGGAGTCCTGCCCGGCCTCTACGAGTGTAAATATTGTTGATTGCTATTAACTGGGAGAGCGGTAGTAGGGAATATAATTGGACTGACCATTTTAACTGTTGTGTTGTGGTTTTATTTTTATCAATAAAGTTATCTCCAATATTACACTTAAAACTATCTCAACCTCGTACAGATAAAAAATATGGCTGATGTTTTTTTATAGCAAATAAAATTGTTCCACTTTTTCCTCCTGTGTCTTCTACCACTTGTTTTATAAATTATATTTTATGCTGCTATATCTTTTTTCTATTATTTTGTTTTATGTGTAAATTTCTAACTTCTTCAAATGAGCATGTATCAAATATCCTTACATAGGAAAATATTAGGCCGCTCTACCTCCTTCTGTTTGTGAATTTATAAAGATCTTAGAAAATGTTCGTTAGTTTTAAATATGATTTTAAGCTGACTCTTTTATTGGTTATTTTTATACAATGCTAAGAGACTATTATATGGATTTGTATAAGTAAGGGCAGGGGTAAAGGGCTCTTACATTTTTCTCTTCGTCCTCCAAGAAGGCTCTTGTATATCTTTTGATCCTTTATTCAGGGCATAACAGGTATGTGTTATACCTTATACCCTACATAATTTAATAACCTAAAAACCATCCTTCAATTTATTCTGTAGAGGTAGATGTAAGGTAGAAGTAGAAGATAGGTAATAATAGGTAATAGGCAGACACTTAGTTCATACGGTACTTGGAATTAATTTTTAAAAGAGATTACAGCACATCTCGATACTTACATAAGAAAGGTAGTTTTTGATACATTTGATTATAGGCATGGCTTATTTAAAATTTAGTTATGAAAATAAACGATTAGCAATGCTCTGCTGGCATGGACATTAGGTCAAAACAAAACACAATTGAAATATTGTGACTAATTTTATACAATGTTGGTAGCTGCCACGTACATCTATCACTCGACATGCTATGTCTATTTGAAATAAAGTTTATCCAAAGTAGATATATGGATAACCTCGTACTTGGTACGAGTTTTACCTAGAAGATAAGGAATTTAAGTGTTCATTTCGGTTTCGGACTAAATTATGTTTAAAAATAAAAACTCCGTCACTAGAGTTGGCCACTTGCTCTACTGATAAGATATTATGTTTCAAACCGGCTAGAACGCAAAGTTCCATTCAACTTTTTTTTTATAGTTGATTGAACGAACTTAGGTGAAGTAAGTGTAGTATATAATTTTCATGAAGTAACTTAATTCGAAATATATTGGAGTTGTCGTCTGCCTACACGTACCGCGTGTACCGCGTATGCGTGCGTTAATGCGTTTAATATCTGGCTAGTTTAACCAAAAATTTGCGCGTTCAAAAACCTTATTCTTATGGATTAACATAACATTTAGTACGTATTACAGAATGCTGAAAGTGGATCCAAGGCGGTTAGTCGGCAATCTGTTCCCGATACTAGGCTGGTCTCGGAGCTATGACCTCAGTGCCGGCGTGGGCGACTTGATAGCCGGGATAACGGTTGCACTCACCCTTATACCGCAGTCGATTGCCTACGCCTCCCTGGCTGGGCTTGAGCCTCAGGTGTGTATGATTAATTCCTGTCTAAGACTGGAAATAAGTCTAGTTTATTTAGGCTTATTTTGCTTGTTTTATGGTGAACAGTAATTCTATTCTAGTTCTTAAAGCTGCTCTTACAGATCTGTTTTAACACACAGGTCTTACAGGTTCAGGTTCTGGTAATCTAAACCCTTGTCTTTGGGCACTAAAGATAAAACAAATGCTTAAAGCTTTTACAAATTGAGTACATTTAAAAAACCATACCTAATCAATTTTTCTTTAACCCTTACTGCCCTTACCCACTATGTGCAGTGGGCGCAACCTCTATTTTTCCCATTTTCTCTCCATTATTCGTCATTTCAGAAATCATGACTTCTTCTCTTAATGATGATCTATACTTACATGTCTTTATAATTGGATTTAAATTAGTAATAGATTTTTTTATAGCTCATAAATCATTTTATTGTATTTTATTACAATGAAATAACCCATTGATATCTTCCGCATTAAGGTATCTACAGACGTTGCAATGTTATTGCAAAATAGATTTTCGTTCCCGAGATTTATTCATGCATTTTCTATTGTGCTGTAGGAAAGCGTAACTTATTTATTTCCGCTCACAGTCATCGCCTCGACATAAATAAGCTAATTTATTGAAAATATTTCAGAACAATTTACATAAAATATTGATTTATTAATTGTTAGCAGAAGTGGAAGTTTAATTTCAAAATCTCTGCAGCAGAGTCAGCAGCTGACCTAATAAGATTTTTAGTTATGCGAGTATGTTATTCGCTTTTACTTTATAATTTTATTTTTGTCTATACTACACTACCACAATTCAGACATAGGTATTTTTATAACAAAATAAAAATTATTTAACTAAATCATTGCTTATAAATGAAACTAATTTAAACCAAAATAAACGTAGGTAGATAGGTATATATTTTAAATAATTCTATTAAACCATCATTCTTTTACGTGAAGCAGACCTTTAATTATATGGAGCACACAAGCGTATAAAATTCTGTAAACTGCATGAAGCAATAATTCGAGCGAGTTTGCGCAATCATCACAATCATTATCCTCCATCAACCATCAATGGATATCTTCCTGAGACCTTGTTATCGTGAGCTCATAACTGTCCTCTTGAATGTTAACAATAGGTTAATTTGGGGCTCATTATTCTTGTTGGAATATCCTGTTCATTCTGTTATGAGAAGAGTTTTTGAGATTTTCCTGTAGGTACTTGGATGATTTTAGTAACAAAGGTTTAAATATTTTTTATTTAAAACAACTCTAGAGTACCTACCTTTTAAAACTGTAGATATACCTATATTTTATTATTAAATATTTTTAAATGAGTTAATTGCATAGTGATCTTTGTTTGGTCAAAGAACAACCACAAAAGCTAAAGAAAAGTAAAGCGATGCGGCGGCAGCCGAAACAAAAGTAAGCAAAATGTTATTAAAAAAATTTAACACCACAATAAGATAAGACGCGACGCTTTTGTATTGCGGCACCGGCAACTTATAGTGTGGGCGGGCTTTATCACTGGAGGTCGTACAATAATGCGTGGGAGGTTTGTGTTCGCTATCTACGTCATTTGATGAGCAAAGTATTCGATGAATTTGTATTATAAATTTTTTTATTCAACTTTTAAAGTCATGTGCCATTATTTCTTGTTTAGCGTTCTGTTTTTTGTTTATGATTACACTGCCTATAAAAACCAATCATAATATATCATTCATCTACTTTCAAGGCTTTTTGAAGGCATCTTTGATGGTAGGTATAGGATTTCACTCTCTTCGAAACAATTAGATGTTAATAATACCACAGATAAAATAATACTATGAATGAGTGAAATTGATGTTCTAGATGGTGTATCTGTACATAGTATTATTTTATCTGTGATAATACAAATGGGTTGCTAAATCGAAAGTGAAAATTCTTATCAAAACTTTCCTTATGACGTCATAGGATTCCGTGACTGAGCTGGGCTCATGAAAGTGTAGGTACCTAGTTTAGCATTTTTCAAAATTATCTATTAGTTGTTTCAGCTATTATTCCTTGACGCTAAATTTAATTCATGTCACATTTTGAACTAAATTCTGGCTAAAATGTTCGTGGTTCTCTTTGTTACGGATGATAAAATTGGAACCAGCTATTTATCATTCTAGTATTTGCCTAAACAATGCGAACCAAAACACTGCCCGGTCGTGTAATGAGAGCATAGAGGGAAACGCAGTAGTAATAGATTACACCACTGCATGTTTTGGGTGGACATTTGACCTAAAAACGATATTCATTAGCCGCGTCCAGACCGGCCGAGCGCGGCCCGCGAGTCTGGCTCGCGAGCCAATAGTTCGGCCGGTGTGGACGGCGCTCGGGCTTCCTCGGGCGCACGTTGGCTCGCCCGAGCGCCGCTCGGCCCCGAGCCATGCGTTGTCGGTTTTTGCCGATGCTCAAAGGCGGCTCAGTCTGAGCTGCTCGCTCGGTGTAGACGTGGTTTTCCATCGCTACACGGAGAGAAACTGAATGCTCAAACCGGCTCACCTTGGCTCGCGAGCCCGGCTCGGAACTTTTTACAAATTAGCTCGGGTGCCACGGCTCGCGAGCAGGAAGTCTGAGCGCGGCTCGCGAGCGGCGCTCAGCCGGTCTGGACGCGGCTATTGATCTCATAAAATAAGACGTTTCGAGCGAATGTTTCCTCACTTTAGGAAGTTGTTTTTGGTATCCTAATCTACCTCCTAACCTACTAAGACTGCTAAATTTACGTACGTTTAAGGTCAAAAACACACTTAGCGTATGAAACGCAACTAATTTCAAGTACTGATACGCTTATTCGTCCCGCTATTGATAAATTCTTATGCCCGTCCACACTACGCGATATACCTCATGCGCGTAATAAGTTTATGTTTGGTGAGTGGCCGCGTAAGAGCTGAGACGCTAAGTGTATTTTCGGGATAAGATCTACTCGTATTTAGCTTATGATTGATTTTGGAACGGATATCAAATAATCTTTTACTGTTACCGTTAGTGCTGTCGCCACCAAGTCTCAAACTATTTCTAAAACAAAAAGATGCTCACCTATAAAAGTGTTTGATGCATTTCAATTCGCCAACAGACAATTGAGTCTGTGACTTCGTCGTCAGTCGTTTGGTTGTACCTCTATTTGTCATAAAAGCATGGGTTTATTTTCTACGTAAATGTTTTATTGTTTTACCTACGACAGGCACTCATAACATTCGACTGCAGAGGTTAGGTTACCAAACAATCGCCTTGCAGTAATTTACATACACGCTTGTTTATTAGTCTGTAATAATCACTTGCTTAGGATTCTAGGTACCTACATGCGATATTCATACAAACTCAAATCGAAATAAACCCACATCATAATAGCGCTATTGTATTTATCTTGCTATCTTGCTAAAAAAAAGCCGTGTTGGCTAAGTGGATTGGTACTTCGACTTTCGTTCCGGAGGTAGTGGGATCGAATCCAGCCGTGCATCAATGGACTTTTCGTGTCGAAAAGTTTATATGCGCTTTAACACGAGCTTTAAACGGTGAAGGAAAACATCGTGAGGAAACCCGCGGCTAGTCAGCCCCACACGTATTGACCATTGTCTTTCCTGTGGATATGGCCGGCTAAGCTGAGAGGGTGGTTTAGGTGCTGGGCAAGCCTCTTCCATCTCAACAATGTCCCAGGCACTACAGTGTCCCGTTAAGTGTAGGCAAAGATTGCCTCCTGACGCTGTATAAATCATCTACTATAGATGCAAAGGCCTGAGTGTATCTTTAAAAATTGGCTGCATAGTGCTTTAATTTTTTTTGTCATATCGTAAAAGTAGTCGTCGCGAAATATTATAAATATTTGATTGAGCTTTTTAAAGTAACAAATTATAATAACTAGGTATATTAAAAAAAATTAAGGTTTCGATTGACGAAGTCAAAAGTATTACGCTCGTACGTCATCGGTTTTATAAATGCGTTTATTAACCGATTTACCTTTTCCTCATATATTCTTGAAGGTGAGACCTGTGTTAAAAAATAAGTAAGCGAACGACAGCTACGCTTCGAAAACTTCAAAGTGTTCATGATATAAAATACTCTTATCTACTTTATTATTGTCATACTCATTATACACATAAATAAAATCAAAGGCACATAAACGATTCGATTTTCATGTCTTCTCGGTCTAAGTTTTTTTTTTCCAATAAAAATAAAATGCTATGTTATATTATGTTCAAACTAATGAGACGCTGTTAGATTTGTGTAATAAAAGCACAAACATTATAAAAGATCTCTTGAAAATGTATTTGAAATATCTTCGTATGATTTAGATAGCATGATTGAACACATTTCTAAAATAGGTACAATAGACAATGATCATACACTCGTGCACAACTTACACGTTTTAAAGACGTCATAGTACCTTTGGGTAATAGTAAAAGTATCAGTACTAGTAGGTAAGTGGTAGGTAGGTATACTCATTTTATACTTATATAGTAGGTAGTGTTTTGTATTGTTATTATAATAAAGGTGATGTTGTGTGTGTCCAAGGCTATTTATTTATACTTAGCGCCAGTTTATTGCAATTTAACAGGGTATCGCCAATTAATATACCTAACAAGGTGATATAAAGACACCTCAACATAATTATTTTGGTATCCAAAACTTTTTATTACGGCTATTTTCTCAGTGAACTTTGCGTTTTCAGTATGGCCTCTACGCGTCACTGGTTGGAGGCTTCGTATACGGAGTCCTGGGTACATGCCCGCAGATCAACATTGGACCCACTGCTCTGCTGTCTCTACTCACATTCACTTACACTAATGGCACGAATCCAGACTTTGCAGTACTGCTGTGCCTTATATCTGGGATTGTGCAGGTGTTCGCTGGTGGCGCTCAGCTTGGTAAATATACCATTGATTCGTAGTTGTAGGGGCTTATAAGATACTTTGATAGAGCTATGTTGTTGTATATTTGTTATTCTTATAGTCTTGTATTTAATGGATCGATCTTTGGCTCGAAGGACGTGGATTCGAATCCCAGCCTGGGTAGCTTAAATGCTTTAATTATTGTAAAGATAAAAAAACATTCAACCTCCTCCTTTTTTGAAGTCGGTTAAAAACTATCATGATAACCTAAAGATTGTACCGTAGCTTGGGGATACTTTGATGTTTAAATTTGTTTCGTTTTGTGTGAGACGAAACAATTTGAAACCCGGAATAATGACATTTTTCTATCAGTGAGGAATGAGGGCAGATTTTTTAGAACTGTTACCGTAGAAGGTTTATATAGTTAGCCATTTTACTTAGGATTGATCGTAAAAGTATCCTTACTTTACTGAAATAGCAAGCCTCGTAGCTGATACAATTAATCTTAGTTTAGGAATCGTGAGGAGCAATTCAGTCTGTAACTACAGTCTACAGGGTACTTGTTATTTAATTTCAAAGCGCTTTTTCATTAATCACACTCATCGCTCATTTTCTAGGTGAGTTAGGTTTTAAGTAAAGTCGACACAGAGAAACTTAAAAAATCTGTGTTTATTCTGATGCTTAACTTTTAATTTAACACACTTCAAATCAAATAGCAGTCAATTATTCAAATTATTCAAGTGACTTGAAGACATTTATAAAATTGTTATCCTATTAGATTGTACAGACCTGCCTATCTCTGCATCTCAAAATTGCACATTTCCGCCGTTTCCGCATTATATAAATCTTATTCGTTATAATTTTTTCTAAATTCGCTTTATATTTCCAGGTTTCCTAGTAGAATTCGTATCACTTCCTGTAGTATCGGGTTTTACATCAGCAGCGGCCGTCACCATCGCGTCATCTCAGATCAAGAACCTCCTCGGTGTAAAGTTCAGTGCTGAAACCTTCGTGTTGACGTGGAAAGAACTGTTCCTACATATTGGAGAAACTAGACTACAGGATACGCTGCTTAGTCTTGCTTGCTGCATTGTGTTGATGGGAATGAAGGTAAGACTTTATTACCTATACTTCTACACTAATATTATAAAGAGGTGAAGTTTTTTTGTTTATTTGGCGGAGGTAATCTCCGAAACTACTCAGCCGATTTCAAAAATTCATTCAACGATGTCTTGAATGGACTGTTATAGTCTATTATATATTATTTTTATTCCGGTAGTGTCATTAGTGGTTACACCCGTGCAAAGCCGGGACGTGATGCTAGTTAATTATAAGCAGGCTCTCACCTAGCCGTGTAGCATATACCTCATATCTGATACTGTATCGTAGGTATGGACCATAGTTTATCATATTTTTTCTGGTTGTTGTATTTTGGTAACATCCATACGTTTAAAAATAGTTCTAAATGAAGAATACTCTCAAGTAGCAAGACGTAGTGAAAAGTTTCTGTCGTTAAAAATTTTAGAATAAAATATCAGACGTAACGAAGACGGTACTGAAATAAAATTTTATTGCGGTGAAAAATTACTCGGGAAAATTGTATCTGTTTAAGATCTTTAAATTTTCTTCAGAATAAAAACTGTAGTTCTAATTTGATATGTTAGTAGGGTTATTACTCTGCTGCTTTGCTCTATCTCCTTCGACTAATTTTTAAATTAACGCGATTTGTAAACTTATGAATCGAGGCAGGAGAATGATTTCAATACGCGATTAAGTCCCTATAATACATATAGACAATTTTTACAAAGCCGGGGTGGTCACCTCTGATCAAGTTTCGAAATTGCATAGTAAACATTATTGTATCAGTAAGTATAACCGTCATTTAAATAACAAAGCATTCAAGCGAAGCTGCAAGAAATTGAGGCTATAGCGCTCTTCTAATACGAATACTCAGAAATGAAATGATAATATTTGATCATGTTAAATCCGAATACTGTCCAAAACAAGCTTAAAACAAGGTTGTTCAAAGTTGAGCACTTCAAAACAGACAAGAAATACGTACGACAAACCAAATAACATAAGCATTGAACAAGTTTTAAGCTTAGAGTTATTGTTCTTCAACTAACGAAATTAGTTTGAAATCATACATCTCAGTCCCGATCTAAATCCGTGAATACCAATACCAAGTACCCAACATTCCAAACTCGAAATGTTCAACAATCAGAGTGTATTTACTTAGTAGGTAACTGAGTTAGTAGTTGTGGCCGCACAACGTTGGAGGATGTCGTCTTGAGTTATCGACGAAATTAACAAATAGTACCGACTCTACTTGTGTACTTTCATTACCCAAAGTGCCTTCAAGATTCTGCTGACAAATACTTGCTGAATTAGGGCTACTCAATGATTGAGGCTGTTGTTTTAAATACATTGTATACGAGTTTTGGTCCGATGGTTTGGGTGCGTAATGGGTAAGCGGCTTCTATTTTAGGAATTACAGTGTCCTGATATCCTGATAAGTGCAGTCACAGATTACAGGTGTGTGTGTTACTTAGTCGACCGATTTAAATTTAAAAGCTACAAAATATTAAACAAAAACTTTAAACGTAAAACATCTTTATAAATTTGCCAGACAGCAAAAAATAATGATAGTCTACAGAAAAAAGAGTAATAACAATGTAAGTATTTTTCACTACCTGTTCAGTGTAGAGGTTTTTTGTTAAAGTGTACGCTAGGGGAACTACCTTTCAAAATGTACTCTAATAAAACAAAAAAAAGATGGTTATAAATAAGAACCGGTCTTGGTGATAAGAACAGGAACTGGATTGATACGAATGAATGCGTTCATTGCAAAATAATATAATTTGGTTTATATTAACACAACGGGAAGTCCTCACCTAAAAATATCGTCGATTTAGACACCGACAATGATTCGATTCATCCGGACAATCTTCGTCTCACAGAGTCAGTGTCAATTTTACGTGAGTAATTGCTTGTTGTGTAACTCACAATAGTTCAGAAAGTAAATCTTAAATTAATGATTTTTTTTATAAACTAGTTTGCCATTCTAATCATGTTCTAAAACACAAGGTGTTTTTTTAGTGTTATGCTAGTGTCTGCATACTTTTAGCATTTGAGCCAAATTAGTCTTTCGTACTAAATAGTCGTAGAGATTAACAAAAGTGGACTAAATATGCAGAGCGCGTAAGCACGACACAACATCGACTTATTTTTGCTGTTCATTCTAAAGTATCCAGTGTGCTTTTTAAATTGTACAACTTTTAACTTGCGTCAATTGTTACAATTTTGTATTGTAAGTTAAAGTTGAAATGACATAATTGTGGGCTTAGCTAATGGAGGCTAAGTGGTACCTAAGAAACTATTACTAAGTACCAAGTTACTTATAGTTGGGACTGATTGCTTATTCGGGTGTAAATCTAGAACAGAAACAACTCTTGATTGTATTTGTTTTTAAACAAATATAAAGGGTTTCTTCGTAGACTAATATAATATTTGAACGAGTTCCTAAAATACTCCATTATTCAGTGAGAGTCGATTTCGCACTTTTTGATTTGTTTACAGTAATAAGTTTACTTAGGCACTTCTGGCTAAGCTAAACGAGGTATGAAGGTAAATTAAGTAACTCAATTATGTACCTATTCCAAGAATTAGCTGAAATTCTAATTCCACCTCGGACGTTTAAATTAAGGGCGACTTGTACAATACAACATTTGTACCAGAATACGTTTATCAAACTTTCAAGATCTTGGAACTGTCAAGGATAAATGTATTTAACTATACTTTGTTCACCGAGTCGATCGAATAGAGAAAAATAAACGCATGTGGTTGGCGTCGAAGACGTTCACATTATTGTAAGTGTGTAAAATACCTATCTGTGTACCAAAATTTATGGACAACACATTTTTTTTTTCGAGCGACTTGGTGAACAGAGTCTATTATGTATATAAATAAAATTAGCAATCTTATTGCAATTTCGCAATTTTCATGCGAATAATAATAGTAACTTGGGATAAAAATATACCTACCTATAGTTTATGGGCTGGAATAATAGTCTGAGTCTGAAAACTAAGCAAATCTCTGTTCCCTCCTAACTGTAGGTATCACAGTTGACCTAAGACAATATGATATGAATAACTTAGTTCAGCACTAACAATGAAAAGGTAGAATGGCGGCACCAGACATCTGATTTTATAGATGGGTATAGAAATGGTAGAAACGTGCTCCGTAGAGTAAACTAAGAGTAGTTACTCCGACTCATTTTATTGCTCATGAAATGCTTGGTATAGTTTAATGAGAGACTCGTGATTTATGAATCTTGTTGCTTTGAATGAAAATATTTGCATAATTTCGGAATGTACAGGAAACGCTGCTGAAGGCATTCTTTTAGTTTTCAAAACGTATCTTGTACCTTGTACTAAACATTTTAAACTACCGCGACTAGAAAACCTGAGTCATGGAACGTTCATATCAGCGTTTTATGCAGATTATATTGAAAACAACAGGATACTAGATAAATGTAACAGGCACCATGTGTAAAATAACTTAAAATACAGCGGGGTCGTACGTATAAATCAAAAAGGTATTGGCGAGGCCGTACGCACGGCTGCCAATTTATAATTTAATAGAAATAGGTCCGTATAGCTGATAGTTTCGGGTTTATTGCCTATTCATAATAGCACGGTCGAAATACTATTTCAGATACTTGTGCGGATGTGTTTTATGAAGCAATACGCGCTAAATTGCTATCGGAGTGGTTTCGGTAATACCAAAAGAGGCACATTTTAAAACAATTTGTGGAAATCGGCTGTGTAGTTTTGGAGATTACCTCCGAAACAAACAAACAAATAACTTACCTCTTTTTAATATAACTTAGTATAGAAATACTTGAAATAGCACATAGCAGTGGCGGATTTACAAATTTGCCGCCTGTAGGCTATTCCATTTTTGCCGCTCCTACTGACCTTTTAAATTCAAAAGGTAGGTACGCTATATTAGTTCACAATAATTTATTTACATTCAACCTATTCCATGTTCTGATACAATTCAATTTCCTGGTAAAATTATAAATAAAACAGTGCGAGCAAAGCCGAAATTTTGAAGACAAATAAGTCACGGAAGGTTTGATTTTGCTTATTGTGTTCAAATCAGAGACCAGTTTATATCAAGAAGACTGACAATCCCGTACAAAAAATCGTGACCCAAAAAAGCTCAAATTTACGGCTATTCCTAGATGGCGCTGCTGCGTAAGAGACGACCGGGCTAAGATTTTTATTTAGAAATTGGTTCACAGGTAGGTAGGTACTTACGTATGTATGTACATAATATCTAATTTCTAATATACCAATTTCTAAATAAAAATCTTAGCCCGGTCGTCTCTTACGCAGCAGCGCCATCTAGGAATAGCCGTAAATTTGAGCTTTTTTGGGTCACGATTTTTTGTACGGGATTGTCAGTCTTCTTGATATAAACTGGTCTCTGGTTCAAATAAAAGGCTGGTACTGGTTTTCACCTTAGAAGACATAAAAAGTCGTCATGCGAGCGAAGCGAGCCGAAATTTTTAATACAAATAAGCCATGAAAGGTTTGATTTTGCTTATTGTGTTTAAATAAAAGGTTGACACTGGTGTTCAATTTAGAAGATTTAAGAAGTTATCGTGCGAGCGTAGCGAGCCGACATTTTTTAGACAAAAAGTCATGGAAGGTTTGATTTTGCTTATTGTGTTCAAATAAAAGGCTGCCACTGGTTTTCACCTTAGAAGATATAAGAAGGTATTATGCGAGCGAAGCGAGCCGAAATTTTTAATACAAATAGGTCATGGAAGGTTTGAGTTTGCTTATTGTGCTTAAATAAAAGGTTGTTACTGGTGTTCACTTTCGAAAGCCGAAGAAGTTATCGTGCGAGCGAAGCGAGCCGAAATTTTTAAGACAAATTGGTCATGGAAGGTTTGATTTTGATTACATATTTTGTTCAAATAATAAAAAATAAAACTAAAGTAGTTGTTTGTAGTTTCACATCATGACCGAAGAAGTTATCGTGCGAGCGAAGCGAGCCGAAATTTTGAAGACAAATAAGTCATGGAAGGTTTGATTTTGATTATTTTGTTCAAATACTTAATAAAAAATAAAACTAAAGTAGTTGTTTGTAGTTTGACATCATAAAAAGTGTCTATTTGTAAAGTCTACGCGAATGATATCGCAAGCAGGGCAGCTATTTTATACAGACTACGTAAGAGTGTTCAGTACACCTACTGTGCATGACTAAAAAAATATTTTTTTTGTACCTAATCCGTTTATTTCTGTAAGATAAAAAAAAATGTGACCAAATCCGCCGCCCCCTGAAATCCGCCGCCCTAGGCTCCAGCCTACTCAGCCTATTGGTAAATCCGCCACTGGCACATAGTATACTGATAGTTCCATTGAAACGCCTCGTGTTGGAAGAAAAGAGCTTTTTTTAACTATTGCGAATGTCTATTTCAGTTATAAGAATACTTTTTATCTAATCGAAAAATCCAAAGACGAAAGTTCTACATCGCGAACCTACTCATACTAAATTGTTAATTAATTCATCAGGATTCAAGCTTCAAGAATATAATTAAAATCCAAATAAAACATTAAATTCCACTAAGCCAATACAGCTTGCTTCCGAAATAAATAAATATTGTATTTTATCTGCAACAAAATTCTCAGTTCGACACTTTGAATGCTTGATGCAGCACTTTAATATTTAAACCAGGGGTGGTCTAGTTAGTTTAGTTTACCTTCCACATTTTATTGCCGCTACAAGTCTTTTTGCAAGTCTGTTTTATATCGTTCCTTTCATTATTAAAACCTGTGGCGTAGACTTCAAAAAAGTAAGTAAGAATATTTCTATACAAAGTGTTTATTTTGTGTAGGCTTGAAAAAAATACTTTTATGGTTTTAGTGTTTCAGGAAATATATTTTATTTTATACTGCTTATAAAAATATTTAAAAATGATAAATCTACCATTCCAAACATGATGTTTTGAGTCCGCATTCAGTCCATCTGCTATCGAGTAGTGGTGTATGTATACTCAGAATCTGACCATTTATTTCAACAGTGCAAAATTCTGCTTAACCAGTCCCTAATGTCAAGTTCTAGCTACTAGCCATAAGATAATTTATGTAGCAAGCCAAAGTTTACTCCGAAACTAATATCACAGCTGCCTCAAATTAGTTTGCCTTATAAATAGGTATAAGCAAACGCCTGGTTTGGTAAGCAAATCATATCCTGTAAGACAATGCTAAGATTGTGCATCTATTGTAGATACATGATCTACAACATCTGTAGTTGGCTTGCCTACATCGTTACCAGCCTCTAGATTTTAAGGGACAAAATTATTCAACATAAGTTTAGTCGGTACTGAATTCGAAAGTATAATTATAAATACAGCTTGTATACAAATATTATATACATCTTACTCATAAACCTCGGTTATGTTTTTATTGACCCCATCGAAACGCTGAAGTCGAATCTCATTTATATTTTGTTGGTTCTATAAAAACAAATACAGAATACTTCATGTTTGATTTGTATCTTTGGTCGGCGTATTGGTGCTCCCACACTGCTGTTATATAATGTTAAGTAACGTTAGTAAACATTTGTTAGCTAACATTTAATCACAAAAGTTAAAAAATGTTTTCATGTTAGTAAATGTTAATTAACATTTTTGAACAAAATTTTGTTTGTAAACATTTTATACAGGTGACGGCGGGGTATGCGGTGAGTCGTAACACTTTCCATCAGTGTAGGAGCACTTATAACATATAACAGTTCCTAACAAAATGTAACAATTGACAACATTTGTTAGTAAATGTTTTAGTGTTCAAAAATGTTTACAAACATTTTGTAACAGCAGTGTGGGAGCACCATATCAATACTAAATATATGAGTAATTCATCAAATAGCCCTTTTGGATAGGCAGTTGAATGTTTTATAAAAATACATTTTCTGACCCCGCAGTGGCATATTAACTAAGATAAAGACGTAAGAATTGTTGAAGATGATTTAAGCGTATTTTGATTTTGCTATACAGCAAAAAATATAATTTCAAGAAGTTTATTCAACGATTTGATGATTTTTATCATATTTCAATCATACTAATATCTTTTATTATCAAACATTTCATTGAACAAAATATTATCAAACTCTTTTATTGAAGTACTCTCTCATCAATATTAAATCTAAGTATTATCATTCCGTTACAACTCGATATTACGGCTCTAAGAGATACAGACACGACACAACGATTAGCACATTTTCATTATTCATTTCTGGATTATTCTGTTTAATTCCAGGCAGTGAAAGACATTCAGCTAAAAGACGCGCAAGACGAGAAAGGACGGATAAAGACACTTCGCATACAAAAATGCTTGTGGTTCATCGGAGTTTCAAGAAACGCTGTCGTTGTTGTATTCGCGGCTGTATTGGCGTTTATAGTGCACCATGATAAAAGAGATCCCTTGATACTCACTGGTAAGTTTACTGGTATTTTAGTACCAGTCCCCGATTGTCTACGTGTTTCGAAATTGTATCGGAATTGTATCGAATCAAAAATAACAGTAATCCACGAAAGTAATGGTCAGATTTAATGCTAATTAAGTAAGTTAGTAAGAAACTTACTTTCTTTATCACAGTTGTTCTCGCGCATTGATTGTGATTTTTGATTCGATATAATTACAAAATACGTAGACAACCGGGGGGCTGGTTTCATTGCGAATAACTAGAATGATCCAGTTTGGATTTCAATTAACGTTGATAGGTTGTGTGGTAAATGTTTACTTAGTTGATATATGCAAATAATGTAGTGCAATCCTAACCGAAAATTAGCCAGCATGCCAGCCGGGCAGTGATTTTGTACTAAACATATTCATAATTATCTATACAATGATTTGATAATAATTTTATTATTGTAGGTTTATACTACTCGTAGATTTAGAGATAGGGAATGTCTATGTGCTTACAAGGTTCTTGACATATTTTCGTTTTCGAAAGACAAATTTATTTTTAAGCTGAATTATCTAGCCTCAAACATTTTAATCCAGACGTTGTTACAAGCTGGCTATTAAAGGTAGATGTTTTGCTATAAATTGTATAAGAACTAACCCTGTTTAAGTACCCCTGTACTGAACTGAACCATCAAAAATAGGCTTATCTCGGAACACGAAAAACGTCGTTGGCTCTCAAATCCAATCGATATTTTCGACTTTTCTATATTTGAAACATCCCAAACCCATCTTAATACGATAAAGGGAGTACCACTGAAAGGGTATTAACTCATGCAAAGAAGAGTATTATCTATTTACTAGCTGCTACATATAGGCTACATGTTCTTTCAGAAGGTATTGTCCATCTCTGTACCATATTTCATAAAAATTGGTTCAGTGGTGTATGTGTGAAAGTGTTATAGATTTATTAGAGTTACCAACGCATTTATGATATTATACGTGATTATACGTAATAAGGATATAAATAGTAGGAATAATGTGTTCGTAGTTTTGTGTGATAAAATCTTTAAGCATTCGCAACTTGCAAAGGCAAGTTAGAGAAAGATTTTCGTTCGTTCTCAAGTAAAACTCGTACAATTGTCTATCCTTGATCACTCCTTGATTTCTTGATACAATCTCTCCTTTTTCGTATCAACTTTCTTCGTTAATAAAACTTCCCGTAATCCGATCTTATATCGAATTCAAGTCAGCCCCGCTAGATGCAGTTCGCTAGACTGATAAATGGCGAATCTTCACTCTAACCCGACTTTGTTGAGCGACGTACAACTGAGTTGCTGATACGAAGCAACATTTTATCTTGTATAAATAACCAACAGTTTTATGATATCCCCGCAACATACAGTCATCTAAAAAGGTTTTTAGATTTACGGTACTCTTGGGTAAATGGTTGTACCTCTTCGTATGGAAATTTCGTTCTCTACAACGGAGGAGTTAGAATTTGCACACATTTGCCTAACAGGATACTTCGGTGCAAACTTCCAGCTCGAAAATCTTTTAGAATTTCAATTCGTTTCGAGATTTTTCAATGATTAAATTTTTCATTCACAGTCGAATGCGACAGCCCTGATTAATGAAACAAAGAAATAAAGGTAGTGCCCAAATGCTATTTGCATGTTGTTTGTGTCTTTACTGTTATTGCCGTATCGTTTTGATATCCCTTTTATTATTTGTTTATTCCAGTTTGGGATCGATAACTTTTATAAAGAACACATTGAACTGTAAACAAAAATATTTTATTTCCACAGAAAAATCACACAACTCTTTTATATCACTAGTAGACCAAAATTACAGTTGTAGCATTTTAGATAATGGTACTTGGTATTGTAGGGCGTTGAGTACCCACTAAATGAGCCTAGTATAAACGGTTAGTAAGGACCACTTACATAACCGCAGCTGACCTCAGCTTATTATTGTTAGTTAGGGAATTCCGTTTGTAATAAAAGTAATGTGTAAAGTAGTTTTGGGGTTCAGGACTAGAAACGCTTAGGTATACTTAGCTAAAGATGAGACCTTGAACGGAATATTCTACATTACACTTAACTGTTAGCATTAGACCTGCTCGCTTTGTTGTAGTCTTGCTCTAGTTACGAGTATTTACGTGTGAAATTTCTCGTTGTGTCTAGTACCTAGAATTTACGATAGTTTTGAAAAACCTATTTCATTGAGTTACGAGTAGGTACCTTGCTCGAATTTCTAGCGGTACTACATAAGATTGGTTTGAGGGGCAGCTCGAACACATAAAAACACTTAAAATAATCTAGTACCTCTTTATAATATTAAGTAGGATTAAAAAATCCTACTTAATATTATAAAGAGGTAATGTTTGATTGTTTGTTTGACGGAGGTAATCTCCGAACTACTCAGCCGATTAAAAAAATGCTTTCACCGATGTATAATATGGACTGTCGGGATGGTTATAGGCTATATTTTATCCCGGTAGTTTAATTATTACACACGTGCAAAGCCGGGACGTGCTGTTAGTTTAAATATATAATTATAATAATTTGTAAGTAATGAGCTTTAGCCGATCAAAAAGGTCCCAAAGTGGCTTTTTTGTCTTGCACACCATGCCCTTAATTATTTCAAAAAAATTATATCTCATCGAAGCACTACCCTATTTAAGACATTGGGATTTTATTCAATGATTTCAAACGGGACTTTTTCGCGTAAGTACCGTTTGAAAACATTTAATATGTACGTACATATACTGATCGCGAAAGTTTAAAATGTACCACTGGTATTTTGTTAATATTGCAATGCATTTCTCCTCTAGGTGACATAACCCCAGGTCTACCAACTCCCCAAGCCCCAGCGTTCCACACATCAGTCGGCAACACGACGTACTCGGCCACGGATATGTTGTCATACCTCGGCTCTGGAATGTTCGTCGTGCCTATTGTCGGGATCATCTCTAACGTGGCTATAGCTAAGGCTTTTGGTAAGTTTTATGAATAGATTAAGGGAACTAAAGGCGAGTGATGTGGTGCCATGGACATGCATAATGTCTAGTTATAGACATCTTTATTGGATGATTCATACAGTGTCAGGAGGCAATTTTAGCTAAAATTACAAAATTGTTTTACGTAAAAGTATAATATGATGGAACGAAAAAGTTTTTACAACTCCAAATTAGTCTGAAGTTACGTGGTCTTCAATTAAATTAGCAACACAACTCACAAAAAGTTAAACTTTTTGTAAGGGAATCATTTTGCACTGTCTGATTCAACTTCAGAAGTTTTTCTATCGTGAGCGGATGAAATAGTGTAAGGGCTAGCCACTTTGTAGAGCATACTCCGCATTTACGAACTTTCATATTAATTTGAGACTAAACTTCGCACTGAAAGTTTAAATTGCAGAATAATTAGCCAGTAGTGCTACCGTTGCTATTGTTCCAACTTGGGGGCAGGTCCTACGATTAAAAGTTCGATATTCTAGAATTTTATAGCTAAAATAAACACCATCGGTATATACATACAGCCTTAGTAAAAAGTTTGATTCTTAAAGGAAAATGCCGAAATAGTAAGTGTATAAGACGGATTTTAAAAGGGTTAAATTGCACCTGCGTCAATGTACCATAGTCAAAATAATGTATTTATCAGAGACCAAACGACTAATCATCGACATAACAAAATCTACTAGTGCGTAAATATATAAGTCGCGCCACGTAAAAAGAACGATGGAGGGGATCGGGAGGGGGTGTGTTTGCGCATGGGTCATAAATCAATTGTGTGAAGTGCGTCGCGTCACCCCTTCATCATTCGGCCTAAGCTTCCAAAAAATCGCCTACTAGGCAGCTTTTTCCCTCAACGTTCTTTTTACGTGGCGCAACCTATATCTGTGATGAAATAGCCCAAGATTGCCGCGAACCTTTGAACAGGCGTTCCGTAGTTTTGAGAAGGCATTGAAAAAGCTATCACAGAGTTTGAGGTTACGTATGCACTCTGTATGAAAGCGCGTTTGATTGGCCTTTCTCACATCTCGTAGCATACACGTGCTTTAGCTACTGAGGAGGACGTCCATTGAATTTTGAACAAATCCTAACAATTTTCAGGAAAGTCTATTCAGATTAAGGCAACACAAAGTTACCCGCTTACCTATAAATTATGAGACCAAGATTCAACAAACAGACGAGTTATTTAGTAAAAAGTTCACAACGACATTGTCGGTAAAACTTGCAAACTAAATAACGAGGCTGAACAAAGAATATGAATAATATTCTTGACAAAGCTTTGATTTATGAAAAGAGGAACAGGTATAAAAAGATAATTAATGATGATGAACTACCAATACAGAAATCTAATGTTTGTCTTACAATACCTAATATTTACTCTTTCTTTCCATTTTCTAAACTTTTTTTTGTTCACCATTCGTCAAACATAACATACCATCTATCTAATTAAACATTAATAGAAACCCTCGAATACTAGAAAAGTTCCTATGACCTTCAAACTCCTGAACAGATTTCCATAAATTACTTTTAGGTAAAAATCATCTTGATCAAACATAAAGATACCTTAAAATAGCTATTTGTCGGGTTTAAATGTTATAAAATATTTTCACCTGTGTAATCTAGGATATAATGTGAGAATAAAAACTCAAACAGAAAAAGGAAACAGAATTAAACTAGTGTACAAACCAATACTTGCAGCAGAAAATCATTATTCGATCTATAACGTGGCTTACACAGATAAGCTGGGTATCAGGAGTGTCTGCGTGATTGTAGTTCCAATCAGTTTACGTTGAATTCAGACAGCCATTATTGCTTTTTCCATCTCCGGTGAAGCCGATCTGTGTATATTTATTAACCTATATGTGTTTTATTATGCAACTGAAGGCTATAGATAGAGCATTGGAAAAAAACGTTCGCAAAACTTAAAGTGCACGAGATTTTCTCCCAGATTTAAGGCATTTAGGATTATTTGAAAATCCCTAAAAAGGAAGAAAGAAACCTGAGATTGTGCATTTTCTTTGCGTTCGATTTCCGTGGCATGATGATTGTTGTTGCAAAAACTAATTATTTAAATGAATATATAATATATATCTAACGAAAATTTCTTTTTTTTTTCATTTCATTTTCATGTAATACAAAACCAGCAGTTATATACAAAGAGACCGCTGATGTTGAAAAATAATTAATTTGAAAGAAACCTTTAAGAAATCCTATTGATAAAAAATAAATCCTAATAATATCGCTTTCTTTTCATCCTTCGACTTCTGAGATTTCTCCTTTATCTGGAACATGGACTCATTAACCTTCAATTACAATAGGTACTGGATTTTTTTTTCACTAATTCTTGCATAATCTCTTAACAATGATTTATCCACGGTTTGACTTGTGATTAACACCACAGAGTTAGATATTTTAGATAACATCGCTTTTAAATTTTATTCATAAATCCAGTTGTGAAATCCAGGGCTATTTAGTATACCTACACTACACCACAACATTTAGTGTTCACACGATCGATTCACATAAACTGCTTGACTTACGCGTTCAAATGGGCTCGGTCGACAATAATGCCGAGCCCATTTGAACGCGATAACTCTGTGGGATGTCTTGAACTTTGGTTCGACGCCAGTGTTCAATAGCCATTGCCTTACGCAATGACCAGTCTCTGCCCATTGACTATGCCATTACAATAATCCTCCAAGATATACGCACGTCGAGGTTTCGGAACAGTACCATCTAAATTACATCAACTGTATATTATCAACCTTCAATAAAATAAGAGGAAACATCGCATGTGAAAGTTTAAGGTGGTAAAGTAACCGTAAATAGGTCAAGGTATGAATTGTTACTTGCTAAAATCTTTGTGTGAAAGCGTTGGAAGGTACTTTGAAAAGTTGGATACTTCCGACATCAATTCAGCATGAGCTTAGTGGTGACAGCGATAAAGTTTCCACTTGAAAAAGTACCTACCTACTTGTGATCGGTTTCTACAAAGCCCTTTGGGTTTTACACGAATATTACTAAAAGCTTATTACTTTAAAGTGAGAGCTTAAATTAACTTTGAGTAAAAAAACACCGCTTTGAAAAGACACCAGTTGTTCAAGGTTTTCACCTCATAAAGTTTGCTAAACCGAAAACGCTATCAGACAAATGAAAAACGTATCAAGAATATTGTAAGAGTTTCAGACTGTAGAAACAGTTTCTCTCAAATTCACTTATCTATTGTCTTATCTAAAGTTACACTTATCTAAAGTTGGGTTTATTGGTGAAGCTGTAATGAAATACAAGCAGCGACGCAGTGCGACTTTGTGGCAACATTTTACAATTGGCCGTAAAAATGGAGCCACAATTGTAAGATAAACTAAACCGATCTGTTGCAATACTTTTGCTCAATGGCTACGAGAAACGTTATAAGCTCAATATTTTAACCAACTTAGTAGCAGTTTACGTGATGTTAATAATTTCAGGAAATATTTTCACTTTCGCGTTTACGATCCGAGCTTTGTAGACATTCGCGTTAGATATTCAAGGCAAAGTTGAAAATATCTGCGGGAGTTAGTCAGAGGAGCACTTTTAGCATATTTTATAGAACTTAGTAAACACAGGGTTATTATTGATTGGTCGGTTCCCCTAAATTAGGTATGTTACTGATTTGTGAAATAAATATTTATTTTAGTTTACGATTAGTAGGTGTTTTGATCAAACTTTTATCTAACTGAAAATTAAAACTCATAAAACTGGGAATTTTATTTTTGTTACTTATTGCCCATGTACTCGTATAAAGTTATACTAAAACAAATATAAGTAATTATGATAATAGTAATATAGTAATAGAGTATGTTAGAGATCTAAATTTTATTACTCCTGTAAAAGTTACATTTACAATTTATTTCCAGCTAGAGGAAAAACGTTGGACGCAACTCAAGAGATCATCGCATTGGGCGCTTGCAACGTAGTCAGCGCTTTCTTCCGCTCGTTTCCAGTGAACGGTTCGTTCACCAGAAGCGCTGTAAGCGATGCATCGGGCGTGAGGTCACCGGCTGCGGGCTTTTATACGGGTACTTATGATTTAAATTGGAGATACATCTTGTTTTACAGTTCAATCATATAGACATACATTGTAACGCGTCGAGTGTTAGCACCATGTTGGGTGCCAATATAGATCAATTTTGGCGCCCATCATGGTGTAGAAACAAATTGATAAAATGAATAACGTACCGCATGCTTAGTATTTGTACCTACTTCATTCTTGGCTTTAGGTCGGAGTTTCAGGTTAACAACAAATATACATTGTTTAGTTTTCCTACTAAGAAAGTGCATCAGGTCGATGTCAAGTTTAAAACGACGACGCAATAAAGATAAAACATTGGCTTTCAATTTAAAATATACTCGTAGTTGGGCGCCACTAAAGTTTTTTTCTGAGACGCCGATCCGAACTGTAGCTACAAAGTTTTATTCAATAAACAACAATCTTACCGACTTGCAGGAATAATATCCTATGTCAAAGTCTCCGGGTAATACTGATTAAAAGTCTGTAGAGCTATCGATTTTGTACGGCGAGCTTGTTTCTCTCTAAAATAAAATTCTTTCAGGTGGGTATTTATACATATTTATCTTATCCTATTTCACTTTTCCTAGAACTACTCAGTCGAAAACCGAATTTTCATTCAAAAGGCAGGTGTTCAATACTGTCGAGTGCTTTCAACCAATAAAGTTTTATACTGGAGTTTCCTAGTTATAGTGTTATTAGTATTTTTCATGTTCAGAGAAGATGTTCCACCGCGTCACCACACCACACACAACACTTTGTTACTACTTTGTTGACTGTTTAGAAGTTCTTGAGAACGACGGTACAATTTTCGTAACTATTACTTCTTTAATGACCACACTCCAAGATTTTGCTACTTTGTGTTGAAATCATTTTGTTTCCAGCCTGTCAGTTGACATAAAGAGAATTCGTTGATTGACCTCGTTAGAGGATTTTGCTCTGAATTTAAAATTGAACAATACCACACTATTAGAATTTGTTTCAGAAACCTGTCAAAAACTGCGGGCTTACCATGACCGTTTATAGCGATTCAGTTTAGGTCCAACTACGCACCAGTTTTGACGTAAAGTAAGGCGCTGACGTAAAGTTTTGACAGTAAGGCAGAACCTAAACTGAATCGCTAACACCTCATGGTACGGCTCCTGCTTACCATTTTATGTTGGTGGTAAATTCAAATACGTATTCTAAAACATTGGGGGGTTAGGGCGTTATCATACTAGCGGTTTGGAAGCGGCTGCGGGGCGGAGCGGACGCGCAGCGAATGCGTCGCGAACACGCCGCGGCTGCGCAGCGAGGACGTCGCGGACGCATGGCCGTTTTCGTCGCGCGTTTGTAGCAAATTATCGCCGTACAATACACTCAGTTACAAAATGGATTGATTGATGACAATGGATTGATGACACTGCTGTTGATTTTATTACTTCGAAGACGCCGGAGACGAAAACGAAAACCCCCCGTAAACGAATCCCGTTGCGCGTCCGCAACGAATTCGCTGCGCATGCGCGACGTGTTCGTTGTGTGTCGGTAACGAATTCGTTGCGCGCCCGCTCCGCTTTAAAGACGTTCGCAATCCGCTAGTATGATAACGCCCTTAGAGTGGTACGTACCTATAACGAGTCCCCATAAAAATGTGATTAAAACTTTGACTTTCCGAATCGATTACTTTGCTGTGCCAACAAAATTGCCTGCAGGGTTGTCAATAAAAACCGACCAATTTAGCTTTTGCCAAACGCTGCTAGCTTGGGCAAAGGAATTCACATTTAGTTGGCGGTATTTACTTGTACTTGCTTATGTTATAGATCGTGGAATAACTCCGAGTTAGATGGATTTAGTTCAGAAAAACGGTTACAAACTATTGCTTGGTACGTAAACTCCGATCAGTACAACTGGGTTTTATTTTGCCACTTTGAATAAAATATAAAGATTTAGCATAAAAAATAAAACATAAAACTAATAGAACTGATTGAAAGTTCTTAGGGCTTCTCAAAGACCAAATCAACCACATGTAGATTTTATATTCGTTAATAGGGTAGGTGCGTCAAATATGGGCCGGCGGGTAATAAGGGCCACTTCTATTTTAACATACTTCCAATATTATTATTAGACTCAAACCAAGCCTACATTATAGAGGACCATTAGGAAGGCTAATATCCGTTGTGGTATCGCCTTCCTTTTCGCCTTTATGTCAGTAGACACATTTATTTAAACGATGTTTGTAAAAATCGCTCTACTAGAAAAAAATCTCCACGAAAACTGATTAATTGTGAGTACCATAGACTTTTTTTTTTTAATCTGCTGTTATTAATATAACATAAATTTATCATGTTTCCTGATTAAGTTAAGTTTAAATATAAATATAAATTTTTCATGATTTTACAGTGAATTTTGTCGAACTTGACGCAGGCGGCTAATAAGGGCCACCCCCAAGGCGGGTAGTAAGGGCCGTCAATTACAAGGCTTTCAGGTCTTCTTTCGAAGTCGTGTTCTATTATATCTGTTTTTATTGTGTATACGTGTTCTGAGGTTAAAATATGAATGTATTTTCTTTCTTTTTTTTGCTATTTCAGTTAGAAGCGATTGATAATAATGAAGGACAAAGACTGGTTATTAGCAATACTGGTACACAAAAACAGATGCAAAGGGCAAGGTGACTGGACTGACTGGTGACTAACGACTGACGACTGACGACTGACGACTGACGACTGACGACTGACGACTGACGACTGACGACTGACGACTGACGACTGACGACTGACGACTGACGACTGACGACTGACGACTGATGAACAAAAAGAACAAAAAGAACAAGAAGAACAAGAAGAACAAGAAGAACAAGAAGAACAAAAAGAACAAAAAGAACAAAAAGAACAAAAAGAACAAAAAGAACAAAAAGAACAAAAAGAACAAAAAGAACAAAAAGAACAAAAAGAACAAAAAGAACAAAAAGAACAAAAAGAACAAAAAGAACAAAAAGAACAAAAAGAACAAAAAGAACAAAAAGAACAAAAAGAACAAAAAGAACAAAAAGAACAAAAAGAACAAAAAGAACAAAAAGAACAAAAAGAACAAAAAGAACAAAAAGAACAAAAAGAACAAAAAGAACAAAAAGAACAAAAAGAACAAAAAGAACAAAAAGAACAAAAAGAACAAAATGAACAAAATGAACAAAATGAACAAAAAGAACAAAATGAACAAAAAGAACAAAAAGAACAAAAAGAACAAAAAACAAAAAGAACAATAAGAACGAAAAGATTTTTTTTTTTGTTACTTTGACTTTAGTTCTGAAGCTTGTGGGATCGAAACCGGCCTTCACACATACTTCACACATTCACACACAACACAAAAGATTAGGTATATCTTGCGTTTGAGTGAGTATGCCCAATATAAGTACATAATACTTCACAGGACTCCTAGAAACTTGGAGGAAACATAATAGAGCAAAGTTCCAAAACGTAAACTTTCATAAGTTTAATAAGAGCCACCAATTCAAGAAAATTTTCAATTAAATATTATGCTATTTTTGATTTTTTTTTGAGTTTTATGTAGTGAAACTAATAACTTTTTCAAGAATATGATAATTTTGAACAAATTTAGTCAATTAATGCTTTTTTTTCAAACTTTTCGTTTCATTAGTTTAATAAGGGCCATCACTGTTTTTTTCCGTGATTTAAATAAATCGTCAAGCGTAACTCACTAGAAAATCAATCTAAAAGTCTGCGAGAGATAGTATAGCTAGAGTTTACAATGATAAAAGACAAAATGAATGTTTTTGTTAAGTGGCCCATATTAAACTACCGTCGGCTAATAAGGACCAAAGGAAGGGTTTTGAAAAACCTCAATATTGATGATAAATTTCAATTAAAACCAAATAAATCATACTTTTTCAGACTGCTTATGAAGTAAACATTCTTAAAATGTCCTGTTTTTCATTCATATCCGTCTGATTTTAAAAATATTTTGAATTGAAATTAAGTGGCCCTTATTTGCCGCAGGTACCTTATTTGATTTTAGAAATCTCAGTAAAATCTTTCAATAAAAATATACTTGGTTCAAATTAAAATACTGTGTCTTGAATACATCAACGTACACATACATTTCTTAATATTTTTTTATTACCAATCTCTACCCAGTGAAAATAAAACTTTGAGCGGATTATCCGTCCGGTCCCTAGTGACAACCATGCTCCCTTCAGACGTACAGCAAAGATCGTGTGTCGCATTTATGTCACCCTCCAAACTTCGGGTGTTTCGAATTTGCATTATTCAACATCTTTCCAATGAATATTTACTCGACCCAATTGAATACCAATGGCTTTGAGTCCAACATTAACATTGAGAACAAGCCAATCGCGTACGAAATCAATCGCCCTTGAGATCTTGACATGATTTCGGGAAAAATATCTTTTCATTACTCATACACGGAAAGTACGCACGAAGTTGCCTGATTATAGGGTTCAAAGTAGCATTTTCTGTCCCTAGGGAAAACAAGAACTTTCCTGCCCTAGGGCAGGAAAGTAAATAACTGTCAAATGTCAACTTCATTTTTGACATTTCTTTTGTGGCATGTCGATGCATGTTATGTGTTCAAGTTCTTCTAACTCAATCAGATGCTAGATATTATGTCTCTCTTGCACGAATTTGTGCTTCTCTAGCACTTATTATATTATATTTATTTATTTTACTTTATTTATTTAAATTTTTTCATCATCAAAAAAAAACTACTGGTAGAATGCCTACTACTTTTATAGCCATTCTACCAATCAGTATTTTTTTTTAAATCTGGAACGCAGCTATGCCATGCCATCGTTAGCTGCTTTTAGTCAATATTAAACTAGTCGATTTAAAAAAAAAAGCGAGACAGCTTATTTTCGTGTGTGAAATTTAAATTTTACATCAATTTTTTTGGTAATTTCCTTATATTCGTAATGAAAAGCAGAGTGCTTACCTCGGGGAAAAGGCTTTTCTATGCACTCGAACTATTATCGCACTCGCTAACGCTCGCGCGATAAACCATCTCGTGCATAGAAAAAATGCCTTTGCCCCCTTGTATAGCAATCTACTATTTCATTCGTGTTGTGAAGAATTTGAAGGTCAGTTTGAACTTCGTGCTTAAGAGCAGGCAGGCATCAATATAATTTCTGAGATGTTAGCTCAACTGACACTCTATCTGACAATCTAACGATTCGCGATATCCGATGGAGACTTCTTTTTCACATTATTTCTTAAATTATTCAGGTGATTTTTTGGTGATTTATAATAATTATGACTTTTCGAAGTTATTTTTTTAAATTATTTTTGATTCATCATCATCATCTTGCTCGGTACACTCTTGACAGAGTGGTCGTGGTCATCAGTGTAGTTCTCCCCTTGTGATACGTTTCACAGCGCTTCCACTCCTCTCTGACAGCTGCCCTCCTTGCACACTCATGTAAGGGTTCGTCCATTACTGCCCTTATCTGGTCCGTCCATCTCATGGGCGATCTGCCTCGCGCTCGGGTACCCTCAACTCTTCCTTGTACCACCAGACGCTCTATGGATTCGCCTCCACGCCGAGAAACATGCCCGAAGAAGGTGAGAATTCGAGCTTGGACTATAGTCCGCTACTACTACTATAGCGTATATCCTCTATAGAGGATAGACGCTGTTTGATGCCGAGTTCTCGGAGTATGAATGAATGAATGAATATATCTTTATTGTACACCACAAAAGGACAAAACAAACTTAAAATTAACAAACAGAACAAGTGTATCAATGGGCGACCTTATCGCTGAAAGCGATCTCTTCCAGGTAACCTTTGGATGGACAGGATAGAGTTAACTAGTGAAGACGGTGGCATACATAAAATATTTAAGTAAGGAAAAAAAAAGAAAACGAACAAAAACCTAACCTACTTAAACATACCTACATACCTACGACTAATACATAAACTAAAACGTATAATAAGAATTAATAATAATAAATATCTTCTTTAGATTACATACACAATAATATAATAAACTTACTTAAAATACATGTAAATAATTAAATAACTGTAAATAAAAATAATAATAATAATAATATAATGTATACTTTAGTTAATATAAACAAATACATACCTATTATAAATGACTTTAAATTAAGTTGAGCATCCTGAGTACGGATTTTAGATTACGTAAGTATTATTATTTCCGGTTAGGTAGGTAAGTTATATTCTTACTTTAATTGGGACGATATTTTCTTAAAAAAATGTGGAACAGACTGGATGAGACAGGCACGGAATAGAGAGGATTGGAGACACATGGGAAGGCCTACGCCCGACAGGCGACTTTTACATTAGACCAATAATGCATGACTTTTAATTTTTAAAATACTAATCCTAAAAAAATTTATCTTTCTAATCTAAAATCTATTAACGTCATAAGTAATAATAATTTTATAAAATATTGTATGTAATTTGTAATGTAATAGAATAAAGGCTATTTTTATTTAATTTTGATTTTTATTTAGCTTCATTAGTACACCCGTGCGAAGCCGGGACGTGCTATTAGTATAATACATAGATACATTTTTTTTGTAAATACATACAAAATATTCGATCGAGTGAGCGAAGCGAACGAAGATCTTAGTGGCAAGTGGGGTGATTTTGCTTTGTTTGTTGTGTTCATATGTTTGTATGTATGTTCCGGCATAACTGTCGAACAATTAATCCAATCTTCATGAAACTTGATATGTATAATATAGGTAATGGTAAGTGGTTTAGCTGGTAACCTAATGAGCTGAATCAGTCAAGGGGTTGTAAAGATATTTGGTTCCGAAGGGGATGAAAAAAAAAAAGTTGTGCAAATACATTGAGTGGGGTGTCATATGAAAGGGCTTTGTTTTTACATTCCAAAATGGTTTTACTGTTTATTCTAAGATGTAAAGTTTATGAATAACTTCGATAAATATAAAAAAATCATGACTGTTATAACCTGAGCTCCCATTTCTATAAGTTTTGGTGAAATCGCAGCTCAGAAAATTGTTCTTCTTCTTCTTTATTATTTTGGTTGGTGTTTCTAACTCATAACTCTTTTTGACAACCTAACGACTTTTTAATGGAAAAAGGATTCAACTTACTAAATAGTTTTCTTGAACCAATGTCACTGCCACTTCACAACGAACAAAATACCAAAATGTTATAAGTCGAAAAACCTCGTAAAAACTTATGCTCTTACAAATACCATCAAGTAGTTTTTATAGAAATATAAGTAAATTAATGCAAAATGATTTTTGACAATGTTTGAAATAACCGCGGGCAACATATTTGTCATCGAAAGTAGTGCCATGACAGGATCAAACCAACATGACATACTAAATATAAAATATGTAGGTTTAGAGCCTAAGGTTTGACTCTAAATTCATATTCATGGAGTTTTTAATCAAAACCTGTATTGTAAATAATGCACACTCAAAATCGCTTTACTGTTAATTAAAGGAATAATAATCGTCTCAATTTTTTTTAGTAGACCTCTGAAGTAAATTATTTCAAACACAGATAAAAAGAATATACTTACACAACCACCGTCGAGCGAGATCTCGTTCGAGGCGAACTACGTAGTTAGAAAACACCCAGGAACAAATGTCTGCAGATCATGCAAACATTTGTCCCGTAGGGGGGATCGAAAGCTGCAACCTCGGCGTCTCAGCCGGGCGTTCACCCAACTGCGCCACAGATGTCGTCATAATAAAAGGTTATAGTTAAAAAAAATTACCCCTAAAAAGTTTTGAAATTTCATACAAAATATTTGGAGAAAAAAAATATGTCAAAATTAAGAAAGAAAAAATACCACGTTTTATCAACTTTGTAATGCCCTCTCTGAATCTGAAAACTAAAATTTTCCAAGTCTTGCAGTTTCCGAGATACGCGTGGCGGCAAAATGAGGGAGGCAAATGGGGGCAAATCTGAAAACTTTTTTTTACTTTCCAAAATCTTCTCTATACAAATCCGTTTTCAAAAATGCAAAATCTCTTTTAGTTTTGGAGATCCATCAATGGGGCAAAAGAGGGGCAAAACAGGGGCAAAACAAAAAAATGAATTTTACTTCCCAGAACCTCTTCTATACAAATCCGTTTAAAACGATCAAAAATGTTACGTAGTTTCCGAGATTCACTGATTGGGCAAAAGGTGGGCAAAAGAGGGGCAAAAAAAATTAGTGAATTTTACTTCCCAGGACCTCCTCTATACGAATCCACAAAAAACAAAAATTACGGGTCCTCTAGTTTCCGAGATACGACAGGGGTCAGCAAGATGGCGGCAAAAAATGGGCAAAGTCAGATTTTTCCCAGACTCATCAGAGTTACTTGTTTACGAATCTGCAAAAAAAACATACCTTCCCATCCACCATCAGGGAAGTCGAACGAAGTCGCGGGCAAAAGTAGTATGTGAAATAAAATAATTAGCTAAAAACCGGACTCCATTAATTTATTGTTTCAAATGACATTCTTCCGTCACAATCTTTTTTGTATGAAGAAATTAAATATTTTCGTAATAATTTATGTCAATTCGGGAGCGATTTTGCGCAAGGTCCTCCTTCGACGGCGTCCGGCGGACGAATCAAAGAGTAACATGAACGAATGATTGACATTGTCGTTTAATTTGAAGGTTCGTCTAAATAAGGTTCAATTTTGAATAAAACGTTTGACTTCATTCATTTAGGTACAGAACTGTAGTACACCTAAAATCCAAACTTTATTTAATTATGAGAAAAATAGGCGGTCTAAGACAATTTTGAGTCACTGAATCGTTAGATAAAGTGTTTATCCATTCTATGAACATTTAATTTTAACTTTAACTCAAGTAGTTATTGAGAAATTTTAAATTAAATTTCAAAAAGGTACCTACTTCAAACAACAAATTTATCAAGAAAAGTTCACTTGGTTGTGATTTTGGAGACTTATAGCACTAAAAAAAACTTCAAATAACCATATTCTTGAAGGTCTATGTTGATGGCATGTTTGGTTTACACACAGTTTGAAGCAAAAGTACTGCAATTTATGAAAGCGCGACCTTTTAAACTTACTTATATAAGACTGTTTATTGCAATCAATTGATTGAACCATTAGTTTTTTATCGATTTAAAGGATAAATACATCTGTAAGTGCCTCTGGGACTGCTAAAACCCTATTAACCATCTATAAATTTTAAGGTTTGATAAACGTTTCAGCAGAAAACAATTTGTCAATATCAGATAAATGGCTGTAAGTAGTTCACGGACAACCAAAGCCAAAACTCTGCCAAACTAAAGCTTAGACGAATCGTTGCTCATATTTTAATGGATAATCTTCGAAGTTGCAAACTATCGAGCTTTAATCTTGGTATTAGTTGTAGAAGTTAAAATTTGAAGTCAAATAAACCTTGTTCATAAATCACACCTCACCACGTGCTCGGTTAGTTCGGTCGAGCTATGTACTTGGAACTTCATAAATCTAAAAGTTTGCATCGTAGTTTACTGTCATAGTCAAGTTCCAGGAGCGGTTTTACAATTTCAAATGTATGGCGCGTCTAGAATATCAACGGACCTTTTAAGTGCGTTCGCGTGGATTTGTGGCTCTATTGTTTTGTAGGGAATTGTTTTGTTTGCTGTAGGAATGAATGATGATATCCATTACAGCTTATAAAGCTGGAAATATTTTTTGCAGACTATTCTTGCTTATTCTTTTGTATTTCTCGATGTCATTTTATAATTGGATCTGTATTACGTTGTTCGACGTTGGTTGCAAAAAAACAATCCGGAATGGAGTATTTATTGAATTTTTATTTTAAAATCGAATACAATCATTTAATCTCAACTGCTTATAAAGAAATTTAGCCTCGCATATGTACGGACATAATAAATCAGAAGAGGTAGTCAAAAAATTTTGGTGACTAAAGAAGTCTACCATATAATATCAGGAGATTTTAAGTCCGAGATTTAAAATCAGATGCCTTGTATCCTAAAGCTGTGTAAATCATTCGAGAACAATGCATGTGAGTAATTATCTCAATATTTATCTTGTTCGCAGGTATAATAGTGCTCCTAACGCTGGCACTACTGACGCCATATTTCTACTTCATTCCGCGCGCAGCATTATCCGCTGTCATTGTGTGCGCCGTCCTACATATGGTGGATGTAGCTATCATCAAGAAACTTTGGACAACTAATAGTAAGTATAGGTTGCGCCACGTAAGAACAACGCTGAGGAGAAAAGGATTTTTTAAGGAATCTTAGGTAGGATTGGTGGAGGGATGAGGCGGCGCACTTCACACCATTGATTTAGCGCGTGCTATTGGTTCGTGAGCGAGTGAGACCCATACGCAAACTTACCCCTTTCCATTCCCCTAAGGTTTTTCTCCTAATATTGCTAGAAAATGTATTTTGTATTAATAGCATAAAACTTTTTATTCTATCCTGTTTCTTCTTGACCTATCTCAAACAAGTAAAACGACTTGCAAAAAGAAAATGATGCAGAAATTACGAAAATTCAAATATTTATCTACTATCTTATTCAATTAGAAACTGTCTTATATTCTTCAAGGCCCCGCTTGCTACGCCGCTAAATATTATATTCATGACAAGCAATTCATCATAGCGTTTACGAGAAGTATAAAATATGTATCAAAAATTAAGTTTACATGAATTTTCTTCTGTTCTTTTGTATTTGTGGCAAGAAATGTTTAATATCTACTTATTTTCAATTGTTTTAAAATAAGAAGTGCTTTAAGACAAGGGCTACCTTAAATTCTTTGTTGCATGACAAGGGCACAGAGGCACTTCAGTGCGTCCTTTATGTTAAAAGTTGCCTCTTGATAATTTCATTTTAAGACTGTTTTTATTTTTAACGTAATTTTTTGGACGTACTTTATTACTTTTGGTCTCTGATGGCCAATGAAGGCTTTCCATGCTCAGGGCAGAACTAAGGTCTTGAAGAAGTACCTACATCTAGAAAATAAACTTCAATGATAATTTAATTAAGTTCAGACATAGCGCGCTTCAACGCTTTTAAAATAAATATAAATATTTTGAAGCAAGTTTTATTAAAATTGCTTCCAAATCGGTATGTTGACGTAACCTACATTTTTTTCTCAGAAGTCTCATTAAATTATTCCTTGGTTCTGAAACCCTCTAAAACTGAAAGTTATTGTTATGGATATAGAAGTCGAATCTTGAGTTTATTGAGGTTACCTTGATCTTAGGTAAGAGTTACAGGGTACGTGGAATTGTGCCCCTTAGTAACAATACACGTTGATGCTGATCCTTAGAGCTTTACTTTATTGGCATTATTTTGTTGAGCTTGGATACATAAAACTGGAATAAAACATTCGAAACGGACACTCGTATTACAGAACAGTGCTAAAATAGGCACTAAATGAACTTCGTTTTATTTTAATTTTATTTTACTTTTGTAGGTAGCTCACGTCGCAGACAGAGAGAAGCGTTACTTGACTTTAGGCAATGTACCTTTAAAGGTGTCTGCACACGAACTTATGCTTTATACCATTTCCTTTAGTTGTCTGTATCCTTTAGTTGACGTGCTTATTCATTGCCTTGGTCGCTTATATTCTGACGCAAACCGCTACCTTAACACAGAATATGAAGTTTTAATTAACTCTCTTAAAAAATACAGTAAATATTTAAGAGAACAATACGTCTTGTAGCAAACCAGACGATAATATTCATCTCTTCTTATGATTTTTTAATCGTTTTGTTGTTTTTAAGTTACTAAAAAAACTAAATGCTCTTTTTCTTTTCTAAGGGCTAGACCTCATTCCGCTTCTGGGAACATTTGCGTGCTGTTTGGCTCTCGGCATTGAAATGGGATTGATATGTGGAGTAATCATTGACATGATAATCCTCATGTATTACCATTCGCGACCGCCATTGGATGTGCAGTATATTGATGTAAGTACCAATAATCGAAAAGCTCGTGGCGACGTTTACTAAAACATATTTCTCAGATTGTTCAAGTTATGCAACTTTCTGAGCGGTCACAATGTGGTTATTGCTAGAAGCGCAGAAAGTTCGAATTTGAATTCGAGTTTTCAACGTTGAGATGTGGTCATCTCTTACTCTAATTCACTTGTCTATTACAAGTAAGATCGGTATCTTGAGCGAATTTTAGTTCCATTATTTTACTGATTGATTCTGAACAAAAATAAATTTTTAAGTAATTTTTTTTTCAATTACCATTATGTAGATACATACCGTACATACAAAATTAGATCGTCTATTTTGGGACCAATCTTATGCACCTAGCTAGGCTCATTTAGCAATCTTTTCGATAATCTATTTTATGCTCTGCGTGAATTTACGGCTTCTTAATTATGAAGTCATGACTGTGTAGATTTTGTGCAGGATTTTGGTTTTATCAAGGTTTTGCGAATTAAGCTTACCTTATTTTCACTTTTTGATTTTGACATTTCTTTCAGATCTTTTATGTAATTATTTTTAGATCCTTTGAAGATGTCTAAGGGGTACCTAGTCAATAAAGTAACATTTATTATTATTATTAAACTAGAGGAGAACAGATTTTGAGAACGTTTTTATTTTTAGAACGGAATCCTACCATCTCATTACGCCATCCATCCAGTAGGCGGTCTACATTTCGCGGGCGCTGAACGTGTTCGCTCCAAACTGAATGATCTTCGTAACGCTAAAGTACCAGAACTAGAAACCCTTACTGTTATCCCAGACGTGCAAGTAAATGGAGTAACACTCAACGGGAATGTGAATGACTCTGTAAGGAAAACAGTTGGTCTGATGGTGGTTTATTGTGATGCCTTGTATCGACTGGACTATACGTTTTTGCAGGTAAGGCAATCTCAAATATTTGAACGTTAAACAATATGAATAGAATATTTTATTACCAAAGAATTATCCTAAATTGTACAGATACATTCGGTTTAGTTTAAACTACTACACTGGGTTTTTGACATCGAGACCCAAACTAGGCGTTTTATGTCTGTGTCTTGGGGCTCATGTTTTACAGGTAAGAGTCTAGGCACACTGTTTTTTTAAGCCAGGACAGTCATTGAGAGATTTTGTGCAACTTGCTAATTTGCAGTGCGAGGAGTGTACACGATCCAAGCTTTATGCCTACATTCTGTTTGTGTTTGTATCGCATTTATGCAAACGCTCAGTGCCTGCGTTCAAGAAACGTGGTGAGCACAGGCTCTAGTATAAAAATTCGTGTTTTATGTTACTTATAGCTGTAATTTGTTTTTGTGTACATAGCTTTTCTATTCCATTCTATTATAATACCTTCTTAATTATGATTTTAGCAGATTAAAATTCACTGGTGTGGTTTTGTTCGCAATCTTTATTGATTTAGAGTCAGCGTACCATAGCCATGACGGAAGCCTTAAATGGTTCTAAAAAAGTATCGTCATCCGAGTTAGCCACTTCCTCGTACGAGTGTCCTAAAATACAGTAGTGCTTTATATATAGAAAACAAACAAAAATAGTTAATTTTGTAAGTGAAGAAGTTGATTATAAATTTAATTGGCCATTTACTTTTATGAGTCCATAATTGAACTCATAAATGTCCAAAATGTACGATCCTTTGTTGTCTCTGGTACGAAATTACCCTAAGAAAATTATAAAATGAATATCAATTTCAGATATTAATGGATAAAAATTGAAATTTTGCTTAATATTCTCAGTTCTCTTTACGTAATAATGATAATTATGAATTTGATATCGTAAGTGGAATAAAAGCGTATATTTTTTTGCTGTATACTCGTATGGATTTTTCTTTTGGAAATTCTTCAAAAGTTTTTAAAATAATGATGTGGTTAAAATATTACTTAATTAATTTTGCATAAGTACCTTAAAACGTGAATCTTCTTATAAAATAGTTGTAAGTTCTATCTATAATATTTTAATAGAACCTAAATGTTAGAAAAAATAAATAAATTCAATCTTGATTTTAGAAATCTTCATAGAGCCGAGATAATTTATTCAACCGTAATATTTTCCCGATTTCAGTCGAGCAACCTTGAAAAGTGCTTGAGCATGAAATCGGTGGGCTTTATAAGTATTTTGACGAAATACGATAATTATTGTAAATCGAAATTTTTCGAGATTTACCTACTACATTTAGTTCAGACAATTTTACTTCGACAAAAATTTACTGTTTGAGATTTATTTCAATCGAAATATTAATTTTAAACATGTCATCAGGTACGTGTAGGAAAAAATCACTTAAATTGCTATTCGCCTGTACCTAATGTAAACCCATTTTCATTAATTTTGTAGCACGTTAAAGCTTATATTTGTTTTAGTCTGAAACTCGTTAAACCCATCAAAAACTATATGCCCACTGAAAATAAAATAAAAAAGGTTGCTTTTGGTCGGGCCTTTTAAATACAATTATTATTAATCGTAAATTACACAAAACATTGAAATAGCATAGGCAGCATTAGCAGGATTTAATATTCAGTTCGCCGCAAGCCACAATGTCAAATCACATGCAATGTTGATGTGCCACCGCAGCGCTAGTTTAAATATCTGCCATGTGTTCTCGACAACACGCCGAATAAATTATGAATTGCAACGTTATTATTAACCCCTGGATATTTCGACGTTTAATTTATGGCTCGGTAGCTTTTGCCGGCGGTTTTGCCCCGTGACGCTCGATCGAGAAACCACTAGGGCTAGCAACAACGTGCAAATATAATGTTATTGAGTATAAATCACGTTCTTATATGATTATGCGCATACTGTGCTATGATGTTGTTTCTACCTATGGGGCAATATTTACACATGTTAAACATAAGACGATAAATAAACAGAAACTATTTCAGGAGTAGCAGCCCTGCACGGATGTGTGAAGCTATTGTCCATTCCATTCGCATATTGTGCATAGTGTGCATGATAAGCGCCTCACTATGAATATAATTAACTGAAATTCTCATGTTCGATAACAATATTGAAATTATTTTAAAGATAAAATGTTGTTGTTCAAATTATAATATTTAAATGAACTCTGTCACCACCGAGTTTTAAAACTCATTTTGAATTATATTTTAATGTAATTATAGACCCTTGGGCTTGTAAAGCGAGCTCGAAATTCAAAACAGATAATGGATCAAAATGTCGAAAAGTTAATTTAATTCTGAAATCTATCGGTTGTAGATTTCATTCAAAAAAAGCAGGGGCCTATTCAAAAATACGCGGTATTAGCTGCTACTGTGAGTAGAGATAGCCGAGTGGGTATGCGTTTTGTTACTGTTCACACCAAAGCTGATTTGTGGGTAAAAATACCACGTTCGAGTTTCACTAATTCTACTCAGCGACCGCAAATTTCGCGTAAGTTTCAAAAAATCCTTATACTTGATTTGAATGTCTGAGATAATTATTCTCTTTATCCAATAAAATGTTAAACTACTCTGTTGTGGATAAGCTTTTTCTTGGTATTCAAGATCTTGGATCTCATGATTTAGCTTTGTCTGGCAGTTTGAAAAGGCGTGTGGGATGATATTAAAGATTTATGACTAAGATGTTTTACACTTTTTGAAAAATTCAAAATTGAGTAAATTAGACTTTAAATGTTTTTCTCGGTATTGAGCTCTATGGAACTTATTGTATTTTTTAAGGTAAAAATGTGTACAAATAAATCCCACTTTCTTGGTATCTTTCAATAAATTAATAAATTGCTGAAACGAACAAAATAGAGCTGTGATAACATGTTTGACCGAATTAACTTAAAAGTATGTTGATAAGATAAGCGAAGCACAGGGGCTAAGAAAAGTCACCTCTTAAAAACAATTTTTATATGAGTTTTTAATTACCTAGGGGTTTATTCATAAAAACTTGACAATTTAATACAGGTTTTAAGAACGTTTTTGTTTTGTCACCCATATGTCAACGAAAAGAGATAGCAACAGATTTAATATGCGTTTTAGCTAAGATTTCAGATTTTATTTATTCACCATAACTATAACATTGGAAGTTATACAAGGCAAGTCATTAATGATACAATTTGAAAATAATATACAGGTTTACTAATACAGGTTTAATACAGGTTTTAGGTCGAATATGCATAATGGGGCTAGTGTTTTGTGTTTACTTCGTATTATAAACTTTATAAAAAATGTTTTCGAAGTCGAAGTACGACGGAAGGGCCATGGTTACACAAGTCAGGTGCCATGGCCTGAATAATAGTAGATTGTACACTATCGAAAAGCAAAACGAATAAACAAATCATTTATTACCTAGAAGAAAGTATGAAGCCATCTAAAGTTCTAAAGAGTAATACATGATTCTGATTCAAACAAGTGGAAAAATACTTTCGACGAAAGAGCTATAAAGAACGTTATTTCAAGATTGGCACAGTATTTTTTATGTGTATTCGCTTCACATGTTTGTTTGTTTAGGTCAAGACGATGTTGACACAATTCTCCTTATTCGTGTATGACAATGAACAAAGTTTTAGACTCCTATAGAAATAACTTATTCTCTCATTGTTATTATTAGCATTGAATAAATATAAGAATGTATATAACAGTAAATCTATACTAATATTATAAAGAGGTAATGTTGGTTGGTTTTTTTTTTGACGGAGGAAGTCTGCGAAACTACTCAGCCCATTTAAGAAGAGCCGATTTGTAGAATGGACTATCGGGATGGTAATAGACTAAATTTAATCTCGGTTGTTTCATTAATACACCCGTGCAAAGCCGGGACGTGGTGCTAGTTATAGTAGTAATAGCAGCTTATAAGCCACCATCACGTTTGTTGTAATAAAATAACTTTATGAGGACACAAATAATTCTTCATAATGAAGTTAACCTCTTTTCTTAATAGGTTTAAGGAAAACCTTCGCAAAACATAAAACGTTTGTAATTCAATTATGAATCACTATTGTTTGTTTTAAAATAATATTGATACTAGCTTACTTGTCCCCGGTTTTACCCCCGGGTTACCTACCTGGATTAGCTTACGTATTGTTCCACCTACACTATGTATGTGTACTTTCGCGTGAAAAAAGGAACAATTAGGTACATCCATTGAAACTTCCATATTTTATCCTATGAAATTCAGGTTGATAATTTTTAGAACTTAAGCAATACTAATGAAAATAACAAGTTTGGGAGTTGTATACAGTTGTACCTTTATTTTCTTTTTTAAATGCGATTGAGGCAACTTATGGCTACATAATGTTGAGGCAAAAACATTGATTATCACAAGAAACACTTGGTGTAATTCAAAATTATTTACACATTTACAATTGTCTTTTCTGTCGATATGCCCGGAAAGAAAATGGTCAATACGTGTGGGCTGACTAGCCGCAGGTTTCCTCACGCTGTTTTCCTTCACCGTTTAAAGCTCGTGTTAAAGCGCATTATATACTTTTCGACGCGAAAAGTCCATTGATTTTTTGCATAATTATTAATCCTTTTCTTTCAGAGTCTCAGAATGCTGGTATTAGAATGGTCTAAAAGCGGCCGTATTATCTGGTGCAACGCCCGGCCGCTGATAAGAGAGCAACTCAGCAGTGTCCTACACGACCCTGTATTCTGTGATAGCGACCAACTGAGGACGCAACTTACTGGTATGTTTTTCATTACACCGATCTGTCAAATGAATCTAGAACATACCAGGTATGTTCTTGATTCACCTGGATGTCTATTCTCGACGACTTTCAAAACATGACGCGGTAAGAGATTGCACGTTATCTAGCTTTTGTTTTCTAAAATCTATCGCATTATTCAAAATAACCACGCCTTGCCGTGCTACGTTATTACATTTATTACATGGTTATTGTAACCACATACCATTGTGGTACTACCATTGTGTAACTAGGTACTATGGAATATATAACTTTAGCAATAAGTACTTATTTTAAAAAAACAGGCATTTACATCTTTATTACAAGATTTATACAGAGTCAGAAGTCTAAAGTTAAAACTTGTACAGGTTACCAGGCACTATGCTTATAATACATAAATAATATGGTGGTAAATATCTTTAGACATTCCACGCAACGTCATCTAGTCCCAAGCTAATCAACGTCATGCTTGTGTTATGGTAAGCAAACACGAGACTAACATTTGCAGATCATACAAATATTTGTCCCGCAGCGGGGATCGAGCCCGCAACTGCCGCAACATGCAAGGTAGGCTTTTACTAAAAAAGTTAAATGTTTCAATCAATGCTAATCCATTGTTCTGACTTCTGCGCCTTACCGCCATTGATACCAATTGTCTATATCATTAGCAATTGTTAACTTTTTCTAGGTCAGCAGATCAATACTACCAACTTACTTTTAATCCATCATAAGTCTCAATAATAACATGTTCGATATGTCATTGGATAAGGTGAAAGGTTCACAAACTTATCACGAAACCAATAGTAGATTTGATGAACTCGTCGAAATGCTGTTTAATCTGCCAGAAAATGATATCACATTTTGCTTGTATTACAAATCTGATTTGATTTGGAAAGACTCGCATAATTCCCAATTATATTTAGTTTTGAACTAACTGCTAAATGGATTTGTTTATGAAATTTTAAGGTGAATAACAATAGTATTAAAAAAAACAACTGTTTAAGACTTGTGAAGAAAAATCTCACTAAAAGTTATGACTCCGGCAGCATACGAACCTGCGATGATACAAACGATCGCTCATTAGCCGGGCTGCCTTTACCTCTAGGCCACAGAACCCCTGATACCAAAGTCAAAACCATCTGTAAGATATAACTTTAATGAGATTTTTCATTTGTTAAATACCTATCTAAATGTTTTATAACAATATAATAAAATTTTTAAACTATTTAGGTGGGTACGTACTTGTTTACGTTCACATTGATTTAATTACGTTGACGACTAATTTAAATTAGTAACGTTTATTAAAGCTGATAATTCGACGTATCATGTGACCTGTAGATTATAAAAAAATATTATAATGAATGCAGTTAATAATAAGCCTTCCATACACAGTTTACATTTTCATAAGCATTGAGCGCGAGCTGAGAGCGCAAATCCAATAACTCGTTGTTTATCGAAACATTTTAGTAAATAGGCTGGTGAAATAAACGATTAGTTTGTTTTCGTGCTAGTAAAACGTTTCATTAGCATAGTATATACTTAAAATGATTGGTAGATTAAAATACAATAATTGGTAAGCGATACAGAGCTGTTTATTTTCGGTTAGTTTCGTATATCAAGATAAATAACTATTATATTAGATGTTGAGTTTTAGTAGTAATAATGATTATTATTCCAAAATCGAATGAATTAAGTTTTCAGTATGAAGAAAATACTAATATTAATGGCACGATCTAGTTAATTACTGGAGACTTGCCAACCGATCGTAATGTGCAATTAAGGTAATTTGCTGCGTAAGAGCCTGGGCACACTACGTTTTTCAAACGGTCGTCACTAAAGATGATACCGTAATTTTTAATTCGATCGTTATGAAAGGGACGGCAACATCTTAAAAGCTAGTTTATGTTTAGTTTTAATTTGGCGACATCAGAATTGCCACTGCTCTGTTATAGATAAGTATAACCACAGATAAAATAATACTATGTACAGATACACCATCTAGAACATCAATTTCACTCCGGTTTTTCTTCGGGCAATTTTTTTGTGTTTGATTTTGCGGCGCTCCTAGCAGTGTTTAGGTCTTGCCTGCAATCAAAAATAAGTAACTCCATCTAGTGCTAATATTTTTGATTGCAGGCAAGACCTAAACACTGCTAGATTATTTTATCTCTGGTATAACTTAAAGCGTAGTTGGATAATTACTTTCTTTCAGAGAATGAGAAATGAAAACCGCATATCCCATAGTGTATTGTGATCAAGGGAAACATGGATCCATATTTATTTATTTAGCGCTAAGAAAGAAGATTATGAATCATTCTTAATATAATTTATTGTTATACCTTTACATACCACATTTTCAACAAATACTTAACTACGTATTAAACGCTTATGACTACGTATTATAGTTAATTATAAACACATATTTACAAACATATTTGTAACGCAAAGCGCAAACCAATAATAATTAAGTAATAACAATGACAATGACTATGAAATAATCGAATTCATGTTGAGTAGCAAGTTTATTCAAAAATCACTTTTATCTGCGGTACAACATTATTATTTATACCTACTACTTATTAGTTATACCTAGTAGTAGTTAGGTATTCGCCGACTCTGGCTCACTGGCTCAACTGCTCCTAAAAAAAACAAGCGCCGGTCCGGACTCACTGCCTAAAAAAAAAAAAAAAAAAAAAAAAAAAAAGTTTGGTGTCTTTTCCTAGGTTTTTCAGGTCGCTGAATCGATTTCTTGCATTAACTTTTTGATTGCTTTAACGGATCAAGAGATACATGAGTGAGCTAAACAGAGCCACTCCATTGCTAATCACCTATTCATTTCCTTATCACCCACTGACTTCGGTGTGCCATTGTTCCATTGTTTACGGCGTTCGTGTTAATCAGCTCAGGCTAATTAGGTTAGGGGTTTGGTATTCTATTAAAACAACATATTTTTGGATGAATCACAAACCTTTATTTCCTTTAAAATAAGTAAAAAATAGTTTATGTAAAAATATATCATTATCTATTTTATTACTACTAAATAATTTTATAAAGTCCATCATTGTATTTCCATAAAATTTGTTATAAAGATAAGTTAAACAATATTCCCCGCAAACTGATGTAAAATCATCTTGTAATCTATACCTATTAAAATCCCACTGCTTTGAATTCCTGTTCAAGAAATCTCTATGATATCCTGTAGGTGGTCGTCCATAGGAATCAAAGTACTGACCAAACCTATTTCTATCTATATGTATGGCTACCCAATGCGAACCTGGCATGCTGTCGGTATCCAAATTGCTTATCATGTACGTTGGAACTTTAATGTGTAGGGGCATCCTGTTTGCTGCATATACATTGTTTTGTAATGTAGGATGAATGGTGTTCAAATGTTTTTGAATCTCAATCGTGTTCATATTCAGTCAACCTCTCGCATAAAGCTCAAATCAAGAATGTGGAACTAAATAAACTGAATTTCTTTATAAACATTGTGCAGGGACATAAATAAAAAAGATTGGAAAATGTTTTAATGTTTTTATTATTAATATTTATATACATATAGGTACGTTTACAACAATGCTTACCTACTTAACTGCTATAGTCTACGGTTACATTTCGGTTCTTATCTATTTCAATTACATTATCAAATTCTGCATAAACAATACAATTTACAGTCTGAGTAAGAGTAGACTCAAAACGAACTTCTAATCTAACACTACCATGTTTTATAAGATTCCAATGTGTGTTTGAATTCGAGCTTAGATCGGCTGTTAGATCAAAAGCCAACAAACAGTATCCTTCTGCATATTTTTCCCTAGAAATCCCATTCCCTTCATTAAGAAAATTAGCGGTAGTAGAGGCTAAAACTTTCTGATGTGCGAGTAACACAGTTGGATTTATAAACATTGTGTAGGAACATAAATAAAAAAAATGGAAAATGTTTTGATGTTTTTATTATTAATATTTATATATATGTTTTATTAAACTTTAAAGACACATAATGACACCATCGACCTAGTAATCGTAGATGCTCCATCCAAGGATCGTCTTGTGCTTCCCACTCGTTGAGGCCGCCACCGCAGTAAAAACATATAGTTTTATCGTCCAAACCAGTGTAGAAAAAACCAGCATCTGCTAGCGCTTCCGGTGATGGGGATATTTTGTTCAGAGGCCAAGTAGCGAAACTCTTCAATCGTTCTATTTTCGAGGTGTAGTACGGATAAAATGGGGGGCTACTAAGATAAAGCCCAATCATCACCATCGCAGAGTAGGTTTTACTAACAATGTAAATTTGAAGACAACCGCTCAATCATATGATTTGTAATAAACTATAGGTACCTCTTATCAAAAGGAACTTATCCTAAAAAAAATATTGTCAAGATCTTGTCCTGAACCCCCGAAGGTAGGAATATTACTAACAAACAATAGTTCAAACAGTCATAATGATGGTGCTTATCAAATTTCCGGAATGCTTTTTGAAAATTGTCTATTAGTCAGTTGGTAAAATATGCACACAATGGTGCTTATCAACAGTTATCAAATTTCTGGAATGCTGTTTGAAAGGTGCTCATTAGTCGGTTGTTAAAATATGTATGCAATGTTGCTTATCAACTGTTATCGAGTACTCAATGTAGTTTTAGGAGATAATAAATGCTATATAAGTAAGTCAAATTTTATTTTAAACATTCATTGTCAAGTGCTTCTTTGTGTGACTTGTAAGTCTCCAGATTTTTTGTGAAGTGAGTGTAGTGTTTGAGGTGATCTACAGAACAATCATGGATGTAAGTACTTTTAATAAAACTTAGTTGTTCTGCTTAATTTTGTGGATATAGTTTCAAAACTTTGATAGTGGTAATTGTATTGTTGCAGAATTCTTTTGAAGAAAATACATTCAAGCAATATTATTATGCTTGTTCAGATGATGAAGATAAAACCCAAGAACCACTTAACATTTTTGAAGAAAATCCATCCAAAAAACAGATGAAAAGAAAGAAATCGACCGAAAGTTTAGATAATTTGTTTGAAGTAAAACAAACAAAGAAGAGAAAGCTATCATCCACTGTGTCTCATGCTCACCATGAAGGTGGCAATGTTTTTATAACCACCAATCAAGAGGATGGTCCTTCAGCAAGACACATGATAAAAATAGAAGTTTATGATATGCATAAAATAAATAAAATCACACCTACAGAACAGTGGAAACATGCAAGCTATAGAGTAAAATATTTTACAAATGAATCCAATGACAATTATGAATGTATAAAAAAAATAATATATTCCATAACGAAAGAAATATTATCAGACCCATCATCTAAAAAGCATCATTTTAAAAATTAGAACTTAATAGTAAGCAATTTTTATGTTTAGAGTCAGAGTTTTGATATAATTTTCATTCATGGTAGATTTAAGATTACTCCTCATTTGCAAATTTTTGTTCTTAATTACTTAAGTATCGAATAATAGTGTCTCGGGAAACAATGGCTCATCAGTTGGGGGTGCTCTAGCAAGTAGGTAATACTTAACTAATGAGGTACCTTTGTAATGTAGGGTCCTTTTACCTGTTATGAGTATAAATAGTTCTTGTAATTTTGCTTGTGGCAATAGTTGAACTGTGTATCACTTACGCGTGAGTACTTCCTGTGATCTTTACCACAAAATGGAAAATACAAGTGTGAACTGTGTTAGTGCCTTTTTTAATATGATGGATTCCGATTGCATTGATGAAATTTGTCATGTATTTGATAACTGTGAGATGCTGGAAGATGAATACAATCAATTATTATATGAAAAATGTGCTCGAGTTGAAGAAACAATAAATGCAAAAACTGATAATAAACTTCAACATTGTGTGATGCCTGAGGACGAATACAACCAATTATTATACGAGGAATGTGCTCGGGTTGAAGCAAAAATAAAGTAAGTGGTATCCATATCCTCACCCTCTAGTAATTTTCTTTATCCTTAACTGAAATTGTGTCTTAACTCTTTTAATATTATTGCAGTCACCAAGTGGGGGGATCTCTTAAGAGAGTAAATGATTCTGAAAATGCTGACATTACCGTGAAAAGAGTACGATATGAAGATGTGCCATCCACCTCATCGATGGGAGCTAGCAACACAGAGGGTGATGATAAGGTAAATTGCAGCATTTGTCAAGTTCTTGTTAGGAAAAGGTATCTTGCAAATCATTTAAAAAGTAAACAACACAAAAGTAGACTTGAAAAGGTACATGAATCAATAGAAAACGTTTCAGTAATTGAATCAGCTTTTGGTTGTAGAATAATTTCTTATAAGATAAATGGAAAAAAAGATCAACATGCAAATAACTTTAAAACCCCTGAGTTATTTTTAAATTCTATTAAAAATGAAATTATGCTTCTCATTGAGGAATCTATTCAACAGCAAACAGTTTTTAAAGTAAACTTTGTTCTGCATGCTGAGTTTATTCAACAAACTAAGGAGGATTCGATTCAAACTTTTGATTTCCAAACATTTAATTACATAGTATTTCAAGGGGATGATCTAAATTTTCTATTTTCATCTTTGTGTGACACTTTAATAAATAAAATCAGTTCTTTTGAGAAAAAAGACAGTGGTTGGAGTCTTAAAGAAATCAAAGCATTAGATATGAATGTTAATAAATTTAACCCCCTACGCGGTACTTCATATATTGAGTTGCCGATTGATATAAGAAGTAAAAAAGCTGTAATTAATGTTAAAAATGCTGACAATTTATGCTTTAAATGGGCTTTGCTTTCCGCTTTGTATCCAGTTAATAAAAATGCTGATCGAGTATCATCATACACTGCACATTCAAATAAATTGAAATTTGACGGAGTAGATTTTCCAGTAAAGCTTCCTGATATTTCTAAAGTTGAAAAACTTAACAATATTAGCATTAACGTGTTTGGGTTAGAATTCATCAAAGAAAATAAGTGTTATAGCGTTGTTGGTCCATTGTATTTAACAAAATCTCGCAAAGATGTTCACATTAATTTATTATTAATTTCAAACGGAATAAATAAACACTATTGCTACATTAAAAATATGTCACGTCTCGTCAGTAAACAGATTTCAAATCATGATCATGCTGTTCATATTTGTGATGGATGTTTACTACACTTTCCAACAAAAGACAGATTGATTGACCATCAACGGCATGATTGTGCACACATCGCGACAGAATTACCAAATGGTGATAAGACATCGAAAGATTGGTTCGGTCGACCAGTATCCAATGACAAATTGAAATTCGATAAATACAATAGAAAGCTAAAAATACCGTTTGTTATATATGCTGATTTTGAAGCTTTTTTAAACCCAATCAAATCATGTTTTAACGATCCCTCAAAACCATACACACGCAATACTCATGAGCACAAACCGTATAGTTTTGGGTATTACATCAAATGTTCATATGATGATACTTTGTCAAAATATAAGACTTACAGTGGTCAAAATTGCGCGCAAGAATTCATGAATAGTTTGCATGAAGATTTAAAAATGATATGTAGAAAAAATATCTTTCAAATTTGTCCTAAACCTTTGTCGACTACAGATGAAAATAAAGTTTTAACTGCAACAACATGTCATATCTGTGAGAGTAATTTAAATGGTGAAGGCACGTTAGATTATGATTGGCAAACAGGTGACTTTCGGGGTGTCGCACATGAAGTATGTGTAAAAAAGTTTCGGTCTCCCCATTACATCCCAGTTTTTCTACATAATCTAAGCAATTATGATGCACATTTCATAGTTCACGCCCTAAATTTTGTTGAAGGAGAAATTGATGTTATTCCTCAAACCAAAGAAAAATATATTTCTTTTTCCAAAACCATGAATATAAATAATCAAAAAATTTGTTTAAGATTTCTAGATTCCTTTAAATTTTTACCTTGCAGTCTTGATCAGCTAACAAAAAATTTAAGCAATGAACAATTCAAAACTTTAAGATATAACTTTCCTAATAACGAAGATTTCAATCGTTTGAGAAAAAAAGGTATATACCCATATGAATTCATAACATCTGAAGACTGTTTGAAAAAAGAAACACTCCCTAGTCAGGAAATGTTTTATAGTTCACTAACAAATTCACATGTATCAAATGATGATTACAACCATGCTAAAGATGTTTGGCAACACTTTCACTGTCGTAATATGTCAGATTATTCAGACCTCTACCTCAAAACTGATGTTTTACTGCTAACAGATGTATTTGAAAATTTTAGAACTTTATGTTTAAAAACATATGGTTTGGATCCAGCTCATTACTTCACAGCTCCTGGATTAAGTTGGGACGCTATGTTGAAAAATACCCAAATAGAGTTGGAACTTTTGACAGATTATGACAAAATAGCTTTTATTAGGGCTGGTATACGAGGAGGTGTGTCTCAGTGTAGTAATCGTTATGCAAAAGCGAATAATGAGTTCATGGAAGATTATGATAAAAATAAGCAAAAATCATATTTGACTTATTTCGATGCTAATAATCTTTATGGTTGGGCTATGTCTCAATTTCTTCCGGTTGGTGGGTTTGAGTGGGTAAACGCTGATACAAGTTTTGACGTGTCAGATAATTCTGAATATGGTTTTATTTTAGAAGTTGATTTGGAGTACCCCACTGAACTACATGATTTGCATTCAGATTTACCTCTTTGTCCTGAAAACATCAAAGTAGGAAATTCTAAAGAAATCAAATTAGTCCCTAACTTAAACAATAAGATTAAGTATAAAATACACTATAGGAATTTGAAACAATGCATTCAATTAGGCATCAAAGTTACAAAGGTTCATAGGATACTAAAATTTAAACAAAGTCCCTGGTTAAAACATTACATCGATTTAAACACAACTTTGCGAACATCTGCAAAATCTGATTTCGAAAAAGATTTTTACAAATTAATGAATAATTCTGTATTTGGGAAGACAATGGAAAATATCGAAAAAAGGGTAAATGTCAAACTATTAACACATTGGGAAAATCGAGGTAAAAAACTTGGCGTACAAGATTATGTTGCGAAACCAGAATTTAAAAATTCTTCTATTTTTGGTGAGAATTTAGTAGCGATTCAGTTAAGAAAAACGAAATTGTATTATAATAAACCAATATACTTAGGCTTTTGCATTTTGGATATTTCAAAAACTTTAATGTATGATTTTCATTACAACTACATGCTTAAAAAATTTAACAATAACATAAAACTGCTCTATACTGATACTGATAGTTTGATTTATCAAGTTTTCACAGATAACTTCTATGAAAGTATTAAACCAGACCTAGCATCTAAATTTGACACATCCGATTATGCAGATGACAACATTTTTGGCTATCCAAAAATAAATAAAAAGAAGTTAGGTTTTTTCAAAGATGAGAATAATGGTAAAATTTTTCGAGAATACGTTGGATTAAGATCTAAAATGTATGCTTTAGATGTTGATAATAAATTTGTTGCAAAAGCTAAAGGTGTAAAGAAATGTGTCACAAAGAATTTGAAAATTGAAAATTATAAATCATGTCTTTTTAACAAAAATATTCAGTATAGTACCATGAATCTGTTTAAATCAATAAAGCATAGAATATTTACTCAGCAGATAAACAAAATTTGTTTGTCTTATAATGACACCAAACGTCACATTTTATCCAATAATATTGACACATTAGCTTGGGGTCATTATAGACTAAGATAATTGTTATCATAGTGTAAGTTAATAATTTAGTTTAAGTTTGTGTTGTGAAAGAAAATAAATGTAAAGTTAGATAATAAGTATGATGAATGTATTGTTTACATGAATTTGTCCTATTTTTTGTATTGATTTCGTGCTAGTTATAAGAATTTTATTAAATGCAAAGTTAGATAATAGGTATCAAAGATTGTATTGTAGGTATAAGTAAATATGAATTTATCTTATTTCATGTTAGATGTTATTTTATGTAAATTGTATTATAATTTTGCTGTTTTTGTGCTAGCTCTAAGAATTTTATTTGTTCTAATTGTTTATGTTGTATTTTTTTTTTAATATAAAGATGTGATAAATAAGTTTTTTGTTTCATTATTTAAACAACCCCCTTACGAACAACATATCAATATGATTCATTTTAATCATCCTTTTAGTGCAATAGTAGCCGGTCCAAGCGGATGTGGAAAATCTAACTTTGTTACAAACTTCATAAAGTATTTAAAGGAAATTTGTAGTGTTAATTTTGCCCAAATAACTTGGTGTTTTGATGAAATGCAGCCTTTGTATAACCTCAAGAACGTAAATTATTGTCAAGGTATACCAGATCTCACTATGTTCGATGGAAAGGAAGCACAACTAGTAATCATAGATGATCTCATGAGAGAATCAGATGGACGTGTTGTTGACATATTTACCAAAGGTAGCCATCATAGAAACCTGAGTGTTTTTTATTTAACACAAAACTTGTTTCATCAAGGTAAAGGGCAAAGAGATATATCTTTGAATTCAAGTTATATTATCTATTTTAAAAATCCTCGAGATAAAACTCAAATAAGATATCTAGCACGTCAAGTATCACCTGAAAATACAAAGTTTGTGGAAGATTCATACAAAGATGCAACTAAAGAAGCTCATGGGTATTTGATGATAGATCTCAAACAAGACACTAGTGAAATGTGTCGATTTAAAACAAAAATATTTCCCTCAGATGGATATTGCTCTGTTTATATCCCAAAAAAAACATTTAAATATGTAAAGAATCAACAAATTCAAATCATTTATCAATAATGCATCGAAGCTTGAAGACGCATAAAGATTTACTTAGTGCTCTGCATACGCTTAAACCAAAATATCAAAAAGCTCTTCTAAAGTCATGTGATGAAGATGAAATCAATTGTATTTGTGAAATAATCCATAACGTTTTAAAAGGTAAAGTACCTCTTGAAGAAAAGGCGAAGAAAAAGTTACAAAAATATAAAGAATTACTTCGCAAACTAGTGCGTAAAAGTACAAAAAAAGTACGTAAACACATAATAGTTCAAAAAGGAGGATCATTTTTACCTATCATATTGGGTTCACTTTTGAGTGCTTTAGTTGGCTCTATCGTTTGAAACATGGAACACGCTAAAAAAATGTTACTCATTGATCCAAGCATGTTTGAAAAAATTAAACAACAAAACTCTGCTGACAGCCCCATGTCACGATTAGACATTGAATTGCAAAATATTTTGAATAGTCAGATGGAAGATAGAAAAAAATGTATTTTATACTTACAAATTTTGCAAAGATACTTACATTTTACTGAAGAAGGACGTCAACCTCTCGAATTACCTTTAGTTTCAAATACCGACATACCAGAAGTCACAGATGATAAAAACAAAGACATTGACATCAACAATGTAGTTGTTGAAAAGGCATCACACGGAGAAGAGACCCTGGATAAAAATACATTATTGAATAAAAGACATACATACACCCCCCGACATATACTAAGCTTAATACCAAAAACTTATACAAGAAAAGGGGAGTTATTATTAAATTTGGTGGCTTCGAATGCAGACAAAATTGATTGGGATGATGTGGGTACAGTTATTATTAATAAAGAAAAAATAGCTGGAAGCAATATTTTAGACTTGGTAAATGATTGTGTAAGACCACTTAAAAATAATGAGCCAATTGGATGGCAACAGTTTGCTAGTGCGTTAAAAGAAATACAAATACCATTGACTTACATCGGAAACCCAAAAAGGAGCGATTTTATAAAACAGCTTCAGCTAAAAGATCTTGAACAACCCACACCACAACAAGAGGAAATATTTTCAACACCGAAATCCCGAAACAGGTATAAACACGTTCGAAAAGCTCAACAGAAAATAGATTGGGAGAAATGGACTCCTTATTAGAAATAAATAATATCTACTATAATCCATCGCATCCAGCTGGGTATGCTAGTGTCAACAAACTAGCTAAAGCCATGAAAGGTAAAATGAATAGAGACGATGTTATTAAATGGTTGCAATCACAAGAAACGTACACACTTCATAAACCAATACATAAGAAGTTTCCACGAAACAAATATGTTTTATCTAATCTTAATGAACTATGGCAAGCTGACTTAAGCGATATGAGAACTTATTCAAAATATAACGATGGTTTTAATTACATTCTTTGTGTTATTGATTGTTTTACCAAATATGCATATGCCCGACCAATGAAGAGTAAAAATTCGATCACCACTAAATCATGTTTGGAAAGCATATTTTATGAGGCTGATACAACACCAACACATATACAATCCGACAAAGGAACTGAATTCGTTTCCAAGGATGTTCAGAAATACTTAAGAACTAAAAATGTTAATTACTATACAACAAATAATCCTGATATTAAAGCTAGCATTGTTGAAAGATTTCAAAGGACACTGAAAATGAGGATGTGGCGTTATTTCACCCACAAAAACACATATAGATACATTGACGTTTTACAGGATTTATTGTATGCTTATAACCATAGCTATCATTCAAGTATTAAGATGTGTCCTTGTGATGTTAATTCAGATAATATAATGACTGTTTGGAACAACTTGTATGATAGACATAATTATCGAATTAATACTAGATCTTTACCGAAATTACGCATTGGTGACTATGTAAGAATAACAAAATATAAACACATTTTTCAAAAGGGTTATGAATCTAATTGGAGTGATGAAATATTTATAGTAAGTTCAGTGATAGATCGTTCTCCATTGGTTGTGTATAAACTAAAAGATTTAAAGCAGGAAGATATAGTTGGAACTTTTTATGAAAAGGAATTACAGAAAGTGTCATACGATCCCACCTCTAACTATAAAATAGATAAAATAATTCGTTCTCGCTATTCCGGCAACAGAAAGCAAGTGTTAGTGAAGTGGAAAGGTTATCCAGATAAATTTAATAGTTGGGTTTTGTTTTCTGAATTAAACGCAATATGATTAAAGAAAGTTTTTATTTAACATTACTCAGTAACAGTTCTATGGAATATTATCCAGACAACACAACTACAAGATTTTCAACGAAATTACCAAAATCTATCAAGTTGGAGGGAGAATGGTTAGTTGGAGTGGTTGAATTTCAATACCCTTGTACCATGTTTACGGTACAAGACCATGAAAATATTATTTACATAACAAAATTTATGTTAATGCCACATGAAGAAAAACCTTCACTGGTTTATTATAAAACCCATATTCCAGCCACGAATTATGATAATATTAATCACATTCTATCAGCTTTGAATAATGTAAAGGAAAAAATTCGATTTCGATATGATGATATATCAAAGTTTGTTTCCGCTACGATGTTAGATGAAAATATCAAATCGTTAAAGTTATCACCCAAGCTTGGTATTCAACTTGGATTCGAACCGGATAGAAATCTCGTAGAAAATGGATTCGGAAAATGTCCTGCCAATCTACATTTGGGGTTGCCATCTCAATTATTTGTTTATTGTGATATAATCGAACCTCAGATAGTTGGAGATGTTATGACTCCTCTCTTGAGAATTATACCTTTAGATCCAGCAAAGTACATTTATGGAGCAAATAAAATGCATGTTTTCTCTCCACCACACTACTTACCTGTTATGCGTAGAGAATTCGACACGCTTGAAGTGGATATAAGATCTAACACTGGCCAAAAAATACCATTTCAGTTTGGAACAGTGTGTGTTAAACTACATTTCCGAAAACTATAATGCATTCTCGTGATGGTATAACTTGTCCATATGAACATTATTATTCGCATCAAGCTGGTTCTGGGATCGGAGTAATTTATAAAGGGACTCCTTATCAACGCGGTCATGGTATTGGTAGCTTCTTAGGAGGATTATTTAGATCAGTTTTACCATTACTTTCTAGTGGTGCCCGTGTAATAGGCAAGGAAGCCTTAAATGCAGGTGTTGGTCTTCTATCAGATATGATAAGCGCTCGTCCAATGGAGGATTCAATTAAATCACGCCTTAAAGATGCAAGTTCAAATTTAAAAAGAAAAGCAGATAGTAAAATAGATCGATTAATGTCCGGCTCTGGATATATAACAAAAAGAAAACGTATTTCTTCATTCAATCCAATTCCGACCGCCTTAGTGAAAACTACTAAAAAATCAAGAGCCAAACCAAATAATTTAAAAGATATATTTAATTAATTAAAGATGTCTTTTTTACATAGTCATTCTTGTGAGTGCATTAAATCAGAGTTGGATCTATTTGCTTTACCATCTACACAAACCAGTATCGAAAATGGATTGTGGATACACTACAAACCCATTTCATCTCTTGCTGACGATGGTCCTATAGAATTTCAAGTACCCGGAACCGGTGATGATTACATAGATTTGTCTCACACATTGATACACATTAAAGCTAAAATACTTAACCAAGACTCAACAAAGCTGGCCGAATCAACAATTGTATCACCGATAAATAATTGGCTTCATTCACTCTTCAGTCAGCTAGATGTATATTTGAATCAGAAGCTTGTATCACCTCCAAACAACACATATGCATATCGAGCTTACATGGAAACTTTATTAAACTATGCTCCTGCAGCTAAAGAATCTCACCTAACTTGTGGTCTTTGGTATGAAGATACTGCTGGAAAAATGAACTCAACCGATGAAAAAAATGGTGGATTCATTAAAAGACAACAGTTAGTAAGTCAAAGTAAGGAAATAGAAATGATTGGACATCTTCATGGAGATATTTTTAACCAGGAAAAATTTTTAATAAATGGTGTCGAAATGAATGTTAAATTAGTTCGTTCTAGAGAGACGTTTAATCTCATGGCATCTTCAACCGATTTAAAATTTAAAGTAAGCATAACAGATGCAACTCTTATTGTTCGTAGAGCTCGAATCAATCCGACTGTGTTACTCGCACATCAGAAAGTTTTAGCCTCTACTACCGCTAAGTATCCTATTACTCGTGCTGAAGTAAAAGTTTTAACCATACCTTCAGGGGTTCAGGGCAAGACTCTTGACAATATTTTTCTAGGACAAGTTCCTAAAAGATGTATAGTTGGATTTGTAAACAATGCAGCGTTTAACGGGTGTCTGACTAAAAATCCATTCAATTTTGAAAACTATGATTTAAATACATTTTGTTTGTACATTGATGGCCAGCAAATACCTTCAAAAGCTTTGCAACCATCTTTTGAGAGTAATATTTTTACTGCTGCTTATCACACACTTTTTTCAGGAACAGGTATACATTTTCTTAATGAAGGGAATGGGATTTCTAGGGAAAAATATGCAGAAGGATACTGTTTGTTGGCTTTTGATCTAACAGCCGATCTAAGCTCGAATTCAAACACACATTGGAATCTTATAAAACATGGTAGTGTTAGATTAGAAGTTCGTTTTGAGTCTACTCTTACTCAGACTGTAAATTGTATTGTTTATGCAGAATTTGATAATGTAATTGAAATAGATAAGAACCGAAATGTAACCGTAGACTATAGCAGTTAAGTAGGTAAGCATTGTTGTAAACGTACCTATATGTATATAAATATTAATAATAAAAACATTAAAACATTTTCCAATCTTTTTTATTTATGTCCCTGCACAATGTTTATAAAGAAATTCAGTTTATTTAGTTCCACATTCTTGATTTGAGCTTTATGCGAGAGGTTGACTGAATATGAACACGATTGAGATTCAAAAACATTTGAACACCATTCATCCTACATTACAAAACAATGTATATGCAGCAAACAGGATGCCCCTACACATTAAAGTTCCAACGTACATGATAAGCAATTTGGATACCGACAGCATGCCAGGTTCGCATTGGGTAGCCATACATATAGATAGAAATAGGTTTGGTCAGTACTTTGATTCCTATGGACGACCACCTACAGGATATCATAGAGATTTCTTGAACAGGAATTCAAAGCAGTGGGATTTTAATAGGTATAGATTACAAGATGATTTTACATCAGTTTGCGGGGAATATTGTTTAACTTATCTTTATAACAAATTTTATGGAAATACAATGATGGACTTTATAAAATTATTTAGTAGTAATAAAATAGATAATGATATATTTTTACATAAACTATTTTTTACTTATTTTAAAGGAAATAAAGGTTTGTGATTCATCCAAAAATATGTTGTTTTAATAGAATACCAAACCCCTAACCTAATTAGCCTGAGCTGATTAACACGAACGCCGTAAACAATGGAACAATGGCACACCGAAGTCAGTGGGTGATAAGGAAATGAATAGGTGATTAGCAATGGAGTGGCTCTGTTTAGCTCACTCATGTATCTCTTGATCCGTTAAAGCAATCAAAAAGTTAATGCAAGAAATCGATTCAGCGACCTGAAAAACCTAGGAAAAGACACCAAACTTTTTTTTTTTTTTTTTTTTTTTTTTTAGGCAGTGAGTCCGGACCGGCGCTTGTTTTTTTTAGGAGCAGTTGAGCCAGTGAGCCAGAGTCGGCGAATACCTAACTACTCCTAGTTCAATAAAGTTCAGTATAATGATTTATTACTCTTAATTTATTCCGCATTATTACACTGGGATTAAACCCCATTGTAAGCTGATTAAAAATAATGAGGTAGAAAGCATAGATTGTGAAATGATATCAAATATATTGATGTCGGTTTTATGCGGTTTTAATGAACGTGTGCTCAACAATAATAATTGCCACAAGCCTAATCGGTATTTGCAGAATTATTTACTTGTTTCATATTTAAGTATGAATGAAAAGGGGGTGGTGCTTTTTGAATGTCTCTACGATGATACCTATAAATCATTCATTTATAAAAGTAACAAGATTTCACTTTCAAAACTATCGTGGGTTGTACTAGACATTATTATAATCACATGGTCACTCCATAGTTACTCCATAGTTACTTAATGTTTAGGACAATAATCTTTACGTGAGTAATTTCCCGTGTGATTATAATAATGCCAACCACACATTTAGTCAACCTGTTCAGGTTAGTAGGTACGTATATCTTTAAGATTCGAAGGTCATAAGCTCAAAATAATTATTTGAGGGACTAAATGTCGCTTTGTGAAATGTAAGGATATTTTATTATTAACAAAATACGAGTATATTTAATGCCTAAAGATCTGTCGGACCTATGCGTGGTCTTTATCAAGTCTTATTTAATTTATTAAATTAATTAATTTGTCTTGTAGCATTCGACGTCAATTTATGCAGATTTTTGTTGTTTTATTACAATCTAATATCTTTTTTTCCAGGTGCTGTGATAGAAGAGCCTGTAGCCGTCAGTGATACACAACTATAGTGATTCCATTATTCATAATAATTTTAGAGAGCTTTTTTGACGCGTTTGTTTTAAGTATCTTTTTTTTAATAAAACCGACTTAGCAAGAAACATTTTTTGTAGTCTCGAGGTGCATTTCTGTTCATCACTCCGAAGATTCAAATCGAATCTTCAAACTTGAATATGTGACTATATCGAGAATATTCTTATTCAAACAAAATAATAATTTTCACATTCGGTCCAAGCGTCTGCGTATCTGACGAGAACCTCCTACTTTTTAAAGTTATAATAAGCGATACAGCTATCAAAGCTCTAGGAAGCCCCAAAGTCCATTATACATTATACCAATAAGTAGGTCTTATAGTAAATTCTAATCAGTGAGAAGTAATCTGACTGTCACGTCCTTCGATCATGTCCAATATGATCGAAGGTCACGTCAGTTAGATTTTTATTATGCCCGAATTTTATAATCAACATACGGATGTCCGTAGGTCCATCATCATAACTTTGTTTTTACAACATAAAATGTGTGAATATTACATCGTTGCTATTGCGAAAGTCCTACTGACATCCGTAAGTTGGTTATATGGACCGGGCGTTAGTTAGTACAATTATGATGCCTTCTGTATTTTGTGTGATTGTAAAGAAACCTGTTATTTTAGAGAGCATTTATTTCTGGTCAAATTTTGTCAGCAAACAGAAATGGTAATTGATTTTATCTGAAAAGCATTTAACAATACCAATCGTGAGCCGTTCTGATTCGCATAGAATCAATTTTTTAAATGCAAGTCTGTTATTGAAAACTATACCTCATTATTCCTAGGTATATAAAATAAAATAAACTTTAACTATTCGAGTGAGTCTAAATAAATAAACAAACAAATAATAAATTCATTTATTTCGGAATATATAAATAGGGTAGGTACAGTTTTTAGGAAATAACGATGATAGTAGTAGTTGCTAAATTTAAAATTTATTTCAAATTTAATTGTGCAATACTTACGTGTGAGATAGAGTCCGTCCACTTATTTATCAATCCTTAGTTATAAGTATACCTAAGTTGTGTTTGCTTTCCTGTTGTATGTAAATACTTATTAAAAATGCTTTTGTGTATATCTAGTTCGTTTTATTTAATTTTTTATTTCTACTTTCTACTGTGTACAAACAACAAAACTGGTTTTATGTTTATCTAAGTTATTTATTTTATGGTGTAGGTAGGTACAATATAAAAATTATTCCATAGATACAGTTTATTTAATGTCCCAATATTAATTTATTAATAGACTTTAACACTACGAGAAACGAGAACGAAGTTGAATAAATTATTTCAAACAGATAAACTTGTGTGGTCACTATTACATTTTCCTCCCAGAACTTATATAAACCACAACATTATACAAAATACCACATTTACAATCAACCGGTTACACAAAGAATCAATGCACAATGAGTTTATTAAGCGCGCTGACGTTGTGCGTGCTAGTCATCATGGCGGCCGCGAATGTTAAAGAAAATATTGACTTGGAAAAATCAGACGAGCTCTTCGCTCAGTTTGTGCAGGAACACAACAGAACATACAAGGATGATGAAGACAGGCGTGTACATTATGCTGCCTTCGTAGATAATTTGAAGAAGATCAACGAACTGAACGCAGCTAGTTCATCAGCTACTTTTGGAATAAACAAGTTCGCGGACTATACAGAGGAGGAATCCAGAGCTATGCGCGGACTTAAAAAGAAAGGTGAGACATCATCGGGATTCATCACGCGACCGCATTTTGGCATATATCTTTTGGTGTTGGGTTTTGTGTTAGTTTTGTCCTATTGACTAACGTAGGCGCTTTTTGTTTGTATTCTTGTTTGTAACAAATAATGTGTTTGGACAAATGATCAGATTGTAATTTTAACGATACATTTTCATGTAATTTATGTTTTATCACTGGAAAATAATCTATTTATGTACAAAATAGGCTTACTTACTTACGTAAAATGTCTTTTTTTGATTTGAATAGCAGTACTTATCTAAGTTTTATAAAATCATCATCAATGTAAAATAATTTTATCTATTGTAGGTACCTAAATGTTAACTGTTTTCAAAAACTGAAGACTGTTCATCTAAACTATAAAAATCAGAATCACAGAAAATATTTCTTTGCTTTGTCAATCTTTAGTGCAGTTAGGTAGGTATCTACTAAATAGCTTATCAAACTCAGTGACACAGTGCATGATGTCATCCACAGTATTGCTTCGCAATATTGTACCTTGAAAATAAGGAAATGTGGTAAATATTGAATAATGCTTTATTGTGCAATGTAAGGCCTCAACGTTACAATGTATCATAATTTATGAACCGTAGTTATCTCAGTAATTTATTTTTATTTGCAATTCTCTCAAACAATTTGTCATAACCAGAGTAGGTACGTAATTATGTTTCTTTGTTTTACCTACTACTGTTATAATCTCCTTAAAATATCAGCTTAGCGTTGTGACTTTGCTATATGTTTTACTAAGGAGTTACGTAAATTACTTAATGAAGATTATTGGTTGAAATAATAAAAAAATTATCATAGATATCGTGAAATAACTTACATTATTTAAGGCGAGCGACAGGTCGCTCTCTCACTCTATAAAGTTCGTGACGAGAGCTAAAGAAAAAGAGTATGAATGAACAGTTACGAGGGATCTAGGCGCCTTAAATAATATAAGTTATTTCACGATATCTATGACTCTTTCTTGTTATGAGTCCAGACATAGAACTTTGTTGAGTGAATGTAGTTGGAGCTTGGGAGCCTCTAAAAACCAACCCAGGCTGACTAAGGGGTCCTGAGAGACATATAATGACTTCGGATAATGACCCAACATTTTGCTGATTTGCGAAATTGACACTATACGAGTACCTACAGTTTTTAGTTTGGGAGTTGTGGTGGTGGTTGAAGTTTGATTGGCAATTTTAGTTGTTTAGTAAGAGTATTTTTTTTGTAGGTATTATAGTAAGAAGTGAATTTTGTTTCAGAATAAACTACCTACATCGAAAAGCTACTCAATAGACTTGTCATATGGATGGAGAAACAGCAATGATATGAAATTTTGCATAGGTATATACCTACCTAATGTATTTATTATAAAATTAGTTTTGTATGATTTATCTACCTAGATATTTTATGAATAACATTTAAATTGTCATATAAAATAGACCAAAATTATAAGAACAGGCTTCTTTTATTGTGTAATAATTTTAAGCCATAATTATTTTAAGTACTTAATTACCTACTTAGGTATGATTAGGGGTTCAAAACAAAAACCAAGAACCTTAGTCTTTAAAATTACCTATAGGTTTCCTATTTTGTGACTATCAACCCTATCCTACGCCAATCTATCGCTAATTCCTACTGTAACATAAATAGAGGTCTATCAGATGAAGTTCATAATGAATAGTGTAACCAACTAAGGATTATCGCAGTAACACAGGCCGCTATGCAAATTCCAACTAACTAAGCAACCCAGTCTAGTCCCGGGACAATCTACATAAACAACAACAACCCTTCCCATGTTCAATTTCGCGCCAAAATATCGGCCAACAAAGCCGTATTTTTACTACGAAGTGTCATACTTTGAATGTTGATACTTGCTCGATCCTCTACGTAAAATGTGTGAAAAATGACTATGAGGAAAATTGGATTATTTTGCTGCTCGCTTTCATCATAGAAATGGTGCAGTGTTTGGTAATTGCCTATAAAATATCGTAGGTATTGGCACTAACTTAGAATAAAAAGTTGTAATGGTACAATGTAGTCACCTTTTTATCAGTCGTCAGTCAATCCATATTCATGATCCTAGTAATTCTTCTCATGCTTCTTTGCAAATACATAATTTACATAATTAAATAAATAAATATCCCTGGACATTGCACACAGCGCAGCGTCATCTAGCCCCAAGCTAAGCAACTTAATGCTTGTGTTATGGTAACCAGATGACTAATATAATACTTTTTTTTTATAATACCATAAAGAAAGAAAATATAGATTGAGTCAGATTTTTGCATTACTACTCTTATTTACCTTCTTATTTACTTAAATTGAGAATGTTCTCATAGAACCTCTTAATATTTTTATTCAGTTTTGATTTGATTTTCTTGTAATAGGGAAATTCAAGAAATAACGTCTAGATTTAGGAATACCCAAGGGCATTCCGTAAAGATTCGTATTAGATTCGTTTCAAAGTAGCTTATCTTCTAGGACGACCCAAAGAGGTTTAGCATTTTATTCAGAGTAAATAAGCTTCGGTCACAACGATTTTATACGTCATGCAAATGCTGAATAGGTATTTAGGTAATAAAACATTAGAAGAGACATAAGTATAAAATATTGATGGACTCTTTACATCAGACATCACAACGCCATCTAACCCAATAAAAGCTTTCATTACTTATATTATTATGTTAACCCGGTAACTCGTATTTTAATTTAGTCCACTTTTACGACCATTTAAAAAAATATCCTACCTATGTGTTATTTCCGATCATAAACTATGTATAAGTATTCTAAATTTCAGCTAAACCCGTACAGCTATTTTCGCGTGAAAGAAGAATAACCATACATTCATACATTTTTGTTAAAAAATATTAGTGGGAAGTTTGATTTTTAGCAAACAAAAGTTCGACAGTACGACAGTCTTACCACAGAATAAAGATGGTCATAACAAAGAATTTCAAAGCTCTAAGAACTTCTTAGTTCCATTTGATCGCGTCTGTAAACTGTACTTACTAGAAAAAGCTTTCTTACCTGTTGATCGGTCTATGCAAATCAAATAAAAGATCTACCTTTTATTTGATGAATAGCTGCCTTTTACGCGGTCGTTGATTTTCAAACTATTGACGTCCCTTGTGAATTATCATGTGCGAAGAAGCGTCTTGAGTGCAAGTTAAACCATGTGACAATCACTTACGGCCAGTTTTTTTATTAAACCTATCTATCTTTGAACAATGTCCCAGGCACTACAGTGTCCCGTTAAGTGTAGGCAAAGATTGCCACCTGACGCTATATAGATCATCTAGTAAAGATGTGTAAGGCCTGAGTCATCTATCTTTGATTTTGCTAAGGTACCTACTGTCGGTAGATAGTTGACATTTTTAGCAAGAAAGTTGTGTCAAATATCTACACACAGTTAGCATAACAACGGATAGGTAGATAGGTTATTGAAACCGACAGAAAGCGATCTAAGCTCAGATAAGACGACATAGATCATAGTGTAGCATTTTATATTTTAAAACCCCTTAGCTAAAAATTATTATTTTGTAAAATTAAGTTACATTGAACTAAACTAATTAGCCTAGCTAGTGACCTGTCCTTTTAGGTCAGAACAGCGTGATTACACGGTCTGTTACCTGTGATTTTGCTTGTAAAAAAGAAACATTATTTAAAAAGAAATAACCTACGTGTGTTTCTGCAGACTTTTATTGAATAATGTTGGTACTTACTTCACATTTTTGGATCTGTAAGAGTTTTGAATTAAGTATAAAAGTACTTATTCTTAAACAGCCGGTTTCTCGTTTGCGATCTGCAACGAAAAATCTCCAAAATTATCTCATAAATACAATTAATCGCTCTTACGTTAAATTGAACATTTGACATTACAACAAACTCTATATTTATGTTATTATGTTAAAGATCGTTAAACTTTTGCGTGTAAAACGACTCCAAAGACATTTCATGTAAAATCACGTCCTACTACAGTATCGAGGTGGTCACACACAAGGTAACCTCTTCTCATAGACCAGTAATCCTATTTGTCATAAAAACAGGAGAAACAAAACGCTAGAAAAGTACTGTCAGACTAAGATGATTGCTCTGAGGTCAGACTTGTCCAATATAAACAAGAAACAAAAAACTTTCGCATGATTTTATTTTAATTATTAATTATTTTCATATTTTATTTAGAGTACGACAAACCTGCCTGATCAATAAAGAAGTAACTTAATTGCTAACTATAAGAAAATTCGAACTTTATTTCCTCATAAAGCATCGATAGCTGCGAAATGTCAAAACAGCAGCCACGGAACTTGCATAAGTATAATATAAAGACTACTCATCAATCGTAATCTCACTTGACATAAATATAAAATGTATGGTTACAAAGAGCCGAAAAATCAGTTTGTGACATTTCGAAAGTTATTACTGACTGTAATAAAATAACCTACAACGTACAATGTCGGGTACAGCTAGTTTTCAAATAAAGTTATATCAATCATAATCTCACCTTTGACTGTACAAGGAGTAAATTGAAACTGGGAGACATCGGCAAGTGCGAGCCATGCGGAACCATCCCGGGGATTTGTCTGACCCTCGTAAACCTCTTCCTCGGTTTATCTTATTTTTAAAGGGACGACCGGGATTGACAACTTGTTTTTCTTCAAGCAAACCTAAATTTACTTTAATATTTTGATAGCTATATCTGACGACTAAATTAGAGTCGTATGAGCATTGTCATGAAGATGGTATAGCTCGCGCCACTTATATTTATTTTATTTATTTATTTACTGGTTGAGGGATGACGCGGCGCACTTCAGTCCATTGATTTGAGCGCGTGCTAATGGTTCGTGAGCGAGTGACCCGTGGCCGTGCGCAAACAGCGCCCCCTCCCGTTCCTCTCATTTTTTTTGTGGGGCGCGACTTATACCGACAACTTAACTTGTAACGTCTGAAGCACCCAAATACTGAAAGTTTTTATAATCGCTATTAAACCTCTTTATAAATTGTTTATTTTTCATATTTGTTAATTTTTTACATTTCTATCCCGTCATGGAATGCCAATTAGCTACTACTTATACAGTTTTCTGTTCAAAAGCGATAAAGTTTGATGTATACCTAGTTGACCATTGCGACATACTCGTATCGTCATGAAATGCTAATTTCTATACATTTTTCTGTTAATGAAATTAAATACCTATGGCTAGGACGAGTGAGCTTTGGTAAGCTGCCTAGCTTTGCCATTAGCGTAATTTATTTATTTATTTATAAGCCTGATGTTTCCCACTGCAGGGCAAAGGCCTCCCTTCCCTCTTTCCACTGATCCCGGCTTTGTGCTTTCTGGCGCCATTCTTTGTCGTACGAGTCCAGCTCATTTCGCCATCGCCGCCTGGGTCTTCCACGTGGCCGTCGTTGTTGGGGCACCCAATCGGTGGTTGTTTTTGCCCATTGTTAATTAGCGTAAGCCTTATCAAATTGTGACCGCTCAAAATGTTCAAAGTGCCTTGAAGGGCACGATAAACTTTCGGCTTTTAAATTCGTTAAGCCATAAAGAGAACCTTTAGGCGTCCTAAAACTCCGTTACCAGAGTTAGTCACTTAATCAGACATACGAATTTAAAGCTTTTGAGTTTTTTAAACATAAAACATCTAAGCATAGCTTTAAAAAATGCAAAGGAAACATACCTTACTAGGTAGTACGATACCAGTAAGAAATAAGTTAATTGGAAAACCTCTGAAAACATACAAAACAATAGCAGCCAACAATACTTCTCTAAGTTCAAACAATAAAACATTTACAGAAGTACTTTTAACTTTTACGGGAACAAAACCGCAGAAAGAAATCTCGGATCTCTTCATTTCCGAGCATAAGAATATCGCTGTAAAGAGACTGAAAGATGACACTGAGTTATCCGGGCCGCTGGCCACGGTTGAATTGCTTCATAGAAAATTGTCTTGATGTGAACACTCTATTTGATCGTAAGTCAATAATGGTGCTGTCATTGATGCGATGGCCTGTCGATATTCTGCCACTCATTTGCATATCATCTCATTCGATGTGGATATTTATTTCTTTTTTAATATTTACTACATCCTTTGTTTTCTCATTTAATAGCAAGATTAAAGTAACTACCTACTTATAAAAATAACGTGACTTCATTTTTTAAGGTAGAGAAATAAAACCTGAGTTTTATTTATGAACCAAAACAAGCTTATTAAAAAGTACTGTTTTAGGTAAAAACAGCAGGATATCTGATGATGTCGTGAATAGTCTTGATAACTTAATATCATAGCTTTTTTTTTCTACAAACAAAGTACAAACGTAAGTTAAACTTCATCAAACACTTACAAGTGTTCATTTATCAAAGTGTGAAGTTTTAACATTCTGTCTCAGTATAACCAAATCAGTATTGACTGTCTCGATAAATGCACGGTGTGAGAGTCGGTACGGTACATGCTAAATTATACGTGGCTGTAGGCACGTCTGCTTGTTTAAGTATTTGTTAACGAGGCACTGTTTACCTCGGGGCTATCAAAGACGTGAGTAAGTATCAGTTTGGTTCGAACATAGGGATATTTGGTTTGGTTACAAATTACACAAACTTTGAAAAGCAAAGTAGATGCATGAGTGAAACAATTATTATTGTAAGACTAACGTTAACTAATATCGGTAGAAAATTTTGTTTTCTTTCCGTTGAATAAAGAAAAAAATTTAATTTGATGTTACCAACAATAGGTTATTTTTGAAATAACATTGGTGAGTATTTTTAAAAAGTCATGTAATAGCAGTAGGTATGTATAAGTTTTCCACAGAAAAATAATGATAAAGATAACGTAGTACCAATAATATTCATGCATGCACTTCATTCCATCACAAACAATGTCCTCAATTAGCGCAATGTAATTGTAATAAATCGATAACAATTTCCTAAATGACCGTTAAATTATTATAAATTCCTTTCCAAATTAAAGGATGCATTGTTTCCTGGACTGTAATGAGCTCGTACTGGAAATTGAGGAGCACTTCAGTTATTCAGTGGAGGCACAGATTATATGTGACATTGCCAATGATGATTTAAATATAGAAATGTCATTGACGTTTGTCACGAAATGATGTACAAAATGATCTTTGCCGTGCCATAACATGATCATGCTATGGCCGTAATAGTAGGAACGTATCTATTACTGTCAAAGTACGGTTTTGGGCATGATCAAAGAAGAGAAATGAAAATGCTCTACCATATAAACACGAAAACCAACAATATAATATTCTACTATATAACATTTTTCGATACAAACAAGCCCAAATACGAACGAATTTTCAACTTTTCCACACCATTAACTTAAAAACCCTGGCCAAGACCTAATCATTGATTTAGTCTATCATCTACTCTGTGGCAGCCAGTAATGAAGACGCACGACGAGAGGCGTTTAATTAACTTCAAAATGAGCCTTCTGACTTCGAAGTTCGCGAACAAATAATAATGAGCCAAGAGGGTGTGAACCGATTTTTCTGCAAAAGTTTTTTAATGAAGATCTAAGTTACCTGACTACTTGTTAAACAAGCCATGCGCTATTGAGCTGGCGTACTCTTATGGCTTTAACATTGTTGTTATAGGTTCATATTTATCTATTGGTTTTAGAAAGTTTTGTACAACTAACGCGCTGGTGTACATTGTTAGTTGCTAATACAGTGTTATGTTTTAGCTAAGAGCATTAAGCCATCATAATGCTCCAAGTGTTTTAGATATCGATTATTAAAATAGTTTTGACGCTGTTCGTTTACATCTGAAGCTCGTACAACTATAATAAACATTGAGTAATAACACAAAACAGTGTCATTAAATTAAAACATGAACATATAAACACATTCTCATACTTTTAGATATTAAATTACTTCACAAACCAGCGTGCCAGAAGGTATAGCAATGAATCAGTTTACTCACTTATTTGTAAGCGTGTTGTTTTAACCCACTTCAATTCAACATGCAAAAATACTTTTCAAATATTTTTCATAGAGAGCGTCTTAAAAGTTTCATAAGGACATCGTGCCCGTTCGAGTTTATTCACTATCTTATTTACAAAGTGCAGTGGAATGAAATTTTCTCAAAGTAACTAAATATTCCGAAAGGAAATGAACTCATGCGGTAGTTTTTCTATGAAGTGTAATTTATTCGGTCCTCTTTATCTCAGCAAAGAGTGAATTAGCTGGCTTGGTAATGAGGAAATAATTTCACTAAGTAGGCTACCTTCTTACTTTGATGCAAAGTCAAAAGAGTTTGGGAGAGGTTTTACCAAAGCTGCGAAAAGAACTCGGTGTACCTGTTTTCTTTAAGATTCGGGATGAGAGTTGGCAAATACTTTTCAAAAAAGACTTTAAGGAGTTACATTAAAAAAAATATTCATACTTTAATAAATAAAATATTGATACATATTATTATAACTCCAGAGTCTTGGCGTAATAGCCCGTTTTAATATCCTTAATTAACAATTTTCTATCTGTATCGGTAGGCTATCTGTGAAATACATTTTGTCAATACTCAGCTTTGTTTTGATACAAGTAAAATTTTTGTAACGTTTCATAATATTCGTATCTTAATCTTAACAATAATGTTTAGATCTGCATTAGTGAATGTTGTTTGTGATACTCACTCTTTATAAATTCTATTGTACCAAACTTGGTAACAAAGTATACTTTTATTTCCATTTTAATTGGAGACATTTTTATTACGGTCGTTTTGAGCCAAAATCATAATGAAATATCCAGATTATACGTACATATAGAACCTAGCTTTTCTAATTTTGTAGTCCACAAATAATGTTACGTTTATTTTAGAATGGATGTGTCTCATTGATCTTAAGTTGTTTCAGTCTGTATATTTCTATCAAATCTCTTTGAAAGTTTCTATTCATCCACTCTCACAACAAAGCGGGTTATTTGCTAAGACCCAACAAAACATACGCCACAAAACGCAGCGTTATCAAATTGTATTTTGCGCGTTAATGCCGCGTTTTGTCTGGCGTAAACGATTTTCCCACAGTATTGATGTGTTGAACGTTACAAATAAAAAACACGAGGAAAAAATAAAGTTGTCGAAAAATGTCGTCGGAAAAATAGAGCATGGCATCTGAATTGGCCGTAACTCTGTGAAAACGTTGATAGTGTTGCCAAAACTTCGTCGCTGTTAAAACTTTATGGTAATTAGCAGAGCGGGCTAATTTCAAAGATCATCCCGCAGATACGAGTTTGTCACAAAGTAATATACTTACCTCGCCTAGGTTTGTGCCATTCGAGGATTCTAAAGGTGAAGTTGCTAAGCATACGACTATTACTTCCACTTAATTAAGATTGAGATAGTCTATTTTTGTTTAATTTGATCATATTTAAAGATAACATACATAACACCATTCATCATTAAGGTACCGTTCGTTCGTTCGCTCGTACGAGTAAGTGGCCAAATCTGGTGAATAGAATAGAATAGAAAAAGTTTTATTTTTTCCATCAACACACATAAGTGACGGAGTTAAAAGATACCGGCACTATTATTTTTATATTCATGGGATGAGAATGAAAGTAGCAAGGAAGTGCTCGTCTGCACTTGCACTTGTTACCCATTCAAACTGTGACCGCTCTGAACGACCTGATCTGTCAAGAATGTTTACCAAGGTGCTACGAGAATTCCAGGGGTTTCGCTGCCATAGTAGGTATAACAAGTCATGGTTACATAGTACGTAGTAGTAAGCATCCTGTAAAGAAAAAACCCTGGTGGCTAGGCCTATTATCACTTACCTAGATATTTTTATTGGTGAAAGTTTGTGTGTAAGTGTAAGTACATGTTATTAGGCACATCGTCACGCTCAAATAGCTAGGCGGATTTAATTGAAATTTGGTACTAGGAAAACACTTAGACTAGCTGAAATTTGGACCCGTGCTGCTAGTTCTTTAATATTTTAAAATAGCTGAGCCCCGCGGTGTTACACGTCTCTATCTTCATCAAACAATAATGAGTCATACTATGTAAAACCATTTCGTAATAAAAACTTTTAACATGACGCGACGGAATAAGTTTGTAAGGGTGTCTTTCGGTCGCATGTCACCTGTAACTAAAATGTTCACGTTTGGAGCAAATAAGTGATGCTACGGAGGTCATGGTCAACAAGTTGGAAAGGTTGCAAAACTTGTGTATACGTTTTATTTTTGGTTTACGCAAGTTTGACCATGTGTCAGAGTTCAGAGACCGTTTAAAGTGGCTTCCCATCCGTCGTCGACGAGACCTGCATGTGTTATCCTTCCTTTTCTTTATCCTACGTAATCCTCTATCCCCCTCCTACTTGCGTGAACGTTTTGACTACCTTGTTTCTCGTGATAAGCCATGTAGATCAAGTATGTCCCTTCGCCTTAAAACCCCCTCCCACTCTTCCAGCTGTTATAGTGATTCTTTCACTGTACATGCTGTGAAGCTGTGGAATTCCCTACCCCATTCAATACGCAGTTGTCAAACGATTTCTTCGTTCAAATCGAAGGTAAAAGAGCACTATATGTCAATTTAAATCTTTTATTTATCTTATTTAGTATAATAATTATGTATCCTTATGTATTTAAGTAGTATATTGTTTTATTTATTATAATGCATTTATATATTTATTTAATTTTGTTGTTTTGTGGTTTAATATTTATGTTTATGTATGGGTATTTGTACGTATATTGTATTATAAGTAGGTAATCAGTTTTCTTTATTTTTTATTTTCATTATATAATTTACTTTTCTTTTTAAATCAATTAGTTGTTGTTAGTACACATTGCATCCACTATTGTAATAGCTTTTCTATTAACTCAAGGTTTGCTGGTAGAAAACTCTAATAGGGTTAAGCTCGCCTTTGTACATGTTGTTTTTAATGTCCTATTTTTAAGTTTCTCTTGTGTACAATAAAGAATTACAAGAATTACAAGAATAAGTTTGGTAACAAAACCAATAATCTTGAATGTGACCGCGTTGTACTATTCGTAATTACAAACCAAACAATTAAATAAGAGTGTTTGTTTGTTATCTTCGAAGTTAGTATTATTTTTGCAATTATTTCTAGTGGGAAGTGCTATTACAAGTGTGATTCTAGGTACTACTAGATAACTACTGTAATAATATCAAAAAAAAAAAAAAAAAATCAAAATGTTTTTATTGGTACTGCACGAGTTTAACATAATAATACATAGTGTTGGGAGCTCTTAAGTTAAGTTATAAACTTGTATTATAAGAGTCCCCTCTTTCCTGTGGTCCTTAATTTAACTCGAAATACAAAAAGAAAATATTAGTGGCTAATGTTTTTAACTGTTAACAAAATTTTGTAATATTTACTGCCACTAATACTATACAAGTGCAATCTTTACAATAATCTATTTAAACTATACTTATAATATTTAAAAGAATTTGCAAACTACAATTTTATAGTTACATATTTCTATTTAGGTAGGTATCTATTGCATTTGCTGGTTGTGATCTAAGGGTGTTATTCATAAAAACTTGACAATTTAATACAGGTTTTAAGATCGTTTTTTTCTTGTCACACATATGTCAACGAAAAGAGATAGCAACAGATTTAATTTCTATCCATCTGCTTTCATTTACTTAAAAGAAAAAAATTATATATAGAGCTGTTTGAAAATGTTTTAAACTGGCGTGTAACATGTAAATGAAGATGAACGCATAATTTATCTTTACAGCTTTAGCAGCATTTCACTACTTTATCACACCAGAGACACTTGCATCTATAAATTTCAAAAAACACGATAAACTAAAAGAACGTAATTCTTATGCGATTACGACTCCACTAAATCTTGGGAACTCGTTAATCGAAGTTTCTAGAAGTACTTGGTAGCGCCAGACGCCAACTGCCTTTGGCAGAGCTCCGCTCGCTGTGCGCCAATTTAAATGATAAATTTCTGATCACTCAAAGGATAAAATTCAGATTGCTCCGCCCTATACGAAATTAAAAACCTTTCTGGACGCGAAAGGGAAGATTAATTTATTTTTGTCCGCAAAAGCGATACAGTAAATTTTTATCTCTATAATGTATTAAATTATATTACATCATAATTATATTACATGTATAATTTTAAATTATATAACAATAATCGTTTATGCTGTGTTTGATGTCATTATGCATAATGGTGGTGCCTACTTGAAAACTTTGGGCTCGAAATGATTTATTTAAGAATGTGTTGTAAATAAGGTGTATGACTATCTATACCTTAGAGATAAGGCATCGTTTATTTACCTAAGTACCTAAATCTTGCGTTTTTATTTTCATAAGGCTCTGAATAAATAGTAGCTTAACCCGTCCTAAAAAAGCAAAGCAATCAATTCCAATCAGCGAATGGACTATCGTGGGTGTTATTAGAGTGGCCTCGAAATCGCGGGATTATCCATAGCCATACCTGCGCATAACAAATTGATCGAGATTAGGGACTAATCATGACGTAATCACAGCAAGCCACATTAGTGATTTATTTGAAGTGATTAGGTTCTATCACATTAGTGATAGAAGCAATAGGAATATTAAACAGCAAACTAATCTGAGCGATTATTCCCTATGTCACCGTTAGTTTGGCTTCCGTGAGACAGTGAAAAAACCTTAAAAAATATTCTTGTAGTCTACTGGGGGAAAGCGTCAAAAAGATTTAAAAAAGTTGTATTACGGTTCGTAGATATTAAGAGACGGTTGTTAAACAATTTAATTGAGAATAGCTCTATTTCACTGTTTTCTACAAACAACTACCAGAGAACTTAAGTCAAATTAAAAATCGCTCCAAACTATTCCCGACCAAACAGTCTCCAGAAACCGTAGGACAATTTCAGTTAACGAAATTATTCTAAGAGCTCCAAAATACAAAGGCGATTGGCATTCCATTAAAAGCACATCTAGTCCTGAGTGATATTCTCAATCTTGTTTCATGGGCAATCCCTTTGTAGTGGCCATTAGCCCATGAACCGATACACCGCAAAGGGTACATTTTGTGGCGTATTGTGTCTAACGTTTGACCTCTGCTCTTGGCATTACGAATTGATATAAAAGAAAATAGTTTTTTGTTTGGATACAATTGGCTTACAGTGAAACATAGGGTTATAGATCGTACCATGAAAGCCTACAAACTTTTTGAAACGATCCGACTGCGGACAAAACTTATCACTAACAAAAGAATGATAAAAATCTACTGTTTGTCTAAATACAGAATTTTGTAGATTTTTTGTTTATTTAATTGCTGCCTGTGCTGACTTTGCACGGGTAAAGTACACATGTGCAAAGCCGGGATGGGTAACAATAAAAAATACAAAACACATTTAGGATGTATGAATGGACCTTGTATTGGTCCAAAAACACACTTTAAGGTTAATTAGTTGTATCGACTTACTCATCTCTGGAATGCAATTCCGCTAATGTAGTGCTCTAAGTGCCTATATAACATTCCTAGAATTATGCATAGACTACGGTTTCTGCAAAAGCGGCAACTAAGCAACAAACGTCATTATGACGGGATGAAAATATACAAGCAGCATAGCATATTATATAATTAATTAAACAATAAAACAAACATATAGAATATTTCTGTAGCAAGTGCACTAATTATATGCGCAGCTTTAACATAGAACTGCTAACCCAAGTAATATAATTTCTATTTCATCAGTTTACTAACGAAAACAAATTGAACCATGGACAATCAAAACATAACAAATAAATTAAATAATAGCTTTTGTTATAATATTTGTACATGATACAGTTTGGATACTGTTTGTCACGTAATTTCGCGGTTTCTGTGGTCAACGCCAGATGGGAACACGACCACTTGTTCAATAATATGCGAGACTGTATTCCATTTACGAATTTAGTTTAGAGCTGGCACACGACGTTTTTGAACGAGAAGTCAACAGCGCGTTTTTACGTAGCGAATCACCTGCAATACCAATTACCAATACCAATACGTGCTTAGGCAAATTGCTTGCCTTATGCCCGAATTCAATAATCAACGTATCCGTAAGTCCGTAATTCATCACCAGCAACTTTGTTTTTACTACATTTAATGTATGAAAGAACAATGTGGGTGTGTACCAACACAGAGAAAATATGTGGTACCAAATAGTTAATAATTGGTGGAAAATGTCTGAGGTCTTCAGGCATTTATTTACAAAGGATTTTAGATGCCTATAAATCTGAGATTGTCTACCTCGCCTAAGGATAATAGTAATTATCGTTTAGTTATATTATGATCTGCTTCATCTTGGTTTTATTTTATTCTAGCCATTTCACCCAATCAAAACAAACGGGAATATTTTTTGTATATTTATATTAGAAGGATTTCTATGCTAACATGCAGCCCTCTTATATCCCATGATTATACCCGACATTAGGCGAAAAATTCCTCGGCATTTTTCCCATTTCTCAATCCACAATGAAATCGCTCTCCATCAAAAGCGTGCCATTCATCCGCTCTGCGTTTCAATCATAATTCGGATCAGTGTCAGATTGCAAATACTGGTACGTTTTGTTCCATATTTGAATCGATCGGTCGAAAACGATCAGTATATTTTTTATGAGTGAAAACTTATGAATAAGACAAAATGAGGTAATGGAATTAAATCACGAATAAAAAAATATTGGTACTAGCCTAAGTCCAAGTCCGGTTAAGTGCTACCACAGTACTACTCATAATAAATAGGCTAAATATAGTATTAAAATGCGACTACCGTCTCACTACAATCCCTTTTTACTATTCTACTCTGTGTAATAGAAACTTCAGCACTAAATTTATCTTGCCTCGGTTGTAAATATGAAAAATTCACTACTTCCTAGAACAAAAGTAGCTAAGCAATCTCGCAAGGTATTTTCTCGTGAAGTGTACATACTCTTTCCGAAGGCATTGGAGCTGTGCCAGTGATCTGTCCCTAGTGTTTGAAGTACGGTGAACGGACGTGCATTAAACCACTTTTATTAGAAATGCTCTTATTAAGGCCCTCACTGGCGTTTATTGAAGCTTTCTTCGCTGAAAACTATCTGTAAACTGTACTGTCTCTGACACTCCTGCGGCTGTATCTATACTAATATTATAAGGAGGTAATGTTTGTTTGCTTGTTTGTTTGTTTGACGGAGATAATTTCTGAAACTACTCCGCCGATTTCATCAATGTTTCCACTGATGTGTAAAATGGACTGCCGGAATGGTTTTAGGTTATATTTTTATCCCGGTAGTTTCATTATAAGCCCGGGCAAAGCCGGAACGTGCTGCTAGTTAGGTTAGGTACAAAGAGTGTCGTTTTCATCGAGAAGACCATGACTTTCGCTCAGAAGGTTGTGGCTTCGAATCCCGGCCGTGCCTGGATGTATTTATAGTAGGTAGTACTGGGTAGCCTAAGAAATTCAATTCAAAACATGCATTATATTTTTTTAAACTTAGTGTTAAGAAAGTCATTTTTATGAGTTTGAATTCAACTAACTAAAGACATTATGATTAATCCAACTGTGATTTTCAGAGATGTGATACCTGAATCATGTTTAAGTATTTGTCCCTAGTCTACAATACCCGTGTACCATTCAAAGCTTTACAAAAGAATCGAATCGATACAAAACTACAAATAGTCGTACAATAGGTATTACGGTGTACTGAAGATAATCTCCCAAGATAGAGGCTAACAAAAGCTCCCCGCTCTTGATCCGCGACGTCGCACATTTTGCCACTGTATCACGTACACAAAAGCACTTTATAAATTCACATGTAATGGAAAAATCTCGGTTTAATATACATAATGTAGATGCATTTACATAAATACATAAGCCATTGGTATCGGAGCAACGCTCGTAGCAGCGTCGGCGACACGCGGCCACGCTATGAAATCTGCATAAATTTGCAGTTTTCTTGTTGTTATATACGATTTATGATGTGGAAAATTGTTTATTTATTGCAAATTTTTGTATAACAATATTTGGATATGCTAAAAACGTCGGTTTAGGGATAATAAATTCTTAAACTTAGCACAAAATACAGTGTGCACATGCGCACACGTGCGTAGCATTTGGCAATGAAAACAATAGGTAGGTAAGTGCTCGATTTGCATGATATTGGTCTTATGCATATAAAAAATTTAAAATTTTATACAGTTCTAAAGAATGTTTTTTCTTGTTAACCTTATAGCAACGAAAACGGCAGCAGATTTAATTTGGGTTTTATCTAATACTTAATAGATTTACTGGTTAAATTTGCATAAGGGTAGTTTACTTAATTGCTAAGCTATTATTAAAATTCCCGATATCAACATACGAATAATAGGTATATTACTAGACTACAAATGTGTGAACTACGAGAACATGTAAAGTAAACTTAAGTAATAATAAAAAATTGTATTATTTTAATCAAAATTTCGTCAGAAAACTTTTGGGTCGACTAAACGGTCCTATGGGTAAACTTAAATAAACTCAAATAAGAAAAGAGTTTTCAAAATTCATTCTTAAGGTTTTGTTAAAAGTAGGTACCTAAGGGTTCAAGTTGAGGGGCGTTGAAACTTTAAAAAAACTTTACTGAATGAACGGGGATTCCTAACTGGGTATAATGCTAGTCTGAAAAACTTTCAGGTAGAACAAGTAAACAGTTGCAGGAAGTTTGTTAGTTATTGTGTCGGTTCGAAGTTGTGTCAATTCCAATTTTCAACTTTAACACAGGATAATTTTGTTCAAAGAGCTTTCAGTGTCTTGAATAATGCGAAACATGCATAAACTATTAAGGATTTGGTAAATTTTTAAATTATAGTTAGTGCTTTATTATAATGTGCAATTGTATTAGTCGTAAAGTCAATTTCAGTAGCATGTAAGAAGTGTTACTATTATCATAACAGCACGAAATTACATTTAACGGTCCTACAATAAGAATGAACCGAAATAACCAAAAAATATCGGCTTCATTATTAGAAGATGGGTCAATATAGCCCATTTTCCTCGCAATTATTGGATTTACCCAAATAACAAGATCATGCCAATGCTAATAATCTCGAAGATACAACATTAATTATGCAGGGCTCTTTAAATATTCAGGTTTGTAGCTTCTGGCGTTGATATTATACAAATAATCGTAAAGAAAGGTTGTAAATGTTTATTTTGTAATAATACATAAGGTGGCGGTCTGAGCCTGATCTCTCTGTATTGTTTCTATTTCTATCATCACTAATCCATTGCTTGATACTTTTCACTACGTGATTTATCGTTCATCATCATCATCCCGCTGCCTCTCGTCGTTTCCGCCACTCTCACTAATCTAGTTCATTATCGATGTCGAATGTAAATTCCTATAAAATTATAAACAGATGTTTATACTGATTCGATCAGAATCCAAAGTCTAAAAAGTATATGCCCCGCATTTCTAAGAGAAAATTCTTGCTTCAAATAGCTAAAATTTCAGTTTGATATTTTTCAAAGGCAATACAAAAGAAGTGGAAGTTGCCCGTACATCCTCGAAGTGGACACTATCCAGGTACAGAATGACGTCATTAATTCTCATAAGGTGCCAGACCACGCTATTGTCGCCAAGACTTCACGAATTACTGTGTCTACCAGCTACGTAGCTTTTTGTGGTTCTTTTTCTCAGTAAATTGTCACCTAAATCCTACTAACGTAATGTAAGAGGTTCTTGAACCCATAAACCGTGACGTCACTTCTTTTGAAAAGTGGTGAGTCCACATTTAAAAATGAATAATACAGATACAATTGTAGGGCGAGCAATATTTATCATAAGATTAAAATATTATGGTACTAGCTGCGCCCCGCGGTTTCACCCGCGTAAGTCCCGTTAAGTTGGAATATTAGTTGTTGCTCGTTTTAGTACGAAAGTTTTTGCTGTACGGCGTTTCGTAAAATCGTGTTTCACTTCCAATAAGACTTATTTTAAGTATGCTGAGAAAAGGCCTTCTCGATATTATACAAAAAAAACCTCAAGCCTTGACATCTTTTCTCTAATTATTGTATGAGTATTAATGTAATAAATTTTTCTACGAAATTTTTTCCACGGTCCTATTATTCACCCTTTAGTTACATTCTGTGTTCTGTTGTTTAGTCTAGATTTTTTATAGTCCTATTTTAACCGATGGTGTAGGCATTTTACTGTCGTATTTTAAAGACAGTCAAAATTCACTTCTACACTGTTATTATTTACTTTTGCTTATAGAAAAGGGGAAGTTAATAATTGTGGGTACAACATCAGACGAGCAGTACAGTTAAGTATATGAAAGAAAAACCATTCATAAAGCGGGACAATTTCGAAAACGCTTAGAAGTTTCCTCCATACGAACAGACGAACACTATTGTTTCGTATTAGTTCAGTGAATATAGAAGTTATGAGCAATGTTACGTCCTGTCGATTGGAGGAGGTTACGTTGCTCAAAACAAAAGTTTCTCTCAAACTTTCTTCGATAACATGTTGGCAGTTTCATAAGTGAGATAGTGCTTTTGCTTTAGTTACAAGCTACTCATAATCTTATCAATGAATTGATTAAGGACTTTTTCGTGATACTCGGCACGAAAGTCAGTCAATATTTTTTGTTGTGTGAAAGATGAACTTAATTCATTTGGGAATCATGCAGTATTTAATTAGTGGTACTATTATACAATTACTAATTTATTCCTCGCTATCATCAATAAACGTTAAAACGTATTGTTTGAAAGAATAATTATTAGGTTGCTTAAAAAAAATGAATTTCTGCGTTATTTCTGATGTGACTAATTTACTTAAACTGAAGCATAATATTTAAAACAGTGCATAGAATTGTGCACAAACAAGACTTAAGGTAACCGAGTTCTATTGTGTTTAATAACATAAATTTCGGCGAGCAGTTCCGACTGCCATCGGAAATTCTTGCAGTCTCTGATAATTTCATTAACTGAGGTAACGTCTGATGTTCTAATGAAGCGGTTACTGCGAAAGCACGTGATAGACACAAGCCAATGTATAACAGGTATTACACTTACCTGTTTCAGAGGGTTTGTATTGAATACCACCTTGTTCGCTTGCGCAAGTTAGTTTGTACTAGTTCACCTATATCATAAAATGTGAACTTAATACCTTTTTGCAAGGCTATATTTTTACAGCTATTTTAAGTTTCGTCAAGCATCTTCTACTCCGCTGTTCAGGTATGAAAAATTCAATCCTGCTTGGGCAGGTTGCAGCGGCTCGTGATTGGTTTAAGTTTGATTTTCGCGAGCTTCCCGAAACTACGTGTGTGCGTATCAGTGAGAGAGTGATAATGGATACATTTGCAAGAATAAGATGCAGCATGTTGACGATCGGAACGAGGCATATGTGCGAGCTAAATTGCACTTTGTTCTGTCGTATCAAAGCCGTTATATAAATTAATAATATCGCGAAATCTTGTTCGATTAATTCTGTAGTTTCGTTAGTTAATAAGTTATATAGGTAGCCAGATAAAAATATAGGTAAACTTACAATTATACTCATCAATTTTCAGCTTCATAGGAAAGACTCTAGATTGAATAAAATCGTGCATTTATAAAATGACACCTTTTCAACCATAAATAAAACATTAAAGCTTTTAAAATAAAACATTAAACCTCAATTTTCCTCGTTTTGGAATTGAGTATGATGCCACAATGCAAATAAAATAAAAGCAAACTCTTTACAATTAAACGCGTCCACATAACTCTGAAAGCTTTTAAAACCACTTTTAAATTTATGCTCTCTAAATAAAACTTCTAAAATTCGAAGACCCAATAAAAGCTTTCAATTTTTTTAATTAAACTCTAACACATAATGAAAATCCATTAAAAAGCACCTTTGTCCTTCCAATGCGAATAAACTACCCACAAATAAGTCTTTTGTTATTCTTTAATTTCTTCTAGAGCAAGCTTTTGCAAAGGAAAAGTAAAGGAGTAACAAATTATGCCCAGACATGATAATTTAAGTTGTATCTGATTTGTATACTAAGGCCTTTACATCTTTTATTTTTCAGCCGCGGGTTTCCTCTCCATGTTTTCGCCACCGTTTAAAGCTCGTGTTATAGCGCATATTATAAACTTTTCGACACGAAAAGTCCATTGATGCACGGATTTGTATTGTCGGTTATTTAAACAGAAATGAGTCCCAATTTCCACGTTATTTAAGTTAATTGAAATAGATTCTATGCTTATTTGAAACATATTTAATTTAAACGAATTTCACAAATATTCACTTCGAATTAGTAAAATTAAAGAACGAAGGCCTCATTTTGTAGTTGAAGTTGGGTAGTTCATACATAATTTTGCCAACTACAGTCTGCTATTTGCATTCTGGTGTAAAAATATAAATCTGTTAGACGGAACAATAACCGTCGCACTTTTTATGCTGAAAGGGTTTTTTTGAGATAAAACGTAGGGACACGAGTAAGGGCCTTTGTTCATTCAAAAAACGCTTTTACGGACTGCTATGAAAATGGAGTTTCTTTTGTATTTGGCGTTATACTGTCATAAAAACAATTCGCTTGCGAAAGCCTATTTATGAAAGAAAATATTAGTGTTGGTCTACAGACTTTCGAAGGTAACTGACATTGTTATTATTTTTAGTTACTTTCAATGCTTAGTATAAACGGCTATCTGAAAGTTTGATCGATACATGGAAAGTAATTAAATTTTGAATATAGATTTATTTCACTGAACTTTTTAACGGGATGTTCTGTCATCACTTTGAGAAAACGTTAAAACAATAACAACGAACCTATGCCTCAGGCTTCACTCGCATGGTACTCTGCCTGGATAAAAGTAGCCTCATGTGTAGTTTCAGGTCAGAAACGATTTTCATTCTAAGTTTCACTTAAAACCGTTCTATAGTTCTCGCGTTAATGAGCACCAAACATACACAACTTTCGCGTTTATATATTATGCGGATTATTTAATAATATAAATATTGATTTTCAAAATACTCTTGCAATCTGGACACTGATCCTACATGATTAGGAGCGCACCAGAGACGTGACAAGTAAAAGTAATGGCTTAGCAAAAAATATTCTCAGAACATTAGTTATTTGTGGATTCCAATGATTAATGATGCAGATCTATCAACCCCTAGGGCCGGGGGATGAAAGCGATTTATTTAATTAAAAATAATGATCCGAAGTTCCGGTAAATAGCTGTTAGTGGTCGTAAACAAACATTAACTTGTTTGTGACATTTTTATAGTATTTTTTTGAATAACTGATGTTTTTTGTTGACATATTTAATTACTGTTCTGTTGTTTGGGCGTTTTTCCATTAGCCGGCACGGCACCGGCACCGGCACCGGCGCCGGTGCCGGTGCCGGGCCGGGGAAGCAAAAATGTATGAAAATGTATGGCTCGCTTTTTCACTTACCGGCACCGGCGCCGGCCCGGCATTGAGTACTGCCGGCGCCGTCGCCGTCGCCGGGGTAGCAAGCTTCCCACCCGGCCGGCAAAATTGCATGTGTTGCATATTTATATGAATTGTAGCCGTGTGAGTGTGTAAGTCCGTGTCAGTACTGTACCACTCACCGGCACCGGCACCGGCATCGACACCGGCGCAGTGGAAAAACGAAACCCCGGTGCCAGTGCCGGTGCACGGCCATGCCGGTGCCGTGCCGGTGCCGGGCCGGCTAATGGAAAAACGCCCTTTCTCTTAAAAATTAACGATGTTTATTACTAAGTAAGTAAGTAATACGTTAATTTAAGGTGTACAATAATAGGTACCTATTTAAATTGCACCAAAACTTAAACTACACTAATTCGATAGCGCTTCACATGTTGCCGTCCCTTTCATAACAATCGAAAAGGATGGCTGATCAATTTAGTTTTAGTTATCGATATAAGGAAACAATTATTATTCTGCTTCTAAACTCTTTGATGATCCTCTCAAACAAACTCAAAATGAAAAACAAATACCTAGCAGTAAACAAACTTGCTTTGATAAATGTTTACAAAAATCGGGATAATTTCTTAAAAATATCGTGACTAGAGCGTAGCCGCGTGACTAACCTAATATATATTTTTTAATTTGTTTTAGGTAGGTACATATTTTTTTTGAAAATACTTACATTTTATAGATAAACAAAAACACCAGTCCCGGAACAAATAAACAGAACACAAACATTTGACCCGTGGTGGGGATCGAACCGGCAACCTCCACGTCTCAGGCCTTCACCCTCAGTGCCAGCTAACTTCCCAGGTAAAACTCTATAATTTCACTGTACTTTCGTAATACTCTGAACGTCTAGACTATTATAATGAGATTAAAAACGGATGAACTCATTGTCGCACTTGTGGAACTAAGTTAGTAGCTCATTCCGAAAAGCTTTAGTAATAAGACGAGTCTTACAAAGACCTAGCTTGTTTCGAGAATCATTTATTACTAGCTTGTGTAAGTCCGTGTCAGTACTGTACCACTCACCGGCACCGGCACCGGCATCGACACCGGCGCAGTGGAAAAACGAAACCCCGGTGCCGGTGCCGGTGCACGGCCATGCCGGTGCCGTGCCGGTGCCGGGCCGGCTAATGGAAAAACGCCCTTTCTCTTAAAAATTAACGATGTTTATTACTAAGTAAGTAAGTAATACGTTAATTTAAGGTGTACAATAATAGGTACCTATTTAAATTGCACCAAAACTTAAACTACACTAATTCGATAGCGCTTCACATGTTGCCGTCCCTTTCATAACAATCGAAAAGGATGGCTGATCAATTTAGTTTTAGTTATCGATATAAGGAAACAATTATTATTCTGCTTCTAAACTCTTTGATGATCCTCTCAAACAAACTCAAAATGAAAAACAAATACCTAGCAGTAAACAAACTTGCTTTGATAAATGTTTACAAAAATCGGGATAATTTCTTAAAAATATCGTGACTAGAGCGTAGCCGCGTGACTAACCTAATATATATTTTTTAATTTGTTTTAGGTAGGTACATATTTTTTTTGAAAATACTTACATTTTATAGATAAACAAAAACACCAGTCCCGGAACAAATAAACAGAACACAAACATTTGACCCGTGGTGGGGATCGAACCGGCAACCTCCACGTCTCAGGCCTTCACCCTCAGTGCCAGCTAACTTCCCAGGTAAAACTCTATAATTTCACTGTACTTTCGTAATACTCTGAACGTCTAGACTATTATAATGAGATTAAAAACGGATGAACTCATTGTCGCACTTGTGGAACTAAGTTAGTAGCTCATTCCGAAAAGCTTTAGTAATAAGACGAGTCTTACAAAGACCCAGCTTGTTTCGAGAATCATTTATTACTAGCTTTTGCATAAAGCTTAACGTTTAGTTTAAATGTAACGCTAAAAACTTGAGGTATAACAATTCACTTTTAATTTTTGGTACAATTAGTTTCTAACCACGATTTTATAATAGTTTGAGATTAATATCTGTTTGTAACTTCGAAGATCCTCATCAGACAACAAAATTACTGTTTCGAACGAAAAATAAACGATCCTCTCTTTTAAAGAAAATTAAATTTCAAAATAGGTCCAGTATTGAAATGATCGGTAAACATAAAAAAACATACAGTGGAACAATAGAAATCTAATTTTTTAAGTCAGTTAAAAAAGGTAAGGGCAGAAAGTAAAAATTTGTTCGTTTCATGCAATCTGTATCTTGAAAATAAAGCAACCACGGACTTTTTAGCAATTCCCGAGTCGTAATATTGAATCAATGTTCCTTACCTACATTAGACCCGTAATGTATTCCATCGGGTAACACCGCCTCGTCCGTAGGCGAGCAAATTGTACCGAATGTGTTAGATAAGTGGAATTTATGTGTAATGATATCGACTTGTGCCCTTTGTATCTGTGTGTTTGTTTCGATGTGGTGAGTAGATAGGCTCAATTTATGGAGGTTCACAATTTGTGAGGATTGACCAGACATACATTAGGATGTCACATCAATTTACATAGCTGATTTACAGTTATGAGTTATGGTTTTAAAAATCGAAGCATTTCAGATTCGATTACTAAAACGCTAATTTATGTAAGTACCTATTACATAATTATTTTGACGTTTGTCAAAGCAAAAATTTAAAAATATTTCAAGGGCGTTTTAGTATTCGGGCGTAAGAAATGGTTTTTTTACGCTGGCAATCTATCAATTGAAAGCAGAGTTAACTTTTACTTGTACTACTAACAGAATATTTACCATGATTACTATGAGTTTACCATTATTTCGACACAGATAATTGCGCCATGATGCGCAACTGTTCCGAAATAACAATTTGTTTGACTGGCTCCTCACTGGAGCTTGACTAATCAGATTGGTAAGGGTCACTGTTAAAAAAGGATCTCACCTTGTGTTCTTGTCTGATCTCTTTTCCAGTGTCTTGGGAGTCACGATGAAACAGGCAATAGAATCAGCTAGCACGGAAGGTGATTCGAAGTGATCCTTTAGGTCCAACTGAAATAAACATTTTATTTTCTTTACTTACCATTTTTTTTTTTTTTTTTAACCTATACTTTCCCACTGCTGGGCAAAGGTCTCCCCCAATTGTTTCCATCTCTCTCGGTCTTTTCCTAGGTCCCACCAACCCTCTTGAAAGGTGTCGAGGTCATCTCGCCACCGTTTCCTCGGCCTGCCACGGCTTCGTTGCCCATCTGCAGGCACCCATGGCGTTACTTACCATAAATTTGAATAATTTTAGATAGAAAATACATATAAAACATAAACTTCTCCCACATTTACTTAGCTTGAATGTAGTTTAGCTAGCATCGGTAACTTTTTTGTTCAAAGCATACCAAACTTGTTAAAATAAACACGCAGATTTTAATGTTTTAGAAGTTTAAAAATATTTATTTATTAGACGAGTAGAGTAGAACTATTTGACGAGTAATATTTTCATTTAAAGTTTGGTATGGGTTATGAATTTTTTTTAGTCTTTTAAATTATTTAGTACCTAAATCCCCTCCTTTTTCAGAAGTTAACATTCCATACGTGAGTTTGAATTAAAAATATATTTCAAACCTATTTGAAATTACACTCTTTATCTAACTTAACTTAATTCATAGTTGTCACATAAAATACCTATGTAAACATAAACTTGTAGCTAAATTCTAGTAAGGTAGTTCCAACCGCTCACATGAACTTGGATTCTGTAATTAAATGCAAATTGAACGATCGTAATTACTGATATTCGATTCCTGACAAAAGGTACTACCCAATAGAGTTGAAAGTTCTAATGAAATGTTCCGTTAAACCTTCAGTGTTTTAATTAATTCACATTCAAGTTTTTCATAGTTTTTTTTAAGGTTGGAATAGCCCTACGACTTTTTCTTCTCTACCCCTTTATACCTCGTAGGCTACGAGGTATAAAGGGGCAGAGAAAACCGAGTGCGTCTACTTAATATATTATGTCAAATAAAAACTATAACCATTAGGTAGATGGAGTTTGAGGTTATAAATTCAAATCGTGGCTAGTTTGTGTAAAGTTTCGAAGTTAGGATTAATAACGAGTCGAGTTAGGATTATAATGGGTGTCTAGTTTCAAATAAAATCTGATAATAACTAATACCTATTTGAAGTTTACGACTTTGATATATTTTTAAAATGAAACTTAACGAAATCGAACTAACTCACTGTATTTGTCTCGAGACGGTGAGGTTTCCGATAATATTACAGCCATCATTGTCATGAGTAGGTAATCTAATTCTAGATATTACATTCATGGTAAACTGTGAAAGCGTGCATCTCTAAAGATGTTTGTTTTGAACTACCTTCATTCGATAATAAAAACCTACCAACACCCGAAAACTAAAATTATCAACTAAAGGTATTGAAAAATCCCATTTATATTTATAAATAGAGAAAACAGTTGATTCATTGTCAATTACAAAAACAGTCCACTCTTTCTTTAATCTAATACAATTTTTTGTAACATACTCCTTTGTAATGTAATCCACAGTATATACAACTAAACTTTAATTTACCGAAAAGTACATTTCTCAATCCTAAAAGCTTCGCAGCTTAGATTACCGGCTAATGCAGAAGTAAAAGTTAGGCGTCTCAGAATAAAGAGTAATGCGCGCTTTAAGGTGTAATGGCTTACAGCACTCCGCTCTATGGCATAATGACCTCCATTTTCGTTATAAATGAAAACAAGTGGCAACACCGAGACACTTCCTAATGACAATATTAAGCCACGCCATCTACTGGATGGATGTGTTTTATGGGACGCTGTCAGGTTATTATGTTCACACTGCTGGTAGAGTCGTGTTGGTCGAGTGTGGTAGCGTCTCGACCTTCGATTCAAAAACTTATGATCCCAGCATCAATGGATCTTTTTATTTCTATAATAGTAGCAGTGGGTTATCAATCTGTGACATGAGGAATATTAAGCACAAAATTTTCCAAACAAGTTACGTGAATGTAATCATGTTTTGTCTTTTGGGTAAAATAATAATAATAATAAAAATAAATATAAGTAACTGTTGGTTTATTTTAAACAGCCTACCAGAAAAGATAAATATTTAAGTTTCCTATCAAATCACTTACCTGAATATCAAGTTTATCAAAACGATAATAGCACAGACTTTATTAATTGAGTTTAGGAACGTTCTTAGAAACGATGGGTTAGGTATATGGATTTCAGTAGAAATGGGTTTGTTGTTTAAGTTTTCGACAATTGATACTTCATCGTTACATTTTCAATGTTTAAATTAATTGAATTCTGGTTTTGCGGTTTTATTCGTGGTTTGTTGTTTTGATTGTACCTACCTACGTGAATTAAATATCGGTAAGTCACGACTGTACTCTCAAGGTGAGATGATAGGTTTTTTCAGTAGTGTTTATATTTTTATTATAGTGTTAAACCACACATAGGTATTTCATCAGAGAAATTAAAAAAATATATAATGAAAGTTACGCTGAGAACCAATGTTTCGACCCGGTAGGTTAGGCCTCCGTGGGTAAGGTTAAAGCAGTCCGCGTTTAAGACAATCGCTTGCACCAATAGTTTATGACCTGTAATAACAGATATGTAAGCTATTTTCATCCTGGTAGATTACTATCAAAGCTCGGGATGAGTAAGATTGTTCTAAATAAGCACATACCTATCTAATTGGAGTTGGTATTTCAGGAAATTCTGTGAAACAACATGGATACAAAGCCTGATGTATCCAAAGAGCGCTTTGATACTTTTTTTCTCAGAAATTTCTAGTTCCGATAGATAGATGTCTATTAGATGAATTTGATTTTCTCAGAAAAAGCTTTCAAAGAAATAATTTGTTTTGGTGTGTTTTCAACAATGTTAAGCTACGATTTAAATCTATATTTTGAGAGACATGGTGTACAATTATTTACTTTAAAACACGATTAACTAGAACCTGTTTAGCCATAATAAGTATCTGAAAACATAAAAAAAACAAGCAAAAGTTATAATGAGTTTTTTTTTCATTAGAACTTAGATTTGTCTTATACTGATTTAAATTTTACTTTACTTTTCTAACAAAACCATAATTTTTCACAATTCTCTTTACGACTGATAATAATGGCTAGATAAAGAGACATTTGATGGACAGTAAATTACTGTCAGGTATCAAAATACAATATGTTTTTTTGTGAATCGTTGGTAAATTATAATCAACTTACCTATGTTGTCGTTCCGATATTTGGTAAAGGTCTCCAATCGACTCTGTAAATTATACGAGTACTGAAACATTAAAGACATTGTTATGCAATGTTTTATGGTGATCATTAATAGGATCACTACATATATGCGGCGTTCTTAAAAAGGGTACAATACTTTCATGATAATAAATAGAATGGCAATTTTTGACAGTCACTTCCTGTTATTATAAAAAAAAATTATATCGTCAAAGAACAAGGGACTCGCTATAAAACTTGCATCTCAACGTCCTTTCGCAATAAAATATTTACACTCTTCCATAACCGACTTCTAATCTTTTTCAGATGGCGCCACTGAACATAAAGCAGAGCTAGATAAGGATTTATGCTGCAATAAAGTGCCCGCTTCAATGGATCCTACCGTTGAATCTTTTTGCACGTGAATGTGAATCCAATTGCTAGAATTTTTCACCTTCAACGTCATACCAATCCCACAAAGTCAAACTCAAAATTTATCTAATCAATGAGATTCTTTTATCAACCACTTTGACAAGGTCTCGTCCTTAAAATTAGGGGAACCTCGAGGAATTGTACAGTTGCAATTGCACATTAGAGAATTGTACAGTTGCCACTGTAATTTCTATACGAATTAGTGGTCTAATCTTCAAGCATGCTCTGGATATTTTTTAAATATGCTGCTGTCTTACTATAGCTAGCCTGCATACAATACATATCAAATGTTATGTTTCCCACTATTGACTTGTAACATTTACAGTGAAAGTGAAATGAATATTTGGTGGCAAGTATGTCTCTCTTATTTATTTATTTATAGGAAAATCAACAGCTTCTTTACAGAAAAACAAACAAGTATAAAAAACAGAAAGCCAATTACAGGTTTTCACGAGTAAATTCAGCTAATAAAGCGTAATTTATACATTACGATAGAAGTCTTTGTTTTCGCTCTTCTAGCCTGAATTACATAGCTCAAAGAACCAAACTTCGAACATAAACTAGTAATAAGATCAAAATTTAGTCAATTCTGACTATACCAATAAAATCCGATTATCCGAAGAGTGCAGGTAATGGGTGGATCGCTTAAGCAAACGAGCCGTTCGTTTTAAGGCTTTACTGGGTTTACTTAAACAGGCTTTGGTGAAGCATTACGCCGAGACATTTTGGCGTCGAGTTCAAAATGTAGAGGCTTAGTTTTCTGTATTCAAGAGACAACTGTGTTCTTCAAAGCTGTTATGTCTCTTATAGCATAGCTTTAAGGTTTTTTACCTCAGGCATTCAGCATTCTTTTGAGCATTTTGTAACATTTTAAGTTTGATTTTGAACTTTACGATTCTGCCTACTTTATCAACGAGCATTTGTTATGTACTCATTTTCGATTAGATTTAAGAACACTCGCAAAACAAAATGGTTGACTACTTTTGAAATTAATTTGTTTGTCACGTTGTAAGCATATTACCTTAAAACTGCTACTAGACTAGAGTGTTGTATCAAATGGTTATCAAACGAATACCTAGCAAGCAATAAGAGATCTTAAGGTGGTCAACCTTTTCATTCCGCGACAGTACATCGTTTGTTATCATCCTTAGATTAGATACATTACTTTACAATTTATTACGAGATTATGTGCATTATTTTACACTACGAGTAATCTTACTTAGGCCTGTTATAAGGTGACAGTAATAACTTAAGAAAATTTAAACGCACTAGTTATTTCTTTATTATGTTATTATATTACTATCACCAACTAAAATAAAAATTACTATTACTACTACCACAAAGCAACTCTAGACATCGAAGAGTTTTTCTGCTTAGAAAGAAAGAAAGGTATTGAAAGGACGAAACTTACAAAATCGTCACAACTTGGCTGAAATTTAGATTTACCCCTTACATTTGTCCCAAAGATGCCTATTTAGTTAAGTACATTTCTTTCATCCTCCTCACAAGCCCGCACAAATCTATAAAATGTAAGAAACTAGGTTTAGTATCCATATAAAAAATCCTCTAAAATCTGAAAGGCCAACCGTAATTACAAAGGATCGTAAAGGTAGATTGCACTTGTACAGTACACAACACGTAAACAGTCGTTCAAGTGTACCTGAGAGGTGATTTTCGGAAATGCCTCAAGGTTACTGTCACATTATCGTTAGTATAATCAGGGAACAGCTGTCCCGTCTCGCCTCAGTACTCACGGCCCCTGTAAAATTTCAAAGCTTTTCAAATTGCTTGCGTAAGCTGAAATGCGTAGTTTGAAATTATACGTTTATTTACAAGAAATTATCATACTTTTCATTCTTTACAGAAACTAAACTAATATGTACATATTTACATAACTGTACACAATACAAATAGAATCAGTAAAGCCTAAGGACCGTTGTAAACGGTCTATAGTTCAACTGATCCCAACAACTGCAGAAGTTGTCTAATAATTTTACAAAATACAGGTTAAGAAATGTAAGGTTCGATCTTTGCTAGCGATCTAGCGATCAACTGATACCATGACAAACCGATTTTCAGGGTTATCAAAAACTATCGATCAATTTGTAATTCTCTGATAATTGTAGAGAGTTAGAAATCCTGTTTCGATATTTTTGTAATCCTCATTCCCGTGTTGAACACGATACTATGTACATTCGCCACCACATCGGAATTTAAAAATAAAAATTAGGATCAAGTTGCATAAACAAGCTGACGTTACAGAAAACAGTTCGTACAAAAATAATTGAATTTCTAACTCGAAAAATCAACAAAAACACAGAAACGGGAGTTTAAAGTGAACCGTAATAGATTTCTTTCATTGGCATCTCAAATAGGAAACTAAAAGTTCCCGCGTTTCCTTCGAAACTTGGAAAAAACGTCGTCTGTCCAAGTTGGTCTCTGCGAGTTAAACGCAGATCATGAGACTTTACGCTCCACCCTAGACCCGATTGGAAAAGCCTGCTTGAAGTTAGACAAATACTAAAATCACTAAAAAAAATTTTATTATTATTTTTTAATTATTATACTGTTGTACCAATCATGCCCACATAATCGATGAGCTTTTCCTATCCTCAAAGGTTTGCTGGAAGAAATCTCTTATAGGGTTAAGCTCGCCTTTGTACATGTCATTTTGTATTTGTTTTTGTATGTATTTTTATTTCGTGTGTGTACAATAAAGAATAAAGAATAAAATTAATAAACACCAGGGTGTTGGTCACGCTTACGTAGGGCAGTGGTATTTATTGATCGAGCTACCTATAAATAGTTTAATGCTCGATTACAGCCGGTTCCTATGGATGTCCGTAGGTCCATCACTATAGCAACTTTGTTTTTACAACATAAAATGTATGAAACTTTTTGACAGATAACAACGTTGCCATGGCGAAAGTCCTACCGCCATCTGAGGAACCGGCTGTAAAACGATTCTTCGGTGACTCAACTGGTTTTAATTGTATTTTGTAAAGTTAGGAAATTGATTGTATAATATTGGAAATGTGATATCTAGCTGTGTTCGTCACTAATTACTTCATTTTTTTTTTTATTTTTTTTTGTACCGAAATATCGGGAAACTCAAACAACCACAAATCATGGTAATTATCTCGTGTCAAGTGTTTATAATTACTTCATGACTTTTAGAAATATAATAAACTCCAAAAGAGGACTTAGAAACCCTAAAAGGTCCCGTATACCCTTTTATTGAACTAAAAAACTTATAAGGAGAACTTTTTTTTTAACTATACGTAAATTGGAAAAGTATAATACGTGTAACACATTATTGTGATTTATCGTAGTAACTTGAACCGGTGAACACTTGGAACAAAGTTACTCACTTATCAAGTTATCACCGCCATAAGCTGAACCACAGTTGTTACACAAACACGCAAATTTTATTAAAATTTCTTCAGTCTGTTTTGCCCACGGCGTAATTTTAACTCGTTTTGGTTTTGCGTGTAGGAAGTTTCCAACAAATGTGATGTTGAACTTCCCTTATAACAAGATAATGGGCTCTTAAGATGTCATGTCTGTTTTATAGCAATTCTCGAGCTTGATAGATATAAACAGAAGGTGTAATTATGAGGAGTGTTTATCAAATTGTGTATCTTTACGACCTCATAAGTTGTTTTATGATGTTACATTTATGAAAATACTTGCTTAGGTATTAATTAAGTAAAAAGTTTATGGTATAACGTTATGATAAATGGTTTATTTAATAGCCAGCATTGAAACATAATCAAGTTAATAGGTGTATAATCAAGTTAATGAATGGGCCGCAGACAATAAAACCTCCAGAGATCTGAATGGCATCTGGTCTAGTTTGAAGTCTCGATTTTCCACCATAAATAGTGAAATCATCTGCCGGTCTGGAGCTAGAAAAAAGCAACTGTGGATGACCGATGAAATTATTAAACTGATTGAGGAACGTAGGCTACACAAAACCAACAACTTGACTAAGTACCAAGAAATTGATCTTAAGATTCGCAACAAGTGTCGCTTTGCAAGACAGCAATGGTACGAGAGTCGGTGTGAGAAAGTAGAGCAACTCATGAAGAGACACGATTCATTTCAACTTCACAAAGAAATTAAAGACATGGCATCCCTTCATAGGAAACCTCGCCAAACATTTCTTACTGATGACAAAGGAAACATTATTCTTGATCCTGACCAGAAAAAGAAATGTTGGGAAGAATACGTGGAAGATATGTTTTCAGATGGCACACGGTGTTTGGTTGAGGATCAAACTCAGTTGTTAGGACCGAGTATTCTGAAATCAGAAGTACTTCAAGCTTTACAAAGGGCAAAGACCAGAAAATCACCGGGTCCGGATGAGATTACTTGTGACTGTCTTAAGTTATTGGAACATGATAACGTTGATGCACTGACCAACATGTTCAACTTTATTTATGACTCTGGTGAAATACCCGAAGACTGGTTGAAATCTGTTTTCGTCACTTTGCCTAAAAAAGCCAATGCCAAAAAGTGTTCAGATTTTAGAACTATAAGCCTGATGAGCCATGTACTGAAATTATTCCTCTCTATAATACATGCTCGTATAAGACCTAAATGCGACAGCCAGCTTGGGGCTAGCCAGTTTGGTTTTCGTTCTGGAATGGGGACAAGAGAGGCACAGTTTGCGCTAAACGTCTTAATCCAAAAGTGCCGAGATATGCAACAGAACGTATTCCTTTGCTTCATAGATTATGAAAAAGCTTTTGACCGTGTTAAACACGAGGTTCTGATGGATTTGCTGAAGGACATGGATCTGGACAGCAAGGATTTGCGTATCATCCGCAACCTATATTGGAAACAGAGTGCGACAGTGCGTGTGGATGGTGAGCAGACCAACCCAGTCGCTATACAAAAGGGTGTGAGACAAGGCTGTATTATGTCTCCAATTCTTTTTAACTTGTACTCGGAAGCTGTTATAAAGGAAGCGCTTGAAGAAGTGGAACACGGTGTCATTATCAACGGACAAACAATCAACAACCTGAGGTATGCTGATGATACCGTGTTGATAGCAACCACTGAAGAAGGCCTTCAAGAGATAGTACATAGAGTCTCGTTACATAGCAGGAGAGTTGGACTTAATATGAATATCTCAAAAACAAAGGTTATGGTAATATCACCATCACAGAATATTCGTGCAAACATTCGGATCGGAGATCAATTGCTGGAGAATGTGGACAAGTACAAGTACTTGGGCTCGTGGCTAACTGACACATGGGAAAGCGATACAGAAATCCGTACACGTATCGAAATAGCCCGTGCTGCATTTACGAACATGCAAAAGGTCCTGTGTAGCCGACAACTCTCTATAAAATTACGTACCAGGCTCCTTCAGTGCTACATATGGCCCGTTGTACTATATGGATGTGAAGCATGGACCATGACAGCAGAGCTCCGAAGAAAAGTTGAGGCTTTTGAAATGTGGTCTTACCGCCGCATGCTTCGCATCAGTTGGACGGATAAGATTACAAATGTAGAGGTCTTAGACCGTATGGGGAAGAAAGTGGAACTTATCCGGACCATTAAACAGCGGAAGGTCGCCTACCTCGGACATGTACTGCGGCATGGCCGATACCACCTCTTACAGACCATCATGATGGGCAAGATACCGGGGAAGCGCAAGGTCGGAAGACGTAAGATGTCGTGGCTCCGGAACATCCGGGAGTGGACGGGGATAAAAACTGTTGAGCAACTCTTCCGACTTGCGCTTAACAAGGAGGAGTTCAAGAAGCTGACTGCCAACCTTCAATGATGGAGAGGCACGGAAAGAAGAAGAAGAAGATTGAAACATAATGTAACGTGTTACCATAATTGAGCTCAACTTGTCACTCATCAATATTGTGACCGCTGAAAACATCACTAGAAGGATGTTTTAAATCGTCCCTTACTTCAAGTCTCCTATTTATCTAGAAGATCGCATCGCAAGCTACGAGCTCTTCACAAAAATGTTGAAAAAGATAGGTGATACACAATATAGGTCGCTAGATAGGTACTATAACAATCAATCAAAACGTTGGGGCTTTGATCGGTATCATATTGTGATTTCGGCTGAAATCTCGGGATAAATAAGGAAAAGAGAAATCTTTGTGATTTGACGTGGCAACGCAAGTTGTGAGAGATTCGGTAATATGAGAGGAAATAGCCTTTTGTGCGGGAAAACTTGGCGAAACAATGAAATACAAGTGAACAAGAAATCTATCACGGTTTAGCTTCGAGGGGAATGATTGCTAGCAAAGTGACGAATTCATTATAGGTTCAATAAACAGACTTACTATTTAAGTGTTAACCATTTTAACAATCGTCATTATCGTGCCCAAAAAAGTTATTTACAGAAATTAATTTACTAATTAATTTACAAATATTTTCGAAATACCAAACTACTCCAAAAAGTTAAGCTAAATAAGGGCCTTCACACACAGCAGCTATGATGTAAAGATGTAGATTATAGCACAATACATCTCATTACATCTTTCTATAGGAATCGTCAGGAGACCACACACGACAGCTATAATGTATGATGGAATGTAATGTACATTAATATATATTATAGCTGCTGTGTGTTAAAGGATCGATAAAACCTAAGCTTGTATTTCACACATAAAATGAGGTTCGCATACGCATATAAGTAGCTTTGCAATAATCTTAGATAAGTCTAGACTAAGTTATTGGAGAAACTTTGGACAGATAAAAAAAGAGCTAATAAACACTACACCTCAGAGCAATCATCTTCACTACACTTACTACGTCGGTGTGTCGAAATTCAGGGAATTTATTAAAAGTCCAATTTCCACGGTGCAACAGCACGGAACCGTTGCGACGGGAGCAATTACAAAAATGCTTGTTCTCGCATCGTTTTCAATATCAGTGGAGCGAGTGTGCTTTTCTCTGTAGGGTTCTTTGGGGAATCGTTAATATGGAATCCTGGTGAATATAAATGTTGATACATTGTTAATTCGTTTCAACACAGTTAAGGCTTCGCATAGGCCTTCCAGATTTAATGCCATAAATTATTGTCCAACCCAGTTTATATTAATTTCCTGTATTCAGGTAGTTTTATTAATTATCCACGGCTTAGTTAGCACACGTGTTAACCGTTGTCTTTCTTATAAACGATAGTTAAGCCAAGAGGATGGTTCAGGTGCTTGGCAAGCCTGTTTCGGACTCAAACTGGCCGAGAAATCCTCAGGTGTAGCTGAATTGCTCTACGGAGCCTGATCTGGTAAGTTACAGAAAAAATCTATGGAAATGGACGATGAAACATCGTCGTAATGAGACGTATAGCTCCAAAAAAATTTGTAAAAATAGGTTCCTTGTAGCAATTTATATTTCGAACCTAAACGCAGACCTTTTGGAAAACTTTAAAAATAACTTTCTTCGCTCGTAAATTTTTCTCGTAAAATAGAAACGCACTTTTAAGATCGTCTAAAACTATTACCCGAAGTCACAATGACTGTTATAGAGATAAAAAGCTTAAGTTCTCTAATGGACCAATTTTATAGTACGTACATTGCTTACCATAAAATAAGATTGCATACAGAACACTTAATTGCAACCCGGAAACACCCTTGGACGTATTTTTGTTTGTTTTTGCGGAGGCCTAGCTGTCGCGAGGGAAAAAATGGGCGAGTCACAGGTCACGAGGCCTAGAGTGCAGATCGTTGTAGGACGTTAACTTGAATGATTTCTGTGTGGTTTGTCCGTGATTTTTCACAACTGACCCGGCTAGACTCGTAGCTTTTTCATTGCAGGCCTTTTTATGCGACTTATGGATGGAAACTGTGATTAAGAACTTTGATGAATAAGGGTTCTGTGAATATTGAAAGTATGAGTAAGTATATGTTGATTAAAATTGTGTTTTAGAAAATGTGTATTACTAAGATAATATGTTGTTGTCATAAAAAATCACATTCCTACATAAATGTTTTAAGATTTCCTTAGTGTGATTAACCAACAATAACTTAATCGCCAGAAAAAAACTATCAAATTAATTTCTATCTGTTTTGTACTTTTAAGTAATGTTGCTTTGCTTTAATTAAGTTTACTATTAACGTCCATTAATAACCATTTTAAAAACTGCTTAGTATTTTGGAGAAAGTTGGTTTTGATTACAGCGACATAGTGGACCGCTGATTTTCTGCCTGTTTTCTGTTAGGATAGGCAGTCTCTGAGGAGCAATTTTTGCCCTTTTGTCTGACATGCTGGAAATAATTTGATTTACGTCTAATATCTTAACCATTTCGGTCATTCGTGGTTGAAAAGGGTGAGCGCTGGTCGAAAGGACTTTCTTGAGTAATCGAATGGGATGTTTACTTGTTTTTTAATGCAAAAGTCATGAATTTACAAAATTTTGCGAAACAAATAATGAAATCAGTAGTTTCTGAGTAAGTCACAATAACGAAGTCATCCCACATCAAAGTGATTCACCCTGTGCCTCGCCCACAGACAAACAAAGTACCAACATTACGGTAGCACTATTTTAACGAAATTGTAAGTAGACTCGGCAAGTAGAGCCGCAAAGTTTCTATCACGCGAGCGATTAAAATTGTGCCATTGTAGGTAATTCACTTACGTTAAAATACTAGTTGACATTGACCCTTTTCCGTTAAAGTTTAGTAGTTGAAAAAAACAGGAATTAAATATTTTCTTGAAATAAACAAACTCATCAAGTCTTAGTTATGTAGGTAATATGTTGTCTATTTTAATATCACGCTTTAAGTTATGTAGGTAGTGGTTAATTAAAAAATGTTTCAAATAATTTTAAAATTTAACTACTCCACGTAAAATATTAAAAAGTAATGTCCATCCAATCGTACCAAAATTGAGATATAAATGTTTTGTAGTTTTTTTAATAAAGTTGCTGGATATAATTATGTAACTATAAAAGCGCAACTGCAGTCAACTAAATAAGTTGCTCGTGTACATGTCTCTTAACTGCCAATCCAGTCCATCCCAAGTGCCACATATCGCGCAAAACATGGCGAAGTCAAGGGGGGTAGACACTTAATTAACTTTAAAGCTAGGTACAAACTTCCTCCTTACGAGGGGGTAAATGGGGTAGCTAGGCTTTCCCACACATCCCGTTATTCGGTGAGGCGCGCCCGTACCGAGGGTTAACTATAACTTATAGCTTGCATCAGCAGCCTTTTTAAAAAATTGGTAAAGAACGATAATTTACTTTATTGAAAAGTAATAATAGTTTATCGCGTCTTTTACCTTTTTATAATTATCATTGCCTGATAATTAAAAGCCGTGTTGGTCCAGTGGATTGGTACTTCGACTTTCATTCCGAGATTTCATCCGGCCGTGCATCAATTTACTTTTCGTGTCGAAAAGTTTATATGCGCTTTAACACGAGCTTTAAACGGTGAAGGAAACAACGTGAGGAAACCTGCGGCTAGTCAGTCCCACACGTATTGACCATTGTCTGTCCTGTGGATATGGCCGGCTATGCTGAGAGGATGGTTTAGGTACTGGGCAAGCCTATTTCATCTCAATGTTGTTTTTATACTCGATTCGAAAAGTAAAGTTAGCTCATTGTAACTATTCAGATTTTTTTGATACGTTTATGTTATTCAGTAATTGAAAGAAAAACTCGTAGCCCTTTTTAAAGTTTTAAGTAATGAGTGTTTACAAGTATAGACTAACCTTATGAGGTCAAATGGTGAACTTAGGCTCTTTCGTAAGTGTATTGCAAAGTTCACTAACTTTCCAACTCTTGTGTCAGTCACGAAGTAGGTAAAGTCATGTTTGAATGAAAACTGGCACGAATACAATATCACTACATACATTATTAAGACTGGACTGTCGAAAAAACAAAAACAAGAAAAAACAACTTATTTACAATTTATCCACTATTATCTAACACTAGATATGAATAAAGGAAAACAATAGAGGCATTTTCAGTGGAATGATAGATAGATAGATAGATAGATAGATTAACACTTTATTGCACACCACATTTACATTAGAACAAATTACAGACACACAGAACATTTTAAGTGAAGTACAATGGGCGGTCTTATCGCTATGAGCGATTTCTTCCAGACAACCTTTGGATGAACTGGATTTACAAGAAGGCAAAAAGGCGGTGTTCATATAAATAATAATAGTAATAATAATATAAAAGCTAATCAAATTCATAAAGTACTTATATATAAGTATCAATAAATAAATAAATACATGAATTAATAAATAAAGTAAATAAGTACCTAGTAATACATACTTAAAATCAAATAAATAAAATACTAGTAGTACTATAATACTTATATACACAAACTACTAGGATAACGTAAGAAAGTGATCAAATAACTGTTTTTTGAAAATTGGTAAGGTCTGAGCCCTCCTGAGAGTGTCAGGAAGATCATTCCAGAGGCAGACGGCCTGTGCAGTAAAAGAGTTTGCATAAAAATTTGATGATCGGATAGGAGTACTTAATTTAAGAGTATCAGAAGAACGCAAAGGACGGGAATTGGTATTAGAGAGAAACTCAAATCGTTCTTTTAAATAAGGAGGGGCAGAGGGGTTAAATAAAATATTAAAAAGGAAACAGAGTATATGATAATTTCGGCGAGAACGAATTGGCAGCCACTTCAACTTCTTGCGGAAATCAGAAATATGATCATATTTGCGGAGTCCAAATATGAATCTAATAGAGAAGTTTTGTAGTCGCTCAAGCTTATCAAGTTGAGCTTCAGTAAGATCAGGATAGCAGGAATCAGCATAATCTAAAATTGGGAGCAATAGGGACTCAGCCAGCGTAACTTTGGTCGAAGTGGGTAAGAAATTACGCAATCGTCTCAGTGAGGCGGCTGACGCAAACATTTTCCTGCTAAGTTCAGTAAGATGAGGTACCCACGACATGTTCTTGTCAATGATGATACCCAAATTTTTGACTGTATCACTAAAAGGCAAGGAAGTTCCATCAAAAACAACATGAGGAAGTGTAGACCAGTCAATTTTGGATACCATTCGAGAACTACCTACAATAATGACTTGTGTTTTCTTAGGGTTAACGCTAAGGCCAAAAGCCTTACTCCACATAACAATGCGCTCCAAGTCATCATTAATGCTCACGATAGCCTTATCCAGACCATGAACTGGAGCCTGCGTGTAAATCTGGAGATCATCTGCATAAAGGTGGTAGGAAGAAGATAAAGTGTCTGAAATAGAATTTATAAAGATGGCAAAGAGAAGTGGTGAAAGAACACCGCCCTGGGGCACGCCAGCAGTTACATCACACCATGTTGAGAATCTGTCTTCTAATTGGATTCGCTGCCGGCGACCGAACAGGTAACTACGAAACCAGCCAATAGCCGTTGGAGATATGTTCAGAGAGCTGAGTACACTCAACAAGATGTCGAAATCGACATTGTTGAAGGCATTGCTGAAATCAAGCAACGACAACACAGTCACAAGTCCACCGTCCATACCCAAGCGTATATCATCTGTTATCTTTACTAGAGCCGAAGTGGTGCTATGACCACGACGGAAACCAGATTGTAGAGGATTGATGAGGGAATTTGACATAAGGAAATAATTTAATTGATCATGAACTAGTCGTTCAAGTACTTTAGATAGGAAAGGAAGGATGGAAATTGGACGATATTCAGAAAATGAAGTAGGATTTAACTTTTTCGGTAAAGGGATTATCTGTGCACTTTTCCAAGTATCAGGAAAAGTGTTAGTAGAAATAGAAAAATTAAGGATATGGGTGAGGATTGGGATGATCTCATCAAGTATGGGCAGTATCATATTGCGACTAATGTTATCGCTGAATGATACATGCTCATATAATTATCATATACCTAAAAATAAGAACCATATAGAAAAGCGATTAACAAGCGAAATTGCAACTTATTGGTAAATGTTAGAACAAAACCTTAGACTCTTCACAGTATTGTTAGTATATTTTTTGTCCTTATTGAGAGTGGGCGTAATGTCGCGTACGAAGCGCTCTGAAACTTTGAGTCATATTGTTGTGCTATTTATAAAATGTCACTTTATCGTCCTGCCAATTTATACCTTCATTTTATTTAATATTTTTCTTTTTATTTAGTAGTGGCACTGTAAATCAGTGCCAGTACTATAAAATAGATCAGCATTGCCGTTCCTTGGCAAAGCTGCAATGCCATGAGTATGCTTCCTTCTGGCAGTGGTTTGGATCAGTTGAGCTACTATATGGCTCAACCGGTTCTTACTGTATTTTGTAGTTATGAAAGCAAATATGAAGTGATTTAGTGTCTGTAAATATTTTTGTTGTTTTTGAAAAACAATGGACCATAATATAGAATTGAAAAGGCATAACGGCTACCCAATCATTCTCGTACTTACTGATATATTCTTACTGTTTTTTTTTTAAGAATTTATAGAATTTTCTAATACGAGCGTGAGTTCAAAAACTTCGTATTTCAAACAAAACATAGTCTTAAAACTGTGACCCATGCTATCCTCATTGTTTTTTTTAATAATTTTATATTTAAAAGGATAATTTTCTTAGAAACTAAAAAAAAACCTTTAATATTTGTAATATTGTTGTTAGCCTCGAATTGTAGCAGGCGAAGTGCACATAAAAAAGGCTCACCAAACTCGTTAGTAAAATGTCGTGTGTAACAGGCGACGTGTAAAGTTTCAATGTTTTCGTGTGCGACGTGATGTGTGGTCAACATCCTCTTTTTCCGTTCACGTAGCTTCTAATTTTGTGCCGTTTAGTCGAGCACTAAACAAATTATTCTATTTATTTTCCGGCGCTGAGAGGAACTGTTAATGAATTTCTTGGGAAAGGCTTTAAAGAAATTGTACTACGAATCCTCACTGTACAACACAAATACACACTATGTGCGAATCTGGGTATCTGTTACGGTACAATTCATTTTGGAACTTAACAACTGTGTGTTCAGGTTCAAATTTCACTGACAAAATTTCTGATGTGACGTTATAAACACTCAAATCTACAGTAATGAATTTATATTTGTAGTTCTTGTAATTATTTCTATTTTGTATTTAAAGCCAAGGCAGTTGAGCTTATTTTACAGTGAAGAAACATTCGAAGTGACTAGCTTAGCAAACGCGCCTGCGTTTGCTATTCTAAACTTTAGCTCAAATTGCATTCAGGGCTAGTACAAGTTGGTAAGAGACAGTTGTATCCGTTGGGTAAATGGCAAGAACACTTTGTGCCCAGTTCTGTTTCGTATTGTTTTACTGAGCGAAATTAAAGTAACGAAAAAGGAATAAACAGTAATTTGAGACGTCTGACATTAGGTATTTAGGTATTTTTGTTTTATTTTACGCACACGCTTTCTTTTGATATTATTTGTATTTATAAAGAGCTAATACATTTTTTGTTGAAATCATGTTTTATAGGCACTGGCCTAATTCCATAAAATATAATGAAATATGTTAATTACAAATCCATTTTATATCTGTGTTTCAAAAACTCCTATTGAACAAAGTTCTACGTAACTTTAAACATATTATTATTTCTTATAACAAACGACTACCAAAGTAATTTGCGTTTTAAACTTTAGAAATGGAATATGCGCTGTACGTTGTTGCTGACAGATCTCATTATGAATACGACAGCAAAGTAGTCTGAACCTTATTACGAGTAGCCTACATTTGTATAATATTCTTCACCTAGTAAAGTCCATTGGGCAACGGTGCATCATCTAATTACAACGAAAAGCTTTATTGTTAATTATTATCGAGTCTATTTTTCGAAAACGTGGAAGACATTTTCAAACCATGTAAGGATTTAAGACCCTTTAAATATGTCCTCGGAGACTACTCAGATATAGATTTGAAAAAAAAAGTTTTTTTAGTTATATCAACATTTTGGAAAAACATTGATAGATACGCATTGCATCACCAATGATTCAGCTTTCAATTAGTTTTCGTTTCAGAATATGTATATTGCATTTTCCTTACTGATACGAAAAAAGTTTGAAAAAATCACAGACATATAACAACAAAAACAAAATGGAAACAAATGCATTTCGCTACAGTATCAGTTGCATGACATGGTACACTTTATATATTCCTAGTATTTATGAAAGCTTTCAATCCGAAAAATCCATTGCAGATTATGACAGAGCGTTGTTTAACAACTCCCTCCAGGCATTAGTTTTTAGCAGACTTTTTGCAAATAGCGACTGATAAAAGTTTGCAGAGTTCAGACAACTATTTTCAATAATAAATGCTCCTCTCAGTTAATAAGTGCTTCTCTCGCTTCGCAATAAATAAAATCCGGGCAGTCATACAACGCATTTTAGAACTATTTATGCACAGGTTTTGGGGGGCGGGGTTTAGGTCGTATGGTACCTGCCTAGATACAAAGAATGGAATAAACATTACTAGAAACAATGTAAGTAGGTATCTGCATAATACTTATTTCAAGTTTCAGCCAAATTGTTTCAGCAGTTAGTGAGTGAAAGAGCAACAAACATCCACACAACCATTCAAACTCTCGTGTAAAACTGGTACCTAGTAAGATTCGTTGAATTTTTTTTAATTTTGTTTTAAGTTCTTGTATCAATACCATACCTATGTAATAGGAAACATAACAAATGGGAGCTTTACTAGCGTATCGCTGAATTTCCCACCTTCATACATTTTTCGCTATCAGCTCCATATATTGGTGCTTTTTCCAAAATAAAGGAGTTTTAATTGAACACGCTGCTGTGTAAAAGCTTTTAGAGAAAATAAAATGAGAGAGTAAAAACGGGAAATGCAGGCGCGTTTTATTTCTTTAGACTACATTCACATGGAAAGCAGGTTATAATGCATTTAGATAGAATTTGGACTCATCTTTGATGGTTAACTTTGCATACAAATCTCTTACTAATGGTCAAAATCTTTCTCACGTTCTTCGTCAGATCCTATTTACACTTGACCATAATAAAATCGGACCAAATTATGGTTTCCTAGTAAAGTTATGCGGTATCAATTACTGTTTTAAATAAAACAAAGGTCGTTTTTAACGTTATCGCCAATTGTACGTTTTTATTTTATTTCGTCATTTTTAATATTCTGTTTTATAATTACTTGGTGTGCAATAAATAATGTTCAATACTTCATTCATTTATTCATAAATAGTTTTTGAAAATGTCAGGTTGCAATGTATGAATTTTACCGTTAAGAGCCTGTAATTAAAAACGTATTTTTGAATAAAACAATAATAACAAATATAACCAATATTGAAACATTTTCAATATAGCTAAGTAAACTAGAAAAAGTAAAAATTCCCCTAACGCTAAAGTTGCTTAGCTTAGGACTAGATGACGCTGTGTGGTCCAAGGATATTTGTAAAGTAAATTCCGGTTTCAGACAAAACGGTAGCTTAAGAGTCGGCGGTTTACTCGTGGGCTCTTGTGAAAGCGGCACTCAACTCGGCCAGCTTGACTAACCTACAGTTCAAACCCTTTTATAAAACCTTAAGTCAATGGTGAAAAGTAAATTAGTGTTAACGATCACGAGCGAATAGGGGTTGTGTTTTTAGCAAACTTCAGCTAGGTTTGCTACGAGTATGTTTGCCTAACATAACAGTCGTGTTCTAGTTTTTTGATTAAGTAATAGATCAACTTGGCAAATGGAACAACGATACCATACGATATCGTGGGTGTAACTTTGTTGATTCTACCATCAGTATTATCTGTTGGAGTTTATATGACTTAAAAGCTTTGCTGACTTGAGTGGACCTCGACTGATGATTGCGCTTGAGTGAGACGCGTGGCTTGAAGATTTTCTTATTAAAAGAAATTTTTTGAACTAGATTTTAATACAGTTGTGTTTATTTAGCTATTGGACGGAAAAGTAATGAAAAAAAACGGAAGGAGCTTTTGACTAAGGGACAAAATTGGCTAAAATTCATGTGATGTTTATGAACCGGATCATGGAAAACATTATCTTGATGACAATTTCAAATGTTGAATGAACACACATACGAGAAAAGCATACATCTTGTAAATATGAAGCTTTCAACTTATTAATTTTACTATTTGATTTTCCTTCTATTTATTTTGCTTTCCGGTATTTTTCTTCGCAAACGACGACGAGATTATTTCATTTTCTAATTACACAAGATATCAAAGATATCAATTTCAATAGCATTGTACAATGAAGCTACAATGTTAACAATATAAATTAATTATACCATAGATATGGAACCAAGTTCAAAATTATATTCGGTAGGTACCTAATTTCCATACCATCTTGTAGCGGTTTTGCCATGGGCGTATGTAAGGGTCTGCCCCCGGCAAAGGTTTGATTGCATTAAGGGACTGCGGATAGGGTGTCGTATGGATAGATAGCATGTAAATAAATTGATGGCGCATGTACTACTGCCTGGTTAATAACTAAATGGAATATGCTAGTCGTTTATGTTGGTGTGATACTTGTGTTGGGAACACGTTTTATCGGATAGTTTACTAAACAAGTGGCAAAATAAGAATAGAGATTTCTGCACTTTCGTGGTGCATCTTTGTTCATACTATGAAGATCCTCATAAAATGCAGACGGAGATCTCCTTCTTTTTTTAAAGTAAGTTAAAAATAGGTGGCGTCGCTAGTTTGAGTACTTAAACCGTTTCATAATATACCTAACCTTTTGCATTTTACAAGATAATTTTATTGAATAAAACTATTTCTTGTAAAAAGGTTAAGGACGACCCAGGAAATAACATTTTCTGACACATATGAGGTTGTGGCAAAACGTGGTTGGGACATCTGTTAAATCAAGCTAGCTTAGCTTTTTCTAAGCGTTATTCAGAAGAAAGACATGGTCAATACGTGTTGAGCTGACTAAAAGAGGAATTTCATTATTGTGTCGGCATGTTCTTGTACAGTTGGAATTGCATTGCATTTAATACGACAAGAATTAAATTACAGTGTCATGTGCTGTGACGTGATCGCCCACGACTATAAAATCTTGCCATATTTGTTGAAGGTTAATTAAAAACTTCTTGAAACCCTTCATTAACTAGAAAAGATCTACTGACTACTACTACAACAACTTATATACGAGTATATGAAAATATTAAAAAAAAAAAAAAAAAAATCGGTTCATATTTTGAGAAGCTACGCAACACGCACACGCAAATGATTTAATACGCAAATAGTACACATTATATAGATACATACAACGTTATAACACCCTCTTTATTTATTTGTGGTTTAAAAATAAAATCATACTTATACCTACCATTCCGGCATCACTTCACAACTTCTTGTAATATTGTTCTTCACTTATTCTGAAGAAGGAGAATAAAATTTGGTTATGTTACATTCCGGTAACCTCCAAGCCTTCACTACCACATTAAAAGCCTTAGAGAGGTTGTTATAATTAGCTTTCAAGAACGATAATTGCCTCAAAATATTGTTTCTCAATTGCTGTTTAGTAGAGCGGCTGTGCGGTAAAGGGCGTTTAATTGTGTTGCTTAATTTAGGAAAATGTGTTGTAATTACCTATAGGTAGTTTTAATAATAATTCATATTTTATTATTGAATATCTTTTGACGACCATGTTTTGAGTAGGTGCGTGTTTAAGGTAGTTCATGTTTGTTACCCTATCATGATTCTAAATAAACAAATTGATTTCTAACATTTTTCAAATGATAAATCCAAGTTTTTAAAAGTTATTCCTATTAGTTTTATTTAGAACTGGAATCTGTGCAGATGAAAGTAACGAGATAAATACAAATTTTATCTAGAAAATTTTTAATGTTTTTTTTAAATTTAAAACAGCGACACCGGAAATAAAACTGAAGGTAAAAGAGGTAGGTACATTCAAATATAATCTCGCGCTTAAATAAACGATCTAAAGATTACTTTTTCGAATGCGACGTGGGCAAATTTATCAAAGTCATGTCACAAACTGAAAGGAAGAGCAAACACCTTTTTAAGAAGTACTTCGGATCACGTGTGATTGATAAGGTTATGTGGTGCTTGATTGATTTATATCGGAATGACCATGCGTCTGTAATTGTCGATTGGATTACGGTTTGATCAAATCGATTGTTTGACCTCTGTGGCGCAGTGCGCGAAGGTCCGCCTTAGACGCGGAGGTTGCGGGTTCGTTCCCCGCCACGGGACAAATGTTTGTATTTATTTTGGTTTGTAAGTATGTGTACTTACATCTATTTATTTTGATTGAGTTGAAGAATATTGAGAGATTTGACTTTAAATTCAACATAGAGTGAGTAAATAAAGTGTGTATACATCTACCTACATATCTATTTTTCTATCTTCAGAATATACATTTGTCCCGAATGATCGAACTCGCAACCTCCGCATCTCGGTTGGGCCTTTACCCTCTGCGGCCCAGAGGTCGATATTACAAGCTGTCATTAAACTTCCATTGCTGACTGTACATTGAACCGTTCGAACCAAGAGAAACTGGCGAAGTTGAAAAGGGACCAACACGTATAAGTTGCTCGATAATTATAATTAAAACTTTAAAATCGAGGGTAAATTCAACCCTTTCTGCAGAGCAGAGTAATACGAACTGATACGGAGGACATAGATTTCAAGAATTGATTAACTTTGGATGACTTTACCATTACCTACATAGACTATTTTGGAGACTAATTATCGATTTCTTGAACGCTGCTCTCTAAAATGAACTAATTAAAGGTCAAATCACGTGACAAGAGTCAAATTATGAATCCATTTAACATTTGGAGATGATATTTTGCGCTCGGAAACGGCTTATTGTGAAGCTTCGTATAGAGTTCTAATATGAAGGAAATAATTCACCTCAATATACACCTCACAATATTTTGCCAAACTTAACCAGTGATTATAATATCTGTATATAGTTTTATAGCTTTGTTTATGACTCTGTTGCTAAAAACATTCAATCGTAATCGAATGCGATGACCCTGGAAGCTTTTAATACCCTTTTTAAACATTAAAAGGTTTTACTCTTTCTAGAGAACGTTTAGAATAAATTTCCTCAATTATATTGAGCAAGTTTATTTGCCCGCGGCTTGGTTTGCGCAATTTTTTTACTTCCTCTATGGGTTCAACATTCACCAATAAATCATCAGTATCATCAAGGATCGAGTGTCGCGAGTGTCACAAGTGTCACGAGTGTCGCGAGTGTCGAGATCGAGTGTCACAAGACCTGTCAATTGATTCTTATTAGGATTTTTTCAGGATTTTTACATTTTTATCTGTTAGGAACCTTTTTGTATAGTTTATTTGTTTTTTGTTTCTGTGGTGTTAGTGCTGGTATGGTAAATATGATTCGGTGAACCTGCTCTTGCCACAACAACAGCGTCAATCAACGTCATTGCAACATTTTACTGGCTTGTTATAACTTTTATTATAGCATACCTTTCAATCTTTCTATACCTATACTTTATTTCTTGAATCGAGCTAATAGGAACAAAAATAAACTCACGTAATTGGTCGTCGAAATTCATTGGATTGGCTAGATTTGACAATTGACAATTGATTTGACAATCTAGCCAATTACGAGACATACAATTATTTTCGACGACCAATCACGTGCGTTTATTTTTGTTCCTATTAGCTCGATTCAAGAAATAAAGTATACAGGTGTCTAGTTTGCTACCTGTACTTATATGTGTTTATTTGAAGGTTTCGACCTCCTAAAGATGTTCTCACCTATTTTTGTGCAAATAAACTTTATTTATTTTATTATGTACCTTGAAGTTGCACTAGAAGGTTTAAGTTTGTAATAAAAAAACTTCACGAGAACAAGTCACAAGTTCCTCTTGTTTATACGGATATTACTTTACACAAAACACAATCAGAAACTTAATTATCTAACATGTGTTCGCCCAAAGTTTTGTGTGACTTGTAAAATTGCTTTCATAAATTGTTACGTTATAAAACTTATACAAAAAATTCAGACCTTGTGTATTTTGAGATTTTTTGCAGCTTTATTATGTTCTAATATTAAGTTCTAATATTTATTAATAATGGTTAAAATAACACAAATTTTAAATTCCCAAGCTTGGAAGTAGATGATGTGAAATGTCCAAGGATATTTATTCTTCTTGATGTTTCAGACGTTAGTATTCTGAGATGATTGAATTGAAATTTCCACAACTCACTACACCACCACTGCTGATTAGATACAGATATGTATTAGGATTATGTGTTCAGGATTCAAACCCACACCCCGTGACGCGATAAGCCGTTGATTTGAATATCCTCGATAATGTTAGTGTGTTATCTGAGGATTTCCGGCATTCGACTCACTACGCCTACAACACGGCTCAAGATTGCGGATGTCTAAGCTCAATAAATTATAACTAATTTCTTATAGGATTATACATTTTTCGAAATGTCTAAGTCAGGTTCATTATCCTTATGTATATGTTCGTACTGAGGGAGGCCTATGCTCAGCAGTGGGTAAAGTCGGGCTGTGGATGATTATGTTCTTACAAACTAGTTGTTAATTTTTTGGCCTGTGTGTAGAAAGAAATAAATAGTAACCGACTCGTGTTGAAAAATAACAAGAAGCTTATTCCCAATTAGTCTACATTTTTAATTTACTCTGTAGACAATCTTAAAATTCTTAAACCATAAAATAATTAAGTATACCAAACCCCCTGATAAGAACTGAGCAGATTATCTAAAAACAAAACTGAAAATACTCTCAACGAAGACACCATTCAAACAAAATAATCAAAATCGATTCCATCTAATCAGGCGCTACGTTGCAACAGACAGACACAAATACGAACTTATACTTTGTCGGGGTTAAAAAAATATTTTCTTAGGCACTTTTGTAACCTTCACTGGTATAGGTTTTATCATTTCAATAGGTTTATGATTTGAAAGGAACACCCGCGTTACTGACGGCTACGAGCATGCTCGCTTGAAGACTTCCTTCCGTGGTGTCCTATAGAATATTCATATTATTTTTCTTCATAAATCTGTGACTATTTCATTTACTTATTTACTTCAAAAATGGGCTGTATTCGCAAAGTACTGTAGCAAAATTCTTTTAGATCTTTGCAGCCACACGATCTGAAAGAATTGTGCAAGAGAGAGCGGCCTATATTCGATCATTTCTGTGAAAATTGTATAGGTAGTAGAAATGTAAAGGCCTGAGTTTCGTTTAATTCCGTGAAAAATGTGAATAGTAGATACAATTCTCCAATGCCTCATTATATCCACAAAAATACATGTCTACGACGTAGCACCTTGCTACGAGCGTAGCTATAAAAGTATTTTGATAGTGTTTTACGCTCCTACTTTATTTACGTCAAAAACTAATAAAACAGTTTAACGTACATGCTTCGAAAAGTACAACTTTTAAAGCAACTTTCATCGTATTACTTTTAAAGTCATGCAGAGTCCTATCAACTTGATGCCTCACACACTGATTAATTTAAAAGTTTCAAGCCATCGCTTTAAAACGTTAAATGGGATTGAAAGTTTTAAATATGCAGGTGAAATAAATTACCTAAAGTGAGTTTTGTGAGTTTAATCGAAGTTATTTGAAATGCGCATTTCATAGGTTTTAGGCCCGATAAGAAAAATATTTTATTTTAATTTCTTCGTACGTATAATTGTACGGGTATTAATGACATAAATATAATGAACTACTATAAAGTTCTATACAGATATAACATCCAAAACCGGTTGGTGATATCTAAACTAAAAAAAATTAAAAAAATGTTTTTTCTTGCGCTTTGGTGAAAACCAGCTGTCTTCACATTAAGTAATAAAAAAAGAAAAAAAAATTAAAAACATTATTTACTATGCTTATTGTCTCTGTAAAGCTCACATTTTTTTTTATGTGCTTTTAATTTCCTTCTTTGAAGTATACCAAATGTTATTATGTTTATAATGATTTACGTTATACCAAACAAGCACTTTCTTCTTTAACAAACTTCAGTTGTGAGAAACATTAAGTAAAAGTGGAATTAAAACCTCATCTCTGAGAAAATTAAACCGCGAATAGTTAATGGATCTTAACTCGATTCAAGAACGCTAACTTCGAGGGGACTGGCTTCAAGATTCGGTCGAAATTTGCTTCCTTTAAACTGTCGTTTATTCATTTGAGAAAGCTTTCAAAACAAAAATTGGAGGGTTTTTTCAAAGAGATTTCCTTTAAGTCCTTAATGTGCCGGGATAAAATAATTGTGTCGGTGCTGGAGTAATTTTGAACGCAGACTTTCAGGGACAAACACTTAATGTTAAATAATAATAAAATAATGCTGGATATTTTGAGCCAAAAGTGTAAGAGTTTTAGTTTTTACTTGATTGATATCCTAATTTGATTCTGTATTCTTTGAAGATAATGTTCTTACATTAAAAACAGCTGCACCCAAGATTGTCAATTAAACAATTTTCAAATATTTAATTTCTGTGTTACAGGCGGGTTTTCACCCATTGCGTCATCTATGACTCGTATGACACCTTGTAACTGTAATTTGAAGAGCAAACCTAACTATTAAAACAATGAAGATGTCTCTCTCACATTATACACCGTTGCCTTCTGTCCTTAGTCAATATTTTGATAAAGATAGACAGGTAAGTTTAGAAAACAGAGTTTGGTTTGGCATTTTTGTTACAGTGTGTTTTTCCTTTGTTCCTTCGAAATAAACTAACTATATTACTTGTTTCAAAATACTCTAGTGCTTGTTTTTAACCAAAATTCAGTTATGATAATTAACTTACCTATGAATTTTACGCAAAGTAATTAACTAAATTAAGTTAAATATGAAATGTTTTTGTAATATACTAATTAACTCGCGTTCATAATGGTTTGTTTTTGTGAAATATGGTAAATTGAGTGATACCATGTACTACATCCAACATGTTGTGTTTCGATCGTATTTATTTGTTACAATATTTACTTTGCTTCGATATATTATTATTGTGATGTTTTAGGAAATTGCTAATTAATTTACTAACAAACTTTTATGAAATATAATTAGACTAATAAAATTAACAAAAGTAGTAAGAAAACAGCTATACATTAGAGTTAGTCACATGTCATATGAATATACTTCTTTTTATTTACTGTCGCTGCAGCCACTTGAAAATCAGTACAACACTTTTCGTCAGCATTGTATAAATCGGCGTTGTAATAACAGGGTCAACTGCAAATTTATGCAGATTGAGTTCGTTTCGTTGTGCGTTGTACATTCGCTGTCGGAAGATAAAAGGATTTATGTAGGTATAAGAAAATACTATGTAACTAACAAACTCAGTTTTAGTCAAACTCAATTCAGTATACGCCTACCATGGTAATTCGTTGTACAAGTTATAAGTTCCATTTTAGCTTACCACGTTTTTTTTGGCGCGTTATAAGTTCTTTTCTAGGATACAACGTTTTTTTTGACGCGTTTGTATCGAAAAAATGCGATACAGAGACGCAGCGAACGCAAACCAGTCGATATGCTGCTAGAACCTTTTGTATGTCGTTGAATGTGGCTAAAAAGAAGAGGTTTACTTTTCTTATTTAGTCAGTTTGATTGCTGAAACAGGTCAAGAAATTTTGAGAAATCATTGCTTGCAGTATACTCCCTATTCTTTGTTTATTTTCAGCAAAATATTGTGTCTGCAATATTTAAAGTGCATTTCCTTTATATTGAGTTTTTTTGGGATGACCTGCACATTGAAGTTTTGTATTATAAATTTGAACAGTAAAATGGTGTCTTCATCCATGGTACGTAATTTTACTTAAAATAAAGTATTGTTGTATATTTCTTTTTTCTGATTTAAAATACGTTCGTACAAAGTCCTGAAACTACAGCTATAATAATAAAAATGCAATTCCATAGCAGAAGCTATGGTTTTTTTCATAGTTTCCCTGTGTAAAGCAAGTAGAAAATCCGAATTGACAAAAATAACAAAAAATACGAATTATTGTCGTATGAATTCAGTTACGTTGTAGCGTAAGCACAAGTTCCCGAAACAATGTATTGAAAAAAAAATTAAAATATTATTTTTTGTAAAACCTCAAGGATCACATCGCATCAACTTACATGCATTTCAACACTACTTTTTTCCCAATACAGGAAAAAAATAAGAATCAGACAAAAACCTGGTGGTGTGCCTTTATTTTTTAGTGAACTCTAACAATCTGTCAATATTATCAATGGTCAAGCTTCAGTGGAGAGCCATATATTTACGGGTATTTATCGCAATTACCTTTTTTTAATTATATCCCAACGTTTCGTCTGGATTGCACCAGCCGTGGTCGGTCAGATTATTATAAAACGAACACGTGAAAATATGTATTATCATTATGTTCTGATCGACAAAGCTTAAAAAAGATAAGTAATTTTTAAGAGCTCCTTGTTATAGCGATTCAGCCAAAACTTAAACTAAACTAACTAAAGATGATGCCATCCTTTTCACTTCAATCGTTATGAAAGGGACGGCAACATCGATAGTTATTTTTATTTTAGCTTTGACGACATCAGAATCGCCACTATAAACAATTTATATTTGGTTAAGAAAATAATTATGGTTAATAGCACAAAACACAAGGGCACTGTTGTGAATAACAGAGAAAAAGTCATGCCTCCGCCGCCCTTGGTCCATTTAGTAGCAACTTAATATCTATTTTATTGTGGGGTTCTATGGCATCCCTGCCTTTTTCATTTACATATTTTGCTTTAAGCCCCATTACTTTCATGATGCTATTTAAGGGTCTTTTTATAAATTTACGTAAGAAAGATGGTACACAGCGGCTGCGGGTATCAGCGTACACTGAAATTTACATAAATATTATTAAGAATAAATTTTGGTTGTGTAATACTTAAAAGAAGTAGTTTTAGATATCCGAAACTAAACCTATTTTTTTAAGTATTCGGATGTAGGTATTTTGCCATATATTTAACTCACTGGGTAAGCATTGCCATTCAGAGGTTTATTCTATATGCATGAGAAAATCTAAGTTGATGGCTACTTATATCTGAGAACACCCTAAGCTTGTAAGTAAGTTCGATGGCAATTGGTCACCTCTGAAAAATGCCTTTTAGGCAGCCTTTTGCTTTTATCTTTTTAGGCAGCCTTTTGTACGTGCACTCAGAAGTAAGTAATAACTCAGATGTAAATACCACGAGCGGTCACCCATCCAAATGTCCATTTTCCACTAACGCCATGCTTGACCCTCAGAATTTTAAATATAAAATAACATTTAAAAACTCTCGTTATATTTCCGGCCTTGTACCAATACAATGTTTATCCAAAGGAAATATTTTTTTAGAACCAGAATTGGAGATGGAAAAATGGGCGTATAATAAAATTTCAACGTCACAACGCTTCAAGGTCTCTACAGACCACACGATTTCTGTTGTAGTCTGAATACGACAATAAAACTGACTTGAGTTAAGTAGGAGTCGAGAAATGGGACCAAAATTATAAATTCATACCATCAGCCAGCATAAAAATACGCCCGAGATTTTAAAAACTTATAAGCGCATTAGTAGGTACAACCTCTTAACGATGAAGGAAAATATCGTGTGGTGGTATTCCGCGACTTAGTCAACCTCACACGTAATAACCACATAAAGCCGGTTAAGTTGAAAGGATTTTTTGGGTTCAGGGCAACAACTTTATAAAGAGTAAAAAAAGGCTAGTTTTTCATTTGCCAAGAGAAAACAACTAAGACATAAAATTAGGCAATAAAATTGGACGGTCTGTACGATCATATATTCCGTCGACGCTCCTTTCCACAAAATTGTCTTGATGGAACGTTTATTTTAACGTACAAAAGACAATCCGGGATGCCGCGAGGGATTTCTGATATTTTAATCATCCCCCATTATGCGACACGGGTCGCGAGAATAATAACCTTGGAACCTTGGATACCTTTGTGAGTGCCTGTTTGTTCGTTTTATTGTTTTATAATGCGTAGCAGAATAATAGTGAAACCACCGTGTATTGTTGCACTTTTATTCAGTGTTTTATATTACGCCTCGGTTATGAAATAGTGCATTCGTTTTTTTGACTTTTGTTTGAGTTGTTTTGGATTATGGAAAAGTCGAGCAGACGGTGAACCTGTAGATATTACAATCACTATCGAATCTATTTCTATTAACGCTGGTCTTTTTTTTGACACTTTTGACCACGTGACATAAGTTAAGTTGTATCGTTTGAGACTTAAATATCTTAAAATGTTTATTTTAAAGCATTTTAAAAGAAGACGGAAACAACACCTAAACCGATAACTAGTGTTTATTACAAAAAAAATCTGTAGTTAGCACTTACTACGAGTATAATTGAAAGCTCTCATAAAGTCGTTTAAAAAGTAAACATTGTTATAAAAACAGCATAAAAACTTCGTAGCACAAACTACATCATCAAATGGCTATTAAATATTATAAAAATCGCCAGCAGCTGGCGCAGAGTATAGCTCTGGATGCACATTCATTAACAATGTAAGTACTGTACTAGCGTAGTACAGTACTTACACAACTACGGACTCTACTGTAACCATAACATCAGTTAAAAAGCAAAAGAAATATGAACACGGCTGTATTCCAGGGTGCGGTACACATTTCTTTCAGATCTTTATTTAATTCTTAAGATCCTTTGAAGATGTCTAATGGGGTAGTCAGAGGTATGTCCAAATACATATTATTTGGTACATGCCCATATTTTGCAGAAGTTGGCTTTCCATCTTCAGTTTTAAAATTGTATAGTTAAGTAACTATTCTCGCTAACGGATCAAGCATTTCAATTTATCATCATCAAGAATAGCAAAACCTTAAACTGGTAAGCGTGTATGAAGAATGTAATGAGAGTGAATGAGGCAAAAGAGGTGTGTATCCTGACAAGCATTATAGCAAGTGGAGGTCCGTGATCTCTGCCTAACCCTTGAAAAAAAGGCGTGATTATAATTATGTATGTAAAACTTGTGAGTAATATAAGTATTCTCATAAAATCCGAAACTCGACTGATGAGCTACTCGTCAAGATACTCGTAAAGAGAGAGGGTCTTGAAACACTAATCGTTATTGGTAACATTGAGGGCAGAAAATCGCGAAGGCGATCAAGATGAACTGATATTAAAGAAGCCCCCATTTGAAATAAATTCTGCCAAGTATTGAGGTTGATTCCGGTATATACTGGAGTGCTGGCGAAGATTAAATGCCGTCGCAGTATGTATCACCTAGTAAAGATATTTATACAGTTAATCTACAAACAGTTTGTAAGAAACAAGCATTTAGATAATAGAATACAATAGAATAAAGTTTTATTTTCATCATAACAATAGTATTTATGGTTTTCTCACAATTTCTCTTTGTTAATGAAGAAAGCTTCATTAACAGAGAAATTGTGAGAAAATATACAGTTAAATACTGAATATACAGTTGTATATTCAGTAGCTATAATAAACTCTATCTAGAAGGTCATTCACAATACGGGTAAGTTTTATCTTGTACGAAAACTTCTGCTGTGTGTTGACCTGTAACTGTACTGTGCAAGCGAACAGCTCATATAATACGGGTAGAATCAGATTAAAATACAGATGTGACATTCTGAGATTAGCTTTATAGTCAAGGCAAATTTTACTCCAATTTCAGTGGTTTGCTACTAAAGACTGTTCTATCTCTATGCCCATTAGTTATAACTGTGATTCTAAAAGTTATATTCATTATTTAAAATGGTAGACGGACGTAATCAAAACTATTTACTTAGGTATACAGTACCATGGTCAATAGTATGCAATCTTTTAATCACCCATGTGTACAAAAACAATGGCGAACAAAAAGGGAATAAAATTGCTGAAAAATCTAGACGATAACAAGATCTCCATAAAAGACGCAAAACACTGTTTAACTTCGACAGAAAATTAAATACCTACAACTTGTGTGTTGTAATTTATGTACTTACTTATTTATATTTCCTACGCAGGAATTGTATACTTACAAAGATTAATTAAACAAATCGGCCAGTCTGCATCTGACATTCACGTACTGAGAATTCTGTTTTGTAATTTAGGTCGGGTCAAAGAGCAAGACATAGGTTGTCGTATATTAAAATTCTATTTTAAACATTTTAATTGCAAATGTAAGTTTTTCTTTAAACTTTCTTGACAAATCGCAATGCGCGACGACATCGAAATACTGTGAATACAACTTAATACAAAGCTTTAAAAGTTTGCGGAAAATGTCCCATTTCCCGTGTTACACGGCGTATCGTATCTGTTTAACTTGATTTTCATCACATCTGCGTATTAAGATAATGGGATAGTGGTGTTAAGCTCAAAGAATGGGTGCCTGGCGCGAAGCCAGCGTGGACGCTCTGAGCAATTGTCGCCTTGTCTTTGATGTTCCACATCAATTGAAAGCAGACAGGATAATGGATAGTCCTGATGTATCCGAGACTGTAATCAGAACAGTATTGCATCAGTCGTTAAACTTTGGGAGATATCTATTGTTGTACGATTTTCGATCTAGTAGCGTCGATGGACTTGCAGCCGTTTGAAATTTTAACTTGTGAAAAATGTAGGAAAGTACCAATCATGCCTCTTACAACTTCATTTAACATTTTCAAAGGCATCATTCGCTTTCCGAAATCTTTATAAAAATATTTTGAAACATTAGTTTTTAATAAAATATTCTTAAAAGCTAAACTGATTACTAAAATATCTTAAAAGTTTTTAGAAGCTTTAAATGTTTAAATTCAGCCATCATTGTAACTAGCGCGGGGCTTTTAGTGAACAAATTCAGTATTTTAAGCTCAAAAAGTTTACAAAGCCTTAAATAGAATTAGCCGAAAGTTGTTTAAAGTTTCCGTTGACTTTAGTGTCTTGCTATTAGGCTTTATAAACAAACAAAGTCATTTGTTACGAAAAACTTGACTGTGATCTATGACAGTACTTTTTAGAATTCTATTCTTGTCACTCTTTTGTAAATAGAAAGAGACATGGGAAAAATATGGCTACATAAGTATTCAGCTGAAGTCTGTGCTATGCGCTTAGAGCATAGAAGTATAATTATAATTACAGGGTTACGTTTAATCTATCATTTGATTAAACAGTAACCAGTAATAAACTCGAATAACTCACGTTCATTTGACTTAGTAAGCATTTTAACACGTCGGATGGCCCGAACGCACTACCGGAGACTTGGGACCTTAAATGTATTAATTTTTTAATGGTTGAAGACCGCCGTTATAGTTTAACGGCTCCAAAACCGGGACTGTAAATTTAATATGTCTTATGAAGTTTGAACGAGTTCATTTTTAATTATCTTAACGGTTCATGGATTTTGTGATTACACTTCGACAATCGATTAATCTAAATACAAATAAATAAGTGCTTCAATATAAAAAAAATACTTTACTCAACTCATAAAAACGTACCTACTGAGGATCATTCTATATTGAGAGCGATACTGAAATAAAATAAAATGCTGAGGAAAAATGTTGTTTAATTTAAATTTTGTTGTTCACGTACCAAAGTTTTAGACTTTGGTAGACTTACAAAAAATAGTCTCTGTAACTATCGATATATTAACACCTTACTTCCTTTCACAGCTGGCTTATCGATTTAATACGTACGTAGCCTACATTCCCTTTGTTTACTCAGCCAACTTTGACATAAACGCCTTGGAGTTTCCAAGAACACTTCTACTTGGAGTTCACTCCTAACCCACCTAAATATTATATCATTTTTGGAAGACAACGATTCGTTAAAAATTTAGCAGTGGGACGTAATCTTAATTTACATTATTGAAAAAATATTATAATTAAATAGCGATTAAAATTAATACTCAGTTAATAATATTAATATGGTGTAGAAGGTTATTACTTACTTGATATTTCCTGAGATCGACCGTTTTAGATTATTTGCAGATGTTTTTAATTGTACTTATAATTTATGTATTTTGGAGTAACTTTAGAATAGAAAAAATTTTCGACAATTAAATATTCCATATAACATCACAAGTTGCAAAACCATCGCTACATTTTGAAGAATCTGAAAAATACTGAGGGTAGTTTTAGGAATAGCCCGTACTTTCTACCTACTTGTGCTTGACTTGGTCTTTTATTTGCTATCTTCAAACAAAGTAATGATTTGGGGATATATTTTATTTTGATAGCGGTATTAGCTCATTGCTATGGTATAAGTTATAGTTTTGGCCTTTGTTGACGTGTTGTACGATATTTTTTTAATCACGGTTGAAATACGAGTATAGGATGGTTACGTCTGTATGTAACCTACAGTACCTATGTTTATTTATATTCCTGACGATTTCGCAATACTACTCTAGGTTTCGAAGTTACATTCGGATTGATATTCTATATCATCATCATCATCCACAGCCCGACTTCACCCACTGCTGGGTATAGGCCTCCCTCAGTTTGTGCCATAGATTGGGAATGTACTAACTACCAAGTTAGTGCCTTAACAGACGTAATTCAGAACAATTCACTGTACCGCAAACAAAAAGTCCCTCAGGGTAAGTGCCCTAATTCACGGTTAACCCTACGTAAGTAAAACCGGGCGAACCGCGACATCATGTTCCCTTGATTAAATAGTTTGAAACTATCTGATGACTCACTTCTGTTTAATTGAACTAAATACGTACTATACTTTAGTTATAGAGATATTTATTGTTTTAGAACGACTAAAATTTTAAAAAGCACTATCTAAACAGAATTACATGAATTCTTAGATTTTAAATTAATTTTGAAAATAATATAATTTACTTATATAAAATTGGACGTCCAAAAAATGTGTGTTGCTCTTGAAAGAATTGATATGGATGGTAGGTATATAAAATAATACAAAATCACTTTAATCTTATCTTATTATGCTTTTGTTTTGCAACTTCTCAAACTTCACACTTCAAACTTTCACGCGCTAAACATTTATACGAAGATAAAAATATTAGTTCATGTACTCGTATATAGGTAATATTGTTTTATTGACGGATTTATAGACGGACATAAAACAGCGGCACACTAATGGATATTAAAGCATTATGATACGTTATTTATCGTATGCAGGTTCCGTTTAATATTCTCCAGCTAAGTCTATAGAAATTGTAATATTCTATGTGGCTTTATTAGATGTTTAACCCATCATGTTTTATGAAATTAACACACCCCCTAACGTCAGTAACAGTTAATTAACTTAGAATTTGAACCGTGACATCAAGTTTCGGGCAACTTCGGAACCTTTCAAAGGATTTCGCCGGTCTTTGGAGACGTTTTCTTTAGATAACTCATTAAAAACAAATCGCGTTCCCACGAGGCGAGCGCTACTTTGCATTATTGGAAAGAAAATTGTTTTGTTCAGAATAAATATCTATTTTATTTCTACAGGACTGCAGAATTTAATAATTAACAACATTTGCATTTGCGAATAGCCTGGGGGTTTTATTATTTCTAGCGCTATTCTAAAGTCTATTGTCGTAAATGCAAACGGAACTTATTAAAGTGTTTTAAATTATTATTTAATTCTATGATATGTATTATAATAAGTAAATATTATATTATTTTTAGGGTTTCGAAGTAAACGAGGAACCCTTATGGTTTTGGTAGTTTCGGTCTGTCTGTACGTTTGTCCGTCCGCCCGCAGCTTTACTCAGAGACTATTGATACTAGAAAACTATAATTTGGCAAGAATATACATATTTACAATGCCGACAAAGTGAAATCATAAAATTGTAAATAAAAAACTTAAAATAGTAAGGGGTTTAAAAAAAAAATTTCAATGTAATCATCTGTTTGTGAAATATTTAGCTTTAAAGTGTTAATTTCCGTTTAAGTCCCCCCCCTGCCGGCCACTAGTCTAGACCTTCGCATATTGGGCAACTTCGGAACCCTACGGAGCGTGGCCCGACACGAGCTTGGCCAGTTATTATCCCCACTAATATAATAAAAGGGAATGTGTGTGTGTGTGTGTGTGTGTGTCTGTTTGTTTGTCCGTCTTTCACGGCAAAACGGGGCGACGAATTGACGTGATTTTTTGTGTGGTGATAGTTGAAAGGATGGAGAGTGACATAGGGTACTTTTTATCCCGATATTCCCGCGGGAACGGGACTTACGCGGGTGAAACCGCGGGGCGCAGCTAGTTCAATATATTTCTGAGCTCAATAAGCCCACATCCTACAAACTGCATCGCCTCAAAAGCGAGGGTTCGAAACCATCTTATTTGCTTTGAGGGGCACATTTCCTACCTTAAAGGTCTTAACGTTTGCATGTTACTTACTTCAAAGTGTAATATATTGAAATAGAGTGGCTAGTCTACTTTACTATCAGATGCGACGTGAAAATAGTTTACTTTGAATTTTGATAAAACATATAATGCAGTAGGATAATAATGCAGGAGATATTAAATTGATGCCTTGATAATTTGGTCCACTGAAGCCAGGACAAAAGATTATAGAACAAGAAGACGTCTAAATAGCAGTAAAAGTAGTAAGCACTAGGTAGACCCTAGTCAGTGATGCCATCACTGTGTAAAATGTGAACGAGAAGATCAAAATCACAAAGACCACACCACTGATACACGCGTGGGTTTTCAATAACGTGGATACAGACTGGCACGTAGAAAATCTATTATGATATGACATAGATCCCTCAGTCCCCATTCAGTGGTAAATCAATCACATTCGGGACGGAACACGAAACAGATTGGTGCTTGCCATTCAGGCAGGACAATGATTTGTGTAACTAGCGAATGTCGATCGATCACTGTATCGGTGAAATTACGAAAGCTGATCTCAGGCAAAGGATGGAGATTAGATTTGTGATGCCTCTTGATATTTGATAGAACAGAAAAGACCGCTAAGTTAATGAAACATTCAATTTCTTAGAGAAGATTTGAGTTAATGTCAATATTATAAACATAAACTTAGAAATAAAATGAGAATCAGAAAATTTCGATGAAATAAACCCATAGGTGCTGGACAAGCTACTGCACATGTTATTCATTTAACAAGACAAAAACCGCATCGTATAAAGATTAACAACAGTTTTCTTATGGATAAGGTCGACAAAGTTCAGGTAATAGATGTTGTGTAAGTTTACTTTAACTCAACAACTATCTAAGCATTACAGCGTTCCGTTAATGAAGATAAAGTTGTTTCTTGGAACTGTGTAAATTTTCACAAGATATAAAAGTAATGGTTCGTGTACCAATACTTGTTTCAATCATCAGTAATGTATTCCTAATCCTGTGAAAACTTTTACTCAGAAAAACATGATTTAATTTAGAATGTTGTTAATAAACATTGCATGTAAATTAAAAGTCCACAGCGGAAGCGCAAACGAGTTGTATTTTAGATTTTGTCTACTTTATCAAACAAACTCATGTTATAGAGGTCATAATGATAACACTCCCTCTCTGTAATTTGTTTGGTAAATGCTTGCTGATTTCATACCACGTTCATGCGCCAAATGTACCTATATTTGGCAGACAATCAACCCGGTCAGTTTGTGGCTGCATCGCAGCTACATAATACAACCTCAATGAGAGGGCGGTGCCAAGAGCTTATCTTTGTTTTGGAAAATAAAAGGTCACTACAGTTCTAAGTTTGAACGTTCTTTCAAATCTTCAAACATAAACTATTTCATTCGAACGAGTCTCTCTTTTCGTTTACTCTGTTGTTGATTGTTATTTTCAGATAAGTTTGTTGAATAATAATTATGCTTGTTCCGTTTCCATTTAAAACAAAATCAAATTTTATTTGGTAATTTAAGGATCATTGTAATTGATCTATAGATAGCTAAACCAATTTGTGGCACAATCCATTACAGTCGTGGTGTGTGATGTCTTGTAAACATTAATGAATCATTAATTAGTTTAAATATAAAATGGTGCTTGTTGGTCTAAGTCTTTTATTGCCACTGCATAATTGTTGACTTTTTATCTCAGTGACTGCCAAATTTCATTTTAACTAGAACTGGACTTTCTACTTAGCTCGCTAACTTTGGGTCATTGTCCTGAAATTGGGCATTCAAGTTACTTTAGTAAAAAGCAATTTAACAAGTGGCCATCGTGAACACTACGACTGATTAAAACTAAACTTTTAATAAACATCGTGCACATAATTATTATTTATATATTTTAAAAGTATATTATACATAATTCTAAACAATTATATACTTTAGTAAACTTCATAAAATTGATAAAATATCGTTAAAATCTCCGAAGCTTATCCAGCTTCGTGTATAATTTGACCCAGTCACTAATCCTGCCTATTGGCGAAGCTTGCTAAGACTGCTAAGACGTACTTGATAGATCTTTGAAGCTAAGCTACGTTCGGAGTTTTAACTATTTGAATGTTGAGTCTTAGATATTTTGATTAAAATCAGATCTCCTCCGTGCTGTAGAGGCATGTTAAGTTATAGGTCCCGGCTTTTAAAGTCGTTTAGCCAAAATGAAGGTCTTAAGCGGCTTAAAAACTCCGTTGGTTTGACATTTCGCTAATTCGAACTTACCTACCTACTTTACTTTTTAGAGGTTAAAATAATGATGCCGGAAAAGAAAATACCTACTTTAATATTCTTGCATCTATTTGACTTTATAAAAAATAACAAACATATTTTTTCTTTTTATTACAAAAAGTTCGTTTCGTTTTCGATTACCACAACACAACAGCTCTGAAGTTTCTTCAACAACTAGTCAAGATGTAAATGCAGCGATCCAAAGTTTACAAAGTGCAGTGGCCATACTTGATTCTAATTCGACCAGTGTTAAAGTTTGCCTGTAGATCATTTCGAAATAAATAAGGTAAATAACGCGATAAAAACCTGTGATTTCAAAAATATAAATTGTGATCGCGAAAGTTTAAGAAATGACAAGATCATTTCGAGGGTCGATAATTATATTTTAGGTATTCAAGATTTTTTTTCTTATATTCGAGCAAGCAGCTATACGAATTATTTGATTTAGGGATTAAATAAATAAATTCACCATCATTATACTGTATTATTATATATTTGTTATTATCCGGGTAATATATTGACCACAGAACCTTCCACAAACTAATCTAAGTCATGTTTTAACTGAGCCGGACACGTCAGCCATTAACCCGAAGAACTCTGATCAAAGTTAAGTTCAATATAGTACGTTTTACACTGGCGTCGACCACATGTAAGACATAGTGGGTCGACCCAGGCCTTTACAGAAACTTCACACAGTAAACCGTGAAAACTACATCGATCTTGCATCGCAGACGACTAACTTCACTGCCCCCATTAGTCATATTACTTGTCTACAACCGTTTACGCTACATTACAAGCGAAATGTATAGGATTTTTTATTTGATGATGATAAAGAAGAATGCAAAATTTTTATTTATCTTCGTAACTACTAACTATATCGAAATTAAGGTTTGTCATTTGTGGTTTGAAATTAAAATATACATAGTCTGTGACTTATAATAACACTTAGGTTGCTGGCTTACCGCGGGTTTCCTCACGATGATCTGCGTACTCGCTACGATTCTATGAAGAATCTCAGTTACTATCAGTTTAGATATTAAAACAAAAGGAGCTCATTCCAAACTAGATCGATAACTGGAGTTAGTTCGCCTTGCTCTGAGTAAGGGAACAATTAGAGAATGCAAACTGCAGGGGTCGGACGTCGTCGACTAATTACATTTGCCTGCTACCTCGCACACAAATATTACGCTGTACAAGTAGGGTTGCTGCTTTACTATTATCTTTATTCAAAAAATTAAGGCTGATATCATGTTTAATGTAACTGAAATCACTGTAGGCATAATTTTTTATTTGTTAATGGAAAGACAAGTCTATACAAAATTAGTAGCCGTTTGAGTTTTGGGAAGGCTGGTTAGAGAATAATAGGTCTTTATATCTGTTTTTTGAGCAATTTAGCATTATTTTAAGCAATTTTAGGAAATTATTAAGATAATAATCCTTTGAAGATGTCTTGGTAATTTTAAGAGCTTGTATTAGGCCGCATATACACTTCAAAACGAGAAATCACACGGTCGAATTCCAATCACGATCTTTGAGTTACTCACTCATTCGATCATTAAAGCTCCTTTTTGCTACACACAGCCCTAACTGGGTGCAATACACCTATTGGGCTTCAGTAATTGCTATTGTAGATACAGTCCCATATGGCGTGAGAAATTATATTTTGCGCTTCGATATCGGCAAAATACTCGATACTCGATTGCAATGAGAGTATCCATTCGAATGAAATGAAATGGCAACATCTCTATAACGATTGTTTTGATAATATCTACCACAGATAAAATAATACTATGTACAGATACACCATCTAGAACATCAATTTCACCCCGGTTTTTCTTCGGGCTATTTTTTTGTGTTTGATTTTGCGGCGCCCCTAGCAGTGTTTAAGTCTTGCCTGCAATCAAAAATAAGTAACTCCATCTAGTGCTAATATTTTTGATTGCAGGCAAGACCTAAACACTGCTAGGGGCGCCGCAAAATCAAACACAAAAAAATAGCCCGAAGAAAAACCGGAGTGAAATTGATGTTCTAGATGGTGTATCTGTACATAGTATTATTTTATCTGTGTATCTACACACTATCACAATTCCATTAAGCTTAGGTTTATACCTATGTACTAGCAGCACTCGTATTAGCATTTTACTGTCAAGGTATATTTATGTATACTTATTGTTGAATCGTTTTGTTTGATGCATTTTTAAATGAATACTCAATAATTAAAAAAACAGCAAACCCGAAAGTACCTACTTTGTACTTTTTATCATGTGTTGTAAGTAATAAGGTAGATCTTTTTATACAGAAACACTAATAAAATTAGTTTTTCAAAAAAGTCATTGAACCAATATTTGCGTCGCAAAATAATATTGTAATACATTTTTATCTGTTTGATATTCAGTTCGAATATTGTGATATTGTTTACGATTATAAGTTATGTTTTTTTTTCAAACCGATTGGGCTAACAAAATCTTAACATTCATCATTTTAACATTTATTTGAACGCTTTTGGAATATTTACAATGTCCAAAATAATGTTGGTAGTACTGAATCAATAAACCCAAGAAAATACAAAATTCATTCAACAATTCCACTCTGTTTTCACAAGATTCCATTGAGGAAAAAAAGTAAACGAATTTATTGCAAACAGTGTAATATTCCACAAGGGAAAGGAGGAAATATTTTTATTGCGGTTTTTATATCGTTACCGGGATTCGCAGCAATGATTATCATTACAAATAGAGAATCCAATTACTAGATCTTTGTTATCTGGTTTTGATATCCGGTTCAATCAATCTACTTACACGTGTTAGTGTGTAGTTATTTGGCATATACATTTATGAAAACTTTACACTGTACCAATTAGATGGATGAAGTATCATTAAAGGATACTTAAGCCATGAAAAAAGTGTTCTTTATTATATAATTGTGCACTTGACCAACGCTACCTACACGTAAAACGTCTTAGCATACTACACGCTAACGTTCGTGTAGTATGCTAAGATGTGATATAATGCGATTGAGACGTATTTTAAGACCGAAGTACTATTTTTGATATTTAATGCTCTTGTGAAAATTGTGCTTTAAAATCTTAGCTGAGTATACAGCTAACATTTTAAAGATGGAGTCCAGAGCCCTTTATTCTGAAGTAGCTACATAGGTAGTACGAGTGAATGGCCACAGTATGGTATCTTAAAAAAACATAATTTTGGTGGGCAACTCACTAGAATATTGCATTTCTAACTGTTCTTTCAAGACCTTTATAATCAAAGATCAAACTGTTCTTTCAGGACCTTTATTCAAAGATCAAACTGTTCTTCCAAGACCTTTATGATTTTAATATCCGATTCAAACATCCCAAACAGCTTCCGATTATTTCACATCTCCAAAAGCAGTTCGAAAAACACTTTCGACGTCATAAGTGCAAAACAAGCGAAGGAAATTACCCAGAGACCACACAAAACAAAGGCAACGCTGCTCGCTGGCACCTACCAACTAATTACCTTATTTGCCCACAGGCTGTTTGGGTTCTGGACCGTACATGTAAAGGGATCTTGTCTACTTACTTCACATCTTTGTCCTTGCTTAATTTTCAAAAGAAAAGAAATTTATTTATTACAAGTAGATTCAACCTTTGAAGAGTCTTGTGTTAATCTTATAATAACGCTCGGTCTACGGCGCAGTGGGTGAAAGCTCGCTTGTGTCGAGCGATAGATCGATTCCCGTCGCGGGAAAAATGTTTATAATATGATCTTGAAATATTTATTAACTACTCGTATATTTAATATGTTCTTAAAAAAAGTGATGACAGTAAATTAGTGTTCATGTAAAACATGAACTTTACCAAAACATCTACACATTATTTGCTAGATTACCGATCATACAATTTACCAATCACATTTAAGCTTTGTTAATAAGCTATAAGAAAGACCAAGCCTCACGTCCTCGGAGTGTATTGTCCTGTATTTACCTCATCCTTTCTCTAAGGCCCCATTTTCCGCCGCCTTGTTTGGCTTCTATAAGAGCAGTTAACAGTATCATGCTGGGTAAGTACGGTGGAAATTGGACCCGTTCCTACGTTATTTGTCCTCTATATAGGATGTTCTATAAATATTGAGTGCGTAATTGACACATTGTACACGTAGTAAAGGAAAGACTGTGCGTTGAAGATGGTAGACAAAACTTCGTGTAGCGTTTTTGATCAGTGATTAAGTGACGTGAAAAGGTAACTGTTTCGAAAAAAACTTGGCTAATTATAGACGCTTCTCATCTACCAAAAATATTCAACAGCAAAAGTTATAAAAACTACCATCCTGTACTAGGCACTGATAAATATTACAATTAAAAACGCGAAAGTTTGTATGGATGTTTTTTGCTCTTTCATAAAAAATATCTAAAAGTATTGGCTGAAGCTTTTAATCTAAATAGTTGTATCTTATACTAATAATTAACAAAGTATTTATGGGAATTAATAAAAAGATCAAATTAAATGATGAACATAATAATAAATAAAATTGCTTGGTAACTTTCACACTAGAAGTAGTAAGAAAAAAGTAGTAGCCTCTGTAGTTTGATTTTAGAAAGATACTTAATTTTCATCTCTAATTGAACGTTGAATTGAAGCACCGGCACGGGATTGGTTGATTCAGAAATAGAGGTCAATGGGTCAACTAGGGAGGTGCGTAATTCCAACTGAACCATTATAGATAGATGATGAGACCAATAACATGTTATTACAATGCGCTGGTACGATTCTGGAAAGAGAACAGCAAACAGCTTTATAACATCGAGGTTACAATAAAGTGTATGTACTAATCGATTCGTGAAGGTGTTAATAAAATCGAGAACAAATATTTATATGTTAGATTTTGGTTTAATGACTACTTATGATATTTCCATATATTTTTTTAGAGTTGGTATCTAAAGGCTCAATAACTTACGTGTACCATCTTTGGTATTACTACTAGTATTATTTTATCTGTGGTTTTACTCACTAAATTGATACTGACCGTAAAAAAACTTCGTTATAAACACTTCGAAATACGAATGAATTGCTTAATTTTATGTGTATAGAATTTAATAGTAATTATTTTTTGTGTTTATAAATCGGCAATTTTATATAAATTTACACCAATAGGTATATGATCACAACGGTGTTATTAGAGCACGTTATAAAGGCTTTTAGTGTGTTAGTGTGTGTGTCAGGTGTTGTGACGGACAAAACAAGCACGTGGTACTAAAAGTTAACTTTATTGCGGACTTTACAATTATTATTAAACAACAGCAAGTTAATAATTGAACTGATTCAAAATAGTGCTTAAAAGATACAACAACAACGAAACAAATAATTATACGTAATCAAAAAGTTGATGAGTGTTGGATAAAGTTAAAATTCTCTGTAAATAAAAGTTACTTTTGTATCTCATAAAATTATTTATATTTCAAAACAAAAAAATGCTTTGATGAGGTTCAAAGGTCGTTAAGAGATTTTAATCAGGACTGAATGAAGAGCTTTGTGTGAAATTAATAATTTATTCTATTTTTTAAGATAATTAATTACTATGCCTTACACAAAATTCATACTTTGTAAGTCTTCAGATAGAAAGCGTTATTAAAACAAAGTAAAAGATGTTGTTTCTTATTCTATCACTTTCAAAAATTCTTTGAAACAAACAGATTATGAAAAAATCTAATCACAATGTTCGGTCTTAATAAAAGTAAATATGGTATTGGTAATCTCCTTTGCATAATGATTTAGGTATAAGGTTATTGTTTTAAGTGACAGTGACTAGGTGTAAGTGTGCCTAGTCGTAATAGAGGTTTTAACAATAAAATATCAATTCACATTACAAATACAAAAAGACCGAAGACATAACATACTTACATTTTTATAACTATTGTACATTTTAGTTTTAATATTATGTAAGCTATGTAATGTTCTCAAATGTTTGTGTCTTAATAAACTATTATTATAAAATAAAACTTGCATTAATGATATGTACGGTATAGTTTCTAACATTGTAAGCACTACTGTACATTACTCAAACGGTTGCGGTTACATCCGACCAACATTTGCCGGCGAATTGAAAACGATTTTCTTGAGTGCCATCTGTACTGTATGGCTCAATGCTGAATGGTACATACCATGGAAATTCCAACATTCCTGCTTTATTATGTGCGAGGTGGATACGAAGAGATAATTAATATTCGATGTTTGCAGAAAGTGAGGAACTAGAGATAGGACCAGTGGACCTGTTATTTGGAACAAGCAGGAATTAGTTTATTATGTATTTAACTTATTAGTTCGCATTTTATAAGTCGCAAAACATTGGCGATTTTGTAATAATTTTGCCAGACGGAAGTTTGCCTAAAACACTTCTTAGGCACACTTCCGTCAAGCAAATGGCGTGGATCAGAATACACTCGTATGACTAATCCCAGCCAAATTTTGCGTTTATACGAATATCAAGTACATAAATATTTTTCTGATCTTGTTACTTTAAAATAATTACATTTAATAAGGCTCACTGCAATACCAAAATACTTTTTGGATTAAGGACCAATCACCAAGTTTTGCATCATAACATTAAAAGTCTTATCTACCTCATAAAGTAGTCTAAGCGATGCAATAATGAAATATTGTTCGAATACCAGTTAGATCGAACCACTTTCTAAGACTTGACCCTTATAATTAAACTTGGTCCGTGTTAACAGCAGTTGTATAACTTCCGTTATCGATATAGGTACTATCGAACTACATAGTGTTCGCAGATATAAGTTTATTAGCATGTTGTTCACGATCATTTGCGTTGATTGGATTTTTTTAATCGTCTTAATTTTGGATTTGATGAGGTTTAAAAAAAATAATAAGTTCGGATTCTTCTTGAATTGATTCTTATTTTAAGTCTTTTCAAGTTACAGTTAGTATTTGTATTTTACTATCGTTATAGTCATTGTGATTAATATTAATTGAATCTTGAAAAATTATAAAGTCTCAGTGAGACAAGGTTCACTTCACAATTTTCGAAAACCTACTTGGAAAGGTACTTTAAAATCTGCCAGTAAACAGTTTCTCCGGCAGTATTTTAGCAAATCCAAGCAGACTTGAGTACAGACGTTTTCGTATGCACACAGAGTGCTGCGCTCAATCAGCTTTCAAAGAAAAGTCTGCATGCCGAGATCAAAGACTGCTCTACCTAGCTCGGCGCGTATCACTCCAAATGCTTTCCAAATAGGTTTTCCGTGTAAAATACTTACACATCTTTCAAAAAGAAATTGCATTGGGATGACGGACGAGATGTAAGAAAATTTTAGAAAAGATTAGAATGGAAATTATTATTGTAGGGCATATGCTATTGTAGTTTCCTTACTTTAATTGATTGGATTATATTTATTCTGCATCTCGAGCCTATTTCTTTACTAAAAGATTCATAAGTCAGGAGGTAAACTTGGACATGTAGTGCCTGTATCAGCTAATCAGCTATCGTCTCTAGGCGGTATAAAATATTAGAAAAACAATTTGACAGAATCAATACCGAATGATAATTATGTGTTCTGTGCAATTGAAATATTGGTAAGTTATTAGTTTAAAGAATACCCTTTTCTATAATAATAGCCTCAATACGGTACATACGTTATTTTACTTTGGAGTGAAAATTCTACTCGTTAGTTTAACTTATTCTGTGTCTAGAGATGTACGTGGCCATATTCTTTGCCGGGAAATGTTCTATATTCGATAGTTGAAAGTTCTTATTCGCCATCTTTGGGTACTTGTTTGTACAGTTTATTTCCTTAGAAATTTACAAAATATATTCATTATATACATTTCTTGACTCATTTATTTTTTTGTTACAGTTGAGTCATAAAACTTGCACATTGGATTTACGGGTCGATACATATTAAGGATAGGCTTTAGTTTATGAATAAAATAAGTAGGTTATTTTATGTTCTATTAGCCTATGATCAAATTATGGTTCTCAAAAGATACCCCGTACGACGTCTATGTTTATTTCCTGTTGCATAGGGATCTTAGTACCGTCACTTTTTAATAAGTTTATTGTATTCGTTTTAAATGTACACACTAGTATTTGTTTTTGTATTATCCTAAATATTAGTTAGAGTACGATAACTATTCAGCAAAAGAATTATAATTACTAATCGATAAGGATGAACAAGACCCGGTTCTTACACAATGTTTTCTTTCATTGCCAATAACCGAGGAGGAAGTTTGAAGACGTTAAAGGTCAATCACACCTCCAAGTTTTGACCTTCTGATCATTTATTGCGAATCGTTTTCATTTATTCTATTATCATTATTAATACCTACTTGCAAAAAACGTACAATTTGTCAAATTGTACAATTATGGTATTTTTTTTAGATGATTTAATATAAACTACAATTTTTGTTAACTTTCAAGATTAATTGAAGACACCCGGATCAATAGTTGAGTCGAAAATTGGATTACGACCAACACGGCTCACTTGAAAGAAAACGTAGTTTTCTAAAAACTTAGATTTATTAAAACCGCATATATAAATAGACAATCATTATATAGTTGGTAAGACAAGGTAAGGAATAATAAATCCCTTTTTATTAACTCATAAAAAGATCGTCTTAAGAAGTACGAGTACCAAAATTCCTGGAATCTGCTTACTCCATTTTTTTTACAAACATTGGTACGTTCAATTTACGCTTCATTAGAGTATGTGGGCATTAATGGAAGTACAGATAACTCCAAAAACTTTTAACTTTTATTTCTACATTATGTCGACATTTACAGGACTTTGTTGTATAAGAAAGAGAAGGTCGTTCAGTAAGTATACTTTGTTTAGGTTACCTATAGTTTCTTGCTGCTGGTTATTTTCCTAATAATCTTCAAAGACTTTAAAGTGAGATGCCTGATGAGATGAGTAAATACTTGCATTCACGGATTACAGCTGAGAATTCTGCGTTCATTTCTAAGCAGCTTTTAAAGAAAAATCTACTATCTTTTCTGTCCCCACATCCAGCTGTTTTTGAAAGAAATCATATATACTTTTCTGTAGGTACCTGTACCTGCTACATCAGCGCCAGGATTTGGCATCAAAGAGAATCCCGAGTCGGCTCTAAACATTCATCCATTTACCGCTTACATCTTTAGTACGTTTAGTGTTGGGATCGATGTTGTACGGATTTATTATGATCGTCTTTTGAGAGTATTATGTCAATCCGTAAAGATTTTGTCTTAAAATGGAACAAAGTGGCTTGCACAGCACTATAACTTGACTGGTATGTTTAGAGGAAACTGTTACGGTCTTAAATTATGATATTACAACTACACAAAATCCCTGGTATATGAAAAAAAAGGTCTAAATTTCTTTATAATCCGATTGAATTACGTTGACAGATCCAATTTATTTATTTTATTGTTTTCTATTGGTTCCGCGCAGTTATATTGTGATTAACCGATTCATCGCGGATGGCACGTTAAACCAGGGATCGCCTAGATTTAGCGTTAGACCATAATTATAACGGGGGTTTGTGATCACCGTTTTTCTTAAACCGTTTTGCTTGAAAAGCATTAAAAAAACTTTTCAAACATAGAGGGTCAATAATTTGAAGAAACAAAGAAATTGTTTAGGTTTATAATGTCAAAACTACGAAATTACTAAAATAAAAACATATTTTCTTTTCAGCTAAAATTAACTTGTTATCAACACTTGTTACAAACACATTAGATTAGGACGAATGAAAGCAGTGGCATCCCTAGTAGGTAAGCATAATAAAACCCGTACATTTCACTCTAATTCCACAGTTTTAGGGATCCCTAGCCTCTGGCTACGTGTGTCTGTTTAATGAATGAATCACGGCCGTGTGTGTTGACACGTTTAATAGGAGCCTTCTGTAAACTTGTGCCCGGGAATATAACTAGGGTTGTACTATAGCCAAAATAAACAAAAAAGTATTCTTTAGAAAAACAAAATAGACTGACTAAAAAAGTAGAGATGGGTTACACTAGATTGGAAGATGATGGATGATATAGTTACCTCTGGTTACAATATTTACCAATAGCCGTATCTAACGTCAACGTAGCACTGGTAAGTAACATTAAGTGTTATGTTGTTCACACAACCAATCCAGCCAAAAAATCAACTATATCAATACGATCTCTGAAATCACATTGACAAGTCTACATGCTAATTGATTTTATATTGGCGGTTCCAACAACGACACGCCAAGAATAAAAATCAGGCAAGAACACAAGGTAAGCCTAGCTTTATTACGGTGTCTTAATCTTAATAGTCATGCTTCATTGGTGACCAACTTCAATCAAAAGTCAAACATAGGAGTCATGTCAAAAGGGTCTAAAAAGATAATATATAGTTAACTTATTGCTATGTAAATGTGTCCCAATCCCGTCCCTATATTACCGTAATTTCCACAATTTTCTCTCGATCATCTCACCAATTTTCTGACAGTCAATTTGGTAGGTAAATACTGTCCTACTTTTGGGCCCACACGGCGCTGGCGTGGCAGATAATGTCAGAAAAAATACAAGAGCAATTTTATTCTGATAATGGATCAATGGAAGAAAATATCAAAAGTAATATTTTAACGAATGTAGGTTACAGCTGACAAAGAATAGCGAAATTGTCTTGAACATACGATTATTTTTCGGTTTTGTGTTATGTGCTAAGCTTATCAATATTCAAGATCAATATTTTTAGGCACATTATTGTAATAATGAGAAACACAATGTTATTATCTACTTTCAGCGTTAATCTTGAAAAAATTCAAAAACTGGTTTCGATTGAAATAGATATAAAAACCAGAAGATTTGTTTTTACATTTTCAAAAGTTAAATTGAGTAGGTAGGTACTTACTATTATAAATGTTGAGTGGTGTAAATAAATGTTTTCTTTCTTTCTTCTTTCTTTCTTTCTAATTTACTCTCATCTCTAAAAATAATATAAAAACAATATTTTACTGATTATATTTTAAGGCCATATAAAACAACAGACACTTCCGACGAACTATTTTACAAACCCAACAAAACACTCCTAAACGAACTAGTTTCGTCCCTTCCGCATCAAAGCTACACCCCTGAATGGCTTAGCAAGAAGTACTGTAAGCTGGTAGCCCAATTAGACGAGGGAAGGTAAGACCTACCTTCTTAATTGAATTGTTCGTTTGAAGGTAATTAACTAGCACTTCGTATCATGGAACTAGGTTTTATCAATAAGTTTGCAAATGTAGAAAGGTGACTAAAAGGAGGTCTTTACCTTTTATTCCTATCACTCGATTGTAAATATTTTTGATTCTTAATGTGTTATGTTAATTCATGTGTGTTGATGGAAAATTTAACTTTTTCAATTCTATTCTATTCACGAAAAGCTTCAAATAAATTTTATAGTTACTTCTTATGATATGTTATAGATATCAGATTCATTATTATTGTCTGTAAAAAAAAACAGTGTCAATTTGCGTGCGCCTTATTTAGGAAACTCAAAAATTCACACATCTTGTTAAATATACTTAACATTTTTATTAGAGTCCTAATAATGGTAATTCTTCCAAACGATAAAACGAAAGTTCAGTGTTTACGTTGTTATCACCCTGATTTTATATATTCAGACGGCATTTAAGGCATTATTATTTTACCTATCATTTTCGAAAAATAAATATTTATTGCGAAAATATTTCTTGTTTTGTACTACCCGGTACGCCTGATCCGCGCTTACGGATTTCGTAAGTATGAGATATTAACGGTGTGAATAACTCGTATCGAAACATCTGTATCGATGCCGACTCGATTTTATCCATTCCATAAATTGCCCTGCATTCTGTAAGCGACGCACGGGATATGCAGAACATTATAAAGTCGGCATGCGGAATCTTATGACTTTTGACAGATATCCAATATTCCCGAGCGAGCGAGTGCAGTGGAACTCCGAACACTCATAGAACACAAATCAACCGGGAAAATGAAGGAAAAGAATCAAGACAAAGCGGCTGTTCGATCGGCAAGAACTTAATTGTGAAATATGTGTTATTTTCTATGAAAAATGTATTCGCCTTTTAACACAATCATTTTGCAGGGGTGGCTGGTTCCGCCATACGAATAGTGTTGGTTGAAACGTATTCAGTTTCGTATTACCTTTTCCAAAGAATCTTTGATGCACATTGAGATTATCTTAGTGAATCTTGTTTGAGAATAAAGTTTGCAGTACAAATTACAGAAGATTGCAAGTTGTGGAATGTAGTAACGAAGACGTTTGCCCTTCAAAGGGGCAAAAATCTTTATTTTCATGAAACTAAAATGCGAAGTTGAAACCAAAAATATCTCTATGCTAAATTATTTTCACATCAACGTCGAATGCCCGCTCTTGGTTGGACCACAATGACGTCGTAGCTCAAATTAATCTCAATTTTGGAGATTAAAAATGTAGGTCTCTCTATCTATCTCTTTTCGGAAATCAGGCAATATTCATCCTGATTATTTTTCATAAATCATTTAAGATCTGAGAAACCGTGGAGATAGGAAATTAGCTAAGTAAGCTCTAACAATCCAAAATCTTGCAACTCCATCTCCTCAATAGCTAATTCATACACGTTACGAGCAAGCTATTAATCTCTGAAATGTACCACAGATTAATGTGATCTACTAAGTGCGGGGCACGTGAGACGTACCGACATATTGGCGTGATTCACGGAGCGATAAAAGTGAAATACTGTTGTAACGCCTGATAATATGAAGCAAATTCACTTGAGTGCAGCTTTGCCTGCGTGGGTATAAGTCGCGCCTAGTAAAAAGAACGATAAGGGGAACGGGACATGTTTGCGCATGGGTCTCTCGCTCATGAATCAACAACTAATTATGGTATTACAAGATATTAGTTTTAATTTAAGTACAATTTATTTGCTTTCATGAGCGTAAGATGGTACTTACTGGCAAGCATTGATCCAAATTTCCAAAGAGCGTGATTTTTGAGAGACATCATGCATATTCGGCCCTTGACAATGAGGATACCGATTCACGTTGAAATATATTATTCAACAATTTCTGCTCAAAAATCGTCTGCAGTCTTTTTTTAAAAGCTTCCAACACTATAATTTTAATTCTAATGGATTATTCTATACAAAACATTTGCGATACAACACTCCTTGTGTATGAAGCTAGACACCGCAAGATCAATTTGTCAGCGTGAATAGATGTTTGGTAACAATCGGCTCGTTATCGCCCCCGCCGCTGTAATTAGCACCGTCTAATTATTGAGCGACAGACTACTTTTCAATGAGTCTCATTACAAAACGGACTCTAGAGAATTACGAATACTGTCATTATGATATTTTCTGATTGGTTTTCAGAAGTGGTATTGTTTTGTTTTTCAAACTAAGTTTAGGTTAATTGAACATTTCAATTTAAATTTACATTTAAAGAACTAACTGAACTATAATGTATAAGTAATATAAGTAATTTTTGCTCATTTATTTGCATAACAGTACAGGATGTTTTTTCTCAAGGTAAAAATAAGTGTTTAGCCAATGCTATCTTCTGTAGAAACTTACACAGTGCAATTAGTGCTTCATAATGTAAAAAAAAACTAATTATACCGAGTTCACATATAAATAGACACTGATCTGTTTTTATGTGAACTTACAACTTAACTAAAACTAAAATAACATTATAGAGTGCATGCATTATGTCGATATAGTGTTTTTTTTAAATCTGAAAATTAAAAAAAAACATATTTTCGGCATCCAAACCCAACACTAATTAAATTCGAGAAAATTTCATTCAACACCTTATTTGAATGAATGAATGAAAATTCTTTAATGCACACCTTAATTACTATGAAATAACAATCAGTGATAAACCAATATACAATGTACAATGGGCGGCCATATCGAAGCGATCTCTTCCAGGCAAATTATTAATCAGCTGAATTGTAATCACCTTTAAGTTACCTATTTTCAACACTTGGAGCTCAAAGCAAAGAAAGATAAGTAAGGCTTTCCTACCTTATTTAAGAAGCTTTCTCGACTTTCTATTGAGTCCCAAAAGGCATTATTAATTCTTCACTATCCTGACCTTTGACAGAGTACAGTCTGATCTAGTAATACAATTAAATTTTACTTTGAAAATATTTCGACGGAAATTACGAAAATATGAAGTGCTGATTAGCCGTTTTACAAAATGACTTAGTATCTGTTAATTAGTTGACTCATTAATGCTTTTCATTAGTCTTGTATATCTCAGAGGAATTGTGTAGAGAATTGACTGTTTTATTTGATCTAAATCTATCATCTAAGTTACAATTACATCTACAATATTTTTTTATTTATTTATTGTAATAATACAAAGCATTTAAAAATAATATATTGCTTCGTGAACGAGTACAAATTATCCTATATATATATATATATATAGACTCAAGTTTATACATATAAAACAAAAGAAGTGAAGAGAAGTTTATACATACATTTCGTAATTAAACATATTGAATTTTCTGTTATTGTTTGCGCGTAAGATAAGTCCAAAAGTTCAAATGAAGTTGAAGTACTGTATTACGAGATATAATGCTTTGATACCGAGACCGCCTATTTGAGCTCCCTGGTTTACGTCCATTGAACTTATAACATAAATTCAAAAGAAAATTAATAATTTGGATAATAAATACACTTTGTACATTTATAATTTGGGTAAATATACTTAGGCTTAGTTAAATCCACTTTAGGTTGTCTTTAATCGGCTATTTAAAGCAGACAAACGTTTGTTAACGATTTTGTTATGCCATTTAATTTACATGAGATATTTAGAAGAATATGACGTCATTAAACCCTCTTACATCACCTTGGTATTATTTTACATCATTACCAAGTATAGAAACCGATCAAACGAAGTCAATTAAGACTTAAATAACCTTCAACATAAAATTTGGTTCATTTACATTTGCCCATTATTTGTTATTGCACCATAGGGAGCTGAATTTTAGATGAATTTGGTCCTTCACTAAAATATATTTTTACCCAGTCGAGAAAATATCTATTTAAAAACAAAAAAATGGTACGATCACAAATATTTATGTAGCGAATTGATTATTTTTATTTCACTGTTTTTCAGATTGGATGTCATCTGAACGATTAACGATTAAATCAAGTTTCTAAAGATGGTAAAAATATAAGCTTACTCGCTCTAGCCTTCACTCACGTTTACTTATTAGATTGAAGTATTAAGATGTATCTAAATATATATAAAGTAGCCTATGTGTTATTCCGGGTTTAAAACTATTTATATTAAATCCTTTCTTTAGTCATCCATTGAAACATTCGCATTCATTATTTAGTAAGAAGATATGATTCAAGAGAATATCATCTAGCGAGAACTTTCAGATCTTGCGTCAACTGATATTCATATAAAGTGGTACTTAAATTTTGAGTTCTTGGGTCGGACGTGACTTGGTTACAGTGCGAAGTTGACCTTAATCTCGATCCTGAGTAAGTCATAAATAAAAACTAATCAATTTTTTATAGAGAAGTTGCTCTTGAAGAAATACAATCCGAAGGTTCACGTTCGTAATTTCGTTATAAGGCCAAAATATACCGCTTACTCATCCCACACGACTCGAAATACATCTCCTCTTTAAAGACACTTTTTTTTTTTTTTTAAATTTTATTGATCTTTACTTATTCAATGATTGGGGCGGTGGAGTTTTAATATCTGCGGCGATTAATATTATAAAAAGATTGGGGGACGAGAATCTTGAATCCGGATTTCAGATCCTTTGAAGATGCCTAAGGTTACCTTAGTCGTTTTGCAGAAGTTAACATGTTAGAAGTTTAGTTTAGTATGCAAACGATATCACGATTGATGTACAATGTACATAGCATCGGTGTTGTGATCCGAATCAACGGTGCAAATGACCACCGCTTATTAGCAGCGGTTTAGAAGGTTTATTCAACGCACCGATGCATTATTCACTGTGATTAACCTCTAGGATCAGCGGGTGATCCGTCACTGGATCACTCGCAAAGACAATTACCTACTGTGCAGACTAGCAATGATGAATAGCTGGTTTAGGTACTTTTCATAAAAACTTAAAAATTACTCATATATCCTTACGAGCACTGTACGTTTACTATGACCGTTAAAAACGATTCAGCTTAGGTCCTATTATACAAAAAACTGTTTCTAACAGAGTGCAATACCATATTAATTTTTTCTTGTATTTATCTGTTCTTTAGGTTATAGGAGTTAAAGTGCTGCGGAAACCTACATCTGAATAATGTACCAGGTATTTATTAAATTATTGACCAAGGATATTTGTGAACTAGCTGTTATTTTGCTGTGACTTTGAGCAATTTGCGCCAAAGCCCACTTGCCCGCGTCACTCACGCGGACACCGAATTTCGGTCGAAATTAACTGGCTTTAAATCTCTTGGCGATACGCACATAGTAGTCGTGCCTATGATTGGTATTTGAATTGACGATGCGTAATCTAGCTTGTGTTATCTACATATCACTACAAACTATTATACGATTGGCTTGCAACCAAATACACACAGAATGGTACCACCTACAAAATCAGTAAAAATGTACTTTGTAAGTACCGGATATGTATTTAGATACAGGTCAGACTTACGTTAGTTTCCTAAAGAAGTTTATGCGACCTTAATTGAGTAAAAATTCTTTAAGCTTCATCAGTATTAAAATTCAAACAAATAGTCTGCAATGTCGTAGCACTGGTGGCGTAGAACGGTGCTACGACGTAGCAGACAATATAAAATAAAAAAGTGTCTTGGATTATAGAACCTGTTTATTATATTCATTAAACACAGTTCGTTATTATAATTACAATAAGCCCTTTGACTATACCTAAAAAAAGAATAATCTATACAATAGAAGGATCAATGAAAGCGTTATAAAGTGACCCTGATCTAATAACCGAGCGGTTTACAAAGAACGATTCAATATGGAAGACGCGATGCAAAAAATCTCAATTAAATTTGAGATAAAACTTTTGTAGGAACAATAATACTCGGCTTAAATTCCATTTACTGTGAAATAAAGGAGCCAGCTTACCGAGCGACGGACAAAGTTATAATAAACGCTGCTTCATAAACAACCCGAAAATAAAATTAAAACAAAAACATTCAGTAACCTTTTCTTTTGTTCAAGTTAAGTAACATTTTATGCACCGCGTATTCACGGAGCGACAAAAAGTTGAGCTACATATTTCTAATTTGAAAGAGGTTTAAGTTTAAGTCAGTTACCAGTAGGTCTAACATGTGCAACACAACAAAAAACAAGACGACAAATGAAATATAACAAACTGCTTCATTGTACTACGTTAGAGCAGAAGAGAATATTTTGTCGACGAGATAATTTCTCGTGATACATCATATTACGCCTGCAGGACTTCCCATGAGAATGAAAGAATGTCATGCGAATTGAATAGTGACATGAATATCTTTAAGTACATTGTATCTAGAGGTAAACTAATGAAAGAATACATGGATTGTGTGGAAAACATGAGTAAAAAATATTATGTAAGATGATGGTTGATAGAAGAAAATGTGTAGGTACTTACACACGTGTGGTTGGCACGTGAATACAAAATGTATGAATAGAAGCGTCTTCTTCTACTTTCGTCGTGATGACATCGAATTTAATTTAGGAATGACACTTTAGGTTTTGTTAGTAAATTAATAAATAAAGATTTACGAGATTTATTGTGCAGTCTCAAAATTGGGACAGTGACAAAAAAATTGAAATCAGTGCTTCGGTTGTTACTTTTTTAAGGCATATTTAAATATTGATCTTAGTAACCAGTTCATTCAGAAAGACTTGTGTTGTTCCTTAATTACTTAATTGTTTTAAGCTATTGCATAGCTTCTATCGCGGGCCTTGAGCGTGGAGATCGAATCCAGAAATTCCGTAACGAAAAAACCTAACGCTGTCACTTTAGTTCAGCAACTCGCCTCTAGGAAGGTGGCATGCAATAGCTTTACCGCGGCAGTCCCCGAGTGCCACACGTCTTTTTTTTAATTTTGCTTATTAAAGCGACCTTATTTTTAATTATTATGTCTTAGACTGAGTTAGTCTTCATTTTAAGCAATACGATGAATTGTGTATAATTGTAAAGTTTTAAAGAGAAAAATTTAATTAAATTCTTATGTAACGTTCATTATTGTTTGAGAACAATAATGAACGACATGACAAATCATAAGAGAGTACGTAAAACGTGATCTTATAAAAGACAGCACTTCAAAACGCCTTAAAACACAAACAGTTTACAAAGTTTTCTCAAAGTATCAGATACTTTAATATAAACTTATTTAATAACAAGTCGCTCGGTCTCTGAAATGTTAAACGATATCTACGTGGCAAAACAAACATCGCCCAGTGAAAACACGACTTAACACTTTATTTCGCCGTTCCGTATTTAATGTCAGCGGTTAGATTGTTCAGAATTCATAGAGACGGGGAAAAATGTTGCCCCCGCTCCGAATAATAAGTCGAATAGTGTAGTGACGCGAAATGGGACGGGGAAATTGTTCTTGGAGTTATTTCCGAGATTCACAAGTCGAGTTTCGCATCTAAGTTTTCATCTGCGTTTGACTAATTTTGTAATCTTGGTGTAAGTTGAGGATTGTTCTTTAAATTGGTGTAGTTTTTGTACGGTGTATTGGAATTAGTGAAGATCTTTTTTTTATGAAATAGGTAATATGTTTTGTCAGTAGTTATTATTTTCTGAAACAGAGTCGACTCTCAAAATCGATTTCAGGATTGTCTACAGAATCTACGAGTACAATCAAGATAAAACAACTGTGAACGCTTTTTTAAATGCAACTTTGAGAAACATTATAATCACATAATATATCAAAGTATTGTACTATATTTTTTGATTAATTTTTTACCATTATTTTAGAAATTGTTCAACTTAAAACCTACCATTTTCTTAAGGAAGGCTACACACACATACACTATCATTTAAATAACTAAGCCTTGCTCTTCCAAAATAGCCCATGTCTGTAATTATGGACCATAAATATAAATCACACCAAGAAAAGAGGAGACAAAAAATAAAATGACGATGGCAATATCCATTACATAGAAATATAAGAGTGTGTTTACATTGAAACGAAAGTGATTTGTGCGAACGACTTCAAATTCGTGAGAAGAGAGCAATTTCCTTCACTTTTGAGATGCATTCCTGCTCATAAAACCGAAGATACTCATCAGATCCTCAATATTTTTAGATGGGACCAGTCGGGACCACTCTTGGAATATTATTATTCCAATAAAAATGAATCATCAAAATCAATTCAATAACGACAACGTTAGCGTCGAAAAAATAATAGCTCTAACGGTCGAATTGAAAAACTCTTTTTTTATTCGTTTTTTTGTATGTTTGATGTAAAGTATTTCCGTATAAAAAAATGAGCGTTATTTTAATCAAAATAGTACAACAATGTTTTAATTGTAATTCGTACACGAAAGATAAACGGAAGACACGGAAATTTATCTTAACTAGCCCCTGGGACTTTTGTAATTTCACCGGACTCAAACACCTAAGCCGTAAGTCCTACTTCCTATCCTACTATCCTATTAGTTTGTGAGAATGTATATGTTTGTTATTCTTTCACGCAAAAACGGCTGGACCGATTTGGTTAAAATTTGGTATGTAGATTAGGTGACACCCTGGATTAACACATATACTTTTTATCCCGATATTCCCGCGGGAACGGGGCTTACGCGGGTGAAACCGCGGGGCGCCAACTCGCAATAATAGCGGTACAAAAACAAGCCAATCAAGCTGAAGAAATGTTCACAAGAGGTTCTTATTGTGGTAATCAGAGTAATCACATGTCGTTGGGTAGGGATGATAATTAACATGGAATTCCGTAGTATTATAACGAGGAAATACCTGAACATTCTGTTCTTATTTTTTATTATCTTGTACTTGTTACAATGGTTTTTTTATAAAGTAGACTTTGCCCAGCAGTGGGACATGAACGGTTCATAAAAAAAAACAGATATGAGAAAGATTACGCAAGTTCAAGAATGTGCCATGAGATAAATCAGTGGAGTTATGAAAGATAAAACATAATAGGTATAATAGTACTTAAATGTTTGTATAATATTATTATAATACTAACTGCCTCCTCATGCTGTTATAAATCATCTAGTAAAGATGAAAATACTTGAGTTGTTGTTGTTGTAGATAATAGTATACTGTGGTACTGTATATATAGTAGTACACAGCCTTAGTACGATGACTGAGATTAGCGTGTTCACACATCACAGTAAAAAGAAAATAAATACTGTTGGCAGAGCCTACTGTTGAAATGTTGACAAAGGTACGGAACCCTACGCGAGACCAATTCGCACTTGGCTATTTTAAATTAAAACAACTAAACTCGAACGGGTTGCTTTGTTTTCAAATATGAGTAGGTAGGTCTATCAGAATCGCTTGAAACAAGAAACAAACTAATTAAGAAACAACATTTCCTGATTATTATCACAAATCTTACGCGAGACGGATACAGTTAGTTAGCGATAACATAATCAAAATTCACTACGAGTACAGCACAGTTACCAAGATCTAATTCTGTCCCATAATCGAATGCCGCTGTAACTGAGTAGACCGGGGGAATAATAATTATCATGTGGTATCTTCCCGTGAGACATATACAAGGGATTAGTTTCGGAATTGGCCCCAAGCGCAATAGATAGTGGGAGATTCATAGGTGTCCGAAAAACGTTTGCTGTTACCGAAATTCGGCGTCCTTAAAGCCGATGATGTTTGTTCAGTGGGTATTACAGCTATGTTAGCCCAGTGGCGATCCTGAAAGTTAATCAACAGATTTTTCCATTCAAAAAATGTATAGGTATGCACTTTAATAGGAGATTTTAACTTTGACGGAAAACATCGTGAGGAAATCTGTGGGATATGACATTGACTGATGGTGTTGATTTTCATCTCTTTTCTTTGAGTATGCGAAAATTTATCGCCGCAGGTATTTTAATAAAATTCTGCTTTTCTAGAGCCCATGGTTTTTTCTTGAAGGTAAGTTTATCGTTATCATATTCGTAATAGTAAAGATAATGAGACCATTTTAACAGGCTTCAAAGAAGGATACACTATATTCCACTGTATGTATTTTCATATTACGACTTGACGCGAAAGGTCTGCGTGACGAAAAGTTGATATTCTACAGCATTTTAGCTGTCTATGATCGATCAATGTCTTATTGTTGATCGAATATTGAAAGTTTATTTATAGCACGGAAATGTGGGTCACATATTGTATTATTATCAAAAGTATATACAACTTTACGAGTCATTTTAGTTGAACCAGTATGGATACTTGAATGATATACAGTTACGAAGTATTCACTTCATAATTAAAATCTTAGGATATTTGAGTAAAACTATCAACAAACAAACGATCAACTATCAGTCAAGAGAATTTCAATTTTACTGCAAAATTGAACCAGAGATTGCATAACAAAAAATCGCTCAAGTCAGCCCCAAGCCGAAGCGAATACAGACAGGCTTATGCACTACTAAAGTATCCTCAGGGCATAGACAGTCCATTCTTTTTGTCGGTTGAACAATAACACGAGTAAAACACTGGCGCATTGTGCTCTTACGGCCGCTTTCAATAACAAATGTATCTTATGGTTTTGCTTACTATCATAATATGATTTTGTACTCTTACGTCTAGTCTCAATCTTTACTTTTATAGCCCTACTGTCGATATATCGCTACTAATAAAATTATTATGTGCAAATATTTTTTTGCTAAAACAGAGTTTAGGTATTCTAGGTATACATTTTCGTAGTTACCACATAGTTTATTAAAGTGTCTCGTTGGTGGCTCGTGGTTTTGTTAAATATGTAAGAGCAAAAAAATTTGGGAAATTTACAAAATCATTTTTTAATAATCATTACCATAGAATATACTGATTTGTTTTCAAAATATACGCAACCTAATTTATATCGTTTCGTAGCGACATTATTTATATATTGCAGCTCGGCTTATCCCGATCACTGCCAAAAAGTATTTTATGCGTATCGCGAGGTTCAGCCCGAATGTTTTAAATCTAAAAGAATAGAACCGATTACTGAAAATACCTATTATACAACCAATTACTTAAAAAGTCCATTCACTAAAATTTATTTAATACGCTAAACTTTTAAAGAGTTCTTTTTTATCTCGTTTAGGATTTTCCACTTGAGATCCGGTCCATCCTACGGAGCCTTGAAATTAAATGGCCATTTACGAAAAAGTATTTTCTCTTAAGTTGAACGAAATGTATAGGTTTTTAATGACCTTGATCCAATTCCAAAAGCTTGTGAAAAATTGGCTTTTAAAACTTCCAAAGCTTCACAAATTCATTTACGAATTATTATAAAGTTAAAATTAATTAGAAACATGAACTGATTACATAACAAATATTAATAACATCCTAACGTTTTCCAAGGCTGTTCTTCTTGGAATGATTGTTTTGATATTAGAAAAATAATAAACGTTATTTGTTAATCAAATAATATGTAATTGAAAGGTTTTTCTGAACCGATATTTACCCTGCCCCTTTCTATGGAAATAAAATAAACCTTGTACAAAACCTGAAGGCTATTTACAACTGATTGATGTTTTTCGTTATATAATAAAAATAGTTCCAATACATAGAGTTGATCGCTGACCAATCACAATGCCGGCAAAGCCTCGCTTCACAAGTTTGTCGCCAGTTAGTATTCGCTAAGAGACGCTCACTTCTCTTTCCAAAGTGAATTTATCTATACCATATCCTTATGACATTTAATGAATTACTTTTCGCATTATAATTGACATACTTTAATGGAATATCTTGTTGTATTTTATAACTAATATCTAATACCTACCTAATATCTTATATCCTAATATTATTTTCAAATTGTATCATTAATGACTTGCCTTGTATAACTTCCAATGTTATAGTTATGGTGAATAAATAAAATCTGAAATCTGAATCTGAACAAGGGGTAATTTCTTTACAATGTGGTTTTAAAAGCGAGCAATCAAGTAACGCTCACACTCGCCAGCAATAAAACAATTGGAACTACACTCCCAATCTCACTCACTCGTTTGTAGCCATTGTTTCCGGTCGGACAAGTGCCCAAACGTTTCAAATGCCCTAATTATAATGTTCCACTCATTGGTTTTGTCCTTCCCCGTCTACCCGACCACTCAGATCCCGATCTACCCGACCACTCAGATTCCCGGTCTACCCGACCACTCAGATAAATCCCAACTCCCTTCGTCGACCTAGGCACACTTTAGGTTTTCCAGATGATGACATCACCGCCGCTAACGCGGCGATGATGGACTAGCTCCTGCCGATGCCGACCCCGTCAGGGGGGTCGATTTTCTTTCAGCTTTTCTGCCCCTTCAGGGCTGGGCTAAAACCCGATCAGCCACTCAGGCAACAGCCCAAGCCGAGGTTCGTACCACTCTGGTGCCCTTGAGCTAGTTGCCTTAAAATCTTGTACCGGCGTAGAGGCCTTCTGCCCTCGCCAAAGTCCGGTGAAGTTATAAAGGTCCAAACGACCACTTAACAGAATAGTCCGTCCGAAAAAAAAAAAAAAAAAAAAAAAAAAAAAAAGGTTTTGTCCGTCACTATTATTGTTTGATTATATTAGCGCGCGTGAATATTTATAGCTCCCACTGACAGCAAAGTTGGTTTCCGTACGGGTTTTATCAATAAATTTCATCGTCACGTACTATCAGGGACAAAATTGTGTACATTCATAATAAACTTTTAAGGCATTCCATCTAATACTAGATCATTTATTTTGATTTTGATTTTTAATTCATATTTTTAAATCACATTTTAAATAAAAACCTTGAAGTATAATCGATTTCAATCAGGATAATCGTAGTTTAAAATAGTGGTCAGACAACACAATAAAAACTAAAACAATAATAAAATATTTCAAATTGGTTAAACACAGTAAAAACACTTACTTTTAGGGGCAGTCGGGTAAAATGTATGAAACTACAAGCATTACAAATGTTACACCATTTCAAAAATCTTCCAGAATGTTGCTCCGAGTGTATCCACTCCCAGTGTGTATAACTGTATTATGAAGTTTCAGAAAGTGAACGTTTCCTTGCTGTTTTATTGGATTACGGAACGTAGCCGATACGAACTTCTGTTGGCAGTTTAAACAAGAATAAAATACAAGTTTTTGCATTCATATGTCTGTAATTGCTAGTATTTAAAATTTTGCGATCTTTAGACATAGTTTAAATTGAATTACATTACTTTATCTCGTATTTACTTTATCATTTTATTTTACGATGTTTCGAGCGTTACAGCTCTCGTGTTCACGAGTAGACTGATGTACTGGAGCTACCGCCGCTAATTATTGAGCTACCCTCAATTTGCAATATTATTTATTTTGAAATAAAATAATAAAGTAAATACGTGGTTAAAGTCCGCGTAATTTCATATAAACTATTTCTGTAATTACTGTTTAGTTAATTCCAATAATTCACTACGTCTACAAATTCGCTGCGTCTACAAATAACAGTAATTATATAATAGAAGATCGAACCATACTTGTGGCTCTCGTGGGTGCCGTTTTTAGTTTGCAATCTACCTACATCTACAATCACTTGAAAATAACAATTAAAAAGAAAATGAATTTGATAACGAAAATTTGAGTGATCTATCAAATCAAAACAAAAGTCTTTATTTTACATTTCAATATTGTTATAAATATGTATTAATGTTTATCTTCTTCAAATAATAATAATTAATATTTACGAGTATTATTTATTAGCACATCCCTAGAACACGCAGCAAAATACAATTTATTTCAAAATAATTAATAGCTTTGTCAACACAAGCTCGTTGAGGTATTGAATATTAATTAATCATAGTAACACAGGTTTATTAGATTTGATTATCTTGCAAATTAATCTTCATGCTTGGTTTATTAGTTGTTGTTATTATGCTAGAATGAGATCCGTGTTGGTTGAGTGGTTAAGAGATACAATCCTTAGGTCGTGGGTTTGAAATTGACCATGTATCAATTTTGATAAACCCTTCTAATAGTACACATTCACTTCCATATTTACAGAATACTAGCTGCGCCCTGCGTTTTCACCCGCTTAAGTCCCGTTCCCGCGGTATTAGTAGGAAGTAGGAAGGATAGGATTAGTAGGACTAGTAGGGTAGGATATCATCTGGTTACAAATCGGTTAAAGTCAATGGGCTCTAAGACTAGCAGGTTCACGAAAAAAACATCGAAGTTCAAGTCTTGGAAAGTACAGAGACTTTTGCGTAGGAATACAAGAATATCACCAAAAAGTTTAAAAATGAGCTTTAGCTTTGATAGTTCTTTATGTGCCATTTTTCGCGATCACTAACGGCAAGTCTCAATAACCTATTTATTATGAGTGGTTTTGCTTACTTTTATATTTGACATTATATTTTACCTTAACATTAAAAGACAGTTAGTTTAATCATAAATAGACTAGCATATTATTGAGACTGGACGTAAGTTGATCAGTGACCAACACTGTTTTCACATTACAAAGGATACGTAAATTGTCTTCAAAGGATCTTGAATGTCTCACTAAGTGGATGTTTACCGTCCTTGGGGACAGTGAGAGTATTTACGTTTACGTTACGTTAAATATCTGTCCTGTCTTGTTGTAACGTTAGTTTTAGCTTGATCAAATCATTTTAATTGAATGTTTTCCTTGAAAAACCTTGAATTGTAGATAATCTGGTCAATTTAATCTTCGTCTTTGTCTTTCGTCTTCTCATTGGCCTTCAATCATATGTAGGTACACCTGTAGCAAAATAGCTCATCTTCAAGAACAGCTCTAATCAATCAAGTTTCCTAAATGAATAATGACAGACCCTATATTTTCTCAGTTACTTTCATCAAGACTTTATACGCACATCAAGATGTAGCTATAAAAGCCATACAGTTTGAATAACTTTATCACGTTGCTACAGATCTATACTCTGTTCACCGAGTCAATCGAATGGTTAGTTAAAGTGTCATTTAAACATTCTTTCCTGTTGCATAAAATTAAATTGACTGTCATCATGACTTCATTGATTGAAAATATTGTTAAACTCTGTCAAATAATGCTTCAATTTATTTGAATGCGAAGAAAATGCCATCATGTAAATAGTACTCTAGTTTTAATTTAATTTTAATTTTAAATGTGTTACTTGATAAGCTTTTATTATGCAACACACAAACTGTTTTCCTTCTAAATCTAAAATTAAAATCGGGACGACAAATATTATCAGCGCATGCAATTTGCTCTGTAAACGGGTCCCGCTGCACCATTCTTTATCACAGTCAGTTCTTACGAGTTTATAAAGTTGCATTTTTGTCCCTGGGGCCTCTGTCTTGACATTGACCGAGCAAGACAATAACCAAGGAAAACGGTGCCTTAGGACATCGAGTAGTTCGCTTGAACTAGTTGAGTCATATTGTGCTTGTATTTTTTTATGGTGTCTTCATTTCAGAAAGAATACCAAGGACAGTCTATATTGGTCTTATAAAGGATTTAAAATATCACGAAAATTTAAACAAAAATTGTTGAACAAAATATTGTTGCTTTTAGTTATTGGCGATTGTAGTTCGAGAGGTTGATTGTTTATTTACCTTGTATTGTATGGTGTTAGAACCACACAGAACAAGCGTTTATACCTAAATAAATGTCAACTATAATGTGGTTAATAATAGTTTGAAAAGGAATGCTAATATTATGGTCAGGTTTTCTGCTAGTAAAGTTGAGAACCATAATTATGTATGGATCGATAGATATTGCTTGATAAAACCATAAAAAAACAAAAATAAATATTCTTACTTAAATCTAAAGCGGTCTACACACCAAAGCCGCCGGCCCGGCCCGGCACGAACGCGGCGGGTTTTTTTTTGGCTTTAGTCGTACAAAATCAGGCCGCCGCCCGCGGCCGGCCTTGCCGCCGGGTTCGTGCCGCCGGGCCGGCGGCTTTGGTGTGTAGATAGCTTTAGACATTACTCACTGGAGAGGATTTTTTATTTATCCTTAATGTAAAGAAATAGACGAAACAACTATGTATTTCCAATTCCCTGAACAGAGGTTTGACAATTACAATAATAATCATAAAAATCGCAAGCAGAAAAAACAGGCAGTTTACATATTTGTGACCTCGGCTGTTTTAGTCCCTGCCTAAAACAGCCGAGGTCACAAAACCAACACTAAAAACAAACGTTGGCAGATTGCCATACAAATATTTGACCGTACAGCCACCAACTGGCTTCTATTCTAATATATTTTTATACATCTATTCAGGTAGTGAATTACAGCTTTGTAAAGATCATCTAGCGCGTTCTCTGTCCATGTTTTAGTTGCAGGCGAAAGGCCACTCCTTTGGAGATGACCGTTAGCTAGACCAGGACTAGTTAGTTAGACTCTCAACATTAAAGTTTTTAATTAATAGAACATAGTCTATTGAAATGATAAATCCTTATATTAATTTTTTTATTCCTGTTTTTGAACCCGCATTGTTGCAAAGATTCTTTTTTAAAACCAGTCACGAAATTTCATGACTTCGGCTATAAAATCTTGGTGATAATAATATTATTCGTTTTTAAACACTAATTATCATGAAGATATGAGGACAGTAGTACCTACAGCTCCGGATTCGTGATCATATTTTATTTCATTTTATCCTATTTGATGCTATTTAAAGTTTAATTAAGTAGTAATTGTATTTTATACTTGAAATCTTATTGCGTGTTTTTAACATGAGTATAATTAATAATGTATTAATTATAATTGAAATCAGAGACATGTGGTATTTAACATTTTAATCTATTATTACGTTACCGTATATTAACAGCTACCATTATTTCATATTCATCATAACAGTATTTTAAAATTTAAATCAATAAAATTAAACAAAGTTTCATGTAAGAAAGGCGTATAACAAGGTAGAATATTATGAATAATTTCGTAAGGAGAGAGTAAGTTGCTCCACTTCTGAGGTGCATTTTCTGTTAACAACTCCAAAAATGCTCATCAGATCCTGTAAATTTGTTTAAAAGTTTGTATGATCTGAAAATATTTGTATTATTTTAAAAATGTCCACTGAAATGGATGATACTTGCTTTTTTCTAACTAAAACTATGCCACAGAATATGATAGTACCAGCGAGCTATGACACGGTAAAGCTAACAAAAACAAATTGGCTCACCGGAAAATTTTTAAACTGACCGTAAAACTGAACCTTTAGCACTGGTCAAAACTTTTATACCAGTTATCGAGATCACGCAGAATTAAACACAAATTAAGTCGACGTACTATTTATACTACGTTCTATTTTTCGTCTAATTGGTCTAGCAACTAAAGAAATAGTGGTTTTAACACAAAAAACTCGTGCTAAATATGCAGACGAGGATAATGCAAAAAAATGAGTGTGCGTATATTCTCATAGAAGAAGGACCACAGTAGATGTAATAGTAATAACTGGTACTAGATTTTACTTTTAGGTTACATTTTAAGTTATGAACGAAAATGTATACCTTACAGTCTAGGTAGTGAAATGTTTTTATCTATACTAATATTATAAAGAGGCAAAGTTTGTTTGTTTGTGACGTTGTTGACGCAGGTAATCTTCGAAACTAATCAGCCGATTTCAAAAATTCTTTCACCGATATGTAGAATGGACTGACGGAATTTTTAATGGCTATATTTTATTCCGGTAAATTCATTAGTACACCCATGCAAAGCCGGGACGTGCTGCTAGTATAACTTAAACAAATACTTTCTATAACCTAAACCCGAAAATTATGATGAAACTTTGTTTTCGTTTAATCCGTAGGGCCTCTGTCTACAGGCTAAGCTCTACATAAAAATAAATGACGACTATTACTTCTTTTGTGATGTCATAAACGAACCTTGATTCTATCGATACAGGGTAGTGCGAACTTTTGGATACATACCTATTTTGAAATTTTTATGTGAAATTGTATAAACTGAGATGAGGAGTTTCCTTGAACGCCTGATTCTTTCATCAGATTAGCTTACTGTCGTTATAATGTGGCATTTTCTCCGGGAATCAATAAGCTGTCTTTTCTGCTCAAGCAAACGCAAAGTCAAATTTTGAAGATTTTAGGAACTAAAAAAAAATTGCTTTGAAGATAGCACTAAAATTACCAAACAAAATATAAATCCCATATCAACCTGGTGTCGTCGCAACACGCTGTAAAAATATGTTTTTTCCTATCATAAATTAATCCCTACAAAACGCCAGTGTACAAAGAGAAGTTTTAGCATTATTTATAGCAGAAATAACTCTTTCTGCGGCGGCGTTGGCTCCGATCTGCATTAATAAATCCACTGAGTATAAATTAAGTGCGTAGAGTGTTAAAAACCTAGAGATTTATTGCTCAATAAAGGTTCAAGCTTAATTAGTTTCATATCAGCCATCTATAAGCGAATCAGTTCGTAATTGAGTCACTTTATCAGTTTGGTTCATTCAGATACCACTATCTGATTTTCATGGTTCACGTCAAAGATTTAAAGATGACTTTGATGAAGAACATTAATAGGTACAAAAATACAGTTCAACGAAATTGAAATGAACTATAGTGGGTGTATAATGGCCCTCACTGATCACATTTAATTGAAACTGCATTGCGCAGTGTTCAATCTACTTTAATCCGAACGCTTGATTCACGTGTGACGTTACTCACGGCCAGATAACAGACTGTCATGTGCCAGGGTGCAGGCCGTAAAATATATTTTGTGGTTTATTGAGAACAAAAAGTGATTGTATACGAATCAGCTGAAATATTTTAAATTTGGAGAGATCTCTGAGCTGATATATGATACACGTACACGTATACAATAGAGTCACCTAGTTTTAAAGACTACTATTTTGAGCGATCCTTGAGGTCCTACGAAATAAACATATTTTTCTTTCTTTCTCTTTATGTAGATAGTAGTATTCATCGTTGAAATTTCAAAATGTTTGCGCGACTGTTTATTTTTTTGCATATCATCATAATTATCTCATATCATATCATTAATGTTATAACAACATTTATAATACGAGTAGTTAGTTCACGTCATTGTTGTAATTCCAAATATGTTGTTTTATAGTAATTGTTGTATAGTTGTTCAATCAATAATGTGCTTGATTGTTTTTCACATTTACACAATTTTAAAATAAATATCGTTAGTTAAAATATAATTGAAAATTGAAACAGTTTCATCCAGTCCAAGGTTAAGCAATTTAATAATTTAGTTATGGTAACCAGATGGACACTGTAAGCAATTTTTGCTTAGCAATTTTATAAATTTTGCTAAAGTTATTTTCTAATAAGGATACAATAAACATAGCCCTTATAAATATATATTGTTAGCATTAAAACTCTTACGATTCACCAGAAAGGCTTTATTAAATTGGTAAAGCCTTTGCGGGAGTAAAAAACAAAGTCGTTATTTGAATGGATTACGCAGGCGCCTACTTACCTAATGGAATTGAACCTCTTGATTGTTAATCTGATAATCTCCAGAGATAAGCGTGTTAAGTTCCCAGTGAAATAACATCAGGATATCCTTTTGTCAACCCGCAACATTTACACATTAACTTTTATCTTTATTTATTTTATGGTGGTGATATATTTATTTAATTATTAGCAAATAAGTTTCGTTTTGTTATGAGTTTACAAAAGGAGTCCAAGTGTGACCTGTGAGCTGTAGACGATAATAAATAAAAAATCTTTTTTCTAGCACAAATCAATCAAAACCAAAATTAAAAGAGACAGGACATGTCCACAACTCCTCAAGACCCATATTATAACAGAAATGATAGTATTTTAAGATTATTTGTAGATTTCAAACACATACCTACCAAGCGATTGAAGCCGTTGGTTTGAGAGTCAACGTTGTCTATCAATCAACCAATAATTAGGTATACTACGTATAAAGCCATATTCATGTGGGTTGGTTAATTTTATGGGTTTACATTACAGCTGTGTGTGGTTCAATTGGACACAGCTATCCACTCTTGTTTAATATTCGAATAGCCCTCAAAGATACTTTGTAAATCACTCTGTTTCTTACAGAAGCTGTATTTCTATACACCTGAGGCTTATTACTCAGGCGTGAATGTCTCAATAGGGATTTACGTAAACGATAATGTTCAAAGAAAGTGTAAGAGTGCGATGGAAATAAATTTATACTGCCACTTGAGCCCTCTGCAATGACATCAGAGATCTTGATTTGAATAGGTATAAAATAAAACAGGCAATTCAAAGTTTATTACGAGTATTTCATAACTGTAGAGGGTTTCTGCAGTTTTTCTGCAAAACTAAGAGACACAAGTTTATACAATGTTATTTTTGAGATATTTATTATTTTCATTCGTTTACTAGTAAAATTGTAAATACTCTGATTCTATGTGGTAGTTAACATAAATCAACGATCACCGGTTTATTTGATAATGTTTTGAGTAAATAATAACTTAAATAGTTGGAAGTCACACCATCGGTCATTTTTTAAATAAAAGAATTAAGTATTTTTTTACATGAATTGATAACCATGTGAAAAAAATTAAATCAAAAACGTCATCAGTATCACGAAGTCATCTAATTTATCGTATGCTTTATAATACCAGTTTCAATTCACATTACATTGATATTTATGTACTCATGGACGTATATTATGTACTGAAATGAATAATACACCAACCAGCTACAGAACCTACATCATAAATCAACAGTATAATTCTATATAATACCCAAAATAATCATGTTATTGCAAATTTAATTTCAGAGTCAATTTAGAGGAAAATAAATGGTTCCTCGTAAGCTGCACAAATAATACTCATGACGAAAGAGCAAAGGCATTAAAACATAACTCGCTTCGTAGTGGAATCGCGGTACAGTTGCGAGGAAAAGATAAGAAACAAGGTTAGGTGACTTAATACCTTATTAATAATTTTATCAAACCGATGTCAGTTTAAATATTGGCCGTATATATATATTGCTCTCTTCTTATAAAACTGAGCAATAGATATAGGCAATCTTTGGAAATCATCAACATTCACCTGACTTTATCACACGCTAAGTTGGATCGGCAAACCATGTTTTATCTTCCACATCTCTATTACCTATTCACTCAACTCACATTCTATTAATAAATTTTATGTTGTATATCAGTCTGCTGGTTATCCATAACCTAAACCTTAAATTGCTTAGCTTGGGACTTGATGACGCTACATTGAATGTCCAAGGATATTTTAAGTTAATATATTTGATTTTATAAACACTTAAAACGGGATATTTACCATGACGTTTTAAGTGTTTATAATTTTCAAAACCATGATAGTTTAAAAAGTTTCATATTTGATTTATTTGAGACTACCAACTATTCCGAATCAAAATTCTTCATTTATTTACAACACATTATGCAATAAATCTGACTCAGACAGAAAAATGGGCCAAAGATATAACGGAATGGTACCCTATATATAAAAAACGGAAAAAAGGTAGACAATATCGTAGATGGGAAGATGATCTAATGAAAATAGCAGGAACAACTTGGAAGAGGAAAGCAAGAAACAGATATTTGTGGAGAACACTTGGGGAGGCCTATGCAGGAAAGCAAGACAGTCAATCAACCGGTGTCTAAATAAAGTAGAATTAAGAAAAATGTACTTAAACGATTGTTAATAAAGGCTATTATTATTATTATATTATTATTATGCAATAAATCAATAGCTTATAGGTATATTTAGATCGCGCATTTTTTGCAATGACTGTACTCTCGCTTCGCAAGGGCCTTGAGGTGAATAAACCGTAAGAGCCAAGAAAACGGCAGCCATCATATTTGTATGAAAATTATGTGAAATTCTTGAAAGCTTTCTATGTTCAACGTTTGCTTTACCACTATAGTAAATTTTTAAGGGTCTCTTTAGTTTTACTCTTTGAGGCAACGTTGTAGGTAAATTTATTTACGTTCGGTTTCTAATATTGACTTATTAGTCTGGAGTGCTTTCCTCTAGTTCTGTAGAGAAATGAAAATTGAAGCTTGCATTTTATTCTACAACTTTGATGTTTTTATTTAAATTGAGTTTCAGATTTCATTAAATTGTGAGCTTCTTACAATGAACATCTCAATAAGAAATTCATTTGTATATTTTATACTTGAGTATTATTTAATTAGTAGTTTCTTTCTATTCTGTTTTTCGTTGTAGGTAATTAAATTAAATTAACGTTTCGCTATACAAATTAAACATCAATTTTCCATTTGAAATGTTGACAACAATACCGTGTTGGAGCAAAGCGCAATTTTAAATGGTTGCGGCGAGCGCCGCCGGGCGCTATCTACTATTAGCCTGAAAATTCGGCTAGGATGGTACCGAGCGGTGCCCATTCATTTTGCCTTCCCATTAAAAGGGAGCTTTTAACTACAGCTAATTTATGCAGCGCTCGGTTTGTCGGGACAGATTACAGAGTGGCGTGTCCATTCCTCGCTCAGTTTGACCGAGAATCACGCTTTCGATGTGTCGTGTGCCCGATAATTTCCCTATGTTTATTTGTTTGCAATTACTACGTGTGTTGACTGTTTGTCTCAATTTTATTAAACGTGCGTGTGGACTTTAGTCCTCTGCATGAATATAGTGTTAAATAGCTTACAATGCAAATAATCTATGAAATGCATAGAAGTATTTGCGATTTGTAATTTAATTGAACTTTCTAGATTAAAATGACAAGTTGTAACGGTTATTTAAAAAAGTGTGTATATATTCACATTTTTATAAGCAAAAAGTAGGTTACAAAAACATCTATCTGCATTAAGATGCAACAAGGTTCCGAGAATTGGATTGTGTAAACATTTCATCTTGTCGCTGCCATACTTTTAATAAGCTTCATAAAATAAGCTATGATTTTTAACATTTACAAAATAGACACAGTTCACTGAAGTTTCTGAACAAAACATGTGCTTAGAAAATAAGAAAATAAGCTTTGTTTTTGAAAAAGCATTTTAACCATCAATCATAATAAATTCAGAAACATCAATACCGTGTGCCAAGTTTTCGAGTCAATATTTGTGTTTGTCTTGTCCTACCTACTCAATTGTATTTTATTAAATTGATACATTAAAACGAAAATAATTTTGCAAAGACCATTAGAGATATGTACCTATAGTAATTACAACAATAACCCTTTTTACTGACTACTTCCGGCGTGATAGCAAAGTTAAGATGCTTCAGAAAACCTAACATTAATCAAATGACTTTATGAACCCTCATAATTTACCTGCAGGGAGAACTTTCAGAAACAAAATATTGTGAAGGAAACTCTGAATTGACTTCATTCTTGTTCTAAATTAGTTATCAAGATCAGAGCCGTAAAATATATTCAGAAATGTTTTGATAATAACACGGGGCAATTTCATTTTATACGGCAGTTTATTTGAAGTTATATACCCAACATTTAACATGACAACGCCATTACGGAGTCCATTTCAAGAGTACGTGAAGAAACAACTGCAATGTAGATTTGGGAGACAATAAAACGAAAATACGAACTGAAATAGGATATAAAACGAAATTGACGTCATACAAGCATTCGATTTATGCAGAATGAGGAAAGAGCAACTCGATTTGTGTAGTTACAATTTTATCCTTTGTGGGGAAACTTTAAATGGAAAACAACGGTGTGCCCGATGAGCGCTGCCTTTCCGTCAAAAGCGTTTCAATCGTTCCATTTTATTGGCACAGCCGTCTAGCGTCTTTGTTGCGGGAATTCCCCGGTATCCAATTTATGCAAAGTATTTACGAGTGACAAGAATTTATTTGACGTACCAATTTTGCACCCCCTGTATCCTCTTTCCTAAGAGCAGCCTGTTGTTGATTGAACGGTTCGATATTCCTCTATTATTGCTTATAAAATATTATAGCTATGATGAAACTTGAATAATCGCTCATTCCGTCGCTGAAAATTCTTATGAAAGCTTTTAAAACATAACTCGGATGTAATATAATATTTTAACGTCGATCGTTGACCCTTTGAGATGAAACATAAGAAATCTAATAGTTAAACTGTTACAAAATGCCTTTAAGCAGATTATTATCTGACATAATCCTAACAATGTGTAGTTTTACAATGGAAGTGAAATATAATTAGGTAGATACAGTTCTGTTAATGTCATGATCACATTCTGGAAGCTCATACTGAAATCTTAATAGTAAATCTGATAGAGCAGGCGACAACTCTAAAATGTCCTATGTCATCGAGTAATTATGTGTGTGAACTGAGTTTATTATAGGTAAGTAATGTCTCAACGTTTGATTCGATAGTTGGGATTCTGTTCGAAAGATCGTGATAAAGTGTCCATTTTAATCCACGCAATCTAGAATTACTTAGCCGTTTACCGCGTTTAACGCACATCACGTGACCAGTGTCAAATTAGGAAGAAATTTGACATTGTCACGAGATGATTTGCGTATCAAGAAACAGTTAGTTAATGAAATTCGTTCATAAATTGACAATTTCTTCTTTTTGAAAGCGGTTTCTAAGTGGTAAGAAAGTAAGATGGAGTGCTATTCACTCAATAAAGGTTACTGTTTCAGTGCTCACCGTTGACACTAATGGCGTGTTAACTTCTTGCAGCTGTCAAGCTTTTATACTTTTTATCGTGACAATTAAAATTTTTAGACTTTTTGGACCTTCTTTCCAAACCCCCGGAACCATACTAAATTTAATTAATATCAATGGAGCCGTTTCGGATGTTAATATATTATTGCTCGTTTAAAATAACTATAAGAATAGATAAAAGACTATTTTTACGGGTATTCCAATGTTTAATAAAATAAAATGTTTCGTATTATGACTCTGGTACATAATAACCTAAGATACCCACCAACCTCCGCTCTATCTAATAAGATCCAGAAACGCATGCCAGCCACATAATAGAACCATCCGTCTTTGTCACGAGTGATATCTGAATCTTGAGGGTGCTCCCATTCACGATTACACGGGTAGAGGATTATTGCAGTTTATAATGGCTTTAGCAACATGTATGTGGATAGGAAAATAAACATTGTAATTTGAAACAAAGTTCTATTTGAACTATAAAAATAGTATTAACAATAGAAATACTATTAGAGTAGTGGGAGAAGTCCGACTGAGACATAGAGGGTACATGTTTGATCCCCGCTACTAGACAATTATTTGCATGATTTATCTATTGTAGTCCAGAGAAGCGGTCAAGAGGAAATGTATGTGTGTGCGTGTTTATATATATAAAATAGCTTACGATTACTTAATTATTCAAAAAACAGTGACATACATGAGATGAATATTTATTTAAGATCCTAACGGAAGCTACCGATTTTGGTAACACAGTTGTTAAATTTTACTACTGACCACACCTTGTACATCGTAAGCTAAGCATAAGCTTGAATTACCATAGTAAATACTTTATTTGTAGACCGCAGAAACATTTGTCTCACAAAGGAGATTGCACCCATCCTAAACATCTCAATCGGTCATTCTCCTGACAACTACCAAGATATTTCAGCATGTTTGAATTAATAATACACGTAGAAAACAAAGCAAAACTGAGCATAAGCGGGTCTTAAAAAGGATAAAGAAATTCAGCTTGTTTTGAAATATAGAAGCAAGTTTATTTCATTCTGTATTTTCCGTGGGAGGTCTCTTGATATAGGTTTGTGCACTTATCTGGCCACGGGCGGAAGATGAGATGATGAGATAGCAGCATTATTTTGTCGTTTGCGTCCGGACATTGAAGGGATAAGATATTGTTCAGAAATAACTTGGGGAACTTCCTGAATTCGAAAGCGTTTGGAATTCTTTGATGTTCCGTTTGAAATGCCTTGTTTGTATCAATTTTGTTAATCTTTAGTAGTTTATACTTATTTCGCGTAAATTATAACACTTATTTAGCAATTTACCTAAAAAAGTTAGTGTTATAATTTATGAGAACTATTATTATCCGTTGTCAAAAACAGTTTTAAACTAAGTACTTGATTTATTGAAGAAATAATACGTGTTTATTCATAAATATTTAATAAGTACTTCTGTGATATATTAAAATCAACATCAGCAGCTCTATTTTTTGCTAAAAATAAAACGTTTAAGCTGCAAAATTATTACCAGCTATTCTCCATCATTCTTCGTTGCGTTTGATTAACGATCCATATTAATTCTGGCTAAAATCCACGTAACGAGCTACGAAGGTAGTCGATATTTTAAGTAGCTAATATTTATATCCATGCTGCCAATATCAGGGTTTTACCAAGGATGATATAGGTTTTACGAACTTCCTGGTGATAGACAAATCTTATGCGTGTTATTTCCATACACCTTTCTTTACGTGTCCTGTTTTTGGTTTTTCTCAGTGTTTTTAATAGAGAATTCATCTTGACGGTTAAGACACAGGACTCTCACGTAAAAATATCGTAGTCTACTATCAATTACGATTTAAGCCAATTAATTTACAAAAAGGGACACGGGAGTTTACAAATAGGCTTTAATCTGATAAATATTCGACAGCCTAGTTGTGGTTCATCAATTTCCTAGTAAAGATATTGTCAGCACATTTTTCCGCAGCGTAACTAAGCAATATACTAATCCGACACGGGCAACTGAATCTCAATATTGTGATGCACGCTCCAAGTATCAGCGCAGTCGACCCTGCTAAGCAATTTATGATACTACCCGCTAGCCAATCATTGCTGGAAAACACAGAGTTTTAGGTACTTATCGTGGGGAAGTTAATTGACGATTAGAGAGACATCAATTAAAATTTTCAGAAGTTCTGAAATCTTTTTGAATGCTTTCTTTTACATGTTTGTAATATTTTTTGGTTTTTATTTAACTTTGAATGTAACTTTGACAAAAAATGTAATTTAGAAAACTTGATGAAGGTTGTTTTTTCGAACACGGAAGATTATGGGACGTACCCATGATCTTTCGTATTCGACTTACGAAAAGCACCCAAACAACTGAATCATCTTAAGATCCCCAGCTCATTAATTTAAAACATTAGTACGTCGCTCAAAGCAAAACATTAAGCAAACATTACTCAATGTCCAAATTAGGTACCTTTACTTTGTACTTAGTAACTACACAATCTGCAGAAACAGTGGGCACCTTTTGTCCTGTTCGGTACAATCCCAAGGTTAGGATACCCTATAGTAACTACAAAACTATCTGTAGTTCAAAGACGTGGACATGTTCTGTCTCGCTCTGTGTATTGCTGTCCTGCTCTACGCTGTCTCGCTCCCTGATTGATGGCAGCGGAGATTGCATGTCAGGATTACATCTGCGGAGGATGTGCGGATTATTTAGTTCCAGCGGGCGGAGTAAATATACCGTGCAATATTCCGAGGAAAAAACTTGCGCCTGAGTATGGTTCCTGTATGGAACGCTCTGAAGTGAAAACCTAGTAGGTAAGTTGACATTACATTATGAGTAAAATATAATTAAGAATTATTAGGACTAGCAGCATGTCCCGGCTTTTCACAGGTGTTCTAATAAAACTACTGGAATTAAATATAGCCTATAATCATCCCGACAGTCCACTCTACATTTCGGTGATAAGTATATAATTTTTGAAATCAGCTGAGTAGTTTCGGAGAACACCTCCATCAAACGAACAAACCAACTTTACCACTTTATAATATCAGAACTTTTAGAAAATTGTTTATTTAAAAAAATTAGGCAAATTGAGTGTGTTAGAGATACTAATAAAAACACCATAACATACGTTTACATTTTGGCATAATGGGTCTCCATTAAGTAAACGCTTAAATGTCAGAGCTCTTTATACGGCAATCATAGTGACCCGGTGGAGGGTGAAAATGGACGCGGTAATCCCATTTCTAAGGATAAAATTTCATAAACAGTTATTATGATATTTTCTATCTGAAACGATATGGAAGGATCAGTTTATCGACAAATGAAAATCCTTTGTAAGGTAATTCTCGGAATATAATTTTGCTGATTATTTTAACCGAAGCTATAATCATAATGAGGATTAGCCCTTTCTGGCTGAAAATGGAGTATATTTTACAAAAGTTATATAAAGAGTTTTTGTTCACAAAACCTCTTTTACTTTTTAATTTTAAATACGGAACATTCGATTACAATCAGACAAAAACATCTGTTCGGCCTTCAGTTTTTTTTCACAAACCAATAATACTTCCTGAAACCGATATTTCGAAATATTAACCAATCAGAAGTTGTTATAAACCACCTCTTAATTTAATCCAAAACTCCATTATATAAATAAAGCATCCGTTTCATTTAATCAACGACTGGCAAAAGTGAAAGGTTTATTTCGGGCACACGTGTCGTGTCAGCCACACCGCGATTAAACGCGGGTTAATATCGGATTTAATCAACATTTCTCGCAACCGGCTTCTGTTATCATTTCACAATACAAACTTATAAACACAAAGGAAACTGCGCAAAGAAAAGCGCGACTTCACAATGTAATATCGCTTGTTTACATTTTTGCTTTTTCAATGACTAAAGTGCTTAAAGCGCAAAAAAATTTTTGCGCGCATACAGCTAATACGCGTACACTAATACAATTACAACTTGCTTGTACGCTTAGCGTGGACGGTAAGCTCACTAATTTGCTCAACTCAAAACCACTGAAATCATGCTCTGTCTGTTTGCAGGTTATAATAATTTTGAACGGGACACAATTCACGGGTGGGTCAAACACGAAAATCACATTTGCAAGTCAGCCTTCTCATAGAGAGAATCGTTGGTGGAATTTTTCAATTATTTACTTGATTTAGCAGGGGAGAGCATGACGCCTTTGTGATAGATCGCTGCCTTTGTCTCATCTCACTGAGAATTTCATTCTTACGTCAAATATTATTTCCGCCTGAATGGAAATAATTTCAATAAGTAATACCAAGGCCGACTATTCAATAGCTGTAACCCAATATGCAATTTATTGTAGGTGAACGTAAAAACTAAAAACTCTTATTTCTTGTGATAACATTAATAAATAAATATCCTTGGATGCATGATAGAAGATCTTTGTGCTTTATACATCTATCTAAATAATAAGCAGCTTCAGACGGAGAAAAATGATAGTGTTTTACTGAAGTCCAGATTTATCTAAGAACAATTAAAAACACACAATGTTTTACTTAAAAGTGTAATGAAAATTGTACGCAATAAACAAGATTACCCTGCCCACTTGAGTAGGGAGAAGGTATAGCTGCGCACATCTGGCACTAGGCGGATTATGTCAGTAAAATTCAATAATCTTTGTCCAGCCAACTGCGATGGACAAAGGGTATTAGAAGTCAAGAACAAACCATAGCTTCTAGATTAACATTTTTATGACTGCTGAATTGCGGTGTTTTGTGATAAAACATTCATAAATATTTATGTTACTTTCATATTTTATTTCGATATAATTTATTGGCGAAGACGCACTTTCAGTCGTAGCTGTTTTTTTTTTTTATTAATTTATTGTTTGATTACATCCAGATAGCGGCATTTAGATTTTATTGGTTTTTATTTACCTAAAGAATATAAAAAATACATAATTCTAAAGTGCCATTTTAACATGATCAAGTTTACATGATGCCACTTTTTTTACCAGTTGCAATCAATGTTTGACATCCAAGGCTTAAACAATGTTCAGACCATATCTAACTATTGTTTAAAAACCATGGACAACCAAGTCATGATGACAGTCAATTTAATTGTACGCAACATGCAAGAAAAAGGCATCATGTAAGTGGTACTTGAAATATATTTTATGTCACATAAAAGCTGAGCTTGTGCCGTCTCAGCTAAAATCTTAGGTCTTTATTAACTACTTTAGATGATTTATCACCAGTGCCTAAACCTCTTAGCTTAATCGGCCTAACTGGATAGACATGGTCAAAAGTGGCGACCTGACTAAGCCGCGGGTTTTATCTTTTACGTCTCAGATAATGTTGTAACGCTAATATTAAATTCCGGAAAGCATAATCTTGTCTAGGCACGGCCGGGATGCAAACTCGCAATCTTTGGAACATAGTAACACACTGCTTCCAACATGGTATACAAAAATAGAATAATAATTTATCTCATATATTTTGCTTGTTTATTATTATTATTTATTGACCGTACCTTTGCTATAGCAACTTAGTGTACCTAATTATGTAACTTTGTCTATTTTATAAAATGTATGACGCTTTTCAACTGATAGCTAATTATTATAGCTATAATTATATTGAAACAGTATTTTTAGCTTATAAACAAGTTTACTCGTGTAAATACAAAAACATAATATTTTAACCGATAGAATTCAATTCTTACGAACTTATTTAATTTTGGTCAGTATTTTTATTTAATTTATTGTTCGTCCGGACACTGTATTTTAAATTAAATCACTCGAGTTTTGATCCTGCCTTCAGCACAGATTACCACTTCGTTAGTCCATCAAGAGCTTTCAATAAATCGATGCTTGAGACTGTCAAACGAGATTGAGTCTTAACAAATAAAATATGATAAAGCTTTTGGCTATCACCCTATATTCTTCGTGTAAGTGTGAATGTTACTCTTTCACGTTCAAACGGCTGAACGGATTTTAATGAAATTTGGTACCAAAATAGCTTATCCTAAGTTAACAAAGATTGTTTTTGATCCCGGTATTCCTACGGTTAGGAACTATTCTCCGCGGGTAACATTGTGAGGCGTAGCTAGTTCCAAATATTACAAATCATGAACCATCTGCTCCTTTCAAATAAAAAGTCCAAAATAGAAAAAAATACAAAACATCCAGACCCGAAGTAAGCGTATATCACAAACGCAAGAAAAGGGATAACCGGCACGAATACTTAGATAATCATGTTTGCGAGTGTAGCGTCCTTGTTCAATTGAGTTCGATGGACTTCGACTCCTAACGTTTTTTGCATCCTAAATGGTTCTACGGTACATTATTTACTATGGTGATTTTTGGAATTCAACACAACTTTTATAAAGGCACTACACTATTCCATTTAAATGTTTAATTATTTTCTACTAGAAAAAATGTCAAAGGGTTCATTTTTTACATCTTTAATTTTAAGAAATTACTTACGTAAAATATCGTCGATTTAGGTCGGTAGCGGTCATACTCATTCCTTGATGAAGATTCTCTGGAAGAACCAAAGCATTTGTCGGTATCTAAAATTCAAAATCGTCTATATTTTCCATGAATAATTTCTAGTAGAACTCACAATATTTTGAAAGTGAGCACAAATTACTATATGCTGCATCAATGTAACTAGCAAAGTTCTTAAAAACTATGCTGTATCATGTTGTACTTTAATCCCGATAGTATCGTTGTAGATAAAAGTGGCCTATATAAAACTGGGGCAAATGCTTCATTTTATAGATATCGTTACGAGTTATCACATTATTGATAGGTTCGACGGCTTGAGTGTCAATTACTTTTTATGACTGAGTAGGTTTTGGTGAAAATGACGGCGCTCTGATATGATATTTAACTACACCCTTAGCATGGCTTTTCATCAAAAGGATTTTTGTTACATTCTCTGAGATAAATTGGCCTAATAGAATTTACTCTTCACTTTCAATTTGAATGTTGTGAACTCGATTTCGGCCGAGTTTAAAGTGTTTATGTTCAGAATATATCAGGAAAAATTGAGACAGATACAGTAAGTATGAGTGACCTTTAATTAATTATAGATATTAAAAATTAAAGTATAAAAAAATAGTTAATTACATTAATCAATTTTGATGGATGTAGTATTTAATTAAGCATTAAATAAAAGTTGTTATGGTCAACAAAATTAATTAATTAAGCTTTGGAATTTTTTTACTTGAACAGGAAATAGGTACTATTTATTTTTAATGAAGTTGCAAAAAAAAGTTTACAGGCCTCAAGTACTCGTATGCAAACCTAGAATAAACCGAAAACTATAAAATAATATTTTTTATCCATCTACTTGCAATCAGTAATAATGCACAACATTGCGGCTAGGTTTACAAATGTTATTGGAGTAAAAGTCAAGTTATTTTTTTTTAATTTACTTTTTGTACATAGAATAACCAGTTTTATTACGATATCGGAGTAAAAGTCAAGTTATTTTTTCATATATAGTTTTTGTACATAGAATAAGTTATGACCAGTTTTATTACTAACTAAAATTAACTTTTAGTAAAAGTAAGTTACTGAATCATTAATCAACAAATCACAACGTAGTTAGTTGTTCCACTTCCCGTCTGTTGATGTCTATCGTTCGTCAAGGCAGTATGAACATCCTACATTCCAGTTCCAGGGCTTTGAGACTACGTAGCTTGTATCAAAGCGAACATTGTATGTATTGAGAGTTGATTGACAGTTTAATTAATGTCTCTGTTATGCTCGACTTTGCTAGCGTCAGCATCACAGCGTTAGAAAACAGCTGGTTATGTCCGAGTGTAATGTAAGGACGTCCTGTGATGAGTTTGCTAGGGATTTGAATATTAAATTAATTCCTAAGGACATTGTCGTACAAAGACGGAAAACGTGAATTTCTTTTGTTAGCATAAGAAGTGAGCTCTGTCATTTAAGTGACGTCGAATTCGATTATTTACAGAATGACTCTACAGAACGGAAAATACAACTTAAGTGTTGTAAAAACAAGACTGTTTTTAAATCCTACCTTGTTTTTATGTATGTTTGTTACGCTTTGACACATTCACATTGTTACTTTTGTGTTAGATGAAATTTGGAACGAACTCGATTGTGCGTTATTCAATCTTCTCACGACTATAAGTTTAGTCGTTAAAAATAAGACAAAACATGCAAGAGTGATTGGTGTTTCTCTCCCTATTGATAACATATGAAATTGATTCAGCTGTTTTCGTTTTGCTGTGTTAGGTTCCCTGTGGCGCTCGGATGCTGATGGATTTTAGTCAATTTCGGATCATTTAATAAGACCTGCCTGGATTAAACTGGAAAACATTGGGTAGTATATTTTAATTTAAATAGTAGTTTTAGGTAATAGATGATAATAGTTTTTTTTTCTAAATAAGTACTTAGAATGATTTTTACTATTATTTACCTGTATCTGGTTAAAACTCAATACAGACCAATTTATTGTTGCCTATTCCAATAGGCGAAAACAGATGAAGCAAGCGCAACTGATGTTATTTTCCCATATATTGTTACATATTTCATCCATATAAAACAATAAATAATTGGCGCACTCAAACACAGCACTTCAACCGCAGGCTTATTACGTATCTAGCGATAGCAATGCGACTGCAACACGACAATTGAGATTTTTTGCTTTTGAATCGCTAATTCGTATTACCTAGGAGTGATAGCAAAGCCACTGTTGCCACCGTTTGTTTGCACATATTATCTGCAAACAAACGGTGGTAACACCAAATTACACCAAATGACCCTGCGCTTAAATCAAGTTCGTCAACGTACGAACTGTGATCGGACAATGACTGACGTTTGTTATGTTCTTGTTGCTCTCGTTATTTTCCATACGTTTGTTTCACACGTCAGTCATCGTACGAGTAGTTTTCAGTGCGAGGATTGTCTAACTTGTTTCTAATTCTATCAAATAACAAATCACAGTAATCCACAAAAACAACTGTGTACTAATATAGTGAGTAAGTAAGTAACTTTCTAACTTACTTATTTATCGTGAAATCTAACCGTTGTGTTCGCGGATTACTGTTATTTATTTGCTAGAATTTGAAACAAGTTAGACAAGCAGAGTACAGATTAGGGGTAAGTGCAGCAAAAAATATCGTTGTCGCGTTGCAGTCGTTTTACGATAGCGAGATACGTAATAAGTCTGCCGTTTCACTTTAATTAACAAGGTTATGAACTCGTGTCATGGGCACTTCACGCAAGAGCGCGCAGTTTGGTACATCTGTAATTTTTACATGAAATTGGATGAGTAATTACTATCACGAGTGCACGAGTAATGAACCATGGTTTATTCGGGATCGCTTTACGTACGTTATTGGTACAATCAACATTGGAATACAATGTATTTATTAATTTCAATCGTTGTCTTATTAATCAGAATAAGACATGCATCTGTATTTGTACTAAGAGTAGCAGTTTTTGAGTTGTAATATGTTTATACTATGTTTAATCTAGGTAAGTTCCTTGCAAATGAATCCGCAGGTGTAAAATTTCATATCATATTGTTTTAGTTTTGTCTGTAACTAAATAAATACTGGTTTTATGGTTTGGTTTTTACCATATCCATGCAACGAGAATATAAATACTGTTCACCTATTTCCGATCACAGATTGTGAATATTTACTTAAAAAGTGTAATTTTCATATCATCAATAGACATCATCTAGGTACTGTTTACTATAGATAGATATATATATAAATTTCTAAAGTTTAAAATGATGCCATGGCATTAAAATACAAGTCTTTTGCCATGCCGTCTGCATTGGCCTTAATCGTTTTCCGTTAGTCCTTTGTACCTTCTGTAATACAGACTTTCATTTGCAATTGTTAAAGAAACAGGAAGTTAAAATACAATTTGTGAACTGAATAAGGCAGCTATTTGAACAGTATTTCTATTTTATATGGTTTCATGGAAAACAGTATTGTAGTGGTACAAGCTATAATTATACTCTAGTGTTTTTATTTGCTATTGATTTTCTCTCTGTATTACATTACAAGTCTTTCATAGCAATGTTTTAAGTCTTCTAAAAGCATTGAAATGAATGTAAGTATAGTATAAAATTAATAGCTATTGCGTTAAGTTTTATTAAGACTGTTGTACATTGTTTCTCAGTTATATCAAGACTATTATATTACATTCTATGTGTATTTTCTTGATCCAAATTTAAAAGATCGTGTTTTGAATTTAAATGAAATTGCTCTTACAAAAGTCGCGTACTGATTGATACCTGTCAAATACCGTCATACCTTCACTTGATTCATTATACTCGTAGCCTAGTATTTTCCTATTAGCGAGCTCACTCATCAGCAAATCGCTTAAATACACCGGAGATTGATACGCTAAGCCTGCGCGTTCATTAACTCATGGCCTACGCATAGAACGCATGTAAATTTTATGCGGTTCGGGGATTATTGGGGAAATTAGACTAGGATTATGTGTATTTCCATACAGTGGATATGTTGCCAGTTTAAAAATACCCAAATAGAACTTTGTACGCTCTGGAAACGGATAAAACAAATGTCATTATTAGAACCTTTTAATGCATACCGTCACAGCACAGTCACCGCGTTTTTGTGCCTTGTAAACTCTAACAAAGCACGAGACAGTACCGTGTTGATAGGCATCTGAAGGAGGTATTATTACATCGAATATTAGGTATTATTTGAAACATCGGAAAGTTTATATATTAAAGTGCTAAAAACAACAATGATCAAAAACAAGACACATAGTATGAAATCACTCTTAATTTAAAAGCCCAATAATACTTTCCGACAGATACATACAAAATAACTTATCATGTCATCACATAAAAGAAAGCAGAAAATAATACGTTTCACGTCATGTCATCATATTATATTTCAAATAACAACTCGTACAAAGCAAAAAAACTTAGATTTTTGTGAATCCTTGTTATTCTCATATTATTTAGAAATGTTTGCTCCCGCTGATACAGAAACAGTTTCAGAATAAAGCTGGGTGTACACATAAATTCACATCCCTGAAGTTTGTCACACCGCTGCATCTCATATTCAAGACGTCACTCAGTAGAGATAAGCCGCGAGCTTTGCAGAACCCAACTACAATTTACAGCAAACACTCAGTTTTAGAGATTCAAATACAAGTGCTGTTTGTATCGCCGCTGACTAGAATATTAAAATAACTTATTACAGATAAAAAGCTAGTGAATTTTTTAGATTTATATAATGTAAATTTAAAGCTGGAACAAATTTAACTTTTAAAAATGGCGGAAGTTGCAGCAACTGATGACGCAACGAGCATTTTGTTAGGAATTGACGCCATACTGGTTGTCCTATCAGTGCGGCCTCGTTCTAAAACTTACCGACCCCTGAAAGACTGAGGTTGCTGACTTCCATACATGCTGACCGCGGCCAGATTCCGCATCTTTATCTCGACCGTTTATCAAATAAATTCACAGTCCAAATAAAATTTATTAGTTTTCGAATGGCCACCTCCGCGACTATGCGACCGCCGGTTTTATTGCAGACCCACGAATTACTTCGGGATTTTCTTTCCGCCGTTAAGATGAGCTTTATGAATTATGTAACTTTTTTGTCCGCTCTAAGGAATAACTGGTCCGATGGTCGGTACATTTTTCTGATACTTCGAATTCTTCCATTCCTCCGTTTAATATCCTATACCGATATAAATTTTGGTAAAACGTGCCTACTTAAACATTCATTACGGTTTCAGTGCGGCACTAGTTCCTAACAAATTTTATGAGGCCGAACATATTTTCAGATCTCAGCAACCTTTTACCTACCGCATTTGGCCGATAAAATGAATTTACTTTTATATCTCAAAGTTCTAAGACTTCTTTATAACGCCCCATTTTCTTACATTGTAAGACAGATTTATCACACGTGTCTAGGGAAGGCGTCTGAGTGAGTAATATAACAATATGAAACCTAATGGCAACGAGACGTAAAGGTGAGATGCAAATATCCTGCTGAGACGTGCTCGGAGAAGTTTCTAAGCACGGACTGAATACTAAAGTCGCGGTGCCCCTGCATTGGGTACAGTATAACTTTACAGTACACGAACCAAGCGTTAAGTTCAAAAGAAAGTCAAGGATACATAAAAAATCTAGCATGAAAAAACTGGAAGAGTACCTAATTCAGATTAAACTAAGCATTTCCAACAATCACATACATATATCACAGTTTTATTTTCCAAAACTCTGAAACAGAAGCCGGACATAATATTATTATCAATTATTTTTTGTATAAGTCAACATCATAATACTCGTAATACAAAATAACCACAATATTTGCCTTCAAGAAAGAACACAGACGTTAAAAAACCAACCTTTGCCTAAAGTTTTCGTTAGCAGAAGTGGTTCCACTGTGCAAACTGTGTCGGATAACTGAAGTGACTACAATATACTTTAAAAGTCAGTGTAAGCCAGGAAAGCGGTGGCCCTTATCGTATACGTGATTTGAATGCATCCGACTTTTATTCGATGAATATGACAAAAATGCTTAACGACTGCCATATAACAATGTAATGGTAAATTTTTGAGAAAGAAATTAATAATAATGTTTAGGAATAGATAAACGTAATTATGATGTCTTAATTTAAATTTATCTGTATTTATTAAAATACAAGTTACAATACCTATAATGAAAATTGAAAATGGTACATTTTAACTAATTTTACTCATACAGTATATATTTTTTCCATGCATAAACAAAAACAAAAACTCTCAAAACTCAAAACTAAACATTTTTATTTTCGTCTCAACAAATTTTTAATTAAAAATATGAACCAACTGTGATAATTATATAAAGCAATTGGTAGCAAAAAATTTACGTTGATATAAAATGTAACCTATTTTTATCATAACCCGGCAGTTTTGCAGTTGTCAGGAGCAGAGTTCACACGTTGGAGTATTATGTAGAAATACTGGCACGAGACTTGGCAAACAAAAATATAAGTTTCCTACTTCCCGTGAATGAGGAGAAAATAGCACAAACGCTTTTCCTATACCGATATAAACTGAAATTCAGGATTTACACTGAAAATGTTAAATCACGTACATTTTGGTTAATTTATTCGGATTGAATGGAAGCAATTGATCCAACATCTGAGTGGTATAAAATTTGCTGTATCAATGAAAAAATTATTTTTCATTTACTGGTGCATTAATAGTGTATTAGTTACAGAATTTTTTTTAAATTGTAACTTAAGGGTAAACTCTTAAGGTCTTTTTCATAAAGATTTGTGTTTTTTCTTGTCACAGCTATGGCAACAAAAAGAGATAGCGATAGATTTAATATCCGAATTAGCTAATATAGGTTTACTGGTCAATATGCATAAGGGGGTTAGGTAATCAGCACACGGCACCGCGTACTGGGTCATTACGGTGAATCGGATTTCGTTACTGTGCCCCGCGCGGTGGATTCAACTCGGTTTGACCGGTTCGATCACAGACACTGTAAATCAATCCATTTTAAATTGTGACATGTCTTGAACACACTATGATCTGCGTAGAAGGTCTGTATTAGGTAAAGCCACATCGCGCGGTCGGAAGGTGTAATTGTGTAGACGACACCTGATCTATTAGAGGCCAACACGCTAAGAGATCGTCTTCACCGTCTACCGCAGCGGTGTGTGGTACCGTGTTAAACATCTTAATAATTTTAAGTGGTAAGTGGTAAGTTGGTTGGTAAGTGTCTATTTGGTTGGATATTCAAACTATTTAATATTTCGCTGGGATAAGAAGTACAATCATAAACACTTTAACAAAATGTATACAAAGCAGATATGAAAGAAGAATAGTAATTGCCGAGTAGTGTTCAAAGCGGTTTGAGAACAAACATTGTCGGTGAGGTTGAACGTGAACACATAAAGTATAATAGCCGTATACAAGTAGGGTTGGCAATGACCATCCACTTTTACTTTCAATCCCATTTTTCAGTAGAACATTTAAATATAAAATTACTAGCCGTCCCGCGCGCGATTTCATTCGCGATGACTTTAGAAACAACGGCTAGGTACAATTTGTAAGAAAGCGACGCTTATGTTCCTCAAGGAACCAACTCTTGCAGTTTCAAAGATATCGTGAAGGTCAACATTTTAACCAATTTTGACTCCGCCAAATTGACCTTTAGGGTTAAAATTTTGAAAAACCCTGAAACAGGTTTACCTTTATTTTCAGCTAAGAATCTATACTTGAAATTTTGACGCTCCAACTATCACCATTTTGAAGCTATGAAAAATATGACTTTTAACCTTTCCCTTGACCTTTGACCTTAAAATTTGTCAATAACGGGTGCCCTAGTATTAAAAGGAACCTACATGCAAAGTTTCACCATAATAGCTCTTCTAGCAACAAAGATATAGCAAAAGATCAAAAAATTCCCAACTTTGACCTGGCCAAATTGACCTTTAGGGTTAAAATTTTTAAAAATCCTGAAACAGGTGCTCGTTCATTTTAGGTCAAAAATCAACATTCTAAATTTTGACGTTCCAGCTGTCACCATACAGAAGTTATAAAAAAGTTGACCTCTGACCTCTAATTGACCTTTGATCGAAAAATCCTTTTTAAGCAAGAGTCTCCGTACTATTAAAAACCTACATGCAAAATTTCAGCTTCGTAGCACTTGTGGGTTCAGAGATGCGTTGAAAGGTAAATCATGTTTTTTTTTTAATTTGCATTTATTACTCGAATTTGACCTTTGATTTAAAAATTCATTCATAATAGGTGCTTACGTCTGAAAAGAAACCTACATGCCAAATTTGAACTTTGAAACTCTTCCAACACCAGAGATATCATGAAAGGTTAAAATTTTACCCAACTTTGACTCTGCCTTATTGACCTTTAGGGTTAAAATTTTGAAAAAACCTGAAACAGGTTTACCTTTATTTTAAACTAAAAATCTATACTTGAAATTTTGAGGCTCTAGCTTTCACCATTTTGCAGCTACAAAAAATATGATTTTTGACCTTACCCTTGACTTTTGACCTTTATTTTTTTACATAACGGGTGCCCAAATATTAAAAGGAACCTACATGCAAAGTTCCATCATCATAGCTCTTCTGGCTACGAAGATATCGCAAAAGGTCAAAAAATGCCCAACTTTGACCCAACCAAAATTACCTTTAGGGTAAAAATTTTGAAAAATCCTGAAACAGGTGTTCGTTTATTTCAAGTCAAAAATCTACACTCAAAATTTCAACAATCTAGGTGTCACCATACAAAAGTTATAAAAAAAGTGACCTCTGACCTTGAACTGACCTCTGATCAAAAAATCCGTTCTTAACGCTCATCTACGTCACCACAGAAACCTACATGCAAAATTTCACTTTAATAGCACTTGTAGTTTCAGAGAAACCGTGTCTCTTACGTTTTGACCACTCCTTTATATATATAGATTCCAAGCATTCTAAGATAAGTCTGATTACGATCATACTAATAAGTTTATAAATTTTCTAATAAAGGACCAACATTTTGGCCCATCAGCCCATGATCGGCTGAGATGCGGAGGTTGCGTGTTCGATCCCCGTTTCGGAACAAATGTTTGTATGTTCTGCAGTTATTTGTTCCGTGTCTGGATGTTTTCTATCTATATTTTGTATGTATTTAGAAAAAAATGTATCTAAGTAATATATCAGTCATCTGGTTACCGTAACACAAGCTTTAAGTTGCATGGGACTAGATGACGCTGTGTGGAATGTCCAAGCATATTTATTTATTTTAAACATTAGGGTCGAAATTTAAGCCTATCCTTGTAGCATTAAATACGGTAGTTTGTCTATACATTTTTTTTAACGATACTCATTATGTAGTTTCTTTTAGATCTTATTTAGGTAATTCATGATTAACAATTCGTTAGAGATAAAGATTCTGGTCAATTCCCAGAAAGCAGCCCTACATAGGTGACCTCTGTCGCTGACATAGGGAAACGAGTATGTTTGAACACAATGCTCGCTCGCCTAAGGCAGAAAGCCACGCTTGGATGTATACCTAGTACTGAGGAAAGATGCAAAGGGCCAACTTCTAATACATCCCTTATTCAAACAACCTTAGGGTATTTTTCAAAAGACAAAAGCCTATTGGTTTGTTTTTGGTACATGAGCAACAAAAATTGTGAATTGGCATGGTTATATTTTAATCTCTGATGTATTACTTGTTACATTATGGTGTCCAAAATACAAAGGTAACATTTTTAAGGGTTTTGTCTTTGATCAAATATGAACTAAATGCAACTTGTTTAAATGACATAGTGGATTGAAGGATTGCGTACCCAAAGGGTAAAATCGGAATCAATTACTAAAATTCCGTTGTCCTATAACAGTTTAATTTGTTTATTTCCTACATTAGCTTAAATTTAGCAAATCGTATTTTTCTTTCGAAACAATAAATTTGATTTCCTCGATAACACCTTCTTCGAAAAGTACGTTTCTACTATGCTTTAATATTGTGGTCAAGAGTATAGGCATGCTCGAAAACCCCTTCTGTCTTTATGATGCCTCATAAACAACAATGGACCAACTCTGCTAAGTGGTTTCCACTTCGAATCTACACCAGCCACCTTAACCGAATCTCACGGAAGATGAGACAGACTTATGACGACTGTAGAGTAGCGGAAGAAAATATTGTGGTTCTGTTTTTCAAACTACCGGCATTTTGTGTCAATTGAAAAATTCTTTTGAATACCATTTCCATTTCATTTGCTAATCACAAACGATTTTTAGTATTCCGTAGTGTACAATAGTGGCGATTCTGATGTCCCCAAAACTAACTAAAGATGTTACCGTCCAATTCACAACAATCGATAAAAGGAAATCTTGAGAAGAATGCAATAAACAACAAATAACATCATTTTGTTGTTAAAGAAAACACTATCAACTTCTTAGGAAACAGAGCTAGCTGCATGCATACGTCATACCACTCTATAGTCTCGTCTCGTTTCCTCGTTTCGTGATATAGAATTACGGTGTAGAAACCAAACACAATTCCACTTTTCTCTCGTGGCGTATGTGATTTTGAAAGTTCGTTTAAACCACTGCTTTTTCTTTATCCCTATTCGGATATATTTAAAAATTTACTCGAATATATATATAATAATATATTTATATATTTGTGAATTATTTTATCTGGGGACAGCGATTTTATGCTAAAGTTTTATGTAATGTCTTGACTTTAAAACCTTGCTCTAAGTTTTGACAAGAAAGTGCTCTATCATAGTCACCCACTCAATTTGTGATCATTCAGAATTTCGCGATAATTTTATCTATCATAAAAATGCTAAGCAAACTCACGCCACGACTACTCAACACTATGAAACGTCAAAATCATATCCCTAAAATAATGTATTTGTCACTTTTACAATCGTATGAATAGAAACGACAAATCTTTCGATCAGAAATGTCTATACTTCATTTCTTGAAGCGAGCTAATAGGAAGAAAAATAAACTCACGTGATTGGTCGTCGAAAATAATTATCTTTCTCGTGATTGGCTAAATTGTCAAATCAATTGTCAATTGTCAAATCTGGCCATCACGAGAATAAACAATTATTTTTGACGACCAATCACGTGCGTTTATTTCCTTCCTATTAGCTCGTTTCAAGAAATGAAGTATAGAATAGAAAAGCTTTTGTAAAATGGCAACGGGCTCAAATTTTTTCTTTGTTGAACTCGAGTTTGTGGTTTTGATAATAATATCATAACTCCTATTAGGTGTAAGAAGGTAAAGTAACGTTATGAATTCAAATTAATGGCTTTCCATAACAAAATTACAAGGAAATTTTTCTTAATATGAAAAAGGTATTATGGGAAATTGAGGTAAACATTCTCTAAGTTATTTATTCATGACGTCATCTTTAAGAATTGTTGTGTTTTTTTAAGATAAAAATCGATAAGAGAAATACAATTTCATTAATATAAACAAAGGTGCATTATGTAAAGACTAGTCAACTAAAATTAGGTCTACTGGGAGTTGACCTCGTGACCCAGGCAGTTTTGTGAATGTAGCAAATACCTTACTTGGGATCGCTTTACCCCTTGGGTAATGGGCGTGCACCTATGACTTATCTGAAGCATTTATCACTCGCTCAAACTGAAGGGAAACGTGATCGTTGAGTGGATGGTTCTTTGGGAGAAAATTACATGTCCGTACAGATACAGAAAGCCAGCGGAAAATGGATTTAAATGTTACTTGATAAAATAAACAATTTATTATACAAATATGACAGCACCAACTTGTAAGTTGCCTATTTTAATGTCTGTAGTCTGTGTGAATTGAAGAAAATCCTCCTTTTTTAAGCCACCTTTAGAAACGTAGCTAAATTGCTAATTCACTGTGTGACATGACGTGCTTATTAACTGAAAGCATAAAAAAGTATCAACTAAATTAAAGAGTAAAATAGGTACTACTAAAGATAACAGATATTTTTGCAATACCTTTTGTTATCTCCGAAATATTTTATCAAAATCCTAAACTAACGAAAATCCTGTTTTCTCCAGTGGCCGTACATTTCAAGTTAATTTATTCTCTTTATTCCACCAAGAAAATGTGGGTATCTAAAAAACGGCCTTTCATCCACGAGTAAATGTGTCTCATACGACACTCTCTAGATCAATTTTCTTAGCAGTGAGCCTTCTTTGATGCGTATTTGCGGCCAGATGCTCTCTATAGATATGACGGTACTTAGAAAGAAAATATGAAACAAAGCGTGCGATAGTAGAATATTCATAGACTGCGGGGTTTTCAACAAAGTTCACAATGTATTTTATTCTTTAACTAGGCACTGCGTATACCAGTAACGTGCTGATAGACAGACAATTTCTAACAAACTTGACTTTTTAAACAAAAAGTTGCTGTGGCTGTCGTGTATAACTGCATACAATTAATCTAATGAGTTAAATTGAGGCAACATCGTTGAAAATTCACAAAAATATTAGTTAGGACATAACACTGTATAAATTTATAGTACCTTTAAAGATTTTGCTAAAACTTACTTAAACAAAATAAACTATTTATTTGTCTTCTGTTCGTTAAAACGTAACTGCTGTTTATTTAAGTAATTTTATTTGAAACCAGCTAAGAGTTTTTGGCCTGATAGATAATATCTAAAAGATGCGTGTTCGTATGCTTCATATAATATGCAAGGCGCACTATAATATTTCGTCTGTGGATATGAAGATGAGCCTCTGCTTATGTTGTTTTCAAAAGACAATGTCGAAGGCTCGTCTCGTGTGACGTATGAGCGAGGGAACGATAACAAAAGGTGTTTGGAAGAAATTGTGTGTACAGAGCACTTTTTAGGAAAGTCCCTAGAGAAGGGAGTTATGATAACAATGCTCCACTCCTGTTTACTTTCATCAAGCCTTGAGTGATGTTTCAGAATTTGGTGTATGAGAATACTCGAGATTGTAACGAGTGCCTTTGAGTTATCTTGTTATGTGGTTTTTTGTTGATATTTCAGCTTTGAGTATAAAACTGTCTGATCTTTCTAAATAGGTATTGATAAGGCTTAGAAATATTTTAAAAGGTTATATTTTGGTAAGTTCAATTTTAATTAACTAATAGTGAATGTGGAAGTTTACGATAACATTCTAACTTAGCTCTAAAATACCCTACGTTAAACAAAACTTTTTTTGTTTAACGTAGGCATATTTAGAGTGAAATATATAGGTACCTTTGTAGATCTAAATGTACATGTTAAAATTCCGATAGGCTGAAACCGATTACCTGAAATATTTTAAAAGTTTTGTTTAGTTCTTTTTTTTTTGTTTTTTTAACTTATTGCAATGAGAACTTACGGATTCAAACCTACGACCTTTGGCACAAAAGCCAAGACTCAGTCCCACTCGAAATATGATTAGTCTTTATTTAAACTAGAACGATTTTATCGTCTAGGTTTTGCAACACATTGAATAAATAAACGAAAAACGCGAACGTCTCTTTGTTATTTAATCGAATCGTTATCACCAGATAGAAACAGCAATACCATTGGATACAGTACGTTTCAATATAGAAGTCGCATTGGAATATTTTACGAAACAACAAAAAAATTCTTATTTTTATTCAATCAATATCAACAAGGGTCTTATGATTTTAAAAAACACAACGGGATATTATTCACGTGAAAATATCGTCTATTTATATAAATAGTACCTATATACTCGTACTGACAGTGTTTAGATTGTCTCGGAGATTCTTCATCTGGGTTCTCCTTTATCTGAAAGAATCTTATCCTGTGATTTTAATGTTGGAAGCTCATCTTAATTGCTCGGGTTATTATTAGTCCATGTTTATTTAAAATAATGTGCCTTTCAAACGGGTTTTTTGACGATCAACGATAGGTAGTACCTTATACAAGTAGGTCCTTTTTTGCAACCAAGTAGTTTTTTTTAGAAAATTCTTAAAAATAATGAGTTGGTAGTGTGTTGTACCTGTGTATTTTTGTGTCTGTCTACCACCATAATTTCTGAATGTATATTAAATGAATAAAAGTTGCGGCTTTACCTTTTTGAAATTTTTCAATAACTGACATACAAACAAAAAAATAAAATTAAAGTAAAATTGGTTGAATTATTACATAGCTCACAGAGAAGCCGCCACTCAATATCGTACTTCCGACATGTCAAGCCACATCAACTAATTCATAACTAATAATGGAATGAATAATGGAATGTCTAATTGACACAATTGTACAGTGCAAGATAAAAAATTTATGGCTGCACTTTTTATCCGTATCTGATTAAATTTGCTGATGCAACTTCTTAACTCCGTCATACTGTAGATACGTGTAGATGAGGAAGGAAAGGCTCCGTTGTCGACCCTTTTCAAGGGCGCCAGAACCCTCAGCGGACGATTTTGCTCATGCCTATTTCTATCACTTACAACCGTTTCACAAATCCCCAAAAGCAAACCCTTATCCAATCGAAATAAGAAGCATATTCCATTGTTTTGAAATGGATATTGCCAATGTTTTGAAAAAACATGCCAAAATGATTGTGTTGAAGTTGTATTCCATTTATGAAACCGACAAAATAAAGAAGTATGGTTGACCTCTCCAACGACCTCTTAATTCGTTTGGTTTGTTTTGTTCAATTATTTTTCAAATGTATTTATTTTTACTGCGGAAAACAATATTGCTTTGAGTAGGATGGTTAAAGAAATTTGCTGCAATCATTGTTTCGATCTTTCTTTTAGGTTTTTGTTTGTATAATTCGTTTGTTTCGGTGTCATCACGTAGTAGTCTTGGAGGTGAAATGACAATCAACAATGAGTCTTGGAGTTACGCAAACAGGCTCACGGTCGTAGACGGTCGTTAAAGCTGCTGATTTTTAGATATTCAAAATGCTTATGTGTTATTCCAGGAGTTTAGTAAGTAAACACAAAACACCTTTTGATTTGTGATTAAATTACACTGATAATAAAGATAACTAAAATAAAAGGCGCAATCGTAAGTACCCTAATATTTTTCCATCTTCAAATTCCAATACTATCCCCACACGATCGGTCACTGCTTGAAATACAAACCCGGTTCGCAAAGCTTTCAACGACAGAGTTGTAACGTACCCTGCGGGACCTCTGGGTCATGCATTTTCAATATTCTTAGCTACATAGTTTTGTAGTTATAGCCTTAAAGAACGTGGAGTTTGAAATTATTAATTCATGGCGTGATACATGGTAAGTTCAAATGAGCTAGTGGTTTACTCTGGTGACAAAGTTTTTATGCCTAAAGACATCCATTTTCATTTCTATTTAAGTAGTGTAGGTGTTCTTGGTTCCTGTCTGTTTTTTATTTGTACCTTATATTTATAAATTTATAAATAAAATTTTAAGTCGAAAAAAAGACATCCATGAAAGAATAATGACTATCGTATATTTTAAGACATTAAAGCGGCTTAAAGAGATGTTGTGTAAGTTGGAAGAGTTCGGGGAAGATAATAAATAATAAATAAATAAATAATAAAATATATAATTAATTTGGCTCAACTCAAGCTCATAAATTAGAACAAAAGTCAAGCTTGTTTGGATGTTCACAATATTTTCTAGAGACTTGAGCAACTAAGTACTTAAAACTTTGGTACCTACCTATATTTTGCTTGCTATTTTGCTTGTGAGTGTGAGACGATGAAGTTCAATACTTTAACAAGTTTTGCTTTTTAGCGTGATAATAATAATAGCGTGCATTTATCTTATATTTTTGTTGATAGCAAGTAAACTTGGAAACCATTTTATATCTGTCATTGCAAAAAGTCGCGTGTTTCATACAATCTCATTTGAACATACGACTTTTTGCAATGACTGCGACAGGTCTTGTGAGACAGAGATGAAGAATTTGTAAGAAGTGATGCAAATTTTTTAAATCAAGGTTAAAGTTATATGTTACATCTCCAAAAGCATTCCGTTTAGTCTGTTGTCTGAACAAACAAACTCTACAAAAATATATTTCATAAAGCCCAAAGGAGCATCACATGAGACTGCTTTTATGCTTTTAAAGTATTTTGAATATAAAACACGTAACTTTTTAATAGCATTTGCGAACGCGAAAAATATTCTCAACAAAATAACATTATAGTGCGATGTAAAATAAAATCGTGATACTGTTATTTCTTGAATTATTCCTGCAAAGCAATACCCTAAAATATAATGGTTGGCAAACATAAATAATTGAACACGATGTTGAGACAATTTGTATGTATTACACTTCATGTTCAACTTATTCTACATAATAATGTTGGCAGAACACTCAAAATGGTACAAATCTGACTAAAAAATAGAAGTTATGTTGCAGCTGTTTCCTACGCGGCAATAACAGTGCTACGCGAGCCGTAGCTCCGTAGCGGCTCGTAGCGATCTCGTAGCGAGTCACTGTCGTGTAACTTAAACTTGTATTAGGCGCACAGGGATTTTGTGACGACTGCAGGAACCACCGCTGAAAAAAGGAAGACATAAAGCTCCTCAGGAAATGGCCTATTCGCCGCCCTTTCTCAGAGCTATCGGGTATTAGCAATTTGCTTTGTGTTAGACGCTCCGCTTCTAAAAGTATCGAGAAAGATAAGGAAAAGGGACTCTGATAATTAGCACTCAAAGCGTTTAGGGTAAATGTGAATTGAACGGGTGCGATGGGACAATTAGTTGTGTACTTTTTGGGTCATTTAAATCGGCGTCTTTAATTTAAGCCTTTCTGAATGTGAACCTTTCTCTGCTCTGTGATTAGGTCCTTTTTTTGGATATCAGATGCCGGAAGAGCAAAAGTTTCTAAGCTGCCAGACCCGTATCAAAACGAGTGCGATACCCACCCAACCCTATCTCGTCTTGTCAGCCTTCTTGTCAATTGGAGTTTCGTTTGATTTTTATTGATACTGTTGACGATGGCGATCCAAACGCTGAGTTGTAGATTCAGAGGTGTTTGTAATCTCATTATTGTCGGGGGTTCTATCCGAGTGGCATTTCAAAAGTGGCAATGTTAGGAAAAAGGTAAACAGTGTGTCTCACTATGTTTTTCAAGGGTCATTGAGTGATATTTTACTTTGCTGGGCTGGATAATAATTTTAAAGTAAGCTTGAATGTAAACGCGCTATTAGCTAGTCTATCCTTCTCATAGTAATTAAAAAAATATTTTCGTAATGTAACCTGATCGCAAATACTTTAGGTTTTATGTCTTTTTCATAATATTAAAATCTTTTAGCGTTTAATGGTTATAAAACTCTATAGTGAACCAGTTTGTGCACGTATCTAGACAATACCTAAACAACTCGTAACTTGTATTATTTTTCCAATCAGCAAATTCGTTTCAGATACCAATCATTTTGGTTACTGAATAAGAATAGTCTATCGGAAATGCGAAAACCAATGGACATTTTGATTTATCTGCGCAGTAATCTGTCAGCGAGTTGCCCGCTTGCCGCAAATCTGGCGATCAATCTGTAAACGTCTCAGTTTTGCTTTTGTTTTTATTTCAATCGTCGTGACTATCATCAATTCATGTCGTGTGTTCTAGATCATTTTGAAATGGTCTAGTTCAGTCAATAATAGTTATTTTTGGTAAACACCTTTACACGTCACATAAAAACAGAGTTTTCGATGCATACATCAGGTATGCTTAAGTACCTAGTACAGATAGTTCAACATTTAGTGTAAACTGATAATGATAGTTTCGACCCCGGCATTTAGGGCTTCGTGACTGAATTGGTCTAAGGCAGTCCGCGTTAAGAACGATCGCTTGTATCATCGCAGGTTCAAATACTGTCAAAGTCGTATTTTTTATTAAGATTTTAAAAAAATTCTGAATATTAGTGTCAGTCTTAAAGTGACAGAATCCTCAATTCTAAAAGATACTACGTAGTTTTGACTACGTACTAAATAGGGCTTCCCATATCACCAGCTTACTTTAGCATTGAATACTATCTTCGATACCGAGTCAAATATTACAAATGTATAAGAATCGAGTTTAGCAACGGTCCTGGTAACTTGGATAAACTAATTTTATACATTTTACTTGACCGGGTAGCGAGGAGTTAACTATACTACTTGCAAACTAATGAAACGCCCACTAAGCATTAGCACTCGGTGGACGACCACTGAGGTTATATAGCAAGTCGCTATTTTAATATAAACTACGGTTCGATAGAATAGCCTTCGCTCATAACTTATGTACGTCGCGGACACTGAACGGGTTACTAGGTTTCTAGGTTATAATAACTTACGCAATGGCACGTAAACTAGAAAAACCTAGGCGGTTTTCCTATCTACTATTTTATACTTATAAGTTTATTTACCGAAACTAAACAACTATATTTTTACATAATATGACATGAGATCACACCTGTATATTCCCAAGATGCAGTAGACATAGTTCTTTAAGGTCTTTTAGACATTTTTAGAGATTTAAAGATATGTACTGTCATGTATATGGGGTAGTCGGAGTTTACATTTTTAGGACATGGCAACATTTTGTAGAAGTTAACATCCCATATGCGATTTTTAACAATTCAATAACATGGTTACTAATCAAAGATCTTGTGATGTCTTGTAGTCGAAATCAAATGTGTCACCTTGTGTACCACTATATGACTTTGTTTTCACTTTCACGTAAAGGCCTTTGTATACTGTAGTGCTATCGGAAATTCGTAACTGAAAAACTGCTTTTCGCATCCGTCAAGTCAAAAACAAGATTACAATGTAATCAATCAAGGCCAGGGACGAAGACGTCACTAGCAATTAATCAGGGCCCGTCGGAGCCGACAGCGCAGTCTCAGGGACCCAGATACGATGCACGGTCTATCTAAACCAGTAGATAAACTCTAACTAGATTTAGGTAATAATGAATGAATTAATGAATAGAAAACACTTTATTGCAAACAAACATGATAGGTATCTTAGTACTGTTACGTCCTTAGCATTAGAATATCCAACGGAGAACACCCCTCTGCCTCACGCTACAAACAAAAACGATGCATCGTGCCAATTATTGCAGGTCCGCGTTTGTTGGTGGAAACTGAATTCGAAAGATTAACCAACATACGCTGACCTGCAATAATTGTCCCGATGAATCGTTTTCGGTTCGTAGAGTAGAGGGGCAGGCTCTTCGCTAGAGTGGCTGAATATAACTTTTAGAATCACTCGCAAGCCTTTAGGACGGTAACTAAGTTATGTTACTGTTTGATATCACAGCGTGTCTAAAGTGTTAAAAATGTACAAGTCTAAAATGGATGGCTTTATGTGACATGACGGCAGTGCACTTATTTTAGGGCACGATGTCAAACGATCCGACTAAAGTGCAGTTTTCAACTTTCACTCACAGGAATTTGGATCAAATCATGTTTTGTGATGGATTTTTATTCAAAGTCGGCCTGTAATCGAAAAATCGAAATATTTTAATCCTGATCTGATGAAGAATATTCATCTTAGGTTATCTTATTCATGTACAAAACATTATTATTATTCAAAAAGAACATGTGAAAAATACTCAAAAAATTGGTAGGTAAAAAATTTCGTTCGTTCGTTCATAATTATGAGCAGGTGGAGTTTTTTGGCCAACTTGAGGCCTCCGTCATGGCTTAACCTTAAAAGCCGGGACAAGGAAGTAAATAGTCGTCATGACATTTAAAGACGCTGAAATTACGTAACAATCTGCTGAAATACGTCAATTTTCTGCACAGGGATTAAGTAAGAAGGTTCTTGTTCAATGCATCTCATTTCAATGCATTTTAATATAGCTAATAAACAAATAAAATAAACAAATACACCTAATTAATAAGTGCTTCGAGCGAGCTTTAATTTTTGCTGAGAAATGATATGTAATTATGAACTCCGCTCAAATTCCTGATGACTGCTCCAACTTATGATTGATGGCACTATCTCACAAGTTCATCAGTGTACCCATATGGTACTTCTATCATAATGAACATAAATTCAAATTCAATGGATATTGTTGGCTGATTAGCTCTGCAGACCAAGTGGTATTTACTGCTTATATCCACTTCGTTCGTTCGTTTGTATGAGTAAGTGGCCAACTCTGATGAAGGAGTTTTTAGGCCGCCTCAAGGCCTACGTCGTGGCTTTCCACTTTGAGATATTATATTGAATTTCGATCGGTCGTGGTTTAGAAAAATGATTTGATTTTAAGAAAACATATTGAGGTATTTAAATCGTAAAAAACAGGTATTTTAAAAGAGGTGTGCATCACGAGTACCTATCGGTGAAAAATAATTAGTTATACAAACTTTTGGCTTATTTTTAAATTTTCTAGTAAAAACTTCTTTTGCATACAATATTTGTTCACCGTATTATCCTTACACTTTATAATTTAACCTAAAAATTTACACCTTAAAATTTTCATCATATTTGCATTGAACACTATGATTTCTAAAATATTTAAAACAAACAGAACACTTCTATTTGTGCGACGCTAACAAAATTAAGGCAACACATTCAATAAAATGTAAGAGTGAGGTCTAATGACGACGCGCCAGTCACTCCAGATACAGCTTATAATAGTGAGATACTAAACTCCATAATATCCTAAACTTCAGCCAAATTCGACATGCCATGTTTGTAAACAAACTGCATCATTATCATCATCATCAGCCATTTTTAACCCACTGCTGGGTATAGGCCTCCCTTCGTGATTGCTATTCGCCTCGATCCTGCGCTAGACTTAGCCACGTGCAACCTGCTGCCTTGCAGATGTCATCTACCTATCGAGCTGGTGGACGTCCCTTATTGCGGTGTCCTGCGTCTGTCTCTCATAAAAAAATGGCTCAGCTTAGCCGACAATAAGTAAGACAATAAATATCCAGAGGAAAGACAATGGTCAATACGTTTGGGACTGACTAGCAGACATATTATGAATGTTAACCAAATAGTTTTTTTTAAAGATTTATCTGTGTTAACATAGCTCCTGAACAGCGGTACAAGGTATTAAATAAACGTGTAACTAACGATCTTGTTCGTTATTTACAGATAGCTCAATCATACAAGAACAGCTGTCCTACTACAGCTGTAGTCAAGACCCAGCCAATTGGACTGAAACAAACCCAATTATGTAGTTTTATTTGAGTTGAGGAGATGAGGCGTACAAAAATAGCACAACATTTTCTTTCGAAGTGTCGGTTTTGTATTAAAAGGCTTTGGTAAATGAAAATGCTCTTTAGTTGTGTACCTACTTATTTTTTCTTTTACTTATTTTTAATAGCTTATTTTCTTATGCTGAAGGCGACTTTCTGGGCGATCACTATTTTGATGTTAATAACTAATGGTCATAAAGATTTGTCAATTTAATATAGGTTTCAAATATGTTTTTTCTTGTTACTTACATGATGGCAACGAAAATAGACAGCAACTACCGATTTTAGCTAACATAGATTTATCTGGTCCAATATGCATAAGGGGGTAAGTGCTTCCGAGCTTTAGAGAGTTTTCCGGCTTTTAAGTAGTTAAAACAAGACCTAGAAAGCCTTCATGTGGTTTAAAAAGCTTAGCCAGCAGAGCTACTTATTATGAACTTATTTATATTATTCGTCATGATATAGTTTTAATCGTCGTTGTCTAACAATACCTAAAGATTAGAATTATGTCGACCGCATCAAGGACATATTACTATTCTGTCGTGTTATTTCATTTTATATTTCATTGTTTAAGAAACAAATCAAATCGTTCGTTCGTATGAGCAACAACTCTGGTGACGGAGTTTTTAGGCCGCCAAAATGCCTCCGTCATGGCATATCGCCTTTAAAAGTCGGGACCGACAATTTAATGTGCCCTCCGAAGCACGTTAAATATTGGTTTAAAACACAAATCAAATGAAACTTTCCGACGCTTTCATTCATTATCAAGCTACCAACTAGCTAGGAAAAATGATAGAACTAACCGATATAACCTTGAAGTCCTCTTAAAATTTTAGGTAGCATCGTGTACAAATCACAAAATAGTAATACAATTTTCGTATAATACTCCGCCACGCTATCTATATCCTCTTTATATTGAGAAAACCTTTTGTACCTTTCATCCTAAACTAGGATTACCTGTAACAACACTGTGCTCTAAGTAACCGGGGTCCAAGACAAACAACCTTATCCGTCGGATAAATCTAATCTTTTAAGATTAAAGGAGGAGGTGTTTATAAAAACTAAAACGAGGCCCAAAAAGCTCATGGATTAAAAAATAAAAAAATGGTTCATAATTTCTTTTTTGTGATTCTGGCAATTATGCTTGATGACAAGTCTTGAGTAGTTTCTCAACCAATTTTTTTCCAATTTTTCTTGTGTATATTGTTTGAAATGTAAGTAGCCTGTTATTTTCATTCTTGTTAATCTACAAGAGTATCAAGTCAAGTTTATTTACATTCTAGTTTATCTCTAAATATTTCCTTGTACAAAAGATATAAATACGACATAATAATATTTCCAGTCTGTCACAAAAAAAGTTATCCTTAAAAGCCTCCGAAAAAAGCTTATCTAAATACCAATCATTTCCGAGCTGGGAAAGGCACTCAGTATTATTTTATTAAAAACACAACTTTCAGGACAGGTAATTATTTGGAAAGTTACAAGAATTTAAAAAGTTAGAAACGGAATAGGCTTTACATATTTTGGGGTTGATTTTAAAAAATATTGAATTTATTCTATTAGAAATTTATCAGTTAAAAATTATTTTTTTATTATTGCTAAACAAACGATTTCATTTGGTAAGTTACTTAAGTATTCATGGTGTAATAGGTTCAATTCATATTTTATTTGTGAAACTAATCTTTGTAGGATTGTAGGTACTCCTTAGTAACTAACTCACTTACTACTTAAATAAAAATATTTAAACTCCATATGTGATTTCTTCAAATTAAAACAACGATCAATGTTCAAAATTTTCTTCTAAAGAAAAGTACGTCTAGATAACGTCCCATAATTATGCCCACACTATAATAGTCTTTGTATTATGAAATTGGCCAATTGAACCCGCAAGTTTCAAACATCTAGCTAAACAGTACATACAATAATCGAAAAACTAAAATAAGGTCGAAAATTGTCTGCAACATTTGAACCTGTACAAGAATCCAGATTCGAAACGCCAAAGATAGAGCAAGTTAGATTCCTTTTATTGGTCCGGTTAAGCTCAGTTTCGAAAGGAAATAAATGGTTTCATTTTACAACTCTTAACAAAAGTAGATAGGGGGAATGTAGGTTTTGTATTTCCAGTTTATAGGTTACATCAATGACATTGATGAAAGTCTAGATTTGAGGTATTAGGAATCTTTGATTCTGTATTCAATCTTAGCTTATAAAGGTGAGTATTGTGTGATGAAGACGAGGTAGATCATATTGACGAAAACTTGAGAGTCAAATCGTAAAAAATATTTTTACGCAAGTTTTTCCTTTTTTATTGTATAATTTTTGGATGACTGTTCAGGTATGTTTGCAAATATGGGCGGCTATGCTGTGAATGTGGTTTAGGTGCTGGGCAAGCCTACTCCATTTCAAAAATGTCCCAGGCACTATAGTGTCCCGTTAAGTGTAGGCAAGGATTGCCTCCTGATGCTGTATAGATCTAGTATAAAGGCCTGAGTTTTGCAGATATATTTCATCACACTCTAGATCGCAGTTCTGCATGTGGAAACATACAATAGCATTTCGCCACAATTTAAACAGTGTTATCAATAAATCTACATTTGAAAATCTATCGTAAAATGATTACTTGAAAGTAGACCCTGTAAGTCTCATTATCCAGCTTCGCTCAACACGCTGTGACCGTCTTGTTCGCCTGCATCAGTAAACCTTCGACCGACCAGTAACGAACTTACGCCAAGTTAATGACTCCAACTTTGCAACAGCTAAAGCGGTTTATATGAGCAAACAGTAGCTCAACTTCTTGGTAATCCTGTAAGATCTTGTTTGACTACGTAAGCAGGCAAGCACTTTCTACTTACTTACTGAGACACTGTTGTAGCCAGTGACATCGATATGTGAAGGCGCGTCTCAGAAAAGACGTATAACGGCTAGTCTCAATAACGTCTTTATCTGTGGTTTTGTTAACTGTCTGTAGATATTTGACACATTTTGTTTGGAAGTACAAAAGTCAAATATCTACTCACAGTAAGCTAAACCAAAGATATATAGGTTAATGAGACTGGCTGTAAAGGTTCATTGAAATAAAATTTGTTAACTCTTAAGTACAAACATTAACATAAATGTATAACAGTCTGACATCGGAAAAATATATATAATTGTGCAGTAATCACTATTTCTTGAATTTTCGAGATCACTGTTTAAATTTAGTAATACATTGACACGGGTTCAGCTCGAAACCATGGCTATAACGCGAAAAACTATGAGGTCTTCTGCACCTTCTTTAAGGTTTTAAATAAATATACTCGAACAATTTTATTGTACACAGCATCTTCTAGTCTTAGTTAAGCAACTAAATGCTTGTGTTGTGGTAACCAAATGACTCATATACTACTTGATATTTTTTTTGTAAATACATACATAATAATTATAGTAAATAGAAACACCAAGACTCGAAACAAATCAAACAGGGGAAATCGAACCCGCAACCTCAACCGTCTCAGGCGGGCTTTCGCCCACTGCGCCACAGAGGTCGTTCGTTCGTTCGTGATGATTAGTGATATGAGCGAGCAAGTGACCAACTCTAGTGACTGAGTTTTTTGGCCTCCGCCATGGCTTAACGACTTTAAAAGCCGGAACCGACAATTTACCGTGCCCTCCGAAGCACGGAACCGCTCAGTTTATTATTAAAAAGTTAGTAAAACTTGAAGCAATGGCGTTTGTCTAAATCGAGAGGAAACTCCAAAAATAAAATATCTCTGAAGTATCTTGGTTTGGACATAGGCCACTATTTTCATTGAACTCAAATTAGCGTGAATTGTTCACGACTGTTACTTGACAAAAGAAACGAAGATTGATTAGACATTTTTGAAATGATTGTAATGATCTTAGTAAAAAGTTTATAACTTCTTAGGAATCACAAATTTATCATTTATTAGAATATTAAATGTTCTTTAATGTCTTTTTATCATTTTAGTGTATAAGAAGTATTTTGTTATAGCTTCGATAAAAGTTGTTAGTTATCGATTTAGTCATCAAAAAACGACTGATTTTTTTTTGTTTACTGATTTTATGCATCCAAACGTTGCCTAAAAGAAATCGCTTCTCAGCGATAAGGCCGTCCAATGTAAATTATACGTAGATTCAATTAAGTGATATTATTAAGCAATTATTGTGTCACTATTGACACAAACTATTGCTAAATTTACAAATTATTACCTACAAATAAAAGGGTTAGTTGTTAGGAACATTAATTTTTGATAAATACCTACTTTTTTTCTAAACCAACTAGTAAAGGCAGTTCTACACTACGATTTTATTCTACGCAAAAGCGCCGATACGAAATTGGTTCGTAACTAACATTAACTCTCCGCAATCCCAAGATAGATTGAACCTTTTTTACTTTTGTAAATTTTCAACTCGTTAACGTTTTGCTCCGTTTTAAAAGCTATTTAGTTTCAGTAAAAGTGTTTCTCTTTTGCTTTATTTAGGCAATTGTTTTTTTTAAATAAGAAGGATATAGAAGTGTGGGTCGTCCGCCAACAAGATGGGTTGACGACATTGTTAAGACCGCAGGTCGGACTTGGGTTAGATTGGCGCGGGACAGGGGCGAGTGGCGGAAACGAAGAGAGGCCTATACCCAGCAGTGGGATGAGAAAGGCTGATGATGATGATGATGAAGAAGAATGACTGCCGATAAATGTTTTCAGGTCCTTGTCCACTACAATCTGGCATACAATGACCATATAATGGTCGCAATATAAACGGGATAAGTCTACTGATCCAATGTTTTGAAATTTGATAAAACTAACTTGAGCCTAAGTTATACTTTTTATTTCTTTCTTTACTCAAAACTTAAATAATTAAAAAAAACGTTTTAAGTAAGTAAATTAATCTATTATAAAAAGTCCAACATAAACGAGAGTTTCTTAACTTCAAACATAATTGTAAAGTTCTATTAAAACAATCGAGAGACACGTAAATTGATAATCTTTCCAATTCTACGTTCTCACATATGACTTTAATTAATCCTAGTACTACGACGTATCCAATTATAAACCCCTTTAGAAATTATTTCAAACTTACGACAAACAACTTTAATTGAAATCTGATTCAACAGAGTGCTACGGAAGAAATACTAAGTTTTAAAGTTCTATGAACATTAAGCGGAAAAAACGAATAATTGTTTTCTTACTACTTATTCAAATAGTTAAATCCGCTTTATTTTATTTTTATAATGCAATAAAATTAAATTAATGTGAATTCTTTGTTACATTACCTTAGACTAAGAATAAAGTAAAAAACAAGAAAAGAGAAAAAACAAAAAGGTACAAATAAAATAAAATAAATTGAAGTTCACGTTAAAAATTTTGATGAACGATTTTAAATACATAGGGTCTTATTCATAAAAACTTGACAATTTAATATAGGTTTAATGAACGTTTTTTTCTTGTCACTCATATGTCAACAAAAAGAGTTAGCAACAGATTTAATATGCGTTTTAGCTAATACAGGTTTACTGGTCGAATATGCATAAGGGGGTAAGAATCTTCAATCAAACGGTTTTTGAAATGCTAAAAAAAATATTATTTCATAAAATTAAATCCTTGCTTGGTGTTTTCTAGAGTACATTTAATCCATTTTTTATAATCTCGTATACCTAATCACGCCAATTAGGTTGCTTTGAATTTTCTCTAATAATTCTAAGATAAGACTAAGATCATTGTCCGCTTAATATTTTATCCGCTTAGTGATAAATACCTCAGACATGCTTTTTCAATTTATGTTATTGTCAACTTGCTACTCAGCAGTCAGCGAGCACTGTGCACGCTTCGTGCAGGTTTTAAACCAGTTGTTGCGGTTTTACGTGCAAACCAAAATGACATTTTAATGTTTAATATATATTTAAATGTAGCGGTCATAGCTTCTTGTTATTCGTTATTTATGTTTGTTTTTCTGATGTAGACTTTATGTTTGAAAGTAGATGCTGTTATTACTTAACTTGTATAAAATTTTGATCCACTTAAGATTTAAGATGTCTAAACACATAACTGAAGAGAAGGAAAAGAGGCCTTTGCAGATACTACAAGCTTATAATAATAAACGTGTATTACAGTTGCTCCTAAATTAATTAAAGCAGCACGATAAGTACATAAACTGTTATAAATCCCAATTATACACAAACCAGTAGAATTTAGAATAGTAAATCGGAAACCTAAACGAAATTTATGGCGAGTTTCAAATAACTGTTTAGCTATTTTATTTATTAACGCAATTCAGAGGCATTTGATATTTAATCGTGGGATTGTTTAACATGCCTATTTTGAAATGATAATGTTGCTAAATTATTGAGCTGAACATTTGTATAGGTATTGTTGACAGAGGCTATTATGAAGGAACTGTTTAATAAAATAAACAGATTACTTAAAGACACACAGTTTGAGTGATTTATCTTTACCATAGACCTATTTTTTTAGGCTTACCAAAACATCAGGTATACTAATATTATAAATTTATTTGAATCCAAATTTGTAACGATACACAACAAAATTAAAAAATTTCAAGCATAGCTATACTCGTAGTTCAACGGGAAACCATAGTAAAATAATGGACAAAATGGGCACCTACTCGTTAAACTCAGTAATAAGTATGAATAAGTTATTCCACCTTTGTTACATTCGCATAATCACATTTGAAAAGCTGAATCCTGAATGCATTGTGTATGAGAATTATAAGTAGGAGGGATTAAACTTTTTTAGGGTTCCGTACTCCAACGGCATCGGCACCCTGACAGTAAAAACACTAATACTAAGACTCCGCTGCCCATTTCCTTTGGGTTAACATGATAGATTTTTCCGCCGTATAACGCGATGTCGAACTATTTTAATAATCTAAAACTCCGTAAAAAACCGACACAACTTATATGCTCATCTCCAAACGAAAAGTAAAATAAATTTTAACAATAATTTTATAGCCAATCTAAGATATGCCTTCCATTGATCTTCATGTCCATTCAATGGAAATTTATATTTGTCGAGACATTAGGTTGTACAATTTGTACATTCAACACAGCAAAGTTCAAGATTATAGAAAAAAACTAGCAATTACAAATTTAACCTATTAAAAAAAAAGAGACCGAAGAAAAACATAGAAAGTATCTTATCAAAATCTACTTTGGCCGGTCGTTGTCTGGTTTCAACAATATCATCAAGACAAGATGCACTCACCCAATAAACCATGCATTCATACCACCACTCCACTATCAGTATTCCCTTACTTAGCGTAAAGTTTTCACTTTGAAGGCAAAGTTAGCGCGAGACCGGCATTTCCTTGCTAATTAACGGGGAGTATCTGCATTGTTGCAGTGCATCTTATGCTCTGCTGAACGAAACTAACTTATTTCATAAAGCTGCAAGTTTTTAAGTTAACGAGACTTAAAGTATCGGTACTCGTGTCAACTTGCGGGCGGAGAAAAGATTTTGGCAATTTCAAAAAGAAAATGATCGAAGTTCGCGGACAAGCCAAGACACTATATCCCTAATTCTTCTCCTGAAGTCATTGCATGATCGAGTAGCACTTTAAAAATTCAATAGCATCGGGTTAATAATTTGTGTTTGTATTGCTGTATTAAAATTAAATAAATAATAATAAAAGAGATGTTCTCTCAATACTATCTGTTTTGATATATTAACATCTCGGTTATTATATCAAGACCGAATTATATGAGATCTGTGGATTAGCTAGTGATTTCGCAACCATTTCGCAACTCTGTTGGGCGACTGATAAAGCGGTCGACAATAGCTCATGCCAACAACCTGTGATGAGCAACTTTAATGGCCCAGCAGTGCCATACTACAGGCTGTTCATGATAATGAATACAAGACCGTTAGGTCTCAACCCTTACCACCTAGTTTTATACGCAAATTGTGTTCTTGAATCCAGGTCACCAATTCAACACGAAACACAGAGCTCCTTTTGTTTGTCTGTTCAATTCCGTACTGTTTGTTTTACAATTTAAATGCAGGTTACGTCGCGTTGGGTCCTCGAATTCTGACTTTACACTACCCATGTGTCTCGTATGTAGATACAATGCTAGAACCAATTGTCATTAAGGAGATCCGACGACTAAGATCTTCCTTGGATCTTCAGAGCGAATGGTTCATGAATGTGAAATTTAGTTTGCTTCAAGCCAGCGATGGATATGTCTAGAAACTAATCACATGGTAGTGTTTATTAATTAGGCTCCCCCTTGTTCCAGAGTATAATAGAATTAGCATAACAAAGGATACGGTTGTAGCTGTTTCCAATTGTTTCTAGTTACCTTGAAAATGATACAAAAGTTTTAGTCGAAAATGTAGTTGCTATGTTACTTTTCAGAGGAGTTTTGTTATAAAAGGCGCTTTCAATAGCAAACCCTTTTGAAAGAATACAAGAGTCTAAAATAATAATAGATGTACCAGCTATAAAACACTGTAGGTAGTACCTACTGTTGTGTGGAAGTTTATTAGCAGTAAAAGTTTCTCGTTTTAATGATTTTACATAACAGGTTCGAAGCTTAATTTCTAGAAAGTAATGTCCGATGTTCTAAAATAGGGTTGCCGCTAAAATCAATTTTATATATTTTCAAAAACTATAATAAAGTTTTTAACAGCTGTAACATTTATTTTGTAGTTATAATTTGTAGGGCTACCTCAAACTAGTTTGAATGGGGGTTTTCAACTGAAGAAAATTGATCCGCTATGTTGGTGACGTCATTATACTTTTCGTATTTTTTCTCAGAAATGCTATTAACTTTTATCTTGTCAGCTACCTCTACTACATTATTTTACATAATTTTAATTTAAAGGTGGCTAAATTCGTGTATGTATTAAAGATTCAAATAATTTTATTATTTACGGTCAAGTAGCGAGCAACCCTATAGTAGCTATTCACTAGGAGCTAAGTAAGGTACCTTCTCTAAACCCACGGACTAACGAGCAGATTATCGTCACACGAGGTTTAGTTAGCGCTCAGCAAAAATTTAATTTACCAACGTTTCTTGGCAAAGGACGCTGCAGCCTGACCTTACTGGAATTACTAGTAACCACCTAATTTAGAAGTCTTACGCCCAAATACCTACTTAAATCTATGAAAGTACCTACTTGTATTATACAAGTTGTATATACAAATAATGACAAAATCTGAGGCCTTTAGGCGGTCTAAAAACTCCGCGACCAGAGTTGGCTACTCGCTCAACAAAGTGACAAATAAAAATAATAATTAAATCGACTCTATTTTCGTAAGAAGGGAGTAATTTCAGTAATTTCGCACTCTCGCGGTAAGCTCTAAAACTGCAAAGATCTTTATTAGAGACAGGTACTCATATTTTTTAACTAAAACTATAAGTAATTAAGAATCTAAGTGATAATCGGTGCTTTAACCGAATTATCATCTTACCTTATGTTTTGTCTTCGACAATAATTATGGCTTCATGGCCGAATGGTAAAGCAATTCGACTCAATGACAATCGCTTTTATCCCGCGCAGGTTTGAATCCCGTCGAAGACGTAAATTTTGGTAAAGTTCTTTCACTTACGAATATAAGCTAAGTGATATTTTTCCTTCACAGTATTGTGAGCTCTGAGTAAAACATGCAGCAGACACTTCACGTATAAATCGTCTACCGTCAAGGATATCCCAAAATGTATTCACGAGTGTCGCTTTATCGGCAAATATATCATTTTTTCGACGTTAAAGCTGATTTATGTCTACGAAATAACAATCCAATTCACACTAACGTTATAAATAGATGGGTATTTGCGTGGGACAATCTCGGGAAAATACTGCAAAGAATAATTTTAAATCTCTTATTCAAATTGTATTGAATTTCTCTTGTAATTTAAGTATTTTTTGTAAATAATTAGCTCGCTGTTCCTTTATTAAATAATCACACTCTGACAGTAATATACTCGTAATACATGTGAAAGTCTGTGTGTAAATGTAAAATTAAATATGTAAATGTGTCTGTTTTACTCCTTCACGCTCAAACGGCTAGATGGATTTGAATGAAATTTAGTACCAGGATAGTTTTTATCTTTGACATGGGCTTTTGATCCCGATTTTCCCACTAGAATACCGCGGTAATATGGATACACCGTAATTCATAAATATAATGCTAAAATAAAAACAATACTTCACAACAATTCGAACGTAATATCAGTTGTGAACATTACCTATTCGGTGGAATCGCTTTCTGAATAACCTACATGCTGATTGCTCGCAGTTATCTAACAAAAGGTTTTGCAGTAGGTAGCTGCACGTTTTGAAGCGGCATTTGCAGTTTTTACTCACAATATCGAAAATTTTGTGAGTAACTATGTGGAATGGTATTTCAGGTAACAAAAATTGATCGATTATAAATTAAAAACTGTAAAAGCTTATTAGATTAAAAGATTATTTTTATAAAATTACTAAGTACCTACTTGATTCTGATCGTAGTTTCATATAAATACAATTTAATTAAGGTAATTCAAAAAGAAGCTTATGTGCTTATACTCAAAATGGCTGGTCGCATGATAAAAATGAGAAAAAAATGGGAGATTTCACGTAAGCAAAGCCGCGATTGGATACTAGTAATCAAATACCAACTATTTCTTGCCCGACTGTAATTCGATTCCAAACGATATTAAATGAAAAGATTGTCAATCTCTCTTTATTTAGTTCGTCCCTCGGGTCCAACGACTGACAAAGACTAATTACAAAGAAAGAAAAATAGAAATTTAATTTCAGGAATCAAGTGGTATCTCCGAAAATGGAATGGCCTGTTCCCTTGGGCAGGTAGAGTTATAGAATGCAAATGAAATTTTATTCTAAGAATTTTCTTTAAGTACTTTTATTTTGATTTCTTACTTTTTAATCAAAAATTGGCTTCACTCAACGGAGCGCGCGTTCAGATTTTTCTATTACGACTATTTGAAATATCTTTCGTTGTAAATGAAACGAAAAAAATATTAAACACAGTCTGTCCTTTTTGTAAGATATTTTCTAAGCGTTTTCAATTACTTAAATGATAACTATACATTGGTTTTAGTCAAACGATACGCGGATGTTACTTTATCAAAATTATCACACAAAAAATGACCTTGAAAACAGCACATCGTTTATTTGGGAAAATGAACAAGAACGCAAGAAAACACTAATAAATTTTATTCTATAAACGGTAATTATGAAACTATTCATGACTTAGCAATGAAAATAAGGTGTCGAAACATTATAAATCATGTCCATTGTACTCGGAAACACAAGTCGAGTTCCTCCCTTATAAAAAGTTACCGCAACAAGATAAGGTACAATTTTCATCTAGTTACAGAGAACAACTTCTCATTCTTCTGAAAGTCATTTATAACATAAACTGAAGCTGACCACCAGTTCAACAAACGTTATAAAAACAGTAGTGCAACTTCACATAATATATTAAATACTTCCTAGTATTTGAAAACCGCTGTTTTCTTGTTATATATTGTACAAAAATATTTAAACTAAAATAAAATATAACCATAACCAATCTTCATAACAACACGTAGGAGCTAGGCAGGAAATGCGTAAAGCACTAAATTAAGTATCAATGTTTTAACTTATCACAAAAAAAATCCCATGGTCGCTCCGCAGTGAAATAAATAAATAAATATCCTTAAAAGGATATCACAAAGTCCCAACCAGATCAAATTAATATAGGTATTATACTACTTGTAAATGTTTTTTGTTTCACTATTAGATGAATATTGTGTATCGGTTGAGTTTCCAGGTATCAAAATGAGATTCTGTGTAATTTTACAATGTCAAGTTGGTCTCAGGATGGCTTTCTGTGTCCCTTTGTTGTCGAATAGTGGAAAGGAACTTGAACGATGCGATGTTGCTTACTTCTGCACTATCTTCAGCTGTATTGTTACTTGAAGTATCTATTTGAAAATGTGTATTGGATGATTGCAATGAATTCAAGTAAATAATTTAGTTTTTTAACAATAACTTAAGAATGCAAATTGTTATAAATTGTTTTGGTTCGAAGGAAATAATTGAGTAATAAGGTTGTAACAACATTATATAAGTTTATTGTGTCAAGTTTGTGTTATTGGTTTTATTTTAATTGACAGCTCGTCAGTCACACTGTATAAATTGTGACTATATATATTTTGGAAACCTACTAGATTTTGTTTATGGTAAATAGCTGTAAATGATGATTCGTCAGAAACAAAATTTATCCTAATAATGATTACGAAACCATAAAAAAGAAACAAGATCTATGCTACTTTATAACCTTTCCATTGTCTAGATGTTTTTAACATGACTAAGGATGCAGTCAGAGACACGTCCAAATTCATAGGTACCGTATCTATATAACGTTTTATAATTTGTTGACCATGACACACAAATCCCATTTCCATTTCAAAGATGTATCCCGATTGAACATATTTATTGATTTAGAAGCAATTCGAATCTCCGATTCAAGCGATATATTGGAAAACGACCAATTTGAGGCAAGTATAAGATGCAGTTTTCTAGAAATTTTATGCAAAATTGCCGTTTTATGACCGCTTTCCGAAGGTAACTGCCGGTAAGAGAACTTTGGATTCGAATTGGCTTCTTCTCACCTGCATGGGTAATGCGTATTGGCTGGCGTTGGTTTTTATAGCTTTTATTATGAATTAGTGACTGAACACGGATAGTTCAATTTTATTTTCATTGCCGCTTTATATGGTGATTTCACTTGTATAAATGCATTTTAAAAATCAATTGCCATCTCTAAGTGGGGATTGAAATAAATTATCTTCCTAGTTTCAAGTAATATTAACTAATACCGTGCTTAAAACTTTCTATACTTATCAATACTGTTTTATAATGCATAAATCAGATAAGTAAAATAATCCATTCCTTACATTCCTTTAGAGATCGCTTCTTAGCGATAAGATCGCCCATTATACAATTAACCTTAAGATTCCTAGTTCATAAGTTTCTTTGTAAATGTACAATAAGGTATTTTCATTTATTAGAGGATTCATCGGAATCGAATTAGTAGTTCTAAACAACGTATTACCTAATGCTATCAGTTATCCAGTGTCATTACAAAAAAATACCTCATACTTTTATTGTTAAAACAAGCTCTCAAACTATGAGCAAACTTCTGAAAAACAAATATAGGTGGTTAAGTTATCTATAGATCCAGATTGACTTGTAAGTTCAACCCCTATTGTTGCGAGGATCCGGTTTTTCACGGTAAATAGTTGCTGAATAACGTATGAGGCTTGTAGGGTAAAATTTACAATTCACGAGAGCTGTCAGATGTTTAACATGAGGCGTGTGGTATTGATCAACATACACCTTTGTGAATTTGAAACGCACCCGGTAACGTTTGGCTGCACAGGAATTAAAGATGTTTGGGACGTTGTGTATATTCTGTTTTATATGCAGTTAAAATATACATTGTGTTAAGGATAGTTTTGTATATTAGTGGGATAAAGAAACTTAAATATTATAAACGATAAATTTGGCTTATTTATCGCTTTGAATTGGTAAATCAGAATGCAATTAAAAATAAAATTGCAGCAAACCTAACAAATAGTTGAAATCTTTGCAATAAACTGCGTCTGATTTACTAGTCTCTAATTGGTTAATTTTAAACAATGTTAAATTAAACGTTTTGAGGGAATAATACCATCCCCAAAATATCACGAATAAATAACAATTACCTTCCCAAGAAACAATAATTGTAAATCAGACGCAAAATAAGGCTGAAATATGTAAATGGAAGAAATCGCTCATTGGCCGGATTGCTAAAAATATGGAACGGGATTTCTCGGCCTGATTACAATCCGTGGTAAATCCTTTTACAAGCTTCCAGTTTTAAGCGACTCTGCGAAAAATCACGCCACTAAATTCCAGAGTCGAAATCAGGCATGCAGACTGCGCCAATACCGTCAACTAGGTCAACAATACTCAAAGTTCTTAAGGGGAAGGTCAATCAAACCCGACTCTTAATTGAGAGGCGATGGCGGCAGTGACTGTTAAGTCAGTTAAGACTCAGCACTGTTGTGAAAACTTCCCCAGTCAATCTGCATAAAAAATGAGTTGACAACCCAAAGTATTCTGCCGTTGGGTGCGAAATCCGCTTTAGAGATTTGTGGGGAATTGTTGAGGTGGGCAGATTAGGACGTTTTGTTTTTATTGATGAAAGCGTTCACGGCCAATTTATTTTAGGGAGACTCGGTCACGGTTTATGTTTCGTAAGTCGCTGGAAAGAGTAATAAGGTAACTTCGGTAAGGTAACCTCTTCGGTATCTATTAAATATTCACTGTGTGGAATGTTGACGGGATAAAATAAGAGCCCTGTTTTCCTTGTCTCTATAGTTTAATTTAAATGTGAATATTTGTCAGTTAAAAGTAAAAATTACCGCGCTACTGCCAACCTACACCATCAAAACTATAATAATTTCAGTTACAGCTCTGAGCTGTAATATAGTTACTGTCGTTTTTGGTGGTACTAACTGACTAAAAAGCCTTTAGGTACTATTAAAAGAAAGTATGGGCGTTTATAATAAAAATAAAACACATAAATGCCATAATGTGAAAATATTATGAGTGTTTTTTGTCACCAGCTAATATTCTTTTCCCGCCATTTAACCTTTTGAAGGTTTACACAAACCGATGCGAGGGCAATCAATGGAAGAGTTATTTGAAAGTCAATGAGGCGCCGCTTTGTAAGAAGAGTTTTGAACATTTATGAAAGGTAGTCAACCTGGTTTCTTTTCTCAAAATATACGATTTTCGTTTATAGAAATAGACAGGAAATATACTAAAGGATCGACGTGTAAAACTCGTTCACACGTCGCGCGTCGTGTGGCTTGCAATTCGTCAAGCGTGTTTAATTTTTGGCGAGCCTTGCCAAGATAAACCGTGGTTGACGACAAGCGCGTAGCATGAGCGTAGCATGAGTAGGTATTCCACAGTGGTGTACCATATCTATACTAATAGTATAAAGAGGTAAAGTTTGTTTGTTTGTTTGACGGAGGTAATCTCCGAAACTACTCAGCCGATTTCAAAAATTATTTCACCGATGTGTAGAATGGACTGTCGGGATGGTTATAGGCTATATTTTATACCGGTAGTTTTATTAGTACACCTATGCAAAGCCGGGACGTGCTGCAAGTGGCATTATCAGCTGAGCACTTCTGTGCTTTGTCGAGAGGGCTCGTCGAATTGTCGGACTCGGCTTTGTAAGTCGTTAAGCCATGACGGAGGCCTTTAGGCGACCTATAACTCCATCATCGGATCTGGCCATTTCTTCCTACGTGTAATGGAATAAAAAGGAGATACACATTTTGTATATGTACCTAATTAGTCAATGGCATAATAATTATACTTTGATAAAATGTGAGCATGAGTCAAATATAATCATTTAGTCGTATCCTAAACAATTTCGAAAGATAAGACTAAATTACTGACAACAACTTGAGGATAAAAACGTGATTGAATATTAGTTTCGATTTCGTTTCATTATGAGTCATAATTTTCTAATTTTAGATATAATATAATCATAATTTTGGTACATGCGTAACATTTCCCGTCTTTTCCAAGGGGATAGGAAGATTCACGGATCTTAACTTGCTACAATCCTGATACACCTCCTTTGCCCCATTAAGTCTCATTACATGCGTCATACATGCTCGCCGGTTGAGGGTAGTTTTAACCTTTCTCCAAAATGTCACCAATTTGGTCCTTGGTCTTCCTCTTCGAGCTGCTCTATGCACACTAGCCTCACACACTTGTTAAGTTATTTTATTTTTAATCATTCTTTTAACATGTCCGAAACATCTTTACTTTATCGATTCTCATGTATCTACATGATCTTAGTAGGTAATTCAAGTTTAAAAATAGAAAAGATTACTGGTTGGTACAATAAAATAGGAACTCAATCAACCAGGTGCAAATAAGCAGTCAGTATTAGTCACAGATAATTTACAAAATAATTAGATACGAATTTTATTTTCCCGGAATAAAGGATTCTATCTATAATTACATACCTACTAGCAACGATTTTTTAAAAGATATGTAGTTCTTTATTATCTTATAAACCACTGCTATATTTTTGACTTCTACTACTATTCCGTTAAAAAGTACTTTATTATATAATAGGTATATGTCAATTAAATAACTTGTATCAGTCTAATCTTAAATTGTTGATCGAATGACAACTTATTCTGTTTCTCAATTTTTCGCGATCATAGACCATAATGACTTCTATATGGCGCAGTGGGTAAAAACCTGCTTCAGATGCTGAGGTTTTAGGTTCGATTCCCGCTACGAGACAAATGCAAGTATGATCTTTAAATACCTACCCACTTTTCTCAAATTCTTAGGGTTACATTGAAATTTTAGTTTTTTTTATAGGTAAGTATGTAACTTTGTTAATTATTTTGACAATATAAAATTAAATAGTTAAACCGAAAAATCGAAAAAAAAAGAAATAGGTAGTAATTTATTTATTTAGAACATTGATTTGAGTTGAGTGGTGAGAGTGACATAGCAGTAAAGTCGGTACAACAACTAAGTAAAGAAGGTAAATTACACGGTAAAGTGCCGTGTAATCTGTAATGTACCCAAATCTTCAGTGTTTTATTTAATTTATAGGTCCCAACATACAAAGTGATACAAACGAGTTGACGAACGACTACTGAGTGTTTTAAAGTTTTCCTCAAAAACCACGTGAAAAGGATGCGCAATACCCAATTCTTTAGCAAAAGAGCGAGACAGAGCTATTAGTATCCAAACAACTTGATAGTATTTTATTATACTCGCCCAGTCATTGAATGTCACTTGTAGTTAAATGTTAACTGAGCGAGTAACACCAGAGATAAAAATAATACTGTAGGTAAAACTGAGTGTTAGTTTTATATTTGTTTTTATAGCTACGCAAACTAGTAAAATGTGAAAATACAAGGAATAGCAAAGAAATAAATACTGTAAGTATCTTTTTATGTCTAAGAATTTTTGTTATAGGTTATGTTAATTTTGAGGAGTATACCAGGCTGCAACACACACATTAAAATATTTACAAGAACACTTCAAATCGTTCTTATCTTTACGATAGATTTATGGAGTATTTTCCTTGATAAAGTTACGTAACTTAGAGTAATTTTCATAGGAAACGACGTTTTAATTAAATTGATAATTAAACTAAATGAAATAGTAGTTTGTTGTTATATCTGGTGTGATTCATATCTCACTTATAATCTTCTACATATGAGTCAGACTCTAATAGTCTGACGCATGTGAATAAGATTATGATATTGGGATTTTCTACGATAGGTACTAAGTACATTTTTTTTAATGTAAATAGTTAATGCCTTAACTTTTGATCCGAAGGTCGTAGGTTGGCCGAGCATCAATGAATTCTTTTTATAAAATAAATAAGCCTTCAATGTTCCACTGCTATGCAAAGGCCTCCCCATTCTTTCCATCCATCCCTTTCCTGTGCTAGAATAGTCCATTCGGCACGGAATTTGAAAAAAAAAATTATGCGTTGTAACTCGAGCTCCAAACGGTGCAGGAAAAACATCTTGATAAAACCAGTTAACGTTTTTTTAATTATTTGTAGATTAGAAATCTGATTAGATCAACGTGTATTGTACCTATTTAAGTTTCTGTCAGTTCAGGTTCATGTATTGTTTTCATTGAATAGAAAGGATTAAGTGAATTTCAGGATGGTTAGGTGCAGATCAAGGCTATCCTCAAAAATACTCTAGGCACATTTTTGTCGAAATTTACGTACCTATGGATAGTCAGTCCCGTCTTGTTGCTATATCTATACCTATAGAACGATTAGTCCGTTGATAGATTTCAACAAACTAACACATTATCCAAATTAATTTACAGCAGCAGAAATGAAACCTTTAAAAGTTTGGTCTAGATTCTCAAAATTCAAAGATGGAACTGAAATAAAATTCAGAATTCAGGAAGTGTCCGGTGACTATCAGGAAAAGTTATATGATTTGTTCGTTAAGTATTTTTTGCCTGATGAACCGATGAACCAAGCTGTTGGTAAGTTTTAGATATGCCTTTGTGTGCCTTCTTACACGAGCCTTCTTGCACATAAATCTTACTTTGTTTTCAATCTTAACTTTTTTACAAATAAACACCAAGTTTTGACATGATATTCACAACCGATTAACCGCCCCCTCACAGTGTTAGTAAGATAATTTACTGACCATCACACCAGTGTTATGGGTAGCGAAATGCGGTCCTAAACTTAGACACAGTTTGAATCGTCTAATAAAGATATGAAAGTTCCTTGCCTAAGTTTTTTATTATTATTTTCATTATGTCATTGTTCTCAGGTATCCCGGATAATGTGTTAGCTGTGAATGAGTTCAAACAGGAAATGCTTCAGAATTTTCTGCTAGATGAGAACAGTATGATTGATGTCTGCTTAGTAGAAGACGGTTCTAATGAAGAAGTTATAGCTGGTGCATCTATTATGTATCTTGCCAAAAAAAGTGACCCTATACTAGATCCTAACCAATTAGAGGTGAGATTTGTTGGTATTATGTTAGTTTAAAAAGTGTGGTTAAAGTAATTCATTCTTGATTGACATAAAAGTAAAACAATTAAAATTAAATGTAATAAATGCTATTGTTTCTGTTTATTTTAATACTCTGAAAATGTCTACGTACGCAAGCAGTATGTCTGTTTGTGGCAACGTGCCTCTCTCTCTTTGTTTAAAAGCCGTTTTAGCAAGAGTGTTTTTGTATTTATATTTCAAGAAAACAAAATATTGGGGGTTTTGGAAATACAAATTTCAAACAAACCAACATTACCTCTTTATAGTATTAGTATAGATATATTAATCTGCTTATCCTTTCAGATAAAAACGGAAGAAATGAATAGGCTCTTTTCAATACTCACGGACATAGAAAATACCTACGATATTTTTGAAGGGCTCAAAGAAGATTCCTACTTTTCTGGGAAAGGAATGGTAGTTGATCCAAAATATAGAGGACTTGGCATTGCGGGAGAGTTTTTAAAGGCCAGGTTTGTATTCCTATTTAAAATTAGTTTATTGTTGTTCAAATGTCATAATTAATCATTCATATTTTGTAATAACTTCATAAGTATAGGTAATCAAACTTAATTTATATAGACAGTTTAAGTTGTTATAATAGTACCTACTCAAAGTTTCTGATACCTGTGATTTTTTTTAGCAGCTACTATAATTTATTTTCAGTAACTTAACTAAAACATATACAATATTTACCTACATAACTGTTGAAAAAACAAATAGAACCAATTTACATAACTGTAAAAAAATACAAATAGAACCAGTTGAGTCACCTTAGGACCTTTGCAAAATGGTCTATTAGGTAGCTCAACTGATCCAAACCACTGTTTTTTTTATTCCTAAAGTTGTCCCCAAGCCTCTACTCTAATTTCAATGTTTCAGAGTGGCAGCATGCAAAGAATACAACGTGCCTCTAACCGCTGCATGGATGACTTCAATCGGTACTCAAAAAGCAGCATCGAAAGTTGGCTGGAAGGTCGCCAAAGAAATTGAAGTTGAAGAGCTAGGAAAGCAAGCAGGAATCTCTCTTAAAGGCGGACCGACGACGCATTGCAAACTTATGTATGCCAGAAAATAAGAGACTTCGCTAAGACTAAGGCCCAGAGACTACTCAAACGTAAATCGTGTCTCAAGCGGTGATTCATCACTCAGTTTTAATAGTGAACTGTCAAAAATCGAGACGTAGAATTTTGAGTGAAGTCTCTGAATACGAGCCTAAGATTCCGCTTTCGGTCCGTTTATCCGTATGTCCGTCAATTGGCGGTAGCTCGAGAAACGTGATAGGTAGTCAGTCATACAGTTAAAATATTTACGGATGATGGATTTCTGTTGCCGCTATAACAACAAATACAAACAAAAGACAATAGGTACGAGTACGTCTTATGGGGGTTTATGTTAAATTATTATAAGGATTTTTTCAATAACCGTTAAAAATGTCGGTTAAAAATTAAACAATATCAATTAAAAATGTTACAGTTAGATGAGTAGAATGTGTAAAAATGTACGATAGGATTTAGGAGTTTGAACGTGCGAATTTTACAATTATTCGTCCAGTCAATCCAATTATCCGATTCATAGATTTTTTTGTGGGTTTTTTTTGCTCATTTAATTCATGTAAATATTTGGAGAGTGGATTCCTTTAGAATACAACGTACACTTAATAAAAGCGTGGTAATCGCTTTATAATTTATCATTTAGTTTTATTAGGTAGTTTTTCTGTCTATACTTTATTATATAATATATAATATCATCATCATCATCTCAGCCCATTTCCACCCACTGTTGGGTATAGGCCTCCTCTCTATTATGCCACTCATTCCGAGCACGTCCCGGCTTTGCACGGTTGTACTAATGAAACTACCGAGATAGGAACAAATTTATAATTTAATAAATTATTTTTGCGGCGTCACCTAGCGGCGTCTAGGCATCCGACTGCATGCTACTTAGCACTAGATGGAGTTACTTATTTTTGATTGCAGACAAGACCTAAACGCCGCTAGGGGCGCCACAAAAATCAAATACCAAACAATAGTTCGAAGAATAATAGGAGTGATTTCAATGTTCGAGATGAGGAATCTGTACTTATGTAATCTGTGGTTATAGAAAGAAGGAGAAGAATACTTACCTTAATTTTGCAATCATGATGATCATAATAGATTTGATTTCAATAAATCAGATTCAGATAACTATAATTACAAGTTTCAGGAAGTTCCTCATTTATCAGTAAGGAGGTACTTATTAGCCACTTGCGTGGCGTCGATACTTAAACAACCACTTATGCCTACGTTAATTCAATGAGCTTACAAATTTTACTTTATTGTTTAATATTTATTTCCGATGATAACAATACCGATAATGATGACTAAATTGTCTGCGGTTATAATTAAGTATTAGATGACAGCTTTCAATAAAAAAATATAATTCTTTGTAAATCTATACAAAGAATTTGGTTAACTCTAACTCTGTTTTATTGCGTTTTATTCATCCATGACTGTTTTGTTTTGTCCATTTCATGTCCATCGATATTTTCCCGAAACATGCTTAATTTTATATGTGGGGCAATGACTCACGCGTCCTAATTGTATTTTCTATTCTTTATTTAAAACTAGAAGCACGTCCCGGCTTTGCACGGTTGTACTAATGTAACTACCGAGATAGGAATAAATATCTGAAGAACATACAAACATTTGTCTCGTAGCGGGGATCGAACCCGCAACCTCCGCGTCTCAGACGGGTTTTCGCCCACTGCGCCACAGAGGTCGTCACAAAACAGTGGAGTGAGTGCGAAATTAAGTAGGTAATTAAATATCCTTGTATATTCCACACAGCATCAGTTTGTCCCGCAGCGGGAATCAAACGCACAAACCTCTGTGTTTCAGTTGGGCAGTTGTGTCAGTGAAAGAAGGGTTTAAAATATTATTTACACAAACCTACAGCTTTGTGTGTGCTAAATAAAAATCTACATAATAATTTTAATATTCGCCCAATTAGCACTCGTAACACAAAAGATAAATTTTACAGAACCATAATCAGCAAATATTTATCGTTGAATAGATAATTATTTTATATAAAATAATTAGTAGGTAGGTGTTCTTATCTTAGATAATCAACCCCTCTTAAATAAGACGACTGACTTACCGACTTCATTCAGTAGTTTGACCACGTCAACGTTATTGGTCGATTTTAGTCTTTTTAATTAGTCAAAAATAAAATGTCGGCTCCACAGATTTGGACACGGTTTACTAAACCCAAAAATAATACGGAAGTTAAATTCAGAATCCAGGAAGTGTCTGAAGATCACTACGAGGAAGTGTTGGACCTGTTCATGAAGTATCATACACCGGAGGAACCTCTTCGAGTTATTGCAGGTAATATTATTTTTTGTTTTGAAAAAAGCGTCGATGGGCTTGCAACCGTCGTCAACCTGTCGTGTCGACGTGTGGAAAGTCAATTTCTGCAAAAAGTGGGCATGTACTGACATACCTTTGACTACCCCCATAGACATCTTCAAAGGTTCTAAAGAATTACATAAAAGATCTTAAGAAAATGTCTACCGCTCCCTAGGATACAGTCGTGATTATATTTCATTTATTTATATTGAACAATTTCATTATGGCCTGTAATTACAGCTAATATGATCTGTTTTTAATTTTGCCTGTTTGCGTAACTTTTTAACCCACTAGCTAAACTATATTAAACAATTTAAAATTTAATGAACTTAATTCATTACGTTTACGTTTATACGTTAAATTACGTTTACGTTTTTTTACGTTTCATTTATAAATGCTTGTAATAACTTACATTAACAAAACATTCAGCCTTTTCTATGCCGTGATATAATCTAAAAAAGTATGATACATGATTATAATAAAATGACGATACCGTAATTTAATGCGTTATCTTATACCTAAGCCGCCTTTTTTCACGAATATCTATTTTTATTTTGTAAATTTATAAATAAATGGATAATAAAACTGTAAGGATAACAAGTAATCCGAAGTAAAACTGTGATTCAGTTATTTAAATGAGTCAGACGATAGACGGTTCTGTGCGATAACGATAATGATTTACTTTTGCAAAACATTGACAACGAGTTGCGTTAGACGCCCAATTGCAAAATTGGTCCGCAGTGGCTCAAAATATGGACAAATGAATAGAGAGAAGGAAGGAAGTCCTTTGCCTTTCAGTGGGACGCTGTGGGTTCCTTACTAATAATAACAAAACTAACAATTAATTCATCGATTTTTTTAGCACCTAACAACTTAGAAATAGGTATAGGTATCCCCTCCTAGTTCTTCCTCTAGATTACTTGCTCTAGGACGATTCAATAAAATTCAAAAAAAATGATTGTGAAAAATGAAATAATTAATAAAAAAAAATTATTGTGAAATAAATGATTTTTGAATTCGTTAGGTATGTTTGATTGTAGTGGTCCTTTATTTTTAGTTTTAATACTTCTCTGTTTTTAGGTGTCATAAACAATGAAAAAGCAGTTGAGGAGTTCAGACGAGTGATGCTTGATATAATGTTTCATGAAAAGCAGCAAATACTCGTTTGCTGTATAGATGATGACAAGGAATGGAAACTTGTTGGCGCTTCAAAAATGACTCTTATTGAAAAGAACGTTTCAAAAACACCATTTGACTATAATGTAAGTTCACAGGAATTTGATAATTTATATGCGCCTTAATACGGTAAAGGAAAACATCATCGGAATGACCCCGCAGCTTAGTTTGCTCCACCCAATACCATTGTCTTTCCTGTGGATATGGACGGTTTATCTTAGATACTAGGTGTTGGTCAAGCTTGTTCTATCTCAACAATGTCTCTGGCACTAAAGTGTCCCGCTACGCACAGGAAAGATTGCCTCCTGATTCTTTAGATCATATTGAAATAATTATTAAGCATTCTTAATAACTTAAATACTATGTACTTAAAAATACATCACCTGGCAATAATTTATTGTCGCTGTGGTTCTAACATTCATTATCATTTTAAAACTCTTATCTGTTTATACTACAAATCTACCAATAAATCACAGTTTTGCTATTCATATCTTTTGAAGCCAATTGTAAACTACTTAAAATTATTATATTTCATTTATCGTAATTACTATTTCAGATTCAAACTAAAGAACTGAATGACTTCTTCAAACTTCGGGATTCATTATACCAGTCTTATAATGTTCTAGAGGAAGAAAAAGTAGAACATTACTTTGCCGACAGAGGGCTTGTGGTCGCACCAGAATACAGAGGCATGGGTATCGCAGGGGAACTTCTGAAAGCCAGGTAATCCCCCATTATCTTATCGTTTGATGACTTTGGTGTGACGTGCATGTGCCAAGGATGGGTTTTCACAACAATTAGCATAATCTGCCCCCTAGTCAAGTTCTTCTTCGTGTTGATAATGGATTGAATCAATCAAGTTCTCTGGATATTGAGCACACACTAGGCACTTGGGAAGCAAAAGTTTGTATGAATGTATTGGATGCCTACTCTTTCACGCAGAATACGGAATGGATTTCGCTGAAACCAAACTACGAGTATATAAGTTTATGATGTAGATGACACAGTCTTTACTATGGTACAAATCCATGGTCATTGGCCAGGTCTTTTATTCAGATAGCTAGCACACAAGCGAAGCCGTGAGTGACTTAGCTTGTAACTTAAAAAAACAAAAGATTCAGCATGATCAAGAAGGTTTTAAATAGATATAATTATAATCTATTCTGCTGATTTTTAAAGTGATTATTTATAAAGGATAATTACTATTTGATACGGATTATTATATAATAATATATACTTATCTTAATCCTACTTAATGATGGCAATATCCGGGTTCATATTGATTCATATTAAGGTTTTAAAAATGGGTATCTTAAAAAGTAAGCAGAACCTGAGTAAACCCAGACTGTGAACTAAAAATCTTGTTATTACCTACAAATTATTATTAATTAGCGTATTACATTTAATATAATCTTTTTTATAATTTAATAAAATCAGTATAAATACTTATAACATTACAAGTGAGATGATCGACGCTTTGTTAACTAGCCATGTTTGAATTGTTTCAGAGTGCAAGTATGCAAAGTAAAGAACATCACACTCTACACCGGTCTGGCTACCGCTATCGTCTCACAGATAGTCTGCGAAAAACTCGGCGCCAAAACAGTCAGGGAACTCAACTTAGAAGAATACGCTAAAAAAGCTGGATTACCATTCACCGGGCCACCAATAACATGCAAACTAATGGTTGGCCACATTTCTTTGTAAAAGTTTTTAGTCGTGTGGTTTTTATTTATTCATCTGTCTTTTAGACTTTTTTGTTATTCTCAATGAGAACAGACGGTAACAACCGTTCGAAGTGTATTAACCCAGTTAGGGTTAGATATTTAAATATACTTACAAATAATATTTTATGAGACTACAATAACGTCAAGATCAAATGATTAACTTGAAATTAATTGTCTTGCAATTTTCATACAAACAAGATGTAATTCGAGCAAAAACTGTTTTTAAACTTTTAGCAATCGTGTAAAAAGAACCAAATAATTGTAATTATTATAAGTGTAAATTCTATAAAGGTGATTTAATTTATAAAAAGGAATATTAGGGAGAAAATAATTTTCATAAGTTGTGAATTTAGTTTTATAAGTTTTCATCGTAGGGCGTAAGAACTTAAATAAATTATCAAAAATTAAAAACATTTTTTTTATAGTAGCAAACCATATTGCAAATTGAACTCAGCCAAATATGTAGGTGTATGGCTTGCTCCATATAGTACTAAATTTACAGAGTTTAACTGAGTCATGCCAATATTCTGATAATTATGAATATTTGTTATTTTTACTCCTGAAGGCACCCCTCCGTAAAATGCAGTTTTAGACGTCTGTGAAAAGTAATTTAAAATATAATAATAAATAATATTTGCCATAATATCTTTAAAGAATATTAAAATTTTGGATTTGCATCTGCATTTGGTCTAGTACTACTTACTTCCTTTTATTAGAGGTTTATTTTGTACCTACAGATACTTTAATTATTGCGCAAAATGGAGCAAATACCTAAAAGAAAGTTTCGATTGAACCTAAATTTAAGAAATAAGCCGATTACAAAAAGCGCATAATGATAAACGGATTATTTTTTGAAGTGACGTAATTGATAAAAAACACACTTTGTTCCGTAAATAATCACATTATCAACCACTTAACCTGGAAAAAGTGCATATACCTGCACTGATTACTGATTACAAGCAAAATTACAATTTAATTTTTGCTATAAATTATTTATTTCTCTGATTGGATTTTCGAGAATTGGAAACTAGACAATGATATTAGTATATGTAATAATGGATAGTAACTCATTACCAGTCCGTGCTCTAGAAATGCTGTCTGTTATGCCATACTACAAATATGATGACCTGCCAGTCGTAATATTGATAGGTACTTTTTCAATCACGAGTAGAACACTAAACATTACCCCATCGAGCACCTATTACATTTATATTATTATAAATCCTAGGAGTATCTTATTACTGAAAGAGGCGTGGATATTATGTACCTACGAATATAATTTATCGTGCATTTTTCCCAAACTAAATCTTCTCTGCAGTCAAGACGAGCAGAACTAAAGGGGTGATAATTTTATTCCCTGCATTCCGTATTCCAGCTGTAAATTTTCCATGACAATGACTCCTCACAATTCACTATACAAATAGGTACTTCCTAGCTCCCGAGCTAATTGAATGAACGTTCCCGTCAAATCCGCTTAAGGTACAATGCCTCCTTGCATTTTGTTAATTAGTAAGAAATAAATGCCAGGTTTCTCTGTTAGGTACAGAAATAAATATGTGTGCATAGAAGCAGAACACACTTTGCCGAGCGACCAACTGCCGGCTTACTTTGACCTATTAGGAACTGCTTTTGACGTAAGCTAAGACGCTGACGTAAAGTTTGGACAGTTAGAACCTAAACTGAATTGTTTAATAAGGAGCTAAGTACGGGCAAACACGGATTTCTCGAGCAGTTAGCGGTCAAAAAGCTCTCTCTTTCTCAAAGACCTTTTAATTGTCACTATTTTAAGGAAAATAATTTGTTGTGTACTTATAATAGTGGATGAAACCGTAAGTTACTATGAAATTAGTTAGGATTATTTTAGTCCTTTCAGATGATTTGCCGCCGAGTGCGTACGCACCCGGGGGGCCAGCATTATAAAAGTCCTAGGTCAAAGGCTTTTATCAGATCAAAAGTATAATTTAATAATCAAAATTATAATAATTATCTGATATGAAGTGATAACACCAAATTCTTGTATCGACAAATTATTTGATTATATTAAATAAATATTTATTTCTCAGTATAAACAAAAAACTATAAAAATATGTCTATTACGGCATTTTAGAAAAACTATTTTTATTTTTGGATATCAGAAAATTTTACCTATTTTTTTCTGTTTTTGACAAAGACATTTTTTTGTCAAAAACCCCGAAAGTTTGTGTGTTTTCATAGATGTTTGTTGTTCTTTCACGCAAAAATTACTGAACCGATATTGCTAAAACTGGTAATACTTACCTATTACTTAATTTAATCCAGTGGGTAAGTGCCACACGGGTGAAGCCGCAGCCGAGTAAGCTAGTTACCTATATTTATTTAAATCAAATGACTGATTAGTTTGATAAAGTTATCTTATCAATACTTATTATTATCAAGTTCCTTTGATTTAATTAATGATAACTATAACACTAATTAAATCTTTTCGTTATAACCATTTTACTTAGGTACTATGAGTCCATCACATTAATGAGTAAAATGTAAATATTTTAAAAAAATATATAAGTAGATGATCATCCATGGTGCGGGAGTCTTTTTTGTTTGTCATTCAAATCTGTTTGTCTCCATCGTTTAACAGCGACTCACAACGGAGTTTCCATTCTATAGCTATTTTATTTACCTACGGATAGGCTGTCTTAGGTAATTTTTAATCAGCAGTAGAAGTAAATAATTAATAAAAACATACCCCACAGAAATACACATTCTGTAATACAAATTGAAGCAAATAATGCTATGATTTATTTTAGAGATAAATCGCATCGTTTAAATTAACTCGCAAGTTGAAATTCCAAATTGCAAGGCAAGCTAAAGCATGATTTTAGCTTTTATTTAACCTTAACTGCTTTAACATCGCATAACTGAGACTTAGGTACCCATTTTTTAATGTGAGCGTTAATAAACCAGTTGTCCACACGAAATAATCCAGTAAACTTTAACTTTTATAGATCAGTACCTGCAAGGCAAACTAATCTTTGCTTCACAAGATTTTAAACAGAAAATAAACTGTACTTCTCTAGAGTAGCTTTCAACTTTTTCAGCTTTACTTTGTGAGAAATTATGCTCGGGAAAGTAAAGTGACACAAAGGTTGTGGTACTAAAAGATACAACACAAGCAACCTTATCTTATACTAAAAAGTCGAGACGGTAAAGATCAAGGCGCGAATAACTTTCATGTCAGATTTCATTTTGTATGCAAACAAAATTAACAGTTCAAAAGGCTCTCATTTACTAGCGGGTCACCGCAGCCCTTGGCTCATTTTTTATGTAGATTGCGTCGAAGAAAAGTTTCACAATATCAGTTGGTCCTGCAACACTCCTCCGAGACCCTTTCTGTATTAAATTCGGCTGAATTCTACTGTCTTCCATTCGAATACTTTACAAGATACTGGAATGTCACGGAATCTTTACAATAAAAGGTTCTTCAGATCTCTCGAGGTATTGCAAACAGTGCCATGCTTTTATGTTTTGAAGCTTTGCAAATATTTTAAGTTTCTTTTATGAAACCAATTTTATACACGTAAGTGCTTTTACAAATTCAGAGGTTTCTTGAATGAAATATTTAGTGTGAAATTGTCTGTCTTTGACCATATCAACCAGCTTGAAAACAGAGTAAATTATAAATAGAGATAGAACAAAATAATTTTACAAATATGTTGTGAAGTTTAATAACTATAATTTCTCAAAATAAGAATTAGACTAAAATAGTTTTTATAAGGTTTTATGAAAGATACCTCATTAAAAATCTTACAAAAACTATCTTAAGTTAAGATTGAGACAACAGTTTAGTTTTAGTTTTGGCGATATCAGAATCGTCACTAATGTCTGCGACTATTCATGTTTCATTTTTTCCTCGCTAACCCATATAAAATACAGAAACAATCTTATATTATTACGCAGATTTTAGAAACACATTACATACACATAAAACATTCGTGCAATTAGAAATGGACGCTAAAAATATACACCGTAAATGTTCTAAATTAGCAAATGAAACAAATAGGTGCTGTGTTTGTTCGCCAAAGCTTTGCATTAGGTATTACTGGACCAACTCATATTTTCGTGAATAATTACACCTAGAGAGTTTTGCATTACTCGTACCATAATGTTGTATTTTGTCTCGTGATATGATATTTTAACTGCAAGGGACGGACACGAGACGTACAGAAAACAGTCACGATACATAAATTTGTCTCTGGCTACCTTTATAAATCTTTTTTTGAAAACTCGAGGTATTTACATAAACTTTTGTGAGGAATTTTCTCATCGGAATCTTCGAATTCATGGACAGTAGGTTATGTAGCGACTGTAAATCGAAGGTGCAGGAAACTTCTCTCCTTAGAAATTAAAATCGTTTCTATAAATGTTATTTTTTTAATAAATCAAATAAACAACTTCAAATAAAAAAACTCCAGCTGCTATCTCCTCATCCCGTTGTTCTGTAACATTGCACTTTAATTTATATTCTTATTATCTGTATCACGGCTAATTTTACACCGCGTTTCCCTCCACTGAAATATGCGGTCGGCCATTAAGCATGGACAGTGTGCATTAGTTCAGCACGGTTCTGCATTTCCATCTTATTGTTGCCGTGCCTCGTTTGGATGCAAATATTTTATAGTTCAACCGAGAGCCGGCGTTTTAGTTTCTTTCGCTTCCTGTAATTTGCTTTCGCTGTTTTTCTTTTTATTCTGCTTATTCCAATTTAAAACGAGATGCGCATAAAAATCTAGGATTATTTGACGCAAGAGACGCTCTCATTTACAAATGGCACGTTTTATTCGTTGCATAAGTTCAGTGACGTCTTTGGGTTTTGTGATGTTCTGACCGTCATATGATGCTTGTTATCAAACTATGTCTCATTCTTAAGTTTTTACCCTATACAGCCTGAACTTCTTAGGCCTGAATTATACAGAAACGGCATGCCGCCGTGCTTTCTGACCGTGCAACATAGTGATAATTCACAACCTACCTACATTTTGTAGTGAATCGTTTTAAAGCGGCAAGATGTCTGCGCCGCGCTTTTACCCTACGCCTTTTCTGTATAATCCACACCATAAACGGCTGGAGTCCAGCCACTGTACTCCAAGTCTGTACAGCCACTGGACCTGTTTGTAAACATTAATTGAACGTAACGTTAGTATGTTCCGTCATGTATTGGTGCTCACCTCACAGAAAATCGTAACTTTGACGACTACCAACAGATGCTACTGAGCTATCGAGATTTGTGACCCTATCTTTGTCTAGATCAAATTGCACAATTTTGTTATACGACTTCGCTATAAAGTTATGCTTGTTATAAGTACTACATTTCGATAACGTGGTAGTCCAGTCTTGTAGCATGCAAATTTTTAACCCACATTTAGTAAAAGTAGTAGGTACCTAAGTTTTGTTAAGTGATAAGCACTTACCGTGTATTGGAATTTAAGTTCTCCAGATGTCGGTGTTTTTTTTTCGCTGCAGTTAATTTTAATTTGTGATTATGTAAAGGAATCTAATTGTGCGGTAATTTCAAAATAATGAAATCCTTTTCATTAAATAATACTTTGATTTCACAATTTTTCATAACAAGATAAATGACTGCAAAGTTACACAGAAATAACAATAAAAGCGTGATTTAATTTATTATTACACCCTAATCCCGTCAAGTTAAAATCTCATATCTAGTAGCTACATTGCATTCAGAATCCAACTACATCCGCAATACACTCAAAATTCCTTGCACGTTTAAAAATCTCATTACACTGTTCATGAAAATAAAATCAGTAGCTCTTCTTGCTAGGACCCTATCTCATAATCCGACACATAATTATCACGTTTATTTAATGCATGGAACTATAAGATTTAAATCCCATTTACACAATGCAACTATAAATGCTTATTGCAAACAATTAAATTTACTGTTAATGAGTTGCTTAATCTAAGCATTGTTTAAATCATTCAAGTCATGATGATAATCAATTTAAATGTATGTAACAGGTAAGATATGTATCGTGTAAATAAGATTTTAAATTAATAAATTACAAGCTGACCTAGCAAACTTATGCTAAACTTATGCGTGATGCTAAAATCTGGACTGATTGTAAACCAATTCATTTGAAGCTTTCCGTCAATGAGATGGTATAAACATTTATGGTTAAATCTTAAAGCATAGCAAACATCGGTGGTGATTCCGTTGTAAATTAACTAAATAAATTATTGTTCTCCAAAAAAATAACAAACAATTTTATTGGCAATGACATGTCTACTTACATATGCTTTTTATGTGCAACTGATAGATATTACGTACGTTAGCGCGTTGACAACTCGCCAGGCTGGAGACAAGCCAGATCGCGGTTTTTTATGCACAAACCAACTTCCTACGAAGTGTACTTGCTTTTAATTTACCCATTTTGGCACGTTGCAGCGGAAGCACGAATCATTAGCATTAGATATATTGTTAATAATGATCTGAGGAGATTGGTTTTACCTTACGTTACTTACGTATAACAAATCCGAAAGCTGATGCTTAGCTCTATTCATACAAAATCAACCATTACTTAACGGCTTTTTAGTGCTCAGATTGACGTTATATATTGCCGCCTCTTTTTATTGTTATATAAAATACAACAAAAAATATTTATTATAAAAAGTAGTCTATAGATAAGGTTTTCTGGGTCACAAACTGGGCTTATTACAAATTTCATGCTAATTCATTAGTTTTTGCGCAAACATCCAACTATACAAACTTCCTTCGATAAATTAGTAGGATTTTTAATTAGTTTTTGTGATATTGATAAGACCTATTAGATTTGCGTTAGCGTAAGTACAAATAAAACACATTATTCTTAGATCTAATTTGATTCATGATACGATTATATTTTGATACAGATCTGTCTGAACTGAAAATAATTTAGTGTTTCCAAGAATCACTATCTATGCTGAGCAATAGACGATCTATTTAATAGGCACGTTTGTAATTACTTATCCTCTTCGATTATTTGTAAAAAAACCTGATAGGTACTTTAAATTTTTACTTATCAATTGATTTTCTGTTTTTTAGACCTTAGGGTATGCTTTAGGACCACGTAGCTTCACTAGGGTGGAAATCTAAAACCAGTCGTCCACAGCCAGCTAAACTAAATTAGTTAGTTTAGTTGTCCTCTGCGATTTTTTGTAAAAAAATCTGATACGTTTATATATATTTATTTATTAAATTTTATTTTGAATATACATTTTATTCTTGACTGGTTGTATGATAATAATTGGTTCGGGTTTATCAAAACGATGAAACCAGTTTCTCAATTCAAATATCATTCCTAAATGTTATACTTTCTTAGAGAAATGAAACTCAATATCAATCCCCTGTAACGTGATTGGAGACACACTTTCTTGCTTAGTGAGACAGGTGTTAACTGTCAAACGTCAAATGTGACGCAAGATATTTTTGTCGGAGTGTAGTATCTACGAACGTATCTATTTGATGTCATACTAACTCTCGCTATTGACACTAAAGAAGACAATTTTCTGAAGCATGAATTTCATTTTTTGTAAGCAAGGGCAATATACGCTGATAATAAAATATTTCAGTGTCTTTTATTTCATTTCAGAAATATACTTTGGAATTCAAAATGCGTTCTGATTTATTTGTAAGTGAGCAAATGGTTCTCAATGTGTGATTAGATTGACTATGTCATAGAAATAGAAGCACATAGTTACTTGTTGCTAATGGAAAACACTAAAAAAATGGGACATTGACAACCACCTTAAGTGATGGTTTAAAATAAAATGGTTGTTTCTACTCCAACGGGAGTCACAAATTTGAATTGAATCAAAAATTCACCACAAACCGGGTGCTCTGAATTCAGCCACGGAACTCTATTCTATCAAATCGAACATAATCAATTAGATGATATTAGGATAAGCGCGGATAAGCGCCATTTACACCTACAGGGGAATGGAAAAGCAAATATGATCATGACTCGTAATTATGGATATTTATATGTCTAAATTTTGATAAGCATGTCCACATTTTGAATGGCAACATTCCATACGACCAGATTGCAAGCCCATCCACGCTATTAGAAAGCTAATTGGTTTCCTCAAGATATTTTCTTACACTTATTAGAGCATTTTTAATAAAGAAAAAACATTATAGCCTTATATATAATGTATAGCCGGATCTGACCTCCGAGAACGGAAGTTGAGGCATTCGACCTACAGGATTCACATGGGAGTAGTTATAAATCTCGCCATCGGGACTACGCGCACTCCTACAAACCGATAACGATGCATCGTACCAATAATCGCAGATCAGCTTTATGTTAGTGGAAACTGAATTCGAAAGATTGACCACCATAAGTTGGACATTGCCATGATGCATCGTTTTCGGTTTGTAGAAAGTGGCAGGGTCACATGTACTACCGGTGAAGCTTAACAACAAAGCTTGCTTGAATATTGAAGGCTCTGTGAATAAGTGAGTGATCTATAGAGATTATTCAGCGAGGGACTAATGCAACGTTAATTACGGATGAGCCGCGCTGAAATCCCATGGAAGGGGTTAGCAGCTATATTTGTTTTTACTTCATAAATCTAGAAAACATTTGTTATTTTGTAATGAAATGCGTTATACCTACATGTTTCTTTGATAAAAAACTGAATATTTTCACTACAACCTTTTTGTCTTCATTTTGTTAGCAGAAGCAGATATTTTATATTCTTCTTTCATTTTAAATCATGAAAACACCTATCTTATTATTAAGTTTATTACAAGTATCACAGCACTGGCATGTAGAAAAAAATGTTGGCTGTAATATGGTACATCATTCAGAGGAATATAATAAATAAAACGATGCATTTTTTATTATAACTTTATTCCATTCAATTTAAATTTCACAATAATACAATTTTAATTAAACAAAAACAACAATACAACGTGTACTGTACAATTTATATTAAAAGATGATCGTGCACAGAATTGACATTATCTTAAGTGAAACACAGCCATAGATCAATGCTTAACTTATCTATACATAATTAATGTACTAATCAGTTAACTAATGAGTTTCAGAGAAGCTACGAACAGTGATAGAAATTAATATGACAACTAGCTAACATTTTCAATTTCACATTTTAGTAGTCAAAATATTTTTCATTACTTTCAGACATACTGTACCTTCCAGAAATGATAATACAGAATTATGTCGTCATCTTAAACAATGTTTTATTTGACGCTGATTTTCACCTTTTTTTCATTAAATTTAAATAAAATATTAAATTAAGACAGGGCTTTTCTTTTTAACTTATTTACGTGAGCATCTTATATTATTCAATTCATTTATTTTATACAAATAAAAATACTTTTCAATAATTACATTAGGGTATTGTTTAAAGTAAAGAACACTAGAAAAACTTGAGCATTTGTTCGCGCTTTTAGGCTCATAAAAGAATAGGAAAATTCAATTAACTTGTTTTCTAGAACTATAGGTATATCAAATTATTCCTCAAAACAAAGATACGAAGTAACTGGGTAGGCTGAAGTTCTTTTTTTCTAATATCTATTTTTCAGGTCAATATTTTTTGCCTTATGTTTATTGAATAATTATAATACGCCCTTCCTGTTTAAATGTCTTTGTGACATCAATCTATCTGTGACAAAAAGGTTTAAAAATGATGTAAATTATTCGAAATTATACATTTCATAATTATTTTACTAAAGGCCTATTTTTATATTCAGATGCAGGGGATGGTAAAAATCAAAAGGATTTTGCTGTAGGTATTCATTTCTTTGAATGACAATAAGGTTTTTTTTGAAACGCGTCTAGTACCTAGGTATAAACAAAAGTGAAAATTTGGTCTGCTTTTGCTCGATCCATTCAACTATACACTATCAAATCTGAATAGGCCTTTGTTGAAATAAAATTTAGGTTTCCAGACAAGAAAATATCAAACAAATATGAATGAATGAAATCACCAAGGTTGTAAGTAAGACAGATGCTTCAGTTCCCATGTGGCTTATATTCTTATATGCCATCCTCACGGTTATAGTTTTACAAACATTGATTCTTAGTAACGTGGACAAAATTGATTCCTCCCAAGTTTCAAGTTATTTCCACATTTGTTTTAAAACAAAAAAAATAGGAATAGACCCTCGATGACGAAAACTCATGCCGTACTGGGGACCGAAGAAAACAAAGCGTGACAATTTTCGGGGTGGATAATATTGCTGAATACTGAATTCGTAACAGTTCACCAACATTAAGCAAACCCCAAAAATTATCACGAAACTTCATTTTCGTTGATCAAAGATCCCAGTACAGCCTCAGAAGTCACACAAAATAAAGGAATAGCGATGTAAGAAATTTAAAAGATATACGATACTTTTGTCATTTGGCTTTATGGTCTGAACCATCTTCTAACTGTAACTCCCGTATTTGAATTAAGTTTTATGTTAGTTTCGCTTAGTATCTCGCGCAAACGTTTACACAGTATGACCACGACGTAGTTTTGAATACTTAATTTATTGAATTGCAAATTATAGTGATAATGTTGCAGCTTTTTTAATTGTTTCAATTGTTTTTTTTCTATGCTCATACCCATTGTATGATCACTATTACTGTTAAGCGAAGTCAATTTTGACCACCAAACTTCTTCAGATTTTTTTTGCTACTTTTGCATTTACTTTAGTAGTTAGCCACTTTTGACTTTTGCAGAACTTTGAGACAACAATGATCCCAAAAACTCACTATGTTGTACAACATTTTTTAATTGTGTTTTGTTTTAACAAAAGAACAACATTACTGCCAAAATATTTTATATTTGCGCAAAATTATATTAAATAATTATGTTTTTTTAATCAATTTTGTATAACTTTAAAAGTAATTTGCAGGCCGTTTATCTACAACTTATTCCTAATATCACCAGTTTTGACACGTTCTCATAAGCTCATATACCTTGATATTTCTTTAACAGTTATTGTGATTGCTAACAACACTAAACCCACACTGTCTAATTTTGTACCTGTAACAAACAAATGGAAATTAAATTATTTACAACAAAGCAATAAGATTTTTTTTAAGTGTATGTTCCCCTTCCGCTTTTTGTAATTCCGAATCAATAAGATAACATTACAGCTGAATGCTTCAAATAAGAGCACCTTTAGATATTCGCATCTGTTACAAATACATAGTAATAATACACCGGCAAGAGGAAGCCCTTACACTTATGCCTAGGAAAATATTTGGATAGAGTTGGCTTGCTCATCCTTGTTGGTCTTATAACACACAGTTACGTGTCTCGCTTACTAAGCTTCGGGTTCCCAAATATTTACTTTCATATAACATTTATAAGATATAAGAAATCTAAAAATGCTAACTTTTACAAAATACTATTACGGTGTTCAAACATTATAAACGTACTTCTGGAAACCATTGAGACATTTTCCAATTTGAACACATAATCTGAAAAAAAATTACTGGGTTTGCAGATTCCACAAAGGTAAACAATAACTTTGGCTGTTGCTATACTCACAGTAGACAGGTCCAAAGTTATGTTTTGAGTAGCCATTTCAAGCACTCACTTGACTCATTCTCACATGTTTACTGCAATATGAAAATGTCTCGTTTAGAGCCATAGTGCAATTTTATTGATTACTACCGACTGTACATTACCAAGCCGCAAACAATTTTCTGCTACTGGACCTATTTCTCAAAAAAGTTACAAAATTCTCTTACAGAGAAAACTTTGGCGTAGTAAAATATTAGTGTTCTTTCATCGTAAAATACAAATAAGCATATATCATCAATAAAAACTCACCACTATTATTAGCCACGTATTTAGAGAGCTGCGTGCGCGAATGTATAGTAATGAGCGTGTTGGTGTCCCTCACAACTGGTGGTTCCACCAACAGTATGGCCTCGCATCGCACACGGATGGCGCCGCTGGCTGTCGGTGGAACTCTGACTCTGAGACCTCGCCAGGAGCGGCGGAGACCACCGGGCTGAGGGTTGCTATGCTCCGTCCTCTCCCATGCTTCGGGCTGTGCAGAAAAGGGTACATTTTACTCTGTACTTACTGGATAGGTAGTTAAAAGAACTTGTTTCTATAAACGCGCTGATTTCTGGAAGAATTAGTTCAATGTAATTTAAAATTCAATTGTAAAAAGTTAAATACCCTCTTTAAAAGTATTCCGTTCAAATTTTAAATCTTTAGCAAACGCAACGAAGAATGCATTCAAATAATACCGTCTTAAAATGCATAAGTACAAATAACAACTTTCATACCAAGACATAAAATTCAAACAAAACATGAACTGTCTCTCTCATTCAACTTAGTTTCTAAATTACATTCTCTCCCTCTAATAGCCCAAGTGAAAAATTCAATGAAGCATGGAGCGCTGAATTCTCTATCACGGCACCGCACAATTAAAGGCATCGAGACAGTTTCATTGTTCTACAAGATGTATTAACATTTACAATCAGGAATTCCTCTGTTTACAAACTTCTAATTATGAACATTTTAACGTTCACAGTTGAGGAAGGAAAGCATTTTGGCGAAATATACTGGTCGTTTTAAAAGGCCATTAGGGAAGATTTAAAGAGTACTCGGCTGCTTAGTCGCTTAACAATGAGCTACCATAATGGCAGACAAAGCAACCCCCCCACAAAAGCTTGCATTCATAAAGTGAAAACTGCACCATTCATAATATTTGAGGATTTTAATATGAGACGATTTACATTTTAAAATTATAAGTAGGAAAAATTTGCAACAATTTGTTCTTTCATATTCAGCTTTTGTGTTAATGATTTTTTGTTTGTGAAACTCAAACACAGACAGCAAGATTGGTTTTATGTAACTGTCCGTCAAATGCAGGAATTAATGGACCGAAAAGTATTTTAATCCCAAAAAACAATTTTACTTTCACTAAAAATCCTTTATTTTACCCATATTTTGTCATTATATATCAGTCCAACTACTTTCACGAAATTAACCTAAGCCCTAGAAAGAAATACGACGCCAGTAAATAATTCGATCCATTGAGCAATACCACAGATAAAATAATACTAGGCAATACTAACTTTAATAAAAGTTATGATGAATTCAGTAAATGAACTGAAAATGTTTCGCTCTGCTAAAAGTCACAGCGAACTTATTAGGCCTCTTGGATGTAATAAATCAATTTGAAAGAACGCTAATCTACCAAACTACTCTCAAGTCTCAAGTGAGGTAAAAACGTGATTAATTAATGCACGGTCAAGTTCAACTGTGTTCAAAGTCATAGCAAAAATAGAACTGCTAAGTAGTAGATTTATTACAGAGAGTAATGTAAGAAATATTTCTAGTTTTAGAAAAGTTTTGATGTTTACTGGATAATAAAACCTATGAAATGACGGTCTAAAGACTACTTCTTGCCTCAATCTGAGTCATGTGGTCCAAACATTGTTTAACCCCCGGTTCCTATAACCTACTTACGGATGGCAGTAGGACTTTCGTCATAGCAGTTGTTTTCTGATATTTTGTGTTGAAAAAATAATGTTGCTATGGTGATGGACATCCGTACCTTGATTATAGAGATCGAGCATAAACCATGCAATTGAATTATGATTCATTCAAGAAAATGGAATAATGTAAATTATACTTTACTTTGTTGCATCAGCTCAGTAGACCATTAGCTAGTTAAATCACAGACAGATCCCAGTCTTAATCTCAGGATGACTAACGAAGTGCACCGCGACGGAAGCCACATTCAGGTGATTAATGTAGTGCAGTTAAATCAGGCGAATAGCTTAAGCACCGTGCCAGAATGATGAAACTATGATGCTCGTTTACACCGACAGAGTAATGTTTCCTTTAATATTTGCACATTTAATCGGGTATAAACTTGGGCCCTTTATTATTAATGTATACCTACAGTTCGAGCGTTCGTTAGTTCGTATGAGCAAGTGGCCAACTCTGGTGACGGAGTATATACAGTGTCAGAAGGCAATTGCCTATGCTTGGCTGAATACTAATAGGACATTGGACATGGTTTAGATTGAACCAGGTCTTTAGGTAAAACAAATAATAAAACGACAAAAACGTCAAAATTGTAATCGGATTATAGCGGAAAGTAAGTGAAAAACATACTCTCACCTGATTGAGACAGAAAGGTTATGTTTCCATTTTTTTTTTATATACAAAAAAGTATTTTCATTCATTCATTCATTCTTTGGCACTCTATGTCAAATATGTGAGACAGCGGAACAAGTTGTGATAAAGTTCAGTTCTTTATGAGTTTGCATGTTCGAATATAACTTTTGAAATGGGAGTTCAACATTTATGTGGGTTAGTTACAATACAACAATACAATGATTCAAGCCAATGTGGACTGGTGCTATTTTTATGAACGCACGTCGAAAGCCAGCTTCCATTTTTATTTCCAATCATTTGCAGGTAGTTGCAAATTAAAGCGGAACATCCACCGCCAGCTCAGCTAATTAAGACCTAAGCTGATGTAAACCGGGAACAAAATAATAAGCTTAGCTGGCATAATTTGCGCTGGACGCATGCATAATGTATGAAAAACTGGCTGAACTAAGCGAGTTAACGAACTTAGTATATAGTTGGCCATGGACCATCGGCCTAAGTGTATGTGGCTGAAGAATAACTAAGTATTCAAAAAACATGACACCATACTATAAAATCTTTGATAAGTAATTTGAAATCAAAAATTCATATCTCATTGACACCATGTAATTCTGTACCACCATGAAAAAATCTGAAATTACAAATGACTTAGCCATGTTATATTTTACTGTACAATGCTCTCCTTAGAGACCATTATTCAGCCAATAACCATTGATGTCTGCCTATTTTTCGACGTATTAAACTAATGATGGTATTACAGAAAGTGCCTTTCTGTGTATCTATTTTTTATTTCATAATAGCGTTCTCCCATCTTTTATACAACAAAAGAAGTTGCGCGTGGTAACGTTGTAAATGGTGGAGCGAACAACATAAGTGAAGTTACTTACGATGAATAACATGAGAAATATTACAGTGTAAGTGCTTCTACATGCACACGACCTTATAGGATAGGGTTTAAGAAACAAACTTTTTGATTGATTCTCATATGGATGTCGATTCTCGAAGACTTTCAAAACATGATGCGGTAAGAGATTGCACGTTCCAGCTTTTGTTTTCTAAAAGCCATCGCATTAAGTATTAAAAAAACCACGCCGTGTCGTGCCAAGTCAAGACATGGTTATTTGAAGAATAAGGCGGAAGGTTGTCTCTCATCAAACTAACAAGTCTGTTTAGAAACGAACTCTTAAAAATCTAAGTTTACTGTATCTCACTGTACAATGCACTTACATAATTGAAAATTGTATATTGTTAAAAATTATGATTACTAGGAAGTTATTTTACAAAATATAACAGATAATTTAAAATAAACCCCGCAAGTTTGCTACTATCTCATACGAACTTACTTGTATAAACAAACAGAACATTCGAAAACAATATGATATTAAAACGGATTCAATCAGTGAAGATTGTATTTATATCAATACAGAGAGTAAGCACAAGTGCAACGATACACTCGGCCGATAGCCCCGTTTCACTTTACTCTTGGAAACAGGAAACCAATCTAACAGGATTAGGTGCATTGGTATGATTGGACACTGAATTAAGAACTAGTGATGCAATTATTATTATGTTACTAAACTTACTAAAGTACCTAAGATTCGTATAGTGCTAAAAACTTATCTAACCTTGTAGCTATAAGTTAAACTAATGAAAATATTATTGTAAATACTACCTATCTGGTGACACTAAATGCTACAACAGCGCCCCTCTCAGCGGTTTAGTTTCCCTAAGTTAAGTTTGTTTCAGTTAAGTTTGTCGCACTACAAGGGGGATCTTTCCCCCCTTCCGAACATCAACTGATCACCATTACTGTTGTTATGTACTGATCTTATTAAGAAAAAAACTAAAAAACATGGTAATCAAATCTAACGTATAATTATTATTGTAGGATTACATGACCGATAAAAATAGTCAGTTGCTTGTTGCTTGCCTTATGTCTTGATCAATATCTGCCGTTTGCAAAGTTTCGCCTCTATTTCTATAGAAGGCAACACAAAGTGGTGGAAGTTCTCGATAGCCCTGCGAGTCGAGAGACCGAGATGGACTCGAGATATGTACCTCAAGTGAGCTAGGATTAAACTCCTCTTCGGGCAAAGCGATTCAAGTAAAGTGAAATCTGCAGTGGAATTGCAGATATTCAGGTCTTTGCACAAAATTTACAAAGCAACTATCAACGCGTTATGCTTTTTGGTTTCATGTTAATCAATACAACTTATTTAAAAACTATTATCTTTATGTAAATTACCTACAATGAATTACAAAAACTACTAAAAACTTACTACGAGATACAATTTCATTTCAATATTTAATGCGAGTTTGTTGTAGTAAGATAAATTTTAATGGAATTCGTTAAGATAATTATATTGGCCTTTTATAAATTGTCTTGTACAAAACGGTATAAAAAACATAAAAAACGACTTAGAGATTTCTTAGAGCTATTTTCAGTTCGACAATCATAAACGTGAAAGTACCTATTCATATTTTATAAAAATAAAATTTAATGTTTTTAATCAAGTATACAGGCACTATATCGGTGGCAGTATTCATTGAGAGGCGTGATGAGCCAACCCAGTAGGCGTAACCAAGCCGCTTAACACGCTGAGCAAAATACACACACGATCTAATAATGAAATTGAAATCGCTCAGTACCGTTCATTGATTGAATTTCAATCGAATATAAGCCGTCAAAGCGAATGAATGGGCTCATAAGATTGATACGAACCTTTTGTAGCTCGTCATCGATGTACCAATTAATTTCAGCAGGAGGCAGCGAATAGTCCGAAGTACAATTCAGGAACATAGACTCCCCTGGCTTCAACACCTTCTGTGCCGAAGATATAACCGGATCTACATCCGGCATAGCTGAGGGCAAAACTCATTTGAATACAGAACTAAGCCACTAGTTATTATTGAGCTTGAGACCAAAGATAAGCCTCTAAGGGGAACGAGTCACAGAAACTCTGTTCAATTGTAGACAGGGAACAGTAACTTAATTAAAAGCTTTAAATTCGAGTTGTGGAGTTGCGATAGCTATTGTTAGGCTGGGGCCACATCGGCGCCGCTGGCACGGTTACCGGACGGCTTCGCGATAATTGGGCCGATAAAACTTGTGGCTGAAGTCACGGCCCGTTTGCGCCGCCAGACTGTCATTTATCGGAATCGCGAACTGTACCTAACCATACCCTCTAGCCATATAACTTTTCTACAGCCACTTTTTCCAAAACAAAAAAAATATAAGAATTAGCAGCAATGAATAAGTCACGTGGTAAGGAGTGTCTTATCAAAGGAATCATGATACGAAGCATTGTAATATGACTAGAGGCTCTGAAGTGTCTGCGTTATGTCCAGCCTCAAAATGGGATCAGATTATTTATGCCCTCGGTAATGGAACGTATAAAAATGCTGCGATAATAAAAATGGAGCAATCACAATCGTAAAACGAAATGGACTTTCATTCTGTATTTGGGATCAGTAAAAGGGCATCTACGCCTTTAATTAAAAATGGTAGTGACATACTTTGAATTTACAAGAGGCTTCGGGACTTATGATTCCTCTGAAAGATCTGTAAACAAAGCCCGTCCTTAGAATTTGGAGTGAAGTACAGTCAGAAATAATAAATATTACAGCTAGACACTTGGACCAGTTGGTACTTTTTGATCTGAGCCTAGACATCGTGGTTTTTGTCAAGATTTTAAATGAAAAAACATTTTATGAGATTTGACAGATAAAAAAGCTCAAAAATTATCATTTCAACTATGAATAACGGTTTAAAAGTCAAAAACCAAGCTCACCAACGACAGTCATGTGTTTAGTATTCCTCGCGATCTGGAACTTAGGTCCTTCTGTAGACACTTCGCAGGTGTAGCCCGCTCGCGTGGCGACTGGTGATGGCATCACTCGCACCATGCAAGAATCGGCCTGGCATTCCCCACCTTGCACCATGATGTCGCTTATGTTGAACAGACGGATTGATGGCTGTGGAAAATTGATTTAATTTAATTTGCATTGTCATGGCAGTACCAAATTGTCACAAGAATGTACATAAATACTCGTGTAATCAATAGTGAACGTTTTATACGTATACGAAGAGAATGAACCAATCAAAAGTAACCGTACTTTAAGGTATTCTAAATGTTTAATATTGTTTAGACTTTTGAATCAGTCATCAATCATCGTCATCTATTTCCAAGCTTAGTTGCTTGTGTGATGGTAATAAGATAACTAAAAACACTACTTCTATGCTTATTTTTTAAATATAATACATCGGGCTTCATCCACTGCGACACACAGGTCGTCACGATTGGTGTCCAAGAAGACTACTGGCTACGGTTTAGCTCACCTTTAGTTTACCAACGGCAGTTATTAGCAGGTACTTCCCAAATTGCGCGATAATTTAAACTTTCCATGAAAATCCCCTAGTTAATTTAACGCGGGGATTTCCCTAGAGACTTCTCAGAACCACGTTTGTAATGCAGTCATAACACCGGAACAAGAGTCAAACAAAGCGACGAATTCCGTGAAAATTTATTCTTAGTACCTACCGCTAAGAACTGTTATTTAGACAAATATTTTAATCTGGCTTTTCCTTGTAAAGTTAATTTTTTATTTAGCGATGTAAGTTTAAATTAGTTATTTCTGTTGTTTAAAAACTCTGTGTTTACTAAAACTCATACCTAGAGTTTTAACAAATTTGGTCATGTAGGGGTATGTGTTACCATGTGTTACCACAATACTCGTATCGATATTTATGTTGATACATTTTATATAAATCATATACCTAACGCAGCTTTTTATGCACATCATAGCAACATTTCAAAGGACATTGAAAAGGTATTTATTATTATCTGTGGTTAAACGAAGGTACTTGAACTGAACTGACAAAATGTCTCGTTTCCAAGTATTTTCCGAACCAACTGTAAATGTAACAAAAACATCATGGATTTTCCTACGAAACCCTATGTTAACAAAAACAAAAGTTACCGCAATTTATTGGAATTTAAAATATGCACTGGAACAACAGAGTTTGGCAAAAATAAACACCATTTTGCCGGCATATCAGAAATTCCGAAGGATATAAAAACTTGGCCGCAGACATCAGTCAATAACTACGAGAGAGAATTGCAAAAACAAAGGCGAGTTTTTGATCCGTCTAACTGGATATTGGAATAACGAACTGCACTGCCAGTAACTTAACACTGAGCATTTAGCTTTTAGCTTCGTTCATGATTAACTTTATGAAATTTTTTGCGCATTAAAACTTTTAATTAGCCTTATCTGTTAACAATTATGTTAGTAAAGTTGTTTAATTAAACTTAGTAGTAAGTCTGTATTTACTTTAATATAATGTTAATTAGTCCGACAAAGTATCAAATTTTTGTGCGGGAAATTAATCTACCAAATAAACGTACACCCAATAAAGCTTAGACCGTTATATTTTCAGAGTCGGTTTGTAGAAAATGTCGCATTATTTTTCTAGGTTTAACAAAACGCGGCTGTGCGTGAGATTTTGTTGAACTCAAAACCTAAACCATACTCAAACACTAATCAATTTTATTCATTTTAAAAACGTTGGGGCCAACAGGATCCTTCGAACTCCTAATTTTATTGTAACTAGTTTTATTGTTAAGTACAAATAGTATAGTAGCTATTGTGCTTTATCTGTTATCAGCGTAGTCAAGAAACTTGTAATTCAGGAGAAACGTGTACATCTAGATACAAAGTTAGTACAGGTTAGTTTCCATATTAGAAGCAGTGGGCCACTGCTTCTATGTAAACTGCCAGTGGGTATCATCACTTTACAGTCTGATTAAACTAATCTTTAGAAAGGGTACTTCACACTAGACTAAGTCGGGTTGAATTATTTTCAAGGTCTAATTTCAATACTATTTGATAGGAAACGAACAATTATTCTAAAGCACCGTATGTTGGGCTTGTCCTTGTTGCAACGATTTTTGAAATGTTCTAGTATGTAGAGAAAGAAAGAAACAAAAAAGGAAGTAATATAATTCGGTAGGACCTCATGAATGACTTCGTTTTACATGCTAAGTGATTCTATTGTTTGTGTATTTTTTAAAAAACCTTAAATTACTTATACCTAGTTTTTATTAATACTTTTCATCAGTAACACCACCCGTTTTACAATTATCGATGAAGTGGCAATAAAAATGCGCTCTACCTCTTTGACAGTGCTAGAATTAAGTGACCGGTAAACAATTTCATGAAATTGAAGCTACAGTATGAGCATTTCTAGAGCTTTTTAGTACCTACTTAAAAAAATGCATCTTTACAAGACGATCTTTACAGCGTCAGAAGGCAGGCAATCTTTGCCTAAACAGTGCCTGGGACATTGTTGAGATGGAGTAGGCTTGCCCACCACCTAAACCATCCTCTCAGCTTAGTCTGCCATATCCACAGGAAAGACAATGGTCAATACGTGGTGCTGACTAGCCGCAAGTTTCATCACGATGTTTTCATTCACCGTTTAAAGCTCGTGTTAAAACGCTTATAAACTTTTCCATACGAAAAGTCCATTGATGCACAGCCGGATGCGATCCCACGACCTTCGGAATGAAAGTTGAAGTACCAATCCAGCTTTTTAGTAACTTACGAACTCAATTGCTTGCCACATTTAAGATTGTAAATAAAATACAAATTAAAAATGAATTGTACAAGAAGCGGTCTTGATCTTGCTACATGCCGATGGTCTCTAAAATATAAATACTCACCCTCTGCGACGGACTGTAGCGGAATATCTCGTTCATGTCTCGGTACCACTTGACAGAATGAAGCCTCTGATCCTCCATCTGGAAGTGACAGCTGAGCTCCGCCGCCCGCCGAGGATCCGCGTACAATGGCACTTTCAGCTGCGTTATGTTGTGCGCTGATGTTATTGCTGTTGAAGGAAAATCAACCTTTAAACATTGCATTAAAATACAAGATAGGAGAGGTTAAAGTATTCTGTGCGTGTGTTGTTGAAGGAAAATAAACCTAAAATATAATAAAATACAAGTTTTAAAATATGTCGTGTTTTGCAGGTTTTACGTTCAAACGTTAAGTATAACAAGGGATGTAAAAGATACCATGCTTTTGCCAGTAATGCAAGTTTAACTATAAGAAAATGTCATAAACATTTGAAATTTGGAGTAAATTTTATTGTCTGATGTAGGTAATATTTATGAGAGGGTTTTTTGATATTTATTCGAGATTCAAATACAGTTTGTGTTTTCACCTTCTATTTTTAAATTAGTTCGTCATTTTGAACTTGTAAATATATTTATTCAAATTTATAATTATGAAATCCAAATTATTGCAATTCACAGTTGTGGCGGGTGTCACCAACCGATGATGAGTGGACTGTATAAATGAAACACCTATGCCAGGAAATCCGTCAGGGCATTAGGGAACCCAGGCTCGGTCCGCGGTCGGGCAGAGCTTCGCCTTGCGAATAGAAATTTGAGTGAATCGTAACTGCTTTTACACCAAAATGTGTAAATACTTATAGCTCTTTCCGACTGGCCAGCCTATGTTCGCTAATTATCGCCATTTTATTATAAACCAATACTTATGTATAGCTATCTCTATCTGATACAACTTTCTTGTCTATCTTTCTTATAGCTATCTCTATTTTCTACATCTATCTTTGTCTAACCTTTTGTTAACAAAATATCACCTCATGCAAAAGAGGCGTGGCTTAGAGTCCTTGACCTATTTGCTTACACGTGCCACCCCGAAGTACATACCAAGGCGTACGTGACTAGTTGCACGTCACGCACAACCCTCTCAACCCTGTGAGGATACCTTACTTCATACCTGGTGGCAACTCTTATAGTGCAGCCTTTACCTGTCCTACCTAATACCACACCTATTTGCAGGGATTAAATGATACTACCGACCATACTAAGTTTTATTTCTCAATACCTACCTATCTTATTTACTTATCTAGTTCCCTACCTCTGCCTACCTTTCCACCCAAAACGCTACGTTAAGTTGATAATACAAAGGCAATGAAGTTAAATTACAAAAGACTCGAACGGTGGAAAGATAGGCCCTACAAGAGGATTTACATTTACTTGCTTATATCTAAGTTGGCCTTGCCTCTGCCTACCTCTCTGTCCAAAACTCTACTCAATGTTGTTTTTTACTACTGCAATGACTCTAAGTTAACAAATGACTCGAACGACAGAGAGGCGGGCGGCAAGACCCTAAAACTAGCTTAACCTAGGTGACTCGAAAGGTGAAGTTAGGCACTAGATCCTAGTCCTAACACTTTTACATTCACAAAAGTCCGTGGTCGCCCGCTGATGACGTTGGTCGTGCACATTCTCCCGCCGTCGCCGTCTCGCGATCCACCGGAAGCACGATGATCTTCTTCGTTGGTCGCCGCCATGTGTGTCCTGCGCTGGTGATCAGGTCCACCACGCGAACCTCGCCATCTTCTCCCGGGTACACCGCCGTCACCTTCCCTCGGGGCCATGTGTTGCGGGGCAAGTTGTTGTCGCAGACGATGACAAGGTCGCCGACCTCGGGCGGCTTGCCCGATGTTCGGGGCTCCCGCCGGTGTTGGAGAGTGGGGAGATACTCTCTTAGCCACCGCCGCCAGAAGTTGTCAGCCAGGCGCTGCGCGCGCCTCCAGTGCTGTCGTGCGTGCTCATCGTTTTCGGAGAATGCCCCCGGGCTCGGGACACGACTGTTGGGACCCAACAGTAGGTGGTTTGGGGTCAACGCCTCGGGGTCGTCGGGGTTCACGGCCACATGGGTCAGTGGCCGCGAGTTCACCGTCGCCTCGACCTCGGCGAGCAGTGTGGCCAGAGTCTCGTCGCTCGGGCTCTTCTCGTGGAGTGTCACACGTAGCGCTTCTTTGACGGAGCGCACCATCCGCTCCCACGCGCCTCCCATGAAGGGCGCGGCAGGAGGTATGTACCGCCAGATGATTTGGCGGTTCGTGGCATCCTCTTCTACGGCCTCTACCCAGGCCGCCTTGAGCTCGCGGTCTGCGGCTTTGAAGCACGTTGCGTTGTCCGAGTGTATCTCGCGCGGGCATCCGCGCCGTGCGATGAAGCGGCGGAGCGCCGACACTGCGGAGTCTGCACTGAGAGATGCGACGATCTCGAGGTGGATGGCTCTGGTGGTCATACATGTGAATAACGCCACGTACCTTTTCTCATTACGCCGGCCCACTGTCACTTGAAGTGGTCCGAAGTAGTCTAAACCGACGTAAGTAAAGGCTCGCATGCTGTGCGCGAGTCTCGGGAGAGGCAGGTCACCAGTAGATGGCGTGCCTGGTTTTGCTTTTCTTAAACGACAGTACATACAGCTCTTGATCGTCGACTTGACGGTGGGTCTGATCTTGATTACCCACGCCCGCTGGCGTAGCTCGTTGACTACCGTCTCGACGCCTCCGTGATGTAGTTTCTCGTGCACGTGTTGGATGTAAAGTCTTGTATAGGCGTGCTTGCCATCCAGGATGACGGGGCTCGCCGCCTCTTCCGATATCTCAGGTGTTCTGCTTACGCGCCCGCGTAATCTTAACGTTCCGTCGGCGCCTTTGACGACACTCAACGCGTCCAGTCTTCCTCCGCGCAGCGGGGGTGCGGTCGGTGACCTATCGATCTCGTCCGGGAAGCTCTCTCGCTGGCTGTTCAGCACCCACAGCCGCTCAGCCTCAATGAGATAGTGAGCCTCCAGACCGATGTATCTCACCTTTGCGACCTCCGTCTTAGGTAGACTGATCGTTTGTCGTCCTTTCGATGTTTTCTTTCGCCAGTCGCCGTCGCGCTCCGGGTTCCGAAGCGTTCGCTTTCGGACTGCGGCTAGCTTCTCTATTCGTCGATGACGTTTCTCGCGACATAGCGATATGAACTGGAGAACGCGTGCCGTTGCTCGTATCAGTTTCAGCCACTTTGAAAATCTACTTATATCGGGTAGATGACCTTTGGGGTGACTGACCTTTTCCGTGATGGTAGCTAGGCACCTCTCCTCGCCGGTCGTCATCGGTGTTTGGTTCGGCGCCTCCTGCGGCCACGTTGACTCGATATCTCGTAGGAACGCTGGTCCTACGAACCATCGGTGGCTAGCGTCGAAGTTCTCGGGCGTCGCGCGTGTCGCGTCGTCCGCCACGTTCTCTTTAGTGGGCACCCATCGCCACTCCGATTGTTTGGTCGTTTCTTCGATTTCTGCTAGCCTGTGCGCGACAAAGGTTTTGAACGTGCGCGGCTCGGCCCTTATCCAAGCTAAGGCTGTGCGCGAGTCGCTCCAATAAACTTTGCTTAGTACCTTGAAGTCGTGCTCCTGCAGAACGGTCTCGGCTAGGCGCGTTCCCAACAGCGCCGCTTGAAGCTCGAGTCTCGGGATGGAAATCGGTTTCAATGGAGTAACGCGGCTCTTTCCGGCCGCGAGTGCTACGCACACGCTGCCGTCGGCGCGCGTCATGCGCCAGTACACGGCGGCGGCGTAGGCCTCCTCGCTCGCGTCAACGAAGGTATGTAGTTGATACGCTGCGGCCGGCTCGTAGTCATAGCAACGCGGGATGCGTAGCGATGCTAAGTTGTTCAGACTCGTGATCCAATCTCGCCATCTCACCTGTAGCTCAGCCGGCAGCGGATCGTCCCAACTGATCCCGTGCCGCCAGGTGTCCTGCATCAGCCTCTTCGCCGGCGTCGTGACGGGTGATATTAACCCGAGCGGGTCGAAGAGCGACATGATGATGCTCAGAGCTTCTCTCTTCGTGGGTGTCTCTCCCTCGAGGATGGCTGTTGGAGTTCTTAACGTATTTACCTTGAACTGTATGTGATCTTCGTGTACATTCCACAGCAGTCCGAGCGCCTTCTCGGTCGCGCTCCCGCCGATGACGATAGTGCGGTCGCCTGAGTGCGCCGCCAACTCGCTGATCGTCTTAGGGTCATTGGAAGCCCAGCCTCGCAGCTCGAAATGCGCCTGCCGGTGCACGAAGTCTACTTCTCGGTTTATTCTCACAGCTTCTTCTAGAGTAAGAAAGCTTGATATGTAATCATCCATGTAATGATTTCTCTCTATTGCTAACGCCGCGTCCGGGTATCTGTCCGCGAACTCTCGGGCGTTCCTGTTCTTGATGTATAATGCTGTGCACGGCGACGATGAAGCCCCGAAGATGACTGATGTCATCCTGTACTCTTCGGGGGTCGCTTCACCTCTCCGGTCTCCGCGCCAGAGGAACCTCAGAGCGTCTCTATCGTCTGGCTGTATCCTCACCTGCATAAACATCTCCTTTATGTCGGCTGTCACGGCGTAGGGGTATTGACGGAAGCGCATCACCACTCCGGGTAACGATTGAAGAAGGTCAGGACCTGTCAATAGCATGTCGTTCAGACTCTTGCCGGCCGACTTGGCCGCAGCATCATGAACCATCCTGATCTTCGGTTTAGCGGGATTCACAACAGCGAAATGCGGTAGGTACCACGTCCGCCCCTCAGTCGGCGGCATCTCGCAGCGTTCGGCATAGCCCGACACGAGTAAATTATCAACACGTTCACTGTACTTAGCTTTGAGGTCCTCGTTGCGATCTAGTTTTCGTTCCAGTGAGACTAACCTCTTCAAAGCGTCGTGGCGATTGTTGTGTAGATTTACTGAGTCGTCGCGCCACAGAAGCCCCGTCTCGAAGCGTCCGTCGGGAAGTCGTCGGCTCTTTTCATCGAGCATCCGCACGGCTCTGTCCTCCGGATCGCTCTTCGGGTTGCGCGCTTGTATGCCTAGCGATTCCAGTCTAAAAAAGTTCTTCATAGCTTCGTCTATGTCGTCCGTCGGGCGCGCCGCACTTACATATCCACAGAAGTCGGATGTCGCGTCGCCGTCGGAGTATCCACATCCGTGTAACACCCAGCCGAGCCGAGTGAGTGAAGCGACGGGTTGATCGGCCCGTCCTTGCTTTACTTCAGAGTTCACCAGCAGGTCCCAGTTGTTCTGTCCGATCACAACTTTCGGTTGAGCGTGTTCATAGGTGATGTCGTTTATTATAGATCTTAAGTGTGGATAACCACGTAGCTCTCGCGCTGGGACAGCCTGCGTAATGAAGTCTAACCTTTTGATTGTTTGAGCGTCGCGTAGAACGTGCTCCCTCGTCTGATTCCTCCCACGTATCGTGAGGCTCACCGTTCTGCTATTTTCATGTTTTGTCTCTCCACCATTTGCGTCACGGATCCACAGCGTATCTCGGGGCCCTTCCACGCCCAATAGCTCGGCGATCGACTCTTCTATGAAGGTGCAAGTACTTCCGTCATCCAATAACGCGAACGTACTTACAACCGCGTTCTTACTTACAAGTTCGATCGGTGCTATTTTGAGATATGCTCGCCGGTGTCTGATCCCTCGCTCCGGCCCTTCTGGCGCGGACGCGCACGCGGATATCTCGGCTTTTCTACGCGGACTTCTCTCTGGTGACTTACTGTGTAATAGAGTGTGGTGTGACTTACTGCATCGTTCTCGTGAGCACCTCTTCGCGCCGCACGAGTCCCGGCGATGCTTCTCAGCGAGACACTTATAACAGATGTGATATTTCCGTGCTAGAGACCACCGTTTAGGTATATCAGCTTGTAAGAACTCTGAACACTCCACCAACCTGTGAGGCTTGTCGCAGTGGGGACATCTTCGCTCAACGGGGTTCTCCACGGCGGCGTAGCTTCTCTCGGGCTCCCTTCGTTTGCTCGGCTTGTAGCCTTGCGGCTTATCTTCGGCAACCTCGGGGAGCGCGTACGCCCCGCACTTGTCAGCTTCTAAGTTCAAAAAAAGCGATACCTTTTTCAATTCTGGTGTGGACTCGGTTTTCACGGCTGCGAAATCATACCATTTGTTTCTTAAGATGGGCGACAGTTTATCTAACACGTTGCGCACCATCTCCGGGCTGTGAAGGTAGGCCTCCCTCTCGAGGGCCTCGACCGTGGCCACTATGTTGGCTACCTTCCCTGCGAATATACATAAGTCGCGTGCGTTTTCGTTTACCTTAGGTATGTTCCTGAGTTTTTCCATCTCCGCCATCACCAGCGCCTCCGGCCTTCCAAATCGTCTTTCCAAAGCCTCTAGCACGGCCTTGGGGTCGGGCTGGCCGATGAGGAGACTGCTCACTGCCTCCAACGCGGCACCCTTGAGGCATCTCCTGATGCGGGCCACGTTCTCCAACTTGGAGAAAGATTCCTCCGTACCTTTATATGCTGCAATAAACGCCAACCACCCACTGACCTGACCATTAAAGATGGGTAGTTCTTGCATGTACTTGGGCGGGTCCCTCCGTGTCGCTATGCGCGACAGCGCCGCCGTCAACGCCTCCAGGTTGACGACAGGTCCCTGCGCCGCGGCGGGTGCGTCACCCGCGCCAGGTCGGTCCGTGACCTGGGCGTCCTGCGCGCAGAGGTCCTCCTTGGGCGCGCTCGGGCCCTCCTTGAGCGCTTGAGGCGGCTGCGGCGGCTCTGTGATGGGCCGCCGCGCCAACCACTCGCTGACGCGGCCAGACGAGAGTCTGGCCTGCTCCCGCTCCTCCTCTTCGTCGCCCTCCGACTCGTCGGACGACTCTTCTGCTCGCCGGACTTGCTCCTCGGCGAGCTCTCTCGCAGCCTTGGCTGCGGCCGCCTGCGCCTGCGCTTCTGCGGCCAGCAGCTCGGCTAGCCTGGTCTTCGCAGCGGACACTTTCCGCTTCTTTGATACCGCCGTCCTGTGTGAGCGGGCCAGCGCAAGCCCGGGGTCTTCCTTCGCCGGCGCCTTGTCTGCGCCGACAGTCACCCGGGGTGCCGTGACCTCCGTCTCCTCCGTGGCGGTAGTCTCCTCGGTTGAGGTTGTTCGTTCAGTACTTGATTCCTCTTCTGTACTGGCTGTCGGGGTCTCCTCCCGACCCTGTCGGTTCCTTGTGACGGGCATAGTGAATGTGAAGATTTCTGGTGGTAATCCGGCTTCGTAAGGACCAAAATGTGGCGGGTGTCACCAACCGATGATGAGTGGACTGTATAAATGAAACACCTATGCCAGGAAATCCGTCAGGGCATTAGGGAACCCAGGCTCGGTCCGCGGTCGGGCAGAGCTTCGCCTTGCGAATAGAAATTTGAGTGAATCGTAACTGCTTTTACACCAAAATGTGTAAATACTTATAGCTCTTTCCGACTGGCCAGCCTATGTTCGCTAATTATCGCCATTTTATTATAAACCAATACTTATGTATAGCTATCTCTATCTGATACAACTTTCTTGTCTATCTTTCTTATAGCTATCTCTATTTTCTACATCTATCTTTGTCTAACCTTTTGTTAACAAAATATCACCTCATGCAAAAGAGGCGTGGCTTAGAGTCCTTGACCTATTTGCTTACACGTGCCACCCCGAAGTACATACCAAGGCGTACGTGACTAGTTGCACGTCACGCACAACCCTCTCAACCCTGTGAGGATACCTTACTTCATACCTGGTGGCAACTCTTATAGTGCAGCCTTTACCTGTCCTACCTAATACCACACCTATTTGCAGGGATTAAATGATACTACCGACCATACTAAGTTTTATTTCTCAATACCTACCTATCTTATTTACTTATCTAGTTCCCTACCTCTGCCTACCTTTCCACCCAAAACGCTACGTTAAGTTGATAATACAAAGGCAATGAAGTTAAATTACAAAAGACTCGAACGGTGGAAAGATAGGCCCTACAAGAGGATTTACATTTACTTGCTTATATCTAAGTTGGCCTTGCCTCTGCCTACCTCTCTGTCCAAAACTCTACTCAATGTTGTTTTTTACTACTGCAATGACTCTAAGTTAACAAATGACTCGAACGACAGAGAGGCGGGCGGCAAGACCCTAAAACTAGCTTAACCTAGGTGACTCGAAAGGTGAAGTTAGGCACTAGATCCTAGTCCTAACACTTTTACATTCACAAAAGTCCGTGGTCGCCCGCTGATGACGTTGGTCGTGCACAACAGTCATTTAATAAATCTAGGTTCTATGCCATCCGGTCAACAAAAGTATTTTCACATTTATATAAAACACGAAGTATCCAAAAAATGTAATTCAATAAAAAGTGAAGTTCGTAAAAGAATAGATAAAACTTCAAAACACATTTTGACTGAAATGGTAGCTGTAAAGTTTAACTACCTTTACAGCTGAGTGTACGAATGCTGAATGTTCTGTACAAAAAGCTCGTAAATTTGCCTTACGATTAGCGTGTTTTTAAAGAACTTAAATATTTAGATTAAAAATAATTGGACATTGGTATCTTTATATATAAATGTTAAGTTATTATTCCTCAAAGCGCACCAATGATAGTGTCGGGAGGGATCTAGTGAAATGCGATCACGACTGTATCCCAGAGAGCGGTAGACATCTTTCAGATCTTTATGAAATTCTTTAGATTCTTTGAAGATGTCTATTGAAGTAGTCAGAGGTATGTTAGATATACCTCTGCCTATTACATTATACATGACATGTGCTTTTATTGCCATACCCATTTTTATTGCAATACTTATCCTGCCATATAAGCTAACTATTTTATTCTCAGAAGGTTTTCGTCAATGCACTGGCTTGATCGAAATAAAAAGTAAACATATATTCAGGTTCGCACTGATGTTCAAAACATATATAATTCTACTCTCGAAAACTAGATTAAAATTATATTATTTTCTCCTCCGTTTTTCATTAAAATACGTATTATAAACTTGTCTTCAAAAACATCATTGAAATAAACGATAAAACTAAGCTTCAAACAACTTGAACAGTTACATTAAAATTAATAAGTCTGCTATGAATAACAATGTTAATACTTATCTGGAACGGAGTAAAGGACTACCAGCTCGTTTGGACGGCTTCAATGAAAGGTTAAGTAGGTCATGCTCCTAAAACACTCCATAGGTAGGTTTTGAATTACAAATAACTATACTCCGTTCGCTAAGTAAGCTAGGAGAAAAATTAATAGACGTGATTGTTCGTCTTAATCCTACCTAGGGTGAGTTCACATACTCATTGTATCTATAGTAGGGACTTGCTACCGGACCCACCACTTTTTAAGTAATATGTCCGGGCATCCAAGATAGTTGAAATTGGAAAGTTGGGGATTTATTTTGTTTTTAATTTTCAAATGGATTTGAGACCTTTGTAACTTCATCAAACTTTGGAGAGGGCTCTGACTTAAGTTGCAATGATAGCATTTAACTCTTCAGTTTAAAATTGTTTGGTTAAAAAATCGTACTAAATAAAGTAAAGAAATAATCCGTAATAAACAAAAATCTGTGACAACGGAAGTCTCTGTATGCAAATCTGTATTGCACTTGACCAGTTTATTTATACATTTTATTATTAACAAAGAAGCCTGAGACATCCCTATTACCTTCTAGTATTTCTTTAAATTTATTCGTGAATCGGAAATTCCACTCCATTTACTCTACTTTAGCACTTTGGTTCGGAGGGAAAGAAATGCTTTTATTAAAAGTAATTTTGGAACAAATTTACTCGATTTCGCTTCGAATAAAGGTCGAATAATGATTATGATGGAGAAGTTTGGACACAGCTTAAAATGAGAACAGCTGGTCTCATTTGCTGTAAAACCTCACTTAGTAAAATTTTATGGAAAGGCGTCGGACCCAAACAAAATGTGGCCTATATCCTTTCCAAAGGTCTAATGTATCTTTTTTTATTGAAAGTGATTTAGTAATTCATAACAGACAGACAGAAGGACAAACAAACAAAGTTAATTTCACATTTATATAACCTACTTATTAGTAAGGATTTTTAAATCAGACTCTAGAGTTTAAATCATGTTGTTATTTCATTACAATACTATTTGGTATTGTTGTTATTATTGTTACATATAATCGATCCCTTTTTGATCTATTGAGAACAAATAAACTCTTCCGCTTAAAATTTACTTATAATATTAGTAAAAATATAAATACAGAGCAGGTGTGCCGTTTCACTTTTGGCTCTATAGTCTGTAATTTGCTTAACTCGACGCTATGAGTGGATCAACCCCTTCGCAATATCAAAAGTTTCAAACTAATTCAGCATCTTGAATATTCAGTGTTTCAACCGTTTCATTTGTTTGACTAATGCTTTTAATAAAACAAACAGACATTAATTTAGTTATGATAATTTTAAGGGTATTATTGAAAGGCTAGACGATGTTTATCTTATTGATGAACTTAAAACAATGACATAAATACGATAACGACTGGACCAAGTTTTTTGAAGAGGCTGTACTGTCAACAATTAAAAATGTTAATCCAGCGACATAGATAATTAATTTGAAGATATTACTTTTAAAAGAACTAAAATATATGAATACTTTTTAAATAGAATAATGAGTTTGTTTGACGAGGTCCTTTATACCAGCCTTTTTTAAGGTCATTAATTAAGCGATGTTGTGACACAGCGTATTGTTATTTTATTTATGTACGCCTAATATTGTATTATTTGTAGAAGGTAGGAGTGTTTGAAGTTGCGTGATACTTCGCGTCTACTCGTCCTTAGGGAATGAGCTGATAAACTAATTTTGCGACAACCGCCACTCTACCTAGATATTCAATACAATTTGCCAGCACGTATTAACCCAATTAAGTTCATGTTAATTATATTCCCATCTGGTCAACATTTATAGCTGTTTGTAAAGTTCACCGAACAAATGACCCACTTTTAATGTTCTTTGTGTTGCTTTACATCGGACTAGCAGCACGTCCCGGCTTTACACGGGTGTGCTAAAGAAACTACCTGTATAAAATATGGCCTATAATCATCCCGATAGTCCATTCTACACATAGGTGAAAGAATTTTTAAAATGGGCTGAGAAGTTTTGGAGATTATTTCCGTCAAAAAAAAAACCTACATTACTTCCCTCTTTATAATATTTTTTATCTTATATGTCTAAACACATTAATTTATTTTATACTACAAAACGCAGCGTTTGCACATAGATTTGTTTGGTGCGGAAATAAAATTGAATTACTCAAACTTTTGTTACGAATGTTACACAAAACGACAATGTTCGAAATCAAAAAATGTTTTCATATTTTTCGGGAAATCTAGTCTGCGTTTTTTATTGAAACGTGCGTCGGTGAAACATTTTATAGCTCTTTCAAATGATATCGACGTGGAAAGATAGAAGGCATTGTCGCCATCGCTGGCTATCAGCCAGCTTTCTACCTAAATGTCGTAAAGCACGCGAGAAAAATTGTTAACGCTTTTGTTCCTTAATCCCTGGACATAAAGTCGAAAGGTGTTGAATTGCTCTATACTGTACACAGTGTTTATCACCGTCTCAAGGACGATTCTTTGGGAGATTGGCGCAATCTGATAGTACTAATTCATCCTGAAAGCTTTGTCGGAACTAAAGAACAGTGCTTACTGCATTTTTTATGGTGCTACATAATTATTTATCTTGCTATAACTGGTCGTTTCTAAGACGATTCTTAGATGGCTCAATTAATTGTGATACTCATTCCTTTCTGTGTTTTTCTATTTTGTCAATGTCTGTATCAAGTATTGGTAAATATCTGTATCAAGTTGAGATATTAATGAAAATTGCCAATATCCAATTGTTTAAGTATTTGAAACAAGTGGAAAAAAGTATATTAAATAGTTACGAAAATTTACAACTCAACTGTTTAATTTAGCACTTCCCAAACTTTTAAGCGAAACGGCATCTATTCACAGACCAGATTTCATGACTTCTCTACTAAAATTATAAAGTTACGATGCGAGAAATGTGACTTCAAGTTTATATTGTTAAAAACTTATAATATAAGTTTTCTAATATGAGAAATATTATTTCTCATATTAGAAAATAATTCTAAAGTATTGAATTATTTTCTAATATGAGAAATATAATATAATCAAGAAAACATAAGAGAGAATAAAAAATATAAAACAACAATTGCATTTTTAAAACAAAGTAATGAAAGAATTTCCAAAAAATACTTACAATAACTTGGCTATAAGCAAAAAAGATTAAAAAACCATTTAAACAAGTTTACTATAATGCTTTCCTTATTGAAAGACAAAGTACTAAAACATACTTCTCTGTGTTACCTATGCAACGGTGTCGGTGTTTATGCCAACCCTCATTGATCGAAATATTCAAATTCTCTGGCCGACACACATCTTAGATTTATGATTTAGCCGCGCTATTTTGCCCGAATATTAAGTCTAATTTTAAACTGGGTCAGGCTAAGATTGAGTTTGTAGGTCATTACAGACTCAAGATTTCAGGGCCGTGGCGGTATAAGAACTTTTATGTCCGCATTTTTACTTCATAATTTTAAATCGTGTCTCATTTCAAGAGAAAAATAAGTAAGAATACCAAGAGAATGTAGACTTAGACTGCTGGTAAAGATATCTCCTATTCCTGAGTCTTTATTACTAAGAAATATAACGTTTTCTTAGATTTCTTGGAAATTAAGATTCTTCCTTAGGTACCCACTATTCTATTCCACAAAATTTAAAATTATAGAAGTTTTATCAATAGTACAAATCTTCTTCCTTTAACCACAGAGTAAAGCTTTAATCCAGGATATACATTCTAAAGTAGGTACCTATACCACCGCTGTAAATCTTCGAACTCACAATTGACCAACCAAACACGCTGTACCTACCACAATATCCAGTACGAAATTCACATGGTCTAAGCACAACCAATTTATAACAATGCAGATGAAGTCATTTGGTTTTAGAATTTGCGGTCATTATCTGTGCTTACATCGAATTGAATACGCGATCCCACAAATTGCATTTTCATGGTTGAACTGAATGTATTATCGAATTATTTGTAAATCTACGGCTTTGTTGGTTGGTTAAGCATTGTTTATTTAGAACTCCACGCTGCAGAAACTACTGTATTATATTACAGTGCCTGAAAGTAGGGCGTCCGCTTACTATATCGTCTAGGAAATAAGTTTTGTATTTATTTTTGGTAGGTACAGGATTTTTGTATGTTATGTGGCATTCAGTGAAACAGTCTTCTGTCAGAGTTTTTTATTATTTGTATTATTATTTTCAACCTGTTTTAATTGAACAAGCCTACAAAATCTCTAGATGTGAGTTCGATAACTAATCAGACCAATTTAATTACGTTTAGAATACATTTTCCATTTTATGTTAAAACACCTTGAAATTGGTGACCCCATATTAATGCATTCTTGTAAAATAACGACAATGCGAGTGGTTAAAGCATTAAACCTTATTATGAATGCATAAGGATTGTACACACAAAACTTCTGTTCCGGATTCCTCAATGCCAACAGAACTACCGGCACAGCATAGAAAATGCCTCATTAAGACGTAGGCAGTCTCAACTTCAAACTTTCGACTCTAAAGTCTGAAGTAATCTCAACTAAGGTTTTAGTCAAATTGCAATGTAAAGTTCCATACTCGCGTTTTAAAGTATTTAATCTCGAAAGTTTAAACAAAGTGCCAAAATTTGAAGACTTATGATTCTGGGGTGTATGGTTCTGGGGCGCATTTTGTATTTTAGCCGGTTGATAACTCTATTATACAAGGCCGCTTGAAGCCAAATCCAGTAATAGACATTTAATGATAAAATAAACACACTGAGAATTTCTAATTTAGTAACATATCAGGTTTTTCCTTCGATAAAACCACCACAACTCTAGTAAAAGGAATAGTAATTTAACTAAAAGCTGAAACACATTGTCATCAGATCCAAGTGAGCCTAACCTAAGCACAGACCAGGCGTTTGGCGACAGCCACAGCTCTTCGACGAGACGCAACGGCCGACAATTTTCATACATATTTTGTTCCAAGCTCCGCACACTTAGAATCGCCCACTACCTAAGCGCAGAATAGGCGACAGGCGGCAGCGAAAGTTCTGCGACTTTAGGCGACTAGTCGCCAAGTTTGCAATGGCTCTAATAACAGACAATTTAATTTAAGCGCGATGTTCAATCTCATCAGAGTGTTAATTGCATGCCAATTTACAACGCTCATATGCCGAAGTAATAAGGTCGTGTTGTTGTGTTCCAAGCATTGTCCCACTAACAAAGTAATTACGTTGATTTTGAGGCTTCTACATAGAAAACAGATTGCCACTTCGTTCCGGTATCAAACCCACGAATTATTACACATGTGAATGAACTAGCAAAACATTTTACACCATTATAAAAAACCTAAGGACTTATTCAAAAGTATTCAAATGACAAACGCTTCACGTGTATTGAATTTGAAAGCACACTCTTCAAAACGGCGCGGTTACAACAGAGCTGAGCTAATTCAAAGTGCTTGTTTTATATGCGAAAATATCATCTAGATTATTTTAGATGCATAACATTATTATTATAAAACTTGAAGGGCTATTAGAAGCTCTTAGATATACATACTGCTTGTTATGTGACTGTGTTGTATTGGGCCGATCACGATGGGTATTCAATAGATGGATTGACGTGAAGACGTGTGGAGCTTGAGGAATGTTGTGGGTTTGTTTAATGTTACTATTTGCTACAAAAGGGCAAGAAGGGGCTTTTATTGGAATTCTGTGGGCGCCCTCTTTAGATAAATAACGAAGTATATTGGGTGATAAGTTCATGAGGTCTGAGGGTTATAATGCGTTGGAGAGCCTTTCTTACGCCAGCGGAATTTTTGTAGGGATTGATTTTTGGAATTACGCCGGGAAATACAATAATGGGACCGATGAGGGCCACTCAAGCGAGAGATACTCGTATATTGAGAGAGTGATTAATATTATGTTAGCGAATACTTACCGCAAATTGATTATTGATTCAGATTAATCTAGAAATAACCTATTTAGTTTTGTAATTTGATATTTTAAGGCAAGTTACTGAAAATCAGTAGTGGCTTTGAAGTCAGAATTCTACCTTTACCATAACCCTCATTAAAACGACACCAAAATTAAGCTATAATCAAACAGGTGCTACCAAACGCCTTCAAAACAATGGACGGATACCTGTCAAATTCTGTCAAAACTCAATTTCATCAAAGTTAGAACCAACCTACCGTTCTGTTGACGTATCACTCTGGCCGCGTCGGTGTGAGCGAAGTTTCAACAATCTGTTTTCAACAGCTCGTTATTTAATTCCACAGCCCGTGGCCGAACTGTTTACAAACACACACTCGACACACTTTAATTTCCTGTAGCCCTACCGTCTAATTAACAGTCTGAGTGGTAAGCAAAAACGCGGAAAAAGTCAGAAAAACTGCAGCTCAATTCGACAACTTTTGCTCGCGCAAAAATCGTGTGAAAATTGTTTAACGGAGGGGAGGATAACAGTACGAGTTTATTTCATAATCTTTAAACCTATTTATGAAATTGGTGTCTTCATGCTCTAGTAAACCCTCGTGGCGAAGCTTGCTAAGACGTTCTTGATAGGTCGTCGAAATTAAGCAACGTTCTGCGCGGTCACCACTTGGATAGGTGACCACAAGTGGCATTATATGAGCACTTCCATGCTTAAAAAAACATCATTATTTTACATTATTATTGAATCTTCGTTCAATTTGGCCACAGACAGCGGCAGTGTTTGCTGATATATTTTCATTCTATGCCCGCAATCCATCACTGTTGGTTTTTGCGGCACATAAGCGTAGTACTTGCCATCCACACCCGTCTACGTTATTATGATGAAACGGCCGTCACGATACTACGAATGATTAAATGTAAGCAACATGCCTGTAATTATATCATCAGTGACATTGCTTAGAGCTCTTACGCTTAATTAAAGTCCACTCCCACAAGTTCAGTTTGTCAAGTTTACATAGAAACCTAAAACGTAAGCAGTTTCAACGCCCCTGTCAAAACAATTATTGTCCCCGTAATCCAAAACACACGGTTAGACTATAATAGACTTAGCACGTACGGTCAAGTTCAAAAGTAAAACAAATTATCACTTCCCCGCTAACCGACTGGGATAAAGTTGGGGAGAATGTTGTAAAACTTTTGTTGTCGACTGTGACTAATGTGTTTTTAATTTTTCCTACCATGAAACTTAATTCGGTAAACTAAGCTTACCGAATGCTGCCAAATATTTGTTAGTTGTATTTCAGAGATTAAATTTATGTTATTTAATTTCACTTTATGTCATTTAGAAAGTTCTCGAAAATCCTGAATTAGATTATTGTAACAGTAGAGGCAAGTGGTGACGTGTCTATTAGACAATATGTTTTTTTTTAATTCTAAACTTAATATTACTAAAAATAATTTATTTACCATCTAGCGTTTAATTAAATAATGAACTGAAGACACTCAAGACGTATTTTGTGAAGAAACCATTTAACTGGGGTGATCAAAGTTTACTTAATTTAAAAACATGGCTGTGTTAGAAAAAGCTGTGCAAGTTTTAAAAGTTTAGTAAAAGTGTATTTAATGCTTCGAAGAATTAAGTAAACGACACTTATAGGAAGAAGGCTTGTTTGAACGGAAAAGAAATCAAACGGGAACGTCTTATCAGGTCTTCGATTCCTAAACCCTATTAGGGTAAGAAAAACTCTTCTCAAGAAACAACACTTCAACAGTTTTTCAACAATATTATTCTGTGCACTGATGTTTGAATTTCGGATCGAATAGCGATCATTACAACATGGTTGGGTCGGAAAATCTTTTTCGCGTATTCAACCGTTTGATTTATCAGTCGGATGGTTCACATCGAAAATAAATCGGTACCATAAATTGGCACACTGCACATAACTGATGTTTCGTTTATTTGAAAATTGATTCTTTGATCTAACATTATACCAGACTTTCACCAGAAACTTTAAAATTTGACAAACATTTTATAGGATTTTAAGATGTCTATGGCATTACCAACTGAGCGCTTAAAAAATTGCCGGCTTTTAAAGTCGTTAAGCTATGAAGAAGGCTTTTGGGCGGCCTAAAAACTCCATCACCAGAGTTGTCCACTTGTTCATACGAATGTTTAAACATTTATTAAAAAATTAATAATATGAATGAACAAATACCATTTCTTGAGTACTTCGGAATACATCATACTTGCCTCCGTTTAGGATAATCCTCGTCACCATGATACGAGTAGGTCTGGAATTTTATGTGCCTGTAAATTTTACGGCATTCGTACCCTTTTAACTGAAACACATTAATGCTAACATAATATGACTGTATGATCCCGTAATAGCGTGTTCTGCAAATTTTATTACAAAATTCAATTTTGAATTGATGACTTCAATATCATTATTCATAGGGTGCTCATTCAATTGATGCCAAATTCAATTTATCAAAATAATGTCATTTTCAAGTTTCGTTATAATTTCATATTCTGAGAAAAGGTACTGACGTCATACCCTGTCTTTTCTGCAGCAATATTAATCTTAAACACAGATTTTCAAGAATACCGGGGTTTTTGATAAACCGGTAGAGTGTGCAAAATGCTACTTCATCAAAGTGACGCGTTAAAAATATTGCCCTATTTTGACACGCAAAGTACAAAAAGCAATTTCTATCCCGATTCCATTTTATGGGGCGTATTGTAAAGCACAGTCGGTGACTGGATGGGTGCCAAGTTGCCGAGCGGTGCGGGACGTTACTTCCTATGTGCTTCGCTCCAATAGAATTAACAATTTCCTATGCAATCTCTAACAGTGGGTTGCTTTCTGTGAGTTTCGGGATTATTATGTTTATCTTTTGTTTCGGGACATTTGGTCATTTTGTTCATTACATAGAAGTAAGACGTACAGAACGGATTTTCTAGAACCGTGAAGTGTTGGTAGATTGTAACTATTTCAGCTCTTTTACGATCAAGTTTTAGAAAAAAACTGCTTTTCTTTGGCTGTTACAGTAATTGTTACAATTAATTTAGACATCGACGCCTCTCAACGACTTCTCATAATAATGCCAATTACCGTAAAATTAAAAAATCTCATTAGCATATCAACCGTCCTCTTCAATATCTAACCAGAAGTAGCTACTCTAATTAAGATATTATAGAAGCCCAAGAAATGGCGGTATTTGCATTCTGAAAATGAGAATTCTTAATCATCCTACTTAATTAATTCTTACGAGTCATAAAAGGCCTAATTTCCCATCGGTTCTTGGTAAACAAGGGGCGCAGATTAAATAATAATTAGTGAGGAAATGCGTCTCAAGGAATGTGAAATGGTTTGTGATTAATTACATTTTGCACAAATAACAGGGATGTGGCAACTGTACAAATTATACCATGTTTTGAGAGCTGGGATCAGAAATTTTATTTCGTAGAGTTCTAGTAGCAAGTCCCGGCTCTGCACAAGTGTAGGTACTAATGAATCTACCGCGATAACATAATAATATAGCCTACAACTATCCTGATAGTCCATTCTACACATCGGTGAAATAATTCTTGAAGTCGGCTGAGTAGTTTCGCAGTCTCCGTCCGAAACTACTTAGCCTAAACCTGCCTACCTCAACAAACCAACATTATCTAACAACTTTTATAATATTAATTATTATTATTAATTATTATTATTTATTTTATATACATACATGTTTCAGATTTTAGAGCTATTAGGAAATCACGGAAACGAGTTGCGGATAGAGTTCGTGATGCAGCGCATAAAGTATGTAGAAACGTCAATGCATTAGACTAGACTAAAAGCTGTGTGTGATAATATTGAAGAAAATTACAATTGTAAGTATTTGAAATTAAATGAACAAATTAAACTAAATTTCGTTTGTCACAATCGCAAGAAACAAAATACATAAGTAACTGCTAATTTCCTTTTGTGGAACACGTATTCTTTTGTCCATTTCTCTTGGACATTCGTGATAACTTGACCATTATAGGTATATGAAGAACCAACCCATAATTCTGATATTAAAAATTCTAAAACCCTTTGACCCTAATTAAGAAAATTGAGAGATACAACTTCTTCTCCCTTAAAAATGGGTTGGTGGGTTGGTAGAGCTTTTAGAAAAAAAACTCTGTTTTTTTTTAATATTATTGCAATTGGTGGAAACCTTTGGAATAGGAGTATTTTTCTCGTATCCTTTCTAATATTTTGTTGTTATTCTGTTTTATGTATAAGCTAGTTGGAGTGATACCGTAACAACAAATAGATCGTTAAGTCTGTTTGTATGTTACGTCAAATAAGATTTTATTATTTTAAACGTATCTTAAGATGTTTGCTATCTATAGAGGTCGAGATAAGGTCTTGGACTCAAGCCAACCACCTCACATTGTCAAGAAACGACAAACTTCGTTTAATTTTGTCGGCAATTGACAAATTTTAAAGGAAAATTAATTTAAGATCCTAACGAACTCGGCTGTTGTTGGAGACTTTCAAGTTCTGAGACTTTCAGAGGATTGAAATGCCGCGTCCTTTGTATTTACACAAACAGTAATACGCTAATTAAGCCATTCTACCGCTGTAAGTTTTGCGGTAGAAATGCTTAGTGTTCTGTTTTAGTCTACGTAACATTATATGGCTCACGACGGATTAACGTCACTTCTATATAATTATGAAAAACATATGCCCGAATACTCAAACGCTAATTGAATATTTTAAGGTCGTACGAGTATCAAAGATTATGGAACTTATTTTTTGACAGATTTGTATGCGCCATTGCGCATACAAATCTGACATTTCAAATCATGTAAACAATCACCACTTACTTGTATTAGTTTATAATACACTACCACTTACTTATTTATTATAGCGTTTCAGTATTCGGACGATTATCGCATTTGTTCACTTTTAACTCAAGAACGAGAAAAAAATACGGTTTGTGATTTGTTTAAGTCCAGTCTCGCTTAATTATTAAAAAATAAAGTGTAGGTGATGTAGCATCGATATTTAGAAAAAAAGACTGAAAATATTCGGTAGAAAGTTTTTTCTCGTATCTGCAGAATAGCTTAATCCAAATTTGTGGTATCTCTCGCAAGAATAATTCAGCAGTAATCGTAGACATTGCCTTAAACTCTGGCAACGCTCTTCGAATTCACAGATAGCGGTCCCACGACTCTGGAAGTAATCCTTGTTCTCGCGAATGCAGCAAAAAGATGGAATTTCACAAAACGAATTTCTCTGGGTCAATTTGCGTCCGTCAGTTTTAATATTTTTCATTTCATTTGGCGACTAATGAACTAAGGTTCAAAGCGGATAAGGTTGATAAATAATACGATTTTTTACTTTTTAAGGTAAAATTTGATCTCTACGCGATTAAGATGACGAAGCTCTTTTTAGATAATTATAAATGGCTGAATCAATTATCACGGTTGATGATTAGCATTTTTTGACTTTCATGAATGTTTACAATATTAGATAACGTAACAAAAGTAATAAGAACAAGGAGCCATATTTCTTTGCCAAATTATCTATGCAACCATAAAAACTCAAGGCATTACTGAACGGGGAAAAACAAGACTGTTCCTCTGTCGTACATCATAAAAGCGAGTCGTATAACCCGAATATTTTCACTCTCAATCAGCCATCAGTAGTTTATCTCGTTACCCGCTCGAATGGGCCCATACAATGTATATACGTACGCGCAATTTACTAGCAGGTCGCTACCGTCTCAAATTATTCTTGTAGTTGAACCTTCGTACCCTCGTTCTTGAAGTGAAACAATAGAAAGCGTATATTTTGGATAAGATAAACATACCTTTTATTCTTTATTTATTACGATCTTGAAAGGTCAACTGGTTCAACATATTTTCTGCGTAAGGTAAGTAATGAAAATGTAGAATAGGTATAGTCTGTCTATAAAGTCCTGACATGAATGTTTGAGGAACTAAAATTATTCGTGTATCTGGCAGCACCAAACAAAGGTATAACAGCTGTCGTCAGCTGTCATCGAGTGAGTTCAAGAACATATTTTCCTCTATTTTTTATTGTTTTCTTAGTTAAACTGCAATGAAATGAAACCGAACTACGCACAAAAGTATCACAAATAAGTAAAGTAAATGAGAGTGACACGCGGGAAGTGATTTTTAAAGTTTTTTAGCAATGTTTAGCGGAATACCAAGTTGGACATATTTTGTGGGATTTGGATGATATAAATAGGCGAACAGCATCTATAACGGGTATGTAATCGTTTTATTGTTTGTTTCTAATCTGCCTGAAGTAACAAATTGACCTAAATTACGATTTGGAGACCAAAAAAGGCATTGTTTACGTTGCACATTTTTACGTCAGATTGAACATCACAGTAGGTCATGTTATAGGAAACCATCTAATCTTGATACATTAAAATGGCACACAGTCTAGCTACGTTTTCTGCCTACCTAAGTATTTAAAATTTTAACTAATTGCTTTATGTTTAAAATGCTTTTGATTACTTTCAGTATTAGGTATATTTTTTTTAATTTTCAGGTAAATCAGAAAGTACCTACGGTTAGGCGAATTCAAGAATGATGGGAAGTTTGAAACTCCTGTGAAACACAGTAGGGTCGACCAAGAAAGCAATGGACAATTTTAATATTTGTGCACTACGGCAAAAAATAAAATTCTTATAAAAATGACAATGAAATCCAATTTTGTTTCATTTGCCTTCACCTATGTATGTATGAACACTCAACAGTTTAACCTTTTAATCCAACATTATTACACAGTTAAGCACAAGATTAAAAAAATAAAACATGCCTTCTCAAATTCCCGCCTAAAAGCTGGTAGGAACTTTTACATGGAACGAACTGCAAGTATCAAAATCAGTAGTCACACTATAGGGTTGCTATAAACATTTTAGCAGCGCCCTCATTTATTTTCACGACTTTATAGACAGACTATACTTACTTAGAAATCTAGTTTTAAGAAAAGTTATTTGTAACTTACATTTTTGAATACGCTGTGATGTAAAAAATCGGTTTATTACCTAGTGTATTTCGAAATGACAATCTGCAACACTTACCAAAAAAAATTGTGCAAAACGCAGTTTTTAAATAGGTAGGCATTCAAAAAGCTTTTATAGGCCATAGTCAATTTACCTATTTTATACGAAACCATTACCAAAATTTCGCGTTTTACTAAAACAAAACATCGGTTAAGTGCTTCCATAAAGGCTGTTCAAGTTGTTATATATTTATTCAATAAAAATGGTTACTTTTATTATTGGATACAAAAACATTTACTAGATTTTTTGAATAAATTATTATTGAAGATCTCGGTCCTGATTGGTAGGTAGGTACCGACTGCATAATTACTGGGGGCTTACCATGACTTATTATTAAACAATTCAACTGTCCAACTTTTACGTCAGCGCCTTAGCTTACGTCAAAAGCAGTAGGACCTAAACTGAAACGCTGGTAGTAAGCCGGCTGTTCAGTTTAAAAATTAAAAACACTTACACAATTACACGTATCATAATTAAAGTGTATTTTTGGTAAGACAACATTTTTGTTTAGACCGTACTATTCAAATTTAGTAAAACATAAGTGGTGATTCAGATGTCGCTAAAACTGAAAATAAACTAATTTAAGATGATGTCATCCTTTTTATTTCGATCGTTACAATGACTAAAATATTTTCAAATTATGTGGTCTAAAATTTAATAAATTTAACTAGGTTACAGATGTCTAATAATAGAAACTCCAGAAAAATAAAATATACAATAAGATACACAACAATAGATAAAGATAAAGATAGATAAAGATAAATGTATTGGCACCTTTTTAGCTTGTTACAAATTGTTACAAATTAATGTTCACACAATACATTAAGTATAATTTTTTTAAACATTTACAGGCTTAAAGGTAATGTGTAGGAACAGTTTTAGCGAACTAACTAATATTTAAACTAAGATAACTTAATATCCTGTAATATAGATACTAGCGTCCACCCTCTAACAAAGTATTCTCTCTAATAAGATCAGCAACAAGAATATTGAAACAACATAATAAAATAACGAAACAATGTAGGCACATACGTACGAACGTACGGCAGAAAAAAAGGATGTAATCGGATTCTCTTGCCATTATACTCATACCTATGTAGACAATGTATGATGCGCATTAGCGATTATCCGCGCTCTCGCTCGCATTATATTTAGCGCAAACATTTTCGTGATCTTTGCTCATAAATAACTCGTACCTACTCGTACTTACATTCAGATACTTAATGTTTGCTTTTGAATATCAATGAAGTGTTTTGTGATCGATGTTTAACTTTTTATGTAAACTTATTGTAATGCAATTACCAATTGTAAGTTAGTGAGGTAGTTAATAACTAATACATAATTAGTACAATTTAAACTTTCGCGATCTTTACACATAATTTATATAAAATTACGGGACTTTATCACGTATTTACCTTATTATTTTATATTTCCCGACGTTTTGAGTGCGTTACAGCGCTCGTGGTCACGGGTAGACTGGGTAGTTGGGTAGTTTTACACAGATTTTTCTTAGCTCTATAATAGTAGATTTTATGTCTTGCAAATCTACACCACTTTCTACTACATTACACGAAGTAGGATGAAATTAAATAATTTAAACGCCTAAATTATGAAGAAATAAAATTAAAAATTACCAAGACTGATTCCCAAGATGCTTGTAGATGTAGATTTCAAATGTGCCTGCAGGGCCTGAGCTGAGATGGTGGCCAACGCTTGGATAATAAATGCAAAATAATAAAATTAATATTAAATTAAATATAAATGATAAATGCAACAAGCTAAATAGTTTTTTTACTCACGACGTATACTTACCTGAGGTTCGTAACTCAGTCCTAAATAAACTGGTTGTATAACTGTGGTTTAAGAATAAACAACTTCATTGAAAACTTCCTTGTTTTTTGAAGTCATTTCAAAATACAAGAAGTCAATTTCCACACAATTTTGTTTGCTTGTCAAGCATTATTTACATCTTTAATTATCAAATCGATTGAACAAACACAAAATAAATCAATGAAATGCCACGCATGAAAGTAGAACTAATTACAATATTGGATGTATATAAACTAGTTAACAGTCTCAGACTGTACTTAGAATATTTTCAATTTCACTTGGAGCAGAAATGCGTTTTATTGGTGTTTTAGCGTTGTTGTTCTGCGCATTCCTTGCTTTTGCGAGCGCATCAGATACTCGGTACTACAAACTTGTCGATGCGCCTGAACTCTTCAAGAAGTATGTACGGGACTACGCAAGACAATACAAGAATCCCGATGACAAGATGCTTCACTACGGTGCGTTCATTTTAAATTTGGACAAAATAAACAAGATAAATGGAGAATTTCCGCTAAGTCCTCCTACAGCTGGCATCAACAAATTCACAGATTGGACGCCGGAAGAAATTCAGAGACTTTTTGGTTTTGTAGTCCCAACGAAAAGTTCTGCTTAAATTTTCTAATTACATCAGAATTGCTCCAGAACTTAGTAAATAAAATGAAATGTACCTATGTAAACTATGCCTTTTTTTGAAACTCGTCAAATAAACTTCAATTATTGATGAACCCAATAGAATAAGTACGGTAACTTAATAAACGTTGTTTTGTAGAAAAATAATTTAATTGAAATAAATAAAAATATAATGTAAATATATATTTTATTTATTATCTTACTTTTGGATTTTGGTCACTAAAGCATAAGCCAAAAGTAAAACCACGAAATGATGATACGGTACAGCACCAATAGCTTATAAAATGTATGATAGATCAGTGGAACCACAAAAATATAATATACTAGCAGTAGAACTAAGAACGTGGGTTTATTTGTTAGTTATTAAACTGTGGAAGAATCAGAAACATAGTATCAAAGAACGGAAACATACAGACCATAAAGTGAGCAGCACATCTCATTAATAACACGCTAAAACACATTCATAATTTAGAACTGTAAGGGTCGGTAGTTCCCCTCATAATTATCTACATCCCTCGCCCCTCAATATTATGGCGTTGGATTTATGATCATACGGCCTATAAACTGAGCGTAGCTGACCGGCTGCTAAGTCTGACGTCATATTTCCTCTCATAATAGGCCTGCTAAACGACTACCGTCTCTATGCGTCCAACTTACGGCATAAAACTAATGACCCTAAACCGCCAGATAAAAGCATATTGTTGCGACAAAACTGTTATCATGTTATTGTTAGTATTCCAGTGTAGAGTTCCCCAAATGATGTAGGCATAATTTCAACGTTCATCGTTTAATACATTCGAATATTATCTTTTCATTCTGATACAATTTCACAATGTGAGTTTGAAATAAATAAAAGTTCAAAGACATTTTCTTAGTACGCTCTTTTGAACATTTCAATTTCGTTGTAAGTACTTGGGAAACAAGAATTTCTCAATTCGGAGTGTGTGTCAAAGTTATACTTATTATTCTGAACCTGTATGTGTTTTGCATCTTATGATATAACTGATAACTTGGTTGGTTGGTTTCCGTGTCACAGACAAAAAACCTAGGTTGCGATTTTAAAAAGTATTGATAACTAGCACGTCCCGGCTTTGCACGGGTGTAGGTACTAATGAAACTACCGGGATAAAATAAAGCCTATATTACTCGTGGATTGAGCTTTCAAATGGTGAAAGAATTTTTAAAATCGGTCCAGTAGTATTTGAGCCTATTCATTACAACCATACAAACAAAGTTTTGCTCTTTATAATATTAGTAAAGGTATAGACTAAGCTAGTTTGTTTAGCTGATCTTGCAAATAGACTGTGGTGATTTATCTAGGAAGACACAAAAAACAGACAGAAAAAACAGATACCTAAACTACTTAAACCTCTGTATTATGTATATTTTAAATTATAAACTTCAAACAACGTTTATTGTTGCCTCATTTTATTTAATGTTCAACTAAAATTGTAACAGTTTCGGTATTTGTATTAGTATATAGTAGGGTTATTCGGACGTCTTCTAGACATACCTAGTTTGCTTATTTCATCAGGCGTCCAGTCTGCAAATTTGTTAATGTCAAAAGTAGCCGAGGTCGATGCTGCGTTTGATTGGTTTATAAGATCCAAAGTTAAGATGAATGCGGCGTAGTGCAGGATTCTGTCATCGGGGTTCACGTATTCTCTTCTGTAGTCCCGCTCAAATTTTTCGAAGAGTTGTGGTGCGTCGACCAGTTTATACTGCGGCACTTTATCTGATGCGCTCGCAAAAGCGGTGAATGCGCACAACAGTAACGCCAAAACTCTGATGAAACCCATGTCTACTCCGGATTAAAGTATAATACTCTGAGTACCTGAGACTGCCAGGGAATGTTTTATACTTTACCATGATGTAAAAAAATTAGTTCTACTGTAATGCGTAGAATTTCAATTATTTATATATGGTTATAACTACTATTAATTTGGTTATTAGTATACTAAACTCCTTCACCAGAGTCGAGAACAAGTTTACAGCACATAGCTGCCGCGCAAGGTTTCACTCTCGTAGATTTTAAAAAACCTGTGTGGAGAGTAAATTAATGAGTTTTTATTAGATGACTTGACTACCCTCAAAGCACTGTAGAGATATTTTGATATTTTAATATTTAGGTAGATAATTCAAGAAAATTAAAATACATTTATAACATGAACACATTTCAGGGAAATTAACATGTGATATACTGCTTCTAATAGTTTTATGGTGTACAGAAATATATAAATAAATAAATAATTTATAATATTAGTAAACAATTATTGAAGCAGAGCGATATCAACTCAGTTTATCGACCACTCAATGTAAGTTAATATAATAGTATCAAATGAATGTACCTAAAAGGTCAGCGGTTGATTTGTTTTTACATCTCAATCATAAACTTGGAAATATAACTCGAAATTGCTGTACATTTACAAGCCATTACCTCTTAGATGTTCTCGTGTACCTAAGATCTAACTCTCTTTAGTACACTTGAAGTCCTCTATAATTTCTTAACAACTTAAAAACCGAGACCGATAATTTAAAATGCCCTTTGAAGTACTTAGTTTTTAATGCAACTTACTGTCACCCATCCAATTGCAACCACTCGGACGTCGCGAAACTTCAAAGATCTAAGGTTCGTGTTCAGAGACAATACTTAAGCACGAATCCAGTCTCAAGTGTTGATTTATCCTGTTTCCGTAGAGAACGGTCAAAAATTTGATTCTTAGAGCAGACTATGAATACGAGTCACATTATTTTATTATTTTAGTTTCGTCTAGATGACAATTTTAGTACGTAAAATTAGACAAAATTAGTACAATTAGTCTTTCAAAGCCAAACTGATTGGACAAATTGAGGGAACAGCTTTTAGTATGAAATAGATTCTGTGAACAAAAAGGTGAAATAAAAGATACTTATGTTGTTTAGTATTTTCTATACTTTAGTCTGAAATGCAGTCCCGTTTCTAATTTTATAGTCAAACAAAAGTAAGCGCTATTATAATAAAACTTGTGAAAGGAAATTAAACAATAATTTATATTAATGTTTGCAAAAACGAAGAACATTTTTAATAAGCCTTGTTTTCCTCCTTGCGTAAATATACAATTCTTAGGGTACTGTAATCCGACAAGAAACCCTCTAGTCCTTCTGTCATGGTTAGGTAAATTTATGGACACTTCAGTTAGTGAGACGAAGATCGCCGTTTAATCTACAAATATAGCTACATCAACAGTATTAGGACCATAATAATGATTGTGTAATGAGGAGTTGGTTAAATTGTGGTCAAGGTATTGATTGCTAAAGTTAAATGCAAGAAAAGCTCTCTCATCACATCAATTTTGCTGGTTTGATTATTTAGTAAATTCATTTACAATTTTGCTTAAAATTTTAGGTTATATCACTTACCGCACAGCGCAATCAACGATAAAAGCTTCATTTTTACAGTTTTCATAGTCTCCCTCATCATAAAAACATCTTTTTACAATTCACCACTAAAATTAGTCACATCACTTAACACTTTTCTATGTTCAAATTAGAACACATCAACGCAATCCAGTATCTTAGCTTTTAAAATTGGAACAAAAAAAAAACTATATTTTTTTAAAGTTCTTAGCTGCCAGTGACAAGTAGCCGATCGCGTTCGTATTTCATATTCGAATGGAACGAACTGGGAACGGAGCGTGCACACTTCGCAAGGGTTGCCCGCTTTCTGTCCTTGGTTTTCCCGCTAGGGAGAGTTTGTCATGCGCACTAAAACTCCTCCTTAAAGGGACCTTAAGTGGATTAAGTTTTTAAACTTTGACAATTGATAAAATGAGATAGAGTTTGTTTAGGTGGATTCGTTAAGTGGAAAGTTTTTCTCTTTCGGATTGAGATGGATGGATAAATGAAAATTTAAACTCATTTAGGTACAAGGAAAACTGGATAAGCTAGATTAATATTAATAGCTTTTCGACGTTAAATAAATGGTTTACTTATTTTTAATGGCTTTTCATGGGGCTCTGACCACTTTGATCGCTGTGGTCGGGTTATTCGAAACTCGAAAGTAAACTCTAGGCCTGAGGGTAAACAGCTCTAATGATAATCTTTTGGCTTTGATAAAATATGGAGATCAAATTAAAGGTCATCGACAGAGTTTGATTAACAAAGAAGAATTTAAATAACTATTTGGGTTTTGAAATTTATATTTCAGATTTATTATTTAATCTTACGTTTCTCTTCTTAAACAAAAGTGATCACGACTGTATCACCAAGGTGCGGTAGACATGTTCGTTTAGATATTGGGCGTTTTTAGATCATTTGAAGAGGTCTTAGCTTAGGGGTTAGTCAGAGGTATGTTCAAATGCATTTTGATACATGAACACATTTAAAGAGGCTTACGTGCAGGCTGCATCGACGCTACTAGAAACCAAACTGGTTTCCTCACGATGTTTTTTCCTCATCGTTTAGAGCTCGTGATAAAGAGCATACAAATTTGATGCATAGCCAGATTTGAACTAAAGACTTTCGATACGAGAACGAATTTCGAAAGTCGTAGGTTCCTGGATTCAGATCTGGCTCTAACCCACTCAGCCATCACGACTCATAAACATAATCTAATATAGAGAAGTAGGTACCAATAGATTTGCATGGAAATGACAAATCATTTCGAATTTGTTCCTACAAAAAAACAGTTCAATGAATAGTATCTGTGTGTGACATGTAGTTTGTTTGAATGTACCTACCTATTTCTTCGGAATTTGACTGTCGTACCTTCGTCAATTTTGCATATATCAATTCTGGGAATTCAAATAATGTGATTTTCTTTCAATAATGGAGCGCTTCAATAGAGACGCATACTATCTGTTGAAACTACATAGTTATTATTTTGTTTGTTTTCCATTACTTACCTTTAATACAGGTAAAAGAAAGCAGTCATGGCAGACTGAGTTAGTGCCGCGACTTTTGTTCTTAGCGGCTCTAATCCGTGAAGAAAAACATGAGGAAACCAGTTTGATTCTTATGCATCAATGAGCTTGCAACCTGTCATAATAGAATGTTAACTACTGCAAAATGTGCACACCAATTGTATTTGGACATACCCCTGACTGTCCCCTCAGACTCCTTGAACGAATCTAAGAAAATGCACAAAGATCTGAAATTTTAGGAATTCTGTACTATTTTGGTTATTCCATTTCATCAAATACGAGTAGGTGATTTGCCAACTTTTTCCTATCAAAGTACTGTACGCACGGAACTCTAAAAAATTATCACTATAAGTTCACAAGTAACCAATACTTGTGAGTGGTTGAGAAACTATCAAAGAGCAATATTTCCCAGCGAGAAAACAACAGCGGGGTAAAAAATTGCCATCTTCAAGTTTCGAAAGCGAAAAACACCCGAGAAGTGGGGTGTAATTTATTCCTCGTACGTCATATTTTGCCGTCCAAGGGCGTCTTGACTAGATCAAGGAAGATTTTGCATTTTGTTCGATATATTAGGTAGTTAGGTTATATTAGAGGTAGGTAATCAAAATTATTAAAAAACTAAATAAATAAATACTTACTATGGAAAATTGATTATTGATTATTATTCATTTGTAAAGTTCTACAAGTTGTGAAAAACAGGTTCACGAATTTGTAAAAAACAGGTTGCGCGTCCTTTATGCGGCCTAAAACTCTATCAAAAGAGTTAGCCACTTTCTCATACACATCCTTATAGGTACATCGTTAGGCCTCCTTAGGCATCCTAGGCTCTTATGGCCTTTTGGTCTCTTTAGGCGTTTGAGATCGTTATAAAGATGTATGAATAAAGGCTGTGACGTGACCTTATTTTGCAGTTTAGTAAACATTCCATACATTACAGTTTCAAAGGCAGTGTTTTTAGAGATTCTTGTTTTTTACTATGTTCTATCCAGGACTTATAAAAAAATTTCACGCGCATAATGATTTTTTAAAAACGATTATTCCATGATTTTCAGCTTAGTTTTGAACCCCATACGGATTAAAATGCATCATCACAATCACTGAAAATGAGAAGCAAAGCTTTTTGTTCAACACCATTTAATTTAACCATACTTTGTAATAGTAATTGATTAGTAGTCTTTATAAATGCCTGCATTGAAAAAGTCGTACCACTATGTACCTATATAGCATGTGTTTTATGTAAATTTTTATTAATAAAAATTGGCTTCAACTGCTAGCTACGCAAATAGCCACTATCGCGGTGTCATCCCTAATTCAGAATGACTGTGCACACAATGTGTAAAAATTGTGTGAAGACAGAGTTGGCTAAAACTTGGATGGTTCCGTAGGAATTAATAGAGTATTAAAACTTTTTAAACCATCATGGTTTTGAACATTATAAATAAATTGATAACATGACCACGGTCAAAACATGGCTCATGCAACTGTGCCGAAGTATCGGAAAACTAATAAATCTACAATCATGGTAAATCTCCTAAACTTAATAAGGCATTATAGAAGGAGTTTGATCTGATGACAACTCACCCTTTCTATTATGTATATAGGTACTCTCTACACAATATATTACTTTTGAATTCTCAATAATAATTTAAAACTTCACTAAATAATCTACTCGTAGAGTAACGCTACGTAAGAAAAATTCAAGATTATTAATTTTATTCTTTGAGTAAAAAGCTATACATCTACACTAATCTATCTACATCTACACTAATATTATAAAGAGGAAAACTTTGTTTGTTTGTTTGTTTGTTTGTTTGTTTGTTTGGTTGTAATGAATAGGCTCAAAAACTACTGGACCGATTTTAAAAATTCTTTCACCATTCGAAAGCTACATTATCCACGAGTGACATAGGCTACTTTTTATCCCAATATTCCCGCGGGAACGGGACTTACGCGGGTGAAACCGCGGGAAGCAGCTAGTTAATCAATAAATATAAAGCTTTTTAGATAATTGACCGTAAAAAGCTCTTAGTTTATACTAAGCCAACAAGTTACCAATGATAGGGTTAAGATAAATAAATAAATAATAAATAAATATCTTTGGACATTCCTCACAGCGTCATCTAGTCCCATGCTAAGCAACTTAATGCTTGTGTTATGGTAACCAGATGACTGATATAATACTTAGATACATTTTTTTTTGTAAATACATACATATTATAGATATAAAACACCCAGACACGAAACAAATATCTGAAGAACATACAAACATTTGTCCCGTAGCGGGGATCGAACCCGCGACCTCCGCATCTCAGCCGGGCGTTCACCCAACTGCGCCACAGTGGTCGTCAAAGATGATTTCAAATATGTAATAGAAACTTGAAAGATAATTTTTTTTAAGCTTACGGAATCCTAAAACATTTTAATGCAGTTCTACGTACAATGAATGGCACTCATAGCCGGGAAAGTTTATAAAGCAATTTTAGTTTTCGCTTTGTGTGAGGAAAATGGTATTCACCTTTCATAATATCGCACTGGTACTTGAATAAACGAAATAATTAACGCGAATGAAATAAATAAAGAACACGTTTCTATCGGGATTACCTCTAAATACCTATTTTTAATTTAGCTAGCAATAATTTAAAATTTTGCTTTTACAAGAACGTAAACTGTTACTGTAACTGTAAAAGAGCGTCTGTTTTATTTTTCCAAGAAAAATATATCTTCACACTAAAATTAATCATCTTAAATGTTAATATTATTACATTTAATTTACCCACAAGGTTTGTTCCTATTTCACGCCAAAACTACCGAACGGATTTGGAAGAAACTTGGATTATAAGAAAGTACATAGTTTATGATCTGGGATAACAGGCTACTTTTTATTCAGTTGGCTATCACGATAGCAAAGCCGCGGGTGAGTAATCTATAAAGTTAGACCCACCACTGGACCGGACATAACAGCGAACGTACCTTGACCGGACCTGTCAGTAACTAGGAAATTTTAGCCTTGGTCGTTTGTTTTTGAGCACTTATTGCTTTAAACATCTCCCAAAATTAACTAAATGTTCAGTAAAATGGTGTAGAATCTTTAGTGGCGGAGCACTATTTCTTTCCACTTTTAAGTACTTACATTATGTTATTACATTTAATGTTATTTATCACAAAAATTTTACTAAATAAATAATAAATAAATAAAATAATAATAATGCAAAATAACTGTTCGCATTATCCAATTTTGGAAAATATGGTGACTAAATGTTGTATCTATGTTTATAATAATGTAATAAAATCTTTTTTTGCGTTGTACTTCACTTGATTGAACGAGTTTTCAAACATTTGAATTTTATGACGCGTCCAGTGGCTAATTCGTTCGTAAGTGGGTGATAGACGTATGAACTTAAAGTCTGCGGTTTTTAAGATCGCGAACTTACTTGGCTCGACGTCGGCGATACACGCGCCAACTTACTCATACCGTATCGCGATGTCGTCCACTGAAGAAGCTTTGTGTTATGTTCTTTTCGGAACCCAGCCCTTAATGAATTAATTTTTTTCTTAACGTTCTCAATCGTAGCATCTCTTTCTACCTTCCGTATAATTTCTAATAAATTATTGTATGCTTGAAGCTTCAAATTTTTGTCTTTGTAGTCGTTGTTTCTAATTTTCCAAAGACAAGAGTTATTTCGGAAAGCTTCTATAAATTCGGTTAGCAGTTCATGTGAATAAGTTCGAAAATCACACATTTTGGGAAATTTCTGAATCAAAATTAATTAAGCTCGCGGCTCGCAGTGCTGCCACACGTACGAGCCAAGACGAGCTACGAGTAAGATTTCAAACCGGTTGGATCGCCGACGAACTTACTCGGCGGTTGTAAAGTACGCGTACTTACGGTGACACACGAGCGAAAAAGGTCGTCGAGCCATAAGTACGCGTACTTGCTCGCCCGTCTATCACACACTTAACCTTCACGTCCAATGTGACGTGCTTTTTAAATAAAAACATTTTCGTTATTCAAAATTTTTTGCGAGTTCACATTTTCGCATTCACGTTTGATCTGAAATGTTTAAAAAAAATCAATGACTTTTTCAACAAAAATAAAATGCTTTAAAACAAAAACAAAATTTGGATTCGCTGAATTCGGTCCTAAAAAAATACTTCACACTTTTATTTTAAACTTGTCTTTTGTTCAAGGTTTCTGAATAACAAGGTCGGTAGGTAAACTCAGGTCTTAACATCTGTACAAGGTTTATAAGCGTCAGGAGGCAATCTTTGTGGAACACTATAGTGCCTAGGATATTATTGAGATGTAAAGTCTTGCCCAGCACCTAAACCATTTCCTTAGCATAACTAACCATAATCTACATGAAATTCAATGGTCAATATACTTAATTCGTCAGCTGCACACGAGCCGACTAAGAAAGGTGAGAGAAAGACAAAACCTATTGTACTGGTACTATGACAAGATTATGATTTTTTATTGTACTATAATTAGCTCATTTTAACTTGTTACCTGTATAATAATATTATAATTTAATATAAGCTAGTAGAGAAAAACCTTTATAGACAGGTATTCTGAAAATTAATTATAATTTCCCTTTTCTTTTAACTTAATGTCAACTTCATTTTCCAACAACGTTAGTAATTTGTTAAAAGCTTTTAACAATAGCCTGAAACACGAAGATTAAACAAGCAAGTCACAAACTCGAAATATCCGTACCCTTAAGTTTAAGTTTCGCTTTGTAAAACTATCGAAATTGAGAGCGGTAAAAACGAAAAGCGAGCTCGAAATAGCAAAGCTCAAAATCCCGGGTTAAACCGAATGTAACTAGATGTATTGAACGTATCCCTTTGCTGATTTTATCGACCGTCGAAGTGTCTGTGGAGATAGAAATCGAGTTATTCGACGTTGTTTGGTCGAAATGGTTGTGACAGTTGATGCCACTTTTAATTACAGTCCCTGGGCATTGCACGTCTGCTCTACGATCTTCAAATGGCGTTAAGATGGCTCCTCGAAGATTAAATAACACACCATTTTGACTAGAAAATGAAGATCCATTGTTATTTGAGAATATCATTACAAAAAAACGTGGAATGTTCATTCTTCTTTCATAATTTTATAGTAAACGTCTGTATGCTAAAAGCGTAAATACATACAAAAAAATTTACAAATACGACCTTACATGTACTAACAGCTGTCATGATAGCATATATTCCGTTTTGAACAAAGATAATTTCAGATAATCTATTTATTTAAGTCGAGGAAATTGACCTTTGTCATTGCTGTAGTAAATTATAACCTCGGTCAATAGAATAGGGTCACATAAAAAAGAATTGAAAGCACAGAGTGGACACTCAAGTCAGTCTATATTCTCAATTTCCCTTGAACACTTGTAACATTGACCATAGAAAACAGCTAGTACATTTGAAGAAGTTTCCTAAAGTCCATACATTGTGTTGTGTTAGGATGCCACAGTGCGGTAGTATTGATGAACACGCGATGTTACCACAACACAACGAGGCTTTTTGCAACTTATCCCACTTAAGTGTTTGTGTGAGTATTTTATTGGCAACAGACCACAGCGGTCATGCAGTGAAATGCTTATCGTAACTGTCATAATAAGAAGTTATGTGACATGACATAATATGTTTCAGGTAGTCAATTAAACAGTAAGCCATTAAAAATTAAACTACTTAAAGCACTCGAACAGATCTACTAACTCTGAAGTCAGTCAAACTATCAGTAGATTTCTCAGTTAAACCACGGATTACCTACCGATTAGATTCAAATCTTATTGGAGCCATTATTTTTGGTAAGATTTCTCATATAATAAAACATAATTATTATAAACCACTCTAGCCGCCTGGACATAAACCAACTATTTAAATAACACTATGGTGTAAGGAGTAGAATCACGAGCGTAAGATATTTTGCCGGCTCGCAGTGGGTAGCGTAATGACGTTTGAACACTGTTCCAGCCATCTCCCGGCATAGATTCATCCCAGGAGAAATTTCAGCGGGATAACTTTCTGTAAAGCTTTCAATGCAGCTTACACAATTATTAGCAACTTTAGCACAGTGAAATACAACTTTCCACGCTCTTATATTTATCTTGTTAATCTTGGTACTTTTAGATTAAAGGGCTTACGTGATATATAATGTTTAATACCGTGAAATCATTATGAACTCATTATAAAATATAATTTAATTACAAAACTAATAAATAAATTATAATAAATTATAATAATAATAATAGAACCAATTGAGACACTTAAGGATCGTTCTTCTTCTTCTTTCCGTGCCTCTCAAAATAACAAAACCTAAGCTAATGTTTAGAAAAACAGTGGAATTAGCTGCTTTATAACAGTAATTTAGAGCTGTTTTGTAAACATTTTCGAACGTCGAATATCTGAATACGCAGTAAGATTTAAGTTTTGTTTTCTGTAGAACTCGATAATGTCTGTGATGAGTGTTCCAGGGATTTGAAAATGAAAAGTGACAATAGATCCATAATTCAGTACAAAATGACTCTACCTACCATTGGTCATTATGGACGTCATATAAAACGAACAGAATCACCTACCGCAGATGAATACGTTTCAACACAATCCAAGAGGTTCTACTGAATATGATTTTAACTTTACTATAGGTAAGGTACGTAAAAATTCGCTTTGTTCTTCCATTCCCATTATTTTAAAACATTTGTAAATTTACGAGGCCAACAGTATATTTCTGCCGGCGTGCTTAGAATATTTTAGGGTTATCTTTAGGCGAATCCAAACACTAACTGGACCACAGCCAGTGTACATTACTTATTATGAGAGCTAATGCGGTTTTGACCTAAATAAAAAACTGGCTAAGTTTGCGTAAAATAGCGCTAAGGGTTCCTTAAGTTGAGCTACAGAGCAAAATACACATAACTAGGATAAATAACATTACGATAAATTGTTGATTTTTAACTATTATTTTTATCCCTAAAATATAGGTAGCTCTTAATATTGAAATATTCAGAGTTTCCGAATTTTTTACGGGTTGTTATTACCCAACTTCTTTTTGGTTATATCAAAGTACGTATCACGCAAAATCTAAGAAAACACTAACAATAATCTCTGTTAACGTGCCCGTTCCAACGTTCTTAAAAGTCCGCTGAAATACCCGTATGCCTTTAAATCCACAGAGGAAATGGCTGTAGACATATTGTATGTTTGTTTCTTGTTTCCATTTAAGTCTGTTCCAAAGAGGTGCCCTATAATTCTTGGCGAGGCAGCTGCGGATTTCAACGTTCTTAACATTTCCAGTAAATCTTCTATCTTCTGTCTAACTATACCGTTTACCCTCCGATTTTCTTGCATGTCACGGTGATTTGTTTTATCTGTAACCTCTGCCCATTTGTGTATGCTCGTAAACTAGTACATTTCGTACTTTTTTTGGCCTATTCTTATATTAAACGACTTAATAAGAGTATAGAACTGGTTCTGTATCACAATTGCTAGGATGTCCGTGAATGTCTCCATTAAATGTTTATTTGCTGAACCATACACACGAAAAAAACGTTTTTTTAAGTCTTTTAAAATAATTACTTTTTATTTCAATTAAAAGTAGTCATGTGGCGCTTTTATTACATCTGCATCAGCCTCAATCTTCCTCTCCTTGTGACCTTCAAAGTTATTCCTATTAATTTCAATGAGTGTCTTAAGGAACCTATAGTATCTCGCTTCTCGGTCAAATTTCTTCTTTGCTATAGGTTTTTTGTACTTTACCATAAACTGCCTGTATAGCTGATCGGTTTCTCTCAGGTCGTAGAGGAAGGTGTTTTCAATAAACTGACCTGTTTCTAGACGCAGCCTGATAGCGTGTTGAGGATCTTTTACGCTGTCATCTAGAAAAAGAACAATTGACATAAAAATAAGGTCGATTTTCACATTCACAACATTATGAAGTGACAATTGCTCTTCACTATTTTACGGGTAACTAAAACTGGTAAACCACTTTCTTTGCTGACCGTACATATTGTAAAGGTTTTAAGAACAGTGATGTAACTCACATGGCTTCAGGGATATCCCAAATTGATCCTGAATCTCTTCTGGATTCACATCAGCATATTTATTAACAACGTACAACGTGTCATTACCAGCCTTCTCATTAAGTGCAGAAACATTGTTCAAGTTAATAACATAGTTATTCAAACCTCGTTGCATTTCATCCTCATTTTTATATTGCTTAGAATATTTCATTTTGTAATATTCGAACAGTTTTGTAGCATTTTCTTTATTGTAAATTTCAGAATATGCGCAGGCAACAATAATAAGGATAGAGAAAAAAGGCATTTGTTGGTGTTTTTGAGCCTGGGGCTGGCGAGACGGGGTGGAAACTTTATTCAACTAGTTAAAACCAGTTGCAAAATGTTAACTTATTTTCGAAAGTTGTTATTCCGATTAATAGCGTGAAATTAGTATGGAATTCTCATTTGTTGGTACCTAATTGTTAGAAATGACAGACAAGATAACAAACTTCGTGTTTTTCCATTAAAAGTTTGAACTTAGTCGTGCACCAAGAATTTGCTATGAATTTAGGATTTTAATTGAAAACATAATTAAAAAATAAATAAAACGTGACTGAAGATTTAATAAAAAAAACACTGGTAATTTATATTTGAGACTTTTAACACAATATACCTAATATTAATTAGAGTAAAAATAATAAATGCTGTGGTTTTTATATTTATACACAAATTAGAATGTTAGAAAGAAAATCTTATCACACATAACCTTTTCTGAAATCGAAACCAAACATGTTTCATACATTTATTTAGGCGGTGAAAATATTAAATAAGAAAAATAAAGTTTGTAATTTTTGATTATAAGTCAACAGTCCAACAAAAGCGAAGGTCGATCCTACCTATACAATATCTATAGTTCATTTTTGGTTCCAACAAAGACCACCGCAGCCTTAGTATAATTAAATTTAATATTCATATGTAAACTAGGAGCTATGCTATCATTACAGTGGGGCTTGCCGTCGACACAAATTTAATTTTCGCCTCTTGATCTAATATAATATTCGGGTCTTAACTTCGGATGCTCCTCCCATGCCCATACATAATCTGCTCGTTATACATCTAAACAGAGTGATTAAAATAACCTTTTTTTAGGGTTACTACCAACGGCATGAAGGGTAAGACAGTGGCACCGAATGGCAAACACAAGAAAGGCGAAACTGGGGACTTACCATGACTTATTAATATAACAAACAGTTTAGTTTAGGTTCTAACTGTCTAAACTTTACCTACGTCAGCGCCTTAGCTTACGTTAAAAGCAGTTCATAATATAACCTAAGTTGAATCGCTTTTAACGGTCATAGTAAGCTGGTTTTGCCAGAAGTGGGTAGAAAATAGCTGATAATAATCATGAGGATTACTAATTTGGAGTAAGACTAACGCACCATATATTGAAACTCTACTTCATGTAAGTAGTTTATAACTAAGACATAATTGCTCTACATGAAGATCACGGGACGTATCAAAACAAATTATTTTAAAGATCAAACAATACCCAGGCCAATATAACTATTCAATAACAGCAACCTATTTCATCATTAGACTCTGCATTTTATGTTTTGCCGAATACGCCACCCAAAACCCTTTCATGTTTTTCATTTTCCCTTTCAAACCCTCTTACAGCGCAGCGTCAAATTCAAACATCACAGTTGATTTATTGCTAAAAACAGGCATAAGTAAAAGTCCGCAACCGAATTGACGTGCAAAAATTCTGCTTTATTAAAAAGTAACGTTTTATTTTTCATAAAGGAGTCAAATTGGAAAATCGGAATTTAGCAATGACGTCATCGTTATCATTAGAGATTAGCAAACCTTTTGTAATTGTGTATCCGAAACCAATACTCATCAAAAATTGGAGGGATAACTCATTCGGGTTGAAATAATTATTCTTTCCACATGACTGGTGTTACAGAGCTAATAGAATAATTTTGAATAGAACAGCAAAAGGTTATTTTATGTGCCGAGAAGCTTAAAAAATAAATTACAACTATCCTTAATTTTACGAAATGGAAATCGGTTTCATATATTATTATTGCTTCTTTTTTTGGTCGTCCAGAGGTTTGGTTACAGTAACAGTTTTTTTCCCACTCAAAATTCACAAAAGTTTTCACTTCAAAAAAATAGCACGTTTACAACATTGTAATTTGAATTTTATGAAATCTATGAAACTCGTTTTTATCAGTCCAACAATAGGGTTGAACTTTCTTCGTATTATATTTTCTTAATTATCAGTTTGAAATGTTCATAATGCAAGTTATGCATGATTTCAAAATGAGGTGAAACCATTTTTTGACTCCCTTTTTATAAGGCGCCTTTTTTCACACAAGGTGTATTCATAATCTTATTACATCACTTTTCGTATAGCACCCAAGTCTATTACGTAATACGTGACTTCGCAGGTTAGACACCATCTCCCGACTAACATTCTATCGCAAATTGATTTTCTTCGGAAAATATTGTAAATTTTTCATGATAGCGCATGAACGGTGTCAGCGAAACGTCAGTTGGCGTGAGATACGACGGAACGTTCAGGGTATCACAATGCAAAGGTATCTATACTTCATTTCTTGAATCGAGCTAATAGGAACAAAAATAAACGCACGTGATTGGTCGTCGAAAATGATTGCATTTCTCGTAATTGGCTAGATTGTCAAATCAATTGTCAATTGTCAAATCTAGCCAACCCAATGAATTTCGACGACCAATCACGTGCGATTATTTTTCTTCCTATTAGCTCGATTCAAGAAATAAAGTATAGATCTACTCAAATCAAAAAAAGTCTCACAAGTGCGTCTATGAATCCGCGTCGTACAGGTCATTCAAATCTCCACATTTTATACAAATAATACTACGATCTTTGATGTGATGAGTTACGTTGCGTACGATGCCGAAAGGTGGACGCTTAGCTTGAAGGTGACATTATTTTACAATGTTATAAAACTGTTTTAACATATTTTCATGCCTTCCACTACGCTTACACCGAATCGGTCAAATTACGAACTGTGCTTGGACAATGACTGACGTTTGGTGTCTCTCTTGTCAAATTACGAACTGTGCTTGGACAATGACTGACGTTTGGTGTCTCTTTGTTGCTCTCTTTGTTTTCCATGTGTTTGTTTACAGTGTTGAAGCACAGTTTGTACATTGACGGACGTTGACAGATTTGGTGTATATGTTAGAAAAATGTTTTAACATAGGTACTTAATACTAATACCTTCGAGTTGGGCAATACTGTAAGCTCTGTAATCCATTCATCTTACAATCTTAGATCTTTAGTTATTCTAATGATCCTTGAAAATCCCGGGTTAATCGAATGGATTAATAGTAAGTACTTGAAAAATGCCGGCGTTTACTGTAATCTCTTGAAAAGAACTGCTATATAGCTCGGTTTGGGCAAGGAATATCCATTATATAACATTCATGAATCGTGTTTGTTTTAGTTATTTACTTTTTTCAGAACATTTTAGGAGTTTAAAGCATTTTTATTTCTAAAATATTTTTTAACCTAATATTAAAAATCACTGAGAGTAGGCATTCGTAGAGCCGGTTCGTTTTAGTGTCATAATTATGTCACCTACAACACCTACAAAATAATAATAAAAACAGAAAGGTTTTATTTGTAACTGCTAACTTCATAGTTGTTTAAAAAAAGAAAGAAAGAAAGAAAGAAAAATATTTATTAACGCAAACACAACCTAAAAAAAATAAAACCTAAAAAATTACCAAATAATAGTTTAAAATGTAACCTGATCAGAAATCTGAGTAGCTTAGTTAGCAAAACTTTATTAGGTCTTTATGTGAAAACTTATTGCCATATTTCAGCCGTACGCTATCAAAACATTACTCTCCACTCGGTCCAATCTCTTGAGTCCAACTTGAATCCGCTTTACGACATCAAAAAACTTGCCACTCTAAAATTATGACGAACTATCCAGCGGGAATCCCTAACAAAGTTGCCAGTATTAAATTAAGCGTTGATGTATGGCGAACGTGATTAACCCTCGAATTTCGACGCAAAATTACGGCAGTTTCAGACGTCGCCAGAACTTTTCTTTAGGTGATAAACGTCCTCGCAAATTGCCCACATTTATTCGACGCTGCAGGAAACCGCTGCTAATGTGGAGCTGAGAAAGAGGAATCCCTCTTTGTGGGCCGGCCCTGCCTCTTTATACGCTCGTGTCGACGCATTCATACAACATTGAACTTTACTAAACGCGCGGGTGCAAATGAATTGAGTCCAAATTGCGCTTTAAAAGCATTTTATGGTTCGACGCGGGATTATCGACATAATGGTACGCGGAAATCAATTTAATTCGTTTTCAATTATAATCGCCGGAAAGCGATATGTTGTTCTGATTGAAATTAATTGTTAGTGAACCCTTTGATGGGTTTGACGTATTTAAACATGGATGTTGTGTTTGCGTAGATAACATTAATTTAACTAAGTGAACATGTTTACGTTAAACAGTATTATAACTATTTATTTCTAAAATAAATTGTTTGCTAGTTACTATAAGTGACGTAGATATTTTTTTTAATTATAATTACTGAATGTATCAATGGAATTTCTTTATTTCACACACAAGTTAACATTCAAACAGCAAAAATATATAAAAATAATGAAATAACAATGAACAATGGGCGGCAATAACCCTCTTTTCCAGTAACCTTCGGATCACGTTAAAAAATAGTTAGTGTTTAAAACTCCTAAAACGGTTTAATGTATGAGATGCAATCAGCCACCGAATATCTAGAAACGTGACACCCCACCCGCTACGGATGCAATTTTTCCAGCGGAAAATCTATTCCAGTGAAAAATGCATCGAGCCACCTCCTTCCTCCTTCATCCTCGAAGTCACGTTTTGTGGTCGAGGATGCTTACCGAACATTATCGAGTAACTGGATATAGAAAATCTAAAAACAAAATGAAAATACCTTTCTGTAAAAGTACATTCTAGCTTGTGTTCTTTTGCATTAATTACATTTCAGAATTAGAATTTAAAGTGAAGTTATTTTCCATTCCCCTCGGGCGGTCTTTTGAACATGTTCAGACTTAAATGAAGCAGACAAACAGCTATTGAAATAAATTTTAGAGCAGATGCTTTTAAAAGAAAATCAACCTTTTCATTTAGGTTTGCGCACACATAAAAAGTAGATCTCTTTTAGAAGGAGCGAGTTTAATGATGCGTCTAGTCCGATGTTTATTTAAGTGAGATTATTGTAGAAAGGTTCAATGATTTGTATTGCACTAGTGCTTACTCTACGGTATTGACCGTATTCTCTTTGCGAATAGATACTTACTTGAAATCTTGAGTGGCAGCAACCGAATAGACAGAGTTGACCAATCCTTTGCAATGTGCATAGCAAAGGACAACTTAATCTAATCCTCCGACATAATCTCCCTTCCATCTCTATGTAAGTTGAGCTTTACCCTATTTTTCATAACGATTTATCAATTTAACAAGGCATTAAATAATTTTTTTCTTGTTGCATTTCTCATTTCAATGAATCGCAGATATAACTGTCGTCTGAGCTAACGTAAGCTTACTAGTCCATTATAATAACGAAGTTAGTCCTTAGTATTACAAAACGATAAGGAAAATTTTATCGAACTATTTCAATCGTTTCTGAAAACTAAAACTAGAAAAACAAATGTCAGAAGCAAACGAGAAGTTTGAGGTTCGAAAAGGTTTGAACGATTGCGTTCCACGCGTTCTTTTGTTTTATTTGAAATGGAGAAACATAATCCTCGCTCGATAGGTTTTCGCCATGAACAAATTAACCACTGGACGCGAAAACTCGTTCAACCAAGTGAAGTACAATGCAAAAAAAGATGTCATTACAAGTACAAATTATTTTTATTTTGAAATTTTTATGTAATAACAATAAATTAAATATTATAATAAAATAATGTACTGCTTCCGCTATTTTCTGAGCATTTAGTTTTAATTGGGAGATGTTTTGTTGACAAAAAGTGCTTGAGACTGCCGCAAAAACAAAACGACCAAGGCTAAAATTTCCTGGTTACTGACAAGATCGGGCAAGACTGTTATGTCTGGTTCAGTGGCCGTTCATGGTTTTTGTGGTCGCTTTGTGATTGACGCTACCGAGGTGGTGTGATTTGTCAAAGGTTGTGTAGGCTACTTCGGTTCCCATTGCATTGACGTGCCATAGAAGTAGCTACTGCATTATTTACCCTTAATTCGAAGGAAGTTTTCTTGTTGTTATGAATAACTGGTATCGACTTACTACCATAAAGGTGTATGAATATAGAACAAAACATTCTTCCTTAACCTAATTCATTTAGTTAAAGCATTGAACTCCGAAATTTAGATCTCGTTACTCATCAAAGTCATCAAAACTCAAACTAAAATTATTAGTTCAACAAACGAAATCCCATTATCGTAAAATCACTTGAGTTCATAATTGCACACTACGAGCAGGATATTGAGCTTACTAAACTTTCTCGTCAACAAAGGAGTTTGGCCGTAGTTCATTCGAGTTTAGTTAGACAAGCAGAGGCGCCAATATTTATGACAACTCTCCCGCCTTGAATACAAACATTAAGTTCAAAGCTTAACCCTTCGGGGTTGCTCTTGCAGGAAATACGAACAATTTGGTACGAATTGAGCAGTTCTCGTACTAAAGTGACTTGCTAGCTAAAGAGCCGCTCTTAAGGCATAGTTTGAGCTCTAACTTGGAAATATACCTAACTCTACAAACTTTGTAAGACAGGTTTAAGCAGCTCCACTTTTAGTTTTCTTTCTAAAACTGGGATTGACCATTACCTCTTAAATCAACATTAGGTAACTTTGAGCTGTGATACAAAAAGTAGATATAAGTAGATACATTAAATAAGAACATAAATTATGTCTACCACATATTTTTGGCAATTTTAAACATTGATCTTACATCTGGAGGTTTTTCCATCCGCATCAGCATTGCCAGCTCGGGGTCAGTTTTCTTCTCTGTTTGTTTTAATATCTTCTTATATTCAGGAACAGAATAATCAGCATACATATTTGGAGCTACTTTAACAGCGCCGGCCATAGAGTTTATCTTGTTTATATTCTTTAAAGTTCTTAAGAAGTAGGTGTATCTATTTTGATAGTCCAACTCCCCATTAAACGTCCTGTTAAACTTCTCAATAAAATCTTCGTACAATTTCTGCCCATTTTTCAGATCATAAACGTATGGCGATATATTTCCTTTCATCGCCAATATTACGTTTATAAAATAAATTGCCATCACAACAATCAGAAAATATTTTTCCATCGCTCGAAAAAATATGAATTGCAGCAATTTCATCGATCACCCCTAATTGATTGGATATCGCCGTAAAATTATATTACCTTGGAATTTACGCGTGAAATTTTAATCCAAAATGTAATTTGCCGTTTGGTTATCAGTTGATGTCATCCGGAGAGCGGGGACAGTCGTAAAAACTGCTGAATGTGAAAGTTTCTTTGGGTTATTATAATTAGCGTGATAACACGCCCGAAGGTTTGGTCGGCCGACCCTTTCTATGTACTTCGTCGAACCTGACAGACCTAGCCCGCCCACAAGACCTTAACTTGCCGAGATCGAGTACTCATCCACTATGTATACAGAAGGTCCTCTCATTATTTAATCAAACGTCCTCTCCGGATAAATTACGGCATCGAGAACTTTAAAACTGCTTTGAGTGGCAAAGGGACAACTCGAGTCGGCGGCGGCGGTGCGTAAATCGCACTGGATTAAATAATTTCATCTCGACAAAAGAAGGAATTCCCGGATATGGGTAGCAATTCAGTATGAGTATTCGATCCGGGTGACACAGAAGCATTCGCATTTGTAAAAGCCAATGAAATATCTCAAAGGCAATAGAAATGTATCCATCCGTTTCGTTCGTCGCAGTCGACGCTGGCTCACTGTGGGGTATTCGACAAATAAATGGATATAAATGTTACATCGAGAGTACGTCGCACGTTGAACGTTCTCAGCAGTGCCAGCTTTTTGCCCATCATTTCACCTACTTCGATCTTTCATTTCTACAAAAACTTTTCAATGTTTTGAACGAAAATCTTCAATCTTTGATGTTTTGTGATCTATTTTCGATCTATTCATTTGTTCTCAATAATAAAACGTAGTTTGAAAGCTGAAATGACAGCAATCTTGCCAAAACTAGCGAAAACAATGCAATCAGAAATATATTTTGCGCAAACAAGCAATCTACTCTAAATTTCATTGCGGATTACCCCCCAATTTCTCCCTTCGATCCCCACTTATTACTGAGGTTACAACTCACTGAGATAAAGTAAAAATACGCCATCAAATTCTTACACCTACACGAAAATGCGGAGAAAAACCATTTTAAAAGAAAATCAGACATTTGGTAAATTTGCTGACACAGCTCTATGCGAGTATAAGTGCAGTTATGGGCGGTCACCGTGAATGGTGACCATTTAATGAATTCGTCCGTCCTTTTCCTTGTACCTGAGTTTCTTAGGAGCTTCCACACTTGGGACAACCGGACTAGTCTTGAAAATTGCACAGTAATACTGATAATACTCGTAACAGTACCACAGAATAAAAATCACAGAAGACTCTCACTACGACGCAACAAAGTGCAAAACAAGTCACACAAACGCTTCGTTACAGTCACTCTTGGCATTTAATTCTAATGAGGATTTATTAGGTAAGCAAGAAATTACTCACGCGCATGACAGAGATGCACGTAATTTTGGGCGATGAACGCCCAAAAACTAGCCTATGCCTACCTTAAACTATGGGAACGGCACCCGCGGGCGGGCCGTTTTTTTTCTACCTCTACAGCTGAGTGGGTCAGTACCTACAAACAAACCATATAAAATCTCGACGACTAAGCAAGACGTTAGCACTTCTAGAGGCCCACAGGGGACATCTTCGGAGGGTATTGCACTTCACTTTGAGTTAAAGAGAGATAAATGAGCAGAATTAAATGCGACTCAGATGTATTTACGAGTACGTGGCTGAGATAGACTGAAAACCGTTTAGAGTAAATGTTTAAGGGTTTAAAAGTAACTTTGTGAGGACGCTAGACACATTCGTTATAATTAGAATTTGATGTTAAACGAATGATTCACGGGTTTACATATTAATGCAGTGCTTAAAAATAATAGGTATTTTACATAAATTATATAATGCTCACTGTATTCCCAAGATGCGGTAGACATTTGTTTCTTTAAGCAGTTTATAGATCCTTTGAAGATGTCGAAGGGGTATCAAAGGAGCCCACCTTTCGCAGAAGCTAATATTCCATACGTCACAGGTTCAGCACATCGACGTTGTTAGAATAATATTTTCCTTCATAATAATGCGTCATGTCAATCTTTGAATAGGTAAGTATTAATAATGTCTCAGGTACAGTATCCCGTACACGATAGCAAAGAATTCCTGCTGCTGTATGAGAATTATATTATCTATGGAGTAAAGATGTAAATGCCCAGTTTTTTAAACATGGTTTATGACAAAATACAGGTATGATTGTGCAAATTGTATTAATATAATATTTGACTATAAATTTAGTGAAGATTAAGTTTATCTAGTAACTGTATTATTCCAATTTAACAAGACCGAAAATACCAGCCATTACTGGACCATCACAACAAAACTTTACGCAAAACTTTTAAACGTTTACTATAAATACGATCCCTTCAAATACAACTTGAATTAGGGATTATAGCCTCAAAGAATGAACATTTACAAGAGCCTTTAGAACTTTGGCCATTATTTAGAAACCCTTGTCAAGTGTACAGTACATTATACAATGTCTCTTCCAATCACGAATCTAAGACGATAGATTTTAAAAGCTGGCACTACAAATTACATTTTAAACCGGAATACTATTAGTATAGTAAAGATGTACTTGACGCATGAGAATTAAATACATACTAAATACATAATAAAATAATTGTTTCGCACTAAGTCCGTTCCTACTCCGATTCGAGTCCGAAACCGTGAAAATTAAATCCTGGGTGTAGGCTTCCGTCATTCGATTTCTTTCGCCATAGAGCGTAAACTACCATTTATAATGTACTCGTATAGTTCTAAACAAATACAACGAGTGTTTATCGGAGTGTCTATCTATAATATAAACGAACATTAATAAATGTATGAATGTGTCGTACTTTTATGACAAACAAATACAAAACTTACTGTGAAAATGCTGGAACAAAGACATCTTATACATTCATAGTTTAGCGTGACTTGGCTTGTGCCCATAATTTGATGCATTCAACCCAACAAGAATGACTACAATCACTACTTTTTATTAAGCAATAATTATACTTAACAGCTCTGAAAGTGCAGTTAAAGAGGAATAACGATAACTTAATTTTATTCAGCTGAAACGCTCAGACTACGCAATGAGTCTTGTAGTACAATACAATTTGTTTTTGTTTTAACTGCCAAAATTGTTTACATAACAGTTAAACGCCGGGAAATAATATAAAAAAGGTAAAAGACGCGATAAAATCCTATATATTATAACAGCCTAAAATAAAGCGAAAATAATAAACAATAAATAATCTCGAATATTATTCCCAAAGTACTCATTGCACTAAGAATATTGAATGAGAGTAATAGAACTAAAAATAAACAAACCTTACTCTTGACCAGGTTTTGAATTTAAAACTCTGATTGAAGCTCAAGACAGATTCTACCAACAATTTTTCTATACGGAATTTATGCCGTTTGTTTGAATCGTTGGTACGTTCACGTTCAAACATCGTGATCTTACCAATGCACCCACAACCACAGCTCTTGTCTGTTCTCTAAGAAACATTGAACTAAATAACGATTAAATTAAAGCTCTGAACTCTACATAGCTCCTTCTTACAGTGAATATGGAAATATAGGTACATAAACTAGCATTATCGCTGGCTCGCCTCATTAACTTCCAGCGAAAGCGGTCGGCTTTTGATAACTTTTTACGAGTCCGCAAAGCTAGACTAGGGAAAAGATTCAGAAGATTTAGCGAATGCGACACGTGAAAAAACCTCGAATATCAAACATATTAAAACTTACCCAGAACTAGACTGCTAGATGTTTAGAATTCAGTAATTACTTGAGCAGGGAAGTTCTTTTCGTCTTTCATAACTATTTTAATTTTAACCTATCGCGACTTTTGTTTAAAGTTATTCGTTAACACATTTTTAAGGTACTGAATAAAAGCATAGTATAGACAAAAACACTTCATTAGCATTAAAATGTATAGTGGGTCGTACTCGTAACAAAACATTGCGTGGGCTGTTTCAGCAAAAACCTGTGAAGCTACCTTAATGAAGTACATGTTTAGACAGCGTGGAACACATGAACGCCGTGGTCAAATACGCCATATGGGTCTATACACCGGGGTTACTACTACTGCCGCCTTATTCTCCAAACCATGTCTTGACTTGGCACGACACGGCGTGGTTATTTTGAATAATGCGATGGATTTCAGAAAACATAAGCAATCTCTTACCGCGACATGTTTTGAAAGTCGTCAAGAATCGACATCCTGTACTTTTATGTCAGTCGCTAGTGTTAGTATGTTACCTATTATGTTACCTTATATAGTTAAACTGCTTCACGAAAAAGGCACGTACAACGCAATCCTACTCTTTTAGGTTTATGGTCCCAATCCCAACAAGCAAGAGTAGCTAAGCCATGCATAGATTTTTGTAATGTATAGTTTAAAAAAAAACTTGTGAAATTACAAAAGAAATAAAAGCTAAATCCCTATGATTTATCTTTTATTTCTTTTGTAATGTTATTTGAATTCGATTATATTATGCGAAAGAACGGCCTTCTAAGATACAAATCTTACCCTCTTTCACACAACCGCAACTTTCTGAACACGCTGTGAAGAAAACCGTACGGCCACAAAACGCATGTATGTTATACTCTCATCTGAACATTCTCTTACATGATATAAAACATTCCCGGCAAACACACATGCTGTTATTCGCCGAAAAGTAATTAATTAGAAATAAAACAACCCGCATCAAAGGCATATCAAAGCCATAAGGTTCACCTTTTTACTACGCAGTCCACATAAATACTAAGAAGCCAGGCTTTGTTATAAAATAATACCGGCCGTAATAGTGTGACAAAAAATAATACGAATGTATGTTGCACGAGGGGTCTGCGATAAGGGCACACGTTAGGACCTGATGAATTCGCGACGAGGATTAGCCCTTACAATATGAGCACAATTTCACAAGTGCCAAGGGTCTAAGGTTGACAAATGCTGGCGTGAATGTCTCACAATTTATTCGCGGTGTCCCTCCGTACATTTCCTAATAAAAATGGTAATATAAAGTATTTTTAAAAGGTTTATGTGCAGCCACGTGTAAGTTACAGGAACTCCGGGCTGGATAAACACTTTGAAGGAGATAATTTGAAATTTAAATGGATTCAGTGGTCGTCTTGAAAGTTGTGAGCTGTAAATTGAATTGATTATACTCCATTTTGTTTTTTATGACAGATTTCGCTGTTTAGTTTAGTTATTGGAAATCTGCGACCTCATCTAGGATTAGCTATTAGTCATTGTCACTTCGTTGCCGGCGTAAGCACCGGTTTAGGTCATAAGATTGGGTTTCTAGGAAATTGGGTGAGCTTGAAAGTCTCTCAATTTTATGAGATTGAGACCGAACGAGGACAATAAAAACTAAGAGAAATAGACCTCTAAAGATGAAACTTGTTGAGATACAATGTTGACTTTCAGAGTTTTTATTATTGGACAAGCGTTTTCAGTGAATCCATTTTTTTATAATAGGTTTACGCTCTGCTAATCATTATAACAAGGCACGCTTTGAAAAGCCTATTGGATAAGGTCGCTTATTATGAGAATAAATAAAGCAATGAAGGAATTGAATAGAGAGGGTAACAGGGTAAAATTGAATTTCGGTAAAATGATTATTATCAAACGATGTCGTCGGTCGAGTTTTTCCTGTCGATTAGTTTGGGGTTTAAACAAATTGTTTATTGGATATCTGGTACAAATATTTGTTTGAAATGAAACAGCTTTATCTGAAGTGTACGTTGGTTATTTTACTCGAATGATTGATTTCGATTACGCAATTTCAGAAAAGAAAATAACCTAAAAAAATTATCGTTTACACTTAGTAAGAACCATCATCTGTAATTTCAATTTATTTTCACAAATCACATAGAAATAGAAACCATTTTCCATGTTTGTTTTCAATCTCGCAATTCATGACAGTAGAATCATTGGGAATCGTCGTACGATTGGCAGTAAATAAAAAGGGGAAAGTGGGACAAGTTGCGACAATCGCTGTGTTTGTTCCCTCGGGACTACGGAAACCAATACGGGTGCAAGAATGTGGTTCTACGTATAGCTGGGTCAGTGGGTTTATGTCTAATCAAGCTGACTTTTAGATTATATGCTATTGACTGTGACTGTTGTTTTGCGTATAAAAAAGTTTATTATAAACATTTTATTGGAAGATTTAATGTTTGGTTATAGTACAGACATTAAAGTTTTAAAGGATCTAAATTATGTAGAAAAATGTTGCTTTAAATTTATACTGCTTTCAATGAAACATATTATACCTAATTAAATTGTAGTTCTGACAAAAGATTAATTATTTTCGTAAGAGGCCTATATATTCAAATCTACGCGTTATTTACTGCCGTTATGTATGGAAAAATCAAGTGCCTATGTTGCCTTTTTAGGTTGTCCTAAGTTTCGTTTCATGAGAACACTATCTATATTACATTGTAGATTTTATTATATCAATGTAATGGCATATAATGTATAATGTAATTTGAATAATCAATGACTATACAAAATCATTAAAAAACATATATTATAAAAATGTAAAGTTTTTTGTTTGTTTTTTGTTTGTCTGGCGGAGGTTATCTCCAAAAATATTCTGCAGATTTAAAAAAAAATCACCGATGTGTAGAATGGACTCTCGAAATGGTTATACGCTGTTTTTTATCTCGATAGTTTCATTAGTACACCCATGCATGCTGCTAGTGACAAATAAAAAAGTATACCTTACCACCGTACCGTACCGTACAAAGGCATAAGACAAGTTTTATGTTAAACATTTATATCCAACATTTTCATTTTAACATTTTATTCACATTTGATGCGTGGGATGAGACTTCAAAGATATATCCTTCTGATCCAAGGTTGTCGCAAAACAGCCGCATAATACTAAAACCAGCGCTATCTCGCTTCGTTACAAATAAATATCAACATCTTGAGTCTGGGCAAAAATAATTTGAATACAAAACCTTGAAAGTAGGTACTTTATCCTACTAATATTATAAATGCGAAAGATTGTATCTATGGATGGATGGATGGATGGATGTGTGTTTGTTACCCTTTCACGCGAGAACTATTGAACGGATTGGAATGAAATTTGGTGCCAGGATAACTGATATCCTGGATTAACATATAGGCTACTTTTAATCCCGGTATTCCCACGGGGACGGTAACTATTCAATAAGGGTAACATCGCGGAGCACATCTAGTAAAAATAATAAAAATATATCTTCAGGCACATTTTGTAAAAAATAATTTTATCGAACCAGTAGTTGTTGTAAACAGGACAAGATAGAGAGAGATAACACACAAGGCAATGAAATTCTTTCATGACCTTCAGAATTGAAGTTAACGAACGAGAAGAAGTTGTTTTTATTTTAAGAACTCCAAAAATACGACGAAAAGTAAACACTGAAAGCAAGTACCTTGTAAAATTGTATGTTTCTTAAAAGAACTTTTGGCAAAATCTCTTGGTATTTTGTGAAGGTCTTGAAAATAAAAACATAAAAAACTTATATAATTTAAATATTGTTACTTGTTTATATTTATTATTTTGTGTTGTGTTTGTCATTACTTGTATGTATCATAAGTTAATAAATACTGTTAGTACATAATGAATAAAAAAATATACTTAGAACGTACAAATACCGCCCAAAGTGAAACATCAAAACAATGAATTGTAATAAATGTTAGCATGAGCAACGAAGATGGGGAGAGATGATGGAACGCCTGCCATTTGCGTCGACTAGCATGAAAAATATTTCTAGTGATCTTGTTTACATTGACAGCGTAATCCACGAGGCACGAGACGTGTTTTTACGCTGTGATGAGCAGATGTGACTAGGGTTGGCTCGGTCTAAATCACAGCACTCGTTTGTAACGTTCTGTGCGAGTTGACACTAAAACGTGATACACGGTGCGGTGCGTTTTACTTATTTATTTATTTCTCTCACATAGGCTTTTACAATTGTTATCATAAGAAAGTGGTCAACAAGTGGTGGTGGAAAAATGGTAACAATTTTACTATGTTCATTGTTTAGTTTAATTGCTGTCTGTTTGCATAATTAATTTGGTAATCAAGCAAAAAGTATTTTGAAATATATAATGAAATTCATAATGTAGCTACAAGTCTTAAAGCTACGGCGTAGCAACATCTACGCGAGAATTAAATGGCATAAGAAAATGTTATAAATGTGTTTCTTTTCTATGTTTATTGAATATTCACTTCTATGCGGTACCTATTCTTCACAGTATATACATAATACTAAGCACATGATATTGTTTGTCTTGGGTGGAAATAGACTCCACAAACAATCTTTCTTACCTTTAAAATCATAACCTACTTACGTTTTATTTTTATTGTAAACTCGTATAGCTCCCTACAAACCTTAGTGGTTTTTTGATGTACTAAAAAACTTGTTCTTTACTATATTGAGTCTTTTATCGTTAAATAAATTTAAAAAAATGGCGTAAATTCATTAACTGTACGGGACGGGCTGAGATGCCAGTTGGAAAGACAATGACTCTGGCTAAATTGCCACGATGAATGGCAACGTTAATCCAAAAAAACAATGTGTCCGCTCATGGATCACACGTCGCGCCTAATAAAGACAGATTTTTATTTTTGACAAGCGGCATTTCATCACAGATTTAGCCATATTTTAGACTAACTGTACCACGTGATGTTACTCGTTAAATAGAAAAATAAGTAATAGAATAAATCTTTCAATGTTTATTTATTAATAGAGTACTTCATTGTCACCATAAGCCAGACGATCGTAATTTTTTGTATAATCAATATTATATATTGAATATTATGAATTTGCGATAGTTAGCAACACCGCAGTTGCAGAATATAGGCTGCATTTAGTTTTATATTAGAGTCTTGTTGTTTGTACCTTAATTTATCGCAAAATAAGTTTAGGTACTAAGATGCAGAAAACGCAGAGTAAATTCAGTAACTCATTTAACGCGACTTACCAATAGATCGAAAAACTACACACGTTTTTACCTTTGTTAAGGTATGTTTTAAAGACGAAGAAAAATAGCCACTTCTAACAAATTCGTCAACACGTTTTACATACGGCATACAATAACTTTAACATCTACAATATAACAGTGATAAAAGCCACCATAAGTTAAAAAGGGGATGGTGCGCCAAACATTTACAAAATGTTAAAGAAGCACTTCGTTTCGAGAATGTTACATTGAAATATTCATACGTTTACGCATAATAAAATTACATGTGGCATGTATGAGCGTTTCACGTTGTTTTATTGCCAGCGAGTGCATCAATTTTCTTGGGGAATGTATGTTTCTTATCTTGTTTCATTTTTAAAATGATTCAGTGCTTCGGGCGTTTTAAGAAACGATATTTTTAAGGCTTGATGTTTGAAATTGATAAAATACAAACAAGATGCATAATAATACCTAATGTTAAAAGCGATCAAGTCTACTAAAAGAATACTAAGTGCACACGCGTGAATTAAGGCAGGTGAATTAACTAAACCGCCCCAAGGTATATCATATTTTACCACAATCAGTCTGATTATATCATATTTTGAATAATATGAAATAATCAGCAAATCATCCTATGAAAATGTTCCTGTTTGTACTTATTAGTACATATAGGTAGTATTTTTTTAAGAGCCTAAGATGATTAGATTTTGTCCAAGACTTTTGGATTGCTAAGGTTATTAATGTATAAAAAGCTTATGATAATAATAAATAAATGTTTATGGAACAAAGTTATGTAGTATGATATTATCAGAAACTAAACAGTATATTTTTTATTCCTTTCTTCAACGCAATAATAAGATAAAATAAGTTACAGCGCAAGTTTCAGACGTACCTACCTTAAAGATACCTAAGGCTGTAAAGAAATGCATTACTTCTCGGGCAAAACCTTTCAGCCGCCATCCCTGGCAGATATCGTAAAAACGGCACGGGAATCAGAATCCCCTTATCGACCAGAAGCACTGAGCTTAAAATTGAAATTTAATACATGGCATCGGCTCGGCGTCCGTTAAGAGAGCCCCGCCCCGGACACCTAGAATTTCACAGCTTTTACATTGTGAATGATTATTTTTTTAATTAACCGTAATGCAGTTATGACAACACCAAAAATTGTAAAGGTATGTTTTTATCCTGACTTTGGCACAGTATCCGATAAAACATGCTACACGGTTAGGTGAGATCCTGCTTTAGACACATGAAACTTTTACAACAGAGCCCTTATTTTTGTAGTTTTTTTTATTTTTACCACGCTTGGAATTTAAGGTTCATAATAAAAAGTGATACTAATTAATCTACTTTTGACTACTCGCAAAGTAATAAAACAATTTTTGATACAAAGTAAACTACAACTTCGAAAATCGCCGTTGAAATAAAACAACTACAAATGTATGGAACCTTATGAGTCCGGCCACCTCTTAAGTAACCAAGTTACCGGTTGGATGATACTCGTATTTTTTAGCAATTGTTTATGATAAAACCGTGCGCCAGCGAATCATATAGAACCGACTTTATGACGCGCTAGCTGTGATAACAGTTATGATGTAGAGATCGGGACTTTCAACCTTTTGTGAATGAAATAGGGTTCACTAATGTCCCTTTGTTATCAGCGCTTCGTGGGACATATTACTGCAAATTAAATCTTGTTTTTATTCTTTTGCTCATTCAATTCATATTTAGGCGTTCTGCAAGCGAATAGTAGTTTACAGCGTTTACCATTTCGCTGCGTATTTTCTTTCATTCAAAATGTCATTAATTTAGTTAAAATGGCAAAACGGCTCAATACATTCTTTCTAAGTAGGTACTTAAGAGCAAAAGTCAAAATATTTTGTTCAATGAAATCATAAAGAAGACCACTTTGACATGTCATCTTCTTAAAACTAGGGGATTCTATTTTGCCTGTTCCAACGCGATTCCCTACACCAGGGAAAGAAGCAGGCAAGAACCTGATGATGCGGGCCTAGCATTTTTTTCAGTGGTCCAATAACTGAGTTAGAGCATGTTCAGTCCCAAGCGTTTTTGTCATCTAAATAATCTGATATTTTATAATAAGTTTTGTTTAAAAGATGACGTTTAATTTTCTTTTTAAATTTGTTAATTGATAAGCCTCAGCACACATAGTTTTTCAGACTTGAGCAAAACTTGAGGCAAATACTAGTTTTAATTTGAGTTTAGTTTGTGTAAACTACTGTTTATTTTAAATGTCAAGTTCCTTGTCTGATTAGCTCGAATGTTCGATTACCTTTCTTTGTACTTTGTATATACAATTAAAGTTTTAGTCCATTTTCCATTCAGTAACTCTGCGTATAAAAAAATAAATATAAATAATTAGAAACATCCATTCATCTATACATTTTATAATTATATTCAACTATTCATATAATTATTTCAACGGTTGTGCTCGCTGCATACTGTAGTTAAGTTTTATTCCTCGATAAAACGGAATAAAACCTATAAATAAGTGGCTATTAATCTGCACTCAATTCGATAAACTCGGCCTTAAAGCCGAAATGGTCCTGAAATTTGCTGTTGTGGTCTCAGCGAGATAAAATACGAAACATGTAAAATTGTTTCCAATGGATTTTTTCATTTTGATTGTGACATTGGGTCACGTGGACAACTTTATCTGAAAATGTATTTGGAAAAATAAATGTAGTATTTCCTGAATATATTTTCAGACACAACCACATTATGTCTATAACAATATACATAATATATGTGGGCATAACCATCTACTATAGCGTTGGCATCCACGTTTTTATCAATTATTTGGCCAGCCATTTGGATTGGGTCGAAATATTTATGCGATCTTTACCGAAGGTTTTGGAATCGCTCGTTTGTTCATTGTGTAAATGTTTTGACAGTTTCGTCGGATCATGAAACAAATATTCCGTACAATATAAATACCTAGTATTATTACAAAGATGTAATCTTTGGCATTCAGGATAGTATTATGTAAAAAAAATCTATAAGTCAATTACATTAACATTATTTCTACATTTTCTGCTATGCTATATGCATGTCAATAATAAATTGTCGATTCAAAAAAATATCTTTAATCAGGTGATTTTGCAGGAAAAAAGGTTTTAATGATTAAGAAAACACATTTCACAAGTTATTTCCTTCTAGATCCTTGAAGCAGTATATTTTGTAGACCTTTTTAAGTAAAGATTAGTTTTAAAGCCCAATAAAACAGCGCGATCCAGGGCTTCGGCGAAATGGCAATATCCGCGCTTAAAATTAAACTAACAAAAAACCTTTTATTACACTGTAAAAACCGTACTAAAAAGCCAAGTACTGAAAACACAAACCACAATTGACAATTTAGAGTAGCAAAACCCCAATTACTGTTCGCGAGGCGAAGCTAGATCGCAGACCACGCAACAGTAGGTATGTACTACTACGTGTCTAAATGACTATACATACATTCTCTTATCGTGAGGTTCAAACCACGGGGAGATTTGCTACAACTAAAATCCTTTACGATTTCATTAGACCGTGCAGTGTGACTGTGGAATAAATGAGCGCCTAAAAGACTACTTTTACTTTATTTAGAGACGTAGTGTCAATAAAGTAAGCTGACTCAACCATCTAACAAGTAATATAAAAATAACAACCTATATGATTGCCCTAAGTTTAGCCGAAGCGTGTGCTGAATAAAATGTTTTATCTATCTATCTATCATTGTGTGGTACGCCGGTACGTCTATAAATAAATAAATTATCTATTAAATTTCTACATGTTTTAATTATCTTTTGTTGTGTTGAAGAAGTTTGAACAACCCACTCGTTATTATACTCTGTTTAATGAAATAAGTTTTAAATTTGACGAGAATAACAATATTTCTAAAATGTTTCTGCTCTGAGCAATATAACATTGTAAATCTATAAAATAAGAATTTCTTTTAATAATTACGCAGGCTGATTTGAGCTACTAGATATTGATTTATTAAATAAACGCTTCTTTTCGTCTAGGTAAGTAAAATCAAATACGTACCTTAACATTTCATTCAAATTAAATTCTTTTTTTCTTAAGATACACTCCCTTTTCTGTATAGGTGCTTTGTCTAAAACATTGAGGCTTAGGTATTTATTGTCTTGCATAAAGTGGTAAGGGTATAGGTACTAGTTGTATTGAGACGTGGTTTTTCGTAGGAACCCAATAGCTCCAATTCAAAGAGGTTGCCAAACACAACACGTCGCACATAAGTCGGTTACGTCAATCACATTGTGTTCTGTGGGTATCCTAAATAATGTAACACAAGTCTTATCTATTTTTAATGAGGCAACCCAACTTTATCAAAGATTCAGAGGGAGCGTCGAAGTACGCTCAGATTTTTTGACTTTAAGTACATAACAAAATGGAGGTAGTTTTTGTTTTTAAAAAGAAGTAGGTACTTCATATATGTATTTTGAGTAAAAATACTTTAAGTTTCAAAGTTTTTATAAGACTTTCTAATACAAATAAGCTTATTAAGTAATTTTGATACTGAGTGTTTTCTCTGCTATATTAATATTTCGACATCATCTGGTTACAATAACACAATCATGTAGCATAAGTCCAATGACGCCGTGTAAAATGTCCAAGGATATTTACTTATTTATTCGATTAAACAAAGACAGCCCACGATTAACTTAAGCTACCATGTAAATATAAGTATTTCTTGAAAAGTCTTCTACAGATAGTAGCTCGTTTTTCCTTGTAAATTCGATCTCTATTTTTAGTTTCAATTATCAACCATCAATAAGATCACTTCCAACCCTCGCTGTACAATTTGTTTGACCTCATTTGTTTTCTTCCAATTTTATGAAATAATTTTCTTTGAGTGGCCCTTTCGAAGGGTAATCAGCCGTCATACCAAACCCCATGGGATTCGCCATCAAAAGTCAAACAAAGGGTAGTTCAATGACATCATTGAGTCTTTGAAGGACTATTTGGTACATTAAGGGCCATAAAAACATAGAAAACTAGTGGTGTGTGTTTCCGTAAGCTATTTATAACTTGGGAATGAATTTTCTTGTACATAACGTGTAATGAACTTTTGCGGAAATTTCTGATATTATTTAGATTTCTACCTATTATAAGAACAAAAGTAACGATGAAAGAATAATAATATAATATAAGAATATATTACTTATATAGATATAACTTAGATATTTAGTTTAGCTACTAGGTACTTACTACTCAGCCACGTTTATCGAGTCACTGTTTCTGTATCGAGTCGCAAACGCAATACAAACGTAACACACAAAATGTAAACGGTAAGTTGTGACTATCCATATTAAACATTATTATTTTACTTTCAAAACTATCGTGAGTTGTACTAGACATTATTATATCCACACGGGAAATTACTCACGTAAAAATATTGTCGATTTAACTATTCTTGCGCTTGTGCAACGCGTTGCAAAAAAATCGTGCAGCGACTGCTCTTTCAAAAAACGTAGTGTACCTAGGCTCTTACTACCCCTAAGACATTCAAGTTATCTTGTATGTGATTACGTTTCGTTTCGTATAAAAAGCATTTTATAGTATCAGTAATTTCTAAATTAAAGGCAGCCTAATAAAATATCTTGACTCTTGAGTATCTTCTCCAGTTGAGAGTCCACAAATACCTGTGAGTTTTTTGTTTCACAAATTCAGTACAACACTAGTTAAACTGATGGGTATCTTTATGTTTTCCTTCATAATGCGGGTAAAAACGAGGTTTTTGTGTTTCCTTTACCTGAAGCCTTATCTTAAAGTGCGGACGATTTCCTTTGGTTATTGCCGAAGTGGAACTCTATTTGTTTGAAGAAAAATGTGACGGCAATTTAAAAATTTGGATTTTATTTCTGAATAGAAATGCAGGTACCTATCTATCTTAGGTTTAGCTTACTGTGGGCACATATTCGACTACTATACAAAATGACGTGACAAATATCTACTGTTATGAAGCAAAACCAGAGACAGATAGGTCAATGAGACAAGTCGTTACTTTAGATTGTTATCAGGTGTAGCCCTTAAAACACCTATTTTTTTAATATTTTTACTCACAAAGTAAAAACGTATGCTAAAGAAATACACTTATACATCAAAGACTGATTACCAAATGTTACAGAACTTTGAATTCTCTAAAATAATAACGTCTTAATCAAATTTGAACGCGTTCTTAATTGGCTTGTTCAAGGGATTTTGAAGTTAAAGCTCGTGGCTTAGCAAAACGTAATTTTAATAATATTATTTTGTGTTTGATTTAATCTAATCATCGTAAATTTTAACTATAACGATGATTACTTTTACCGAGATTTAAAACGTATGCCCATTTGAAATCGTAAATTGAATCGTAGCAGCTACATTCATGCTATATTCATTTTATTTATGTCATGCAAAAGAGATAAAGATTTTTATTTACAATAAGTACAAAATAATGATAAATATTTTACAACGAATGCTACTCCCTTAGCTCTATAAAAAAATAATAACACAAAGAAAAATAAAGATCTCTAGCGAGCCTTCGAAATAGACGTTTATAGACGCAAAATAATTCTACAAAATACTTTTTAAACTATCGCGACTTGGAATCATATTTATAAATATTAACAGGACTTAATCACGTATTGACATCTTTTATTTAAATCAACGTTTCGATGACGTTACAGTCACCGTGGTCACGAGTGAAAGAGAGAAAATGATTTTAATGCGCGATTAAGAGCCCCTAAGCGATCTTGACCAACTCAAATATTAGATTATTTATAAATTCTACAAAAGTAAAGATATTAAAAGCCTTATCTCAACAAACAGATACAGACTTTAGTTAAACAAAGTTTAAACGTTCTCATTAACGCTACATTGTGGTGGCAATGTGAACTTGCCCTTCTGAAGGGTAGATAAACTCAGACAAAAGCTGTTGAGACAGTTATCAAACAGATACTTATCTAATAGGTTGGGAAAGTTAAACATCGACTCGCAAGTGGATATGTAACGCGAAATGCCGCTGAAACTTTTCGATGTGTTTTTTTTTGTATGTTTAAGTATATATCTAACAAGATTTCAAGCGTTCGTGGCACAGCTAACTGAGACGTTCTAAAAAGATTGTTGAACGACGTTCTCAGCAATCATAGCTTGGATGTGTGAGCTCAAGTAACATTAACAGGAGATTTTGTGCATTGGAAACCAAGTAAAATTATCGGTCCAGTTTTTCTCATTTCACACAGCGCGTCATCTAGTCCCAAACTAAGCAATTTAATGATTGTGTTATGGTAACCAGACGACTTGTATACCTAATACTAAAATACATTTTTTTGTAAATACAAATAATATAATGTAATATTTTAGATAGAAAACATCCAGATACGGAACAAATATCTGCAGAACATAAAACATTTGTCTCGTAGCGGAGATCGAACACGCAACCTCCGCGTCGATGTTTTCCTTCACCGTTTAAAGCGCATATAAACTTTTCGACACGTTAATTCCATTGATGCACGGCCGGATTTGATCCCACGACCTGCAGAACGAAAGTCGAAGTATCAATCCACTTGGCCAACACGGCTCAGAGATGTTACAAAATGTTAGCTACTATTAGTTTTGAGTGCAAGGTACTACTGATATACTCGTATAGCATGCAAAACAGCACACCGATTTTGGTAGATTTCCAATCTGTATTACTCCCAAGCGATTTTATCGATACTGGCAGAGCCTATATAAACCGTTTGAAAGAGAATATCAAATGTTTGGTACTTAAGAGTTTTTCGAGTTTTCTGAAATGCAATTTTTATACGTTACAAATTATTAAGATCCATGTTGGTTGATATTAAAATTATTAATAGACTTAAGTAGTCCTAGTTTGTATCAACAAAACATCTTAGACGAAAGTTATAGTCTCACTGCAGTCTTCGTCTAAAAAAATTCTTCCTATTTTACAAATACATCTAAATTTATTATGAATATAGTTGTACATAATTATAATAATAATAAATTTAGGTTTATTAAATCTTAGGACATTTATGGAACTTTTCAGGACATTTAAATAACTTTAAATGATATCATCATACATTTTAGTTATTTTGATCGATTTAGGGCCGGTTCCTATAGAAACAAAACGGCTCGTTTTGCCTACGGGCTGTCAAATATGTTACGCGGCGTAGGTGTAAACCGTTCCTATAACAAACGCCTGGTTCTTTGAACTGACGGATTTTGTTACTGACGGATGGGAGGGTTACTTTAACGGTCCGTAGCTTCTTTGTATGGGAATGGAACTCTGTGCTGTTCCTATAACATTTTCAACCGTCAGTTCATCTGTCAAACTTGCCATCCGTAAGGAATTTTCGTACCGATCGATTTTGGCCGGTTTAGGTTTCGAAAGTTTTGTTTGCAAGATGTTTTCTAGCTGATGCTGCCCTTTTCTTCTGTATTTTAATTTTGACCAATCGCAGATACCTACTACAAACATCTGTTGATTTTTTTGAAAGAAATTTATTTTGGCTTAGGTACAATACCATTGTAAGGGTCGAAGATTGTAAGTAGGTAACTTTGTAATGATAGGTATTGTTTTTCGAACTTTATGTTAAGTAGATCCCCAAAATACTTTGTTCCTACTATTCTATACTTAACAGAGTATTATTTACTACCCTACAATTTTGAGTCAAGTAAATAGGTGAATAGGCTTCCTAAACCATTTTTTTACCTTTTTCTCAGGTTGAAAAGTTGCCACTATTCCTAGTTAGTTATAATTTTGATCTAAAACTTACTACGATAAAAGAAGAGTTGTTGTTTTGAAAAACATTTAATAAAATTCAACTAAAAACTTAACATTACAAAATTACAATTATTTTCTTGATCTACTATCTTCTCCGTCTTCTTATTATAATAGTTTGCTATAGCTGAATTGCGTTCCAGTCTCCCATCTTCAATCTTTCTCCTTTTTCCTGAAATTATAAAAAATATTATTTTTTTACTGTGACGCGCTGACGACGAAGAGCATCTTTCTTGAGCTTGTTGGTGGCGTCATTGGTCTTTTAGGTTTGGATGAGATCCACAAAGTAAGCCACTTCATCTCTGTTCATTGGCTTTTTGATCTTCATTAACAGTAAATAAGTCTGTCAAATTATTTATAGATTCCCAAGACTTACTTTTACAACTTTCGATTTCTTCTGTTTGTCATGTTGTTCGTTAACATTATCAATGGTAATAATGTTATTCAACTTCCTGGAGTAATATCCTTGTCCATTTTCTTCTTCTTCACAAGATTAATTTCTTTTCGATAGATTTCACAAGTTTGACACACTACACCACACAAACAATGTTGGTTGGCCTTGACAACTGACATGGCGCGTTCCGTTCCACTCACTATGGAAATTATTGGCAATGTATAAAAATATATAAAACTGTCTTTAAATTACTGAGTCTTCAACGTATTTACGACAAAAATTTATTTGACCTTGATTTATATTTATTTTACAAAGATATCATATTATTATGTTGTACAAACACTGTATTCTCGAGAAATAATTCTAGAGAATTATTACGTGCTCTAGCACGTAACGCATATTTTTTGTAATAACGAAACGTAAAGAGGGCCATCGGTTTACCGGCTACGGACCGATGTTCGTAGCTGGTAGGACTGACAGGAGCGTTGTGGAACGCTACGAATCCATCCGTAAGTAGTAGGTGAGAACGAGTCGGAGCTTAAATCCTATTACGGTCCGTTCGATATAGGAACCCGGCATTAATCGTCTGTCAGTGGAAGTTCCACATCTCCCAGTTTACAAGGACTTCGCAGACTCTTGTCTAATCTAAGGTGCAAACTAGAATACCTAATTGTGAAATGCTAAGCCAATATAGTTGTTCCATCAGATTACTAATCGATTATCGTTATCACAGCTCCATAAGTGGTTCAGCAAAACAACGACAGTTGGTATTGTTCGGTTGCCGTTCAGATAGATAAATTCTGGGCAAAGGTCATTGAGTTCAACACCATCTGTAACTCGATTAGTTCAGCAGCCTTTGACAAATAATCGAATTTGTAGTTTTGGAGATTGGATAGCCGATGTATTTAGACTGACTGTTGTATTGAGTTTGGATTTGAAAGCTTTTCATTAATAATTTTACCTTATAGAATAAACCAACAATTTTACTCCTGCGGTTAATTCAAGTTGGTAAGCCCCCGCGATTGTACAACACAAACAACTATCACAATGCATTCAGTTTACAAATATTTATCCTCAAAATAGTCAATGAGTCTTGATAACTAATTTAACTTGGTGTGTATGCGCGTGTATGTCGCGTCGTCCAAGTAATAAACAGTTTATTAGACTTATACCTATTAAAAACAAATTATTCTAACAAAAAGATTCTACAGAACATAAGTGTACAATACATTGACAAGTGGTATGGCTGGAGTGTGAAAATGAATCACGTATGTTCATGTCACTTATCTACTGTTTTATTGTTGACTAGTAGCACGCCCCGGCTTCGCACGGGTGTACTTATGAAGCTACCGGGATAAAATATAGCCTATAACCTCCCGGACAGCCCATTCTACACAACCGTGAAAGAATTTTTGAAATCGGTTGAGTAGTTTCGGAGATTACTTCCGTCAAACAAACAAACAAACAAACTTCACCTCTTTATAATATTAGTATAGACTAGCAGCACGTCCCGGCTTTGCACTGGTGTACTAATGAAACTACCAGGGTAAAATATATCGTTTAACCATCCCGACAGTCCATTCTACACATCGGTGGTTTCTTAGATTACCTCCGTCAAACAAACAAACTTTACCTCTTTATAACATTGGTAATATTGGTATAGATATAGACATAGACTAGAATTTACTTATTATAACCAAATCTGGTCTAGTGAACAAATCCTGCCTGTAAATACAGAGATAACTCTGGTTAGCAAAGAGAAATCCAAGTCGTAAACCACATTTCACATTCCAGAGACACAAGATTCTCGTAAAACTTTCGCCGTATGAATTTCTTAACAAAAGACGCAGGTAGAGGTACTTGACCCTATCCTAAATTCTATTCACGGAATAAATTTAGCGCAACTTGGATAAATAAAACTAGTTGGAACGTTCTAGAATGATGCATGCTCTGAAGCGTGGAAACTAATTTAAAGTTTGAAGGGTTACCTAAAGTTATTTATTTACAGTAGCTGTGTCTGCTTAATTTTATGAATGCTTTTTGCTAACTAGCAATTTCATAAAATGTATGAATTTATTTTTAAAATAATCCATGACACGTAAACGCACTATTGAAGTAAGAAGATCCCGAATCTCGAATTAATTAGAGAATCGGAAAAAAATTATAGCTCAGACACACACAGCCATACAAACGCACACCTCCAACTTATAACACCCCTCATTTTGGTCGGGAGTTAAAAATACCACAATTTACTTGTAATAGCTTATAGACAAAGAAAATTACCACATTAATCAAGCTTATTCTCTACAGAAGTAAGTCTTTATACAAAGTTATAATTAGAAAAGTGTCCTTAAGCTGTGTAAACGTCGTTCTACGACCGAAAAGGTAAGGTCTTTACCGTAAAAGATTGTTTAAACTTTTCAATTAGGTAGGTATCGAATCTTGATTCGGTCAAAGTTAATCGAAGTCTGCAACTTACAATTCCATTGGGAGTTTGTAAAGGCACTGTGGTACTTTAATTCTGCTCTCCATTTTACTAAATTAATGTCTACCTCTAAACTTTGATAAGATTATTTTTGTTGCCAAAACTTTTGATACACCTTGCTTATTTTGTTATTCATATTATTTTGTTATTTATAATGGATACTTATTTTGTTATTCATTATAGTCTGCCAAGCTTACTTAGAGCTTTAGCTAAGCAATTATTTTAATAAAAATGCGTCCGATAAGAAAAAACGTTAGCGCTATTATGACTTCATGGAATTAACTTAAAACTAAGAATGTTGGTACAACTCCTACGAAAAAACCCACGTTCGGTGTTGGGTTCTTCGGATCGAAAGTCGGAGCACTACCCACTCGGCCATCACAGCTCGAGCACAACTGGAGTGTAAATGTGTTAAAAAATAATCATAGCCAATGAAGTAACTCTGGTTCTCTTTCGGACATATTGTACTATTGTTGTGTTTTTTTTACTTTATTTTTGGATTTATTTTATAGTGTACCTAGGTTCTGACGGAAGATCAGCGTTGCGTTTGTCTGTAAACGCAACATAGTGCTGACCCTTGTAACACTAGGCTAAGTAGACTTATAGCGTGTATTACCTTCCTAATTTAGTTTTTATGAGTGTTTTGTCTGCTTGTCTTTCTGTTATTGCAACAGAAAGACAATCATTTATCATTTATCATTTAAGTATCGACTTTATTATAAGTCAGTATAAGTATAAACTCAATAGTTTTCTGTAGAACTTTATTAAAAGCTTTAAAGTTATAGGTATGTGAAATTTCCAAGCATGTCTGTTTATTCATTTTACGTAAACGTACTTAATTAATTAAAAGTTTATTTAAAACATACTACGAACACATTAACTTATCTCGTTTAAACACACGACCCAAGCGTGTAGATACTGAATGTCATCCCTTTCTGAAGCTAGGCCCAAGTTCGGAAAAACAAACTAATATGAGCTCATTTAGATGAAAAGCAGGTTTTGCGATGATAATATTATGCTGTTGAGCAATTAATCATGTAGGTACTTATTGACTCGCATAATGAAAGTTTCATCATCATCAGCCATTTTTAACCCACTTCTGGGCATAGGCTTCCTTTCGTGATTGCCATTCGAGGTGTGTCCATGTTTGTTACAGATTTTCTTTTAGAATTTTCAAAGACAATCTGAAATAGCCTAAGATTGGCTAACGCATGAACGAATTAGGTTCATGGTGTACCGCTCCCTGGGAATAAAGGTACTTGATTGCAAACGATTGTGAAAATAAAAATACTTATTAACAGATTATAATGCAATTACAATAAAGACTGAAAATACAGAATCCAACCTAACTAAACCCTGTGTGACTACTGCCTATACATATGAGTAGGTATATTGATATTGGCTGATGCTTAGAAAGTCACAACTAGTCGTAAGTCAATGTTGTTTTAGGATCTGATCCTGATTTTCCTCGATCCAAACAAAGTCTTGAAACTTACCTACCTATAATTTTGTAGCTGTTATCACTTTCCACGTTCTGTTTACTTACATTAATATAGTAATACAGGGTGAGTTTTTAAGGGCTACTAATTGAATGCTTCAAAGCCTGAAAGTATGTTATCCCAAGAACATGTTACTCACACGCTCGATACAGTTATGTTCGACTATTAGAATTTTTTGAAGGTTTTCTAACAAATTTTTAATAGACTTTATTTATTTATCAATCAAAGAAGCCTTATGGCAAAAAATAGTAGATTGCTATACAAGGGGATAAAGGCATATTTCTATGCACGAGATGGTTTATCGCGCGAGCGTCAGCGAGTGCGATAATAGTTCGAGTGCATAGAAAAGCCTTTTCCCCGAGGTAAGCACTCTGCTTTTCATTACGAATATAAGGAAATTACCAAAAAAATTTATGTAAAATTTAAATTTCACACACGAAAATTAGCTGTCTCGCTTTTTTTTAATCGACTAGTTTAATATTGACTAAAAGCAGCTAACGATGGCATGGCATAGCTGCGTTCCAGATTTAAAAAAAAAACTGATTGGTAGAATGGCTATAAAAGTAGTAGGCATTCTACCAGTAGTTGTTTTTTGATGATGAAAAAATTTAAATAAATGAAATAAAATTAATAAATATAATATAATTAAGTGTAGAGAAGCACAAATTCGTTCAAGAGAGACATAATATCTAGCATCTGATTGAGTTAGAAGAACTTGAACACTTAGCATGCAACGACATGCCATAAAAGAAATGTCAAAAATGAAGTTGACATTTGACAGTTATTTACTTTCCTGCCCTAGGGCAGGAAAGTACTTGTTTTCCCTAGGGACAGAAAATGCTACTTTGAACCCTATAATCAGGCAACTTCGTGCGTACTTTCCGTGTATGAGTAATGAAAACATAATTATTTTGAAAATCTCTTTTTTTTTTTTAAAGACTTAAGTAAAATAAAAGAAACTCACTCTGTAAAATTAGGAACCCATGCTAATCAATACGAACATCTACGAGTATACTTAATATTATAAAGAGGTAATGTTGGTTTGTTTGTTTGTTTGTTTGACGGAGGTAATTTCCGAAACTACCCAACCGATTTCAAAAGTTCTTGCACCAATTTGTAAAATGGACTGTCGGTATAGTTTGGGCTTTATTTTATCTCAGTAGTTTCATTAGTACACCCGTTCTAAACCGGGATGTGCTGCTAGTCTTCTTTGAAACTAAAATCAATTAATGTTAAAGGGTAGGTGCAAAGCTCGGCACAAAATGTCAGGTCGATATTTAAAATGTTTTTTAAACTATCAGAAAATTGTTAAAACTAGACCGAAAGCAAATTGTTTTTCAAAGGTTATTCAACAAGCTGCCTTTTTCAGCCGGTAACAAAACATAGAAGATTTAAATTTTAAAACTGACACTGGAAGAGATCAAATACAATACGTTTCACCTTTTGCACTTGCCTGAAATTTCCAGAATCAACTTTTTTAACATAGTCCCAAAAGTATGATCCATAAAAAAGTAGAGTTCCATAAAAAAGTAAAGTTCCATAAAAAGCAACCGATTTCGATTATCTAATGTTAATCATTAAAATATCTTTCAAAACGGTTCCGTGGCTGATTTTTGATTTCGATATACTTTACATTCGTCGCTACTTATCCTTATCACAGCTACATAGGTACTTGTATACCTACTGTAACGTTGAAATTCGTGAATTATAGTTTTTTTCGAATTTTTTATTTACATTCGTTCTGGAACAGGAATTGGAACGTTCTTCTGTTTTTTTTTACGTCATAGATGTCAGTGTGACATTGCAAATTGACACTCGTCAAAATGATCGCTGCCATCTTGTTTCTTTTTCTTTTGGCAAATCTGTTGCAACGAGCTGCTATTGCAGTTTTTATTTTTTTATACAAATAATTAAATCTGGTGAGTATTTTGTGTTAAGTTTCGTCTTCCCGTTACCGTGATTCCGTTCTATCCATTAACCTGGATGAATCCTTACAGATTGGTGACTTTACTCAAGACAAACGCGTGGTGACCACGCGTCATTTTTACATTTCATCTGAGGCATATTTCTACTTATCCTACTAATTATTCAAGCCCCCTGGATTTAACCACAGGTATGCAACACACTTGTATTACCGATTCCTTTTAAGCGGGGCTTGGATCTACTCAATAATTATATAAAACCCGAGTAGATGTTTACTTGTTTATTATCCAGAACTTATCAATTTCAACAATTATGCTTTTTCTGTACGTCCTACGACTTTACGATTCGAATCGGGAATGGCCGGCGGTCGACTACCGTCAAATTTCTCACAAAAATGAAAAAGCATCTTAATCATTATTTTAAGTCGCCAACAGTCGGCCATCCTGTTACAGGAATGTCCCTATTCCTGGACGCTCGGCCTTCCTAATAGGCATATGTCCCCATAGCCAATCATTATACAACAAAAGGGGAAAAAGGAAAATATATCAACAAAACTAACTTAAACATAATTTTCATAACAAAGAAAAATAATGTATTTTGTAATTAATTAGAAAATATTAAATACCTATTCTTTTTTTTAAAAAAACATTACACATTCAATCTTAAAACTAGGTAGTACATATTTATAAATATTAATGGGACTTAATCGCGTATTGAAATCATATTTATAAATATGTTTCCAAGTCGCGATAGTTTAAATAGTCTTTAGGTAGTACATAATTTAATAATCAACCATACAAGGTATGAATGTATAGAGCGACGGTGAAGACTGAGGACCTCTTTACTCGACAACTGCCCAAAAGAAGGTGAGTTCCGCTCCGTTGCTTATCGGTTTCGCTGGGCGAGCGTTGGCTACCCGATGAGACGATGAGCGTCACGGACTCCTGTCAGTGACAGAATGCAGCGCCGAAAACGAGTGCGACAACACCGTTTGCCACCCTCGGGACACGGTCTGCTTGTTGACTGATATATTTAGCTGCCGTTTGCCACCCTCGGGACACGGTCTGCTGTTTGACTGATATTTTTAGCTGCCGTTTGCCACCCTCGGGACACGGTCTGCTGGTTGACTGATATTTTAGCTGCCGTTTGCCACCCTCGGGACACGGTCTGCTTGTTGACTGATATATTTAGCTGCCGTTTGCCACCCTCGGGACACGGTCTGCTGTTTGACTGATATTTTTAGCTGCCGTTTGCCACCCTCGGGACACGGTCTGCTGGTTGACTGATATTTTAGCTGCCGTTTGCCACCCTCGGGACACGGTCTGCTGTTTGACTGATATTTTTAGCTGCCGTTTGCCACCCTCGGGACACGGTCTGCTGGTTGACTGATGTTATGGACTGCCGTTTGCCACCCTCGGGACACGGTCTGTTCATCTGATAAAGAATAAAAAACAATTATAGTCAATAATAGTAATAAGAGTCAATAATAGTGATTTATTGGTAAACGCCTTTACATGTCAGATAATACAAAATAATAAAGGATTTTGGTGCATACCGACATCGAGGTCGACCTGTATTTAGCATAACTAGAATTGTAAACTACCGTTTGCCACCATCGGGACACGGCCTGTTAATTCATTTCAAATTTTATATTTATTTTAATTAATTTATTTATTTTTTAATTTATTTGAGTCATACACATCATTTTGTTTTTAGAATCAAACTGACGAAAAGCTGATGTCCCATTTAACCAGATTATTTTTCTAAATAATTTAATGTTAATATGTGTTCTTCAAGTTTAATAAATATATTTCATTCCATTTTCATTTTCATTTCATGGTAATAGCACTTTGTTACCATTTGCCACCATTAGGACATGGTCTGTCCTCTATCCATTGATCACCACATAATTATCATCGTTCATTTCCTTTTATGCTCATTAGTATTGCATTTATCATTATCTAAACTGTAATGGTAAGGGCTAGAATGTTAGACAAAGGAACTAGCCGTACTGAATCTACCTTATTACGTTATCTTTTATGATTTTCAAATCTGTGTACACGAACATTAGTCAATCGCTAGTCTCATCACTACTGCTATTACTACTTTTTTTTTTCACTAGCTTGGGGTGAACCATGACAAGTGATCCAATTCAATCCAGGGTCAATGTTCACCTTTTTGTGGAGTATCCTTCAATATTGACATTTCATATCTTAGTTCATATCTATCTTTATTTAAAATAGAAGTACCTACTTCTGAAAGGTCCACGAAACTTAGGTGCTTATTTCTTACTTTTCCACTTCTCATGATTAGTATTTGGTATCACGACCAAGTTTAACTCAATTTTTTCTTAGACTCATCTATTTATTCTAGCCCCTCAGGCCGATCACTCACAGACTAAAACCGTCAGTTCTCAGAACAATGACAATAATATTTCTCGAGTTTAATCATTTATTTGTAATGCATCAAAATATTGACTGGCTTATTGGTAAATCGGGTCAGTTGATGGTAGCCTTAGATAGTATAGAAAATAAGAAGGAAAATATTGCTATACTATGCATCGAGAACATAACATGATAAGGAATGATGTGACACGCGTCAATGTATGCAATCTTAAAATGGCCTCTGCATTTTGCAGAGATTCACGGCATGGGGGCACATGTAGGTATTCTAGTTAGGGCAGATTAGGAATATGAATGCACACCAGCGATTGTAGGTCTGTTTATTCCTGGTATACTCATGTACTCATGTATGAATGTTTAGCGATTGAATTAGTAAGACAAAAAGTTTACATTATTATTATTATACCAACTTATGCGTATGCTACCAACGTATTCTGGGGTATTTCGGTCACATTGCCCGCCGCCAACCAGATAATCTCGACAAGCTAGTCGTTGTTGGTAAGGTGGAAGGAAAAAGACCCCGTGGCCTTTCACCCAGCTGATGGTGTGACCAAGTTACCAGTCACACTGGACTTTCTGTAGCAAAAGCTCTCAGAGAAGCCGAAAACAGGACAAGATGGAAAGAGATAACACACAAGGCAATGAAATCCTTTCAAGGGCACGACCTTCAGAATTGAAGTTAACGAACGAGAAGAAGATTATTATTATGCATCTATAGGCCGACGAGTCGAAGCACAAAGGTTAAAAATCTTTTTGTTTTGTTTTGACCAGCCTACTACAATGAGTATATTGTGGTTAATGTGATCGAATGCTTCCGACATAATCTATGTACAAGCCAACGGTCGGTTGCCTATTGTCAACCGCTCCTACTACTCTATGCAAGTAATCAAAAATTGCCATGTTTATGGTTTTATTTTCCTGAACCATATTGATGTTCTATGAACAATTTATTTCTTTCATTAGAAACTATTTATTTTTCAATGCTTCTAAAATTTTCTGTAATGTCTGCATTAGAATTATTTAATTGATCAATAAGTACCTAGTAGTAGTTTTGATATTACTACACTTTCCCGCTATATTGATAAAATGTTCATTAAAGACATTTACCAGTTTATGTGGGTCAGAGATTATTTCAGTTTCGATTATTAGCTTGATTCTGTGATTTCCTCTTTGGGTTCACTATGATTTTAATAATAATGTTCCATGTAGTTTTAGTTTTATTACTAGACTGATTTATTAGATAGGTAAGTAGTCATTTTGAGGTTTTGAAGTAAGCCTCATAAATTATTATTATTATTATTATTATTTTAATTGTGTGTCTGTATTGCCACAATAACTGTCCTTTTATCTTACTACATTTTTATTTTATACCTTTAGATATCCACTTGGGTTTTTTTGTAGGCGTAACTCTCATAGTCAGAAAACACCAATAATAAAATAGTGAAAAATTATCATGAAATAAATTTAAAAGCAGGATTTGAATCACTACATTCAAATGAAGATTGAAAAGATGGAGCTACTTATGATTCTTTGAATTTCCGTACGTTGTCAATACTAAAATCTCTGATTTCAACAAACCAATGTTTTAATTTGCAGAATCTCCAAGCAAAATTGGATACTTATCCTACCACACCTCTTATAATTATGAATGATATTGTCTATGCCCATATTTCTACTCTATTTATATACCTATTCCTATTAACAAACTTGATAAATATGGAGTAAGAGGAAATGTCAAAGACCTCATTAAATCGTGCCTAAGCAACAGACAACAAGTTACTCAAATTAGTAGATTAAGTGCATCTACACTAACCGAGATCACAATTATACTTCTTTGTTGAGGACAGTAAGATATGGTGTACCTCAGGGAAGTGTGTTATGGCCACTAATCTTTATTATATTGTCCCGTTTAGTAATTTAGGATAATGAAGTGCGTGGTGACAGAGAATGAATGAAAGAATGAAATGAATGAGTGAAAGGAAAAGAATGAATTGAATATGAGAAGTGAATTTAAACCTACCTAAAATGGTGGTAATAAAAAATGCAATTTGAAGTTAACAATTTATTAAAAAAACGAATTTACTTTATATAAAAAAAAGAAGTTAAGTTAATAAAAAAAATCTAGCTCAGGGAGGACACAACATTTAGGGCGTGGAAGCCTTAAGATTTATGTTTCCGCTTAGGTAGTTCCGTACTCCCCTCAAGTGTAGGACCGGCCGCAGGTGGAGTCCGGCTTCAGGGAACGGAGTAGGAAACACCACGGTGAGTATTTGGTGGTCGTATAACCCCGACGCTAGCACGCGCCACGAGGTTACGGGTGCGGAAGTTCCACGTAGGCGAGCGGAAGAACTCGTTTTTCGTCGCTTCTAAGGTCCGATCAGTGTCTGAACGGCGTCCGAGTCTGTGTGCTTGAGATGTGACCGTAGTGTGACCTTACGTGACCTTACGTGACCGTAATGGTGATGTGAACGTGACCGTGACCCTGGAACGCACCAAAAGAACACCATGGTAAAAATGCGTTCACTACTTCCGTTCCGAAAGCCCTCCCACGGCAACACGAAGAAAAGGGAAATACTTACGTAGTAGTTTTTGCCGGGAGGTGCAATCAGAACGGAGTTTAAATAAAATAGGTACAATAAGAAAATGGCTAAAAGGCAATGAAAAAATAATGAAATAGAATGTAAAATGTAAGTTAGCCATTAAATAAAAAGTTGAGTAGGTAGTTTGCAAAATAAGGCATGATGTAACATTCTAGAACGTTTGGGTCCAAACTTTGGACTAACAAAGATATTAAAATATGAGTTGACACAAATGAAATTAAATAGAAAATGATTTAGATGAAATTATGCACAATAAAAATAAGGGCTAGGCTGTAAAGAACACAAGAACAATAAAATATACAAGTAGGTGCAGTTTAGCTAGTGTGTGTTTTATATGCCATTTAAAACTTACCCCTAAAGCGGGAAATCACATAATGGAATGAAGAAGTCCGATTGTCTGCTAGGACGCGAGAACAATCGGGCCGTGACTACGTAACACCGACGTAACCACATTTTAACTACGTAGGTATACTAGGTATTTAGTGTTTTGATTCGCCCAGGACGCTGTATAATTTACGATGACCAGCTAATGCGCTGATCATCATAAAAACGTGGCCGATTGTCTGCTAGAGCGCGAGACAATCGGCACGTCGTTACTCGATCAGCGTCCCGGGCGAAAGAAAGGCAAGCGATGGGCAGCCGGCCGGGTGGACCCGTCCCCCGCTTCCCTCCGTCACACGTTCGAAATCGCATGATCATTATGCGTCATGCCTAAAGAGAATAGTTGGACACAACGCCATCTCTGTGTCCACTATCTTATCAATTGGTAAACCTATCGACGTTGTAATTAGAAAAAGAATTAATGAATGACTTAGTTCGGACAGTCACCGCAAAGTGGCGCTGTCCAGAAACTAATAATTATGAGACAAACTAAAGATTTAAGACTATTAATTTACAATAAAACATTGTAACAAACTGCTATCTGTAACGCTTCGTTACAATACCCGCCTGTCCCTCATAAGGATTTTATTTTAAAAATAAAATCCGCCAATTTTAAAATTGTATCTATTTCTTGCTTTACCTTTCACACAGCCTTTCATACTTCACCTAACACCATTCATTCTAGAAATCTTAAAATTTAATCATTTTAAGACGCCCACTATCAGCAGAGAGTCTTTTGCCATAAGGATCGACAATAGACTGCATACAAGAAAAGAAAACATGATAAATATTGGACACAGGAACTATGGCATAACTTGTTTATTAACTGGGTACTATAGCGTACCACCAAAAGTTATTGCTTATAGAAGGTAATGTTGTAAATGGCACACACAACGACAACAATGTTAATAGATCAATGATGTAAAAAGTACTCCGTTCTGTTACAATATAAATTAAACAGAACGCTCTGGTTTGATGAAAATGAGTTTAAAGATCGTTGGATCGCAAAAATACAATGAAAAAAGAAAAAAATAAAGCGTTAAATGCAACTGGTGTGAAAGAAGCTACTACAAAGAATATATACAAGGTAAACAATGGTTTAATAATAAAACTTAAAAAACAAAACTTTTAAAATAACAAAATATAAAATTTTGTCTCCGACTGTACAAAATGCGAAAACAAAAAACTGTTTCCTAAATAATACCAATAAAATGGAACTAAACTGGTCGGGTAACAAAAGTAAAACAAACAATAAGGAAAAAAAACTACTTTCACCTCAGTTGCGGCAAACCAAAAAAATAAAAGCGTCTTACAACTAAAACCTCACCGATAAAAAACTAACTACTTACCACCGAAGCGGAAACAATCAACCACGTAAAGAGGGCGCCAGTGTCCCGGTTAAGAAATTTAGAGTAATGTAGGGCGTGGAGACAGAGAATGAATGAAAGAATGAAATGAATGAGTGAAAGGAAAAGAATGAATTGAATATGAGAAGTGAATTTAAACCTACCTAAAATGGTGGTAATAAAAAATGCAATTTGAAGTTAACAATTTATTAAAAAAACGAATTTACTTTATATAAAAAAAAGAAGTTAAGTTAATAAAAAAAATCTAGCTCAGGGAGGACACAACATTTAGGGCGTGGAAGCCTTAAGATTTATGTTTCCGCTTAGGTAGTTCCGTACTCCCCTCAAGTGTAGGACCGGCCGCAGGTGGAGTCCGGCTTCAGGGAACGGAGTAGGAAACACCACGGTGAGTATTTGGTGGTCGTATAACCCCGACGCTAGCACGCGCCACGAGGTTACGGGTGCGGAAGTTCCACGTAGGCGAGCGGAAGAACTCGTTTTTCGTCGCTTCTAAGGTCCGATCAGTGTCTGAACGGCGTCCGAGTCTGTGTGCTTGAGATGTGACCGTAGTGTGACCTTACGTGACCTTACGTGACCGTAATGGTGATGTGAACGTGACCGTGACCCTGGAACGCACCAAAAGAACACCATGGTAAAAATGCGTTCACTACTTCCGTTCCGAAAGCCCTCCCACGGCAACACGAAGAAAAGGGAAATACTTACGTAGTAGTTTTTGCCGGGAGGTGCAATCAGAACGGAGTTTAAATAAAATAGGTACAATAAGAAAATGGCTAAAAGGCAATGAAAAAATAATGAAATAGAATGTAAAATGTAAGTTAGCCATTAAATAAAAAGTTGAGTAGGTAGTTTGCAAAATAAGGCATGATGTAACATTCTAGAACGTTTGGGTCCAAACTTTGGACTAACAAAGATATTAAAATATGAGTTGACACAAATGAAATTAAATAGAAAATGATTTAGATGAAATTATGCACAATAAAAATAAGGGCTAGGCTGTAAAGAACACAAGAACAATAAAATATACAAGCAGGTGCAGTTTAGCTAGTGTGTGTTTTATATGCCATTTAAAACTTACCCCTAAAGCGGGAAATCACATAATGGAATGAAGAAGTCCGATTGTCTGCTAGGACGCGAGAACAATCGGGCCGTGACTACGTAACACCGACGTAACCACATTTTAACTACGTAGGTATACTAGGTATTTAGTGTTTTGATTCGCCCAGGACGCTGTATAATTTACGATGACCAGCTAATGCGCTGATCATCATAAAAACGTGGCCGATTGTCTGCTAGAGCGCGAGACAATCGGCACGTCGTTACTCGATCAGCGTCCCGGGCGAAAGAAAGGCAAGCGATGGGCAGCCGGCCGGGTGGACCCGTCCCCCGCTTCCCTCCGTCACACGTTCGAAATCGCATGATCATTATGCGTCATGCCTAAAGAGAATAGTTGGACACAACGCCATCTCTGTGTCCACTATCTTATCAATTGGTAAACCTATCGACGTTGTAATTAGAAAAAGAATTAATGAATGACTTAGTTCGGACAGTCACCGCAAAGTGGCGCTGTCCAGAAACTAATAATTATGAGACAAACTAAAGATTTAAGACTATTAATTTACAATAAAACATTGTAACAAACTGCTATCTGTAACGCTTCGTTACAATATATATTAATGACTTACCAATGATCACAAATCACTATAATATGATTTTATTCGCTGATGATAGCACAATGCTATCTACTAATGACATACATAATAATTTACAATCTGACATAAATAATCCCTTGACATTTACAATTAATTGGCTGAGGCATAATAATTTGAATATTAACCTTTCTAAGACATACCTAACGAACTTTAACCAAATAATATTCCCCAACATCATTGGGCATTAATTATAATAATCAATAGATAGGTACAGTTTATAAGATGCACAAAGTCTTTGGACTTACAGATAGATAGTAGGTTAGATTAGAAGTCAGATACGGAGACGCTTTGTAATAGGCTGTACCAATATTCATTATTATGTTCTTTTAAAACTAAGTAAAATAGTAAACACCAAAGCCTCACTTGCAGCATATTATGGGGAAACTGCTTCGCTTTTGAGATACTTACGACATAATATTTTTGGGAAACTCAACAAACAAAGCTAAAGTATTTAAAGCTCAGAAGAGATGCATAAGAGCAATGTTCGGCCTAAGAAGAATCAACACATGCGAAGGTATTTTCAAACAGTGGAAAATATTAACTCCCTTGCTTCCCTTATAATACATCTGGGGTTGCATACTTTGTCCGAATGAACCTCGATTGGTCTAACATGTTGGAATTGGTTCTCGGCGTGAGGGAAGCGTACGTCCAATGCAAGACCGCCTTATAGAAAGAGTGTGTTTGGAATGGCGCCTTGTATATTATACAACAAAATTCTAAAGTCGATACGCTCCGAAAGTAATTTGAATGCATTTCTGGATAAGTAGTAATAAGTTGAATAAACTGGATAAGTTATTGGAGGAAAAGAATATTTTCCAATTGATGAATTTTTAAATTACAAATTTTATGTTTGTTCGACATCTCTAATTTAATGTTTTGACATTTTTAGATTTGTAAAAGTTTTTTTTATTTTTATTTTGGATTTTTATTCAATTCAATTCAATTCATTCACTTATCCATAGACTCCACAATGAGCCTACATAGGTCATACAGTTTTGTGAGATATAATAACACCTATAGATAATAGGTAGATAGGTACATAGTAATGTAGGAGACCTAGTTTCCTGTCATGTTTACCACAAACAAAACACAGCATCAATTGGCCATTAGTAAAACTACTCACATTAAATAAAATTCATCATCCAAAGCATCGTCGTATTGTTTAGGAAATAAAATACCTACCTAATAGATATATAAAATAATTTTAAACTCAACTTCATTAAAATTACATATGTATGTAAGTAAAGGGACATGTCATTATCACTTTTCATTATTTCATGTAAAGGGAATAATGTCATTATCTACAAAAGCCTCGTCAATTTTATGACAACTCCTATGTAACAATCTATTAATTTTATTGTTTCCGCACACAGGATTTAAATTTCAAATCTGACATATTTCTTATATCCTATAGCAAGCACTCTATTATAACCCAATTGAAAAACAGTGATAGCCTAAAAATTTAACATCTCTGGTCGGGGAGATGCTAAAATCATTTAAAATATCTTTGATACATTTAGGATTATTCCTTTTGCTCTTGGGTTTAAAGCGAATTCAATTACATTATTAGTTTTGTCCACATTAATTAAGATTTAACAAATTTTATTTTTGCATGCTGATGCTGTAAGCCTAACAGGCAAACTAGAGATACCTAGTACCTAAGATAGACCTAAGACCAATGTTCATAAATTACCAACTACCTAGTTAAACAGCAATAAAATTCATTTACTTATTATTTATTTTGACTGGGTATCGTATAGAACGCATTTAGAATGTTGTTGTTATTTCAATTATATTTTATGGTTCGTTCTATCGTGAATAATCGTGATTTTTATAGACTTGTTCGTGACTCAAATTGTACTCCTGTTCTTATATGAATATCTTTACTTGCTATGTGTGATATAGAAATAAATCACTTGGTGATATAGGTAAGTAAGTTGGCTAAGTAAGTTATCTTACCTAATATAAAGTTCAAGTTAAGTGTATGTGTGTTAAAGAAATAAATCACTTGGTGATAGGTATAGGTAAGTAAGTAGGTTAAAGTAGGTTAGGTAAGTACCTAACCTAATATAAAGTTCAAGTTAAGTCTATTAAAATCACTTTTCAGTTGAATAATTATTAGGTATTAAGACAATCACGATCACGCTATCAATGTAGGTAGGTACCTATGAACTTTAGCAGCCCTGTCTGTTTCTGTCCACAGTGTAAGGTATGTCGTGTGACATTACCTAAATCATAAATGTTAGGAAGGTAGGCAAGTAGGTACCTACCTTCTTAATCTAGCAAACTAATAACTAATTGAAAATTGCTTAGTAGGTAGCGAGGTAGGTACTTTGGATGTTGCATCTCTGTAAAACAATATTGTCTCCTCTTGTTGTGTGTGACCTCCTAATGCAGGTTTTATCATCGCGCAGATAAGTAGGTACTTACAAACACTTTCATTCACTTTTTAACTTCCTACCTACCAGTACCTACAACAGGTAGATATGTGCAAGTACTTACCTGATATTACCTACCTACTTGATATTATCACGTCGGAAGGGAAGTTAAGCACTTACCTAGGTACCTAGGCAAGTAGAAAGGTTAGGTATCCACCTACATAGTGCTCACTTGCTCACCTACAATGTACCTACCCATGTAGGCACCCACCATCGCAGGTACCTGTATGCCAAATCATATCTACTAGGTAGGTAGGTACTGATTATCAACATGAATGGCTAAGATGATTGTTTATTATGGTGACGACTAAAAGGTCTAATAAAATATCACTGCGTTAATCAATAACAATGACCCGTTTACACAATCCTGTTTCGGTTCGGATCTATGATTAGATACCTGCTTAGTTAGGATGTAAGTACATAGGTCTATATTCGCTCATGTTTATAAGAATTACTTAGGTACGAACAACAGCACTCACGAACTGAACAAGAACACACACACTGATCAGCGTACCTAATAGTACATAGACTCAAATAATTACCTGAGTAAAGAACTAGACTAGACTAGTTAGCTAAGTAGGTACTTACTTAAATAAAAGTTGTGTTCACTATCTAGTATAATTAAAGTACCTAGGCAGGCAAAGTATTCAGTAAAATGGAATACCTACAATTAATAGGTAAGTATGGTAAAGATAAAGATAAAGATAAAGATAGTTTATTTGCTTAACCACAATGTACGTAGGTCAAATAGATGTTATCAGTAATTTAGTTTCAATTTATGCATGCAATAGGTAGTAAGTTTATTACTTACATAACACAACTAAATAAGTAAGTACTTAGTTAATTTGGGTAAAAAGGTAATATGCCAAATTTAACATCGTAAAATAATAAGTGGATTGTACATACCAATGGGCGTTCTCAACGTTCTTACCACTTCGGATATTACCGATTCCTTTTAAGCGGGGCTTGGATCTACTCAATAATTATATAAAACCCGAGTAGATGTTTACTTGTTTATTATCCAGAACTTATCAATTTCAACAATTATGCTTTTTCTGTACGTCCTACGACTTTACGATTCGAATCGGGAATGGCCGGCGGTCGACTACCGTCAAATTTCTCACAAAAATGAAAAAGCATCTTAATCATTATTTTAAGTCGCCAACACTTGGTAATTTTTTGGGAACTAATTTGGAAAAATAACTTTATTTTTGTGAAATGAGATAACCTTCTAAATACTGAAATTCTTACAAAATCATTACCTTTCTTATTCTAAACCTGAATTTTGCTGTTGTGAGGCGTTCACCAAGGTGTGACGCAGTTATTCTGTAAATTTCAAGCCTTATTATCCATAAAAAAATAGATTTTTCTGTTAAAATACCACATGTGACATCGCTCGGTTATAACCTTTTCTATAAATATTAGTCTGTAATTGAAGTTTTCTCTCAATTACAGGGGGTTTTGTTTCGGTTTAGTTTTCCTTCTACTACGTTCTTACTTCACATACTCCGTTGGGGTACTGTGAGTCCATGATACTACTTCATCGTGAGCTCCGTTGAAGCTGATTCTACTACTCTGGATGTGGGATTGCCTGGCTCACGGTTCATAGGGACTGTTCAGAGCTGCGCCCATCCGTCTGGAAGACTGTGTTCGTACGGTAATTTAGACAAGAGATCACCGGTGACGCCGAGGTTGCTTCTGTAGCCGTAGGACGGACACTTTTGTGTACCGTGCCGGTGGCCTCTTCCTAAAATATTAGTTATTTTGTTCAGTACCGTAGCTACACTCTACGGTTGGCGCCCTGGTCAACTTAATTTTAAAATTTAAATAAAACACACAATTTCATCAAAATTTTATTAAAACTTTCTCATAATAAATTTACAATTTTTAACTGAATTTTACAACCAATCTGCAATTTCATCTCAGGGACCCATCGCATTTTACCATCCCTGTGTACCATTCTCTACTGTAAGCTAAGCCGTCGCATATTATTTTATTGTTGTGTAAAATTGTTATACTATCTAGGAACCAAATAAACAAGTCAGAACAGTATTTTAGTTTTAATTAAGAATCTTGTAGGTTCCCATTTTTATAGGTAACAGTGGCGCCCAACGTGGGGCTTTCCCTGAGATGGTTTTCATGTCGTTTTAGCTGTGACAAAAAATTGCATTTTCTTACCCGATTGAAATTGTGTGTTTTATACTTATTACCTTTTATTTTTATAACTGTGTAAACTTGTGCAGGTGTTTACATATCTAACCTGCTATTATATAACTGTGTAATATTGTGTGCCTTCAGGAGCAATTGCTCACTGTTTTACTTATATAACTATACTTAATTGATGGTTCTATTTATAGAATTTGTTTACATTCATTGTAAACTTGAGGTGAATTGCAAAAATTGGTGTAATAATCTATTCAAACCTATCCAAACTACTTTTAAAACTGTTTGCGCATACTATTTTCAACTTCTTAACATAAATAATAATTAAAATTTTTTAGTAAAGTACAGTCAGGTTAAAAAAAAAATTACAACTTAACAAAATATTTTTTTTTTCTCTCTGAATATTTTAATCAGTGTTTAATATCGTTTCATAATTGTTCATTGTTACTTGTTGGATAAACTTTTAACTTTCAAACTTTGAAATTTAAAAAAAAAAAACTTTTTCAATTTTTTTTTCCGGATTAAATTTTTTTTGGGTTATTCTTTCACAATGGAAGAACGCGTTATAGCCTTTCAAGCGTTACACAAGGACGAACTCGTACACGAGGTCCGTATTAGGGATGCTGTGCCTGCCGCCGATGTTTCTCCTTTAAGAGTGCAAATTAGATCTTTAGCTAAAGAAGTACCTTCAGACTCTATCGTTTCCTTTGAAGGGAAAGTTTCCGACGAGTTGCTGTCGCTCAAAATCAAACTCAAGGAGTTGTCAGAACTTTTAAAGGAATCGACTAGACCGACTTTAAAAAACCTTACACGCATTCAGGCATTAGCGCATCATTTGTACCACCGCCTTACACGTTTAGACCCAACCGATGATTCCGATAAGTCTACTCACTCGGAGTTGACATCCGACTTAAATAAAATCTTAACAAAATTGGATAATTTGATGTCAATTTTTAAAACAAGCGCTGATGTTTATACAGATCCGACCCCGAATGTTTCTCCCGCTTTTGCGGCCCCAACCAAAAAGTATCAGATGGTATCATCTCTTAACTTAAAATATAATGGTTCTTCATGTATACGTGTTTTCCTACAGCGTTTAGATGAGTTGTGCGCCTCGCGTGGTATATCCGAGCAGTTTCTGTTGACTTCCGCCGCGGAACTTTTTGAAGGCGACGTCTTATGTTGGTATCGTAGCATCCGCTCCGAGGTAAACAGTTGGTCGGAGCTTAGGCAAAGCTTACTTGAGGAATACTTGCCTCATGACTTCGATCGCCGTCTCATGCAGGAAATTCGTTTGCGTACTCAGGGTCCTAACGAGAACATCGTGGCTTACGTTGCTGTAATGCTGAATTATTTCAGCCGCCTATCGTATAGCGTATCGGAGAAAGAAAAGTTTGACATCGTTTTCCAAAACATTAGGCCGGAGTATTCAGTTCCTCTGTGTACCACTGAAATCACGTCCTTGAAACAACTAAAGGGGTTGTGTAGGATGCTAGAATGTGGGAAGCACCGTGCGCAGACTTTTGTCGAGCCTCCTAAAATATCTAATGGATGCTTAGCACCTGACTTGGCTTGCAAGACACCCAAGCCTAAAGTCCATGCTGTGTCTGCTGCTGTTAAGTTTTGTGCCCGTTGTCGTACCGACTCTCATAGTCTTTCCGAATGCACTTCCACTGCCATCGTTTGTTTCCGTTGTGGTAAGCAAGGTTTTACTGCGGCGAAGTGTCCAGTCTGTAAACCTCCATCACCAATTTCACCTCAAGCAAAACCTAATGATGCAAAAAACTAATTAGCTCGAACCGCCGAGATAATTCTTCTAATTTTGATAAAGCCGATTGGCAAAACTACTTGAAACAGTTAAATTTTTTCTTTTCTACTTATAGAACTGTCTCGACGGTTCGCGATTGTCATGATAATCGTCCTTTTCTTCGTGTTGAGGTTCTCAACCATACCTTGCGTGGCCTTTTGGATTCTGGTGCTACCATATCCATTTTGGGGGCCAACGCCTGTAACTTGTTCTTGGAGGCGGGAGCTACCCTTCATCGCAGTGATGATATTGCCCACATTACCTCTGCGACGAATTCCCGTGCTCCTGTTGTAGGTTTTTTTATGTTGCCAATCAGATTTAATAATTTAACCCGTGTGGTTAAACTGTATGTGGTGCCTGACGTATCTCCTTCTCTTGTCTTAGGTGTAGATTTTTGGAGAGCTTTTAACCTTGCTCCAAAAATCTTTAATAATAAGGATTTTTTTGTCAATTTCTCTGATGATATCGTCGTGTCTGAAATTCGTTTTTTACAACCGTTCGATCAGTTACCTGCTGATCAACGCCTTGTCGCTGAAAATATGTTAAAGAAATTCGAGTCTATTTCTTTTGAAAAGAAGGGGTTGGGCCGTACGCCTCTTCTTACTCACACCATTGATACTGGAGGCTCTCCTCCGATCAAACAGCGTTACTACCCTATGTCTCCTGAAAGGCTGAAGGAGCTGAACAGACAGCTGGACGAGATGCTGGAGCAGGACGTCGTCGAGCCTAGCAATAGTGCTTGGAACAATCCAACCCTGTTCACTCCTAAAGCAAACGGTGAGCTCCGCTTTTGCATCGACAGTCGTAAGTTGAACTCTGTGAGTAAGCATGATGCGTACCCGCTACCCTATATCTCTCAAATCCTTGACCAACTTAGGGACGCTAAGTATTTGAGCTCCATAGATCTCAAGAGCGCTTTTTGGCAGATTCCGTTGGATCCTGCGTCGCGTGAGAAAACTGCATTTACCGTTCCAGGGCGTGGCCTCTTCCACTACAAGGTCATGTGTTACGGCTTGACTTCAGCCCCTGCTACGCAGCAAAGACTCATGGACAAGTTGTTCGGTCCCGAATTTGGTGACAGGGTTTTCGTTTATTTAGACGATATCATCATTGTTAGTAGTGATTTTGATGAGCACATTTCGTTGCTGTCTCGAGTTTTGGAACGTTTGAATTTTGGTAATTTATCTATTAACTTGGCAAAGTGTAAATTTTTTCGTAGGGAGTTGAAGTACCTCGGTTATGTCGTTGACGAACGAGGGCTTCGAACTGATCCTAGTAAAGTTCAGTCTATTGTTGACTTCCCAACACCTTCCACCCGGAAAGAAGTCAAATCTTTCTTAGGTACCGCGTCGTACTATCGACGGTTCATACGTGACTTCAGTTCTATCGCGGCTCCACTTAACCGACTCACTTCCACTCGTAAGAATGCTCCTCCGTTCTTTTGGACTCAAGAGGCTGAGCAGTCGTTTACAGAGTTGAAGACAGCTTTAGTGTCGGCTCCGATCTTGGCGTGCCCAGATTTTTCTAGGCCTTTCTGTGTTCATTGCGATGCGTCTGGCTACGGCATTGGGGGAACCTTAACTCAAGTTCTTGAGGACGGTCTAGAACACCCAATCGCTTACGCTAGTCGGTCTTTGAATAGGGCTGAACGCAACTATTCCGCCACCGAGAGAGAAGCGCTCGCGGTAGTTTTTTCCGTAGAACATTTTCGCCCTTACTTGGAAGGAGGTCCTCAATTTAAAATTATTACAGATCACTCGAGTCTCAAGTGGTTTTTTAACTTGTCAAATCCAACCGGACGTCTCGCTAGGTTGGGATGTCGCTTGTCGCCGTATGATTTTGTCATCGAACACCGTAAAGGCAAAGATAATGTAGTTCCTGACGCGCTTTCGCGTGCAGTTCCCATTCTTACCATTGATCCTTTCCCTGACCCCTTACCCCGTGACTTTTGGTTTGACAGATTATTGGCCAAGTGTACTAAATCTTCTAAAGCTTGTCCAAATTATTCTATTATTGATGGTAAATTATGTAGGTATTCTAAAAATAAATTTGGTTTATCGAGTGAATTTGACTGGAAGGAAGTTGTTCCTTCATATAAACGTTCCGAAGTTCTTGAGTTTTGTCATTGTAGGGATACGGCACCACATTTCGGGATTTTTAAAACTTTTAAGCAAGTTGCCTTGCGTTACTATTGGCCGAGGATGTATCAGGACGTGATTAACTTTGTTAATGCGTGCGATACTTGCTCTGCTTATAAACATTCTCAGGAGCCACCTAAAGGTCTCATGGGAGACCCGAAGGTCTGTTCCCGTCCATTCGAAACCATCAGTATTGATCTAGTTGGGCCTTTGCCGCGTTCTAGATTAGGTTTCACCTTTTTATTAGTAGTCGTCTGTTGTTTCTCCAAATATTGCTTGTTGTTTCCCCTTCGGAGAGCAATTGGCAAGTCTATTGCCCAATGTTTGGAGAATGGTGTGTTTCTGATCCATGGTGTACCTCGTACAGTGGTTGCGGATAATGGTACGCAATTCACTGGTAGTGAGATCAAGTCCTTGTTTCAGAGTTACAATATTCCCCAAATACATTATACCCCTCGTTACTGTCCGCAAGTCAACACAGTCGAACGCTATAATAAAACGATTGTTGTTGCTATCTCTATTCTTGTTAAGAATGACCATCGCTCGTGGGATACCACTCTTTCGAAAGTTCAGTTTGCATTAAATACAGCTGTCAATGAAGCAACTCGCTTTACACCTTTTTCCCTTGTTCACGGCCGTGAAGCCATTCCTAGTGGAAAGTTCTATGGTTCGGCCCGCGCGTCTCCGCAAGACCTTGTCTGTGCTTCGCGTGAAGACTATATTTCTAGGTTAGGTGTTCTACGTGACATTTTCATAAAGGTGGAAGAAGCTATCGCTAAAGCTCATCTCAAAAGCGCTGTCTACTACGATAAGGGACGTCGCGCGTGTGAGTACAATGTCGGTGACATTGTTTGGAAGAAGACCTTTCCTCAAAGCGACGCCAGTAAGTTCTTCATGGCTAAGCTTGCTCCTAAGTATGAAAAGTGTCGCGTAGTTGTTAAGCGTTCGCCTTTGGTGTACGAGTTAGAAAGTTGCAATACTGGCAAGCACTTGGGTGCTTGGCACATTCAGTACCTGAAGGGTGATGGTTTGGACGGCGTTCTACCTACCAGCTAATGTGATTTGTTTTTTTTTGTACCCGTTTTGTATTGGGTCTTGTGTGGGTTCGATTCTCGACGAGGCCTGTATTTTTGCTTTTATTTGCATCACGGTTTTCTGCCGTTTGCATTTTTTTTTTGTACCACGTTTACCCCGTGCGTACCATTTGTTTTTTTTCTCAACCATGGACTGGACCCCGTGGTTGAGATTTAATTTTTTTTTTGCAGTACGGTTTTTCGCCGTCTGTATATTTTTTGTTGTTTGTTTTGTTATCACGTTTCCCCGTGTGTACTTTTTTTTTAACCATGGATTGAGCCCCATGGTTGGGAATTTTTTTTATGACGGCTTACCGCCGTTCATTTTTTTTGTATGATTTTTACCCCGATTGTACCAAAAAAAAAAAATCTTTTTCTCAACTTTGATTCTTACTTTTCTGGTGAAGCCCGGACGGGAAGGGAATAAACGGTTTGTAATATCGTGTCCTGGCAGTTGGATAAATTTTTTTGGAATGGTTTACTGTATAAGAAAAAGTAGTAGAATAGGAAGTTATGAAGCCCGGACGGAAAGGGAATACATGGTTTGTAACATCTTGTCCTGGCGGCTGGTTAAATTTTATGGAATCGTTTACTGTAAGAATGGAAATGGAAAGTTGGTGTGATACATGCGTGTAGGTATGTATTGGTGAAGCCCGGACGGGAGAGGTTTTACTTGGGTTGTTACATCAGGTCCTGGCAGTCGGATAAATTTCATGGGTTGGCGTTGCGTACAAGAAAGATTATTACCTATATTATGTAGGTATTTTGTATGTCTGTTCGTGCCTTTTCGGTAGTATGTTTTTTAAGCAAAGGGGAGCGGTTGTGGTAACTCCTACAAAAAAAATAAGCCTATGCCAGGGCGGTTTTTTGGAAACCCATACAAAAAGCCTTATTCCAAAATGCTTGTCAAAATTTTGTTTGTCTTTTAGTTGTAGGTTGTCAATACCAGAGTGCGCCGCGTTGATAGCGGAGTTATCTCGTTTTAAGTACCTCGTTTTAGGTTATTGTGATCTAACCCGTTGGGTTTTGATCTGTGTTATTGTAGGAGTAGGTCTAGGTATCTACTTCAATGGTACGTTTTGACTGTTACCTTTGGTTGCATTTTTAGATGCATGTTATTTAATTCTCTGACTTTTTTACTTTTAAAACTAGCTCATTTTTTTTTCTTTTCAAGCACCCCACGCGTAAAAGCTGGAGGACCAGCTTGAATTTCGCGACTTTGGCCGCAAAATTCTTCCCAGTCGAGGGGTCACTGTAACGTTGAAATTCGTGAATTATAGTTTTTTTCGAATTTTTTATTTACATTCGTTCTGGAACAGGAATTGGAACGTTCTTCTGTTTTTTTTTACGTCATAGATGTCAGTGTGACATTGCAAATTGACACTCGTCAAAATGATCGCTGCCATCTTGTTTCTTTTTCTTTTGGCAAATCTGTTGCAACGAGCTGCTATTGCAGTTTTTATTTTTTTATACAAATAATTAAATCTGGTGAGTATTTTGTGTTAAGTTTCGTCTTCCCGTTACCGTGATTCCGTTCTATCCATTAACCTGGATGAATCCTTACAGATTGGTGACTTTACTCAAGACAAACGCGTGGTGACCACGCGTCATTTTTACATTTCATCTGAGGCATATTTCTACTTATCCTACTAATTATTCAAGCCCCCTGGATTTAACCACAGGTATGCAACACACTTGGTAATTTTTTGGGAACTAATTTGGAAAAATAACTTTATTTTTGTGAAATGAGATAACCTTCTAAATACTGAAATTCTTACAAAATCATTACCTTTCTTATTCTAAACCTGAATTTTGCTGTTGTGAGGCGTTCACCAAGGTGTGACGCAGTTATTCTGTAAATTTCAAGCCTTATTATCCATAAAAAAATAGATTTTTCTGTTAAAATACCACATGTGACATCGCTCGGTTATAACCTTTTCTATAAATATTAGTCTGTAATTGAAGTTTTCTCTCAATTACAGGGGGTTTTGTTTCGGTTTAGTTTTCCTTCTACTACGTTCTTACTTCACATACTCCGTTGGGGTACTGTGAGTCCATGATACTACTTCATCGTGAGCTCCGTTGAAGCTGATTCTACTACTCTGGATGTGGGATTGCCTGGCTCACGGTTCATAGGGACTGTTCAGAGCTGCGCCCATCCGTCTGGAAGACTGTGTTCGTACGGTAATTTAGACAAGAGATCACCGGTGACGCCGAGGTTGCTTCTGTAGCCGTAGGACGGACACTTTTGTGTACCGTGCCGGTGGCCTCTTCCTAAAATATTAGTTATTTTGTTCAGTACCGTAGCTACACTCTACGGTTGGCGCCCTGGTCTACTTAATTTTAAAATTTAAATAAAACACACAATTTCATCAAAATTTTATTAAAACTTTCTCATAATAAATTTACAATTTTTAACTGAATTTTACAACCAATCTGCAATTTCATCTCAGGGACCCATCGCATTTTACCATCCCTGTGTACCATTCTCTACTGTAAGCTAAGCCGTCGCATATTATTTTATTGTTGTGTAAAATTGTTATACTATCTAGGAACCAAATAAACAAGTCAGAACAGTATTTTAGTTTTAATTAAGAATCTTGTAGGTTCCCATTTTTATAGGTAACACTACCTAGTTAAGTAGGTACTTACTTAGAATTCAGTTGTTATATTTTTTAACATCTGTCCCCTTAAATTACGGGAACACTAGATTGAAAATGATATACTTATTTTATTTTAGCATTTTGTTTATCGATGTAGGTACAGTGTAGCTCTATGTTGAGTGTCCCTATTAAATAAATAAATTACTTTAAAAACAACGAACAACACATCTATATTTCTACAGTACCTAAATATTTCTAGCAACAAAATCAAACGCTGTGTTGACATTGTACGTGTTTGGACAATAAGCGCAGATCGAAGTGTGGACGAGAACAAATCCTCTCATCATCAAAACTGTAGCCAACGCTGACATCGAAGTCCAACTCTACACAATTTCCACCAAGCAATTCTAAGCCCTATCACAGCCAACATAAAACTTTTAATTGCACAGAAATTCCTGATTAAACATGACACACTTCATTGTGCTCGGTTGAAATGAAATATTGGGTATATAAATATTGAAATAACGAATATTGGTTTGTTCTAGTCAACGTCAATATGGTTAGAAATTTTTAATATCGTACCTAATTTGCTGAGATATGTAGAGTTTGACGTGACAATGTTCGTATTAGGCTGTAGATCGATGCTGATAATTATAATAACAGGAACTTTAAATACTTACTTAAATAAAAAATAACGAAAATTATTTTTATTATAGGCCACGTAATTTGTCATCCTTTTATGTTTCTTTAGTGCGCTTTTTTTTACACAACAACAAATATTACAACCATTGAATTGTAAAGCGAATGATAACGCTTATGGGTACCTACAGTACCAAAAACTTGAAAATCACCGAAAAGTTTGAGTCAAGTTGAAAAGAGCATCGCTTAATCTTCATTCATTTTACATTTAGATGTCGTCTATTAGATTGCAGTGTTTTGTGTAGTTTCTCTAACAGCGGTCTGGATTCCGCCCGGTCATTACAAAATTCCTTTCAACCGCGCAAATTACACTCAATTTGTGAAACTGTTTCTACCGACTGAAAGTCACGACTATGTTTAGTTTGTTTTAATTTAAAACAGTTTTTTTGATGCACAGAAATAAACCTAATTTTAAGATATATTATTTATTATAACGGGTATTGGTTCTTGAATATCAATGATTACATTTTATTTTTAATAGATATGGGCAAGTCTATTAGCGATGGTCGCACTCAGGTCTTCCGTTGTGCAGGTGTTAGGGCACAGAGGGCATTCCATCAGATGCCTCATTGACTTCAGACTGGTTTCACCATAGTCACATTTCCGTCAGGTTTGGTGCACATAATATTGTGTCTGTATTGGTGTGGAGCTGGCCTCCCACACTGGTCACGGCAAATCGTGTCCCAGTAATAGAATTTCCTGTAGAGGGATAAATCTGGGGAATATTATTTCATCCACAAAGTATGTTTAGTTCATGCAGACGTTTTTTGCGTAAATCCTTGTAACAACTAATAAAATAATTCATTTTGCAAGCTGTCTCTATATAGTATAAAAAACGTCACTTTCCATCGTCTGTCATTTGGATCTATAAAAGCACGCAACGGATTTTAGAGCAGTTTATGAATACCAGTCTTAATGCTGTAAGCTATAATGCAATCACGAAAGTTCCCTGTAATTTAAATTGCGCTAAAATACTACTACATAGTATAAAAAACGTCACTTTCCATCGTCTGTCATTTGGTTCTATAAAAGCACGCAACGGATTTTAGAGCAGTTTATGAATACCAGTCTATGCTGTAAGCTATAATGCAATCACGAAAGTTCCCTGTAATTTAAATTGCGCTAAAATATTCCGCCGGCTGCTCATTCTTAAGTTATTGTAAGAAAGTTTCAGTACGAAAGGGTTATTAGAACTTCATGGAGAGTACAACTTTATGGTGTAACTTTGAAGTGAATAGTTGAGGGATATCCAGAGAATTTGAAAAAAATGTAACAAGTATTAAACTGGACGTAGCACAAATGTTTTGAGCATTCTATATTGTTTTGAGCATTCTGTATTATTCTTTAGCTTTAGATATTTTTTTTAAATTGACATGATACCTATACGTCGGTTTTTTTCCATGAGCATTGAGCAATGTTTTCAAAATGTCAAAATTTCAACAAATAATCTTTAACAGCTCTAAAGTTAACACTAAGTATCCACACACAATAACACAATAATAAGGGAAAAAACTAAAATCGAAAATGTAACACTGGTAGTAAGGAAGAACAAATGGAGGTGGACTGGACATACTCTAAGAGGAACTGAGAGATGGAGCAAAACAATAACAAACTAGCAACCAAGGAACGGGAAGAGGAAATGTGGAAGACCATTCAAGAGGTGGGAAGATGACTTCCGAGCTGTGGCTGGGAAGCTATGGTCGAGAACAGCCAGAGACAGATACAAATGGAAGGAGTTGGAAGAGGCCTATGCCAAACTAGGGCAAACGGAGGAAAACAACGAGTGTTTTAGTTGATATAGTTATATACAAAAATTGTAAACCCCCGAATAAAGGCTTATATTATTATTATTATTATATGAAATTAATATGAAATTCTTACACCAAACTATGAAACCTAAGAGATAAACTCAATCATTAAGTTCTAAAATTGTATTGTGGATAGTGATTGGATCCCCATTACCCACTTAATATAGAAAACTTTGCGGAAAAACTTTCACATCTCCCTGTCGACTATTATCTATTGATGAAACATTCACCTACTTTCACTTCAAACTAATATAATCCATGATTCGTGCTTATATCTTGAACAGTCCCGATAGGATTAGGCTCGCCCTCTTAGATGGAGTTTTACTACACTTTTGTTTTATGATCGTATTTTCCTATAATGTATTGAAAGTGGTCGCAGAAGTATCATCACTTGGTATAAACCGCAGATATTATTTATCAGATAACATTCTGTGAGATAGAAATCTTTCTGATATTCTTTTATTCATGTTTGCTGCTTTTATGAATCGTGAATAGGACAAAAGTCACAAAGTCTGTTACTTTTTAAAAATTTTCAGACTTTTTTTAAACATAAGTTTCGCCCACGGATGGGCTCGCGTGGTACCCGGATAAAACGTAAACTTTTTGTTATTCCAAGTCATAAATCTAAGTATCTTATAATATGTCTACGTGAAAAAATAACAAACATTCATATTACAAACATTTGCGTTTATAATATTAGTGGCATGCCCCCGACGGGGCACAGACGGGGCACGGCGCGGCCCGTCCACGGCACGGTGTAGCGAGAATCATGCTTTAATGAAAGTTATTTGAAAATTACTGCTTGTGTGTGCATGTAGTTTAGCAACAGCTTGAACATTTTGCAATGTTTGGGAGTGTGCTAACGAGTATTTCTCGAATGAAACCTGTGGGACCATTTGCAACTTTAGATCTATAATTTTTATTTTATAAGCATTTTATTAATAGGAGTTTAGTTACTGAAATCATAAAATAGTTTAAAAGCTTAGTGTTTCTTAATAATTTCATATCAATAACAAGCATAATCTTTAACTCATTAGCCTAGTCTTTATTTTGACGGTCTATTCTCCGATACCTTAAAAGTCAAAGTCTACTGGGAGTTCTTAAATCTAATAAAGCAAGGCTTGTCCAAATGTATTAAACAGCAGTATTTATACAGTACTAGTACTAGTACTAGTAGCTCGTTCCGACTTCGCACGGGTGTACTAATGGAGCTACCGGGATAAAATAGCCTATAACCTCCCGGACAGTCCATTCTACACACCCGTGAAAGAATTTTTGAAATCGGTCCAGTAGTTTCGGAGATTACCTCCGTCAAACAAACAAACAAACAAACAAATTTTACCTCTTTATAATATTAGTCTAGAAATGTTCAAATAGGTCTATAATACAGGCTTCATTATCCACGGTGTCAATAAAAGTGGTGACCTAAATGACTTGCGGAAAGCAATGTCACATCCGAATTTCAATTGTGTGATCTGCGGTCGAGTGCTGTGGTGTGGACAGGTCACAGTGACCCGCCTACCACCTGTCAGCGAAACGAGTTTTTGTCATTGTTCCTCACTCTTTGTACGTCATAGTTTATCGACCAATCCGTGATTTGTACGCTATTCATCCACATTTACCAGAGTCAATAGTAAATTTTTAAATGTACGCTGGTACCTTCAAATATTGTGTTAGGGGCCTTTTTGCTTTTTTAATTTATAAACGACTGAAATATATTTTTTAAACGACTATCAGCCCATCTTAGCCTTGCACGGGTGTAGATACCTACTAATGAAACCCGGTATAAAATATAAGCATAATTATGTGCATTATTATTATATCGGTGAAATAAGTTTTGAAATCGAATAATTCGTTTCCGCGATTACCCCCTACAAACAAACAAACCAACTTTACCTCTTTATAATATTAGTATAGAAAAGAACGCACAAAAAATGCAATGCCAGCTTGGAAATACAGATATGGACATAATATTGAGCCTGTTTCCTTTAGCAAATGCATACACCATCATTATAATAAACAAACGTAGGTACGACATAAAATGAAAGTGCTCGTTTAAGCTCTACTTGACACTATTTCCTATTCCCCAAGATAATAATAAAAGCAATGTCACATCCGAATTTCAATTGTGTGATCTGCGGTCGAGTGCTGTGGTGTGGACAGGTCACAGTGACCCGCCTACCACCTGTCAGCGAAACGAGTTTTTGTCATTGTTCCTCACTCTTTGTACGTCATAGTTTATCGACCAATCCGTGATTTGTACGCTATTCATCCACATTTACCAGAGTCAATAGTAAATTTTTAAATGTACGCTGGTACCTTCAAATATTGTGTTAGGGGCCTTTTTGCTTTTTTAATTTATAAACGACTGAAATATATTTTTTAAACGACTATCAGCCCATCTTAGCCTTGCACGGGTGTAGATACCTACTAATGAAACCCGGTATAAAATATAAGCATAATTATGTGCATTATTATTATATCGGTGAAATAAGTTTTGAAATCGAATAATTCGTTTCCGCGATTACCCCCTACAAACAAACAAACCAACTTTACCTCTTTATAATATTAGTATAGAAAAGAACGCACAAAAAATGCAATGCCAGCTTGGAAATACAGATATGGACATAATATTGAGCCTGTTTCCTTTAGCAAATGCATACACCATCATTATAATAAACAAACGTAGGTACGACATAAAATGAAAGTGCTCGTTTAAGCTCTACTTGACACTATTTCCTATTCCCCAAGATACGTTGTATCCCGTATTTAGGCCAAAACAAAGAGGATTTTATCCCAAAAAACGTCAGTCCGGGAACACAATACGTTGAAAGGTGCGCGTCCTTGATTGGCGTGCGCCCAGCTTTGCCACTGATTAACGAATTTCGCACATGCCTTTGTAGGGCTGACACTGGTCATTTCCAAATCACCAGTACTTAGAAACTATTGATTGGATTTGTGAATGAGATATGTTATCTGCTGCTATTTCAGTAACAAAAAGTTGGACCGCTTTCCTTAGAAGCTGGGCAGGAACTGGAAATATAGTTTGGTTCATATAAAATATTTATTTATAGGTATTTTGATCGAACAATTATAATATATAAAATACACCTACCTACTAAATAAACGTTATACTTGGTAATACCAACATTTTTGATAAAACTTTTCGTGTATTTTTCCAAAATTTAACCAGATAAGAACATGAAAGTCAGTTCAAATATACTTGTATTCAGCTAACAACCGCGGTGTTCTGTAGATATCTCAATGTATATATTTCTTGCAGACACGATACTCGTGGGAATATTGCGGTTTGTGCCAATATTTTACGAGTATATCTTTTGTCTTGAAAGGATTAACTGTCACATTCTTTCAGCAGAAAGTATTTCGAATCCATGAAGAAATCGAGTTGAATGGCAGTTTTAACTCTAGATTATTTGTGGGTAAATTCTAAAGATCGTGACAGCCCTATCAAACCTAGTTATTATCGAGAATACCATACGCATCGTTTTCATACAAAGGTAACCTATTGAAAAATACAAATGGAAACTAAGTAGACTTATAATAGTGTATTAGTAAAATAAGATTTCCGTTATCTTCAAGATAATAACAGTCATAATCTAAATGAAACCTCTTAAAATCGTTCTCTCCTTATTCATTATTTTTCTATAGGTACTGATATTTTTACATTTTCTTTAATTTTTTATAGATCTTAATGGTCTCAAAGAAGTTTATGAAGATAAAGTCAATCTTTCAGCCAAACGGCATTGAGAAGTCGTCAAGCACGTTAACTGCGATTTTATAGTTCTTGGTAAGACCTCCCCTCGTGGTCAAACTTTTCCAATTATTCCAGAATTGATGGTAATTTTATAAAATTGCGAACATTAGAAATGATTGTGCTATTGTTTACCAAGTTCCGTTTCCTTAAGATTGGGCGGGAATTGCATAAAACTTATTCAATTTGATTTATATCTTCAATCAGCGTAAACTTTAAGCTATCAGGAAAAATAATATAAGTATAATCATTTTTGTTTAGTCTTAGAGTTCCAACAAATATTTTCACTCGTATACTTGGAGTTTTGTGAGTTGAAATTTGCTGAGTGTACGTACACCGAATGAAACATGAAATAACAGAGCGGTATAACTGCATTAAAATCTTAATTTCGTTGTAGATATTGTAACTACCAATGGCTCGTAACAATTGCTTTATTTCAAAGAGAAATAAGCATATAAAACAATAACCATAACAAAATAAGCCTTAAGTTTACTACTCAGATTAAAAAAAGGTTGAGCCTTCCTTGCACTGTAAATATCTCGCTGGGGTCCCTAGCGAGCGAAGCGAAATCATTCCAGACGCTCTCTGTGTCTTCGCTCACCCTTTTTATAGCTCGGATGAATTATGACATAAAATATTTATCTCCTTTTCGGTATGTGTAACGCGTCTGCTTCTTTTTAGATGATAACACGAAATCCCCGTTTTATAACATAACAAAATAAATTGACAAGACCCGCTACAATATGAAGCAAACAGCAAAATAATAAAAATGTTTTTCCCTTAAAACGTTTCGAGAAAATAATTGTGTTTTTTTATAAGAACGGGAGTACCATGGTTTATCTACAGGTAGAAAGGAGACACTTGACAAGGTGTTGGTAAAGTTCTGCTTAATCCAATGTCTCAGTATTTATTTTCCGGGATTTTTTTGAAAAAGATTATATTTGCTGCATAGAAAATCAAAATACAAAAGTAATATTTTCAAGTTAACCGATCGAGTCACAAAATTGATGAATAGTACGGCCTTCTTCAAATCATTTTAAGTAGGGTTGCTTTACCCGAATATGTCGCTATCATTTTATAAAGCTAAGGCCAAACCTGCGCGACCAAAGCGACTGCGAAGCGGGAGCGTCTACCGCGCGACGGTACCTGTATGCGAGATGCGGTCGCGTAGGTATGCAAAGCGCCATAGATGTATATGGGTAGCGTCCGCCGCGCGGTCGGCGGTAGACGCTCCCGCTTCGCAGTCGCTTTGGTCGCGCAGGTTTGGCCTTAGCTTAAGTCTTTCAGGTTTATTTAGCTTTAGATTTTCTTAAAATTAATACTTTACGGGTTTGTATTGGATTAAAAATATAAATACCTATTTTACCACTCTTGAATAGTCATATAATATATCCTTGGACTAAATTTCTGCTTTTATTGTAGTTTCAAGGAGAAAATGCGAAATAAAAATTAGTTTAGATTTCACCTTGGTTTCTGGGGATTATTGATTCATGAAGAATTGTAACAATTTAAGTAGTATATACCACCTAAGTCTTTTGATGTTTTCCCCCTCGTTATCTCGAGTAAGTAATCCTTTGGCGGTAATTTGTCAAAATTTCAACATTTCGCCAGGGCTTACCCTAGATTAAGTCCGTTTGATAAGCTTCACGCAACTCGGTACTTTATCTTGAGAATTGCTGTCCTTACAAGCGTATGCTAGTCCTTGTTTATCAGGTAAGTAGTACAATTGTTTTTATTTATATAATGCTGAAAGAATCTTCAAATAGTCATAACATGGGTTTATGTTGATAAAATAGTAAATTTTCTATATCATGTCATATCCCACTCACGCATTTATATAAAGTTTTTTCAGACAGAGAATACATACAAGTTCCATTGACACAATAAAACCCTAAAAAGTCACCTCATTTTTATATTTATATGTAAACAAACACAAAACTCATACACAGAGGTGATTACGTATGATAAGTGGGTATTAAACATTTATGTAATTAACTTACTAGACTTACCAAGAATGTTGAGCTTTAAAGCTTTCTGAGGAAGGATTTACATAGAAGATAGACGCTCGTATCACCACCGAATATGTTTTGTAGGAAAAAGAGGTTTATAGTAAAAAACATTAACCAGATATTTTTATAGTGCAGGTAGGTACAAGTACAAGGAAATAAATATGCTGTGCTTCCTGCAAAATGATTGATATGGTTTTTTTAAAACGTTTCGTAGACGATGGTGATCCCATACAACTGAGACAAAATATCGAGAAATGATAGAAATTTATGAATCATAGTTAATATCCCGTTTATATACAGTTTCAAAAGTTATAATTTATTTCCTGACCTCAAAATAATTAATGTAAAGTCTCTAAGGACCAAGTTCGTTGACTCTATGTTCATAGTCCTGAATTTTAAACCAATCAATATTATCTCTCGAGATCATCAATAAAACTAGGCCCATTTTAGGTAGTTACCTTCTGGGTACTTAGGGCTCCCTTCGTATATCCTATCCTACTATCATATTATAAATGGATGGATGTATAGATGTAGGTATGTTTGTTCCTCTTTCGAGAAAAAACTACAAAACCGATTACAATGAAACTTGGAATATAGGTAGTTAAAGACTTGGAATAACACACAGGGTACTTTTTATCCCGATATTAAAGCGGAAATGGGACTTAAGTGGGTAAAACCGCGAGGCACAGCTAGTTGTACATAAATTTTCAGTAATGTAGGTACTTGTTTCTTAAAGATCAAGAAAGACTATTGCACTGATTTGCTCCGTTGTATGGTTAATTAAAACATTTTTTTTCCTTTAAGATACAGGTTCTGATTTATCGGGGATCTATGTAAATGTTGCTTTAAGTTCCTGATCTTTGTTGAAAGTGACGCAATGCGCGCCTTTTAGGGCCTAAAGATAGCAAAACATTGTAAGTGCCGAAACAAACACGAATATATTACGTTGCAACTGTGAATTGCAGACTTAACTAAAAAGCTAGACAAGTGGCAAAACTAAAGTTACAACGTTACCATGGTGGTAGATCTACGGTCATTCGTAAGTTAAAGGAGGTAGGGCTTTTTGATCGTTGACGATATGCTACGCGATGTTCTCACTGGTAAAAATTTGGATGGGGGACCGCTAAAGGCATTAACAACTTCCGTGCTTAAGAGGGCATGTAAAATTGTCGGTTCCGGCTTTTAAGTCGTTAAGTAGATGGAGGCCGACAACCGACCTTAAAACTCCGTCACTAGAATTAGGCAGTCATGCGAATTTACGAGTAGGTAAAATATACGACTGTATGTAAGAATCATCTTCTTTTTCGTTGGGTACTCTTTAATTTCCGAGTACCTAAATGTTTTTGACGGGTTAGTTGTTTTACCAAAAACCAAAATTAACAAACAACCTGCGACACAGTATGAAAGTAGATGTGAAAATGTTATCATATTATTATGAAGTAACTTTGTGGCAATGCCTGAGGCGTTCGTAACTTGGAAAACGGAGTGTCATATCTACGGTTTGCTTTTCTGTAAACTGCAGGTGGGTACGAGGTTGTAAAAGTCTGTTTTATTCGAAGTAATATTTCTAAATCTCCACAAAAGCATCTTACAATTTTGAAATCAATAGAAAAAGGACATTTACAATGATTCGTGGATACCTATAATGTAAATTGTGGACGTATTATCAGTTTTCAAGTGGTATAAGTTAACTATTCTCGCTTTATCAGGGTCAAGTCTCTCAAATGTATGTTATGTAGATAATTAATAGTTTCATGCAAGTTACCGGGTGCGCTGCACTGGATACATTTGATATACCTAGGTACTTAACACGTATGATAGACGTAAACGTGGTGATAGAGCTGATGCCCTGAGGTTTAGTGAGTTGACCGTGGAGATAATTACCACCCAGGTTTCAGCGAGTGCCGTATTCGTCTGCCAGAGACTACAAACTCGTCAAGATCTAAGTTTACTATCACTATGTGTCCAGTTTTTTGTGATTTCAATGTTCATCCATTATACCTAGATTTAAAAGTTGATTTTACAACTTATCCAAGGTCTTAAGTTGTTATTATTATCTACATAAAGGATAAGGTTAGGAAGCATCTGGATGATCTGGAAAAATACAAAATGGGGAAGGTAAACATCTGGAAAAACAAGGTGTCGTACAAGATTCTGATGATCAGTTGAGCTAAACTATAAAGCCAGTTGACGTCTGCGTGAAACAATTCGTGCACCAAGTTTATAACATAGTGTCCTCTGTCCAACGCTGAGACGCACCGCTTGCTCCAATTTTGTGCCAGTTGTCGTGTCTTGTAGTGTGCAGATGCGTGCAAATTGCAAAACAATGGACGAGAAATGACGAGACACCCGCTTCTACGGCTCCGAAAAGTACCTGTGCTAAAAAAACACCATATATTTATTAAAATACATTTAAAATTAAAAAAAAAACAAGACCAAAATCCTCAAGTGCGGTCATCAGTTTGTCAAGGCAAGGAGATTTTACAAAAATGCCATCAAAGAGGACAAAGGTCTCATTATACAAAGTTGGCAGATTGAACAAAAGCGATATTTAAATACACAAAAAGTATGATTAAGTATTTTAATCAAACGAGAAATTATAATACCTAAAGAAATTTGTCTATTTTTTGACTAGTTGATCGAGCTTTGATATAAAAAAATAGTCGTTCCGTTCCCTAAGGGGAATTTTCCTAAAATCAAATCAGTGGGGTATAATTTCATTTTCTCCCTAACAAGAGTTTAAAATATCCTTTGAAATCTGCATATTACAACACGAATTTCAAGAATTCATCTAGTTTAGTACCTGCTTACTTTAACCACATTTTACTTTTATAGCTTTTGCTTAAAATTTTTCATTAAAGTAGGAAGATAAATTAAAATGAATTTAAAATTTGAACATAAAATGAGATGCTGAGGAGAAAATACCTCAGTAAATAGCGCCCCGTAAAAGCTATGTTAGAAACATGCAATACTGTGTTGTGGTACTTCAGGTACTTCTACCTCCTTTTCTCGGGTTACTATCGGAACACCTAGAAACCAAAATGAACACACAGCTGAATTGACCAAGACGTGAAAATGACCTTTTAGCAAAACGTCTGGAATTTTAAATAGTCCTTTATCTAGATGTGATTGTAACATACATGCATCAGTCATGCCTATCATATCATATCCTATCAAATTTACATCTGCCATTCGAAATACTAGCGAGAATTGCCAGATATATTCAGCTATTTCCAAAGTTTATCTCAGAATTAGAATTACGTCCTGGCAGTCCCCTGTGCTTGTTTTGTTTCACAGTATTTTTGTGCCACGTCGTTATCACTGTCAGGGGATCCCTTTTTCCGGGGTTACCGTGATACGGCGACAAAGTTAAATGTATTTTTCCCGAAAACTGGCTCCCAGCACCTTTCTATTGGATCGGAATGCCAGGAAGATATTTTTATTCGGCTTTTCCTGAGCACAGATTAACTAGAATTGCTTGATTTTATTGGTGTTTATTCGTCTGATATTGATACGATTTGCAGAAGTATCTTGAGGGTAATTTTAATAAGTTCTTAGTGTTTGAAATCATTGGATGCATATTTTCCTTGAAAACGTTATTTTCACGAAACATTTTGTAGGTAGCTATCTGGCTGGCTAATAAGAAGAGTTTACTATACCGAAACTTTCTTATCAAGTTGATCGGACCCATTACCAATATCCCCCACTCGATATTCCCCTCTACGGATATTTCCTTCATTACAGGAGCTGTGTCTCACCCGCCAATATCCAGAACGGCATATCGCAAATTCGCTTTTGATATACACGACACGTCTTCCATAATAATAAAGATATCCTGATAAAGTTCCCGGTGTGAAGATCTGCGGCGGTTTATTAAACTACGTGTTTATACACCCCACTAAATCTGGGTTCCTTGATTATGCACAGAATTTACTCTGACAAAAACGTAGTGACGCGAAATTGACCGACAAATCCTTTACAAAATCCGGAGTCCTGACAAGAATACGTTTTCATGACGCCCGGATGCTTACCCCTTCTCTTTGTTATGTAAATGTCTTCGAGTGAAAGTTTGCCGACGAATTCCCCTTACACGGATCCATTAGAAAATTAAAGGACATTTGTTTGAAACGAGGCTACGGTGCTACGCCTAGGCATGAAACATAAACCACCCGATACTGGCAGAGATACACCCAAAACTCTTTGTTTATACTGCACAGGTTAATATTAGTTTAGGACTAATGATTCATTTGCTCACGACTCGAATTACTCGAACAACAATTGCTAGGTACATAATTTGGTTTCGACTTGCTAACTCATGTCTTCATTATAACTTGAATCATTTGATGAAATTATTGAAAAAAAATCCGGTTTTCTTTGGGGATTGTGTATACACATAATGTTTTTAACGCCACTTTATAGAAACGCGGTTCCAATGCAAGGCTGTCAGACCTTAGAGCCTGTATTTTGTTTAGGCGTATAATAAAAACGTAGTTTACCTTCGTTCGAAAAAACGTGCTGGCTGTAGAACATTTTTGGTCCATACTAGAATATTTTTTGCGGTATAACCATCATAAGTTATAAACATAGTTGTCTCAGTTTCATCCATATCCAGTATTTAGTACCTACTGTAGTTCTTAAGTGGCCTTGACTACAATCCAACAAAGCTCACTCTGCGGAATCTTGTATGCATTTATTTATAGACAGCCTCTGAGCTATTCGCTCGTATTTCCCTCAATAACAAGAACCGCTGCATGTTCTAGAGAAGGCCCCTTTTGTTTATGACGGCAGTGTAGTAAAACTAATCAAGTATCGCAACTGTCTGTCCTTGAGATGAGTATCGTCTATCACGTTTATGTTTGCGAACACTGAACAGTAGAAAGACCACAGTTTATATTCAGCTATTTTCTTTACGCAAACAAAGCAAATAAAATTGACATGGCAACCATATCGTAGAATATGTATAAGTTATTTAGCTAATACTTCAATAGTTACTTATGATTTTATATCAGTAAATAATATCTCAATAGTTTTATAAGAACACAACATTTTATTGATGGGTAATCATTATTAGCAAACAATGTTATTTAAAACCAACCTAAGTATGTCGTCTTTGGTAATACTTCCTGCAGAACGTCTCGTTTAAATATATAATTTCCAAAAAGCTGCCTTTTTTATGGTACTTAAAAACTTTACTAAATAAAATAGTATACTCGTAGAGCAGAATAAACCATAAAGTTTGCAAAGATGGGTTGCAACTCCTATGCTTTGCTTCCCTCGTTATCAAATGAAAAGGCTTGTTCAGAATAACTTAAAAAATAAAGTGACGTTCACTTTAATAGGGGCAGGGGCGTGTTTTTTTTTTATTATTTTATGTTCCACGTCGTTTTGTCGTCTTTTTAATTTTTATAAGATGAAACTCTAGTTTAAAACACTGTGTCCGCTGCCATGGAGGACGAACGTCACAGCTCAATCCTCTATTCAAACAAACGTGTATACACACACCGCTTCAGGGCCTCGGCTCACGTGCTGTTTTTGCAATACCCCTGTTGTATTTTTGGTTTACGATGCCGGTTTATGTAATGTCCTGGGTTTTTTAGAACCTATGTAAAAAATATTTGTGGCTAGTACTCAGTTTTGATGAACTCTACAAAGAGGAATAAAATAAGACGTATGTTGACTTACAAAAAAGTCGCATCAAAAAGCTTCCGTAATGCGGTAGACGTATTAAGTTACAAAAATACGTAGGTAGGTATCAATTTGATTTAAAAAACGCAACACAAATCAAATATTATTAATCCACTGAAGCTTCCAAAAACCAACTGTCTGTTTGACCGTGATCATGGCGCAAGCAACTATACCGACATAACGGGAAATATCCCGTTTTTGTTGTTTTTTGTCATTGTATAAGGGTTTACAATGTTCAAAATTTGGCGTGTGGTCGTGTGGTTGTCAGAAAGAGTCAAAACATTATTTACCATTCATTATTATTTCATACATTCCCTACCCTTCAAAAGAACACGTATACATATTCACGAAAGCTCTCAACACTCACAACCCCTTTTAAAATGTGATAGGTACAAGATTGTAAAAAACTTAATTACTTACTCCAGACATCTTAATTGGTTTCCTTCAGAGTTGACGTTTCATTATATTTTATAAAAAAGTTTTACCATTAATTAGAAACATGAATGACGAAGGTTAGGCAATTTAAAATTATTATCATGTCTACCTGACCTCTGCCACCTCCGATCATGTTTTATGCGAGTACAAGAAATAATAGAAACTCATTTATTTTAAAGATTTATCTTCATCAGTTAATATTTTATTACACAAAGCAATTGAAACCTACGTACTCGTATACAAATAGATTGTTATTGCTTAGGATCCAGTCGGTAGGTATGAGGTAATTCCATATTCGGTTTATTTAATCTTTCAACAGTTAATGCATGGCTTGGCTTAAACTGGTGAGTGGTAACTAACTAGTGGGTAGGTAAACTAAAAGTTTTATCCAGAAGTTGCTTACTTATCTCTAATATTTCGATAAGACCGCCCATTGTACTTCATTTGTATCTTCTTTGAGTTTGTTATACGATTTAATGTTATTTATGGTGTACAATAAAGTGTTAATCTATCTATATAGGTGCGTGTCACAAATGAACATTTCTAATATTAAGTAGGTATGTCTAAATCTGTGCTTCTGAGATGAGCAGCATTAAGTACATTTTAATTTCAATTATTATGAAATAGAAGAAATATTTATAGTTCCTTAAACATTATTTTATGAACATAAACCATTTCATAACAAAGGAATTTTAAAATATTTGGTGTTTTCGAAAATCTATTCAATTCAGGGAAGTAAAGATAACTTGAAAATTTGTCTGGTTTTTAGTTTGTTTACGCGGCACTTATATATGTTATTCCTTGCCACGCACGACCTATCCTACTTTATTGTTTATTCTAGCTTCGCCAGACTATGGAAATTGTCTTTACCTCCTCGTTTTGTTGTTTCTTACTAGAATTTGAATTATACGCAAATTTTCCCGACAGACGCGTTGACGACGCCGCCGACTCCGGGCACATTTATTTGTATTGTATTTTAATACCGATATTATGAGTAGATGAGTAAGTACTTATATATTTTTATCCTTTTATTTTACATCAGTCATATAGCATTAATTACTTACCTACCTACTCACCTTAAATTTCAATCTGGAAATTATTGTGTTCGGATACCAGAATCGAGAATCACCGAATTTTAAAAATTAACACCTACAAGTACCTACCTTAAATTTTAATGGGAAATTATTATTCTCACCAGTGTTTTAAGATCAGAGCCTCCCAAAAATAGAACTCATCATATTTTAAGATTGAGGTAATCTTAGTGACGTGGGTACCATGCTAAACAATTCCATCTACGAACCCACGAACATTCCTAATATGTTAATTTCAAATCCAGGATAATGAATGCTGAGACGCCTTCGAGAACTCAAGATTACGACGTTTGTAAACTTATCTCGAGCTCTCGTTAGCTGGCGGTGTGAGCCACTGAATACGTAAGCATGTCATTCATGATTAAAGCTGGAAATGTATCGGGAAGGAATTTTCGGACGCGACTTTTCAGCACGACTTTGCAAGTTGGTTGAAAATATTGTCCACCAGAGCAACGAAATTCGGCGCAAGGCTATGTCGATTGAGAACTGAAATGTTAAGCAGCGAATGACGAGCTCAGTGGCGCAGTGGGTGAAAGCTCGCCTGGGACGCAAAAGTTGCAGGTTTGATTCTCGCCGAGGCACAAATGTGTGTATGCTCTTGAGGTAGTTCTTCCGGGTGTTCCGGTCTGGGTCCTTCGTATGTATTTAAAAAAAAAGTAAGTACTTATATTCGTAGTTTATCATTAATCTGGTTACCATAACACAAGTATTAAGATGCTTAGCTTTGGACTACATGACGCTGTGTGAAACTTCCAAAGGTATTTATTTATTATTTTATTTATTTTGTGTAAAACATGTAGACTAAACATAGAAAAGGAATGAAGTGTAAGGCCATACGATGCCGACCAAAATGCGCAAAAAAAATGGTTCTATAAATAGCCTGTTCTTTCAAATACTTTAGAAGAGGTTATACAATAAAAAGGGTCTAACGCTAAAACAAGGACCAAGGACCACCTATGCTGTACCTCTGTATTCAACTCTCTTCATACCGACATCAGATGCGACATTAATTTCAAATACCGAGAGCCATCTTAGCTCACTGACTGGAGGCATGCTGTAAAACCGTAAAAATAACAAAAATTTAAAACAATTAGAATGAACTGGCGACAAAAAGGCGCGTCATACACCCCTACCAGATTAACAACCGTATCGTACGTACGTGACTGTTGACAAAAACACGCCCGCAGACAATTCGGACCGATCGGTGGCGAAAACTCAAGTGTCAACTGACTCTGAACCTTGGAATTGGGTTGGGGACCACTAATTAGATCCAACCAACATTACATTAGAGAGAGGGCGGCTTACTAAACAGCTCACTTGAAAATTACTTCCGTTGTAGGTAAATTGATAGGTACCTCTGCCTATTAAACTACGAACTTTTACAAACGAAAATGTATCTAAGTAAGTATATCAGTCATCTGTCAGTCAACACAAGCATTTAATTGCTTAGCTTGGGACTAGATGACGCTGTGTGGAAAGTCCAAGGTTAAAAGTTTTTTAAAAACTTTGGTTTATTAAATATTACATTATAGATGTGACATTATCATTATCAAATCTAGGACTCTATTTTACCTCAATTCTTCAGAAAGTTGCTAAATCGCTTGATGGAGTGCAAGCTCTAGTCAAGTGGTTCAAGTGGTCTAGTGGTTTGTTGCCTGTATGTTATGTACTCAGATAAAGTCGGCGTACGTCTAGCCACTATCATGAAGATGTCTGTGTATTTGATAAAGCTGAAACGGCTGGAAAAATTTGTTGAATATTTTGACAATAATTATCCTGGATTAAAACATTGTCTTACTTTATCCCGTGACTCTGCCGTGGAATAGTTGAAACGCGATTTAAAAATTAAACCTTTAGAAAAAATCATTGATTGTAGCATGATTGTAATCGATCAATTCGATAGTGAACAACATAACTGTAATAAAATTCCACTTAAAACTCGATTTTCAGCAATCAAATAGTCAACGCGTAAATATTCAACGAATTAACAGCGCGACAGTGTATCAATCAAGGACAGCCCATAAATAAGGTTCTGCCAAACAGAATGCTGATATCCTGATAACACAATTTGTAGTTTCATTGTGCAGGGCGGGAGTTAAGGAAGTCGATAACGGGGAAACAGGTTGTTAAGGGCCAAAGTACCTACAGCCGGTAGCAAATGCATGGAAATTTATCGCCGTATTTACTTACCTTGTTTGATTTCTTCTCGGCCTCTGGTGTAGCATCTAATGAAAGTTTTTGATCGTAAATTGCTGTGACACGCTCTTTAGAAAGTTAATTTTATTAATAACAATTTTTTTTTTTGGTTTGTTGTCGAGTTTATTATCTACCGGTTATATTTGTACCTATTAAGAAAGTAGAGTTTGTCTCTAATTAATAAATGTAAATATAAAAATGTATTATTTAGGCATAAACAACTATTTTTGTATCAAGTCAAGGACAACATTTTTGTATGATGTCATCTTTGCCCATCAATTTTGATTTCCCCCACTTTCCCCAAGGCAACTCCGTCACTGCGGTCGCAGATATACGAATGTGCCGAATGAGTTTGAGGAGCGTATCATTGGCATCCCGGAGCGTGGCAAACGACCCCGAAAATTGCTCGCAATTTATACTGTTCTAGGGTGACCCGAAATAAAAAGGAATGAGACGTTTGTCACTCAGTGTATTATTTACCCCGGACAGTAAGTAGTGTGGGCAAAAAATTGGCGTCTAGAGTTTAGGATCACAGATGTTTTCGTTTATTTCCCCGATGTCCTATTATAAGATACAGCCGCACTTAAGTCGGACGGTTCAAGATACATTTTAAACAGGGCTTTCAACGATTTATTATGCGTAGTAACTTTGTGAAATGCTTTTTGACTTGGCTGTTGTGAATAACTTGGGAGATGTTAATACTCCGTTCATTTAACTCTGCTAAAACTAAATTACTCGAGTATACTCAATCGACAATACTTTTACGTGAGTAATTTAATTTCCCGTGTAATTATAATAAATATAAACCTTTATACATGGTAATTCTGCAACAAATTTTCTTGGTATCTAATATTATAATTTTATATTTAAGCACATATAATTTTACGTGCAGCTATATAGTAGGGCTTAGATATTCGTTTAAAGCGACAGCAATTTCCATTACCTACACATTGAACAAATTTTTTGGCTAAGCATTTCGCAAAGTATTTACTAGGTGCACTCTATCATCCGTTCCATAGTGAGGGTAACTTCGTCACATATTGACTGATCATTAGAGATTTTATTAACAACCTCTAGATTAAACCTTGGATACTGTATAACAAACATTATTTTAGAATTTAGGCCTTAACGCAGACCAGTCTTTCAACATATCTCTGTTATATTTTGAAAGTGGTAAGTTGTCTGAGAACAATAGTATCGTGACTCCAGTGAAAAGTTGTAAGCATCAAAGCGTAGCGGTTCATGCCGAGATGTTGAGGCTTTTAGTAGGTAACTCCGTCTCCTGGGGATAATTCAACATTATGTTCAGCGTGACCTCCAGTAATAAAGGTGAAAGTTTTATGTAAATGCCTCTCTACCCCCGTCCGTCCATATTGCATAAGTTGCCTAATAAATTAGTAAGATGTTTTGAGATAACTGGTAGGCAGGACAAAAGGATTCTCTTTGTGTTTTACGCAAACTAAGCAACTGTTACAATATAGAGTTCACGAAATTGAAATATTGTAGGTTTATTCCACAAACCAAGAAAGATTTTGTAATGTTTGTAGGTAAATAGACCTAGTAGTTTTTTTAGACAGATCAGATAAGATCAATAACATTGTAAAACATCATAGCGAAATCGCTAGAGACAACGTAGAGCTATAAACTTCTGCAACACCTAAATAGCTGTCGTGAAATAAACTGTGAAATAGCTGAAACGGCGCACAGTCACGTCATCCTGACAGTACTAAACCGTCGAGTGGGATAAGAATAAGAAGAATAAAAGTTGTATTCGCCACTTTGTGGTGTGACGGGCACAATCGTTTTAGACTGGTACGGGTATACAGAATGAAAAATATATTACAGTTCATAAACTGTTTCAGTGGAGTAATCCCAAAGCAGAAACAAAAGTTTGAATGTTTGTGAACAACGTCAGACGGTTGAACTGACGAGATTTAGAGGGTAGAAAGTAATACATGCGCGTTATTTTATAGAATAGGTACTGAAATGGATTTTGCAGCAATAGGTTTAATGGGCTTAATTGGTTCACATGTATTGACGTTCTATAATTATAGAAGCTTATTTTGCTGTTATGGTTTATGTGCTTCACAACTCTTGTAAAAGGTTTTTCATTCTAAAACTGTATAATTTCATAAAATGTCCTAAATCAGCCAACCAGGAAACCAGAACATAAGGTAAACACAGCTTTGATCCACAAGGAACAAAGGTGCTCTAGGCACCAGTTATGTCGCTATCTTGCGACTGTTAGAACAGAATAGTAGAGCTCAACTCAAACCGATAATCAAAGGATCAATACTAGGAAACGTTAGTTATCTCCGTTTCCGTATTGCTGTATAGATCTGGTTTTCTAATAAAAGATTTGTTATAGGCTATTACTGAAAAATCCAATGTTTTTCTTTGAAGTTTCTATTAGGTATTTGGAGGAAATAAATTCGTTTCACAGTTTTTTACTTTGAATATATTCAAATAATACCCCCGTCCTATAGGTAGGGACCAAAAGGTTCTATTAACATAGGTAAGTACCCACCTATTTTTCCCTACTTTAAACTTTCATCCCATATTGAAGAATGTCTTAAAAGTCATCTATCTTTCCTGAATTCCCTATCAATTGTCTCACACCATGTCTAGCCTTATACATTTGCTTTCTTTATTTTTCTTTACATGCTCAACAAATCTAATCAGTTAAAATATAAACCAACCAGTTATTATTAGCTACAGGTTTAGTTTTATTTAAATGTTTATTTAATATTACATTTCAGACAAACAATTATCCGGCTTAACCTTCAAAACCAAGCTCGGACTAATACAAATTGTGCCTTCAAATCATTACACAAAATTACCGTTTCATCCACTAACACTAAGAGACAAAGCAAGCTATCAGCCTGAATACTCGAGTCTAGCCACGCTGGAGGGCAAACGAAGTGAGAAAGGATGAAACATCAAAGGCGAAAAACACCCTTTACAACCTTTCGGCATAAAATATACTACGTTGTAATAAGCTCCGTAAAATCTTCGTTAGTAGCGTTATCTTGCTTTTACTTCAGCGGGTGACTCTGCCTGAAAAATCTAAGGGTGAGCGCGCGTCGGCGAATTTTGCTATAGATAGAATTCGTCGGAACATTTTAGGACCATTTCTTCAGAGGATATTATGATGTTGAAAAGGATATGAGTTACGAAATACCTATGAAATAACTAGGTCATGTCAGGAATATTTTACCTATGTTTGTTTTCTTCACGTCAATTAATTCAAGAAACTGACAGTCAGAAGAGACTGGTACTTACACTTTGAGAAGGCAGTAATACTTATAAGTCGCGCCACGTAAAAAAAACGATGAGAGGAAGTGGGAGGGGTATGATTGCGCACGTGTACATTCGCGGACAAAAGTACTAGGGCTAATAAAAATCTATATTACTTACAAAGCTTGTGATTGTGATACAGAACTGATTTGGTTTTAAAATAAGCGACATGATCTCCAACTTTGCGCCTCCACTTGACTCTTTAGTTACCCTTTCAGATACCTGGGTGTTTTGTTGACAGATAAGAGCTCGCCAAGTCTGGCGACTGCCATGCCGCAGCGTAATTCAGAGGCTTTGCGCACTACGTGCCTACCCAGATAAACCTTTGTTAGCTGCTTATCTGGCTGAACCACGGCTACTCTTGATGTAGCACGTAAATTAAAAATGTTAGTGAGCTTGAGATTATTGACCTTTATAAAGAGAATAGATAGAATATTAAGTAAAGTAAACCCACGAAAGGTGTTAAGTACTGTTTTTGTACAAAATAAATTAACTGCCGAACCTGGAGACTTAAGTAAGGCCAGTCTCAAATTCTCATATCTGCGGTTTTGGTTACTACCATAATATTATATTTGAGCTGTCTACATAATTCAAATTTGATATTTTTAATTCACAGCTACCTACATAGGATATTGAGAACGATAGTTAAATATCGATTGCATTGACTGTTAGGTACCTATCTTAAGTGTACACGGACACACCTAGTCCTTAATGTATCTACCTAGACATAGGTAGATATCTACCTCTTCATTATGATTATAGTTTAGATTCAACATTCAATTTCAAAGATCACGTCTTGAACTTGAAACGACGAAGATATCATTTAATATGTTTTCTTGCATAATAACGACTCAATTGAAAAGAACTTAATTATACGAGACCTTATAACATCAGTTTATTAATACTGTAAATAGACGTTTCCTAAATTGATCTTTTCAATTTTATATTAATTTAGTAACGTTTTGTTAAGTTATTAAGTTATTTATATCGAATACTGATATTGAGTTGCAAAAAACACCCGTCGATTAAAATCTAAACAAGTTTCAATCGAGGTCATACAAGGTAATAAGCATAAACAAAACGGCCAGACGCCTCATAAACTTAGTCTGATCGAAACGTGTTAACATGAAGAGTTTTATAGTGCTCGTGATTGCTTTATTAATAGTCAACTTAGTTAATTGTGTAGAATTTAACGACGATATCTTATACGATGACCCTATAGAAGATAGAGCAAGAGTAGACGAAGTTGGATCAGAAGAAGATTATGTTAAACCAAAATACAGCTTAAAAGACGCGCCCACGCTATTTCTCAAGTTTGTGAACGATTATAGCAAGAAATACAAAGATGACGAGGATTACCAGGAACATTATAAATCATTTTTGAAGAATTTGGAAGAAATTATTGAAAATAACAAAAAGGGAGAATCTGTTTCGGATATAAACTCGTTTGCTGATTATGGAGAAGACGAACTAGCTAAATTGACTGGATGAAATTACAGGTGATTACCTACAGTTAACATAGTATCCCAATACCAAATAAGTAGGGCACGCTCTATTCGGCAAATAAAAATAAAGTCAGTAATTTACCTCAATTTAAGCCTACAAATGAAAGCGTTGGCGTCGACTCGCATCTAAAAGATTTCAATTCGAAAAGGTTGGAACGAAAATTAAAACGGATCGCATTATTAGTCCGGCTATCCTATTCCCGATTCTCGGTTAAAGAATTTTGCATATGGACGTTTGCAGAAGGGTCGGCTGGAGGCACGGGCCATAATGAATTAAATTAAGCCCCACTGATAACCTCTCGGCCCAATCTCCGGGCGGGACTAGTAAAGGATGTAGAGCAAAGATCTGGATATGACTATTTTATTTACAAGAATCACTGACAACTCGTCGTGGATTCGTGGCACTTGATAGTAGAGTAAGCAGACTGACTTCATGTTTCTAGATGCTTGAGACTAACATTTATCATACAATTTGATTTGTATAACCCATATCTAACGATCCAGACACAATTATATAAGGAGAAAAATGGTTTTGGAAACCCCAAGGTCGATTGTTCCGTTATACTTCGAATCGCCAATCCATACTCTTGCCATTGCTAATATTGTTAGAGTTCCTTTGTCTTAGGACATAACACTGTCAACAAACGGGAATTATTGAATCGCCAGTAGTGAAGAAATGCGAATGGAATCCATACTCCTCATGCCGCGGGTTGTTTACGGCTGTGCGCGATCTGCGTTAGAGTGTGGATTGGTTATTGCTTTTATTATGTTCCCGCATTTTCATAATTTAATGGATGTTCTTATTGGTTTATTATTTTATATTATTTAGAATTTTCTAATTCGATGAACAGCAGTGTTTTCTGCTTTCTAAACTAGAGTTTTTTCAGTGGTCACAAATCCCCTACTCTACAGCCGAAAACGATACATCATCATCACACTAATGAATTTGATAGTTTAACCATAAAATGAACCACCTTAACTTATAATGAACTGCGATTATTGGGACATTGCTTGGTATCGTTTTCAGCTTGTAGAGTAGATAAGTACCTACAGGGAGGCTGTATTGGGCATTTGATTGGATTAAGAGCTCAACCAAAGGCACTTCCAGTTACTCTCACAAATAGTGGGATATCTTCGAGAGGGCGACCTTGCTAATGTCAAGTAGCCCCAACCCAAGAGTTATGTGCATTGCATAACGCCTGCTCTGATTTATCACCAGATTCGGACCACATACATAATGTATGTACGACTACGTTTTTTTAAGCCACATTGTAGTAAGCGCGAGGTATTTTCCCACATATTTTTTAGTGAATTCTGAAAGGATGTCCTTATGATGAAGGCCTACACAATTATTAGAGTAGGTAAGCTATGATGGCCTTGTAGGTAGGTGGACTTTCAACTAGTAGGTAATCTCGAACGTGTATGTATCGATATCGATAGAGTTCTCCATTCAAAATAGGTAGTTGTAATCTCATAACATTAGTCAATTATGAAACCATCATCAGAAAATCAGAAAACTCCGCAGGTTATTGTGTGTGTTTATTCACACTTCATTATATATATAGGTTATAGAGGTACATAAATAGTGAGTAGATATGTATCTAAAACGTGTTAGCTCTGAAAATAGACGGGTGCCTTCTGCATAATTGGATCTGTGACTTTATATAAAATTCAAAGAGTTTACCTAATTAGCAAGTACATCCAGGTAGAGGTAGATAACTACGGTAGGTAGTTTGTTTTAAAAATCGATAGATTGAAGTCCAATCACTTTTTGAACCTACCTACTTGCCCACGCCTACCGACCGTCTTCAGTCCTCAATATTATCGTCTAGGTACTTATAATGTTTTATTCCGTTGAAGAGAAGTAAGTAGGTAAAAGGAATAAACATTTTGCTAAATTCATTTTTGTTTTGTTCACAGAATTAAGCAGGCGCGGAAAGGCATCCACTGCGTCCGTTGGAGACGTTAATTAAAGAATTCATTAAAATGGACCGTTTTCCTCACGTTTACAGTTTTTTTATTTTGCAATTCTGTGAATATTACCCAGGCTGGTGTGACATGACCTATAAAAGTGGGTGAAAATGTTAGTGAAAACTCCTAGGAATCTAGATCGAACAAAATATTGGCCTAGGTGTCGTCGGGCCACGTTCGATGTAGGGTCCGTAGTTGCATAGCATGCCTACTATAGGTAGGTACCTACCTAGAGAACTCGAAATGCAATGTTATCCAGTTTCGTTTCATTTGCCTTCACCTATGTACCTACCTACGTTCACGAACACTCAACAGTTAAAAATCCACCATTATTACACATTAACATTCGATAAAACACAAGATTTAGAAAATAAAACGTAAGGAAAACATGACTTCTCAAACTCCCGCCAAAATCCAAAAGTCCTTGTTTATGTTACAGTTACCTAACTGTCATGTCAGTCGGTACTCGGTCGGTAGATATTTGACACGTCATGTCGTATGGAAGTAACGTCAAATAGGTTATTATTGAGACTGGCTGATAAATGGCCTACAATATGTACTAACCTAAAATTGATCCCCAGTGTTTTGCTTGCACATCAAACTAAAGCCCTACCATAGGCACACCCTAAGTGGCCTCCTATAGATACCTACCCTACCTTCATAAAGATTTTTATGTCAATGTCACATATAAATAACTGTTAGTGTTAAAGTCACTGTCACAACAACAATGTTGACAATGACAAATTAGTATACTTATGTCATTATGAAATGAAGGAAAAACCTTCTATCTTTTGCAACCTTGATTGAATAGGTCCAATCAATTTAATTCCTCGGTGATAAAATGTTTTTGGATTCATGCTAGGGCAACTATTTCTGTAACTTTTTGTTCCTTTCTTTTCTTGTTTCTTTTGTTTCGTCTGTGGTTTCGTTTCGTTCGAAGCGAGTGAGTGAACTGAGCGGTGCGAAGCGTTTGTTTGGTTTGCTTGCTTGCTAATTGCTTGCGTGTTTCGTTCGTTCGTTCCGTTTGTATACTGAAAGTTTTACGAAAATAATATTGAGGAATTAGTAAATTTTCTCATTTTCTGACTGTAACATCAGTGAAAAATGTTGTAAAAATGCTGCGCAATCTTCTAAACTTACGGATATATGATTTATAACAGTTAAAAACGGTAAGAACTTGATTCTTGATAATGTTTTGATAAATGTTTACACGTCGTCGGTAGTGCCATATTTCCTTCAGTAATTTAATTTACTTACCTGCTGTAGTGGGAAAATAAAATGCAATATTTCTTACTTCTATTACTACAGTACAGCCAGCATGGGTTTATACTTAAAATTTTATTGAACAAATCAACATAATTGAAGATAAGTAAGTAGGTAAGGTAGGTAAGGACTTCAAACATACCTTAGCTATCACTATCAGGTACCAGATACACCGATTTTTCTCTGGTTTAGATATTTCTTTCAACCTATTGGCTGACCTGGTGGACTTCGAACTGAAGTGGTTTGAAGTTCGTCTAGATAGTAGGTAGCTACCTACCTAGCTAAGTAGTTCGCGAGTATCATCAGAACATCCTACCAAAGTTTATATTTAGGTATTATACATTTTATAGACGTCAGTTTAGTAGACGACATCCGCAAGGCAGCAGGTTGCACGTGGCTAAGGTTAGCGCAGGATCCAGGCGAATGGCAATTACTAAGGGAGGCCTATGCCCAGCAGTGGGTTAAAAATAGCTGATGATGATGATACTTTTTTACAAATATTTTCCACTAAGCTGTTAGGTAAACCTCTTACCTTTAAAATACTTACCTAGTAAAAAGAAGACGATAGTAGATATTGTCCTTGGTAAAATTATTAATTAAGTATCAAATACTTAGCGTTGGTTCCGGATTTACCTATGATCCAAGAAGCTTGGTTTCATTGAAACATGTCCAAGATTCTTGCAACAGTCACTATGCAGTGTATCGAGTTTGACTATTTTCAAGTACAGTACAGTTGCCACAATGGAGACTTTAGGTGGTTTAAAAACTCAGAAAAATTCAAAAATCTTAATAAAAGTTTGGACTTCGGCAGGATTCCTTAGATCAACTCAGCCACTAAAGTTAAAAAACTCATTATGAATTTACTTACTAAGTTACTACATGAATAGTAATTATTTGTAAATTTTCCTTATTATAAAAAATCAATAATTTGTCAATTACTTAACTGCTCATTTCAGCTTCCCTTGTATAGACATCTCCCAAGGTCTAGTCTATCATCAATATTGGTTCGGCTTTTAAATTAAAGCATAACGCAGAGTTACTTTCAAATTTATAATATTAGTATGTAGTGGTTATGTACACGTACACGTAAACTTAAGTAGTAAGAACCTACCTACAGGATAGTTTGTTTTGTACCATGATGTAATCAAGGCTGAAATAAAATCAACTTTCTCACCTTTTTTTTTCTCAACTTTTTTACGCAGATGATGTTCTGTTTCCACTGTAACAACAAATGTTAAAAATAAATTAATATTTAAAAGGGTTCCCAAAAAACATACTCAGGTGATTTTTTTTGCTGGTTTTTGCTCTTTATCAACGACAATAGACGTGTGTTACAAAACGGTATGAAATCCTTCGTGCGCGAGTCCGACACGCACTTTGCTTTAGAACTTATTAGCGACCTGCCCCGGCTTCGCACGGGCCCAATAATTATACATATAAACCTACCTTTTGAAACCGCATCAGAATCTGTTGCGTAGTTTTAAAGATTTATGCATAAGTACCTACATAGGGACAGAGAGAGCGACTTTGTTCTTATACCATGTAGTGATTTAAGTATTGATATTCAATAGGTACCTACTTGATGTTTTAAATTCAAAAGAGTAAAAACAGAATGTCACCCAACGACGCGATTTGTACCTCAAATAGGTACTGATTACATGCACCCATTATAGTATGTAGGTAATGTATTTTTATAGGCACTTCTGTATTCCTTAGGCGGTACCCATCTAGATTTTTAGAACTTTTCTCGTTTTCTCCTAACTTGGTCGATATCCACTTGCTAGCTGATAAGAATTCTGTTCTTGTTGAAAACTTTCAGAAGGATTGTATAACAAAGAAACATTTGGGTATTATATTAGGTACCAGATTCCTGTTGCCCGAGTGGTAGGTATAATGCTCTACATTACACGACCCGAAGGTCGTGAATCAATAGATTTTTAATTTCAAAGATTTTAAGTGATGAAGGAAAACATCATGGTAAAAACCGCTGCTTATTCAGCCCCGTTCAGGCTGGTTAAGCTGAGAGAAGGCAATTTTGCTTACACTTAATGGGACACTGTAGAGTCTGGGAGGGCTTGCCCAGCACCTTAACCGAATGGTATGGCCGAATGGTACCTACTATAAGGTTTTTCGTTGCGAAAAATTAATTTTCGCAGTATCACAAGGTCTAAAAAATATTAAATTACAAACCCAAAACATTTCTTAGTTTTTTTAGTAGTCATTTCCTAAATCGCTCATAGCCTATCAACTTTATTAGTACCTACACTAAGCAATTTGAAGGTCAAATACCCGCGTGTACTGTTATTTGTCGATCAATAGAATCATAACCAATTGAACATTATAAGCGTGATGCAATGTTTATCGCTGAATGAACAGTAACAAACTATGTACTGTTTTCAGTTTGTGAGACTGCGTGAAGTAGTGAACTCCTGTCAGTTATACTACTGGTTCTTATTTATTATTTATTCTGTGGTTATATACTTTGCCGTGCCGCTGTTTTCATACTGTTGCTTACGCGTGCGCACGTTTTAATTTGCGGATATTTGTGCTTAAAATAATTATTACATATGAAAACTTATGAATGTGAAACTTAAGGAGACCGAGAAACGGTGAGTTTTTTAAACAATTATTTATCTTTTAGGATAATATTACTTAAAATCGCAAATATTATAGGTACCTACAGACGTCCGAATACCGAAATGCTAATAAAAGTAACAGGTGCTTATCTATGACATAATTTGATATTTTGTCTAAACAAATGTCAAAAAAGAACTGCCTTAATATACGGCCTTAAATATTGATAGCGTTTGAGTACCTATTCGGGCAAGAGTCTGAATTATTTAGCGACTGTGTTTAATTTAAATAAATGTTCTTAGAGCCTTGTAGGCATTCGAAGGTAGATTAAGGTTTTTATTCTTGTTTTCCAAAACAACTTGTCCAAAGAAAAGTCCAGTCGAAATAATGGTACACATCAAAATGCGAAACTGGTTCCACGTGATTCTAACAGAGCCGTTCTTATTTGTTCCTTATTTATTTTGATCCTTCCCTAACTAAGATAAACCTTTTTTCCGTGTTATTCTAGGGACATGGGCATTAGACATGTGATATGGGAACACCTATGTGATTTTGTACTGTGATTTTGACAGATAATCTTTGAAAATTACGAGCTTCTGTCTTATATTCGTATCGTAGTATCAAGAAATTAAAACTTTTACATCCCATTATTTTTGGAATGCATGTTAAGTTTTTTATAGGTTTTATTAGACCTATTTAAACTAGTTCAAATCCATCTATAGAGTTGGGCTAACTAAAACTTACATTCAGTTAGAATCATCGTTATAGATGAAGGATTATTCATCCCTCAAAATACCTTTATTTATACAGAAAAGCAAATTATTTTGAACATGAGCGGGTCAAAGCAATGCTAGCTTTTGCTGTCAGAAACGTGATACAGAGCTTCAAAGAAAATGCTTCTATCAAATGCAAAACAAAACAATGCTTCATAAAACAATGTGAACTTTGCACATAAAATTGGAATAGCAATATTTGCTTTTGAATGATACAAAAGGCTCTCCCTAATGCTCACATCACCTGGTACAGTTATGGGTCATTCTAAGTTAAGAGGTAATCTGTTGTATGAAGACGCGGCACGGCATTTTTTTTTTAATTTTTACTTATTATTACATTTGTTTTATAGAAACCTTAAAGTTCAAAAGATTCACAAAGTGGCCAGACAATTAGTTGTTTTTTTCTCGTTTTATTAGTGACCAGGGTAGATACTCAGTACAGGGTAGAGACATGTGCCCAGGGGAGGATACTTTATGGCCAGGGAAGAGAGATATACATATTAAAAACAGGGTTATTTTAAGAATTAACTTTATTTATTTATTTTAATTATGAATTATTTATAATTCAATCAGTTATGGCCCAACTGCCGTCATTACGTCTCGCTAAATGTCTTGCCAAATCTCGCTAAAAGTCTACTAATAGCCAGATTCTTACACGCTTATCAACTCCAAAAACAGCTACACACGATTTGACCATTTATTGATTTGACACCTGTTTCCCACAGGGATAGGCAGAGACCACGGACTTCCTCTTGCTCGATCCTGACACACCTTTTTTGCCTCATTTACTCTCACTACTACTTTTTTCAGCAGGTAGTTAGGGTACTTTTGACCTGAAACTTTCATTTTTCAACGTCACCACTTGGTCTAGGTATGTTCGTCTAGCTAGTCTTCCCCTGCCAGCTGTCTCATTCGAAACATAGGTGCCACTCGCAACTAATCTGTCTGCAGTTCACTTGAAGTAGTACCCTCACCATGAGGAGCTCCCATACCGTAACCTGCTTTATGAAAATTTCACCATGGCTGTTTAACCAGGACAGTTGTCTGCAAGATTTAAAAGATAGTGCTTGTCGATTGAGAATGAATGAGTTACTCGTTAAATGTCTTCTCTATGCCGATGATCAGGTTATACTAGCATCATCAGGAGATTAGTTGCAGGAGATGGTAACTGTTATGCATGAAGCTTTTGAGCGTAAGGGAATAAGGGTAATGTGAGTAAGACTAAAGTTATGGTGTTTGTAAAAGATGAAGCATGAGAATGATATTGAAAGGAGAGTGAATGCCGGAAACCGAGCAATAAGGCACGACTGGCAGCTAGACATTTAATCGAACTTTACAGAGTTTTTAGAATTCTATTCTTCTTGGTAAATCGTTGGAAGTGGCAAAGGCGTTGCGTAAAAGTCATATTTAATTATAAAGCTAAGATACACTTATTGCCAAGTAAAAGTTCAGAGAAGAATGTAAAAGTATTCATGAAAATGCATACAAATGTATCTCCCCTGGACATTAAGTATCTCCCCTGCCATCGAAAAAGCCAGGGGAAATACGCCAGGGGAGATACATTTTCAATTGATATCTAAAATAACCGTAAAAGTGTTTTTCGTACGCAATACACAACCAAATGTAAAAATGTATGCACTATTTCTAGTGAATCTTTAAGTTTGTATTAGTGTTTTAACAAATAATTGCTAAGTAAAACTTACCAGAGGAGAGACTGAATTCACTAAACTTTTCTACAGCCAGCGAGCGGAGTGACCAAAATGACCGTTAAAATAGCTGCTTAGTCGGCCTTTGGGCTGCTTGCTACTAGCTTCACGTTACATCCTATGCACTTTAGGTCACAACTTCCACAAATTAGCAAAACAAAACAGATTTTTAAACGAAAACAAAAAGCCAGGGGACGAGACACGAAAAACGCAGGACAAATTTCGGCGCTCAAAAAAATGATGAAAAATTGGAATATAAGTAATTTTACTTATAAGACACTGTAACTAAGTTATTGTTCTGTGTAGAATTAGCGATGGTGAATATATTATTGAATTTTAACACATTCATATTAACTGGTTTACAAAAAAAGTCGGTATTGGGACAGACCAGGGTAGAGACTTTTTGCATGTTTAAGAATTTATTGTGACTAAACTACACACATTTCTATAATAAATTTCAGTGACCAAGTAGATAACATTTAGTTTTATGTAATAGGTAAGTTAATTACGATGTGAGTTTAGAAAAATAGTAGTTTTTTGTCCTTGCCATCGAAAGTACCTCTTAACTCGGAATGACCCTTATATAATTTAAAAGCATTAATTACATTTCTAAAACTTACTTTAATTAGACTTGTGTGAACTTGTTTCATTCCAAACTTTCTATGAAATGCCTTTATTGTTGCCAGAAATTACAAAACTTATCTCATGACCTCATTTAAAAGGCGTTATTTGCAGTCTAGCATTGCATACCATTTTCAGTGCTGAAGTACAATTCAACAATTCAATTCAAGGATTGTAACTATTGTCCTTTGATAGATTAAATATTAATATAAGTTCATGGCACGTAAAACCTGCTATAGGTATTTTAAATAGACACCTATAGGTAAAATAAGCTGTGTAACAGTAATGTGATGTGACTAACAAGTTCTAAATATTAAAATGTTGTTTTGACTTTTGTATTCCTTTGTCATTGACCTTTCTATTTGTATAAGAAACTATCATCAGTTCGAAGTTGGATTGGAATTTTAAGTGCCGTTCGTTTCACATAAATGTTTAACATAATATGATTAAGTGTTCGCACCACGTTCTAACCTTTACAAACGGTATCACACCGTTATAAGGTCTGTATTTTTGTGAATCATCTCTACACCACTATTTTGTAGGTACTTAACATTTAGTTAGTTCGATTCCCATGCCACGCAATTTTGAAATATCTTTGAAAGCAATATTATTTACTTTAAAAAAAAAAAAAATGCTAACTTCCAGCAAAACATGTACATGACTCCCAGCTTCGAAAATCGAAGAGGCTCAGTTTTTCTCAAAAATAACCTGACTTTTGACTTAATACATAGTATGACTGCGCTTGATTTATTCTAGGTACTACGTGTTATGAATACCCGTTGTACTAACTCAGTATTTCTATGAAATATATGTACCTACTTTATTGCTTTACTTTCTTTGTTTATTGCGAAGTTGTCCTAATTGAGATTCTGTGTTCGGTAACGTAAACTGTTTCTAAAATAAATGTTTCGAACTTATATGAAAGGTTTCAAGGTGAACTCTGTAATATATTATTTTGGTTTTGCCGAAAAAAATATTTTATGCAATGTTCCAAACTTTCATCTTAGACGCAACGCCCTGAAGGTTCGATCTTGGAAATGAAAATTAATTTACCTAATTTATACAGTTTTTGCTACCTCTTTAAATGTAATATTTTTGAGATTCAGACATTGATTAATACTAAAATACTTATTATAATGTTTAACTTATATATTTTTTATTATTTCATGGCGTCTAGTCTGGTCGAACGAAGCTAAACTTTATAAGATGTTGACTCCTATTTGGTTCAACAGATCAGCATTGCCAATTTGCACGGCAATGTTGTCATTGTCTGCACGCTATCTATAGATCGTTTACAATATTCAATCATTGTTTGAATTCGAAATATAAAACATTAAAAAATAATTAGAAAAGTTACAGAATAATACACCTCATTATCCAGCTGGTCGAGCAATTTGTAACTTACATCTTGAGTTTCTGACAAATATCAAGTGTAAGAGGAAACTGTAATATTTCCACGGAACAAATTACCCGAAACGCGAGTCCGTCGATTACGAGACATCGATTTGTTCTCCTTGCTTGTCGCGGCTCGGCACGTAGGGATCATTAATACAGCCCTTAAACAATGTTTTTCTACGCGATCGCGACTGGGTCCCGTGTAGAAACATTACTCACATTACTAAACGCTTGGAGGAAATATATTCTTACAGAAATAATACAAGCCGTAACGAAAAATCTTTAGATTTTCGTATCTCTCATCCTTGTTCTATGGTATGGTATCTGCGAAGGTTGTAATAGATTCACAATACATGCTATCTGATTCTGTGTTAACTCATTCAAGGCCCACCTGCTCGTCCTCGTAGAGGAGCTGTGCCGCCGCCGCGGCGCAGCTCCTCTACGAGGTAGTGCGTCCGGGGCACCCAACGTGATAGTGTATAAGCAAATTAATGCAAACATCCCGGGTAATAAACTAACAGTTGAGCTAATTGAATGTAAGTAAATCTAAGCAAGTTCTTTACAGATCCATACGCAGGGATCAAAGGCATGATCTTCTAACCTGAATCTTTTAAAATAATAGAATTTATCTTATAAACACAGTACAGACAGACAATTGTATAGAACAAATTGCTATATATAAAGCAAATCATTTCCAGTAAACCCCGCACTAGGCCAACCCTGTATCACGGGAGTATCGAATGTTCTCATATTTTCTTCGAAAATAGTGTAAGTACCAATAAGGTTAATATAGTTTATATACTGGTCGCGTTTTCGCTCACAACAGATGATTGTGCACATCTGCAAGGTCCCGTGAACTTTCCCTGAACAAATTACTGGACCCGTGTTAGTCCAACGATTACAAGTCGCCGATTCATCAGCCGGGCTGCTGGGCGACGCGGCACGTACTTCTCTCATCTATCCTGACCGTGAGACGCGATCACTCAACGCTATCAGGGTTTAAGAATCGCCTTTCGACTAACAACAGGATTAATTTCGAAAAGTTACGACCTTAATACGAAAATTCAAACTAATCTTTCTCTTTCCACAAAATCTAAAGTTCAACATTATTTTGTTTCTTAATCCTATCTTTATGCGGTCGTTTTGTGCTACATAAACTATTTCACTAGCTAAAAATCAATGAGTCGCCAACAAAGTTTATCAGAGCATATCCAAGACCTAATGCAATGCGGTACCAATCGATCTTGTTCCCGAAATGTTCGAAGATAAATCTAGTAGTAAAACAAGACAAGCAATCGAAAAGCAATACGATACAGGAGGTTATAAATCCGCGATTGCTTCCTACGAATCTCGCGGTATCAAAATTCGAGTCACTGTTGCCATAGATTCAGGCGCATAACTTGAATTGCGGAACTCATAAAACAGCTTGAGTGAGTGGTCGTTGTGACGACGTATAAGGGCCCCCGCAGACGGCCGACTTTTTGTAGGTGGAAAAGTAGGTCGCTTTTTCGACCGATTTTGTCACCTACTTTGTCACCGACTCCAACGCACACGACCGTCACTTTGTAGGTGGCTAGTGAGGGGACAGCACGTCGAAAAATATTATAACGGTGGATTTGCAAAGGAAGATAAGTATAGCTAGCTCTCTTTTCTTACGTAAGTAGGTACACTAGGTACCTACCTATTCAAAAACTTTTGCGTGTGTGTGATAGTACCTATGTTCAACTACATGGTACCTAACAATACAAAGGAAGGAGTAGGTACTTTGGTTATAATCCTTTCTACTAATCCTACGAAAATTCCTACTATAATTTACTTATCGAGTTTGTGAGTATGGATGTATGGTTATTTATCTTTCACGAAAAAACTACAAAACCGATTGTATACTTTGGGATATAGGTAGCTAATGACATGGTATAATACATAGGCTACTTTTATCCTGATATTCCCGCGGAATTCGTTGAAATTACTTTAAATTACAATAAGTACTTAATAAATTACATGGTTAGGTAAGTAATATTATTATTATTAATCCAATAACAATAAATTATAATATGAATGATTGAACCTACTTATCTACCAGAAGTGCACCTAGGTACCTAAGCAAATAAAATTCGGAGTAAATAATCCACTTGCGGAGTAAGCTCTATCACTTATTCCGAAAAGCGCATCACTAAACGACCTACACTTTCGGAGTCGGTGTCGGGTCGGTCGGAATGCCACCTACTTTTTTCTCACCTACTTTTTGTAGGTCGTGTGCGTTGCGCTATTGTTGTCAGTACGTTCTATTTTTCGACCGATTTTTCCACCTACAAAAAGTCGGCCGTCTGCGGGGGCCCTTACGCTATCGGATACGAGATCTCGATCGACTGAATAATGTTATAATCTGGTACTGAGAAAACGTTCAATATAATTTAATTCAATAAATATAGAAAAAAATAGGGATCCCAATAAATACGAGCCTTTTATACACGTCTGTGACGTTGATGTTGTGAAGATAAAAATGCGCCTACTTTAATCATTATCAAGAGCATTTTGTTCTTACCGCGATATATTTTGTCTTTTAATTCACGATTGCAATCAACGACTTCATTTGTAGATTGATTAAAGTTTTTGCTTTATTCATTGAAATATCTTTTAACTTGAAAATTATTCCGTCGATGAACTATACTGTTATACCTGTCATGATTTTTATTTAAATTTAATTAAAACATCCATTTTTAGAAAAAGTGTGGGTAGTTTTGTAAAACGGCAACACCGGCGCTGTGCTCGCTCCCTGACGTCTAGACTATAAAATGGCGTGCTCGCCTTCGATACGGGTTCAGTCTTTCGAAATCTTGCACAGAGGCAACAGCTCCTTAGATATAACTAGATGTAAAAAGTGTTGGTAGCGAAGAAGTGACTGTAAAATGTAAAATAAATATAGTTCGTGATCATCAAGTGTTGGATTTCATTTCATTTCAGAAGTGACAACCGGACCTTAACAAAGGTAATGTTGAAATTACTATTACTTATACAGCCCACTATAACGATCAGTTTTCTAACTATTGCAAAGATCAGTTATTGCTCATGTTACTCATTTTTAATCTGAATATAAGACGCAGTTGCCTACCTCACTTTTACATAATGAAATGTAGTTAACATGTAATGGTCGGTATTAAACCGAGACAATCCATTCGTGATAGCTCTTTTCTTGTGTTAATTGGCGGTGGTTACCTGGGCCTTATTTAATAATTCAATATGTACAATTAACCAATGCATTTCGCATGGTGTTAGCATTGCTGGTCGGTATTAAACCGAGACTTTCCAGTCGTGCCTGGCACTAGCGATTTGTGAGGTTGTGTACTTTTCCATTGGTTGGACATTTTTAGGGTTGTTGAATTTAGTGACAGTGAGTAACATGGCAGTAACAATCAGCATCTGTCCGTGTAGGTGAGCCTTGTTTATTATAATTATCTATACTGATATATAAAGAGGTAAAGTTTGTTTATTTGTTTGACGGAGGTAATTTCCGAAACTACTCAACCGATTTTAGAGATCCTTTCACCGATTTGTGGAATGGACTGTTGGAAAAGGTTATAGGCTATATTTTATCCCAGTAGTTTCATAGTACACCCGTGCGAAGCCGGGACGTACTGCTAATCTACTATATTTTAATAAGTGGATAAAAGTAAAGCATTCTAGTTATGCACCTACGACTTGCGTACGTAAAGCCATTTGTGCTGTACATATTTAAATATAAATAATATTCTTATGACTATGTATGCCGTAATAATTAATTTGCTTTATTATAATGAAGGTGCTTAATAATTTCAGTCAAGGTGGCTATGTATGTCATCGGCCAGGTGTGCCAAAGTGCTATGTATGCAAGAAGGTGGCTATGTATGTCATCGGCCAGTTGTGCCAAAGTGCTATGTATGCAAGAAGGTGGCTATGTATGTCATCGGCCAGTTGTGCCAAAGTGCTATGTATGCAAGAAGGTGGCTATGTATGTCATCGGCCACGTGTGCCAAAGTGCTATGTATGCAAGTAGGTGGCTATGTATGTCATCAGCCATGTGCGCCGAATAAATTGAATATTGAATACCTACGTTTAACATTAAATTCATAAATTGCGGGCATGTTTTACTTCCAGTAGTTTTTCATGAATATCTTTAAAACTGGATGAGCTACGCCCAAAATGACAAAAATTTTGACCCCTTTAGAACCCCCTACTCTTAATGAATTTAAGATGACTTTAGAATTTTTTTTAACTTTTGTGGGTTATCTAATTTCTTTTATATATGATATGTCTGATATGAACTATTTTTGAAGTTTATGTCAAGTTTAGTTGGATAGTTGATGATTCAGTAACTAGTGCCTATAGTAAGACTAATGAAAGTTTAAATTAATGTAAGCATGCGGGTACCTACATCAAAGGTATACCTTTGATGAGATATATGATACTGCAAAGGAATTTTGTTATTTCAGTCCTTGAAGCACGATGGACGATGAATGCATTACGCCACCAGGTACGCCTCCCAGACGGAAGCAGTCTAAAAAGAAGTGGAGAAAGAGGAGAAGGAGTACCTCTCCTTCATCTATTTCTTCTGATGACAGCGTGCATCGCACCCTGAGGAAACAACAGCGAAAAACTCCAAGTAGGTTGTCTAGTCTACTAAAGATGTATTAAGTATACAATGTAACTAGCCCGGAAAACTGAAAACTCTAAGACTTCTGGTAGGGTAGTAATTTTAACAATGTAGTTCCTCAAAGTATACTAATGTAAGTACCTAATTTATATTGATTGTACCTATATACCTACTGTGACAATTTCTCTTTGGTAAGAACCAAACTACGGTTAACGGTTTAAGATTAGGTACGATAATCACCCACTGAGAAACAGTGGTAGCCTAATCTAGTTAGATAAAGATGTAGTGAGCTTCAGAGAGACATTCAGTAAGTAGTGTATGCATCAATTTAAATAAATTGTATTTCACAATAACAAAACACATGTCATAATGATAGTCCACAATAATTCAAATAAATAAAAATTATAATAATTTTGAGGGTATGTACTTTAAACAAGAACGGAGAGAGTGCATAGATGTTTCACACACTAATAATAGATAACTCGTTGCTAACACATAATACTACTGGTCAGCTAATAGTTAGGTCAGATTGCATAAAGTTAACGGACGGTTAAGATATTTAATTTTATGATATTATTCAACTATTTCTATTGGAACTAGCTAGAAGGCAACTAATCTTTGGTTTAACAAAGGTTGCTACAAAAGGCGATCTTATCGTCGAAGCTGTTTCTTCCAGACGACCTGCTTAACTATTTGCACAGATTTTTATTTTTGAAGTAAATTTGTGGTGTCTTTGTAATTCTAGTTAAATGAGGTCACTTATAAACAATTTAAAAACAAAAAAATCGCGCGTTGACAAATACAATGAAGGGGTCCTCGAGGATAGTTTATACTTACTGATATCATGCTATCGTGAAGGCAGGTCATATTTTGCGTTTGAGAGCTGGGGTAACGGGTGGTAGAAAAGTATGACCTTCAGGCCATGGTTACTACTCCTTAGCTTCTCAAACGAGGTTATAGAACATTCTCTCCACTCTCCGATTCTTCTGCAGTTGGAATTCTCCTACATGTTTTTCTTCTCCAAGATATTCTGATACCCAATGTTTTTGTGATTTAATTATTATGGTCTTCAGTAGGAATCTGAATTATTTCCACCAGCATTTTATGTTATTATTTTAGGAAGAGTCACAATAATATTCAGCTAACGTGTTTCAAGTTTCAAGCTATTTATTTAGCCACAAGGTTACATGGCATAACATTGGCAAGTCAGGGTAGGTACCTACATAATTTCGTTAAGTTAGGCGTTAAATATAAACAATAAAATAAAAACAATATTTCTTATCCGAAGAAGGTCAAAAATAAATGAACAACTCATGTGTTCACCAATATGGTAAAGTGAATGGGATTCGAAGAATATTATTTATACTTTTAAATTATTTAAAAGAAGCCTGAATATTTCTGACGGCAATTTATTGTACATTTTGAGCCTTGATTTATTAGTTTTTTACAAGACAAGTGTGTTTTGGTTCTTCCATACAGACATTTAATTTATTTGGTTTTACTAGTCGGTATGTTTTGGTTCTTCCATACAGACATTAATTGATTTATTAGTTTTTACTAGTCAGTGTGCTTTGGGTCTTCCATACAGACATTTTACTTTATAATAATAGTATCCAAAATTAATAACATAAACCTGTTTTAACATTATATAGGTAGGTGATTCATATACAAAAAAAAAATGAATCAAATTATGAAGTATATTTTTACTTGTTTTACACAATCATACATACTTCAACTGGATTTATATAAAAGAAGAGCATAAAACAACTTGCCAATAAAGTAACGTTCAAATTTAAAAACGTTTATTCGCATTCATGTATGGTAGGTTCAATTATTATAGGTCTTGAAATTAGTTCCTTGTGAAACATGAGTCCTGTAAGGACATTGCAAGTAGATGCTATGTTATACATACCGATTTAAAATAATGAGATCAGTTAGAATAAACTGTTTCTTGTACTTACCTATTGTGTGTGTAAGCCACGGTTTGTCGTATGAATTATGTTAGTGAAAACAAGTAGGTACACTTTTAATTACATACTCGTAATTACAGTAGCAAATTGGTTGCTCGCTGGGTAATTTTAGTATGTTATGAATTATAATGGGTGGATTATTTTATGATTTAGGCGTCAAAAAGTCAATATATATTTATTCAATAAAATCTTTATATAGACCACTTTGTAACGTCACTTTGTGTATGAAAGACGTTACGTTGCATTAAAGATATATAATCAAGGTCAAATAATTGGTAGGTTCAGTCGCAACATGTTTTACCAATTTCGGTGTGCAAATTGAGAGAGATAGCATACTTTTAATTATTAAAATTAAAATTGAAATGTCTAAAACGACGGGTAGTGTTGTTATTCTGAGTTTGAGTAATTTCACCGTAGTCATATCACTCTGACTCACTGGGCTTTTCTTTTAAATGTTCATTTTTCTAAATGTTATATTTTCTAAGAAAGTCATAATTTATTAGGAGTATTCAGTACAGATACAGATACAGATACTTTATTGATAACAATGGTGTTACATGTCTCGAGGACTTAATATATTTAAAATACAATGTATGTGAGTAATAAAATTAATAATTGAATAATAATTGCTAATAATAATTGACGTCAATTAATAATAATGGTGTGCCCTCTAGTGTCGATCTTCAACTGTTTTGTTTGAAGCTTTTCTTTGAGTAAAGGCATGAACTTAAGTCTCCGACGTGCAAGTCTATGGGCTACTCCACTTAGCCAAGTGGTACGTTTTTTGAGCAGACGAAATTAGCAATCCCATGCTAGATAGTGATATTCAATGTAAATGGTCGTTATGACAATAGTCCAAATCAACTTTTGAAGGTAAATGTGATATCCGTCCAGTGTCAGATAAATTAATATTTTTATGCACAGAGTTTATATCCACTTTTTAAAAAAAATGATGAAAATGATTTAAAAATGTTAACGGGACTTAATCGCGTATTGAAATCACATTATTTACCTCTACGTACCTCTCACTTTACACTTTTAGTAATTCTTGCACATTATTTTGTTATTGATATCGGAAGTCCCGGTTATTATTAGCACACTGAGTATATAATATTGTTTAATAGTTTGGTGATTATATTAACTTAAAAATCAATTTGACTGGATCACAGTATCACTAAGTTTTTCTTATTTTATTTAGTTTGTCACACTTTAATCGTTTTACGAACACTTATACTGTATAGTCATACAGTAACACATTATAACAAACACTTTATTGATGTAGTATTACTTTAGATATTTTTAATTAAAATTGTACTGTACATGGCTAATGTTTACGTCGATAGCGGCGCCACCTCTCTTACATTAAGTAGAGGTTACAGATTATTTTGTACTTATAGTCCGTAGATCGGATTCGTGATTATATTCTCGATGTTGTTACTTACATATTCTTATGATTTATTCATGAAATATTAGATTTGTTTTCGGTACTTTTGTAATCTGATTGATGTAGACATTTAGTGAGTTTTTTTTTAGCTGATATGAGCTTATAACTATTAAGATGATGAATGTTAAGGCTTTTATTTTGCGATTATATAATTGATGGGCGTTGATGGGGAAGATTTTAGCTTATAATTATTATGTCTTGTAAGAATCATTCGTTGATCAATCAATCAGGAATGTGGTACTTTTATAATTGTAAAACATTAAGTAATGCTATTCTCTATGCAAAATTTTCAAATGAAGTGCTTATGTTGCTCTCACTTCTTAGAATTAATTAAACATTGTAAATTGTAACATTCATGCAAGTCAATTAAGTATTTAGACTACATTAAAATGTTGTCTAACTATAATCGAGTGTCATGATTATATTTTGACGACCAAGTTTTAAATCAGTCATCTGGTTACCATAGTGCAGGCATTTAATTGCTGGGCTTGGAACTGGATGACGCTGTGTGAGTGTCCAAGGACGTTTATTTATTATTTAAGATAAAGATAAAGATAGTTTATTTGCTTGAACACAATGTAGGTCAAATAGATGTTAACAATAGGTATTTTAATTATCTATATTGTATTTTGTACTTCCTTCTGATTAACTTGCAATAATGTTGTAGTATAGATAGACCGTGCGCCGGGAGTCAGCACGGTGCCGGATGGCCGAGTGTCATGATTTTTATTTAAATTTAATTAAAACATCCATTTTTAGAAAAAGTGTGGGTAGTTTTGTAAAACGGCAACACCGGCGCTGTGCTCGCTCCCTGACGTCTAGACTATAAAATGGCGTGCTCGCCTTCGATACGGGTTCAGTCTTTCGAAATCTTGCACAGAGGCAACAGCTCCTTAGATATAACTAGATGTAAAAAGTGTTGGTAGCGAAGAAGTGACTGTAAAATGTAAAATAAATATAGTTCGTGATCATCAAGTGTTGGATTTCATTTCATACCCAACAGTGTTACATTATAATGAATTCGTCACGTCTCGTGAGTAAGTGATTGTCGCAAGGGCCTGGATTGATCTAGGCATTGCGTGGCTCACATTCCTGAAATGATGGATGGCCGACTTGGGACTCGGGATATTGCCGTTTGTGATAGACTTGGAGATAGTTGAATCGAATTGTCATACAATTTCCATACCCAAAAAACTATACGATACATTTCGGTAAAGTAGAATTTATGCTCTATCTTTATGACGTATCATGGGTTTGAAGGAGGGTTATGTCCAACTAGTTAAATTATTTGGTAAGTACCTACGCTTAGCACATGATGACTGTTAACCAGCCTATCTACACTTAAATCTAACTGGTAATAACTGGTCTCACGATATTTCCTTCGCCGTTTAGAACTTGTGACAGTGATACAAATAAGCGAAAAATCCATTGTTGTACCGCTGGGTCAGAGCCCTCTGAGCCCACGACCTTCGTATCGAATGTCGAGGCACGATCTCGGCCATCACAGTTTCGCAGTGTATTATCGGAATTAATAAGGAACTTTATATTTTTATGTAACTAATCGGCCATATCTATTTGGGCTAATAATGATATCAAACTTATCATTCACGGACTCACGGTCAATGTGAGTGACGTCACAGTAATGTACTTTATTATGAAAACATTTGATCAAAATATCGGTGGTGATGATAAATGTCCTTGGTCATTTTACACAGCGCCATCTAATCATAAAAATAAAAATACCACCTCATAACCCTTCGTGTTTCAACTAACAGTCTGTGGGCAGTTATTTGACATTACTTCCATACAAAAAGTGTCAAATATCTACCGACAGTAAGCAAAACCAGAGATAGATAGGTTATTGAGACTGGGTGTTATGATACACCTGTGTAAATTGCGTGAAGGACCTTGAAGATTAGAGAATCTTCTGTCTAATTGTAAAGTTGAAGGTTGGTCAGCTAAATAAATATGTAAGTACTTACCTTATTTATGGTAACTTTACTAAAGTTGTCAGAACCAGGAAGAACTGCTCAAGGTGAATTGAATAACTCGATTTTCAATTCTCTTCGCGACACAACATTATCATACCTTAATATTTTCATGAATTCCAATGAGGTTCAACATCTTTATTTTACTTTAAATTCTTCAATCCTATCGATTTCGTCTCAAACTGATTTTACAATTACTTACTTAAAATATTTCACCTCCCAAAAATAACAGAATCAAGTACTGTAAAATAATAGTAACTTCATCAATGGAAAAGTTGTTTTGACACAAACAAACCTATTTTTTGGAACATTCGAATTGCCTTTAATATACCTATGGTACATACCTATTGTAAATAGGTACTGAAATTGCCGAGTAAGGTTAGCGGCGCATCCATTACATCAATTGCGAAAATCGCCGCTGTTTACTCCTCAAATTACTGATCCAAACAACGAAGTAATAACTGATCATTAACGTAAATACGTTGTCCTCAATAGAAATATGTCAAACTTTAATGACGATTCTCAATTCAATCATCGTACTGAAATGTACATCATTCTATTGTACTAGCCATGCACAGGCTAGTTTCCCACCAAGATTCAATTTAATAATGTTATCAATAAGTAGCATGCTCGGTGCCTGAGAAAATCATTGCATTGTATGGAAAAGGTAATATATTAATCTGCCAATATTGGCGTACCTACGCAACGAAGCCGTAATGAGCGCCCTTCTATGGTCCAATCTGAAGAATAATTGGGCGTCGCACCTGGCTCAGGTAACAAAGCGTCCCTAAGATATTGTTCCGAGGTTTATTAGGAACGTTACATACCATCGCAAATTAACGTAGAACCTCAATATTGCCGGGAACACGGCCAATACTTGTGTTCCGTCCCTAATAGGTAATTCTCCTCTGATTCTGGCCGCTTTAGAGGTGAACTGACAGTTATTGATCGTACCTGGACTACTAGGGTATTATGCTGGTAGTTTATTGCGGGATTTCTGTAACAGTTAGTACCTACCTATGTGTTAAGGTTAATACCTAAACATGTCAAGAAGTAGATTTAAGCTACCGAAAACTCAATGCTTTTCAGTTTAACAACAAATCTGAAATTTAATTTGTTTGCATAAAACTACAACATGATTTCATTACTTTCTGTGGAATTGATTACGAAAAATGTTATCGAGTAACTGCCGTTATTCGAAGAAATGCTTCCCAATTTAGAAGTACATGAAGCGTATCCTCTTTGATGTAATTCGATTCTATAAAATGTACAACAATCCGCTGTAAGTAATGACCTGATTCCCATTCAATAAAATATATCCTCGAAAATTGATGGAACATTATCACCCACTTACCTATGTACACTCCGGCCCTTTTCATTATCTCGAATACAAAGCTCAATATTGGCCTAAGCGATCTGGCGCAATATAGCGTAATATTCCCTATTTCAAACAATAATAAAGAGAGCATCGATTTATGTAGACCTTCCGTATGTAAGAGCTTTTGGCCCTTTTGTTTTTCATCGGGAGTGTTTAGCGGCGGACCTTTATTAGGAAATTGGAAGTGTGCGACACAAAGGGCCTGAAATTAAATCATCTACCCAATATTCCCCGTAGGAGTCTTTGTAGGCCGATGTACTCTACTGACTACATATTGTGCTCCTATTGCATTTACTGTGTTAGCCATTTTCTGATGTGGGCATCGACGTAACAAAGGCCACATTAACTGAACCGTGTCAAATTGCGAGTTTCCACTAACAATATTATACATCCCCGAATCCAAAAATGTTCATTGGAAAAGAAAGTTTAACAAGATTTGAAACATATTCGTTTATTTGTCGTAGAGAAGTTGCCTCTCTGAAAATAAAAATTGTATGGAATAACGTAAAAAACTTTTCGATTTATTTGTATCAACGTCGTATAATTATGTCGGTTTGTTGTTTGGTTGCTCGAGCATTGTTTTTCTCGAACCTGCTGTAAATGTTCGCAGTAAATCTTTTCTCAATTTCTCTTGGTAATTTAATTCTTTTCGTTGTCTTTCATACAAAATTAAATCAAAGGTTCAATCTAGTGAGTGGCTTTATCATATCGTAGTTACTACGTGCAATTAGGGTGACTCCCCTTTGTTTACATCACCAAAAGATTACAACTTATTTTATGTTCCAAAGGTAGGTAGGTACTACTATTTCGGATCGTACATTGACCCGTAACATTTTTACTTTTACATATAAATGTATCTTGTTCCTCCACGTTTTATCTATATTAACTTTAAAAGTTACCTAATTTACGTTGCACATTTAATGATCAATTCGATACAAAACGTTTTAAGAAGTAAAAGTTTTCTGGGGATTTTAACTATTTTTTTATAAACCTGACTTTATTTCTCTACAGGTTTAGCTTCCAAAATGTCATCGCCATCAAAACACCGGACAAAGAAACAGACAAAATGCAAAAGGATACTACACAAAAGGATACCGGTGACTAAATGGCTGCCGGAGTATAATTCAGAGAAAGCCATAGCAGATCTGATAGCTGGTATTACAGTAGGTCTTACTGTTATACCACAGGCATTGGCGTATGCTACACTAGCTGGACTTAATCCTCAGGTAAAGTTTTAGCAAACTCAACAGTTTTATGTAATCTTGATCGATGCGAGTTGCATCGATCAAGATCTTGATAGATGCGAGTAACATCTAAAACCACATTGTATTTGTTCTATATCAATTCAAAGTTGTCTCTCAATAAGTATGCTTAAAATAAACTCGTACAGAGTATCTTGAGCCATCTCTATTCAAGGAACGCTTACTTTTAGGACGGCCTCTACTCGTCTTTCGTCGGTTGCTTCGTGTATGTGATATTCGGGTCATGCAAGGACATTACTCTGGGGCCGACAGCTTTACTAGCCCTCATGACGTACCAGCAGATTCAAGGGAGGAATGCGGACTACGCTGTACTTCTCTGTTTTATGTCTGGTGTAGTACAGTTACTTATGGGCGTGCTCCATTTAGGTGAGTTGTCAATCAGTTTGTTTACTTTTAATGTGTGTACGGCTGCTCTTACTGATTGACTGTAACCTCCTATTTTATTGATATGAGAGCATCCGCTTTTCAGCTGCCATATACCCTGTTTTTTTACCATCTGAGGTTTTTCCCAAATAACCTATCATAATTAGCACGGATTACAATATTTTTTACAATTACTTCATTTACGTTTGATACCAGCCCTAGCCAGTGCTAGTAGGGCTCATAACTCATTTCTAAAGCGATTTACTAACAATTATAAAAAAATTATCATTTTGTCTTTAGGTATGCTCATAGACTTCATCTCAGTGCCCGTGACGGTCGGCTTCACATCGGCGACTTCCGTCATCATAGCCGTATCCCAACTCAAGGGTCTTTTGGGCCTACAATTCAAGTCTGGCGGATTCATTGACACTATCAAAAAGGTACCAAATACTTTTCTCCAGTACATAGGTATTTGTCCTTTTGAACTATTTGATCAAATGAGACAAAATAATCGTCCTGTACCCTCCAGACCTAATATAAGTGACCTTTATAGAAAACAAGTTGTTTTTGGGCATGATTGAGTGTGCCCAAAAACAACTTGTTTTCTATTGTGAAAAATTAATGTTTTAAGTTGAATATAGTCAGAAAGGTTATCAAATTAGAATTACAAATTTTAACTGATAAAGGTTTTCCCGGAACTTGCGACAAACAGACTGTATACAAAAACCACAATGAAAATATAGTAGATCGTGTTTTAGAAATTAGGTACTTAGCATAACTTATGCAAATAAATGCAATTTTCATTGCCATGCATGATAATAACGCTAACTCTTTCGCCTTTCGTCATTTGTCATTCCACAGTTTATATTGTGTGAATCGTAATTTATATCAAATCAATTTTGAAAACTTCTAGTATAAACTAAGGTAAATAAACTCACAGACTAACATAATAGCTGTATTAGATTTGTATAATTCATTGCTGAGGTTGCTTATTGAATAAGCAAAATACGACTGTAATGTAATTGGTTCTCATAAACACAATAAATAAACCATGACATAATGTTTTATAATGTATATTTACCGCGTAAAGGCATTAAGTGCAAAAAGATGGCGAGTAATTTACACTAACCATCGCAAGAGAACCTGAATAAAATAACTGGCAAAATGCGCATCACGCTTCGGATTATGAAAAAAAAATGGTCTAAAATCTCCAATATTTTAGAAAGACCTATCCAACGACACCTTGTAGGTTACACAACAGGGAGGGTAACAGGGAGTAAACCAGAAAAAAATAATTATTCATAGGATTTTATTATACCATCTATTGGACATCGGTGATTCAATATAGGTACCTATTACATAATATACACAATACTTACTTCATTTCTTGAAGCGAGCTACTAGGAAGAAAAATAAACGCACGTGATTGGTCGTCGAAAATAATTGTCTTTCTCGTGATTGGCGAGATTGTCAAATCATTTGTCAATTGTCAAATCACGAGAACACAATTATTTTAATGAAGTAAAGGTGTATGTTTCTCAATTTGTGAGTTACTTTCTGTGTACAAATGAATATTTTTAGTGGTTTAAATAAAAAGTTATTTATTTTTTATATTTTAAAGGCTAAATATTTTAACAGGTGGTGATAAATTTGCCCAACGCCAAATTGGCAGACAGCTGTTTAGGCATAACGTGTATTGCCATTCTACTTTTAATGAGAGTAAGTATATATCTTGGATTTTAGGGTTTAAATTACAACAAATTAATTACAATTCAAGGTAATCAAAAAAGTCTATCATGTTTTTTAGCATTTTTACTGAATATTAATTAGGTACTTATACTTTCATTATTTGTTGAAGTTTTTAAATATTTGGTATATACTTGTTTGTCTCAAACTTAATGCAAATAAAAAAGTCAAGATAACAGACGTTGAAATGCAGTCTCGCAAATTTATTTTTCAAACACAATGCAATTTCTTTTAAAACAATTTAATATGCTAAAATTTACAGCAACTGAAGGATCTTAATCTGCCAGCCAGTCAGAAGGGCATAAAGAAAACTTTATGGTTGCTGTCCACGTCTCGAAACGCTATCGTTGTAGTGTCCTGTTCTTTGCTGGCGTTCTTCTACGTGTCTAACTATGGAGAGTCGCCTTTCAAACTCACCGGTACTGTTAAGTAAGTAAACTTATGTATGCCCGTTTTAATAGCTACTTTATCTTTTTAATGTTATCTTCTTCATTCACGATGATATGTCCAAGCAGTCTTATATAAGGCTCACACCGAGATGAAAGGGAAGCGGGTAGCAGTTTTATTCTCATATCATTTTAAACATTATCTTTATTACCACAATACATAATGAGAAACTTTAAACGCGACCATAAGAGTCAATTCTTTTTTAAGCTTTGGCTTTATCACCTTAAAACATAGTATCGTTGAACAAACTTGAAATGCGAGCGACCACAAGCGACCCTATGCGTCAATTCACACGAGATGAAAGCAAAGCGGCTGAAGTTTCAGTGTAATGTGATTTTAAACTTTTTTTTTTTTTTTTATTAATATTATTATAATGCATAGTATTAAAGTGCTTTGAAAAGTGTTCTTGGCTTTTATAAGCTTTTATTGAGACTGGCAGTTGGACACACGCTGACATTTAATAAGTTTAACTTAAATAAATTGAGATCTTTCGGTTATAGCGATAATTTCGCAGCAGAATCAGTGCTATTGTATGTACTTAATACATTTTTTTTCAGGGATGGTCTGCCTTCAGTAAGCGTGCCACCTTTTGGTACAGTGGTGGATGGGAGAGAAGTCTCCTTCATAGAAATGTGTTCGGATCTTGGCTCGTCTATTGTTCTCGTGCCCGTCATTGCCGTTTTAGGCAATGTGGCCATCGCTAAAGCTTTTGGTAAATATAGACTTAAGTAGGAATATTCCTTTCTTAAACTATCCTTTATTCTTTAATTTTAAACATTATTTATACATATACCCCATTATGCATATTCGACCTAAAACCTGTATTAGCTAAAACGTATATTAAATCTGTTGCTATCTCTTTTCGTTGACATATGAGTGACAAGAAAAAAACGTTCTAAAACGTTCCTAAAACCTGTATTAAATTGTCAAGTTTTTATGAATAAACCCCATAGTGTGTATGTAATTTTTAAAACATTTCTGTAATTACTCACTAATTTCATGTTTGCAAAGCCACATTTTACTGTTATACTAGTAGTAATATACTAGTACATTTTACATTTAAATATTTTTTACTAGGTAGGTACCTATTTTAATAACAAATATAAAAACGAACGTGCTTAAAATATTAATTACATTTCGTAAACAATACGTTATCAAACTCTATTGAACGCGTTCTCTAAACCTTTTTATCATGAACCTTCTTGTTTCAACATATTAAAATGCCGCGGCGCTGTGTTTGAACGGACATAGTTAGACAAGTATTTACTATTTTATAAAACAGACTTAATTTCGTAAAAGAGAGCAATTTTCTGCACTCTCCTAGTGCATTCCTATTCATAACTTTGAATATCTTGGTCAGATCATCATTTTTAATGGACAATGTAGCTATTTCATTTAACAAAAAAATCTAAATCGGTTCACTGGTGGAATGAATGCCTTACGTTATTTCAACTACCCCTTTACAACCGGTACTTTTTTTTTCAAAGGTCAAGTATGAAAACTTGATGTGGTCTTTTTATTGGGTCCCTAGAGCCGTAAAAGTGCAGTTAAAAAAATCTAGATTTTTTAGTTATCCTAAAAATCCACCCACACGAGCGTGAGTCTCAGGTCGTACACGACGTAGTCACGATCGTGAGGGTAATGTAAATTTGTCCTATGTTTTGGTAGTTTTAAGAAAAACGATAAGTTATTTAACATAATCAGCCTCTTTATTCATGTACATTTACATCTTCAATAGTTTTTCCCATCTCTTGACGATTGAGGATGAAGAGGAGGCGGTACAGTGAGATGCCATTAAAATGGATTGCTTGTCCTTCCATTTGACGATGACAGTCGGTTTGCAGACGTACTGCTGCGATTCTTAGCGAGTCATCCTAGCGTCCAGGTTTAAATTTAATTGCAACACAATCAGGGATCCTGTTGAACATGATTTGGTCCCATGCTGTGAAGATTCCGTCTTGTCATCTCTTCAATTAGCGGAACAGTGAGAAAATACCTGTCGTGGTAGATTATGCTTCCAGGTGGGACACTTTCCACCAAATGAAGTATCACAGAAGCTCCAAGTCTTAGAAATGTATCTTCAAACATGGTTTTAGATCCTTGATTTATGTTAAAGTCAAGCAGCATCAAGCCTTCACTTGTGGTAAGCACAAAGCTCTTCAGACCCACTGGGAGAGGTTTATTTAGGAGAACCCAGCGAAGAATACATCTGCCAGTAAATGGTACCATTTGCCATCAATGGAGTTAACGCCAGGAACTCTTTCAAGTTTGTTACACGGTACTTTTACCTGGTCAATCATCGATTGCACTTTCCACAGTAGATTGTAACTATCAGTCTTTAGCATCTACCACATGCAATGCATTGTGGACAGTCAAGAACCTGCCACGAGCCCTATGTTGAGCGTCTCAAGAGCCATCTCTACTCTTTATTTCACCCCTCCAATACATCGGGATTCGGGGATAGGGAATACGTCCTATGATTATGTGTACTGCAAAATCTTTGGCTACTTTAACCGACGTAAGTTTCAGTTTCAGGCCTGTTTTTCTGGGATAGCACATGTTTGTGCATCTTGCTATTGCACCAAAAAACTCCCTGTTAAAATAGGCTGAGAAATACCCCATTGCAGTTCTGACAAGAGTCACGGGTAAGGAACCATAGCCATGACTGCATCTTCGAAAAGTACCTGCTTCCAAACTCTCTTTCGAGGAGGAGGCCGCGAAGATCGAGGGTGCGGAGCTTGTTTTTATGGTCCAAAAGTATCTTGCATGGGTTCCGGCTGCGATGCTGCAGACGCCTGTGATTCAGGGTCTGGATTTTCCAAGTGGAGGTCTTCGAAAATGCTGGGTTGGATTTCGTCCTCAAATCTTCGATATCGGAGAAGTTCCCATCGCCCAGCACTTGTATAACGTGATAATGGTTTAAACTTGCTCCTTAAAAGTAAAAAAAAGAAACCATTAGTTGTAAAATTAACAAAAAAACAATCATCAATTACAGGTGTACTACCGAATAAAATGTCGGTAGTACAACCGAAGCCACACTATCGTAGCAGTCGAACTTTACAACGTAATTCTTACTAAACCGTCAATATCAGCACAAAATTAAAATAATCTAGGTATTGAAATATCTTTTAACTTTAAAATAACAATAAACCACAATCAAATACTTTGCAATTACTATTAAAAAAATAAACTTACCCGCGGCGCGGCGAGGTTCGAAAAACGCAGTCATCTTTCACCTCAACTCACAAGTGACAGACTGCTCCTACCGCGATCGTATGGTATTTAACGCGTGTGAAATACATCTCACTGACGATCGATGCCGGTTGCGTTCCCAAAAATTAAATCGTTTGGCTACAATTTTTTTTTAAACTTAAACTCACGCTCGTATCACTCCGAGTGTAAAGGGCTACACCTACATTATTTTAACTACAGGCTAGCGTATAGTATAGATAGACAAGTCACGGTATGACATTGAACCCAGTATTGTTTACTATTTTATAATCAGAAAAAATGTTGTACTATTATATTCTGACTTAATGACCTAGCATTATAATATAGAACCTTATCTCAAAACTACAATGTTGTGCTCCAATTATTTTAATTAGTAGTCACTTGTCTGAATTTTACTACATATTTTGTTTTCTGAAATTTAAACTAAAGTTCATCGACCGGCTGAGTAACGCATAACTTTAAGTATATCATTGTTGTGTCTACAAAAGCGTGAAAAAGATAAAACTTAATGCGAATGAATGTGTAGATTGTGACTTGGAATAGAAAGGTACATATTACTTTTTTATACAGTTTGTGGCTTATAAAAAGGCTTTAAAACAGTAATAGATATCTAATCAGGTTCGTAGTTTGTAACGTTTTAAAAGTTTTTTACATACAATGCGCCCAAAATACTGTTCATACTGTGGGTAAGAATGGCGGTAATAGGGTTGTGTAAAAGAATAAGTGTGACTAGCTGGGCCACACGGTTTCACCCGCGTAAATCCCGTTCCCGCGGGAATATCGGGATAAAAAGTAGCCTATGTATCCATCCCTTCAACTATCACCACGTAAAAAATCACGTCTATTCGTCGCTCCGTTTCGCCTTGAATGACGGACAAACAGACACACACACTTTCCCTTTTATAATATTAGTATGGATGGATATACAAGAAACGAATGTACCAGAAATGTACCTAATAGTACCTGTAATTAAGTGAGCCGCGTACCTGATTGTTTTAAAGGCGGCTCAATACTTAAATAGATATCATAGGTTACCTAATATAAGTTATACTCTATTTCTAGCGAGTGGGGACTCAATAGACGCGACTCAAGAGCTACTAACACTATCGCTGACGAACATCTTGGGTTCTTTCGTCGGAGCTATGCCCATCACTGGATCTTTCTCTCGGAGCGCAGTGAACCATGCTAGCGGTGTTGCAACTCAGTTCGGTGGACTTTTTACTGGTAAGTATGAGAAGCGAACTACTCTAATTAAAGAGAATCGAACATTTTTGTATGAAGCCTGACATACCTACTCGTCCGCCATTTTGAAAAAAGCCTGTTTCGGCGGCCAGTGATGAAACCCATGTCAATCGATAGAGTAAATAATTACGAACAAAAAGTGTTATGTTATCAAACCTCCTAAGTGATACGGTTTCTGAGATCTTTGGGTCTCAAAACTGTAAAAGGGGTGTAAATGTTAGGTAACTTATCTATCAATTAAATCAACTAACGTAACTGTCATTTACAACATTTCCCTATTCTGTGATAGACTTGAGATCTAACCTACAACCTAACGTCTACAGTTTAAATGCTTGCTAAATCTGGAACAATATCACTTGCTATGCTCACATTTTTCAACTCGCTTCGCTCTCTAACTCAAATCTATTGTTTTCAGGTGTGCTAGTATTACTGGCGCTTAGTCTCTTAACTCCATACTTCTACTTCATTCCGAAGGCGTCTTTGGCCGCCGTTGTGATATGTGCTGTGATATTTATGATAGAATACGAGGTAAACTTATAAAACATTTTTACTAAGACTAGCAACTCGTCCCGGCTTTGCACGGGTATGCTAATGAAACCCGGGATAAAATACAGCCTATGTGCATTCTATATTTTTCGGATGAAGGAATTTTTGAAATCTGATGATAACTGATAAGAGAGTAGTTTCGGAGATAACCCTCTACAAACAAACCAACTTTACCTCTTTATAATATTTACTTAGATAACGTAACATTAGCGCAATGACATTCTTTTAATGAGTGAATAAGTTAACTTTTTATTATACCAAGATATACAAATATACTTTTATAATAAAAACTACCTACTAATCTTTGTATAATGACCGGTTTTATCGCTTAAATGCGTTTCCAGACAACCTTTGAACGTAAAACGCTTTAGTTTGAACTGTAATAGTGTTAATGTTTAATTTACTAATCAAAAATATAAAATAAGAGCTGCGCCTCACGTTATCACTCGTAATTAATACTTCCCGTGCAAATACCGGGATGCCGATAGTCTATGTGTTAATCCAGGATATAAGCTAACCTAATACCAAATGTTATTGAAATCTGTGCAGCGGTTTGAGGGTGAAAGAGTAACAAAGATACATTCATCCATCGTTACAAATTTTAGCATAGTAATATTAGTAGGAAGTACATCACGACTGCTTTTATATCAAAACAATCAATTCAAGTAACATCTTACAAAATCTTTAGATAATCTTTACATGTATATTCAATCATGTTTGTTATCTTGTTTCATCGCAAACGGTTCCGCTCGTGTTATATCGGTCACGTTTTATTATAGAAAATAAAATCCGTAAAATTAGTTAAATAAATTGTTATCGTATATTAAAAGGCGTGAAAGGACACGTTTGTTTGTTAACACGTTTTATTACAACAAGGCTTTGTTTATTTGTAGTAATTAGCTACAGTTATTAAACTTATTATAAGTGCATTATTGACTTATTTAAAAGAAGATGCAGGTTGTATTCTATGTTATTTGTTATCAATGATATTGAATTGGATCTTAGAGTCGATATTTGTTAAACAGAACTCCTAAATAAAAATTTCTAAAAATCTTTCATTAAACACGGCCTGACCTAAGGGGTTGTCTCCACGAGCGAGAGAATCGCGGCGATATTATCGTCGTTACCCTGGATTAACAGATAGGTTACTTTTTATCCCGATATTCCCGCGGGAACGGGACTTACGCGGGTGAATCTGCGGGGCGCAGCTAGTAGTAGAATAAAAGTATAATTTAACAACAAACTTACTTATATTTTCAGGTAGTGAAACCAATGTGGCGGTCACGAAGAGCCGATCTTGTCCCTGCGTTTGCGACATTCGCATTGTGTCTCTGCGTGGGAGTCGAACTCGGTATACTGGCGGGCGTCTGTATCAATGTAATACTACTGCTCTACCCCAGTGCAAGACCACAGCTGGATGCAGAGATAGTCACGGTAATTATTTTGATATTTGCTACTATACTTCAGCCATATTATTAAGATGTAAAAGGCTTGTAAACAGTCAGTATAAGTCGCGCCACGTAAAAAGAACGATGAGGGTAAGTGGGAGGGGTAATGTTTGTTCAACATAAATTTGTCTAGTGCGCAGCTTGACAGCTATCGTTCTTTTTACATGGCGCGGCCTATATTTACCCTAAAAATAACTTTTTTGGCTGATCTGTTCGCATCTGTTTATTTTTGTAAAAGCAATTTGTTTTATGACTTTTACTATTATAAAGAACTTACTGGTTTTGATTGTTCTTAAAACTTTATGACGAATCCCCGAAATATATTGTTGCTATTGGTGTTCATATAACGCATAACGGTAAAGTGGTAAGGCGACATCATCATCCACAGCCCGACATCACCCACTGCTGGGTATAGGCTGATAGTACATATCTCTTTTTAAATTTATAAATTACGTACATAGCGTTACTGACTCCATATTTTATTTTTTCCAGGCATCTAACGGTCAGAACTATGTCCTAGTGACCGTCGGGAACAGTCTTTACTTCCCCGGAGTAGAATATATCAGACAATACGTGCAGAGGGCTGCTAAGAAACAGGGCGGATGCAGTCTACCCGTTGTTATAGACTGTAGATATGTACTGGGTAAGTGATGTAGGCTGTTTTTTATGTATAACTAGCATCCGGCTTTGCACAGGTGTACTAATGAAATTACCGGTATAAAATATAGACTATAAGCATCTAGACAGTCCATTCTACACATCGGTGTTTGTTTGATGGAGTGATTCTATGAAACTACTCATACCATTTCAAAAATGATTCCACCTATGTATAGAATGGGCTTTCCGGATGAACATAAGCTATATTTATCTCGGGTTTCATTAAACACCCGAGAAAAGCCGGGACAGACGCTAGTATAGATATAATTAGCTTCTATTTCTCTCACTACCTACCCGTTCCTGAAAAAAGGGATTGTGAGAGACATACAAACGGACAACCAATTAATCCTAAATTTTATCTATTTTTTCTGTTAACTGTTACGGAGCCCTAAAAGAAATATCATTTTCAGGTGCCGACTTCACAGCAGCGAAAGGCATGTGTGCACTGTCCAGCTCATTGTCCGCTCGTGGCCAGCCATTGGTGCTGCTGTCGCCGCGAGCGAATGTCGCCTCTGTGTTCAGTAACTCAGGGTCCAGTGTTGTTTGCGTGTTGACTCAAGGAGAATTGGACTCTACGTTGCAAAGTAAGACTTTTTTAGGTTATTTTACATTCTAATGTAGCAAATTTACTGTACTGACCTCCATATTCAACTGTTAAATTATGACAATTTTATGTTCACTGTTAATTTTGACAGTATTTTGTGATTTTCTGTCATATTTGACAGTTTTTTCGTGATGGCGACGACTTTCGTTGCTCGAAAAGTTAGGCAATTATCCCTGCTGATATTGGCCTGCCCCCTACCATGCAGTGCCAACTATGAAAATCCCATTTATTCATTACTTACTTTACTCACACGTATTTCTTCCAGGTCTAACCGGCAACATTCCTCTAATAAAACTAAACGGATCCCACACACCACCTCCGAATTACGACTCGGTACGGATCGATGACGTCACAGAGGTAGTTATCGACGAACAGAACATGACACCGCTACTGAACTTCAATAGAGTGAGGTCTCAAAGTGAGGTCAATGACACGTGACGTCACTTTGTTAAACCTTTGTACATTTTATCGGACTAGTCTTTGAACTGGCTAACCTATTACTTAATTGAACAATGGGAATTAACTGTCGGTCCGGTGTTTTAACGGCTAGTCAGAATAACCTTATTTATGTTTGGTTTTGACTACTGTAGGGAGATATTTGACATTACTTTAAATGACAAATTTCTGCAAAAAGTAAGCAAAACCAAAGATAAGTTGATCAGATCAGCTGTAAGTCATTAATCAATGAAAGAGGCCTTCAGACATCCTAAGAATTCTCTTACCAAAGTTAGGCGATGTAGGTATGTTGTTTGTATGAGCTAGTCGTACATATCTAATTATGTAGGTAGGTACATACATACATCCTAACTGTAAAATCGAAATTTCGTCGATAAAATGTACAAAGTAGGTAGTTATTATTTAGTTAGGAGTATAATGTAGTTAATGTAAGTAATAAATTGTAGTTTAGCAAGATCGATAACAAATAACTTAATTCATAAAACGATTATATCAAATATGTTTTTACGTACTAGTGGCGCCCTCTACAAAAAGTCGAAATCACTGAACTAAAGTTTTGCCTATTTATTGTTTTTCCAAACATCCAAATTGGTAGTTAGCTAGCTCTATTTTGTTATATGTCTTTATAATGTCTATTTGTCGTGGATTTGATTCCCAAACAAGACCAATAATTTTATAACAAATACAGATTATTATTTATTTTATGTATGTAAGTATTTTAGAAAGTATTATAAGTATGTATTTACACATATTAAAAAGATCTCTATGTATTTTACCAGTTATCTGTTAACCATTACACAAACTTAAATTTGTTTGAGGCTAGATGGCGCTGTGTTACTATTTATTTAAATAATTGTCTTCCAAAATACATAAAATCCATAATTTCTTTTATCGATCTTGTTCTTGACTGATGCATGAATTGTAGTTAGTGAGTTTTATAGTTAGTACTTAGTAGTAAAAGGGCTAAACAAGGCAATGTATGAAATAAGTACAATTTAAAATTCTGCGAACCGATTTGAACTAATTTACGAGAGTATATCTCGTAACTACCTTATTTTTAATCGCATCCCATTCTTCGTACTTCGAAAACGAATGCCATCTATTACTTGATAAAGGTGATAAGAAAAAAAAATCTCTAAAGTCATGCATAGAAGATGAATACTAAACGGGGTAGGTAAAAACGTACCTACTTATAAAAATCTTAAACAATTTTTTTAAAAACTTTGACAATATTTTGTTGAGCGTAGACTTACGTAGAGGAATGGACGAAAATAATTAATTTGTTTAAAAACTTAGGCCTTTACACATCTTTAGTAAATAATCTTTACAGTGTCAGCAAGTAATTTTTGCCTACACTTAACGGGACAATGTTTATTAATTTATTTTTTGACATTCAGCTATATCCTTAAACCAGTGTTTTGTTATTTTATGTTATTTATTAAGCGTTAAAAACTTGTGTACGAGTATTTAAGCGCTGCTACAGTTTTAAGTACTTACCTACAATACAATTTTAAGATACTAACAAGTAAAATTTACTCTAACTTCTTACGTAGTACTTATTTTGTTCTAACAGCGGTTTTAAAAGACATTTCTTAAACTATGATTGTAAAATGTACCCACTGTAAATGCACAAAATGTATTCCACAATAATCGTTCGTATGAACGTACAATAATAAAATAGCATGTACCAAACCATCAGTTATAGTAAGTTACATTGATGAAAGTTACCTATTAATTTGAATGTGTTGTGTGGTTTTAGCACTATAAATATATTTATTACTATTTAAAGAACTTATTATTTCAAACCCAATTTATCTATATGAATATTTAAACAATAATACCTTATTCACTTTAGAAAAATAAAACACAATAATTACTTATTAATTTTATTTTATTAATGTTTAAATAAATAAATTATCTTAGCACCAATATTATAATTAATAAATGCATTCTCTGACTATTCAAATAATGAGAATCGTAGATTTTACTCCGATATTTAAACTTACCAGAAAATATTATCAATTCAGTCTAACTAATGTCTAACCTAACCCAACAACATTATTTTGCAAATTACTATAAAATATGCTATAAATTGTTGAATTACCATTAACCCCATCCAAAACCCAAAGACAGAAAAATGATTTCGACTAAAATAAAGTAGAACTTAGACTCAATTTGTAATTGGGTCCTTCATTTAAACTGACAGAAGTTGTAAAGCTAATACTTCAATCAGTTTTTGACTGCAAAATGAGCGTAAAGACCAATCCAAACTTCAGACAGTTTTAAAATGAAGATACATTAACCTGTATGCATATAAAGTTGATTATAGCTTGACGACAGCCTGATGATGGAACATGGGCTTGGACGCTGACATAAGTTTCTCTGAAACCACGTGAGCAATCCTTGCGCTGCGTCTCCAAACTAACTCGCGGGTTCTTTCGTGGTTACTGTCTACGCGGACCTGAGGAGGAAAATATGTTGTAAAGATACTTATTATAAACAGGTGCCAAAATTGTAAATTCGATTTAAATGTCGCAAGAAGAAAGCAATTTCTTGCATTCTAGTTTTTTTTTATTTCATCTTAGAATGATTTTTCATTTTTTTCTGTTCATAACTCCGAAGATCCTCGTCGGATCCTATTTTTTCTATGGGACAATCCTTAGAACTTGCTTCCCAACAAAAAAAACTTAACAAAATCGGTTCAACAACAAAATTATTGGAGACCACATCAAAATGAATTACCAATACGATCAACATGAAAAGCTCCTAGAGAGTGCAGGAAATAGCTCTCTTCTCACGAAATTAAGGTCTTTATATTTTTAATTATGTCACTTGTTTTATTACCTGTTTGGGTTGAAGCACTTTGATAGAATGTAGTGTAGCCACGCCTTGGTTGTTGATCCTCAAGCTTAACTTGCCCGACATCTCGGCAGTTGTGGCTGTCGCTGATTTCACTTCCTTCTTGGCTCCACGCCCGACCTACAAATATTTATACCATCTTACTCTATCTTTCTTTCTCTTTACTTTAGGTACTTAAAAATATGAATGATTTATGGACGGTCGGGATGGATATAGGCAGTTTCATTAGTACACGTGCAAAGCCGGGACGTGCTGCTAGTACAATATAATTAACTGCATTATTCTACATACAGCCGCCTGAAATGATTAATTGCAATTACTAATTGACTCTGGTATCTATCACTCTCCGTTTATAATTGATTTGCAATTTAAACATTATCGTGTAAGGGTATCCTAAGAATGTTAATTTATTCACTATGTTGATTCAACCAAGCATAGCTTTGTTATGTACTGTAAAGTTAAGTATAACGATGGGTACTGTAAAGTTTATAGTCTGTTGTATGGTGCAACTGTACCGAAAGCGGTCCATTTCAAACGAGTAAACTGACAAGGACCTATTATGTATATAAAAAGCTTTCTAAAAAAAGTCATTAACAACTCTTGTCTGAATTTTAGTCAGCCTGTATCCGTGACTGGAGGTTGTTGCCCCCATCAATCAGTACAAATATATAGTTCAGACATACCACTTTCTCGACTCGGAGTATGAGAGGTCCCACGGCGAAGTTGCTCTTAACTGTCGTATGGTCGCTCATGATGTTCACAGTGACATCTCCAATTCTCTTCAAAGATGACAGTCCATACAAAGTTCCTTTTGCTCGTGGTTTACTCTTTGTGCTAGTTTTCTTCTTGTTTTTAGTCGTGGTAGGTTTCTTTGTGGTCGTTTTTGTAGGTGGTTTTGGCTTTGGCTTTGTTTTTGTTGGTGGTTTGGGTGTTTTAGTGGGTGGCTTCGCTTTAATTGTGGTCGGCTTCGCTTTCGAACTTTCAGTATCTAGGGCTCTAGCTTCGCTGACATTTTGTGCAACCTCTGTATCAGCTTCAGGCTTGACTTCGTTCACAGCTGGATGTTCCTCTTTGATCGTTTCTGGGATTTCAGTGGATTGTTTGATTTCACCGCGTGCCGTGTTCTTCTTCGTGGTAGATTTCCTAAAATTTATAAAAGTTTTATCGTGGTGGGAATGTAAATGAAACTTCTAGGATAGCGTTGAATTAGCATTTAGGTTTAGAAGTTTTATTTTAACCGCCCTCAAGTCATACTTATCTATTAAAATAATAATTTTCTAATCATCAGTTAGAGAATTTTGAGGGAGAACTTTGCCCAGTTGGACATAATTTGTTAAAATTATCTAAAGCTCGTGTTGTGAGTTCATACTCAAGCGTAAATCATATCTTGGTTGTTGTTTGATCTTAGTCTTAAGTTCTTAGCAGGGTCTGATTGATTACTGTACAAGCCTCATAATGTGAATAATAAAAAATATATCTCCAATATTGCTGCTTTTATAAGTAAATTAGTTTGCCTTCTATACCTTCCTGACTTACCTCTTACTCTTGTTCTTATTTTTCTTCGGCTTGCTGCTCTTTTTACTAGCGTCGATTGGTTGCAGCTTCACGCTCACAGGATCGTAAGACTGCCTCAACACGTCGTTCATTTTGTCAAGAATGGTGTCCACGAATTTGTTGTACTTGACGATGTAGATCGCAGGTACTATCGCTTGCTTCTTTACGGGTTCCGATAGAGCGCCTGGTGGAGAACCGGTTTGGTAATCGAAATTGAATTTTTTACTAAATGTTATAAAAGTTCTGATTGCAAGATAATCGATAAAGCTATTACCTACGCCTTGCAGGTTTTGTCTATAGAATTTAGTTTTAATAGTGAAGAGCTTTTCATCTGAATAGTAGCGAGTTTATTAATTATTTTGTGTTTAAGTATCTCGCTACTGTTTATGAATAAGCATGATGATGATGCATCCATATTTCGTGAAACAATATTAGATAGTTAAAAATTCCATCTTTATATACTTACATCTTATCATTTATTAAATTTAACTAAGTCAGTAAAACTTAGACAGGTCAAGTAGGTAAAATGAAATCATCATCAAAATGAAAAATCTAGATAATAAAAATATCTTTCAAAAGCTTGCTTCCTATATTCTATCTTATAAATCGAATTGTATAATATATCTCTCTTACCTAACTCATTTGTTTGACAACTCAATAAAATTATCACTTTCTAAAATGAGAGTTCATATCCTAACACTAAAAAAATCTGAGTCTGATGTAAGTGTTACACCAGCAAGTTGCCAAATAAATTGACGCCATAGGGGAAACTTCATTTGTAAACAATTTCTCTTTCGACGGAGTTGGTATTCTCGCATTTGAATATGCACACAATATCATTCGTCTCCATATTATCATGCGAGTATGGCATCCTACCTATTGATGCCAATAATTATTCAATCGATTCCAGCCACGTTGTGTTGGCACGCGAGCTAACTGTATCGGACTCTCGGAGCCCGCTTGAATTCTAATCGTTGGCTAGTTACAATTAATACAACCAGTCAACGGTGGATTTTCTATTTTCCACACGTAAAAGAAACTGCGTGCCGAGCCACGCACATTCGAAGAAATCTAATTACGGCACAGATACGAATCCAAACTCAGTAACGACTTTGTGACTTAAACGCAGTACATTGTCATAAAGTTATCGTTTAATTTCTTTGTGTTATTGGTTGTATAATTCAATCGATCTTCGAAGATTAAATGATGCAATTGTAAGATCACGATCAAGCTTTTGAAAATTGTTCATATCTGTGAAAGGAAGAGCGCGTTCTAGCAACGGCAGGTGTCTAACTGCGTACCGGTAGTAAACCAGTTCCATTTAGGTCGAATATGACTCCTCGAGACACTCCCAGCACTTCACGACAAACATTTAAAATTTCTCTTTTCGCATCTCATTACGTCGTTTTCACTCGGGGCGGACGTCGGACACGCAAATTTCGCGGAAAGATTTCGTCATTCAGTGAGAGTTATCATTTGGTACGATTTACTTTCTATATTGGTATTTAGGGATAGTTTTCGTCAAGGTCGCTCCCGGGAGCGGTCGAGGCAAGGTCAAAGAAAGTGTCAAGGCTGTAGAAGAAATCGGGCGGGTTCATCGCTCGCGTCCGGTTGGGAAAGTCAGCGGGCGGATGGTCACGGCCGACCTCTTAACACACATCTACAGACTAGTTCCTCTTGAACAACCTGCCGCGCCTCGGCCGCGCGCCGTCCGGCCCGATCCAAATTGTGCCGACTATCTCTTAATACCATCTTGCTCACATAATAATATAGGATGTCGGGATTATAAGGGGAAAGGAATGTGTTGTGCGTTATAAAAATACATAGATAAATCGGTCAAAAAGCTAGTTATTTATAACTACGTTTAATTTATACATACAATACTGTTACGTAAACTGTACTATGGAAATTGTAAAGGAGATGTATAAAAATATGTAAAGCAAATACAATACATTAAATACGTAATAGTTATGGGTAAGGATGATAAGGAGTATAAATACTTAAGATTGACTAGTATATATTTATTTTTACAATAATAAAATTAAATTAATATCACTAGATAATGTCACTCAACTATCCGACAGAACACTTCATTCGGGCAACTAGTTTTCTGACCGATGTTCGTTATGTTTTAAACTCTAAATTAAAAACGCACAAAACATTTCTGAGGTGTCGTAAGAAATTTTACACAAATTCATTAGAACAACAGATTTATTTCAATAAATTGCCACGAGACCAGTGTGACATGATCTAGACATTAATTTAACTTTAACGCTCTCGTTTCCATACTGACTTGCACACATCATACACACTCACTTAATAAATAATAATAAATTAATAGAATAAATAAATAGTCAATAAATAGCTAAGCTAAGGACGGGACGAGTGGTCCCAGGTGGACGGGAGCCGGCGGCCCGGGGACGCACTCTCACTATCTGAACTTTTTGTGTTCGGGGGCTGCCGCGGCGGATGTGGCTTTGGTTTTCTTTACTTTGCGGATGTAGTTCGCTTTTTTGCCTGACTTTTTCGCGTACGCGACATCAGCCTTCAGCTTTTTGGACTCACGTGAGTGCTTCGCAGAGGTGTTCCTGCCCAGAGCGTCGGTGATGTCGTCCTCGTCATCTTCATCGTCATCCTCTTCCTCTTCCTCATCTTCGTCGTCATCGTCGGCCTCAGGGTCCAGCGCGTCCGTGATGTCGTCTTCCTCTTCCTCGTCATCGTCAGACGCCGGAGCGGCAACCTCGGCACTGGCTTGTTCAACGTCAGCGGGCTCTTTCTGACCAGCCTCTGGTTCGCTTTCTAAATCGCCTTCAACGGCTTCGGCTTCTTCACCCACCGAGTTGGCGACGTCTTCGGGACTAGCGGCGGCAACAGGTGCGGGGGCGGCGACTGTCTCAACGGCAGCAGCAACGGGTTGTGCTACGGCTTCTGTTTCTTCATCGTCGTCATCATCGTCATCTGTAAGGAAAATTTAAATCAATTCACCCTTTTATATAATATGGTTTGTTGTATTAATTTTTAGGTTGGTCATTAATTTAATTATGTTTTTCAAAGCTATTTTTTTTTAAATTTTACATGTTGATCTCGTAGCATTTCTTGCATTAAACGTACCTGATCCTCCCAAAATGTCATCGATGAACCTCTCCAGATAGTCATCCTCTTCATCATCATCCTCTGCTTCTGCATCATCATCTTCTTCCTCGTCATCGTCGTCATCATCGTCACCTGTTAAAAATGACATGCAAATAATAACATGTTTGTTCATCTACGGTTACTTTTACAGTTGTCATTACTATGTGCTTATTGACAGGACCGTTGGCGCGTTTCCATAACTTATCATCATTGCCGTGCTTAACAAATGAACTGTTAAACAAACAGTTAATCGCTCGCTCGCGTCTTGCGGTGCGTGACGTCCTGAACGATGCTTTCGTGGTAGAAAGCAGGGGAGCATCAATTTCTCTGATTGAGTGTTTCTGTTTGAATTAATTAGCGATTGAGAGCGCGTGTCCGCTGCTCGCCTCGCATTCCGTGGCCCCACCGCGTCCTGGTTCTTAGGAATGTTTATCGATGAAATGGAATACTTTCGCGGCATCATTGTTTTTTAACATCTCTACGTCTGTAGGTATATTTTTTAAATTTTCTAAATGAATTCATGTATCTTACAATCTCAGATACCGATGACATTATAGCCACATATCTCTAGTAATTGCTTTCAGATAATAATGAGTCGTCAACATACACAAATGCAGTGAATTCACACAAAGATGTATCTTATATGTGCATTCACAAGTTAATAGCTCCATGTAGTGATTTGTAATGTAAAATGACAGTCATTACGTTGTTGCGCATTAAATGCCTTAAATGGTTAAAGTATGTGAATAGCTCACAATTACATCCATTCATAAATAAATAACTAAGTACTTAAATAGATAGGTATATAACAGTGATGCGTGCATTGGGATAAAAACATACTACCGTTAGTTGGACTTGCTTGAACGGTAAAAACGAATAAAAGGCTTCTTCTCTCATTTGTAATTGCAAATTGATATAAAATTAACATTTTAATGTTCTCATAACCATTGGGATTGAGGTTTTGAGTCCAAACGAGCTCAGATTCAATTTCAGTAAATAAAGTTCAACAACACCCACGACAAATACATTTTGAACAATATACATCTTAATAAAGCTAGTCCGTCCCATGTACTCCGAATGAACAGTGAAATATGCATAATATTAGGGTTACCCACAATGCTTTATGTTTTATTCAAATTACTTCAGATTTTGTCTTAACCATAACATTAACTTTCACCAAAAATACATTATTAGGATCCCAAAAATTTGAGTAACGTTAACCGCCATGTCATTATATTTCTTTAAGTTTTTACTCATTAGGAAAAGAAAACAAAGACGTGAGGTGAAGAAGTGTGGGTAAGTGGGTGAAGGAGAGAAGTTACGAGTTCGATTCCGCTACGGGACAAAAGTTTGCATGTTCTGCAAATATTTGTTCCAGATCAGGGTTTTTTCCGTGTATGAATTTACAAAACATATTGTAGGTATATAAGTTTATCAGTCGTCTGAGTACCATATAAGCATTAAGTTGTTTAGCTTGGGACAAGATGACACTGTGTAAGGTCCAAGGATATTTATTTAAAGAGTATTTACCTAGACCACCAATATCGTCATCATCATCATCGTCGTCGTCGTCATCGTCGTCGGTGTCGGGCTGGGCAGCTGGCGCGGCGGCCTGTCTCGCCACCCCCAACTCCTTACCCTCCTCAGCTTTCGGCAAGGGACTAGCCCATACCGACAACACTAGGCAGCAAACGGCCACCAACAATAACAAAGATCTCATCTTGTATCTGAAACAAACGCACACATTAGCACCACACAACACTGGCACAATCACAACACGTGTTCTATCACTGGTGTCCTTGACACTTCACCTTTTGACTGTCACTTTGTGGGCGGAAGTTGTTCCGCTTGCGCCCTACTTGTTTGGGACGCTATGGCCGACGACGTGCGGAAACAGTATAGCGGCGGCGTCTTCGAAGCGCACTCTTTTATAGAGTTACGTCACACTCGCCGGGAAGGAAAGTAGTGATGGTAGCCGGACGGCCACAGATCACCGACCATGCAGATGAAACTGGACTAGAGTACTCTACAAAAAGCTCTACGTTTTAACTGTCTTTTTCCAATGTAAAATTCAGAATGAGGCTAATAATGAAATAGTAGATATTTTAGATTTGTAGCTGTGAAGCTAACTATTGAAAATACGAGCCTGGAAAGCCGGTTAATATCGATGTAGGGCACGTTAATAGGCTGGTTGCAGTAAGTTAGCTACCTATCTTTTAACTATGCTCATGATTTTTTAAAACAAATCAAAGACTCGATGTGTGTGTCTGAAGATGTAGGTACTGTTTCATGGTTGTTTAACTGTAACTGAAAAAACTTGATTAACTAAGTTCATGGTTGTAGATTTGCTTATATGTATAAGTATAATGTATGTATACATTAAAGTACCTCATTATGTAGAGTAAATTTGGTCTGTGTCATATAAGGTAACTCTTGAACGTAAGAAAAGATATACCTACTTGTATTAAGCTTTTCTCCACTTACTCAGAACGTAAGTCGTGACAAATTATCTTAGTTATTTATCTTAAACACGATTTAAAAATTGCTAAATCACTTGAGATTTTGAAATTAAACTTTCTGAAAGTAAAAAGTAAAGTTGACTTCCGTTTAAATATTCTTACGGAGGTAGTTTTACAGCTTGTCTTATAAAATTGAAGTCTTAGAGTTGTATTAATACATGTATTTTTACACACCTAAAATGCCTTTTACAGAATGCTTTCCTTACACAATATTTATAATAGCGTCGATAAGCTTACAACCTGTCACGTATGGAATTTTAACTTCTGCAAAATGTTGGTATGTACCAAATATTTTGACTACCCCTTCTTCATAGGATCTAAAAAGATCAGAAATAATTTGTCTACTGCACGGGAATGCAGCCGTGACCATAAGTAAGTATCATTTTTAATGTTACACAATTTGATAAGCGCGAAGGTGTTCAATAAATTCCTTTGTAAAACAAAAAATATATTAGAAATGTCTCATCTTGCAACTTCTACATCTCTGACCTTTATAGAGGGGTTGGTCGACTTCGATTAATTAATATATTCAACTTATTTACTGACTCGGTGAGTCTCGACGGAGAAAAGTGCCACCTTCGTATGTGGTATCGGAATCTTAAAACATTTTGAACATTAGTATGAGGGGACTGGCCCCTTACTTTCACTTAAGGTTATGTGGACTCACCTTAAGTGCTGATAATGTGACGTAAACCGGCCGATACGGTGATATCGCCAGTTTTGCAATCATTATAAAAGAATTTATATTGGCGATTAGCTTTTGGCAGCTACGTTTAAGCAAATGCCTTGGTGAAAATAATTTATGGGTGTAGAAATACCAATTATCAAAACATTCTATGTACATATTGTACATCTAGCAGTTTTTTTTTCGATAGTGATTTAGTTCGGTTTTTAACCAGACCATGATGCTTCTCTTCGCATACTCACAGAAAAAGAAAAAACCTATTGATTGTTAAGTAGCCTGTTCTAACTAGCAATAGGTTTGGCATAGATTTATACTATTTTATAACTAAAACCTACCTTACCTCTTACGATAAGCAATATCTTTTAATATTTAAGAGTCATTCATCGTTCTATCCCTTAAAGTTATATTCTAATTAGATGAAAACCTGTTTAAAATGAATCGAACATTGTGACCCTGTTTTTCAATTAGAAAATGACCGCAGATTTAACTCACATTTATATTTATATGGTCCCATTATTAGGCTATGCCCTAGATCGGCTAAGCCATTATTTACATTATTAGCCAAATATTTAGAAAATAAATAATATGAATTTATTATTTAAATTACCGCTATTACCTTCTTATCCGTAGTAAGAAACCATGTTCTAATGATTTTGTCATAATTACCAGTGTTGTTGTGTTATGATAATGTTAATAAATTAATGCATAAAATCATTTCATCTTTCTACATCCACACAGCGTCATCTACTCCCAAGTTAACTTAATGTTTGTGTTAAAATAACCAGATGACTGATATATTTCAAACAATATTTGTTTTACAGTACATTAATATACATAGAAAACGCGTGCAAAATATTTTCAGATCATACAAACATTTGTTCCGCTGCAGGGATCGAACCAATCGTTAACCTTTTAACTCTCAAAACTGAACTCTACTTTGACCATTGCGATATCGTGACATAAAAGCTTAATGCTCAAACTCGTTTCGGTGTCGTAGGCGTTTACAAATATTTGTATTCGCCTTGTGAACAGACCCTGAGGACTTTCTCTCAAACGTCTCTAGAACTAGCATTACGTTACAGGGCATGTGTGTTTCCACTACATTCTAATACCCGGTTAAGAAAGCTTGAGTTTAAACTAGTAGCAATTTTTTTTTAGATACTGTTTTCAATTTTATAATGAGAACATGAGAACAGTTTCTTAAATGCCATGATGATGATTGCGAAGGACCTCTTGAGATCACCACCATGAGTTTAATACCACTAGCAGCACGTCCCGGCTTGCATGGGTGTACTAATGAAACCACCGGGATAAAATATAGCCTATAACCATCCCGACAGTCCATTCTACACATCAGTGAAATAATTTTTGAAATCGGCTGAGTAGTGTCGTGTCGGAGATTACCTGCGTCAAACAAACAAACAAACACACAAAACAACATTACCTCCTATTAATATTAGTATGTCATATAAATAAAATACTCGTGCATTCACACTAACTCAGTCATACTTGCCTTGGTTATCCCGATTCGTAAACATTTGACTCACGGTAAATATTATTATCTAACGGTTTTTCATGTTTATATGCAACACTAAAATATTGCCAATTTTAATTCTAAGAAAACACCATTTGCATTCGTTTTCTTGTGAAATGCATAAAAACATTTCGGAAAAATTCTCAGAATTTTACACAAACATTTCAAACAGACTCTAATGTTTTTAGCAGTTTTCCCTATGCCAGAAGTTAATTCAATCCGGATCGTAGCATGTCTTTCTCGGTATTTAGTCTTACGCTAAATATCCAAGGCATAAAAGCATTCAATAAGTTCAAGTGGGGTCATCAGCGTATTTCTGTGTCAATAGCAATCTCAAAAGTGATTAGAAATAAGCGTCCCGGCTTTGCATTAATAACTTCCTAAGTATGTATGTAAAAATCTATCTAAGCTAAGACATTCCATGCAAGTCCAAAGCCCCGATGACTGATTTACCTACATGTGTAAAAGGCAATATTGGTGCATAAACGTGACATAATTATCGAATAACTAATTTCGGAGATAACGTGCGTCCAAAACCAAACGTCTACTTACTATTTAATATTGATAAAACCTATATAGATTAGTGAAAATCGAATTAAAGTTTTAGCGCTGGAACAGACAGAAAAGACTTCTTCAGAAAAATGTTAAAACGCCTTGGAGTGTGAAAAACTAGGCAACGATCCTTTTCCTTGTTTGTTTTCCAATTCTACATTATTTCTTTCATAGATACAATAAAATTATAAACAAGATAATTACTGGTTCTTGTTTGATAATAGCTCCATGTTAGGACTTGCCGAATTCATGTTGCACGCCATCTTACAAATTAGTGAAGCCGATATTGTTCCTTCCTTAAATAACTGTACCAATTCTAGAATTTCTCGAAATCAAAGCCAGAAATTAATAAACAATTTCTACTCAATTATTTTTGTTTTTGTATGGAAAACATCGTGAGGAAACCAGTTAGCTTTCTAGCAGCGTCGATGGGCTTGCAACCTGTCACGTATGGAAAGCTAACTTCTGCAAAAAGTGGGCATGTACCAAATATATATTTGGACATACCTCTGACTACCCCATTAGACATCTTCAAAGGATCTAAAGAATTGCATAAAGATCTGAAATAAATGTCTACCGCTACCTGGGATACAGTCGTGATCATATTTCATTTCATTTTTTTTTTTTTTTTTTTTTTGTTTCGTAATACTTGATTCATTGTTTTCTCATTTTTCATATTTTCATCAATGTTATACAAAACACCATCATTTTGACCATAATGCCAGCGAAAAGTTTACCAATGCAAATTTTAATTTGGAACTGGTTAAATCTGAAAATAAATCCACTCATATCATTAGTCTCTTATCATGTTATTTTCTTTAGATAAAATAATTTCCCTGCAGATAAGACCAATCTTTATGATAATGATATTTTTTTAAATAGGAACTAATGTTTTATTATTTCTTCAGGACAAACATACACTTGCGCACACGCATGACTGTTACGCGAACCAAAATGTAATAACGGAATTATCACACATGACAGTTTGGGCACGGTCCATACAAAATTTAATGACGTGTTGCCATGAAATTGCCATGCAGACAAGTCATTTCGAAAATTAAAAATAACAGTAAAGTGATAATGTTAATTCTAAATTAATTCTTCTAAATCACGTTCTAATAAGAACCATGACATTATTAACTAATAAGAAGAAAGATAGCAGCCTCGCCTCAAATTTTTCTACAGAGAGATCCGAAGTAGTAAAGGTTACGGGAACGTTGAAAGAGTTTTTAAAAAACTAACTTTAAAACTTGAATTAAATGTAAGTGTAATTTAATTAATAACACAATTAATTTTGAGACGTCCGAGACGTTCTTTATTCTCAAGACGAATAACTTATGCTAAAACAATCGCCACAAGGCACAGAATGTGTGGGTGGCGGAGATAAGACTACCGACTGCAGGTGCGAGAATGCTTACATTGCGTTCTCAGACATTCAGTGTTGTTATGACTCTGCTAGCCGGTAATATAACTCCTCCCTCCTCAAGTGCGAAATTATCGGGTCTCACAGATTCTGTGGTCCGATTATTTCGCATTAACAAAAAGCGATACACGATATAAGAAATAAAAACAATGATTAAAATTAAGTACAATATGAGAGTGCTTAGGCTAACACTTTTTACGTTAACGCCACTGAACTCGTTTTCACTTTCACTTAACACATTTTCTTGTAGGTTTAGAATACGGGAAAATTGTTTAATTTCATCCAAGTTTAAGTTCTTAATGTTAACAGTTGCCAATGATGTTTCGTTTATTGATTTAAGCTCTGGTAGAGTCGAAATAGGAATGATATCGACATGTAAGTTATCTGCAAACGTTTTCTTAAATCTTAGCTTGTACTGATCTATGTAGACTTCACAACCATCAGTTGTAGTTAATATGTAGGTACCATACAGTATTTTTCTAAACTTTTCTTGTCCGCATTTCTCTATTAAAACTGTAGATTTCTTTGTGAAAATGATCCAACTGTCTATGCTGATTCTTTGCACTCTTGTATCTTCAATATCCACAGTATATGGTACACAAGCAGTAGTATTTTCTTTAAACTCCAATAGCTGTTCTGCACAGGTCAATGATGGAAATTGAGCCATATTATCGCCGTTACAAAGGAAAATGTTATCTTCTGCAATCTTTTCGCATGGCTTTGTGACCGGTAGGTATTTCGAATCTTTTGCCAACAGGTAAGGGAATTCGGGAAAAATTATAACGGTTTTGTTAATGGAATCTTTATAAATTGGTAATGAGTAAATTTTATAATAATTATATGTTTTTAAATCAGTTAATGGAACTTCCAATATAAACGTTATCTGGTTTTCCTTTACATAAGCTTTAACCGTAATTAGTCTTTCTAACTTTAGCAAATTACCTTCCTCTACCTTATAAACTAATCCATTATCTTGCTCTATAGATCGCAGTATCTCTAATAATTCAGTAGAATCGACAATATTCTGATGTAGTACAGACACTTTACTAAAAGCCAAAGCCGTCTCTATTTCATTTAACTTTACATATATGGTCCGGAACATACTTATAAATGTGTCAAACATATTAGAAACATAAGAGAGATAGAGACAGGTGTTTTCCTTATAATTTTTAAATTTAATCATCTCTTCAATTACTTTCAATCGTTTATCCAATATAACTGTATTTTCATATAAAGTTTCTGTACTATTCACAAAGTTATCTAACATTTTGGTGATCAGGGTTATCTTTGTATCATGAGCTTTTTCCTTCGAACTTATTTTTGAGATAAGTGAATCATATTTCAGAGCATCTTCGTTATCTAGGTTACCTGAAACTGCTTTAACTAACGTACCAAGAGGGTTTATTAAGCCTCTTCTATGTCTAGTAGTGTATAACGGAACTAACTGATGAAATTTCACAAAAGTTATGTTACGTATATACTCTGTTTGAGTCCTTATGCCCATAAATTCATTGACAAAAGGTTCATGAGAGTCAACTAACTTAATAAACTTATCATACTTATCTTTATGAAACTCTAAGTCTCTACTTATACCGCTTAAATCTAATATCTTAAAAATTAACCATTTATCTTCCGCCTTGAGCGCCTTTCCTTCCTTGACGGGTAAAATACCTGGATTATTTTCAATCCTTTGAAGTCGAAGGGCCTGGTATAGGGGAAGTAGTGCCACTACGAGCAAACACCACCTGTGGAGGGCGTTTAACATTTTTAATCGGTACCCTTGTATCTCTCTTTCCTATTTGCATTGAAGCTACATTTCTTTCTACCTTACTTATGACCTTAGCCTTCTTATATCTAGGTTTGTCTTTGCTTTTTCGAGTATTAATGTCTTTCGTGTATACTATGTCTCCTGGTTCTAACTCTACATGCTCTCCATACCTATTTTCTCTAGCACGTTCCTTTTTCTCTATCATTTTATCCGAAATATATTTATACAAGTATTTCGTTCGTTTAGCATGGTCTTTTAGTAACTGCTGCATATACATGGTTTCAAAGTCACCATCAAAGAATTTGTTAGAGTCTGTGTGACCAAAAACTATTTCAAATGGCGTCAATTCTGTTGTAGAGTGAATTGTGTTGTTGTAAGCCATTATAGAGTATGTCATGATTGAAGCAGCGTCGGTGCATTTTTGTTCGTACTTCGCTAAACGGTAAATTTCTAACAATGTTGAATGAAACCTTTCAACAATACCTGTGGAATTAGGATTATTTGGCGTACAAATGTGTAATTCAATTTTGTGCATACTAGCAAATTCCTTCATTAACTCATTATTAAATTCTGATCCAGGGTCGCTACTTATTTTATTTGGAACGCCGTACATTGAAAAATATTTAATTAATGCACGAACTACTTCGGGTGTTGACTTGTTTTCGATTTCGAATGCTTGTCCCAATTTACTAAATGCGTCTACAATAGTCAAATAACTTTGATTTTCAATAGAAAATAAATCAATGAACACTTCCTGGAATGGTGCAGACTGTGTCTGGGTTAGCTCTACTCTTGGTTTTATCGGTTTTCTATCATACTTCATCTTTTGGCAAGCCTCGCACGCATTTATCACAGCTGATGTTATAGCTTGCATGTTATGCCAATAGTAGTTCCTTTTTATTCTAACAATAGTTTCCTTAATTCCTCTATGACAGGTTTTTCCTTCATGGTGTTGCAATACAATCGCTTTCTGTTCATTCTCGTCTTCCACAAATATAACTCTTTCCGTACATTCATAGAATTCAACCATACCTACCTGAAATAACTTGGTGATAACGCTATTAAAGGTTTTTCTGTGTCTGATGTCTTCGAAATAAATAAAATATTTCGTTTTCGGTTTAATGTATTCCTTCAAAAACTGCTTTACTAATTCGTCATCGTCTAATGGTATAAACACTTCAAGAACGTTCTGTTTTTCCCTATCAATTTTTTTAACCTGTATTTCTTTTCTAAACCACGTAAAAACCAATATCTGATTTGGTTTTGTATCAACTGCTTCGTTCATAATAGGAATACCTTTGTACTCTCGATCTTCTGCCAAAGGTGTAGTCTCTTCTGAGCTACTAGATAACGGTGGTAATGGGTAATTTATCTTTGAGTCGAAAATATTACAAGTAGTATCCGACGACGTGTCTGATAATACTATTGTCTCGATGGGTGGTTCGTCATTGTCATTTTGTCTGTCTTTTGCTAAATTACTTATTTCTTTAGTCAACTCTTGAATGTGTTTTTGAAGTTTTAATTCTTTTTCATCTACATTGACATCCATTGATCCGTCAGATGAGTCACTGTCCATTGCATTAACCTTAATTCGTGATAAAGCGTCTGCATTTGTATTTTGCTTACCTACTTTATATTTTGTCTCAAAGTCGTATTCTTGTAGTCGAAGTCTCCAGCGCGTCAATTTACTGTTGGGTTCCTTAAGGGAATCTAACCAAGCTAGGGGTCGGTGGTCGGTGTAAATTGTAAATTTAGTACCATACAGATAGGGTCTAAAATGCTTAACAGCCCAGATAACGGCTAAAAGCTCGCGCTCGATCGTACTGTACTTCATTTCGGTTTCAGAGAGGGTCCTACTCGCGTATGCTATAGGTTTATCTGTTCCTACAGGGCCCTGTGAAAGCACGGCGCCAATTGCGACGGCTGATGCATCAGTTGTTAGTATGTAGGGCTTTGAAGGGTCAGGGTATTGTAAAATAGGTGCGTGTGTTAGAAGCTCCTTACATTGATTGAATGCATTTATATATTTCTGGTCTATTTCAATTTTATTCCGTTTTTTGAGGCAGTTTGTCAATGGTTTTGTGATTTTAGCAAAATCTTTGATAAAGCGCCTGTAATAACCTATGAGGCCTAAAAAGCTCTTTATTTCTGTAACTGTTCGGGGAATCGGGTAATTTAAGACTGCCCGTATTTTGTCATCGTTTGGTTTAAGGCCTTCGTCAGTGATGGTATGACCTAAATACAAAACCTCTTTGCGTAAAAATTCAGACTTATCAAGCTGTACTTTAAGGTTTGCTTCTCTTAATCGGTTAAAGATTGATCTTAAATCTTTAATGTGCTCCTGTAAACTAGTACTATAGATGATAATGTCATCCATATATACAAGACAGTGCATACCTTGGAGTCCTCTAAGGATGTTGTCCATAGCTCGTTGGAATGTAGCCGGAGCTGTTTTAAGGCCGAAAGGCATACGTAAGAATTCGTAATGCCCTGCTTCTGTACTGAATGCTGTTTTTTGTCTGTCAGTCTCGTTTATTTCAATTTGATGGTAGCCATTGGCTAAGTCTAATGTCGTGAAGTATTTACTTTTGCCTAATTTGTCGAATAAGTCAGTTATGTTAGGGAGTGGGTATTTGTCGTCTGTCGTAATGTCATTGAGTCGTCGATAGTCGATTACCATGCGAAACTTTGCTTCACCTGAAGCGTCCATTTTTTTTGGCACCAGATGGACGGGTGCATTCCACGGCGAGTGGGATTCCTGAATAACATTGTTTTTTAATAACTTCTCTACCTGTTCTCTTATTTCTTGCATTTGTACCGGAGGTTGTCTATACGGCTTTACATAAATAGGATCTTCGTGTTTAGTTCGAATAAAGTGTTTAACTTTATTTGTGAAGCTTAGAGGAAGCTTATCAGAATAAAATATATCCTTGTATTCTCTACATAAGTCAGAAATGTGTTTGCGTTCTTCGTTATTCATGTGATCAAGTCTAAGTCTTGTCAGGTTTTGTTCTAAAATGTCGTCGACTTCCATGTCTTTCATTTCAATGTCATCACAATAGTTTATGTTTATTAATTTGCCCTCGTTAAACCGCTCTACCTTAAACGGAGCTGTAATAGTCAAAGTCATTTGCGAATCTAAAGTGTTCTGTATAATAGTCGTCGCATAACCGTTTTCACATTTAACTACAGCAGTAGGCATTCTAATCCCTTCGTGTAATTGATCGTATGGCAAAATAGCTTCACCGGAGTACAAGTCTACAGGTAATTGTACTCGTTGTTCAGATCGTGGGGCTAACTCTATCACGTGATTAGCTATACGCTGTACTATAGGTATAATACCTGTCTTGGTTCTGAGGATGTTATGTTTTAAGTCAATGACAGCCTCTAGCTGTATAAGTAAGTCATTTCCTATGAGTCCATCATATTGAGGGTCTACATCATATACATAGAATTTATGAGATTCTCTGCACTTGAAGGATGGCATTAATGGTATTTCGATTACCTCATTATGACTACTCGAGGCGTGTGTACTTATGACCGTGAATGGTTCACACAAGGTAAACTCGCGGAAAAATTGGTGAGCTTTTCGCGGACTAATAAATGAACGCGTGCTACCTGTGTCTATCATGAACTTACCGTCAATCTCAGGTAGATATATATACGGCAGTTTGAGTTTTATGTTACAATTCAAATTAATTATCTCCGATCCTCTGTTGAGGCTAGTACGTGAAAATTTTTGATTTCAGTTTCGTTTGTAGTATGCTCAGCCACCAAGTTTTCCGGTTCTTTCTCTACTGTTTCTACTTGGGAATCGTATTGTCCCGCGTAGTACTCCGCACAACTATTATCATAATCGTAGCATTCCTGATTTTCGTACATGTCATAATGATAGTTTTCATCAAGTTCTAATTCGTTCAAACGGAAGCCTTGAGGCTGATACGAAGCCTGCGCTTGTTGTTTCGGAGGAACAGTCCTCATGGTAATATCCGAGTTACCTAATAGCGGGTTTGGTGGTTTGTACCCGAATTGATTTTGGGGGCGATAACCAAATTGTTGTGGTTGGTAACCAAATTGTTGTCTTGTGTTTGAACCTTGAGGTTGCATGAACCTCGGCATGCCATTTTGTTGTGGCTGCATAAATTGGGGTCTATATCCGGTGGGTAGATTTGGCCTATAACCAGTTGGAATTTGTGTAGGTGCAAATCTATTCACAAATGGTTGCCTGTACTGGCTATTTCCCGGAATACCGAATTTAAATTGAGGTGGTGCACCAAAGTTTGGCCTAAAGCCACTAGGCCTGAAGGGCGTGGTTTCATAAGCAGGGGTGTTGCCAAATTTCGCTGGCGTTTGTGTCGGTGTTGGTGTTAATGTTGAAGCCTGAGATCTTAACATTTTATGGCGGATGTTATACTGTTCATAAAAATTAACATCTTCTAATACAAACTCTAAAGCCTTTTCCAGGGTTCCTGGCATTTTCATGCGAACTGCTCTTAATAGATTTTCTGGCAAGTTGTATAGAAATACATTGAGCGCTAAGTTGTTGTAAATGCTCGTCTTACTCATTTTAGTACCTGCGTCCAAAAGTTGATTCACTTTAGAAATCAATACGGATCTTACTGATTGAACCCTGTTACAAAAGTCCAAATAACTTTCCCCTTGTTTCATTTTTAAAGTTTCAAGCTCAATAGCTATACATTCTTCACTTCTAGGATCACCAAAGTGCTGATTTAGCAATGTTTTAAGTTGTTCCCAGGTCACAATATCAATTCGCTCGCTAACTAACGCGGCGGCCTCATCTGTCAATTTACTTGTAATAATATGTAATACATATTGATCCTGCTCTGCATTTCCACGATATTTATTAATCACATAATCACATTTTCTTAAAAATAAGTTTAAATGCCTTTTATTCCCACCAAAACTGGGTATAATACACGATATTTCCTTTGGTATTACATTTACAGTAGTCATTTTTTAATACTCTATCTATACCTACTTGTCTATGCGAGAAATAATCACAATTTAATAGACACACAATATACTATTCTAAACTTATTATTTGGTTATTCAATTTGAATTTCAAAATGTTATAAACAATACCAAAAGATAACAGTACTTAAAAATGTATTAGTACTGACTCTACCTACTTTCACAACAATAGGAAACCAGAATACGTTTTAATGGAAAAAGTTCGATTCCAAACACAACAAATAAAAATCACACAATAGTAGGAAAGGATGGCAAAGAATCTACTCACCAGCCAGTCACCATCATGCTTGATCGCCTCCCAACACTTTACAAATTTATTTGGTTCGTGCGGATTCGGTCCGTCGGAAAACTCGAAGAAAACTCGTGCTATTTTCCGCGAAAACTCGGAAAATCCGCCCCAGGCTGCGCCAGTAAAGGTTACGGGAACGTTGAAAGAGTTTTTAAAAAACTAACTTTAAAACTTGAATTAAATGTAAGTGTAATTTAATTAATAACACAATTAATTTTGAGACGTCCGAGACGTTCTTTATTCTCAAGACGAATAACTTATGCTAAAACAATCGCCACAAGGCACAGAATGTGTGGGTGGCGGAGATAAGACTACCGACTGCAGGTGCGAGAATGCTTACATTGCGTTCTCAGACATTCAGTGTTGTTATGACTCTGCTAGCCGGTAATATAACTAAGTTGAATGGTTCGATCATAAACATTCATTCATAGTCCTCATCAAAACTTGGCTGTGAGGAGGCCTGTGATTGCAGTCTATAGTTAGCTCCTAGATATAGAACGCCGTTCGTACTAACGTAATACGTTAGTTAGTCCTTATTGTGTCATGCTAATAAACTAAGGTTAGAACAATTCTATCCGCGAATACTTGTTATTGCTTTGCGAATCTATTCTTGTTGGTAATTAAGCTGTTGCTTTTCCAATTTATAAATAAACTTCTAACATCATATAAACCTAGTTAAAGAAATTCGAGAGTAAGTTTATGAAGGTATGTATGAAGGAAACATGAAGCAAACGGCTAACTCCTATCACCAGCAGGCTGTCTCATGGCGTGAACTCGGATGGCCCACAAACGCGACCGGTTGCGCGTGAGTACTTTCTTTCGACTTCTTACTTCCGTATGCGCCTGCGCACCTCCACGCAACTAGCACAAGGATCCATATACCTCGAACCTACGGGGTATAGAGGTCGGAAATCACATAAATTAACATTAATTACTTACACCTTAGAAGCCTACCAATAACCGAAAATACAAATCGAATTAATTTTGCTTACTTTCGAAAAGTGAAACTTCTAGAGATTGTTTTTAGTTTTACCATAATTTTAGTTCCGATTTTTATACGATCGGATTAGAAGTGAAATCTGAATTATTTTAGTAATGACGTGCTTTTGCCCGCGGTTTCACTGGGTTGTAAAAGTCGTGACTAACTGAACATAATGATTAAATCTTGATTGCTTAAATTAAACGTGAAGAATTTCTGTTTTCACCAGGTTGAAAAACTTAAAAATAAAAAATAACCCTTAAGTTGTTTACTATCATTTACTCTAAATACTATCGTTTAAGTACTTAATTAACGAATACGTAAAATAAATTGTTATTGAAATATATATATCGAAAATATTTCAATGTTTAAAGTTGAAACTTTAAACATTGAAATATTTCTAATTCTAACTCCATCAATTATTGTTTAGCATCAATTACATTTGTTTTTGCAATTTTTGTATTGATTAAGAACTTTAATTTCATTACTTTCACGTTAAATATATTTGTCTTAATCTAAATTTCGTAAAACATGAAAATATTAGAAGCAAACATCAATCAAAAATGTTTTGAGAAAGAATCTTTTGAAGTTAAGACTTTAAATTATGTGTCTGTGTCATACTGTAAGTAGCAGGGAAAGTTTAAAAAGATTAATAAAAAACCTGTGCAACACTGCTTAATTTTCGTCAACATCATCATCTCCCTGCACTGCCCCGTTCCCACTAGTGGGGTCGGCACAACATGTTTCTTTTCTTCATTTTCCTCTATCTCAAGTCATAGAACCAACTAGAAAGGTACCCTTTCACACTAGATAACGATTAAGAAGGAAGAAAATAACGTGGTTTAGTATGCCTTATAAACCTAAATTATTTATTTTTCAAATTCCAATCACTAAAATTGATTGAATTCTCATAAAACATTTTCTGCATACAAAAGACATAAACGCGCACGCGGCGTATTTTTGAATCATTTTGTACGTCTATTTATCGGGTAACTAGCATGATGATGTAACCGTTTGGGAAAGAACTAGTGTAGTGAAAGAAATTAATCGTATTCATGAAGTATTTAAATGGTTGTGTAAAAAAAAATTCCTTTGTAAAATATATGTTTACAAAAACCTAGTAAGCTAATTTCTGTTATGCAATTTTGACTTAAATGTTATTGTTTTAATAAACTGCGCGGACTTGCTAGTTTATTTATTTATTTATTTATTTTATTGGGGTAAACAAACAGTATCACATTATAGATAGGTTACATAGTGGTTATAAAAATGCATACTAAATGTGAAACCAACACCGTTTACCACGGTTTACTTAACTATATTACTAAGTTTAGGTATAGCTAATGATAGTGCTTATTCTACGAGTATTTCTAATAACAACTTTTTGAAGCTACTAGCTCGAGTTGCCGCTATGTCTAATGAGTTGAATTTAGTATTGTATGAGTCCACGAGCCGGAACAGCGGTGAACGCTTGCCAGCATTGGTACGGCAGCGAGATGTGTAAAACATTCGACAGGGTTTACGGCAATGCGTTCTAGTAGGAACTGAATAGCATAGTCTATTAATTATTGGCATACAATCATATTTGTTATTGCAGAAGGCATAAAGTAGCATTGCTTCAAGCAAAGAGCGTCTTTGTTGGAGATTAAGAAGTTTGTATTTATCAAGCAGTGATTTGTAAGATAAACTTTCGTGATGACATTTATAATGCATACAGCGTAGAAATTTCTTTTGGACTGATTCGAGAGCAGTATTATACTTGTTATACAGCGGATTCCAAATGGGTACAGCATATTCTAATTGTGATCGGATAAGTGATTTATATAGATAAAGATATGTAGATGGTCGCTTGAATTCAGTGCTAGATCTCATGACAAAGCCATACATTTTAAATGCTTTACTTACAATATTCTCTATATGTTCACTTAGGTGTAACTTACTATCAAGTGTAATGCCAAGGTCTTTAATGGATTCGACTATGTCGAGTTGGACACCACAAAGGCTATAGGGATATTTACTTACAGTTCGTTTCTTTGTGAAACTGATACTTTTGCATTTGTTTAGGCTAAGGTTCAGTTTATTATTAGTGCAGAAGACGGTGAAGCGGTCTAGATCTGCTTGAAAGTTAATATGGTCACTTATGTTGTCAATAGTATGGAAAATTTTTAGGTCATCTGCGAAGAGCATGAAGTCGCAGAATTTAAAACATTGATGTACATCATTAATGAACAGTACGAACAGGAGCGGGCCCAAGATTGATCCCTGTGGTACTCCAGAACTAATAGGAATAAATTCAGATTCATATCCGTTACAAACAACCTTTTGTGTGCGATTAGTGATATAAGATTTAAACCAGCGCCATAGATTTCCACGTATTCCATTGAAGGCGAGCTTATCCAAAAGTATTTTGTGATCCACTCTGTCGAAGGCCTTACGAAAGTCAGTATACACGCTATCTGTTTGTTTATTAGCGTCCATATTTTCAAAGAGACTTGATGTATATAATATTAAATTGGTGGTCGTAGATCTTTTCTTGACGAATCCGTGTTGTTGGGGGATAATTATATTATGTAAAGAGGGATATATGGCGTTGTGAACTAGTCTATAAGATATCTACTTCGCTAATTCTATAAGATATCTACTTCGCTATCCAGTTGCGATTTTCAACAAGACTTGTTACGTCAAAGACAGGAAAGTAGGTAGGTATCAAAATTAGTCTATAATTTTAAAGCAAGGTTACTATCTCCAAATACTCTCCTGCCACGAACTCTGTGATCGACGCTACCGCCATCTATTGAATTATTATTGTACGGTGTTACTTATTACTAGCCTGTGTAAAAAACAAAGCGCTAGAGCCTCTTTACGTCCGCCCTGGTTTGACCTCAAGCTAGTATGTTGATGCGTTGTTAGATGGCGCTTTCAAAAACATTTTATTACAAACCTATTAATACAAAGTAGTAAGTGGTACATTGAAAATTCGATTTCGTAAAAAGAGAGCAAATTTCTGCACTGAAGTACCTACCTACTGTTTCAATAAAATATAGGTAGATTATATTTAATATAAAATATAGTTCTATTTCAAGAACATACCTAAAGTAAGTACATCATTGAAATTAAAAATATCTAAGTATGAGACTAAAGTAAAAGTAGCTAAAAGAAAAAAAAATAGTAAAGTTAACTAAAAAAAAATATATAATTTTTCATACAAAACTATTTAAATATGTAGGGGATTTTGTCCAGGATTATCTTTTTATACTCGTCACTACATATCTACTGGTGTTACAAATATGCGTATCTAAATATGCATATATTTAGTATTCAATTGTGCTGTTTTTGTTTCCTATTAAAAAAATCATGAAGTAGCCGTCAAGGACCTACTCAACGTGAGCACTAAAATACCAAGTAGCGACCACCCGTCTACTTATATTACTAGCTAGCTACGGCCCGCGATGTTATCCGCGGTGAATTGTTCCCGTTCCCGTAAAAATACTAGGATTAAAATTAGCCAATATGTGAATCCAGGATATAAGCTAACCTGATACCACATTTCATTCAAATCCGTCCAGCGGTTTGAGAGTGAAAGAGCAACAAAGATACATCCATAGCAACAAACTTGAGCATTATAATATTAGTAGGATAAAACTAACGATTATTTCCAAGTTTAACGAAATAGCTTCAATATTTGCTGTTGTAGTCATGTGACCGAACAATACAAGCCTTGACATTTTGCGATGAGGACGCAGCCAACCGGTCGAGCTTTACGCTATGACTGGATATGCAAAATAAGTTTGTAATAAACAATAATGACGATTGAGGTGTGATTTAAGAAGCACTTTGCCTAATTATTGCTGGAAGGCTAAAAAATAATGGTGTGTTTTTTCTTTGTTACTCTTACGGCAACGAAACGGGATAATTATCAACAGATTTAATATCGGTTTTAGCTAATATATATTTTCTGGTCCAATATGCATAAGGGGGTAAGTAGCTAGTACAATTAAACTATCTCTGAAATTAAAATATATCTTACTTTTTTAGTGATCTAAAATAACTAAAAGATCTGAAATAAATGTCTACCGCACCTTGCGAAAGTAGGTAGGTACGTAAATTTTTAAACAGCTACCTCACCTATTAATAGTTTTGGAGTTACAAAACCCCTGAAACGCCAACAGTCTCCAAAACACTGCCTAACTTTGATAGGTAGGTACATCATAAAATGAATGTCTAATAACGCTAACACTTAGTAAATATCTTGAAATCCAAACGGATTACTCCCAGAGAGTAGAGGAATACTCCCAGACAGTAGATTTTTGACCAAATTGAATTCAAGATCAAAATATTCTGGTCTGTCTAATATATCAAACAAATCTAAAGTATTCCACGATAAACTTTCAAAGATGAAACATAATACTTGTTAACTTAGAATGCACATTCCATTGTTGCTTCCGCAATTATTATGCAACACAAGTGATTTCTTGTTCATTAAAATGCGGATTGTGTCTTATTGATGGCACACGGTTTCCAAGTTCCATCAAAATGGCCCGATGCGTAAAAATAAACTTATGTAGGTAACTATGAGTACAATAATAAACAAGCGGAAGATTTATCTGAACGAGCTCCGCTCCGGTAGTATAAGTATTAGTTGAATTGCTAAAAATATTCCTGTATAGCTAATTTCTTGAAGAATAAGCCAAAATCTAACTAAATGGTGGGCGAAGCTACCGGATACAGCTAGTATTTTATGTTGAGCTCTAGCTTAAATATTTGAGCCTCTCATATGATGCGGTAGATTTTATTCTTAAACATTGAAACGTTATTTAAGTAACGTTTCATTCAGTATTCAGGGACAAGTTAGTACCTAGTTTAGTAACTTTTAACTTCTGATTGTGATTACACTTAGATAAGGCATCGTCCAATAGCCGGCGTATTCACAACACAATCATCCATTGCATGCCGTTTAGGCTTACATTACATGTAACCAATGCTAAAGCACATCCAAAAAAATCTATTTGCAGTGCAAAACAACCGTGAAAGTATTTTGAAACATGCACAACCTTACTCTTACGAGTTTTCAGTCAGCTTTTCTGTTAAAATTGCTTTCGTCACCGTAACCGAAGTTGTTGTCTCAATGAAAAGCTTCTACAAACTTGTTGACCACTAAGTACAGACTTTATGGTTATATATATATGCATTATCAATTCTGTGCATTAGTCATTAGGTATTATTTGTTAGTACCTTAATATTGATTATAAAATAAAAGTCATAGTCGTTATATACAACAATACCAGTACAAAAACCAACAACCTTTTTTAGCACAAAGTGGTACCTAACCCACGCTATCAGTGTCATTGATTTCCTAATTACAAAAAAATAGTTTCAACCAAAGACGAAAACAACATACAAGCACACACCTTCTTATTTCGTAGCAATAAATATAATTATAATTATTTGATGGTACGTCATCAAACTCGTAGAAGTGATGAGCCGTTTATGCATTCACAGACAGGGCTATAACCAAAGACACACTGTTACAATGTAAACAGGTATAGCATTTAAAATTCATTTGATTATTTTATTTTCTAAACGTCCAATAAGGTTCAACAGGTTCAATACATTTTTTACCTGTCTTTTTCCACTTATACACACAGTGACCACTAACAATATAGTTACTTCTTATCTGGTAACATGTTGACCTCATTTTAAGAATTTAGAAGCTTTGACGGTCAATTTTTACGTCATCGGCAGATGGTCGTTCGCATTCCTAATTTCACTGCAATTTAATATTATTTTTCTACACTGAATTAGTTATACGAATATCAAATCAAATATTTTTTACTAGAGTGGTTTAGTTTCTAGGACGTTTATCAAACTAGGACCCAAAACATGGCAGTCAATTGCCAACCTGCTTTTTACGTAAATTTTCGTATTTGATGGATCCGGCTGTTATAAAAAACGTGTCGCTGGGGGCTATGACTCGCATGTTTGTGGTATTACCGTAAACATTGGAATGTTCAGATATTTGATTTTATTCAGTAGCTAAGGAAGAAGTTCCTCTTTAGTTCCTGATCATAACGGTAGTTCGGAAATTTTCTAAACTATAAAATAATGGCTGGTCTATAGCACATGACCTAAGCTAGAAGAGACTAGACACTAGTAAGAAATGTTTTAGTAATGTCTCCTCTAATGCTACCATTCCTCTTCAACCCAAGCAGTACAATTAAAGGCTGAAGTTTGCACGGTGTTTAAAACTATTAGTAAAGAACAAATTATTAACCACGCTTCGCTCAATTAGGCAAAACGTAAATCAATGTAAACAATGCAACTGTCAGTAAATTTTTTATCGATGCCCAAGAACTTCAAGTCATCACAACAAAGCGTCGCCCTGAGAGTGGGGATGAGAGAAAGTACTGCCGCCTTCCGCAACTCCAGCTCATGTGACTAGGCTCACATGACCGCACGGCTCACAATGCGTTGCGAAAACCCACGTAAACCGGGCTGAGTTACGTGCTATCAAGTTTTTATTGACATTGTAGTGGCGCAACGATCCCGCATCTTTGGGAGGGTTATCGTTTGTACTTATAATATTTGACACTGAATTTATTAAAACCATGAACTGGTCGGGCAATACCTGAGAGTTCTTTAGCCATACAGTACATAACATACGGCGCGTACCTAACACCTCTTACGAACGTAAACGCTCCTAGATGGTACCTACTTAGAATATTGTTGGTGTCAGTTCTTAATAAAATATATTCTCTTTAATTAGAGATTGTATTCATCTAACTTGATTAATCACATGACTTCAGGATTAACAATGTATTTCCCATAAATGTTGTATCATTTCCTTAATTATTGATTTTATGACTCTACAATAACATCTTATTTCTCAGAAACCGAGTATAGAAATCGAGTGCTATGAAAAGATACTTATACTTACTCATCTCAATCAAATATGACTTATGAAAATAAATTTTCCTCTAAGCGGCTAACTCGAAATTCCCCAGAATCATAACTTCATTTCGCATCCTGGTTCGAGATAGAGCACGTATTCATAATATAATAGTATATCGTCCAATCAGGTATTCCCAACGTAGCTAATGTCATACACATCCTGGATTACACTTTAAATGTGTTTCAAGGAACCTATTATCACGATCTGTGATGATATCATGGTATCATCACGTATTTGCCACCATTAAGATGCCCATAGTGTTGAACTCACAAAGGGTATCTACTCTTAAGTACTAGGCAGTTGATACAAAGGCTTTACTGTATTTTGTTTTGATGTTGTTAACCTTAGCAAAGCAGTGATTCATGTCATGCCTATTTTGTTTCTACTCTGCAATAATAAAACCAATGAAATATGATCAGATTTCAGATCTTTTTAGTATTTTTTTTGTAAATGGTAGGTAAGGTACCGACATAATTTTGCAGAAGGTAATGGCATGAATGGTAAGGAATGTAGCCACCAATAATTATTTTCAATAGAAATCAAGCTAAACTGTTAGATATTTTTACAGCTATATATTATTAGCTTTGTAATTAAACTTCATAAAAGCCAAAGCTAATTTACTAAACAAGATATTCCTAATTACAATCTAGCATCCTGAATGAGGAATCCAAAGAAAGCAAAACATGTTGCTAAGGTCGTCTACAGATCAATTACAAAACATCAAAAAACATAAAGATCTGGTGAATCACTTGCCGGATTCGAATTTGCATAGAGTCATGTGACTAGAGATAAACTAACTGTTTTATAATCTATGCTTAGACCCCGTTTACGCAAGAAGACATTTTATTACCTACAGTTTCAACCGGTCTTTTTCGCGCTTAGAGGAAACTTGAGATCATTTTATTTCTGCGTTTTTGATGAACTGCTGTGTTGAAGAGGTCTTCTATTTCATATTTGATTCCACCTCCCTCATTTAAGAAAAACAATTATTTGTCATTTTTTTCTCTAGGGCTTTTGAGACTGTGCTTGTAGTTCTTTATTAAATTCCAAAAATTTTTTATTATGCACTAAGTATGGTTTAAAATAAGCCAGTCTTATATTTTCATAGACTGAACTAAAGATGCAAAACTGGCTATAAAGAACCGTTATGTTTGATGGCAATGATCTCCAATTTGTGTGATTGATTGTTTATAGCCGTATTTGAAATTCTGATATATATCGTTTGTTTATTTATCAAATAAATAAGGACACCCCCCGCGTGGTACAATAAATTACTGGCGTGACTTCAATTTTCGATTTATATTAATTTAAATATTAAAAAAATAAGGTATCTATCAAAATCTCGCCCTTCATATTCAATTTTGAAAAGAAATGAAGGATTTTGCAACAACTTTTATACCATCTGTAACATAATCTAACCTCTCTATTGTGATAAAGAAATAAATAAATATATTTAAAATGAAAATATCTCTATAAAATATGCAAGTATTGGGGGTAACCAGATGACTGTTATAGTACTCCTTTACACCATTTTTGTAAATATATAGTGGTCAAACTATAGACATAAGTAAATAACTAAATTTTCTAGTAAGATATAGTTTCCGATCGACTAATAATATACCCCACTTCTAACATGATTCAAACTGCATTTTCTATGTGCATACCGAAAGTGTTGTAAATTCAACATTTCTTAGTCACTTGGTAGTTTCATAAGCGAGGGTAGAGTTGCAATTTTAAGATAGGTAATCGCCGTTGAGCAAGCCCGAAGTAAAGTCACGAGACCCCTAGGTATGTCCAGTACCTAGGTATCCTAAATGGTACCTGAATAGGTTAACTAATCATAGTGGACAGTTACTTTATAAGCAACTCTAGATTTCTTATCAGCTGTAAATCTTTAAAGCTTTATGTTTTAGTTATAATAAAATTTGTATTGCTATTTTACATTTTATGAATTCGTTCGTCCTTTATTAAAGTACAATATAATAATTAATACAAAAATTTTATATTAAAAGTTATTTTTATATCTACCTACATTTATATTAAAAATTAAAAAAACGTTGTTGAAGGAAATATGCAGAATATGCATTAAAAATGCACTAAATACATAATTAGGATCGTTAGGTTTATGGAGCCGTGATTTTATAAAATATTTTATGATGTCGATGTCGTTTCTTTTTCTTTAAATTAATGTTTATTGTCAAATTACTTAAATTCCTGGTTATATAGGTTTGTGTGACCTTCATTTACCTACAAAGTAAGTATTTTAAACTTGTTTTAGTTTTGTTTCAAACTGTAGTATTAACCTGCCATTTATTTTGTTAAATTCGGCTGGTTGGCTCTAAGGGGTCATTTGACTAAAAATCCGGGTTGTTGAACTCACAATAAAATTGTGTCGTTTTATCACGTTTATTTAAAATATCACAGATATAAGTATTTTTACATATTTTGGCTGTTTCCTAGATTTGTAGTTTTATCATAAAATTTCAGTCTCGAAAGTCAACTCTTACGAACTTATTACGCGTAGGTGGCCATTGAATTTTTTACCTTTTCTTAACTTGCTCTACTAGTGTCGGGACACATTTGTTTCTTTTATTAAGTTTTGACTTTTTACCAAGTTTTATGGGAACTCTCAAAAACTTAGAGTAAAAAACCTTAAATATTTTTAAACATTTTAAAATGTAATATTTTATGTCAAAACTTCACAAAAACATGTCAAAACTTTCAGACGAGACATCATAAATGTCTCCATATCACAAAAGATTTATGACCAATTTAGACACCATTTGCTAATTAATAGATGTCATAAAAGTAAATTTCTGTAGAGTCAGGGTCGAGAGAAGGGGCTGCCAAGGATGCGCGTGAGCTCGTGACCACTTATCCATTGTTGCCCTAACCGTTACTGATATCCTATACATGATTAGGGCTTGTGGTTTACGTGGTTTCTGTTGTTTCACCTAAATAATAATCTTGTCTAAACACCGTTTAAAAATGACGATGTTTTCCGATTTTAAAGATGAAGTGTTCCCAGGCCAAAAAAGTTTTGTATTATCTTTTCCTCTTTCAAACCCTTTTTATTGTAATTTCATTTATTTTTTTATTACTTTTTTATTATGCAAAATATACAGCCCTGAAACGGAAGAACAGGCAGACAGCGGACAATCTACATTTTTCCATTTTTTTTATTATATTAGGCTTGAGAGTGCCTGATTTAGAGGTTTCGTTGTTTATAGGGGTTATCTACATCACTTTCCCCCCATCACTACACAGTATACTACTATATGAGTGATAAAATAGTCAGAAGCCGTAAAATTATGATCTACCAACAAGCTAATTGGTATCGTCCTGATTTACATAACAAGTATGAAGAGGATAATACACCTTAGATCGTTCCCTATCATACCTATCGGTGTGTTATGAAATAGCTAAGTAGTTTTATATGGATTTATTATTATTATTATTATTTAAGAAGCGCTCTCGGCAAAGCTTGCTTAGACGTTCTTTAAAGATCGTTGAAGTTAAGCAACGTTCTGAGCGCTTTCGTGCTTTAGAGAACACGTTGAATTGTCGGTCCTGGCTTTAAAGTCGTTATGCCATGACGCAGGCCTTTGGCAGCCTAAAAACTTCAGCACCAGAGTTGGCCACTTGCTCATACGAACAAAAAAACGAACGATTAGTATTTAAGCCATAACAGAGGCTTTTGGGCGGCCTTTATAATAATTTATAAGGCCCCCTTTTTATTTAAGTTGTTCTTCAGTTCATTATTATCATATTATCAGCTTATATTTAGCTTAATCATTGGGTGCATAGTTGTAAGGTTCAGCATTAAAATATGTTTCATCTTATACCAAACACACAGTTTCATTCAAGTATTATTTTCATTCTGCAAGACATTCATCGCAATAAGTATAATTAATATTTTTTAGGTATTATAGCTTTTTGTAAAGCTTAAATTTTAATGTACCTAAATTAGAAGTTATGGGTTTGATACGGCGTCTGTTGCTGTGTTGCCATCTATCCTATTAAATTAAACACTTTATTAGATCCTATTAAAGACTACAGAATGTTAAAGCTCCTAGCCTCTTTAATCAGCAACTAATAAATCAGACAACATCAAGATTAAGCTCGTTAATACTTAGTTTTATAAACAAAAAGTGAATTATAACCAAAGTTACCGCATCCATAAAAAGTGCAATCCACACATATCATCCAAACTAATTATTCAAAGTACTCTACCAAAAGATTACTTTTGATTTATTTTACCCCAATCATAACATATTTATAAAAAAAAACATTACGGTCGGTTACATACAAAAAACAAAAACAATTTAAAACACACTTGCAGGTAGATTTAAGTATACACTTAATTTAAATTAATGGTTGGAACTTTAGGGATAGTAAATGTATATACATATTTATGAACAACTTTTTGCACACATTCGGATGTTAAAAAATGTCCTGCATGCCAAGGTCAACCGTAATAAGTATGTCTGCATTTATTTTTTATACCGTCGTATTAAATAAATAGCAAAAATTAAAAAAAAATAAGTATGAACTTCAATTTCTTATGAAGAGCAATTTGCTGCGCTCTCGAGGTCCATTTCTATTCAACTCCAAAGACCTTCATTAAATCCTTAATTTTATTTAATGGGAACACCATATTAGTTAGAATTACACAATCGAGACGTAATACAATAACAAAAAGATGTGAAAACCGAAAGCAAATTGAAACCTTTGTTTCATCAAGAAAGCTTAGCGAATCTCCCAAATGTGGGTACGTTCATCATACATGGACAATAATCGGATCGGATGTATGCGTTGATGTAACGAACAATTGCAATTTATAATTCGACTTATTTTTTTTTACTTATCTTGCTTTTAGAATGTTAGCATCGCTAGGAGAATAGGATATCATATGTGGGATGAAAGCACGTTTTAACTAATTACATTGCTCAAGGCTGTTTACTATTTAGACTATATAAATCTATACTAAATATATCTATACTAAATACATATATACTTATCTATATCTATACTTCTATACTAATATTAAAAAGAGGTAAGATTTGTTTGTTTGTTTGACGGAGGTAATCTCCGAAACTACTCAGCCGATTTATTTTATCCCGGTAGTTTCATTAGTACACCCGTGCGAAGCCGGGACGTGCTGCTAGTACTGTATAATAATCCCTCAGATCTTTTGAAATTTAATTACTTTTTAAAATTATCAAAAGGGGTAGTACGATCTCTGTAAGTATTTTCATTTTTTTACGAGTACTGCCAGTGCTCAAACTCGGTGTCTGTTGATGTTTACTCCGAGACTTCTGTAGGTGTGTCTGGTAAAAGTGAAACTTAGTCAATATTGTCTCGAAAAAATACGTAATTTGTTGAATTATGGTACTTGGATAAACTCTTTCAAATTCGTGTTGCACCGACTTTTATTTGATTTCGCTGTAGTTTACACTGAAACTGAATACCCAAAATAATCTCCAAAAAATTTATAAAATGTTTCATAAATTATATCACAGATGGAAAGTTTAAATATCCTAGAGATTGTCAGGTTATGTTTGTATTGTTCGCAAGTTGGTGTTATGTAAATTAAACTTTTGCTAGAGTCAAAGCACTTAGACTTTAATTAGTCTACATTTTTCAATTCAGCAGTGCTTGATAAACTTCCGGTCAATAATTTTATTGCCTAGTGCACGAGGTACAGTCAACTACGAAACAATGATAAATCATTTCTTTATAAAATTTATTTTTTAAATTTAAATATATTTATTTTTTCTTTAGTATTGAAACCCAAATAAATTACTGTATATACCATACAGCCTTACAAAACGAAGACTAAATAATTTCTTCTTCTTGCATGGTTTGCTTGGTTCTTAACATATTTCTGACATCTCATTTTAGTCTTATCTTGAAGTCTATATTTCAAGATCATGTTTTGTTGTTTCAGAATACGGTATTCTCTATCTGGAGACAATTTAAAAAGCAGACTTTTTGCAAAACTAAAACTGACAATTAACTTCTGTTGCTGATCGGAGATTGTACATAAACTGTAATTTTCAATTACCATCTCGCACCTCTTAGTTTCAAGACCAAACTATGGAGAGGAAATAAAAACAGGCATTGTTTTGGCCTTTAAGCTAGGATTTCCGGTATCATGAGAACAGACGCCGGAATCTTATTATAAAATTACTTTAAGTGTGGATGTGCACGCTTACGAGTAGTCATTGAGGTTTATTATGTGAAGCTGTATAAATAAGTGTTACCTAAATATGGCCTATTAGCTTTTGCCGCGCTGCTTTTGCTAGAAGTATTATGTATTTAACACTAGTTCGCTCCACTGCTTGCTTGTTATTTAAAAAAATTTGAATTGTAGTGGCTCGCCCGCGGCTTCGCCTTCGTGTTACCTACCTGGATATAAAATAGAACATTATTCTAAATCACATGTCTATTCCAAGTTTCAGCGAATCCGTATCGTAGTTTTCGAGTGAAAGAGCGACAAACATTCACAATAAATAAAAATTGCTTTTATTTTCATTGACAAATTCTTGCAACATTAATTAGGAATTGTAAGTAAATGTGTACATACTAGTAACATGCGACAAAATAATATATGTAGGTAGAGTTATGAGATTATTATTAAATAAAAGTGGGCGGAACGGAGCGAGTTTGAGAGTTGTATTCTGTGACTATAATAAAATGTAATAAATCATTAAAAGTTTTGGTTGTCGTTATCAATATCATCTACTTATCTTATTGAATGATCCCAAATTTTAAATCTTTCTCTTGAGAACACGATGAACTTCGTATTTCAACCTTTAAAAGCCATAAAACATACAATCCATCATATTCATATCAGTTAAAGCGCCTAATAAGCCTACAAAAACATCACTAATTATCTTAACCAGTTTCACAACCACCGCATCATCAATTACCTAAAGCAGGTACTGTGATGTCATCCGGCAAGTTCCTGCTACTTTCTCTTCATCACAAATATGTATTGGCATTGTGTAACAAACCTCAGTTTATTGTCTTTAAAGGGTCATATCCGTGATATCCGATGTGGTAGTTGTTTTCCAGTATTATCTTTTGGCAAGATGTTGTCTAAATGTCTTCTACAACTGTGTTGCTTGTCAAGTCTCTATAACCTTTGCGATCACGTTTCATATTTCACTGGTTCAGAAAGAAAGAAACATGTATTTATATCTGTAGGACCTCAAGGATCACTTAAAAATGTACAGTCTTATTAGCCAGGTGACTCTATTGTCTGTTCCAACGCAACTCCCTACACCAAAGGAAAGAAGCAGGCAAGAATCTGGTGGTGTAGGCGTAGCTTTTTTTAAAGCGATTCCTTAACAATATAAATAGTCAATCTCAGTCAGTCTCTATACTTTATAATATCTGTGATTTTGCTTACTCTGTGGCTGGTTAGATCTGTCATATTTGATATGGAAATAATGTAAAATATCTTACCATACCAAGCTACGGATAGATTATTAAAACTGTTCATAAGTTTAACAAATAAAAGTGAATAAAGTATACCCATTAAAGTAAAGGATATAACCTACTTATTAAAGAAGTTGCAGAGCCATATAATTTTATTGTAATACCTTCAGATCTTTATTACCTTTAATTTTTTTGTCTCATTGAATTTCCATGAATTCTTTACCATAAACAAAAACAAAAGTTTCAAAAGGCAGTCCCGGGCTTTACAATAAAACTGATAAGATCTTATTAATCGTGTTATTTCCATGCGACGGTAATAATGACCTTTTTCGGTCATTAATAAACCTTGACCTTCCTGATGTCGGACAGTAGGTAAAACCGAGGAATAGAGCCTCTCTTGGTTCTTCCAAAAATTAGTAGCTAGTCTCTGTTTCCTTTTGATAAATGAGTGTCATTAATTTAGTTCTCAGTTCAAATAAGGATCAAAATTAAAAGTCAAAATTTGAGTCCTTACGAATAGGATATATCTATCGGATAGCTCTGAGAAAATGTTGTCTATTCACAAACAATGTTCGATCACAACACAATATCACTTTAATCCAGTGAGACCAATAAGAAAAATGCAAACAATTTCAGCATATCACATGACTTTTCTCAACTACAAGTCGAAAGTGAAAGTTGCACGGTCACCATTCACAATCGAATAAATATTAACCCATGTATTATGTAATACGATCAATAATACGCTTTTACTCACATGTGCGCACTTTGTTTGATATTTTAATGGAATTTAAGAAATGAAATGTTAATAAGATAAAATACTTACCTAATAGCATGTTATGTACCTACCTATATAGCACCGGCTTTGATACTGATACCTACGTAAGTTCGTAAGAGCTTACTTACGTAGGTCTTTTTAGATCGCATGACAGCATTTTTCATAGATAAGCAACTCTTACTTGGTTTTCGAAATAAAAAAGTATAAAATTGATTTTATTTTATGATCAATACAAAAGCACAAAACATAAAACATTTTTTAAGAAGACGGGTGCTCTTAAGTTTTAAGAATTCAGAACGATTATTTGTTGGTATAAGTTGTTAAATAGAAAAGTGTAGGTAAGTACTCGTAAGTACTTAAAATTCTAATCGTTAATTAGAAGTTTAATCGCTAGATATCATTTGTAAGTATGAGATTTGCAGAAAGAAATTAAAGAAGAAAATAGTATTGAAATAAGTAGATTGTGTAGGTAAATTTTTTTTACACTTATTTTAATTGCTGCGGACAACAGTTTATTGCAACTGTCAAACAGTAAATTAACTTAACAAAACGATAACTCTTTTGTTATTTAAAATCGTTTCAAAGCAGTGCGTGAAAGATCCTCACGAAATGTTAAGAAACAATTAGCAGTCCGATAATAAATCCATAACAATAGTTAAATAAACATCAGTTCCATAAAGTGGGACATTGTAAATAGAACGTTCACCGTGTCAGTAGCACGAAAATTGTCGAGGGTACGCGAAAATTAAATTTTGTCATCGAATACGCAATCGGAGGATGACAGCGTCATCGCAAAACGTAACCGCCAAGTTTGATAACTTGGCAACTTTCTCTAGAGCGAGGCAACGGGCGGCAGCTCCATACAGCCTCACTCCGCCGCCACAATCGAGCCAGCACGTTGGCGGGAACGGCGAGCGCTCGCCCGCACTTCGCGTTCTAAATACAAATTAATTCGAACCTCATTTCGAATATCAAAATAGTGAATTAAAAAAGTGTTGGTTTTTTTTTAATGAGTGACATTTAGTTAATTAGACTATTGTTGGCGGCAACATGGGAACTTTTAGAACGTGAGTCTAGTTTCTATGAAATTAACCTTTAAATGGTCTGGATATTTTGTGTACCTATAGTATTAACTAGTTTTTTAAGCACAAATATTATTCACGCTTAGTTTCGCAATACTTCGTGTCAAATCGACTGCAAAGTTCCTTGTCTATTGAATGTAGGACAATGCCACTCGAGGTGATAAGTTCAACTAAGTATTTAAATAATAATATTATTACATGAAATATAACCTCTCACTTTACTACATTTTACCTACCTACCAAACTTTATTATCACTTAGAATTACTAAACTCAACATCAAGTTAGAAATTATATTACACGGCGTTATGGTCTTACCTTTCCTATCCATCCAAAGGTTGTGTTGTACAGCCTTTGGATGGGTCTGGATGACATCGCTCTGAGTGAAGACAGCCTATTTTACTAAGATTAAGTTGTTTTAACTGTAACTGAGAATTCCTAATGTTAGTGTAATATAGAATTAATTCATGGATAATACTTCGCACACAGCCTGTTTTAGCAAGTTACGAACCTTCATTTTTAAAAGTCAGTTTCAGTGACCTTGTTCGTAAGCTTAAAAAAAAGAAAAAACATTGAAGTGTAGAGTTGTTAAACAACTCCAAAACCAAATTTAATAAAAGTGTACAAATTAATAAAAATCGCTGGGGCTTGCAGATTGAGCAAGTAAAACTATATTTTTACATTATTAGGTATAGAATAGAGTACGAAGCTTCTGAAAAAAGACTTGGCATACCAATGAATAAATAATAGTATATGATACAATAAATATATAGAGAACGTCAGTAGTAGAGCGTCTATATTCTGATAATCATCTACCCATGTCTTGAGTTTATCAAAATCAATATACATATTCATCTATTCAATGTAAGTATCTGGGATCCCAAATAATATATCTCAGTGCCTAAGTTGCCGCGATGGTGTGTTGGCTTTAACTTAATATGTATAGATCAGGTACACCTACCTTATTCCATGTGAATTCACTGAATGAGACAATTGATTGAACTTCTAATGAATGGATTGTCTTAATAAAATAAGTTATTGGTTGCTATGCTGTTGGTCCCAATTCATTATATTGCAACTATACCTTTATAAAGTTGGGACTTTGCAAAGGTTAGATTAGTCGCAGAGAATTTCAAGGCTCTAAAGTAGACACAATGAATGGTATTGGTGTTCCAAGATTGGTCTCTGCATTGGTGTATTGGCTCATTTCATTACATTATTACACAAACATTGTTGACATTTACAGTGTAAATGATAACTCAAACTTATTCAAAACTCTAGCAGAGGTGTGAAAAACCTAGCATAGGTTGTGTCAAGGTCGAATGTTAAATTATTTCATTACGAGTTCGTGTCTTTAGGTATAGCTGTCACCGACTTTTAAAGATTAGAATAGATTTTGTCTAGGTTTATTTTTAATTCTAAAACAAAAACTAAAACCTCGCTCACGTTGTGGTCGCATAGGTGTGCAAAGTCAAATAGATATAGTATAGGTAGCGTCCATCCGCGCGACATACTCTCCCGCTTCCCGCGTTGCTTACTTGACGCGATGTTTGGCCGCACACATTCACCCTAATTTTTCAAAAACCTAAGAAAAACTGAGAATTCTCATAATTATTACAATACAACTATGTTTGACTCTTGATTTTGTGGTAAATTTGTCATTTTAGAAACATTAGTTTATTGGTACAAAATTACTTGCACGCAGCAAACAAACTTACCCAAAACTAAGTACATTTTACCATGAGCTTGTAAAATTCATAACATATTAGATATCAACATAAACTGGGTCACTAGTTTAACAGAAACATTACATAGGCAGACCTCAAAGTAAATAACAATTTAAAACTTCCATTGACAACAACGATGACGCAACTTCGCCGTGACACCAGACACTGCCAGACAGAAATCTGTTAGCACACGAGTTATCTCACATCTATAAAAAATCCCACTAATAGATATTATAAACGCGAAAATTTGTATGGACGTATCGATGTTTCTTACTCCTTCACGTACTTACTACTGAACGAATCGGGCTAAAACTTAGTTTATAACCTGGAATAACACATAACCACGCGATCGAAGCGGCAAGCGTGTAATCTTAGGTAGCTAATAAAATCATGAACATTGGAGTCTGTCTATACCTATCCATGGTCTGGATAACAGATAACCAGATTTCAGGTTTCACAAACAAACTTTGCAGACTTTGTAATTGCATTTAAAATTTTCAAGATCATTTAGATGTTGCATTTATAATAATATTTTGCATATCTATAATTACCTAAGTTGGTATCGTTATAACAATAAAAGACTTAATTTTAATATTTGGTTTATTCTCGCCTAAGTTCAATCAAATCACACCGGCTGCAGTTTTAGTGTTATTTAATTTGAAACTTTATCTTAATTATTAAGAAGATTTAATACTATAATGCATTAAAACGCTTTGAAAGTGCTCTCCTTTGCGCTCGCTTGTGATCCGCTTACGTTTCAAGTTTTTCCGGCGATACCTACCTACCTATTATGGTAATGAAGATAAAGTTTAATATTATATGACACTAAAACTGCTGTTGCTTTGCCATCTCAGTGCGTGTTGAGCCTTAAACCACAGATTAATTAGTTTGTTTTGTATTGTTGAAGTGATGTTATTCTTATCCAAGTGTACTTCAAAAGCAGGTCACTATTGAAACTTATGGCACGTACAGACATTGGCGATGTATTGCGTAAGACGAGGATTACGTGTTCTTAGGGCTGTTATGGCGAAAGTTTCGGCTAAATGATCCGTGAAATCCTTAAGTACAAAGAGTAATGTTTGACCTGAAAATAACTCTTAAAGAATAAAAACCGGTTGTATATTGTTTGTTACACTAACATTTAAAACAATAACAATCAAATTTTAAATATGTTTTATCTATGCAAAATATGTATTTTAACGTAATAATATGTATTTTATAAAAAAAACATTGGAAACTATCACATTTCTTCATCGAGCAAAAGCTTTTTAATTAGATTCAAAACTCACGACAATTTAAGAATTATATCCTGTAACTAGCTAGAATTGGCTAATTATACCAAGATTAATAATTTATAATTGTTACAATTTTCCTCTTTTCATAGAAATCTGATTCTTTCATCATAACGAACTTGGTTTATCCATATTTTAAACAACATTCAAATCTTGAAAAGGAAGTTTCCGTTTTCCTTGTGTTAAGTATAAGAGTAAAAGTTATGGATATTATTATCGGCTAAATTGTAGTAATAATGTGTTGTAATTATAATCCTATAAGTAAGTGCCTATACTTGTTTATTATGAACCTGAAAGTTAATCCGCCATTTGTTATTTTAAATTTAAACCGACTTCCAAAAAAAGAATATTTTTTTTGTTTTTTAACATTATGTAGAACAAAAATGGTTCAAGATAATTCGTGTGTTGTTTTTTGATCGATAAATTCCTAATTTCAAAGTTACTCTTAAATAATCCACATAAGTAGCTTATACCACATTTATAAAACAGTCCTTAATAAAACCAGTTGAGATGATACGTAGGTAGATAAATATTATGTCTTTAACGAGGTAACAGTAACATCTTGTCGATCCCGAATACGGAAACTTGCGCAAGAGATCCCCTTTGACTTTCAAATTGCATAACAACAAGTTTTTGATTTCTTCCTGCCTCAGGCGAATTCACTTTCGTTGTGCGCGTACAAAACCACTTATGTACAATACACCTTTGTCACATAAAATGTGGTGCTAATCTGTGAATCAATTACTCTTCATGCACTGTAACGTTCTTCTTTATCTAAAAATAGTTTGGTTTGTTCAAGCTCTTATACTCGTAACTTGAGTACGGCTGGGCCGATTTTCATGGTTTTTGATTTGTTGGATAAATTTTAGTTTAGAGCAGGAGATTACCTATTAAATGCATTGGACACCTACCGAAAAAACAAAATAAGATATACCTACGTAATGAATTTTTTCATTTTCATTTCATTTCTTATTTTGTGTTTTCGAGAGATAATTGTTGTAGATAAAAATAATAAAAAATAATCACAACAATTCCCACTTGTTGATCGTTTTTGATGAGATCACTGAAGCTTATTACACTCAATAGTCACGTTTACGCGCTTTAACTAAACCTTCGTGATCCTCAACATACCAATTAAGAATAAGTTCATAGTAATTTAGCTTTTGTTCTTGAAAAACTTTAGTTTCAGGCTTTGATTTTCCGTTCAGTTTTGGATATGAGACAGATATGGGCTAGACATTTTGTATGGGTCCTACGCGTGGGAAACCGCTGGGACCAGCTACTTTTTCTAATTATTTAACCTAAAAGTATTCGAATCATTCATACGGTCACAGCACTAGGCTCGAGGTTAGGTAAGCCACGCTCATCGTAACATAACTCAGGTAATAATGAATTTTCTTCCTTCCTCGCACATTGTACAATGCACGCCAGTTACCGCAAACATGACATAATAATTTTGACTGAAAACTTGCATTTAAATTTCTGAACTTTACGTTAGTAACAATGTAATTCAAATTTAAAAATAAATGATTGATTACGCCCTTGATAGACACGTTGTCCTGTCGTAGATGAAAAATTCAAAGTATGTTTAATATTGGATGTGACTGGCACAGGATCGTGATTGATGACACAAACTTAAGGAGGCCTATCCAGCAATGGGTGAAATGGAGCTGTGGATGATGATATTATGACCAAGTTTTATTGGGTCCATCTCTAGCTGAAAACTATAACCAAATGTCCCTTAATACAATGAAAATAATTCAGTAAAGTCGATTAAAAAGATAAAAAGATAGAAGAATGCATACTGGTTATAAAGAACTAGAATATCAAAAAATACTTGGGAATACACAAAAAATAATTCAAAACGTGGATGAATCGTTCTTCAACGTTTAAAACGTTTTGTTAATATATTTTATAGTCAACGCCTCTATTCGATTACGTAACAGAGAGTTATTATTAAACGGAATTCGTTCAAAGCCCTGCAATTAAAACCCGTTATTAGAATTATACCGTTATTGATATAAATAACTAAAATATAAGTTAAATTGATGATACCCGTTCCTATTCAAGTTGGTTAATCGTTTAGGTTTATTTGAATTCTTGACTTTGAACTTTGATTGAACGCTTAAGAGTAATGCCATTATCAAGTTTGTTTTAAAACACAAAAGAACAATAAGTAAATACTTTTATCTTTGTAAATTGTAAGACAAATCTTTATGTAGATACTTAAAGCTTTGTACCTACTGTCTTTGTGCGTTTAGTGTTTGAGCGTCTATTATCGTAATTCTAACCGTACAACCATTAAAGCTAATTTTGATCCCACTGACCCATAATGCGCTAACCGAAGGCTAACTAGACGATTAACCTAAAACATGTTTGTTCAAAACGCCTCGATATTGATAGTCTTTATCTAACTAAGTAGTAATCGATAATGATACACAAAGTGTATAAAAATAAATTATAAAATTATCCTTAAAATGCCTTTCATCATCATCATCATCTCAGCCCATTTCCACCCACTGTTGGGTATAGGCCTCCTCTCTATTACGCCACTCATTCCGATCCCTCGCGGAAAATGCCTTTATGGAAGAAAAATACAATAATAACTAACTTATGCCTTAATACTGAAATGCTACCATAAACCTAAATGTTATCTATGACATTTGACGTTTTTGTACACAAATCTGACAAATACGAGCTTTTTATATGAAATATTCAGTAGTGTTACAGTATTCAAACTGTAGAATATAAAATAAAATTTAGTTATCATTAGGGGAAAGGGATATTTTAACCACTGCTATACTTAAACTTAGAACGAATCTCACTCTGTTTGATTGGCTCTTAAATACAAACTAAAATATAATATGAAGCCTAAATCTTAGTATGTTTTTTTATTGTATTTGTACTTAGTATTTTTTTTATTGTTTTACTAGATTTTCATTGAAATGTTAACAAACGATCAGAATAATATTAATTCCTTGAAACTTTAATGAGAGGGTGACAACTAGTTGTAGTTATCTAATTAGGCGTTTTAGTGGTTAACCACACGCAACAAACAATATAACCTGCGGCGGTACACGTGCTATAATTTGCATTAATACGATGTTTAATCGCCGATTAATTCCAAATTAAATTGATGATTTAAAACAAAAAATACGACAATTTCCATTGAAATTTAACTCTACATTCGTTATTATGGTTTAATAATGCGGAACTGGCTATCAACTGGTTATCGATAGAGTGTTATTGTGCGCCATAGCTATTAATGAGACAATAAAAAATGTTAAATTCAATTATGTTTGAATGAGGAAGACATTTATCTAACCTAGCCAAAAAAATAAGCTTATCGAGACTAAAAATCCCCGCATTAAGTTTTAAACTTCATATTATAAATATTTCTATACGGAGAGACAACTCTATTTTACCTCGCTTTACTTCTATTATAAATAAATAATTAAGTAGGTACTTTAGAAATGACTCGTAAATATTCAATAATTTATTAACTATAACTTATCAAACATATGATACCTACAAATTTAATGGAGCTAAGATGAGATCAGAACTAATTTACACCACCTCTGACTCTTCATATTTTTTGATCGCATAAATATATTTATAACGTCTGATCTGTAAGTACAGGTGCAATAAAATGTGTGCTCCTAATATTTTATTTACAAGATCGTGCCAACCCAAAGGTCATGACTGCTCTAATGTTAGGAAGTAATCAGAGGCCAATCAACTGCTCTTAAACCATTATCTACGATAATTGCCTTCACTTTGTAATAGTACAAATAATACTCTTGAAGTCTTAAACAATGGTTGTTCTGTACTATCGAAACGTGTGATAAAATGTCAATCGCCATCAAACAATTGCTAAAGATAAGAACAAATTCACAAGTGGTTTTTGTTTTGATGGTTCAAACTTCAAAACAATACAATAGAGCCCAATAACCCCAAAACCGCTATGTCAAAACTATAAAAGATTGTGTTAAAAGTTCGCGTGTTAACTGGCCTATCATAAAGTTTTTCTAACAAAATTCTTAAGATATAGCATTTGTAAATTAAAATTCATGAGACACCGTGCGTGATTGAGCTATGATATTGACCGAGTCCTCGAAATTCTTAAAAGTTTTTCATTGTGAGGGAATCATAAATAATTGGTGTTGACAGTTCAATTAGGATTGGTTGCAAAACTTCTTTTTATAAAATATAATAGTACTTGTTAATGTGTAGTTGTGCGTGTAATAGAATCTATTAGGACATAACTGCAAAATAAATATATTGTGCCGCCTATGAGTTCGCTCGACAAGTCTCGCCCAGGATCACAAAGATTACTCTTGAAGTTTTATGTAGTCTATAAACAAACTGAATGACAGTTTTTTCTTTTACATCAATTTTTTTGCGTGATTTAAATTAAATATTGAACAAAACCTAATTACATAGTTTTAAACTTTTAAATCTTTGTAAATCCAATCCGTTTGTTTACTTAGTTTGTTGGTATGTAAGTATTTGTGTAGCTAGGCAGCTCCAGGTAGTAAAGTGTCGGCTGTACTTTAATTGTGAGAACGCGTCTCTGCGTAAAACAATCGATCAGCAGAAACGCCAGTTTATATCTAGCCATCAATTAAAGTAAAATTCGTTGCGTAAGCCGCACGTATCGTTCCGAGAATCAAATTAATCTCTTGTATATAAATAATGAATATTAATTAATTTTGTTAGGTAGAGGCTGAATTGGATAAGCTGCGATGCTAGTTTTAATTACACAACTAAACTACTGAACTAGAATTTCTTTGCCAACGTAACAATTTCTATTTGTAGGTAAATTAGTTCTAGCTACAGAAATCTGTAAGTACTACAAATACCTATGTAGTATATGTGGAATTTTGAAATTGTGTAGGTACCTCTAAAAACTTGTGAATTAAACCAATTAAATATTACGGTAAAGTAAAAATAATTGCCAGTTCATCTAGTTATCACATGCTATTTCTATACTGGTCTTTTAATTATTTTGTACGGCTACTTTATACATCACAAAAATGTTTGATATTTTGGGTTGGGGTGTGAAACAAACCTAACCTGCTACTACTGGTAAAACCAAATTAGCTTTGAAGTAACTCGTAAGTAGCCTATTAGGTCTAGTCTAAGTATCACATATCCAACTAATCTAAACCCATTGTGGGATGTAGTAACCGCTTTTCCACTCGCTCAGTTTTGCAACTGGATTGCCTCAGAGCATGAAAATTTCGAAGTTGAGAATTACTTTACGCAGAACACCCGGCTCAGTATGAACATCTTTCTTAATTCGGTCGGGTTATAAACTGCAATCTCGGGTAGCTAATCGACCGTGGCGGATCAATGATTGTGGTTACCGCTTTGTAATTATGGATTGTTTTTGTATAGTTGTAAATACGTTGCTTCTATTTGGTTGGTTTTGTTGTAGTTGTCTTCGCATTTGGAAAAGTCTTATTTAATTAGCTTATTTTGAAAATATTTCATTAAAAAAAGTTAAGTGTAAGAGCAATTTTGCACTACGTCCGATCTGAATTGAGTCCGAACCCGTGAAATACGGTCCGGAGTACTGTATAAGTTGAAAGACACGTTTCAAACTCAAGTAAGATTTTGTAATATGATCAGCTCAAAAATCATAAAAGTTCAGAAAAACAAAAATATAAACTTATTTGAGATACATTGCTTTAAAACGTTTGTATTTAAATTATTTTGTAAATCCATTGCCACATTGTCCTTTACACCATATCACATTCAAAACACGTTACAAAATAAGTGGCACACTTTTGCATTTATTTTATATCATACATGTAAATTAAATCTATTACACAGTCAAACAAGTACTCGAATCGGGGCTCATGTCTGTTGGCCAACACCCGCATGAAGAGACATCGCCACAGAATATGTATCATTTAGTACGAACCCTTACGTCATCTGCGCAAACGCACGCGGAAATATTAGCGTGCCAAACTGCTTTTTTAAGCGAAAACTTGTAACGCTAAGAGAGTAATTAACGTACCATCTAATTGCAGTCACATGAGCATAGTTGTTTGTAGGTGAGGTATGCAGTTGCAATATTATGTGGGTCACAATAAACTTTTGCAAGTTTTCGTTGTACAACTTTTACTAATACTTGAACAGCATTTTATTACGAAGATAGTGTCACAAGGTACATAATTAACATCTGATCAGAATAAAATTAAATCTATGAAAAGCGATTACAGTTTAATTAAAGTAATTAAGTTTTACTAACTAGTCAGTATTTAGAGCTTAGTCGTGATTTTTTCTGCGATATTGATACCTATTTTCTTGTCCAACTCGAGCACATAAGCATGATACCGTAAAAAAAAAAAAAAAACCGATGCAAACTAAGATTGATCTCAGATTTGCATCGTTTTTTTTTTTTTCAAAACAAAACAAAATCGAATTTATTGGCTTTTTTTTGCTTGATTCAAGCATTAAAATACTTACATCTCTCCATTACCGAACTATATAACTTCCTGATCTTGCAATTAGCCACACACTACATACTCAGTCACATGACATGTGCTCAATCAGGATGTCTATAAAGGTCGACCGGCCGTGAGGTCATCCACTGCGTTCCAATCGCAATTTTTTTTGCGAAAAATTGAATTTAAATTAGATCATCGGTATGATATTGTGCGTGGGTACTTATGAATTATTTATTGAATTTTATTGTGGTCATATCTTTACAATTCAGAACTTGAACTTTTAAAATCTTTATCTTAGGCTGTCTAGTCTAGTCAGACAGTCTGTTGTAACAAATATCTACCTACTTAAAGTTGAATAATGACTAATCATAGACCATATAAAAGACAAAACATAGTGTAGGGATGAACACAGTGTGTTACCACTTGAAAATTGTACTTTTTAAGAAGAGCTCGTTGATGTCTTTTGAACGACCACAGTCAGGCTCTACAGAAGCGCAACACCGCGGCGGATCCAAATTTTTGTTATGAGGTAGGTACTTATATAACTGGTTTCTAATCACTTTTGTATGTTATTTAATTTTTTTTTCAAACGCCAGTCACGTGAGGAATAACTAAACACTGTTTTCCTTTTTTTTAGAAACAAATTAAAAGAACCTGAAAATAAATAATGGGCATTTTGCACAAATGCTTATCGAGATGATAATTTTTCTTAAGAAATAAAATAAAAATAATAATAAGAGTTATAGAGGTGGAAAGAGAAGGGAGACAGACCATGCAGTGTAAAATAAAAGTATAAGTTAAAAGTTTTTATATTTTTAAAGTGTTAAAGCTAAACCACACTTAGGCATTTCATTTATGAATGAAAAATCTTGCTAAAAGGTTGAGGCTTCGACGGGATTCGTATCCGCGAGATACAGTATGAGTAATCCTCAAGTGTTCTAAAATATACAATCATGCAATCGAGACAGCAAAAGTTATGTGAATGAGTAATAAATACTGCCGATAAGTGGTGAGGAATAAAGTTGCAAGCACAGTGATTTTGCATTTACTTCCTTCATTTTCCACCTGGTATTACGAGTATATGGCTAAAATTGAAATGACAAATGAATTAATCCATAATTTATCCAAAGCCAAAAAACAAGAAAATAGGTCTTGCTATCAAAATGTAAATTTAATTTAATACTGTTACCTACTTTAGGGTCGTTGAAAATAAACAACGACCGCTTAACAATGTCGAACCCGATTTTAATGATAAGTTGTCCTTAGTGATATATGCCATCGAACTTGCTCAAACCAAGGCTCTCAGAGCGAGTACACACTAAGCGTTTTGAAACGCGCGATTTGGTGCCACGCGCTTTTAGAATAAAGAAGTTGAACGTAGTTGTAAGCGCGCGCTTTGGAATAAAGAGGTTGATCGAAGATGTATACAATATGAAAGCTTGCGCTTCTTCTACACAAATATCTCAAAGAGATAAGATTTGTTTGTTTTTTTGTAACAAATAGGCTCCGAAACTACTAGACCGAATTCAAAAATTCTTTCACAGAATAAAAACTAAACTATCACTGAGTAACACAGCTATATTTTATCACGGAAGCTTTAGCTTTATCATTAGTACACCCGTGCACAGCCGGGACATGCTGCTAGTTAAAATAAAAGCGCGCGCTTCATACGTTTAGTGTGTTGTGTATTCGCTCTAAGTGTCATCTACCGATGTTTTTGTAAGTAGTTTCGCCACATCTGACCTTGTCCAACATACTGGTCCTACGTTTTGAGGTATTCAAAGGTTTTAGTCACGTATTGTTGGCAACGCACTTTCGCTTTAGGCTAGTGTCAAAACGAGGCTGCGCATTCGCAGTCAATGGTAGTGATTGCATTCTGACATTGAATTTGCGCGATTGTTCGCGTAATTGCTGTCTTGTTTTTGGATTGACAGAATATTTCAATATCAATCTTCTTTTGTATAAAGATGCTTGAGAACAAAATGTTTTAGAATAAAATAATAATATGTTATTGAATATTCAATCTTGCCGCTAGGCCGCCATATTTAGAATAATCTCTTAAATATTTGCGTAGGAATTAGAGTAGTTGATTAAAATCAAATAATTATGCGATATGACCGTAACAAATATAATTTATGCATAACTTAAAATATTATAATTAACAAACTAGTTTTAAGACCAGAATCCTGACTAGAAGCAGCGCCGGCGACAACGTGGCGCTTAGGTTTTTAAAAATTATTTTATCTACAATTTTACATACTTTTGTGGAATGTCTTGAGACATAATGAATAAAAGATACAAAAATACATGAATAGTAGCAGAACGACGGTCATTAATTATTGAATTTATTAATATCCTAACTATATTCAAAGGATTTTAAATTCCTAAAGATTTGAGTACCTACACATTAAATTAAACTCCAATACTAAGCCACTATACAGGGTGTATATAAAAGGTGCCTAAGCAACAACATCCGGGAGCGAAAGTGGTATGTTGACATTTAAAGGCGAGGCACGAAGTCAGCTGACTGCACCGGTTTGTGCCCCATCAAGGCGATAATGCCTGCTCACAAAAAAGGCACAACCTTTATGTAAACTGTATGATGAATAGCTCTATTAGATGCTTCCTAGAAGAAAATATCTGGTGGAAACTTACGGCTTAGATCCAGTCGAGTTAATGCGCTAACTAAATCGCATAAACGAGTTAGTATATGCTGACTAAGCTAGGGGTTTCCTCTCGATGTTTGCCTTCTCTATTTCTTGAAACATATGGGTACGACTTTAAATGATGTATTCTGAGTATCATTGCCATCGGGCCTTGATGTTCCGTGCTAATGATGATTTCCTGATATTTGTGCTAATGATGGGAATTCTCATCAGAAGAATTTTATTTCCGCTTCTCCTCAAAGTGTAAACTAAACAAATGATATAATCATTGAGCTTTGGAAGCTTTCATTAGTCCAATCTTAAGCAAGTCGTGTCATGTTTTTTTTTGTATATACCTACTTATCAACAGTAAAAAAATATTTGTCCAATGACGGCAATCGAACGCGTCTCAGGCAGGGCTTCACTGGCGCCATAAATCGTCAAAAAATTAGGCCAAGAAGGCCTCCAACACCAGAGTTAACCACTTACTCATACAAACTCACTTTAATTCGATCTGATAGAACAAAAGATGGTTTGTTTTGTTGTAAAAGTGAATTCGCAAATCTTGTGCAAATTGGAGAGTCTGTAAAATAGTCTTCAACTTTGCATATGTAACAAACATTGAACAAGGAAAACTGCAAAAAAAACTGTCTAACAAGAAGTTCCTAGTAAATGTATTTATTGTTATATAGTGCTATTCACCTGGGATTACCGAACTTTGATCGGTTTTTTTGCCTCAAAACACGGATAATATGATTTTTTCTTAAAATTAATTCCGTATCTAAATCTAATTCAAATAATAAGACTTTTTTGGTCAAAAAGTCGTATTTTGACTAAAAGCAAAAGTAAGTCCAAATACACGTCTTCCTGATTAAGAGTAATCTTGCTTCCAGACATGTCTGCCATAATACACGTAATCGCACATGATCTAAAAGTAACATACGATTAGTTTTGTGCAATGTCAATGACATAAGTAGAAAGTATGTGTAACCGGTACGTGTCATAAGAGATCACTGATAAAAACGAAAGCATTGCGGTCACATGAATATTTTACTATATCGATGTTTTACTTCCTGTATCTAGGAAAATACTCTAGGCTGTTAGATTGGTTGAGATATCTAGTCATATACTACAAGCGATATAGTTTTCTTTCATCATCATCATCATGTTCAGCTCAAATGATAGCCCACTGCTGGGTATAAGCCTCCTCCCTCAAACGCCACTCTACTCTGCCCTGTGCTGTTCTCATCCATGTCTTTCCCTCTATGGCCTTTATATCATCCACCCACCGGGCTGGTGGTCTGCCCCTGCTTCTATGGTTTTCTCTTGGCCACCACTCGGTCACGGCCTTACACCACCTGCCATCACCAAATCTGGCCAAATGTCCAGCCCAGCGCCACTTAAGTCTCGCGATGCGGTCACCGATATCTGCTACCTTCGTCCTCCTACGGATTTCCGTATTGCGGACTCGGTCTAGCAGAGATATGCCGAGCATGGCTCGCTCCATGGCCCTTTGTGCGACCCTCATTGTCTGCACAGTTTCCTTAGTGAGCGTCCATGCTTCAGCGCCGTATGTCATTGTGGGCAGGACACATTGGTTGAACAGTTTGGTTTTCAGGCATTGTGGCATTTTGCGGTCCGTGAAAATGTCCTCCAATTTACCGAACGCAGCCCATCCCAGCTGTTTGCGACGTATGATCTCCTTAGTTCTGTGCTCTCTGCTGAAAGATAAACAGTGTCCCAGATATACATAATGATCTACCATCTCCAGGGACACACCACCAATGGTAATGTGCTCCCGGTTGTTCGGGATGTTAGACATGATCTTGGTCTTGGACATGTTCATTTTCAGACCTACATCCAGAGAAGCATCATATAGATCTTGAATCATACCTTGGAGATCATGCATGTTGTCGCTAAACAGAATTAAATCATCTGCGAAACGGAGGTGCGACAAGTTGATACCATTGATGTTGACTCCTTTCTGCTCCCATTTCATTAATTTCATAATATCCTCCAAAACGGATGTGAATAGTTTGGGTGATAGGTTATCTCCTTGTCGCACTCCCCTTTTCAGAGGAATCTCTTTAGTCAGCGCGTGCAAGCGCACTTTCATCGATGCTGCGTCATACAAGTTCCTAAGGATATCTACATACCGTGAGTCGATTTGGCACCGATGGAGAGAATGGAACACAGCCCAATGCTCTACGCTATCAAAAGCTTTCTCGTAATCTACGAATGCAAAGCATAAGGGCCGGTTGTACTCGTTACATTTCTCCATCAGTTGCCTTGTGGTGTGGATGTGATCTATTGTAGAATATCCTTTTCGGAAACCTGCTTGTTCATGTGGCTGGCATTCATCAAGCTGTCTTGTGATTCGGTTGCAGAGGACTTTGGCAAACAGTTTATATGTCTGTGAGAGAAGACTTATGGGCCTATAGTTTGATAATTTTGTATTATCTCCCTTTTTGTGTAAAATGGTAACGACTGCGTTTTTCCATGCATTTGGCATGTGACCGCTAGTTAGAACTTTATTGAATAGATTCACAAGCAGCTTCACTACTGATTCGCCACCCGCTTTCAAGAGCTCCACCGTTACTCCATCTTCACCTGGTGATCTATCAGACTTCATCTGGATAAGAGCTCGCTCTACTTCTCGAGGTAAAATCAAAGGCAATGGTTCCAAGTTGTTTGTAGGAATAGGGTAAGCTCTTGGGTCTTCTCTTTCAGTATTTGGTTCAGATGTAGTGGATGAGTAAAGTTCCTTGTAAAACTCTTCAACAGTCGTTAGCATGTCGTTACGGTTGGTTACTTTATTACCTTGGCAATTGGTGAGCGCTTGAATTTGAGCCGAACCTACTTTTAATTTACGCCTAAAAACTTTTGGTCCTCTATTTGCTTCTATTGTCTTTTTTATTATATTTGTTGAGTAAGTTCTCAAATCTTTTCTAACTGCTTTATGTATTTCTCTATTAATTGCTTCTAAGCGTCTTTGGTCCTCTATAGTGTTGTGAGACAGAAGTCTTCTCTTATTTATTAATTCATTGGTATGGTCGGTTAGTTTGATTGTCTTATTTTTTCTCCTTCCTAAATGTTGTTGAGCAGTTAGCAATAAAGTTTCCGAAATTTTATTATTGATGCTGTCACTGTCAAGGTTCAACTCATCTAAACCCTCGAAACTGTTTTTTATTTCTATCTGAAAGTCCTCCTGTAATAATGCAATTTCTTGCCTTTCAAATCTACGAGTGCTAGTAATCAGTTTCATTCTTTCCTTATATAAGTTAAACCTTAACTGCGCACGCACCAATCTGTGGTCACTTCCGGTTCTGAAGTTGTTGAGGACAGTGACATCAGTAACTATATTTTTATTTGTTGTTAATACGTAGTCATATTCGTGTTTAGTAATTCCGTCTGCGCTAAACCAGGTCCACTTTCTTGAAGGACGTTTCTTAAAAAATGTGTTCATGGCATATAGCCTGTTTTTCTCAAGAAAGTCTACCAGCAATTGACCTCTTTGACTACGTACACCAAAACCGAAACCACCCACAGATCTTTCCGAACCAAGTTGTTTACCTATTCTTGCATTAAAGTCTCCTATAATAGTCGTATAATGACTAGGCGTTACTTTAAAAGCTTTTTCAATATCTTCATAAAGTTGTTCGATTTTTTCGTCGCATGAACTGGAAGTTGGAGCGTACACCTGTATAACTTTTAAAGAGTAGCGATCATTAAGTTTTATTTTAATAAAGCATACCCGAGTAGATATACTTCCTATGTCCTGAACAGCTGATGCTAGAGTTTTATTTATTATAAATCCAACTCCACCATATGTTTTATCGTTAGGGCCATTGAAATAAAACAGATTTCCGGAGGGCAATTTGATCTGCTCTTCTCCTCTTCGCTTAATCTCTGATAAGCCAACAAGATCCCATTTGATATTATCGAGTGCTTTTTCCAATTCGAAGAGCCTTTCGTCCGTGCGCAACGTCCTGGCATTGTAACATGCCAGGGTCAGAGTCGTGGGATGATGGCCAGATCTTACCCAGGGATTCTTTGCACCCTCTGCTCCACCTCTTCCATGACCGCCATCGTGGTCTGGACGACTAGTGGGGCCGCTGGGGACTGAGGGCCGTTTTTGTTTGGCGTAATTCATAATTGAGGGGGGTTTTTTAGCCTTAAAACGCCACGCTGGCCAGTGCGTCTTGGCGAGTTTTGCGTCAGAGCCTCGTTTGTTGATCAGCAGGGTGTACCACGTGCAGGAGAGGTTGACTTGGGTAGAGCTGGATGGTATGCTACCCCTTACACCCCTTAGTTTTCTTTGATAAACGTATAATTCGAGAATGGCTAGTGGATTGATTTATTTATTTTTATCATTCTCTCTTGTTCAAAGTTCAAAAAAGTAGAATATTTTACTTGGAAAATTAATGAAAATGCTAAATAAGTATCTGTTTTATGTATGATATGACTTGGAAATGAACGAACTTTAATTATAATTTATGACACTTGATGAGATAAGACTTTAAGATACGAGTACGTAACACTTCATTATTTTAAGAATGTCTCAAAACTGTTTGTATATTGTGAGAATGTAAATTAATTGTATGTGCTTTGTGGGGAGGTTAAATTGCTCGCTATGCAATTCCTTTTTAAAATCTGATGAAAATTTGAAATTCAACAATTAAATGTCACAATAACAAATCTTTAAGACAATGGAATTGGTTACGGAATAAATAGGTAAATAATGTATTAAAATAATATTTGTTCTTGGAGATAGTCGTGACGTGACTACATTGACTACATATTAGGCGCTCCTACTTAACCATTAGAAAACAAAGCTATGTTGCAATTTAGCGTAAAATAAAACAACATTGTTATGTTACGTTTACGACGTCTTTTGGCACCAAGAAGGATTTATATCATTGTCGTGACGTCGTTCATATCTTGAGTTTATGTAGCCTAAAGCGGCACCGCAAAAGCCTCTTATTTCGCAGTCGATCTATGCCCCATTACTAACAATGATTTTCTCTATAACGACACGCATAAATCACTCACGTTTAACGGTTGATCCAGGTTGTCTCAGGTGTACGGTGAGAAGAACTGGTAAAATCACCAAATTGTTTCGATTCATCAGTTTCAAAATTGTTTTTCTTTGTTCCAGGATAAGGCGGAGTATATTACTTCTCGCCGTAGCGTTTGTAATCACCAATGGCCAGAAAGCCAAGTCTGATGACAGCTTGCAGGCCGTACCGAGCGATCTCAGACGGATCGCCAGCGAAGCACTCAACTTGGAAAAGCGCTTTTTATTAGGCGCTAGCGATGCGTAAGTTCACAATTGAACTACTAATACGTATAATATACTGATTGACATGATCAACTTCGAACTCATTCGTATCAGAAAGACACCAAACTTGATGAATACCTGTTTATTTTTCAGTTGTAGTGAAAAAAAACAACAACAGTTTAGTAAAATAGTTTAATCACATTTTAGTAAATTCGTTATTTTCGCAACGTTAAGTATAGAGCATAATGACTTAGAACTGTTTGAATTTGTTTATTCTTACACTGAATCTTATTTATCAACTTTGAAAATTGACAACTAAAATATTTAAATTTGTAGGCACAACTGTTCATCAGAAGAAGATGAGATCAGCAACACACCATGCCCTCCGAGCAAGTACAGAAGCGCTAGCGGCGAGTGCAACAACGTGAGACACAGGCCGTGGGGACGAAGAGGCGATGTGTTTCTCAGACTCATGCCGGCAAACTATGCTAATCGTAAGTTTTCTGTTACACAACCATTTATTTTGGCGTGTAGACCTCAAATCTGAGGAAATAAATTTTCACATGCAATAGAGTCACATAGCTTGTAAGACTGTACATGTTTAAGTGATCCTTGAGGTCCGCACTGGATGGCACAAACTGAGGCTTTTGCCTAGCAGTGGGTAAAATCGGGCTGTGGATGATAGATAGTGATGATGAGGTCCTACAGAAATAAACACATTTTTTCAGTCGTGATTATATTTTTTTATACAAAATTCTCGACACGAATGAAGTTACAGGATATCAAATCTCGAATCAGACCATTTCAGACATCATATACCTACCATATATCATCATTAGAGCTCAAGCACATTTGCAAAAATCGAAAAGTAACAATTCTGTAGTAGTATCAATCAAGTCTCCTTTGGAACAACAAAATATCGAATCATCCGCTCGAGAGCCACGATGCCACAAGACAAATGCACAGATACATAACAATATTTTTGGTCAGGGGTTGTAAAAGAGATGATCAACTCATTATGTCCTCTGAGTAACAGTAGAAACCAAACAAAACATGGCAGACCATATCCCAGCTCGGTATCGTCCCTGATAGAACAATAAACATTTAAATTGCAATAATGAATTGAGTAAACCGATTGTGTTCGTGCTATCGTGGCGTTATGCAATTACGCGATGATACAAAGATTAGCGATGCCATCTTTCTTAATGATTGTATCAACTTTTATATCTAGAGCATGAATGATTTATAGTTGAATAGTGACATCGGAAAATGTAATATATTTATTTTCTTGGTTCATTGTTCGTAAGTAAATAATGAACTAAAAAATATCTACTATATATATTAATTTTGCTGTAGGTACCTACCCTAGGTTGTATTTCAAACAAATCATATGATACAAACAAAAAAATATCATCCGAAAATGGTTTTAAAGAAACGAAAGAGACCATTATTAGTAAGTTTTTTTTTCATCACACAAACTATAACTTGCTCAAACTGACATCAATTCGTAGAATTGTGTAAACTACTGGATATGGTGACGTCTTGTTTGTCCTGAACATATTTACTCATCATTATAGGCTGTAAGTTAGATCTTCCTTATTGACGGTTTAACATCTATAAATTTTATAAATTTTCACGGCTCATAAAGCGTTAATTTTAAGTACTTAGCTTAGCTTGCTTCTGTTGTTAGTGGAATTAATCAGTTGTATTCTTGGAGCGCGTGGAGGCTTGCTAACAGCCAGTCTCAATAACCTATCTATCTTTTATTTTGCTTACTGCTGGTAGAAATTTGACATTACTTCCTACAAAACGTTTCAAAACCAAAACACAAACAACACAAAAAACAGTAATCAAAACCGGAGATAGATTTTAGATTTCAGGTTATTGATACTGGCAGTAAGACGTTCTTGATAGATCGTTGAAGTTGAGCGACGTTTTGAGCAGACATAATTTTGATGAATGACATCTTGTGGCATTAATAGTTGAGCGTAGGTGCTTCGGAGGGCACGTTTAAATGCCGTTCCCGGCTTTATAGTATATAGTCAGTAGAATTGGCTACTTGTTCAGATACTTTTAGTAGATCTGTTAATAGCTATCAATTATGATAACTTTCGACTTATCTCACTTTATCTTTGCATTAAAAAACTAAACGATCAAGAACGATAACTATTATAAATGTCAGGTGATTTGTCTCGCTCGAGATAAGGAAGTCAGCCTATTAAAGACAATTGTATAAAAATTCTTACCAAGTTTATCTCTATCTTTACAAGGTAGCTCTTTAATAGTCACTTTGTTACAAAATGTATAGGTACAGAACCCGTAATTCGATTGAAGTGTTGTCAGTTTCGTAGCTGCCTGTTTTTTAAACATATAAGTAGTTTATAAATTTTGTGACTCTATATTTTGTTTTCTATATATTTTTGCACTTAACGCTTTCAACAACAATTCATTGGTTTATTTTTTGCTTCTAACAACGTGGTTTAACAGCATTTTTCAAGGCATCGTACTTTTTAATCCATAGTTACATTAGCCTATCATATACCTGTTTGTTTTCTATACAAAAATACAAATTTGTGATCATCACGCATAACACTCAATGAACATTCAATGTTGATTACAAAGATTAGGACTGATTATTAGACACGCATACAATAAATACCTGTCATCAGAACATTAATAATTATGTCTACGAACAATCATCATAAAGTAACTTCAATCATATATAGGAAGCACATAATTTCATAATTGCTAATTTATAAACAATTTATAGACGTTACCTACTTATGGTACATCCAAAGTAGGCACAACTACGTAACAACAAGATTCTTGTCTCCAACTTAAGACGTGTAGTTATTGAAGTTATGTTATAGAATATTACTTCGATCAATGATGTACATTATCATATAGATGTCTTTGTTAATGCTTTACTTACCTAACCACGAAACAAAAAGTATTATTGAGACATTTACAGACTTGATTGAGCAAGATTATAATAGTTCCAAATAATTGTTCAAGACTCAAGTAGGTATATTCTAATTTCCATACATTATGTTTGTTAGTTTTAACCCAAAATATTATGAAAATAACTATCTATTTGGTTTGAAGTTATTTCTATGCAAATGAAACGACTTATCTCTGAGCACTTTCTACTCTTACTGTACTTACCTCATAAAGTTTCTTCGTTTATTTGAATGATTAAGATAATTGAATAAAGACAATCATTATGAATATAGAAACTAGAGAGCAAGACTGATTTTTGTCGCATTGTTCATTTAACACTGGACTTTTTTGAGCCTAATTTGTTGTAATATTCTTCTATAAATGTTCTTTAAAATTGTTTATAAGAATTTTATTTAGTAATATTCTTCTATAAATGTTCTTTAATATTGTTTATAAGAATTTTATTTAAAGAAATAAACTAAATTAAACTAACTACTAGGTAAATATTTAGTTTAAATCAAAATATGTGTTGAGATCATCATCATTCTCCTGCCCTTATCCCACGCTTAGTTGGAAGTGGATGAAAACAAAATTAATGATTTAATCCACTCAGTTCTATCATGCGTCAATTCTAAATCCTCTCACATTCATATTCGATATTTCACATGGATATTATATTCATCAAAATATTCACTTGGATAACAAAATATGCTGTTATGTTGTTTGCTTTGTTAAAATTCCAATCAAATTAGGGTATTCGTTCACATTGTTTCAAAAGTGAAGGTAAAAAGACCTTCATGCAGAATTCCAATTTATTTTTACACCTTCTAGGTAAATTAACCTGAGAGATTTTTACTGCTTTTAATATTAAATTAAGGCTTCCAAGAGAGATTTATATAATTACCGTATTATTTTAACTGTTACAAAATGTGGGCATTTGGAAATACATCTAGAAAATCCTTCAGACATCTTAAAAAGATCAAAAATTTATAAAATATCTGAGAAAAAATGTACCGCATCTTGTGGATACAATTCATTTTTCCTTGTTTTTTTGTGATACGGTGGGCTTCAAATGTTTCTTCTTTACAGGAGTTTCTCAACCTTTGGAAGAGCCTCATCTACCACCTCCATCGCTGGCCGTCCGAGCAGCCGCTCAGTTGACGGAGCCAGCTGACCATGACTACGTCACAAGCATGCTACCAGCTTGGGGACAATTCATCATCTCTGACTTAGTCGCCACTGCTAATGGAAATCAGGTGAGAATTTAATTTTCATAAACAAGGAAGAAGGCGTGGGATAGCGTTGACCCTTGTGGCAGCCCAGTAATTAGCGGAATGCTGTGGTAAAATTCTTGGCATTCGTCCACACCTACTGTACTGTTTTAAGTTTTAGATTCTATCGAAGTATGTAGTGTAAAATGTAAAAATAGTTTATTTTGTACTTTTAGTCTAGAATAATCAGTTTTATTTTTATTATCTTGTTATGGATTGCTTGTGTTTTGTGCAATACAAGTTTCACTGCCTACTAAAACTAACTGAGATCGGAGTCATTAGGTTTCATTAAGTCTAAAGACGTGTGATCAAGCAGTGTGAAGGCCGGCGGACGTATGCTTTTTGTTAAAAGGAACGGATGTGAACACCCTGTGCCCAATCATCCGTCTCCATTTAATGATAATCAATTTTTTTAACTCTTGAACTTGGCCTAGAGTACAGATAGAGTGATGAACATTAATGAGTATGAGTGGTATGACTAGGTGTCCTTGTTGTGAACTTTTGTTGAACTTTAAAGTGTGACAGTGATATACATCGTCAGAGCGTGGAATTACTGTCATATTAGTGACCAGAGTGGTTATTATGAGTATGAAGATGTTTATTTTGAACTTTATAAGGAGTAAATTAAGTTCGTATAAGCAAGTGGCAACTCTGGTGAAGAACGTTTATGTGCCGTCTTAAGACCTCCGTCATGGCTTAGTTACCTACTTTAATAACCAGAACGAACAATTTTTTTAAAGGGATTGTCATACAATTATCTAAACCAATTTAACTGTAGGTATTATTTCGTATAGGTTTCATAAGTACCTATAATTTTTTTACATAAGGTCTACAATGTTTACTAACTTACACCTATGACTGTACAATAAATAATCGATTAATCGTGCAATTCAAGAAGACTTAACATTAGATAATCATGTAGGAAGCAAGATTACAGTATTTTATAGGTTTAACGGTTTTGCATAATGAATGCTAATTTGTTTTTCTTTGAATACGCATGTACATAAACATAATCTATGTAGGTAATAATTACATATATGAAAATACCTTAAACATTATAGAAACTTGTATAGATTTTCCTGCTTATAATATGTTATCCTCTTGTGTAATTACGTATTTTGATATGGACTTAATAGTTATAGTTATTTAATAGATAACAAATGGTTTTTGTTATGTCCAATTGAAGCTCAATTACCTATTCCACTTTTTGGTCCTGCATTTTTTGCTTAAACAAAACACTTGTAAACACAGAAGTAGTTTTTGCGAATTTCGTAACCGCACATGATATTTTTATTGGACAAAAACTATTGTGAGATGACATTTTATAATGGAAGTTAAAATGCCTAAAACATTTGACGTGGAGGTAATTAACGTAACACAACTTCAGATAGGTGATAGATAAGTGGCAATTTTTTAGCGTTCGTAGAATTTTAAATACCTACTCAGTGTAGGCAGACAGAATTCTATCAATTTCCTATGCTAATACAATTTTGAATGAGTGATTGATCTTTGACCTATCGCCTTTAAACATATATTACATAATTCACACCGGATACTTGTTGCCAAGTTTCACAAATATGTCTCAACGAATTTTAACGAAGTATACGTTAAATATTTACTTTCATGGTTATTTCGTTGCTTATTAGGTTTCGTGATGTTCCTAGCGAAGTATCATTGAAAATTGATTAAGTTTTGAAGAGCGCATTTTTCTATTTCTTAATTTTTATGGTCTCAATTTTATTTTTATGAAGTGTGGGTGGACGCGGGAAATAACCTCATTACATAACGTTTATGAACATTTATTTTTTAATTTCCAATATTTCTGATAGAACAAAAATACTGAATCTCAAAAAGGAAACATCCACTTCCTGAATACCGACGTTCTTATTAACTTGTCATATAAATATCGATCGATCTTGAGTGTCGTAATGTTCGTGATAGTTTGCGGGGTCGAAGAAAGGTTACGTGTAGTGAAAGCCATGAAGTAACATACGATTAGTTTGTCGGTGCACTTGCCTACTTATAATGTGGGGTAGGCAAACATGGGCGTGGTTGTTTTGCGGGACTGATTGCGTAACTTTATTAAAATAATATTAAGACACAGACATAATAATCAAGACTTGGACACTGTTTTGGGGGTTTCCCAAGACCCCTTGAAAAATTTAAGCTATGTTGATTGGCTTTCGTTATCTAACTAGGCTATTATACAGATAGGTATAATAATATATTTATAATAAATCTCAGAGGACATTGTCCAGTCAAAGCTTGCAATCACAAAATTTCAATTAGAAATGTATTGAAACTGATATTTTATATCTGACATATTTCGCATAGAGCAGCCCAACATAGCCTTAATACCTACGCAGCATAATTTAAAAACAAGTTTAATACAACAAAAAAGAAGCTTAAAGTCTAAACAAGTACCTATGACAAACAAATATCCTGCCACAAAAGAACACACACCTAATTTATCAATTTCTTCTTACAAGAAATAGGCCTTGACAAACACCGTGACACACGCAATTAACTTTCTACACAAAAAGTGGACAGGCAATCTATCTTATCTATTCAAATTACGAAATGTAACTATGACAAAAGTAATGATAAAATATAAGGCGCCGGTTTGTTTTGAAATATCTAGTTGCTGCCATTATTGTTCAAAGCAAACTTAATATTCTGAAGGCTTTAATTCATCTAATAGGAAAAATATTTAAAAATCTAAGTAATTTCTCAGTATTCTATAGGTGGTAACACTGTTTGAGCTGTAATTTTGAAGAAGATTGTAGATTTACAAAGTAACAAAATTACCTACGTATTTCTCTTGTCATGCGTAAGTGAAAGTTAAGTGTGCCACATACATGCATTGTTCTGGTATTTGAGATGATTCGGTTAAATAACGTGTCTAATGTAATGTTGGTCATACCGCATGAGGAAAACAAAATACTTACTGACACCCTACATACATCTTCTAGGTCTAATAATTTAGACTGAAGTAACAATTTGTTGCACCGAGTTAATCTTACATGTTGTGAACGTTCCTTCATAACAATAAGATATATTATTCTACTCGTATTATAATTAAGTTTTGTGTAATAGTTGATTAAAATATTCCTTTGTGTTTGTTTTTACTTTTTTTGTAGGTATGCATAAAAGATCCTTCGTTATGCTCAATATATAATTTCAGTTTTAAATGATCGATTTTGTAAATAACTTAAAAACCTTTAAAGTTTAAAAAATACATGTATTTTTAGAGCCTACACTTTCTGTTTGTAACTCGAAATATCCTCATCAGACTCCCACCTCGTGAATATCTTTCAAACAAGAAAATAATTTTCTTCAAAATCGGTCCACTATTAAAATACATTTAGTGGAACATAGAACTTCCTCTTTTTTGTAATTGGTCAAAAACCCACAGAAAAAAGGGGGTAGGTATGTTTTTATGAAATGGAAATTGGTTGTAGAGCATCTATTAATGAATAGAATTATTTATTAACTTAAGAATATTTCTACAGGATTGTGGAGATGGTCCTTGCGACTACGTGAGATCTGCGCCTGCGCGCAACATCGACTCCTGTACGTTCGGTAAGTCACGCTCTTGCTCTTTCATCTTTTTGGTTAATTGGCATCATAGAGAGAGTAATAATGAAGTTATATAGAAAGTCTTATATAATTTCCGTAGATTTTCATGCTTCGTAAAGCATGGTGATATTATTGACCTTTGTAATTTACTGGTCTCAAGCTTGGTAGCTCAAGCTGTAGGTCGTGAGTTCGATTCTCATCTTTAAACATTTGTGAAATGAACATAGACATATTTTTCTGTGTCTGGTTGTCATAAAGAATCAAAGTTAGTATGTAGGTATTTACAATATCTAAGTATTCTATCCCGGTTCAAATATTTAATAAACATTTCTTATAAGTCACTCATCTGTTGATGAGATAGAGTCGTCTCACTTGCCTCAATAATTTATATTTATATAGATCGCCCACACAAATCTGTAGGCAGACTTGATTATGTCAACAAAATTAGTACAAAACCAGTTCAAGTGATTGTACCAGACTTCCTATCCATATAATATATGTAGATTGTAGCGTTTTGGACCTCTCGTTCAGTCACCGTGATAACTTGTTATAAATATTTCATGCTATTTGGTTACAAAATCAATTTCGACTCAAAACCGACGCAGTGGAACGAAACATGATCAAATTACTTTCAATATTCATATTCAAATAATATGGTTTGACTAAGAAGTAGATTGGATTGACTGAATTTAAATCCGGATTTACTAGTACTTCTAGGAACATGAACAATTTTAGACAACATCCTTATGAATTAGGTACCAAGTTCATCCGACATTTTTATCTATAAAATCATTGACTACCTTACCTACTCTTCAGACGTCAGTCAGTCTTACTTCTCTGGCATAGTTTATGATAACGATGTATTGAATTCCTCGTTTATGTCAAAATATGCAAAACCTAACATATTTATTGGATCTATTAATTAATAGTATACAGACCGGTCTATTTTATTATATGGGGGTTATCCATTGGCTACTGGAAACTCTAATTGTTATGGCAGCGATCTAGTAAACTTGAGTGACTATATCGCCAATGTCGAACCCACCCAACAATCGTAAACAGTAAAACAGAGCAGGTTGGCTTACTGACTCTTTCTGCAAGTTTGAAGTTCTAAAAGGTCTTTTAGTTCCTTTGAGTGACAGAAATAAACTGCCACTAGTTAAAAGACGTGATATGGGGAGCCAACTAACTAAGAAATTCTAGTGCGCTAGTTCCGATGGATCACCCAATTAGGCTTCCTTTGATTCAAATGGATTTAAATCGTTCTAATTCAAGAGTGACTAGCATAAAATATTATATTCCTTAAATCCTTCTTAAATTGACAGATCTTTATGAGACAGACCATATACAATGACTAGGTACTTCTAAATGTAAAGGGTACAGAGTCGTTTAATCACTTAAGAGGACTATGTATTTTTTAAAATTTAGTACAACGAAAAAGTTTGTTGTTGTGTTAAAAACTACTAAACGGAGTGCCCACTGCCCATACTCATACCCAGAATAAATCGATGATATTTTTAGTAATTTCTCGTTGCGTTTATAAAATGCAATATGTTTACAGAAGTCAGAGAGCAGATGAATCTAGCCACTTCAGTGATCGACGGTTCGGCTTTATACGGAAGCTCTGAGAAGGAACTTCGCTCGCTACGACTCTATGATGCTGGCAAGATTGACCTGCATTCATGTCGCAAGTAAGAATCTATCTATACTTACATTATTATCTATACTTACTTTTATCTATGTATACCTATATTTATCTATACTTACCTTATTTTATCCGATGGTAGGTTTATCATAAGATGTTGTATCGCTATCACAAAATTAAATTACTTACTCACACATTTTAAAAAAATTTAAAAGATTCCAAACTAAAATAATAATTATACTCTTACAACCAAACCACAAGTTTAAGCTCACTGATTCCGTCTCTGGGTTTAGCTTTTAGATGTGGAAACAAAATTATTATTTTTTGTTTTTGTTTAATAGGTACAAAGAAAATGAAAAGAATCATTAAATACCGTTTGAGATATACATGTATCTATTAAGAACGGGTAAATTTTTCGTTAAAGATTGCTTATGCAATTTATTAGATACACCATCTCAAGGAATATTATCTTCAATTGCAGTGTCATTGGACATAATGAACGCTATGGGAATCGTTCACACATTAAGCTAACTATAAATCTTGAATCGGTATTGTATGTTGCTAACTGTGAGGGAATCTCTTTCTTCCTAGCCGTCGTATTTCTATGAAGATAATAATTTAAAACCATCTCCATTCAAAGCAAGCTATGCAATCAATATTTTCATCGTAATACTGCGAGTATAGAAGGCTTGGTGTAACTGCACTTTCCTGATAAATTTAATGCTATTAGATATAATATGCTGCTTCTAAGTATATTATTTTTTTCTATATTCTTAAGAAATCGTTAAGTTTCGCAACAGTTTACGTGTCTGCTTGCAGAAACATTACTCACATTAATGTTTTATGCAAATCCATTGTTGTGTGAAAAGTTATAACATTGTATTGAATAAGTAGCACCTAGACAACGTAGTTATGTAACTATGATAATTAATAAGCGGCACCTAGGTAAGAAATAAAGTTATTTACTTATATATTTTATTAAAGTGTTAAACCACACTTTTTATTTACTTATAAATTATAAACTTAGATATTTTTATGTTATTCTTTTTGTCTGTGAGAAATTTTTGACTTAGGTAAAATTTCCTCTCTTTTCAATAGCGTCCCTGCCAAATTTTTGCCGATTTAAATTGCTTGCGTCCAAAAATTTATAGTGTTTAAAATTGTTAGCTAATAAACTTTTTAATTTAATCACGAAAACTTTTACAGGTAAGTAATGCCTACGGTCATTAGATTTTCGGGTTAGCTAATGCAACTATTGTTCAGTGGTTGTGTAATCTTCATCAAAATAAATTATTTTTTAAAATTGAATCTTGTTTAGAATCTTATTTAAATTAGTTATTTACAAAACTTAGATGAGTAAATTAAAACTTATAAAAATAAACTCGTAATGATCTCACAAATAGCACAAACATCATTTCCTATTTATTCCTACTGCAAATGACAAATCTGATTAAAAAACTATGAGCTGATTGTATGCAAATACGACCTTGTGATGCTTTGCATATCTGTTTGGTTTCCATCTTCGTTAGCATTGGCATTTAATGGCTTCATAGAGGCATGTTTAATAAATTGAACCTCTGTTTTTTGCCTATTTGATTATGGACATTACATTATAAATCATTTAATGATGACTTCATTTCAGAACTTATTACTCCATACACGGATATTTTATTAAGTAAATCAAATAAAAAGTCCACAGATGTTTTGGAAATCAATTATTGCTTCCAATTAGGTCTATAATTTATAATAAAAGTTTTAGATTTAGGTACCTATCTAAACACAAAGAATACTTCTAGCTAAGTAATTTATACAAAAAACAAAAATCTTACTTTTCTAAGGATAAAGTAAGTACCTAATTAACAGAACTGAGATTTTCTTGTCATGCTAGTTTTTTTAAGATCGATTATATTTCTAATTCTTTCCCTCTCTATTTTCTTTATAAAAGAATCTTGAAAAACACATCTTTCTCTTTCAGATGCAATGACGGGTCACCCACCGCTCCGCTATACAAAGCCTTCCTCTCTGAACACAATCGTATCGCCGGGGAGCTTTACTCCATGAATCCGTTCTGGGACGACACCACCTTATTCCTGGAGACTAGGCGAGCAGTCGCTGCTATTATCCAGCACATTACTTTTAATGAATTCCTGCCTGTTTTACTAGGAGAGGTAAGCAACCTTTATTAAAAGAATGTCCACATTTTAAGTCTACTAGCATAACTGACTTCAAATGTGGGACAAGAAAGCTTTGAAGGCTTTCAAGCTACGTAAAGCCTCAGACTCCAGACTTAGCTACTACTTCATACGAACGTACCCTGTTATTTTGGCTTCCTGGCCCTGATGGAATATCATAAATAACTTATGAGTGACTGATGAAAACCGCCCTATAGTGTATAGTGTATAGTGTTTAAGTTGAACACGAATCATTTTCTACACCATTGTCTTATTTATTAGGTGGGAATGGCCAAAGCGGAGTTAAAACTGATTTCCCTTGGGTTCTGGCGAGGGTACTCGAGCGCTAACCGCGCCGGCGCCTACACCGAGCTCACGGCTGTGTCTCCCATCTTCAAGGCTATGATGAATGAAAAACTGGTGAGTGTTTAGTTTCAGTCAGTTGAAGTAGGAGGGTTCTATACTTTGCTTATTTATGAGTCTCAAACTTTCAATAACAATTTTCAAAACTCCTCAAAAACTTTACAAGTACTTTTCGATCCAAATGACTGTAGGTAGATGTTTTAATAGATTTTGAGCTTCAAATTCTTAACTGATCATTTAAAATGTATCCTATTGCTAGTATACAAAGAAGTAGATTTTCATTTTCCTTCCCTTTCTATTTTTAAACTAAATCAACTTCCAGATAAACAAGACCATCACCCTCCAACATCTAGTCCACACAACAGCGCACCGCGTGTCTCGCTTCCCGCCCTCAGTCCAATGGGATGTCTACCGCACTAGAGACCATGGTGTAGCCTCCTACTTACGTGCATTAAGGCTGTGCGAGCCTATGAGCAGTATCAAGAGCTTCGGAGACTTTGGACAGATGGGCTTTGACAGGACACAGCAGGAGATGCTAGCTGATTTGTATAGGTAGGTTTGAAAATGTCTACCGCGTCATGGGATACAGTCGTGACCATATTTTTTTTTGTTTTTTTGTACTTATGTGAACTGCATTTATTTCAGGAACATAGATGACGTGGAACTTATCATTGGAGGAGCTATGGAGAAGGCGGCGAATGGCGCCGTTATTGGACCCACTCTCGCCTGTGTCTTGGCTCTGCAGTTCGCTAATCTAAAGAAAAGTGACAGGTAACATACCTACTCTTTTAGTTAATGATGAACAAAAGAAAGAAGAAGAAGAATTGTTATAATTCGGTGTTTTATTTCAGATTCTGGTACGAGAACGACATCCCTCCATCATCCTTTTCTCCTGAACAGTTGTCTGCTCTCCGCAAGGTTTCTCTCGCGGGAATGCTTTGCACATCAGAAGATACTTTGCTCAACATACAGCCTAAAGCTTTCGTTAAAGAGGACCCCTACTTGTAAGTAAATGCTTCTGACCTTTTCTGGAATTGTTATAAGTCGCGCCACGTAAAAAGAACGCTGTGGGAAAAGCTGCGTAGTAGGCGATTCCATGGAATCTTAAGTGTGATTGGTGGAGGGGTGACGCGGCACACTTCACACTTTTGATTTAGCGCGTGCTATTGGTTCGTGAGCGAGTGACCCATGCGCAAACATACCCCCTCCCGTTCCCCCATCATCGTTCTTTTTACGTTGTGACTTAATAAGTTACCTTTAGTGCTTTATTTTTTTTTCTAGTTATCCATTATTTGACGTTACAACAAAAAGTTTACTATCTTCTATCTATATTTACCAGAAACGCAGCCCAGCATTGTTCCCAACACAGTCGTCTAGAACTTTCGGCGTGGCGTGACGTCACCGGCGCTAAAGCAGCTGAACAACTATCCAAGGATATGTTGGCCACTGCACTTGAGAAGGCGAAGCAAGAGATGGCTGATAGGAAGAGATTGGAGTACATGCTTTGGGAAACACGTAAGTTTTTTATTAAGATGAAGCCTGTAAAAAACTAACCATTTTAATCTGGATGTCGCCATACTTTTATATGTATTATTAAAGTTAATGTTCTATTTCAGATGGTGGAGCCGACCCTAAGTCCCCAGTAGGAACCGCCGCGTCCTTCTCGAAGGCGAACAAATACGCGCTAAAGATCGCCAACACTTCTCTCTTCTTGGAGTTCGCTACCAATGAGCTTCTTAACAGCATTAATGGCGGGTAAGAATAATACTTCTCAAATTTAAACTCATAAAATTACATGTGATTATTGCGATTTGGACCAGTATTGGATTACCTTGTGTTTTGAAAAGCATTTCAAACGTCACGTACGTTTGAAATGCTTTTCAAAACACCTTGTTTTCGATAAGCCTGAATCCCAAAATGACTGAATATCTACTGTTATAATACCCGAAAACTTGAATGACAATCCAGTACATATTAGCATACATGCATATCTATCATGGTGTTCCCTAGGGTACAATATTATATGTAATTCAATTAAAACTTAGGCTCATATTCATAGACCATAGGTACTCAAGCGTGAATCGTGTCTCAAGCGGTCATTCAACACTCAGTTTCCATAGGCACAAACCTACATACAAACCTATTCACCTTAATTCCACTGTCTAACATTACAACTCTCTTTAACCATCATCTTCATATTTCAGAAGTCACCGTCGCAAACGTCAAATCTTCAGCGATTCTCTCGGCTTCAGCACTTCGAACGATTTCGTCGATTCCCTCCAATCAGTCGACGTCAGCGGTTTCATCGGGAACGACGGTTCAGGACCGTTGATAGAACCACAGTGCGATGATACTGGGACTTGCGATGCTGACAACCCTTTTAGATCGTACACTGGTTATTGTAATAATCTAAGGAACCCTAATTTGGGGAAGGGTTTGACTACTTTCGCGAGGTTGTTGCCGCCTGTTTATGAGGATGGTAAGTTATGAAATTGTGTTTTTTAAGAACCTAGTGATGTTAAATACATTTTTACAATTTCACATCAAATAAACTTGTTTGGTAACACATTCCAAGACCTATTTTTACACCTCAATAACTAGTATAACCGACCGTTACATACCTACTTATTTGTTTCTTTATCTTTTTATTTTCTCAGGTGTAAGTCGTCCAAGAATCAACTCGGTCACGGGAACCCCACTACCATCCCCACGTATCATCTCAACAGTGATCCACCCAGACATATCAAATCTACACACGCGATACACTCTGATGGTGATGCAGTTCGCTCAGTTCGTGGATCACGAGCTCACTATGACACCCATTCATAAAGGTAAATAACAGTTTTTTCTTAACAATAAAAAATCTGGCTAAAAATAATAGTGCCTACAAAAACGTGTAAAAGTCTGATTGTAAAAAGGTTATAAATAATTCCATCTATTCTTTCAAAACTTTTGAGATAATATTTTTGTATAAAAAATATAATGGCTGCTCTAAAATGTATCACAACACAACTACTAACTGTTAGATACAAATCCCGATAATATTTATAAATATACTTTGATTTGGTTTGATCAGTTTAAAAGAACTTTAACCTTACCCAGGTTTCCACGAGTCCATCCCCGACTGTCGTTCGTGCGAGTCCCCTCGCACCGTACACCCCGAGTGCAATCCGTTCCCCGTGCCCAGAGGCGACCACTACTACCCCGAAGTGAATGTCACCTCGGGTGAACGGCTCTGCTTCCCATTCATGAGGAGCTTGCCTGGACAACAGAATCTTGGTAAGTTAATAGCGATTTTACAAACAGAGCAATGTGTACCTGTAAAATTAAAATCATTTGTTTTGATTGCAATGAAGTTGAATGGAAGTTAGATGTTGACCATGATATTGTCTACGCTTTTTTCGAATAGTTTTTTTTAGTTATGTTTCATTGGGTTCACTCGCTTCGCTCTCTAACTGTCAACATCGTTTTGCTTAGAAAAAGCTCGAATAGATAATCTTTTTTACTGGAAAAAAGTTATAAAAGTAAAAAAAAATTATGTCACTTGTTTTTTAATAACCCTTTCTCCCTAGGACCTCGTGAGCAAGTAAACCAGAACACAGCCTTCATAGACGGTTCCGTAGTGTACGGCGAGAATCCTTGCATAGTTCGCAAGTTACGCGGTTTCAATGGACGTCTGAACGCGACCGCTAGCCCTATTAATGGAGGCAAGGACTTACTGCCGAGATCTGATAGCCATCCGGAATGTAAGGCGCCTAGTGGATTCTGTTTTATTGCTGGTAAGTCATCACCATCATCTCCCAGTATAGGACGTTGTTGGGTGACTAAAGTTAAGAAAATCGAACATCTAAATAGGAACTTCGAAAGAAAGATAGAAAAATGTGTTTATTTCTGTAGGACTTCAAAGATGACTTAAAAATGTACAGTCTTATAAGCTAACACCAAGAAAAGAAGCTAGGCGAATTAGGAAGGGGATAATATTGGTATATTTCTTCAGATTTTATTTTAATTTTCCCGGGGTGGTCCCATATTATTGAGAAAAAAATTAAATGAAATATGATCACGATGTATCCCAGGGAGCGGTAGACATTTCTTCCAGATCTTTATCATATTATTAATGTTGAGTATTTTTCACCAGGCGATGGACGTGCCTCAGAGCAGCCCGGTCTAACCGCCATCCATACAATATTCCTCCGCGAACACAACCGACTGGTCGAAGGACTTCGCGGTGTCAACCCTCATTGGGACGCTGAGTTACTCTTTGAAAACGCTAGAAGAATATTGGCTGCTGAGTTCACGCATACCATCTACAACGAGTTTTTGCCGCGACTGCTTTCCTGGAACGCTGTTAATCTGTATGGACTTAAGTTGCTGCCTGCAGGTTTGTTTTAAGTCTCATCTATCTTAGATTTTTACACAAAAAGGCTTTTAGGTTTATCAGCGTATGGCAGTTTAGGAATGCAACACAAAATTTGTAGGTATAGTGTTATGTTTTCCTTCTGGCTCTTTCATTTCTTTCATAACTTAGGTCCTTACCGCAAAATATTTTATTCATAAAAGGCTCAGATGTTTGGATTGCTTAATCTGGCACAATTGTGTTTTCAGTCGTAAATCGAAATAACTGATTGCCATTACTCGCTACAAAGAAATGGTTTTCAGCCGATACCTTTTTTACCAACAGCTTTGTTCGCCGAAAGAACGGGCTCTTCTAAGGTTTAAAACAGTTAACAGTTCATAAATATACTTCCAATTCTAACTGATACAATATCTATCTTTCTATATCCAGGATACTACAAAGAATACTCACCGACTTGCAACCCAGCTATAGTGACAGAGTTTGGCGCGGCCGCCTTTAGAATAGGTCATTCGTTACTGCGACCGCACTTGCCTCGTCTCTCACATACCTTCCAACCAGTGGAGCCGCCGATTCTACTGAGAGATGGCTTCTTCAGACCCGATATGTTTATGTCTGTAAGTAGAAATAGGGTACATTTGTAACATTATGTCTCTCTTATTCATCCTGACTGTGTCATATACCCATTATATACCTTAAGGACACACCGCAAGTTTAGATACGCGAGGCATAGTTCGCGCCACGCACGTAAGAAGAACGCCGAGGGAAAAAGCTGCGCAGTAGGCGATTTTAAGGAATAACGTAACTAAGCTTGCCTTCTAGCTATGTGCGGCCGCGTCCTAAAACCTATAAGTGATCTTTGGAGTAAAGCCCTGAAAGATTGATGGCCAACATTTGTCCTAAAACATTTGGACCGTCCATAAAATAAATTAATACGCCCAGTTAAAATAATAATATATAGTATTGGAAGAAAACAAAAATGATGAACAGCAATACGATGAGCAACTACAATAACATTTACCTAAGCACTATTTTTATCTTTTGACCTTAAAGATCCTCAAAAGTGACTTTTTTCCAGCACCCTCCTCTAGTGGACGAGCTAATGCGCGGCCTCTCATCCACCCCCATGGAAACCCTGGACCAGTTCATCACAGGGGAAGTGACGAATCATCTCTTCGAAGACAGACGCATTCCCTTCTCAGGCGTGGATCTTATAGCATTGAATATACAACGAGCGAGGGACCATGGAGTGCCCAGTTATAATAATTATAGAGCGCTCTGTAATCTGAAACGGGCAACTACCTTTGAAGATCTGGCGAGGGAGGTTCCAGATGAGGTTATCGCAAGGTGATTGTTATCTTAATTATTTAAAACAAAGTGTGCAAGAAGATAGTGTGCGTTCCGTAGGTAGGTAAAGCGAGAAGTACCTACAGCCTATAAAAACATCGGACGGAAAGTTTTATGAGAATAAATTTGCGGAACATTCATGACATTTTGTATGGGATGGCTATTTTGATAATTATGTACGGGGATTGTCTAATTTATATCACATTGTATCATATTTCACAGTTATTTTCGCGGGTTACTGATATTTTTGATTCGCAATTTGATACAAGTTAGACAATCGGGATGCTGGAGTGGACCCACCCCCTTTCCTTATATTGGTACGCTTATATGACAAACTAATATAACTTACCTTCTTGTATATTCCAGGTTCAAGAGGATATACGCGACAGTAGACGACATAGATCTGTTCCCGGGCGGCATGAGCGAGCGTCCGCTGCAAGGCGGGCTGGTCGGACCAACCTTCGCGTGCATCATCGCGATACAGTTCAGACAACTCAGGAAATGTGATCGGTTCTGGTGAGTACATTACAATATTGCTTACTGCTGGTAGATATTTGACATTACTTTTATACTATGTATAGCTAAGGCCGTTTTAAATTATGCCTGTGTAAGACTTGAGGCCCTGGGGCACAAAAATGTGGGCAATTTTAGAAAGAATACAAGAAACAAGTGCAAAACTTAAGTGGGATAGCTACTAAGTTAGAAAATTATGAACTGCTAAGTATAAGAATACATCATTTCGATTATTTCTTATTGAGCTGCTACTGTTTTTGTTACTAACATTCACCCATCCATTATCTTGCAATCTTTCAGCAACGATAACCAAGATAACTGACGTATTCTTTCCCATTTGACTTATTCTTCTATTCTAGGTATGAAAACGACAATGCCGCAGCGCGTTTCACAGAGCAACAACTGGCGGAGATCAGGAAGACGACGCTATCTAAGATAATGTGTGACAACTTTGATATAGCCGGGGATATTCAAAGAGCCGCCTTCGATCTGCCCAGCAACTTCCTGTAAGTTTTTTAGGCCCTTTATTGAATGAATGAAAATTCACATTCAAATACAAGGCCCAAGTCCTGCGCAGCAGGTACTCGAGCCAGTGCGTCCTGGGCACCCAACGTGTTAATGCACCCCTTAAATTAAAAATAACAATAAAATAATTTTAAAAACGAAGTTAAAAATGTACAATGAGTGGCCTTATCGCTAAAAGCGATCTCTTCCAGGCTTTATTTAGGTATATTAGGTCAATTTAAATAGGCGTATCTCCTTCGTCGGGATTCAAACCCGCAAAGGCGGGCTGCTTTACCACTCGCCCAAGAAGCCGAAACTGTCTGAAATTTCTATAAGCGCCATCTACAGGGATTCTAGAGCAACTAGAAGCTGCTTATTTATTTGATAATATTAAGGCGGCGATACACATGCCAGTAAATCGGGAAAGTAGGTGGCATGAAAGTTACAGGCATGTACGAGTAACTGGCACACTGCGGATACATTTGCAAGTAAAACTGGCATGCATACTGCGCCCTGGCATGCCAGTTTTACCCTTGCGTATACACAGGACAGTTCGTGAGAGTATTTCGTACCAATTCTTGCGGGCTAAACATGGATAACACGTGTACGGTCACAATGAGTCGACTACTGGCATGCCCGTAGCTGTCGCGTCTGTTCACACGTGCCAGGTTAGCAGCCCCCCGCGTCCCCTCCCCCAACGGGCATGCAAGAAAATCAAATGTTGTGCTAGCTACTTGCAACTAGCTAGCTTCCAGTTACAGGCATGCCAGTAAGTGAATACACATGGCTGTAGCTGGCACTTGCATGTAGCTGGTATGCTAGTGTGCAAGCTACGGGCATGTGTATCGCCGCCTTTATGTTATGTTTGTTTTCAGTAACCCCCGCGTACCATGCAGTTCTCTCCCCAAGCCGGACCTATCAGCGTGGCGAGAGAGCGCCGCGCAAGGCTGTCTTATCGCCGGCCGATCCGTGGCTGTGGGAGAATCCGCCTTCCCATCACCATGCACTTCCTGCATCTGTACCAACGAAGGGGTCAGTATTAACAATAATAATACTTACTCAAATAAATAAACTTAAATAGCACTAGGACCTCTGGGATTACATTGAATCGTCTTAGAACGTCGTAGGAGCTAGGTTATGTTATTCTTTCTGAATAAGAATTTAGAACAAACATGGTTTGGTGCTTAGTTTTATTTTTGCTGGTAGGTCAAGTTCTGGAGGAAATCTATGAGTGTACCAGTATCTAAGAGTACGGTTTGTATGGTTGTTTAGTGAGCATATCACTAAATTACCATGCAAACTCTTACTTAGTCCGAGATCGCTCTTATTTCATCACTTGGTACCTAGGTACTTCAATTAACCCTTGAATGAAATGAAGTTATTAGGCCGCTTTGGAAGGTATTTCAAAGCGGCCTAATAATTTCATTACTAAAATTTACAATAAATCTTACCTTGTCATAAAATGTTCCTTTCCAGGCCCAATGCGCATCCCTCCGCATAACAGACTGCGCGCAACTTCTCCGCGAATGGCCGCGAGACGCCATCTTGCGTGATGACGTATGCACCGCCCAATGCGGGGCCTCCGCGCCTTCGAACAACGCGCGGGTACCGCGCCGACCACCACTCAACTTCAAGTTTCCAGACCTTAGCCCGTTCATTGCTAAGTGAGGATAAAAACCAGTGTTTCTTCCCAGAACTTAGCCCGTTTATGGCTAAGTGAGGGTACAAACCAGTGCTTATGATGGTGGTATAACGTTGAAATAATAGGCACTCGCTCGTCAGTGTTTGCTTAAGATGCTTATGATTTGCTATTGATACAGATCATATTATAAATGCTGACGTTGCTGGTATAAAGTATAAACTGTAAAACAGGGCGGTTTACGGCTAGTCTCAATAGGCTTTGGTTTTACTTACTGTGGTAATTTTGATATAACTTCCTTCCATAAAGACAGTAAGCAAAACTAAAGGTTGTTTAGACTTGCCGTTAAAAATAAGTTTAAACTGTAACCCCTTATTCATAATGGTTTGTCAATTTAACAAGGCCTTTTTCTTGTTACTCTAATCAATGAATTATGATAGCAACAAGTTTAACGTTTCTGCTAACATTAGCTAGTCCTGTATGAATAGCGGAGTAACAGTTTCATACAACAATTGACAAAACAAAAAACCAACGTTATAGTGCCAACCAAATATTACATTGCACTGCGAATGGGACCAAGTGAGCTAACAATAAAGTGAAAGTGATAGACTGAGAACAAGTCGATAGAGATTAATTTATTGGAGACATTTATCGTGTACTTATGTAGTCTTGAAAGTATCCATGTAAAACCAAAATTAATGGAGTGTATCTTTGGATGATTTGTGTAGGATGATTATTTTATAATTTAGAATATATGGACATTTGTGTATCTTTTAAAAAGAATCAGATAGATAAGATTGTGGTAAAATCGACTACATTTCTAGGTTTCTTCTAGATAATCCAGTTTTTATGTGTTCTTTCTAACAAAATGAATTACAAAATGTTAAGTTACCAGAAAATAGCCTTAATACCTACTTTGATGACAGCATTTCCAAGTCAACATAATATTAGTAAGTAAAATACTCGACACAATCGAAATCATAGAACTAGGGGAACAAAATATTATTTTTAATTATAAGCAATGGTGATTTTTTTATATCATATCAATGGGTATATTACTCAATATATTTTTGCATACATTTATAAATAAGGCAAAAAATGTTCAAGTAATTTTAAGCATACATGGCCATCTTTAGCTTTAATCGTATAAACAAATTAATTAAAATTATATAACTTCCTAGAGACCATTACAATGTTACCAACTTAAGAACCAAACCAGTTTCATAATACCAACGTTACCAATTTCACAATACTGCTTTGCATAAATAATTTTAAGATAGACCTTGTAAAATGTTTTTCACTGCCTAGATTTTGTAAATTATTCTGTAAAATATATTACACTTATATACGTAGTTATATTTTCTAGTTTTATAAATACGATTCTCACCTAAGAATATAGAAAATGATTTGCGTTACAATTTGACAAAGTTGTTTTATTTGAGTATTGCTTTATTTTATGACATACATCTATAGTCAGACAATCGTTCCTAGGTGCTGTTATAAGTTCCGTAGGACCTAGACTATAAATACTGCCTAAGGTTATCCAGATCTATACTTCATTTCTTGAATCGAGCTAATAGGAACAAAAATAAACGCACGTGATTGGTCGTCGATAATAATTGTATTTCTCGTAATTGGCTAGATTGTCAAATCAATTGTCAATTGTCAAATCTAGCCAATCCAATGAATTTCGACGACCAATCACGTGAGATTATTTTTCTTCCTATTAGTTCGCTTCAAGAAATGAAGTATAGTCTCGAGATTACAAGATAAATCTAAAGATAAAATAAAAGTCAGTAAAACAGTATTTACAAATCAGTTTAATTTGTTGCATATCAAGTCCATTAGTTCCGTTTCGTTACAATAAATTAATCTATAATGTTACCTTGAGTATAAAAAAATGGTGTTGCAGTAAAAAAAACAACACAAAACACAGATTTAAACGTTTGAATATATAATTATATAGTGTAATTGTCTTGATTTCATAGGTCAGGCTAGTCCCCCTCATAATATGTCCTTTTAACACTTGGCCTGGTGGGAATTACATTGCACTGTCTTACACCACTATTCGGCCAATTTTGTACACACTTACTGCCACCCGTACTCCTGAAACAAAAAGGTGAAGTTGTAGTCGAATAATTAAACTAAAATAAACTTATAGAGTAGGATTTTGACGTCAATATTCGGACGTCGTCGGAGCGTAAAGTATCGCGTCGAACGAGAATACCGATTCGCACGAATTTAATGCTGAAATCTCGTTTTTCGATTTGCAGAGTACACCTTAAAAGAGAAAATTCTGTCGAAGACGAGAAGGTTTGTCGTGTGACACGTTTGAGGCCAATTGATAAATTGTTTCTTATTACCTAGCGGAGTCTTGGTGTCAGTTAGCGGGCAACTCCTTAAATGCGTCTTCAAACGTCTACATACGCTAGCGGCAGTAGACCGAATGGACCCTTATATATTGTTAATTAAGTAGCAACGTATAAAATAGCCACCAACTTGTTCAATATATTACCTGGCTTGAGGAGGCGGCTTGGTGTCAGTTAGCGGGCACCTCCTTGAATCCGTTGGTGAGGGGCGTGTGCTCGTTGGCGCGCCGCCACAGGCCGTAGGCGCGGCCCGGCGTGCCTTGCCAGAGGCGCACCGTGCCGTCCTCAGAGCCGGTCGCGTAGAGCTCACCGTCGGGCGACCAACGCACGCAGTGCACCGGACCGAAGTGACCCTTGTTTGATTCTGGAAAAAAGATTGTGGGTTGTGTGTGAGCGATTTTGTAAAAAAATATATAAATAAATATATCCCGGCTTAGCACGGGTGTACTAATGAACCTACCGGGATAAAATATAGCCTATAACCATCCAGACAGTCCATTCTACACATCAGTGAAATTTTTAAAATCGGTTCTGTAGTTTCGGAGATTACCTCCGTCAAACAAACAAACAAATTTTACCTCTTTATAATATTAGTATAGAAATATCTTTAAACCTAAACCTAATGTAAAATAACATACCAAGTTCAGTGCCCGTGTTGTAGTCAAACTTGTAAACTTTGAGATCCTCTCCGCCGCACACGAAGGTAGCCCGCGAGGGCGCCAGCGACGCGGAATAACACTTCGTGGGAACCGGGAACGAACGCATCTGACGGATAGTGTCGGACGAGTAGAACGATACGTTTGTACCTGGAACAAAATATCATTACTGATGACATCACCATCATTACTTATATTTAATCGACTTCAAAATAGGAGGTTTCTTAATTCGAATGCATTTTTTTTATCAAGGGGGATATTCAGAGATACGTCTAAATATTATATATTTGATTCATGCTTACATTTTGCAGAGATAAACTGTCCAGTAAGTTTCAGTATTCGGGAGTAAGTCTATTTTTAACTACCAATAAGTCTCATCTTTTACGATCGTTTTTTAGATATGTCGTATTTTCCTTATGTTGAGTTGAAGAGTTGAAACTTAAAGCTCTATAAAAAGTAATGAAATTAGTAACTAACCGTGTGCTACAATAATTATGGCTCCATCCCTCGACAGCTCTAAACTATTGGGTATCGTCGGGAACTCCACTTTATGTATTTCCTGTAAAAGAAATCGCTGAGATTAAGTAAGCACGCACAGTAATCCTAGTTGGGTTCACATTGACGAAAAAACTAATAGTTAAAGGACGTACTTAGATAATTCGTATTATACGATTTTTTGTTTTAATGGATAGTTGTATAAGAATGAAACGGCAACAATTCAGCTGAGTCGTGAGTATTACCTGCCCGCTATTTCTGTCCCAGATGCGCATAGTGAGGTCGTCGCTGACGCTCGCGATGCGCGAATTGTGCAGGAAAACCGCGTGTCTGATACTGCTCGTGTGAGCTGGTATCTTCTCTATGGCTGGAGAAACAATTACAAACAAAACATTAGGGTCTTGTTCATAAAAATTTAATACAGGTGTAAAGATGATCTTTCTTGTTACGGTTAGTCTTAGCAAGCTTCGCCACGAGCGCTTCGTAGTTTCTACGCTAGTGACGAAGCTTAAGCTATCAAGCAAACTGCCACGGGCCACTATTCTAAATTCTAACTAAAAAACTTACCTCCTGCGTCCGTCCTATTAAGATCAAAAACGCGAATCAGTTTCTCATTACTAGCAGTCAGTAGCATCGTATCATCATGATTGAAATTAACACTCTTGACTATGTGTTCATGGTCGAATGTGTGGACCACTTCGCCGAATCGCGCGTCCCATAGTTTCGCTAAAACAATTCATACTTATTTTAGACTAAAATAATAAAATATCCTTGGACATTCCACGCAGCGTCATCAAGTTCCAAGCTAAACAATTTCATGCTTATATTATGGGAACCAGACTATTTTTTATGCGGCCATAGTCAAACAAAGAAGGAGAACATCGTGAGGAAACCCGCGGCTAAGTACAAGACTGTTGTTTATCCCGCATGAATCTTAGCTAGATCAATTTGATCGCCCGGAAAACCCTTTACATACATTTTTTATAAAATCGTTGCAACCGTTTTCGAGATTTATATTATAATCATATATTGGATATACATATTTACATATTATAAATAGAGATAGCGAAAGTTTAATATATTTTGACTGACATACTTGTTCAGTCAAGTTTCACAAAAATACCACCTAAACGGACTAATGTAGGTATGAAAAAAGTGCATCACTTCAACAGTTGTACTGCATAGCAAAACTCATTCAAATCGGATGTCGATAGATAAGGGACTGGGTCATAACAAAACAAGCAGTATCGTAATTACAAGGGCAATTTGTGGTATGGAAACCTTAAACGCGTAATTTAAATGATGTTTGTATCACTTCATATAAAGGAAAAAACGCTTTCAGCCGCCTAGTCGTAGCCTCTTAGCTTATACTCAAGCGTCATTCGTGACTTAAGCAGTGATTTATCACTCAGTTTTCAAAGAGTAAAAAAATAGATAATTGAGCAAAGACTTCTTCTCAGAAAGAAGAAAAGAACGTAGGAATCTTTTATACGCACAATTTTAATGCTGTTTACATCTATCGACAGAGTGTTTCGAGAGGAAAGTTTATGTGATTAATTTACAAGATAATAAACTCGAATGTTTGTGAGTATGGATAGATGTATGAATGTTTGTTACTCTTTCACGCAAAAGCTACTGAACGGATTTGGTTGAAACTTGTAATATACCTACCTACATATTTTATGCAAATGTTCTATATGTACGAAGCCGCGGGCGAGATCTAGTTCATTATATGGGTCATTCCGAGTTAAGAGGTACTTTCGATGGCAAGGACAAAAAACTACTATTTTTCTAAACTCACATCGTAATTAACTTACCTATTACATAAAACTAAATGTTATCTACTTGGTCACTGAAATTTATTACAGAAATGTGTGTAGTTTAGTCACAATAAATTCTTAAACATGCAAAAAGTCTCTACCCTGGTCTGTCCCAATACCGACTTTTTTTGTAAACCAGTTAATATGAATGTGTTAAAATTCAATAATATATTCACCATCGCTAATTCTACACAGAACAATAACTTAGTTACAGTGTCTTATAAGTAAAATTACTTATATTCCAATTTTTCATCATTTTTTTGAGCGCCGAAATTTGTCCTGCGTTTTTCGTGTCTCGTCCCCTGGCTTTTTGTTTTCGTTTAAAAATCTGTTTTGGTTTGCTAATTTGTGGAAGTTGTGACCTAAAGTGCATAGGATGTAACGTGAAGCTAGTAGCAAGCAGCCCAAAGGCCGACTAAGCAGCTATTTTAACGGTCATTTTGGTCACTCCGCTCGCTGGCTGTAGAAAAGTTTAGTGAATTCAGTCTCTCCTCTGGTAAGTTTTACTTAGCAATTATTTGTTAAAACACTAATACAAACTTAAAGATTCACTAGAAATAGTGCATACATTTTTACATTTGGTTGTGTATTGCGTACGAAAAACACTTTTACGGTTATTTTAGATATCAATTGAAAATGTATCTCCCCTGGCGTATTTCCCCTGGCTTTTTCGATGGCAGGGGAGATACTTAATGTCCAGGGGAGATACATTTGTATGCATTTTCATGAATACTTTTACATTCTTCTCTGAACTTTTACTTGGCAATAAGTGTATCTTAGCTTTATAATTAAATATGACTTTTACGCAACGCCTTTGCCACTTCCAACGATTTACCAAGAAGAATAGAATTCTAAAAACTCTGTAAAGTTCGATTAAATGTCTAGCTGCCAGTCGTCCCTTATTGCTCGGTTTCCGGCATTCACTCTCCTTTCAATATCATTCTCATGCTTCATCTTTTACAAACACCATAACTTTAGTCTTACTCACATTACCCTTATTCCCTTACGCTCAAAAGCTTCATGCATAACAGTTACCATCTCCTGCAACTAATCTCCTGATGATGCTAGTATAACCTGATCATCGGCATAGAGAAGACATTTAACGAGTAACTCATTCATTCTCAATCGACAAGCACTATCTTTTAAATCTTGCAGACAACTGTCCTGGTTAAACAGCCATGGTGAAATTTTCATAAAGCAGGTTACGGTATGGGAGCTCCTCATGGTGAGGGTACTACTTCAAGTGAACTGCAGACAGATTAGTTGCGAGTGGCACCTATGTTTCGAATGAGACAGCTGGCAGGGGAAGACTAGCTAGACGAACATACCTAGACCAAGTGGTGACGTTGAAAAATGAAAGTTTCAGGTCAAAAGTACCCTAACTACCTGCTGAAAAAAGTAGTAGTGAGAGTAAATGAGGCAAAAAAGGTGTGTCAGGATCGAGCAAGAGGAAGTCCGTGGTCTCTGCCTATCCCTGTGGGAAACAGGTGTCAAATCAATAAATGGTCAAATCGTGTGTAGCTGTTTTTGGAGTTGATAAGCGTGTAAGAATCTGGCTATTAGTAGACTTTTAGCGAGATTTGGCAAGACATTTAGCGAGACGTAATGACGGCAGTTGGGCCATAACTGATTGAATTAAAAATAATTCATAATTAAACTAAATAAATAAAGTTAATTCTTAAAATAACCCTGTTTTAATATGTATATCTCTCTTCCCTGGCCATAAAGTATCCTCCCCTGGGCACATGTCTCTACCCTGTACTGAGTATCTACCCTGGTCACTAATAAAACGAGAAAAAAACAACTAATTGTCTGGCCACTTTGTGAATCTTTTGAACTTTAAGGTTTCTATAAAACAAATGTAATAATAAGTAAAAATTAAAAAAAAAATGCCGTGCCGCGTCTTCATACAACAGATTACCTCTTAACTTAGAATGACCCATATCCAGAACAGGATGACGTAAACTTTCGTCGTCAATTTAGATACCGAGCATGTTAATACCGTCATTCCTCGCCATTACATTCAACCTATAAAAGTTTTGTTAGATGAATAGACAATTTGGTTTTACCTGAGAAGTCAGCTGCCCCACTGGCAGCAAGATTAGCGTTCTGTGAGAGAGCTACTCCCCATACAGCACCCTTGTGTCCTTCAAAGGTGCCGATCCAATCTCCTGTTTCTCCTTGCCGTAGCATAGGTTTGCCATCTGAAAGACAATTCCGAAAGTTAAGTTATGAAAAATCATTTTTCATTACTCATACACGGAAAGTACGCACGAAGTTGCCTGATTATAGGGTTCAAAGTAGCATTTTCTGTCCCTAGGGAAAACAAGAACTTTCCTGCCCTAGGGCAGGAAAGTAAATAACTGTCAAATGTCAACTTCATTTTTGACATTTCTTTTGTGGCATGTCGATGCATGCTAAGTGTTCAAGTTCTTCTAACTCAATCAGATGCTAGATATTATGTCTCTCTTGCACGAATTTGTGCTTCTCTAGCACTAATTATATTATATTTATTTATTTTATTTTATTTATTTAAATTTTTTCATCATCAAAAAAAACTACTGGTAGAATGCCTACTACTTTTATAGCCATTCTACCAGTCAGTATTTTTTTTTTAATCTGGAACGCAGCTATGCCATGCCATCGTTAGCTGCTTTTAGTCAATATTAAACTAGTCGATTTAAAAAAAAAGCGAGACAGCTAATTTTCGTGTGTGAAATTTAAATTTTACATCAATTTTTTTGGTAATTTCCTCATATTCGTAATGAAAAGCAGAGTGCTTACCTCGGGGAAAAGGCTTTTCGATGCACTCGAACTATTAAACCATCTCGTGCATAGAAAAAATGCCTTTGTCCCCTTGTATAGCAATCTACTATTTGTGTCACCTTATCCTACATTATGTTGGGTACAAAATAATATTTTTCATTTCCCTTTATCAGCCATCATCTTACTCGCTTTAATCATTTCATCCTTCATACAATCTATAATGATAATGATAATCTTTTCTTTTGTCTATCTCTGTATCCACATGCAATTTGCATAGTAAAAATAAAATTAATAGCATATTTCTGGAAATTTTCAAGGCGCGGTTTTCTAGAACTAGCTACCTGTAAAAAAAATTGCAATTATCAGCCTATTGTCCGAATACTCAAAAGATAATTATTATATAGGCCATATTAACCATTAGGGAGTTATTTTTAGACAGATCTGTATGGATAAATGTCAAATTATCTCATAGATAAGCACTTGAATAAGCATTTCAGCAGTATTGTGACTGTGGGTATGTCACTCAGTGATAATTTAGCTTTCTAATTAGAAATCAGTCCTGTACTTTTTGAGTTTATTTGTTACATACAAAAATGTTATCTTTACTTGATTAAGCATTAGTATACATTTGTTCTAAAAACACTTAAGTAGGTACTACAAAAGTACCTATAAAAACAAGCTTATGAAGGAAAGATATTCAAAGGTGTACTTTTAAGGCTATTGGCATTGAAATCTATTATGTTTCCTTATATAGATCATTATTTTTTAAAAACATTCTATTTTCCTACTTAAAGAACAACAATTCAAAAGGCTGTTCCTCTCATTGTCATTATCTACATTATGTATTGTTTTTTTAGCTTTAGTACTTTTTACATAGAAAAAGGAAATTTTGTGTTTTTTAAAACCAAAATGTGGTAGGTAGTTCTCAGTTGTTGATAAAACAGGTCAGCTATTACCTGTCTTATTATCCTAATTATATTGAATAAACCATAAAAAACAGGTTGTCTTTGTTTGTTAACACACTATTAGCAAACTCAAGTCTGAACAGGAACTAAATTATAAAGCAACAAAGTTTAAATGATAATGTTGTTTATCATGACATCCAGTCACACTAATGAAGGTTGTCACAATCATGAATCAAATGTATCCAATAATTGCAATAGGAAACTAATTATTTTCCTATAACAAACAATGCAAGGAAGCATATAAGAGTTTCATTATCGGCTATAGGAAATATTTTTCCTTATAGGGTAGGGTCGCTTAATGAAAGTACCTCATTGACATGTTATAATATCAACAATAATGTCAAGTCCTAGTGCCGAAACCTTGATCAGGTACAAGGTAAACAAGAATGGGTGAAATGTCAACAAGAACAGGAACAGTTTCGATTCGAGTCACATTTCCACTAACAAAGGCGTGTAAGTTGCGTATCATGCGACAACGACGTGGATAAAAGCACGATACGACACCCAAGGCGAACCAGCGCGAGGAAACATACGAGCGGATACTCAAGGTGCTTCCTGCATGTCCGGAAAGAGAAGGTCACAACATGCACAGAATGCAAGCCGGTCGAGCGGACAACACAAAACGAGAAAAGTGAAGGCCTGCTACGTACAACATCTGTCAATGAAAAATCGCACAAAAACACATAAACACACTTGTAAGACTTCCGCCCACAACCAGGCCAAGGCGAAAGGGCACCCCCGAGCAGGAATTACTCATCAAAACTTACCTTTGCAGGCCGAAATCAAATAGTATCCATCCTTCGTAACGTCACTAAAATCCAAATGCACAACTGGTCTGGTATGGCCACCGCATGTGAGAGGAACTTGCTTCAATGTTGTCATTTTGTTACAAATTAAAATAATATGTTGTACTTTTCGAAAATAAAACTAATAAATCTTTGATAAAACTAAAAATTAACCTAATGAGTCCGATCGTACTGGATGTTGACAATCGACTGACATGATGGTTTGTTGAATGAATTGACTGACATTCTGTTTGATGATGACACAATCAAATCAATCTCATTCACATTTCATTTTATGTCAGTCATTCATTCGTCGCTCCTCTCTCTCTGACTGACGTCTGACGTGTCCTTTGTATTTTGACGTGGGCATTGACAGATACATCCAAAGTCAAAACATCTGTGAACTGTAACACGGTTTTTGGTTTCGTGGCGTTCGGCAAACTCGAGTTTTGCTAAATAAACTGTGTAAAATGGATTTCTTCTCATCAATACCGACACACGTTGACTACGTTGGACAAGCTAAAGCTGAGAAATTGTACAGAGCTATTATTACTTTGTTCAGCATCGTAGGATTTGTTTGGGGATACATTGTGCAGCAGTTCTCACAATCTGTGTACATTCTCGGAGCTGGTTTCCTCCTAGCCGCAATCCTCACTGTTCCACCATGGCCTATGTACCGCCGGAATCCTTTGAACTGGCAAAATCCGAAGAATACCGATGAGAAACCATCAAGCAAGAAAGGGAAGAAATAACACTACTTGGTCAACATTGTGATGAGATTCTCAAAATATTGAAATAGTTATTAAGGTTTTCTTTATCTTTATGTTGTAATTTTACTGTATTAAACATTATAAATTACTGATCAACACTTTAGTTATTTACCATAATGATTCACTCCCATGTTAAAATAAGTAGGTAGGTAACATTCTTTGGTTGGACCACAGATAAAATAATACTATGTACAGATTAGTCACCTAGAACATTAATTTCACTCCACTTTAATTGTCAATTTCTTCGGGCTATTTTTCGAGTGCATAATTTATGCGACGCCATCTAGTGGCGTTTATATCAAGAATAAGTAACTCCATCTAGTGCCAAGTAGCTCGCAGTCGTAGCTTCTCCCCATTAGATGGCGCAAGCTGAGAGTTGTATCACAGACAGAGGATTTTTTTCCTGTTTTTGTCTATTGTAACCCTACCTACCTACTTAAATTTCTTTAGCAAAGTTCAAGTTTATTTGCTCTCATTTATGGTAGAGGTACTGGTACCACAGAGTGCTGGTACCTCGTTAGGTAGGTAGGTCTGACATTAGATCTTAAAATTAGTTCCTTGTAAGGAGGACATGATTCCTGTAAAACATTCCAAGTTATAGGTAGGTATTTGTATACACATACCTAAGTTGAAATGTAGGTAGGGATAATTCAAATTATATTATTGTAATAGGTAGCTAGGTATCTACTTAGTAATTCCTATATCATTACTATGATTAATAGGTGACAGAAAGAGGCAGTTATAATTATATAAAAAAGTAAGGTTGGTTGGTAGGTAGGTACTTCTGGTACTTCTTACCACAATTATTAAGCCATATTTCCAAACGGTTTGAATCATGACATGGAAAACGAAACATTGGTTTTAAGTCTGATTTATTTATACACCTGAAATATGCACATGTGTGGGGAGGCATTTTCAAACACCAACGAAAAGTTATTTTTCCAGTCCAAGTCCAGGGTCACTAAAGGTCAGTACTCACATAGGTACGGTATTACTCGATCAAGCTAAACTGTCGAGTAAAACCCATGGCATGGGCTTTCGTCCACACATTGAGCATTGATGTTCGCGCGACGTCAAAAACTGGGTGTCCTATTAGAACGCGATAAGCGGCGCGGTAAGCGGTACCACGCCGACGTTTTCGCACGAATTTCAATTAGGACACCTATTCAAATTCAATATGTTTGATCGCGCGTTCGTACGAACTAAGTTCGCGCGACTAGAGTTTCAAACATTTGAGTCGCTCGACCGCGTCGTGCGATTGTCAGTTAGGACACCTATATTAGAGTTCAATATGTTTGATCGCGCGTTCGTACGAGTAAAATTCGCGCGAACTTACGATGATCGCGCAATCGCGTTCTATTAGGACAACGCCTGACGCTCGCCTCGCGCCACTTGCAGTTACGTACACACGTGAGTTTAGCGGCCCACACGTTGATTTTTACTCGACTTCGAGTAAAACTATCGAGCGAGTAATATCGTATGTGAGTACTGACCTTAAGATTCACAAGTCACAAGTGTGTCAGAAATATGTCAGAGTGTCATTGCTTGCGCCATCTAGTGGGGAGCGGCTACGACTGCGAGCTACTTGGCACTAGATGGAGTTACTTATTCTTGATATAAACGCCACTAGATGGCGTCGCATAAATTATGCACTCGAAAAATAGCCCGAAGAAATTGACAATTAAAGTGGAGTGAAATTAATGTTCTAGGTGACTAATCTGTACATAGTATTATTTTATCTGTGGTTGGACTACCTAGGTATATTAGCAATAATGTTACTGTTTTAAATTAGTTTGTATTACAACTAATGTAAAAATTGCTAAGGTGCAATATCTATAAAAAAATGGAATAAAACTTCAATCACATTATCTTCATAAGTATTTATTGCAAAAATTTAGTGTTTTATGCATAGAGGAAGCAGTAAGGGGAGGAGCCATCAGTTTTATTTTCTATGACGCTAAGAAGGTCATTTTCTGCGGGGGACGTGGAACTGTCTGTCAATAAGTAAATGTCAATTTTTGTGTAAAAATCATAGTGCTTGAAGCTATCGATAGTTTATTATCGATGAAAGAAAGAAAGAAAGAAAGAAAGAAAAGAAAGAAAGAAAAATATTTATTTTGTCAAAAACGCGTTACACATAAGACACATTAAAATAAGTAGGACATTGACAAAATTGGCAACTACTCAGCGTATTGCTGCAACAGAAACCAGAGAATCTGTCGCAGCGCTGGTCTTCCGTAGCGCCGTAGGTTTATGTGTGTGCTGCGGCCCCGCAAAAAGCATACATTTTAAAGTAATATAAGGTAGGTTGTAAAAATAGAAACAAGAGAAGAGAACGATGAGTGCGGCCAATACGGTAGGTATTGGTTGTATGACAAATTTTAATGTTATTGACAAATTAAATCACAAATTGATTTGATTTTAAGCTATTGCATAGCTTCTATGGCGGGCCTTAGCGGGGTGACCGAATCCAGAAATTCTGTAACGAAAAATTCAAAACTGGCTTTGAACCCTCTTTTTTCTGATTTTTTTTATACTTAAATCAATATTTAAGCCTTTTCTGTCATCACAGCGTCTTTTGGCGTGGTTTTACGTGGTAGCCAAAGGAAAAAATTATATCTTTGTTTCTTTAATTTTAGCTTAATTCGTAAATAATCGAAATACAGGCGAAATTATTTTTTATCTTGTTTTTTGAAGTTATTTATGTAAATGTTGATAATACGATGAAAATTGAGAGGTCCAAAGTTGTATAAAATCACAACAATTTTGGTTCTTATTCATTTTTGTAAAAATCTAATGTTCTTGTCGGATTGGTTGAGTTTTTCGATTAAGCTATAAACAACACCTATACAATCATTGGCGGAAAAAAAATCGTCCTTTAATCAATTTCAGGTTACCCCTCTACTGGTGAGCTAATCCTGGGCTGTAAGTCAATATCGATAAGTTATTTTGAACTGTCCCTTCACTAATTTCGCTGCAGTGACAAGCAGTGTGTCCAACTAAAAATACCTATTTCCGCGATATTGTGAGGATGGTAAATATTTTTTTAATAAAGTTTACCTATGATTTTAACAGAAGTTTAACAGCCAGAAGTTTAACTACCTACTTAACGTTCTGAAAGCTTACGTAGGTATATAATTAGTAAGTTGGAGGTATAGGGGTGGTATAGATACCTAATTTATTGTGCACCGATAATGATAAATCTAGATAAAAAGTAGTATTTTGTTATATGCACATTTTTCGATGCACGGGATGATTTGCAAATATTTTTTTTCAAGTGCATTGAAAAGTCTTTCTTCCGAGGTAAGCACTATCTACTAGTTTTGAAGTAGGTAGGTATGTAGGTGTTTTGTGTACCTACCTACCTACCTATTTGTTTGTTTTTTTACTCAATGCAGAAATATAATGCTTTTATCTATTATAACGAGTACGAGGAAATACAAAAAATTCTAGGAACTTTAATTCGTTTAATTAAACCGACTTGCAAATATTGACCAAGCAACAGAAGATAGAACAGCTACTTTTCAAATTAAAAAAAAGAATAAAATATAAATATAATATGCCACTAAGAGTATTATTTTTCATAATTCGGGATTCGTGCTAGATAACAAAATAAATAGGTAGCATGAATATGAGTGATGGAATAGTGCGGATTCAATCCTACGCCTTTCGGATCAAAGTCGAAGTAGCAATCCACTTGGCCAACTCGGCGGCATAGCAAAATACGCTAAACTGGAATCTGTTACGATTTGTTGGCAACATTATATAAATTTTAGTTTTATTCAAATTTAGTGCATAAATTGTTAATATTTAGAGGAATGAATACTTGCAGATGGAAAGTCACATCATCCTTTTGTAACCTGAAAGTTTCCAATATTTTAGGATATGCGAAAACTCTGCAATTTGGCATTTTATACTTATATCCTTCCGCGTGTACCGTGATTGACAAATGACGCGTAACCAGCGGCGCGCGGGGTTTTACATATGGAGAATGATTGTTGGTCCAAGGACCTTGGCTGCGGGGAAAGCATGTCAAAAATTGACAATGTCGTCTCCTTCTGAAGGAAGATAATTGCTCTGAGGTTTTATGTGATCAACATAAGATATAAAAACAAAAAAAAATAATTTACAATGATCTGATGATCATGTAGGTCAATACCAAAAATATATTTGGACTCTAACTTACACATTAGAAGATGTAAGGAAGTAGATAGAAGATTGCAAATGTTATTCTGAGAATATCTCCCACATTATGGAGATTGAACGACTTTTTATTGACCTTTAACGAGAGAACAATCAATCAGATTATTACAGTTATGTATTTATTTTTGTGCTCCTGACTTTTAAATAATAACCATAAGTGAAAAATACTATACATTCAAGGTGCCAGTATCTATTAAACGTACAAATTGAGCAAATAAGGAGAAAAAAAAGATGTGCAAAGTAAATCTATTTAAAAATTAACAACCCGTTTTCTGCCCCCGGCACTGTGGCGCAGGTGGCGCTCTCCGAAAGCGTCACAGGTGCCTAAGCAAAGCATCTCAATATTCCGGCATAAGTGGAATCAGCACATGTTTGTCTAATAGCTTAATAATCTCATAAAAATTGATGTAAATAAAATTAACAATAGTTTCTACAACTTTTATGATATTGATGTCAGCTATTTTAATTAAATATTCTAAATAAATAAATAAAGATCAATTTGCAATTGAAATACGTTAAAATAAATAAGTAAAAGAGATTTACACTGGTTTCTTTAAAGACTAGAATAACAGCTACACATAAAAAGGACTTCTATTCTAGATTATTTACATAAAGGCAATCTATACCAATAGATTAGGTATGGTCTAAATATCTCGAGGTGGAGTGAGTAGGCCTTTAGCATTATCTATCTCAAAACACTATCCACTGTTATCAAAAATATGTAGGTACCAGTAATACTTTCATAACAAATCTGATATGGGTTTAGTCATACTATTTCTAAAAAGAAATCTATCAGTGAATTCCATTGCAAATGCTAAATCAGTGCTTTCATTTACCTGGGCCTGAATACACGGTGCTATTATACACTATGGCTAGCCATCGCAATCGCAACCTTTAACTTGTTAGGTACTCTCTTGAAAGATAGAAATAACTCAAGAGAATATTTTCTCATTTCCATTCTCATTTAGTTTCTGAGCTGCTATAAACTTTGCTTTATACATTTTAAATCTACTGCAGCACCTATTCGTTAAAACTGAGTTTCTCTCTAAGATTTTTAAATACAGAGTAAATTTTACTCTCCTCACATACATCACAGTCTTCGTTATTGCTATTACTAGAATTGTTAGGTCCATTTTTTTCACTTCCCTCTACATTGTTACTTCTACTTCCACTACTACTGGTACCATCTTCGTTGTTTCTCTTATTATCATTATTACTATTGTTACTTTTATCCTCCTTATTGCCATATTTATCTTTGCTATTGACTATTTCTTTTTCGTCACTATCTTTGGTACTGAATTGGTCATTCCTTTCCGTATTTTTCTTTCTATTATTTTCTACTTGTTTTGCTCCACTAGTTCCATAGTTTTGTGATTCTCTATTGTTTTTTTCTGTATCATTCTGTTCATTCTCTTCGTAGTCAACGTCATTCAATGAATATAGATCGGTAAACGATCTTTCATCTATAGTTTCTTCGTAGTCTAGGTACTGTTGAAGAGTTACTACACAGAATATGCTTAAGACTGCATAGTTTGCGAGTGATAGCGAAAACGGTCCAACCGCCATCACGAATATTCCAATTGCGTAGATGAGCATTGATAGGTTCTTGTAGTTTTTTCTGAAACAAATGAATAAATTCAAAAACAGGAATTACATCATAGAACAGGATCACGTTTGTATTATATAGGTCACACACAACAAATATGTTTGATACTTTTTGACAGATAACTAAGTTAATATAGAGATAGATCTACGGATCTACGGCTGCGAATCATAAATGCTAAGAGTTAGTTAGAGACAAAGCTATTTATATTTTGAAATGTGCTCAAATGTCAAAAGTTAACATTATAACTAACGGGTTGAAAGCCCTTCAAGATCTTTAGCATACCAACTAGTTTCATAGTTGTTTTTCTTAAACTCTTAAGTTTTGAATCATGAGTCTATACTTACAGGTACTTGCGAGGTCCGTCTAGCTGCCAAATGTAGCCAGAGCAAGCTGACAATGCTATTCCCGCTTCGAAAGAAGGGTCTTTGTGTAGCTTTGTTTCGTACCTAAAACAAATACATAGTTAAACATTTATGGAAGCTTTGACGCAAAAATTAAGTTCTCTTGAATTATCTTCCTAGTAAATAATGAATGCGATTGTTTCTATGGATGACTACAGAAAGAATTTGGTTGAAAATGTAAATAGTACTTAATTAGTTTAGAATTACACATATGCTACTATTTAGATACTTATACTAGTACACTAATCTGGTTGATATTACCAGATTAGTGACCTGTAAACATTTCTGATTTGTAAGTGACCTTGAAGAGTCTTTAAGTCTTACTTTTAGGAGTCTACTGGCTAATAAGTCGATTTGAAAGAACGATTTGTAGAATGCAAAGTAAAATAGGCCTCACTTGAAATTCCTCGCCCATGATAAAAGCGTTGGCAAATTCAGTAGCGTTGCGACCATCCAAATAGAAAACATCATCATATGAAAGTTCATATTGTTTAGATCTTCATCCCTCGCTTCATGAGAGTAACTTTTAGAAGGAGGCCTCAATCCTTCTTTCTCTAATTCTTTAAGATTCCTCCATTTTATTTCCTCGCCTTTCGCGTTGGTCTGTCTCGGTTTTCGTTTTACGAGGTAGCAGAGTTTCGATGCGACTTTTGCGCCGAGTTTGTATATTAAGTCTTCGAAGTAGTCTTGGAACATTCTTGAGATCTATATCAGAATAATTTATGAAATTATAAATGTTGTATGTGATGTATAAGTTATCTAGATTGATATTATCAAGAGGTAATGTTGGTTTGTTTCACGGAAGTAATCTCCGAAACTACTCAGCCGATTTCAAAAATAGGAGTGATTTCAATGTTCAAGATGAGGTACCAGTGACTCACCATATAAGCGTAGAAAGCAGCGCCAATGGCTAAAGAAGCGGCGCCACAGGACATTGGTACTGCAGCGACCATCACCGCGCTGAGTACCATTGGTACCTTCCGTACGGCGTAGGCTAGCCGCTCGCCGACCGTTGTACCCGCGCCCCAGAATATCCTACGAGAAAATGAAATAAATACAAGTAGCAATTTTTTTTTCTATCAAACGACTTCAATTTTGTGAGAATAGAGTAATTTTCTGCACTTTCGAGGTGCATTTCTGTTCATAATCAGTAGATCCTGATCAGATCCTCAACATTTTTATGGGACCACCACGAAAGTGTATTATTTCAAACAAAAAAGCATTCTCTAAATCGGTCCATTAATGACGGAGTAATCGGTGAATATAGGTACTTAAAAAAAAAAAAACATACCAACAGTGGAACATAAAACCTCCTCCTTTTTTCAAGTCGGTTAAAACTGAATATCATATTTCTCTTACCTAAATATTAACCTATCAAGTTGCGATGAAAAGGCCATAGCACAAAGTACCCCCGCCATTCCTATGTTCAACAATCCCAAGGCGACCATATACGCTGGGAATACGAGGAAGGACCTCAGTAACCATTGCAGCTCGTTGTTATCAAAGCTCGCATGCTCGACCAGAAATGATAGGAATGGAATACATCTGGAAAGAACATGAAAACAAATACAACTAATATTATTATTCAATAATTTAATTTTCAAAGGTACCTATCTATACTTCGGTTCTTGAAGCTAACTAATAGGAAGAAAAATAAACGCAGACAATTATTTTCGACGACCAATCACGTGTGTTTATTTTTCTTCCTATTACCTCGTTTTAATAAATTAGGTATAGTTTAAATATAATATTTACGTAGTGTTTATTATCTATGCACTGCCAACTTCTTAATTTCAATTTCATTGTAATACTTACAAAATGCCGGCGAACATAAACTTCATCAGCCATATAACATAAAAGGGCTTCATAAACTTGGCATCTAAAGATGCATGTATTGATAAACAGTTGCCGACTTCCCATAAAGAGTATACATTGCACGCAGCTGCCAATAACACTATCCCGGTTAAGTATGGAAGGAGTAGGGTGGTGTAGTTTCTTACTAGCTGACCGAGACTTAGGTACCACGATGTTGATATACTGAAAATAACGAAATTATATGAACGAAAATCAATGAAAATTTCATAGCACAAGATGCATTCCAGTTTGATTGAATAAATTAAAGCGAGAATGAGATTTAATTGTCTATGGTTACACTAAGCACAAAAAAAGACATCATGTCCTTATGGTTAAAACATCCTTTCAGCCAATTTCTCAAACGCAGACCCATTCCAAAATTAACTAATCATGGTCAAATCACGTGATGCATGTCAAAGTTGCTAATTTGATACTTGTTACGTGATTGGATCATAATTTTGAAGTTGATAATTATGCGTTCCAGAAACCGGCGAGTCTTTCAAATCCTAAAGTCAGCGCGTTAAAGTATATTTTGTAACTTACCTAACAGAAAACGAGCATCTTGGATCAAGTAGTAGAGTTATTTTGGCATGGTCAGTAAGCTCCCCTAGAGTTATATTAGGATTAGTCTTGAACAGTCTTATCTTCATTGGAGATCGTTTTAAATGTCTGAAAAAAAAAATAGAATATTATGAGTTAGAATTCATTTATTTTTACGTCAATAGTATCCGTGAACATGTCCGAAAGAGCGAAAGACGACTTAGCCCGGCATTGAGACACAATTCGATTATAAGCCTATTCTTATATAACCATACTATCCATCCATCCATACTTACTTACTAATATTATAAATGCGAAAGTGTGTGTGTCTGTCTGTCTCTTTGTCCGTCTTTCACGGCAAAACGAAGCGACGAGTTGACGTAATTTTTTAAGTGGTAATAGTTGAAGGGATGGAGAGTGATATAGGGTACTTTTTATCCCGATATTCCCGCGGGAACGGGACTTACGCGGGTGAAACCGCGCAGCTAGTCTAACACAAACACGTTTAACGATTATTACTTGATGTAATACTCACGTAAAATAATGAAAGTACTCATAATTCTCTGCCCAAGGCACATGCAACTCAGCCGACACATGATATTCATTACAAGCGCTCGTCGGCTCCACATACAACAGATAAGCTTCGGGTAGAGTTGAGAAGTCTTTTAGCACTATTTCGTAGTATAAGCTTTCATCTTCCGTCTTTTCTATGATAGTTTGTTGTTTCCCGAAGGAGAAGAACATAGAGGGGAGGTTTACTTGGATTTGACGGGAGGCGTGGTCGTTGACATCAACGTTTAGTGTTACCTGGAAATATATAGTTAGTTATCAGCCAGTCTCAATAATCTATCTATCTCTGGTTTAGCTTGGTGTGGGTAGATATTTGACATTACTTCCATACAAAATGTTTCAAATATCTCCCGGCAGTAAGCAAAATTAGCGATAGATATGAACATAACATTATAGATACATATTTAAATGAACGTTTTCGCGTAGTCTGTCGCTTGTTCCAATATTTATTTTGTGATTGAATGTAACATACCGGTGCCTTAGTCGGCGAAACTTTCACAATAACATGCGTCCAATCCGGATATTGTTTCTTCAAGTCATGTAGATGCACTGTGGCCAGTTTCCTCTTGCCAAAAGTGTTAGCTGCCGCCGTCCAACGAGTCAGCGTCGATAGCGATATAGCTTGCTTACTGAAAATATTGTAGTAGACTTAATTTTTATCCTTGCTTCTTTGCCAATCTTCACTACTTCTTTCTTTACTATATTATTCAGAAATTAACTAGATCAGTATATTACCGTGACGAAAGTTGGAAACTATCTATCCAGGATTCTTTTTTCATGGCCTACCCCTAAATACTGAAAGACTACTTAGAGCTTTATGAACGTATTTCCCATTTGGGATGTCCTTACCTGTGTATTTACATAGGCAAACGATAAATAATATTATAGATAAGCACCACTTAAAATAAGTAGCGTTTAAGTATTCGGGGGATATGATCTGTAAAATGTGAGATCTCGAAAGTTTAAAAGGACTTAGAGAAAGTTTACGCTGTTACATTATAATAGTGATGTAAAACGTACCAATATCGTTTACTTTATAATAGTGATGTAAAACGTACCAATATCGATGAACGTTGAAAGTATGTTTTGCGTTGCACCCAAACACCCAATCTTGGTCATTGACATTGACAGCTTCTATAGCCGCAAAACGATTCTGCGGGAATCCCACTAATCTTATCATCAGATACGTCATTCTGTAATAAAATAATTTTGATTAGTACAATTACTTTTATGCGCTAGCTTTCTAATAGTGGCAGTAAGCTTGCAATCTGTCAAGTATAAATGACTACCACCTTACGTCTAGTCTCATTCACACTAATATTATAAAGGTGAAATGGGTGTAAGTGTGAATGTTTGTTACTCTTTCACGCTCAAACGGCTGGACGGATTTGAATGAAATTCAGTACCTACCAAAGTGTTAAGTCAGGCCATAAGCTATCCTTACTTATATCCTGACTTAACACTTTTGATCACGGTATTCCCATGGGAACGGTTTTGTTTTTTACTTGTCCAACTCTTAATTTAGAAGCTTCAAATTATTGACATTTATCGCGTTATTTCCACTTGGACGTGTCTTTGACGTTCGTGAATCTATAACGCACGTCATGCATGACGCAAAATTTCCTAAAATAACTATGTACATTCATTTCCTTCAGTCTCCTGGATTTCGGCCAATGTTTATGTCATACAATGATTTGTATTTTGTACAAAACGTAATCTACTATTTACTATCTGTTTAAAAAGTAGGTCAAACAATTCTAATTGATTTACGTGTATAGGTAGGGTTTTATCAATACTATGCGATGCTGATAAGAATATGCCAATTTTAGCTTGAACGACTTTAAAACGACATAAAAAACGTTTTAATGTCGGACGCCCTCCCATGATTCCATCCCATATGATGGGAGCCCTTTGCCCAGTAGTTCCCACTACTGGGCAAAGGGTTACGATGCAAGTTATAAAAAACTAATAAAACGTAGTTTTTTACCAAAATCTGTAGATTATCGATTTCTATGTTGGATGTCTAAACATAAAAAATTACTTACTTTTCGATCCCAGGCCGGGCTACTTGGTAGATCCGTCTATTGTCTTCGTACCAAAAGGCATCAGCTACCATTGTTGCATTTCCAAGTGGAATCGCGGGGTCCAGAGTCATGGCACGATTAGCCTGAAAGAGAACTTTCTTCATACAACCTTAAGCTCAATTTTTAACCTAAAGAATTGAATGATGATTATTTTTCAACATAAGTTCAACCTATCAACTACCCTCATCAATTATGTAAAAATCTTTCTACAAGCTTCTGCCAGCGGCTTTGCTAGCGTGGTGCCTACCTGGACAAAAAGTAGCCTATGTTTTAATCCAGGTCTTAAACTATGTAAATTCATCTATACAGAATTACAGACTTTATATACGTTTACTTACCACGAAAAACTGCTTCGCTTTTTCCTTCACCACTTCCATATCTTCAGTAAGCTGCATTTTTCTTGGATCCACCAATGAGAAGAGGTATCTGTTGATAACCATCACCATTTGCTTGCACCACACTATGCTGACATGGTCTGGCGAGGCCCATACTCCGGGTATGGACGTTGTCTACAACAAGGAAACTATATGTACATGCTTTTCCGCATGCTCAAAACTATTTAATAATTAGATGGCCATAATCGTGCCTCAAGCAAAATTAATTTCCTTTATTCAGTGCCGGATTAAGGTAGCTTGATGATAGAAGCAATCTTCCTGTGCACCCCCCAAACCGAATTTTTTGCTATAACTTTTGTGTTGCTTGTCTAGGTATATTTTCTAGGTCGTCTCTAGTGCCCTCCTAGAAGGGATGCCCTAAGCAATTGCTTAAATTGCTTTTAGGCTAATCCAGCACTACCTTTGTTGACTTCAGAATCGTTCCTCAGGCAAAATGAATTGAAATCTTTGTTATCTCAAACACAAAAAGGCATGTAAAGTTAAGTTTGACAGGTATTTGTGTCTGTCTGTGGTAGCTCTCAAATGAAGAGACCGATTTGAAGGCAGTTTTTTAAGTTTATAAAACAGTTAGACCCAGAGAAAAATATTTTTCTTTCTCTCAATAATATCCAGGCTGGCCTTCACACCCTGACCTACAAAGGACAGAAACGAACAAAGAAATGTGATTACAACTGTTAATAAAAGGTGCGGTGGACGTCTTCTTTGATATACCTACCTGAGGCCACATTAGCAGAAATTGTACCTACTAACTGTAGATGATTAGGTAATATTCTTACCAAAGCATTAATATAGCTGTAATTTAATGCAGTCAATCCCGACGCAACAAGTACATCCCTTGGTCCATTTCCAAAACTTAGCAGTACTTTTTCCTCCTTAACATTTTCTTTGTCAATATAATTAATCCAATTGTTTTTCATACTGCGGTAAAACGCGTCGTGATGTTGGTCAAAGAGAAGGGCCGGTGCTTCCAAGGGTGCTGCTAGAGCTATAGCTATTTTGGTACTGTTCAGTGTTGCAGGGTTAGCTAGGAGGTAACTAGCTAATACTCCACCCTGTGAAAAAATGTATGGTTTTTGATTAAAATTCTTTTAACTTTCACACAATGAACACATGAGTAACTAAAAAAGCCATTTTATTGTTCATGTTTCATCTCATTTTTAGTGAAACATGCCATATTGAACCATTGATAAACTACAAACAATGAAACATTCTCTTTAACTTTTCAATTCATGTAACAATGTAATAATCTCTTTAACTTTTCAATTAATGTTACTTGCTTATGTATATTTTATAAAGACTATACTTTACCATAGAATGGCCAATCACAATTACATGTGTAGGCACAGATTTGGTGTACTTATTAGCTGTGTAAAGATCCAATATTTTATTTATACTTTTAGCTGCAAAATCAACTTGTTCCTGTAGAGTACCACCATATAATCCTGACAATTCTTCATTGTAGCTGACTGAAATTAAGATAAATAATAATATGTAGATAAGTAAATGTTTTCCTCTCTTTACTCTGAAGACTAGGAAAAGAGATATCAATTGTTTGGGGTTTGAGCTATACAAAACCTAAAAGTCCCTATGACAGACTAATGTTTATAATAGACTCAAATCCTCCAATGCCGTAAAAAATACAAATTAATGAAGTATGAGCTAGTGGTCAACTATAGTGCATAGTTTTTAGGCCGCCTAAAGGTCTCCGGCATGGATTAATGACTTTAAAGTCAGGACTGACAATGAATATAAAGCTTATTTGATACTTCTTTATGCTACTATTTTATTCCTTACTTGTGAAATAATCAAAATGAAAGTCATAGTCTTTTGATAGAGCTTTCCTTAAAGCTACAGATGCCAGTGAGCGGGCTTGCATATGGCTGCCTGCGTTCCCTGGCAAGAAGAGCACAGGGATTCCATCAAACCTGGGGGCATAGAAAATAATATTATTTCAAAGAAAGTAATACCTACTACAGTTAGCATTCAGAAAAGTATTCTATTTATGTTTTCTAGGTGTTCAAAATGCTCTAATAGGTGACTATTGTCTGCTTTATTAAGTTTTGGTTCAAAATGATGTTTGTGATTACAGTAAGTAGGTAGTAGGTACTATCTATTATCGTTATCTAAATTACTTACAAGATAATGAAGAAAAAGGTTTTTTATGTTGACTTACCTCATTTTTCTAGCTTTTTCAGTCCATCTCCCTTCACTGTATGCGAATAAACCATAGGCAGGGTAACGGGCATTATCGTTGAAGTGAATCCGCTATAAATAAAACATTGCTGATGATATCTTACTTATTTTATGAGTAGGTGCTTAATTCATAACATAAAAAAATACTTACAACAAACTGTGGATATTCGTACATGTACGTCATAACACAATAATTTGTTTTATCAGAGAAATGTAAGTTTAAAACACCGAGAAGAAATCCCAACACACAAAAAAGAGATGCAACTTGAAATAAGCTAACACGAAAATATTTTAAAACTTCCATTGCTGCTTTTCAGTTCAAAATGAATTTCAATTTGTAGACATTGTTTTCAATTTTATTTAATATCTTTCAGTGTACACTACACTTGGAAAATCATCACTGAATTAGCAATATTAAACCTAGAAACAAACCAAACCAAATAACATGAATGACAATACAATCGCAGTTGCACGCACCCATATGTGCACCCATACAAAATGTACTCTGTGCACGCACCAGTAAAAATAAAAATAGCTCATATCTAGGGTTGGGTGGGAATTTGCCAATTTGGGATGTTCTGTTAGATGGAATTCGATTCTTGCGTGAAGCGATACAATAGGAATCGAATACGATCCATATCTATTATCTACCCGATAGTTTGTTCGATGGGTACAAATGGCATTCGAACCTTGATGAAACATTAGACGAAAGTCGGGAACTTGGCAGATTTTTTAATTGCTGTTTATAGGAGTAGACTTAACTAGACCTTAAAGTGGAAACTAAGTATTGACTTTTCAATAATAGGGTTAGTAAATAAATTACGTAGTCCTTTATTTTCTTACATACTTGACTGACAATAATAATAAATCTGTTTAAATCCAAAATATCGGATCGAATACATTCAACATACACGTTACTAGCAGCGGAAGCACATCTCGATCCAACGACCACACTGATTCGAACATCCCTATCACAAGGTGAGTGTTTGATTTTGACTTTGACTTTTGTTTTGATTTGATTGATGATTTTTCTGTCAGCTCTGACAGTTGGTAATGGACACTGACCTGACAGTGACAGTGTCAAGAATCAAGAAGACAATTAAGGTTGTGGTGTGGTGTGGATGGAAGCTTTGAAAATCACTTCTATTTCCTTTTAAGAAAAAGCGAACGAAATTGTCCTGCCCCTGTTATTCATATTTACTACATACTACAATATAAAACTAAAGTTTATAGAAGCAGAGATAAGTTTTTGAAACTGTGTAAAACGAAAGGAAAAAGTGTTCGGCAAATTGCTCGGTCAAGCAACAAGGGACACATCTTGGCGTTTTCTGTTCCAGCAGGCCTAAACAATCAAAACAATGAATATCATGAATATGTCTGTAGAGCATTATATCTTGCTATGTAACACTATTATATTGATTATCGTAGTCCGTGTTACGGCCTTGATTCTGAGAATATATTTATCAGAATGTAGTTTAGTCAACGAGGGACCGGCATTTAAGACGCTTCTGTGCATTGGTTCCGGCGGTCACACCACAGAACTGTTGCGTATCACCAAAAGATTGGACCTGGACAAATACAACCCTCGGATGTACATTGTTGCTGAGAATGATAACAGTAGTGAATACAAGATTCATGTTGCTGAATTTGGACGGAAGGATTACTCCATTACAAAGATTCCAAGAAGCAGAAATGTGAACCAGTCCTTCAGGTCATCTACTGTCACTACTTTCAATGCAATTGTTCGCTCTTTGCCTATACTCTGGCGCTTCAAACCAAATGTCATACTCTGCAATGGTCCTGGCACTTGTATACCAATTTGTATTGTTGCATTTATACTCCGTTGTCTTTTCTTATCCAACTGCAGAATTATATTTATTGAAAGCATATGTCGGGTGCGTTCCTTGTCTCTAACTGGCAGTATTCTGCAATATTTTGCTGATGTTTTTGTTGTGCAATGGCCACAGTTGAATGATGTTTGTTTCAGAGCCAAGTATTTTGGTAGACTGACCTAAACCTCTACTGTGGGTTATAATGGGTTTCTCCAATTGAAAGAAAAATGTATTAACTTGAAAAAGTGTATAATCAATAGATCTAGGGAGATCAGTACACAATATTTGCAGTTTATCTTAGTAAACATTTAGGCAGCATACAGATCTAACTTTGGCTCTCACAATATTGTTAAAATAGGAATACAGCCATAGGCTAAGAATGCTTGTCCTTTGTGGTTCCTTTTTCTTAAAAAAATAGTCCTAAGTAAAGGAATAACAAATACCAAAATACATTCTTAATTCTGGCTGATTAGTTATCTAGTCAAATCTTCTTATTGTGATACTGATTGTAAAACACAATGTATTTGGTAAAAGCTTAACATTATTGTAACAAATTGTGAGATATGATAATACTAGCTTACTTACCTATTAAGGCAAAATGCATTAAAATTAGTTTCTCATAAATGTACCCATTTACTTATTAAAAATAATACAATACCTACATTCCAATAAACGGCTTTCATTTGCATGTAGTAAATTGAGTACATACCTATAATTTTAGTTCCATAAATTCAATTAACATACAAAAGGGCCTCTTATTTAATTTCTAAATCTAAATTGCAAGTCTTGCTAAGTACATTTTTAAGTAGATGTCTATCCATTCATCACAATTTAAAACCCCATTACTATATAAAAAAGGCACAATATCATTTGAACAGACAGATTGATTCAAGGATAGACAATAGAGGATTATACCTTATCACTTGATAATATAAAACAAACTTAGAAGAGCCATGACCAATTTGAATGACCTTATTTTGGAGACAAAAAAATTAAACAAACTAACTTTTAACAAAACAAATTGTTTGTTCAAACAGCCACAAGCATTTGATAAATTTAAAACTATTGAAAATTAAAAAACACAAATAGCTACAAAATACATACTCCTGATCAACAATGATGTACAAATTGTACAACTTTGCTAAAAACTCCAATTATCAGACTAAATAATATGACAATGTATCAGCTAACAAAATCAGAAACTGTACATAAACATTTGTTTGGTGACTGTACAAAAGACAGTCAAGGCTATTTCCAGATATAAAACAGGTTTAAACTTGAAATTTGTTTTGGAACAATGTATGTGATTGAATTACAATGATTTTATGCAATTTCCAGAAATATAAGGTAGGTTGCTCAATGTGGCATCCATCTTAACATGCCATAGGCAAATGTTGCATTGCATTGCACTGTAAGATTCACTTTGCAGGAAAGAATAAAGATCCTATGGTTTGCTAATCACTGTACAGTCGTAGAATGAAAAGGTTGACTAGTTTTGAAAGTAATTCGTTTGAAGTGTTGCAAACACATGACATGTTACGTTTTTAAACTGCGTGCCTATAAAGAATGTTGTGTCAAACGGTTATCAAACCTAGCAAGCAACAACAGATCTTAAGGTGGTCAACCTTTTCATTGTACTATACCAAGTTAAGTTACCTCAATGTTTAGCATCTACACAACAAAAGTTATATTATTGTTTTGATGTTATTATCAAGAATCAACAAAAACAATGAATCACAATTTAAAACAGTTAATTTAAAAATGCATCAGTCTTAAATCTATTGTTAATACATCCTTCCGGAACTTTATTAAAAATATCTCCCTAGCTAAGTAACACTGGGTTAGTTCTTTGATCATTTTTATTAGTTCTTAACAATTAAAAGTTGTTATCAGGAAGACAAAATAGTCTATAATGGTGTATTTATATAGTAATGACTTAAGTCTTGTCATTGAAATAGAATATGAAATATCTAGCTATACTTCATGTCTTGAATCGAGCTAATAGGAACAAAAATAAATGCATGTGATTGGTCGTCGAAAATAATTGTATTTCTCGTAATTGGCTAGATTGTCAAATCAATTGTCAATTGTCAAATCTAGCCAATCCAATGAATTTCGTCGACCAATCATGTGCGTTTATTTTTGTTCCTATTAGCTCGATTCAAGACATGAAGTATAGATAACATACCATCTGCATTACCTACTAGTAAATACTCACTTCAGAATGATAAAGGCACTAACCATTGGTGTCCATTTACAAAAGCAGTTTTTCCTTAACTTGAATATAATAACTAAAGGCCCAAGTTCAATATTATTACAATCCCATCTCTGATCTTATGTTTTGAGTTGCATATTGGAAAGGTGAAACTGAGTTACTGATTCATGGGATGTTAGAGGAAGATAAAAATTGGTAAAAAAACTAATTAATAGGAAAGAATAGAGGAAGACACAATATGGTATTGAACAGTTAACAAACAAGGGCAAAGACATGGTATTTTAAGATTCTTTGATGAACAAAAGCCTTAATTCGAGTTAACAAACAACATTGCTATTTTAGGCACATTTGAGAATATTATACCATGACTATACATAAGTACAAAAGAAAGTTAAGTTTTCTTACACATCTAGAATTAATTCAACATACTTCTCTTAAGGTTTACTGTTATCAACAGTGTCTACCGATAGGCTACTGGTCTCTTGTTTAGCGCTTGCAATACCTTCTATTCTAAACTTTTCATCACCAATCAGGTACATTGCTTCATCATATGTTGGGGGCGGGGGCTCAGAACTAGATGGTTCTGGTTTACTGGCCGAGGGGTTAGATATAAGGGCATCATACGAAGGAGGTAATGTTGCACTGGATGCAGTTCTCGGCACCTGCCCACCATATGACTGGTCTTGTACTGTAGCTAAATCCTAAAAAAGAAAGCATAATTTGAATAGTGGTACAAACATTTCAAAACATACATAATTGGAAAGTAAAAACTATGCAAATTATTCATGACAAAACCAGATTTATTTTACTGTTGTTGTCTAAGTTTTCTAGAACACGCAATTTGTAAGAAATTGCAAATTTCATGCACAAATACCTGTTAATTTAGGTACATAAACATTCATGCATGACTCACCCTGATAATAGCTCTTTGGTGAAGAAGCATTTGGATCACACTTTTCCTTCTCAGATAAAGCATACTTTTAACTGCAACCATCATACCAGAACAAATAAATATTGGTCCAACTAGCCACATGTGACCTAAGTTGCTCAAAATGTACCCATCAGCATCTCCCAAGGCTAGAACTGTGATGACAGTTCCTACTGAGAATAGCACCATGGAAAGTACGAAATAGGAGTAGCTCGTACAGTCGCATCTTCCGAATCTCTGATCCTCATCAAAGTCGTAGTCACGCTGCCGTAATCGATGTAAACGTTGTCTTATGAACGGACTATCAAACACGGTAGCCATTTTTCGATCAGCAATAATATTGATGAAAAACTTCACAATATGGTCATGTTAACATTGGAATGATTTAGTTGAAAGCGTTTTTATGGAAAAATGGATGGTGTTTATGCGGATCTTTATAAAATAGAATGCAATGAACACAATACAAGAAAAACAATTCCCACTCGCTCGTCGTTGTCACAAAATACAATCCACAAACCACCACTGTTTTTTATTGACTTGACATTTTGATTGACATTGACATTGTGATTTTGACAACGACATTAAACATTTTGAATGTCTATCTGTCTGTTGACATTGCATTGACTATTGCTATTTTAATGAAATTTAAGCTACTGATCTCTACATAAAACAAAAATCAAGAAAACAAATGATTCTTTGAAAAAAGCTCTCGACTTATTTTTTATACCTAAATCTTTTTTTTCAATCACTAAGGCTTATGTAAAAGGGTTTTGAATCAAACAGTCGGTGTGAAGTTAAATAATCTCTAATTAGTGTTTCAGTAATGAAATATTTATTTTATAAGAAAATAACATTACAGAACTTACACCTTGCCTATAACTAAAGTATTAGGAAATTCAACTAGTAATTTGTGTATAGTAAAGTCGCAGATATTTCAACAAACCTTGCGAAGCTTAGGTGCGAAGCAAAAAAAAAAGACGTGTGGCACTCGGGCCTCGGGGACTGCCGCGGTCTTACTGCTTCCTCATTGGCCGCGGTAAAGCTATTGCATGCCACCTAGAGGCGAGTTGCTGAACTAAACTAAAGTGATATCGTTATGTTTTTTTTTTCGTTACGGAATTTCTGGATTTGGTCTCCACGCTCAAGGCCCGCGATAGAAGCTATGCAAAAGCTTAAAAACTGCGAACTGCGAAGACAAGACGTTATCAATAAAATCAAACCAAGCGAAGAATCGAATCGAATCCAGCCCCTACTTTCATTCAGTGGCTTTGGGATTGGGATTTGTAGGGTATAATGTGATTACAGGCTTACAGCTGATATATAGATTATCTATGATTGTGAGTGAAGTGAATGTGAACGATAGAAGAAGTCAATCAAGTAATCAACGTCATTTCAATTCCATTTAATGTAAATGTGTTGTTTGATCTTTACAGTTTACGGTTTTGTGTAATAATCATTTGTAATTTTATTTGGTGATGAAGATATTGCTAAATTAATCGGAAAATTAAACTATTATTTAAGTACTTATTCCTTCGGTGGGTTATTGAACTTAGGGTGCTACTGATTATGGCCTGGAAAGTGTCTTTGTATTTGTGTGTCGCAGTTTTCGGAGTAATTGGTGAGTTTCCCGTAGAAATAGTGCGAATTTTTGTAGAATATTGTTTGCTTATTTACTAAACATAAATAAATTTAATTTGTGTTTAAAAGCGATCGTCAGCTTTGTGCCTACCCTGTTTGTTATCAATAAAAAACCAGTACCTAACTATTAACTTCATTTGCACAGCTGTATCATATGATAGGGTATTGTGGAAACCTAAATACCTACCTACATAAAATACCTAATTGCCTATTAATGACTACCTCATACTGAAATAAATTATTATAAATGAAAGAAAAAACTGATAGAAATTGATCACACAATTATTTACAGATGGATCATCTATGACAGTGTCTCTTACCAAAATAGGGAAAACAGTCCGAGGCTCCAATATTACTTTCACAGCCACTGTTTATAATTATGAAGACACAGAGGAAAAGCTTCAGTTTATCTTCCGTGATAATGCTGTGCCACACCATGAATATTCGGTAAGTCATTCACTTTTCCCTCAGCTTATAAAATATAATAGCCTTAATTTCAGTTCTACATAGTTTAACATTATTGAATTGTATCACGCAAAGTTAAGTTATTATTACGTACTGGACAACCAAAGTCGCAGTAGTGTCACTCTAAATCTGAAGTGTAGAGGTACCTACTTAGTCTGATATCTATGCTACCAGTTTTTTAACAGCTCATGATAAACAAGCTACATCACTTGTAATATTATAATAAGGAAATTTAAGAAAGAAATTGATATAGCAATCAATTTGTTTGTTTAATATCCTTATTGTAGGTACCTAAATTACTTATATAATTATTATTTTATTGTTTATAACAAATAAAAAATGATTTAAATTCTTTTTAAGGAAGTGGCAACAATATAAAATCAATCAATAAAATGCCTTATAATATACCTTTTTCAATAAGTAGGTATTAAATATAAATGTTTATCTACATAGTCCTAGCATAAAGATTGACTGATTATTTTTCATCATTTATCTATCAGTTAAGCTGGTGTAGCTGGTCACTTAATAAAAATATATATTTATTTTGACTATTGTTATAGATTACCGCAGCAACAAATACCACATCATGGACATTTGAGTATCCAAAAGCTCTATATGAAGCTGGTGACTACACAGTAACTGTTGATCTTCTTAGGAACTACTATGTTCAATGGTTCCGTGTTGCCAGTGACAGTGCTACATTTCAGTTAACTGGTAAGTACCTTAGTAAGTTTGTATGAGCAAATGACCAACTCTGTTGAAAGAGTTTTTAGACCTGTTTAAGGCTTATTAGCTTATTTATTATTAGCATTCAATATTGACATTTCTGTATGGCAGTAGAAAGTAAGCCTGCTATTGGATACATTACTAATTACTATTCAAAGATGATTCTATCTTAAGCTCATAAAAATATTGCATAGGTAGAATTCATTTACAAAACGTTTTTAGGTATGATCATTCAAGCGTGTCCAAAGTGACCTAAGAACCTTCCATGGTTTAATGTCAAACTATACAGACAGTTATCTACCAAATTTAAAATGCTAATAAAATAAACAATATATTATGATAATTATACATTTTTGCAGAAACATTAAACGGAAAACTTGTTTTAAACCAAAACAACGCAGATCGTCCGAACAGTTTCGTTTCTGTGAATAAAACAGTGCATCATTATATAAAACTACCAGAAAACGAGTTGAAATATATAAATGGGAACTCATCACAAATTATTACATACTGGTTTATTGATTGCTCACTTATGGGGTCAACGGACGATTTCTCATTCAATCACACATACCCTGATAACATGGGTGATCATCATGTTGAAGCCATTTTGGTTGTCAACAATGAACCGCTGCCTCCGATTACTACAACAACTACAACAACTACCACTACTACAACAACAACAACAACAACGACGGAAAAACCAACAACAACGGAAAAAACAACAAAACCCAACACGACTAATGAGACGTTGTCAGTTTTGAAAATAAACGAAACATTGAAGAGATCGAAGCGAAACGCGGGAAATTATTTGAAATGCAACAATACTGTCACTATTGGAGATAATTACACTTACGGACGATTTGAGTCGACGTTGAACGTGAGAGGTGAGATTTCTATTTTGTATCTATGCGATCATTGATTCTGTTGCGTAATTTTGCGAACACACGGTCTTTATAATATAGCTGTATTTTGCATCTATCTGTAATGCCAGGGATATACAGGGTGTCCAAACGTTATTCCACATGAAGGAGAAGTACCTACCTTATTTAGTTTAAAAAATAGATACGTTATTTGTCTGGGAAACTAACTGTAAGTACCTAAAAAATATACAGTTTTTTATGCTGTCAATCGAAAGGTACCTAAATATACAATGCAAAATAATCCCTATTAAAGAAGAAGTTAAGTTCTTTAGATTATTCAATCTTTCTACCTTTATAACACAAACATCTCGCCACATTAATATGCTTACTGTTTTTTCTCCTCAGAACCAATAACAACAGTGAATATATCTGGCTTAAACTGGCTTCAGCACGGAGACCTGTTAGATCTGAAGGTTAAATATACTGGATCTCCTCCATTCAACTACTGTTACATCTACAAAAAAGGCCAATACAATATTACAGGCAATGAGACGTGTCCAGACAAATCAACGACAGTTGCCAATATGTTCCCAATAATACACTACTTCTCTGACAGCGACCAACACACAGTTATTGTGGTTATTGAGAATGATATTGGAAAGAACGTGTCTGGAACAACAATTAACATTTATAAAGGTATGTTCAGCATATTACCAACGATTTGCTCTGACTACGAAATGATGCTATTATTTAGATGTAGGTAGTTTGCCGAAAATAAGATCTCTTAAACCTAATATGTAGCTTACATTTCTACTTGTTTCTTTTGTTAGAAATGTAGACCTATAATTTTAGTTACATACTTAATCTATTTCACCTACTAATTTTGATGCAGATTGGATTTACGTTACAATAGTTATATGAGAACACCTTTTCTTAAAACATACAAAAATACAACGCCAAATCCACATAGTGGTCACTTAGATCTTTTGCTCGCTCGTTTTATCAAGGCATTAAATATTAGTTTTTTTCTTGTCACTCTTACTTATATCAACAAAAAGAGACAGCAACAGATTTTACAGCTGAATATTCTGAATTCTAGACGCCAGATCGGCTCGACTCGTCGGATACGGCTCCCTAAGTACTCACTTGAAACAGGAGGTACAACAACTAAAAACGAAATTTCGGCATCAAATCGTAGGTCAGCCTAAGTTGTTGAAAACCCAACATAAGCTGACCTGCGATGATTGTCACGATGCATCGTTATCGATTTATAGAGTAAAGGGGCAGTATCAGATACATTGCTACAAGCGGGCTGGTTAGATGAGTACCCTGTTTAAGAATCGAAGGCTTCTTTACTCGTTATGTTTTTCTAAAGCGCCATAGAGGTCGACTTTTCATTATAAATACTGGTTCTATTTAAATTAGTTTGCTTCGTAATTATAAATATATTTTCCTCAATATCTTTCATGTGGATATTCCAAATACATTTTTTATTAGAGTTTCCTTGTACACAGTTGTATCATATTCACTCTGTCGTGCGTGCTTAATAAAATAAGTGGAATATTTGTGTGAACTTATTGTTTTTGACAATAAAACAATATGATTATGTCATTCGATAATAACACAGATTATAATTCAAGTTATCTTACAAATGTTTCTGTACTAAGTGGTAAAATTACTGATTTTATAGAAAGTTTTTTAGTACATTTAAATAATTATGTACATAGTGCCAACAATAGTGACAATGTACCTACTAAGTGGGATTTCCAATGATTCCTTAACAAGTAAAATGAGCGGCTTTATAGAAAGTTTTACAGTCAATAATAATGTACATAGTTCCAACATTAGTGACAATGTACAAAGTGGTATTACAAATGTTTCCTTAACAAGGAATATAAGCGATTACATAGAAAGTACTACAAGCAATTTTGTACAAAATTCTAATATAAGTTACTTGTTTCAAAATCGTTCTATATCAAAACACAATCTGGATTTGGCACCGTTAAGTGGTAAACATATTTTTGTTTGTTTAAATTGTTTATGATGTCCACCATCTTATCTATTCCACTATTCATATGAACTCGAAATTTGTATGGATGTTTGTTACACATTCTTACTTTATAGTCATTGCAGCAATGCATGCTGGGTGCACCTAATTTAGTACAAGAAAGTGTAAATAATGTTGAAAGCTCTAAAACTACTGCTATCTTTGTCATTTCGATTGAAAAGTAAAAGAGATGAAAATACAACCTAATATGGTTTGCCCGTTACAACTGTTGGACATGTCTGCATCATCCTGCCTTAGAGAACTAAGTTCGATAGGTTTTTCGTTTGTTAGGTAATGACTTTACTGTCTTATAAAAAAACTGGCAGCACATTTCGGCTTTGCACGGATACTAATGAAACTACCGAGAGTACACATCGGTGAAATAATTTTTGCAATCGGCTGAGTAGTTTCGAAGATTACCTCCGTCAAACAAACAAACCAACATTACCTCTTTATAATAGGTATTAGTAGGTATAGATGGCGAAAATCTCTTAAGAATTTAAATCGTAAAATTAGACAGGTGTATTCATGTAAAGGTTTCTCAACCAAAACAGCCGACTAGGTATTTCTGGATCATTAGAAGAGTTAGGAAGAGTTAAGAAAGACTATTGTTAGAAGAGTTTTTCATAAGTTTACATTGTCAGGTGGTTTACCATTGTACCCTTATTTCCAGCAACAATCCACCCTCAGTTGTCGGTTATCGTCATTCCTGTGTTCTTCTGCCTTGTCGCCGTTATTCTGGTGGTGTTTGGCATCGCCTACTATCAACATAGATCGAGGTATTTTTAAAAACAATCATTTAAAATAGGTAATAAAATAAAATAAAGCAAATAAAATGAAGGATAAATATGGCAGGCAATTGTTCTCGTTACGAATATGAAGTCGCACTTTAAACACTATCCTAAAAAGGGTGGGGATCTATGTTCCATCTATATCCATCCATACTAATATTATAAATGCGAAAGTTTTTCATTATAGATGGATGGATGTGTGTTTGTTACTTTTTCACGCTCAAACCGCTTTACGGAAATTGGTACCAGGATATAAGCTATATTCTATTAACTTATTATATATTAACATATAGTCTACTTTTGATCCCGCTTATCCCATGGGAACGGGAACTATGAAACAGCTGGAGGGATTTCATACAAAATTTTCACGAGTTACGTACCTGTCAAACGTGATATAGCTTAGCCATTTGACAGCTCAAGTCACGCATTTGATTTGTCTTATTATCATACAGAAACAAAAGAAGTTTAGCATTAGATCTCATCATTTCATTTTACATATTTTTTTATTATTTCAGGCATACAGTAGAAGTAGCGGACTTTGATTTCGGTCAAGCACATCCAGACTATAAGACATTTGGCGAACGACTTCGGGACAGCTTCAGAAACGCATTTAACTTTGGCGCAAGGGACGACACAGATCCGCTCACACCAAACAGTAGATACGACTCTATGTAGTAAGCTGTAAGTCTATATTGGACCGAGTTTCTCTAGGACGCGTCGCTCGTCAAAGAGTCGTATGTTCTATAGGGTTTGTGTAAAACATACGACTTTTTGCAATAGCGACGATGGCCTCGAGGCTGCGGCTTTTATCACTTGTCTCGAAACCGAGGTTTATCGTCATCACGAGTAAACTGTCACACCTGTCAGTAAAACTGTTAGTTTTGACAGTAAATATAGTTTTGCTGTCAATTCTGACAGCTTTATCGCGATTTCCTTTCCTAATGAACGGTTTGATCGATATTATAAAGAGTAAAAAAGTTCTGATCAATATTATTCGTAAAAAAAATTCATCTTGTTCCTTGACCAAACTCGTGTAAAGCCATACGAAAATAATCAAAACCTACAAAAAAAATTTAAGAGTCTAAGAGTGCTCGGTCCGTACTAAATTTGTTTTAATTTTGTACTAATCCATTCCATTGTAAATAAGAACGTTTCATAGGTCATAGGTACTGATAATGCTGGTGTAAAAATTTTAATTTTGTGCAGTTGGCCGCCATTTTTGCCCTCTATCTTCATTGCTGAATGTTAGATAGAGAACGCGATACTGTTGTGACAGTTCGAACCAAATGAAACCACGTAAGTAAATTGTAATTTTAGACCACGTAGCTGCCAAAATCAAAAGACTAGATGATCTTACTTGTTTGTAGTTAAATACGGTTTACAATTGTGTGAATATAATATAATACCTAAAGCATATCTTGCGATTTGTCGCTTACAACCGTATGTTCCTATAAATAAGGTCGAGTTAGATACGCGTATGAAAATTTGAAAGTAGGAATGAATAGTCAGCATGATGTCCAAGTGCCACAAGTATTGTCGATGGTCGATTTTAAGGGTTTAAATTAGTTCATCAAAATAAAAAAAATAAAACGAAGTTTAAAAATTGAAAGGTAACTATCTGTATTGAATTTTACGGTAAATTTTACTCGTTATAATATGATGAATTACTTGATGAACTAATATTTATTTAGATTTAAGAAAGATTTATTAATAATAAAACTATCCTTCATTTCTTACTATTGATTTAAAATATATTTATACTGATAAAGATGATTGAAAAGTGTTTGTGTATGTGATCTGTGTTTGATTTATATTTTTTATTTAAAATTATTTAGTACCAAATATTGACAAAATTATTTTCTGTAACAGACTGAGTTATTACGTTATGTTGTTTGTTTATTTATAGCATTAAAGAATTAGTCAATCATTTATTGTTATTTAAATACAACTGGTTATCATCTTGTTTCCATGATAAGATTTTGATATAAATATATACTGAAGATGTTGCAATTCTTAATATTCCTGAAAATAAGACATTGATCCTGAATTATGAAAGTCAATTATTAAGTGAACCAGTGCTTTGAATTAGGAATTTGTGATTGCAAAATCAGTATTCGTTAAAATAAAGCCAATTTGTTTTCAAGTTAAATGATGTAAGTATGTATTATTAACATTACGGAAAATATTCATAAAAAAATATAAACACTGTCGAGATCTAAATCGACGATATTTTTAAGTAAGTAATTTCCCGTTGTGTTAATATGATATCAAGTTAGATACAGAATTGCAACAGCTACAGAAACTTGAATCCATACAATGCTTATAACGATTATTGTTTACTATGAAATCGACGAAAAGTATGATTTTGTGATATATTTAGGTTTAATCAAATAGGTATTTTTATTAATTTTAAGTTACAAAAATGTACTACAGAAGTGTACTCTAATTTCATCACAGGTGGGATTTTTTTCTTTGTAAAAACTTGTACCTAGTTGTTTTAGGCATGTACTTACATAAGAGCATTGGGTCATTACATTTTGAAAATAAATACCTATTTTCTAAAACCGGATTTCAAAGTTTCAACTGAAAAAGGTGATAGTGATTGTTCAAATTAAACGTAGATATCATGGTTTTAGAATAGGTGTATTTAAAATGTCGCATTAATTTATTTACACTTCTGTAGCAATGATTTTGTAGTTGTAATAAAATGTTACTGAAAATACTGGTATTTGTTTTATGGTAACCAATAGGTAGTTGATGTAAAAATAAATTAACTAAAACATTTTTTTTAATTAAACGGTAAGCAAGTACTTACATAAACCGTTTAACTTAAAAAAAATGTACTTATGTATTTTTAAGTTTTCAATGCAATTCAGTAGTTCGTCTTTTTGTCCGTCAAGGCAATGCAATAACGGGTTCTCACATCCGTCAATGACTGACCTATTAAGAGTAAACTGTACCTATAGATGGCATTAGATATCTTAACTTCCGTTAGGTATGTCTTTGCTTCTCTTGGTTGGTATGGTTATTCAAATGAAATATAAAAATATTCATACCTACTTATTTTATCCGCCGAAAATAGGAATGAAACCGACGTGGAAGTGGAAGGAGAGACCTTTGCTGTTAATTAAAAAACTTTTATTAATTTAAATATTTTTATTATAAGCAAATGAGCCTCACAGTCATGTTCTTACAAAAAAACTATTTATTTACATCAGAATACCACTTAAGTACCTGCCTAATTTGTTTAATCGTCACTCAACAGAGGCTCCCCGGCTACGATGGAGCTTTCTATACCGCAGTGATCCTCGCCACGCAATATTTTGAAGAACCCGTTGTCACCCCAGTCTGTGTTCCAAGAGTTCGCGATAAGCCAATACTTGTTGCCGTTCTCTACCCCCCAGCCAAGGATCTTGATAGCGTGCCCGCCCAGGGCGTCGCCCGCTACATGTTTGTACACACCACTCTTGTACGCGAGCAAGTCAGAGTACACCGTGAAAGCCGCTTCGACTGGACCGTTCTGGAAAAGTTCCGCCCGAATATGATCTTCTCCACTTCTCACTGAAAATACGTGCTTTCCGTACTTCTTGTCCTTGCGGTAATCGACATTGTAGCCGTTCTCGCATGTCTTCAAACATTTGGGCGTCTTCGTGTCGCCGCTGCATGGCATGCGGTTCCCGGGGACGTGGTGCTCGCACGGAGGAATCACATACGGTCTGCAACCCTGACTGGAGTTATAGTTACCCCCAGACACCAAACCGAAATGCTTCCAGTACTCCCAGGCTAATGTTGGCATACCTCCGTTGCAACCGAGCCCGCATATGGGGCAGCAACTAAGCAAATCCTCTGCGGAAAAGTGGAAGTGCTTGGTACCGTTTGAATAAGTGCAGACTCGATCGGTCATCGCCTCCACCGCGCCGAATGCCCAGCAACTCCCGCAGGATCCTTGATCTCTTATCTCATTTAAAGTAGGACAATCTGGCCATTTGTCCCTAGGGTCAAAGTTCTCAGGCAGACTGGCTATTAAGCCTGCGTCGTGCTCGACGTTCGGCAGTTTCATAAAGTTGTTGTCCGGTAAAACGCCCATGAGTTTCTCGATGTGCTTGAATGGTGTGTCGAGGGGGAAGTTCCTGCCGGCTTTCCATGTGGGTCGCTTGGAGTTGATGAGGTTGATGAATGCGTCTGAGAGCGGCTGCAGGTCTGCAGCGGCGAAGGATATCGCGCACGCTAGGGCGACAAGCGTCGCACGCGATTTCATTGTTCTTTATTTTTCTTCGTCACGGTCGAGTGAGTAACGTATAGACGCGTTTCTCGAACGAATGTGGCGCGACGACTGAGTTCCGCTGGTGGGCGTTGCGATATCGGTGCTCGCAAGTCGCACGCCGTGTAATTGCGTCGGACGGCCGATGATGCGAGGGTGAGACAGCGCTTGACCGCGCGTGTCGAAGGTTACAAGTACATCTGTAGGTACCAACTAATAAAACAAAGCAAACAGATACTACCTAACGGTCGAACGCTTCACAGTGATTAGCAAATATTTGTTCGGTAGGTATCTGTTGGAAATAATTAGTAGGGATAGGGGACGAGCCGCTTGTTTACCTATCATCATGTTTACCTATCCAATGAATATGAGATTGGAATGAGAATGAGAGATGGTGTGAGGAACTAATAGGTACGAAAGTGATTCAATATAAAAGTTATTTCCACATCCACTAAATCCATAATGATTAGTAACTCTGATTCGAGATAACGTACGACCGAGGTCCAAGGACCAACTGACCATTTCTCTCACCCTTTTCATAGACCTTGCGTTATCTTGCTTTAGTCAGAATAAGAAAACCCTTCGAACTTTTACTAAGTTACCTAACTGTTTTAGATTTCGTTTTGGGATATTTTAAGGCATGTACCTATCTCGATCTAATAAAGTTTTGTTTAGTTATATATAAAATAACTCAACAAACACTATTGAATACAATGAATTTGATTTGTTTTCTTTGTAATGTAATGACCCGAAGATAATGCTGAGTCCCAAGTCTAAATGAGTTCAGAATAACAACTACTTAGGTAGGTAGGTACCTACAACATGAAACAAGAATCGCTAGTGACCGCTTTCTCGTCCCAATTATTTTCTATTGTCGTCATAATTTACCGTAAGACCCAAGAAATTACCACTTACAAGCTTCCCGACAAGCTAATTGGATGTCTGCCTAGCTGAGCCCATTATCAGAGCCAGGGCATGTGAGCATTTAGGGCAGGTAATACCTACGTGGTAATAGGTTCGAAAGCTAGCTTGAATTTTAGTAAGTAGGTAATTTAAATTTTAGCATGATAATAAATGAACACAGGTTAGATGCATGGTTTTTGCAACACCGACGAAATGTCCGTCGGTAATATTATGGTAAGTACCTAATATTAATACCTATAGATAACTTAAGTATTATACCTACTTACCTACCTAATGTTTTGTTTTAAAATACCTACTAGTTTAAATTGAACCTTATACATATTGGGCACAGTCCATTGCCCTGAGGTACTCTGGGGTATACCGGAGCCCTGGGTAATTTTCGATTATGAAATGATAGGGCCCAAACATTTAGGCCGTTTGTACACTTAGGTAGACAACAAACCTTTGGATAGTATGATGTAGGTATAGCGTGGTGATTGAAAATTCCTTCCTCAATTAGAAACTCGGTCTGATCTGATTACAAACAGCAAACAGTCATTCAACATGCAATGTGTCTGTTTTTAAATTTTGAAGTTGAAAAGATTTCAATCATTTCCTCGCATTTATAGACAGCTACCTACCTACCTACTTAATGTCAAATTAATTTCCTCTCAGACGTCTTAAAGTGTATTTACTAGCTCGAAGCATTTTGTTAAAATAAATCGGAGATGCGGTTACATTGTAGATAATTGCCTTGTGTTTCCCTACAGGTTACTCTTGTGTCGTCTATGACAGGGCATAGATCACACAATAGTAGTAGGTACCTACACCCCTGGGCCTAAGGATGGCATTGACATGGCCTTTAATAAAAGATCATTGTTTTCAACAACTGACAAACATCATCCATCGAGAATTCGAGACATGTCGTAAATTCGAGACTTTATAGGTCAGAACTAGGTCAACCTGCCTATTATTGGATTTAAAAATCTAAAATCTGTTTGCCATATTTTAGAACAAGTCAGATACCTACTTAGGTCCTTGATACAACGGTAGTCTACTCCCTCCCGCGCACTCAATCTTTTATTATTTTCGGGTCTTCGGACGACAACAAAGAAGGGCAACGAATGCCATCCGGCTTTCATTGAATAATATACCTACCGACTTCACTCTGGGAGTACAAAGATTTAATTAACTCGCATTCGTTGTTTGTTTTTGCACGTACAGTGAGTGACAGACGCAATCGAATAGAATTCAATTTGAAGGGAGTTGTCAGTTGGCACTTTGAACTCGCAACGTTTTCATTAGCAATCGTGCCACGCGCTGACGCGCCCAAAAATAATTTTCTATAGGTATTTAGGGAACACTATTTTTAAGCTATTGCATAGCTTCTATCGCGGGTACCTTCATAGTTAGGACGCACCAATGGGTTGGATTGGAATTAGGAGCTTACAGAAGCTTTAAGCTGTGACTGTGAAGGAAAATTTAGACGAAGGAAAACTTTACCTACATAATTTATTACTTAGTAAAATTAAAAACTACTGTAGGTACGACACGGGAAGCGTTTGTTTTATACCTACTTAGGTAGGTAGGTTGTGTAAAGATTTGCATTCCTGACAGATTATCAAAAAAGCGAAATATTAGTCTTGCTTGAGACTCAAAGTTCCCCTGAGATACCTAGCTAGGTTTGGCAGGTAAGTAGGTAAGTACTGTATTATTATTTTTTTAACCTATACTTTCCCACTGCTGGGCAAAGGTCTCCCCCAATTGTTTCCATCTCTTTCGATCTTTTCCTTGTTCCCACCAACCCTCTTGAAAGGTGTCGAGGTCATCTCGCCACCGTTTCCTCGGCCTGCCCCGGCTTCGTTGCCCATCTGCAGGCACCCATGGCGTGACGATCCCTGCCCACCTATCACCGTCCATACGGCTCACAGGGCCCGCCCAGTTCCATTTAAGAATGGCAGTTTTTTCGCCGACGTCCACGATTCCGGTTTTTTCTCGAAGAATGGTATTCCTAACTCTATCAGTTCTCTTTACCCCTAGAACGCTGCGTTCCATAGCTCTCTGGCAGACTTTGAGTTTGGACTTCTGAGCCTCGGTTAAAGACCACGTTTGGGCGCCATAGGTAAGAATGGGCAGAATACACATGTCAATGAGTTTTCGCTTCAGAGACAGAGGAAGGTTTCCCTTCATTAGCGATTTCATAGACCAGAAGCTCCTCCAGGCATTTTCTACGCGACGATCGACTTCTTTGTCTTGCCTGTTATTGAAGGAGACTATTTGGCCTAAGTAGGTGTACTCATCGACATAGTGTAATTCTTGCCCATCAACCTTGATCTTGTGTTTGGTGGCGTTAGTCATGGTTTGTGTCTTTAACCGGTTCATCGTCAGTCCAACCTCTAGGCCTGCAGCGCTCAGTTCTTTGAGCATATTCTGTACTGTACCTACTGTATTCTTATAAAAAACAAAATACCCCCTACGGGGTAGGTAGGTATATCAACCAGACAATCCTATTCGTAGACTGTATGTAAACAGATATGTAACATAACATCGTACGTAACCACATCAAGTTCCAGACTTTGATTCTCGCGTGTATAGACCTCGTTACACCTAGGTTATTCCTTCATGCTCTAGGACTAACAACCGAGCTAATTGAGTGCGCTAATAGAGTTCTTAACAACTTATAAATAGTTTATTTGGTAATTTGTAATACAATAATTTATTGAAGTAGCATTAGTGTAGTTGTTGATGTGAGTTTCGTGTTTATTGCAGAAATAAATTTCCTCCATTATGTCTCATGAATTGTATGAAATGCGAGTAAGTTTATTTATATCAACACATTCTACTGATAATGGCATGGCATGTGCCAAGGATTGTTTAGTAGCTATGTAGGTACATAGGTTCTACCTAGCTAGATCATCCTAGTACCTAGATCACTTGGCCAGTAAAATGTGACTTCTGAGTTTGCTTATTATGAGTGGATATGATATGAAGCACAATATGGCTACAAGCACAGCTAATTTCTAACAGAGACTGATAATTAAGTTCCACGAACAATGCTGATAGTGTAACAGGCCAGAGGATATCGCATGATAATTATCGCATGAGCACAAACAGACACGCAGATGTTTATTAAACCATTTTGAACCAATTTCAAAAAGAAGGAGGTTCACTTCCCTCCTTATGTATGATGGCTACTGTGACTTTTGAAGGAAGTTTTAGGTTCCACTATAGGTACCTATGTACTTATTTATATGTAGGATTATTTATTTAATTAAAATAGACGCAACACCTTCACCATATCTAATTAGGTACGCAGGCACTGAACATTTATAAATGTCAATTTTCCGATTAGTAGACTGATTTTGATTGTTTTTTATTAATTGAGTAAGTAGGTACTAAGTACCTACATAAGAAGAAGAAAAATCTTCGCAGTTATAAACAGTAGGTAGGTAAGTATTGTACATTCAAAGATATTTCTCTCCTATGAGATGTAAGTCGGATTTTATAACGTTGTTAATAAATTATTACGACCGGTCATCATTAACAGTTACCCACTTGTGTGATTTTTGTCAATTAGAAATGTGCACTGTTTTACTGTTAATGTGTATAATATGTATTTATTTGTATTAAGTCGTCTACTTACTTCCCTTTTTTAAAATTGTATTCTGTGTCACTATTTGTGGAAACTTGTAATTGGTCATCGGCAAACATGTGTCTACACATGTTTCTAATATTTTTTTCTATGAGTTTAATCTAGCTGTAAGTTTTCCTATATTTCTAAAAATAAAATATGTATGAAACGATGTAGGTATATAACATATCCAAGTAAATTGCATGCCTTCTATCGTATTATACTCTCAGGCCTTTTACATCTTTACTAAAATTTTAAACTTTTTACCTCTGTGACTGACCTACTAATTTTGCTGACAGTAAGTAGGTAGGTACCTATTAAGTACATAATTTTATAATAAGTAAGTAGTCTGTATAAGAGGCTTAGTGGGTGGGTTATACCATAAGGTTTCTGTGTGGTGTGGTTTTTGTAGTAAAAAGTTGTCTTCCTAAGGCGGTGTCCTACTATTCTTAGATATTATTGTTTTCATCTACTTTGAAATGCAAAAACAATATGTATCGACAATATTATAATGCTCATTGTTTCTTACCTTATATTCATGAGCATCTGCTAATACTAGATACGATCCGTTTGATGCATCGCGTCCACTGCGTACAAAGCCTTAAAGGTGGAGGCTTAGCTGCGGCCAACCATCCAAATTGTGACCACTCTGAACGTCGTCAACGATCTTTCAAGAACGTCTTAAAAAACTAGCCAAAGGCCGAGGGCTTATTGAACCCGCCTATCAAGTAGGTATGTAAGGACGATAGGGAAGTAAATGCTCGAACGGCCTTTTTAACCCCCCTGCACAAATCAGGATAGCAACCAGCAAAGCGCTTTGAACTCAATTGTTTTACTGTAATTCTTGCTCTACGTTTTGTACAAAATAACAAATCGTCTTATCAATCGAAAAATGTTATACTCGTAGACTCGAAAAATGTTGTTTTTATTTAAAACGGTGTGACTATTTTCAGTACAAATGACCCAAATCATGCTTTGTTTGGTGTAGTACTGCAGCTTTTATAGCTTTTTCAAGCTTATGTTTTCAGCGAGACGTAAAATAAACTGTTGGCAATTAAATGGACTTTTTACTACTTTTTCTTTTCACTACAAACAAATGTTGTGTTGTAAAACATAACGAGTTTCCTAAAAAATTATACGTAGGTACCTACCTACCTACTTTCTAACGTACCTACTTAAGTAAAATAAAGTAGTTTTTGTAATGTAGGCACAATTTAAAAACACAAGGACAAGGGGCAAATTTTTTTTTTTACCTATACTTAGGTAGGTACTTCAATTTCGTTAGCTAGAAGCAATTTTCTGGTTATGATCCTCAATGATTTTTATGGTAGGTACCACCTTGGTTCGGTCGGCAGTACCTTACCTATCTACAGCAATTTAAACAATTACTTACATGCCATAACCTATTAAAAATAACACCTGCATTCCATATAAGCTCAAACGAAATATTGTAGGTACATTTTACATTAGATCCAGAAGACTACGCCTTTCACAAAAATTGGGCACTTTGTGAAATCGATCTGCGGTGGACCGACATGCTGACGACACAATAACAACTGCATAAAGTAGGGGACTCCCCCATGTCTTTGTTAGGCGAAATTGCCTGATGCAGTGCTTCTTATTATCAAATGAATTCCTAAAATCATTTCCTTCTTTTTACCTCGTACCAGAAGACGTTTCAGTTTACCATGCTGCGGGGAAAATGGATAAAAATCGCCGGATCATGATAGATATTCTCTTGGTGCAGATAGGTGGTATTCAAAAGAAATTCATTTTTAAGGATTCTGAAGTAGGTAGGTATGTTTACTGTAACTTTACAGGAACCCTTAAAGTCCGCCCGTTGTCCGTCTTTCCTCAGAGACTACCTATTGATACTAGAAAACTATAATAAAATTTAGAAGGAAGTTTAATTGTTTTTTAAATTAAATTTGTTCATGTTTACTCGTAAATAAATCTGTTTTCTGATTTCAGATAAAATGGTCAGCATTGTCTTTTGGTACGCGGGGCAGTGACGTGTTTTGTTTTGGTAGTCGTATTGGACGCCCTTTGAGACTTGCGATGAAAAAACGCGTTGTTATGGCAACACCCTTAACTTTGAACCTCTATTTGTAGATTAGATTTGAATGGATTACGAAATTGACTGGTAATTGTTACCTGGCATGAATTAAGAGGCCTTTGATTGGAAAGCAAATTAGATTAGCGATGCTTTTATGGGTGACTGTGCAGGTTTTATTGAAAGTAGCGTTTGAGAGGGAAATAAGACGTAAATGTACTTAGTTAAGGACGTGACTTGTGCTCAGGTAATTTCATTAGATACTTAGGCTCAATTGCGCTAACTTGACATTTGATAATTTTGAGTAGATACATAATTGAGTTTAAGTCTACTTTGCCAGAATAAAGGCCTGTTCACGTTTACCTTGGCATCAGGGACTAACGTGTCTCATTAAAGGATTATGTAGGGAATTTGATATTTTATAACAAGCTTTCGTCCGCAGCTTCGATCGGATGGTATCATAATTTTAGATAACTTTTCCAGGCCAGTAACACTAGTTTCATGTCTCATCCTTATCAAAAATATATATAAACATAGGTACCTACCCACTTAGAAACTTGCAGATATGAGTATTAGTAAGATTTAGCCCATTCAAGGCCCAAGTCCTCCGGCTCGTCCTGGGCATACAACGTGTTAAAGCGTCTAAAAGCCTTAAGCCATGACGGACATGGCTTAAAATATTAAAAAGCTAGGACCAACAACTTCATGTACTCTCCCGAGCACGGGGAGATCGTCAATCGCTTAACTTAAACAACGGTCGTTATTTGTTCATCTATCTTGCAGCCAGCCGATGCGCCGACTGGTCACTTACTTCATTGGTAAGAGAGAAAGTACTTTTTATGACATTGCACTACATAGTTATTTGAAGCCAGAATAATTTTGTTCTTGTTTTAGAGTTCCATTGGCACTTGTGGCCATAACATCAGGGTACAAAACCAGATGTTAACAGTTACCGAGGCTAATGGGAAAATGAGTGAAGCCTAAATACATAAAACCTAAAGGTACGAAATCCCAATTTGCAAACTTTCCCGGCCATTAAGCGACCTTTAACCCTTTTTATGGGGCATAAGACGCGACTTGCAATGTCTGTTATACCCAAATCGAAAGTAAAAAGTGTCGTGAAAAGATTTCGGAAATAACGCTTCGAGTTTCTAGGCCTCCTAATTACTTAATTAGGAAGTTTTTGGCAAGAAAGTTACTTCTGATTTTAATTTTATTCATCACGGCCTTTCGTAGTTAGATTTTAATTTGGCAAAGAGACTGTAATTCTTTCAGGGTCAGGTTTTCCTAAAATGATATCAAAATGATGGATGTCTTGCTGAATTAAATCTCTTGCGATTTTTTGAAAGCTTTCGCTTGACGATGAATTATTCAGGGGACGCTGCTATAAGTTGATCATAATTTATATTTTTATAAGATAAAGTCCCTTCGGTCATAACTTACCTACGATGGTAAATTTGGGCGCGTGGATCTACTATATTGCCCTGTATCTAACTCTGAAACCGGAACGAAGCAAGGTAGTGTTCCCCGGGCTCTTTCAAAAAACTCTTTTATCACATTTAAAAGCAAAAAAAGGTACAGTGAATAACTGGTTACCTACTGACCTTAAGAGTACCTAGTAGATATGCGCTGAAATTGCATAATAATTCGCGGCTTTTGAGCGTCATAGATTCCTGGCTGAAATTAATTTATGTTTATAAAAATGCATAGTATCTACACCACATACTTTTTAATATAATTTATTATTTGTATTAATTAGCACAGCAAATGGAAACATTCTGAATAAACTTTATAGTCATCGAATGGTTTGCCTGTGGACTTACAACCTGCGTCGCGGGAATTCCATTTACCTACTTGCAAACGGGCATGTGCTAAATAAATATACCTGGGTCAACCGTTCTTGAGTCGTAGATTTTTTGGTAAGTACCAATAAGCTTATACTTTTCTATGTTTTATAGAATCCGGATATCGTTCTGACGACGTTTAAATTAGGTACTACCAATAAGTGCTCGGGTCTGATGAAAATAATCAATGAAATAATAACCTCATACAGCTTTTACTTGGAAGAGCTCATTACTATTCCAGTTGATTGAGTTCGAATTAGACCAAATCCGATCACATTAAGGGGATCCGAGTGAAATGGAGCGAATGAATTACCTACAATACTTGTGCAGGATCAACTAGGATTTATTGCTTGGCTAAAGGCTAGCGAGGCAATTCTTTTGATTCTGGATATGGAGGAAATATATCGGTTTTGTGAAAAACGTGAAAGTGAAATCTAAGTTAGGTATCTATTGTTTGGAAGAAGTCTATTTGCAAAATTATTGGAATATCTAAAAATTTACAGTTACAAAAATATACAAACGGTCTTTTGATTAAAAAAGGTCAAGTCAACCAAAATATTCCATGCCTTACACTCGTAGTACATTTCAAATACGAATGGTTGCATGATTGTACTTATTTATTTCTTATCTAAAAGAATAGAAGAACGAGACTAAATTGAGTATCAAGATACAACTTTTTTATTTTAGGTGACCGCGCCGATTGCTAGGTCCTCAAAGAATGAATCCCAAAAATCAGAGCACACATCTGTGGATTCACATAGAACTCAATCGTCGAGATACCGAATCGATCTCGATGGAAATGGCTGCAACTCTACTGGAATTGCAAGAATTTTGCTTGCAGATATGAGAAAAATGACGAATACAAAATACCTATAGGTATTTAGGAAAAGTTTTATTATATTTATGTTATTCGAATCTACATGAGGTTTCCTCGGTGATCATACCATACAAAATAAAACTAAAAAATCATCGATATAGCCGAACGAACATACGCGTAGAACCATTTTCTTGTTTGCATCTAGTCTGTCCGCGTTTTTGTCAAGGACTATTGATACTAGAAAACTGTAGTTTGGCATAGCATGGAGATGCATATTGATAACGTCGATAAAGTGATACAATAAAATCCAAAAAAATAAACAGGTTCATATTAAACCTCTCTTACTCGAAGCGCGAATGACTTCTTTCCTTTAGTGGATATCATGGGATAGGTCTTTTAAACATTACCTATTCAATTAAGTTTATAAAAATTTAAAACATTACTAAATGTAAACTAAATTTTATTTTGTAAGGTTATTCAAGGGTAAATTTGCCAGCTAATATCATCCCGTAATTGCAGACTATTTTATCTCTTGTAAACAGTCTGAAAGCTAGAGATCTGGGTAGTTTAGGTACCATGTTAATGCAAACCCACTGTTTGAATATAATCTCACGTATTTATTTAAGGTTCTAGTGGCATTTGTATGCTTACTAGCGTAGCTTTATCGTTTGTGGTCTCGATTTCCTGCGCAACAGGAAATTTCCGACGGTTCGTTCAGAAATCGCAAACATAAAGCTTTGAACAGATGAGTACGAGATGTGGTTTGAATATATTGCGAATGATTTATCTGATGTCATTTCATCGGTAGGTAAAGTTCATAATTTTAATTGTATTGCAATTTGGTTATGAGCTAACTCCTGCAATTTGACTTTTCCTTGACCTAGTCAAAGGTCTGGCTCTCCTGAACGGCTAGGCGGCTTACCTAATAGAAGTAATGGAACAATTTGCCATAAAACAAATGTCTAAACATAACACTTTCAGTTGGGTACCCGTAGGGTACTATGAAGTTAAACAAAACAATATTATTAGAATCACGGGAAATAGTAAGTGTTATGGTGTTTTACCAAGGGGCGAGAGGTCAAGGCACGTATTATGGGCGAGTTGCCTCGGGTTATAGTTATCAACATGAGATGACGGCCCTCAAAAGAACGCGAACCCTGTAAAAGGATTTTGGATAATACTTGTTTGTTTTTCTCTAGATTTTATACACCTAACCTAGTCATTCCTGATCAAGTCTAAGTAATTATATTATCTTAAAAACACTATGGATAAAATATTGTTTTATAATAATAATAATAATAATAAAACTTTATTTCAGGCAACTTAATAACAATAAGTAACAAGATGTTATTTACTTATTCTATGGCCCATATAATATATACCTTACAGACTAACATACATATAAACATAAATTTTATTTTAATACTAGCTCACGTTTGTACCGCGACGTGAGACGCAATCGCAGAGTCAGCAGGACGGTTCTGGGTCAGGCGACCGACGAAACGTCGAAACTTAACTCCGGCCGGCCAATACTCCTCACTCATAAATGTCGAGAGATGATGTGTCGGAACTCTCACCATAAAAGAACCAAAGCTCACATTATGGCGAGATGTCAATCTCTCGACCCTGAGTGTGAAACCAGACTTCCTCTTGATGTAGTCTACTACATCTTCGGTCTTCACAGCGTAGTGGACTCGTGAGACATACATCTGGGTGGTAGACACCTCGGCACGGAACCCAGAGCCAGGAGCTTGTTCTGGGCTTCTAGCCGCGGTACCACAGCGGTTCCGGGTGGATGGTTTCCGAGCCTTCCGTACCACCTTAGTGAAGCCTTCCGAATCACACTGTGATTTCGGAAGAGTCGGAAGAGGCTGCAGGCGAGGCGCGGGTGCGGGTGCGGGGCAGCTTGCGGCGACGTCGCGAGCGGCGACGGTGGCGTAGGCGCGCGCGGGAGAAGGCGCACGCGCACGTGTCGGGCCCTCGCGCGGTGCGGCGGGGGGCGGTCGGGGGGAGCACGGAGCAACCATGTCAGCTGCGGCCGGTGACGTTGTTTCCAAAATCGCTGACTCGAACGACGAAATGGACACATCGTGCGCTCCTCGTTTCGTGTTGACGTTCGCAGAAACTTGAGGCGACACACATACCGATGCGGCGACACGTAGTGACGAAACTTCGGTACGAAGTTCACCTATTGTTACCTGCGATTCTTCGAACTTGGTCTTCAGTTCATCCAGATGTACTTTTAAGGACGTAATGTCCTTCAGTAATCTGGTCACATCAACGTGATCGAACGTCACAGGGGGCAGCTTGTGAAGCTCCTTTGCAACGAAGTCGGGAACATCGTCAGGATCGGTTTCCTTCAGCAGGGTGATGGGTGAGTTTTTAGGTCGAAGGTGCTCGGGTTTGTAGACAATGTATAGGGGTTGTTGTTTCACTTTCAAAACTTTCACGAATTGAACTAGAAATTCAAGTAGCATGGAAATTACTCATGAAATACGGGGATTATCCGGATGAATCGTAAATAGTGTGAGACGCGACCGCGAGGAGTAAACTATTCTCAATTCATACCCAGATGAAGATTCTCCAAACATTGTCTGTATCTGAGTCGTGAGTAGGTACCTAAATCCTCTTTTACTAAACCATTGTTGATTTACATTACAGACATTTTTGTAACTATAAAATGACTTACTTAGGACAAACTAGGATAATTATGGTGAGCTGGACTAACCTCATTAGTGGCCGTAGGCACACCGTAGGCGAGGAAACTTCGAAATAATAAAAATCGATTTATAAATGAGCACAATGAACAAAGTAAAGTTAACAGAGAAAGTGTTGATTCTACAAAAGAAGATTTGAAAATGATAAAAAAAATGTATTTACAGGTATCGCAATTACCTTAATTAGAGAGATGAGGAAGTATCATAATTTTAATCGTGAAGACGGCTTCAAGCTCTCCTTGTGGAATCCAGTGATGGCAAAGTGTATATTATTTGTCACACAAAATCATCTCAGCGTGCGGATACTATCAGTGTAGTGTGCTGTCATATTGTGAACCGGTCATAATTAACATTTAAAAAATCAAGTGAGGGTAAACGCTTTCGCTTTGGTGCGGTGTACCTCCAACACTACAGCCTGCCTGCAATCCAGTTGAAACGTCGGGATGAAATTAAATTAAGGTACTTAGGTAATTCAGATCAATTCCCATAAATATAATATTTTATTTTATTTATGTTCTGTGCGCTACTGTAAGCTTTTTCCTCAGTGAGTGTGACTAGACCCTTATTTTGACTGAGGTATTGGTGTTTACGACGCGTCTGCACTGTTCGCTTGAACCCTGTTTATTGTAACTGTTATTGCCTTTTTATCAGGTACAAAAAGTTCGACATGGTTTGGCGGTGCCACCTTTTCGGGGAGAAAAAAGAGAAATGTTTTCGTTTTTATCGTGTAAAATTAGCTTGCATAAAAATTCTTACAGGTAGATTGCACTTAGATAAATAGATAGGTAAAGTTAGATAATAGTTTAGGTACTTACTTAGGTTTAGAAAAAAAATATGAATGTTAAGGAAATTCGTTTGTGCTAGTGAGAGAGTTTTTATTTGCCTAAAGGCCTCAAAGCCTGGACCGACAATTGAACGTGAAAACGAAAACTCACTAAAATAACAACAACTGGGTACCAAAACTATGACCGGAACAGTCGATGTTTTGATTGAAATTTATAAAAATCGTAGCATACCACTGCCTCTACTAATTATTAAAATCCAATAAAAACTTGTTAAAAATAATCTCATTTCACAGTAAAACGCACTCACTTGAGCCTTATTGTATTGCTCTGTAAATCGCAACTATCGTGCGAATGGGACAAAATAAAAAATAATTGGCAGTGAACTGGTTGTACCGACACTTTGTTAAGCCCGCGTTCCTAAAGAACTGATAGAGTTAAGTTAGATTTTGGCTGAATGTTGCTTTCGACTTTCGATGAAGGATTCGATCGCTCACATCACAAACCGATACGAAAATGCATTCATCGCAGATCAGCTTATGGTGGCTAATCTACCGAATTCAGTTTTCACTAACATAAGCGGACCTGCGATTTGATGCCGAAATTTTGTTTTTGGGATTTGCAGAGTAGATCCGAATCCCGGTATGGATTTATTGTTTCGTTTTTAGATGCGCATTAACAAGAGCTTAGAATAACAAAGGAATAGATAGCCAGGAAACCAGTTAGCTATCTAATAGCGTCGATTGGCTTGCAACCAGCCAGGTGAAAGTTAACTTGCTTCAGAATCGAGATCAATGTTGCGCAGGTTCAGCAACTGCAACTCTGTACAGACAGACAGACTGGCAAACATATAAAGTTCCTTGTTGAACCTTTAAAACTCTGAAATGGACAGATGGTAACAGTAACTTCTAATGAAAACGGCGAGGAATGGAGAGACGTTACAAAACACATTTACCATAAGTTTGTTTTTATGCCGGTCGCCGTTTCATAAAAATCATTGCTTTCCATTACCTACTTTTATCTTACGGTTTGTTGGGTGTGGATGGCGATTATGTTGAGGTTTTTGCAATGTTGCCTATGTGTTTATAATTAAAAATATTAATAGCTTGTTGTTTTTAACTAAAGGTTATTACATTACTATTAGAAAAATAGGTACCTACCTACATAGGTAATATTAGAACTCCAATGCCAAACATCCAAAGTTATGACAAATCGTATCTCTATGATCGTAATCAAATACCCATAGAAATAACATTATTTTTTTTAATGTTTTGATTTGATACAAAGTAAAGTAGCTTCCAAACTTCAATTTCGCTAATAATATCTAAAGCTATCTACACACCAAAGCCGCCGGCCCGGCGGCACGAACCCGGCGGCAAGGCCGACGGCCTGATTTTGTACGACCAAAGCCAAAAAAAAACCCGCCGGGTTCGTGCCGGGCCGGGCCGGCGGCTTTGGTGTGTAGACCGCTTTAGTCTTCATAAAGAGCCTTTCTGCTCAGCGAGTCGGCAAACAATATCAATCAATAAATAGCCAAATAATAAATATTACGAAATATTATGACAAACCTTTTATTGGATTCCGTATTCGAATCAAATCTATGTTCCACTTATCTTATTGATAATAAATTGTATATGGTAAGTAGAGTTGATAGATACTTTATGTTACATATATGTTATAAAAACAACCATTTAATTAATCATCTTCTTCGTAGAAAACAGGAGTTCGTCGAACTCAAATAGCTCACCTAAATCCGATCAGGGCTAATAATATAAGTAATAGAAAAGCGTGTTTTGATAAAATCTGATGAGCCATCAGTTCCAGGGGATTCCGGGGAGCTTGACTAAAGCATTTTCTTATCTCTTTTATCTATCCTATGAATTCCTCCTAATGTTGGGGGAGCATTGCTGACCTAGTTCCGGATCGTTTCCGGATCACTCCAGAGGGTTTACGGTTTCAATATTCCGGAGCCCCTATATGCGCACTTTACCCTCACGTAATGCACTGCGTATTAACTTACACAGTGTTCTTGAAACATTGCTCAAATGCGCTCTATTTTCAGCCTCGAAAAGATTAAAGTTACGGTCCCTTGCGCAACGTCAGCCTTCACAAGGTGGTCTAATCTGGTTCGCAGGGCTGGATCCAATTTGCGCCGCGACTGCGGGGCTTCGACCGCAAACCCAGTAATTGACACCGAAAGTAAAACCACAACTTACGCGGAAAACATTGCCAAGACAACCGCGGAGCAAAAACGCGAAATTACAACACGTCGTACGGCAATCTCGGTTGGTATATCCAATCTCCTAAATGCTTCATTATGGTCTCAACTTACAATAAAAGTAACGTAACTCACCCACCCATCATCGACCAGCCTTATAGGTTTAGTTTAGAAAGTTGGCATCTTGTCCGTAGCGGTCGCACCGCGTTCCCTGCATAGGCTACCGGCCAGGTTGTAACAAAAAGTAGGCTTTATTTAACGGGAACTGATTCGGAAAAAAACACTCTGCGTGCATCGAGGCGAAGAACCGGATTACATTGGCCGCGCTGCAAAGCAAATCCACTACGATTTACGTACCGTAAACTCGTTACGCGTGCGGCGCGAGACGAGATGTCTCAGTTGGAATTTGTTTCTTGCAGCATTGGTGCGAGGGTTGAATCGGGCGCCGCGGGAGCTGAGTGCGTTGACGAGCGGAGCCGGCGCCGAGAGTGAGAGGCGCGCACTCCACGAGAGGTCCGCAGGTTCATTCGAGGGAGGTCTCGTTATCACAGTCGCTGTTCGGCGTCGGACGGCGCAATACCTACGGCCGGAGTGCGCTCTCCTCCCGCAACCACGCGACTCGAGCGACGACGCAAGTTTTGCCGACGATCGCGTTTCGACATTTCATCTTGTTAGCCTTTCTCGTGACTGATCACGAACACTAAAGAAAGTGAAACTGCATGTTTGAGGCGTGATAACAGATTGTGTAAGGATTTGTAAGACCTGGTGATCTATGAGTGTAGTGGCACGAGGTGATATATGATTTTGACAATAAAACTTTTGGACTAGTTTCGATATCAGCGCAGTTTTAAGTTGCAAAACTGTGTCTTGACTATTGATACGCAGAAGGCTTAAATTCCGCTAACGGTAAGATTTAATTTTAAGCGTTTGCTTTAAATTAATTTTATAAAAATGCCAAAAAGATAATAACTTCCTCTTCAAAGCTGAATAATAAAGCAGTTAGCGGTTCTTTTTTATGGGATACTATCTTGTAACACATCGTGAATTTAGGTGATGGATGTAAATTGGATTTTAAACAAGCCATTAATACGGCGAACTCATTATGGGGGAGTAGAAGTATTCATGAGGGGAAATAAAAATGGTAATAGCATTATGGTTACGGCGTCGTGGCTTCTGTCAAAAGATCGTAAAATGTGCCCAAATAAAGTTTGACACCGATAAGATTACATAAAGTAATTTTTCTCTTGGGATGTTTCTTGATACGAGTTTATACAAACCAAAGACATAAAGCCAAGAGCCAAATAAATATAAAAAAAACGGGCCAGCATTTCATCAATTTATTTTGATAATAAACCCAAACAAACTGAGTATGTTATTGACAGCTTTGATGTACGAGTATGTTGGTAACGTATGGAAAACTTAGATAGAGCAGCTACTATACCTATTGTGTCGAAAGTATGGGGTTTGATGAGTATTTCAAAATCTTTCAAATACTTACTAGTAATTAACGAAATTTGAGGAATGACTATCGTTTTCATATTTATACGATGAATAAAGAAGGCCTTTCGTTATTCAGGCATTAATAGCAAAATTTTTGAAAAATCAGGCGTTACGTAATTATTAGGTATATTTCTAGGTTGGCGACACACATGGATCATTGGCATTACCTTATTAGAAAGCTACTTGGTTTTATCTCGATGTTTTCCTTCACCGTTAAGAACTAATATTTGATGCTTGGCCGGATTCGCATCCACGACCGTCACAACGAAAGTTGGGGTATTAACCCATTCGGCCAACACGGTTCATCTACCTATTAGGTATATTCTTTCCTATTATTGGTTGAAACTTTGTTTTAGGTATTCATTAATAAAAGATGTGAACATTCTGTATTTATAAATTATAGTTTAAGTGGGTATATCATTGCTTCACATAGTCTTTTATGTGGCTTTCATTTTGGAGTAAGACGATTTAAAAAATAACTGAACACCTGTTTCTGCTCTTAATAAAGATTTTCATTATTATTATTATTAATTGACACGATGAATGTTAGGTATCGGTAGGTACATTACAGAATGACGAAAATACGACTCTACATTGCAGTGTGCAGGACGCCAACCCTGGGGCTTCATAACATTTTGAAATTCAAACTTGAAGCTTGTTATTACATATTGCATGCATTTAGTTTACAAATTATTACGTTTAATAAGTGGTATCCCGCTGAATCATGTAAATTTTGTAATTGCTTACAATTAGCAAGATTTAGTTTGATAAACAAAGTTTGCATAAATCACCTTGATGAACAAAAGTATTTCATAGTTCTATTTAATATTAATTTATTCAGCATTATGTAAACATTTGTGAAAGGTCTTAAAGTATTCGGTGTGGTCAGTGAGTTCTTAATTAGGGACATGAGTATTTTAAGGACGAAGTAAAACTGGCCGATTATGCTTTTTCAAATATTATTAAAAAACTACGTTTGGTTTTGAATTTTACAGAATTTATTTTAGGGTTTTATGTATATTTTAATCAGCATCAAAGCATTAGAAATTGTCTATACATAATACATATTAAGAAAACAGTTACCATGTTGTAACTTTCTGCTCATCATCATCATCATCATCATTGACCCTAAGATACATCTTTATGAGTATGAGCAGAATAAAATTCTGGTCAATATACTAATAAATGTGTAAATGACATGATGAACTTAAAGTCTTCGGTTACTTTATCTTTCTGGCATAAAATTATTATGTTTTATGCCATGACATCTAATACAAGTCTATTGTTTTTTAAACAAATTAGTATTATACAAAAATCTCAACTGTAAAGTAAACCGTAGGAGTAGCTTATTATCCAGAGCTCTCCATATTTCATTAGATTATGTATGACCTCTCAAAGAAAATAAATGACTAAATTATTCCACACAAAAAATACGAGCATTACTGGCAATGGCCCGCGAATTTCGTCAAAAACTCAATTTTCATACTCACCGACTTCTTTCATCTGGTCCGTTATTAAAATTCTGTTATTTATTTAGCTTAAGAGACCGTACTGGAGATATAATCTACTTTCTATCAAAATGCTAATTTGTAGAGATTCATATCTATTTTGTTATTAGAACAAGCGTGTGCAATGTATAAAAAAGCAAGCAAAAAGTATTACAATATAAAGAACGGTGATATAATCTAATAAGTGCCTACAGACCTACTGACAAGGCTTATTAGTATGCGTCTTATGATACAAATACGTGCCGTATCAATACCGATAAGTTGATATTATTATTATGTATCGATTTAGACGTTTATGTAACTGTGTAGGAAATTGTGTAACTCTTCTAAATTTTATGTAAAGTGACTTATAAGTCATAACAAGTCTAATTTCGTCTGTCGACATTATCATTATGAATAACTTTATTGATAAAATAAGTTTGTAAGTTATTACAAAATAACTTTTCAACACAGCAACTTCCTTGGCCGCGACTTCTCCCCTGTGGTACCAACCTGGAAAAAAAGAGCCTATGTTTTATTCTAGGTCCACTATGCAAGTATATTCAGCCAAAGCTGTTCAGTTTTTGCGTGAAAGAGCAAAATACATCCATTCATCTATACAAAGATTAGTAAGTACTTATTTAAAATAGATATTAGTGGGACGTGGCATGTGTAAAATTTCGAAACGAAAAGAGGATGTTACATTGGAATCCTAATGGTATTTCATAAAATAACAGAATTAATTTATGCACTTCAAAATAAAAATTGTTTCTAAGTACAATTGTTTTTATAATGGAGTTGGTCTAACAAAGCAAATAATTAGATCCAAGCCAAAACACACGCCTTAGTTCGTTACGATAAAATGATGAGCACTTAACCATGTAATATTTGTCCTTTGAGATAACTTGTAATGAGCTCTACGAATATAACCAAAAACGGCTTATAACAGAAACTGCGTTCACTGGCTCCTAAAATTGCCTATTCATTATGTTTTATGAAAAACACTTTCTGTTTCAGACAAAAATGTAATAGGCATTTTTTCAGGGTTCCTTTGGAATTTGAAAGTAGAATTATCTTTACCAATAAATCGATTGGAAACAACCATTGATCTTCTTTTGTTTAACAAACTCACTAAATTCTTATCTAACGATAATTGTGTTTTAGGGCAAAGGAATTCAACCGATATCATTGAATTCAACCATAAATATTACGTTATTGGATGTATTCAATTCGAGAATGCATACGCCAGCATGAATTAGTTTAGTGCGTTTTGAATTAATTAAGTACGGAATCCAGTTTTCGAATTGTGCGCATCGTTCGCTTAGATAACTTGTACGGACATCGTATAAAAATGTAAATGACATCAAAAGCAAATGCTGTAAGTGAAAGAAAGCGTCACAAAGTTATAAAAAGTTGAAGTTATGATTTCAAAGCACGGTATACATAATTAATTTATGATAATGCCTTGTCCGTTGGGATGAGAGCCCACTTATGGTTTTGGAGGCTTGCCCGACTGTTTGTTAAAGAGGGTAATGTTTTAAAGTGGTTTGCGGAGGGCTAAATTAATTACTAATACCTAGTTAAATTTTATAGATACCTATGGACTCGGCAGATAGGCGTTGACTTGTAACACAAATTGTTTTTTTTAATTTAGCGCAAACCGAATATATACCTACCCAGCTAAATTTCATGACTGTTGTGTTGGGATAATTATCTTAAGAAGAAACTCTTTTCTTGCGCTATTATAAACCACCATAGGGTCAAATTCCATGCCAATTTAAATTAGTTAAATTAAATAAAAACGAGCATTTTAATTATATTTTTATGAAAGAGTAGATAGGTATTCGGTTTTTAGAATCGGAATAAGTCCTACAACTTAGTTCTGACGAAACGAGCTCTTATCCACTGTATAATTAAAATACCGATGACTGACGTTCTGCTTGATTATCGATACGAGTTCGAATATACCGATGAATGCACTAGACTAGCCAGTCACGACACTTGGCTATTGAAAGTTGAGAGACAAAGGCGCTGACTCACGAGCACACGTCCGCTCCAGACGCTTTGGAAACCCATTAAATAACTTGCACAGTATTTGTATATTTAACTCGATCGTCATAAAAGATTTTTATTTGTCATAAAATAATGAAAAAAAAAAGTTATTCGAGGGTTGTCTGAATTGGTATTGGTATTATTGTTAGTAAAGTACCTATATTTATATGAACAAGTGGTCTACTCTGTTGACGGAGTTTTAGGTCGTCTAAAGGTCTTACTGAATTTTAAACGTTAATTAAATTAATAACTGGTTTTTTAGTATAAATTAAGTATGGAAATTGTGCTATTTAAGGTATTTTGGTACTTAAAAGCAATACCGTATAACAATCATTCTGAATAGCTGACCAAGGCTACTTTGTGTTCACTGTAGGGGGTAATTTGGAAGTGAATGCAATTTGAAATTTTTACAAGTGCAAACGAAGCGTTAAATCGAATTTGCTGACATCTGAACCAAATAGTTTTTGGTAAATCGTTTTTGACTATCGCATGCTGCAAAACTGGGTTGAACTGAATTGCCATATTTTTGTTTCTAGTAAAACTCACGTCATCAATTACGTTATTCGATCAGACTTTGTATAATATGTATTTAGATTTTCGTAGAAATTAGTTTGAAGTGCGATTTTAGAATTGTTTTACATAAGTCCTAACAAAACATACAGTGAACTAAAGAACATCCTTCTTTTTTTGCAGTCGCTTTAAAATAAATTGAACCGCCACACGTGATAGGTCACGACTTATTAGAAGTTTAAAAGTAAGTAAATAATAAGTGAGTTAGTATGAGCAAGTCCAACGTTTGAAATTAAAAAGTCCATAGAACGTTGAAAATATGCAAAACACCTCCAACTGTCTTTACGTGAAAAGAACCATTGATAACAAGTTCTTTGATAACTCTAGCGTAACATCAAAACTAAGGATTCACGTCAATAAACCGATAAAAGTTAAGAGATACGAGACAAGCCATGAAGATATCGAATCTATTCACAGGTCGACGTAATTTGGCAGACAAGCTTCTTCGGAAAGTCGTTTTTCCCTTGGCTGTTGTTCCACAGCTTAGATGCTGAATAGCTATTTTAATCACGGATATATAAGAATAGAATAGAATATTATTTATTTTGGAAAACACACAGCACAGACGATAATGTAATCATGTCTCGCATTCTGATGCCTTAAATCCACCGCAATCGTTTTGTTCATCAAGGCAATCAAGAAACTATTTATTTTATCGTTCTCTTTTTAGCAACTTGCAAAACAATTGTGACTGGTGTTAACTACTACTTCTAATGAACTAGCGACACGCTTATTGATTTATCGAAATAAAAGTCCCTAAATTATTATGAACCACAGAGAAAATACATTTTTGCAGTTTGTGAAAAATAAAACAAAACGAGAAAACGTGACGACTGTTATTAAAATTTATAATCAATCCGTACTTATATAGTTATGACTATATTTTGCACTGCAGCCTTTGCTAGTTGGTTGAAAAATAGTTAAAAGTGTCAACAGAAGACTAACCCAGCTATCTATTCATTAGCTCTTATATCTTTACCCCGAACGCGTGACTTGGCTGAAGAAAGAGAGGAGATTAATGACAGGGGCGGAGGCTCTGATCCGAAGCTTCGCCGTTAAATCTCTCCTTTAACTAGCTTTGGTACCCTTCCGTAGGTAAACACAACAACTTTTGGAAAAACTTATACGAAACTGGACGCTAAATTCAATTTAAAGTCAAAAGTGTTATTATTTATTCAGGAAACTGTAAAAGGTTCTTGGACAGCTTTTAAGATTACTACGGGTAGATCTCACGCTACAATATCGTTGTTTCTCGTATACTTAAAGCAAAAGGGATGTGTTGGCCCAGTAGTCAATACATTTACTGCTAATCATTTACATTGATGAATTAGATAGACATTATTTTTTGATCTTTAGGTACTTACCTATTTTTAGTCAAGGGGGTCAGATATGTCCATATAAGTACGGTAGTTTCTTTTCGGTTTTTTTATTTAGGTACTGGTAATGGATAGAGCACGTGCTAAATACATTCACCTATATTTTATCATTAACGCCGAGATTTCAATCCACGATCTATCAGCAGAGGTTCTTTAACGGTCTAAAAAGTCATTACATTTGCGCCAGCATTGAGTTGAGTCATCTTATCGCCAGAATCTAGTAAGTACCTAGACTGGCTCTAGTTACTTTACAATTGCATATTTCTTAACTTATTGCAAATTCTTGCGCGGTGGCTTTTGAATATAGACATTTCAACGCACTCATAACTTAATCTTTAGAGTTGTATGGAAAGATTGATGAATGTGTAAGTGAAAGGGGGAAATGACGCTCCATCAACTCAGCCCCGAGGGATTGAGGATATGATGACATCTGAATGTGTTGCCGTTATCTTCATATTTGATGCATTATACAACTAAAGTGCATGCAAAAATAATACGAAATATTTATCGCTATAGCTTTACTGATGCAAACCGATAGTGTGGATCCAAAACGTCTAGGAAAAAAGATTAATCATTGATATCCAGCAAATAAAAAAAACATTTACTCAAAGCTTTTTAAGGTAATGTAAAATTAAAAACCGGACTAGAGCTTAGAAACTGCAAGTAAGGCTTTGTTAGCTGGGTTGGTAACTGGCAGTCCGCTTATAGGACGATCTCTTTTATCATCGCAGGTTCGAATCCTGCCGAGGTCGTAAATTTTATAAAGATTATTATAATTTTTTTCTAATGAAATAAATATGTGTGGTTTAACACAGTAATAAAAATATAAAAACCAAGTACAAAGTTGAACAACAAAATCACCGAAAAATAGTAACGAGTTCTATGTTTTGTTCGTTCCCCTTTTGTCAGTAGACTACGAATATTGCGTAGTACATTGCTACAAAAGCCGAACTTTTTGAGAGTGAAATGAGTGCAGGTTCCTGGATAAAGCCAGGTCTAAAATAGGAAAACAATTATAGCGGGCAACACTCCCGTCGAGTCGTGCGGGGCGTCGCATACACAACCCATGTCATTTTCTATAAAGCTACAGATACACATGCTCGAAAGTAGCACGAAAGCATGCTATTTTTGAGCAGATGCTACTTAGTAGCATACAATGAGCACGTGTATACGAAAAGAGCATGCTTGTGAATATATGAAATGAAATTATTTTGACATGAGCATACTATCTAGTACCAAATAAGCATGCTTTTTAGTAGCATGTGTATCTGTAGCTTAACGGATGCTAGGATTATGAACTGTATGCATCATAATTATCATATGCCACGTATGTCATATATTTAGGTATGACGTGTTCGTATTAGCTAGTGGCTATCTTTGGTGATTAGAACTTTACGCTACCTACTAGGAACGTCGTTTAACTTCAAAGATCTATTAAAACTTAACGAGCTTCTTACGTCACAATGTGTCAAAGTGGATCCAAGGCTGTTGAAAACCGTGATGAATACGTGCGTTTTCCCGCAGCGCCGCACGACGAAGCGGCAGATATCGTGTGTGTTGTCTTCCTTAAACGCAAAATGCTAACCTAAACCAATGATCTATGGCAACTGTATTTCGTAACACCCTCATTTTGATATACCCGCCAGTTTTATTTATTGACTTACGTATTTATTTCTTGTTCACCTTGTATTCTAATTCATCAATCTGAAACCATTTCAGCCGAAAATAATGGAATTTAGTGGGTAACCCATATCTTCAAAGTTGGCGATTACGCCGTAAATTCTGAGACTTTTGTCACTTTTCACATAAATTCTTTTGGTGCGTTATCTTGTCTGATCTGCCAGGATTTCTACCTTAAGATAACCACTGTGAGCCTATATTATATCTAATACCGTTTTTATAAATTGCTGACGTTTTGGAGAGACGTAAATAGTTTAGTAAATTAGAAAACGAATCTAATGTAATAGAAATACTATATATTACCAACAGAGTAGGCAGGAACCCATATAAGTGTAGAGAAGCCTTTATTTTTTGAATTGATAAATCCTTTAATTTTAACGAATTCTGTCACAAGATACAATTTTAAACCCTGTTTCTGTAGTTATCACTTTAAAATGAGTGTAAAACACCCATTTTAGATGCAAATTGAAAAACGTATGCAAAAATGTAGAGCAGGTGACAACGAGAGGTAAGTGTCTTTTGTTCTAAAATTTTAAATAACATTCTACATTGAAGAGGACGCTCACCTACTTTTGGACGCTTGCCTGTTCAAAACACGCGTTTGTTAAGGTATTTTTGACAGCGTTTTTACAATTAGCAAATTGTTTAGCATTGTTTGAAAGTTGGGTTAAAATATAATTTAAGAATTATTGTAATTTTTATTTCGTTAGCTCCAACAAGAAGGAAATAAACTATGTAAAATGTATAAGTATATATATATATATAAGTAACTTATCCGTAATTTTCTAAGAAGAATTTTAAATGTCTACCCCAATTAGGATAGAATTATAATAGAGGTCATTTTTTCTCAAATCCAACGTGCGATTTCCTCGATGCATTAAGTCTAAAATTAAAGATCGTAGGTATGATAACACACAATGATAGGCTTTGGATCACGATCATAATTGATTTGATTTTAATGTTTGAAAGACCACCCAAGAATAAAAAACTTTGACCCTCCAATTGCGTAACAGTTGAGAGATTCAATATAAATCAAAAGATTTTGAAAGTCGATATCAGGAAGCAGGAAGTAGGAAGTTGGAAACTCGACCAGAAAATGCTAATGCAACGGCCGGAAATTCTAAGCATAAACTCCATAAACTACAACTCTTGCTTTTCACTATGCTCCAGTTCTCTAAATACTTTTACCGTCATATACCTGTTGTAAAATTGATTTACAACGTTTCTAACAGTGGGTTGTTAAATTATTTCTGGGCTGAACCAAAACGAATAATTATAATAAATCCAGGATACAAAAAATCAAAAAACATTAAAAGAAAATTATGACGATAATTTTTTGGCTTGTTTTCTAAAACATAGCTGTTGTTTTATTTATTAGAAAAGATGATATCAATATTAATTATTATTTTATTCGTTGTATCAAGGACGATGTAGTATTGAGGTCGTCGTTTTTCAGAAAAAAAACAAAGTAAAAGTTCACAAGATCAATTCGTCATGCGACTTTAACCCTCTCCGTGATGGGTGTTACGTTAAAAACGGGTTCTTGTTTATTCGATTACGTTAGCAGTAAATGTCACGACACGGTGGAATAATGAGTTGGTGGCGTCACGCTTTAGGCTATGACAAATCCGTTCTTTGTAGAAATGCTTCCGATACAACGAATGCTTGGACGCTATAGTGCTTCGGACCTGGAACATTGTTTAGATGGTCTTACTCAGCTCCCAAATCATTTTCTTAGCTTAATCAGATGCTCTTATTTATTTTTGGAAACATACAAAAAAGTTTTCGTAAACTATGGTACCTGTTCAACAACGGGTCAGTGGTTTTTAGCACATGCCCATTTTGAAACTACAAATGAACTCTGATTTAAGCGCGATAAAACATGGTAGGTACCAGTATTTCTTATGGTGCGTACAGACGTAACATGCAATTTTAATAGGTAATTCTGCCAATTATGCCTTTAGTTATACCCGTGAATTGAATATGAATATATGAATATGAATATTTATTTATTTCTCTCACAGAGGTTAACTTAAAAACTAGATACAAAATATTGAACAGAAGGAACAGAAACATGGATAGTTCAGTTAACCTGTTTTGTGAGAGACCGGTGCCTGAAATAGGTTTAAAGAAACCTGTGCTACAGGACACCGGGCCCTACTCCGCTGATTAACCTTAGGTACCATGGAAGCTATAAATATACTAAGCACATAAAATGTGGGTTACTAAGTTGGTACGTAGATACATAGGAAAATATTTTACGTGTGAAGTGTTATCGGGGTGTTGAGTTGGGATGTACCTACTAATGAGAGGTTTAGTGTCTGAGTGAGTGTGTGTGTATAAGGGAGTGTGTAAGTGTGTGAGTGTGTGTGTGTGTGTGTGTATACGTGTGTATGTGTGAGTGTGTGTGTTTGAGTAGAATGAGTACGTGAGTTAGGAGTATTTTAAACTACGAGTAAGTATGCATATTCTGTAATAGGGAAGTGGGATAATGTAAGAGTAGAAGTTGGGTAGGTGGTTAGTTGGTGTTTATTTTATAGGTATGAGCAGGTTCTCAGTTTCAGCATATGTCAGTGTTTTAAGCCATTCACTAACAGTTGCTTTACATTTGGCTCTTGTAAGTGGATAGATGGATAAGTTTTTATTTAGTTTGTTGTACATGTAGGGGCCAAGAAAATTAAAGAAACTGTGTGTAAACGTGGTGCGGCACTTAATAAGACAGCAGACATTTCCTCTTCTACGCCTGGCCCAGGCCACTTGTGGATCGTAGTCCAGAATTAGATGTTGTCTAAGGATGATTTGTAGTAGGAATGATTGTCTGACCGTTAGGACTCCCCATTTAAGATAAAGATCCGTAGTCGGATAGCGCCAGGGAAGACCAGCACTCACCTTTAAGATGGCTCTTTGAGATCTCTCCAACTTAAGAAGGTGTGATTTGGCTGCACCTCCCCATGAGGTAATACAGTATTCAACTATGGATTGACAGAGGGCAAAGTAAATTAGTTTTATAATCCGAGAGTCAGCTACGTGTTTCAAAATTTTGAAAATATAGATAAGTTTGCGAAGCCGGGTGACGAGAATATCAATATGAAATTTGAACGATAGTGTTTGGTCAATAGTGACGCCCAAGTATTTAACAGATGTTTCTCTCTCGAGGGCGGAACAGGAACAGTTGATGGATCTCGGCATGCAGGTATGCGCAGTAATAGAGAAGACCGTGGGGGGAAGCAAGTCAGATCCAAGGGCAAACGGAATATACTTGGTTTTTGATACATTTAATGTTAGAACATTGCTCTGCAGCCACGAACAAACCTCGTTGAGCCCTAGATTCGCACTAGTAAAAACTTCCTCCCAAGATTCGCCACTGAAAAGTAAGACAGTGTCGTCTGCGAATGTCAGAATAGAACCTTTGAATAATTGCATATTACAGAGATCATTTATGTATACGAGAAATAGGGTAGGCCCAAGAATACTTCCTTGGGGGACCCCGAAACTGATGTCGTGCTCATCACTGAGCCATTGGCCAATTTTGACTCTTTGATTTCTGCCATATAGGTAGTTGCTGAAGAGATTAAGGGGAAGACCTCGCACACCAATCTTTTCCAGCTTAAGCACAAGGTGAGGGATAGAGACAGTGTCAAAAGCTTTGGCCAAGTCCAGGAATATAGACAGACATTTTTTCTTTTCATCAAGGTTTTTAACAATCGAGTTAACAAGGATATGGACAGCCTCATTCGTTGATTTACCTGAACGGAAACCAAATTGGCAAGATGATAGAAGGTGGTTTGACTCCAGGTACTTAACCAAGCGATTATTCATCAAGCGTTCCAAGATCTTTGACAAAGCGGGGAGTATTGAAATTGGTCTGTAGTTATTGACACAGTCTCTATCTCCCCCCTTGTGAATTGGCTTTATCAATGCAGATTTAAATACCTGTGGAAATATTCCAGTTGTAAGGGAAAGGTTGCAGATGTGAGTGATAGGTCCAGTGAGAAGGTGTATATATCTTTTTATGATTTTACTAGAGATTTGGTCTAGGCCCACAGCACAGTTGTCTTTCAGGCCTCGAATAAGTAGGCAAATTTCGTCTTCGTCGGCAGGTAGCATAACAATGGAGTTTACCGGCGTATTTGATATCTCTAGATTGTTTAACTGGTGTGTGGGATCATTTAAAACAGGCAAATTCAAGGTTTTCTCTGCAAGTTTACGTCCTATATTTGCAAAAAAATTATTAACCTCATTAACGCTTTTAGACTGATCCACCGATGATAGTAGGTTTGATGAATGATCCATTACTTTATTTAAGCCACCAATGTCTCTTATCACTTCCCACAGCTTTTTTTTGTTGTCTTTAGATTTTTCAATTTCTTCACTCTCATATTTCCTCTTTGCTTTTTTCAGCTGAGAAGTACAGAAGTTTCTGTATCTTTTATACGTTAATTTTAGTACCTCATTCTCCGGATCTTTTTTAAGTTTTTTATAAATGTTATCCCTGTTTCGCATACAACGTAAAAGAGCCTTGGTTATCCATGGTTTAAATGTTCTTTTTCGTTTGGGGATTTTTGAGACTTTGGAACTAGATTTAATAGCAGTTAAAAGATAATCTACCAGAAGGCTTGTGGCTACATTTGTATCGTGACTTGCCAGTATGTGATGGAAGTTAATGTTTTCGACTAACCTGTCCAGGAGATTATAGTCAATGCGTGTGAAGGATTCGTTGGAGAAGCGCAGCTGCGAGTCTAAGTTTATTATCAGGGCAACGCATTCATGGTCTGTTACCGACGCTTCTATGACAAAGCACATCGCTTCCTGGTTGGTTTTGATGATCATATGGTCTAAGCAAGTACGGCCATGGGTGGGTTGAGTGTGCCCTGAGAGTAAACAGTGGCTAGCAAGGCAGTTTAAATATTCATGAGCACGCTTGTCTGATGTGTTGGGGGCTATATCTATATTTATGTCTCCACAGAAGATAATATTTTTGTAGTTGCTAAGCTTAGTCAGTTGAAGATCAATTGAGTTAATAAAGTTTTCTGTGTTAGATTCGTTAGGAGGGCGGTAGATGCCTAGGAGGCAGGTCTCTTTATTTATTTTGACTAACAGACAGTTGGCATCATTAATAAGCGGTTCCTCGATCGAGACTTGGAGATTCTTTTTATAATAAACTACCACGCCTTCATTCTGAGTTTTGTGTCTCGTTGTGGCGATGTGATTATAGCCACTGAGTTCCGGAATAAACTTCGCTGTAGGTAGCCAACACTCCGTAAGAACTATAACGTGCCAGTCGATTTTAGATCTCAGAATCAAAGTAGTAAAATTATGAATGTTACAGTTAACGCTTCTTATATTTTGTGATATTATATTTAGTGAGTTATTAGGACTACTAAAAGTAACATGAGATTCAACTCGTTCTATGTCACATAAAATTGCTTTCGCGACCGATAATTCGTCCAGGTCCAATTCACTACTATACGAACTGTGGAATCCTCCCGCGTGGAAATGTGGAAGCTCAATTATCTTAATCCAAATTATGACCTCTGTCCGTCAGTGTCCGTCCCACCTATAGGGAATCTTAAGCGTGCAACTGTTTCACCTACAGCCAGCACCAGCACGCACAGCAAACTACGCGCCTTTTTGTGTTCGTCAGAAAAACCGAACCTACAGTTTACCTGTACCTAATAGTCGTAGAGCAATGCTCATTTTGCGCACGCTAAGCGTTTGTTATTAGAAGTTGTTACAAAGTTTCATGACTATATTGTAGTAAATCTTTTATTTTACAGTCTGTGTGCACCTTTAGAGCCATACGAAGACTTATTGGGTAACTTCTCGTGCCAGCATTCATTGACCGACTGCTTTGTTCGACAACTAGGTTTCCGTTACAGTGGTTACATTCTGTGATATGCCTAGCCTAGATACCAATTTGTGTCTAGATCAAACTAATCTTGCAATTTTACACGGAATTATTTCCGGTGATTGATTTTTTAACTGATTTATTTTGTTATGAAACATTGTGTGAGTATAAAAACGATTAGGTATTGTTGTATGCAAATTTAGTTTTGCTTACCTACTTACATACTTTTCAATTTACGATCTAGCTTCGCAAATCTATGTGTTAGGTAAAAAACTGACACAAGTTTTATAAGAGCTTCGATAGGTACATTACACTGTTATAATTTGAGCCACTTCACTATAATAGATGATTTGCAAAGGATATCCAATTCATTAACATCTATAATAATCAACTACATTGTACAAACATGACTCCGCAACATAACCGTCATATCAACCCAAATAAGTCGTAATTACAATGTTTTTATCGAGGCATCGATCGATTCGTTTTGCCAGATAATTAAATTCCATTCACGCGAGCCAAATGAGCGGTCCGTGGTGTAATCACAGGCGTTTGGAGACATGCGGGTGACCGTTAGGTGGACGTGACGGTATCTTTTATGCTTCCTCTAGGCCCGTTCATATCTTTACCGAAGCCGAACTCAACTTATGCCGCTTTTTATTTTTCTTGTAGTTTTGATATCCACAGATTGGCAAATGTATGGAAGTTCATTGAGAAGCTGAAGAGTCTTCAGCTTCTCAATGAACTTCCATACATTTGAATTGAAAAAAGCAGTCTTCAGTGAAGACTCCTTTTTAAATTCCTAGTCATTTTATGTACGCGGGTATGTTCTGCGAAAATTTATGTGTGAGATTCTAATTATTTATCGTTAGGCTTAATAGAGTTTGATTTATATTAATTTAAATTCAATGACTTAAAAAAACATATTATCATTCATTAGTTGGATATACAAATTATATCTGTCAGACCAAACAATACATAAAAGAACAAGTAGTTAGACTTAAAAATAAACAAAGCAGAATCGTCCTTTTTATAGCTGTTGTGCCTCATTCAATTACGGTTACCCGATAAAACCTTAGCGGATCTTCGTAAATACATACCTACGACTCCTACGAGAGATAGGTACAGTCGATATCAAAGATATCTTAAAATATATAAATAAATAAATAAATAAATATCCTTGGACATTCCACACAGCGTCATCTAGTCCCAAGTTAAGCAACTTAATGCTTGTGTTATGGTAACCAGATATATAATATATAATGCGGTTTTCTCATCTCTTTCATTTTACTCGAGAAGTCGAGATTCGTAATGTTGAAATATATAGTGTTAATGTCAGTATAGGGTAGCCCTTAAATAAAATTTTGCCCCATCCGGTATAATAAGTACAAATTGTGACAAAATACTACAGTGAAAGATGTTGACCATACCAGTTTTGGGATGTGAACCGGGCTTACCATGACCGTTTATAGCGATTCAGTTTAGGTCCAACTACGAACTAGTTTTGACGTAAAGTAAGGCGCTGACGTAAAGTTTTGACAGCAAGGCAGAACCTAAACTGAATCGCTAACACCTCATGGTACGGCTCCTATCATGTGGTTGGCCTTATGACCTCGTGAGGAAATTGATTCGTTAGCTCTCACCGATTTAAACGATTTATTAGTCTGAAATTTAAAACTAAAGATTATTTATTGCTTATTTTGACGCGATCTGGAAAAAGAGATTTATGGTACTACGGTGATCTATTGGGGCGAGCCTATTAAATCTTAATGAGTTAAAACCTATTAAATATCTTGAATTTACGAACTTTCAAATTTCAACAAAACAAGAGATTTCTAACACTCATTATTTCTAACAGAGAATTTCTAAAACAAAACAGTTGATGGTTACTAGATGATGCTGTGTCAAATGTCCAGTTTTATCTAGATATATTTATTGATCTGTTGTAGGTACTTATTATTTAATTAAAGTATTATATTAATTTAAATAGGTATACAAATAGGGCATGAAACTTCATTTTTGTAATATGAAGTATGTCAACTATATCAACTAAGTATATCTATCTACATAAATAACAATAAAACATTTAAAGTAGTGTGAGAAGACATCATGATATCTGAATTATAATTAATTACATTTACCAATTTTACTTTGAAATAAAATGGCATGACAACAATCATGCAAATAGCGAAACATTTATCAAACAATCCAATTAAACAGTGCTTCTGAGAAAGTGTGAGTAAACAAACTTTGTAAATTGGACTAACTCATTATTTGTGACTAAAGAGAATTTGATAGACATTAATTATACTTTAAACTTTGCCGTTTTTGAAACTATGAAGTCAGTCCCGTAATGTTATTATAGAATCTTAATAATAAAATAATTCCAATTTAGCAAAGTGAATATTAAAATAAATTAAGTAAACCAAACTATAATCGACAGGATCGAAAAAATGGCGTTTATTTGGTTCTATTATTAATTCATTTCCTAAGCTTTGATTAAAAAATCAACTATTTATATCTTAACATTGTCTTCAACCCAGTTTGGCTTTTGAATACTAAATATGACGAGATAAGTATCTTGCGAAAACAATCGTGATCATGTTTACAAAATGTCTGTACATCGAAATATTAATAATCAGATAAATAACTCTCATTAGCAATTGGCCGTGAAACATTACGTTTTCTCTGCTCGAATGCATGTGGACGTTTGACTTTCATCTGCCGCACGATTGGACCGTGACAGATAAGTAGGATACGTATGCGCAGAAGATGTTGTGCATTTGTGTGTCCTGAAAAATAAACATTTTTTGTAATGGAACTTTTTGTTTGAAAAGTTATAACATAAAACAGGATAAGTAATAGGAGTTTAAGTTAAAATGAAATTTTATTTAATAAGAGAGGTGAATAAAGATACTTTAATCTAAAGTTTTTTAAATGCATAAGTCATAAATTGAACGAAACAAACAAGCTTACTTGAAAGTCGGGTGTCTTTCAAACGCACTTGAATGATGACATCATTTACAGATAAAGGCAATTAGCTGGATTCTTTAAGACGACCTTGCGTTCACTTAATCTGGCTAACATTAGATTTTTGGCCTTGCCTGTATGTAGTAATGGACTTTGTTGCGTGAGTTCCTCTCAAGCTTTGTGCTTTTTGGTTTAATATAATATTTGAAAATAATATCTCAAAAGTTTCATGTCAATATAATTTACATACCTACTTTGCAAAATGCTTATAAATGTTTTAATGCTATTTCATCTATTTTCTATTTTCAATAGCAACTTATAGGTAGATCAAGTAAGCAGTTACTTTCATAACTTTTTATAATACATTTCTAACAAAAACGAATACAATATAAGCCTGAGGTTTAACCCCCTTATGCATATTCGACCAGTAAACCTGTATTAGCTAAAACGCATATTAAATCTGTTGCTATCTCTTTTCGTTGACATATGGGTGACAAGAAAAAAACATTCTTTAAACCTGTATTAAATTGTCAAGTTTTTATGAATAAGACCCTTATTCTATAAACCTATTGTAAAAACATCAAGCTATAGAAATCAAATTTTCACCATATTACGTAAGTACATAATATTTATAAGCGGATGATACCTGCAGATTCAAAGACTCTCTAAAACCATTCATCTCTCATAACTATGATAGACTTTCAAAACTCGCAGTACAATATCTACTTAGCACGTTAACACCAACTCAGCAATTATGAGCATACTAGTCAAATACCCATGCTCGGTTTGTGTGATTATTATACATGTAAGGTCTAAACTCTTCAGTAGCAAAACCTAAAAAAAGTTATCACCAATATTAATTAACAGGATCACAATAATTTATAATCGGTAATATAGACTAAAATCCATAGAACTTTTAAAAATTACAATTGTTTTATTTAAACATATTTTAGCCCAGCTGACCTGATATTACTAGCTTGTATCTCGTTTGTTCATTCTAAATCTAAAGCCTTCAGAAGAGTTAAAAATGCGTGATTACTTATGCTACAGTAACAGTCAGTCAGTACTAACGTTAGGTAGTAAATACTTAGATATTGTTATGTTTGAGTCATCGATGAAGAAATCTATAGAGATCTCATGCACGTTGCTATGCTTATTACAACTCATCACGCTGTCAGTAATTTGTCCATCATTTTCAAGAACGTGGCATTTTACGTCACTTGACTCGTGACATGCCCGTGACCATTGGTCATAGGTCATGTACATACACGTGGTTATATACTTTTGTAATTTGCGAAATTGCGAATTGATTAACATTCTAAAATAATATAGAAGGTATCATAATAACACACGGCAAATAGAAAATTATGATCAATCAATTTACTTACATATAATAATCGTCGATTTGGAAATCGACAACGTTTCAATTCATTCGTAGAATCTTCATGGGTGATAGTGGAGTATGGTCACTCCTGTCGAGATATTTTTACGTGAGTAATTTTCGTGCGTTATTAAAATGTCAAATACACTCACGATAGTATTGAAAGCGAAATAAAAACAATTTTGGTGTGATTAAGGTTGAATATCTTTCTTTATATTTTTGTAAAAAGCTTGTAAGTGTACCTAATACATAAATACTTAAAACAAAATTTTTACGTTAAGTCTGAATCCTATTTCACAGATCTTTGAAAATACAAAATTAAAGTGTACCTATATTATCAAAGTCTATTTAATTAATTAATTGTTTGTAGGTCGTATTAAATCACATCAAACCCAGTTCACGAAACATCACCCAAACAGCCAAACATTCAATTCCAAGTTTCCAAGTTAATTAGTTATGACGTACTTGTACATAGCGCTTATGATTATTACAGTCCCCTCCATAGTTATGGCACATACACGAGCAATTTGCAGGTAGCGATAATAATTGCCGCGATAATCACCGAAGACGGCATGGTGGAGTAATTTGGAGCTCTGTGAAAATTGCTGCGCATAATTTGTGAATTTCATTTCGAAATATCCCATGACCGTTTCGTAAAAGTAAGGGTACTTAATGTTTATTATACTATACACTAACGTTCAGTGCCATCGAAGCATATGGTGATGTTTCTGTAGAAGCTGTGGTCCTTATTTTTCTGAGGGCATCAACTTTCAGTTCAATCTACTACGTAAAAAACAGATACATTTATCGTTTTGATTTCAAAATAAGACTTAACAATTTACCTACGCTGTACGAGTACCTATAATTGACACTTGACAGGACAAGTGGTAATGGATGATGATTTTGTGGAATAATGACAACTGGTGAAATTAGGCACCAAGTCATAACAAATGTCAAGGAAATCTTAGGACAAGGTAGACGTCGTTAGAGAGTTTTTTTTGTTACAAATGACAGCGAAAAGAGATAGCAAAATATTTAATAAGCGTTTTAACTAATGCAGGCTTACTGTCGAATATGCATAAGGGGATGTATATAAAACATGAAATGAAATAAACACCTCCTGAAAACAGCGATAAAAGTTTTCTGATTCGTTGAAACTTAGCAAATAATTCGAAATCATCAGTACGTATTACTCAAATAAAATCGCGCGTGTGTATGCCCATAAAAGGTTATTACTATGTGTTTGCAAATTGCGAAAGTTCCCGAGGTAAAGTGATAATATTCAAAGTCCATCAAGCACTTTCTCTGAAACATTACAGTCTGTTTACATAATGAACCTCAAATTACGTGCAAATAATAAGAAATTGCTGTTCTTTAAACATGATGACATTGTGCGGTTTCTGCATCGTAAATTAATCAGGATATTTTGATAGTATCTAACACTTAAAATTGTATGTGGGATTGGCTTGTGCGATATCCAACGAAATGGTCTGGAGATTTTTTTAACTTTCCTATCAGTGTTTGCCAAAGTCGCGATAAAACTCATTTCTTAATACTGTCGTAGATCAGTTATGTAGGCATTTATCTCATCACTCACTTGGTTAAGACTTTCAACTAGCTACCCACATACTCCGCTCCACTATTTATACTTTACACCACCTGATCATACAATTGTCAGCCTTGAAAAACTTTTAAACCAGTTCAACAGACAACAAACTCGGTATAATTTTATAAAGACAAAAGTGAAAACAATAACCACCTGACCAATGAAATACCTCCAGCGAAACCGAGTTCCCAAGTACCAGTTCAATGACATTTATCTGGTTTTGTACGTAAATGGTTAGAAATAGCAAAAAGCTAGCAGTCAGTGAATAAGCCGGACTAAGGCTCTGATAAACAAACAGTTACATGTGACTGACTAACTGAGCAGCATAATAGCGGTTCTGTTCCGGTCGAAAAAAACAACTTTAATAGCTATCTACATAATTCATACAATTAGGGATTACCTGTGCTTACTGATATTTTCTTCTTTTAAAATACTATTTAAACTATCGCGACTTGGAAACATATTTATAAATATTAACGGGACCACCGAAACGTCGAGGTAAATAATATGTTTTCTTCTTTTAGTTACTTAGGTGAAGTTTGATTTTTATAAAAATCGTACTTATTTTAAAAAACTGAACTTTATTTTTTTTCTGTTTAGGAAAATATCGAAAGTGCTTGGACAGCCTCACACTTTCCTATAAATTGATGACTAAGCTGAGAGAATGGTTTAGGTGCTGGGCAAGCCTACTTCATCTCAACAATGTCTCTGGCACTACAGTGTTCCGTTTAGTGTAGTAGGTAGTCAAAGATTTTCTCATGACACTGTCTAAATCATAGTAGAGATGGAAATGCAACAACATTTAAGAATGGAGTATGGCATGTGGTATGGCGTACAAATTAGTGTGCATATGATACAGCAGATTTCGCTCCTGGACGCTACGACGCTTTTGTGGTTTAACTCGAAAATACCGCTGAGCTGTCCGTCTATTCACGGCTTAAGCCGAGCTAAGGCGACAGGCCTCGACGCCTTTCACTTGCGTTTATGGAACGTTGAGTTAGCTTTAACTTTTACATAAGTCACAAGATTATAGAGTCATTTGGATTAAGTGTTTAACGAAATGAGTATTACGACCTCATTCATACGTCCACTGTTCACAAAATATATCCGATTGAATTTAAAAATGAATATTTTATTTCAAAACCAATAAAAATTTGTATGAGCCCGGTATGAATTCTGAAATTAATTTCAGTTCGTATTAATAACTTAGTTTTAAATCATCGGACAGTTCTTTTTCAATTACTGTGATAAACCTTTTAAAATGCTGCACAATAATATTCTATGTATTGAGTTAAATAGTTTTAGCTTTCAGTTAGTTATTCTGCTCGACTCCGTGTATTTCTAACTTTGTTTTCGGTAGATACATAGAGAAAAAAATATATATATCCTTGGACATTTCACACAGCGTCATCTAGTCCCAAGCCAAGCAATTTAATGCTTGTGTTATGGTAACCAGATGATATAATACTTAGATACATTTTTTGTAAATACATACATATTATAGATAAAATGCTACATCATATTGTTTTGAGATTACCGGAGCTAATTTCTAGCTATCTATGTCGGTGCAGCAAATTCGCGTTTGTTAATGGAATTTCCGCATCGCAGGCGAACGCGGACGGACTTGTTTCTGCCAGCCGCGCTAGTCATACCCGTTGAGTGGGTTCACAGGGAGGATTTTAGGATCAGCTACATAATAGTGGATATCCAGATGTCGTCGAAACTAAAACTAAACCAATTTGATAGCACTAAAATTCTCAATCAATCTTTTTTATTTCGATCGTTATGCAAGGGACGCCAGTTGGTTCACAATTGTTTTTTTGTATTTGTCACCGTTATAGTTTTAAGTAATCAATAAAGAGTTATCTATCTATCTATCTGTCTATCTATCTATCTAACTACTACTATGTCTGTTACGCTAGTTCATAGCTCTAATCATGATGTTAAAAGGCCGCTTGTCTCATGGCTTAAAGACTTAAGTCAGCACAGTGCAGTGTGTGATGCCAGACAAAATTTGTGTAAATAACCGTCTTAGTCCAATCCAGTCTCTACAAAAACAGTCAACCGGTTAAAAAACATAAATGTGTAAAGAACTTATTTCTTTATTCTAACTTAATTGTAACTCTTAAAACTTTTACATACTTACATAATTGTGCGAAATACAATATAAACCAGTTATGTATAAAGCTATTTAGGAAACAAAAAATAAGAAAATTCCATACATAGGTACTATTTGAAATCATATACTTAAGTATTTAAACTAAAATAATAACACAAGATAAACTTTTCCCTTTTACCCCATTTCACCCCTGTGATGTTATGTACCGTGTTAATACACGCCATCCCTTGCCCCAGCACCGGCATTAATCGGATTAATTCCTAAACGCACTTCACGACTCAAAACCTCGCCGGATAGTCGCTGCAGGATGAGAAATATTTGCTATTTGGCTCTGCAGAGAAAACAAGCCCCTAAAGGGGGCTTCGCGGTTTTATTACGCCTGCAATTTTTTTAATATTTTTTACAAATTATACTTTGTGCTTACGTAAATGTTTGTGATTTTGTGGTTTATTTCAAATGTACGAGTATATAGGTAATTCAAAATTAGATACTACTTGTAAGTATGAAAAGATTACCTTCAACATACAATTTGACCGAGACAATGGTGTGAAGGGGAAGAAGGGTTCTGAAAAACAACAGAAGGTCATTTGTAAAATAATAATTTCATTTGCAAGTAGAGTGTTGACGTCCCCTTCCTAACACCTTCCCGCCATAGGGTAATTGCCCCTACTTCGCTTTACAATGAGCTATGAATAATAAAATCGAAGTAAGGGAACGGTAGGGGAACGATCAATCTTATTCGCAACTTTAATATTTTTCCACTCAGACAAATGATGAAGTGGAAGATCCAAGAGTGGAAATGAAAAAGGCAGGCATAAAGAAACCCTCTAAATCGGTGTCAAGCTTTTTCGTCGGATATGAAGAAAAGTTCCGTGGCGCTACTTTGCTCAATTTTAGTAAATGGGACTTAGCGGCTTTTACTTTAATAAGAATGAGACTGGTGGAAATTGCGATTTGCGTTGCTGAAGTTGAAATATTTTGTTACAGCAACTAAATATTTTAACTTCAGAAACGCAAATGCAAAAAAAAAAACGCAAACGCCCAGACCACTTGCTGGCTGGGCTCGTATTCAGAGTGTCGAATTAGACTTGAACTTTCGCTTATCTAAGTATCTTTTTTTAAATATATTTTTGAAAACTGACAAAAGAATCACCGGTTGAGACACGATTCACGTTTGAGTATGGACTCGAAGCGTGCGTCTAGTGCGTCCAGTGTCTAAAAACTTATGCAACCCAAAATTAAGCAGAATTCTTAAGCACGAATTCGGTAAATAATAGTTAACATTCCCCACATGCTGGAATTCCATTGTTAGTTTATTCAAACCAGTAAATTACATTTTAAATATATAGTTTTTCTAAACAAAAAATCTGAATCATTCAGTATTTTTCTCATTTCGATAGTGCTGTGCAAACTGGTGTGAAAATGTTTTATATCAGTCGAGTAAAAATGTGACAGGCAGATGGGAAAAACGAAAAGTGAACTAGAAAATGTGTTGCCCCGAAAAAAGGAAATGAAACTGCGGTGACCGACGCCAAACTACAACCGGTAGATAACGCTTTGATTTACTTGGATTCAATGACAATTACATGACGTCAGTAAAAACTGTGCACTAGCATTAAGGCTGGAATACATATGCTACTAGCAAAAAAGTATGCGAGCAGGTGGTACATTAGGTAGTAGCATACAAGTAGCACGTGTAGATATTATACGAAAAGAGCACGCATGCTATAAAATAAGCATTCTATCTTGTGGCAAACAAGCATGCTTTTTAGAAGCATGTGTATTCTAAGTCTTTGAGGACTACCACGTCTTTTTGATCGTGCCATACCCGCATCAGGAAAAAATATATGTATTTATGAATAGTTTCAATTCTAACTATCCGATCTAGGTGTTGGTAATATGGCAATATAGCCAGTGTCGTCAGTGTCGGTGCCACCGTGTCATCTCTTATTATTTTATCAACCTATATCGTACCACTGCTGTATTTTAGATTATCCCAACAACGCTTCCTTGGTTGTGTCATTTTTTTTTTTAGGAACCTGTCGTGTCCCACTGCTGGGCAAAGGTCTCCCCCAAAATCTTCCACTGACCCCTATCCTTGGCGATCTCCCACCACTCCTTCTCAAACACGTCAAGATCGTCCCGTTTCCGGTTGTGTCATTATTTAAAACAAATATTTCTTAGCTCGGAAAGCTCTTATTACGATGTCATGCTAATTCTTGTGACAATTTTGGCACCCATATAAGACTTTCTCAACCCATTACAGACTATTGATTTAAGGTAGGTGTGTTCTGTTGTCAATGAAATTCATCAATGTATTTTTTTATACCTATTTAGATACAATCATAATATGACGTTCGCAGCATCCTAGTAATGTAGAGCTTGATCGATTGTACAAACACGGGCTCTATTGAGTTGATCGGAGTTCCCCAATCAGAACATAACATGAGTTCAAATAAAGATATCCGCATTCAGTCGGAATCGGTGCAGTGCTGAGTTTGCTTGATTTTAATCAAAAGTTTCGATTGAACTGCCGCGCCGGTCGAGTGTGATCTGCCCCTGATACTGCGCCACACTGTTCGGCTGATGTACCCCATGCGATAAATATTAGGCCTATCATTGGTTTCAAAATTTTTAGGCAATTTTTTTAGTGGTAAAATTTGTCACCTGCATGGATTTTCAGAGCAGTATTTGAGAACATCACAACAGATAAGGAAAGTAGAAAGATACCTAAAACAATGCGTTTTTAAACATAATTGAAGTGTTTTATTCGTAGAAGGTACTTTGTGTAAATTGAAATCAAAATGCTGCCAACAGTCGAATCGAATAGTATTGAATCAGTGGACTGATCGGACTTTGATAACTACTCTCGCGATGTGTGTTCAATCTAATACCTATTTGCACTTCCATAATTGTTGAAAGTTCTATGACGTGCTGCTCGACGTCTGTTTCCCGAGACACATGTAACTCGTTATAAGTTCCCCGAGTAGGTATGCTGCTTGAATATGCTGTCACTAACGAGAAATGCATAATCTTGCTCCCAAGCAATTTGTAGCCTTTCACTGAGGATCGTGCAAAAAAACTTTAATGAAAAGTAGAGGTGCAAGTAAATCCAAAGGTCTCCGAGTCCACATTTAAGTGAAATAAGAATAAATTGCGCCCAAAGTGGGATAGCCGCTCAAATTAAGCACCTGAATAAATTGTGTGATAATCCCAGGCAGTCTTTTAATGCTTCGGAGCCGCCGGCGAGAAAGAATAAACGAATGAGATAATGATTACTCTCATTTCATTACATCTCCTTGATCCTGGTAATTGAGGAAATTGGGTCGAAGTGTGATAAGAGTAGGAGTATTGGGTGTTATTGGGCGGTGCCATTAGAGACCTCTTAATCGTATTTAACGCCTTTATCACCTAGGGGTGCGCAATGGTCCGTGACGGGAGACCGTAAGGCGGACCAACCTTTCGCCCAATATCCTTTTGACGCTCTTATTTTGGAAAATGGTTCAGTTCCATTCATAAAATTTACCTATTAGCATAAACGCCCATTGAACGTGTGATAACAATGCGCACAAGAATTGCTTGCACGCTTCCAGCATAATGTTTTCGTAATAATTTGCCGCTGACGAAAAATGGAGGGATCAACGAATGCTGGCGTTTTCTAATTTATATTTTTGCTTTTTTCCTGCTGCGGGTTGAGTTCATAATGGACAAAACATTAGTACGACCTACTTTGGTGAAAGCTTTCAGGGCTTTCCGACTTGTACTAACTCTGTGGAGAGAAATGATGGTCCTAGTTGGGATTATGGAGATGCAGTGATGCCTCCAGCGGCTTCATTAGCTTGTATCTCTAGAAAGCCTTTGGTAATTATTTGATAGTGATTTGTACATAATTTTTATTGTCAATATTGATTGCCTAGACGGACTCCTTGATTAAAATCCCTTTGTTTTAAATTAAAAAAAAACTGATATTCGAAACCCCGGCTTACGTACATAAAAATGAATCTCTGTTTCCTTTGGTCCAGCCATAACTTGAGAACGATTACGATAATTGATTCATGTTTTTTGAGGGTATACGAAAATCTTACAGAATACTCTGATAAAAGAAAAGACGAAATTAACTCGGATATAATCGAGTTCGCTAGTAAGTTATGTAATATTTATTGATACTGTTATCGTGACAGTCGTGCCCCGAGGGAGAGAAAGCTGGTTTAAGTGAAACCCGTCAAATGTAGCCTGTGCACTTTCCTATGCACATACGGAACCACGGGACTGGTTTTGGGACCATTCAACTACACTTACGCTTTACATCATGGTGGGATATGTAGCTTTCCTTCGATAATGATGTAAGTTGACATGTTAGGCTGGTTTATAGAGGTTTAATGGACTTGTAGCTTTATACGGCTATAAATGTGATAGATGCCATTAGGCGAGATTTGAAACAACCTAGGATACAAAGGTAAATATGAGTAGGTACTTACTCGTACAACTTTCTTTTGCAAATGTGATGGTCGGTTTTAAACTCATTATAATCACATTTTTCCTTTGCTGCTTAGAGCCAGATTTTATAAAAAATATGATCAAATTACAGCATAATTGCTTCTTTATAAATAGATACCTTTATTATACGCTTAGGAACATAAGATACCTACTATTTAATACGCTTTTGAACAACTTATCTTTATCCAAAAACAGCTCAATAAAATCCATAGATTGGGTATGTAAGTTTTTTTTTTTTTTTTTTTTCATTATTAGAGCATAATAAGTAATTTATTATACACTATTAAAATTACAATCTAGCCAAGTAGGCTAATGAGCAATTTGACTTTGACTTAGTTTTATAGATTTGCTTATTATTAAGAATGTGCTCAATAGCACGTTTCTTACTGTCTCTATTTAAGGGGAAGACACTTTGTTCTTGTGTTCTTTATATTATGTAGCACTTATTCACTAACACTTCCACATAACTTATCACTACACTAACTCAAATGGTTTAGTCCGTTTGAGTCTTCTCACTAAGTCTGTGTTATCGAGGAGCTGGATGGCCTCGACATTCACATGGTGGTGAAGTCTGTTTTCGTGAGCTTCTGCGTATTTTTGTACAACTCTGTCAACGAAGTCTATATTGAGGTCTCGGTGTAGGTCTTCATTTCTTACGTACCAGGGAGCATTTACGATATCCCTGAGTACTTTGTTTTGAAAACGCTGGATGATTGAGATGTTACTTTTTTTAGTACAGCCCCATAGCTGTATTCCATAGGTCCACACTGGCATTAGGACCTGTTTGTATAGGATAATTTTATTATGTACTGACAGGGCAGATTGTCTTCCAAGCAGCCAGTACATTTGTTTGTAGCGAAGGTCCAACTCTTCTCTTTTCTTCTTGACGTGGGCTTTCCAGCGTAGCTTTACGTCAAGCGTCATTCCCAAATACTTGGCTGTATTTCCATGCGGTATGGGCATATAGTTAAGGTATACTGGATGGTAATCCTCCTTTTTGTTGGTAAAATTTATATGAATTGATTTAGATTCATTTAGGTTTATTCTCCATTTCTTTGTCCATTCGTATACTTTATTGACTGCGTTTTGAACCTTTTCTGCCGCTTCTGCATGAGTACTACCAACTGCCATTATAGCTGTGTCGTCAGCAAAAGTTGCCATAGTACTATTCTCTAGTTCAGGGATGTCACTGGTATACAGAAGGTAAAGGACCGGACCTAGTACGCTTCCCTGTGGCACCCCAGCTTTTATTTCTTTTATGTCAGAGTAGGCATCCTCTTGACGAACCCTAAAAAATCTATCCGTTATGTACGATTGTAAAATGTAAGTGCAAATCAGTTTGTGGAAACCACCAAATTTATTATTGATATAAAATGTTACTGGTGTAGGACAAATCGTAGAACATGATGGAATAGGTGTTCCTATAGTTACCACATTATGTCTGTTCCTGTCAGTTAGCAAGATGGTTGTCTTGCGGGCAGACCTAGACATTTGGACAGCCGCAATGGCTTTGGGTTGTATCAACAGTATATAGGTCCTTTTTTATATTGAACCTATCGATGATTTTTAATGTGTAAAGTTGAATTAAAATCATTAAAATCAAAAGTAATGGAGCAACGTAATTATATCTTAAGAAAAACTATCACAAAGCCAAATGTAATAGATAACAAAATAGTTTAAGTTAAATTACCTGAATTTCAAAGTCCGGAAATCGATCAAATTAAAATATATTTTATACTTATATTATTACATTATTGTATTATGTGTGCATAGTATATTTTACTAGACTATTGCTATTTTCTTTACAGGCTTACGTACTTATTGATTGATGGGGACATAGTAAAATTTTGGCAACAGAATAGCTCTAAAGTTTATAAAGCTATGCAAGAAACATAAAAAGTTTTGGCTGAGAAGAAAATATTTTTACGAGGACCTACTGGGTAATATTGGTCTTAAGAATTATTTTGTATCTCAAATTCTATGGACGACTACCTTAATATTTGAGGATATGATAACTCGAGTTTTTATGTTGTTTTAAATGTTGAAACTTACAAACACGATAAAATTGCTCAGGAAATACCATAACATTCATGAGTTCGGCTCATTTGTTGGTTGAGAGTTACAATTGTTCACCATTTCAATCGGAATTTGGCTCAGACACGATACTGGCCCAGGTTTTCGGCTTTACAAATATTTCTATGACACGATAATTTTATTAAGACATACCTAGTTCACCAATAAAATTCTAACTTAACAATTTACTTTCATTTGATACTGAATAGGTATACAAAAAACAATAAAAACATATTAATTTGAGTGATCGATAGAAATCAATTACAAAGTTCAACAGCCAGATGTACCTATACCCCTTTGTATAATCTGAATGTATTCGTAAAAATATATTTATTAAAATGGCTACCCCAATTAACGACGGCAAATTGCGTCCCAAAGCAAACGGTTCGTTAATCACTTGCAATAGGCTATTTGACTCATATCAAATTTGACCCAATAAATTAGTATTTCCTGAAGTACTTTCCTTGCAAAACCAAAATATAATAATTTCAGTTAATAAAAGTCCATGATGCTTGCATAATTTCAATTTAAAAAACGGCTTCTTTTTTTTTTAATTGGAACGCTGAAAACGCTACGGCCATTATGATGACGTCATTAGTATCGGAAAACAACAAATGTCACATAACTAAAACCAATTTACAGTAATGCCAACTTTTCAAAATGTGCATGTTCCCTAGACGTAAATCACGAAAAATATTGTTTTGAATACGAATGACGTCACAGCACAGATAAATCCATAGACCAATATGGCGGTAGCGTTTTCACCTGTTTTTGAAAAGTAGAACTTTTAAAATCAAATTTTGCGGTTTCTTAGGTCCAAAAAAATATGGTAGTATTTTTTTTGGTCTAAAAGAACAATTATTTATCATATAAGAGCTACATAAAAATAGAGTCAACTAGCCTATTGTAGAGACCGTGAATAGATCAGGAGTCGGACTCTCCTCCAATTTAAGGGTGCGTTGTTCGCTTATTACTTGGCGTAATGTACCCTTAACTTTTATGGGCCAAAGTTGGGAATGAGTCCACTTCGTCCCCGTTTGGGACTAATATAGGGCGAGAGTTTTATCTCCACCAGTTTCCGCTTAAAGTATTAATTTTATTGTTGGACAGATGCTTTGATAATTTTAAATTTATAATTAAAAGGATGTTTAATTTAAATTTGAATATTTTAGGGGTTTTATGCAAATTTTATGCAGACCTTTTCAGCGGATCTAAAAAAATATTAAAGATTTAAAGAAGATACCTACCTCCTGAACATATTTTTTTATTTCATCTCAGTGTATAAAATGCTTGCACTAAAATTTACATCTTTTTTACATTAATTCAACTGTCTTTCTTTGCAGGTAAGTTGTGCAAGAACGAGAAGGTGCGATCTAATATTCGACAAGGTAGGATGACAACAAAAGGTTGCATCTCAAAGTATAGATACTCAAGTACAGCAATCTCCGCGCTACGAGCTCACTTAATTTCATGACGAAAACGAATTTACAAACATTATGAGACACCTAAGAATTTTAATTAACCACGGCTTCGAGAAAATCTTTGTTTTAATTAATAGATATTATCGTGAATGATGTGAGCGCCGCGGTTTCAACTTGCCCTATAAATTGTACAGCCCTTACGTGCCTTCACACTTCATCGAATAATAGAGTAGGGTTTTCAGAAACAATTACTGAGAATATATTAGCAAAGAGGCGGTCGCACCGATATTACGAGTAGGTAGATGTGCTTGACACGCTAGTTATAAAATAGACTACAAGCACGAGTCAAGTATTGTAAATATAATTATGGAGTTTTTAGTTCTTGCAAGTTACCGGGTCGGCGTTGCACTAGATGATCATACATTTGTAATACTTTACTAGGTATCGAGGATCGTATTCAATGCTACGGTAAATGATGATAGGGCTCAGTTTATGTTGGTGGATACTGAATTCTTGTTCAACATAAACTAAATCCGAAAATGGTCACGAAACTTTTCGTAAATCCTTAGTAGGGCCTTTGGTATGTGAGCACGCAAAATCTTATCTGAGGTGCGTGTGTGCGTCTAGTGTGCTTTAGAAGTGTCATCGCAGAAATAATGTGGCAATATCTTTCACCCCCAGAGCGCGGCGTTATCTTTGTCTATGAGCGTCAGAATTAAGTAATACCGGCTCGCAATGTACAAAATAATTTTATTTCCGAACTATTTTCCGCCCGCGGCTTTACTTACCAAGAAATAAAATAATTTTGTACATTAGAAGCTGGTATTACTCTCGATCAAAAGTAGCCTAACTTTTATAGAGCACAAACTATGTAGGTGAGTATATTTTAAATTCTAAAAAACCGTGCAATACATTTTGCTTAAAAGAGTAGTTTAAATCATACATCGCTAATGAATTCATACCGGAGGCGGTCAATATGTTTACGGCTGTAAAGATAAATTTAAAACCAAATTCAATAATTTAGTTAGTTTTATTTTTGAGTATAATTGTATTATTGTATATTCAAAAATAAATTTAGCCACTTATTTTTGAGTGGCATTTAAATGCTTACGTTCAGTTAAATGACTGCAATGCTGTCTTTTGTTTTATGTGCCAAACTTATGTAGGTAAGTACATACTGTGCGGTCTGAACTGATAAAATGGAGCGACCAGTATAATTCAATTTATTATTAAGTATTAATTTAAGAGGTCTGGTTTGAGAGAAGTCTGAGTTAAATTTTCCTACATGCAAATGCAAATTAAATAATTTGGTGAGTAAACTTTTTTTTTCTGCCAGATGGGTGGACGACATTGTCAAGGTCGCCAACAAGACCTGGATGCGATCAGCCCAACACCGGAAGGAGTGGCAGCAATTGGAGGAGGCCTACACCCAGCAGTGGGTTGACACAGGCTGAATATGATGATGATGATGAAACTTTTTTTATTATAACAGCACTGTTTTTTTTTATTTACTTCCTTCAAAATAAGAGGTGATTCCCATATTGTCGGAATCTTGTATTATTATTATTATTGATGTATTAAATGCGTTCCCCGATAACTCTGTAGCTAGTACCGATTTCAAAAATATTTTTGATGGAACTCGAGGTACGAACGAATTAAGCACCTCCTTTTTTGAAGTCGGCTAAAAAGTGCTTTCATCTCGGATAAAGCTATCCAATTACAGTTCTCGGCCCAACTAATGGTCGAACACTGATGTTCTGCAAAACAACTAGCGCCCAATTTGGTGGACTTCGCAGAAACAGTTGTTCACGATGAAAATTTGTGTTCGAAATAAGAACAACTGGGAACTATTCGGTTCTAAATTTACGAATTTTCGGCCACGAATGTGGAACAAATTTTTAAATTGAATTCTTCCTCTGGTTGTACCGCCAGGCAGCGGCGTAAATTGACTAACCTTTTCGAGTTTGCTGTGTTGTTTCCGACTGCACTTTGATAGATAGATTTTTAGATAGCAGCTATCCTTGAAAGTAAAGCACAATTTTTACTAGTTATAAAAACTGAGATAAGAACTAAAAAATTGATATTCTATCGGCTTAAAACCTGTCACGTATAGAATGTTAACTTGGAATGTACAATGGTTCCTGAGACCACACATAAGCTACTTTTTATCCAAACGAAGTCGGGGGCGGAAGCTTATATTTAGTAAATTTTAAGTAAATTCTCTTATAGTATCTGAGCTAGATAAATATTAGAGAACAAAACACAATATCTCAGCTATTTTCTCCTTATTTACTAAAACAAAAGCTAATAACTTTACTCATTTTGCCGACCTACTTTTTAAATATTTACTTGCCTTTATTTAAAACAAAAGCAATAACTTTTCACTACATATTTATACGTCACTGTTTAATCCGAGATTATAACTTAAAATCTCTTATCTTGGCTTAAGTTAGGCTCAAACTTGAAGATTCGAGGACTATTCTGTAGCGATCTATCTCAGACACAGATAATCCCTGATATGAGTTCCAGTTGATGGTTGTTACCCAACTAAGACATAATGCTTATAAGCTTAGGCGATGAGTCGAGCTTAAAAAGTTTATCTCAAGTTTTCGATATTAGAAGTGCAATAAAAAGTTATAGTATGGTTATTACGAAACAAAAATGATCTTAAAAAGTTACATTTTCAGAATCTTGTAAACAATCTATAATATTTTAACTAAGGGTTAATATTGTAGGTTCTATGACAATGTAATATTACTAAAATAATTACATAGTTTATTTGTAACTGTTGCCTAAGGTACATTTTTTTAGTTTTTATAACGCGAACAAAACCATAGTAAGTACGACTTTTTTCTTTTTTAAATTTTAAAACTATTACGTTATTTTTTTAAACTAAATTTACTATTCAACCAACTATTTACCTATATCATTCTGAATTTTATGGACGCCACCTTAAGTTCAGCAATTGAATACGCCTGAAGACAGGAAATTTTTATTTGTGTCAATGCATGGATAGCTGTGAAGGCTTCAGACTTAGCCTCAGTTGCACTAAATAAAACTAACCTGCTGGGCTAGTCCTTAAAAAACACAAAAAAAAAATTTTCGTCGCGATAATTATGTCTTGGCCCTAAAAAGTTTCGAAATTTCATACAAAATGTAAATGTAAATAAACCTAACCTAACGCACAATAAACTAATTTTACCGGAGAGCTCTCAAGAAAGATGCGATTCAACCAACCAACGGGGCGCGCGGAAGTGAGACGGAATGAATTACCAAGCGAGACTCTCGCTGTTGACGGAAAAAGGCAACTCTCGGTCAACGGCGACACAATCGCGTCTTAGGTGCGCTGTGAAATAAACCGGTTTAATAAGGTGTTTCATTCGTTCGCGATAACGTTTACGTTCGAACGAAAAAAAGTGGAATAACGGTTAATAACGGTTTCGAACGGGTAAATTTCAAACCGGTTCCAAGCCCTGGTGCGTATTGCGTTTAATTCTGGTTTTATGGACACAGTTCCATATAACGTTATCAACTTTATTATCTTTCTAGTTAATTTTATTGTTATACGGTTTATTTTCATTATCTTCAGTATCAATTATGTAATGCTTGGTTTTTTTAGTTGGTAAATGCTTCCAAAATACTGCTTCATTAACGTAGATTTTGGAATAGGTGGGTACATTATTGAGGTATTGAGGTAGACCTATTTACGATATAACAGATACAACAATCAAAACGAACACTTAAAACAATTAAATGTAGGTAGGTATACTTAAACTCCTTGTTTTAAGTCGTTTAAATTTTATACAACTTAAAAAAAGGAGTCAGATTTAAACTTCAAAAATGGCATATGTCAAACTTTGAAATGAGAACAACCCGACACCAATTAACTTTATAATCCGATCTCCCTCTGGACTACCCCGTATGTTAATATGCGATGATTGTATGTCAACAACGGGAATAAATAGGTTATAATTGAACGATCAATCCACTATAGAGTTACATTGACCGAGATTAAACCGATAATGAACTTTATGTAACCTAGGTACTTGTTTTACACCTAGCATTTAAGATGATACGTGATTTCATTGTGGTCTTACCGAAAAGAAAGGTTTTTCTTTTATGATTACCTACTGCAAGAGAATAGAATAGAATATGAATATATCACACACAATACAATTGACACAAAATAGAGACTGATCTGTAATGCAAGCTTTAGTGAATAACTATATCTACCAATTAATTAAAAAACAACAACTAGTCCACTCCACACTCAAACATGATTATTATCTGCAAATTATTATCTCCCATGACCATCGAACTGTTTCATCTGTCCATTGATTAACTATGTATTATTATTCTGCGGCCGCTCCTAGGGGCGCGAGTCAATCAACGATTATATGCCCGAATAACTATGTTAATGGTGTTGATAAATAAATAAATAAATAAATATAATATAATAATAATAATATATATTGATAGTAACAACAAAAACACATCTCAGGGAAACTCTTGATCTATGATAATTATCATAGATCAAGAGTTTCCCTGAGATGTGTTTTTGAATTAGCGGGGTTTCTGTAGCGTGTTGGGATAAGTTAAGTGAACCTCAACTTTTCTACCAAAGGTCGTGGGTTTGGACCGTGCATCAATGGATTTTTTATTTCGAATAAACTATACCTTACCAGCGAGGGAAACAATTGTAACTAAAGATTAGATAATAATACACGTATTTCTTGTGGGTTAGCTGAAAGGTTGTTTAGAAGATCAGACTATTCCATCTCAATAATGTGATAGACAATTCCTTTAAATGTAGGCAAAAATTACATCTTGAAGGCGTTTGGGTACTAGGTATGATGTTACTGATAGATAGATTAAGTGTCTATAGAAAAAGGTAACATAAGAAATCGGACTGCAGGACAGTAAAATTTCTTATACGAGTACTTAGTGCACAAACACGTCTTATGGAAGCTACATGATACTTGATAATTATCGGCGTTTTTGTAGCGTCAGTGATTTTCAAATGAAGCTGAACATGGAAGGCATCTCATTTGCAATAGTGTCGGTGTTTGCATATTGCGTTCTAGATTCTCTGGGTCAATAGGCAGATATTCTCACCCCTAAATATGATTCGGATGAAATGAAAACCATACCATGAGCAAAATTTGCATTATTGATGACATAATAGAATGTCCAACGCCAATGTCCAAAAGTAATAGTGTCCCATTATCAAAATGTCCAGTAAGTAAATAAGTCCAATAAATAAATAAATAAATCGTAATTATAAAAGTTTTGGACATTTTACACAGCGTCATCTAGTCCTAAGCTAATCAAACTTGATGCTTGTGTTATGGTAACCAGATATGACCAATAGTGAAATTCCATCTAAAAATGTCTACGTAATGTTAATCTTTATATGTTATCCTTACAAAAAATCTTCAAGTACCCTACAAGATCTACTAATAAAAATATTGGAATAGTGAAGCCACTGGAAAAGCAGACATCAGCAATAAATCAGAAAGAATAACGCAATGGATTTCAGTTATCGTGCAATCTCTTACCTCGTCATGTTCTGAAAGTCGTCGAGAATCGACATCCTGTTGCTATGAGATCTAAACGTACAGTGAGTACCTATAACTCAATTTACAATAGACAATTTGAAAATTCATTGGTAACGGATTTCGATCTTGCGACCAATCCAAGATCAAAAATACATTTTCAGCTCGATGAATATGTAAATTCTTGTCTCGAAAGACGGCAAATTAATGTTTAATTTCTCTGTTCTATTTCGCATAAATTTTGTAAAATATTCCTTAAACCCTTTTGATAAGCGTCGGTTGTATTCATTAAACCAAGAGTAAATAAATGTTATTCTTAGTGCGCTATGTTAGTAAATACTTTGATGAATGATTTCCATCAGTAATACTGGTTTATTCTTTGTCTCTCTGAGTTAGATCCCTGACCGACTCTAATCCAAAGTAAATAAAAATCCATTAAACAGGCGATGCTGAACACCAGTAGGTGGTACTGCGGAAAGAAAAAAGCAAGCACTACCGGAAAGAGAGTATTTATTGCAACCATTATTTTTAATACACAATTATATTATTCTTGGCTATTCAATATCAAACTTTAGTTGTAGACAATTAGGTTGAAAATATGATTTCAGCGATTCAACTACACACAGACCGGTATAACAGAGTAAACCATTTCTTTGACCATTGCTTTCGGTTTTAACGATCTCACTTTGATGTCAGTTAAATAGCCCTCAAAGTGCATAATTTGCGTCGGTAGGTAGTTTGCTCAGAGAAAATGAATAGCATTTTTTTACTGAGTTTAATTTTGAGGCTTCTGTTTTTAAAATACTTAGTAAATTAATTTTGAACTTAACCTCATCATTACTCATTGTAATATTTGAACTAATTTGTGTGTCATGTGCGTACCTAAGTACTTAGGCTAGATTCTAATTCATAGGGAAAAAAAACAAATCTTTGATCATAAAAATAAGGCCGAATATCAATAGTGAACGTTCTACGAATAAAACATTCTGAAAACAAGTCATTCAATTGATTTACACCAACAAAATCAATTTCAGTATTGACGTAAACAAAATCACCTTTTGCGAACCTTTCAGAAGTTCAAAATGTATTCAGCCACACCTGCTGGTGACGTCACAAAGCAAGGGTCCTGACAATTACGTTGAATAACGAGGAGGGTCAACACAACACTATTTCGATGTAGTTATACCGACTTTAATCGAGGATTCACGCGGACGCTGTTTATTATGGTTTGTAGCGAAACTAAACTAGCAAGCGAGTTTGTAGCTAAACAGTTTACGGTGTGTATTGAATTACTTAATTTGGTTCTAAATTTGTTTGGATAAACATATCCAGATAGACCAGATGGTCTAGTCTCATCAAGTTTTATGTTTTTATTTAGCTCTGGGGTGCCGGGGTGGTTCAAAAACTTTGACTTAGTAATTAGGAAAACAGCAAAGCTTTATAAATCAATTAACTTCTGTCTGGTTTAATAATATCAGCTGAACTCCGCACAACATTGAAAAAACAAACTGAAAATTTCAGTTGTGCTTTTCTGTAAAACTACAATTTAGGTAAGTACCCACTCGTAATAAAATATTTTGGTTCTTGATCAAAAAACAAAAGATTAGAAGCATGTTTTTTACATGAATTGTAAAATGAGCATAATCAAGAAATTAGGTGTTTGTGTTCTGATATTACATAGAAGAATAAATCGGGATGATCACGCATAGCGCAGGTCTTTAGCAGTAACGCATTCAGTTTCATGGCTGATTTTATAACGTAATTTTGAAGGAGGCTCTACGTTTCATTATGCGACAAAATTTCCAGGAATTCACAGGCATTTACGGAGTTGTAGTGGAACAAGTGTGCCTGATATTCTGAACATTTTCCAACATTTATGTCGTTCCGGTGGATAAATAAGATCGTTTTGAAACATTTTCGTGTTATGGGTGGAACTATTGGAAAACATTTTGCAATTCCAGCCAGATGGTTAGCCCTTTTTGTGCGTAGACTGTGTAAATTTTAACTACATTACCTTTTGAAGTAATTGATGTGTTAAATAGTGTTGGCATCGTAGGCGTTGGGAGGGTAAGTCCATCTAATGAAGGGCTAAAAACTTTTTATAAAACAAACATGATATTTATTTATACGTTTTAAAAAAAGTATGTAGTAGTAGGTAGTCTATTATTTTTTTAAACATGATGTTGTAAGTAGGTAATTCTCGTCTTTGCTGTTATTTAAGCTCTCGACAAATAATGTTAACATTTTCCAGCGATACCCAGCACATCTGAAAACGTGTTAAAAAACAAATTGAGTGAACGAAAAAGCAAAGAGATTCACATGTTGAGGGCGAAGTAATATTTGCACGTCATTCCCAGGCTCAAAATCGAAACAGATCCAACTTCCAAGAGGTCCATAGTCCACCATAGCATTGTCAGCAAGCGACTTTAAGATCAACCTTAAATGATTTATTAAAAAAATATGATCACGACTGTATTTTCTAATTCCTTAAAATTGTTGTTGCAGAAGTTAATTCACAAAATTATTTGTTTTGCATGTTAGGACTATTAACGGTTTTGTCTGACTTAAAATAAATACTTAGATAATGTCTAGTAGAACACACAAAAGTTTTGAAAGTGCGTAAGCATAATGACGATTTAACGTTTTGATGGCCATTATGCTTTATACTGCACGATTCCGAGGAGAAACCACACGACTGTATTTATTCACTCTCGATGGTATCCGATGGCAGAGGGCACAATTATCCACCACGCCACTGCAATTTTGCAAATTGCTTTTACTTGTGCCGATGGCAAGACGATTCCAATTGCATGTCGCTACGTCTTCGCAACGTTATGATGTGATTGGTTTGGGCGTACAGACTACGCGATATTGATGCACGATCTTTACTAGATGATTTGTATAACGTTTGCAACTCTGCGTTCACTCACAGGTGTCTATTATCGCCCCCCTAGATGAAAACCCAGGTAATTTAAAAAAAATATGTCTGTTTTGAGTTCTTTGCGTATAATTTCCCGGATCAAATACAAGCAAGGAAAATAAGTTAATCCAACATGCCTTTTTATTAAACACTAATGTAGTCACCAGAGTTGGCCACTTGGTCATACGAATAAACGAACGAACGATTAATGTAGAAGTAGGTAATAAATACCTACCATTTGAATTCATAGTATATGATCAAAGCTTGTCTTTTACGACATGGGATGTTGTATAAGGTACCTAGAACATGGTTGAGATAGATTAAGTTTCTCCCACACCTAAACCATCTTATCAGCTAAATTAACCCGATCTAGGAATAATAACGGCATTTGTTGTGGCACTTAATTTTCATTGCTATTAGACACTTATAAATTGTGTTTGAAATTGTATACACATCAAAATTTTACGACCGACCGGCCTTGTATCTATTTTATGTTTATACCTTTAAGTTCCATAGAAACTTCTCATCTAATCCAAGACTTTACCGAAGCTCTTGCTTACCGACGAATCCCGAGATTTACCAAACTTTAAATTAAATTGGCTGTCTGTAAGGTATGAAGTTTATTGGTTTTGTAAGGTGATAGGTTTAAGCAGTAAGAAGTTTTAGATATGACTTCCAAAGTCTATTGTGAGATACTGTTTAGCGGCCACCCCTAGTCTTATTACATTTCTACAATCGTTTTTGCTATAGAAATATAAAAACTGTATAGACGATAAGGCACGTTACATTTAGAGAATCGATACACGAAGCGTTTGTAATATGGCTACAGGCACAGAAATGTCAAATCAAAGGAATAGCGATGGTAGTAAGAGAATAAAAATGTACATCCATAGTCATCCAACGTTTCAGTCTAATTTCACGTATGAGTCAAAACTTTTCAAAGGTGGCAAGATTATTTAATTATCTCGTTTGGATACGATTGCTTTTTGGGCGGTAGATGTTTGGTTACCTTTATGTAGATAGGTACTGCGATTACAAAATGTAAGGTATGTAAAGTTGGTTAACATTTTCCAATGGATTGCAAGAACAATTTATTGATTCTAATGACAGCACTTGCAATGGTTGAAACATTATTATTTATTGCATACGGACACGATAACGCTTATTATGCACCACCGAAGCGCTCGTGGAGTAACTCGTTTAGCGGGTCTTCACTAGTAGAGCTCGTACATATATGGCGTTTGATACGCACATTTGCCAATGCAAGATGCTTCCAAATCGCTAATTCGTTTTATTGAGCGATAGTACTGGGACTCCGACGTGATGCCGTTTTTTCTGTGCTGTGTCTGCCAATCGTTGAGCGCTACAATTTTATTAAATAGATAATAGTAGATACAGTCGATAACTTTGAAGCATTTGTACACTACATCATAATCACTACACGCAGGCGACCGACTGTACAAATGGCTGATCGCAAAAGGAAACCTACTCGTACTAGAAACATTTTTTTTCATTATTGACGAAACTAAAATTAAGGTTGAATCGCGCATCGTGAGGCCATCACATTATAATGTGTAGGTATACCTATAGTAAGTGCGGCCTAAAAAGGATGCGTTTTAGTACCTACTTAGATAGTTTTATTCCTTACTAAAGCTGTTTATCTGATAGCTATTCATAGTTGATGGGCCGTAGGCTTTTAAGAACAGACAAGAGGAAATGTTGATATTATGTAGGAAAACGTTTTATGTTACATCTTTACAAGGTAAAGTTTTGATTTGAAGAGAAAATACCTTTTTCCGACTAGACAGAGAAGAGGACAAATAAAAAGCAATAATATTTCATAATATGACGGTGGATATTGTAAACCTTTAACTATCTTTTAAATACTTCATTGATTACCTTTCAAACTGCTAAATGCTGGTTTTTTGAAATAAGAAAAAGTAAAATGATACTTGATGAAGTTATATTAAAACAGAAAATTGATAAGTTAGTTAGATGGGTACTTGAATATGATGCTGCTTGTTAGTATGTATTATGTCAAGGGCGACAAGCCTGCAAGTCTTGCATTGCAGAATTTTTAATTTTGTGCTTGAGTTCCAATGAATTGATTAAACTTTGTAGAATAATTACGTGTGCGACTTTTTAAACGTTTAATTAACCTAGAGTTTTTGTTTTTTGTGAAAGATTTATGAGTGGAAATATAAATACGAAACACTGGGATTCGTTATTTATTTTCCAAAACATGCAAATTTAAACATCTTAACTCTATTGTAAATATGGTTTAGCAATAGTGGTCAAAAAAACAAACAAACCAAAATTTAACATCTTAAAATATTAAGAAGTATAGATAAAATTATTTATGGTGCTACATTTCATGGCAAGTGTAGCAAGGACAATCTTCTTTTAATGGAATACTGCAGCCTAATGAAAGGTATTCGCTGATGATGAAACAACACAGATGCTGCAATTTGTAAGGAATGCGTTGTTCTCTAAGCTGTGTGGGTATTCAAATTGCATAATTCTATTTGTTATTGTTGAATGATTGCCATCAGCGGTAATTTGTCATTGCAGCCGCAGGTGGATATGGAATTTGAGGTCATTCATTCGTGGTGATCGATCATTTTGTTAATTACTATATTTTCAAAACAGTTTCTATTCTCGAAATATTTCGATAAAAAGCGTGTTATTTATGAATTTTCTAGGAAGCCTGAAGAAAGACCATCGCTTGTTTAACGATTTAAAAGCCTATTTATGATATTATTGACCATGAATGATTTATCAAAGGCACATTTAGCATTTTTTATAGAGAAACAAAAAGATCAAGCTAATTCCTCTATTTGACTATTATCATGATTGATCAGAATTACATCGCAGCATAATTAAAATGCAGTGTTCTGATTCGTAAAAGGAATTACGATTACGATGTTATAAGCCACCTTGGCATGTTTTGATATTCTTTCCAAATTTGGGATTTATTTGTTTAGAAATTGTATAATTTAGACAGTTGATGAGTCACGAGCAAAACACATAAACCAAACCACGAATAGAATATTAGAACACTGGATTCAATAAAGCAATGTAATTGCACATTCATTCGGATTTCATTCACGTTCAAACATAATTTTGATGGTTTGCTTTGGCGTGTAAATCTGCCAAACAAGGGAAAGGATGGCTTATAAATCAATTTATTGTAATGACCACGTCAAATAAATATAATTATGTATTTACATAGTCAATTATGATTTGTTTTGCAGGACCTTAATATAACTGTTTTAGAGCTAAAGTGATTGAAATAAACTTTGATTAGTTGCGGTAAAATTAAAAGGTGTTCTATTGGAAATTTTTCTTCTTAACTCGCTACAATATGGAGTACACATAAAAAAATAAAATTTAACATGCGCAGGAAATACTATTTCGCAAATATTTTATGATAATTATGCATCTTTTTTGGTCATGCATTACAAATTTTGCAACTAAACACCTAATTATATTTTACATCACTATATTCTTACAAAATAAGAAGTAAATTGACACTAGCTCTGTGTAAGTAGGTTCTAATGCAATTTTTGGTGGTAATTGGACAGTTGAATTGAGGTTCATGCATAAGATAATTACATGGTTACGAAATATAGATCATATCAATTTATTTATATTCACAGACTAAAATATAAAAGAGTTATTGCGCACGCTGAAATGTATTAGGACATTGACCTCAACTTTAAACACATAATATGTAGTGTTGGAGAAACTTTAATTACAAGTTTTTTGAAGGGAGAGTATCCGAATTGGAGAGACATCAGAGCGATTGCCAGTTTTTATGAAACAAATAAAAATAAATATATGAAAAGTAAAACAACGTCATTCGGTCGATTTTCGCGCAACCTTCACTGCGTCGTACGCTAATGTATAAAAGCATTCTTATCGCACATTCGTCCCATAGCGTTCTAAAAAACAATTTAGATCCGAATCCCTGCAATCCTCATTCTTTTCTTGGTTTATCTCTATTTGATACGTTTAAGAGAACCTTATTACAAAAGGAGGGTATTGGGTCAATTGCGCAATTAAGGTAGTCTAAAATACGGTTATAGTGCTCTTTAGTGGCTTCATCTGAAAGGGATGTGGGTCCAAATTTGGGAATTTTTTACTTTATAGCTTTATTAATGTTGTATTTTTGGGTTGTTTCAATGTTCATAAATTGTGATTGAAGATTATGGTTTCGTGCTCGAATTAAATATTTTATTTCACTTTCAAAACCCACCGCTTTTATTACCCGGCACTATACAATCAGTCGATTAAGAAATCGATTTCTTGGCTACTCGTTCTAAACGATGATTATTGCAATTTCAACAAACATCATTGAATCATCGACCTTTTGAACAATTGAGCTCATCGTGCTTTGATTTCCGTATAAAACCTAAGTAAGTTGTATATTTTTTATGGAAATCTGTAGTGTCAAAACAAGGTGGTTAAGTTTACGATTAGACATCACAAACAAATAATACAAAAAAACACCTCAATTCGTCCGATACCTTTGCACTGAATGGCAACATTGACCCATTGTGTGGAATGTCCAAGTATATTTATTATTTATTTATTTATTTATTGACCAATTATTTATCAGCTTTCCAACAACGCGTCGTCGCTTCGACGTGATTGAAATTTCAGAGTTCTTCTTGAAGGCTTACGTTACTACTTTTTATAATTCATTAGATTTTTTAATCCCAAGTTTCCCAAAAAATTCACAAAAGTATTATTTAATCTGTGACTATACCTATAAAACCTAAGCATAAACTGGCCAATGACCTTTTTATTCTCCAGATTCAAATCAAAGTGCTCCACTTGCCAAAGCTACCTTTAAATCGGTTCGTGGGCCATCTTAAATCGCACTCCAGTGTGTAATAGATACGGAATGTTTCTTTGTTCAGCGATCTTCATTGCCAGATAAACAAACCTCTTCTAAGGAGCTCTGGGGAAAACGTGGAGTAATGTCAAGTTACAGGGTTTGAAAGGCCGAAGAATCTGTATTGGGTCTTCAATTGGGATGATAAGTAAGTGCGCTTCTTTTTTTAAACGAACCTTCATCTACATACCACCAAATTCTTACCAATAATTCATTAATTTTGACACTACTTAATATTGATATATATAATAACAATATTATATAAGATTTAATTGAATTGAATTGTAATTTGAATCTGTCTTCGTTGTTTCCACCTAGTTAGTATTGGCACAGAATACAGACGGAACAGAAGGCTCACTCCCCGAACAGAATTAAAGAAATAACAACTCTTGCGGCGATGCAACAAAGTTCAATTCAGCTTGCGCAAGATTCAAACGCCCTTGAGATAATCACCTAAATATAGCCTAACGCTTCTTGCGTATAACGCTGTCACTGTCTGGCAAGGAATTATGGGCGTGGCCAAAAATTGCACGGGCTGTCTACTTTGACCACAGCAGTAAATTATTTATCTAATAATAAAATGAATCTGTCTGTTGTAGGAAGACAAGTATCTGCCTAAGCGCGAAATATTTCGTTTATTTTTTGAACATTTGCATATAAAAACTTACCTAGGTAGATTTCAATTGTTTTTTGGTAAGTAGGTACTATCTTTAATAAGTACTAAATTCAAAAATAGTTTAAAATAAGTTAAAGTTAACAAGTTGTTACCTACGTTGATTGTATCAATTGTATGCTAAGTTGATTTTTAGCTTACCTTTCAACATCCTTCTGAATTTTGAAGAAAGATATAGTGGTATCCCCTAATCTTCTTTTGGATAAACATCCGTACACCGAACAATATCTTTTGCATTTATTATGCGATATTATTATGAAGACGGGCGAAGTTGCGCGACGCGACTGTCTTACGCGCGCGCCGGGCGACAACTGCCGTCCTTTACGAAAGGACTTCTGAGAAGGACCGACCTTTGAATGTACCTAAACTGCGGAGTGATACCCCCCTGGTATTGGTCAATGTCCCAGTCAATAGGGTCCCGTTATGTGTAGGCAATAGATTGCCTCTTGACGATATAAATCATCTAATAAAGATGTAAAGTCTGAGGTATCGGTTTAGATGTACCTATCATTTTTACCTGTCATTCATAGGTTACGGTGACTTGGCAAATTTACATTTCAACCTTATAACGTAGTTACTTAATTAACGTAGTAACTCGCCCCACAGGAAATAAAACTACTTTACATCTATTCAATCTCAATCAAGCTATATTGGAGTAACCGAGCAGGCACTTGCCTCGTCTAAATGAGGCTTTACATCGAGTTGAATAGATAGTAGGCATTGAACGGGCATTGGCAGTGATCGTGAATATTAATGGAATGATATGTTTTAGCGGATCATTGTTGAATTCCTGCCAAGTGGCGGGTAAACAACCTATCTTTTAGGTCAGCTATAGTAGGTTTATAGACGTGTTTTTATGCAAATGAGGTTCTTTCTCACGACTGTATTAATAGAGAATAAATATTTTAGATCTTAAAGGCAATTTAAGATGTTTAGAAGATGTCTAAGGGGTTAGTCAGAGGTGTTTTAAATCTTCTGGAGTCGAGTTTAATCAATTTTATTTACCTGAAAGCCTAAGTTTAAAATGAAAACTTTTAAAGTTTTAACGTCTGGACGGTGCAGCGGTGATAAAAATCAAATGGTTATTAAAATTTTTGGTGTAGGTACCTACCAATTCTCTTAATAAATTCAGTTACACGGTTTACTAACCCTAACAAAAGAAACAAAGGAAATTGTTTATGATTCATGTTTCGACAAAGAATAGTGAAGAAACTTGAGTCTTATGATTTGCAGGATAACACTAACTCAGAGAGTTCTGCTTCTATAATTTTTTCAAAATAATCCTTCATCAAAACATTTTATGAGTTTTGTCGTTCATAAATGATCTATAACTTTTTACGTTTTATTTAAAAAATGTTTTATGTCCATTAAAATTAACTTAACAATCTTACTATCACGATTCTTCTCACAGAATTGTCTGGTTTTCGCAACAAACTGGTGTTTGTTATTATGAACAGCTTCACACCTACCCGCTTACAAATTACATTCTCGCGTGTCCTATACGGCACCTATCATATCTTTTTAATTAACAAGTCTTCAATTTCACTAATTCGTTGATTGGTTCAGAAATAATTGCTCATGGGCACGACATTTTTTAGTTATTTTAACTCGCTAGTCCAAACAAATTAAGTAGGTATTATGACAAGATTGGTTATTTTATGGTCTAGCAAGATTTTAATGGATAATACCTCAACTTTTAATATAAAGTGACTCTATATTTTTTCCTTTTAAAACACTTGTATCCTAAAAGAATTAGCTTTACAATAGCGGCAATGGAGTTGCAAACTGAAGTGCATGGAATGATATCTTTTATGATGCTTCTGTTATCATTTTCACTAATTTTCTTTGCTTGTTTTTATGATGAAATTTTTTTTGTATTGGAATTAATACAAATACTAACTTTTGCAAAATGTAGACAGCCATTAGGTACATAAAAAGAGGAATACAAAGTAGTAGAAGTTCTACTTCTATGACGTTCAACAATAAACTTATGTAGCCAATGTTCCAATATCCTGTTTATAAAGTGTTATGTTTCTCCAGTTTATCGAAACTTCGACGCAGTGAAGAATCAAATTGACTTGGACAATTCAATTAAGCTGCACGTTAAGTGCAAGTTTGCGAACAACCGTGCGAGCCAAGTTCCCGGAGGAAGTTTATCAAAGAGATTGTAGCCGAACAAGTTACCCTTCGTAGTTTCGGTAGCGCCGTGTGTCACAGAGGAAACGTCAGAAGGAACACAAGATAGTCAGTACAACATCTGACCTTTTAATAATATTTTCGGGTAAAATAAGGCACAGCTATAAAAGCTGTGAAGAGAAGTGTCACAGCCACAGCACAGCGCAAACATTAGAAGGACCTTTTGATAAAATATTTTTGGGTAAAATCGGGTACAGCTACTTTGTTATAGACGCTACTGAAGACACACAAAATAAGTCAGTAGAACTCTGACTCTAGTCTTTCTTAAACTCTCGCGATCACAATGAGTTCGCCCGAGACCACGATTGTTGCAACACAATTGAAACGTCGGGAAATAATATAAAAAAGGTACATACCTATTACCTATATAACGCGATAAAATCCTGTTTTTAGTTAGAATTATAACTCTGACTCTATTGATAGAATATTAATCCAAATTTTAAAACTCGCTTTATCTCTATCTATAACCCCAGGTTTGCTGTAAGAAAACTCTGTCAGGGTTAAGCTCGCCTTTATGCATTGCCTCTAAGTATATGTTTTAATGTAAGTATATTATTTGTTCGTGTACATTAAAGAACTTAGGAAGAATTAAAGAAATAAGCACATTTATATTTGGAGGTCGTATTATATATCTTTTAAAAATCTATCTATCAGTGATCTGTTCATATCAAAAACAAAAGAGTAAGTGATGGATGCGACTGGCACAGGATTGTGATGGATGGCACAAACTTAAACTGCTCGTAGTGGGCGAAGTCAATCTGTAGATGGTGATGCTGATATAAGGTGAAATCTATTCCCTATCAAATATACAACAAAGCCACACATTTATGACGGTATCTTGATCATAAGTTCGTGCCTCGCCTAGCATGAAGACTTGATGCCAAAGAACTGCCATTTCCAATATTTATCCATGTATAACCACAATTCTTGGCAAATACTGCACAAGTTTCCGTACTTTGTTTCTTTTTACAGTGGCATCGTTGCTCAATTGCTGCGAAATGCAAATTTCATTTTTTTTTAAAACAATATTTCTACAACTACTACAACTTTCCTACTTCTATAGTGCAATTTTTAACATCTTATAGGTAATAATGTGGTATTTTGAGATTTATATCCTCAAAAGACAGTATCGAGGTTGGGCTTTTAGCAAAATAATAATGATATAAATATTTTAGAAATTCTATTACGTTGTCTTCTGTTTTATTCATAGTCAAAATAACCTAAATGTTAAGACCGATTTTAGAACACAAAGTTATCCACCAAATCGAATTATAAGTTAGCTTTCATTCTAAAATACAATTGAAGTTGTTGAATCGCTGAATATCAATTGGAGAGTTACTGGTATCAAGTTAGTTCTGACAACTAAAACAGATTTCCGCCCTGAAATAATATCTACCCACTGCTGCTACTAACGCCACAGATTTAATTATAGTTCAAGAAGAGTTATTGATAGAAGCACATAGAAGCGAATATCTAGGTATTGTTCAAAGTAAAAATGTTTTATTTTTAAAATAGGTATACCTAGACGAAAAAAATATCAGAATTGTCCCATAAACAATAACATTTATTTTGCTGAACGTTGTGTTAACTAAAAACGTTGTCTTTTTCTTATACTATAAAAATATTCGTCTTCCGGCAACCGCGGCTGGTGCAATCCGGTCAAAATATCGGTCTAAAATTAGTAAATGTAGGTAAACAAAAGATTAAACCTCACTAGGTTTTCCTATTTCTCTTACTATAGGAGTAGGAAATCGCATTTGAGAAAAAAAAGTGGACTCAATATACCTACAGAGTACAGATCAATTTTTACGTATTTTTCTGACTCAGAGTGTCACTTCTAAGTAAACTTTATAACTCTTATCCCTATAGGTTATTTGAACTAATTCGATAGCTTCAGCTTGATAGCTGTACTCGGTAACTCTGGTAATGGTATTCCGATGGATCGAGTTATAAGGGTCAGCTACATCTGGCTAGGTTACTTATTGCTTTCATTAACATGGAGAAGGCTGGCTATATAGGTACCTAAGGGAAACTGTCTATAACTTGTCTGATTAAACCATGGATCTGTTAATTTATGTGAAACATGACAAATATTGTAGGTTTTAACAAAAGATAAATACCTTTATTTTAGATGAATCCTTGGGCATTCCACACAGCTTCATCTAGTTCCAAGTTAAACAATTTAATGCTTGAGTTATTGTAACCACATGACTGATTTTATAGTCATTTACATTTTTTGTAAATACTTATAAATTTTAAAGTAGTCATCCAGACAAAGAACTAATGCCCCCAGAACTGGCAAGTAAGTTCGTATAAGGAAGCGGTCATCACTGATAACGATGATTTCAGCCTTCGTTATGTAGTCCGGTCAAATTAGTATAAAAAATAGGGGTAAGGTTACATTAATTCGCACCTGGCTGAAATTTGGCATGAATGTTGAGAACCCTATTACACATAATTTGTCAATTATCCACATCAATCCAACGTGTGGAAAAAAAGTTATTCAAGGTCAAATGTTGCTAAAATCGGTTTTCTGAGTTTTCCAGCTAAACGGTACGTTTTATCATAAAAATAGGTATGACAAAAGTATTTATCATGCAATTGTCTATAAAAATTGCTCATTCACTTTTTTCCTGAGAATCGCCATTTCGGAGATATAGCGATGCAAAATGTTAAAAAAAATAACACTTTAAAGCTATATATTTCACAAACGAATGTTTACATTGAAAAATGATATTAGAAACCCCCTAATGTTTTTAAAAGACCTATCTAATGATATCCCACACTATGGAGTACAAGCCAAAAAAAAAATTCACACTCGCTTTACATGTAGGGGAGATACCCTTAAAAAAAACTATTTTTATGATTTTATGCTACCACTTTGTCGGCATTATATATATGTATGTTCTTGCCAAATTATAGTTTTCTAGTATCAATAGTCTCTGAGAAAAGCTGCGGAGGGACGGATGGACGCGTGTACGGACAGACCGAAACTATAAGGGTTCCTTGTTTACTTCAAAACCCTAAAAACGCGCCATGTACACTACCTCACGGGTGGCGCGGAAATGTGTGCAATAGTGTGCATATTATTTGTAACAAAACTTTTTCAAGATTTTGCATAGCTATATCTCCGAAATGGTGATTCTTAGGAAAAAAAGTGTATTTACAATTTTTATAGATAATTGCATGATAAATAATTTTGTCTTACCTAATTTTGTGATAAAACTTACCATTTAGCTGGAAAACTCAAAAAACTGATTTTTGCAACATTTGACCTTGAATAAAAAAAAATCCACACGTTGGATCGATGTGGATAATTGACAAATTGTGTGTAATAGGGTTCCCAACATTCATGCCAAATTTCAGCCAGGTGCGAATTAATGTAACCTGGAATGTTTATTTTGACCGGATTAATGGCTTAAGGCTAGATTTACAAGACCCACGACAATGAAACGTGCCCTTTGAAGAACGGCGCGATCGGCTGTTATTGCCACTTGCGCTCACCCATTCATGTTGCTTTACTTCAATGATCTATCAAGAACGTCTAATCGAGCTTCGCCATAGTAAAACATGACATAGAATAAAAATTCTATGTCATGTTTTAATTCCTTGACAAAGAACAACATAGATAAGAGAAGTCCAAACACACGTTAAATATTAATGAAGCATTAAAAGTACCCGTTTGTAAACTGGTTACTTACAAACATTTTACGATGTTAATTTCTCTTAACGTAATGTATCGTAACGTGATACCTAGAGTGAGTAGTTTAATAAGATAACCTCCGAATTGATGCATTGAAGTTTCAATTAGAATATCAGTTACCCCTTAAAACAGCTGAGCTCACTTAAATCAAATATGATACTCGTGAGATGGAGTTTCCAATTACAAATTCCAATTTCTGTATTAAACTTGATGATTTAATTACTATGTTTAGTTTGTAGCAAGGTTAAACATGACGTGTACTTATGTTTTAAAAATTTAAGTAGTTTTAGCGCAAAAAAGTTTTTAACGAGTTTGAGTACGATTGCACTCAACGACTAACTTACGGAACTTTGGATTTTTTATTGAATTAACCGTTTGATTTTCTCTAAAACGTTGGATAACTTAGAAAATTATTTTTTTGTTTGAAAGAGGTATTACTCTCGAAGTGGTCCCATTAAAAGTTACAGGTGTGATGATGAATTTAAAATGAAATGCACCTCGAGACTTTAGAAAATTGCTCGATTATATCGGTTTTCATAAATAAAAAACACTAAATTATTTATTAGTTACTAATGGGCGGACGACATGAATAAAGTCGCTGGCAAAAGATGGGTCGGAGGGGATTGTGGCAGCTAGATGGCACAAGCTAAGGGGAGCCTATACCTAGCAGTGGGTGAAGTTGGGCTGTTGACAATGATGATGATGACATACTTACTAAAAATAACTATTGCACCTTGAAACTGATATTGAAAAATATGAAGTCTCGATCAAACTTCTTTTAAATAAAATACAGTAAACTTTGCAAACTATTTCTGCAAAGCTGTGGCGAAGTTAAGTGAAACGATGCACTAAACTAGGTGCATGAAGTTCAGCGAAGTCTCTCCATAAGCACTATGGGTAAGCACTAAAGTAAAAAGTTAGCTTCAAGCTTGCATGGTAAGCAAAATTAAATTTAACATTTACGGCCACTTACAAAGTTAGTGAAAGTAAACTTTCCTTTCAATTTTCTTTCTTTTGACTAGTATATTGTTTTATAGTAAGTACTACAGTACAGTCGAAGACGTAAATCTCTTACAAAATATGGTTATTTTCTTGTCTAGGTGTCCCGTGACACACTTATTACCAATTCCATGTTTGAATTATCTATTACGAGTATTCTCGTATATTATGTAGTAAACTGCGTCACTTAATTTTAAAGTACCAAGTATCGTACGACTTAAGTTTTTAAGAGTACATAAACAATAAACTTTTAACGCTAATTTAAGTTGTCGTAAAAGTATGTATAGGTAAAGTATAAAATGTTTTCGAAAATTGAACAAAAAATGAACAGTTAGAAGCAATTTCTAGCATTAAAATATTTTAATATTATATAACTAGTTGTTCGCCTCGAACGAGATCTCGCTCGCCGGTGGTTGTGTATATTCGTTTTTATCTGTGTTTGAAAGAATTTACTTCAGAGGTCTACTAAAAAATATTGAGGATCTGATGAGAACTAAGTACCAACCTAAAGCCGATTATTATTCCTTTAATTACTAGTAAAGCGATTTTGAGTGTGCATTATTTACAATACAGGTTTTGATTAAAAACTCTTTGAATTTAGAGTCAAACCTTAGGCTCTAAACCTATTTTATATTTAGTATGTCATGTTGGTTTGATCCTGTCATGGCACTACTTTCGATGACAAATGTGTTGCCCGCGGTTATTTCAAACATTTGTCAAAAATCATTTTGCATTAATTTATTTATATTTCTATAAAAAATACTTGATGGTTTAAGTAAAAGCATAAGTTTTAACGAGGGTGTTTCGACTTAAAACATTTTGGTATTTTGTTCGTTATGAAGTGGCAGTAACATTGGTTCAAGGAAACTATTTAGTAAGTTTAATCCTTTTTCATTAAAACGTCGTTAGGTTCGTCAAAAAGAGTTAGGAGTTAGAAACACCAACCAAGATAATAAAGAAGAAGAAGAACGATTTTCTGAGCTGCGATTTCACCAAAACTTATAGAAATGGGAGCTCAGGATATAGCAGTCATGATTTTTTTACATTTATCGAAGTTGTTCAAAAACTTTACATTTTAGAATAAAAAGTAAAACCATTTTGAAATGTATAAACAAAGCCCTTTCATATGACACCCCACTCAATGTATTTGAACAACTTTTATTTTTTTTCATCCCCTTCGGAACCAAATATCTTTACAACCCCTTGACCGATTCAGCTCATTAGGTTACTGGCTTACCCACTTACCACTACCTATATACCTACCAAGTTTCATGAAGATTGGATTAACGATTCGACAGTTATGCCGGAACATACAAACAAACAAATGAACACAACATACAAAGCAAAATTACCCCACTTGCCACTAAGATCTTCGTTCGCTTCGCTCACTCGATCGATAATATATAAGTTACTTAAATATTACTTAAATATATAATAAATATGATATTTAAGTCAGTGACTGTACATTTTATGGAAGCGTGTCGAGTGTTTAATTATAGACATAAGGTTCCAAACAAAGAATATTTCATTTTTGTGTGAATATTCGTGTTTTGGGAACTTGTGGTTTTGATTTCTCCGAGATTATAATGAATGCTTCCTAACCGGTAGCCCATCCAATTCAAATTTTGATAGTAATAATATGATTCAAGATTTGAAAAAGTTAATTTTGTTTGTATAGGTGAAGTTAAAATGTTTATATAATATAAACATAAATAAGTCTAAGTCATATATTAAACGTAATAAAAATTCGTCATGAAACCTTGGCAAAATGTATTATTTACAATTTGAACGAAATACACTTAGGTACCTACCACGTGCGTCATGGGCAGTTAACGCGGTAATATTACTTACAAGTTTTCTTAATAACTCCTCGTCTTTTAGGTCTTTGTACATTGACTGTGCGTGAAACAAAGCTTGCTTACTAATGAACCGCAAGCTCATTAAACGGTTACCTACCACATTACCCGTGCAGTCCTATATGTCCGTTAGATGTTTGAACTGGCTGAGTAATTAAATTTTCCCTGATTATTGCCAAATGTGTGTCCAAATGGAATTGAAATGCTACGAATGATTGAGCACGCGAAAATTCAATATGCTGACGTTCCAGCTTAGATAGATGGCTTCGCTGGGTGAGTCAGTAGAGTATTAGGTATCTGTAGGAAAAATATAGCTCGTCTCCGAAATGATACAACTAAAACAGTGTCATATCTTGAAGACACTTTGAATCAGTTGAGCTTTTTCGTTACTGTTGTAGTTGTAACTTTGTTAGTTGGCTAAAATGTATCGTCGAAAAATAAAGAGCAATGAATTAAACTTGACGAAAATACACATATTAGCATTGAGACACTCTAAAAAAAGATAAATCCCGACCTTATCTTTTGAACTAAAAATGAAATAAGATCACGGTTCTGGACCGGTACCTAGGCATTTCTTTTATTTATGTAATCTTTTGAACTATTTGCGGATTATTGCTTGTCCCATCGTATTAAAATTTTAAACTTAAAGAGTTAAATCATCTTAAAAAACAGGTACGAACGAAATATAAAACCGTTGAGCATAAATAGTGATCCAGCTACAATTCGCTTGTGCTTCGGTTTGGGACCCTCGGTTTGGACGGGCTGCGATATAAATTATTCCGCTGCAACGGAATGCACGGTCCTGGTTAGCCGACCCTAGCATGTTACGACAAATAGGTATTGATGCAAAATTAACGGTTTAGTTTCCACCGCTGGGAATCTATGGATGGACGACGATTTAAGTTTACAGAGGAGATAATACGCGTCTGTGTGATTTTACCTTTAAACAATAAATTGCTTATATAGCCTATGTGGTAAAGTACCAGCCATAGTCTGTCTGGGTACATCAGCCAATCTTTTTTAAATATTAGCAACGCCCGGGGTGTAACCCGCAGTGAATGGTTCCCGTTCCCGTGGGAATACCGGAATCAAAAGTAGCATATGTGTTAGGTCAGGATATATGCTGTTATGGTACTAAATGGCATTCAAATCTCTCTTGCGGTTTGAGCGCGATAGAGTAACAAACACATAATATCCATCCATAGTTACAAACTTGTGCATTTATAATATTAATATCATTCTAGAGTTAAATGTAAAAGTGTTCATCCTATGCAGTGGCACTTAACATCAATTTATGAGATTTTGAAACCAAAAGTACCGAATAAAGATAATTTCAAAGTTTTCATAGCATGAATTGTTTGAGCAAACCAAGAAATATCAAGATTAAATTTCTCAAGTTTTCCTCGATACTAAATTCTTAACCCCACTTGAGAAACGTTTGGGAACACTGACAGAAAGTCATTTTCCTTTTCGTTTTTGATTTGAAAGTAATGTTTCTAAATAAAATATTAAACATTGGTTTAGAAAAATAACTTATTTTCGAAATATGTATCTATCTACCTACCTATCATATTTATTTAGTCAAGCAATAGATTTAAGTTCAAGTTATTCCAATGATCTACCTTTAAAATATACAAACAAATTAAAAACACCAACCAAGTAATTATTTACACAATTAAAGAAATAAAACTAATTAAACCTTCATTAAAGCTCTTCCAATTCTTATTTTTATGTCTCAACAATAAACTGATCATTCTAGATAAAGGAACCTTAATCACAATGAAATCTGCTTTGTAATGAACGAAAAAAACTATTAAAATATTCAAAGTGAATAGGTTTTATTGTTCGTAAGGACCGCTGCGGACTTTTAATTAAAGGCCCCTTCACATTCTCCATTATACGGACATTTTTACAACTCCTGAACATAACTACCTATAATTTACACTACGCGACAGTAGTGGAGTGAGAATATGGTAATAATAACGCAGTGAGAAGTGCTCTTATTTTGTTTGCACTTTTTGTCTTTCTACCTAATGCGTTTATTTTAGAATATCTGGTAGGTAATAACCGTAATAACGTCAGCAGATTCTTTTTTTGTTGGGTTTCGCTTTCTTTTATAAAGTTTGTGTGGTCTGTTATAACAAATGGAAATAACAAACAAGCTGAGAGAATAGTTAGTTTATGTGCTGGGCATTGCGACTCCGTGTCAATGATGTCCCAGAAACCAGAATAATAATAATAATAATAATGGCCAGAATTTTTTATAAAGTGTAGGCAAAGTTTACCTTCTTACACTGTATAACTTATCAAGAGATCTTTGCGTCTATAACAAGTATATATCTTAGTTATAAAAAGGTTTAAAGTTTTCGCTGAATGATACAGTTGCAGGTTAAGTACAAACTAAACTGAAAAATAAAAGTACCTAACTGCTAGTCGCAAGGCACTTAAGTAGAAGTAAAGATGTAAAGGCTTTTAACATATTTTTTAAATGTTAGCTGGCCAATGATACCTTCGTTGTACCGGACTGGCGAGAGCGGATACGCAAAGTTAAAACTTTTGTTTGTGTGAACCAACAAACTTCATATAACAGGCTACAGGAAGCGCATATTTTCTTGAAAATGTTCCACAGTTTCTTTTTCCTGGTACAAACAGCTTCTTCCTCAAACTTTCTATTTCACCAAACCCAAATCATAAAATTCGCCAACAGAATGTGAATTCCGCGTAAAATATTTTCAGAGTAATTTCATTTAGATATTGTTATCACTGCGGGATGCCTTACTTTAGTAGAAGAATACAGTTCGAATGGTTTTTTATACTTTTTATTTCTTAGATTTTTCGGTTATCTACTGCAATTTTAGTGTGTGTATTGTATACATTTCTGGATTGGTATAGCACAGGATTGAGTATTGTAGCGTTTACGAAGGGAGGTGTACATCCAGCATAATTATAAATAACGTGCATGGCAAAGATCTTTGCTCGGGAATATCCACCAATAGTATCACTTTGTTATCTCAGCCTCGTTCCTCTACCATCTGTGCCTCTACCTAGTTATTTTCTCGATCTTAGGTTCGCAGATCTTGTGAAATACCCTTACAGTTCAGACCAATTCCACGTTGGCAGGAGAGTTGGCAGGCCATAATCCTGGCCATATTTCACAGCAAAGCTCCCGATGAAACACGCTTGCCACGACACATCGTTTTGATTTATGAACTGTTTTAGTACCGTTTAAAACTAAACTGAAGAAAATAATCCCTTTTATTGCCCCGGCCCGGGAAATGTTGTTGTTTTTCTTGGAGTGCGTATTTAAAATTAAGTACCTACATAATTTTATTGTCATGGAAAATAGACTACAGCTTCTAAAGATTTATTTGCTTGTCATGAAATAATCAATGGGCTCAGTTAAACTTTGATCGTCAATAGAATATAGAAAATATTAATTGATAAATTGGCGAGTTCGATCCCAGCAATTGTTACTAAAAAATGTATTTAATATACTAAAGCATAGCATAGATGACACTGTGTAAAAATATTCAAAAATATTTGTATATGTGTTTAATATTTTATATATACCTATACAATCTTAGATCAAGAGAAACATTCTAAAGTCATCCACATTTCCTATTTACATTTTGGAGGTTTTTTAAAACGTTCCACATAAAACATTATAATTAAACGACTAACAGAATAGCTGTCTGATGCTCTGAATCAGCGACTCGCATTTTTTTATTTTACTTGTTCCTGTATAAAGTGGGAAGCGGACATAAATTGTGGGGTTCCGTACAAATTGCGTTCCACCAGTAATGTATTCCATACGCTATCGACGTAGAGTAGACGGTGCGTAGAGTCACGAAACCTAAAACATTATACATTTAACATGTTATAACTACGAGTATGTTACGTAAATAAACTTAGCCATGTTGTTTCATTGTATTGCCGTTATTAATTTGAAAGTTTTGTCTGTTTGTAAATACTTTATGTGATGGCTATGGATATTTAATGCTAAAGAAGAAAACCAAAACCATAAGAGCAAAAAAGAAACATTTAGTGCCTATACTATCTGACATAAAATACCTAGATTTTAATTTTTTTTAAGAGTATTGGAAGCATCGACTCTACCACAGACATATCAAATAAATGCTAGATCTAGAAAACAGTGTCATGTGCTGCCCAACTGTAGGTATACAACCACAGAATTAATAAAAACCCCATATGTAGAAAAGCATCAAATTAATCAAGCAGGGGGAAAATTGCGAAAACAATGCACATCGGATTTCTCACATAAAAGCTCTGTACGACCCTACTCTGTGCTCTCGCGTCCACGTCAGCTGAATTCAACTAAATGAAACTTTCCGTACCCCTGTGCTTTTCACACTTATTTTGCCTTTAATCAGTCTGAATTAAGGCGATTTGTAACAGCTGGAGACATTTCCTTTGCGTGATGGTTGACTGAATTAAATTGTTTGCACACATCGCGCTAAACTTTTCGCACAAGCTTGAAATAAACCAGCGTACAGTGAGCTATGAAATTTGATACACAGTTCTTAATAAAAAAAAATTAGAATCAAATTTTTTTGGCGAGCTTCAGTATTTACGCAAAGATCGCTTTTGAATTGAAGTCAAGCATTGGGGATAAACATATTTTTGATGATGATGATGATCTTGTGTTAAGTACTTTAATGAGAATAAGCATAGCTGTAACTAAACCTATAATAAATTCGAATTAGCAAGAGCTTTTACCGTTAGGGTGGAAACTCGTTCCAACACGAAATAGGGTTTTGTAAGATTAAAACTTTGTACAACAATGCTGTATGGAAACGTATGCATATTATTACGTAGGTAAGTACTTTAAAATAAGTACTTACTTAAATAGGCTCACGGCTTCATTCTGAAACCGGTAGTTCCAATCTTTGGGCGTTATAATGATTATTTAAAATTATCCATACTAATATTAAAAATGGGAAAGTGTGTGTGTATGTCTGTCTGTTCGTCTTTGACGGCAAAACGGAGCGACAAATTGACGTGATTTTTTAAGAGAGTGACGTTAGACAATTTTTATCCCGATATTCCCACGGGAACGAGACTTACGTTATTTGTACCGAGTAATTTTATTCACTGGTACTGTATTGGGAAATTAAGAGTCTAAAAACGGTGTATACGGTTTCAGTTAAAAAAACATCCTGTATGTACAGCAACACTTGTAAGGCTTCACACTGTACTTACAGTAGTTTTTACAACCTTACTACCTTTTACTATTATGTTTCTTTACGGAACCCTATTTTATCTATTAGTAAATATTATTTTTATCGTTCAGTCAACTAACTAATCACTAAAGCTCGAATGATCAGGGGTTCATTATTTTGCATACTCGTTTCCCCTAAAACAACGTTCATATTGATTTTAAGCCCCTAATAGACTTTTGATATGTTTACGCCTTAAGCAATCAAACTATTAATACAGAATCACAGAACTGCATTACACCCCAAGATAAACAGGCCATACATAAATAACGGGGGACGATTAACAAACCGATGTGTTTGGGGACCGTAATATATTCAGTCACTGATCCCAATTTGTCTGACCTAACGTTGTATTGGATTCTGACCCCTTTGCTGGCATATTTTCGACTTAAATGGTAAAGCACGGTTGAAAAACCTAGACAGGTTTAAATGCATTTATGTTTTGGTCACTAAATGATCACAAAAAGCTACATGGACATTTACCATGGGCCTAAATAATTGTGCTCATTCCGGTACTAGTTTTGGAAAATACATAATATTTGCAATACCTACTTAGATAGAGATCAGAACCGGTTAAATTAACGTTCTTGATGAAGTTATTTGACGATTCAAAATCGGACAATTTGTTGTTCTATTAGATATAGGTACGCGTAAATAGTTACTCAGTCAAGTCCGTCTAAGATCATTTATTTAGTAGGTAGTATAATAATAATTTAGCAACAAATAAATGTCGTTTTAAATCGAATAATTAATTAAGGTTATGATACCGATTATGATTCCGTCCTTAGGCGCAGTTAGACATTTCTTTTAAATCATTAACAAAATTAGGTCCATCGAAGTTACCTAAGAGGGTAGTCAGAATAATGACCAAATATTACTTGGAACATGTTTATGTAAATAGCCAAATTCAAGTTTAAACTAATATTTTATTTTAATTGTTTATTATTTTATCCGTCAATAATTATGAATTTCCATTTTAAAAATAAATGAATTTAAAAATAATATCATAAGTGAGAACCTACGTTTTTCATTATAATTATTTTAGAACAACCTGTTTTATGACAGACGGTGCCTGAAATATTTACAAAAAAAAATGTTACCAGTGCTCTATACACGACAAATGAATCCTAGACATTGGTAATGAAAGACAAACTAACGGAAACAACGATGCAAAGAGACACGAAGTAATGCCTCTAACTTGTCTAATCGCTTTCCCATTTAACTGGTAGCAAAACCCTCCCCCGTCTATTAAGCAAATAATTAAATTTAAACTTGCTCGTTGGATTTACATCTAAGGATTATTATAGAACAAATCTTAATTATTACCTCATTAACTTTATCGGCTATTAAGATTTTTATGGCTCTGATGCCGGAGCTAAATAATATTTGTTGCTGTTTAATAAGATTGTTTTATATTGGATATAAGAATAAGAAACAAATTGGCGTTTGTTTGTATTTATATAACTTTATTAAAATGTAGGTAAATTTAATCTAAAAACTGTATCAAAAAGAGCCAAATTCGCGCCCTCAGTCATTTTTATGTTTACCATTTGCGAATAAAAACTTTGTTATTTCAATTTAGTGCTTCAATAAATTAACCTTAAAGTTACCTTTTCACGCCTAAAAAGTTTTAGAAAAATATAATTTTAAGGATGGTTACCATAACACAAGCATTAAATTGCTTAGCTTGGGACTAGATGACGCTGTGTGGAATGTCCAAGGATATTTATTTATTTATTCGTGTGATTTAAAATAATAGAGTTAAAATTTAATAGCATTTTATGTAATGAATTAAATTTACTACACAAAGAGCTAAAGAATGTTCCTTCACTTAGTCATAAATATTGTTTTACCTGAACCCTATTGCATTAATCTACGGGCTGATGCGAAAATTTACATGCTATTTATTTTAAATAACCCTTCATTTTGTTCTATTCATGACATTTTCAGATTTACGATTCAGAAATTACGTTAATCATTTCTTAGCTAAGTGACGACGAAGGCCTTTAAGCGGCGTAATAACTCACTAGAGGATAGCTCACACATGTAGTGAATCACACTGTACATAATCGTTACGATCGAAGGCTGAACCAATCCTACTTTATGATTATTCAATGCAAACGTGGGTAGTCTATGGTCGTCTGAATTATTAACTTTACTGCGAGGAATTGATGGGACATCCAATTTATTGCGGCGTTTTAAGTTAGAGTGGCTGTTGTAAAATGTGGTACTCGATACTTTACATACTCGACTTTTCATTATCTGATGTAGAGCCACTTGTCATATTCAATGCATATTGAATGCGTCCAGAACTTCAGAGCTTGGTTGACAGTACTTATTTATATAGGTATTATGCATTTGACAATTAAAAAAGCTACCACATTATTTATTATAAGCTGTGAATTTAGTAGATGGAGAGTTTTTCTTGTAAGCGGTCTCTTGAACTATAGCATCATTGTTACAATTATATTATTATTTTATATCATAATTTTGACTGTATCTCTTGCCGCATTTATACCAATTTTATGTATTTTCCAGTTCTTTTTTTATTTCAGAAATGAAAATATAGTCAATCAATCAAAATCAAAAATATTTTATTTTTCTCAAAACAAACCTTAAAAGTAAATTCCTATCGATAACATGGATAGGTTTAGAATACATCACTGTACTGTACCATTTGAGTCGGTTTGTAGGAGAACTGGTGCCTGAGATAGGTATAAAAACCTGTATTACATAGTCAAAATCGTTGTCGAAATTTAGGAGTGTGTCAATATGGGAATTCAAATCAAGTGTAGTTTATCAAGACAATAAACAACCAACCATTTTTATAAGACCGAATAAAATACTATAAAATTTATACAAAACCTCTTGTTGTGTGTGAGTAAGTCAAACATTGTCTCTGTTTAATTTATGTTTACACTTGTTTGTTTTCCGTTATTAAAATCTACCGGGTCGTGTACATCCGTACACGACCCTCTGTGTGACATGATAATGTTTACTTAACACGATATAACAATATACAATTTAAAAAAGGTCTGGTAAAGGATTAAATTTTAATGATTTGGTTTATAATCTTCTTGGTGATTTGATATTTTAAAGCTTACGGCGAAGTATGTTGTAGTAGGTAATATGATGAAACAAGAGCTATGCTAGACGGTTTTACCTGCCGTTTAATTTAGACGTGAATTGTCTATTTATAGTCTTTCTTCAAGATAGTAAATGCAGACACAGTTTCTTATACGAGGAGTTTGTTCGAGAGATTACAAACAATCTCTTCCACTTTTATAATAATTAGTACAGAAAAGTATAATATTTATGACTACTTCACTATACAATTTTAACTAATCTATTAAATCTGAAGATCTTAGAACTTGCCTTCCAGATACAGTTTCTTCTCTTCAAATTAATTGTCTAAATAAAAAAACTTCAACCGATCGCACATGAATTGATTTAAAAAGAAAATCTGCGAAGACTCACTGAAAACCCATCAAGTAGTACAAAAGCTTCAGATTAGCACAATGACTTGCTTTCCAAGTCCACAATAGTCGTTAGAGCCCACCTGGGTATTGGTTCTGCAGCACAATCAACCACAAAGGGGTATTTTATTCTCGTACCATGAGCTGTATCACAAATGAATAAAGTACATAATCGCAATAGAAAGTCCCTGTGTCCCGTAATACCAAATCATCGTATCCACAATGAGATGGACGCTTTTAGCAAAATTAAAACGTTAAGCTTTTGACATCGGTACTTGTTTTATTGATATAAATGGTCGTGTTTAAGGGTAAATGAGTATTCGATGTTGTCGGATCGGATGACTAAAATATTGGGTTGTTAGGTTATCGACCTAAAACGTTATTATAAGGAGAAAACAGAATGGCACCAAATAATTAATAACTGTGTAGGTATGTCTTTATAAAGAAATAGACACAAGGGATTTTATGACTTAGGCTAAGTACCTTGTTTATATTCCTATGTTTATTTATAGTATTTATAAAAAACCAACAATTTATTGTCATACTCGTCCTTGTTAATTAATTAGCCGTCAAGAAGTTTCATTTTAATTAGAGTTCATTTGCTTGAGACAAATCTTGCAAGCACGATTTAAATCTCATTTCAGGGTCCGAATAAGCTTTTTGGCAAACTTGTTGATTTATGATGACAGAGATCTGAAGATATTTAATGGATCATTTCACTAAATAACAATAAAACATCTGTTTACGCTAATTTGAAATTAACACAAATTATTTAACTTCGAAAAAGGTTAGGGAGATATTATTATGAAGGCTTTCGTAATACAGGCTAAAATTAACTACTTTTTTTCTTAATTATTATATGCGAAAGTTATTCTGTCTGTGTCTGTTGCGTTAAGCCACTGAATTGATTTTGATGAAATTTGATCCATATTTTATTCAAGACAGATTCAAGACAGGAAAGGGCTAAATTTTTTAGAGCACCACGTGGAAGCCACGGGGAGTAGCTGGTAAAACTTATTGTAATAAACTTACTTTGTTTTTTATTCGATAAAAGCTCTCTTGTTACATAATTTCGCGAAGCGCCCGTGAATGTGGTCATCGGTGGTAATTAAAAGTTGCACGTATTACCAACTCATTAAAATTTTAAATGGAATATTTGGTTGGTTGCAAACTGTGAACAGACACCAATTTATGTTCCATGACGTTTCCACACATAATGTCTTTTTGATTTTACTTCTTATCCATGAACGAAAGTTGTAAACTACTTAACACGCAAATCGCAATGAACATTTGATGGGAAATGCGGTCGATTTAAATAAATTACATGGAAAAAGTTTCTAAGGATTAAAGATGAAAGGAAGAATAGATAGAAAACTTTTGTTTAATTAAAGTTAAGTCATAGTTAAATTATCTGTTTTAGACGTTTAAGATGTTTTGGATGTCTAAATGTATAATCAATTTAAGTTCTGATACAGAAATGGCACGTGTGCACAATTCAGTAGATCACAACACATTTTTTTTTAAATTGAAGCATTAATGACTACCAGTAGGGAGTTAATTTTTTATTCCATTGCTGTAACGACAAAATGTGAATCGGCTTTAAACTGATTATAGTCTGCAAATTCGAATTTAATTTGAATGCCCATTTAAGCTTGATGAATTTCAGGACAATACGTTGAGTAAACTGCGAAATATTGGTAATTAGAGATTGATTGGTGAAACTGAATTTGGGATTCGTAATTATAACTATACGGCTCGTGATTTTGTTTTAGACTGACTAGTGCGTAATGCGTTTGCTGTAGTTGTTTTTTTATGGCTGAAATCGTGAAAGTTATCAAGAAGTTTCTTATGTGCTCTATTTTTAATAAATTTAATAAGTTTTGTATTCATTTAAATCAAAAAATATTTGTAGTGTTTTTTAATGTTATAATAAAAAGTGTTAAAATACCTACTTTAGAGCAATTAAAAAAAAAGAGAAAAAAAAGCGTTTCAGAAAATGTTTTCTTGTCATATAAACCTACATCATGAATAAGATTTTATACTCATTTAAAACCTTTATTTTCAGGTAATTCACAATCTTGCCACCTTACAAGAAGTGATTTTCTGAAGGAAACAAGCGAGTCTATATCGTAAGTACCTACCTACTGTTTCTTGTATTAGTTCGTACTACATTAAAACTAGCTGCGCCTCGCGGTGTTACCTGCGGTGAACAGTTTATATTCCTGGGGGAATACCTTAGCCTATGTGTTAATCCAGGATATAAGCTATCCTACTACCAAATATCATTTAAATTCGTCCAGCGGTTTGGGCATGAAAGAGTAACAAAGGTACATCCATCCATCCGTCCATCCATCCGCAGTTACATACTTTCGCATTTATAATATTAGCAGGATTAAACCACTTTAGTTATCGGTATAAGCCTAGGGTGGTTTATTTATATGGAGCAACTGGGCATTCGATACACCTACACAATTAATAGCTATCTGTTATATTTAATCTGTGGCCCTGCACGTCTGAATTCAGCAGACTGTGACGTCATGCTTTGGGACTATTAACTGTCACTTGTATAGATGTTTCAAAATTGAAACCATTTTGATTTCTGGAAATGGAAATTGTTTGTCTGTTTACATTTAATTACAATACGACCTTATTATGATGACTAATGCCTAACTAATAAAGTTTAATTTATTTTTAGTAAACTCCACTTTTAAAAACCTTTTTGAGATTTCAAAATCACTGTGTATTTTTTGTCATAAATATCGAACCTACTCCTAACAAACAATTGCTTGTTATAGAAACAACAAAATGCCAAACAAACAAGCTACCCATTGAACCGGAAAACTAAAACGGAAAATGGACGACACTTTCTGGCGATACTTTTTTCTTCTAAGTGGTATTTTGGGACATTATTTCAATAGCTGTCCAGACAAAAATAGAACAAAAGGGAGTTGGGGAAGTATTTTGAGCACGTACTCCGGGCTTTGGCCTTCGTTGTGACTTTTAATTAATTTTGGAAAAAGTCTATCGGTAATCACGTTTGAATGCAGCAAGTTTCGAATTGTCTCTGCAGTGCTGGAAATGCTTAATTAAATGCACACGGTAATTAGAGACGTGATTTTCATCAGATTAAACGTTTATGTATCAAAAAGTCAGTCTTTCTCATAAACGACAGAGATCGTTTCTTTTTTAAACGAGTTGGACTAAACATAGGAAAATAGTAACGTTGCAATCTCAGCCATATATCACAGAATAATATACGCACCTTACAATAGTGGCTTGTAGGGAACGCCACAGCCGAACATTTCCCTACAGACCAAAACGACATTGTCACACACCCGTCTAGTTCTAAATAGGCTTGATGCTCCTCGGTCACACCAAGTTATTTCATCTCCGTTTCTTCTTTGAAAATCCCTAGCGGCAAAAAATAAACACTAGCCCAGATTTAGGTCTATATTTGCAAGAATTTCAATTAAATTCAACCTAAATAACTTAAATTTTGTGGTTAAGGTACACTCCACAAGTGAGAACATAGTACCCGAACAACAAGACCTATTCAATTTACATACTCCGTCTTACTTTCAAAGTAGTTCAACTAAGGAAGTTTGTGAAAATACAAGAAGATCCTAAAGAGGCTTCAAGTCTAATCTAAACGCCAAAGTTTCTGTGGTGTTAATTAGAAAACAGGATTGAATTACTCGAACACTCTTCATTAAGTTAATGAAATAAGATAACATTTATAAAGCACGGTGTCATGAATGTGGTGTTGGGCGTGGGGCCGACACGTTGTAAATTGTACAAATTGTGCGACGCACCTTTCAGTGATAATTGCATAAAATTATGACCTGGAAGAGGCTTTTGGTTTGTTGGGGAGCACGAGATATTTATAGCTATCAACAACAAAGCACGTAAATGGAACAACGCTTAGCCTACGTTTGTACTGACAAGGGGCTTGCTTGATGGCGCCTAGAGCCTTGACTGGTTACTTGCTGGAATACACGATGGCCTGGATTTGCGTACTGTATCACTTTGTACTTTGGATTTTATTTAATATTTATCCATTTTTCTCTGCAATATACATAATAAACAATACTCAAATGCCTCGCAACTCGTGGCGATAAACTAACACGTCTGTTTACTGCAGAGCGACCAGCCAGGGCTTGGCCAAACATTCCAAAACGTTAAGGGAGCTAAGCAAACCGCATGTTAGTGTGAACGAAGCTTTAGAGACTATGCACACGATGTTTTTCGAGCGACTGTGTTTGTGTGTCTTCTGCCAAAAATCTGTTGCAATAAGTGAGTTTGTCTCGATACAAAGCGCTGTTCTATCAATACAAATGGAACAATCAGCACGTTTTCTTTGTATCAACCAAATACGTCGCTAAAATACGTCGCGTGTGATTGCATAATTCTACTCTTTTTTTCCGCAGGTAAAATGTACCTTTGCATTGCATAGAAATCGCATCGTTTCCCCGCAAATTCTAACTTAGGATTCGTCCGCGTTCAGTCGCTTGCTTGTAAATGAGTCGGCCCAATTTGTATCTAATTTATTTTGTAGTGCCTAAATTACAATTCAAATGGGATTGAGGTCCTTGGCGTTGTAACATAAATTTCAATAGCTACCTAGATTTATTTGAAAATTTTAAATTAGATTGGGAGTTGGAGGTGCTTTAATTATTGCCTTCCGCTGAATTATCACGAAAGTATTTGGTATTAAAACGTGCTTCTTGATTTACATTGGTTAAACAATACATAAATTACTATTTAAACTATCGCGACTTGGAAACATATTTATAAATATTAACGGGACTTAATCGCGATAAGGGGAATGCTACGGTTGTGATCGACTCAGGTGACTACGATCATAAGGTGCATGATTTGTTGAGCGACACAAATATTTACAAACCCGTGTCCTATGACCCGACTGCAAGAGTGACGCGACGTATACGCGCGGTGATCAGAGACAATAAAGAAATTATGAAAGAAGATGACTTTACGAGGTTATTTAAACCTAAAATTGTTCAACCGCCAAAATTCTATGGTCTGCCGAAGATACACAAATCCAACGTTCCATTGCGACCTATTGTGAGTCAGATTAACTCACCGACTTACAGTCTTGCAGGTTACGTTGCGAAAGTGTTGCAACCATTGGTGGGGAAGACGTCTTCCTTCGTGAAGGATTCTCGCCATTTCATCGCTATAATTAAGGACATAATGCTGGAACCAGATGACGTCATGGTGAGTTTTGATGTTGAGTCACTTTTCACGAATGTTCCAGTAAAAGAGTGTGTAGACTTAATTAGGCGAAAACTTGAGGACAACATCATGCCAGAAGGATACATTACTTTGTTAAGAAACTGTTTAGAAGGGAGTTATTTTTTGTATAGAGGGCAACACTACCTACAGATAGATGGCGTTGCTATGGGTAGTCCTGTAGCACCCGTAATGGCCAATATCTGGATGGAGCACTTGGAGTCACTAATACAGTTTCCATCTGGTTTGAAGCTATGGAAACGTTACGTAGACGATGTGTTTTGCATTATGAAAGGTAACAAGCCGGAAGTCGAACAGTTTCTACAACACCTGAACTCTATCCATCACAAGATTAAGTTTACTTATGAGTTGCAAAGTAATCGTACATTACCTTTTCTGGACATCAAAGTAATGGCGAGATCGGATGGTTCTCTAACACACTCTGTCTACAGAAAACCTACTCACACTGACAAATATTTAAATTCGGCGTCCCATCATCATCCTACACATTTAGCATCGGTAGTTTCTTCACTAGTCGACAGAGCCTATGCATTGTGTGACTCGGAATTTTTACAAGAGGAACTAACACATGTAAAAGGAGTACTGGAGAAGAATGGTTACAGGATGAGGAATATGAATGCTAGACGTACTAATAGAGTAAGGAAGGTTGACGTTCCGAGAGAAAGAGCATACTTGCCATACATTAGAGGGGTGACAGACAAAGTCGGTTCATTGCTTAAGAAATACGCAATAAAGTCAGTTTTCACTCCACTATCCAAGATAGCAGCGCAAGTAGGAACTGTCAAAGACACCATACCCTATCAGACACCTGGGGTGTACAAGGTCGATTGCAGTTGCGGTAGTTCTTACATTGGACAAACTAAGCGGACAATTGCTGAAAGAGTCAAAGAACATATCGCAGCTGTCAAAAACCGCCAGGTAGAAAAATCAGCGATAGCGGAGCATTTGCTTGAATTTGGGTCAAACCACTGGATAGAACTGCACAAACCAATAATCCTGTCCAATGATCGCCACTATTATAGCCGAATTGTGCGTGAAGCGGTTGAAATTAAGAAGCACAAGAATTTTAACCGGGACAGTGGTTACAAATTGTCATCAACGTGGGATCCAGTCATAAAAATGTGTTCGCATCGAAAAAAGTCGTCTAACATTTCGCCGGACATTGTGAGTGTGGTGTGTCGCAACCCTAGTAGTAGTTTTGTGTTGACTGATTGAGGGTAGACAAAAACCTCGTCAGTTGAAGATGCGAGCGGGTGCCGGCCTTCAGTCTACTCGTGACCACGGTGACTGTAACGCCACCGAAACGTCGAGGTAAATAATATGATTTTAATACGCGATTAAGTCCCGTTAATATTTATAAATACATAAATTAATCCTAATTTTGAAGTAAGTCAAACAATTTCCCTTGTTTATTTTGGCCAGAATACGGACAACGGCACCGTTATTCTCCTTATATAATGAACATGCTATAAGATGCGATAAGATGACGTGATCGCAACATATCAAACATTATGTAATTTTAATATTAGACCTTATATTTACGCCAGCAGACCATTCTTGATCTATTCAACAGGATGTGATGTAGTGTAGGTATAATACTTTATTTTTTCTACGAGTATGTGAACCAAGTTTCAAGATTCATCATCCTGCTAGGTTATTTCTACCAGTTTATGTTTCCAACCAGTGTTCACAACAGACCTCAAATTAACTGAAGTGATCAACAAAATTATGTCATGCAAAATATAACCTAATAGCATAACAATAGTTTAAGAAATTCATTAATTGCAATTGATCTGTCACTATCACCCCCACCGGAATTTATACGCAGTAGATACGTTTGTATCTTGTCACTGCGTATCAAATAAATGAGTCCGTTCGGTTTGATTCATGTGAATGGGGAGCGGGAAATACCCGGCAACAAATAAAACGATCCGAATACGTATAAAGGACTCGTGAATTCGGAAATTCACTGCAGCACAGGGTTACCGGGCGTCCGACTTAGGTTCTTGTTGTCCGGCAAAATATTTTTATGAATGTGGGTCAATTTGGACGCTAAAAGCTACCACAGGAATGTTAATGCACAAAGTATAAGGAGGTCTATATTCGCTCGGTAGGTAAATAGGGCTATTAATGATACCTAACGATGATTGGTTAAATTTCAAAAGAGTTGTAACTATTAGATACAATAATTATACCTAACAAACGGGAATTACTCATCATAGTTATTTCGTTTATTACGTTTTACGTTTCGTACCAACGAGGGACCGTGCGTGCCCCAAGGATTTCCTTCGTAAACATATTAAATTAGAAAACACTGTCGATATCTAAAATAATCAATGATTGTTTTGCGTAAGCAATACCAAAATTTGATACAAGTAAATTTTAAAAATAAAAGTTTAAAATATGTTTTTACTACCACACATTCACGCATACATATAAATGGCTGATACAACATGGCAATCTACAAAATATTAACAACCTTTTTAAACACTTTAAAAGTTATTTCAAAGGTTTTATAAAAAGTCCGGCTTTTATATAAAAATTAGGCTAATAAGTACAGAATGTTTCCGACCTTTTTTGCAGGCCAATGTCGGAATGGGTTACTTTAACGCGAAAGTAGAATTTAAATGAATGGTTTTTATTTTATCTTTGTTTGTCACGTAGATTATTTCTTAATTTGAAAGCTATGCTCTGATAAACTCGACCGGCCTCTAGCGAAATGTAATTAGTTATTTTTTGATATTTGGTGTCGGCAACATTATTTTAGTTTTGATATGCAATACTGGTGTTAGCTTGTTCACTCGAGCTAAAAGCGTTAAGGGGTACTTTTATTAGAGCATGAAAAGTATTAACTCTTAAGCTATCTATAGAATATAATACTCTAGCTTACACTTCGTGTTAAAATTTCCATTACAACTACTTTCAGGTCAAACATTTTTTGCCGCAGTGGCCACACGCGACCCTTTCAATGTAAAAAGGTAATTTGGTTACACGAATAAAATTAAGCCTCTTTCTTTAACCAAAGTCACGTTTTTCGTCTAAATAACTTTTATTACTTACATTCATACAAGCTTGACAATTTAGTAAGATGCAGAGATAATTTTGTTTTATTGTGTCCTGCCCTGGCTATGAGGTATATAAAAATAGTAGGTATATTTTTAGTCCTGTTTTTGTCTCTGTTTTGAATAATCGTACAAGTCCTTTACTGTTGAAATTTACCAGAACATTTTCGGACAAATCGGGCCGACAGAGGATATTGCGTTTTGCATCGCGACACCTGTATCGGACGTCGCACTCTGCCGTCACAATATCACACTTATTGCCAACATGCATGCACAGTGAACAATACGAAACTTTATAGTACAAATGTTTCACGTAGGCTGCATAAATAAGCTGCTGGTTAAGTCTGGTGACGGAAGTTAATTGGCTTTCCGACTTAAAAAATAACTCTAAACAGGACTTTATTTAATTGTTGTTTACTGAGTAATTATATTAAGCTTCTGACTGCTGCTCTTGACTCTATCGCCTGATTAGATTCTAAAATCTTGCATTCCTCTTAAGAATAATCGTGAGAGTTTTATTACGGATTATTTTATCCTTTTTGTAGAAAAAGAGAGATTTTTATTTGAATAATGTTTTCTTATACTCATTTGCATTTAGTAACCAGAACTAATAAATGGTATCAAATCACAATAAAATCAACAAGCAAAACTTACGACTCTCGTTTCATAGAAGATAGTTAAGTTGGGACTCTTAGGTAATGTTCATAATTGAGTACTTCAGTTCTCTATCAGCACATGTAAAGGCGTCGTGGTAATTCTAAATGACGACGAAGTCGAAGGAACACCTATTAGAATTCAGAGTGGTCGAAAGCGATAAACCGACTGGACCTAATAACCGACAGTAATACCCACTCTGATTTGTTATACAGGTCGTGGAGGAACAATTGTATCTACACATTGAGTGCTCACTTTAAACCTTGAGTTAAGCAGTAAATCAACAATTTAAAAATGGAACTGTTTTCATTTGTTTAAAATTATTTTGTAAGGTTGAAATTGACTTTGTAAGTCTTTATCCAAAACTTAATACTTGCTTGAGCGTCACTTTGAAAAACTTCTTGCCCCAGTTATCTGCAGGAAAGCTCCGTGAAACAGCTTATACCTGGATCATATTTTAAAAATTTTACTTTATGAGCACTGAATGCACTTACTTAACAATACTGTGTTCACAAAAGTTGCAGCTTAATCAGTTGAAGGAAGCTTGATTAGGATTCAGTAGCTATAGTTCCAGACAAGTGAAGTTAAATGAAATCAAGTAAAAATGTAAAAAGGCTACAATTTTCAAAGAGTGAACCTGGCACTTGGATTTACTTTTACAATAGAAGCTCCAAAGTGAGACAAGCCAGCCCCGGGCTCTGACAATACCCCTTATAGTTGAATAACCATTGTTTATATTACGTTATTGTGTCCTTGTATTAATGTTATTGAGACTGTAGTTCGCTGTTCAGGGAATAAAGCCGGGATTTAGGTAGCTTCGTTGTTTGCTTTATTATTTGAAAATTGTAATTCTGCGGAGTTCTTATTGTGTTTATAAGTATGTTGTGTATATTTACTTACCTGTAAGATTTTCGGCTTGAACTCGTTTTATAGGTACACATTGTTTAGATAGTTTTAGTCATATTTTTACTGGATAATTTAGACAGAAAGTGATTAATTGTGCTTACATTCTCGCTTAACTGCATGCTACATGCTGCATGCAATGTCTAGGGCTCGTATTCCTCTGAATACGAGCCCTATAGCCCTATTTTCAGCTTAGACTTAAGTCTAGAGTGATGTCTCTACATCACTCTAGACTTAAGTCTAAGCTGAAAATCTAAGCATTGAATGTTGACAGTTCTCTTTGGAAACTGAGTTATAAATCGAGCCTCTAACACCCTAGAGATGAAGTATTTTTTCTGAAAGAAGGTACTATCTCACAGTCGGTCTATTTTTATTATTGCATGAGCAGGGAGCACCTCACCAATTACCGTATAACCCCTGAAAGCAAAACCCGTTTGTTATTATTGACAATCCTCTATCAATATCAGCATATTGCGAGGCACGAAACCAAACAGGGAATGATTAATTTCCTATTGGTCCGTGCCCAGGTACTAACTCGAACGCGTGTCTTCGATATCATAAATAACAGACGAATGGACTTAGGGGACCGAATATTCTAATATTTTAAATATCTGATGAAACAGAAATCATCATTTATAGCAAGGCTGTTAGCAGATAATTTATATCTGTGATCACTGTGCACTGTGTACTGTGTACTTATGAAGTTCAATAAATTCAAGTATCGATTCAAGTTGGCACTAAGTTCAAAAGTTATTAGTGATCGAAGCTTCAAATTATAAGTTTCAAATGCCAACCTTGGCGAAAGAGGATACCCCAAGACAGGCGTAGCTATGACCTTTGCAAACATTTCGGTCAAAATAATTTATGGCACCCCCAGATCTGCATGATAATACACAATCGCGATCAAGATCGACTTCAATTCTTCAAGATTTAATTATCTCCTTATTTATAAGAGCAAACAAAGTTTTATATCAGAAACAAAAAATACCTACACTACTTAAAAACTAATTTAATAAAAATGAACTCTGTATTCTAACCTAAAGATAGAATACAGAGTTCAGGTCACCGGCCGCAGGTAGGGTGCCCAAAAGGCTGGAAGCGTTACCTCGTTGAATGGCTAAATACTACTCCTGGCATTGTCTGAGCACAAATAAACCTAGGCACTATTGTAACTTGATCCTCTAAAGATCCGGGAAACGTTACACGGCTCACTCTCGAGTTTCTAAGTAGAAAAAATCACTTACAAACGGACTACCCATTTATTTTTGTTGTTTAATTTACCTCTACTCTGTTTGCCCCTTTGTCTTTTTATTGCATACCGGCGCGAGGGTCTCGTTATTCAGATAAGTTTAAAAGAAATACCTACTTCCCTTAATCTCATTATTGTGAAACTCTGAAACTGTGACCCTGTTCGGGACCAGGACATTATTATTGGCGAATTCCGTCCCGGGATCGTTACGTCCGACCGAATTACTTCGCGCCAGTTTAAGTATTTTTTTATGAAAATTGTCGGTGAGTCCAAATCCTCTGTTGCAAGTGAAACAAATTGAATCGTGAAATTTTCTATGAAATTACGTTTACGAGTATGTCCGTCGGTTATTGATGTTAAAAGTTTTTTTACGATTGTTCGGAAGCGAGAACTTTTTTACGACAAGTCGCGATTTTCGCTGGGATAACGACTTCCGATTTATTTGTCTCGTCATTGCAACTTTTTCTGGTATTTGAGAGATTTTATACTTTGGTTATTGCTTGATTAATTCGATTCAATAAAGTAAGCCTACTTCCAATAGATTAAGTCGGTCGTAGTGGGCGTGAGTGAACTGTCTCGAAGAAATGGAAATGGGTCTCATTTGTTTTTCGTGTGTTTCTCTTTACTGTATTCGTTTGTTCCCGGAGGAGCGCCCGTGCGGGCCCGTGCGGGCTGGGTTCGTGCTCGACTGGGCTGAAGCTTTGCTGAGTGGGCGAATGGTTCCGCTCCCGATTCTCTTAATTGGTAAATCTTAGCTGACTGGGCTCTTTGCAATTAAAGCGAGCTTCTATGCAACGCGCGCTCGGATGAGCGGGATTTAATGCATCGTCTACGTAGAGTGTTTAGTTAATTAAATAGGCCGAGCTCTGTTTCAAATGCATTGAACACGAAACTTGCTAACTTTCCGAATCGACTGATTCTACTGTTTTTATACGCTTGGATAATTACTGTAGAGGTGAAATGGTAATTGCGAACGAAATACGAACGTTTTCTGCTCTGAATTCATGATTTTATCAGACAGTGCAGTGAAAATCTTCCTGGATTTGAAGTTGGCTATAAAAATAAAGAATCTTGTAAAAGCGTAAACAAAGGAGCCAGTAGAGCAGCCTTGTAAAGATTAAGTCGTGCGTGAGACATAGTTTACGAAAATAAATCGAAGCAAAGAAGACAACCGTGAGATGGTAAAACAACCGCAAGGCCGTACGCATTGTTCACACACTTTTGTCGCTCGCTGTACATAATTGATTCGATTGCATATTCCAAACACGTTCCAAAGTTGTCCAGGACTGTACGTGTTTTTGGCAACCGATCTTATTTTCAATACATTACTGTTGGAGGCGCGAATCAATTTGATACACATGTTTGGACATAAAATAATGCTTCACAATATCTTAAAACATTATTTTAAAGACCATAAAATTAGAAACATTATTTTAGTCGTGTCCCTAACCTTATATTATATATTTTTTACCTGTAACAACTTAAGTAATTCTCAACGGGGTGAAACCAAAACACCGGTCAAATAGGTTGGTTGGTGGATGAAAACGTTCAATATGTCTGGGTAATATCCTGGGCAGCTATTTATCACGCGGGCAAAAAGTCGTCTCTCGAGATCGAGAACCAAGTTTTTCTCGAGTTTTGATTTGCGAGATATTGGATTTCCGAATGATCGGAAAAATTGCTTGATATATTTTAGATGATATGCTTGAGTTTTTGTGAAATATTTTACTGCGAAATTGAATATTTTGTTTGAAATAGTTTTGTTTAGTTTCTGTTACTGTCAGAGCTGATGTTTGCTACGGTAAGTTATAGTGTCATACTTCCCAGCGAAACCATCTCGGAACCTAGGTATTAGAGTATAATAGGAAAAATTGTATATAAATTGTACTAAATTGTAGTGCAATTAATAAAATTGAATACATATACATATATTAATACTCGTACCTACAGAATGACTGGAGTAACACAGTTACCTATTGTAATTAGAAATATGTATGTCGATCTGTTTTACGTGCTCTCAATACGTCGCGTCTGTTTAAAAGTCCTAGCTCATTAGAGCCACCTCGCTGACCATGACCTTAACCTTACCCTTTCGTAGCGACTGTTCATTATTCGCGATCGCCCGAATTTATTATACGCATACTGTATAGTTTCAAAAATTCTAATAAAATAACCTACCTAAATTCGATCCTGACACAATAAATTCAAGAGTTAGCAATAATACATTTTCAAACGAAAATCAAGGTAATTATGTCCCTTATCAGTTGTTGAGACATTTATTCCCGAAAGCTAATAAAATTTGTTCCAAAGGAAAACACGCAGAATAACGTTCAAAAATGGCTACACCATTATCCTATCTACCCTATCTCATCGCTTACCATGGAAAGTTCTTTTGCGGAATAAACGAGTTAAATCAACCATAAATTTACCCCAAAATGGGCTTTTCGAATAAGTTATCATCGGATGCTAGGAACACGGAACGCAGAATTTTATCTCCCAGATAACAGTGGCTTTCTTCGTTACACATAAACCTTCCTTTGCTGCTCGTATGTATGTCAATGAGGAAATTTTTACTTGCGCAGGCAATTTTATTAGATAACTTCGCGCTTCTCGCTGTAAATGTTTTCTTGGTTGAGTTGTTTCAAGATCAGGTGGAGAGGAAAATATATTACAATGTTTCGTTTACGATGTAGAACGAGGATTAAAATATCCTGCTAATATTATAAACGCGAAAGTGTGTATGAAGGTTTTAGGGTAGTTTATGAACTGAAATTATTTATAGGCTACATTTTATCTAGGTAAGGTACGCGAGGAAAGGCACATGCAAGTAAGCTTGTATGTTATATTAAACAATTTTTTTAAAGTTACTAGCAGCACGTCCCGGCTTTACACGGGTGTACCAGGATTAAATATAGCCTATAACCATCCCGACAGTCCATTCTACACAGTTTAGTTAGAAGTAGTAGTAGGCCAAGTAGTTTCGGAGATTACCTCCGTCAAACAAACAAATAAACATTACCTCTTTATAATATATAAGTATTTAAAAGTCACTATTTTTAAAACAATTCAAGCAAAACTCATTTTAAATGCAGTTAATACTATGCATGATAAATTGATGGCATCTTGTGTGAGAATTGAGAGCAGATCTTAACATGCGTTGATGCAAGGTAAGTGGGTGAACCGAGCATGTAATTATGTGCATGATTATACGTCGCGTTCGTTGCCTTGAGAGATACATTCGAATTCCTTACTAATGATCTGCTATTCTATCGCATCCTGTGCCAGTTCTGATGATGTAACATAGGGCTACAAACCGGTGGAAAAAAATGCAATTAGAATTAGAATAAAATGGAGTAGAGGTAGTCGTTTTTCATTTTAAGTAAATAATTAGGATTTATTTCCAAACAATTACAACTAGTGCTCCTTTTACTCGTATTCCTTAAATTAATAAATGATCCTAATAGAAGATGATTTCGACGCCACATGGCCGGAAATAGAAATGGACCGGGATGTGTGGAAGGACTTTATTCGTAATTAGTTCTCATAAGCTGACTACGAAAATTGTCACGAAACTTCGTTTTCGCTGATTCCTAGTACATCCTCAGATCATTTCTTGGTTTCCACAAATTGCACCGTTTGGCCGGGGAGTTGTTAAGTGGCTTCCGTTGCAGAAATACCACTGAGACCTTTGAGGATGGCTTTGCAGTCGTGGCTTAGAAACTATTTGTTAGTGAATTCTGACTAATATATTTATGAACTTCTCGTCGAGTTGCTATAATCTGAGGTCAAAGCTAAGTAAAATTGACAGAAATATCTAAATTGCTCTTTTTAGTTTGAAAGCGGTACTTTCATATGCTGGTCTTAAGTTGCTATGCATCATATCAATGGACCTTTGATGATAAAATAATAATAAGAGGCAAAATTAAAATAAGTCTTAAATTCGACTCCAATTTTGTAAAAAAAATTATTAATTTTTCATTTCTTGAGGAGCTCGTAATTTCGACGGTCTTCATCAGATTTTGATTTTCATCTCTTTCAAACATACTGATTTGATGATCGGGAAATACAGATAAACAATACATAATACATATACAGTGGAACATAGAATATCCTCCTATTTGTGTCGGTTACAAATACATAACACGTAAAATATAACAACTTCACTTTGATTTATGACAAACAAGTATCAACAAAGTGTTTGTTGTCCAAAATGAAATTAAGCTTCATAATTAAGACAATAAAATATTCAAATTACTCCATACATTTGCTCGCAACCACGATAAACATAACCTGGGAAAGTTTAATTGTATCTGTTGCTAATATACGCTTCACACGACTTTGGTATTACTTTACCTCATGCGCGCATTTACGTAATGAATTGTTTCACTGGGTCGCGATCTCGACTCAATAGAAAAGTGAATTCGTATGAGCAAAAACCAACTCTGATGACGGAGGTTTTAGACCTAAAGGCCACTTAAGCTAATTTCAAAAAAAAATATGAGGTTTTGACAAGCCTCGTAATTATGAATGAAATGCACCTCAAAAGTTCATAAATCTTTAAGTAGAGGTAGTTTGTTTGTTTGACGGAAGTAATCTCCGAAAATGCTCAGCCGATTTCAATTCTTTCACCGATGTGTAGAATGGACTTTCGGGATGGTTATAGGCTATATTTTATCCCAGTAGTTTCATTAGTACACCCGTGCAAAGCAGAGATGTTTTTTAATTGTAATACTAATAGCTAACTAAATCACAGTATAAATAAAATAATATTTTCTCACATCTGCAATCACATTCATAATAATATCGTAGAAGATTTTTAGAAGGACGTCCAACAACATACAAATTATCACCTTCGTGTAAACAAGTATCTACTTGGACATTCTAATCAAATATTGCTTACACTAAGCACTTCGGCGTATTCCGTAAATTAACAATAGAAGCAAATAATGGTATGCAAATATTAAGCCACTCCATTGGTCATTGCTTTGCCTTACCCATGTTTACTTATTTTTTGTGTTTACAACCATTGATGACTTCTACAGTGGCTCAGTGGGTGTTTCAGACAAAACAATTCAGTAGTTTTGCGTAAATTAGAAATAACATCCAAACATTCATACATACATTCGCGTTTCTAATTATTGTGATTTCCATACAGTTTGTTAGATTTGTAACCACTTTCACTCTATCAGCTCCGATACTCAATCTAGCGATGTATCTACACGATTTCCTCATTAGCAAGCTTTTGTTAGACGTGGCCGTTTGTTTGAACGTGTAGCTGTACAGTGGAAATAACAGGTACCAAGCTGTAATTTCACTCCGAGATCAATAGTGATAGACTTGCAACTTGACACGTTTGGAATGTTAACTTTTGCAAAATGTTTCCAAATATTTTTTCGTATTTCGTTTACCTCTTTTATAGTCAGAGTTAGATAAAGTTAGAAATTAAGTATGTTAGATTTCTTTAGTGAAAAGATATAAAAAATGCCTAAAGATCTGAAAAAGAATGTCTCCCTGGAAATACAGTCGTGAACGTAATTCAATTAAATTTTTATTTAGATCAATAACACATTGCTTTGTTTCACGGAAAAAGAGCGAAAAATATATTGGATCTTAGAAATAATAGTCTAATATTTCAAGTTCATATCTATTGATTGCGTTAACGCTAATTATATTTAATTAATATAGAACTTAAAGTCAACGGAAAAAGGCTTATAGTTTTCTTGATTAGAAGTGATACAAGGTATTTCATGCTTCTCGATCAGTATATCCTCTAATCAAACCGTTGAAGGTGTCTCGATGCTGACTATCAAGCTAAATCAAACCGTATCAGGAGGTACTAAGCTCTGTAAAAGATTGTAGTTGATCTGCTTATGTAACCTATGTCTGCAAGTGTTTGAATTATCTTCTCCCGATGGGATTGTCTTCCTTCATGATGAATGACGTATTGTCGATTGTCTTGATTGCACTTCAGCTCTTAGACGATTATCTTATGAATTAGGCTATATTGCTATTAGATTAATGGCTTTACAGATTCATCTAATTAGTCAGCACCAAATTAGAACATTGTTATAGACATTGTAATACTTCCACTTAAAAGATAGATGGTGTATTTAAATAAAAACAGAAATACTAAATTTAAATCAGTACATTAATTTAACAGAAGATTTTATACACAATGCCTAAGGAGTTTTAAATAAATTTTTAGGTAATATTCTACGCTAAAGGAATAATTCCAGTAGTAAGAAAACTTTCATGTACCTACATAGACAACCTCTGTTAGTTTTTGTTTATAAAATAATAAAATCAGCTTATTTATGCCATTATTTAATTCCTACATTACTGTCGTTCTACTATCTTATTTTATGAATGCAATGCAATATTTTGCTTTTAGAAATAGACAAGATAAAGGCGTGTCTTGTGACTATACATCTAGAAAAAGTGTACCACCTTGCCAAGCCCTGCTAACTTTATGTAGTAGGCGTCTTTTGTCCAAGTTCTTGATTTTAAATTTTAAATATTTTTAAGATTTCAAAAGAAAATACTTTTTCACCTAAGAACAACTAAATGGATTTGGCTGAAACTTTTTACATAGTTTACACAGTTTTTTTATCCTGGTTAATACAATACGAGCGAAGTCGTTGACTAAAGCTTGTATGATAAAAATCATTTACAAAAATGTTTAAAACTAGTCTACCAGTGCACTTAGGGGAATTATATTGTGCTACAGTAATGCAAGTATCTATAATAATCACAAGTCTAATAATCTATCACAAGAATAAATTCAAGGTATGCGAAGGTTATCAGGAAATTATAGTCATGGCAGCCTCTATCGATCACAATCGATTATAGACGTTAATGACTATTTAATAGTGTGGGAACACGAATATTATCTTCACAAGTAGGTACAGTCAGCGTCAAATTGATATAATGACATATTGAACTAAGCATAGTTAGTTTTATTTGCTTAGATTTTTTGACAAACCTATCTGATGCTCACATAAAATATGAAACAATGTGTGGTGAGATATTATTAACATCTTAATGAGTGCTTACAACAATGATGAATTTGAACTGCGTATAGTTTGGTTTTATGTGTTTCTTTTTGTGTGCTTTTAATTTTATGTACTTAGCGTATATTATTATTAAAATATTTTTTTCTTTTTCAGATCTCAAAGCACGTGACTTATTTTGCATCCTGTGCAAAAAGGTAAGAATAAACAATAATAACGAATCCGTTTTCAAAACCTACTTTTATAAGTATTTCACTTACCATTATTAGCTTGAATCAAAAAATTTGCTACTAAATGAAGAAAGCATTTTCAAATCTTCCAGAGATGCGTAAAACAAACAAAAAAACACTTCCACTTTATTATATTAAAAAAGACCACCGAGTACTTTGTTTACGCGTTTCCTTTGTAATTGGATGGTATCCTTCTACAACCTTCATATAAAAAATAACCTTATTGTCCAAAGCTCGAGCGATATTAACACAAAGTGACAGAGTATTGTAATAATATAATTATTTACGAAGAAGAAAATTGAACATAATGACGGCATCACATTTTCTTTAGAAAGTAGGTCGACCTGATGAAGCGGCTCTTAGAAATTCACTTTCGATGCAGTAAAAGTCAACAATAACATTTGTAATCTGTAAGTGGCTTGAGAACTGATTTCCGATGAGACAATATGTGTCGATTCATTTTTAAACGACTTCAAAAAAAGAGTTTCTCAATTCGAACGTATATATTTTTATTTTTTCGTTATTCGTTCGGATAGCTTTGTCGTTTGTACGAGTAAACCGATTTAGATGATTATTTTTTGTTGGAAAGAAGAATATTCCAAAAGTTCCACAGAAAAGTTTTGAGGATCTGATGAGACCCTTCAGTTATGAATATGATTCAGTTATGAATATGAAAACAATGGACGTACCTAAAAACTACATTTTTTTTAAATATGTACATAAATTTAAGTCATAGTTAAACATATTACTATCCTTAATTCAGTAAAGTAAAGAGTATTAAGGTCTTTTGAGTACCAAATTTAATGGCATATATTGTCAGCAATAAAGCCATTGTACCATACGCTAGTAAAATTGGATTATCATGTTACAGACGTTTTCTTCTGTGAAGAAAACGTCGTAGTGTTTTTAATTCGGTTCGGGTCGTGTTTTTTAATGAATTTATAAGGGTAAGGTTAGTTGATTGGTTGAGGTTTACTTTACTGATTTACTTTTCAGGCACCTTTCAGATTTCAAAAGAAAACAATCTCGCGGCCGTTAAATCATACCACAACCTTTTATCAGCTTAAACATTATCCTCGTGTTGTTTTAGGACGAGTAAGTAAATTACATCTGGAGTAAATCGCATACCGAATGTCTTCTGTATAGCAGTTTGTTATTGCAACAGTAAATAAATTATAAGTAAAAATGGATTCTATCATACAGGTTAACAATAATAAAAAACTTGCTAACTCTTTAGCTTGATAACTGATTCATGTAGTAATCAAAAAAGCCAGTCAATGTCGTTTTGTAAAACAAAAATTAATTTTCTACGAATCATATTTTGTTAAAAAACAGTCTTAATAATTAAAATGTAATTTTACATTACACGAATATCTGGGATCATGAGTCAGTCAATATATGAAAGCCCAGCAACGTAAGATCACAACTTCACAAGCGCTTTTATAGTTCAAGTTCATAGATAACTTTGTGTTTATGGTAAAATTGTTTCACTGCTAAAGATACGCTATGTTGTAACTTACAGAGTCTACCTACTATTCAATATTCTGTGCCGTAGGGGTGAAAGACGAACCGAGGCTAATACGACTTAATTACTGCTCCTTTTTCGAGGTTTTCCTTTTTTTAAGTTTGTGGTTTTAAATAAAAATCTTCCTTTTTACTTTAAAGTAGGTAATTGCAGTTAACGATTTTTTTTCTTTTAAAATAATCATGATGTAAGTAAATGTAACTCACAGTCATAAAAAGACAGAGTAGAAATGATGACAAAGAAACGGATAACTTTTTGTTTAAATAACTGCACATAATGTAAAAATAATAATAATAAATAGATCATAATGTAAAGTAATACCTTATAAGTAGAAGTTTTGAATAGCAGTTTTGGCATCATTCTCCTTGTAAAATCTTTTTGGTGCTTAATAGGGCAATAAAAAGTTTCATTGGCAACTGTAAATGTACTACTCAATAGGCTTAGATTTGCATTATGCAATAGTCTATAGAGAATGGATCGTCCATGGGTGGTCCTTAATCATCACAATAGATAAAATTCTGTTTAAACACCTACTTGAAGTTAAAACTTGTATGTTCAAAATGGTTTATTTTAATAAAAAAATAATCAATTGGTTTATTAAAGTAATTCAAACCCAAAATTTAAGTGATATTGGATCCAGATTTCACCCAGAGAACTTTTTTGTTTGATCATTGTGCTGTTGTGTGACCCTGTTTTTAATAAATAAATATTTTTAATAAAAAATAGTTTATAATAAACAAGTATTTTACAGTTCTATAGTTGCCATACATATTTTTTATAGTTGTGCTACGTTTGCAAGCTTTTGTTTTAAATCAGTTTTACGGCTATAAAATGAACATATTTTTGCGAAATTTTAACCTTGCAAACATAATGTAGGTAGTGTAATTCCCATTTCTTGCAATGTTTAAGTTTATTTGCGAGTCACGACATGGAAAGCTGTAAGAGCACAACTTAGCACTCAGCCCAGTGGTCACGATGAGGCAACTTTTACTCATTAAGAGGGCGTAAGTATTGTCCCATTGTTTGCGAACTGTGTCGCAGAACTATTTCAACATAATAACCTAATTTTGGCTAGTATTTGGGTGTTAGTGACCGAGGCGTTCGGCTTGGATAAGTGTATGTTTACCCTTGGATCATATTGTACAGAACAGACCTGGTTTTTGTGCTTACATAAAAATAACTACTTAGGTCCTCCTGTTTCTTTTACCACAGTCAAGGATCTTGATTTCAATGTATAGTAAGCGGCTATCAACAATAAAGTTATATAAAACCTATTTTATTTCCTCGATCGACTTGATCTTGTAAAACGTTTTGCAACGTGCCATGAACGTTAAAATTCCGCAAATACGTAGGAAATCGTAGGCCATTGGAAATGTTTGGCGTCTTTGTCGAAGCAAACATCCCTTTTGACGATTGAAGCTCGATACAATATCACTAGACCGTTCACTTTCGATTCTAAAAGAGCAGTATTTCACTCTATTTGATCTGCACGTCGGCTGCGCTTACTCAATAACGTAATTGAATAAAGAATAATAGTACTTAAACATTTGACCATTCTCCATCAACTACGTCTTTGACATTAAAAATCTCACAAAATTTTCTAGTCCAATACGGTTATGATTTTTGAAAACCGAATCTTAAAGTCTCGAAATGAATGCTAAAAGCGGGCTATTTTCTGAACACCTAAAATAATTTTACTTGGCAATCAAGTGATAATCATTATTATGCGTTTTATTTGCGATTTTCAGTAAAGAAGTAATCATGTGAATCAAAACAGTTAAGAAACAAACAATTTCTAAAGAAGCATAAAGTCGTATCTATCTTCCTTACGGGTTGCGTATCCAAAGTTTTAAGTACGGAATATACTTCTCCCTCTCATTTTATTCCGTGAATTTTATATTGTTATAGTGTTCTGAAAGCAGTGATATTTTGGTATTGACCGCTTGCTGTCAATAACCTGGGATGAACGGATGAACCCCTCGGCTGCAAGTGACATTTAATTTACACTTTATTTTATTGGGATTTTCGACTAGAATTTTGTCAAATAAACCCACCCCTTTCCGTGATGGCGTTGGATTTAATATTATTGATGTTTGTTTACGATATCGAGTTCCGTGCCACCGGGATCGGGGGATTTATTAATTTTAACACCATCTCATTTTATAGGGATTTATTTATAAAAATAATCTCGTTATCAGATATCCACTCACACGTGCTTCGCTTTAGTAAAAAGTATTTTTAAACGACTTCAAAAAAGAAAGAGTAGCACAATTTGACCGTATTTTTATATATTTGTACGTTCGTTCGCAGAAATAATTTCGTTGTTTATGATATTTATATGCTGACACTTTGTCTCTTTACCTAACAATACCTACTTATTGAAGTGAACGTACCCTACTTAATGTAAAATAGTGTGTTAGTTAGTATTGTAATCTTCGATCAAAACCTTAGATAAAAGTAATGCAAACAATTGTTACGTTCAAAAAACGAAATATATACATTCCGAGAATAAAATAGGTGAGTTTCTTCAAGTTGTCAAAGTACGAGTTGTAATGAAACTTGGTTATTTCGCGAGTCTGACTGCAGCCGATTACAACACATAGCATTAGATGATACAGCTACTTCATATCGAAAAAATGGTAAGTACCACCATAGACAAATTAGAACTTTTAGTACTACTACTTTAGTACTAACTTGGTCAACATTTCGTTATTTTCATATTAGTACGTGTTTGAAATGTCACAAAATCATCTTCGAAAATACACAGTCAGAAAATTAACAAAATGAAATATTCCTCCAAACCGAAATGTTTCTATTTCGTTTTATCTTGAGCAACACAGCCACGTTCCTGAACCTGTGATAAATTCAGAGAGACGGTTCTGTTTTTATCAAGTAATAAAATGTTAGCTGGCGGTTACGAAAATTCGCTTCCAGACGAAATTTTCTTCCGTGTAATAGAGAAAATAGAGCTGTAAACGCAACTTGAACAGTGTTCAAGATTCTTGAGTATCAGAAACAAAATTAACTGAATGACGTGACTTGATGTTGTGATTTAAAAAGAAAGATAAATAAGTTTTTGGTAAATCCTTAGTTAACCTGTTTTTTTTTATTTTTACGATAATTATACTTTGTTTAACCACAATGGAAGATAAGCATAATCTGTGTTTTATGAAAACTAACCTCTACAGTCCTATATTTGATATGACCTAAATAATAGTAGAATCTTGGTTTCAAATTAAAAATTGTTATTCAAACTCATTAAACGAGTACCTAGTAAGTAAATTAACATAAACTATATAGATAGAAGCATAAAGTTTTACCCACATTTTTTCTGCTCTGTAGAAAGTGGCAACCCTAAGAGAAGACAAAAAAAATGTCAACGGGCACTGGGTTGTTTTTCTCCGTACACTCGATATTGATTTATCCTCGTAATAAATCCAAACACAGGATTAATCAAGCTAAGTTTCGTCGCATTGGAAATATGTCGGTGTTGTCCCATAAATCGTTTGCGTAATGAAAAATTACGGAATGAAACAGCCGCTCGGTTTGTGGGCTATATTTTTGGCATATTGCTTTTCAACAAAATTTGAATTGATGTTTCACGATATAATTTCTGTAGATACGATCTGATTGAGAAGCATTTAGTTGCAACAAGTAAGCAATATTTTGGTCTAGATATGGGTAACGGAATTTAAAAAAAACTATTGAGCTAGACCTAAAAGTAGGTAGTTTGAATTTGTTTCTGTATAAATCTACACATATTTTTTACTAAGCATACTAAAAAATACTTAAAGCTTGAATGCAGAAATGTTTTACAAAGAACTAATCAACTTTCAATGTTGATTAGTGCTAGTTATTGCAGTCATTATACACGCAGCTTTGTACGATACTTCTTTTATTTAACCAGACGCTAGCATTTCGAACGTCGCACTTACTGGTCAGTCGCATAAAGTTAATTTGCATTTGAGGTCGGTTAATTAACTATTATTATACTTAGCAGATAACGAAACTAAACAAATATAAACTCAGTTGACCACTGACGTCAAAGTGAGAGGATCGTTTAATTTCTGAACGACACACTACATTATTTGCATCGCTCTCCATGTCGGTTCGTTTGTGTTGTTCCTGGCTGTGCTTTGCCAACTCCCGTTTTGCTTTAAAAGTCTCCCATGACGCTATTTGTCTGCAAATGTCCTTTTAGATTTTTCTAAAAACGTTTTCAGAGTTAAATTAAAGTAACTTTGTACAGTCATCAAAAAAATCAATGAAAACCCTCCAGGACAAACTTTGTGAGAGCAATGAGGAAAAAAGTATTTTTATTCAAAATGAAATGGTACGCTAGCGATAGGCCCGTTTCTCCCGATAAGATGTAAGTTTGGTAACCCGTCTTTTTAACTGCCAGCCGTCAATTATCATTATAATGTTGGGATGGCCGGGCGACCCGTAACTCAATATTAGTGCCTATAAAGGTGAGTGATAACAGTGTATTCTGTTACTCGCTTCCTCTTAGTTTGAAGCTAGAGATGTAGGATAATAGCAAAGTACTCAATATGCATAAAACACAATAATGGATCTGTTTTCGTCAGCTGAAGATTACTGAATAGCACTGGCTCTTTTGATATCGCCCATTCGAAGGATCAAAGTAAAGTTTTTATTGTTATTCCAATTGTTGTTTTGATATAAAGACTATAAATGTGGAAACTCAAAGTCTAGCGAATTGTATTTCTAGCGCAGTATTTAGGTAAATCTTATTTTGGACCAATACCTAAGAAACAGTTTTTTATCTGTTGCATGGGATTTTAGAGACTTTAACCACCACTAATATTTTTTTCGTTTTATAATTATGTATCATTGTAATTATAAAATACTTGGTTACTCACCCAGTACCAATTTTATTAAAAAAAAATTTAACCATATTAAATGTAAAAGTTTTTCGATTGTCAGTCTTATAACTGAAACTTTATCTAGGTATTTTTTGACTGAAAAGGATAAATAAATAATACCATGACAATTAAAATTGTTACAAAAAAAAATTACGAGTAAAGTAACTTCATTATTGTTTTATGTGTTTTAGGAATATTCAAAAGTATTCAAATAATACATTCAAACGATGTAACGACGTAAAATTAATGCTAAATTTAATTATAATAAGGGCAAAATGCCTTTGCGTAGACCCGGCGGGCGCGGCATTACGATGCAGTCCTTGTACGACTTGATGCCCGGATTTTGTGATGTCGATGACCCCTAACACGGTTACCCTGATTGTTGTTCAACGCACATAGAGCAATGTCTCACAAAATGGCTGCTTAAAATAAACTTGAGCTCGATGTAATAAATATTTTGTGATTATATTATGTGAGTAAATTTGTAAAAACAAATAGGTAAATAAATAAACATCCTTGGACATTCCACACAGCGTCATCGAGTCCCAAGCTAAGAAACCAATGCTTGTGTTTTGATAACCACTAAGTAAAAGTTTTAAGTGGTTACCTACTTAGCTATACGAACGAACCAATAAACAAACGGTTGGACGATGAATGATAGATTATTTTTTTGCTGATATAAAAATATTAGATACGCGTAGTACGTTATTCAAACGTAGCTACAAATGTACAGCCACAAGAGATATTATACTTAGTAGTTAGGTAAGCTTATATCTCTATTGTTTAACAGGGTAATTATGTAGAGAACTTAGTATAAAATCACTAACTGGTAAGTCCATAAGTAAAAAATACATTTAGCTAAGTACTTATCTGAGTTTAAAATTACACAAGAGTTGTTAAAATTTACGTTGCAAAAATTAAATCGAGCCAATAAAATAAACAACTTTCGTCAAATAGTTTTATGCACCATGCAATAAAAAAAATATTTATTGATTGAACTCTCATTTATTTATTTCATAATTATATTTAACACTTTTTTTATAACATATCTTTTATTCAATTTTTTGTCGCTCTAGGTCATTAAACCATTAAAAATAGCACGAAATGTTCTCTTATCTTGAGTAGAATCGGCTGTTTTGCTAACTAGTATTTGTGGATCTAATATTTAATTTTGCAAAAACCAGAAATTACGGTTACTAAACAAACTTAAAATACCACGCCGTTATGTATATGCAAATAAAATTGTTTTGAGCCTCAAATACTATTAGGATTCTTGAAATTCCTTGAATAAATTTTAAATTAATCGCTGATACTCATCGAGAATCGTTCTCGTCTTCATTATTTTATTTACCCACGATCTTCTCACTGGCACATTTTTTTATTTGAACGTCTTTAGGATACTTACCTATAACGAACCGCGTGGGAAAAGTTTTTAGCAGCTTTGCCCAGCAGTGGGACGAAATAGGTTAATAATAAAAAAAAACAATATCACAAATGTACAAACATCGACGTGTTACAGTTTAATAAAAATACATAGACATTTTTAGTCTGTACTTGACTATAAAATATCTATTATCTGCCCTATTAATTATAAAAAAACTTGATCAGGTTGTTGAAGACGTCAAAAACTTTGAGAAACTAAGGTTAAACATCTTACAAAAACATTCAGATTTAAACAAACATCGAAAAATGGTAGATGGTACAAAGAATCCTACACGAGTTTCCCACAAGCTTGGCACGTCTGCCTAAACCGATTAAACCCTGGCTTTTTGATAAGCAGTGTACGTAATATGATGTCCGTAACGTCAAAGTTACTGCATTTTTATACCTCTTGATGCATTTGGAAGAACACTGCAAAATCTCTTACTTAATATCTCAGATACATCACTTTAATATTCCTAAATTTTCGTGTGATGAGAAGTGTGCGACTTAGGTTGAATACTATGTAGTACTTACTATAAGACAAGAAATTATTTGTTATTATCAAAAAAGAACTACTGAACGGATCTGGATGAAACTTGAAAGATATGCTACTTTTTATCTGGAGAAATACCACGGAAGCGAAATCGAGAGCATATACTAGTAATCAAATATAATTATAAAAATAAAGCCTATTATTATGTATGGCAGACACACTCGTCGACTGCCTATAAGTGCAAGAGAGCCTTATTTTGACATAACTCAGCTTGGATGGTCGTTATTTTAAGGTAGTCGAATTTAGGAGAGTTTGAGTTTTACAGTGCTTGCAGAAAATACAGTTACAATACAACTACTTTCAGGCTTTTAGACCGACAAGACGTGCCACGATCGTAATGAACTGGGATTTCGGGAAGAGCTTCCGTTAAAAATAACACGGACATTTTGTGAGAAAATATTGAGTTCATAGTGGCTTCATAAGGAAAATTATAGCAAGGAGCTTAAGCTTTTAAGCATTTATTTTTTTATGTTGGTTGATAACTGAATTCGTAACATTTCACCAACATAGGCTGACCCCGAAATTGTATGTATTTCATGTAATTTCTATTTTTTGCGACAGCGTTTCAGGCCCCAGATCATTTACATTATTCAATGTGAAATATCGATCGAGAACTTGTAGTACCGTCTGGTATGTGGCATCTCCTGGCAAGCTCGGCACGTGCACCGGCCTCTAAACCGTTTACTGCCATTGAACATTACAAACACTAACCCATACCGGTGTGTCTCATGCCAAACTCACGCTGCACACCACAATAGTAACGTAGGCCTTTCATAAATATATTTATACGACAGTATAATAACCCATGTTCGTTAAAATAATGTTTTCACGAAAAATAAATAATCGCTCCTTTTTTGGTGGCGTTACTCTTAAACGACTTTCCCGATCTTATTCATCTTTTTTTACGATTTTTTTTACTAGGTAAACCTACATAAATTGTATCATGTTTAACAATACAAAAATTGTCTTGTAAAAAAATCGCAGATAATAACAGTACTTCATCAGTAAATACAAAATTCCTGGGGATAAAGTCGGGCACCAGCTAGTTACTGTAATTATTGAAATTGTATCCATAGTATGATTAATAAGTCTTTTTGCTTCAGGTTTTAAATTTCGTAAGTCTGTTCATAATGCTTATCATTTTCTTGTTGGCAGACCTATAAAATCATTAAGACCACCTATCACTTAGTCTTTACCTTTTCTCAAAAGGTAATGATTTTATCCATCAAAATGTTATTTTATTAAATTCAGAGTTTAGCCAATGTCGATTTTTTATCAATTTTGGAGACACAGTTTTACAATGACACAATTTTTTGAAGCACGATGTATCTGTTTACAATTTAATTTCATGTATAGGTAAATTATGTTCTCGTAATATCGTGTTTATTTTCAAAATATAAAACTACAAAATTATACTAAGTATATTTGACATTACAAACCAATTCCTAATTTAAACATGCATTGTCAAACGGATAACTTCAGATAACGCTAAATAGAGTGTCATTCGATGTTTGTAATTACAAAACAGCGTACGATTAGCATTCGTTGTTATACTATTATATTGTATCTAAACAGAGACTGTGCTGCTGGAAGTAATATAATGGTAAACTATTTAAGGAAATAACTTAAAACTCCGTCACCAGAGTTGGCCACTTGCTCATACGAAATAACGAACAAGTAACTGAACCGTGTTTCTTGTCTGAATCTGAATTCCTTTGTGTATTGATCGCTAAATAAGAAGAGTATCATCTAGCTTTTAAAGTTGTAATAAGTGATCCCTGTGGCTTCTTTAAGAAATGTACCTTTTCTTTTCAAACTAATATTTACGCTTTGAGACGTAATTTTACGCATGTACCTATTATAAATATTAACGGGACTTAATCGCGTACTTAAAAAATATTTTACGCATGTAGGCAATGTTTTTTGCTACAATGTAGAGCCGAGTAGGTATTTGTCGAGAGTTATAAAACGAACGTCATATGCCGGTCACCACTTTCACTAAACAAAGGCTTACTGCATAATGTTGGAGATTAGCAACGCATTGTCTGTAATTGCGTTGTGTTTAATTCCATTAAATGCAACGGAATCGGCACCGCTCGCCAATCCGATTAGCACTAGCATAGGCATTAGCTACTGAAGCTGACCACTGATTCAAGACCAATAGAATTAGAAGGAAAACAAAAACATGTAAGTATAATGAACACAATTAGTCTGATAGCTCTCCCACACTAAATAGAGTAGTAGAAAACTTACAGTCGTCTTGAAGATTATTTATTTATAGTTTCATTTCAATCCGCTTGCCCGTTTGTCCGTGGCTTTGCTCAGAAACTATAATTATATTATTTTTTTGCAAATTGACTACACTGGCGTAGTAAAAAGTTTAAACTAAAAAAAAAATATACTTACTCTTTAAATAGTTTTTTTCTTGTTTTTGGTTGTATTTTATAATTCTCAAAAATTATTATGGAGTTGTATTTAAATATATTGTTATTCCCATTACAAAGTTTTTACCACGTATCTGTACCACTCATAATGAAAATACTGCATGGCACAAGCAATATCGTGCATTCTACGAAATTAAAATAAAATGTTATTAAAAGGTTTTACGAATAAATTGATGTTTATGAGACTGAGGGCGATAAAAGGAATCGTATCTTTGTTTACTGTTTTTTAAAAGGTTTCGTACATGAAACTTAAATTAAACCACTATTTTTATACTGATAATTCAGATCTCTATTTTATTAAGTCGCATCTAGATCTATGTACCTATACATTTTTCATAAGCTTTAAAGTTATTATGTTGTTGACATTAAACAGGAGTACAAAATGATAATAATTAGCTGATAGGCCCTCTAATACTAAAAAATACTAGAAATAGATTACAAATAAACAAATATCGTTGGACAAAGTATTTAATTTTTAGCCATTAACAACGCAAAACGACGCCCACGGCGACGTCCAGCTTGGTAGCAAAATCATAATTATCATTAATATAATCATATTAAGGGAAAACCACTAAAACCTGTTCAAAGAATTCTGTATTAGTAAGATTCTGTAGTAGTAACATTCTGTAGTAAGGTTGAATGAAATTGTACATAATATAATAATATCATTGAATGGAATGTCATCAAGCTGTTTTGTAATCCAATTCTTTCTGATCGCGAGATAAATCATGAATAAAAGATTTTCTAAATGCCAATCTTCATAATTAAGTAGGCCGACGTTCATCTATCTTAATAAAGAGTATTAATTGAACATCGACATCTCACTCTTAAATTCAATCAACTTTAATAGATACTTGAAGTTGATTTACACAGATCTTACAAATATTTTCCTTAACATTTAAGTGGGTACTAAACTTACTTACTTCTTTATAAAAAAACCAAATTAATATCGACAACGAGCCAAGATTCAACGTTTCACTACACTGCTGACAGAAACTATAGGCCGCCTTGAGGCCTTCGTTATGGGGTAACCACTGGAAACGAAAAGCCGGAACCGACAATTGAACGTGCCCTCCGTAGAACGCACGGAAGCCCTCAGCGATCACGCATCGAAATTGTGACTGCTCATCATAGCTTAACTACAACTGTCTATTGAGAACAGCAAACTTGCTCGTGGCAAGCTATGCCAAGAGCGCTATAGAAAATCAGAAAGTAAAAATCTTAGTTTCCAAAAACGGTAATACTTTATAGAATGCGGACGGTAAATAACACTTGTTTTCAGTGTAAGCGGTTTAACTCGAGGCAGGTGGCGAAAGTAGACAGGCGTGGCCCGAAGGGAGGTGGTAACTTTAGCATGAGCCATGTTAATCTTAGGTAAACTTTACCAGCGCTGGCTTTCAATAAAAACGTAGGCACAACTGCTAATATATGTCTATTAGTGCTATTAGTAAGAATTCATTTATTAATTCAGAGAAGTTGGTACCTAAATGACTTTGATTCCGCATTGTCGCATGCATAAAAAATTAGGTATCTACTAAAATTAAGTTTGTCGCGCCTAGCGGTTATTCAAATATACTTACTTACAGAAACAACTTTAATTATAAAAAAAAATAATTCTGACCAAATATTAGACATCTTATTCACTGACTTATGCAAGTACTAATCTAACTATTATAGTTGCCTTATTCTCCAAATAACCATTAACGCGGCACGTCATGACGTGGTTATCTCTTACCGTGTCATGTTTTGAATGTCGTCAAGAATCGAGCAGCTGCATTGAACTTTATCGAAGTTCTTCGAAAACAACCTCCTACCTTTTCCATTAGCAGTAGGCAAGTGCTGTAGGTAGGTACACCTGCAATCTAATCGGTAAGCTCATATCAGAGTTACGACGCAATCTCAGCTTTTAGTTTGCCACATTCCTTCGAAACACTATGCTTTTAGCGCTTCGAAAGACATATTGCAACTCAGTTCTCAACTTTATAAGGTAGTACTTTATTACTTCATCAATACAGGCAAAATATACGTGTCTCGAAAATAATAACTGCAACGATTTTTTCATCACACATCTAGTTTATATTCTTAAGTAGGGTATACTTAGTTTCGGTGTAGTTAGAGTATACACGCACTTATGTTTACTCCCAACGGAAATTTCATCTCAAGAAGTATTTTACTTTTTGTACACCTCCTACTGACACTAAACTTGTCTTGAAAATCTCTTTGAGTTATTGAAGAGCTAAGATGCCATTATATAACACTCGGCAGGTCCTCTTTTATTGACGTAATAAAACGTTCGTAGTGAAACTAAGGCTTTAAAATGCACCTTTCTAAGTAAACTTGCACATCACCTGCCGTCTATCGTAAGCACATACCAGACGTGCGACGTAATATCTCGACGTAATCTCAGCTTTAGTTTGCCACATTACATCGCAAGACTATGCTTTTAGCATTTACAGATAAATGCGCAAAGGTACTCTCGTACCATACTGTGTGTACTGTTAAGGGAGTTTGCAATTTAAATAAATAAGAGACCGACTGCTGTTGAAGCAAGGGGATACTTGAACGCAGACTGAGTTTAGGTAAGTGTGGTAAAGACTGGGTAAGGAGAGGCTAAATGTAATTCACAATAACTGAATACAGAGTTGAAGACTTCTATAGCGTGTCTCATGAGAGAGCTAGTCGGCAAAATAAACCTTACTATTTCTCCAAATTTAACTGAAATTGTTGCTTAATACTTATATCGCCATTTACATGAAAATAACATAATAAAACTTCAGAGCCTTGTAAAATGATGAACTTTTCTGTGATGTCCACTCAATTTAAATAATAATTTTAATAACTTGGCACTTGCTCATACGAACTTACTTAGTTACTTCTAGTATCTTGAACTACGTAGCAAATCTATGTACTCCAAGAGCGGTTTAGTTTTAATAGTGTCTATTAAAAACCTTTTTCAGCCAACTACTAGCAGAGCAGCTCTTCAGTTCAACTTTAGAGTTTGCGTACTTTGACCTAGCGACCGACGTCGTGACTTTATCTCGCAAAAAGCGAGTTTTATCTGTTTGATTGTGAAAAAAGTCATTTGTTTCAACAAGAATCGAACTGCTGGCACGACACCAACTATTGTGAAAACTTAATTTTTATACCTGCAAAAATGTATGTCACAGAAAAGCATTTATTTTAAAACTTTTCCACTTTTGTCAGCATCATGGAAGAAATATCGCTGCACAAACCTAAGGCGGTATCTCACGAAATATTGAACAAAGAAAATATGAACAAGATATTTTCAGTGTTTATGTTCAGAGGAGGTCAGCCTAAGTGCCATAACATAAAGCAGCAGATAGCGAATATGCCATTGCTTTTTACCACGTGAATATATCCTCTATTTCGCGGGAGTTATGGTTGATTTTATTACGGTTTAGATAACTATGTGTAAAAATGACCCACTAAATAATACAAATAGGTGCGTAATCTACATCAGATAGGTGGTGCAATATGATACGCACAGTAGCAAATAGCAACTTTGTTTTTGCCCTGCGGTTATCCTCTTGATTTATGCCGCTCCTGCCCGGAATATGATTACGCACTACGTGTCGGAAGTGCCCTTAATGGATATAAACGCCGTATTTAACCGGCAGCTCAGTAAACAGAGGCTTTTTTCGACACTCAATTGCCAACGCATTATTTGTTATGTGCCTGATTGTACACAAATTGGACGTGTTATTTATGAACGTGCGACGAATTCGAGGACGTGCATATTGAGTAAGTAAATACAATCTCTTTTGAAACCCTTAGAAATTCCACCAACCAAACGCTTTGCATAGTTAGATGATACCTACACACTAAGACTAATATCCTAAGGTTTTCAAGTTTATCATAACTTTTTTTTTCATTTACAAATATAGAAACATTCCATCCAGTAAGTACGACTTTTAAAAGGCTTTTTACAAGCCACAACGCAAGGCATCGTTTGTTACACTATTTGTTAGGACTAGAAGTCTCTAGTAAGGACAAACGTTTGCAGACATCACGTCTGAAATATGAACTCGGTTAATGTTAGTACTTCCTATTAAAGTAGCTGATATAAGAACTCGGGTAGTGGTCGTTTCGTTCTTTAATCTTTTGCTATCTTAGCAAAGTAATATATATACCTACCAAGCTAGGTTGAAAGACGTCACAGCAAACAAAATATTCAATCCCGATTCAAACATCTTTCTATCCACTACAACTACTCATTATAATCATAAATATTATTAAAGTTAAAATTATTTAATTTATTGGCGTAATCGTATGCTAATCATAAAATAAATCAGAATTTATAGGTGAGATAAAACTGTACTGGGAATCAACGAAAACGAAATTTCGTGACAATTTTCGAGGTCAGCTTATGTCGGTGAACTGTTAAGAATTCAGCTACCTATATTTATTTCGTTGATCCCTAGCACAGCCTCAGATCCCATAGCTCAAATCGCAAATATCAGACTAGTTTTTGAGAGACTCCTCTTGCCTAGCTTTGAATCAAATTTCAGACTATATCCACAGGCTCATGCTTTATCCTGGAAAATCACAAGATTAGGAAATGATTCGTGCGTGCCCGGCTTTGCTCACCCCAGCTTATTCGGGCCAAACGGGACTCAGTCATTATTTTCCCACAATAAAGTAGCAGTAACAATAAATAAACTTCAAAGCCTGTAGGCAAGTGACAATCGCTTCGTATCTATTCTAATCATCGCTATTGATCGCAAGTTTTCGTTATCGAATGTCAATTTCATATACTTTGTTGTTCTAAGGTAATCGTAGCAAAATTTTATTTTAATTTTATATTAGAAAACTTCTATAAAATTAGGTATGTCCTTCAATATAGTAGGTAAGTAGTATTACTGTGAGTTTTAACATGTCATGTCCCAGCTTACATCATTCGGGACAAACGCAAAGTACTGACGGTTACGTAACGAATGTGTTTGTATGGGGTCAGTTCGCGTTGTTTTCGAGGGAACCACTGACGCGCACTGAATATAATAGCAATAATCATTTGTTATGATTACAGTTACGAGCCTTGTATCATGTAGGATTGGATTGCTTTATCAGACGATTTTTGCTGGATTTTATTTTCGTGCTTGTATTTTGCTCTCTTTATTTTTTGGTTAATGCTCAGCTCTTACGTATCCATTTTTAATTTTGAACAAAAGGGCTCTTGAAAAATATTACTAACATTTGGGGAAAAGTTCGTAATTACGTTACGTCGACGGACATCCACCCGATTTATGCTCAGCTTAATCCGAATCGAGTTACACGACTAGCGTTCAACATTTGCTTGTTATAAAAACATGTGGCTCCGGCTAAACGTTAAACTCAAACATTTCTGACACAATCCCGCAAAGTGGATTGGCAAACCGTAAAATTTTTACTCTTATCTAGCGTACCATGATCTTCGATTCTACTCCCAGAGCCTCTATCGCATTTTCATGAGACCATAAAAAGCTGTCTCTATACGTACGCAGCTGCATATATTGACATAAAATTTAAGGTATCAGCGATATTGTTCTCGCTATAAAAACTAAGAGAAGACCAACGAACCGCCTTAAGAAAGAAGCCGTGTCAGAAAGAGGGAATTTTCTTGTATTTTCCTTAGACGCTAACAAGGGGCCCCTACATGACTGGAATATCTTTGTCACCAATTTCCTCAGACGAAGGGCTTAACGCGTCGGTAAGTTAGATAGCCTCACCTTAGTTAGGCCTCGGGGCACGTCAGGATCCTGTATTTTATGGACTCGTAGTGGTTCTATATTTTGTAAAACAAGCACGCCAATGGCGGACACCCGCATTATTTCCTTAGTGTCAGATAGAGTTACTCCCATACTTCTGCTTACGTTAGATCCCTCCAATAATGTAAGAAACCTACTCCATATTTTTTTACAAATCTATAAAGCTTGTCCCGGTTTTCCGAGACCGAACACTGTGAAACGTTTAGTTTCGTTAGATATTCTTGGGACCCGACTTCCCAATTTGAATCGGCCCGGGATCGGAACCATAAACAGTTACTTGAAATATTCTTCGACAGATCGCTGGGACGGGCGGGTTGAGGCCTATATATCACTTAAAACGACACGGCATAAATCTATGCTGTCTGCTCGTTATTTGCAGTCGCCACGTGAGCTGGCGGTTTCGGGTGAATATTAACGGTATCGCCAATTTTCCGGAAGCTTAGTTGCGTGGCAATTTCTCGGCAATTGAACAATCGCATCGGGGTGCTCGGGTGTCGATACCATTACTGTCGCGTCTCGCTAAAAAACGTTTACAGGATCACGACGCAGCGAGACTTACGGCTGATTTACTTTGACTTATTACGGTCTACGACCATCGGTTGAAGAGTGATCGTTTATCATGACTGACTGACTAAACCTGCTTCTTGTATCGAGGATCAACTTTAATGAAAGGTGAACAACATAATATAGAAAAACAACCATGTATCGAACTATACAGAAACGAGTATAAACGTAATTGGATACGTTCAAAATAATGTTGATCATTTTAAATCTTTATTGTTCACGAAACTGAGAAAAATGCTATCTATAGCTTAAAATGGACTTTAATCAAGCGAAACAATATCTTTAATTTGCTTATAAATCAAGTCGTAAATATGACATTACTACGGCAGTTGAAATAAATATGTAGTTTGAACCGGTGAACTCTAAAATTCTTCTTTCTTCGCTTTTTATAGAAAAACCTAGTAAGTAGGTACCTTAGTGAAATAAGATATACCTATCAAAGATATAGTAAGTTACCTATACCTATATACAACGCTGCAAATATTCATCTTATTTGCATCCAATGCGATTTAAGCAACTCTATACTTATTAAAGTGAAAATCGTTCGCGCACTACACTCAGTTTCATGTCATGAAGCATGCAAAGTTCGCTTTATGCGAACGTTAAGGTGCGGTCCGACAGCTGCGAATGGCTACACACGTGCCTAAGGCCTCACTTTGCAAGAAAATGTACGTAATTGTACACTGCAACCCACGCACACGCTACGAATGTCGATACGATTTCAAAAACAAATGAACAATAAGAATCCTATGCAGCTGAAATACGCCGCGTGGTCGTACACAGCATGCACGGAAATGGGACTGTGCCTTTACTGGGAACTTTTACACTGTTTTGCACCTTTACACCGTTGGATGCCGTAGGCAATTCAATTTAGCAGGTTGTCATACGCACGAGCACACACGCCAGACTGCACGGAACGTTATTCAAAACTGCAACAATTACACACAGCTACTGTATGAACTTGGGAAATGTGAATGATGAGAAAAACGGAATGAAAAATTAAATTCAGCGTTTTATAGGTTTGAAGGAATTTTTAAATGATTTATGTAAGTTTATCACAGGTGTCACTGTAAATTTTTTAACCGACTTTAAAAAAGGAGGAGGTTCTATATTTCAATGTATTTTTTGATGTAGGTATTTCCATAGATTATCTACTTCGTCAGAAGACCGATTTTGAAAATTAATTTTGTTTGAAAGAATAAAGTGGTGGTCCCATCAAATAAAGATCTGATGAGATCTTAAAAAAATGGAATTATAGAGACGGTCGTTTTAGAACGAGAGACCATCTTAGTTTTTCCAAAGTATCTAGGCCTTGTATTGTATAATCCTTGTTGTTTATTGGTAAACTGAAGCGTATGGTTGATCATCGATTCCTCATAATTGTAATGATCGAGCGCACTACATTACAGCGATTTCCCAGGAGCGAGTGAGTGAGTGGGAATCTCATTAGCAGTCCACATCTGCGCCTGACAGGTGATTTTGCAACGTACTTACATCGCTTATTACTTTTCCCGATTTCAGTATTAATTGGTGGACTCGTTTCAGATTTTTACAAGATTAATTTGGATCTAGTTAAAGGAGTATCAGATTTCTTCAAACGTAATCTACTAAATGGATAAACCCTACGACTCAGTGTGTTTAAAATTTCTCTTTTCTGGATAAACTATTTCAAACCTGAGTGTCGATCTATAAATCAAACCGCCTAAGTAACAGATTGGAGCAATATTGACTTCGAACATCACGATTGAACATCCGCAAATAAACTTGATAAAACGTAAATCTTCAAATACAAATTCCATTTATCCACAAGGATTCAGCATACAAGAATATGAGCATGAATATGAATATTCAGCTGCAGTAGAGCGCCGTCGCATATTATATTCGAGATAACAAGGTTCGTCAGCAAAACGCGACGCGGCCGACGACGGAGTGCAACCGATTTCTGCTAACTCCACTTCGCCGGTCCTTGTCTTGGCACCGGCATAAATCACAATCCGATTATTCCACACATGAACATCACGATACGAATGTGACAAAGTTGAGCGGGCTTACGAAGTCTAAAGTAACGGCCGCGTATAAGCACTAAGATTTCCACTTGGTTCTAAAGCTGTGTTACTTACGAGGTTTGCAACTCCCAAATCCGGATCGGAGCGTCCGATCCGAGCTAAACAAGTTTGTGAAATAAGCAGGCGTCGCACACTTGTTCCTTTCGCCTCAGGGATACGGGAAAAAGAAAAGTGCGAAGGCCGACGGATACTCGGAGCGGATGCACATGCAGGGAGGCGGGAGTGGCGCAAATCTCTCTTGTTCGAAATGAAGTTACCGATCCGCTCACAAATTGTGTTTTATATTTTCCGAGGCATGTGACGAGCAAAAAAACTTTGCAGATGTTTCAAATCTTCTCTTATATATTTATTGCAACTGAATGTGAATTCAACTTTGAATATTCCGATAGCGCTCGAGAATTTCGTTGCTGAAAATAAGCTTAAACGCTTGAAATCACAGCTACTTAATTAACATCTATTAAGCGACCTCAAATGGCTGCGGAGCGGGCTATGCATACGATTAAAATGCCACTGAGTGCATATAGCTCTTGCGTAATTATGTAAATTTCCGTCAACATCTCTCATTCACTTGAGTTTAAATGTGTATTTTACATATATAAAAGGTAAAAGTTTATTCGATGCTTTCAGACATTTGCATTTATAATTTTTAATTAATTTTTATTTTGGCAAATGAATTATTAGAATTCGATTATTGTGCAATGCGAACTCATTCTCACGCTTAGAAAATTCTATTCGAAATTAAAATTCAAATGAAACCTCTTTAGTTTTCCTTGCCGAAGCATTTCAAAAAAAGAATTTCGCATTGGTAATGCATAGGCGTTTAAATCAAAGTTAGTTCATTAGTCAACTTAGCTACTTATATAGTAACCGCAATTCAGTAGACCATTGTTTTCGTGTCTCGTGAACAAGTAACACCTACTACACAGGTTGCATGTAGGTAGGTGAGGTTACGTTACTTACGGCATTGAAAATAAAAATAGATTTCATAATGTAATTTTAATAATGGGTTGTCACGAACTATTGAATGCTAAAAGTAATCAGTTGAATTTGGTAACAATTATTGACTAATGTTCTTTGTCATAACAAGTAATAATCATGAAAATAGGAGTTACTATTTTTGCTTCCTTTTGGGTTACTAACACCAATCATACCTACACGAGTAGGTGCCCATTTAGTTTGAAAGTTTATTTCATATAAAGTTTAGGTATTGATTACTTTCTTAAGCAAAAAAACCTTAACATCAAAACCTTTTAATTATTCGATAATGATTAATCCAACAATAATTTATTTCGTCCTCATTAATCAAAAGGTTGTTGAACCAATACGGCCTTAAACAAACCCACACAAAAGTTTACTTATTTATCTAAATACAAAATACCAATGCGTGGTAGACATCAACGGGTTTGTGATCTTACTGCCGTTCGCTTCAAGTTTCTAAACATCTCGTGAGTAGGTATCAAGGCAAGCGATAGGTGACTCTATCTACTCGCAAACCTCGAACCGAACGCACGCTTTGCAACGGTAATAAAAAAGTTTTAAAACTTTTTAGTGGAAACTCATTTTATAGCAAAAAGTCTTGTGGTGTTTTTGAATGTTGATCTATCTTTTTTTTAATAAACGTTTTTTTGTTTCAGATGTCAACAATAGTGACTTGTGAGTGATTTCATCGGACAAATCGAACGTATGTGAATTGAAATGTGAATTTTGTGCAGTGATAAATCGAACTTTATCTGTGCGTTTTGTTCCCGATGAAGTTTCGCGAGTGATATCTTTCTTCTCTCAATCGGTTTATTGAAAATCATTCGCCATGGAGACGGAGGAGTTGACGAAACTTGTCGACGGTATCTACAAGGTAAGTTATCTTTTATTTATCTTACCAAGTTTTACAGTAGTTTTTGTTTAAATAATTTTATTTTCTGATAGATATTTTCCTTGTTTCTAAAGAATGGATCGAATTGGTCTAAACTTTGTTTGCTGGTTCTAATGAAAGGACGATTAAACTTTTAAAATCAAAAGAAAAATGAGGTGATTGTTTGAAAGTTCAATGCAAATTAATTGAATTCTCTTTTCGTTCCATTTATCGAAAAAAAGTTGTACCTACTTTTTAAAAGGGTCCCGTTTCCGAAAAGTTTTGAATAGCGGATACCTATTTCATTACACAGGTCGGAAATCAAATTTCATCATTGGCCAGGATTTTTAACAATATTATTTAAAAGCTTCATTTTGTGGGCATAATATTGATAAAAAATTCCAACCAGTTATAAACGTGTACAAATTATACTGAGTTTATTTTTAGCTTGACCTTTGATTATAAACTTGAGTTAATATAAAAAAATGCAAGATCCAATGCTAAGGTGAAAACACAAAGGTGAAAATTGAATGGAGCTTATGTGCACCTGCTTAATGTCAAGGCCGCGTTATGTGGCTGCCTGGTGTCAGGCGTAAGGTTACATTCCTTCTCGATTTCTCTAACACCTTTATACCAAAAACATTTAAATCTTTATTCATGGCACACAAATGGACATCGGACTTTCGTTTTCTTAGTTTGTGTAGCACTAAAATTTTATGATACGGGTTTGGGCAGATATCGCTCTGATTGGACCAGATTTTTAAAGAAACCTGTCGCTTTCGGTGCTCTACTATATTGATGATTATTTTCCCGACCATTTTACCCAAATACTCCTATTAAAACAGGTTGATGTCGACACAATTTGAAAACGTTTTCGCATTCATTATAAATTATCGTCAAAAGCCATTATCTTGATTTATACAAACGAAAGAATGTTGTCTGATCCAAATACTTAATCATCATCAACAGAAGGAATTCAAAAGCCATATAAAATTCAATAGAACCCATAAATATCGAACCAATTAATCACAAGAACACATCATAAATCTCCGAATTTGAATAATCAAATGCGCGTAGAGAAAGCTTAGAAATTGCTACAGTTTTCGCAAGATCAAGCCAATTTATTAGATTGTTTTGGGGCCAATACATAAAATTTACCTATTAAAATGTGAGACCTTCGCCTTTTCCTTAATTAATACCTACAACTAGATGGAGTGAAAATAGCTATCATCAAAATTCATTAATATTATACACCGTTATGAATCTGTGTTATTTATTAGGTTATTAACTAGAAAATGTTTTTAATTAATTTTCATTAAGTTTTTGAGGTTGAAGACTTGATAAACTTTAAACTAGTAACACGGAATCGTTGGACCTGTTCGAAAAATATTCCAAGCGCGTTGACAAACGAAACACCAGGCAGCCTCTCAAAATTAATGACGTCAACGCGCCAACCTTAAATTATGTAAATGGAGAAAAAATTAAAACACAATTTTAATACGAAACTGTGATAATACAGTACGTGACTGCTATAAATTTTCCACTTTTTACTTTGCTGTCACTTAATGGAAATGCGAGGGGGAAAATTAGGACATTTCGCCTCAACAGCAGCAATTACGTGGTCTTTGAATCACTTGACTGAGTGGCGTTTACGTAAAAAAACACAATCTTTATAAAAGAAAACATCGGCATTTCCTCGCAAAGTTTTTCTTTTGTTGGTTGTGCTTTTATAATTTCAAATTTTCGGAGTAACTCAACGGTTTACTCTGATTAAGTGAAACAATGGGAGTTTCGGAATGAGGAAAAAGGCGTTATCAATTTTTAACAATTTGACTTGACGCAAGTATTGAAAGAATTAAATTGGCATTAATAAAATTTATATTTATATTTTCTTCACGCATTCTTAGTCGAACAACTTAATGTTGATACAAAACTGAACGCCGAACACAGCGAGCTCGTTACATAAACGGAAGAAAAATCGGCCATGATAATAATATCTCGTAACTATAACTTGTGGTTCATTACCTCTCTAGAAAATGAGAGAGTCAAGGTTATGAGTAGGGACTAGACCGTTGCCTCCGTGTAATATGCGACACATTCGTCTTGGCTGCGATATCGTGTAGCATCGCAACTGATCTAACGCAACTATTATTGACAGACCTACACCATCAGGTACCCACGACCGCAAAATATAACATTGCAAAGGCCAAAGTACACTGGTCTGGCGTTGCCCTGTTTCCTCTCCAGAATGAGATTGCCGCGCGACATTAAACCGGCCAAATGTAAATTTTCGACGTAGCTCTATCTGTTTGCTCATTGCTTGTGTAAACTTTCGGCACGTAAACGTAATTTTTGTTCAAAATAAATTTCAGTGCGAGACATTACGTCGGAATGCACACACCATTTTCTTCTTAATACCTTTAATTTATCACAGAACCTTGCGTGATTCCCCTCACTCAAAAACAGGAACTCCGGTACATAGAACGCGTTGTCTACATCATAAAACTAATATGGTTGCCACACTGTAATTTATAAAATAACTCTTACAGCCGAGTAGAGCCTCTAAGCGTCTAGTTCTTTTGAATTAAATTTAATGATATTTACAATTTAATTACCTACCAGCGGGTGAATCATAAGATCAGCGACGCACAACAAGCTAAGTTTAAGTGTTACACGGAACACTTTTGAGTATAAAACCATTGTAATAATTAATTCAATTTTATTTCATGTAAGTGAACTTTAAAAAATAATAATGTACAAAGTCGATCACTGATGCCTCAATCAGACCTGTGCCTCAGTACCGTATAAATCTGCTGCAATACTGACTTTATTTGTCGTGACTGGGTTAGTATACCTTAAATCTATTGAATCTTACTATACTATACGTACCGTGACAAAACAGCATTTAACGCGCAAGATAAAATACGATGACACGGTAACGATTCACGTTTTGAAGTGATGTATTTTATTAGGTCATAGCAAATAACTTGTAGTTTTGTGTCTATGTATTTAAGAGCATGCACGTAACTCCCTCGAGTAAATCGCAGCCCCCACTTATTTGAATAAGAATGGCCAGGTTCAAACCCCAGGAGAGGACGGCAGACGGTCGACTTCGTACACCGTCATGGACTCTGTGTAATTTAGTTGGAAATGTAGTTTATTGTCTTCCCAAGAGATAGTTTAAGGGGCCTGTTTTGTAAGAGCGTGGTCTAACTGATTTGTATAGTGATTCAATATAAACCAGTTTTAATTATACTTTTTAATAAGTACATACTTCGAAATTACCTACATAAAGCCTGTGCACACCACCTTTTCTTGAACAAGCAGTCGCCGCGCGATCGGGTCCTTATTTAGCGCGTCAACCACTTGTTCATTTTCCGTTCCTTGTAAACAATAGTGTATGTACAGGCTCTTAGTTAAAAACCATAATTAATTTTATTACATATATAAGAAATAATAATTTCAAAAAACTAAACAAAAGCATGACGTAAATTTAAACAGTCTCTTATCGATTCGAAGTCGATTGTACCTCTCATAGAATTTGATAGGTCCATAGCATGATTCTCGACCTTCTTATAGATTGCTCTAGGAAGTTGGATTGAGCAAGGAGCCCTCTTTCGATTTGTTAGTCAGAACGATCACGATCGGCCCCATTGACGATGGAATACTTGAATAACTTACTATATACCGTGGCTTTAATTTACATAAGTTTTTGTAGAGGGTGTTTCAATGTTTGGTTAAAATTTTCCATTCTATTTAATATGATTTCTTCTCTTACTTTTTCCATTATTTAAACAAATATAAATTCTTTAAGTTATAAAATTGGTGAAGAATACAAATTTTTGATGGAAGACAATATTAAAGAAAGATTTAGACAGCTCAACTTGATAGTATTTTTTTACGTGCCTGTTTAACATAACGTCCAAGGACGTCCTACTATTTTATGTGATCCGCAAGAAACACTCAAACATAAAGCCATCAATATAAAACAAGCAGTAAAAAACACGAGTAGAGCAGTCTATGGGGTTGAGATAAAATGTAATAAAATTTGTCTTTCGGGTCACATATGTATTAAGTTTACGCGCATTCGTCCAAATACAATTTTAAGAAGGAAATTGCCTCCCGGTAGAACCCGTACAAAATGGCAGATGTGATATTAAATCTGGATGACAGTTATTAGGACTGCGGAGTACCGCTTTCTGACTCGCTACAAAAAGTATCTAAAATGAAATGAGTATATTTTTGTATACTTAGTAACATTTTTATGCTCGCAAAAATGAGTTTCGCATAGCCATTTGCGTTTTCAGCTTTCATATAATTATGGAGAGAAGTTTTCAAAAAACTGTGTTAGTAAAATTTTTTTGCGAAAAAAAATTGTTGCGAAATTTTTAAACTTTCTGTGTTTTTAATTCGGTACTTATAACCTCTAATGCACCGTTAGAATTAGTGTTCAATGACAAAATTAAATGAGGTGCATAATGAATTCACGTTTCGTGTAGCGACATAATCGTGTAGGTAGAACTATAAAGTATGCAATTAATCTTAAGAATTTAAGCCGACAGAGCTTAATTTGTATAAAAGATCTTTAAATCTTTATTTTGTATTATTTTCTCATATTCCTACACTGTTATTTTTCTTGAGCGCTTAACCTTTGAGCCGGATAGTAAATCTGGCAACAAATAATGAATCAAAGCGTATAAAACTGAAAACGCCAGATGGGAAGAGATCAAGCGCGATTATTCGAAAGATTAAACAACAATGGATATGCCTAAGAATACTCCCCAGGGTAATAACACCCTTGGCAAAAACACCGAAAATTTATTTTACAAAATGCTTCCCGCGCCGTGCTTCCCTTTTGTTGTGAAAAATAAACATTGCTTTTTTTTCAATCCCCAAGCTCGAAACACACCTTAATGCCCAATCGGATTCCGTAAACAGAAAGTCACACTAAACCGAGCAATTTGTTAGCATCGAGTCCTTTTGTTTTTAGTTCTTAGTTACCTTTGCTAGTAAAATCGTTTGCCACTTTACTTTCAATTTATCTAGGACTGGTCTAGGAGATAAATAAATCTAGAGGTACTTTTTATAGTTTTACCAACGTTTGTTTATATTGTTTTTTATCAATAAATAATGCTTTCTATATGTTGAAATCTTTTTCATTTCAATATTTTTTAATTTATTCTATGTTACTCATGTGTACAAATGACGTTAAGGCTTGTAAATTGAATCTTATCTGGAAATATTTAAAACCTCAGTAGAAACGGAAGTAGCAGACATCGCTCGCCGAACCGAAATGATATCATTAAAACCATAGCTTCAATTTGCATCTGCCACGCGAAAATGGTTGTCGACATTAGTATAAAACTTAATTCCTTCGAAGAAAGGAAACAGAAGCCGTCAAACATAATGTAATTATGTCTGTATGTATTTAAGGGAGACACAGGCACCCTCCACGGAACAGTGGCGTTCAGTCGTAGCTTAACAAACGTAAAGCTAACACAGTACCTTCAGCCTACGCGTTTTGGCAGCTTCGACTAAACTGCTTTAACCTGAGGCTATACTCGTATCCAAATCTACAAACGCTTATTTCTAATGCCTTCATGATGGCTTAATGAATTAAAAGCCGGGGCTGACGCGCAGTTGCGGTTTTCATCCCAAACTGTGACGCCAACGACATGACTTCTAACAGGCCCGTCACTTAAATGCATTAATCTCCCAAGAACGTCTAAGCATGCTACATCATGAGTGAACTAGCTGGTTCTTGGCTGTGCAGCTAATAAGGGCAATTTCAGTCGTTTTCATATTTGCACAAATTACGTTATTGTTACTGCTCTGTTCGCTTCGAATGACCCAATTGATGCAGAAGCTTGAAGTTTAAGGGTTATTGTTTTAGATATTTCTTAAACATTATAATTAAGACGTTTAAAATTTAATAATACATACCAAGTTCCAAAAACAACTTTGGTTCAAATAATTGTGATTATGCCTTTGTTTGTAGGTTAAAGCGAAATGCTTAGGTTTTAATTTATTAAATATTTCTATCATTTGGAGAACAAAATGAATCACTGTTTTAATTAATTTGCCACAACAACTGTCTAAAAAAACAGTTGTAAGTGTTTAATCAGAAAATATATTCCCATTTCCAGTAGGACAATCTGAAAAGTTCATGTTTTTACATTCGGGATAATGTTTTCGATTAATCTTGCCACACAACACATCACCCCCTTCACACGTGGCATATCTGTGTAATAATTACATTACATTTCCCTTCCTGACATGTGTCGTTGATTGTCGTTCATATAATTGGCTGTTGTGATTTGTCTCCCTCCGAAATTAGCTGTGCGATGCGCGTCGCGACTTCCCAAGTTTCATTTCTTTCACTTACGTCATAACTTTCTCACATTCATAAATGCGAATGTTGGAGTACCTAAATGTACATACAAGCGGACCTGTAAGTATTTACATTCAGATAGAGTCTGGAAGAAATGGCTATTTGCGATAAGACCGCTAATTTCAAACAATAGAATTTAGATTATAGTCTACCATCAATATGTTGTATGTAATAAAGCTTTTTGAATTTTCATTGTTTACATATTGTTTTCTATACCTACATTCTGGTAGATGAAGCATTTTCATTTTCATTCTCATCAAAAGCTTCCTAAGCTTTATATTTTTTTAATAAAAGATTATGCTTGACAGCCTCGAAAATTTTGCAATTCAAACAAGCGATTTCATAGCTCCCTTTATATTTTCAAAACTAGCTAGCAATTAAAAGAACTTATTCTGACTGCACCACTTCAAGATTATCAAGATTAACGAATCATTTCTCGCTCAAGAAATGGTTTCTTGTTTCTGGTACTTGCCATTTATCAGTGAGTAAACATTAAATCAAAACAAGTATTTATTTACGTCCCGTTTTATTTTAAGCTAATTGTGAAGATAATTTCAATCTGACATTGATACCTACTTGTTTATTTTCAAGTTGTTTTGATCCTTGTTTTCTCCGTTTGTTTTCATATAACATTATTGTACTTTAACTTCAAATTAAATTGGTATTTTCTAAATCATCCACAAATTGTTTGTATCTTTTAACCTCTGTTATATTATAATGCTGGGTTTGTTGACATTCTCTACCAATTAATCAAAGATGGATGACTGACCAATTTCAAATCCACTAGCCAGATTTGTTTAACTGTGTTACATAAATAGAATTCGATAGAAAAGTTTTCTCTACATGTATTTAGACGAGCGAGTGTGACAAGCTGACAAATATCGATACCTGCTTGTGCAACGGTACCCTATTGTCTTCTCGACTTTCTAGTGTTGGAAGACGATTGCCGAGAAATCGAAATTTTATTCGGAACGGTCTATGTCAACTTCTTACACAAAATATTGCGTGGGTCGTAATTGAGCAAAATTTATCATCGAATCATAATTACTTATCAAGATCAGATTTTCTATATTGGTAAAGTTGATGTACCCATTACCAGTGGATGGTTTTGCCTTCTGTCTGAAAGTACTTTTTAACTTAATAACGTTATTTAACAACTTCAAGTAGACATACGAACGACAGCTAGTTTAGCTAGTTTTTGCTACTTCACGATGGATGTCGTCTTTTTTACAGTTTTGACAGTTATTTTACTCGAAGCTATACTCGGAAATAGTAAAACAATAAAACTCTGCACTTCAACGTAAATCTTATCTCAAGTGAATTTACACAAAACAACTGTTAAAAAGCGATACCTAGGTACTCGAGCTTGAAAGTATGACGCGCGTAATTATGTTTTTTGTCTGTATTCAGACAAAAAACATTACGCCCGTTCAAGTCTCAAAGAAGAAAATGAAATATATTTAAATTTAAAGAAATTGCTACAAAACCATTATATAATAAACTTATAGATGGGACTCTAAACACTCAAGCCCTCTTACTTATTTCTTTAGTTACTTATTCATTTACACCATACGAGTAGAGTAATGAAAATAGCTAGCATGTCTTTTTGTGTATCTTGCAACAGAACACTCATTTTACTTAGGTGCCAATATCTTTCGTTATAAAGATGCTGTTAGATCCCTAAGCTTCTCAAGTACCTACTCATATAAGGATGGAATCGTCAGTTAACCTCCTTATTGTAAGCCGTTTGACCTAAATATTGTTAACTTCAAAAATGGGCAACATTTTCGATAAATATCAGCCAAATTCAATTTAAGTGCCCTTAATAACATAGTCGAATTTATTAGGTCCACTTACGCCCAATATTGAAACGCTTGTTAAATATTTGGTAGCGCATTAACCATTTCAGACGTTCTTACCTGTATATGTAGAGATTTGTAGAGGTAGAGAAACGTCAAAATACAAGATACACAAATAATACAAATAATAGATAAGCACTAATTACTAGAAATAGTAAGGCTTCATTATTCGAGCATTAATAACTTACTTGTAGATGATAGATATCATAAGAAATTGTAAGATAAATACCTACCTGATTCAAAACCTGTGAACGATTTGTATTTATAAACAAAGTAGGTACTTTATGCTCAATCATAGGTTATAAGTTACTTACGGAACTCGAAATTTAAGTTTAAAACCGGCTCATTGTAAAAAATTTATTGATCAACTTAAATAAACGTTACTAAAAATAGCCATTAAGTAATTCTTGTAAGTGTGTTTGAAAGTGCTGTTTTCTATTTAACTATTTTGGTGTCGAGTTAGGAGAAACTTACCGACTCTTACAACTTATTCAGGCATTGTAAAAGGTCATAGAAATCTTTAGACACTAATGCCTAATGCCAACTGCATTGTTTCTAACTACCGAAAGTATAGAAACTACATTCTATACTTTATTGTTCAATGTTCGCTTTAGCTGTAAACTTATACTCGTAGGTATACGTACTGTAAGTAAACTTGTACATATTTAAATAAATATCCTTATTACATTTTCACGCAGCGTCAACTAGCCCTACAGCTAAGCAAGGTCATTGTTTATGTTATGGAACTAGATGTGATAGGTATAATATTAAACAAGGTGCACAAGTTTTTGTATACATAGAAAATACCTATACCTACTCAGAACAGTATGAGTTAAACGAACAAATATGACACATACCACATTTTATAAGTTATGAGATTTATTTCCTTAGGTTTTTTTTCATTGTTTTAAGTTCAGACAGTATTGTTTGATACTAAAAATAAACTGAATCGAGAATATATTTTTTCATTCCAATTAGTTTTTTCTTTCGCAATTTTGAAATCTGAAAATAGGTAGTTATTCAGCGTACTTTTTTCCAATAAACGCTGCAATCTATAAGTGAATAATATCACGTTTCATGAACAAAATATGAAACAAATTTCCACTTCCTCATCATTCGAAAGCGTACGTCTCCTGCGGTCTCCGTGACAAATGCTCTGTGTCCGGATTCGGCTTTTTGCTTCTTTACGAACAAACATTTTGGCACGGAAATTAGTACAAAAACGTACAGTACATATTTTGTAATTTCCACAGTGAAAGCCAGAGTAAAAACGCTAATCCAATTGCCCGATTAGACCATGGAATGGTTATGTTTTGTTTTTATGTTTGAGTGACCCGCTCGCGGTTTCATTCACTCAGTAAAACAGTAAGTTTGCCAATCGATCAAAGCTATCTCACTAATATTTACATTGTAGTTGTTGATTGCCTCACCAATATCTACAGCAAAATCATTAGTCTCAGTCTGCACAGATCGAGTTCCAATCAAAGCTGATTACAATTCCGCATGACTGCCAATGGTTAGCACGTAAATCCGATGTGGATAAATATTTGCACGACAGGCTGTAAACCGTACGTGCCCCGGCGATTTAATAGCCAGAACAGTTACTCGAACGCCTCAAATTTCAATTTAAGCCGATTCTACTACTGATGACTGCTTGTGACCGACAAGCTAAATTTATTTATTTATTTATATTTTTTTATTTATATGGTTACCATAACACAAGCATAAGTTGCTTAGCTTGGGACTAGATGACGCTGTGTAGAAATAGATGGAGGAACATTATCAGAAAGAAACTGATTCTGAAGGGTGGTCACGACCCTCAGCATTGAGGAGTACGACTCAAGGAGGAGGAGGAGAATGTCCAAGAATATTTATTATTGGCATGATCCACAACACTACTTTAATAGTGTGTTGTGGACTACATAGGATGTAATAGACTAAATTTTGTTGATTACAAAGTAACTCTAAATTCAAATATCGAAACTTTTCAAACGTCCAGGAGACCTAGAATACGAGATTTCTAGGTCTCCTGGACACATAATCAATGTAACAGAACAACATTTGGCAGAGGCTCCGTACGGAACCCTTTCACTATTTCCATTATTCGTCGGGGTGTGCGCGGCACATACAAACCACAAGCGCAATTACATGAATTTTAATCCCTCACCCCATGCTGAGCGATATTTGAGGAATTTCATTACCCGCAAACTCTTGACGGTGGAATTTACAAAATAAAAGTTTTCGAACAACTTTTGTTATTATATCTCGATTTACAATGAGAAATGAAAGTTACAAAACGATTCTAAGCTACCGGTACCTTATATTAATGTTTATTTTACCTTTTGGATTGTTCGAGCGAGTTACTGAGATAATAAAAGAATAAGTTCTGATTATCATTTTGGGTATGAATTTTAACGCGTACCTAAATATAAAAATATACAAACCAATTTAGTTATCCAGATGCTATTTAACTGTGTTACTGTGTTGTGCCTGACTGTTTGTTTATCTTGTTCTTGTGTACTTATGTGTCATATTTATAAATAAGTACATATTAACGGGACTTCGCGTATTGAAATCATATTATGTTTCCAAGTCGCGATAGTTTAAAAAGTACATAAGCTTAAGTCAATTAGAAAAGACTTTATACTATTCATTCGCTTAGTTCTTTTACAAACAGATCCAGTTCTCTCGATGACTCTCACAGTTCTCTCTTCCACTATTTTTTTCCTTTCCCTTAATTTTATTAATACATATTCCTACAGCTTGTAAGAAAAAGTTTATTCTATGCAGGTTTACAGTGGCCTGTACTAGTATAAACCAGAGCCTGTATGGTAAACTTACAAAGCATTACCATTTTGCAGTAGGTAAAACTACTAGAACCTAGGCACTTTGGGAGGTTTACCAGCTTACAATTCGGAGGCTGGTATGCAAATGTCTTACAAGTGGATTCTATTGCGGCACCCTGTTCGCGGAATGCGGCAGCGACCGACTGTATCGTGACTGAGCTTTGAATTATTATGCGTAATGCGCATTGCTTAGCTTACTTTATAATAGAAAAATAAAGCAGAAAATTGTAGGAATAAACTTTAATATGCATTTTGCCAGCTATGCCCGGCAGTTTCACCCTCTATTAAGTTCGGTCATCAATAGCCGGCTACCTCCCCGTCAAGAAATTAGTTATGCAAAAACACTAATGGTCTTCAATCCGATTGGTAGTTTCATCTTTCACCACATTGAAACAAACTTAAATATGTATTTATTTTATTGCTTTTAAATACTTTGTAATATTTATAAATCCTTATCATAATTATCATGAATGGTCAATTAATTAAGAAAGATGGACAAATCAAAACATAACTGAAGTACGTTTTTCCCGAACTAATAGAATAGAGTTTTTTTGTTTACTTGCAACACAACACATTACAATAGAGAAACAAACTAACCTGTTCATATCAAAACAGCTTTTTAAAAGTTGTTACCAAATACAGGTAGCCGCTACGCTACGCGGTAAGCGCGGTACCTACGCAGTCAACTATGTAGTAAAGCGGTGATAATACCTGTCTTTTTAGAGACTACCTTCAGACTTCTTTTTCTTAGTTTAGTAAATAAACCCTTAGAAAAGTAATCTTTTTGCATCCGAAACAAAACCGTAAGTACCAATTTAGTATTATTTTATTTTAAACATTGTATTGTACCCACTTAATTTGGGATCAATTCATCACTTGCGGTTTATAATGAAACGGCCACAACGAATTCCGCAGTGGTCCAACGTAATTTGCAGCACAGAACTGGTATTCACAGAGTTTTTACTGTAAACCTCATTTTAAAATGAGTATAAAAACCAGTAATAAAATCTCAAAGATACTTTGCCGTTTGATCGCATGCGATATAACTCAAATGAGGTTGTAACTGTTGAGTTCATGTGTTTTACCTTGTTAAGTTTTATATTGTGGGATAAGTGGAGATAAGAGGCACGTTATTTCTAATCTAGACACTCGAGACAGACTTTAAAATAGTAGTTAGTAAGATACGTTGACTCAGCTCTATCTATCTAATGGTTCAAGCGAAGATCGTAAATAACTTGAGATAAAACATAAAGACTCTCTGATTGGGAGCTTTTAATGCAAATTAGTACAGTAAAATAACTTTATCTAAATTTGTTTATGGTAGGCACTTAACTTTTTTGTGGTAATGGTTAAATTTTAAAAATTAGAAAATTAAATCCTAATAAATAACTCGTACTCATATCCAAATAATCTTGATCACTTCAGTTTAAAAAAAAACGTATTAAAAACGGTTACGTTACGTTCAGTAACGTCAGTCAGTAAAATATTGACTTGATCTAAAAATGCGGTAGATAATGCTCTGGAAAGAAAGAAAGAAAGAAAAATATGTTTATTTCGTAGGACCTCAAGGATCGCTCAAAAACGTACAGTCTTAAAAACTAGTTGACTCTATTGCCTGTTTCAAAACAATTCCCTACACCAGGGAAAGAATCAGGCAAGAACCTGGTGGTCTGGGCCTAGCTTTTTTTTAAAGCAATCCCTTAACAATCTAAATAGTCAAGCTTCAGTGAAAAGCCAGTCAAACAAACAATGTAAGGCATGTCAGAGCAATTTAAAGTACTTAAATGTAAAATTATCAAGATATTAGCACCTTATCAAAACATGTTGTCCGGCAAGCAGTGACGGCATGATGATTACAACTAGAATAAGGATACGCTGATCTTAGATTACAGCTAATATAAAACATGTAGGTATTCAACTATTAATATTGTGTGGTGCAGAACGCGAAAATTTTAGAATATAATTTACAAACACTTATTTTAAATGTTAGATATACATGGTAAAACCTTCGTATTTTTAGGTTAAATATAAACATAGGTGTGTTTATTATAATAGGCAAATCAAATCAAATCAAATCAAACAAAAAATACCTAGAATGTCTCAATTAAACTTTATACTTTGCATAAAGCCTCGGTTCAAATACAAAAAACATAAAATACATGTTTTTAACTTAGCTCATATATTTTGGATACCTTCAAGATTGAACTGTCAGATAAAGACTCAATGAAACATAACCAGCAATAATAGGACCAAGATATCCAGATTCTGACCTTGGTTTAGAGTGTCAAAAATTACGACTATGGAACAAATGCTGTAGGTAACGTACATAATAAATGACGGAACACAATGTACAACGTATTTACAGTTGAACGGTTTGCATACAAAAACAATAACAAGTTAGCCTTGCTCTCAAACTGATAGCAAACATACCTCATTAAACTCTGCGCTGGCAAATGTTTATGTTCGACAAACGATGCTGTATGAAACACCATCAAATACTAATTTTAGTAATATTATTATAGTCAACGCTGTAATTAATAAAATAAAGAAAAAAAATTCACTGTCGTGATCTCATTTTAAAATCTATAGTTAGTTTTTAAGTTTTTTTAATATTTTCTTTAGGTGCTCTCAGTTTAATGAAATTCGTCTGAATGTGATATAAAGATTTTGGTCGTTATGTTTGTTTACCCATATTTTCGTATTTACCTATATCTGTAAATACTAAAATGTGGGTAAACAGTAAACAGTGTGTGGTAAGTCTCAAGTTATTGATATAATACTAGTTAATAGGTACTAATGAAGGATCGGCACAAAGCTTGATCACCTTGTACCCAGCGTTTAGTGACCATAAGTATGCAAAATAAAGTTAACCCAATGCGGCGGCGGCGCTGCGATTATTTCAAATTCCTTATTCGCACAAGAAATTATCGACTTTTGCTAAATCTTCCAGATAAAGTTCGAGCCGAAGTTGAGCTAAGGGTATTTGTAAAGTCCTGCAAGTGAAACTTTGCAAAAATTAAACTTTAGAAAGTGCGGAATCAAAGCCAGGAGCGGTCGGCGTTCGGCCCGAGCCGCGTTCATTTGAATTACGTCTCTCTCAGCCTTTTGTAGTCGACTTCATTTAGCGAACTTAAAGGAGACTCTTTTATTTTGCTCCGGCAAAGAACTTAAGAGGTGCATTGTTGAATCCGTAACAAATTGCAGGACGTGATTACGTTAAGAACTCCGGCATCAGGCAAAGGTGCAGCTTAGGTTGGAATTTAACAGTTATCTCTGCCATTTGCATTGAAATTCAATCCTAAAAAATCGCCGCTGACTGAGCAAGAATAATTTAATTAAACTTTTTATGAAGAAACTTCCTTGGGCTTGTTTTAATTGGCTGAATGTACATTCTCTATCTGATCAGGAATAATAAGACTTTGATAAGTATTTTAATTTTTCTTGTAACTTTCTTGAATATTTTGTGGCATAGCATCGGTACCCTGAGCATGACAAGCACAATGCAAAAGTAATAAAGCGTTGATATGACGTTCGCCGGATATAAGATATTCTTTCAAAAACTATTCGACACACTTAAGCGCATGTAGCAACTGAAGTGCAAGAGTTGCATTACATCGTTGTTGACATAATTTTTATTCGTGTATAAAGTTCGCCTGCAGGCTTCTGTAAACACGGCTCCGGCAACAAGTGTGAGCAAACACCTAGCTCTTCCGCTTGCTAACAATATTTTTTAAACTCTACATGATACGAAGCATGACAAGTGTCTTTGTTGCGCTTTAAAAATGCGATCTGTTTACGAACAGGGATGAACGCTTTTGAAAACAATACTTTTCCTGCTACACGGTGAATGTTTAATTCAAATTCTGTTGTTTAATCAATTTTAGTGAGTAACATTTCAGGACTCAGTAATTGTTTTTTTTTAATCAAAGTTGATAACTGTAAAAGTTCGGCATGTGATCAAATCTGAATTAAATAAATGCAACAGTACTTTCAAAACAAACCAATACTCGGCTTTGATTAAAACATTCAATGAAATAGTAAAATCCCATTATGAATTTAAATGTCCTATTTCTTTCCGGAGGATTTCGGTCGTACGTGTACGAAGAACATTAGGCTCAAAAAAGGGTACGAAGGGAGAGAGAGTCACGAAGTCCGCCTTAGGCAATTTTGTACCAAATGTCGTGTGGTACGTGCCGAACAAATAAAGAGGATAGGATAAGCCCCTGTTGTAGAATGGCCTATCGTACGTTACATTATTATACCTACAAACATAGATGAGATGCATACAAGAGAGCATCGATTGTTAGCAGTGTTTGTTTTGCTGTGAAAGAGTTTGTATGAGCTTAGTGGCTTTTGATAGTTATGGAGTATTTAAACTGTCTTGGTCTTATGGTACTCGTATATCGGCATATTTTAATTTTAAGCATAAATGAAAAATTTCAAACCTTTCAACATACTACTTCAAAATAGTCACTGATCGAGTATTGACTGCATCTATAGATTTCTTATGTTCTATTAATTTCCCTCATAAGCTGCATTGCGTCGGTATTACTTATAAAACATAAAATATTGAATAGCAAATATTATTCTGAAATAGAAAAGTTTTTCAACATTTTACAAGTTTCCCAAAATCGACCACCGCGTTATAGGTACATTTATCTACTCACTGCGACATTTGAGGACAACTTTCTGTGAAATTGGCTTACCTAAAGATAGTTTCCTCTCGAATAAAACTTCCAAAACTACTTGTGGAATATCATTCTGGTTTCAATCGGTTTAAGTGGATAACGCAACCTACGATTAGATATTTTGGTTTTGTATTGGAATTCCAGTGAAAACTTTACGAGCGCTCGTATTTAAATGATTAAATAAACTCTGTACAAAAACCACTTTGGCAAAAAGCGTGTTAAAAGCCAATTCCCCTAACAATTCGCCCTTTAGTTAATTTTTGTAAGTGCGAATCTATTTTTCACCCCTGGCCATCTTCTATGCGAAACACCCTCGAAGATTTACGTTCTCGACGCGAGCAATAAGCGGGCCTACCTATATCTAGAGCAGGCTGTTCGGTATTTTAAAAAGGTACGTCTGAATCCGGTGAAAAATTGCTTCCCGCCTGCCCCGGCCCAGAAGCCATATATTACAGCCATCGTCGCGATTGAACGGAGCATGAAGATGGGGACAGATAACTTTATAACGAACTGTTTATCCTGTCACCGAGGTGACATTATTAAAAACAAAATATATTATTATGAAGGTTATTTATTAAAGAAAGCTTTCGCTGACATTGTTTTTATTACAAATATTTACTTTTTGAGGCTTTGTTTTCAGAAAAAAACAAAATGGCTTGACAATATTATGTATTACAGTTAAAAAGTGTTTTTATATTTTGCTATTGCAATTATTTTGTATTTTAATAATGAGGATAGCACATGAAATGCCTACCATGTTCCTATCGTATATTTTATAGAGCAGATTTTATGGACTTCATTTAAACAAGATGTCATAATGAATTAAACATCAGCGTCCATTACACAGATGTGAACTGTAAAAATTTTGAGTTGGCACGATCGTAAAACACATTAGCACGTAGTTTACCCTCATACGCCGTCGGAAGCTCAATATAGGGGAAGACTACATCGGCTTTTTGTAATGTGACTATAACCCAAAGATTGGGATCGACTTGGTCCGAATATTGGACCATTTTCAGCTTGGCGCCTTTACGAACCAACAATGCTTACTATAGGGGCATTTAATGAGCAAAGGCACATTAGAAGCTCAAATACAGAGCTGTTCAAATGACTTCGTTATACGGTTCAATTTTAGACAAGTCTATTCTAGAAAATTCAATATAGAGAGAATTTTATTCATAAAAGAAAATGCGTGCATTCTCCGATACGTGCTTCAAAGCTGTTTGTATATAGCTGTACATTTTTATATTGTTTTGTTATCACATGCTAGTCTCGCAGTCTATACTGCATGTGTTCTAGCACACATTTACTTTGTATTCACCGGAGAAGTACGTTTTACTTGCGTACAGACAAACTAGTGATTTCGGAGCGTTTATAGCGCTGTACTGCAAAGAAGTAGGTTTGATATTTGCAGAGGAATGCCGTCATCGAGAGCCGGCTGGCCACACCTCGGCTAACGAGGCCAGCAAACCGCACCGTGCAGCATCCTTGAAAGGCCACATTCCAACACCGAACTTTGTTTACAGACAGTTCCCATTGATGCTTCTATTGCATATGAGAGCCTTAGTAAAGTTTCGACTTATGTTGAACTAAATTTCCTAATTTCGCCAGAAATAAATGCTCTGACTTCCAATATGAAAAAAGCGCATTTTTGTTGATTATTATACGTTAGATATATATACTTACGTAGAATTAGATAACTAAAGTATATGATCAAAATCTACTTCATAAAATAGAATGTATAGTCTAGATAAATTGTGACTTTAATATTTTTATTTGCTATATAATTACTTATCTAACAGCATTTCATCTGTTGTTTCAGAATATCCTGGATAAATTCAATCCCGGCGCCCGGCAGATGATAACGGCTGGCAAGGCTTATTTGAAGGCTCTGCATGGTGAGTAATGCATTTCAATGGCAATGAGATTCTCCACAAAAATAACAAAGTCATCCCACAAACAAAGATATCACATCGATAACAGCAAAATAAGAGAGAAGAGTAATAACGACGCTGTTTATGAGCACGTCTAGACATAAATACGAGATGAAATGCAATATGCATTGTAAGAGGTTTCATAATAATAACAAGAAAGTGAAATCCTTGGGGCGGGACGCGAATAAATCAAAGTGATGTGAATCCAGTGGAACGTATACAATTAATTTATGTAGTGTAAGCCAAATAGGCGCATCTATATGCAAAACCTCAGTGTTCCGCGCTTGCTTGGCTGCGGAAACTGGGGCGTAGTTTGTGCCAAATTGTCTCTGTTGGCTTATCTAGAGTATTATAGCCCGCGCTATAGCACCAATAAACTTGGGCATTGTGCACGATGTATGGCTCTTAGCGAGTCTCTACTTTATTTTGAGGATGCTTTGGGGCTAATTTCGTTTTATCGCACAACAAAAATTAACCTTATTACCAGAACGTTTTATTCGCAGAGTCTAAATAACTTCAGTGGCATAAAGCCTCTGAAATTGAAGTGACACCAGCGACTGGGTCATAAAGGTCAAATTTAAGTACCAGAAACACAATGGAACTGTAATTTAGTTTCTCGTGGGTATTGAATTTCTTGAACTGGTTATTACGTCTTAGAATATAATGTTTATTGAATATTGAGTACCTGTTGATAACAGATAGAATGGCATCCCTCCCTTAGATCTTTCGTTTATTAACTCTGAATCGATTTCGTTATCTAAATCGGCTTTTAAGATAAACGGGTAGGCACATAAAGATTGTGAACTTTTTTTAATCTGAATATTTGGAATAAATTACTTTATAAGGTGAAGTTTCGTAAATGGGTGTAATTTAAGCAAAGCCTTTTAAGGAAACCTCTAGAATGTTAAGTATATATAATCAACATTGTGCCCTAAAATCCGGACTAAGTTACCATAACAAGTTTAATTCAAGAACTCAGATAGTTTGGCTTAACTTAGGGTTATACATACGCTGAAATTGAATTTGAATGGGAAGGTGGCTTATTTAGTTATGGTAGGCTTACGGCTTAAGTTCACTAGTACAATGGCACTTTAGATTGAATTAAGAAATTTTCTCTTATTTTGTAAATGAAAAAAATATTCCTATAAGTATTCTATAAGTATTTTTACAAATTTTACATTTCATGGTAAGCATCATGTTTCTTTTGATGTGAAAGTACGTACAAATAAATTGGAAAGAGTGTTTTCCAATTTACCTTACAAAGCAAACAATTTACTTAATTCAATGAATGTATCAGGTGCCCAAAATATCACTTTCTCTATTACAAAATATTTACATTTGAGTATTACGTTGTCGAGTTTATTTACATATCGTTATATTTTGTTTGATGAGACACAAATTTTATTTTGAACTGAATATTTATTAACATAATTATATCATTGACTTCATAACATACTTGTAGATGGTCGTAACAGAAACAGTTAAATATGTAACGGAAGGAAGACTTTAATTTAATGCAGTTTTAATGTCTGTGAAAATTAATTAACAGATTAGGTAAATTAATTAATCAGCAAAAATCTTATGCAAGTTTTATCCATACGATTTAAGCGCATGCCCACATTGTAAGAAGCTAGCATTAACTTACTCCCCTATTTAAATACCAACTGGTTACTTGGAACTGGAATGGATTAGGCTGAAACTAACCCCAATGGACCAGTAAACTACTTGAGCTTGCTATCTCATTTCATTGTTATAAGAGTAACTGGAAAAACATTCTAAAATAACAAAAATAAATAACGGGGTAAAAAAGAATCTACATGGCATTTTGACACTTGCAAGCACATGCCTAAGTGTTATTCTAAGTCAAAATGGCAAATAGTTAACCACGCGAGCAAAAGGGGCGCATAGGTACAAATATTCACTATCAAGTGATATTAAAACACTTAAAACTACTAACCCTCTCTCCCAACAAGATTAACTGCATAAGAACTCTTTTTAGGGTTGGGGTAGCCATCACCTGTCTAGTTTTAAGTTCTTATAAATGTTTGTTTAGTTGCAATAAAGTGTAAACTAAACTAATATTGTTCATACAGGTGCCGCGGCAGCTTCCAGGCTGTATGTTGACGCTGTGGGCAAGCTGGGCAGACAAGCCCAGCAGGGCACTTGGGGAGGATGCGCGGATATTGGTAAGTTTCAATAATCAATCCCCAGTTATACTTATTGTTCAATTTGAATAACGTTATGATAGAGCTGTCATTGGCAACAGTAACTTCCGTGCTTTGAAGGGTACGTGTGACCCGAAAATTTTCTCTTATTTTTTTAAATGCATGACGAGAACAAAACCAAAATGTTTATTATGATTTCAAATTTATAATAAAAATAAGTAAGTACATCAAAATATAAGTTTAACTCGGTTTAGATAACAAACTTGAAATACTGTGACATTTATTTTATCCGCTCTTGCACGTTTTCTGTATTTCTGAGCTTACTCGGACTACACGGCTATTTTTAAAAGGAAGATAAACTTGTTTCAAAGCAAATCACAAGTCCAAGTAACTGTTTCGAAGCATACTGACCAATTTTATTCTGCAGGGACCGCTCTTATGAAGGTCGTCGAGGTTTACCGAGAAATCCAAGATCAACAGATGAATATTGTAAGTATTTATTGCTCTATTTTCTCCGAAGCATTATCATCAAATCAATATTTATTTGCTTTTTCTTGTTATTAAGATTAGACATTTTACTATGTAATATTTTTTACTTATTTTGTGCGATTTATTTTTATATTATAGATGACAAATAGGTAAATGGTTTTATATTCTACTAGCAGCACGGCCCGGCTTTGCACGGGTGTACTAATGAAACTACCGGGATAAAATATAGCCTATAACCATCCCGACAGTCCACTAAGAATGTTGGAAATCAGCTGAATAGTTTCGGAGATTACCTCCGTCAAAGAAACAAACCAATATTACCTCTGTTAGATATTAGTATAGACTCATAAAGATTTAATCTTATCTCTCGTTTAATTTGTTTTACTTTAATAACTCACTTATTTGTATTTTACACATTCGGCCCAAATTACGAAGATCAAAAGTAGGTATTTGTTTTATAAAGATTGTCTTGAACCTTTTCCACAAATTCGTTGCCCTTTCGTTTACCTTCAACCCTTACAATGGAGCGGAACTTTTGTTGACTAACCCTACACAATAATCCAACTTGTTTGTTTCAGCTGAAGGCATTCTACGTTGATCTACTCGTCCCCTTGGAAACTAATCTGGAAAAAGATACAAAAGTAGTACAGGTCAGTCAATAAGATATTTACCTTTCATAATCTTTTATGTGCGTCCCTTGTATCCAGGTATTGTTTACTGGTAAAGATTTTCGCCTTGAAATAGGCTTAACGTCCAAAGGTGAGATAAGATGTATATCAAAAAAGTTTTGGGTTCTTGGGAAAATGTTATCACAGTAGAATATTTTAAATACATACATCTTATTGTGTGAGAGAGAACAAAGCGACGTATGTACAGCAAGAGGATTTGCTACCTATTTAACAAGAAAATAGTAGGCGTCATTTGTTATTTAGTAGGAATCTGTGTACATAGATAGACATAAAACGATGTTTTATTGGTATCATAAAATTATGTACATATTAGGCACCTTCATAAACATAACTGTGGCAGTAATCTTTCACCAGATGTGACCAAGTTGTTCATAAATTTCATATATAAAAATTCCTCAGGATGTAATAGTATATTAACTTCACAGTCGGAACAAAAACGATTCTTGCAACAACACAAACTTCGATCTGAGAGCTACAGCAAAGCGGCGGCCACGATCAAGAAGCAGCGCAAGAAAAAAACAAACGTCACCAAAGTTGGCTCAGCTATGGACAAGGAAATGAAGGTATCAAATGAATATCCTTCCCTTGAAAGTTTGTTAAAGAAGAAAAGAATAAGACGGATGGATGGACGGATATGTATTACTCATTCACGCAAAATTCATTGAACGAACTTGGCTGAAACTTTGAATCTACTATAATGTATATTCTAAGTTTCGATACCCCAAATATCACATAAGTATAGGCTACTTTTTATCCAAGTTAAGCGTGGGCGAATCCGCAGACGGATACTATTAATTAATAAAACTCCAAATGAAAACTTGTCGCGCTCGTAATCACAGGCTTATTCAATGGAAAACTTCAATTATTTTCTGTTCGCAGAATATGCAAATACTGGAAGAGGAAAAAACAAAATTAGACGCTTTTTGCGAGCAGAGTCTGAAAAACGTAAGTATCTAAATTACTTTTTCAGCTTGTTTGGATCCTGGCACTTATTAAAAGTGATTCTGGATGTATAACTTCACTAAAGTAAACCAAAGCACGACATTCCAAATCGAAACACAAGCACAGTTTATACTGCAATAAAATGTAACCCAAACTATACCCACCTAGCCTAGACTAGACAAATAAGTAGTTCCAATGATCACAATATACAGGTTTGGAATATCCAAGGATAGTTTTATAATTATTATAATGTTGGCTCTCTCTAGGCCATGACCCAGGAGCGTCGTCGCTACGGCTTTGTCCTGGAACGCCAATGCTCGCTCGCCAAGCACTGGCTGGCTTACCACACGGCTGGCTCGGCTTCTTACAGCTCTGGCCTGGATGAATGGCTGGAGGTGTCCAGGACTCGGGAGTACTTGCCTCCCAACGTTGAAGCTATGTTCGTGAGCAGGATGAGAGTAAGTTCAATCTTAATCTAAGCAGAAAATAAAATACAACAAAGTTCACAATTTGTATCCAAGTCGCCCTTTAGGAAATAAAAAAAATACATTAAAAGTCACAGAGAAGATAACAAAATTTTATTCAATTGATACGTTGCAAAAGTAAACATTTCATATGTCACGGCAATTATTTATTGAATCGGAATTAGTTTATTTTATTTTTACTTAGTTTTTTTTTAACTTAACATTTTTGTTACTTTAGACTCTGTACTACCCTCTACATATTTTTCTATTCAGTGATACAATGATTGCTATGCATTGAGAACAACGGTTTACAAAAACAGTATTTTACATTTGAACATAATGGCGCAAAACATTCAATGACTAATTATATTCATATAACAATTTGTTTTGAAATAAAGTAATTGAATACCACTTAGCATTCTAATATAAATGTGTTTACATTAAATTGTTCAAATTACAAAACAAATATCCTAAGCGTATTATGTTTGAAGGGCTCCAAATGGAGGTCTATTAGGATTATGTCAGACCCATTTAGCCTCCGAACATGAAAGCGTTCATATAAAGTTTGTGACACATTTTCATTTCACGTCAAAATATTTCATAACTTTAATAAAAGTCTCTCCTGTCGTGTTGTTGTAAAAATCTGTCTCCACTAACGTAAAATTATTTTATGGCCTCTTATTTCGTGTATTGCCCATTAAAGTTTGTTTTTTTATGAGGAAATGACCTGATAAATCGGAAAAGCTGTTAAAAATAACGTTTTAGATATTGTTCGTAAACTGTTGAACAATTTGTTTATATCTTCTCGAACAACGCAACTAGCGGTTGAAACTTATCAAAACTTTAACTTTTGTCTCGGCTCTCTTATGCCAACAAAGGACTTTAAAGCTTGTGAAACTTTATCAGAAAACATTAAGTGCAATCAGAATGGCTGTATGCTAGGAATTAAAATATATTTTAAGGCATTCAAGGCCTCATAAAGATGACTAAAAATTGTCAATGCCATTGGCATACAGTACTTACCTGCAGATATCACTAAACGCTGCTTTAACCTTTAAACTTCGACGTTAGTAGTCCGTGGCCGAGTGGTCAGGCGGCCCGGCTTAAGGGTTGCTGTATCAAATATAAAATCCTGTCGGACCCGTAACTTTTAGTAGAATTTTTCATAATTCTTACAGCAAGTCTCATTCTGGGCTGATGAGGATGTATACGCAAGTCCTCGTATTGGCGACGATGACGACCGCGCCTCAGTCGGCTCCGCGCTCAGGAAGACTCGCTCTGTCGACGCATCATGTCTGGATGTGCGATCCATTGCGGAACTCGGATCGCCAGCTCAAGGCCTGTCGAGGGCCAAATCTGACTTTAACCTTCAAGCCAGCTCGCTTAATAGTGACCAAGGTAATACTCGTATAATTAGTATGATCTACTGTGATATCAAAGGCTCTTTTTGTGATCTTATTAACTGTTACGAACTCTGTTAAATCATCTTAATGTTTTGTGATACAATAAAGTCGATCTCAGGAAGACCAATGCTATCCCACAAACCATGTTGGCTGAGAAAATCATTAAAATTTCTTGGCCACGAACCCATGATCTTCATGAGGGTTTGTTTCACTACATTTACACTATTTCTTTACTAGCGTTTCCAAATATTTACGTAGCTTCAGTATTTTTTATGAGACTATATTTTTCTTCCAGACATAGACCGCGACACTCGTATCTCCACCCGTCCATCATCCCTAGCTCCCCCAACCTGTACCTCCCGCGACCCGCCGCTCGCTCGCTCCCTCTACGCCTACTCCGCCGCCGGAGACAATCAGCTCAGCTTCCAGCAAGGAGATGTACTCGCTTTGCTCGGAGAACGCACCAAGGGATGGCAGTATGGAGAGAACTTACGCACCCATCATGCTGGATGGTTCCCGCTGGCGTATACTGAACCGGTGGCTAATGATGAGCCAAGGTAAGTTAACTCGATCGTAAAGGAGAAAGTTATATATAGTGATATTGCAAAGAGGAAAGATAATTTTGTATGGAACCGAATAAACTAAAAAAACCAATAGACTAATTTCGAAAATTACTTGACCATGGAGGAGCTACAAGTAACATTGGATAACAAAAACTGATGAAGTGCAAATTCGGGACAGGCAGATAGTATAGGTATAGTAGCCATAGTAGGAAAAAAGAGACCGCCTTAGTTGATTGTCACAAACCAACAAAAATTACCTTAGATTTACTTAGCGTACAAGCAAATTTACTAGTCAATTGATCACCCCCTTAACGTATTAAACCAACACTATGCTCTGATTATTGGCACTTACGTTATGAGCACGTTCCCCATTAATTTGCCGGCTCAAATTGCATGGTTTAGCTCATGATGTAGATTAGCAATGGAATTAAGATAAGGACGGCATACTTTTAATGCTCTGCTAACGACAATCTTCAGCCGTTATAAGTGGAGATAATTAGATAATTAGGCCGCTGTTCATCGACACAAATAGTGTCTACTGTAATAATCAGCAACAATTATATTTTGTAACTGATAAGGATACCTTTTTAACTTGTTTATGTTTCTGAAGGTTGTGGATTCTAATTAGTTATCAATGAGTTTATGTTTAAAATAATATTGGAATCGTTAATAATCATCGTGAGGATAAAATAAAATCCGCGATAACGATTTTTCTTAACAATTTATCTTAGGCGGTATGAAGTTCGTCAGAATAGCTTGGTACTACTAATATTATAAATGTGAAAGTTTGGAGTACCTTCTCCAAACTGTATGTATAGACGTGTGGATGGATGTATCGATGTTTGTTACTCTCTCACGCGAAAACTACGAAGCACATTTGGTTAAAATTTGTGCATAGTTTATGACTTGATATAACATTTACTTACTACTTTTTATCCAAGTAGATACTCGCCGTGTGGGTGAGTTGGCTAATAAATCATAAGTAATAAATAATATATCATCTCTCTAATAATTTGTAAGAGAACCAACCATAACACCATACTTCCTCCATCAGCGCATCACCAGCTCGCTGGAGCATGGCGCAGACGCCGAGCGAGGCGCCGCCGCCCGCGCCGCTCGCGCACGCGCAGATGGCGCAGGTCACCGCCACAGTGCACACACACAACCATCCCTCCACCAGGATGTTTGGCGACACGGTTACTGCACATCACGTTAATAAGGTGAGCCTTGTTTATATACTACCATTCTAGCAGACAAGCATACGGCTCATCGTAAGCGGTTACCTGTGACCGGCCTATGGATGTTTGCGACACCAGAAGAGTCGCGCTGCTGACCCGTTCAATATATATAATGCACAAGTATTAAGATTCTTAAGTCATCTCTTATGTATGGATTTACAGTTCTCTAGTTCTCTCTATGGAAACTGATGGAAACTGAGTGATTAACCACCGGTTGAATCACGATTAACACATGAGTAGGACTCTGAATGGAAGCCAAAGATATTTGTGGTAGATCGCTCTAGCTGTGCGATGTTCTGAGAAATTACAACTTAAGGTAGGTCCAGAAGTGGCAACAGCATGGGCATGCCCCGGATTTAAATCGTTAAGCCATGACGAAGGCTTTCAGTAACTTAAAAACACCATGACCAAAGTTAGTCACTAAACCACACGAATTTTACATGACCCATGACCATAAAGCATGATTGACCTTAATAAAGTAGCGGGTAGCTCGTTCCAACACATAATTCCTTTTATACGTTAACTTTGAATAGTGTGGTAATTATTTGTTACAGGGTCGTCTTGGTAGCGGTTCCCCCGGCCTCCCCCCCACTCTCCCCGCTCCGTCCCCGAGCGCGCTCAGCACCTCAGCGAGCACCGGCTTCCATCCGACCACGCCCGTGGTGCCCAACGTCGGGCCCATCAAGAACTCATCCTCTGCCAGTTTCACTACACACGCGGTTATTGAAACTAGACGTGACTTTGGCCCTCAAACTTTGCCGCTGCGCTCTCAGGTAAGTCCTGTAAATTAAATTAATATGCTTACTTTCACACTTGAACCTGATACACCAACCCTAGGTTTTCCCAGAAGTGGCTTCAAGGTCCTCAGCATTATCTGATTTTTATCTCATGCATGAAATAGCATTTTCCTCATGCGTTTTTATAGTGCTACGTATTATAATCAAAGGTTTCAAGGAAAATCTAGATTTATTTTCATAAAATCTAAAAAAATAAGTACATCTAAATGTTTCTGTTACCTTTTGACACAAGCTCGTTTTACTCGTACTTTGAAGTATTATAATAAAAACTATTTTCAGATTGCTCAGAATAAGGCGGGTCCAGCCAAGACAGTAGTCTCCGCTGTGGGGGCAGTGGGCAATGTCTCGCTCCACAGCTCCAATGATTCCGGCTTCTCTAACGAACCCCCGCCGCAACCAGACGTCGACTACAGTGACGAGGAAGCTCAGAGACTTCGCGTACCGATCAGGTAATCCATCAACAAGTTTCTATCAAAACAGCTGCTCAAACTATTATGGAAAAAGTGAAAGTCGAACGAACGATCAATGGTTAGGAAATTAATGATCCGTAACAATTTCGCTTTACGCACCACAGGACCGCGTAAAACTATTGCATTGAAATAAGAGCACGTTTGAGCAGCAATTTTGAGTTTTTACAATTTATTATTTTGTAACTTAGATGCTTTACCTATTCCGTTGCTTTTTGTGTTGTCGTAGCTGTAGTACTTATTTGTTATTTTGTTTGTATTTGTAGTAAAGCTGACCATAAAGCGTATCTGCTCAAAACCCAAAGCCTCAAACGTGGCCCCAAACCTCCCAACTCCAATGGCTACCTTACTGATGACCAGCAACTAATGCTCCGCAATATGCTCGACATGGATAAAGATTCTCAGAAAGTGAAGAGAACTAAATCGTTCTGGAAGTTTGGCCGGACCACTTCAGATGAAATTATGGAAGGCATGTCCCTGTGGGAACATCGTGATATCGTTGATACCGTGCCAGAGTTTAAAAAGAAACTCTTCGGTAAAATCAAGAAAGAGCTTAGACCGGCACCTGAAGTACCCGATATCAGAAAACCAGTTACACCAGATCATCAGAAATCACCACAACCCGAAACTGTAGCTGTTCAGACTCGAACCAAGGAAACCATCGACAGAAAGGATGTGAAAGTACCCAACGGAGGTATACGTCAAGCCAAAAGTCTCAACTCAATTCAAAACGACGAAAGAAATGACAAAGCTCGCAACGGAATGGAAGGATATCAAGAAAACCAAATGAACAAAAAAAGTATGTCAGAAAAATCAATCGTTGAAGAAAAACATGAAGACTTTACCCCTAGAAATGAATCTAGGCATTCTGACATGACCAACACAAGCACTATAAAAACTAACTTTGAAAACAGTTTTTACAATGATGAAACTGGTGAAGGTTTTGTTATGAAAACTGTAAAGCGTAGAGAAATACTACAGAGATATGATAATGATAGCAGCTCTGACGTAAATTCTGTTGCATCGAGCACTGACCCGTACGATTGCATTATAGTAGACGATCACATGACCCTAAGAAAGCAACAGGAACTAGACCGACGCCGAAAGCAGCAAGTTATGGATAACGATGTCAAACAACGTAAAGAAAATGATTACATGCCAGAATTTGAAGAAATTGAAGTCACGCCAATCAAACCACACGTGCGAGCCACGATGTCTTCTGAAAAGGCAAAGAGCCCTTCACACGAGAGAAGCCCTGCTAAAACTATGGAATTCAAAACATTCAAAGACAATTCCAAAGAAATTAAAACGTTTTCGGCTTCGTCTGAAACCCTAAAGTACAAAGATAATGAGCTCACCGATCATTACGGCAATAAAATAGAGAGAAACAATAATAACATTCACAGCGAAGATGCATACACCGAGCATGATGACGGAACACTCAAGTACAAAAAACGTTCAAAAGAGGAGAAGTCCCGATCCCAAAATAACTTCGAGAATGGTAAAGCACAAAAAAGGGAATATCCGCACGCAGAATCAAGAACTCAAAAGAAAGAACCTAGGCCCTACGAAACTCGAGAACCGAGGATAGATTACTCTCTAGATCGTCGCCATGCAAAGAAAGAATTTGACACAAAAACGAGAGAAGGACGCAGAATCAGGACAAATAGAAGTTACGACGACAGTTCTCTTCCACATAACGGAAGAGGAAGAGAGGAAAGATTCTACGAGTCTAACATATCTTACTTCAGTGACCAAGAGCGTCGTGTGTCCCGGTACGATTACGAAACTGATTCGAAAAAAGCTGAAAAATCCAAAATACGTCAGGAGGAAGCGAGGCTGGAAGCAAGACGCGTGGTGGACCGACGAAGCGAAGGGCCATATAGTGAGTCTGATGATCAGAAGTTCAATGAGGCTTTAAAGCAGCAAAGGCCACAACTTCTTCCTCGAACTAAGTTGTTGAAGAAACCTATAGAAGGACAGGAGTTACCAGAAGATGGTCACACATTCGGCCCCTGGTATGATTTGTGGGGTCGGGAACAGGCGGTTTACAAATAAATATAGTCAGGTTTGTTTAGTCTTTCTTACTGACCAATTAGTTTAGTAGCTTTTACAGCTTCTTAGCAAGATTAGTTTGGTAGATTATATTATTATGTTGTTTTTTGGAATTGTGTATAATCTATGTATTACTTTTAAACTTATGAAACTACCTAACTTGTTAGTTTTAGTGTGTACCTCATTAAAACATTTTGTTATATGAATTGTAAAGAATATAATAGATATTTTTAAACATCGCAATAATTGAGTCACAAAGTACCGAAATTAAAAACTCTAGAAAATAACCTTCCTTGACAGTAATAATACGCTTTCAGGCCTCAGCAATTTGCAACCGTGAAGCTAAGGAAGGCATTAACAAATGACCGATCGTCACCTGCCATCGAATAATGTTATATAATCTTATGTAGATTATAATTGATTATTTTTATTTTGTTAATTAATATTAAATGTAAATTAGAAACACCTTGTATTTTGTACAGTTAAATATTCATAGTTTAACAAAATTATATCACAATTTTTACAATAATCCAAACGTTTGTTTTCTTTTTACTCCCCCTATGAGCAGACAACATCAAATATAATCAACGAAGTTATCCTGTCACATACTAAAACACACAATAAAAACCTTTACGATATCAGCCAATATAAAACCAACTGACGCATTTATGTTTTCCTCCACCGAATCAGCATGGCATTAGGGCTCGCAAACAAAACTGTACACGAAAACGACATTCAGTTCTCGCCAAGTACAATACAAACACGTATAAGCAAACAACTGACACGGCACGAGAGAAGAAAAATCAACGCCAATTGGGCCCACGCGACAATGGCCTATGATTTATTGCGTTTCCGTCTCCTGTGGGGCCGAACACGAAAAATATTCGATATGTTATGACCCGATAGGCCTATTCATACCAAACGAGACGAAGCCGGGACGAAACGATGGTTGCCAATGGAAAAGAAACCCTTTACAACCAAATTCTGTCGAAATACCTTTGCCTACTAGGATTCGCTTTGTTATGATGTTACAATAAGGTTCGTTTTCTAACCTCTTCGCTTCATATAATCGTCATGGTGTAACAAGGATAGTATTCGGAAAAAATATTCGATATGTTAGTCGGCGCCTTGGGGTGTCGCCCGTCAATTACGCACAAGATTTTACCAGCGGAAAGTGGGTTTTGTTTGAGCTCTTTTGAAATCGATACGGGCCCTCAGGCTTTTTAGGAGGTAGTGTGAATTCAGCGAGAAAATGATTTAATTCGGAAAAGACTCGGATAACTCAAACGAAATCAAATTTACAAGTAACTTAGCTCCTTTTCAAACTGAAAATGGCAAAAATTCTTTTTTAATCTAAAGCGTTGTAAGTATTTACATTGGAGTCCATATTTAGCTTTAAAAGATCTAATTAGACTAAACTCTATATAAATAGGAATACGTATAAAAGAAACGTTCTTTCATATAAAACGGCTACTATGATAGTCCAGACTTAGCGCTTTTTCTACAGTTTGTAACAAGCCAAATAGCTGCGATTACGTGCAGGAAGCCACCCCAAGCCGGGTAAAAAGACATGGATACGAACTGTGCCTTCGTTTTGTAAACACGCTCGAGCTGCGTTTACTGCTTCCAGGAAAACCACGATACTTTTGAAAAAGTTTTCTAAAGCTTAAAATGAGTACAGTGCTGTATTAGACAATCTCACAAAGGAACTTTTGAATTTACAGAAATAGGAAATACCTTGGCTTCTGAATCTAGGACGTAGAGACAAACGATTTGGCAACACGGTAGAAACACAGCCAACGAAATAGTTTCAATATCGCAACCAACAAACATCCGTGGAACCGTCGTCAGCCCATATAAAAATCAATTTGCAGTGCAAATCGAGCGAGGAGACCAATACGTTCCAAGTCATCGGCTCCCTTAAGCGCCCTGGCCTGGAAAAATCCACAACTTTTGCAAAAAATGCACTAGCATCATGTTTTAAAACGCATTGTTCGCGTCACAGCCACAGATGCAAGCGAGGGATTTGCCTTTAATCCAACTGTAGCAGTTTTTGAAACGTATTCGCCAAAATTGGGGTTACGTGTTTTCTTTTATGGAAATAATCCTCAGTTTTTTCAGCTGCGACATAGCAAACTTAGATTTCTGAATTAAAATATCAACAAGAGGAAATGCCTACATGGAAATTATAATATCTATAGCTAGTTATTTTAAAGTGAAAGATATAACCAGTTTAGGTTGGACTGTAATCCATACGATAAGAGTCATGCAATTTGGCACCACGTTGGCTCTATCACATTTCGATGCCAAGAGGCACGCAACATAGAACGTTTGAGTTTCAGTGCCCTAATTTACGTTAAATGACCACTTAATGAATGCTACTGGCCCCATTGGCTTCTGAACTGCGTTTAGATATACATATTACCTTTTGGGCCTGACCGTATTTCATCCGGCAATTTACAAAAGAATTGATCAAACCCTCGTTCTAAATTAAAATAATCGAAGGTAAGCATTTGTCATATAGGCAGTGAGTGGCAACGGGTTTATTTTAGGCAGATTTAAAGACTAGACTAAAGAATTTCTATCACAGAATGTTGAAGCAAATCTGTTATCTGCAAGAAGGTCCTAACCTAAATAGAGTCACATGAATATTCCTAGTCAACAGAGCTATTTCCCTAATTAACTAGAGCAGCAAGGGTTAGGTTAATAGTTGATTACTTGATTATAGATTGATTGATTGCTTCATTAATAGCGATGTAACCTCAGAGAAATCATCGTGTTCAATTAACGCAAGTGGTATACTCATTAGTGCAGACCCGTACAGCATAATTTTAGATGTCATTGAGACAAAGTTTGTTTACAAGTGAACATTAATTTTAATATTCTAGATGTCTATCTAAATATCCTACCAATTAAATAAAGCCAGACTGTATAATCTATTTTAGATTATTTACAAATCATCGAATACGCACTTTACGGGACAACAAGACAATGTAGTACCGATCTATGATATTGTTGAGGAAAAGGAAAACATGGTCGTGGAGTATTCGTGGAAGTTAATTAATTCCGAGTTTCTTAAATGCGCAGGTAACTACTACATAAAAAGAAGTTTCATATTCTTTATACGGTGAAGAAGTCTCTTAAATCGTTTGCTTCGACTAAAAACCAAGGCGTTGGATTCCCAAATTTGAAGAAAATAAAGAGCAAGTTTTATCGTAACCGCTGGAACCCGAAAGTCCGAAAGTGTGTCGGCGTAAGAGAAGCCCCTGTGGTGCGATAGATTACGATCAATCAAATGGTGTGGCTTTCCGTGTGCTTCGCTCTTAGTTGAAACTCGAATAAAATAAAAGTTTTATGACTGTTTATTTTCTGACGGTAAATGTTTTTGGTTGGATAAGTATTCTCTAGATATTGATTCAATAATGAAAGTTTAGAACATTGATATACTTATTTGTTATCATCCAAAATCCGCTAGGACATCAGATACAAAATAAGGCAAGTTACCTATGAACAAAAATGCTATCATGACTTAGGTTTTTTAGGTCTTAGTTAATAACGATTGGATATCGGTGATATAGAAGTCTGCTTGGCAGCTTGCAAAAATCAAAATGATTTTCGTAGCTGCCATGTAGGATGGGTCCGGTTTTCAATATTTCAGAATCACAAAATGAAGGTAAACAACAAAACTTCAACAAACTCATTTTGTTGAAATGTTACTTTGTAGTATAGACCACAACACCAGCAGAATCATAACAGTTACTAATACTTAGCAAACTAAGCAGCGACTTACAAGTAAAATGCAAGAATGAATGTGTCTAGACTGCGAAAAACTGAGCCACAATCCTACTTTATATTGTCTCGCGTTATTGTCCCACTTGTGTTTGGGCCAAGAGATGCTCAGGACGCTCTAGATATTATATTACCTATATACATAAATATATATTTATATTGTTTAATGATATGAGCCAGCCCTCGGATCACGCGTTGCTTCGACCAGCCGCCCTGAAAGCATTTTAAAAACGCGATGGGCCCCGGTACCCCATGGACCCAGAGTCTCCACCCCAAATGGCTCAAATATGTAAACCCTATCCATTTATCCATGGCTCTTATTTGGCACAACGAATAAGCATTGCCATTCAACGTGGTAATGCGGCCAGTGTCTCTGTCACGCTTCCGACTGACAGTGGTTTGGATCAGTTGAGCTACCTATAGACCGTTTGCAACGGTCCTTAGGTGGCTCAACTGGTTCTATTTGTATTATGTACAATAATGTAAATATTTTTTTTGTTTCTGTAAATAAAGTCTTATATATGATATGATAATATATTTGAATTTTATGGTATTAGAGCGAGCTGTAAACATTAAAAAAATAATAGACAACTCTACCTGTTTTCGGAAAAAAGTAAACTGAGTGGACTGACTCAACGGTCAAAGAAATTGCATATCCTTAAAATATTTTTTGTTCAGGGTACATTCATTTTTATAATCTTTCAATACAAAATAATATAGCGTTTTACTATGAAGACAAAACGGAACGCGAAATAAAATGTGTTCGAAGTTGGAAGACTCAGCTTCTCAGTAGTCAGGTACTGGAGCTAATGCATATTACATTAGACGAAGCTGAGTAGCGGGTGAGTTTAATCTTCAACACATTGTTTAAATCTTTTCGTTTGTCATCGTTGGTCACCTGGTTCTAATTTTACAAGATCATCATCATCATCTCCCTGCCCTTATCCCACTAGGTGGGGTCGGCACAACACGTTTCTTTCTTCCATTTCCCTCTATCGCTCGTCATCTCAGTACTCACTCCTTTCACACACATATCTGCACACACACAGTCCATCCATCTTTTCTTAGGCCTACCTCTTCCAGTGTATCCATCCACAAGATATTTAACAATAATTTTAAAGTAAAAAAGTGACAAACTGGTGGTTTATTTTAAAAAAATTTAATCAATAAATTAATAAAAATACCAACATAGGCATATTCATTTATACCATAAAGACCTGGCTGTTGTCCCAATGACTCATACACGTAATCTACTAAAGTGAAATGTCCAAAGATATTTATTTTTATTATTTATTATTTAGGTTTTTGATCTAGATCAACTCGGCGCTATGAGACGGTAATTTACCCAGCACTTGATTGCGGAAAAGAAACATGTAGGTTTAAGTTTTTAGGCTTATAGGCATTGTTTATAAGTGATTTATCGCGTTACTTTTTTAACATCCCTAAGTTTCTATGTTAGGTACTAGCAGCACGTTCCGACTTTGCACGGGTGTACTAATGAAACTACCGGAATAAAATGTAACCTAAACCCATCCCGAAAGTCCATTCTACACATCAGTGAAAGAATTTTTGAAATCGGCTAAGTATTTTCGGAAATTGCCTCCGTCAAACAAACAAACAAACCAACATTACCTCTTCCTAAAATTAGGAAAGATCTAAATAAAGATAGTAGATTAGCTATAGATATTATTACAGTCATTTTCGAGGCTATTTGTATTCTGTGGTCGAGATCAGATGAAATCCCGTGTTCTAAATTTCACAAGAAGATCCAATAAGACACCTCAGTTTAGTAGTCCCAAAAAATATTGGTAATAAATAATATCCCTTGGCTGGCAATAGTGAGTATTATGCGGCGAGCAGACAGCTGGTGGCACCATGTTTACCCTCGGAAAGTAAATGTCAATAAAGTACAAGAGCACCCTCTTGGGGAAAGTATTGAACGCCCGTTGTTTTAGCCTCGAATAATGCAGTGGCTACAGACAGCCAGAAAGGTATTCCGAACATTTCTACTACTGACTTTAGGACACCCGATTCGACTTATAGAAACTGAATCGCAAAGTACTAACATAAATATTCGTTAGGTACTTACAACTGTACTACTACTCAGGCCTTTTCATATATGCTAAATGATTTATACACTTGAGATGGAATAGGCTTGCCCAGCACCTAAACCCTCTTAGCTTTAAAGTTGATATTTAATGCCGTTTGGGTACGCTTTAATTGACAGGACAGATGCAGCTACTTTTCCGTCCGCAATCCGGAGTAAATTACAGTTATTTTGCTAATTTACTTTTAGTAATCATTCTATCTACAATAGATATTTTAGTAAGCATTAGAAAGATTTTAGCGAATTAATCTGCCATTTCTCATGCCGATAGTTTAAAACAAGCCAGGTGGAATAAAGTAAAATGAATGAACGGCCTAACATAGAAAAGTTCCAATTTAAAATTCTTTCTTCTGAATGAAGATTCAGCTGAGTTAAAGTTTTGTCCAAGCAGTTTGTAGGAGAATCATTCATTATGGATACTGCGACGTGGAAGTTTTACTTTATTCAATGAAAAAAAAATGAAATCATACGACTACATCCAAGGGAGATGTAGAAATTTCTTTCGAATCTTTATATAACTTCTATAATATTGTTAGAGAATGATAAACAAAATATTAATAACATTTTATGATTCTTACAACTAATTTCCAAACAACAAAGTTTGATTGAAAAGTAAATAGTAGTTAAGCCGACAAAATTCAGTGTTTTTTAAAAAGGCAAGCACTTATTCAGGAGGCCCATTTGAATCTGCGCCCGTTAAATGAATTACAAGGATCTCCAGTCTGCTGATTAACGAGCTAACTTGCTAAATATACACTGTTTAGTCGAACAAATATTCAACAACTTGGAGGACTTTGAAGCATTCCGGTTTTAATTTGATTTCAAATTTCACTGATACCTAATAGATAGAACTCTAATAGAGTTCTATCTATTCGAATACTCACTATACCACTAAAACCTGATAATAGAGTTACTCTATTATCAGGTTTTAGTGGTATAGTGAGTTTACTTCCTCGATATCCGCTATAGTTTAGCGCTTCCGGTATCTTGACTGGACTAATAAATTTAATATACTTGACCGGGTATGGATGATAGAGTATATTATTATATTAATACCATACCTAATGAAGAAAGATAGTTTAAACCCCCAGATATAAAGTGAAGTTTTGAAATGATAATGATCTCGTTGGATTTCCAAGTAAATATAAACCAAAAACGGAGTAAAATCTCATTTATTATTTGCTTGATTCAACCTTACAGCTAGACATCGAATGCACATTATAAGACAGATTTTGAAGACTCTTTAAGGGCATTTAATACACTTTTCTTGGTCAAGTTATAAATAAGTGGGTGCTTAACTGCATAACGTAGGTATACTGTAAGTAACAAAACAATGATAATGGGTGTTAGATAAAAGTTTATGATGTATAAAAGACCGTGGATGCCTTAAAGGGTTAATAATAGGCGACAGGACGACCGTAAAATATAATGAGTCCTTCTGTTCTCGTTAAAGTCCAAGTATTGCGGTTATAGAAGTTGAATATACTTTGTAAACAAGATCAATTATGAGAGAATGGTTCTTGCAAATAGGTCAGTGGGAATGTATGTTGGCGCACCGCTGTGTATGGAAGCAGTTAAAATGCCATGAAGAGTTTTGCAATCTTGTTTAAAATTTATTCGACTCTCTTACACCCTTTGAAAGCCAATAATTTATTTGTAAATTTACCTAGTTTAAAACAAGAAATAAGTACCTAATAATAAGATCAAAACCTGAAACCTACCAGACCTATTCGATAAAAGATAACTGCTCTTGTACACTTTACTATGAGAGCCACAATTAGGATACCCTGCATTAAACTACTAGGTACTACAATTAGAATTATAAAGTAAGTACCTGCAGATGATACAAATATTAGTTCCGTCATTGGATTTGAACCAACCATGACGATAAAAGTTGAATTTATGCGTCTCTGCTCACCGCTATGCCACCGAGGTCGTCGCGTGTTCTAATATCGAGCGATTATGTTCACAATAGAGACAGAAGGTTGCTTACTAATGGATCCTTGGATAATACCTACATCTTTGGGCAAAGTCAGCGTTTAGATGGCCAACCGCTAGCGACATCCTCTGAGCGCTTCCGATTGTTCTACTGCCCGGAAACCGCCAATCACATACGCATTGTTTGTCATATTACTGAAATATACTCGTCGTTAGTATAGTCTCCTCAAACAAAAATATACTTTAAGATTATGTAGGTAGATAGTCAAGACGGCGCCGGCGCGGCATGTCAATTAGTGGAATTTATAAGGGTCTGATTGCAAAAAAAGTTCTTAGACTTAGTTTAAGATATACCTACCTATATGATAGCAATATTAAACTAAGATCCCCAATCACATTAGATAACACATTACATCTGTTTTTGCAACTTCAGATTGTCTTCTTCCAGTACATTTACCCCTGTCCCTGCGACCAAATTACCCAGACCCCAGCCTGCCTTCACTGGCATCAATTAATCAGGCGATGGCGGGGTCACGATGGATGGTCATCGTGTTAGAACTAAGACATTGTCTCCATCTAATGGTCCAGATCTTAATAGTCTGTTGTCTCTAGCACCACTCGAGTGGCGAACTTAGTTTTAGGGTTCCACAAGAACTGAGTTTTAGTTGTAACTTTGTGGATGAAAACAATGTTTTTTTGAATTTCTTGAACTATCTTCAACTGGCAGCAGTATTGAACGACTCAAAAGATGACGTCTTGTTGGTTACTAGTTCCTAAATTACTTTCTGTCATAAGAAAAAAAGATGTAGATAGAGGTACTACTGCATAAGATTACACATCTCGTCTCCTACGACATCGCTAAATCTCCAAAATCCTTCAGGTAAATTGTCAATTTCTGCCAGACGTCACCCGATAGCGCAAACAATATGGGCAATTTCTAAATCCCGTATTATAATTACCGCCTTAAAAGCTTATCGTCGTGCATGCGAAGGTAAACAGGGTTATATTTCAACGAGTTGTTTTAAAAGGGGGCCGTAAAACCGCGTTTTGTAAACAAATCATTTTGAAGAAATCATTTTGGTCAATTCCCGTTGTCCCTTTTTCAACCAAATACCTATCAAAGTTTCGCTGTAAACAGCTCATTGATTCAAATGACAAGTCAATCAGTATTTTTTGTAAATAGAATTAAAACCATTGTCCCTGCATGTTGTTGCAAATACTGCATGCTGTTCATACTCAAACTTACCTTTCAAGGTGTTTTTGACAGAATCTCGATCTCGTTTATTGTGTCTCTCAGTTGGTAGTACCAACTTGGTACTTACGCCTTAATGGTGACAGTTAAACGCACGCCGGAAAGTTTTAAGCTCACTCCTCGGGTTTTTCTCCGTAATTAGCTATTTTAAACTCCCTGTGTAACGACATGCTTTTCATCTGAAGTCACTTTAAAATTATATTTTCCTTTAATTCTTGAATGCAGTCCTTTTGTTGGTTTTTGATCTTAAGAGCAAAAGGAACCTTCTTATTATGAGACAGATTTTTTAAATGTTTACTAAGTGGGTACATTTTAATGTAGGAACTTTTGTGAATGGTTAAGACCTGGTCTGCTTTTAATTTTTGATGTGACCTATAATAGGTAATTCATTAATATTAAATTTTCTATAAACAATATGATTTGACGTATATAGGAAACATAATGTTTTTCATCGAAACACTTGGCTAAGTGTATTAATAAATACATTAAATATGTAGAAAAAAATCGAGATAAAATCGACCTTCGTAGTAATTCCATTCTTGTCTCGGACCACTTGCTGATAATTTATAAGCTTTTATTATTTTTCCAATTTCTTCCAAGTAAAATAAATCAATTTAGTTATTACTCCGTAGAGCGGAAGGAGGTGACAACCCTGCTCTTTATTACCTTCCAAATCAGATGAGAGACATCCGATTTCCTTGTTTGTATAATATTTCCTGTAAATATCCAATTCACCTTTTGTACGCAACTGTACGACTTCCGAGGTTTGCCGTTCTATTTTTGGCATGTAAGGTACAGTCTCGAAGGAAAACCATTATTTTGTCTCCTGGTTATGTAAACCCATAAAATTGTCAGTAGGTAATTGAATTGCTACCAAGTGAAATTCGAGGCGTACTTTAAAAGAATGGATAGAAGGGAAATCAATACCTTGACTGTCAAATGACCTATGTAGTGTCATCATCATTGGCCTTATACATCTACATCAGATGATTTATGCAGCATCCGATCAGTAAGTCTGCTACTTACGTAAATGGCTAGTAAAGCCGATACAGGAGCAACAGCTAAGTACACCTGCAAATTTGACACAGAAACTCTCCTTGAGTTGGAGGCAAGGAAGCTTGCTGATGTCGTTGTTCACGCTTGTGAGCAAGAAAGTCGAACCACTTTGTACTTTCAAGGAGTTTTCAGAACTTTGTAGGTCTTGATTTTTCATAATAAAACGAACTAAAAGTGGCTTATAAGCAAGGTAACAGGAAAGCAAAATAAAAGTTTCCTGTAGCCCAAAATGTAATAGTGGTTGACACATTGAAAAGGCTTCTCCACGGCTGAACTCGACAAAACTCATTGAACCTCCCGTTTGAACGGAAGCATAAATCAAAGTCAGAGCCACCTGACGCGATGAAAAATACAGGAATGGTATCAACAAGTTCTAATATAGGATTTCCGAAGTCGTTTGCGTCTGTGACTTTCAATGGATTTTGCAGGAAAAAGACAAGTTACATTTTAAGTCTGAATATCTTTGGTTTTGCTTACTGTATTACCTACTTCCAAATAATATAGGTACCAGAAATGGTGTTCGACATGACTTTAATAGAAATGACAAACACCTACCCATAGTAGACAAAACTAAAGATGGGTATTGAGACTGGACGTTGTATGTTGAACCTGTTGTCTGTGGTTGAACTGAACATAGGCTTTGCTCAATATTTATGACCTTTTTATTCTTTATGAAGTTCTATAATAACAAAAGCAAATTACTTAATAAAATGTGAAGTCAGACTGTAAATAATGAAAAGAAGCGAAAATAATATTTAATCGAAATTATAAAGCATTAGTACAATTTAAACTTTCGCGATCTTTAGACATAATTTATATGAAAGTTACGGGACTTTATCACGTATTTACCTTATTATTTTATATTACCCGACGTTTCGAGTGCGTTGCAGCGCTCGTGGTCACGGGCAGACTGATGTAACTGGAGCTACCGCCGCTAATTGAGAGTAGAATCCACGTCTACCCTCAATTCGCCTTCAGAGTCAGGAATGGACAGTCGGCGACACACAACACTGACAACATCTTCGTGCAGCGGAATTACCGGATCACAACGTTTCACACAACTGCTAAAAACGGGATTCCACGAGGCCGAGAGACGAAAACCATCCTCCCGATTGAAATTTCGGTACTTCTTGATTTCTATAGCCTCTCGGACCATCCGTTTATAGTAGTGACGTTCACTGGAGAGTACTTTAGGATCGTGTAACTCAATCCAGTGATTCGTTCCTGAGTCCAATAAATGCTCCGCTACCGCTGACTTGTTCACCTGCCGATTTTTGACTGCAGAGATATGCTCTTTAACGCGTTCAGCTATGGTCCGCTTAGTTTGACCAATATAAGCACGGCCACAGCTACAGTCAATTTTATAGACACCAGGCATCTGCAGTGGTATAACATCTTTCGGCGTTCTTAGTAATTTAGATACTTTCGAGAAAGGGGTGAAAACCGATTTTATTGAAAATTTCTTTAGAATATTACCAATTTTATCCGTCACTCCTTTCATGTACGGCAAAAAGATGGGCTGTCTGCTGACATCTGGTATTTTTCGGCGCTTACCCTTTGTGCTCCTCTTTCTTACAAGATAGCCGTTTTGTGTTAGCACCTTCTGAACATGCTTCAGTTCGCCTTCCAAATGCTCAGGGTCACATAGATCATACGCCCTATTTGTAAGAGAAGATACCACAGATTGTAGGTGAAGAGGGTGATGGTGGGATGCAGCGTTTAAATATCTATCTATCCGTGTGCGTGGGCTTTCTATAGACAGAATGCGCCAAAGATCCGTCAGGTTTCACTTTTACTAGGACATCTAGAAAGGCTAAGGACCTGTTGCTCTCAATCTCGTTAGTGAACCTGATATTAGGGTGCATTGAGTTTAGTGTAATCGTAAATTGTTTTACATCCTGTTCGTTCCCTTTCATAATGCAGAAAACATCATCTACATAGCGTTTCCAGAGTTTTACACCACTAGCTTGTAGATCCAACATGCTCTCAAAATACTCCATCCAGATGTTAGCCAAAACCGGTGCCACTGGGCTACCCATGGCTACTCCATCAATCTGGAGGTAGTGTTGTCCACGATATAAAAAGAAATTACCCTCTAGACAGTTTTTCAGTAAAACAAGATACTGTTCAGGTAGTTCATTGTCCTTAAGCCTATCTTTTACTACGTCAAGACAGTCTTCTAGTGGGACGTTTGTAAAAAGAGATTCTACGTCAAAGCTTACCATAATCTCACCTGGTTCTTACGAAGACATCGTCAGCAGCATCGAGGATACGATTATCCGTAATAAAATACCAACTGTAAACGCCGAAGTGCTGAGTCAAGATGTTGCGGTAATCTTACGGAAGTCGAAGCCGCCGAAGTCTAATATCACCACAGAAGAGCAGTTAGCACTAAGGTGAGATTATGGTAAGCTTTGACGTAGAATCTCTTTTTACAAACGTCCCACTAGAAGACTGTCTTGACGTAGTAAAAGATAGGCTTAAGGACAATGAACTACCTGAACAGTATCTTGTTTTACTGAAAAACTGTCTAGAGGGTAATTTCTTTTTATATCGTGGACAACACTACCTCCAGATTGATGGAGTAGCCATGGGTAGCCCAGTGGCACCGGTTTTGGCTAACATCTGGATGGAGTATTTTGAGAGCATGTTGGATCTACAAGCTAGTGGTGTAAAACTCTGGAAACGCTATGTAGATGATGTTTTCTGCATTATGAAAGGGAACGAACAGGATGTAAAACAATTTACGATTACACTAAACTCAATGCACCCTAATATCAGGTTCACTAACGAGATTGAGAGCAACAGGTCCTTAGCCTTTCTAGATGTCCTAGTAAAAGTGAAACCTGACGGATCTTTGGCGCATTCTGTCTATAGAAAGCCCACGCACACGGATAGATATTTAAACGCTGCATCCCACCATCACCCTCTTCACCTACAATCTGTGGTATCTTCTCTTACAAATAGGGCGTATGATCTATGTGACCCTGAGCATTTGGAAGGCGAACTGAAGCATGTTCAGAAGGTGCTAACACAAAACGGCTATCTTGTAAGAAAGAGGAGCACAAAGGGTAAGCGCCGAAAAATACCAGATGTCAGCAGACAGCCCATCTTTTTGCCGTACATGAAAGGAGTGACGGATAAAATTGGTAATATTCTGAAGAAATTTTCAATAAAATCGGTTTTCACCCCTTTCTCGAAAGTATCTAAATTACTAAGAACGCCGAAAGATGTTATACCACTGCAGATGCCTGGTGTCTATAAAATTGACTGTAGCTGTGGCCGTGCTTATATTGGTCAAACTAAGCGGACCATAGCTGAACGCGTTAAAGAGCATATCTCTGCAGTCAAAAATCGGCAGGTGAACAAGTCAGCGGTAGCGGAGCATTTATTGGACTCAGGAACGAATCACTGGATTGAGTTACACGATCCTAAAGTACTCTCCAGTGAACGTCACTACTATAAACGGATGGTCCGAGAGGCTATAGAAATCAAGAAGTACCGAAATTTCAATCGGGAGGATGGTTTTCGTCTCTCGGCCTCGTGGAATCCCGTTTTTAGCAGTTGTGTGAAACGTTGTGATCCGGTAATTCCGCTGCACGAAGATGTTGTCAGTGTTGTGTGTCGCCGACTGTCCATTCCTGACTCTGAAGGCGAATTGAGGGTAGACGTGGATTCTACTCTCAATTAGCGGCGGTAGCTCCAGTTACATCAGTCTGCCCGTGACCACGAGCGCTGCAACGCACTCGAAACGTCGGGTAATATAAAATAATAAGGTAAATACGTGATAAAGTCCCGTAACTTTCATATAAATTATAAAGCATAGTGGTGTAAGTCGACAAAATAAACGATTCGAACCCAACATAAACCATCCGGAAAAATAAATCTTTAGCAAGATTATTTGGACCTGTAAAGCTGCTATAAATAAACCAATCTCAACTAACTGAAAACCCAATCTTGTGAACTGATAAATGTAAAAGATTGATTACAATCGCTGTACCGACATCAAAAGAGGTTACGTACAATAAAAATCGTTGCTACAGAAAGCCTACTGAGCGAGCCACGTACTAAGCATCCCTATTCTCGCGACAAATCCTTTGTAGGTACCTACATGAGGGTCTTTTACACATTCAAGGCCGTACTCGTAGAATTCATAGATTTAATGTTACAAAAAAAGACGAAAATTTCTTGAATTGAGACAACGGATCGGCAAAAGTAGCGTAGCATGTCCACTAACAATATAAAAAACTTGGTCATGTTTATACAACCATGTTGGTCGATTGATACTGCCTCGATCCAAGATGGGTCGTCTAGTGTGGTACTACTACTAATTGAGTTCATGCCTATTCTTTATTCTTTATTGTACACAAATAAATTGATACAGTAAAATATAATTTGTAAAGACATGTACAAAGGCGAGCCCCTAAAGAGAGTTCTCTTCCAGCAAACCTTTGAGGCTATGTAAAATGCGCGCAACTATTTTTTAGCCTCCGACGACGGACCACAGTAGACCCACATCTACGTCACGGACACGGCCCTGATGTTTGCGAATATACCATAACACGGCACCCACATCTTGAGTGTCTAGACGCAGAACTAAGCGAGGTTTATACTTAATCTTTATTACGCAGCAAAGGCTTCTTTCATATTTCTCAGCTTATTTTCAGTGAACATTGTAGAAGCAAGATTTTAGTCCTTGGATATTATTTTCGGAAATCAAAAATCAAGACTTCGATATATTTTTTGTGGTCTAGATTTGATTATCATCATTTATCATTCTGAATATGAATATTTTAATTGGTAAAAGTTATTTACTTACATTTGTTTTTTTTTTGTTGAAACCTTTCACTGATTAGTGTCTCGGACTTTCGCCTAGGACTGAAAAAAATTGAGATAAGTACCAATAACGACGATTATTTAAATCATCAGCATTTGTTAAATTAGCTATCTGCTGGAGGTGACTATGCATTGTGTAAGCAAGCAAGACGCAGGGCCTTACTTTTGTTACCTAGTGTGTGGCATACACACAAAAATGTAGAGAGAATGATAAATGTGGCAAAACTATTTAGTTTTTAAAAACATATTTAATTGGAATTGTGCATGGGACCTCCTCAGGAGACTACTTAAAAAAAAAATAGTTTTCAAAACGATCACAACTTTATTGAATATACAAAAAAATACACTTACCTACAGTGGCACATAAAACTCAAAATACAGTTTACGTCATCAACTCGCAAAGGGCCGTTGTGAATATCTAGTTAGTTATTTAGAGCGAAGTGAATACAAGCTACGTTTTCAGTGTAATTAAGTTAAGGCGATGCACAAACGGATCAGTTAGCAGAATGGTTCTCAAACAGTAAGTAAGCAAGTCGCTTGATGAGCGAGCGACGCCGACGCCTGTGTCAAGATGTTAATTCGTTATCTAATTAGTTCCAAGGCAGGAATGTCATTAGGAACATAAATACTGGGGCTATCAATAATTAGATACTTATGACCGAATACTCAAATGCTCGTATAATAGTTTTTGTTAAATTTAGAGCTGAGACCTTTTTACTTAATTTTTACTTGATCTCGTATTTTCACTTAACTATATATAAAGAAATCCACCAAATAAATAAAACCCTCTGAATATATCATCATTTTTCTTTCAAATAAATATATCATTTTTCTATCTATTTAATTAAAGCTTATTCTAACCGCCCAAAGCTTGGTTCTAAATACCGTCCAGCCACTTACAAACGTCTCGTGTGAAATGGCGCTAATGAATTTTAACTTTTTATTTCAATAAGGAATTTAGTCCTTCTTAGATTTGATTTTTTTCTTTTAAAAAAATCGTTTATTAGATTACAGTTGACATATACTTAATTATGTTACTTACAACCTGTTACAGCTATACCTACTAACTTTATTTGGTGTAGTGCCTACATTTAAATTAATTAAAATTAAAACACATTTAAATAAAGGTACTGGTTACTGTTGGGAATGTTGGGACATAGCATTGTTATCATAATACCAATAGGTGACCTAAAAATAACAAATCATTTGAATATGTACTTACCTAATATAAATAAAAGAACAGTCTCCTTCTTCTGTCAACATTTTAAAAATCTTTGGATGTAAAGGAAATGACGCAAAGTGAATCACATGAAAATTACGAAGGGAGGAAACTGACTTTAAAATTGGTTTACCAGCTAATCTCCTCAATATTGAGAATCTCAGAAGTAGATTATTCATATTCCCAATAAATACCATGAAGGGGACTTTCGGAAATGGAGTAGGTTACTCTTATTAAAAGTATCATTAAATTTAGGAAAGTAATTACTTATTACAGCTTTGCAGTGACTAAAATAAGCTTATGGTAAGCATACGCTTATGAAAATTACTAAGTAGATTAGGTACATAAGAAATTCCTAATAAGTATAAATAATAGTTGAAGAGCTATGTCTTTGTACCGACTTCACAAGAATTCCGTTAGATTCCCACCCTTCATGCTACCTACGATAGAACACTTTGAAATCGGGTCTTGCATAGCATCAGTTAAATATCCAGAATTCGGTACAGGTTGAAGACACGGCTGATTTATTTGGATATATTTGAATTAAATGTTCAATTTCCCTTCAGGAATTTTATTACAAGCATTTCCATGTTTTATAAAACAAATCTTAAACTTGCTCTTACTACTGAATAAATCAAAGAACAAGTAGATAACAAAATCACGTAAGCTTAAAACTTTCATCTAAAATACCAATTTTCGTGTCTTTCTATCTATACGATCGTAACTCAAAGAGATTTTCTGCCGTTAAAAAATCCGGCCTATCCATGACGTTCATGCTACTTTAGACTGGCATTAAAAGGTTTTTTGAATGCACCACTTTACATGAATAGACGTTAACGATGTCCGAATCACAGGGGAAATTACATGAGCTAAACTGAATGCAAGCGAGAGCAAGAATAATTCCGAGGACAAAGGAGCACGGTGTACGAGAGAACTAGGCACTCGTATAGTCGTGTTTTGCAAATCACAACTCGGGGCAAATGTGATGATTCCAACCCTGCCTGAGTTTACATGATTTACAAAGAGGGATAAGTATAAAGAGGTAATGTTGGTTTGTTTGTTTGACGGAGGTAGGTAATCTCCGAAAATAATAAGACGATTTCAAAAATTCTTTCTCCGATGTGTAGAATGAACTGTCGGAAAGCTATAGGCTATATTTTATCCCAGTAGTTTAATTTGTCTACCCATGCAAAGCCAGGACGTGCTACTAGTAATAATATTATAAAGGTGGAAACGTGTGTGTGTGTTTGAGTTTGTGTGATTTGCTACTCCTCCACGCTCAAACGTGTGAAAATTACCAGGATAGCTTAATATTCTGATTTAACACGCTACTTTTGATCCCGGTATTCCCATGGGAACGGGAACTAGTCACCGCGGGTAACACCGCGGGGCGCAGCTAGGAATATCCGGCACTATAATAGGTCCTGAAAATTCTGACGGATGAGACATGTTGGTACAAAAATAATATTTTTCAGTGAAATACTTAGGTACTTTTTTAATATTGAAAAACGAGTCCTGTGCCTTTATAATTCTGTAAATTGTTAGATCCCTTATTTTAGAAACATTTAAAGGGATTGTAATTGGACTTACTTCAGACTACAACTTAGGCATTTTCAAAGGAAAATGACTAGTAAAATCTAAATGTTGGTCTACCACACCAATATACAGTCGTGATTATATTCCACTTATTTTTTACTAAGTTTATAAAAAACAATAGGTTTTGTGAATTACAGTTAGGTAATTCCGTAACGAACATTGTAGGTTAGCTTCACCTGGCGTGATGTAGCTTTGTGGCTCGTTGTCTGTGGTTCGCTTTTCACAAGCGCAGCGAAATAATGATTCCACGAGACAATGATTTTAGGATGAGAGGGAAGAAGCAAGTGAAACTAAGCAGGTGTGTTGTGATTTAGTTACCCAAACCATCTTTATTGTGTCCCCAAACGTTACGTTTTACAACGATTTTTCAGTAGGTAGGTACTTTGCACGTGTACTAAAAACGCGTTAAGTATTATATTATACTAAAATAACCTAATAACTAGGTACCTATCATAATGATTTTGTACACTATTTTAACAGTCGAGATATTTCGAATGCTTCTGTTTTATATGATCGCTTACTACAGCTACCTACACCTACACAGGGTTAAGTAGGTAGATGTAGAAATATGAGGGAACCGCAAAGTCTAGATAGTTGAGATTCGGCACAGATGCGCTAACTTTCGACACACCCGCCGGCGCCACACCAAGTTTGAGGTGCTATTTAGCCGATTTCTCTCATTTTGAAAAATAGCTGACAGAAACTAAAGGTATGTATAATATGCTTATGCTTAAGGATCTAATCTTTTACAGTTATCTATTAAAATTGATTGATGAATCACTGCTTGAGTATGGACTTTGAATACAAGAAATATTATAGCCAAGTTCTAAAGTAAAAAGTAGCAACATGATAATAATGTGAGCCGTTCTAGGTTACTTATCTCTGATTATTCAGCTTAGTAGCAGATTAACGATTTATCTGCGTAATTTATAGTAAGTCGAATAATGATAATAGCGAACGAACGAAGTAAGTAAGTAGTTACACTATTTGTCTGAGTTTCTGTTTATTAAAAAGAATCCATAATACCTATTCAGGCTTCATTTTTGTTATAAAGGTTTGCACGAATACCTACAAAAGTTTAATTTGATTTAGAACATTTAGTGCAAAAGATAGGCATATCACGTGGCTCATCCAATCACGCATCTGTCTGCTACGTGGAGGCAATTTTCGTGATTGAAGTGTCAAAACGATTTTACGCAGATTGGTACTGACACACGTAGCCTTTAAAAGCTAGAAGGTTAAAAGCCGTACATGGAAAACCGGCAGCCTGAAATTTAGTTAAGAGAATATCCCAGCACAAACTAAACTGGTGCGATATAAATACCTAACCGTAGATTGGAAGTTCTATGAAACCTCTACTGACCGAGTGAGACTGCTCGATCAATTTAACAATAACGTTAGGGTTACCAACATTACGCTAAATCATACGACAAACTTCGAAAGGATGAAAAGGGAGCTATTCTAAAACGTTCGTAATATTCTATACGTAATTAGAAACTACGATATATTAGTGGGTGGTGTGAGGTCGGCGTCCGACCCCGCATTCATCTCCATAGCCTGTTCCGGAGATCCCGGGTCCACTACACGTCAGGACCTTCTTGAGGCCAAGATTTATATCTTGACCCTGGCTATAAAACAACGCCTCTAGCGTCTCGGAAATAGAGACATATGTGAGCGCTTTGATTGTTCTTTGGGCTGGCTTTTGCCGGTAATTATGGATGTCTTAGAATTTGCTAGGTACGACTTTATTGCACCTTTCTTATAATAAAATTCTATAAAAGTGCAACAAAAAGGCATATTTGTATAAAGATGAACAAAATATTTATTTTCATAGCATTGTATCATTTGAAGTAAACTTTTTGTTGGAATTGAATAGTTTAATATTTACCTTTTGCTGTTTGCTGCTGTTTCAAACAACTAAACTCGTTATTTACGCACATAACAAACCACACACGCATTGTAACAATAATTCAATTTAATTCAACGTCGATTTATCAATGTTTCCCTGTTTGCTGTACGCAGCACGTTTCAATAACAGAGACCATAAGTTGCCCACCCCTGACTTCCCTAAACTTGCAATTAGGCCTGTACTTTGAAATGGAACCATCCATCTCCCAAACTTGTGAAACCGTTTTGGATGCACTGATTTACTCAGCAAGACTGGAAGTGCTTTTGTATTTTAGCAGAGACAAATAACTTTTACTTGCAGCTTTTTGTTCTATACAGCTATTTCTAACAATTGCTCAACTCAAAGTAAAAGAAGCTAAATTTGCTTGGATTTTACAAAAAAAACAATTCAAACTAGAACCAGAATGTACATTGAATGAATGTTGCATTGTACGATTAGCATTCTAAAATAAAGTGGCATTAGAGAAGATTGTGCCTTTTGTACCTATCTATCTCTCAAGAGTTTCAAGTCAGTTTGTTATTAGAAATGATTTTAAGGATGGGTTTGTTGAGAAACTTCCTGGAAAGCAACAATAGATCCTTTCCATTAGATTTATCTCCAACACAAAGTAGAAACATTTTGATTGCGGTCCACCGCTAGTCCGTCGTAAACCAAACTTTCCTCGGCTAACGCGAAGCGGCACAGTCACACCATTTTCATTTCTAAATGCTATTAGAGACGATTGCTCGAAATATTACAAGGAAGACGAATAACAAAAGCTTGTCCTTAGAAACGTTGACAAATGAAAATGGTGTGATTGCAACCAAAATAAATTTATAAAAGAACGTAATTTTAGCAACGGAGGGAAAATAATTACTTAGAGAAAGGAAGGAGAGCGCTATGTTATTATCAAACTGTGAGAGCTTTCTTTGTGTATAATATGGTCTTAAGAGCTCTACTACTAACGTCCTTTTAAAATTCCGTCTAACGAGGTTTAGACCACAAAGGGCTGACGTCAGCAAATAACCAAAGCTGTGAAACACAGATAACAAGCCCGCGGCAGTAACTCACGGTCCCCCTCGCCGACTACGCATTTATTATTGAAGATTTGCAAATATCATGGCAGTGGAGAGTTCATTTTCACCCCTGCGTAGGTCTAGCACGCAGCACGCTATTCGAGGTATAGAGTTAACAAGCCGCGTTGTAGGTAGCGTCTACGAAATAACCGCAGGCATAAAGTATCTGTCACATCGTAACCCCGCGAGACATTATTGCGACACCGGCAGTGTGTCCTTGCCTTATTGCCCGCGCGTTCGCCAGCCGCCCTCGGCTGAAGTGCAGCCACAAATAACAGCGGTAGGGACGCATAATGTTTTATTATACCCATTTTATAACCGCGCGAAGAATGTAATCTCCTTTATTTACAGAAGAGCGCCGAAAACGGATCGTTTCAAAATGAACCAAATATTAATAAAGAGCTTGCAGTAAAGCTGTGTTACGATCGAATGAATACTCGTATCATTTCCCGTTTTTGTGATCAATGTCAATAATGAAATCAGCCCTTGCTGAGATAAGTACTTATTTATATTTGATGCTCTTACATTTTTCTCATCTCAAAATAAGAGTTAGGTATATTCAAGTCAGCCAAGTAGTCAAACCTTTTAATTAAGCTAGTTGTTATAACTAAGTGTTAAATTAAAAAGTCTGCCTGGTTTCAAACAAGTAATGTACCCAACTGCGCTCACTTTGTGCGAATCCGTTTTCCGTTTTAGATATACAGTTTATAACTATGCGATAAAAACAGCGCGTTTACTCTAAAGATATACCGTCAGAGTAAACTGAAAAGGACTTTCGTCTAGCATTGCGCGCGAGTATTTCATTATTTCCTCGTCTAATTTTCTGCAGGTTTTTAAAAGAGCACTCAACCCTCATAGTTGAGACTGCAGACTGCAAGTTCGCGCCTGCAGTCGGCTCGCGTCACTCAAACGATCATTGTTACCTGACATTTGTGACAAACGCTCTCGAAACGAGAAAGCTGGGAAACGAAACGCAAAAGTGCAAAAAATAGTCTCAGAAGTACAGTCAAGCAGGCCTTTCACACCGAGATGAATACGCGAGTGTTTCAAAATTACGGCTCGCACTTTATGGTGTGTGAAAACGGGATATTATTAAAATGGCAGCGTAAATAACCAAGGTATAAAGTGTATCGACGGGTGCTAGAAGATTAGATCGGTTATTTATAGGTACTGAATAAATAAGTTGCCAGGAAAAAGTATGCAGACTTCGCGCCATTTATAACTTTAAAGGTAAAGTAGAAAGTAAAAAATAATTAAAACTTCTTTCGCCGGTAACTTCCCTACCGAGCTTACGTTCCTTTGAACTAAGCGATTACAGTTAAACCAAGTTAGATGGATATCTACTCACTTTTTGAAAAGCACGTTTTGCTTCACATTCACGATTCATTAGTGTCTGGGTCTTTGAAAAAACTTAGATTAGTTTATATTACATAAATAAATACTTTCAGACATTAATATTAAATTCACAGAGTTCATATTTAGCACAATACGAGTAGGTAACTACTTTTTATAACATTGAAGGGTTTCTATCGGAACACCTAGAAACCAAAATGAACGTCCAGCGGAATTGACTAAGACGTAAAAATGACCTATTAAATAGCATAGGTAATCCAGACAAAATAAATCACCTTCGTGTAAACAGAACAGATATCATTAAAAATACAAAACAAAACTTCTTTCGTTGCCTTTTTTTTCGATATGGTTCAGATGCAATATGTTGTCGACGTGCCCAGCCGGCACCGATGCCAACATATTTTAAAATGGATCATAAATATGCGCATAAAAGGATCCAAATTTCATTTCATTAACATTCAACTTATGAATCGACAGGCACCTAACTTTAACATAATTTAAATGTTATATTCCAAAATGCTCCCCAGTGAATTCGCATGAGATAATGTTTTAGATAGAGCTCTGTTGTTTTAACCTTAGTTTAAATATAGGTACCTAGTTATTAGGTAAAGCAAGCAATAGGAGTTGAACATGTTATAAATTAAACATAATAACAACTTAAACAGTGCAAAAAAATTAGATATAGGTATACAGATTACATAAATAATGGAAAAAAAAACTGTTATTAGTGTAAACACCAGATGAGTTACTTACCAACCAAAAAAGGCAACCAATTTGTCAGCCAATGATAATTTTGCAATGTGAAAGCTTTTACCAAGTCCAGCCATTTACCTCGAATCACTCCACAATGCCAAGTAGGCACTTAATTAAGTTTCATCAGTACGATAACATTTTCTTTCAACGGCCAGGATTAAAAGATAACTCGAAGTACAAAGGAGGTCGCGAAATAATAACTAAACTTTTTAAAAGCATCGGTGACTTTTTTCTTTTCTACTTAAATTTTATTTGAGTTCTTTGTAGTGTTTTGCTTTGTGTTAGTATGATTTAAAAAATACTGAACTGGGCTGATTGACTTTTTGAATTTATTTTTTGTGGGAGTTGGCTACAGATTATATAGGTAATGATAGTAGATACACTCAATATTTTTTTATTTAAAATTAAAATTAACATAAACTAAAACTCGTTTTAGAAAATCAAGTAAGAACATTTAAATAGGACTTGACCGCGATCTTGTTTTAAAGTTATGCAGCAAAGAGCTTGGTTTTTCAGAATTCTACTCACTTGAACTTTTACCGCACTATTCCCGAGAATATTTCATTTATCCTGACTCTTTAATGTTCGTATTGCGAAGCACAAACTTTTACATACAAAAAGGACTATAATTTTACTTATTTCAATGCTTATAACAGACACTCGGCAGTTTAAATTAAAACTTGTAGAATGTCAAACGATTTTAATTAGGTGGGAACTGTTTACTTTGTCTTAATTTACTTAATTTAATTAAAGTTTTAGCATGCTTTTGTTTAACTGGATCTGTTAGTCACTATTTTTAGATGTAAATGAAAGCGAGTACTTATATGAACTATAATGACATGAAGGACATGATTGCTGAAACTTCAACCTTAAGTTTTTATAAGTACATAGAACGTCAGTTGCGCGATTTATTTATCTACAAATTCTCACGAGATGTGCAAGTACGCACACTAGAACGATTCAGTATCGATTATGTTTGTATTAGTAAACCAACCTGACCAACAATCGACCGATATAAAAGTTAGCCAGCGTGTGAGGAATCTTAGTTTCTCTCTATATCGATAGTTTACCCCAGCACCACGTTTAAGAACTATGATCGATGTTTCGACACGCACAGTGGGGGCGATACACGTCATTTATTAACTTTTGTTGTTGGGGTAAAAGAAAATATATCGTGTTTTCCTCAGTTACACACAGAAGGTGACATAAATTGTAGATTTTCAATTTTCGGGAACTGCTTAAGGTCTTATTCGTAAAGACTTTTCATTTTAATATACTGAGGTTTCTAATAAGTTTTTTTCTTGTCACTCTTGAAAAGAGATTTCAACAGATTTAATATCGGTTTTAGCTAATATAGACTTACTGGTCATATGCATAAGGGGGTTAAAAATACTTATTAACCCCCTTAGGCATTATAGACATTTTGATCGTGCAGTGTCGTTTTTCATCATATAAGCGAATTTAAAGGTGGATACAAAACAGAACGAACGTCAGACAATCGGCAGTGAGATTACAACACCAAAGTTAGGCGGGCGAAATGCCACAGGGCTTGATATGGCACATATAGATATAGTCTTAATAGCCCAAATCTGACACTTATAGTAGGGCAGAAGTATGGGTTTAGGCCATTGACCCCCTTCTGGCCTTTTGGTACTTTAAATCGTTACAAATAAGTCATAAAGAATTATATTCTTCTACTGTTTACGGTTTTTTAAATAATAATTCATGGCAATTCTGCTACTGTTGACAGCTGTCATGTGTCGCACTTCATTCTCATAAAACCCGCTAATTTCTGTAGCCGGGTGTGAATTTGACTAAAATCTTAGCAAAAACACTAAGGCGAGCGGGTTAGTAATTAGTTATAATTTTCGAAATCTTTGTTTATAATCATTAATGTTTTTGTTAATTTTATAGGAAAAATATATTATATAAGTAGATGTAAAGCTATTTTGTTGCTACACTTTTAAGAAGTAACGTTATGAGTAGGTGGCCACAGGTGACACCACAATTTTACCATTTCACCACTTCTGGCCATCTATTTTTGTCATGCGCTTTTTAACACGTTGGAGGCCCCTGACCGGCGGCAGAGCTGCAGCACGAGCCGGACGGCTTGGGCCTTGAATGGGTTAAACACCAGGCTTGGGTTTAGTTAAAGGTTACAGGCTTTGAGAGATAAAAATTATCAAATCTAGTAGAGTTTTGCTTCCTGATTACAAATCTACCACTTTTATTTCTAAGAGATGATTGGTTTTCGAGAAATTAATAAAAACATTTTTCATTCAATTTCAAAGGAAACGTGAAACGAAACAGGATAAAAATAACTCTACCTGAATTTGACAGCTTATTTGTCGCAGTTTGTTATCTATGGTGTAAAATGGCGCGCAAAAACGATGAAAGGAACGTAAAATTTTCCAATCAAAAAATCTGGTGACCTAAGACCCTAACTTCCATAAGAGTAGGTTAGGTTAGGTTGTTATATAAAAGGGCGAGCGAAGCGAGCCCACTCATAAAACTGAGGTACAGTGGCGTCTCATTAAGAGGTTTTTTACACAGCAAAATTACAACAATAGGGTTTATCATTGAATCTTTAATGATGGAATATTTATAATAATAATAATAATAAATATTCTTGGACATTCTACACAGCGTCATCTAGTCCTAAGATAAGTAACTTAATGCTTGTGTTATGGTAACCAGATGACTGATATATACATAGATACATTTTTTTTGTAAATACATACATTAAGTATTATAGATAGAAAACACCCAAAGTATATGGCGAAGAGAAGTGGAATGAAAAAAAAAGATCCTTTTGATGAATTGATAAAGAAAACAATTTTTCATTAAATGAAAAATTTATGAAAAAAAAATTAATCTTTACCTAATTTTTGCCTTACCTACCGCTAATCTTAAAATAAAAAAACTAAACCTTAAAAAATTTACATTCCGTGCATTGTTTTTGCGCGCCATTTTACACCATAGATAACAAACTGCGACAAATAAGCTGTCAAATTCATGTAAAGTTATTTTTATCCTGTTTCGTTTCACGTTTCCTTTGAATTTGAATGAAAAATGTTTTAATTAATTTCTTAAAAACTAAGCATCTCCTAGAAATAAAAGTGGTAGATTCTTAATCAGGAAGCAAAACTCTACTAGATTTGATAATTTTTATCTCTCAAAGCCTGCAACCTTTAACTAAACCCTTACCAAATATAGCCTACTAGTTGCGCCCCGCGGTTTTACCCGCGTAACCCGCGTAATTCCCGTTCCCGCGAGAATATCGGGATAAAAAGTAGCCTATGTGTTAATCCAGGGTATCACCTATCTACATACCAAATTTCAACCAAATCAGTCCAGCCGTTTTTGCGTGTAAGAATAACAAACATACATACATTCTCTCAAACTTTCACATTTATAATATTATATAGTAGGAGTAGAAAGTAAGAAATAGGATAGGATAGTAGGAAGTAGGATAGGATAACCCCCAGGACAGTCCATTCTACACACCCATGAAAGAATTTTTTTAAATCGGTTCAGTAGTTTCGGAGATTACCTCCGTCAAACAAACAAACAAACAAATTAAAATACGTTATTATTAGTTCCTTATGTTGAAAAATATATGAATCTAAGATGGTTAAAAGAGCACGGTGTAGGTATGTATCCTATCCTAGTGTCCTACTTCCTTCCTTCCTATACTACTTACATTATAAATGTGAAAGTTTGTTAGAATGTATCAATGTATGTATGTACGGCTGGATCGATTTGATTGAAATTTGGTCTGTAGATAGGTTATACCCTGGATTAACACACAGGCTACTCTTTAGCTCGATATTCCCGCGGGTACGGGATTTACGCGGGTGAAACCGCGGTTCGCAGTTCGTATCATAATCTTAAACAAAATCTCTCTGCAATTTGTTACCAAACAGACTTGAATTAACTTATATTTTAATACTCACTTCAATTTTAGCTTTAATTGTTGTGCAATATGCCAATAAAATGGATTATTTTAATATATTTTGTGTTTTACTTTGGATGGCCAGAACTGGCACATGAGGTATGGCCAGAAGGGGGGTTAAACTGGCCAGAAGGGGCACAAAGGACCCTTTTTTTGCTTTTTCTTATAAATAATTGTCTACGTGTGTTTGATTTCTTTTTTTACTTTTCGTTTATCAAATTAAATATATTTTGAATAACTTTATGCAATAATAACGTTCTTGAAAGCATTAATTATTAAATTATAACGCCTCAAAGTGAGCAAAACTCTTAAACTGGCCAAAACCCATTACTTCTGCCAATACAAACATAGGGTAGCTAAGCCTCAAAGTGGGCGAATGCTGATTATTTTGCTTAGGTACACAACGTCGTGTCTTAAATTTGTAATGTGTTAACCAAATAACTGATAACACTAACTTTACTACCTGCTGGAATAGTAATTTCAGCCTATCGCAGTAAAAGGAAAACACAATCACCAAAAACGAATAACAACTCTACATTCGGAAGTAACATCACAAAACTCAACAATAGGACAAAGTAACCCTTTCTAACAGTAAACAATAGTATCCCAAGCACAGTAGACAAAGCTAGCAGTAAATACTAAATATTAGTATCTGACTATCAACATGAAAGCTTGAAACAGAACTTACGTAAAATCATGAAACATGATGTGTACTAGAGAAGTGAGGTTTGTAAGCTTAAACATTGTAGGAAACTTAATTATGATTTCTAGAACAACCTATAATTTTTTTTTTATTTAGTTTAGGGGAAGAGTTTCGAATTCCATAGAACTTAGAAGATAATAAAATAATATGGGAACAAAAATTCACGATGGAATATTGCATTCTTGGAAACAGCACTAGATAGTGCCTACCAAGTTTAGTCAAGTTACTGTCATTTTAAGAACCAATTTAAAAAAAACTAAATACTTACTAAAAACTCCGTCACCAGAGTTAGCCACTTGCTCATACGAACAAACAAACAAACAAAAAAAAAAACAATAAAAAAAACAATTTCAATTTTGATTTCAAGCATCTAACGTTTTTTTAACAGAAACAGTGAGATTCTTAACAATCCGTTTAGCTGTGCTGCAAGATTAAATTCATTATATTTAATTAAGTATTGTCCTTGGATAAGTTAATATTCTGCTAGTGGTGTATATTGGTACCTATATTGTGCCAACTCCCCCTGTATACCGTCCTATTAGTTCCAAGTACCACTCATAGAATCGAACGCAACCTGAAGTTAATTGAGACAATATTGAAACCAGATACTTCTGAGAGCCTTCAAACTTATAACTCGCCGAAGCATTATATCTGGGAAAAGAGTTAGAAAGTTGATAGTCGTGAAGATGCCCGCGGTTTTTATTAACTGCTTTTTTAAGCATTTATTAAAAATGCTTTCTCTTTTATGCACTTTAAACACTTATGTTAGAGGACATGTCAAATAGTTGGTCCTGGCTTCAGAGACCGGAATAAAAACTTCATCACCAGATTTAAGGTCTCAGCCACGGACGTAGCTATAGCTTTCCTATGGGGGGGGTCCAAGGCATCAAAGTTACCTTACCCCCCCCCCCCGACTTAATTTTTTGTAAATGTAGGCATGGTTGTTTTGTTTGGTTTAGGGCTGGCAAATTTATCCTAGTACAAATGACGCGAGCGTAGCGAGCGAAATTTTTTTTACTTAAAAGCAGCGTTTTATTTCGGTTCTCATTTTTGTTCCATCGGTACTTACTTACCTATTAGATATTACAAAAACGACGCGAGTGTAGCGAGCGAAATTTTTTTTTGACTTAAAAGCATCGTTTTAATTCGGTTCTCATGTTTTCTTCCACCGGTACTTAGGTACCTATTTTTAAAAAAACGACGCGAGCGTAGAGAGCGAAATTTTTTTTTACTTAAAAGCAGCGATTTAATTCGGTTCTCATTTTTTCTTCCACCGGTACTTACCTATTATTACAAAACCGACGCGAGCGTAGCGAGCGAAATTTTTTTTTTACTTAAAAGCAGCGTTTTAATTCGGTTCTCATTTTTTCTTCCACTGGTACTTAACTATTATTACAAAAACGACGCGAGCGCAGCGAGCGAAATTTTTTTTACTTAAAACCAGGGTTTGAATTGGTTCTTATTTTTTCTTCCACCGGTACTTACCTATATTACAAAAACGACGCGAGCGGAGCGAGCGAAATTTTTTAAGATAAAAGGATAAAAGCAACGTTTTAGTTCGGTTCTTATTTTTCGAGAAAAGACGCTAGCGAAAACGCGTTAGATATTATTATTTTGATAGAAGTCAGAAGTAGATGTCGGCCTCAACTAAGTACGTAGAGGTTGTCTGATGGAGTTTCAAAGGTCTCCAAAGACCATTTAAAATAAAATTCCATTAGAAAAAAAAGTAAAAGTACCAACGTTTACATGTGCTGTTTTTGTGCTTCTTTGTTTTCAGATTGAAGTCTCATTCTAAAAACAGATTGAGTACTCTTTTATTTAATGTTCTTGACTTACCTAGCACATTTCATTGTTACCACCACATACACACATTGCACATTTTGTTGTAAAATTTTTTTTTTCGCCGTATGCTAAGGGGGGGGTCCGGACCCCCTGGACCCCCCCCTTATATACGTCCATGGTCTCAGCACACATATGGGATCGGAAAGGGATCGTAACCGTAACGCCTTTCACCTCGCTGTCAACCAGGCGTCAACCTACCGTATGCACGTAATGAAAGCGTATCAGCAGCGCCTGTACGTCAACTCGGCTACGGCTAGGCGACACCGCGCTTACGCAAGATGGCGGCGTCTTTCTCTTTGGCACGCAAGTCGCGGGAGGGGACGGGACGGAGAGACGTAAGCGCGGGGACGATGAGCCGTAGGCGCGGAGACGATGAGCCGTAAGAGCGGGAATTGCAAGTTCGGAGACTGTTCTGAGGGGAGGCGATCACGTTACGATTCCGATTAGTGTGCGTTGCAGTAGGGAGTTTAATACAAACCATTCTGAACGACTCGAGGCGATACGGTTACGATCCCTTTCCGTTCCCATTAGTGTGCTGAGACCTTTAAGCAACTGCAGCTCATACAAACTTACTTATTCTTTTATGTTACATTTATCTACAAAATATTAAAAAAATAGCGGATGTAACGAAATATTAGTTTATTTAACGTCGATTTACATTAATCTTTTAGTATCTTTTAAAATCTTTGATATTAAAAAAGGTAGACAGTTATAATAATAAAATATGTTTAGCTTTTAGCAAAGTTGACTCCCGCACTATAACAACTAAAGTGTCCGCAATTTCAGAGGATCACTTAGGAAAGTTTTGTGGAAAATTGCTAAGAAACAAGTCCAATTGACTAACCTAATTGACGTTGGTTTTGATAAAGACGTAATTATAGGCCCCAATGTTGGTTTACACTGAAAATAATCCTATTGGTTTCATTTGTTTTATCACTATCCATGTGACCATTAGATAATTTGATGGGAAACATACAGGTAGGTACAATAATTAGATTAGAGCAATCATGATTATGATTTTGACGACGCCTTTGGGACCATTTCAGGCAGTTTCGAATGTCGAAATATAGGTTTCCAATCAATACGAGACTTTGGACAATACCAATAGCATATTATGGAATTATGAATGCTTTCAAAATTATCGATAAAGTACCTAGTAGAAGGTATTCCCAACAATATTATTATGTTATAGAATTTAAATAGAATAAAGCAGGTGAGTCATGAACGAGATACCTAAACAATATAATGACACCTATTAAACTTATGTTATCTTTGACTTCCAGTTACCGTAACCGCAGATTAGGTACCAATAATAAATAAATAAATAAATAAATAAATAAAAAGCCTTATATTTCCTTAACTTAAATAACATGATTGTTTCTAAAAATAACTTACTAACTACTTATTACTAATCGGTTAAGGCCCCTTTCGGGTAAAGGCCTCCTCCATACTTTTCTATGTGTCTCTATTTTGAGCTTTTACTGTCCAGTGTGCCCCCGCTACTTTCTTTATTTCATCGGCCCATCGTTCTTGTGGGCTACAACCCTCCACAAGGTACCAATACCCAGGGAGAAAACAATTACCCAGGCACTACAGTCTCCCGTGTATCCTGATACTGTATAAATAATCTAGTAATGTAAGTAAATGTAAAGGCCTGTGTTTTTTTTTTTAAGAATATGCGTAGGTATCTATTAACGCCGTCTTTCTAAAAGCGATTATTTCCTTGAAACCAGAAGGTCTACTCTTGAGAGTGTTCAAGTTAATATTTTATTAACAAAAGACTAACGAATATGTTAAGCATTGTGGTAGTTCTCTTTTGTCGTTGACTAAGGCTGGTTTTACGGCCGTAATATACCTCCGCCGCGGAACAGAAGCAATTTTACCATGTCTAGTCATAGAATATTATGTAAGTATATATATGATAAAAAATAACTTGTAAAAAAAGCAAAGTCTCGCAACTGAGTTCCTCTACAGTAAAAAAGTTATATCAAGGACGATTTATATCTAGGTAATTTAATACCAAGTTAGGCAAACTGACAAATTGACTTGGCCTACAATATACTTTTTACAATACAATTTACGCAAATGGTACTTACCTACCTGGTAAATTGTATGTTACACACCATTTAAATTCCCGAACAGATTACCTCACGAAACAGCAATAACACTATTAATCGCTACTTAATTCTGTTTCAAATTACGACTAAATGAGGTATTGGCCGAGACCTAATCGTTTCCCGGTACCCGGTAGCGCGTATCCCTACTAATTGAATTTCGGGAGAGTAGAGGCACGGTTTCATTCCGTTTTTAGTCGCCCACTGGCCAATTACTGTTTTGAATTCACTTTGCGAATACCTATGACTTTCGTCATAGGTTCTCGATAAGGTTTAAGTTTACTGTAGGTATGTCTTTTTCATTTACCATAAACATGTGCCAAACATCCTGCCAAATATCCTCCATAATATTAGGTATAGACAATGTCGTAGGCGTCGTAGCATACCATACCCAACCCAAGCTACTGGTCAAAGTACCTATGTGGTGTAAATGGTGTAACAACTATGTATACATAAGCAGAAAAATGTTTTGACTAATCTTTATTCTTACCTACAAAAGTAATTCTTTTATGTTATGTATATAATAACACAGTTTCAGAACGTATTTATTCGCGTGAGAATTTCTTATTGATAATCCTTATTTTCCGTATTATGTCAAGAATTTTCCTTCTACAACAACCGTTTCTGCGAAAGTATTGTTTGAATTCCAAGAATCCGATAATTTCGTAATTGCTGTCATCATTCAACAAAACTACTAGTACCTACTATGATTGGTACTATTACACCAATCATAATGGTACTTCGTTAGTAATGGTAATTAGTTGAACCGTAGGAATAGGTAAATATTTCCTTTATTGCAGAAATCAGTGACCGCAGAAGATAATAAGTACTTATTCTGCTGTTGCAGCGATGAAAACTCGTATTTCCTTTTAAAGTAGGTTTTTAATTTTTCCAAATTTAAAAAAATATTTATGCTCATGTTCGTCATATTTGTTTTTTCTTCACAATCCCATGCAAACACAGGACAAATGTGTATAAGATTCTTTATCTCTTTATAAGCAGACCTAATTACTAAATACTCGTGCGTCCTATTGATATCGTCATAGATTTAAACGTTCTTAATTGCAGCCTGAGAGGATCATTAGGGCTCAATCAATAGTAAAATAAATTGTGCAACTCAGTATTCAAACTGACGTTATACAATGAACAGCGTCGTCAGCCTATCGGCTGTTCTCGTGACTTTGATAACAGCTACAGCTCCCGAAGGTATGGTTTTCCATTTATAATCTGTACTGGAATATAGGGTGATGGATTTGAAGCGAGATACTTATCCTGATACAATATAACAGACTGGAAGACAGACATGACGTTCATCCGGGGAATAGTAATCTAATAAATTATTTAAGAGCGTGTAAGCTATCTTGACCAACTCAAACATTAGATCGTGCTACGCAGAGTTGTCATTTTTGACGCACACTTCAATAATACTATAATTTTTGTAAAAGTGTGCGTGAGCTCGTGTCTAGAACGAATGGTATGAATGGTTTTGATACTTTATCTTATAAGTAATATATAATAGGTATGTAAGATCTGTGCTTAGAGAATTTAGCCAACGATCCGTGTTAGCCAAGTGGTTCAGTACTTATCTCTATTTTTGATCAGGTATCAATAAGACCCTCGAGATCCTGCCGAAACAAATGTTTCTTTTAATTTCTTTCTTGCGACTCTGTTAAGCATGTAATGTAAACATCTGCACAATGACATGTGAACGAACATAAGTAATAAATATGTATTTGGAGTCCAAATACTCCAAATTTTGGACATACCTAAGTAGGGTAGTTTTGACTACCCCTTAGACATTTGTTAAAAGTTTTGATAAAATTTAGCCATACAGTCGCTCATATTAAATTTCGTTTTGTTATATTTTGATTTTTTTGTATTTTTACACTTATACGTTTAGGTGGTTTGTTTCATCATCTTTCTTCTGCTCTTATCCCATACTAGGTGGGGTGGGCCCAACATGCTTAATCTTCCATTCATCTCTATCATTCGTAGTTGGCGAAGTTCACTCCTCTCACATTCATATCCTCTTTCACACAATCCATCCAGTTTTCCCTCGGCCTTCTTCTACTTGTATATCCATTATTGTCCATCCACATTTCACACTCATACTCATAACTTTCTTAGTGATATGACTTTCATCCGTCCTGAGGTCACGTAGACCATGCCATACTAAGCTATAGGCTAAAATTAGTAGTTAGTAGTTTAGGCATGCAAAATGGTCCTATCTCAGCATAATGCGGAAGCGTTCGTGGCGAAGCTTGCTAAGGCGTTCTTGATAGATCGTCGAAGTTAAGCAACGCTCTGCGCGGTCATTTCTTGGATGGGTGACCGCAAGTGGCAATATTAACTGAGCGCTTCCGTGCTTCGGAGGGCACGTTAAATTGTCGGTCCCGACTTTTAAAAAAGTCGTTAAGCCATGACGGAGGCCTAAAAACTCCGTCACCAGAGTTGGCCACTTGCTCATACGAAGGAAGGGAAGCATAATGCGGTTTATTGCGGGGGCAATACGCCGCGCTGGTGTTCTGATAGAACCGTTTTTGGAAATGCGGACATTGAAATCTTAGTTACAATCCTAAAGTCCAACAACAAACACTTAAATAAAAGGCAACCTACCAACATAATAAAGAGAAAAAAAAAAGAAAATATTATTCTATGCAATCCAAAATCATATAATCAATAAAAACAATAATTTGAAGTGTTTAGTTTATATTAAAGAAGAATAAAAAAATAATTATGGAACAATTATAGTTTTTTTTCTTACAAACTAAAAATTGACTATTATATTCAGTCTCAAATTACAAAATACTTCAAAAAAAATTATAGACATTTGTTGCAAACATCTTTTTTGTTCACCACACACAGACTTTTTGCATTTTGTACACGTCATCATAGACATTCTTTAATTTTTGGTGGTACATAGCATAGCCTACAGTAACGGCGAACTTTGGCAGGAGGTTACTCTTCAGCTTCTTAAGAAGCTTCTTCGATAGCCCGTGGCAGGATGTTCTCAATATTTTCTCTCAAACACTTTGATAAAGTAGGGATTTCCAATTTAGATAATCATCCATGGTGTACACAGTTAAATACTTCGTTTTTCCATATTATATTCTCTTCGGTTTAAGGGTTTTCTTGCTTAGATAAAACATTGTGTGTGTAAATAACACGTAGAGTACTTTCAAGTGTTGAGGTGTCGTCAGGAGGTGTTGAGGGGTCATCAAGAGATGTTGAGGCGTCATCCAGAGGTGTTGAGGTGTCGTCAGGAGGTGTTGAGGTGTTCAAGCTTTCATCAATGGCATCTTTTATGTACCTGTTTGTCGTCAGTATCACATTGAGCAAGTATCGTCTTCACTTACGTGATCCTCCATTTCGCTGTCACTGCTATCATCTGGACCTTTCATCTTCTTGACTCAAAAAGGAATATATTTCTCTTTCGTCCATAATTTCTTCTGCTTCCTATGAAGTAAAGATGTTTTCAAAACAATAAAATTTACTTATAACAATAACCTAATTGTATACCTACATACTTTGTTTATGTGTAAATAAAGAAAAAGTAACAGAAACGTAATCACACACAAATACATAAAAGTTTCACAGAAGATAAACATGCGCCTCTCGAGCGCAACGTATGGTCATAGCAACCAAACTACGGTACTTACCGAATAGCTGCAGTCGTCCCTCGGTGGTGTTGACCAAGACGACTGAGTTGGCTTGAAAGCACACGCGTGTACACGCGTTGGATGAAAAAAAACAGCGCTATATCTATTTCGCAGGCGCCTCTGGGGCGCACGTTATCTTTCTAGGGTCATACACATTTCAGTAGCATACACTCTCCTATCATCAGTCTACTTTATTGCCCAACATTCTGATCCATAGAACGCGACAGGTTATGGTCTTATAAATTTTCCCTTTAGATTTAAGGGGCATTCGGGGGTCACACGTCCCTGAGATCTGTCGCCACTTTACCTATCCCGCATTCAAAAGTTTTGAAATTTCATATAATATGTATGGAGAAAAAAAAGTCAAAATTAAGTAAAAAAATAGAACCTCAATTCATTAACTTTATTATGCCCTACATGAATCTGAAAACTAAATTTTTCCAAGTCTTATAGTTTCTGAGATACAATGGTGGGCAAAACGAGGGGGCAGATAGGGGCAAAACTAAAAACTTTTTTTTACTAATGCAAGCCTCCTCAATACAAATCCGTTTGAAAATATTACAAATTCTTTCAAATTTTTTATTTTGCCCTTATAAAGTTTCGAAATTTAATACAAAATGTATGGAGAAAAAAAAAAAGTCAAAATTAAAAAAAAAAAAGTACCACGTTTTATCAACTTTGTAATGCCTTACCTGAATCTGAAAACTAAAATTTTCCAAGTCTCCTAGTTTCCGAGATACGCGTGGCAACAAAATGAGGGAGGCAAATGGGGGCAAATCTGAAAACTTTTTTTTTCATCCCAAAATCTCCTCTATACAAATCCGTTTAAAGCAATCAAAAATGTTACGTAGTTTCCGAGATCCATCAATGGGGCAAAAAAGGGGCAAAACAGGGGCAAAACACAAATATGATTTTTACTCCCCAGGACCTCCTCTATACTAATCTGTAAAAAAATATTTGCAGGTCTTGTAGTTTTTGAGATACACCAGGGGTGGGCAAAAAGGGGGCAAAAAATGGGTAAAGTCGGATTTTTCCTTAACTCGCCAAACTACCCTCTATACGAATCTGTTAAAAAAATATTTGCAGGTCTTGTAGTTTTTGAGATACACCAGGGGTGGGCAAAAAGGGGGCAAAAAATGGGTAAAGTCGGATTTTTCCATAACTCGCCAAACTACCCTCTATACGAATCTGTTAAAAAAATAAACCTTCCCATCCACCATCATAGAAAACAATTTATTACGCCAATGAGTGAGTGAGTGAGTGAGTGGTAATGCAGCATTGCAGTACGTCCCGGCTTCACTAATGAAACTACCGGAATAAAAATAGCCTACTAGCTACGCCCCGCGGTTTCACCCGCGTAAGTCCCGTTCCCGCGGGAATATCGGGATAAAAATGTCCCTGTCACTCTCCATCCCTTCAACTATCACCACACAAAAAATCACGTCAATTCGTCGCCCCGTTTTGCCGTGAAAGACGGACAAACAAACAGACACACAGGCAGACACACACACTTTCCCTTTTATTATATTAGTAGGGATAACCATCCCGTCCATTCTACACATCGGTGAAAGAATTTTTCAAATCGGATGACTAGTTAGTCGGAGATTACCTCCGTCAAACAAAAAAACAAACAAACAAATTTTACCTCTTTATAATATATATATATATGGTACAAGTATCAATACTAGTGTATCGCGCTTTGAGTTTTCTACGCTATCGATTTTGTTTGACAAGGCGGCGGAAAAAAGTGATACGTCCTCTCGCTGGGAGGACCCGGGATCGACTAATCGGAAGAGGATCGCGCGGCCGGATATATAGTGATTTTAAAATAATCCTGTAAATTACTGGGTGCTCGAAATTGATTGAAAAAAAAACTGTACGTTTAGAAATACCTATATTTTCATCAAATGAATAAAACTCTTGTGTTTTTCTTCAAATACTAGTAAAAAATATGTGTTAAAGTGAAACGATTTTGTACTTTTTAAATATTGTTTTCATTACCTTTTGAGGCAATTTTTTAATTGTTTTGCTATGTAGTGTATTATGAGACTATATTTTCAGGTCCACAAACGCTTAAAATAAAACATTTTCTCACATTACAATAGTGATATCCCTTCTGAAAGACAGCTCTGACGCTCATTTTCGTAAAACGCTATGACGGGATTGACTTCTCCTTCAAAAACTATAATCAAATATTATGTTTTCTCTCTGCAGTGTATTATAATAAAGATTAATCTTTCTAAAACCGTAAAATTCTTTAAATAATCTGATCACATTATTGAGTTAGGGCTCTCGAAATACTGCTCAAATAAGCTAATGACGACTACACGTTCTTAATTTGTACCTATTAAATATTTTTGTGGGAAGGTTATGTTTTTTACATGTGAATTTGTAGGAATTTGTTTACAAAGTTGTATTTTTTCAACCAACTAACCTATGTTAGCAGAAAGCAGTTGGTCAAACGGTTTTCGAATCAGTGAAAATCTAATCATTTCAGTATAATCAGGTTGCCTGACATACTCGTATAAAACAAAGTATAGTGAGGTTCTTAGCATATTTAAATCTTTTGTAAAATGTTAGATAATCCAAAAAAGTCTGCTGTGTGTGATTGAAGATCGAGAGCACCCTGTACCTACCTACATATACGAGTAGGTAAACATGTTTATATCGGAACTTGTACAGGAACTATCGTACGTGAACTTCCTTATCAGATGTGATTTTATGGTGATTGAATATTCATGTTTTATTGGCTTTTACGAAGCGCAAACTTATCGGGCTGTATGATTTGAAATTTCCCTATAAATTAGGTCTATCAAACCATAGATCTATACTGATATCTGTGTGTTGACATCGTTTCAGCTTGTGAACTTTGAATCGAAGGATGAGATTATGTTTTTTGACCTTTCGATTGAAGCTTTCATAATACTCGAATTTGCAAAATCTGTTCTGATTTTCTTTGGGTTAGATTTGGCAATATTCTAGTAGGATTAAGTAAGTAGGTGCTTACTATTATTTATTGCAGATATTTGCGAATCATGTGTGCCTATATCAAAATGTCCTATGTTTATGAGCATGGGCACAAGGGAACAGCAGTCCTGGATGATGAAGTATCCCTGTAACAACCATCATCCGGACAACTATGGACGGCGTCCGGGCTCTAGAATTATGCAAGAGGACTTAGTAAGTGAAAATCTATTTATTATATCCGTCAAACTGGAGCCTGAGGCAGTGGTGTTAGGTACTTGAGACTTAAGATAATGACTTTTTTTATTTTGGTTGTATCAACATGGAGGACGTTTCATTAATTGCCAGTCCACTCAACTCAAAAAAATACCTATTACCCTAAAACAAATGTGTCTTAAGTAACACCAAAGGCTTAAGTTACCCCATTAGGCTGTACGAGTACCAAGTACCTACTCAAGCTTGTGATACTTTTTAACAGACTTTAAAAAAAGAGTAGGTTAATTCATGAGATACCTAGTTTTAAAATTAACACGAAAGCTTAATAATTAATATAATTCGTTCTACGAGTATAATGTAATTTCATTTATTACCTACCGTGGTCTAAAATCCTATAGATCCATATAATATGTGCTGGGTATTTTACATTTAATCCAGCTAATAATGCAAGAGAAGCCTTGAGCGAAAATTAGTCTACTCGTATAACAAGCTTTTCAAAAGGAATAATTAGGTTTTCGTGTAAATTCAGAGCTTTATCAATGTTAATATTCCACATTTAAACGCTAAAACAGGTCTATGATGCTGTAATTAATCAACGACCGAGCTATTATTTAATAAACCAACCACGATAAATTGTTTCATAAATAACAAAGTAATTATAACACAATATAGTGGTTGCACTATTACTGATGATATATTAATTAGGTTTAAAGTGGCAGAGTGATCGACTTTAACATTATTTTATTTTGACAAGTTTTTATTTTTCTTTCAAACAAATGTGTTTGAAAAATATGTATGTAGGTACTATAGGTAGGTACTTACCTATCTAATACTAGTGATAAAAAAATATTTAGCAATTCAGTAAAATAATATGAAAAGAGCAAAATAATTGAAAGTTATTTTTTTTGTTTACCATCTCCTATTTCTCTTTTGTTTGTTCTTTCTCAGTTACGATTAATTATTTTCAGATTTGTTGTCCCAATGAAATATGGGGAGTGGATCGCGGACAAGGCCAATCAAGTCGAATCACCGAAGAGAACAGATTTGGGAACCCACAAGACAACACCCGATCCAGTGGTCAGAGTCAGTATTCATTCACCTATAATAGTTATAAAGCGAATAAGGATGCTATAGAAGATAACGACGCGTACTTCAATTTGAATGGTTACAAAGAGTGGAATTCAGGCCAAAGTACTCCAACTAGGATAGAACCTTCAAGATGGGGCTCAACATCCAAAAATAGATACTGGAACGATAGACCAGATGAAAGCAAATGGGACATAGGCAACCAAAACTTCTACAGAGGCAATAATAGATACTTTAATAATAGAAGAAATAATTATGATAATGATCAACGAAGACGAGATAACTATTATAATCAAGGACGAAACCAACCAGACAGCTCAAATAATCGAGGCTCTCAAAGAAATGATAACGATTCTCGATACAATCCTAATTTTCCTAGTAACAGAGGATCAGGTAAATTCATTTGTATTTGCAAAAGGATTTTCAGGAATATAATAGGAAATTGATTTTTATATAAAGACATTTTTCTTGTCTACACTACTAAAAGGACAACAATGTTGATAGTGGTTTTAGAAAAAGCTCTAGTGATTTACTACAATACAAAGGAGTAGGTAGGTACAATATATTCACATCTGCCCAGTGTTTATTTTAAGTTTTAAGTGGTTTTACTTTTATTGATTTCAGTTTTGTTTACGGAACTACCTGGAAATAAACATTCATAATAAGCCCTTTAAGATTAAGAGTATCAAGTGAAAATACGAGTGGTGTTTGCCCCCAGGTGGCTCGGGAGCGTCGGGCCGATGTGACCGGCTAACGAGCTTCCCCCCCGACCCGCAGGCTGGATGCTGCGGCCGTGAGGCATCTGACGATGACAGGATTACTGGTAACTTACTTACTCTAGCTTTGCGTAGGAACCAGGTTGCCAGCGGCTAGTAGGAAAAAATATCACTACACGATGCAAGATTCTTGCCTGTTGCATACGATTCAATTGACTGTCATCATGAATAGTTTAAGCATTGTTTTACCATCATGATGATTTTTGCAGTAACTGATAAATGGTCATTGTCTGCATCGCTGTCGGTGCAAAGAAAGGATTGTGAATAGATACCCATGTTAATTCAGACTACGATCTAAACCTACTACACGTTTAATCCAAATTGTTGACGTGATCTAAACGAAAATTTAGATTGAAAGTACTAATAGGAATAGATAGTAGTAAACTTCTGATATTGCCACAGGGCATAGTAGGTATCCTTTTGAAGGAGAAAGAAGTATCAACCTACCGAACATCAAATTTATGATAATATTCTAAATTCTATCTGAATAGCTAAGTAAAACTGTAGGAACTCGATTCAGTGCGACCTTTTTGCAAATTAGATTCGTAGTAAATTGATTTACCTAACTTATTTATTAATTTGATTTTGTACTTACTGGTCGATGCCGAGAAGTCTCGGCAGTAACTTGCTTAAATAATGTTACCCAACTTTATAAGCAACTGTAGCCCGGCCTTTTGACCGTAACAAAGCAACATGTTTAGCCTCTCATGTCGATACAGGATATTTAAGGCATAATAAAGACCTTATTGGATTAGCAAAAAGTACTAAGGTATTTTGATCTTAGATTTACCTAACTATTTGTCCAACTTGATTAATTCTTTTGTTTTGGTTTATATAGGTACTCCATTCAAACTTAACGATATGAATCAGCTGGAGACCAAATTGACGAAAACTATTGATGGTATTTTGACATTACCTACGCATTTAATACCTGATTCACTGGCTTCTTTTTGCACTTAGCACCATCATGAATTATTATAAACCTAATTTTATATCCACAGTGTTGAAAAACGATCTTCATAACCAACAAACGGTGCATAGGAAAAGTTGAAAAATATTTAAATTCCGAATGTAGATACATTACTAAAATAATTTCATGTTTTCGTACACCTCACGAATAACCGTAGACCTATTACCATGTTACAGAACAAAAAAACCATGTAACCTGTCAAAAAATACTTTTTGTTGTTTAAACAAATTGGCACATGGCGATAGATTTACAGACACCTCGCACTTACCACAGAATAACCTGCACATTTCTGCACAGATGCACCACAGTTTTATGACTATTATGCACCTGAGTCTAACAATCGCGGTTGGGACGAGGATGAACCAAGCTACGAGTGGTCCTATTCTATGTTCAAGGAGGAAGGGACTAACACGGTCACTGTAAATAATAAAACAGTGACTGTCAATGGTGGTAAGGTGCAAGTTGAGAACAGGATTTCCGGTTAGTATTTTTCATTTATTATTTAGCAACATTCTGCAATCTTTGGTTTAAGTTATGATCATCAATTTTATAGTCTACCTACCTATTGACGGAGTACCTAATTACCGCACCTACTTCTGCAATGGGAACATTGTAGACATGAGAGATGGCAAAGTGTTTTCCACCTAATCTCGAATATTATACCTATTGTGATAATGATAAAAAAAATATATACATAGGTTTGTTACATTACGGATCAAACAAAATATAATTTCTATATTTGACTTTAGGTGGTAAGGAAACAGAACTAACGCAGTTCCCCTGGACCGCCCTGCTGGTCGCGACCTTCGAGAACGGCCTCCAACGAACCGCCTTCAACTGCGGTGGCTCGCTGATCAGCGCCAGATATGTCCTCACTGCGGGCCACTGCGTGTATGACAACGAGGCTGTACTAAAAGGGTAACTTTTTAATTTCTTTCTCTTCTCTTCTATCTTTATGACACCGGGACTTTGTGCATTTATTCAGCAGAATCTCGGACGTCACATTCAATAGTCGAAGGTCCGAATTTAAGAGGCACAGCGACGTTTTGTGCCGTGCCGTGCAAATCCCTTAAAAAGCCGCTGTCCTTCTGTTCTCTGACAATCATCATCAGTTCACTAGGAATCTACTGGACATAGCTCAAACTCATCACCACTGATCTCGTGGATAAGAAATATTTTGTCACGCCAGGCACACCAAACATACAAATTATCAGATATTTATAAATCTTAAAATTATTATTATTTTTGAATTCTTTATTTTTCCCTCAGCGTCCAAGTGTTCTTAGCAGAGTACGACAAGCGTACGTTTCCTCTTGACTGCAAGTTAACCGCTGAGGGTCGAAAGTGCATCGAGAACCTCGCCATCAACAGTGAAAATGTGGCCCTCCATCCACGATTCGACGAGACTCGACTACAGAATGATATCGCCTTGATAAGGCTGCAAAGAGATGCCCCTTATACAGGTACCTACTATTACTAATTCGAATTCTATAAGTAACCAACGTACGGATGTCCGTATATGTCCATCACCATAGCAACTTTTTTACAACACAAAATGTATGTAAGTAACTATTTGACAGAAAACTATGGGGAAAGTCCCATGGCCATCCGTAAGTGGGTAAAAAATACATCCCAAAAATATTACACCCTTTTTACCTTGCAAATTACCTTTCTGGTAAGTGCTGCGAAAACACGGTCACCATTTCTTGAAAAGGCAAACTTATCTTTGAAGGCGTAGGTACTACAGACGATTCCCGTTACTAATTGCTATCAAGTAACGAGAAAATCTATGACAGTGGCATTTCACGCCAGTCTGGGAGAATATCCTCGTTAAGGCTTAAACATTATAGTGTTGGTTGATAGTCATTAGCGTTTGAAATAGATGTAGACTTCTACGAATATACAATTAGTAAATCTCATAAGAAAATTAAAAATGTTTGAATTTCGAAACAGCATGATTCGCATTCAGACTAGAAGTTACATTTCAGTCTGCGAATAACCCTTTAAATATTCTAAACTGAGGCAAAATAACCAATTTTAAGCCATCATGAAACCTTCGTCTTGTTCCAGAATACATCAGACCGATATGCCTTCCATCCATCAACATAGACAACCCCGAGCACGCTCGCCTGCCCCTCGCCGTCGCCGGCTGGGGCCGAAACGGACAATACAAGTCGGATATAAAACAGTCCACTACAGTAAATCTGGTACCACAGCACGACTGTAAGAAGTATTATCCGGATCTGACTAGACGGCATTTGTGCGCAGCCGGGTATACCGGGGAGGATACGTGCAAAGGCGACTCAGGAGGTCCATTAATGGTGCGGTACCGGGGGAAGTACTATGTCGTCGGTGTGGTTAGCGGCAAAAGGACTGATGCGCCCTGCGGATCTTCCGTGCCCTCGCTTTATACTAATGTTTACCATTACTTGGACTGGATCCGAGATAATATAAGTAGTTGATGATTATGTCAAGTTTAGTAAGTTCATTTTAAGTGCACAGAATAACATTAATTACACCATATTTTTCTCTTATCCTATTTTAATCGAAGGTTTATCCACAAATCTATTTGGACATACCTCTTCTGACTACCCTATTGAGACATCTTAAAATATCTTAAAACGTCCTAAATTACTAAAAATATGTCCACCGACCCTTGGGAATATTACAGATACTGATGTAATTACCGGCCGAATGCGAATTAGGCGCAATTGCGCCCGTCTGCTTTGATGGATGGTGACGGATCGTGTGAAGCAGCCTGCTTGTTCATATCTATTACAATATATGTACCTACTTACAAAAGGTAAGTAAATAGAAGAAACGTGTCACTAGACCACGTTATGAGTAGGTAAGACAAAACTAATAAAAATCAGGACACTGCGATAATAGTAGATTGCTATACAAGGGGGCAAAGGCACTTTTTCTATGCACGAGATGGTTTATCGCGCGAGCGTCAGCGAGTGCGATAATAGTTCGAGTGCATAGAAAAGCCTTTTCCCCGAGGTAAGCACTCTACTTTTCATTACGAATATAAGGAAATTACCAAAAAAATAGATGAAAATTTAAATTTCACACACGAAAATTAGCTATCTCGCTTTTTTTTTTAAATTGACTAGTTAAATATTGACTAAAAGCAGCTAACGATGGCATGGCATAGCTGCGTTCCAGATTTAAAAAAAAATACTGACTGGTAGAATGGCTATAACAGTAGTAGGCATTCTGCCAGTAGTTTTTTTTTGATGATGAAAAAATTTAAATAAATAAAATAAAATAAATAAATATAATATAATTAGTGCTAGAGAAGCACAAATTCGTGCAAGAGAGACATAATATCTAGCATCTGATTGAGTTAGAAGAACTTGAACACTTAGCATGCATCGACATGCCACAAAAGAAATGTCAAAAATGAAGTTGACATTTGACAGTTATTTACTTTCCTGTCCTAGGGCAGGAAAGTACTTGTTTTCCCTAGGGACAGAAAATGCTACTTTGAACCCTATAATCAGGCAACTTCGTGCGTACTTTCCGTGTATGAGTAATGAAAAGATACATTTGGGTTCCTCACGTTTTAAGGAAAATCGGATCAGGGCTGTGCAAAGAATCGCGGTCATTGGACGAGCACTTTTGAGGAGAACGGCTCTCTGGGGAAATCTGCCGCCCCGCGCCCCAGAAGGAATAGTAACATGAGAGGTCTAATGTTTCACTGTGCATGGTGTACATTAACCCTTTCTTTAATGTTTATGACATACCTAGCTGGTATGCGGGCTGCGGCTTCGCTTGCGCCAAACTAGCATAAAAGCAGTACCAAGTACCTACCTAAGTCACTTAATTTACTTTTTTATGCTAGATTTTTAGGTTATCCTAAAAACCTAAGAAGTAACTGTACAATACTTACCTAAGTACTTACTCTAAAGTCAGTGACAAAGGCAAATCCTTACTCTAATAGTGTTTGCTCATTTGAGTGTTCCAGAGAGGCTGTAGGACTGTTCCTCGGCCTTCGATGGGACAAGTAGTCTGTTTCGAAGAGCCGGGATGGGGGAGAACTGGCTTTCATTAGCAATAGCAGGGGGGTATCACTCCGCAGTTTAGGTACATTCAAAGGTCGGTCCTTCTCAGAAGTCCTTTCGTAAAGGACGGCAGTTGTCGCCCGGCGCGCGCGTAAGACAGTCGCGTCGCGCAACTTCGCCCGTCTTCATAATAATGTCGCATAATAAATGCAAAAGATATTGTTCGGTGTACGGATGTTTATCCAAAAGAAGATTGGGGGATACCACTATATCTTTCTTCAAAATTCAGAAAGATGTTGAAAGGTAAGCTAAAAATCAACTTAGCATACAATTGATTCAATCAACGTAGGTAACAACTGGTTAACTTTAACTTATTTTAAACTATTTTTGAATTTAGTACCTACTTATTAAAGATAGTACCTACTTACCAAAAAACAATTGAAATCTACCTACCTAGGTAAGTTTTTATATGCAAATGTTCAAAAAATAAACGAGATATTTCGCGCTTAGGCAGATACTTGTCTTCCTACAACAGACAGATTCATTTTATTATTAGATAAATAATTTACTGCTGTGGTCAAAGTAGACAGCCCGTGCAATTTTTGGCCACGCCCATAATTCCTTGCCAGACAGTGACAGCGTTATACGCAAGAAGCGTTAGGCTATATTTAGGTGATTATCTCAAGGGCGTTTGAATCTTACGCAAGCTGAATTGAACTTTGTTGCATCGCCGCAAGAGTTGTTATTTCTTTAATTCTGTTCGGGGAGTGAGCCTTCTGTTCCGTCTGTATTCTGTGGCAATAGGATCCGAGTAACTCATTCACACACCCTACCTTCCTACTCTTTACCATTCTATTTCTAAGAGTAGGTATCAGTAAAGGATCAAAGTGGCTTTTTGTATTGTAGCTGATTAGACAAAACACATCATATGTATTTTATGTAAGTAATTTGACTCAATGAGAAAGCTTACTTAAGTATTGAAAACTAGATACCTATGGTGAAATTGGTTATTTAAGTAGGATAGGTACTTAAAAGTTTTATCCTGGATACGTTAATTTGACTACTAATTTATTATTAATCGCGGTTAATTAAGTATCATTAACAAAACACGATGACATTTGCAAAAGTTAAAACAACAAAGTTATATTTATCTGTATACAAATTTAGTAATAAATCTTCAATTTAATGTTACCTAGGTAATTTATTCTGAATATTGAATTCAAACACCTTACATAGCTAAGCAAATAAATAAATCTTCTTATCTGGTCTACCGGCTTGAGACGGCAAAAAGGGGTATGCTGGCAATTAATCAGCTTTCATCAGTAAACCTGATAACAATGCCGAAGCTAGGCACTTACACCCTCATTGACAGTCAGCCAGGCATATAAACAAAAACTTGTTTTTATCTAAGTAGGTACCTACCTATTTAAATAAAATCAATGATTCTAGTAGCTTCGATGGGCTTAAAACCTATAACCACACTTGGTATAACGTACCTACGGAAAGTTAACTTGTGCAAAATGTGAGCATGTATTGGACATAACTCTGTCTACCACCTTAGACATCTTCAAAAAAGATCTAAAAAATTATACAAAGGGATAGAGGCGTGATTAGATTTCATTTCTTTTTTATTTCAATAATTCCGTATTTCTATATACCTACCTACTAGGTAGGGATAGACTCATTTAGAGAAGATATTCATGCATTAGAAGAATGGCATGAATTATTATTATTTCTGTAAATTATCTGACAAACTTTTAGCCGACGTAAATTTTAGGTTAAGGATAATAATATGTGACCCTCGAACGATTACCCTAAACACTTTAGGATGGAACCCTTAAGTCAAGCAGAAACACAAGATTGTTTCCGTTCAATAGGTCTGATCGTGGAGGCACAAATAAAGAGACTGTTAGCACAGAATAAAGATGGGACCTTTAGTTTAGTTAGATAACACAAGCACGCGATAGCTTAGCTTGAGTGGTATTTTCAAGATGACGCTATGTAGGTACAGCTTCAGTGATCTACTTATGTAGGTACCTTTTTAGTAGGTACTTACCTTATTTAGTTTGCTTTATAATAAAAATGGTTTTTATTGTTTTAAATGTTCTAAGTAGGTAATGTTATTTTAGGTAAGTATTCTCATTAGGTACTTTGATTAGTATAGTTTAAAGTTAAAAACAACAAAATAATTAGGGACCTATCTCACTAAAAGATAATATTCCGACAGGATAATACAAGTATCTAATAATTACTGACAAAATGTGTAGTTCATACGCGCCTAGTTCGCCATATTTGATATCACCGCTCTTTGGGTCTAATCTCCCAGATGGGTATTCGAGCTGAAACAATCCTCTTTTATTGAAGTCTCTTTGTCGAATTTCTCGTTCTTTAGCATTTAGCAACAAACATTATAGGAATCCTTGAAAACTTTTTGGATATTAGCTAACTTCGTCTCCCAAGTTTGCAGATAAGAATTACCTACCTGCAGGTAAAACTCATTAACAAAATTATTCTCATGATTATGAATCGGAAGAACTTCAAAAGTAACATGCGGGAGGTGCGCGTTTAAATCTTTTAGAAGCGGTAATTGATAATGCCAATTATGTATAACTGGGGGTTACCCATCCATCTTGCTCAGTAAGGTCAGATAATAAAATAATTATTTATTTGTAGGTATCAATGACCTTAATGATCAATGACCTGATACTGATATCGACTTATATAAAAATCTCTTTTAGTAAGTACCTAGGTAGCTTTCTTCCACTACGATTTTATTGTACATTCCATATTTGTAGCAGTTCTGATTTCAAATTCCCTACATATTTTTTTTTTACTGAAGAAACGGCCAGTAGTCTGTAGGTAATTCATTCATTCATTCATGACGTAAGAATATTTGAATCAAGATTTGAACGAACAAAACATCAAATCTACCCACTGTTTTGTATTATTTATTTCAGTTCGTCGTAAAAACCTCATCCATTGTAAATGTAATGAAATCCTAAACCCGTTTCATATGCAACAAGTCGTATCCCATCAGTTTATCTTGGTCGTGGCTCATATCTGGACCACTTGTACAAAACAAAGAACTTGAAACCAGTGTCATGTGGATTTTTAATCTGTTTACAAGCCTGGGAAAGCGAATCGCGAGGAATTTTATAGCTTTCAATCGACAAGGTGAGTCCTTGTGATTTAATTTCAATGAATATCTATTGAATTTTCTTTTGCTTAATTTATTCCTGTGCAGATTAGGTACTTACAAGTACCTACTTAATTTTACAAAATATTTTAATATAATTTTGTTGTAAACAGACATTTTTGTCCTCAATACCTAAGCTTGTTTACAAGAAGCATAAATCACTACCCAACTCATTTTCGCTGTCTAGGGCGAAGGTAACTTCCTATTTACAGATAAGTAACTAGGTATTTCCAAGTTTGATCTCTGGTTTTGGGATTTAACCAAGACGACCTTAGATCGTTTGAAAAAATCTCTCAAGACGTAACTTTTACATTTACCTAAAGGTCTGCTCTTCATTTCTATTCTGAACTTACAATAATGTAGATACCAATGCATGATTCATAGGCTAGCCATGACCGCCAGCGCCGCCAGTCTGCTATGATATGTAAATATTTAATGCTGAATTCAAAATACATTCGGCTCTTGAATCTAATAAATGCGATAGTCATAAAAGAAGATTGTATCAAATAATTAACCTGACAATAGAGTAGGTACTTACCTACCTATGTAATTAAATAAGGTAGGTTTAAACTTACCCTAATGAGCAATGGGAACATGACACGGTCTTTACCCAGCCGGAAGTGTTGTAGGTACCATAGGCTCGTATTCAGATCCATTCCATTACTCAAGCATAAATCGTGTCTCAATCGGTGATTCTGCCATAGAGCACTGTCAAAAAATCGATAGGTGAGCGAATACTCAAGTTTGTGTGCTATCTTTCAATTATTGAAAGATAGCACACAAACTTGATAGATCAATAAGACGCCTTGTTTACCTACCCTACCTATGTAATGTTTTTAAAGACAGAGAAGAAACTGCTGATCCTCAGTAAACATAGGTATGTTCAAAAACATAGTGTTTGAACACAAGAACCATTCAAACAATTCGAACAAATTCAAATAGTTATCAAACCTATCAGATATGAAGATACAGCGAGTGGTGGCTATAACTGGATGCGACAGCGGGCTGGGCTGGGCGCTCGCAGCGCGGTCAGCGCGTGAGGGTCTCGTGACCATAGCTGGAATGTACCAAGGCACAGACACGGAAGCGGCTGAAGCGCTACGCAAACTTTGTGCACGTCCCTACTCATTGGACGTCACTAATCCGGAAAGTATTGCTGAATTCAAGGATTATGTGAGCAGCCTTTTGAAAGAAAATCCGAATTATAGTAAGTAGGAGTACCTATATTATACTAGAGGCTGGTTCTGGGTGTCAACTGTACCCCAGCACAGTTTATTTTGGTGACATCAGAATCGCCACTACTGGAGCTAGATTCTTGAACGACATTTTAACCATGACGCGGTAAGAGATTGCACGTTATCTAGCTTTTGTTTTCTTAAATCCATAAAATTTTCAAAATAAGAACGCGGAGGCGTGCCACGTTAAGACATGGTTATTTGGAGAATAAGGCGGCTGTTATGTTTCAGAATTACACGCTGTTGTGAACAACGCTGGAGTGATGATTATCGGCAACTACGAATGGCAGACCCCTGCGATGATAGAGAATACTATCGACGTGAACCTCCTTGGGGCAATGAGAGTGGCGTCCGCTTTTCTTCCTTCGCTAAGGCAGAGTGCTTTAGAGGTAGGTTAGGTTCTTCTCTTAACTCTCACTACACTTAAGCAGAAGAGAATCATAAATATAAGAAACTGGGAAGTATGTAATACCTAGTCTTAAACTTATTTATTTTTTAGCTACATTTAGATACTCCCTCTATTGTTAGGTACCTATTTTCCCTTGGCTACTTTTAGTTGCATGCCAACATTAAGTTACAGAAGTATATCATCCATCAAAAACAAAATACCTTGTATGATCTTAGTATCTAGATCGAACAGTTGGTAAGTTACTCAAGGTAATTACCTACGTACATACATATTAGATAAGTTTAGGCATCCAGCAAGATTATGATTATTCTCATACAAAATATTCACATTTATTTAAATATCTAGAACCAGAGCTCGATGAAGCCGCGTCTGATCAACGTAGCGAGCCACTGCGGGCTACAGCCGCTACCTTCCTTCGGGCCGTACTGCGCGAGCAAGGCAGGCCTCGTCGCGTGGACCAGGGTGCTGAGGTCAGAACACCGCGCGATGGGCATGGCAGCTCTCTCATTCTTACCTGGTAATACCCATACAGCCGCCTTATTCCCCAAATAACCATGTCTTGACTGGCACGTCACGGTGTGGTTTTGTTGAAATGCGATGGATTTCAGAAAACAAAAGCTAAATAACGTGCAATCTCTTACAGAGTCATGTTTTGAAAGTCTTCGAGAATCGACATCCAGATGTCGTTTAAACACTATACTTCATTTCTTGAAACGAGCTAATAGGAAGAAAAATAAAGGCACGTGATTGGTCTTCGCAAAATAATTGTGTTCTCGTGATTGGCTAGATTGTCAAATCAATTGTCAGTTGTTAAATCTAGCCAATCACGAGAACACAATTATTTTGCGAAGACCAATCACGTGCCTTTATTTTTCTTCCTATTAGCTCGTTTCAAGAAATGAAGTATATACTTATACTGACAGAACTTAAATTGATGCTATTCGCGACAGGTTAGGAAATGCGTAAGCCTTAGATACCATCACAGAGTACTTTGTAATATACGGAAAGATACCATTCGCGCAATTACCTATCTAATTTATTTTTATATTTTTGGTCTAGGCGGTTTCGTGAGCTCCAGCAACATAATGGCAAAACAAAGCATTCATGGAAAAGAAATGATGGAGAACTTTACTGATGAACAAAGAAGTTACTACGAGAGCCAACTAACAGCATTGAATAACTATTTAGGCTTGGTACCAGCTGATGTGAGATTCGACTCTCTCCGCGAAGAGAAGATTATAGAAACATTCATGAAAGCATTGACAGAGGATGATCCCGCAGAACTTTATAAAGTAGAATCGTGGAGGTACAAGATTTACTACGGTTTGATGAAGATGCCGTTTCCAGAATCAGTTCAGCACTGGCTGGTGAAAAGATTTCTCAACCTGCCCAATGTTATCTAATAAATCAAAAAGATGATAAATTATCTGCTGGATCGAAACAACATTGACAATAATACCAAATAAGTAGTTAGAATTAAACGAATGAAGACAAGATCAAATTAAAATAAAATCGTGTAAAATGTCACTACTGTGACATTTTAAATTAGTATTAACATAATGATAGTGTGAATTAAGACGAAATAATTGTATTTATTGACAAACAAGATTAACTGGAGTGCAAAAACTACAGGAGATTGTTAAACCTTTAAGAATGAAATTGAAAAAAACTGACATCAAATTGTAAATAATTTGGTTTTTAATGTAAATTGTTGATACAATATAATATAAATTGAATACATAAATAAATGTCTCGTAATAATTTGAAAAATCACCATACAAAGCCTTAATTTAATTATGTTTTACATCATTCAAAACTTAACATATAATTGTATTCTTAAACCACTGCTTTGGCTGGTCCTTAAACACTAAAATCAAGGCATTTAAATCACGCAATCGATTTTAATGTGTTGCTTTAGTCAAAAGCAAGCTGTATTATTATGTATCTTTTTTTAATAGGTAAGTAGATACATAGGTACTTGTTTTATACAAAAATAATAAATTCGAGTAAAAAAAATATGAAAAAAATGTTTCAAAAAATGTCATAAAATTACAACATTTTAAACGAATTTTTTTTTTGTTTTTGACCTTTATTTAAAAAACGTTTAAAAGATTTAACAACAGCAAACCTATGACGGTTTATTGGAGATGGCGACGAATTTTGTTTCGCGACAAATGAGACAAGCAAAATAGCCTAGTAGGAGTAGTAGGTATTCTAAAACATAAAATAACATTTTTTAATCACAATTCTGGTGTTTCGGAACTCATTACATTACAGTATAATGTCTATTACGATTATTTGGTTTATCCGCCGTCTAGAGGTCACTTACGAGCGCTAAAACAATGCTATTTCACTGACTTAGAACAATCACTTTAGTACTTGCAGACTTGTTATTTGATAACAAGTCTAAAGACTTTTCATATACGCTAAGCAAATAGAAACGTTTTTTTAATCATTTATGATTAGATTTAAGACACTGTTTTTAAAACATAGTTTTGTGGCGTTAAAATATTTATTTTAGAGTAAAAATACGCACGCATAAACCAGACCTTTTAGACTTAATAACTAAAAGGCACCATTATACAGGAGACAGCTGTAAAAGGTTTTTGGAAGAAACTCACGTTACACCATACTTACTAAGCTAAGCTAAGTTAGAGCACATATGCACACAAGACCTATAACCAGTTCCTATAACCAACTTACGGATGGCTGTAGGACTTTCGCCATAGCAACGTTGTTATCTGTCAAAAAGTTTCATACCTACATTTTATGTGGTAATAACAAAGTTACACATAATTCGTTATTTTATAAGACATCCATACGTTAGTTATAGAAATCGAGCATTAAACGACTTCAAGAAAGGAGTTTCTCAAGTTTTTATACCATATACCTAGCTACTTAATATATTTTTATGTGCGTTTGCGAATAACTTTTTTCTTGAATGATTTATTTATTTGTTGGAAAGAAGATACTCTCATAGCGATCACATAGAGAAGTTTTGAAGATCCTCATCAGATGATGAGGATCTTCGGAGTTATGAACAGAAATGCACCTCGAGAGTTCAGGAAATTGCTCTCTTCTTACAAAAATGAAGTCGTTTATAATAAATTGTGGCGCGTTTGTATCGACGCAGAATACAAAGTAGGCAAACTGAGACACGATACTTGCGTAAGTATCGATACTAGCAGCCCATCCCGGCTTTGCGCGGGTGTTAATGAAACTCGGGATTTTATCGGGATAAAGTATAGCCTATGATCAGTGGAAAAGTCCATTCTATATATCTATCATCAATGGATGAAAGAATTTTTGAAATCGGATGAATAAAACTTTTTTAACTATCATGGTTTTGAACATTATAAACACTTAAAACGGAATATTTACCATAATTCGTAGATTTATAAGTTTCCCGATATTTCGGCATAGTTGCATGCGCCAAACTCATAAATCTAAGAATTATGGTAATATCCCGTTTTCAGTGTTTTTATAATCGGATGAATAGTTTCAGAGATTACCTTCTAGAAATAAACCAAGTTTACCTCTTTATAATATTAGTACCTATTGATAGATAGATAAAGATAAACGCTCAGTAGCAACGCCATTTGCGTTTATATCGATACAACACAGTGAATGCGTGTGTCAAAAACGTCGGCATCGTGTGCATAGGCTCTTAAGTACCTATACATTGCACTTATCTAATACAAAATCACTTAACAATATCATAGATACTTGTATCTATGTCCCTGTATACTTTGTCATGAAAGTACAGGTCTAAAGTAAAGGGTAAAGAAATCTACAAAAATACACCATGTGTATTATTGTACCCTCGCCTAAAAAATGCACCGCAAATACCAAATACGAGGGTGGATTGAAAAGTACTCGGCCTAACACAGATCCATTCAATTCTCAAAATCAAATCTACCCAAATTTTTTAGCTCTGTTCAGACTATACTTCATTTCTTGAATCGAGCTAATAGGAAGAAAAATAATCGTACGTGATTGGTCGTTGAAATTCATTGGGTTGGCTAGATTTGACAATTGACAATTGATTTGACAATCTAGCCAATAACGAGAATTACAATTATTTTCGACGACCAATCACGTGCGTTTATTTTTGTTCCTATTAGCTCGATTCAAGAAATGAAGTATAGTTAATTGTGTGAAGTTTGAAACATGTGTGATAATTATTTTTGATTTTATAATTTTTTTAGTTAAGCAATCGGACATAATTTTCGCGAATGGAGCAAATCTAGCAGCGTGCCGTCATTAAGTACCGTCATAAGAAGGGGCTATCATCAAAAGCCATCCATGATGATTTAGTCAGTACATGAGGGGGTTCTGCTCTGTCATATTCATTAGTCAAAAAATGGATAACAGAATTTAAGTGTGGTAGAGAGAGTATGAAAGATGAACCCCGTTCTGGAAGGCCTTCGACGTCCACTACTGACGAAAACATTAAAAAAGTACTTGATTTAGTAGTGGGAGACCGCAGATTAAAATTTAGAGAGATAGCTGAGATTATAAGCATCTCTTATGAACGAACTCAAAACATTATAGTCAACGAGTTGGGTTTCCACAAGGTGTCTGCGAGGTGGGTTCCGCGACTGTTTTCAATTGAACAAAAAAGAACGCGATTGCCTTTTCACGTGACTGTTTGGAGTTATTTAAAGCCGATGTAGAAGATTTTTTCAATCGTTTTGTTACTATGGACGAAGCATGGGTACATTACTGTACACCTGAAACAATAAAACAACAAAACGGTGGAGACGACTTGGTTCACCACCCCCTAAGCAGGCCAAGACGATTTTGTCGGCAAATAAGGTGATGGCTTCAGTATTCTGGGACTCGAAAAGTGTGATTATGATTGATTATCTTGAAAGGGGTCAAACTATAAACTCTGATTACTACTGAACCTTACTACGTCGTTTACACGAGGAAATAAAAGAAAAACGTCGAGGAATGATCAGGAGGAAAGTCCTGTTTCATCAAGTTAACGCCCGCGTTTACACGTCTTTTCAGTCAATGGCTGAAATCCACAACTGTGGCTTTGATTTGTTACCGCATCCGCCTTATTCACCTGATCTGGCACCATCAGACTTTTTTCTGTTCCCTAACCTAAAAAAACACTTAGGAGGTCAAAGATTTTTGAAAAACGACGAAGTCAAAGCAGCAGTAGACGCATATTTTGACTCTAAGGAAGAATCATTTTTTTTCATCGGTATAAATGCTTGGAAGGGAAGGTGGCAAAAGTTTATTGAACTTAATGGTGTTATGTTCTATTCTATTCTACCCAGTCGGTAACACCCACTGCTGGGTAAAGGCCTCTTCTCTATCACGCCACTCTTGGCGATGTTGTGCCATCCGGATCCACTGCTCTCCTACCGCCCTCACAATATCGTCCGACCATCGGGCAGGTGGTCTGCCCCGAGGCCGCCGCACATCTCTTGGCCACCATTCGGTAACTGCTTTGGTCCATCGGTCGTCATCCCTTCTGGCCAAGTGTCCCGCCCATCTCCACTTAAGCCTCGCGATCCGTATACCTACATCCTCGACTTTTGTGCGGCGTCGGATCTCGACGTTTGGTATACGGTCCACGAGATGGATCCCTAACATGGCCCGCTCCATGGCTCTTTGAGCAACCCTTATGGCATACATGTGCTCATTTGTGAGAGGCCATGTTTCGGATCCATAAGTAAGAATAGGCAGAACACATTGGTTGAATGTCTTGGTCTTCAGACATTGCGGGATTTTCGATTTGAAGACATCTTCCAATTTCCCAAAAGCAGCCCACCCCAGTTGGATACGCCTAGAAATTTCCCTCAACTGGGAGGTGTTATGTAGAAAAATAAAATAAAACTTATTAAGAATATGTTTTTTTTCTTGGTTAGGCCGAGTACTTTTCAATCCACCCTCGTACCTTATACGTTTGGGTGGGTATTAAGAGATATTATTTATAAAATGAGGTAGAATCAACACCTAAAGCTAAATATTGTGTACTTACAATTACACGATAGATTTTAAACGAACTCTTAAACGTTCTAAAGTTGTAAACAGAAATTCATTGTGATCACAACTGCGTCCTCAAAATGCAGTAGAAAAATTCTTTCAGATCTTTTTAGACGTTTTAGAATCGCCGACGACCCGAGACTACTACTTTCCAACGTTGCATAACATTCCTATACTAGTAGGTGAGTACATTCATCGTTCGTCGAATTCTCGTGCGTAAGAAAAACGTAAGATACTAGACACTCTTACATACATTTAAACGGAAAAGATTGGTGTTGAATTTTTAATGCGCAGTTTAGTTTGACTAGTCCACGAATTCAACTGGTTAATCGACTAGTTGACGATAGAAAATTAAATAAAAATTTAAAAAATCTTAATCAAAGTTACGACAATGGCAGGATTCGCAACTGCGTCAATTCAACCGATCGCCTAAACGCGGGATGCCTTACCACTCTGCCACAGTGTCCTCTCATACCAGGGTCGAAACTATTAAGATCAAAATTATCGGTAAAAGCACCAATGAGCGCCACCTACTGGAATACTAGATAACTAATATCAACCTGATCATTGACTCGGTGAACAGAGTATAAGTTCGTCGACGACCCATCGCTAGTAGGTGGCCCGCTGCTTAGTCTGATTCGTCTTCGGATTCTGTTTCTGCTCTATTACGCTCCTGGGCAAGGTCGTAATTGGCTCGAGTGCGTGGCTCGCTGAGCGTCTCGTACGCTTCCTTCATCTGCTTGAACTTGCGCTCGTTGATTTGCAGCTCGGCATGCGACGCGCCCACATGCCGATCCGGGTGATACCGCAAAGCGAGCTTTCTGTAATGTTTAAGAGTATTTTTATTTCCAAACCTTCGATTAACCTACCGCGTGATAAGTTTTACGACTAGAATTTTGTTGGTTAATGTGCTTACCTGTAGGCTTTAATGATGTCATCCATCAATGCATTTTTACTAACTCCGAGAACCTTGTAATAATAGTAGGGGCCTCTATTAGCCATGACCTTTTTATTAGCCTCTTTCAGTAGGTGCTTGTATTCGTCTGTTGATTCAATGTAATACAGTTTCTCATAGTCCTCTAATGCTTCTTCGTACATTTTAATTTCTGTGTAGCATTGAGCGCGTCTTAGCAAAGGTTTGATATAGTTTTGGTCGAGCTCTAGGGCGGCGGTGCAGGCGTCGATGGCTTTCCTTATTTCGTTCTGTTTGGCGAAGACGGTCGCTCTATTGTAATGAAGCTTCGCATTCTCTTCTTTGTTATTTTTATCAATAGACAACGCTTCGTTGTAAAATTTCATTGCTTTTTTATATTCGCCGGCGTTAAAGGCTTTGTTTCCTGTAACATTTAAGAATTTTGTATCAATGTCTTTAAACTTCAAGAATCCTAAAAGTAGCAGCACTGTTTTATAAAAACGGCTATGCTTTTAAAAATGTGTCATACGGCGCAAGCGACTTTGTTTTATAAAAATAGTATGAAGTTGTTTAAAAAATAATGATAAGGTCATTATATTTTTTAAATTATTCGTTAAAACGAAAGTACCATGACAATATAATAGTGTATTTGAATAAGATACAAACCCTTTTCTTTTGTCTCTTTTAAAAGTTTGGTGTTTGTCCTCTTTTTTGTTGATTTCAACATTTTCATAGCCTTCTCGTGATCCGGGTCATTTTCAAGAACCTTACGGAAATACTTAATCGCCATCTCATCATGTTCCTGTAGCAAAATAAGATTAATAGGTACGAAACATACGGCTACGAAAGCATAAAGGAATATAATTGCGTAGATTATCACAGTCAGATTCTTCACTCTTCAGTTACGAATTAAGATTCACTATCGAGTAAATAATTTCGATTTTAGTTCATTACAGGCCTTATGCATAGGCTCAGCAACGCGTGATGTAGAGGTTCAATATAACTCGGGCTTTTTGCGGGATCGAAACAGACGAGAGGAGATACGTAGAATGAGGGACACCGACAAAGCCGTGATGGAGGCCTTTAGGCATCCTAAAAACTCCGTCACCAGAGTTGGCCACTTGCTCATACGAACGAACGAACGAACCGACCAAGCCAAGAGTATCTTGAAATGGCAATGGGCAGGCTATGTAGCACGCAGGACAGATGGCCGTTGGGGCCCAACAGTCCAAAAGACAAAAGTTTCAAGTTTTACTCCATTGTCCTCTATCACTCGTCATCTGTATACTAACCTGACAGTAGAAGCAAAGTCCAAAGACATACAATGCATCCGCGTACGCTGCGCCGGGAGCCTCATTCGTGCGCAAAAGCGACGTGTCGACGACGATACTTCGCGCTTCTTCGATTTTATTCATATGCGCCAAGCATTCCGCTTTCAATAGTTTCATTCTGTAAATATAAGTAACTTGTGATGTATTTATGAAATTGTATTCGGGTTAAATATGTATACTATTTAGTAGACAAATCAAGACTTTCGTTCTGACACTATGAGGTTCCGTAGCTGAACTTTATAACAAAACAAAATAATATTACAGCGCAGCCTAATTTTTTTTTTAAATTAAAATCAGGACTCACACAAAACAAGCAGGGCAGTAATTATTCAAGCAACGGTCGATGATGTACACTGCATCGTAGTATTTGCGTTCTGACATAAGTCGGAGAGCTTTCTCTTTCAGTGCAAGGAGCTTTGTGAATGACTCGCTCAGTTTTTTCAATGCAGACGATTGGCCATATAATCTAATAGCATTCCTGACTGTTTGCTGGCCCAGCGCAATTTGGCCTGAAACATTACAATAAATTTAAAAAAATTAAGCTAAACTTGTAGTGCCTCACATGAGGTGTTAAAACGAGGATAAAGTACGGCTTTAATTCCGCTTACAGATAAAGCTTCTACTACCACTGTCATTTAAACATTTATGATTCCCTCAAGTTTCAAAACCACAAAGTAAAGGAAACAACTAAAGTCCATGATTCGTAAATTTATGAGTGATTTGACGGGAAACTCATAAATCTACGAATCATGATAATCATTAATTAACATATTTACCTAAAACAAGGTAGCATCGCACAATACAAATATAACCATTTTCAGACCACTTCGGTAATAAACCAATAGCCTTTTGTCCGTCTTCTAAAGCCTCACGATACTTCTTCATTTCATAATATGCTCGAGCTCTCAGCTCCAGGGCGTTTATATTCTCAGGATCCAGTTCCAACTCGTAATTAGACTTTTCAACTGCCTCTTCGTTTTTACCAGCTTCTAGCAATGGCTCGATAGCTTTTACTCTGTGAAAATAAAATATTTTCACTTAGCTTTTAGTTTTCGACCCTATTTGGTAGAAGTACTTCTGAAAAAATCCCATTCCAAAAAAATAACAATTCTAAAAATTAAATGAGTCGTACTTACTTCACTTTATCAATAACTTCCGAGCTTTTAGTTTGTGTGGTTGATGGGATGGCAGCATTTTCTATACTTATTGGTTTAGTTACGGCATCATTTGTTTTATTTTCGGCATTTTTCGATGGTGTGCTTTTCAAAGAATCTAAAAAGTAAATATTCAGGATTGTTAATTTCTATTTCAGCTTTTATTATTCTAACTATAAAGAATTGAAGCTTTGACATATTTGCACTAAAACTGAAGGTAATACCTGAATGACTGTTTTGTAAATTGTGGTGTTTGACAACATCTAAACTGGGGCCCTTGCGACCGGCTATGTAATCTTCAAGGCGTAACTCTTCAAGAGATTTATTTTCGAATTCCTGTAATATATAAGTACTTATTTAACGTTTTTGTACGTAAGTAATGTCAAATATCTACCAGCAGTAAGCATAACCTAAAAGATAGATAGGTTATTGAGACTGAATGTAAGACGCATAAGATTGTGAGTTTTAGTTTTATCCTCTAATGTTTGTATAAAGACTAATGTTTGTATGATTGCGCAGGCACTTGTCAAATCATTGATTTGTCAAAATTTAAATTCGTCTAATTCTTTATTTGTCAAATTAAAGACACGTCAAATTCTTAATTTATCAAAGTAGAGACTGATCCAAACCTAAATTTGTCAAATACGTGATCGTCAAGTTCTTATATTTCTTACGAGTCGGTGGTTGTTTTTCTATACATATATGATTCTGACATTAATTGGATTTATATATTTTTTTATTCTTTCACGCAACAACTACAGACCGAAGTTGTCTGTTTGGAATATAGCCTGTGACCTGCAATAACTCTTAGTCCCTTATATTCGAGTAAGTACAAGAGCGAAGCCGCGGCCATATACTAATGTTTAAATAAATTACATGAAACACATTGGTCTTACCTTAATAGAATTGATGTATTGGTATTTTACATTTATATCCACATAAGTACAAAAATTTTTGCGAAGAATATCAATACCAGTTGTAGGCTCAAACTTCACACGAGCCGTGCCCATTCCATCTAAACAAATGGATTATATTATTGAAGTTAATACATATTTATGTTCTGCAAAGCCGTGTTGGCCCATTGGGTGAGTATAATACGCGTCATGTAAAAAGAAGCTGAAGCGAAGTGGTGTGTTTGCGCATGGGTACACTCGCAGACGAACCAATAGCACGCGCTAAGCGCTAAATCAATTAAAAACGGGGTATTTACCATATAGAGAAACTCATGACTAAATACCCCGTTTTAAGTGTTTATAATATTGGGTAGTTTAGGAGATTACCCTCTACAGACAAACAAAAAATCAACAACCAATTGAAAACTTAATGAATCTATTGGAAACTTACTTGGACTGAATATTTCTGGAGGCAAAACACGAGCGATCACATAGTCGAGAAGCCGTAACTCTTCAAAGGACTTGTTCCTAAATTCCTAAAAAAAAGCATTTCAGAGAAATTGGAAAAAGAGAGAGCATTTTAATATTGAGTTGTATTCCTCCTGATCACAATGTCTCTATTTAGGTTGTAATTGGTATGTAAAACTATTGGATATTTGTCCAATAGTTTTTCAACCATAAAGTTTTGTTTGCATTTGATTTTTGAATCCTGTCTCTAAGTAGCAAACTGCCAATCTCAAAACCTTAATATCTTTATTTGGTGAGTAATATCTCTGAAGAGAGGCAGTGGGATGAGAAGGGCTGATGATGATGATGATGAATATCTCTGTTGTCTGTGGTAATATTAAGAGCTAGCTTTACGCCTCGCGGCGATGCCCGTGATATCCTACTAATATAATAAATGTGAAAGTTTGTGAGAATGTTTGTTATTCTTTCACGCGAAAACGGCTGGACCGATTTGGTTGAAATTTGGTATGTAGGTAGGTGATACCCTGGATTAACACATAGGCTACTTTTTATCCCGATATTCCGCGGGAACGGGACTTGCGCGGGTGAAACCGCGAGGCGCAGCTAGTAATGAAATAAGTGTTGGTATAGTCTTCCGTGCGATGAAAAAGGAGCCTATGTCCTTTCCCGAGACTTTGAGTCTTCCACCTTCATACCTTTAATTTAAATCAGTTCAGCTAATTCGCCATAAGGCGACAGAGATACCTTTTTACTCATCATATTTTATGTAGAGATAAAAAAACTTACATCCATGACAGTGATACATTGAAATTTGCTATTTTCATTTTCCGTCGGATCAATGACCTTCGACGGGTGGAACTTTACGTGGACTGCATTCAGTGCCTTGGTACCTGAATATAAATTTAAAACTTACTATAATAGACATACTTCTGACTACCCCATTAGACATCTTCAGAGCATTTATAGAATTAAATAAAGATCTGAAAGAAAATGTTTACCGCTCCTGGGATAAAGTCGTGATAATATTTTTTTTTTTATCTACTCTGCTCTACTCTGGGAATACCGGGATCAGAAGTCTATGTGTTAATTCAGAATCTTGTTTGAATGAAATGAAAGGTTCTTTCACATTCCCTTCAGCCGTTTGAGCGTGAAGGAGTAACAAACACTTACACACAAGCTTTTACCTTTTATAATATAATGAATGTAATGTACGAGTAATATTCTTATTTTGTAACTAGCTGCGCCCCGCGATGAAAACCCGCAGTGATTACTTCTCTCTTAAAAAGTGTGTTAATCCAGGATATTAGCTATCTTGGTACCAAATTTCATTCAAATCCGTTCAATAGTTTTCGTAAGAAAGAATAACGAACATTCATCCATTCACACATCCATAGTCAGAAACTTACATTTATAATGTTAGTAAAATAGGAGAGTAGGAACTAAGATAATTAAATAATAACAATGATGAGAGGAACTTACATCCACCGAAGGTTTCTGGATGAAAAATACGAGCCATTATATAGTCTCCAAGTCGCAGCTCTTCAAATGACCTGTTCTTAAATTCCTGAAAACATATTTGTATTAATAAAATAACAAAAAAAAGACGTGTGGCACTCGGGGACTGCCGCGGTAAAGCTATTGCATGCCACCTAGAGGCGAGTTGCTGAACTAAAGTGACAGCGTTAGGTTTTTTCGTTACGGAATTTCTGGATTCGGTCTCCACGCTCAAGGCCCGCGATAGAAGCTATGCAATAGCTTAAAAACCTAATTCTTACTAATTAGGTTAATAACAACAACAAATCATAACTGAGAGGTAGTCATTACTTATTTATCAATGCTTTTGTTTCTACCCTCCCAACTTTGTTGGATTATTAGGTACCTATAGAGCCTATATACTTTTGAAGGAATTATACCGTCTTGGCCAAGTGGGATGTACGTACATACCTCGACTTTCGATCAGACATAAAATTATAATTGTGCATTAACACGAGCTCTAAACTATGAAAGAAAACATCGGGACGCAACCAGCGGCTTAGTCAGCCCCACCACGTATGACGTGTTTCCTGTTCGTTCGTTCGTTCATTCGTATGAGCAAGTGGCCAACTCTGGTGACGGAGTTTTTATGTCTTTCCTGTGGATATGGGCGACTAAGCTGAGAGGATGGTTAAGGTGCTGGGCATGCCTATTACATATCAATGTCCAAGGCACTACATTGTCCCGTTAAGTGTAGGCAAAGATCGCCTCCTACCTAACGCTTTATAAATCATCTACTAAAGATAGTGTACAGTAATTTTTGAAGGAATTAAGCAGAGCATAGCATATCATTGCCCGAATACTCAAACGCTAATGAAATATTTAAGGCCGTATTAACCGTAATGGAAGTTATTTTTTGACAGATTTGTATGGACAAATGTCAAATTATGACACAGATAAGCACCACTTACTTTAATTAGCGTTTTATTATTCAGGCGTTAGTTATGAAAAAAAGCTTACATCCATGAAATTGATGCTTTGGTATCTGTCAGCTTTCTCTGTTTCCTCAGACGTCCAATAGTCATTTGTTGTGGGATGAAACTTTACATGCACTGCATCTAATGCTTTAAATTCTAAAAATACAATAAATGTGAGCCAACTAAATAGAAATTAGCTTATAATAATTATAACTCTACTAATTATAACTAACTATGAAAACAATTATAAGAGGAAAATAAAGTTTAGTTTCTGTAAATAATAGTAGATTGCTATACATTTTGAATTGGAATTTTTGAAAGTCAACTATAATGAAGTTAGGTAAGATAAGCAAACATGCTTGCCTGCGTTCAAAACGCTTCTATGTAAAAAGTTGTTTCGCTTTTCGAATGCGCCGAGTCTGAAGTAGTCCTCGAAGCGCAGCTCTTCTAGAGATTTATTTTCGTATTCCTGAAATAATCAAGAAAAAAATAGTTCACATATTATCATAGTAGCCGGGTACATAGGTGTTTTTGGTCAGGTACTGTCGGGTCTATTTACTTTAAATATTACTAGCTGCTCGTCCCGGCTTTGCACGGGTGTACATAAATTATTTAAAGACATTAAGTACCTAATGTAGTAGTGAAGCAAGGAATAGATGGGAATGGAGAAGGCTAGAGGAGGCCTTTGCCGAAAGGCAACCGGACTTCCAACGATTAACTAAGACAAACTTAATAGAATTCAAAACTCTGTAAAGTTCAAATAAATGGCTTATATTATCGTATTATCTTAAGTACCTAACGTAATCTCCGCAATATTTTATTTCATGGTTTAGTTGGAATAAAGTATATCAATATAAGCGGCACTTCTTATGTGTCACCAAAAATTAAACCAAACTAACTAAAAATGTTGCCGTTCCTTTCATAACAATCGAAATAAAGGGATGGCATCATCTTCAGTTAGTTTAGTTTAAGCTGACATCAGAATAGCCACCATTAAGTAAATTAGTTACATACTAGTACTACAATGTGTAACTTACCTTCAACAATGTTATGCATCTGTGAAATAATGCTACGTTAACAGATTTGCCGTTTACTTCGACCTGTTCGACTATAATATGTGGCCTAAATTTTACGCTTGCAGTTCCTAGAAACATATGAAATACTGTAGACGGTGCGACAATTTTTTTAAAGCATTAATATTTTAGTCCAGTCAAAAAAGCAAAACAAATAGAACAACCTCGGAATGAGAGACAGTAAGTTGGAAACTCGTTGCACATTTATTTTTGCGTTCGAAACGTAATTGTTCAAAATCAAAGTCAAACAAAAAAAATTAAGAAGACTATGAAATAAAGGTAACTGATCGAAGTGAAATGATTTGCTTTTCTAACACTGGTGTAGTCATTGTGGAATAACGTTAACAGTAACATAATACAATAGATTCAGCTCAGTTCGTTCGTTCATATGAGCAAGTGGCCAATTCTGACGGAGTTTTTAGGTCGCCTAAAGGCCTCCGTCATGGCTTAGCGACTTTCAAAGCCGACAATTTAACGTGCCCTCCAAAGCACGGAAGAGTCAGTTATTAATGCCACTTGCGGTCATCCATCCAAGTTGTGACCTCTCATTAGGGGGGGTACCCCCCTAATGTTTATTAATCTGCCGCGCTTTAGTAAATCCCGAAATCCCAGCTTGGGCTTCCCTACTAAAGAACGCCTTAGTAAGCTTGCCACGAGCGCTTTAACTCAGTAAAAATTAAAATGTACAAACCTGTACCTTGGGGTTTACTGTCTTCATTCTGTATATTTGCAGGTTTGAAAGATGGCCATTCGGATAATAAAGGATGCTTACAGAAGGCTTGCAGAGGCTCTGATGCATATGAAAACAATAATGACATATCAACATGGAATCTAAATTAAAAAGTTTTAATCTCAATTGATAGCAGATTGGCTAAAAAACACTTACTACACAAATCTAAATAATTTATGCTCGTTATTTTCGCTTCGAAGATGTTGGTGTTTGGATTTATTGATAGATCACTGATCTGTGGTTTGCTAGTCTCATGCTCATTTGCAGGTTGAGATGGCGGCGATTTGAAATTGAAGATTTCCTTTTGAGTTTGCGTTGGAGCTGATACACCTGACAAAAGAAAGTTTCAAATTAAGAATCACTGATTTATAAAACAAGGATGGAACTGGTGGTCGATTCTCGACGACTTTCAAGACATGACGCGGTAAGAGATTGCACGTTATCTAGCTTTTGTTTTCTGAAATCCATCGCATTATTCTAAACTAGCTGCGCCCCGCGGTTTCACCCGCGTAAGTCCCGTTACCGCGGGAATATCGGGATAAAAAGTAGCCTATGTGTTAATCCAGGGTATCACCTATCTACATACCAACTTTCACCAAATCGGTCCAGCCGTTTTTGCGTGAAAGAATAACAAACATACATCCATAAATTCCCACAAACTTTCACATTTATAATATTAGTAGGATAAACACGCCGTGACGTGCCACGTCAAGACATGGTTATTTGGAGAATAAGGCGGCTGATTGATTGTAAACTATTGAAGAGCTAAAACTACCTGAAGTCGTCGGTTCCACTCCGGTAGGCTTTGTGTTACTTGATTTGTTGGTCTCCTGTTTCAATTCAAACGGCCTTAAAGGCGGTGTAAATTTGAACGCCGCCGATGAATCTGTACAAAAAATTTGTTCTTAGAGAAAAAAGGAATATTATTGCGGGTTCACTTCCGCCCCCCCGGCCGTGCACTCACGCGCCAGTTAAAATGTAACTCGGTAGCTGAGAGCACGTCCTCGCTACACTGGCGCCCAACATTGAATTATTTACAACTTTCTTGTGAGTGAATGAAACAATGTCTTTTGTTCTGTTCGCACACATAAGTCCTAATTTGTCTTTTCGATAACTCTCCCGGTTTCAAACTTATGTTACGTTTCACGACTGTCAAATAGCGCAATGTCTTACATAAAGTCCACCATAAATTATATGCCGTAAGTGTTTATCTTACTAATATGTAAGAAATAGGGTTTTCAAAACTTATGTAAAACTTATTCGGACATTGTGAAACAAACCCTTAGCCTAAAAGCCCTCAAAATACATTCACCCTGCATTAGAAAAAAAATACCAACCTTTTGATACAGATTTTGCTTCGATATTGTTAAGCTGTGGCTCACTCGGTAGGCCATTTGTCTGTAGTGTACTTGTCCTATTGTTGTCACCGGGTAGTTTGAAATCAAACGTTTTAGACGATGGCATTTCAAACTTGAAGTAACCAGAGGGTGCTTTTGTAGGCTCTGGTACTGAAACAAAAAGTAAACTGTTTTCCAAGACAAAGTTTAAGCTTCTGAAACAAAAACGTTACTTCTTGGAATAAAGCGTTTGTTCTTAGAGTAATGCAAAGTGTAGAGTTTATGCCATGGTAGAAAACATTTCCAGCCAGAATTAGAAGAAACTCAAAAGTGCAGTGGACACCCAATATTCTACATGATTAATTGTGCACATTACTTATAGATCAACTAGCAGCACGTCCCGGTTTTGCACGGGTGTACTTATGAATCTACTGGGATAAAATAAAGCCTATTAATATTTAGATGTGTTGAAATGACTGTCGGGATAGTTATAGCCTATAACTATCCACAGTCATTTCAACACATATAAATATTTTTTTAAATCGGCTGAGTAGTTTCGGAGATTACCTCCGTCAAACAAACAAACATTACCTCTTTATTATATTAGTAGGTATATTAGATAAGAACTCACCGGTAGAACTTAAACTTGAAGTCATTTGTTTAGCACCAATATCGGTCTTTGAGTTGATTGATATACCCGCGCTCGGAGTTTCAGTATCGCTTTGAATACTTGTAGGTCCAGCTTTGAATGGTTGTTGCTCAGCAAACATTGAAGGTTTTGAGGCGGGAACTCCATCAGTAGATTTCAATGATATCTTGCTGATCATTGTATTCATTTCGAGTATCAAGTCTGATAGATACGGAGTCTTTCTGGATTGAGAATCTAAAACAACTAAATAACATGGCTACCTTTGTAGCAGGGTAAAGTAGCAGTAAGCCTCCGTCATAGCGTAACGTCTTTAAGACGGACCGACAATTTAACGTGCCCCCCGAAGCACGGAAGCGTACAGTTGTTAACGCCACTTGGTCGGTCACCCATCCAAGTGGTGACCGTTTAGGACGTTGCTTAACTTCGACGATCTATAAAGAACATCTTAGCAAGCTTCGCCACTAGCTTGTGTTTTTACTAACAGCATGAGAGTATGAAGGACTATAAATACCATGTTCTTGTTTCAGAGCTGAAGCTGGTTGAGCCACAGTTTCTTTATGCAGATGCGTAAGCAGCAAACTTGCTATTAGCTTTCGGTGTGAGTTTTCATTTTCGAGTTGGGGTTTCAATAATGCATAGCTCCACTTCACATGAGAAGTCGTGCAAAGCAAACGATTAGTCAATGCACGTAGCTTTTTGTTAATCTGTTCCGTGTTCTCTTTATTAGCTGATATATCCCTGAAATTTTTAATTAAATTAACTTAAACAAGTGGCTACATTAATAAAATTACTAAAACAACATCAATTTCGTGAGAAGAGAGCAATTTTTGCACTCGTTGTTGTGAACATTTTCGTAGATGTGAACAGAAATTAATTTATAAAATTTAATTAATTTTTATAAAATTTATTTTTAATTTTTTAATTAATTTTTAATTTTATACTCAAGTATCAGTGGAAAGAGGGAAGGGAGGCCTTTGCCCTGCAGTGGGAAACATCAGGCTTATAATATATAATACTCAAGTAAGATTTCTGTTCACAATACGAAAATCATAGATCCTCAATAATTTATTACGGAATCATCTTGGAGGTAGAGTCTTTTAACATTAAGCTAAATATTTCACTTTCAAAACTATCGTGAGTTGTATTAGACATTAATATGATCACACGGGAAATTACTCAGGTAAAAATATCCGCGATTTAGATAACGACAACGTCGGTAACTAAATCGTGAGTAATTTCCCGTGTGATTATGAAAATGAAGCCAAATAGTTTATAAGTATTTTTAGTAGGTATACCTACTGTTAAACCACGATTAGGTCCCTATTTCAAAAATGCTACTAAAGGTTTACAACTTCGACGGGATTCGACACCGCAAGATAAATAAATAAATATCCTTGGACATTCCACACAGCGTCATCTAGTCCCCAGCTAAGCAACTTAATGCTTGTGTTATGGTAACCAGATGACTGATATAATACATAGATACATTTTTTTTGTAAATACATACATATTATAGATAGAAAACACCCAGACACGGAACAAATATCTGCAGAACATACAAACATTTGTCCCGTAGCGGGGATTGAACCCGCAACCCTAGCGTCTCAGCCGAGCGTTCGCCCAACTGCGCCACCGAGGTCGTCAAGATACGAGCGACCGCCCTGTAGCTGGTTTGCCTTTGACCTCTCGGCCACGAAGCTTATGTCGCCAAGGACCCAAGAGATCACCCCGCATAAGGGCATAATTAATACATAGAGCACAACAAATAATTAAATCACAAAAAATATTTATCTGGGTGTTACGCAAGGCTCCTGTATGGGTATCGCTGACCAGGCTCGACCGGTATATCCATGCAGTGACCGGCACGAGGTGCATTGTCAGCGGAACGTGTCGCCGCTGACGTCAATCGCCCGTTTCCATCAGTTTACCTAGTTTTAATATTGCACTCTTTGTTCACACTTCGAACGAGAATCACTTAGATTAAATAATTGTAATTTTACTTTTGAAAGATTAAATTTAGTTTCAAATAAAAGTATCTTTTTTAAAAGCTACCCTGAGCAGCGGCCTACGTATTTGGCGCAGCCTCACGGATACTTGCATTATCTTAAACTCACGAGATTCATCTCACAAGTAAAAAGAACCTACTAGTGCAGCTGTTCGGGTTGAATCCGAATATAGATTCAGTTTTGAGTTCCTGTCGACGTGATGTGGTAAGTGCTTGAATCTTCTCAAGTCCTTTCGTTTTCCTATTTTATATCCTTATTTTACGTGTATTTTGTGTATTTTACGGTGTTCTTTTTAGTGCGTTTAGTTTAGGCTTCCAAGATTTTTCATCCGAGAAAGTCACGGAATATTAGGTTAGGCAGTGATAGATCATCTAGTAGTAGGCTTAGTGTTATAGACGAGCATAGGAATTTAGACGAAACCATGGCTCAACCGTTGAGTTCTATGGATCTTATCTATAAGTCCCTCAGACTTGTGCCGGAATTTGACGGAAATCCGCACATTCTTACGAGATTTATTAATCTTTGTGACCAACTTGTGTTAGCTCACGTAACTGGCGAACCGGGCAGGGAGTTAGAAAATTTAGCTCTCATTAACGGTATTTTAAATAAAGTTTCGGGTTCCGCAGCTAGGTTGATTAACTCGAACGGAATACCGAGTACGTGGCAAGGTATTAGGAGTGCTTTGATAAACAATTTCGCAGACCATCGCGATGAGACCGCTCTTTACAGCGATCTATCTTTAGAGACCCAAGGGTCTAGTACGCCGCAAGAGTTTTACGAACGTTGCCAAAATTTATTCAGCACCATAATGACGTATGTTTCGCTTCACGAGACATTAGGTACGACTGTAGAAGCTAAGCGTGCCCTCTATCAAAAGTTAACCCTTCAGGCCTATTTACGAGGTCTCAAGGACCCATTAGGTTCCAGGATACGCTGTATGCGTCCTGAGTCGATGGAGAAGGCCCTCGAATTTGTTCAAGAGGAGCTTAACACTCTTTACATGCAAGAGCGTAGTGGTACATCTTCTAGAAAGGATTGGCAGCAACCAATTTCTAACGCAGCCAAGTTTAATCTCCCGCTGAATAACTTTAACCTCCCGCTGAATAACTTTAACCCAAGACCGACTAACGGACAGTACGGACAAACAAGACCCATATTTAACATGCCTGGTTCATCAAGGCCTAACCCCATTCAGGCTCAACCTCATCAAGGTTGGAGACCTAACCCAAATTCGCAACAACCGCCACGTGGTCCCACGCGAACACAACAGATGTTCCGCGCCCCTCCACAAAATTATAACGCACAGAGTAATGCTTTTAGAATGCCATTTAGACCTCAGGCACAGCAATCGTTCAATTTTGGGAACGCTCCGCGTCCTACCCCTATGAGTGGTGTTAGCCATTATGCGGAACGACGACTACCTATGACAGGACATGACTGGCGAAAACACGGAAATCCACCCCCGTCTAACTACTTTAAGACTCGCGAAGTTAATTTTAACGAGTTTGACGGCTACGACAACTATTACTGTGACGACTATGACAATTATACTGACTTTTATAATGACTGCTATTCGTATGACCAATATCCTGAATACTACCCCTGTGACCAATACTCTGTCTCTTACCAAGAGCCCCCGGTAGTAGAAGAAATTCCTCCAACTGATGAAAATTTTCAGAAGGATTCGAAGTCAGAAAAGCCAAAATAGAAGTTAACTTTCACATTCAAAGACAACTAGGTTACATTCAGATAGCTAATCCACCTCTGAAATTTTTGATCGATACAGGAGCTAACCAATCTTTTATTAGCCCTGATGCCGTTAACAAATACTTTCGTCACATCCCTTTGAACTATGATCCTTTCGAAGTGACTAACGTACATGCGACTAGTAAGAACGACTATTCGATCACTTTACCTAGTTTTCATGAATTTAATGACCCGAATGACATGACCCTATACGTCTATAAGTTTCATAACTTCTTCGACGGACTTTTAGGCTTTGACTTACTCGACTTATGGGATTCTAACATCGATCTGAAAAATAAATTACTGAAGACCCGTAATACTCAGATCCCCATCCAAATGTATGACTCTAGGAATGTTAACTTGTACGAAGAAATCATTCCAGCTAACTCGACAAAGATAGTTAGATTGCCAGTTAATACACAGGACGGTGAAGTCCTTGTAGAAAATCAGACAATATGTAACTGCCTTATTTCAGACTGTATAACGACGGTTCATAATAACAGAGGCTGGGTAGAGATTACTAACCCAACATCTAACGACGTAATCTTCTCTATGGATCGTCCTGTTGAAGCTGAAATATTTAATCTCGAATGTGACAGTGCTGAAATTTTATCAGACCGCGCGAAAGATGTTTTATCTCGCCTTCGGACAGATCATCTTAATCCCGAAGAGCTCGCTAATTTAAGGCGCTTATGTGCTAATTACGCGGACGTGTTTTATCTTGAGGGTGAACCACTTACATTCACCAACAAGATCAAACATAAAATAAGAACAACTGATGAAATTCCAGTACATACTAAGAGTTATCGCTATCCTTATATTCACAGACAAGAGGTCAGAGATCAAATTAGTAAAATGCTTGATCAGAATATTATAAGACCTTCAGAATCCGCCTGGAGCTCTCCGATTTGGATTGTACCCAAAAAGGCAGATGCTTCCGGTAAAGTTAAATGGCGTCTTGTCGTGGATTTCAGGAAAGTAAATGAGAAAACGATTGATGACAAATACCCAATTCCGAATATTACAGACGTACTCGACAAATTAGGTAAATGCCAATACTTTACAACTCTTGATTTAGCAAGTGGCTTTTACCAAGTAGAGATGGATCCGTCAGATATTCATAAAACAGGGTTTAACGTAGAAAACGGACACTACGAGTTTCTCAGGATGCCCATGGGCTTGAAAAACTCACCATCAACCTTCCAAAGGGTGATGGATAACGTCCTGAGAGGCCTTCAAAATGAAATCTGCCTGGTTTATCTCGATGACATCATAGTTTTCAGTTCTTCCCTTCAGGAACATATAGTTAACCTAGACAAAGTCTTTAGTAGATTGAGGGAGTCCAACTTCAAGATTCAAATGGATAAGTCTGAATTTTTGAAGCTGGAAACTGAATTTCTAGGACATGTCATTTGCAAGGACGGTGTTAAACCGAACCCTAATAAAATTAAAGCAATCGAAAATTATCCCCTTCCAAAAACGACAACTGAAATCAAACGTTTTCTCGGATTACTCGGTTATTACAGAAAGTTTATTCCAGACTTCGCAAGAATAACCAAACCACTAACCCAATGTCTTAAAAAAGGTTCTAAAATTAAATTAGATCAAAATTATACCAACTGTTTTAACCATTGCAAGACTTTACTGACTAACGACCCAATCTTACAGTACCCAGACTTTAATCGAGAATTTATCTTAACAACTGACGCATCCAATGTAGCTATAGGTGCCGTCCTATCTCAAGGTACCAAGTCATCTAACCAGCCAATTGCTTATGCATCGCGTACTCTCAATAGTAGCGAACTTAACTATAGTACCATCGAGAAAGAACTGTTAGCAATTGTTTGGGCGACTAAATACTTTAGACCATATCTATACGGACGTAAATTCTTAATACTGACTGACCATAGACCTTTGCAATGGGTAGTTAATTTAAAAGACCCTAGTTCACGACTTACAAGATGGCGTTTGAAACTAAGTGAGTACGACTATAGAGTCGAATACTTACAAGGCAAGTGCAACACTAACGCCGATGCACTTTCGCGTATCGAAATTAATAACGAAGAGCTTTTGTCGATCGCAGTTAATCCATCCGAAACTGACCCCGCGTTAGATGAATCAAGAACCATTACGGCTACAGATACTGCAGATGGTTCTAGAACAGCCACCGTTCACACTAACGTCGAAAACCCCATCTTTGAAGTCCCAATTACAGACGACCCTTTGAACAGATTTACAAAACAGTTAATTTTAAATGTTGTAGGTGACATTAAAGGACGACCTACAGTAACTAAACCTTTTGAGACCCACACACGAACGACCGTACAAATTTCAGAATCTAACTTAGAGGAAGACGTTATTAACGCTATTAAAGAATATGTTAACCCCAAAATTAAAACCGGACTTATGATTAACCCCCATTTGGCTATGTATGACATAATACCTATCATACAAAGGACATTTAAAAATTCTTCTATGAATTTGACATTGACTAAACGAGAATTAGAAAACATTAGGGAATACTTGAGACAGCAAGAGATCATTAACAAATATCATGACGGTAAGACCAATCATCGTGGTATTAATGAATGTTACTTAGCGTTATCTAATAGGTACTATTGGCCCAAAATGAGAGAGCAAATCACTAAATTCATTAACGAGTGCACCATATGCGGTCAAGCTAAATATGATCGTACTCCAATAAAACAGCAGTTTAAAGTTGTACCACCAGCTAGCAAGCCCTTTGAACTAGTTCATCTAGATCTTTTGACTATTCAAAGCGAGAAATTCCTTACCATCGTAGATGCATTCTCTAAGTACGCCCAAGCGTATCACCTTAGAGATGGCACAGCTGTTAGTGTAGTACAGGCTTTGTTAAACTTTTGTACTCATCATGGTGTACCTTTCACTATAGTTACTGATAACGGTACCGAGTTCACAAATCAGTTAGTTGCAGAGTTTGTGAAGATGCATAAAATCCAGCATCACAGAGTTGCTCCTCACTCACCTAATGAGAATGGTATAGTTGAGAGATTCCACTCAACCATACTCGAACATCTTCGTATTCTTAAATTAGGTCAGAAATCTGAATCAGTAATTAATTTAATGCCGTACGCCCTTCTGGCTTATAACAGTAGCATTCATAGTTTTACTCGATGTAAGCCGATAGACGTTATTACTGGACATTACGACCCACGCGATCCTTTTGACGTAGATCTCTCTGCTCATTTACTTCAACAGTACATGACTAATCATAAAGAAAAGATGACTAAAGCCTATAACACCATTCATGACATGTGTACCGAGTAGATGTGGGCGCCGCCTTAAAAATTCTCGGCGGCGGCGCGCTGACTAATTTCAATCGGCGGCGGCGTGGCGCCGGCGGCGTAGTTTTCTACTACCTACCTCCAACTTAAACTCGCAATCTACTCCCTACCTTCTTTAAGCCGGCCGGCTTCTTAGGCGGACGACAGGAAAATGTCAGTCCTATACAGTACAGTAAATACCTTGTCCAGATCAGGTCATCAGGTACAAAAAAAAAACAGTTTTCCAAAGGGACACTTTAATAGCCATACTGCGAACATCTGCAAAAAGGCATTAAACATTTACAAGAAGTTGTCTAGAGCAGCCAGGATCAGCTGGGGACTCCACCCAGAAGTGATTCGCACAATCTACACGGCGACAGTGGAGCCAGTAATAATGTACGCGGCCAGCATCTGGGCTCCGTAACGGAAAAGATCTGTCAATGTTGAAGGACAGGGAAGTGGAACAGCTGACGCCCTACGCGGAAACTGGGCACCCAGCGGAACACACCAACCTGACGTTCACGCAACTGGCAAGCCAGGAGCAGGTCGACCAACACAGCAACCACGAAATACGCGTATACACAGATGGTAGCAAGATTGGGGGTGAGGTCGGAGCGGCGTTGTCTCTGTGGAAAGACAATGCCGAGATCAAAACCCTCAAGCTAAAGCTGCCATCGTATTCTACGGTTTACCAGGCGGAGCTCCTGGCGCTGTGTAGAGCAACGAGGGAGGCCCTGAGACGGTCGGAAAGAACATATGGCGTATACAGCGACTCCAGGTCAGCTCTAGAGACAATCGTCAACAACGGTTCCATCCATCCTCTTGCCGTGGAGGCTCGTGAAAACATGAAAGCGAGCAGAATCCAGAATAAAGAAATATCTTTATTCTGGATCAAAACCCACGCAGGATTGGAGGGAAACGAGAGAGCTGCTTCTAGTTTTCGCATCGAAAAAAACGTCAATGGAAAGTTTATTCACTGTAGTTTTTGATAATTCAGTCATTTTGGATGAGTCAATCACGATAAAAAATACACGTCTTTACGCCACTCACGCCGCGCGGTGAATGTCGGCGGCGGCGGCGGCGTGCGGGGGGCACACGGCGGCGCGGCGCCGGCGCGGCGCCCATATCTAGTACCGAGACACGTAAAGATCTGACTGACAACCGTAATAAGGAACGAGAACCAGAGGCTGAATACTCTCCCGAACAACAGATTTTCGTGAAAAACCCGTTTGCTTCGCGACAGAAATTAGCCCCTCGTTACACTCATGACGTAGTAATGGCAGACCTCCCTATTCATATTTATACTAAGAAGAAGCGAGGTCCGATTGCCAAATCTAGGCTTAAGCGTCTCCCTAAAAGTGCTCAATTGTTACAGGACCCTACTAATAATTCATCTGCTCCTGACCCCCATCCTAACGCAGGAGATAAAACTTGAAAGTCTTGATGATGGCCCTGGTATTTTACCTTTCAAACTAGGCCCAGCTAAACTTGTTTCTCACTACCATACCTTTCTACAAAATGTCAATCTCGAAGACTTGCGTAATAAAGTAAATTCAATAGATAAGCAAATTGATAATTTTAGCCCTCAGCTAAATAATAAAACTAACTCATTATTTGAACCCCATTTAGATTATTTAAAACGTAAACTTACAAGTGTTTTAGATCAATTAGAGACATTCGAGGTAAATCGTGTAAAAAGAGGACTCGTAGATGGTCTCGGATCTATAGTTAAAAGCATTACAGGTAACCTCGACTACACTGACGCTTTACATTATAATCAGGCTATAAAATCTTTACAGAATAACGAGAACAAGTTAGTAACTGAATTTAACAATCATGTCAGCTTAACTAAAAACTGGACTTTGCAATATTCAAAGATCTTAGACGATATTGTAGATAACCAGAATAAAATCGAAATTTTAGTTAACAAGATTAAACAAGTAGATGTTTCTAGGGATTACGATCTAGTAAAATATGCACATTTAGTTCAAGTACTTAGGATTTTAACAGATAACGTAGACTCAATCTCTCAAGAATTAATTAAATTACAGAATATCCTTGCTTTTATAAGAGCTTCCGCGACGCATCATTCGGTTTTAAATTTGTATACCATTCGCGATATTATTCGTAAATTGGGAATACTTTATGGCAGTGAAAAGGTAGTAGATTTAGATATTAGAGAATATTTCGATATAATTAAGTTAGGTTCATACTATGTAGGTAATGAGATAGTTATAGTATATAAATTCCCAATCGTGCTACCATCCACGTATGATATGTATAAATTATCAATCCTTCCCAACAAAAATCACGAGATCCTTATTCCTCCTCTTCCTTACCTAGCTATCCATGAGAAAGATTTCAAGTACATTGAGGCAGAATGCCCGAAGACCAGTAAATGGTACATCTGCGAGGAGAAGAAAAATCTGCAAGCACAATCGTCAGATGACTGCATCCAACATCTCATCTCTACGCAACAACGGAACAAGAGGTGCAGCCCTACCACCATCTCACTAGCAAAGCCAGCATTTGAAGAACTCGACGAGAAGCATTACAGCATCAGTTTCCCCGTCTCTACGAAAGTTCATCTCTACTGTGGACAGGATCTCTACCAAACGCTTCAAGGCAGCTATCTCGCAATCATCCCTAAGGAATGTTACATGGAAACGCCGGAATTCACGATCTCTAATACCAACGATCGTCTGAAAGGACAAGCTCTGAAAATCATCGATCTTCCTAAAAACAACTTCGATGCATCCTCTACAGCCTCAACTCCAGCTTTAAAACTCAACTCTATCAACTTGGACCATCTTCACTCAACCAACAAGAAAATCTCGCTACAATCTCCACTGAATATCGACAGGGACGTCGACCACAGTTTCTATCATACTACAATCCCCATGTACTTCATTGTAATATCAAGTGCATGTGCACTCATAAGCGGATTGCTATACAGAAAGTACAAGTTCAATCGGAGCGAGAAATTGAAAACTTCTGAAGAGAGCCAAGCTGAACTTCAAGTCTATGCTATTCCAACAACAAGGAGAGTAGATCCAGATCAACCCCCAGCTCAATTTATGCAAAGCATCAATACTCGCTGATCTTCGGGGGGAGGTGTTACGCAAGGCTCCTGTATGGGTATCGCTGACCAGGCTCGACCGGTATATCCATGCAGTGACCGGCACGAGGTGCATTGTCAGCGGAACGTGTCGCCGCTGACGTCAATCGCCCGTTTCCATCAGTTTACCTAGTTTTAATATTGCACTCTTTGTTCACACTTCGAACGAGAATCACTTAGATTAAATAATTGTAATTTTACTTTTGAAAGATTAAATTTAGTTTCAAATAAAAGTATCTTTTTTAAAAGCTACCCTGAGCAGCGGCCTACGTATTTTGGGTGTTGAATGCTAAATTGTTTAAATTTCATGACTCATTATTATTACGCGATTAAGTCCCAACAAATAAACGCGATTAACGCCACTTGGAAATATAAGAATAAATAATAATTTAATACATATTCCAAGTGGCAATATTCTAAAAGGAGTCATATAAATTATGTTAATTGTGTAGAAGATTTTCAGACATTTAAGAAAGTTGAGGTTTTTAGCATTATAATAAATAGTCAATTCCTCATGGTGTGTTGAGAATACAGATTCCAGGAACACAGTAATAGCGGTTAATACTAGCGCTATTTACACTTATCAACATTGGGCATGTACCTACAAAACCTTAACCGATTGTATTAAGGTTGATATAATTGCTAAGTAAAAACACGATGAACACAAGAGAGACTATTTATGGTAAACTTCAAAATATATGAAGGTACCTAGGCACCTAGTCCTAAATATTACTTATACTTACAAAGGGTCAGAAAGTTTACGCATTTCCGCAATCAGAATAGCAGCCTTTTTTAGCTCCAATTTCAACTCATTGAGGGTATGAAAAAATTTGACCAAGGCATCATCTTTTTTTAGCCTTAATTCATCAAGGCGACTCAAATCCGCATGCAGCTTGAACGAGTTAATGTCATTTTGTATCTATAAGGAAAAACTTGGTTATTATTAACTTACTCACAAAATATTTTAATAATGACTAAAAAAGTTAAATAATTTGCCTTTAACTATCTTAAAAAATAAATTGCTGATCTGTTTCTTCTGGTTCTCTGATACTATTTAGATGTGAAACAATGAGAACCTACAAGTAGTGCACCACTAGAACTGCTAGTGGTTCTAAGTGGAGGTACAACTCACTTTGTAAGGAATTGTTCATTTTAGGGTAAATTTGCACCTAAATTTGTGAAATCATCCAATAAAGTAACTAGGAAAAGTAAGCTCGTACCTATTAAACATATTTCCATCTACCTTTATACCTACTCCAACGTCTCCAACCAAGTAGGTACCTAATCTGTCATCATGTTGTTGACACAGGTACTTACCTTTAACTGAATCTCCCTTGACTTCACTTTAAATCGGTGAAGATTAAGCGAAATTTCATTAAATTTGAGGAGACTCATCAGTTCTGTAATAGTATCTGTGTTGTGGTTTTTTTCCACTTTCACATTTTCTGATGCCATATCAGACCTTGGTTATGGCTTGTGTCACAAGGCAAATCAAACCGGCAGATTTATAGTAGGTAAGTCCATCTGAAAAAAATAAGTTTAATGGTAGTGAGTGTTTTAAGTAATAGTAGGTATCCTATTTACTATAATTACACTTCGTCACATAATTTAATAGATATTAAACAAAAAGAACAATCAGTAAAAAGATACCTATCGGTTATTTATATTGAAATGGAATAAAACACATTGAAAGATTAAGTTAGATAAGCCGAAAGACTTAATTTATGAAGATCAAAAGAGAAGCGCCTCCTTGTCTTAATGAAGCCTCCTCTACTACCTACCATAATGACTCAAGATAGCTTGATAAAATAATTAATTTATTAGCACATTTTACAGGCAGACAGACTTAAATTATCAATGAAAAGGAAGGAAAACATAACACAAGGAAGGGAAACTAGGGAAAGGTGCAAAATAAAGTAAGAAAGAATGACATATAGTATGTTTTGACTTGACTAGTTGACTTGACAGTTTACAAAGAAACATGGCCATGATGGCTATCATCACCATTTGGCTATCAATGTCATTGATTGAATGACAGTTTGTTTTGACTTGACAGTTTACAAAGAAACATGGCCATGATGGCTATCACCATCTGGCTGTCAATGTCATTGATTTGTTAATATCAAAGACCTTAGTAGTAGGTCTTTCATTAAATAACATTTTTAATTAAAAATTATGTTATTATACTTTTAAGAATAATATTTAAGTAGGTATCAAATGATGTAATAGGCTAGTTGACTCTAATTTTATGTAGCTCTTATATGATAAATAAATTGTTCTTTTAGACCAAAAAAAATACTACCATATTTTTTTGGACCTAAGAAACCGCAAAATTTTATTTTAAAAGTTCTACTTTTCAAAAACAGGTGAAAACGCTACCGCCATATTGGTCTATGGAATTGTCTGTGCTGTGACGTCATTCCTAACCAAAACAATAATTTTCGTGATTTACGTCTAGGGAACATGCACATTTTGAAAAGTTGGCATTACTGTAAATTGGTTTTAGTTATGTGACATTTGTTTATTTCCGATAATAATGACGTCACCATAATGGCCGTAGCGTTTTCAGCGTTCCAATTAAAAAAAAAAGAAACTGTTTTTTAAATTGAAATTATGCAAGCATCATGAACTTTGATTAACTGAAATTATTATATTTTGGTTTTGCAAGGAAAGTACTTCAGGAAATACTAATTTATTGGGTCAAATTTGATATGAGTCAAGTAGCCTATTCCAAGTTAACCTATTATTTATATTTTTAATTTGCCGCGATTTCAGTGCCATCTTTCGTTTTGACAGACTATAAGTACCTACTCACTTTATAACCCCTTTTTTATGTTACAATGCTCAGATGAAGTACTAATCAATGTATGCATTTTATTTAAGTATGTACCTATAGCTTCCATCGCGGGCCTTGAGCGTGGAGACCCAATCCAGAAATTCCGTAACGAAAACAACCTAACGCTTGTCACAGAGGTCCTTTACGAACACAATACAATTTTATCGAAGTAAACCGATTTTAATATGTTTTTATGTTTGAAATAGTAGGTTTGTCTCTTACCTTAACGAAAATAATAAAAATACGCACTGTCAAAAAAGTTTCTGACTACTTATCTCTCTTATCTTCATAAACTCTACATTTTCATCAAAATGTGAGTAAGAATGTAGTACAATATCAAGATCTAGAAGAATTAAACTTTGGGATAGGGAATTATACTTTATTGAGGTGATTCCATAATTACATAATTTTTCCTTAAATACAAGCTAAACTTAGTTTACAAAACTATATTAAGGCCAGACTGTGGCACATAATATAAAATGCAATCTATTAGCACCTATGTATGTACTTAATATACATTTTGTAACATTGTGCCTTTTATATTGAATTTCATTTAATACATTCAGAGCTCTCAAGCGTAATTCATGGCATGACTCAAGAGATGATACATTACTCTACACAATTTATAAAAAACTGACAAATGACCCAGACTAAGGAACAAAAATTGACCCAGTTCTATTATCCCCACTCGTCTTCGGATTCTGTGTCGTAGCGACACTGAGTACGGTCGTAATTGGCTCGAGTGCGTGGCTCGCTGAGCGTGTCGTACGCTTCCTTCATTTGCTTGAACTTGCGCTCGTTGGTTCGCACCTCGCCTAGCGACGCGCACGCGTGCCGATCCGGGTGATAACGCATAGCACATTTTCTGAAACGGTAAACATTAGAATAATTCAATAACCTTCAAGTGGGCCCACATGCTCAATATGACCAAATCTACTTTTATTCAAATCAAATCAAATCAAAGTAATTTATTGCGTGCGTGACGTGCAACCGACAAGCAACGACGAGCTGCGCTTGACAAGCGTTTTCTAGTACGGGTTTTCAGGGTACCTTATATAGACATTTGATTTTCTTATAGTTTTTAAGTAGGTATGTAATTACTTGTAAGCTTTCTTGATTTCATCCAGCGTTGCAAATTTATTGATGCCTAGAATCTTGTAATAATAGTAGGGGCCTTTGTTGGCCATTAGCAAATCATTAGCCTCTTGTAGTAGGTGCTTGTATTCGTCCGTAGAGTCAATGTAATACAGTTTCTCATAGTCCTCTAATGCTTTTTCGTACATTCTGATTTCTGTGTAGCATTGAGCGCGTCTTAGCAAAGGTTTGATATAGTTTTGGTCGAGGTCTAAGGCGGCGGTGCAGGCGTCGATGGCATTACTTAGTTGGTTCTGTTTGGCGAAGACGGTCGCTCTATTGTAGTGAAGCTTCGCATTCTCTTGTTTGTTATTTTTATCAATAGACAGCGCTTCGTTGTAGAGTTTCAATGCTTTTGTCCATGCACCGGCGTTAAAGGCTTTGTTTCCTGTAACATTTAAATGTTGGTATTAAATATCAGTTTGAACACAAATAATTCTAAAAGTGTGTGTGTCAAAGTTCATTGAAATACCTACCCTCCTCTTTTTTCTCTTGTATAAGTTTGGTGTTTTTCCTCACTTTTGTTAATTTGATCATTTTTATGGCCTTCTCGTGACACGGATCATGTTCAAGAACTTTACGAAATTTTTTAATTGCCATCTCATCATATTCCTGAAACAAAATAATAGTTAGTTGGCACTCTAGCGCTATAATTATAGCTATATATTTAAATAAATATCGTTGGAAATTTTACAGAGCGTCATTCAGTCCCAAGCTAGGCCAAAATTCACTTTGTACTCAGAATAAAATTGGGTACAGGGATAGCTTATATCATGGATTAGCACATAGGCTAATTTTAGTCCCGGTATTCCCACGGGATCGGGAATTATTCACCAAGGCGGCGGTAACAACGAGCAACATCTAGTACTCCATTAATTCATTTTTTGAGAGATTACCCTATAAAACTAAACAAAAAACTTCTTTATAATATTAGTTGTAGGGTAACGAAACCGATACAATACCCAGTAAGTATACACCTAATGAAGGGCGATCGCTTTCAGATAACATTAGATAAATACATTCGTATAACTTCTGATTTGTCCGTGACCTTAAACGGACCAAAAAGAGCTCACTTTCCCGCTCCCGCACACCTCAGTTGGTTGACAGACTTTATTGTATTCTAAGTAGGTATTAGGAGTCTACTGGCTAATAAGTCGATGGTTAACGAAAATATATTCACCTGATAGTAGGAGCAAAGTCCGACGACGTACATGGCGTCGGCGTACATAGAGCCGGTGCATGAGTTGGACAAAACCGACGTGTCGATAGCGATACTCCGAGCTTCGTTGAATTTTCTCATATGCGCCAAGCATTCCGCTTTCAATAATTTCATACTGTATACCATGATTTCATTATTTAGCAGGGTACTCACTTAGCCATATAGGTCGCGCCACGTAAAAAGAACGCTGAGGGGAAAAGCAGCGCAGTATGTAATTTTAAGGAATCTTAGGATGGATTGGTGTGGAGGGGTGACGCGGTGCAATTACGTACTATTGGTTCGTGAGATACTGATCGATGCGCAAATACCTTCCCGTTCCCTTCATCCTTCTTTGTATGTGGCGCGGCTTATATTAGGATACAACAACCAGTTTATCGTAGTATTGATACTACCCTCGATACCGGGTCAAATGACACAAAATGTATGAGAATCTAGCGCTAGTTTTTATATGCAATTAAATTTTCAAATCTTTGAATAGCCCTTAGGCCCCGGTCTCGAATTCTGCGGGCAGCGGGGCGGGAGCGGGCGACGAGCGGGCAATGAGCGGGCAGTGAGCGGGCGACGAGCGGGCGACGAGCGGGCGACCAGCGGGAGACGAGCGGGCACTGACAGTCCGCGCGTCATCATTGTGTAGTGTTGTGCGGATAGATAAACCAAATCTCATTTTCTATTCCTGGTTCGATGTTTTTGATAAAATACCTAAGTACTTAGAAATGTAACTATTATTACTATTAAAAAGAGATAAATTAAAAAGAGATCGAAACTAAAACCATTTTAATTACAACAATTTTGATTTACGTTTTTCATTTGTATGTTTTTCGTGTGAACAATTTGTTTGGTTCATTAAGTATTCACGTACAGATGAACAATAACTCTCACATTTAAACAAAAATAAATAAAAAATTGTATGGATTCAATTCAGTCTCGCTCAATCCCCTGAACCATGAATAGGTACAACACTACACCGCGTAATCTGTCCGTCTTGCCAACTGTACCATCATCTTACTAGCTATATCTTTTGCAAAAAGTTTCCAGATAACCGTATCAATCATCATCATCATCATCACGTCTAGATTTGTTGCATAAGTAGGTACTTGTGGTCGGTTATATAATAGGTAAGTACTTATGTAAAAAGTATTTATTTGTTTTTGCAGTTGACTTTAAATATGTTTTTTTATGATTGTTTTGAAATTTTTTGACATGAATGTTTTAATAATAAATTAGGTACCTAATACAATAGATACAATAGATACGTAACTAAATTGATATAAACTATTTTAAGAATATAATATTTGCATGTTATGAAATTATGACAAATACCTGAATATTATGAACTATGCTACCTAATGAAATTTTAACACCTGTATGTAAATTACCATATTCAAAGCAAATAAATGATTTAGATTTAGAAACATGTAGGTAGTTTAAATGAAAAAAAAATATAAAAAATCATTGACGTCTTTTTTCAAAATAATTTGCTGGAATGGTTGATTTAGTGGAAAGTTGCTAGAAAAATTGATCAATCATCTAGCTACAATTTATTGAAATAGTTGCTGATGGGGGTATAAAAATTGCTAGAACTAGCTATGAAGTTTCATAGTTGGCAATGGTGACTGTCAGTGCCCGCTCCTTGCCCGCTCGTTACCCGCTCGTTACCCGCGCCGCCGCCGCCCCGCTGCCCGCAGAATTCGAGACCGGGCACTAAGCCTATAGCTAAAACCCCATAAGGACTCACATGGAACACGCAGGGCAGTAATTCTTTAAGCATTCGTCGATGAAGTATACTGCATCAAAGTATTTCTGTTGTGACATCATCTCGTGAGCTGACTCTTGCAGCCTGCGGACGGAAACAAATGACTCGCGTAATTCCTCTACTTCATCTGTCTTTTGTAGTCCGCGGTTCCGCTCTATAGCATGGCATATTGCTTGCTCCCCTGATGTAATTTTGCCTGAAACATTATTAATAGGATTTTCAGAATTTGAGTGACAAAATCCATGTCTGCCTAAAAGACGTGCATAAGTTATTGAAAGAAAGAAAGAAAGAAAGAAAAATATGTTTATTTCGTAGGACCTCAAGGATCACTCAAAATCGTTAGGTGACTCTATTGCCAGTTCCGAAAAAATTTTCATTTATCATAAAAAATTCTCATTAAGATTATTTTACTTATTCGGACAAATAAATATTGTTTCAATGACATGCGACAACCATTTAGAACAAAAATCATGTGACATTAGGGTAAAACATCTCAAATGTATTTGAAACTAAAGTATGATGATAAGCAGCAAGTTCATTTCAAGACTTAAAAGACGTATGCATGCACCATTAAATTTTTTGTTAAATTAATCTATATTTACCTAAGCGAAGGTAGCATTTCGCAATATAAACACAAACGTTGGCCGTCAAGATCGGTATAGTAACAATGGCCTTTTTCAAGTCTTCTAAAGCCTCTCCATACTTTTTCAGACCATAATACGCTCGACCTCTGAACATCGAAAAATAAGCATTCTCTGGATCCAGTTTCAAAGCGTCATTAGACATTTTTAAGGCCTCTTCGAAGTTACCAGCTTCTAGCAAACGCTCAACGGTAGCTGCATTTTCATCCGATGCACTGTAAAATAATAACAGAAGATGGAATGATATCCCAAAGCTAAAGTGCAGTTACCTACTTACAGTTCCACACAATTATAATTGAATTTTCGCCTGTTAAAATTCGTGGTACTTTTATTGAAGTACTTAATTTTTGAAGTAGGAATGAAAGTTCCGCAATTAAGCGTGTCTTAAAAATCAACTATTACTTTTCTGCAATTTCTGCTAACAGTCAAGTTTTACTAACCTCGGTTCATCATCTGGTGTTGTTTCCCAATGTTTTGTTGATGTTTCTTGATTTTGCGTTTGACTATCGAAAAATCGTGTTGGTGATTCTCGATTCTGCGTTTCACAGTCAAAGAACTGTGTTGGTGTTTCTCGATTTTGTGTTGGAGTATCGAAAAATGGTGTCGGTGATTCTCCATTTTGTGTTTGACTATCGAAAAATTGTGTTGGCGATTCTCGGTCTTGTGCAGTATCGAAATTGTGTGATGGTGTTTTTCGATTCTGTGTTGAAGGATCGATGTGTTGGGTTGGTTTTTCTCGATGATGTTTGGAGGAATCGAAAAGTTGTGTTGGTGTTTCTCGATCTTGTGTTGGCGATACTCGATTTTTAATTGGAGTATCGAACTTTTGTGTTGGTGTTTCCTCATTTTGTGTTGAAGTATCGAAGTGTTCTGTTGTTTTTTCTACATTGTCTGTTTGACTTTCGAAAAGGTGTGTTGGTGTTTCTCTATTTTGTGTTGGACTATCGAAAGATTGTGTTGGTATATCTTGATTTGGTTTTGGAATATCGAAATGTTCTGTAGTTGTGTCTCGATGCTGCGCTGAAGTTGCGAACTTCTCTGTTGGTGTTTCTCGCTTACGGGTTGATCCGATTCGAATTATTCTTCTTGGAGAGGATACGTTGTTTTTTAATCGAGATTCGAATACGTATAAACTAGGCCCTTTACGTCCAGCTACGTTATCTTCAAAACGTAGCTCTTCTGGTGATTTATTCTTAAATTTCTGTAATAAAAGTATTTATTGTATTCATTATGTTATACTGAATAATTTTTTATATTAAGCATAAATTATTTGCCGAATACTAAGTACTAAAGGTGAAGTCCGGTGTGTCTAAAAGGTTAACTGCCAATTTCAATAACCTTTCTATCTCCGAATCTCCGATTTTGCTTACTGCGGATAGATAGGTATTTGACATTACTTCCATAAAAAATGTGTCAAATATCTACCGTCAGTAAGCAAAATCGGAGATAGAAAGGTTATTGAAATTGGCAGTAAGTAGGCTTTGCCGGCGACTAAGCCAACGGTTCGTCTTTATGACATGTGATAAGCCCGCCGCACCATTATTTATAGAGCCTTAACTTGAAGCTATATAAAAGCGTAGGTTATATAGTCATTATCAATAGTTCATAAGATTGTGACTACTTACCTTAATACATGTACCACAATAAATAAATAAATAATAATGTAATACATGTAAGCATTGGTACCTCACCTTTGTATTGTCAATTATGTCAGTACCAGTCTTCGGGATGAACATCACAGGGGGTGTACCATCTGTTTAATTAAATTGTTAAGGTATATATTTACAGATAACACACAAATATTGTGTTTAAAAATGTTTCACACACACATACATACATACATTCATAAAATCACTCCTCTTTCCCATGGGGGTAGGCAGAGACCACGGATCTCCACTTGCTACGATCCTGACACACCTCTTTCGCCTCATTCACTCTCTTTACATTCTTCATACATGCTCGCCGGTTTAGAGTACTTCTGACCTGGCCTTTCTCCAAAATGTCACCAATTTGGTCCAAATATGTCCTGCCTAGGTCTTCCCCATCCAGATGTCCCATCCATCACACACACCATGTTTTAGAATACAAATATACTTAAAGGTATTTGTTTTCTAAATACGATAATGGGATATCTGTGACTCGCAAAAGGTTCCAACGGAAGACCAGCGTTGCCTTGCCTTGCGCAAATCAACTTAATGCTGAGTTGGACGCCTGTTTGAGACACAATTAAGTATGTTTTATAATTAAGTATGTTTTTTTTTTTTGTTGTTGCCTGTGTGTCAAATAAATGATTTTTCTTTCTTTCTTTCTTTCAAATAAAAAATAATTATAAATACACTGAAAGCATTATAAGTACATACCTGAAGACAAAGGTTTCTCTCCAACACGATCCCTTGGGCTACATGATGGGCCATTATTCTGAGATTCACCAGACTCATTGTTGACATTTGCACTTTTGTATTTAAATGTTCTTATAAGTCGCGGACGTTGCGGTAAATTATTAGTAGCGGACTCTTTTGAGGCTCGAGTAGGATCTGTTAAAGTCAAAGTATAATTTAAATAAACAAATTTTATACAAACTAAACTTAATTTATGGCATTGCTATCTCTTTTCATTGAGGAGTGACAAGAACAGAGCCATACTTACTAGAATTACTGTTTTTCTCAGTCGTCGGCGTCGACTTCGCTTCGATAGGTTTTGTCGGTGGGTTACTCGGTGGATTATTGATTTGTTTGGTATCATTCACATTTGCTGATTTGGATATCGGAGGTTCCACTTTCAAAGACTCGGGTGATGCTTGATGAGACTCTGGGATTTGACAAGAAATACTTGGAATTATGACTTTTAATACCTACATGCTAAACTTAATCGTTTTTTATAACTAGCTGCGCCCGCGGTGAATAGTTATCGGGATCATAAGTAGCCTATGTGATAATCCAGGATATAGTATTCCTGGTACCAAATTTTATTCAAATCCGTCCAGCCGTTTGAGCGTGACGGAGTAACAAACATTCACACTTACACACAAAATTTTACCTTTATAATATTACTGTGAACTAGTGACTTTTATTAGCTAATACAACTATTAAATCTGTTGCTATCTCTATTCATTGACATAAGAGTAACTAGAAAAATCCATACTTAGAACCCTTAAGCTAAGGCCAAACCTGCGCGACCAAAGCGACTGCGAAGCGGGAGCGTCTACCGCGCGGCGGACGCTACCCATATACATCTATGGCGCTTTGCATACCTACGCGACCGCATCGCGGGACGGGTTATATGGTAAATCCGTCGCGCGGTAGACGCTCCCGCTTCGCAGTCGCTTTGGTCGCGCAGGTTTGGCCTTAGCTTTATACTTACTATAAGAATCACTATTTGAGGTCATCGGCTTTGCTTCGAAGAGTTTAGCCATTGGGTTCTTTGGACAATTAGTTTGCAGTTTGCTGATATTTTCTTGATTTGCAAATTTGAATATTGGCGGTTGAAATTTCAATGAGGATTCTGAAGCTTGTGTCGGCTCTGAAGGAAATTATATTTAATAAGAAATGCTATACTTACAAACTCTTTTTAGTTTTTTCTTAAACTTTCGCGATCACAATTCATATTTTAGAACTACATATCTAAACACAGGTTTTTATCGCGTTAACTACCTTTATTGGTTCTTTTTAGTTTGTTTGGTTTATAATACCCAGAACGATATAGGTATAAATCGCGCCACGTAAAAAGAACGATGAGAGGAACGGGTATGTTTGCGCACGGGTCACTCGCTCACGAACCAATAGCACGCGCTAAATCAATGGTGTGAAGTGCGCCGCGTCACTCCTCCACCAATCCCACATAAGACTCCTTAAAATTGCCTACTGCGCAGTTTTTCCCCTCAGCGTTCATTTTACATGGCGCTACCTAATAGATGATAATACCATATAATACTACCAAACATATGATAAATTGTGCATACCTGAAGTCGTCGTTTCTGCACCGAAAACGTAAATCTTTTCTGTCGATAAACCATCAGACATTGGATTAGTAGTCTCGTTGTTATTTGTTGCATGTTTAGATTTAAACATTTCGAATGTTGGCAGTTGAAATTTCAAAGGCCTTTGTGAGGCTTGACTGCTTTCTGTAAGACAGAACAATAATATGTATATTGATTTAAATTAATAGCTAGGTAGGATAATAATTTAGTTAAATAAATTTTTCTTCATTGTTAGCACCCATATTAATAATTATTATAAATGGTAAAGTGTACTGTGTGTGTGCGACGTGTGCGTGCACTTGTGTGTCGAATGACGAATTAAAGTGATTTATTAAGTGGTGATAGTTGAAGGGATGGAGACACGGGCTACTTTTTATACCGATATTCCCGCGGGAACGAGACTTATTCGGGTGAAAAAAAAAATTTCATTCGGATTTAAACTATGTTTAATGCTATGCGGATACTTACTATCAGAATGAACATTATTTGCAGTCGGCTCTTTAGGCTTCACGTTCTTTGGTTGTTTATCAATTTGTGGTTTTCTCTCCTCTTGATTTGCTTTGAATATTTGCGGTTCAGATTTTAAAGAAGACTCTTGTGAGGTCTGAGATGGCTCTAAAAGATTTGACAAAAATATTTTGGTTTAAAAACATTTATATTTAAAGTACTGTAGCGTTGCATTCCTATTGGCGCGCTAATTTCGATCGATTTAAGGATGTTTTCTTGTTTGTTGTTTCTTATAATATTTTAAAACATTTAGAAAATTTTCAACTCGATTCGAATGAAACCCTTTTAAGTTGTAGAATACGAGTAAGTACACTTGCAGAATGAAAAGGTTGACCAGTTTTCAAATAATTTCGTTGCAAGCACATTACCTTTTTAAACTGCGTAATATGCGAGAGTGGTGTATCAAATAGTTATCAAACGAATACATAGCAAGCAATAGCAGATCTCAAGACCTTTTCATTCCGCGAAGGCTTTAAGGCTACTTACTAGAAGAAGCACTCCTTGTGTTTGTCTTCGCTTCGAAGACATTGGTTGTTGGGTTATTTAGTAGATTCTGTGGTTTGCTGGTAACTTTCCGTCTCGCAGATCTGAATGTTCGCTGTTGAAATTTTGAAGACTCTTGTGACGCTTGAGTTGGCTCTGAAGGAGTTGACACGAAAAATTTCGAGTTAGAATTATACCCATAAGTTTCATAACTAATTGTAGATACAGTAAGCGCAATATAACGACCGAATTAAGGTCCGGGTGACTACCCGGTTATGCGCGACTGCGCATAATGTATTTTCGACCACTGTGACGATACTCAGCAGCACCCAACAGGGTGTATGTACCCACTATACCTACCTCATTTTAGACCTAAGCTACACACAATGTACATACAAGCAATGAATAAATGAATATGATTATGAATACTCGCAATATTTAAGTACTTTGATTGCGCGCACAATAGTTGGTACATCATTGTCAGACTAGTGAAACCAAACATACCTGAAGTCTTTGGTCTCACTCCGAAAATGTAAACCTTTGGGTTACTCGGTGAACTTGTGATTTGTGGATTTGTCTCGTGAATATCTGAAGGCGTTGGTTGCTTCTCATCAACGGAAGGTTTAGAGGCAGGAGTTTCATCAGCAGATTTCAATGATAGATCACTGATCATCTTACTAATCTCGGATATCATGTCTGATAGAGATGGAGTCACTTTTGATGATGAACCTAAAACGAAAAAATTATATGTTTGATGGCTCATCAAACATCAATATCGACATACAAATGCTTGTTCTGGCCTTGATGAAAACAGAACCCCTAGCCAACAACATAAAAGAGCTATATCTCAACTGATCTCTTAAACAATACATACTTACACAGGAACATAGGACCTCCTTTTCTAAAGTTAGTTACAAATAAAAGAAAAAATCAAAAAGCAGCTCCCAACAATACCTATGTGGGGCCAGTTATTTTATATTTGATATTACATATTTCTAGTTATTCCAACACGCGAGAAAGATTATTAGCTGAAAGTTTTACAATAAAAGTAGGTACCATGAGTGTATGCTGTCGACGTTGTTTGAGAAAGATCGTCGTTTTGCAGACACATGTTTAACAGATTCATTGTTGCCTCTTGCTGTAATCGTTTATGTGCGAGTTGCGTTTTTAGCCATGCACTGAACCATTTCATATGAAGGTTCTTGTAATACAGAACATTGTTCAATGCTCGTAGCTTACTGCAAGTCTGCTTTGGGCTTGACTCCGTGATATTCGATGATGGATCTCTGAAACAAAAGATTTTATACAATACAAAGTCCACAGCATTTTGTCCATATTACTTATATTGAGAATATGAGCATGGCAACTCAGAAATTTAACACTAGTCTCTAGTACAATTTAGTCTAGAGACATAGACAGCCATTAAGACTGGTAATTATGGGGCACAAGCCAGATATAAGAGACGCAAGACGAGGATGGGGCACGGACTTGTCTCTACTGCGTCCTTTTCATACAAAATGTATTTGAAGTGTTGCGACGCAAAACATATATAAAGCCTTAGTCTTTCGTCCTGTCCGCGACGCGTCCTTGTCGTCTGTCTGCTCTGCGCTTGAGATTGATCTAAAGATATAGATAGCCATAGTGTCTGACGTTTTTAGCGTAGAAATAGGTGGGATAACAGTTTTAAAACCTAACTGAAAAGATTAGACTTTAAGGTATTTTTACATTCAACAAGAAAATCACAATTCACATTCTTGCCAACAATGTTACTTACTCAGGGTTAGAAAGTTTGCGCAATTCCGAAATCACAGCAGCTACTTTGTTTAGCTCCAGATACCAATCATTCAGAGAGTTTAGCATTTTTTCTTTTTTTAGCCTTATCTCATCTTGGCCATGTAACACAGATTTATCTGCGTAAAGGTTGAAGGAGTCGATGTCATTTTGTATCTGAAAGTAGCGGGAAACCTGATTAGCCCCAAGGGGTCCATTTACGGATTATGTATGGACCATAGGAATAAGTGAAAATGGCTTCGACGAGATTCTAACTCGCGGATTTTATCCTAGTAGTTTATTTAGTATAACAATGCAAAGCCAGGACATGCAGGTTAGTAATATACACACAATTTACGGTTACATAGGTACCTTCGTATGAATCCCTCTTGACTTCAGTTTCAAATAGTGCAGATCATAAGAAATTTCATTAGCTTGTTGCAGGACCAAAGTTATAAGTTCCTGCATGGTATTATTTTTAGTTTTATCAGTTTCCGTTGGCATTGTAGGTAGTCTTTGGCTTTACCTAAAGAATGAAACGTAATTTTCAAGATTATCATCTTTATTCATCAGAGTTAATGAGAAGTTCTTTGCATATTTATAGCTCACATTCTAATGATAAAATTATGATCACTTAAGAATAAAGATGATCAAAATGTGCCAGGAGAGAATTTACCTACTCAGAAGACAATGTACAGTGCCGGGGACACTGTTGAGATAAAAATCCCCTATTCCATCTTCTAAGTTTAACAGGAACTGATCAGAGGTAAGACATTTAAAAAAGGGTCAATCAAATGGGCGGGCTAAGTCAAAATATTTAAGCGCAGGATGTGAATGGCAAAAACCAAGGGATGCCTGCCTAGCCAGTGAAATAAATTCAATTTCAATTCAAATTAAATTCAAAGTTGATGATGTTATTGTAGAAAGTATTAGGTTTACCTACCAATCGTTCCGACCTACCATTCCTTTCTAAATCTTTTTATGTACCTGCATATCAAAGGGTCTTTTATGGAGATAAATGAATCTTATTTTAGAGCACATACCACTAACAATAATCTGAAAATAAAATTCTATCTAAATCGCGAAAAACAAACAAGAAGTCACAAACCGCTGAAACCACAAAGTACAAACAAACTTTCATTCAGTACCTACCTACAAAAGTGCCAGGCCCCGCGCGCCTTTCACAAATGTCAATGTCAGCTGCACTGACTGACTGACCGAACTGAAGTTGAATGACAATTTAACAAGACAGTGATTGTAATTTCTAATTATATTTGACAGTGATAGTTGTTCGTTTTTGCTGTCTCTCAATGTCATGAGAGGCTATATGTCATTTAAAAAGCGATGTCAATGTCAGGGTACCCCTGCCTTGCCTTGCCTGCGCGGATCACAAATCAAATCACCATAGATAATCTATATATCTGTAATAGATGCGACAGCTACTTTTCGCTCTGTTACTAAAATTGCCGTTGTGGCGCTACTGTAGTTTCAGTCAGTCCACGCCACGAGCCAAACCAAATCCGTGCTCAGTCAGTTTATCATAGTGCTTACAACAGTCGATGTAATTCCATATTTTATCGACTATTAGTGATGTCCTTTTATCGACAAATATTGAGCTGGGTGTATTAGGTACTACTTATGTAGGTTGAGTAGGTTTTTTGTCAAATAAAACAACAAATATGTACTCCGAAATCACTATTTATTATTGATTTTTATATTTCTCAATTTTCCTCTTGTTGCACCACCCCTGGGTAACAATTTACGCTGTCACATAGTTTGTCGACGAATTCAACTACTTTTGCTGTTGTTTACATAGACTCCATAGGTACAGTGTGAAATTTGTCTGAAAAGGAACAAAAAAACTATTATTTTCAATTTATCAAATAAATATGTGTAATTAAGTATCAGGGTACTCTACACGGTAACACGGAACTGGATATAAACGGGTTAAATCGTGGGGAACAGCTAGTAGGTACCTAAATATATCCCAAAGTAACTAAATAGCTTTATTCTTATCTAAACATTTAGGAACTGGAAATTAACTTACTTAGTGCATTGGTATGTTTCAACATTGCAGCAGTTCGAAAACCGAAGACTTGTACCGCAACACTTACTTTCATCTTCTTCACTTTCTCTGGTTTCACATGGTGTGCTGTTAATTTTGGTAGAGCTCTGGTGTGTCCAAGTTGGCTATCTAGATCGTAGATCAACTGGATATCCTTCCATGTTGCAGTCCTTTTTTTCCAAATTATATTTTTTGTAACAAAGTTGTTTCCCTTTCAATAAATGAGGTGGGTCAAAAATGGCTTAAATCCTAGCCAGCGGTGTTGATGGTGCCATCTGAAATTAAATTAAGGAAATTTAGTAAACTAGTAACATGTAAACACAAACAAAAACACTTTCAACTTTATTCGGTCCAGCCGTTCTTCCGTGAAATAACAAACATACATAAAGTATGTATGTTTGTTATTTTCACATTCATAATCTTTCACATTTATAATAATAGTAGGATAGTGGGAAGGATAGGATAGGATAGTAGGATTAACCTGCAGACAATGTAAGTAGGTTATAATATTATAGGTAATGATTGTGTACCTGGTTTGCTGGTCTTTCGACAGGCCGATGAGAAGAGAATTTGTAGGAACTACAAAAGACATCCACAAACTCTTATGCCAGTCGGTTTTTGGTAAATAAAAAACGCGGTGCGTGTCACTTGTTGCATCGCAACATTCGCAACCAACCACGAACACAACACTTCGTCAGTCCCATGGTTTATATTGCACAAACGATTTATAGCAGCACAATAATAACGTATTGTATCAAATAATGAGGAGAATCGGGTTATTTTGGTTCAGGAAAACACAAAACACCGGCCGGCACACTCGATAGTTACTTGACACAATGATTGATGAACGAAACGAACGTCACGTCAAGCAATTTGAAGGAAGATGCGCCATCTTGCTTTCATGTATTTCTCGTGCTTACAGCGCCAAAACGGCGTTTGTGGTACTAAGCTGTCATACCCCTGCAAATCACAAAATTCACAAATCTTGCTTGAAGAAGTTGAAGATTCTCTTCTTGCTCTCTCCGGAAGAGAATCAAAATCGTATTGATTTTTCGTATTTTGTGAAAAATAACTTGAAACGGTCTACTAACACTACCGTCGCGAAATATTTTGTGTTCTGTACGATACTTATTAGTGCACCTATGGTCCCAAAATTATATTAATTTTGAGAAATTATGGAGGTTCAATTTGGGCCAAATTCCGTAGACGAGCCGGTAAGTGATAATTTGTGGGATAAAACATTATTTGGGATAGTTTTGCATTGATTTGAAAGTAATTCCGTAGAGCCCTGTGATTTGCTCAAAATTTTGTCGTCGTAAAACCCAAGAAGAGCATTTCAAATTTCCAATGTCAGATTATTATTATTCTCTCATAAAAAAATGTTTTGATCTTTAGTGTTAATTAAAAATCAATGAGTTGTTTAATTGGCCAATAGTAGTATTAATCCAGGGCTGGATATAGCCTCTCAATGTGCGCTTGTATATCCTCCCATCTTAGATTTTCGTATATGCACCTAATACAAACAATATAATTGCTATATTTTCTAGAATCTGCTCTACAAACTACAATGCAAAGTCAAAGTCTTCAATACTGTTGATACCCTACCTAACCGCGGGTACAATCTCGTTGCTAGCAGCAGCAAGTATGGATTGGTGTTTGTTGGTGTACCGAGTGGATCTTTGTCTGGTATGTTCAGCCACAAAACAAGAACATTTACTTTCTTAATGAGATTTAATAGTAGAGTAACCACTCTACTATTAAATCTTACTAAGAAAGCAGTTTGCATTATGTTATGTTAGTGGCCGACTCTGGCAATGGAGTTTTTAAGTTTGAGTTGATAAGATTGGTTAATTGTGAATTGATGGAATTTAACACAACTAATGAGACAATCATAAAATTACACTAAAAATAACTTAGAAGATCAGAAAAAAATCATCTTTGGTTACAGTTGTGACTTACTTATTTTTGTATTGCTTTCAACTAACATATATGCTGAATTTTCAGTATACCAACTTCACCAGCTAATTAGCAAAGAGCCACAACCTCCGCATTTGTCAGTGAACCTGCCGGAGAAACCAACTCATGTCTCTGTGAGCTGTGACTATGAGCTACTGGCTGTCACTGGGAGGACAATCCTTTGTATTTACAAAGTCACTGACTTTCAGAACCCTGTAAGTAGTATACTTGTTATATTTGAATGCTGTTTGACCGACCTAAACACTATTTTAATTTAAACAGTCATTCATTACTCATTCAAGACCACTGTTACTGAGCATGATTATTATTTCGTTTTAAATAATTTATCTTCTATCTAAACATATCAAAGGAGATTGTTGACCTTAATATATACACAGAATGTGGAGCCAGTACTGTCCATCAAATATGAGCTGAGTTCACCAACCTATGTCTCCGCAATGCAATGGAACCCCTGCATCCCCGACTCTATTGCTCTGGCGTTCTACGACGGAACCTTATATGCATGCCAGGTCGGAACTCGTCAAGTGAAGAATGTGCCATCTAAAGCTAGGTAAATTAATAATAATATATTTTTCCTGTGTTAGTTATTAATTTATTCCATGATTTCTTTTGGGTTAAAAGTAGCTTAAAAATGTCAAAATCTAAAACAGATATTTGATCAAAACTTCAGATTAACAAGATCCTTATAAGATGTCAAATTTTAAATCAATTACAGTTGATACATGATCTTGAGACATTAAAACATAATTTCAACTTGCGAGCATGTCTCTTAATCATTAATCATTATGGATGTGGTTTGGTTTATTAAGATAATGTTTTCTCAGATGTATCTGTTGGAGTCCTAAAGGGAAGCAACTAGTGACTGGTAACAGTGATGGCTCGTTACACCAGTTCAAACCGGATCTGACCCCTGCCAAGGCAATACCCGCTCCCAATCTTTTCGAAGGCGCTCCAGTCGAAGCTTTGGCGGTGTACTGGATTTCCACATTCCAGTTTGCTGTGGTCTATAAGAATGCTGCTAATAATAGTCGTCCATGTAAGTTCGAAACATAGAGAAAGAGAAATAGAGTGCCAGATCTTCTTTCTCAGTCTTACAAGAGATAAAAAATATTTAGCAATATTAAGAGACAAAGCGACAAAGGGCAATTAACGAAACAAGTGTTAAGTGTGAATGGGACAGCTAGAAGGGGAAGACCTAGACAAACATACCTGGACCAAATTGGTGACATTTTGGATAAAAACCTGTCGAAGTTCAGAGGTACACCCTGGAAAAGGGTCAGGTCAAAAGTACCTGTGTACTACTTACGAATTTGTGTATTTACAACGTAACACTGACTAAGGCCGGATACTACCTATATTATCTCAATGTTTCAGCACTTTTACACTAGATAACCTATACGACTATTCTAATTCTATTATTTATTTACAGCGGTTACAATAGTGAATACGCCAAAAGGAGGGCAACCTTCTTGTTTCAACTACGAAGATATTTGCTACAGTCTGGGATCTGTCAGACCGTGGTATTACTTTCTACATGGGACTGCTCAATGGTATGTATTATAAAAAGCTGCTCTGCTTATTTTGTTCCTTAAAACAAACTTTATCAAGTTTATAGGTTACGCCATGTAAGAAGAATGCTTAAGGGAAATGCTGCGCAGTAGGCAATCTTAAGGAATCTTAGGACCCAGTGACCCATGCGCAAACATTCCCCTCATCGTTCTTTTTACGTGGCGCGACTTTTACCTGCTACCGTAATGCATGACTTTGGTCTGGTCTAATTCCGATGATGAATATATTTATTTATTTCTCTCACAGAGGTTAACATAAAAACTAGATACAAAATATTGAACAGAAGGAACAGAAACATGGATAGTTCAGTTAACCTGTTTTGTGAGAGACCGGTGCCTGAAATAGGTTTAAAGAAAACCTGTGCTACTCCGATGTTGGGCACTCTTGGTATATTTTAGACTAGCGTCCAGTCCTGACTTCGCACAGCGGGAAATATAGCCTTTGGTACTCAGGGTGAATGTAGCTTTCTAATAGTGAAATAATTTTTAAAATCGGCACAGTCATGTTTGTTTTTTTTATTACTAACATACACACAAAAATACAAATCTTTCCTCTTTATAATATTAAAATAGAAAATCAAATTTAAGACACACTATAATAAAATCATTAAATTTCTTCCAGGAAATTGAATATAGCATTTATTTTGTTCTAGGAACATGATATTGTCGGCTTCATCGAACAGCACGGAACTGGCGACAATTGGGTCTTCGGATGGCGTTAACTGGTTACAATGGTGTCAGGTACATCATAATCTTTTACGTTCATATACGGACATACATATAGATATATACATAATGTAGTTCTATCAAAATAGGGGCTTAACTTGCGAATGAAAGATAGCAAACTGGAAACATGCATTTTGATACAAGTTTCCAGATATGTACACCCTTATTTTGATATTCTGAAAGTTGTCTGTTAATCCCTTCACTTCTAAAACGAAGCAGTATAAATAAATAAATAAATGTCCTTGGACATTTCACACATTGTCATCTAGTCCCACCCAAGCTAAGCAATTTAATACTTGTGTTATGGTAACCATATTACTTATAATAATACTTCCGTAGCGGGGATCGAACCCGCGACCTCCGCGTCTCAGCCGGGCCTTCGCCCACGTAGTATAGGTCTTGTGTTAGTATTACGTGCGTGTAGTCGCATGTAGAAGCTTGAACAAATAGTTATTGGTATTAATTCTAATTAATTTTCAGCCCGACGAAGCGAGACCCGAACTGCCGCTAACTGATAAGAAGCAAGAAAACTATCCCGTCGGTGTTTGTATCGATCTATGCGCTATACATCAATTACCTTGGGGTAAGTGAATTGTACAAATAGAATCTACTCTTGCTATATTTTTATTTCTTTGAAATCTATTGACCGTCAAATTTACCTCCATCATCCATCTGCTAATTGCCATTATCTGGCTATTTTTCATCCATCCTGATTTCCTGCCTACACATCCTCCGCTCTTTTTATTGGCTTATGTGTTGGCCAGAAATCAGAATGGATGAAAAATAGCCATTATACCATTGGTATAAAAGTGAAAATAAGAAAACATTATCAACGGTCTTCATTGACTAATTAGTATCGATAAGTGTAAGTGTTTCAATTTTGCAGGTGAGAACGAAGTTTTGCCTCATATGCCGCTACTACACGTCGTTTCCCAAACCGGACTCCTGACTATATTCAACGTTGTCAACTTGAACAAGCAAGCTCCGCAGATATGCAGCCCGCCGCAACTATTGAATTTACCCGCTGGCGGTTTGAGTAGGTAAGTATTTAGATATATCTAAACACTCATCTAAAACTTTAAACGTTGTTCAAAACTTTCACAGGTGAAAGATGTAATGAACGTCAAGATTATGTCTGCGATATTATCTATTTGTAGTATTGAGCGTATAGATAGATAGATAATCACTTTACTGTAAGTACACAAAAGAGAACACAATAAATATTTAAAACTATGAAATAAATGTACAATGGGCGGCCTTATCGCTAGCGTATAAATAAATAAGAACTCTTATTTTAGTTGCATAATATTTAGTGTGAAATGTTTAATTTCAGTCATATTCCTGGGGAAGTCCCTAAAGAAGCTGCATCCATACCTGAAACAAAGGTAGGTAATTTTACAAATAAATTACAATATTAAAATGAAATTGAAATTCAGTGACAAGTTGGGTAATTTTGCTGAGGTACCTATGTTTGTTTACATTCGCTGACGAACCAATAGCTCGCGCTAAATCAATGGTATGAAGTGCGCCGCGTTACTCCTCCGCCAATCGGATCTAAGATTCCTGAAAATCTACTACGCAGCTTTTCCCCTCAGCGTTCGTCGTATTTGACGCGACCTATTTGGTTAACTGCATTAAATCAAGTTGCCTGAATAGGGTATGCATTAGAATCGATTAGGTATTGAAAAGTACTAGTTACAAATAATTAGTTACAAATTTGTCCACAGCCACAGAGCGTGCCCGCCGCCACGCCGAGTAATGCTAACGTTCCTTCAGCCGCGCCTATAAAAGTGCCAAGTTTCACACCAAGTGCAATGCCTACTGCGACTCAACCATCAGCTGATAGACCTGCAACAGTGGTAAATACATGTATCCTACTTCCTACTAACATTATAAATGTGAAAGTTTGTGAGAATGTATGTATGTATGTATGTATGTATGTTTGTTATTCTTTCACGCAAAAACGGCTGGACCGATTTGGTTGAAATTTGGTATGTAGATAGGTGATACCCTGGATTAACACATAGGCTACTTTTTATCCCGATATTCCCGCGGGAACGGGACTTACGCGGGTGAAACCGCGGGGCGCAGCTAGTATTTTTATATCTTTTACTTTGAAATGTTAGCCTGTTACGTGGGATGCTTACTATGCTGATAATCATAACAGGATAAATAATAAAGCGGAAACAAAATCCTGATTTCGCATAAACATTTATTGAAATATTGACTCTTTTACGACGCAACAAATTATAATATAGCTAATATACCTATCACTATAAATGCTAATATTTTGAATTTACGTTTTTATTTATTTCAGACGCAGCCTAAACCCCAGCCCATTCCACCTGAACCTAGACATCCTTCGCAACCACAACCGAGCCAAACACATCCCACGCAACCGTCTACGCAACAACCTTCGCAACCACCTTCGCAACCACCTCTAAACCAGCCACCGCCAAACCAGCCACCACCAAGCCAACCGCCAGAGAACGCAGCGCTCAAAGCCGAACAAGAGAGAAAGAACAAAGCGAAAGCCAATCAGGAGTTGAAGAATATGCTCGTGAAAGAGGTCAATGACTTCCAGAATGATCTGTACAATTTTATGCTGAAGACACGCGAGACTCAAGCTAGGGTAAGCATTAGGAAACTCGATAACATAGAAATTGTAACGTAATTAAGTAAATGAAAGAAAATACTTACATTGCAATAGAGAAGTCCCGATAGACTAGTTTTGTCCGTTCTATACCTAGTATTATAATCTATGGTTAGTTTTTATTCTGCTGTTTCTGTTGATGTATTGTGACATAGTCAAATTCGTTTTTTTTAATCAGAAAGAAGAGTTGCGCCTCTAGCGTGACTAAAATAAAAATATATTTACAAAACGGTTCTATATTACTAATTTGTCATTAAATGCTTCTTATTCAAATTTAAATTCTATTTATTGTTTTAGATACAACGCGACATAGAATCCATAAACTCTAACTTCAATTTTAACTCTCTTGACACTGAGGAACTTAAGAAGGAATGCTCTATAGATGAGCTCAGAAACGCCGTAGTACAACTGAAGTTGGAGCTAGTTCGCGCTTGCGCGGTCATTGCTGAGGCAAGGACTCATTCTAAGTAAGTATTTAACTACTATTAATATTATTATTTTATTAATTCCCACATAGAGCACGGACAAAGGAAAAACATGCTAGACAACAGTTTGTATCTCATGAACCGTTATGGATAGATGGTTAAAATTATCAGAGAAAATGTATTTCTGTTACCGCTAGTGACAAAAAATACTAAAAACAAAATGAAATGTATTTTTAAATGTCCCATACAACATTTTATTTAACATGTAGAACTTAAAGCATTCACAGGATGGTACGGAACCCTTCGCGCGAATCCGAACCGCACTTGGCTGATTTTTTTAACTATTTCAGTGCTAAAGAATATCATAAGTGGAGCCAAGCTGATCCGTTGACGGCAAAACGCGTTGCATCCGTGGAAAAGATGGCGTACTATGTACAGACACAACTAGATCAAGCTCAAGAGGCGTTGGCTTACAGGTGGAGCAAGAGAGATGAGACTAACAGGTGAGAAATGTAGAACATTACGTATTAACTAGTTCACCCCGAACGAGATCTCGCGCACCGTTGGTTGAATTGTTTTGTACTTGCTTCTAACTATCTACCATACGCCACTGTTAAGTTGTAACTATACTCTATCTATGTAGGTAGGGTGCTGAATGTCAGATGATATTAAAAAAACATAACAACAAACGTGACATTGCTTATGTACAACTATTGTCGATTTAGATACCGACAATATTTCGATTCATCCGGATGAATGAATATTATAGTGTCAAATCAATAATCGTAAAATCGATGCTTCGGGCGTAAGAAAGCCACTTACATAAAGTATAATTCCAGGCCCGGGAAGCACATGATCAGACCTATTCTTGACGATGTGTACCAACCGCTAGTAACACAGCAAGAGATACTCAGTCGACAACAGGCGGTACTCAGAACTTTGCGTAAAACTCTCAACGAGTGCGACATTGGACCAGTCTTCAAATCCTCGTCGCTGCTCAGAAACACACCATTTAAAAACAAGTAAGTATAATCGTTCGCCCCGAACGAGATCTCGCGCACCTATAATTAGTGACTTACCTTTTACTCAAATCAATATTTTAGTCAGTACATTATTAAATAATTGTTCGTATAATTTCTAACAGGGATCCTCTTTCCAAACTCACCAAAAACATACTAAACATGAGCATAGAACCTCAAAACGCGAAGCTATCAAAAGGCCTGCTCACTGTGCAAAAGCTAGAGGCACTTAAAGATGCTCTTTCTAATCGCAAGACTGTCAAAATAAAGCCGGTTAATGTTGAGTTGAGACAGCACTTTGTATCTATGAAGGAGAAATATGAGAGGATTGTGAGGGAGAAAATAGCGCAGTCTCAAGTGATGTCGGATATGCAGGGTAATGAGCAGGTGCAACCTGAAACTCAAACTCAAATGCCGGAATATAAAGACGGTAAGTTGCCTACGAATAACAGTATCCTACATTTTGGACCATATTTGACAAATCGCATCAGGTCTCAAAAGGTGCATTTAGAAGTCAAGTTTCCTGTTGCATAAGATTTGGCGTGCTTCTTGAATAACTTACAAATTTTTGGACATTTTTCTTGTTTTAGCTGTATAAAATCAGTGCAGTACAATTTTTTGCAAAACAATGAAATTACATTTTCTTTATAATTTTGCTTATTGATAGGGCAAGACTGAACTTACACGATTATATATCCTGTGAATTAGGATCAGTATAAACATGGGTATTGGGTAGTAATGAAATAGACTCCAATCAACATTACTAGCTAAAGCCCAAACTAGAAAAGAATAATAGATTAATCATATGTAGAAAACACTTGTTTCTTAGCAATCACCGATAAGTATTGTCAATAACAACAGTTTATAGATTGAGTGTATATTTTAGGAACATATCAAGCGAATACTCAACCTAAGACAGAATATATTGACCCGGTGAAACAAGAAGTAAAGAATTCAGCGTCAGCGCCGGCTCAGAGCACTACTCCCTCGGGCAAACCCGCTCAACCAGGTGTAGTTCGGAACTTATTCACAGATGGTATGTATATATTCGTATCGTATGCTAGTGAATAACGCTGCTTTTCCAACGGAACTGACCAGACAACGCAGTTGAAACGATAGAATCGCCTAGAATGTAAAACGAAGTGAACCTGATCCTTTAGGTCCATTCATATTTGCTTACACTTAACGGGACACTGTAGTGCCTGGAACATTGATGAGATGGAATAGTCTTGCCCAACAACTAAACCATCCTCTCAGCTTAGCCGGCCATATCCACAGGAAAGACAATGGCCAATACGTGTTGGGCTGACTGGCCACAGGGTTCCTCGCGATGATTATCAACTGACAATACTAGTTAGAAAAATAGATTAAATCCTAAATCATTACATAAATGTATTCTAAAAAGCAGCGGATTTGCACCGACATTTTCTATTGAGATCATATTTCAGGTGCACCAAATCAAGCGAACGCAGCACCAAATACAGAGCCGATGAAACAAGAAGTTAAGCAATCAACCTCTTTACCAGCTCAGAACATCTTCACGGCGGGCAAACCTGGACAGCCTAGTGTCATACGGAATTTATTCACAGAGGGTAATCTAGCTACCGATATACGTGATGATAGATAGATAAAGACTTTATCGACACACAGATTTTGCAAAACATAGAAACATTTGTAAGATGGCGGGAATTAATGACTTATTTTGAAAAAACATTCCACTAAGTTCTTATCTGTTTCATAAATATAACAATCCCCTTTTCATCAAAGATAAACATTTATTAAATCAAAATTGAACTTATAAAACACATTTTGTGTGCGCCTGGTAACCGAGGCGTAACTTCACGCCGAGATTGATTGTTTAAAGTTTTGATAGAAATTAAATGACAAGAAATAACTGTTCCTTAAAAGTAGTTGAAAAGAATTAAGTTGTTTAGCTTGGGACTAAATAACGGTGTGTCAAACCTCAAAGGATATTTTCATATTTTCAGGGTCACCGCAGGTGTCACCGTTTAGTATGTTCTCTGGAAATATTCCCGCTGGCGCAGCTCACGACTCAAGCGTCCTCAAAAACCTACTACAAGCCAGTGCACAAGCCAACCAAGCGGGAACAAACGCGAAAATAGATGCTAACAATCTCTTTATGGGCCAGAAGATTTGTTCACCTACTGGTATGTACCTAGACTTTGGCTTTAAACAGTAACCGCCAGTTTCCGTTACCTATCCATCCCTGGTTCCATCTAACGTGGAAAGACATTTGACATTACTTCGATACAATAAATGTCAAATATCCACCGACAGTAAGCAAACCCAAAGATGGAAATTGGCTATAGGAACTAAGCGTAAAACCTTAAGGTTAACGTCGCACTAGTCTTTGTAAGTAAAATTCCTGATAAGCAGTTTTTATTCAACAAAAATAAAGGTACGACGTGCCTTGAAAGATGTTGATTCACAATTGTTTAAAAAATAAACACCTCTATTCTTATAGAAAACACTCGGTGGTAACTCTGTATCATTGAATCGTGAAATCGCGGGTCGATGTCGCGTTTATAAATGTCTATCCCTCTAATATTATAGAGGCATATTAGAGGGATTATCATAATTTATCAGTAACCGCGGCCGCGTAAGCTAGTATAAAATAATGCTAAATCTCTTTTGAATTCTTGAAAGAGAACCTTAGTCTGTCAAGTTTTTTTTCAGAACCGCCGAAAAAAATCCTGATTGCGAAAAAGAAATTGTTAAATACAAGTGATCTGGGTTAGTGTGAGTTGATCACTACAATAAACATAATTGAGTAGCAAAGAAATGTTATTGAAACAAAAAAATACTAGAACATTGTAAATTGTATTATTAACCGTTTACAGTAGTAGTTAAGAGCTAGGTAGGAGTAGATGTTGTAAGACAAAATAATGAAGTACTAAACTAATCTCTTCATTCCTTTTCATTTAGGTTTCTCAGTGCCAACAACGACTACGCCTTCATTTGTCTTTTCATCGAAACCGCCAACAAAAACGACCACGTTCAAACCTGCACCAACTTATACCGAAAACCAACCACCGACGTCCAAACCTGCCTCTGAATCTAGTCAAAAACAACAGCAAACTTTTAAAACAGCTTCACCCTTCGGCGGAAACCAACAGCCACTTTTCAAACCAGCTACAACATCAAACGAAAACCAACCACCAACGCCCAAACCGCCCGGGCTTAGCGAAAACCAACAGCAAACATTTAAACCAACACCTTTCGGTCAAAACCAGACATCATCATTTAAAACGCCCCCAGCATTCGCTGAAAATCAGACAACATTCAAACCCGCTACTTTCGGTGAAAACCAACCACCAACATCGAAACCGCCCGCAACATCTGAAAATCAGCCACCAACATTTGCTGATAATAAACCAGCGAAGATCCACAGTGAAACTGGTGAACCAGAAACCGCCGACCCACCTAAAGAGACCAAACCCACAAAACCTATGACCAACCTCTTTGGGATGAAACCTTCGGCAACAAGCACCCCAGTTCCAGATGTATTGAAATCTTCCAACATCCAAGACAATGTGAAACCCGTAGATAGACAAAAGAAGGAAAATGTTCCTAAAAGCGAAGAGGCTAAGGATCAAAAGACTGATAAGAAAGAGGTGAAGCCTTTGGGCGCTCAAGCAGTTAATAAAGGGTCCACAGCAAACAATTCTAGTCCTTCAAGTAAGTATTATATAAGTATACTTTTCCAATTATATTTTTTTTGTCTTAACATATTACTTCAATAAAACTTTTAATAGCAGATGAGTCGAAACCAATGGATTTGAAAGCCAAAAGCAAGGCTGATGAAAAGACTGAGAAAAAAAAATCTGCTGAACCAAAACCAACTCCTGCCGCTACGGGTAAGTTGTGACGGGTAGGTTTAAAAAGTTGTAATAGTACACCAATTTGTCATTGATATCTTAGATTTTATGAATCTGATCAGCCTATTTTTAATCCAGCCTATTTTTAATCTATTTTATTACCTTAATTAAAAGCGTGTGATTTTATTCTGACGTTGAAATTTTGGTGTCATTTAATGAGTGCACTTAAATATTAATTAAGTACAAGTGCACAATAAAAGGTCATTTATATATGCAAAATTTGACATCAATCAAAAACCTTAGATTGGTGTTGAAATTCACTTTGTTATTGTATGAATCTGATTGGATTAGTATTGCTTTGAAATTAAAATTTATTTTCAGCTCCCAAACCTGTATTTGTCGCTGCCCCAACACCAAAAGATCCTACCCCACCTAAAGAATCAACACCGCCTAAAGAACCACCAAAAGAATCTCAAGAATCAACCCCAAAATGTGAATCAGATAAACCAGCCGAAACTAAAAGTCCCGCTGCATCATTATTCGGAGCAGCTGCCACCTCTCAACCTAAATCGGATGTGTTTTCGCAAAATACTTCGATATTTACTACCACAAATCCACAATCAGTCTTCGGAGCTAAATCAGCACCCGGTTTGACGTCTTTCGGTCAAACATCACCTACTCAATCCTCGACATCGGTATCTTCAAGTGGTTCTGACGCGAAAACTGATACGGAAACTATTCCAACTACTTCATCGACGTCAGTTTTCGGTACCACGCCTACCACTACTTCAGCTAGTTTCGCAACGACTCCTTCAGTTTTCGGTCAAGCAACAGCCTTTGCACCCACTACGACTTCATTATTCACTGGCACTAGTTCTACGTTTACTGGCTTCGGGGCAACGACCCAAGCATCAGTTTTTGAGGCAACATCAACCGCTTCCTCCGTATTTGGGACGGCGAATCAAGCTTTCGGTACCACTACTACTCAGGCTGGCTCAATATTCGGAGCTCCAACGACTCAAGCGTCCGTGTTCGGCTCAACTACTCCTGCTCAGTCTGTTTTCGGAACAGCACAAACCACCCAAGCGTCACTTTTCGGAGGAACTCAGACCACTCAAGCTTCAGTTTTTGGAACAACAACATCTCAACCCTCTGTTTTTGGAACGCAAGCGCCAACAACACAAGCTTCAGTATTCGGGACGCCAACTCAAACCACACAAGCATCTTTATTCGGGACACCAACTCAGACAACTCAAGCTTCAGTATTTGGAACTCCAACTCAGACGACACAAGCTTCAGTATTCGGAACACCTACACCAACTACTCAAGCTTCTGTATTTGGCACACCCACTCAGACAACTCAAGCTTCGATATTTGGCACACCGACTCAGACAACTCAAGCTTCGGTATTCGGAACACCAACACAAACTACTCAAGCTTCAGTATTCGGGACACCAACACAAACTACTCAAGCTTCAGTATTCGGAACACCAACTCAGACAACTCAAGCTTCAGTATTTGGAACACCTACTCAAACCACTCAAGCTTCAGTATTCGGAACACCTACTCAAACCACTCAAGCATCTGTATTCGGGACACCTACTCAAACCACTCAAGCGTCAGTATTCGGATCCACTACGTCCCAACCGTCTGTGTTCGGAAGTGCTTCCAATAATGGCGGGTCCTTGTTTGGGGGAGGGGAAGCAAACCTCTTCGCTGCGGCTAGTATATCCACGACAACAGCCAATGGCGCTGGTGGCAATATATTCGGAGGAAGGTAATTAATTTTATTTATTACATACACATTTCTTTCAGAAACGTCAACGATGTCGATGAAATATAGTATTTGAGGGGCTTGCTTTTTAAATTAACAAAGTTGTGTTTGCCAGATGAACTTCTTGTAAGATTGGCTCTCAATAGAACGAGAAAAGTATAAGGAGGCCTTTAGTGTTGAAAAAAAAAGGTTTTCCCAGAGACAAAAAAATATAGTACCGCCCAGGTACTAAAGCATTAATCAAGTATATAGCCATGCATCTCCCCATATATTAAGATTTGTTTAGATCTTCAGTAACTAAAAATTATACAACTTTTTATTATCTTATCTAATTTTGTTTATTTGAACTTTAAATCTTTTGATCATAATAACGTCTTATAAATTTTCAGTTCAAACACTTCAGTATTTGGTGGGGGCAACAACGTTTTCGGTAAAACAACTTTCGGCCAATCCAATAACGCAGCGGCCAACATTTTCGGCGGCGCCGCGGGTTTCGGCCAACAGAAACCCGCTTCTAACCTCTGGGCCGGCGGCAGTACTACTGGATTCGGTTCTACGGCATTTGGTAATTAAAATTAATTTATTTATTTCTAGCCCATATTGTCCCACTGCAGGGCAAAGCCCTCCCTCCCTTCTTGCCAGCTTAAAATAGTAATTAAAATAGAAAATAAATTCATTCGACAAATCCTCAAAGTTAACCCACTTCTTGCCTAAAGATATTTACGTATGTATAAGCATCAGTGTATGGTTCACGTACAGCTAAGTTATTTGCTTACGCCGCAACCTACATTTTGACTTTATACATTTTATTTTAATTAATTCTAATTCAGTTGACATTACGCTACCTCAGCGAACTACCGCGGATTAGCATCCTACCTAACTACTTATAACTTTTTACTAATAAACTTGGATCGGGATATCTGTGGTTTTCGTCAACTCACAACAATTACTAAGGACCTCTGGGCCCGTACAATCAGCTCCCCGCGGCTTCCCTTTAAGACGCTTTGGACCTGTAAAAAATGTACCAAATTTCATGAAAATAGGTTCAATAGTTTAGGCGTAAAAGCGTAAAAAAAACAATGTTTTGCACCACAGTACCATAGCATAAAGAATGCGTTTCTGTTTAGTTATCTGTTCGAAGCTGCCAATTTATCGTAAAATTTTAGATCTCTTGTATATTTGCAATATCAACTGATAGCTTGTATTATTAGGTCAACAAACAACGCAAGCTTCTTCAATCTTCGGCGGTGGAACAGGCAGTTTTAGCGCGCCCTCTGCCGGTGCGTTTGGTAGCCCGCAGCAAACTCCTGGCTTCGGCAACACGGAGTCCCAACCTACATCTGTCTTCGGCTCTCCACAACAAGGTAGGACCTAGCATCATTCCCTGAAAACTCCATAGAACTGAAATGATTTTGATAAGCTTTACCCGATTATCGTTATCATTTAAATTACGACTCACTCTTAGGTCTTTATTTTAGGGTGTAAAAGTATTCTAGGCTCTCTTTTTTGTTTTTTTATTCATTTTCGTTATTCGAAGCCATTCTTTCTGAGTTTTGAGCTGTATTTTTGACCCTATCTAAAATGTCAGTGAAAAGAAATGTTAACTTTTTTATGATTTTTTAAGCATCATATTAGACAGATTTTTGTGTTAATTAAGTTATAATGTTATTGTAGCTGCCGGCTTCGGCGGCTCACAGGTGTTTGGATCTAAACCAGCCTTCGGACAACCAGCTGGGTGAGTTTTTCGATTAGTGAAATATTATAATATTATCCAAGCATTTGCCAGACTGAATATAGCCTAAGATGCAGACCAAATAGATAATAGGTATGTATAGGTCGCGCCACGTAAGAAAAACGCTAAGGGGAAAAGCTGCGCAGTAGGAGAATTTAAGGAATCTTGGGATTGGTGGAGGGGTGACGCGGCGCACTTCACACCATTGATTTAGCGCGTGCTATTGGTTCGTGAGCGAGTGACCCGTGCGCAAACATACCCCCACCATTCCCCTCGTTCTTTTTACGTGGCACGACTTATACCTTACAGATCCAGAGTTCCACTCTGTATAAACCCTATCATGATCACAGATTACATAAGTACTGAGGGCTGATTGTGAACCGTTTTTAAGACGGAAACTGAAAGCAGTTTCAGTCAAATTTGACAGATTTTCTATAGAAAAGCTGTCAAATTTGACGGAAACTGAAAGCAGGCATTGTCAAAGAAACGGTTCACAATCAGCCCCCAGATGTCTCATCTCGGACATTGATTTCACTCCTATTTTTCTTCGGGCTATTTTTTGGTGTTTGACTTTTGCGGCATCCCTAGCAGTGTTTAGGTCTTGCCTGCAATCAAAAATAAGTAACTCCATCTAGTGCTAAGTAGCATGCAGTCGGATGCCTAAACGCCGCCGCTACCTGACGCCGCAAAAATCAAACACCAAAAAAAAAGCCCGACGAAAATTAGGAGAGAAATCAATGTTAGAGATGATGCATCTGTACTTGTGTAATCTGTATCATGATTTACATGTTACTTCTTTCAGGTTCGGTTCGCCGACAAGCGGTGGTGGGTTCGGTGGTTTCGGCGGCGGTTTCAACAAGAGCCCGAGCGGCTTCGGCGCCCCGGCCGCCTTCGGTAATTCCGCCACATTCGGCGGCAGCGCGTTCGGAAGTACCTCGCCTGGAAAAGTCTTTGGAGGAGCGCCAGCTGGTAAGTTAACAAGTAACAACCCATTCATTTGAGAAAATATGTTTTGCTCGAATTCGAAATTAATGGCTCGACTTTCCCATGGTTAGCAACTGCAAACCTGGCCATGCCATTACAAATTGTCTTTAAATATATTTTTTTGTGAACAATTATTTGTTTACATAGGTAATTTTTTTGTAAAAACATACATTTATAGATAGAAAACACCCAGACACGGAACAAATAAATATATGTAGAACATACAAACATTTGTCCCGTATAATAGGGATGGAACCCGCGTCTCGAGCAGCCCTTCTCTGCGCCACAGAGGTCGTCAACAGCTGCATTGCTTCAGTTTATTCCGTATACTTCCAGGTTTCGGTGCATCAGCCCAGCAGTCGAATGCAACGTTTGAGAACCTTGCCACTCAGAACACTCTCACTTTCGGCAGCCTGGCGCAATCGCCTCAGCAGCAACAGCAGCCAACGTTTAATACGTAAGGATTCTTGCTAAAATAACTTAAATCTAATAAGATTTTATGCAGCTTACTAGCAATATCTATTTATTCAATACTAGCAGCACGTCCCGGCTTCGCACGGGTGTACTATTGAAGCTACCGGGATAAAATATAGCCTATAACCACCCGGACAGTCCATTTTACACACCCGTGAAAGAATTTTTGAAATCGATTTAGTATTTTCGGAGATTACCTCCGTCAAACAAACAAATTTTACCTCTTTATAAGATTGAAAGATATAATATTAGTAGGAAGTAGGTCAAGTAGGATAGGATAGTAGGAAGTAGGATATTAACCAACTGAATTATTTCCTCTCAGTTCACCGTCGTTCACCGGATGGCGCGGCTGATCAAAGCAGAAAACAGCAACAAAACGCACTCGAGAATGACCAGACTTTCAAATGGACGTTTACAAATTGTGCTATGGTGCCCTATTATACCTACAGTATCTTATTAACTGTTTACTATATACTGGTAGTGTGTACACGCGTTATGCCCGTTTGCAAACCGTAACTAAAAGTATTGCTCACATCAGAATAATAACAGTTTTCACAAGCTAAAGCTTGCAGATTTTGCATAAATACAGGTTTGTGCAAATTAATTATGTAGTCGTTATTATAATTTTAGCTGTATGGTTTGGCGCAAACGGGCTTATTTATATTGTATTTAGGACCTATTTAGATAATCTTACTATTCTAATGAACAGCAAACTTAACTGGCTGTCTCAAACTTATTTATAAACTATTATTCTTCATGCCTATATAATCATGAAACTTTAACTGAGTATATTCGATTTTGACTTTAGTATAATTATTGTATTAATTACCCACGAATAACTAATAAAATTAAATAAAGCTGTTTCTCCTTTCTAATAGTATTTTTATACTACCAAAACCCACCTCACAATAAGTTACAGATACAACTTGCTTCAAGTAAAAGGAAATAATCTTGCAAGCCAATCTGTTGGTCGTCCTGAAGAAAATGGGCAATGATTCAAACAATGAATGGTGGCAAAAGACACAAATCAGGAAGGCCTATCCACAGTTAATATAGGTAGGTACCTAATACCACATATTACCTACTATGTAATCTCTGCTAATACCAATACTATACTATACTTCATTTATTAAAACGAGCTAATAGGATGACAAATAAACACACGTGATTGGTGGTCGAAAATAATTGCCTGTCTCGTGATTGGCTAGGTTGTCAAATCAATTGTCAATTGTCAAATCTAGCCAATTACTATTAGCTCGCTTCAAGAAATGAAGTATAGTAGGCACCAGCTTTAGTTGAAGTCATGCTGTGGATAACTGGATAATGATGATGATTGTTGATAGCCAAAATCCCACATACATTATTGTCTACTTTTGCCTTTGCTTTGGAAAAGTACCTATTCGCAAATATTAATGAGGTAGGTAGGGACCTAAGTAGGTACTTTTTAAATAAATCAGAAGTGGTTTTCCAAACGAAGTGGGAAGCGCTAGTTCTTGTTACTAAAGTAGGGTAGGTAAGTATTTGTAGGTGCATGCTGTTCGCCGACGACATTGTGCTTGTTGGTGAAGACGCAGCAGAGGTACAGAGCAGGTTGGGAAAATGGCAGGACAAATTGGAGAGTGTCGGATTGAAGATCAGCAGAACCAAAACGGAGCACCTGTTCTGCGACTTCGGTAGTCCCTCCAATTTTGTCCATATTGCCTTAGACGGTGTATCCCTACCAACCTGCTCCGATTTTCGGTACCTCGGCTCTGTCATACAGAATGATGGTGAGATAGACAGGGATGTAAGAAGTAGGATAAATGCGGGATGGATGAAATGGCGACAGGTCTCCGGAACAACGTGCGATTCACGTATGCCCCTTAAACTCAAGGGGAAAATTTACAAATCAATCGTTAGACCTGTCGTAATGTATGGATCTGAATGTTGGGCTATGAAAGGGACTCATGAACGAAAAATACATGCGGCTGAGATGCGAATGTTAAGGTGGATGTGTGGAGTGACGCGAATGGACAAGATAAGGAATGAGTACATAAGAGGAAGTGTGAAAGTGGCTCCAGTGAATGAAAAGATGAGTTATGAGGAGGGAAGAATGTCATGTTACTAGGAGAGTACTAGATATGAATGTGGATGGATATAGGTCTAGGGGAAGACCAAAGAAAAGATGGATGGATTGTGTGAGGGATGACATGAGTAAGAAAGGTGTGAGTGCTGAGATGACGTCTGATAGAGGGAAATGGAAGAGGAACACGTGTTGTGCCGACCCCACATAGGGATAAGGGCAGGAAAATGATGAGGTAAGTATTTGTAGATAAGTGGCGATTCTGATGGTATTAAATAGGTAATTAAATATTCAATTAATCTATCAGAAGTGTCGCTAGGAGTAATAGTCACACATGTAAAGAGGTGTGGGTAATAGTGTTCTGTGCTTTGAACGCGGTATCAAAAATCCGTCGGACGGACTCCGTCGTCACCTTGGTCGTCACTCGTCACCAGAATTGAGCAAGTCGAAGTCGAAAGTCTAAGTAAAGTGCATGTTGCATTTGCACTTGTAGGTTTAGGTCTGTCTGTGATTTGCACTTCACTCGCTCGTTCGTAGAGCAAGTCCAAGTGAACTTCACTTGGACTTGCTCTACGAACGAGCGAACTTAAAATACCTATTGCAACTTTTTTAGCACTGTCAAATTGACATTTGTTTGGGCTGACAGATGACAGTTATACCTTACGTAACGTAACGTAACGTACGTCATTCCTTCCTTCATTCGTTCATAAAATCTCGTTTCGTTGTTAGAGAAAATAAATATTCCTAATTCCTTTCGAGTTTTGTACAATTTGTATATGATTCTGAAGGAAATTTATTAAAAACTGCTTAGCACAATGCTATGATAAAATATCCATGAGGATTCCTTTCCATTCTCTAACCCTAAAGCCCTTGCAACTGCACTATGAACCCGTTGTTTTTCTTCTTCTTGTGTTTGTTCTCATTAGTCAGAGCATCAGATGATGCGAGTAGTGATAAAGTGGTAACTGTGGATTGCAGCACCTTACGACTGGGGCAATACATATGCCCTGATCCTACCATTGATCAGATAGACCCCGAAACACAGCAATTTCGAGGATGTGTCATGGGGAAGGAAATACCCTCGGAAGGCGAAGCTGAAGGTAAATACTGAAAATACCCTAAATACGTAGAAAATATGATTGCAGTGTTTTACCTAAATCTATATTTTAAACGCAAACTACTGAACGGATTTGGCTGAAACATAGAATAGTAAGTACCTATTTTATGACCTGGTTTATCATTAAGGCAATTGTTTATCCAAGTAGTGACTACTCTACTATACTCTTTTTGAGTAACGGGCAAGTACACAATGTTTTAAGAATGAATTCCTTATCTGTTTTTGTTTCAGTGAGGTGTATAGCAGCTGATGACATTATTTGTGACCAATTCAACAACTCAACATTTATTAGAAAGCTGCCATGCAAGTGGACGTAAGTAGAACTCTACTTCATCTATTTTTGTTTTAAGTCATCAATGAATTGACATCAATATATCTTTTTCAGGAATGGATACTCGTTAGAAATAGCTCTCCTGCTGTCAGTATTCTTGGGAATGTTTGGGCTGGATCGATTTTATCTGGGCTATCCTGGGATTGGACTGGCCAAGCTCTGCACACTTGGATTCATGTTTCTGGGACAACTGCTAGATATTATACTCATAGCAGCACAAGTAAGTTTTATGACTCATTTTACTTTTAACCATCAGATAACATGTTGCTTAAAACTGTGAGTGTGACTACTTAAAGTAGTATCACGGACAACTATGATCTGCGTTCGATAAACTGACTGTTAGTCATATTGTAACAGGCAGTCCAAAATTCCAAACTTAACTTGTCAATGATAGTGAGTCTAAAAATGAAAATATTATTTTGGGTAAAGGCAAACTGACAAACAAACCTCGCTTACCTTGTGCTACAAGCAATTTATCAAGAAATTGCTATTCTGGTGCTTGTATTTCATCATCATTATATTTTCAGGTAGTCGGGCCATCAGATGGATCAGCCTATGTAATCCCTTACTACGGAGCAGGTGTTTCCGTGGTCCGAAGTGACAATGAAACCTATCTGCTACCCCAGCCTGATTGGCACAACATCACTTGACAGTGGGGCTTCATACACTATGATGAATACGAAGAGTATGAATGGACATAGATACAGGTTGTAAAAAGTTGTGATATTGTGGTGACTTAGCAGTTTGAAGTGGATGCAGTTTGTAAGTGATACTTGTGAATAGTTTAAGATTTCAATGCAGGTCAGGTTGTTTTGATAGATTGCTGTGTAATCTTCAGATGCCTTCAGTCTGCTATTTAATTGATAATAGTTATTATTATGAGATTACATGGCTGGCATGACTCAGAAAACTGTACAGTTAAAACCACTTTAAAAAGGACTAGTATGCCAATGATACCTTTAATCTTATTAAGTTTAGGTTAACCATTAAATACTAGATAGTGGAACTATTTACTAAACTGTTATTATCAGTTAGGCCGGGCGCGCACTAGGCAGCCAGGCTGCGGCAGCCAGTAAAACATATGACGTTGTATAGGAGCCCGCGCACTAGGCAGCCACGAAATCTCGGCTGCAGCAGCCAATAAAACGCGCCTGTTTGCACGGCAGCCAGCTGGCTGCGCGCAGCCAAAACGTGTGTAGGCGAATGTATGTGGCTGCGGTCAATCTCCGCGCACTAGTTGTAGCAGCCAGGCGTATTTTGCGTTCCGAATGACTTTCGATACAGAGAAATTTATTCGGAAGTCGTTGATTATAACTGGCTGCGCAAATATTCTGGCTGCCGCAGCCTGGCTGCGCAGCCAGGCTGCCTTAAGCTTCATAAGAAATTTCTTTGAAATTGTGTTTATGCTTGTGTTCTAATTTCCTCCTCAGACTCCGTATTCGATTAGGAAGGTTCGTTTCGTTCGATCGTTATTAGGGCCCCCGCAGACGGCCGACTTTTTGTAGGTGGAAAAATCGGTCGAAAAATAGAACGTACTGACAACAATAGTGCAACGCACACGACCTACAAAAAGTAGGTGAGAAAAAAGTAGGTGGCATTCCGACCGACCCGACACCGACTCCGAATGTGTAGGTCGTTTAGTGATGCGCTTTTCGGAATAAGTGATAGAGCTTACTCCGCAAGTGGACTATTTACTCCGAATTTTATTTGCTTAGGTACCTAGGTACACTTCTGGTAGATAAGTAGGTTCAATCATTCATAATTATAATTTATTGTTATTGGATTAATAATAATAATATTACAAGTAGGTACTTACCTAACCATGTAATTTATTAAGTACTTATTGTAATTTAAAGTAATTTCAACGAATTCCGCGGGAATATCAGGATAAAAGTAGCCTATGTATAATACCATGTCATTAGCTACCTATATCCCAAAGTAGGTACATATACAATAGGTTTTGTAGTTTTTTCGTGAAAGAGAAATAACCATACATCCATACTCACAAACTTTCGATAAGTAAATTATAGTAGGAATTTTCGTAGGATTAGTAGAAAGGATTATAACCGAAGTATATTTCGGCTGCATTATAAGAAAAGAAAGCTAGGTAGTCTTATCTTCTACTATAATTATTATCTACTTAATTATCTTCCTTTGCAAATCCACCGTTCTAGTATTTTTCGATGTTGTCCCCTCACTAGCCACCTACAAAGTGACGGTCGTGTGCGTTGGAGTCGGTGACAAAGTAGGTGAAAAAATCGGTTGAAAAAGCGACCTACTTTTCCACCTACAAAAAGTCGGCCGTCTGCGGGGGCCCTTAGGAAGAAAAATAAGCGCACGTGATTGGTCGTCGAAAATAATTGTATTTCTCGTGATTGGCTAGATTTGACAATTGACAATTTGATTTGACAATCTAGCCAATCACGAGAAAGACGTGTGTTTATTTTTCTTCCTATTAGCTCGTTTCAATAAATGAAGTAATTATAGTTTAGTTATGTTCTATTTGAAACTTTTCAAAGAATACCTCCTAAAACTAACAATAAGGTATAGGTAAATATCCATCTATGGTTTGATTACTAGGTAATGGAGTATTGTGATCAAATTATTATCACCAGTTCAATCAGTGTTCTAGCAAATTTTTATTTCCACAATTAAATGTTATACTAATAAGTTTATTACATAACATCTATTTTGTTTGTTTATTAAATTAATTTTAATACCCAGAAATAAAACAGATTTGAAAACAACAATATTTTATTTATACAATCTACTAACATTGAATTAACAAGCTAAGGCTGTGGTGTACTGTCTTTCACAGCTGGTTGAGTCTCTTGTATGGCGATGTCGTTTGACGGAGCAATTAGCGTGAATATTACAGGTATACTGGATAGAACGGGATTATCATGCTTTTCTAATAACCTTATCCAAGATAACAGTGAATCTCTTGATGAAGAACCTGGAAAAAAGTATCAATATAATTCTTTATGATCTAAATCTATACTACATACATAAAATCACGCCTCTTTCCCATGGGGGTGGGTAGGCAGAGACCACGAAAACTTACTACGATCCTGACACACCTCACACTACACCCGAGTTGTTGTATTTGAGTTCATTTAATACATACTACAAATCTTTTCTACTTTATTGGATCAATTTAAAAACTATTTTACCAATAGAAAGCTACATTATTACTGAGTAACATAAGCTGATTAATGGATACTTATGCAAAATCAGGGCTAGTAAAAAATATCAATATATCTTTTAAAGTGATAAACTATACCAAGTGAATTAGTTTACCTGTAGCACATATAGCGACAATAGTTCCATCATCCTGCTCATGCACTGTGCTTTGCATTGCGGGGAGTTTTGTGCTGCCAATGAACCCAGGTATCCCGGGAGGCTTTTCTAAGTTTGAAACATCTGAAAAAGAAATAAAATGAGTAAAACAAAAGCAAACAAAAATTAAAGTCATTATTTTAAATAGCCTTAATTTTCATTTATAGTGCTAAACCTCGAACCTCGGTGGCGGGACGAACTTGACAAATTTACAGCCGACTGGGAGGTTCTAGCGCAAGATCGTGACGTCTGGAAGCAATGGGGGGAGGCCTTTGCCCAGCAGTGGGACACAAATGGCTGAATATAATATAATAATAAGTGCTAAACCTCACCTAATAATTTCATTTTGGTATATTACATAACTTTCAAAAGGTAAATTATATAAGTTTGAAAACATTATAGACAATCTACACTCACAGAATGAAAAGGTTGTTTTGAAATCAATTCATTTGGTGCATTGCATTGCAAGCACCTTTTCAAACGTTACCTTTACCTTATAAGTTACCTTTTTAAACTGCTAATAGACTAGTGTTGTGGTGTTAAATAGTTATAACGAACACCTTGCAATCAATAACAGATCTGAGGGTTGTCCACCTTTTCAATCTGCGACTGTACCTACAAAATTTCAGTTAAATATTTACCATCAGGATCACTGTTGTCTATAAACTCCGGTCTTGTCTTCCCGTACAGTATAAAGTATGTAACAACATGTTCCTTAAGGTAGACTTCATAGGGCCCTCGTACCACCAGTGGTTCTTCTGGTGGCTGCTGTGATATGAGTAACCTTTGCGTTGGACTTTGGGCGCTGACAACCCATGTCTTATCCAATGAGGCTTCTATTTCTTCTGTCTGACAAAAATAAATTATAGTTTACAGATCAATATTACAATGGGAATCTAAAACTTGATCAGAAATGAAATGAAATGTTTATTTTGCCAGAATCATATAAAAACAAATATATAAAAATAAGGGTCAAGTATCTAGATGAAATATGAAGAAGAGATAACAAAGCAGCAACATTACTAGGTAAATGCCTACAGTGCCTATCCATAGATAGGTAATTCTATGTTGATTTCCAAAAACTGCCAAGGTATCAGTTTAAAAAAACATTGTGAACTAACTGGCAGCAATTTATTCCAGGAAATTATTTGTGTTCCAGGAAATTTCTGTTATAAATTTTAGAGTGCAGAAAATCCATTAGGAAGTCATGATAAACCCAGAATCTTGATAATTTTCCAATTTAACTTTCATATAGGTTTGTCTTTAGTTCATACAAAGGCTGCAGATGCTAGCTCAATACAAAAGTAGTCACACAAAGATAATATATTACAAAAAACAACTTCACCTGCCAAACATTAACTTCCATCAAAGGGTCAACGGAACTGATCCTTTGGACGGCTAGTTTGGCCAGCTCCAAGGTTTCATTCGGCAGCTCATCCGGCAAGTACCAAGGGCTGAGGTTCTTGAACTTTGGCATCCAGTACATCATGCGCCAGAACTTGCGTAGAGGGATACCACGGCGACCAAAAATATTTAGCAACATTTGCTCCATTTCCGAATCTGGTATAACCTCTGAAATAATGATTAATTACATGATTATTAACACCAAATCAATCACAAGATGTCTGTTAAGAAGTATTGGATGAAGACCTTAATAAATCTCTGCAGTCGTTTCTAAAACTTACTATTATCTTCCATTTGTTCTAACAAGTCCACAGCACACTGTTGTTGTTTCGGATAGTGCATGAACTCTGACTGAAATATATTATCTGGTATAAACTTTCCTTTTGGCAACACTTCTACTAAAGCTTTATAAGCCTCAAGATCTTTGTGTACTCCATAATCTTGCATTCGTGCTAAAGCTGCGTAAATAAATTCGACGTGACCCCTTCTTCTCTTCTCTCGAGTCTCATAAAGCTTGATTGCCACTAAATATGTGTTCTTATCTTTCGTCTTGGCCACTGCAAAGGGGTCATAGATTGTAACTTTATTGGCAGAACTTTCCCATCGTTTCATCAGGATATTTGTTGGCTTTATTCTCAAAATATTCCTGATTATTTGTGTAGCCATTTCAGGTTAGGCGTAAACTATACCTCAAAATATAGAAATTCTAAATCCGAGTTCATAGAATAAGGTTGACTAAGATATTTTTTCTGCAGTAAAACTTAGTCATAATCCTTTGAAAATTTATCTAAATCTTTGATTGAACGAAAGAAATTACTTTATTTTTTATCCGAAGGAAGGAAGAGTGACGGAAAAATAGCCCCCTTCCTTATTCAATTAATCAAAGCACTGACCAGGGGGGGTCAGCTTACTAGAGAACCAATGCAAGCACTGGCATAATATACCAAAAGAGGACAACGCTCTACAAAAGAAAAGGATAGCAGGATCAGGCAAGACTCAAAACGTAGCTACCATTTTGGAAGGTTTTATTATTGAAAGACAACCGAAAATAGCATTTTACTACCTAAAAATAGAGTAAAAATTGTTTAAACACTGATTTCACATTGATTTCGATTATTTGTAGACTAAAACTACAAATTTTAATGAAATAAGCAATTGTTTTATAATTTATTAAGATAAGATTTGTTAGAATATGTTTCTATGAAATGGCAACACTGGCTGGTTTATGGTGGTAGGGTAGCAAATGGAGGTGTGTCATTGAGGGTTTTTAGATTAATTTAACGTAACCGTTTTTCTTCAATGGTTAACCGGTTAAAAAATCGGTTAAATCGGTCAACGGGTTTTCAATAAATATTCGTATTATGCATTAATAGCTTCAATATTATGTCAACGTTTTCGAATTAGTAGTTCATAATTTGATTTTATTTTAATATAGGTACCTAATTTCTTTTATTTTTCTCTTTTCATAAAAGTCTTCACAATTTCCAACTTTTCCTGTTTCCCTGCCAAACAGGTAAAATTCCTGTCATCTGGTAGCCCTAGTTGCGTGCGAAGACGTTGAAGGAATTTTATTAGCTTTTTATTTTTAACAATTTTTCGGTGCATTGCGAGATACGTTGACGTTGGCGGAATATTATTAGGTTGAAGAAAAACTGAATAAAGGACTGTTTTTCCTCAATGGTACACAGGTTAAAAAAAAGCTAATAAATCGGTCAACGGGTTTTCAAATAATCAGATTATCAAATTGAACGTAGATAGATTCTAGCTTGCAAGCAATAAGTGCTGTTTTCGTGAGGCATTCAATCTTCAATTTTATTAGCGCGGAAGTGCGAGTAAGAGAGGGATAGGTGCAAAAGGATCGGAACTATGCTTCATTACTCGCTTGAGAGTTGCGTGCGAAGACGTTGACGGAAATATTCGGTTCATATTTTCAACCGGTTATTTCGTTGAAGTAAAACAGCGCGAGTTGCGTGCGAAGACGTTGACGGAAATATTTTTTTTTTTTTTTTTAAATCTTTATTTATTAAAGAGGGTTTAATCAATAATGATTATGACACCCTCGAAGGGAACTTATAATTATATGTTATATATACTCGGAGATAGTTATTTTACCATACAAACATTATATGGTATCATAACTATCTCCTACTGATACCAATTTTGACTAATTTTACAAGCGCTTTGGCTTCTTCCGATAGAGGGAAGGCCAAAATAATGTTACAGTTACCTATCAAAAATAAATCACCATAACAATTAGCAAACGCCATTCTTTCTGCTTCGTTCCGAACACATTCAACAATGATATGGTAGGTATCTTCTACTACATCACACTCTGCACAATTAGGTGATGTGGTCTTACCCATGAGATAGCCAAAACTATTCAGTGGAATGTGTCCCGATCGTAGCCTCATAAGGGTCACTATGTCAGATCTGGCCATATCCGAACCTTCAAACCATGGTGATCTAGATAGGCATGGTTGAATGGTCTTATACCATATTCCTTTACTTAGGGACCTTTCATCAAAATATTCTGACCAAGTTTGTCTACATTTCGTTTTCACTAGAGGAAGGACATCGCTGTGGTAGGGTAGAAAATTCATTGAAATACCATCCACGAGTGCCTCCTTGGCGAGACGATCCGCGTCCTCGTTGCCGGATAAGCCTACGTGAGATGGTACCCATTGTAATGTGACATGTTTACAATTGTTTGCCAGGTCACCTAAAGACCTTAAAATGCTGTAAGCTATCGGAGCGCCACGATAACTCGTGGTGCATCGAACCAGATGTTGAAGGGCACTTTTCGAGTCTGATAGGATGACATATTGACCGGGCCCAAAAGAGTTAATATAGGATGTTGCTTCTGCAATTGCAATTAGCTCAGTACACATTATAGAAATATTTGATTTTATTTTGATTTTGATTGCACCGTTTGTTTGCGGGTCGAATATGGCCAAACCTGATTCGTTATCTATTTTAGATCCATCTGTATATATTCTGTAAAAGCTTTGATACTGATTACGTAAAAAATCGTCACACATAATTTTTAAGGAATCTACACTATAGCTACGTTTTGATTGAGTGACGATCGCAATATTATCTTTTATATTAGAAACATCCACACTGCTTACCCATTTATTTAGAGAATAATAATAATTTTTAGAGCTTGAGTAAATAGATATGTTTTTGTAATCATCGTGAATCGAAATCATTATCGGTTTGATTCTGCGTCTCCATAATATGTTTCGGCTAACGATACTTAATTTATCTATTAAACGAATTATTTCACTGTCCGATATCGACTTCTTTCTCAACCAATATTTGCCGGCAAGATAATATCTACGCACACAAAGAGGCGGGACGTGAAGCTCGCATTCCATTACATGTATAGCTGTGCTGCGAATGAATCCACCTATAACACGCATACATTGATTCTGTACTCTGTCAAGTTTGATTAAATGTGTTTTACAACTGTTTCCGTAGATAAAGCTTGCATAATCTAACCTACTCCTTATGCTAGACATGTATAGGCGTCTCAAATGACGGGGGTGCATTCCCCAACCTGAACCAGCTAATACTTTAAAGATGTTTATAAATTTAGAAGTTTTTTCTTTAATCTCATTAATGTGTTTTGCCCAGCGTAATCTTTTATCGAACCATAAACCTAAATATTTGAAATTGTCAACTACCTGTAAAGCCTCAGATTGGTTTATTCTAATACAATATGTAGGGTTGTGTCTGGAATAATTGTTTTTAAAAATACAGATTTTACTTTTTGATGAAGAAACACTTAAGCCTATCTTTGTGAGTATTATTGATAATTTATTTAATGCATGTTGTATCCGTTCCATACCTATGTTTATATCACTGCAACTGACGTATAATACAAAATCATCTGCGTATTGTGAAATGTGGACCTCTTTTATTTCTCTGCACACATATATAGTTGCTATATTAAAAAGGAGGGGTGCAAAGGGATCCCCTTGAGCTAATCCACGACATGTACTCCTGCAAAATTGAGAGCTGCCAGATGTAATTTTTAGATTTCTTTCTTTTAAAAAATTCCAAACGTACTGACACATTTGAGCACCTGCCCCAATGTTGTCCATTGTTTGCAGAAGGCTGGTTGTATCTACATTGTTATATGCGTTATCGATATCAAGAAAGCACGCAATCGTACATTTTCTCTCTAAAAAACCTATTTGAATGCGCGTTACTAAGCTAGTTATGTTGTCTAAAGTCGAACAACCCTTTCTGAAGCCAACTGTGTTAGGAGACAAAATGTTGTTTTTCTCAACAAACCATTCTAATCGACTGATTAGTATGTTGTGAAAGATTTTACATATGCATGATATCATTGATATTGGACGCAAAGCATCGCGTCCTGGTTTAGGTATCGGAACTATCGTGATATCACGCCATTGTTCGGGAACGAAGCCGGTTTTGTAAAACTCATTGAATAATGTTGTTAAAATAGTTTTACCGTTATCCGGTAGGTTTGCAATCATTGAGTAAGATATTTTATCACATCCCGGGGACGTATCTTTGTGCCTTATGCAGTTGTCTAACTCTTTTCTTATTATTGGGGACTCCAAATCAAAGTTACTTGAAGTAAAGGTGGGATCTACAGGACGAACATAGTCAGGAGTCAAGCTTTCAAGTAGATGTCTCGCCTTTTCTGCGTCCACATGAGAGTGCGAGGAATTGAGACCTTTAAACCATTTTATTTTACGCCATAGCTCGCTTTGGGATGTAGAACTGTCTATTGACGAACAATACTCATGCCAGGATTTATCCTTTTCTCTGCGTATATATTTTTGAGCATCACGAATTTTTTCCTGTAATATGGATAGATTATTTGGAGTAGGATTACGTCGAAATTTGGAAAGTGCAAGGCGTCGTTCTGCCACTATTTTAGACATAGAGGGACTCCAATAAGGTTTGGGGGTAAATTTACTATTAGGGTTGTGGTTGATTTTGATCATAGGAATGTGGTTGTCCGCTGCTATATTGATGTAGTCTACAAAGTAATTATACGATTGTTGAAGATTAACAGAGATAGAAAAATCAACAAAATATGTTTCTAATAATTCCTTGTAGGAAGACCAATCAGCTCTTTTGAAATTTCTTTTTTTTGTGATGTTATTGTTAGAATTAAAATCTGTAGTAATTTTTATAAAAAGATGATCACTGCCTAGAGTTTCACTTAAGGTGGTCCAATTTAATCTAATAGCGATATCTGATGAAGCAATAGAAATATCTGGGGAAGATCTCTGTAAGATATTATTAACTAGTTTGAGTCGAGTATGCTGGCCAGTATTTAAAGTAACAAAAGAGTTATCAATTAGTGAGTCAAATATTTGAGAACCTCTCTGATCAGTTTTATAGGACCAGTTAGTATGATGTCCATTGAAATCACCGAGAATTAACGTTTTGTTGGGATTAACTGATGAGAATATATGATCCCAATCACCTTGTCTAGTCCGAAGTGGCAGTGGAGCACAATATAATGAGATTAAATTTTCTATCTTGTCACAGTTATAAATTCGAATACCTATAATTTCAATATCAGAGTTAATGCTATCTAGATTAAGTCTCACAGCTTTAATGGATTTATGGACTAAGATTGCAACGCCCCCATATCCAGCATCTCTGTCTCTACGGAAAATATTGTAACCATTTACCTTAATGTTAGCTTCAGGTACCAACCATGTTTCACTAAGGGCTGCAATGTGGATGTTTTCTTGACACAGAAATTGATCAAAAGAAATTAACTTAGGTCTTAAACTTTGACAGTTCCACTGTATTATATTTAACCGAGATATTTTTTTCTTTGTGTTATCCATCTTGACAGAAAAAATCAAAGATGGTCTGCAGTATTGGCCAGTCCGGTATAAAGTCAACTAACATAAACAATAAGCATTCTACACAGCACTTGAAACCCATTTTCAATTTAGATTGAATTGAAGCTCCTCTCAAGAATAGTATGTCCTTCAATCTCTGCAACAGCTCCTTGATGTTTGTAGTTCTATTGGATTTTACTTCCTCACGTTGAGCATCTTTTTCGTCTCTTCTGCTCGAAGGCGTTTCGTTCACTGGGTCCTCCGACCATGTCCATGGAGAAGACGCTGCGTTCTGTCGATTTCTAGAAGGACGGGGTGAAAGTTGCTTTTTATTGTTATTATGTACATCAGCTTTTGTTTTGGTTACTTCTGAGAACAGGGGCGTTGAAGATGTGGATGGCGCAGTGGGTTGGCGATATTCTGGAAAAAGATTTCTCAAGTGTTCAAAGCTTCGCTCCGTTTCTTTGAAGGGTTCTTCATCAGGCTGTGTGTGAGCAGAGCGGGAACGTGGCACATACATAGTTAGTGCTCTTTTATAGGTACAGTTAAAATCAGCCATAATTTCTCTTAACTTTTTCTCTTTTAAGAAGGAGGGACAAGATTTCGCCATTGACATGTGGCTGCCCTTACAGTTCACGCATTTAAAGCTTCTCGTCTCACAGTTATCGTGATCACCTCCACATTTAGGGCAAACTATTTTGTTCGAAGGGCATCTTTTTGTAACATGGCCGAGCTTCCAGCACCTTGCACATTGTGAGACCGGAAAGACGTACGGATCGACCTTAATCCGTAATCCATCTACAGTGACGTAGCCAGGGAGTGATGATCCCTTAAAACAAAGACGAACTGATTCACTAGCCTTCCATCCATCTTCTTCCTTACAACGCCTTTTCAGGCGATATATAGATAAGAGTTCAGCACTTTCAGGGCTAATTATGTTTTTCAAAATTTCCTCATCTTCCAGGTCAACATCTACATTTTTTATTACCCCAAACGATATATTTTTCTCCATAGCACGGTGAATGCGCCACCCTTTATCTAACAGATCTTGGCAAGACTCTAATTTAGACGCGCATAGTTCACTTTTCACATCGACACGAACCTTAAAAGGGTTCACGAATTTAACACGTTCAATATCAAATAAATCATGAGATTTAAAAATTTTTGCTAAAGCAAATAGTTTAGGCATTTTTTCACTGAAGGAAATGTACATTTCGATGATATTTTTGTTTAGCTTTCTCTCTTTTGATATAACTTCAGTCCAGTCGTCCTGTTCTTCTGTTTCTATTCCTCTTTTGATTGGGACTCTTCTCCTTATTATTGGTCGACTTATAGGGTTTTCAACACCATCCATCTCATTGTTATCGTCTTCTTTTCTTAGTTGTTCACTCTCTTTTCTTAGTTCTTCACTTTCTTTTATTAGTTGTTCATTCTCAATTACTTCTGGTTTTCTCACAAAACCGTCGCTATTTAAAATAGAAAACCGGTTTTCATGCTCGATTCCTTTATAATTTTCCATTATGATGGCGTAAACGCAAGCGCATCGTTATCAGTGGGCCGGCCGCCAGGTAGTCCCCGACGACGCACACAGGCGCACCGAATAACAAAGGGCGCTCGGTCGATATGCACTGCGATATTTAATTTAATACACAATCACCTCGCTCGAATGCCGAAGCGAGACTGGGGGGAAATATTCGGTTCATATTTTCAACAGGTTATTTCGTTGAAGAGAAGCAGTTAATTCGTTGACGAGCATATAGGCGTTTATAAAAACGGTTCATTGATTTAACGACCACCTCTAGTAGCAAAGTACTCTGTGGTTGTTTGTTTTGTTTACTTTACTTGGCTTGGTGCCGGTAAATTCGTTAATTTCTCTAATTTTCTGTCTGATAGTTTTCATAGGACTCAATTAGTGTGAAACTAACATTTTAGTTTTCGGTGTGCTTCCAGTGCCCTCAAAAATTTGTGAGATAGAGACTTCAATGCGAAATTTACGCTATTTGTGATTTTCGGCTAGTGACTCTTCCTGTGCGAAAATGACTTTTGAAATGAAATGAAATCTTTGAAGAACAAAATAAATAGATGTGATAGAACGTTTAAAATTCTGTTTTATTTACTATCCGTTTTTAAGTACCTATTTTAAATTTAAGGCATAAGAATTTTCGTTAACTGTTTTAACTTTGAACTTTACCCGATTGCCAAAGGAGGTTATGTTTATAGGTAGGTAGGCTAGGATTATAACCTGGAGGTTCTAAACAGCCAAACTTACTTTTATAAAAACATTATAAGGCATAGAAATATAGAATTTTCGTTTACTGTTGTAGTAAACGAAAATTCTATATTTCTATGCCTTATAATGAAAAGTCAATTCGATTCTATTAATTGAATCTGCCGCGCTACAGAATTTGAATCTGCCGCGCTACAGAATAGTACATTTGGCATTAAGTGGAGCGCTAGTGTGCTCCGTGTATGCATTTCAAATGTATGAAGTTGTCGTTCTTCTCTTGAGTAATATGTTCTGTGGCACTGACTGTCTGCGTCTGTCTGCCTGACACTGACAATAACATTCAGGAAGTATAGTGACAGGTGTGGCAGACCTGGAAAATTGGCTACCGTACCGGATACTTTTGTTTTGATCGTCCATGCTTAAAATAACCCATGATTGTACAGTTTCCTTTGTACTTTTTCATTGGCTCATAAGATTTTAATTATTTGCTTATTCTACTATATTTTTTTTAAATCGTAGATTGTACAATATTATTTATCTGTTACTATTTATTTCATTTCGTTCATTCTCCTTCCACTTTCCCGCGTAGTTGTAGTTCATTTCGTTCTTTACTTGTTTTCATTCATTTCTTCAGTCAAATTAAAACATTCAACGGGAGAGGTGGTTGCGTGCTTTCAAAACTTGTGCTACGTATTGAAGCACGTACGAATTTACAAAATAACTCTATCATTTTAACTCCATTGCTAGTTTCAACGTAAAAGTGTTACGTATGATAATTCAAAACTTCTACACGGGTTTAACTGAAAGTTTGTTCAAATAACAGTGTTGAAAAAGTCGGAATTGTTGACTTCCAAAATGGGAAGAGAAATTGTAATTTTCACCTTCGTCTTCATCGGCATTTTAAATTCAGCGGGTAAGTTTAATTACTTTAAAACGAACTAGGTACCTACCTACTTAACTTTAAGTAAAAATAATGTGTGATTAGTTGGAAGGTCTATGTCAGGTCTGGCCTCAAGGTAACCAATCACTAAATTGTAAATAAACATTTTGAAGAATACTATAACCTATAAAATCTCAAATAAATATGTAATAGGTACCTTCTAATAAAATAAAAACTCCTACGTTTAGGTAGGTACTTACGGTTCAAAAAGCTTAAGAAGAACAAAACTTTTGAAACTTTATTATCTTGCTTGGTTATCTATGATAGAGGTAATATCAAAAATTCACGAATCATGTTACTTAAATATTAAGTTCTATGTCTAATTAAACACATTTCGCAAACAAACTTATCTCTACAATGAAATAACGAACGATACACACGTCGTGATTTTCAGAGTGACCAGTTCGAAAGATCGAATCTACCAGACCTATAATAAGTACGTACCTATTAGGTTATTACTAACTAGCACTTACCTAGCTATACTAATTCTACTCAGGTTTTAAATCTAATCCTTGTCTAAACACATTTCGCAAACAAACTTATCTCCACAATAATTGAAAACGAAACACATGTCGTGATTTTCAGAGTGATCAGTTTGGAAGATCGATTCTACAGGACTTATAATAAGTATAAGATTATTACTAGGTACTATTAAACTAGCTAGATCTACTGGGACCTACCTACTTGCGGTAGCAGACGTTCACCTGGCACAAACATTTAGATCTCCACCGTATAACTTAAAGTATTAGTTTTAACTATCTAACCACAGAAGAGAGAGAAAATTAAATGAATACCTATAGGTAGAACATTTCACTTTCAAAACCATCGTGGTATTCGTGGTACCTACCTACTAGCTAGACATTTTAGTAGCACACGGGAAATTACTTACGTTAGAATACAGTCTATATTTTAATATTAATATTCCTACCTAGGTCATTTTAATTTAACTTGGTTACTACATTTTTATACCTAATTCATGTTGCTGCACTCATGGTCCTTTGTTAGTCCACTCTGCCTACGAACAGATAATGTCATGAACTCGTGACGTCACAAATCAATTCACCAGCCACAAAGTCGTTGAAACAAGCGGTGCGGTGAAGGCGTCTCGTGTTGTTTTTCAGAGTTGTTTATAACTTTAGGCGTGTCGACCGGGCGCGATTCCAAACGCCCACGCTTTGGGACTGACGGTGTATGTTGACTTGCCAACGATACTTGCCCACTTGTGTACTAAATTATAAAAGTACGGACAAAATCATCTTGCCATTTCTCTTCAACTCAATTTTCCGACCGAATGGATAATAATTTTAAGCCGACGACTAAACGTGAATCGTAGTCGCCCATAAAGGTAAATCAGTCGGAAGATTCTATGTCGGTAAGAAATTCTGTCAGAGAAATTATGGTAACAAGGTTTTTAAGATGTTTGCCCTCGATTGAAGACAGAACGACAGACCTATCTATGCCAGCAGGTGCTTCATAACTCCGCACACTGTAAATATTTTTTCTGATCTGAATTTTGATACAACGAAGTGAAACGACTGATGTCATTCGAGTTTTCCTAGTCACGACTAAAAAGTTGAATTGACTAAGGTATACTTCCTATTCAAATTCAGTCTATAGATCTCGTCGCGAGCAACCATTTAACTTCTGCTCATTGCGGTCCAAGGACCCATTGAAAATTCATAATTAGTGTGGTCATAATTATAAGAATTCTGTTTTAAGACTGATCGTAACATTTGAAACTACAGCGAACAATGGAATTGTCATGATGAACCATTGAACACATTATTAAAAAGTAGTCCATGTATGTTTATCCCTGATCTTTCTAGGTAGATAATTATTATTAGTATAGGATAGGTCAACTACTGCATATTCCATAGTTTCAGCAAAACTGTTCCGTAGTTTTTGCGTGAAAGAGTAACAGGCACACAAACGGTACATCCATACAGACGTTCGCGATTATGATATTAGTAGGATGTAATTGCCGGGTAAGGACTGTGGGCAAATTCCGTTAGATAAATACATAAAGTTATAAATATTTTCCACAAGTAATTTCAGACTACCGAGTTAAAAGCTATAAGGTAGTAAGTATATAATTTTATTTTATAATGTAATGATGAATAGTATATAGTAGGTACAGTGAAACCCGCTTAAGACGATTTCTCAGGGACCTCACCAAAAACGCGTCTTAAGCGTGAAAGCGTATTATGCGGGATAGGGAAAATAAATCGAACGTACTACATTATTATGTATTTTGTTCTTATTATTTTAATTTTCATATGTACATTCAATACATTTTTTAAAATAATCACTTATATTGGTTTGGCAGAAAGATTTTGATGCATTAGCAATTAAAAGATTTTCAACATAATTCAACTTTTGCAGTGCGTCTTTACTTTGATCCAAAGAAGCAACATAGCGTCTTAAATCATTATCACTTACAACACAACTTTCAATATCTCAATTTTTTCTTGAAGTGTCAATGCCTTTCGCTTAATTTTAGTCGTATTGTAACAAACAAATGATGCACTAATACAAAAGAATCAGAGCGTACACGCGACAAGTCAAGAAATGACGATCGGGGCAAACAAAACTGCGGGCAGGCGCGGCGTATTAAACGGGATGACGATCGTATTAAGCGTTAAGAAATGTATGAAAATTTGTCTCAAGTTGCAGGGACTGGCGTAAAGCGGCGTATTATGCGAGAAATCGTTTTAAGCGTGATCGTATTAAACGGGTTATACTGTATATAGTATATCTATGGTGATCTGCAGCTGATCGGCCGTGTCTATACTTAGGTACATTGATTAAATCTGTGACGTTACTATTCCGGTTAATTGTCGAGTTATAGGTACTTAGTATTCAGTATATCGAAAGGTGCTGCTACACTTGCAGCGTTTGTCTATAATACAAAAATTTTGATTCATATACAGATTATCATTACAAGTAGCGTAATGCTATGCTCGAATATTTTATTACGCCGGTATCTAACGAAATCATCACCTAGTTCATCTCCTAGTCATCTGTAAAAAAAACAGTGTTTTTGTTTGAGATTTTTAGCTAGAATTTCATTCCAAGTGCGCAACTGTTAGGTTTCTCAAGTGTGGAAAAACCATGAAAATGTAGGACAAACGGATGAAGCGAAAGCCATGCTGTATAACAAATTGCTTGTTTGTATTGCTGTACATTGTCATGTGTATCTACAAGACTGTTTTTTATTGGTACAAATCTGATGATGATGAAATCTATACTTCCATACTATATAATATATAATAATATTATAAAGAGGTAAAATTTGTTTGTTTGTTTGTTTGACGGAGGTAATCTTCGAAAGTACTCTTCCGATTTCCGAAATTCTTTCACTGATGTGTAGAATGAACTGTCGGCTATAGGCTATATTTTATTCCGGTACTTTCATTAGTACACCCGTGCAAAGCCGGGAAATGCTGCTGCTAAACAGAACTGATACACTATAGATACAAGAGCAACATGTACATAATAACTTGCTATATGTAGGTACTATGTATGCCCATCTCTACAATCAGTAATGACGCTCGGCATGTTTGTTTTGTTCAATATGTCGTCATTGGGAATCAAGCCAGTTGAATAAAAGGTGAAAGAGAATCAAGTCTCAAGGACTTTAAGACGAGTAAATAATTCAATTGAGAAATTTCCGAGGACCATGTTATTCTGTCTGGGTATAAATAACTTATTGCAATGTTTCATTTGAGTTATTGCGAAGAAAACTCTCAAGCTAAAATACGTTATTATGTCATAATGCCAACTAAATAGGTAATAGCGCATTTCAGGAACTAACTAAAATAGGATCTTATTCTTCCTATATAAACAGGCACAGAAAAATGGAAAGGGCTAAAGGATATTTGTATTTGACTTCGTCGAAAAAGGTGCATGATTATGGTGCGATCGGACACTGCCCATGGGAACCCCAATATCCGCCTTTGAGAAATCAGAATCTTCAGAAGTAGACAACAAAAGGTTTTGCTTTATTCATTATCTTTTACGATTGAAATAAAATGTAGCTAATTGCCTGTTACGAATAGATTTTTTGAAACTGACCCTTACGAACCTGATTGAAACACATGATTCTTTCTTGAGCACTAGTTAATCTATTTGGTTATACTATTTCAAATTTTTAGTGTATTTGAATTCTAAAATATGAAACGGAACGTATTTTCTATGGGCCGGGTGATCCAGAACAAATATTATTGCAAGATAATCTATTGATTCATTCTTTCACCCGAAGGCTAATCGGGATTTATGAGGTAAACCGCGTAGTTTCGGGTGCGATTTCAGTCAGATGAAATTGTTTTATCCAAATTTACGAGCCACAGGAGGCCGGCTTTAATATTTTCCCTGGAAATCTGATCTGTATAAATAAATTATTATGTAATAATGAATCTTGTCTGTTAAAGTTGGGTAAAATTTAAATCCACCTGCTAAATAAATAACATTTGCTTGTTCATTATGAATTAATAAAATAATCAAAAGGCTCAGCTATAAGGTTTCATGAAACATACTACCTACTAATTGAATTTAGGTATAGCTTAATTGAATAAATTTAATTATTTAGGATACAAACGAAGCATTTCGTATTTTAAATAAATTCGTCTTTTAATACAGGATTCAGTTAATTCACTATGATCTTTCAGGTTAATATTATCATCTAACAGATCTCTTCACAGTCTCATAAACATTGAAAGGACCTAAATGATAGAGATTCGATCTCTATTCACTCCCCGAGGTGATTTGCAAAATTGCCTACAAATGAGTCGATTAGCGAGACAGTGGGACACATTAGTGTCAGCCGCGATAACACAGATTTCCTTACAAAAGCTCGGATGAAGTAAGTCTTCCTAACAAAAAGTTACCCCATCTGAGCGATGACAAATGACCGGACCAACTCGGAGACATCAGTGGGATGGGTGATTTAGGAAGACTATTCAGATACGGGAAGCGAAATTGATATTATTTGACCCCGCGTGATCATCATTACTCTTTTTATCAGAAATTATAAGCTAATTAATGACCAGTCTCAATATCCTATATATCTTTGGTTTTGGGTAGACATTAAACATTAAGTACTTCCATACAAAAATGTAAGAAAGAATATAAATTATAATAGAGTATTTATGTAACATTTATAACGTCAACCAACATATAACTTATTTAATTATCCACTGTTTCCCCGAACCATCGGATTCATAAATATTATGTTGTTCAGCCAAATTGATACCACAAACAAATCAATCCTTAGAGACTCCCTGTAAAAGCGTTTTTAACTTGCGTCCCGATATTGAATTGTCCTACAGACTTCGTAGGAATTGCCGATTTGCTTCGATCATTCGAGCTTTGTTACCCGCGATTCCTTGGGGACATGATTTCATTGAGTCATTTTAGATGTCGCTATTTTTCTGTCTCTTTGAATCGAGCGTCATCACTAGACGGATTCGATCTCTCTTATGTTACAGATTTATCTCTTCTACAGCAAATCTGCACTCAAAATTGAGTCTACAACACAGAATTACTTAATCGTTAAATATGTTTTTCGAACTGGCAATGCTTTAGTTAGATGAATACCTAATAAACTAGCAACAATCGTCGTAAAAGCTTCTCTGAGAAAGGTATATTATAAGCGTTCAAATAATACTTTCTAAGCTAGATTTCTTTATCGTAAGATTCTAGCAAAATTTTCGGCACAAACCACATCGCACTTCCCTTTCTCTCCTATAGGCTATAGGTAATCCGAAAACTCAATATCACACTTGATACCTACCTTGAGATATGGCTGTCTGTAATAGATAAGAAATCTCTTCGCAATCTTTTGCGAAGTTTTATCGTAGATTTATATCACAGCGAGGAATTTTCCTTCAAATCACTAAACATTCGGTTTGATAATTGGGTTGTTTTTATGTTTTTTCTTATCGTATTTTCCGTGATTAAATCTCTCAATGTCGTTGTCTGTGCCTACGTAGTTTATGGTGCGTATTCTGCTCTAGTTTCTGGTCTATAGATTGCAACAGATCAGCATGTATGTGATGATAATTGTCCGGTAGGTAGGCAACGGTTCAACCGAGTTCTGTCCGCCGTACTAATTGCTCGAATTGAGCTTCAGATACAATGTGTTATTGTGTCTTGGTAAAGGGTATTGAATCGTTATTAATCAAACATCTCATAGTCTCATGTAGATCAAGAATGTACATCTATCTTATAATATACTTAACCAAAAAACATTTAAAACAACAAATAAAGTTTGAAAGTTGAATACTGATAAGTCATTAAATTGGATGCCGTACTTACTACTACTATTTATCAATGTTTAAAATAAAACGGATGACCGTTGATAATTACCAACCAAAAGGCACCTGATCATGTCATGATCATCCCACATCTTCTGATGCATGACACGTTATTTTGCTGTTATCAATAAAATAAACTGTAGTTACATTAATCAGTGGTTCTGTGTAACGACAGATGGTAGGTTAGAGGAACGCAACATTTTACAGAATTAAGTTCTTGTTGGTTCACATTGGACATTTATGTGTTTACCTATAGTTTGTTCTCTTATTTATAATGTGCTATAGTTCAATCACTATCAATGTAGGATTATTTATTCAAAAAAGTAATTATAATATTTACGTTAATTACGTTGCATTCATTTTTCAAACATCAGTGGATAGTAAAAATTGCTGATGATTCTGGGTGCCACCTGTAAAAATAACGTACACCTAAAAGTAGCTCAAAGTAAATAATAATATAAAATATTCACGGCCATCTGATTCGAATCAAACTTTTTAATTTTGAACTTGACTGATACTGTTATAGGTAAGTAGATCTCTACTGAACACAATTTCAGTTCATCTGGAGTTCTCTAGAGCCCATGTGTTTTCTCATAAATGTGTAGGTAACTCACGAAAGTTTTAAATGCTATCATTTCGTTCTCAAGAGATAAGGAGAGCATTAAGAAGCCTTGATAAAGTTAAACCTTTGTCTTATTGTCATCTTAGTGTTAATTAAAGTATACCAAATGTTGAGGATGTACCTATAATACTTTTTAACAAAAAGACAAACACTTGTTTTTGAATGGGGGAAAAATACAAAGAAGAGAGGTGCTGCATTAAAAAGTGGGAGTATAACTTCACCCTTCTGCTGAGTATAGAACTAGCATGAGGTGAAATCAGGCTTTGGATGATAAGTTGCTACATATACTAAAATGATGTCATTTCGCTGTACAAAGACTCTTTAATAGAAGGTATTTACCCATATACCTACAAAAGGTACCTGTGTGTTCCAAGACTTTGTTATCGCTGTACAACAATCGCTTCATTATGTTGGACCTTGATGAAGAATAAGAAATTGATGATGAATAATCTGTTTTAATTAATAGAGTTTGCTTATGAATACTTGATTAAATGATTTAAAAACGTATTGATTTATTTTCCCCATGACCACACATAGGTAAATGCATGTGTGTGGTCATGGGGAAAATAATTCATGATCACACATAGGTATTTACCTAGGTATGTGTGGTAGGTGTGGTTGTAACAGTTAAGTAACACTAATATACTTCATCAAATATTACATAACTGAAGCGTAATCAAAATAAGTAGGTAAACACGGAAGCTATGCCTCAACAAATTGTGCACGAATCAAAACAAGCGTAATCACCAGCTGTCGTCGTGTCAAGGCAAAGGCAAGAATGACTTCCTAAGGCATCACACAATTGTATCAGTCAATTGGCGGTGCTCCCGAGCGATATTTCTTAAATTGGTGCTTGATCATGCTTCGATGAGCGCGTAATATTATGTAGGTGTAACCGTGTAAATACACGTAACACACACATACAATAACATCGTATGATGCCTGCCAGCCAATAGGAGAGGCCAGCGTTGTGGGCTCGGCTCCCCACCAGCTATTCATCGTCGCGACGGAATGCACGGTTCTTAGAACGGCATAGTTAAAAATAACTACCTGTTTGACAGGATAGAACGATGGCGAATGTTTTCGAGGTCATTGCCAAGATGAGGGAATTTGAGGGTACGAATCCATTTATTTACCTTGTTGACGTGCAATAACAACAGAAGCGACACAACTATTATTTCCTGTTCAAAATTTGGTCAATGCTGTTTTTTTTATTAAATAGTTAATTGACATAATTTCAAAGTACCTACCTAACGGTACAAAACATATGGGATAGAAAAACGCGCCAACCAGATTTTTTTTCTTATCTGAACAAAATGCAACAAAACTTTCCAATGAACATTATTTTCCAAAACACGTCGTTATTGATTAGAAAACCTCAGAAGGTAAAAAATTAGAAATATTGATTACTCAGAATAAGTGAGTAAAAGACAAGTAAATGTACATTTCCAATCCCACATGTAAGTAGTATACAAACAGCTGTTCGCGCGTGCATACCACGTGAAACTCGATCGTGTTCTAGTGACGTCCTCGTGATACAGTGTAATTAATAGTCACTATAGCGATACCGTAGCTCTAGTTTCATTACAAATCTCGTCAATGCTTACAAAGTTGCAATGCAACCTGTCACGTATGTAATGTTAAGAGCCTGTACAGAAAGAGCGATTACATCCGCGTATACATCCCGTCCAGATGCCCTCGCGCGTAATACGCGCGAGGGGACGGAATGTATGTAGCTCTAGTATCTCGAGAACGCGCGAGTGCTTACGCGCGAGTTGACACGCGCGTAAATCGCTCTTTCTGGACAGGCTCTAACTCCTGCAAAATGTGGGCATGTGTATCAAATCTGTTTGGTCATACATTTGGCTAGCATTTTAAGCATTTTCAAAGGTCAAAAAAAAACAAGGTCAAATTTCAATCTACTAAAATGCCTAAAAAAGAAAATGTCTACCTCACCTTGGGAATGCAGTGATTCTTATGTCATTCATTTCTATTTTAAAAACCAGTATACTTAAATACAAATTATGAACACACGGTTGATAGAATACTGAAGTTTATTGCGAAACCATTAATTACTTAGGTACTTATTCCAATAATTCTTTTAAATTTCATCTAGAGTATCTTCTAACTAAACACTATTTAAACAGCAATGATATGATATTTTATTTACGAGCTCTACGAGAAAAAAACGCTGGCACTCCCCTTAATGAGTTCAAAGTGAAATGACCACGTCTTGTTGTGGAAACATAAATAACTATTTGGCAACTCACCAAAGCCTTGACCTAGTTTTGAAAACATAGGTATTTACCTAGTTATTTTTTAAATTGTCTAAATACGGTACACACTACACACCACAGGATAAAGAATATTTAAGTTAGAACACACTAGCTGTACCCCGCGGTTTCACCCGCGTAAGTCCCGTTCCCGCGGGAATACCGGGATAAAATATAGCCTATAACCTCCCGGACAGTCCATTCTACACACCCGTGAAAGAGTTTTTGAAATCGGTCCAGTAGTTTCGGAGATTACCTCCGTCAAACAAACAAACAAACAAATTTTACCTCTTTATAATATTAGTATAGAAGTATAGATATAGATAGATATAGACTAGTATAGATAATAACTATGACTAATGTCCTCGTAATTCCAGGTAACTCCTTGAATTATACAAACGAAAACTAAAAAACAACTTATATTAGTTTTCGTGTATTGGTGTCGTCACTTCTTAACGTCGAAGCTGAGTAACTTAAACTAGACGAACAACTTTGTTCATGTCACCAAGTTTTAATGAAACATGTTTGAGTAAATGCTTTAGAAAATAGATTATTTTCTAAACACCTACATGTACTACCAGTTTTTAGGCCTACCTTCAAAAGGGCTTCGCAAATGTGAAACTTTTTATATTTTTTCTTAAGTTACTTCTTCTGCTAAAGTGCGGAAGCAAACTCTTGTATATTATATTGATCTACCAATAAGTGCAGCTCCTCAAAGGAAGCTGAGATTTCCTGAACTTGTTCAGTTTTCTTCAAGTTTGCAACCATCAAAGACGGCAAAAGCTATTTTATAATTTAAAGTAAAGTTACTCGAAATAAATGGAAGAAGCTAACTTTCTTTAAAATTAATTAATTAGAATAGAAGCAACAAGCATACTTTAACTGTTCAACATGAAGAGTTTTAACAAATTGTTTTTAATAAAACCAGAGTCGAGTACATACCTACTCTACTAGTCTATGTTAAAGCGGAGTATACATTATTTAACTTTTACTTGGTTTAATAAAAGTACTACTTACTACATAATCTACATATCTAAATGATATGTACATTGATGTGTAATGTGGACGCGCGAATTCATACAAATTCATGTACACAGTTTATTTTGTTTTTTCAATGGAGGTCGGAGTTTAATTAAATGTAAAAATCAGTAGGGAGATTCATACAAAGAAAACTGAACAGATAAAGTTGATCCGTTTCCGAGTTCATACGTGTGCTATGACTTTTAATTGTTCATTTGTTTTGTCAACAGTGGCTATTAAAGAAAACTGCAACAGAGATGAAGATCTGCTCCAAAGGTGTTCGATGGCGCTCCCCGTGCTTAGCTCTCCTGACATCTCCTTCGCTCTCACTCGAGAAGAACTGGATAAGAGTTGCTTGTAAGTGTATTGCTTTTGTTATTTGCAAGAAAGTCGAGCTAACTAAGACCTATAATAAAATAAAATAATTTTAATCACAAATGTTACTATGAATTTAGCGAATATAATATTGATAAAAGATACTATAAAACATTTCTAAAGAAATCGGAGTTGCTCACGATCACTTAAATTATTAAATTACACGATTATTAAAAACGCAAAAACTAAAAATTATTAAATCTGTTTCTATAAATTTTAATGAAAATATCCGTTTTCAAGTTACAAATATGTTGTACTTCTGAATATATTATAACTTTGCAGATACGGTAAGATATAAACTTCCTAGAATAGCACTCAGGTTTCTGTTTCTAGGTATCAGCTCTATAGAATTTTGTATTTACATTACTTATCAGTTAGGTCTGATATTCAATTTATATTCACTCGTGCTACGAACGAATTCTGGTTTTAAAGTTATAATTAGACTTTAACCGAGAATATCAAGATCCTAATAAATTTTATTGTGTGCTCAAAATTATTGTTCTTTATGAGAAATTACCATATTACCGCAGAATGTTTACTCCAAATTGCCCGCAATGCTTTTGTTGAAACAAATTAATGCTTTCATCTACAAAGTTACGACTTCGGTTTCCTGTTTTTTCTCTCGAAAGCGACAGTCCGCATCAAGGCGCACCAGTAAAACATACTCGTACAAGAGTACATACGTTTTAACCAGGACAAACTAGAAGGATTTTCTACCAAACATTTAACTTACTTCATGCAGTGGAAGTTTGTTCACAACGGTATGAATTACACGACAATGACGATTACGTGTCTTCTCTAGCATAATTTCACACATGAGACAGGACTATTACCTCTGAGTTTAAATTAAAAGCATGTGCACTTACAGTTGGTTATGTTGCGCTCTCTTTCTTTGGATCGCAGGCAGGCGTAAAGTTGTTACATCTATGCGGGCATTTAAGATATTAACAGTTATTGCCTTTTAGTCTGATGAAAAACGAGGGGTTCAAAACTTTAAATGAGCTTGCGAATCTCATAACAGGGAAATACCTAATTAAATTTAAGTTTCCGACCATTACGGTGTAGTTTTCCGCTATCATGGTAAGGCGATCGCTCTTTACGAGGGGGAACTTTGAAAAGTGATGCAAGTTCCGCTAAAGACTCGGCGGACTAACTTCTGAACAGAACCAAGGCGCACGCAGCTCATCTTAATTTAGTGCTCTTGTTTGCGGTAAATAGCAATTTGAAACTAGTTGTCCGACTGAGTAATTTCACTCGGTTCAGAGTGACGCTTGAATAGCCAATGAAGCACTCCGCCGGCCATGTTCTAATTGCGCGATGTATATTGCAATTATGTTTATAGATTGTTCAGATCAAAATCCATTTGGTAACGGAACAGGTGAATGATATTTAAAAAAAAAAACAAGTAAACAAAAATTACATCAATGTTACAGAGACTGCTTGTATTGGAATAAAATAGTAACTTGTAAAGACTATAAAGCTACTACAATCGTCCTCAGGACGAACTTCATTATGTTAAGTTAACCTTCACATTTTTACCTCAATTGGATAAGTAATCTTCAATAAATTCGTAATAGCAAAAACTTATCAGACAGGGTGCTGTTGTTTGTAAACGAATTATAACTTTATTATAATCGAAAAAAAAAACAAACCATCAATGCTTTTAAATAAGCTTCACGAGTAAAAAATACTTTAAAATATAAAGGTTTTATTATTAATACCATAAAATAAGTACTAAATAAAGCGCATTATTGAACTTTCAAAATTATCCGCGAAACAAGAGAGATTAGTTCTGCATAATGAGTTGGCTCGATTCTTCGACCGAATACCCGAAGTCAGAAACTCTGAACTGAAGTTCACATGACGCTGTTGAACTGCAGTATTTCCTGAACTTCTTGAGATCCGGTTTCGAATGAACTCTAATGGATTTGAGTGGATGAAACAAAATACAAGTTGTAAAATAAGATAAGGAGATCAATTTGTTGCTATCTCGATTTGTATTTCTATTCATTACTCCGATTTTTGATTCGCAACAATTTTATACAAGTTAGACAATCGGCAGGCTGATGATCAATAAACAGCTTGAATATACTTATTGATGGGACGAACTTATCTTAATTGATTCTATTCATCATACATTATGATTTGTTACTTTCAAAGCTTCCCCGTTATCTTTGAATTATTTTTTAAACAACTGACGTACTTTAATTGTTGCAGAGAACTTCGCGCCGGTATTCGATGCATAGACAATTACACAAATACTTGCATGGAAAAGCACGAACAGGTTGTCTTTAGGAGAATATACGCTGGTATTATAGAAGTAGTCCAAGATCTTTGCACACGAGGGTCGTACCAAGAAGAGTATTTGCAGCATGCAGACTGCGTGAAGAATGTTCGGCCGCAGTATGAAGTTTGCAGCAAGAAATATGAAGGAACGCTTATGACGGTCAGCGATCATCAACAGTCGGATAAGTACGAGACAGATGAAAATATTGGTGCGACACATGAAGAGTACTTAAGAACTGTTTGCTGGTAAGTGTTGTTATTAGTTCCTTGCAAATTAAGCAAATTAGGGCTTTGTTGCTGAATGACCAAGTCGTCCTATCGGTAACCATTTTTAATTGTGCGGGGTCTCTGTAAACTCTCTGTAAAACATATTAATCTCTTTATCTAATTAAAAGTTTTGTGAGCTTTCTGACCGTGATATTTGAAATGGTGGATATAGATTTCTGTTTCTCATGGTGATATGAATGATGAGTTTTACAAAATAGTGTCTGTGTGTAGTGAATTTCATTGCAAAACTAAAACATTTCATTCAAAAAAATACGCAGATTTTTTTTACAAACTTGTTAACAATCTATGATGCATATTTGAATGTTATTTTTCCTGAACTATCACGTCATACTTAAAAAAACTGTGGGTGGAATGTCATCGCGATGTAAATCTGGGCAAACTTGTTTACAACATCACTTCGCCATTCTCTTTCTCTCTACCTAAAGGATTGGACTTCCCTTCGAAAAACAATTCAGAGCAATTATGTATTTTTGCAGTTTAGGCCACTGTTGTTAAAAAGTGTCGCTGCAAGGGTTAGTGATGAGTGTTTTTGAGATGCACTGTACACGTTTTTTTTTAGTATTTTAACAAAATGTTATAAGAAATTATACAAAGATAGCTTGTCCAAATATTTTTTTAAATCGATGGTACATATTAAAATAATTCCTTTGTTTCTTAACACATTTATGATAAAGAATTAAAAGGGACAGCAATCGTACACACACATCAAAATTCCAGCAAGTTCTTCGCAAAATTTGCGAAAAAGAACATTCAGAAAAACCGGCTGCCAAAAACATGATATATGAACGCCACAATCACCTTCGACTGCCATAAAGTTTATCGACCGTTCACGAACAATACCAATATACGATCACATAATAAATTATAGTACAAGTTATAGTATGCAAGTAATGTGTTTTTAGCTTTTATTTTACCTGTAACTGAGTTAGTATGTAGAATTACCTAGCTTATAAGACAATGTCAATGCGATTATTGAGGTCCTTCCGAATTAAATTATTTTCATTCACAATTACACGCTATGAAAAAAATACTTTTAATTATTTCAAATTCGGCCATTAGAGTCCACAAATACTGATTTATTACTCACCGAATTTATAAAAACCTCAAACTTGTTATGAATTAACATTTTTGTCTGCGAGTTTACATAAATCGGATAAGCTTACAAAGTTGAACATCAGAAGCGTCTCAGCGTTAATTACTTTGGCTACGGTAATCTTGTTACCTATTAGGTACTTACAACAAGGTGCCTTACTTAGAGGGTGATTCTTAAAAATGTATTATTAATGCAGTAAATTCACAAAAAACATAAAACATAGCTACAAATAAAGCAAAGCACATACAGAATTATACATAGAACGTTACATTTCAATTGGAACAGTCTATGCAATCAGAACATATTGAATCAATATTGAATTGGAGCTAAGGGTAGCTCACACATACTTCGGACAATACTATATGACATACTCGTTGTACTTTGTACGAGTAATAAGCACTTTAGTATTTAAATCAAAGATCATAAATATTTCTTAAGATCACTAGGATCAATTTGAATCCTACTTTGATAATTAAGAGAAGAATAAGAAGCCTTAGAAAAAGAGAATAAGATTTATTTTCAAAATTAAAAAAGATTAATCGCATCTTCTTTAATTTTAATAGTATATTTGTAGTATAGTGTTGTTTCAACAAAGTGATACTTGATGTCATGAATGAATTTAACACGAGTTAAGAAAATAAAGCCTTAAGTAAATAATTTCTTCATAATCATGAAAAATATCCATCAGATATCTAAAGAGTGGTTCGTATTGTTTCTGCTAAATGTAAACATAATTAGCTAATAAATAATTCTGAAAATGTAATAATATATTTAGTTCTTGTAAGTAGAGCTTGTGTTATGGGTACTACTTATCTGGTATAATATATAAATGTAATTTTGGTGAATTCATAAATATTGAACACACTATTGAATCACAAGTATAACGGCACGGCTTACAACCATATTTACTTATTATCTGCCCCCTTATTCTCCAAATAACCATGTCTTAACGCGGCACGTCTCGGCGTTCTTATTTTGAAAAATTCTATGGATTTCAGAAAACAAAAGCTAGATAACGTGCAATCTCTTACCGCGTCATGTTTTAAATGTGTTCAAGAATCGATCTCCTGTTCTGCAAATCCTCTCTTAAGTTTTTAGATGCAGATAAGGTCCACTATAGCACGTGTTATTAATTCCTAAAAACATTCTAATAAGATTATTTTAATGAAGGATGGTCAGAGGCACGTTCAAGTTTCGAAGATAATTATAAGTTGGACCCTTTTGAAAGTATAAAACTTGGAGCAATGCACTCCTTTCGTACCGAGAGCCGTAACAATCGAAGTTCCGCAAATTAAGCTGTCAACTTATCTACAGAACTTACTTCAAAGAGATTGAAGAGACTAGTCTTGAATATTGAATAGTCCTCGTTAGTAAAATATTCAACAAATCGAACAGGTCCGACCCAACTAATTACGTCGCTGGAAACACCGAGGTTATCAGCCGGGTGGTGTCACATTTAATTTGTTTATTATTTATTTATTTATTTGGTGAACAATTACGTAAGCGTAATACCGGTAATAATTATCTCTTGTTATGAGAATATGAATTGTCCACTATTACCTTTAAGTTTCAATTTCAATTAAAATCCGGCCGAGTGAAACATCTGTAGACATTCGATTATTAGACCTTCTGTGTCGAGGTTATGACCACGGCTTCATTCCGTCCGATATTAATATTTGTCTATACAATTTGCATTTAAATGGCCACCCAGATTCTTTGGAAGCTTATTTGATGTGTTTAAGGAAGTTATTGATATTCGTTACTTTTGGTTTCCATTTAGGTAAAGTGCTTTTTATTAAAAGTAATTTTGTACCTCTTATTTAAAAAACCTTGGTAAGTACATAACATTCTTAAGTACACCCACCTAAAAGTGATTATTACGAAATATAAATGAAAAGTCTCGTGCAGGATTCGAACCTGCGTTCGCCCTTAACGCGGTCTTCCTGACCACTCAGCCACGGAACCACTAACGTCGTAGTCGAAAATATCACAATGATTTCTCTGTTAAAGCACCAATTTGTGCCGAATGTATGATTTGTGTATTGAATCAAAAATAACAGTTATCCGCGAAAACAAGACAATATATTACAAAAGTAGACAATCGGGGGCCTGCAGCCGTACCATGAGGTGTTAGCGATTCAGTTTAGGTTCTGCCATAATGTCAAAACTTTACATCAGCGCCTTACTTTACGTCAAAACTGGTTCGTAGTTGGACCTAAACTGAATCGCTATAAACGGTCATGGTAAGCTCGCTGTTCATATAACGAATTCTCTGCCCCAGACTCGTGGTGTTCTCGGCCTACACATGGTGCTCATGTGCGTCACGGGCACCGAAACAAAGACGGCAATCGCGAACGCCAACGCAAAGTCTTCCATACCCATTTCACATTCATGATTAAACCTTCTTACGATACTCACAACGCCCGGGTCGGAACAATCTTTCGTGTCTTTTATATTATAAAACATATTTTCCCTTTTTAATGAAATAAAGATAAATACTGATGTCACTCATCGCAGTTTCGTGGTAGAAATCCGAAAAATATTTCATCTCGTAGACCAATGAAAATATGCGTTAATTGTTTGAGGGTTGATTTAGAGAGGAGTGAGTGCTGAGATGACGACTGATAGAGGACTATGGAAGAAGATTACATATTGTACCGACTTCACATAGTTTGACAAGAAAAATAAGTTCCATCATATCAGATTGAAAATTATTCAAAGGGTGATTTTTAGCGCCCCAGTCATTAAAGCCTTATTAACATTCAGCGAGGATTAACTGCTATACTTAAGGCACTCTGTGTGTTAACGACTTCTTTATCAGCCTTCAAGGGTACAATCTAAAGGCATTAATTTTTAGATATTTCCTGAAGCTCTATTTACATACAGACCAAAAGCCCGCTTTATGTTATGGGAATCAAATAACAAAAGAATCATTGTTTTATTCAATGCTTCATACAAGGACGTTTAAAATAAAATTCTAACCCATAAAACAGCAAGTAAATTTTATCAACATTCTGATAAAATTTTCCCCTTTCAACTTCAAAAGGTAAAAAATGCCTGCAAAATTACATTTTCATTGTGCATAGTAGTTTGTCTGGTCACTTTTTTTCTAGTTAAAATATTCCGGCACTATCACAGGATTTATACATCGCTGGCCACGCACTGACACAATGGAAGATGTATAAAAACATTGCCATTTTCCATAGAAAAAAAACAAAGTTGCACTGCTTGCACTGTTCCGTTTTAAACTAGCAGTTTGTTTTGATAATAAGTTTACTTCATATATTATATTGCACTGAAATAGGAGAAACTAGACGGCTACTGCTAGATAATAAATTCAAAGTCATGAACAAAGGGTGTGAGTTTTCAGTCATATGAAGTGGGAAATGATTTATTTTATCTATTGAAAATTTAATCATGGTGCTGAGACATTTGGCGTCCATCCAGCTATTCTTAAAGCGTGGCTAAGACCTTGATTGATAAATACACTTCCTACAAAAAAACTAGGTATCTATTCATTGTCTACACAAAAATATAAATTCACTCTGTTACTACAGGCAAAGTCATAAATAGCAAATTGACACCAATAACCATCTATGAAGATCTTAATAAATATTTTTATTTGAAAAAAAAAAGCTTTTTTTTATGTAGGTTATAAAAATATCAATACATAACATTCCGATACGAATGAATTCACTGTGTGTATTAGGCACATGGTAGTTGCAGCACAGCAGTACGTACACACAGCATACATCTCAATCAGCTTTATGTCCCACTAGTAGAGCTCTCCCAATCTCGCCTAACAGGCAACCTGTGGACAGTCTTCTAGTACCTACCTTATGTAGCCCATTACAATCTAGTGCCGTATTACAATTTAGGTTGGAATTTTCAATTATTATTAATTGTTTAGTTTTTATAATTTTACAGTGTTAAATCACATTTAGGCATTTCATTTATTAATGCTCGCTTGTTTTTCGTGGGTTCGAATCCCGTCGAAGCCCAAAACTTTTGATAAAATGTTTCATTTATAAATAGGTATAAATTGTTTGTTAGGATAACATTTCTTAAAAGAGAATCCTCACCCTTTAATATTATTTAATGGCTCTATAATTAAATTCCGTTCAATTTAATGAATATTAAATACCCATTAGATTCTGGATAAAGATTCTTATAACAAGCTTCGTTAGGCAAAAAGTAAAACGAAAACTTACAATAGGGTTATGCCTTTTTCGAAAAATCGAGGAAGCTTTGAGATAAAGCACCAATTAGCACGTTGAGTATTTTTTTAGATAGAAATCGTATTAGCGATAGATTTGTCGTGCCAACGTGGTTTGAGCGTAGCTTATTTCTCTCACCTTGAATCTAACTATCACATCACAAAAATATCGAACATGCTTCAGAATACGAATGGTATTTCTACAAATAAAATCAACATACGTAAATGTTGAAAAACATGTTCTGCAAATCACAACCCACGTTTTATTTGCGTCACTGATCAGTCTACTATCAGAATAATAAATAGCTATATTTTTATTTTGCATAAGAATTTCGCACTGGTAAATAAAAAGAGCTATCGAAACTCTGAATCAAATGAAACAAACAGAAATAGAATTGTGTACTTAATGTAACGATCAGAACCAAATGCTGTGAAACCATTGTTCAACTCATCTCTAAGCAGCCTAGTCCAATAAAATAATAATATGGTTTTGCATAAAAAAGTTTATATTCGAACAAAGTCATAAGTTTTCCCCTAGTTATCATCTTATCAATGATTTTATCTTTGCTTCTTTCAAAAGCGTAAGGCTTCTATGATGTTTACTTCCCTGTGCTGTATTTTTCCAGTCAACATTTTGAACTAGGTCAATTTATATATTCAGCTTTATAGCTAGGTTATTACTTGAATAAAGTTTCCCCATACTGTTAGTCTCTTCCATAGAGTCAGATAGAGTTGTTTTAAAGTTTTAATAACTGCTCTAAAAGAGCACTCGTTTTTGAAACTGAAAATACTTTCTAACTCGTTAACTAGTTCCCTGCCAATAACGCACGTGGACTAGTTGTGAGTGGGCCATGGTCCTCTCTTTAGGAGACGCCCGTGGTAGCTGTTCTGAGAATAGGTTTAAATAGTAATGGGATTCGGCAACTATTTATCACAATAGGTACCTAAATTATTCTTTCTTATCTTAAAAAGGAAATACTTCACTCATTCCGTAAAGTGATTTCAAGAAAACAAAAAATCGTTTACTAACACAAATCTGTTTTAGTGAAAATACTGGACATTATTTCTATTTATTTTGAGTTCAAGCGAACTTCGAATCGTCACGTACATTTGCCACGGGATTATGTTTCCTCTTTCCATTTTGCTTTGTCATTTATTTTTAACTAACTTTAACCCCAGCTCCACTCACTTGGGATTTGTGACATTTAAGTATACTCCATCGGTTACTTTTTTTTAATAGGTACATGTAAACTATAGGTCAATGGCCAATTATTGTTCAATCAACACTAATTTTATCCTTAGATTTTACTTTAGTGGCAACTTGTTAATATACATACGTGGGTGAATATTCACTTTATTTCGCAAATTTTTGCCAAATGTCACTGCGTGGGACGCTAAATATCTAAATATGATTGATTAATTCAGAATATTACCAGAAACGAAATTTCATGACAATTTTCAAGGTCAGTTTATACATGTTGTAATGTACTAATAAATAAATAAATAAATGGTTGTGAATACTGAGTTTGTGACAATTCACCAACAAAAACGAAACCAAAAAATCCTTGCTTATATTTATTTATGTAAATTCCATGTAGAGAGCCTCTGGCCATTTGCCTGTCGATTGGACGCCTAAATTTACACGTATCATAGTTTATCTTTCCAAACTTTACCTCAAATTGCGATGCGATGCATCAATTTCAAACGTGTTCAAATTCAAGTGAAACCGAACAGAGTGCAGCTCTTATCGCTTACAAACGGAATAGTATTTCTGTGAGGTACTTTGAATAATCCCTTGTGAATTTTGAAGCACGCCACTTTGTATTTCTGGTACCAGCTTTGCTCCGCCTTTGAAAGGTGATTTGGACTGAGATATCTAAACTATGGGATTAATGAGAATTTTTGTAAGATGCGGATTTTACAGACAATTTCTAAAGCTCCAGGCTCATTTATTTAGCTTAATAAATGTAAATTTTTGACTTCGTGATCGGTGAATTTTTGTCGAAGAATCCCTTGGGACTTTCTGAATTTTACGAGCACCTTTACATTGACATGCTTCATTTTATTGGATTGGCTCCTCATGGGAGCTTGAGTACCTGTTTTAAGATGGATCCTAAAAGAAAGCTGTCCTAATAATCACACCATAGAATCATTTTGCTCTCATATCTTTTTCTGTGTGAGCTTAACGGTCCTAACGAATAAACTTATATTTTTGGTTTAGACTAGCAAATATAAAAACCCAGTCACAGAACGTTAAACGTGGGAAGGTTTTGTACAAAAATGTGTTAACCTTTTAGTAAAAGAAAAATAGTGTAGGTCGTAGATACGTAGGTATATGTGCCAACTTCCGAAAAATCAGTTAACCATATCAAAACGACAATCGATATCATAGCACCAAAATTCATAGTTCAGCTTATGTGAGAGAAAACTGAGCACAGAATATTTCATCAAGTTACATCGAACCTCGAAGATTGGTAAAATTATATCGTTTCAAGACTCGTTGTCTCCCAGGCTGTTCACACTGTAGAGTTAGATATTGGTTGTAGTCAAAAGCACTTTCAAATATACATTTAGTATTTTGTGAGATCCCATGAAGATATCAGAAGTCATTATTTGGGAATAAAGACGCAATACTTATTCTCACAGTTATTCTTCTGTTGTAATCTTCATTAGGTGCTTAAGGTGCTCGTCCTGAAACGCCTTGACGGAAACGCTTCAAAGCTTCTACCACATTGCTCTATTCTTAGCTTATCTCAGGGCAGAAAGAATAGTGAGTCGCGGTATTGTTCTGATTTGCTCTGACCAGCGGGTAGGTGAACGCCCATGAGGTTTTTTACCCTCCACCATTCCTACTCCAGTTATCTTATCCAACTTTTTATCAGATAATCTAAATTAAATTAAAACTGTCATAATATAAACTATACCATGTAATATTTGTAATCAGCAACAGCTATTCCCTGGCGGATCGCTCGCAACAGTGTAACTTGATAACGCGACATGCTAGTCTGGTTTAATCGAGCTTAGAGACGTTACGCTGGTTATGACATTAATATGCTCATTTAAGCTATAGTTTAGAAAGTTTCGAGAGGTTTAGAGAAGTGTTGATCGGGTCTTTATAATATTAGTTGTGTTGGCCGATTTTGCCTATAGTCGAGATCTCATAAAAATACACTGTCTAGCTTGTTTTAAAGCAATGTTTATACTGTTATTTTTGTTTCCAGTTCGTTCCAAGAGTACCTGATGTGTTCCGAAGCGACAGTTCAGAGGTCTTGTGGCGACAAGGCCGCACTCTTCACCAGCGCATTTCTGAAACGAATGGCTTCCAATATTATAAAGGTTAGTTTTTTTCAATAAGCTGCTAAACCATGGTTATTTTTGTGTACCTAATATAATGTGGCATTACTATGTTACAATTACAACGTAATAATTTGTGTTCAAAAAATACGAAATAAATAAAAAAGTTCAAAATAGGAAGGTAGTGTAGTTTTTATAAACAATTTCGTCTTTGCTTTCTAAAATAGTCGATCCATCCATGACTCGACCTTAAACTAATCTAAAATCTCCGCCACCATTTCCTTAACTTTTTAACAAATATAGCGTTTACTTTGTTCTTTGAAAATGTTCAAGACTAAGAAAGAGGATTCCGCAGGATTACAATAACAATTCAATGCAAAATAAACTACCCTGTTAGGAAGGATCCGACAAACCGCTTTACACAAAGTGGTTTACGGTTATTTAGACGTCCCTTATTTAAGTTTCCAAGTTACGAACTCATTTTCAGGCTATTTACACCCTTTAGGATTATTAGGGTCCACATGCCTATTTAGAAAACGACTACCAATATCGCTATCTAAATTGATTGCTTTAACATTTTTCATTATTCTCGCGTCGTGTGTACCTTCTGGTAGTACAGTTATTTGAAAAATCACGTTATTTTATAATTGTTAGAGGATTGGGTCTTCAGGTCTGGATACAGGAAAACACCTCTCCAACAATGTATGTAGTTTTATTTCTGTGTTCTTGTACAATTTTGTAAATAAAAAATATCTAAAAGTAATTGTTTGCTTTCGCATCGATTGTAATCGGCCAAGTGGCCATTGCAGCCCCGCTGCGCGGGGCGCGGGGGGAAGCCTCCGTGAGGAGGAACCCACCCAAGTCAGATATTGTATTTGTTTATGCGTAAACAATAATGTTGAACGAATCCGATACCAAAAGCTTGTTCTGAGATTGTGAAAATATTTGTACAAATTGTGTTTAGTTTTTTAAATTATATTCCTAAAATAATAATAATAATAATTCTTTCGAAACCAATACATAACCAGTTATTTGACTTTTTACTTTTTGTACGAATAAGAAATCGTAAACATGCCCCGAAGGCAACAACAAGTGATATTTTTCAAAGTTGCCAACTTTATTATTTGTTTGATAAGATTACGAGCTGCGTGATCGTAAGAAAGGCGGCAAAATGGACTATAAGTAACCGTTTTTTTTTCAAAAGATTATAAAATTAATAATTAGGTAGGTACATTAAAAAAATAATTTGTTTAAATAACTTTAAACAAACCACTTTTGATTCATAATTTAAAAAAACATAAATTTGAAACATAATACATAATGTGATATCAATGAACTAAGTTCGATAAGCAAGTGGCCAACTCTGGAGACGGAGTTTTTAGGCCTTAGTAATACCCATTTTACCGAAACCTAAGTGAGAACGCTTTAATAGATTTTATAGATTTTATGAAAAAACCCAGTTACATATCGTCTAAATAACTGGACCTTCCGGTTCGGTTCGTGACTGCAAAACTGCCCAAACGAGATTTCATCTATTTGCTCACATTATGAGATAACTTTTGGCATTCTTTCAAATTGTTAACATTGCTCCCGATTCGCCAGCACTTGAGCGGCTAGGTAAAACTATGGTTTCAGCATTTTTACAAAAGTAATGGATTAAAACTCTTTATTTTACTCATCTACTTCCGCAAATGTGAATTTTATGAATGAGTTAAATTTTAATAGAGTTCTTGTGACATAAAACCGATATTTTTTCATTCCAATTCATTTGTAGAATGTTTGTATGTATAGTACAATTTATCCGATATCGTAGCTTAGTATTCAATTGAGCATAAAATATCTAGAAAATACTACTTACGTTGAAAAATATTTATTACTAAGCTAGTGTTATGTACTATCGACAGCTACTCGACCGGTTTAGCAAACTTATATGTCCAGATACTGAAACTCTCATAAATGTATGTGGCTACTGTAAGCTTACTTATAACATTATCTGACGCGACAAGTAAGAACGTCCTAAACGGTTATTAAACTGCCAAATATATAGGTAGATTTTCAGTATCCGAGCATTACTCTTTCAGGTAATTTGCTTAGCTCTCCGTTAAAAGTGACTTAGTATAACGCTTAGCAAACAGAGTACCCAGCATTCGTTCCTTTCTAGCTATCTCCACCCGTCGGATTTACTAAACCCTGAATGCTCAAATCACGAGAATTGCCGGGAAAGCCGAGGATTTAACGGGTGCTTGAACTTTTAACTCACACCACTACTATAGAAGAAATTAATTCATATTGAACGGATTTACTGGGATATTTTCCTGTTCAAAATGAAATATTTCTCTGAAAACCTGAAAAACGAATATTGGAAATACTCCAGTTATTTACGTGTAAATTCGGTAGTATACGTATCATTAAAACCTTTAAAGGTGAATATTCCATTAATTGAGGTAAAATATAATGTTACGTGTAAGTAAAATATATTTTTTTGTTTTTGTTTTCAGAGCTTTTGCCTCGAATATCGAGGGCAGGAATGCGGACTACCCGATAGTGCGAATGAGAACAAAAGTCGCCTTATATTTATGGGTTTTGCTGGTTTCATTTTCTTAATATTAAATAACTTAATCGAAACGTAACTTTAGTTAAGTAAATTGTTATAATGTGAAATGTGGATATGTCTGGTATTAATTGTACCCTAAAAACATTTATTGATGAAAATTACTTTTTGGTACATGTTAGTGTATATTTCAACGAGTTACCATAATACTCTGGATACCATTGTTAAGTGTAATGAGGGTTGAATTTGCCGAGCGAACATTAAAGTTATAATTTTATTTTTAAATCTGGCAAACTCTAGTTTATTCATTTTTTAATTCGTACCCTCATCAAACTAGTCATCAATAAATGTCAACCATCAGGCCCGTTACTGTATAAATTTAAATTAGGAACAAGGTGTTGCCATGTGCGACATAATTTTGAATTAAGAACACTTGCGGTTGCCAGCATCTGGCGATTGTATCGTGTGCTGGACGGTTGGGTAATGAATGTGGAACAGTTCCTTGGTTTTAACTTATTTATATTAGATATTTAATATTAGAGAGGCTAGTATTCAGTGTAAAGTATGATTCGCATTACAGCTCCCTAGCTTTTAGAATATCTTAGATGATTCTAAACTATTACGACTTTAACTTGGCTCTAGGAATTTCTTTTATAATGAATAGATATAAAAACATGAAAAAGTTTTATACTTTGATATTTTCTGTTCATTGGCTAATAAGTTTCAATTGTCACTAATACGTGACAATTGTTCGTTTTGACCTGACCGGAGACCGCAGAACGCATGCAGTGTGACAAATCCCTAAACTCGTTACTCGTTGCGTGTGGAATAAAATTTGCAAAATCTGAGCATATTCAATTAAGTTATATCTACTTTTCTGCTTACTTGCACAGCTAAAATATTGCAGAAATTAAACCTGAATTTTATGTATCTTCATGCTTTACGATGCAATAATGGTTCCAGATTTTGCTTTTAACTTTTAATTATTTTTCCGTAAAATGTTTACGTAATGTCCCGGTGAGTTGAAGTATTTAATTTATACTTACGATTCCGAAAGACTGTCCTTTTTTTAATGAAAAGCGATCACAACGCCATCTACCGGGTTTTATTTTATTATCGAAACATCCTGGCATACACTCAAATATACACACACAATTTTATCCGAATTGGTGAGATATGTGACAAATACTCGTACAGAATCTAAATATTTCAAAATTTTAAATACAATTTATAATACAAGTGAGGGCATCTATTAGTTATTATTTTTACACTGAATATTAGCCAATTTTACTATGTACAGTAATCTCAAGTGTTTTTAGCATAAAGTTCAGTTACTATTTTTTTTAATGTATTCCAATTGTATAGCGTTAAATCAGTCAGGAGTTAAGCATTCTTAAGTATAATAGAATTATGATAAATATTTTCTAAGCATATCATTAGTTGTTTTATAAAATATTGACATCATTGCTATCATTACATAGACAAAATGGAAGTAGTGTTTAATTTAAAAATGTTTGTATGTTTTTAAAAGAAAAAACTTGGCCATTTAATTGCGCCAAGTTGCTCAATGAGTGTTGCCAATTTTATTCATAAAGCTTTTAGCTGTAATATTAGTTTTTCAAGGAAAATGAAAGTTTATGTGAATTGAAATTTATAAAAGCTAAAGTATGTTCTGTGATACTTGAAAGCAGATAACCAACTTTATTTTGAAAATAAAATGTAGGTACCTACATTTATATATAGCTATGAATTAAACGTATACAAATGTAAATACCTAGTTAACTTTTCAATTACATTGTTTATTATATTTAAAATAATGATACCAACATATTCTAAATAATTATTGAATTCATAATTAATATTGGTAGAAAATTATATAAAAATCAATTTATTTAATTATCATTCTGTAACAAAATTATTGCATATCATTTATCACTGTTTATTTAGCGATGCGTAGCATGTAAATAACTATTTTAAACACATTAGCCCTATTTAGGTAGCTTTTATTATTTGAAGAAATTATACGTAGATCGCCTACTTTGTAATTATAATAAAGGAGCTTACGGTTCTGTCAATTCAAATATAATTTATTATCCTAATATTTAATTACATATATAGTAAAGACTATAAACCTTTAAAACGGGGTATTTACCATGATTCGTAGAGTTTAACCGTGATCATGGCGCATCCAACATGCCGAAATATCGGAAACTCATAAATCTACAAATCATGGTAAATATCCCGTTTTAAATGTTTTCATAATCTTCAAAACCATTATGTTTAAAAGGTTTTATTAATAGTAAAGATTATTTGGGTGCTTCTGTAAAATATTTTTAATTCTCTCTAAAGGTCAAAGAAGTTGAAATAGTTCGTAACCAATTGTTCGTAACCAACCAATGTTCAAAACCATGATAGTCTAAAAAGTTTTATTAATGAATGAATTTATAACTCTGTACTTATGCACTTTGGTACTTCTTATTCTGAAGTACGCGCACTTTTACCAAGCGATTTTTGTTAATTAATATTAGAAAATCCGTATCCATTAGATAGAAAAAAAAAACTTGTAAAAGACATAGTCTTCTATAGAGATTATTGAATAAAAAATAAAATGAAATGTAAGTAAACATTATCACTATTTTCTGTGTTTTTCTAACCATCCTTAAAAAATAGGTCCATAATATGTTTATAATATATCAAAAATATAATTATATTCCTCGTGGCGCACTTATTTTGAAGAGCACCAAAGCACCCGTTTAGGTGCTTTTCATTCAGGTATAAATAACAACACACATTTAAAGGTTTATGCTACCTGCATTGCAGGCATTTAGTTTTCAAGTCGAAAAAAATCTGGACAGCTTCCATCCATAAATTGGATTAAAAATTCAAACGAATAACCCAACCAGCGACCCATGCGGCAGTACCTCTTTGTTATGAGATCCGCGTTGTTTTCTATCCCATAAAAGTCAAACCAACAAATCTATGAGTAGATTTTTCTTCAAAAAACCTTCTTATTTACAGTTATAACCTATAGATAGATACTTAGGAATAAAACTCGCCCAGAAACCTATAGGTATGTGAATCAACAAGCTCATAAAATAAAGCCACGAAAGCTGTTGGATTTCATAGATCGCTAAAGTTTCGCAACTTTATGTAAAACCTAAATTGTGGACTACAAAATATTTATATATGAAATTCTGACTAACCCTTAGATGTCTTAAAGGATCTTAATCTTAAAGGTTAAAAGTTCTAGATGAGAATGTCTACCGTCACCTTGGACATACAGCCGTTATGGTTGATAACTGAACTGAACTAAACCGTTTAGCCGAACTGAGTTGTTAAAAAAATAAAAAAACTATAATAGTTTTCCCTCGTAGTTCAATCAAAACTTCAATTTCAACCTACCTAAATCCTAACTGCATTTTGGTGCATGGGATATTATACCTAGAATTCACTATTGTTGTTTAGTATGAAGTTTTTAATATTAGGAGGCGAATTCCAATTGGCATTTCACAAAATGCGCAAAACTTTTCGCAAATTCCCGCTTCGAGAAATACAAGCTCAATCTCTCGAGTCATCGAAAATTAATAGGTTTCTTAGCGAGCACTACTGCTAAATGAAGCTAGGAGCAAAAAACATCTAGAGCGACAAAATGTGCATCCGTAGCTGGTGGAAAGTCGGTCAGATCGAGTCCGACCAAAAAGTTTCCACTTCAGATGCTGGCTGGACAAAAAAAGGTAGGAATGTAAGTATCTTTGCTTTGTTGGCACTGACCTGAAAGAAACTTTACGGCGCTCGTTACTGAGCTGTTATTCTAATGGTTTAACAAAGTGAGTTAATGTTAGTGTTTGTGGTATGACTGATGTAACTTCTTGGAAATCGACAAAATATGCAGAAGAGTTTACTGCATCTGTATTTAAAATTGTGTATATTATTATTACTATACCAGAAGCTTAACAATTAAGGGTCTTATTCATAAAAACTTGACAATTTAATACAGGTTTAAAGAACGTTTTTTTCTTGTCACCCATATGTCAAAGAAAAGAGATAGCAAGAGATTTAATATGCGTTTTAGCTAATAAGGTTTACTGGTCTAATATGCATAAGGGGGTTAATAATTAAATTGATCTCTACACGCTATTCAAAACATTGCGATGAGAGGCCTACAACTAACTGACTATGATACGAACGTATACGATGAACGTTATACCTAAGTACATACGTAGGTAAAACGTTAAATTAAAAGGACTTTACTTTCCGAAATAAAATAAGAACGAGACCTAGTCATGTTTTTTGTGGATATAGAAATGAATTCAAGGTACATTTCATATCTTTGCCAGCAAAAGTTTAGAAGTTTGGAAATTCAGTAACGAACTTGGATTGGAATCCTTTTTGCGCTGCATCCTTCAGTCTCGATGCGGTCGAATAAGGAATAATCTATTTTCATCAGAACTGTGATTTCTCTGAGGGAGACTTTAAGCTGGGATTTTTAGTTTCGTTAGTCGGATGAGCTGCTTTTCGTTTGTATACTTTGATGCAAGCTTAAGTTTGAGGGAGCAAAAAGTAAAACAACTAGATTTTCCAATTTGTTTGTCTCCCTCGAGTTTCAATCCTGGATTTTAAAGCGATGTTTGGTGGTGAGGACATGGTTGTGACTAATGGTGCAAGCAGAAATACATATTTTGCACGTAAGTAGGTAGATACCTAATTGTGGTAGTTTCCTGTTGTCAATAAATAAAAATAACCGTATCGGCTGTTTAGCCTCGATTTTCAATCCAAAAGTCATGGCATAAAATTACATCAATAAATGTAGCGAGAAACATCTTTAGGAAAGTGATTTCCTACTAGCAATGCAACCTGAAACGTACCTACATTTCTACTTAATTGGTAGATATAAAATAATATTTCGAATACCTATGACCTTAATACAATAATCCTAAATACTATAAGAATCTCATCTGGTATTCATCTTATCTTTACATTTCCAGAGGTTGCTCAAGTAACCAGGTACAGCAATTGATTAGGTGGGAAGACCTCGGTGCAACCTCTCCCATTAATAAGCCCTAGAGATTGTTCCTCGGAGGTTATTGCCAATCTAGGGAGCCTCCCCAACGTTTCCTACATTCATAAATTTAGTAGGGCCTTGATTTAGAACAATAAACGGTTTAGAGATTAGTGACTGTGAATTATCTTTACAGGGGGAAACGCTTCCAAACCAAAAACAGGCTCTTGAAGTTGGTACCTAAGTATTCCAAGGGGTATACTTAATAATAATACTCAATAATACTTAATAATAATATTCAGAGCAGTCAAAGAATCTTAGAAATCTTAGATTCAATCAGAAGACAACGGATTCTGATTGAATCTAAGTTTATTAGTATATCTTAAGCCAGTCACGAGGAATTGGAATTTCTTTGAGAGTAGTCAAAAGCACGTCAATATAATGATGATGGATTTTGCATTAGGTTCTGTGGATAGTGAAACGAAGTGGAAAATTGAGTTTTGTCTGAAGTGTGTACCTACTAATTCAGAAATTGCATTTGCTATCAGATTTGTTATTGATTTCGAAATGCGAACGGTTCGTCGCTAATACAAAATTAGAAGCAAGATTTCAACCGGAAAATTTTAGTGAAGGTTGGTACTAAATTGAGATCAAAATATGTATTGGGTTTGAAATCTTGTAAATTCTTAAGCTGTCGCAGTTGTTGAAGGAGTACTATTAATAAACATGGAAACTATGTTTCTACTTTCTAGGGCTACGTACCCAAAGGGTACTAAGACTCCGTTGTCCGTCCGCCCGTCCGACTGCCTGTCTCTAGACTGTATCTAATGAAACGTGATAGCAGTTGTAATTTTTACATTTGAATTTCTTTAGCTGTAACGAATTCCTAGACTATACGTGACTATACTCAGAGAATGGTGGGTAACCTTTGTGTGCGAGACCGAATCGCCCTTAGCTGAGTTTTTTTATCTTTTAGACATTCCTGTTGAATCCGCCTACTCTGATCTCAGAGTAATGACTGAAAGTAGTTCGCTAAGTGCCTTCGTTTCTGCTCGAACTTTTAACTTTATATTCTCAAGGAGCTTTAAATTCATTAACACTTCTTTTGGTCTTCTCAACTTTCAACTATAATTCAGTTTTTAGATACACACAGTCCAAAAGTCTGTGGAATATTTTTAGGTAACTGTATTTTTTTTATGTAAGGTACCATTCAAAGAGTAGCTATCTAAAACCACAGATAAAATAGTGCTAAAACTAAGTAGTTTTAAAGGTGTTACCAATCGTTCGAAGGTGGAATAGATTGGTCGACGTTGATCGATGGTATATTATTATACCTTACTAAAAGCTATCAATGGGTGTCGACTGGTCCATTCTACCATCAACAGATACATCAGGTGTAAGAAGGTACAACGCCCCAAATACAGCCCGCCGAAGTTACCCGCTGTTAATTGTTCGTGTTTCCGTGGGAATAACGGGATCAAAAGAATCCCATATTTTAATCCAGGATATAGGTAAGCTAACCAGGCACCGCTCAATAGTTTTGGCGTATAAGACTTACAAAGACACATCCATCCATCCTTCCATCCTCATACAAACTTTCGCTTTTATAATATCAGTCTAAAACTATTTTGTAGTGTGTGCGGCGTGTAAGCTTCTCTGAAAACTTTGCGCTATCTATTTCATTTTTGTAACAATATTGCCCAGAGACTTATAAACTTGAGACAAGTTCAGACGAGAGATTGTAGCTTCTAGTAGTTTGTAAGAAGTAGGCGTTGAATTTATTGTTATTGTTATGTCTTACTAAACTAATGAAGCTCTTACGTTGTTTGTAAACTGTTAGTTATAAGCCCGATTATGTATTTAGCGAAACAATCAAAAGTCAGTCACATGTTACCAATATCTCATTCAATTCACTACTTGTGCATAAAAAGAAATCTCCTGAAAATTCTTTCTTTTGCGTCTAAGCAAACTTCCTAAAATTATCAAGGAAAAAATATAGTTTCCAAGAAAACTATTTTTAGAGGATGGTTAAATTTTTTTTTATTCTAGCCTGACGTTATCAGTCATCTTTGGCCGAACTGACTATCACACTAATATTTTAAAGTTGAAAGTTTGTGAGTAGGCAAGTGTGTAAGGGCTGGACGGATTTGAATTTTTGGTCCAGGAAAGATTACATTCTGGATTAACATATGTATTAACGTATGTATACCTATAGGCTATTTCTGAAACCGGTATTCATACATCAACGGGAACTATTCACTGGTTACTTGTAATCTACCTAAATGCATGAACTGCATTAACAAAAATTGTATTGTAATTGCATGTCACTCATTGCAATTAAAATACCTGCAAATTCATGCAGTTATTTAAAATCTAAAAATGTAGAGGTGTAATTCAACGGAGGAATATTAAAAGTTGGTGTTCAAACTTTAAAAATTGCAGTGAAAGAAAATGATTATATTATCCTATCTTTTACACGCGGCTGCACTCAGTGGAAATCTGGATAGAATTTTTCATAATAATAGGTAAACATCACGATATTATATTTTTACACATTTACCACATTGCATAGGTACATAAATTAACATGAAGTTGATCAGTAACGATTATTTATTATTTATTTATTTATTTATTTATTTATTTATTTATTACACACATTATAGACTATAACATTACAGTTTGGCACCAAATCGCTATATCTATTTTACATTAAATAGTTATGAAATAATATAATAGGTAATGTAAATTTATTATGTAGCTATGTGGGTATAGGCTATTTACCCAAAAAACAAGTAAGTAGTAGGTATACTCATGAAACAAAAATAAAAAGTAACAAACAGAATTCTAACAGTTAGGTACATTGAGTAAAAATTTACAAAATAAAAGAAGACAAAAAAATGTTCTTGCAATGTTAACGATGTAGTTACGGTGTAATTGAACGTTATAAATACAAACTATATAGTCTCTATCTATATCTATAATTTCAATATTTATGAGGCTTCAAGTTTTTATGGCTTACCTGCATAAAAAGTAGCCTATGTGATATTTCAGGTCACTAACTATGTTTTAATTCTACTTCATAAGTTAAGCTAAGAGGATAGTTTAGGTGCTGGGTAAGCCTATTCCATCTCAACAATGTCCCAGACACTACAGTGTCCCGTTAAATGTATGCAATAATTTCCTCCTGACGCTGTATCTACGCTAAATCATCTAGTAAAGACGTATATGAATCGTCTAGTAAACGTAGGCCTGAGTTTTTTCGTTCATATACTTATGACAAACATCGCACCAAGGAAAAAACATCCCTCCAACTCGGAAATTACAAAAAAGCAGATGACTTACAACGGAACTAAAAAGCGAGAGCGGCGGTATTAGCCGGCTTCCTCGCAAAAGTTAACTCATTTCCGCGAGAACTCCTTTTGTTGCGTGCGGACGGGACGTGTTTCCCACTTTTATTTTGAAGCTCACCCACATGTTGGACTATACGTTTAAGCTTAAGAAAATTGTTTAGTTTGCGAATCATAAGCTTTTTTTTAATAAGCCTTTAATAGTTTTCTATTGTACTGTTTAGGAAAAGAAGCGAAGTTACAGTTGGTGGTCAAGAAACTCCGTTTATGCTACTCTTCCTAATACTAAGTTAAAAGAGATTGCACCTTTCACCAAGTTAAAAAAACACCAAACAATATTTAAAGCAACAGACTACCCTACAACGGCCGGTTAAAGCGTGAGTTGGTAGACTTGTGACCACGAAACAAAGTTTTGTAAAAAAGACAGCTGCATCAATACTTAACAACTTTTTGATTTTGTTGTTATTTTGTGTGAGTTTTATCAAAACTATGGTTTTGTAGATGCTCTACGGCGTAGCACTTCTTCATTATCGGTTATATACCAAATAATTAATAGTTTTTGGTTACATGAACCAGCTTTTTTATGTCAGCTATGATATAATACATTTCCTGACTGTAATTAGGTTTGCAAATATTTTTGTTTGTCCCGCGTTAATATATCTTTCATGCCTGTCTGGTTGACCCATGTCAGTTTGCTAGCATTACTCAATCATGTGTCTTGATAATCAAGCTTGTGTAAGTAGAACCTTTATACTATACAAAAGCCGATTGATAATATGTTTAAACCAGTTAAGACTGCAAATAATGTGAAATTTCCTTTTTGTAGGTGTAAAAAATATTTTTGCAAGTACCTACGCTAAATTTTGTCTTGCTTATTTTTAAGTAAACAAAAATTTTAAGTTTTCATTATAGTTATACAATAAAATAATAATAATGGCGTTGGAGCCTCCAATCTGAATGAAAACTTTATTTCACTAAAATCAATCCATACTTAATATAATAAAAGGGAAAGTGTGTGTGTCTGTTTGTTTGTCCGTCTTTCACGGCAAATATAAATTATATTATATAATCTAAATTATCAAGTCGAAATTCTGCCATTATTCCGCTTTCTGAACTCAATTTGTTATTTTGTTGGCATCCATTATATGATTTTGCATCAGTGCATAACTAAAAAAACAAGTTTAATTTTCCTCGACTTTATGAAAAGAAATATTTTTAAAGAAACGTGTTTCACATTTTCACTGCCATTGAAAGTTTAATGCAGATTTTTTATTCAAAAAGGCTTAGATGCAGACTCGACGACAGTCTTAACTTCTCCTTAGAGAATTTCTTTGTAAAAATATAATTTTGAAAATGTACTAGTAGATGCTTAATAATGCATCAGTTTTGTAAATAGTTGTACCTCAATGTCAGCTTGTAAACATTAATTTAGTTGTTTACTTTTGCCTCGTTCATCCCGCATTCAGTCTAATTAATTAAACTTTTTAATCATTCGTTTGCCTTTGGGTATTCAGCGCCGTTTTGCTTTGTGATCGTAGTTAGCGGAGTCGAATACAAAACCTCACGTATCAACATTAATTCTACTTTTCATGGTTTCGAGCTAGAAGCTCCATTGGTAGTCTCAACAATATGTCTGAAAGTCGTCTGAAAATTGGTTTTTAGATGTTTGTTATCAGTCTGTCTATCATTTTCTACGAGTCCGTGAGCAATATGTCTTGTTCATAGACGTTAATGTCGATCTCAATCGACAAAGCTGTAACTTGATTTCTATAGAACCTGACGTTGTTATTTGAGATGTCACTCAGCCTGTCTTGTAATTACCTACAAGTTCATGTTGCCATGCCAATGCCATAAATTATGTGTATAGGCTGTATAGGTGAAGTTGTTTTAATCATACATGCCTCAATTTTTTACCGATTTCTCTTTTGCATTTCATTCGCAATTGGTTCAGGCGTTATAATTGATTGGATTATACCTTTCAGCGGACTGGCTTGCTACGTGATCCCTGTACATGATTGCTCAATTCGAATTTATTTACTAACTGACAATAAAACGCGTTATCTACAAATTCATTGGTTCCGAACAGTGGACGCTGTGACATGAATAAAATATATTTTTAGCTTAAAGTTTTCAGTGTGAAAATCGGTTTATTCCATCGTTAAGCCGCGCTTCAGTATCGGTGTTGTCGTTTTTATTCAGAATCTTTTTGATGTGGTTGGGGACTTCGTTATTGACGTTTCATTAACGAAGTTGAAAGTTGGACTTTTCTGTACTACAATAACCAACTTTTATTTGTTCATCATCCTTATTACTATGGATACTACATACCTACTAGACATTCATTTGATTTCATTATGAACAATTGAATTTATAACAATTAAAATATTCAAACAAATATTTTATCGTGTCAAAGTTCTGGATCATTGAATGTTTATTGTTCTGAAACAATTGAATATTCAAAGCGTAGATTTGTCTATTTTATATCAGTACCTACCATCTTAGATCCAATCCACAAATCAATCTCAATTACTCGCACAATTCGTTCAACGTGGATAGATCAAGTTATTAAGCAATAAGTTAGATTAAATGTTTCAAGAAAATGCGAAATGAAGATGGCGAAAAATAGGTAGATAGAGACCTAACCTAAAGTAACATTTTAATTTTAAATATGTATAAATATGACTTTAAAATCTATTTTGAGTTATAATAATGTCACGGTATTTTTAATAGACAAAGACGTGATATAGCATAAAGAACGGGGCCCATGGGACCCCTGACGTCCAAGAATCGCTAACGACCCTATATTTCTTCAGCTCACCAACTAAATTCATTTTTCTTTGGTTATTGCTTCAAAATGGCTGAAATGATAGATGATTGTGTAAAAACAAAAATATAGATGAAACATTTAAAACTGTAAAATAAAACATGAAAAAGGTAGCAATGGAATTTTGCAGAAATTGTATTCGCGCTTTTTCAGACATTTTACTGAAACTCTCCTACATAAACATTAGTATACCCACATCTGTAATCATTTACAAAATCAGGCATTTCAAGCATTTCTTAGGCACATTAGCACTTACACCTACTAAAAAATTTATGAGAAAGTATTGAAGCCCATTTTTGCGTAGTCAGTCAACTGTTAAAAGCAATTTGGTTTGAATCCGGGATCTGACCCTTTCTTATTTTGTGAAAGGTATCAAAGCCTCGAAGGAAAATATGCTAATTTATACCAGAATGTAAGCAATGCTATTAATAATGTTTGATTTATGTATTTACGTGTATTATTTATATTATCAATATCAATAAAGTCATTAAACTTTTTATCTATAAATTAAATAAAGCTTTTAAGAGTTTTAGTGAAATTATTTCAATAAATGCTAGTTTTTTTCCGGAAAATCTGTGTCAAATTCAATATTATCAAATTCGTTGTAGGCACGGAAAACTTTATAGACGCAATATATGCCATAAAAGTTCTATACTTATACCTATAGAGGTATAAGTGGTTCTTATAAGTTCTATACGTATTACAAATAATATTGCATCATGGGACGTGAGGTTGAGTCTAAAATGGGAAATTTTGCGATACCCTTCGTGCCCATCTCAAATCGTGAAAGTGTAGGTATTATTATCTAAATATGTATAAGTAGCAAGGATTGACATGGATTTCACAACTTAATTTTTTGAAAATTAAGAGATCTGAATTAATTTAGGAATAATACTTTTACATAGAAAAATCCTTACTAATATTATAATGCTAAAGTAACTCTGTCTGTCTGCTACGCTTCGCCTAAACCACTGAACCAATTCTATTATTTGGTACATAGGACAAACCTAGACCTTGAAAAACGATCTACATGTTGTTCGGTACCCACGCCTGGGAAACCGTGGGCACCAGCTAGCCTTTAAATGTATAATGGTCGACTTAGAAAGTTTCAACCCCTCTCGGCGACATGGCAAGTAGATAGTTGTTGTAATCAGCTCGTAGAATGAAACTAGATGCGACTATTACTGCGCATTTCTTATAGCATTACCTTCAAGAATACAGAAATTGTTTTCATTGTTTTATCGGAGCAGTGGGAATGTTATTCTTTTATGGCTGGTACTTAACTTATTTGTGCCAAGAGTAGCCATTACTCGATTTACTGATTGTGAACTTAACGTGTTTTCTTCTGTAAGAAAACAACACAGCATTATAAACTTTGTCTCCGATATAGAAGAGGGGGAGGGGGGCGTCATAATCATAAATCATTAAGTACCTATAAGTGCTTACTTTATAAGTACTTACCTACTTTTTTATTTGACGTAACATGGCCGAGTTGGTTTAAGGCAGTTCCCGGCTGGAGGACGATTAATACCAGAGGTTTTATTAGGTTCGAATCTCGGCGTTAAAAACTAAAAGTTTGGTACGATATTTTATTTGCAGGTATTGAAATACCTAAACCTAAGGTTTGACACAATATTTACAAATTAAAAAAAGTTGATACGTAGTTAAGTATCGTTTCTGGTAAGTACCTAAAACAAAATGAGGACGATCAAAAATTACAGAATTACTGCCAACATTCTTTTGTTGAAAACTTATTACGCTGAATTAGAACACCACTCGTTTAAGACAACAAGAAAATCCCAGATTATACTTAATAAGGCAACGCCAAAACAGATTAACGTTTTCTAGGTTTTATTTTAAGCCCAGAGCATTTTTCAATGTCTTATGAGGACGAAAGCTCTATATTTGACCATACTGATTGAAACGTTATTGGTTTTACCTCCGTTTTTTGTAAAACTGATTCAATTATAATGTTTTGCGTGGAAGAAAAATGTTTTTTGTTCATCAGGTATGTAAAACATTGAGCTACCAGATTGGAAAATTAAACAAACAAAATGACAACTTTTTTATATTTGCCTAAAGAAAACTAAAAATTACACGTTAATAAAATAAAAACTACAGCATGTACAATTTTTTTAATTGCACTACAATTTAGTACAACTTATATACAATTTTTCCTATAAACTCTCATACCTAGGTTCCGACTTGGTTCTGGGGAGAAGTATGACACAATAATAAGCCAAGTAGTTAAATTTATTATAATTTATAATATTAAACACGTTATTTTCCATCACATCGCATTGCATCGCTTCGTCAGTCATCCAAGACAGCGGGTAAATTAAACATGAGCATCCGTGCAAGAACGAGCAGATTACGTATAATTTATATTATTTTATATTAAAATCCAAGTTTCCTTTCCACTCACATACAACACCTTGATTGCTTTTGAAACTGATATCTATACTAATAGTATAAAGAGGTACCTAATGTTGGTTTGTTTGTTTGTTTGACGGAGGTAATCTTGAATTTATACCTAATATAATATCGTCAATGATAAAACTATAGGTCTAAACCTGACTCCTTATTGTTTTACGACCCAGACTCTTTATTAATTATTAATAATATTTTTGATTTATTTCATATCTTTGCTACCTATTAATATTACACAGACAAAAGTTTGTATGGATGGATTTTTCGTCTTTCACTCAAAAACTATGGAACGGATTTGGCACATTTAGCAGGATCTGGATTTTTAAAAAACTAGTTTTGCCTCCCAGTTGTGACAGCGTAACAACTTAAAAATATACTTTTGCCCAAGATAATTTCTAGCAAATAGGCTACTTTTTCTTTTTGTAAATACTACACGATGGAGTAAAACCTTCGGCCTCTAAAACAAAAGACAGAAAAATAGCTTTCTTTGTTGATATACGTAACTTCCTGGCATTTTTGTTATATCAAACTTTTCGATTGTAGAGTATTTTCTTTGTTACTAGATTTATTTATATTGCTCCGCGAAGCCAGTTACGAAATCACTGTCCCTTTTATAAAAATAACAATTAAGTAGAGCATATTTCTCTGAGGTATTTACATAAAATTACAAGTTTATCGCGTCCTACGCTATTTTCCGAAGAAATATTGCATGTACATTTTCCATTTTGCGTGGTTTCTTAAGTATTTAAGTTATATTTTAGGCACAGATTACAAAAGTACAGATACCTCATCTCGAACAATGAAATGACTCCTTCTTTTTTCTTCGGGCTTGTTTTGGTGTTTGATTTTTGCGGCGCCCCTAGTAAGCGGCGTTTAGGCACCCGACTGCATGCCTGCCGAACTCGCAGGAGGGGTTTTGGGTTCGATCCCCATTGCGAGACAAGTTTGTACAGACTTGACTTTTCTACAGACATTGGCGCCTGCGGTTTCACTCTAGTAAGTCCCATTCCCGTATCTTACTAAAAAGTAGCCTATGTCATCTCCATTCCTTCAAATATCACCACTTAAAAATCTTCCGTTTTGCCGTTAAAGATGGAAAAACAGACACACACACTTTTCCATTTATAATAATTAGTATGGATTATTTATGTTTTCAGAATACTGTAATTGCTAAGCTTGGGGCTAGATGAAGATTTGGAATGGTTTAAATTTTTAAAGGTATGTTTGGCAATACTTACTGTTATGTTTTATTTAATTAAAATATTGAATGTTTCATGTTTAATTTTGGTTTCTATTTATATTCTGAAAAACATCTCACAATAAAATGTTATTATAATGTATTATAGCATATTATAAAGGGGGTCAGTCATTATGGCAGCATATAGCTATAACGAGATATTGCCGCTTATTGGCACTTTAGTGAACGGTATATAACTTAAAGGGCTTTGGATGACTTGATCTCATACGGTAAAATAAAATTAAGAATTAATGGTGCTCCCACACTGCTGTTATATAATGTTAAGTAACGTTAGTAAACATTTGTTAGCTAACATTTAATCACAAAAGTTAAAAAATGTTTTCATGTTAGTAAATGTTAATTAACATTTTTGAACAAAATTTTGTTTGTAAACATTTTATACAGGTGACGGCGGGGTAGTAAACAGTAGTAAACACTTTCCATCAGTGTAGGAGCACTTATAACATATAACAGTTCCTAACAAAATGTAACAATTGACAACATTTGTTAGTAAATGTTTTAGTGTTCAAAAATGTTTATAAACATTTTGTAACAGCAGTGTGGGAGCACCATAACTTAATGAACTAAAATTAAATTTAGCTCCATCTAATAAGCCGACTTGAGTTTATTAAAAACATTTAAGGGAGCGTTTAGTAAAAAACGTAAATTATTTGCATTCACGTCGCTAAACGAGCGCGTCTCAAAAAATATTCCTGGAATTTTCACCTTCAGTTCACAGTGTTGCTTTGAAGGTATTTTTCAAAATACGCCTTTTTGAAAATTATTTTCTATTTAAGCAATCTAGCCTTTGCAAAGTTTCTTTACAGCTCAGTTATCTGTCTGCGTAGGTTGAGGGTTAGATTCTCACTCACAAATGTTTGTGTTGTGAACGTAATGTACAAGATGTAAAACGTAAACAAGCGGGAATATATGACTCCAAGTAGTGGCATTCTTGTCACAAAATGGTATTCCTGTTACAAAATGGGAACAGACAATATATTGATCTATTTATGTGTTAAACGTTTCTAAGTGATCCTTTAAGTTTTACAGAAATAAATGATTTTTGGATTTTAGTTTGAAACTAAAAGGAACATCTAGGTTACCCCATTTTATTTGTATTTAGTGGTTCGTGTTTCACTGGGCAAACGCCTCTCTCCTTTCCTTCCAGTCGTCGCGATCTTGTGCTAGAGTCTCCCAGTCGGCTGTAAAATTGTTTAGTTCGTCCCGCCACTTTCTTCTAGGTCTGTCGCGTCGCCTTCGTGCCGGGTCAGGGCGACACTCGGTGGCTACTTTTGTCTACACCTCACTTTGGCATGCGACAGTTATCCCAGCTTTACTTTTTTTAACTGTACTTACACAAAAATATAAAAATTGTAGAGATCGCTTAAGATAAGAAATTTGAATACGCACAACGAAATTGTAAAATGATATATGATTTTAATGCTACTGCTTGAATACCTGCGAAATTGCATCTAAAGATAAATGATTTTAATGATCTTGCTACTGCTAATACGAAGTCGTGTTAATTACAACGTTTCAATTACGATACATTAAGCACACTCGTTTTGCAGTCAAAGCCTAATTTGAGACGTTAAATGCCGGTAACGTTTACGTAATTAACCTCTTGTAATTAAGCGCTTAATCAAGTTAAGCGTAGAGTAAAGTTAAGATAAGAAAAGCGGCCATAGAATCTTTAAGTTAAAGGCAAACCACTTACCATAGAATAACTTTGGTTTCACATTCACTTACAAGATAATTAGTGATATTAAATGTTGTTCCTGCAGTCATTTATCATCGGCTCACAAATCTGTCAGACGTGTCAAACACCTCATAAAGCTAGATTGTTAGTCAGACCGAGGGTAAACCTCCAAAGCAATTAAATTTTCCATAGCCCTTCCCAGAGCCTATATCCAAGAGCAGGCTTAGTTGGGCTCACCGAAGTGAAGACAGCTTAACCCCACCCTTTGTTGTAAAATGTATGTAGGTACTTGAAGTAGGCCATGAACACACTAACGGTCATAATCTCTCGAGCCCCGGAGGTATTATGACGCAGGGTAACTCAGGGTTACTTGTTAGGACCCCCATACAGCGAAACTTCAACCATTTACGTACGAATGAGGCATATTAAGTTTGTAGGAGGTTTTTGAACAAGAAAAGCCATGAAAGGCACGAAATGCTAATGCTGGGGAGCACTTAAGCTAAGCGCAGTTGCGTAGTGTGGCTTAAATAGCCGTTTTAATAGTTCTATGGGCTTGATCTCGAGCGAGAAATTCACTTAGCGTCTCTATACATTTTTATGACCTAAGTACCTATGTAAACAAAATTATATGAAATGCTCTGATTTTAAAAAGATTTTAAAAGACTTTTCTATTTCTTGACGTATTTCTTTAGAATTGCTTTAAGAATCCAAGAAATAAGTTCCCGAGACGCGGTAGTAAGAAGTTCTTACAATACTTACAACTAAGTACAGTCGTATTAAAAACAGCAAGCACAACGGGTTATTTAGTATTATTATTTGTCATTTATTATGACCACAATGAACGTTCTCCACATCACCTTAGGAGGACCGCGCACGTCTCCGCTCTTAGAGATATTTTCTCAAAACAACCGTTTAACAAAAGATGTTTCCCAGAGGCCTGCCCGAATCACATGACTTCACATATTTTTTATTCATATCCAATCCACTTGGGTGGAATTTGCGGGCATTGTCAGGTGTTCAGAAAAGGGCTTGATGCAAGGGTACGCTCTTAAAAGTTTTCGCGAGGTTTTGTTGTGGTCGGGAAAGTGATTTCGACACAACTTGCTTATTTATAAATCCTATGCAAAGTTGAAAAACGGTAGTTGTAGCTTTTTGTTAAACTAACTCTTGGTAGAAACGGTATGTATAGTCGACAAAGAAATTGGTTTATCACTTTTGATGACATCTCCCAGTAACATAATTATTCGCTAAGGATTACTGAATGACAGATTCGTATTCGTAGCAGGTCAATCTGTCAATCGAAAATAGCCCTTGATGTTTTGTACGTGCAAATGATATTCAGCCCTAAACCTAGCCTAGTAAACCTATTTCTTTGTCGACTATACCTATATAATGGTTTAGACAATCAATAGTAATGATGATGATTTGCACTTTATTTAATTTAGGATTGACAAAGCTGGACGTTATACATATCTATCTACTTCTTACTTTATGTACTTAATGGTTGACTAGAGCTGAAACAAATTGTTTAGGAATAATTGAAAAACATTTTTTAAGGCCCTGCTAATCTAACAAATTATAGGGTTAGTATGAACATGAAAACCAAAATGGGTGAATTTAACAATATCCAGAGCAGCAATAGGTGACCAGTATTTAACAAGAACCTACAACGTTACATGTTTGTTCATAACATGTAGGTAATGCCTTTGTTTAATTATAATTGAATGATTGCCAAACTATAATGAAAACTGTTAAGGCAATTGCTGTTTATTGGTTAAACAATATACATGCATGATACATGCTGTGCAAAACTCGGATTTATATTTAAATATTGGCACTAAACATTGTTATTTTATACAGCCTTTTTGAACAATATTAATTAAATTTAACATAAAAATAATATAATGTATACTGTATTTGTTACATCAAAACTATGCGACATAAAAGAGTCAAATGGTATCTATTGCATATAATATTTTACTAAGAAGAAACATGTTTTTTTTTTCAAGTTCAAGTTTGCAAGTCATGGACTGAATGCAGTATTGCTTTGTTAATATTATGTATCCTGCTGGTAATAATAATCAGATCACATTTCATAATCTTAACTGTATATTAATTCGCGTAGTTCATTAGCACAGCTAAATGGTTTTGAGTCAAACGTAGCGTTGTTTAGCTCTGTATTCGTGCGCAAAAACAGATCCCAACAAAATATTTTTGCCACAATAACATTCTCTTTGGAAATTCTAAGTAACTTCTATTTCGTTTGATTACAGTCACTTCTTCAGAAACTTACTTTATTTGTAAGCGTAACAAACATACTTATCATGTTGTTTTACGACGTTCCCTTGGTAAAGTTTTTTGTTTATTTTATGATGTTGTCGCAAGAATTTCGTCACTTTGGCTAAACATGCGAGAGTTGAGCTGGAAAGTTTTCACCTGGAGCCAGTCCCCTTATTCCCAAACACTATAGAATTAATGCTATAAACTGCCAAATTGCAATGACTGCATAAATGAGATGAAATGCAATGCAGTTACAATAAATCTGTGGTCTTACTCACCAAATTACTACGGAAACAGTTGATATTTTTGCGTTGTATTATATATATTATTATTATACTAAATTATTGTGCGCTGTGCGATCAGTGTGTTTTCGAAGTAAGTGGGAACATAACACAGTTATTTTAATGAAACTAGGGAAGCAAAATAGGTAACAAGAATTAGAAATATTTATTACATAACTGTTGGACAAGGGTAGGCCTTCGTTTAAGTTTAATTGGCTATGTAAAGTGTAACCATTTTGGATTTGCCAAATTTCCAATAGAAGATAACTTACAACAAACCTTTACGTAAAAAAAAAAACCTTAAAGGTTGCCGATAGCGATAGAATGCATGCATGCATACATATGCTATATTTACTTATACATATTGTCACTTTATTTTCACGATGTAGAATCAACATTGAACATATCGAACAACAGACATCGAACCATGTACTTTTACTTGATTTATTATTTGGTATATTACCTATACGTTGTTTATCTCGTATCAAACTACTAACATTCAAAATGACCAGCAATCATCACCAAAATACATCAGGTTCAACCAAAACCCTTGTATTTGTGTTTATTTCTTTATTCGCGTATTTATTGCTTCTAACCGCCATAAAAATGTTGCGAACACACATTTAGCAAGACTAACTGGTCGCACGCGAGACGCATGCCGTGATGATGGTCCGTTTTCGACGCTGTAGTTGAAAGACGAGCGTGTGCTCTCATAAATTCGTACTTTATGATTGCTCAGTATTCTTTAATAATTCCTAAAGCCTCTTTTTTCTAACTAAAGTTCGTCCAAGGCCGTGTTGACTAAGTGGATTGGTACTTCGTCTTTTGTTCCGAAGGTCGTGGGATTGAATCCAGCCGTGCATCAAAGGCTTTTTCGTGTCGAAAAGTTTAAATGCGCTTTAACACGACCTTTAAACGGTAAAGAAAAACATCGTGAGGAAACCCGCTGCTAGTCAGCCCCTGTCTTTCCTGAGAAGATGGCCGGCTAAGCTGAGAGGGTTGTTTAGGTGCTGGGCAAGCCTATTCCATCTCAACAATGTCCAGGCACTACAGTGTCCCGTTAAGTGAAGGCAAAGATTTCCTCCTGACGCTTTATAAATCGTCTACAACGTTTATATAGATGTAAAGGCCTGAGTAGTAAAATTTTGTACAATTTCTTACTGAGAATTTCTAATATTCTTAATATAGGCTTAGGACAACGTCCACTTCATTATCTATACTCTTTTGTTAGTGTCTAAATATCCGATGTTTGGTTGTACTCTATAGATAAGTATCTTGGGGACACATAACCTTGGGATTTACAGTTTGCTTTTGTAATAATATTACCCTGGTTTTTACCAGCGTAAGCCCTATAAGTTATGATAGTCAAATTATACAAACCCGAATAAAAGGGGCTGTGTTTGGACTTGTATGTAAAACAAACATACTGAATCAACTGAACTTTGTTTGTTCATCTTTGAATATTTGTGTTAAGTACTGTATGGACTGTATAGGCTATAGGCTCAACTGATCCAAGCCACCGCCTGACGGAAGCGTTGCCCAGACACAAGCAGTATTGCTGCGCTGCTAAGCAATGCTGATCCGGTAAGATAAATAATGATAATTATAATTACTTGATGCCGTTTGTTTTCAGTATAATACAATTTATGAGTTAGATATACCTATATAGTTAGATGAGGTTGATATACCTTCGTACAAAATTGTTACCAACAATTATTAGTTTGGAAACAGGATTTAAAGAATCCAAAAGAAATATCAGGTGGGAGCGCTCAACAGCCGTGAGAATTTATCTTCGCTCACATAAATCTTTCGTAGCACTTGCTACGGTTGCTCTACGGTGCAGCTACGGCGTAGAGCCGCACTCTCATGCACCTCACTATTTATATTCAACTGTAATTTCGAATATTGAAACGCTAATTAAAGTAAGTGATGCTTATCTATGACATTATTTATTATTTTTCTATACAAATTTGTCAAAAAAGAATTACATTTAATGGTTAAACGACCTTAAATATTTAATTAGTGCTTCAGTATTTGGGCATTTAAAACTGGCAATATGATATGTATAACTATTAGTTATTTGTAACCGAGTTAGTTATAATAGCAATAATTTGAAGCGTTATCCAGCTTATCAGTTCCAGCATTGGCAAAGCTCTATCTACTCGTAAATTGGCCATTGTGAAATTATTATTCGTAAACCGTTGAACTGTTATATAAAATTAAGCTTCAAAAGTTAAGTTTTAAGCTTTGTACTAAGCCAAAGGATGAATAAGTACTTACGGAGCCAAAAGTTAAAGCCAGATGTTATAATTAATTTTAATAAATGTATTTTATGATAGATATACATATTTCATTATATTTACATACTGTTATCTTCATTCAGCAGTCAAAAATACCAATAGATTTCGTTAAAAATCTAAACTCCTTTAAAAAAATTAAAAAGATGAACTAGAGATAAAGTATAGAAGTAAATTAGAGCTAGGTGTTATCCAGCTTTGGTATTCTGTAGCCCACATCCCACAAGTTACCATAACTACCAAGCGAAGTCGCAGGTAAAACATACTTAGTCATATTCGTGATTTAGGTAACTAGTTTACCGGTGCAGGTTGAGCCAAGTGCCTCGCGCTCTGTGCTCACGTTTAAACTGTGCTCATAGATAAAACTAGTTCGCTCATTAGCGCTATACTTGATCCGTATAATTAGTTCACATTGCGTAAAGCTCATTAGCTATCAGAGTTCACAGCAAACTTTTGCTGAAATTTTAGGGAAGCGGGAATAATTAAAAGAGTTCCGCTTATAAACTTCGAAGCTCTCACATGAGGTTCTGAATTTATCGGTTGTTTTAGGAGTTAATCGGCTCGAAAATAAGTTTTGAATACTGAGTTTTTAATAGACTTTTTAGTAGTTTTAAAGTCTGTGTATTGATTAACGGCAGCTTTGCCTAACGTTGTGTATGAACCAGTCATAATGAATGTTTTTGTTCGCTATGTTATGTTTGATTGAGATGTTTTTTCTACTTCATATTTCACCATCATCATCATGTACATACCATTTTACAGTATAAAGTAGGTTGAGACTATTCGGATTTCCATTTAAAGAAATGTAATCAATCGGGACTAACAGAATAAGCTTTTGACCCCAGACAATTTGATATTAAAAAAACAAAAAACAGAACGTGGAACGTTTGATTCATACGCAAACTTTTACAAATAGAGGTATGTCCCTTTAGTTGGATAAAAAGTCACGTTTCATTTTTTGTTTAACTTTCAGCATTTGAATAGTTCGACGCGATACAATAACCGAATTCGAGTTATTTTATTTACTAAGGACCCTCACTGGCTCGTATGCAGAGTGGCGTGAGGACACATCCAAATCGAACAACGAGTAAATTGATGAATGTAAAAGTCGAGTGACTATGAAGAGTCATGTTACTATTAATATACGAGTATATCCACTGTGTTGGCAAATATAACTTCAGACTGCCTCGGGGCAAATAAAGCTAAAACAAATTAATTTTATATTGTTTATTCTGTAAAACAAACGATTGTAGTAAAACAAATGTTATAGCTTAGGTTGTACTCACTACTGTTATAAATACCAAAATAATTTTGTAATCACAATTTTATAGTATCCATAATACATTCTATAAGAATATCGAGAATAAAATAAATTTATTATTCTGAAAAGTTCATTGGCTATTGAGTCTTTACTATTCTTCTCAAAATGTTCTTATTCACATTTCATCTCATCTCGTCTGCATCATTTATCATTATATCTTTTTTAAAAGAAAATAAATCTCTTTTACTTATGGACAATGTTTTGTCATTTGGCACCCAAGTTGATTCTGTGGAGGGAACTTTATTCAGCTACTAAAGTTTGGTTCAACGAACATTCTATTGATTCGACTCGGGAAAATTCGCTGTTTTATAAATACTGCAGCTATCTGTAACTGTGTACGCATTGTCGAATACATTTGCATTGCCATTTCAAATAAAACTGCATTGAAATACAGTTTTGCTTTCTCACTACCCGTACAAAGACGGTTCGTTAATTGAACACTTGTAACTGCATCAGAATGCTGATAAATGAAAAAAAAGATATTTTGATCTGATATGTTTTAATCTGGATAGGATTTAAAACTTTTGCATTTTCTCATTGATATTTAATTATGAAAAAAATATTCTCTAAGAAAAAACATACAAAATTAAATATTTAAAGAAAAGCACTAGTAAAAACTGATTTTAGTTATAGTTCCTATTTGCATAAAACTCTTTCATGTCGGGGACAAGAAACTCTCCACTATTCTCAAGATGCTGTATTGACTGTTCCAAAATATGTTCTCCAGGACACCAATATTTTTGCGCATTATGATAACAGAGACGACAATACTTGTGAAAATGAAAAATATTATTGCCGTAAGCTTTAATACGTGGATCAGTTAGAAACTGCCGTTAATTCAGATAAAATAAAATTGAAATGCTGTGTACGATATTTGGACTAAATAATCATTGCTTTTTGTATTTGTCGTGTCACGCGAATATCGCGTGTAAATGTTGTTTCTATTTATTAATATATTTATGTCATGAATAAACGTAATTTATTACCTTATTGGTATATGTTTGTTGATCATAACGTAATCATAGAAAATAAGTTAACAATTTCAAATTAAAATTGAAATGTAAAACTATGCCGTTTACATAAAGATTTTTTACACTATGCATGTTGTAAAATGTACTCTATAAAGTTCTTGATTTAGTTATTCTACAAACCTAATGAGATTGTCACCAGGGAAGATATAAAGTTCGTAATAGCCCGAACAATTTTGAGACGGAACGTATTGAAGATGGAAGCTCAAGATTCAATTCGAGCAACTTTAAAGTTTGCCGTCTCTGAAAGCGATGCATCATTTCCATCTCCAAAGCTCCATCTATGATGCATCACTCTACTCTGAGGATCTAGTTACTTGATGTATTACTGGTAAGGTGCGATGTTGCTTTAGAACCGTACCTTTTTTATTGTACACTCGGGAATTCTCGCGTAAAAATCGTGAACCCAGATCAAGATTAATGTTGGTAAGTAATTTTTGTATTCTATTTTCACACTAATATTATTAAGGTGAAGTTTGTGTGCTACTTGTGTGTTTGTTACTTCTTCACGCTCGAACAGCTGGACGGATTTGAATGAAATTTGGTACCAGGATAGCTTAGAGCCTCATGGGAACGAGAACTTTTGATTTTGAGATTTTACAAGGGAAAGTATCCCGTACAAATAAGTAATTTTTGCCTATTCACGCTCATTGAAAATAAATAAAAAAATATCTTTTAAATTATTCTTCTATTTAAAAATAACAATAGATTGATTTGATATAGATTAGGTTAGAATGTTTGTCTTTTGCTTTGAATAAGTAAAGCCTAAACTTTGAAGTAGGGGCGCAGCTGTCAAAAGAAGTTTAATAGTTTGTATTGTAGCTACAACCAAGTAGCTTACTTGTTTCTCACGAGTTAGACTTTTAGAACATCTTAACTGTTGAATGGGTAACAGAGATTGAAATGTTTGTTGGTTGTAGGTTTAGAGTTCAGGTATAAACAAGTCTAGAGCCCATCGAATGTTGACTTTAAGAAGTATTGACTTTTCAAGAACTGATATTTGAACATACATTTTAGAACTCACTTGGCACCGAATTTAAATTATTTTTTGTTTTAAAATTACATAAGAATATAGCTCTGGGAACTCTTTATTATTTTAGAAAATTAAAGAAACATTTGTATAAAATATAATTCGCGAGCGTAATACATGTTAAAAACCAGACACAATTTGTTATTTTCAAATCCACAATTAGCGATGTAAATGTTCAGAGAAAACAAGTCTCTATTGCGTGATAAAAACATTAAAAACTAACAGAACTTACAATAACATTGTACGTGGAACAATAGAACACGGTCCCAGGGCCCCTGTGTTATTAGCTTTCGGGCTAAGATGTTTTATATGAAAACATTGTTTTCACTCAAGAGGTTATACCGTCTTTACACAGGAAGCGGAAATACAGCTTCTTCAGTTTTCCGCCTGACTGAAGTGATTGGCGAGAAAACCAAACCCTTAACTTTTTTTTTCTCCCACGAAAAGGTACTTAACCGACTTCGGACATTTAGGACAAAGTTGCGTTTTCGATCGCATTTGTTTATAAACAGTGTTTGACGTTACGTGTTTATAGATATTGGTGCTTAGTTGCCAAAAGCTTATGAAATTGTTAAAAACCGATTTTCTACATACATGTAGCAAGATAGTAGGTATTCCACGTAGCGACACAGATAAAACTTTCATAAAATATGGCGGAAATACACACAGCATCTCTCATGCAGTTTTCGTGGTGTTAAAGAGAATATTTGACTGAAGCGCGAGTTTAGTATTTTACACTAACTTTACACCCACTTCTGATGTACCTACTTCATGAATACTATGTTTGTTACTCTTTCACGCAAAAACCACAGAACGGATTTGGCTGAAACTTAGATTATAAATAGATAGACTAATCTTTCATTTTTATTCAATGTTTAGTCATTTTATAAGAAAACTCTCTCTATGATATGATGGTGTAAAGATCCAAGCATTTATAAAATTAGTGTGAGATAAATCTATCCAACATCAAACCGTAAAACTGCATGTTATGAGGAAAAAAACCGTAAACAAATTATTTACTGCTTCAGAAGTAATTTTCATCCAGATTAAGTCACTTCTAGTAGTTTACTCAGTTCAGCCACGATCCTAGAGTAGCACACATAAGTCGAGAGTTGGGTTTCTAAGAGCTCCCGAATTAAACAAACTCTCTAATATAAAATGTATGAAGAACCTACACTCAGCACAGAGTGGATATAATTTGTCGTTGAGTCAATTTATTTTGTAAAATTGGGTCTTGCTCCAATATGACCTTATTTAAATAAGAAAAAGGTAAAGAGTTCTTAAACTAAAAACGTATTGTGTTATGGAGTTGATAACGTTGATTGGAGAATTCGCAATAGCATACTCGCACGCAGCTTTGCTAGCATCGTACCTACCTGGATAAAAAGTGGCTGTGTTTCGCCATAGACCATGTAATATTCGTAGTTTTAGTCAATTTCGTTTGGTTTAGTGTACATTACAAAAAAAATATGTATCTATGTATTATATAAGCCATCTAGTTACCATAACACAAGCATTAAGTTGCTTAGCTTGGGACTAGATGACGCTCTGTGGAAAGTCCAAGGATATTTATTTATTTAGTTTTTTGCGTAAACGACTAACAAATATTCTGCTTTTTACACGCATTTTAGTGCAAATTTAACCATTAAAAAAAAACATGTAACAAAGCCTTACGTACCTACTCCGATTCCGACGCAGTGTACGCTTATTAGTAACAGATAATTTGTCTGATTCCAAATTCAAATTGGCCCAACCATCCACCATACCTAACAAGGAGGTTGAAATTCGCGAACTTTCTGAGACATTGCAACTACATTGTTCTATTTACAAGGTTGATTACGTTACTGAAGACGTGACGTGAAAAGTTCACGACTCCAGTGGCTTCCTGCTTGGATTGGGTCGAAACTTTGCAACATCAATCCTGCCTTTTCCTTTTCACGAATCGTTCATTCAGGAAACATGAATCATATAAGTGGTTTTGTATATGCATTAATCTTCTCTGTTGTGAATGAGACTATAAAAATATGTCACACAAAGAAACTCGCAGTGATGAGTAAGGTATTAATTGAGAATGTAACTAAGTTTGGTGTTGTGATTTGTACATTAATAAAACATTCAATTTGTCGTAGTGTCACAGAGATCAATATGAAATTGGGGACTGTTAAGTTAAAGTTAGTTGTTGTTTTAGTTGAAATATACCTCTTATAGTTTCTTGTACCAAATCATATTACTCATAATATAATCATTTGTGAGAGAAATAAATGATTTTATTATTATTAATCTTATTATGATTTTCTACAATAAACAAAGACAACCAAAATATAATGTTTTGTATTATCCTGCTTGTTATCTAGAAATATGATGACACAGAACGAAAGTATATCCTAACTAGATCCAAGAAACATCTCTCGAAACCTCGCTAAGGAAGCTTTTCAGAACCTCACTTGAGTAAATAAAGGTCATAACATTTGAACATTATTGCGATGAAAAACATAAATGGATAAATTGACCTAGAATAGAAGTCACAGCGCTTTAAAGTAAAACTAAGAGTTGTGATGAATTTCATAATGTGTTATTATTTGTTTAAAAAATATATTTTTATTTGTCTTTCCTTTCTATTAACTAAGGTACGTCAACCTGATTTTTTGTTTTTATCAAATGTTCACTAGTAGGTAAAGGCCCGCCTGAAACGCGGAGGTTGCGGGTTCGATCCCCGCTACGGGACAAATGTTTGTATGTTCTGCAGATATTTGTTCCGTGTCTGAGTGTTTTCTATCTATAATATGTATGGATTTACATAAAAAAAATGTATCTAAGTATTATATCAGTCATCTGCTTGGGACTAAATGATGCTGTGTGGAAATCCAAAGATATTTATTGATTATTATTTATTTAACTTAAACACTTTTCATCTACGAGTAAATGAATTCACTACCACTTTTTCAAAATTCAGGAGACTATACCAGTTAGGTCAATAATCGAATTTAAATGTAAACATATGAACTTTTGTAACGGTCTGACTCCGTGTATGAGTACATTAATGATGTACCTTTTACTTTGTGTCGCAGTGTAGCCAGAAACACTGCACATTGTAGAGCTAATAATCCAGTTAATAAACAGACTGAAATGAGGAAAATTTAATCTCGGGTCGTGACAAAAAACATAAAAAACAACGCTGTGGCAACATTGTCGCGGGGATGTTTAAACGTTAAGCTCTTTAAGCATACACTGGGTGAGAATGTAACAGAGAACGTCGTTGTAAAACGCTGCAGTTTGCCATGGTAACAAAACTATTCAGTGCCTCAAGTTGATCTACTGTCTTGTGTAAGACTAATAACGTTTTAACTGGTGCCAAAAATTTTGCTACTATTGTATTGTACGCGCATTTCTTATAAATATATGAGCTTTTATACCTTAAAAAAAACAAGTGAGTATGAAAAATCATCAAGTGAAGTAGGCAGATTAGGTAATGTTTGGCTACATTTTATTTTGATAATGATAAATAAATTATAATACTTAGCACCGAAAATTTAAACCAAACAATTGGTGAAAGAAAAAGGACATTTTGAGACGCTTACATTACGTTAATCTTAATTCAGTTTTACAAATTCGCACAAGACGCAAATACGCAAGTAATACGACGTATACGAATACTTAATTGAAACATTCACACAACATTTTTTTTCGTGCGAATATAAATCCGTAAATTCCCGCATAGTTCTAATGTTAGTAGAATAGAATATGTCATTGCATAAATGCAAAAATACTAGGTCGTGGTTCCTCACAATGGCAAAACTGTAAACCGTGAATTTATATCCAAAAGTCAGTGCTAATTAAACGCTGCCCTGGGCTGCGGAGTCGGCATTGTACATCGACCAACGCTTGTTATATTATTTATCGCTTGCATATTTTACGCGATGCCATGAAAAGTTTGTGGAGTTTCTTGTATTTGTTTTTTGCAGACGAGGTTAAATTTGGGGTACTTAAACAAGTCTTCTAAGTTGGACAACAACAAGTTCTCTGCAGGCTACACGATTATCGGTGAAAAAAAGTATCGGCTAAAAAAAATTTCGTTGTATAGAGTTTCGGTAAATAGTGATTTCTATGAACAGTTATATCGATCAAGAGTAATTCGATGAATGAATGGTAGCTCCGTTTACTTGGTTAATTTTCTATTGTAGCATGACTTATCAAAACAATATTAAAACTTTATACAGGTATTGAACATTATATATATATTATAATATATAGGATTTATTATAGAATTGTATGTGTTTTGACAGCAACACAATGAAACAATCGTCTCAAATAAATAGTGTTATATTTTCCTGAAAACCCTGATTGGAACGAATTGAAATTAGAGACCAAACATTTTGCAGTTGCGAGTTTGCAGAAGATAAGTCGAAAACATGTGAATGCGCTGCTATCTCATGACACATTACAATAAGAAAATCTTGACATCGCTTGCAATATGCAGGCTGATATGGTACCAGAGTTGTCGAAAGTTCCTATTGTCTCGCCTTTATGAAAAATATAATAGTATAATATACCTACCTATCTACAATAGGCGCTTGTTCTGCTTCAAATCTATTGTGGATACACATTCATGAGCTTGTGACCTATCAACTTCAAATTGTCTACCGTTCTTTGGAATAATTATGTTGTTGGGAATACAGAAATACTTCTGTATAATTGAATTTGTAGTTAAAATTTAAAGTATTTAAGAAGAGTACTGGGATCAACCATCATCATCCATCGTTGATTTTATAAGTATCAACGAATACATGAGCTCATTAACAAATACTTAAACTCGAGAGGATTTCTCGTTAGCGTTTAAAATTGCACGATCCTGTCGCTCTCATGATCACTCACGAGCCTCTCATTTATATTCAGACGAGTGTCCAATTAAATAAACACTTTAAGGTTTCAATACGTGTTTATATCGATTACGGCGGATGAAGGCTAACATGTTCGTTATCCGCTTGAAGAAAAGTCAGTAGGTATTTTAGATGCTTCAAATACTAACAGTCGGTTTCCCGAACGCAGATCATCTCTTCTATAATGGAAAAGCTTTTCTTGAATGGGACCCAACTTAGAGCGAGGCCCCATTAGTGCGTTGCGCTGCGTTGCGACGCAACGCAGCGCAACGCACTAATGGGGCCTCGCTCTAAGCCGCAGCGGGCAAAGAATTTTGTCTTCCAGGATAATCTGGAGTGGAGTTTTGAACTGCACGTAGGTAACTGATGCAACTTTTATGGAATTTCATGAGACACTGTTATAATGTTGATGTGTGTTCATTGGATTTTGCACCAAAATGACTGAAAAAGTGTAACTGACCAATTGCATTGAATTTATTATGACATCATCATCCATGACTCGACTTCACTAACTGCTGGATATAGGCCTTAAATATTTAAATTTTCTAATTATATTCATTTTCAGGAATATAATTAGAAAATTTAAATATTTAAGGCCTATATTCTATTTGTTTGATGAATAGTTTTGAACAACAAAAGGTGGCTATAAACAAACAGCGTGCTTATTTCTACTCAACAATAACAGTCTTTCTCACTGCACTCCGTTCACTATTCCCAGCGCACTCTAGGTACTCTACGCCAGTACATCTCGAACGAACTAAATCTTCACTTGTAGGTTTTCTGTTTCTATATAACCGTTATATGGCATTAAATTACTACAATGGGAAATTACCCACCTTAAAAATATTTTGATTTAGATACCCGACAATCCTGTATAATGTCTTGTACAACCTGATGGATAAGTGTTTCTGGTATAAACCATATCTGAAATAGCCATCTGGATGAGTTACACTGAGTCCTTGAATTTGAGTGGTAGGTAAAAACCTTTCCATTTTGTTACGTAGAGTAAAGGTTCTGCCTCACTATCACAGCAGTGTGACAGAGCGGTGTGATTGATGGTGAGTAGACTAAAGATTTCCATTAATTTCCATCCCAAAAGTGGACTGACTTTTCTTTGTGTCCCACGCTTGAGATTACCATGGAATATTAATTTATGAACGAATTTTACTTTTTAATGAAATATTCAGGTTTGGTATAACACTTTACATAAATAAATGCAGTAGTTTTTTTGATCCGTTTAAGGACTAAGTTGTCTTTTTTGGCGGTGACCGTTTTGTAAAACCCGAAACTTTAGTAAATGTCCGTTGTGTATCTAGCTTACACTCGAACAAGTCGAGATCTATTATCGAAATAGATGTGCATTCGATACTTAGGATATTAAATACTTTCATCGGCGCTGAACCGTAGGCACTTGCGAAGTAGCGTTTTTTAGCCAACTTCAAAAAAGGAGAAAGCTCTGTTACAAAAATTTAAGTTAACGGATTATTACGTCAATAAAATCAAACCATTTTCGAAAACTATTTTTAATTAACTGTCTTCTTTTGGATCTGATTTATGGGGTTATGAGAACATACATACAAAACTGCATCTTTTGAGCGTAGAAAACTGATCTTTTACAAACAACAATCTACAAATCATAGAAAATATCTCGTTTTTTGTTTTTATAATGTTCAATTCATGATGGTTAAAAAAGTAATCATTTAATTTTTCATCTCAAACCAGGACAGTTTGTTCTGAACGATGATGCTTGGAAGCATTAAAACGATACAGGACGAGCAATAACATGTTCTCCGATACAAGCTTACTCTTGAGAGCAAAAGCAATACAACTCAATTATGATAGTTCAGTTTAAATTGGAGAACGCTTTGGATTTTGTGGTCACCGATATACGCTGAGCCTCTGTCTGTATTGGTAAAGTGTTTGAGTTATTACAAATTATCACAAATTTATATTCTAAACTGTCTAAATGATAAATCGTTATATTATTTTATGAACAATCTGGCTAATAGATGCAGCTGCAGTGGATTCGAACCAATGCCTTGTATTTCTCTCTCTATCTCTCTCGCTCTATCTTTTTAACACCCACACAAACACACATTACCAAAGAATATACCTTAAATCTTAGAGAATTAAATTCTCTTAGCCTTAAATCGTGTAAGCTACACCAAGCCACTAACGAAGTGATAATACGAGCACTCAATCATCTCTGGGCTTGTTATTCGCTCTGCATCATTATCGTAAATCCGCGAAGCGTTGCACTTCAACGCCCGAATTTATCCGCTAATGAGCTTGTTGATTGCTTTATAGTGCCACCACCATATCTGTTAACATTGACTCTTTCGAACCACGGCGTATGTCATAGAAAATATAGTTCACTTGAAATAAGTCCTTCGACATTATTAGTTATTTACAGTTACAATAGGGTTTTGATTAGTTCCGCAAAATTCCACGGGACTTCTTACACGAAATGCACTCTAGTGCTACGTAGGTACCCAACTACTACATTTTGTTTAAGTGCAGAAAATTTATCTTTTGTTGCGCAATTGAAGTTATGTTTTACAATTTTACTTATGCCACTTGTTTCTCTAGCACAAAGAAATGTAACGGACACCATGTAACACCCATTGGATGGATGACCGCAGGTGGCATTAACAACAGAGTGCTTCAGACGGCACGTTAAATTGTCGATTCCGACTTTTAAAGTGAAGCAATAACAGAGGCTTTTAGGCGGTCTAAAAACTTCGTCACCAGAACTGGACACTTGATTCACTCACACTGATCATGTAAGTCGTCAATTTGTAACAAGGTTTTACAAAAAAAAACAATATAAACAAAAAGCAATATCGGTAACATTTTTCATGAGTTTTCTAACTCATTACAAACGATACTTTTATAAAGATAAGAGCTCATAATCTAAAGACATTATTTGGATCGATATTCGAGGACACACTTTAGGATATATTGAAGGAGAAGCGGCTCTTCTAAGGACCCCTTAATTTTGCTGGGGGAGGTTGTTTATTTCAAAACTTTCTGAATAAGGAAGCTTCCTTTGTTAGGCAAAAAACCACAGGTATTATAAACGTTGCGAATAAATGAAATAATAATGACTTGTAAGTTTACTTTTACACTGGAAATGCGATGTTTTTAGACAGTTTCGTAAACAGGAACATGATTGAATAAAAAAAATTAAATCCGCTTTAATGTTTAAACATTTCATTTACTTGAACTTACACTTTGTTTGAAATTATATCTCATATTTTTATTTTTTATTGTTACATGCTTTCAGTTGAGTATCCCTGATAAACTACTCGTAAAACCAACAAACTAGATACTTATTTTGTAGAAATAGGGTTTTTAACAACAGCGACATACGAGTATAAATTGCAAATGCTTTTTTGTTATAATTAAAAGTTATTTTGAAATCGTTTTGTATATCTTTTTACAAGAATTAAAAGAACTTGCTTGTACATAATGCTTTCTTTTTAGCAGATTTTAAAAATGATAAAAGAGGTAAGAGAAAAATTTAAAGATTCCTCACTTCCTTTTATCCAAAATTAAGCTTTGAAAATGTTTCGCAAACAAGTAAATGAAACTCCTGCTTTCTTTCTAACAAATTTCACTAATGGAAGGTCCACGGGCAGAATTATACGGAACCCTGAAAGGAGCTAACAAATCAAATTGTTCTAAAAGAGTATGTATGTGAGCTGAAAGTTGATTCTGTATAATTTATATGTTTATCCGAATGTTGGGAGCGATCGATGGAGATAACGAGATTATTTAGCGAAGTTCCCTTGTTGTTTATATTCAGAACATTGATCTCGACGGATTTATGTCGACAGATGGATCGCTTTTACAAAACGAGTTTAAGCCGAACCTGGATAGTTAAACGAGCCAGAGGTCAGTGTGTCGGAGTGTAGTACTTTTCAATCATGCAATAACATATTGTATATCTACACTAATATTTTGTTTGTTTGTTTGTTTGACGGAGGTAATCTCCGAAACTAATCAACCGATTATTTTATTGTCATTGTTATACGAGTATCTTATTGAATTATAAAAGTCAGAGGCCAAATTGTATAATTAAGAATATTGCTTACTTGGGATACCTGCTCCGTTGTGTTCTTAAGAAGCATCAAAATAGACACGTTTTGCTCTTATTAGGAAAACCACCACCTTGCACAATGATAAATGTATAAAAGTTCCATCTTATAAACAAATTCGTTTCTAACAGAGTAATAGCTAAAAATATTTTTGACATTCTCTGAACAAGCAATAAAATCACCTAGCTTAGAGATAGACCATGTCGATGTGATTCTTGAGGTCCTACCGAATTTAATGTTTTTTTTTCTTCCGATAATTCCCTAATAGTTATCCTAGAATTAAAAAATATTCGTTTTCAGCAAGAAAACAGTAGAGAACTATTATAATGAAAAAGCCGGGATTTATGCTCTGTTATTATTGGCAAAGTTCGCAGTTCTCGCCGCCACATTACTCCCAACTCTTATTATGGGGGCTGTATTAATGCAATTCTTTATTACAAATTCTGTACTTTATTTCTCCTGAGTTGGCGTGAAATAAGCCTTCTTCTGCGAGTTTAAAATTGTATAAGAAATGTTTTTTATGTTGTCTTGAGATTTACTCTTACGAAATTGTAATTTATATTGCTTTATGTGTAGTGCCTACCCCATAGTTGGGTGAGACTTGATGATTGCTCGTACTGACGTAGTTATCCATTGGAATAATATGCATAATGGAAAACTTCTTCATCATTCACATTGTATGCTGACCCATATTATGTAACGAAGAAGTTATCCATTTATTTTCTTTTTGTTATGGTCTATCTTATAGCTTCAATACTTTTAAAATAACTTCGCACAGTCAAACAGGAACCTGCGGTGTCTGTGTGGGCACAACATGTTTATTATTTTGAGGTATTCCTCGTAGCGCACCCATTTTGAAGCGCCCCAAAAAGCACCAAAGTACTGCCACATAACGCCGTAGGTGCACTAATTTAGCAGGTAGTTACATTAGTACATCCGTGCAAAGTCGAGACGTGCTGCTAGTCAAGTATAAAGCTCTAGTCTGACAGGTGAATTGCACCACCAATACAAAACGGTCGGTACCTATGTATGCTGGGAGAAGACCTTTATAATTATCTGTCCACTATATCGATTTGGAGATACGTATCCGACGCGACTTGTTTAATATCTAGTATTGTCTGATTTTATCTAATTTGTTAGACCGTGTATAAATTGCATCTTTTAGAAATAAAATCGCTTGTCCACAATTCTATCAAGTACCAATATTGTTAAACAAGTCAAAAATTCCAATCTAGTGTTACGATTTGCCTAAAAATGAATGAAGGCACAAGTAAAGTACCTTACTTGATTACTTTCTCAGAAGCACAAACCGGACATAAAAAAGTGCTTTCCCCAAAAGCAAACAAATCACGGGATTCAGAACTTACAGGGTGCCAACGTTTTTACTTGAACAGCCGTTTTTGTTACCTTACTATGAGAATACAAGTTTTCTCCTGGCTTCGCTCGTACTACCATAAAAAGAAGCCTATGTGTTATTCTATACCTAGATTACCATATACTATTTACATGTGGATGATGATGTACATTCCAAGTTTCAGAAAAATCTGTTTGGAATTTTTTACACTAAACAGAAACAAACATCCTTAAATCCAAACCTGATTTCTCGTTTATAAAATTAGTGAGATTAGCGAAGACGGTCCAATTCATACTTAATATTATAAACCGAAAATGGTGTGTTTGTACGTTTTTCACAGCAAACGGAGGACGCAGTACGAATTAACGGGGTTTTTTAAGCGGTGATAGTTGAAGGGATTGAGAGTGACATAGGCTACTTTTTATAACGAAATTACGGGAATGGAACTTACGCAGGAGAAACAGCAGGGCGTAGCTGGTAAATTCAAATAAAAAAACAATTCCAAGCTTGAATTGCTTGAATCCAACCTGTTTATTAGAACCTAAGCAAACTTCTATTTCAGTCAATTGTGTCATTTCCCCTCGATGTCTCGGCTTCTGGGAGTGTTGTAAAATTATTCTTGTTCGTTTAATTTTTGTAGATGTTTATTCATTGTGAACGCGCTGCCATCATGGTGAGGTTTAGGTTTGTATTTTTATCGAAATGAGTTCAATTATGCGGATGTCTGTTGAATAAACATTCGATTAATGTGTAGCTTTTTGGAATTTGTGTTTTATAATTAAAAGTTTTTTTCCCATCCTATCCTTACTAATATTCTAAATGCGAAAGTTACTTTGTCTGTTGGTCTCTGTCTGCTACGTGCACAGAACCGAGTTATATGAAAGGGGTTGGTGTTTTGACCAAGTTGATAGTAATTTATTTAAGTAGTCAAAAATCTATAATAATTTAGAATTATGTACAAAGTAAAAGTACCATTATTATTCCTATACGTTTTTATTTTCACTAATGTTCAACGATCATTATGAATCAAATTAATGATTAAAATTGATAATTTGTAGATTATTTTGTTCGCAAAATTGCTGGTAATTTTAGAGTATTCAAATTATTCTGGTATCATATATCGACGGAGTGTAATGAACGCTATTGAGTGCCATCCGTCCACGGCCGAGTTAATATCCTGTTGTCGATGCAAAATATTCACACTTCCTAAAATACTCGTGCCGTGTGAGCATCCGAATCTGTTTGCACGTTTTTCATAATAATGCACCAATGACGTTATAGAGTTGATGTCATAAAGAACATAGTACCTATGCAATTTCTTTATCATGCGTTATATTGTACGTGTTGAGACTTTTCATTCTACAGACCAAATTCAAGTTTAAACAAAACTTTATTGTTTTATAAACTTCTCTTTAACTTGATTTCTAATTACACAGATTTGGATTTACGTACATAAGTTTTAACAATAAGAAAAGTACTTATAGTAACTTTATGTAATGTAACTTAATAGTAACTTTCTAAATAACGTAACTTGGCAACTAAAAGTCAGCAATAACTCTTACAAATGAGTACAATTTAATACTCAGTGTTGGTACAACTCGTGAGTGCGTTATTCCTCACTTTATTTGACAGATACTTTACTATGGACTTTACTCGTAGATGGTGAAACAATAAGAACAATATTTATGTATATATTTATAAATTTATGAGATCAACCGTCATTTATCAGCATTGTTGCATTTTTTATGCGTTGCCGCCATTCAATCGTTTCATTCAATAGCGATTGGGTCAGCTTAAATACGAGTACTATGTAGAAAATTTGATCTGTCACTGTTCTCTTAAATGTTTAATTTTTTGACTTCTGGAAACGTGGAATGTCGGCTGGCAATTGATGTGGTTGGTCTTAATTCAATTCCGGCCACATTGGACAGATTTCATTGGCTGAAAAGTTTACGTGGATGCAATAAATTCATTTAAGGTGACAGTTATTACTGAGAACTGGATGTTGTTGCGGTAGTATTATATATTCATTGTCATATACAGTTATTATGCTGTAGTGACTCTACATATAATATCCCAAAAATTATAGGATATTTTAAAATGGCAAAAACAAAGTCAGGCCCATACCACCTATACCCAGCAGTGGGAGAGATTAGGCTGAGGATGATCAAAAAAACTTAAATGGTTACTTATGGAGGATCAGGTCAAAATACTCCTAAAGAACTGTACGAAGATTGTAATGCGAATAAATAAGACGGAAGATGTGTCAGAATTGGACTGAAAATCGACAAACACCGCTACACGGTACAAATTACCGCTTAATATAGTACAACTTAACCTATGTACCTACCCACATGATTATTTTATAACACAATGCTTTAACACACAATGTATTATGCTGTTCAAAACAAAAACAAGCTTTAAAAACAAACAATTCCGCTTCGACAACAAAACCAACGATCGCTTATTTATTCAAAGCTTTTATCGCATAGAAACTAACGGGGTAATTAAATTTTACATCAACCGCTCGCCGCAAATCCTAAACCGGGATGGAATGGGACTTTAAAAATTAAAAGCATTTTGTTTTTAAAATATTTACTAAAAAAACCTCACCGATCCTAGAAAATCATGGGTGTAGTAATTAATGACATAAAACTTTTTTTTTGCAAATTATCACGAACTGAAGGAAAAGTATAGGCAGGTAGTTACGATGAATGCCAACTGGTGTCGTTACGATGTTTTTAAATAGATACTAATTGGAAATGGCGTCCTCCATTCGGTTTGAATGTAATGCTGAAACACAAGCCTTAGATTCCCATCCCAAAATAGCCGTTGAAACATAATTATGCAAATGATTATCCTTTTAAAATGCGCAAGCTTCGCTGAGTAAAAAGAAACTTAATTAACATGTTAATAGTCGTGAACCGAGCGGTGAAGATTTCATATGAAAATTACTTTATGTTACTACACTGCACTGAGACCAACATTGGGGACATTTTCCGTGTTTTACTAAAATGACACTTTTTACAAACACGAATTTTCTGACACACCTCATTTGCATCATTTCCAAAAGTTTGTTTGCTGATGTATAAAACAGTATTATGTGTATTTTTATTTCATCTAGTATAAATGTAAATGTTTAAGTTTTTGTTTAAACTGTGTCCTAAATACCGTGTCATAAAAATATATTTAAGCGAAGAGTATCACTTAGTCTGCGAACATAAGCCTCCAGCAACACACTAAGCCGGCAATATTTCTTGCCAGTAAAGAAAATAAAGACAAAACAGAGGCGGGAGCCAAATTAAATGCATGAATAAACTTCAAACAATACATCAGAATTACAGTGGAAACATGAAGAATTAAGTTTAAATACCCTCAGGGTCAGAGCTTTGTCGGTACATTTAGGGAGGGGTGAGGTAATTAAATAATTTCGCTTGGAAAGGCTCGCGGCTCGTGCACTCTTGAATAAGTTAATATGCTTCATCGTGGCATAACGAGTCACTTTTACATGGCGCCTCAATAATGCCGTATTACTTACACGTGACGAAACTGAAACACAACACAACACTACACAACTGAACACTGAAAGTCGTTTTAATCTATGCTAATATTAAGTATAAAGAGGTAATGTTGGTTTGTTTGTTTGTAATCTCCGAAACTACTAAGCCGATTTCAGAAATTCTTTCACCGTTGTAGAATGGACTGTGGGGATGGTTATAGCATGGACGTGAAGTTTTTATTCTATGCTAAACGTATTGGATCTCTAAATTTCTAGTTATGAAATCTCAACAAATGTGTGCATGTCCCTACTAAGTACAATTTTATTGTGTCCTAATTCTTATTTTCGTAACTTACCTACGTTAAAGGTTTTTAGGGGATGAGACCTTTAGCGTATACTGAAAGAAAGAAAGAAAGAAAGAAAGAAAAATATGTTTATTTCGTAGGACCTCAAGGATCGCTCGAAAACGTACAGTCTTAAAAACTAGTTGACTCTATTGCTTCTGAAAAGCCAAAATCCTTTTTATCCCTGTGGAAGTTGTTAAGTAAGTATACACTAACATTTTGATATCAAAAACAATATTGGTTTAAGGTTTCAACCATTTTAAAGTTTACCTACAACTTGCGTGCTACACGCCTAAAAGTAATCCTAGCTTACGCGTATTGCCAGTTATTTAATATTGCAGTGGCTAGGATCACATTCTTAGCGAGGAAGTATTACGTGGAATTACCTGGTTGGTAGCGGAAATAACGTAAAGAGATGCCGGCTCGTGTTACGTTCAAGCTTCTGAGTTTGGTTGGTTTGGTGACCGGGTTTTGCAGAATACTTTCTTTTCCGGGTCAGTATTTACTTACAAGGGTACTACAAAGAAATATTTGGATGATAAGTACTCATACGGGTTTTTACAATATCAGAAAAATTGGATGACAAAAACGCTTCGGACTGAACATCCTCACTGAGTTGAGGTTCATATTAATTTTGATGCATAATAGTATTAGATATTCTTATCTGTCTATTCTTGTCTGTTACTTACCGTAATCTAGTACCAAGTTAAACAACTTAAATCTTGTGTTATTTGGGTAACCATAATAAATAGCTGATAAACAAAAATCCAGTCCACCCAGAGCAGGAGCAACCCCTCTACATTTTGTATGGACTGCATTTGTCCCATAGCAAGGATCGAACACGCAAATAAAACTACATTTAAATTAATGGTGGTAAATATTTAAACGAAGTACCAATGAAATGTTTCGTTAACAAAATCTCAATGGTATCATTATTATATAATGTAACGACAAATCTCTTCTTATATTTCAGTTACCTGTTGTGTTAGGAAAATACCTCGGGACAATACTAATTATATTTCGGTCTCTCATTTAAACTTAAGAAAACTCAATTTGCCTTTATTACATTAAGAACATTTGTATGTATTCAGCTAATTAATGTTCTGTGCCCGAAATAATTGTATGATTAGAATTAAATTCTACTTTAATTTAGGTAAACTTAGTAATGTAAATTTTAATCTAATTATGTAAATAGACTACAGCAGCTCATACTTTTGCTGCAATAGGTTTTCTTTTTGTATTAGTACTAGTTTAAAAAACAAGTGGTTTTATTTGTATTCTATTCACAAGCAGTTGCAAAATGTTGCAGAATCTAGTTATGTAATGTAGGCATAGTTAGGTTTCTTAAACTTTACCGATGCTACTTTTCTTAAAAGAAAAGGTTTCAGAAGTCGCGAAGGAGACAACATCGTCCATTAATATTTCATCCAAAAAACAGTTCAACGTTCGCGCTCCCCAGCGTCCAATTCGCAACGAATTTACCTAAAGTTAGACATTGTAGTTTAATTTTACGTATTCACTTGCCGCAGCCTGTTCTGGCCAAAGTTCGTAATAAATGTAGCTTGTTTTGCCCAGCAGCCGGTTAGTTGTACTGTGCCGGTCTGTGCCACTTCGGCTCGTCTGTGCACAAATAGGTAGATTTAGTTAAAGCTGTTGAAGTCCAAGCTGATGTGGATAAGAGTATAGGTAGCAAGTATGTAAGGTACAGTCACAGGTACAGTCATAATCGAGTTAACGTGGCACAGACTAGCGGAGTATAACTAAATCTTTAGCAATTTAGCATTATACTAAAACCATTGTTAATAAAAAAAGATGATGGCACACTGATTTAAATCTAAAAACCGTAGAATGATTAATAAAATGAATTAAAATTTAAGGTTGATGAAAGATAAAGATAGAGATTAGTGAGACGAAAAAGAGTGAGTAAAAAGAGTATCATAAAACACACACAACAATGCGTAAATAGAGAAATCTATACCTACCGACAAACATGATGTATCGCAGAAAGTTACCGAACCAATTGCCTGCAACCGTAATATAGTCCTTTGTTCAGATTTTTGTATTTTAACCTTCTTTATTTAAGGAATAAAAAATCCAGCTCTTCAGCTACCGTTCTATAGTGTAAATTCCAGGCGGTATGATCTGTTGTATACTCTGTGGCAGCGACTGCCCACAGATGTCGAAGCTGAGTCCGCGCACCTGCCTTATCATCCAACATGAATAAATCAAGGCGAACCTCTACTTTCTAGAAAGGTTTACCTGTAGCACAAAGGTTTTTGTTGTTTTTGTTAAAATTGTGTAAAACATCAGACAATCAACATTTATTTGTTCGGGACAACCGACAAAGAAATCAGTTTGACTAATGAAGGTAGAAAGATAGATAGATAGATAGATAGATAAATTTTTATACCATAAATTTTTATGGGTATGTCACTTTAATCACTTTAATGAACATCGATAAATTCGTTTGTGGTATCATCAATTAAATTCAATCTCATGAAAAATAAAACATTAATTAAGTTCCTAAATAGAATCCGTACTCAATAACTATTCTACTTATTTGATAAAAAAATTGTTAGACTTTTATCTCTAAAATGAACCTATTAGTTTTAAACAGCTAGGTACTTAAAAAGTTATTAAGTACTAAAATAAGCTGAACTCGAAAATTGTTGAAACATAGTTTTCATGTAATTTATTTATTTATATAGATACTTTAACCCAGAAATCAATAATGTTCCCGCGAGATAGCATGAGCCTAGCAAGCTTATTTTAAAGAATATTATCATATTAAAGCTTCTGCAAACTCTTTTCAACACAACAACTTTTCATCTAGCATTTACCAATAAAACTCTATATCACAAATCTGCGACTTTAACATAATTCTTTGGAAAAATAGGAAAAATTTTAATGCCTGTTATGAAGCCGAGGAAAAATGCGGATTTTGAAATTGTGATTATAAATGCATTGGAAATCGGGGCTCAACGATCCCGCAATATTCGAGCCAATTGATTGCAGCTGGGGTATCATTGTGATTGGCTTTATGGACGCATTTCTGTAAAAAGCTGTTTTAGAATATTCGGCTTCTGTTTTAAACTTACCATGTGGACAAGCTTAAGCTGATGTTGACATATATTACTACGAAAGTTAAATCACATAGGTATCAAATAAATATATACCTACTTATTTTGTAGACATTCGTGATCAGAACACATTATCTAATATTAAACAGAAAAAGTACCTAACCATTTATGTTTGTAAAACCAATATAAGTACGGCTATTTATTACGATACCTTAAAATTACCTATTACTTCCGACATTTTGACTGAATTGCACCAGTCCTGAGTCTACACGCGACCATGGCTTATCAGCGACAAGGATACGGATGGCTGTCTTATCGCTAAACAGCGATCTTTACATCGTTTTTTGCTTCATCCAAAACTAGTAAGTTACTGGAAGACCTGCTTTCTTTGAAAAAGCAACTGGCTAAAACTATAACAGTTTACTTACTTTTCTGTATTGAATTTTTATTGAGCGCTATTCGATTTGGTTTCATGGTTATTTTGTGGAAGTCGCTTATTTCGAGAAGTTTGAATCAGCAGTTGATATAAAAAGTGCAATTTGTCGAATTTGTAGGAAACTTGCTATTTTCTGGCTGTTTACAACAAAGATTTATTATGATTACTTGTGAACTTTATATAAAAATACTAGTAGGGAATTTAAAATCAAATTCAAACAAACGATAGGTGTATTTTATAAGGGATCATCAGTAATAATGTAATTTTGAATATTATACACAAACAAAACATATTTAGATTTTTATAGCTAAGAAAATAATATCAAAGTCACAACTTAATAAAACCTTTTGTAATATCAGTAAATATTTTCAAAGAACAGATGAAAAAACTTTCCAACTCATAAATGATCGAAGACGAAAGGTAATTTTGTGAGAGTAATGTTCTCGTAAAAGTGGCGAGTTGTTGATGGGCCGAACGTCAAACAGGCCACCTGAGCACATTGAAATGTGGACCGCATTATACTACGAGGCAACAGCATTAGTTGTCTGAGGTAACGGATGATAATGCTAACATGTAAAGGAAAACTTTTGGAAGAAACATTTGGGGCCATAGAAACCAAACCTACTCGTATTAACGAGAATGGAAAAATTAGTTGTAAGAATTTGGCCACCAATATTTTGTAGATTATCTATAATATCCAAATATAGAACATTACTAACAAAGATGTGACTAAGAACATGTACTTACAGATTGCCTGTGTCTTACGATGCATACATACCTAATACAAATACAAGTATTATACCTAACTGGTTTTGGAAGAGTTGCTCCTGGTGGCCACCAAACTCTGTTTTAGTTATGAAAAAAAATATAAATCTAGAACAGATTTGTTTCTTTTTTTCATTTCAGTATTAATTAAATTGATGGCGGTGCTATTTTGATGCACACAACCTTAAACTCAAAACTAATTATATTGATCGCAAAACGTTTGTGCTTCGTAAGATTTAAATCTCCATTTCTAAGCCTCATTTCTGTGTAAATCACATAAAATAGATGCGAAGAGCTAAGTTTTGCCTCCAAACCGTATCTTAAAGTACTTAGGTATTTCTCAGACTTGAATATCTAGGCAAAGGCTTATTTGTTTCCAAGAAATGTCTCGGTTCAGGTATTTTAGGTTCTAAAGTACTTAGTCATTTATCGACTTTATATAACAACTTATTTGTTTCCAAGAACAAAATGTAAAGACAAAATATGTGGTAATATCAATAGATGTTTAAGGGTTGGATCCATCGAAAGCACGCGTAAGCACACCTTTGAACTTCGGCTTGTACCTATGCCTCGTGGGCTACGTTTTTGTGGTATAACCCTAACAAATGTTAAACTATAGAGCCGTGTTAGCTGAATTGAATAGTGCCTCGGCTTTTGTTACGAAGGTTGTAGTTTCGAACGGTAAGGTCTAAGAGAATGTTTTGCATTTCTTAAAAAAAGCCTTGAATCTGTACAACCGTGATTAATATTCTCATTTTCATTTCATCTATTACTGATCTCCAATGTGTGCTTAACTATGGAATGTAACCCTAACTGAGTATTCCTTTCATCGCTATTCTAGTTTGGGGTGTTCCTAAAGTACCTATCTCAATGTCTTATTCTTCTCAAAAAAAAATATGTTGAAGAAATAATGTATTTTACGTTTCAGCCTTAGAAAAATAACTTTTCGTATATTAATTCTCCAAGTACTCCAAATATTTAATATTAGAAATGTATGTATAAGTAATCTAAATAATATCTACTTAAAATATAATCTACTTGCAGATTTTTCTCCTCCGATAACGTTTAGTTGGGTACACAGAGACGTAAAGAAAACTTTTGCCAGCACAGCATCATTTTATTGCCTATAGATAGATATATCGATTTATTAAATGGAATAGTTTGTAACCCATGAATAAGTTTCGAACATAAATGCAATATTTTTTATTTACATTTTTTATGTACATTTGTTTTCAATAGATATAATGTTTACCTTATATCTATTGAAAACTAATGTATGAAATTCTTATCATTTTAACAGAAACAGAACTTTGGGAATAACCCCACGTACACGCTATCGTTTTGCATTTTCATTTATAATGCAGCTTTGCCGATCCGCTTTCTGGATTTTCATTTAGTAGCTCACCCACGGCTTTTCTTCCTATATGATACTCATTTTAAGCTATCACGGAAGCCTTTTGGCGGCTTAAAAACTCCGTCAACGGAGTTGACTACTTGTTCATACAGACTAGTATCATCATTTATGGCTTGTTGTGATTGTGATCCACAGCTGGGCAAAATCGCCCAAACCGCCAAACCACTCTACTTTGGGCCGTTTCGCATCCAGGCTTTAATTATCTACATATTATATACCACTACACTAATAGATAGGTACAATAAAAAACTAGATATTAGGCACACTATTGCATCCCTGGTTACGATCTTCACCAGGGATGACCCTTCTTTTGAAAAAAATATCATATTATCCATACCTATCGACTTACTTCCATGACTCTCATTATAAACTGCTCAATCTGTGTTGTTTTTGTTTTGATCTTAATATAAATTATTAAACACTATTCTTTCCCTTATTGATTAAAAATGACCAGCAAACAAACGGAATCATTTATATTATTAGAAGGAAGTAGAGTTCTCTAAGCTAGGCGTTCAAATATCGTATGAATAAAATTAAGGAAGGCATCTGCCACGTCTTCTATCTTTCATCGCGAGGAACTGGCATCTGAAAGGTCTATCAACATTCTTTGGTGAGTGAATGCAGACTGTACAACTAATCGAATGTTATTCTAAGCCTGTATTACAAACGCTTTGTTGACTCTCTTGTTTTGCTAATCCTTTAGTTTGACACCTACGTAAGCAAGCACTCTATACGGTAATGTCTGGTAAGGCTCAATGTCGCTGTTTAAAGTATAACTGGTCGCCTTACGATGTTTTTCTATATTTTTTTCGGATAATCCATGGATGCACGGAAATAAATATCTCCTCTCCTACTATGTAGTCCAGAACGTCTTTTTAGTAGTCTTGCCTAAACTATCGAGATCACACTTATTTTAGAAATAAAGAAAAGTTGTAACAAATATTTTATTGTAAGTATGTATTTCTAAAATGTTATTGTAAGTATGTATTTCTAAATTACGGCTTTTATGGTTGTACTTGCTGTATTTTACAAGTATTCATATAAAAGACATTGAAACATTTTTTGAGAGGCAGATTGTATGAAAAAATACCCTTCCATTAGTCTCTATTAATGTTTAAGCGTATTTAATAGGATTACGTCCCGATCTGGCTATTCTTTGAAGCCAATGGGATCTACTAAGGATTATATAATGTTACTGAATTTAATATGATTTTCTCTGAGCTTTGATTTTGTTATGTACTGTTGGAGTTGGACCCAACAGTTTTCAGACCTTTTTAAGGTTCCGTACATCAATAGGAAAAAAACAGTAGTTACCTTTATGGGATCAGTCTTTCTGTCACAGAGTTTTTTCTAGAGGTTTTTGGTAGGTTTATAATCTATGGGTTTTATTCATAAATACTTGACAATTTAATATAGGTTTAAAGAACGTTTTTTTCTTGTCACTCTTAAGTCAACGAAAAGAGATAGTAACAGATTTAATATGCGTTTTAGCTAATACAGGTTTACTGGTCGAATATGCATAAGGGGGTATATTTTTGGTACTTTCAGTTTAATCGTGAAATTTGTGTTAAAATTACTTAAAATCATGACGATTTTGCTTTGCAAAAGTTTTGTTCAATTTGTTCTTTTAATTTATATTTTTACTCTGAAAGTAAGTATTTTGTGTTTTTAGAACTATGTTAAATCTTAATAATCTCGTTTAGTAGGCTATGTTTCACATACTTTTATCTACATTCTTTTTTGGGGTGACTAAAAATGTTTTCAACAACATTCGATTTTGAGATAAAATCACAACCGAATTGCTTATTCGGATAACACATCTCCACTCTCCTCCATAAATATCAATCAGCCAAACGAAAAGTTGAAACAATATCTGTGTAAAATGTAAATCAAATACGTGGTAATATTTTCGTTTGGATACAGTATGAAAATTCGATGAAAAATATGGAAAATGCACCTGCCACGATTCTGATTTAAATGCAAAGCTTCGAAATCGAATCTCGTCGCTTCGATCCGGTCATTTATCGCTACCTTTGTTGCGAATCCAAATATTACAATCATTTTCTTCTACGAAACTGCGTAATGGAAGCTTTCGCTCTTTCTGCAGTTCCACCAGTCATTCAAAGATTTCAAATTAAATAGATTTTTCTCTTGCCTTGAATGGTACATAATGGTACATACGCCTTTGTAAATTTCATTCTGTATTCTTTTATAAATTGATTTTTTTCCTGTAGGTATAAATAATAAAATATTAGGTGTACCTATATTTTCACTTTCCGTTGTCCGTTTGAGCTAAAACTAATGTTTTTTGATAAAAGTTTCGAAATAAAACTGAACTGAAAATTATAATGTCATAATTAGTTATTAAAATTATAAGCATGTGGACGTTGCTATTATCCCATAGCAAAATATTTATTGCAGTTAACAACGTTAACAATATCAATGGAATAGTAACTAAGTATCATAATAAAACTGATTGTACACTCAGATTCAAGAAATGAGTAAAAACAAATAAACTCAATCATGTTTGCTGCAGGCTGGACGAGCTTTGTACTTAAATTTACCACTCAGTGAGTCCAAATTAGCTAAAACCGCGATAGTAATAGATATTTAGGGGAGACCTTTGCCTAACAGTGAGTGGGACACAATTATTAGGATATTTATAGTATAGGAGGTATCCAATAAGTTTACGCTCATAACATTGTTTAAATACTTAAATAAAATTTAAAACAAAAATATACATAGGTAATTCAATGTAAACAATTTTTGATGTTGACAGTACTTTTTATAATATAAATTTAAATCACGCCTTACTAATGAATCATTAACCAAATTCATTATACTAACCAGGCATGATATATTACAGATGAAAACATTTTATTATAATTAGAATAAGCGGTAACTAACAGCGGTTTTGAAGAGTAACCCCATTATGCCTATTGGACCAGTAAACCTATATTAGCTAAAACCGATATTAAATCTATTGCTATCTCTTTTCATTGCCATGGGAATAACTAGAAAACCAATATTAAATTGGCAAATCCTTATGAATAAGACCATTCATTTGTTCTTATAATTTACTAGCTGTGCCCGTGGTGTCCATTACCGTGGGAATACCGGGATCAAAAGGAGCCTATGCGTTAATTCAGGATATAAATTTCAAGTTTCAGCCAAATCCTTCCAGTAGGTAGTTTATGCGTAAATGAACAACAAACATACATCTTCACAAACTTTATACATATACAAAGTACACAGCACGTTTTCAAATCAAATAGTTCAATACTAACGGATAATGCAATGCTTTGACCCTCGTTAGTCCGTTCAGTATGCAGAGAGTTCAGAAGGCCCGTGGCGTGAATAATCATGAGAGGAATCACCCAAAATATCTCGTTTCGCTGCGAATTCACTTACTCGATAAAAATGATTTAGTTGCGGAAAACAATTTACCTGAGTGCTTTGAGTTCTTTTCTGACTTCGGTATAGGTAATTTATTGTTCAAGTTTTATAGGATTCGTATTGGTTATAGCTTTGATATTCAAGTTTTGAGTTGGATAACCGATCTGTTTATAATCATCATCATCATCATCACCTCAGCCCGGTCGCACCCACTGCTGGGTACAGGCTCTTCTCTATTACGCCACTCAGTTCGGTGCTGTGCCATGCTTTCCTCTGCCATGCTTTCCAGGCAACGTTAACAATGTCATCGACAATCGGTTGGTCTAATCCTAGGTCGTTGTGCATCGCTGTTTATAATAACACAAAGTTTTTTGAAATTAGTTTTTAGTGTTCTGTTTTCATTCTATAATCATTAAAGTAAAAACAAAACTCGTGGAAAAATCGCGAAGAAAGAGTTACAAACATTATAGTTTTCGGAAGTTGCTTGTTACCAAATTTCAGAATTCTATGTGAACTGGAAGTATACGCCACCTTTATTTGAGTTAAGGTTTTTGACTTAGATATTTTAACTTAACGTTTCGGATACTTACTTAATTTAAGTGGTGCTTTGACGTATGCCTGTACAAATCTAACATTTAATCTATCCAAACACTTAAATAACTTTTCAGTATGTCGGAGTAAGTTAAGTATAATAAAAACCCTGTTACTGCTCATCCAGCATGAAGTTAGGTATCGAAGGCTGGGATCAGGCAGATTAGGAATTCTAAAACTGCAAAGAGAACTAAAATTGTTCTCGTAAGTTAGAGTGCTCGTCGTAATCCCCTCAACTCAACTGATTTTGAAAGTCCTTTTCTATTAGAAAACTTTTGCTAGAATTCCTCGCGCTGAATAGCAGAATCGGTAATAAAATAGTTTTGTGTGAAGAATGAGTTTAATACCATGAGGAACAAAGCATAGGTTGTGTTCAACTTTTGTGTTCACAAATTAGAACATACACACATCAACAAAGTCTAGGGATATCTTAGTACCACATTATTTTCGCTTTGATATTTTAAAATCTTGTTTGTTTTCATTAAAAGTTTATATACCGATTGAAACCTCTTTTATTCTATTTTCAATTTTTTTAAATGGAAATTAAAAAAAAAAGAATTATTAATAGTTCGGAGGCAAAATTGTTAGAGGTGTGTTTCGACGAGAAAAAATTAAATTGTTTTATTAAAATTAATTATTGAAAAAGGGATTGTATTGTTTTTATTTTATGATTTGTTGGGCCGTATGAGTTTAAAGAGCAATTTTACATCGTCATTTGAGTCGAGATGAAACCCGTGAGCCGTGGGCACGTTAGAAAATGGTGCTATTTAACGCGTTGTTGCTGAGGCCATACACGCCAGCCAAGACGTGATAACAGGATTGTGATCACGTTATCTTAGTAATAGGGATGTAGTAAAACTGCCCAAGGTTAGATTCGGTGTTACTACGCAGAGACAGGATTGATTTTTCCAAATGACCGCTAGAAGACCACTGAATTTTACAGCGATGTAACTAGTAAAAAGGCTCTAGGGGGACCCCCAGCTGCTGATAAGCGTCCAAACCGTGCAAATGAGGTCGCGTGAAGTTGGTCTTCATGTTCGAAGACCGTTGCATGTTACAGCGTTGCGACGTGGCAATCGCGGTCGGCTGCATTTGCGAGCTCGGGAGCATTTAACATCGAGTGACGAACATTGGTCTTTGGTACTGTTCATCGATGAGTTTCGGTTTAATTTTCATCCGGATTCAAGAAGAACACGCGTTTGCCAAACTCTAGGAAGAGTTAGTCGCCTGCAGCACCCTCAAGAGGTCCCCCCATACCAAGGCGGAACAATCACGCTTTGGGCAGAAATTCGTCTTGGCGCACGAACCCAGCTCGTTTGGATCCAAGGCAACATGACTGCATAAAAATACCACGAGGAGTTACTAGAATCTGTCGTTTTCCCTCACGGAATCCAAATGGGATAAGAACTTTTACTCAAACACGATAATGCTAATGTCCATACCGCGCGGCCGCTCACCGACAACTCCGCAATAAGAAATTGGCAATTTAATTTTAAGTATCAACCAAAAATATCGATGTGTAATTAATGTAAAAGGTAGCAACAACAACAACTTAAAATTAGATTTTAAATTTAATAAAAAAAACAGTAAGAAATTATTATTTTTATCATACAAATTTTCTATGGAGTTAAAAAAATAATATTATTAATATTAAAAACAAAAGAATTACATAATGTTTTATTTTATTATTATAGACCTTAAAATTACCTACCATTTTGCCATTTACTGTTTTTAAAAATTCTTCACCGATTTTTAGATATTTAATGAAATGTACAATATCCCTAGACTTTGTTGATGTGTGTATTTCATTTGCACGATTTAGAAAACGTAAAACGGAAATTAATACCTATTGTATATTTTACCTATTATATTTTATAATATACGAACACCGATGACGTGGAAAAGGAGTTGGACGGTCTTTGCCAAGCAGCAGTGGGATCCCGTGGGGTATTTAGATATTTATCTGGCGCCACTGAAAACCAGCGCTGCATCAGCCATTGTGCTGCTGAAGCACATGCTGAGGGCCTTATTTTCCTCTCGATTGTAAATGTTTTTAATTAAATAAAATAAAAATAAAACTTATTTCTACCTTACGTAACGTAACGTACGGCGTCTTGTACTTCAGGAACGTGCGAAGTTAAAGCGCCATTATTGTAACTTGCTGTGATTTTAAAAATAAAATGTTGACTTCATGTTTTTTTTTACATGGGAGCTAGCGCAGTACAAATAAACCATGTAGGTATTAATAGCATTATAATAAATGAATAAATATTCTTGGACATTTGAAACAGCGTCATCTTGTCCAAGCTAAGCAAATTAATGCTTGTGTTATGGTAACCAGATGACTGATGTAATAATGTTTGTTAGTCAGCAGCAATTATGTGCCTACAAATGTAAGCCACAAACAAAGTGAGTGCTAGATCTCGTTAGGGGCGAACTATTAGTGTAATAATATCCATTCCCATCCTAGAAGGAACAAATTGCTTCATAATCAGTTTTATTCGCTGCACAGATGTGAGAACTACCTTTCCCCGCAAAATCTGCATGAATAGTCCCAGATAAAAGTCGCCATCGTATAAATTCACATTACCAGCTCAAGTACACTCCTATAAGTTTATCAGGGCGCATTTACGCAGCTCAAATGTGATCTAGCTAGTTAAATAGCTTGAATTGTGAAGAACATAAATAAAATCTAACAGTCTGTATACTTGATCCTTTGAATTCCCTGCGTCGTAGGTACTACATTTATGAGCATGAAGAGAAGATACCACAAAAATAAAACAACTCATGATCACGGCTGTACAACTACTGCATACTCGTACACTGTACCTACAGCCGTAAATAATCATTGAGAATGTTTATATCTACTGTGGACATTTTTTCCACATGCCCGGTCATGAAATAAATAATGTCTGCAAAATGTATGAATGGCCCAAACACTTTGCTTAGACATTTACGAATTCCGAAAACCATGAATTTTACCCCAAATGTAAAACTCTTCTGACAGCCTACTCTGTCAAGAAAGTACCGGGAAAAAATCAATAATTCACATGTTTTTTGTTTTTCATCCAAATTTATTTTATTATCTTCACAGTACCTATGCTATTTCTGAAATGACAGACTGACGTCAACGATAATCCAATCATCAAAATATTTTTTTAACGCTGTTTTCGGAATTGAGTTGAGTTCTTTTCGCTAATTTTTCTTTTTGTATCTCATGAACCGTGATAGCTAGACAGTTACAATTTTCACAGCTATGTCTTGCCGCACTAGCATGCACTAATCCGACTCAAACTGATTTTTATAAGTAAACCAGCTGTAATTTTCCAGCTGTCCAACCAGGTGAAGGTAGCGCATAATTCACTGCACCGCCCGGAACGCTAACAAATGGTTTGCAATCTAATTGAATTATGTCACCTGGACAGTCTAGGTGCTGCCGTCTCAATTCGGACTAATTTATAACGTGCCCAGCCGTGACGTGGCCAACTGGTCAGTTTGCGCGGTGACGGATTAACTTGTTCTATGCGCGTATTTGTCATGAAATGTAGCTCATATTTCTTGGGAAATTAAGCTGGAGCCTATTTATCAACCTCAGATTAACAAGTGCAAGAGTTTTTCTTGAATTTTTAGTACTGTTGGTATCCTAAAGTACTACGAAGTTATTTTTTACAATAAGTAGTATTACTTTTAGTAGAGTACCTACCTAGAATACCAAAAACCACGCCAAACCCACGGTAAAGCTGAGGTTTCAGGGTTTAATCCCAATCAAACTACGGTAAATATAAACTCTTACAAACTCTTGCTAATGTAACATACATCGTTAAAAACTGCTCCATATTCTTGTTTTCTATTGTTTATTGTCTTCTAATGGGAGTCAGTCAAACTTATACACATGCAAAAAAAAACTGTTTCTTGGTTGTCTGCGCGTACTAATTGGCACTGGTCTCTGACGAAAACACTAGCTTACAAAACCATGGAGAAATAAGCTTGTGAACACGGATTTGAAGATTTACCGATTTTTGTGTCAACTGTCTGAATCGAACGTGTATTCTTTTTTATCCACTTAAAAAAGGGAGGAAGTTCGATGTAATAATACTATGTAATAGGCCCAGGTAGTATTTTATAAAAAAACTTTGTTACAATTCGAGTAATATCGAAATGATTTACACATAAATAAACATTTACTTAAGTACCGCAAACTTTGTTTTATGCTCGTATTTTAGATAACCTTTATTAAAATTTAAAATGCTTTAATTTTTTATTAACCTTATTTTAAATCGAAAGCAAAGAAATCTGCGGTTGATTGTCTGCATGCGAGTAGGAGCAACAATGGGCGCAGAGCGCTAACGGGCCAACTAACGTCTATTTCAACTTCTCCGACACTCGCACCGCGCAGTTTGCATTTATACCCTGTTTTGGTGGCTTTTAGTTTTGGGTATTATTGTTTTGGCAGTTTTTTTTTTTTTATTATTATTATTATTATTATTTGGCATTTAGCTCCTTTCACTTTTATGTTAAACATCGTAAGGTTACTAGCAGCCTAACAACGACTTATGTTCTACGTCTATGAACAAACTGTGTCTATAACAGTCCTAAGCTTACGCAATACAACCTTACGATCACATGTCATATTCCCGTGAACTTTAGTTCGCAACTCGTCCTTGTATCGCTCGCCAGTTATCGACGGCCCTTCCTCTTAACTGCTTCAACTTTAGCAGTATCCCGGCTTCTTGGGTGGTGCGTGCGCTACGCTTTGATTCAAGTATACTTCAGTGGGTCCTTAAAACTTTCCTTGTAAATCTACAGGTTGTAAAAGAAACTGCATGGAGGGAGTAAATGGCATCTATTAAACTATAATACCTACCTTATTAGTGACGATTTTTTATAGTACCCACACTTAGGACGACCTCTGTAGCGTAGTGGGCCATGACACAAGTATTATTAGGACTCGATGATGCTGTGTGCAATGTCCAATGATATTTATAGTACAATATATTTACCTATTTATTTAAATTGGGTTAGGACGGATAGGATAGGAAGCAATATAATAGGAGATGAGATTACAGTCTCCAGTGAACTAATCTGATGAGACTGCGGACATAGTTGATCAAAAGCTAATATAAAAATAATAAAATCCCTATTGTCGTCTCGTACCCACAGATAAAATTATATCTGTGCGTAGGTATAATTTTCTCTTGTAAAATATTTCGAAACAACTTAATTCACATTTTTTACAATTGATAAGTTTTTCTGATTTGTTTACACAAAGATTAAGAAAATAAAAAAGTGAATGCAAAAAATCCTTTTTTTATTGGCATTTATGCCTACCTTTACACATAAACCATATTGTTAGATACTAATATAACATACTATAATTAGGTAGGTAATTCTAATGATATTTAGAATTCCCCCGAAGCGGTGGACATATTATTCAATATATTCAGCCTAATTAGTATATTATTTAAGTAACTAAGGTAGAATAAATAACAAATTTTCGCGAATTATGAGTTTCACAAAGAATTATTTTAATAGGCCCAAGGTTCCGTGGTGCTGAAGCAATATTTTTCCTGCGTGTCGGGATTCAGTGAACGTAAATGAATAATCGCATGAGGTAGATACACACTACCTACGTAACTTAATTTCGAACTCATGCCGCGTTTTATGTCAGAAAAATAATATTTATCTACATAAATGCAAAAAGGTAAGTGTAAGTGTCCCAAAAGGTGACGGTTTCCGTGACCGAGACAGGATACAGCGAAAAGTGCGAATAGCTCCAAAAAAACAGTAATCCGCGATAACAACGGTCATTACTAAATATGTAAGTTAGTGACTAGTAACTTACATACCATCATACACTCCACAGTTGGAAAACCTATGTGTGCCTGAACCTATGCTTAACAAAATAATAAAAATATAAGAACATCTGGCATTTTTTTTAGTTTAGTAATATCAGTTAGGTATTCCAATTTGTAAAACATGAGAGGAATTTAGGAATGCAAACGCAAATTTAGACGGGAACAAACATGTCGTTGTCAGCGGTAAGCCGCAAACTAAATTGTGGATTCGAATGCACAAGATATGTTGGGCGTGTGTCATAAGGCCTTTTTGTAACACTAGCGACGCGACGTATCAAATGTTCATCAGAATAATAATAATTATTACCTATATCAACAAATAGATAATTTAAAAAACTACTTTAATTTCGGAAAATAAAACAATATCCAGATTTTTTTAATGGTCTCATTAAATAAATCCAGATAATTGAATTTAGAATCTGTCAAACAAAAATCATTTTCAAAATCGGTACACTTTTGACGGAATAATATCTCAGTTAAAATGAAACAAGATCACGACTGTATTCTCAAGGTGCTGAAGTCCATAGCTCTGCCCATCAATACAAACCAAAAACTACGCAGGTCAGCTTGTGTTGGCTAATCTTTAGAATTTAGTTTCTATTCCAACATAAACTGACCTGCGATTATTGGCAAGATGCAGCGGTTTTGGTATGTAGAGGCGCTGTTTATGGGATTTTGTAGAGATTTATATTCCCGAAATCGCTTCACTTATCGCGTCACTCATTGTATATGTAGTTCTGTAGGTATAACCTGTGGGAAACGCGGATGCCACTGACGGCATGCGATCCTAATTAATACTGAGCGCCGCGGATTGCGGCGAGATGTATAGTCGACAATGAAATTGGTTTACCACTTTTGATGACATCTCCCAGTAACATAATTATTCGATAAGGATTACTGTATTACATTAACGTAATTGGTTAACTGTGAGCCAATCACAGAGCAATGGTTAAAAGAACATGCAACTTGAACTGTGATGTCAACGCAATAGAGAATATTTTTTGTAAACACAAACCAACTTGTCCTTATAAATCAAGGAGGTTTATGCTAGATACCTACCATACTTAAAAAAAACTTATTCATTTTCGAATCGCTTTTGACTTATGATCTGTCAAGTTTCAGTTTTTGATCAACTCGAGTCACGTAATGTCAAGAAAATGTCGCGTAATTTAAACTTACAGGAAAGAGCCGAAATTATATCATTACATCGGTTAGGATACAACATAAGTGATATTTCTAGAGAACTGAACATATCGCGATATACGGCACGTTTTTGGATAAGACGTGAAGGGGAAGAAGGTAATCTTCAAGATCATAGGCGAAGTGGTCGGCCGCCTGCACTGTCCAGCGAGCAAAGAGAAACAATGAGACGTCAGTACGAAGAGAACAGCTTCACTTCTACCAGCGATTTTGCAGAAGAATTCGATGTTACGAAAGAGACCATTCGGCAGCATTTGCATAGTATGGGATTGCATTACAGACGTTACGCAAAAAAGTTTATTTGACCGACGCTAACAAAGCGGCTCGTTTAAATTTTGCCCGGGAGTACTTGAATTTCGATTGGTCTACTACGATATTTACGGACGAAAAAACGTTCAAATCTAGCCAACATGGTCGATTGACTCTCTGGCGTGACAATAATACTAGATACACTCAAGAACATGTTGTGCCGACCACGGAGTCTGGTAGAATCAGTGTAAATATTTGGGGCTGGATGTCGGCAGATGGAGTCGGAGAATTAAGCAGACTACCTCCGAAAGCCAACGCTTTAGATTATGTGGATAATTTAGAAAATGCTATGTTGCCAACCGTCCGAAATGTCTACCCGGAAAGCGATCTGCCTCAATTTAATTTTCTACAAGACGACTGCAGATTACACACAGCTAGAGTGACTCGTACCTGGTTTGATCAACATTCATTCATTAACTTGATTCCATGGCCGTCTAAAAGTCCAGATCTTAACCCGATCGAAAACCTTTGGGGACTTATGGTGCAGCGATGGCATTACCGCAATGAGAGAACTTGAGATGCCATCGATAGTCATTGCCATGAAGTTTGGGAGGCTTTGCGCGGGACAGACATTTGTTCACGCCTCGTTGGCTCTATGAGAAGTCGCTTGTATTACAGTTCAATTTCAGGGGCGTAGTAATCAAATACTTTTCTTCATGTTTTACAGTATATTCTTCTATTTACAGCTTCATTACAATAATTTACTTAATCAAGACTCAACCTGCTATCGTTACCGCCATAATGTAATGCTATCTCTTTCTGTTTTTTCACAAACTCTCATAAATATGCATGACAGATTTGGCTACAGTGCTAAAGTGACATTCTACCAGCACATCCCTGTGGATGTGCTGTACTAATCATAGTTTGGATCTGCATCAATTCTAACATTCGGCCATCTTATGTGTAGAACGAGCCTCTTCGTTCAGTCAACCTAGATTTAAGTCTGTGGACATGTTACATTTTCATTCACGCTTCACATATTGTCATTATTTTAATCAGTACATACCTTTTTCTAAATAATATCACAAAAATCAGAAGGTACTATTCATGTAACTTTGAGCATATTTTCTTTCTTAGGTTATTTTTACAAACCAATTTTACAACCAGTGGGTGCTAAATAATTAAACATTATGAATATTTAATAATGGCCTATCAGGCAGAAGGCCAGTCATAACTTCACTATCACAATCAAATCAGTGGGCCTATCATCAGATTTTGGGCGGCAAAGTCACGCCAACTCATGCCCTCACTTACCTACCTAATCTAATTGGGCGGCAAAGTCATATGCCAAATCATGCCCTCACTTACCTACCTAAATCTAGTTGGGCGGCAAAGTCATATGCCAAATCATGCCCTCACCTACCTAATCTAATTGGGCGGCAAAGTCATATGCCAAATCATGCCCTCACTTACCTACCTAAATCTAGTTGGGCGGCAAAGTCATATGCCAAATCATGCCCTCACCTACCTAATCTAATTGGGCGGCAAAGTCATATGCCAAATCATGCCCTCACTTACCTAATCTAATTGGGCGGCAAAGTCATATGCCAAATCATGCCCTCACTTACCTACCTAAATCTAGTTGGGCGGCAAAGTCATATGCCAAATCATGCCCTCACCTACCTAATCTAATTGGGCGGCAAAGTCATATGCCAAATCATGCCCTCACCTACCTAATCTAATTGGGCGGCAAAGTCATATGCCAAATCATGCCCTCACTTACCTAATCTAATTGGGCGGCAAAGTCATATGCCAAATCATGCCCTCACTTACCTACCTAAATCTAGTTGGGCGGCAAAGTCATATGCCAAATCATGCCCTCACCTACCTAAATCTAATTGGGCGGCAAAGTCATATGCCAAATCATGCCCTCACTAGGCCGCAGCAGGCGGTGTTCGCTAGGCCGCAGCAGGCGGCGCTCACTGGGGCGCACCAGGCGGCGCTCGCTGGGGTGCACCAGGCGGCGCTCGCTAGGCCGCAGCAGGCAGCGCTCACTGGGGCGCACCAGGCGGCGCTCGCTAGGCCACAGCAGGCGGCGCTCACTGGGGCGCACCAGGCGGCGCTCGCTAGGCCGCAGCAGGCGGCGCTCGCTAGGCCGCAGCAGGCGGCACTCACTGGGGCGCGGCAGCCACTGCGGCTGAGGCGCTCGCTAGGCCGCGGCAGGCGGCGCTCGCTAGGCCGCAGCAGGCGGCGCTCACTCGGGCGCGGCAGCCACTGCGGCTGTGGCGCTCGCTAGGCTGCGCCGATCCCCTTCAACGCATTCACTGTCACTCATGTTCTGAAACTCAAATTTTCTCTGCTATAATTTTATTTTAAAACAACTCACAATCACATCAACTAAGTCAAGAAAGCATTAGGCAGTTTACTTTTTTTTAAGAACTTTAGATTTGTCCATAAAAACAATTTGAATATGGGGATATCAGGTAGTAACTGTACCATCTATACTTATTTAGGTACATGTAGATCCGTCACAAAATCAAAGGAGTATCTAGTTTTCAATCTTACAAGCTCAAAATATTTTTTCTCAACCCGTCTATGTGCCAAGCCAACCTTAAAATCATTCTAAATTCAAACAAAAATCATGTGGTCATCGAAAAACTTTTCTTGTTAATATCCTTACAGTGGCACACAGGCTCACTATTACTTAGTTTTTTTCCTTTTACTCACTAAAATATAACAAAGATATCACTTTACCTGGATTGTAAACCAACAAACCATCAGCCAAGCGTCCGGCGTCACGTAGATCCAACCAAATTATTATCTCTTTGCGTAGATCCCCACTTCTGAACTATTACAGTTCAATTTCAGGGGCGTAGTAATCAAATACTTTTCTTCATGTTTTACAGTATATTCTTCTATTTACAGCTTCATTACAATAATTTACTTAATCAAGACTCAACCTGCTATCGTTACCGCCATAATGTAATGCTATCTCTTTCTGTTTTTTCACAAACTCTCATAAATATGCATGACAGATTTGGCTACAGTGCTAAAGTGACATTCTACCAGCACATCCCTGTGGATGTGCTGTACTAATCATAGTTTGGATCTGCATCAATTCTAACACTTGTTAGCAGTCTACGAAGCTAATGGTGGAAACACGCGTTATTAGGCTGATATTTCCCTATAAATTTTTTTTACAATTAAATGATACTGTTACGTTTTATGAAGGACAATAAAGTTATTTTTAAATGATAAATCATTGTTTATTATGAATCCTAAAACCCTTTACGCTACTAGCAGGAAATGGGACGTTTTTAAATCTATTAAAAACATATAATTAATAAAGTTCAATTCCCTGGATTCAAAATTCAATTATTTTACGTCGAAACTAAACAAAACGTTTTATGTCAGGAGGTTAAATTGCAAGCCAACAGTTCTAAGTTTAAATAAACAGGAATGACAGATTCTGACGTAGCAGGTATTAATCTGTCAAGCGAAAATAGCCTTTGATGTTTTGTACATGCAAATGATATTCAGCCTTAGAGTGGTAAACCAATTTCTTTGTCGACTATACCTCAATCCTATATATCACTTACTAATTAGCTGTTTCATAATCATATTTGATTTGTGGTTTGCATTTCGAAATATTCGCTTGGTACACCATGTTTTTTAAATTTACTAATAACGAAAAAAACCCTATATCGACTAGAAAAGAGGTGATAATATTCAAAGTCTTAAACAGATTCTTCTTATATTTTCATTTATAGATTTTATACAAATCAAACAAAAAAACACATCCAAATAATTTTATCCATTTCCATACTAGTGCCTATTTCAGGCTCACAAATAAATGTACAAGCACTCAGAATACACTCTATAAACAACCTTTTATTTTCGTCGAGAGTTAAACCGCTTGCATACTTATAATGAGAGCCTGCATTAAAAAAATATAGACATAAGTTCTGTATAGCAAAAAAACTGCTTTTTTAAGTCGAAATATTATGTCTTATTTCAGTTGACCTCTACACGATATTGATCGCGTCCTACACCACATACTGGACATACCATCTGGATCATTATTTCCATTGCATTTTTCAGCTCATAATATTGTAACCGCTACTTTCATAAATGTCTCACTAAACACGTCACGTGGAGACAAAATAAGTTGAATGAAACAAATTGCGCCAATTTCAATTCGTCTATTTCCATAGTCTAATTTATAATGCACACGAATTGCCGAAGCTTCTGAAAACTTTAAACTGCAAAACAAAGCAAACCCAGTTACATATTTATTTTAGGAATTTAGTGGAACTATTGTAAACCAAATGTGGACGCTCAGAAGTGAAAGAATCATTTTATTTTGCTAGATGTGTAACTCGAGCTGGATAATAATAGACGGACATTTTGTACCTGTTGAACGTGTCACGTACCGCGATACTAAATTTAGTAAAGACGTCAAAAACTTAAGTTTTGAAGTTAAATTAATATAACTTTCAAAGGTGTACAATCAAATTATAAACAATACTTTGGAATTGACAATTTTAACGCTTCTATGTACCTTTGCGAAAGTCATTCGTAATGCATATTTCAGATACTTCTGTTTTATTTACAAGAAGATATTTATAATCTTCCAATATTTCGAAACTTTACTACGGAATCGAACAAAAGTTTAAAATCGTTTCACATCTACAATAAAACGTAATTTTTTACTAGTTATTGCCACAAAACTGGCAGAAACAAGCAAACAATACAATATATGAGGGTGGACAGTAATTGTTTGAAATGTGGTCTGAAATTATAACTTGCACGACATTTACGGCGCTACGGCGTAGCCTCTCGTAGCCTCGTAGCAATAACCCGTAGCAATGTCATATTCTAGAGAAATAACTATAGTTACTGTAATTGCCCCTCATTTCATACAATTTGAGCAAGTTTGCTCTGCCTCATTTATTTTTCTGTAGAAATTGCAGTGCGAAATAACTCGGTTATGAAGAAAGAAACCCGCATTTCAATTTACGGCAAACATAAACACATTTATGAAATATTTCTTGCAAATGGATTTTGGATTAAGTTTCTTTTTGATTTGAATACCAAGTAATGGCCTTAGATCTCAATACGCTGACATTAGTTTAGTTGTGGAACTCTCATCCTGACTCAGCATTAATTTATCGAGAAAACAAATTTTAACTAAACCTATCTTAAGTGCATTCACGTTTTATAACACTTATGTGACCATTATGCTAAGTATGCAAATTAAATTTGAGATCTGCCTACCTTTTTGATTGTTTTCATGTTTTTTTATTTCCAACATGAATCTATAACACACAGTTAGTTGAAATGTTCAATAGTGCTTAGAAGACAAAAGAGATAACTAATTCTGCTCCAAAATCGTCTGTCAATGTGTTTTGAATAGTCAGTTCGTTCCATTGGCCATCCGTTGAAATAATCATAACCACCCAACACAAATGAAACATCTCGCCTATTTCCGTGGAAGCCTGTGATCGGTATCCGATTGCGACAGTGTAAATAATAAATACAATCAATAACTGTACCGGAATTGACAATGGTTGAGTGGTTTCATAAAGTTTGAATTGATAAGTTTCTAAATGCATCGGATATTTGTTTATAAACCATTTTGCACGTGTGCAAATACTGTTGTAGGTAGTCTACTTCATTTTTAGAAAGGAGGGGTAAAGGTAAACTCAGCCCACAGGTATTACTAACGTAGGTATATTGTCCGACTGTCTGTCTGTCTGTATGAACTGTGATAGCTAGAAAGTTGATTTTTACAGATGAGGTAAATATTTCTGTTACCACTACCTTTAATAATAATCACTAAAACAGATTAAAATTAACATTCAAAAGGGGCTCCCATACAACCAATTTGATCTTTTTGCCGGTTCGTGCTTATCTTGTAAAAACCAACATGATTCGTTAGCTTCAAGGGTTCCCAAATCTCAGCATAATTTTTCGCAGTAAGTAAAAATGTCTCGACCAACATTTGGGCCGAAAATCTGCTTGAATTTGTTGAGGTGGAGTTCAGAGCCCATAATTCCCCTTGTATTTGTCTCAAGGGAACTTTCTTACTTATCTAAGAGAATCACTATAAAAACGTTATTTGCGTCCTTACTAGATTGATGATCAATATTTAAAACCGTACCTAGTAGGTAATATTTACTATGAGTAGGTAATCATGTTTTCATTTAAATCTGCTCAATCCTTACGGTCCTACAGAGATGAGTAGTTGTTATCGTTCACACCAATACAAATGACTTTACATTTCATATTTCAATCCAGCTATGCATGTGAGAGGGTAAGTAAGGAATAATAAGATCTGACCCGACGCGCTCCGTTGGGAATGGTACTGTACTATGAGCTTTACTCTATGAACAGCATAGCTCTAAGTACCGATAATGGTGGTTTCAGAATTCAAATGGGTCACTCTCCCTAAGGATGCAGCGGCACACTTGGTGCGAATTGCCCTCTTGAATTCCAAAGTAGTCAATTCAATCCAAACGGCTTTGAGATCAAAATGCAAGATTCAAATTTGGAGTGCTAATAGTGCTCTTATAACTTTAAGAAATGAAAGTTTTTAAATTCTTCGCTGGCAATTTCTAAATCTGAACATCAAAGGACCTTCATTCATTTAAAACACTTTTGGCGTTACGTTGAATTGAATCGTCTTTCTAATGAATTAATCCTAAGGAATTGAACGTAAGCGCGGAGATGCTTCCATGATCTTTCACAGGGTCGACGCAAATTAAAGGCGATGTTCATTGCCTTTAATTTCTGACGGACTTGAAATTATTTTACTGAATCTTTATCGCAACAATTTCCAATAGAGTTTTCGAAAAGTAACTAGGTTCATACTGCTTATTACATTCCTAGACCTCGTAATGTTTTATAATTTGGGACATCATTTTATTTAGTCCACATTTCACTTACCTAACAATAAATTCCCTAATGAATTACTAAAATGACTGGACTATAATGTTTGTCAAAAAGTATTTTATGACTAGGTATGATGTCACTGAGATCTTTCTAATTTACCTTGTAAATTTATAGCCGTAGTGATTTTCTAAAACTCAGTTCAGTACACAATCTCATTGAACTACAAAGTGATACACAATTGTCAGTGCCGCTAAAATAGGTGCATTGTTACCGAACAGACGGAGCAAATCTGTATGTGTTCAACTAAACCCATAATTCACAGTTTGCCGATATTTATAGCCTAGTTCCGAGGCTTAACACGTTCGTTGCTAAACAACGATAAATTCACAAATAAACCTATTTTCAATTATTGCACTACGAATAGTATATTGGATCTTGTTACTGATTTTTTTGCGTCTTTTTAATTGAATGCTTCTAACCTTAAAGCTTCTAACTAAACAAAGTATTTGATATTCATTTTGATGGTTTTCTAGAAAAACATCCTTACTACTTGAAGTCTGAAGAATACTTAGATTATCATCTGTTTATATTTGTTAGACTACGTTAAAATAACTAGATATTTAGGTACACTCGAAGCACAAGAAAGACCGCGTGCGACGCGACGCCTGATTAGATTTGTAATATTTTTAACTTGTTTTATTTATTACCTACATCATTTTCTTGCGTGTTGGTATTCTCACATAAAAAGCTATATTTCTCTACTTACCCAAAATATATTCACAAAATATTCATGAGTTATTTCCTTTAATATTTAAGTGGCCACACGTAACCCGCGTCGTTATAAGAGCACAATGTTGATTTACCGCGCAACTTCATGAGGGAAGCAACTTTATTCGACGGGCTTATGAAAATCATGAAAACATGTAACTTTTCCTTAATGATAAGTGAAACACAAAGCATAGATTTACGCTTGTTACCCAAAGTTGGGCCAAGAAAATTTTGTTGCATTTTTCAATTCGAAAATAAAAAATCTTAATTTCATAACTAAATAAAAGAGGTAGCACATGTGACCTGCTTAACTTATTCTTTATTCTTTTATTGTAGGTAGGTAGGCACGTCGACATCAAGAACATACATTAATAAAACGCATTAACTAAAAGGCATGTATGTAGGTACTGTCATGACATTGTAAATTGAAATAAATTTACGTAATAAAATAATATATTAGATACTTACCTATCACTAAATTATACTAGTTATAACTAAATATTACTAAAAGTATCTACCTATTAATAATGAATTTTGCCATCAACTTCTCATTTGGTTGTCATTGTTTAAAGCCATCTGCATATTAATGTTTAGTTTGCAGTAGCACTGCATATTGCATGTTAGTTTTAACAAACTAAACACATTATCGGGTCATTCGTGTTTGCTTGGCATAGACTAGGTCGTGCCGACAAGTTCACTCGCATTAATACTCTGTCAGTTTAGAAACCAACCTTACATACAACTTTAGCGATAAAATGATTCTTATAAATTAAATACACCTACCTACAACAGTTCTCATAGTACCGAGGTACTCGAATCTCGCTGTAGAAAGCTTTGGCATATGCCTCGTTACTTTAATGTCATCGAATCGCATTTATAAACTAATAGCTACAAACTTTTTTTAATGTAGGTAAGCCAGAACTGGGCACCGAGTTAATCATAAAATCTCGGCGTAAAATCTCATTGAAAAGGTCGTAATCCTAGCTGTGGGAGTAGCGGGGTAATGCGATGCGACATCGTTTGTGGAACAAACCTGATACTTTGCCATGTTGATGACCTGCGTACCTATACGAGTAATAGTTATGCACAATAACCACTCTATGTTAGTGTATTAAGTATGTTATAAAAATGCAGTAGGTAGGTACGATGAATCTATTTGATGAATTTATGAAGACCTCTGCGCAGTGGAGGCTATTATTTTGATTCCGCGTCTTTTCTTTCTTTATTAGATGCAATTCATGCAATAGTATCACCTATCTTATGAGACTTATGAGAGAAGAGAAGACTGCATTTTAAGTGATCCTTGAGGTCCTTCTTAAATAGGTAAATACATTTTTCTCACTTCAATTTGCGCGTGAATAGCCACTAACAAGGCTAGAAATCATAGACACAATCACGAAATTACAAGGGACATTCAACCCACACTTTAGTATTCCATTGCCAATCAGAAGCCAGAGCTGCTCAAATACTTCATTAACTCACTTTGCGCCCTTCAACTCCACCTGCTAAAGGTAAATGTTCACTGAAGCTTATTAACCCGTGTTACCTACATGTATTTTTGAAGATTGTTGTAAAAAAAATTGTTACAGGTAGGTCTACTTTTTTGTTTTCCAAGATATCTAATCAAAACATTGTGTTTATGATAGACCTTGCAAAAAAAAGCGAATTTCTGTACAATAAATAGTCGTTATTTCAGGACAGAGGCTGTGACAGAGGTATTCAGGCATAAAAACTTCGTCACCCTCCGTGTACTTCATTGATAATTTTACGAACATATCTAGGCATACAGTGTGAGTGATGAGATGACGTCTGATAGAGGGAAATGGAAGAGGAACACGTGTTGTGCCGACCCCACATAGGGATAAGGGCAGGAAAATGATGATCTAGGCATACCAACATCTAGTCCATAAATATGGTAGGTACGTAAGCTTTCATTCTCGATACTGGTCATGGTAGAGACCCATATTTTAAAGTGACCCGTTCGCTCTATCCTTTCGAGTTATTTACACTGCTCTTCACACTGTGCCGGTGCTTTTGTAGCGAACGTTGATGGGAGTTATTGGAGCAGAAGAGCATAATTCAAATTGGAAAACCGGTGATTGTGAAAATATATATGAGTAGGTAGGTATGTAATTTGATATTGATAATAATGTAGGCATCTACTTACATTATTAAAAACTATCAAATTGTTACCTACTATACATCGCCAACGTTTGATATACTTATTTAGGTACCTAGCTATGCTACGATGGCCATTGGCCTTTATTTTGGTAATGAACAGATTGAAGCTGTTTGTAAAATAAATAAACTAGGTAATTGATCTTTGAAAAAAACATGTAAATACCTAAGGTTAGGTAGGAAGGTACCTACCTAGGTGAGGTACTTATAAGTAGGTACCTACAAACTTTCGTATTTACACTATTCAAATAGGTACCTATATTTCTAGAGTTAATTTTATGTGAAGGAGTAAGAAGTATTATGCACACAGAAACTTCATATAAGTACTCAGGTATTATTATAAAGTTATTAGTGTGATAAATAAGGAGTCCCCAAAATAGAGCAGAACATAGGTAAGTATCTATTCTAAGTTTAGATAGTAAATTGTAGCAATTTAGGTAAGTACTTGCAACGTGCCTCGCATCAATTTAACAGAGCATCCGAGCGTGCTAAGAACAATTTGGCTGGCATAATAGTTGGGATCCGATTAGTGAAATTAACATCTCCTATGTTTTGTGTAGGTATCTATATAAATTTATAATATTCGGAGAGATTCACTTTTTTCTTTTAATCGCTATTACGGTCTTATTCATAGTTATTGGTCTAGTCAACGTAAGTAGGTACCTACTTACTGTAACGTGCTGTCACCAAAATTAACTCTCTATAGTGATCTAAGAGTAGATAACAAGAAAAAACTTGAATTTATGTAAGTAAACATTATTAAAAACGTACATTTTTTATGAATAAGTAACGAATAAAAATATTCATCACTTATCACACGTTTTAAATTTTGGCGCACTATTTTAGATTATTTTAATTATTGACTGATTACCTTATTGCCACATTGCATAAATGCACTTTGGGGTGACCGTCGTCGTGACTTCTCTAAGGTCGTGACCACGTGACGAAGAATAAATTTATTTTTTATTTGGCTTATTTAAATAAATAAATAAATATCCTTGGACATTCCACACAGTGCTTTCGACAGATGCTTTCGACTTTTGAGAGTTAAAAACTTTACTTAATTTTTTTTGAATGGCTCTGGCTACTGGGACTTTCTTTAGTTTTAAGTTAAAAACAAAAAAACGGACAATAGGTTACCGTCAAAGTCATAAAAATATCAAATGTCACTGTCATCTGTCGTTATGTTTGATTTCAACGATGCGTCATGCACTGCAATATGTCAAAAAAATTTACAAAATGTCAAACAAACAAACTGATTGATTGTGTGAGTGAATCAAGTGAGTGAATGGACAACACGAAAATAATGTGATTATATTAAATGAAATATCAGTGAAATAACTAATATTTATTTTAAATCAATTACATATTTCCTGTGTCAGCTGTATATCAAAATGTGCGACAGTGATGACCCGGGGGACAATGGTCCCTCGGGAATGGATCTGACCGGGTTTCTCTTCGGAAACATCGATGAAAGCGGTCAGCTCGAAGACGATGGTTTACTGGACGGAGAGTCCAAGCGAATGTTGTCCTCATTGTCACGATTGGGCCTTGGTTCGATGCTCTCTGAGGTGCTGGAAGAGACGGAAGCTGCACGAGAGGAAGAGGATAAAGGTTTGCTCATTCTCCTTATATCTGTACTAATAATTATAAAGAAGTAATGCTGGTTTGTTCGTTTATTTGTATGTTTGACGGAGATAATCTTCGAACTTGCCCAATTTCAAGAATTATTTCACCGATGTCTAGAATGGACTGTCAGGATTGATTTAGGCTATATTTTATCCCGGTAGTTTCATTAGGACACCCGAGCAAAGCCAGGACGTGCTGCTAGTCTTTTATAATTTTTACAACAAGATTGTAAATCTTACAAAATATTAACTAGTAGCTCACCATTTTTAAGTAACAAATAAATTACTGTAAAATGTTTCAGATTATTCACAGAAAAGTCCTTCTGCTGTTGATTTCTTTGACATTGATGATGCTGCTGAAGATATCAAGGTAAGGAAAAAGTTTAATACGCAAATGTTATTGTTACAAGATTCATGTCAAGATCTTTCTTTGGTGTATTGATATTTATGCTTTGTTGTGTTAAGTTTTATGAAGTTAGATAAAATAATATGGGAATTAACAAACAGTAAGCAATTTCACATTGCACAGTATGAAAAATAGGTCAAACTATGCAGGATTGACCGAACTCCGGCATTCAATTATCTACAGATTAATCACACACCGGAATCTGTTCAATTCTGTATAATTAAAAGAAATAATAAAGTTACCACTAGATATAGTATTAGTTGCTTTTGCCTGGATTAGTATTATTTTGTGATACACTTACTAACTAGTCTATTGCTAGGTATGTCCTTTTGCTCCTATTTGGTTCTTGGCTCAAAATTTCTCAAATATTCCTCTACAATCAGAGGTCCATAGCAAAGTGCAAACAAATGTAAACACAACCACTATCTTGCTCAGTACCTGTGAACAAGATAGGATAATGGTTCAGCTACTACGGTGCTCTATTACAGAGAGGGTATATTTTTATCTGTGGTTGTTGCTTCAGTTTTGCATTTGGGATTTGTTTATAAAAATGTTATGTTTATTTTTTAATATAATAGTAGTTTGTTGTTGTTTGTGGGTTGGTTGCATTTATTCATCACCAGGTTCTTGCCTGCTTCTTTCCCTGGTGTAGGGAATCGCGTTGGAACAGGCATTAGAATCCCCTAGTTTTAAGAACGTGACATGTCAAAGTGGTCTTATGATCTTATTGAATAAAATATTTTGAATTTTGAATTTTGAATTTTTGAATTTCAGTTCATTAAAAAACAAACAAAGATTGTGCATTCTAAAACTCTTATGTAATATTTTGAAAAATTGAAATAATGTTGTTTATGAACAATCTGTTCATTTCGTTTTAGATTGCATAGTTAACATTATTGGTCTAATTTATAAAGATTTGTCAATGTAAAATTTTTTATGTACCTATTTTGGTTTAAAATATGTTTTTTTCTTGTTACTACTATGGCAATGAAAACTTACTACTATTGGTTTTAGCTAATATAGGTTTACTGGTCTTATACGCATAAGCGGGTTAGTTTTTATTTAATTGAATAATTGCAACTGCACTGTGTTGTCTATATGTTTTGTGTTAACCAATAGGATGTAGACATAACTAATCCGGAAGCACGTACACAGAGTGAATCTGAAACGGTGAGGGAAGATGCACAGGTTAAGAAAGAGGATCCATTAGGAGATTGTCCACAGACTGAAGAGGTTGTCAATTGGGACGATGAACAAACGGTGCAGAATGATGATGGTTATGAAGGGGATATGGAGGGTGATGGAGAACTTATGCCTCCACCGTCTACTGTACCGTGAGTGTTCTTTGCAATATGACTTTGTTACTTAATAATGTAGATATTTTTTATTTTAGTGCTAATACACCGGTCAAGTTAAACAGAAAAATAGTGGTCAAATAACAATAATTCCCGGAAAGCTGAATTTTGGTAGAGAGCTTGGTATTACCATTACAAATAAAGTGTTAAAAGTCCCCATCGATCCCATGTGTGCGTCACGAGTTATTCGGGATCAAAGGTCCAAATTTAAAGTTTCTTAGTTTTTTTTCGAAAACGGTAAGTTTTATCAAAACAAGTTTCAGCCCAAAGTTGTAGATCTTAAAATTGTCTACAATAATGGTCCCGATAATATTTTTCCTAAGAGTTACCATTCGTGAGTTATCGCGGTGGAAGCGAGATCACCACGCGGCCTACTAGGATGGAGAAAGACCGCGATTTGCTTGCAGCGAGTGCACCACGCTTTTTTTCCATACTGAATTAGGGGCTCGTACGGAATCTCTTACTGCACAAGGGGCTCTGAAACGTTTTCATAATACATTAAGACTCATATCATGGATTTTCAAAATGAATAAAGATTGGATTTTCCAACTCTTTTCCAATGGATTCTCTAGGTTTTATGGTTTCTCTCTCTAATTCTCTCTCTCCTAAAATTATGCTAGAATCCAGTTAACCATAAAAGAGTTGGAAAATCCGATCTTTATTCATTTTGAAAATCCATGATAATGAGTCTTAATGTATTATGAAAACGTTTCAGAGCCCCTTGTGCAGTGCGAGATTCCGTACGAGCCCCTAATTCAGGATGGAATAAAAGCGTGGTGCACTCGCTGCAAGCAAATCGCGGTCTTTCTCCATCCTAGTAGGCCGCGTGGTTCGCTCGCTATCACCGCGATAACTCACGAATGGTAACTCTTAGGAAAAATATTATCGGGACTATTTTTGTAGACAATTTTAAGATCTACAATCTTGGGCTGAAACTTGTTTTGATAAAACTTACCGTTTTCGAAAAAAAACTAAGAAACCTTAAATTTGGACCTTTGATCCCGAATAACTCGTGACGCACACATGGGATCGATGGGGACTTTTAACACTTTATTTGTAATGGTAATACCAAGCTCTCTACCAAAATTCAGCTTTCCGGGAATTATTGTTATTTCAAAAGTGTATCTTTTTTTTTTATGTATTTAAGTATTAAATCAGTCATCTGGTTACCATTACACAAGCATTAAGTTGCTTAGCTTGGGACTGGATGACGCTGTGTGGAATGTCCAAAAGATATTTATTTATTTATTTTATTTTATCTTTACTGGCCTATAACTAGACATACATTTTTTTATTCGGTTAAAGTTATACTTAGTGATAAAGTTTATAGTGATTAAATTATGAAAATAATTATTAAAAGCTTTGTCTGATGATGAGGAAGGAATATTATATGCACATGAAAAATATTGAATTATTTGGGTTATATTGTTTTAGGTATTTGCTTACGATTTTATTCCCCAGAAGATTGTAACTGGAATATTTTTACTGTTTACTTTAATTCCAATTATATTTCACAGTGCTCAAAAATCTGACAAGGGTGATAAATCTTCTAAAAGACTGGAAACACCATTAGCTGCAATGCTTCCGTCTAAATACGCCAATGTTGATGTGACAGAGTTGTTTCCGGATTTCAGACCTGATAAAGTAAGTTTTTCCTTCTTCAATTTGGCTCCTTTTTGCACATTGCATAATGAACTCAAAGGGACTCTCTATGGAGCCGTCTCCACACGGCGGTATTATCGCTGTGTGAGAGTGTATAGAAATACGTGGCACAAAGATAATATCGCCGCGATTCTCTCGCTCGTGGAGACAGCCCCTTGGTATTATATAAGATGAAAATTATTCAGATAAATTGGACACACATTAGACTCAGCAGTGTACAAAGTATTTCTTAAATGACGAAATATTTCAGGTCCTTCTCTTCTCCCGACTCTTCGGTCCCGGCAAGCTGTCGAGTCTACCTCAAATATGGCGCGGTGTGAAGAAACGTAGACGGCGCAAGCGCAGTGGCAGCACTAGTAGCGACACGCCACCGCTCGCTTCAGAGAACCAGGAGGTCCAGTATGCTAGTGATGATGAGGAGAAACTATTGAGGTAATGATTAAAGTTCTTGGATGTCTATTTATTATTACTAGCAAACTTGTCTTTTTTAAACTTACGTGATCAGAACACATTTTATAAAAAGGTAACGTGATAAATACCCGGTCATATAATTTATAAAACTAGCAAACTTCTTTAGGTCAAATCAGGTGCATGACTTGAGTTGTCAAATGGCTGAGTTGTACCTTGTTTGACAGATACTATACCCGTGAACAGTTTGTATGAGTAGTACCTACCAAATTTATTCAAGTTCCTCTGGCGGTTTGAGCGACAAAGAGTGAGAAACATTCATCGATCCACACAGCAACATATTATAGTTCGCGCCACGTAAATAGAACGCTGAGAGGGAAAAGCTGCAGTTAGGTCCGCTTGGTGCTGGGGTAACGCGGCGCACTTCACACCATTGATTTAGCGCTATTGGTTCGTGAGCGAATGACCCATGTCCAAACAAGCCCCCTCCCCTTCCCCTCATCGTTCTAATGTAGCGCGACTTATACCTAGGTGTAAATCTTTCTAACGACAATTTTGTGTCAGGCCAATGGAGGAGAACCAGCAGACGGCATATGAGAACTCTTCATCGAACACGGGTGATAAGTCTCAAAGGCCCGCACCCGCTCATTGGCGCTTCGGACCGGCTCAAGTGTGGTACGATATGCTGAATGTACCGGAATCAGGAGAAGGATTCGATTATGGATTCAAATGCAAGGTATATGGTCTCTTCAGTGACGTGGTTGCCGATAGAATCGCTTCATTCGTCGAGGTTCGATAAATGAAACGATGCCATTGGTTCCTGACAAACACATTTCTCGCAACGTTCCCTCATTCATCTCTGGTTTAAACGCAGTCAGTTATTGTGCGAAATTGCATCATATTGTGACATTTCAATATTTTAGGCGCCATCTCCCGAACCAGAGAGTAAACCGGCTGAACCAGAAGAGGTTAAGATAGAGGATACTGAGAGTACAGAGAGCTTGGACAGCGGCTTTCCTGATGACTCCTTCCTAATGGTGTCTCAGTTGCAATGGGAAGACGATGTTATATGGGACGGCAGTGAAATCAAACAGAAGGTTTGTTGACCATACTTTTTTAAAGAGTGGATTAATGAATGAATGAAATTCTTTATTGCGCACAAAGAAAACAATCATTTCAATAGCGACTTACCATTACGAAATAAGGTGCAATTCAGCGTAAAGCTTCTTTGCGCTATATACGACTAAACTTGTCATTTAATTCATTAGAATTTCCATTAGGATAACTCGGTATTACTCTGTCACCGTCATGCGCGTGTACGACGTACAGAAAGCATAATACTTACAACAAACCGTGCTCGTGTCATTCCTAATTTTTTCTACCCATAAAGTGGAGTGTTCTAGGCCTGCTTTATACATTGTAGATAATAATCTTGTTTGATTACAGGTGCTAGCTCGTTTGAATAGCAAAAGTAACGCCGCTGGTTGGGTGCCTACCTCTGTGAGTCGAACTGCGCAACAGTTTTCACATCCCCGCCCGCCGCCAACTACGCCGTTGCAAGCCGCTAAAAATGCAGTGTAAGTTTAGGATTCAACTAAACTATTATGGTTTTGAAAATTATAAACAACAATAACTGGACATTGAACGTGGCCCATACAATTGAATCATATTTACGGCCGTATTAACCATCAAAAAAGATATTTTTTGACAGATTTGTATGGACATAGACAAGTACCACTTACTTTAATAAGCATTTTAGTATTCGGACATTAGAGTATTCATTCATATTAATTAACTACGTTCTGAGCAAATGGCATTAAGCCATAAAGAAGGCCTTTAGCCGGCCTAAAACTCCGTCAACAGAGTTAGCCAATAGCTTATACCAATTTACTTTTGACTGTTTATACACAGGGCAGCTGCAGCGGCCAACCAAGCCGCAAATCCAATCGATGGCGAGGACAATACATGGTATTCTATCTTCCCTGTCGAAAACGAAGAGTTGGTCTACGGTACTTGGGAGGACGAGGTTATATGGGACGCGGAAAACATGCCCAAAATACCTAAACCTAAGATTTTGACGTTGGACCCTAATGATGAGAATATTATCTTGGGGATACCTGATGATGTTGACCCGTCGAAAATTACAAGAGGTAAGTAATCTTAGTTGCATTAAAATAATACCCGTCCCCATTAACAATTCCCGTTCCCGTGTGAACACCGGAATCAAAAGTAGCTTATGTGTTAATCCAGGATATAAGCTATCCTGTTACTAAATTTCCATTAAAATCAGTCCTGCGGTTTGAGAGTAATAGAGTAACAAAGACACATCAATCAATCTCTTTCAAAGAGACCAATTTACATTTGATTTTATTCTAAATGTGGTTTGTTTAACTAAGGCTTATTATAACTATATTTTCAGCGACTGGACCACAGCCCAAAGTAAAGATCCCTCATCCACACGTGAAAAAGTCAAAGATATTGCTCGGCAAAGCTGGTGTTATCAACGTATTACAAGAGGACGCTCCGCCGCCACCGCCGAAATCTCCAGATAGAGACCCTTTCAACATTAGTAATGATGTGTAAGTATAGGTCGCGCCACGTAAAAAACACGCTGAGGGAAAAAGCTGCGCAGTAGGCGATTTTAAGGAATGTTAGGTGAGATTGGTGGAGGGGTGACACGGCGCACTTCACACCATTCATTTAGCGCATGCTATTGGTTCGTGAGCGAGACCCATGCGCAAATATACCCCTCCCAAATCCTCTCATCGTTCTTTTTAAGTGGCGCGACTTATATCTAACTACAAGCAGAGCCCCGCGGTGTTTTTCGTAATGAATAGTTCCGATCCCGTGAGAATACCGGGCTCAAAAGTAGCCTTTGTGGTAATCCAGGATGTAAGCTATCCTTGTACCAAATTTTATTCGAATCCGTCCAAGGGTTTGAGCGTAAAAAATATTAACAACACTATTCATCGATTTCTAGGGTTATTCCTATCTGATCATATGAACCGTTTGTTTGGTTGCATCTGACCAAACAAAACATTCCCATCAGATAATTGATCAGTAGCAACTGTGTTATTTAAATGAATTTTAGTGCCAACGGATCATACCAATTATCGAAATAAATATCGAGTTGTACTATTCCAGTTTCTACCAACCAAAATCTCAAAACCCCCGCCTCAAAGTGGCAGGCGGTCAGCTTATTCAGCACAGTACGCCTGTAGTAGAACTACGAGCGCCTTTCATACAAACTCATATGGGCCCGGCGAGATTACGCGCGTTCCATCGTCCCGCTATGAGGAAGTTATCGTATGGACCGTTGGCGGCGCCCGGCTCTCATCCGGTTCAACCACTTATCAAGCATATTAGGAAGAAATTCAAGGTGAATATTGTCTTTTTTTATGTAGAAATCAAGGTCATCATCCTCCTGCCCTTATCCCACTATGTGGGGTCGGCACAACATGTATTCCTCTTCCACTTCCCTCTATCAGACGTCATCTCAGCACTCACACCTTTCTTACTCATGTCATCCTTCACACAATCCATCCATCTTTTCTTGGTATGTAGAAATCAAGGTAACAAAAGCTAAGTTCATGCATACATAATACTTTACATGGATTCGGGAAGGTTCGCTTTCCACTGTTCATCATAAGGAAAATATCTTGTGAACCGGTTGCCCGGCTCGCGTCCGTTGCAACTTATAAAGCATATTTGCGAAGAAATTCAAAGTGAATAGTATCCATTTAAAAGTCAAGGTATTACAGGGGACTATGCTTGCAAACATTTTGTTGATTAGATAAAATGATAATAATATTATGGATATTTTACTTATTAGCCTTAAAAAATTGCATTTCAAAATTATATATGTAAACGAGTAGGTACTCTAAACTTGATTTGTATGTTCATCTTGAAGATATAAGAATGTTATCGACTCACATCAATAATCCTGTTTTATACAAATTTTAGCAACGTGAAGCCGAGCGTTTAGCCTCTGGCGGTGGTGACGTATTCTTCATGAGAACGCCCGAAGACCTCAGCGGTAGAGACGGTGAAATAGTTCTTGTTGAGTTTTGTGAAGAGCACCCACCGCTTATCAGCCAGGTCGGCATGTGTACTAAGATCAAGAATTACTACAAACGGAGTGCTACTAAGGTTCGTTATTCAACTGAGAGAATTTGATCCTGTATTGTTTTATTATTTGAAACAAATGTGTCTAATTTTGACATTTGAACTTAGAATATCTATAGTCGCCAATACTCTACGTTAAGTGGGTTTTGAGACAAGATAAAGGGAGCCACAATAATGGTTTCTACAACTTTATAACTGACTATTGAGTCGAATTAGTTCAAGAGTCTCGGTTCTTAAAGTAATCAGTCTAATAATCCTGCACTACACAAAGCTAGTTCTAGAATTTAATAATTTTGTTACATCAATAATATTTTTTTCTTAACTATAAAAACAAAGCTTGATGCTGCATTATTAAGCCACCTCTTCCGTCATGCTAAAACGACCTTTCCACCCTCAATTTCTTTTTAATTTTAAATAATTACAGGACAACGGGCCAAAACCTCTGAAATACGGTGAAATAGCGTATGCACATACGTCGCCTTTCCTCGGTATATTACCTCCGGGCGCTACGCAGCCCGTTGTCGAAAACAACATGTACCGAGCGCCTATTTACGAGCATATCATGCCTATTACCGACTTCCTTATTATCAGAACCAGGTGAGTGGACATTTTTGTAGTGTTGTCTTTGTATCCTATTTTTTTCATAGTTGGAGATATTTTTGGAGTTTTAAAAAACCCTAACAAGTTCCGTATCCAAAGGTACCCCCTTTACTCATTCTGTGTGTCTTTCTGTTTGCCACCAGCCACCAGGCTGTTATTTCCTGTAAAAGAAAGAAAAATGAGTTTATTTCTGTAGGACCTCAAGGATCACTTTAAAATGAACAGTCTTATAAGCTAGCTGACTCTACTGCCTGTTATAACTAGACAGTAAATAAAATCACAGGTGATGTATTTCTGTTGCAAATAACATACTAAAAACAGAAAACAAATACATACATACATACAGAATGGCGAAAACTTAGTAATTTTACTTAATATTTCATTGTAACTCTTTTCTCTTACAGGCAAGCATTTTACATCCGTGAAGTGGACGCCATATTTGTGGCTGGTCAAGAATGCCCTCTGTACGAAGTTCCTGGACCTAATTCAAAACGGGCCAACAATTTTGTCAGAGATTTCTTACAGGTACAGACTTATTTTATAAAGTGCACAGACTTTATGAATGTTTGATTAGATGACAAGCCGAAAATTGACGATATAAATGCTAAATGGTTTTTTAGACACTTATATAAGTTCATGGTATAATATACTTAACAATCATTTCTTTTATCCAGGTTTACATCTATAGATTGTTCTGGAAATCACGCGATAAGCCGCGTCGAATCAAAATGGACGACATAAAGAGGGCGTTCCCGTCACACTCTGAAAGTTCCATCAGAAAGCGATTGAAGCTCTGTGCGGATTTCAAGAGAACTGGATTGGACTCCAATTGGTAAGTGTTTTGTTATATTATAGGTACTAGTGTACTTCAGCCCAATTATCAGTGACAATTTTGTAAACAAACTTTTAATTATAAAATTGAATTGCTGGGTTGATTTTTGAGTTTGTAGAAATTTATATTGAAGGGATTGAACACAAAGAACAAATTATGGCAGCTTTGTAAAAAAAAAAGTAGAAATAAAGTTATTTTTAGATTAAGTATTGACAGTTTCTTTACAAAATTGACACAGCCAATTAGGCTGAAGTCTATAAACAGTGTTGGTTTCCTCCATTGTGACCTTATGCCTGGTTTGTTATAACCAGCTTTTGGCGTTTCTTTTATTGACACGGCAAAGATAAAATAATATTCTTCAAAGACAAAACATTTTATGAGTACACTGTAATATAACTGCTAGTTAAAATACGAACATGTAAATAATTAAAAGAAATGCAGATTAAATCTAATAAGCTACTAACCGTATATAAATCGCCGACAATTTCTAGACTTGAGTATAAACAAATGCATGTTGTAAAAAGTGTGAATTAAATTTAAATTAATGAATTATTAATGAAAAAAGTAGTAAATAGACGTTGTGTGCCGTGGCTTCTAAACGTAATAGCTGACACTTTATAAAGTACTAAATATTACACTTTTTTTTCAATTGCATTTTAGTCGAACACGGACTGATGTGAACTTTTATACAGGGTGAGTCAATTGCATGGGCGCTGGAAAGATACCTTATAACCTATTCGAATGCTTGTGTTAAATACTATTCACTAAACTATTTCTTCTTTAGAGTAAGGTACATTCCAGCCTCAATGTCGCTTCTTCGGTGCAACAACGGCGTATTTACAAAAAGTGTTTTTTTCAGGAGGAGTTCAAAATATCACAATACGAAACTTTAGAATGTATGCCCTCAAACGAAAAATATAATAGCTATAAAATAGTGAATAAGACCAGTCACATCAGATACAGTGACGTTATTTAAACAATGATTATCCAGTATTGTTTTGAAGTCGATAAGCCATGACGGAGGCCTTAGGCAGCCTAAAAACTCCATCACCAGAGTTAGCCACTTGCTAATACGAACGAACAAATGAACAACGAGAATTTTTGTAAAAACGTCGTTGTTGCAGAAGGTTCGATGTGTCCATGCAATGACTTCTATAAAGGCAACGGAACCTAATTTGCTGTCTTTCAGGTGGGTGATAAAGCCTGACTTCCGTCTGCCTTCTGAGGAAGAGATTCGAGCGATGGTATCGCCTGAACAATGCTGTGCGTACTTTAGTATGGCGGCCGCTGAACAGAGGTTGAAAGATGCTGGTTATGGAGAGAAGTTTATATTCACGCCTCAGGAGGATGACGATGAAGAGTTGCAGTTGAAAATGGACGATGAGGTTTGTTGAGTCACGTTTAGTTTTTATATATGTATAGCAATCAAAACAAAAAGCACAAGGGTCCGTTCTTAGATAAAAAAATATAACTTTTTAAAACTATTACGGTTTTCAACACTAAAAACGGGATGTTTACCATGATTCGTGGATTAATAAATGAGTAGCCCGATATTTTGGAAAAGTTGTATGCGCTAAAATATGCTGTCGAATTATCGAGAAACTCATAAAGCCTAAATATCCTGTTTTTAGTGCTTATATAAAAACGTTTGTTCATAAGATAAATGTCTTCTTCACTAAAAACCAATAAGTAGTCATTTCTAAATCTGTTAATTAAACAAATAAATATCCTTGGACATTTCACGCAGCGTCATTATACTCGCGCTCCCCAAAACCAACACACCTAATTTCATTTTCTCTACTATTTTCAGGTGAAAGTAGCCCCGTGGAACACAACTCGCGCCTACATCCAAGCGATGCGCGGCAAATGTCTGCTTCAGCTAACCGGCCCGGCCGACCCGACGGGATGCGGCGAAGGATTCTCATACGTCAGAATACCGAACAAACCAACGCAGCAACCGAATGATGAACAACAGCCGAAGAGAACTGTCACTGGTACTGACGCTGATTTAAGACGACTCAGCTTGAATAATGCTAAGGCGCTGTTGAGGAAGTTTGGTGTGCCTGAGGAAGAGGTAATTTCAACCTTTTATCTGTGGCTGTAGGTAAATTTGGACTAAGGCTCGTGCTCAGTGACTATAATCAATCGGTATTGTGTCTCAAGCGGTGATTCATTATCTTCACTCTGTTTCCACTAGGAACTGACAAACAAGGATGGACAAATATTTATTCATTTGTAGAATAATAAGTTACATGCTAATTTGTTTCCACTATACACTAAATTGATCTGAAATTGTTACCGCATTAAATCAAAGACGGTAATAAAAACAAACATTGACTTTACAGATCAAGAAGCTATCCCGTTGGGAGGTCATTGACGTGGTCCGTACTTTATCGACGGAGAAAGCGAAAGCGGGCGAAGAGGGTATGACGAAGTTTTCAAGAGGAAACAGATTTTCTATCGCGGAACACCAAGAAAGGTTAGCTGATCAATTTCTTAGGCATGAACTTAGCCTTATGATACCTACATGTGACAAAATAGAGGCGAGGTGTCATGTTTATAACTCCGAAGATCCTAGTCGTTTTCTCACTATTTTTGTTAAAAACCACCCAAGATGTAAACAACAATTTTTTATGTTAAAATCGCCCTATTTGTCGCAAGAATCGGTATACATACAAAAAAAAGACATACGGTGATCCATAAACCTTCTCTTTCTGTGAAGTTGGATTTTATATATCTTAACTTAGAACTTTTACATCTTTACTAAATCTGATTTCAATATGGCAAACAGCGCTCAAAACTCTTCCTGGCACTTGGAATATACCTACTTTAAATTTGTATATTTCAGATACAAAGAGGAATGTCAGCGTATATTCGAACTACAAAACAGAGTATTACAAAGTACAGAGGTGCTCAGTACTGACGAAGCTGAGAGTTCAGTGAGCGAAGAGTCTGATCTAGAGGAGATGGGGAAAAATATTGAGAATATGCTGGCTAATAAGAAAACGACGGAACAGGTCAGTTTTAACACTATTTAAGTACTGTTGCTTGTACACAGTATTTACACACATAACTTTTAATAAACATAACTTCATGACAGTCATCATTCCCTGCCCTTATCCCACGCTAGGTAGGGTCGGCACAACATGTTTTCTTCTTCCATTCATCTCTATCATTCGTCAACTCCGTATTCACTCCTCTCACATTCATATCCTCTTTCACACAATCCATCACATAACTTCATGACAGTATTTCAAATAAACCGTAGACATTCACTTCGAATTAGAGAAATTCATCATCCTTTTCGTTTCGTTGAACCATCATGATTTTACAAGGATGCTATTTGGGTTAATTACTACACCCGCCTATGTTATTTCAAAAAAATATCCCCTAGTACATTAATTTGTTATGTTTTAGCTGTCGTTAGAAAGAGAGGAAGCTGAAAGGGCAGAACTTCGCAAGATGATTCTAGGAGGTTCAGAAAAGAAACCACAGATTAACCAAAATGACTCGCTAATCAACAGCCAAGGTATAGTACTTATGTTAAAAAATCGTATATTCGATAGCAACAGATTTAATATGCGTTTTAGCTAATATAGGTTTACTGGTTGAATATGCATAAGGGGGTAATTATGTTCGTGTTATCAGGTCGTGTGCTAAGAATAGTACGTACATTCCGCAATCCATCTGGCCAAAGATACACGCGTGTGGAGTTAGTGCGTAAAGCGGCCGTTATAGAAGCATACGCTAAGATACGGACTACCAAAGACGACGCGTTTATAAGGCAGTTCGCGACTATGGACGAAACGCAGAAGGAAGAAATGAAGAGGGAAAAGAGAAGGATTCAGGTGAGAAATAGACTTTAAAATGTTTGAACTTGAAGGATTATTTAAAAAAAATCTAATTAATCTAAAAAATCTTTAAATAAATAAATAAATATCCTTGGACGGACATTTTATACAGCGTCATCTATTCCCAAGGGAAGCAACTTAATGCTTGTGTTATGGTAACCAGATATGACTGATATAATACTAGGATACATTTTTTTTGTAAATACATACATAGAAAACACCCAGACAAGGAACAAATATCTGCAGAACATACAAACATTTGTCCCGTAGAGGGGATCTAACCCGCAACCTCCGCCTCTCATGCGGGCCTTTGCCCTCTGCGCCACAGAGGTCGTCAAAATAATAAGAACAAAATATAATGTTTTTTCGTAGTTCATTTCGTAAATATTTAAATGCAAACAGGAACAACTGAGGCGTATCAAGAGAAACCAGGAGAGAGAAAGACTTGCCGGCAACCCGATTACAGGGGGCTTATCAATGTTCCCCAATGAAAACAGTAAGTTACGATTACTCAGGAATATTATCATTTTTGTCGTGGCATAACCCACTCGTTAAACACACCTTACTCGGAAAATTAAAATTTGCATCGTTCGTTCGTGTGAGCAAGTGGCCAAATCGAAATACAAAACTAAAAAACTTGTCTGGTTCCAAATCCATAAGTAAACAATCTGGTTTCCTCTCGAAGTTATTAAGCTTGAGCCATTACTCGTACTGTTTCCATTTCAGGTATGACTAATATGTCATCATTATCACTACTAGACCAGTCACCCTCCCCCGGTCTGATTCCCCTCGGTCAGATCAAGCAAGAGCCAGATCTTCAAACACCATCGCGCAGACGCAAGCAACTGAAGCCAGACTTGAAGTTGAAGGTAAAGAAAAATAAAGTAGGTACTCTTTTTCGAGTCCTGCCCCCTTATTCTCCAAATAACTATGCCTTAACGCGGCACGACTAGGCGTGGTTTTCAAAACGCGAAAATTCCGTGACCCGGCATGTTTTCTAAAATGATATTCTCGAGACCACGGTTTTGAAACGTCATTCAAAACCTGTGTACAGTCAGCATCAGACAGAAGTAAGTGACATGATTGAAAATCAAAAATATTTCGCAATTTTGTTTTCATAACAAGCTACAAACTTTAATTTCAAAAATAACTAATCGAAATATTATGCATGATTAGGTGCGCAAGTGCTCTAGGTAGGTCGCCGCTAATTCTTACTCTCAGGTTATGTAATCAACCTAATGTAGGTAATTTCTACAACAAACATCAAAGTATCTGATACACAGGTTAAATAATTAAATAACATGAATGTTCAAGGGCTTCAATATAATAAAATCGTTTTCAAAATCATAAGTTGATTTCGTCATATTTTGTTTTGATCATAAGTTTTCTTTCACTTCCCACAGTAACTATTGACTGTCCAATACCTAACTATTGACAGTTCCAATATACACGAACGATAAATATTTTTGATTTTAAATCATGTCACTTACTTCTGATGCTGACTGTACATTAATGTTTTCAAAAAGATTTTTAAATTGCCTGCCAGCATTCTTTCATGTCAAAAAGGTTTTATGGAAATCTATTTATCACCTCTATCATTCTATCAAACACAAAGAAGTTTAAATGCGGTTTAATCTATAAATAAATCCTTATTATTATTGCACTATGTAGGTTTATTACCCCTACTATTAAACCTACTTAGTGAATTGTTTAATTTGTACCAAAAATACTTCAATTTCCAAGGAGTTTTTACTGACATAAAAAAGGAGGAGGCACTATAATAAATATTTATTTTTATGGAAAACTAAAGGTACTCGTAAAATAGAGGTGATAACACCTCATTATTCTATCAAACAAAAAAGTTTAAATGCGGTTTAATCTATAAATAAATCCTTATTATTATTCTAACATTGCACTAAGTAGGATTAATACCACTAGTATTAAACCTACTTTGTGAATTGTTTAATTGGGTGCAGCACTAGAAGCTGGAAGCAGATGGCGCTCTTGACGACTGTACCTTGTTTACGTTTCGTGTCAAGTTTATGATTGCGAATTTTCTCGGTTTGCGTGCGATAAATAACACAAAATGTACTCGCTTTTGACTGTGCGTGAACTTCAAGCTGAGCTTCGAAGGAGAAAAGCGTCTGTGGCTGGTAAAAAGGCCGCTCTGATAGAAAGGTAAACCACTTAAAAAATTTGAGGTTAAGTTCGTATTTCTTGTATTTTTTATCAGTTTCGTGTTCTAAGTGTTCTTTTTATTTTTAGGTTGGAAGCATATGATCGTAACCAAAACTTTGGTGACGATATCGATGTCCAAGAGGACCAGTCATTTACATGTCCAGCCTCTGATACATTCAGAGACATAAATGCTGATTCCTCACTTCCTAACATCAGCAGACATGAAATACAAGAATATTTCCAAAGGTAAACTATATAGTTTCTTGCATTGTCATTACAACAAGTTTTTTTTACGTGCAGATGAAGTATCTTATAATTTCTTTTACAGATCCGACACCTATCAAAAAGGGCAACTTCTGTACGAATCACGACACCTTCTGACCGCTCGTTACTCTTCTGATGGTACTTTTACTTAACTACGTGGACAGTGCAAAGCTAGTATGAAGAAAGTTGCTTAGGTAGTAGATGTTAAACTTTTTAATAAAGTTTTTAATACGTAAAGCGTTTTCCTACTTTCTTCTGCGGTTTTAGTTCTTGGGAAATATAATGAACTCCTCTATTACGACAGTTTAAAGCACTACATTGAGGCATTTTTGAAAAACAAACAAAGTTTTCGAAGTATTTACCAAGTATTTACAAAAAGTTCATACAATTTGACATTTGAAATGTCAAATAAAGGTACAATCGTTCATGCGCCACCTAGCGTGAGCAAAAGTCAGTTTTTCTCCCAATTTGTACTAGATAGACTTCAATTTCCAAGGAGTTTTTTACCGACTTAAAAAAGGAAGAGGCACTATAATAAATATTTATTTTTATGTACCTATGTGCGCTGATTTCTACGGAAATAGCTATCCGATTTTAAAATTATTTTTTGTTTGAAAGAAAACATTTACGCGGTAGGTCCAGACCCATATTTTTTTATGAGAAGATCTTCAGAGTTATGAAAAATCTTACTTGTAGGAAGGTACGTCTAATGCACAAATAGTGCGAAGCCAATAAAAAAAAATACAAGTCAAACCCTGTCACGATTCTTGATTGCAAAAAGACCTCCAATGAGGCTGTAGTTGATGAGACCAAAAAGTCGTTTATCTTAGTTGCCGCCTAAAATCACCGATTTCATGATAGAATAATTTATTGTATAAATACTATAGAAAAGCCGTATTGGCCAAGTGGATTAGTAACTCGACTTTCGATTTGAATATCATGGGATCGAATCCGACCGTGCATCAATGAACTTTAAATATCATAGCTCATACCTATATTTAAAAAAAAAATAGGTAAGTATATGAGCTTAACACGAGCCCTAGGTAAACGGTGAAGGAAAACATCGCAATGAAACTAGTTAGCTTTCTAGCAGCGTCGATGGGCTTTCACGTACCTACCTATGGAAAGTTAACTTCTGTAAAATGTGGGCTTGTAGGTAGGTACCAAATATGTATTTGGACATACTTCTGACTAAGGGGGTCCTTAGACATCTTCAAAGGATCTAAAAGTTAAGGACCTATAAAAAGATCCGCGAATTCTACTACATACTGGCATCATATTTCAATTATTTTCATTTTACAAGTATTCTGTTTCACAGTTAAATTGTTATATTAACACAATTCTCATTGGAAGATAAGAAAAATTGTACCGAGTTTCAAACACGTTTTCAATAACAAGCTAAATGAAAGCGTGTTAATTTGACAAGTAATTACGCGTCTAGTCGCGCATGGTTTAAATAACAGCGTCTTAGGAAAATTAATAACGTACCATGTTATCTTCTCATTGGTCAATTTAAATCTAAACGAGCCCCAGTCGCGCGTGATATTGCACGTTTAGAAGAACGCGGTGGATTTCGGAAAAACAAAAGCTAGTTAACGTGCAATCTCTCACCGCGTTATGTTTTAAATGTGTTCAAGAATCGATCTCCTGCTATAGTTTTAAGAACGCATGGATATGAAACGGATTTCGTTCGGTTATATTCGTGGTAAGGATTTGCATGTGTAGACTGAAATTAGATGCTTTATATTGGAACTTTAATCACTTATAACCGCAATAAAACTAGATTTAGAGATTTTAAACGTGATTTTTAAATAATAAGTTAACGTAAATAAATAATTTGCTTATTAAAAATGCCGTCCATTTATGCATGCCTTGCGTTTTAGTGCGACACAAAAAGCTACGCATAATTTGTTTATTGTGTAGTAGTTTCGTATCTATGCGTTATCTATTTTTAGCCGGTACAGAAGAAAACATCGTCAGGAAACTGGTAATTCCTATGTTATAAAAACTGGCTAAAATGTTTTGATTAGGCTTCAAGTACATCAACACAATAACAGGCCTATTACAAGATTATCCTATCCAATTTTTTGGTAGAAATGTCGGAGCTCACAGTGCCTAATTTATCAATAAATCATTCTAATGTGGATCTGGTCAAAGTCTATTAGTCTGCATCTGTAACCGGCCTTTTCTGTGTTAGTGTACTTTAACCTAAATACTGCAGTATCTTTAGATTTGAATGGTCTGTGGGATTTACAAGACTTGTATCATGAGCCCCAATATTTTGTGTATTTTTTTCAATTGAATAGATATCGTTTTTGGAGTGAAAAAGGTAAGTCAAAAATGTTTTTAAGCAAGCCTGCTTACTCACATTAGCTGCCTCTGATCATACTATATAATATTTTTTGTTGTATAATATGAAAATAAAACATTTATGTACAACTTTCCTAATGACTATGCTCATATCAATAATCGAACTTATTACTTCAGATAATCCCAACTAACAATCCCAGCTAGCTTAATTGTTTTAATAAATGTTTTGATAATTCTTTACGATAAAGAAAACCGCATGGTTTCTTGTAATAGTAACTTTGTAAAAGGGCATCACTATATTGAAGGGGCAGCTAAAGTGTATTTTCATGCGTGCTTTTATCTCAATTAATTTGTCTAATCTTGCCCTAAATGAAAGCTATGCATCACCAACCCATTATACAATTTAACTTTTACTTTTGTTCATCATTTATTTAGTAGCATAAAAACTCAGTCACCAGAGTTAGTCGCTCTCACGAACAGTACATTAATAATGCTTTATTTCTAACCAATGCATGCATCGCAAAACCTTTTAAAAACCGCATAAAATAGAGCTAAGATCGTGCTAATTTTGTGTTATTTCAAAAAACTGAAACAAAGCTTTAAATTGAAGATGTGTTGGTGAAACTAGCCGTTAATTTAACCCTATTCATCAATAGAATCTGCTGTTATTTGCCAACAGTGCGGTGCGTGTGGTCAAGTCGGCCATATGAGGACGAACAAGGCATGTCCTTTGTATACGGGCTCTATGGGCGGCGGGAACTCTTCGCCGGTCGAAACGGACCCGGAAAGGATACAAACAGATCCAGATGAAGATGAACTGGGATATGTTGATGGGGTTAAGCTTACACTGAACGCTACTAAGATCAAGGTACGGTTAAGTTTTGAGCCTAATTTGAGAAACAGTTTGATCATAAAAAATGAAAACAAACATAGGTTTTGTTAGCAAAGTCACGGATGTAGAATATTGTTTTCTAGTAAACTTTCATAGTCTTATTACTATCAGACATACTGTTCCTTAATTCTTCGACGAAAAAGTCATGAAACAAAGTTGTGTCCTGAAGTAGCATAATGTTGAACTTTAATTATATACTTAATTATTCTTAGTTATCGATCACTGGAATAACACAAGAATTTTATTTACCGTATTCTAAAATACGACTGCTAAGTCAAACTCATTAGTCACAAGCCCGCGTCAGTGAATATTGTGTCTCAAAATTTTTAAGTTAAATTTTACACCTAATTTACTTATTCCAGCAATCAACAGAAGACATTCGCCGCCGAGGCAGCGGACGACGCGGTAGCGAATTCAGAGAGAGAGGGAGAAAGAATCGACGCGGAACAACGGAACCTTGCGACTATCTAGTGAAGAGACCCGCTGATCGACGTCGAACAGATCCATTGGTCACTCTCTCTTCATTGCTAGAGGCTGTGTTGAACGATATGAGGCATCTGCCTGATGTACAGGCTTTCTTGTTCCCTGTCAACTCTAAGGTGAGAGGCGCCTTTTAGCCCCTCATAGTTTTAAGTATATGTACAGGGTGTATTTTTGAAACGGGTCAGTAAGGGCAAGTACCTTAACCGTTGCAGTTACAGCAAAACGTTCTTAGAAGACCTTCCCTAACTTTTTGACATACTTTGAACTGCATTCACAGATTTTGTAAAAAACTTACAGTTGGCAAAAAAAATGCAAAAAGTCCAAAAAATTTTTTTTTATGCCAATCGATTCTATTTCATGTGGGGATCAAAAAACTCTATGAAACCATTTTAGCTTTCAGTACTAGAAAAGACAGAAATCGCCAAAAACGTTTCCCATACATTTCCTACGGAAATATGATAAATCAACTCGAAACTCATAGGACAGGTAAAATTTTAAACTTTTTTAAATAAAAAAAATCATTTAAACATTTTAGAAATTGGTTTATGAAATAAATTGCTCAAAATGATTTCCATTTTCACGAATACATAAGTCTATCCTTTTTTGCACTGAACGAATGGCGGCTAATAATGTTCTGGGATGAATATTACGTAAAATGGTCATTAATGCATCCTTGAGCTCTTGAACACTGGCGTACGTCGTCTTATACACCTCGTTTTTCACGAAGCCCCATAAAAAAAAATCAAGTGGTGTTAGATCTGGGCTACGAGGTGGCCACTGTGTTGGACCATGTGTACCTATCCACTGTGTACCGAATAGGCGGCTCAAATTGGAACGTGAAAGGTGACTGTTATGTGGCGGAGCACCATCTTGTTGAAAATGAACTTTTCGCAATTCCGACAGGGGCCATTCGTCCATCTCGTTTTCAAGATGGTGTAAAATGACTTCATTATACATGGCAGAATTCAGTTTCCCTTCATAAAATTCCACCATTATAACTCGATTGGACATTATACCACACCAACAGTTGAATGAGAAGCGAACCTGATTATGACTTGCCGTAACTCTTAGTGGATTTTCTTTGGACCAATAGTGGTGATTTTTTCTGTTGTACATACCGTTATTGGAAAAATTCGTTTCGTCTGACCACAGTATGTAATTTAAAAATTCATGATCTCTGCTTATTTTTCCTCTTAGCCACCTGCAAAAAGTAAGCCTTCGAACATCATCACCCGGATGTAACACTTGAACTATGCGCCCAGATCGATAGCACTTGTAGCCGTATTTCTTCCATATCTTTATCACAAGGGAGTGGGATACACCTACTTCAAAGGCGACATGCCTGGACGATACCTCTGGATATGCTTCGACATAAGTCAGAACCGCAATCTCCGTGTCCATGTCCACACGAGGCTGCCGCTTTCTTTTGAAAGAACCCTGCAATTCCAGGTTTTTCAAAAGATTTCTAATAACCTTTCTTGTTGGCACATGTCGCAACGGATACTTATTGCGGTACCACACTAATGCAGCTCCCGCATTTCGATTATTGACAAAATACGCTTCTAATAAGTCAATTTTTTCACGATTAGAAGACATTTTAGCGAAAATCCTTAATTAATAATAACTCATACGAAGTTTCTCAGCTGACACACAGATTTTCGAATGAAATTCGAAATTTGAAGGTAAAAATTATTTTTATTTACTTTACAGTCAATTCTACCCACTTCCTGGCCATAACAAAAAGTTCGACCATCGTAGTTTGTTTCTGTTGCCGAAATGTATGGGAAACGTTTTTGGCGATTTCTGTCTTTTCTAGTACTGAAAGCTAAAATGGTTTCATAGAGTTTTTTGATCCCCACATGAAATAGAATCGATTGGCATAAAAAAAAATTTTTTGGACTTTTTGCATTTTTTTTGCCAACTGTAAGTTTTTTACAAAATCTGTGAATGCAGTTCAAAGTATGTCAAAAAGTTAGGGAAGGTCTTCTAAGAACGTTTTGCTGTAACTGCAACGGTTAAGGTACTTGCCCTTACTGACCCGTTTCAAAAATACACCCTGTATAGTGATGAAACCCGCTGATTACGTCAAGAATTTTCTAGGTGTTGCCTTTTGTTGAACAATATATTCCCTTTAACTAAAGAAGCGAATGAATTAAAAGACTATTAGACAAGTTCAGATCTGCGACAGATATCTTCATGTAGGATATCATACATATTTCCAAAGGCGCCAACTTTCCTAATTGGCAATTTTTTTTATAATCAGGCCACTTGGTTCCATTGTAAAGCTGTGTGTTATTGTGCAGTTGGTAGCGGATTACTACCGAATCGTCGCCAGGCCGATGGATCTACAAACAATCAGAGAGAACCTTCGACAGAAACACTATCAGAGCCGAGAGGACTTCCTTGCTGATGTCAACCAGATTGTTGAAAACTCTACTCTATACAATGGTAAGTTAATATTTTGGTATTTTATCTTGTATGGTTTATGAGGACACTTTCAAGTTATGGTTTAGAACAGCTTCACAACCTTAATATTTCTACTAATGGTCCAATTCCTAAAAAATATTTCTTTGGGCATACACATATGTCTTGTCAGTATTAAATCTATTTGTTGCGAATCTTGAACTGATTTTGAGTATTTTTTTCCTGATTATGCCAGGCATAGTTATGGTGGTTGAGTGACTTTAACGTAAGCAATCTGAAGAAACTTTTCGATATGAATTCGGGGGAAATATAATTTCCAACATCTAAAGAGGTGCAAACCAATCATCATCATCATCACATGCAGCACGTCTCATCTCACTGCTGGGCATAGGCCTCTCTTCGCTTGTGCCAACCCAATACTTACTTTAATTATTGTTTCACAGGTCCTACAAACACGTTGACCGTGGCGGCTCAGCGAATGCTTCAGAAGTGTGTTGAGAAACTGGCTGAGAAAGAAGAACAGCTGATGAAGTTAGAGAAACAGATCAATCCTCTACTTGATGACAACGATCAGGTATATATTATTGAAATTATTAATATATTCACTTTACAAAAGGATTTGTTACAACACAATCTATTCAAATTATAGACGAATCGAAACTGTGCATGGATAATAGCATTGTACTATTTGTTAGTTTAGTTATTTCGTGTGCGCAAGTAGAAGACGAAGTTTTTAGGCCGCCTGAAAGCCAGATTGCGATCGCCAAGAACGTAACTTAACTTCAACGATCTATTAAGAACGTCTCAGCAAGCTTAGCCAAGAGCGCTTCATTATACTTTAAATGTAGCTAAGAAAATCGGTAGTCACTATTTAGAAATCATTTTTATCTCAGGTGGCATTATCGTTTATATTGGAGAATCTCCTGACAACCAAACTGAAGGTAATGCCCGAAGCTTGGCCGTTCTTAAAACCGGTCAATAAGAAGCAAGTGAAGGATTATTACAGCGTTATCAAACGACCTATTGATATGGAAACTATGGGCAAGAAGATTCAAGGTATGTTTACCCTTTAAAAAATTTTACTGATGATTTATATGAAATTGCTGTTTTTTATACCTACTACTGTAGAGAATCAAAACGCGATAATTTCATAGGTATTTTTGAAAATGGATGTCTGTTTTGTGACTTCGTATCGAATCTCTTCCAATTATTTTGTAAATTGTAAAGTGAAACAACAATAATTTGCAAAAAACGTTTTCCCATAAAGATATCTTCATATGGACATACCTAATTATTAGTATAAAATAATTTAAAGCTTAATTTGAACTCTATTCCTTAGCGCATAAGTACCACAGCCGCGAAGAATTCCTCCGTGACATACAACTACTGGTAGACAACTGTAAAGCGTACAACGGACTCAACTCACAGTTCACGAGACAGGCTGAAGCTATCATGAAAATCACTCAAGAATCCCTTGAACAAGTGAGTAACAACTTAAATAACCCCCGGTTCCTATAACAAACTAACGGATGTCCGTAGGACTTTCGCCATAGCAACGCTGTTATCTGTCAAAAAGTTTCATACATTTTATGTTGAAATAACAACGTTGCTATGGTGATGGACCTACGAACATCCGTTAGTTTGTTATAGGAACCGGGGGTAAATGAACTTTACTTGTAATGAAGTCTTGTTGGGGTGACCCAACAAGACTTCTTCAGAAGGCTCTCTAGGTCAAAAGTAAAAAAACATTTAATATCGGCATTTACATAATCTGCAGGGTAAAAAGGAAAACCCTTGAAAAAGGCACTGCGGATGTCAAGCTTAGTGGCCAGAGCGTATCTGATCGCTTGTATGACTTCAATGGGTCACTTTGCTTTGTTTGTCATCTCGACAACTAAGCTCGTCTCCTGGCTGGCTAGCCTAAAGCCTACTTATATTAGATAAAGTACAAGGTTGTTTTGAGTTTTTAAGGCCGCGGCCGCACCGCTTAGAGCACTAAGATATACATTACTTACATACTAGCCATTAATAATTGAATATAAACATTAATTTACACTACATATCTAACAGTTCGGCGAACACGTAAGCCAGTTAGAAGCGAACATCTCTAAAGTTCAACAGAAGATGCTAGAAGACGCTGATCATTCGGACATAGAGGTCGATGACCTGCCGCCTCCGCCGCATCCGGACGAGAAACGTGGCCGCGGACGACCGAGGAAACACAAACCTTCCACATCCAATACTTCACTTGATGGTAAGAATTTTAAGTGGAAAAATTGAAAATGTAATTATAACGAGTTTAATTTCGAGACAAGAGCAATTTCCTGCGCGGATATATGGTGGAATTGAGGAACTCCTTTTTTTAAGTCATTTACATAATACTTATAGTATATTTTGTCGACTATGCCATAATAATAGCTTAGCACTTGTCGTCGGTGTAATACAATTTTTTCTATGGCGATTTAATGTGATTCTTAAGGTATCTTATGAGATCTACTTATACCTTATCATTCGAAATAAAGTTAAATGTCCAATAAAGTATTCTTTATAATAATTTATCATGATTTTAGGAGCTACACCAAGAAAACGTGGCAGACCACGCAAGGATCAAAACAGTCTTGCAGATGGTAAGTTTCAAGACCTTGTTCTCTACCATTTGTTCATAAAGACTATTATTAAATAAACTTTGTTTCTACAGATCTTCAGTACTCTGACAGTGGCAGTTCTGAGTTGGAGGAAGTTGAGGCGAATGCAGCCGCTGAAGGATTGGTTCAGTTGTCTGTTAAAACTGGTATGTATATCCTACTAAAATTAAAAATACAAATACCTTAAAATAAGTTCGTATGTAAATGAAAAAAAAAAAAAAATGTAAAATACATAAATTACGTACAGCATACAATACCCATAAATCCTATCCTACTAATATTATACTCGGGAACGAAAACTATTCACTGCGAGGCGCATAGCGCAAGTACTTTATAATTCAAACTGACTAAAGTTTAAAAAAAGTGGCCGAGTGATAAAGGCAGTCCGGCTTGAGGACGATCGCTTGTATCTCGCGGTTTCGAATCCCGTCGAAGCCCCAAACTTTTAGTAAGATTTTAAATTTTTTAATGAAATGCCTAAGTGTGGTTTACCACTATATATGCTAAAGTTTAAAGTTTCTGACTTTAACCGTAACACTAAATAATCTCACAGATGATGACAAGATGTGGGGTAACGATCAGTTCGAGACAAAGTTCCCGATCAAGCGCGAAGTGCCCGACGATATGCCGCCGCCTTCGGAAGACTTCGTGGATCTTGATTCACACACAGACTATACCTTCCCACCTATCGTCAAGGTATCGTAACTATACTCTGCTATACGCTGCACAATTAACTGCCCCGGTTGATTGTGCCGCTTATTAGCTGTTAGTACATAAAGAACTTGCATACCATATTACCATTATATCATACAGTTGTTTTCGCGGATTACTGTTATTTTTGATTCGCAACAATTTGATATAAGTCAGACAATAGGGGAATAATTAAATAATTGAATAGGGGAGCAGGTGTTTTGTATTTATAAAAAAAATGATCTATGTAGTAAATCAGTCATCTAGTAACTAGTAAATCAGTCATCTAGTAACTATAACACAAGCATTAAATTGCTTAGCTTGGGACCAGATGACGCTGTGTGTAATTTCCAATATTATTTATTTATTTATATAGGAGGAGCCAATAGAGCCAGATATGCAGTTAGAGCCTCCGATGATAGAAGGTACTTCGATGGAGCCAGCACAGCAGTTCCAAACACAACAGTTCAAGGAGGAACCGCCAGAAAACTGGCAGGTGAGTATCCAACGCACTCTGCCTTTACATCTACACTAGATGATTCATACAGTGGCAGGCAATCTTTGCCTACACTTAGCAGGACATTGTTGAGGTGAGAAGGAGTTTACTCCCAAGGTAGTTCCATAAAAAAAAGTTGAGGATCTGATGAGAATGTCTAAGAGGGTAGTCAGAGTTAGCCACTTTATACGAAAGAATATTTTAGTAGTACTAACTCAACTATCAAAATTCTTAAATATTAGCAGCGTTATCGAAATGATTTCCTTTGCAGCCCGATCCGGCAATACAAGACGATCTCCAAGTCACGGACAGCGAAGAAGAGGCAGAAGATGGAGGTTTGTGGTTCTAGAGACTGTACAATTAAATATTACTATGAAATAATTAACTGATGTATTACAAAGACCAGACAGAGATAGCATGATTTATCTGTCATGCTATCTTTATCCTGTGATTTCTTTACGATTCACGTAGCGCATATTCTGATGTAGTTAGATTATGATTTTAGATCAGCGTATTTTCTTTGCGTATATGTTTAACACTAAGTATAACGCGGGGATTAAAAGTTTAAAAATATTCGCTTGACCCTATGTTACAACTACCGCCGAAGATTATGGAGTGTATACAATACACTAAAAAATACTGTTACGACAAATCAATAATGTTCAAACGTGTGAAAGCGCGCAGAGAAAACACTAATCTAAAATCATTTTAGATGATTTAAATGAACTTTGATGAAATAATTGTTTTGTTAATCAATATTTTATATTTTTAAGGGAAATGAATAAAATTTATTTGTAATACAAAACTCTTTTCTGTGCATGCTGCTGAGATGCGTATGTTAAGATGGATGTGTGGAGTGACGCGAATGGATAAAATAAGGAATGAGTATGTAAGGGGAAGTTTGAAAGTGGCACCTGTGACTGAAAAGGTGAGGAGTGCCAGATTAGCATGGTATGGTCATGTAATGAGGAGGGATGAAAGTCATATAACTAAAAAAGTTATGAGCATGAGTGTGGATGGATATACAAGTAGGGGAAGGCCGAGGAAGAAGTGGATGGATTGTGTGAAAGAGGATATGAATGTGAGAGGAGTGAGTGCGGAATTGACGAGTGATAGAGATGAATGGAAGAGGAAAATATGTTGTGCCGACCCCACCTAGTGTGGGACAAGGGCAGGGGAATGATGATGATGATGACAAAACTCTTTTCTATAACAATCTCTTGAAACTACGGAGTCGTGTGTGTACACTACTGTAGTCTACTGGTAACCCTTCTCAGGTCATTATGCCAAGTTTAAGCCAAGTGCATTGAGAAGTTTTGGCCTGATAGGGTAATAAACATCTATCAATAATCCAAATAATTTTCGCGTTTGCGATATTAGTAGAATAATTACATAGCTTATTAAAACATTAAAAATTTCTCTTCAATTCATTTTCAAAGAAATATAGAGTACATTGAGGACGAATACATTAGGTACACGAATCATCTAAATTCAACAGTCCGCATACCAACTACTAAGCAATCGTGCAATTTACATGTCGAAAATTGCAATCATCAGAGTTGATTCGGTGCCAATCAGAATGTCGGGATGCACAGAATACAGATGAGGATAACTCAAAATCGTTCATAGGTGCCAATCTAGCGAATTCATCTGTTTGAATAATCATTTTCAGACTGAATTTGATTATTGAGTTATCTGTGATAGATTACACGCGTGGTGTGTTAGGAACGTAGCCTTGTTTCAGTAGAACCGTCAGATCTGTAGGTAAGTACACTAATTTTCATCAAATAGAAAAGCCATTTTTTAAGTAGCTTACTGCAAGCTTCAAGAACTAAGACGACTACCACATATAAAATCATGACGTATCAGAGGCCCTACTTGAATTCCACGAAAATGACAATCTTCGTTTTCGTAAAATTCAAGTATTAGCGGTCCTCTCCTTCGAGTCTTTCGGAGGCGATCGTAGAAGCTAAGCCGGGAATGTGTTACCTATATATTAACTTTAACGACGATCTATAAAGAACGCCTGTAATAAGTTAGCTTCGCCAAGAAACGTTCCAATTACCTACCGGTAAGCACGACCACACGACGACCATGGTCGTGCTATAGCACGCCATAGTCTACAAATACCATAACCCATGCATTGTCTTTTGGACTACGAAATCAAAATATACAAAAGTCAGCTCTGAAACATGACGCATCTATTACAGATTTCGCTATTAGCATGCGCAATTGCAGATTATAATAATTTGAATATTAAAATATTCATAGACGTTTTCATAACAGTCATACAGTCTACGTTTGCTGAATTTATAATGTGAAGTTTGAATTTCAATAGGATTTAAAGCTCGCATCGCTATTGATTTACCACTCTCTGAGTTCTGTTGTAGACAGTAGAAGTATAAATTAAAAGGGTTATTTAATGTCACATTTTTTATGTACCTACCATAAATTGAAAGGAAATCCGACACAGGCATTATAAAATATGTGCAAGTAAGAGCGAGGCCCCATTAGTGCGTTGCGCTGCGTTGCGTCGTAAAAAATATATGGAAACCGTCGCAGCGACGACGGACGCTGCGACGGTTTCCATATATTTTTTACGACGCAACGCAGCGCAACGCACTAATGGGGCCTCGCTCTAAGGGACAGTTGAAGTTTCGACCTCTGCGCGGAAAAATTGTTGTATGTTTTACATATTACACATACACATCATATTATGTTATGGTTTAAAATGCCCTATGCTATTTATTCATATTTAAACACAGCGTTGGTATGCAGGCTACACCTGATTCACGTTCTTAAGATGTCTATACAAACAAAGTCGCAGGTGTCCTACTAGTCTTGTTATAAATGAGTGTGCTTATACACAAACGCGGCTAATTAGGTACTAAATCCCGGTGGAACCCTCATCAAGTGTGTTCTCGCCCGAGCTTTTGAGGAAAGACGGCCTACAAAGCTTTAATTTTACATACTTATACTTATCCCATTTGCATTGGTGTTTCCAGCAGATACTTTACATCGTAAAAATCAATTTAAAATGAAAGATTATTGAGTACCTATGGGTCCACCAATATAACGGTTTTTTGGTGTTCGTAAATTGTAATAAGGATTGTATGACATAAAGTTAAGCAAGGCCAAATAGTGGTATCACGTTTTCTCGTAGCTTCAACAGAAACAAAAGCGAACATTATCATCTTTATAAGAACACATAAGTAGGTAATTGCATTTAATTTGATACACTTGGTGAAATTCGAATTCATGAATAGTCAAACTAATTTATTTTAGCAAAACGTGTTTAAGTACCTAATTTAGCTTTTGGATAGTAATTTCGTCACTCCACTGTCCTCAAATTATAACCTCTATGAATTTAGGTATCCGTTTTAAAATGGTTGCAAATTTTGGTATCCCTCCTAAAAGCGTTGTTACAGCGAGAACATAGATAGCTCACGCGTACCATAGACATTTTTTATAACGTTTCGTTCCATGTAAAGGAGAAAACAAAACAACAATTCAAACGATGGCGCATTTTTGCAGAAAAAGTCAATCTAGGTCAACTTTTAGTCACCTGAAACGTTTAAAGTGTAAGCTACACCAATGGAGGTTGCCGTAGGTAGTCAAGATTTTTTGTTGTTTCTGTTCGCAAAAGCATTAATCGTATTATTTTAGCAGCCCTATAGTCTTGGAGAATTAAGCTAATGCTCAAAGCCTAAATCTCCCACTATTTCCATTCTTACTTTTCCTATGCAATTTTTTTTTAATAATAACAACAGTTGCCTTTTGCGCTTGAAGACTTACTGCAGGACAAAGACTTACTATTTTCTTTCTATCCATAAATAAACATAAAATGATGTTCATTATTTTGAAATCAGAATTTCTTTGACATATTTCGCCGTTCTTTTGCGTAACCCACAAAAGGTTGCTTAACCCCATATTCAGTGAATCACCAAATAATAAAGTAAAAACTAAACAGGCTTTCGGTTCATCCCGTTCCTTTATCTCCATTGTAACATTTCTATTATGAAAAGAGACCCATGTTTGGGGAACGTATTACGGTTTTGTCTCGGACCGCTCTAGATAAATTGCCATCCAAGCGTTAGCGTTGGTAAAAGTAATTAAATACGGGCTTGCATTGTCGCGAAGCCTAGCTCCCGTGCTACCACCTACTTATTTTCCCGTTAAAAGCCGTAAACTATGTAGGTAGATACCTCTAAGTATCAGTCGAATCCTTTCAGTAATTTTATGTAAAAGAGTAGCAAACATCCAAGCAAATTAGAATATCATAATCATTGCGAACATCCATTATCCTTAACTTTCGAATTTATAACATTAGTAGGTTGGTAATGTTTCAATGATTTAACTTTGAATTAAATCACTTCCTATTAGGTATGGTAGTTCACCTCCGTGTACGGCCCCCTTTTTTGTGACGCCGAACATAGTTTTCAATCCGTTAATTTTTCCATCGTACACGAACTGGTACACGTATGTTGGAACTTTGTTGCTGGCTAGCAGCTTTGCAGCGAGCCAAATACCAGCTGCAAAATGTAGATCTCCAAAGAAATCTGTGACGAATTTGTCACTGTCTTCATCCTGTGGTTGTGCTTGATAGAGACTACAAAACGTACTGTTGTATTTTTCTTTATCGTTTCCCAAATCATAAGACCAATAATCGACAAAATTATTTTTTTCCATCAGATCTTTTACTTCATTTTGTTTCAATAAGTTCATTAAATCAATTAAACTTAACACCAAGTATGTACTACAACATACTTCTATTGAATTTCTTAGCTTATTTACGAGTACCTATAATAAAGCGTTTTCGTAATGCGCTTCCGCTACTGAAACACTTGTTAAAGCGGACTTACCACAAAAAGGCCCTGAGTCTAAGCAAAAAGGCCATCCGGTGCTATTCTACGAATTACTTATCTAAAGTACCCACAAAGTGAATGTGTTTTTCGTTGTAACAAAAACGTCCGTCTAACGTTGTGAATTGTATTACTGTTTGCATGCTTGTCGGAACTGATTGTATACTTTTGTTATTTGTTTTAAAACTCTCTTATATACCTACGTAGAAGCCAAGTTTAAAAAAAATGAGGCTAAAGTAAATAAATTTATATTCTTAATTATAAAAAATATCACGTAGAAAGTTAAATAAAATTTAAACGTTTCCAAGGACTTTTGAAATTATTGCTTGTACCTCTATAATATTTATAGGCAGTTCATTTCCTGCTTTAACCTCTGGACGGCCACTTTTTTTTTCAATAGGCCGACTAAAGCTGCGTTGACACGATCAGAGCCAGCTTGGACTGAGTGAACTGGGATATCTACTCGGACGCAACTCGGAATGTAGCAACCTCTAATCCGAGCCCACTCGGACGACGGCGTCCGATCTAAGTAGACTCGGACCGTGTTCTACTCATCCGAGCTAGCTCGTATACGAGTTGGAAAACAAAATGGCGGCTAATAACAACAACCGGCGTAGAATCCACGAGCGAGTCCAAATTCTTTTCCTTTTGCGAGATGCCTTATCTCTTTCCCGTCTTAGCTCCTCTATCAGCAAGTCTGCGACAATTCCGATGCCACTTCGCACTAAATCCGTCGTTTTTCGATGTTGACTGATAAAAATAATTGGAATAATGACGAAAATGATCCGAGTGAACTATGATAATTTCAACAGCTATCCTAGTACACTCTTATGAAGCTACTCCTACGAGTCCACTCGGTCCGAGCTTGGTCCGAGCTGGCTCTGATCGTGTCAACGCGGCTTTAAGTAGATAACATTGAATCAAACAGCATTAAATTTCATACTTGGTCGATGATTGTTTATCTTAAAACAGAGTAAAAATTCATGTTTATAAATTGATTACAGAAGCTTTACCTTCGCTATTCAACCTCTTCTAGAGACTAATATTTAGGGATCGAAGCCCGGTGTTGTCATTACCCTTCCCTATTTTTAGGAAGGACTAAATTGCGTCAACACCTCAATAAGGGATAAGCTCTTAACGTTTGAGTAAAAGGTTAGGTCATTACATTAAATTTGTAATTTTTGGGACGGATTAGGCCCTTGCCGTGCTCTCGAAAGCTATTAGTGTCTACGTACTTTACACGGGTTCTTCCATATAAATGCCATAAGGCTCCACGAAAGGATTCAATCAGAAAGTCATTTGCAGTACCATTGACGGCCATTTTCGTCGAATTCGCAATAAGGGAACAAGATTGCCGAAAATGTCGGTAAAAAAGTTCGTAAACTGAACGTCCTTCTGTTACTTTTCTGATAACTGGCCCTTTCTTGTGCTATATACCTACCTTTATAATATAAACGTCGCCTTATAAATCTAATTGCCGAAATTGCTGAGGTTCGATTGGTAGGATCTTGTCTATGGATATTGTAGTAATAACAAATCCATAAAGTATCACATTAAACATTAACGACATTCGTTTTAGATCTATTTGATGGTAGCTTTTATAGCAGCAACGTAAGGAGCACTTTTAATTCTATCGTAAAGTTTGAAGCATCGCAACGCACAGCACGTTTGTTTTGTCTTAAAATATTTTAAAACTATTTTAAACTAGTTTATCAGATTTCAATGTTCTCAATAAAACAGTTCAAGAGCAAAATATATGTAGTGGCACATTTTAGATTTGTGGATCTACTTAACATCTCGTAATCAAATCTTTTTATACAAGGTGGTATCGACAAAACAATTTTTTTGAAGTTAAAATACAAGACTGGTAAAAGTGCGTCATAAATATTAAAGAAACATAGCAGGCATATAAAATAAACGTTTAACTCACCAAGCCATTTAAGTTAAATCACATATAAGGAAGCTTAAAAGTTAACTCAAGGAAAGCTTAACAGCTGGGCAGTCGAGTACAATTAACCTACCCTACAGTCACATCCTGACAATTTCGGTACACAAAAGTAGCATGCAAACACTCAAACAACAATTATTCATATAAGTTGGCTACAACAAACTTTGTGTCGCGGTAGATACGAAATGAAATAGCCGCGAAAACTATCCTCAACTCGGTATGGCATGGACATAGGTACTAGTGTGTTCATGGGGCTAGTTCAAAAGAGAGTGAAGCCCACGTTTTTTAAAAAAACTCAGGTCACAAAAAAGTTCTATATGGCGCAAGGCAGATAGAACTGGCGCGTCATGCTGGGCGCACCGCTTCTATCTGGCCTGCGCTGCGCCTTAATAGGGTAATAAGGTCATCTATCTGTGTTTTTTAAATACCATAGGCAAAATCTGCTCTGTGCATGTACCTACCTTAATCTACTTTAATTTATTTATTTTAACTGTGTTTGATTCACTCGCCGACTCGAATATAAAAGTCATTGTGTCAGACTTTGTTAGTTTTTAAAGTCATCTCTGGCGTTATCCTGTTATTGCATCGCCCCTAAGATAAATCCTGGATACGTCCATAAACCTCGCAAATATGTTAGACCGGAGCTATTTCCACTTGTGTCGGAGCCAGCCGAATGATATTAAGTAATATTTCATGTTCACGAAACTGTTTTGTTTCGCAAATAGCAGAATTTATGGCGCCCGCGACAAGTTTCAGTTATTTCAATTTGTATGCTGCTGTGTCGTGTTTGTCATATTCGATTCAGTCGGTACGTGACGGTATTTCGGCCAGCTGTTGTACCAAGCCTGACTCTATTGAGCTTCCAACCAGGTTTGAATACATAGCTGAAACTTACTGAGACTTTCTAGGTACAACCACCAAAGAAGCTAACATTTGTCTTAATAAATACAGATCAGAAAAAAGACAGTCACCATTTTCAATTATATGAAACAAAACATGAAATTGCTCAGTATTTAGAATACCCCAGACAAAACAACACAAAGTTTTTCAAATGCAAAAATGTAAAGAGTGAAAAAGGTACAGAAATAGCCGACAACGGTTGACGCTATTCATGTAATTGTTTTGAAAACACAAAAGTGTCTGGAGTGAAGGCCGTAGGCAGAAGTATCATGGGCGGAAAAAGAGTTTCAAAGATGACGAAAATGATAAAAATCATGTAAACAGGTGGGTACCTACTAAGTGACCACGAAATGACCTTCATTTTGAAAATCGAAAGATCTGCATCGTGCATTGAACAACCTTCCCACTATTCTAAGCGACGAAACGCTTATAAGGTGCTAAAATGTCTTTTAAAACACCACTAGAACCAGTGAATCAGTTTTCCGACCAACTGTACCTTCTATTGTCCACAAACTCTATCAACATTTGTGGAGCAGGCAGCGTTTGTTGTCCCCATATTACACAGCAGTGTCAAGTTAAGTGGTAAAAGTTGGAAATGTCCCGGGTATTTTTGCACTTGTTGCGGTTCTTAGGTGCAAAATGACTATTTTTCTGTTGTGGCTTTCAGTACCTACAACGCTTTGGCGACTAATAATGGAGTCGAGAGACCTAGGTATCTGTACCGAACTGTAGAAGGAAAATTTATTCAGTACATTAGTACAGTACGTACAGTACACTGTATTTTTTGTACTGAATAAAAACTTTATTATTAAAAAAAAAAAAAAAAACATAGATACGTACTTTAATCGAAAACAAAATTGTCTAAATGAGATTTTTCTATTACAATTTCACTTTTTCTGAGAACAGTTTTTTATCGAAGCTCTCCAATTACGGTCATCGATTTTGTAGCCAGGTGAAATCAATCAACCCAGCCTCTTGAATTTAAACAGGAAGGCCAAGCTCATCACTCAAGGGGGCTATATTTTATCAGTAGTACTTTCAAAAAGGCTATAATTTATCTCCTCCGCTCTCGACTCGGAGTTGACATTTCCCTAACTTATCTTAGGCTCAAATGCCTTTTTTATTCCGGTTAGATAATTCCAAGTTTGCATCTGTTACGCTAACGTTACCCTTCCGTTTGCTGGCGTGGCTGTAAACTTTTTGTTGGAGCTGTTTATTTCAGATGTTTCTTTTAGAGTTCCGCGCGACGGAACTAAAATAGATATTTTTTTAAGATTATTTTAGTCACGTTTGAATGTTGTTATCGGAATGTATTTTCTGCCACTTTTGACAGTTATTTACGTTAAGGTACCATGTTAATTAATTTCTTACTTTTTGTTTTTGTAGTTGAATGTGCCTCTGTGTTCGCCCTTAGATGTTTTTAACGTATTAACTTGTTTTCGTGTCTTTTGTCCTTGGCTTTCTAATTTGAAGTCACATTTAAGTAATTTAATTAGTCAGAATTAACCATTTGTTAAATTCTAACGTGCTATAAACTAGGAATGTCACATAATATAAATGTAGGTACCTACTTACCTATTTTGATATTATTAAAACAGGAAGTCTCTACTACCTCTTGAGATCCGTAAGGGTAGGAAGACGATGATGGACCAAGTTAAGCAATAATAAGGGTACGGAAACCTTGCGGCTCAAGTTCTACTCGCGATTACCCGCGTTTATTTATCTCGCGAACATTTACTTTGCAAGTTTTGTTATACAAGATTTTTCATAATTCACCCGCCCATAACTTGTAACTTTCGTGTAAGCACTTACAGAGGTTTTGTACTTTATTTTCGTTTATCATAAACTAGTCTCAGTATAAAATTATTTTTGAAGGTTACAGGAAGGTACAGTAAAAGAATTTATGAAGCTTTTTCTTATGAAAGTCCAACCCATATTTATAGATACTCAATACAAAACCCGCCCGAGCTCTATCATTTTGCAGTCCACTTTTATTTTAGTGCTCATATCTTAACCTTACAGGAGGTCTAATAGTAGGTATCATATTCTTCGGCTTGCCTCGTTATTCAGGCGCGCGGCGAATGCTCTACAAAATTTATGATTTAGAGAATTTCGAAACCTTTATCGCACGTCTCCATACGAAGTTTTGGGGTCAGACATAAATCCGAAAATCGCATCCGACGTCGGTCTTGTAGGTCGTTTTACGACACTTTGAAGAGGATACACGTCTTCTGAAAGCTACCTTGGTACTCGTAAAGTATGTATTATAAGCTATTTATTTGTTGGATCTCATTAGCCGGACAATTCAGTGGAAACCTTTATAATAATGAGACCTGATGCCAACTATTTTAATTCTATAAGAAATTGTATTTTTGATGGGTGATCTTATAGTTTTTAGAAGTATCCGAAAAACATCCAGAAGCTACACCTTCTCTGGTTGTCGATTGATAGCTACCTACAGTTTTCCTGTAGCAAATGTTCGTCATTTCAACTCAATTGAACCGGATCTCGTTTATTCCCATTTCGATTCTGAAGCCTGAATGTTTCTAAGAAGAATGATTACGTTATATTTCAAAGTTATGAGAAAACTGAAGTGTATCCCAGTAAATATGAAGCCAGGACTTTTAACACGTAGCTCGCAAACAAATAAGAGTATTAAGATGTAAAAACTTACTTACAAAGTTTAAGTACTAGCTAGTTGAAATCACGTACTGCATACATTAAGTAAGTGTATCATTATGCAAACTACTTGTTCTGTATAAACACACTGCGCTGAAACTATTTTGCAGCGTAGACTGTTAATTTATAACTTCATAGTTTGTCGGATAGTTTTCAGATTTTAATCGAAAACGCTTTCAAGATACGCTTTATCACAAAACTTTACGCTCAGCTATTTAATGGTTAATCTCTTCTCTTTTGTTTACTTTGTTTTACAACCCGTTGGTTTGCAACAAAACTTGGTACAGTTTATTATTTTTATCTGTTGTAGGTATAATGAATTTTTGTTCGTTATATCTCATTGAAACTCAATAACGGCTTGACCGATTTGAATATATTCATATTCGTTTTTTTTTCATTCACATAAGTCGTACGGTAAGTCGGCGGATCATTGATTCAATACATAAATGGCGTTCTTTGCTAAATCCGAATTTGAGCAGGACACAGTAAGTCGGGTTTACTATAGTTATATAAAAATACGATTAGTTCATAACAGTCGATGTAACACGGTCCATGCAACTATTGTGCCAAGAATTAATATGAAAGCATTAATCTTGTATTATGCGCGAGCAGTGACTCATAATGTTAAATGGTTCGGAATCGTGATAGTTGGACTTAGCGTACGCATTCATATTGCATAGATGTTTGCCTACTGAAAATGGACAGAGCGGTATGACAAAGCAGATGCCGTATGTACTCGTATTCTACAATAATATTAGTGGAATTAATAGAATGATCAAAATGTGAAACGAAAAGTTATATAACCACTTCAAAGGAAAGCTGATTCCATTGTTTGATTTAGGCTTTTTAAATAAAGGAGAAGGAATATATTAATTAAAGAAATCTCAGCCCAAAATCACGTCCCGGTGAAATAATGAAACCACGGCTTTTCACGGCCCATAAAAATGGCTGCGAACATTTTCTGGAGCGAAAGATCTCTTTGTTGCTATCTCAGAATATAGGTGACAATAACCTTTTAGAGATTTATGGCTACTAGGTATCTTTTATACTTAGGTTCGCTGAATACATGCTGAATACTTTCAAAATCGTAACCTAACTTAATGAATTATATCTGCAGCGTTTAGGAAACTATTGCGGCAAAACAAAAATTTACTTTTTGCCATCTCGTGTAAACAATCGGTTGGTCCGTTGCCTACAGTAGTTAAGATAACTTATGTTGTTCAACACGCTTGTTACTTTAAGTAACTCTTTGATATTTTATATTATTAGTAAGTTTGTATCCGATGGCCCAAACCTAGAGGTAGTAAAAGCCGAGACCGACAATTCAACGTGCCTTTCGTAGCATAGAAGCACTCAACTGTTGATGCCACTTGCTAGAACGTTGCTAAACTTAAACGATCTAACAAGAAAGTTTTAACAGGCCTCGCCACAAGCGATTCGTGGCATTGGCGCGATTAGAACATTAAACAAATAGTGACAAATAGCCATAGAAATAACAGGTAGTTAGTTACCTAATGTTACCGGGTTGCGCTGTGTTGCTTCATAAAAGTTAGCGTCATCAACCATTCCTCGGATGTATAGAAATGAACGCTTGAACAGACACGGCAAAAACAAACATTACTCTTTCATGATATATATTTTCCGCGGTCGTAAACATTGTTTATTTTCGTTCAAATTAGGAACTTCCTAACCATCTGTTACAATCTGGATTATAGAGAATTTGCTGGCGGTTTCCGTGTGCTGGCTGGGTCCCAGAGAAAGTTGGTCGTTCGAAAGACAAAGCGATAAATCCGTGCTCTGTGTGGTGATAAATTAGACGTTGGCAATACAGAACTACGTGTATGGCAACACCGGGAACACCGGGTATATAGTTGCTGTAACTGGATTTCAGCCAGAGTATTGTCTAAGGTAGTCCTTACTGAACACTGAATTTGTTTATGAGTATACGTTAACCTTAAAAAATAACTTTTCAAGTTTGATATTTTAATTTAATTTAATTAAGTTTTCCTGTATTTTTTTACCTGGAATTAAAAGATAGGCTTGCAATCTTATCTGTCCTGGAATCCTAACAGGACAGATAAGATTGCAAGCCTATCTTTATCTATTACTGAATGTAGAGTTGTACCAAATACTTAATGAAATAGTTATTTCACCTTTCTGACCTTCTACCTGCTCATGGGTCACTCTTGGAGCTTTCTAAACAAGCTGGTTATTCAAGGCACATGAGACTCTACTGAGCATATAAGGTTTCATCCATGTTAAAATAGGTAAAGTCAGATCTTTCAGGGCTCTTGGTCCATAGGTAGTTTATTCTTATTCGTCTATGGTAATGATAACCGCGGTTTCGTAAGAGTACAAATAATTATTTAATTCCAGTTTCGTAGAAGTAGGTACAAAAAATATTTTGTTATCACAAGTAGGTTTTAGAAATCACCTCGAACATTCAATTGGTTTAAATTCATAGAACAAAATACATAGAACCAAGTAGAAAGTTTATTTCGGTGAATAGGCACGCTTATGTTTTTGAGTTCAAAGTAGTTGGTTATTAGGACTAGAAATACATTCTTAAAAAAAACGGTGGTCAACGGCCCTGGAATTGAAACCTGTTGGCACTTAAACTGTTAGTCGTGCGATGTTTTGTATTACTACTTCGATGGTGACTAAATTTACGTTGCGGTTGTGTGGTCATTACTGTAGACCCAGTTATTTAACTTCGTTACAGGGTTTGCGTTATTATTTAATTACAAAAACCACATGGCGTTATTAATTACAAAAATAGTATATTAAGTATTTTGTAAAACAGAATTTCAAATGAATGGAAGAATTAATTAAACCAATTATTTTCATTTAAAAAGTTATTCTTTTGATCCGACTAAACTCATAATATATGCTGCTCTACTGCCTACAGATGAAACTCGTTAAAAATCAATACAAGCGATGTTTGCTCGTAGTCATAGTGAAACGAGGGTGATTGAATATCGTCCAATAGCGGGCAATATTTGCAGAAGCCATGACAACGTTGTGAACGCACCTGTGCCGCAAATATTTGGTCAATACATCCATTTCAGTACAAAAATTCCTGCCATGAATCAAGATGCCAAAAAAGCGGCAAATAATATGTATGGTAGAGTGGCCGCCCCGGCTCTCGAAAGATGCAGAGTCAACTTCTGTACAGACTTGGAGAAGTCCGTCCTCATGAGTAACTTTGAAAGACGGTGTTGGCACCAAGTCGGCCCTGACGACGAGTGGAATTTCTACTGGGCGTCAACACAAACATGCAGAAACCTCTTCAGTGTCGAAAGCGGATACAGGATGAACGACAACCAAATGATCAACCATTTCCCAAACCATTATGAGCTGTCAAGAAAAGATCTGTTAGTGAAAAATATAAAGCGGTATAGGAAAGAACTGGAACGCGAAGGTAATCCCCTGGCAGAGAAAACTGAAGTCGGCTTACACGGTGGACAGGTCGTCACCCGCTACCTCCATCTCGACTTCGTGCCCGTGACGTTCGTGCTCCCAGCTGACTACAATATGTTCGTCGAGGAGTATAGAAAATCCCCTCAAAGTACGTGGATTATGAAACCATGCGGGAAATCCCAAGGCACTGGGATATTTCTCATAAACAAACTCTCGAAATTGAAGAAATGGTCTCGTGAGGCGAAAACTCCTTTTCATCCGCAATTGAGTAAAGAAAGTTATGTTATTTCTCGATACATAGATAATCCGCTTCTGATAGGTGGCAAGAAATTCGATCTGCGACTTTATGTATTGGTCACTTCGTTTAGGCCTTTGAAGGCATATCTTTTCCAACTCGGATTTTGTCGGTTTTGTACTGTTAAATATGATACGAGTGTTACAGAACTGGACAATATGTACGTGCATCTTACTAATGTGAGTGTACAGAAACATGGTGGTGACTACAACAATATTCACGGTGGGAAAATGACTGTTCAGAATCTTCGATTGTTTTTAGAAGGAACGCGAGGCAGTGCGGTGACAGAAAAGTTGTTCGCTGCAATGCAGTGGCTGATAGTGCATTCATTGAAAGCTGTTTCATCCGTAATGGCAAACGACAGGCATTGCTTCGAATGTTACGGCTACGACATCATTATCGACAACCAGCTGAAACCTTGGTTGGTAGAAGTGAACGCTTCACCTTCTCTCACATCCACGACTGTGAATGATAGGATATTAAAATACAAGTTGATAGATAACATTTTGTCCGTTGTCTTGCCGCCAGATGGCATGCCTGATGTTCGCTGGAATAAAGTACCAAATGCAGACGCTCTGGGAAATTTTGATTTGTTGATCGATGAAGAGTTATTGGAAAAAGACGATCACGGATCAGGTGGACGATCTAAAAATAGTAAAGCGAAATAGTGATAAGCTAATGACATGATAGAGTTCTTCCTTTAATATAAATTAGTGAAATGTTTAAAGTTATGTTGTGTCGTATTACATTACTGTCCTAAAATATATTCATATAAAATGCACCGTCTAATGCATAATTTATGCTTGCATTTAAACAAAGAAAATATAAATACAATGGTAAATTATCATAAATTCTAAACAGCTTGTACTTTTATCAACAACACACCATAAAAATTAGCATGGAGTGCAACAAAGAAGTCTCTCTTTGCGGCACTTGCGTACATGTTGTAAATTTGCATATTAATGTTTACTCCGTAGAAAAATAACTCCGCCCTGGCCATTCTATATGCTAAATAGTAAGAACTTCCGGCTAATACTGCGCAAGTTTTATCCGCCTGTAACTTGTCGGGTCCACAGGGTAAAAACAACCGCTTAAAGAATGCATCTGGACTCAAATTGTATTAAGTCGCTCTTTCTATCATTTATCATAAATTAATAATATTATAGCAGAGAAAGATAATATAAGTATTATATCCATAGGGATGAGATATTTTAAAACCAAAGCGACTAAATTATTGTAAAATATAGCCAATCAAATACAAGCATAAGTTTAAAAAATAGTTTACGTACTTCAAAGCAAACAACTAAATTAATAAGCTTTATTTTGTAAAGCATACTAAATGACTAAAAAATAATAAAGCTTGCAGGTTGACAGTGGACTATTCATCGTCGGACCTTACTTAGTTAATTTAAATTACTGTGTAACTTAACTAAAATTAATTAAAGGGCAACTATTTACAATAATTCGTTTGCTTTACTGGGTATTTAAGAATGTCCCAGACACAATTAAAACAACCAATTTAACCCAGCTGCTATTTAGCTGTGGCCTTAACTCGCGTCAGTTGCTAGAACTTTATAATTTGGGGCTTGTTACTCGTCGGACAATTGCCTGCTAACTTTTTGAATTGTTTAGTCTCACACTTGTAACTTTGGAAAATTACCCGCACTTCAAAAACAGGCGCTCTCATGCATACCATGATTACTTTGTGCTACGCTCTATGGAGCAAGATAACCTTATAAACTACGTGTGTGGTTTAAATACAGATAAAGCAGCATTGGTCAAGTATGATATGATTTAAGCACGTAGGGTTCCTTTATTTATTTTTATTATATTTTGCCTCCTTGCAGAAAGGCCTTACGCTCATTAACATTATCCCACCAGCCTTTTCTTTACTTCCAATCTCTTGCTATGAATTTTAAATTAAGTTATTTATATTACGTCGAAGTACGAGTATTATACATTATATTCAAAAAGAAAACCCTAAAAGTAACAGTGTAACTAAATTTTATATTTATTCCTTTTTCAAATGTGTTTAATTAGATTTTTTTGCTGTCTGGTCGAGGGTTATTCGACCGGTCCCGACCTTCGTGAATATTTTAATGTCGGGTTTTTTCTCGATCCAACTTCGATTGAAAAATTCGGAATTGTCGCGTCACCATCCCGTTATTAATCACTGCGGTAAATTCACGGAAGAATGTTGTATTTAGCCAAACGATGTTACTTTAGCCTTGTATGAATGAACTTGACCTGATTGTTTTATTTTTGAGTTAAAATATTAATGTGGCTTCTTGGGTTGACATATTTTGGTCGGCGATTTTTCCGCCAGTACATTAACAGTACATTAGCCTGTCGTACCTACTATGTTTCATAAATTGGCTGAACAGTTATTAAGTCGATGCAATTGCTCATATTTTAAACGCGAAATAAACGATTTTATTTATTGTTACTCTTCCAAAACTGAATATTCGATTACGAATAACTTCATTTAAATAGGTCCACTCATTAAAGAGCTATGGTGCCACAAAGAAACACACAGACAGATAGCGGTCAAACTTATAACATTCCTCGTTTTGTCTTGATTCAAATTGCAAGAGTTTAACCTCAAGTCTTTTCATAAAACGAATCAAAATAATCAGTTACACAACCCTGGAGCTCAACATTCCAGAACTTTTTGAAATTAGAACGCAATCAATACTTGTCCTCCCTAACAGAGGTAAGTTCGCTACGTGATTTGAACATAGCACGGATCCACCGGAACAGGCGGAAATTGCACTCAATTGGGATGGCGGCGCTCTGCCTACAAATTAGAGAACAAAAACTAGCCAGTGACATTACGTGACTAGGCTGGGTCGTATAGGCAAATTAGCGTATCCATTAACACCTTGCTAAACTTTACTGAGTTGTACTGGACATAATAATGACACAAAAAGTAAAAAACATAGTAATTTATGATATTGATAATGTAAATCTTCAAGAAATTAGTCTTCCCCTATCTCAACTTCAGCACACCTGGCATTTCTTCTCCTCCTCTAGTCATATCACTTGACTACAATCGCGTTCTAATAAAGGAGTGCTATCGGAATACGCAGTAGAATTAGCTAGTTTATGATATCCATTATGAGACATTTTATTTGGGTAAGTTGCACTCGTAGCCACGTCTCGCATCAAACTTTCTCTTATCCAGATAATAAATGATAATCAATACTTTAGAGTGACTAGTTACTTTAGGTAATTGATATTATTATACCTAAAGTAGTTGTTTATATAAATCGATGCAGTAGTTAAACATAGCTATATAAAAAATTCTGATTCATGAAATCTTGACTAATACATAAATTTTCAACTGGTTAACTTTGTGGTAGACTGCATCCGAAGTCTTTAATAACTGAGATCGCATTGTAAATTGCCAGTAGATAAGGTAACGCCCTCTGCACGTGACTTCGGAACAGAAACCTGCGCTTTGTTCTATGAAATATAACTGTTATTTGTATGAGAATAGCTTACTTTGAGCATATTGGGCATATTTTTCATTTAATACTACAGAGTTACAGCTTTTTCTATTACAAGACCAGACTAAAAGAAGTTTAAAACTTGTACCTATGTATAAGTAAACGATTAAATTTCTAGGCGTCTCTGCTCTCGCCATTATTCGGTAAAGTTACAAAGGTCCTAATGACCAGTTATCATTTAAATCCGTCCGAAAAAAATCTAGGCGTAGTAAGGGGATAGACTGATTATAACAAAAACACAGAGGGAAAAAGACCTAATTAAATTATTGATAATACCTACGACCTACTTTTAACTAAACTATAAAAACAGCAATTTTTCTATCTTCTATCGGAATAAAAGTGTGATTGAAATATGTACTTCCAATGATTTATAACCGTTCGTAATAAATGTCGTGTCGCGTAGACATTGACGTAGCACTTGCTACGGCGGTGCTACAACGACGCTACGAGCTACGAGTGATGAAGTGCTCGTACAAAGTGACATTTTGAAACTATTAAAACCTAACCTTAACATAATACAATTTATGTGAAACTAGCTTACTCGCTTGCTGCTTCGCCTGCTTTATACTTTCCTGAATAAAAATTAGCCTATGATGTTTCAAGATCGCACTATGTTTCTTACAAGTATCAGCTAATTCGTTCAATAGTTTTTACGTGTTTTCACGTTTATACATCCATACAAACTTTCGCGTTTGTAATATTAGAAGGACTTGCGACCTTTCCGAATTGGCTGGCACGGGTGTCTGCTTTTCTATAATACTCGTATGCATGTTTAAAATGTAAACCCTACTCTTAAATAATTATGTCTATGGATTAAAAAAGTATAAAAATTCGTATTCTAGTTTAAATATTTTTGTTTAGCGTTTTTCTTTTAACTATGTAGAGATAAATTCTCATTTTATTATAATTAAAGTTAAGTAAAATAAAACATTGTTTATTCTGTAAAGAATATGCAGACGATACAAGAAGATTGACAGACAGCTAACTCCATCCTATGATAATTATAATCTTTAAAACTACTTATTATTACACCAAAATATTAGCAGCTCATTGCATTCACTACACTACACTTCTACTTTGTTGCTAGTTTAGTGCATTCCAAACGGTATTTGTATAAACAGTGATAATTGTAAATACATTAACCACAAATTAATCACATTTGTTATGATTAATTAATCGAGCATGAATGAACAATTAAATATTCAAAAATACCACAAAACGATATTATTTCCGTTCCCTTGCGACTATGTTACTGTTTTGGTTTATTCGCATTCGTGACCACGTGCAGTTTCAAAGTTTCTATTACTTTATGTGAAACTGCACTTAACTTGACACGGTAAAGTGTAAAGTTGAATAATATCCCAACTAGCAAGACATCTCTCATGAAGTACACTTAGAACTATGAGAGATGTCTTGCTAACTGTTTAGTTGCATTCACATGTTTAGCTATGATGAAAGGTGTCAACTTATATTACGGTGAGGGAAAAAAATCCAGGTGTTGGGTGTCGGTTGTCGTTTGATATTGAGAAAAGTTAAATTTATGTTATCTTTTTCAAAAAATAAGGTAAAAAAGTTTTGCCGAAAAAAGAATTAGTAAAAGAGCTTAGAAAAAGAAAAAGAAAAAGAGAAAGAGATTAGAAAAAACCCATTTAAAGTTTTATATGGGAATGTACTAAAATACGAATATGGATACAATAGATACAAAGTTGAATGTAATTCGGATACCCTGCATGCTTTTTTTTGTAAGTGCTAAGTACCTAAGACTACGACTTTCACTGATGGTCATGGTTTTGAGGTCCGACCGTGCCTATTATTTTCATTTTGAAAATTTAACACTCGAAACGGAACAAATTCAAACATCGGGAGGAAATCAGTTTTCTTTGCGCGATATGGTCGTGTTTTTTTTAATATTGATCCATTATGCTTTCGTACATAACCATTATGCACCAATATTTGAAATTCATGGGTATTTTTAGTGCCAGTGACCTTTAGATCGAAAGCACTTGACCAATCGAATCGATCTAGCACAATGCAGGTTTATTTGCCGTCATAAAGTCCCCAAGTTCTATCATGTTGTGAAATTGCAGTCGGCACGTGCACTTGAATTACTGCATCGCCTTATGGCGACTCGGTATTGGCTCGAGTCGAAGATATTAGCCGCCTTTTCATTATTTTATTTGTTTTGTTGATTAAATTTTTAGAGACCACCCGAATAGGAGGTCGTTTCTCTTTGGATTGTGATCTTTATTTTTACAATATTATATTTTATTTGATAAACTCCTGTAGTGCAGTGGTTGAAGTCTCGCCTGAGATGCAGAAGGCTGCCTGTTCGATCCCTGCTGCGGGACAATGACTGTATGCTCTGAAGATGTTTATTATGATTAGTTTTATTACCATTCTGTTCTGCGGTGATTATGTATTACCAAAAACGGAATCCAGATCACAGACTATCAAGTTATACAAATCATTAAAAATAAATATTATATAACTGAGATTAAAAATAATTTTGATGCAATACTGATTTTCTTAGATATTTATTATAATTAAGCTACGAAAATTCTAATCTCGGCAACATTTAGAATTTGTTTTGTTACCGGTAATTCTATTACGCATCCCCTTTGCGAAAGTTGCCGCGTTTGTTCCCGGCGTTCGGTAATAACTTCGCAAACACTGTTATGCGTCGCGATTCATGGCTTATTCACTCGTGTGTGTGGAATAACATGAAGTAAGAACTGACTATAACTGCGTTGGAGACGTAACACACAATAACTTTCACATAGTTGATTCTAATATTTGCTATGTGGAAATTATTGTCCTATTTGGCGATAATGTATATAGTTACATTCAAATAAATAAAATAAATAATAAATATCCTTGGACATTCCACACAGAGTCATCTAGTCCCAAGCTAAGCAACTTAATGCTTGTGTTATGGTAACCATCTGGTTACCATAACACAAGCATTAAGTTAGGACAGTCATCTGACTGATATAATACATGGATACACTTTTTTTGTAAATACATACATATTATAGATAGAAAACACCCAAACACGGAACAAATATCTGCAGAACATACAAACATTTGACCCGTAGCGGAGATCGAACCCGCAACCTCTTGCGTCTCAGCCGGGCGTTCGCCCAACTGCGCCACAGAGGTCGTCAAAAATTATTCTAATCGCTAAATTTCTTTGTTTAAATCTGAAAATCTTAAATGAATCCGTATATTTTTTGGATCCGGACAAACAAGACAAACTTCACATAAATATACCTAAAAATATTGTATTTTTAAAAAGAGTCTAAAACACGAAATCTAAGTCCGTTGTAAAGTGCTACTTATTGACATTCCAAGATCAAAACGATACATTATGTTATAATGTATGTAACCCTCTCTTTGTGTACGAATTTCGATGTTTTTTGTTTTTCAGTTCACACTACAAATTCATGAAGGACATAACGGAAGCTTTACATTATGTCACTGATATAAATATACAGAATTTACCGGCGAGACTTTTGGCCAATAAAACGGATTAAACACTCGTTCGACCATGAAAGCTGTCAAGTGTCTGATAAGGATAAAATACGCACGACCCTTTTAACTTTTATTTGTATTGAGTAGCTGCAGCGACGAAATCAATACTGTATGCGGCACTTTTAAGTGTGGTCGCAGCTGGTATATTTATGACTAGAAAAGTATAAGACATCAACCTAATGTTATTCCAGCTTTTATCGGCATATACGATATCTTATACACGGCTTTATAGATTGGATGTTTTTAAAACTTTTTAAACTATCATGGTTTTGAACATTATAAACACTTGATACGAGAATCAAATCATGGTAATTATCTTGTATCAAGTGTTTATAATTGTATAAGTGTTTGTAAGTATTGCCCAAAGATGTCCATTAATTTCTGAGAATGTATCCAAATGACTTTTTAATTCATCAGATAAAAAACCCCGCTCAAAAACAGTAAATTCACTGAAAATGTTTGGTGAAAACAAATAATAACTACAAATGAACAGCTTCAGCGTTTTCACCACATTTCGTAGAAACGGCAGAAAAGCTCATAATCCGTAACAAAAACATTCTACATTGCTCTAGCTCGCGGCCCTAACACTGTATTATGAAATTTCTCCATTTACAAACATAAAACTCGACTGTAGAGATAAAGTTTCGTTTTTACTACCTGCTTCGCATCATTTCATAAATGTTTGAGTAGCAAGTTTTGTCTTCTGATTATTCGCTCCTAATGAAATTTCAGTTACTTTTGCAACCCGACAAAGGCAATAATAACTTTAGAATTGCGTTCAGGGTGTAAATATACGTGACTGTGTTCTGAATTTTCAATCAGCTATCATTTAACGAGGAGCATTTTGAAACTGAACATTTTTCCATTCTATTATTTTTCGGGTTAATTATGGGAAGTTTGTCGCCGTAACTAATTTTCTTTGTAACGATCTATCAAAGTTTACTAATTAGAAAGTTTGAAATCTGTGAGTAATGTGTTCCACTTGAAACTCTAAAAGTTTGCGGCTTTGTAAATACTAGATTGGAATTAGAATAAAGGTTACAGAAGGATTGAAGATGTAAAGGATTGAAACAAACAGAAACTAATAATCAGGTATAATGAAAATGAAAATTTCACCTGAATACTGAAACGCTATTTAAAGCAAATCTGACAGGTAAGTACGTTTCAATCGGTAGTGGGGTTAGGGGCATAGAAAAATCATTACTTACCAGTAAACAAAACATTTTAACTTACTAACTAACTTAATTTATAAATGAAGGTAAGTAAAACCGTTCCGAAATAAAAATATACACTTGTTTCGTAGCTCTCGCTATGTCAGTCAGGCAAAACTTTTGACATTACTCCGCAAAATAAATAATTTTAACAAAAACATTCGTCACAATTGAACAAAAGCATTTCGTCTCAAAAAGTGTTTGAGTTTGATTTGACTCTGTAAAAAATCAATACCACGGTTTATCTCTCCAGAGAACACTTTCTTGTCGTGGATGTTGTTTGTGGAAAACGTGCTAGTAGATTTATCGGAAACTTGTAGGAAATTCCCTATTGTCTTTAGTTTTGTTTTATAACTTGCGCGCAATCTGGGGAATCGAGTTTCAATTGCTTTTGGGTACCTTCTCATGTCTCGATGAAGTTGTGAAGGTATAACTTTTTAGCTGTTCCCAGTTACTATTAAAGTAATCGGTAAAGGCGTAATGTAGCCAATACAAAATTCCTAAATTTTCATTACTTGAATCGATGAGACTTGACGAACATAATTATCGGCATAGCTCGCATTCAAATCTGCCATAGTCATCTACTGTTGAAATTGATGGCAACATATGACAGCATTTTTATATAGTTATTAATAAGTTTAAGTATTTTGTTTTATTCATGGACTGCCGTAATTTTCCCAGCAACATGACATAAAGTGCTGCAGCGTAGTTTTGTCATATGTGTCAATGAACTTCACAAGTTTTCCTAAAATAAAACTTTACAGCAAGATGTCAAAGTATTAAAAATTATTATTCTGACTGCTTCATCGCAAGCTTTCGTCCAGACAGTCTTTTCAATTTTATTCACACAGCTCCTTTTTAACGGCGGACTGAGTATACATTTTTCTTATTATATCTCAACCTACTAATGAACCGGTTCCTTTATTCCGCTTCAGATGTTCCTCATTCATTATGAGGTGTACAAGTATAAAAACTCGAGGATAATCACAAGTCGTTGACCCAAAATAATATATACATAAGTATTTCCATCTTTTTTCTGTCAAGTGGAAAGTCTGCAAATTGGGGTCCTGTCTAATGGAACGTGGCACAGAAGAGAACCTTCGTGATTGCGACGGAACGGAGTGTTGTTTGATTCGTTTGTCAGCACTCTCAAGCATGTAAATAACGGTATACCTTCGATTCTTTTAACCTAATTATTTTCACGATCGATGGGGTATATATAAAACTGTGAAGTTTCAAACATATTACTAGATTAAAACATAGAGTTCATTATTATTACTTATGAAAAATGTTTTATTTGTAACATAAACACATAAGTAGACACACATTTACAAATCTCGCTTATTACAAATTCACACGCGTTTAAGCCGCGTTGACACGATGAGAGCCAGCTCGGACCGAGTGAACTCGGATATCTACTCGGACGCAACTCGGAATGTAGCAACCTCTAATCCGAGCCCACTCGGACGACGGCGTCCGATCTAAGTAGACTCGGACCGTGTTCTACTCATCCGAGCTAGCTCGTATACGAGTTGGAAAACAAAATGGCGGCTAATAACAACAACCGATGTAGAATCCACGAGCGAGTCCAAATTCTTTTCCTTTTGCGAGATGCCTCTGATTATCTCTGATTATCTCTTTCCCGTCTTAGCTCCTCTATCGCACTAAATCCGTCGTTTTTCGATGTTGACTGATAAAAATAATTGGAATAATGACGAAAATGATCCGAGTGAACTATGATAATTTCAACAGCTATCCTAGTACACTCTTATGAAGCTACTCCTACGAGTCCACTCGGTCCGAGCTTGGTCCGAGCTGGCTCTGATCGTGTCAACGCGGCTTTACAAACAAACGCAACTCTGATATTCCGTCAGTCCTTCAAGGTATTTTATGAAATTTACGTTTCGAAAAACTAACTCTAAATGCGTTGTTTATTGCTCCGCGCTATGGTAATTTCCATTTTCATTCCATCAACCTAACCCTTAATATCTATCGTCGCAGTTATTTAATTTACAACTTAGCAAACGTACAAATTCGCTAATTTCCATAACAATAGCAGGATTTGTGGAAGCACGGTGCTTAATCCTAAACTAACAAGTAACTCAGTAATAAATAAAGAGACGGTATTTGGTTTAAATATACACTGTTTTACCTTTCAGTAAATTAATTATTTACGTCGTTGTAGAGGCTACTGCTTGTTTGGGAAGGTGTGATTTGTTACAAATCATCGAGCACAAATAAATAGGTAAGTACAAGACCTTTACTTTGCAAACATCGATGTAATTAATACTGTAAGACTACTGTAAGAAATATTTTACTACGTTATTAACTGTTCTACAACAGAGCGACAACCATACCATCCTCTCTACTTTCAAGAAACAGTACAGTACAGACACAAAGATCTTGACACCTGTATAAACGGTAATATATAATGCTATGTTCAGATGTACGGCGTGCAGCCCGGCGGGCTGCCTGGCGAGCTGCGCGGCATGCAGCCCGTGCCCGGCCGGCGAAAATTCAAACTGTTCACATGCACGCAGGCGTGTCAGTCAGTGCTAGCATGTCGGGCAGCGAGGATCTCGATGTTGTTGCTGCCTTAACCTTTGGCTTAACTTATTTTTATTGGAAAAAGAAACAAAATGATAAACGATTCGTTTGACCATTCGACCATGTTAGCAACGGACGTCCACTCGTCACGAAAGCGCGAGAGAGACTGACTGCACGCGCGCATGTGAACAGTCACCGGGCGCCCGCGCATTCATCCTTTGAACTTTGCCCAAAAACCGCCACTCGCCCGGTTCGCGACATTCACGTTCACGGGCGCGTTCACGGGCTCGGGCGTACCGTTTACACGCGCGTGCCCGTGAATGTGCCCGTTGAATGTCTAGTTGCACGCGCGCGTGTGAACGTACTATAAGACGTTTGAATTGTCTAGGCAAAAGAAATGCTCAATTGATACAAAAGGAGCTGATTTAGCTGCGGCTACTCTCGCATGGTTTGGCTCGTTAATAGCTTATAACATGTCGGTATTTTGTAACAGAAAATGTATTGTTGAACACATTGCCAGGCTTTGTTCCAATTTAACATACTAACAAATTACATACAAATCGTATCAACGGTTTCAAAGTTAGACTAGAACAATGTAGTGACAGTTAATGAGGCGAAAGAGGTGTGCCAGGATCGTAGCAATTGGAGATCCGTAGTCTCTGCCTACCCCCATTGGATGGCGAGATTTTATGTATGTATTGTATGTATGTATGTACTAGAATAACAAACACCCGACCATATAAAGTCAAATCATTCAAGTTGCAATTGAGATCTTTACTTCACGTGCTCGATCAATAAAACTTTATATACCTATATTCTATTCTCAAAGTTTTATCAAAAGCCCGACGATCGAACCGGTTTTATCGGGATTTGCAATGACACCGTTTTATCACTCCTCCCATCCCGTTGACCGAAGGGGCCACTGGGACCTTGCGACACGCACGTTGCACACTCGCTATTGTTTTAACCCTTTCCGTTTTGTTCACTTTTCAACATAACAGATACCTAAAACATCCTTGCTGATTTTTACTCTATTTTTCTCCTTCAGCCTATTTCTATAATCGATTCAAAACCAGATTTTAAGTTATGCATTCCCCTTCCAAGAATATCTTAGTTAATTGAAGTTGAATACCAATTCCAGAGTGGTACTCCATCTATATTCATCAAGACCTGTGTCACTATATTTACTCTCATTGTAGATAAGCTTTCAGCGAGTTGCCTTTAGATTCATTATTGCTTGAAAGCTCGGCTGGAACTTCGAAAATTTGGTTTACCTGAACATGCTGATCGTCAATTCGTTAAAATTAGTCAGAATTGAATTGTTATGTCACGCGCATCGCAAAGCTCTCGACAGGGTTTTGTTTTGTTCAAAAAAAATTTAAAAGGTTTTGATGGTGTTGCCTTATGACCAGTTAATATTCAACTAACTAACGAATGATCGTAATTCTATCGCCATAGCAAAATGTGCAACCAAAAATTTGTGACAGATAGCAATGTCTATGGCGATAGTTCTGAGGTGATTACTTTGTTGAAAATTTATTATAATATTTATATTTAGGTTCTAGACAAACCTTATAATATTATCTTATTCTTATTGTAATCAGGTCTAAGCATGGTGTAACACCTAACATGCCTTTTTTTAGGTTACATTTTGATGATATAGCATCAAGATTCATTAATTCATTGTCTTTTAAACCTATTTCCTAACACAATCTGCGAGAGTTATTGACACGCTCTAAAGAGGTAGGTACCTAAAAGCTTGATCAAAATAATCGAATTATAACACAGGACTCAACGCGCTCTGTCAGTTATTTTGCGAGCGGGATTTTATATTCGTTTAGTACAAGTTATGTTAACGTTAACATTAAGATTTCTTAGACGTTTGGTAAAACGAGTGTGAAATAACAAGGTATTTTGCGCTACCTTTGTTCTTTTTAGCACGTTCTACGTTCAAAATTTCATTCAAAACTATTGATTTACCGTCACAGTAGCAACTTTGCCGCGCAATCGCAGGAATTTCGCCTAAAATACATTTTAAAGTGCATTGAATATTTTATTTTATCTTGAGCATAAGTGCTTTGAGTAGATTGAAAGTATTTATGCAATATAAATCAATTTTACATCCACTTGTTTAAAAACTGTTTGCTGCAAAAGTTTACGCTATTCCGAGAAATTTAGGTTTGATATTACAGTGTTCTAGAAGACTGCTTTTCAAATAGTTCACCCACTTTTCTTAAGAGAAAGTACCTAGATCTTTATCTGTAAGGTAAAGAAATGCCTAAACCTTTTTCATTCGATACGGCATCTATAATTAACAAGTTTCTAATTTCCTATCCTCCTTAGTAAAAGTACCTATACGAGTTATTTCGTGCTCTTTAAAACAAATCTTAAACTTACTTTATCAATTTTACCAATCTTTTAGTTAATAAATATTTTAGTAAAAAAAGACGAGATTTTGATTATTAGGTATGGATCATAATTAAAAGTCATACATTATATAGTTAGGATACATTACGTTATTAACGTTAATAAAAAAAAATATCACACTTTCAATGTATTCTCATCCTAAAACACAGCTATCCTTTTACAATTTGTTAAAATGAAGGTACTTACTCATAGTTCTAGAGTAAAGTTAACTTATGAAATAATAGCAACTGACATTTCATTTTCTGTGCTTGGTCTGACGAATAAGCAAAAAATATATTACATACTCATCATTCACTTTTATCAAACAGCTGTCAGCCTTTGAACCTGTTAATATGGTTGTTATAGTTCGAGATTTGTATCTATAGATAAAGAAGATTGGAGAATTTATTTTGTTGGCATAACAAAAGAATTGAGTTTGGAGAAGGTTTTTAAAATGATTGCATCGGAATAGTAATAAAAAATGGACAAGAAAATTATTTCAAAAACACCATACCTTTTGTTTTCCTAAATCTTCAATTAAAACTTCTCAAACAATTGAATTGAGTTTCCTGAAAGGAAATAGAACAATTTTAAACAAAATAAGAAAAGATGATCGCCAAGTTTAGTCGAAATGACGCAAAACAAACAAAGAAAATATTGAACGAGATTTCCTGAGGGGATTGAAGTCGCCTTCACTAAAATTGGATGGAAAACTGAAGACACAATGGGATTTTATTCTACCTTGCCGCGGTGTGAACAGTGGAAAACCCGTCTTTCACCGTATGACCATCAATCAAGATTTTTCGTGGTGTTTGGTTTTGAGCGTGAACCATATTTTGCTATTAGTTGCCGACCTAGATAACAGGCCGTATTCGTGATGAATGACGATAGATTTTTTCGATTAAAAATGATTTGCCTGAAAGGGTAAGGGTAAAATGCGGCCCGCATAGTCTCCGGGGAAAACATGAAAAACTATTTGATCTATACGGACCGCAATGCGTAACCCAGTAATAAAATACTGACAATCTATTGACATTAACAAAGTTGAGTTACTATAAAGTCATTTTGATAAAATTTTGTTATTATTTTTATTTTGTTAAAATGTATTCAGTATAAACCAAATAAACACATAAAAGCTAATGAGAACAAACATGGCACAAGAATCTAAAAAATCAACCCCTCTCCAACACGGAAAGACTGTTCCAACAACAAGTGAAAAGGGCAGGGTAACATATTGTACAGACTTGGAGAAATCCGTGATTATGAGCAACTTTGAGCGGCGCGGCTGGGTGCAGGTCGGCCAAGATGACGAGTGGAACTTCTACTGGTCTTTTACAACAAACTGCCGAAATATCTTCAGCATTGAAAGTGGCTACAGAATGAGCGATAACCAAATGATAAATCATTTCCCTAACCATTACGAATTGTCTCGCAAAGATTTATTAGTGAAAAATATCAAGAGATATCGAAAGGAGCTTGAAAAGGAGGGCAATCCTCTATCTGAGAAAACAGAAGTTCCGCTCCCAAACGGACAGACGGTCACGCGATACACGCATCTAGACTTTATTCCCGTCACATACGTGCTGCCCGCCGACTACAACATGTTTGTAGAGGAGTACAGAAAGTCTCCGCAGAGCACTTGGATTATGAAACCGTGCGGTAAATCGCAAGGCGCTGGAATTTTCTTAATAAACAAACTTTCTAAATTAAAAAAGTGGTCTCGTGAAGCGAAAACCCCTTTTCACCCGCAGCTTACTAGCAAGGAAAGTTATGTAATATCGCGCTACATCGACAACCCTCTGCTAATAGGTGGCAAGAAATTCGATTTAAGGTTGTACGTTCTTGTGACATCCTTCCGCCCGCTCAAAGCTTATCTGTTCCAACACGGGTTTTGTAGATTCTGCACAGTGAAATATGACACTAGCGTCACGGAATTAGATAACATGTATGTGCACTTGACAAATGTGAGTGTGCAGAAGCATGGCGGGGATTATAACAGCCTGCACGGAGGCAAGATGAGCATTCAGAATTTCCGTTTGTATTTGGAGGGAACTCGAGGGAGGTCGGTGACCGATAAATTGTTTGCGGAAATGCAGTGGCTTATTGTCCATTCGCTGAAAGCTGTCGCGCCAGTGATGGCGAACGATCGCCATTGTTTCGAATGCTACGGCTACGATATTATAATCGACAACACGCTGAAGCCGTGGCTCGTGGAAGTAAACGCGTCCCCGTCGCTCCAATCGACGACGCACAACGATAGAATACTGAAGTACAAATTGATAGACAATATTGTGTCCGTAGTCGTGCCGCCCGATGGAATCCCTGACGCCAGATGGAACAAGATACCCAATGAGGAAGCTTTGGGCGATTTCGATTTGTTGATCGATGAAGAGCTTATGGAACGAGAAGATGCTAATTCGCGTTACAACAAGTATCATCGATTTCGACAGTGATTATCAAATTATTTTATTAAAATATTATTATATTCTTTTTATTTTTATGTTTTAATATAGTTGCATGTGTCTTGTTAAAATACAATATTTAAATGAGAGACATTTTTAGTTAGTTTAAATTTTCTTTAATTAATAAAAGCAATTATTATCACAAGAAAAAGTAGATTAAGTTTTGATGCGACTGGATTTATTTTCACGTCGTGTAACTTCGTTATCCCCTCTGTACATAGAATCTTCGTCGATGAGAACTTCGAAATCCCCTAAAGCCTCTTCCGTGGGCGTTTTGTTCCAACGCGCATCCGGGATGCCGTCCGGGGGCAAAACGACCGATAACATATTATCTACCAGCTTATACTTGAGTATCCTATCGTTAACCGTCGTCGCCGTCATCGAAGGGGAGGCGTTCACTTCTATAAGCCACGGTTTTAAGTTATCGTCTATGATTATGTCGTAACCATAACACTCGAAGCAATGGCGGTCATTTGACATTACGGACGCGACGGCTTTTAGCGAATGTACTATCAACCACTGGATCTCTTCGAACAACCGATCCGTGACTTCACGACCGCGTGTCCCTTCTAGGTACAGCTTCAAGTTTTGCATGCCGAGCTTACCGCCGTGCTGACTGTTGTAATCCTCGCCTGTTTTCTGCACGCTCACATTGGTCAAATGTATGTACATGTTGTCAAGCTCAGCCACGCTAGAGTCGTACTTCATTGTACAGAACCGACAAAAGCCTTCGCGAAACATATAAGCCTTTAAAGGCCGGAACGAGGTAACGAGAACGTAAATCCTCAAATCGAATTTCTTCCCGCCGATCAAAAGCGGATTATTGATGTACCGGGAGATAACGTAAGTATCTTTGCTTGTCAGGTGGTGCTGCAAATATTTCTTAGATTCCCGCGACCATTTTTTTAACTTAGACAGCTTATTAACAAGGAAAATTCCGGCACCTTGGGATTTGCCGCATGGCTTTAGGATCCAGGTAGTTTGGGGGAATTTTCGATACTCCTCGACGAACATGTTATAATCTGAAGGCAACACGTATGTAAGCGGGATAAAATCTAGATATAAATACCGGGTTACGACCTGTCCGTTCGGCAGTTTCACCTCAGTTTTGTCTCCGAGTGGATTGTTCTCTCTATCCAATTCTTTTCTGTATCGTTTTATATTTTTCACTAGTAAATCTTTGCGAACCAGCTCGTAGTGGTTCGGGAAATGATTGATTATCTGGTGGTCGTTAAGACGATAACCATTGTCCACGCTGAATATATTTCTGCAGTTTACAGTGTTTGACCAGTAAATGTTCCATTCCTCGTCTGGAGACACTTGGTGCCATCCGCGCCTTATAAAACTGTTCACGACGATAGATTTCTCAAAGTCTGTGCAGAAGTTTATCTTCCTTCCATCTACAGACGAACTTACGACTCTTCTATTTGTCGTCAATAACACGGGTTTCTTGAAATATGAGGATGCCATTTTCTGAAGAAAAAAAAAACAAATAAATACATGCAAAGTGTGTTTCAAACTGATTGTAAATTAGTCCTCTCCTACTGAAACCAATAAAAATTACTTACAGAATCATGACCATGTGGATTTGTTTTGTTCCGATATATGACTTTTTCGACAGATGCTAAGTTTGATGGCGCTGACATTAGCATTTCTAATATTTATATGATTGTTGAAGAATGCAAATAAAAAAAATTAAATCGTTTCACTTTGGAGTTTTTGGAGTACCATGCTCTGTATTTTTTGTAGATTATTACGTAAAAATTAGAAAAAAACCTTGACCGAGGAACTAAACAGGCGCGTCGAGCGTCGTCGGGCCTTGCACAAACTAAGTGCACATTAAATACAAACATAATAATTATGTTGCGCGGCAACAGAAGGGTTCCCGACCCTCGACGTGACGTCAACTGAGTATAAATTAACACAGTTTTATATTTTATTGATAATTTAAAGTCTCATAACGCATGATATGAGACTTTAAAATATGAATCACTTTTTAGATTGAAATAATAATTTTTTGAATGGCATATCATTGAGAGAAAAGAAATAAAAAATATTCAAATGATTCAAATCTTAGATATGACAACTAAATAGTAAGTGATTTAGTAGTTAAATAAGTTTATTTATATAGGTACACACTAGATTTACATAAACTTCTGTAGTAACTTTGACAAAGTGATAAAAAAATATTTAATTTCTTTCAGTTGTAACAAAAAGAAAGGCGTTGGCTTGGATTGAATTGCTTCACAAAAAAACACTCGCTTTCATCACAACAACCAAACAGACAGTTTTGTTAGCTTGTTACATCATTCTCGTAATGTATAATAGCGCACATCTGGGTCAAATTTAGATATTCCATCGAGGTGTAACACAAAGTGACTAGAATTGCACAATAAGGACCTAAATTACATGAAATCCCATTGAAGGGTATGTTCACTGCTGAGTCACTGAGCTTATGACGTCATTAGCCGTACCAGATTCATACCACAGATAATACAGCTACTAATACATGCCTGGAGAGAGTATACTTAAAGAGGAATCCTCAGAAACCAGAGTCAAACAGAAAGTTACTGTGAATAAATTTTTCTCAAGTATTCAACGAAATAATAAATGTTATATTAGTTTTATTGGCCCTAGGTTTTTTAAGATAAATCTTATGAAGTGAATTTACGTTACTTTACAACGCTCAGCATGTAAGTTCGCATGAGCTGGTTGGCAACTTTGGTTACCAAGCGTCCCCTAACCTATACTTAGGCATAAGTTTCTTCATTACACTGTATAAATGATCCAAAAGATGTGTATGTCAGGCCTAAGTAATCTTGAACAGTAACTACGTTAGGTTCAAGTAAGCCCATGAGATGTGTTGTCAAACTATCTTCTGTTGTTCTATTATAGACATATTAATACAACGAGAAATTACTCACGTAAAAATATCGTCGATTTAGATACCGGCATGTTTCGATTCTTCAGGAGCTCGAATCTCGATCTGGCTTCAATCGCATGAAGTGGGGAAGGCTCGGCGGAGGTTGCGGGTTTGATTCCCGCCACTTGGACATATGTTTGGTTATTTTGCAGAGATTTTGTTCCGGGTCTGGATGAGTTTCTATTTAGAATACCTTTGTATTTACCAAAAAAATATCTAAGTATTATTAGTGTTGCTTAGCTTGGGTGGGGACTAGATGTCGCCGTGTGAAGAGTTCACGTATTTATAATATCCTTGGACATTTCACACCGCGTCATCTAGTCCCAAGCTAAGCAATTTAATGTTTGAGTTATGGTAACCAGATAACTTGATATAATACTTAAATCTATTTTTTAATTATATGTAATATTCACTTATTTATTTTAAAAACAGTTACAATGTAGGTTGTTATAGTATTTTAAAGTGTAGAGCTAAGTTCTAAAACACTAACTACATAACCAGCCCAGTGTTCTTGCATAAAACATCTCTATCTGAAAGCAAGCGAATCTGTGGGCTCCTAGTATATTCATAAATCAGAAGTGGAATAGGCCACATTTGCTATGCGGACCTCACGCATTTAATATTTAAAATTATGACGCCATTTCCCGTTTCTCCCCTAATTCAAGCCCATAACCACGCACCGATATGTGTTTCTTATTAACAATGCTCAATGTTTGCACATAACACCAAATAATACCGACGTGTAGAATCGAAATTATCCACAGTATAACGAAAGTTCATGAATTCGAAACATTAAGAATCTCATTAATATTTAACCCTATTGCAAGTAAGACTTCTACTTTACTCATCTCATAAAAATATCCTCTTATGATGTAAATGACAAAGAAATCAAATTTTCGTGAGAAAATATCTAAAATAGTTCTAAATAACCTCTAATACTCCTAGAATTCTTTGAATACGTCGTTGTCGTATTGATATTTTTTTTTAATTGTAGTCTTTTGGGACTCAAAGAACTCCTTGAGAAAAAGACTCTTTTTTGATATGGGAGTGCAGCCTCAGATCTGTTTTTCATAGTTTGTTTTAATTGTCTATTATGTTTATATGTGGAACAAAATACTCGTAGTAGATAAACGATTAATTATGATTTTGTTGCCACCCATAGATCTGGGCCTGATGAACGTGGTAGGTACACACTGTACACAGGGTACACAAACTGGTGTATAAAATAAATAGGTGATGTGTCTAAACAGTGTGTACCACGTTGGAGTTTCTGTTCTTTGTGTTCATTCTATGGTCATAACATAACCTTATGAATAATTTAATACACTTTACGTTCTGAATAACCCACACACCGTAAAATATTAATGGAGTTTCTTTCTACCAAATCCTGTTTTGTGGCTATGAATAAATACTTCAGCTGCCATTATATCGGATACTCATTCGATTTTGAACCATAAAGCTATCAATGGAAGGTTGATATGGTGAGCTGGCTTTAATTGCTTCTATCAAAGTAATCACTAATGGTGCTCCCACACTGCTGTTACAAAATGTTTATAAACATTTTTGAACACTAAAACATTTACTAACAAATGTTGTCAATTGTTACATTTTGTTAGGAACTGTTATATGTTATAAGTGCTCCTACACTGATGGAAAGTGTTTACTACTGTTTACTACCCCGCCGTCACCTGTATAAAATGTTTACAAACAAAATTTTGTTCAAAAATGTTAATTAACATTTACTAACATGAAAACATTTTTTAACTTTTGTGATTAAATGTTAGCTAACAAATGTTTACTAACGTTACTTAACATTATATAACAGCAGTGTGGGAGCACCATAACACGTGTGTTTGTTCTTTAGCTCGATAGAATACCGAGTTAAAAAGCAATAGCGTTGCCTTACTGCACTTAGACAGGCAAATGAGCATAAAATATGTTCTTATACTTATTTCGAGCGCTACAGCGTATGATAAAATTATTTGAAATTGACTCCATACTGCTGAATTTGTAACCATGTTACTAACGCTTCGTTTTGACTGCATGGCTTGTCGTCATTGAATATAATTTCGTATAGGTACATTCAGAGTAACCAATTCTACGAATTTAAGCAAAATCACACCTGAAATTACGACTGAAATCAAGTCGAGCGATTATAAACCCCGTGTTGTGTTAGGACTAAATTTTGTTATGTTTGTGTGTGCAAACAAATACTCCTTATATATAAGCCCTTGTATGTACAACGACACATCATAAGGACATTTAGCTAAATATGTGCAAATAACGGAATCCTACCCTAGCCTTATGCAAATTGATGTGGTGAGACTCATTTGAATGATACATTTCGTAGACTTTATTGAAAAACAACATTACATTAAAATTATGAAAGTGCTTAGTGGAGTATACAAACCGAATTCCTTTTTATAATGTTAATACGGTTTCTTTTTATCACATTGTTAATACAGTTTCTCGTAAAAACACTCGCGTTATTGAATATTGCTAGGATATTTACTATTAGTTTACTGTTATTTACTTTTTTAATAGTTAAATACGTTTTTTGAACAAAATAATACCAATTAGGTACGGAAAAATATTCTACAATTAACACAACACAATTAATTCATGATTGGACTTCTCAAATTGAACTTATTAGAGGAAGAAAAACACGAAATGACGGACGATTAATATTTCCTGGAAATTAATTAGCTCTATTGTTTATAATATAAAGTATTCATTTATATCACTTGATTTTTCAGATTTCTCCACAAATGTTTGGTAACCAAAAAATACGTTCAACCATTCTCCCTTTTTTCTATTTTCTCTTACTTCACTTCGCTTCTTTTTTGCGGCAACTGTGACTAATATTATCATAGTTCTGCCATTCCTCTTACTGTGGGTAAGATGTTAAAAATCTATTCTAAATTGGATAGTCTTATAACGGTAACCGCCGTTCAAAAGAGTTTTACACGAAGGCGCTTCTTGCAGGTAGCTCTAACAAAAGATGATAGATAACGGCTATCAGCTCTTCCGCTCGCTTTTAAAAGACACTTTTCTTTGAATTTCTAGGATATTGTGATACAGTTTACGCTGGCTTTTCAGTATTTTATCTATGTGATTTAAGTCAATATTGTGAAACATTATAAATCGGAAGTTACCAAAATTATATTGGTAAATATTCTCGGATGAACAGAAGTGTAATTTCAAATAAACATAAGTAATGAGTGAGCAATAAAATTGCAGAAAAAACTAGTGTCTAAATAGCGAAGATCATTTGGAAATATTATGTATATTTTTAAGACACAATTAACATTCTTCCGAACTAATATACAGAGATTTAGAACCGTCTGGAAGTTTGTTTCATAGCATTTCGTCTGGCAATGTCTCAAAAGCTTCTCGTATTCAATAGAATCCTTTGAATGCAAACATTAGATCATTCTCTGTCTATGTGAAACCTTGCTATTTGAATACCTGAAAAGGTAAAAGCGAGCATCAGTGAATGCGGTATCCACGAATTGCTACCAGCGTTTCTCGAACTCGTTACGACTTTGCTGTACGTTATTTTAAAGTCTTTAGGCAATAATTGGGGTTTCTTCTTCTAATTCTCTCAATTATAAGGTATTTTATAAAAGGTACAGTTATCTAGCCATGCACACAACTTTAATTGTTTAATGATAAGTAGTAGAAATTTGACTAAAACAGTTTACATTTATTGATTGTATTGTTAAGAGTTTAGTGGTTAGAGGTGTCGAAATACCACATTTCACAAGTAATTTCTGCAACACATAATAAAAAACGCCATAACTAGTTTTCATAATCAATTTTCTAGCTTTACGAGTGCATAGAATTGCAAACTCACGCAAAAAACAAAAAACTGTTAGTTTAAAATTCGTGCAACATTCTAATTTAAAATCAAGACGAATTCACTAGACTGTGAAATCAAAGCAGTTACAGTAAAAAATAAAAAAGAGATGACGCTATAAAATCCTATTACTAATAAGAATTAAGTTCTGTAAAAACTATTTAACTCAACTACCATTCAATTTGTCACGCTGCAAATTGCATTGAACATAACTATATAGTAACTTTTAAAGTACGGTAAGGTGAACCCAGATGAAAACGGGTTACGTTGCATAATGTATCTCGGCTTAATCCAGGTTATTCATCAAACTGATCAATATTAGTCTTGCCAAAGAGCCAATATCTCGCATGACGTGAGCTTCTGTAGCTGCAGGATGTGGCGACTGAGCAGGTAACAGATTACGAATCAATAGAGCTGTGTATGCCTATTGATGTCGTCCCAAGCGTGAGGGTAGAAGAGACAGACAGACCCTTATATCTGGAATAAAACTTAGGTAGGAAATAATAAAAATCAATATAAACTAAGAGAACTTTTCTATGTTAACATATAGAACAAACCTATCGCATATGTTATATGAGCCTTCTTTAAGTAAAACACATGAAAATAAATGTCTCTAAGACGTAATCGCTGAGCAAAATCCACCCGAATTCGTCTGATCTAAGAATTCACGAACTCCCGAAAGCTCATTTATTCAAAAACCGCAAAACGTTGAAAGTGCGCGAATTTATCTCAAACACTTCACCGCATCATTTAAACGGCAAAGTTTCTTCGATGGGCCCAAACTTAGCATTTCCAGGGCCCAGCATTTGCATTCTCCGCCAAAGTGAGTGGATGAAACCCCAATTTACGTCATTTCGCAAAATTACTTAAGTTCATTACGATAACCGCGTCAGCCGAATGGAGTGATCTAAGCAGTGTTCATTGCGGTGGATAAAATTATAAGGGGACCTTGGACATGAATGAATAACATGATTTGGGTATACTGCTGACCGCGGGTATTCAGCGTCCCGAAAACGGGAGCGACCAAAAATTGTCTGATGGACAGGCGGTGGAGTGTGAAATCATAATGAGTTTCGGACTGGTTGGTTACTTTCATCATGAACACAATGACAAACGATTATTATTTCAGTAACTTTATAAAATGTATGTGGATTTCAAACATTTATTATGTTGACCTATGTAATGCTAGCGAAAACTGGTTATAAAAAAATTTGAAGCAATTTGTGTTGTGAAGTCCTCCAATATAAATATATACGTAGTATAATACAAACTCAAAGCATAGAAACCAAATAAGTTCCATATCTTTAAACCTACGAAACTTTCCAAACTACTATCGCGACCGTACAAATAGGCTCCTATCTATGTATTCTATTTTCCATTCCATTGTGGAGTATTTTAGGTGCTTCCCACACAAGTACGGGTGAAATAACTTCCCGCAATAAATCCTATCCGAGAATTGTGCAGTTTGAAACGCAGAACGTACCCCTAGCATTGGAAGGAGCGATATAAAATAATATCTTGAGCTCATTCAAAGGTTTAGTAAATCCATTTATAAACAATAAATATAAGAATATTCAACCCAATCTTAAATTCCTTAAAAATCTTCTCCATCCAAAGTTCAAAGGCACCTTCAAAGGCATCACATTAATGTTTCATTAGATCTGTTTTTTTAAGTTACAAAAATATTAGCACTTTATTTTCAGTTTTCAGTTTAGTGACAATTAAATATAACAAGTCCTCAAAAAACTTTCATGGAATCCAAATAGGGCTTTTGACTTTAATTTCACTATAAATTTCCTAGTGGTATCAAAACGTAGAAACCAATGTTAGAGGGACGACGTACTTAGCTGCGACCAACTTCAATTGAAATAAGAACTTGAACTACTCTGCGTTCTATTTTTATTGCGATAAAAGCTAGCTACAAGTCTATGGCGTTAGACATGGCTGTGTTCCGGTTTGATCATAACTATAAAAGGCATACTTAGGTGCATAACTATGACACTTTATTTTGATGTTAGAAGTATATTTTTTATGTATTTATCTGAAAAGAATTGGCTCCTGAAGGAATACTATTTATCTTGTATTCAAAATAGGGAGCTACGAATAGCGATATAAACTCAAGATGAAGTTTTGAAAAGCAGTAACGTTCGTGGCACTACATTGTTACGTGGTTTCTAATGTAACAATGATGATACAACACAATAGAGCTCTAAGCTAGCTTGCGGATTCATTTCCATAGTGACGTGTCAGACGCGAAACATATTACCACTCAACATACCTCGGTCTAATAACGACGGCACTCCATTTATCATTCAAACAATATTTCACAACTTTCCACATGTTTATCTTCCTACTGGTTTGAGAAAATATAAGTACGTATAGAGATACTCCACTCCTCAAAATTTTGGGCTTAAAATATGGTGTTTTGTTTTATACTGTTTATGTCGAATATAACCATTAAGTATGCATTTATTGAGTATAGCCATTCCACAAGGTAACCCTGCCAGCCTTTTAGGCACCCAAAGATCATGCCTTTCCTTTCATAGCGATCAAAATAAATAAAATTGCATCATCTTAGTAAGTTTAGTTTAAGTTTTGACGATACCAGAACAGCCACTCATATCGATGTTTCGTAGTGTCGGAGTAACACTTCTATGAGCTTAACTCTCTCTTATTTATGGTTCTGTTTTCCTTCTGTGTATGCTCTTAGAAACAGACCCTGTGTTATTGTGTGTATTATTGTCTATTCTATCTATCCAGTCTTCGTTATAAAAATGTTTTTATCTGAGATAAAGTAAATGTTTTTGTGCACTATGTTTATAACATCATACAAATACCTGCTTAAAATAACTAAAAGTTGTAATAAATTGATGACTCATATTAAAAATTCAGAAGACTATTGAAAAAATCATACAAACCTTTAAAAACAAAATTACCTAACTTTAATTTTGATATTAACTAGATATTTAAAAGATTGGTGATAGTAGTCAAATTTAAATATGCTATAGAATCGTTTATTATTGTTATCGTTTTAATAATTTCGTAGGTAGGTGTGTATATTTGTTTATGACATTAAGTAAAACAAGAATATTGTGCCTTTCCTATACTGATAATATTTAAATAGGTTCAAAAGGAAAAATTAACATAATAAATGGCCTCATCTATTTACAATCAACTGCCAGGGTCCGTTCGTGCACTATCTATTGGTGAATTCAAAACCCGTCTCAATGACATCCTAATTGAAAAAGCCTACTATACCTTAAATGAATTTCTCAATGATCATACTATACCTACATAATGACTTTATATATAAGTAAATAATTTGACATAAGATTTTTTATTAATTTAATTTGACATTGTATTCTCGACATTTTATAGTTGTTTATGTAAATAGGTTTGTACGCTCTTTAGCAGAATCTAGTGGTTCTATCATTAAGTTAAGACCTTTTATATTGTTACCTAGATTCACAAACCACGAATAAATGAAATGAAATGAAATGAAATAAAAGCTTTCTTCTACTGCTTAATAATGTAGTTGCTGACTTTTTAGAAATATGATCGCATTTCGAATAAAATTTTCGCTTGAGCTTTTTATATCTTTTGTACTAACATTTCTATTCACATCGAAATACCGTATTTATAAGTACCACATTTCATAAAATGTTTTCACTGGCATGATCTTTCACTACTTTGATATTATATCAAGTAATATGAGTTCTTTCAACAGAAAATGTAGGTACAATATTTATGTAAATAATTCGAGAATCTAAAAGCTTGTATCGATCCTACCTTGAATTTAAGTTAATTATATTCCCTTCACACAGGAAGTATATATCGAAGGCAGAGGTTAGATTACCGAAAATTAATTATCCCCTTCTGTAAACAAAGTACATGGTAAATTAAAAAGGTTTCCAGAGTTGATTGGGAAACATAGAAGGTTTATTGTGGAATGTTTTGCGGTGCTTACAAAAAAACTTACCTACATGAATTTTGTATGATCTCTAAATTAAATTGTTCATAGGTTATTTAGGTTAACGTATTAACGTTAGTTCAATAAATTTACTATGTTACTTGGATACTGACAATATTCCGAAAGTCATGCAAAACCTAACTTTTATTCTAGCGCGAACGGGAACATTGCTTTATTATTAATATTTTTTTATGAAAATGTCAAGACAATAAGTTTCAACTTAATAATCCCTTGTATGCAAGGACCCTTTTAAATAAAGTCCAGGTCAAATTCAAAACTGTTTTAATCACACAACTTTTTTTACTTTTATTCTCAAACCCTGTTGAAAATATTAAAATAATGTATTTTTATCTCTAGCTCTAGATAAAAATATAATTCAATTTAGTATTAGATCGCTTTTATATTTTAATAAACAACAGCCTTTAATGAAACGAAAATAAGGCCAGCCCGCATTCAAAGTTTATCCTATAAATTACGGAGCGACATAAAGAGATAAGCAATAAAAGTTAGCGGAATAATGTAGGGAGAAAATAATTATTAAAACCGTGGTAATAACTAACGTGACGTGCTCGTTTGGTAACATTTGTTCCTAGAGGTATTGAGGACTCTTTATGCCACTGTGGATAAAGGCAACTATTATTATTATATTTTAGTTGCTTGCTAGCAAAAGGCCTACCATCTCATTTTCCAGACTTTTCTATCTAAATTTGGCCAGTCTGGTAGAGTTCACATCCAGCTCAACCCGCCATCTTCGTGGTCAACTATTGTAGATCTATAACAAGTATTTGACGACTTTTTGCGAAATCACAAACTGCCTTTGTCACACAAAATACCTAATGCAATTTATAATCTAAAAACCACGAAATATTTGGGTATGTAATACGAATCTTCAAGTTAATGTTTCACTTGCTCTACGTTTCTAAATGTATTTGTTTCATAAAACTGATCTTTTTATTAGAATAAAGTCATCAATAAAGAGCTAATCTAGTAAATAAAAAATAAAATAAGAGTGTATTTACCTTGTATAGGTACCTATTTCTGTTGAATCCTTGACGAATCATACCAACAATATAATACTGAAAACTCTGACGTCGCGCGACGTGTTGAGCAACTAGATGAGCCATGTTTTTGGTCGTAAAAGTTTTCGCATTGCTCTCGTGTTGAACAAGATTTTTTACAAGCTACCCAGAAGTTTTAGATGATCATAACTTTTTTAGTTTCACGAGACCGAAAATTTCTATGCTAGCGATAAAAAAGAAATATCTGCCTAGACATTATTATATTATTATGTCATCAATTTAAGTATTTCATTTATGTTCCTCGTAAGTATAACAATATTGATGATATTTCTGTTCCGCTTTAATTTTGATTAGTTTGTTCCTTCCCCCATCTTTTGGTTGTTTCGTGGTTTAATTTAATAGAACTAGTTAATTTGGGATAACATAATTGAGGGACTAACAAAAACAATAATAATTTAAAAACTCAATCAATTCGGAAGCGAAATGGAGTAAATAAGAGTAGAAAAAACTGCTATCTGAATTAAAGTGCAAAACAAAGAAAGTTTCTAATGATGGTTTGTTAGCTCTGTTTGGATCATCACAACAAAGTTAATATCTCAGAGATGACTTTTGTTTTAATCTAGAGCTTACTTATGTTTCAGCTAATTCCACATCTCAAACTGTAATGTAAGTAATTCGCCCCTAGCGGCGTTTAGGTCTTGCCTGCAATCAAAAATAAGTAACTCCATCTAGTGCTAAGTACTCGTAGCTTGCAGCCGCGGATGCCTAAACTCCGCTAGGTCACGCCGCAAATATCAAATAGCCCGAAGAAAAACATCTGATCTGAAAACTTTTGTTATTTTGGTAAAATTTTCTTATTTATTATTAGTTTGTTGGGTTCAAATTCACTTATTTGTAACTTTATAAACCCATAACTAGAGCCCTTGCATATAAAACGAGCCCCGTACTTTGTTACGCATGTTTCGTAAAGTTATCACGCCTAATTTAATTGCCAGCTAAATGAATACATAAACATAAAATAATAAGCAAAACCAACATACACTTCAAATTTTCATTTGTTTAAAGTATAATTATTCTCAAAGCGCGCGTTATCGTGTGAATCTGATAGTCGGTAGATATTTTATCGCACGCCACCATTTGCAGATTTTGCTCAGGTGCTAAAAGTTACCAAGTTCGAATTGCGATAATTTGAATATGAATCACCGTAGTTGGGTGCCGATGCCAGTTCCAACTGCACAAGATTTGCTTTAGAGAGTTATACTCGCAGTATAGTTAACGTTGCATAAATTTTTGTTTCAATAAGTTTCTAAGAATTATTTACGTTCAATTTAATATTTGCAAAGAAGTTAACATCGTTGGATGCTTCAGATAAATCGTATCTTTTATACTGAAATCCTATTTCAATGGAATGTAATGGGTGTTTACATTATGATCATTATGCTATAAAAATGCGGATAACTCTAGAAATATTTCTTAGTTGACTTGCAGCAACTTTCTTTGAAAATAAGGTCACTTAAGTTCAGAATGATTCAATATTAGCCCCATTTCTGTTCAATCCAGAAGCGTCGGATTATTCGATTATGGAAAAGAGCTTGTCTATCCGTCGAAGCGTCGTTGTTTCATAAGTTTGCAGTGAAGCTTACGAGCTTTAAGAAACTGCAACAGGAGTTATAATTTATACAGAAATCAGCTTATGTGTACTGTTTTTATGATTTTTATGATGTGCAGTTTTTGTAGCAAGTGGCCTTCGTAAAGCTTCAAAAACAGAAATTTTAGTGGGAATTATGATCAATTCCCACTAAAATTTCTATCTATCTGATCTGGCTATCGGATAAAGCCCTCTTATTGCAAAAACAAAAAATTGCACCCGAATGACCATTAAAACATTGCGCTTCTCCAAAACTCAGAAATAATCCACAAACGATGAAAAGTTGGTCAATGCACAAAAAGTTGGAACAGATCACGCACAAACACTAGTACAGGTTCTGTGTACACTGTACACCACCTGTGTTTGTGTGTGTTTCAACCTAGAGCTCTGTATAGACATTCCACTAATTGGATGTAGTTTTGAACGAAACAAACACTGTATTTGTTTGTTTGAAAAGTTTGAAGCGTTCTATATTCGTTACGTGGTTTTATTAATAAGAATGCAAAAAGTTTGAATAAAAAAGAGTATTTTAAGTTGATTTCATGGACATTTAACAAGAAGTTATATTCATTTATTATCAATATATTTATTATTGCAGGATCTTTGCAAATAATTACCTTAGTTATTTTTATTGAATACAACCAACCATAACAATAACAACAACAACTCAGGCCTTTACATCTATAATAGATGATTTATATAGCGTTAGGAGGCAATCTTTGCCTACACTTAACGGAACACTGTTGTGCCTGGGACATTGTTTTGAGATAGAATAGGCTTGGCCAGCACCTAAACCATACTCTCGACCATTACAGTACGTAGGTATTACACTTTTTTCAGACTTACAAGAAAATAAACTGACCCAATTTTGTCGAGTAGGGACCTAAGTAAACAAACAGAGGTAAAGCCGTCGCCTCACTTCACCTATAGTTTGCACAAGTTCTCATAATTAGAAAAATAATACGAAATCCTCATTTCGGTCTCCAGACAAACCAAGCGTCACCAACAACCACTTCATCTAAATTATCTGTCAACATAAACTTAACAAACGATTTTAGTCTGTATTTGAAGTGGGTAAAGTCTGAGGTCGCATGTAGTGCAGCAACTTTAACGTGCGACAGATTAGTTTGCGGGATTGCTTGAAGCTGACAAATAATGGGCTGCAGAGGCACCACGCCATGAATTTTAATGAGAAGATTCACTCCAATTCCCTTCCAGGCGAATGAATACCTACTCGAATCACAAAGGGCTTAGATCACATCATCCTATTGTTTTCGATAATTTCCGTGGCGTTGGTTCAGATTTATTGTTTTAGATTAGTTGTGATAAACAGTCGGCCCAAAATCTTTTATATGGGTTAGATAGAGGAATATTTTAATTCTTATAATCAACCAGCTTAGCGTTTCCAAGTTATTTTGGTGCCTCATTGAATGACAATTAGGAATATAACGTTGACTGAGAAATAAATGAATTATGATCGTGTCTGTATTTCCATGGTGCGGAATATACCTACATAATTATTATTAGGTATAATAGTTATCAGATCTCTAAACAATTAAGACAATCTGATATTCTTAAAAAAGTTGTTTACTTCCTCTGGCACTAAAATTTCAAGAGCTTTAAATAAAGTCAAAGTAGGTAGACTTGTATCACAAATTATTTACTTACATTAAATTTATTATTTCAGTTGACGAATAATTTTGGTGTCCATCTGAGTATTTATTTACGCATTCATTATTTTAAAAGCTTATTCAACGATAATTTTATTTCATGTACCTAATTAACATTTTAACTATAATTTCACGTTCGCATAATAAAATTAAGAATAAAATATTATCGACGATTATCAACAAAATTAACTTTAAATTCAATCAGGCGTAAAAGCGCTTCCCACTTAGGCTCAACTCACACCGAAATGGAAGGAGAGGGGCCAGCAGTTTTATTGTCTTATCATTTTAAACTTTATCTTTATCACCTTATTACATAGTAGCGCTTTAGAAACTTGAAACGCAAGCGACCACAAGCGACCGTAAGCAGCGCCGAGATTACTTGTCAAAGCGCTTTAATACTATGCATTATAGTAATATAAATAAAGTTTAAAACCATTTGATACTGAAACTTCAGCCACTTCGCTTCCATCTCTGTGTGAAATGAACCTTACGCTTGCATTTGGTGAATGTTCCGGCCTTAATTGGCACTTTAACTGACGTATATAATGTGTCAGGTACATCTCGTCCAATTTTACAAATTAATCCATTCATTTGGCTATTGGAAAATGAACAAATACCATTTAACGTTTATAATAACGAGTGATTCATGTTGTTGATGAGAATTAGTCTACATATTGACATCAATTACGCTTATTCAAATAAAAAAGATCAAATTTACTCGTAATGAAAACAGGATCAAGCAAAGACAGATCTTTTATTCATTTAAGCAATAACCTTTGAAGATTTTTAAGAGGAAATTCAAAGATTATGTCAAATTATATACATTTTTGATTTCCCTGCATTTAGAAAAAGTTAAGATTCCCTACGAGATAGCTTGTAAGCCTATCTACACTATCAATCTACCTACCTACGCTATAGAATGAAAGATTCGAGATCATTAATGAATTAGAAATAGGCTGAACGAAGAACCTATGACTACACATCCGAGATTATAAGATTCGTGGCACCATCCCATTCACGGAGGTGTTGACAATAATGTTCAATTCAAAATTCCAGCTTCATAAACATTGCAGTATCCATTTACGATGTAAAACAATACTCCAGCGACGCGAGAACAAGGTATGAAACTAAAGCACCACTTCGTGCCTTCAATGCTCTGAAAACTTTTAGCTCTGTTCTGAAGTTGAAATTGAAATACATGTCGCGCGAAAATAGCTACGAAGACTGCAATGTTTGAATCTACCGTAAAAACTTAGTAAGTATAATCATACACGACCTCTATGGCGCAGTGGGTGAAAATGCGCCTCACAATTTAATGTGCACTTCGAAACACGGAAGCGCTCAGAGCAATCGTTAATAGGCTCAAGACTGTATTATTCATTCCATAAAGTCAGCATATAGCCAAATAGAAACAAAATAAGATCTTGAAATAATTATTTGTAGTATTGGATACAAAAGCTTCCTAATTTAAATCTAGACATTTCACTATATACACATGGTATTACTGTAAGCTAAACTCACGAGTCAAGGCGAAAAACCTTTCGGGCATCAACAACATAGAAGACATTTTTGTGGTGTTAGTAAGTACTAGTCTTTTTTTACAACTCACATCGAGTTATTCTAAACGATTTTTCTTAAAATAGAAGCTGTCGTTTCAAATCAAGATAGGTGATACCACGGTGACTGTTACGTCATCGAAACGTCGAGGTAAATAAAATGATTTCAATACGCGATTAAGTCCCGATAATATTTATAAAAAAGTGAATGTATGAATACTCTGATTGCTTGTTCAAAAGATGTTGGCACGAGTACTTTATGGGAATCTATTGAAGAATTTTAGTGATACATATTTATCAGTAGAAAGAATTGGCAGTGTTAATAAGAGAGACTTGGCATGTATTTGGTGAAAACACGACAGTGGATGAATATCTTTTGTTATTCTGATTGTTTGCTCATGTAAATGAAACGTCTGAAGTATGCTCTGGATTGGAATTTGGCTGGCATCTTTATGTAATGGCATAGCTGTTATGTCATGAATCCTGGATGATATACATAAAAACATCAATAATGTAGACAAGTAAGTTCATAGGAGCAAGTGGTCCACTAGATTCAATTATCATTTAGTAAGTTTAAAATTTATTTTTTGTGGCTGATTTTTACAGAGGAGGCCTACACCCAGCAGTGGGTTGACACAGGCTGAATATGATGATGATGATGGCTAATTTTTACACTACTCTGTTTAACCCTAATATTTTGGATTAGGTTTTGAGCCTAAATTCTTAATCTGGTCCAGTCCATAGTCTGACAGCTGAGACCTCAAAACAAAGTGATGCTGAAAAATCCGCAGAACTGGCCTTAATTACCCTTTCCGGGAGTATAGGTAGGTTCATTAATTATTACGTTACGTCAGCCGTTGTGGGTTACCCTCATCTGACAAATTTGTAATGTTCCCAAGTGATTAATGTGCAATTTGAAATATCTGTCATTGTTGTCATACAATAAACGAGGCACCACCGGTGATAAATAATCCGATTGGATTGCTCTCAAACATATTTTGTTGTAATAAATTATTCGTATGAAATGTTTTCGTAATATCTATTAAATATTCCATTTTACAGTTCACACATCATGGATCAGTTTTTTTACATTTTATAGGTTTATGTCTAGAAATAATGTTAAAGGCTTATAAATAATAACTTAAATCGAAAAAGTCTAACCTAACCCAACGCGGAATTGCCTGTTGAATTGTTGTACATCCTGTTGGCGCTCTAACGTTATCACGTAATTTATATTACGGTTGCTTATAACTATAACTTATTATTATAACTTTTTCTTTCAAAAATAATATGGAATCTGTTGGTTTACAAACAGTAAGTTTCTTCAATTTCCATTTGATGACCAAAACTGTATAACTGTATATAATTCTACTCTAATCCAGAAACTGGATTAAATGATATTAACGCAGTTTTAAATTATACAGCAGATTAAATTTCCGCGTTCATAAAAATGTATACATTAATCCAGGTTCATAAACATAATTGCAAGCAACACTCAAAGTTGGGGAAAGTATTTTTAAAAGCACTTTTAATATTTTATGATTGAGTTATGCGGTTGAAATCTGCCAACTTTAATTTCCTGGCACGAACACCGGCCTCGAGATTTTTGTGTGAAGCTCTAAATTGTTACATTATGGCCTAAGCGGCAATACGCGAACACATTACTCTGACTTGAGGAAAAAGACGTGCAACTGAATAAACCTTGAAGAAAATGAAATCTTAATAATGTTATGTGTTTGTGGTGTTATTGAGGCCAGCTTATAAAACTCAAATTTTACAATCCCATAATCTCATTTACGATGTATTAATATAATAAAGCAGTAAATCCTTCAGAATCAACAAATAAACTTCCAAACAACTCTAAACCCAGTGCCCACAGGCATAATCAACCATTTGCAGGCACCTACTACGTGAAAACGAGCGAATTTAATAGCGCAATACTGTAACAAACTTTTATAATCCGCCCTTGTGCCCCCTTGTGCCAGAAATTTTGTAATGGACTCGGAGATGACAGTGTCAGCCCCACTTTATTTTAGCTTTGAAGTTGATGCACTGCAATTGTGCTCATTGTGGCGTGAACTCACTTAGGTTTTTCTACAACCCCCTTACACTATCTTTCAAATGTGATAAACCAAATACGCTGATTTGAAATATTGACCCATCAACAAATGGAAAAACTACACCATATTATTTACGCCCGGGTACATAAAAATGAATAAGTCTGATTGCAAAGGCGTTAAATTGTACCTTTTTCAATATTTATGTTATGTTACTAATGACATTGCAGTTCTTACTTTTAAACATAAACAAAAATGGTATTGGATATTATTCTATTTAAACACCGCTGGTTTTGTCAATAGAACCAATCAATTCGTGTAGAAAAAGTATGAATAAGCAGCATTTAATAACATTTGAAAACGTGGTATCATAATTTGGGTAGATTTTCAAGTAGCTCTTGAATTACAAAGCTCGCTCAAAATATTTCCTGAAATCCTGACCCGCTCTCCTATCGATACGTATCTTCAATGCAGCCAAATAGAAGATATAAATTTATATTGGAATGTCCATTGTAGTGTTATGAAGAATGAAGATTTGCGAGACCCGAACACAATGGTTAGTATACGGGTCTACGTCATTGGTCCGTACGTTTTGTATGAAATGCTTCGTTGGGTCTATTTCAGTCTGAGAATCAGCAAATATGAAAACATTTTTATTTTCATGGTCGAATACATTCTATAATCAAACAGATTACGGCTTTTTAGGGTTTTGTATAATGGAAAGGAATAAAGCAAAAAACTCTGTTGGTCATGTGTGACTGTCAGCTTTGTTGGTAAATAATAATTTGGATTTTTGTGTTGTCGTAGCAGTAGCAGAAGAAAATGTGTTTTTTAGTTTCAGTTCATATAATGTTATAGATACTTTATTGGTATGGACATATTGTAAGTATGCGACGCGGTTACAGAATCCGTCTATTTTTGTCTTGGTTAATTTCTAAGTACCACCCATCCTACTTATCCCCTCTCATACCATTCAAGCCCATGACTTATTTTGTTCACTCTTTAGGTAAGCGTGCATCAAAAAGGCTTTTGTTGTTTACCCTTAAATTATTCACGCGGAGAGACAATGTTATCTGTGAATTATTTCATGTAATACCGAGTTTTGTCACAGCGTATTTCTAGGCATAGGTATTTTATTTATGTTTTTGGCATCGCGTAAATAAACAACAGAATAACAGAACTGAATCTCCTTATCCATAAGTTGCCCTGACTAACATATACATCGATTTGATTCTATAACATTTTATTGTTATAGGTACCTGGGACGTTTGTAGATATAATAGATTTTTTACGTACTTATCGTCATCTATAATTCTAAGCTTGAGTCTTAGCATACCACGGCTTTTAAACGTACCGTATTGGCTTGATTGTATCAATAGATACGCAAACCGAATGAAATGCAGATGACGGGATGTAATGGTGCACACCGCGCATTTCTATGAAACGCGCTGGTGACGCACTACATAAAATCGCAGTATCTGCTTGTTCGAAAACCATAGAGTGCCTTAATGCTTGTGCTGTACTAACTGGTCTTATTTCAGTTCTATGTGCTGTTTTTGTTATACTTATGATTTGCGTACAAATAAGACACAATATCCAGTGGATGTTTGCCAAATAGATTCGAAGCAACCTTTTAAAGATAAAACGTCTCTGGATTGGGGACCTACTTAATTGGCTGTATTTGATTGGCCTGCTGTTTTTGTGCTCAATATTTATTCTGATAAGTTTTTTAGGTCAAGATTCTAGATAAGAGACTTTCGATCTACTTTATCTTTTATTGTCTTAGATAAAACAACATGAATACTCCAAATTGATGTTTAGGTTTGTTACAAAGTATTGACATAATTCGTATGAAAATAATTCAAACAAAACAAATCTATAGTACATAATATTCATTTTTATAATAACAGCTTTTTTACCTTTAAATATGACCATCATCATCATAAAAGTATGTTACATATTATTTCCCGGCCATTCATGAAAATCACGACAACTAGTAAATACATAGTATATCACATAGTAAAGTTTTACCGTGATTTAGAAAAACCGACTATTGCTGCCGTTTAAAACTGCATGTGTACAACGTTTATTTACATACCTTTGTATATAGCCACGCCTATGTGCTGTGCACATATAATTTAAATAGAACCAACATTCGTTATCTGGGAGTGCACTCTGGAATACAATTTCAAAGCACATTTTTTTCACAAAAAACACCTTCATCCGATGCTGCAGTAATCCCATTCAGCCAGTTCTGTGCTTATTTTAAAACTGAGAGAGTTGAATTGTTTTTGAACTGAATGTCAGAATATAATTATAATTAATTTTGAAATTAAATAACTGTATTAGGGTATTTTTATACAGAGCTATTTTAGATTAGGTATCTTTACTGTTTTTACAACTTTTTTCTATTTGATCACTACAACGTAGATTTTTGTGTTATTTACCTATTTAATTTTCAGTTTGAGTCTAAAGACTCTCAATACTGAGAGACATTGAACCACTGAATGAGTGGCATTGAATTACTCTACAGTGTTAAGTAATTATCTAAATAATTATTTTACTGTACTTTAATTGCCATTTGTTTCAAACATAATCAGGAAAATCTCTTATTGCTTAGTGATCCATTAGTATTTGTGAAACCAGTAGGATAGTATTTTTTGGCCTCATCGCAAGATGTCTGTTAGGCAAACAGGTTTTCCCAAGTGAATGCCAAATTATTTAATATTCAAAGTGTGGTATAATAGCTTAAATACAATAATAAATTTTCTTATTCAGTGTATGTTTTTGCCTTAAAATTGTGTCGTGTAGACAGACGGGCGACAGTAATTGTTAAGTTTATAGCAATTAAATTCCTGTAATTTTTGTTGCTTTGATAATACCAAATCATTTATTGTATGTAATAGGTACACAACCGCAAATGATAAAATTAAAGCAAGTTAAAAGTGGATATAATGGGTATAAGGGGGCCCTAACATCTTGCTACCCAAGCCAACCTCACCTGCACGTGGTGTACCCTGCTAACAAACGAACGAGGCTCTGGCGACTCACCAAGACGCATTGGCCAGCGTGGTGTTTTATGGCTAAAAACCTTCTCTATCATTATGAATCACACCCTGAACGAACGGCCCTCAGTCCCCGGCAGCCCCGCTATTCCGAGCTCTGGCAGCGGTTCTGGTTCCGGCGGGGCAGAGGGTGCGAAGAATCTCCGGAAGATTCCCTGCTGCCCAACCACAATGACCTTGGCAACGTATAATACACGGACCCTGAGTACTGACGATCGGCTTTTGGAATTGTTAGAGGAACTAGAAGAAATTAAATGGGATGTGATTGGACTATCTGAAGTTAGGCGAACAGGAGAACATCTAAGTAAACTTGAAGGTGGACATCTATTTTTCCATAAAGGACACGATGATACGACATATGGAGGAGTAGGATTTCTTATCCACAGAAGGATTTCTTCTACAGTAACAAACGTTACTAGTATTTCAACTAGAGTGTGTTATGTTACTGTATCACTCAATAAAAGATATTCCTTGAAGATCATTCAGGTATATGCTCCTACTTCAGCACATCCCGACGATGAAGTGGAAGCTTTCTATGAAGATATAGAGAAAGCTTGTGACGAAAATCCCTGCCACTACACAGTGATCATTGGGGATTTTAATGCCAGGATTGGCCCTCCCTTAGAAAATGAAGTCTCCATAGGAAAATTTGGTACTGGTATTCGAAACCCACGAGGACAAACCTTAGTTAATTTCCTTGAAAAGAACTCACTTTATGCGATGAACACCTTTTTTCAAAAACGCAAAGCAAGGAAATGGACTTGGGCAAGTCCAGATGGATTTACTAAAAATGAGATAGATTACATCCTCACTCAAAATAAACACAACATAACAGATGTCACCGTTTTGAAAAGATTTAAAACCAATAGTGATCATAGAATGGTTCGCGCCACATTCACATGTAATCTCAATAAAGAAAGAGCTAAGATGGTGAAGTCGCAACACCAAAAATATGACAAGAACGCATATTTATTCTTAAAGGAAGAGTTCCAACTTGACTTAAAAAATCAATTTGATGCATTGCCGGAGGTGAACATGGATGTTGACGCAATTAACAAAGCATTAGTTGAAATAGTTACCGGCACAACCAAAAAACACATAGGGGGGATAAAGTCAAAAGAGAGCAAAATAACATCTCATACTCGATCACTTTTAAATCAAAGAAGAGAATTGCAAAATAATACCATTACAGATCAAAGAAAATTAGAAGTTTTAAATAGAACTATTAGAAAATCAATAAAATACGATTTGAGAAAATTTAATACTAACATCATTACCGAAACAATCAAACAAAATAGAGGCCCGAAAGTATTTAGACGTAAATTAGCTACACATAAACCAGAAATCCACAAACTTAAAAACAGGTTAGAAGAAGTTGTGACAAATCGAGAAGATATTGTTAAAATAGTTGAAGAGTTCTACGGCGAATTATATTCGTCCAAAGTAGTGGAACCGGACTCGCCAAATGCTGCAGATCTTCGAGCAAACCCAATTGAACGTATGGATACAGAGAACATACCGCCCATACTCGAAAACGAAATTGGGTTTGCCTTGTCTCGAATGAAGCGCGGGAAAGCATCTGGCGAGGATGGTGTATATGTTGAGATGCTCCAGGCAGGAGGACTCACAATACTCAAACCACTTGCTAGGCTCTTCAATAAAGTGTTAACTGAGACCACAGCACCCGAAGCATGGAAGAATGCCATCGTCTCGATCCTACACAAGAAGGGCGATAAAACACATCTGAAGAACTACAGGCCCATCAGCCTTCTTTCACAGATCTATAAGTTATTCGCCAAGGTCTTATGCAATCGTCTGTCACGTAATTTCGATGACTACCAACCAATCGAGCAGGCTGGTTTCCGAAGTGGATACTCCACCATTGACCATTTACACACTGTCAAGCAATTGATGGAGAGATGTAGAGAGTATAACCGCCCATTGTGTTTTGCCTTTGTTGACTATGAAAAGGCATTCGACAGCGTCGAACACTGGGCGGTGTTTCACTCTCTCCATCGTTGCAATATTGACAAGCGCTACATCAACATACTTCGGGAGCTTTACAAGTCTGCAACGATGCAAGTACGGATGCATAAGTTATCTGACCTAATACCCATAGGCCGTGGAGTTCGTCAAGGAGATACGATTTCTCCCAAACTCTTCACGTGTCTTTTGGAGGACATCATGAAAACTTTAGATTGGGAAAAGAAAGGCATCAATATCAACGGCCGCAATATGTCACACTTGCGATTTGCTGATGACCTTATTCTCGTTGCTGAGTCCGCCGCAGAACTCCAGATCATGCTCGCCCAATTGCATGAGGCTTCTTTGAGCGTCGGCTTGAGAATGAACATGTCGAAGACCAAGGTAATGACAAATCATCTGTCCCACATACCCAACATCGAAGTCGACAACCACCGAATCGAGACAGTAGATGAGTATGTTTACCTTGGTCATCGCTTATCCTTTGGCCGGGGCTCCCAGTTGAGGGAAATTTCTAGGCGTATCCAACTGGGGTGGGCTGCTTTTGGGAAATTGGAAGATGTCTTCAAATCGAAAATCCCGCAATGTCTGAAGACCAAGACATTCAACCAATGTGTTCTGCCTATTCTTACTTATGGATCCGAAACATGGCCTCTCACAAATGAGCACATGTATGCCATAAGGGTTGCTCAAAGAGCCATGGAGCGGGCCATGTTAGGGATCCATCTCGTGGACCGTATACCAAACGTCGAGATCCGACGCCGCACAAAAGTCGAGGATGTAGGTATACGGATCGCGAGGCTTAAGTGGAGATGGGCGGGACACTTGGCCAGAAGGGATGACGACCGATGGACCAAAGCAGTTACCGAATGGTGGCCAAGAGATGTGCGGCGGCCTCGGGGCAGACCACCTGCCCGATGGTCGGACGATAATATTGTGAGGGCGGTAGGAGAGCAGTGGATCCGGATGGCACAACATCGCCAAGAGTGGCGTGATAGAGAAGAGGCCTTTACCCAGCAGTGGGTGTTACCGGCTGGGTAGAATAGAATAGAAAAGTGGATAATGATGAATAGTGGATACCCACCTTTATAAAAATTGCCGGTGTAAAAGCCCCTTTATTGGATGGAAGCCAGCCAAACGCAAATTCACCTCGGAGCGAAAAAGCTGAAATAACTAAAGCAGGCTTTGCGCTATTCCTCCATTTACTAATCAAGTAAATCAGAGCGGCTACAAACAGTAGGCGTTTTTTGAGGAAATAATAAATTTAATATTGAATATCCAATTTACGAAGTGTTATTCAACGTAAACGTTGTCTTTAGTATATAGAATGGTATAAAATAATGAAAAATATCAATTTATGAGTCGAAAAAAATATTGTAAAATGTTTTAATCGTAACTTTCACATAAATCTTAGTTCATCTGGACATTAATTATTGCATGTTTTTATGTGTTCATATTGGTAACTCGGATCAAAACATGGCTAATACCATATTGACACGAAATATTTAATAAACTTTTGTTATATTATTAAAACGAATTCAACTTTTATTTACAGAAAATATTTGTAATAATAAAGCAGAACGGATACTCGACGTAGCAGTACTACGAAGTGCTACGAATTGCTACGAAGCAGGTGGCTTTTCGTAGCCGACTGGCTAAATGAATTTTTGGGTGTTCCCTGCATACCTAAACGCACAGCATACCAGCCATGTCCGCATTCACTCCGGTCTCAACAAGAATTTTATTTTAGCACTCAGTCAGGAATTCGACTTTTTCGCCTTCATTTTAAATGTGCGACGAATTTTTGTCGTTTCAACGTGTAAAATATATGCTAAGTGCTTGCATTTTATACTTGAAATGACACTGCATGCTTTGTGCTTTTGGATTTATTTTATTATCTTAACCTAGCTTATGAGTAACTTGGAGCTGATTTTTTTGTCCTATGTGACAAAATTGATTTCCTAAAGGTATGAAAGAATGTCTACCGCATATTGGAAATACAGGGAATACATAATATTTATTTTTATTTTCCATATTCCAATATGTAGATATTGCTTTTACATGATAAGTTTGTTTTTCTTCGATTGATTTCGTTTCAGAACGAAAATCCTACTCCTACTTATTATTATACCTAAATTTAAAAATTTTTACGGATTGAAAGGATATGTTATTTTTCTAAAACTAAATATCCAATTTAGTAAGTGATAAAAAATACTGTACAATAATAGACCCAGAGTATTGTATAGTATTTTTATCAGTAGGTATTATAAAACTGCGACATTCTATCAGCAAAGAGATCCTAACAATCCCGTATATAGAAACGGAAACCATATGAGTTTCCTGCATATCTTGGCGGCGGCATGTAAATAAACCACAGTTATGGTCTGTTCACACGATACCAGTGCTATTTTTAGTCGGTACTAGTTCTTGAAAGCAATAAAAACAAGGAGTTTAATACTTAGAATCAGTAAAAGGAAGTTCTGTCGAAGTCTGATTGGCCTAAGATGTCTTCAAAGAGACAATATGAGCAATTAGCTGGTAAAATGGCAATTTAACTGAATCATAATAACATAAATTTTTTAAACAATTATATGATGTAATTTAGAAAACGATTAAGGATTATTACTATTTTCGAGTCGTTTCTCGACAAAAAGTATTGAGTTACCTAGATTGAAGTCTCATAAAGAGCAAGTAGTCAATTTTTACTGGCTTCAGTGACTGTAACCGACTGAATGGTGCATCCACTCATATCTCGGTCACACCACAACAGCGTAGTCTGAAAAGCGCCAAAGTTTTTGAGCCCCTTTTGTCTCAGCAGTCAGTAAACTGGGTCTACCTTCACAGCTTGAGAAGTTGGATATATTCAGAGTCTTTGGTATTATAAATATAATTCAGCTGAATCTTCCTTTGGTGATGTAACTTATGCAAACTAAGATTTGGTAATTGTGGTGGAAATTGTATTTAGAAAAATATAATCCTATTTCTGGTATATAATAGCACGCTAAACGGTGTTAGTGGGTTGTGTTACAACAAAGTAGTATTTTTTGTAATTTAAAAATATTGTGGCATAACTTTTCTAACTTTGGTCCAACCTTATAACATAACATTTTTGAATTAAATTATATCAAGAATATTAAAAAACCAGTTGGCCTCAAAAGACTGTGTTCGAAATTGATTTGCGTGGAACGAAAGGAGCCACGGAAATGAAAATCCGATTTTGTTCTGTCTTCAAAGTAATAATACTGACTATAGTTTACCACGCTTTATCCACGCTTGAAGTACGAACTATAACTATCTTTAATACAACTATAGTCTCAAAATATAATCTATATACTATCTAAGATACTAATATTATAAAGAAAGAAATTAAAGGCTATGTTTTATCCCGGTAGTTTCAAAAGTACACCCGTGTAAAGCCGGGACGTACTGCTAGTTATAATAATAATTTAATACAACTACGCGCTATAACACGAGCTTTAAACGGTGAAGAAAAACATCGTAAGGAAACCCGCGGCTAGTCAGCCTCACACGTATTGACCAGCCTTTTCTGTGGATATGGCCGGCTAAGCTGAGAGAATGGTTTAGGTGCTGGGCAAGCCTACTCCATCTCAACTACGTCAGGCACTAAATGTCCCGTTAAGTATATGCAAAATATTGCCTCCTGACGCTGTATAGATCATCTTGTAAAAGATGTAAAGGCCTGAGTCTGAAAAACTTACAAACAGACAAACACAACAGTCAAACATAGAAGACCTATCTACTTGGTTCGGTTGTTATATAAAGATCTGATTTTGACTTGTTGATTGATTTTGAATGAACCAAAACAAATTCTTGAAAATAATGATGAATAAAAATCATTTTGAATCTTTCAAGAACACAAGATAAACTTTTCTTTTAAAACTAATTTCGTTTGTTCGTATGCTGGTCAACTCCACTAACTAAATTAAATAGGAACATTACATTTTTGTAAAGAATTCTATTGTGACGTCACAGTTCATTTACTACCCTCAGATTTTCAACCCTCAGTGCCAACCAGACAACAAATTTTCTGCGACGTCATCTGATCCATTTGAAATTTCAATAGATTCGCGATGTAACACTCAATCCAATTGTTCAAGATTCGAATCAAAGAGTAATACGGAAATTCAGTGTCCTCCTATTTTAAGAAACGTTTGAGCAAATAATATCAAAAGATTTATTGCATGTTCTGACGATATTAGCTTTTATAAATATTAAGTTCTTGTAAGAACCATCTGATGGCATTTAAGGCATCGTATTCTGGAATGGTTGTTATAAAGTTGAAAAAATGTAATTATAGTTAGAACATCCTAGCTATAAGCCATTACTAGTATAGCATGCTCGCGTTACTCACTAATTGTATTCCATAACATTGTGGTTAGTTCGTTAATCAATCCCTAGCCCAAACATCAATAACAGGAATTATAGTAAATGATTTTATCATAATTGAATATTCAAACACAAGCTTAATTTAACGATAACAATTTGCAAAATAAGTATAAATAATATATTTCATTCACCGATACACTTTGTAATAATATTTCAACTTAGGCGACATCTAGATAAAACTGAAGGTTACGCAAGGCGTAATTTTCTTGAATTTAATGACATTATTAATAATCCAGATGTACAAAAATGTGCTACGTCTACTTCTATTTATTCTTGTCAAATAAAACTATTATCTACACCATCTCAAGAAGGTATTGATTTGTTTCATCTATACATAACTGGATAATAACAATTCAGCAATAAAGCGTAAGAGCTAGCGTTATTCATTAAAGTAATGTAATGGAGTAGTAGTATCAGAAATACATTAGTACGTTTCCCTTGGGGAATCAGCCAATGCACTTTGATTATTATTTGCACTGTATTTTTACGGCCTGTGGAGAATACGCCCCAATATTTTTATATGTGAAAGCTGTAATCAGGAGATGGTTTCACAATAGCCACATTCAATGGTTGTGCAAATTTGCCAACGGTTTAAGTATGATATAGAGCTCTCTCAAGAAGACACATTTACTGAGCTCTCGTACCGTCTAATAAAGTAGCCAGTGTACCATCATGTTCATAATGGATTAGTTATTTTATTATTATGAGAAATATCCCAGTTGGCCGAGTGGGTCAGTTTCGAAGATTCGAAAGAGGACTTTCGATTTTAAGATCGTGGGTTTGAGTTCAGCCATGCATTAATGGCTTTTTCGTTTCGAAAACATGAACTCTAAAAAATGTAGTACCGTGTAGTGTCGTACGCATGGAATATTAACTTTTGGAAAATCTGGTTATGTACCAAATAAAGCTGAACGCATACGTAATCAAAAAGTCCACTAGAAGCAATCTGACAGTTCTCTCTATTAAAATACTCATCATACTCGTTTAAAATAATAATACCTTTTAAGAAATAAAAAAGAATACATACTGACGAACACTGAATCCTCCTCCTGTTTTAAAAATAAATTAAAAAATTACAAATATTCGCCTCGTGGGTGAAGTCGAACACACGCCACAAAGGTTAACATTTTATAAATAGTTTCACATTTCATGTTCCTAGTTATTAAAATTACACCGAGTTTATCAAAATTTTTAAATGTTTTCATGTTTGAAATAGCTAGGCCACATTACGTTTTTCAAACGATCAGTCACTGTGCGATTTTGTGTTGGAAACGCGTCACCTGCTACGAGTAGTTCGCAGCGCATTCCGCAAACGTCAAGATAGTGTGCAGTGTCACTGATTGCCGCCTACATTTTGCTCGCCTTGCGTTTGTATCAATTCACAGTCACAGCGCGTTTTACTAGCGTTTGTATGGCTAAAAACGTGGTGTGTGCTGGTTCAAGCCATTGCAAGCATTCTTACTCGTTATGACTGCAGTTACGTACGTGACCGTACATATAGGTACCTACTATAGCTAGGTAGAGTCATTTCAAGGAGCTTGCCAGCATCTTGCTCTAATTTGTGGTATTACTTGAACCATGTACCCTATCCATTTGGGTAGGTACTTAAGTTAATAGATTTCGTAAGACGGCTAGCGCATTTTGAACCAAGTTGTTTATCAGATTAATTTTCTGTGGGAATATTTTATAATACAGTATTTTAGAGTTTAAACGATTTAATAACATAATATTAATTTATAGTTTTCCTTAATTAAAATGTTAAGGAAAACTATGCTTTTTATACCAGCTTCATTAAGTTCACCTTTTTTATATTACAGAAGCATTCAATTGTAAGTAAAAGTACCTGTTACTATACTATACTGTACTGCATACAATAACAATTTTAATTGAAGAATTGTTCCGAGGTACGTGAAAACCTTTTAACACCTATTATATATTATTAGTCCTCATCTTCCTCTAGTATGAATGCACCATTCTGTTCAGAACTGAGTGGATTTTTATCGTCATTAGTATTGAATGAAATTCATTCTTAATTTATTAAAATATTCAGTACAACACTTCGATACTGTCGTATAATTATGCAATGATTCAGGTCGTCCCAAACGATTGCCACGTTGACGGAAATCACATGTGTAAGAAAAAATAACATAATGCATGAAACATTCGTTTGAAAAATAAATATACGTATAAGCATGTTTTATTCAAGATTATCATTTCTACTGCAGTAATAATATATGAAAATAAAACGTAAACAGCACATAATTATTATTGATTGAGAGTGACATACTTAGTTCTCGGTTTTCTTTCACAAGAAATGACCTATTTATCTACGGAAGCACAGAAATATGGGATAAAAGTGTCTCTTTCATCGCGAAAGTATATTGAAGTCTCAATACACCTTTTTACGTCTTTTAACTTTGGCTCTCAATACTAGGAGGAATAATCTGTCTTTTATTCGTCAATAATACTAAGAAAATAAAGAAATTTCATGCAAAAAGATTTATGAAATGTTAAAAATATTTATTAATAACTTATTTACTTCAGTATTCTAAAATTCTTCATTTGAGATATGAAATAAAATATCTGATTGTTGTAGATATTAAGTAGAATTTATATTCTAAAAACCACCTTCTTCATAAAATCAAAATTAATAAAAACCACACAAATTCGACAAATGTTTTAACGTTTTATATTATTTACTCAGAAAAGCTCTAAAAACCATTGCAAGTAAACTTTTTATGCTGTAATAGGTATAAATATTGATACGATTTTGTAGGCCTATTTCAATACCAATAGGCTACAAAACATTTTATAACCCAATATCTATTTACTCTCTTTGCGACTTTATTCTGCTCCGGATAAAAATAAACCTTGGAATGATAGTCGTTTAAAAACGATTAAAAGTTTCTCAATAAAAATAAATTACGCAAATTGCTGCTTCAGTCTTCTTGTAATGCCATTTAAGTTGATTTGACGGAGAAAGTACTTATAGCGAACAATCAGACAAACTGTAATTAGATTACTTATTATTATAATAATATTTGACACGCTAAAGAGACATATTTATGATTATTATCGGGACCGTATTGAAATAATTTTATTTACCTCGACGTTTCGATTATGTTACAGTCACCGTGGTCACAAGTAGACTGAGGTAAATAAAATGATTTCAATACGCGATTTAGTCCCGATAATATTTATAAATATGAGACAGCTGACGTTCTTTGAAGTTAAGTTACGCTCCAAGCGGTTACAGTTTGGATGTATTGCTGCAAATTGCATTAACAATTTAACGCTGTCGTGCTTCGGAGGGTACGTTCAATCAGTGGTCCGGGCCTCAGTTAACCTCATTAAGTCAACGTGGAGTCTACCACTAAGACTGTGGAGTACCAGAGTTGCCCACTAATAGCCTTAGTGGAAGTAAGACTAGGTACTATACTAGGTCCATGCCATGGTAATAGCACATGCAGCGTCAGCAATGCTTCATGCAGTAAAGTTCAAAATCAAACCTTTAGTTACCTACTTCTAGTTAATTGTTAAATTAACACTTTAGTGCTTTCAATTCATCTTTTGTCACGTAATTCGGATGTAGAATCAACTTTAAATGACTCAATAACAAAAAACAAATAACTTCTGTTTTGTTAGATTACGAACACGATATACATTTTTCAGAATACTTTTCTAAATAAATTCCTTCCTATTAAAAATGTAATGAATTTTAAAGTATTTCATGAAGAATAATATTGCCAATGCAGTTGGTATTTTTACTAACGGCTCAAGATTTTATTGACCTTCATGCAATAAGCTATATAAATTTATTTTAGTGCCAACGTATTAGGTAGGTACTAAATTTTCGAAGTGTTCGTGCACACATGAACAGTATACTCGTAGTACCTACAATTAGCTAATGCAACTCTAGAGACAAAAACTCTCTTATCTAGATAAGAGAGTTTTTGTGTAAGTACGTATTTGTATGCATATGTAGGTACAAGTAGGAGGCTACCAACAGTTTACAGTTGCCTGTTCGTTTTGCTTGCAAGTTCTGAAACTACACGCATGTTGACGTTTCTACTAGTAAAATAAGCACATAACATTTTTTATTGCTCAGTGAAAACAAGTAACTTTTATTGTGCCAATGTAATGAAAGAAAAAACATTGTCAAGAGTTTTGCGATTGATAGGTTTCGATGGCAATCAAAGTCACGATACTTTGTTAAACGTGAAAAACAAAGACCAACATTATTTTAAACTCCCATCATATCTTTTTACAAGGCCGTAACGTGGCACTGAAATTATGATATAAAATTTATTACGCAAGTCAATCATCATAATCTGACCGAGTCGCATCAACCAAGCGATAAAATGAAATGAGGAAAAGCAAAATATCACCCACCTTGCTGGCGCATCATATTTCCAAAGCTGTCGTCAAAATTGAATGGCTAACTTAGAACCCCGTTTGCACCTAAAGTAAATAATAAAGTTAAAAATTTAATATGTTTACAGTTTATTGTTCGGAGTCTAGGTATTTTATCTCTAAATTTCTATAAAGAGGGCGAGTTTTTTTAGGGCTACTGAGGCTGAGACCTGTGGTCCTACCGCCGCATGCTTCGCATCAGTTGGACGGATAAGATTACAAATGTAGAGATTTTAGACCGTATGGGGAAGAAAGTGGAACTTATCCGGACCATTAAACAGCGGAAGGTCGCCTACCTCGGACATGTACTGCGGCATGGCCGATACCACCTCTTACAGACCATCATGATGGGCAAGATACCGGGGAAGCGCAAGGTTGGAAGACGTAAGATGTCGTGGCTCCGGAACATCCGGGAGTGGACGGGGATAAAAACTGTTGAGCAACTCTTCCGACTTGCGCTTAACAAGGAGGAGTTCAAGAAGCTGACTGCCAAACCTTCAATAATGGAGAGGCACAGAAAGAAGAAGAAGAGGCTGAGACCAAAAACTTGACAGTTATTGAAAAGTCAAGTTACTTACACGCTCGATTTAAAAAAAAAATCGGTTAGACTCGCTGTCCTCTAGTCACGCTTTGCACCATAAATAGTAATATATAATAATATATAATAGTAGAAATAGTACTTTTAAAAACCATGAAATGATGCCCACTGTCTGAGTGTACCTAAAAACGAGAAAAATGTTGCAGTCTCAAATATCCGAATGTAAAATCTAAAATTATCTCGACAGAATCCGAGATTTAACTATTGGTGCAAGCGGAGCTGTTCGCTCGGGAATAACCAAGTTATTGTCATTTGCGTTTGATATGCGCATTACTCGCCACAAACGATGTAATGTTATGACAAAGGAAATAGCTCTCGTGAATTGATTCATGATTGAAAGAAGTATTCTGTTTGCAATATTATTTAAATCACTTTGAAAAACTATGAATAGGATAAAAGATGGACAACCTTAAAGTTTGAAGATGTGTATTAGGTTCTAATTTTTTTTTTTATTGAGCAGGTAACATTATGAAAACAGAAACATTAATTTAAATTGAGCCAGTAATAATTCCTTGGTTATATTTTATTTATGGGTAATATTTATATTATATTTTATAGTTTTTTTCTTTTTACTCCTTCGGCAACGAAAAGAGGTAGAAACAGATGTAATATCAGTTTTAGCCAATATTATAGGTTTACCGGTCCAATATGCATAATTTGTCCTGTATGAAACTACCTTTATATAAATTTATGCCTATATCATCCAGCATGATTACTACATAATACTAAACTGTAACTACTTAATTGATAGATGGAAACCCATTAGTTCTGATTTGCAACCGTAATATGTAATAAATAGTGGCCGTATTAACACGAGTACAGTTAACAGCACAAGGTAATTAATTTGTCCGAACTGAATATTAAATTATTTTGAGTTAGAATCTACACAAAAAAATTAGCTTTAAAATAAGATTTTATATAGTACTAGCAGCACGTCCCGGCTTTGCACGGGTGTACTAATAAAACTTACGGTACAAATATATCCTATAACTATCCCGACGGTCTATTTTACACATCATCGGTGAAATATTTTTTTAAATCGGCTGAGTAGTTTCGGAGATTCCCTCCGTCAGACAAACAAACAAACTTAACCACTTTATAATATTAGTGTAGAGTGGTATAGATTAATAGCTTAGATTTATAGATTAATAGCTTGGAGTATTTTCGCAGAATCTAAAGTTATGTTAAATAGGTAACAGAAATTGCATTTTTAAAATAATCAGTCCATAAAACATTTTACATTTTGAAGCTGATTTTTAAACATTCTCAAATACATTTTTTCCATTTTATAGACTGCAAGTTAAACCAAAATGGTTATATTTTGTGAGTAAATTCGTGTATAAGCCGATGAAAAAGTAAATATGGTTCGTTGTAAATCTAAATAAATTGGCCGGTAAAATATTGAGCTTGGCAGGAAACACAATGTTATAAAAGCTCGGCTCACGAAGCATGTAGGTATTCCTATTTAATTTCGCTATTATATCAGGTTAAATAAATACAGACATGTTGAAAAGACCAAGCAGGTACAATAGTATAAATGGTAAATCATTGTGTTATTATGATATGACACATAAATGTAACATAAACAATAGGTTATGCCAAAAACAATTTGGCCGAGTTTATCAATTTCCAGACGTTGTGTTATGGAACTGGTATTTCACGCTTGTCGGTTACACACGCGTGAAAAATGTTACCACAGTTGGTAATAAATTCCAAATAAAAACACTAAATATCAAATAAACAAAATACATTTCTTATTCTGTTTTAAAGAATCTGCACCTTGTACAAAATAGCGTAGTCTATGAAAATTCTAATCTGTTTTTACAGTTTATTTAAACATTCCAAAAAGTGCACAAACTCAATCACCTAAAACAACAATGACATAGTCTCGGGTAACAAATAACATCATAGATAACTTTGATTTTCCGTAGGTATAATATAAATCGATGCGATACCACCGGCTTAGCTTGGCACTTGACTTGTGAAGTCGTGAGAGCCCTTAGTCTATCTAGTAGGGTTATAGTAACCCACTTCTGTACAGCGTGGGCCCTGGGTTTTAAGGCTAACGGGGTTCGATTCTTGAAAATTTTGCGTGATCTGCAAATATTTTGTTTGTTGTAGAACAACAAATAATGTAAAGTATTATATTTTGCCAAGTACTTAAATTATTCAGGTAGGTGCATATTTAAAGTAGCACCTTAGCTTATTCTATCCTAATGATAACTCTACTAAGTCAACACAACTTGAAACAGAAATAAATATTTGTATAAAATTGTTTACAAATTACAAATTCAATACCAATTACTTATTTCACAAAGATTGTATATGAATGATTTCATCATTCTACTTCGAACATGTATGACAATAATGCCGATAATCCATTCACGTTTGTGACCATCGCCTCTACAATGCTTTACGTTTGAGTGGGCTTGTGCATTCATAATGTACTTACTAGCTAGGTTTATTGGCATCCAGTTATTATCTGGCCTTTGAAAAGAACAGCAGAGTAGCTTTTGTAATAAAGACTGACGTGCTGTCCAAAAGCGAATTCAAACGGTCCAAAAGTTTTACGGGTAATTCTTTGGGAAACATTCTGATAGATCTTTATACAGTATATTTAAGATAAATCGAAGGTGTCGTAAAGAGTAATCAGAGTTCGTTTCAATACCAAGAACTGGCCCATTTTCAGAAGTTAACATTCCTTATAATATGTTATACATAATTAAGATTTTAAAAAATGTCCTAAAGATGCAACCGTAATCCTATAAGGTCTGTTAGTAAATTGAACCAGATATATTAAAAGGCTCTGCCTGGCGGTGAATGAAGCCCGATGGGTATGCGACTAAATACCTCCACACGTTAATCGGATTGGGTAAGTCCCTTTGCTGATACTTTATTACTGTAGGTATCCTCAAAGAAGTAATGTTTGATTAAGGTACGAGTAGAGGTAGATTTGGACATCGATTTTATTCTGAGGGAGTAGGAAGATAAAGGGGGAACAAGATTACTAATTTCAGTTTTCAGTTAATTTACGCATTTACGTGATGCAACGGTTGACGACCTCTGTGGTGTGGTGATAGCCTAAGACGAAGAGGTTGCGGGTTTGAAAAATACATTCTATAGATTTTTTACGATATCGTTTTCCAATACTTACCTATATTACACTCTAGGTACGTTCAGTTCAGTCCCTGCCGATTATTGATACATCGAGCAATTAATCATCTTAATTTGATCATAGAAGTCATAGAAATTAATAATGAAGCATCAAGTTGATCGCTAACACTCACAGATTTACGCTTAATGCCGTACATCATTATTATTTCAAAGGCCCGTCTGTCTCTACACGCGATTGAAACTAGACATTCTCTCATCAATAAATTACTTGTGAAGAGCCAACTACATCTTTTTTACATCAAGTTGAAAAGGTTCGAAGTATTCAAACACAAACATAGTAATGCTCTGTAAAGTGTGAAAGAATAGGTGTGTGAAAATGACTAGATTTTCAAGATAGTTTCTTTTTTTTTGCAGGTTGCAGCAAACAGCTTGTGATACTCGTAATTATAAAAAGTACAATTTGGTATTTTGTGTTGACTTAGTTTCTTATTTTGAATTTAGAAAATATAGGTAGCTAAATTAAGGTGATTATAATCGCTACAACTATAAAAAAGATTTTTATTGACATAGATAGCAACTCTCCGAAAACTTGATGTCACTCTTGTCTAGTCTGTTTTAAATAAAACGACGACCTCTGTGGCGCAGTTGGGCGAACGCCCGGCTAAGATGCCGAGGTTGCGGGTTCGATCCCCGCTACGGGACAAATGTTTGTATGTTCTGCAGATATTTGTTCCGTGTCTGGGTGTTTTCTATCTATAATGTGTATGTATTTACAAAAAAAAATGTATCTATGTATTATATCAGTCATCTGGTTACCATAACACAAGCATTTAATTGCTTACCTTGGGAATAGATGACACTGTGTGGAATGTCCAAGGATATTTATTTATTTAATTAAGTTTACGTAAGAATATTGCCTTTATCTTTTGATCTATAAAATCAGGCGGTAACAATAAATCAATACCAATATCAAGCTAGCTGGGGAATATAGGGTAATTACGTATTGTACTAATTAATTATTGTACTGACGGACACAGTAATGAGAAACTGCACTTGACAATATGCAGCGGATACCCTGATCACAAGTACCGAGTTAGTGTTAGTGTTAGTGTAACAACTGTGTTAGTGTAACAACTGTTATAAAATAACTATAAAAGTACATTTACATTAATCTATATATATAAAGGAGTGGTTAAAACGTAAGAGACACGGTTTCTCTGAAACTACAAGTGCTATTAAAGTGAAATTTTGCATGTAGGTTTCTGTGATGACGTAGATGAGCGTTAAGAACGGATTTTTCGATCAGAGGTTAATTCAAGGTCAGAGGTCACTTTTATTATAACTTTTGTATGGTGACAGCTAGATTGTTAAAATTTTGAGAATAGATTCTTGACTTAAAATAAACGAACACCTATTTCAGGATTTTTCAAAATTTTTACCCAAAGTGTAAATTTGGTTGGGTCAAAGTTGGGTATTTTTTGACCTTTTGCGATATCTCTGCAACCAAAAGAGCTATAATAATGAAACTTTGCATGTAGGTTCCTTTTAATATGCGGGCACCCGCTATGGACAAATTTCAAGGTCAAAAGTCAAGGGTAAGGTCAAAAATCATATTTTTTGTAGCTGCAAAATGGTGAATGAAGTAAACAACAAGATGGCTGGTTCAAGACTGTTTATTCACACAGCTACAATGCCTACCCACACATACATAAATCATAATCTAGTACATCTTTCCCTCAATAAACAAAATTAACAACATGCGATATCCTTAATTAATTACATAAGAGAGTACGTTCAACATTAGGTACATTAGTTCATCATTCGAATATTACATTTACATACATTCGATCTCCTTCCGCGAAGAAGGAAATGAAAAACTTTAATTTTATGAGACAAGTAGGAATTGTATATAAAAATCATATAATTAGACAGAAGTTATTTAGATAGTTTTACAGAGATTACTCACTATTGGTACATTTTATAAAACTTTATATTAGGTAAGTAAGTTTAATAATACATAATTCTGAATGCAAAATAATTATGAATTGTTTAACATAGCTTTTATATTGAAAAAGTCACGAAAACAGTTAAGAATAAACATAAGAAATTCACGTAGTTGTCGCAATAAGTGCTTAGCATCATTATTGTAACACAAATTAAATTAAAACATAAGTAAGTAGTTATACTAGTTTCTTTCAAGCAAATAAGGACTTGTTTTGTTATTTAGGAGGCTATAGATAGTTACCTACATAGAACCTATATTAGTATGATGTATCTTTTAACTTTCTACTAGCCTCTCTTGCGGCAGCCCTTACTGGACGTTGCTGTCGTGGATGAAATGATGATTGATCCGGCGAGGATTCCGGGTCAGTGTCGGCGTCGGTTTCGACACAAGAGCCGTAGCTATCGGGCTGTTCCTCGGTCAAGTCCGAGTTACTTGCTAGAGCCTCAAAATTTCAAGTATAGATTTTTAGTTTAAAATAAAGGTAAACCTGTTTCAGGTTTTTTCAAAATTTTAACCCTAAAGGTCAATAAGGCAGAGTCAAAGTTGGGTAAAATTTTAACCTTTCATGATATCTCTGGTGTTGGAAGAGTTTCAAAGTTCAAATTTGGCATGTAGGTTTCTTTTCAGACGTAAGCACCTATTATGAATGAATTTTTAAATCAAAGGTCAAATTCGAGTAATAAATGCAAATTAAAAAAAAAACATGATTTACCTTTCAATGCATCTCTGAACCCACAAGTGCTACGAAGCTGAAATTTTGCATGTAGGTTTTTAATAGTACGGAGACTCTTGCTTAAAAAGGATTTTTCGATCAAAGGTCAATTAGAGGTCAGAGGTCAACTTTTTTATAACTTCTGTACGGTGACAGCTGGAACGTCAAAATTTAGAATGTTGATTTTTGACCTAAAATGAACGAGCACCTGTTTCAGGATTTTTAAAAATTTTAACCCTAAAGGTCAATTTGGCCGGGTCAAAGTTGGGAATTTTTTGATCTTTTGCTATATCTTTGTTGCTAGAAGAGCTATTATGGTGAAACTTTGCATGTAGGTTCCTTTTAATACTAGGGCACCCGTTATTGACAAATTTTAAGGTCAAATGTCAAGGGAAAGGTTAAAAGTCATATTTTTCATAGCTTCAAAATGGTGATAGTTGGAGCGTCAAAATTTCAAGTATAGATTCTTAGCTGAAAATAAAGGTAAACCTGTTTCAGGGTTTTTTAAAATTTTAACCCTAAAGGTCAATTTGGCGGAGTCAAAATTGGTTAAAATGTTGACCTTCACGATATCTTTGAAACTGCAAGAGTTGGTTCCTTGAGGAACATAAGCGTCGCTTTCTTACAAATTGTACCTAGCCGTTGTTTCTAAAGTCATCGCGAATGAAATCGCGCGCGGGACGGCTAGTAAATTATAAATAGAATAGAATATTCATATCGGCTATGTAAGTTTATTTATATTTTGCAATTTTCTACGTAAACTATTCAGATACATGTTTTGTCAAGTATTTATGTTGTTTTACTGAATTTACTAAAGCTATTTTGGAAGACTGAATTTGTACGCTCAGACAATGATCCTATAAGCCTGAGCCATGTTACGTTTTTTAAGCTTGCCTGCTTCAGCTGGACGAAATATCGCGTGTAAATTTACTTTTAAAAACCTGACAGCTACAGCAAAGCTAGTTAAAAAAGGTGTGTCATTACAATTAAACGAATGTACACAAATACCGAGCATGTGTTTTATTTTAACTCAACCCCAAAAAGTGGTATAATATGTTCCATATTTCAAAATTTTAAATTTTGTTTAATCCGTTGGTTTCTCTACTTTTTTGTCTTTATACAAATTAAGCATGCACCAGAAATAAACTCAATATTACTAAAATTATTTACTGAATCACGTAAATAAATACACATTCAGTATTCTATGAAACTTAATACAAATAAATCTTCGTACAATGTTACCCGAGAATTTCAATTTTAAATTGATATCTATATAGTTTATTCACAGTCTAAACAAATTCTGAGAAACTGACAATGTAATAAAAGTCTGCAGGAATGTTGTTTACGAGGAGACCAACTGTCCCGTGCATTCGTGTGTCACTTGGAATAATATTTCGATTGAAACTAAGCTTTATCACGATGCTATACGATTCCATTTGGGCAGTAAAACCTGTATTCAGAGTCTGTAAGACTTTATGTCTATACTCATTCATAGATTTTTTTTAGTTTTCAGTGGAAATTGATTATTGACTTACCATTTGAGTTACGATTCACGCTTGAGTATCGACTCAATACCGGTATGAAAGTTAATGCAGCTCGCGGCTCGGTAATTCAATTTTGTGCAATGAAATGGAAGCTGTCAAGTAATTGATACATTATGCCACATCCAGACTTCCGTTGGTTGGTAATTAATTTTCAGTTAGAAAATTATTAATGAATTATCAATAACTCTTTTTTGGTTTTGTTTCTTTCGAAATAAGAATTAATATAATGATAGTCAAATATTGCTTCCATTTAATTGTATGCAGGAGGCAAGTATCTTGAAATGTGACATAAAAAAAGGATTTTGTAGCAAAATGTAGAGTGAAACTTTTAATTCCTTTAAATTTTTCTTTCTGCGCAGTGTGATCGTAAATACCTATCTGCATCGCTGACTTTGCTCAAATAGGAAGGGTGTTAGCTCAAATAACTCTGCTGCAAATAAAACGTGATTTTGTTGTTGAGCCATTCTTCAGCGGGGTGTTATTATGTAACCCGTTATAATCCTTTGGCTTACTCTCGTAAAGGTAAACTGAGTAAGTCAGCTCGTATATTTAGTGCCCAATAAAATATCACTTGATACGAGTATTCTTACATATTTTTGTAGAAAGAAATTAGCTTCTTTTGAGTGTTCGTAGAATATTTACTAATCAGATAACTTTTTTAAGTAACAAATAGTGTGGAATAGTGTAATTGTTCACTCTATCTGATATATTATTATTATTATTTATTTGTAGTATCCAAAATATTTGTTCATTCGAACTATTTGGCGCAATTTTACAGTGTATTTAAATATCCATTTAATAAACTAATTACATCCAGTTAATTTGTTTCCAAACAAATTAAAGTTGGCAATCATAATGCAACTTAATAACGTACTTAGCTATTAAAATTTTGTCAGAATATTTTACTACTTTATACCTTATTTAAAATTTAAAAAAAAACAGGATTCTATCGCTACTTTTACCTATTTTCAATTATTTCCCGAAGTAACTGCTGAGTTATAAATTTATATAAGCCGGTGGTTGCGGCCAGGTTCTTATTGTTCTCGATAAAATCGACTCTATATTTTTGATTTAGTATAATCATTGTATTGTGTTGTGACGAAAGCCAGTGTCAGTTATTTAGTATACAGCAATTTGTCGTGTAACATGCGCTGGTTTATGGTGTCAGCCTCCTAGCTCGCTCTATTAATCTCGGACAGGACCCATTACGTTGGTTTACAGCCCAAATGAAAGCAACTTATTGTCATTCCAGTTCATTCTCCTGAAAAAATGCGCAAACGAAGTTAAAAGTACTTTATGCAGCTCGTGAATGCGAATAAAAGTCAGTGTTCCGTCATGGGAAATTGTTGGGAAATTGTGGACGCGTTTTAGAAAGGCATATTTGTGTTTGGAAGGAGACTAAAACAATGCTTAAATTTTTTTTACACAAAAATACATAAAGTGGGACGGATAAATCTAAACCTACTGCTTTTATGAAGTCGGTTAGAAATAAATTGGTTGCTTTAATTTCTTAATAAAATTTATTTTTTATTTATCAAAAGCTTAGACACCACAATATTGAAATATTCTCGAAGGTATCTAGAGACTCATAAATTAGAAAGTCTAAGCCAAAGATTTTTTTCCAGCCCCCAATCCATGGGTGCAAACTCGAATAATATTCATTTATTATTCGTACATACTCAAACTGTAAATATTTTTTTAAAGTCTTCCATTAATGCAATATGTCTATTAGTAGATACAATGCAGTCGTCACACCTTCGCAGCGTCGTCGTCGTATCGACACGTTAACAGCCTGTTTCAATTTCCTATCTGTCTTTATTTTTGTACTTTGGTAAGACATTTGACATCGAGCAAAGACGATATCCGCAAATCCAGCGGATAGATAAAGTACTAAAATAGAGCATGTATTAAGTAGCACAAAGCCACATTAAAAAGAGTCTGTTACGTAATTGGTCATCCCTAATTGCAAGTATCTCTGGTATTGCAAATCTGAACTTTGTTTCATTCATGCGCTGGTTGCAAACGGTTTCATTGTAATGAATAACAAACTATAAAGTTGAAACTGCAACTTATAGATAGTTTTGTTCTACCATTTGTGCTGCATTCCGCTTTAAGTTGTATTCAGTGAGCCAGTTTCAGACGGTGCAAAAAAAATCACTTTTATGTTTTTTATTCTACTGCAGAGGATGGAGAATACTAGTGTGCAGAGTACTATAAAAATAAATAAATTAAATAATATACCTTTATAATAAATTTTTTATTTAATAATGATCCCCTCATGAAAGAAAATGTTTTAATTTTGGCATTATAACCTTAAATAAAAATGTATGAAAACTGAGACTGAAATCGAAATCCATGATTTATTCATAGATTGTGTGAAGAAATCTGTTAATTATATTTACAGATATTGGGATGAAGATATCAAATAGGTACCTCGTTTTAATAAAATTAAATGTATTATTTTTTAAACTAATGCTAATTTTGTATGTTTATTATAAAAATATCGATTAAGTAAAGTACATTATTTAAATAGTTCGTGATTGGAATTGAATTTCCATATAATTATTTATTGACTGATTTAGAAAATAGAGCTTAGACTTACAAATAGTAGAAATACTATCATTACACACTATTTTTAAACCACACGCCATATCGCGGCTGTAAGGTAGTTATTATTAAATAGGCTCACGCTAACCGAATTTGTCTACGATGGATCCAATTAGACATTACTTAATTACCAACCCTATTTCCCTATTGAGCGTACGAATTAGGGAATTACGCTTCAATGTTCGGATTAGTGACATAAATTATTTAATTAGATTTGGCCTCAGAATAGCAATTGTATGTAGTGCATCCTTATCTAAATATGAACAAGGCAGATAATTTGAAAGAAAATAATTTAAAATGTAGATGATGGATCCGTCTTGGATCAACGATCGTGCTACTTCCTAACAGGATCTATGTAGATCACGCATGTTAAGCTAATTTTAGAGCATTTAAGATCGTCCGATGAATCACTCAGTTTTTTTCCGAATTTGGCTATTTGATGAACAACTTTGTCGATTAAGTATCCCTTTTTAGATGAAACAGAGGCTAGAATTTGCCTAACTTTTATAATACCAGTAGATATTTGCAGGTTAGTTAAAAAGCGACTGCAGTCTTAGTAAATAAAGAATGTTTATGTTTAAAAAAAACTGATTATGTAGCTTTGGACTCAAAAGATTTAATCTCAAAAAGACAATGTCAATTAGGTGCATGAGAACAATATCGTTATTTATGTAACCTTTCTTATAGTATTTAGATAAAAAACAAAAGAAGCTTACATACAAAATTACGGGGTATTCCTCAGTATGTACCAATTTCGAATAACAACGATGGATACGCGCCTAAACAATTCCGCACAGCGCGCACGTTTCGTGCTCCTCATACAGTTGGTAAGTAAATAAATAAAATATAAAAAAATGAGGGTGTGTAGGTAAGTAAAAAAATGAGGGTGTATAAATAAAGCTACTGGTCTGCTCCATTTAATACTACCACTCCACAGATTAAGCATTGTTCGATCAATCATTCTATATGGGTATTTAATAAGTAGTAAAGCAGATTTACGGTTTCTGTAGTGATAAGCTTATTAGTATACGGATTATCTAAATTATCAGCTCGCTATGGAACTTGAAACCTTTGGTTTACAAACTACCAATCCTGCTTGATTGAAAGTCGAGTCGACTTTTTAAAAATCTTCATTGTTTTAAGTCTTTTTTTATACAGTGTTGTAAATAACCAGAATCTTCTCGGCCCGTAATTCCTATCACTAAAACAACAAGAATTTTGCTCCACGTCTTTTGATTTAACTTACGTAGACCTTTAGGGTTAAAAAACTTCGTCACTTCCACTTGCTCATTTAAATGGACGAACGGAATACTTTAAATTCAATGATGATTTACTAATAATAATAATATTAGTAGTACCTGACGTTAGAAATATTTAGATTTTTTGGATTCGTAAAAAGCAGTCAGATATTTAAAAAACAAGCATGTGTTCTATAGAAATCGAGATTCTAAGGGTCCTATCATGCAAAGGTGTACTTGCTTCGAAAGGGTATGGCTCAAAGGTCACTGGGTCGCTTCCCATCCATCTAAGTCAACAGACAGGTAAGCCATTAATAAGAGTCACGGACACCGCACGGGAGTTGATTTTGTAAGTAATGGTGGCATGAGGTTGAATTTTAATAGAAAATGTTAAAGTCTGCATTGTAGTTAATTTGAAATTCTGTATGATATAAAGATCGTTTTTTATTATTAAGGTAAGTAATCAATATTTAACAAAAAACTGTCTTCATTTTTTTTTCAAAATGCGCCCACTGCCATGATTATTTTGCTTTACATAATAATCATTTATTATATTAGCACTTTTAAAATTATAAAAGTACCTACATTTTTATTTTTGGATGCCGGAAATTGTGTTCACAACCAACAACTTCTCACACTAACTCTGTTTAGTAAAAACTTGCTACAAAAATAGCCGTCAGCCGTCGCTTGTAACGTAACCTCTGCATTATTGTATTAAAAAATAAATGCATAACATTTCACGCTTGCGACATGAAAGTCGTTTCCAATTTGCTGGAGATTGCATCCGTAATTGCGAGTGCACGCTATTTCCGTGTAAGCGGTGACGTCATCTGCGGTCACAGATTGAAACCGTGTGTTTGTGTTTACCTGTAAACCTAAGAACCTCTAGGGACTAAAATGGCCGCCATGCAATTCCTTTTGAATAAGATTAACAATTTAAATTCGAAAAGACAGTTTGAAGTTAAAACATACTTTTTAAGAATATAAAGCTGATCTTTAAAGAATTAACTTTATGAAAGAGCCTTCATTCATATTTACGATAAAATGTCTCAGGTTATCTATGTTACTAAATATCCACTACCCTACGCTACTTCAATAGACAATACTCAAATTATTTAACTTCATTTTGTAAATAAATAATAATATTTCTCTATGCACGCCGGGAATGAAATGTAAAAGTATTTTTTTAAATTTGTTAGTCGTATGTTCAACCGTACAAATAAAAATGCAATCGTGAAAACTAAAACTGGTAGTTGAATTTACAATGCGCAACATAAATTGTTTAAATGTATACATTAAAGTACTATAATCAAGTTGTTATTAGTGTAGTACAAAAATCACGGACGTAATTAGGACAAGTTTAAATTAACTTTCGATAAACAAAAATAATAAAAATTAGAAACGAAATTTGTTATTAAATAACTTAATAAAAAATAAAAACATTGGATGAGCAAGTGGCCAACTCTTGTAACGGATTTTTTAGGCCTCTTAAAACTCTCCGTTATACTTAACGAATTTCAAAAGCCGGGTAAGCTACTAATAAATTGAAAACACACACTAAACACGGTATAAGCGTTTCTGATTTTAATTTCATCAATATAGCACAAGAATTCTTTGAGTACTTAACAAAAGAGAATCTCATTGGATCTAATTTAACAAACGCGAGGCAAAAATATCTGAACCGGTAAAGTAAAAGAGTTCACCGCCGTATTTGCCTGAGCTTTTATACAAAGAAAACAATTTGAAAAGTTCCGGATTGTATACTCACAAAATTAAAGGTAGAAAATTGCGTTTATTATGAATATGGGACCAATATACCTACGACTGTATTCATTTATTGTATGTTTGTGTAATAGGTAAGGGCAAATAGAATCACCTAGTTTAAAAACTGTAAATTTTTAATTTTGCCTGGTCCAACGCTACTCCCTACACCAGGGAAAGAATCAGCCAAGATTTTGGTATGTAGATGGGTGATACCCTGGATTAGCACATAGGCTACTTTTTATCCCGATATTCCCGCGGGAACGTGCCTGACGCTGGTGAAACCGAGGGCGCGGCTAGCTGCGCCCTCGGCCTTGTATAATTCTTATAATTTCAAAGTCATGATCCACTTTATGTAGTTTTTATTTATATAAGTGTACAATTAAATTTTGCTAGAAATGTCAAAGTATTTTAACTCCTGTGTAGTGTGGTTTACCTTACTGAAGTGATGTATCAATCAGTTTCATTAGAACAGCATACTATTGGCTCCGTTAATATTGACATTAATTGCTGGACCGTAATTTGATTGCGTTGCAAATAGTTTGCTATGACCAGTCGTCCATTAATATTCTGAAATTAGGTAACAGATCTTATCATTGACTATCATTGAAGCGATAATGACGAGACTTGATAAGGAGACGTTCTTTATAGATCGTCGTTACGTGTTATTTCTTTTTAAATTCGCCGATGCAGAAGAGTGTTCAACCTAAATATTTTTATACTCGTAAAGGTGTGATGGATTAAGTAAAGTATGCCCGGGCCTAAAGTGAAAGCTCTTGTAAAAAGTCTAGGTGTTAAGTTGTGTGTACATAGTCATAAGCACATCTTTTTTTTTCATAAAGAACGTTTTTTATTAAGCGGTCAGGAGACCTTTATAACTTCACCGTCTCCTGATCCTGATGTGCTTAAGCACATCTACAAAAAAATTCATACTGATATAATGTTGGCCTTAAGTAAACGATGTGCAATTTGTATGATCAACTATCGTTAATAATAATAATATGTATATCAGTGTACAACTTACAAACGCCTGCACCAAATTGTATTTTTATGAATACATTTTTATTTATTTTTGTTAATGTGAAATATTGTGTAAGTGATAAAATTTAGTAAATCAAAAAGCATTTTTAACATGGACCAACTATTCATTTTGTAAATAAACAGTATAGAGTACTACTTACATAGTTCCTATAAAATCAAAATTTTCGTTAGTAAAATAAGAAATGTACTCACAGCCCAAAATGTTTTACGCACGGTTCACGTTATGACGAAATTCACTTTTACGGTGCCTGTTACATTAACTCAGGCACTTTCATTATTTTTGTAGGCACTTGATGAACGAGCTCATAATTTGATAAAAATCAGTCTTGAACGCGTACCTAAATGTAAAGACAGGCTCACAGCTGTACAGATGCTGTACACTACTACAAAAATAATGACAGTGCCTGAGTTATGGTAAGAGGAGCCTCTGTCATAATTCTGAGGTACAGAGATAAAAAATTAAATATGTAGTAGCGTCGTAAACATGCGGCCACGTCACCTTGGAATGGATTTCTTGAGTTTCCACCCACACCTAGGTTTAGGCAGTAAATATAAAAATTGATCTTGACTTTATATTTTCAGTGTAATATCTATTTTGTAAATTTTTATTTCATTTAAGATAAGGGAAATTGAAGTTTAAAACAAAAACGGTGAGTTTTTAGTGTGAAAGTTGTTTTCAAACTCGTATCTCGGCCATTTGATAGGTAGGTATTATACTCGTACATTCTTGATCTAACTTTTCAAAAACTTTGCTTTGCTTCCTATCCCTCTTTGAGATTGATTTAACTTATTTTTTTCTCTAATACTTTTAAACATACTTAACGTTTCATGTTTAAAAATACATTTCAAAAATAGCTTAGGAACATTTAAAACTCAATGTACACATTACTCAAGACGGAGTTTATAGTACCACTTGCTTGGTGTGGCGTAGGTTTTAATCCGTCTGTCAGCTTAAGGGGGAGTTGTCGACGAAACGTTCTTAGTGCAGAACGTGGTTTTATTCTACCGACTTACGGAGATTATTCCGTGAAAGCCTATGTTCAACGTTTCTAGCACTTTCAAAACAAAATGAAAGAAGGAAATGAAATGAGATATGATAGCGACTGTATATCTCCCAGCCCCCAGCCTTTGATGCTCTTAGTTCTTTTGGGAATTTAGAGCCTTTGAAAATTTCAAACGGAATTGTCAGAGGTATGGCAAAAATTTAAATATAAATATTCAAAACTGGATATAATCGAAACAACGTCATTTGATTAAAATAATCGATCAATTTCAACATTTCACTATAATCATGTTCATCCAGCTTTCCTATGAAAAATAGTATGGCTGGGTTCTAATATCAAAATTTAATAGTTTATAAACTTTAAGGTGAACGTTTTCAGTTATATTCCATCACTATCATATTTTTTACTTTAGATAAGCACCTTAGGTGTTCGGTAAAATTCGTAATGATAAAAATAATAATGTATCAAACAAAAGTACCTACTTTCAATTTCATGATATTTACGCCACTCCCAGTTAGACTACTTATTTTCGTTATTTCAATTATTAAAAGGACCTACAATATAAATATTGAAAATTATACTATGTTCGTATAAACTTGAGCCTCCTATTTGAATAACCATGTTTTAAAAACTTTTAGCATTAGGACGGTGCCTGCCATCAAATAAATGGCAAAATGCTATTATGTGTTCAACTTTTTAATTACTTGGGAAGAAAGATTGGCGAGCAAATGGATAACATTAATTTTAAGCTTATTTTCCGACTTCATTGTAACTTAGCTTCTCTGAGTAATTTGGCGTTCCTAAAATTAAAGTTTACGAAATAATTGCACAGATTCATGAGACCACTTTTTGTTATAGATGGAATACTGTAGCAGTGTACAAAGCTACAGTGTAGCTTTACGATAAATAAACGATAAAGGTAGTTCAACTGACCCAAGCCATAGCCACACGTAGCATAGTAGCTATCCTGTGATAGTTGCAAGTAATCATAATTATTTGACGATTGTTTATTCAAAATTGACAGGCAAGAACGTCCTAAATGGTTGATACGTACTCAAATACTTAGGGAGTCTTTCAATATAAGGGTGAAATTGTCGTTGAAAAAATAGTAAATATTCAGAATGAAATACGTTTCAAAAAGAACTTAAATCAATGCTACAAATAACGCGATCGTAGACTTTGCTTAGCCCAGATTGTAATCACAGATAAAACCAACAAAAGAAAATCTATACCTACTACGTAAAGGTCACAGCTCATTAGAGCCACCCGTCACCCACTCCGCACCGCCTCGCCTCGTGCGGTTAGTATTCTTTATATGAACTTGTATGGGTATGCGCTCACTACATCAACTGCGTAGCGTCACCGCATCGCCTCGGTCGCAAGGACGATTTGCGACGAGGCGGTGCGAGGTGGCTCTAATGAGCTGTGACCTTAATACGCGTGGGTTGCGTGCTTGAGATAATGTTTATTGTATTCGTGAATAGAAGATGGGAACATGTAAATCACAGTACTCACCTAGCCGTGTAGCATAGCATGTAATGTACCTATCTGATACTGTATCAAGTGTGTACGTAGGTGTAGACGAGTCGTCTCAGTTATCTATTGAGTTTTTATAACACAAGCAGCTAGAAAACTATGCTGTTTGATAATGTCCAAGGATTTTCTTCATTTATTTAATTTCTCCGAATGAATCGAAACATTATCGGTATCTGAACAAATGTTTACGTGCGTAAATACTGGATGTGACAACCTTTGTGAAAAGATATCTAGAGAGAAGATTAAAAGCAAGAATCGTTGTGTACCTACCTACAAGAAAGAAAATAACTTAATAATAAATTTGAATATTACAAATTTTACAGCTCAAATAAATAAAATCTGTACATTGTACATACCTATGTGTATACCTATATTACATTACATAAAATTGGATGTCAAACAAATATCACGCAAAAACAATAGCTAATTTGTGTATAATGTATATATCAGACAGGTATATTCGGACAATGAAAGCCGAAGACGTTATTGTAACTGTATCCGAAAGTTAATTGCGTGTTCGTTGTCAAGCTCGGGGATTCAGAATGATTTAGGGGCTACCTTTGTAAATACCTTGTAGGTGTACCTTGGCTTACCAATTTAAGTTATTAGATCCGACTTAGAAATGATTTAACATGATCTACCCTGTGAATCCGCACACATGGTTCAGGCTAAATGAATTTGAAGACAATAAATCAAGCAGTCAATCAATTACCTATATAATGATACATGGCACATAAATCAATGAGTCAGACAAATAGGATTTAGAATAAAGTTAGTACGAATTAGTTATTATTACTTGGTCCTTTTCAACCCATGGGTAACATTTTTAAAAATTCAACCAACATACATATTTTTTTTACTTTGTTTAACAATCTAACCATTTAAAAACATACATAGTCTAATATTTTATTCTGTTGTCTTTGTGAGAAATCTTCTACAATAGCACAAGTCGACGTCGCCGCCACTTGGTGATGAAGTGGTAACTTTAGTGTTCAAGTTTCTCGACTTTTCTACTAAATGATAACATAAATTAAGATACTACTAAGTCTACGAAAGTTTCAGTAAAATACTAACTTTCAATGAGTCGATCTAGTTGATTCGAATGGCTGATTCGATTCGAGTTAATTACAAATAGTTTAATTTCACCATGAAATCCGAGCATAACCTTTATTCGTTCAGCAAAAATTGTTTCATGCTTTCTCAAAAATGAAATGTTGTCTACATTCCAAGTACCTACAAATGTCTTGCTTGGGCACAAGTTAGTGACACCTACTTTCACTTCTTTCGTCTCAGGTATCAATCATACATTTTGTAAGGAAGATTTGTACCTAAATTATTTTGCGAGATACTAAAATATTCATAATTATATTATATAATTAAAACAACTTGAACATAGTAAATGACTTTAATAATAAAGTTTTGCGAATAATAAATGGGTCCAAAAATATTTACATTTCACTTTAAATTTTACGAAACTGAATTGTTAATTAAATATTCAATTTACGAATAAATCAGTGTTATTAAACTCCAAGCTAGCCGTTTCAGTCTCGAATAATGGTTCAGTTATTCATACACATTTTTCTAAGACCTTATTCAGGGTTATTTTTAAGTCACCAGATGCTACTTGGCCTTTAATTTATATCACAACTAATAAAATATAAAATATATATGTAATAATATAATAAAATAAAACAAAACAACATCACCAAAAAGAATATGGGACCACCATAAAACAGAACGCAGAATTGAAGGAGGTTTTATTATTTAAGTATAAACTTTTCCACAATTTTTAAATATCGAATTCCTGCAGGCCTAGAGGTTGTTTGACTTTGAACGCCACTCTTGCTGGCTGCTGTGATTTCGGTATAATAGAGATCCGTCGGTTCGAAACTGGAACAGTCTCCTCGACCTTTGTCCCCGGCATGATCGAGAACCGTCTGAAACACGCGTTTAATTAGTTTGATTGGCGTGAACTAGTGGGTATGTGATAGGAAACTACTATGCTAAAGGAGTATCGGGTTGCTTGTAGATGAATTTGAAGAAATTAAAGAGCCGTCTTATGTTAGGCGACTAGTTGTCGCGTATAGTTGTAGCGTCTAGTCACCGCATTTAATCAACCGCATCTAGTCGCTGTCGCCTGTCGCCTAGCGTGAGGCGTGAGCCAACATTATTAATAATGGTCTGAAGAATATTTAGAAATATTATCTCTTAAGAAAAAAGTCAGTACTTGGTTAATGTGTTTGGAGCTGGATCTCTTGTTCAGTACAGATTAGTTCAGTATAGATGACAATATAAAGTATATAAATGGGAATTGAAAGTAGTAGAGTGGTAGACATATACTCGTAATATACACAGTCTTATATTTACTAAACTATAATGTATAGCATCACCACAAAATAATTGTATTTGCTCAGCCCAATACCTTATGCAGCTATTAAACAATTTGTATCACTTTACATCGCAAACAAAAATCTACTCTGCCTCGCAGTGATAGGAAACCATACAAACTTCCACAAGGGCCGCTTGAAAACTCGTGATTGCATAGAATTTAATTCAGTCTGCACTTAAAACAAGCTCAATACGTATGTAACTGTACCTAGAAGCACCTACTTTTCGCCTTAATTGCTTGTAACAGGCAAGTTTGCCAAGAGCCTCTTAAGTCCCAACTATTATACATGCACGTTTCAGCGATAGAACTGTTTTCAACTTAGATTTTGTAACAAGAACTTAACAATATTCAGATTGCATTGGAAAGACGTAAGCTTTATAATAGTAAATATAGATAGAGCAAATTACATTATGACACCGACAAGGAGCAGAGCATAGAAATACTTAATTATAAGTCAGAAATACTTTTTTTTTACAATCAGTGCAGGTCAACTTAAAACGGTTCACCTTTCCAATTCAGTATTCTACCATCATTAAGCTAATCTGCGGTTATTGGCACAATGTATCGTTTTCGGCTTTTAAAGTAGTACTTATATAGGTTAAATTCAGCTTAAGACATATAAGATGACACAAACTTTCTATTTGAAAACGTAATAAAATGATGAAAATTATGTTAATGCTGAAACGTGCTTTTGTATGAATGAAATCAAACGTTCTGGAACTAGAACTGTTTTAAATGCCTCTACATGGAGTATCAAGTGTAGATTTTAATGGGGTTTCCTTGAACTATCTGTGAATTGTTTTAATTTGATTAGACCTGTGTCTGTTTCACACGATTATTAACTCTACTGTTAGATGGGGTTATTTCTATTTTATATTTATTAATGAAGTTATACCTTAGTTAAATAAGCCGACATGCTTACTACACACACAAGATAAGACAAAGAGAAGGAAAGAAAACTAAGGGATGACTACTTGAATCACATTGAATAGGAATAGTCAGGTCAGAGATTGTACTTGAGAAGAACGTAAACTTTCATTACAACTTTCGGGGTATGTTGGTGCATATTGAATTTGTAATAGTTACCAAACTGAGATTTTCCTTAAACATTTTTTTTAAAAGTAGAGGTTCTGGCCCAGTGTTCTTTTTGACATATTTTCAGCCTATAACACTTGTAGTGAGAAACATAATCATTATAATATAGGTATAGGTATATTCTATAGGTATTTTACCTTGCAGCAGGTATCACCGACATTTTCCTGAAGAGATGTTCAGCAGCTGATCGTAAGTCGTCGTCTTGCATCAGACCGACCATGGCTCGCTCGCGTTTCTCCAATGGAGCCTCAGCTGTTGCTACTTCACCCTCCAAAGAAACATTCACACACTGAAGAAAAAACACTACCTTTGAAGTTCTTTTACATACCTAAACACAGTTCATATTAAACTAACTACGCCTCGCAGTTACTTGTGGTGAAGAATTCCCGTTCCCGTGGGAATACCGGAATCAAAAGTAGTAAAGCAAATCCAAGATATAAGCCAGGGTAATATACTGGTACTCAATTTCATTTAAATCCGTCTAGCCGTTTGAGCATAATATGGTAACAAGTTACAATTCATCTATTCATACATCCTCACAAACTCTCGCATTTTGGTTATGAATTACTTGTTAATGGATTTGACTGACATTTTGAATATTTTGTGATCTGGAATAACACATACTCGTAAATGAAGTAGTAGTATTTCCTAGTGGTACCTAATATATTAGTGGTAGCGAAGCCGCAGGTGAAAACTAGTCATAAATAATTAGTAAAGTTTAGTTTACATTAGCATTTTTTTGGTAGGAACATTATTTTTCAAAAGGAAATATAATTTCAGGTTTCAACTAAAAATATGAGGACTGCGTGAATAGGGGCGTTTGTAAAGGCCGTGTAAAAATAGAAAAGTTGATTTCAACCAAAAACGAGTTGAAATAAAAAGGAGTAGGTATATAGCTCATGTTTTGTTTGAGCTTTCGAGTATGCAGTAAAAAGCATTTTATTTACGTTTATAGAGAGCCTGTGTATAAAAATAAATAATACAGAACTCATAAAAAGTTTTGTTCTTATATTTTTTAGGTAAAGATTTTGTTACTTCAAATAAACATGATTTTACCGTGACATTTTTTTTGATAATGTCAAAATTGCTTTATTAAAAACACCAAGTAGACTATTGACATAAGCTTTCTTGGTATAATGATAGTAATTAAGTGAGAGAAAGAGCAAACACATCTTAGTAGAAGCGAAGAAGTAAGTATAAAAAATCGGATATGTCTACTCGTATTCAGGCTCGATATTCTTCAAGAAAACTGTTAAAATAAATCACAATTTAGTTAAAATTTCAGAACGGTACAGTGGCTAGTATTATGAATATTAGGACCTGCCAGAAACTAGACCACGGAGTAATTAAATCAGCTTCATTGATAAGTCAAAGTGTAATTACACTTTCCCATCGGTAATTGGTTGTTGCGAGTAGAGTCCATAGTTAGCTCATTTCATTAGTCACGCCAGAGTGAATTTTGAAGCCTAAAGTGGGATTAATTTTGGCTTGCTAACAATGACGACTAGAATCTATGATTTGGTTTATTAAGTATTCAAATGCTATTTACAGTTTTTCAAGTTTGGCAATATTGTTTTAACTTAAACTCGAATTTTAGTTAATAAAATAACTAACTTGAGAACCTACTTACCGATTTGATGCTATAAATTAGTAAGTAAGCAATAGGTTCTCTAAGTTAGTTATTGCCATAGATTCTATTGTAATATTTTTTAAAGACGACCGGCAGTGTTATTTTTTCTGTGCTAAGGAGATCTTTTGTCTTAGACTTTAATACACCTACGGCCGGAGGTCAAAAACCTCCGGCCAAGTCAAGCCAAGTCAAGTCAATATACAACATACCGTTTCGAAAAACGCTGCTATTTCTTGTAGAGCATTAGAACGAGCTATAGTAAGTCCTTCTAGTAACACCACTCTCGCTTCGGGGCGGTTGTTCTGTAGTAAATGGCAACGAGCTAGCAAAAAGCACGCATTCAGTATCCAGCCGCTGTGGTTGGCCTTGCGAGCCTCTGCAAGAAAACGTCAATTTAAAATAATACTAAGAAATATCGGCTTTGACGCATAATGACAAAAGTAAAAAAAAAAAGACGTGTGGCACTCGGGGACTGCCACGGTAAAGCTATTGCATGCCACCTAGAGGCGAGTTGCTGAACTAAAGTGACAGCGTTAGGTTTTTTTGTTACGGAATCGGTATGTACCTATGATATTACAAGTAAGGCAATCCTAAAAAAACAGTTTAATTAAAATCGGTGAAGTTATTAATTTGTCAGCTGCTAATTATCTGCAATGCTCTCTGCGGCATAGTTACTGTCCTACAACAACATGTGCGGCAATAATACTCAAAGTAATTAACATGTCATGCAGTTTCATAATAAATAAGCTTTTTTCCTCAAAAACGAATCTATCGTGTTCGAAGAAAAAGTATTTTTATGATGAATAACTGTACATATTATTCTAAAACATTCCTCTTTTCGTGTTGCTCAATTAGACTGCGGGTGATCTGTTTATAAATAATATCAACTTAAATCATCAAAGTGAGCCTTAGATTTCATAACAAGTAGGGAATGAAAATTTAAAAAACACAAATAAACTTCATACAAAAAGGCTTAAAATTCGAAAAAAGCCGCTACATTTCAAACTTCTTCAAAGCGAGTGTGCTTCTATATAAAACTCGTTTCTATATTTAAGGAAATAAAACTTTATCGCTCTAAAATTCTTTCATTTAGTGAGTACGTCTAGTATTTAAAACCAATCGCAGAACTGGTCCAATAGCATCGTTCCAGGAAAAATGAGAATATTATAGTCTTGGTAACCAATTTTAAATGAATAATTAGGATGATTGATTAAAATTCCTCTATTTTTATTTAGTGTTCATTGGTACGATTTCAGAAAATTTAAAACTTTTTAAGTTTTTAACGATTCTAAGATAACATTAACCAAATTACATTACTTTTTGCTGTTTAATATACCATTCGTCTCTTGATACAATTTAATCGTTTTCTATCATGGAGTCCTTTTAATCTATCTTCCTTTGTCGCAATTATTGGATCCGCGAACCCAGCCAATCGGTACCGATACAAGCGGTTTCACAATATAAAGAAGAGATATGCACAGAACTGTTGATAGTGATCCAATCGTGATTCAATTCTGAACCCTAATACAATGTGAATAAACAACATGGATGTTCTAGCGATCTGATAAATCCCCAAACAAAATTGCGTATGCCTCATCTCACAACAAGTCAATATCATTTGCAGCTACCCTTTCAAATAACGGCAAGACACGCTTCATTGAATTTTTATCGGGTACCAAGATCGATGTATCTTATTATACGGCTAAAAGCATTACTTTTCTTGCCTGGTAGGTGCGTAATTCACTCGCACGGTTGCGTTTCAGGAGCTCGTGGGGCGCAAAATGCTTTATACCTATTTAAAATAAATTTGTAAAATATAGTAGTAAAGTTGAATTAATAAAGTAGTAGTATTTAATTTCCTTGATGAATACGTATATCCGACCCGGTTCTTGCAGTTTGCTTGTGGTTGATTAACGTGAGTATCCCGAAACTACTTACAGAGGCCTATATCCAGCGCGAGCGGTGGGAGAGAGTGATCTGACTACGGATGATGATGATGATGATAAAGAAATAATAGAGCAATTATTACTGTAATTGTACTGATAATAAAATCATTAAATCGATTAAAAAAGACGCAAAGGCTTATTATGATGATACTGATAATTGAATTTGTTAAGTAAATTTATTACTACCAGCTCCTAAGCTTTCTCTTTCCCGCGTCACGCATCAGTCGAGCCACGATTTACGGCGCTCAGCTCCAGTCACACGTTCCGATGCCACATTAAATTCCGAACTAGGTCTTCGTGGCACGGTTAGCAAACTTTATTGAACGTAAAGTACAAGTTCACCTTCGAACTTGAATAAATATGCAATTTTGCATGTCAGCGGACACTTTGAGCAAATGTTACATCAGACCCATGTGTTTTTGTATGGGAAGTAGTCTGAAAATAATGTAATCATATGCGGTACTGAATGAAGCAGCGAGGCGGTTTTTGGTGGTTTCCACTCGAATAATAAACGATGAGCGACATGTTTTTGGTGAACAAAAACACATTGAAATGTTTTGAATACCAACGATCTGTAACCTGTTCGTTAGAAATAAATTGGAGTCAAATCACCCATCGATTATAGAATTCTGGATCTTTTGAGGCTTCGATCTGTTGAGCTACCTGTAAATCGTCTACCGCAATCCTTACATGTCTTAACTGTTTCTCTCTACTCTTGTATTATACTAGCAGCACTACCGGCTTTGCACGGGTATACTAAACTACCGGGATACAATAGAGCCTATCGCCATCTCGACAGTTCATTTTACATTATACACATCGGTGAAAGAATTTTTGAAATCGGTTGAGTTGTTTCGGAAATTACCTCCGTCAAACAAACAAACAAACATTACCCCGTTATAATATTGGTATAGAAGATAATTATATAAAAAATGTAAAAGTAACATGTGATTCATACCAGTCTGACACTTTAGAGCATAGAAGCGAGCTTTCAAAGATATCTTCATGTCTACATAAAGTCTTGCCAGTTCGTGTAGCAGGTACGCCCGCTCAGAAGGACGTGTGCTCGATGCTAAACTACGTTCCAATGTACGAAGACGATGCCTGAAATGTAGATTTTATAGGTGAAATTTATGAGAACCGACTGCATATTGGCATTTAAATATTTTCAGTTACAGTTCTATTGTAAAATTGGAAATACAAAATATAGTAACTTGTAAATAATTGTTAAATTAGCTATTAATACTACATTCATTTGATAAATGTCATTGAAAAACGTGGAATGGACATAATTGTCGTGTTATTTTCTATTCAATTATTTTTTGAACCGCTACATTTATACTTTTAAAATAGAAAAATCGAGGTGTTGACACTTATTAATTTCACAGCATTTTACCGTAAACTTATAAAACGCTTTGACGTTGTTATGACGTCACATTTTGTTCAATAAACTTGTTCAAACGTTTAAAAAACTTACGCCGAATAGTAAAACGCTGATTAAAGTATTAAATGCTTTTCTATGACATCATTTGACGTTTGTATAATTCAAATCGCACAAGTGAGAAAGTCTTTAACGGTTAACACGGTCTTAAAATTTTTATTAACGTTTGAGTATTTGGGTATTTAAATAACTACTAAAAGTTTTATTCCGATCGTAATTTATTTATACGAACTAAAACTAAACTAACTAAAAATGTTTGCCGTCCCTTTTATAACGATCGAAATAAAGGGGATGGCATCATCTTTAAGTAATTAGTTTAAGTTTTCGCGACATCAGAATCGCTACTATTAAGTTTGTAAATGAAACCTCTGTCAGTTACTACTTATGTCGATGATAAAAAATAGCTTAGTAAAATATGCTGAAGCAAATAAAATACCAGCGTGTTTTTTATAACAAAAGTGGGAAATAAAAATTACAATTTAACTATCTATTTAACACACAATCTATCAAAATATTTTTTTACTTTAAAAAATAAGGACAGAAATTAATATGGTGTTCGGAAATGGTATTAGGATTTCCATGCATTACTGAATCGGACATAGGTACTAGTTATTGGATAAATCATACTTAGCGTCCCGAGGCGGTGCTGTGGGCCTGACTCGGAGCACGGAGTCTCGACTCGGCTCACGAGATAACGACATGCCGAGAAGAATAAATGCCCGCTTCTCTCTGTCCGACTCACTCATACTTTTACGGACACGTTTCTGTGAATAGTTGTAAAGGGATTTGCGGACTATACTGTATGGCCGTGATAAAATAATAATAATAAATAAAAAACAAATACATAACAAAAACACGCGTTCAGTAAGCGAATAGGTCTACTAATATCAATAACATTCGTAGTAGTCTGTCAAGCGTGTAACCAGCTGATTATTTTTTCTTATAAGTAAAAAAATGATAATTGTGAGAGTGAGCATTTTTATAAAATTCAAATAGGTAGAAGTATTTTTCAGGGAAAAATCTTTTTGTATTCTGCAAAACGTTCTGTAAATATATCAGTTAGAATTGTAGTTCTTCGATGCAGGTTTAAACTCTCTTGATACGGAAATTAATTTCGCAGTTAATTATTAAACCTAATTTTCTAGAATCATCCAAAATACCACCCCATGTATAAAGGCTTTTACGGACGACTATCTTTGTCGCATACGTGACTTGGAAGTTTGTAGGTGCATACTTAGGTAATACGAAAAGGCGGGCTAGATTATAATGGCATCAGACTTTAAAGCATTTCGTTTAACTAAACTAAATTAGGAAATTGAAAATTCGCGATGTTAAATTCTCTCAACGCTTTTTGCTGGATGATCGGATTGGAAACGAAAAAGAACATGCAAGTTGAGCAACACCTAGAAATAGTTCTACCGGTTAAAAGTTTGGAGAGTATTGATCGAAAAAAACTCTGATGTACTGGCTGTACTGCTGTACTGTAAAATTAAATATGATTTGAATTTCTGTGTGGACGCTTGAAACGTCATTAAAAACAACTAGCAAGTGAATAAAAATTCAAGATATCATAAACTTGACTAGCATCGAAGAGATGGATGTGTGCTTACTTCTATAATATATCAAATAAAATTAGACGATAAAGATACGTTTTGAATAAACTGTTTCATTTATTTCGATAATTATTAAAATTGCGTCAATCGACCCGATCGTTTTTTGTTTTCATGACATGAATAAATAAATTATTAAACGTAAATTTTTATTTCAAATCCGTTTAATAATAATTTCACAACAAACCTGATCCAAGAAAGTCTCTGCTACGATATTGTATAGGTCCAGAAGGAATTTTTCTTTTCCTGGCAGTAAGTTAGCCGGTTTCTTAGTAATCTGCTGGATTCCGAACTCGACCGTCTCCAAACATTTCGCCGTATCTTTTTCTTTAAAAGCTGATTCTGCATTGCTGTTAAATAAGAAATATACTTTACTTATCTTGGTTGGCTATCTGTTAATTAATCGTTTAAACATAATGCGAACCTTGATGGCTTGGATCTGCATTGACCTTCGCTAGGAAAATTTATCCGGCAAGTGAAGGAAACACTCTTTTAGTGACCTCCTGTGGTACTGAGCGTGCACAAGTAAATGGTTATTATATTATTATTATTTTTTATGTTTAAAGTTTACCTGATAAGCCGCTTAGCATCAATAACATGCTGTTTTTGAGCGCGTTTTATTTGCGCCTGTCGTGTTTTGGTAAGACGAGTGCGTGCAGATGCTTCAATAGCTCGCGCTGCATAAAGTGGTCGTCTTTCACGGAGAACTGCCTGAAACCAGTTTAGTTATTCGACTTTGTACACTGTAATGTCACTATTTTGCTAGTGAACGGTAAGAACTATCAACTGTTTGCAGAATTACCTTGAATGATATAATTGTGAATAGAAATCATTGTTAGCCGTTACTGGGTACAATTTTTTTTTTGCCTATACCCTTTTAGATGTGTTATAGAGTAACTGTAGGTAGGTGTTGCTAAAACATTGGCAAAATCTTCAAAGATTTTTACGCAAATGTAACTACATGGCATTTAACCCTTTATACCCTTTTGCTTCGTGTTATTGATTGTATGTTTGACGGTACCAAAGTGATTCGTCAAATCGAAGATATTTATATATTTGCTGGTGTGATACCGCACAACGTTGAATTTAGTTTATTATTTCAAAGTTATTGATATAAGAAAATTATTGTATTCAATAACTGTAGTATTTAACTAGGTATGTTCCATAATATTCTTTAAAGAAAGACTGATGTTTATGCTACCTGTCCAGCAACATAAAAAGTTTGGAAAGCAGTTTTCTATTAATCTTATAGTTTATCTTGCGCAAATATTTTTTTCAAATAGTTTGCCTATTTGGATCATAACTTATGATAGATACCTGGCCATAAACAAAGAGAAATGCGTGTTTTCTTATACCTCACCTATCCTCCAAACATGTACATAAATCAGCATAGTACTCCCTGAGCGAAGTTTTACCATAGTAGGCCGAGAAAGATTTCATTCTATTTTTCTGACGATATCACTCATAAAAACATTTCACACACTATGAACTTATCCGAGCAATTTAGATGATAATATTTGGCTTGCGTGATAAAATAAAAAAAACAGGCATAAAGATAAAAAGACTGAGGCAACTTTACGAATACGAAATAGCCTAGTTAAGTTTTGGCGCAGCAAGTTCCTTTCGCTTGATCTAGATAAGCCTAAACGGTTTTATGGCAATCCGACGTGTGATATGTAAATCTTTAAATTTCTATTTCAGTGTTAATAATTTTGAATTCCCTTTGTACGAAAACTTTCAAAGTAACCTTAGCTTTACATTTTCTTAACGCCTACATAATTATAATAATCCAAACCAGAACTTGGAATATGCTAAATAAATTATTAACGAAAACACATCATATACAGGCTCCAAGCACAACAGAGCTCTTTCTATTTATTAGATTATTTAAATCTACATTAAAGTGATGAGTCTTTACTTATGTAGCAGATTATAATGTAATCTTAATGCATTAGTTACTAAAATCGTGTAACTACGTCAAATGTCAAATCCAAGCACTAAAGTCAGGTGATTTGTTGGAAACTATTAGCGTGTCATGTCTAAAGCGCCTAATAAGTCTGCACAAGTTTACTAAAGCGTCTTACTTGTCGATTCTCTATATCAGCGAGCGCGTTATTTGCCAGCTCTTGTAGTTTCTTAGATCCTTGTTTATTGGCAGAGACCAGTCGCTCGTCCTTACACAAAGCTGTTAAGAAATATTTGTCATGTGCCATTCGCTCCAAATACTTCGATGCCATTAAACGAGAGATTTGTTCAGCTCTCTGTTTTTCTGCGCGGGATATTTCTTCGACCTACGGATTATTGTTAATGCCAGTATTGACTCTAATACTTGAATGGAATAAAATGGGACCAAATAAGTGGTGCGCTCTTGTTTTCCTGAAGATTTGATACGTATTTTATTGAGAAAAACATATTTGGATGTATGGATAACTTATTAAACAGCCGTATTGGCGTAGGTAAATAACTAACAAACCTACACCACTCACACGCAAACTTTCACCTTTTTAATATCAGTGTGGTTAAGGTAACAATTGAATACCTGGTGTGTTGGTTGCTTTTCCATTCTGCTTTTCCGTTTCGGCGTAGTGTCCGCATCGTCAGTTGAGATGTACTCGACGCGACGGAAGACCGATGCTGCGGTCTCAAGGATTTTCCTAGAGCTTGTGTCCACACACTCTCGTATCTAAATAGGCTCAATGTAACTATAAAGGTTTTAAAGCTTGTGTCATTGTTACGCATAAATATTAGGAGTAATTAAACTTTGCATTTCAATTTTGGACATAAATTATCTGCTGAAACTTTATTGCTATTAAAAGCATTTTTTTAACATAACAGAACTGTAAAACACGTCATAAATAATTACGAGTCCTTTTACTAATTAATAAAATACTCAATAATGCAAATTCATAAACAAATTTACCGGAAACTAACCGTCTAATGGAATAACTAAATTTTATAAATAAATATTAACTGTAAATGTTCGTTAATACATTATTCCATCGTACGTTCGTTCGTACGAGCAAGTGGTCAACTCTGATGACGGAGTTGTTAATCCATGATTTGTTATGATAAAACTAGTAGTTCGCCTCGAACGAGATCTCGCTCGCCGGTGGTTGTGTATATTCGTTTTTATCTGTGTTTGAAAGAATTTACTTTAGAGGTCTACTAAAAAATATTGAGGATCTAATGAGAACTAAGTACCTAAAGCCGATTATTATTCCTTTAATTACTAGATACCTAGTAAAGCGATTTTGAGTGTGAATTATTTACAATACAGGTTTTGATTAAAAACTCTTTGAATTTAGAGTCAAACCTTAGGCTCTAAACCTATTTTATATTCAGTATGTCATGTTGGTTTGATCCTGTCATGGCACTACTTTCGATGACAAATGTGTTGCCCCGGGCAACCGCGGGCAACTTGCCCGCGGTTATTTCAAACATTTTGTCAAAAATCATTTTGCATTAATTTACTTATATTTCTATAAAAAATACTTGATGGTATATGTAAGAGCATAAGTTTTTACGAGGGTGTTTCGACTTAAAACATTCGTTCGTTGTGAAGTGGCAGTAACATTGGTTCAAGGAAACTATTTAGTAAGTTGAATCCTTTTTCCATTAAAAAGTCGTTAGGTTCGTCAAAAAGAGTTAGGAGTTAGAAACACTAACCAAAATAATAAAGAAGAAGAAGAACGATTTTCTGAGCTGCGATTTCACCAAAACTTATAGAAATGGGAGCTCAGGATATAGCAGTCATGTTTTTTTTACATTTATCGAAGTTATTCAAAAACTTTACATCTTAGAATAAAAAGTAAAACCATTTTGGAATGTATAAACAAAGCCCTTTCATATGACACCCCACTCAATGTATTTGAACAACTTTTATTTTTTTTCATCCCCTTCGGAACCAAATATCTTTACAACCTTCGACCAAAATAAAAAAAATAGACGGGCCCGCTCCATACTTAGGATTGAATATCACAAAGTGAGCGCCGGCTCTCACTCGGTCTTAGTCGGTTTGCTACTTCGGAAGGAGTAACACGTGCGACTAATTCTAAATATCGTGCTCAAGATGCCTTCGTGTACATTTCCTAAGTGCAAAAACACTACTAAAAATGTTAAAAAAGAGTCAGGAGTCACTTTTCACGCGTAAGTATTACTTTAACATGAAGTTAATGCATATTATATCAAATTTAAAGTTAGTAGCAAAATTTAAATTCTTCTTTGTACAAATCCTTTTTTGAAAAAGATAGCGATATGCACAAAGCTTTAGTGCAAAAGAGATAAAAAATGAATCGATAGTCAAGATGGCGGGGGTTGACGCCGTCAACTAAAGGCCGCAAAAAAGTACGAGTTGCAAAAAAAATATAGTGATTTTTTTATTTTAGATTTCCGAGTGATGTCAAAATGCAAGAAAAGTGGATTGCAATAATGCGGAAAGCGAGACATGACGATGGGTGGATGTTGAACAAATACTGTCGAGTTTGTTCCGATCATTTTAGCAGCAATGAGATTTTTTTAACTAAAAAAGGAATGCGTAAAATACACAAAACTGCTGTTCCCAAATCTCAACCAGGAACTATGGAAGACGCGTTTACTTCAAATTCAATTGTACAAAATCAGGACCCTACAAGGAGCAATGTTTCCACACCTTCTTCGGTATTTGATTCACCAAGAAAAGCCGATTTAAAAATCAGAGTGAGGCGACTTAATTTTGAAAATCAGAAGTTAAAACTAAATAATAAATCTTTAAACCAGAAAAACAAAAGATTGAAAAAAAAAATCGTGTCACTGAAAGCAATGGTGCAAGAATTGGAAAAAAATAAGTTCATTTCTCTGGATTGCTTAAGAAATCTAGAACAAAAAGCTGAAAGTGCCGAGCTGATTCACCGTATAAATGTTAAACGTAAAGGCAAACCAGGTCATAGAAAATATCCACCAGCATTACGCAAGTTTGCACTATCCTTGCATTTCTATTCGCCATCAGCATACATGCATGTGCGACGTTCTTTTAATTCGGCCTTACCTCACCCAAGGACACTTAGAAAATGGTACGAAAATGTAAATACAGAGCCAGGATTTACTGCTCAAGCTTTTCAAGCCCTGGAAATTAAGTATAAAGGTAGTGGTGCTAGATTAACATGTACACTAGTTGCTGATGAAATGGCAATCCGACAACAGACACAATGGAATGGAAAGAGAACTATTGGTTTGGTCGACTATGGCTTAGAGCAAACTGATATAGATGAAATTGCAACTCAGGTTTATGTGTTCGTTCTAGTGAGTAATAACCAAAATTGGAAACTACCACTTGGGTATTTCTTTGTAAATGGCTTACCAGGCAGCACACGTGCTACTTTAATTAGAATGTGTCTTCAAAAGTGTCACGACGTTGGAGTTGATGTTATTGCTTTGACTTTTGATGGCTGTACACCAAATTTCATGGCAGCAAGGATTTTAGGGTGTGAGTTAGACAACGTTGACAATTTGGTCACCAATTTTAAACACCCATGTACTGACAAAAAGGTTGCTTTGTTCTTAGATCCGTGCCACATGATTAAATTGGTTCGAAACACATTTGAGGCAAAAAGAGTTATTTTTGATAGTGACAATAATGAAATTAAGTGGCAGTTACTAATAGACCTTGTGAATTTGCAGAATTTAGAAGGACTTCATGTGGCTAACAAACTGACTACTCGTCATATTGAGTTTCGCAATCAAATCATGAAAGTTAAACTAGCTGTCCAATTGTTGAGTACAAGTGTAGCTAAAGCTTTAAATATGTGTCGAGATTTATCTTTAGATAAATTCCAAAATGTGGGACCAACAATAAACTTCATTACAAATTTTAACAACCTCTTTGATATTTTGAATTCTCGCAAAAGAGGAAAGTACGGTTTCAAAAAGCCTATTTGCGAAGAAAATCATTATGCTGTTTTAAAATACTTAGATGAAATGGAAATCTACATTAAATCTCTTAAAATTTTCAATAAAACAAAATCCATCACTAAAAAAGTCGTTTCTATGAAAATATCAAAAAAAAATGTTATCAAATGCCAATGTAAGACGGGTTTTATTGGGTTTTTAATAAACATTCAAAGTTTAAAGTATCTGTACCATACCTTAATAGAGTCCAAAAAAATGTCTTATATTGCAACCTATAAAATAAGTCAGGATCACATAGAGTTGTTATTTGGCCTAATACGCAGTCACGGAGGTAATAACAATAACCCCAATGCAACACAGTTCCGTGGTATATACAGAAAACTGTTTCATCATTTAACACTGCGATCACCTTTTACTGGAAATTGCGTGCCATTGGATAATTACCAAATCCTCAATTGCTCTGCAGTGAGGGCTTTAAATTATTCGATTAAAGATGACGAGATGAATATGTTGAATGAAATTAATTTACCATCACATGACCACGAAGTTTTACACAATTCCTATCTTCTTGCGAAATCTTTAGATTCCCAAAGTAATAACGATATAACGGAAATGTCTAGATATATCGTAGCATATATAGCAGGATTTGTGGCGCGAAAATTAAATAAAACCCTTAAATGTGAAGAATGTATTAGCGTTTTAATGAGCAATGAAATATTACAAATTCATAAATTAATAGACTTAAAAAATAATGGTGGTCTCGTTTTACCTTCTACAGATTTATTTACAGTTTGTTTGAAAACTGAACAATACACACGGAACTACGTAAAACAGAAAGGAACCCAACACTTTAATGAAAATGATGCAAAAAGCCTCATTATTAGTGTACTGAAAAGCTTTCAAAGTACCGAAATATTTGATAGACTTTTAGCTCATTCCTTTAATCAACACCCAACATTGAATCACCGCAATCTACTAATTAAAGCTACAATTGAGACTTACATCAAAGTCAGATTGCATCATTTGCATAAAAATGATCCTTCCGTTAAATCTCACACAAAACGTCAAAAATTTAATAAACTTATATTGTTCGAAGGACAATGATGAAGTTTAATGATGTGGTTCAAGCCTAAAAAGGAAAATAGGAATCCTTTTAAGATAGTCTATATCGGTTTTCTTAATAACTCGTGGAGGTATGAAATGGAAATTATATCACCTAGCTAGAGTGATTCTTCTTCTTTTCTCGTATAGATTAGTAGGCAACCCTGGTGTCGAAATTTCTAGACCGCCTAGAAGGCTTTTGACATGGTCTAACAATTGTTACCAACCGGGAATGACGGTTTAACCCCTCGAAGCACGGTAGCACTCCAATAGGAGAGGTAGTAGAGTGCCTCATTTCTTAAAAAAATGCCTTGTGTTAAGCTATAATAATAAAAGCCATGTTTTTTTTAATAATATGTTTATTTATTTATAAAGTCAAAAAATTTATACCGAATCTTAAACCCTCCTTTATTTGGAGTTTATTCAGATTTATTAATAGCTGCTATTTAATGTATTCGAAAACCAGTCTCTTTTTTTCAAAATAATTTCTTATCTATTTAATTACGGACATGGATCGAGAAATATACGTACTTTCTCTTGAGTGCATGGGTGCGAAAAATAGGTTACAAAATTGTTAGGGTCGGATAGTTTAAAACCTAAAATTTCGGCAGCCAACAAATTTGCGGGGCATCCATCAAGTCAAACGCTTGGTACTGAAACTTCAGCGCCATGATATTTTTCTTAACAGGTTGTAATTAAATAAGCCTTCGTGGCAGCAGTTATTCCTGCTATTAAAAAGTAACCCACAGGGAGTTTCCAATTTCAGTAGCGATACCAACAAAAATACTAAGGCCTGTGATGCCAGGTTATCGTCAAAATCTCCATCTTGAGGACCTACTCCAAAATTAACGGCATCGAGCTTTTGTTGGTTGTGAAATAATTTTGCTTACGAATAGCCAGTTCGTCATAAACTAAATTGCATACAAGAGATTTTTCACTCGCTTTTTTTTTATTTTCAAAGCTTCAAACGCTTCATTTGTAAATTCAAGCGTATTATTTTATGTGAAACTTGACAATAATAACAATGTATCGATTTATATCTAATAAATATATATCTTTTATAAAAATGGAAATTTCATTTAGTAAAGCAATTCTTTTTCTTTATTCTGTGAAAAATATTTAGTTGGAAAACAGTTGTATTTTACTGACTTAAATACCCGTGTTAAGATATTTGCTTAAGCAGTCGCTTAAGCTAATATCTATACAATGTAACATTTTTCTAATAATATAATTAAGTATTTTATAAAATTGTAAAACAAGGAAACATTAATGAATAGAAATAAAAAATGTTAGGAAATTTAATTATTAATTATATTTTGCTGCTGACGCTACCTATTTATTCTTTTGATTGCTAGGCTGTCATTTGAATTTGACACTTCCTTATTTATTGTTTCCGAAAGGTACTTGAGAACGTGTGGTAGTCCCTTTTTTGCACATAGTGTTTTCTATATCCTGTCTTCTTCATGCAAAAAGATATGTGTGTATGTCGTGTCGGGTGATGCAATGCGTTTGTGTGTGTACTGTTCTAGTTATTTGTATGGAAAGGCCCGTCTATTTTTTTTATTTTGGTCGAAGTTTACAACCCCTTGACCGATTCAGCTCATTAGGTTACTGGCTTACCGGCTTACCACTACCTATGTACCTACCAAGTTTCATGAAGATTGGATTAACGATTCGACAGTTATGCCGGAACATACAAACAAACAAATGAACACAACATACAAAGCAAAATTACCCCACTTGCCACTAAGATCTTCATTCGCTTCGCTCACTCGATCGATTACATATCTTAGTTCGTTTGTTCGTCCAAATTACTGCTATAGAAAGAAAGAAAGAAAGAAAAATATTTATTTTGTCAAAAACACGTTACACATAGGACACATTAAAATAAATTGGACATTGACAAAATTAGCGTACCTATGTAGGTAAAAATTGTGCAATAAAGGTCTTCTTGTTTTAATACCTACTTCTTTATGGGAAACAGTTTATACAGTTTTTGAAATAACTATCTTAGAACTTTCAAAGTAAGCATAAACCAAGTTGGAACAATGTGTTCAACTATATAAGTTTCTAAACCTAGGACGGTAAGTGATACAAGCTGTACATCTTCAGGTACTACACTGGACTCTCAAGTTAATGGAATTGAGGCTGCATCGTTTTACTCTGTTAGGTTCCATTTCAATGAACTCCTGATATATGCTTCAACAACTTTGTTATTTATGTCTTTCTAATGTTCGAATGTTTAATGATACTTCAATAAATAAGTGTTATTATGTGTGCTGAGTCTGAGGATTGTGCCCCGATTTTCGAGTATTGTGGGTTCAAAATTCGAATTAATAAGCATTCCTATTACTTTGCCACATTACTTTCTAGAAATTTTATGTCGATAAGTCACGCGGTTAAAACGTCACTAAAGAATCTATCGATAGAATAAATAGAATCAAAACGATTCGAATAATTACTGCTGGCTCTGTTTTATCATTACAAATACTTGGTTTCGGAAAACTTATCAACATTTTTTTAATAACAACCTTGTATTGCTTAGTTCTCTATCCATGTCAATAATTAAAGTAAATTATCAAGAAATCAATTGAAGTTGTTTAGGAAAAATAAAGTTGAAAACGCAGTATTTGCTGCAGAAAATAAAACACCGTTCAAAATGCCATGCATTACACCTAAACGGTATTTTAATTCAGCGTGTGAACCAGTTTCAAAGAGTTCAATAAATAGCCAGTTTCCAAAGACGATATAAATCGCCGTTCAAATTCAAGTGTAAATTTTGTACGTGGGTATTTTACCGTTTCCTCAGCGTGTCTGGCACATTCTGCGAAATCAGGCGGCAAACGGCGGACTCGACTGCCCCTGTGAGCTAGCACCAGGGATCTTTCGAAGGCACTCTTTTCATATTCGGTCTGCGCTCTGATTTGTAATGCCGTTAGATTTTCTGGTGCCAATTCTGGGGAATTGAATTAGGGCGTAAATCAGGGTGATTGTGGCAATCAATTTGTTGGGAAATGGATTCTGGCCTTAAATTTTGTTGTATTTGTTATTGGCACAGAATATTTTTTTGCAAATGAATTGTTTCAATTATAATGATAATCTCTGACTGTAATATAGTTTTACTTAGGGACCTACTTTTTAGCTTGTTTATTCTAACAATTAAGCAATCAAATTTTAAGATATGTGAAGATTTTGAACAGGAATACTCCAAAAATTTGTTAAATATTCACTACGAAATCCCAATGACTCTTTTGAATGAAAATGGATTGTGAAAGTGTACAACATTTCAATTGTTACATTTATTCCGTACCCAACAAAAACAGCCAAATTAAGAATAAAATGTACTAATTGGTACACAACTGATTAATCTAACTAAGTGCTCTTAATATGCTCTTTATTGGCACAGAAATACTTATTCTATTTTCACAGACCACTAATTGCCCCATATTCCTGTTAGAAAGCTTTTCCCCGTTACTGTTTTATATCCATTTTGCACAGCATTGTGGAAGCCTAATGCCAGTTTCGATGCAGCGGTGTGCTAAATCGGGTACCTACATTAAATTACGAACATAATGGAAATTAACTGAGAATAGCAAACTAAATATTTTAGAGGCAATATTTTAGTATTTGACACATCACTATCTCCAGCAATAAATTGACACCCATTATGTTTTATCTTTACCGACGCGTCGTACAGACGTATTTATTCTATGAATTTCTATAATGAATAACTGGTAGAATGTATTTGTTACAGTTGAATGAGTATTAGAACTTCTACGGTGTTAATAGTCTTCTACTACAACAATGAGACAATAATGAGAATTGATCCAGAATGCATTCCAAAAAGCATACCAGCCGCGCGAGCCGCGTCTGCCAGAGCACCGGCGTAATGCGTCGCTTTCGCTCGAGCTTGGCTCCGACCAAGCAACGAACCGATATCAGCATTCTGTGAATAGACAAGACTCATTCAGCCGTTATACTAGATGCCTATACACGGTCATTGGTGCAAAAGAGGAAGGGTGTAATGAACGCCTGTGCTGCTGTGGACGAAACTCTGAAATACAGCGCTTTGGAACATTTGAATTTCAACGATTTGTGGTCAGTTTCGAAGGAAATTTTAAAATGGTGTTGCGTTGCCTCTGTACAATTCGACAAATCAACGGTAAACGTTGCACATTCAACAGTATTGGGTTTATGTAAGCTATTTTTGGTTAGTTTTGGCTGTTAGCATCTATTGGACCCTTCTGGTTTGATTTCTTTTCGATTTTTTTGGATTTCATGGATTTTACAGTACAAAAACAGGAAGAAAAGGGATCATAAATGCATGTAAGATCCTTTTTTTCTTTGTAAAATAGTTTTGAAGGAGTGTTAGATATTGATATACTTAGATGTGATCATAAGTATTTTTTTAACATCTATTATCATTTTGGCGATTTAATGTAACCCCTCCTTTACACGCTACAAATACTTCACTGTAAGTTTTTCATAATCTTTTAAAAATATAACTTTTTCATTTCATTCAGACTTTCTAAAAGCAGAGCTGTAAAGTAGTTTTAAATACTTTTCCCTGTGACACGCGATTCTAGTCTATATTTAGATTTTCTTTCAAAGGTTTTTAGTTTCTATTGAAAGGAAACCAATGGTTAAACAAAACGTAAACAACCCGTACTTTTGAAAGCAAAATGTAAACTTTGACTAGGATTAACGTGAAAGAATAGAACTTATCTGTAGATCACAAAAGAAGTCGCGAGTGTCATAGTCTAGTTTATAAACAATCAAATGTTTAATGATTCTTTACCCTACTGACAGTACAGCGCTACGCGCCAAAATAATTATTTGCCAAATTATAGTTGCTAGAGAAATAATACTATATTCTTTGTTTTTTACAAAAATTGTTGCCAAGACGAATAAAGTACAGAAATTATGTTCAAAAATATTTTCAACCTACTAACAAACCAACTTCAAAAGGTTCTCGATTCGATTGTTTGTTTATTCTTTCTTACGGATGTATGGATGTTTGTGCTATTCCACACAAAATCATCAGAACGGATTTGACTAAAACTTAGAATACTTACATTTTCATAGCTCATGATCTGAAATAATACATATTTTTATAAAGGTACCACGAGAGCAAACTACGTTAGCTAGTTTAGAAATAAATAAAGATGACAAGTATTTACTTACTAAATAAATACCCTCTCGAAACTATTTGCATAGGTAGAACATACAAAGTAAGTAATCTAAAAGGGTAGAACGAAATCCTAAAATCCTATCCCATTCCCAGACCTTTAGGACCCATAGAATTCTCCAAATGAATGAAAGGATTAACATTACACAAAACACTTTACAAAGTATTTCCATCTTAATTCATAGAGAAATGCATTTGAATTTCGTTATTAAAATCTACATTTTGCCTTTCCTAACGAAGTGCAACTCAAACATTATTACTGTAGCTTCTAATTGCATGTTTGCAGATCCAAATGGAGTATCAAGCTGTTTGCTTTGCACTAAACTGGCGTCACTGTGCCGTCATGGCGAATAAACTACAGCGTTCTACGAATAACTGAAAACTACTGCTAGATAAGTAAGTTCGTGTGAGCTAGTGTCAAGCCGCCTAAAGGCCTTCGTAATGGATTTACGACTAAGAAACGAAATCAAGAAACTTGCGGTTACTTATCAAAATTTTAATCGCTTAGAACAACACATAACACACCTAGAGCTTTAACTAAATCGGTTTTCAAGCAATCTGTTTTTTTCGGATAGATTCACAAAAAAAATTTTTACTTCGTACTTGATTCATCGTAAAGAGAAAAACCATATAAAGAAAAGTTGTAAAGCAACGTTAGTTATAAGAATTAGCATCGCTAAATTAAACAAATCCTGATAATTTATATCTATCCATAGCGATAACGGAACTATACTCTAGTCTAATATCTCCACAATTAACTAGCCGCTTCAGCTTTTCTGATTCGAACCTTAAAGTTTACAGAATAGGTCTGATAATAATCCTAACCTTAATAATATTTTCCTTTCAAATAACAAGCCGGGCTAATTACACAAATAAGTGAAGGTCTAATTGGTTTTTCAACTGGTTAATTCCGATAGCTATAAAGTTTCGGGACTTTTGGCCTACCTTTTGTGTAGTGATCGTAATCAATGTTACTAAAATCGTTCAAAGGATTCCAAGCCTAATGAAATCCTGAGGTAGTTGGAATATGTAGACCGTTCAAATACCCAATTACTGACTAATAGTCCACACTTTGGCTTTGTTTTGTAACACAAAAATAATCACAACACTAGACAAAATTTGTGGGAGTGACTTAAAAAAAACCAACAGGCATTGTAAATTGTGTCGTTGAGTATCAGTATTAGAAGCACACTCAGACATAGATCAAATATTTAATGATTTTGCAAACAGTCGTCGAACTTCAATTTTTTATTAGTACCTAGTAATTTGACTCAAAATTACTGTTCTATAAATAGATGCCGTTTCATACTCGTAGTCCGGTTAAGTTACAGAAGTCCCAACAACCAGATACCATAAAAATCCATTCGAAAAAAAACCAGTACTTAATAAGTGTCTCCCTATCAACTAATGTCGCTATCCGCACCAAGTATACGAAGCTATCAAAGTAAGTAAGAAAAGTTGAAGATCTGCAAGAACTCTTGAATCTACTTACGTTCCAGCGAAGAGCTTCGTTGTAAGCCTGTATAGCCTTCTCAAACTGCTCCAAGCGTTGTAAGTAATTCCTGGCGGCAAACAATAAACTCATAATGCTCTCTGTATTCTTTGAAAACATGGAAATTGAGTGAAAAAGTAATTTTGTGTCGAGGAAACCATTTTCTGAGCAGAAGTTCGTGACTATGCGGATTTTTAGATTCCAGAACCGATTTTCCTAGAAAATATGAAATGATGAGGAAATATTTTTAGGTAAATGTCGCATAGAGTTTATTTATTCGCATAATCCAATCCGGTATTAAGGAACACAGTACAAAAAATTATTCATATTCCATAAAGTTACTGTCTCAGCTGACGGAATATTTTATGTAGGTATGTATTTCGTAAAGATACCTATTGAATATCCGTTGACAGAAATAACACATCGACATTTCATTAAACATTCTAAAAGTGAAACGTTTTATTTTAGTCCAAAAATACTCATTCAGTCATTCCAAACCTCACATGTCGTCAGCTCCCCTGAGCACCGTATATCAGCCACCAACATAACTCTAAAAAACCTAATTTCGACGCTTCACCAAATTCCAAGACGTACTCACCCTCTTTCTCTGAAAACGTTCACAACGTTACATATGGGCCTCTCCTCTGGCACTAATTTCTTCCTCATATCCTAACCTTTGTACCCTTCGTGAGTTGTGACAGTCGTAAGGGTAAGCTTCAGGTAATTTCAGATGCAATCTAGTTGGCCTAGATTTAATGTTGTTTACATGGAAACGCTTGTACACAATGTAGGGTAATGTAGGTGAAGTTAGCATTAAGCTGAGTCTGGACCTTTTGACAACTCCCATCCCAGAGTTTACTAGTTCACTCAGTCTTGCCCACCTTTTCAGGATTTCTTAGTAATAGCTCTTTTATATTGTATTTTGTTTTGTACTTTCTTTGTGTTGTGTGGTGTTGTCAATAAATGTGTTCTTTCTTTCTTTCTTTCTTTCTTTCTAGGGTAGAGACTTGTTTATGATGCATAATGGCTGAAACAGTAGTTGTAATTGTATGCGTGTGTTCGCCTCTAGGTTTCAGTATCATTATTCTCCGGTGCTATTAAATTAATTTTCCTAGTAAGCTTGCAGTGTAATTAGGTTTAGATGCATTCATAGTAGATTTAATTAACGTGTAGCACATCTAGTAATATAATATCAGACAAAAGCATATTATATTATCCAACTTTTGTAAATCATTATCATAATCTCAGCCTGGAAATGGGTTTTGTTGGATATAAGCCTCATCCACTGATTTCCGACCACGTTAACAATGTCGTTCAACCAGATGGTCGATGAACATTGTTAATGTGGAATGGTGATCTGCCTCCTGCGTCGTTGCGCGTCCCGGTGCACCTTTTGTGATTTTTAATTTAATGCTTATAGTTTATAGTAACTTTCATAACCATAACATTCAAAAGATTTAATCACAGAATAAATCAAAGAAAGTACACTTAGAAACATATTTTTAATAAAAGTAAAATTAAATTTACTTACGAGATTGTAATATAATGACTGAAGGATGAAAAAAAACTTGTTTCACGAAGCTCAAAACATTTTTGCAAAGACAAATTTCTTGTCTTTCGAAACAAATCTTCGTCAAGAAAGTATTAAAAGTCTGAGAGCTGAGACGAAGTTTAAAGACTTGCAACTTGGATGCGAAAATCCATTTGAGACACAATATTAATCTTAAGTGCAACTAAGTGGCAGTGAAGCTCTGCTTTGCTAGTAAGCGACTACCGTCAAATAAATACTTACTAAAATAATATATGAAATAATAATATCTAAAGCAGCAGAATTTGAAAAACTTTGAATTGTAACAAAAAGTAAGTAAAACATTATTGGGCATTGTCACGTAATTAAAAAATCAACTAGCTAATAAAAACAAGATGTAAACAAACAAGTAAAGGATTTTTTGTTTTTGTTTATTTTTTCTTTGTTCTCAACTAATAAAGGTCTAGATTTAAAAAATAAATAAATTATGTACAAAAAAGGCGGTTATTTTATTTTCTTTACAGTAAAATAGATTCAAATAGCAAGTACCTTCAAAAGTTTTAGTTAGTTTTAAATAATAAATAATTAACTGTATCAATGAAATTCTTACGTTTTTAGACGATAGGCGTTTTGTCAAGAACTAAAACGTAAGTGGATGATGGAAGGCAGTTTGTTTATACTTATTTACTTTATTATTTAATACGTTGCTCCTTATTCAAAAAATTAAAGTTGAAAGTACTTTTTCATGATTCTACTGACGGTTTTGCAAGTAATACAGTAGAATATCGGTCTGTTTTGGAACTCATCAAGAAAAAAAAACTTAGGCCTTTACATCTTTATAAGATGATTTATGCTGCTTCAAGAGGCAATTTTTACCTAAACTTAACATTACACTGTAGTGCCCGGGACATTAAGGAAAAAAAACCAGTGCAAACTATCTGCAGAACCTAACAAACATTCGGGATCGAATCCACAAAGGTCGATAAATACGAATAAATATTTGGAACTAGCGTTGGATAAAAACAGGCTATAGTCCAACAATCGGCAAACACTCGAGCACCAGACCGAACGTCGAACCCAGACTAACCCAGTATCTTCGAAACTTTGACACGAGCGCTCTCACCAGTTCGGGTTTCGGGTTGAAGCCCACTTGCAATACGTATTGTATTGGAGCAAATTAACTCCCACTAAGTAATTATATGAACCTGAGAGTTAGCAGTAGTTTTTACACCTGAGTCGGTTTCACTTCCGACGTTTGAAGATAAATATTAGATAAGTAATAAATAAACATTCTTGGACACTCCACATGGCGTCATCTAGTCGCTGACCATACAGATCACAAGAATGTCATGCAATATTATTTCTTCTTCTTCTCTATTATATCTTTGACGACAACACAAAAGAGATAGAATACAAGAGGATTTAGAACCGCTGGATTTAGAAGTAAATAATACGCTCGTTTGGTGCCATTACAAAGTAAAGTGCCACCCACTTGAATCTGTACGCGACATGACGACCGTCGAGTAGCTAGTGTAAAGTAAACTTGTTCACGTTCACACGACCTTAAATCAGTTTAAGAAACTTCATTCTTTGAGTAGATTCTGATATACTCGTATTATGTTCGTGCCTCTTTTCTATGCGGGTACTACTTGTTCGTTTTGTATAACAGTCTTCTTACACGATCGTCGGTAAGAGGGCTTATGCTAACTTTTATTACTAAAACGTGTTGACGTGGACATTATTTTTGAATTATTTTACTGCTTAACGAGTAAGATGAACTGTGCAAGTGAGCTCCAACCTTAAATGTCACGATACTACCACAGATTGTGTTTACTACAAAGTAAAGCGTAGCACAAGTTTACGTTCATCAATTCTTTATCTTCCGGAAATTTTGAAACACCTTACTAAATGCGTTATCGTGTTTGATAAAATTTTTGTATTATTCTAGTAGAAATAGAAAGGATTGAGTTATAAAAATACTACATATTTAAAGAACGACGGCCATCGTCAGTCAAATTCAACAGTAATCAAAGTATCAGTTGTAATATTGAGACCTAACCTAATGCTAAGACACGTCCTGAGAAGGTAAGGTAAGGTATTTCGTGACTATTTAAGATTTAATAAGGTTAGAAACTGATGCCTTTGTCAAGGAATCTGATAAGTAGTGTCTGTAGTTCCTGATTGTATCAGTTCTCTTGTCGATGGGTAAGCTACCTAAGTAGGCAAATTAGTTGCGAGAAGTTCCGAACAAAGTTAGCGAACTGATATCAAAGTTTTATTTGATTGTCATGGTCCTTGTCTAAACAATGAGTTTGTGTTGTTTAATAGCTAGCGAATACAGACTTTGCAAAGTTTTGCGTATAATTTTTTGGTAATTTATCTCTGGAGGATGTTATTTAAGGGATGGAAGTTGGTATCAAAGTTCGTCATTTAATAATTTAAAAGCATGAAGATTTGTGTCAAAATAAAAAATAATGATTTTATCTAGAATTTAGGAGCGAATAATTTTTTTTTTTAATTGGTGTTAGCTAGCAAAAAGTCAGTGATACTACATGACAAACATACATAGTACAAAACATACATAGTATTTATGAAAATAATAGATTCATCATTGTTTTGTACAATATTATTGTTGGTACATTCCACTAATTGGGAGCAAATAAGCAAGTTCATTATGAGCATGTGCGTCGACTGGCATACTGTACACATGTTAATATTTATGATGTTTATTGTTTTTCTTGATTATGATGCTTTGCTATTATGATAAACATGAAATGAAAGATAACATATTATAATCACAACTATATTCTCAAGGTGCGGTAGACAATTTTTTTCAGGTATTTGTCATTTTATTCATTGTCATTTTATTCAGAGTTATGTCCAAATAAATTTTGGTACATGCCTGCATCTTCATCAATTAGAAATCTACATTCCATACATGACAGGTTTTAAGCCCATCGACGGTGCTAGAAAGCTAAATAACGCTAGAAACGTGAAAGATAGTTGTAAAAATAATTTCAAATCTAATCACAGAAACAATAATAATAAGAATTGATGAAGTTTTATTCACCAGCTGAATTTGAAATAGAACAAATCTACCAAAAATATTTTATGTTTTCAAATTATTTAGGGTAGTCGTGAAAGAACAAAAGAAGAAGATGTTTCTAGTAATTCGAGCGGTCTTGTATAATGCTAATGCTTATTGACAAACTTTAGTGGGGTCGGTAACGGCACATTTACTTACAAATTGAAGCTAATCTCTAAACCTTTATCCCGTAACGAATCGAATTCTTTAATTAAAATTTTGCAACAGTTGCTGGGTTTCATTATAATAGATAGGAAAGAATTTGGTAGGAGAGTACTATCATCTACAAAATATAGAGAATAAAGTCTCATTTACATGATGCACTTTCTTGCCTGTTGTATACAATTAAATTAAATGCCATCATGAGTTGCATTAGTCTAAGCATTGTATAAAGCAAAAAATGATGGAAGTCAAATATTGCTTCAATTGAATCGTATGCAATAGGCAAGAATATTATGGCATTTTCGCAATTGGATTTAAAAATCTACGTCTAGAATATTTTTACATGAAGTAGACTGGGACAAGGTCACAGTATAACAATAACCTTCAAACAAAATGTGAATCTCACTTGAAGTACACCTTTATAAGAGAATATCCATTTTAGGTCAAGTATGGAACAATGGAAGGTTAAGGAGGGTTTTCAGCATTGGGTCATCTAAAGTTCTATATTTGAAAACCAAAAATAAATAAGAAAGAAATAATTGTTTTTGGCATGAGACTGGCCTAAATCTAGTAGATATGTTATTTATCTTATTTTATTAACTAGATTCCTTACGTTTTTGGTCCAGTAACTCGAATACTTTTGGCAAGGATTTTATACAAGTAAACAACTGTATTTCTATCCGCAGTTGATAATATTTGTACAGGAAATTGTCTTGTTCATAAACTATGTACTCGTATTACGTTATTTATATTTTCGATTCAAATTCAGTCATAGATACCCTATTATTATAATGTAGTTAAAATCAGTCATTTGATTACCATAAACAGAAGCATTAAGTTGCTTAGCTTGATGACGCTGTTCGTTCGTTTGTATAAGCAAGTGGCCATCTCTGGTAACGGAGTTTTTAGGCTGCCTAAACGCCTTAAAACTCTGTGATTTGTCTAACGTTTTTTTTTTTTTTTAGTGTTTGTCAACTTTTGCAACTCGGAACTACGGAGTCCCGAATCTTTGACAGGAACGCATGAGCCGACACACATTATTCCTACGTCAACAAGTCCAAAGGCTAACGCATAGCAAGTACAGTCTTAGGTTGACTGTACCCAAGAGTGTTTCCCAAGAGAGGGAATGGGTTACAAGATGACGGTCCCTGATTAGGCTGCGTCCTTCGACCGTCGTTCGTGATAAAGGCTACATAATGAGAAGTCGGGTCAGGAATGAGCCACACGCTACCTATAAACCCATTTATAGGCTTAATTAAACGCTTTGCTACCGTAACTGCAACTTACGTTTCTGATTTCATGGCAACATTTTGTTCACCCATTGGTGACCCCGTTGTAGCGCATAGATAGTCTATTTCTTTTTATTTGTAACCTAATAAAGAGAGGGTTTGTAGATTTCCACTAGAAACTTCTCCATATTTATCACAATCTGCGTAAAAACTTACTAGTTTGCTATTATTTTTAATTTTACCTATTTTTTATAAGTCATATCAAATCATTTCAAAAAGTGATGCCCAATCTGCAATTTATTCTTTAAAAAACCGTTGATGAACTAGAGTCAAGTAAAGTATAAAAAGACAATAGAGTTTACTGATTCAGCAAAAATATCCTCATTATTCATCTTTGACCCATTATTAAAAAAGCAAGCTGCCTGAAAATCGCGGCCAATTTATCGAATCCCTAAAAAATAAATCAGCCGAGAATTCATAAAGAATATTTTTATTGGGAGCAAATTGAAAGGAAATTTAACGCCTCAAGCATTATTCAATGCCAACTTAGTTCATTAAATCCAAGCTCTGTTGTTTGAGCGTTGGGTTGTTGTTAGAAGTATTTTTCTTCATCTTTTGTATTTATGTTTTGGCGCACAAGTGGTACCTTACTAAAAGTTTCAGCAATGGCGGTATTTTTTATTTAAAATGTGTTTTCCTAAAAGGGTTTAACACTATCATAAAATAGGTATTTAGAAACTATACCTGTAGAAAATCGTTAAAACTTTGAGTTAGTTTTCTGATAGGTAAGCTTTTCTATTTTCTCAATCTGCTACTATATCACTGTACTACAATTATTTCTACCAAGTCATTCCCACCATGCTTCCTCTTTGATTCTCTCATTTCGTTATTAAAACCGCCATAAGAAATCAACGATGGAAGCAGAAGATTTAATTTAAAACTTTTCTTTCAAATTAATGCGGCGAGGAAATAAGAGGGTTTCAATTCACTCGAAGTACTCGTATATATTTTTCGGTCTGTGATATACTGTTCGCGGTACATTAAACCACAATGCTTTTATTCCGCCGTATTCCTAAACTTACACTAATGTGGATCTTGCGGTCAACCGCACAATAAAGTGTAATACAAGATACAGTATATGTAAAAGGATTTCAGTAAACTTATTTGAATCCTTTACGAATTTAAATTATAAATAATTATAGTATTTTATTATTTTTGAGAAAATTATGTGACAGTATATAAATCAGAAAAATTTAAACATCTTATTAAAAGTTACGGCTACAGCAGGATTCAATTTTTTTATTCTTCTTGTTGAAATACCTAAGTGTGGTTAACTCTATAATAAAAATACAAAAACTTAAAAATATTAATGGAGGTATCCTAACTGGTGTCGGCGACTAGTTCCAAGTTCTTAATTTCCCACGTGTGAAATTTTGCTAATTATTATTGGGACGAATTCTTTTTAATGAAAAGTCTTAATTTTACCATTTACCACTTAAACAATTTAAAGCAACGTTGTTTCATATATTAAATGTTTGTAAGCAATACTAATACTTGTGTGTTTTATTTTAGTCGCTGTTGACTGTACTTAATTTTAAAAAACCGAATTGAAACTAACTATAATTAGGAAAATGAGGCATTCGGAAAATTAAGAAATGGTAAAATTAAGACTTTTCATTAAAAAGAATTCGTCCCAATAATAATTAGCAAAATTTCACACGTGGGAAATTAAGAACTTGGAACTAGTCGCCGACATCTCCTAACTTACTTAATCTACATTGTATTCCTAACAAAGTAAGTAAGTCCGTATAAGCAAGTGGCTAACTCTGGTGACGGAGTTTTTAGGCTTTAGAATAAAACTAAATTGAATTTACGGTAACTCAGTAACATAAATTAGAGCAAGAGTTAAGTTGAGCCGTTGCAATGTTGGCTTAACAGAACTGGCTAGATGAAAACGCTGATCCATTGAGCCAAATATACCGATGAAGGCTCTCGTATCGATTGTCACTCGTAGAGAGAATTTGGAAAACGCATTGAGCCACGATATAAACATTGTCTCTGTGAATGACTGAAACATGTAAGCTGGTCGAGGATTTTCATTCACATTACACCTTTTAAAGCTCCGGCCAAATTAATAACCGGTTCAGGTTAGACCTCTCTATGCTAGATTAATATTACTTAACGGCATTCTTGACTTGGTCGGTATGATAGCAAAGACGCATTGCAGCAAGTTGCGGATTCGATTCCCACTGCGGAATATGTTACATATACCTACATAATTATTTTCTTCTATGTGTTTTTCTATGTATTTCAAACGTTTTATAAAAATAATGTATACAAGTTATGTCATTTTTTTAAATATTGTAATGTAATGTCTGCAGCATTATAAAGCGATTAACACATTTCATGACTCGCAAATTCGCAATAATGCGATACGTTAAAATTCTTTGGCTCCGTTAATGTGTACTAGGTACTTATGTTTTATTCTTTACTAGTAGCACGTCCCAACTTTGCACGGGTGTACTAATGAAACTATTGGTATAAAATAAAGCCTATAACCATCCCGACAGTAAGTGTTACCATATCTACCTATGGACTGCAGATGATAATGATGAGTTTAGTCACTTCAAATACAATTTGCCGTTCAAAATATCCCAATGACAAAATTCGATGAAGAATTTACGAAGCGGTTTTAATTTTGGCCCGGTTCGTTATCTCGATGAATTACGAGGCTCATTTCGAATATCAATTTATCATAAAGATAGCTGGAGATGATAATTTGTGAGCTCATTGTCTGATTTTCGAAAAGTCAAGAAGTTTATCACAATTAAGTCAGGTCAATACTTCAGTCGATTCCATACCTGCCGGAATCGACAGAAGTATGGTCTACAGCGTGATTTTTGTACCGATAGTGATGTAAATTTAGCTAGGTTAATTTCTCAGTTTTTAAATGCTGTCCGATTCGCGGCGTGATCATTTACATCTACGAGCATACTAATATTATAAAAAGGTAATGTTTGTTTGTTTGACAGAGGTGATAACCGAAACCACTACGGCTTTTTTAAAATTCTTTCACCAATGTGTAGAATGGACTGTCGGGATGGTTATAGGCTAATCCCGGTAGTTTCATTAGTGTCCGTGCAAAGCCGAGATGTGCTGCTAGTAATATAAAAAATACTTGTAGTTTCATAACAAAAATTGCCTAACGAAAAAGAAAAGAAAATAAAAAACGCATTGTATCTCACCATGTCGATCCCGATATTTAGTAAGTACTTTACGAAATCGTATTGTAGTATTTTTTATAATGTAAAAATATAACAATTGAATAGTTAAAGCTTTCCGTTATTACTAGCTGTTAATTGGACAGAAATGTATTAAAAATAAATCCAATGTTCCGTGAAAGCTCATAGCCAAACATTAATTCTTTAAATTATTCAGCTCTACGTATTGGTTCAGCGCTACCCTTTTCGATCACGGCCAACAAACAATGATCTTATCGGTAAAACAAATTGACTTTCGACCTTTGAACGAAGTATCAAAATCGATACAGAGCCATATGAAATGAAACGAGACTTTAACAGAATCCATTAAAATGTAAGCCGATACAAACGCAATCTTACAAAAATATAGCCGTTTAGGCTTCAACGCACAGAAGGGTGATCTCAGAACCCATTATGTTTCGTTTACGCATACCACTTGTTGCTTTAGATTTTTTACTAAAAATGGGATACAAACACTGATTAGTGGAAACAAAATTTATTATGATACATTATTATTTTTATTTTTGAGACTAGCCTTGTGAAAGAAATCAGATCACCACTAAATCAGAAAAGAGGATTTCAACCAACTAAATGGGTTTGGTCGCTGGTATAAGAACATCAAATTTCTCACATACTTTGAGTTGTTTCTATTACAATACACAAAAGGACCTCAATTTTAGAATTGAATAAAAAAAAATCTAAACTCTTGCACTGGCGATAAAACACTAGGTATATTATATACCCAATTAACTTTCTATACCAGGTGGGTTGGGTTCCCAACGAGTCACACCTTAAAGCTTAGAGTGCTTGACTACACTCTATACTTAAAAACACGGCAAGCAGTGAAAAGCTTCATGTAATGTCTTAAAGCGCTTTAGAATGCACCTAACTAAAGTCTCCGTGGGGTTGAAAGGGTCAGGCTAAATAGGAAGCATTTGTCCGTCTTGGCGTGAAAAGGGCTCCATTGGTTGGACATAATGTGAGTCCCTAACGAGGTCTGTAGAACCGACATGTTTGTTTACTCCACGACTAAGCTACGAGTATGTAGTGAAAGCTACCTGTGGGCGAAGTTAAAACTTCGTAGACAGTTTGAAAACAGTTTTTCGTGGTTTCTTTTTAGTAGTTCTTTCGAGTTTTAATGAGTTGGTTTAACTTTATTTTATTACGTTAAAAACGTTACTAAAAATTAAAATAGATATCAAAGGACTTTTAATCTAACAGATCTTTGCGGTAACTGAACCTTTACAATCTACCTAAGGAATTAACTAGAAACACGACCAAGAATGATACCGATCAAAACTTAATCGATGCCCATCCAACCTAGTTCCTAGTCAAAACGTACAAATTACTCGCAGTAAATTCTTGCCCACTTTCTTGATACTCCGCCAAGTCGCTGAATAGACGTAATTGCATAAATTACGAAGAACCCACGATCAAAGGCTGGCACTAGTAACCCATTTAACAAGTACATTTTGCTGCTACTCGCCTGAAGCGGTCTGTTACAAGATGTCCGACTAATTACACGTTAAACGCCTATTAAGTTTGCCAATACCTTGTGGTACAACAGAATTAATAGTAGTATATGGTGGTACCACAGCTTTTGATAAATTACTTTTGATAGGTACTCTAGTGACTTGGATCAGTTGAGCTACCTATGGATCGTTTGTAACCATATCCTTAGGCTGGTCATCTAGTTGTCATTGTAAATTGTACAGTAGTGTTAAATTATTATATTTATGCTGATATTTAGTGGCTCACTAAAATTATTTATCAATAAAGGATAAAATGTGTAGTAGCGCTAGCAAATTAAAAATTTCTCGTAACTTCAGAAAAAACATTTATTAAAACAAATAAAACTTAACTCTTAGAGAAAACACAAAGTTTAAACTTAATGGATACCTTCACACCAATTTAACTTAAACTTACAACCACACTTAGAACTAAAAGACGCTTAGACATAAAACAAAGTCAGGACTTTTCTAACTATTTGTAAGAACTAAAAGTGCTAAGTAGCTTTAGGTGAAGTTGTTTTCTATACTTTAAAATGCAAGACGAGTTCTAATGGCTTAGCGCTGTCTCATGCTACCTGCTTTTCCAGTAGACTGAGGTACAGTGCCCCTACGACGTGTTTCTTCCAACACAACTCTTCTATACTCATCTTCTGCTGCTTTTAATAAACCTTCTTCATCAATCACTTCATCTGGTACTGCTCCACCAGCGTCTTCTTCGGCTTTCATTTTCAAACGGATTTCTTTAACCCTGGACTCCAAAATATGTTCTCTACGAGACTCCCTATCATAAGTTTGAAGCATACGCTGTTTGTCATTGCCAGAAGATTCGACTAGATTTTCAGACAACGATACAACATACAACACACCTTTGATATCTCCAATCGCAATTAGTCTCCCTTCTTCATGTGGTTTTATTTTCAAAAGTGGGTTCTTAGATACCGGTAAAATGATAACCGGTTCGCGATACTTCCGAAGTAGATCCCAGTATCGGAATTTTCCATCGGCGCTGACTGACATGTAGCTGGAAACCCTTTGAGGCGCCCATACAATGTCGTTAATCTGATTGCGTTGTGGTATGCCTGTCACAATTGGTGAAATGTGCACATCTTCGCTCCAAATGTGAGCAGTCCAATCGCCACAAGTAATAAACATCTTTGAAGTACACGGGCTACGATGAACCGCTTTCACAGGGCCTCGGTGTGCTTCAAAAACAGCACTCATCATTTCGTTGTGTGTTTTACCTTTTCTGTTTACATTGATAACCAAACCTGTATCAGTGCCACATAGGAATTTTGTTGGGAAAGCTCGTTCGTACTGCAAAGCGCTCACTCCTTCTGAGTTTGCTAAACTGATGTGTTCTCCTGGTGGAATCTTTACGGACATTACAAGAACATCAACTGGAGTTGAAATATTACGAACATCCCACCACATACATCTTCCATCTGTAGAGCCACTGAAGAACTCTGTGTTCAGACGAGACTGTACGTATAAGAGTGCTGTTACAGGATCTCTGTGAGCAATATGCATTTGACACAACATGACTGGTTGTTTTTGGGCACGAACATCGAATAAACATACACGACCATCTTCTAATCCACCAATTATCACTGTGGGTCTGACAGGGGAGCAGACCAGTTGCCAACAAGCAGTTGGAGGCAAAAAATCAGAAGATGGAGCGTTAGGATTTTCCAAATCCCATATAAAGCAAGTGTGATCTAAATTTACTGGACTAACTATTGGAAACTTTTTATTGCAATAAGATGCTACCAATTTTGGGTCGTCTTCTAATGTCCAAGATAAACAGGATACTGGTCGTTTGTTTGGATCACCATAAGCATTATTCACTCTGAGTGACGATTTTTCTACTGGTTTAACAGCTGGTATTTCCTTGAAATACATTTCATACATCTCTGTTGCATTGTTCTGTTTTATGTAATGATCAAATTTCGAGTATGAGTTTAGTACTGCATTTACGTAGGCTTCGTCTCTCTCTTCGCGTCTGCGTAATCTTGAGGTTAGTTCCTCATCGTAAAATGGAATTTCCTTAGGCCAGCCACCTTCTGCATGGTTCACTCCTGAATCCTGGTGGAATATTTGCTTTGTATTAATGTATTGCTCAGATTTCGACGTCGAAGCTTGGGACTGTTGGTGTACTGGGTTGCGAAGTCCATATTTTTTCTGCTCTGATACATTGGGGTCGATTGAATCTAGCAAGTGAACTGGAGCTTCACAGAACATTGGCTGGCGGCCGAAGTCTTTGCGTATTTTTGTGTATGAATATGAAATATCCATTTTAAATTATTTTTATTAGATAGCGCAGATTTTTCAAGAATATTTTTCCAGTCAACGCCATACAAATTAACGTGGTGATTTTATTCTCTTTGATACAAATTACAAATCCCAATGTCGGGATCTTTTTAATATGTCAAGATGTCACAAAGTATTTGTAAGTTTTGAAGTCCATAGAGTTCCTGACAAAAATATAATTATTATAGGTATAAAAAGATTGCATATGAACGAACCGAAATGAAAAAGTTTTGGTAGTATTCAAGGTTTTACGGGATAATGGGCAAAGAGCTTTAAACTAAACCTTAGACACGAATACAAGAAAACCATAATGTAATACTTATCCTTAACAAAAGTGCCTTTCCTCTGTCTGTTCACAAATACAAACAGAATTAAGCGAATTCTAAGAAATGTGCCCTTTGGGAAATTTGTCGCGGGAACAAAAACTAGACCTCCAGTAAGTGGAGGTACAATTTGAAACGAAATTATAGCTTACAATTCGTATGCTGAAGCCACAGGAAGCCTTGGAAGTTACATTCATTCGTAATTTTATTACCGTGTGTAGTCGACTCGTTACAGTTCGGACTGAAATGTTTCATAAATAATAGACAAGGAACATCTGGGTATTGTTGACTTGAGTTATCTCTCAGACCGTTACCTAAAGTTATATTGTGTTGTTATCATGTTGATTTATTGGAAAGATTCTGAAGTTGTTGATATGATTAACAACGAACTTGTGTTTTGAAGAGGAAATCCTAAATGTAAACATTTCTTATTAGTATTAATTTATTATTGCATTTAGGATGAGACCATATTGATAGTCGGTATAAGTACTTATTCTGAGAGTTAATTAATAATAATTGTTCTTCAATAAAGAAGCCGCAAAGGATAAACAACTAGATAAATGCTGTTTATAAATTATGAACGGGTATTTATCACGTAACCTTTTTTAATCATTTATCAGGACGTTATCTTATAAAATGTGTTCTGATCACGTAAGTTTAAAAAGGACAAATGCTGTTTAGCTGGATAGTTATGATACTGATACCCATTTTACAAAGCTAAATAAAATAGCTCTGCATTTAAACTTAGACCTTCGGTAGCAGAAGTCATCTTGATTAAACTATTGAAAGTTAGGCAACGTTGGAGCCAGTACCAAACTGTTGTGAATTAATTCTTGAAAGACGATCACGGACCGAGAATCGAAGTGAAGATCACAGTCTTAACAGTTGTTAGAAGTAAAATTGTTTAAATAATGCAATCAGCACAAGGTGATGATAGTTTGTTTCATATAAAACAACATCATTATACTGACCATAGAAACAGCATTTTGTAAACTGATTAAAAGCTTAATTTACATTTGAGCCTAAATATATAAAATAAGTAGACATATAGAGGCTCTATTCTCACTCATGTCACGAGTTCTAATCAAACCACAGACTAGATAACTTTAATGCTCTTCAGTTGTACAATAAACAGCCTTCTCATAAAAGAGATAAGGCGGAAACACAATTTGAGATAGAATGATGGAACAAACGCCCAACATTTTCGAGTAGCGAGGGTACAAAACTCACAAGTCATTATGTCGAAAACTCGTAAACTTTTGTTTAACTTAATTATTCTTCTCATCACTAATGCTTTCAAAAAGGTTTTCCTCGTGCTGGAAAAGTCTATTTTAGAAAATGTGTTAAACCGATACTTAAATATAAGAGTTAAAAAAATATCTGAATAAAAACAGTATGATTGATATTATGATAATTTAATTTAATTATACTCATATGCATCATTCTGAATAACAACTCAATTTATCTTTTTAATATAATTTTTATGAAAGCTAAAGTAAACAATATTTTCTCTGCTACACCGGTTTTATTCATAAAATTAATTAAGTCTTTGCTCCGGATTTCATAATATTTCTTAAAAATAAAGAGTGTGGAAGAAACTAAGATCATAAAACTTTCAGAAGTGAGATAAGCCACTTTTAACCACAGACGTTCAATAGGTTAACCTATACAATTTTTATGTTAGAAAAAGGTTTTGTTTGTTCAATGGTTTACCGATTATTCCGTCAAATGATGGCCCGATTTAGATAATTATTTTTTGTTTGAAAGCTTATAGGTATTCCTAAGGTGGTTCTATAAAAAAATTAACAATGTGGTTGTTTTATGTTATTAACAGAAATTACGAAATTGGAGTCAGTTTTAAAAATGTATTAATCGTCGCGGGACAAAATTTATCAAAGTCTGCACATGGGACCACCGAAAATGAAGTTTCGTGATAAGTTTCGGGGTCAGCTTATGTTGGTAGTTATCTACTAAATTCATAACAATTCACCAACATAAACTGAACCGAAAATTGAAACTTCGCCTCTGAAACGCTTGTGTCGCATGCTGTTCGCGACTACATCCACGGGGTAGTGTGGATAAATTAAGACAGATCGTAAATATTTCATTCCAAGAGAAAAGCTCACGTCATAGTTTATCTTTGTGTTCGTGTAAGACGATAATCATATTTGTGCACTCAGCGCTCAGAAGCGCTACATTGAACTAATGAAATATTTTCATTAGTTCACTGCCAGGTTATTAGCACAAGTTTTGTCTTTATTGTATTTGTTGAGGACGTTTGCTAGCGATTTCATTACGAGAAGGTGAATTAATTAGTTAATGGAATGCATATGAATGTTATAAAACTGTTTCTTTTTAAAACCTGAATAGTAATAGGTACTTTCTACTGTGTTCTCTTTGTGGTCTGGCATATTTCGCCGACAGTCATCCAAATTAGTTTATTTAATAATCCCATCCCACTTCCATTCCCAAAAACTACTGAATAGATTTGCCTGAAACTTGAAACACACAAATACAAAAGTTTATGACTTGGAATAACACAGACTTTTATCCGGGTTAGTAACACGCGGGCGAAATTGCGAGCGAGTAGTTAGGTATAAACTTAATAAATAGTAACTGAATAATACATTTACACTAATCAGAACCGGTGTTATTGGACTGGAAACGGGAAACAACCAGTTTAAGCATAGTAAGGTTAAAACAGACAGCATTAAGAAGGTAATAAGATAAAAAGATAAACACAGTTAATTAATATTTTATTTGAAAAATTTAATTCTACTCACATTAGCAGAGCCTCGATGTGTTCTGTTTTACATAATTCGTAAAGCGCTTTGAGCTAATTGTATCTAAATAAGTGTATTGTAAATTCGTCGAAATATTTCATCATAGAAGCGTAGTAGAATGCTGATTCCTAATTGATTGCTTATGCAGATACAATGTTCCAATAAACAGTAATTTAATTAAAACAAAAACTCATTTTAGTTTTTCATTTTTATTTATTCGTACCTACCTACTTATTTAGTAAGTTGTGGATTTACAAAAGATCTTTTAAATTATAATATTTGACACCTGATTATCATAAACAGACGCATTAAATTAGGAATGGATGACACTGTGTGGCATTCCACAAAACGTCTTGAGAATACGAAGAAAAATTTTATTTTCATTTATTTTTTATTTTAATTAAGTACGTACATACTTAAATTACGTACATTTTAAAACTACTTAGGTATATGTTATCAAACCCAAACATTCGTATTGAACCTAAATAAACGTAGATACTTATTTGGCCTATTAGCTAACCAACGGTATAAAACCAAGTCACCAGAACGAAACTCAAATATTTCATACTTTTAATTATGAACAAAGCCAAGTGTTTGGTATTTTTGAAGAAACCTAGTGTATTGAGAAGACGCAAGTACAAGGTTTCCCAATTAATGTTTTTGTTTTTCGTTTCATTAGAGAGACAACAACGATTGGTATGTGGATAATCCACATTCTACCGAAGACCGAGGATTATTTCTCGTTCCACTAATAATTGTCTTTTCTTTGTGAAATATTTCCTTTTACGTGAAAGGACGTGGAGAGAAAATTATTTTTATATTGTATTATCCAATTGTTGCAAAAAATAACTATACCTAACTATAATTGTATTTTTCTTTTATTTTCTCGATAGATGATTGATTTTTCTCAGTGGTTTTTGAAAAAAAATAGAAACACTTAATAAAGTTGGTCGAATTACATACCTAGTAGTGTGCTTGAAACAGATAGATGAAAATAATGGCGAGAATAGCGTAACGTGTGTGGCCGACATTTACATCATATTTTACAAACATAGCAATGTGAAAAAACATGCTCGCGGTCCACTAACTAGATCGATACCTTTTCAAAGAATCATTTAAGGTGGAACGTTACGGTCAGCTAGGCACTGCCGCGCCACTAGATGGCGTTAATGTCCTGATAAAGCGTTTTTATTTTTTTCACCAAAATAGAACAAATTTTTAGGAAGTAAAAGTGCTTGCCCGTAAAAGCGTAATATTTTTGATGTAACTAACAATACTTAGACGATATTTTAAGTGTTAAAATCACTATATTTGTCCATTTAGCTCCGGCGAAACGGCCGCGCCGTTTCGCGCAAGTGACTCACACACACACATACAAAGATTTCATCGTAAACGGAAGCGTTAGTAAATTTCGCTTACTTTGCAAAGCTTAATCTGGCCGAGTGCGTCATCGTCTTGACCTGTATTCAAATGGTATCGGGTTCGAATCTCTATACTGACATACTGTTTTAGAACTTTTAATTTGTTATATTTTTGTAATTTTATACAAATACATAATAGATATTTTAGTCGTGAAATATATTATGTATTTTTGTGCGAGTTCTAAATAAAAATCAGGTTTTTACTATTGCAGTTATTATTTATTACATTATTAGGTAAGTATTTGTAAAATTACATTTTACAATAAAATAAACATTTCTAAAACAATAATTTGTGAAGTCTTATTCGAGAAGTAATATTATAATAATAAATGTGCTACCACAGTGATACATCTATGCAGTTTTGATTATTTTCGATTTCTAGGACTGTAATATCATGAGCTGGATATAGCCCACAAAATAACATTTCTTCATTTGAGAAACCCGTAGTTGCCCCTGAATCTGTAACAAGAATAGAATAGAATAAAAATACATATGTTCAGACAGTAAAATAAAGGACAGCAGGTGATCACTGTTTACTGCATGCAACAACAGCATGTAATTGGTACTAACCTGTACAATGGGAAGTTTTTTTTATCTTTAGCAGCAGCATTCATGTCTTGATTGTTGCGAGCCAATGAGGGGAAACATTTAATTTCCAGAATAGATTTTTCTTCTTCTATAACCCCTGAAATTCATTGATTGCAGTAAATAATAATATTTTCACAAATTATCTGGACTGAAAAACAATAATTTGTACCTAATGAATTATGCTACATACCATCCGGACTAGCACCCAAAAAGCCAAACTCTTTGTCAATGAAAAGGCCTGCTGGTCGCACATTTTTGTTCATTATTTCTGTAAACAATGTCCTTGCCACCGACTCATTGTGTTGACCATACGACATGTCTTTGGTCAGAATATTGTTTTTATATAATATTGTTTTGACATGGTTGTGGCAGGGTGTTGTCGATTTTCGTTTACATATCTGTAACAGAGGCCAAATTGAGCATAATGTGCTAATTTGTGGTATATTTCAAAACTGGAGTATCATTGAATCAACCATTTGAAAGACTTACCATTTGGCTGGCAGTGAGCCTGTTACATCTGTGTGTATTATACACATCATTTTCATGTTGCCCAATGGTCAGGTGTTCAATATCTTCAATTTCTTGATCTCTTTTCTTGAACCAGAATATTGGTGATTTTTATAGTCTTTTCGGGAAGTTCGTGGCTTCATTTTCTATCGGTGCAATAACACGAACAGATAACCACTAAAATCTTATACTTATTGCAATTTTTTACTAATTCTAATCACCTAAAAAAGTATCCCACGATAGAAAAGAAAACTTTTGTAATGTAACGGACGCCTTACACTGACAGACAAGTCATGTCATGTCATGTCTGTCTTGTCTGGTATGTTAGGTAGGTAGGGTATGCTGAACGGGGCTACCAACTCGATAAGTGCTTTATTGCAACAAACAAGTACCTACAGTACGAAGGACAAAATAATCTGTGAAATAAAATCATAATATTATGTATTGGGCTTATTAAAAATTTTGTAAGTAACTGGACAAAAAAAATATTTGAATGAAATTAGAAGAAAAATCAAAGTAAGTAAGTATTTTTTGAAGAATTAGTTGCTTTTTACGGGTTTTGGTTACTTTTTTTTATTTAGAACCTTTTCGACAGCAAAATAAATAAGTAAGTAGGTACCTAAACATATATATTTTTAAAAGGTTTTTGTATTTCGGCATCATCCGCGATATTTTGCATGCTCAATAGAAACGTTTCTCAAATAAAATTACTTATAATAACGATATAAAGCGAGACATAATGCTAAGTTATAATTTATAAATATAATCAAATGGGGCTACGCATATGAAAATATTGTCAGATTAGTATCAAAAGTGCAAAGTTGGCAACACCTTTGTAAAAAATGGCAGAATCAAAATAAACTCCCCCACGAATTCACAATGATGATTTGAGGATCCACGTGATCGCCGAGAAGAACGGCAACAGTGTACGGAACGAGAATAGCGAGCTGGCAACGTAGCCGCACACACACAACTAAACTTTTAACTTAGCATACGATACTGTCGGTGTACACTCATACACTAACAAAATTGAACAGAATTTGTGACTGATTTACGCGATTATTATACTATTTTTATGTAGTAAATATAATTTGCCGCGAATAAACATCATAATAAATGCCAAATTATATAATTTGAGTTAAGGTTATGCTCCATTCGCCCGTAAATGGAAAAATACTTTACTATGGAAAACGAACCACCTTAATGTGAATATAATAGGTTACGTCACGAAAAAAAGACACTGAGGTGATAAGCTACTCAGTAGTCAGTTTGAGGAATGTCAAGTTGGATTACCCCCGGTTCCTATAACTGGCGTACGGATGTTCGTAGGTCCATCACCATAGCAACGTTGTTATTTCAACATAAAATCTATGAAACTTTTTGACAGATAACAACGTTGCTATGGTGAATGTCCTACAGACATCCGTTAGTTTGTTATAGGAACCGGGGGTTAGACGATTAGTTATTAATTCGGCAAACTTCATACCATTGATTTAGCGCGTGCCATTGGTTCGTGAGGGTGTGTGTGTACCCATGCGCAAACATACCACCCCCCCCCACTTCCCCTCAGAATTACTTATATTTTCGAAACGCATGCAAAAAAAAAAAAAAATAACAGGATAGAGGAGGCAACGAGTCCTTCCAATATAAACATAATAGGTTGTATTTATATTGAAATTTAAGTAGGTAATTATGATAAAAAGCTGCGACGATATTACAACGAAAATATTTTAACTTCAAATATGATTATTTCATTTACTTTTTAAATCATTTTCAACCTTAACTGAGTTCTGATAGGGATTCTTTTTCTTTACGAAAAAGGGTAATGTCAATAAGGTGTGTGCTCTATATTTCTTCGTTTCCATTTCAGGTAAAAGTTTTCCCTAACATACAATATTCGTATGTGTTTTACGTCTTGGTTTGTCCGCTATGAAGCCTTTTTTAGATATTCGATAAAAACAACCGTATGTACACAAATAAATAAACCGCTGTATAAATATATACAGCTTGTATAATGTTTAAAGTACGACTTTTGTCGCAGTGGGTGAAGACCCGCCTGAGACGCAGGTCCCGGGTTTGATTCCCTCCGTGGAACAAATATTAGAAAGTCTGGGTCTGGGTCAATATAGGCTGCTTTTAATCTTTCAAAATACAACCCTGGTAAGTTACGGCCCTAATTTTCAATATAGTGACCGACCCGCCAACAACTCTTTATACTGGCGAAAATAGGTTGACAAGTTATTTGTATCTTATTCTTATCTATGAGGCAAATCCAATCTGTGGCTACGTAAGGGGGTTTGCGTAAACATGGATTGAAACGAAGTACCTACAAAAACAAAGCGAGGGTTGGCCATTCAAGTCAGATGCTACTGAGACTTTAGTATAGATAACGTCTATTCTACTAAAGTCTTGGCAAACTTATGGAAATGTTTTTGGGAGACTGGACATGGTCTTTAGAGAAATTTAAAATCCTTAATAAAAGTTACGATTTCGGCAGAATTTTTAATATGGGAATGCTGAGTGCACTCAGCATTGCATTCGCAAATCGACAGCCATTTTCGCAACTGTGACATCAATACAAAAACACAAAACCCACCAGATAGATACCCAACAAAAATACCATTAACTACGGTTACACAAAGGGTCACTCAATAGATTTTTATTGTGGGTCAACAATTAACATAACAGAAACACTTCCTTAAAAAAAAAACACTGTAAAAACAAACTCTTTGTTGTTGTTTAATGAAATTGTTCTTTTAGATCATGAACGATTAGTTTTAGGTATACAATTTCAGTGTAAACAATTGTTCGGAATTTCTATCATAAACAGCCTAAATGATAATGACTGAAAGCCGGAACTAAAAACTTAACGTCTAAAATATCTCCCTATGTTTTGCACCCTATGCTTTATAAAATTTTAAAACTTAAAATTACATTTTTTGTTTGACTGTACAAAGCTCTATTCAACTAAATTAATTGAAGAGTTAATTAAGCAAAGTATTTACAACATTCACAAGGTAAGAAACTATGTTAGTGGGTAATTTAAACTTTTCTACTCAAATAGTTTAACTCACGAAACATTCGTTTCAATCGTCAAAGTTTAGCTTCTATTTGAAAGAGTTCCTGGAACTTACTCTAACATTTTATTTAAAACAAAAAAGTATGGATTTGAGCGTTTATTTATCTTTTAACATTTCAAGTATCAACACTATCAGTTGAATCATAATGATAGAATTATAGAGTGCTGGATATTCGAAGACATATTTTTTGACTGAACAATCAGCATTAAATGGCTTAGCTTAATTTTTATTTATTATATCGAAATAGGTAATTGAAATACCTACTAGGTATTTTTAAATGCAATTGAAGCTTTGTGCTTATAATAAATCTATTGTTTCTAATTCTAGTCACGTATTTAGAAAATCACGTCCATTATGTTTTTAGGGATCATACTTATTAATATTCAATTGTCGGGTTTTCAAATGGGCTTTCTATTTTAGAATAAATTAAGATCATTAAAATTACAATGTTATGAAATGTTTTATGAGTATGTACGTGCATTGAAAGTCCTTAGTATGTCTACCATGTTAATTGCACAAAAATAACGAGAGCGTATTTTATTTACTTAAACCCAAATATCGACATCAAAGATTACTTCAAAAATAAGCAGTGGTTTCGTTCGTCGCACATTTAACTGAGTAACAAAAGAACTACATCCAAAAAAATAGTTACTAAAATTCTGTTAATGAGTAAACTCAAGGAGTAAATTCCTTTTTCATGGTAAATAGTACTGAACCTCGAAGTTTTCACTGTCTTTATAAAAGTGGGTTTCATAAACGGACGCGAAATCCCTAAAACTCTTTAGGACCCTTATAATCACCCACGTAAATGGGTCACGGTGTTTTGTACGAAAATAAATTTCTATCATGAAAACTTTTCATAGCACTAAGAGGGTAAGTAGACAGACACGAGACTTGTAAGAAAATGTTTGGTAAGATCATTCGCCTTCTGAAAACTCTAGGACTGGATAAGTTCCAGTACCAGTGTTTTCAGTAGGCCCAGCACGCTGTTCTGCGTCAAGCCTTCCGTCATGGCTTAACGATTTTATAGGCCTGGCTGGACCGAAAATGTAACAATCCCTCCAAAGCACGGAAGCTCTCAGCTGTTAGTGTAATTTGCTTACGTTCTAAGCGGTCACAAAAGATAGGTCGTAAATCTATTGTGACCGCTCAGAACGTTGCTTAACTTCAACGATCTATCAAGAACATCTTAGCAAGCCTCGCCGTTTTTTGTTCATCATGACGTAGCAGTGATAAATTGTCTGGCTCTTGAGAGGCTAAAGCACGTCCATGAAAAATTGATGTGTGAATGCGAGTGGGCTTGCGATTTATTTTTTCACGTTTGGTTTAGATCGGCTGTTAGCAAGATGTATAATATAATAAAACTGTCTAGAGTCAAATTGCTTGTTAATAATATTATTTTCCAGTAACTTTAGAAAAAGAAAGTTTCTCTCAAATAAATGTTTTGCTTTGCATTTTTTCAGAAAGTAATCATGACATTTAGTTAGGCTATAATTGTTTTATTTAATAATGTTAATTTTAAATTATATTTTTTGTTACCGAAAAGTTTGATAGTCTCGAAGAAGTATTTTTCTTTATATTAATTTATACAAACATTTCAACCACAAACAATTTAAATTAACCGGTAGCTTTCATAACTATTCAAAATCCTTCCACGACATTCAAAGATATTTTAATCTTCAGTAAAAATACGGAAACGTCTCAATCAACCTCAATGTTTGTGTTTATTTTCCCTCGGGTCGAGGGTGTCTGATCTTAGTGCAAACTCGTCAGCACCTTCGGCAAACAGGGCTATTTGCATCGTGTCCGGAGACCTGAGCAAACAGTAATATCCTGTCTTGAGTTGAAGCACTTTTGAAGGCCTAAAGCCTTGGGATTAGGCAAGTTTGGCAGTATACCAACGATCATTTGAATTTATAAGTACCTAGTGAAAGTTTGTATAAATATTAAATGCAAAGAAAATGTTTAATTGCGTCAGCATGAATGCAAAATTTAAACATCATTACTAATGAGTAATGATGTTTAAATTTTAAGAAAAATTGTTTAAATAGCTATTTAAAATCATCATTATAAAATAAAGCGCAAGCTACACCCGCGAGTTAAGTTACCTTAACTTATTTATAGTTTAACTTACAAAGCTGCGGTGACTATTCTATTTATGTTCAACTCCTAAGCCCAGTTTACTAAGATTGGCGCAGCTTACATAACAGTGTAATTATCGTTTCAATATTGAACCCTTTATTAAATAATCACAGGCCACGTAACACGATTAAAAAATAGAACTGCAATAACAAGAGAAGAATTCAAATAATTCCCCGGGCACATTTATATTCCCAGTCTTCGGCAGTGCCACGCAAACGATGGGATCGTGTCTATTTTAAAAAAGTTTTGTATGTGTGCCTTTTTCAATTTTAGCCGTCGGTTTTCACCTACGCGTAGTTTCAATTTCAAACTTCCTTTGTTACAATTTTCAGTGTCCGGAGTTTTATGTTGATACAAATCCTTTTTAAATGGATGGAAACTAAGGATATTATTTCAATTTTAGAGGCAAAAATATTTGAATTGAAAATATAATACGTGTATTCGCTCGCAGATATATCACTTTCGCTATAATTTAATTTAGCTTCTTGTGAAAATAGGACAAACAAGTCAACAACATACCTACACATATTAAAACCGGCATGCTTGAAAGCTACTTCAGTTAGAATATAGGTATTACAATGTGATACTTGAAACACAAATGTCAAACTTACAGCAGTAACTTGATGTTATCATAATATAAGTTTTATGTGAAAGATTTTCTATTTTCGAATATACAAAAGATCTCTTTTTAAAAAAAAAAGAGCTGTTTGAATCAACTGATAAATTATGATTATGATAAAGTGACTATTTGCATGCTCCATTTTGGCGTGTTCAATGAATGTTGATGGTTTTAATCATGCCAGTAGATTCAGTATAACGTCAATGAATGGCCTGATGCTTTGCAAATACACGTTGAGAGTCATCGCCATTCTATACTTATAAGCTGATGAATGAACAAACCAGAACCTGTAACTAAGCGATAACGCTTTGAATCTGTCCTATTTTTACGATCGCTGTTTCTTTGATTTTACATTGAGTTTCCGTCATCGATTTTCAATACCAAAAATAAATATTTAGTTATTTTTTTGGCTTCTATTTAAAAGTTTTTTTTTTATCAAGTTACTTATTTTTTTTCAAGTTACTTGGCTTAGGTTGCTTTAACTTTTTATAAATGCAGTTTGACCGACATACAAAATTTTAGTTTTTAATCTAAATTGCATTTTACAAAATATAATCGATCCAAAACTAGTCCAATTTTTATCAAAGGGTTTATTCAAGAAATCCGTTTGTCACATTTCCTACGTGAATATTTAAACCTGTATTCATAGAATGCTACTAACCACTAAGCCGTCAATGGAAATCCCCATCCTTTGTTAGGGATTTCCACTCGTTATTTCCCGTTTGATCATACTCCACACGACGTAGGTACCTAGAATAAAACTAGCCTTTAATTATTGAGTGTAGATCTGGAAAACTTGTGCCCTAATCTTGGGGACTAAAACTCAAGGTTCTTCAAAAATAATTTCCAAAAAAGTAAAAATCAATAAGTAAGGAAAGTTGCCATTAGTATGTAAGGAAAGAAGTAAATGCCCTTTTTTAACACAGTACTAATTTTATTGTTACAATCATACTAATAAAACCTGGAACTTTGATACAGGTAGAGGTATTAACCATATTTTTCTTTCATTGGTTCAGTTGAGTAGATTTTATCCTCATCCATCCAAACTCACAAGCAAATTTTCTCTCCCTATTATTAGTAGAGACAACCATAACGCAAAATTCGTCCCCGCAATTTCAAACAAAACAACAGCGACCTAAGCTAAACGACTCTATCGATCATGTTGTCACTTAGGTGTAATGATAATTTATCATCTGTAGGCACTTCGGTAAATGACGCTGGGTTTCTTTGCCGCACTTTAAGATTACTGTTTAAAAAGGAATCGAGTTTATATTCAGGTCACGATTTTGAGCCGGCTGCTGGTGCAAATTGAAGGGGTGTCGCGCGGACATACATGAGGTAGATAGATGATAGACAATACTATTGCATTGCGTATACTTGGAAATTACGCTTAAACTTACCTGCATATAGGTTACTAGCTGCGCTTCGCGGTTCCACCCGCGTAAGTCCCGTTCCCGCAGGAGTATCTGGATAATAAGTAGCCTATGTCACTCTCCATTCTTCAACTATCACCACCACGTCAATTCGTCGCTCCGTTTTGCCGTGAACGACACACACTCCCATTTATAATATTTTACATTAGCTTGAATGGATATTAGTACAGTCAGCAGTAACGACAAGCAACCAACTATAAAAATATGAAAAGTATTTGCCAGTATTTCCTCAAAAATTAAAATAACAGAACCCGAATAAAAAACTTGTTGTGGATAGGTACTTACATCTAAAATCATATTACAACGCTTAGTAAATTATGAAACACGGTGTATAGAAAAACACATAATTTTAAAATTTGTTTGCGTTAGGAGTAAGAAAATGAAACATGTGGTTTTATATGTACAGTTTTATTTAAAAGGTATTTCTGAATGGGATTGGAAACATGAACTTCAGCAATGTTATAATGAAATGGAAATACTTAGAAATCATTTTTATGTACTAGCCATATTTATAGAGGGTAAATTAATAAAATATTCTGGTAAATGGGGTTAATGAGGGGCTCTGAAACTAATGAAACAATTTGTTTGTACTCGTATTCATATCATAAGTATGATTGTAACGATAATTGCTCTGTAACAACCACTATTTGTTGTACTAAAACTGGTAAAATGAACGCTAAACATGGATATTAGACCAACGTAAGGTTTATCGAAAACATCATTATCTTATTATTACAATCCAAATAGCACATAAAGCCGTTTTATTACAAAATATTAAGATGAAACAGAACAATAAAATATGCCTATTTTCTTCAATGTTATTACAAGCTTTCAAATCGGCGTATTATGGCCGTAAGCAAAGAGGGTAAAACACCATTAATCTTTTTGCATTCCTTTTCGACAATATCGTTTTGAGAATACAATTAATACGACCCTTTGTTGGTCCCGTTTTGTCTACAAAATATTAACACTTCAAGCTATCTTACAGCCGAAACTGCCACGACAACGTTTCTCCTACTTTTACTCCTTTGAAGTTTTACAATCCTATAGCTAAACTTATGTTTTTCACTTACACTAACTTCATTCCCTTGTAAACTTATATTAGTTTTTGTATCTCTTGATTTTTCTCTTACTTTGATCCATCGATCGTTTTTCCAATCGTACTTTCTTCCTATCGCTAGTAAGATGTCTTGGAATGTGGGCCAATCGGTGGCTTTGTATTTATTTGAATCGTTTTGAACGAGTCGGTTGTTTGCGTCTGTTTTCACTTCAGTAGTTACATCTGTTCCGCTGCTAACAAAAGGAAAGGTGTGTTTCTCCCCATCTGTGTTCTCGATATTCCTTGTTATTTCTGTGTTACGGTTCAATATATTGGTCAAATATTTGTAGTGTATTCTATTCACATCATCGCCCTTGAGCCATTCGTTTGGATATTCATCGTAGAATGCTTCTATCTCTCGCTCCAATTTTTCTGAAAATAAATATCGCTGTAAGAATAATGTAGTTACTTAGAAAATAATATGATTTACTTGTTAGTCTTGTCGGCATAAAGCTACGTTATCATTTTAATATCTGCGAAGTAGAAAGCTCTTGTAAGAGTGTGTTATTGTATTTGGTAAATTGGATGGGTTACTATCGGAACACCTAGAAAGCAAAATGAGCACACAGCTGAATTGACCAAGACGTGAAAATGACCTTTTAGCAAAGTGGGTTGGATGTTGTTACTCGTGTTATTTCTAACAGTTATCTTTCTTTTTTACTGTTAATGGACTTTTATGGCGTCTAAACCTTAAATTGATGCTGAAAGTATCTTTTTTCACCAATAAGATAGATTCCTAAGAAAAATAAGTAGAATAAGTCTAATTTGATCTTTCACACTTATATTTGAAACGCGAGTTTGTATGGATGAATATGATCATTAATACTCTTTTATGCAAAAGTACTAAACGAAGCTTGTACTAGATTATGATCTGGAATAACAACTAGGCTACTTTTTATCCGTGTTGGTAATATGTACACATATAAAAATTGATCCCTATTTCCCTTGGTCCTACCTACATTAACAGATTGAACTGAAGTACAACCACTTGAGTCAAAACACCTTTTAAAAAATAAAGATTTACCTGCAATTCTCTTGTAATCCATAATATCGTGCTGAAGATTATCTTTGTCCCGTTCCTTCCACCGTCCATCGCCTTGATCTGTTGGGAATAAATTAAAAAACCTATATTCTCACAAATCTTCGTAATGTAGAATGCCTCAGTGGGTTGGATTCCGTTTTCAATGAACAAGGAAAAATTTATGTCGATTGATTTTCTGAAAGAGGGGCGATATTTTTTCGCTGTTTCGCGAGTGTATATTGTAACCTGTGTGTGAGATTTAGTAGCTTTATTGGAAACTACCGGTGTTTGGTTGAGACCAATTTATAGTGTTTTACGACGTGTCTATAAACGTGAATTTTTACTAACAAATACAATGTTTGGATTGTTGATTTTCAAATACACTATTTTGTGAGACCTAGTAAAGAGTACAGTTTTGAAAGTTACATTGTGGTTGAAGTGATTCGGAGAAAAAACTCCTATATTATAATTACGGGTGTCTCTTATAAAAAGTCCTGTAAAACTTAGACGTATTTGTAATTGTATAAGCATACCAATGCATGGAATACCACAATAAAATGCATAAGAAACTTACCTATGCATATACTAAGCATCACTAGATACCACATACAGGGCATTGAACTTTTTCCCATCGCACTTTAAATCTGAAACAAACAAAAACGCACTTTAGCTCTATTGTAGATCAGTTCACCCTCCTTTGATTAAATGACTTGTTTATTTATTATTTTCTTGCAACAGATAACATTTTTCTTACGTAAGTACTTATTTATTTATTTTTGAACACAGCCTAAGAGCCCATGACCGCCCTTCGTTATTTTATAAAAGCTAAAAAAACTGTTTGTGGCCCCTATACACACAATCAGTGCATACTCTTTGTAATGTGGGCTCTAACGCTCTTTTTATTTGTACAAAATAAAAAAGTACCTACCTAAATAAAGAAATTTAGAAAATAATGGTATTCTTAGTGAATTAACAGATGATTGATTGTATAAAACTAAACCAGCAGATTCTGTAGGTAATTGGGTCCTTAGAAATTGGCAACAAAGATTCAGTGGGTAATTGAATCTTTAGATATCGAAAACAAGTCCACTTACTGTGTCTAGTTACCCGTAATGGATAAGACTGTTTCCAATTTCAAAATTGAAGAGCACGAATATTGTTATATAATCTTTGTTATTTTCATCGGAAAATACATCGGTATATTATACCTATTTATACATTTTCAATAATGCATAATAGTGCACAATAATTAGGCGTTTATACTGGTGACTAAAATTGAGCAGCTTCAGTTGCTTGGCGAAAATCGACCCATGTAAACTCCTCATAAGACCAATTGGTTATGTTCTTCTACATACAACCTAAAAACTACTAACTAGAGTTGAAACATAAGTTAAGTGCCACGGCGCACCGGTCTAAACGATAATTAAAAACCAATGTTGAAGCTTGTTTAAACTATACTAAATAACAGTTTACTGTGTTTAAATAGAGTAATTTAACAAGACGTTTGAAAATCAAAGTATTAATTCAATGAGACCCCAAATACCACTTTGAAGACCCTTTCCCTTTTGTAGTATTCACACAATAGATAATGATTTTGTAAAATATTCCTTCTGGTACGAACAATAGACTATCTTACTCGTAACTTGAGGTTTCTTGTAAAAGCTTTCTATAAACTCTCAGATACTACAAAGAACTATTCAACAACACCTATAAAAGATTAGCTGGTTGGGTAAAAGTTGAAAGTCTAGTCGTAACAACTCTCACCGAAAGTGGCAAAAAGCTCTGACAATTTTAAACTTTCGCAATTTTTCGATGTTTGTCGCCGTCGAGACTGTTAAAATTAGATTTATGAAAATTTCCTCTTGCAAGGGGAGAACGATGTGGTGACTTTTTAATACTCGTTTTTTATATTCAACTTTTTCTCTTATAAAAATGTAGCAGCCATTACGGTCATTACGCACACCTGCGCCGTTACTTTTTAATTTTACCTGTTTATACTTTTAATTTTAAATTACGTGTGATTTAAACGAGTAGATTTAGAATTAATGGAAAACATGGCTTGAATATTTTATCGTAGAGCGCATCTTGGCTTTAATTTGTCGATTTAGACCTATAAGTCGTTGAGCAATCAGGACTAGGCTGGGCTAGTGGTTTGGCTTTCAGGCGGCCTATGAACAGTATTACCAAATCAAAACAGTGCAAATAGTGCAATATCTCTAACGAACGTGGTTATTAAAAACTGTTTCACGTTTAGGAATGACTTTGTGCTTTAGTTATTCTGACAATACGTTTCCTGAATTTGATCAAATTCAAGTAATTTGATCAAATGTTTCATGATGTTATGTTATTGTTTATATTTTATCAGGTTTTTCTCTTGTGTATAAATAAATAAAATAAAAACTTAACTTATTTAATATTGCTGTAATATATTATTATTATTGTTTTACAAAGGACTTTTCTGTTTGATGTATTTTTTGTTGAATACATTAAAAAATATCTCTGAACATTGGGTTTTTGTGATCGACAGTGTTTATTCACAGCTGTAACTCTGTAAATAAATACACATTGCCATACATTTATGCAGTTACTCTCGAAATTGGTAATATATGTTTTTGACTCCAAATTGGAATTACGAGTATACTTCGTTTCATGTTTGTTCTATATACTCCTGTAATTATTTACAGTTGTATAGTATGTATGTTGTCAAAAATAATCTATGTATTTAGACGCTGGCTGTGCCAATTTCCAAAGTATCATCGTGCAGAAAAAGATATTGATTCATAAATTTATATGTAGATAGACTAATTTTAAAAAGATGTAATGTTGGTTTTCTTTTAGGTAATCTTCGAAAGTACTTATCCGACTTCAAAAATTTTATGACATACTCGTAGAATGGACTTTCCGGATGAACATAGGCTATATTTTATCCCAGTAATATCCCGGGTTTCCTTAGTGCACCCGTGCAAAGCCAGGTCAAGCAATTAATGAATTACAAATGTGTTAGGTACTATTAGTGTTACCGGGGCAAAATATGCGTGCATACCAAAACCATCAAAATAATCACTACAAAATACGGACTCAAAATTGCATTCATACCTACATTGTTCTTGCAAATAACAAATTGGTTAAATTATATCCGATTATAATAATGACCATACAACATAGTTTAGTAAAATCCCGGAAATTTCTGAAATTAATTTGCCAAGTCAATAGTAATTAGCGTTACTATTGACATGGAACAAATATGTGGAAACAATAGTTGGTTTGTGTTTGCTTAGTGTTCATAATGTTCAATGGGAATTTAGTTGTATAAAATATACAAACGCTAATAGAAAAATTTCGATTGCTAGAAAATTAACAAATACTTGAGTAAGAAATAAACTTTCCATTAACATAGTAATAAAATTTTTCAATCCCAAAACCGATGGGGTTCTTAGAAACAAAGGCTACTTTTTATCCCGATATTCTTCGGGAACGGGACTTACGCGGGTGAAACCGTGGGTCGCAGCTAGTCTTTAATTAAATTTGTAAGCCGTAGCCTAGTAAATTTGCCAAATCCAAGATCATTTAGAAGTAATCTAAAGGTCCGTTAAACAAACAGGGGTCAGCAGACAATTAAAAAAACATCGGGAAACCATGACAATATATATACTTCATTTATTAAAACGAGCTAATATGAAGAAAAATAAACATGTTTGTCATTCTCGTGATTGGCTAGACTAGAGTCGTGACAAGTTAAACATTAAATTATGTTTTCACGCTAATTTCCGGATTTTGTAACGCTGAATAGTAGAAAATTATAGTTAATTATTCTTTAATTAGGAACAGAAATAATATTATGATCACGACTTTACTTTTATGATAAGGTAGACATATTTTTTTCAGATCTTCGGACATTTTTAGATCCTCTATAGATATTTAGTAGTCAGAGATGTCTAGATACATTTTGGTATGTACCCACAGTTTGCAATTAGTTACCATTGCACCACAGCTTGCTAGCCCATCGATGCGTGATGTTTGAATTTATGGTAATGATAAATCCATTGCCTTCAAACACTTTCAATGAATTTCGAACACGTAAAGATCTAATCAAATCAAATAATTTATTTTGTAAACAAGCGTTGCAATAAATGAGAGGGTGAACTGTTGTAAATTGATAATGCAGTCGTGCTCAATTCTTTTATTCTTATAGATTTATCTAACATTTAGCATTAGCCCTTTTTTAACAAAGAAATTCCAGATACGAATACTTTTTAAAAACATTCATCCCTTATCAAACGGAAAGCTTCAAAATCAGAAATAACATTTAACAAACCTTTATCAAAACAGGAGGGCGAAGCACACTGGAACTCAAACAATGTCGGATTGTGAACTCAAAAATAAATCAAAGTTATTTAAAACTTTCTTCAGTTATGTTACGAACTTTATAATCACAACGGCAGAGCGCGTGCGACCGCGGTGGTATCTCGGACTCGACTGAAATCCAAATACATTTACATAGAATTTTCGTACTGAGACTTTCCGAACTTATCGTACGTATCGCGTACGTTGACTGCTAGACCCAGAATCGTTTTACAAACTGGCTGAAAGAGCAGCAATGGATGTTAGGCACGGAAACATGGTTGATCGTCGAGCGAGACGTCGGTTTTTCGACCTACCCTTCAGTGCTCTAACGTAATAATGTTGCATGTCTGCAAACTGAGCTTTTTAATCAGACGTGGCAGGTTCTAAGGTTTATGCGTAACAGTATCTGTTTTTTTAAGTTCACAGTTCCGTAAGTGTCTTCTGAATTTTTAGGTACTTACTTTACAAAGATCATTTAATATTTGAACTCGTGTACTCGTGTTTTGTGTACTGTTACTAAATTAGGTTAATTACTACTACTTTTGCTTTAAGAATGACCTATTTTTATTCGAGGTCAAATAAATAAATAAAAAATTCTTAACTTTTAAAATTCTGGTTTGGACAGTAACAACAGCGTCATTAAAAGCTTGCTAAAAGTAAAATATTATTTTTTCTTGGATTAGAAAAATAAATGTTAAATAATATAAAAAAATGTATCAGGCTTAGTTATGCTTTGTTTGATTTTTAGTATAATAATAGAATTGCTTTATATAATCTCATAGCCCGTTGTTCTTTGTGTACTTTACCCGCTCGGAAAGTTTGCCGATATTTCAAAAAATATTAAAAATCTAATAGATTTCCCTCGTTTACCGAAACAATACATGTAATCAATTTAAAAAAAAAACAATTTGCTTTTTAATATAAGTAATCCCATGTTTGTTTTATACACGTAAATTGAAATCTATCCCTTTCAATTTACTAGAACCGAGTTTTTTATAGGTATCTTTCTTTTGATTGTCAAATAATTTGTGATTTTCCGAACACCACAAAAGAACTGACGTATAAGTATTTTATATTTATATTTAGGACTGTACTAATCCAAATTAGTATAGTATACGATACCACAGCGCCCTTTGCACTCTCAGAAGTTGACCCATGAAATAAACATTCGTTTTATATTTCTTTTTCATCTACTATTTTTTCTCTCTGTATATACTGTTCTTTGTAAAGCTATCATAATCGTATAAGATCTGAAATTTTTGTATGGTGTCCTGAAAAACCTTTTTTTCGTAACTGTTTTCCGCTCTTTCTGGTTAGTCACCTAATCTTCCGTCAAATCTACTTCATCCTTCTGCAGTACTTATTCAATCATCTATTTTTAATGTAAAATATATTAAATGTTAAAGAGGGCCGGAAAACACTAATGTTTTGTATGTAAAACGTATCATGAATAAATTGATATGTGACCCTATACTCGTATTAGCAAGGCTCTTTCAGAGACTCTTTTCATTTCGGGTATCGTCGGCTTATGTTCCTGGCTCTTTGTGTGAATACAATTGTAGGCTCATAAAAGCCGTAAATATACGTCCCATCCTTTTGCCAGCCAATGTCACTATAGAACGACTATATTATGTAAAGTGAGCTTTGCTGCGCTGATTTAAGATTCAATATGGCGAGAATGCGTGCTATCTTTCGGAAAGAAGAACCATGAAGTTTTATTGCTATTCAAATGAAAATGTAAGTGAACTGTTAAGGTGGAATTGCTATTTTTTTTTCAAGGGATTACGTGTTTTGAAGGGCACTTTGATGTCTCCCGTTTGAACATTTTGTGCTTCATGGCACTGCTAGTAAAGTTGGATAAATGACAATCACAGACATACTTACTTCCTAGGATTTTTTATAATTTTATTAAGTCGTATGAAAATATATTTTAAGTATCCAAGCTTTAAATGTCAGGTTTCTGCGCTGTTGACATAAAAATGTAGTAAAGTTTGAGTAAACTCAGAGTGTGTTTTTTATTATACAGAGTTAGACGCGACCATTAGGCGTGATTTTACTCTTACCCAGATGAAAATTCTCTGAATCGAACAACAATATTAGGTTACCATTATTTAGGTAATAAGAGTAATTTCCCGTATATAACACAAGCCCATTCCATCTCAACAACGTCCCAGGCACTACAGTATCCCCCTAAGTGTAAACAAAAAATGCCTCCTGACGCTTTATGAATCATCTAGTAAAGATATAAAGTTCTGAGTTTATAACACAATGACTTTTTTTTCCTGGGACAGTATAGGTAAATGAATTACTAGACTAGAGGGGAAAATTTTATTGATCTGAATTTAAATTTAAAATTGAAATAAATTTATTCAAATAAAATAATTAAAATACCTAGTCTTCAGAACCACTTTTTCTGTTTTTGCAAAAATAATTTTGACTTCGATAGAGTTGAAATAACTTAATTAATAGAAGTGAATATGTAATAGGTCTGTATTATTTGTTCTATGTCCGTGCTTTAGTGGAATTTGTACATGCTTATCTTGTTGAATTGTAGCTATAGTTAATGTCTCTACTGTGGCTTTGGATCAAGTTTAACCCACTTAAAGCGAACTATGGCGTGTTGATGGCTAGATTAGCTACTAATTACTATTTTATTTTGATTCAACATTAAGAACCGAATTTTATGGATTTTGTTAAATTTTTTAAGAGTATTACCTACTTAAGTACTTAAAGGTACTTTTAAAAATAAATGTTTTCATAAGTAAAGACAGGAAATTAAATTAGGAACTGATACATGGACAAAACCTAAAATATTTTGGCATTGATGTAGGTATGGGTGAAAATAAATGAGCACTAAAACTTATTTTTATCTTATGAATACAGACAAACTATTAATAATATTTACTTTACAAATTACGATTCATATCAGCAGGGACTATTAATCCCTTATAATAGATATCAGACCAGACTTTATTTTCTATCTCAGTGTATAAACATAGAATATCAATATTTATTACACACTATAACAATGTAGGCAAAATGCCTGACGTCCGACAGAGCATAAAATATTGTCCAATGCGGGCTAACCAAAAGCTATTTTCGTAAATCGTTAATCAGTCGTTCGTGCGGAAAACTGATAAGACCTTTCGCCAATTAACTTAATGGTGATTCTTTCTTTGACCTTCGGGGACCGTCGCGCTGTTGGGCAGAGATCGTCCCACCACAAACTATCGACGTTTTGGATCTAGATTTTTATTTATATCAAGCACATTATTCTGCCCTAAATAAATGTTTTGAGTGTGTGGCATTTTTATACTTTTATCGATTGCTGGTCTATTCCAAAAAAAGATGTATGTAGAGATGTAATTTTTATTGATTGCTGATCTATATGTGACATAGGTTTGGTTGGAGTAAATACACATCATAAGTCACCAAGGCCGAAATCAGTCTGAAAGATCATCTAAATGAATATCTACTAATACTAATTAAAAATAACTAAATTAACAAAATAATAAGAGACCGATTAATACACCTCCTATCCTACCAAATATATTGACTCCAATGTTTTATCATGTCTTGAAGATAAGTTTATGGATATTCGTTTTATTCCAAGATATTTGTGTCCAGTATCTGATTTCTCCGTGCCCCACAGTATGTTCGGGCTAAGTAGCAACTGTTTAGTCATCTGTATCTGGGTGATGTATTGCGTGGCATCCTCATATATTTGGTTTTATTGCTCGCATAGGTTCGACTTAATCTTCCGTTTTATACGGCCAGTCTTCTAAGTATCGTGAGAGTGGGTAGTTTTTGTGACTTTTTCTCGGACTTGACCTTACCTACTAATTGGTTGAGTGGTAATTGGTTATCTTTCAGAAAAAATGATTTAGTTTTTTGATGATAACCATGCAATAAAATAACAGACGTGACATAGGGTTGATAATAACAAAATAAAACAAGTTAAGTAATCATTATTTTAGCTTGTTGCTGACTTTACTTTAGTTCCTAATGGTTTGATTTTTCTAAGTTTAATATTTTTAACCTCTTTTCTAAGTTTAATATGTTTAACCTATAACGACCAGTCTCAATAACCAATCTTTCTCGGTTTTGCTTACTGTCGGTAGGTATTTGACATATTTTGTATTAAGAAATATTAAATTATCTACCAGTAGTAAGCAAAACCAAGAATAGACAGATTCATTCGGACTGGCGCCTAGTAAACAACTGCAATCTCATTTTTATTGTTTTTGTATTGTTTGTTTGATTTTTTTTCAAGTTTGTTTTGAAAGTACCTACTGCTTGCCTGAGTAGAGTTTTTACTTATTATGATAGTATACATGCTTTATAAATATTACATAAGGCTGTTTTTTTCTAAGAAAGCAAAACTACTTCGTAGCCTAATTAGTGTAACTACGCAAGCAAATAACACTGGGTAAACTAGTTAAGGGAGCACGTGTAATTTGACAATAAGTGGAGTTTTCTTGTTTTCCACACGCCGGCAAACAATTGGGTAGTACTAATTACTTTTTTCACTAGGAGCCAAGACTAGAGAAAACAATTGAAGACTGTCATCATTACGATTTATTACATTGCTAGCTTGCATTGTTTTTAGTTTTTTTTTATTGCTTTCTAAATTTTTATTGTACCTAAGTTTTTCTGTGTAAGTCATTAGTGAATTGTAGGTAATAATGTTGAAGACTGCACAAAGTGGAGTGATTGTTTTGGAACTAACATTTTTGTAACTTCTAGGTTACATTGTTAAAACTGTGTTTGGATCTTTATTAAAATTCTGTTGTCGACTGTACCGACCGTATCCTTAATAACTTTTCCAAATTATTCTGCGTTATTATAAGCAGTAAGAATAAAGTACCCGTAAGTATTATTAAAAGTTATAAATCGCCAATATTTTTTGCCGTTGACCGAAGTAAATGACTCGTAAAATTACAACACCCACTTGGAGCATAATTTTAGAACAACACACTTTACAATTTCGTGACCTGAGTTAACAATGGGATCGAGGATCGCGCGGAGTAAGAACAATCACGATGAGAGCATATTTAGTTCAAGATTTGATGATTCACCAGAAGACTATGTATAGATAGTTTAGGCAGCAGTAAAAGAAATATTTTTTTTGTTAGAATAGAATACAAAAAAACAGATAAAACTGTAAATTGTCAGTTCTATTTTTGTATCTTTTTCTTTGTTTTTAAACTTTCGTTATCAGCATACATTTTATTATCATACGTGATATTTTTATTTTCTCATGTTAAATGTTAAACGTCGGGGTTATAAATAGAGGTTATTTCGTGGTAATTATCGGTAGTTTATTTAAAGAAATAAAGGAGATGACTATATCATAGGCCTAAGCATAAACGAGTATTATGTAGTAATGCAGTAGAGGCTGTAAGTTGTAAGTGCAACTGTAAGTTATTTAGCAACTGTGTTGTAACTTAAATCATCTGCAAAACATATGACGTATAAAGGCTAATGATGAGTAAGAGATCTTTGTCTCGCACTAGGAAAAGTTAACTTATATTAAAATATTATTTCATACATGTGTAATATTATTATAATGACACGTGAAATTACTCACTTAAAAATATCGTCGATTTAGATACCGACAATGTTTCGATTCTTCCGGAGAATCTTCATCTGGGTATGAGTATGGTCACTCCTCGCGTGCGCGTCTCACACTGCATATAAAATAAACATAGAAAACTTGATAAATTGAACACACGGCAAATATGTAAGTACGTGGGAACAACTACATGCCTCTCCGATTTGTTCAACTTGGAGTTTGTTCTAAAAGATTTTACGAAAAATAATAAACAAAAAGAGAATGTCTTTTATTAAAATTTAAATGAAAAATTTAGCTCGGGCTTGGCTGTCCATAATTCAGAGGCGGTGAACCGCGTTTACTCTTTCTCTTAGCTTTTTGTCCCACTTTCCTTTTGATTGAACCTTTTTCAGGCAATTTCTATTATGTTTTCAATTTAAACACTAATTTCAGTTTATTTTTCTAGCAAAGCTTTGTTAAAAAACTCTTTATTAAAAACAATGGTAATTTAATGAACAAAGTTGTTTTCTGTTTTTTCACTCTTATTAAGTTTTAGATATGTTTTTTAATCAAAAAATATACGAGTGCCATTGAGATAAAACCGGTTTGCAGAATTTATGAAAACATTATAAAAGTATTTGGTTAATAACTGCACAAAACCAAAGAGGAAAGAGACTATTGATAATATTTATATTGCATTTTAAGTAACTTTTATTTATCTTATGAAATAGTAGAAGAAGATTTATTTATTAATTTGAGAGATTTTAAATTTTGATTGATTTGAGATCATTTTGCATCAGTAGCTAAAATGAAAAACGTAAATATTTTTAGGTATGCTACTCCCCCTCACAATTCTTACCCTTTACGTTATTTTTTACATTTCGTAAAATATAACATGGAACGCCTCACCATTATAGAAAAAGTTATTACAGTAAATACACGTGTTTGTTACGCCTTCACCACGAAAAACAATCGTAAAATAAATTGAAATCTAGTCTAGAAGCCGCAAGCTACGGACATGTGGAAATCTGCTGGTTTTATTGGACCGCTTTTCTCATGTATCTAGCAAACAGCTGATTCAGTTCTTTAGAAAATCACGAGGTACCATTGTGAACTAAAATCAAAAAAATAATGCAATTTCGTACAGCAAGTAATCTATTTGATATTCATTTATTTATAGAAATTTAACTAATACATTTGTACAAAAGCAATTAGATCCAGTTGAGCCACCTAAGGATCTTTATAAACGATCTAATAGGGTAGCTAATTTAACTGAATAACTTTTTTTTCAAGAATTAAATTCCAAATAGATTAGTTAGTAAATTGTTTTTAGCAGTTGCTGCTAATAAAACTGACGCGCATCTTTATTTAACCCTTGTAGGCCTCGTAGACTCCTTGTAGACGTACTACGAGTTTGCTACGAACATGCTACGAGTGTCCGAATTTGACTGATCCAGCTGTTTCCATCTTTCTTCTAATGAACACGGTGGTTTTAATTAAAACCGAAATCGCAGTGAAAAAGTCAGACTGGATTTGCTACTGCGATGTCATTACAGCTCCAATCTGGATCCGATGCGGATACAAGGAACTTTGGAACAAGATTGCATACCAGCAACTTGAGTTATTTTAAGCCCTGGACAAAAATAATGGGTGCTATCAGTTTTAGTAAGTATTTATGTATCTTTGTCTCTGTCTGTGGCATCGTGGCTTCTAAAAGAATGTTTAGAGTTAAGGTGTCTTATTCGAGGACTTAGCAATTTATGTCAAAGATTTCTGAAATAATGTTGTGTTATATACAACGATGCTTTACACAACTAATATTTACGTTGTTAGTAAAACACTTGGAAAATTAATGTGCATGAGTTGAAATGAAACAAAAAGGACAAAGAATAAATAAATTGAAATAAAAAAAAACATTGGTCCATTTTAATTGCGCGTTTAACATTGCTACGCTTTAAAACAAGAACAATTCATTAGACTCGCAATAAAGGCATCGAATAAAAACGACTGTTCCAAGTATTTCGAACTTACTCGAAACTTCGTCCTCGAAACGATTTAAATAAGTGTTTTACACTTTGTACGAGAAAGGGTTCTATTTGCCAATTATTCAAATGGATCTCCAATTTTATTCTAAAAGGATAAAAATGTAACGCGATTCGGTATTCGCCGAGCGCGATTTGAATTAGAATGGTTCCCTATAGAATTTTGAGGGGAAAGTACGAACAGGAAGGTATTCAGAGTTGTTTAGGGGCAATGTAGTTTATTCATAACTCTTTCCGATATCGAAATAATACGCACTCAAAACGCACTTTTGATATTGATCTCAAAAATGCAATTTAGACCAAATATAATCGTTGATTAACTATTAACCCGCCATACTATCTATATCAACAATCAACTTTACATTACAACTCAACCTAAATCATCACAACTCATCATTATCTTTCACTGTTTGCAGGACGCGTTTGCAATTTGAAATGCACAAAATATTAGCGTCAACTAATCAACTATACCTCTTCTAATTCGATGTAAATTTTCCGTAAAGAACCGGCTATTACATAGGTTTTTTAGGGTTCCTCAGACCTTATCGTTTGCTTTGTGTGTCTGTCTGGCCGATTGATCTCTTTTTATTCTATTCTATGACCTGCCTTACATTAGTTATAAAATGTTATACCTCACTTAACCTATAGCAGTTTAATGTTTTAAGTAATGTCCTGAATATGACTCTGCAAGTATCGAATTTACTTATGCTAATCTGACGTCACCCTGAGGATTAAATTCTGTTTCGTTACTAATTAACTTTACAATAGACTTAGGTATTTTGAAACACGTTAAGCTAGTATCAAAAGCTACAAAATTAAAGAATTTTTATAGTAAATTAATTGTCACCAAAGCTTTAAGACAGATTTTTAATCTGCCTATTCTCTTTTTACATTCTGTTGAAAGAGTGGCAGCTGAAAGAATAAATAAAATGGTTGGTTAAAATACGCAAAGGATTTTTGTAAAAGGGAAGTGTTGTATTTATTTTCTTTAGCTAAGACATTAATTTCTTCAGAGTCTTCAGACCCCAAGATAAACTCGAGAAGTTAATTTAGTCTGAATTAAATTCTGGTCAAAGGTGAAAAAATTACAACAAAACAACAGTTGTGATGTTTCGTTTATAAAGTTAAATTACAATGTTTAAAAAAAAGTTTGTAAATTGTAAATTGATAAATTTAACTGACAAAGGTTTCTATTCCTATATCTAATTACAAGGTACGATCAGATCGTAAACACACACTAGGATTCACTGAAATGATTTGTCATTAATGTTTCCATGAATTATCAAATGTCACACTCATCTATAATACAACAATTCTATACAATAAGTGCTGTCTATGCATTAGTTGATCAAACATTCCGGCCCGTCAGTTCGGGACAAAGTGGATGGTATATCTATTACCTGGCCGATGCTAATGGCACGGTGACAGAGTAATTGGTTGTCTATTATACTGGGTGCAATGTGGTTGTTGTTTGACCAGGTGCTGGGCAAACGTCTGCCGCTGAGTTTTCCTCTTTTAAAAATTAAACTTTAGCCGCCTTATTCTCCAAATAAGCATGTCTTAACGCGGCACGACACGGCGTAGTTATTTTGAAAAATTCTATGGATTTCAGAAAACAAAAGCCAGAGAACGTGCAATGTCTTACTGCGTCATGTTTTGAATGTCGTCAAGAATCGAGAAGCAGTACTTTTAACTGGTGGTACCCCCGACGAACGAATATTGAATTTTAAGATGGTCTTAGAAAACCTACAAAATTTAAAGACTTAACCAACTACACCCTCTGAGCAACATTATGGACAGACGGAAAATTCTAAATTACAAGGATTATTGTATTATTCGTTGGTTGTTATATTTTTGTTGTTAGATTTTTTATTTTCAACTTCTGCAATCAACTACTAATTAATGTGTTGGTTTCCTGTTCATTGTTATGCTCGTCGAATAATGACTTTGGGTTACAAAATTTTACTACATACTCGTACATAGTAAAATAGCCATAAACTAACATTATGGAACAAAACAATGTTGTGTTGTAAAATGGTGTTCGAAGTTTCAAATACAGCCTTTTTACACCCTCTAGAATCAAAGCAGATGTGCTTGAGTGGAGGTCACTAACAAGATTTATGTTGACAGTATTATATTATTAGGAGATAAACATTATGAAAACATAAGATATTAAAGATCTTTGTAGATATTATGTATAAATACGATAAGTAGACGGAAGATGTTCAAGTACCTACATAATTATAGAAAAAGTTTGCCAGTCCACCGACCGGCCATTATTTTATTTTAAGTGCCTACAAAAGTTGAACTTATCCACACAGGTACCTGAAACTTCACAGATTTGTGGAAATGCGAAGTGGGCAGTTCCTAGCTGCCAAACCACATACAGCCTCAAAGTTTTGAAAAGTACCTTACGAGTAGTTTTCTACAGCTCGCCACCAATTAAATGTTTTTAAAAGTATGTAGGTACGTTTATTATTCATGCTCGAGGAAATTCGGCTTAATGACCTTAGAGCTGGAAACAATTTGATGTTTATTTGATTTTACGATACGATATATAGACATTTACAATACAATAGTAACCTTAGCAGAACCACTAACTATTAGCAAGTGCCCTTAACACCAGTTAGTCGTGGCATCGTTTACTTTCAAGGAAACTGATGCTACGGGAAAGGAACGTAAATATTAATGAACATAATCTGCTACAAAGAAAACTCTCGAAAGTCGAACAAAAAGAGAGTGATGGTTCCACCTTATCTTAGTATACCTCGTTTGTTCCACCAGATGTTCGCAATACATCACAAGTGTTTTGGGAAGAGCTTTTTTGAAGATTTATAGTCACGATGCAGGGAAAATACAAATAAGTCAGTATAGACCGTAAATATTATACTAATGCTATAAATGCGGAAGTTAGCTTGTTTTTATTTGATGTGTGAACATAATATTCATTTCACACAGCAACACAGCCCAAAACTTTGCATCCTACTGAAAATTTCAACGCAAAAGTTTGTGTGGCAGATTGTTACTCTTTCACGTAAAAACTAACGAACGGATTTGGCTGACACTTGGAATGTACATAGTTTATAATCTAAATACGTAGGCGAGTTTTTATTTGGTAAAGTAACGAGCAAAACCGTGGGCGAGTAATCTTGATCTTCAGACCACTCATATCTTAACTTAACTTAACAACGTCTTTGACCGGTCTAAAAGGCGAATGACCAATTAATTTATTGATCACCAAATTTTGGTACATACCTACATTGTGTATTAATATCAAATCAACAGAATAAAAAATTTTGGTCATGGCACAAAACTAAATGTCTGTAATGCTATGAGTAATAAAAAAATTGATTCAGTCATTTTATACAGTGTCGTAAACGTCATGAAAAATTTATTTTCCTAGTTTAAGTAAAAACATACAAAGTAAAGCCATTTACTTATTTATTAATAACTCAACGAGCATGTAGTACCAACCCATGCCTACCCTATAGATCCATCCTACACTTTCAAAGCTCAAGTGATAGATGGATGTACGTTGAAGTGAAGGTAAGGTAAGGTAAGGGTCATGTCGCTATTGATTACGATTTAATAAATTATCACAATACTTTCACGTAGTCGTGTTTAGTTTACTCATCAATTTCTCTCCATCCCTTATTTAAATTTGGTTTATGTTTTTAAAAATAGATATAATAATTACAGGAAGAACGAAGTCTCTACAGTTTTGGTTATCTTAATTGAAATTATGTTTTTTTCTAAATGATGATTATTGACTTTTTTTGATAAACGATCATTACGTTTATCTATACCTTAAAAATTAAGGAGTAAACTCGATTTCTTATTTATTTATTTTATGTTTAAATTTGCACAATGCCAATACAGTACTAAGCACCAAAGCGACATTGAAAATCCTACTTAAATAATCATCAGAATGTAAAATGTATTAGATACCCACATAATCGAAATAAAAAATCCAAATTGGTTAAGATAACAGAGGTATTACATTACATACACTATACGAGTATAAACAGTATACCCACTTCAAAAATACAACAAAATTAAAACCTGCTCCAATTTTTGTACCCATGACATCATAAAAACAAATTGGCCTCAACAGAGATTCGTCTGACAATCACAGTGACCCCGAACATTGCCTCTTACGTAACCCAACCCTTAAGCCTTTACAAAAGAGCGACCATTGTTCAGAGACAATGTTGCCGTAAGGTAACATTTTGTAAGGGAGGGTAATAGAGGAGTTTTGTTGAATATGCATGATTCAGCAGATCGATCCTACCTAACATACAAGATGAGAAAATAGGGCGATAAAGGTAATTCTGAGCACAGTTAATACCTACCTCTCAATGCTAAATTCTCAACGTTTTTGAAGAAGCCTAATGTTATTACAACAAATATATTTGAGCACCGGCACCGTTTGAAATATTTGTACCTTAGATAAACGTTTTATGCCCTAAATGATCTACACAATAGTTATACTTTATTTATGTATTCAACTAAAAATATAGACTTACCTTTAAGTTATGTAGATACATACACAAAACTTAGTTTGCTGATTGAATGTAACAATAACTTACTAAAACAGACCTTACTCTTAGAGACACAACGGCAACTGTAACACTAAAAACAATAGGTTTACGCTACTGTTTTTAATCATTACCATCATCCTTTCTGAACGTAGGATTGAATAATTATTACCTACTTAGTAATGATTTTTCTGATCAACACATAAATTCTCCTAGCTAATTGCAAATTCATTAAAATTTTCCGTTTCTGTTCCAAAAATTGGTTCTCCAAAGCGTAAAATTTTGAAGACTCAACACTCAACTAATATTAATTTTAGGGAAATCTCCGTAAGATTTATGGGCCGACCCACTTGGTACTGTAATCAGATCGTGAGATTGTGGCTTCCGAATTAGTTTTAGGCTTCGAACACGGGATCGACTTTTAATCGATACGACGTTAAAGATACTCGTGGTGCAATTACCTGTCGGCTGTGACAAAGGTCTACGTGACTTGAACTAACTAGTGTTGTAAATTACTTATCGATTTTATTTGAAAGATTACTGTGGTAACGAAAATATATTATGGTACATCAATTTATTTGGAAGATACTATCTTCAAAAATAAAAAAATTGGTTATGAAATACAATTGCATTCGTTGGTTTCTAGTCGAATGAATTCATAGTCCTGAAAATTTAACCCTTAGAATACAAAATTAATATTGTCAAAGACTAAAACAAAATAAAAAGAGTTATAATATGAAAAGTTTCCTAATTCTATTAGGTTGGCGAACTCTGGCCTAATTTTTTGGGGGTCTCTCTCGGGTGGATACACACGCTGTGTAGTTCTGTTATTGCAGCCACAAGTTGGGGTAAATAACACTTGTATGATACCCCAGTGGATATTTGGATGTTATTACATGTTTACTAGCAATATAATATTAGATAGGATTCCCTGGAGGGAACTTAATAACAAAAACGAATGAACAAATAAGTAATCTAGTAAAGGATTTTCTTTTGCCCTTTGAATATATTTTGCGTTTGGATAAACGCTCGAGCTTGAGTTTTGATTCAGCTATTTAAAATGTAGGTAAGTACTGGACATGGTTACAAGTGCATAATGTAACTGGTAAGACGCTTGTAAATCTCACTAGAAAAATCCCCTGCATTACGATTATTAATTCTATTTAAACTAGTAAATATAATTTATTATTTTACGTGTATGGGTTTGATAGTTCAATAAACGTATTTGGCGGCAAACATTGTTCATAGAACGCCGTTAACTTTTAAAAACCATTAGGTAGCTAATTGATACAACTCCATCATAATTTTGTTAATAGCTCCGAAAGTAATAATGAAGTTGGTAGTACTTGCCCATTGTAAGTAAACTACATAAGTCTATTTTTAAATGAATTAATTTATCTTATTTGATATTAAAGAGATTATGAAATACTAAAATCGACAGATCAAACCGTCCGGTCTACCAAATGATTTTGATAAATCGGCGAATAGTTTCAGGAATTGATTACGAACACCCACAAGTATGCCGAAACCATCAGAAAATAACTCAATCCGTAAATCAAAACCAGCCAGAACGGAAAACAATAAGTGGTTTCACACGAGCGCAGCCGTGATTGAATTCTGTCATACACTGGGATATTCGTTATGTAGCTGTCGGTTCAAATCATCGTTTCACAATAGAAGCGATTCTGACGACGGAACTTCGTTTGCCGAATACTCCGGCACTGAATTCCAGTTGTGTTTTAGAAAACTTTTATAAATGATAAAACTGAAGTCAGCGACTTTTTTGTAATTGTGTCATTTTTTAGCTTTTCTCTGAAAAAAAGCGCAGAATAGAGTTGACAAAAAACTGTTTAAAAAGATCTTCAAATAAGCGCTACCTCATTTGAATCAGTTGAGTAAAAGAGCTCTAAACCACCGTCAATCGTTACTTTATAGACGTAGACGTTCGTGATGTGACTTCAAAATCTTTTAGGGACAGTTTCATCATCTATTTATCTAAGATTTTGCTTACTGTGGTTAGATATTTTGACAATTTATCTATAGAACCTATTATAAACGTTAAATATGTTACAGTTGTTCCATTGCACGAAGCGGGTCAGTAATTATTTGTAACTATCACGCGCACAGTACGCGCTATCAGTAAACAAATTAAAATATTTTTCGTGAATAAAATTTACAACAATTATGTACCTAAAATAGATAACTAGAACGTTTCCGAACCGGCCTTAAGCAAACCGCTCTAAATTAAGATACAATGATCAAATAAAATAACTTTCATTGTCGCTGTGCCTGCTAAAGTTTCAATGGCCGAACCGCATTAGTTTCCGGTAAACCTCTAATGTGTATAGAAGTCATTTAACTGTACACGTTAAGGACGTTATGTTAGTAAATGTACGTACTTAAAGGAAAAGTTATTGAAACTGTTGTTTTATTGGACGTATAGCTGTTTAGGGCTACTTCATTGCGGCGCAGGAATTAAACTATTGCACAGGTCTTTCGTTTTAGATAAAATCAAACAATAAATTATCCGCACAAAATAATAGACCTATGTAGTTTAACATGAATAAACTATGATAATTTTAAGCATTTTTATAGGTAATAAACATGTAGGTAGGTACTTGAAAGTAGATCTATGGACGGTAGACTAGACATCGCTGAGATCTTTTAATTTATAGTCCTATAATATGTTTATGGCTTTAGATAAATCATGAAGACGAAAAATATTTGCATTTTTTTAGTTAATCCCCACGACATAAAATACTATGAATGACATAATTTATTTTTTAGAACGTTCAACATAAAATCAGGACCTTTTTGATTAGAAATCACACTGTAGAAATCAACGCTTTTAAACAACCTTCATTGCCACCAACATTTGGGTCAGCAGACCACTAGAAATAGAAATGACAGTTTTAATTACATAAAATGAGAAACGTCATTTAGCCATTTCAGCGGGTCTTGTCACAGTTGACAGATGTCATTGGTTGGTGTCCCGATATTTTTCTGGAGAGCAGTTTGAATTTATCTGCAACGGACTTGTTTGTTTGGTTTGTGGTAACGGATGTTTTGGCAAAAGTTTCAATTTTTGGCAGATTTCAAAAATACGAAGTTAAAACCATAATAATGAACTCAATAAAAATTGTTTAACTTAATTTTATTTTCTTTCGATTCCATTTTATCATCTTTCGGTTTTCTATAGTTGCTATTCTTACTTGGTAAACTTTTCAAAATTAATAAATGGCAATTTCAAAGAAAACAAAGATTATACCAAAAGCACCTGCGATAGACATCACCAAACGAGTTCTTTTGTTCCATAGTAATTTGAAAGCGTTTCTCGCAGCTATGAAGGAATAGGTACTTGTTTTTCAAAGGCAGTGACCGCAATAAAGCAGCATTGGCCGCATGGAAGGTATTCAGACTGCCAGTAAGTGTGACACAGGAATAAATATTTAAATAAAAACTAGAAATTGTATGAAAACCGACTTCAATTTCTTAAAAGCATATACAAATTCCTGTTCATAACTCCGAAAGTTCTCATCAGATCCTATTTTTTTTTAAATTAATCTACAGTCATTTAACGGTGGCAAGTCTTTGAAAAACCTGCTGAACAGCTAAAACTGCTAAAAGTAGTACTTATGATTCAATTTTATTCACTAAGCGAATTCATTAATTAAAAGTTGGCTGATTAAATTCCAATGCCTATTCAGGCCTTTCTCAACCCTTTGCTTTTAAAAGTTTGGCATTGTTTATCATGAATAACTGATGTTTCTCTGTGATTGTTTAAAGTATTTTTTTAATTAAAGGTACTTATCTATTTTATTGAAATAAAAACTATTAACAATTTTCTGTTTTATTTTGATTGGATTCGGACCCGCGGTGATACAAGCGATCCTCAAGCCGGACTGCCTTTATCCAACTCGGCCACGGAATGCCTGAAAAATGATTGAAAAAAATTAGTATAGTATGGAATTTATGTCAATTTATTACAGTCGCTATTTAGAACTCAGGAAACTGAGAAGAAATTTTGCTAGACTTGATAACGATGCGATGCGAATCGCTCGTTCGGCAAATAAAAGTAATTGGGAATATTTTTTAATTTGATAAATATTTAAATGAATACCTTCTATCGGATTCCATGTGTGATTCTTTGTAAACAATTATAAGGGAAAACAATGTTTGTATTTACACAGGTTATTTCTTTTTAGGGAAGGTACCGATAAAACAAAATTTACCTTACTCCGTAACTAGAAAATCAAACCTAATAAATATTGGCAAAATGGAAGCTATATCAAAATAGTTAAATATTTAAATTCAATGAATGCTAAAGAGAAGCACGAACGAATCATAAAATTGGTATAAATTAATCCGGGATACTTTTACAGCTGCAGTCAAGTTTTTGATAACCCTCTCGTATCTATTTGTAGTTTTGCTTAATTGTTTCTTCCAAGATGTTTTTAGAATACAAAATAATGTTTATAAAACTACGATAAGCAAAACGAAATAGAATATCGAAATTGGCCGTTGATTGTTATTGCCCCCAAAATAGAAATTTACCGTAAAAAAAAAGGGCCTCTTGCGGTCACCCATCCACATTATGACCGCTCAGAACGTTGCTTAAACAGCAAGAATGCCTAAGAAAGCTCAGCCATGAACGCTTTACTTTCCTTTCCATACAAAAAATCGAGTCTGGCGTTTCGTAGGTCGATTAAAAACAATGGAACTAAGCATAATTGGCTGAACGCAGAAGCCTATCAATTAGGCGAGTCATTGACGCGAAAAACGCTCTGAAAGGGAATCTTTCATGTTTTTCTTCAAAGAATATTATGACCGACTGTTTACTTAATGATGTTGCTTTGACGCTGTAATTGCAACCAAAAACCTTTTCCTTGAGCGGCTTGACCTTTTAAAAAGGCCCTTAGTTGTTTCAGGGGCCGCTGTCGATCAAAATTGAAAGAAAGCCACAAGAATAATACCTGCATTGAATCATCATCATCATTTACGAACGACTTCATACTATCTTAACTATTTGTTTGGCGATTTTAATTTTGATTTCAGTACTTTACTGTTAAAAACTATCGATAAACAGTAATCTCACCAAATAACTTTGTCACAGTTTATTAGATGTCTAAATATAGGTGGGCTCCTAGTAAAACCATCAATATAGGTGGAAAATTGTGTCATTTTATAAACTGATAATTTCCGTCACCAGACCCGAGTTAGCCACTTGCTCATAGGAACAAACGAACGTTGGGATCACAAACTGGCGTATTGTAAACCAGGCTTTCCTTGTGAAATGATAAATTGTTGCTAAGATTAAAAGTAGTCGAAATATGACCTGACGAACCTCGGGGATATTAACAGATGTCGCAGTCTGAGATAAGTTAAGACTTTCGTCACTTTGAAGAGAAACTATCTGGGTTTGTGCCATCTGTGTACCGTGACTTTGCAAACGACTCAAGTTTCGGCGACGCGACGGCCCTTGTAATAAAGTTTTTATACCTTTTATTTACTTGGGTGATAGTAAGTTTAGGGATGCAAAAATTAACTAAGTATAATACAATTTAATAATGTACACTATCGAACATCTCTTATGTTTACATAGATGGTCTAAATTGTCTAAAAGAATATTTGTTTTATCCAACAGCCGTAATACCAATGACTCTATTCTGCCACCAACATTATTTTTAAGTTAATTTTCAAATTGTACCTTGCCAACACAATTAATTAGAGCCGTCCATTTCACTTAACCTCCCGTTGCAGAACTTTTCATAAATGCATCCCGCTAAGCTTGTTGGAAAATGCAATAAATAACGGTAAAGCAGGAACAAAGCTTCAAAGTGAAGATTTATGAGAAATTCGACGCGTGTCTTCAACGTCGGTGAGGTTTCATCTAAAGATTTTATTTACTAGACGCAAAGATAAATTATTTAGGATGACAATCGGTAAAATAAATAGAAAAATCTGAATGGAATTTTTTCTACTGAACTAAATACGTAGGTATGGATGAGATATTTTGTAACATTTGAGGGATTCATCTGTTAACATACATAAATAAATTTATGCAATTAGAAATACTTAGAACATTCTGTTTAGAAATGGGGTTCTTTTTTTCTTTTTTTCACTGGTGAACACGTTACCTAACATTTTCTTATCTATTTCATCGCAAACTTAAAATATTACTTATAAAACATTTTATTTTGTTTACTTATAAAAATGGCAATGCAAAGCAAGTAAATCAAAATTATTTATTTTATGCTAAACCGTTTTTATAGAGAAAAGATCCGGTTTGTTAAATAAATTACGGTCTTCCCAAACACAACACGTCAGAAAAGCGATTTATTGCATGGAATTCGAGTCTGGGGTAACCATCTCTGCAGAACTAAGGCTATGATCCCAATAATTTTTACAAATAATATTAAGTACAATAAATAAAAAACATTACGATGCATAAATAAATATCAATAGATATTAATTTTACACGTCGCCATCTAGTTGCTGGTGTTATGGTAAGCAAATGACTGATATAATACTTAGATACATTTTTTTGTAAATCATATTGCTCTAGTAAACGTGTTGTGCCGACCCCACTTAGTGGGATAAGGGCAGGGAGATGATGATGATGATGATGATGATTGCTCTAGTAAATTCACTTTACACAAACAAAAATGGCTATTAAATCTGTTGCTATCTCTTTTCGTTGCTATTTCTTTACAAGAGTTAGAAATAACAGACATTTTTAAATTGACAAGAAAACCAATGGATGGAAGCTTTGAGAAGGTAGCAAACGTTGGAAGTCTGAAAGTCTCATACCGTAGATTCAGTTGTCAAAAGCATAAAGTAAATTAAAACCTCTATATCATAATAATAATTATGATCGTATTTAATAGTAACAGTTTAATTACGAGTTCTGCATTTGTCTGTAACCACCTTAGAAACCGTCTTGGGAATGATCCCTTCGACCAAGAAACTTCATTATTATGGCGTGGAGACGCTCTGTAAAATGTTTTAGAAACAAAAAAAAATAATGATACTGCATATAAGTTACTTTTCCACATCATAGACTTTTTTTTAACTTTCGTTCTGAAGTTTTATTTTTCTTTTTTTTTCTCTTACTGTACCTATACCTACTAATAATGTTAAATTATTTACCGTCTTTTCATTGACATCATCTCACAATGATTGTTTGTTTTGGATAGAAATACCCACAACTTTAAAGAAATCAGAATTCTAACAACTAAGCTTTGAAATGAATCGTAGCCACTTCAAATCACATCTTATAATAACTTCAAAATTCAAATTCAATGCATGAGTCTTTCTAACTTCTCGCACGAAACTTTTTACATGAAACCAATACATTTTGCTTACGTTATTCCTTTTTTGAAGAATACAATTTTACTTTATTTACAAGGTGCTTTGTAGGTTCAATTTGCAGAAACATGTCTAAAGAAATGTAGTTTCGGTCACGTTCCACCACGACCTTCTATCTTCGTTTCTAAGATGGATTGGAGCTTTTAAAAGGGCAACAAGGATACTTACTTGAGTTTTCAGATGCTTCTCAGAATCTTAAAAGGAGCATGCTGTATAAATCTAAATGAGAGCTGTAGGTATCGTGACATTAATAAAACAAAATCTACTCCCATTTATCAACAACAAAATAAATTCTGCCCAACATTTAAAGTAAAATCCATTTGAAATATTACAATTGGTAACTCCAGCTTTTGGTGAATCGCGTTTTTGTAAATATCTAACCACTTTAGCCTTTTCAGTTGCATGAAAATATGGCCACATAAAAGTGCCCCGGTAAAATATATGACCATCGAAAGCTTCGCTAAACGTGTACGTGTTTTTACAATTTTTTGTTGGTGACATCAGGATTTACACGAAATAAATGCAATGGAGTACCAGTTTTGCCCTGATTCATAGTCCGCTTGGAAACGTATAGGAAAGTTATGGCCCGGTGAACCACCTGATGCAAAAAAACTAAACTAAGGACTGAAAACTTTTGTTCAAAGTTAAGTAAATAATATTATAAATTTATATTAATAGTTAATACCTTTAGATAGGTAGGTAATTAATAAATGTAATACTGCTCTTTAACTTGGTCATCTCCAAGCATAGGTAGGACCTACCCACTTAGTTTTGTCCAGTTTACTCTACTTGAGACGTAAGACGTAAAAAGAAAATACTAAGTTATATCACAGGTTATATTAAAACTTATCATATTTTCATTATCATTAGAAAACAGAAACTAGCATAGCTGGTATTTGCTAATAAAAATAATGATAAAAATAATGAATTGCAATGTTTTCGGTATCCAAATCAACAATATTAGTCGCGAGTATTCGATATCGTTGTTTTCAAATAATATAGGATATAAAATGCTTATAGATCTGAAAGAATATTGTCCGAATACTGAAACACTCATTAAAGTAAGTGCCGCTTAACTAGACATATTTTATGATGATAACTAAACAAATCTGTTGAAAAATAACTTCATTTTCGGTTAATATATTTAATTAGCGTTTGAATATTCGGGGGTATGTCTACCGCATACCTATTTGAAATACAGTCATCATCATTTCACTTTGTTTTTTTTATTATTGTCTCCAAATACAGTTCTACAAGTCATCGTTGACTGTACTAAGCTTGAGGAAAGATCGATTAACTATGTTATTTTATGGTCCACTCGAGTTGTTGTTACAAGCCCCATTCTAACCCTAAATCCTCTTACGAACTAGTAAGTAGAGTACTCAAATACAATGGAGTGGGAACAAACGAGCGAAGCAGCGGCTATTTATTAGCTCATGAATTAGTAAAGTTAGAAAGGTATTAGGTACCTTTCTCAACCAACACAAGAGTCTATCGATTTTTGCGATAAATTTATTATTAGTCTTTTAAGCTGACGTGTCTATAAATCTTTATTTTGGTGTAATTTTTTTCTCCTTATTAGATTTTCACCGCAACAAACATGCATCCTTACAAACTTAATGTTATTCAATAATTTTGGTTATAATTTGGTGTCGTTATTGTCAATCTCGGCTTTTAAGTAAGGTACCCACGAGTATAACTTAGAGCTTTGGACAGTTTTTAAATTCCACCGGCAGACAGAGTTAACCATACCTACTACGAGTATAATAGTAACGCATATTATGATTATCAAACAATACTTACATAATGGGTGATCAGTTTTAGATGTCGTCATTATAAGAAATCTGAGTAAGTACTTATTTATATCATTTAGATCACTTTTATGGGAACTGTCCCTAAAATATAAATGACTATTCGTCCTTAAAAAATGAGATCACTGGATTACGCCATAAATATTTATATTTATTGACTGAGATTTCCTCAGGTCACTACCCTTTTTAATATTTATCCCTTCCGTGACATTAGAGGGTCTTATTCCAAGCTGCTGCTGTTAAAGAAGGAAGATCTAAATCGGGAATAAAATGCTTAACTAGTTTTGAAATTAAATCGCTTGGATAATACCCTATTAATAGTTAATTCCTTCATAATATAATCGATAATTATTTAGTATATTTCGGGTAATATAAGAAAGCTAATTGGATTATTCAGGTTTGCTTTTTAGTCATGTCTTAGTAATTTTACTTGTTAAATTGTACATTAGCGGCCGGTCTTAATAACCCATCTTACCTTTAGTTTTGCTTACTGTCGATAGATTTGGACCTAAGTATTGTTTTGTATAGAAGTACCTACTATCAAAAACCCAAAGATAAAAATAGGGTATTGAGACTGGCTGTAAATGATAGTTAACGTCATTGTTGAAACCTTTTGCTGAACAGTAGACTAATTTCTCATTTTTCGTACAGAAGACAAATTCAGATTATGAAAGTCGACATACATTTTTCTTTTTCAATATTGCCTTGTCGTTTATTCAGAATGTCAGTTGGTAACATATTGAATATGACACTCTTGGAAATGATATCAGGAAAAGTTACTTTGTTACGAATTTATTCTCCCTTCGCATGATTTTATATCGGTGGTTTAAGTTTACAGTTAATGTCGATTAAAAAAAATTTAAGTTGTTTATGAATATCATGTAGACTGCGGGTAAAGTTATACGGTTAGGTAATTGATATTTTTTTTTATGTCCCACTGGTGAACAAAGTCCTTCCTCATTCCTTCCACATATTTTTTTTGGGAACCTGGTTACCTATTTTGTTATTTAGGTACCACTACTAACTTTTTTTAAGGACCGGGTAAGTATAATAGTACATTTTGTACGAGGTTAGATAACAATAACAATGATTAAGTTTTTATCCTAATCTAAGTAGGTATCTATGATAAAATTATCAATAGAGCACTTGAATATTCTATATAACTATATAGCCGTGCATATCTAAAGTCGCAATTATAAATATTTTTGTTTAATGTGGATGTCTGTCTTCCTGTAGGTATTTTATTAGAACAGAAAAAATGCGAGAAAGGGGAAAAGAAGCGAGGACAAATGCAGGAAATTTGTGAGTGAATGACTGAAAATTATTTACTGCACATCAACAATTGAAACATAAACAAAAAAAAAACAGGAAAAATGTACAATGGGCGGCAGACAAAAATTTGCAGCCAACAAATATATCTGTGTTGCAGCCCCTAACGATTTTATTTTAGTGCGAAGAATATGCGTACGTGTTTATTATATCAACTCTATAACATATCACATCAGATCACAAACGTCCTTGGTGTAGACCGGAATTTCGAGTCTGCTTTCATTGTTCAGTGTGATTACAAACGATTATGTTTGGATAACGAACAATAATACTTTATATTGTACCATCAACTGAGTAGTTGAGAACCGAGGATTTTTATCCGACTGCGCCAAAAGGGGGGTAATGAGTTTTAGAGTGTGTTTGTATGACCATTTCTTAAGCACGCTATACAGTCCAAAATATGATAGACTGATAAATATTTGTGTCGTCATTATGTTTTTATAATATTATAAATAAGTATTTTTTTAATTAGATACAACGATTTGGTCACCACTTACCTACCTGTAATGTTATATGCTATGTGTAAATAAATGAAATTCAAATTATTAAATTACAAGTTACCTTTCAAATCGTCTAGTAACTAGACTTTACTTTACTTTTTAAGTAAAAGACTAGCTAATTATTTACCTAACACGGCTGTTTAATGTTCTAGTTGGGAAAAAATAATGTTCTACTCGTCGCAGTAAGATAAAAATCTGTGGCATAGGTATATCCTTAGGGCGTTAAACGTAATATTGTAATATACTTAGGATCTTAGAAGGGAACATGAACCGCTTTTGTATTACTATGTTACGGAATATAGCTATATCCCTAGGGATATAATTATGTCACAACTTTATTTATCTTACTGCGGCATAGGACATGACGTGTGCGTGTGTGTATACACAGTCTCTTATTTTATCAGTATTGTATACACCTGTTATGTAGGTGAATGTCATAGATAATACACAAATGCCCGAATACTGAAACGCTATTTAAATATTTGTAATCGTATTAACTGTTTGAGTCGTTTCTACCAGACAGATTTGTACTAACACCTTTACCTATCTACCAAGTTTTGTGCGGATTGCATAAACGGTTCGACAGTGAAATCGAATTATACAACACAAAATCGCCCAAGTGAAAATGAAGATCTTTTCTCACTTCGCTCGCTCGATCGATTATACCAAAGTATGCATGAGTGTACTTGGAGCCAAATTTAAGTACTACGCTTATTTCAATCAGTCAGTTATGTGAAGCAGTCGTACGATCATATCGTCTAGTCATGGCATGTGGCACTCCAAATTTACGACGTACGAAATTATTTTTTATTCTAGCAGTGTTCACACTTGTGTTTATATTGTGTAGTAATTTTAAAGTGATGCTTGTAAACGAAACATATCGCAAAAGTTTTCTGTTCAGTAATAACAGAGATAAAACTGCATTTTATGAAAAACGAAAAGTGAGCATTGAATTTGTAAATCCTGTCGGTTTCGTTACATTTCAAAAGGAAAATGAATTAAAGATTTTGTTTTTAAATATACTCGTATAACGCTTAACTTTAGAAAGAAGGTATTTGTTACTTTTGCACGCAAAAACTACTAAGCGGATTTGGCTGAAGCTCAAACGCGTTCGAAGTTTTCATACCTTTTAGAATTAAATATTTTCGTAGTTTAGTTTTAGTTTCTGTGCGCCCAAAATTCAATTTATTTATCAGCACTGTGTGTAAGTAGTTGAACTTTACGATCATTGAACGTAGTTTTGATAAGAATTAAACGATGATAAGAAATGAATGAGCGGATAGTTTGTCTAACTATAATCGGAATCAAAATGAAAGAAAATTCTTTTTGATACTTTATAAGTAGTAAAGTTTTAAATTGTAAAAGGAGATAAAAATTTATTATTGATTTGCTAAAAATGTTGTCATTTAATTTTTACCTAAAAAAATTACAGACTTGCACATTTGATAACTAATTGTGATTAGTTTTCATATTTTTATTATTGTGTTAAACCACACATATGTATTTCATCTATTTTTAACTTTTTTAGTTGTGATTATAAGAATTGATAATTATATTTTAAACCAACAATTTTGTAACCTATTTTAAAGCCTAACTTTTTATTTATTTCAGTCATGGAACACATCGAACCTAGGCTCCATGTTATTTAAAAATGCATATCCAATGCAATATAATGAAAATTACAATAAAACAGTAGTTATATTAATATGGAAACGATGGGACTTTCTTCAAAAAAGGCACCTTTACAATTTCGGACAAACAAAGTAAGATTGTTTTTATTTCTAATCGCAATCTTATCTTTACAGGCGAACAATTCCTTGCGATGCCACGGCATAATTGTCAAAGAATAGCAGTTATACGTCATAGTCTAATTCGTTTCGCAAATTCGTTTGTGGTTTCGCATTGATCATTGAGAAATTTGGAAAAAACACTACAATAAATAATAAATAAAAATCCTTGGACATTTTACATAGCGTCATCTAGTCCCAAGCTAAGCAACGGTAACCAGATGACTGATATAATACTTAGGTAATTTTTTTTTAATACTTACCTACATATTATAGATAGAGAACACCCATTTATGTGAATAAATTTACGACATACAATGAAAACAAAAAATATCCATGTAGTCAGTCTTCTGGTTACCTTAACACAAGCATAATGAATTGCTAAGCTTAGGACTAGACAATGACGTTGTATGTATCCATGGATATTTATTTATTTACTTACAGTTGGTTGACTCTTGAGACAAATTTTAAAGGACAGCAAGATAAGAAGATGTATGCTTGTTTCAAGCTAACTATCTCCCATTCCGAGGTGAAACTGAAAAAAAAAACCTAAAAATCTTTTTTTGTAGTTATTAGACTCTTGTCAAAATAAGTGTAACTTTAGTCAGCAAACATAGAACAATGAAACTGGACATAGTGGCTGCACAGTCGATCGTAATCTCTACATTTAGGTATTAGCAGGTACTTCAGAACTGATAGTGGCCGACAGATATCACTTTATGTTTTCTAGGCATTATAGTTGAAGGACGTCATTGATTAGGATTCTTAGAATTTCGCCACAGCGAAAAAAATATATAAGTAGCTACATACTTATATATTTTTTTCGCTCAGTCAGTCAGTCTTGTTCAAGGTACCTAGGTACCTTGAACAAGACTGACCCTTTTTAATGTTGTGAAAAACTAAATATTTACTTATAATTACAACAAAAGATCAGACATTAAGTCCTTTAGAGATGTCTGATAGGGTAGTCAGAGGTAAGTCCAAACGCAATATTTGGAAAACATCGTTATCATAATAAATAATTAGATATCCTTGGATTATAATAATAATTTATATGATCATATGCCTTGGACATTCTAGACACCGTCATCTAGTCCTAAGCTAAGCAATGTAGTGTATCGTTATCATAATAGTAGATTCCATGATTCAGTTCGAGATTCCAAAAGCATCTTTGAAAATACACAAAAAATCAATGATTTTCTAGAACGGTTTTATTACCATTGTCGAGGTCTAAGGGGGTAGTCAGAGGTATGTAAACATTGGACATCTTCAAAGGATAAAAAAAAACAAATTTAATAACGATCTGAAATGAATGTCTACAGCTTCCTGGGATACAGTCGTGATCATATAATTTTTTTTTTCTTTTATATTACACCCAGTAATGTGTTATAGTCTGTGTTGTCTAAACCATTCTAACCATTCTAAACCATTGTCTATCTATCTATTGTAATAGGAATCAAACTTGCATGCAAGCGCTTACGTGTCGAGGGTTATTTTATATTTTTATATTATAATATTTGTACTTATAAAATTTAGAGTATAAGCTTTTTTTCAGGCACAATCCATTTGAAGACTGTAGCGTCAACAACTGCGTTTTCACTGGGAATGACAGTATGTTGGACACAGCTGATGCAGTCGTGGTACATCTCCACACAGCTATGATCCCTGAAACAGAACATAGAAATCCTAAACAAAAATGGATATTCTTGGATGACGAGTCGCCTAAGAACTCCTTTTCAATGGCAGCAAAGGAACCAACTCTTATGGAACTGGCTAATATATTTAATTGGTCTATGACGTACAGGTGAGTTTTTTCTTATTAACTGTTTAATTACTTATTTTAGAAAAAATAACTCAATGAAATGAAAAAAAAACTTTTTCAAACTTAGATTTTCCTCGTTTGTCATTTACAGAATTAGTAAATATTTTTAAATAACAACTTATAGGATAGAAGGTTTTACTAATGTTAATTAAACTCTTATTTGAGTAAATTTGATTACAGAAGCGATGCTGATATTCCAGTACCATACGGCAGAACAATATTCCTTGATAAACCTAAATTAGATGACACTGAACCAATTAGTCAAATCGTGCCAAATTGGACGATAAAAAGAAGGGACGTGCTTATAGCAATATTAATATCAAATTGTGGCGTATCCTACAGAATGGATCTTATAAAAAATCTACAGACACTTATAAAGTTAGATGTTCATGGTCATTGCGGCGATAAGGCTCTAAAGAAAAGGTAATTCACAATGGCTAATGGAACTTTATCTATGCGTTCTATTACCTCATTCTTCGGAATACTAATGACAACATGTTTTGCGATATAAAAGAAAAACATGTTAGTTAAATAATATACTTTTTGAAGCTCGACGAAAAATATGAGTGTTATAAGTTTGTATACTTAGTGTTATCTGTACCTAAATGTTAGACCCTGAATGGATAATCTGATTTTAATGTCGTTTTTTATTTAAAAACTGCCGTGATCAAGAAAGTTATTTTAAATAAGAAAATAGTTAAGAGCTTCAAGACCTTCTATGAAAGGAATTATATTAGGGTTTTCAAAAAAAATTGTTCTTTTTTTTCAGTTGTCCGGGACATTTTAGAGCGGACTGCAAAGCTATGTCACAATATCTCTTCTACCTAGCGTTAGAAAACACAAAATGTAAGGAATATATTACTGAAAAAATGCTCTATCATGCTTACGCTCGAGGATCAATCCCTGTGATCCAAGGCCCTTCAGTAGAAGACTGTGAAAAATTCCTACCACCTAATTCGTACCTGCATATTGACAACTATAAAAACCTTCAAGATCTAGTGAATGATATTATATCTATCAGCGAAAGTGAGGAAAGATTGCTTAGTTACCACGAATGGAGAAGAGACTATGAAGTTTTAAATGAGCACGGATATTTCGGTTCAAAATCTTACCATTTGTGCCGCCTGTGCGAAGCCATGAACTATAATGATATGAAAACGTCGGCATATAGTGAGAATGATCTCAAAAGGTTTTTAGACAAAGATTCTTTGTGCAGAGAATAGAATGAATATAATATTATTAATTGTTTTTACCACTGCAAAAGGCTGATGATGAAAGATAATGTTCAGTTATGACGACACTAGTCAATAAGTATAATAAAAAACGACGAAGGGCTTGCTAATGAAGTATTATAATTACCTGAATAAACAGGACAGAAACTGACTGACCAGGACTAAGTCATTTAAATATTTTGATATCCACATGGATGAATACTTACCTAGTTATCTCTGAGCCCGAATAAAAAAGGTGATACAATGTCATACGTAATGTGCGGCACGTTGCATACACGCTTACTGCAGTTTACTATAAGTACACTCTGTCAATCCCTTACAGTGTACTGCAAAGCGTGTTGGGGCGATGCCGCAAAAATATTGAGAGAGAGAGAGAGCGCTAAAAATTCAAACTAATCCATACTATTCATTCTAATATTATAAAAATGGGAAAATGTGTGTGAACGATTTGTTAAGTAGTAATAGTTGAAGGGATGGAGAGTGACATGGGCTATTTTTATTCTGATATTCTCGCGAAAACGACACTGACATTGCTGAAACCACCTGGCGCAGCTAGTTGTAACATAAAAGTTTATAAAGTCGTTAAAAAACAAAGTCAATCTTAGTAGCAAACAAAATTATAATAGACTGGCTAAAAATCACAAACTTGGACCAGACAGAATAAACATACTTAATTTTAATAGTAAGTTCTAGAAAGAAATAATCACTTCACCTACTTAAAACAAACCTAATATATTTATGATAGTACTTACTTAAATACACATATTATTGATGTATGTATCTACCTATACGTATCTTACTATGTTTGAGTTTTAGTTATTTTTAATTTTAAAACAATTATTTATACTTAATTCAATTAATTGGAACATAATATCGCCTTTGTTGAACATAACATTAATATTTTTACTATACAAGTTTCCTCGATACAGACCTAGCCTAGTGAGGAAACCGACGGAAACCTCATATCTGTAGTTTAAGTGTTGCTTTGCGTCAAGTCAGTACTTAAGTAGTCGGTATCTGCTTATTGTGTTCACTGTACCTTTTTATTAAATTATTAATTAATAAAAAAATGTTTTTTTGTTTTTATCGAGCACGAAAATCTTAACGTGAATTTTATATTATCTTTCACGGTTTCAATCTTTCCCTGTGTACTCCTCATAAAAGACTTGGTTTTGGATATACAAAACAAATATAAAAAAAAGTTTAAAAAACTCTCTCAAACTGGGACTCTTTGATATCCCAATATAAGTAAGTATAATACTTAATATTCTTTAATTTCTACTAGTGATTCCATTTACATTTAAAGATAATGATTGCTAATTATTTTTGCATTATTTATAAAACTCTACTTTAACTGTTTTAAAACTTGAATTTTATCAAGTTTATAGCCTGAAACATTTAAAACGTATCAAAAACAAGTTGCTATGCAGACCAAATGAGGCTACATTAAATCCGTAGCATCTGTCTGTATGTTTGCGAAGCTTGTTCAGTACGTACAGCTTTTTATATTGGAGTAGTATTCACACGGTCCAAGGCATCAAAGTTGACCCCCCCACCGACTAACATTCCCCCCCCCCCCACCGACTTTTGCGGACATTTTTTTAAAATGTAAATTACGAAATTTTTTTTGACTTAAAAGCAGCGTTTTTATTAGGTTCTCATTTTTTCTTGCACCGGGACTTAAGAACCTATTGTTACAAAAACGACGCGAGCGGAGCGAGCAAAATTTTTTAAAATAAAAGCAACGTTTTAGTTCGGTTCTTATTTTTCGAGAAAAGACGCTAGCGAAAACGCGTTATTATTATTTTGATAAAAGTCAAAACTAGATGTCGGCCTCAACTAAATACGTAGAGGTTGTCTGATGGAGTTTTAAAGGTCTCCAAAGACCATTAAAATCAAATTCCATTAGAAAAAAAAAGGAAAAACGTTTACATGTGCTGTTTTTGTGCTTCTTTGTTTTCAGATTGAAGTCTCATTCTAAAAACAGATTGAGTACTCTTTTATTTAATGTTCTTGGCACATTTCATTGTTACCACATACACACATTGCACATTTTGCTGTCAATTTTTTTTTTGGCCGCATGCTAAGGGGGGGTCCGGACCCCCTGGACCCCCCCCTTATATACGTCCATGAGTATTCAACTGAACACAGTTAAACTTGACCAAAGAGCTTGGTCGATTTAAGTGATTTTTACTGACCAAACGAAGCGTCACTGCTTCAAATACTCAAATCGGCAATTTTACTATTCTGTCAATTTGTTGTCTTAGAGCGGTTTCAGACTAGCGTATTTTTTTGCGCGTATACGGTCGTTTCAGCATACGCGCTTATACGCGCTCTACATTACGCGCTTCTAAAAACCATACTCGCGTAAACGGGCATATTTCGGCGTGTTCGCTCGAACCGCGGGGAGGAGTCGCTCGCGGCTCGCGCTTATAGAAGCGCGTCAACGCTCGTACGAGTTGCGCGTGGGCCAAAAGGCGCGCCTATACGCGCCTACATACGCTTCCAAAAACGAGCTTATACGCGCGTATAAAACGCTAATCTGAAACCGGTCTTACTTCTACGGTTGTACATATTTTTGAAACAGAAATTAATAGCATAAAGTTCTAAGCGGCAAAAACATACGTTTCGAAGTCAAACAAAGTGTTTATTTGATCTAAAAATGTAAAGTTTAACTGATCACAAAATAGTTTCGAAAAGGTATAGCAGCAGCTGCTTTATTCGAAACTATTTTATGATCAGATATGACTCTACACTCATTTTTCCTAAATGCGCTCTCTCTGCAACTTTCCCTCTGCGGAACGAATCCATTAATTATCAAACGAGCTGCTTTTTGCTCTCGTAACTGAAAACCGCAATCAAGCACTACACAAATAAATTTGAAATGAGAGTCTGAAATAATTTGAGATTGATTAATTGCCTTCAGTCGCTGATGTCTCGAGACAAGGGTTCGAGTTGATGAATTAGCCGCTTATTCGATTGAATTTGATCTTAGATTGTAAGGAAAATATGATTTTTAGAGCTAATGGAGTACATTCAAGATACCTACTTTAATTTTGATTAACAATCACGTAAAATTTAATCATCCTTTCATTAATTAATTACCTACTTACTACGTTTAATTATTACCTACATTTAATTTAACATACCACGATTAGAATATCCTAAATCTGATACAGTCGAAGCAATAACCTATTGAACTAAATACCTATCGTATGTGAAGCCTCATTTACCTACACACCCAAATTACACTGAATACCCATATACACATTGAATGATACAAACACTATGCTAGTGGTATTAGGTTATATTCAACAATAATGGTATACACAGCATTCACCGCAGAGTAGATAACCTCTTAGGTACAGGCATTTATTTTATGACTAACAAAGAGCACCAGCAAAGAACTCAAAATTTAAAAAGACAACCACCGCTATAATTACTCGCAAGCTTAATTACTTTATTGTGTTGAAAACACTCGCGAAAATTATGAGATTGGATGGGTTGTTTTGGTATTTCTAATGGTATTAGGTTGGAGAAAACAAGACCATTTGCGTCTTGTGTAACATACGAAAACATATTTCATACCCTCCCCAAATGAGATAACGGTACGTGTAAGAAAGCCGCTTTCATTTAGAACAAAGATAAAAGGCGTAGTTGAGTGTAATAACCAGTGATGTAGGTAGATATTGTCGAAAACAACAGACCCACCGTGTTCAGAAACGTTTTGACAGACCAAACGTACCAACCTTCTGATTGTACATATACTCGTACATTTATTATGTAGGTATGAGCACAGATTGTGTCAGGATTTTTTGAAAGACCCTGTTAGGTATATTTTTAAGAAGTTGACACTTTATAAATTTTATTATGTGATTCAGAGGTTAGTTAAAAAACGTAAATATAAAATCAGTTTACGAGAAAATCTAACGGCCTCTTTGTGGTTTAACTACTTACTGGCCGGTAGATAATTATTTGAACCACAGTAAGCAAAATCAAAGATGGGTTATTAGAAGTGGGCGTAACACAACTTCAATAATAATTGTTGTTGTCAAATAAGACAAGTGTCAAGTAGTTTCTAAGGGTTTTGCAAAATGATGATGTTTTTCTCGGTAAAAAATTCACTGATCGCATCTCTAGCAATAACGAACAGCATCTGGGCTCCTGTTGCCTACCACTTAGCTCTCTGATTACAAACAACGAAACATTAATTATGTTTTTGCTTCGAAAGATACCAATGTAATTTACGTGGCTCCCGTTTTTGGTAGAAACAAATGTTTGTAATAAGTTCGCGGTTGGCCCTTGTTTGTATTAAACTGTTGGGTTGGGTATTATCAATTTTAGAATTGCGTCCTTAGAAAAGTTAAATAATTGAGTTAGGTATGTCTCTGTTGCTTTAAAATTTTGAGATAAATTAGAGGGTCTTTGAAATCGAAGTACCTAGGTAATCTTATTTTTGCAGCGTTATCATCTAAATAAGTTGCTTTAGCTACTGTAAAAATCGTTCAATTGGTACTTACCAGAAAAAAATGCAAGTATTGAGAAAAGTAAAGTGCATTTATTTAAACAGTTAATGTTAAAATACGTAAAAGTAAAGTATCCGAGCCAAAAGTTTCCTCAGCTCTCATTTTGAGAACATCGATACTAATGAAACTACCCGGAATCAGTAATTGTCAAAGCTGTGAATTGACAAAGTTGGTTCAATCAGAGTCAAAGTTTTGCAGTTAAAAGTTTCTGCTGCATTTTATTTCACCTCTCTGCAATTGATGGCACCTTTATCTTAATTTATCTGAGTAAGTACCTTGTTTTTAATTAAATTTTATCGTGTAAAAGCGTTTGTCAAAGAGCCGAGTTACGCTACTCTACGGCCACTTTCAATACTCTTACTGTGATTTTGCTAGGGTTCCTACTCATAAGAACTTGTACTTATTACTGTAATTTATATACTCGTAGTAGATATGGTTTTCTTATTAAACAAGTAAAAGTAATCAGTAATATCTGCCAATCCCTAGGGGAAATATATCTACCTGGTTAGTGATTAGACCTATCGAAATATAAAACTGTCGAAGTTCAGAGGTACGACCTTTATGTTTGTTTGTAGGTTTATTAGACCAACAAACTTCAACCGTTGTCTACTTCGTCCTTATACAGTTTTGCACAGAATTCGTGTCTGGTCACAATGATTGGCATTTCAATTTAGGTCGAGCAGTATCTGGTGGTCGGGTAATGCGTCAATTTACGAAAGTGAACATTCGATCGAACCAAAAATCTGATGTTCTAACAATTATTCTGGTTGTGCATTAGTTCCAATGTTAAATTACATGAACCTTCCTGATTCCAGGTTGTAACTGAGTTTGAGATTGTATTTTTCGTTTGGGAAAAAAATGTATGTGAACTGTTACCTGACTATAATAACGTAAAGTTAATGAATTGTATGAACACTCTAAGAAACTAATTAAGTAGGTATGTACTTAACTACTAACAAGAAACTCACAAAAAAACATAGGTAGGAATGGGCTCTAAATGCTGAAGGAAAACATCGTGAAAACACCAGTAAGTTTCTAATAACGGTGGCTGCCAATTTTGTACGCATTTGGCAAGTTTTGCAGCTGATTGAATAAAATGATATTTTAGTTCGCCAAACTGGTAGGTAGTACCGATAAAATGCAACATGCACCCATATTAATTACAAAACCCTGCGTCCATTACCCAATAATAAAGAATAATGATTATGGACACAGCTATGGACGCTATGATTTAAAACGCCATGTGCTATTAATATTTCTCATTTAAAATAATTTAGTACTGAGTTAATTTAGAGTTTTAATGGATATTTGTGGCTGCAATTCAGAAAGAACTCAGATTCAATTAATATCTGAAATTTAAGTAATCTCAGTCTACCCCTATAACTATATCTACCCCATGTTAAACCTCCCCAAACCTCATTCTAAAACAATTCAACTTTATCTCATAAAGCAGCATCGTAAATTATGTCATTCAATTGAAATTCATGCATGGGCATGAAATGACACCGATTAAAATATTCTAATGCTCGTTGGTTTTATGCTCTGATGGATGACCGCGTTCAATGTAACACCCTCATCCCAAATTCCCAATAATAAAGGATTGACCACAATCAAAGCGTCGAGCAATTTAGAATAATTTATTCCGCGCAAACCTGAATATTTTCGTATTTTCACCTTTAGAGTTGCCCTTAGTGCCTATCTACCACTTACAAGTATATTACAGGTTGCTTTTAATCAATTTTAGTCTGGGATTTTAATGTTAACCCTTTAATTGGTAATGTTATTCACGAAGTACACTAACTTTGTAAAATTCTAGGCTAGTAAATATTTCATTTTTCTACCAATTAGTTACGGCAAAGTGTGATAAATATTGTCTTCTATGGTAGAAAAAATACTCTAGGTGGCAACATTTACAATAACTGTCATTTTCGAAATGTCGCCTAAACGGCCGGCTGCTCCTGTGCGTCGGGTAAGTTTTTTTGGCTAAATTTCATGGTTTTTTGGTGGTTTTTGGCATGGGATTAGTGTTTGATGACAAATAGATATAGTAAATAATACCATTCAATAGTTATTTGGTGTCAGGATATCATAATCACAATTTTCTAAGGGGAAAGTATTGTGTGTACTCCGTGAATACCGTTGCCAATCAGTTAGTAAACTACTCGAAGTATAAAAGTAAGTATATAAGCAAGTATATAAGTATATAAGTATATAAGTAAGTATATAAAAGTATATACCGGCGAGATAAAAGACCTGAGTGACATACTCGAAGAATTCCGGACTGAACTTTATGAAGGACTTTGTCGAGCTGGAAAGATGCCTAAGAATATGAAAACTACAGAGAGACTGAAGGATGAAAGAATAATCCTGAAACCATCCGTTGTTAGGCCGGTGGACAGTGTCAGGTATGATGCTGTCGGTCACTTTCCTGAAACTGCGGGCAAGCAATCACGCTGTAGGTTCTGCAAAGACGGCAGAACGAAAGTTTACTGCGTCAAGTGCAATATGCATCTTTGCTTTGTCGTGGGTCAAAATAATAACCGGAACTGCTTTCTTCAATTCCACACCAAATAAATAGATTTAGCAGCTCATTGTAATTTTCATCGTTTTGTGTTTTTGATAATAAATTAATGTTTTTAGTAAAATGGTTTTTTATTACCCACTTGGCAGGGTACTCTACAGAGTACAGACAAACAATAATGTAGTTTCTTGAGTTACTGGCAAGGTAATTCGTGGAGTACATTAATTTTCGCGAAAACTGTAATATATTGTTTTTTTTTTGTAAATGTTTAGTGTTCTAGGATCACAATCGATCATGAAATAAATAATAAATTATCAGATTTCAGTAAAAAAAAAACTTGCCAATTCAAGGGCTAATGAAGCCAAAAATAAATGTTTTATAAACCTACATTAAAAATAATAGAATCACAACTTATAAGGACTTCTTTAACAAGGATTTTTCAAAGCATTAGGTATTTGTTGTCACTGGAGATTGCAATAGTTCAAACGTGTGCTTCGCTTTAGCACAGATAAAATAATACTAGGTATGTAGCTTTAGGTATCTACTAAATTTAAGCCACGAATGCTGTAGATCTGTCTAGATAGCTTATGACCTTGGGATGCAAGTACCTAATCGATTTATAGTTAGTATAAAATCTGAGTCAAGGAGTCAAATAAGTACTGAAATTGCAAAATTTGAAAAATTCAATTTAATTTACCTGCACCCACATTCATTCTACGGAATGTCCCGTAAAATGGGTAACAGTGGGCCAACTCTACCTTTATGTGCTTCAATGCCAATTTTATGGCTCATAAATTCCAAAGATTTGCAACGACCCTTTTGTTTTTGGATCAAGTGGCTATTGATGATTTATAAAGCTCTCAAGTAAATTGCCTTTAATTTATGGATTATTGAATCGGAAGGTTCAAGTGGAAGTTTCTTCAGAAACTTTGGTCGTCAAATTGCTACCAAAACCGTTTTTGTTGCAAGATTTTAGATTTATCCTTGATATATTGTTATTCTATTTATAGATAAGCTATAAGTATTCCGTATGGTAGGTATTCTGGATAATGATCGACTCGTTGCTTGGATGGACATGATTGTGAGCTCTAGCAGCATTATCAGGTGAGCATTTCCATAAGTACGGAAAACTATTAACGTAGGTAGGTAAATTATCGGTTACGGCTTTTATATTTTTAATCCAAAGTGCAAGTTACCTACGTAACATAAACACTTAATAAGGTACTTACCGTTAATCTTTAACAAGTTACAAGTCTATAGATTAGTCGAAGATATTATGATTTCTTAAATGTAATGCTAATACTAAAGCTTGCATGTGTTATAAAACTATCTTTATCTACCTAAAAGTTACGTTAGGTAGGTACCTATTTCCGTTCGTTCGTACGTACATAATAGGTACCTATCCAAGCTACTAAAACAAATTTATTTTATAAGTTTTTTGATAAGCACCTTGCTTAAAAAATGTTTAATAACTTCCTTCCTGTACGTTCTATTCTAGGATTAAATTTACACTGGATATGTACTAGTATTTAAGTTTATGGAATAAAGAACTTTTGAAATTGAAATTGAGTCGAAGATACTTAGGGAAATATTTCTGCTACCAAACATTATCGGTTCACAATGACAGACAAGTGGCTGAAAAAATTTGAAGTTGTCATGTGACGGTCGTCATTTCGGAGATCCTACAGATTTTGAGATTACTTACTTGCTTCAAATCTCACTCAAAATTTGATCAAGATTCTGAAATTTTATTGACCATTTCAATAATCCAAAGCCCTTAGCCTACTTTATAAAGTAGGTAATTCTAAGGGTAAGTAGGTACTTACAAAATATTATTCAAAGGCTTAAAATCCGCATTGATTCATCCTCACACACTGATTCACTTATATGAAATCTGAACAAATATCTTGATAATTAGGTACCTACCTACGATGATATTTAGTTAAATAACACACTACCCTTACTGATGAACAAACGAACCATTTAACTTACAAACAATTAAAACATTAGGTTCCTATTGCTTCAAAATAAGAGTAGTACATAGATACCTAATATCCATCAGGCATCTCTCCGAGCAAGCCTTTATTTACAGCTGCGGAAATAAATGGGTAGAGCAGTAAGTATGTAGCCAGTATATTCGCTTGCACTGAGCTTTTTGTTTGTGTCTCTACCTGTCCTGTCCTTTTGTAATCACGTGACGGTGACACTTGTCTTGATGATTCTGGTTGACCTAAGAATGGTAAAGAATCTTACCCAAATATCGATATTGAAGGTTCATTCGTAGCAAAAGTTGGTTAAGAAAATCTGACATTAAGTAGGTATATGCATTTTATTAAAAGCTCTGAATGCTGGGGTCAAATGTCAGCTTCATAATTTACCAGTCTAGTCTACTTAGTCAGACAAACTCGACTTTAGAAAGGACTACCTAAGAACGAATTTAATTAACCTTATTAATTATTCGCTTGCAACAGCCGGAGTCCGCAAATCCAGAGTTTTGATTAGTTTGTATAAAAAACTTCGTTAAATGGATTTCTTCCTGAAAGCATTAAGTAACACAAAAGCCACTTCTACGGGTCGTATGCAAAATTGTGGGAAACCTAATATCACAGATATCCAATCAAAAACAAGTGGCACAACAAAAACTACATTGAAAGAGGTTTTCTGTTGTAAAGAGTTCTCCTAGTAAGTAATTTAGGTAGGTAGATCCTCGAAGAAAAACTTTGTTTTTCTACAACAAACAAAGTTTTTTGAGTTTCATTATTTATGTTCCTAGGTTAGATTCCCACCAAGGTTTTGTCACCTTTAATTTCAGTCATAGGCACTTACTGAACCAATACCACCCACATCTACTTATTATTATCTACTTTGCAAAATAGTTTTTTCAAGTATAGGTAGACTGAAAAACCTATCTCAAAAACAGTGTTTTAGAGCGGTAAAAGCCCCTTTACCACACTGGAACACTTTTCAGCTTGAAATACTGGAAGACCCACAAAGGTGGGACATACGAAACTACCAACCGTGTTGAATTCACGTGGTTCATTTGCATTGCAGATGGACTATGCAGGTATCTGTAGCACTCCACCTACAGGATTTAGCACTACCAGATACAGTGCTGTTGGTGCTATTAGCATGCTATGTATCTAACTAAACAGTCTGCCCAAAAACTTAAATGGAAGTTTGTATTAAAACAAGATAACTAGATATCAAGACTTCGTAGGCATACCTATGTAGAACCATAAATTATACCTTTGACTACCCTATTAAATATTAAAAATGCCGTTTTCAAATGATTTTTTTTTAAATTGATTATCTAGATCCATTTCAGATAATTTTTAAGTTCTAACCACTGAAATTTGAAAATAGGATAGATAGAGTTCTGAATTTGCCTATAATTTGTTATTTGAAAAAATAATTTTAAGGATCTATCTACTTACCACAAGTGAAAAGAAGAGTGGTTCGTGCTGCAAGAAACATCACGCACACAAACACCACCAGGACCAAATGAGACCTCATATCTTTTGTTACCGTCTTACGAGTTCTCGAGACTAAAGTCAATCATCTTTATCCATTGTGGTCCAAGCAGCCATCAAATTTTGAACTACCATTGACAGAACAGTCCTTTTCTGTAAAGGTCTTTGTAATCTGGTGGTGTTTATTCCACTCCAAAAACTATAACGTGGTGGAACGGTCAGTTTACTGCTGTGCCGTAAAGTAAAACAAACAGCTGGGCCTCAAATTACCTCAACTGGCAAATAGCGATAAAATCTAGTATGAAATGTGTCGTCATAACTCTTGTACCTAATACCTATAAAAATCTCTAATAATGTTACAAATCTTGAACAGAGTAGCCCTGCAGATATAATGTATACCTACCTACAATGGTACCTACCTACCCCGTTGGTACCATTGTAGGTAGGTATACATACCTACTGGACTTTAGCACACCTAGGTACTCATGAGTAGGTACTTTAGTACACTACATGGGGAAGGAATATAATAGGTATAAACTGAATTCCTGTAAAGAAAAACCATGAAAAGTTTTTAAGCCTGTATTGTAAGAAGTTAGTGCTTATAATTTTCTAAGCAGCATTTAGTAATGAAAACAAAAATTATTTTCAGCGCTAGTCGAATGTAAAGTTGAAAAACGAGCCATTTTCTCTTAGGTAGGTAGGTAGGTAGGTATAACAACAAACAGCTCTTACGCCAAGTTATGAAGTCCTCGTAAAACTCTTATCGAGTTACTCTTAAGTTATAGGTACCTATGAGAAGTAAGATTTGAGCTGGTGAACTCTTCAGTAATAACACAGACACCAGAGAAATAACTAAACCGTTTTTGAAACATTAACTATGATTAGGATTATGAGCAAGCAAAAATATAGGTACCTACAAGCTAACTTTGCAGTATAAGAAGTAGGTATTGAAGGGTTGCACAACGACCAAGGGGTAGACCACCAGCCCGATGGTCAGATGACATCGTTAACATCGCCGGGAAAGCGTGGCAGAAGATCGCACAGGACCGAACTGAGTGGCGTCATAAAGAATAGAATAGAATAGAATAGAATAGAATAGAATAGAATAGAATATTTTTATTTCAGAGAACACACAGCACAGACGAACACAATAACAGAAGGTAGGTACACAAAGAATACAGTGGTAGAAAAGAGAAAACTAAAACTAGAATTAAAAACAAAAAGACAAAAATAATACAAAACAAAAAACATACATTTTTGACGGGCAGCGTCTGTACAGGTGTGGCCCTAAAAAAGGATCGGTCTCAGCTTTGGGTCGCCCTGCACCAAATAGGTACAGAGCAACGCTGGTTTTCAGACCGATCCTGGTTATGGGTGACATCACTACTAATATTAACATACCTATGGCATGAAGAAAGATAGCAATAGAAAAAAAAAAAAATATATATATACATGGAGGGGTAGTAAAGTATTTAATAATAATATATATCAATGTACGTATATACTTAAGAGATGATTACGTAAATAATTGTGTTTGATATCGGAATAGAAGCTACATAATTATACTATCAATTAATACATATTAATACAGATAATATAAAACCATACATTATTATTTAATTAAAAGAAGTAAAAATAAGAAGGTTAAAAAAGCTGTATAAAAACTCTTACAGACCGTGTCACATAGCTGTCAGTGTCAAGTTATAAACTTAGCAAAGGCTTGTCCCCTTTTTTTAAATAATCACTGGCAGAGTTGTGACAACAAACAAGTCACAGAAGCCAAAACAAAAGAAGTGAAGTGAAGTGAAGAAATAAAAGAACAAAACTAAACAAACACGTGCTTCCGGTGCCGAAAAGAGGAGGCCTATACCCAGCAGTGGGTGCAACTGGGCTGATATGATGATTGAAGGGTAGTTAGTAGGTAGGGTAGGGAAGTGTAGGTCTGGTAAGTACCTACTTACTTACATTCTGAATCCTTAATACCTAGGTTTACCTATCTACCTATCCTATAGGCCTATAGGTAAACCTAATGCTATTACGTACCCAGCATTAGTTAATTATATATTTGTACCAGTTAAATTCATCGCTCTGTGGCAAAGGGCAGGTAGGTATCCCTCAGGAGCTCGGAGCAATTTGGAGAGGCGCTCCAACGAATGCGCTAACTGGGGAAGTTTATGAATGGCTGTATAATGCCCTTTCACCGGGATATTGATCGGTATGCGATCGGTAACCGATTTCCAAGTAATAGGTAGGTAAGTACCTAACTTCAATCCCACCACCTCTTTAATGTTTTCACCAAAAATCTAGTTAGGCTATAATAGGTAGGTAGGTACTCGTACCTACTCTATGGTTCCAACTCAATCAGGTATTTTACAATAATTTATAATTGTCTAGACTCTAGATAGAGCACTAAGTTAGGTAAGTACCTACTACATGGTACCACAGATTACATATTATTATGTAGGTACCTACTTTTACTTTTTCTCGTTATGGCCTCATTATAAATAGATAATAGACATTATTATTATATCTGTGATAATAATTTATTATCACAGATAAGTAGGAAAGTACCTACCTAGTATAATATTTTTTTAATTCAGTTAAGCTCCTCAGTCAAGAGATTTCTACCTACTCCTTTTACATACCTTCCTTACCTATATATATGTACCTGTGATAATAATTTATTATCACAGATAAGTAGGAAAGTACCTACCTAGTATAATATTTTTTTAATTCAGTTAAGCTCCTCAGTCAAGAGATTTCTACCTACTCCTTTTACATACCTTCCTTACCTATATATATGTACCTCAAAGTAGGTACTTAGTGCTCTAAAGCAAAAACCCGACCTCTTCAGTTTCTCAATTTAAATAGGTACCTACCCCACCCAAATCTATTAGGGTAAGTAGGAAGTAAAGTAAAACTGGTCATTATTAAACGAATTAGATTTATACTGAAATCCCGGCGAAAGCCAAAATGACGACATCCTGGGCCATTTTCGAAATCCCGCTTTTGTCCGACTCAACATAGGTACCAACCTAGGTACCTAATGGTGATGATTAAATATTGTACTTATACTTACCTACTTATAAGAATGCTAATTCTCTATGGATGAAAAGAAATATAGGTAATAAAAGGTACCTACCTACAGATAGTAGGTTGAAGCAAGGTGTAGGTGTACCTACTTTACAACTTGATCCTTCGAGGTACATTACGTACATTAGTACCTACTGCATTTTGGACAATCAAAAAAGTACCTTTATTAGGTACCTACTTACAACCTGTCATCGTTAACATGATGTTCCCGTACCTACAAGACTACAACAGTACTCTTCCACCATTTTTTACTTTCAGACATTACAGTAGCCCTTTTTTTCTCACTCCAAATCAGCTTTCAAAAGCTCCATGCTCCATCTATTCTTCTATCCATGTACCTAGGTGCCTAGGTACCTACGAGTAGGTAGGTATAGGTATCTAGCTAGGTTAATATTATAGTGATTATTTAGACCTTATTTTTATTTCAATACTTACTAGCAGCGCCCCGAGGTTTCACTTGCGTATGTAATGTAGGTACCCTGAAAATAGTAATACATAATTTGAAACGTAAGGGGGGGGGACTGGCGCAGGATCGTAGTGGATGGCACAAACTAAGCCCGTGTATTACTTTACTCTATGGGGAGGCCTATGCCCAGCAGTGGGTAAAGTCGGGCTGTGGATAATGATGATGATGAATATGAAACAGTCAATTTCATTAAATAAGTATTGTATGTCGAAAATACAAAAGTTTTCATTTCGAAAATATATACCTACCATGCGAAACCAAAAAAAAAAGAGAAAAGAACACTATGATAATTTAGGAGATTACAATGTCACTGTACATCAATGTCACAGAGATGTTATATCACTGTCATGTCACTGTTATGTCACTGCTAGAAGCTGATTTGACTGAATACTGATCGTCCATTTGTCTGTTAATTTGTTTGATTTAATTTTCTTGCTATGTGTTGTGGTTTCTTTTCATTCGTTTACTTTGAAATTTTCCATTTTACTTTACAGTCTTCACGTAGCCTTTTGTTGTAAACATAAGTAAACATTGCGCAAGAAACACGCTTTTTATTCAGCGAAGTCAAGCGTAATAATCAAATAGCAAACGGTTTCTAAGATACCAAAACAAACCAAGACATGTTAAAAACAAGTAAGTTTCATATTGAATACATAACTTGTGTTGTAAAACTGCCGTGCCATCCTTCAAGTAACTTGTTAATTCTTTCAGAAAATCCCAGTCAAAGTCCAATGGACCTTGATCTTCCATTAGAAAATAGCCAGCTTAATCAGAATCTAATAGAAAATGAGAATATAATTGGAAATAACAATGACTGCTTGCCTATTGGCATGTCTCCTGTGCAAATACAGCAAGAGTATTTTGAAAACTTGGGCGATGGAGATTGGGTCAAGTGAGTATGCATTGTAAACAATGAAATTTTCAATTGACATGTTTGAATTTGCTAGGAGAGCAAGTACTACTCCACTAAAATTTGTTTTTAAGAAAGTTGAAGTGCTGTCGCTTTGGGGGAGCAAACAGTTACTACACATAGTACCCCTGAGTTAAGTACTACAATGAATGAACATTCTACTAGTCCATCTGAAATGTAGATTTGGTAAAATTGGCGCTACACAAATAATTTAAGTACCGTGCATGCCAAGTGACTTCACTACATAATTAGACATAGGTATTAATATTTATAAAGGTTGACTCATACGGATGAGTATGATGATGCACGGGCATGTATAATGTTATCTGTGTAGGTACATTCTTGTAACATACACAAATTATTGTATCATCTTAGTTGAATCATGGATAAATCTATAATAAATTAATAAAAAGATTTGATTTATAATATGTTTACCTGTCTATCTTTAAAGTAGGTACTTACATGTCATTTATGGTGGTACAACTATGAGTTGGTTCTATAGTTATAAATAAGCATGCCTTTGTACAGATACAATGCAGAAATAATAATAATAATAATAATAATTATTATTATTATTACTATGCAGAAAATGTATTAAAAATTAAAGCTAGCTCAAATATACCTTGCTTTTTCCAGATATGAGAAGAGTAACAGAAATTACCTAATGCAGAACATTGCATTTGCACTTTACGGAGGTCCAAGTTGTGAAGGTAATCTCACAGAGGTGATTGGAGATCAGAATGCACATTTAGAGGGCTACACATCTCGCCAGCAAGAGCAGGTTAAAAAGGTGTATGAAAAGATCTGTGAACAAAGTAAGTCTTTACACTTTACAGTAATATTTCCAACCAATGATGCTACACAACTCGCATTAACTTTATTCACTCCGCCAAACTTAAATTGAGCCCACCGTATGTACTTTTGTCTACTGAAATTCTGATTCCTTTTTTATTTTCAGGCAAATATTCCTACAATGATGAAGATATTATAATGTCTGTGATATTAATAGTTTGCGCTCGTCCTAGGCCATTAAAATTCTTCCAAATGCAACCAACAGACTATTGGGTGGATTTACATGAACGAAGTGATATAGACATTTGGTGCACAGCTGTTTTTAGAGTCAGACGATGTATTCCGACTACAGTTGGAGGTAAGATTTATTTAGTTCAAGGATGATAATCGTCTTTGGTTATAATAAGTAAGGGTGTCATTGATTTGATGGAAAAAATTGAACATTATTATAGTTTGATTTTTCGAACTAGAAACGATAAGACATTGTGGCTTATATTGACACATGTTCGAATCGTGCCGGTGTAGTAACTTTTATTACGATTTTATTTTTTTCTGACGACAATGTTGCTCCAATCAGTGAAAACACTGAACGCGTTGACTCCGCCAACGCGCCTTAGTTTTTGAAATAAACAGTAAATATTTGATGTTCAGCTGTGGTTCAGTGTCGTATCATAATATCGTAAAGAATTAGTCAGTTCGGATGAAAATGAAAGTACTTACTAAGTACATTAAAATAGACGTAATAGATTATACTAGCAAAACCGCGGACAGAAGCTTATTTCTTGATACTACACTGCCTTATCAATAGTGGCAAAGGAATTAATTGATAGGATTAAGTGCAGTGCGTAAAATACCTTATCGGGTGGATTTCAACTACATTGGTACTTGACACACTAAATGTTATCTTGATGACTAGGTATTACGAGGGAATGTCCGTGTGTTGAGACAAAAGTAGCGAGTTTAGTTCTCACCTTGCACCTACCTTCACTTTTGTAGTTAGGATTTTTTAATTAGTTGGACAATTATTTTTAAAACTATCTAGTTCGCCCAAAAATGCCATTTGACAAAAAAAAAAACAAGTTTTTAATCGACTCTCTTTTCCTCTAGGAATACTTTTCCCAAAGTAACTTAACAAATACTAGGTATCGTAAGTAGTTATTGAGATAATTAAAATGACCATTTACATCACAACCTACATTTTGCTATTAAAGTGACTAGATGTAAGAAATACGGTGTCACGTAACAAATGCAATAGTTTAATTGTGTCTACTTTAGTAAGCTCAGTTTCGCTCAAGTTAAGCGAAGCCGCGAGCAATCTTCTAGTTTAGTCTATACCAATATAATAAAGAGGTAATGTTGGTTTGTTTGTTTGTTTGACAGAGGTAACCTCCGAAACTAAACTCTGAATTTATTTCATCGATGTGTAGAATGGACTGTCGGGATGGTTATACTCGATATTTTTTATCCCGGTAGTTTCATTAGTACACCCGTGCGATGCCGGGACGTGCTGCTAGTATCTAATAAAATAATTTATTTTCAGCCAAGTCCTGCCGAGTTTTCGTAGACGACAATGCAAGAGTGTATCACAGTTGGAACTCATACTTGGAAAACAACACCCTAACTAAATGCGTTCTCATAGTACCACAGTATGGGGAGTACAGTGGCACCATTCTTGAGGTAAAGTTACCTAATCTATAAAGCGGTCTACACACCAAAGCCGCCGGCCCGGCCCGGCACGAACAAAGATATATATTTTGTTCGTGCCGTGCCGGGCCGGCGGCTTTGGTGTGTAGACCGCTTAAGAGAAGTCTGTCCAGGCAAAGCGATAACCTTATTTGTATACTTAATTAATTTCGTTGTATGTATGATGCGTCACAACACTTATGTAAGTACTAGCTGCTATCCGCGGCTTTCCTCGCGAAGGATAGGACCCTAACAAAATGTATTAATCACACTAATATTATAAAGGTAAAAAAATTTGCCTGTGTAAGTGTGTAGGTGTGTGCGAATATCCTCTTTGATGCTCAAACCGCAGGACGGATTTAAATTAAAAGTACAACCTATCCTTAGGCTACTTTTTATCCCGGCATTCCTGCGGGGACGGGAATAATCATCACAGTTAACACCGCGGAGCGTACCTAGTTTTAGTGTAGATTTTACTTGCTGTTTTCGAATAAACTTATTTGTATTTGACGTTATTTAATATTACTTTCAGGGTGAAGATACATTTGCCGTGAGACTGTCTGTCGTCCCATCTCCGTCTTTAGGCCTCAAAGCCCGTGTACTAAGCACAGTTGACACAGCCAGTACGGTCGCTTCGTTAGGTGCTATTGGAGTACTAGGTACTTACCTTTTTAAAAATAATTATTATCTAGCTGATAAAACATATACTTACGGGTATTTATCGCAAAATTTAATTTATCCCGACGTTTTAACTGGATTGCACCAGCCTTTGTCGCGGGCTGACTTGCCTGCTTGTCTCCGCGACCACACCTGGTGCAAATGAGATTAAGTAAATTGCGATAAATACCCGTAAACATAATATGTTTTATCATGTGTTCTGATCGCGAAAATTTTAAAAAGACTATCTAGCTGGCCCGGCGAATTTGAGACATTTAAAAACTACCCTGTATAAATTATAGATTTCTCTATAAGTACTAGTTTTGGGGCTAGATGAGCGTCAAGTATTGTCCAATTTAAATTAAATCATTTATTTCAGGTGTGGCTGCGTTTACCCCTGTAGGGCCGATGGTTTTAGCGGGAGCAGCAGTCGCGACTGTTACTACGGGCCTTTATGGCCTTGTTCGTTCCTCTCTACATTTGCGTGATAGAAGTGCTCATGAGCAGGTAAAGATTATATACCCTTTACTCATAACTAGAAGCACGTCCCGGCTTTGCACGGGTGTACTAATGAAATTAATTATCGGTATACAATAAAGCCTTTAACAGTGGTGTGTGCCCAGGACGCACTGGTTCAATTTCGGCTGCTATTTGCTAATACATTTTTACTACACCGCTTAATTTTTATATGATTATGAATTGAAATATTTTCTAATATAATAATAATAAAGTTTATTTCGACCATACATTACACTGTTGATCACAATGTTGTTTACAGAGCATCAGCCCAACGGATGCAGAAGCGAGAGGTAGTTGGTTGAATATAGCGGCTTCGAGCGTTGGACTTGCCGCCGGCGCCGCGAGCAGCCTACTCTCTCGCTCTGCGGCCGCTGGAACCAACTTGACTAAGGTAGGACTAACTAATCGCCATATTCTTCACTCTAAAATAACGAATAAAGATACCAAACATAAGGAATTTTCTTAAGAACTTTCTAATGTATAACTGAAATTGAGGCTAAAGTGACGACTAAAGATATGGGTGTAACTTGACTAGGACACGACCAAACTGAGGTAATAATAATAATAATAAAAAAAAAATGAATATGGACTAACTCATGGTAAGACAAACCTGAACAAGGTAGGATTCTACTAAAGTAAGACTAACCCAAGGCAGGACTAGCATGACCGAAAAGGACAAAGTTAAGGCAACTAATGGGACACAAACGCTTAAATAAAATAACAATATATTTTTCAGACCGGTCAAGCGCTCGCGGTCTCTGTAGAAGTTCTGCGACACGCGAATATAGTCACAGGTGGCGCTGGCGTCGTCAACAGTCTTGTACACATTATACTCAAGGTATTAAGAACAAACTATACCCTAAAGTATTTTTTTGTACAATTATTTAAATGGAGAAGTTTTTTAACGTCAGAATATGTAAAAATTTTTTTAAAAGCTAGATCTTATAAATCTATGTAATGAAGTCAAATAATTTTGTGATTATCTTCAATAGCTTTGTCAGTTTACAAAATAAATCAAAAAAACTAGAGTAAAGTACCTAATACTTTCCAATAAGTTAATGGAATTATGCTTATTTAACCGCAGGCATAATGTGCTTATGAGTTGATTAAATATAATTATTACTTACACTACTCATTCGAGTTTATTTATTTTATTTATAACAATAAGTAAGTATATTACGAATTATTTTCAGTACCGCGACCACGGCGAGAAGCCCACAAACTTGGAGCTATTCCAGTTCACTGCTGCTACTTTGTTCTTCTGTAACGCTGTGATGGCGAATCGCACCGCTCAGAATATCATAGAAGATGCGCAAGCTAAAACCATCAATGAATATAGAACCACTTTGAGAAGCAATCGACATCGGTATGTACAGTTTTACACAAAATAACAGCAATTAAAAGTACAAGGATCGAGGTGAGTAGCAATCACGAAGAGGATAATGTCACTCGTGGATAATGTAGCTTTCGAATGGTGAAAGAGTTTTTAAAATAGGTCCAGTAGTTTTTGTGCCGAATTGTGCCTATTCATTACAACCATACAAACAAAGTTTTATAGATTAAGCTATGATAAATTTAACGCGACACAGTTACCTTTTTGTCTCTATCTTTATCAAGACTGTTAATTTTTTGCAGCAAAATGTTCGACAAAATAAGCGCCGAATCAAGAAGAGTGCAAGGCGCTGTTCAAGGCAACACTGAAGTCATTCGCGGCATCAAAAACATCGTCGACAAAGATCAATACTTCGCCGACGTACTGCGAATAAACAGAGACTTGAACCAGCACAAGCTGAGGATTTCTATGACGGCCGACGGCAAAGTCAACCTTAACGCCCAACACAAGTTTAACCCTTCAGAGCTTTATAACATAGGGAAGGAAAATCGCGTTCAGTTATTCAACTCCATCGGTCCAGCTGATCTAAACGCTCAAAATGTCCCAACTAGAGTTGTTCCAACGGCTGCTGTGGGAAGGTACATCGACGAAGAAGAAAGCAGCGGTATGCTAGTCGGTATCCACCCAGGAGAAATTATTCGTATCGGACATCTACTTGTTAGAGTTAGCGCTTCGGGCGCTGAAAACGTTGCGCTCATGCTAGAAAACCTTAGCCAAGATATCTACGCGAATCTTATGACTGTCTCGTTCAATATATTGTCTCAATTGGTGCCGGATGAGATAGCCAGACTGAGACTTCTTAATCCGGACGAAGATCTGATAGTTCAGATAGTCAAATTCGTCTTTAACTATATGAAGCATAAGCGACCTTTGGGTGACCCAAGTCGGGATAGCGATAATGGAATTGTTGTGGTTCTGAAGGAATTCTTCCAAGACGGTATGGTTCGACAGGAGACGATACTTCATTTGAAGGATCGCTTGCTCGGATGGATCGAGGAGGAGGTTGATCGTAGAAGGGAAGAGTTTCCGTATAAAAAGTTGATTATCTGCGAATGCTGCCGTGGTGTCAGATACGCATAGATCTTGTAAGTGCGTGTAGAATGATTATTGGTCCACACAGAGATGTTATAAGCTACGTTATTGATTACTACAATGAATAGTCGCTTACTGCAAAGTATTAAGGTACCTATCAAGTTTATTGTTGAGTGTATAACAATCAAGAATGAAAACGCTAAGAATTAACGTTTTGGTCTATTATACAAAATCAAATTCTTTTTTTTAGCGCTAATGTTTTTGATTACATTCATTCAAAAAGAATTTTTTAAATCACTTATCTTTTAAATATTACTAAAGTCTAAAGATAGATGTTTTGGTAAAGCACTAAAAATCAAGTAAACTTAAAAGATGAAAAGGATAGGATATGATCTTTAAACGATTGAAATCATTTTAGATAATTGAGTATAATTTGGAAGTAAAGCAAAAATATTAATAATAATGCACAAGAGGCGTTATTTCTATAATAAAATGTTATGTATCTCGAACGAAAATATTATGAGGCAATTTTAATGATAAACAATTAATTATTATAGTGCATAATACTAATAATGTGTATATTTTATATATAATATTTTTTATTCTGAAAATTTTAATGCGTAAAAGTAGAACTCAACGCACACTTTTAAATTATTTTTACTTTGAAATAGGTTTTTGGATGTACTTACAGATAAAATCAATACATATCAAAATAAGTCGCCTTCATAATTATTGTGATCTATTTACCAAAATGTTTATTAAAGCTTTGTGCAAAATGTAGGATAATATAATAAATATCTTCTAAAGGGTAATCTATTTAGTGAATAACAAAGCTGCTATGTTTCAAGCCAGTCAAAGAATGAATTGAAAAATGCCCGAATACTCAAACGATAATTAAAATATTTAAGGCCGTATCCATCATTAAGGAAGCTCTTTTTTCACAGATTTGTATGGACAAATGTGAAATTAAGTCATAGATAAACACCACTTTAGTTAGCGTTTCAATATTCGGGCGTAAGTCCGTGATACGAATATTCGTAAGCAATCAAAGTCTCGGCTACTTACCCCCGAATAATGAAACGCTTCTTAAATATTTGCTTATATTTACCATTTAGTACGCTTTTACCTGTCAGATGTGTATAGACAAACGCCAAAATAGTGTCATAGTTAAGTATCACTTACTTTAACTAGCGTTTCAGTATTCGGGCGTCAATGGATCACCAGAAAAGAAAGGCTTTTTGACGGTAATTTGAGAAGTCATCTTTGATTTCAAAACTTGTGTTTTAAATGGTAGGATATTATGTATCGCAGTATAATATTGTTTGTGTACCTACATAAGTTTCTTAATTTAGAAATATATGTGGACACAGGGTTTTATCGCATTCATTCCCTCCCGACTTTTTTGAGATATTACAACAAATATCTCAAAAAAGTCTGATCATGAGATGTATACTCTTTTTTGAGATATTACAACAAAAAAGAGTATACCTACCTACCTACATCAGAAGGCTAACCATGACGTATTATTAAACAATTGAGTTTAGTTTCTAACTTTACGTCAGCGCCTTAGCTTACGTCAAAAGCAGTTAATTAGTTAGAGGACCTAATCGCTTTTAACCTTCTCAAAGCTTTTAACGGTCAAAGTAAGCCGGCTGGTCTGAAATCAGTGCTCAAAACCCCGTGTCTATATATTTCTAAATATTAATAGTGCTAGCGAAAGTTTAAGAAAGACTTATAATATCTAAATGGTAAGCTAAAGCATAAGCGGTGCAAGTAAAAATAAAAAAGAAAACAAATTTGATTACGCGCTTTAAAGCGTGTGTTAAATGCTCAGAGCAATCATCTTCTAAGTCCTCATTGGTTAAATGTGTCCATCTCAATGTGATATAAAATCACTGTCCATTCACTTGTTTTTGTGAATAGATGTGGTATTTCGATTTCTACATGCTGATAAATTATTACTTACTTAGTACAATATCATTATAGCTTTGGTATTCAAATATTTAATCACAATTTGTGGGTATTAGGCTAAAGAGTTCTAACTTGAGTTGCGTTGCGTAAATATAAACTAAACTCTACAGATATCATTATTCTAAGAGTTTAATTATAGTGCCTTACTATATAAAGTTATTTAATATCTCAGTTATTTACCTGAAGAGAAGTATGTAATGGTACCTATATTTATTCTATTTTAACCTAAATTTAATCAATATGTACCTAGTTTAACTTGTACTATGCTTTCACCAAATATGATTTAGGTATGTAAAGTCAAATAAAGTTACTAGGTAAATAAAAATATCGTATTTACTTCGCAAAAAATTATAGGTAAATAATTACTGTCTACATTTTAATAGTCCGTTCTGTAGTTTGGTTGTAAATCTATTTTATAACCGACTAGCTGTCCGTCCTGGTCCTTTGCATGGGTTTGAAACCCGAGATGTTACCAAGATAAAATACCTATATAGAGAGCATTGTTTACTAAGATAATTTTGAACACCCAACTGAACTGCTCATATAAATATGAAACAATGAGTAGTAAGATATTTTGAACACCTTAGGTGCTTGCAACAATATGATGATTCGAACTGCGTAGGTATATCAAATTGTTTATGTTTTTCAGATCATTTTGACTACTCTAGACGCTCATATCAATTTGACGCTGACTGTACAGTGAAAACATAGAAGTAACCTCCTTTTTTTGAAGTCGGTTAAACATCGTTGAATAAGTTAAGATTTTTTTATCCTAAGAAAAACAATCTATTGAATCGCATTTGCGAACCACACAATAACTTATTTAATATTTAGGTAGGAGCTGCAGAATCTATATCGACCACGACGGTACGAGTATATCAAAATTGGGACAGCTACCTAGAAAAAAACCTTTTCCCAAAAGGTGTGATGGTCGTCCCTGAAAATGGTGAATATAGAGGATCTGTGAATTGAATCGCAGAAAATTTGCTTTTAGTGTCAATAAGAAAAGGGGTCTTAAAATTAAAATAAAACATTACCTTGTGGTAAGTGTAAAGTTTGTTTATTGACTAACTAAATCAACTATTGAGGAATATCTCTCAAAATGTTTTTTTTGTTGACGTCTGGTAACTGTTGCGGGTTATGTTCAAAGAATTTTGCAATGAAATACCTGTGGGAGAAAGAAATAGGTAGTTTTGTTACTGCGCTTCAGTAGCAAGTTTCTAGTTAGAACATCAGCTATAAAAAGTAACCCCGAAAATTGTCACGAATCTTTTTCTTCGTTAAACCCCTTTTTGGCTCGCTTCAAGAAATAAAGTATAGCTGTGTAGCATGTAATGTAACGATACTGTATCAAGCATTGACGTTATCAAGTGAGTATAAAAGCTTGTCGAGTACGGCTCATCCACACTACGCACCCACACGACTTTGACGACCTCTGTGGAGCAGTAGGTGAAAGCCCGCCTGAGACACGAATATTGCGGGTTCGATCCCCGCTCCGGGACAAATGGTTGCATGCTCTGCAGATTTTTTGTTCTGGGTCGGTGTGTTTTTCTACCTATAATATGTATGTATTTACAAAAAAAGTATTTAGGAAATATTTATACTTGTCGGTTACCAGTTAACATAGCATTAAATCGCTTGGCTTGGGACTTAGATGCCGCTGTGCGAAATGTTTAAGATTTATTTATTTACTTTTACATGCTACACAGGTAGGTGCCCAGCTTTATACAAACGAACCAGACAAGTATTTCGACGGTGACGAGCAGGCCAGCAGCGGCGGTCTGAGCAGCGACCCGGGTTGGCTCCGCCGTGCCGCGAAGCGCCGCAGCCAGCATAGCGTCGCCCGCGTCTGAGGCAGCTTCTAACGCAGCCACGAGGAGGGCAGGCGCGGCCAACCAGCGCGCACCACGACGCCACCAGGATTGCTAAACATAAGGTAACAGATCTAAAATATGTACTATACTCTGTTCACCGAGTCGATCGAATAATTAGAAAAATAAACGCACGTGATTGGCGTCAAAAACGGGCGAGTTTACATTTCTAATGAGCACTTCGCTGTTTATTGCTGTTCGAAAATGGTAAGAGGTTGTAACACATCTCTTTGTAAACTCCATAGTTTAGGAGACTGCAAGAATTAGATATTATTATACTTAATGACTAAGTAATAAGGTTTTGTTTACCTTCGACATAACAGCGACAAGTAGGAGTAGAGAACTTGCTGCAGTAATGAAGGCACTGAGTTTTCCATAGCCCATCACCAGACGAATCGTAGGTTTTGTTATTCTAAAAATAATTGTTAGTTGTTGATATAAAAGAAATAACGTTCATTGATTGGTAAGTGCAGTGCAGCATTGTTGACGAGCTAACTTGGGTATTTTACTTCGGACTTATTAGAAGTGCTAACTGACTGACAGTCACAAACTTTAACAGTTGAGCGCTTCTATTTTTTGTGTGATGGCAAGCTAGTTCGTCCAGTTCTTCCAGTTATAGGTCTACCAATAAGTCATAAAACCTTTATGATGTTACTAACCGACGAGCAAAGCTGACGTTGTTGAGTTTCTGCGCAACGTTCTCATCGTCCAGCTCCAATTCGACTGGTTGCGAGGCGAAGGCACAAGCGGACATGGACACCCCTAATAGGGCCACCAGAAGCGCACGAAGCTTCACCCGGACTCCTTCAGAATTCTCAGCGCTGGCATCGTTGAGCTAGACATTAGGTTACGTGTTGTTATTATTTCATTTTCACAGATAAAATAGCAAAGCCTAGCCAAGCTATTAGGTAGGATTGTATCAGATTCACGAAAGGTGTAGCTTTCAATCAGACTGATAGTATCAGACAATAGACAATACTCCGAAGTCGCTTAAAACTTTGATTTTAAAGTACTTGAGTATTATAAGTATGTAAATACGATTTTTTTACTCCAATTAAAATAAATAAAAGCCACTTACTGCATAAGCCTGATTCTCATGCTTTAGCCGAAGTTGGTTCAGCAAAGTGGTGCTTTCTGTCTCCATGTTGCTTTTAGTTCAGACACGGGGGACACATTGTGGTAGAAAGAAATAGACTTCCATGAGCAGTATACCGAATACTTTACACAAAATTAAATGGTTTCACATTGTAGGGTGATATTTTGAACGGAATAATGACAGCATGATCTTGTCGTCGTTGGTTGGGTTTTTTTTTCGTGTCAAGAGAAAAATGTCTCAGGACGCTCAAAACAGGTTTAATTTCTCATAAATATATTATTAGTAAACATTGTAGTGACCTGTTTTTGGATTATTTATAGAAAAGATTTTAGGCATTAGAAATATAAAAATGATTTACCGGTAGGTACCTACCTAAAACGATATTATTTATCCTAAACCTTGTTGTGATAATATAGTCTTAGGATTGATAATTAATTTATGACTTTTATTAATTAATATGGATAGGTTAATATTTATAACCCCTTGTTAAAAAATTTATATTTAATACTTAAATGTTTATTTCACAAGTCACAAATACATAAAAATCGTAGAAACACACAAAACTCTTGGCACCAGTTAAATGACATGAAAAGAATAGATAATATCTTATTTCCCATTTGTTTATGAGTCTTGAAGTTGATGTGGATTAGTAGAAGAAATAAATTGAGGGTTTTGACCAAAATTACCAACAGTTGAGCGGCTAGATGAGGCAAAAATAATGCAGGATTTTCCTGAAATAAAAATAGATCTTACAATCACAGATAAAATAATACACAATACAATCAACTCAACCTGAAGACTTATACCTTAGAGTTCAATATATAACATAGTCAGTAACAATCGCCTTTAGTAATTCATGACTATATATTGAATCGATCTATGCTGTATTACCTACCTACCTACATGCAGTGCTCACCCTTTCACGCGAATTCATAGTAAACGGTTTATTGAGATTCGTCGACTTCTACGTAAATTGTGTACCTTCCTATTATAGGCAATAATTTTGATATTATTTTTCTGTTTGAAAGGTCTCATTATAAAACGATGAGGATCTTCGAAGTGATTTACAGAAATGCACCTTGTGAGTGAGGAAACTGAAGTCGATCTAAACATTAAAATGTTGAATTTTTCCACAGCGCCTTCCATAAGTAAGAGTTTAAAAAATATTGTAGGAATGAACTAACAGTAAAACATCCAACGAGTAGACACGCATACTGTATGACTCCCATTGATGTGGCTATGATTTTCAAGTCGTGGACCACCATGAACTCGTTGCTTGTGTAATTATCACCGACTGGCAGCTCACCCAGGTGTTTTCTAAGGTGATTCACGTTTATTAACTGAAAGTTAACTATAATTTATCATATTTTCGCAATTTTTCGAATTTAAAACATAAAAATAACTAATGCCGAGTAAGTACTAAGTAGGTAGGTAGTCCTTACATACCTTTTACTCTACCAATGTAGAGTAGTAATGTAAGTTTAAAAATATAAGTGGTCATCATGAGCGTCTTTGCTAATAAAAGTGTTTGTTGCCTGGGGATTTTCCATAACAAAACTAAAACCGTTTGGGCCTGCAGCAAGTAAGTGGTTAAGCATAAGGTTAAATAACCTTTTTACACCTACTTAAAATACACTTACAAAACCAATAGTAGCACAGAAGAAAGTATAAAGGATGCTTATAGAAAATGTTGGATGCTGGCACAACATCCTAGACTCTCCGAAGTAAGGTTTTATCAATGGGTTCAGTAACTTATTGAAAGGTAATTTCATTGCACTACTTGGTGAACTAGAATTCGTTTTCCTATTTATTACACTGCGTTTTACAAAGTAGTAAAAGTGTTGTTGTAATTTAAAAAAAGAGAAAAACACTGAAAGTGTTTTTGAAATTGACTACTGCAGAGAAGTTAACATTTTTATTGACAAGATCATTGCATAAAAATTTCGTTCAGAATTCTAAACCTTGTCAAATCAGGATAAATGATTGTTATAAACACACATACAGGGTGCCCCAGAATAATGTGAGACTATCTAAATAAATAATTAAGTACTTTCTCAACAGTAATTTATGTTAGTGTCTCTTGCTTCATCAAATATTTTTTTTTATTTTATTACTTCAATAATTTCATCAAATTAGTGTAGACGTCGACACTACCTATGTTAATACATAACGCAAAAACTCCAAAATGTAGGTAGGTAGGTAGGTAGGTATGCTATATATCCAAGGATAATAGTTATATTGGGGCGTAAGTGTTATATTATTAGGGTAGGTAAGTATTATATTTTTATTATTTATATTGCCATTCATGTTTTTCAAGTGAATTTGTGCCCAAACATATTGCAAACGCGTGATAATTTAACAATAGCAGACGTACTAGTAAAAGCGACGCGTCAATACGTGAGTCTTACTGAGACGAATTAATGTTGATTCAACAAAATTATATCGGAACATGTAAACGTGCGAATATACATAAATACGTGCAGAAATATTTAATCATTGATTATAACTACACTGTATTGAGACCAAAACTTGCGTGTTACAATTGTAAAATATTTATATTTCGCAATATTTATGTTAATATTTTCAAATAACGTTGTGTTTCTGAAATAATTACCTATCAGTTCATTATATATTTTGATGTCCAACAGCAGTAATAAACTGTAAGTACCTATTACCTTAATCTATCTTATACTATTTTCTTTTTATAAAAAGTTTTTTAAATGTTATTAGGTATTGTACCTCGGTATATTAGTTACCTACCTAAGCTCCTACCTAAGTTTTGTTATTCGATAACATGATATAGATACGGTGATTTTTGATTGCATCTTACCTTATAAGTATAAGTAGGAATGTTATTTTGAATCAATTTCAAATTCACTTATTTCACTGAGTACACCCAGTAAATATAATAAGGTAGGTGCTTGCCTAGGTGCTCTACCTTCTTCAGAAAACTGACACATTTATATGAACTGAATAAATATGATTAATAACATCCGGTGTGACTGTATGGCCTTGATAGAAGGTAATGTTAAATGTTAAAATATTGTTATAAATATAAATAACTATATTTCATCTGATAAAAAACTACATTGATATTTTTTAATATTTTGTCATAATTTCCACCATTGTCATAGTGACATTGCCCTTTCTTTGTATTGCTGTCGTCCCACATAATGTTGTCTTTGTTATTGTAAAAAGGCAATTTACAGGTGTTCAAACCTATTATTCCAAACGTTAGTAAATACATTCTATTTATGATGTAGGTATCTGTAATGCTATAAATTAATAAAGTCTGCTTATTGTTTCCATATTACTTATATAGGTACTTTATATGTACCGAGTGCATGTTTAGAGCTATGTAATAGGCGTTTGTTTACAAAAAAACTATAAAGGCACAATATTCACTCCCACTGGAATCACTCGCTAAATTGCGACCAATAATGTGAAAAAACATGTAAAAAATCGCAATTTGGAGCCTTCTTTTTATCGTAGGTAGCTTTTCCTCAAAAAAGTTTTAAGTTTTAAGTTTCAACAGCCAGTACTTAACTTTGCTAAATTATTAGTTCTGTAATTTCCATTATCAGCTCCTAGAGGAGATTCCCCAAATAAAGGCTGTGAAAACCTGATCATTAAAGTCTGTTTTCAACATTATACCTTTACAGAAAGTATGTTAAGGAAGAGCGTTGCCTCCTAATACAGGACAAATTATACTTAGGCTTCGATCACGCTGTTATGTTTCTTGTACTTTAAGTTAAAACCAATAAATAATTTGTAATTGTATTTGTACCTACAGAAACGTCAATGGCCAGTAATGAGTGAACAATACCCATTGTTGAATGAAGAGTCTGATGAAGACAAGTACAGCCCTCGCTTCCAGCGTCGGCGGCCCGTAAACTTGAGAGGGCGCGCCAAATACCACATGAAGGGTGCTACAGCGATTATGTCACGCTGGCCAGGCAAGTATTCTAGTATTTCTATACTAGCTGTCTATTCAAACTTCGCGCAATTATTATTTAATCAGCCTATATCAGGGAAAATGTAGCTTGTTAATGGTATAAGATTTTTTGAAATCGGTGCAGTTGTTTTTGAGTTTATTAATTACGTAAGTACATAAATACACATATTTCCTCTTTAAATAGGTAAGAATAGACGTACTTAGTTATATAAACATTTCACCTACCTAACCTATGTATATTTTTAGCAGTCATGTGGTTACCATGGTACAAGCAACTAGGTTACCTTATCATTTTCCAAATCAAGCCGATTTGGGAAAAGATAAATCTGTATGGAATGGAATATTCAATGATGTTTCTTTTTTTCAGAACACTGGACATCTATATTGACTTATTGGTGGATGGGCCTCGGTATGATTGCATTAACCACGTTTATAATTTACAACACTCTATTTTCAATAGCTCTGCTCCAACCGACGGACACAAAACCTGTAAAAAATGTCAAACTTATTACTCACACAGTTAGGCCAAAATCACCACCGGGTGTTTTCATGCATATTTTTGCGAATGACAAAGACGAAGAAAATTTAAATAAGTATTTACCTTATGTAGAAGTATTTGCGAATAAATACAAGGACTTCACGTACAATATTATTGTAGTCACAAACGATACAAATTTAGAAACAAATAATTTGTCTGATGAAACAAATAACGATATGGCTCTAAATTCATTATGGTCTACTAATGTTAACTACGGCAATGTAATACCAATTTATAATAATATAAAAGTAAAATACATTAATCTTTCAACATATTTGAACGAATCTCCTCTCAAGGAACATTGGAACAATTTGCCTTATCAATTTATTCCGTTTTTGGTACGTGCTGTATCGGTTTGGGATAAAGGAGGTATTGCTGTAAACCCTGACATACTGACACCCCATTCTCCCCATGCTGCATACGTCGAAAAATTTGTGTCAATTATAAAAAACTTTAGACTAAACAACGTAAAGACAATTTTTAAACAAAAATTAGAAACGCCAATCAAGAAACATAAAAAGATATCACCACGATTTAATAACATTCAAGATATTATAAATGCGTTGGATACTGAAGAAGTAATAACTGATTTAGATAAAGAAATACTACATGCAGAAGAGTCTAATAAGAACTTGGTTGAATCTAAGAAAGAGGTACATACGTCGGTAATTGTCAATCAAGAGGAACAAACTAATTTACGACAGGAGAAGATCTTTGATTCAAATGCTGTACTTGGAATAACAGAGCCATACAAAGTAGACCAAATGATAGAGGAAAATAAGAGTGATACGGCTAGTTTTCTGCCATCATTTAAGGATTATCTCTTTCACAGGAAAGCACAAAATTCTGACGATGAAACCCATTCCTTGAAAAAACGTAATTCTAAAATTTATGATGCTACCAATAGCGTAGAAAATACAGACTTGCAGATGAGAAACTTTTGGACTGATGTCATAATGACTGACAATAACAAGCCTATGATAGTTAGTGCTAAAGGCGTTTTCAATGAAACAGCCACAAACGAAATAACAAAAAATATTCAAGATACTGAAAAAATATTTGATCTTACTGTAGATTTAAAAGGAAATATAATTGCAACAGAAACGCCTTGTCACGCATTCATTGGTACAATTTTTACTAATACAATTCATCACGATTTCTCTGAGAGCTTGACTGATTTTATCATAAAGCAGCTTTCAAGTTTTTGTAAAGGACTTTTGGCGTCGTGTGTGGGAATTGACGTTATTTTAGTATAAATAGATTGTTGTTATTGTATATTTGTCATCCTTCGTCAATTAAATGTTAAATCACATAATTTGCCTATGATCATTTTTGATGCCTTTTTGACCTTATTTTGTTAGGAAAGAAACTGACAACATTTTAATTATTTCGTTTATTTCATTATCAGTACAAAAAAGTCGTGATCAAAATATTATTTCCATAATACCTACTTAATATTATCTTGTTCACAAGTTTGTCCATAATATTATGGCAAATTGATGTCCTAAACTAATGTTTTCAGTTCAAAACGACTAGATTCTTCAATTACTTTAGCTGAGAGCAATAATTATCTTACTGTACAATTTTGACGTGAAAAATGTAATCAAAATTATGCCAACATTGTTGATTTGAAGCGTTGTCGTTAAAATTATATGTTTATACTAACTTAATAACTATTTTGAATCTTACAAATATTAGCTTAAAGTAGGTATATAATGCTAAAATATTGTCATTATCATAGCACAATTGCACAAGGCGACAGTACGTATCTTGAACTCAAACCATTGACTGCTCTAACTGTTAAAACGCCACGTTTCTTCTATCGACTGGTATGTTCCACCTTCCCCTCCAGTCATTACTAGATTTTCTACAGTCTCTTATATTAACAGAAAGTTCACATCGTTTGCTGATTGTCCAGAAAAGGTATCCTTCCGGACATTGATGAACATAGCCCCTGATTTTACCAGATTTACTTTTTTCACATTTTAAAAATCCACCCGAGCATTCGATATTCTTCTCAAATGCGAAGTATCCTTCTGATGGGCATGACTTTTTTCCATTATCAACCGTAATCTGCAAAAAAATAAAAATTTAATGTAATAAAATTATAGTACTTACTAAATGTTTTAAGCATCATTGCAAATGTTTTTATACTTACTGGTTCTATAGAGTCTCTGTTCAGTCGTTTAAATCTATGTCGTCGTGCCATTTCACCATTGCATTTTTTGTCAGCTTTCTGCTCTTCGACACATTGAGTTTGACTTTCGTCATAAATTGTTTCATTTGGACATTTAAAAGTAGCAACCTTCACTTCATGAGTTTCATCATCCTCAGTACATTGATAGAACATGTTGCAGTACTTAGGATGTCTCTTGAAAGAGGTAGGACAAACAAAGAGATATTGATCGTCTTCGGTCTCTGGACAATCTTTTTCAGAAGACGATGATGACTCTGTAGTGGACTGTTGTTCACCTTCTGTGGTATTTGACTGTTCAGTTGTTGAACTACTTTCTTCTTCTGTGGTAGAACTTTCAGTTGTGCCTTCAGTGGTCGAAGATTCAGTTTGTTCACTGCTCTTTTCTGTAGTTTGCTCGGTAGTTGACGATTCGGTTGTCTGTTCACTTGTAGTAGATTCTTGAGTTGTCTGTTCACTTGTAGTAGATTCTTGAGTCGTCTGTTCACGCGTCGTAGACTCTTGAGTTGTCTGTTCACTTGTCATAGATTCTTGAGTTGTTTGCTCACTTGTTGTTGACTCCTGAGTCGTTGTTTGCTCACTCGTTGTTGATTCCTGAGTGGTCGTTTGTTCACTTGTTGTCGACTCTTGAGTTGTAGTCTGTTCACTAGTTGTTGATTGCTGTGTAGTGGTTTGCTCACTAGTAGTTGATTGTTTAGTCGTAGTTTGCTCACTTGTCGTTGATTGTTGAGTTGTTTGCTCACTAGTTGTAGTCTGTTCAGTCGTAGTTTTTTCGCTAGTTGTTGTTTGTTGGGTTGTTGTTTTTTCCTGTTCCGTAGTAGTTTGCTCAGTTGTGGTAGACTCTTGAGTTGTCGTCTGTTCAGTAGTTGTAGTATCTTGTGTAGTCGTTTCCTCTTCACTCTTGGATGTTGTTGTTTCAGAAGAAGATTCTGTTTGTGCCTGAGTCTGACTACAATCTCGCGGAGGGTAGACTGATTCTTCATGATTGCATGTATCAAGAGCGGGATCCCAAATAGTGCCTTCTCCACATTCAAAGTGATAAACTGAAAACCGTTTACCATCTCCGTCCCAATCAACGCATCTATAGAACTTCTTACAGTCGTTTGGATTGGGATAATACCCAGCTTTTTCACAAGTAATATCTTTACTGCTGGCGGGCTTTTTAGACGATTCTTCCTGAGAGCAATTAGATGAAGACTGAGTATTATTCTCTGAAGAGCTTGACGAAGATGTGGATTCAGGTAAACTGGTTGTACTGCTGGTAGAAGAGCTTGTAGATGACGTTTGGCTATCTTCTTCAGATCCTCCGTCTCCTGATTTGCAAGATGGATTGGCAACATCTTGAGGATGATTACAATTAGAAATGTCTTGATCCCATATAGTTCCTTCGCCGCAAGTAAAATCATATTTGGTTAGGCCTCCTTTTCCGTCGTCTACACATCTGTAAAACTTCTTGCAGTCTTTGCTATGACCATGGTAGCCCTCCGATTCACATTTATCATTACTTTCTTTATCAGAATCAGATCCTGTTCCTTGGTTTGATTCAGATGATGATAATGATGATGATGATGATGATGATGATGATGAGGTCGTGCCTTTTGTAGTGCTGGAAATACTTTCTGTTGTTTGAGACGTTTCCTCATCTTTCATTGTCTGTTGAGTGTAACTATTCTCCTCACTGTTTTCTGTACAACTTGCAACTTCGTTAATATGATTACAATTACCTATGTTCGAATCCCATGCTGTACCTTCTCCACAAACAAAATCATATTTAGTATAGCCTCCTTCCCCATTATTTACGCATCGATAAAATTTTCTACAATCTTTTTTATTTGGAAAGTAACCCTCTGATGTGCATTCATCAGAATTTGAATTAGTTGGTTGCTTAGTTGTAGGATATTCATCGTCTTCTTTATTATGTGTCTGACTCTCATTGCTTTCGGTACTCAAGTAACCAGACTCTGTTGTGGAAGAACTTATATTATCTTGAGGTTTTGTTGTAGATTCACCCTGCTTGCTACATTTTATGTCTCCGTCATCATGATCACACGCTTGTATCTCTTGAACCCAAACAGTGCCTTCACCACAAGAAAACTCATATCTAGTGTATTCTCCCTTCCCATTATCAACACAGCGAACAAATTTTTTGCAGTCTTGATGGTGAGCGAAAAATCCTTCTGAGGTGCATTTGTCACTTGAAGTAGAAGGAGGGGGTTCCGTTTTATTTGTTTCTTGGTTGATTGTAGTTGTAGAAGTACTAGTAGTACTCTCTGATTGAGATACACTGGTTGTACTTTGTGACTGTGTACCTTCAGTAGGTCTAGATCCACTAGTTAAGCATGATTTATCATCAGACTCGTGATCACAAGCTAATATTTCTTGATTCCATACTGTACCATCACCGCAAGTAAAGTCATATTTTGTGTATCCTCCTTGACCATCATCTACACAACGATAAAACTTTTTACAATCAGATGGATCTCCATTAAACCCTTCAGAATCACATTTACCCGTAGATGACTGTGGTTTTTGCGTTACCTCAGATCCATCCTTTTCTGAAGATGTAGAGGTCATTTTTGTTGTAGTTTCTGTGACCATTTCATCGTTAATATGTTGACTTTCTTTTGTACTTGATTGATAATCCTGACCACAAGGCCTATCTGGTGATGGGTGGTCACACGCTGCTATGTCTTGATTCCAAGTCGTACCTTCACCACAAGTAAATTCATATTTGGTAAAGCTGCCTTTACCGTCATCAACACATCGGATAAACTTTTTACAATCTAAAAAGCTTCCAAAAAATCCTTCTCTTTTACATTCTTCATTTACTTCATTTTCATGAGTGTCTCCTATTGTTGTTGTTGATGTACTCTTCTCTGTAGTATGCTGCGAAGATCCTTCTTTTTCTGTTTCTGTTGTGCTTACAGTTTGTTCAGATGAAACTTCGACGTTACTTTGCGAGGAACTTGTATCACTGGACCCGCAGTCTTTAACAGCCCAAGCATGGTTACAAGCTGAAATACTCGCATCCCAAACTGTTCCTTCGCCACAGGTAAATTCGTAACGATCATACCCTCCATTCCCATTATCAACACATCTGTAAAACTTTTTGCAGTTATATTTATCACCAACAAAACCATTTTCAGTACATATTTCATCCGTAGGAGGAATTGCGTTACCCGTAGTTGAAGTTGACGATGAGCTTTGAGTAGTAGTGCTAGACTTATAGCCTTGAGTAGTAGTTGGTTCATATTCCTTGTCTTCGTCATGTAGAGTTGATTGATGTAAAGTGGATGAGTGAGTAGTTGTTGTAGATTCGCTATTGCCTCCACATGTTTCTACAGCCCATTCGTGATTGCATGCTTCTATTTTAGAATCCCATACAGTTCCTTCACCACAAGTAAATTCATATCGAGTATAAGTTCCGTCACCATTGTCTACGCACCTATAGAATTTCTTACAGTTTTTGGTATTACCCATGAATCCACTACTTTTGCATACATTACTCTCATTAGCTTCTGTAGTTGTAGACCCTGATGTGGTGCTGCTGGTTGTTGTATGAATAGGATCATCGGTATTTTTATCAACTGCCATTGTCGTAGTGGAAGTCGTTGTATCGCCACCAGTTTGAGCCGTGGTTTGTGCAGACGTTTGACTGCTTTCGCTTGTTTCTCCGCTCCCGCCACATTTTTCTACTGCCCAAGCATGGTTACAAGCTTCTATACTGGAATCCCAAACTGTACCTTCTCCACATTTGAATTCATGACGAGTGTATCCTCCCATCCCGTTATCAACACATCGATAAAACTTTTTACAATCTTTTTCATCACCCATGAAGCCATTAGTTTTGCATTCATTATTTTTATTTGGTTCTTTTTGAGGTGCTTTCGTGGTATCATAGTGTGGTTCTTCATAATATGATGTAGTTTTTGTAGATGTAGTTGATGATGATGTGACAGTTTCTGTCTGATCTTGATTTCCATAACCCACATCAATATCATCAGTATCAGGCTCTTCTGAAGTACTTTGCGTGGTTGTTGTTAATTCGACGTAGTGGGTACTAGATTGCATGGTACTTGTTGGAGATACGGACTGACTTTGTCCGCCACATTCTTTAACAGCCCACGCGTGGTTGCAAGCTTCTATACTTCGATCCCAAACTGTTCCATCACCACAAATATATTCAAACTTTGTGAAAGTGCCCTTTCCGTTATTAACACATCTATAAAATTTCTTACAATCATTAGAGTCTCCCATAAATCCACTTTCAGAGCATTCATCGTTGTTATTGGAATTTGGTTTAGTCGTTGAAGTTTCTGATGTAGTTGATTCATGAATTTCTGTTTGAGATTGACTAGAGTCTTTAGAGTGGTCTATTTGCAGTTGTGTTTGCATTCCTTTATTTCCGTAGTCTATCTGTGTCTGTGTTTGACTAATTGCGGAACCATGGCTTATTTGTGTTTGATTTTGTTTTGCTACGGAATTTTGATTTTTATCTACACGGTCACCATAATGAATTTGCGTTTGATTCTGTATGACTTCGTTGCTATGACTTATCTGAGTTTGAGTCTGAGTAACTTCAGAGCCGTGGCTTATTTGTTGCTGCTGTTGAATTGTTTTGCTTAGCTTTTGCCCGTATTCTGCAGTGTGTGTAAAAGGTTTTTCTGTTAGAGAATTATCTGTAAATGATATACTTCTTCCACATTTGCTGCGTTTAACCGCCCATGGGTGATTACAACTCTGTATCTCCTCATCCCAAACTGTTGATTCACTGCAAAAAAACTCATATGTATAAAATCCACCTCTTTGATTACCAACACACCTATAAAACTTTCTACAGTTTTCAGTATCCCCTGTGAAACCATTATCACTGCAAATGTTATTCTTTGTTGTAACTTTAGGGATTGATGTGGTTTTAGTCCAATCATAATCTTCTAGTTTAGATGTCCATGGTTGATTTGTAGACATCAAGTAGTTGTATTCTGCATTATGCTTTGTTGTATCTGCATAGTACAGTGAATTTTGTGTCTGTTGGGCTGTTGTTCTGAAGGGTTTTAATGTTGATACACTTTGACCTGTAACCCATTGTGACACGGAAGGCTGTGTAGTTTTAGGTTCTTTTAATAATGCTAGTTCGTTCGTAACAATTGGTCGTGGTAGTTCTTTCTGCGATTTAATTTCATTGACTAAGGTAGAATCTACGAATTGCATTGGTTCCATTATACCGCCGCATTCTGTTCGTCTAGTGCTCCTTGGATGGTTGCATGTTTCTAAGTCAGGGTCATAAATAGTTCCTGGTGCGCATTGGTACTGAAATAAGAAATAAGAAATTATTGTAGGTACCTATATAAAAACTACCATCAAAGTTTTGTTCTTTTAGAGCAACCAGTAGCTCGGCAAATTTTAGATAATAGCAAGGGCTTACTGTTACTGAAAAGAAATAAAAGAGATCTACTTACTCTGAAAACGTTGAATTTTCCGTTTTTTTCTTGCACACAGCGGTAGAAAGATGCACAGCTATGGGGATCAGATTTGTATCCTTCGCTACTGCACATGTAAGGCTCGGGTCGGTTTCCAGAATACACTTTTACTATTCTCCCGCTTACTCGGGGAACTCTATGTTCCGCCACTGAAGAATCTGAAAAAAGTTGTTTTCAGTCTGAAATGTTTAGCACTTTATAAAAAGCATTTTGAGGTACCTATTTAATGTTATGAATTATGTTAGAAAATCTGACCCAAAATGTAGGTAGTAGGCAGTCCATCCATTGTAAACAAGCTAGTTGAGTAATACGCACCATTGACTGCGTCCGCACCAATAGAAGTTGTAAGAAGGAGCAAGGAAAGATAGCATGTAGTGAATTTGTCCATGTTGGTGGTTGAACTTGTTGATCACAAAACCATGATGAATCCTGAAACAATAATCCAATTAATAGGGTAGAGCAGTAGGTATAATCAAATTCTTATTTCAAACCGTAGTTATAAAATAAATGACAAATTGCCGATAGGTATTTTTATAATAAAACACATGAATGAAGTTTACACAACTTCGAAGGTTCGGTTTCGGTCAAGTTCGAATTAGCGAGTCATCGATCTCTGTAACTGGTTACGTTAATAAAATATTAAATACGTATAAATTATTTTAAAAATTGTACTTATGAATGAAGTTATCATTCATAACCAGAAGTAGGTAAGCGATTTTGGATTATGAAAACAGATATGATAATACAATTTAAACTTTCGCGATCATTAGACATAATTTATATTATTACTAGCCGTCCCGCGCGCGATTTCATTCGCGATGACTTTAGAAACAACGGCTAGGTACAATTTGTAAGAAAGCGGCGCTTATGTTCCTCAAGGAACCAACTCTTGCAGTTTCAAAGATATCGTGAAGGTCAACATTTTAACCAATTTTGACTCCGCCAAATTGACCTTTAGGGTTAGAATTTTGAAAAACCCTGAAATAGGTTGACCTTTATTTTCAGCTAAGAATCTATACTTGAAATTTTGACGCTCCAACTATCACCATTTTGAAGCTATGAAAAATATGACTTTTGACCTTCCCTTGACCTTTGACCTTAAAATTTGTCAATAACGGGTGCCCTAGTATTGAAAGAAACCTATAGTCTGTCTATAAAGTCGTGACAATAAATGAGGGCGCTGCTAAAATGTATATAGCAACCCTATAGTGTGACTACTGATTTCGATACTTGCAGTTCGTTCCATGTAAAAGTTCCTACCAGCTTTTTGGCGGGAATTTGAGAAGGCATGTTTTATTTTTTAAATCTTGTGCTTAACTGTGTAATAATGTTGGATTAAAAGGTTAAACTGTTGAGTGTTCATACATACATAGGTGAAGGCAAATGAAACAAAATTGGATTTCATTGTCATTTTTATAAGAATTTTATTTTTTGCCGTAGTGCACAAATATTAAAATTGTCCATTGCTTTCTTGGCCGACCCTACTGTTTCACAGGAGTTTCAAACTTCCCATCATTCTTGAATTCGCCTAACCGTAGGTACTTTCTGATTTACCTGAAAATTAAAAAAAAAATATTACTGAAAGTAATCAAAAGCATTTTAAACTTATAGCAATTAGTTAAAATTTTAAATACTTAGGTAGGCAGAAAACGTAGCCAGACTGTGTGCCATTTTAATGTATCAAGATTAGATGGTACTCCTACAACATGACTTACTGTGATGTTCAATCTTACGTAAAAATGTGCAATGTAAACAATGCCTTTTTTGGTCTCCAAATCGTAATTTAGGTCAATTTGTTACTTCAGGCAGATTAGAAACAAACAATAAAACGATTACATACCCGTTATAGATGCTGTTGGCCCATTTAAATCATCCAAATCCCACAAAATATGTCCAACTTGGTATTCCGCTAAACATTGCTGGAAAACTTTAAAAATCACTTCCCGCGTGTCACTCTCATTTACTTTACTTATTTGTGATACTTTTGTGCGTAGTTCGGTTTCATTTCATTACAGTTTAACTAAGAAAACAACAAAAAATAGAGGAAAATATGTTCTTGAACTCACTCGATGACAGCTGACGACAGCTGTTATACCTTTGTTTGGTGCTGCCAGATACACGAATAATTTTAGTTCCTCAAACATTCATGTCACGACTATATAGACAGACTATACATGCAAAGTTTCACCATAATAGCTCTTCTAGGTACAAAGATATCGCAAAAGATCAAAAAATGCCCAACTTTGACCCGGCCAAATTGACCTTTAGGGTTAAAATTTTGAAAAATCCTGAAATAGGTGTTCGTTCATTTTAGGTCAAAAATCTACATTCTAAATTTTGACATTCCAGCTGTCACCATACAGAAGTTATACAAAAGTTGACCTCTGACCTCGAATTGACCTTTGATCGAAAAATCCTTTTTAAGCAAGAGTCTCCGTGCTATTAAAAACCTACATGCAAAATTTCAGCTTCGTAGCACTTGTGGGTTCAGAGATGCGTTGAAAGGTAAATCATGTTTTTTTTTAATTTGCATTTATTACTCGAATTTGACCTTTGATTTAAAAATTCATTCATAATAGGTGCCTACGTCTGAAAAAAAACCTACATGCCAAATTTGAACTTTGAAACTCTTCCAACACCAGAGCTATCATGAAAGGTTTAAATTTTACCCAACTTTGACTCTGCCTTTTTGACCTTTAGGGTAAAAATTTTGAAAAATCCTGAAACAGGTTTACCTTTATTTTAAACTAAGAATCTATACTTGAAATTTTGACGCTCCAGCTGTCACCAATTTGGAACTACAAAAAATATGACTTTTGACCTCTACCTTCACCTTTGACCTTAATTTTTTTCCATGGCAGGTGTCCGAGTATTAGAAGGAATCTACATGCAAAGTTTCATCATCATAGCTCTTCTGGCTACAAAGATATCGCAAAAGGTCAAAAAATGCCCAACTTTGACCCAACCAAAATGACCTTTAGGGTAAAAATTTTGAAAAATCCTGAAATAGGTGTTCGTTTATTTCAAGTCAAGAATCTACACTTAAAATTTCAACAATCTAGGTGTCACCATAGAAAAGTTATAAAAAAAGTGACCTCTGACCTTGAACTGACCTCTGATCGAAAAATCCGTTCTTAACGCTCATCTACGTCATCACAGAAACCTACATGCAAAATTTCACCTTAATAGCACTTGTAGTTTTAGAGAAACCGTGTCTCTTACGTTTTGACCACTCCTTTATATATATAGATTACGGGACTTTATCACGTATATCATACGTGTCACGTATATATGACTTTATCAGATATGATAAATAGAGCATTGAATCGGCTTGATACAACAATATTTTTTACTTTCATTAGGGTCATTAATCTGACTATCTTGTTGCTTTTTATTTGCTAATTTACCATTTTCTTTCAATCTCCTAAACTAATTCAAGCTTCAAAGCCTAATTGAAATGATTTTAGATTAAACATAAATGTAGGAATGTATTTTCAGTGTAAATGTAAAAATATGACAACAGTGAACTGATAAATAATTTAAAAAAAAATGCTAATATTGTCTTTATCTTTAATTTTTAAAATCAAACATTTATTTTTGTTGGGATAAAATTTAATAAAAACCAATTGCTTTTGACTGCCATAGGTATTCTATTTTACGGATAAAAACATCTTCATTTGCATACTTTGAGAATAAGTTTGCATGCAAAACAGAGTCGCGGTAAAACGAAACAAACGCGAAGACATTTTTCAGCTGTGAATATTTAGTGGTCATGGCGAGCCGTAAATGCAAAAATGCCCACCATCGTATTTTAATTGGCACTGGACCTCAATTACTCGTACTCTGGACATTCATCTTGTATGTTTTTAAAATGCAATGCGTTTTAAAATACAAAAATAAGGTTTATATTGCGCAGTCAGGTAATTTATCAGTATGTTTATGTGATTTGAATTGTAACGGGAATTCAAAATGTCCAGCTGTTTTCAATTACTGATTTTGGTGATTTCGTTAATTGCAATGTAAATTTCGCAACATTTTTATACATAATCTATTTTTGTACATAGATAATTTATTTGATTAGCTTTCTCCACTAGTAGGTCGTTAGTAGTGGATTACTGTGGATTGCCTCTGTGTAATAACGACCAAAACTTACTTATTTTTACAGGCGAGTAATGAAACCTGCCTTAATTTTATTTCTTTCTGACAGTTATGATGATATTATATAAACTTTACCACAAAGATAATCTAGCATTTTATACAGATTACCCCATTTAACAAATAGTTGAGTCATTATTCCTTCACGACAGTTTAAAAAGGAAACTTAGTAACACTCGCTCGCCCATTCCCTAAGAATTCCCAACTATACGAGCAATTTCCTAAAGGTCACGTGTGAACAACCGCATAGACTCAGAGCCGTAGTCAGGTAGTTTTCTACCTGACTACGGCTCTGAGTCTATGCCTCACTATCACTATATTCACCCTTCAGCAATCTACTTTCAAAATTATAAAATGGCTTACTGAGTTGCTTTTGGAAGTCTTTTTCATTATTACGGTCCAGTATCTCGGTATTTTTTTTAATAGGAACGGACATAATAATAACATATATTTTATTTAGTTGGATTATAATTGGAGATCAAAAGTGACTTTTTAAATCTACATAAAAACTTGATATGACATCGAAAACTAAAATTGTAATTAAAATTTTTGAATCAGAGGTATTTGAACCCGATCGTTCATAGGTAGATAGAAATTAATTGGTCTGATAATATTATCAGACCAATTAATTTCTTTTAGAGAGAATTAAAAAGAAGATTTAAAGAGAAGAAGAGAGAAGATTTAAAAAGTCACTTTTGATCTCCAATTATAATCCAATTAAATAAAATAAGCTTGTTTTAGTGACAATTAATTGATCACTTACATCTAACAATGACAATGACTATGCTGAAACCTAAAGTTAATTTTCGAAATGTCCCCCTTGAACTGTATCCTAACTTCGTCCTCAAAAAACCTTCACACAGATCAACTCTTTAACTCTCTGGTTCATTGGCACAGATAATTACATGAAGATGTTGCAAATAAACTAAAACGCAAGCTCTGTTTATTTTTTTTATCGGGAATGAAGCCTGTTATTACTATGTACCTGTTGGATTACGTACCTACGACTAGTATTATGCTATGTGAACGCACGAGATGGTTTTAAATTAAATAAGTTTTTCTGTTGTGTCACATTGAGTCTGGTATAAAAACTAATTGAAATTATGTGGAGAAAAATACAGCAAAATAAGCAAATTCTGAATATGGTTATATACGACAGTAGAAAGAAATATGGGCTCATTTATGTGTAATTGCAGATTTATCTGGTTTGTATAAAACTTTGATAGAATAAAAGAATAAATTTCTAATTTTAATTGGTAAGCATCTTCAGTATCCTTCAAATACAACATAACAAATCGTGCTTATTATTTTCATATGCAAATTCATTTAAATAACAATCCGTTTCCTTATTTCAGTAGTAACTCATTAACTGAGAAACAATACAGCGACATAAAACCCGAAACTGCTTCATAATAACGTCTAATCCAGTTTGATTCAGTAATACTTGCAAATATCTCAAAGCATCGGCGGGGGCCGTTCAAAAAACCTATTATTCTTATTCCATAACTCGATTCTGTCGATTGTTTATTGCAAATGCAATCGCAACTCAAACAAGTCTCCCATAAAGATTACCTTTCGAGCTGATGCAGTCCGGCTGCATTCTTGCGGTTGACGATTGACTCCCGATAATGTCTAGGAATAAATTGGCTTTATTCAATGCCCACTGCACTCCTAATGCAGAACATCTACATTGTATTGTGATCCAATAGAATCACCTAGCTGGTCAGTTGTCACAATGTTGAATTGATCCTTGAGTTGTGAAATAAAAGAGTGAGTGGATAAAGGAAAAAACCATTTAAATATTTCGGTCGGAACGCTGAAATAAATTTATTTCCTTATTTCTTTCTTTTTTAACAAAAATTAAAATTAAAAAAAACTGTGATCAGAATGATATTTGTATGTTTCAAGTCATATTCTACATAATAATTATTAATAAAATTAGTTATAACAAGATTATAATCTATTATAACATCATACCACATAAGATTCCAGGGGCTTAAGCTTGTATTATAATTACGAAGTCTACAACCAAGTATGTTTGCGTAAGATTACACGAAAAAATAATAAGCTTAACTTAATTACCAAGTTGGATTATGTTACAAACTGGATCTGAGAAAAAACATGCAATTTTAATTTAAACTATTTTTAAGAATAGTATTGATATTATTAAATATTTAAGTATTTTCTGTAGAATAACCGCATTATCACTCTCCTGCCCTTATCCCACGCTAAGTGAGGTCGGCACAACATGTTTTTATCTTCCACTATCCTCTAACTCTAAATTCGCTCCTCTTACATTCATATCCTCTTTTACACAGTCCATTCACTTCTTCCTTGGCCTTCTTCTTCAAGTGTCATCTTCTTCCTCAAAGACAAAACAGCATCGTAGTTCTACCACAAAAACTGACTTTTGTCACCTTTTATGTACAGCGCGTTGAAATCTTTTGTATGGACCAGCAACATTATTACTGTTTTTGCATAACCGATTGTTTTTGAGAAATATTTCTTGACATTATTCTTCTTCCGCTAAAGTTGTCAGACATACTATTATTATTATTTTTAGCCGTGATGATCCCACTGCTGGGCAAAGGCCTCCCCCCTCTCCTTCCACACCTAGTATTATACTATTATCTAATTAAATAAATTAATTAAATCTCGTTGTCTTGGTATTTTTGGTTTTCTTTTGTGAGGAAAGCTATGATCATGTAAATTCAATATGTAAGAAAATAGTAATGATATACTTATAATAAGCTTATTTTATTAAATGACTTTTAATAAAAATCGTGTATGGAAATTGAAACTCATTTAGTATTTCTTAAACTTTAGCAATCACAATTCATATTTAAGAAATATATGGACACCGGATCTTATCGCTTTATTTACCTAGCCGAAACGTCGGGAAATAAATAAGGTAAGTAACGCGATAAAATCCTGTGTTCATTCTAAAAATATGAAACGCGTTGAACTCAGGCCTAAGTAGAATAATATTAAACCAAAAACTATCAACAAACACTCGTTCGCGTAAACACTGTGCTCTTAGCTTAGTTTGAAGCGTTATCTTTCATACTTTGAATAAAGCTGTATAACCCACGTCTTATCTGTTTTGCTAGTAACATGTTGTCCTTTACTTATTTTCTTTGACAGTTTTATCAAAGTATCTTCATGTTGGCCATATAATGAGGCAATTCTTAGGTCAAGAATTTTCTTGGACCTAACATTCTGCTTTATTTTACATGCTACCATTTAGGTCTTTATCATAATAGCTCGCTCTCTTTACCATACTTATATAAACAACTATGTAGTTCTATCATGTACTTTAACAAAGTTGTCAAGACTCCGTATTGCAAGAATCACTCATAGTGGAAGAAGATCGTTTTCAATTCTAAAGTGCTCCTGTTTTTCTTCAGACCACAAACTATCAAGAGCATTGTGGTTGAGAAAAAAACATCGTGCATCGTATTTTCTTGATTATTTCCGCATTAACATCCTGCGATGGACAGACAAACGCAAATCATCACTCACTGACATATTGTATTGTAATTTGCATGTAACTAGCGTAACTTACCGTGAAATTGGCGATTCTAAATACTGCTTCAGAGTTTATGTTGTTGAAAAATATGTGTTTTTTTGTATTTTTGCACTTGATTGTATCAATTTACAGTGCAATTTTCATATGGCTCTATGGTCTATATTTTATAGGAGTATTATATATTCTCACTATTATATACTCTCAGATATTATTAGTGTTTATTATACTTTGAAATAAATATATTTGGGTCCATCTTATGTATGAGATAAGTTTATCCCTTGTATGTTTAGATATGGCTACAATTAAATCCAAAAACAGATACCCTTTAAAGATTAGTGAAATGGATTGAAATATTTATAAATATTATTACATTGACTAATTAAATTTAAATTAATCCATTTGTGAAAATAAGTTTTTTTTAAATACTTTTGTAATAGTGTTTTGTTAAGTTTAAGGTGAGTAGCGAAGTTGCACTTGGCGGTCACCACTCTGTTTTCGTTGACGTGTTCGTAGCACTAACGTGCTGGGATGCGTGAGCCATGGCGGGGTTTTAAGGCAGTCAAAAAACTATTTATTATGCAGATGCTCTTACGAAAATTTTACCAAATAGAACCAGTAGCATCAAAACTAAAAACAATTGAACGGCAATGTCGTGGAGCTCGCTAGTCGGCTCGTAGCAAGTTCACGGTCAAGGCTACGCTGCGCTTGCGCAGCCTACTTTGCTGAACCAGTCAATTACTTTCTCAGGCTCGTAAAACGCAGGTTTGCTTATTTTATTTTTACTTTAATGTACTTGTTATTTATGCTACTCTGAATGTTTTCAGTATTAAGTAGGGATTGGCTTTAATGGCCAAATACAAAGTGGAATTATAATTTACTTATTTTGCAAAACACTTAACCACCAAATGAGGTAGTCAGCACAGTATTTAGTAGGTTGTTGAAGCAATCTACAATATTCAGCTGAATCTGACGAACAAAAGGTAACCAGCAACTTACGAAAAAAGACTTCTTTCAGCAGTCACATATTTTTGCCATGCATGGCTCTCCGTTGACGTTTCTAGATTTTTTTAATTACTATTACTATTCATTGATTCGTTTATTTTTCTATCTTGATCCTATTGTTTTATATTTATTTATTTAGCTATGTATAGCAACTTGAACGTTATTATTTTCTACGTAGGAGTTTAGGTGAAAATCATAGCTATTATCAACATTCAGATTATTTTTGATTATGTCCTTACAATTAAATTAAATAGATATCTACATTTTGATAATTCCGTGTTTTTTTGCTCTCGACTCTACATAATCACAAGGCATGGAATAATTGCTATTATTAAAGATGTATGAGCTATAATAACTGATGTAATTGCACAGGATATGACCTATTTGTGGTCAAAAGGATTACTTTATTACTTGGAAATTAAATATGTTTTCTTGTGCAACTTGACAACTTAGTAGCAAAACACGCAATAAGCTCAATTAGAGACTAACCGACACTAGTTGGATAAAATAGCACTGTTGATACCACCAATGTTATCTAAGTATATAATAAAGAATATGAAGCAGGACGTGATAATAATAAGTTTCATTTTATAGGTACTTTTATATTTTACACTGATTTTATTGCAAAGCATAAAGGACTTTTATGATCACAAATGTAGTGTTAAGTTGATATTAACTTCTTGGCCATAAGTTTCAGGTTTTCTAGTTCACGTATAATTCACAATAGATGACATTCAATTAAACAACTAAATGTTCTTAGAATTTATATACTCGTACGAGGACAATTAAAATATAATTTTGTATTTATGCAGGCATTTACGATCTTTACATAACAATTTAAATACAAATGGCCTATTTGAATGCTTGAATGATGTAAATACTTCAGTAATATGATTACCTAAATAGATTAAACTTTGGAGCATACTTATACCTATTCATAAAAACTGAGTATTATACCGCAAGAGGAAATCTAAGTTAAGATTTAAAACATCTCAAAAAAAGTTTCCTGTTTTGAGAACTATAAGGCATAAGTCTACTAAACAGTTTTTTTGTTTATGAAGCTGAAAGGATCAACCAGAATTGAACGTCTATGACTTGGTAGATGATTTTAATGCCGAGTCTTTGATATAATTTTTAAAATATGCAAATGCTTAAACTGTGCTTAAAGGTGGGTTTAAAACTACCAAAATAGTTAGTGGATTGATTATTTCGTACAAGTACTTACAAGAATGTATTGTTTTACATTTTTGTACGCCCAGAAGGAGTATTAACGATATCGATACCCCACGGACCCAGGCTTCTAACCCCAAAAGTTTCAAATTTGTTAACCCTTATTATTTACAATTACAGTTAGGTACTATACAGTAATTGTAAAATAATAACCTATGATGGTTCTTCAATCCGATTTTCAATTATCACGCTTCATTCATATTTTCTGACAATCAGCTTCTCGCCTTGACCGACAAATTGGCTGCCCATCAGTATCAGGATCCTCCGGTGCAAGTCAGTTCGTTTAATCACGACTGCACGCCGGAACGATCAGATGACTTCACTGGGCTTCGAAGGATAATTTGAAATGCGTAACTAGGAAAATGTTAAAGATCTTACGATTTCACAATTCAAGCTAACAGTTTTTTAATAGCAGACCCAAGCAAAGATAGCGAGATGCCCTGGATGCATCTAACTCCACATGGCAAGAAGTAGGAACGGACCGAGGTACGTAGAGGGTTAAGGGGTGACTTTTGCCCAGCAGTGGGACACGATAGGTATAACTGTCCTACTTCTGTATAAAATAATAATTGATTCGTTGGCTTAATTCTCTAAGAATTGATTCAGATGATATTCGTTCAAGCACTGATGAACCTTGCTAAGATTTAACTTACTTTCAATCTCCGGTTAATTTATATGAAATGATCAGATTTATTATCTTTATAACTATTTTATCTTATAATGAAACACACAATCTACATTATTAACAAAGAATACCGCAGAATGCCGCAGATTGTTACAAAAAATGTCTTACATCATGAATGATGATTCATTCATCATTCTCACACCACACGTGTAATGATTTAGTGTTGGTACAGGAGTGAGATATTTTTAAAATCATTTTAATATTTTAATTAATATTATTAATATTATTAATCTCTTTGAAGTGACGATCTCGTAATCTCCTCTTGAATCGATTTTGATAATTTGGATGTACAAAGGGATAAATTAGCTATTTTAACAATATAATAGCCAGAGATTATCTTCCTCATACGAGCGAATTAACGACGCTACGGGTTCAAGCTAAAATAACCGTTTAACACGTTCAGTATCCATGACGCACACGCACAACCTATATTTTGCGTAAATGCTTTCTCATCGTAAACTAGTGTATTGTCAAACGATGCAGAATAGTTTTACAAAGACCTTCATCACGCTCAGTGGCTCCCAATAAATCAATCCTCAAGCAATTGGTGTTTAGACCACTTTAGATTGTATCTACTCATCCGGCGATTCAGTAGGTTGTGCAACCGATATCTCTATCTGCCCACTTTCTTATTGTTTCGTCTTAATTACGTAGGATGTGACTTCTGATTCAGAATTTGGTTCAATGGCATGTTTTTGAGGGTCAGATCTAGTCTATACAGTGACCTAAGAACAATGATAATTACAGTGCTCTTGTGAATCCAAAAATAATGAACATCTAGTAGGTATAAAATGTGGTAAATATTAATACCCACACTGCCAACATTGTTAATTAAATAAATAAAATAGCATTGATGTGAATCATAGATAGATACGTCTGTTATCTAATAGTCGGTGGCAGTGTTTATTCAATTCGCCTAAAAAAAGCGTCTCTCTCTTTTTATTTCACATCAATTAAGTAGGTACAATCTCTTTCTAATTAATTTCCTACTATGGTCACATTCATTGCTTATGCCAATTTGGCTACGTGCTCACATAGAGAATTTAGCACAACTTTATTAGTAAGTATACCCATGCAAAGCCAGAACGTGCTGCTAGTCTTTTATAAAGCATGCTGCTATATGTATTTTGCAAAAGCTTGACTTACTGATTGAAAACCGACGCGATTATCAAGTTTTTAACAGAACCTATAATTACGGCTAGTTAAAAACCAGACAAGAAATTATAACGGTATCTTGATCCCTAAATAGTGAATGATGATCGAACACTCTTTTAGATGATTAGTTGGAATAATAGCGTCTTTAACAGTTTTAATTGCTGGTCAAAGAACTTGCACAATTAGCGTTTGATGCCGTTTAGGACCAATAAAATTGATGTTCATATTTTGACTGAAGGAGGTATTACAATAATCTGCGAACGTTGACATACATTCATATGTTTTGGACTGTAACTGCCTTTCCACAAGAGAGTGCTACGCTACGTTGCTATGGATGCGTTTGATGTCCACCAATTATGTTACATGGCACATCTCTGGTGGAAAGGCAACCCTATGGGCTAAGCTAGAGTCATTTTATTATGATCACTCGATAAAATCCTGAGTCCATGTATTTCAAAATATTTTGATCGAAAAACTTTAAGACCATGTTATCTACATAAGGGATGGTTAACCGGGGTAAGCGTCATCATCATCATCTCTTATTTGAACTTATAATGCTTCTTATATTACTTTGCCTAGAAAAGTTTAGAATTAGTTATCTCAATCTTTCTTCAGTAAAATATTTTAAAACTATAACGAACTAGCCGATTGATACCCACTCGTTAAAGTGTAAACTAAGTACAAATTTTGCGCACTTTGACTTTGGATGCCGACTTTAATAGAAATTTGCATAAAACGTTGGGCCCTTGCACCCAACCGTAAAATTATGACATCATTTATCTTAAAAACACTTTTATGATTGATTCGAGGAAAACAATAAACAGTTGATAGATACTTACCTTAATATCTACCTACTATTATATTCATTATACCTACTGGAATATTCAGGAGAGGAAATTTTATTTTTAAATGAAGTACCTATACTTACATAAAATTTGTATAGGTGTCATCGTAAGCACAAATTAAAATATAATGAAAGATAAACACGCATTTTTCATGCCAACGATTTTCACTCGTAGGTACCTAATTGACAAAGGTTTAGATGAATTTTTATACAGTTAGAAGAAATTACTAAACAAATTCAGCTTATGCCCAGATCTAGGTATGTATTTAAGTTTTGATGATACATTTTTCTGGGCACTTTTTATCAAATTTCTCATTTTATTCGATAAAATAAGTATGGCTGTTCGGACGTCCTATAAAAAGGGTTTATAAAAGCAAGTAAACCCCGTGGCAAATGCTTGCTATATAAGAACAAAAGACAGAATATTTTTAATTTAGCGCAAGGCAAAAAACAAAGTAGCACGTCCAACGAGTCATCACATACCTAAGTACTTATACCCTACATAAAACAAAACATCCTCATTACGAACGTGTAGTCTGATACCAATCTCTGTGTAATTATGTTTCTGGACTATCCTATCTATAGTACTTATAAATATTATTGTAACCTAGAGGTATAGATGAGTTCATTGACGTAGAGTCGTAGACTATTCATATAATAAGGTTGGACTTTGTTTTGAAAACTAGAGTTGAAAGGCAAAACTAAATGCATGTTGACAAAAGGATTGGATGAAATTGCTGAACGCACATATACCTACTGTAGGCCGGATAAACAAATTACTAATACATTTTATACGTTTCAGTTGGTTATAAGGTATGCAGTAAAATATTTGCAGTACTTATTGCATAGTAACTGCGATATAACGCGCATTAGTAATACGTAAATTATTTTCGATATAATAAAACCAAACGAACAAAGCTAGAGATTTACGAGTTTCACCGCCGCGCTCGATTTATGAACGTCAATAATATGAAAAAACTTCCCAATTGTTCCTGCAAATCATCGAAGAATGTTATTGTATGTGTGCGAGTGATGATCCCCGCCTTATAATAAGTGTATGTTGAGTTGAACTTACCACACCTTAATATTGTCTTAGACTCTGTCGTGTACCTATGTATTGATGTATTGTTGGAATACTAATATAAGCTTCTTTTCGTTTACAATTAAATCCTGTTGATGGGGTAATATTCTTCAAATTCTGATAGTTATGAATTCGCAACAGTTTTAAAGGCATAATACAATATTTTTAACGCGACATATAGACTTCATTTAACTTATTCGAACGCCTCAATTACAGTAGACGATAGGTATAGTCGACAAAGAAATTGGTTTACCACTTATGATGACATCTCCCAGTAACATAATTATTCGCTAAGGATTACTGAATGACAGATTCTGACGTAGCAGGTCAATCTGTCAAGCGAAAATAGCCCTTGATGTTTTGTACGTGCAAATGATATTTAGCCTTAGAGTGGTAAACCTATTTCTTTGTCGACTATACATTAGCCTGCGGCCACGCATGTGTGTGATACTCAAATAAAAAAGGTGATTTTGCGTAATAATAGACTGCTTTATTGAAGTAGACATTTATATATAATTTAAATCCGTGTTACCTTTGTCAAAACTGAGCTCTGGTAAATACTTGCCTAGTTTTAAAGGTGCTATCATTTTATAACTGTCTAAATAAACACATTTATAAAGTGTGAATAAGGAAAATCAGTTATTCTTAAAACATGTTTACCCATCGAATTAGCAAAATATTTGTGTCTATGAATAAGTCCATAATTTAGAACAGATTTATGATACGGCACTTTGAGTGCCACTGATTAACATGTGCCTTACTTTATTTTCATATTTATGTTACGAACTCAGCATAGCTGAACTGATGGCTAAAAAAGAATTTCAGTTATTTCAAAATAGTTATTCTGTTATATCGTTTGAACTGACTGACATTGATATTACGCGTGGCTTGTGGTTAGGCACATAGGATTACTTAAGATACACTTTCCGCGTGTCTGAGTTCATTTGGCGTTACTGCCAAGTAGGTTTACTTGTCTCAAGTTCATTGCCAAGAATTTACCTTCGTCTTCAACTTAAAACTTTACGCACACTTTTACGTATATTCAGGTTACCCGTTTGGCACGGGCTAAGTAGATTATCTTAATTCTCTATTGTTTGTGGTTTAAGGTCGAGATCTACTCCAGTTATGGTTACTTAAGATTCTGAGAAGATATGCGTCCAGATAGGGAAAGTGGTATGTCATTTATAAAGAAAATGTTATGTAACGCCATGGCCGAGTAAATCTAACATAACTACGTACTCTAACATTAACTCTTCTTACTCAAAAGCATCTTCACTTCATACTTATAAAATTCATATTTATTTAAAATAAAATATAGCACTAAATAACTGAGTTCAATTCTTAATCATAGTACATAAGTAATGTATGTATAAAATAGTACATAATAATATGCAAGAGCAAGCAGATGCAAGAGAAATAAGAACATAAATTAAATATTAATAAACGCAGATATAGATTCTCTGACCACCCAGTCATTGCGATTTATCACATCCAAGTGCTTTTCTTATATCTTAGCTCAAGAACCGTAGTAATTCAAAATTGAACAGGTTTGCTGCTCTAGCCGTGTTCAATAATATTAGTAGATATGTTATGCGTGTGGGACGTTCGTACAAGTTAGTTGTTGAGTGGACGTAATCCAGGTCTAACCAGGAATAGTCTTATAGCGGTAAATTGTCTTGCACCTATTTGGCTCAAAAGATCAGCATAGCCATGCAGCGCGACAATGCTACCAGTGTTTGGATCAGTTGAGCTTCCCATAGATCGTTGTAACAATCTTTAGATGGCTCAACTGGTTCTAATTGCATTTGTAACAGTTAGGTATGTCAATACTTTTTGAGTAAGTAAATTACCTAATGTACCTAAATGCAAATGTTACTTTGTTTGTTACGTTGCTCGCTTTTTCAATTGTTGTTCATGAAAATTGTATACAAGTTTTCCGCATTTCCAAAAAAAAAAAAAAAAAGGTATTTTATACGAATTATGCTCAAGATCGGGGAGAGGGATTTAGCTTTAACGCAAGCGAAGCAATGAATATAATCATTGTTGCTAATGAAAAGTTTTACGATACAAAATTATTGGCTTTAATCTTATAATTTCTACTAAATAGGACAGACATTGATTTCTAAGTTGATCCAACTTGTAACTAAACATAATTCTATAATCTCTAAGTACCTACTAACTAATAGTTCTTAGTTCGTCCACATCCTTCTCCTTTATTTGCCAATAGGTTCCAGTCGGGAATAAATAGGACAAAAAGTCTTGGTAACTACGTGTTTATGCTACTTTTGCACCTGTCCCGGCTAGAATAATGTTAATGGAGCTGTAGAAATATAGCCTGTATAATAAAATATAATAAAAATGAAGGTAATAAATTGATCAGTAAACAAAGTTTTTTCTTGAGTTAAGTTATATAAAGACACAATCTTTTCTTGAATACAGGGAGCGGGGTTGGTGTCATGGAATGATTAATGTTCTTTTTAATGTTAATACTCTTACTAAGAAGGTACCTATAGATCTTCGACAACGAATCGAAGAAGACTATTTATAAACTTTGAAATAAGGAATGCTTCTGCAAAATGTGGACATGTGCAAATGTGACCATTATGTAGGTAAGTAATGTATTGGGAAATCCCTCTAACCATCCCCTAAAACTATATTAAATGTTTGAAAGATCTAAAAGAATGCGTGCTCATATTACATTTGTTTCATTATTATAGACGAAGCTAAAATGAATTTGAATATAGAAATTGATCTACGAGTATGTAGTAAATCCGTAAAATGTAAAAGTGACATTTAGACTCTACGTACAAGGAAATACTCCCGTTTTACCCTGTTACGTATAAGTGCTCAGATTTGAATCACAAATCACGATATGAACGGCACCACGGATGCCACGCGCGTAAACGAAGAACATTCATCACACGTCTATCACAGGCGCTTAACACTTTAATCGATAAAATACTAAAGTAGGGACTTGTACCTATAAGTACTTACCACTAGCTGGAAGCGCTAGCACAGAGACCTTATTGAAAGATTGTTGAAGAGTCAAATTAAAAAAAAACTTGTTTCAGTATCTTAGGTATAACTTAGGTTAGGTACTTACAATAAATTGAGGTTTTAAATCAGATCAAAAATATTTTCAATTCAATTTTAATATTTTCATAAGCTTTTGTTTTGAAATTGCGTGAGAAGTGGAAGGATAAGGGGAGACCTTTGTCCAGTGGAACTATAGGAGTAAAAAATAATAATATGAAACTTCAACCTCTATCTCAGCGTGGTGGTGGCGAAATGCAAAGCATTTTGAATAAATAGTAGACTTACCATTTATATATTTACAATTAAATTTATTGTAACAACTAGTAAGTAGGTACTTATTAGAAGTCCCGCAGATTTAAAAATTGTTTGCAAACGGTAAGTCTACTATTTGTAAAAGCTAAAGGATCCAAACAGACCGGTTTAAATAAATAGCCAACGGGTAAAACTCTACTTTTTAAAATAAAAACAGTGGCGTAGTAACAGAAAAGTAGTACTTTGTTCCCAGGGAATCCAAGCTTTTATTAAAAAGTTAGTACCTTCACAAAAGTACAGTCAAACATAAAAGTTTATAGCTCTAAAAATGTTAGCTTTTATTACAATTTAAATTAAAAATTGAAGTTGGGCTAATCCAATAGGTAGTCATTTTAGCCGATATATAATGTATAACAATAAGCTGATTAATAAAGCTGTATCAGAAACTTTTTCATTCGTTGTCGATTGCGGAAAACCTGCCGGTATAATGTTATAAGTTGATGAAACCGAAATCTTAAGAAAATTAGTACGTCTTTCATGACATTTAAACTTTGTCTGGAAGAGATCTTTCAGCAATAATATAAATACATAAATATCATTAGATATTTCACACAGCGTCATGTAGTCCCAAGGTTAATATCAACAACTATTACTAAGGCTTAAGTTTTATTCATTCATTTATTCATACGAATGAAAAATATTGAAAGTAACAACAAATTTATGGTTGACAGTACGTACCGGCCGGTCTCATTATCAATCGGATTAACATGAGCGGAGTCGTGAGCGTATCCGAGTCTCGAATGCGAACACGACTCGATCCGCTTGTACGATTCTTGTAGATATAAGATAAGCCGCACGTCATTAGGGCTTGTAAGGTGTCTTAGAAGCTTTGTTCTCATGACTGTACACAATGTACAGTGTACAATAGTGTGTTCCAACTTAGTTTATACTTAAGATTAGACTACTGAAAAAAAGTAAGATTCGCAGTAACAGGTTCTTGCCTGCTTCTTTCCTTGGTTTCCGGGAGTCGCGTTGGAACAAGCAATAGAGAGATAGAGAGAATCTCATCATTTGAAGAACGTTATTGAATAATTTTTTTTCGACTTTAGCTTTGACTTTAACACCGTACTTGAAAGTGTATACATGTAGCTTTATGTTCACAAGTGTACCGATTACAAAATTTGTAGCAGTGCAAATGCAAAATGTATCAGTTACAGTTGCTGCATGTGTGGTAATTCCTAATAGCTAGCATCTAGACAAAGCATCCTTAATACAAATATAAATGTTTTTATTTCAGTAGAATATATTTTGCATAAGTACGTAAAATAGATGCTTGCGTAAAACCACTAAACGAATATAAAAAATGCAGGCAGGTAAGTAATACCTGAAGTTGAGAATAATTAAAGTAATTCGACTAGGTATAACTAGAAATAAACATTTCGACTTATTTTATACTTATTCAATGTTATAAAACTTGCTAAGCGACATAAGTACCTAATAGAAAAAATCAAGTACATACATACCTAAGGACCAAGTTTATAAGAAAGAACAGTTTTGATTTTTACAGGAGCATGGCACTCCGGTAGGTAGTATGCAGAACCCACGAGTCCTTACAAAACCCTATATCACGACCTGCATAATGAACTAAGCTTACAGATGTGGGATTTGTCGAGAAATTGCAATCAATTGATACTTTTACTCGTAAGTCGTGCGACAGAAGTAATAACTGCATTGAAATGTTTTGTAGAATTATGAAGTTAATACTAGGTAGGTATTACGTGGAATTTTGTTATGTTTAATTTGTAAGTAACTAGATCTACCGAAAAAAATTCAAAGTTACTAAAATATCATATATTCATATCATAATATTTATCTAATCTACTTAGGTAAGTACTTATAATAATATTGCTAAATGCATAAAATTAAATTCTTAGGGTTTCCCATTCAAAAGACATAAACGCGCTCGTCTAACAAATTATTAGTATATTATATTTTATATAATTTACTTACTAACATTTTAAAGGTAGGTAAAATTAATGCAATATCTATCTAAACCGTTACTTGTAGAAAATTATCTTATTTACTTACCCAGTAACTCGTTGCACTATTTGATTTTTCAGGAATTCTTTCACTCTCTCACAATATTATTTGTCCAAGGAAGAATGACGAATGACAGGCAGATTCAATCTTTTAAAAATAAAACATTTCAAAAAGAGAACATTCCCATAAGCGAGTTCGTTCGAAAATGGCGGGCGATTTTTCGTTGGGGATGTTGGAGGCGTCCTTGCGTTGTGGGCAAGGTCTTGGCGATCGCTGTGCGCGCGCCGGCTCATTCGCCTTTATACCTAGTCATCGTAACGTTTAGCACAGAGCCTTACACAGGTTAACGTAACATAGTACAGCTATAAATAAATCCTTCGTCCAGGACAATTACTGGCCGGTTTATCTGGATCTGAAAAAAGGTAAGGACTTAAAAAAAGAACACCCTTTCTACTGACACGTCCAAAAATAGTATGACATCTTATTTTGCGTGAGTCCTTCCAAAATGAGATGTCAGTGTGTCAGATTTAAAGTGATTGAGGCGTAGGTAATAGGGTTACTTATTTTATTCACAGAATAATCCTTTATGCTACCTTACTACATCCAAAGCTCATACCTACCTACTAACTGGTCAAAGGATTTCTGAAAAATAAATTTCAGTAGTGCAGAATACCTGAAAGTTTACCCACGTCAGCACCTTTACATTTATTTTGTACTAGCTGCTCCCCGCGGTCTCTACCGCGCAAGTCCCGTTCCAGCGTGAATATCGGGATAAAAATTCACTCGTGGAAAATGTAGCTTTCGAATGGTAAAAGAGTTTTTAAAATCGATCCAGTAGTTTTTGAGCCTATTCATTACAACCATACAAACAAAGTTTTCCTCGCCCGGTTTTGCACGGGTGAACTAATGAAACAACCGAGATAAAATAATAGCTTATCTATTTATAACCATCACGACAGTCTATTCTACACATCGGTGAAAGAATGTTTGAAATCGGCTGAGCCGTTTCGGAGATTACCTTCGTCAAACAAACAATCAAACAAACCATCATTACCTCTTTATAATATTAAGTAAAGACAGAATAACACACAGACCATAAACAAAACTAACCTGCAGAACATATAGGTAAGTAGGTAGGTATATACATTTCTCTGTGGGAACTTTTTACAAGCCAGCTTGATTGTGGGTCAATATTTTGCATACAAGTCCCAAACAATTTAAAAAATACACTAAACCAAATAAATATTGTAGGCCTCATTTCTCATATCAAACAATAAGGGCTATAAAAATGTCAAAGATGATGACCTACATTCAAGCAAAAAATAACATAAAAATCCTTAAATTGCCGAAAGACTGAGGTATCACTACGGATGCACGACCTGTCACGATTTAAGATTACTACTCACTTACAACCAAAACAGATACGCTAAGTACTGCTGCTGTATTCACAAACGACTCTGGGTTCTAGAGTTTCAAGTTTTGAGATAGAAAACTTGAAACTCTAGAACCCAGAGTAAATTTTGGTCTTAAGTATTGAACTTAAATAGCTAAAGCTAGGTACTTAAAGGTTAAGCAGTTGCTAAATCCTTTGATAAAATTTATATTATACTAGCTGCGCCCCGCGGTTTCACCCGCGTAAGTCCCGTTCTCGCGGGAATATCGGGATAAAATGAAGCATATGTGTTAATTCAGGGTATTACCTATCTACATACCAAATTTCAACCAAATCGGTCCAGCCGTTTTTGCGTGAAAGAATAACAAACATATAGGATAGTAGGATAGGATAGGATTCTGTTTAGTCAGCCCACATAAATCCAACTGCTGAGTAGGTACTTATGACCTAAATTATTCTCCATTTTTCCTGATTTATTGATGAAAGTGGCTACCGACTCATAAATCAGCATTATAAAATATTTCTAAACTCAGATAATAATTTTTCAAGTCTTGAATATAACTCCTTTTTCAGTTAACGGGATTAAAAAAATTAATTATGCACGTTCGTGAATTGAGGCATTCAGCACTCGAAGGATCGTGTTTGTACCGCTAACCGTTATCCCGTATTTTGGTCACCAAAAAAAAGTACAAGCTAAATAATCGCAAACGTAATTGGTAAATTTTTCACAACCTACGTTATTTATACTCTATCGTGAACTCTTGATCGCAGTCCGCGGCTTATGACATGGCATAATTGCCTACCTTTGGCCCAAAACACTGTAAACTCGTTTGTGTACACATTAGAATTTAAATTTTAAACACACTTGACTCGATTTTTACTACGCTCATTGACTCTACATAGTCCTACAGGTCAATACTTGGTAATGGTGAATAATCGAAAGTTAAAGCTTCGTCCAGCACACGGCTCGCTGTGGAAAATTATTTGATAAGTACTTACCAAAATGAGGGAAATCACCACTACCGCTTTCACTAGGTATGTATCCAAAAATATTGCGGTACAGGATTCGTCCATGTGCCATGGTAATACCTTTTAAAATTGTTTTGCTCCCCGTGGTTTTATTAATAAAGTTGACAAATCGAATTAATAACATCGACATGTACCTACTGGAATTTAAAGCATTCACAATTATTTTATTGGTTCCCGCAGGCATTTCCCCGATAATAAAAATAACTAAAAGTAGGTGCAAACCTACATCGCAAACATTGCATATGCCATAAAAAATGTCATAACGGTGAATAAAAACATAGTCAGAAAACCAGCTAGCGTTATAATAATAGCGATAGGCTTGCATCCTGTTGTGTTCAGCATCCTAGTGGTGCCTAGACGTAGACTAGGTATTCTATCTAAGGTACAGTAGTATTCTGAATCCATACTCAATTGTGAACCGTGTCTCAAGCTATGATGCACCACTCTGTTTCCATAAAAATAACTGTCAAAAAGTCGATAGGCACTTGAGCTATGACTAAGGGCGTTATCATACTAGCGGATTGCGAACGTCTTTAAAGCGGAGCGGGCGCGCAACGAATTCGTTACCGACACACAACGAACACGTCGCGCATGCGCAGCGAATTCGTTGCGGACGCGCAACGGGATTCGTTTACGGGGGGTTTTCGTTTTCGTCTCCGGCGTCTTCGAAGTAATAAAATCAACAGCAGTGTCATCAATCCATTGTCATCAATCAATCCATTTTGTAACTGAGTGTATTGTACGGCGATAATTTGCTACAAACGCGCGACGAAAACGGCCATGCGTCCGCGACGTCCTCGCTGCGCAGCCGCGGCGTGTTCGCGACGCATTCGCTGCGCGTCCGCTCCGCCCCGCAGCCGCTTCCAAATCGCTAGTATGATAACGCCCTAAAGTCTGGATGCAGACTATATGAATGTCATAATTAATGACCTACAGTTGATAATGTACCTACCTCCATTTTTTCAATTAAAATATTGGAGGCTCTTCAAAATGCTTGATAATTATGTTTAACCCTAATTAGGTCCACTGATGAGTTCCGAAGAAAATTCGGATCCCGTGTTAACGACTGCAAAAGAGCCATCTTTAAATATTTTAATGCACTAAAATACAACTCATTTTTTACCAGGGAACTTTATACTCAGTTGTAGTGATAGTAGGTAGTTAGTAACTACCTATATGAGTTAGGAAGATATTTATATTTACCTGGATTATGTACCTCCCTACCTACATTTTTATCTCCATCCTACACAGTGACCTAGATAGACAAGGGTTTACTTAAGTTCCTTATTCTTTACAAAAAAAAATATTAGTAGTATATCCTTGAATATTCTACTGACACACTACTCTATCATTCAGTCCAAGTTAAACAATTTACCTAATGGTTATAGTTATGGTAACCAGATTACGTTACTTAGGCCCGTATTCAGAGACTATACTTAAGCGTAAATCGTGTCTCAAGCGGTGACTCATAACTCAGTTTTCATAGAGAACTGTCAAAAATCGATGCTTAAACGTAGACTCAAGTTTGAGTGAGGTATCTGAATACGAGCCTTAGGTAGGTAAGATATTTACGTACATTTCCACATAGAAAACACCCAGACTCGAGACAAAATATTTGCAGATCATGCAAATACTTGCCCCGCGGCGGGAATCGAGCCTGCGACTTCTCTGCTCTGCGTCTCAAGCTAGCTTTCACCCAATGAGCCACAGAAGTAGAGGAGAATGAAAATACTTTGCTCTAAATAAAAAGCAAGACAAAATGTCATTGAACTCTTTATAATAGTGTTTTGTGTGCCTTCATTAATTGTATAGGGATATACTCGTACTCGTACCTATAGGTAGATAGGTATTAGAGAAACCTGTTTTAAGTTGTTATAATTAGTAGTGAATCATACCGAAGCTCACGATCTGTATAATCTTCCTTTGTAAAATCTTATTATCTTAAATCGAAGGTTCTTCAAATTAAATTGTTAAATGAAAATTGCAAGAGTTTTTATTAAGATGAGAATAGTAGGTAGGTAAGGTATGTAGGTACCATCACAGATTACAAAAGTACAGATACTTACCTCATCTCGAACATTGAAATCACTCCTTCTTTTCTTCGGGCAATTTTTTGGTGTTTGATTTTTGCGGCGTCTCCTACCTAGCGGTAATTACGTACTATAAGTACTTATCTGCGTAGACAGTATTTATCTGCCATCATACACTTACCTACTACAAAATTGATGATTTCTTTAAAACATAGGAACTTAGAACCCAGCCATCTGATTACCATGTTGAGTTCTTGCTTGAGTTCACCTCACCACACCACAGATTTTTAAGAAATCTGAGGTTTTACCCACAGACATAGGTGGTTTTACCGAAGATCCCATTCCCGCCATTTTTTCAAATTCACATCCGGTTCTACGTCATACCCTTTTATTTTTTAGTTATAGTTATTCATAGACATCGCAATGACCAGACATTCTACCACAACAATGAAAGTAAATAAATGGTGGCTGATGTGGCGGCAAAAATTCTACGATTAATTAGGTATCAACCAGAATTAAGCTTTATGTTAAGATAAAATTCGACTTTCAGTTGCTCAATTTTTTTTATTTATTTTGTTTCTAGGTTATTTCGTTCGTTCGTTGCTTTGTTCACGTCAACGTCATGGCACGCACGTCACGGCACGTCAAATATTTTTGTCAATCAATACAATACGTCAACCGCGTCAACGCTAAATTTAACAATTTTCGTTTCTGTGTTTAGTAATATTCATTAAATTATTTACTGTGTAGTAAATAACCCTGTTCTAATATACAAACCCCTGTTATTAATTATCATCCAAAATGCCACGTGGTAAGTAACATCTTGAAATCTACGTTCTTCTCAATGTCGTCCAATGTTAGGCGAATGTGCTTACCTATTCTGAGTCAACTGTTCGTTTAGAAACGTGTTTTCAGTTACTACTTCTGGCGAAATGCCTGTAGTCTCTTTGATATTGAAATAACGGTGGAGTCCATAAATCCTAGTTTGTTCTAACCTCTATCGTTTTAGGCAAATACACCAACCACAAAGGCCGTAACCGCAAATTCACCAGTCCTGAGGAGCTGGAAGAGCAGCGCAAACAAGAAGAGCTAAAACAAAAGTAAGTTGGTACCTACATACTACAAACTCAATTGAATGATGAAATATTTTGAATTCTCAGAGAATTATGTTCATCCAAGAATCGCCTACTTCAAATCATACAAGTCCACCCAAGTTTTGAATGTGAACCTCCATATGCATGGAGGTAATTATAATTAATCAAAATTTCAAATGTTCCTTATTTTAATTTAATTCCAGGTGGAGGAAAGAGCATGGAGGTGAGAGTCCTAGTGAGGAAGAATCTGAGGACAACAAGTCTGGGTCGGGAAGCAGCGATGAAAGTGACTCTGATGAAGATGTAAGTATCTGTAGATTATTTTGTTTATATAAGGTCAACGTCCTGTGAATTCAGTGTACAGTAAGTGCAAATGAACTTGACGGATCAAAACTAAGACCCTCCTGGTAGTCACACACATGTGAGCAGCTGTTACAACCTACCATAAAAAAGGCATGTAAACAGAGGTAGTGATAAATCCTACCACTGATGCTACTTGTATAAATATGTTCACTAGCCAGTTTTGAGTGTGCTACTTGGGTGATTTTTGATATACGTAGCCTTATTTGTAGTAATATTCTGATTCGTGACAATTAGGATAAGTGACTTCTACATTCAAAATTACCTACAATTTTGAATAATATCATCAATGTACTTTGGTATGTGTGGGTCTCATAAGGTGCCCATGAAACTTGACCTGAGTAATGTCAAACTCTCCATAGTAACTTTGTTATGGATGAATATTATTAGACTGGATAATGAGTTGATTGACCTTTTCTCAATATTTTCTGATCTTGGCACAATGCCATTTTTGCCAGAAAAACAAACTTATCAACTGCTAAAAATACTTCATAGATAACTGCAATGTTTATAAATATTTTATTCAAAACAATGTATTTTTTAAATCATTTAAGCATTTTTGAATCAGTATGAAAATAATAAGTTAATGTTGGGTGAATATAATATCAAAGGTCAAACTTTACTTATTAAAAGTAGGTTTATTTTATTAAGCCCTTTGTTAAGAAGGAGGGATCCTTCTTCTATGACGTTAGTACTACAAAAATAGTCAATTTTAGAAGAAGTAACTTATTATTAAAGCCATCACAATCTTGACTTTTCTTGGCCTGTCAAGCTATTAGCCCATTGTAGAACATCACACATAAGTTATAATGTATGTATATGTATATGTGACATAACAAGCATTATTTACTGGTATTACATTTGTAGTAAAGTAATAATCATATTTTGACTTTCAGCATCCCACCAAGGCAAAAGGTGTTTCCGGCCTTATTGAAGTAGAGAATCCTAACCGTGTTGTGAAGAAAAATAAGAAACTCAGCAACCTAGACACCTTGGGCGATGTAGAGAAACCTCAACTTTCTAGGTAAACAAATAATTATTGTTACTTATAGTTCCAGTTGCACTGCTGAGGAACCTATACCTACTTTAGAAAATTTGCACTATGTCAGATATTGTCCTTATTCAAAGCCATTTAAATAAATTTCAACTTGATCTCTACACTTTTTCTTTTTAAACTATCATGGTTATGAACATTATAAGAACTTAAATCGAGATATTAGAATATCTCGATTTTATTTATATAGAATCCTAAAATACAATCTGTTATTACAGACGTGAGCGTGAAGAGATAGAAAGACAGCGTGCCGCGGCAGCTTACCAGAAGGCGCACGCTGAAGGCAAGACGGACCAGGCTCGCGCCGACCTCGCGCGACTCGCCATCATCCGCCAGCAGCGGGAAGAGGCAGCCAAACGCAGGGAGGCTGAGAAGAAGACCAAGGATGAAACTCCTAAGAAGAGGTAGCTACTATATCTATACTAATTATTATACTGAGGTACTTAATGTTTTTTTGTTTTCTTATTTGCAATCGTAATCTCCGAAACGACGCAGCCGATTTCAAAAATTATTTCACAGATGTGTAGAATGAACTGTCAGGATGTTTTGCTAGTAATCAATAAAAAGAAACTGTAAAAGAGTGCAAATCTTGCTTTTCCTAATTATAGAATAGACTGTAAAAAGGAACAAATATCCTTTGTACATACTGGTGTCATACATGTGTGCAATATAATTAAACTGAAACTTGATTTTCGCAATTTGTTGTGATAGGTACATATTTAAATTCTTATTTCGCTTGACAAATTTTGACCTTAGTATTCAACTCCCAACACTTCTGAGGAAGTTTTACTAATGTTATACTAACTTTTATATCATATTTAATTTTGTTCCAGGTAGATGACCAACAAAACTATAAACTCGCGGGATTATTTAAACTTTTGCTGTTTGCATGCACATCATGTCAGGCCGAGGCTTACAAAATCTCAGTTTACTAAGTGATCTTCTTTGAAACAATATAAGCAGTGGAATTGTCGTCGATATTATGCATAATACTACTATTCATACCTCATACATTAAACTTACATATTTTAAAAACCATTTTCAATACTCCGTGCGTTACAAAAATTGGCGATTTGAATTTTGAAACTAAGCTCTACGAATAACCTATTATGGTTTAAAGCTCATGTTACCAAATTACTTCAAGGAAGTTCAATTTTCGTGTCCCGATTTGAAATTCTCGTATTCAGAGCTTACACTCCCTCGTTCAAGTATTTTTGACAGTTCTCTATGGAAACAGTGATGAATCACTGCTTAAAACACGATTATCGCTTGTGCTTAGACTCTGAATACTTGAGAGTATTGTAAATGGTTATGTAGCTCGCATGTAACAGCTTCACTATTATAGTACCAAAAGATTCACTAGAATCCGTCATTTCAAAATCAACATGGAACTGAAAAACTGTTTAAAGATCAAACCGTAGTAAATTGAAAGACTTAAAAGACTGGTGTCTATACAACTTGACAAGATCAAACTGTAACTATACTTAGTGCTTACGGTAAGCGCTGCGTCGGTCTAGCGTAGTATCAATGAAAATGTATGAACGACTATAGTTCAGCGCTTGAAAATTACTACGCGCGTACTAGAATTACTAAGACTTCCGATCAGCGTTAAGCACTGGCTGTCAGTTGATTACTAAATGTAGCAAAAACTACACAAATACACTTGCACAAAAAGTATGATCTTGCAATGGATAGAACAAAGTGGAGATGTGAAATTTGTTGTTTATTCTATCTAAAGATTTGTTAGTGAAATGTCTGATTCTAGTAAACCTTGTAGATTTTTATCATCTGTGTTTTTACTGAAAATTTTTCTGATCAATTTTGTTATGATTGGTACAATCTTGACTATTTTACTCAGTGTATTATGAATGTGAATTAGGTGTAAAGTCACTTTTTGTTATTGATTGTGTACTATAATGTAGTAAAATTTACGTAATCTGCCATGAATAATGACTTTTAGTCGGTGTTGTTGAAATTTTATGAACTCTCTGTGTCTCAATAAAATGTACCTATGTGTATCTAAATAATTTTCATAGTAAAAGTATATTGTTGTACTGATAATATTCTACATATTTAGCCATGAGAAGTCATACTATGATGTAAAACTAAATATTATTATATTATTATTAAAAAATTATGAAGGGTATCCAAATGGTTTTTTTTACTAATCCTACGTCCAAGAAGATAGATGGAAGGATGGAAGAGGAATACACGTTATGGCGACCTCACGGAATAAGGGCAGGACGCTGATGATGATGCTTACAAGATAAAATCCTGTTGATGTAGCAGATAAAAATAATGTTGTACTCACAGGTAAATACTTTTTATTAATATTGTTCCCTCTTATATTTTTTTATCGATTAAAGATTAAAATTTATTCTTTCTTACTGAAAAGCTTTTGCTGTAAATGTTTCATAATTATTTTAATTTTTCAACAGAGAGCTGTCTGGAGGAGAAAACTCAGTCTGAATCGCACAAAACATTATGGAACGAAAAAAACCTTTGGAAATTCTACATAGCTGTGTCGATGTTGGTGAAGGTGGAAGCAATACTTTGTGAGTAGTTTGATATCATCTAGAAATTTGATTTTGCGGGACACGTGAACCTTTGGCTAAATAATTTGATTGTGACCTAAAGTAGGTAATTGAAATTATGGGTCTAGCTAGTAATCAACTGAACGAGTGAAAACCGTATTTAGAGACTTATTTATTTATTTTTACTTTTAAAACTATCGTGAGTTGACAGGTAGGTACTACGTTCGTTCATTTGTATGAGCAAGTGGCCAACTCTGGTGACGGAGTTTTTAGGCCGCCTAAAAGGCCTCCGTCATTGCTTATCGAGTTTAAAAGCCCGGACAGACAAAATTAGGTATTACCAAATATTTATTTATTCTTGTGAATTTTTGTTGTGATAAATGATGCGGTTATTATTTTTGTAAGAATATTTTTGCTCCAAAGTTTATATCAAAAGGTCTAAACCGAAGCAACTCAATACACCAAGAGTCTCAATTTCGAAAAGTGAGAAGAGACATTATCGTTACATTTGCGTAGTGGGTTCATACTTTACGCATCATTATGTTACGGCGGGGTAATGGGCCGTCTTACCGCTGAGATACTGTTGTACACTTATTTTATAAAACTTGCTCTTTTAAATTTTGTCTGAGAGCATAATAACAAGTGTGCTAGCTGCGCTTGTATATTACAAAAGCTAATGTGTTTTCTTAATATATTTCATAGAGTAGGTACCTACTTAAAAAGTAAGATGAGAAGAATGAAAGATCAAGTTTCCATTTCTTCGATTCCTACCTGAGTAAAAATGTGCATATGAAATCACGCATTGTTATACCTAAGTTACCGGAAAGGCGGCATAAGCTATACAAAAAAACACTGACTATATTTTGTTGTGAAAGTAACTAACGTAGTTTTTGTTAGCCTACTCAGAAAATCTTCAAATTGATGTATGACCGAAACAGGCATCTGTTAAAACGTTTACTTTCGTTAGGCTCGTCGAAAACTTAGGTATTGGGATACCTACTATGCTATATGCTATTGGCGTAGTCTCTAATAAGAGGGCGAACGAAGACCTCACGAAAAACAGGTCACAGGATATTACCGCCCTCGTAAACTCTGCAAAAACAGCTCATCAGTAACATACCAAGGTTCATATTAACACATAAATTCATGTTCCTGGCTCCCCAGATTTCAGCTTGGCTCGGATATGACGTAATTTGTTAAATATGCGCATGCATGAAACTATGAAGACGTTCACGACGAGAGCGTTTTTATTTTATGTCTCATCTACATTTTGTGGGTGTTTCATCTATGTTAGTAGGTACCTTCTTGTGTTAATTTGTACTCTGATCAAAGATATAAAGAAGGTACCTTGGTAATATTACCGACAATAGAACCTAGCTTTAAGACTAATATCGATGTGATCCCTGCCTGAGGTTCTATCGAAAGAAACGAATTTTTCTTTTTTTCTAAAGAAATGGTTACGTGGTGCTTAAGAATCATAATTCGATTTTAACATAGGTACCTACTTATAAGCAAGATATAGAAAAATTGATAAAGCTTGTGGGAATATTTTATCACTTTTGTCAAAGACACCTAAGTCACCAATTTCCGATAAGATTTCCTTTTATCATCTTAAATTCAAAGGTAAGCCGAGGCGCGTGTAGTGTAAGCTCTATAGTTCCCACTTGGTATCCCTAGTAACCTTGTTGTGATGGATCATGTAACCAGCCTTTCTTTACTCAAGGAAAGTGGAGAACTGATTCCCTTGTGTGAAGTTTGCTCACTGAGATTTTAGAAAAACTGTGTACCGTAGTAGAATATTATAGGTTAGTACGTTATGGAGCAGTCATTTGAAGAACTAGATAAATTGAAAGAAAACACAGATACTAATATAAAATTACAAACAAAAATGATTTATCTTACACCTTCCATTGCCAAATATTAGACGAAAACCTACAGCTCAGAGTATTCATTATCATTACCTACCAAATGATTAGTCTAATCAAAAAAACAAATCATAATGTGAAACAGAAAATAAATACTTCGTGATCATTTTATCCTCTCGGGTTCTACCTAAAACTACGATTTTTTTAACATTGCTTTACATTTCAAATTACATTACTAATACAAACCCTTTCGACACGAGTTTCGAACAATAAAGAAAAAAAAGTCTAATAAGGCCGTATTATCTGAAGCAACATGAGAGTTCAAGTTAAAATTTACACGTATGTGTCCCTAGAATTAAATGAAAAAGAAAAAGATCTAGGTCAAGTAGCTTTTTCAGGGGTTTTTTATAACATCGGAAGTTGACCTAAGTTCAAAGAAGCATTATTCTCTCAAACATATCGCTTTCACACCCATCTTACGTAAGACCAATTTTGGAATCCGTAGCAAGGGTTTACCCTTCTGATAAGCGTAAGGGACCCGGACAAAGGCTGATGGATGTAAACGCTAATGTATGATGCTATCGCACCTTATCTATAGGCGTCTTCAACAGGGACAGATTTTCCATCCTATCAGTAGTGATCGATTCTGAATTGATCGTCTCTACGAAGGGATCTAGAGGCTAGACAGATTTTTTTGACTTTGTAGTTTTTAGCGAAAACATTCAAACTTGAGGGGAATCGAGAAGAGGTTTCATTTAAACCTCATTGTTTTTTTTACATTACTGGTAAATATCGAGTCGTTAATTCACAACTGGAATTTATATACTTACGGGAACTAAAATGCATTGTAATTGTAAACTTGTGAAATAATGTACACCGTAGACCAATTTCATATTATCAAGCACACCAGTATTTCGTGGTTGAAACTGCAAAACTACGTGCCTGAATTTCAGAGGTTTAGTCTTGGACACTCAACACAATGCCAGGTCATAAGTTATCGTTTATTGGGTCGATTGAAACTTTGTTGTGAGGTTTCGACAAAATTCATAAATTGTCCAGTCATTATTCTAAAATTCAAAGTGTTCGTAATGAACTTCATTACGTTATTGGTGGCTTTATGTTAGGTAGCAAAATCATCATCATCATCATCACGAGCAGCCCTCATCCCACTGCTAGGCATAGGCCTCTCTTCGCTTAGCGGTAGCAAAATATCTCGTATATTTTAATTTACATTCCTTATTTTCAAGAAGATATTCGATTTTGCTAAAAGTGAGAAGACAAATAAAAGAAAATTAATTTCCGGAGCATACTTATTTCGTATTTTCAATTTCCATTGGGACCGTTTTCTGCTTAAAAGTTTAGTTACAAAGTCAAAGTGGACGCCTCAAACTTGTCTCAGGTAAATAGCTGAAAGAACTTGAACTTTAACGGACAAAGATAAAATACCTACGGTTTTTTAATAAGAATATTCTAGAGGCTTCAATTAAAATTGGATTCGTGAAGCAAATTAGGTATACTAATTTTTCAAACGGTTGAGCAAAAATTTGGCACCTTTCCTGAAATGAAAAAAAAATGAAATGAATGAATTTGATCAGTACTGGCACAGACCAGTTTACTGGTCTGTGGTAGTACTGGTTACGAAGTCAAATGTCAACTGTTTAGGTTACGAGCTCGCGTTGACCTAACAAGATTTCAATATGAAAAATATTTATTATTTTTAACAATTCATCAAAATGAGTAAAGTTGAATCACAGTTAAAAAAAAACAAAAGAGATTTCCGTAAGCATAAACTCGAAATACCCGTGGACTAAGTATACTCGTATAAGTTTAATACTTCATTAAAGAAAATTATGTACCTACTAGATAAATGAGTTGATAAGTAGGTAAACAGAACAGATAGAGGTGGAAACGTAACGCGGCGCTAATAAAATCAAAAGAACGTGATGTAGAGCAACTGTGAAACACTTACCGCCGGCATTACAAAGTCAAAACTAAAATTACGCGGTAAAAGCCTAGGGAAACGAGGCCAGCCTAAAAATAAAAGCAAAATTTTCGTGCAAGAGAGTTCAGCATTTTGCTGTTGCACAAAGCGTAAACTAAAACAAATTACCTAAATTTCCTGAATGCAGACGTGGCTGTTGAGACTGTTAAAAAATTGTCGAACTCGTTACCTCTTTGAGGTGGACTTGTGTAGGTACCTCCACGCGATTGAAAGTTCGATCTGAAGATTGAGAATTTGAGATATATCTCAGATTAAATAAATGGTTAACAGTAGGCACTCTGATACTAATATTCAACTCAGCTGAAATCATGTTTACAACAAGATTAAAGGTAAACAAATAAACTAATAAATCTATGTTTCCTACTGTTTGTAAATATTTTCCAGAGTTGTAGGTACCTACCTACAGCTACCAAACTTAACTTAAACAAATCTAATTAATTCGCGCTAAATCTGTTTTGTAAACTAAACTGAAAACTTGAATAAACCAAATGTAAATTGTTTCATCAAATTAGCTGTGAAGTAAAATTAAAACTTCGTACTTCTAAATTGGCAAAGTTACTTAAGGTATCACCTAACTAACCTAATTGAATAGCTAATAAACAAAGTGTCTAAGTTGGCCGGCGCGCGATAAATAATAGATAAATTAAACGATGGAGATGCTGGACTACAGAGTAATATACTGTAGGTCAACACATCTACTGAAATACCATCTATTTTGATACCATCATATCATCATCAAAAATCACGTCCTAATCATAATCTAAAACCAGGATAGTGTTTGTAAAACAATCGATTTGATTTTTTGTTTCTGCTTTTTACGTAAATTTCTTGGAGAGGTTATAGGCGTAGCCTGTAGAAAGAAAACTGCATGAGGCGCCATCATAGACCTCCAACCCTCAACCACCTGGAGGAGCATACCTGTACTTGTTGCAAGTCTGACCGAAGAATTTTGCTCGTGTAGTTCGTTAAAGGCACGAAAGCAAGTGCTGCCACCGTTTTAATGCTGCTTAAAACATCTGTCGGAGATGAAAATGCCTCCTATTAATATAGGCTACCTTTAATTATCATCATCATTACCATTACTACGCGGGTCAATCATACACGTCTAGTTGTAATAGCCCTGGTTTCGTATGCTTATGTCTGTGTGCATAAAGCAGCTTGATTTCTGTATAGCTTACTCTATGGCCGGGCCAAACAGAATTAAAACTTTCCGGGAGGTTTCACCTAAATCACTGGTAGGTGATTTATATTTCACGCACCTTCCGCCCGTGTTCAGGCTCGCCACGGAATTATGCTTTCGCTGAGGATCACGCACGACCTCATAATTATTGTAAGGGGTTATGGCTTGAGTGTATCTATTAAGGTTTACATAACATTATTAGGGTATTAAGTAGCTACATCTTATTATCACGCTTCGAAGAGTTATTCGAAGTTGGGCTGAAATGATTCTTGTTTGATTCACAGTTATGAATTTATAAATTATTACTAGGTATAGTCCAATCTAGTTAAAAGTAGAAAGAGTCGGCCCGCGACGTCCGTAAACACGATAAAATCCTGTATTCTAAAACAGTTATTTCTAAAACATTATCAATTTCATTGTTTTTGTCTGTTTTCGATGGATTTCAAAAATGTTAAAATAAAGCGAAATTTTAGCATTTACAACTAGTACTACTACTAGCCCACCTTGTCCCATTTACAACTAATTACTAATATCTGTATGTGGAATATCAAAGTGGCTGCTGTGGAACTTTAAGTTTTAAGTTTTTTGTGGCCATATTTAAACATTCTAGAAGTTTAGCAAGTCAACGTCTTTTTTGAAAATTTACTTAGACTCAATAATTAAACGTCGGAAACTTGGAATACTGATTCCAAAAAATACACTGCGTCTTCGAAATTTATTTAATTTTGAACTGTATTTGCCCTCATTTTAGGACATTTACCGAGGTGTCAAGAATCTACCCTTATCTCTATTATCTTATCTATTATTAGCTGATATTTTGATCAGCAAAAAAGCTTTCGGTTATTTTATTACACAAGTAAGCTTCATAAAATATGAATGAGGTTTGTAGAGACCGAAGCAGAGTAAGTTAGTATAAAGTTTCCGTCTAATACAAATATGATTGTGGATCTATTTCTATCTCGACTCTCAAACTAAGCTTTGTGGTACATCAAATAGTTAGGGAACTTTTCCCATTTACATAAGTGACTTAACCTTCATTCATTTTATATTCAAACCCTGCGCATTGCCAGGGAATGTTCTATCCACTCAGAAATATTACGACTATCCAATTGCTGATCTTCTTTTGCGAGGCGAAGTCGAATTTATTTTCATCGAATGAAAATAGTGAGAGTACAGATAGATCGCTCTGTCTGGATCAAATGGCTGTATTTCATAAGGGATTACTCAGGGCAGATACCTACCACCACCAACTCATCTTAGAAAATAGATAGTTTTCTCCTTTTTTATCATGGTGCACATATCTTATTCATTCTCGATTTTCGAATAAGTAGAGATATTATATTCCCAAGCTGGTAGATAATAGTTTCATCACGCATTCTTTACCCAGTGTTATAGAAAATACGAATAAAATGTTATGAATGTCTGAGTAGTTTGTAGGCGTAAACAGTTCTACATCAGATAATGTATCTTGCTCACCGCAATACTTCATCTAATATTTGTTAACCTGTATCACGAATACTTTTCAATTCAGAAAGACAACAACACTGTATATTGAAAACATCAGCTTTCAGACTTCCAATAAATAATGATAAGTACTTTTTAGGTAGCTACATATTATTATTAAAAATGGTTCTTGTTGCCACAATTATACTATGGCTGAATACGTAAGCTTATTTAGCGATGTTGGGAGTTGGTTTTACTTTTGTCATCCTCACTGGTTATACAAACCACAAATACAAACTAAAACTATTTGAACCAAACCAAATGGATTGAATAAGACAATTTTCTTTTCGTACGTAGCTACTCTTTTCAACAAATCAATCCCATAGAAAACCCTTTCAAAACATTCGCGCAAGAAGCATTTCCAACATTTCCAATAAACATAGAGCTTATCCGGGAGCCGCATTTGCCGCTTTCCTGATTGCATAATTTTCTTTTATTTATCGTCTGTGAAAAAACCGTGGCTAGCGAAGGCGAGCTTATTCAACCACCATTAGTAGCGGACCGACAAGTCAATAAATCATCTTGGCATCGGCATCTTATCGATTCTATTCAATAGAGATTTATTCGTCTGATACTTAATCGCCGCTTTTCAAATTCGAGTAGGCTTTCAGTCTAATACTTAGAAACATGTCTATTTATAAAATCGCTTGTAATCTTGTCGCTTATTGTATTTTATATCGGTATAAAGCCGGTTTGATGATTTGATATGATGCGAGACTTTTTCAAATCCTCTGCTAATTCCAGTAAGAGGGATTAGCTGGTATGGGACGGTAGGTAATATTTCAGAAAATATGCTACTTTTACCAAGGTCACCAAGGTGTACTTTGGTACTTATAAGAGACAATATTCTAAAAAGCTCTTTGTAAATGTTCCCAAAAAGGAAATTTCCAGAAATTTCTTATCTGACAAAAAAACAGGGATAATTTCAGTGGTTCTAAAATGCTTTACAATAGTCTCTTGGGTCCTCTTCAGAGCTATCGGCTACTGGGTTTCTTTACATTTTCAAATAATATTAAGTTTTCCTCAATTAAAAATAAGTTGTCTCTATCTGAGAAATTCATAATTATGCAAGAATATGCACATTTTGATCAGGATTGGTTCCTTTATTGTTCGACCACATAATTATCTTTTCGTCCGATATTATTTTTGTTTAACATTTTTAACAGTGTTCGTGCGCTGTGAATCACATTTTTCGCTGAAAATTCAGTGCAATATCCTCGAAGCTATGTTTTAATTAAAATGTCATACCATTATGAGTTCCAATAGCCATTTAAGCTTAAATGCACTCATAATTTATGCATTACGTTCATTGCTTTTGCCCATTATACCGTTTATATGAAACATTCTACCAATTTTCATTTCCTCGCGGGGCTATGCGACAAAATTGCTTTACAATATAATTACTGTCCTCCATTGTTCTGGAGCTTCGATTTACATTTGGAATGGAACGAATTGAGCATGAGTTTCAAAGCGTTTAATTGTTGGCAATACTACTTCAGCAACCGCACTGTGTAGTTCCACTTGGATTGAAAACCACTGCTCCGTAATTAATGAACATACATTGACGTCTTACCCAGTAGACACCTTATACGAGTAGTACTTACTACTTTGCAATACAAACTTTTCAGTCAACCAACTGAGGTGTGCGGGAGCGGGAAAGTAAGAGCTTATTGGTCAGTTCAAGGTCACGGACAAATCATAACAAATCAGAAATGTTCACGGGTCACTAATCTGGTCTTTTTTGGCTGGACGTAAGGGGGCGTGGTTTGTTATAGGCGCTAAAGCGCTCATGTGTGAACTAAAAGCGATCCCCCTTTATTAGGTGTTTACTGGGTGTCGTCAATGTGAACATTATAGCAACTACATACTCTTACATAAAAATTATAGCTTTTAGCCAAAGTTGGCATTTGTGTTCCCTATCCTATGAAAAGTCCTCTTGATTTTATGTGTAGTTGTAATGTAGAAGAGAATTAATATAGGTTAGGTAGATCAAGTTTGGCCAACTAATTTCCTAAAACATTTAAAGACGGTTTTGTTGTTTTCAAGCGCAGTGAATACGCCTTGCAAACTACAAATTTACCTAAAAACTAATTTGTAAAAACAAAATCAAACATGGAAGTAGATTTCACTAAAGATCTTTATTTAATTTTATACAAATAAGTAACATTATGTACAACAAAGTTAATTACAATATTACTATAGCATCTTAATAACACAGGTGTAGACATTTCATTATAAGGTACTACTTAAAATTTAGTTGTAATTTATTTTTACAGTTACAAAAAAGCACCGGAATATTTTTCGTACCGTGAAGCTTTTTTCGTTTTATTTATCAGCCAGTTAGTAATTTTTTTATTTAAGTAAGTAAAACATTTTTAGCGAAACTTTTTTTCAGATAGGTATTGTATTTTCTTGTTTGCGAGGTTATTAGTGATGAGCCTTTTTATAAATCGAAAGTCAAATAAGTACCTATACAAAAAAAATATTCACAGCGTAAAATCATTATGCTTTCAAATCTGGGGAATGCAAAAAAAAGCTTTACAGAAAAACAAAAATTGAAAAATTATTTACAACAATAAACAATCATTGGCACTTATTGTAAAATTAACAAGTATAATATTTTGTTGTACATTAGGGTAATTATGTTTTGGTTTAAATATCATAACTAATGTAATGATAATTGTAATCTAATACTAAAAAATAAAATATAAGCTTACATATTTTGTATTCAATTTAACATCTATATACACGGCACATTTGTTAACACTATATAAAACGAAACGTTATTATGTCAGTGCTCTTTCAATATTTACATTAATTAAATAAAATAAGGTACATAATTATTTTAAAGGCTTTTATTATCTTGGTTTGGGAAGACCGAAGCATGACTTGCAGTAGAATTTAGTAGTGGATACCTGACCTGACACACAAATCTTATAAAATTAAAAAATATGTTTTTGATGGCTAGATATTTATTTCTTAGATAATTCATTTTTAATACTTATCAAATTTGTGTAAAGCCTCTCTTATGCAAAGATTCTAAGAAGTCAACAACTTACAATCATACCAATATAAGATCATTCTTAAACTACTCAATGATCACTTTTCGCTTTCCATAGCCCAAACACGTCATTATGTTATAAATGGTTCGAAGTATTAATAATAAACACATTTTATTTATTATTTGATACCCAAAGTATTTGTTTTGTTAAAAAAAACGTTTTTGTGCATTGCAATCAACGTAAATTGTTTTACAGGTCAATTTCATTAAATAGTAGAATGTGATGTCTATTTATTTTATTCATTTTCTAAAACAATGTCATACAATTCGTCTTTAATATAAGAGTATTTGATATACTAGTTTTACTTGTACATCCTCTGTACTCTTTCATAGAATACTTCTTACGATTTCGTTTTCAAATGTGTCATGGTCTAAGATGCGCTTAGACTTATACAGCTTCCTGTTTTATTAAGTTTAAAACCAGTAGTCAAGCCAATTTTATCCAAAGTTTTACACAAAATACAATATTTTGTAATAAATAGGTATATACTGGATACGTTAAAAACCCATTGTAGTGGGTTAATAACGCAAATCGAATGTCTCTACGCGGTGCTTTAAAGTTGTCCATTGGTTTTTTATGATTTTTAGGAATACTTAGTCCTGTTTGAAATAGGTAGTTACTAAACACTAGGATAACTGAACAAAACAGAGCTGTATAAATGATTTGAAAACTATTCGGAACCTCATTAGGTACATGTAGATGTATGAGTTAAATATTTTTGGTCATAATAAATCTAACATTTAGAAATCGGTTATATTGTTGTCATTTCTAATGCAAGCATTCTAATCCATCGCTATTGTCACATAAAATAATGTGCAGTACCGATTATTCTATACTAAATCCATTTGTTATAAGTGCGCTAAAATATCGATTTCTGAAGGCGGTGGCGTGTGTGTCTCGTTAAGCGCTGCTGATCCTGACACTGTTACTATCACGGGTTGTGAGTCAGTGTGGACTATAGTCACTAGGTGTTCGTCTGGGTCTTTCTCCTGGTCTGTCGGAGGAGGTTCGATGTCGGTGTACTTAAGATCGTGTGTGATGGGCACGTCGGAGACTGTGACGGGAGGGTCAGCTCGCGGCGCCCGGTAGGATGGGGGCCCGCTGTATTCAGAACCGCACCAGGCTGCGCCAGTTGATCCTCTGTGGGATCAAATAAATAGTGTTAAAAAGAAATAATTATATCAAACAAACAGGATCACGAAGACATTTTATAAGAACTTTAAGGAATTCATGATCCATTGAAAATGTGCAAAAAGACACGTTTAATATACTTTTGGAATTAAGCTACATTCTGCAGATTTCTTATTTTGATAAATTGCATGCCCTTTTACATAATCTGATTATTTCTTTTCCTCACGATGTTTTGCTTTCACTGACTTTGTATATCTCATCCTGATAAGCATTATAATAAATTATGAAGCAGGTAGATAGTTATTTTGTAAACAATCGATAGAACAACACAGCAAAATCTGAGTAGAACAAACAATAAATCCAAGCACATGTTTGGCGCTGAACTCACGCGACCTTAAGTTTTCTAGTCCACAATAAACAAAGTTGGATTTGAACATTGAATCTGAAACACAATTTTCTCGGTATCCGAGCTTATCCTTACAGTTAAATTAAAGCATAAAGTCGAGCTATCTCAGAGATTGCACTGGTATCTGTAATGCCGTACCTGACTAGACTGGCTGAGTTTGATCTGTATGTTGGGGGAGGGGACACCACTGGCGCACTTCTGTCTAAGAGAAGCAACCTGGAATACAAATAAAGCACGTGTTAATTAATAAACAAACTTAGGCGTTTCCTTATTAGATATAAAGACCAGGAGGCATTATTTTGCCTACACTTAATGAGAAATTGTAGCGCCTGGGAAATTATTAGGATAAAATAGGATTGCTGATCACATAGCCATCCTCTCAGCACCATCTATCAAGAACAAAGACTAGTCAATAACGTGTACTTTACAGTACCTACCTAAATTCATTGTATTTGTAAAATAATGCACTTGTTAACAACCTAAGTTGTAAATATGCCCAGGGTCGTTTTTTTTGATAATTTAGTCAGAAATCAAATATTTTTGGTAAAAGTAGATATCAAGAAAATACAATAATAGTGCTTAAATTTATAATTTGTACATAATTTTAATACATGATCGAGTTACAAACATCATAGCATACAATATTTCTCATTTACTTATAATAATCAACATGGGATTAATTATGTTGGACTCGTATGTGACTCGGGCATTGCTGAGCCAAATTTAATACATACCTACTTACGATAAAAGGTTATGAATAAAACGTCCAGGCTGGGGGTTACTCTTCTATATAATTATTTGAGTATATAGTTTTAATTTGAGTTTAAATTTAAACTTTTACTTAGCATTTTATCGAACAAAACTGAAAATTCATTTCACATTTCGATATGATGCGAATTTCCATATAAGTATTCAAAAGATGACTAAAAACGGAATTACTGACAATTCAAATACAGAATTACCTAAGTGTGCATTTGCTTACCTGAGTCTGTACTCTTGCATAGATGCTTGATAAGTTGGCGGTGGCGGCCTATAATGGAACTCCGGATACAGCATGGCCGCGTACGGATGATGAGGCCTCGCGTAGCTTGGAGGTAGGCGGGGGACTAGCCGACGGCAGGACGCTCGACGGAGGCCTAACAACGCGCAAGGAGCGTCCCTAGCTCCAAGCCGCCACGCTAGTCCAGCTGCTGTCACTAGCACAACGCCTATACCTGGAAACAAAATGATATCCTTGTTATCTTGTGGGTGTGCTATTCCTAGCCAGCTACGCCAATTAGATACTGGCCGAGCATTTTGCTTGTAGGACTTGAAGTTGAGCGTTTGTATATTGACCACTTAAAAGGAATAAAAGGTAGGTATCCTCAATACTTTTTTACTATCAATAATGACTGTTGCGGCGCTGGTTTTCTCTGACATCATTTTTTCTCTCATCGACACGTTTTTTGTGGGTTTAACAAAATTAAACTAAAACTCATGGTAATATTGGTAAATATTTTAAACCTGAAATGTTGATCCTTTCATAATGAATTATAGCTTCGCCAAAGTAAGCCATAGTGCATTTGTCTGGCAACATTACACAGGTAATTGCAACATCCACCGCTAATTATTTTCGTGCTCGTGATCATGAACAATGTATTCCGTAGTAATCCTCTGTCATCTTCTTTATTAAGTCGGATTATGGATGCTAAGCGCTTAGCTAGCTGTTTATTACTTACTTTCTATTTAAGAGTTATATTAATATATCAAACCACCGAATCGATGTTGAAACATGTTTACCTAACCGTAAATAAAGAGCAACTCGAGTTCCTTTGACGTATGGCTGTAAGTAGGTACTCCTTAATAAAATGTTACGTTTTCAGCGAAAATAAATATAGCCGCCTAAATAAACACCCCTCCTGTCGTCAGGCAAACAGGCATAACGCATCACCCGTCGACAAACGCGATGCGTGAAGTTAGCAAGTGAGTGACGCGTACAAATTACCCATCTCCACAATAGATCGCTTGCCTGTAACAATATCATCTGTCCCGAACGCTACTGAAAATCCAATTAATTCCGCTCCCAAACTCATTTGAAGTTTAATTGAAAACTTGGACGATGAAGGGCGCGCTGCTGTGAATGATGTAATGAGATTGCGAGACTTGCTATTGTCGTATGCACGCCGAATAACAGATGAGCATGGGACAGCAGATTGTTTCACGGTTAATTACGGTCTGCGCCCTACACATTGGACACACGGCTGATAAATATTTGAAGCCGGATATGCGATGTGGATTACACAATACTATGTCTACACTTTTTTTGAAATGTGTGACCAACGACAGACGGGCAAATATTGCGCACTATTTACAAAACCGCTACAAACTCCAATTTCACCCAACGGTAGTAACTGTGTGTTACCAAAACTGTTCGATGTCTACTTTATAGAAGAAGAAGATTAGTTCTTTCTCGCTATATATATAAGTACACTCTATAATATGCCTAGAATTTTAAAAGAAGACCAATCAATTTTATTATAAAGTCTATTCCACGAAACTTTTATTAAAATTCAATTGCGAATTTGGCTGCTAAAATCGATAACTTCATTAGAAGGCGGTTATCGAATCTACACAAGTTAACCGGTAATTCTCGGTTCAGGCTTTCATTTTGCTGGGCAGTCCACTGGACCGGATAACTTTAATCAGCTATCGAGAAAAAAATGCTTTAGCGTGAAATGAGTCGCGAACTGAAACGATCAAAGACTTCGATAAAGCCTTTTTTACGATCAAACGAGGTTTGCTAATGCACTGCTTTATTCGCTTTAGGTAAGGTAGGATTTTTTTTCGCTTTTGAATCGTTGTTATTTTTATTTTAGTTTTACAGTCTAGCTAGTAGGCGTCAGATTAAGTAGATACTATAAAGTACTTAGTAAAACTTTTTCTAGAAAACTCTTTGTTACAAAATAGGGTCTTTGAACAATAATGATAAGATTTCAATGATGTACAGTATCTTTTTTGTCTTGTCTTTTATGTAAAAAATATATCATAACCAACCTATCATAAGCAGCAGTAGTGTAAGCGGTGCTCGAGGATGCGGCCTCAGGGCTCCGAGCACTGCTCCAGCGGCTACCAGACATGCTCCCACTACGCCAAGGAAGAGCACGCACAGCCTGAGGGGTGGTCGTCCACAGCACGACTTGGGGGCGCTGCCGTCGCCTTCGGAACACGCGTATGCAGCGCCTCTTCCAGATCTGAAAAGAAAAGTTATCTTAGTATGTACATACATTTAATTTGGTGAAGCCGCAAAATGCCCAGCATAAAAATTTGGCAGATAAATGCAAAATAAAGGAAGAAAAAAAGTGAACTATTCACTGCGAGTAACACCGCGGGCGCAACTAGGTTAGTTATAAAGTGTTATCGGTTAATCTTGTTTTGCTTAATTTGCCTTAAATACTATTTTTGTGATATAAACATTCAATACATCGATTTTGATGAAGCCTGAATATCTAATTTTAATAGACAGTTAGGTAGGTATATATAAAAATAATAATTTGTACACCCTGTAATGTCCTACTCCGTACTGCATGAGCGCAGTGCCAAATTCGCCATCGCTTACTGTAATGGTATCAATTAACTACAGGCTTGACTTCTTGGCATCAATACACAATACTATTTCACATTAAAATAGATTAGAACACAGATAACTCAATTTGAGCCATGCTTCGCGACAAATTGTATCAGCGATAACATAATTGAGTTTAGGAAACTCTTGTCTTTTGGGACTCGTACATTTGTGACTTAAGTAAAATGTTTGCTCTAGAAAATTTTACATGAACTGGGACTTTTAATTTTCATGGAATCAAGGCAGAAAATTTTGAGGCCGAAAATGTTTTCCTTAATTGCAGCACCGAGTTCTTTTATTAAGTTCTTTGGGGAACGTTACTGAAGCCCAAATCCTAAATTATGTACCCAAAATTTCATGACTTGCAGAAAATATGAGAACAAGAAATTGCTTACATAATGTTGAAAAGTATTTCTCGGTAAATAAGAAAGCTTTCCTCAGCATTATATTGGCGTCACCTTTCCGTACACAAAAGAGTTTGAATACACAGAGGAATTGTTTGCAAATATTCCTAAAAATATTACTATGGTGTCTTGTGAATTGTGACTGAATTAATTTTCCTTTGAATTGGAGTCCAGACTGGAAAAATAAGTATTTATCACGAAAATAAAAGTAATAATCGCACATAAGTATTATCCATTAGTTCCTGTCAATTCTTATTAGATTTTTCTATTGTCTGACTTCATACTGTAGTTTTTCAGATATTACTTTAATTGTTCAGCATCTGAAAAACATAACATAACAGAAACATCTACCTATAACCTTTAGGAATAACGTTTAAAGTCATATGAGAGTTCGCATGGCCTGTATTTATATTATGCAAGAACGATCCAGTTACCGGGAGCATTGGCGTAACCCCAACCATTGTATGTGTAGTGTTGCTAACAGCTATTCAACAAATCATTGCATGTTTGCACTTTGAACCGGTTGTCAATACAACTGGTCAAGTCCGTACGTAGGTTACAGTCTTTAGCTCGACTGAGTGCTGAATTACGCAGAAAGAAAATTAGTACTATCTATATGTGTTTGTTTTACATTTCTTATTTTATACACTAAATCGACACTTCGACTAAGTAATTATCTAATGTTGTAATGAGTAAAATAATTGTTCATAAACGCTCTCATTATACCATCTCCGTTTTAAGTAAAGAAACTGATTACAATCGAAAAGCGGCAGATTAAGAGCGCAGGCTTTATCTTCTATTTTCTATAAACTGCAGAAAATTCAGATCTTCGGTGGATTTAGACCTAAGCAATTTACTCGAAAAACATTGTGCAAGTTCAACCCAATACTTTTTTATTCAAATAGAATATCCCATCCCTGGCTTCATTGCATGAATAGCACTTTTCTGCGTTAACGAGGAGATAAAGGCACACAAACGGTGGATGAGCAGCAATAGGAATAATTCAGAGCCTATGAATACCGCAGTGGAAACCAACGAGTCTTATTATTGTAATATGAGTTAACGTGAATAAATTAGTCATTGCCAACATTTCACAATCAAAAATAGATTTATTTGGAAGATATCAAATATTGCGCCATTAATCTAGCAGTTTGTTTTGTAGATATTTATTGGGTTTATTATAGATCTGTGGGTTTACTAAATAAGAAGTAATTCTATTTCAAAAAAAAATGGATTTGCAACTGACAATCGTTAACAATACTGTTTTTAGGTTCAAATAACAAAAAGCAAAGTTGCTTCACATTTTTGTGCTCTAAAAAATATCACGAAACAATGTTTCTGTTTACACACATATTAACGAAGTTATGGTATTAATTATTATATAGGTATTTAAAAACAAACAATATATTTGTAAAAGAAATTTAACGTTAATTTTTATATGCATAAAAATATGGAATCTACTTTTCATGTTATGTATCACAACACTAGTCTCTCAAACGCTTTTTGACAAAGGTCCGTTGAAAATACCGATTTAATATACGTCTGTTTTTACTAGATACGGTAAAAATGACAATTCGTTTGTTTACTGGATGTAACAGCATCCAGTAAACAAACGAATTGTCGAACATATAAGATAAGTACAGTACGATGGGTCACTTTGTTAGTCGGTGGTAGAGCCAAATACTTGCAAATATTTTGGTCACAACAGAACCAACACCGTTACATCTCTACATTTATAGAAGTACTGACAATTTGTATATCGTTCAACCATCTGTCTGGCTCTCCATTCTCGGTCACTGCATTTGTTCAAACTCATTGGTTTTTGCATCAAATAAGTATTTTTCTAAAACTATTTGATTTTATTTGAACAAAACAAAGCTACAATTTACTCAAATTTCTGTTTCGTTATTTCCTTTGAATGTCTTTGTATTTTAATTCAATTGCCTATTAAATATTAAAATGTATACCATTGTATCTATCGATATTAACATTTGAACTCTAAATCCCCTTTTGTATGCATCAAAGTTAACGAGTATCGAAGCGATTGAATGCACACGAGTTTGTCGACCCCATATCATATGACCCCCAAAGGAAGAGGGTATCGTATTAATGGTTTTGTACACACAGATAAAACTTTCTACATTATCTGTGTCACGCTCCATCAATTGAATCTATTCAAACTCATTATGAGAATTCTTTTAAATGCGTGGGCTCGAGGCATTATTGTATAGACAAAGAATCAGTGAGCGAAGTAAGCCTCCATTAGTATTCCTGCCGTGATGGCTCTAGAAATAAAAGTGTGCCGTCAATGGCAAAACATTTTATCTTTTCCAGCGTACCGATCGCATTAGAATTGTATCTTGAGCGTAAAAAAGCAATAAGACTGAAGCTTTGGCCGGATAGGGCCGCGTTCGTGTAGAAAACCGATTCGGCGCCTATCACCAACTTTGTTTATCTAGATGTGTGAATATCTTTAAATATATCTCAAGCTCAGGTAAGCAGAAATTCCAGAAAAGTGATTGAGGAACTTTTCCATTTCAAACATTTTCCTTTTATGTATCCAATCAAATCCAATTAATCCAATCAAAGCAAGCTTCATTGGTAAATGCATCCTCGGCTGAACGTAAAGCTGGTCCGGGGTGATAGTTACCCTTACTTCGGACATTTTGATAAATTACCATTGGCACAATAACATTCATTACTGGCCTCTTGTTTTCAATTTGACTAGTCATCGCCGAACTCATTTTAGAGAAAAACAAGCCTTTTCTTCGTTAAGGAAAAAGTTTTTTCCAACTTTGTGCCCTTAAAAATACTTTGTTTAAAAAACTTCTCAACATTGTGATTGGTTAAGACGAGGTGATTTTTACTCTAAAACTATTTCGAAAGAGAATCTTCGCATCTTTGTAATGTCATTGACGTTGATCAAAAGTTGCAGCAATATGTGAAATTATTGATGATGAGCCTATGCTAAGTTTTTCTCTCGGACAGATAAAAACATTATTCAATAAGATAACCTTCAAAATAGTACCTAAATGATAGTTTCACCGATAGTCAATGAAACCATAGAGACGCAACTGAAATTGGTGTAGATTTGCTGTACAGACTACATACGGGCGATTCGTAGGGTTTGACTCTACTCAAAGGGTTTGACACTCTTAAATATCTCTATTCTGACACAAGACTTTGACCATAATTTTTCACTATCGATTCTAATCAACCATCAGACCATCACTAGTAGTCGATCGTAAACTTTAACTTATACAGGTAGAGGTATGACTTTTTTTAATACTCGAGTTAAAATTTTTTAGAAATAAGTCGCGTGTACGCGTTGTTTTTAAATAGAGGCGTATAAATTCCACGTGTGCAATCTATCAAGGGACACTAGTTCAAACTTTTACAAAGACGAAAGAGATGGGTGTCGAATGACATTACAATAAAGTGCATTAGTTCACGCCAGATGTGTCGATCACTCGATAAGAGTGGCTCGGTTTACGGCACCGCCATACGGAACTCTATGCTGTAGCATTTTACGACAATTTTACTGGTTAAGTGCTTCGTTTTGTTGTTGCCGACAACCAAGATCTTTATTCCGAGGAAGAAACTCGTGAAACGGGTTAATAGGTTTATTTCTTCCATTATTTATTATACTACTCTCTCTCAGTTTACTTAGATCTTTTGTGACTCAATCATTCTAAAAATACTTACCTAAAAAGTACAGACCAATCAATTATATTAAACTACAGTCAACAAGAAAAGTTAAACATTTTAGGCAACATAGAAAAATATACTTGAACGTCACTTATTTTAAATCAAAGCTTATTATAAAAATAATTAAAAAAATGTATCTGGACACTTTTATTTGCTATGTCTATCTTAAATTTTATTACATCCCACGCGGCAGAGCTTTTGAATTCTGTACTTAAATCACTTTTGTTAGTAGCTGTATTTACTAATGCGTACTTTTTAGGGCTATTACGTCTAAAATGCTCCACTTGCCTCTATTAAACATGCCCTTTTACTTAGCCCTCTCTTCCTAATGGTTACGAGCTAAAGTTACGTAGGACCGTAAAGACTACGCAGATTAACAGACGTTTAGGGCTTTCGTCTTAAAGTGCCCTACTTAGGACTTCAGGCAGCGTATTACAGTTTTAGGAAGTCGCTTTCGAGTTCAATTCATTATGATTTTGAAAAGTTTACTCTCAGTTAGTCTCAGTGCTAGTAAAACATTAAGTTATTAAAGTAAAGTAAAGTGTTTGAATAGCATTTTAAAGTCAAATACTACGAGTAAATCTAACATTTTTATGTTGTCAATTAAAAGGTCGTATATTTGAATTAATTAATTCTGATCGTTATAAAAAAATCTAAATCTTATCCTAAAAACTGACTGAAAAAAAAACAAACTGCATGATGTCTGTTTAAGCTTCTACAGACAAACTTTCAACGGATACTTGTAAGTATCTCTTGTTTATGCGTTCGTAAAAAAAAGGTACCTACATAAAAAAAAAGACGTGTGGCACTCGGGGACTGCCGCAGTACATGCCACATAGAGGCCAGTTGCTGAACTATAGTGACAGCGTTAGGTTTTTTCGTTACGGAATTTCTGGATTCGGTCTCCACGCTCAAGGGCCGCGATATAAGCTATGCAATAGCTTAAAAAACGAAGTTTAAATACTAGTCTAATACTAAAAAAGTTCAGTGCTCCTACAAACAGTAGTCAAAGACCGTAGAGCTACCAAAGCGTTGAGTGTTACACGCATATTAAACCCACATTACATTCTCGAGTGCGCTTCGGAGGGCGAAATTTATGTCGTTAATAAGGGCCAGGGAGTTTAATTAGCTGATTTATGTTGGCCATATTGTGGCGCGTGGTATGAGACATAGCTTAACGAGGACAGTTTGTACAGTACGCTAAATCGTACGTTAACATACAAGATACTACAACTACTACCTACAAGAGTAGGTGATTTATGGAAGTCTTTGATGTTAAACCGATTCGTTGCGGATGGCACGGCAGCCGTGTCATCATTTTCTTTTGCATGTGGCGTTAGGCACGTGAGCCTTGCCATTTTGAAATCTAGGATAATTCCTTCAAATTAAGTTTTAGGGAGATCTACCCCAGAACAAAACATTTTTATTTTTACCACTCATCAAGCTTGTAGCATTCGTTTCTGGATATTGTATTGTTTTTTAAAAAATAGGGGTCATTAACCTGAGTTAGTTTCATCGCAATCGTTTCGTAAATGTGTGACAATAACACGGAATATAGATGTTTGCCCACAATTTGCGCCAGCTGCTGTTTATAAGCTGCGAAGGTACAACCCTCTGTCATTGACAGTTTAATGGCCTCGGCTATAGGTCGTCATGGATTGCTTTTCGCGATTATGTCGAAAGCGAAGACGCTGTGTTGATGTGTGACCAATTAAGGCCAGATTTTCACAAAATACTGGCTTATTTCTTTGGCAACCAGCTACAAGTGTCTAAAAATTATTTTTTTTGTGTACTTACCTACTTATAAAATTATGAAAATGCACGTTGTTTTTCAACATGATTTAGACGTTCAAATGGTTAAAAGCTCTGCCTGTGCTTTAGAGAACGATATAGTGCCTTGCTTGTTGTAGCTTGCCCAGCAGCTGAATAACACGTACAGAAGTATAGAGCTAACTAACCTAACCATGTGGTGAAAAAGTAATGCCATCAATTACGATGATAGTAATTGTACCGATTAGTGCACTACGGGTTTCTATGTAAATGCTTCCGTAAACGAGTAATCGACGATTTTGAAACTTGTGTCCGGTATTTAGATAATCGAATACACAACAGTTGTTTTATTGTTTTATGTTCAGTATTGCTAAAACAATTATATAATTCTACAGTTAGGTTACGTTAGAAAGTTTTTGAAATACATAGTTAGACCATTTCAGTAGGAACCTAATGTTAAACTAACACATGAAAGTTGGTATTACAAAATAGTAACTAAGTTTTGAAAATAGCGTAGGATTTAATTATTTAATTTATATACCTAACGTTACTGAGCAAATAAAAGTAACCATTAACTCATAAAAATGAGAGCTTAGCTGCTACTCTACTAACGACCAGTCTGAATAACCTATCTATCTCAATATCTAACTATGTATTTAGTTTGGTTTTGCTTACTGGTGGGTGAATATTTGTCATTTATTATTACTTCAGTAGAAGTAATATCAAAAATCCACTAACAGTAAGCAACACCAAAGATAGGTTAATGTGACTGAGCGTTAGGGTTAGTGAAACTCACTTTGACCAACAGCTAATTTACTCGAGACCTTGGAGATTGTGAAACAAGTGACAACGGCTTTTGAGAAAAATAAAGTCTTCTTTATTATTTATCCCTCAACGAATTTTTTCTATCCTAAATTCGGATTAAAACGATTCTCCCTACATGATCAGGGTAAATAGCATCGTTTGGGTGCAAATTGTCGCGACGCGCAAGTAATGGTTGGATATGATAGTCGCGCGTGCCATAAAAATGGCAATTCTCTGAACAAACAAGCGTGTCCCCCTCACGCTAGACACGCTCCATCAAACTTAGGATGGCACTACGGAATGAAACCTAATAATGCAATATGCTCTTGCAATTGTTAGAAAGTGTGGAACTAAATGGCAGTAAGCACACTCATTTGTTTAGATGACGAGCAAGAAATAGGTAGGTAGCTAATGTAACAAACAACCTAAATAGTGAAATGTACTTGTAGCATGTTGCTACATCTGCTTTTACGTTACAAATCAGTAATGTATGTTACTGATTTGTAACGTACGGCTTGTTTATTCATAAGCAGATGCTATGATTAGCGATATGAGTAGGTAGATATAAAACATGGTACTAGGTTTACACGCAGTTTGCTGGCAGACTGATAAAAATGTAGAAAAAATATAACTTTTTGTAAGTTACTTGAAAAAACTATCTTTGTTCTTTTTCAGAAGTGAACATTCGATAGGATTACCTATCAGTCTCCCCGTATCCTGTCTGTGCTTCGATGGAACTTGTAAGTACCTTAATACTGACAATACCTCCGGAGTATTTCTAATGTAAATGAAAAGTAATAAAATCAAATAAAAGGTAATTTTGTACTTTTACTTGAAAATCTCATGTCAAATCGTCATTGTAAAGAATATATTCATTTTATAAGAATAACTTTGAATACTTACCTACTTGTAAAAAGACTAGCAAAACCCCCGTGGTTCCATACAAACTTTTATAGTTCATTCCCGGGGAACCCCGCTGACTTTGCGTAAACTTAACAAAAATATCTAACAATACATAAAATAATATCATTTCGTATCGCTTTTACATCTTTCCGAACGAATTTCCCAAAGTTCGTAAAACTAAAATATCAAAGGTTCAAAGTAAGTGCTTCTTTCATGTAAAAGGTATCGTACTACAAAAGCTATCCCGATCACAGATTGTTCAGTATATTCACACGAAGTGACGTCACAAAGCAACTTTCAATTTCCAGTGTTGGAAATTCAGGAATATAAATATATCCTGCAAATGTACATGAGACTGGTTCTTGTCATACAAGCGTACCTAGGTCTAATCACAGAAGGAATGTCTTTGGGACAGCAAACATAAATCCATGAATAAACCACATAACAAAAACAAGAACATCATTCCCCTGCCCTTGTCCCACACTAGGTGGGGTCGGCACAATATATTTTCTTCTTCCATTCATCTCTATCATTCGTCAATTCCGTATTCACTCCTCTCACATTCATATCCTCTTTCACACAATCCATCCACTTCTTCCTCGGCCTTCCTCTACTTGTATATCCATCCACACTCATGCTCATAACTTTTTTAGTTATATGACTTTCATCCCTCCTCATTACATGACCATACCATGCTAATCTGGCACTCCTCACCTTTTCAGTCACAGGTGCCACTTTCAAACTTCCCCTTACATACTCATTCCTTATTTTATCCATTCGCGTCACAGAAACAAGAACATAAGATCGATAAGTGTCCGAAATAAATAGAGGTAGGTACTCAAATGAATGATGTTTTAAAATTGTGTTATTACTTTCTTCTAAAATTAAAACTACGTAACTTCTTGTAATAATAAAATTATTAGTTTAGTATAAACAAATTTTCAGACTTCAAGACCTTTCGTAAAGCAAATCATCAGTAAAATTGATAAACATTTGTTGTCCAAACTTTGCCCTCATACAAATTCTATAGGTACATGTACTATACTGTTCTTCTACTACATGCAGATTCATTTTTAGAGCATGAATAAAAACTCGCACACTCAACCTACGTACCAAAGTTTTATGAATAAATTCAACCTACATTGAATGCGCCGTGTAAAATGATATTGAATGGAAATAACAAACATCCATCATTTACTACGTTTGCATGACACGAAGGGCACTTTTTGCTTCATTTGTCTCTGTGTAGGCGTGGCATGGTCTCATAACTGGCGTAGTACACCTGCACACAGTAAATCAAATTTAAAGTAATTCAGAATTTCATTGTTACCAGATTATGTTATGTAATCCTAATATGTTTTCTTTGAACAGTTTTCAGTTTTACATTTTCTCACCGTGGCTTAGGTTATGTATTAATTAATTACAGTTACAAATTTTAGCCCATCATGTTTAACGGCGGGCAAAAGGCTCTAACTATCCTCCTAAGTATTCCGGCTTTTACAGCTACTTGGACCAATGTTCAATGCACTATTGTACCTGAGATAACAACATTCAGGTACTGTTTTTGTATAAATATTTTTTGGTAAAATCTCATAGCCAGGACTGGCAAATAAAATAAACGTGCCTTCCAAAGCACGGTAGCTGTTGTATAGAAATTACGCAACTCATAGAAGTTTTCACACTGTCAATGAACTTACGGTGACCAGGAAGAGGAACTGATCACGAGTTGAAGATCATTGAACGTTCTCATGCGTGCTCTAACTATTAGCGACGCGTCATTTGTCTGCCACTGAACTAATCCGGTGCGACTGTTGACATGTTACCAGGTATTGTGTTATTACATACAGATATTGTGCAAAGCTGTTCATGCATAGCAGGCATAGGTTAACATTACAGTTCTTTGTCAATATAAGTAGAGCCTCTATGTTACCAATTTAGGTAATTAATTAGGTAATTTTAGGAAAGGAAAAATTATAATCATACAAAATAGAGATAATATTATAGAACGATTGTCTGAGTGTCTCTATATTCTACAGGAATTCAAGATCCAAACATTAAATCAATCAAAGACTAAGCTTTCTGGTTAGAAATACGTGAGAAAATGTTGGAAATTTGAATCCTCGTACCATATTCTTAAGCCTCGTAGGCAGCGATGCTATCGTGACTATCAAAATGCGTCGTGTGAAAATCCCGCTGAAATAAATTACGGGATGCGATAAGCGCTCCCTTTGACGAACCCTGTCCTCGGATTAGGCTCTGAAAAATGATGGCTTACCTACGCTCTGTCTGGTGTCATGTCACAAGTATTTTGTTACACCGTGACATCTCAAAAAATGGTCACCCATTAGCCTTTTCCCTCTAGGTCATCGCTTACGTTGACATTTGAATATGATACGCGTCTTCCTCGTGTCTCAGGTTTTGCCAATTTATGGCGTGGCGCTTTGTGTCTATTTGAAATACTGAGGTGCATGATGATTATTGCTTTAATTGTTGTGATGAATTTACATAACTGTGGCAAAACATTACTGGTCAAAAACCAAGAAGAGTTTACTTGCAAATAATTGAGGTAGTATTAAATTTCTATATGCAAAACAGTTATTGCAATAAATTCCAAACGAACTAATTGAAGTCAATCTGAAGGAAATTATTTTGTTTGAGCGACTAAGAAATCTCTAAAAAACTTCTGACTCGAGTCCATTCGTGAATATATTACTTACATAATATCACAGAATAAGATGGAAATAATATCTTACAATGTTACAATTTACCACTTTACTTAAACATATCCAAATAAACTTTAACCCATGCGTCGATCTTTTGTTTACCCAACGATTATCGTAAAAAGTCAGTGGATGGTTCGATGCTATTAAAAAACTATCAGGAATTTTTGCGTAAATCTGCCATAAAACTAAAAACGTTTAGGTACACTGAAAGAGAGTAACAATGAAGGTTTTTAGGTGTGCGCACATTGAAATGATTTTTGGCTATGGACGTAAATAAAATACAAAGGCAGGATCGCGCAAAGCTTTTTTTTCTAAAGCCAGCGAGACCGGGGTGGCAGATACATGGCATGTGTTTCAAATCTTTGTGACTAACAATAATATTATTTTACTGTACAATTGTTTTAGGAATACATATTAAATCGTTTAATCTTTCCATATAGCCCAGTATATTTTAAACAGACGCTAAGCTGCAAGATTTATGATCTATGTCCAAATATGTGTTTCTGGTAATAAATGATTTTGTATTTTTTTGTATTTTGTATTTTTTCGGTTGGGCTCGAATGCTCGATATTGCAATTTTTTAAAAAGCAACTAGGTTTTTTCTAATTAAATCAGAGTTTGTAAACTGCACATGTTTTATATTCATAGGTTAGGTAATTTTTAATTAAACTACCGTATCTTTTGCATGATCTTTGATCTCCCAAAGTTATAGTTTTAACTTAACGTAAATCATTTTTATTTATTTGAAAAAGTAATGATTGAGAGATCAAATAAACCTTCGCTACAGTTTCAATAAACTGTAAGCTAGTGACGTCAATAAAACCACTATACATATATATGCCTATACAGATTCTAAGCGTATTTGCTTGAGTAAAATATCTAGTAAACATCTCATGAATAAATCTAGCACATCTGTTCTCACTCGACGACAGACTCTTACAATTAGTTACAGGATGTTTATTTTGTTTATGTTGGGCTTGTTTATCCTTGTAAATCATTATTTACACTGAGAGATAATGCTGTGTACTTGTTAAAGGTTTGGTATATTTTGCTATAAATTTTAGTGATAACTAAAGAACTTGCCAAACTATCTTGTCATTTTTTTAATGATTAGGTACAGGGCGTGTTTAATGGGTTAACTCGCTATCCGTCTAATGAAATGAAATGATAAAATATGTCTAGGAAATCCTTCCATTTACCGAAATCATTTTAATAAAGGTTTTGTGGTGCAAGTCGGTTATAAAGTACCGGACCTTACCTACAAAAGATCATCTGCCGACTACCTGCGATGTCAACATTGTTATCGGTCTATCGACGAGACAAGAATGATACATGAGGCATCATAAATAGTATGTAAGCAATACAAATCGAGAGACAATACACAGAAGTACGACAATGTACTAGTAAATTTGGCTATCTCTCTGATTTTGTCGAGTAGTACCTACTAATGGCTGTTATAGGGCAAACTAACCATGATACAAGGTAAGTTTTGATAGAAGAATAATCACTAAAATGAATCATTCTGTGAAACAAAACATTACGGGTTTTTAACAGCTTTTAGCATAATTGATAATTTTGGTACCATACAAGTTACAACAGCAAGATCAGCTCGAGGTGGATCGAGCATAAATCAGTAAAAGATACGTAAAATGTTTGTCATGTAGACACGAACATTACCAAAGTTGGTTAATTATGCAAGCCGCCAACAGTGATTGAGCATTTACCTCGCACGAGGAGGCTACGAAATGTTTATGTAAATCGAAGATTGAAATTTCTGTAAACAAAGCCGATAAAGCCTCAAATTTACCAAACTCGTGTTCTGTGCCACTGAAATTTACTTTTAATGTAATATAATTCTTAGGTCGTTAGTTTTAAGGTTCAATACAACTTGGAAACAAATTACGAGTAATTTGATTATAAAAAGTTTGGGCCTAAGCAAAGCCTACGTAATCTTGTGGTTCTGCGGACTTGGATTAGTTTATTATGTTTATCATTTTCTTGGTGTAAATACAATTTGACGTAATAACTAAATTCTGATTGATAATACGAACACGTTTTACAATGTTAAAAGAAAAGCTAATAAAATAAAATTGTTTCATAAAACTTAACTGAAACATATTTTATTGTGCGCCAAAAATAAACGGGCACATTTGGTTTTATTAAAGTTTATAAGTTCTAGTAGCAAATTAAAAAAAATCCTACTGATTGTAAATTATTCTTGAAGATCGAGTCAAGTTTAGTTAATAGATCGTTTTTCACAGTTTAAAAACTATATAAAGAAAAATATTTTTTTTGTAGATACACTCGGTAGGCATTTTGAATTACCTACCGAGTGTTTCTACAAAAAAATATTTTTTTCTTTAAAACGTGTTACGTGTATTGTTAAGAGAACTTTGTGCAAGCGAGTAATATAATATCTTCTGTATCCGCACCAACATACACTTTTCATCTGATTCTTTATTCATTCAGAGCGATTTCCATAGAAAACAGACACATTTGAATTTCTCGCAGGAAACTCTATTGATAGACACAAATATTTGTTTCCACGGATTCTGAATAGAGATACGGTTTGCAAATAACTGCTTTATGAGTTAGAACTTTGTATTTCTTCGGAACTCTTTACAAGATAAATAAATTCTAACGGTACGAGCGACAATCGTCTTTAGATACCTACTGTAGAGTTCTGCATAAATTGGTATGAACTTTCATAGTACACTGAATAATTTATAACTTCTGAACATTGGCATATCCAAGTTGTAAGACGAATACACTAACCTAGTAAATGGGTAAGTAGCTTGCTTGCCAAACCACGGCAGGTGCATGGATGTCGCACAGGAGATACATTTGCAAGGTTAGATGCTTGTCATTTCATTATTTAAGCTACCTGGCGTGTTTGGTGTACAAATATTGCAGCTATTTAAATTCGTGTTGGCTGTAAGTGAACTCCGTAGCTGTGTTACAAACTTTCCTTAGACGATATAGAAGGAACAAAGCGTTAAAACCCTTTCGTAACATTCATTTTATTATTATTTTTCTAAAGTTGGTGTAAAATTCCTGCTATACTAATATTATAAAGAGAAGTTTGTTTGTATGTTAGTTTGTTTATTTGACGGAGGTAATCGCCAAAACTACTCAGCCGATTTACAAAATTATTTTACCGATGTGTAGAATATACTGTTGGGTAGGCTATAGGCTATATTTCATCTCGGTAGTTTCATTAGTACACCCGTGCGAAGCCGGGACGTGCTCCTAGTCTTGTATAATAGTATGTCTGTCCTTAAAAATTTGTCCATTTAGTAAAAGCACAATACATGATACATCTATACTTCATTTCTTGATTCGAGCTAATAGGAACAAAAATAAACGCACGTGATTGGTCGACGAAATTCATTGGATTGGCTAGATTTGACAATTGACAATTGATTTGACAATCTAGCCAATTACGAGAAATACAATTATTTTGGACTACCAATCACGTGCGTTTATTTTTGTTCCTATTAGCTCGATTCAAGACATGAAGTATAAGTAGGTACTTAAGTAAGAAATCGGTTGTTTGGTTTACAAGCCTACTTGACAAATTACATGATTCAGTTTAATACTCGTAGTTCAGTAAAGTTTAGATAACATAGACATCATGTTAATTTTAATTTTTCAAAACTAGTACAAAATAATTCTTAATTGTAATTACAAAATACGGCAAAAATGTATGTTAAGAATCCAGGTAGCAATGTCTGTGTGTCACAAAGAAAATAAAGCTTTCGTTTTGTTAATTCAAATCCAAAGGTTGCTTCAATTGGGTTGCGTGGGGTTGTTTTGAGTTGTGGGTGGTTTTTGTGCGATTTCTCGATTTGAGCACAGCTGCTGAATAAGGCCAGATGTGACTCAAAAACCGGTTTGATGTTAAAAATTTATTTATTACACTGTTAATTATTATGCATTATTTACGAAATTTTCGTTTTTCTTTTATTTGATATTTTATATTTCTCCATAGAAATATAGCAACATGCAACAAGATTACTTTATAGGTACCTACGCACCAAACTGGTGTAGGCAGGGCGTAATGAAAATGTTTAGTGTATAACACATTGAAGGCTCAGCCTACCGCGGTCGTCTCCGAAGGAGAGGACCGCGGCCGCGCTGCAGGAACTACAGCCAGTGCGTCCGGGGCACCCAACGACTTAAAAGTTTATGTTTGTCGATAACTAACGGCTAGTCTCAGTAACCAACAGACATTAGACGCTACACGGCTAGGTGTGTACCCTTCTATAAATAAATAGGATAATTGAGATTGGAGGTAAAGCGACCGTTGATGTCCGTCCACTTCTACTCGTGGTCCACGTCTCACAATTCAATTTGGTCCAACGCTTTAGGGCGATGAAAAATTTCCCTTTCAAATTATGAATTTGTTACCGCCATCACGCGCTCCGTCAATTTAATTAAAGTGAATTTTGTTTCTTTATTAAATTCGTTAGGTTCTTAGTCAAGTAACTAATTATAAAAAAATATTCATCGTTGGCTTTGCTATCCTTGGATTACGTTTTAGCAAAAAATATTTTAATTTAAATCATCATAATTTTAGGAAACTAAATTGTTCACATAGTCTGGACTTCTGGAGTGCTTATTTTTTGGTCTTAAAATTTTAAATGTCTAGCAATGTTCTCTTTCGTCATCAGACGTAAATAGAAACAAATCTTCTTGTTTCAATACGAGTGAATCAATACGAGCGAGGTGGCTTAAATCCAGGATTTACATATTAATAGAGAACGTTAAGCCACGCTTTAAACTGGGGCTAAAGTTTCCAATTTTTCAACAAAATGTGGGTACAAACAGGAACAGTACGGATAATCCTTTTCAATTAAAACTTTCGGCTATAAAAGTACGTAGGCATAATTTCGGTGGGAGTTTTACTGATCAGTCAACTTTTTATCAATATGTATGGTGAATTTACGAAGTTTAGATAATATATTAGGATGAGTAGTAACCGTCCTTAATATAAATTAACGGACCTATTTAGCCAGCGTAATGTGTTGTAAAGCACTTTATTTAAACTATTTATTCTCATATAAAGATCCCCCCAACTACAGGATCCCGTTGACAGTAGGCATAGATTGTGCCCTAGCAACGCATAAATCTTGCATAAATCATCTAGATTTGATGTAAAGGCCTATTCACACAAATAATTTATTACGTCTAAAATCTAAGCTCACATGAGCTGTGCGACACGTTTAATGCGTGGATTCAAAAGTTTGGGATGGGTAAATGGTAGCCTTAACGTACATAAATATTAATTCAAAGTACCTTCACAAACAGGTGCCATTAAAACAAAAACAGGGCCAGATTTCACGGAGAGATGTGTCGCGGCAACTCGTATAAAATGACCCATTAGTCTGTTACGAGGGAACGCTGACTTTCATTAGGACGCTAGAATAAAGCCATTTTTATTAAATCCCCGTTTTTAGCTTCATTATTTATGAAAACCTTTTTTTTTGGCTTTATCTGGATTAAATTATCCTTGATCAGAGAGACCGCGCCAAGATTTGTGGGTGAGCAAGATTTAAATTTAGCTGTGTTTTTATGAATTGATACGTTACACAAGCTCACGAATTACTAACATAATTTAAATAAGTAAGTAGGTACCTACATTGATCCAATTTTATTGCGTTACCTATTGGATCTTTTTGGTATGCGTCAAAAGCACCTAATTTAGCCCTGAGTATAAGGAAATCATGATAAGACAAGTTACACCCAACAGTTTAATCAACAATGGCACCCGATTAGAACGTTAAGCCAGCGACTCCGGGATTATCTTGCTATTAATCATCGCAGGTATCGAAGCATTGGCCGGGTCTACTCGATAATCCCTGGATTATACCTACGTGTAATTCACAGCTGATGTAGCAAACAGGAAACAAGCACGATTACAATAAATGTTGCACATATATTATTAGCAGTGATCGGAATTTTCCGAGTGCTAATTGGATCCGCCTTAAGACTAAATATTTTTCGTGCCAATCGTTTCAATTTCTGCTAAGTTAAGGTATAGTCGACAAAGAAATTGGTTTACCACTTTTGATGACATCTCCCAGTAACATAATTATTCGCTAAGGATTATTGAATGACAGATTCTGACGTAGCAGGTCAATCTGTCAAGCGAAAATAGCCCTTGATGTTTTGTACGTGCAAATGATATTCAGCCTTAGAGTGGTAAACCTATTTCTTTGTCGACTATACATCTAAAGTTAGTTAAACTACTGTTTTTGTTCTCATGAAAATAGTATGCAGCATTTTTGTATTTACAAAACCTACAATGTTATTATGCATTTCTTCGTTTGAACAATGTTAATAACTACTTATTATATACCAGAATTTTAATTATAAACATTGATTTTAAATGCTTAATGCGACACTTGTTTTTATTTTCCGATGTTGACTGAAAATTGACGTAGTAATATAATAGATTGGAGTAATCAGTTTGAATCATAATGACCAGCGCCGATTACCAGCTTTCTACTTGAAACTAGACGTCCGCAGAATACCTCATTCATTGCCAAATTGAAATCTTGAAAATGCCCGGGAAATTCTAGTTTTCTGGGTCTTATTTATGGACCAATAAGTTTAATAGGATTGAGAGGGCGATCAGACTTGGCTCTTGCGAAATGGAAAATTATCCTTTGACAGGAAAAAAATAGGCATTTTGCCCCATTTTATCGTAATATAGGTGACTCATTTATACCTATCAAGACTTTTCGTAAAGTATTTTCAATATTCTTACCTACAATTTTTTTTAAATTCTACCTACTGTTTATTGGGAATGCGCCTGATTTGCTTAGTGTTGCTACCTAAACGATGGGATGACCTGAAAAAAGAAGAACATATCCGGTGCTTATTACATAATAATAATATTTATAATAACATAAATCATGCAAGTTCGCACCCCTATACATTACCTTAATATATTAAAAAATACAACCTAAAGTAACCTGAGTTATTTGAATTGGACTGAACTGTGAAATGTTATTGAGATCACGTTCTTCAAACTTTTGACCTTTACACTTCCGTAGGATACAAAACCCCTTTGACAGCTTAACTTTGGCTCATAAAGTTTTATAATTGACGACCTCGTTGGTACCAGGCTAGGTATGATAGGTATTAGTTTAATTTTTACGCGAAAAATGATCGTAAATAAAAATTGTTAGTATTTTTTGTGAATTTTTTAGTTTTTCATACTAAGGTGGTAGGTACCTTTTTATGAATTAAATTTAAGGAATATGAAAATCAAATTATTCTAGTTTGGTGGTATCTATATGTACCAAGATTCACGTAATCCTCACTTGCATTTAAAATACATGACACAAAGAATGGTATTAAATGAAAACTAAATGTAACTTTACTTAAAACATGAGCTTTGGTTAAAAGCATGTTATCAAAAGCTATTAAACCGCTAACCAATATCAGAAGTTAATTTATGTGTTATTTAATCATAGTCACATTCACTTTCCTATGTTTATACTTACAAATCAGATGTTTTTTATAATCTCATTCCTTCTATTCATAGTGCTTAATTTATGACCTTCGCTGGTTTACTTGTACATTTCGAATTTTGAGTTTGATGAAGCGAAATCTAGAGTTATAAAAAGTTTGTATGTTAGATACTTTTATTCAAAAATTTTATAGAAATATGATCATGATCATTTGGCATTTTGTATTTATTGTAGTAGTCCGTAAGACAGCTGTTTTTAGTACCATTATTGATTAATTTACTTAAATGAGTTTTCGGTGCTTAATGGCGTTACATTTTAAACTTTCGCGATCATATACCTACATATTAAATGATAAAAATATTATTTCCCACCATGATTGATTAAAGCTAAAAAACATATTTTTCAAGAAACAAAAATGTTTGCCTTTCAAAGTTACAGGCAATAAAATACTCGTTTTATTCGTCACATTTGCACGTAGTAAGTAACAAGTAAGAGATGGAAATGCTACGCATTTATCCAACTTCTATGTAGGTATATTCTGCGAACTCAGCGTCCATCGTCAGTCGAATGCTGAAATTGATCTCGGAATTGTGTCAAACCAATCAAGCTTTCGTCAGCGACTTTGCAGATCACTCGGATTGGAGTTGATTTGTAGTCATCGAATTCTGTCTGTCTTGCTAACATGACTGATTGATGTTTCCCAGACGATTGTAAATCATGTGTATTTTTATTTTAGAAATGTTAGTTTGTCTATTAAGTCCCGCGGCTTCGCTTGCTTCCAAGGTATGTAGGTACTATAATTCTATGTTATTTGCATTGAAGAAATACTCGTAATTACTAATATCTTCAACTACCGGCTAACAACTCCTTCCTCCAGCTTTCAACGTATCTACGTCAATTTTAAATCATTTTCTACTGTAAAACGAATCCATAGAAATCTTCTAAAAGTACAGAAACAAATATTTTTTTATTTTTCTGATATTTAAAAGCTTTTAATAAAATAATTTTAATCTGGAAAGCAACAAGAAGACTCGAGGCTGTATTTCAAAAAACTTTGTTTTAAAACAATAAAAAGTTGAAAGTCTTGGGGGATGATGAAAAGTTTTCAAGAAAAATTTACTTATTTCTATAATGCAAGTATATGAGGTGTTCAAATTTATTATGTTATTACAATATTCGTTATCGAAAGCTTAAATAGGTAAATAATTATAGAGTGAATTTTTAATACCCTAGCTTACCGAATTATCTCAAAACTCATCTCATATAACTCATTAAGTATAATCATTGTATGTATTACATCAGATGAAGATAAGCATATTACGGCACTTATGTTTTAAATAGCAAATTAGGTACACTCAACTTGACGTATCTCAAATTCGTGGACATGCTTCAAAAATTTTTCTTCAAAGGACCTTCAATACCTAAAAGATGTGATAGTATACTGTGCCTTTGTAATGTTGATTACAAGAAGATGATGTGAGTTTTTTTTATAATTGCATTACATACAATACTGTATAAAAATCCTGAATTAAAAGAACCTACGTTCATAGATTCATTCTTCATTCATTCTGTCAGTCAGTTTACTCTTGCACCTATATGTAGATAACAATACTAAGTATCATATTTTTTCGGAGGCCTTCAGGTGGCTTAAAACACCGTCAGAGTTGGCCACAAGCTTATCTTATCTTTTAACCTACGTTTAAAATCGTCGGTCCAGTCAACAGTGCGTATCAGTGCCCTGACCGAGACGACGCCCGACGTCCGAAACACATCGAGAACGCCACTTCCCGACCCCGGCCGCGGATGTCGTGAAACATCCAGCTTAATCATAGACAAAAGCTTTTCCGGTCATAATCATAATATCTGTTTCCCATTAGAAAGGCCAACTTATCGTTTGTTTATTATACCTCTCGTTATTGCAAAATAAATAACATACTTAGTATCAATAAGTATTGCTGTGCGGTTCTGTCCCTCCACAACGATGCTTTTCAAAGGATACCGGCGGACGATACTGCCACCCGTTACACATTTGCATCTTGACCACAAGATAAACGTGAAAAATTATTTTTTGAAAGAAACATAAATAGTTTTGACTGACTTTTCGTTTCATTTCACTACGACTCTTACACGGGTGAAATCAAGAAAATAAGAATTGGATTCCCAAGTATTCACCAATCAATTTCAATTCTCTATTCCCAATAAAGTAATCTTTCACCCAGACATTTTACCCTAAATTTTGCCAGTCTTGAGTATAGTCTTGCCCTGCCCTGAGGCAACATACCGTGTATTTGGTATCTGAGCCTTGAATGACAAAGGGCCGTCTTTGGTCTTGACATTAATCTATTGTCCAACATAATAATTCATATTGTGGTCAACCAATGTATAATGTCCCTGCGACACGCACTGGCAATGATGGAAGTAGAGCACGTCTTAAATTCGCCTGATATTGATGGATGTGCGATATTTGTAACGGTCTTTTGGCGAATGACCCGCGGCGGGGAAAATGCTTTCCGTTTATACGAACCCATGAAATATTAGGAAAAGAATTTCGAATTATCGGTTCACTAAAGGAATTCAGAAATAAAAGTTTTTGATTAGTTATACTTGGTAGTAAGTACCACTCGAAAAAATATGTTGGCTCTTTTTTCTTGAGGTACTTCCTAACAAGTATAATAAAAATATGATGGCTCTTTTTTCTTGAGGTACTTCCTAACAAGTATAATAAAGATATGATGGCTCTTTTTTCTAGAGGTACTAACAAGTACCTATAACTAATCAAAAACTTTTATTTCTGAACTATTTTATTGAACCAATAATTCGAAATAAATTTTCTAATATTTCATGGGTCCGTATAAAGCTCTAAACAAATTATTTCCGAAAAAAAATCTACTCAGAACTTATTGTTCGACGTTATTGATAGACGACCTTTACCTATTGTGGCCAAAAATATTAAGAATACCTATATAGAAACGCCATTGATAGTGCTCTTGATATTTTTTAACAAAACTTTTTGCCACGTGGATTTGTCCAATGTCCGTTTTTGTAATTTACGCAAAAAGGCAATAAGCGAGGCAGCGTTATTGTGTTACACTGTAATGATTCTCCAACAAAAAATATGAATTATGATCGGGCATTCGTTAAAAAATACCGTCGGCGTCGGTTTCAAAAGCTTATATTCATTTAGGTAGAGAATTTATAATGAAACTGGAGGTTTGCGATCAATATTTGTACGATTTCTCGTTTAACTTTGTTAGAGGAAATTATTTAATAAGATCATTTTAGAGGAAAGTAATTTCTTGAATATCCGAAACGCTTGACATACTCGAAAGGCAGCTGCGTGAAAAATTAAATTTCCTGAAACTTGACATCAAAGCGTGAGAACTTGTTCACTTTATCCTTTAAACTACAAACTAAATATATGTAGAGCGCAAAAGCTATAAAAACAAAACCAGGACATTTGAACCACGGTTTTATGAGTACCTAACTACTACTTATCTACTGTTGACCGTGCGAATGTCTCGACCTTGTTATATCGTGATTAGTATCACTTTGTTTCTAAGGTTTCCTTGTACCTACCGATTTTTACAACGTAGTAACAACTTCAGGCAGGTAATACTTGTTATTCAGCTGTTATAATTTTCTTCTTTTCAAGATGTTTACCTACGTTTGGATCGATCTAAGATTTTTACTCGATGTTTTGATGATTGTTTACTGTTTAATTTGACTCTATGTTGATTTTAGGACTTCAGTTTGCATAAGTTCCATAGAACCAAGCAAGTCCAATTAATCATAAATATAATTAGGTATAATGAATGCCTAAGCGTTGACAATTAAAATTTTATTAGTGGCCTTTGCATGTTATTTAATTTGGCTGTTAAGTAGGTGGCTTCAGTTAGATACCCACCCACCTTATCCTTAACATCCAAATTATTTCATTTATAAATATTGATCTCTCAACTGTACAAAATATGAACATGTTAAACGTTATGTATCAATTTGTTCGCACAAATCTCATATTTCGCAGTCCTGTTTAATTTATATTTACATAAACATTATTCATAGGAGCGTGTGCAGTACTAGCCCATCTAATTAACGACGGCATTGACCTCCCGCACGAACAGAAATAACGTGCTAAATTCACGCGAGTCTACAAATACAACCTTGAACTGAACCAAGTTTACCTATTTAGGGTTCCGTAGCTTGAAATAGAAATAAAACATTGAAGACATATACATTATACTCATTTTTTATTTTATAATTACAGCTCAATATCAAATTGTAATTTGTAAGTACTTCATAGCCTAAGGCTATGATACTCAAGCGTGAATAATGTCCTCAAGCAATGATTCTTCACTCAGTTTCAATAGAGAACTGTCAAAAATCAGTGTTTGAGCTTTAACTCATACCTACTGTGTATATGAGTTTATGACTAAGTGGTACATCGGTCCTGTAATATTCTTGAAACTTTTATATGGCTACATTGTGATGTGAGAACTAGCGAGCGTTCTATTTAACTAACTAATTAAAAAAAAGGGCGCTCTATGTTTAACTATTTTATAATTATGTTATCAATTATATCTTTATACATTCTGCCTGCGACTTATTATTCAAAACTGCTTACACCGTTATCTCTGGCACTAATAGCATTTTACAGTTTTCAATCCTGTTTTAGTACTTTGAAACACTACTTCCTACATAATAAAATCATAAACAAACTTTATAATGTGTGAATGAGGATGATGCATTTGTGTTTATAATTTCTTGCATGGTTCTAGGTATTACCAGAAACAGTATGTTTTCTTTTCCATTAGAAATATTGTGAGTGAAACAATCTCAAGTATACTAGTATCTGTCTTGTTTATGGATTGTACATTGTTAGTATCAATCAAAAAGCTCATTTCCTATTGTTCCCTTTAATTCTCAACTTTGATAACAAAGCAGAATTCATTCTACAAATGGCTTCAATTTGTAGAATGGCTCATTTTGAGATACAAAAGAGTGGTATCAATATCTATGTAGCAATTCAAAACACAGCTTATTTAGAAGAACTAGTGCAGTAGAGAACTTTCAACACTTGTAGATAAAGCTTATCAAATATGTATCTAATTGAAATAACTGCACAAACTATCTAATGTGAGGTCTAAAACAGTTCAATAAAGACGACGAAAGATTAGAGACTGCTTGATATCACTTTTGTACAATAAAAGCGATTTTCAAAATTTTAAATAGCGATATGTGGATAAACGTTTTTTTAGTAGACACATTCTTACCGTTTTTGCATAATTTAATTATTTAAACTTTTAAGTTTTATATAAGCGTTACATTGATACACAATGCAACAAGCTTAGTTTTATCACTTATCGTTATGTGCCATAACCACGACTCACGTCTCTATCAGTGTACCAGCTGTTTCCTTATAAGTCGTGTGTTTCTTAGGTGTGTCGAAATACTATTGGGTATTTCTTGCAATCGGTTCGCCACGTTCGGCCAGCCTTTGTTCCAATTCTGTGAGGTTGAGAAATTATAAGGGTACCCCATGCGGTACAGCGGTAACATAGACCGAGACCAATAGCAATTTAATATTTATGACGATAAGGTGCAAATGTAGAAGAAAGAAAATGAAATGTAGTGTTTGGGCAAAGTTAACAGTCTTTGGTTAGGTTTTACTCTAATTTTACAAAATATGGGTAAATACAATTGAAAAGTTATAGAATATGCAAAGAAAATAAACTTGCACACTGCCTCAATCACTTAACAACAACGAGCTTCATAAAATATCCTAGTTAAGGAAATTAACTACAAGAGTTTTTAACAGCCCTCTTGGTCCGATTAGACTGGACTCAATAAACTGTATTCGTAAGATCGAAGCTGTTAAACTGAAATATTCGTTTGAAGACAGAAAAGCTATCAGCGTAAACTACTTCGTAAAAGTTCACGCACAGATTCTTCAGTAAAGAGTTAAATTTCCTCAAGCAAATCACATTTGCCAGTTTTCCGGGAAGTGTGACTTGGCAACCCTTTCAAACTTCGCCAAACTTTATGGATTTGGCTTATTCGTACCTACAGGGTGCATTTACGACACCATGCGCGAACGTTAAATTTACGAGAATTCGGTCGGATGGCGGCTGACCGATTTTATTTGGTGCAAATAAAAATTCGATTTTACTGTTTATCGGTTAAGTTAACTGGTGAATAGAATATCGAGTCAAGGTTAATATATTTTATGTATGTAGGTAGGCCTCCGAACATTTGTATAACCCGCAGAGATTTGTCCCACGTTTTATGGCCCTTTTTATGCAAATCCGTAACATCCTTGCTGGAATAAGGATTTTTAAACCAGAATGTGTATCTGATTACAGAGACTAAAGGGGGACACATTGGCAAGTAAACCTCTAGTAAGCTAGCCAGTGAAGCCATTCTAATGTAATGTAAGAAATGCTTTAAATATGTAGACTGCCTTCACAATAGATTTCGCATCCGTTATACCAAGCCATAGTTTATCCTACCAAGAAAATGTCGGGTCGGGATGAGACATCAAACTGCAGTAATCATCAGTAACCTTTGTAACTTAGTTCATGCATCATCAATCCTGGCTGGTTGCAAACATGTCATAACGGTGTAATTAAGGGCACATATGTTACGCTGGTGTTCACCATTATTGCAGATTTTAATAAAATTGTACCTTGAATGTTCTGAGGCCGTAGGAACTGGGGATCAACGAAGCTTGTGTCAACGCTCGGGGTCGGTTTACGGTGGTGAACTGTTACGAAATAATTATCCACCAACATAAGCTGACCTCGATTGTTGTCACGACACTTTTTTGTTCACGAGTAGATCGGCTATGGAACGACAAACCATATACTTACAGAATTACTCAAAGCTAAGACATAGGCTCGCCCTATCCTCAACGAAGTAGGCTAAGCAATATACACCTATCTACGACCGCAAACTTCCGATTTTGTAGATAACCTGGATAGTTAGAAAGCCAGCGGATATAGATCTGTTTGCGGTGAATGCGGCTTGCATAACAACGGAACAAGCATGTATCTTACTATCACAGTGTAATACCGAGTATCTGTTACATGCATTTCCTTGTTACAAATGTTCTTAGCGGTGCTTTCGCAATCTGTGATGTGTTTTATTTATAGGAGATAATTACTAAAATACGCTAGTCTGAAATCACTATTAGACTGCTATTTTACTGTGTTCGATTTTGGGTCATTATTATTTTGAAAAACTACAATACACTTGCTATTTGACTTCTAAATTATGGTAAGTGTATTATCATCGTTCCTTCTACTAATCCATATTTTTGTTGAAAATCAAAATCACGTTCAAAGATAGGTAAAGATAATAAAACCTATTCTAAAAAAGTAGGCTATAATTATTACAAGGACATTTTAAGAGGAAGCAATTCCTCATACAACACAATGCGACATTGACCTTCAACGGATCTAAGAACCGTCACGATAGAACTATAACATCAAACGAAGGCTTCACAACAATAGATCGATTGTCTAATTGGTATACTATTACAACTAAATCAATCGACCTTAACCCGTAATGAGTACGTCCTCACAACTCCTTAATAGGATGAAGCGTATACAGAATTGTAATGAGATTTACCACCAATGCAGGGCAAGGCTCCTTCATAATATTGAACGTAATACACTTAATTCTATTACGAAGTGCGTGCGCGTAGGATACTTTATTAAAAGCTGTCTTGTTTATTGGATATGTTGGGCATAAATTTGTCTGTTGGGCGTACCCGAATAACTTAGTATAGGTTTACTATTTGGACATTCTTGGGATGAGTTGCAAGAAGGGTCCCAAGAAAAATATTGGAGGAATCCTTAGGAGAAATACCTCGATGATATTTTCGCGATATTTTTCATCTATTCGGGACGTTCAAAATCTATCTTTTCAATATTTAATTAACACTTATTTATTTATACAATTGCACAAAAAAAACCATTAGTCAACTGAGTGAATGAATAATGTCCATAATATTAAGTTTTTTTCTGGAAATCTAAAATGAATTTCATTTTTTTACAATTACATATTTGTACAACAGTTTTTCACTGAATATTAAATGTACAATATATTTTTAGCCTACTGTAAAAACCATTACCTAGGTTGTTAACCTTACAATAAACTAACTAAATAATAAAAATCTTCAAAAGATTCACTTGATTTCCGTTGCTCACGCAGCGTGCGTGCTATACTTTATTATAAATTACCCACGTTGGGTAATTTATTGAAGGTATGTTTTATTTTATAGGTTACTCTACTGAGAGTCATAAGACAACTTACGAAAACTCAAAGAGTTTATATAAAAGTATAGTTATCGTCAGTAATTTTAGTACCCTCTATATTTAGCCAATTTATGTCAATATTTTTGTACGGTATGCCCATTGCATTACTTAGTTTGCATTTTATGCTGTAAATAAAACTAGCTTGTATGTGTCAATTTGCATGCAGCATAGCACCATACCTACAGTTGTTTTATATAAACAATAAATTGTATGTATTTTTTATTGTAATGAGCTTCTTCACATAGTATTAAACGAAGTCACTTCCCGCTGTCTGTAGGCTTCGATCTCTCACTTCGCAACGGATTTTATGCATTTTTTATAAATAGTGCCTTCTTATTGAATCCAATAAGAAGGCATACATAATACGGTCTTATGCATAAAAATTGCATTACCGTCCATTAGATGTTAATTGCTCGTTTTAGCACTGTTTTAAAAATCACTATGCATAAAAGCAAAAATGTAGAATCTAAAAGTGTTTCTGATATTAAATATCGTTGTACTTAGCAGATATTATTTCCATGCTCATAATTAGTCGGTCCTTAATTTCAGATCCCATATTCATAATTACTTATAACTCTGCCCTTATTACTTGCCTCGCGTGTATTCTGCCATCTGCAATGCGTGTCTTGTAATTACGCGATTTAGCTAATGCGTGTGTGTATATTACCTGAAATAAACATAAACATTTGTTAGTAAAAAAAAATACATCAAAAACAAAACTAAGCACTTTATTTTTTTTTAATGCTCTACCTAAAACTACCTTTGAAATACAAAAAAGTTTGGTTTTGTTCATTAATCCATAATCCATATCTAAATAGAAAACTATAAATCTTTACTAATATTATACCTAAATAATTAAAATTGTTTTTTTTTTTGTTTGTCTGGTGGGGCAATCTCCGAAAAAACTTATCAGTTTTCAAAAAATATTTCACCGATGTATTTAATGGACTTTCCCAATGAATATAAGCTTTATTTTATCGCGTTAAAATCCCGAGTTTCATTAGTACACCCACCCATGTAAAGTTGGGACGGACTGCTAGTCTATTATAATTTTAAAACGGAAAATTTACAAATCAATCGTTAGACCTGTCGTAATGTATGGATCTGAATGTTGGGCTATGAAAGGAACTCATGAACGAAAAATACATGCGGCTGAGATGCGAATGTTAAGGTGGATGTGTGGAGTGACGCGAATGGACAAGATAAGGAATGAGTACTTAAGAGGAAGTGTGAAAGTGGCTCCAGTGAATGAAAAGATGAGTAGTAGTAGATTAGCTTGGTATGGTCATGTTATGAGGAGGGAAGAATGTCATGTTACTAGGAGAGTACTAGATATGAATGTGGATGGATATAGGTCTAGGGGAAGACCAAAGAAAAGATGGATGGATTGTGTGAGAGATGACATGAGTAAGAAAGGTGTGAGTGCTGAGATGACGTCTGATAGAGGAAAATGGAAGAGGAACACGTGTTGTGCCGACCCCACATAGGGATAAGGGCAGGAAAATGATGATGATGATGATGATCGTTCGTTGACATGTTTGGAGTCATGAACAGTAATGTAGATCGAGAGTGCAGAAAAATGATCTTCTACGTAATGAAAGTTTTTTTTTTTTAATTTTAAAAGATTTTTTTATTCTTTGTTGGTTTGTCGATAGGTATTTCAGTAATCAATCAATGACCACTGCACGAACACCTGTGGACAATAAGTACACAAGTTTTGCATTCAGCTCGTCGAAGCATCTCATTACCACCTAATAAGTAAAATTACTTGGTGTATTACACGCTTGCATTCTTGCTTGTAAAACATATAAGGTAAGAACCTTATATTTTTAATTCTCATAGGAGACACAATTTAAACCATTTATACATATTTAATTACAAGCTCTTTTTTTATAAGTTTGAGGCTTCACTAGTACAATATAATAATATTAATAGGAACTCTACAATTCTACATTTTTGCTAGACCAAGATCTACATTTACTTGAAGTGCAAACTAAAAAAACTTTATTTTTTATTTCATTTCATTTTTTCATAAGGTATTGAAAGAAAAGTTAATATCTGGAAATTTCAGTAGGAAAGTAGGTATTTTAAGCTTACTGTTATTTTTTAAAATTGACTATTTTAACGACAGTTCCCATAAAAAATAAATCATAAATTGCATGGTGTGCAGCGCAGGTGCATTCAATAAAACAACGATCGCTTATGAGCATCGAATTGAGAAATAATATTTATCACATCGAAATGTCAACGAATATTTTTTGTAATTTGTGGATATTGAAAAAATTGTAATGTATACTGTAGACGTATTTTATTATATTTATAGTAAATTACATTATAGTAGAATATGTTATTTATTTTATCTATTTTTATTGGGAGTTGCGTTGGAACAGGCAATAGAATCACATAACATGTACGACGATTGTATAATTATTCTGGATACCCTACCGAAATAAAGAATGATTTCATTTTTTATTTGATTAGATACACAAAACCACAGGAACAATTAACAATAGTTAAGTAAACCAACTTCTTACATGAAGTTTCGGTATCTTTGAAACTTGTGTCTACTGTAAGTGGTTGTTCTGTGGTCCAAATCACGTGTGAAATATGAAGTAACATTAACAGCCTCGCTAATTACCGCGTAATGTTACAAACACTCTAACCATGCATCGCACGTAGAGCCCACAATCGCATCATTTGAATAATCAACACTATACTAGTGACACCACAAATCCATTATATTTTAGGACTTTGAACACGATATTTAAGTTGGTACTTGATTGATTTCTCGGCGTAGCGTGGCCATGAAATCATTGTTTTTTTACAAAACTCAAAACGCATTTCATCTCAAAATACACCTAAAATTTCACTTTCGAAACTATCGTGAGATAAAACTAGACGGGAAATTACTCACGTAAAAATATTGTCGATGTCGGTATCTAAATCGACAATATTTTTATTTGAGTAATTTCCCGTTGTATTAATATAACACCTAAAATTTTAGTTTATCAATATTAAAACGCACACACACACGAGTCTTCTTCTTGGCCTTACGGCCAAGTAGGTAGGAGCCTCGAGCTGTGCTCCTTGCTCCGGCTTGAACGCCGGGGGCAGCAGCCCCCGGGTGACGAGGTGTTGCCTTCGGATAAAACGCATGCCTTAATTTATACATACCTATCTTATTTAAAACTAATTGAATAAACGATTTGAATGTTATAGTCGAACATACATAAGACGAGGCATTTTTATCTGCCAATAATGCTATATTACCAATCCTATAATTTTATATCGTATGGTAACCCTAGTTACATCTTTGATTGCCTTTGTATACTGCTTAATTGGAACGTAAATAGGTTTCCTTCAAAACTTTACGTATTTATATAATTGGATTAGGTATTATAAAACCGTTTTCAATATTTTCCACAATCATTATTATGTTATACGAGTTGCCTTAATAATGTAGGTCATATTAAGATAAGAAATCTAAATGGTATGATGCCTACGTGATTTGAATAATACAAGTACTAATTGAATATGGTTGTAAAGAAAGTTTATTTTATTTAATTTGTTTATGTTAAGTTAATTTCAAATACAATGTATAAAATTCAGTTCAATTGAATAACGTTGAAAGGACGGTTATCGGCTCTTTTTCGAAAAGCTGGTGTAAAAAAAGGAGATGTTTAGAGCAATAAAATATAGATTAATTACCTACGAAAGTTTTATCATAATTATCCTCATAATAAGAAAAATAAATAACACCTTTATACTTTGAACAATATTGGTAATTATTATACGTACCTGTATTTAGATGTATCAACCGCTAGCCGGTAGTTAAGGTAATTTTAAAAGGTCTACGTGCGTTCCAATTTTTATACCACCTGCGTCCTTTTTACTTGGTCCTATAACAGACGTGCTAGTTTTCAATGAACTGGAAAGTTCTCAGTTCAGAGCATGTGTTTCAATGAAATCGTGTTCATACTGATCTTTAAGAAATTGTTTAACAAAGGTTTACTTCATACTTGAAATTAAAACGAGAGTACAAAATCCACTATAATAAAATTTGGGATAGGGCACATCCAGGTGCCATACCAAAAACTTTTCTATTCAAGCTTACTTTGACATTTCTTAGGTTTGATTCGTTTGGTTGATTGTACCATTTAGAAACAATAACATTTATTTACGGTATAACGTCAAAATAGAGCGAGACCGCCTCAATTTATCAGTTAGATAAAAGCTATTTGGCATCAAAATAACGGTAAAAAAATATTGACAGAGCTTGCATCAAAGCATCAACGCTAGTGGTAGGTACCTAGTTTTACCAACTGTTTCATTTAATAAATGTTTGCATTTAAACTATAAAAACGTGAGATCAAAAGCATCCACTAAATATAATCTGGGTTGCTCCATCCAGGTCAAACTGTGTATGGTTTATGCGCACTGGATAAACGGTACACAGCAATTACTTAAACGAGCTTACACCGAAATTGTTTTGTAACGAGCGAGCTTACTATAAACTGATAAAAATGCGACCAAATATTTATTAGTTATTTCTTTTAAAATGACAAGTATAGATAGAATGGTATACCATTCTACGAGTATACTCGTAGTCGTGATTTAGTTAACTAATAAAATTATGAGCTAGCGACCTGCCGAACAGATGAAATTAAGAGCGTGTACTAAATGTGTTTTTGGATTGGACCTACCTAATTAAATATTTAAAAAAATAAATGGGTTTATTGTATCGTTTTGTTAGAGCCTAACATCTGTTTTTGTAAATAACTACAGGATTATCTACAGATTTATTAGTGGATTACCTAATGACCAAGTAGGTGTACATCATATTAATTTGGTCCGTAAAATAAAAATGATTATTAAAAACATGGTAAAACTGAAACGTGATGAAACAAATGATTTTCGATGCGATATTCTCGCTATCAAATAGGCTATCAGCCAGTTTATTTACCATACAGTCGATTTCAACTCGAACTTTCTGAATAAACAAATAGAATATTGCGATGGTGTGCTACCAAGCATAGTTGCTAAAGGGTTTTATCAACGCAATATTTATGAATACGTTAATATTTATAAATTATGTAGAATTACCGAAGCACGGCAACTTCGCGAAAAATGTATGCTCTATTTATTCGGTGAATATTATTTCTAAAGGCTTCTACACACGTTCGTTCTACACACTATGCTAGCGGAGTGCCGTTGAGCTTGTGCCACACAAAGCCGCTAAGTATCAATCGGGCAGGGAGTGATGCCAGGAACGAACTGACACCGGCACTCCTCACAACCCGCAGGCCATACCGGCGGCGGTTTGTTTGTGCGGCAAGCCCAGGCGCAGGAATACCCGCCGGTGTTGTGCAGTAGCCTTTAAAAATTAAACGATTTTATAACTACACGTAATAAAAATTGTGCTTATATAATACACACTGTAATAAACATACAGTGTGTATTTATTATTATTAATACACACTGTATGTGCTTATACATACACTAGGTAGATTCAATACTAAATGTCTACATTTTAGATTGATAGAGCAAATTCGAGAAAAGCTCGCGTTTTATGTTCTAAAAATTATATTTTATTGCCAATCTGAAAAAAGGTCGTAAAAATGCGATCTGCGAAAATGCCACATCTCAAAAGCACAAATGTTTGTCATTACGTTTTTTAATATTCCTTAAGTGAAACTAAATGACTCTCCTGAATGTTATTTATTACGTTACATTAAGGTTGACTTTGGCTTTCATTTTAAATGAATAGGAGTAGTGAATGAGTGTAACTGTGCCGACGGATGGACCGAACCGTCACGCTGTGGCGAGACAATGGGTGCGGGAAAATGGTCCTGCTCTAAAACTTCGAGTTGACTCCATAAATCATCATGTATTAAGTGGTTTGTGTATTTTTATTCCATAATTTGAACAATGCATTAGCTTTTATGTCATAGTATTTAGTAATCAAGGTAATCATAGAGGTATCAGAGCGCTTCCGTACTTCGGAGGGTACGTTAAACTGTCGTTCCCGGCTTTTTAAGTCGTTAAGCCTTGACGGAGGCCTTTAAGCTTTCTACAGTCCGAATTCACCCACTACTGGGTATATGCCTTCCTTAGTGTGTGCCATCCGCCATGACCCTGCGCCACGGGATCCATCCATCCATTTTAGTAGGCATAGTATAAACTGTAAATATGCCTTTTACTCTCTTTTCGTACTAAAAACCTTGATTAAAAATGAACAGCGAACTTGAAGATGCGTCTTGGTCTTATTTATTCTATTGCATTGGACTTTTTGAGAAAACTCAATATTTATTCAATAATATCCATTGCATTAACCTTATCTCACCATGTCTTCAAAAAAGCTACACAACATTGCATTACTTTCAAATAATAGTTGAAAGTAGAAGGATAGCTCAATGTCATTTCTTGGTCTTTGACCTCGGTGCGATACAGCTCGTTCGCGGTACCACCTGCTGCAAAATGGATTCGCCACGAATGCGAAACTCGACCCAGTTCCATTATACCTATTACGGCGCAGTGCCATTGCACCAGCAGGTTTGATTTACACAGACACACAAATCTTAGCCAGATTTGTGGAGCTCATCCTGCTCGAAATAGTCCTGGCTGAAACAAAAGCTCGTAATAGGGAAGGCCTGATATATACCCGACTTTGGACTGACTTATACTGCTAGTTGGATTGTGACTGTTTGGATGTAAACAAAGCCTATCAAACACTTAATCAAATTATTCAAATGTCATAACAAGGCTTTGGAGAAAAATTTATAAGAACTTGTAAAAATGAAACATTTATAGTTTTTTTTGTATTTAATTTCAACGATCAACGCTAACTAGTTACTAAGTAGATCTAAATATTCATAAATCATGTCCATTTAAAATTTATAACAAGCAATTATCTTGCCCTTATGGTTTAAAGTCAGTCTTTTTTTCTACTTGTTAGGCTATGAAATAATTTGCATTCGTATTTTATGGTATAAGTACCTACCTATTAACCTCTATTAGTAAATTGAAATTATAGGATTAACTGCTTGTTTGTTGTTTCTTTGTTAGTAAAATATAAGCATTAGTCTTACAGAAAGTAAGAGCGAACAGAAAGTTTCCCAAACAACCTTAACTCAGAGGAAATAAAACTATTCTCGCTCGTTCATTTGTACAGTTTTATATTCTTTGCGTGCTTTATCCACTTATAAAGAGATAAATATACTGAGATTAATTGGTTAGGATCGAACTAGAGAGTGGCAGAGGAAGGTGCAATACTTTGGTAAAAAGACTTTCAATTTTCGCTTCAGACTTGGCTAAGTAGCAGCCAAGTCTGCCGCGAAAATTACTTATTTAAGTTCGTATGAGGAAGTAATCAACTTTGGTGGGGGAGTGTTAAAGCCGCCAGGGCTCCGTCATGGCTTCACGACTTTAAAAGCCAGGACCGACATTTTAGTGTGCCTTGCCTGCTGCAGGGAAGCGCTCATTTTAATGCACTCAATTCACTTTGGAATACAAAAAATATCATACAAAAACCTAGATGTATTGTGGTTCTCTCAAAAATAACAATAACTTCTTCGTACTACAACGTGAAGAATCTTAGTATAGGAAATTTTACTATCAACTGCTAGTAGTATTTTAGAACAAAAGGCTATTATACGATCATTAAAATAATTCAATACTAAAGGTTTTGTAACGGTGAACGCATCTTAACAGTCGTAGAAAGCGATTACGTGTGTGAGAGCAACATTTACTTGTAATGAACAATGGTACAACCTACACGCAGAATATTTAGAGAGTAGAATACCACAACAAACAAATCCAAAACAAAAGCTTTACCTTGATTTGAAGGTACTCTTAATAATATTAAGTGTGAGACATCTGAAGATTTTGCGCATGAAACAAACAATATCTTTATTTAAATCAACTTTTATATTACAAGATATCAAAATAAAACCTATCCTAAAAAGAAGAGAACTTAAATGTCGACCACAAACAGAATACAAACGTGCCCTAAACGTTTTTTGTTCGATTGACAAATTGACTTGTTCAGCGGAAAAACAAAATCCAATCACAACTTTTGTCGAAATTGAAACCTGTTTTGGCAGAAGTCACTGAGAAAGTTTTAGGAAACTAGATTTTGCCAAGTAGGTATATTCCTCATTTCCATAACAAATCCTTGCCAATAAGTTCTTGAATCAGGATTCGTCTGTTTATCAGAGAAATACCGGCAAAGGTAGGTGAAAGGAGCATTGTGGTTTGATACTCATTTGTGGTTATGAGAGCAGGATTGATGAAACTTGATGCTGACACGACCTGGCTTTCTACTCTGGTACCTACTTCCATTCAGTACCTACTTCCATTCTGTTGGTATACGATACATATCACTGCAGGATGAAATGCTAAAATTGTTGTATGGTTCATTCTACGAGTATGTATAGAAATACCAATATTGAATGGAACCTATAAGACCTATAAGATTTTTTTTTATAGTTTTGTAGTAAATCTTCTTTTGGAAATTATAAGAGAGAAAAAGAGGCCAGTATGCATGAAAACTTAGGCATCTAAAATGATAGTAAATTAGGACTAAGTACGTTTATTGAAATGAATTTGGCTCCATTTAAGTGAACGATTAGCTATTTTTTACATTACCAATATCAATCTGTAACAATGAAGATTAGTAACTATAATAACTACTGTATTATACCTTCAACTGATTTATTATAATAGCATCGATGTATAATTTATGGTCCCAGTCCGCACATTATCATGCTTTATTTAAATACAGATAGTTGTAGTACTAAATCCACTTGGTAGCAGCCTTGCAGTCGCCATGACACATATACCTAGTAAGGAGACCCTCAACGTACCAACAGATACACAGACCGTGCGACAAACCATACACTTGTCGCAATACTTAGATGATATTCACTGACTTGTCTTACACGTATGTGAGACACGAGTTGCAGCCCTATTGCGATTATCTGCTTAGTCACGAGCAGCAAATTCACCACCAGACGTTTCAATGGTTAAGTCTTGTTGAATAATTCCTGATTTTAGCTTCTAGTGTTTTCTTATTTTAGCATTTTGTATAATGCATCTGGCACACTTACAACGTTAGCAACAACGAAATAAATAACAATAAATATAGGATATTATAGAGATAGCAATATAGCCTTATTCAGGCTGATGAAGGAAAAGGTACAGAAGATCAAGTAAATAATATAAATAAAATTATCTTTATTGAGCAACTCGTGATTAACTTGTGTAGTTGTAGTACTTTAGCGGGTGAGTCTTGACTTCCTTTTAAAGTATGGGTTAGTTTTTGTTCGCGTTTTATGCACTGGATTGCTTTTTATTTGTGTCGGATAACTGTTTTGTTAATTAGTCACATGCAAGGTAGTTTATCTGGATTGACAGTGGTCAGAAGGTTCTAAAACTCTTATTTTCTATAACGAGTTTGGCTCGTTGTGTATTTATTCGTTTATCTGAAATACATTAATTTTGAGTTTTTTAGATACTTTCCGTGGGTAATAAATAATATTTGTTCAGATGACCACGCAAAATTTAATTTGTAATTTAAGTTAATTATTTTACGGCATTTTTTACCGTTGTTGTTTAATTGTCTTAGTAGGTAGTTTACTTCACAAACTTTAGCAAAAACCCTTTGAAACATTTTTGTCCCGGCTAAACCCCGACCAATTAAATAGTTTTTTTTCCGCTGTAAGAATAAAAGCGATAAATTACAAGGCTCGGACCAAGTTGCTTGAGTCACAGCTTAAGAAAACGTCAGCTAGTTTATTTTTTCCTAGGAGGAGTCAAATATAATTTTTACTTTACTTAAGACGTACTTAACTATAATATTTAGCCATTAGTTTTCACAATCATTTTCTATTCTATTCGAACTTGTTAGACCGACATAGTTTAACCAGACCGATGTAGGTAGTTTCATAATATTTACCCTTCAGTAGGGATCTACCGGTACCAACTAATTGCCAATTTCAATAACCTTTCTATCTCCGATTTTGCCTACTGCGGATAGATATTTGACATTACTTCCATACAAAATGTGTCAAATATCTACCGACAGTAAGCGAAATCGGAGATAGAAAGGTTATTGAAATTGGCAGTTAGCAGATAGGTACTTATAAAGCCAAAAACCTTACTAAGTACATAATGCAGTTACCAAAGAAACAAAATTCATGATGACAAATGTTATCTGATTAATAAAAGAAGAATTAGGTACGGCACTACAAAATTGTATTAAAATGTACCGTTTGATCTAGCTTTTCTTAATTTGTCAAAAAACTGTGCATTTACTTTGGAGTTCAGGCTTGTAAGGCGGCGTTCAGTTAATTACTTTGTATCTTAACGAAGTGCTAACTCGCAATATGTACACAGCTTTCGTTTAATAAGTCCACTTTGAAATTATACGGGTGAGAAGTAAGTTACCGGTTTCCAAGACGGTGAGGAAATGAGGGAGCTCACCGCGGGTCATACTTAACCTAATGGAATAATATCATGCTTACTTTTTGGTTGGTGTTTTGGTGGGATTTATGACACTTAAATACCGTTTACACGATGCAGGATTTTTGCCTGATGCATGCAATTGAATGTCATAATGACTTGCATGGTTTAACCATTGTTCAAATAGAAGTCAAATATTACTTCAATAATAAATTATAGTATGCAACAGGCAAGAATCATGCTTCGTGTATATGGGACTTTATATATGACGTGGGGAGTGTACAAAAAACTATAAAATAAATAGGACTTCACACAGCAAAAGCTATCGTTAAAGTTTAATTAAGCCATGAGATTTTTTTAAATATTTTTCCAAATTGTTTATTTGAAAAAGAGGTATACAATAAGAAATGTAACGTTGACAGCAGCAAAAGTTTAAAGAAAAACTGTGTAGCAGTGTCAGCGCCCGCCTCCGGAACTTATAAAGAACAGTGTTCCCCAGAAACGGATTGTATACATCTTTTGCCTCTTTTTGGCCCGAGTTGCAAACTTAATATTAGCCTGCTGGCTAAGATTTACATAGATTTATCAATTTCAAGTTTCATTAAAATTAGTCTTAGTATTAGTTTAATTATTTTTGAAACACAAATAGGTAGGTGACGATAAAAACTTACTCATATTATGTGGATCTGTTTATCTCACACAATACGAAATACTTGTTTCATAATAACAGACGAGAACACTAACCCATTATTAATTATACTTACAGATAATACAAATAATTTTAGGCCATAAATTGTTTTTCTTGTCACTCTCTTGTCAAAGAAAAGATATAGCAACATCACAAATGGATCCCATTTGTGCTGTTAGATGTATAAACTTAATTAATAATAACAGGGTAAGTCATTAGGGGCGTAATTGAATATCAAACAGGCATCCACATCCTATTAGGTTTAATGAATATCAGGAAAAATCACATTTATTTTTAGTTTGGCTGTATTGATCGGACAAGATCGTTTCTTGACTTTCGTTCCGAAGGTCCTGGGTTACAGTCACAGTGGTGTATCATTTTTTTTCTCAAATGCCTTTCTAAGATGGGAAAATTTACCACCAGGAGAATGGATACAGTGGTGATCTTTTCTTTTTATTCAATAAAGAAAATGATTACCTAGATACTTGATACATGAGTACTTACTTAGATGTAGGGATTGTAGCTCCTCATTAACTAGTAGTTTCATAAGTTACAGTCAGTCGTTTCTATTAGTTCAGCAAATAATATCTACGAGAGTTTGGAGTGGAAACACGAAGTCCTGTCAGTCAGCTGTGCAATTAAGGCTCAGTTTGAAATGAAAACCCATTGTTTCCAACGTCTGCATTCATGTATCCTTAAGCTTCATATTGTACTATTTTAAACCTGTCTGCATATTGGGCACCTAAGGAAATCTTCATTAAGTGTGGTCCGATAAGCATTTGGCTGGTTTTGTATTTATTTAACAAGATGTTAACAAGATAAGAAATTATTTAATTGATCTATGTGAGTATGATTATCAACATTATTACTGTTTAGTACCCTCCCAATTATTGTAAGTTTGCTTTGAATTTAGCTAAATTTGTTGTTTATTAATTGCTATCGAGATATAATCAAACATTATGGATATTTACCTATAACAAGTGGATTATCCAATCCAATACATTACAATTATGAATTGCATTTTATTGGATTTTATTGGTGTAGCTCGAATGTAGCCCAGCGGCTATGAAATTATTTGTACATTGCAATTGAGTCAATTGAGTGCTTTGACCTCACAAACAACAGTATATATCACGTCACAAATTCACGCGACTGCAACAGTTGCAATTAGTATTATTTGTGTGCAGCACTGGAACTTTTAAATAGTAAATTGACACGAAAAAAATCAAAAGTTAATACGAACAAAAATTAATGTAATGTTACATGATGGTAGAAATAAACTCTAAAAGTTGTTATCTTGAGTCAACATTGCATAAATCACCTTTCCAGACAGGATAGGAAAACACAAATTAATTTGAAACGCAGTATGAGAAAGTCGATAAAACAGGGTGTCCATAAATTACGGAGAGCCACGGACGTGTTACTTTATTTTTTAAGCACCAAAATGGCGTTCACTAAAAATAACCCGGTCGTTAGTCGGCTCCTTTCGCTGCATTCAAAAAGAAAATTAAAATAAGTTCGAAACTGTTCTGAAAATCTAAGTAACCATGATGAGTTTTTTTTGCCTAGTATTTTATGGACAACTGTCTGCACCCCACGCCGTTACTCGCAGTGCATAATTCCCGTTCCCGTGGGAATGCCTGAATCAAAGGTAGCATATGTGTTGAATTGTTGATCCAAGATTTAAGCCATTCTGGTACCAAATTTCATTCAAATCCGTCTAGCCGTTGGAGCGCAATGGAGTAACAAACATTCACACGTACACACAAACTTTCAGAGTTAGTATTACAGTGTGATGTGTTAGTATGATAGTGTGATTAGTCTGAAGTTTGATTGTTGTGATTGTTAAACTATGCTGAATTTTATATTATATACATAATTACCCGCGAAATACCAACGTAACTCATAATAGGTACTTAAAATAATTTTATAATTCCTAACTCAAACTACGAGTAATAGCTGTCTGTATAACCAAAACGCATGATTGACTAAATTATAACTGAATACCTAGTTTAGTAAAGCACAATTCCTCTCAAATTATCATAACTCAGAATCGAATATTGCACGCAACAACGAACATAATCGAACTGCATAGAAACCGACAATAATTGACAAATTATCAAATCTAGCGTAACTGTAGACAATGGGTATTTGAACGAGCCAGCTGTCATTACCTGACTATTACTGGCGTCAACCGCTGTGCAAGGCAGTGAAGCGTTCTCAGATAAGCATAAAGCGACAACTGCAAGGAAAAGCGATACTCATCCTATTCAGGTACGGAGATTGGCAGCTGTGTTCTAGAACATTACTCGGTTCTTGAACTTTTTGATCGGAACTGGAGACTTAGATCAAGATAGCATGAACTCATGTAAAGATATGGGCGATTGAGTCAAAGATAATAAAGATAGTCAAAGATAGATTTATTCGAATAATCTACATCAAGAAAGAGACTTGCGGTGCGTTAGAATCAGATGTCCAAACGCACTTAGTTTGTCTTACACGCATGGGTTTATTTTCACGTCATGTTAAGAGATAATGTAAAAACAAGTGGTAACATGAAAGCAAATTAAATGCACAGAGGGGATCCGTAAAGGCGGCTCTTTCATTTCATTCAACTGTACAAGCAGAACTTTAATTAGCATGTGAACAATGCCTTTATCGCACGTGCAAGTACCTACTTCGCTAATCAGATTTTCCGCGTGCCAATGCACTACAGTTGCTTCAATGAATCTCGGATAAAAAATTTAAAACTTTTACAGTAACACATGAAAAAATAACAAAGACACTATTGGTAATGATAAATTGGTTCGTTGCTTTTTGCATTTTTTGGTTGTAAATTGATTACTTACTTATTTTATACAAACTTACGTAATGGTGACCTCTTGTTTCCAGAAAGATACTTCTTGAGTACGGCAGTCGATAAACGTTTGTAATTTTTAGGAAACTAGTTGATCCAGAGACAGTTCTTTAAAAATTCACTCTGGAATTTCTGATTAAAATACGAAGCTATTCCAGCAACGTTCAGGTCGTGAGGCTTAATTTGATTCGGACACTTTGTGTTTTTTCCGGTTTGAGTTCGTGCACTAATCATGGGCATTTCATCGAGTCAGGTGAAGAAACTATCTGTCTTCGTGTGTCACGTCAAATTCTTGAATAACACAAATAATTGGTTACATACAGTACGGTACCGTAACATCAATTTAACTTTTGACTGGTTCAATATTCTAAGGAAATAAACGTCGGTGGAATTCTAAACGGTTTACCAACTGCAATGTGTGTTAATAGTTATGTGTGTATTATAAACTAGCTAAATTGCCCGCGTCTTTGCTAGCGAGATACCTGGATAAACAGTAACATTGTGTTATTCTGGGCCATGTTTATATTAAGTTTCAGATAATTTCGTTCAGTAGTTTTCGCGTATAAGAGTAACAAACATCCATCCACCCATACAAACATTGTTAAACATGTTATAATTATGGTCAATAAATAAATCTGAAATCTGAAATCATTTGCCTGCATTTAATGTTTGCAAGAAGGATGGTGAAAGTTTGTAATCAAAATAATGATTTGTATCAATGCACGATGGCGCCTGGATTACTGAATCGATTTGTATGAAATTAGGGGCAGGTAATTAGGTCACCCAGAATGACTAGTTCTCTATAGAATTTAGATAATATAATATCATTGTTTTGCTTAACAGATTACTGTTTTCAAATTTTGACCGAAATCTGAAGCTTTTTAAATTCTCATGAGGAAAATTTAATTTTTTATTTTCCTTGAATCGCATCGCCGAATAATCCTTTTTCAATAACATTAAGCTTTCTGCACACACTTAAACCACGTCCCAAGGTACTTACAAAGCGGTGTGAAGTAGAAATAGAGCATTGCATTAGAGTGCACCCCATTAAAACCACATGTGAGAGACGTCACTGCTGTCTTCACACCCAGCGCTTCTCAAATATAAATCTCTGTATAAATCATATTTAACTTGCATCAGACCACTGATAGTGATAGTTTTCTCCTTAAAGATCAAATAGAGGGTTACCTATAGAGTTTAATTTTGTTTGTTTTCTTTCATATCTTCTGAAAGATAGCGAGTAAAAGCAATTATTTTAAGTAACTCAATACCTACAAGCGACTGTTATGAACTACCTACTTTTAACTTAATTCGGTCGAGTCAGGCAGGATGGGATTTATGTTCACAAATATTATAATTTAACCAAACTCTTGAATGTACAGGCAATATTTTAGCGGTTCTTGTAATTTTACATTCAGTGCGTGACCCCATTTTGAAACAATAATGAAAAACCTTACGTGACATCAAATTTAAGCAAATTAAATTGGTTTGCGCAAAAATTTATAGACGTGATTTCGAGATGTATGCTAGTGAAATAACAGTTTGTGAACGTTATACACTAGAGAATAAAAGTGCTATTCCTATTTTATCAAATTTCGACTATACCAAGTAGAAAAGTTAGATCAAGGTCTTAAAATGTTGAAGGTCATTTTATGGCCTTATGCATATATTTCCACAATATTATTAAATATGTATCTTTGCTATTATTATCTTTGTTAAAAGCATTCAAATTATTTTTGTTTAAATCGCGTTAAAAAATTGTTTAAAAATTTAGCTTAACTTAAATTGGTAAGACAGATCTTAGTAGTCTCATTTTGGAACGTGAATAATGTAACCCTCATGTAAATTAAAATGTTGTTTTATTCATTCAACATCTTCTAAATATAATGCTTTAAAGTACAACTAACTTCAAAAGCCTAAAAGGTTATTTACCAATATCTGTTACTCTTCTCTCAGAAAGAGTTCGAATTATTGAAATATTACCATAATTAGGATTTTGTGTGTGATCATAAAATGCATCCGGCAGATATTTAGGTAATTTACAAACTGTTCACCAACATAAATGGATTCTGAAAATAATCATGAAACTTCGTTTTCCGTGATCCCAAGTAGGGCCTCAGATTTAGTCCAGATTTCTAGAACTTTTGGGATTGGCTGTACCAACCAAATTAATTACGATAATTCCCAAACAAGCGTAAATTACAAATATCTCGAGGCAAAGTTTGAGATGCTCTAGCAGTAATTTGTTTGTGCCCGCGGCTTTGTTTACGGGAGTTCCATAATATTTATTCTAAGGGATTAGGAAAACGACTCCCTCAGCTGTTTCCCACTTGAAATATTTTGATAAATTATTCTGAGGTTCTAATGAAGTACCGAGTTCTTTATCAAAGTAAGTCCTCTATTGATTACGAGCGTAAAATCACATTCGTATCTTATATTAAGGATAGATAACTGATTAGTACTAACTTATTCAGCCTCAAATTTAAATTGCCTCATCACTTCTAAACTTTTTTTTTTGTGATGTGACTTTACCGATCCTATAAATAGCATTTTCATTCCTATAAATGTGTAATTTATTGATGGATGGGAACATCTATTATGTTTATTTTCAGTACATTTTATTAAGACCAGATGTGTCCCGTCTACCATGCTCGCTCAAATAAGTAAGTTTTATTGAGATCCTTTGATGTCTTCTAAAAGCAAAATTTTCTTCGTGTTTATTTATTGAATACTGACGTTTTTATACTTTCGCTTATATAAGAACAAATAAACTAAGCTAAATAGCCCTTTGAATCTCACTGGTAGGAAAAGACTATCTTTTCCTTTTAAACTCTTGTAATAAAACTTGTTAAAATTCATAAATATTTCAAAACTTTCCGACACAAACAATTAGAACACAAGAAAGTTAAAAACAACCTATCGAAACCCATTAGGGATATCTTGAAACGTCTCTTATTGAATATTCCCTTTGCGTAATGTCGTCTTACTTCACCCTTTAAAATAAAATAAAGGCTGTGAGAGAAACATGTAAATTTTATCGTGTCTGGGCCAGAGCCGCCCGGGACCGAACGGATTTTTTACCATCCAAAGGTAAAAGAGAAAACTTGGCTCGTATTTTCAGCTAAAAGTTACCCTGCAATGCTCTACGAGAAATACTTTGTGACTTACGGACCGAGTTATAAAAGAATGGCGTATTGTGTAAGCCGGCCCGACCAACAAATCATTTCGGGGCACATTAAAGAATTCAGTCACCACATAGCGTTTCCTAACCCGCGGAAATATACCCCAAATAAATTCTGAGATTTTACGTACGAACACCGTTTTATATACCCATCATTTGAAATTATCTTTTCGGCGCCGGCGTTTCGTATGGGGTTCGTATGTAAAGCGTATCATGGCCCACTTGGGACTAGAAATTCAAATAGCAACTGATACGAAAAATGATAGCCCGATAAAAGTTTCGAGAAGCGCTGGCCGGTTTATAGCTATCTTTGTGATCGTGTCAGAGTAATGGCATTTCATTTCACTGCATACGTCAACGAATCTTTATATACGAGTATACAGTATTAAAGTTACTATTACTACTTTTACAATAACTTACATTGAAAACTTTAGGAATAATCCCAATAAATACATTCAATGAAAATTCTCTGGAAACAAGCATATTAACTAGAAATAAAACATTGATTATAACAATCTTTTAATTTTAATATTATTAAGCAGAAGTAAAGCTTAAAACAAAATGTTGATAGATAAGTCGGTGTAATGGCAGCCATATTTCGGGGTTTGTTACCCCTTGTCGTTCATTGCTTATTTAAAAGCGCTATTTGAATCTGGAATTTCCCTTACTTAAAATAGCAACGTTCTTATTTTAAGCTGTGCCGGTCACGTTCGGGAGATTGTCTTTAAACTGCTTGCATTTTTGTCGAGATTCATAAAATTGTCAGCAGGAAATAAAATAGAATGGGATCCGAAAATTATAAAAACAAGTTTGCTCGCTCGCTGTTGCTCTTGCTAGGTAGGTGTAACGTATTTCAGGTCATAAACTATGTATATTCCAAGCTTCAGCCAAATCCGGTCATTAGTTTTCGCTCGAATAAGTAACATCCATTCAAACTTCTTCGTATTTGTAGAAAGTAGGATTTAAAATGTGTAATTGTAAGAGATCCTTATCACTTTTTTTATTTGATACTGGGTAGTTTCCATATATTATGTAGATAGGTATTTACGTATGTTTTAAAAAAAGAACAAATATTTTCTCTCAAAAAATTTAAAAGATACTCAAAGTTTCTGACCAAGTTTTATCATTGTAACAATAACATTAATTGAATTACTTTACAGTTAACTTTAAGTGTTATACAATAAAGTCGTAATTTCAATAATAAATCTGAATGGTATACCTGGTATAGTTCGTGGGTAGTGGTTTGCCTTTCACTTGGCGGTAATAGTGTATATGAGTAGATATTGTAGTTTGCGTTGCCATGCAGACAAAACATTTTCTCAGAAGCTCTCGAATCGAGAGAGAATCATGATAACTTAAATAAAACTATTTTATACTACCTTGCAAAATGAGAAAATGTAGTCATTTATATCGTTTAGCGGACTCTGCTAGAAGACGTCGTGTCCTGTCACAGACGAGATTACACTTTAATCTTGGCGAAAAATAAATAGAAATAAATCTAAAACTCAAAAATGTGACAATTAACCTAACAAGTCAAAGAACAGTAGTTTCCCAGCGGAGTCCAGCATCCAGATGACATTTCAAAATCAGTTAAACAATTTATAATAGTGTGACACAGATAATTTTACACGAGAAAATACAGACACTTCCTAAAGAAGAATATAAATCTAGTTCAGCCGAGAGTTAATTTTAACAGAACTTTTCACTCTATATCCACTTGAGAGTATTTTTTCAGAAAACTTGCTTCAAACTACTTTTTACGAAGTGACCTACATCGCAACTTTAAAGCTGATCTGCAAAGTTTGAAGTTTAATAGAGCACTGGAACTAAAACTATGATTCTATTGCCTGCTCAATTATTGTCACTGGTTTTATTCATAAGCTTGGAGCAATCACAATTTGGATGGGTGACCGCAAGTGGCATTAACAGCTGAGCGCTTTCATGCATTTTGCGCACGTAAATTGTCAGTCCCGGCTTTTAAAGTCATTAAGCCATGATAGAGGTTTTTATCCGGCAGAAATTTCTGTCAAAAGAGCTGACCATTTGCTCATAGAACACAATCCACATTTTCGAGGAATCTAAGAAACAAATTTGAGTTTTTATCATAATTAATAATAAGATATCTACAACGTTGACTATACCAGGGTAAATGTGTGTATGTGTTTCAATAATTTATCAGGAAACCTACACTTTCCGTACTAGAAATGACATGTGCCAATATACAGCATCCTGTTATTCACAACCCATTAACTGATGTAAGGATGCGAGATATTTCGTTAACCTTTGAACTGAGATAGATTGATATGTACCTACTGTAACAGAATTGGAAAATGTTATACCTCCTTGGATGTATATTTTATTTTATTTTAAATACTTAGAAATAGATATAAGGTTAGTACTCTCGTTTTATTGGGACTTTGTTTATATTCAGACTTTTCAGCTGTATCAAATTTAAATTTCCATGACTATGCATTAAAATACATATAAATAAAAGTCAATCACAATTTCTTTTAATTTAGAAAAACAATTTGTTTCAAAATCTAGAGGAAAATCACGGGATGCTTAAAATTAAGTATACTTTTATTTTTAAGAAGGTATACAGTTAAGTAAAGTCATTGCTTGTTTTGGTTTGTTCTGACTCAGGCTGACTTCGAAACCAGGATTGCTGTTCACGCGCTGTCAGCATTTATAAAGTGCTACATAGATTTGAATTTAATCTGAGCTGAGAAGTCAGCATAATAATTTTGTTGTGCTGACATAGTTTCAAACGTTCTTTATCAACAAACATAGTAGTTTTAACCAAGTGTTATTGTAGTTTTTGATCTAGCTAGACTATAATAATATTATGTCCGCATCCTGTAATTGCGAAAACACATAGATGTAAGACCATTGTTGCTTGTATACTTAGTTTGTAATGTGATAACTTTTGTTGTATTCCCTTTAAATAAATAAAAAATTCACGGATAACCTTACAAGTTGAAATAATTATTGTTTCTACATTAATACGATCCTCAGACTAACTTTTAGATCGTAGTAAGAGTATAAACCAGCCAGTGAACAACAAGTCGTAAAAGAGTAACAAATCTGAATAGTATGAGTTTATTTTATATTTATGTAGTACCTAATAGTGTAGAGTCATTTAGGTGCTCTACTCTTCCGTTAAATTGGCTGTCGCTATAAAGCACTCGCATCGTAAACCGTAAACATGGAGGTAATAGTACTAAAGTTTATATTTACCGATAGTATTCTACAAATAGGTACTTACCTACTCATGTTTTATGATAAAAATAAAATCGTATTTTTACCTTTTATTTATCATTATTTTTATTATTGATTGAGTGTGTAGGCCGCTTTAAAATAATATAAACAAATGTGAAGGATAACGAGAATAAAAATTAAAATTCCTAAAGTTCTTTACATACATAAGCTTGCAGCCTTTCAAAAGAACCTAGCGCAAATAGCCAAATATTGGTCGTGCTAGCTTTAAGAGGCTCTACCAGATTAAACCCTAACACTTTCTGATAAAGTGATTGTTATATTTAGTGCTGAATCGGAGTGGCATGTCTGTCGGGGAAAACATCAGAGAATACGAACGAGTTTACGACTACAAACGTTTATGTGGACATTTCCTGTTGTCACTACTTCCAGTGTGTTTTTCATGGAGACAGACAAAACGCTTTTATTTACGGCCATTGCTCGTTCCATATTCCATTCGTGTGACTATTGAAACATCTACGTTATAACCAAACAAAATAAGTTGACAACTTGCTAAACTACAGTGTGTCCACTAGCAGTTTTTAGTGTGTAAAAAAATAACAGCTTAATTGTTATCAATCTGTATTTTTTTATGAAAATACCCAGACCTTTTATTCAAGTTTGCTTTAGTGACAAATTATGATTAAGTTAAATTTTAAAATACCTACATATTTTGTTATTTATACTCAATTATAACAATATTAATGAATGTAGAATTAAAAACTTAAAAACATTTGGAAGGTTAAAGAGACAAGATTTTACTCCAAAAGTTTAAAAAACTTTACTACTTATACATAAAAAATGATTCTCGGGATGAATAAAATTATTGCATGTAGGATTTTAACAAATAGTGACTTTTACATAACTGAGTCGACTACATACTCAACATAATCACATAAACGCAGTGGATTGTAAATATGATGTCTTTGATAACAACCACCCCTGTTTGTCGAACATAATGGACGCTACCGGATGCCAGTAGCACGCCAGCTGATTGAATAGAAATAGTCAACGTAATTATGCTTTATCAAATATTTGGTGAGTTGCGATATTGGTCCAATGATTAATAAATGGTTCAATGAGCTGGATTATTGTAAATATTGTGATGAATAAAGTTTCTAATGGTAGAGAAGCAACATAACTTGAATATTAAAGAAGTAAGCAACATTATACATGTATAAGAACTCTATAGGTATTTACCTAAAATTATTTTAAAAATCGATCACCAAATAATAATTCTTTGTGGATTCTTAGTAAACAACATATTTTCGGCTCTCCGCTTTAATTCACGAACCAATTCAGTGTAAGTTGTGTTGCAAATTGGTTGCTGTAAATGAGAATTAGTCCTCAATTACGACGGGTTCAACTTGACAGCCGCTCCCAGAGCCTGGATAATTACATTAAGTACTCGAACTTTTATATCAAGAAACGGATGTTTATCAAAATATTTAGGAAGAAATGAGCGACTATATTAAGCTTTAAGAGATTATTTAGTGAATTTTTTATTTCCGATGCACATAGTTATTCAATCTGCAAGCGGTGCTTTATTTGCAGCCAAACCCTTTTGAAACAAGCCGGCAGGGAACATTCTAAGTATAAATCTACTACACCTTATAAGTACCTAATTTCTTTGTTTTAACGCAATTCTAAGGATAAACATTTTCAAATTTGTGAAAGTCGAGGTACTAACTCACTCAGTAAATCCGATTCCTACCTAAACCTGCCTCTAAAAATTCCCTTAAATTTAGAATGCACTGGTTGCACAAACTACTTTACATAATGGACACACACCTTTAACTTACAATTTGGCTCAGCAATGGAAACAGTAAATATAATTTATCAGTGCATTAAATCTGCAGTAAAATATTTGTTGCTCAACGTAAAATATTGTGCGTTACTTTTTTACAGCTCTATTATACCACACTCTGTGGTTTAGATTCGTATCACGGTAGGTAATTTGATATAACAATGAAGGTCGCATTGATGTTGTACGAATAGCGTTATGAAATTGCAATTTTGAATTGAAGTAGATGCTAATAGTGTGGAAGCAAAGCAAAAAAATAATGAGATTTCACTAAATGTAATCTAAGGCGTAAAATATAATTTAAGCAAAGTGTACGTACAAAGCCATTTTCCTTTGAGCCGAGAAATAAAAATATTATAAGGTATTTAGGTACATAACAAATCTACTTCTAAAACTATACCGAAAATCAATGCTCTGTATGGTTCGGGTTCATAAAATAACACAAACTAAAAAAATCGACAAGAAGGTATGACACAACTTTACAGAAATAAAAACATTTATTTAAAAATCTCCACGATTAATTCTCAGTCCCAATTCAAATTGGCTTCATTACAGAAGTAAATATTGCATTAAAAATTTCACGAAGCTCTCGAAAAAACGATCGGCATCAAATCTTTCAATAAATCTCCATAATTGGCCGATAAAATTATTGCTTGCGGCACCTACAAAAGGATTTTCTTTCCTTTTCCTTATCACGCGTTTGAGGAAATTTTTGGGACATAAACCTTGTAGTGCAACCTTAGCTTGGAAGGAGTAACGTTTACAATTCTATGGGATAAATTGGATCCCTGGGGAATTACCAACGCCTTCACGCACCAACCCTACTCTGGTATAGAATACATAAAATGTTTTAATACATGAGTTTCACTTTGATAGGTTGGCAGTCGTAATCACTGCGCATAATAATACCAACTTATGTTTTTATAACACAACACGTGTCGGAAGTGAACAAATAAGCCTGTAATAATAATAATTACCAAGCACGCAAGGTAAACAGATTTAGACGTTCCTTGAAATTATTTTTTTATGGACAGCCTAGCAAATTCTCTAGACTTCGCTAGTCTAGGATAAAATAATAAATAAGAACGGATCTGCTTGAGAATGCTTTTTATAGCGAAACTTGTGTACACAAGTACATATACAAGATTTTAAATTCTTTATTAAAGGCAATCACAGTTTCCTGGCCTCATTGAGAATGTAAAATCGTTTTGTAGTGGCATAGGCCTGCAGTGTACCTCAAAGCAGAATATTTGATCTCGGTGAAGCGCCAAACCCACTTTATGTCTAACACAGCGCAGAATGCAAATAATATCCCCATCTTGCAAACTTCATGATTTAGAGTACCGTTTCAATTCCCCTCCCCAAATCCGGAATGAGGTCGTTATCATTAGATACTTCCATGGAATACAAATGACAGTAATCAGAATGCACCCTTCGGAATAATGTGGGTAAATTAGTAGACATCCAAATACTTTGAAATAAAATAAATACAAACGATTATCTTTAATTAAAGTGTTGTTCGAGGATCGATTTGGAATCTTTTATTTTAGGCGAATGCCGTCTAATTTGAGGATCGGGCGAGTGTCCTCGATGGAGGGTATCGCAGGAACAGGACTAGTAATTGGGTCCGGCCCCCGCAGGGCACCCATTTCAAATCCCTTACGTGAACCCGGATTGGTTTAATGACGCACATGTCAGGAGGTTTTTGTGCCGTTCTTTTGGGACCGAGTTGAGGATCAAAAAAACAACGAGTCTTTTTTGCCACTTCGGTTAGAGGTTCATTGAAAGTATGAGTAACCCAAAAACGAGGTATATACATATTTACACAACTATTTTATTTGTATTACACTTGTGAGGGATCAACATTGACATGGCAACTAAAACGAAGACTATGGGTCAATAGAAATGTTTTGTGAAAAATGTCAGTGCAGTTTCAAAACCGTATGAACAAAATTCAATAAGAACCTCACCAAAGAGCCACCAGAATGTAGCATCTAATGCTTTTTCTTCGCCTGACCCGATTTTAAAAATTGTCTTTGTTCGAGTGCATTCTCAAACGCGCTGACTGTAAGTGGATCGTCAGCAAAAGACTCACATTTGCTGACAGTACGATGCGAGTCGAGTAGCTCACTACAGCAACCGGCTAGATCATTATACCCCATGGCACAATAAAAACAAATGTTTGATTTAGCGAAATGTCCTGAATAAAATCATTATTTATACGAACACGAAGAAAAATATTTCCGATCCATTGTCAAGTCCATTTCAAAATTTAATTCCGTAATTTCAATCGATTTTGGTATGGCTTTTGGTATAGCGTTCACCGAATTACCCTCAGAGAATGCCTTTTAAGCCTTGGAATACAGTCATAATCATGTTTTTGTCTCATCGTTGGTAAAAAAAAATAGTAGTAAAGTAGTAGTAATAAAGTAATTTACGAAATCTAAATGTTTTTTTTGTAATTTTTAAGAAGTACGTCAAAAGCTTTAATATTTATTAGATACGTGCTCGTGTGCATGTTATTCCTCAGCTTTTTTCATTTACCTAGGACTTAGTAAAAATGTATTTGTCATTTATTATTCATTCGCTGAAACTGGAAAGTGTAGTATATATACCGTCAAACCGTACGTGACTCCAGCTGAAATATCTCTTGGAAAACGCTTAAGCTTTCTTCTTATTGTCATCTTTGCTGGTGCTTTTACGCAAGGAAACTTTATTTTATCAACCTAGTTTTAAGAATGAAATATAAATGGTGACATATACCGACTATAAAACTCATTCGCTACAAGACGTAGGTGAATGTCTGCTTTAATAGTTGCTCAGAAAACTTCATGATAAATTCTTAAGGTGTTGGCGTAGCTGCAGGTATGGACATGACGTTCCGGACACGCAGATACTGACTACGCGTACCAGGGTACGCGCAATCCGTACACACCTTTAAGAAGTTTAATGTACGCGTACATTAGCTTAGAATATTTTGATCAATCTTCAAGCATTTTGCAAAGCTTCACGTTGCATAGATATACGTTCTCGTACTGCAGTACTTGCACCTAATGAAGTCAAGACGTTTAATAATAGGACCGTCATTTTCTAATGACGGACATTATACTCATTCTAGCCTGCTGAATAGGTATGTTTCCTTTCGCTTTTAACAACCTATTCGTCCTGTACATCTTTTATCTAAGTTTTTTCTTCGATATTCTGGAAGAAATAATATTGATATGTCGCCCAACGCCATTTTATTACGAGATTTTCTATCCTAACTTATCCTTCTTATATTATAAACAAAAGTATGTATGTTTTTACTCATTTATTCGCAAAAACTACTGAATAGATCAAAACATAGTTCAGGACGAGAAATAACACATGCTATTTGTATCCGCCTAGTATCAGTAGTCTAGTGATTCAGTCCGATGATCGGACTGATCTGGGTTAGTTAGTACTACGCGACCGAAGCCGCGGGCGTAATCTTCTAATCACATATCACAGTCTTAGGAGCTAATTGATTTAACTCGTATTCCTTTGAGATACCTATGAATAACTATAATATTCCTATCATCAAGCTGTCTCTATGTCGTGAGCTTCGGAACAAATCAAAATTGTGCTTAAAACTGCTTAGTGCTTAGCTTCGGAATACAACTAAATTGATTTTATATAGCTTTTAACCATAAATAACTACAGCTAAATATTATGTAGATTCATTGGAAAGGTTAGCTGTAAAGTCACAATGACTATAGCTTCTATTTATACCACATACATGTGGAATAAACAGGTTGTACATGATATGAATGATGTAGGTGCAGGTAAGTGGGTAAAACATAACGGTTTGCAGCATGCAATGGCAGATTAATCCATAGCACGTCCTCACGCATCTTGCAACTTCCTTGTACCTACTAATCCAGTATTTCTACTAATTAGCGATTCTATAAACAACGTAATAAGATAATGCGCTCGTGCATTGCTAATTAACATTGCATTTATGCATGTTCTTGGTAACTGTTATAGTGGGTGTAGGAGAGTTTGCAGAGACTTGCAAATTTGTTCTAAAATAACCGTATTTTGGATTTGTGGGTGCTTCCACATTTGATCGGTTGTGTATATCTTTTCTCGATCATTTACACAATTATAAAAAAGATAAAAATGACAAATTTATTCATAATTTGACCTCTAGACTAATTACCTGATTCTATAACCAACGTACGGATCGTCCGTATCACCATAGCAACTTTGTTTTTACAACATAAAATGTATGAAAGTTTTTGTCAGATGACGTTGCTATGGCTAAAGTCCTACGGCCATCCGTAAGTTGGTTATAGGAACCGGCCGTTAGAAATATAAATTTATAATGTGTCCTATAAATTAAAGTAAAATATTTTTAATCAATAAAAACTACACATCAATAAGTAGGTAATGCACGTTTCGATTCAACTTTGGGATATATTTTCACTCTCGTTTCGAAGATTATATTACTGCTGATATTTGGTTTATTCCAGGAATTACTTAATTAAATTGATAACATAAGTTTTGATTATAAACCTTGTAATATTGGAGTTCAATAACATTTTCTCTTTCAACTTTATGAAAGCCTTTGATGAAAGCGTCATTCATAGCTCTTTGACGATTTCTGCTGTAGAATTTGAATACGAATACAACGTTAGTACATTTCAGTGTTTGAAAGAAATAAATATACTTATATCTTATGATACTTAAATTCGATATTGTTACTTTTTCGGGCTAAATTGAGTTTTGTTAGTGTCTAAAGGTATCTTATCTTAGGTACTACCAATACATATTAAAATTCAAGGTTTACTCACACTGGTCTGATAGATTACAATCTAACCTTCAAAATGAAACACAACGCAATATTACCTGAAACAAAAATAAACAATAAACAGTAAGAATTTATGTAAGTGACATTTAAAGAAAAAGAACGAGTTTTTTATAAACAAAACGAATAGGTAGGTAATAAATTTCCCAACCTACAGGATTCTAATATAATAAAGCAGGCATATGGATAATAATTTTTGAATTTAATTTAATTTAACAAATAGATTTGAAAAAAGAACTTTTTAGCTTCTTGGGGATTATTTGGCTATTGTTTGTAATTACATGACATAAGGAACTTCGGGCTTTGAAATCTTAGCAAATCATTTAAAGACTAAAAACTTATGACATGCACATGCTCCTGCCACGAACAAATAAAATGTAAAACCTGCATTATTACAGCTTCTACTCCGTGGGCATAGCTAAAATAGCACGAAACAATTTATCTAAACCACTTAAATCATTTTGCAATATTAATAACCACATACGTGAGATGAAAGTTTGAATTCGATAACTTCTACCTAACCTAGAAGTGAGACGTGCTCGCAAAATTCACATACTATCCAATCCACTCTCTTTCAATGTCAAGGGTACACAATTTCTGGCTTCGCAGTTGAACAATAAGAGAATTTATGTTCTATTTCATTTACCAAGATTGTACAGATTTTTTTTTACATTTAATATGAATAGGTAATTTAAGTTGACACTTGATGATAAATCGAATAAATACACATCTTGGACACAGCGTGATATAGTCAGATTGCGTCTATCAGATGTTTAGGTAGGTAATGCAAAATGTGCCCAGAAGTGTGTCTGTGACAACGAAAAGTGCTACGAATTAATTTATGTTCCTTCAACACTTTTTCGTATAGTTAAATAATTAACAACCTGTCTTTTTAATAAATTGTGTGTAGCACAGTAGTAAAAGCTTTTTATCGGACGTGAAATGAAGTGAATTAAATAGGCAGCGATCTCGCGTATGCGGGAGCCATTTTTAAATTAATGCTCGGGAATAAAAGGTCTATTTACGATTGATTCTGGAACCAGCTGGATTCGCAGCTGTTGGCACTTCGGCTAAATATGGTTCTGTTTTGCTTCCGTTTGCAATAAGCATTTATGTTAGTACTTTTCAAATTACCATTGAATAAGTACCTATATATGGACTTATAATTTGTTGTGAATTCCTCACTAATTAGAGAGTTTACATGGAGGACTCATCGTGTTGCAGGTTTTGGTTGTTGTTTGTAATATTTTTGTTCCATTCATATGAAATTCGCTTTAAAGAGACTTCAATCGGGCAATTCCTCTTTATTAAGCATTCGTGTTCAGTCGGTTGGGTTCTTGTTCTGAATTCAGAATTGATTTGGGTTCCAAACCAAATTCACGAAAATTTGTGGGAGTATACGCTCAGGGTCATTGATTTTTATTTATCCGATACGTGATTGAATTGAATGCTCTCGCTTTTGCCACGTATTCTGTATTCTCGACATGACAAAGACATTTTTTATTGAAGCTCTTCACGGTTTCTCGGGCGAATATCTCGATTCGTGATACAAATTCCAACCTTTTTTGATATTTATTTGGGGTTAAAATATTTTATTTATTTAATCGAAAGTAGTACACATACCCATCAACAGTAACTTCATATCTTTAGTTCTATTTCCGTAGGATCATTGTTATTTAATTACGTTATAATAACTCATTCCGGCTTCCTCATAGTTGTATAACAAAGCATTACCTAGCCACACCTGGTACGCATATTTCAAATATTACGCAGAAAGCAGATGATTGTCGGCTTGCCATCAACATAAATTAGCGTGCAAAATACTTTAATGATAGTTTATCAAACATTATTTTTTAAAACAACTCATCATTATCTCTGAGTGCAACGAAAATCTCGAGTATTTAAATACATATTTGTAAGAAAATATGTATTTAAATTATATGTTAAAATCTCATTAATATGTAGGAAGGTTAGGTGTGTCAAGGTTAAACAAATGTTGATTAAGTTTTGTTGCGCCGATGTTCCCGGTGGTCGAGACATCTGGGGAACGACGACCTCAGTACCGGTTTAGTTAGGGCTAGACTGCGTGCACACTCACATTTAACAACTAACGTTATAGTATTCACGGGTTTGATACTATACGGCGTAAACTTGCCACTAGAAAACAAAGTCAGAAAATCACATTGGTGCACAGGTTTTGTTGTTTTTTTGTCAAGGTACTTAGAAATCCTTCTAATGTACTAATTGAAGTATTTACACTTATTGAAATATAAAAAATTAAACAAAATAAAATGATAAATATGGTCCTTCTAAGTTCATTTTACTTTCAACTGAAAGAATTAAATTTTGTAGTACGCAAGGTGTTACTAGCTTAAAAAGATAAAATAATGCATATTGAAACAATGAACTCATTTTGAATAAAATTATTTAAAATGTCAATGAAATAGTGATGTAGGTTCTATAAGTACCTCTACATTATTCAATGGTCATTCCACGCTCTGGTTAGACTGTGTTTATGTTTGCGGAAGTTTTACCGTCGGTTAGGCTAGGTTATCTTGTCGCATCAATTGCATTCTATTCATTGCGAGTTTATGAACAGCAGCGTCAATACAGAGATAGCTTTTGAAAGCTTTGATTAATGTTATGTTCTGTATTTCAAAAAGTTTAAATCTCACATACACCGAGATTTACTGATGTTACCAGTCACCACAAATTATTAGCAATATTCCTGAAAATAACATTGGCTATAATGTTACCGAAAGGAATTAAAATATTTATGGTAGCTAAAAAGGTTCATCAAATAAAAGAAATCCACACACAGTTGTGTTAGTTTACAATCTTTATGGATTCAAAAGTTTTTAGAAGTTATTTTTTTACCTTACTCGTTTCCTATTTTTCATACACTCACGCGCCACAGATTTATAAGCCTCGAAAACTCGGTATCTAGACATAAAGCTTAATTAAAATCAATAAAGCTGAGGATTGCGAGGTTTGGAGGTCCAGGAGAGGTTAGAACAATTTGTGAACGCTAAAATATCTTTGCTTATCTAAAAATAAATGAATATAATGACCGAATCCGCAGTTAGCATCGGTACGGAATGGTCTCCATGGTTACCGACGCGTGTTCGTTCCGCAGGGCTGCTCAGTTACACCGACGTTACAACATCACCTGAGAAAATCGTTTACATAATAACACGAGCATCTACATCGTGCTATATGCATATTTTATGTAAACGTAGTAAGATGATACATTTCAAACTATATATGACAGACCTTTCGGAGCTTAGGAGAAATATAACTACAAATGCACCATATTATGGTAACACTTCTCGCATCTTCGTGGCAACTTTGATAAAGTTTGATTTGTTCGTTGTATTTATTAATAACACCTACTGCCAAAAAAGTAAGCTAAATGGAATCTTCCATAAATGGAAGATTAAAATACACTAAGAAAAATAACTTGTAATCGACTTAATTGGAACTTATACTTACAGCTCAACGATCCAATTTCTTAATTTGATTTTTTATCTTGTAAATGAAAGGTAAGTTTCTGCTAAACGACGATTTTCATAAGCTATCGTATTAAAGTTGGTATTCCAGAAAACATGTTTTAGTAAATTGAGGTAATAGGAGTGGCAGCTCACGCATCGCGTTTGCGTTTAAAAAAGCCCAACCATTTAGCTGCAAGCGAAAGGAAGGACAGAAACCTTGTTTCCATCGGTTTCCCACGATGCGTGCTCTGCACTAGCTCCCGCCTCTTTCTATCTCAAAGATATCTCTAAGCGGGATAGAGACAAAAGACCTCACATGGCTACAAAGAAAAGCGTGTCCTGGAGCAGCAGGTTTTGACAAAACAGGAATTGAGGTCAGCGCTGAGTCATGCCTCTGTTACAATTGAAATCCACTTGAATGTGAAACTGTAATGTAATTTAATATTTTAGTACGCTCCAGATATTGCGTTATAAAAGTTTTCAAAGCATGTTGGTAATAAAAGCGTCCTCAAATCGCTTCTCAACAAGGTATTGTAAACGAATGCTATAACATTTTGTGAACGTCTTCGAGCAGGTAGACGGCATTGTAACGATAACTGCTCCAGAGGGTCAGGGATTTAAAGCTACCTTTTAACCACCGCACATAGTTTAGATTTTTTTTTTTTTTTTTTTTTTTTTTTTTGATTGGTGAGATTGGTGTACGGGTGAAATATTTACTTAATCAGAATGCTAAATATTTGGAGTGATCATTAATTCAGAACACATGACATACCTAATTCAGAAGACAAATATAATTTCGTAGCAAATCAATATCAAATATTTATGTATTTAGTGCGTGTTATTACTATTTAATAGGTAGGTATAGGTAGGTACACAACACAAAGGTTCTTAGAGCACAGTCATTTACGCGTCAGTGTAGTCTCTACTTTAGTAGTTTGTTACAACTTAAATTGCCAAAACTTATACGAGTCTTTTGAAGAGCCTCGCATAAAGGTCTTTATAAAACTGACCACAACCATGTGACCAATCTTAATTTAAATGATTCTGCATGCTCCAAGTTAAATAGATTTGAAGAACAAAGAAGCAACTTTTTTTTTCGGGAGAATATTAATTATTCATTCAAATTCATATATATTTTCGAGAACTTCATGTTTAGGTACTTTGGTATACATAAATTATTTAAAATCTTTAAATCAACAATACGATAACACCCATTAAATGAGACTGGGGAAACCTAGAGAACATTTTTACCTTAACGTTTTCAATTCGTCTTCTTCTTGTGATAATGTTAGTGACGGTGTCTGCCTCTTGAAAATTAAAGTTTAACAGATATTGGCACTTCGTGTAATGGGAAAGGAGACCGCTTTTAGCACGCTTACCTTCAAGTCGTTTACCAAGCTCTAAAAGGGATTTTGGACTAACTAATAATATTTAATGCTTTAAATTAAGAACTTAGTTTATTGCGGTACTATATTAGAATAATGTTGCTTATGGTATGATTATCACTATAAGTTTTTGTTTTGTTTCAAGAAAATAATTCTTTTTTATTCGCAAGAGCTCAAAGGGCAGGGTGATAGTTTGTTTAATAATAGCGGCGATAGGATTATTTAATTAATTGTAAGTAATCGTTCATACTAAAAAGCAAATTTCTGCAAAGTGTGGGCATGCACCAATAAATTGATTGAACCTTTTCCTATTTAAATGCCTAAAAAACAGCGAGAATGCCTGCTGCGCCTACGTCTTTGATATAGTCGTAATACTGTTTTCTGGTTTCTGGTTATATCACTGAGTAACTATATAAATAAAACTGAGTACAATAATACTGGCAAATGACTGTTCAAAAAACTTCAGTGAGGTAACAAAAAAGCGGTTATGTGTGCTTTCGTGATAAGAAATTATTGTGGTCCGTCTGTTTTTTGTTCCAAGAGTTTTGGTCAAGCGAACTATCGCCCAAGATATGAAATTCTAGGAAAATGAAAGATACTAATAAATATAGATTTAACTAGGTAAGTACTTAAAACATTAAATATGTATATCACTGATATCCTTATATAAATAAAGCTCATCCTTAAAAACTCAAAGCTGTTATTTTACTAATAGTAAAGCTTTAAAGTCTTATAACTTGCTGTCTTGTGATTATAATCAACCAAATAAAGATTTCGATGCAACAAGTATAGGTAAACAGTAGCTTAATATACCTAATTTAGGGTTAGTGTAGCTTTCTAACTGTTAAATATGTAAATTTTTTTTCGATTTCAGTCCTCAGATTATTATCAATACCAAATAACGCATATCTTTTACTATGGTACGAGTATAAATAGATATTATCTCGAAGAAAGTGGTTTTGTTGAAGTTATAAGAACAAAGCCAGGCAATTTCATTAACGGAACACTTTGGCTTAAGTAAGGCAGATTCCCCAATGTATCCTGTTCAAGCCAATGAAACATGCGAAGGCCTACCATCATATAATAACTATTCTGTTCCTTAGCATTAGTTTCGTACGTTTGAGTCAGTCGTCAATCTAATACAATAAAATTGACTGCGATTGGTTTGGTTTAAAAAAGCATTTACCTTAATTAATAATACACAATTTAAACGGCGATGGACTTTTTTCATTAGTATTTTATTTTTTTATAAACGAATGTTGTCGCTTTACTACATCAGGTAATTAAAATTAATTTTCCATAATGACCAAATCAATTTAAAAATGGCGCACCTCGGTTAAACCCTTTGTGTGCTCAAACCTAGAAAGATTACTTTGTTCCCGACATTCAACGGGATCTAGATTAGGAACAAATTGCAGATCATGCTCGCCATACCACTACGGTGAATACAATTTCCATTATAAAGATATCAAGGCATGCACAGTGATGATATCACTGACCAGTTCAATGCTTCTAGCAAACAAAAGACGGTCTGCTAAGTGACAATAAAATTAATTTATTTTCAATTCGATATGGAACCTTGAATTATCTGAAGCATAGATTCTCATGCTATGGGTACTGTTGAATAAATGTTAGATACATCGAGCATTGAAAGGGACTTTCGTAGCAGGTAGAGCATCCCTTGTCAAGGCAAACGTAAGCCACACGTGTGCCTATTCAATAAATCAGGCCGACTATCCACAATACAACATCCAATGGGTCTAAACTAAAAAAAGTTCAAAATAGATAGAAAAAATTACACGGTGTAATAAGCTACTCAATTCATAAAATGGTAGTAATTTATTACTAAGCTATTCTAAAAGGCATAACTTGACTCATATCAGAAGCCGTATTCATATAGTAGGAATGTTTTTTTAAAAAATGATTCAGCCAAGCATGGGTTGTAAAGCGTGCTAAAGGCAAAGGTCACCCAGTAAAGTGGTGTATATAAACTAGCTAACAATTTTGTTATGATCGATGTAATTTTGTATTATTGAGCCTATAATTAGGCCGCCTGAAAGTCTTGGAGATAGTTTAGCATACACAAAAACAAAAAGAGAGAGAAATATCATTAACAATTATGGTCATCATGGATTCTCAAAGAAACATAGACTAAGCCCGAAGTTTATTTCAATGTCTTTTGTTTAAGTACTAAAACGTGTGAAGGGAACATCATCGATCAGAAACAAAGCTTACTTACATAACTTTGTGTACAAACAAAAGTCCGATGTGATACCCTACTGAGTCATACCCTTTTAATCTGTTCACAACCAGTTTATCGAAAAAAAAGATTCTACGATTCTGACCTGCGGGAGCGCAAGTTCACAACGTAGCTTTTATTTTTCAACAAAGCGGAATATGTTTCATGACGGGCATATACATATTTATACAAAACGAATTATAGGTACTTTGAAAACAGAATGACTTTATCATTATGTATTGGCTATCTATGGAAAGAACAATCATCTCAAATTAGCGTTATAAAGTAGTTATAGCAGTAAATTAAATTTTTAACTAATCGTCACAAAGATAATATTCTGTCCACGGTTTTTGCAAGAGTGATAGCAACGTATCAAAAAGCCTTATTATTTGGAAGTGGAATGAGGTGGTCGTCTATGCTGTATTCAACTAAAAGTGGCTTACTATGGCGGTGGCCGTATCTGAGCAATCTCAGATTCTTTATCTGTGTGTATTGTTAGTACGTTAATGCGGTAGAGCCTGCTGCGTCAGAGACAGTGGTGTGTATGTGTGAGTGCAACGAGTCGTAACCTGTTCATACTGAATGAAGAGTGGCTCAGGAGGTAAGCTACTTTCTACCGGTCGCAGCAAGCGGGCCACGCGATCATTCTATTTACCGAATAGTGCGATATGTCTTTTATTCATCTAGTAAGGCTCAGGTTGCTAACAGTCGAGTTGACCAAGTGTATTGCACCTAGACTTTCGATCTGAAGGTCGTGGGTTCAAATTCCAGCCGTGCATATGTTTCGTTTTGAAAAATGGATTTGCGCATTAACAGGAGCTCTAAATGGTGAAGGAAAACATCGTGAGGAAGCCCGCGGCTTAGTAAGCCCCACATGTATAAATCTTTCCTGTGGATATGGCAGACAAATCTGAGAGGATATAACAAAAAAAAATTGTCTTAAATTTTTCATAACACAAACTCCGCTTGAATTGCGGTTATAATTATGATGCTGAATAAAATGTCCAGAATTTTTACTCATTTACCTATTTCTCTACTAAATTATACCTATCACTCCATATAAAATACACAGCCATGCGTAGAACCTTTTCACTCACGCTAGGTTAATCAAGGATAGTACATTGGGCAGGAAGTTTAAGGAAAAGATCATAACATCCACAATCCTATTGTGCTTATCTATATTTACATAATCACTCATTTCGTGGTTTCCAAGTTTTGCACGGTCGTTAAGATCAATTTAATTTATCAACGCTTATCTTTTGATTTCTTCCGTCACACTTATAGTTGAGTTTTTATTTGATCGTTGCAAAGATCTGACAATTTAGGTCTGCAGATTGTGTAATTTACTCCTGTTATATTAATAAAAATAGAAAAGTGTTATTAGACAACATAACGATTTAAGAGTCCAATTAAAAATAGAGATTTATTGTTAATTTTGACGCTTGTGAAGTTTTCCTCAGACAATTAAAATATCACCTTGGTATTTAGCAGTGAACTTTAGGTTAGAAACTTTGCTAAAGAGTGATTAATAGACAGCCTCCACGGACAAACAATGCATTGCCAAGTGTAGAATGATTTGTCGGTCTTACACGAATTCTATAGAATCTGAACAATGTACCCTATTATAGGAGCTGCTCAACGCTTGAAAGACTTTTTGGATCTTTTAGAAAATACAAGGTATATTTCATTGACAAAAATACAAATAGACAGACAAGTGATCGGAATCAGTATACCTAGTAAGCTAATTTTAAAGATTGTGCGTATTTCAAATGTCATTGGGGGGTCCTATCTGGATAAAATTTACGTAATTCAAAACGTATTACTAAAAACCAATTTAACTCGAAGCCAAAAAGAACGGCCCTGCTGGTATTAAATAAAGTAGTTGAAAAATAATAGGCAATCTCCGAAATATCGAACGTCTAAAAATAGGAAAGGGGAAAAATAAGGTGTAAATTCAATACGGGTTGCTTAATTCGGACATTGACTGAAATTGGGTGGCGTAAAGGAGTGGCACAAAGACCGTGTCCACGCCATTAAGGCCCATTGATATGGGGCTCTGCAGTCCCCCGAGATGAAATGTGGGGTGTTTTGGAAATAGCGTACTAACCACGGATTCGTTTCGATTTTATCACCCGTGTGTGGAATTTTATCCCGTGCCTTTGTTTGAAGACACAGCAGTGTGGGATTTGAACGCCCCTGCTGGTTGATCGAGCGGGGCTTTGTTCAGAACACGCTTTGATTATGATAATGATTTATTATTATCTATTCTACATTCATGAAATCTATGTTAAATTTTTTGCACAATGCTTAGTTTAGTTTGATCACAAGAATAAAATATTTTTTTTAATTATGTACACTAGGGATAAACTATCACGAACTATATATATTTTTTTAATTGTTTAAGATTGACAAAAGGCTTTTTAAATTACCAAAAATAATGAGTCCATTAAAAAGTTCGCCTCTAAACCAAGTAAATATTTTACCCAAAATAATGAAGAGAGGGTTTTGTAATATAATATCTATGGGAAATTCAACAGATCCTCCTCTCATTGTTTAAATAATAACTTTTATGAGACAATAGAAATAATTCGATGTTCAACTAAAGCGATAAATCTTGAGGGACTACAATTAATATGGGCATAAATTCATTCATGGGCAACGTTCCAGTTTATTTAGGGTGAGCTTCCCTTACCTACGAGAACCGATAAATAAATACACCCTAGTTTAAAGTACAACGTTTACTAAACCACAATAAATATTAATTGAATTGGAGCATTTAGTAAACAACTGTTTGATAATTAAATTACTGTGAATTTCATTTTCCTGTTTTTGAACAATGCAGCTGATTGTAACATTTTATCCTTAATGTAACTAAAACTAGTTAATTAGTATTAACTAGTAAGTGAATACGTATACGAAGTTATAAAAGTTATAATAAAAAAATTACAAAATTTTTATGCCTTGTAGATGCTCATTTATAATGAAGACTTATTTCACTGGCATTTCCTGTGTTCGAACAGAAACTAAAATTTAAGTATAATGGTATCCTGACGCCCAAACCCGAAGTAAATATGTATTTTCAGTATTTTACTCAGCTGGGTCCAATGGGGTAGTCATTTGAGTATGACTTACAATCCTACGGCCAAGTTTTCATCAAATGTTTCGACCATTTTCCGTTTGTTCCAACTTATTCTAAATTCCCGCGTTGTCGACTATCAATAAATTATTTACCTGCTCAGGCCTTTACATCTTTACTAAATGATTTTTACAGCGTCAGGAGGCATCTTTGCCTACACTTAGCGGGACACTACACCTGGGACTTAATATTCATTACTGGAATATAACAAAATTCTGATGAGATTTTAGTCCATGCTTTCACTAAATAACATAACAACATACTCGTATATCTATGAACTTTGGAGATCACGCGAGTGAAATTACCAGACTACATATATAGTAATTGTAGGTAACTTAATTTCTATTATTGCAATGTTTAACTTAATAAACTCTGACATATCGCCGTTCAAAGAATAAAAATAAAAAAGAGAAGATAAGAATAAAAATATCTATTAGTGAACTTTGGGCAACGAGGCTAATTTGAATTCGCTAACTACAACCTAACATTATATTAAGTGATCACGTGACAGCAATGAACTCTCTATATCGTACAATCATACATACAACATTTTAATAATAGTTCCGCGATCCACACATTCAACTATTACATGCATGCATATATTATACAAATTTACCTTCAGAGATAGCTGCATTGTATAACGACACATAGATAAGTAATAAGTGTAATGATGATAATAGGCAACTTGGACCTTAATTTCTGGGAACCAAACAATAATTACATTTCGTCATAGATATAAATTGCGGTAAGAACCATTCGATGTCATGGCGTCGTCGTTTAAAAGCTAAGCAATTTCAACTTAAATATCATTAGCATAAAGGTTGTCGTGATAGTATTGTAGGTGTAAATACGGGTCTGCGCACCGAGGTCGCACAAAATGTCAATCCGTTTCAGATTGAGGTAACTAAAAATAAAAATGCAATAATTTGACCAAAATATGTCTTAGACGAAAAGGTAGTTACTAATTATTTGGAGAGCTCCCAGCACACGGCAAATTAAGCGGCTTATAGTTTGGTTGGTGTTCTAGTACAAACATGGCCGATTTTGAATTATGTATTCCAATGTGCACGCTTACATACATCTTTATAATGATTATGAGTCCGACCAAATTATATTCCGATAGAGAAGTATGCAGGTATGCGTATGTGATGTGAAGGGTCTAAATACTTCCTACTAATATTGGGAGGGAGCAAAGGCGCGGAAGCACTTTCATAATTCCGACAGATATGTCACGTGTCTTGGCACCAATCGCTCTTTAGAAATCAAGTTTACACCGCAATGTTCTAAAATACAAGTCTAACGTAAGCAATTTTCGCTCTTTCTAGCCAATAGAAGTGCCGCAAGCTAAATGTTCTCCGTATGTGCTAATACCTCAAATGACTTATTCTCAAAGCATTCCATTCTAGATGTTCATAAAAGATAAAAATCTCATACATTAGTTCCTAATCAAATTAATAGTGAATTTGAATTTCAAAACAACTCTACAGGATTTTTCCTCAAGTTCCAAACAACCTACTCCATTCAAAACATAGAAACATTAAATAATCAAAGTAATTGCTCATTCTCCAAGACGTTGAACGTATTTTTTTTTTTTTTTTTTTTATAAAAATATACTTTATTTACAGAAACTAAACTAATACATAACTGTACAAAATACAAATAGAACCAGTTGAGCCATCTAAGGACCGTTGCAAACGGTCTATAGGTAGCTCAACTGATCTAAACCACTGCCAGACGGAAGCGTGCCCAAGACAAATTTTGAAATATTTATTTTTGGACACTAGTAGGATGCAGTAGAAAACTAAAAAATAATATTTTGTTAGTGGAGTAGTTCGAGAATTTTTCTTGGAGTAGTTTGGGAATAAAATATGGTGTACTTGGGAATAAGCCCCTCAAATGGCCCAAAGTTCGTAAGCTGACAATTTTGAGACGCGTGATGGCTGACCCATCATTACGGACCGTCATGAGCCACGGTCATTTACATAATGACCTTAGCGAATGACGGTGAAAAGATAGCGGACAAAAAGCTACGTAGCTTTTACATTAATAGCTGTTGGTGTACCTGCTGTTACTGTATGATCGAGAACAAAGGATTGAAAGTTGATGATTGTATCTTTTGCATTACGATTTTAAACAATACTAAGTAAGTACATGTATTAACAACGCACAGATCGTTGTAATAATGCACACGAAATATGCTAGGAGCTTATAAAATAATATTTGTTGAAAACCACATTATGAATGCCTATTCATTTAATAACCTTCTAATAATTATTTGATTTAGGTACAGACTTAACAATTTCAATTAAAAATCTATAGATACATGCTTTTGCCAAATTAAAAACATCAACAAATGAGAACAGGAAAGTACAGGATCAAACAAATGACTTCTTACGGAAAATAAAATACAAAACCATTATTAAAATATAACTACAGCAAATTAACCACAGAACGTTACTTTTGTTCTGAATATTATTTTTGTTGTTGACAACAGATTTACACAGTTTGTAACCAAACATGAAATAAATGGATCTCACATCATCATTATTAAAAAACCATCGTAAAGTTTAGTTTACTTGTCTTAGTTACAGCCATTGATATAATTTCAATTAGTAATTTTGATTTCAGGAGTTTTATTTATATGAATTTTGGTTAGTTACTGACAAGAACTGATAGGTACATTATTGCAATACGTAATTGTAAAAAGTCTACTATTTTGGTAGTGAATCCCTTGATATTTTGGCCTTTGATAACATAGGTATCTACTACCAAAAATATTCGTTGCACACGAGCAAGCTGAATGAGGAATCCAGTAAGTAACCTATAGATAATATTGTCATCAAAAGTGTGACATCGTTTCTTAACTGGGCTTTATCGATGTGCACTTAGATAACTCACATGAAAGTGTATAATGTGCCATTGCGTAATGTCGTTTCGTAGCTGTCAATGTAGAAAACCTTAAAACCAAAAATGTGTAATAGGTGGTACAGTTCTCTACAAAATTAGTTGATTTAGAAACTTTTTTGCATGTTTGTGGTTTATGCATACTGATTGAAATTAAGAAGAAAATACAATAATTATTATAGGTCGGTAGTTATTTACCATCCAATAAGCCGTATGCAACACGTACTTAGGTAAAATAGTGATTTAAAAATATTCAGTTGTTGCATTATGGTTTATTGAATTAAAGGTGTTTTTAATAAAAATTCTTGCAATACCAAGGTATGATTTCCTGAAGATAAATTTAAATTATTTCACCTGCACGCACTGCACTCAATAAATCTGCAAGTATTGCCGACATACCAAGACGCTAGAACGGTCGAAAGTCACCGCTTTCATCGCTTTACTCCTATAGCAACAACATAAACTTCAACGTCAGGTTTTGGTAAAGCGTTGTTGTTTTGTAAGCTAAAACTTGCACTTGAGGAGATAATGGATGTGTGGGACATGTTAAACCAAGGTTAACGTGTTGTTACAAATTACCATGATGTGTAAATAAAGATGTAAGTCCGTGTATGCAAAAGGACATCCCAATAACATAACCTTCTAACATCTTCGAGTAAAATGTTAATAATTTAAGTAAAATGACTTAGCCAGTAAAAGATTATGATAGCTACAAATATCTGATGATTAGACCAACTCAACGATAGAGAGTTCACAAAGTTATTAGTTATAAGCTTCAGTTTTTGTGCACTTTTTTTTCACTTTCGTCTGTCACCACAGTTGGCCATTTACCTACTTATACTTTTTGACAGTTCATTTTAAATTCTTTAAGTGTAAATACTTATTATGTCCTTGTAACTTTCGGGAAACGTGGTTAATTCATCCACCTTTGTCGGTAACTGTACTACACCTATATTCAGTTGGCCGAAATTACGTAACTGATGTTCCAATGCTTTTTGCTTTGTAGGTTCGTCTTAATGGAGTGATATAAAAGTAGACCACCGATCCCAAATTGCTTACGTTAATGATTGAATCATCGTTTTAACTAAAAGTACACTTTTGGAAATAAAATGCCACGATATCGTCTATTAGTTTCTTCCAGTGAGTTCTAAAAGGTGTGTTTTTTTAAATGGATAAGCTGTTTGAATGCCCAAAGATCAGGAATAATATGTCTAACGCCCCTTGGGAATATGATCAAGATCAAAGAATTTACTTAGTTTATGACCTGGAATAACGCATAGGCTACTTTTTATCCAGGTAACTATCATGGGAGCAAAGCCATGGCCGTGTAGGCTAGTGTAAAATAAATAAATGAATGAAAGTTGTAGCACTATCCTACTCCATCAGCAAGGCTCTGTAAATATCAGTTACAAATAATTCCGTGTTGATTTCAGCAATACATTAACGAAGCTAAAAATAAACAATCAGGTTCATTATCAGAATGATTACATTATTTAATAATGAATTAATTTGTTGTGACAACCCATAATACACAAGAGACATTCTGTAGGTATCTGTAGGTATTTTGTTGATCGAGTCTATTCGTATTGTTACCGTACCTACTTTAATTTCATGGTTCATAATATTTTCTTAAGTATATGAGTATTAAGGATATCTCTTTAAGTAGCTAACTTGTAAAGGGGTTTTTAGTTGTACTCTTTATGTGTAAAAACAAAATAAAGGCAACCAAATAAATTGGCGCAATGAAATAATTTTATGTTATAAAGTACTCTCGTATAAATAATCAAATAAAATATAATAAATATAATGAATATGAACATGAATATAATCGCTTATTTAAATATCTATTATTCAAGGAAACCTTTTCCTTTGTAGGCAGGTATCTAAGAAAACCGTCGGGGTCCCTTGATCACTAATTTAGGTTAGATATCGTTTCAATCAAAGTTAAAATAAAGCTAAGCTCATTTAGACTCTTAATCTCCGAACATTTTTGTATGGTCATAATTATGTTTCATGTTTTGCAACACGAGAAGTTTAAACTCTCACATCGCGTGTGGACACGGATATAACGCTCGATCATCATTTCACATTCGTAATGAATGCTTGCATAATCTTTGAATGAATGCATCAGCCATCGAACACTTGTAACAATACATTATACTTAATCTAGTTATACTGAACCAGATGCATATTAATCTGAAGATTAACATTCTAAATATCATCTGAAGTAAGACATCTTTGATGTCCTAAGTTTAAGGATTTTTTTAACATGCTGTTGTTGGTATAACATAAACTGTCAGGTCTATACAGTAAAATATTATATATATCATCAATGAACCGTGAATTATGTTAGAAAATACCACTGACTACTATGAATATCTTAGAATCAATGAACTACCTAAACCATTTGTATATTTTAACTAATTTTAGTATAAGATACATGTTAAAATTCCACATCCAATTAACTTACTCGTTAAGAGTGATTGCGGAAATACGAACACGCACATTAAACCATAGGATTTGATAATTACAGTTTATGACCGTCTTCACAACGAATCTTATTAGCTACAGTGCAAGGGCACAGGATAAGCGGAAAATATAGAAAAACATGCAATTAAACATATGGAAGCTCATGAATGTGAACAAGTACGATATAAGCAAACAAATAATAATATTATGGGCATCACTCACACACAATATGACGTAAAGTGGAGTACACTTTACAAATTTAATGGATTATAATAAATAAATAAAATATCCTTGGACATTCCACACAGCGTCATCTAGTTGTGTTATGGTAACCAGATGACTGATATAATACATACATAGATAATTTTTTACATACATATTATAGATAGAAAACACCCAGACACGGAACAAACATGTGCAGAAAAAACAAACATTTGTCCCGTAGCGGGGATCGAACCCGCAACCTCGGTGTCTCAGCCGGGCGTTCGCCCAACTGCGCCACAGAGGTCGTCAATGGAATAATGGATAGAGTCATAATTTTTTTTTATGGGAAACTTTTTATTGCGTTGTGAAGTGAATAAAGGCAATGATCACCAAAGCGGTGTCATACTAAGTAGTCATATATCGTATTGGTTACTGTAGTTATATCTACTATTAAATTATCAGCACGTGACCACAAACAAGATTTTCAAAGAGCCTCATAAATATAAAGTGCTGTTTTAAAGCAACGCAGTGTGTGTCAAAAGCTCTAATAAAATGTGCAAGTTTATTTTTGTAAAATTATTCCAAATTATTATAAAAGTACGTAGGTAAAGTCGTATAGTGTAAAATGACAAAAAATATTGAAGTGTCGAACAAGGTATCGAGTGTTTATGTTTTTCAAGGGGCAATTTTTATAGGAGGTTTGATTATTAGTCGTGTGAATTATTATTGTCATCAATATTTATTTATTTCAAGTTGATGCAATCTAGACACACTTGTATTATTGTAAGTTTGTTCATTTTACATCTTTATGAGAAGTTAAATAGTTTCCACTTCTTTATCTTTTTTTTTCAAAAACCTAACATAAAAATGCATAGCTAGCAACGTTATTCGTTTTAATTCTATAGAAAAATTCAATTATACTTCACAAAACGAACACTTCAGTTGCTTGCCTTGGCTTTTGAATGCGGTGAGTTTCGACACTGACACTTTCTCTTCGTTGTTAGACAAATCGGTACCTACTTGCTAAGTGAATCGATAAAGTTTTTGATACGAACCACAAATTGATTTCAATTCGTTTGAGAGTTATTCGAGTTCAATGAACAACTACTAAACTGTGTAAAATCTGTGCTACCGAACAACGTCAGTCGTGTATCGAAGTGGAAACCTACAGGTGCATAACCTGAATTGTGCACTTGTTGAATTAATTTTATCACAATGAACGAGAAACAATGACTTCAATACTCTGATACTTATCAAAGATTTAAAAGCGGGAAGAGAGGTGTCAATTTACAAACTTAACACAACAAATTAAAATATTAGAAAACTCAACAGGGAATTAGTAAAATATTAAACAAGGTCAAAATCACCTAACACCTGCCCGCTAAAATAAACAGACCTCACACCATCATAGGAAAACGTGCTCAATCCAAACTCAAACTAACCGGATTGTGAAACACTGATCTATTCTCTTATCGCTTTACTATTAGACAGTAAAGAGGATTTTAAAAAGAACAAAGACACTTGCATATTGTTGCATCACCAAAAACATTGACTTTTTGGTTTAGAGTGGGCTCAAGATTCGTAGACAGCCGGACAATGCACCCACAAATTGGATTGCCGGTGCCCCGAGCGTCGAAGTAGGCATTGTAATGCTGTTTTCAGTAACGCAAAATAAACTTAGACCTTTAAGAACATCTTGCTACTTAAATTTTACTATACCTACTTTTCTTTACAGCACTCTGTGCCTGTGACTTTATTGAGACCACCTCAATACATATATGCTTGCATGTATATTTATTTATCGAATAGAAAAATCCATTAATGCATGGCCAGGATTCAATCCCACGACTTTCTCAACGAAAGTTGAGTTACCTACCACTCGGCCACCAAGGCTCTTCAGTAACGCAAGTACATAATAAAACACGATCATATCCTGAGATCTGTGATTGTCAACGTTATAAATATATAAAGACTTGTTGCTAGGTTATCTTGTGTCTGACTTGGTTTTAAAGGCCGTGACCTATAGGATGCAGTATATGTTTTACAAGAATATATTCTCCGTTATAATAACATTTGTGTCAGTGACACTAGTTTAAGGTCGTTTACGCGTACAAGTTTATGCGCGTGCTATGGTTAGAATGTTAGTAGGTAAGAAACTCATTACACAATCCATTGCAGTGAAGAACACGTGTGTTCGAGTCTGTGTCCCATGTAGATTAAACACTACCTGCGGTCTGTACTAGGGACAGAAGCAGGCTTGTAATTGGCTGCTCGGCCTGCTCGAGTCACGAGTCCTGCCGCAATCTCGACCAACATTCAAACCACGAACTGTTTTACAACACAATAAAGAAATCGTATTACTGTAGCCTCACATTCACTAGAAGCTTGAGCATGACCTTATAAAAATTACTTGCAAGGACGCTTGTAAATTAGCATCTTCAGTTGGTAAAATGCTTTGTGTATTTCAGCGCCAGAGCGTGTCGATGAATAACAGATTTGATTGCGATAAACAAAGAACGATATTCTAGACTACTTAGCAGAAGAATCTACCAGTCTCTTTCAGATTCCTTCCAGGGAACTTATTCACTTTTTGGTTATAAAAAGTTGGTATGCCTGATAGAACACGACCAAATTAGTTTAGTGAGAAATTTAAACAATTTTAAGGCCACTTAGTATTGCTTCGATTGACGACCGATTCTTAAGATTAAGTCAATCCACCTAAAGTTACAAGATTCCAATATTAGAAGATTTCTGGTGGCTTTGGCGCTAGCCCGAGCCATTAGGATGTTGGCGAAGAGCCAACAATACTCGAGGTGCAAGTATTTATTTGTGAGCCCAACATTCAAGGAAGTGAGGGATCTCGGAATAGACGCCGCATGGATGAACGAAATGCTGGCTTGTTTACTAAAGGGTTTGCGGCTACTCTGTAGAACTACTTTTCTAAACTTATTGCCTTAAATGAGGACTGGATGATAATCTATTTCATGATTTTAATGTGACTTGGGGCAGTAAATGTATATTACTTTCAAACCATTGAAAACGTTCATTAAAAGAGATACTAGGTATATCTAATCCTCTAAGCACTACTACACACGGAAGAACGCCAATAAACATCTTACAGTCGGCAATGTCTTTTCTCGTGAATTAGTCTCTCAATTTATCCCATCTTGGAGTTTCTGGCTAAAGTACTTAGATAGTATAGTCTGTTGCAATTAGCAGGAATCTGAGTCTACCATTACTTTGATGAAGTTCCGTGTAATGAAGCGAAGCAATTATAATGCATCTCAATAAGTAGGTCAAGCTGAAATACCTAAGGGGCTACATCTACTCACACGCCACCGCGTCTCGAATGAGGCCAAGGTGGGCTAAGTACCATCATGAAAGTGCAGGAAGGTTGAAATTTTATCTTTTAATCCGCTGGTATATTTTCAAGGTCATGATTTTTTGAGGCGAGTTCGTACAAGTATGATAGAATAGCGCATCTTTCTGAAAAAAAGACCATATCCTGGTATATATTTTACATTTTTTGGACCCGACAAACGTTCTATTTTTTTAAATCTACTCTTCTTCATGCAAAAGTTGCCTAGAACCTACCATTCTACGCCTTGAGCTATAAGTTGGCCCACTGTACGTTTTTACGTTTTATATCTTTGTTTTAAAGTGTTTTCATTCATTTATTCATAAGTGTTGCACGTATATAAATGTGCGTTTCTAACAACTAGTAAACAATGTAGCTTGAGAGACACAGTTCTCAGTGTAAAGACCGCATTTCGCAAAACGCTGCGATATTGACCGACAATACGTTTGGAGGGCAAAACTGTACCGTACACAGCAATTTTCGCTTACGACACCAAGAAATTAACATTAAGCACGTCATTTGAATTTTTTGATGGCTATTGAGCGAGCATAAGTTACTTTCATCTACTTTTGTATTGCATCTATATAAATCTTTTTTCACAATAGTTCAGATTAGTATTTAGGTACACGCAATTTGTTTTGCTTTTCATTACAAATTGCCTTGATCTCATTAGTAGGTTTTTCTAAACTTTCCCTAATTTACCATTCGCCCACATGCAACCTAAGTTCAAAGGTTGCGTAAACCTGTATATTACAAAATGATCCATCAACTAGGTTATAACAAAATGGTAGATCCGTCGCGTATTATTGTACTTATTTGCAGTGAAGTAGAAAGTGTTGTCAAGTTGTGGTAAAAGTGACATTCAGAGTAGAGAAACATAGTAATTAATATATTAGTCTGCCTGCTGCTGCTTGTCGCTAGTCTGAAAACTAGTATTCAAACATTGTTTTTTATACAATTTTGTAAACAACTTTTGCTGTTTTAAAATGTACCTTATGACAAATGTGATCGTTAGAGATATTTAACATGGCGACTGGTGAGAGTCTTAAAAGTATAACGAGAAAATAAAATATGAATTAGAATTTAAAAAATATATTTTACCGAGTGGCTTTTAATGTTCGGCCTTATAGATTTAGGGCTTTCGAGCCTATAAAATGTGGCACTAGGAATTGACATGAACAGTATCTAATACCAATGAGCATTGTGACAAAAACGTGATGAGAATGTATGAAGAAGATCGTAGAAACCTAACTTCTCTACCTATGAAATCCGAAATGCTAGCGTCATTTTATGTGTGTTATGTATTGATGTCTGATACTGATTATTATTTCCATACTTAAATGAAGTTATCGTTTCTGTAATCAAATCAAATTCATGATAAAACTAGGTAAATATTGCTATACAATGGACTATCAATAACCTAAATTGATCAGTCTATTAACGAATACAGTTAGAAACAATCATTAACTAGTTTTATAAACCGGTTAACGGTATCAAATTAATTACCTAACAAAGAAATAAAAATTTATTGAAGATTGTAAAGTACATGTAGCCTAAAAAGAAATAGGTAGGTACTTATAATTTTATTTACTAAATAAGTTAAAACTACAGAGTTTTGTAGTTAATACTTAGATCATTTAGAAGGTTCCTAAACGTACTGTAACTTAATGCGGCATTTTGATATGTGTGTAAAATAACTAGTGTGAAATAATAATCATGTTACTCTGTTTTGAGTCAAGTTAGAAGCCCATCATAGTAAACAGTTGGAACCTCCTCTATCAAGATTACGACCGACCGTCTTCATTTGTTTACTTCGCTGACTGTTCAAATGAGCTATAGTCTACGTCCCACATACATCAAAGCATAGCGCATGCAACACGGACCTAGTTTGTAGAACACACTTACTGCCACTACTGTGCTCATTGTCTCCTACATTATATATTTTAGAAAACAAAAACAAAACAAAAAAAATGAAATTTTCAAACATACTATAATTTTCAACAACAACGAGGTTATTCTTGTAACAAAAATCCCTAATTCATTTCTTATTAATTTATATTACAAAGTAGATGCTGAATGGACGTTTGTTACTCTTTCCGAACTACATAAGGGATTGGGCTGGAACTTGGAATAAAACTGTTTATCACTAGAACACCACGAAGGCTATTTCAGAGAGAAGCCACTGGTGGACACTAGTCAACAATAACATTATTTTCATCACTATACAGTCATTAGTCTGGATATGACTTCGTAATTGCACCGGATTCAGAACAAGTAATACAAGTGCACAAAACTGTCGTTTGTTCAGTTCTTTAGACCAACACAATACGAGGTCGATGCAGCGCAGTCACTTTTCACCATGTGGTCGGAGAAACCAGTTTCAAATCTATCGCACTAGCTCCTTACTAGACCGTCGTATTCTGTCGCAATGTTTTACTGATTTATGAAATACAATCTTGTGAGTCTTGTGTGTATTAAGCTTTTTTACGTTCGACGATTGCTTAGTATGAGTCTTGTTTTCTCTTTTTTTGCATGAACCATGAACCTATTACATTTCCATTCCATTAGCAATGGTAATGAACTAAAGCTGAGAAACAAAGGAAACTATTCCGCTATGAATTACCCTAACTAAACAAGCAAATAGATAAACAACTAATGGCTTTTGTTCATCTATCTATTATAGTTACATTACTTTGTTATCTACTATGTCCCTAGTTGTTTTGGTATCTGAAAAATAGTTACCCATGGGTAATGGGACTTCAAACACATTAATGTCATATTAGAGTTTATTAAGGCCGAGTTTTGTGAGAGCTTTTACATCGCGTTCTATAATTATCATTTCAAATAGGTATATTGTAATACTTAGCGGGTCAGAGTGTCACAGTCCCTAGAAAGAGGTATTTTAGACAAAATGTCACGTGAAGTTTGAGTTTTTGTGTCACCCACGTATTGATGCTTCGATTGATTGCTTGCCCACCCTTGTCGACCTTGCAAACTGAATATGTGTAAACAATCGAATTACATAACGAGGCCGACTTAGTGGCTATTACTAAACGTAGCATGACCAAAACAATTACAATTTGAAATAAAAACCGTTGCGTGATAGAGATGTGTAAACTTTTTCCTATCTGTACATTGAGGTGTTTGTCCTCAGATTTTAACTAGCCTTTGTTTTGGCATAAATGTACTCAGCAAAAATAAATATGGAGAGATGTTCCACGTTAATTACTTACAAACAAACACCTACTTCCCATAAGTTTAAAAAAACTATGATGTCACACAATTACACCAAATGCCGCATGCGTGATTCGCTACTATTTTTTAAAAAGATCAAAAGAAAACTCAAAACATCGATCGAAGTTTTAGTTTTGTCTCATGTTGTTTCAGTTAAATGCAATCGATTCTAACGATGAGCAATGAAACATGAAATCCTTGGACGAACAAGATCGGCCGAAGCATCTAGGTATCCGTAGGAGGTATAATAATTAGTATAGCTTCTTTGTGAATAGCTTACCAATCCATTTAAGATCTACCAAGGCAATACCAACACTCAGCATGACATTATGACATTAAACAAGTTAGAAAAAACTCGTTAAGAAACTAAACAAAAAACCAGTTAAAAGAAACAATATTGTGAATTTGCAATAAAAAATAATCGTATGCTCGCATGTGGCGCAAACAATGTAAACTGTAAAACACTTTTGTTTTGAAATCAAAACATTTTCGCTAAAAATGTCTAGACATTTCAATGGATTCTGCTTATGGCTGTCTTTATAAAGTGATTTATTGTAATAGCTGCTTCAGTTCACTGTCTAGATGGTTTATTATTTTATGGCCTCGAGAAAGTGAATCAAATTTTAAAACAAAGGATATTCATCTTCGGTACTGCAATTTAATAATTATGAGCATACCTGTTATGTCCTTTTCATAATGAAAATAGCAACTGATGAACCTCTCATTGTTGGCTATTTAAAATTTTAAGACATAAGAAAATATTATTAGATCATTTTTAACAACATAAGGCGACATGACAAGGCTATTATAAAATGCATCATTCAAAACGTTAACTGCGAAGTTCTCATCGATGAGCGTGAAATTCGTTGCGGACATATTATCGGTGAAAAAGTAGGTAGGTAGGTGAGCATTCGGCAGCTTTCGTTCCCAAAGCGATCGCAGTCGTCATAACCACGGACTCGCTCCACTTTGCACAGACGCTACCGTCTTCCGTCTGCCTAACTTTCTGTTTGCAACGTATTGGCTCAATCTTTGTTTTGATCCTTGTTCTTCACATGAAAACTCATGGATGATGAATTATAGTTATGATAATTAATTCATAATTGCTAAGCCTAATCATTAAGTTTTTAAAAATCTTTTGTTATTACGCAATACTCTGTCATAGTTTCTTTGCACATGTAATGCAACGTCACATACAAAAGACTTCAACGCACTCCACGCTACGAAATCGCGTGCGTACAAAACCAGCTGTTTCGAGATCTAGTACGAGTTTTCTCATACGTTTCACAAGTTTCTAGACTTAGTTTAGTTTAGCTTCGTTCTCAGTATTGTTGGTATCGTTATCTAGTGTCATCGATTCGCGTTTGCATCCAATTGACTCGAACCTTGACCATTCCGAATGTAAAATTAATTTATGATGATTCAATCTGCGTGTTCAGTAATGTGAATAGACGAACCTGAGTGGAATCGGCTGGAAAGGAAACCGATGCGTAGGCGGGTGCTGAGCTATGATCGGCGCCGGCTGCGCGTGGTGCACCGACAGCGGGGGATGCACCGCGACCGGCACCGGCATCGGCACCGGCATGGGCACCGGCACGGCGGGGTGCGCGTGCGGTGGCGGCAGCGTGCTGTACGGCGGCGGCGGACAAGCCTCCGCGTCGGGGACCCGAGGTGCCCGCGCCCGCCGCGCGCGTCGCCGCCGCGCCGGCTCCTCCGTCTGACACTCCGCGCTGACCACGCTACGCTCCCGCTCCGTCTGCACTCCACTGTTCACATTGCGACTCGGCGCCGTCGGAGGCGCATCCTGCACCTGCACTATGTTCACGTTCACACTGGACACGCTCTGTCGGCTCGGCTCTCCCGGAACGCGCACGGAGACCGAGTCCGACTTGCGCAGCGGGGCCGGCGCCGGCACAGGCAGGCGCATCTCGTGGCGAGGTATGGGTGCGCGGTACGACGCGCGCGCATGACGACCGCCGGTGGGCGACTGAGGCTGGAGGGGCGCGTCCCCCGCGCGGAGGCAGCCATCGGTGCGGGAGCGCGCGAGGGGCGGCGAGCGGCACTCGTACGGCTGCCACAGCAGCGAGGACAGTGCCTCAGCGGCGGACTGTGGCGGCGGCGGCGCGGGCGGCGGCGACGGCTGCGACCCGCTCATCTCCAGAGCGCGCACAGCCGCACCAGCGCCCGCGCCGCCCTCACCCGCTCACCATCATCTCCACCTGAAAACAATAACATTTTGTACAACACGTGACAAAGCTTTGATAGTTTATATTTTCAATTGCAAATTTGCGACACTAAACACCTGGAGTCAACTTTCCAAAGATTTAATTCATGGTTAGATTACTATTAATTAATAAAAAACAACATTTTAAAGCAAAAACTTCAAAAAAAATCCACGTTTTTAATTATAAGTCGAGAAAACAATATCACCAGAGCTTGCACAACAAATTGTCGTTTAAATTTTACTTTACACACAATAGCCAACAACCTAGTTTTATTAATCCTTCCACGCTTCAAAGAATGGAGATTTACCACGGTGGAGCTTAATATTATGCGGCAGGCTCTTATACAAGAGAGAACCCTAGCAGCGCAACTTTATGAAATTTTAATATCTAGTAAACTTTAGAGCTATAATATAAGCAAACCCTCAATCGGTGAGTTGTGTGTGATGTAACTTCAAATTACTATTATCTTAAACAATAGTTTTGATTAGGTGACAAACCAACCAACTGCTGTAGGTATTAAATACCCAGTATCCCAGTATTTTGTTACTTTTGTGACATTTATATTAAAATAATCTAATCTACAGACTTTTGGCAACGGTCAAAAAAGGTAAATTCGTGTATCAAAGTCACGACAACGCTATACGCTTTGGAATTCACAATTCTGTGATCAGATAAACTGTTCAATGGCTGTCATTTAAGGAGATATTTCCGTTACATCAGGCTGATAGGCTCACTGGAGATCTGGCTATAGTATCTGCGGTTTCACCACGCAGAACACTTTCTCCAAGGCCGCGCCGGCGCCACTCAACTATAATCATATACAAACAAACACGGATACTGTTATGTCATACGAAACAAACTTTCCTTTAAAACTGACAAGAAGAATCTATCATGGGCTTAGCAGTTGATTGCTTAAGTTTGTTTATGTTTATTATTATTATCCCTCTATATTATTAGCCCTCAATGTCTTACTGCTAGGCAAAGGCCTCCCCACACTCTTTCCATTCATCCCTTTGCTGTGCTAAAAACCCCTTTGTTGTTTTTGTATTAGGTACCTATATTTATTTTATTTTGACGACCTCTGTGGCGCAGTTGGGTGAACGCTCGGCTGAGACGCCGAGGTTGCGGGTTCGATCCCCGCTACGGGAGAAATGTTTGTATGTTCTGCAGATATTTGTTCCGTGTCTGGGTGTTTTCTATCTATTACATGTATGTATTTACAAAAAAAAGGTATCTATGTATTATATCAGTCATCTGGTAACCATAACACAAGCATTAAGTTGCTTAGCTTGGTACTAGATAACGCTGTGTGGAAATTATGTCTAATAGTTGGATTTATTATGTCTAATGAATTACAATTCATGCATTTATGTATACTTGTGTTTACATTTTTAATGGCAGTCGCACCTGTGCTATATTTTAAAATAAAAGCAATAAATTCTTGTTATCCTGAAACTCTTTTAAAAACATGTAAAAAACGTTTCTCTATGCTTTTATTGCACGTTGGTTTTCATGCGAAATTGAGACTTATGACAGATTGAAACGCGAGCATAAATTGTGAAACGATGAAATATTCGATATTCAGTGTTGGTTGGACGAATACTGTCAACGCACGATACTTTGAAATACAGTGAACAAGTAGGTAGGTATGTACCTATGTGATAAAGTTAACGCATTATAAAGTAATTTATCAAGGGGACTTGCGAGCGGCTCTGGAAGCCATCCATTCTAATAAGAGATGTGATCGTAGCGAGTTTCTTGGATCTTACTAATATTATTTATTACTTTTCCTAAAGTACTTTGTTTAAAATATTATTTTATATGAACTTGGCTGTGATTATAAGTGCTTTAAAAATAGAGTCGTGAACATAGTGTAATGAAATCCAACACTTGACCATCACGAACTATATTTATTCCTCATTTAGGTACAATCGCCTCTCATTTACATGTCCGCTACAAACACTTCTTACATTCTAATTATATTTAAAGAGTTGTTGCCACTGTGCAAGACTTCGAAGGACTCCACACTGTCGAAGGCGAGCACGCCATTTTATAGTCTAGACGTCAGGGAGCGAGCACAGCGCCGGTGTTGACGTTTTACAAAACTACCCACACTTTTTCTAAAAATGGATGTTTTAATTAAATTTAAATAAAAATCATGACAATAGGTACTTCAATGTTGTTTATAGATTTTTTCATTTTATGATAAAGCCCTCAGTTCCTGTTTCATAGAAGCTTGTTCAGCAAAAAGGCCATTAAGTAATATAGGCAAAACAGTTTAATGCATTAAAACAAGTTTTCTTGGTATCAATAAATCATGTAAGTCGGTCTATATTTTTATTATCTATGTTGTAAATGTTCTTAGAAACCGTTGTAGTTTCTAAGCATAAAATGGTAATCTAGAAATTTCAATATTTTAAGCCAAGATAATAGAACAATCCCTCCCCAAAGAGCAACTTTGAAATAACAGCACATTTCCAATGGAAATTTGAAATCGAAACGAACTTTTGTTTATGTTAGGAGCTCGTAGATACCTTCCACGCTTCAAAAGCACAAACATGCGAACTTTACTTTCTTGTATAAATAAAATCGTACTTTAAATAAATGTTAAGCAATTTTGTTAACAACTGCTGTAATAGGATGTAATACTTTATCGAATTTATTTTTCTTTAAAACGAGAAACCTATTTAGTAAAGAGCAAAAACAAAAACAATTTAATTTTGAAAAGTTTGTGAAATGCCAAGTGCTATCTCTCCAAATCGTATTACAAGTTTTGTACGACAAGCGGACAGTAGTACCAAGTCACAGAGCCATTGGTAGTTACTATGACCGTATGCTAATGAGGGCGCCACGGTACGAAACAAGATTGCCGGCTTTATAAAAATTACAGGCAAATCCACTTTCATTTTTATTCCGAGTTCCGGTGCCGCTATTGTTATTGGTGCTGACACAAAGGGAGTGCATTCTACTTTATTCTCAGTGAACTGCGATTCGGAGAAAGCATTATGTAAACCCCAGTTGACACACCACAGTGGCTTACCTTGCCTCTTGCCCGCAGACTAGTCTCTTCATCTTAATCCAAACTACTGGGTAGTCGGATAATCCCTACCTACTATGTTTTGAAGTCGCTTTTATGACCAGTTTGTTTTTTATACAATATTGAAATAATAGGTACTTACCTAATGTATTTACACACTGTTCATGAACTTCAATGTTAATTTGCAACCTGAACTTCCTGCTATTTTTGGTAGGTGATGATAGAATAATGCCACAATTCAAAAATACTTGATGTCAATTTTTTTTATCGTAGCATAATTATCCAGATAAAACATTTCAAGTTAAATACTGTTACTTTATGTTCCTACAAAGCTTCTAAATACATTTCACAACCAGCGTTTGCGAAACCGTAACAGTGTGGTACTTAAGTAATAAATACAGTTTATCATTCTCATTTATTACTGCAATTACTAAAGATTGTCAGATGCAGAAGATACGCTATCGACCGCAGCACGTATCAAATAGTTCTAGTAGTAATGACTTCTCAAACCACAGCTGTGTATGTATATACGTCCAATACGTCCATAGACCATTTCGATAGTTATTAGATGGTTAGATGCTTGCGATAATAATTGCCAATCGTATAAGATTCCAAAGAGCTTGTTTCAAATTACTATTACTAATTATGCATCAAATAAATACATAGATATCTACCACAACTTTTACTATTGCTGAGCAGAACTAATCAGATAATTCTGAGTGCCCTAATACTTATTAAATTTTGTATTATATTTTCACTAGACTACATTTACATGCCAAGTACCGTTATTTGGAAAGTACCTACTTAATCAAAACTTTTTACTGAGTTTGATAATGTCATAGCTGTAGGTAATATTTATTACATATTTCCGACAAAGATTTAAGGAACTAAGAATGAAGAACAAGAAATACTAGATTTCAAAATTAAACGCAAGTTGAATTAATATTAATTAACAAAACTTACCTACTGTGGAAAATGCTTTTTACAATCTCAAAAGTCAACACTACTACGGAAAAACAATCCCATAGCTTTATTCTAAAAAAATCACAACTCCAACCGATGATAGCGAGGCTCATCGAACTGATTTGAATTATGTTATTCTGCTTTCTTCCCAACTTTGCCTATAAATAAGCAATCTTTCGCTTTCCTTTTATCCGTAGGATTAATTTCCTAAGTTTCATCCCTTATTTGAATATCAAACAAGTTTGATAAAGTAGGCTGTTTTACTGCGTCACGCGGGTCACGCCTCTTGTGCAAGTTTCGGCAACTGACATAACATAATCATTATACACAACGAATATACATGGTTGCTTTTTTATCCATGTGTAAGAGTTTTTGAAATCGATTAAGTGCATAGTTTCGAAAACTTCTTCCTATATTCAGCCTTAAAAACTTAATTTCTTAAACATTAGCATGTTATAGATTCATTAATAAGATAACCTAGAACACAGAATCGATTATAAACAAAACATACTAAAGGTTACGTTATATGGCTAATGATAATGAGTTCAAACCCTTTGTTTGATTACAGAAATGTTGGTTACGTACAAATCTAATTACGATGCGTTCATGTATGTGTTCTAGATTTGTCGTGACATTGATTTTGATTAATCGATACAAATAAAATCCGAAATAATTCGATTGGCTGAATCAATCACGGAAAGCCCTGATTGCTATGACAATTGTTTTTACTAAATTAGGTATATATCTTTTGTCATCGGAAACAAATTATTGTTTAGATTTTATATTCGTTTTTATAGACTGTGCTTTTTTGGCAAATACATTGTAGATATTCATTCATTTCGCTCGTGAATATTTGCACATTAGTGACACTGATACAGCTTCTGTGGTAGCTTTGAATCCAATGCGCTCATGAGATTGAAGCCCTCAGCTTAGGCGGATTGTAATCAGTTCGTAGTAATTGAATCTGGCCTGGCATTTAGCATTATGAGCAGAGCCAGGGGGCATCACGGGTAATACTAGCTAAATTCACAGATACAGCCTTAATTGATGCTCAAAGCCTTAGTTTTTTATAATTTAATCCAGTTAATTTCATCACTGTGACATTGAAGGCTGCAAATAATAATAATATTCATCTGATTTTTTTTTTTATTTAGATACATCATGGTAGATTAGGTTGTAAGGTAAATTTCATAGCACGAAGTGAATACAAACATATTTTTGTTCTCTCTAATAAGTGTAAACTCTAAGTTTAATACATTTAAAGTGCTTAAAAGTAGGAACTGATAAAGTAATATGGTAGGTATTAGTTTTGTTCAACAGGGAAACTTGAAACTTATATACTTCGCATATTTACTTCTGTACTTAAATAAAAAAAATCTTAATTGATTTATATTTCTGGCCCATCCTACTAAAGATACCAATAAATATAAAAGAATACCAATTCAATTTTCATGCATATCAAATTAAAATGTAAATTATTCAAACAGCTTTAATTTTTTTTAATTTCATTCAACACTAGAATGTAAAACTATCGAAAGTTGAACAATCAAATTAAAATAGCGGTCACTATGGCCGAATGAGAAAGTGTTATAGTATAGAATCCTTCACGCGAACCATAAACCAGACCGGTTGGAAAATTGAGCCAATATGATAATTATTAAAATGCAAGATACTTTGTACCCTAAGACCTAAGTGATAGCAACATCCAGTATAATATGACTACATTGTCTTCAAAAGAATAGCAGATAACTTTTATGAAATTTTTAGCTTTGTGTGTAATTATAGACTTGCTATACATTTTATCAAACATAATTTTATAGGTACTAACTTTATTTCCCAGTAAGTATCAAAACAGTAAAAACCACTTGCAGTAATGTTCACAATTTTTTTAAGAATTTTCAACAACATCCGCTAGGTAAGTCTTTTAAAATAAAATTAATCCGTAACAGAAAAAGATGGTTTCCCACAAGTTTATTATGACCAGCCAACAATTTAGTTTCCAAGTAAATCTTACTTGGGTAATGGAACAAACACTCTCTCTAATAAGTCTAATAAATCCTGTCTTAAACCTTTACTAAAAATCATGGTGTCTATTCTGAACAAATGGACTAAACTGAAGACTATGTTAAAATGAACGTAGTAGAGTGGTAGTAGATTAAGAAAATATCAAATTCCTCGCATAAACTTGTTTTGATGAGAGCAAAAATCAAGATAAAATAAACGTGCGATCGAAATTGTTGAAAGTAAAAGTTTGAAGGTAAAGTTATTATAATAAACAATGAAGGATGAAATTGTGTGACCTCATGCCTAACTGATAGCGTTACAACTTGGAACCGTGAACCTGTGAATGATTAAATTTGTCACTTTTCACCTGGCCGAGGCACTGGTTGAATTATTTAATAGCTTAATATTAATATCTGTAAAAAATCTAATGATTTTTCACGACTCGTCTACTTACTATGTCTCAACTCATGATCATCTATCATCTTTAACTGATAGCCCTATCATCGTCTTGCCACCACCTCATTATTCACTCCGTTGTTACCAATATCATCTTTCACACACGCAATTCATCTTTTTGAGATTTCATCCTAATAGCCATTCAGTGTTCAATATTTGAATGAAAATCACGACTGTATTTTCAAGGCGGTGTCTTACAGATCATAAGCATTGAAGATCCTTTGAAAATTCTAAATGCATAAACCTTTCAAACTCAATCACAATCCTTTAAGTAGGGTATGGGATTTTAGACTCCTCTAGTCTTTTAATAGAGAAGGGATCTTGAGCTTCGTCTAATCATAATAGTGCTTGTACCACCGCACTAAACTTGAAATTGAAGACATAATTTATATAGGGTGATAAAACGATATGCTTGTATAGTGCTTTTAGTTTTACGGCGCTCATTCAGACCTGACCCTATAAACTGTCTTGGTGATCTGCAAAGCTATCACCCACAGGCGGGGTGCATAAATAATTTAGCCGGGCAATCCAGTGTTGCATCCGGATTATCATATTAAACGGATATCCGACGGGTCGATACAAATGCAAACAATATCATCCAACATTTATAAACTCAAACACTGAAGAAGCCGCCGAACGACAGGTATCGATTGTTTTCATTGGAATATGATTAAACTCCTTTTTGTTTTGCTTTGATTTTTACTCGACTGTCTGGCTGAAAAATATCCGCAATGTGAACAAATTCATATTATGTTCTTTCCAGATTCGTAAAAATATGAAACAAAAATATTTTTGCGTTAAAATGGTATTCTGACAGTGTGTCCTTTTGTTTATTGATTTAAGTAAACAAAAACGATGTACTTATCTATGTTCTCCTCACAATAATAGTCAACTTTTCTCATACAAACCCTAATCTCGTTAAGGGAGCCTAAGTATAACGTTCTTAAATTTATACACAACAATAAACTGATTAATTTTATTACCCTCAAACAATTGTTTAATCGCTATCGTAAAAGTCGTTTCGTTTTTAAGTAGCTTCGTATAATATCGCAGATCAGACAACAATGAGCCTCTGTAATTACATTCTCAAATAAATCCGGGGAGTCGGGGAATAAAACAAGCTACAAGAAATTACATTGTTTGTCAGACGTCTGAGACTCATTTTACATTTTGTCAAACAAAAAAACTTTAATCAAGTTACTTTAGCAACTTCCTACTTTAGGAACTTGATGAACGATTTAAATATATGTGTTGTTTATTTTATTAATAATAGTTTAACCATAAGTACTAACATTTATAAATGTTTTAAATAAAATTTAATTAAATAAAAATTTATATTATTAAATAAAGTAAAATTATATTAAATTAAATTTATAAATGACACGCTTCTGTCAGATCAGTTCAACTAACTTTAGATCGTTTACTACGATCCTTATGTGGCTTGAATGGTTCTTAATGTACCTAGTTTATACAGAGTGATGTAAATATAAAAGAAGTTACTATAACATTCTCCAAGTAAGTAAATATGCTAATATTTAAGTACATAAGTAAATAGACAAACTACGAGTACATTCGTAACAAACACGCTTTTCTGTATAGTATATTCACCAACATACTAGGTAGTTCACCAACTATAGTTAGGTACTGCAAGCGACTGTGAACATGTAAACTGTCAGTCAACTGTGTAATAAAATTGGTTAAACTTTATACGAAATTGTGTTCGCAAAGCTTCAAAACGATTTTATTATGTATCGAGAAAGGCAGCAAGCCTTGTCAAGTTGTCGACTTACATTTTATTAACAACTTATTACAGGAAATTGTACCTGCGTACTTACATGCTTATGACTGTATTTTAAAGACTTCTTAAAACATATTATGAATATTACGCTCGATTTTGAAAGTACAAATACTTGTACTTTCCAAATGTTTACTGCCATTTAATGAGCGTGTGAATATATTACAAATGACACTCACATAACAATCTACTAATTTATCAAAGATACAGTTTTTAAAAAACTGATCATAATATAGGTTTTTAAAGTACCTATGATAAGAGATTTAATAGTTTTGAAATTAAATCAGAATTTTATATAGAACTAAAACGGATTCATCATCACAACAGCGATGATCAGTTGGCACTAGGTAGGTACTTCCGATTAGTCCAAGGTAAAATTGACAAACCTGATTTGCACAAATTGTAGGTAAAGTAACCATGAATTTTTGTGCAGAACTCAAAAAACTAGATTTCTACTATAGATATTTAAATAACCAATGATATACCTACATAACATTTTATTGTAGGTACTCGTGAAATATAAAAAAACTTTTTGACTATGCAATAGAAAAATCCGGTTAGAACTAGCCTACTAGACACTGTATACCAACAGATGAAACTTCTTACAGCAAAAGGCAAAGACGGAATACTTAATAGTAAAGGGATTACATAAAGGGCTGTAAGTACACACGCTCTCGGGTGAGTGCACAAGTCCTTTTTGAGGGTTGCCAAAGATTTCAGCGTCTTTCCAATAAATGGCAGCTGATTTTTATCTGCCCTTTTGTGACAAAAACTTCAAAGAAACAGATGGCTTACAGAGTTCTGATCTTGTGAACCACTCGTTTATAAAATACCATTTTTATGATCAAAGTAAAAAACGTATTTTTTTGACAAGCCACAAATTGATAATTTGTTAAAAAAAATTTGAAAGGCAGAAACAGGATAGACATGGTTTTCCGTTAAAATAATTACCTACGTCTTCATGGTAAACATCTTAAAATGTTAACGGTAGTGAACATCGAGAACAAATGAATTCAGAATGGACAAAACTCATGTTAGCTAACCACACAAGTGCACACCTACAAAGAAAAACATAGCAATGACAGATATCGATAAGATCTGAGCAAAGTTGTGATATATATATATATATATTGTGATGAAAGTGCCTACTTATACATTTTGCGATATTTCATTTCCTGAACATCCCTTGGGATTTACATTTAAGAAGTATTTCATTGTAATATCGTAGAAAGAGAGCTTTATTATGTTTCCAGCTTTATAGATAGCTTTTCATACCTTAAGATCACCTTACAACTTCATTGCCTGGCGATTTCGGATGAGCAAACTGTTATTGGTTAAGCTTAATAAATGTGGTAGGGGCGGGCATAGGCATTATTATCTGCTACGGTAAGACAACTCAGTATCAAAATATCTAACGTATTTTAAACTATTTCTTTGTTTAATAGTTATTATTGATAATGAAACAAAGTCTACCTACTCCAATAATTTAAAGACACATTCACAGTATGAGTTAAGATATGTTTCATAAAACTTCAAGAAAATTTCTTACCTACATAGTCTCTTTCTAGATTATGAAACTTACATGTAATTATAATATGACACACTGCCTATCTGGCTTTACTTTGTTGTATGTAGGTAATGCGTGCATTGAGTTTCATTTCTAAATGATTCAATTTAGAAACATAAAACGAGTTTCCATAAAGCAAAGTAATGTAATTATTTCTAAAAAGCTTCTATATTTGGTATCCTAATAGTCAGATTTTGCATACAATTAATAATTAAGTAGAACAAATCCGGAGCCGCTACATAAAAGTTGGTCGCCGGCTGGCAGGAGGAACTTTTCCAAATTGAATTTATCCAGATTTACTGTCTAGTTTCGTTTCGCTCCGGTAGAGTTTTTAGCACCTGACATGACTTACAAATTGTATTGGCAAGCTTCTGTGCCAAATTCTGCCTGACCCAAGACAAGTGTCCGCTCGAGCGTTTAAAATTTTAAGACGTTTAATCCAAGTCGACACTGCATTGCATTTGAAATTAAAGATGTTTCAATTAAAGTGAGGCCGAACTGCCCTCAAATACAAAACAAAGCAGTCAAAACTAAATACGGTTTAAATTCTCGGTTAGAGTCTAAAAGCGCTTTCAAAATCTACTTTTATCATAGGTATCAATGATAAAACATTTTTGTAATGTTATTAAATTTTCTTTTATTCATCGTGTTTCTTCTACGTGAGATGTTTTATGTACCTAGCGTCCGATGGGCAAGTGCAAAACTTTCTTAAAAATTTCGATTTAAATTTATTTAGATATTCGTAATCTCATTTTGTATTACACGGTAAAAAACTAAGTAGGTACGTCTAAAATAGTCAATATTGATAGAGTTTAAACGAATCAATAAATTACGAAATACCGCTATCGCTTAAATATACATTTGTTTGTCGGTTTGATATTGAATTAATAATTATTCTCACGTAGTACAAAGCTTTTTGTGCCTACGGATGCGGTGTCACAGCCGCTGGGAGAGAAATTGGAAACAGTACGCTTTTAACATTACAATTCTGATTCAATTTCAGCACAATGATACCAACTTGCTCCAAAAAAAGCCTTAGATTATTTTACGAACATTTATATATTCATCATCGTACATTATTATTTTCAAGAGAAGGATTTTAACATTTTGCAATTAAAACACATAGGTCTTTATATTTTTTTTTTCTACATAATTATTATATCTCATACCCGTAAGTTGTTAAAGCCCTGACTTTAAGTTTGTGACAGATAGATTACTTACAAGATCGCTTGGGATTTCGCACAAACAAATGAAATCTATATTACTATATAATATTATTATAAAGAAAGAGGCAATGTTGGTTTGTTTGTTTTTTAGTCGGAGGTAATGTCCGAAATTACTCAGCCATTTTAAAAGAAATATTTCTACACTGTATAAAATGGACTGTCGGATTATTAGTACTAGTAAAATATAGTTGCATTAGTACACCCGTGCAAAGCCGGGACATGCTGCTAGTATTTTAAATTGCTCAAAATCTCTAGAAGCATTTGAATCCTGCCAGTAGAAACAATTTCAGTATGATTTCAAACAAGCTCCTGCTTTCGGATCTGAAAGCAACATGCAAATATTTGTGCCGGCACTAGCAATGCATTCGAGATTCGAGTAGGTATTTGTGTCTTCTTTTTGTGATACAATTATGGAATAAAGAGTTCTCGAAACTTGCGCATAAAATATTTATACCTATTTTCTTTGCCCTTTATAGTTGTCCAGTAATTAAAAGCAAGGAGTGGCATAATTTGATTCAACACTATTTAATATCGAAGGCGACGGTTCTCATATAAGTCAGTGACTGCGGTCAAGTGGCCCTTTCGAGTCGATCCCGAGCTCATAATAATGCTGCGTTAGTTCTATTAGGGCTACCACTTACCACGCTCTACTTATTTTAGTTTGGCTTCAAATATTACGTTAATAACTCGGGAATATACGAGTGTAAGCTTACCTACTTATTTGCGTAAAGGGATTTTCATACTTAGCTTAAGGGATGATTTATGTCCAAATATTCTTGTGTGTCTCACGATGAAATAATAAAGTATGCCAATGATAGAAAAACAGAGACTGTTTTTGCTAGCTCGCATAAAACAGTTCATCATGACTATCTTTCCAAAGTACGGTAGATAACTAAGTATATTGTTTCAGATGGTTGAGATACTATTGTAATCGGCAGTATAATCTTTGGAAGCTAATAATAGTTCTCGAAGTTGCAGTTGCAGTAAGCAACGTCTGTTTGTGGTCGTCGGTAACCCTATTCCAGCATCTTCGCGTTCCAATGCTCGTTCCAGTTCGAAATTCGAATGTGAAGTTCATCGCCGTCGCTTCGCTCGATTTGAAGTTCGAACGTCTTCAATTCCGACTTCAACCGAGTTACTGACCTAGACAAGCTTTTGATAGTTGAGCTATTAAACGTGCCTGTGATTTCCGAACCGTTTCTAAATAGGTATGTACTGAGCAAATTCTTTGAGAGCTTTGTCGAGAATTGGATTTTCACGTACAAGTTTCCATTGTGAACAAAGCTGCAGTCAATTGGAAAACGGATCGATCATTGAATTAAAGTTAGGCCCAAGTCACATGCTTAGATAGGAAGGAATCTTTGATAGGTAATTTAAGAAATTATGATATTTAAAAAAGTAGTTAGAGGCATAATCCCACATTTTGCATGCCTCATGTCATGACTGCTTGTAAAATGTGCATTAAACGGATAGGTTGCAGGCCGATGTAAACAAACTCTGATTGCATTATGATTACGTACATTTGATCTGGTGTACCTACCATGCAATTTCCAACGGAAATTCTTACCCGTTCACCTAACATTAATAAAATGTCTTTACTGCTATTTATTTAGTTACATAAGGCTAAAAAGTTAGCGGAAACTGCAGTAAATCAAGCTCGAGGCCATTCGTATCGCGACACGATTTCTATCTCTAAATTACCGGAGAACTAGCAGAGCGTTTGTAAATTAATGTTCGTTCCAGGTAGACTTGCTTATCTCTAAAGCTCCGGATTTTCATGAAACAGGGAGCATCTTATGACGTCATTAATACCGCAAATTTCCGTCCTCACATCTATCCTAATCCTTTGCTCCTCGTCCTGAACCGCTCTTTAACAGACCGTTATGTATTTATTCCTTGTTTACTTCGAAACCCTAAAAATGTAGATTGATTAATGTTGAGACGATGCAAAGCATGGTGACTGTCAACGTAATTTTATGCAACGGGCAAGAATCTTGAATAGTACTTTGTAGCTTAGCAAAAGAAGAACTAAGTGCTTGTGTTCGTTGTTTCACTAATTTGTGACCAGAAAAATAGTGATGGAAGTGATCATCACTGTAGAACTGACCATACTTACAATAATGTAATAGGTTTTACGGACATCATAAAGCGGACTACACATTTTGGAAAACAAAAACATTAACTTCGTGAAAAAATGTTGGTGCGTTCGAAAACTCTAGATATTTTTAAAGGACAATTCCAAGCAAAATTCAAAAGACAACTTGAAGATTGATGTTCCCAGAGGCTGGCAAGTTCATGAATAGAACTACTGGGAAAAATGTTCCTACAGTTGTATAACGTCACAACTCACAATTCTACAGAACAAATGAGAAGTACTCGAAAGGAACCGTCCTTTGGGAAATGGAACTCTTTCAACGAGCTAGTTTTTGCAATAGAGGTTTTTGTAACATCATAATAGCCCGATTTTGAAATTATCTTTTAAGCCTTTAATGTATTTTTCTACCTGTAAATACATTGATCTAATGTTAAAAAGAAACAGCGTCTTTAGCGAAACTTGCTGAGACGTTGGATGGGTGACGGATATTTAAATACATGCCGCACGAGGTAGTAACAACTAAACTTTTCTCTTCTTCAAACAACATGTTTTTTATGCCTATTGTAAAAACTAGGCCAAAAGAGTTAGCACCTATCAAAATGAAGCTCTGCAAAACAAAAGTGCTTAAAACAAAACAACCTATCAACTAAAATAGAGTTATGTTAACACTTTGAAGTGAATGGTCACTTTTACACTTCGGAAAGTAGCACAGTAGAAGTGTATTTTTATTTTATGTCCCAATTTACTGGTATTCCAATTGCACGTAATGGTGCTCGCCCATAAAGTGTCACAGCGAAGTAGGAGAGATAGCAGACGTTGAGTCGATTGATTAATTCTACGACACGAACGGACGCCTTTCATTTGCACCCACCCATCCTTCGACAGGCATTGAGTTCAAGATGAAAACAGATTTCCAACGCCTGTTATACCGGTTACTTATTACTCTTGATATGATAAAAATTAAGAACTTTTAATGAACCGCTTCGAGACCTAGATACTTCATTGCAAGGCCTGTATGATCCCTGATCTTACCAGCAATAAATTTACGCTTTATGATCTTTATAACATAAGTAAAGTAGCCATAGAGTCATGGAGTAATTCTGTAAAATCCAAACTTGACTTGACTCGAAGAAGAAAAAGTGACAAAAGAATGTTGTCTCTTGAGTGACTACGACTACTGAATTCCAGTTTTCAGTGCCGAGATTACTTAGGAATAATCATCAATTCTGTCATACTCATCACAAGCGGTGTGGTTCTACAGAAGAATACAAATTTTTAATCTTACTGCGGGTTATTTTAAGTTCAAAACATTTAAAACCTTTAAAGTGTGAAACCTGTGTTAATCCTGAATGTGCCTTCGACGATCTCATAAACAAGCTAAAAATAACTCCATAAATAATTTAATCAGAACCTTTTTACAGTGGAGGCTCGCTCCCGCTCTGTTTTGCCGCAAACCTATTGAATAACAAAGTTGCTACCTACATAATACATAGGTACCTATACTTTGAAAATGTCATGAATGTTAAGATAATATTAAAACACAACAACACAAACACACCTACACTATAATATAAATGAATGAAATTTCAGATCCATGTTATATTATAAAGGGGAAGTATGGTGTCTGTCTGTTTGTCCGTCTTTCACGGCAAAACGGGTCGACGAATTGACGTGATTTTTTGAGTGGTGATAGTTGATAGGATGGTGAGTGACTTATGCTACTTTTTTTCCCGATATTCCTGCGGGAACGGGACTTACGCGGGTGAAACCGCGAGGTGCCGCTAGTAGGTTATAAAAGTCAGCGTGGACAATAATAAATGGCCAAAGAAACTAATAAACCAGACCAAAAGTTAGGTACTCGTTTTTCATGGTAATATCCCAGTCTTCCTTTATCAACTTTTTTATTTTCCTTCCTAATAACATGCAAAATGAAGGCTCGGCTCGCCAGAATGGTCGGTGGCTCATTGCATCCGACCGTAAATCCCCTGCCGCGCCGTTGTGTTCTTACTCACAGACATCGAACACATACCTACCTACCTGACTGCCCCCTAGCCAGATTACTTTTTACCATCGCAAATCGCAATAGAAAATACATGGGAAATGGTATTCAATGATGATGAGTTAAGTGGTCAGCAGTGTCAAATCAAATTATTATCGATGATAGAAAGAAAATCGATACCTACAAAGCGCCAATTGCCTAAATGGCTTCAAGTTATAAGTAGGTACCTACATAACACAATATGCATTTCTTTTCCTGAAAACAGCTGAAAATAAAAAAACCCAGATTACAAAAAGCTTGATTTTTCCTTTGTTATTCCAAGAACATCAAAACTATATAAACAGGTGACTATTGGAAGCACATAAATCTCTATTCGTGGCATTCTTGCCACGTTCTCCCAAACCATCGATCACAATCTATCTAAAAGCTCGCTGTCAGAGCAAAACCAAAAGAATAGTATCGCTTCTTGCCATCGTTTTCGTCCCAAGTGACAATCGTTCAATGCGGTAAGATTTTATTGTCCCACCTTGAAAGCGAAAACGTTTCAATAGAGATGTTCCTTCAAGATACGATTTTCCAACAGTCTCACTTTAGTGAGTAGTCATTTACCATTGTCTAAGTTCTATAGCAAGTTATATAGATAAAGGGAATGTCAGTTATCTGTGAGAAGAAAATCGTGGGTTTTCATTTTATACTTACAAGTTTTTATAATGTAGTCAGTCGGCTATCTTTTTTGTCACATCTCTAGGCCCACACAATGTTTTATTCCCTGAGAAGGCTGTAAAACATTTATTTGCTGTTATTTTGTTACAATGTAAGGTTTCATAAAATATCGCAGAAAATATAGTAAGTAGTTTTTAAATATATTTTTCAAATACTTTACTGTAGACATTCTTCTGCTACGTATAACAATAGGCAAAGAGCTTTATTGCTTTAGATAGGAGTGGCACAATAGCTTGAACTTTGACGTTGAAGGTTCAGTATCATTTTTATAGGTACCTACTGAACACTTTGTTTCTGCTCTTAAAATTCAAAAAACTGAGAAATAATTTGTAAAATTAATCATTTTAAAATAGAAAACATTTGAGTTTATGATACCTACTTGGAATCCCTGGATAAATTGTTACTTGACATAAGTTAGGTAAGTACATAGTTTACGAGCTAGAATAGGCTACTTTTTGTCTGGTTTCTGTATGCTAAATTTCATCAACAATATTACCATTATAATAGCATCAAAGTCGCTATTCATAACAGGACAAACTCGTTAGGTACTTATTCTACCTTATTTTCCAAATTATAGCTTCTATGTGGGCTATTCTGATTTCATATTCATACGATTCAGACTGCCTTTAAATGAGAGGGGGCACATAATAGTCTAGATTTCAAAATTAGACGACCATTGATAGAGTTGTACAAGTACATAATATCTACTCGTAAATACCTAAGTGTCATTAAACTCGTATTTACAGAACAGGAAAATTACTCACGTAAGAACATCGTCGATTTAGATATCGACACTATTCGACACTTTATATTTAAGTAAGTATATAAAGTCTATTACAACTAAAGTGAAATTAGCATAAAAGTGAAATAATTTGTTATTTTAAAATAGGTAAGAGTATAAACTTTGCAGCATTAAACAATTAGTAACAATTTCACATTGCAACATTTTTTTCATGCGTGTAGTTTTGTATGTTTTGAATCTACTCAGTTTTAGAAACCAAATATTGAATTAAAGATTACCAACAGGACATCTAGGTCACTATTACCAAACAACAGGGAAACTTAATACGATTATAATCACATCTAGCTGTAACCAAACTAAGTCGTGCATAGCTAGCGTTGTTCTGCCACAGTAACAATTAGAAGTCTGTTCTCCCTATTCAGCCTCCCACTTTCACCCTACGTCTCCCTATATATGTAGGGTGATTGGTCGGTGTTACCAACTTTACTGCGTTTTGGCTGGACCATACTACAAAAAAAATTCTTGTTACTACTTTTTTGTCGTTAAATTCAATAATATCAAAAACAATAGTTTTTAAACATTTGCTAGTTTTGGTTTTTTAAATCATTAAATACCTATAACACCTTATGTTTTTATCCATTGTCTAAACTCATAAGGAGTACTTACTTGTTAGTGAAGAGTTTTCATATTACTTGCTAAAGTCGTGAAGCCATTAGGAAGGCCCCAGAGTTGCCGCCATTAGCATACGAACGTAAGGGCGGACTTGCTAAAGTCATGTTATTTTATTTAAAACATCATACCTACTCGTATTTCCACAACAAGATTAAGTACTGCAATACAGCGAGTTTTGTTTACAATAAAATTCAGTTGGTGTTTGTGAATGAATTAAGTAAGTTACTTTTAACACGTTTAATAGCAGTTGGTAACACTGATGGCTTTTCTTTTTGTAGTCAGTAATTGCTGTGATTGGTGCGACGGACGCGAAATAAAGCCGCATCGTACGGATTTTTAGGATCAAACGAGTCTCTAATTTACACACGGATTGTAAAACGACTACTTAAGCATTTTTTTATTTTTCCATGTCTGATGCTCTTCTCTATTTTTTTTTGAGTTTTTTGCGATTTCAAGAGGTTTGTTTGGATTTGAATTTACAGTTAATAAACAGAAGGGGTACCTAAGTATAAAAATCGTAGTTGTTTATTATGTACTTAAGTAATAAATAAAAACAGCAAATTTAGCAAAATTACTAATACCTTATTCAGACTGGTAGGTAAGTACTTATCCTTTAAAGATTTGGTACCTACTTCAGACGACTTAAAATCAGAAATTTACAAGGTAGGTATCTACTTTGCTAATACTAAATAAGCTTTGAGCCAAGAATAATAATAAAATATTCTAGGGTTTTGGGGTTAAGCAAGATTAGTTAGTCTTTTTTATTTGCTTTCACTGTCCCATCCTTAATGAAAATTGAAACCAAGCCTTAAAGGCTGAAGCTCGCTTCATTTCATAACATCTGAATAATGGGCCCATTTAAATTGTTATTAGTCCCTCGGTCGGGAAATCTGAATTAATCTTCTGCAGGCGAGAACACAAGAACAAGAACTGTAATCTATCGTCGAGAGCTGGGACTTGTAGGTATTTGTGACCACTGAAATGTCTTTCATTTAGCACTACTTACTAACGCACCAGCAAAACGGCAAGTAAACTTCATTATCCAATTCACATTGTTGTGGCAAAATACTTAAAAAGGTACTTTCAGATTCTATTTGGAAGTTTTTCTTAAATGTAAAAATGAGTTATTTAACTTCTTATAACAATATAACAAGTTCCCAGTCTCGTCTTTGTGTTACCTATCCGTCGAAGGAAAAATCCGCAGAATAGAGTTTTCTCGGTCGTCTAGTGTAGTTACCTATCACGGGAGTTAAACGCGGTAACAGTAGCACGATTTATTTAAAACTTAGAATGGGCTTAGATCGCAAATAGTCTGGAATAGTAACCAGGTTTTTTCGAATGTTGATACAAACCAACCTTTGATTTAGTATTTCATAATAAACATCTATTCAATTCGGCCCTTTCCAAGCTAGATGCACTGTACCGAACAATATTGAAGTATTCGTTGACTCTCAACAAAGGATGCGATGAGCGGACGCAAAGTAAGATTAAATTTCAGACAGGCTGCACAACTTTTAGATGTTCTATTATTTATAGGACAGTATTTCATAAGGTTCTTTATTTGCCACAAAGTTATGGATTATTTGAGTTGTCTACATAAACTAAGCAGCTTCAACTAAAGGTTTTTGTGCCTTTCATTGTAGGTTAAATTTATTACTAATTATTAGTACTTTTCATGTATGTATGTTTGGAGTATAAGCAGAGTAATCCCTGCTGAACTCTGTTAATTTTTTGATGTTTTTAATAACAACACCTATAAACTGTCTAAAATTGTTTGCTTGTTAAACATTTTCAACGAGCTCTAGAAACAGGCTTGTGCTAAGGCAACAATCAGTAAAGTATATCTGTTGGATATATTGAAGGTACGGCTTAACTTTGTTGTAGACGCTTTAAACTAAGATGACCAACAATACTTACCAGACTATATATTAGAATACAGACAGATACCAAACTAAAAGCCTTGTCCACCAAAAAGTAACTGTTCTGTCCTAACTAATATTGTAAATGAAAAAGTTTGTGAGTAGAGATGGATGTTGGTTACTCTTTCACGCAAGAACTACTAAAAGGATATGATTTAAACTTGGAATTTACATTAAAGTTTTTGATCTGAAATAACACATTTTATCCAGGTACCGTGCAAGCAAAGTAGGTAAGTTTGTACAGAATACAAATGTGTAGTACAGTTGAGCGTTCGATCTGAGGCTGTTAGTTCAATGCTAGCTAATGGCTCGGTAAGTGCTCCGATGTAACTTCGTTGCCTACTCCTGTAACAATGTAACTTACTTATTCTCTGCTTAAGCTCTGGTTTGTATAAAGCTAGAATATGTTTCAACCATAAATAGCGGTGTAAGTTTTACTAAAATAATGCGCGAAGTAGACATTGTGACCTACAACTGAAAATTAGTACCAAACATTTTTTTCTTTTCTTGATGTGAACGGTTATGTTTGACTGAATTACTACAAAACTAAACGCCACCTTCTAAATAAAAATCACGAAACTCTTTTAGGGCGTTATCATACTAGCGGTTTGGAAGCGGCTGCGGGGCGGAGCGGACGCGCAGCGAATGCGTCGCGAACACGCCGCGGCTGCGCAGCGAGGACGTCGCGGACGCATGGCCGTTTTCGTCGCGCGTTTGTAGCAAATTATCGCCGTACAATACACTCAGTTACAAAATGGATTGATTGATGACAATGGATTGATGACACTGCTGTTGATTTTATTACTTCGAAGACGCCGGAGACGAAAACGAAAACCCCCCGTAAACGAATCCCGTTGCGCGTCCGCAACGAATTCGCTGCGCATGCGCGACGTGTTCGTTGTGTGTCGGTAACGAATTCGTTGCGCGCCCGCTCCGCTTTAAAGACGTTCGCAATCCGCTAGTATGATAACGCCCTAAAGACTTACGACCTAGAGTAGAGCATCATTGGTTAAGTCAATAATAATGGTTTTATTTCTTGAAGCTTTTTTTTATCAACATCTACACCACTCTAACCTATACCGAAAAGATAATAAATAAAACAAATAAGATTACACTCAGCCATAGGTATTTTTCTTTTTTGTATAAATAATTGTAGTTTGTCTAGCACATTATATTATTGTTTTTCCGATTCTTATATGTTCGTAGCAAAAAATAAATGGTTTCTTCAATCTCCCCCAACCGTTACGCTGCTCTTTTCCCCTAAGAGCCTAAGGAGGGCCGCTTTGAATATAAACAACGATGCTAATGATGTTAACGATTACAGACTCAATATTATGATGAAACTGATCGAAATTTACCATCTTACTGGTAGGCTGACTTATTGACCTACCTCAGTTTTGTAAAAAGTTCTATATTTACGGGCATAAAACTTCATGTTTCCCAATGTTGGTAATTCAAACATTTATTTTATTATTTTTAGGTACCTACCGTTTATTTTTACAATGACACCATGATAGCTTACGACAATATCACTTTGCAACGACTTTATTTTTATGAAAGCAAAGATTTTCCGCACCAAATCCATCTTCAAATCCTAATTTACTTTGCATAGAACTTAACACTATTAAAGAATTAACAAAACTGCAAAATAATGCTTCATTTATTTCGTTGAACCAAACTTCTGGAAAACTGCTCTCCACAATCGGATGCAGAAATAAGGCTGCGTCCCCAGCCACAGACATAGTTCTGCTCAAATGAAGTGGAACCTTTGAATTACGCTTAAAATGTTTGCTTACGGGGGAATAGCTTCGCTGTTATTTAGTCAGAATGAACCTTTACTACTCGATTTACCGCTAGCGATAGCTAAATATTTGTTTATACTCTGAATATAAATTTGTGGTTTTTTGATTAAAATAGACATCTTAAATTGATTGATGTTCTCTGTGACCGTGGCTGAAAGCCGTACTTTCAAACATTTTTTCAGGTGTTTGCATGTAAGTACTGAAAGTTAACATAATTAATTTCAAATGTAAAAAAACTAATCTGGTTCACAAAACAAATAAAGGCCGATAGCCCCATTACAGACACAGTTTACACCAATGCGACTTGTAAGTGTTTCACTTTTCCTATAACACACTCATAGCGTAGACAAATCGATGTGATGTATGAATCTGTCGGCACCGACGTGACAGATTGAAGAGGGCAACACAGGGGTATCTTCGTAAACACAAAGACGTGTACAGATGTGTAGAACGAGACGTAAGTTTGTGCGGTTTGAATTTGATGTCATGGTTTGCCTATGTATTTATTTGCGTATATAATTATTGATTTATAAACACTGTGACCCAGAAATATATAGAAAAGAAGAAACAGGGGCAACGCCGCGGCCGAGTAAGCTAGTTGATTATAAAATTTATAATCTCGCAAAATTAAAACTTTATCGCCGCCATAGTAATCTAATGCGATAAAGATAAGCTATACCTATAGAAAGTTTATGAGTGGATATAATGGTTTTAGAATGATCTATTTTACTAGTTTAGAATTATAAGGTGCATGTTATTATTACCTCTAATATCAATATAAGGGGATTTGTTTTCGTTTGTAAAAAAATATACAAGAGCTATCAGCGGTGAAAACATTGAGAGGACATTAGGACATGTATTTGGTTGGACACACAATCCCCTCAGTCTCAACCTTCAATGGATCGAAAATATTTAATTATCTGTAAACAATATGTACTACTGCATCTTGGGAATAAAAACTTATTGATGAATGAAGGAAAATTATAGGGTAGGTGCGTCAAATATGGGCCGGCGGGTAATAAGGGCCACTTCTATTTTAACATACTTCCAATATTATTATTAGACTCAAACCAAGCCTACATTATAGAGGACCATTAGGAAGGCTAATATCCGCGGTGGTATCGCCTTCCTATTCGCCTTCATGTCAGTAGACACATTTATTTAAACGATGTTTGTAAAAATCGCTCTACTAGAAAAAAATCTCCACGAAAACTGATTAATTGTGAGTACCATAGACTTTTTTTTTTTAATCTGCTGTTATTAATATAACATAAATTTATCATGTTTCCTGATTAAGTTAAGTTTAAATATAAATATAAATTTTTCATGATTTTACAGTGAATTTTGTCGAACTTGACGCAGGCGGCTAATAAGGGCCACCCCCAAGGCGGGTAGTAAGGGCCGTCAATTACAAGGCTTTCAGGTCTTCTTTCGAAGTCGTGTTCTATTATATCTGTTTTTATTGTGTATACGTGTTCTGAGGTTAAAATATGAATGTATTTTCTTTCTTTTTTTTGCTATTTCAGTTAGAAGCGATTGATAATAATGAAGGACAAAGACTGGTTATTAGCAATACTGGTACACAAAAACAGATGCAAAGGGCAAGGTGACTGGTGACTAACGACTGACGACTGACGACTGACGACTGACGACTGACGACTGACGACTGACGACTGACGACTGACGACTGACGACTGACGACTGACGACTGACGACTGACGACTGACGACTGACGACTGACGACTGACGACTGACGACTGACGACTGACGACTGACGACTGACGACTGACGACTGACGACTGACGACTGACGACTGATGAACAAAAAGAACAAGAAGAACAAGAAGAACAAAAAGAACAAAAAGAACAAAAAGAACAAAAAGAACAAAAAGAACAAAAAGAACAAAAAGAACAAAAAGAACAAAAAGAACAAAAAGAACAAAAAGAACAAAAAGAACAAAAAGAACAAAAAGAACAAAAAGAACAAAAAGAACAAAAAGAACAAAAAGAACAAAAAGAACAAAAAGAACAAAAAGAACAAAAAGAACAAAAAGAACAAAAAGAACAAAAAGAACAAAAAGAACAAAAAGAACAAAAAGAACAAAAAGAACAAAAAGAACAAAAAGAACAAAAAGAACAAAAAGAACAAAAAGAACAAAAAGAACAAAAAGAACAAAAAGAACAAAAAGAACAAAAAGAACAAAAAGAACAAAAAGAACAAAAAGAACAAAAAGAACAAAAATAACAAAATGAACCAAAAAGAACAATAACAACGAAAAGAATTTTTTTTTTGTTACTTTGACTTTAGTTCTGAAGCTTGTGGGATCGAAACCGGCCTTCACACATACTTCACACATTCACACACACACAACACAAAAGATTAGGTATATCTTGCGTTTGAGTGAGTATGCCCAATATAAGAACATAATACTTCACAGGACTCCTAGAAACTTGGAGGAAACATAATAGAGCAAAGTTCCAAAACGTAAACTTTCATAAGTTTAATAAGAGCCACCAATTCAAGAAAATTTTCAAGAAAATATTATGCTATTTTTGATTTTTTTTTGAGTTTTATGTAGTGAAACTAATAACTTTTTCAAGAATATGATAATTTTGAACAAATTTAGTCAATTAATGCTTTTTTTTCAAACTTTTCGTTTCATTAGTTTAATAAGGGCCATCACTGTTTTTTTCCGTGATTTAAATAAATCGTCAAGCGTAACTCACTAGAAAATCAATCTAAAAGTCTGCGAGAGATAGTATAGCTAGAGTTTACAATGATAAAAGACAAAATGAATGTTTTTGTTAAGTGGCCCATATTAAACTACCGTCGGCTAATAAGGACCAAAGGAAGGGTTTTGAAAAACCTCAATATTGATGATAAATTTCAATTAAAACCAAATAAATCATACTTTTTCAGACTGCTTATGAAGTAAACATTCTTAAAATGTCCTGTTTTTCATTCATATCCGTCTGATTTTGAAAATATTTTGAATTGAAATTAAGTGGCCCTTATTTGCCGCAGGTACCTTATTATATATTATAATAAACATTATATTATATTTCATTTTTTCTTATTTACTAGCCGCATGATGAGTAAGTATGCCTCTACATTTCAAAGGCAAAATATAATACCTCATACAAACTGTATGCCAAGTCTGCCTCTACAAAAGTAGTGATTACGCCAATACCACCCCAACCTTTCAACTTCAATTTTAATCGATGCCTTTCAAACGTGAGACGTAGACAAATTCAATTAAATATGCTCCATCAAGTCACATTTCAAAATTGTAGAATACACAGATATGAATTTATACTAATTTAAACAAGAAACTAATCATGTGAGCTCCGAGTTCTCACAGCGTTATCGATTTAGAAATGTTTTCAGTTAAATTTTGACAGACATTTTCAAAGCAGTTTACTTGTACTATACAACTAAAAAAGTCACGTTTGTGCACTTGGATATCTACGGATATCTAAGCTTCCAATAAGTTTCCTTATTATACCACATAATTTTTTAAATACATACGCGACTTTCAAAGTCCATTGTCATATGGTGTTGATGATAAAGGATGTTGAGTACAATCTACAACAATAATTTTTAATATTTTGTCAATATTTTGTAGACAATTATTACAGACCACAACTTGTTCAAAAGGTTAAATAGGTTTTTTAAACTTTTTCAATGACCTCAGAAATTCTGGTTTTACTTTTTCAGGTTAATGCTTAATACGCTTTTTTTGAAGCCCACTCCTAATCAAACACGAAATTTCCAATAATTTTTTTTGTAAAATTTTTCATATATAAAAATCCAATAATTGCTCACACTTTTAGACTTGTTATTTTACTTTAACGTTAACTTTTGTTCGACGTTCATTTTTAATTGTTTGTTCATTATTAAAAGTTTCTATTTAAAAGTAAATTCATGAATAGTTAATTCATTACAAAGTTTTGTAAAGTTTATACAATCATAATATTTTATTAGGTTTAGGTTAGGTTAAACTTTGATCGAAACTATTACAATAATCATTGTACCTTATAACTTTTATTTTATTATCTTCTATTTTAAAAACACCAAGTCGCGATGTTTTTTGATTGTCAAAGGTTTCTAGTGTTATTCTTATAAATAAGGAAGAGAGTAGGCGCGGCCCCACCGCGGTGCACGGAGAGGCTACGCACGTGTATTAAGCTTCGCTTTGTAAGAAAATGTATGTGGTTGTTTCCACTGCAACCCACGGAGAGGCTACGCATGAATTGACGTCATTGATACACGCGTGGCTTGCTCGAATAGGCGGTTACATAGCTCAACGCTGTCAACGTGGGTCTACGTTTCCACTGGAGTACACGAATAAGACCCACGACTATGTACAGCTCGGTTATCGCAGAGCGATTGTCCGTAGATTGCAGTGGCATGTGTGTAGCCTCTCCGTGCGCCGTGCCACGCTAAACATAGTCGTGGGTCTTCGTGTAGGTACTCCAGTGGAAACGTAGACCCACGTTGTCAAACAAATGAATACACGCAGCTAAAATGCGCCGCGTGCCCGTGCACAGCATGCACCGCGATGGGGCCGCGCCTCAACAACACTGAAACTGTTATGAAGCTGTCAAAATTATGGAGTATAGCTTCAGCACTGGAAAGATCAGATAGGTACTGCCAACTTAATTTACCTATATTATTAGCTGCACTCACGTTTATTGTTCATATATAAACAATGACTTAAGTTTAAAAGTAAATAAGAACCTACACATTTTTTTATATTCAAACATAATTTTTAATAATAACGTTTTAGTACAAAATCAGAAGCATCAGCTCATACAACCTTATTTTACATCAAAAGTCCGGTTAGATAAGCCTGCCTTTAATAATGCAACAGAGTGCATGGTAATCCCTGTCTAGCGCACGGCTTTACTTAATGGACCTTGAATGGTGGATTTTGCGTTTTTGCAGACAAATAATTTTAAAATACTATAAAGCAAGGCAAATTTGATTAATCTGTAAGTTTTAAAGATACTATGATTTCTTGTTTCACCACTTGAAATATCATTGTAATTGTGTTGTAGGTACAGCACGCATACCTAAGGTAATGTTTATCCAGATCAACATAAAATGTGGAAGTACATTTGGTATAATGTAATATTGGTTAATTCCGTTATCGCCTGGTCCCGCTATAAAAACGTAATAATAATTGTTAAATATAATATCTAAACATGAAAGAAGACACGACATGTCCCGTCGGTCGATCAATCCATTTAACCATTAAACAATGCCATCGATCGTTGTATCTAAAAACAGCCTCTGTTAGCCTAGGATGAATTGAAAAAAATATTAATTCAAACTCCAAGGCAAGAAAATTATTGAAACCTTAAATATTTAATATTTTTAAAGAGCCGTAGTATTTCATTTGTGCCATAAAGAATAATAAAGGTAAGAATACTTTATTTGAAAAGAAGAATAACAATATGCAAAGCTTTGATAAAACGTCACGTATTATGAATAAAACCTTATAAATAAGATTATTAAAGGTCGTCCCTTGACTTTCCACCTGAAAGCAAGTTCCAACCCCAAGCCACAGTTTACGATACCCCAAGTAATAAGATTCGAACTTATAACCGCAATTTATTAAAGTTACAGCCAGCGATCTCATCAGATATTTTGTCATTATGGTCACTGAACTTGATTGCAATTAAATCTGATTTCGGTACAACTTATTCGGTGAGTTGTTAATCCCACGAGGCTTGTTCGTTATCCAAGAAGCCACAGATTCAATAATAATTGGTAAGTGGACCCTGCGACTGGTGTTTACTTGCGAGTTAATATCGTATGCTATATATCACTTTCAAAACTTTCGTTGTTTGTATGTACTTGATTGGCACTATAATAATAACACAATGAAGATGTCAGTGATCAAACGCGACCGTGAATAGGAACCGTAGGTACTGTGAGTGTTTTTTGACACCTAGATGAAGATTTTTTAGATAGTAGTATAGTAAAAATACTATTTTAAGTTAGTAGTATAGTAGTATTTAAACTTTGACGCTATCATAAATCGAAAAACATGCTATCTCAGCAGAAAAAAAAGTTATAATTAATTTTTTCTAAAAATGAGCTTTATACTTCGTAATTTAAATATTCCCACATCATAGGATCATCACCAACATCGTAAACAAAAGTTAAATTATACAAATAAAAGCCGAAAAGTAATTCAAAAACATATGGTAAAGCCGAAAGAACAAGATTACTGCGAAGTGGCAAACTTTGATGTCACCGAGATATTTTATTGTGGAAGTTTTATTTCCGGTTCCAGCCTACTCTACAAACTCTTCTCTTTGAGTTTTAGATTTTATAACATTTGAAGTATTTCGTTTTTCTCTGTTCATTCATCTTTCCATCGTCCCGAATTCGTAATGATTCTTATCAAGAACTATGGGACTTACATCTTCATTCGAGTAAAACGATAGCACCCGATTTATGATAAAATAGCCCGCCTCATACAAAACATAATAAAACCTATTCTTTGTTCGCTGCCGTCTGTCTTTTGAGTTTTCTACGAGAACTATCCCTTGATCATTAAGTGCGCTTGTTAGATGGCATTTTCGGGAATTTTCCGGGGAAAATTCGAACTTTTACGAACATATTACGAGTATAATGGGTGCTTAAACTACTACGCCTACATTACATCGCTCTTTGTTTCATTTAGATGTTTTTGTTTGATTCTTTTTAAGACTAGTTAATGTAAATAGACAGCAAATAGTCAACAAAGTTGGTGTGAATTTTTATTTTTATTTTTTCAGAAAATAATCACTTTTATTAACACACAACTATTTTAATACAACAACTAAATTATAGGTACATCAAACAATATTGTCGGTGAAAAAGCGCGAATAAAAATAATGGACAAAACTGTGAATCAACAATCACAAAAATATCATCTGCTTGCAATCACCATGTTTAATCAAACATGCAATCAAGTAAATGAAATTGTTTAAAAAAAGGTACATACGTATTTGATGAAAGTTTTTTATTTGAATTCATGCTTTTCTAAGAGGTATTTGATCCTATCTACAGTATCTAAGGTCCTTTCATATCGCAGTCTTGGGCCACCCTGTATAAGAGGTTTCAAAACAAACAAAGCAAAACTGTCTAAAATACAAACAATCATTACAGAAAGTGCTAAGTTCATGCAAATTGGTAATCACGTGGCCAGAAAGCTGTTAACTCAGCGCTGGAGCATCATTACGAAGATTGCAAACAAACCCCTCAACAAAGTTTACGATAAATGAGATAAAATACTTTACCACTAATGTTCTTGACAAGTACATCATCGTCATCAGAAATTTTATTGGTGTACGTAGAATTCGAGATAAATCGAATTTGTTCTGGTTAAAACATGTGTACCTACAGTTAAGTATAGTAAAAGCATAGCCGAGATAGTCTTATTCGTCTATGCTAGATGATTTATACAACGTCAGGAGGCAATGGTAGTATAATAATTAATATTAACATACATAGGTAACTACCTAACAACATTAATAGTGTATCGTGCTGAAGTTCAGTTGAACTTCAGCACGATACACTATTAATGTTATTATTAATTTTCTAGAATACGAGTATATATAAAATGTAAACAACATAAGCATTGTGTGTATATAGAGTTTTTGAGACTGTTATCGTCAACAGGGGTATCTAACGAAATACGTATCTCAAAAAGTTTAACTCGATTTCAGTTACAAAAGAAGTTACTTTTATTAGTATTCGTTTTCTTGTGTTTTAGTTTTCAGTATTCACACAGAAATAATGTAGTTTTGGCGTAGGCACGTCAAATTAATCAATCGACGGCCTCTGGCAATCAAACAACAGCGCGAGCTACGCCGTAGCAGCCTCTACGACCATGAAATGATATTTCATATAACTCCTTTTGTTATCCGACTATGAGAACCATTCCCGATCTCTCTGTGCATTCCTTTTTTCGACTAACGAATCGAATGTTTCAACCATATTTCAATGTCTATTTCGATTTTTGGCGTAAATTACGACCGGCCAGCCCCGAGCCTGATGTATGTAGCAATTACTTTTACAAAGACTTGTGGTAGATATCTATTTTACAATCGAACTGAAATTAAAATAGTGATATGTTTTTGTGAGAATTTTATTTTCTTATTCATTTTAAGTATTTAATTACAAATGAATCTGGCTCTGGTTTAGTTGAAATAATGGTATACTAAAAATGTTTTCACAAAGCAAAAACTAACGAGTGAATTTTACCGACAAACCTAAAGTTAAAACAGATTTGTTATTTGAGCTCTGTGTAAATGTGGATCATTATAATAATTCCCATTCCAACGAAACTCCCCGGTTACCACGCGAGCTCTGCCAGTTCACAATATTAATGTCAATTATTAATTAAAACGCAAACAATTATCCTACCCCTTAATTTGGAGACCACGCGGCGGCAGTCTCAAATTATTGCGCTAAATACGCAGCCCAATTTATCTTAAATCTCGTCAGGATCGGGGAAATTTAAATTAAAATGTAAATGTTGTTGGGAGGGCTTCCTCTCTAATTGCGACCTGCGTCCGCCCGTTGTCGGACTTGTCCTATTTGTGGTTGATGCAGGACTCGCGCGCCGAATGCGATTTATTCATGCGATTTAGTTTTACGTGATCACAGTCCCGGCCGTGTTTGGCTTTCACTAATCCGATCCCATTTCTGACTATTGACACAACATTATACAAGTCAAGGACCAATTGTAAAATGCTCAGAGGACTTGAGAATATAATTATGAATTGTTTTAATATCTTGGTTTTATGATAAAATTACGTGTCAATTTTGAAACAGCTGTATAAACATTGAACGTGCTTATTAGCTTTCATAAACCTGAAGTGTTTTTTATGTTGTTGTTGTGAACTCAATATTCTAATGGCTAAAAAATAGCACTTTTCGTAAAATACATTGTATTATCAATTCAAAAGCTTGATTTCTTATCATCTTTTTTCATAATATGTTCAAACTACAGTGTTTTAAGTGCATTGGACAACTAAGATGCACTTTCCTTTCATGAATATTGCTCGCAGGCGCCGGAACCATTTCAATTAGCCAAAAACAAGTTGAACAACATCATTTTTCAGGACTAAAGCAAACTTTTTGCTACAGTCACGTTAAACTAGCCGGGTAGCTCAAGAAAATGCAGGTTCACTAATTAAGAGCTCCTCGAGATAGTACTTGTAGTAAAAATTAGGTCAGCAGGATTACTTCAAGATTGTCAACTGGGCTTTTAGATTTTTTTAAAACAAATAAATAAATAAAAATAGCACCTTGATTTTCAAGTTTATAGTATGGACTTGGTAGTAGTACAAAGTAATTTAACAGTCATTCCCGAACACAATTTCTTCTCACTTGGGGCCTAGATCTATTCTAGAATTGACCATCAATAAAAACAGATTTTTTAAAGCTTTTCATACAAATAGAATCTTCGAGAACATTCTTTTCATTTGGCTGTAGAAGACGAATATGAAAGTGATTGGCTGCAACTGATTTATCCTGTGTCAGTTGCAGCAATTCGACTTGTAGCAATATCTGATACAGTTTGCTGAAAGTTACGCAGCGCCGTCGCGGCCGTCGACTCCGGCGAGGCAAATCAGTTTAATTGCAGGAACTTCTTGTTTCTTGTAGGTTATGTTGGATACTATTCCAACATAACCTACAAGAAACAAGAAGTTTGAAAATAAGGCCTTTTCTTGTACTAAGAAGAAGCAAAATATGTTTAGATATTAGGTAAGTTTAAGGTAGCAAAAAATTGGTATTTTCTAATATTATCCCAATGTTGAATTTGGTAAATGCCAAGATGTCTCTAATTCTGTATTTTTGTACTTGATAGTATTAAATTTTTCTGAAATATGAAAACTGACGAAAAATGTGATTTGTCACATAAAATAATGTTAATTGAAGTACTTAAATATACCTACTATCTTGTGTTCATATTATAAATTATAGCTCAACTCATATTAGAGTACGCAAACATAGCAATCATTAAGGCTTAGGATGCGGCGTAGGATCCTTAAAAGGGATAGCTAAAGGTACGTCCAAAAAAAGCATCTGATCTTTGTAGCCAGCTAGCTCTACATTCTGAGAAAACTATCGTAAGAAAACCGGATTGTATTAACAAACACCGGTTTCCTCATAATATTCCCATTAAAAATTTTCATCACATAATATTTTGTATCGAAAAGAAATAAGTAAGTACCTACATCTAATAAGTACTACTTAAATCTACTATACTTTCTAAAAAGAAGTTTTAGTTTTACTTAACTCTACAATCTTAACTTACTTAGTTCAGTCATTCCAAACTTCATGAAAACATAATCCATTTACACGGGAAATGTTCATAAACTTTTCAAATCACTACTGTTATTGTATTTTGTCGCGTTACTGTCACGTTTTATTTGCTTTGCCCATTTATCGTACCCGCGTTATGCTCATCGAACTAGATAAGCGGAGTTGACGTAAAAATGCTGAAAAACTGAAACACGTCCGTCCCAGTCGCCGCGCGTTTCAATACTGCCAGCTTTCCCGAAAGCAACACATGATCTGAAACAACCAACCACCCCGGAACTCGGTCGAGAGCAAAACCTTAGCACAGTGACACGAGGGTGAACATAATAGCAGTTCGTTAGCATAAACACCGCCCTTAAGCATTTTCCAGGCTTAAGTAAAATATTTGTTTTATTAAATGATTCCAACCGCCACGGTTTCAGATTTGACTGTTTGTGCCGAATCAGGTATTGTTTTGGGTTGGATGGATTACTTTGATAAACCTTTGTTTGCTCTGGCTTTGAATATGACTGATTATGAATTGTTACTTGTTACCTTATACGTGCATTTTTAAGCAAAGCTTTTTAAGGAGAGTAAATAATAAAAGCTCTAAAATTAAAAGTAGCATGGATTTGGCACCAGCTAAAGCAGACCAGAATTATGTCAATAAACGTTTAAGCTGCGGCCAAACCTGCGCGTCAGTAAAGCGGGACGCGGGACGCGATGCGGGAGCGTCTGCAAAGCGACGGATTTACCATATAACCCGTCCCGCGATGCGGTCGCGTAGGTATGCAAAGCGCCATAGATTTATATGGGTAGCGTCCGCCGCGCGGTAGACGCTCCCGCATCGCGTCCCGCGTCCCGCTTTACTGACGCGCAGGTTTGGCCGCAGCTTTACTCGTTGCAATAGCGATATTTTTCACACATTTTTCTATGTTCATTTAGGAGTTCATAGACAACTTCTGTAAGATAAATTTACAAGATGGTAACTGTCAAAGTCCTATTGCGTAGGACTTTTAATGATTTAGTAACATTTGATTGAATGATTAATTAATCGTTATAACGTCTTAATACTCTGATTTAAATTAGACTGAAACACATAATATTGTTATGTTAGTATTTCAGTTTTATTTAAATCAGTAAAGAACAAGAGAAAAGTCCACGAGCAAAGCACTCCATACTAAGACCCAAGTTTATTTGTCATTCAAAACATTTTTTGCATATTGTGTATACCTACCATAACTCACAAACAAAATCTTCGTTTTATCACTTAAACACTGCAACGGTACTCGAAGTCTTATATTTTAAAGTTTTCGTATTCAAATCACGCTTGGTGCCGTGACTAAGTAAATTGTGTACGTGCTTGGCCCACTGCCGAATAGGTCGGCCGCAGACCACAACGCCACAGCGCTGTCTAAATGTTATCAAATAATTGGTGGTAGTGCCACGGGAGTATGGTCATTCGGAAAGCATGAGGTACCAAAACCTTACCATGATCTAAAGTAAAGTTTGCGACTACTTTATAGATTGATGATATAGGTACTGCACAATTTTCTGACGTGAAAGTGACAAAACAGAATACAGTCATTAAAAATTTACACGTACACTATACATCAATACCATCATCATCCATAGCATTCATTCTCTCCTAATGTTATGTCACGTCAGTCTCTGCACATAAAACTAAACTGTAGTACTTACTGCTGAAAGTTCAAATAATATTTTAATTTTCTTAGCAGAACTATTATTTAGCATTTAACGAAAACAATAAAAATATAATTGTATATACTCGAACTTTAGGAGATAAACCTTAGGAGAATAGTCTGATTAACATTGCAAAGCTATGAAAACAAAGTGACTTATTCTCGTTATCTTCATAAATCTCAGAACTATTACAAGAATGACAATGTTGAAGTTGATCCTATCTATCTCATGTAGACGTTCTGAGACGAACATCGCGAAAGTTCCAACAACTTACCAAGTTTGAGTACCAGTCTTTAACTAGCGCACTTTGCGTCCTTGTCGTTGGGGCATTTGCTTCTAAGCTACACTGCCGTGCTAAGGAAGATAGCCGTAAACTCATGTCTACTAGTTTCGAGAAAAACGCGCTTAAAGTTTTCAAAATGTTTTTGACGATTGCGTCTACATTATTGGCTTTTTTTAACATCTGAAAAAAACATATTATAGACAAAATTATGTAGTTTTATATGTTACAAAATGAAACTCCAAATATAATTATTACCATATTAAAACTTCAAAAAACTACATAAAGTGAGGAAGCCTATTGTATTTTACAGACGAATACTTACAATGAGCGTCGTAAGCAACATACATAGCGCGCTTGTGTTAAGGAGGACTATTTTAGAGCGCTTTTGACAAGGAACATAGTCAATAAAATCTATTAAGATTATGCTTAACCGCCGGAACTGTACAACTTACGGCTGTCTTGTAAAGGAATAGATGCCGCAATGTATAATTCCGGCGCTTATTTCAAGAACTGATCGTGCCAAAATTATTGCCATTGCTTATTATTAGCGTGATATTGTACACATCCGGCTATTATCATAAGGATAGCAGAATGTAAACTGTAGTTGATACTTTATATAGCGCCGTAATTGGTAGTTACCACGCTTATTGTAAGTAAAGAGTTGACGATAACAACGCTCAATACTTAGGTGTAATGCCATTATGAGTCTTTAATGCGGTTATTATAAGCACTGCATGAGTTTTATTTAAAAAAATTTGGATCAGGGTGGTGTAATGTGCTTTTACGGCTTTATTTCCAAGTAATGCAACAAATAAATTGTAGGTTACGGCGCTTAGCACTACTGTAAAAAGCCTTTAGAGCCTTTATTTTAAAAAACTGTCAAAGACAAAGTTGTAGATCTCGACACGGCGATTCCGAATATGGTACTAACTCAATTTCGGAAAAAGTGTTGGTTACGGCTGACCCTCTTAGCACGGCAGTACAGTGCAGTTCATAAATCTGACAAGGAAATTGCTCACTGCAATACTAGGTACTTTTAATAGTGGCACCTCAAGCTTGACTATTTACGATTCAAGAAAATGAAACACTAAATAGCTTCTAATGATATCCATTTGTAGAATTGCTCTAGACGCTATGGGGTTATCGCAAAATTATGAAAGTAACGCGGCGTTTGACGAATAAAAAAATGACAAATTAAAATAGCTTTCAGGAAATAACAAAAACGCGTGTCATTCCCCAAACAGAGTTGTTAAAGAGAAAATCCAATTTAGTAATATAAAAAGTCATTAGTAAGACGGAATAGGGTGCTCGAGCGGGGTTATTAACAAAGACAATAACGCTCGAGATGGAAATAAAGTTTTAGGTTTGCCGCGATTGCAATGGCCCGGTTTATTTCGATGTCGTCGACAGTGGAGACGTTTTTCTTCTTTTATAGGGAGACGTTTCATCAAGATAATTTTCTTTTCAAGACGCTCTCGATTTCTTCAGTGGACGCTATCAATTCTCGGGACGAACGACGAAATCACTATGGCGTGGAATTATATGAAACGTTTATACTTATATCTAGTTTGTGCCATCCTCCTCGCTCTTGTCGTTCTCGGATAAATTAGCTTTGTTTGTAACAGGAATCTCATTTAATAAACACTGATTAAATCAGTTTAGAGTGTCTTGGAATTTATAAAATGTGATGGCGTGTTTGGAGTGTATACAACTACATTTCATAACTAAAACACTACTAATATACCACTAATACTTTTTACATAATTTTATAAAATTATGATAAATTACAAGCAACAACTCATTTGACAGTACAAATCTTCAAATCTTTGTTTACTTACGACTAGTCTCAATCCAACAATCAACCAATCTATGTTTTATAGTTTTTTTTATCCATGTTGCATAAGTTCATCAGCACTATGCAAAACCAAAGATAGAGGATATTGAGAATAGTCGTTAATGTATTTCATCCCATTGATACCTAAACAAAGATCACCTTCTGGCTCAGATGTAGTCTGAACCTTTATTCTGTAATTCAAACTTTGAGTATAAAATGTCTAATTGAATAGTCTGATGTCAAGCGATCTCCACAGGCTATAAACAATGTAAACTTTAGACAAGTTAGATGTATTTTGGGTGCGATTTTGTCAACAGGAAAATGGTGGACCCCGCCGCCGCCGTCGCTTTCGGATATTTATTACCACAAGTCGACAAATTCTGCAGTCTTTTATTTTTGCACTGGACTAACTGAGCGTTAAAGGTAAAAAAACAAGGTATACTGAATTGGCTTGCATTGTAACTACGAGTAGAATATTGGACTTGTGAATAGTTTAAAGTGCTGTTGCGTAAAAAGAATCTGAACAAAATTACCACTCGAAAATGCTTTTTAAAAAGGATTTTTTAAATGTACGAACTAAGTAATTTCTAGGATATGGCGGCAAGCTCACGGACATTTAATTTAGTCGCTGCTTACTAAGTTTGGGAGCAGCACAAAGGATCTGACTCGAACTTGACCAGTTAGTTTTTTCTTAAGCTAGACAACACTTATAAAAAAATTTAAAAAAGTTAGGACTCCCTCAGGATTTGAATCCTGCGATGATACAAACGATCGTTCTTAACGCGGACTGATATTGAAGCCACTACTTTAACACAATATTTTTTTTGGTTTAACACAATAATAAAAAAATATATAAAACATTTTCAAAATCAACGAAATTAAATCCTAAAAGTTCCTTCCTTTTTCATAAAACCATAAATAATGAGTATTTCACTACTTTATACCTGTTTGTACATATAATGTAAAGGTAAGTAAGTACCTACTTGTCTATAATACGTAGAAAAAAAACCCACTCCAGTCGCAAAATGCTTATTTTTATCTACATTTGTGCGAGTTCGTCTCTGTACTAGGTGTTGAGCCGAAGGCGTGGTGCCATTAAGCAAGGATAATTCCTGACTTAGCAACCTACCGATAAGCGAAAGGCCGAAATGTTCGAAGTTTGAGATTTCATTGAAGCATGTAGAGAACCATACTTTAGTCAAATGCAACGTGCCATGCTTGTAAACAAACTGTCAATATATAACCTTAAAATTAGGTACTTAATTTTTAAACTATTCCCGAATAATTGGAAATCCATGAACCCGGAAGGGTTTTCCTACAGATATTCGTACAAAACAGGTACTTACATTAATAAGTTTAAAAAATCAATTCTTAGCTGGTGTTGTGCCTGTATGTACAATAATATTTGACACTAATAAAAACAAAGAGCGTAAATTTTAAATTTACTATTAGGGTTGCAAATCTGAGGGTTGCAAGAACATAGGTTGATTTATTTCAGACTAAAGATAAAAGTAAACATTTATTTTCAAATCAGCTATCCATAATTTTGAGCACAGAGTTAGAATATTGGCCATCAAGTTGCAAGCGTTAGCATTCGGGAAGGCAACGTTCGAAAACAATAACACGGTCCAATACACACTAATAAACTTGACGGTGCGGTCCGGTTCACAACATAGCATAGCTACCCCGAGCTTTATGGCTTGCTTTCCTAACTTAGCACATTATTAACTTAGCTGAACCACCATAACCAATGAATAAGTGATGGAAAGTGCAATCAAAGAGTGGTACCTATCTATTTTACAACACGTTTTGATGAAAACACAATTTTTAATATGTATTTAATTTTATAGTCGTTAATATAGGTTTAGGTTCATTGCAATATGGCAGCATTAAAATATCGCAATGAAATAAATTGAATCATTTTGTACCTACTTAATTTACCTACTTACTTCAAAAATATTTAAAGTAGACCTATCAAAAACAGCTAGTCTCATATAAGTTAAGTTTAACCAAATATGTCTACAAACCAAAACAATTTCAATTTAGTATATCAAGCTATCCCGAACTCCTCCAAATAATCGTAAATAGGGGAAACGCTTACGGCGATTTAGCAGTGTTTTGTAAAGGTTGCGGTGACTACTAATTATGAGGTTTCCAACGCGGATTTACAATGCGGTTCTCTGCAATAGAATTAGCGATAGTAAGGTTGGCTTGCAGCTTGATCATTTGCTCCAGGTGTTGCCTGATTTAGATTTTAAGCTACATTCCTACTAAGATACGACTTAAAATTTGCTTTGTTTTTATGCACGTTTCTGTGAAATTTGTTTATAAGAACATTCAGAGACAAAATGTATTTTGATAGTTGTTCTGATATTAGGCAAATATGATTCTATAGAACAAATAAGTTAAAAAAAATCAGAAATGAAAAGATGATTGATATTATTATAATTTCATTATAGGTATAGGCATTGAATTTAAATTTTTACAAGAAACCTAACAATAGCCCAACTGTTTAAAAAGATGATGACATATTATTATTTCCAGAAAATGATATAAATAACTGTAACTATTACACCAAAGCTCCTATCAAAACAGTGCGGTCTTACGAAGAAATATTAGGTCAAATTTATTATTTTCCTTACAGTATCCAATAATATGCTTCCTTATGAGCTCATTTCCCACTTAACTAATATTTGATGCATGTGATTTGTCAATAAAATGAACTAATATGTTTCCTGAAGTGATCTTGAGCATTCCGACATAACAAACAACGCTAGATGAGTTATGATGGATACATTCATCCCACATAGGCGATGTATTATTCATATGAGCGTAATAAATCACGTTTGTACACCTACGTTGAATCGCGATCATTCCCTTTTCCAAATCCGAAGTCTATTATACAAAATTTGTGAGCAGAAGGTGCTCCGAGTTCTTTACGAACCTTCGCGAAGGTGCGAACTCCTAATTTTAAGCGAATATCATAAATGTTATGCCTACTATGGTCTGCGGGTAAGGTTGGTACTACCTCAAACGAGTTTGATAACTTACAAAACTTTTAGAAACAATTTCATTTTACAATTAGTTACCTACTCGTATAATCGCGGGATAGCGAGCTGAATTCTAATTGGCCAAACTTTTTGTAAAGAACACAAATGTTGAGCCAGACAACATAAATTAAGCCAAGTAGAGAGCTTGAGTCGTTCTCCCACTCATGTTTATTTTATGTCTGAACGAAATGAAAACATGTTTTTAAATATTTTATTTTGTAGGTGTTCCGTTCGTTTATGTAAATGCATCCAATAGTTAAGTAGGTTACTGTCTAACTTTTAACATGACACGTCGGATCCGATATCATGCACCTTACTTTGAGTTGTTGTATCTGTCGTTTCCAGAAACGTATACCCTGGATTATATTATTTTTATTTAATACTTAGTGCTGTAGAACCATACTAACAACTTTCTCAACTGCTCTAAACATAGATACGTGTAAGCAAGCCTACAGCATCTCACAATTTTGTGATAACATTCCGTTAGTGTATTTTGTAAGTACCTAAGACTCCTTTCGCTGTACTTTAATAAAATATTTTAAAAATATGAAACGTGAGACAGCAAAATCATGCAAACTTTTAAACAAAAAACAGGATTTTATCGCGTACCTTTTTATATTATTTCCCGACGTTTTGATTGTGGTAGAGTTCATAAGTCAGAGTTTGCCACTTTTTTATACGAACGAATAAATATAAAACGAGAATTCATAAAACGTTGCAAATCAATTCATATGGATATTTATTTCAGTTTGCCGAAGTCCAAAGTTTCAGCCGCAAAATTAACATGGAGTTAAAAAGTTCTTACCGAAAGGAACGTGCGAACACGGAACTTTGTCGTGAATCCCGGGCGAGGGAAACAATAAAATTCACGGATGGCTGGCACACTCGCAACGGGAAGCGGTCTTCAATAGCACCGATAAATTTGCCGGTAAGCCGACCTATCTCAGATACTTCCGATGTGCACTTTTGTGCTTGAACCACACTTGAACTATGGCTGCGACAGAGTTGGCTTAAACTAGGTAAGTTATTGCTTGGATATAATACGGCCTATCTTTACCGACAACTATGTCGGTATAAGTATATAACCTCGCCTTTAATCACACAACTAGTCTAACACACAGCTATTTTCGTACGTGTAAGCAGACGTCTCCGATGATTTCCTAAAATGATTTGTACTTATTAATGTTATTAAAGTAGTTTTGAATTTGAATGGAGTACCACCACTTCATGTCAAATTACTTCGTAGGTACACAGATATAATAGTTGTACATACTCCACACTTCCTACGAACATTATCACCCTATGGCCCGCACTAGACTAGTCATAACTGAAAACAATAAATGAATTAATGGTTGCTTTGGGATGCATAAACCAAAGACATTCCTTGTATGCGTCATGCAATGCAGATTTCTGTAGATTTACCTTTGCCATAAAAGACACACAACTTGTCTCCAAATTTATGAAAAAGGCAAGATAGTGCGAGTAGTAAGATTTAATTGTCGTGATGCTATGGAGAGTTTTAACATTTAAAATACATGTTTCAAGAATGCAATAATAAATATAATATGAGCTTAAGTTCCGAAGTTACATTTTCAACTGCTACTCTTTTGCCTAATGTAAATTTCGTGTTCATTACAAACATACCATATTTGTAAGCAAACCGAACAGTGCGGGAAGCCAAGTCCCGCCAGTAATGTATTTCAATTCCCCTTCCATTTTCCGAAACCGAATTCCCATTTAGCATTGGAACAATTTCTTTTCAAGTTAATTGTTTTGCCAGTCAGTGTACAATTTATTTCAGAAACGACTTAGCTTTTATATCGGTTTTGTTTGCAGGCTTTCTCATTCTTCTTAAATAGCATAATTATCAAGAATCTCAAGGAAATTGCTGACAAGCTCTATCCGAAAAATATGTGAAAAACCAGAAAGGACTTTTCAAGGTAATCTGCATGATCTGCAGGGTGATCTGCATTGAACAAATCATATTGATTTCACTTGTTTGACTTACCAAGTAACTTCCTCTGATTCTCAGAATTACTTTTTGATGTGCTATTTATTTGGTTCTGATAGATTCATTTTTGGCAAACTCATCCATATATATCAAGGCTTCATTATCCCACCTCACAAAAACATTATCGGAAAATCGCAAATAAACAAAACATAAAAGTGTGCCGTCATCGCCAGTAAATTGTGGGAAGAAAGCCGCACAAATATCCTTCGCGAAAATGGGTCGCTTTCCAATTGACAACGCATGATTAATGCCTTCCGAAACTTCGCATAAATCACAAGGATGTTGTGGTATCAAATCTGGAGATATAAAATGTATTTCTGTGATTTATGAAGGTACAAAACAGCTAAATGGTATTTTAATTCCACTCTCCTTCTAATGTAATGAATTTTACACACGCTGGAGATTCATTAGCTGCTGCAACGTAGCATTACTAGCAACTTGTTTGTAGATACCTATCTATCTTCTACAGTAAATTTACAAATCAAATCAATTCAAAGTCTTTTCTCACAAGTTGAAAATTATTATTAGGCTGTCAAAAAAAAAAAGCAAACATGTATATACTTATTACTGATTATAAGATAAGTACATTAAATAGAACTTTATGTTGTTTTAGCCGAGACCATTAATTCTATTTATAGGTATACCTTATTCTGGCATCTGTAGATGAGAAATTGAACCTTTGTTAGTATTTCGAAACTCTGATAAATAGGACATAGGAGCTCTGAACGGTCGTGTTATTGGATTGATCCGACTACAAAGGTCCAATTACGGCGGGATGGCACGGACTACAAGGTCAATCAGAGACTATCTATGGACACGGTCTATGGACGTGTGGTGAGAATTTAGAATCAAATATCTAAATATTTGCGTGTCATGAATTCGTTGTTTAGCTATAGAGAACATAAATGTTTATAACGGTATTGACGAACGCAGTACATCCGCCGCGGAACCTCACAATTGGATTGGAACCATAGTCATTTAACCATGTTCTGTCCATGTCAGGACACCACTTCTCGTTAATTTATATAAACACCATCATTTTGAAATTCCGTTGGTCACAGGACTGAAGTGATGTGAAAAGTGGCCAACAATGGGACAGTATGAGCCTATCACTAATTCAAAAATAAGTCTTGTCTTATGACTATAAACTTTGAACTGAAATAATAAAAACTGCATTTAGCGGTATGAATAGACAAGCGATGCACACAATCGTGAACTCAGATAAATCTCTCTAGATATTGTAAAGTGGCCTTACAAACAACGTTCTTTTGTGACCATCCCTCGGCACGCTCCATTGTCCATTGTTCGAGAGGAATTCATTCACTTGTGCGAAATGAAGACTGTGCAATATTATGTCGATTTATCATACACCTTTTGTCTTGGAAACAATTATGCGGTAGATAAATACGAAGAAGCATTAAATCTTACCAATATATTCTCATTTTAACAATTTAACCTACTTCAAAAAGAAAGTTTTCATTGAAATCTTTTTCATATTCCTATCCATTACCTCTATGTTCCCCAAGTACTCATAGCCGCTACCAATTTTGAAGACAGTTTTAAAGATAAATTTTCCAGGTGCTCCTTCGAGAATTCGGGGTTATGAACAGAAATGCTCATTAAAAGTGCAGCAAATGGCTAACTTAACAGCATAGAAGTCTGATGTTACAAGTTACAAACCTGCATGATATTAATCTAATCAGTTTACACTTCAACTGCGTTCTCTGTATTATGCAAACTAGGTATATCAATACACTAGGTAATGGTAGCAATATACGTGACTAATCGACAGCGGGCATTCTTTAATTTATTCAAAACGAATAATAAAATGAAGTATAACACCAGTTACCGATGTTGCAACAAGCAAATGATTTGTTCACAAATTATATTAGCCTGTTGGAATTGGATTCAATTATTACTTCAAATTATTACTAAACTGCTATAAGTACAAATATGAACTTTTTTAGTATGCAAAATCACACATAAATAGGGTAGCTAGATAGAATAAAATTTTAAATTATGAATGTAAATACATAACAGGTTATTGATTGACCTCAAAAGGCACATTTAATCTGCTAGATGATTTTCATGGCAACCGGTCACAAGGTCGACCTGGGGTCAATTACTAATCAGCTCAAGAAACGCCTGCTCCGCTTAATGACCAATTACGCCAATTCAACTTGACCATTATAATTCTGTTGAACCCTTTCTGCCGCGTAGGTAATTATCACAAATCACGTCATGATGAAATGGCAAACGGGTGGTTTAAAAAAAACCTTATTATTACGCTACCTTCGCAGAAGATAAAATGAAACAATGGCATCACTTGGTAGAATTTAGTAGATTTTGGTTTCGATGTAGAAATAAATACATGTCTGTCAATTACGACTGATGTGTGTGTGTAAAATATCAAAGGACTGAAAAATGCAGACAAAAGTGAAGCTCGTCAGAACCTTTTGACGATGTCTTCCAAAAATAACCAAATAGGTCATTGCACTCGGTATTCGTGGTATTTATTAATTGGCAATGATTATATCCTGCTCTCCCGGTCAGCACCCAGACAGAATCTCTGACTCACCCCTAATTCACAACAATTACGGTTGATTTATGCATCCCAACTCTCAAAATATATAAAAGTCTTGAACTAAAATTGGCCTCACACGTGCCAAAACGGCCAAACTTCGAAGGTACTCGCTACTCGCTTTCGTTGAGAGCTTTGCGCTGTCGTGACTCGGTCGTTACCGCTGGCCCACATTGCAAAGTACACTCTACTCTACCCTAACGTTTAGTACCTGAGCGTTTTACCTCTGCATCCTCGCTTGGTCCTTTGTTGCTCCCTAAACAATACAATGGAAACGAGATTTACTATTTCCTACACAAAGTGTGTTGCGTTTAGATAAGAACAAAAGGTACCAAGCTCTTCAATCATTTTAATGAAATTCAAGTTTCCATGGCGGTATTCTCTTCATTTATATTGTGTAAACAGTAAAGTGTTCAGTTAGGCTAGAGGCGTACGCGGTGCTTTATGGAGTCGTAGCCACGTCGTAGCTGTTATTCCACTATCCTAATCGTCAATCAGCACATCTATCGGCACATCAGGGAACAGACAAACCAGTTGTAGGTACTCACCGACAACCTGAGCCAGCCGCCTTTTTCCGCGTAGCCCGAACGTCACGCGCCAGTCACCGGCGAAACCTCCGCGCGGACGACCGCTGCGCGCGCGCATCGCACGTGTCACCTCGAAATTCGAATTTGAAATTTCTAAACGTGACTCAAAAGCTAGTGCTGTGCCCAATCGTGACGGGGATCGACACCATATCATGTGCTAAATGTACAGTGAAGTGCTGTGGAAACATGTGAATTGTTTATTATTGTTTGTGCGATACTGGTATGGTCACGGAGTTTGCATTTTTATGGTAAGGAAATATTGCTGTACCTTATGGAGTGGTTGCACAAAACAATAGCAGAGTGAAATTAATGTTTGGATAGAATGCCGTAGGTAATAGTTAGGTAAACAATAATAGCTCTGCCAGTGGTTGTAAATTAGAACTCTGTTTATAATCTAGGATCTAACAATGTTTACAACAACAATACGCTTTGCATTCAGTATACCCTCGTGCTTAGAATATGAAGTTTACTCCAAAATTTTCGATTTGTAGTAGAGCGTATATTAGGAACGAAACATCAAGTTATACTTACCTAACTATTGGCATGTTCTCGATGCATATTAAATGCAACCGCATAACAACTCCTTACCTCCTACAATGTGGTTGAGACATTTCCTGGTACAACAGTTTAATAATCGTAATAAGTACCTACTGCACGAGTAACAACATGCAAAACGTATAGCAAATTATAGCGATTAGATGAATTTAGATGTTTACGAGTGGAAAACGCACAATGAGAAGGAACCGAGAAGGAACTCCGTGTAAAATCAAGTAAAGATTTCTTTCGTTTATATTTCCAAAATTCATATGACTGAAATTAAAATATAATATAAGAAAATAAATATCCTTGGATATTCTACACAGGGTCATCTAGTCCCAAGCTAAGCAACTTAATGCTTGTGTAACCATACAACGATACATTTTTTTTGTAAATACATACACATATTATAGATAGAAAACACCCAGACACGGAACAAATATCTGCAGAACATAAAAAAAATTGTCCCGTAGCAGGGATCGAACCCGCAACCTTCGCGTCTCAGTCGGGCTTTCGCCCACTGCGCCAAAGAGGTCGTCAAATTAATAGTACACATAAAATAGTTAGAAGAGATTACCTCAATCCGGATCTATGTTTCTAAGGATAGATAGATAAAAATTTATTGTGACCCTGTCCCTGTCCCGACCCCAAGGTTACATCTATGTCCTGCTTTCAACCGTAATAGAACACCCATTCGACTGAAGATTGCAAATGTCCTATCTTATACGAATGTAGCGCATTTGTCTTATGAACATCAGAAACCACTTGTAAACTAACTAAACAAGGACACATGTTTCCCGCTGGTCATGACGAACTTAGTTACACTCGGTATTATCTATAATTCCATCATCAATATTCATGTGCTTCGCGGCCTTGTAGATTTAATAACTATTTACCTTTGACATATTTTGCTACAATTTGTGGTCAATAAAAGAAAAACTCGTTTAATTTACATAAAAAATTGGCGTTTTTACCATGCCCTACATAAAATCCACATACGAATACACCAAATCACGTAAAAATTTTGGGCGACAACTATTATTTCAAGATGTTCCAGGGCAAATTTTGGATTCCATAAATCCAAACAAAGAAGACCAAAAACAATATATGCTGCGAAATCCAGTAAATCGAGAAGTACAGGCTACCTCTACGCAATCACAGAATGAAGCAAACACGAAGCAGCTGGTTACTCACGAGCAATCCATGAACCATGTAGAGGGTGGTTGGCCAAGAGAAATTCACCTTTATAATGAAGACCACATCGCTCGATACTGCCGTCGTATTATGCACGACGAAAGTTACGTTCACTCTGTTCTTAATTCTGCTCCTATTATGCAGCACTACATAGATCAAAACAATGCCATCGAAATGTACGAAGCCTACTTTGACAACATGAGTGCACAAGAGCCCGTGGAAAAGTACAGCATTCGAATCGCTAATGTGTTCAGAGATCAATTCAGTAGACCAGTTTCATGCGTTCAATGGACAGCCGAGAAAAATTCCAAGCTGGCTGTTGCCTACAGCTACAAATCCCTTACATTGGATACAGGTAGTGATATTTTGAACGATTGTTATTTATGGGATATAAATAACCAAACTGAACCATTACTTGAGTTTCAAACTGTAAGCTCCTGCTGGCAGATAGCTTGCTCACCTGTAAACCCTGCAATCCTGATCGCAGGCCTCGAGAATGGTACCGTGAGCGTGTTTGATATTAGAGACGGTATTAACTGTACACAAAGTAGCTCCATTTATAACTCACATAGGGAGCCCATTACATCTTTACTTTACACTCACTCTCGTACGAACACAGAATTCTTCACTGGTTCTCCAGATGGTCAATGCTTATGGTGGGATACTAGAAACCTGTCAGCACCTGCGGAAAGTTTACCTATGTCATTAAAATTATCTCCAGGAGAGACTCCAAATTTGGGCAATGCTGAAGGTGTGAGTCAGTTAGAGTTCGATAATGGGTTGCCCACAAAATTTCTTTGTGGAACAGAATCAGGGCTGATTATAAACGTAAACAGAATGGGAAGATCACATTCAGAAAGGCTGATTTCGTACTGGTCCGCCCATTCTGGGCCAGTTAGAGCTGTGCAAAGAAGTCCGTGTACATTACGTATGTTTCTTACTTGCGGTGACAACTCTGTTCGCATATGGAGTGAGGAAGTCCGTACTGCTCCAATAATCGTGACGGAACCTTATCGATATGATGTTAGTGATGCTAGCTGGTCACCTTTGCGATACTCTAGTTACATGTCAATTTGTGCTGGTGGCTATTTCTACTTCTGGGACCTCCTTCGTAAATATAAAGAACCAATTGCAACGACGCAGTTAGCTAAAGTTGCACTGACTAGATTGGCTCCGCATTCAGAAGGGCAATTGATAGCCGTTGGAGATATTCAAGGAGCCTTGCATCTGATCCATCTTTCGGACAACATGACGGAACCTGGTATACGAGATAAAATGCTCACTGCGCAAATATACCAGCGCGAGACTCGTCGCGAACACATACTTGATAACCGCATGAAAGAGATACGATTGAAAATTAAGAACGAGGAGGCTGCCGCTGAAGCAAATATAGAGGAAGTTAAAGAAGAAGAAGAACCAGAAGTTATGGCCGAGAATGAGTACTTTCGTATAGTCAATCAAGAGTTGCTACTAATGGAAAATGTAACACCTAACGCTTCTACTATTTAAAATATGAAATATACCTAACCTACCAACAAATGCAATTACGAGTTCCTACAAGATCTGTCAGGACTAATTTTCTATTTATTTATGTCCCCCCTTGCAGCACTAAATATAGACAGAATTCTTACTTCATAAGAACCGCTAACACTTACAAAACATTGGTTGACTTTCCTGAATTTGATCTTTTTATTACTAAACCAAATGTTTTAAAACATTTGCTGTTTAAAAATTGGTTTGAATTGGTTCATTAGCTGTTTTTACTATTTTTTCTCTTTTATCTCATTGGTTTTTTGTTTTTACATGTTATTTTTTTTTTTAAATACTTTCATTGTTATTTTTCTGTTTTTTATCTCTTTAGTTCCTACAAACAAACAAGCTTTTTGTTATTTATATGTGAAAACATGTTAATGGTGATTAGTTATTTTTTAAGTTTTTTATAATAAGATGTTAACACTGTTTGTTTTCCGAATAAAATAAAATAAAATAAAATAAAATAAATTAGTCCGTTGAAAGCGTTTCCCAAAGTTTATTTAAGTTTATCAAATAAAAAGTTTTATCTTCCAATAATTGCATCATGTTATTGTAGATATTGATTTTATTAATAGTTTCTAGTTACAAAAGGCATTCCGGATGTTGAGCTCAGAGCAGCCCGCATGTCTCCCTTTGCGGGGCCTGCGGGGCCATGACCGCCGATTTATCCCACAAAACGACAACTCTAACATGAGCTGCCAGAATTCAATTTCGATCCCATTTCGTAGAGTACCTATACGAGATATAGGATGGTTGGGATAGGCCTAGTTAAAGTGGTAGCGTAAATTACTTGCGGCCGTGAGCAGTGTGAATACAAAAGTGCGTCACCGACAACTTTCACCGCTGAGTAGGTACCTACACACTGAGGTGTCGATGTCTAAAGTAACCAAGCACACGACAATGCCCTAACGATTAGCATAATTTTTTATAGATTCATTAACAGAAATTAAGTAAGTAATTAATGTCACGTTGGAATGTTTCTCTTTCTTATACAAAACTGGATTTAACTAGTAACATATATTATTTCAATGAAACTGTAGGAGGTTTACTATCTCATAGAAATTTCCACCTACACTACCTTACACTACACTCAAGACGTTTGCTTTGAAGTTCCGTCAAGTGGAATTGTCACACAAAGCCGGCTGTGGCCTATAAGCCTAGTTATTGCGCGGAAAGCTAAGCATTTTAATACTTTAATAAGCTGCCTGGTCATTGAGATCCTCATACCCTTCAAGCATATCTCACATGCATGACGAGAAAGCGTACCTATGCATTGCAATTTGTATTAGAATTCCAACATAGTGCCTAGAATTACAGTTCAGTCAGTAGGCACAATGAAGATAATTTCTATCAAACGAAGTACCTACCTACAGTGTACCTACGACTTTGTTATAAGTAAGAAGGTGAATAAACATAGCATTCTCTTTTTTCTTTTTTGAAGTATAAATAGGATATGCACGTTACTTTTTTGTTTTCTAGTACTTCTATTTCAAATTGTTCTTTATATCTAGAAGGTGTAAGAAATAATATTTACCTACTAAAAATCATACATTTAGTAACTGTTTATATTTTTTAGCCTTTCAAAGTTGTAATATTACGACAATTATTGGGGCTAGATGACGCTGTGTGATATGTCCCAGGATATTTATTATTTATTTTATTTAAGAGCAGGCAGGCATCAATATAATTTCTGAGATGTTAGCTCAAATGACACTCTATCTGACAATTTAACGATTCGCGATATCCGATGGAGACTTCTTTTTCACATTATTTCTTAAATTATTCCGGTGATTTTTTGGTGATTTATAATAATTATGACTTTTCGAAGTTATTTTTTTAAATATTTGGTTCCGAAGGGGATGAAAAAAAATAAAAGTTGTGAAAATACATTGAGTGGGGTGTCATATGAAAGGGCTTTGTTTTTACATTCCAAAATGGTTTTACTTTATAGTCTAAGATGTAAAATTTATGAATAACTTCGATAAATGTAAAAAAATCATGACTGTTATAACCTGAGCTCCCATTTCTATAAGTTTTGGTGAAATCGCAGCACAGAAAATGGTTCTTCTTCTTCTTTATTATTTTGGTTGGTGTTTCTAACTCCTAACTCTTTTTGACAACCTAACGACTTTGTAATGGAAAAAGGATTCAACTTACAAACCCCCGGTTCCTATAACAAACTAACGGATGTTCGTAGGTCCATCACCATAGCAACGTTGTTATTTCAACATAAAATGTATGAAACTTTTTGACAGATAACAGCGTTGCTATGGCGAAAGTCCTACGGACATCCGTTAGTTTGTTATAGGAACCGGGTGTAAATAGTTTTCTTGAACCAATGTCACTGCCACTTCACAAGGAACAAAATACCAAAATGTTATAAGTCGAAAAACCCTCGTAAAAACTTATGCTCTTAAAAATACCATCAAATATTTTTTATAGAAATTTAAGTAAATTAATGCAAAATGATTTTTGACAATGTTTGAAATAACCGCGGGTAACACATTTGTCATCGAAAGTAGTGCCACGACAGGATCAAACATGACATACTAAAAAAATAGGTTTAGAGCCTAAGGTTTGACTCTAAATTTATTTATTTATTTATTTATTAGTTGCATCAACAAGGAGTACACTAGCACATGCTTAGAGTAAAATAACTTAAATTAAAATCTAGTGACACCTCAATTACAGATGCAAACCTAAATTCATATTCATGGAGTTTTTAATCAAAACCTGTATTGTAAATAATGCACACTCAAAATCGCTTTACTATTAATTAAAGGAATAATAATCGGCTTTAAAAACTTTAGGTAGGTACTTAGTTCTCATTAGATCCTCAATTTTTTTTAGTAGACCTCTGAAGTAAATTCTTTCAAACACAGATAAAAAAGAATATAATACACAACCACCGTCGAGCGAGATCTCGTTCGAGGCAAACTACTAGTATAGATAGAAAACACCCAGACACGGAACAAATGTCTGCAGAACATGCAAACATAATATTTGTCCCGTAGAGGGGATCGAAAGCTGCAACCTCGGCGTCTCAGCCGGGCGTTCACCCAACTGCGCCACAGAGGTCGTCATAATCGAGTAGTCATAATAAAAGGTTATAGTAAAAAAAAATTAACCCCTAAAAAGTTTTAAAATTTCATACAAAATATATGGAGAAAAAAAAAATTCAAAATTAAGAAAAAAAAAATACCACGTTTTATCAACTTTGTAATGCCCTATCTGAACCTGAAAACTAAAATTTTCCAAGTCTTGCAGTTTTCGAGATACGCGTGGCGGCAAAATGAGGGAGGCAAATGGGGGCAAATCTGAAAACTTTTTTTTACTTCCTAAAATCTTCTCTATACAAATCCGTTTTCAAAAATGCAAAATCTCTTTTAGTTTTCGAGATCCATCAATAGGGCAAAAGAGGGGCAAAACAGGGGCAAACCAAAAAAATGAATTTTACTTCCCAGAACCTCCTCTATACAAATCCGTTTAAAACGATCAAAAATATTACGTAGTTTCCTAGATTAGCTGATTGGGCAAAAGGGGGGCAAAAGAGGGGCAAAAAAAATTTGCGAATTTTACTTCCCAGGACCTCCTCTATACGAATCCACATAAAACAAAAATTACGGGTCCTCTAGTTTCCGAGATACGACAGGGGTCGGCAAGATGGCGGCAAAAAATGGGCAAAGTCAGATTTTTCCCAGACTCATCAGAGTTAGAGCGAGGCCCCATTAGTGCGTTGCGCTGCGTTGCGTCGCGTCGTCGCAACGGATCAGCGCATTGTATGCCACACCTGCGTTGCGACGACGCACGATGTCGCAGCGCAAGAGCGTCGCAGCAACACTGGCTGTGGCTGTGGCCTCCTCTAGCAGTGGATCACTGTCCGTCGTCGCAGCGGAGCTCCGACAACGCAGCGCATCACCCTCCCTCTCGCTTCGTCTCTCGTCTGTCGATCCGTTGAATTGTCGCGCGCGACGACGTACGGTCCAATGGGTCATGTCGTAAAAAATATATGGAAACAGACGCAGCGACGACGCTGCGACGACGCAACGCAGCGCAACGCACTAATGGGGCCTCGCTCTTAGAGCGAGGCCCCATTTGTCCGTTGCGCTGCGTTGCGTCGAAAAAATATATGGAAACCGTCGCAGCGACGACGGACGCTGCGACGGTTTCCATATATTTTTTACGACGCAACGCAGCGCAACGGACAAATGGGGCCTCGCTCTTACTTGTTTACGAATCTGCAAAAAAACATACCTTCCCATCCACCATCAGGGAAGTCGAACGAAGTCGCGGGCAAAAGTAGTATGTGAAATAAAATATTTAGTTGAAAACCGAACTCCATTAATTTATTGTTTGAAATGACATTCTTCTGTCACAAACTTTTTTGTATGAAGAAATTAAATATTTTCGTAATAATTTATGTCAATTCGGGAGCGATTTTGCGCAAGGTCCTCCTTCGACGGCGTCCGGCGGACGAATCAAAGAGTAACATGAACGAATGATTGACATTGTCGTTTAATTTGAAGGTTCGTCTAAATAAGGTTCAATTTTGAATAAAACGTTTGACTTCATTCATTTAGGTACAGAACTGTAGTACACCTAAAATCCAAACTTTTTTTAATTATGAGAAAAATAGGCGGTCTAAGACAATTTTGAGTCACTGAATCGTTAGATAAAGTGTTTATCCATTCTATGAACATTTAATTTTAACTTCAACTCAAGTAGTTATTGAGAAATTTTAAATTAAATTTCAAAAAGGTACCTACTTCAAACAACAAATTTATCAAGAAAAGTTCACTTGGTTGTGATTTTGGAGGCATAGATCACTAAAAAAAACTTCAAATAACCATATTCTTGAAGGTCTATGTTGATGGCATGTTTGGTTTACCCACAGCTTGAAGCAAAAGTACTGCAATTTATGAAAGCGCGACCTTAATGCTTTAGGCTTTTTATTCATTACCTATCTTATCTTCCAATTATGCATTTTTTACTACCACTGTCTAATAGGTGGTCCAAAATAATAGTGCCCATAAATCTGAGAACAACTACTAGCCTTAAAAGTCCAAATCCAAAGCCAACTTAATCGAGTTGCAGACATTAACCTACTTATTCCACGAACCAGTTGTGAACGCAACATTCCTCATAAATCGTCTCTTAGATTAATTACATACTTACACTCTTACATAATTTTAACAACCACTGGAATTGTGAATTATTTAAATGTATAATAGATACTAGTTACCACACGCGGCACAAAACTTTTTTTGTTTCTTTTTTTTGCGTGTAATATGAAACTTACTAGGAAACTATTACAAGTACAAAATGCAATTTAGATCATAAATCAACCTTCAAATAATGTGTGCCTTGAAAGCCTACTGCATTGTGTGTGCCTTGAAAGCCCTTGACATTCTTCTGGTTAGAATCAGCAAATCTGAATGTGACTCAGAAATGTCAATGAGGCCCATAACATAACCGAACGATATGTTGTTGAATCCTTTATAAGGGCCATTTCATCGAAAATTTATCCTTTTGGCGACTTAGGTCTATCAGGAAAAATGACTAGGTATAAAAATGTCGAATTTATAAAATTAAATTGCTGAATGCTATTTATGCCGAGATATAAAAATGACGATATTTACAAATGTCAATATGTAAAAATGTCTATAACCCAGAAAGTGTAAGTATAGAAATGCCGATATTTAAAAATGTATACATATTATTTTGGCAACATTATGATCCAGAACGTCTAAGTATAAAAATGCCAACAATACCTTACCAAATGTTCTAAATGATAATTACGATTTTCTTTTCGATAAAAATTTTGTGAGCAGGTTTGATAAGTTGTTTTCTAAATAAAAAAAAACGACATGGGTTGAGAACGTAAAAATGACAAATTTACTCAAAAAAGGCGTCCGCGTTGACTGGGGGGTTGCGCGACGGTTTGCTACAAATTTACTTTCCGTTCAGTGTACCTTGACCTGTGGTAAAGTAAAATTTCCGCTATTTCGAAACAAAGCGAGGTCTACAGCTCATAGAGCCACTAGTATTACAAGTGGCAAAGAAAGAAAAAAATCTATATAGGTACTTATCGAACCTCCCCACAAAATTTTAATGAGAATGGGTTAAGAAATGCGAGCTCCAGGCGAGATGAGCGGGACTTTTGGACTTTTTTAAATGTCGACATTTTTATACTTAGGTAATAATCACCTTGGACTTTTTTAAATGTCGAAATTTTTATACTTAGGTAATAATCACCATGGACTTTTTTTTTATATCGTCATTTTTATACTTAGTTATTAATATATGTCTCCAATTTTCTTTCTTGACAATATCACGTTCTAGTCATTTTTATACGTAGTCATTTTTCCTGATAGACCTAAGTCGCCAAAAGGAAATTTATTTGTATTGTCGATACATTAAAGCAAAAGGAAATTTGTGCAAAGTACACTTGCAGAATGAAAAGGTTAATCAGTTTTCAAATCAATTCGTTTACTCATTGCAATCACAAGTTACCTTTTAAAACTGTGTATCTACTAGACGAGATCTTGTTTTACTATACCAACCTTTTCATTCTGCGACTGTACATAATGAACTGAAACCCCATATTTTCATAATTTTTAAAAACAACTTGATTGTCACATAAAAATATCGACATTGTTTTTGATAAATATAGGAAAGTTTTGAAAGGATGGATGCTTACAAATTATGTTGTAGAATACACAATTCAAAGTCAAAGTAAGAAACGATGTTCATTTATTTTGAAGAGGCAACGTGAGACTGATAGTCATGAATGCCAATGCCAGATTTGCAAACCCGTTGTTATGGTACTGTTACCGAGACTGACTGACCCACTTAGGGCACAGAATATAATAAAAGTATCTCATTGGAGATCATCAGAAACTATAATTATACCGCAAAAGGAATCTATTTTTCGACAGCTTTTTAGCATGGTCATTGACATCATTTTAATCGGATCGAAGTTGATTTTGATTAAACTACATCGTGGTTGATAGTAGCGTGTCCTTTAATTTTTTTTTATAATTTGTTAGTACGGTCAAACTATATTTCCATTTTCTACTTAGCATGTCCACGTAGATATTTTATAGTAAGTCGTGATCTTCATAAAATAGAGACCTATTATGATCTTTGAATCTAACACCACATATTGTATTCCAAATAAAATGTGCCAAAGGTGGACAAGAGTTAAAAAATTATTAAGCGGTTTATTTTTGACTGACACTTACTTTAAGTCATTATTTATTACAACACAAGTCATAACAAAGCATCATTCTGATCCAGACATAATCTAATGGACATTGCTTGGTTCATACATAATGGAGAAAGTGTTTATAAGCGCAAACGTGTGGGTTAATCTAGAGCGATAAAGCAGCGCACATTTTCTCTCGAGTTTGTTTATGAATAACAAAATGTCAAGAATATTTTGGATTACGTAAGCCAACCAATGTATGAAGTACCTAAAGCAAGGTAAGTATTTAATTTGAATTCTGTAACTGCACCCAATAAACATATTTTAGTTTATCCTACTGGATAGTACAATACATAGAGCCCGAGCATTCTTCGAGGTAGTTCAAGCGCGCTGACCTAATTGTAACGTCTACGTCAGCGTTCCTTGTAAGAGGCGGTTCTTATTAATTAAACCTTTACTCGATATTGTGCTGAGGTACATATGTGGCTTGATAAATGTTAAATACCTATCGGATCTTTGTTATGTTAAGTCTGCAAACAAATAAATTATTATTTATTTCATATTTTTTATCTCATTTAAATAATGCCTTTATGTAAGGACCATGGTGAATGAGAACGACTTTATGAAATTCAAAAAACAATATTGAAGAAACACAATGCGATGCGAATGATACGAAACGGCTATGTTAACAAAACACATCTGCCTTTGTTTAGGTACGTGTTCCATACAACAGCCAGTGTAGTCTATGTATTACTAGGTGCTCCTATACAATACCTACCAGCATAACACGTCAACAACGGTGAGCTGAACTTACACAAGGATTAGATCAGAAATTGGCAATAGACAAGTTGAATGCAACGTTCGGAAGCAGATTTACACAATACTTACCTACATTTGTCTAAGTATAAATTATGTTCACTGTTCAGCAACCAGCCAGGTAAAGACAAGTACCTAAGTACTTGTTAACATGTTATAGGATTTAGGGGTATGTATTTTTTCCTTCTTCTTCTTCTTTTTTCGTGTGAGCAAGTGGCCAACTCTAGTGACGGAGTTTTTAGGCCGCCTGAAGGCCTCCGTCATGGCTTAACGACTTTAAAAGCCGGGACCGACAATTAAATGTGCCCTCAGAAGAACGGAAGCGCTATTATACTTATTATATTTTTTCCTGAAGCCCCTATTATTTATCCCCAGACAACACAAATAAAATATTAACATAAATAAAGTGCAACAAATTAATTCACATTCCACTAATGAAGTTAACATAATAAATTCGATCAAATTAGACTACGTTAATTTATACCTAGCTTACTACCTTATAAAATCTAGTAAGGTACCAGGAAGTAGAAAGGGGAAATATTATATGTAAATGAATGATCGAGTGGGCTAGATGCTTATCAACTTTTTAGCGTGCATGACACCTTGGTGCTCGCTTTCTCATTGTCTTTCTAATTTAAATTCAATTGCGTCATTGTATGCATTCGATATAGCTGTTCAATACATTTTATGGCCAGAATAAAAAGACCACCTGGAGCTTAACACAACTTAAGTCGTTTGAATGTCTATTATTAATTTTGAGATAGTCAAGCAAATTTTTGCGTACTTCGGAGGGCATGCCAAATCAGTTTCAGCCGTATAATAATCGTAATTTGAAGCCTTCAGGTGACCCAAAACTCCATCATCACAGTCGATACCAACCTTGTATTACCCAAAAGTGTAAGATAAAATAACATTGATTAGATGCTAGACGATGGATGACTGGAACCAGGAACAGTGTTTTTGTTAGGCCTAATTATATGCTTACCAATAAGAGTACCAGAGTAAAATCACTTCACCCGCCGTGTATTTCTTATCTTAACTCGGCTTTTGAGGCGTGAAGCCATGATGAGCCCATTATCTTCGTCACCAGAGTTAGCCTCATATCTCATACGAAGTTGGTTTATTGCTTTTTGGGTAAGAGTTTGTTATTTTTACTTATTGCAGTAGTGCGAGGATGGGTGCTGTGCGATGACGCGAGCTGTTCTGGCGGCGCTCGCGCTGATGGCTGCGGCGGGCGCGGCTAATGCCCAGCTGCGGCCCGCCGACGCACCGCCGCCGATAAACGATACACGTAAGTTCCTACCTTGCTATGCTAGTGACTGAGATCATCAGCATCGTCAATGGCCTTTGTCATCTAAATAAAACGAGATTATAAACGTGAATTCAAATTTACTGTCAAATACAGTACTCACTTATATACCTACTATGTTATAGCAGATGAAGAAATTTAGTTTTCATTACTCATACACGGAAAGTACGCACGAAGTTGCCTGATTATAGGGTTCAAAGTAGCATTTTCTGTCCCTAGGGAAAACAAGAACTTTCCTGCCCTAGGGCAGGAAAGTTAAATAACTGTCAAATGTCAACTTCATTTTTGACATTTCTTTTGTGGCATGTCGATGCATGCTAAGTGTTCAAGTTCTTCTAACTCAATCAGATGCTAGATATTATGTCTCTCTTGCACGAATTTGTGCTTCTCTAGCACTAATTATATTATATTTATTTATTTTATTTTATTTATTTAAATTTTTTCATCATCAAAAAAAACTACTGGTAGAATGCCTACTACTTTTATAGCCATTCTACCAGTCAGTATTTTTTTTTAAATCTGGAACGCAGCTATGCCATGCCATCGTTAGCTGCTTTTAGTCAATATTAAACTAGTCGATTTAAAAAAAAAGCGAGGCAGCTAATTTTCGTGTGTGAAATTTAAATTTTACATCAATTTTTTTGGTAATTTCCTCATATTCGTAATGAAAAGCAGAGTGCTTACCTCGGGGAAAAGGCTTTTCTATGCACTCGAACCATTATCGCACTCGCTGACGCTCGCGCGATAAACCATCTCGTGCATAGAAAAAATGCCTTTGCCCCCTTGTATAGCAATCTACTATTACCCTCGAGAAGTTTGGACTGCAGGTGGCTAGTTACGCTGTTAGTAGTGATTTTATACTTTAATAGATTACTTTTATCGTACCATGTATTGTTATTATACCACATGGAAACGTCGGTTAACAATTGTGCAATTTGAAATGCAATAATTCCAAGAATAGGAATATTAGACAGATTTAGACATTTTTATAATGCTACGTATAGCTGAAGGCGGGTGTAACCGTTTGAGGCTGCTTCCTCAATGGTTTGAGGTTACGAACTTATTAGCTAGAAGTTAGGTACCCACCTATACATTTACAAAAGCATACTTTATGGTTTGAAGAGACCAAACTTACCATACCCTAGCCATGTACTTAATTAATTCTTTTCACAAAAGACTAGCAGCACAACCCAGCTTTGTACGGGTGTTCTAATGATACTACCGGGATAAAATATAGCCCATAACCATATCGACCATTCATTCTACACATAGGTGAAGTAATTTTTGAAATTGACTGAGTAGTTTTGAAGATTACTTCCGTCAAACCAACAAACAAACCAACATTACCTGTATAGATGGTCACTACGCTAACTCTTTTGAACAAATCATTAGACGTCCTGAAGAAAAAGAAACCAACCACCCCATCCAAATTGCAACCGCAGCTCCTCTCGAACATGTTTCATAGCGTCAACGATCTATTAAGACCACGAGCGCTGACAGACTGCTGAAATGTACACCGCACACGTACAGCCGTCACGCAATGACTATTTAAATCAATCTAAAAGTCACTTCACCGTTCATTTGGCAGTGATTCGTTACTTTCCAAAGGGAAAGCGCGGGCAATATGAGATTAGTACTGTTCGGAGTGTTCAGCGTTGTTCAATTAACGGGACTGCCGGACCCCGTGCTTTGTTTGCCTAATAGGCTACTGGTATTTTGGAATGAAGATGTGAATTTTCATTTGGAATGCCTTCGATAATAGAATTTACTCAAAACAAAATTGAGACACAGTTCTATCATCAACGAATGCACAAATATGGAATTAATTTATCTACTGACCTTAAGAGGCTTTAGAAGTTTAGAGAAATAACGTAACAAAACAACCGTTACTTACTATACTATAACTCCTTCATCCCGATATCTGCCTATAAATAGACGTGCCCTTGGGCCCAACGTTTAATTCAGTAGAAACAACAAATTATTTAAGCAATTTCAATCAATAATTGATTTCACAGTATACACAGTTTGGAGTTTATTTTGAATTCAAAGCTAAAGAAGTTTAAGCTTTTATTAGATAAGTTATTTAGCGTGAAATTGGTTACGTTTGTATTTAAGTACTCACATTGAACTAATGCTAGACAATCGTTGCTGCACAATCGTTTTGTAGAAACCTACTGAATGTGCTTACAAATGAATCATACGCTTTTCCGCTACCCTACCACCGTGACGGTTTTGTCGCTGGCTTCTAGTCTATCACCTTGCCTAACCCACTTACGACAGCACGTGCAATACCTAATTACTTATTGACTTCAATATTTCACCGTAATATGTTTTCCCAGTGACTGTTAGTTTACACTGCTTCTGTAACACTTTTTGCTTTTACATTGCATAATTGCAAAACAAACAATCGAGCTGCAGGATTATTGGAGCAATGTGAATTTTAATGGTTTTCTGCAACAAATATGGTAATCTGTATTAATTATGGACATTAATTACCCTGTTACCTTGCGAGCTATGTAATTTTACATTCACCAGTATTTAAATACAAAAAATAGATTTAGCAAAATATGTAACGATTGCCAAAAGTTTAACTAATATATGACTACACTACAACTAAGATTTCATGTTGTTCAGAGAGCATAGCAAATTGCAACTTACAATTAAAACCGCATTACATTTTATAATAACCCAGATACCTGACACGCTGTGGACATAACTGATACAGCCACGTGAAAAAGTGATACCCGTTTGTTCCAGGATGTGGTACAGAATGCGTGCGGTGCGCGGCGGACGGGTGCGTCAAGTGCGCACGCTTGCTGGTCTTACCTGAAGGAAACTGTGCCCACGACTGTCCAGCTGGTACCAGAGAGTCGTGGGCTCATGATGACCACCTCATGGGCCGGGTTTGCTACCCGTCCCATTCATATAACGAGGTAAGCCAAACCACTAGCAAATAGCTATTTTTTTCTCTTTTTTCTTATCTTTTATCTTACACCTGGATGTCTAACATATTCCCTGGACCAGCTCTGTGGTGCTCAAGTTGCTCAACTAAAGGACTCAGCAAAGGTGAACCTGCACTAGAAGTACCTACAACGTTAAATATATCTTAAGAATGAGCTATTGGTGTGGTTTCTTTCGGTTGAATTTAATTATTTTCTCAAGAGGTAAAAATTTGGCTAAAGTTAATGTAGGTTAATGCAATGAAATTTTTATATAGGCCCAAACCTTAAAAATATCGGTTTTACCTTCTATGTTACCGGAGAAATAAATCTTAAAGAGTTAGATACCTACTGATCAATCTATTCTCGTGCAATAACAATATTTCTCGTAGAGGTGCGCGTTGATGTCTTTTTTTAGAACATTTTAGGGTCGGCCCCTACGAAATGGTGTCAGCCCAGTGCATTGCCTTTTTCCGATTGAGGCATGGCGCAACATCTTTGATGCTATGATGAAGCAACGTTTAAAGTCATTAAAACCACAAATCTGGCTGGGAACCCGGCGTGTTCACAAACCGATTTGTAGCCCGTAGCGAACACAAGAATCAACGAGTATTCTTCGGACTGTTTATCGTTAGCATTTGAATACGAGAAAGTTTCGTGCACCTGTTGTGAATAGGAGGCAAATCCACACCTTTAAATGCCTACTTATCTTCTAAATTTTCCTTATATTTACTATGGATGAAGGTTGGTTATTATTATCAGATGCCATATTAGGTAAAGCTAAACTAAACAGTCATACAAATACAAGCTTTACAAATAGCCTTCAAACAACTTATAATAATACATCCTGGTATGATAAATCAATCATGTCATAATAAACGTTCTTGACAGTGAAATTGCAGTAGTAATTGAAAGTTTTCCGACTGCTGTTCATTAAATTTCCCGCGCTTTCTCCTCTCTGAGAAAAATTGCCGCATTTTCATAACATTTTATTTTACTTGTGAATCAAGTCATTTGATTTCTTCCTGGATTACGTCCAACACGCTAATGATGATTACTTCGCACTAGCTAAATCATGTCTATTCAGGAACCAATTTGGATGTAGACTTTTACTTTCTAGCTCCCTAATAAATTAATGTGATGATGTAAACTACAAACAAGATTGATTTCAAGTAGACCAAAGTATTTTTGGTATGACATCATTTATTGGTACTAGACTAGACCCTCATTTTCTCTCCTCAGATAATAATAGGCGGGGCGTGTGGAGCAGTGGTGTGTATAGCACTCGTAGCGATAGGAGCGGCGTACGTGCGGTGTCGAAGCACGTCAAGGGCGCAGGCGCAGCCGCTGCCTCAGCGAACAAACCCTGATGACGACACCAAGTTACGGGAGTTTCATAAACAGCTGGACTGTCTACGAGTAAGTAAAAACCACCTAAAAATACTCGTACTTATAGAAAAATAACATTATCTTATTTTTAGCAATCATTTGCTTAGGTCTCTAATCTCTTTTCAAACTCTGCGAACTAAGAATAACCATTGATAAAATAAGAAAATTTTATTCATTCTACTCTCACGTAAGGCGTTCTTCGCAGATTCGTACGAACACATACCTACAAAAATGCAACCCAATTATCGATGATAGGACCGGTCGACTTTGCCAAAAGTGCCTATGCAGGTATCGAACCCGTGACCTCATCTTTCTCAACCGGATTATTTGCCCGCTAAGCTTCAGAGGACGTTACTTAGGTACCTACTAACTTGTTTACTTAACTGATGCTGATAAGAAAAAAAAATGGTAGTGTTTGTAGTTTCTCCTATTCGCTTAAAATTAAAGACGATTCATTAACTTATTTTTAAACCTGCATTGTACGGACCTGTACAATACAAGTTTAAAAATAACATACCATTATTTTCCTATCCAAAGAAAACACATTCTTCAAAAATGGCAATTTTTTTAGAAGTATTTTTTTATAGTAGATTGCTATACAAGGGGGCAAAGGCACTTTTTCTATGCACGAGATGGTTTATCGCGCGAGCGTCAGCGAGTGCGATAATAGTTCGAGTGCATAGAAAAGCCTTTTCCCCGAGGTAAGCACTCTGCTTTTCATTACGAATATAAGGAAATTACCAAAAATAGATGAAAATTTAAATTTCACACACGAAAATTAGCTATCTCGCTTTTTTTTTTAAATCGACTAGTTTAATATTGACTAAAAGCAGCTAACGATGGCATGGCATAGCTGCGTTCCAGATTTAAAAAAAAATACTGACTGGTAGAATGGCTATAACAGTAGTAGGCATTCTACCAGTAGTTTTTTTTGATGATGAAAAAATTTAAATAAATAAAATAAAATAAATAAATATAATATAATTAGTGCTAGAGAAGCACAAATTCGTGCAAGAGAGACTTAATATCTAGCATCTGATTGAGTTAGAAGAACTTGAACACTTAGCATGCATCGACATGCCACAAAAGAAATGTCAAAAATGAAGTTGACATTTGACAGTTATTTACTTTCCTGCCCTAGGGCAGGAAAGTACTTGTTTTCCCTAGGGACAGAAAATGCTACTTTGAACCCTATAATCAGGCAACTTCGTGCGTACTTTCCGTGTATGAGTAATGAAAAATAGTTTTTCATTACTCATACACGGAAAGTACGCACGAAGTTGCCTGATTATAGGGTTCAAAGTAGCATTTTCTGTCCCTAGGGAAAACAAGTACTTTCCTGCCCTAGGGCAGGAAAGTAAATAACTGTCAAATGTCAACTTCATTTTTGACATTTCTTTTGTGGCATGTCGATGCATGCTAAGTGTTCAAGTTCTTCTAACTCAATCAGATGCTAGATATTATGTCTCTCTTGCACGAATTTGTGCTTCTCTACACTTAATTATATTATATTTATTTATTTTATTTCATTTATTTAAATTTTTTCATCATCAAAAAAAAAACTACTGGTAGAATGCCTACTACTTTTATAGCCATTCTACCAATCAGTATTTTTTTTAAATCTGGAACGCACCTATGCCATGCCATCGTTAGCTGCTTTTAGTCAATATTAAACTAGTCGATTTAAAAAAAAAGCGAGACAGCTAATTTTCGTGTGTGAAATTTAAATTTTTCATCAATTTTTTTGGTAATTTCCTTATATTCGTAATGAAAAGCAGAGTGCTTACCTCGGGGAAAAGGCTTTTCTATGCACTCGAACTATTATCGCACTCGCTGACGCTCGCGCGATAAACCATCTCGTGCATAGAAAAAATGCCTTTATCCCCTTGTATAGCAATCTACTATTATCGATTTATCAAAAAGAGGTTAGACATCAATCCTCCTTTTATGGGACAAGCAGCGAGGTAGGTATATTTAAAGACAAATAGTCTCTACCTACACTGACTCATCAAACTTACCTACCTACCTACATTATACTGTTACGTAGAGGAACATAATGTTATGGAAACTGTTTTAGGCATCGTAACGTGAGGCAATGCTAACGGCCCAATGACGTAATTTGCAATGCATCTGGGTTATTTGGTAATGGTTTGGCCCTCAAAACCTCATTGAACAATTTTATTTTTAGCCCCATGCTTATACATTATTGGCAATACTGAACCACACGAGACACCAAGTGCGAGATCTTTACCAGCTCGGAAACAACGACGCTGCAATAGCTTACAGGTAAGTACCTAACTACACAGCATTTGAAAAGATTAGATGTAAATTATTTATTCTGAAACTTTGAACACCTTGTCAAAAAATAAAGGTTGTATACAACCTACATAAAGCTTGGTGGAACTATAAGACTGATAATTAAAAACCAAAAAATAATCTAAAAAAGTACATAATTCCTAATCAGCATCACATCAGCATCCAATATCCCACGACCCAATCAAGACTCGTTATTTTTTGTGAACACCGTGTTAAAATGTCTAAACATGACATGTGTTGAGTTTTTGCTGTTCTACAAAAAATGATCTGAATATTGAATACCTCACGCCCAGCTCACACCAGGCAGTGCCTGTTTATTTATATTTACCCTTACCTACTTTACTTGGAGCATCTGGACTTAGTAGGTAGCAAGGAGTTTATTTTTGGCTTAAGAAAGGGGTAATAAATTGCTATTTTAAGAGGATCTAGTTTTAGTTGTTTTACCTATAGGTACCTACCTGGAGATAAGAACCAAGTCTATAAATTAGTTTTATTGTGTTACAGTTGCATCCTGAGTGATCTGGCGAAGTTACTCATCCTGCTGAACAAACAACAAGTGCCGGTAGTTCCTGAGGAGTGGCCACGGCTTGCAAGCTGGGCTGAAAGGTACCTATTATCAAAACATTTACCTATAATGTCCTAAATTTAATTATAATGTCCGTCCCTTTGAAGAATATCCGCGTAAGTTTCAAAATAAATTAATGTTTCCTCTAGTCTCCGAAATTGTAAAGGATCTAAAGATATAATTAAATCGGTTAGTGTTTATTTGCATGATCACAAGTTTTAAAAATACTGAGCAAGTTTTCCTTTCTATTTCCAGAATTCTCAAACGCTACATCAGAATGAACACGAGCCAGCCACAAGGGAACCAGCTCGTCAACTTCCTTCCCGCACTACCAAGCCAAGGCTCGGACTCCACTCAGCAATCTTTCTCAACCTTCAAACCCCCTTCGTATTCTCCTTCATCATACGACAGCACTATCATAGATAAGGAATGCTGTGAATGGAGTGACGTCAGACCTCCAAGCTACTCACAGATTGAGAGGGAGACAATTGATCTCTCTGATAATTGGGAGAGAAGACCAATTGTTAGAAGAGAAAGTGTTTGGCTGGAGGACGAGATGTTTGAAATGACTAGGAGACCGCAAGATGAGCTTACTACTGAATTGTAAAGACTGTTTACCAAGAATAGGAACAACTGCTATGGCGTCAACTGTATAACATTGTGGAAAAAACAATAAAAATTACTGCCCTAAGCAATGTTTCAAACCTACTCCATGAATTTGTTCAATTCATGATAATAAGCATGACAAAGCATTCCACGAGTCAAGGACTGACTGAAGAAACCAGAAATAGAATAGAAGTAAAAGAATAACACGCATGAGAGCAACGAAAAAAATCTTGTCTTCTAAAGATAATTTAATAAGTAAGTAAAGTACAAAAACCCTAGTTTATTTAGAATTAGTTTAGAAGTAAGAAAATGGAAATATTTAGAATAGCTTTTTTTTGGATTGAGTAGCATAAAAAATCCCAGAATGGTGCTTAGTGTTTTGAGCCAATGCCAATGTATGTAAATAATTTCTATATTTCTAGGATGGTTGTATGTAGAAACTTACCTTCATAAACATTAAGAAAGTAGATTTTCGTCAAATTCAAGTTTGAGAGTAATGCACTAATTAAACTATTGATTGATTATAATAGGTGGGGCAAAATTTTGGGTCCAGAAGATTTTGTTTGCTAAGGTCCTAAGGACCCAAAAATAATTCAATACACCACGGTACTAAGTACCTAGATTTTACATCTTGTACCTTCCTACCTCTTTACCTAACTACAATGGCAGAAATTATACTATACCCTATTAAACGTAAAAAGTGAAAAACCTGGATAATATCTAAAAATTTGTTTATCGCGTAGGTACCTAGGTACTTACCTGCTGTAGGTACGTACATAACGTTTCTTAGTAGATTTCTAGAAAAAATAGTAGGTATCGTTTATATTTTAATAGAACTAATTGTTAAAACCAAAGTAGATAGATTAAATTATCAATAAGAAATAGGCAGTTAGTTCTAGTTTGTAAAGAAAATTGAAAAATAATAAATTGTTATACCTACCTACCAACTAAAACTTTCTTCAGCCACTTTGTAACTTACCTTTTTTAGGCAAAGTAATTTCCGTAACGTAAATAAAGTAGAAAGAAAAAAAGAAAGAAAGAAAATGATTTATTTAGACACACACACAAATAGGTAGGTACCTACCTACTTTTATGTTTTTACCTACCTTTAGCTGAGGGTACTTACCTAGTACCTACCTACACCTACCTATAGGCTATAGGTAGGTGTAGGTGCTATAGGCAATATAATAGGTAAGTTAGTCTAAATTACCGAATTACCGACATAAGTATATTTTTTTAGTTTTGTTAAACCTAAATTATTTACCTAACTAAGTTTAAAGTTGGAGTATTTATTTACAAAAATGTATGGTTTGTCTAAAAATAAAATTATTTTTATTAAAGAAAGTTTTCGTAAGTAGGTATTGTACTTGTACCTACATTTATAATTAAGTACTTATTTTATTTACTTCCATTAGGGACAATAACGACGTTATGGTCGACTAGCTGCACCCGCGGTTTCACCCAAGTAAGTCCCGTTCCTGCGGGAATATCGGGATAAAAAGTAGCCTATGTGTTAATCCAGGGTATCACTTATCTACATACCAAATTTCAACCAAATTGGTCCAGCAGTTTTTGCGCGAAAGAATATAAAGTATATATAGTAGGATTAGTAAGAACTCAGAGCAATCTTCTCTATGAGTAAGAAAGATTAGTTAGAAGATTTACCTACCTACACTTCTTTAGCTGAAAGAGACGAGCTCACACTGAGACACAGATAAAGTAGTACCTACAGGCCGCGCCATGTAAAAAGAACGCTGGCTGTCAAGCTGCGCAGTTGACTATAATCTGTGCTTCAGGAGCAGCCAGACACGAGGTGAAAAACTTAAAATGTTCCGCTGAGGGTACATTCATATTCTGAAATTTGCGTTTCACTCGTTGTCCCACAACATAAATAAATATCCATTATTATTTAAGCGTTGTCCCTTAGCGGTCATTAAAACATGACAGTGGCAAATATAAAAGAGTGACATTAACTTGACACTTTCGTCTTGACTGACAGTAGCTGTCCATCCAACAAAAAATCAATCTTTTTTCAATCGGTTCGGAGTTCGGTCCTTAAAGTAAAGTAATACACGGGGTAGGTTCCTCTTGAGTTTGGTCGGTTCTCTGCTGACTGGCTGACTCTGACTCTGCCTCACAGCACAGAACTGAGAACATAATAATCAAGAGCTCTGTCTGCCTGCTGTGTGCTGCGCTGATTGATTTGGTTGTCCAAATTCCCTGAAATCGCGAAATTCGATAAATTTAGAATAATAAGTAATAATACATCCATCAACGATATATTTGTGGTAAAATCGGCAAGATAAAACCCATAAATTGATAACTATTATCAAAACAGTAAATGTGTGTTGAGTGATAATTTTCGATCTTATATTTAATGTCCAAATATCACTTGCCATCTGCTCTGTAACGGTAAACATTGCGTATTTATTATACCTACTTAAGTATAAATTATTACGGACTTTTCGTTTTTATTGACCTGCTACAATTTCATCTTTCTCTGTTATGAAATCAAACTCTTTGTGACACAGATCTGTTGTTCATTTTTAAGCAAACATTCTTTGTTGATCACCATGAGTTTTGGAAATATTCCTCGGTTGCAGATGGATGGATGGAAAGGTGCTTGAGTTTTATGTGCAATATCTTCTCACATTAATGCTCTCAACATCAAGCCAAATGGTAAGAAATTTATGAAATTCCTATTCAGTGAGGCTCTCTTAGTAGGTAACATTTAAATACAAAGCCAGCTCCTAGAAGAAGAAATTCTTTCTAGGCTTTACTCATTATTAATTAATCTAATAGTGATTTAGTGGATCATTTGCTTTAAACAAAAAATCATACTTAATTGCTTTGACAATTTATTATTCATATCAGAAGTAAAAGTAGTTTTATACTGATACAATGCAATAGGTACCTTAAATGTAATACCTACATAAAAACCTTCCATAAATAGCCAAGCCAGGTTTCATTCAAATGAGGTTGACAATGTTATACCTCGCAGCATGTTATACTGCGGTTGTTTCATCTCTAAATATCTCATTGTTCTAGCTCCCGAGTTCCATAGAAGTGATACTACTATCAACTACTAACTTTACACATTCTGTGCATCATGAAGCAACTGGCAGCATGGTAAGGAAACATACAAATTCAATAAGAATTTGTTGGCTTTTAACAAAGATATGGCATGTACAATAACTGCCTCATTAATCTATCCATAGTAAATAACTAAGAGTTATCATTTATTTTCCTGTGAGAAGTTCTGTTAAACTGCTCCTAAACATAAGGTTACAAACAACATATTTCATTTTGTAAAGAAAAAAAAGTATGCAATTGTTTTGTTAGTTAGAAACAAGTGTTTCATTTAGATACAATATGAACAATTATGTAAATAAACAACATTGTGGGAGAAATGTGTGCCTCATTCTAAAACTATACAGAAATTTTTAACGAGTGCCCGCAAAGCGCGTAATTGGCTAAGCTTTTTGCTTCGGAGTGCCACCAGAGTTAGCCCTTAACTCATACAAACATACATTTTTTATAACATATCATAGTCTCCTTCCTTTTATCCTATTATATCATTCTCCATTTTCCATTTGTCCTGTCAGCACTCACTCCTTTCACACATTACATGACCCTCATCTCTCATCCGAAACGCATACTACGAACATACCTCTACATTATAATGTTTAAATGTAGGTATCAGAAGAAAATCAGTTCCTACGACAAAGAGGAGTGGGAGACGATGGTGGAACAGCTGCTAATGCGAGGTACCTACCGCCGGCGCATCGTTGACTTCACCTCGCATGGCCGCTCATATCTCATCGATGTGGATTTGGTTAGAGGTAAGGCGTCTTCCGAATAAGTTTTATATGTTAATGAGGTATTACCATGTTAGAAAGGGCAGGCCTAGGCCAACAACAAATTGAACCAAGTACTTACAGCCTGGCCGTAAGCCAGTCTCAATGACCAATCTACTTGTAGGTCAAAAGTCGCAACTGAGCTATAATAATAGTTATAAAATTAAAATGTTTCTGCATTAACCTAGGGGTGTGTGCCTATTATGTATCCATGTTATAAATATACCTATATCAATTTATACAGGGTCATCATTCCCGAAAACGAAGCCAACATTGGGCATGCGTCGAGTAGTATGGTTCGCTCTAGTCCGGCTTGTCTTCCTGCCAGCCCTATGGCAGTGGTGGGCACAACAGACGTCAACGGCGTGCGCTAAACTATTGCTATCACTGTGGGTGCTACAAGTTCTAAACATCACGTTATACTTCGTCTCACCTGATGGCCTGGATATTGATGTGAGTATCCACGTAGATTGTACGAAAGTTTTTCACCACAATAATTTTGAAAGGTACGTTTTTTTTCTCTAATTACACAAATATCCTCTGACATTTGACACGGCGCGGCGCTTTATGGTAACTACATGTAGGCCATTGAAATGTTACATTTGTTTTGCATTTGTTAGAGGACGCAATTTTATTATTGGGACGTGTGGGGGGGATCTATAGAAGCTTAACCTCAAGTTTGTGGGGTCGCCACCCTTGTTTCCCGGCTGCCATCTTGAAAATAGGGGTGAACACGATATCTCCTAAACTATGCGTCTTACAAAAAAACTATCAAGCTATAATTTGTAGTAAATTCTTTTGCCTACAAATATGTTTCTATAACTTTTTGCCCTAAATCAAATATTTAAGAAGTTATACGCAAAAAAGTGAGATTTTTTTTCTATTTGGCTTTATAACTTCACGCAAAAACGGCTGGACCGATTTGGTTAAAATTTGGTATGTAGATAGGTGATAGCCTGGATTAACACAAAGGCTACTTTTTATCCCGATTTTCCCGCGGAAACGGGACTTACGCGGGTGAAACCGCAAGGCGCAACAACTTAAACCGGATAAAAAGTAGCTTATGTGTTAATCCAGGGTATCACCTATCCACATACCAAATTTCAATCAAATCGGTCCAGCCGTTTTTGCGTGAAGTTATAAAGCCAAATAGAAAAAAAATCTTACTATTTTGCTTATAACTTCTTAAATATTTGATTTAGGGCAAAAAGTTATAGAATCATATTTGTAGGCAAAACAATTTACTACAAATTATAGCTTGACAATTTTTTTATAAAACGCATAGTTTCGAAGATATCGTGTTCACCCCTATTTTCAAGATGGCGGCCGGAAAACAAGGGTGGCGACCCCACAAACTTGAGGTTAAGCTTCTATTGACCCCCCACACATGTCCCAATAATAAAATTGCGTCCTCTAACAAATGCAATACTCGGCCCTCAAATTGTAACATTTCAATGGACTAATGACTGATATATTAGTATACTACATGACTTTTTTGTTCAAAACACACAATAATTATATTGAAGGCACACATATATTTGTCAAATATTTGTGCCGCAGCGGGAATAGAACCCGCAACCTCTGCGTCTTAGCTTGCGCAATCGCAGAGGTTGTATTTTTGTACATAGTTTCTTTTAAGTAGTGTCTTTTATGCCTTTTTACATTATGACTTTGTTTCAGCCGAACAGCTGGCTAATCCCACTCGGCTTGATGTTGGTGCTAAGCGTGGTGCACTCTCAGATAGTAAGCACCACTGAGATGGAGCTCGCTCGAGTGCGCCCACGGTCTACCTTCAGAAAGAAACTACCTAGATATTTTAGGTAAAGACTGCTCAGCCCTCTGATTGTCTGACTTGTATCAAATTGATGCGAATCAAAAATAACAGTAATCCCACAAGAAACTTAAAATCGCGGACTATCCTTCGTTCGTTCTGATGAGCAAATGGCCAACTCTGGTGATGGAGTTTTTACGCTGCCTAAGGCCTCCGTCATGGCTAAACGTAACGACTTTAAAAGCCGGGACCGACAATTTAACGTGCCCTCTGAAGCACGGAAGCTCTGTTATTCTTTCTTTTACCGTTATCCAAAATATTTTGTTACAAATTTTTTAAGTATGTTAAATGTTAATTGAAAGTGGAAAGTGCTTGCCTCACCAGCTATCTAAATAGAAATAGCGTTTCACTTTGTTGTTTATTTTGGTTAAACAAGTATGTGGGAAGCATTCTTTCTTAATTTGGCTTTGACCTTTAGTATAAAATTTGTCACACTTTCTATTTGTATACTTCCTATACGACGTAAATCATTTATAATTATACTGATTTAAGTAGAGGTCATGCTCCGTTTGTGAATCAGAGAAATATCTTTCACACATAAATTCATACAAAACGCCTCTTTTCCATAAAGGCTATAAGTTATTACTTGCAATAATCCTGACTTAAATGAAACCTCTTCGCTCTGATAACCAACAACAGCGATCTTTTTATTTGTTTTTGTTTGTATGAGCTTCAACTTCAACAATCTATAAAGAAAGACTTAAAAATCAATCCTCGCTTAAGAGATTTTCAATAGTCTCGCATCATGTGAAATGTTTACAGACGGCCGCGCTCGGAATGTGAAGACGCGAGTGGCGGAGGATCGGCTGAGAGTGCCGCCACTTCAAGCCAAGCCAAGCCAACCAAGTCCGCCAAGTTAAGACGAAGGCAACCACGCAATGATCTCATTGATAATGGAATAAGGTACACACTAACATATTAAAACCATAATAGGTGAAACACGAATGAAAGTGACACGATACTGAAACCTTACTCCACAAATCTATGTATCGAGATATTGCGGTTCTGATTATGTTGGTGTAAGTTAACCGTGGAATATTTTACCAATATAAGCTGAACTGCGATAAAATTTTAATTTTAAAGAACGATAGGAGAAGGGCACTGGTTTTGCGCTCTCAAGAAAAAATATTTTTTGGTTTTAATTTTATGTTTTCATAAATACAATAGATACTTACAACCACTTTGTTTTTAAATGGTTTTTCTTTCTTAGATTTTATAATAAAAAATTATATCACAGGAAAAGGAAGAAAGAACTGATAAAAGAAAATGTGATAAACAAAGAGGCTCCTAAAAACAAACCATTGATTAAAATTAAGGTAAAGGCTAAAGATTCAGACGACGAAGACTACATGGCTTGGAAGAAGCCCGAAGCTCCTATAGTTACGTTCACACCACCGCCGGACGACACGCCAAGCTCGTCTAAATACAAACCTAACATACTAACAAAGAAACATCTAGAATCTTTCAACGTAAGACTGAACCAACAAATACATATAGCCAGAGCTATATTCGCTGATGGAGACGACGGCTTCGAAAGCCTGAACGGAAACAACTCGAATGCAAGTGATAATGAGAAAAAGTCTGATGAAAAGAAAGCTAAAATAAACAAGAAGGATGATAAAACTAATGATAGTCCTAAAAATGATGATGATGACAAGTCTGTGGATTCTGACGGCGCTGTTCCTATGAGCAGTCCGAGTTCCGGAAAACGGGTGGGTGTGAGGTTTAGGAATTGGAATAAGGGCGCACAGGAATCGGGCGACGAAATATTTGGGAGTATCAAAAAGAAGTCTAAGGTAAGGTTAAGATAATACGAAACAAACGATTATAATGCCGTTTTTTTGCTTGTTTCTAGTCTAACCTATTTTTTATAACATAGGATGGCAGTAACCTACACAGGAGTAAAGGTATAGCCAATATAACTGGACCGTTGAAATCATAATCATTTATTGTTTGTGAATCATGAACACAAATTCATATGTAGTGTCCATTATGCAACATGGGTGTACATACATTTAAACGTTTTGTTTTTCTAATATGTGTATCATTTTACTAGCTGTGTGTGTGTCCCGCGGGAATATCGGGATAAAAAGTAGCCTATGTCACTCTACTACATCCCTTCAACTATCACCACTTAAAAAATTACGTCAAATCGTCGCTCCATTTATATATTTTTATAATAACTTTTAAAAAGGACTTGATAAGAAGACAGTTTTTCAGGATGTGATTGAAAAGTTATGTTTTTTTTCAATGCTGTCATTGTGCGTGTACCATTGTGTCTAATACATCACTGTTCTATAGAAACTAGAGAAATACCAGTCATCATCATCGGACGGCGAATGTTCCGCTTCCGCGCCGTCCATCGCGCTGCCGTCGCATCACACCATGTCAGACTGGGTTGGCCATTCTACTAACAGTAAGCATTGTCACATCAGTGAGTACATTAGAAACATTCCATTATTATTCTAAAATAGCTTGCATCGACGTTGATCGATTCCGAAAAAAACTCAAAAAATCATCAAAAATGTCATAGAAAAAAGTTACCTTCACATTACGTAATTTTTTAAAGTTGTCATGGGAATATTGGGACAATAAATAATACCAAACCCAATCCAGTCGACCTTAAGTCGTGTGCTTTAAACAAAAACTTTTAACACATTACTCCTTTGATTATTTATTTCAATTAACTTTGAGAATTTCCTAATAATTAGCTTTTTCGCTTATAGCTTTATCAGGCAACCATATAATATATTTTTATTTAAAGTTTCAATTTATGATAATATCAGTCCCATTCGTTTTTTTTATTAAATATTTTATCAGCCTATTTGAATATCATAAAAATTTGCCTTATATACTTTTTGGCTTTAACGTTACTTCTTAAAATTCCAATAAACTTACATATGTATATTATTTCTCTCCACTTTGTTCCCTTACTATAACAAAGAAAATAGTTCTCATCGGTTTGTCTGTAACAGGTGAAGAAAGCAGCTACTGCTCGCAGTCCGAAGGAGGAAATTCCGACGTAGATTTCCACTACGCAGGCGACAGCTCTTGGGACCCATTCGCTATTCTGGACCCTACGAGTGAAACAGGTAAATATTCTTGTTAATTAGGTACTAAGTATTTCTTTTTAATAAGCAAATATGTCTGAATACTTTCATATCTATTGAGGTAATACCAAAGGAAGCCTAACTTTAACTAATTTCTGTCTTACCTATATTTTAAGAGCTACCAATAATTCACCGAATTACACTTGATCGATATAACTGTTCATAGAAATCACTATTCATCGAAACTCCGTACAACGAAACTTTTTTAGACGATAGTTTTTTTCACCGATAACTCGGTTCGTCGAAAGATTCCTTCGTATAATCAATGTTTTATCGATACCTCGATTTGCAGATAAGACGATTTGCTGAAAGCTCCATTGAACGAAATAGCTTTTTATCGAATGTAGTAGCTATGCGAAATTAATTAATGCTATCATTGCAACTTGCAGTGATTTAGAAAAAACGCTTCATTATTTTGTATACATTACATAAATTTTTCTATGTGAACAAGCACTATCGCATAGCTATTACATTCGATAAAAAGCTATTTCGTTCAATGGAGCTTTCAGCAAATCGTCTTATCTGCAAATCGAGGTATCGATGATACATTGATTATACGAAGGAATCTTTCGACGAACCGAGTTATCGGTGAAAAAAACTATCGTCTAAAAAAAGTTTCGTTGTACAGAGTTTCGATGAATAGTGATTTCTATGAACAGTTATATCGATCAAGTGTAATTCGGTGAATTATTGGTAGCTCATATTTTAACGAGAAAGAAAGAGATGCAACTGTTAAAGACAATCTATGGAAGATTTTTGGGAATACTGCTTTGAATTTTTCTGAAGATTTCAATACTGTAGGTAGAGGTTTATTTCAACCATCATCATAATTATGTCGATGGTTTTAACAGTACAAACACATCCTTTAGTATTAGCTTATTCACTCGAATAATGATTCCATGTCTAAAGGTGTGTTCCCCAGTGCGATGTACAATGTGGGAGCGAGGGTCGACTCTTCGCACCGAGCTGTCTGCCGTGGACATTAGTTGGTGCGTCGTGGCGCGCGCTGAGAAGGCAATGGCCGGCGATGGTTGTCTATTGGCACCGCTGATCATGGCCGCTGCTGTGGCTTTGTTCGCGCCGTTTATACGACTAGTACAGGTACATTTTATTTCTATATTAGTGAGTTTCTTCGAGTTAACTTCAAGTATGATGACAAAGTTGTTAGGCTGTGGACGTTGATAATCCGCGTCACGTAAAAACACGAAAAAAAACACATAAGAAAATAAACTTTATAATTCTACAGTCAGTAGGTATTGTGTAACAATTGCTATTTATTTTAATGTTAGTGTACTCCATCGTTTTCTACTGTTTTTTTGCTATTAACTCATAAGTTTTATTTCGTTAAAGATATCCATTGAGCAAGACTCGCGTACAGAAGAAGAGATCCAAACGTTTTCCACGTTCACTTACGTGTTAACGGCGCTCGCTGACTATTGCCGTGGTTCTATATTCAACTTATTTTGTGGCGCGCTCGGGGATAATGGTTGGTAAGTTACGAAATTTCCCTTCTGATATTATAACAAAGTTTGTATGATAGTTCATTGCTGTTTTTCGCATAAACTATTGAAAGGATTTGGCTGAAACTTGGAGTATACTTAAATAGTTGAATTGTTGGGTTATCGCCTGTTTATTTGTAATGACGACGGCGTTTGGCGACAAGTTAAGATGGTTACATAATTTTGGACGCGAGCAAAGTCGCAGATCATCAGTCTGTAGTTTGTTTGTAAATCTGCCAGGAGCTCTCGCTGATCAACGAAACTGTTCCAGGGAAATATCAGCGAACATCCTATCCTGCATCCTACGCTTCGGACTAAGCCTCCTCGTGTTCTTCCTTCTGTCAGTGGCGGAGCGTGCCTACAACCAACGGTTCTTATACGCGAAGCTGTTCTCTCATCTGACTTCGGCTCGACGAGCGAGGAAATCAGAGTTGCCGCACTTTAGATTGAATACTGTACGGAATATCAAGACTTGGCTATCAACACGGTCTTATTTGCGGGTAAGATTAACCAATTTCGTTTTCTTTTATATATTTGTACATGAATAAAATTGTCATGTCGTTTTTCGGTTAGTGAGTTCAACAAAATGTTAGTAATTAAATCCAACGACATTTACCAACATGTGCGTGTATCTATCACTTTTAGTTTGTTAATTATGATAATTAATAATCACCTACTATCCTCGATTCCAGGTAACTTGCATGAACTAATCATTTCATATCTATGAAATGGTAGCGAGGATGGTTCAATAAACCACTCGAAAACTGAACATACGCCGACATGCATTCCAATTTTTAAACATTGAGCAATTAATAAATAACATTGTCTATTACAGCGACGCGGGCCACAGCGTTCAGTCGATGTGATCGTGTCAGCTGTGTTTATGCTGACCATAACTCTTCTAGCGTGCGTCAGCGCACAGCTATTGCGGGTTTGTGATGTTTGTATCGATCATTCATTCATTTTCATGTCCAAATAAATAGATATTCTATAGCATACCTCTGGATCGTAATAACAATTATAAATCCTTAATAATTGCGTTCCTGAACAACGAAATAGATTCCGGCCGGGGCGAGTGCGCTTCTTTGAGCCAATTCGAGTGCGTACGCTGTATTGCGAGCAGTCGCCTGTTTCGCGTGCGCAGCGCAACCTTAACGCGCTCTTCCTTGTACATCCTCAGTTGGATGTGTTTGCGGATGGATGGAAGGAGATAGAACGGGTGTGCTTAGATTTTTGTGAAAATTTGTAAATAGACTGTAATTGATCTCCTATTATTTAATATTACTTCATAGTTATTGTGTTTTTAGATTTGTTTTTTTTTTTTTTTTGTTTTTATAATTTTAATTCGTTGTGTTTTATAGATATTTGCTTATGTGTACATTTTATTTGGTAGCTATAAAGATTTAGAATTGTTCTGTTATGTTATAGTTAATTTTTTGAAATAAAGAATTGAATTGAAAAAAAAAAAAAAAAAACCGGGGTCTAAGTTGTTTGTTATAACTCAGTAATCAAACGAAGAAACATGCTATTTTCCATTCTATTTATTTGGACGATACCTAATCTGTTTATTTGAAGTACCTATACTTAGGTATCTGTCTTTCTATCCCTTTATTTCAAGCCTACTTATCTATGAATTAATATTTATTTCTTTTTACTCGACTCACTCATACGCATGCTCTAAAACTGGCCCTTTGGTAATTTTATCTTCCTTTATGAAAATGGAAACCGTATCAATGTTTTCTATTCCGACGAACCTCCTCAAGGTAGAGGCTTAAATCAGCTACGGAACCCAATAGAGTCAGATCGAAAATATTCAGTTACCTATATGTTGGTTCGAATGCCGTCGAATCAATAATTTTGGTAAGATGGAAAACCTTATCACAATAACTACTTATTAGTAATTAACGAACTTATTTGAAACTAGCTGCTCCCCGCGGTTTCACCCGCGTAAGTCCCGTTCCCGCGGGAATATCGGGATAAAAAGTAGCCTATGTTACTCGTGGATAATGTAGCTTTCGAATGGTGAAAGAATTTTAAAAATCGGTCCAGTAGTTTTTGAGCCTATTCATTACAACCAAACAAACAAACAAACAAAGTTTTCCTCTTTATAATATTAGTGTAGATAATACATAGTTATGTGGTTTATAACAAAATCATAATTATTGTAAAAAATCTCAGGACTCGCTAACCCTTGAGAGCATGTGGCTGCTTGAAGCGATGGTGTGGTGTGTCTGCCTCGGGATCTATCTCCTCCGTCTCCTGACCCTGGGCTCCAATGTGAACAGAAAGTACCGCGGCTGTCTCTCCGCTATCATTACTGAGCAAATAAACCTGCACTTGGCGATTGAACAACGTCCCGAGTGCAAAGAACAGCTGACTGTCGCGAATAATGTGCTGAAACTCGCCGCTGATTTACTCAAGGTACCGGTTTTGTGGAGTTTTGTGCAGCGTTCTATGAAGTTTACACCACAGTTTCAATATATGCAGACCTTTTTATCTTGTTGATAATGTGACAAAAACTGTATGGTTTAAGATAACTTATTCAGATTGAAAAAGGTTACATTTTTAGCTTCACAAGTCTATCTGCTTAAGAGTATCTCAAGGCTCAAGGCAATATTTGCGTTCCAGTATTCTTCAATATTTATATTACGCTAAAACAAGTGAATAAGTTTAAAACAAACGTAGCTACTAGTGCTAAAGTATTGTGTATCTTTTTGTCGTATCAAAGGGAAAATTAAATCAACTTTCTATTTTATTACAGGAATTGGACGCACCTTTCAAGATAACTGGAATATGGGCGAACCACTACATCTACACAATAACAAAGGTGGTTATTCTATCCGCGTTGTCCGGAGTGCTATCGGACATGCTGGGATTCAAACTAAAGCTGCATAAAATCAAAATTAAATAAATCTAAAACCCCTAAGAGGGGATTAGTAAAATTGTAAGTTAGCTAAATTTTAGTGACTGTAACAAAATGACGTCATATCTCCGGTAGTTTTATAGTCTGACGTCATTACTTCAACTGTTGCTATTTTTTCTACTTAACGTTTAGATAATTAGGACAAGCCTGTAAGCAGAGGCATTTCATTGGCCAGCAGCTGGTTATTGAAATCCCGATCTCATTGTTAATTTTAAGTCCATACTAGATTTTATGTTCCTTGCCTATACAGTATGAGGTTTCTATGCCATACGTAGGTGCGTAGTCTTCAGAATGATGCGCGTGTGATTATCATTCATTACACCGGCACCGTGTACCACTCTTAGATCTTAATTATTATTATCATGACTCAAGCATGAGCTTAGGCTATGTGACAAGCAGGTATCAAACTGCGATTAGCTGTAAGTTACAAAAATTTACGAAAAAGACGTAGGTATGTATAAAGCTGATCGCACATAATGTCAGCATCGCACGCACCGTACGCGCCGCATTTTAGAATTCGTTGTATGCAATGACATGTTGAAACCTCGCACATATCCGCACCGTACGCGCCGCATTTTGTAAAAATATGCGACCAAATTTCAAAATACGGCGCGTACGTTGCTGACAAATGTGCGATCAGCTTTAATTGGTGACTAAAATAATTTAAGAAAGCATTATTCAAATGCAATATTAAATACAAATGCACTGTTATCCAAAGTATATGAAATTACTTTATTGTAAAAAAAAAATATTTTGCGTTAGGTAGGTGCCAACGTGCCAAGTTCTTCATTGTTTGTGTTAAGTAAATACTAAAATATTTTTAAAAACATGAAATAATTTTTACAGCCATGTTAGTAGTTAGGAAATAAAGGTTTAAAACAAAATGTTAATTTTTCCATTAAAAGCCTTAAGTGGTGCTCCATTTTGTAAATAAAACACCTTTTATCTAGATATAGTTTATTATTACAATGTACGTAACGAAGATTCATTTCAACAATGATGTCCTCGAAATAATATTTTTTAGTTGGTGTTATATTTCCAACTAAATATCTACAGTTAAAGTTTATCTTAGTAAATCTTATTTCAATACAAACTTGTAAGATGGTTATGCTGATGCTCAGTTTAAACAGAGACACCACAATGCTATGCCCACTTTAGCATCTTTCTATCTTACAAATCTTAAACACAAACCAAAAACTATACAAAAATAATAAAGCTTCAACCAAATTAACGCAGCCTGGACCGCAATGCCGATGTGATTTGTGTGGTAAACGCCGACTTTGCGCAGTAGGTATGCGCACTGCATTTCATTAGTATTTTAATCACTTACTTAGAACAAAAATGTCCAATAGCACCAATAGTGACAAGATTCAAGGTCAAGTTCTACACAGTAAAAAATTTTTCGTTATTGTGTAAAGCGTAAAAATGTTTGTGTAGAATTTTACATTTTAGTGATTGTGTAAAAAAAAGTCATCAACACAAAAATTTTTGTGTTAAATTTGACGAAACTGTGTAGGATTTGGACTTTAAGTAATTTTGGGTCAATCCTGATTTTATTTTTGAGTGACTAATAAGGGCCCGTTTTTTAATCAGAGCCGCTAAGAAAATTAAAAAATTTCCTTATAGGAAAGTTATAGATTTCGGTCCGATTTTCGAAAGTCGAGTTTTTATCGGATCTCCAAGTTTTGTTTAAAACTACCTATTCGATTAGGTATAATATTTTTTTAGTATATTATTTCAATGTAATTGGAATTTTTTTAAACAATACCTATCAACTTAAACAATAAAACTTATTTAAGTTATATAGGTACCTATAGCAGGAATTTTATTGAAAAAATACATAAGCAAACATCATTTATTTACAGTGACAAATTATTGTTACAGAAATGACGACGACTTCCGTCAATAAACTTTTTAGAAATTGATACTCGGTCTACGAGAAATTGCGACATTGATATAGGCCACTCCCAATGCTTGCTGGTACGCATCTGAAGTTTTCATCCTGATCACAACACGGATTTCCCACTTTTGTTCCATCACACTGTAAGCATTAAAAAATTGTCTTTAGGTAATTGTGAACTTTTTAATCTATATATATAAAGGAGTGGTCAAAACGTAAGAGACACGGTTTCTCTGAAACTACAAGTGCTATTAAAGTGAAATTTTGCATGTAGGTTTCTGTGATGACGTAGATGAGCGTTAAGAACGGATTTTTCGATCAGAGGTTAATTCAAGGTCAGAGGTCACTTTTATTATAACTTTTGTATGGTGACAGCTAGATTGTTGAAATTTTGAGAGTAGATTCTTGACTTGAAATAAACGAACACCTATTTCAGGATTTTTCAAAATTTTTACCCAAAGGGTAAATTTGGTTGGGTCAAAGTTGGGTATTTTTTGACCTTTTGCGATATCTCTGTAACCAGAAGAGCTATAATGATGAAACTTTGCATGTAGGTTCCTTTTAATATGCGGGCACCCGCTATGGACAAATTTCAAGGTCAAAAGTCAAGGGTAAGGTCAAAAATCATATTTTTTGTAGCTGCAAAATGGTGAAAGCTAGAGCCTCAAAATTTCAAGTATAGATTTTTAGTTTAAAATAAAGGTAAACCTGTTTCAGGTTTTTTCTAAATTTTAACCCTAAAGGTCAATAAGGCAGAGTCAAAGTTGGGTAAAATTTTAACCTTTCATGATATCTCTGGTGTTGGAAGAGTTTCAAAGTTCAAATTTGGCATGTAGGTTTCTTTTCAGACGTAAGCACCTATTATGAATGAATTTTTAAATCAAAGGTCAAATTCGAGTAATAAATGCAAATTAAAAAAAAAACATGATTTACCTTTCAACGCATCTCTGAACCCACAAGTGCTACGAAGCTGAAATTTTGCATGTAGGTTTTTAATAGTACGGAGACTCTTGCTTAAAAAGGATTTTTCGATCAAAGGTCAATTAGAGGTCAGAGGTCATCTTTTTTATAACTTCTGTATGGTGACAGCTGGAACGTCAAAATTTAGAATGTTGATTTTTGACCTAAAATGAACGAGCACCTGTTTCAGGATTTTTAAAAATTTTAACCCTAAAGGTCAATTTGGCCGGGTCAAAGTTGGGAATTTTTTGATCTTTTGCTATATCTTTGTTGCTAGAAGAGCTATTATGGTGAAACTCTGCATGTAGGTTCCTTTTAATACTAGGGCACCCGTTATTGACAAATTTTAAGGTCAAAGGTCAAGGGAAAGGTTAAAAGTCATATTTTTCATAGCTTCAAAATGGTGATAGTTGGAGCGTCAAAATTTCAAGTATAGATTCTTAGCTGAAAATAAAGGTAAACCTGTTTCAGGGTTTTTCAAAATTTTAACCCTAAAGGTCAATTTGGCGGAGTCAAAATTGGTTAAAATGTTGACCTTCACGATATCTTTGAAACTGCAAGAGTTGGTTCCTTGAGGAACATAAGCGTCGCTTTCTTACAAATTGTACCTAGCCGTTGTTTCTAAAGTCATCGCGAATGAAATCGCGCGCGGGACGGCTAGTTAATTATAAAATGTTCGCTTCTGTATTTTTTTAATTCAAATACTTACTTCATCATAGTTTTCCACGCAGGTTTTAGCTGCATCAGTTGCCCAAGCCAACAATACGACAATTAAAATGAAGAATGATAGGTATTTCATCATGGTAAAGATTTCTTCAGGCGTTTGCTTAAACAAAGAAATACAAAAAAAATATTTAATAATAGGTAGATATTGTAGGTAAAATAATAGACCTAACAATTATTAATTGAAGATAAAACATTAATCTAGTGAGATAATTATTTGTCATTTATTAAATTTAAATCACAATTAATAAATCAAAAATTAAAAATTAAACTAAATAATTTGGTACTTACTTACCTACCTAGTAGTTGTAGATCGATGATGTCTTCCTCGTTTATGATAGAATCACTTCTAAAATCGAAGTAGGTATTTATAGTAACTCCCCTTCTCCCACTTATTTGTTGTTTTTAAAATAAAAGCACATTTATGAAGATCAACAAGATCAACAGTGGCGGCGATTCTGTGTGGCACTGACTAATTAAAAATTCCTAAATTCGAGAACTCTTATATCGTTCACAATAAAGTTCATTTATGAAGATCAACAAGATCAACAGTGGCGGCGATTCTGTGTGGCACTGACTAATTAAAAATTCCTAAATTCGAGAACTCTTATATCGTTCACAATAAAGTTCAAAACAAAATGACAGTCTGAGTGACAGTTCTAAAATTACGTCAAGTAAATGTATGTAATTTTAGTCAGTAGCCTTGATAAGTTTGATTAAAACCACGGACGTAGCTATAGCTTTCCTATGGGGGGGGTCCAAGGCATCAAAGTTACCTTACCCCCCCCCCCCCCCCCCCGACTTTTGCTGACATATTTTGTAAATGTAGGCATGGTTGTTTTGTTTGGTTTAGGGCTGGTTAATTAATCGTAGTACAAACGACGCGAGCGTAGCGAGCGAAATTGTTTTTACTTAAAAGCAGCGTTTTAATTCGGTTCTCATTTTTTCTTTCATCGGTACTTACCTATTAGATATTACAAAAACGACGCGAGCGTAGCGAGCGAAATTTTTTTTTACCTAAAAGCAACGTTTTATTTCGGTTCTTATTTTTCGAGAAAAGATAGCGAAAACGCGTTATTATTATTTTGATAGAAGTCTAAAGTAGAGGTTGTCTGATGGAGTTTTAAAGGTCTCCACTCCAAAGACCATTTAAAATCAAATTCCATTAGAAAAAAAAGTAAAAGTACCAACGTTTACATGTGCTGTTTTTGTGCTTCTTTGTTTTCAGATTGAAGTCTCTTTCTAAAAACAGATTGAGCACTCTTTTATTTAATGTTCTTGACTTACCTAGCACATTTCATTGTTACCACATACACACATTGCACATTTTGTTGTCAATTTTTTTTTTCGCCGTATGCTAAGGGGGGGGTCCGGACCCCCTGGACCCCCCCCTTATATACGTCCATGATTAAAACTACACACATTTACCTCAATTTGACGTAAATATCGGTAGGTATAGGTTCAGATCCGGGTACTTCGTGGACGGATTTGAAAGAAAGAAAGAAAAATCATTTATTTGACACACAAGCAGTGGCGGATTTACCAATAGGCTGAGTAGGCTGGAGCCTAGGGCGGCGGATTTCAGGGGGCGGCGGATTTGGTCACAATTTTTTTTATCTTACAGAAATAAACGGATTAGGTACAAAATAAATATTTTTTTAGTCATGCACAGTAGGTGTACTGAACACTCTTACGTAGTCTGTATAAAATAGCTGCCCTGCTTGCTATATCATACGCGTAGACTTTACAAATAGACACTTTTTATGATGTCAAACTACAAACAACTACCTACTTTAGTTTTATTTTTGATTTTTTATTATTTGAACAAAATAATCAAAATCAAACCTTCCATGACTAATTTGTCTTAAAAATTTCGGCTCGCTTCGCTCGCACGATAATTTATTATATCGTATAAAGTAAACACCTGTTTCAGCCTTTTATTTGAGCACAATAAGCAAAATCAAACCTTCCATGACTTATTTGTCTAAAAAATTTCGGCTCGCTTCGCTCGCACGATAACTTCTTCGATCTTCTAAAGTGAACACCAGTGTCAACCTTTTATTTAAGCACAATAAGCAAAATCAAACCTTCCATGCCTTATTTGTCTTAAAAATTTCGGCTCGCTTCGCTCGCACGATAACTTCTTCGGTCTTCTAAAGTTAACACCAGTGTCAACCTTTTATTTAAGCACAATAATCAAAATCAAACCTTCCATGACCTATTTATATTAAAAATTTCGGCTCGCTTCGCTCGCATGGTGACTTTTTATATCTTCTAAGGTGAAAACCAGTACCAGCCTTTTATTTGAACACAATAAGCAAAATCAAACCTTCCGTGACTTATTTGTCTTAAAAATTTCGGCTCGCTTCGCTCGCACTGTTTTATTTTTTATTTTGCCAAGAAATTGAATTGTATCAAAACATGGAATAGGTTGAATGTAAATAAATGATTGTGAACTAATATAGCGTACCTACCTTTTGAATTTAAAAGGTCAGTAGGAGCGGCAAAAATGGAATAGCCTACAGGCGGCAAATTTGTAAATCCGCCACTGCACACAAGCCAGAACAAACAACATAAAACATACTTAAATAATAAACATACTCAGTTGTGTGTGTCTCAAACAGGCGTCCAACTCAGCATAAGTTGATTTGCGCAAGGCAAGGCAACGCTGGTCTTCCGTTGGAACCTTTTGCGAGTCACAGATATCCCTTATCGTATTAAAAAAGAAGTTGGTTAATAAATACATTGAGAACTAGTACACAAACAGATAAGTAGGTAGGTATAATTTTTGAAAAAGTAGGTAGGTAGTTACTTACAGTATATACCTACTTAGGGACTCACTTAGTTTGGGTGTAAAACATACAAAGATAAATAAAATAACAACAGGTAGGTTAACAAAGAGTAGGTACTTACTTAATTTGAAATGAGGGTAAAAACTCGACAATCTGTAGGTAGGTATAAAGAATGTCTAAGGTGGCCTCTCTGAAAGATTTAACTAGTAACTAACAAATGGACTAATTATATTCAAAAACAATGTTATGGCACTGAAGATAGTGTCTTCGCTGAGGTATTGACGTTATAGGTAGGAACATCTCCTAGACTCTAACCCCATTATGCATATTCGACCTAAAACCTGTATTAGCTAAAACGTATATTAAATCTGTTGCTATCTCTTTTCGTTGACATATGAGTGACAAGAAAAAAACGTTCTAAAACGTTTCGGGCGTTATCATACTAGCGGTTTGGAAGCGGCTGCGGGGCGGAGCGGACGCGCAGCGAATGCGTCGCGAACACGCCGCGGCTGCGCAGCGAGGACGTCGCGGACGCATGGCCGTTTTCGTCGCGCGTTTGTAGCAAATTATCGCCGTACAATACACTCAGTTACAAAATGGATTGATTGATGACAATGGATTGATGACACTGCTGTTGATTTTATTACTTCGAAGACGCCGGAGACGAAAACGAAAACCCCCCGTAAACGAATCCCGTTGCGCGTCCGCAACGAATTCGCTGCGCATGCGCGACGTGTTCGTTGTGTGTCGGTAACGAATTCGTTGCGCGCCCGCTCCGCTTTAAAGACGTTCGCAATCCGCTAGTATGATAACGCCCTTAGGGCGTTATCATACTAGCGGATTGCGAATAATAAACTTGAATTACTTTTTATAAAAAACTTAGTATTGATTTTAAAGTAACTAAAATATTTTTTATTTTCCTTTATTTGGAGGAAAAAATATTCTAGTTAGTCTGGCATCATTAAGCACGCCACCAGTTGCGCGCAGACTTATCTTGCGCGCACTCTAGGAGCCATTTATCAGTCCTATATTTTTTCCTCGTAATTAATCGAACATTGATAGCGCTTGTTGTCACAGGTCGGTAGGTTATTCCGTGTTGGGTAGCGTAGGAGTTTTCTGGAAGCTAAACGAACAACAATAACTCATCTAACAAATTAAAACAAGATGACCCCTGACCTAGCTGCGCCCCGCGGTTTCACCCGCGTGAGTCCCGTTCCCGCGGGAATATCGGGATGAAAAGTAGCCTATGTGTTAATCCAGGGTATCACCTATCTACATAGGGACCATATTTCAACCAAATCGGTCCAGCCGTTTTGCGTGAATGAATAACAAACATACATACATTTTCACAAACTATCACATTTAGTCCATTGAAATGTTACAATTTGAGGGCCAAGTATTGCATTTGTTAGAGGACGCAATTTTATTATTGGGACATGTGTGGGGGGTCAATAGAAGCTTAACTTCAAGTTTGTGGGGTCGCCACCCTTGTTTCCCGGCCGCCATCTTGAAAATAGTGGTAAACACGATATCTCAGAAACTATGCGTCTTACAAAAAAATTGTCAAGCTATCATTTGTAGTAAATTGTTTTGCCTACAAATGTTTCTACAACTTTTTGCCCTAAATCAAATATTTAAGAAGTTATAAGCAAAAAAGTGAGAAAATCTTTCTATTTTGCTCTATCACTTCACGCAAAAACGGCTGGACCGATTTGGTTGAAATTTGGTATGTAGATAGGTGATACCTTGGATTAACATATAGGCTACTTTTTATCCGGTTTAAGTTATTGCGCCTCGCGGTTTCACCCGCGTAAGTCCCGTTCCCGCAGGAAAATCGGGATAAAAAGTAGCCTTTATGTTAATCCAGGATATCACCTATCTACATACCAAATTTCAACCAAATCGGTCAAGCCGTTTTTGCGTGAAGTGATAGAGCAAAATAGAAAGATGTTCTCACTTTTTTGCTTATAACTTCTTAAATATTTGATTTAGGGCAAAAAGTTATAGAAACATATTTGTAGGCAAAACAATTTACTACAAATGATAACTTGACAATTTTTTTGTAAGACGCATAGTTTCTGAGATATCGTGTTCACCACTATTTTCAAGATGGCGGCCGGGAAACAAGGGTGGCGACCCCACAAACTTGAGGTTAAGCTTCTATTGACCCCCCACACATGTCCCAATAATAAAATTGCGTCCTCTAATAAATGCAAAGCAAATGTAACATTTCAACGGACTAATTTATAATATTAGTAGGATGGATAGCGGCAAGTAGGTTAGGTACCTATCTTAATTAGCTTGAGTATTAAATTTTTATGACATAAACCACAAGGAGACATTTCAGATACCTAACTTTAAGTAGGTATTGCGGATTTTCCTCTCTTCTATCGTACCTTTCGACTAGTTTCAGGAAACATTAATGTCATAATGTCACTCCTGTGATAATGTGGCCTTACCCATAACTCAAATTTAATCTGAGACATCCTCTGAGTTCTGCCAATGTTACGGTGCTGTTATTGCTAAATTATGGCAAATCCAAAAAAGATATCGTGTATTTAGTAAGATCTTTTTTGGATTTGCCTTATTTTAGCAAGTGAGTTAGTTATAATTTCTCGCAAAATTTGGTAGGACCGGCCCTAAACAAAACAAGTGCTAACGTTGCTTTCATCTTCGAAAAACTTTTGCTCGCTTCGCTCGCATTAAATTGAAGGTATAAGAACCTAAACAAAACCAAATGCTACGTTGCTTAAGAAAGTAACGAATAAAGCAAGATTACTTCAATAAAAATTTTTTTTGCTCGCTTTGCTCGCATCGCTTTTCAAAGTCTGAAAACCGGCCCTAAACAAAAACAAGTGCTATGTTGCTTTAATCTTCAAAAAAAAACCCATGGGGTGCTCCATTTTGTAAATAAAACACCTTTTATCTAGATGTAGTTTATTAATACAATTACTACAATTAACGAAATATATAAAACATAAATTCATTTCAACAATGCTGTATTTAAAATAATGTTTTTAGTTGGTGTTATATTTCCAACTAAATATCTACAGTCAAAGTTTATCTTAGTAAGTAAATCTTATTTCAATACAAACTTGTAAGATGGCTATGCTCAGTTTAGTCAGAGACACCACAATGCTATGCCGCCTTTAGCATCTTTATCATCATCATCATCAGCCTTTCTCATCCCACTGCTGGGTTTAGGCCTCTCTTATAACTTACAAATCTTATTATCTTTATAACTTACAAATACTTAAACACAAACCAAAAACTATACTATATTAACTACATACATACACAAAATTTATCTACTCAAACTTGAGTACAAAATTAATAAAGCTTCAACCAAATTGACGCAGCTTGGACTGGCTATCTTCTCAAAGACAATGCCGCATGCCGATGTGATTTGTGCGGTACACGCTGACTTTTAAGAATATGCGCACTACATTTCAATCGCGTTAATTGGAACGTAGCTTTATAATCACATCACTCTTCAAATTAAATAACGAACCAGTGAACGATCAGTGTGCCACGAAATATACAAACAATCTTAACCCTGACAAAAGAACAGTTTCCGTCTCTAATATCTGAAGATGAGCACTGTAGCAAGGCGGCTGGTCCCCGTCTATCACTAGAACTCATTCCAACTCAAACAAATACGTGAAAATAACTAAACTAGGAAAAGTGATAAAGACATTTCAAATTGTACCTAATTCTAATAAATACACAATTTAAACTAGTTATAATTATGTAATCTTACTATATTTGCAATTTCTGTTATAAAAGCCTAGTTATTGATTTGAGTTTATGGTGCTACAAATTTTTATGTAACCATGCACGTTTTGAGTAGCTTAATTCTCCCTAATTATGAATTCTGTGTTGGTGTTATTATGAAGGCACGGAGATGTTATTCTAATTATTTTGTTTATTACTATATAATTATTATACTACACGAATTGTAATTTACTGAGAAAATAAGTAGATTTATTTATAGATAGAAAAAAATTGTGGCTTTACAACAAGTAAGCGTTTTCGCTACATGTCACAATACCCGGGTACTACATCCTAACTAAAAGATAAAGCTGTCGTTTCTAAAATAGCGTTACCAACTAGCGTAAATCGTTGTTTTCTTTTTGAAATAAAAATAAAGCAAATAAAAATCAACCAATGAATTTTCAACATTGATCCAAAATGATACTTCTCATGTAACTTTTTCTTGCGTATAAAAAGCCATAAGCGAAATTTTATTAATTTAATAAACAAAGTACTTACTTAGGTTTATGGAAACAAAACTAAAGTAAACTAACTTACTTGTTTAAACTTTTTCTTAGATCGAATGTTGAAAACGTTGATACCGCTATAAAGAAACCCGGCTTTCGCGGCTTTGCCGCTCATCACTCGCAGACAGCGTCCCTACTTCCAGTGTTTCGGTCGCTTTATGAATGTCGCGAGGTGGTCCCACTGATGTTATTCGCGGCGTCTTTCGCGTGATGACGATCGGTGCGAGCGACTGCGACGTGATTCGCGGTCTCTGTCACGTTCGCGTTCACGATCGCGCCCGCGGGATTTCTCACGTGACTCTTCGCGTGTCTTTTCGCGAGATTTCTCGCGTTGTTCATCGCGATCTTCGCGTTTGCTACGGCTCCTGGACCGGCTTCGCCTGATGATATAATAAGAAGTGTTCAATGCAAATACAACAAAAATATGTTACAGAACTTATAGCACTACAACTATCACCTGCAGCTTTGATCACCTTTAACATTATTGTTGTAGCTAGTAGTGGTAATGACGGTTGTATACAAATGTCATTAGAAAATATTGATTTAAAAGTTGAAATACCTTCTTTCCCGATCCTTCCGCTCAGGCCGCTCGTCCTTATTGCGGTCGCGGTCTCTGTCGCGCGCAGACTCGCGGTGTCGCCGCGCGCGTCGGTCCAACTCGCGACCTCCTACGTAGTGCCGTCGCCCGCCGCTTCTCTCGCGTTCCAAAGCTCCGCGTTCTTCGCGTCGCTTGTCTACGTGTTTCTGAAATGTAGAAATAATTAAATACTATTTATTTAATAAATCAGACTATTCTCTAATAGTCTAGTCTATACTCTTCAGAAGTCTGTTCTACAATGAAGAGAAGATACTTTCTCAAAGGTATTGAAACTAAACAATTTAAAGAAAAATTGTTGCATGGCAAAATGTACCTTTAATTCCGACAATTTGTCACGAATACTGATGAATCCGAGATGTAGCTTTCCTCCAAAGTGATCGGCCAATCGCCGGTCGTTGTCATGGATACCGAGGTAAGCCGAGCAAACCTCACAGACGCGCAACTTCTGCTGTTGGTATGACGACGCTGGCATAGAGTTGCGGTACTCTTGCTCTGCAACCGCTTTCTTTTTACGAAGTTCATCAATCTTAAAAAGAAAAATAATATTATAGTATTACAGAGATATTATGTTGAAAACATTGGCCCCCGCAGAGTTCATAAAAAGAAGGAAAACATGGAAGACCTTACAATATAAAACAGTATGTTATTTACTTGTTCGCTCGCTCGCTATTTATAACAAGGTTTCCATTCACGAATTTTTGAAACAGGATCCTCACTAATTTGAATAAGAACTAATAAAACTAATAATTTTGCTACCCTTACCTCACCCATAAGCATAACACTCTCTTCAACCATTCCCTCTTCTCCCAACGCCTCAGCCCTGGCCAGCTTCTGACCTATCTGTTCCGCCAACTCATGAACAGCATTCGCCTTTTCCGTCACTTCTTGTGATAACTCTTCCTGGGTTTCAGCCAGGCGTTGCTTAGCGGCGGTCGTACGACGATCGCAGTCGGCTATGAACGCCTCTAAATGCTCTGTAGCCTGTAAAATTACAATACAATATTTTAGAAATACCTTGTTATAACAATATTCAAGCAGCCTAGCTCAATATTTACATAATGACAACACTTAAGTCAAAATTTGTTTACTGAAGCAGCATCTGTACCAAACAGAACAATGTAAATCACGTAGAACACTTACATGGCTCAAATCAAATGTAGACACTGATGTAGCCAGAATTTATCTGCTGCTGTTACAAGATATTATTTCGATTATTTACAAAAAGAAAATAAGATTACAACAATATACTTACATCAATGTCATAAAAATAGTCTTTGGTTTTGGATGCTAATTCAAAATCCGCCCGGAGTGCCAGATCATGTATTTTAGGGCACTCACCTAAGTCCATTCGCTGCAATCAAAGTCAAACCATAAAACATTATGTGCCTGTTTTTGCAACAATTGAAGTGAAAATAATTTTATCCTTTTTTCTTATTATGTTTATACCGATAAAATTATCCCAGTTAACTCCAAACTAGACACATCATATAAATAGATAACAGTGCAATAAATATATAGAGCAATATTTATTATTTGAATATTATCAAAAAAATACATACAATATCACCATCAGCTCACTGTCCCAGTATCACGCCAGTAACAGGTGAATTAAAAGTACTTACAAAAACCAGTGGACACCATCCCAAAAATACCTGCCTAACTAACCTAACCCTGATAACAATAGAATTAAAAGACAATTTATGAAAAATTTGGTTTTTTTCGACCTCACATAATATACAAAATACAATAGAATAGCATTAAGATTGAAGACTAGCATATTTTATATAAACAGACCCAAAGTAAGAATAATTTATGAAAAGTAGCTTTAAGTGAAATATTCACTTTCTCCCTTCCTGACCAACACGCTAACCTGATTTCACATAAAAATACAATGTTAGCTATGATGTTACAAAACTTTTGAGAAACATGTTTAATTTTTCACTTGGTAGAAAAAAACAATGTGATTCATGTTTTCTTGTTTTTCGAAAACATAATTCTATAAAATTCTTTTTTTTTACATGACATGTAACATGCAACAGTTTTCCGACTAGCCATTTAGACAGCTCAGTACGTACCCAATGTAGTTTGATAGAATATCACCGAATATCTCTCACCCGGCTTTAGTTTTTTCATGTTCCTAAAATTTTATTTTGTACTCACCAAAGCAGCTTTAGCAACCGTTGAATATTTTTATTAAATTAGAGCCATATTAAATTAAGTACTGCTTATCAGTAAGAATACAGTCAGCTAACTATAAATGTTTTCATACGTACATCTTGGTACTTACAGAACAGCCTAACTCATACAATCTATCCTCATCTGTTAAGTATTGTGATGAGCAATAAAGACTAGTGTGGGGCATTTCTGAAAAGCATATTTCACCACAGTTAATGCCACACCAATGTAATGTTGATTCAGCAAAATAGTTGCTACAGGACACAAATATGACAGTGTGAGAGTATAAAAAGTAACCACATTCACTAGGATATAAAAACTTTCACTGTTTTTAATAGCATCCTAATGTATGTAAGAAATAGAAAACACAGCAAATCCCTTAATCAGAGATGTCATTGAAGAGGTTTTGTCAATGAGTAAAAGATTTACATAGCCAATATACAAATGCTATGAAGTATGTTAGAGTACTCCACTGCAAATATGCATGTACTTCAATTTCATCTAAGTAAATCCAGTACAAACCATTGAACTTAAATCATCAGAGAATAAACACAGCTAGTTTACCCATAAAGAGCATAAATGAAACAGAAATACTTACCGTGGACGAAAGAATTTCATGGGGACAACATTGCAATAAAAATGATTTGCACACTGTATCATCAGAGAATTTGACTCCATGTCTATCGGCTTCGCCTGAAAATGGTTATTAGCTAAGTAACAATTCAAGTAGCCTATTTTAGCAACTACAGTCAAAGAGGAAACGTGTAATTTACCATTTCTAGCCGTGCCCATCAATTGATCCAACATTGCCCTCATTTGCTCGTGAGCGGACATTTTGCGAGAATTGTTGATTATCCTCCTCTAGACTAAATTCATAGGTGCATTTCTCACTAAAAAATAAACGATCAATCCTCGAATCTTTATTCTTGAAGTGTAATTCAAGGAATCTAGAAATTCGAAAAAACGCAGCACTGCGAGCTCACGCCAGCAAATTCAGTATTTCTAAAATAAAATGGCGTCAATGTTTTTTTTTTATTCTATAATCGACAGTTGTATACGATTTATTCTACCAACCATCAATAGAACTGGCCAATTTTAGAAAGTATGTGGATTTTGTGGATTATGTTTTGAGAGAACATAAAGCTATTTTATCTACACCGAAATTACATAAATACGTATGGAAATTATTTCATCCATGAGTACGGAACGGGAAACGCACTATCCGTATATACAAAGTACTCTGTGAAACTTTCAGTTATACAAAAGCACTCTGTGTGTGAAATGCACTGCCGCACAGAACTTAATACCAAAGAGAATATAATCACTCACTACGTTTACAATGTTTGTTTAGTGTCTTTAGGGAATATTTCATTCATTCATATAAAATGGAGGTTTAATTGTATGTGTAAGTTAGGAACGAATTTCAGTAGTAAAAAGCTACTACATAGGTAGGTACATACTGAGAGACTGCCGACTGCCGATGCATGCCGCCGCCCCGCCCGCCCCGGCCGGCCGTGCCCGTGCCCACAGAACATAATAGCTAAAGAGGCCGTGCCCCAACCAACACGATAAAGTAAAAAATAGTTTATCTATGGTTTAAGTTTTAAATATTTAACTGTCAAAGTCCAACAAAGCCATAATCATGTCAATGTCACTAACAGCTGCTCATGCCAACCAAAAAACTATTTCTTTCATTCATTCAATCATTTCAATCAATTCAATTCAATGTTTTGTTTTGGATAAACGCCGCCTCCACAAGTGATTAGAGGTGTGTCATTGAGGGTTTTTAGATTAATTTAACGTAACCGTTTTTCTTCAATGGTTAACCGGTTAAAAAATCGGTTAAATCGGTCAACGGGTTTTCAATAAATATTCGTATTATGCATTAATAGCTTCAATATTATGTCAACGTTTTCGATAGCAACTTCGCAAGCTGTTTTGAACTAAGACTTCCCTTCGTACTTTTTCCAGGCTTAGGGTTACCAGATCCAAAAATAAGTTTTCCTGGCAAAATCCTTGCCGCCTCAGCAATAAATCTCCTGACATTTCGGCAAAAAGTAGGTAGGTACTTATATTTTTTTAAAAACTCGCGAGTGAGCCTGATTAAAAGTGATTTTATTATAATTAGATTATTAAATTATTAGATTTTGTTCTGTAATTATTAGTAGTTCATAATTTGATTTTATTTTAATATAGGTACCTAATTTCTTTTATTTTTCTCTTTTCATAAAAGTCTTCACAATTTCCAATTTTTCCTGTTTCCCTGCCAAACAGGTAAAATTCCTGTCATCTGGTAGCCCTAGTTGCGTGCGAAGACGTTGAAGGAATTTTATTAGCTTTTTATTTTTAACAATTTTTCGGTGCATTGCGAGATACGTTGACGTTGGCGGAATATTATTAGGTTGAAGAAAAACTGAATAAAGGACTGTTTTTCCTCAATGGTACACAGGTTAAAAAAAAGCTAATAAATCGGTCAACGGGTTTTCAAATAATCAGATTATCAAATTGAACGTAGATAGATTCTAGCTTGCAAGCAATAAGTGCTGTTTTCGTGAGGCATTCAATCTTCAATTTTATTAGCGCGGAAGTGCGAGTAAGAGAGGGATAGGTGCAAAAGGATCGGAACTATGCTTCATTACTCGCTTGCGAGTTGCGTGCGAAGACGTTGACGGAAATATTCGGTTCATATTTTCAACCGGTTATTTCGTTGAAGTAAAACAGCGCGAGTTGCGTGCGAAGACGTTGACGGAAATATTCGGTTCATATTTTCAACAGGTTATTTCGTTGAAGAGAAGCAGTTAATTCGTTGACGAGCATATAGCCGTTTATAAAAACGGTTCATTGATTTAACGACCACCTCTACAAGTGATTTTATTCTCTTTGGCCTCCACGACCGTACTACATAGAAAGAAAAACAAGTTATTTTACTGGTGAAACTTAGTTTTAAACGATTCGTCGATTATAGATAAAAATGTGTTTAGTACCTATTATTGTTAAAGACCACTACTTACTAGTGAATCACTAGTAGTGATAGACTGAAGTCTTCAACAATATACACAAAGTGCTTCAATTTGAAACAATTTTTTTACATCATGGCCTTACTAAGAATTTTTATCCCTATATTCCAGGACAGTAAAAATGAAATATTTTACAAAGGTATTATCAGTGTTTCCTCTGACACCTCTTTGACTATTTATTTGACAAAATTTGGTTCAAAAACTGATATACTAAAGGAAAAATTGCATAGAAAAAGTAATGCCATTTATGGATACTCTGGCGATGGTAAACCTAAAGAATTCAGCCGCTCCTATAGTTGTATTGTTTTAAGCAAAGAAAGAACACAACTACATGAATTGGTCATCAACGGTCAGTTAAAATCGACTGATAACAGCATCATAATGTTCTATAACTATGATAAAATAAGGGATTCCCAGACAATTACAGAATGTGCAGACATTTCAAAGTTACAGGACTTGATACATAAACAAAATGGACTATCTCAGAATAAAATTATACATGCTCCAAATTTAAAGATTCCTTACTACTTATCGTCTTCAATGTTCCTACAACACATTTGTAACTATTTGAATTTAGTGAAGTGGCTTATGGGCACAATAAAGAAAGACAGCAAAGTGAGTATTTTATCATCAGGTTTTTGCAGGATTAAGTATCTTAGTATTATAACAGTCATCTGGTTACCATAACACAAGCATTAAATTGCTTAGCTTGGGAATGGCTTGGGACTAGATGATGCTGTGTGAAATATCCAAGAATATTTTATTTGTGGTTTCTGATACCCAGGTAACCCTAATGTTGTTTGTTTTGTGGTAACATGTGGATGTTGTATTTGTTTAGGTAGATAATAATTTTAAATGTTTGTTTATCTTTATGTGTATAATCTTACTTACCTATATGTTTCAGATATCCATAAAACAAGGGAATCTTATCCTTGCAGTACTAACTGATATATTGCTAGGATATGTTTTGTTACAAATGCTTCCTGAGAACACCGGAGACATAAGAGGCTGTCTTATGGATGCTTTAGAGGTAAAAATATGTCATAAGCATAACTTCATGTAACCCTGTTGAAGATTAACTAGATGCTGGCATCTGGTGTGTTACTAATTGCTGGGTATAGGCCGCATTTTGTTTCTGAATTTGTCCAGCTGTTTAGCTAATACAAATAGATATTGTTGCAGAAAGTATTATTTATAGGAATGGTGTATACAATCCTTTACGTGACTTTAACACTCAAAGCCCACTCTCAGTCATGAGTTCTTCATCATCATCATCATCTCCCTGCCCTTATCCCACTTAGTTAATTAATCTTCTTATTTAATCACAGATAATCCTGAAGAGGCATGGAGAAAATCTAGTAGACTCACACAAGTTCTGAACTTGGATCAGCTTAAATGCTACTTTCTAAGAAACAATGAACATCAGCTTTCTAAATAAACATTAAATAAATGTACTTACATTTCTGTTTCAGAAATTAATAAACATGCTGTACTCCTTACTAACTTGGCTTATGGGCGCTCCAGTTGGACTGAAGCTGAATAATGCATTTAATAAGATGCTGGGGAAATACTTCTCTTACCATGTGCAATTGTGGTGGCTGTTTTTAGGTAACTTGTTTTTTATGGCTGGTTGCTCACAAACCAATATGCATACTGTACAAAAATATAAGCACATAATAAATAATATAACAAGTACCTACAGAAAATACCCACTTCGCGAAAACCTAGCTACTCTTAATACGACACTACACAGTACGATTCAAATCGCACAAGTGCCTTGAGCCAATCGAGACATATTGCCATCCCTTTCTTACAACGTTAATCATTATATCTCTGTCACTGTCACGCGCGTAAGTATTTCCGGGCGATCGAGACGTGCTAAATCTAACTTTGAACTAACTGCACAAGCCCCATTTTTCTGAATAAAAGAGCGGGGCACGCCTGGTAAATAATATTATCACCATAATCTCTAAATCTGGAAAGCAGTAGCTAGCAGTAGTGCCATCTTTATTCTGTGGCAGTAGGTACTTCTATTGTAATTTTTATAAAAAAAAGCCATCATTTGAGCTAAGATAATCTTACATTTGATACAGTTATTTTATTTTTAGATACCTGCAGCACAAAACTGGATGTCATTCTGAATGTGTACCATTACATTGGGTACTTTGGTCTCACATTTCAGATTGCAATGATATCAGACACTATCTGCGTAGCAACATTCCACTCATACTGCATTTATGTGTACGCTGCAAGGTAAGTTTAATCAAATAAATACTTGAGCAAGATTTTACTTAGTACCTACTCTATTTAGAAGTCACTTTGTACCTCTTGCAGACATCTTCAAAGAATCTTCTTTTTGAGAACATATCTGTGAGAAACCTAGCTCTCGCATTTGGGGGTAAGGGGGTAGTCCAAAGGTTCCTATGTATGTGCATGTCCTCCTATGTGTAACTATGTTCCTATTCTATGTATTGTTACATTTATTTTGTTTACAATTTGTATTTACTACCTAGTTAAAGGTTCTAATAATGCTATGTTAGAATATAAGGTTACTGAAATAAATACATAAATACAAATTATGTGTATGAACATAATGGTAACAATAATTAATTTCTACAGGCTTTTCAACATCCAAATATCGGGTCTGATAGCCTTACTCAGGCTCTTTGTAGGCAGAAAGTACAATCCTTTGCGAGGCGGCATAGACTCTTGCGAATATACAAACCAAGAGTTGTTTGTTGGCACCGTGGCGTTTACAATACTCTTGCTACTGTTGCCGACGACCGCGATGTACTACATTGTGTTTACTGTGGTAAGTTGACCAATAAATAAACTCATCTGCTTTTCTCTATATCTGTAACCAATAGGAATGAAGTGCAGTAAACATTAACCGTGAGCGCTGCGCTGAGGTCGATCGAGCGGTGTAGGAAATCCCGGGAACAGCCGCGCTCGGTGTTGAAGCCAGATGTGATTTGATCCACGTCCTCATGCATCAACCAAACCACCCCTAGGGGGAGTAGAAAACCAGTTATTTGCGTAACTGTAGTGTAATGCTGCTACATCTTCCTATATAGGTACATAAGTACCACCGGCGCTAACCATTTCGATGGAGCCCTATATACAGCTGATAATGGCAGACCGAGCTGCATATTTATTTACTAAAGATTTGCCAAATTATCTAAAGACCGGGAAAATGAAAAAAAAAAATTATATGCAATGCAATGGAGCAGCACAAGCAGTAGGTATACATGTATTCTTACATATTTATCACTATTAGCCTGAACTTACCCCTTTATACTTTGACGTTACGATGTTCATAACTAATAAATATTTTGTTTTCAGTTCAGAGTTTTATCACTGGCAATGCAGAATATTCTGGCAAAACTAATATACATTGTACAGACATTACCGTTGTATGTAGCGACACTATGGCTCAGCAGATCACATAAAGTGGCAGGTTAGTATATTTCAGAGATGCTAGTTGTATTGTAGGTCTATTTCAACTCTTATCTTTCTAAGAGTTCCCTACAATGAAGGCTGACTGTTTGTAATCAAGTGTGAATGGTTAGTAAATGAGCAGTTCATTTGCTAATCATTAAAACCTGATTACAAAATCGGTATTAAAAGAAAAATACTGCGTTTTTGCAGTATATAATTGGCATCGACTAGGTTCTATGCAGATAAGTAATCTCATTCAAATCCTAGTAATAAGAATGGACTATATATGAATATCTATTTTAACGGCAATACTCAGAAAGAACTAGCCAATTACAACCTCGCGAAGCGCCATCTACTCTTCTTGAAAACCTTAAAAAATTACATAAAAGTTACTTACTTATTTTTTTCAGGAAATATCCTATTAGAAGTAGATGACAATGAGGAATCCCCTACATCATCTCTAGTCGTCAGGGTGGAACTACTAAGTAAATCTATCTTCGAGTTAGTTACTCAATTCAAACCGCCAGTGGAATTACCACAGCGTGTAGAATGGACTAATTTGTTGTCAAATGTACTGATAGGGAAACAAATAGTTTGAGGCTTCACTACTTTCTTTCTCTATTGTAAATATTTTAAATAAAATATTATTAGGGTCTCATTACAAGTAAGAACTTGGCAAAAGATTGAGCATTCAAATTACAAGTATAAAAACTTTGAACATAATGGGCGTTTTTCCATTAGCCGGCCCGGCACCGGCACGGCACCGGCATGGCCGTGCACCGGCACCGGCGCCGGGGTTTCGTTTTTCCACTGCGCCGGTGTCGATGCCGGTGCCGGTGCCGGTGAGTGGTACAGTACTGACACGGACTTACACACTCACACAGCTACAATTCATCTATATATGCAATACACATGCAAATTGCCGGCCGGCACCGGGTGGGAAGCTTGCTACCCCGGCGACGGCGACGGCGCCGGCAGTACTCAATGCCGGGCCGGCGCCGGTGCCGGTAAGTGAAAAAGCGAGCCATACATTTTCATACATTTTTGCTTCCCCGGCCCGGCACCGGCGCCGGTGCCGGTGCCGGTGCCGTGCCGGCTAATGGAAAAACGCCCAATGTTCCTACCTACCCACTTTTCTTAATAGAAAACCTGCCTTTTTGAAACTTCTTCGTATACCATGATACATTTCTTCATAACAAATTTCAAGCATTTATTTTAAGGTTTATAAATAACGCCACGTAAACAAACATAAAAACCAAATAATATTGTGATGTTAGTGTATAAGGAAATAAAACGATTAACTTGTCTGGACTTATTTTAATATCGTTCAATATTTAATATTGCGCAAAAATTATGTTTGGTCACCACATGCGTGAACATACAAATGCTATTATTTTAAAATTTGCTGCAAATTAGGCAAATACATCAACGATTTAGAACAAACCAATTTCACTCTTCTAAAACAACCAGATATCATTATAATCCACACGATGGAAATTTGGTTATGTGAATGAAAAAGATATGAATATATAATATCAAAGTTATACATAAGTACATACAAAATAATGCTCCTATACTACAGCCAAAGATGTATTTTTTTATGATCAGAGTACAAAAACTTATTGTCAGCCTGTTCTATTCTAGACTGTACCATAAGGTACTTCGAAAATTACTGGTTTAAGTAGACTATTCTGATAATTTATGGGCAAGAAAGTATTTCAAACTTTATCAAAAATCTTCCTTTCTGTGAATAAAAAGTTAAACTTCGCTATGGGATAAAATTAAAGGCGTTTTGTGACGAAAATTTGCACCATTTTAAATGATTGCTCTGGAATCTATATTATATTCAGCCGTTCGTGTCCCACTGCTGGGCAAAAGCCTCCCCCCATTGTCGCGGAAATATAAAGCTACTCAAATTACCGACAGATACCGGTGTTTGTTACATACATTATTATGCTTTTAATGATCATATTACATTGAATATGGGATAGATAATTGCTTGATAAAGCATTTTACTTCAGTCTTTTATTAATCCAGAAAAAAGAAAATATTTTTTCTTGAAGTGATGTAAAAAATCATAATAAACTACATCATAAAAAAAAAACAATATGAAAATTGAGCGCAGTTGTTTTGTTTTAAAAATTAGGACATATTTAAAAGTACATTTCACCTTCCATACCTTCCAAAATGATGTCACAAAGTTTGTTTTTTAATTCATAATGCACTAAAGATCTTCAAAATGCAAGTGCATTCATGTCAAACTAAGAAACTTCCGTCGGTACCTACATAAAAAGTAGACAAGTACCTATCCCATATTTTTATTTGTGAGAACATAAAGGAAGATTTTTAAAGTAAATTAACTAACGTAAAAACTATTTAAATTCATAACGTTAATAGTTGATGCATGCCAAATGTTATTGTGAAAACTTCATGCGATGAATAAGTATTCACTATTTTATTATGATGACTGTTAGTCACAATAAGTTTGATGGTATAAAACAACACTGATAAACATTGAGTCGTCAAATATAGTTAGTTAAGTTTAGATACAGGGATGTAAACTTGTATGAGTAGAGTAGGCTTATATTCATAAGTCATAAACTGAATCTAAGGTATAAATACACATACAACCGCTAACATGAGCACAATGTTATAGATTCCGTAAGAAGTTCTAGAAAAGTACTAACTATAAAGACAAGTTCATTATGCGTCATTGCAAATAATTTTGAATAAAATTTTATTATTGTTAACAACTTCATACTATATCTCTTTACCTCCTATAAATATTTACATAAAAATCATTCCAAAATACTTCTATCCACCTTTCTACATTTACTTTAGTGATAATATAAGTGTTTATAAAGCTACTCATTATGCAAGGGTGGGTATAATTTTAAGAAAATTCACATTGAAATGCTACATTAGATTTTGGTATAACGATGATGTTTTGACGCACACAAAGTGAGAAGCAACTATTTGGCCGCACGTGCCATGCGTACAGTGTCTTTACTCTATAGATCAACTCGATATTCCGATCAAATTATCGTAGTTTGGCCTACATTTATTCAATATTAGCTGAACCACGAAAATTGTCACGTTATAATTATACCTTCAAGTATAGAGGCCAGACCACCGATGGGTAGGCCGAACTGACATATGAATAAAACAAAGACTATTTCATTACGATCACAGTTTTTAGTAAATTAGGAAATGTGATGTCGATCACAGTTTTAAATCAGCAGGAATATCCGAAGCTATGTTTTACAGATTCTTTCGATATAGTATCACACTATAATAGAATACAAGCTAACTGCGTTCGGGTCGCAGTACCGACGTTGGACGTTTCGCAGGGATTTAGTTCTTGAGTACACACCTGTAGTCCTTATTCACATCCGACGCTGAATTTGGTGAGTGCTCTTTAGGTCTAACTGTACCACGACACGAAGCTAATTTCGATTCCAAAGCCTACAATGAAGAAAAGGACACAATAAATGAATGATGTTAATATTAGTAAGTGACAATATGTGCAGTTTATGCCGCCACCTTTATATATATACAAATGGTTGAAGCACGTTAAATTATATAAAATGGTGGTCTAATGGTGGGTTTACAAAATTATAAAATGAAATGTGATATATATAATGTATGTACAAAAAAAATCGTTAAATATTACAATTCATCTTAGATCATAAAAAAACCTTCAGTCCATACATTTAAAATGGCATACAAATTATGTATTATGCACTATTTACACAGCTGTTCAACATCTACTCATTAAACTATTTACAATTTCATTAATAACGTCTAGAATTCTAGATAACACATACACAACTAAAACTAAAATAAACAATGAGAAAAATAACTAAATGTATTTACTTGTAAAGCTAAATGCACATTTGAACTCATAATATTTAGAACATGGCGTTATCGGACTAAATTTTAATTTTTTATTAATATTTTTGACACAGGTTTTCTAAATAATGCAATTCTTATTTCATGGTCTGTCAAAATAGTAGTGTGTGATTCATATCGTGCTCTTTTCTACCCACATGAATTGCACGTCACGTCTATTAAGCATTCAAGCATTGATGTTGGGTTTGTGAGCTCTTTCTTATACGATTACAATATTTGAACACGCTCAAAGTTTGCGCCTATGCGCCTATACACATCAATGAAAATGACATGAAACGATGACGTCATATTCCTGTGGATCAAATGAGTCGCACACTAAATTCATTTAGATATTTATTTGTTTACTTTTCCCTTGATCGCTACCTTTCTTCACTGTAGCGAAACTGAATAAATTCTCAAGGCCTTCGCGAGATCTTACTGCGAAGGATCGCCGGAGCTTTCCATTCTCCCCTTGAGGGGATCGAACAAACGGATGTTCTGAAGCTCGGTTGCTAAGCTGAGATTTTCTAGGCGCATTACTATTTTCCGGTCCCGAAAATTGTCGGGTTAAGGTTTTAGGATGTCTATATTCTATTGTATCACTTTTGTTGAGATTTTCATCTGTAGATCCGTCGTTATTGTCCAAAGTCGGCATGGCAGGGATGTTAGATGTGGCAGGTGGGTCACAGGCGCATTTTACCTTACCACAATCACGGCAAAGAAACCTTTCAAGCTGGAAGCAATAAACAACATGCATACTACACGACACGCAACCATGCAATAACAAAACTACAAATAAAATAAATCTTTTATAAACTTCACTGTATTTATGCAGAAACTAAAGCACGTTGTTAAAAATAATACTGTATTATTAACTTAAAAAATGAAATATTAAGTGCAGTTTATTGTATAGAACTAATACACTACGACAAATAAGGTCGAAATCGCACCAGTCAGAGAAAGTTAATAATTTAATATAATCTAATTTATTTATATATTTACTTAAAATTGATATCTCTTTTTAGAAAGTATAAAAGTTGATTGTAAACTGTAGGTACTTGTGCCACACCGACGTTATTAGATGATATAAAAATAGAGAAGGATATAACAATTTAAAAACGTATGTAGAGTAATACTTATATATTATTTTTATTTGCGACGTAACAATAACTTCCATACATAAATATATTTACAAACCAAATAATTAAATAAACATACATAAATAACAATACTTTTATAATAAAATCCTAGGTAATAATCCAATTAAATCTAGAGTGAAAACTACAGCAGTGACAACTACAATGACTTTGACTAATAAAACAATAATTAGACTCACCCCAACTTTCCGCAGTAAATCGCCGACTATGTTGATGGCTGAGACGCGAGACGACGGGGTCATGGCGTTGCCGTTAATTTCACCTGCGCAGATGATAGATTTCAAAATAAAAACAAATTGATTTACCTCTAGAACTAAGTCAAAAAGGAAAACCACAAAATATAACTGGTTCTAGTACAAATATAATGACGCTTGTGGTGTGGCCCCGAATATTAGACCCATTTTCCAAAAATTAAGTTTGTCCAGCACTATCTTCTCAGTTTAACTCATTCCCGATGCTCTACGAAGGAGAAGGCCGTGGCAGAGTGCACGCACCAAGATCACGTGCTTTATGGGCACTGAACGCGATAATGTAAACCCATTTCATCCACAGGAAATACATAGCAAACGAGCAGTGATTGCGACGTCTTTAATAGAAGGTATCAAAAACTACTCAGCCGATTTCAAAAATTCTTTCACCGATGTGTAAAACGAACTGTCGGGATGGTTATAGGCTATACTTTATCCCGATAGTTTCCATAGTAGACACGTGCAAAGCCGAGACGTGCTGCTAGTCGATGATGCAGCTATTCATTAAACACACCAGCGAAAAAAAAAGTCCGGCTATAAGTATGCGTTCTCACTCGCACGTCCATCAGACCTTTTAGCTACATAGGCCATAACCACAGGAAAGACTTGATTAATACTTGTATCGTAAATTAGCGGCGTGTTTCCTCACAATATTTCCCTTCACCGTTTAACACGTTCAGTACCCGCGCCATGTCATTTGCAAACGGATAGGCATTCTCTTTTGAAGTACCGCAAAAGTGGGGCAGGAATGTACTTAACAATGAAAAACTTTTTGATGCACATTAACTTTCCAAACCCAGATCTTTAAAGGAAGCCTTATCCCAAATGGCCAAACAAATAGTCTCTTGTATCTAAACTAAAATTAAAAATTATTTTCTTGTATCTATATTAATATTGAGGTAAAGTAGGTTTGTTTGTTTGTAGAGGGTAATCTCCAAAACTACTCATCCAATTTCAAGAAATCTTTCACCGATTTTCCAAATGAACATAATGTATCATTATAGTACACTCGTGCAAAGCCGGCAAGCTGCTAATGGTGGTATAAAGCAATACTTATAAAATGCTAACTCCTTGCTAACTTACGTTTAGCTGGTGAAATTAGAGGCGTCTGCGTTTCTATCTCAACAAGAGTCCTTGAAGTGTTTGAGATGTGTCCATTGACTGCCGTGGTTTCATTTGTACTGTCGTCTTCTTTCTTATGTGGCCGCTCTATCACTTTCAGCTCTTGTTTCAGATCTATTCGTTAAATAGGTAATGTTAGTTCTATTATTTTTAAAGTTGAAGTGAGTAACTTCCCGTTGTGTTAATATAATGTCTAGTACAACTCAGAAAAGTTTTGAAACTTTTAAATCAATTTATTTTGGGCCCTATCTATGGTGTATTGTGTAAAGGTCAAAAAACATTTGAATTCGGCGTTAGTGGTTCTGTGCACGGGTGGTTAGGCAACCCAGCTTAAGGGCGATCACACAAGATCAAATCCTACTGTAACTTATCCTGAGATCTTCCATTTATTGATTCTTCTCTAACCCACAATATTTTTGTATATAAACTACATACTATATTCTAGTCAAATGGTGTATGTATTCGAGGTCTTTGTCCAACAATAAGTCAGGCTAGTATTACAATTACCTCTAGCTTCATCATTTGCTCTTTGCAAGTTCACTCTGAGGTTTTCAATCTCATCCACCTCACTCTCTAGGACTGCATTCCTCTCATATGCTTGATTTAGCAATGTCTCTATACACGCTACCGACTCTGATATTACTCTGAAAAAGATATTATTTATGTAAGTACATAGAAAATATTCAAACGTTTATATAATTTAAAATTATTTGGAAAATAAACAAAGGTTTATTAAAACAGTGGAAAGTATACACAGCTGTAGTTAAACTGTGAAGCAGATTAATCACCACCTCCATAAATCACTTGAATATAATATACCATGTGTCATATTTAAAAATAAAGCCGCTGTGATAACTCGCTAGTCCAATTTACTATGTTTAAGTAAGAATATTTATTATTTAGATGGATTGCAATGCCCTGGAACTTTATTTATTGTCTTTCAACTCAAACCCTCACACTAATTGAATGATTAGCAAAGGCTAATGAACCACATTCTTGAATAAGGTCAACAGGTTCAGAAAAATTAAACATTACATGTAGGATAATATTATGAATGACAACCATCACAAACAGTCTTGATTCCACACTAGTAATTTAATATTTGGCATTACAGGCCTCTTAGGATGTGTGCGTTGCACTAATGCTATCAGTATATTCTATTTTTCTCTGACAAACATTGGTCATTGATGGTCTGACGTGGGCGGGCGCCGTGCAGCCTTATAAAATGTATTAACAGTATATGAAACAGAGATATTGATATTTCTGACCACTGCAAACTTAATTTTTATAACTATGTTCACTACCGTCAACTTGAATATTATTCTTGTGTCAACATCTTTACAAAGTGTAGCTAGTAATTTACCTTTGGCCTCTTTCAAGATCATCATTCTTCTGTTCCAGCTCTCTTATATACACAGCTTGCTTCTCCTTATCTTTTTTTAAAGCTTGCAGTTCATCTTCCAAGGCATTGGTCTCATGTTGACTTCGTTCCAGCTTGTTCTACCATAGACAATAAAGAAATTTAATATAATATTCTCCAAAAGCAAGTTTGAATCAGCTATTAGTCTGAGTACTATCTAAAGTTCTCTACCATGAGTCTCAATATCCTAATAATATTATAATAATATCTATCTGTGATTTTGCTTATTGTGTTGAGATATTTGGCAAATTGAGTAATGTAAAAAAGCTTACCACTAACTGTTAACAATTTAAATTTTGCACCCAATATTTCACAAGTTGTTCAAATCCCAGACATGCTGAGTTTCAACTAAATTGATATTTCATATTTGTATCATTGTTTAATAATCTTACAAGTTTTGCTTTGTTAAAATTCAAGGTTGGATTCAATGATTCTTAATAAGTTTGGAGTGCTTCAAAGAGATGGTCAAAAATATGATTAAAGCAATCTTTCAATAAACCTGTCACTCAGTCTATACCACTCTCAGTAAAAATAACTACTTATTTCACTTACCCTGAGACTTTCAATTTCATTTTTTAATCTCTGATTTTGGTGTTCAAGGTCTCTGTTCTGTTTTTCAGTCTGCACCAATGAAGCTTCGAGCTCTTTCTCAAGTTGAGCTGAGTTCTCTGTATATTCGTCCAACTCTTGCTGAATTTCGTTAGACCTGCAATGAATCATTGGTTGTCATATACACTACCTAAACAACAGTTGAAAAACATGCCAGGGCAAGTGTCTCGCAACTTACTTTTGCTCATAATGTTTGGCCTGCTTCTTCCAGTACTCCACTGAGTCCACCTCCAGCTGCCTTTGAGATTCCATGATAAATACAACTATTGAATTTGAACTAATGAGATCTCAAGGATTCATCGAGTCATAACAAAACTATTCACTTTGAACTGTAGCACATGTGATTTCTAGATTCACTTAGCAAATAAAACAAGCTCTTGAAATTAATGATGAAGAACCTATTCTTGAATGAAACGTAACAAAAATCCGCCGTGAAAATCCAAAACAAGCACCTTTCTTTATTTTTTCGTTCCGTCTCGTAAAATGGCGATTGCGACAGTTTTGTGAGTTTTGTTTGATTGATTGAAATCGAAATGTCAGTCAAGTCAAGTCTACAACACAACGTCAAAAAATATTGTCTATGTAATCTATGGACTTAGACAAACCCACAGTCTCACAGACCTATAACGTAGTGATTTTATTCTCTTTGCACAGACCCAGCACAGAGTCTTTTGTCAAGGTTTTCTTCTTCTTTTACAGTAAAGATCTATCTAGGTACATCTCATAGATCTACATGAAAGAGAGCTTGCAGGTTGCATTTGCACGCAGTACTTGCAGGAGTTGCAGGTTGTGTTGTGGGCAGGCAGGCAGGCAGGCATCTAACTAAAAAAAATCCTCTGCAATGCCACAGGATCTTAGAGTCCCATCTCTATTTTTATAGGACTGTCATTGTCACTTTGGATTTGGATGTCGAAGTCTAACTGACGGTGACAGTCAAAACAGGTGATCTGTCTGATAGTGTAAGTAAGGCAAGGAAATGGGAAACTTTGTTTTTCTGAATTAAAATCATAAAATTGAGAGTCTATTATGATTTTTCAATGCAATTACTTGCATCGTAGTAGCACTGAAAAGCCTTTTGTGACAAAATCTTCTTTCGGAAATGCCACATTATTCACAATCCAGTTTCAACACAACTCTTGTTTTCGAATGACGTGTAATGTTTCCAACGGCGGACGCTGAAGATATATCGCAGGTCACGTCATATAAAGTTAAGTCAAGTTTGTCTAGCGATGCTCCGAACTTGCCTGAGAACACACAATATACTACACAACAAAATAGTAGGGAGTTAACACTCAATATGCTTATCAAAGAGCTGGTGTTTTGTGTTGCTTTAGCCCTGACCACGTACGGAGCTCTACACAACACGTAAGTTATTGTTGCTGTCACTACCTACTATCTAACTTAAATATCAACAAAGCTATAAAATCCCTGTTCATAATCTTTTCAGACCCACAAGAATATCGAAGCACCCTCAGGCAGTGAGATTCTTTAGTCCTGGTTCAGTGGTGACAGACTGGTACCGAGGACAGCTGGGCAAAGCCCTTGCCGCCGTAGAGAATGAGGACATTTCATTTGTAATGTACTATGCACCCTGGGATGCAGAGTCTCAGTATGTTAAAGGGGAATTTGAGAAAGCTGCTATGGTGCTTGGTGACCGTGTTAGTTGTTTACAAATATTACACAGTCAATGAATAGCAAATTATTTGACATTTCGGATGCAATCTGAACTGCTCTTAATGCCTGGAGGCTTACCATGACATATTATTAAACAATTCAGTTTAAGTTTTGACTGTCAAAACTTTACGTCAGCGCCTAAGATTGTATCAAAAGCAGTTCATTATAGAACCTAAACTGAATCACTTTAAACGGTCATAGTAAGCTGGCTGGTCACAATATTCAACTTACAAAAGACTAGATTTGTCACTACAGATAATTTATGTTTTACAACAAAATGTGTGACACTTTTTGATATTAACAATGTTATAAAGGCAAGGTATGAGGTCATTTGTAAGTTGAATATTTAAACATGTCATAAAATATTTACTTTTCTTTATATAATACCTACACAGCTGTCATAACTAGTTTTGCACTCCAAACTAAAATGTAAACACACATCCATTCATATGGAAAAGCCATACCTGTTGTGGTATAGCACTGTTTTACTTGTGAGGCCCGTATCTATATTAGATGAATTATAAAGTGTCAGGAGGCAATTTTTGCCTACACTTAATGGGACACTATAGTGCCTGGGGCATTGTTGAGATGGAATATACTTGCCCAGCACTTAAACCATCCTCTCAGCTTAGCCAGCCATATCCACAAGAAAGATAAAATGGTCAATATAATGTGGGGCTGACTATTAGTTAGGTTCCTCATGATGTTTTCCATCACCATTGTAAGAGTAATATAATAAACTATTGTTATAAAACATAGTATATCAAACAAAGAAAGGTAACAAGTTATGTCAGCCTGTAACAATGTTGATGTAATCAAAACTGTATATAATATTATTAGTTTATTAATTCTCAGGTTCATTTTGCTGCTATAAACTGCTGGTACCCTGATAGTGAATGTAGAATAGCCCATAACAAACTACCATCTTGGCCAATCATGATGGTTTACACTTCCAACTCTCGAGGGATACATTATAAAGGTAAAAAAACTGTGATATCAGAAACAAATTGCATTAGCAAAGAGTATAGCTTATTTTAATTTAAACTCAATACCAATATACTGAGTTACTGACCCAGGCCTTTTCTTCATCTTATTTTTTTCCCCATTCATAATCAGGAATAAAAGCTGATTCCAAGTCCTACTTATCAACACATTTTTTAAGTTAGATGTGCCCCTTTTCTAGTGTACTAACAGTTCAGATTGTGACTCAGGAATGTAGGCGGCCTTAATTTTGATCAAAATAGATAAAAAATAAAACTCATAAATACATTACTTAGCTTGGAACTAAACGCCGCTGTGTAAATGTCCAAAGATATTTACTTATCAAACTTTATATTTGCTTGACATTAAAGGTTTTTATATTTTCTTGTTTTAGGTCCTAGAAATGCACATACTATGGTAAACTTCTTGGAAATGATGATGAAGCCCCTCAAAAGAATAACCACAGCTGAAGAGCTTGTCACATTAATATCATATTGTGATGTAAGTTAATATTTTGTATCTTTTAAATTTAATTTTTACAAAATGGAATCCGGTGCCTTTAAAACCACGCACAGTTTAAAAAAGTTCCCATGAAAACCTTCAATATATTAAAATTATAACAGTTCTTGTTTATATTTTAATCAACATGAAAAAATTGTTGTAGTATGGATTTTTTTTTATCTAAGTTCCACTGTTTCAAAGTCAGAATACACCTAAAAACCCACTGTTTAAAATCAGAATAAAACCAGGCGAGCTTCATTATAAAAATTTAGTCACAGTCAGTATTTCTAAAAAATGAATGTACAGGTAGATTACTTAGGATAACTTTTGGAAACTACCGAGTCTATGTTACAAAAACAAAAGTTTTTCTCTTCCAGGCTGTAGCAGTAGGCTTTGTTCCGTTCACAGTATCCGCCAAGCACTACAACACCTGGTACAGAGTGGCGAAGATGGTTCGAGAGTATGATGTCCTAGGGGAGATATGCTTCGCCGCTGTCACTTCAGAGATGTTGGCAGCAGAACTGGGAGTGGAAGTCGTGCCTAATGCTCGTTTCATGCTTTGGAATGGTACAAAGGTAACATTCTGAAAACGGCCTTAAAACTCTGTTGTCAGAGTTTGTATTGCTATAGTATTTTCTTTTTTTTATCGTTTTATTGCCGCCGTGTCGTCACGGTGTATGAACTATGAGTTTTATTTTGATTGTAATGAGGGGTTTTTGATACGCATTAGCGCGAGGCCCCATTAGTCCGTTGCGCTGCGTTGCGTCGTAAAAATATATGGAAACCGTCGCAGCGACGACGGACGCTGCGACGGTTTCCATATATTTTTTACGACGCAACGCAGCGCAACGGACTAATGGGGCCTCGCTCTTAGAAAAATAGTTTCTCAAATCTTTTGTTTGTTGATTCCCTGCCTCTCTATCGAGATCATTTATCGAAATATTTGAAACTACCTAGTTTTTTTATCTCTCCCCTCATTAACTAACATACAACTGCGTTTAAAATTTGAAACATTTATTCGATAGCCCAGTTATTGTTATTATGTAAAACTATTTAAGTATTCATAGCTATAGATGAAAATTTTGATAAATATGTTGGTCACTAAATATAGAAAATATGTAAACAGATGATTCAAAAAGTATAACAAAGGTGCAGGTAGTTGTTTGTTCACCTGTTTTAAAGTTCACAATCACAATGATAATACATAAGTAATGTATTATCATTGTGATATTTTAATTTGGAGTCATAAACTATTACATTAAATCCTCTCTTCCTTAGGTATGGCAAAGATCAGTTAATTTCACTTTTTGTAAGTAACAAGTTACTGACCTAAATTGTCGATTTCCACTTCTGATTTTATTTCTTTTAGGAATTCATAACAGATGAAAACGTGAACTCGACATGGAGTGAATCAGATCTCATGATGTGGGTGCTACAAAACTTCTCTCAGCCAGTGGCAAGGATCACGCCAATGTGGAAGAAATCCTTTGCATTTGAGAGATACATCGATGGCAGTCCCATTATAATGCTGTTTACACCATTGAATCCTATTTATGAAATGCTACCTAATTATTCCTTGGTAAGAGTAACAAACTTATTACTATGTGAAAAATAGATGCTATTTGATGACACACAGGTATAAGGATAATTTAAAAAAATATTATCGGAACTTACTCGCGTATTAGGTATTAAATATTTATTAATCTCTAATATCTTTCTATTTATCTCTACGTTTCGGATAACGTTACAGTCCAGAGATAATCATTCATAACGTTAAAGGTCCATTTTTATTTTTGAAATTCGATTTATAATCCCAGAAATAGTCGTTACTAAAAATACCTAAACATAAAATAACTACTAAAATACCTTATAATATTTACCTATTTAAAAACTCTGGACAGATGCGTGAAGTATCAATGGAATATCACAACTGTAAAAACAACAGCACAAGTCCGTGGACGACAGAGCTCGTAAAACTACAACAAGCGCAAAGAATAATGTACCAACTAAAAGACTATATAACATTCTGCCGGAACCACGAATTCAAGAAACCCAGACAGAGCATTTACAAGAAAGGCGTTGTGTCTAAAAATAATAAGTACCCATGGACCAATATAACTGATAGTGCACCCAAAAATAGTGCAATGAACTTTTTTGTGAAAAGTGGTTTAAGTTTGAAGGGTGACCTTGATGACTCTGCTATGTTTTCGCTGGATTGGTTGCAAGAATGCAATAGTAAAACATTTCCGGCAGAAAGAAGCTTTTATGAAACGTATGAGCAGTGTCAGCTGTTTGAGAAGAGTTTCGACTATGCGTCAGAAGTCGAGATGAACGGAGAGAGGTACGTAACGAAATATTGAAAATCTGAATGCCCAAGCTATGTTTTAACTTCTTCATCCTAAGCATTGTCATTTAGATTTTTGGATTATTATTACACGCGGTGAATAGTTCAAGTTCTCGCTTGAATCAAGGATCAAAACAGCCGATGTGATAATCCAGGATATGAGCTTAACTGGTACTCAATTTCATTCAAATCCGTCCAGCCAGCAGTTTGAGCGTAAAGGAGTAACAAACACACACCTACACACAAACTGTCACCTTTATACACATCACACTTATATAAATAAATAAAATAAAAATAAATATCCTTGGACATTCCACACGGCGTCATCGTCATATTAGTGTGATGTGCTCAGTAAAAACGTAACTTTGCAAAATCTAGTTCGAAATGTATTACCCTTTTTTTTTCAGTATCGGTACAACAATGCTACCTCTCGAAGACGACCCTTTAACCGCAGAAAATCTAATCCAAGAAAACGTACAGCACATGTGCAAGCTTATGAAATTCGCGCAAGAGTACAGCCCCCAAATATTCCCACTAAATAATCAAGAAGAGGTTTTACATACTCAGAACTTGACTAGGATAAAAGGAATGGCTTGTACTGTAAATATTAGCTTGAATTTCTTGGCTATGGATAGTGTGCATCATCACCATTTTGCTGAAGCACTCGGGATAGATATAAGGAGTAAGAAGGATATGACCGCTGTTGTAGTGTTGGATACTGAGGTACATGCATTTTAACTTATGTCACTAATTATATTATACTTTAAAATATTTTGTTTATCTTAGAGTTCATTCTAATACATAGCAGAAATTAGGCCGAACCCGGCTATGGTGATTATTATTATAGCTAGAACGGCGGCTATTAAATCTGTTGTTTTTTATTGCCATAAAGGAGCCAAGAAACATTGCTTTAACGCCCTAATACTGAAATGTTACTTAAGCGGTGCTTACTTTTGTAATTTTTTGACGTTGTCTATACAAATACACTTACAACTTCGTCTGAAACAGTAAGTCACGTCCTAAATAATTTAAGTCGCGTTTCAGTATTCGAGTATGAGTGTCTGAACACGAAGATAGGATCGAAGTTAGACACTTAGGTGGCGACTCTCTTGTCACGAAACTAGATTAAGATATGTCTAAAGATGTTGCCGTCTCTTTCTTATCGATCGAAATAAAAAGGATGGCATCATCTTTAGTTAGTTTAGTTTTGGTGACATCTGAATCGCCTCTATAATCTTATTAAAATCATTAAAATTAATTTAATTTTCAGAATGAAAGCCAATACGTCCTATCAGAGGAATACAGTGCCAAATCACTGCGCGATTTTATCTACAACTTTACGAATAAGAAGTTAAAACGTTCGCTCCGCTCTCACGTGGACGATTCGTGGCACACTCACTATTTCGCTTCGGACGGTAAAACTGAGCAAATGGGCATTGATAACCACACTATGCATATTATTGATCTCACCACGAAGAGTTTTAGGAGGCTTGTGAAGACACCTGGTTTGGTAAGCTTTTTTATTTAGATAACTAAGGTTTATGATTTTAGCTTACACCGTAGATATTTGCCCTGCAAAATACTTTGAAATTTTTTATTAATCTGTTTTTCAGAATACTAAAAAGCTATACCTTGCTCGCAGATTTACTCGCATTCACTTAAGAGAATAATAAGTTCTCTAGGAGATATTCCAAGATATATTTATTTATTTATATTTAGTAGTTAGTATATGAGTAAACAAACATCAGTCCAAACTTTCGGCTTTATAATATTAGTAAGAATAAACCGACCTTTCTAGTTTGTTATAACTCTCTGTATATTCCAGTTAACCATAGTATCAGTATGCGGCGGAGCTTGCAGTGGTATGACGTCACGCGCAGTCGCCGCGGCCGCTCGTCTGCTCCGTGAGTGCGGCGTGAGGGCGCGCGTCGCGAGACTCGATGCATTGCGACATGATCTACCGTGGCATTATACTGCACACACATACCCTACTGTGTTTGTGTTCCCGGCTGATAGGTATGTATATGTATAGTAATGAAAAAAAATAAAAATTCTTGAAGTAACTTAATGCTTGTGTTATGGTAACCAGTATGATTGATATACTACTTAATATTTTTTTGTAAATACACACATATTTTACATAGAAAACACCCAAACACGAGACAAATATTTGCAGATTATGCACACTAATGCGCTCCGCAGTTTCACCCGCGTAAGTCCTGTTCCCGCGGGAATATCGCGATAAAAAGTAGCCTATGTCACTCGCCATCCCTTCAACCATCACCACACAAAAAATCACGTCAATTCGTCGCCCCGTTTCGCCTTGAAAGACGGACAAACAAACAGGATGGATTGTTTCAGGAAGCGCGAGGCAGACAGCCAGGTGTACCCGCGTGGATCTCGCGTGACGTCGGGCGGCGTCGCGGCGCTCGCGCTACGCTCGCTCGGCGCGCCACAACATATGAGAGTTAGGATCGCACTGTGTAATATGGCGCAGGTATGTAAACGTTAGGGATACTACTTTTGTATATTCTATCAGTTTTGAAGTAGTAAACTCTGACGGCCTCGCGCAGTGGGTAAGCCTGCTATAACAAATACAATGTAAACTTTTATAATTTTATCACTACACATTTTTTACCATTAAACTTTACATTCAAATTAAAATTATATTTCATTGTTTCAGTCAACAACAGAGAAGAATATATGTCTAAAAGACATAAAGGAGCACATAACAACAGTCATAGATAGAAATCTAAGGTATTACCGACGAACTGAGATCCGAGAACTAAAAGACGCGCTGTTCAAACGATTACAGCATTTACATCAAGTGTCCTTAGACCTTAGCCTCATATCAATATCAGATCTCCGCGAAAATAGTAAAAACCAAGAAAATCTCCATAAATCCCTCGCAAACTTATCAGAATTCTGGGATATAGACACGGTCATAAGAAAACCGGGACAGAGTTGATAAGTAATGTGTTTGTAAATAGTGTACATTTGCTCATTCTATAGTGATATGTATGTACATTAAGTATCTGTTACTTACTATTTATTATTGAGATGCAAAATATTAAAATGTTGAATACAAAACATAAAAACTGTTTTAAATTAACATCTTATATTCTAATTAACCAATAATAAAACCTAAATAATACAAATTAAGGATTTCCTAAATATCAGGACTTTTGCGCGAAAAATGTACACGAAGGATTGAAAGAAAGAAAGAAAGAAAAAGATGTTTATTTTTTGTAGGACCTCAAGGATCACTGAAAAATGTACAGATTAAATGAGCGACAGACGTTTGCGCTTCGTTCGAACGTTTGCGGAACGAAATCCCATTTGAACTAAGTTTTTTTTGGCACGAATCGACACTTGATTTATTTATATCATATTGTTGCAATTTGTTTTCAGTATCTGTAGGCCTCATAATATATTCAGTGTAAGTATACACTTATCCCATTACCATCTTCCTCAAAATCGATAAAACATGTTTCGTAGCACTCAGCGTAGAGGGTGCTACGGTGCTTCCGTAGCAAACAAAAAACTTCAACGCGCGTGGGCCCTCTAGTATTCATTTACGAGTTTCTGAGAGTAGTTTCCAGAAAGTTTTCTCGAAAGAATAAAGTAAACTCACAAAATACAATTTTACTAATTCTACTATAAAATAAATATTTTCGCTAATTTCTAGAAACTCTTGGTTTACAGCGTTTCCCCCGTAATAAACTGCATTTCTAAGGCCAGGCGCGCACTAGGCAGCCAGGCTGCGGCATCCAGTAAAACATATGACGTTGTATAGGAGCCCGCGCACTAGGCAGCCACGAAATCTCGGCTGCATCAGCCAATAAAACGCGCCTGTTTGCACGGCAGCCAGCTGGCTGCCGTGCAAACAGGCGCGTTTTATTAGTGCTAGTGCGCGCCTGGCCTAACGCAAGCTATGAAAGTTACAACTTGACCTTGACAATCATGTTTCTAATTCAAAAAACTTGCCCGTTACGTCATCGGTAATCTGAGTAAGAATTTTTGAAATCGACTGAGTAGTTTCGGAGATTACCTCCGAAACTACTCAGTCGATTTCAAAAATTCTTTCACCGATCTGTAAAATGGACTGTCGGGATTGTTATAGGCTACATTTTATCCCGGTAGTTTCATTAGTATACGCGTGCAGAGTCGGGACGTGATGCTAGTGTTATATAAACGCGAAAGTTTGTATGGATGTATAAATGATGGTTGCTCTTTCACACGAAAACTACTGAATGGATTTGATACTGGTAAAATAATTATGACCTGGTTTTTTTTAGTTTTTATATAAAAACATTACCTAAAGACATATCATCTTACAACGACGACAAACATTATATAAAAACATTACCTAAAGATACATCGTTCTTTTGATAAATATGACAAAACATATGTATGTGTACCTACATAATATACTCGTAGAGTTAGGCTGTCAAATTATATCCATGCGGGAAACGTGCTGCCGCCTAAAGGCGCGGCCCCACCGCGGTGCACGGAGAGGCTACGCACGTGTATTAAGCTTCGCTTTGTAAGAAAATGTATGTGGTTGTGTCCACTGCAACCCACGGAGAGGCTACGCATGAATTGACGTCATTGATACACGCGTGGCTTGCTCGAATAGGCGGTTACATAGCTCAACGCTGTCAACGTGGGTCTACGTTTCCACTGGAGTACACGAATAAGACCTACGACTATGTACAGCTCGGTTATCGCAGAGCAGTTTTCAGTCATACACGTTGTCACTTTCCGTGCGCCGTGCCACGCTTAACATAGTCGTGGGTCTTCGTGTAGGTACTCCAGTGGAAACGTAGACCCACGTTGTCAAACAAATGAATACACGCAGCTAAAATGCGCCGCGTGCCCGTGCACAGCATGCACCGCGGTGGGGCCGTTCTTATTTTGAAAAATTCTATGGATTTCAGAAAACAAAAGCTAGATAACGTGCAATCTCTTACCGCGTCATGTTTTAAATGTGTTCAAGAATCGATCTCCTGGTTTTCAATGACGACTATAGATACCTGCCGATAATCTTTATAACTTTACTGCTTTACCTATCATTCGTATTTAATAAGGAATTTTGTTTATCTGATATACATTACTAGCTGCGCCTCGCGGTTTCACCCGCGTAAGTCTCGTTCCCGCGGGAATATCGAGATAAAAAGTAGCCTATGTCAAAAAATAACTTCGTTTATTGGGCAACTATATAACCGACATTGAGCGTGGTACGACTAGATACGCACTTGGCCAGTTAGGCATTTCAAAGAAGATGAGAATACTTACTTTTTGTATAAGTTGAGTAAGTTTTTTTTGTATAGTTTAACAATAGAATAATTTCAACTACAAAAGAAAAGGTAGCTCAAGGGTTCAATGACTCTTGCCCACCTTGTATAAGAGATTTTCCGACGACGACGTTTCGAGTGCAATGCAATGAATCTTTCGTGGTCACAGAGGACGATTTTTCCGAATGAACTTATAAGTTAACTTATATTTGAGACCTTTGTAACTTAACCGAACTCTACGTAGGCAGAAGGCTCAACGGCGGACAGAGGACGATGAGGTTAGTACTTACATTGTTATATTTTGTTCACTGCCTAACATTTTAGTTGCATCGTAAAACCTTCTGACAGATAGTCCATCCAGCTGTAGGTAGTATAAAGCCGATGAACAACTGATGTGACGTTTCACTCGCTCAGTATAAGTGAATTAAATTGTACAGACTTAGATAATAGTCAGTATTAGGTTTACAAATGGTTAGTATTCAAATAAACATTTATTAGTGCTTAGTGTAATTTCGATACATTTTGACTTGGAATTACAGCCTTAGTGAGTGAAGTGTTATTAACTACATAATGTAATTTGAAAAAAAAAACTCTGTTTTGTATCTTACTTATTAATAAGTAATAGTGACCTAATTTGAATTGCCCCAATTTTCAGGCGTCGTCGACAGATGGGGTCAACCTTGGGTTTGCCATGTCACCAGGGGATGCCCCGGCCGAGCAAGAGACAGACAAGTCGACAGGCTACGGATCACCGAAGCCAAGACGGTCCACGAAACCTGACATGGAACCGACCCCACTTAGCGTTCCCGACAAATCGGGTAAAATAAACGTAAGTAGTAAATTATTTTATTAAGGCAGAGTTTAGATCACCGACCTCTTAGGTAGAGCGCCTAAAAGGGCTGGCAATAGCAGTTACTTAGTGGGATTACTACGCTAAACCTTACTGGCCCTGACTTTGATCATTGGTTAAAAATATAATACAAACAAAAATACCTAAACCAAATTTAGAAGTCAACGCTGTTCTTAAAAATGCAAGTTCTTGAAGATCCTACCTAGTAGAGATCTATCAAGTTTGCCAATTATAAAGAAAATTTCTCATATTTTCATGAATTAAATAATTATTTACGAGGAGGGTAAAAAGATAATATAAGTACCTACGTTGAATATTATCTTTTTATGCAAGAATTGTGAGTATATTCACAATACAATCTTAATTTATTGCCGTAGACTTAGGCGGTGTTTGTGTGATTTCCCAATAATGAGAGTTGTAAAATTTTATCGTCTTTTATAGTCGACCATATTATTATATTTTGACGTGATAGGTAGTTCGTGAACAATACTTTAGTCTAGGAGACTTATTATATATTTTGTATACCTACGTATTTTTTTGGCCATGGAGTTATTGCAGTCGTGATCATATTTCATTATTTATTTCCCCTGTAGGTTCACGATGACATTGAAACGGAAAAGGATGACCTGGAAGGTCGACCACAGTGGAGCAACCAAACGGAGTTCCTTATGTCGTGCATCGCCACTTCAGTGGGGCTCGGCAACGTCTGGCGGTTCCCCTTTGTCGCTTACGAGAACGGGGGAGGAGCTTTTCTCATACCTTACATCGTTGTGCTTCTTCTCGTTGGAAAGCCCATGTATTATCTCGAATGCTTATTGGGACAGTTCAGCTCGCGAAATTCTGTGAGGGTCTGGTCCCTATCTCCTGCTATGAAAGGTAAACCTGTGTTTCCATTAGACGCATTCATCTTATTACTAGCTACAGCTACCTGTGGGGATATTATTACATTATTATTTTAACTAGTGAGTAGCGGATAGTCTTGTTGAAAAAGAATGTGCAATAAATTTTACAAAACTGATAAATCCTTTAAAATACGAGATAAATAGCGTTCAAATACAAAACCTCTTTCTTAAGACAGATTTTAATACCAAAGTGTTTCATGATTTATTTCTTTATCAGGAACGGGATACGCCCAGGGTCTGGTTTGCGGTTACATCCTATCGTACTATGTGGTGATCGTCGCTCTGTGTTTGTATTACCTGGTAATGAGCTTCCAAGCAACGCTCCCCTGGTCCGTTTGCGACCCGGAATGGGTCAATTGTGTTCCCTCGGATCCTGAACTCATGCCCGCAATAACACCAGTGAATGCTACCAGCAGCGCTGAACTTTATTTTAAGTAAGTTATTGCGACGTAAGCTACAGCCAAGTTTTATGTAAAAAAATATAAATACTTACTAGAGCCGCGACGGCCTATTGAAATAATAAGTTTACCACTTTGAATGATCTAAACTTATGCCTAGCGTTCTTAAAAATTAAGCTAGTCTTCATTACAGGACTTTATCCTTAAAAACGATTTTCTTACCACCCCATTGTTGACTTACATTTTTGTTATAGGTACACTGTGCTTCAACAGAGTGAAGGTATCGAAGGCAGATTAGGTGAGTTCTGATCTGATTCAGTTTTTGGAAAACAACAATATTGCTAAAAGCTTTCCAAATCCCATTGCTGATTTTTTGTACAGTCAATATCTAGAAGCGTTTATTTCAGGCTTGCCGATTTGGTACCTCACCGTGGCTTTATTCGCTGCGTGGTTCATCATCTTCTTGATCGTGGCCCGGGGAGTCAAGAGTTCGGGCAAAGCGGCGTACTTCCTCGCCTTGTTCCCATACGTCGTGATGATCATTTTATTGATTACGTAAGTTGACGGAGACAAATCGCTGCAACGCTGTGTTTTGCATGGCTCTGTTGAAGGGGCTTAAGAAAGAACGGATATTTTTTATTAAAATATATAATCGTTTGTTTACAGGACTGCAACGCTAAATGGTGCTGGCAAAGGCATATTGTTTTTTATTACACCACAGTGGGATAAATTACTTGATCTACAAGTAAGTAACTTTTGGAATAACGTAACGTAGTACCTAACGAGCAATTTAATCAAAATTGGTTGTCAAACAAAGTGAAATTGTTATAGCATACAAAACAGGAATCTATTCATCATCCTCCTGCCCTTATCCCACTATGTGGGGTCGGCACAACATGTATTCCTCTTCCACTTCCCTCTATCAGACGTCATCTCAGCACTCACACCTTTCTTACTCATGTCATCCTTCACACAATCCATCCATCTTTTCTTGGGTCTACCTCTAGACCTATATCCATCCACATTCATATCAAGTACTCTCCTAGTAACATGAATACAGGAATCTATTATCCTACAATTATTACAAAAGCGGAAGTTTGTTTGGATACATAGATACTTAAATGTTTTTTATTACTTATTCTTTCACGCAAAAAGTACTGAAATAGCTTGGCTGAAATTATGTGCCTAATGTGGGATCGAAGCCAAATAAAGAAGTAAGTAATTGTTTATTTCAGGTTTGGTACGCAGCGATCACCCAGGTGTTCTTCTCATTGTCCGTATGCACAGGAGCTATTATTATGTTTGCTTCTTACAACGGCTTCAGACAAAACGTTTATAGGTACGTAATTAATTAAACTTTAATTTTACTGCGTAGAATGTAGGTCACAACCTCACAAAATCCGCACGAGAATGTGAATTAATTGATAGATGAGACCTATATGGTCGCAAATGCTTGTTTCGTTGGGTTCCGTCTAGGGTTGTAAATTAAAAACAATTATTTTTATTTATTTATTTATTCATAAACAATATTTACATTGTGTTTGAATCTTAAAATTACTTAACCTAATTACACAGATGAAATTTAAAAACGAAATACAAGATAAGTAATAAATGTCAAAGAAAACGAAAATTATATTATTAGTCACCTACAATAAGAATATTAATACCATTCATTTGGAACACATTAGTAAATGTAGCTCGCAGGGGGTCATTGTGACTGAATTCATAAAATGTGTGCTTATAAATGTCGTGAAAAAAAAACAAAAGCATTATCATTTTTTTCACGTGAAATTAATGTGAAAATTGGTAAGTACATCCCTACTTAGATAAGCTTTGTCTGTGTGTTACCTTTTACATCGCTGAACAGCATTCGATAAAACTTCGGTGCAATTTTCATTACCTACGCCAGTAACGCCGCGAGGGCGCAACTAGTGAATAAATGTAGCATTTATTTGTACATCATAGAATTGTTTAAATTTTCTTATTTCAGAGATGCCATGATTGTGACAACGTTGGATACATTCACAAGTCTTCTCTCTGGCATCACTATATTCGGCATTCTCGGTAACTTGGCGTACGAGCTGGATTCTGAAGTAGAGGACGTTGTCGGAGCCGGCGGTACTGGACTGGCCTTCATCTCATACCCTGATGCTATTTCTAAAACTTTTTTGCCCCAGGTAACTTATACAATGCCAGTAGGTTTATGCCTAGCCTTGCCAACTAGGTTAATCAGTGTCTGATTTTCTTCTAGTTTACGGTGTTTCTGATTATAACAAAACAGTAGGTAGTTGTTTTTCATCATTCTTCGGCTATGCTTTTGAATGAGTCCTCGCTTGATCACGAAATATCAGAGACTTGGTACTCGTAGTAAAGTACTTAACTACCTACTTAGTCTCTGGAAATAAGATAAAGCAGCTGTGAGTTCAGTTCGATTACGAATGGTGCTCTATTTTGGCATCAAATCGCATGTCAGCTTGTGGTAGTGTTACTGAATTCGGAAGCTTAACCAACATCAACTGATCTGCGATGATTGTCACGATTTTAGAGTAGATGCATTATCGAGCCATAAACGGTTCGTTATGAAGAAAATAATATAATTTTGTAATAGATATAATGTATTATGTATTATTTGGCAGCTATTCTCCGTCCTGTTCTTCCTGATGATGTCTGTGCTGGGCGTGGGCTCGTCGGTGGCCCTGCTGTCCACCATCAACACGGTGCTGCTGGATTCCTTCCCTAAGATACGCACGGTCTTCGTCTCCGCATTCAGCTGCACCGTCGGCTTTGGCGTTGGACTTGTCTACGTCACCCCTGTGAGTATTTTTATTATACCTCCTATGCTCTTACGAAACCACACTTTTCAAAGTCCATTCAACCAATTGTACTGCATGATTTTGTAACGGGAATTGCAAAGAATCTATTCGAGAATCTAGTCGAAAAAATACTTTCTTTCTATATTTTGAAATTGACCTACATAATTTTTTTTTTCAGAGTGGTCAATACATCTTGGAGCTTGTTGACTACTACGGTGGAACTTTCCTAGTATTGTTTGTCGCAATTGCTGAGATCGTTGGAGTATTTTATATTTATGGTAAGTTGGTCAGTAATTTAAACAAAATCTTATAAATTAATGACCATTAGATAAGATTCCTGTTGTATAATTTATTTTTATGTGTCTCCTTATTGTATTTGTAATAACAAAACAAAGATTTTATATTCTATTATATTTTATATATTATTTTCAGTTCGTTTGCTAAATAGGTCCTTTGTAATACTTTCAGGTTTGGAGAACTTATGTCTAGACGTAGAGTACATGTTGGGCATCAGGACGTCAATATACTGGCGCGTCTGCTGGAGCATCATCACGCCTCTCATGATGATGGTCGTCTTTATGTACACGCTTGTATCGGTTCAAATTCCTGAATTCGGTGAAGATTATGAATATCCTGTCATTGCAGTTGGTAAGTGAAGTTGTATCACAAAGTCTAAACTCTTTTTTATTTAAAAAAACTTACGGGTTGTTTTTGTGCGAAAACTCCTATTAAGAATATCATTGATTATACCACAGATAAAATAATACGTAATTATACCCACAAACTATATGTAATACGTACCATACCATTATTTTATAGTTATTCCCCAGGCTCTCAAAGATTCTTAATGGATCTAAAGCATTTACACATGAAAGGAGGTGTTCAGAGTTCTTTTGTATTCGATAATAATCTAAAATAATTAGGTTCTTTAACATTTGATTTATTGTTTCACAGTTTTTGGATACCTCATGCTGTTCGCGGGTATCGTTCTTGTGCCAATCTTCATGTTCGTCACATTCCACAAGCGAAAAAATGGAAATTGCAAAGAGGTAAGACCAAATATTTAGAAAACGTGTTATGTGAGAAGGTCTGTGAGAAGCGTCTTTTGTACAAAAAAAATATCTTAGGAGTGGAATTAATGAAAACACGATCACCGAAATTATAAATACAACGGAGCTTTTACTGTTCACAGACTGTCAGAATGTCGTTCCGTGCAAAGTCGACTTGGGGTCCACGGTCACCCTCCGAAAAGCGATCGTGGCAGGCTTTCAAAGCAGAAGCCAAAGAGAAAAGGTTAAAAATTCAAAATGAAAGTTCCAAAATAAAGCATTTATGGAGGACGGTTACGGGAGGGTATAGAAGAAATATGTAGATAACTTAAAAATATGAAAATTCGAGGCTGTGGAATATGTATGCAAAATATGTTATAAGTAACAATCATGGTGATTAAATTTAGATGCAAGTTAAGTACCTATATACCTATTAAGCAATAAGTTTAGTTATATAACTACCCAAATAAAAATAAAGGTTGTGAGATAATTGTTGTTTTTATTATAAGGTAGGTAAGTCATGTAATGGGTTTCTTATAGTTTCACCATGTACGTCTGTCAGCGGTTTTGCTCAGTAACTATTGATGAAAACGGTGATTTGGCATGCAGATAGGTACTACATACTTCTATTTTACAGAGTACCTATTATAGTTCGTCCGATTTTGATTACTTATATGTAGATACTTTTTTTAACAAATATATAATCTTCTTCTTTCGTGTGAGCAAGTGGCCAACTCTGGTGACGGAGTTTTTTAGGCCGCCTAAAGGCCTCCGTCATGGCTAATATAATTAATATGTAATTAATTCATATTTAGAGAACAAAACAAGATATTTACATCACAATCAATTTATTTCCATTATCACATACGAATGTTCAAAACTCGACATCTCGTCCGAAGAAAGATAGCGTGTTCTGTTTGGTGCTGCTTCGCCAACCACGCACCACGCTCAGAACAGATTTTATGGCTTTCTTTACATACACATCTGCAAACAAGTTTTATAGGCTTACGGTCGGTCTCAATAACCCATCTATCTTTGGTTTTACTTACTGTGACAGATATTTGACATTACCTACTTCCATACAAAACACTGTAAGCAAAACCAAAGAAAGATGAGTAAAGGTCGTCGTGTACTAGACGGCTACGATCACGACTAATGGCCGCACTGCTCTATCATAATAGAGGGAATATTTTTTTGACTTTGGGAAATTTAACACAAAGGTGCTAGTCTTGCTGACTCTTTGAAGTCTACTATGATTAAGAGGGTCAAGGTATGGTTCCGAACCTCACATCACGCAGCATTTCTGTCACACCTATCTACTGATAGTTCTCTGGGATTTTTGCTCTTATGCACTGCACTAGCCTACTTATATTTTCAATAGGTAAGTACCAAAATTTTACTTGTCATGAGTATGAACAGTATTTTACTCGTACAATGGGTTAAAAGTAGACATTTGAATAAATTGTAAAAATAATGTGAGTAAATAATTATTAATAATATAATCTACGTAGGTCCCTGCCTCATGTTAGCAGTTGAAATTTTCCAAAGAGCTTCTTTGAATTTATTTGACGCGCAAACATCAATTAATTAATGATTATTGATAAGTAGGTAATATTAATAAGATCATCCACCTGATAGACAATAAGATAATATTTAGTTATCTAAAAATGTTTAAGTAGGTACCTATATCTAGTGATTCAATAGGTGACTATTAATCTACAAAAATCACGTTCCTAAACTATTATATCTTTCTTGATTTATGCCATGATCAATTTACTGAAATAAGTAGGTGTTGATTCACTAACCAATAGCCATCACATCGGTAAAATTTGGAAACTTCTGATGATATGGCTTGATAATATACACGAGGTCAATGCCCACCACTCCGGAAACATAGTCGCTGAATGAACCAGCTACACGCTCGTCACTGCTGCTTTGATGGACCTGGCAATGCAGAAAATATGAGCAGAGAGGCAAACACTAGTGCCTAATTTAGCTTTCTTTGAATCTCAGTGTGAGTTTTTGCCATGGTAAAAAGTAAGTAGGTACATTTTATCTTAATGTACAGGTATAACTTGGTTTGACAGTAAACACCATTTCTGCACCCTTTCACTTTGGAAGGAAGATACACTAAAGCCTGTCTGTACTGTACCGTCTCCGAGTTACAACATTTGTTCAATCACCCCAGTGAATGTAGTATTTCCTACTATGCTCTTTTAGCCGTAATCGCGACATTAAGTCCGTTCCTACATGGACATTATTTGTTACCTCATACAAACGCCCATCAGGTAGGCGCGCTTGCCTCGCCGCGTATTCACCAATATCTTGCAAAGCTTTAGAGTTGCTTGGCTGACGCAGAGAGTATCTCCATGGATATAAAATATACTCCTGAAACAAATTTAATATATTTATAGCTACTTTTCCCATATTACGTGAGATCGACGCAACATGTTGTCATCATCCATTTTCCTTCATTAGCCGTCGTCATTTCAACATTCACACCTTTCATATTCAGGTCAACTTTTACATATCTATCTATACCATGCCAACTTTAATACTCCTCATCTTTCTCATCTTATCAGTTTAAGACTTCCTCTGATATACCTACCTACATACTTTATAATATTTCCCCTTAAACTGAAGGAGAATACGCGGATCGCAAGTTGTTCTTGCGACGAGCATTTATTCACCCACCCAGCATTTACCTGTTCCTTAGAATAAGCACATTTCTTTTAATTACTTACCGTCATTGCAGCTTTACTGGATTATAAACATAGCAAATCTTATCACAAGGATCAACCTGATAAAAAGAGTGAGCGTCCAACGCAAATGAAGGATTAATATCCGCAATGGATGAATGATAGTGAACCATGAAATTGTTTTGTACTAGGTACTTGTGGCGGGTAGTTTTAGTCCGTATAGTTTAGTTAGAGTGTTGTCATTACTTCCGCCAATGGTTTTATGAATAATGATATCAGGAACAAAGACCTTTTTTGGCACAAAACTCGCGTGCAAATGAATGGCCAAATGTATCGTATCGCCGAGTCCGTCCACATAATGTCGGATCGCCTGCGCCTCTGCCGTAGAGAACGGCTTCACGCCGGGGTAGTGTTGAGAGCAACGATCAGGAGTTTTGTGCACATCATCTGCAACAGTTACAAATCATCTGTAAACTTATTACAGTGCCCTACCTCAAAAAAACAGAGATGTTTACGATCTGTCTGAGGGAATATCAATTGTGGTCTCGAAGATAACTCTCATTTCGAAACCTACTGGCTCAAAGCTATACTCATAGTCAATACTATCTTATTTTAGTTTATCGATACTTTATCGAAACGATCAAGGCCAACCAATCGATACGATCAAATTCAATAAAGGACAATGCATAGGTAACAATTCGGATCGGATAAGCCCAATGAGTTCGTGCGAATAAGACCATACTGATTATTATAACGCGGGCACCATGGATAATTTACAGGGGTACCTATAAATAAATAATTGTAAATTAGGTATTACTACAGATAAAATAGTATTACGCACCCTGCCAATGGTAAGCAAAATTTCGATTGATATGCGTCCCAAAGCACATATTTTCTGGAGATTCTCTATCAACGTTCTTATTCCATTCCATGGGGCGGGTGATATCTCTAATAGTGAGGTTCTTCGACCATTGTTTTGTATCAACAGGCTGCCTCGTTCGCATGCCCTGAGCGAAACTTACGCCGTCTGGATTTCCCATTGGTATCAGATACCTAAAAACGTAGGAATTACTGATATCATTACATAGTTTAAAACAAAGTCGCTTTCTCTGTCCTTATATCCCTATGCCCCTATATAAGCTTAAATCTTTAAAACTATGCGTTTTTTTTTAATAGATAGAGTGCTTCATGAGTTTGGTTTAAATGTATAATTATTGGAAGCATGCGAAGCCGGGGCGGGTCGCTAGTAAATTAATAAACTAATAAGTTTTATTCTAAATCATACTGCCACGTAATGGATTTAGATAACTGTAAGCCTAAAATCATTAGAGAGATTAATTAGGTGCTTACCAATCATAGTCGTTAAAAAATGGAGTCTGATAACTGGAATCGTAGAGCAAGTTCTCCGCTAATTCGAGTATCGCATTTGGCACTCCCCATGCCATCGCATTGAGAGCTTTAACATAAAACAATTAATTCATAAAACAAACTTCGGTAAAATAAGCCTGACCTAAATTATGTTTTTTTTTTTTTTTTTCTTAAAACTAACTTAAAGTTAACTGTTGCTTCGTATGCAACAACATTTGATTACATTTTCCTAAATTATGTTGACACTGTGCATGAAGTCGCTAGAGCTTGATATGCCTTTGTCATAAAGACTTATGTACCAACCGGCAACTGTGCCTGTAGGTATTAAACACTATAGAAAAATAAGTGCTAGTTTTGGTATTTACAAAAATCGCAACTTAGTTGTACAACGTAATGCCTTTGACTCAATACTGAAATCATGCTATGAACCATAACGATAAAGGTTTCAGCAGGACTCTCACCCTCTCAGTTCAATTACCTCCAACTATTAGAATCCCCGGTTTCTTGCTCATCCTATCGCTCCTCAACTCTAAAGCGGCTACAGTTCTGTTCTCTTCTGTATTTGGTGAGAGCAATATCATGCTGGCTACTTCATCATTCTCGCGAGCATAGCGTTCCATTGCAAGGAGCAAGCTCTCGAAATTCAAATACTGGCTGAATGTAAGGTTGTTACTGGCACTTCTAATTGCTCTAACTTTTGCCCCAGATCTGTGAGTCCAGAAACGAACGCTTAATAAACTTTACCTCCGACTTTCGTTTAGAAGGTCGTAAGTTAGAATATCGCATGCAATATTGAATGTTTTGTTTCGCAATAAATACATTCTATAACAGTTAAGGAAAGCATTCAAAGGAACCCGTAGCTTTGTCAGCCCCACACATAGGACAAAGATTAAACTTACTGATTGTAATTTCTCGGAGGAAATAAAAGCATGAAAAGTGCTCCCAAAAAATACAAAATTCCTAACAAATAAACTTTAATTTGCACAAGCATTATAGGTATACGTAGCAATGATTGATCTACTAAAATAATAATAATAAATCAACTAAAAACCAATATGATCAATCTTTTTTCACAATAGGTACCTAAATGGTAGCGCAATATTTTGATGTTGATCAAAGAGAATATTTAACTCACATTAACAATCATAGATAAGATAACTCTAATATTAAAATCACAAGAATTGGCTATGGTGTCTTTAATAGAGGATGGCAAAAATACTATTTTATGTAAAATCCTGGCTGGTAGACTTTACATTTTGCTTTGTCAGAACGACAGCATGATATGCCAAAATACGAAGATGAAATATTTTCTAACATGAAAAATAGTGTTCTTTTGATCATCATTTTCACAAATTTTATAGACTGTAGCGATATTAACATCACTGAAGATGATTTGTTCCCCACATGCCCTTTCACACGTAAGTTTTTAAATAGAAAATAATAGCAGAAACAATTCTAAGTAAAAGCACGTTTTTACATTGATTCTGTTTTAGTATTTCGAAGAAAAAGGGAACAGCCAGAATACACTCGATGGCGTGCTAACCTAGAGCCAACACAGGAGTTTATAGTTAAGGTTTTAGATGAAGATCTTACCACACCAAATACTAAAAATGTAATAGCTGTGAACATACAGCCTCTCATAAAAGGAGGAGAGAAGATAATCATAGGTGGAGTGATGGTACCGAAGCCTTCTACAGTAATGCCTACAACTGATGTTACGAAAGATTACACTCGATTTGTGCCTCCAACTACCGTCATTACTCAAGTTGGCGGCGATCTCTATCTTGTTCCTGTACAAAAACCTAATGCTGATGTAATTAAAGGGATGCCGATACAAGCACGAGGTAAGCATACAAACAATACAATGAATACAAAAACAAAAAATATTTTATAATACCTATCTACTTATGTTTTCCGATACGTCGGCGACTAACCAAAAGAGTTCATAGGTACAACCTCTCGTTATTTACTAACTAATTTGTGTACCTAGTAGTTTAAAAGTTTTTTAACTACAGTATATGATTCAGTAAAACACCCGCAAAGGGACGAAAGCCCCCCGGCCTTGCCTCAGTTTCTGCCACGCACTCCGGCGTCTCCGTGGCAGTACGCACCTATAACTCCCGTTGGATTCACTCGCCGCACCGTGACTCCGGTCACTCCTCCACCGGGCATTAACGTAAGCACACTTGTAATTCACCTGTAAATATTATGGATTAAAGCAAGCAACTATAAATATTTATCTTTTTAGAGTCTACAAAATTCGAATCCAAAGCCCACCAGAACATCGCCATTTGATGATTTTTTTATTTCGACCAGAACTAAATCAGATTACGAAGAATTAAGGAGGTATCAAAATTTTGAAGATGAGTCTGATCCATTTGCTACTCGAACTGCATTTGTCTCTCAAGTGGATCCTCGACGGACTTCAGCTACATATGACGCGACACCGGCAAAGGAGTATGGTATACTGTTAACAAATAAAAAAAGCTTTATCCAAGATGATCATGAATTAAATGAAGACAAAAGTTCCAATCACAATGAGGCTGATGCAACGTACCACATGATGTTTTATAATGATGAAGAAGAAAATAGCAGGAAAGCTGAAAAGCTAGACGAAAGCTATGAAGACAAAAATCGAGACATTCCTGAAAATGAAACAGGATTAACTGATTCAGCGACTGAAAGTGAAAATCTAAGAAAATCTAACGCAAAATCAGCTATTGACTATGAAGAAATGGAAGAATCTGAAAATATAACAAAATCAACAACGAAATCATCCAATCCGGATTTGATAACTAAGCTGTCGATGAAAGAAAGTCTGAGAGATAAACGTAGACCTGTCTGTAACTTGTTAAAGTTACGGCAGTTGAATTTTAATTCGCCGAGGACATTACCAGAAGTTAGTTTTAACCTTTTTTGATTAAGGACAATTTTATCGCCTCTAAATGTGGTAATTTAACTCTGTTCTCTTATGCTCTATGTTGTCTGGTCGAGATTTATAGGAGGAGGAGGTTATATTTTGCTCAATTAGTATGATGCAAGTTACAAACATGTTTGTTTTAGATAGTAGCTCAGTTGAAACAATGGGCTGAGGAAAGTCCTGTCGCGAAGTGGATAGATATCACAGACGGAAACTTCACAGCTATGGAAAATCCTATTTATATGATGATAGTGGATGATCCCAGTAGCGGGCAAATTGTAACTGCTAAGCAAACTGTCATGATCGTTGCAGGTAACACAAATATATCGCTGGTCTTAACTGTCCACCAGAAATTTCTTAGGGACAACATCAGAACAATCAGCAGCCATCAGCTGTTTGTTTTTTATTTTCTAGGAATCCAGGGTCGAGACCAACACGCTGTGGCCGCGGCGATGTATGTGCTGTATCAGCTAATCGAGAGGAGCGAAGTACATACCGACTTGTTAACAAAATATCGATTTTGGATCATACCGGTTTTCAATCCCGATGGATATGATTATTCGATGACATTTCCCCATGTAAGTTTATATTGGTTTATCCTCATGATCTGGCACTTAACTGTTATTTTTCTTACATGTATGATATCTTGTGATCAATAAGCTTTATATAATACCCATTTTAGCATACCTTGGTATTTGATTGAAATTGGAAATAATGTGTTATTTTGAGAATTCAATTAATGAAATGCACTTTTAAATGCACTTCATAAAGAAACGTTAAAACTAACAAACTAAAACGGAGAAGTAAGCAGAGCGGCCCGGAGGTGAAATTATATTTTGAGATGAGGTAGTAGGTAGGCTCTTAGCAATAATTGTGGCTAAACAATAGTTGTTTTCGGTCTTGTGGTAAGAAACGATCTCCTCAAATGACCTGAAGATAGCCTTAACAATTTATCGAAACCGATCACGTCATTTCAGAGTTCAGGGATCATACACTTAATATCCCTTTTTACTAGTTTTAGGTTTCTAAGATAATGTAGGTGCCATTGTTTCTAGCGTCGAGAATGGACTAAAAATCTGCGTCAGAATTGGGATGAATGCAAAGGAAGAGATGCATGCCACTCGTGCGAGACGTACGGGCTGCGGTGCACCGTCCAGCCGTGTTATGGCGTCAACCTTGACAGGAACTTTGAATATCAATGGATACCTGGTTAGTAGGAACCAAACAAAACAGTATTATCAGAACTGTACTATAAGGACAATTTTTGTGTAACTATACTTTAGTACCATAATTATAGGCTCTATGTAGGAAGAGTCTAGACGAAACATGTTTATGGTAAAAAAAGATAAGTTTGCTAAACAGAAAAAAGCTTTACTTTATCAATAATATTTTTTTACGGTAGCATTGTGTCTTGTTCCAAGATTACGATATGTAGCCATTTCATTTTAGAGTAGGTACCTATAACAATTGTAAATAAAACATCGATCTTCCTAGCTGAGGAACTACGATCAGAACATCCCTGTGGTACCCTCTATGCGGGTCCAAGACAGCTCAGCGAACCTGAAACACAATCTCTGACTAGGTTCCTCCACGAGCAGAAAACACCGATATATACCTTCATAGCGTTCAAGGAAGGTGAAGTGTTGGTGAGTCAGATATATCATATTTTAAGTCTTATCGTAATACGTAATTAACAAAATTGGTCTAGGGGAAATACCTTGAGTGGTAAGAACTGTTTTAGTTGGACTTTTTGGCTCAAGGTCATCATGACAGTAAAGGAAAACCTTAAGGTCGCGCTTTAATAAATTGCAATACTTCTGCTTCAAGCTGTGGGTAAACCAAACATGCCATCAACATAGACCTTCAAGAATATGGTTATTTGAAGTTTTTTTTAGTGATCTATGCCTCCAAAATCACAACCAAGTGAACTTTTCTTGATAAATTTGTTGTTTGAAGTAGGTACCTTTTTGAAATTTAATTTAAAATTTCTCAATAACTACTTGAGTTGAAGTTAAAATTAAATGTTCATAGAATGGATAAACACTTTATCTAACGATTCAGTGACTCAAAATTGTCTTAGACCGCCTATTTTTCTCATAATTAAAAAAAGTTTGGATTTTAGGTGTACTACAGTTCTGTACCTAAATGAATGAAGTCAAACGTTTTATTCAAAATTGAACCTTATTTAGACGAACCTTCAAATTAAACGACAATGTCAATCATTCGTTCATGTTACTCTTTGATTCGTCCGCCGGACGCCGTCGAAGGAGGACCTTGCGCAAAATCGCTCCCGAATTGACATAAATTATTACGAAAATATTTAATTTCTTCATACAAAAAAGTTTGTGACAGAAGAATGTCATTTCAAACAATAAATTAATGGAGTTCGGTTTTCAACTAAATATTTTATTTCACATACTACTTTTGCCCGCGACTTCGTTCGACTTCCCTGATGGTGGATGGGAAGGTATGTTTTTTTTGCAGATTCGTAAACAAGTAAGAGCGAGGCCCCATTAGTGCGTTGCGCTGCGTTGCGTCGTCGCAGCGTCGTCGCTGCGTCGGTTTCCATATATTTTTTACGACATGACCCATTAGACCGTACGCCGTCGCGCGCGACAATTCAACGGATCGACAGACGAGAGACGAAGCGAGAGGGAGGGGGCGCTGCGTTGTCGGAGCTCCGCTGCGACGACGGACAGTGATCCACTGCTAGAGGAGGCCACAGCCACAGCCAGTGTTGCTGCGACGCTCTTGCGCTGCGACATCGTGCGTCGTCGCAACGCAGGTGTGGCATACAATGCGCTGATCCGTTGCGACGACGCGACGCAACGCAGCGCAACGCACTAATGGGGCCTCGCTCTAACTCTGATGAGTCTGGGAAAAATCTGACTTTGCCCATTTTTTGCCGCCATCTTGCCGACCCCTGTCGTATCTCGGAAACTAGAGGACCCGTAATTTTTGTTTTATGTGGATTCGTATAGAGGAGGTCCTGGGAAGTAAAATTCGCTAATTTTTTTTGCCCCACTTTTGCCCCCCTTTTGCCCAATCAGCTAATCTCGGAAACTACGTAATATTTTTGATCGTTTTAAACGGATTTGTATAGAGGAGGTTCTGGGAAGTAAAATTCATTTTTTTGGTTTGCCCCTGTTTTGCCCCTCTTTTGCCCTATTGATATATCTCGAAAACTAAAAGAGATTTTGCATTTTTGAAAACGGATTTGTATAGAGAAGATTTTAGGAAGTAAAAAAAAGATTTCAGATTTGCCCCCCTTTGCCTCCCTCATTTTGCCGCCACGCGTATCTCGAAAACTGCAAGACTTGGAAAATTTTAGTTTTCAGGTTCAGATAGGGCATTACAAAGTTGATAAAACGTGGTATTTTTTTTTTCTTAATTTTGAAATTTTTTGTTTCTCCATATATTTTGTATGAAATTTCAAAACTTTTTAGGGGTAAATTTTTTTTTACTATAACCTTTTATTATGACTACTCGATTATGACGACCTCTGTGGCGCAGTTGGGTGAACGCCCGGCTGAGACGCCGAGGTTGCAGCTTTCGATCCCCTCTACGGGACAAATATTATGTTTGCATGTTCTGCAGACATTTGTTCCGTGTCTGGGTGTTTTCTATCTATACTAGTAGTTTGCCTCGAACGAGATCTCGCTCGACGGTGGTTGTGTATTATATTCTTTTTTATCTGTGTTTGAAAGAATTTACTTCAGAGGTCTACTAAAAAAAATTGAGGATCTAATGAGAACTAAGTACCTATCTAAAGTTTTTAAAGCCGATTATTATTCCTTTAATTAATAGTAAAGCGATTTTGAGTGTGCATTATTTACAATACAGGTTTTGATTAAAAACTCCATGAATATGAATTTAGGTTTGCATCTGTAATTGAGGTGTCACTAGATTTTAATTTAAGTTATTTTACTCTAAGCATGTGCTAGTGTACTCCTTGTTGATGCAACTAATAAATAAATAAATTTAGAGTCAAACCTTAGGCTCTAAACCTATTTTATATTAAGTATGTCATGTTTGATCCTGTCGTGGCACTACTTTCGATGACAAATGTGTTACCCGCGGTTATTTCAAACATTGTCAAAAATCATTTTGCATTAATTTACTTATATTTCTATAAAAAATATTTGATGGTATTTTTAAGAGCATAAGTTTTTACGAGGGTTTTTCGACTTATAACATTTTGGTATTTTGTTCCTTGTGAAGTGGCAGTGACATTGGTTCAAGAAAACTATTTACACCCGGTTCCTATAACAAACTAACGGATGTCATTAGGACTTTCGCCATAGCAACGCTGTTATCTGTCAAAAAGTTTCATACATTTTATGTTGAAATAACAACGTTGCTATGGTGATGGACCTACGAACATCCGTTAGTTTGTTATAGGAACCGGGGGTTTGTAAGTTGAATCCTTTTTCCATTAAAAAGTCGTTAGGTTGTCAAAAAGAGTTAGGAGTTAGAAACACCAACCAAAATAATAAAGAAGAAGAAGAACCATTTTCTGTGCTGCGATTTCACCAAAACTTATAGAAATGGGAGCTCAGGTTATAACAGTCATGATTTTTTTACATTTATCGAAGTTATTCATAAACTTTACATCTTAGACTATAAAGTAAAACCATTTTGGAATGTAAAAACAAAGCCCTTTCATATGACACCCCACTCAATGTATTTTCACAACTTTTATTTTTTTTCATCCCCTTCGGAACCAAATATTTAAATAAATAACTTCGAAAAGTCATAATTATTATAAATCACCAAAAAATCACCTGAATAATTTAAGAAATAATGTGAAAAAGAAGTCTCCATCGGATATCGCGAATCGTTACATTGTCAGATAGAGTGTCATTTGAGCTAACATCTCAGAAATTATATTGTGCCAGGCCTGCTCTTAAGGAAATTCAGTCTTTTATGAACTCCAATAATGAGTGTCGATCCTTGGTCTCTGCCCACCTACCATCGAAAAGTGACTGACTGACTTGACCCACGATTTTATGTGTATGTAATCAGTGCATACCCAATATCTTATGATTTGCTATATAGAATGTAAATCCTTACGGAACTCATTTAAGATATATTTTGTTTTCAGGGTATAATGTATCCCTACTCACACACCAAAAAACGACGAGCATTTGATCACGTTTATGTAAGTACTAGCCGTCCCGCGCGCGATTTCATTCGCGATGACTTTAGAAACAGGCACCTCTAAGATGTCTGCAACTAAAAGTTTACTAAATTTATATTTTTATCAAAACTAAGTAATCTATAGTTATAAAATGAGGCACTTATGTTCCTCAAGGAACCTACCTGTAAAGTTTTCAGATTTAAAGCTCTTGTAGTTACAAAGTAAAAGGTCAACATTTTAACCAACTTTGACTCTGCCTTACTGACCTTTAGGGTTAAAATTCTGAAAAAACCTAAAATAGTTTTACGTTCATTTTAAGCCCAACATCTACAATTTGAATTTGGACGCTCCAACTGTCACCATTTAGAGGCTATGAAAAATATGACGTTTGACCTCTCCCTTGACCTTTGACCTTAAAATTTGTCCATAGCGGGTGCCCGAGTATTAAAAAGAACCTACATGAAAAGTTTCACCATCATAGCTCTTCTTTTTAAAGAGATATCGCAAAAGGTCAAAAATACCCAACTTTCCTTATTGACCTTATTGACCTTAAAAATTGTCCATAGCGGGTGCCCGAGTATTAAAAGATATGTATAGATAATACTTATTATTTACTTATCAATAAACTACTAGACTACTAAATAATAAAAACTAATGGACTACTAGCCTAAATATACTTGAGGATGATATTCAAGTGTTTCTTTCATGTTGTACGCACATGCAATGCATCTCAAGAACGGCACTTTAATATAACAATCATGAGAAGTAGGTATTTCTGAAATTCTCCGATTTTTTTCTACTACTTTATGTAATACTTTAAAAAAGATCTTAATTGTCTTACCGTGCCACCACGCGGTGTATTACCTATCCGAATCAGTTACCTTGTTTGTAGAGAAACGACACAAGCTGTTAATAACTGGTGTGTTCCAAAAATTTTGAGTTTGTGTTTGCTGAGACTTTGGAGTTGTTACAGAGACAACGAGCTTCCCGGGCTGCTGCCGCTGCATACAGCATCAGTGGACGACCATACGTGGCGGGACAAACTTCTGAGTTTTTACGTAAGATGCTCTTCTTCCTCACAATCATATAACTACATCTTAACTAGTTTATTCAATTTAGGAGGCAAATTATTTGTAAATTTTATGATTCACTGAAAGGGACGATGTAGAGTTGACTTTGTGCAGATTTCCTCATAAACCTGCACATTAGCAGGTTTATAAGCTAATCTGCACAAAGTCAACGTTTCAAAATTTCAAAGAACGATAATTTAATGATGCATCCAACCAACCTATCAAAGTTGGGTTTAAAAATCTTGTTAAATATCTCTATAATTGATGGAAAGTCTTACTTCTTGTACAGTGTTTTCAGTACAAAAGACTTCAACGCGCTGGTAATGTTGCGGTATTTTCTCCAATTTCTGTTCACTCTCAGTTAGATTATTCAATTATACTTGTTATATTTATTGTGACTGAACTGAACACTTTGTTAATTTACTAACTTATACTTCATTTCGGATCGGACGTCGGACGTCCAGCAGCACGATGGGTCGACGATATTGCCAACGTCGTGGGCCGGCAGTGGATCAGGCAAGCGCAGGACCGTGAGAAATGGCAGAAACAAAGGGAGGCCTATTCCCAGCAGTGGGAGAGATCGGGCTGCGGATGATGATGATGATACTTCATTTCTTGAAGCGAACTAATAGGAAGAAAAATAATCTCACATGATTGGTCGTCGAAATTCATTGGATTGGCTAGATTTGACAATTGACAATTGATTTGACAATCTAGCCAATTACGAGAAATACAATTATTTTCGACGCCCAATCACGTGCGTTTATTTTTGTTCCTATTAGCTCGATACAAGAAATGAAGTAGGTATAGTCTACTCTATATCTACCCGTTTAAAAACTAATGACTCCTCTACAAAATATGTTAATCCATACTATACTAATATTATAAAAGGGAAAGTGTATGTGTCTGTCTGTCTGTCTGTTTGTCCGTCTTTCACGGGGCTAAGACGAATTGACGTGATTTTTTGTGTGGAGATAGTTGAAGGGATGGCGAGTGACATAGGCTACTTTTTATCCCGATATTCTCGCGGGTGAAACCGCGGGGCGCAGCTAGTACATTATACAATTAATAAAAACTCTACAAAATTAAACTCAACAAATAGATGAATAACTATATACCTATTCTATCTACCTATCTATCTAATAACCTAACTAATAACACAGGTTTTAAAGTGCTAGTATTATCCTTAATTTTACTTTCTAGCATTGTATGCGGGTGGTATTGAAGACTGGGTGGACAGTCACTTGGGCATCGACAATACTTACACGATCGTCATGTTTCGGCCTGCGGACACCTATAACTCGAAGCTTGTTACAGAGGTCAGTACAAACTCACCTTAAAGTAAAGTTTAAAGCAAGAGTAGCAAAAACAAGTACACACTTCCCTTTCAACTCATTTGAGCACAAGTAATATCATACCTGCACACTCGTACAAGTAGGTTATTACACCATAGAAAAGACGTCTTTGGCGATAATATATCTACATGCAAGTCATAACAGGAGTATTTACAAAGATGATGATGATGGCGTGGAATCGCTAGATATCTACTGATTATTTTGGCACTGATTTATTATCGGCTGCTCATTAAGTGGGTACATTTTATAGAGGGCATAGCATATTAAACACCAGATACAAGCATGATTTATCAACTTGCGTCAGAATCTCACCTTAATTTCCAATTATTGTAAGTAATACGAATTGATAGTAACGCTAATCTTAAACAAACTAATTAATACTGGTTCTAGGCAGCATATGCACATGCTCAAAAGAATGTGACTTGAGTGATTCTTCGAGTAAGGGCCCCCGCAGACGGCCGACTTTTTGTAGGTGGAAAAGTAGGTCGCTTTTTCGACCGATTTTGTCACCTACTTTGTCACCGACTCCAACGCACACGACCGTCACTTTGTAGGTGGCTAGTGAGGGGACAACATCGAAAAATACTAGAACGGTGGATTTGCAATGGAAGATAATTAAGTAGATAATATAGTAGAAGATAAGACTACCTAGCTTTCTTTTCTTATAATGCAGCCGAAATATACTTCGGTTATAATCCTTTCTACTAATCCTACGAAAATTCCTACTATAATTTACTTATCGAAAGTTTGTGAGTATGGATGTATGGTTATTTCTCTTTCACGAAAAAACTACAAAACCTATTGTATACCTACTTTGGGATATAGGTAGCTAATGACATGGTATTATACCTATGGTATTATACATAGGCTACTTTTATCCTGATATTCCCGCGGAATTCGTTGAAATTACTTTAAATTACAATAAGTACTTAATAAATTACATGGTTAGGTAAGTACCTACTTGTAATATTATTATTATTAATCCAATAACAATAAATTATAATTATGAATGATTGAACAAAATTGTACCTAAGCAAATAAAATTCGGAGTAAATAGTCCACTTGCGGAGTAAGCTCTATCACTTATTCCGAAAAGCGCATCACTAAACGACCTACACATTCGGAGTCGGTGTCGGGTCGGTCGGAATGCCACCTACTTTTTTCTCACCTACTTTTTGTAGGTCGTGTGCGTTGCGCTATTGTTGTCAGTACGTTCTATTTTTCGACCGATTTTTCCACCTACAAAAAGTCGGCCGTCTGCGGGGGCCCTAAGGCGGCTTTAATTGGTGATTTTCGGGGCCATTTTTAAATTAAATCCTACTTCCTATTCCTACTTTCCTGTTAATCTTATAAAATGTGAAAGTTGAGAATGTGTGTTTTGTTTGTTATTTTTTCACGCAAAAACGGCTGAACCGATTTGGTTGAAATTTGGTATTAGATAGGTTATATCCTGGATTAACTTATAGGCTACTTTTTATCCCGGTATTCCCGCGGGAACGGGACTTACACCTGTGAAACCGCGGGGCGCATCTAGTATATTTTCTAAATTTAGTCCCGAGTCTGAAAATATACGCAAAAGTATATATTTTTATAAAAGAGGCACCTCAGAGAGCTCTATACTTATAGAGATCAAGTTTAAAAAAATAGAGGCCACACAAATCATAAAACACCATTCTAATTAGATTTTTTTTTACTTCATATTGAAAAAAAAGTAATAATGTTTAAAAATATAGAACTATACTTCATTTCTTGAAGCGAGCTAATAGGAACAAAAATAAACGCACGTGATTGGTCGTCGAAAATAATTGTATTTCTCGTGGTTGGCTAGATTGTCAAATCAATTGTCAATTGTCAAATCTAGCCAATCCAATGATTTTTCCCTATGATACCTTTGTTATTCTGGGCTATTCATGTTTCACCCAAATCAGTTATCCAAAAAAGGAATGTTTTCACGACTGTATCCCAGGGAGCGGCGGACATTTCTTTCAGATCTTTTATGTTAAATTTATCAGTAGTCTGAAGAAAATGAAAAATAATCATTGTAAATCATACATAGCATTGTAAATAGAGCAGTTTTAATTTTTTGCAGCGAGTGGTACATGAAGCGTATGCTGCTATGGACACGTTAGTTCTACAGAGCATGGAAGTCCTAGGCCCGCCGCTCGTCACCATCACACGTACAAGAAGCGGGACTCAATCTCTACATCTCTCTTCGAAAGTGATACTTATTACTTCTACAGCGGTTGTATTAGCATTTATTTCAGCCTTCTCTATTAGAATACTTTTGATACCAGAAGGGTAATTTAACCTGTAAGCTAGAAAGCTTCTATCCGTGATTATTTTGAATAAAATTGTCATCACATTACATTCATCATTGCGTTAATGTAGTGGCATGATATAAGTATGTTTGGTTGGTGCGGCTTTGAATAATGTTATTTTGAAATTGTTTTTATTGATAGTTCTTAGTGTAATTTAATGAATAAAACTTTATTATCTTAGTTAAGTGTTTATTCTGTGTTTATTCCGTGTATCTATAATATGTATGAACTACAAAATAAAATGTATTTACGTATTATATTATATCAGTCATTTTTACCATAACACAAGCATTAATGTTTAATATATTTTCAGATTCAGTTTTATTTTCATTCAGTTGCTTAGCTTGGGACTAGATGACGTATGGAATGTCCAAGGCTTTTTATTTATTTATTCTACCTATCAACGAAGCGTAGCCCATTGCTATTTTCGCTACTTTAATAGTAAAATGCAAGTTCAAGGGTGTAAACTTGAATTTGAGCTGAGCTACGGGCGTTTAGGGATTTGTCACACTGCATGCGTTCTGCGGTCTCCGGTCAGGTCAAAGCGAACGTTTGACCTGACGTTTGTTCGTTTTGACCTGACCGGAGACCGCAGAACGCATGCAGTGTGACAAATCCTTTAAGGTACGGAACCTTTTCATTCAAAAAAGTACCTATTAATTATTTAGGTTCCCACCTTCGTTACTGACCCAATTGGTTTTCCGAAAGATGGCTATGTAAACACTTCTACAAAAGCCTAATTAATGTCATAAAAATCTAACCATTGATAAAAATCAGTGATTGACATAGATAATAAATATACGAGTAGATTAGTCCTATGTTGCAAGCACGGCGATGGTAATATACTCGTAATAGACTGTTTTAAACTATTTTTAAGTAGGTATTCTATCGCTTCATGACTGTCAGAAAAAGCAGCATTAGATCCGACTTGAGAAAGTTTCGAAGGAACTTTCGAGGTCTCTCTCGAATGACTTGTTCGAGTCGAGGAATGTTGAAGGTAACGACTAGATGAAACCTATAATTGGTGTATTACCTACCTAAGTTAATTGAAATATAGATTTTTGCATGGTTTCTTCAAGGTGGTTGTGTGCCTCAGACTAGCGCGGCCACCTATCATATTATTACGTTAAACAAAGGAATTTAAAACAATTGTTCAGTTTGTAAAAAAAACCACCTCAGGTATACGTTTAGTCTCTTGATGTTAAATAAACTATTATTATTATTTATGTCTACATCAACATAAACACAAATCAATCAATATAGAAAAGTGCTGAAGGTAAATACAATTTCATTCTTAATATAATTCTTACGTGTTAGATAACAAGTCATGCATTTGCGCAGTAGGTATCATATTCCTACTATAACTGCTTTAATCCAAATAGCCCAAATAGGTATTGAGTATTGAGTGTCGTTTAGAAGTATTATTATACCTTCCCATATTTATTGTGATGAATAAAACTATCACATTGCCGATGACGAATAGGTAATATCTTGTGGTTCAGCAAATAAAAGTAACAATTTCGTAGAAAGTTACTTACACATACACAATGATACTTAAGTAGAATATCATTAAAAATACATAGCAAACAACCTTAAACTGCACCCTGGCGTTTGAAAACAGAACGACAGAATAAATATGGAACCAGAACTACAGTTTAAACTTTAAATCCCATACCTAGTCTAGGAAAATTAGGTTTTCACCCTGGAATGAGAGATAGTCAGCAGTAAACTTGTGTACCCTATAGATACCTTTATTTTGGCAACCTTCATTCTTGTCTCAAAGCTTGGACTTATAGTCGATTTCTCGAATGCAGATCATCTCCTAAATTAACTAATTAGTAACTAGTCACGTGATTTAACCATTGATTAGCTAGTTTTGGAGAATATGCGTTCGAGAAACCGGTTTACCTATAGTGTATTTAGTAGATGGTGATAGAATTTGAAACTATAGTGACATTGTGACTACTTATAGTTTTATCGGATCCTAATAACAGATTTAGATTATTTGCCTTTTTATTTGTATGAAAACACGTGCACGACAGATAAGATCCAGTAGCGAGCGGCATTAGGGTAGGCCGCGGCTGGGCGTCCGCCCAGAAGCCGGATATAAAGGGGAGCCAGGCTGACAAGGGGCGGCCCTGGCAAGAGCCTCATGCTCTATGCTGCTACTAGCTGTCGCACGAATGTAAACACCTAAATCTTCCTTTACAGTACCTACTATTATGATTCGAAATAAAATGGATACAGAATTCAGTTTTGAATACTTGGCTAAAATTTTTCGACAGCAACAATCATTTAGTAGGTAGGTACCAATATTTTAGAAAATAAAATAAAGAATTAGGTAAAGAGAACTAACTTTGTTTTAGCACAACTAATGCATAATTTCTAGTCATTTCTAGTAGATAGAGCTAAGGACTCGAGCGGCACCCAAGTTACCACTAAGCGCTTGGCTCGAGTCGAGCCAAGCGCTTAGTGGTAACTTGGGTGATTTGCGTTGTATATTTTGTATTCTATCGATCTGCCATGAAGGTAAAAAAAAGTTTGAGTACTGTATAATAAAAACTAAACTAAACTTTCATATCATGAAAGTTTGAACATTCCAAAGTGATTTTGTTGTTATTCTAAAAGGTGCAGTTTATGAAAAACGGAGATAGGTAAATGCTCAGAGCAATCATCTCTTCCTCATTGGGTAAATGTCTCTAGAATTGTAAACTGATCTCTCAAATAGATGAGGACTCTTCGGTACTTTTGACCTGGCCTTTTTTATAAATAGTCACCAATTTGGTCCAAATACAAAATGTATGTTCTCTTAAATTTTCCCCTTCCACGACGACGACGACTGATATCACATACCAGTCGCCACATCGGGGATCGTATCCTGCCTCTAATTACCTATTTTTACTAGCTCTATTCGAATTAGAATAGAGCTCTGTTGGCGGACTGGGACAACATTTGACTTTTGATCAAAAGATCGTTGGTTATCGTGATCGTTTTTTTTATTTCAAAAATGCAATTTGTGCCTTACAACAAGCTCTAAAAGTTAATGTAAAAATCGTGAAGAAGACATTTAGCTCTATAATAGCGGTGACGGGCTTGCAATGTATGGATTACTAGGAAGCAGAATGTGGACATGACATACATAGATACTTCTGACTTCTCCCTTCCGATATCACATCAAAAACACATCTTTGTATCGGAATATCGCTTCGGAGGGCACGTTATTTTGTCGGTCCCGGCTTTTAAAGTCGTTAAGCCATAACGGAGGCCTTTAGGTGGCCTTAAAACTCCGTCACCATAGTTGAGTTGGCCACTTGCTCATACGAACGAACGAACGAACTACATCTTCCACATCTTAAGATTGTTGATTTTGGTCACCTGTCTATACTTAAACACTCAATTAATAAGTGCTTAAATAGTTGAAATGCAAGACATCAACACAGGTGCGAATATATTTAACACAAAACGTTGAATGATTTGCATAAATATTATTGTGTTCTTTGACAAGCGAACAAATTACTTAACTGAGTACGTTGGCCTTGTGTGTAAGTGTACTAGTAGAGACCTAAGTTTATTAAAGTAATCCTCGAATGAAGTGACTGCAGGTTAGTTGGCTCGCAGAGTGCAATCAGTGCGTTTCAAATCTGTTAATTATCCTTTGAATTAAACCGCCTTGCATATCAAGATAAAAACATAATTAGGGTTAGGCACCTACTTATTACACAAGACTAAGCAACAAAAATAAGGTACTTGATTTACGTTTTATTCATATTGTTAGAGTTAAATGACGACCTCTGTGGCGCAGTTGGGTGAACGCCCGGTTGAGATGCCGAGGTTGCGGGTTCGATCCCCGCTACGGGACAAATGTTTGTATGTTCTGCAGATATTTGTTCCGTGTCTGGGTGTTTTCTATCTATACTAAGTATGTATTTACAAAAAAAAAAAAAATATATCTATGTATTATATCAGTCATCTGGTTACCATAACACAAGCATTAAATTGCTTACCTTGGGACTAGATGACGCTGTGTGGAATGTCCAAGGATATTTATTTATTATTATTTATTATTAAATAGTGTTAAATATCCGATCACTTTAATAATATCTGCTACAATTAATATTTTAAAAAATAATGCTTTCGTAGACCTAGCTCAAATTTATTTTTATTATAGGTACATTGTTGTTAAAAAAACAAGTAATTACTTAGGTACCTACCCATTTATTTATTTGCAGCATTTGTTCCAACTCACCCTTAGCCATAATAATTTCCGCTTAGATAGTCCATCCTACAGGTCGTAGCGTCAGATAGCCGTGCGTATAAAGTCGATGAAGTACTGAAGTGACGTTTCACTCGCTCTGTGTTTCTGTACCTCATTGGATCAACTCCGCTCAGTGTGCATCTTGGATTACTCAGTGTAAAATGGTGAGCAGATTTTTTGTGTCGATCCGCTTGAGTCCGGTTCTCACATTATACCGATCTCACGTGTTACTGTGATAGTATCAGTGAAACTATTGTTTATTTATAATGACTATGTTTGACTATGTTTGTTTAAATGTAGGTAGATGTGTTTTTATCCGTAAGTTTTCGCAAATAGCCGATACTAATGTGTTGGTAAATATTCAGTCACGTGTTGTTTGGATTAACTGAAGGATAAATTATTACATTTGGAATCATTTTACGGATTAAAGTAAAAGCATTGTTAACTATTTAGCTTAATCTAATCCGATTCATATTGTGTTTTGCGACCAAACACCTTTATCCAAAGTGGACAAATGTTACTACCTAAATCTACCTAGGTTGTTGTAAATAGGATTTCGTAGCTCATTACTTAAATTGTAGTCAAAAAATTTTACTTGTAAATCAATTTCGTTATTCACTTGATAATCTGATTATTCTTATCGTAGGAAAGATGCCAGATTTTTTCATTTGGAGGGCAAGTATTTTAGCGTAATGATAATGATAATATAAGTTCATAAGTTATATCTACGTAATACAACACAATCAAAATACTAGGTAAACAAGTACCTACATTAATCATGACCGAAAAAAAACAATTTTGTTATTGTTTTTTAGATAATGTAACCATTATTATTGAACAAAAAAAGTGCTTACCTACTTACAAGCTTATTCACGCTTCGCTCGTGTGGCACCTACCTGGATAACCGGGAGCCATGTGTGTTATTTTATGTCATAATACTTAGGTAGAGTACCTATGACATAAACAAACACACATGGCTACTATGTATGGTATTCCAAGTAAAAGCCAAATCCATTCAGTGATTTTTGGGTGGAATACCTAGTAACAAACATCGATACATTTTAATAGAAGTAAAGTGAAAACAGAGTCACGTGTATTTTTATTTCAGAATCGAATATCTTCTATTCATAGTTTCTAAAGTTAGACATTCTCATAACGTTACTCAAATACAAATTGTATAAAAACACTTTAAACTATAGTCTGTCTATAAAGTCGTGACAATAAATGAGGGCGCTGCTAAAATGTATATAGCAACCCTATAGTGTGACTACTGATTTTGATACTTGCAGTTCGTTCCATGTAAAAGTTCCTACCAGCTTTTAGGTGGGAATTTGGGAAGGCATGTTTTATTTTTAAATCTTGTGCTTATCTGTGTAATAATGTTGGATTAAAAGGTTAAACTGTTGAGTGTTCATACATAGGTACATAGGTGAAGGCAAATGAAACAAAATTGGATTTCATTGTCATTTTTATAAGAATTTTATTTTTTGCCGTAGTGCACAAATATTAAAATTGTCCATTGCTTTCTTGGCAGACCCTACTGTGTTTCACAGCAGTTTCAAACTTCCCATCATTCTTGAATTCGCCTAACCGTAGGTACTTTCTGATTTACCTACCTGAAAATTAAAAAAAAAATACTGAAAGTAGGTAATCAAAAGCATTTTAAACATAAAGCAATTAGTTAAAATTTTAAATACATAGGTAGGCAGAAAACGTAGCTAGACTGTGTGCCATTTTAATGTATCAAGATTAGATGGTCTCACTACAACATGACTTACTGTGATGTTCAATCTGACGTAAAAATGTGCAATGTAAACAATGCCTTTTTTGGTCTCCAAATCGTAATTTAGGTCAATTTGTTACTTCAGGCAGATTAGAAACAACCAATAAAACGATTACATACCCGTTATAGATGCTGTTCGCCCATTTAAATCATCCAAATCCCACAAAATATGTCCAACTTGGTATTCCGCTAAACATTGCTTAAAAACTTAAAAATCACTTCCCGCGTGTCACTCTCATTTACTTTACTTATTTGTGATACTTTTGTGCGTAGTTCGGTTTCATTTCATTGCAGTTTAACTAAGAAAACAATAAAAAATAGAGGAAAATATGTTCTTGAACTCACTCGATGACAGCTGACGACAGCTGTTATACCTTTGTTTGGTGCTGCCAGATACACGAATAATTTTAGTTCCTCAAACATTCATGTCAGGACTTTATAGATAGACTATATTTGAGACTGCAATAAAATGCATTGAAAGGTCATGTTTTGAAATTATAAGCCTGCCGTGTGATTTCGTAATTTCGAAACCTAAACGTAGCAGCTAGTTTTATTTGCAACAATTCGACATAATATTATTGACCTTATACAGTTTTGATTTTAATATTATTTATGCATTATGCTTAGGTATTATATGACCTTAAATAACAGTGTAACAGGTGTTAGCCGAATATCAATAGCGAAAGGTCATGGAATCACAAATTGTCTATGATTAACTGACGTGTTGAAATATAACCAAGATCACGTCTATATAGTATGTTAGACATTCTCAAGGATGCTCATGTTCTGAAATCAATAAATTTTATTTATCTAAGTAACTTGTAAATAAATAAATAATAAATAATAAATAAATATCCTTAGACATTCCACACAGTAAAATAATTACATAATAATTTTAAATCATATGTCGCTTTCATTATACCACAGTAGGTTGCCTTGACAAAATATATTCAGGTATACATACCTACCTAAGATAAAATTAATTAATGAGAACTACTAATCAGCGGCAGCCTTAAGTACCTATAGTGAGGCCCGGGCAGTAGATCACTGCTAGGTCCTTGTGGAATAAGTGAGTTGAAAGGCAGTTAATACTATTATTATTAATAAAAATGTAGAGCAATAAAATATTCTTTAAAACAATAACACCATTATTCATGAACATTTGTAATCATTTCACTATATTATAGACTTCTTATTAGATTAGCCCTGCGGGTGTTACCCGCAGTGAACATTTTCCGTTCCCATGAGAATACCAAGAAAAAAAAATAAGTAAGCAAAAATAAAGTTTAAGACAAATCCTTTTAGTAGTTTTTGAAGGAAAGAAAGAGCAAGACACATACATCACAAACTGTCGTGTTTATAATATTAGTAGGATTTAGGTATATTGGTCAAATACACTTACTTCTAACCAAAACGGCTAATCAATCTGTTGCTATCACCGTAGACCGTAAGAAAAAAAAAAACATTTTCAAAACTCTTATTAAATTGAGAAGTCTTTGAATAACGGGGTAAATGTTTTCTGGTCTTCCCAAATGATTTGTGGCATTAGATTTAGCGATGTTACTTATTTTATTTGTTTATGTCTAGCTCTCTTACTGTACCAAGTGTACCCACTCTCCTCTTCTTATAATTATTCGGAGCTAATTGATATTTTTTAGATAATATTTTATTATCTACAGAAAACACGTAGAACGGATTAGATTAGGTACATACACAAGTTTATTAACATTCCTATCAGAGTCCTTGTGCTGCTATTAGGTACCTATACAAATTGTCAAGGTCACTTTTTCTACATGCTCTCTGTAATGCAAGTTTTTATCAAGTAACTTGAAAGATGTTTATAACAACTAGAAAAAAGTTTTTGAATCTTCTGTTCTCTTTTAATTGGCATCGGGAGCGAAGAGGGAAGTATTAGAATTTAGTCTTAATATGTATGTAGGTACTTACGAAAGCGAGCTTAGGTAAAAGTCTTAAGACAAATATTGTTCGTAGCTTAATGGTAACAATCATCATCCAATAGGTTTCTGGTGATTTATAATTAACCTTGTACATTTATTTCAGATATCCATCGACAAAGCAATCACATAACTTTACTTAAATAAAAAGTTTATTAACTTGTTTTCCCACAATTTTTAGGCGTCGTCAAAGGATGGCGTCAACCTTGGGTTTGACATATCACCAGAAGATGCCCCATCAGAGCCAACGCCAGAAAAGTCCTCAGGCTATGGGTCTCCAAGACCGAGACGATCCACGAAACCTGATATGGAACCGACCCCTTTGAACGTTCCTGACAAATCTGGGAAATTGAATGTAGGTATCTATCATACATTGTTTATTATTATCCATAAATTAAACCACACTTAGGTTCTGACTTTATTTAAATGAAAAATCTTAATAAAATTCGCTTTGTTACAGTTTAATAAAGTATTTTTTTCGAAACTTGATGAACGCTAGGCGAGTGCGCTTTAACATACCTCGTCCAATATAATATGACGACAGTTTCCATCTTAGAAACCCTACCCCTTTGCTCTACCCACCCAATGGGCGCGTTTGATAGTATTATTGACAGTTCGATACTGTTACAAGAAAATAGGATAGGTGACTAATGTCTTATCTGTGACATTAGTCATGTTCCCAAACAAAAACAAAAGTAAATGATGGAAAATGTGCGAAATATATTTTATCAAGCTAAATGCGTTTTTAGTTGTCTGTTACTTAGGTAGGTATCGTAACAAAGAGCATAATGCAGAGAAGTTTACATCGTAACTTATGGAAGGTCAATAGTGATCTTGAAGCAATAGGTACTTATGCTGACGATTTATTATTTGCATTACGAGTATAAGTAGAAACTACTATAACGTAAGAACATTAATCTTCAAAATTTTTGGCATAGGCATAGCAGGTCAGATTCGGAAGAAAGAAAGTTATATAAATGCAATATAAAATAAGTGCAAACCGCTTCAAATTCGACGACCTCTGTTGTCAAACACTCGCATACAAACTGCCAAGCAACCCCTTGGTTACCTACTGTGCGGGCCATTCACATAACATATTTGCATTATTATGAGAATGATGAGTGAGTATGATGGTGTGAAATGGTTTACTTTGCTTTAGACTGACGATGACAACGAAAAAGTGGAAGAAAAAGATGTCCTGGATGACCGACCACAATGGAGCAACCAGATGGAGTTCCTAATGTCTTGCATCGCCACCTCGGTAGGGCTCGGCAACGTTTGGCGGTTCCCCTTCGCTGCCTACGAGAATGGAGGAGGAGCTTTTCTCATACCTTACATCATTGTGCTGTTCCTCGTAGGAAAGCCCATGTATTATCTCGAATGCTTACTGGGACAATTCAGTTCCAGGAATTCTGTGAGGGTCTGGTCCCTATCTCCTGCCATGAAAGGTAATATTTACGAAAAGGTAAACACTGTTTAAATATTTTGGATATTATGTAATATTTCATAATATTTTTTATTAGGAACGGGATACGCACAGGGAATGGCTTGTGGCTACGTCCTATCGTACTATGTAGTGGTCGTCGCTCTGTGTTTGTACTACCTGGTTATGAGCTTCCAAGCAACGCTCCCCTGGTCCGTTTGTAACCCGGAATGGGACAAGTGTATTCCCTCGGATCCTGCACTAATGCCCGAAATACCGCCAGAAAATGCGAGTAGCAGTGCAGAACTTTATTTCAAGTAAGTCCTTGTGTACCTTTACCAAGGTTAGGATGTTGTTTGATTGGTTTAAATTCAAGTTAGGCTTCTATGCGAGAATATTGATTCTATATACGAATAGAAGACGGTGATTTGACATGAATTTACATCCTCGCCGACAAAGTAGTAAAATGCAAAATGTACATATATGAATGTATGATTGAATGATTTTTGTCTTCTAATAGTATGACGTGAACAAGATTTTAGCTTGTGATGACGCTGTATAAAATGTTGAATGAATATTTAATATAATTAATTATTAATGTCATATATTTAAACATTGACTTACAATCCCTTCTCATGGTAGGCAGTATTGAGCCCGACACGCACTTGACTGAATTTATTAAATCTACAACAACCATTTTGTCTATCTTAAAGGTACACTGTGCTTCGCCAAAGTGAAGGTCTCGAATATGGATTAGGTGAGTTAACGACATGAATTAATCTTTATTCCCAGAAAAATGTATGAACATACGAATCCCTATATATGCTATCCCTTAGCTATGGGTAGAAACTGGAATTCTACTAAATATATTCTACTAAATACAAAAAAACCTAATAAATTCCTAAAAAAACATTATCTACAGTCTGCTCAACCGACAGGGCCCGTGTCATAAAAGAACTAAATATGTACACCCTGAGACCTGGTCAGCAACTGTCTCCTTATATAAAACGTTTATGTACATCTTTGTTAGAAAATACGAAAATCAAAATCAAAGTATTTATTGTTGAACGTTAATTTCAGGTTTGCCAATTTGGTACCTTACCCTGGCTCTATTCGCCTCGTGGCTAATCATCTTTCTGATCGTCGCGCAAGGAGTCAAGAGTTCAGGCAAAGCGGCGTATTTCCTCGCCATTTTCCCATACATCGTGATGCTCATTCTATTTATCACGTTAGTACTAGCTCATTAACTAAAGCTTTAATTAAATAAATTACAGTGAACAATCCCACCCGGCAACACTTTGCAAAATATTCTGAAACAAATAGACAGAAATGGCTGACACAGTCCAGATATTTAAAGTCTTCCGTAAAAATGGCTTTACCCTGATGGACACCTCAGAGACCTAATTTTACAAGAGAGAAATAATTATTACATTATAACGACATAAAAAATATTAGTAATATTTAACCATATTACCATATAACCCGTCCCGCGATGCGGTCGCGTAGGTATGCAAAGCGCCATAGATGTATATGGGTAGCGTCCGCCGCGCGGTAGACGCTCCCGCTTCGCAGTCGCTTTGGTCGCGCAGGTTTGGCCTTAGCTTAAGTGTAACATCATCACAATGTTTTTTTTACAGGACTGCAACTCTACCTGGTGCTGGCAAAGGCATTTTGTTCTTTATAACTCCGCAATGGGATAAATTATTGGATTTAAATGTAAGTTGTTGATGAAATACCTATACTTACAGGAAAAAATCGAATAACCATTATTTTACAAATATTTGTCCTAAGAGAATCAAGGTATACAAAGGTATACAAAATTTTACTTTTGTTCAGGTTTGGTACGCAGCTGTCACCCAAGTGTTCTTCTCACTGTCCGTGGGCACAGGAGCTATCATTATGTTTGCTTCGTACAACGGCTTCAGACAAAACGTTTACAGGTAAGGACTAGGTAACAGTGCTAACGTGATACTTTGCTGCGACTGAGTAGAGTGTAAGTCCTAATTTGCATAAACTTTGTTGAAAGTTCACCTTTACATGTTAAATATGTGCACCACAAACATTCGCTTGCGAGGTACTACCAGTAAGTAGGATAAAAAGTATCCTATGTATTAACAAAATGTGTCATAAAATATGTCTACACCAAGCTTCAGACAAATCCCTTCAAGAGTTTCTAAATGAAATCAAATATTTCACGTTAATAATAATGATTAGTAGGACTCGCATTCGCAAATGGAACGGGAATAAATACTACCTACTATCATCCTACTAATATTATAAATGTGAAAGTTAAAAATAAAGAAACAATATGGAGAAACAAACATGTAAATCATTTGTATTCTGTCCAATCGCTTTTTTCCTTTACTTGATTTCAGAGATGCCATGATAGTAACCACGCTAGATACATTCACAAGTCTTCTTTCTGGCTTCACGATATTCGGTATTCTCGGTAACTTGGCGTACGAGCTTAATTCTGAAATAGAAGAGGTTGTCGGAGCCGGCGGTACTGGACTGGCCTTCATCTCATACCCTGATGCTATTTCTAAAACTTTCATGCCTCAGGTAACTAGCACCTTGTCATATTCTGTGACTTCGCAAACTCAATCTTCTTTAAATTTACGGCATTTGTAGTTATAGCAAGTGAATGTTTATTCCTCATAATCGTCATTCAAAACGATTTCACGATTTACTGTGTCTTTACCTTAAATTAATTAAGCGCTGATGAAACTCATTCTGAGGATTAATCTTAGACAACGATCGTTTGAAACTATCGATACGTTATCTCTGCACAAAATGATTCTTATTCTTTTAATGCTACTTTCAAGCTATTCTCCGTCCTGTTCTTCCTGATGATGTCTGTGCTGGGCGTGGGCTCGTCGGTGGCCCTGCTGTCCACCATCAACACGGTGCTGCTTGATTCCTTCCCTAAGATACGCACGGTCTTCGTCTCCGCATTCAGCTGCACCGTCGGCTTTGGTGTTGGACTTGTCTACGTCACCCCTGTGAGTATTTTTTTACCTGCTATACTCTTACGAAACCACACTTTTCAAAGTCCATTCAACCAATTGTACCTACTACATGATTTTGTAACGGGAATTGCAAAGAATCTAGTCGAGAATCTAGTCGAAAAAATACTTTCTTTCTATATTTTGAAATTGACCTACATAAATTATTTTTTTCAGAGTGGTCAATACATCTTGGAGCTTGTTGACTACTACGGTGGAACTTTCCTAGTATTGTTTAGCGCAATTTCTGAAATCATTGGTGTATTGTATATTTATGGTGAGTCTATTATTTCTACATCTGTGAGCTGTTCATTATAACAAAATGGTCATTTGTTCAATAAAACAGTAAAAAACTACATGTAGCAAAGAAGTTTGACTGATGCTCTTGGTGGTTGCTATTCTCCTCTGATCCGACTTTTGCAACCCCTTTCTTTGCACACCTAGTATTATTATGAAAGACTTTGGTCACCTGTTGACATACCTACCTACCTGTTTGCACTTTCTTAATCAGACTTTACTTTGAATATTTTCAGGTTTGGAGAACCTATGCCTCGACGTAGAGTTCATGTTGGGCATCAGGACGTCAATATACTGGCGCGTCTGCTGGAGCATCATCACGCCTGCCATGATGATGGTTGTCTTCGTGTACACGCTGATATCATTCGAACCTCCCATTTTCGGTGAAGATTATGAGTATCCTCCTGTAGCAGTTGGTAAGTAAAATTATTTATATTTATTTATATCTAACGGTTAGATACAAAGCTCAAAATTTAAGAAAATGTGCCTGTTCTGTTCTTTTAAGTTTTTATTCATTACTTACTCAGAATTGATTTCCTACTTATCAAATATTAGTACTACTAAGTACTTAATTATTTTATTAATAATTTATTTTATTATTATTTTTACAGCTTGCGGATACATCATGTTGTTCGTCGGTATTGCTTTTGTACCAATCTTCATGTTAGTGACGATATACAAGAGAAGAAATGGAAATTGCAAAGAGGTACGACTTTTAAAATAGGTCTAATTTTTCCTACACATAGTTATCAAACACAAAGGGTGGTGGGTAAAATTTTATAATGGGTTGCCTAACTAAATTACAACTACAAATGTAGGTATTGTACAAGTTTTTTTTTAGTTTTCTAAACATAACCTTTGATTTTTCTTCCCGCATCGGCGGCGGCAGCGTGAACAGAATGTTATGTATGTGAAGTGTAGTAATTACCTACTTATAAAATCTTGCAGACGTACCTATGAATCATAGATGTTTGTGTGAATGATTTTCTTTTGTTAATAGACTATCAAAGAGTCGTTCCGTGCAAAGTCGACTTGGGGTCCACGATCACCCTCCGAAAAGCGAGCATGGAAGACTTTCAAAGAAGAAGCCACAGAAGAAAGGTTGAAAATAAAAAATGAAAATTCCAGAATAAAGCACTTATGGATGATGATTACTGGAGGGTATAGAAAAAGCAGGTAACTGGTCTAGTTACCTTTTTAGTAATAATTAAGTTACCTAACGTAACACGCATTATCTCTGTGAAAAATCCAAATGCCCCAAAATTATCTGCATTTGAAATTTCATAAAATTCGTTGAAGCGATTTCCGAGATTCAGATTAAAGTTATAAAGTTACTAAATGCAAAAATTGTTCTGTTAATATATTTAAGAAATCATGACATTGTCACCTAATTTCCTACTTATTTATTTACACATAAATAATAAAAAAAACTAAGGTTGTGAGTTGGTTTAAGATAATGTCGGTCTCTACAGCTGTATTATAAGGTTAGTATTTTCAATAAATTATGTAAATTATAATTATTTACCTACTGTACCTATAATAATGTATATTTTATTTGATTAATATTCTTTAGAACATTCGGTCTGCGATGTGCTTGTGTATGAGAAAGTTTAATCTTTCAATATTTATTCAATGTATTTACTTACATTTAAGAAATAATAGGCTGTGTGCTGTAAATATTCCTTTTTTAAGTATTTAGTAAAGTATTATAGGTTAAAAGTTAGACGAAACTATAAAAAGGTTACCAGTTTTTGTATTTTAACGTAAGTTGTATGTAACGCGATAATATATTCTGTGATTATAGTAGAACTATCATTGTAATTATCTTAGAAATAAGTACCCAGAGAGTCAATATAGGTACCTACATATTTCAGAAAGGCTCTGTTGAGGCAGGGACCAGTACTCCAATTTAGCAATGCGCTAAAAGATTGTATGAACAAGCAAGTGGCCAATTCTGCTAAACTGAATTGTATTTAAACGACCCTAACAATTAGTGTTCGAATGGATGGCGCTACAACTATCATTGTAATAATCTTAGAAATAAGTACCCAGAGAGTCAATATAGGTACCTACATATTTCAGAAAGGCTCTGTTGAGGCAGGGACCAGTACTCCAATTTAGCAATGCGATAAAAGATTGTATGAACAAGCAAGTGGCCAATTCTGCTAAACTGAATTGTATTTAAACGACCCTACCTAACAATTAGTGTTCGAATGGATGGCGCTACAGTATGTTTGATATTGAGTAGTATATTTACAGGGTAGGTAGTAGCTTATTGAGTAGTCAACCCCAGAGCAGTTGCTTAAGTGTACTTTTGCTGAACTACCATTCTGCCACTACCTGTAGAATAAAATCGCGTTTGTTAAACGTAATATACCTATCTCGTTCTTGGTAATAATAATTATAATTACCATGAATTAATCATTTTCGCATAAAGAAGCTTTTACAGATTGCTGGTCTTAATTACTTTAGTTGGAGGTACCTTATGAAATAAAAGCATTTTTTCAAACGCCTTCTTATTGTTCCTCATCCAAAAACTCACTGAACGTTTCTGGAGGCCCATGTTACGATGCGTTATAAATAATGTACGTATTACCCGATAGGTCACTAATTTTATTTCTCATCAACCTCTCCTCATTAAATACTGTATACATACATGACATGGAATGGTACATACATTAACCCGGATCCTATATCCAACTTACACATGGCCGTAGGACTTTCGCCATACAAACGTTTTTATCGGTTAAAAATTATAATTATGATGGACCTACGGACATCCGTACGTTAGTTATAGAAATCGGGCATAAAATCATAGAGTTGTCCTTAGTTTTCTGCCAGGACAAAGGAGGTAGTAACGGCCGTAACAGAAATCCAGAAATCTGTCAGAGAAGGTGACATGACAATTCTGAATTTCTGACTGAGTCATGGATTTTCTAATTTCACATTTTGCCATAGCTAATAACAATTATTATTAAAAATTTTGAAGTGTTTTCAGTACCTACATTATGTTTATTATTGTTATTTAAATTGTACATTATGTTTGTTAGTGTTACTTAAATTCTTATAATATGTCGCGAAACAGTCGAAATAAACGTGTACCCCCTGAACTGTTTGGTGGACACTTACCCATTCTTTCTCCCCCTGCTATTGAAGATCCGGCGTACAGAAGGTGGTACAGACAAGCTTCTGATATATCACAAGTGCCAGGGCCCAGTCAGGAGGTCAGATAATGTTGATGTATTGTAAGAATCTGTAAATAACATGATTTTGTGTGTTGTTCAAACCTAACAATAATTAATAAACAGGTTCTGCAAGAATATATATAAGTATAGCCTGCTAAAAAGTATCAGAACGATGTTGGCTTTCCCTATTCTGCAATATCTGATGTAATTTCTTTCCTTACCTTAATCTTACTTTCCCATAAGAGAAGCTACCTAGCGTTTCCTAAAGTAGTGTGAGATGAGTTTATATTTATGGGTCGTGCCTACTATTTATCGACCGAAGCTTTCATTAATAAATAAACAATGAAATTACATAAAGGTACACACTACTATTGAGATCGTGTGAGATTGTGGGTCAGTGACCTATGTAACGTAGTTTGCGCTATATTTCTTTCTTAGGATGAAGACGACCGGGAAAAAGCTCCAGAAGAGGAGCAAACTCCCTCTCGGCCGGCGCGAGCAAAATGGGGCAACCAGATCGAGTTCCTCATGTCGTGCATCGCCACTTCAGTAGGCCTCGGCAATGTCTGGCGGTTCCCCTTCGTCGCCTATCAGAATGGAGGAGGAGCTTTTCTCATACCCTACATTATTGTGTTGTTCCTCATTGGAAAGCCAATGTATTACCTCGAATGTATATTGGGTCAGTTCAGTTCGCGGAATTCTGTGAGGGTCTGGTCTTTATCTCCTGCAATGAAAGGTTTGGCATTTTTTAGAATATCTAGTCAAGTAAAACATTGTTGGTTGCTGATGTAGATACTAACGCAAGGCTCAAATAACTGGACATTGACTTCATAAGTTCAGGAATTATTTATGGAACAAAAAAAAAGAGTAATAAAGTAAAGTTTGGCGAAATTATAAACATACATGCATTTGATCCGAACTGTTATTTTGAAGAGCAAATAGTGAAAACTACCTTTCTCCAGCCAGTGGAACATAGTTAGATTAATGAAAAGAGTTTAAACACCTTACAATTATAGGTACATACAGTAGGCTGAATAGGAATTTATTAAGTTTCGTTACACATTAACACAGGATTATCGCCATAAAATATATTTTTATGTACATTGTTTGCGATGTAACAAGCATCCGTGGTTCATAAAATACTTTAAAGTAATAAAAAATATTTTTTAAGTCATCTTATAATTCTGTACTCTTTTAGGAACAGGGTACGCCCAGGCCCTTGGATGTAGCTACATCCTTTCATACTATGTAGTAATCATCGCCCTGTGTTTGTACTATCTGGTAATGAGCTTCCAATCAAAGCTTCCTTGGTCTGTTTGCCAGCCGGACTGGCCAAATTGTGTTCCTTCGGATAATTCACTCGCTTCCGCAGACAAGCCAGATAACGCCACAAGTAGTGCTGAACTTTACTTTTTGTAAGTTTTAAGATTTCATCAATTTATTTTGTGTTTTAGTACAGCATTATACTTAAAAAACATTGATTTGTTTCAGAAATACTGTTCTTCAACAGAGTGACGGTATCGAAAATTTAGGTGAGTTGAGTGAGACTGAAAATTATATTCGATCTACACCGACATTATAATAGGTTAATAAAAAAACGTAATTACAGGCTGGCCGATATGGTATCTTACGCTCTGTCTGTTTATTGCGTGGTTCCTCATTTTCTTAAATGTAGCTGAGGGAGTGAAGAGTTCAGGCAAAGCTGCGTACTTCCTCGCTATTTTTCCTTATGTCGTGATGCTCATTCTACTGGTCACGTAAGTACCATCTAATTAATACACACAATCCTTTGAGATATGCATTCCTGGTGGGAAAAAGTTTTGACCCATCCTGTATAGGTTGTTTTGTTTCACCCTGTTTTGTTTATGTCTTGGTACAATACTTAAAAATATATTAACAGATTACTAAATAGGATTAAAATATTACACTATTTTTTATTTTACAGAACCTGCACCCTTCCTGGCTCTGGCAAAGGAATCTTGTTCTTTATTACTCCACAATGGGATAGAATAACAGAAATCAGAGTATGGAAAAATCTATTATTTTGCTCTTAGCCTTTCCCATTTAGTATGAACATACGACCTCTGTTGCGCAGTGGGTAAAGGCCCGTCTGAGACGCAGTGGTTGCTGTTTCGATCCCTGCTGCTGAACAAATGTTTGTACAATCTGCAAATATATATATCTCGATTGTATTTTTGTTCTTTGCTGTGACTGTAGGTACAATTAAAACCAAAATATATTGGTATTGTCGTCGTTTTTTTCATTTCATTTATTTCAGGTTTGGTACGCCGCTGTAACCCAAGTATTTTTTTCATTGTCCGTGTGCACTGGAGCCATCATCATGTTTTCTTCCTACAACGGCTTCAGGCAAAATATTTACAGGTATGCACCAATCTGAATGCATTTATAACCATGTAGTCCATAGTTCCAAAGAGCCATAGTAGGTATGCCCAGCGTACGTAAGTAGCAGCTATCTAACTAGTCATGATATTACTACTTTACTACTACAACATAAATAAGAATTGCGTGCGAAAGTTATACCTACTAGACAAAGACTTTGTATAGTTTTTGCTATTGTATATATTCAAAGTAACAAAAAGAAATCATATTTTCAGAGATGCCATGATTGTGACAACGTTGGATACATTCACAAGTTTACTCTCGGGGGTTACAATATTCGGCATTCTTGGTAACTTGGCGCACGAGCTCGACTCCGAAGTAGAAGATGTTCTTGGATCCGGTGGTACTGGACTGGCCTTCATCTCATACCCTGATGCTATTTCAAAAACTTTTTTGCCTCAGGTAATATTTTGAAAACTTAAAACTTACTTACTATTTTGACTGGAAGATCTGCTTAAATTAGAACATAACCAAATGTCAATTTTTTTATAATATATATGATACCTAAGTGTAAATACTATATGTACTCATACTCATCCATTGTATATCATAAAAGTACTATTATGATATAAAAAGCTTTTATGCGGTCTACAAATTATTTATGTTTCTCTTCATCTAGGAACTCCTGCACTACAACTCCTACTACAATTTATCATAAAAAACATTAGCCTCAAAGTGTAAACAGGTCGCATTTATAAGTAGAATCTTATATTAAACTTGATTGAATCTATGTTTTGTCACGAGCCAAAACAACTATTGATTTTGTTGGTAACAGTTGTTCTCTGTGCTGTTCTTCCTGATGATGTCAGTGCTGGGCGTGGGCTCTGCCGTCGCCTACCTCTCGGCCATCAACACGGTGTTGCTGGACGCCTTCCCTCATGTGCGAACTGTTTACATCTCAGCTTCCACTTGCTTCGCTGGCTTCTTAATTGGAGTTCCTATTGTCACCCCTGTTAGTATTCATTTTTTTTTAGGAGTTAACATTTTTTTTACCTTGGTCACACCTGAGTACACACACACAGTGGGTGAACGCCCGCAATAACACATGAACATCTTTCTCAGGGTGGTCAATACATTTTGGAGCTCATTGACTACTATGGCGGAACTTTTCTGATATTGTTCACTGCAATTGCTGAATCCATTGGAGTCTTCTATGTATACGGTAAATTATCTAAGTACCTACTTCAATATTATTAGTACCTTCAAATGCCCTCTATCTACTTTCTTTAATCTATTGGATGTGTTCATCCTTTTCTTTAATAAGTAGTTGAGTCAGCTTGTGTAGGTACTGCAGACCCATCGCAAATGGCAACCTTATAATTTTTACCTATACATATTTTAAAGGCATCTGACTCTCGAATACAGTTCGTTTGGAAAAAGACTACCTTATGCCCTTTCCTGTTTCCCGGGTGCAAAATTTGTGTTACGTAATAAAAATATAAAACTTGCATTTCCATTATTTTGGTTTGGATCAGTTGAGCTACCTATAGACCGTTTGCAACGGTCCTTAGATGGCTCAACTGGTTCTATTTGTATTTTGTACAGTTATGTAAATATGTATTAGTTTCCATTTATATTGTTATTAAGGCATGGTTGATTGTTGTTTTAATTTTTATACTCGTATTATTAACGACTGAAATGGTTTTTAGGGTTAGAGAGCTTCTGCCTCGACATAGAATTCATGTTGGGCATCAAGACCTCTAAGTTCTGGCGCTTCACTTGGGCCGTCGTCACGCCTTTCATGATGTCGGTCGTCTTCATTTACGCGCTAGTATCCATCAAAGCTCTCGTATTTGGCGGATATTACTACTACCCTTTAATTGCAATTAGTAAGTAAATTGAAATCTAGGTAATTTATTTATGTGATATTAAATTAATTTAAATAGTATTTCTAACTACATACCCACAACCTAATTTTTGCAATCTGTATCTAATATGAAAATGATATCCGTATTTTGCTAATATTTTTTTTGTTATGTTTGTTTTTGTTACGGTTCCTATGACCGAAAAAGATGGAGTTAGCAATAAAAATAATATTAATCGATTTGTTCGAATTTATAAATTTATTTACATAAACAACATTCAATTAGGTGAACCTAAATATACTTAGGTACGTACTTATGCCTTTATTTAGAATTTTAATAAGTTTTAGAGTACTTAATCCAAGCCATACACCTGCACCAATCCATAACACAAGCATTAAGTTGCTTAGCTTGGGACTAGATGACGCTGTGTGGAATGTCCAAGGATATTTATTTATTTATTTATTATTTATTTATTTATTTTTTATATTTTACAGTTGCCGGATACTTATTGCTGTTTGCCGGTATCTGTCTGGTGCCACTCTTCATGTTCATCACGTTTTACAAGAAACGCACTGGAAAATGTATAGAGGTAGGTAAAATGTATACTGATTACATAGATAACCTTCCAATAATATAAGAAAACCTGATCAGGTTTTCTTTCTCAGGTACCCATATAAATCAACTTACTCTTTTTTCCCCGAGAATTGTGCTTTCAATGCAAAATGTTTTTTTCAAACAATTCTGAAACGTACATTACTACAACGTACAACGTATTACTACTACACCGTACATTAATGTAGACTAGAGGCTAACAAATGTCATGCGCTGTTACAAGCCAGCTGTCTTCATTTTGTTATTCTTTCTAGACTGTCAAATTGTCATTCAAGCCAAAGCCTACCTGGGGTCCGCGGTCACACAAAAATGAATGGGAGGCGTTCAAAAAGGAGGCAGACGAAGAAAGATCTAAAATAAAGGTGTCCCGGGTTAAACACATATGGATGACGCTCTCAGGACGCTACAGAAAAGGAATAGTACCGGGGCAACTGAACTCTCGAGCGAAACTATCGAAAACAAATATTTCCAAAAATGAAAAATCTAAAACGAATATCCCCAAAAATGATACATAACTTGATCTATCGACACACGGTATGTGTACATATTTAAAGATATAAAATCAACAAGTTTGTTCAGGTACAGAAGTATCTAAATAAACTAGTTTAAAAGTACATAATTGTACAAAATACAAAGGATGATATGTAATTGCGAAGAAAGCATTTGTATTAGGTACTTAATTAAAATGGAAATTCAAGCCACTCACCAAAGTAACCAATATCCTGTCCGGAGATAAAATGCCATGCCATTAAATATTATTATTGCTTAAGGATGTATATTTTACAAATATTGCTCGTTTAATAGTATAGGATAGGGTAGGCTATAAGTTTACTCAGGTATACCTACTTCTTATGGTTTCATACTAAGAAATAAAACCTTGAGTTGAGTCCCAATCAACGTTTTTGGTGGTTACTAACGACTTCATTTAATTTTATGTTTGTGCTTGTGGTGAATAAATATTGCAACATGAAAATCCTGTGTAAAGTTATTGCATTAGGCAAATTATCTGTTAAGGTACTTCTATTGTATATACCTATAACTGGTATAACCCCGGCAGGAAAGCCTATGAACTTTGTATAAGATTAGCGGCTTCGCACGGGTGTACTAATCAAACTACCGGGATAAAATATAGCCTATAACCTTCCCAACAGTCCATTCTACACATCGGTGAAAGAATTTTTGAAATCGGCCCAGTAGTTTCGGAGATTATCTCCGTCAAACAAACAAACAGTATAGATATAGATAGTATAGATATAGTTTCGATAAATTCTGCTCAAGATTTGAGTAGACGTACCCAGGACACCACAACAGTGCCAAACACGCAGGTCATTTATTTGAAATTTTCATAAAAGTAGATTTAGTTCAAAAGGTACCTACCCTAATGAATTCATCGAAAAGATTGCCTCCTCACGCTGAGAATCCCAAATGTAAAGTCATGACTAGGAAGTCATTCGTCACGCTAATTAACGATTACAAAAAAAAGAGAAACAGATTAAATAATCGCAATTTTTTATCTTTGAATTGGTCTGGTCTAGTTTGATTAAGATAATTTTAAGGAATTTAATTTTTGTGCGTCTATTAGGCTAGCGCTTCGACCAAAATAAAAAAAATAGACGGGCCTTTCCATACAAATTATTGAAACGGTACACACACAAACGCATTGAATCACCCGACACGACACACACACATATCTTTTTGCATGAAGAAGACAGGAGATAGAAAACACTATGTGCAAAAAAGGAACTACCACACGTTCTCAAGTACCTTTCGGAAACAATAAATAAGGAAGTGTCAAATTCAAATGACAGCCTAGCAATCTAAAGAATAAATAGGTAGCGTCAGCAGCAAAATATAATTAATATAATAAGTAATTAATTAAATTTCCTAACATTTTTTCATTCCAAAACATCAGATTTTATGATACCGATTTTTTAAAACCAATTCTTTTTTACAAAACGTGGTGGGCGGGAAAAAAACTTCATCAGTATTAGCACGGTTGGCGCGGCGTTGTCCTAATAGAACGCGACTGCGCGATCATCGTAAGTTCGCGCGAGTTTTACTCGTACGAACGCGCGATCAAACATATTGAACTCTAATAGGTGTCCTAACTGACAATTGCACGACGCGGTCGTGCGACTCAAATGTTTGAAACTCTATTCGCGCGAACTTAGTTCGTACGAACGCGCGATCAAACATATTGGATTTGAATAGGTATCCTAATTGAAACTCGTGCGAAAACGTCGGCGTGGTACCGCTTCGCGTAATCGCCTATTCGCGTTCTATTAGGACACCCAGTTTTTGACGTCGCGCGACCACGCGATGGTCGCATCGCGCATTCGCGTTCTATTAGGACAACGCCTTAATGTTTCCTTTTTTTACAATTTTACAAAATATTGCATAATGCAAATATCTTAACACGGGTATTTAAGTCAGTAAAATACAACTGTATTACAACTAAATATTTTTTACAGAATAACAAATAATTGCTTTACTAAAATGAAATTTCCAATTTTATAAAAGATATTTATTAGATATAAATCAATACATTGTTATTATTGTCAAGTTTCACATAAAATAATACGCTTGAATTTACAAATGGAGCTTTTGAAGCTTTGAAAATAAAAAAAAGCGAGTGAAAAATCTCTTGTATGCAATTTAGTTTATGACGAAATGGCTATTCGTAAGCAAAATAATTTCACAACCAACAAAAGCTCGATGCCGTTAAGTATTTGTTCCACATCCACCCATCGTCATGTCTCGCTTTCCGCATTATTGCAATCCACTTTTCTTGCATTTTGACTTCACTCGGAAATCTAAAATAAAAAAATCACAATATTTTTTTGCAACTCGTACTTTTTTGCGGCCTATAGTTGACGGCGTCAACTCTCGCCATCTTGACTATCGATTCATGTTTTATCTCTTTTGCACTAAAGCTTTGTGCATATCGCTATCTTTTTCAGAAAAGGATTTGTACGAAAAAGAATTTAAATTTTGCTACTAACTTTAAATTTGATATAATATGCATTAACTTGATGTTAAAGTAATACTTACGCGTGAAAAGTGACTCCTGACTCTTTTTTAACATTTTTGGTAGTGTTTTTGCACTTAGGAAATGTACACGAAGGCATTTTGAGCACGATATTTAAAATTAGTCGCACGTGTTACTCCTTCCGAAGTAGCATACCGACTAAGACCAAGTGAGAGCCGGCGCTCACTTTGTGATATTCAATCCTATGTAGGGAGCGGGCCCGTCTATTTAATTATTTTGGTCGAAGGGCTAGCGCACATTTAATTATCAACATTACATTACACTTCATACATTCTTACAAACTTTCACATTTGTAATATTAGTAGGATAATAGGATAGGATTAGTAGGATTCATCATATCTGTATCTCTATAGGTTTCATTGTGCGCCGTAATTTTACAAAAAGGGAAGGGTCAAGGACATGCAATGCCAAAATATTCAAAGACCTTTTAGGGCCACTGCAAAACTTTAGAACGCACTATAAACTACAAAAATATTATTGAATGATTGGAATTACAGCTTTAATTTTACTACATGTGATAACTGATAACATTACCTACCTATCCGATGGATTATAGGTATTTACGAGTATGTTAATATGATACATAGACAGATATTTCATTAATTTGTATAACAGAGTAAGTAATTATGTCATCAACTAAGGTTAAAAGAATCAAGGCAGTTTATGAAAGCCGTTTTTTTATTAATTATTTAGCATTTTTTGGTAAAAATGGCTCAAATTGATTCATTTTACCAAATTTTAGTTATTTTTACAGCGCTCAGCCGTAAATGCTAGGTAGGTACTACCGGCCACGCACCCAAATTGTGGCCACTCAGAACGTTGCTCAACTTCAGCTATCTGTCGAGAATATGCAAACTATGCTACGCAGGTTTCCAGAACACAATAGATTAGAGGAATACTTACTCCACACAAAACTTTCTTTCAAGATAAGTTAGCGTATCAAGTTTAATCATATTGGTAAAAAAGTGATATAACAAGGAACCACAGTGGACTGCACTCAGTTGGCAGTGTTGACGCGTGAAGGTTGTAACACCCTACTTCGCTGAGGGTGATCAAAATGGTGATGAACTACTTTTGAAATATCTAGAAAACAATATAAATTATGCATCTAACTGATGGATCATTAAAATAGATGTACCTCCAGTTCTACTTTTAATTTATATAATTTTATCATTTTATAGGCTGCCAACGGTGTGAATGTGGTTGACAACGGGGATGTGGTAAACAATGGTTTCGACCCAGCACCGGAAGATGTAAACAAATATCCTACCAAAGAAGGAATTGTAAAATCGCAAGAACAGGATACACCACAAGTAAGTTTTCCATTTTCAGTTTAAAAATGTCTACTGCTACCTAAAAATAAGCTTTTTTTGCACTTGGAATCATTAAGTAATATCTCAATTACAATGTAATAATCTGAATTACTAGGTATGCCATTAGTTTATCCTAATGGAGTAGCTGTATGTGCGCCTTTTAGAACAGATTTCTGCCAATGGTCTACTTTCGTTACATTCATAAGTTTTCCTTTAATTCAGTTCCGTTATTTAGTTGCAAGGTTTGAAGAATATAAATGACTAGCTGCGCCCCGCGGTTTTACCCGCGAAAGTCCTGTTCCCGCGGGAATATCGGGATAAAAAGTAGCTCAGTAGTATCACAAACTTTCACATTTATAATAAGTATTAAGTAGGATTAGTAGGATTTGATAATTAATTTAGACCATCTTTTTCATCTGAAACTTATATTGCGTTTAATTTCTCTAATATTAATAAATTGAGATAAGTTTAGAGTTAACGTGTATTTTTTTTTAATTTACAAGGATGGTGAGAAAGCTGTTCCTGCACGTCCGAAATGGGACAATGAAAGAGAGTTCCTCATGTCCTGCATCGCTACTTCAGTGGGCCTCGGTAACGTCTGGCGGTTTCCTTTTGTTGCCTACGAAAATGGAGGGGGAGCTTTCCTCATCCCGTACATCATTGTGCTGCTAGTTATAGGAAAACCCATGTACTACCTAGAAACAGTATTGGGACAGTTCAGTAGCAGTAATTGTGTGAAAATCTGGGGTCTCTCACCTGCTATGAAAGGTAAGCGAATCACACTGACACTGTAATAGGTAATTAATGGACATAGACTCAAAGTTAAACAACCTTCCAAAGATATTTAATAATTTGTAGTATTGTATCTACACAAAATAGTAGATTGCTATACAAGGGGACAAAGGCATTTTTTCTATGCACGAGATGGTTTATCGCGCGAGCGTCAGCGAGTGCGATAATAGTTCGAGTGCATCGAAAAGCCTTTTCCCCGAGGTAAGCACTCTGCTTTTCATTACGAATATAAGGAAATTACCAAAAAAATTGATGTAAAATTTAAATTTCACACACGAAAATTAGCTGTCTCGCTTTTTTTTTTAAATCGACTAGTTTAATATTGACTAAAAGCAGCTAACGATGGCATGGCATAGCTGCGTTCCAGATTTAAAAAAAATACTGATTGGTAGAATGGCTAGGCTATAAAAGTAGTAGGCATTCTACCAGTAGTTTTTTTTGATGATGAATAAATTTAAATAAATAAATATAATATAATTAGTGCTAGAGAAGCACAAGTTCGTGCAAGAGAGACATAATATCTAGCATCTGATTGAGTTAGAAGAACTTGAACACTTAGCATGCATCGACATGCCACAAAAGAAATGTCAAAAATGAAGTTGACATTTGACAGTTATTTACTTTCCTGCCCTAGGGCAGGAAAGTACTTGTTTTCCCTAGGGACAGAAAATGCTACTTTGAACCCTATAATCAGGCAACTTCGTGCGTACTTTCCGTGTATGAGTAATGAAAAAATATTAAAATTGTTGGTCATAGAACAACGAATGTCTGTCTGAGTCTCCGTTTTCTCGAACGTAGATTATCTCCGAAATAGGCCAGGCGCGCACTAGGCAGCCAGGCTGCGGCAGTAAAACATATGACGTGGCTGCTGCAGCCGAGATTTATTGGCTGCTGCAGCCGAGATTTCGTGGCTGCCTAGTGCGCGGGCTCCTATACAACGTCATATGTTTTACTGGCTGCCGCAGCCTGGCTGCCGCAGCCTGGCTGCCTAGTGCGCGCCCGGCCTTAAACTAATCAAAGTCGAAATAACATGACAAGTGTCAAATTAGGAACAAAATTTAAACACGTGTTTTGACCATCAATTAGTTAATTTTAGAGATAATCAGCGTTTGAGAAACCAGCTACGTGAGCCGCTTAAAAAGATTAATCTGCTATTGGGTATATCTCTCTGCAATAGGGAACATCAGGCTCATATTTTAATTGTTTAAGTACTAAATTAAATGTAAAATCACACAGGAACTGGATACGCGCAAGCCCTTGGAGCTGGCTACGTGCTCTCATACTACGTGTCAATCATCGCTCTCTGCCTTTACTACTTGGCTATGAGCTTCAACTCCGTGCTGCCGTGGTCGGTCTGCCAGGAGGGAGAGGCCTGGGCCAACTGTGTGCCTTCAGGAGTATCTGCCAACGCGACTAACATTACAGGGGAACCAAAAAGCAGTGCTGAACTTTATTTCACGTGAGTTTTTAATCACATTTCTCATAATACGATTTTTCTGTAGGTTGTGGACAAATTTTCAATTTTTGCTTTGTTTTATTATCATTATATTAGCCCAATATTTGAAACACGATATAGATATTACGTTATTAGGATAGAAAAGATAGGAAAAGCATTATCAAACAAGCTTAGATTGCAGCACGTGGTATCTAAAGCCTGTCAAAAATGTAACCTTGTACCTACCTTTGTAAAATTTATTTACTAACTTACGTCATTACATTAGATATTAGTTAGATTGGATATCATCTTTAAAAAATCCAATCTTTAATCTAATAAAGGATTTCGCGATTTGCAGATAATTATCACGTAAGTAGGTAGGTATCAACTTGCAAAGCGAAGCCTATTTATTTATTTATTAACTGACGCACGTGGTTATTTAAATTCAAATGAAACAACCTACGAGTAGATTTAAAAAAATACTTACCAGTAAATTTTACTTAATTTTTATTATTCCCACCTTTAAAAATTGAAGATCTTAGGTAGGTAAGTATATTTTTTTTTTTTTTTAATTTCCGGATTGCTATGATACGTTACGAGTCATAGATAAGTTTTTTCTAAATTTTTGTTATTTGCCTTTATTGCTTTTAGGTAGGTATATTAGTTGATTGCTGCAATATTTAAAAACTAAGAAACGTTTAGTTTTTTATTCAGGGCATGGGTATAAAGATAACTAGATAAGATAGGATATCTTATCTTACTTATTTCGATTTTGTTTTAATTTCCAGCCGGTCATTGTTGAATATCTAACCTTTAAAGATAGATTATCAGTGATAGGTATTTATGTACCTACCTACTACGATAGCTACTAAGTTTCCATGTATCAATCTCTCTTTTTTGGCCCATGTGACTTGGGACAATAATATTATTATCATCTTGAATTTAAGTTGATAAAATAATTGGACCCCGTGAGAAACACAAAGTTAATTGACTTATACCTAGTCAATTAACTTTGCGACCGACCGTAACAAAATTCGGCCTTTAGGCAGCCTAAAAACTTGATTACTAATGCTGGCCACTTACTCATATGAACGATCGTCCGACCGATTGCCAGTTGCTCTCACAGAATCACATAGATAGTCAAGGAAAATATATATGGGTGATCCAGAGGAAATTCTACAAATATTAATTTGAGTTATTTACTTACATTAACAATATTGACCGATAAAACAGAGAAATATTTCAAGCATTTTTATTTTATCTTAATTGTTTAAGGTAAACGACCTCCACAATGCCATCAATCAATTATTGCACTGATAGTCATTTCAGTCATCCGTATTATGTTTGCTGATAATGATGATTTAAATGATCTAATCGTTTAATTAACTTCGGAATCCCTAAATCATACAAAGCCACTGAAACAGAGTCATTGCAGTAAAGATAGAGTCTATGCTCATCATGTTTATCGAACGACCAGTCACTGTGCGATTTTGTGTGGTACTGGTTCGCATCGCGTTTTACAAACAATAATAGTGTGCATGGTCAATGGTCACACCACTATTTTATTCGCTAGGCGTTTGTACCGAATTGTAGGTACCTAAACCTAAACATATATTATATAGTCACCTTGCTTTCATAAAACGTAATGTGCGTGTGCATAGGTACACTCTAAAAGACCGGGGCGCAAAGGCGATTTTGCTGACACTCAAGTTCGGTAAGTAGGTAGCAAGATAGGTATGTATTTAGTATTAGTTCCAGCAGTTGTTAGCGTGTTCAATAAAAATAAACAAACTCTACCGCAATATATCAGTAGGTATAATCACAGAAATAATGTAGTATCTAATGTGTGAGTCACGAGCAGAAGAAGTTATTAAACAAACATTAATTACTATTCCAGCTGCAATGCTCTAATGAAAATTTCTGTTATTATCATAATGAAATTTATATGGTCACAATTACATTTGCAAAGGTCCTTGTAATACTCGCAGAGTCGCAATAGGTACAAACATTGTGCACGTGACTGAACACACGTATCTTGGTTTAGTGATGTAGGCATAAACTGATAAGTAAATTCTGAGCAATCATGACAAAACCTGTATTATTGCCTATAATACTCGTATATTATTATTATGTTAAACAGTAGACAGGCTACCTGATCTATACCTCCATACATCTACCAAATGTACACAGTAGGCCCAGTAGCTCAGCCAGTAAGAAGGTCATCCATGAAAAAGAAGCCTAATTGAATTAAACAGTGAAACATTACATTAGGTACAATACATCTAATAAAAACAAAAGCCAAATAAATATATATACAGATTGGGCCCTGAAAGCAAAAGTAATTGCAATGCTAACATGATTTAAACTTTCGTAGAGACTTCTTAGCAGATTGGCTACAGAAGTAGCAATGGCAAACATTAAGTACTTTATTTATATATTTATTTATTTATATATATATATATATATAAATAAGTTCATGAAATCATTATAGTAGCATTTGGTAATATGGTTATCTTCTTGTCATAAGAGCAAGATTACTCAAAGAAAGAAATCAGAAGTTCTGAAAAAACACAGAACACAGTGTCGTAGCTTCTTCGTAGCACGCTACGAGTATTGCTACGAGGAAATACAATGCTTTTGAAACAATGATTTCGCTATGAAATTTGTTAAGTATATAGATGCAATTACGAGAACTAGCTCAATTTTAAACATTTTCTATTATTTGGAATCTAGATAATCGACAATAATTATGACTAGGTACAATATGTAAGCCAGTTTTAAATCCAGGCTATTATGTACATCAATTTATGGGGAAACCATAGTAAGCTTTCTCTTTTACATTTTTTTTTAATTTATTACTTGTCTGTTTTACCGATTCAAAAATGTATTTTTCTTTTCAGAGAAACTGTTCTTCGTCAAGAGAATATAGACAATGGTCTCGGTAAGTTGAATATTTGATATTTCACTGAATCTATCCTCTATTACTTAATATAGGATAAATTCACCTACTTATTTTATGTAATCTATATTTCTTTTCTTTTGTGTATTTTAGTTTTTTTTAGTTTTTATTATACTCTATTCTATTCTATTGTAACGATAAAGGCAAGGGAGATGATGATGATGATAGTAATTCTCTATTTTGACGTTTTGTATACCTTTGTTTCAGGCGCTCCTCTTTGGGACCTGACTCTATGTCTGCTGGCTTCATGGATTATTATATTTGTAATCGTCGCCCGAGGCGTGAAGAGTTCAGGCAAGGCTGCTTATTTCCTCGCTTTGTTCCCGTATGTCGTCCTGATCATCTTGCTCATAAGGTATATTTTTTTTTTCTATTAATAAAAATACAATTGCAATTCTAAATATGGTATTTAGTTATGTCGAAACATAAGCAGATACAATACAATCATACAAATTTCATTTCATTTCATTTCATTCACAACGCCAAATGGCCAAATCGCCACTATGGTTTTTACTTGCTTCACTCGCTTATGTTGAGTCTGTCAGGATAAAAAAAGTAAATGTAGGTACCTACTCAGACCCGTTTTCTAGTCTTACTGTAGCCATGCTCTAACCAACTCAGTTCAACGATGATGCATTCAAAATTCTTTAGAAATAAAACTAAATAAATTGCTTTAAAATTTTCCAGAGCTACGACTCTTCCTGGTGCAGGACAAGGAATTTTATTCTTTATCACACCAGACTGGAATAAAATATTAGAAGTTAGGGTAAGTCAAATTTTTACACAGTGTATTGTATTGTTGTTTTGCTTTTATTTATTTTATAAACAGTAGGTTGGTGTCAACAACAAAACGTAGTTTATCTGTTACGTATGTAAATGAAATGAAATTCTTTCAGATTTCATTTCAGTTGAATTTGGCATTGTTTTAGACCTCTGCCAAGTAATTACACGAAGCCTTTGCCAATAGATAATAACAAACCCATGTCATTTAAGAACTGTCTCATATGATAAATGTACCTAATATATGCAGGCCTAATATATGGATCTTAGGTACTCGTAATAGCGCCAAATTGTTCTTAGAATGGAGCATTGCAACAATAACAGTTTATTGCAACATAGCCGACCGAATCTATATTATTTACCTACACTATGAATCTTTCTTACATTCAGGTATGGTATGCTGCAATCACACAAGTATTCTTCTCTCTATCCGTTTGCTCTGGAGCTCTGATTATGTTCTCCTCATACAACAATTTCGGACAAAACGTTTACAGGTACGTTTATTTTCTCCATAGGCACTTATTGGCAATTTGAAAATAACATTGAAAAATATGTTATTGTACTAGATAAACTGAACATTATTTTGATTTTTAAAACGCACAAAGCTGCCTGACTGACTGTATAAATATTCGTATTCTGCTTTATGGGTTTAACCAAGTTTTAATCAAGTTCTTAACAAAACCCTTTTAATTCCAGGGACTCAATGATAGTTACAACACTGGACACGTTCACAAGTCTAATTTCCGGCTTCACTATATTCAGTATCCTGGGCAATTTAGCGTACCAACTAGGCTATGATGACGTCAGCGAAGTCATCGGCTCAGGAGGCACAAGTCTCGCTTTTATCTCATATCCAGATGCTATAGCGCAATCACCTTTTGTACCGCAGGTGAGTTAAGGCAGCAATTATAGCTTTTTTTTCATTTCATTTTTTTTCAGAAACGGGCATAAAAATATATTAGGTACCTACCTAGCTAAATCGCTTCTTGTAATTAAACTGATGATAAGGCTGACAAGCTTGTTTAGATTCTTAAGTAAATCTAAGAACAACTGTATTAATCTAGCGGAGATTAATGTTTTGTTTTGATTACATATAGAACTTTGACAAAATTTGATATTATTTTTATTTTATATTTAAAAAAATCGGGATTAAGCCCCTCATGTTTTACGCCTTTTGTAAACCAAAATTAAAAGAAAGGTGTAAAATATTTCTAGCAGGTTCGTTAATATTACTGGTAGGTAGTTTAGTAAAGTTTCTCTAAAGTCTTTAAAAAGAGCTTAATGAAATGAATGTTCATTATAATTTTTTCAGTTGTTCGCTGTTCTATTCTTCCTGATGATGGCTGTCCTTGGAGTGGGGTCGGGTGTGGCTCTGCTTTCTACTATCAACACTATCTTAATGGACGCCTTCCCACGAGTGCCTGTATTATACATGTCCCTTCTAACTTGCTCAGCTGGCTTCCTAATTGGACTCATTTATGTTACGCCGGTAAGACACTTTGTTTTAAGTTTCAATCTAATCTAAGAAACAAGCTTAGGTACTTAGGTGTGAACATAGAATGAAAAATGAAGCATTCACTCGAGTGAACAATCATTCGAGTGAACCGTCTGATATCACCTTTACCTAACTACCTACACTAAATGGTGATTTGTTCTATTCTCACGCATTAAAATAAATAATTAAGTAATTATATAATTTACTTTAGATTACTTAATCTATTCCGCCATCGTACGTTTTCAAATGGAATGACCCAATATAAACCGATCTTCCTTTTAGGGCGGTCAATACATTCTGGAACTAGTGGATTTCTACGGCGGAACTTTCATGAGACTTTTTGCCGCTATCGCTGAGACTATTGGCGTGTTTTGGATCTACGGTATGTTATCAATGCCTATTTTCATCACCAATAAACCTTACAATCCTCTTTAAATTTAGAGGTATTAAAACCTTTGCTTTGCTACACAAATAACAATTAGTACCTAGACGTTATTATAATCACACGGGAAGTTACTCACGTAAAATATTGTCGATTTAGATACCGACATATTGTCGATCTAGTACAACTCACGATAGTTTTTAAAGTGAAATTAGTACCTATATAGGTATTTGTTATACTGTTTACGATTATTTTCGTAGACAGTACCTATCGATAGAGTCTGATTGAAAACCGTTAGATATGCAGCTCAAGCTGTGAAGTCAGCGTTGTCTGATAGAACTTCTAAAACAATTCGTCTAAGTTCAATAAATTGGTTTTTTCTTTGTAGGTTTGGAGAACCTATGTACAGACATCGAATTCATGTTGGGACTGAAGACCAATTTCTACTGGAGAATCTGCTGGTCAATAGTGACACCTTTACTCATGGTGACAGTGTTCCTATACGCTTTGATCACTACAGACAAACTTATATTCGGAGAAGATTATGAATATCCATTCGGAGCTTACGGTACGTATTGGAAATAATTGAAATTAAAATGATCGGAAATTATCTACCCTAAATGAATGTACTGAACTTCTCTTTATTTTCTTTTCAGTTGCCGGTAACTTGATGCAGTACCTTGGAATTGCATTGGTACCTCTCTTTATCCTTATAACACTGTACAAGTACAGATCTTCGACTTTCGTTGAAACTGTAAAACGTGCGTTCCGTAAGAAGGATAGCTACGGTCCCTCAGAACCCCAGAAGCGTGAAGAATGGAAACAATTCCGGCGAGACGTGAAGTACGACCGCGCACTCAAGCGGAAAAACTGGTTCCATCACATCGCTTTGAGTCTGTTCGGCGGCTATCAACGGCGGAGATAATTCACTCATAGTTCAATAAAAAAATTGCTATCTCTAATTGTTTATAAGGTGTATAAAATATTTATTTAAAATGCCAATATAATGTTAAGTTACAAGGTTCATTACCTGGCTTACGATGATAACGATAATAAATAACATTTGTAAATAGCTCCTTATCTGTGTCATTCTTAGATCGGTTTTTGGATTCTGCGTCACATACCCGTAATATTTTTATGCGTAGTAATAATAAATAACCACACTTTTGTATTTATTTAAATACGCAACTTGCAGTGTAAGTTGCGTACGGAAAAATGGCACAAATATGGATCGCTCCTAAGTGATAGATTTATCACCAATGTTAACCTAGTCAATTTAATCAATAAATAAGGTAATGACCACACAAATTTTTTGTTTCTTTTCCTAGCACTTCCTGCCCCAGATTCACAGTAAAGGCTGTTTATTGCATATTTGGCAAAATGATGTAAAATAAAAACGCAATTATGTGTACAGAGTTTATTTAATAATAACTTGTTTCACAAAGTTATAGACATGTCTGTTTAAAATAACTTAACACCTAAGCATTTGGAATCTATCTTTATAAACTACGAATTAAACATCATTCTCGCTAAAATTGAAAAAAAAACACCTTGATTCAGGTAAAAGCTTTTAACAGATACCTATCTATGACTATCTTTTACAACATAAACGAATTCACATAATCGTCTCATGATGTTACAAAAGATTAGACCGCATGCAGCACTTTACTTATGCTTAGACTTTTTAGACTTCTTCTTACTTGACTTTTTCTTATGCTTACGTTTCTTTTTCTTTTTCTTGTGGTCGTCTTGGCTCGAGTCCGACTCACTGTCGCTTTCGCTAGCAACGCGTTTCTTCTTCTTTTTGCTGCGCTTCTTTTTCTTTTTCTTCTTACGACCCTCTGATGAAGAAGAAGAAGAAGAATCTCCTGAATCGCTAGTCGATTCAGACTCAGAGTCTGGTTTCTTCTTGACATTAGTGAGGTCCAATTTAATGGTTTCTGCTTCGATCTTTGGCCTCTTCAGCTCACTACCGGGGGGCGAGGAAGAGCGTTCGCGCTTTTTAGCAGAATCAGTTTTAGTTTCAATATCAGATTCAAGGGTTTCATCATAATCTGGTTCAAAGTTAGCTTCATCTAGAGTGGACTTCTTCCTCTCACGAGTATCCTTAGCATCGCCTGATGCTTTCTTGTCAATGTTTCGATCACGTAATTCCGCATTTTCATGTTTCTTTTTGTCAGCTTTGACGTTCTTGTCAAACTCCCTTTTATCATGAGGACTACGACCACGACGTTTTTCTACTTTTACGTTATCAGAAATAACCCTTCTTTCAGTCTTTGATTCAGGACGACTAGTATCCTGCTTTCGACTCTTTTCTTTTTCTACAGTAACTCTACGATAAGGTTGCTCTTTTTTAGGTGTTTTAGATCTTGATTTCACAAGCTCTACAGTGCTGTGAACCACGCGGGGTTCCCTTGGCCTGCGCGAGTCCTCCACCTTGCCGCCCAGACGATCTTTCACAGATAGTCTTGGAGGCGGTGTCTTCGAGTACCGCGGTTTCTTTTCATTAATATCAATAGATCTTTGTTCAGCTTCCACCGGAACCGTAATCTGTATGTTATTCATAGGCTTGGGGGGTTCGTCTCCATAAAGCTTTATCCTATCACTGCTTATTTTTTTAATTTCAATAGGACGAAGCGAATTAATAGCTTTCGCGAAAATAGCATTTTCAGCACGTTTGATGACATCAGACGTAACCTTGCCTCCATCTTCTTCAGTTTCAGGCGAAGTTATTTCACCAGGTTCTTTCGCTTTTTCTGGATGGTCTTCGTCGACCTCCCATTTAGATAACTCCGGCAGAGGTGCCAACATTTCTTTGTTTGTGTTTGGAACTTCTGGTTCAGGTTTGAGATCTAGTTCGTCAGTATTAACTTGAAGTTCAATACCATCAAAGGGTTCTTCCTTGCTTGTATCAATAATTTTATCAGAAGAATTTAAATTCTCAGAAGGATCATTTTCTTCAGTTTTTACGTAAGTCTCCATTATTTTCTTATCAACTGCTTCAGCAGACTCGTCACCATAAAGATCAGCAAGTTGATTTTCTTCCGGTTCTTTCTTAGGAGTTTTTTCATTATTTGTTTCTGGTTCTTCCTTAATTTCAGGCTTGTCATTATTCTCTGTAGTTGGATTGTCAAAAACTGGTTCCTCTTTTATTGTAGCCTCTCCATGTTCTTTTGGTTCTTCATCGTTGGCTATTTCCTCGTCCTTTTTAATGTCCTTGTCTTTCTTTTCCTTTTTCTCTCGTTTCTTTTTCTTTTCACCATCCTTTTCTTTTTCTCTCTTTTTTTTCTTTCGATCTTTCATCTTCTTATCTTTGTCTTTATGTTCTTTAACTCTGTCAGGGGAAGATTTATCACGGCTTCTTTCTTCTTTTTTATCTCGCTTAGTCTCCCGATCGCGTTCTCGAGAGCGGCCTTTCGATTCACTGCGTCTTTTATCACGCGTTTCTCGACTACGTTTAGGAGAACTGCGAGACTTCTTATCTGGTGTCAAACGCTCATGATCTCTATCTTTTTCATAATCTCTGCTTCTTTCATCTCGAGATCTACCTTCACGTGTTGGTTTCCTATCTGGATCTCGAGTTCTCTCAGCATCCCTACTTCTTTCTACTCTTTCTGGTGGTTCAACGTATCTATCACGATCATGTCCATCTCTACCCTCCCTCTCCCTATGTCGTTCATGATCGACGTTTGGGTGCCGCCTCGGTGCCCCTCGGCTTCTGACGCCGGATCTATAGCCCGAGCGGGCATCTCTAGGCACACCAGATTCATCTCTATAGTTATCACGATAGTTGGGGTCATGGAAGTTTGGTGGAACTGGTTCTCTAGGATCTCTGATGTCAGCAGTGGGAGGACGGAACCCGGGGGGTGCATCGCGGAATGCACCATGTGGTGCATTTTCTCGGAAACCGCCTTCCCGAAACGGAACGTTTCTGAAGGGTCCATCGCGGAACGGTGGTCCACCGCCTCTAAAGTTCGCATCGCGGTAAGGCACCTGTGGAGCTGAGTCTCGGAACGGTTGCCCATCTCTGAACGGCACAGGGCCTTGATCACGGAATGGAGGTGGCCCTGGTCTAAAGTTGTCTCTGAAGCGTGCGTCGCCAACATGAACTTGAATTTCATTCGGCATCGGTAAGGGCATTTCCCTAAACGGACCTGGGCCTTCATACGGAGGCGGTCTCGAGCCATACGGATCACGAAAGGGTGCAGGCTGCAGCCGTTCTCTATCGATGGCTAATGGCGGACCGAAAGGTGGTTTCTCAAAAGGCGGTGGCTCAAATCCGGGAACTGGTGGTTCTACTCCAGGTGGACCCGCGTCGAACGGCGGACCTTCGTAGCGCCCGCGATAGCCTGGTGGCGGCTGATCCTGAGGCATGCTCATCAGTTGTGGAATAGGTTTCACACCCATAGGTGGATAGTTAGCTGGAGGTATATTATTTCTTGGATATCTGTAAATAGAACATTTCATTATGAATTAACAGTTACTTGAAATATTGTTTGTATCATGTCTAAATAAAGGGTTCCCAAACAGCGGTATGTAGACTACCCTTATCATTGAAGAAACATCATAGTTGTTAGTATGGTAACTGTGTAAATCAATCATTTTTTGCAACAGAAATAAATTTTCATTTTCAAAAATGAGGCTGAGGGTACGTTGTTATTACTATCGTACCAAAATTATCATAAAACGAAAGAGCCAATCAAGTGTACTGAAATTGCCTCGGGAATGGAACCTGTCCATGAATGACATATGACAATTCATTATTTTAATGATTATGAAGTGTTTAATATGTATATTTGTATATTGCAGTCATGATTCTTAGTTCTTTTAGGTCAATAATATTAACTGAATATGACTAGTATTAATATTGAATATGACTTTTTAACTCGTGGAAATCAGTTATCTCTCCTACCCCCCTGGGAAACAAGCGAGAATTTTATGTAGCTATGTATTATATTGTTGCTTTAACGATGTTACCTATTCAAGTCCTTCAGCAGAAATAAGCACCGTTGTAACTATAAATGCAATGGATATTATCTTTTTTTTATTACCACACCACAATAATAACCATTTTCCAATGCATTGGTAGTTATAACTATACAAAATATTTAATAAACTAATTAATTGATGCGTGATCCGAGGTTATCATCGGAGCATCTATTTCGCTCAATGGATCAGCATTGCCATTCAGCATAGTGAGTCAGAGGGCAGCATTAGCTACCAGTGTCTTGGCAGTTTAGCTACCTGGATCGTTTACAACGATCCTTAGATACCTCAACAGGCTATTAAGTTAAGTAATATCTGTTTTAAACGCTTATTTGTGACAATTGCGACATAACTCAAAATCTACAATTTCAGAAAAGTGTAGAATTTAAAAAAAGGAAGTTTTGCATAAAGCAACAGAAGAACAAGAAATATGTCGATATATCCCCATTCGGCACGATGGTTCGTACTTAAAATGTCTCTCCTGGAAAAATGTCGATTTAGAGTTATAACGACCTTGTCGCATACATGCGAAATTATGGTAAACTACTATTATTTTAATACTAGTTTTCTCTCATTAAATAAGTTATACGGTCAACCGTAAAGAACACCTTAAATTTAGATTATGATAATCTGTATTACCATTCGACGGAGGTCCAACCACAATATGGCTTTGCAAGTTGCTTCTGCTGTAAAATAATAGGCATTAATATTGTTCATTTCCTTCACCTGTGTCTGAAATTAAATACATGCTTACAATTATGTAGTAAAAATAGGACAGACCATCTTTGATACAGCTTTTGTCAACCTTTAATGTTGTAAGTAACAATAACACAAACATAAAAGACTATGAGTAAATACAATAAACAGTAGAGTAGACCAATACAGAGCCTTTTCTGCAAGATACAGAGCTCAAATAATAATAAAAATTATCATTAACAGCAAGTCTTATGAAACTTATAAACTGACGTCCGAATACTGAGACGCTAATTACGGTAAGTGGTATGACATTATTTGAAGTTTGTCCATACGAATCTGTCAGAAAAGAGCCTCCATAATGGTTAATACGGCGTTAAATTATAAATTAGCGTTTGAGTATTCGGGCATGAGACTACTATACATGTCGTACTTAATTCGTGTTTTATCAAGAAAATAACGGTCTTGACCGTGATCTTAAATCAAAAACATCAGGTTTTAAACAATATATTTGCATTGTATTCAACATCGATAAATTTCTTGCATACCTTTTAAAATGATCAACAGAGTAAATATCTTAAACTAATCAAATGGTATCCTTAACAATAAATACTTAAAACATATTAAACAATTATATCACTACATGAACGAGTGTAAAATGTTATCAATTAGGATCTGATAGCATTCCTTGGGTATCTTAATGCAAGGACATTTGGTAGATAGCTAAAATAAGCTGTATTTGGCTGGTGGAACTAACCCTTTGTCTGTTTTCTGTATTTCCTTAATACTATTCGTGCATATTTGTTTTCAGGGAGTTTTATACCCGTATCATAGTAATGGTCATGTCATATAGTTTACACTGTGCGAAATGTCATAATACAATGATTAATTGGTCATTATTTGGCCAGAAGTGAGAGCCAAGCGACGCTGCGCTTACAACGAACTATCGAATTATGAATTTATCATGCACAAATTTAAGCCAGTATTCAGAGACAATACTAAATCGTGTCTCAAGCGGTTATTCATAACTAAGTTTTCATAGAGAACTGTCAAAAATCGATGCTTAAACGTAGACTCAAGTTTGAGTGAAGTCTCTGAATACGAGCCTAGGACTCAATTGTTTATGGTCGTACTCTGGTTTGTTATATTAGGTGGTTCATATCCACATTAAATGATAAATTAAATAAACTTTCCTACTATTTCATTGAACTTCACATTATAATCTTCAATATAATTTCTGTCTATCAGTCGAATAAAGATAAATAAAATGGATTTCACAAACAGTCAAAACAAAACCACTAGTCCTGCAGGTCTAACATGCGCAACGAAAAAATATCTGGAGATGAGAAACGATTTAAGTCGGTACTTTGCCAACTAAATAAGTAGTATATCAGTCATCTGGTTACCATTCACAAGCATTAACAGCCGGTTCCTATAACAAACAAACGGATGTCCGTATGACTTAAGTCATAGCAACGTTGTTATCTGTCAAAAAGTTTGAGACATTTTATGTTGTAAGAACAAAGTTGCTATGGTGATGGACCAACGGACATCCGTACGTAAGTTATAGATATCAAGCATAAGTTGCTTTACTAAAGAGAAACAATAAGAAATTACCCACGTTCGTACAATATGCTACCTCATTTACTTTTTTGTAATGCAATCATAATGAATACCTATGGCGACATTGCTAGACTAGGTCCTACATATTTTCCTAAAACAATTAAACAAAAAGCTTCAAGCTAGCTTCCAATTAAAAAGACTTCTTGATTTTATGTAAATTTTGAGCCATGAGTCAACAGCATCACTAACCTTACAACTTTACACCATCCCAACAGTAACATTATTATTCATCACACACTTAAATCGTTAAGGCTTAAAAGTCGACTTTAAAAGTAGTAACATAATAACCATGCTTATAAAGTCTGCGTACCAATAAAAATCGCATGTTCATCTGTAAATAATTTATTCAGATTTATAATAATCACAAACTATTTTTAACAAACATTACAAAAAATATAATCCAGAATGAATAACAAAACTATTACAAAAACAGTATAATTCCGCGCGGTACAATACCGCGACCGAATGCAGTCTGCAGCAGGCTATTTCTACGAATTTTGTATGCCGCATAGAAATGGTCTGCTCGGTAGCGAAATTATATCTATCGATGACATTTTACTTCCCATAACAATACTCAGAGTGCATAGGCAGAAAATCGTAAGCGTCGTTGTTCTGAAAATCGTTTAGGAAAAACAAACTGATTTTCAGCCTTCATCAATTCAATCAAATTATATTTTTGAACTTTGTACACCAATAAATCACAATGTCAATTCTATCAACTATTGCTAATTATAATTAGTAATAAGATATATCAATCACCGATTACTGATTAGGGGACTAGATATCTGAAAGACATTATATCTACCAAACCAATTACAAAACGTGAGATTGTTGTTATATTAAACTGATACGTTCGAAACGTGAAATATGAAATGAATCGAAGAAATCTGCTATGACTTTTATGTCAGGAGTAAACAATGTAGTCAATTAGTTTTTTATAATAACCTTAGAACACTAAGTTCTGTTTCTGTAGGTGTAACGGTCACTTTTAGTATTTATCTACGTTTGATTATGCTTACTCTACCCACTGCTAAGTTTATAATTTATTTTCACAGAAATATTTTTGATTGACTTTATTGTATGATAATTTTGAATATACCTAGATGTGGACGTAGACAAGCAGTTTTCATCAACACTTAGGTGATTGTCCGTTTAATATTTTCAGTGTACGTACACTAACCCTACTTCATTGCAATCTTTCTCGAAACGATACAACATCTTTCGTAGAACTTTGCGTAGAGGGTGCTACGGATATAGCGTAGCAAACACAAAAAATCAACGCGCAACTCTGTTCGCGCAAGTGTAATGATACCTTTTTCACGTGTGCGTGACGAAATACGGAATGACGAAATAATAATATAGTAATTCTATGCAAAATGAATGTATGTTTGTTATTCTTTCACGCAAAACCGGCTGGGCCGATTTGGTTGACATTTGGTATGTAAATAGGTGATAACCTGGATTAACACACAGGCTAATTTTTATCTCGATATTCGGGATAAAAAAAAGCGCGAACGGGACTTACGCGGGTGAATCCGCTGGGCCCAGCTAGTACCTGAATAATAAAAGTGCTCCATCTTGTTGTTTGTTTCTTTCTATGAAAACTTGTTATTAGCATTTTGTTTCTAATAACTCCTTGTAAAAATGTTTTTATGTGCTGTTAGTTTGCCCTACATAATTAAATACATAATATGTTTACTGCGTCTATGTACCGATAGAATGAATGTATAAATGCTGGAGGCATCAAACACTAAAGTATTTTATTTTGGAAACCACGTCCATGTGGTGTTCTAACTACATTATTAATAACATTAAAGGCACAGAGTATTACTAACTCAAAACAATTGTGCTATTCAGGAAATAAGTAGGTACTTTTGTAATACTTTTGAGCGTAAACTTAGAATGAATTCTCATTTAAACTGCCAAATGATCTAAATGGCGTACGTGACTCGACGCGACAAATGCCGTTCGTTCGTTCGTATTGAGCAAGTGGCCAACTCTGGTGACGGAGTTTTCAGGCCGCCTAATGGACTCGCCGTGGTTTAACGACTTTATGCTGGGACCGAAAATTTAACGTGCCCTCCGAAAGTTGTTCACGCGACTGAAGATTACAACCAGTATTACAATATGTACCTGATATATCTAGTCACCTACAATATCTTCAAATTTTAAAATTTTATTTTCTATGCGTAGGTATTTGATGCAACCTTAAGGTTATATAGACTGATTTAAACAATACAATGTAAATTCACAATTCGGTAACTATAAGCATATTTAGTAATTTTTTTGGAATGTATACAATAATTTTATCTACATAATATTTAATAATAACAAATTAATAAATAAAATATCAAACAAACACAGTAACAGTCTAATAAAGTACATGCATTGGAAACTTTTACAAATTGAAAACTACATTTAGTGGTAAAGCTATTATAAACATAGTGTACCCTGAGATTGACATGCAATTTAAATCTGTCAAAACAAAGATATACCATATTAGAGTCGACACATAATTGGCCGAACTCGAACTCAGTTCAATTTGGATTACTTTAATTACGTCGTCTCTAGATCGTTTGGGACGACTATTAGGTTAATTAATTTATGTTTTTGTACATACATTGACCGAACCACACGAAATATCTGACAATAATATAAAAAAAAACTTTACTTTATGTACATTTCTGGATATTTTAACTGAGTCTCACACACAACAAGTTAATATTTTCTTTATTATTTTGCCCAAATTAGTCTAGAATGTGCTTTGTGCATAGCATCAAATTGCAAACAACACAACACAAGAAACATAATGTTAATTTCTATGGATGACATTTTAGGAGTGAAGTAGGTCAAAAATAGCCATAGAAGCTAACATTTTACAATTTGCAAAACATTCACTAAGAGGCATCCTACTAGATTAGGGACTACTTACTGCAAAAATATTTAATTTAGATGCAAGTTTGGAGTTTTACAATTATATAAATAATAACAAAAACTATCGATATAATCACAATTTTTGTGTTTCTAATTATAAAATATATAATTTATGTTTAAAGTAGCAGATTAAAATCCCTTAATCAATTTAAATATAGTACTTTAGCTTATGAAAAACATAACACAGATAAGCTACAAAATATAATAGCCATCAAAAACAAATATAATGTAAATATGTAATAGCAAGCATCCATTCAACAAAAACAAACAGACAGGACAACTACAGTCAATTAGTGCATTTTATATAACAGCTGATTGAACATTTTCAGCTCATAATAATGCTTATCTTATTTCATACAGACATTCACATAAATAATATAATTCTGCTGTATTCAAGCAACAGGGTCAAATATTTTAATAGGGGTTCTAAACATAATAATATACCTCAAACCTAAGAATAAAAGGTTCAAGCGGAGTCAAGGTGTGGACGAAATGGTTTCGCTAGGTCGTCTACAAAATAAAACAAAAGCGCATACAAAAATAACTAATCACCTAGAACAAAACTAAAGGCTGCGAGCGGTGCTGATTCAATAACGATTCGTACTTGTATTATCATTCTCAGCTTGTTAACACATTCAAGGCCCAAGTCCCGAGCCAGTGCGTCCGGGGCACCCAACGTGTTAAAACCCACTGTTGGGCATAAGCCCCCTTCACTGACCTCCAAACACTTTGGGTCTTTTGCATCCAGGTCTCACCCTGTACGGTAACTATATCGTTTATCCGTCTGGCAGGTGGTCTACCAAGAAGTCTAATGAACTTGCTTGGCCATTCAGTTAACTAAGTTCAGCTTTTCACCACCTACCAACACTAAATCTTGTCAAGTGTCCTGCCGTACTTGTATATTCACTAAGCGAGCAGAAAGGGTTGAAATTAGCTTGCTCAGCTCGGAAGCAGAGTATTTAATAAAGCTCTTTGTTGGCGGAAATGTAAACTTATTTCATTTAAAAGACTAAGGTTTTTTTAGTTATCTAGGTTACCGTCGTACCTTTTTTGTGAAACATTTATTTTTTGCGACACGGAATAAATATTTCATATAATGCGCTATCTCTTTTGAGTTGACTCTTTTGAGAGAGACTGGTACGAAGTCTCAAAGGACAGAGATGGTTGGCGAAAATTGGGGGAGACCTTTGCCCAGCAGTGGGACAACATAGGTTAGCAAAAAAAAAAAATGCGCTATAGTATATATTATGTTGCTACGGTAACATAGCTATTTGTTAAATCCAACTAAAGCATTGCAATTAGGCAATGAGAATTGTAAATGAGAATCACAATGAAGTAAAAAGTGACTAAATGGAGCGAAAGGTTGGTACTGTTTAATCTTCGAATGAAGACGCGTGTAACATCAATCCTCCGTCAATAACCGTCATTTCATCTAAGGTTACAGAAACGCAAAATGAAAAAAAAAATGTTCAACTAATCAAGCAATTAGGTAGACCATAGGTCACTTCAGCTCGTGACATTTTGGACAGATCACCTACAGCTTATAAGACACGGCCATTTTTCTTTGACTAAGAAATTAAGTACTTATAATAAGATTAACACTATTATTAACACTCAATTGCAACTCGATTTGGTTTTGACCTCCCCTCGACTTTGTAAATAGCGACCTCTCTCTGTTTTGTACGAGGTTTGGCCTAAATTTTTACTTTGTTCTGTTCTGGATAACTAATTACTAGCATTACAGCAGATAATTTTATAGCAATATCGCACCCAGGCTTTTCCAGGGTGCGATATTGCTATAAAATTATCCAGAACAGAACAAAGTAAAAATTTAGGCCAAACCTCGTACTGGAAAAGCCTGGCCAAAAACCGCCAGAAACAGACAAACCTAGAGTCTCTTGGAGGAGGCTTTTACCGCCAAAGGCGGTCCATACTTAAATAAGAATTAAGATTAATTATCTATTTATTTTCATTAGTTTATATTTTTCATTAACTTTCTTATCCTTTTTATTTAATAAACTACTTCTAACTATGAACTTTAAACTTAAGCAATTTTTTTTTGAACAGTTAATCGTAAGTGTGGAAATAAAGCTCTTTTTATTTTATTTATTTATTTTAATATCGCACCCAGTTTATTGTTTTTGTGAAACAATAAACTGGGTGCGATATTTGCATGAGCAATAAACATTCCACACCCAGATATAATAATCAAAAGTATCTTTAACAGATTAGGGGGCAAAAAATTAGTAGTTTTAGCTGAACCACAATTAGATCATAGCAATGATGAAAACGTTTGAAATTTACCATAATTATGATTCGGCCTCGGCCTTTTTAGCCGACTAGTAAACAATCAGGGTCTTATTCATAAAAACTTGACAATTTAATATAGGTTTAAAGAACGTTTTTTTCTTTTCACTCATATGTTAACGAAAAGAGATAGCAACAGATTTAATATGCGTTTTAGCTAATACATGTTTACTAATCGAATATGCATAAGGGGGTCAGTCTTTTTTGTTTCATTTATCAGGTACATTACATTAAAACAAGGTAAAGGCTTAGTATAACATGAGTTAACATTATTATTTAAATACAATGATTCTTATAATATCACAATTTCTCTTAGACTAAACCTTAATTCTAAATTCGAAAACGCCGCTTCTGCTTCGCTGTATTCGCCGGATCTGCTGATCGCCGCTGCAGCGTCGACGTAAATCGGTACTTACCGTTTCCGCAAAAACTATACGCACTTTACTTTTCAGTAAGTAGGTAAATAAATATACGTAACATCAAACGAAAATATACTCTTACAAATACAATAGCCTAAAGTTCTGACGCAACCATAAAATCCACGCAAGTCCGGGCTTTAAAATACCGCACAGTTTCATTCCGCAAAGCAATTTCGTTACTTGTGAGAGGCGATTCCGTTTATAATAGGTGATTGGCGGGCGCTTGCGAACGCAATTTAGAGTTTTACAATCGTACCTGGCTCCATACGGCGGCTCAACATTACGACGCGGCGGCGATAACAACTCGTCGTACACTCCGGCGTACCTGCACAAACATAACAATCTTTTATATTATTTCTCAATTTACATTCACATTACACTACTGACATTCTTTTAATATAATTATTATGACTGCAATCGTGGCGGGATGTTATTGACGTGAAAGCACTATAACCATCTATAATTATTTTAGTACTAGCTGCGCCGCGCGATATTACCGCAAATTAATCCCGTTCTCGTGCGAATACCGGGATCAATAGCCTATGCGTTAATTCAGGATTTAAGCTAACCAAATATTATTCAATTCCTTCCAGTCACTTGAGCGCGAAAGAGTAAAAAGACACATCCATCCTTAGTTACAAACTTTTATAATGTTAGCAGGAAGTAGGATGATAGGCTATGTAAAGTTACAAACCGATGCGGCGATATAGGACGTGGCGAGCGTGGTCCGGCGCGGTGCGGCGAGCGGAGCGGCGAGCGGGGCGGCGATCGGAGCGGCGAACGGAGCGGCGAGCGGAGCGGCGAGCGGTAGCGCAGCGGAGAGCGATGCCGGCGTCGCGGCGACGGGGAACTAGTTAAGTACATAAAACATCCATTTTAAAAAAAAACGTATGATTCCGTACACATAATCTGCTACAGTGATACATTGGATGCACAATGTTGTGTAATAAAAACGAATCCTAACGACTATCGTAAATCTGAAATTTGTATTTAAATCACTCATGTTTTTTGTTTTCAATAGTCTGATTTTGGTGACACATGAAGTAAATCTTATCGTAAGTCTTGATAGATCTTGAGGTCTTTCAAATATAGACGTTCAAATAAAGTAGGCAACTTGAAAGAGAAAAATTTGCCTGCTGAGTATAATATACAGAGTAAAGGAAATAAATATCCTAAAATGTGGCTTTGTCTTGATTTATCGACCAGTCTGAACATTACAAGTAAATAGTTACCGTGTAAGCGACAAAGTTCTCTCTCTGGTGCGGCGACGTCGCGGCGACCACGGCGAGCGACGCAGGCGGCCGCGAGACATCGACGGCGACCTGGAGTTTATACACACAATCAAACTGTTGTACTTACTAGTTTTATTTATAGTGTTATTTAGGCTAGTTATAAAGTCCTTTTTTCATTGTAGAGGGATACATTAAAATTACCAGAAAGGTCTCGGTCGGTATTTCCTATCATTAAAAGCATCTTTTGTTCTAAGCTGGGGGTAAGAACTATAAAACCAGCCAGTCATTAGTGGATGCGGATGGATTAATAGATGATTAACCCACCGGCATGGAATACATACGAGAATATTTATGAAACCTTAACCATTGCCTCTTTTACTTGAATATAAATTAAGCAATAAATGTCAGTGTAGATAGTGTAGATGTGAGGTTTAAACGCTTTTATTAAATAACGACAAGCAAGTAATGTAACTATGACGACGACATGCAAAACTAAACGGCACCAAATTATGATGAATCAAATTGAATCTTTCGGTTGGTTAAGCAGGAATAGTGCAGCGATACATACATGCGAGACAAAAAGTGACAAAGACAGATACAACTGCAACCACGTTAGTTGGGTAAGTAAGTAGAAATAATACATAGCGACAAAGACAAGTGAACATGCTCAGTTATAACTGAAACTACTGCGTACGAAGCAAAAACAATGGAGTATCCGTAGGGTACAATACAACATGCAGAATGTGAGGTCAACGAACCTAGAGTATCGCAGTCGACTGGAGCTGCGGGGGCGCATGCGCGGGCGCGGGGAGCGCGGCCCGCGGGGAGACCGCGACGAACGGAGCGCGCGGGGAGATCTCGACGAGCGGACCGGCCTCGGCGACCGCGGGGGCCGGGGAGACCGCGACGATCGGATGGCCCGCGGAGATCGAGATGAGCGAACGGGCCTCGGAGAGCGGGATGATCTGACGGGCCTCGGAGACCGCGAGGAACGGACGGGCCTCGGTGAGCGCGACGATCGCACGGCTCTCGGGGAACGAGATGATCGTGGGGGCCTCGGCGAGCGCGGCGAGCGCGGCGAGCGAGGCGAGCGCGACGAGCGGAACCGCGGGCTCCGTGGACTGCGCGACCCCGACGCCGCCCGTCTCCTCTCCTCCCTCCGCTTCGCTCGCATCTCTTTCTCGCGCAGCATCCGGTTGAACGCCTCCAGCGGATCCTCGCTGGGCCTACGACATACACGACGCGCTTTAGTCTAATTATCACCAACATTGGACACCTGGTTGATGTGATGGAGTACGGCGACCCCAAAGACGATTTGAACGACACAAATTAAACCACGACTTTTAAATTCTAAACCAGAAAACTATTTTAGTCACGTTATTCTGTAGAAACTGTGCAACATTCATTAAATAATTGAACTCAAAAACTTGTGCAAAACCTTTCATTAAAAAGTATTATCCAATTAAAACTGTTTGGTGTGTATTGAAGATGAGATGAGTAGATAATAACATCGCATACCCATTGGGTGAATCCTTGATGCCAGGCGGCGGCGGCTGGTACGGTCCCCGCGGGAATCTATCGTTGAAGGGCGCCGCCGGGCGCGCGCTTAGAGGCGGCTGCCCGAACGGGGGTCTGCAACCACAAACGCGTTCCTTTTAATCTGTATACTGGTATCACAAGGTCATTCAAGCGTATACTATACCATACACCCTGACACCTTAACTTCCTTCGGGCCTTAGAAATCGTTAAAAGATTTTTTTGCCTAAAGATCTAAAAGAACAAATGTCCACTGCTCCCTTTCTTTCAATTTTCTTGAAAGTCTAAATGGGATTATCTTTGAATAGTGCTAAAATAATAAACTTACGCATTAAAATGTCTGCCTGGCGGTCGTCCGGGAACAAACTGAGATGACGGCGGCCCACGGTAAATCGGCTGAAATGTTGGAAAATTTATTGGATAACGATATTTAAGGTAATGCAGATTTAGTATAAGTATTGATAAGTCGTAAATTTACCTGTGCCATTGGATCACGCCTTTCATCAACTGTAGGAGTGCTAGCTCTTTGCTCATCAACCCTTGGTGGAATCTGCAAAGATTTTTTAAGTATATATCTGATGTGATTTGCTGTAACATAATTTTTAATAATACTTTTTTATTTATGAACATTCATAATGAAACAAATACCTTCATGCTACATTTAAAATCCTTCAAAAGTACAAAGGTGGATAGATACCAACACCTATCAGTCGCTATTTAAATAAATCGAGAAGTGGATCTTCTGTGTATTTTTTCTATTATTTATTCTGTGGTCATACTAACATTTAGTGGTGCATTGACAGGACCATCAATGCTGGGTGGTTTCATACCAGTTGGAGGACCTAAAACAAACAAGATACAGTTGAAGTCTATAGAATACAAACGTAAAGTAATGAACCAATCACCACCGCTACCAGAACATCAATACAGCTTTCTATCAGTGCATAAATATGAATATATGCATATGCATGCCTGCCTTGTGTAAACATTAACTACGTACTAATAGTAAATAGACTTCCGTTCATAGGAAATAAAAACTATTCTTAAAAACTAAAATAACTGGTTCAGGTCTTGCTTCTTGTCTTCGTGCCAGTGTCGAATTGTTTCAAAATATAATATTTTTTAAGACACAGCTTGTAGATTTCATGGGTTTTGATTACAATGTTTCAGTTTTCAAGAATTGTTTTATTCAAACCAGTATAATGTATGTAATCGAGCTAGAGCTAGAATATTTTATGTAAATCGTACAAATTAATATAGTGATAGAACATTAGAACAAATGCAAGTTAATATTCATATAATTTGTGCATAGCTTAACAAATTAGCAATAGAAATGTTTATAGCAGACATAATTTGCTTTTCTCATAAATAAGACTTTATTTATAAGTATAGAACGACAGTCTTGAAAGCACGGCAAATGATTCTGCGCTGCTTGAGACTCATGGAGCTTACAATGTTCTTGTTTAAATTTGTTATATCTCAACAAACCACAACAAATGCCGTACTTTTACAAAATATGTACACCAATAGTTTCAGTTTAACAACAAGCACTTTGTTATACAATAAGCATCTTTACACTTAGCCTTACACACAGATCATGCAAATGATTTAATCTCACAGAAATGGTACCATAGCGCGCCTTTGCATGAAACGAAACTTAAGTTACAGTTAAAAATCTTTTATTTGTTAAAATACTTGTCTTGGAATGGAAGGAAATGTTGGTCTCTTTCTTAATTTGTAGTAGGTACGAAACAGATCAATAATGTAACTAAATGCACGTGACGTGCTTAGTATATTTGCTGTGTGATCGCTTTCAAACACAAACGGTTTCTATACAAACAGTAGGTATTTTTTACTTATCGATGAAATTTTACCAAGTTTTAAAATACAACGTGTGGGCACAGTTACATCGCAGCGTGTGCTGTGACGTAGTGTAAACAGTTCACATGGTGGCAGTTAGAAGCCGTGTGTGTTTTTTATGTATACAAGGCCACGAGACGATGAATGGTAATTGCAAATCCTACAGGATTGACACAATTCATAAAAAATAATATCAAATATCAACACTTTCAGTGACAAAAACCAACTACTGAGCGCGAACACATTCCAAACACTATCAATATCAATGGTGTATTCAGAGATCGTCTCAAACATTGCCACTGTTCGTCTCGGAGCCCCATAAAACTACGCGTTAACTGGCTCGGAATCTGAGCGTTTGCAGCGTAAGGATTTGTTGCTCTGCATTGATTTCTATGGTACAACGTGCATTGGGCATATCTACCAATGAGACTGATAGATTTACAGCGTAAGTTGATTCCGAGCCACTAGAGGCGTAGTTAAAGATTAGTTCGGACTAGGCTAATAATTAAGTAGAGTGGCGAGTAATTTCGGCTTAATGTGTGCGAACCACAAAAAATGTGTCAAGTAGTTAAGCGAATGTTACTCTACGCACTACATTACTCGCTACTCCACTAACAGCCAGTCTCAATAACCTATCAATCTTTAGTTTATCTTACTGTAGATTTTTGACATTACTTCCATTTAAAATGTGTCAAATGACTACCGACAGTAAGCAAAACCAGTACGCTTACTATGACCGTTCAGCGATTCAGTTTAGGTCCATAATGAAATGCTTTTGACGTAAGCTAAGGCGCTGCCGTAAAGTTATGAGAGTTAGAACCTAAACTGAATTGTTTATTAATAGCGTAAAGCCGGCAAAGATAGGTTATTGAGACTGGCAGTAAATAAGCATAGTCGGAAGTAGTGATAAGAGGTCGACGGTATCCGTGCACGGTAACCGTGTGTTTATCATATCGGTCCGGTACCGTATCGCGAGTGTCGATGCGCGGCGTGGAGCGCGCGGGCGGCGTGCGGGTGCCGGGCGGGGGGCGCGCGGGCCACGTGCGCGTGCGCGGGAGGCACCTTCACCGTGATGTTGTCCTCACCGGACCCGTCTGACTCCTCGCACGACCGCCGCTCTGTTATGTCACCATACATAAACCTGACGCTCTGTCAGCCCTAACATCACTTTTCGAGTTGTTTAGTTAACTATCGTCGCTGATGCCAGCCAACCAAGTTAGTTTTATCGTGGTGGCTGGCATAACGGGTCAAATATTTCAATTGTATGAAATTATTAGTTCCTGCAAGTTACAGGGGGCGGCGCTGCATTCGATTCTCATACATTTTGTAATACTGGACTCTGTATCGAGGATATTATAAATATTACAGTAAACTGGTGATATGGCCTCAGTTTACCGTAGCATTCAATACTATTCTCGATACTTAGTCAAGTATTGCAATATGAGAATTAAGCACAACGCCTCCCCCTGTAACTTGCATAAACTAAAAGTTTAATACGTTAGAAAAACTTGACTCGTGAGCGAGGATAGATTACATAATTCAGACTACATAATAAACTCATTGCTAGAAGACCCCCAAAAGAAACAGAAAATGCAGTGAATCCACAGTTTCATTATACAAAATTTAGAACACAGATGTTCCGACCAAAGAAAAAGGCACTCGAAAAGGAACATAAAATATTATACTTTTCTCTCATCTCTGTAACTAAGAAGGAACGATTTCAGCAGTCGTTTCTACTTCTATCAAAGTATATACATGCCCCCAAGTATTATTATTTATCTACAAAGGGCTATCCTTGTATCTTTACGCCTTTTTGTGTATTCCCAGTAAAGAAATATCTCGTGTAAAATATAGCGGCCATGTTACAATGGTGGTGTTTTCATTGTTGGGTTATGAGCATCTCAACTTGATTGGTTCTCGTCCAAGTAAGAAGGTAATGCAGTCAAATGATATACTTATTCAAAATAATTCAACAGATTAACTACCTATGTACATCATCATAATCAAAAATTTATAAGATACAACCCTTTCCCTATGAAGGTGAAGGAAAGAAGATGGACAGAATCACAGTCACTCAAGCAAGCACAAGTATTTTAGACAGATCAAAACTCAGAAACACAGTCAAGTTAGTGGCAACTTTACTAACAATGCTGCTTCATCAACCTTAAGGTTTCCCGAATTAGTTAAAATAGTAAATAAAACAAGATTTTCAATCGGATGTTATAAAGAACCACAAGGAAAATATTATAAGACAAACTTAAATATTAACAAAAGGCGTCAAACTACTTTGCACGTTGTAAAAAGCCTCCTACAAGTGAATCTAATCGTTAGAGCGGATTGCGTGAACTAAAATCGAATGAACTAGTCAAGGCGGACTTTTTACACGTGCAAAGTTGCGTGAAGAAAAAAACTAGGATTACTTACCGTTTGACAATGGAGCAGCAACTTGGACCGGACCATTTGTTGGTTCTACCACGGCAGCTAATAAAGGAAAATACTTTATTTATACTTCTATCTACATTTTACATTAGTAGTGAAGCCAACTTTTGCAATGAACTAAAAACTGTTTTTATTGCTTAGTAAAGTTTGAGTTAAAATCACGACAAATACGGTCCACTGACTTCGAATTAGGAACTAGAGTTTTTTAAGACTAAAATGACTCTATTTATGACTCAAAACAATAAAGTTACGGCTAATGGTGTTTAACAATGAATATATTTTGTAATATACCTGGTCTAGCATCACGTGGAGGTAAAACTAATGGCATTTCGATATTGGCGGGCGGCGCGGGAGCGCGGTGCGGCATACGTCGACTGTAGCCCGTTTGATTCCTGAATGACGACACCGAGTTCCGCAAAAACCTGGAAATTAACAATAAAAAAAAACCTTGTGTATTTTGGACGTTTTTCTTTTTTATTCTCTAGGTAGGGTAGGTACTACATGTTTTGTTATTCCACTCACCTTAATCATTCGTCAATTCTAAATCTATAATATTATCTCTCGTCAATCTTCTCAATCAAACCACTTCTCATATACTTTTACCTAACTTAGGACACAGGTCTTTTCATCATCCTCTTGGAAGAATGATGACTTATGAGTAAGTAATGATATAATACCTGTTTGGAATTAATGTTGTTGGCGCAATCTCTTTCTCGCGGCAATCAGGACACTCGTGATCTTCTGAATCCAGTAAAGCTCCCCTGATACCTAAAACAATAATTGTCTTGTATAAACTTTAAGCTTACTTAAATGTCCTTTAATCGCGTCAAATCCACCACAGTATGATAACACTCTATAAAGATTAGATATAGGTCATAGTTTCTAATCTAATTTTGTCGAATAAATAGTGCCATTTCATTCTTACAATAGTATCCATTATAATTATGTCACTGTCACACACATAAGTAGTTCCAGGCTACGCGCGACAAACAACCCTAAACTAACTTAAATAAAATAATAAGCCAGATTTTTTCTACACAAACATGTTATGACTTACATTCGTCACAGAAAGAGTTCCCGCAGCAAGGTATCATGACAGCATCAGTAAGAAGGTCGCGACACAGGCTGCAGATCAGCTCGTCTGGAACCGCCGTCTCCGGCGCGGCGGGCGCATTGTTACTGTCGCCCCCGCCTGCATTCTCCGATGCTAAGTACGCCTCGCTACAAACAAAATATACTAAGTGTTGCAACTACGAAAACGTAGGATCATAACCTGACCAGACGTGAAATATAATTATAATTGATTGTTTAACTTAGTTTTTTATTAGCAACTAACTAATGGGGCTTGCAATATTGAATCTCTCCATAATCCCGTGACAGGACAGCTGAGATTTTGCCAATCTATACTAATATTATAAAGAAGTAAAATTTGTTTGTTTGTTTGTTTGATGGAGGTAATCTCCGAAACTACTGGACCGATTTCAAAAATTCTTTTACGGGTCGGTAGAATGGACTGTCCGGGAGGTTATAGGCTATATTTTATCCCGGTAGCTCTATTAGTACACCCGTGCGAAGCCGGGACGTGCTACTAGTTTATTACAAATATACACAAGTACTAACTAAAATGCAAGGAAACATTAATTGCGTTTAGTATCAAGTACAAACTCACTTATGAATAATCTTACCGGTCAACAACAGGAACAGCAAAAGAACCGGTGGGAGTCATCATGGCGCCAGGTGCTTTTGGACCTTCAACAGGCACCATAAAACTCTGAGGAATGCCTGTACTTCTTCTTATTTCTACAGGCTCACCCTGAAAGTTGAGGAAACTGATGACTATTGATTTTAAAATTTCATATTTAGTCATAATCATAACAAGGAGAAAATTGGTCAATTGTAGTAGTTATTTGTTTAATTTCTTACTTTAAACACACAGAGAATTTTATGTGAGAATCTCTTTATACAAATTAGACTCTGATAAACTTTTTTTTGTTTTATAATTCCATACACATTTCTATCTCTTTCTTACACAAGTTCTAGGTCATTATTAATTTAAAATGATTCTTACTGAATTAGCGAGTGGACAGTCCTTAATCCAATGTCCTCGCTTTTGACACTTATAACAAGTGTAGTTGGGAGGGACAGTACCTCTTTGATTTTGTCCTCTAATCTTTTGGTAGCTGAAATAAAGAAATATGGAATATATTATATTTTTCTAACTTACAATGTAAAAACAACTCACATTTAGATCCTAAGCACATCTTTTTAGATAAAGAATTTCATAATTAAAATCAGAATTTTATCAAAGTGATCTCTGTTATCTCAATTACTTCAACAGCATTTATCAGATGTAGCTTATAATCAACTAAGAAGTTAGATTTGATTAGATAGTTCTATTCAATTATCATGTAGATGCTGCAGAATCATAACAATGTTATGATAATGTTCAATGTTCATGGTATTTTCTTCACCTACTTCCTGTTCCTACAGGGTGCATACAGGGTACAAGATTCTTTTCACTTACTTTGTTTGAAACCTCTAATCAAACATTTCAGGAAAAAATGAAAAGCTATTCTAATGCACTTGTGCAGAAACTTACAAAACCTACATAGGAGAGTATGCTTAAATGCTGCCCAACACAAACAATATTGGTTGTTAGATATAATAATCCATTCATACTATATACTATATACTACATATTATTATTATAAATGCGAAAGTGTGTGTGTCTGTCTGTTTGTCCGTCTTTCACGTCAAAACGGAGCGGATTTTTTAAGTGGTGATAGTTGAAGGGATGGAGAGTGACATAGGCTACTTTTTATCCCGATAATCCCGCGGAAACGGGGCGCAGCTAGTTACAGATAAAAGCAGGGAGAATAATGAGTCATTTTTAGCCCACTGCTGGCCATAGGTCTCTCACCCCTTTTTCTAGTCTCTGGGAATCAACTTTATCACAAGCAAGTTTCTCTCCCGTCTGTCCCACCTTTCTTTATACTTAGCCTTATTTAAAGAAAATTTTTGGAAAGTTTAAGCCAATGCCTTACTTGCTAGGGTCGTAGTCAAAAGTGGATTGCGATATCATAGCATTAATTTTATCCTGTTCGCTACCTTCCATGCGAGACAGGTCAGCCAGGCCCTTGTTGGGAGCAACATCTTTGTGTAGTGCGGATGATGAACTATTTGAACCGTCCCAATGTTTCTTTGGTTGCTGGGAGAGAGGTACTCTAGCCACAAGTAGTGAAGTGTTCTTAGGAATCAAAGTGTGATCATCTACATACACTGTGAACAAAAGTAAATTTTCAACATTTTTCATAGACTTACTAAAGAAACATGGATGTTGGATGTATGGTGTGTGGGTTGCTTTCTCGTGCAAAAAACATTTGACCAGGTAGGTAGGTACCATGCAAGCTAAAGCTTAGCTTTTAATTTCATTAAAATTATTGACTTTCATCCGGTTTTTAAGTACATATAAAAATTAATTGTAAAAATATGTATTGAAATTAATTCAAAATAAAAGTTAAATTTGAAATATGTGAAGCTAATTAATTGTTTTTTTTTCAAAAGATAGTAACTAGATGTGCAATAATTAATACACATTTTTTGTGTGCTAACAGGAGTGATGTGTGTTTGCTCAAAGTGGTTAGGTTTGATTTTTATGCCCCTAAGATTTCAGGTGGACCTTATCCATAAATAAAAAATGTTCAATAGACATACCTTCTTTGGTCTGTGCATTTGTGATTTCAAGATCAAAATCTGAAGTTTTTCCGATGCGTTTTTGCTGAGATATCGCCGATTTCAAGTCTCCTACAGAAATGTGGAGACCATCAAATGTCACAGTGTCATAATCCAATGCACTTTTGAACTTATAGTGCACAGACATTTCCGAATTCACGTATGTTCATGCATGTATTATTTGGCATAATACATGGCTTCAAATGGGGATTATTACAAAAACTACAAGTGAGATCCAAACAGGATCACAGCCACAGCTCAGTTTTTGATTCCAGTAATTACTTTCTCACTTTCTCCTTGTAACGAATAATAGATAGCCAGTTTTAGTATTTCACAAGTTTAGAGCTGTTATAATAATCACTTCAGTTTTTTTCAACGTATTGTTTGCTGTAAGTTGAAATGAAAATGCGGAGTTAAGCACGCACCGCCATATTCCCCGAATCAATCAGTTCAGTCAAGTCAAGTCAATCATCAATCAAGCAAGCATTTAATTCAAGCAAGCAAGAATAATGGCGGCCATAGACGAACAAGTAATTTGATCAAACAAGCTAGTTCAAACAGTTTGGTCAAATTGGCAGGACTGTCTGTGGTAAAATTTGATCAAATTTAATGAGAAATCAAATGGAAGGAAGAAATATGTTTTTTCGTATTTTTATTTGACCAAACAGTTTGTTCAAACTATTTGATTAAAATTTTGAGTGTGTGTGTTGCGAGCGCTCAGTTGTTGCTACGGAAGTGTTCCCTTGCGGACGTGTTGTATTGCAATATGTTCGATACTGAACTGACACCGCTTCAAGTCTGCCTGATCGTGTGTGGTCGCTTGAAAGGTCATGCCAATTTGACCAAACTGTTTGAACTAGCTTGTTTGATCAAATTACTTGTACGTCTATGGCCGCCATTAGCTAGAGTGCGCGCAAGATAAGTCTGCGCGCGGCCAAAATCGGAACTAATTTTTATGCTAGTGGCATCAAAAAAAATCATAAAAATCAAATCAATTTGTGATTTAATTTGTCAATAACATTTGTCATACAACCAATACCTACCGTATTGGCCGCACTCATCGATAATAAACTATCGATAGCGTCAAGCACTATGATTTTTACACAAAAATTGACATTTACCTAATGACAGACAGTTCCTCGTCCCCCGCAGAAAGTGAGCTTCATAAAGAAAATAAAATTGATGGCTACTCCCCTTACTGCTTCCTCATTGCTTTTTCCCTCATTTATTCCCAGCCTTATTTTCCAAATGAATAATAAAATTAGTCTATGGAAAGAAGCTCAAGCCAGGGATGTTAGACGTACCAACTTCTTGGTAAACATACTAGGTTTTGGTTTCACGTACCATGTACCAAGACTACTCGGTCCTGGCACGCAAAAATACCAAGATTCCCCCTTGACCGACAAAAATACACTGACCATATAGAATAACCGGAAAATTTCAAAGATGCATGTAAAAAAAAAATTCCAATCAGATTTCCATAAAATATAAAACATTTTTTTAACAAGCAGTCTCGATAAACAGGTACCATTTTCCATGCAGTCTGACATGATCGAGATATTTCATTTGTCGTGTCGAAACGTTGCACATGTTATGCCACCTTGAAATGTACTTGATAGCGCAATGGTAAGGTGCTCCGCTCACGATCTGGAAGTCCCGGGTTCAACTCCCACAATTTTTTTTTTTTTTTTTTCAATGCAACTATACTCAAATTATTGTACGTGCTTGTGAATGGTTAACAAGCTTCAATTGATGAAAGAATCGCGTATTATTAACTAGAAATGATCAATTATTGAATTTTTCTTTCTGAGCGTGAAATCTACTAAGGCGTACTAGTTTTCTCCCTCCGATTAGGAGTGAGGCGTATATATCGGAACAGGTAAAAATAACAGGTTTCACTTTATGGGCGGATTTCTCAATCGTTGTTCGTAGTGTAATGGAATTCCGCAATTTTAAAAGTGTTTATTTTATGTAAATGTGTGTTTTATTTGATTTAATAATAATATGACCATAGGAAAATGCAACTTTTAACTTAAAATATTCATTAGTTTTCAAGTAATTTGCACTTCAATGTGAGCTCAGTCCATAAGGACTTCCATTACATCACTAAATAAACTTAACTTTAAAGAAAAACTAGTGTGTATTATTAATACCTGCATTTATTATTTAAATTGTAATTATGATCAGTCTTATAATAGAGGCATCTCAACATCCTAACTATGTAGATTCAATGTAATTTCGAGTACTAAGCAAAATTACGTCACGTTTTTGGCTCATAGCCCTTACATCAAAGTCTTTTATGTCGTTCATAGGCCCGATAATAGTATTTTGATTTGAAATAATAAACAAATATTTATTTAAGCATTCCCTAGTAACATTGGGTCCACATATTTACTTAAACTTAAGGAATTAAACAGTTTTAATAGCACAGCCGAAGTTGGACACGTCACGTATAAGGAATAAAATGTCACGTAAAGGAAAACTTAAGCTTAGTCTACAACAACATTGAAATTGAACACTTCCAAAACCTCTGAAACATAATTGTGTTAAAGTTGTTTCAACAATAATGAAAGATAGGTCCAGTCATTAATATTAATTTCTAAAAACATTTATATGAATATTTAATTAAAAAACATGATCAACATTTGATAAAAACAGTTGAAAACTGTATCAAGCTGAAAAATGAGAAAAATTCATGTACGCCTTGCCTTTGAGTTCAATTCATCACGTTTTGGATTCCCTTATACAATACGTGTTGTAATTGATGTGTCGTATTTCTACCGGTCGGGAATCAATCAAAGATTACTCCTGAATTACTAAAGATATGAATATTCTTTTCACTTAATATCATTACTAGATAATAAGTCTAGCTTTTGACACGCAAAAATCAACATAAAACGGTGTGCACCCTACACCTTAAAAACAGCCGTTCGTACTTGAATCACAATTTGTGCACCGTGACGGAGCAACTCTTTCGTTCAGCTTTCTGACTAGACTGAATACAAAAATAAAACATAGCGGCTGTCATTCGGCTTAGAATGTTGTCATCTAATGGAAAAAGTTCCAACTTTAGTAGTTTTTTCATTCAAACTTGAAAAAACGCGTCGTGACGTATAGTGGAGTTTCCGCGCGTCCCGATTTTAGAGACAAATTAATTTTGTGTTTAATTGTATTTTTTAACACTACGCACCATTATATTCATTTAAATCTAATATCTTTGACACGCAATGATTTGAAATAACAATCGAATCAATATCACATAGAGGAAAAACATTGCAAAATTTCAATTTGAAATTCCAAAATGAGGTGAGGACATGCGAAAATGAGCATGTTTTTTTTCTTTATTTCAATAATTTTATAACTAGATTATGCTTTAGAGTTATTACAAATGTATTTTGTATTAATTGATTATATAACAATTCAATTTATTAATTGAAACCACGTGTTTTGTAGGTATTTGTCACTGATAAACCGGTTAGAAAAAAAGGACATGCAATTTTCCTGCAAACAACGATTGAGAAATCCGCCCTTATAACAGTATGGAACTGTTGTCTAGACTTATGAGAAACTGTTCCAGTTCCACAACAGCCCGAATCTGCAGTAACATGCTTTTCTTTATTCTAGCGTATGGAGTTTACTTTTGTTAGAAAGAGATAACGCCACGGAACATGCTCTTCTCTATTCTAGCTTACACAGCTTACCTTTGTTGGAACGAGATAGCAGCTGTTATGCCTGTCTGTTACTGTTACAAGCAGAGAACAGGTGTTGCATTCGTTCGGAAATGTTGGGCTCATTTTTTTTACAGAAAAAAATACTGTTATAAACATTTCATTCATAATAATGCAAAAAATAGTTGCATTGTAAAACTTAAGTAGTACATTACAGTAAAAATATTTATTTGTTCGTGTTTGTCTTATCATACTGTTGTAGTGAAGAAAACTAACTTGTCAGAACATGCACTGAAACTGTTCCTCAGCACTGTTACCCTACCAAATGTTTAAATTTCTACACGAACTATGTTACAACACAACCACTGATAATGCTGTTATTTTGGAACAGGTTTCTGGAACTGTTATTTTACTGGAACTGGAACAGGCGGAACAGGTTTCTTTTTTTACCTGTTATAGCCCACTCCTACCTCCGATACCAGTTTTCAGCCAGCTCGGCACAAGGATTTCCAAGTGGCCGTCTAACATCCCTGGCTCAAGCTCTATAGCGACTCTATGATTGGTACAACCGGAAGTCTGAAGTCAGTTCCTATATTTAATTAAAGTTATCTAGTTTTGATTTGATGAAACTAAGTAGAAATAAAACATTTTAGCAACTATATTTTTAATTTAATAATATTAACGTTGCAAATTTGAAGATTCTAAGGATTCTAAAGATTATTTTTTAAATAGTTTGTTCATCTACATATTTGGCAATTTGCCATGAACATCCGGTACGGGACAGACACACGCGGAGCTAACGAGAAAAGAACGCGAATAATAAATAAAATATTGGGAAAAGGAAGACTTAATAATTAAATTCACATTGTCTGTTTGTAAAATGTCAAATAACGGTGCTCCGGACTCCTGGGAGAGTCAAGCCGAGGTCAAAGGTGCAAAAGATTCCAATGATATGTCTTCGAAATTTTCCACGTTGAATGTAGATGCCATGGAGTTTGTGCCTTCTTTTTCTAAGTCTTCTCCAACTGATGACAGTTCGGAGTCTCCTACTACAACCACACCACAAAAATCTGAAAGTGGATCCACAAATTCAGCTGAAAGTCCTGTCTTGAACGGTAAGTCAAGTGCCTGTCATATTATCGGTAACAAAGTTCTGAAGATAAGTCGCATCTAAACTGATGTCACAATCAAATTATAAATTTTAAAAATCAACTTTACAATAAAAATAAATCAAAAAATTCTTCCAATACACAAGTCAACATACAATACGGGCATCAGCTTTGACTGTAGTGAATCCAGTTCAAACGGGTTATGTCTCGACTCGACACGCGGCGTGCGACTACGACTATGCATACTCGCTAAGTGTTTTAGTACTTTCTTCGGTAAAATTGTTGTGAAAAACCTATTGAAATCGTTTCTTTACCCATTACTATGGCAAAAGGTTAGTACGTTCATGTAAATGTTTTCAATTTGACTAGTTTACCTACTCTCAAAATGTTGTGATTGAGAATTGCTCACTTTCACTTGAAAACCATATGATTATTACATTTATACATTATTTGAAGTCTCTGGTCATCTTTGTCCCCATTCAAGGCTAGATCTTATCACCTACCTATCTATTATCTTTCATATTCTGCAGCTTTGTCATTTGACAGACATAACCACAATGATCTATCATTACTAAACTCTAGTACTTACAGGTTATCAATCTATGTAGTGTGATTGATTACTCACTAGGAAGAAATTAGAAAACTATTCATGGTCAGGAAATTTTACACATTTTTGTTGCTGAAACAGTGATCAATGTCCAAAGTTATAATTGTTTCAGACAAAGAAAACAGAGTAGCCTTAGAAAATGTACAGTCACTGTTTGACTGTTCACAGACTGATTTGAAGTAACAACAATTGCAATGAGCAATATTCTATTTCAAAATACAGTATCAAACACCGTTAAAAGTCATTTCTGGTCAAAACATTGAACTATGGAGATATTTGACAAAAAAATTATAGGTTAAATTAAATTTCCAAGATTACAAAAGAATTGCATGCCCCACTTTTAAAATAGTTAAACTAAGTTGACCTATCTAGTAATTTGCATGCACAAAATGCTAAATTTAGGTGTGATACTCAATAGTTAAAAATAACTTTCCAAAAATGAAAAGTACCTACCTTTTGTAATGCATGCAAAAGTAACACACTAACATTAGTACAAAAAAATATAACAAATTAGCCAAAATTTAAATCATACAATTTCATCAGATAAGTGACAGGCATGTGGCCTGCCTTCATTTCTTCCGACAGACACTTTCATCTGACTTTCTTGGATTGCAAACTCAATAATAAGCAAGAAGTGAATTTGTTATCAAACATGCATGTTAAATGTAATTAACTAATACAAACTAAACTAGTTTCACATGCTTGCTTATTATTGATTTGTTGACTTTTTGTAACTTGCATCCTAATGTTTTTGTTCTGTAACTCTTTACAGGTTGTGGCGACGGTGGTGGCGAGAGTAGCGACGGACGAGCGGCGTCTGCCTCGCCCCGGGTGGAGGAGCCGCCTCCCATCCCTCCCGCTGCAGCCTCTGCTCCGGCCTCCCTCCCCGTCTCCAACGACGCTTCACCCACCGCTGACAGCTGGGATGGTGAAGCAGACGATGCCTTGCTCACACCTGAAGACAATACTGAATTGGAAGATGAAGAACTGGACACAGTGGTTTGTTTAAAAATATGTTATCTTGGACAGTTCAGTCCATCTGCTCATACCTAGTTTGATAACTGATTGCAGATAATACGTAGTGAAAAATTAAATCTTGGCCAGTTTTCAATAAAGGGTAGTATGGGATTGTGTTTTATGTTGTGTTGTAAGGGTAGTATGGGATTGTGTTTTATGTTGTGTTGTATAGATATCTAAGGTATTTAAGGCAGTAGAACATGTTTTATTGCAAAAGTTATTAAATTAAATCATTTTTTGAGAAAAAAACTTAATTTGCACAACTATGTACAGTCTGACCCTGCATAAGTTTCATATTTTAATTAAGAGACCTTGGTCAATAATTAACCATGTCAGTCCCATTAGTAGAGACCTATGGGACTGACATGGTTAAGAGAGCGTAATAACGTTTTTCAGCAAGTAACATGCGTGTCTGTTGGTAGAGCTTGATAGCTTGTATCATGGTACCTTGTTGTCCCATCATAACAAAGTACCATACACAGCTGGACAGCTGGACAACACAGTTGTTTTAGTTATTCCAATCTGTGATAATATTGATGGTAGTAATACAAAAAAATCACATCTGATCCACTAGCACCATGTTTTGTCTTTGTTCAGCAAAATAGCACACTAGGTTTTCTTTAAGGTAAGGAAGCCACATAAATAACCAAAACCTTTTTTTAAAATAATTTATAATACCTAGTAAGTCTCAGTATACTTAGTAATGCACAAAATAAAAAAATCTGCCAATGAATTTACAAAGTGAAATTTCCACTACCATTTGCCATAATTTTAGATCAATTACCACAACCTTAAATAGAATGAACCAAAGAGCAACTACTCTTTGGTTCATTCTATTATACATATATACTTGTACACGTATCTGGTTGTTCATTGTGTGGTTGGCAGGTATGATATCATTAGATATCATGAGCAAACATTTGTTAACTCTACACGTTTTGCTGCCGAAATTTTTGTAGAATATTAAACAGTAAAACTATTTCGGCTGCATTTATTTTAAATTGGCATGAGAATCAAAGTGAGTTTTGAATAGTACACTGTATTTGATGTTGCCTGTTGTTTATATTTTTTATTGTTTTTATAGGAGGATGGTGAAATTACTAAAAAAATCCCTAAAAAAAAGCCACCACGAGTAGAAGACACAAGGAGCAAAAAGGAGCATGTAAATGTTGTATTCATTGGGCATGTTGGTTAGTGAAAACTATCTATCCCTTGGTTCTTTTAGTACATAATAACGGAAAATAAAACAAATTTTTATTTTAGATGCCGGTAAATCCACCATTGGTGGGCAAATTATGTCCCTAACTGGTATGGTTGACAAAAGAACTTTGGAAAAATACGAAAGAGAAGCGCGAGAAAAATCAAGAGAATCATGGTACTTGTCGTGGGCTCTCGACACAAACCAAGAAGGTAAGGATAAGCATTTAAAATTACGAAATTAGGGTTCAATCAGAAATTAGTCCGGTGAGCAATATCAGTCACTGACATAATTCAAGTATTTTTTTAATGCTATTTGTAGCTGACAAGTACAAATTGTTACATACATAGTGTTACTTCTGCAAAGTGTCTGAAAATGTGCCAAATATGTAGGATGTGCTTCCCTGCTTTTTAAAGCCAATGTCATTAATTTATTTTACAGAGAGAGACAAAGGAAAAACTGTAGAAGTAGGAAGAGCATATTTTGAGACTGAGAAGAAGCATTTCACAATACTGGATGCCCCCGGGCACAAGAGTTTCGTACCGAACATGATCGGTGGCGCCGCGCAAGCCGACTTAGCTGTTTTGGTAAAAACCTACATCATATTTTTTTCGTTCTGTTATCAATCTCCGTGTAGTATTTCTATTACATTTTATTATTGAAATGGATTAGAACTTGATAACATTTCCTGATTAAAGGATAGGTTACACAGTGCGAGCAGCTGATATGACAGTAGACAGCTACTGTGCATGTGTACTCGTATGACAGTAGCTCGACTCGCCTCGCTCGGTCACACTATGCGAACTGCTGGCGTCGCAGGAAGACAGCTACTGCACCAGTGTACTCGCCCAATTTCGTCTGTATCATGTCTCGTGCAATGTTGTCGCAAAATACACGTTTAATCACAGTGCATACCACTATAAAAGCAGTTACGAAAATAAAAATAAAATAAAAAATACGGCCCGAGCGTACGAGCTACTGTCATTTCGCGAAATCATGCGAGTTGACGACCGAGCGACGTGCGAGTGGCGTGGTGGGGGAAGGCCAGTTGCGAGTAAAAACAAAAAATGTTGAAGTAACTCGCTTGCGAGCAACTGTCCCACTCGCACATAACAGTTACTCGTATTATGCGGTCACACAGTGCGAGCTATTGCACCTCAGTAACTGACACGGTCAGCTCGCATGCTAGCTCGCACCGTGTAACCTAGGCTTAAATTCCGAATTAAATTACTTGCAAATCATATTTAAAGATATTTCAATTTTTTATTAGTAAGTATGTAATGTTAATTAACAGTACAATGACCTATTGATTGGCTTTCATTTAATAGTATTTCACATAAGTGTTTTTGCATCTATTCGCCTTACACTCTTCTCAATATGTTAACAGGTCATATCCGCGCGCAAAGGTGAATTCGAGACGGGTTTTGACAGAGGGGGGCAAACCAGAGAGCACGCCATGTTAGCGAAAACTGCTGGCGTTAAGCATTTGGTGGCATTAGTGAATAAAATGGACGACCCTACTGTCAACTGGGATGAGAAGAGGTAATGACACTTTGATACCCAATTTTAGCAATTTTCTAAAATAGCCCTGAAAATTGTCATCCTTCGCGTCAGAAATTTAGGCATTTTGTTATCAAAGTTTGTACTGATATCAATTAACTTCAATGTTAAGCGCCTTTTCTGTTTAAAGGAGCATGATAAAAGTATATAAGATTCGATAATCAAGAAACTTCGTTATAAGAAAATCATTTAAATTGCAGATATAATGAATGCCGTGACAAAATCCTGCCTTATCTTAAGAAGTTGGGCTTCAATCCTGCAAAGGACTTATCCTTCCTTCCTGTATCTGGTCAAACTGGACAAGGTCTATTGGAAAAAGTAAGTAATTTCCGGAAATTACCTCTTGTTTTTGGATAATTTTAGAAGTCACAAAACTCAAATTGCAATTATGATGTTATCTTTTAAAATGTGTGTTTTTCTTTTCCTCAAGGTATCCGAAGACATATGCTCATGGTACACGGGGCCCTCTTTTATTCAGCTTATCGATGATTTACCGTCCCTCAACAGAAAGATGGACGGTCCATTTATAATGCCTGTAGTGGACAAATACAAGGATATGGGCACCGTAGTGATGGGCAAGGTAGAGGCGGGAACTACGCGAAAGACTAGCACTCTTCTACTCATGCCTAATAGGGTATGTATTATAACAACTAGACTACAATCCGCCTGTGGTACCACTGGTACTTACCCAGAAAAAAAGTAGCCTTGTTAGTTAGTCTAGGCACAGATAAAATAATACTATGTACAGATGGTCCATCTAGAACATTAATTTCACTCCTGTTTTTCTTTGGGCTATTTTTTTGTGTTTGATTTTGCGGCGCCCCTAACAGTGTTTAGGTCTTGCCTGCAATCAAAAATATTAGCATTAGATGGTGTTACTTATTAGCCCGAAGAAAAACAGGAGTGAAATTAATGTTCTAGATGGACCATCTGTGGTCTAGGTCATAAAAGTTTTTGTGTTTAAGAGTAACGAACATCTAAAAAACCATACAAACTTTCGCGTTTACAATTAGTGGGATGGTATGGGATTTGTTGGATGATATTCAGAATGTGTAGGTATACTAAGGTTTGTTGTACTATCAAAAGCTAGATTTTAATTTTAGTTTAAAGTTAAAGCACATGGAGGTCGGCAAATGTCGCATTAGCTCTACATATTTGTTTGACGGTCATACTCACAAGAATATAAATAATGCTAAAGTTTGATTAATAACTGTCCAAATAAAATATTAAAATTAAAGCGTAAGTTACGTCTTCAGAAGTCGTCGAATTCCCAAAGTATAAAGAAATAATTAGAGGAATTAGTAGCAGGTCGTATATATGTAATAGTTAACTCAAAGGGTGACCACAATTTGGTATTAATTTCATGAGGCTTTATTGTTTGATCACAGGTAACAGTTACCGTAGACCAGCTATGGTCGGATGACATCGAAGTCACTTCCATCGGACCAGGTGAAAACGTGAAAGTTAAAGTGAAAGGAATTGAAGAAGAAGATGTGTCCCCTGGCTTTGTATTATGCGACAGTATCAACCCCATTACTACTGGAAGAGTAAGTAAAGTATATAAAAAATATTTATTTATGCATTTTGGGAACACCAACAGCACATTTTTTGTAACAAAAGATTTTATGCAAAAAAGAAATCATGCTTAGAATGGATGAGAGAACAGGTTTAGAGTTTAGAATTTTAGATGCATTTAAGTAACTGGTAACCATTTGATGATGATAATAATAATGATGTAAGATAATCAAATTATTTGATGTGACAAAACATAATGCAACTGGTTTAAGTTTTCCTCTTTTATTTAAAGAGATACACAAACAACAACAATAACAATCTATGGGTAATTCTGAATATACAATGTAAAATAATGTATTTTCAGGTATTTGACGCTCAAGTGGTGATTTTGGAACACAAATCTATTATTTGTGCGGGGTACTCTGCTGTGATGCACATACATTGCGCCGCTGAGGAGATCACAGTCCGGGTATGCTTAACTTGTATTTTATTTCCTTGATACTATATATAGCGCTCTCTTTTGTTGTACTAATAGAACAGAACAGTACAAAACATAATTTGTCTTTTTAGGCACTCATCTGTTTGGTGGACAAGAAAACAGGCGACAAGTCAAAAACTAGACCGCGCTTCGTGAAACAGGACCAAGTTGCCATCATGAGGATAGAGTGCGCGGGAATTATATGCCTAACACCGTTTAAAAGCTTTGCTCAGATGGGCAGATTCACATTAAGAGATGAAAGTGAGTATTTTTTATTAAGTTTCAAAATAACGTGTGTAATTGAAAATTAAGTTCAAAGTATTTTTTGTCCAATCTGTTGATTTTATTTCAATATTAATTCAGCACACTCAAACCAGTGCAGTGGTTGGCTTGAGTTGTGCTTTTAATTAACAACTTGGATTGCATACATAAAAAAATATCTGTTCAAGAGTTACCTCATGAAAATCCATTTATTGCTAAATACCCTTGATTACAATGTAAATTTGTTTGTTTCAGATAAAACCATTGCAATTGGAAAAGTCCTAAAAGTGATTGAATAAATTGGCACTATGATTGTAAATTAGCTAGGATAGGCCTTTTCCATATTATCGACAGAGAACGCGTGTAATCCTGGTTTTTGGGATCTGTATCCTGTGAGAGCTCAGGTGTATTGCTTTTATCGTGATGTCATTTCCACTTAAACTTTATTTTCATTTTCATTTTGTCTAATAGAAAGCTAGGCCTCATATCCTTACACGATAAATCATATAATTATTAAATGTACGACAGGCTTATGCGTTACCTATTTAGAAGGGCGCTCCACATTCTCGCGAGACTTTCACGCGAGAATCTCCGGAGATTCTCGACGAGAACTGTAGCGAGAACTTCTTCGAGTACACACTCTCACAAAGTTCTCAGTACAGTTCTCGCGCTCGATGACGATGGACGCTTACGCAGAAGTAACCGCTGCTACAAGTATATTGTTATGCGCATTCGCCTATTATAATTATGCGTATGCTAAAGAGAAAAAAGTTATTTAAATTTATTATTAATATATTCTTTTAAATTTATATTCTATGGATTTTTTAAATTTATATTTTATTTATTTATATTCCGTGCTATGGCACGGGTTCCGATTAGAAATATTCTAAAAACTTTAACTCCAGTTCATTCGTCCAAATTACGCTCACATTGACCAAACAATAACACGTGAGACGCCGTTACAACAACATAATAAACAACCGTTCAAGTCGGCGGCTCGCGCGCTACTGAGAAACATGCGAATGTGGAGTCAATACACGTTCTCGCCTGTTCTCACGTTCTCGCGCTCCTTTGTCTCGCGCCAAAAAACCGACAAAAAGTGGAGAACACCGCGCGAACAACGCGAGAACTTGAGAAGAATACGCGAATCGCTTCCACATTCACGTTTCTCGCATGTTTCTCGCGTTCTCGCGAGAATGTGGAGCGCCCTAGAGATCTACGCGGTAGTCCTTTCAGAATCCCTTTCGTTGAATAGAGACTATGTTTATATTGTATGGAAGTAATTGCCATATTGGATCGTTGTTTATCGGATGCCGTGCGAGGATATCGCGTAGAAATCTAATAAAAGCGCCCAAATGTATTTTTTCACAATAAATAAATTATAAACTCTCAGTTGCGCTAAAGTTTAATTTTTTTTTAAAGTGTTGTGGTTTTGATGGACGAGGCTCTCATGTAATGTTAGTGTGGTCATCCATTTAGTGCTAGTAAAGTGTAGAAACGCATTTTTATGTTCGTATTCAAATGAACTTACAGTATATACTAGCCTATTCGGTACAAGGTGGTCACGTTAACAGATATTTATTTTAGTAAATGTAATATTTTCACATATTATTAAACGTAATAGTTACAAACATTATTACCTATATTTAACTGTTTCAATATTTAAAGCTGATGTTTTAATAGAGCAAGTATATTCACCTATGCAAGCTGGCTAGTATTACCTAACACGCCTTTTACCAATTACTTTGGGTAATTATGTTATTCAGTTGTTATAGCAGAAGATTAAGGTAACTCCCAGTTAATGTATTGGTGAAGACTGGCTATTGTTTGATTAGAAAAGAAATTGTAGATCAAGTTTCTGTTGTAACATTTTATTTGTTTACTTAAATAGTCTGCAATATTTTAACTAATTATGTTAATGTATAGATGATAACTTAAGGCTTTTGTGACCGACCACCCAAGCAACTCATGTTTTTTTTTTCTTTTCAATATAATGTTATTTTGTACAATAAAGAAGTGGTATCTTTTGAGGGGCTCAGCAGTCCACGATCACGGAACACCAATTAATTCATACCTAGATATAATGAGAGTACTTGTACTTATGGAAGTTATGTAAAAGTGGTTCACAACAAGGAAGTTATTTTCAAACAGCGGCTTAGTTTTGGTATATTGTATATTATGAATTTATAAATTTTCAGCTTTTTTGAAATATAATCGAGTTTACATAGTTCTGTTTTGGTATATTTTTATTTTTATCGATTTAGGGCGTTATCATACTAGCGGTTTGGAAGCGGCTGCGGGGCGGAGCGGACGCGCAGCGAATGCGTCGCGAACACGCCGCGGCTGCGCAGCGAATTCGTTGCGGACGCGCAACGGGATTCGTTTACGGGGGGTTTTCGTTTTCGTCTCCGGCGTCTTCGAAGTAATAAAATCAACAGCAGTGTCATCAATCCATTGTCATCAATCAATCCATTTTGTAACTGAGTGTATTGTACGGCGATAATTTGCTACAAACGCGCGACGAAAACGGCCATGCGTCCGCGACGTCCTCGCTGCGCAGCCGCGGCGTGTTCGCGACGCATTCGCTGCGCGTCCGCTCCGCCCCGCAGCCGCTTCCAAACCGCTAGTATGATAACGCCCTTAGCGGGCGAATATCTGTCTATCGGGTGCCGTCACACTTGTCGAAAAATCGGCGGAGGAACGCCAATACCTACGTTATTGCATTTAACTTTGATATGCTCAAGGATAGGTAAGCCTAATAATGTACACGGATAATTTATCGGTTGAATTCTGATATTCTGTCGCTGAAGTTAGTGGCATAATCGTCTTTGTTTTATTTTTATTTTCTCGCTTAAATATTTTGAAGGTGTTAATCATACTCCTAAGTTGTTGTGCTAAGTGTTTCAATTCACTGCTAATCATAATAAAGACTTAAAACATAAATCAGTGACGGGCTTAACTATAATGGGTAGGTACAATACAAAAGCGAATAAATTGAATTGGGTCTCATGATGATAAACTTTAAGATCGCGGAGTAAAAACCAACGGTGAACAAGATCTCGTTTGGGGGAAACTACCAGGTAGTGGTAGGTAGGTACTATAATAAAGTACCCATCTGCGTACTTTTCCGTAAATTCGGAAGTAAGTAGGGATTATAACAACTACATCGGATCTCTTGTGACGTTGCATGTTCGGCGATTGGAGATTCAGGAAGGAAGGCCCTAGGTACTTTATCTGTCTTTTCGTCTTCACTGGTCTGGTAAGTACTAGTGCTTAGTAAAGAAACCACACAAGGTGGATTTTATACACGAATATTATTTATAATAAGCCACATGGCTTATTATAAATAATATTCGTGTATAAAATCCACCTACTGACCGATAGCTAAGTTTACACCATTGTTGTGGTCCCTATTTTACACTACGGGCAATTTTAGAGCGAGGTCAGACTAGTAGGTAAGTTGTTGCACGAGCGGCGTAACCAGGCCTAGGGGAGGGGTTCTACCCAATGCCCAAAAACATCAAAAGTACATCAGCTGGATGTATGTAGGTAGGTAGGTGATTACGTGGCCTAGCCAGGTAGTATTCTGATATAAGCGCATCGCTGACACGAACAAGAGTCGAGGCGGGGCGCGGCGTCGAACAAAGAAAAATGGAAAGTAAGTCTTTTCACTTTTTCTTCCAACCAGTAAACCAAGATTTTCGCCTAATGAAACAAATTAATGGGTCCACGAGAAAACAGCGGCTACGCGCCCGCGCTCCTGTACTCTATTCCGTGTGAGCGACATGCATGCTTAACACGTTGGGTGCCCCGGCCGGACGCACTACCTACTAGCCTACTAGGACGAGCAGGTGGGCCTTGAATGAGTTATACATTATCTGGTCTCCTCACGATGTGTTAGGCATAACCACAGACCTACATAAGAAAACATTTTTCAAAACGAATCTGCTGATACACGGCCGGATTCGAATCAGAAGTCGAGGTACTTCTTCATTTCACCAATATGGCTCATAAGGAATTTGATGCAAACTAACGGATTTTGTGAGAAATAAAATCTAAATCTTTTATCTAATATTTTATCAGGCAGTAATGTGCAAGATTGGGTTACAGCTCATACATAATTATTAAAATACATAGGCAATGAATAGAAGAAAAGAAGAGAATCCATTTAAAGCAACATAAAATGTAGGATATTACACACTAGCCTGTTCCAAAAATATTTACAATTTGACAAATTCCATTACTGGAATGTTATTTCATCTTGTGAGTCATCATTATTTAACTAAAGATAAGCTATTTTAACGTTTTAAATAGTATTTGCAGTTACAAAATATTACAGTATGTTATGTACAACTTTGAAAATAATTAAAATCTCATAATTAGCACTTAAAATCTACCTTAACAATTTTGTTCATTGCTAGACAGTACATCCTAAGCTTCCACCTCACTACTCCATTGAACATTCATATCAGTTTTATCAGTCTCAATATCTTAATTATTAAGTACCTAATATGTAGTAGCTAAAATTTGGCAATCAAAGATATCAATCCTGTAGCTTAATGTCATTTTTAGTAATATTCTGATTCATTTGATCATTCTCATACTCAACAAAGTCATCAAACAGACTGGGCCAGGCTTCTGTATCATCGTAGCTACTGAGATCATCGCCCACAAATTCACAAAAATTTAAAAACATATACCATGTGTCTTTAGGAATGCCTCTGATGTGGGTATTTTTGTCTAAATATACAAGCCATCTATCTAATATAGGAGGCTCATTGCTAGTGAACACTAACCGCCATAATAAAATGGCTATATCTGTTGGTAATATTCTTTGCCCGGTGCTCACATCCAGACCAAATTTAAAAGTAAACCTATATAAATCTTTAAACTGCTCACTTTCTCTATTTAAGTCAGCAGTTATATCATTGAGCTTCATTTGAATACTCTTTATAGAATCTGTTTTCATGTCTTTGAGTCCTTGAAAAAATTCTGCTTTTGTAAATCGACACATTTGACTAGCATTTAGTTTCCATGCAAGAACCAATACTTTGAAATCATCTGGATTGAGCTGTAAATCATTACAAAGGTTCTCAATGCCTTCAGCTAATATAGCTTCTTCTAGTGAATCCTTGTATTGGTCAAATAATTGATAAATTTTTGATTCTGAAACTCGAGGTTCACTCGATCCCAAGGAAGACATTGTACGTGGGATGGAGGGGAGTTTCTGGTAAAATGGTTTTGGTGTCTTCTCAGCTATAATAATTGTTTTGGTTGTATTAACATCTGAACACTGTTCACCAAAGGTAGTCATAGTATTGGCATTTTGTAATGAAGATGTACTTTTGAATGTGTTCATGCTATTCTCATTATTATGAAGCAGAGGTACTTCTTGAGGAAATACAGACACAGCTGCAGCAATGTCTGTCATGTCTGGAAAACAATACATTGCAACATGAGGATAACACATGGAAAAATTACATCAAGGTTGTAAACAAAATAACACAATCTTACCATCTTTATCTCTGTGAGGAGATGATGTGACATCACCATTAGACTGATGTTTAAAACAACTCATACAATGGCCCATTGGATAAAATCTTTGTTGAGAATAACTTTAATGACATCAAATTTATTTCCAGTGTATGTAGATTTGATATAGTTTCATCAATAATGCACATAATTCTGGAGTATTTCCGATAAATTCCTGAAAAGAAAAATCATTTACTCACAAGATTTTTCAACATTTACATTGTTGTAATTTGTGGTTTGCTTTGGGTGCTTACATCTGTAAAAATATTGTCAGGATATAACTATAACTATTTGTGGCAGAGAGCTTAAAGTTTCGCATTTCAAAAGCATAATCTACAACATCACTACACTTCTTTAGATTTCTCGTATTTTATAAAATCACCCTTTGTAAAACAAACACTGACTGACTGAAGCTGAACTGCTGAAGTGAAGAAAGCAGAAGAAAAGCAAGCAAGCAAGATGAACGAAAATAAAATCTTGACATTGACAATCCTGAAATTACCTCATCACATCAAGTCAATCAGTAATCAATTTGACAATGACAAAGCATGACTATTTCACTTCACTTCTTTCTAGTGGCTACTGCGACTTTCTTTTCTTTTGATATTTCTTTTCTTTTTTATTTCAAGCCTAGCACGATGAACTCGATAAAGCCAAAGAGAATAAAATCACTACGTTGATGAAGCTTCGATGAAGTCATGACACGCTAGAACTATAAGAAGAAGCCTAGCCTGAATAATGGAGCAAACCTTACCTTGAGTCCTTGATAAAGTTTTAGATGCAACTTTTTAAAACAGGAGCCGTACCATGACGGCGAAGCAATTCAGTTTAGGTTCTGTCTGACTGTCAAAACTTTACGTCAGCGCCTTATTTTACGTCAAAAGTGGTTTGTAGTTGGACCTAAACTGAATCGCTATAAACGGTCATGGTAAGTCCGCAGTAGCCACAAAGTGGAATATCTTGCGGCACGAAGACAAAGAACTCAGCCCTATGATTGTGAACCGTTTTTTTGACGGAAACTGAAACGGTTCACAATCAGCCCCCTGGGGGCTGATTGTGAACCGTTTTTTTGACAATGCCTGCTTTCAGTTTCCGTCAAAAAAACGGTTCATCATCTTCCTTCCTCATTGACAAAGAAGATGTTCCAACCAAAGTGGTATTTTATTCTGATGAAAAAAGAAGCAGTACGAATTAAACATAATTGGAAACCTAATTTTTTTTACTATCCGATGTGAACAAAATCATATTTTTTTAATTCACCAATTTTTTATAAAATATAATTAAATAGACGCCAATTAATCCACTACGGCCACACTGAACCACATTAAGCCTACGTTCAGACTTGCGGGAATCGCGCGTTTACGAATCGCGCGGTTTGCAACCGCAAAATAGGCTACTTGACTCATATCAAATTTGACCCAATAAATTAGTATTTCCTGAAGTACTTTCCTTGCAAAACCAAAATATAATAATTTCAGTTAATCAAAGTCCATGATGCTTGCATAATTTCAATTTAAAAAACGGTTTCTTTTTTTTTTTAATTGGAACGCTGAAAACGCTACGGCCATTTTGGTGACGTCATTAGTATCGGAATTATACAAATGTCACATAACTAAAACCAATTTACAGTAATGCCAACTTTTCAAAATGTGCATGTTCCCTAGACGTAAATCACGAAAATTAATGTTTTGAATACGAATGACGTCACAGCACAGATAAATCCATAGACCAATATGGCGGTAGCGTTTTCACCTGTTTTTGAAAAGTAGAACTTTTAAAATAAAATTTTGCGGTTTCTTAGATCCAAAAAAATATGGTAGTATTTTTTTTGGTCTAAAAGAACAATTATTTATCATATAAGAGCTACATAAAAATAGAGTCAACTAGCCTAATAATCACATTCAGTTCAGACCACCGCGGTTAGTACCTATGCGATTTTCGTACGGGTATAGTGTTAGTTTCAAGATGGAGGTCGACGAAGAAGGTGAATAAACCTACTTATTGTACTTAAAATATTCTTTTTTTCCAACGTGTCTTCACAATCTCCAAATATCTCCACCAGCTCTTGCCAAGCTCGGTTCTTTATTATTTTATTTGAATAATCATCACACTGAATATCCCATATTGCAGGTCTCTTCTCCACCTCATCATTAAATAGTTCAGTGTCGAAAAAATCAATCGCGAACTGACGAGCTGTGGACGTGCCAACCGCGCGGTAGCCGCCATAGAGGAAGCAGTAAGGGGAGGAGCCATCAGTTTTATTTTCTATGACGCTAAGAAGGTCATTTTCTGCGGGGGACGTGGAACTGTCTGTCAATAAGTAAATGTCAATTTTTGTGTAAAAATCATAGTGCTTGAAGCTATCGATAGTTTATTATCGATGAAAGAAAGAAAGAAAGAAAAGAAAGAAAGAAAAATATTTATTTTGTCAAAAACGCGTTACACATAAGACACATTAAAATAAGTAGGACATTGACAAAATTGGCAACTACTCAGCGTATTGCTGCAACAGAAACCAGAGAATCTGTCGCAGCGCTGGTCTTCCGTAGCGCCGTAGGTTTATGTGTGTGCTGCGGCCCGCAAAAAACACACATTTTAAAGTAATTTAAGGTAGGTTGTAAAAATAGAAACAAGAGAAAGAACGATGAGTGCGGCCAATACGGTAGGTATTGGTTGTATGACAAATTTTAATGTTATTGACAAATTAAATCACAAATTGATTTGATTTTAAGCTATTGCATAGCTTCTATGGCGGGCCTTAGCGGGGTGACCGAATCCAGAAATTCTGTAATGAAAAATTCAAAACTGGCTTTGAACCCTCTTTTTTCTGATTTTTTTTATACTTAAATCAATATTTAAGCCTTTTCTGTCATCACAGCGTCTTTTGGCGTGGTTTTACGTGGTAGCCAAAGGAAAAAATTATATCTTTGTTTCTTTAATTTTAGCTTAATTCGTAAATAATCGAAATACAGGCGAAATTATTTTTTATCTTGTTTTTTGAAGTTATTTATGTAAATATAATACGATGAAAATTGAGAGGTCCAAAGTTGTATAAAATCACAACAATTTTGGTTCTTATTCATTTTTGTAAAAATCTAATGTTCTAGTCGGATTGGTTGAGTTTTTCGATTAAGCTATAAACAACACCTATACAATCATTGGCGGAAAAAAAATCGTCCTTTAATCAATTTCAGGTTACCCCTCTACTGGTGAGCTAATCCGACTGGGCTGTAAGTCAATATCGATAAGTTATTTTGAACTGTCCCTTCACTAATTTCGCTGCAGTGACAAGCAGTGTGTCCAACTAAAAATACCTATTTCCGCGATATTGTGAGGATGGTAAATATTTTTTTAATAAAGTTTACCTATGATTTTAACAGAAGTTTAACTACCTACTTAACGTTCTGAAAGCTTACATAGGTATATAATTAGTAAGTTGGAGGTATAGGGGTGGTATAGATACCTAATTTATTGTGCACCGATAATGATAAATCTAGATAAAAAGTAGTATTTTGTTATATGCACATTTTTCGATGCACGGGATGATTTGCAAATATTTTTTTTCAAGTGCATTGAAAAGTCTTTCTTCCGAGGTAAGCACTATCTACTAGTTTTAAAGTAGGTAGGTATGTAGGTGTTTTGTGTACCTACCTACCTACCTATTTGTTTGTTTTTTTACTCAATGCAGAAATATAATGCTTTTATCTATTATAACGAGTACGAGGAAATACAAAAAATTCTAGGAACTTTAATTCGTTTAATTAAACCGACTTGCAAATATTGACCAAGCAACAGAAGATAGAACAGCTACTTTTCAAATAAAAAAAAAGAATAAAATATAAATATAATATGCCACTAAGAGTATTATTTTTCATAATTCGGGATTCGTGCTAGATAACAAAATAAATAGGTAGCATGAATATGAGTGATGGAATAGTGCGGATTCAATCCTACGCCTTTCGGATCAAAGTCGAAGTAGCAATCCACTTGGCCAACTCGGCGGCATAGCAAAATACGCTAAAATGGAATCTGTTACGATTTGTTGGCAACATTATATAAATTTTAGTTTTATTCAAATTTAGTGCATAAATTGTTAATATTTAGAGGAATGAATACTTGCAGATGGAAAGTCACATCATCCTTTTGTAACCTGAAAGTTTCCAATATTTTAGGATATGCGAAAACTCTGCAATTTGGCATTTTATACTTATATCCTTCCGCGTGTACCGTGATTGACAAATGACGCGTAACCAGCGGCGCGCGGGGTTTTACTTATGGAGAATGATTGTTGGTCCAAGGACCTTGGCTGCGGGGAAAGCATGTCAAAAATTGACAATGTCGTCTCCTTCTGAAGGAAGATAATTGCTCTGAGGTAGCCGCAATGCAACTGAACGCGAAGTAAAGACTCCATAGATGCTCCATAGTAATAGAACCGCGCGGAAATCGCGCGATTCTATTTTCTGGCGGTTGGGTTGCGGGAACGATTGAACGATTACCTAATAACTCATACCCCGATTCTGAAATCGCGCGGTTCCCGCCGCCGTGTCTGAACGAACGCAGGATTAAGATGAATGTCACTGTCATATTGAGTGAGACTTTATGTTAATGTTGAGTGTGGACTTTCCTCAGAAAAAGGAACCCTATGGAATTGCCATAAACAATTCAATTGACACAGAAAGAACATACATAATTCAGTCTCTTTCTCGCAAGCGAGTTTTTACGTTAGCGAAAACAGGTCAACATTCAGTATATCAGCGCCATCTTCAATATTGTAGATGTACCTTTCCTGCCTAGGACGCCATTTTGGTCTCCCGTTTGTTTACGTTCGCGAATGTCAGATTTTTACGTAATTTTAAGATTTTTAGTGGGAATTGCTGTTTAAAACTGTGTGTTAAAACGAAAAACATTGTTAGACTGTGCTATGAAGTGTTCCGTAAGAAATTGTGGGCTATGCCAAAGCAAAAACAGGCCGAACCTTACATTTCATCGGTAAGTTGTAACATTATTGAATGTGCTCAAAATATCGTATCTAAACCTTATTATTAAGTGTAAGAAACCCATGTACTTTGAATACTATAAATCCTGCGTTTTAAATGCCCCAATTACCTCGATTTTACATTCACATCGGGAGTCTAAATATTGTCGCTAGTGTTGGGCCTTGTCATATCGATATTTTTTTTCATAAGTTATCACTGTTAATTAAATAACAATTTTTCCTGGTTTTAGTTTACCAAGAAACAAATCCAAACAAAAGAAATGGTTGGAAAATATTGGTCGTGAAAATATTAGACCAGGCACTAAAGATATTTATGTCTGCTCGTTGCACTTTGCAGACCATGCATTCAACAAGACCCTCAACATTGTCAGATTGAGAGATGATGCAGTACCAACAATATTTACTAAGGTAAGCTCTACTTATCTTACATCATACAGTATGATGTTTTTGATTATACCAATTGTAATAATTAAAGAAAAAATATATCTATAGTGAATCCAAGATAAGTCTTTGTGTATAAAATAAATACACCATAGCTACAATAAATGGTTTAATTCTTAAAAAAGCCATTATTACTAGTTAGTATTTCATTGGTTCATAAATCGTACTGACAATAATTATTGATTATTCCGCTCCTCATCTAAAATATAGACACATAAATTATATTATAAAACTTAGTTTAAAAATAAATTTCAATAAAAAGACACACTAACATTGTTTACCTTTTGTGCCAAGTATGATTGAATGAACTTTACACAAACTTTTTTTTTTTTTTTTTTAATCAACCTATTTCGTCCCACTGCTGGGCAAAGGTCTCCCCCAAACTTCTCCAACCATCCCGATCCCTGGCGGAGTCCCACCATAAAACAAACAAAAAACTTACACAAACTTACTTGGGTTTATTAGTAGAATTAAGATCATAATCCAGATATTTTACTATCTTCAGAGAAGTTAGTTTATTTTAACTGCTGTAAGTGTTCTATTACATTACATTTTATTTTCTCTTTCAGCAAAATCATTCCTCCCAACCAGCATTGGTTGCAAGCCCTCGCTCCAGCACAGCACACCCCTCATTGTTGAGCATAGAGAATGTTATGGGTTGTCCACAACCATCCACCAGCTCATGTGATTCATATTCACAAGATGCAAAGAGTCAACTTGAATCGGTGAGAATTTATTAAATTACATTGAATTGTTTTAAATTAAGTGTTTAATTGGATCAGTAGAACATGAATATTTTTTTTTTTTACTAAAGACCTTGTCGTATTGTTTACGGCTGTAACTTTTATACTTTTCGCATCCTTTTCTCTTTCAGACAAATGCATTGCCACAAGAATCATGCCCTACCAGAGAGAATGTGATGGGTTGTCCACAACCGTCCACCAGCTCATTTGATTCATATTCACAAGATGCGAGTCAACTTGAATTGGTAAGAATTTCTTATATAACATAGAATAATTTGGATTTAATTTGATCTGATTTACAAAAAAAACGGCCAAGTGGGTAAAAGGTACGGCCAAAAGGTACAGAACCCTAAAAAGAGGATCTAGATAAAAGGATATACCTAAATAAATATTTTTCCCTTTTTATTCTTCCAGATTACAGCACTTGAGGAATTAAAAAACCTTGAAGAAAAAGTCAAGCACCAAAAAAAGAAAATTAAATGCTTAAATGAAAAGGTCAGGTATCAAAAGATTAAAGTGACAAACTTCAAAAATATTATAATTGAGCTAAAGGAGCATAATTTAATAAACAATGAGACATCCATGGTCTTACAGGAACAATGTGCTGGATCAAAAGATTTTTTAAACAGGCAAATATTAAAATCTAAAGGGTTGCCTCTACCGAAAAAATACTCAGAGGAAATAAGGAAGTTTGCCCTGACGCTTAATTTTTACTCACCAAAAGCGTACGATTTCATCCGAAGAACATATGAAGATTGTTTACCACATCCACGTACCTTAAGCAAATGGTACCAGAATATAGATGCTGCACCCGGGTTTTGTGAAGAGGCATTTGCCACGCTTGAAGCAAAAGTAAAGACAAGTAAAGAGCCAGTCATCTGTGCCCTTGTAATAGACGAGATGTCAATACGCAAATCGCTCATTTGGGATCCACAGACAAAAAAATACCATGGTCGGGTCAACATGGGTTCTGACTTCGATAACGACAGTCAAGAGGTGGCCAACCAAAGTTTGGTTTTCCTACTAAACTGTGTTAACGGAAAATGGAAACTTCCCATAGCTTATTTTCTCATAACAAGTTTAAGTGGTGAACAGAAAGCTGCTCTATTGCTCACATGTTTGAATAAATGTTTTTCCACTGGAGTTAAAGTTGTCAGCGTGACATGTGATGGACCTGCTTCAAATTTTTCCATGTTTAAATGTATGGGGTGTAATTTATTACAATTGGATAAGACATTTTTTCATTTTGAAGGTCATAAAATTTACGCGTTCATAGACCCATGTCATGCTGTGAAACTGGTGAGAAATGCTTTTGGGGATTATAAGATTTTATATGATTCGTTCGGAGCGAAGATAGATTTCAATCTACTAGAAAAATTAGTGGATTTACAGGAAAAGGAACACTTACATTTGGCCACGAAAATAACGAAAGCCCATATATATTTTCATAAACAAAAAATGAAGGTCCGTTTAGCGACGCAACTTCTAAGCGAGTCAGTAGCCGATGCTCTAGAATATTGCAGCAAAGAATTGAGAATGGTGGGTTTTGAAGACTGCGAGGGAACCATAATCTTTATTAGATTACTAAATAATGTTTTCGATGTCTTAAACAGTTATTCAGTAAGGCCTCCAGGATGGAAGAAAGCTATTTGTATGAATAACTTTGGTCTCATAGAGGCACTTTTTGAAAAAGCTGCGAAATATATCAGCACATTGAAATTTTCAGACGGGACCTTGGTGATAGAATCGCAAAGAAAGACCGGGTTCATCGGAATTATCATTGATATGAAAAGTGCGATAGAATTATTTTTAAATTTGGTAGTTGAAAATTCCATTCTGGTGTACTTACCAATTTATAAATTCAGTCAAGACCATATAGAATTGTTTTTCTCAGCAATCAGAGCTCGCGGAGGCTTTAATAATAATCCGAACGCTGTGCAATTCAGAGCAGCATTTAAGCGTCTCCTAATAAGAGCTGAGATACGTGATTGTGGAGTTGGGAACTGTATCCCATTAGAACAGGTTAACATTTTAACCTGTTCTAGTAACACTGATCCTGTCACCACCTTAAATGACCTTACAGATAAAAACAAATTAGTTGAAGTTCAAGAGGACGACAGTGATCTATTTGATGAATATTTAGACTGTCTTAATACTAACATTTCGAAATATTCCGAGTCGGTTGTCACATACATTGCAGGGTTTGTAGCAAGAAAACTTTCTCGCAATTTAAAATGTTCTGTCTGTGAATCAATGTTGCGCGGGGACCCTAATCAGTATTCAAAATCACTGATTGCCTACAAAACACACGGAGGCCTTATTTATCCATCGAAACAATTGGAAAATTTGTGCCTTAAAACGGAAAAAATACTCAAAGGCAATTTGAAAAAATCCGATAGTGATAAATATTATCTATATATATTTTCTTTCATAATGGAGAATTTTGAAGAATGCTCGAAAATTTTCACTTCGGACTCCAACGAACATGACTCAAATCACCAGCTTTTATTAGTCAAATCTGCTATCAAAACATATCTAGATATTAGATTTAGGTACTTTGGGAAAAAAACAACTGAAAAAATTTCTTTTCGGAATTATTTTAATAAGATTGTTCTATTTCGGAATGAATGATCCATATTTAAAAAATATGATTTTTTGTAATATGAATCATTCATTCTGTTACTTGGTTTGTATGCCTTACTTTGTTTCTTATAATAAATTAAACTACATATTTCTCAAAACTGGTTTATTCTTTTAATTTTGATGTATTACTTTTCATAATGACAACCGAAAGGTGCTGTGGTTAGTACACTGATTAATGCGCTGAAGGTCCTGGGTTCGATTCTTGTAAGTGTAATGTTCCTACATTTATTATATATTATAATTACCTATATTAAATTAATTTTTGCAACCAAGATAGGAATGTAAAAAAATATCGATACTTAAATCATTCACTGCATTTATCGATAACTAAGTTATCGACTAAACGCAGTTGTATACATCCCTAATCCGCCATTTTAGTATCCCGATTTGTTTACTTAGGTATGCAGGAAAAGTACATCTTTATGGCAAGTCCATTTGATTGTTGGTCAGAGGGACTTTCCGATCATCATTCATTCCTTCCATTCAATCAATACTGTCAGTGTCAATTGTTTTTGCATTGACATTGACTGACAGTGACGGAACTTTTAAAAATGTCATCTCATTTAAAATAAAAAGTTGGAGCGAGACAAAAACTCATTTTTAGATTCTTAGTGCACTATCTCTTTCTTGAGACGCGTTTATAGAGTTTGTAGGTAATACATTTGGAGCATAAAACAGAGGGTTGCAAGCAAAATTTTTTTTTTTATTTTTTAAGGTTACTGGAAAAATACTAAAAAATAATATGATAAATAATCGTGAAATAGTTATATGTTTAATTACAATTACGTTTTTATCTTGCTTCTTTTTTCAAAATATTTTAATACCAGCCCCCATGCATTTTTGGAACTCTCATCAAGTTAGGTGACAGTTTCTTTTGAATCAATCAATGTCAAAAGTTTAAAAAGTTCGTTCGTGTCTAAACTTTATTGTTTGTTTGTTTGTTGTTGTATTTGAAATTTTGAAGTCGGGTGGTCGGGGTAACGAAGCTAAAAAGTGATTACAATTACAAAGATGAGTTTATTTGAAGATAACTTGGATTATTGTATTGATTTACATAAAATCGAAAAAATATCATTCGCTGAATTTGAAATGACAATTTGTAACTTCAAGGAAAATGTTCTCCAACAACTAGAAGATGGTTTCAAAGTTCAAAAGTTTGTTTATAATGGTAAAGTGGCTCAAAACCATGATGATGAACTAAGAGAACTTGTTGAAAAGAACAAGTTACTACGTAATCAGATAGAAACAAAGTTGGAGGATCTAACACAGCAACAGCAGCAGTATGAAAATTACAAAAAAGGTAGGTACTTAACCCAAACTTATCAAAAGCAGTATTTTACCTACTTGGTGCAAATTCATCAAGTTAGTAATTCTGAGAAACTATAGTAGGTCGTAAACATTTAAATTGCAGATCAAAAACTAATAACTCAAGAAATAAAAGAAACTCATGAAGCATTTTTGATGGCAAAGAAGTACTACAAGAAATACTTAAAAATGTATCATACGATTGAATCGAAGAATGGTGAAGTGCAAACAATTTACTTGCAATTCTTCACAGAGGCTAAAAAAGATTCAGAAAACTATTCTGTTCGCATAATGCGAAACTCAAAGACTGGACAGTATCAGTGTAAGTGATTTATTTTTATGATAGCTTTAGTTATTCATGATTTTAACTACTTGAACTACCTAACTTGTATATATTTTTTCAGTAATAAGTACAACACCCAAGCTATCCAACTTGAAGGAATTGCAGAGAAAATTACAAGAAACCAGTGATATGCCCGGAGCCCTTTGTTCTATAAGACAGGCCTTTATTGCAATCAAATCTAACAAAACATAAAGTGTAGCCAGACTTATACCTACTGTGTATGTTTTATATAACCATTAGACATTAGATGATATTATTACATTTTCACGTAATAAAATAATAATTATAATCCAGAAAACTCAACATTTCACTGACTTTTAAGGGAACTCCTCTAAAGAAACAAGAAATTGTGTAATAGAATGTATATTAACTATATAAAATACATGACATACAATAACATGTACTGTCAACAAAATAAATACAAATATGTGGCTGAGGTTTTGAGGTATTTGAAATACTAAGGTACCGAAAATACCATTAGTGTATTGTGAACAAGTAATTTCAAAATAACATTTTACTTTGAACATTTCGTAAAATCTACTGAACCTAGAAACATACAAATCATAATAAAGACAATTAACAAAATTAAATAGATCATTGTTCAACTATCACAAAAGTAATCAAATATATTATTTTTATTTCAAATAAAAATCATTTATCGTACTTTACTGGGAGCTGCTGCATATGAAGGGCAAAATATTCTGAATTATATTTTATTCATATTTTAGATCTTTTCCTGATATTTTTTTTATGAAACAATCTTTCTTATTTTTATATTCTTATATGTACTTAAATCACTGAGGACTAAGTTACAACATACTGCCAATTTAGTAAACAATAACCATTTCAGGGGAAACTGGAGAGAAGGAAGGGAGGCCTTTGCCCTGCAGTGGGACGTTACAGGCTCATAAAAAATAACCATTTCAGTAAATTAAAAGAATCGGTACAATAAACTAACTCCCTAGCACGCACCTGTAATATTTAAACCTGATAGCAGTTTTCTTTTTCTGATAATACAAAAGTACCTACATAAATACTGTTTTTGGGTCATCTTATTCTAAATCGACTTTTTGTAGTAATACATTGTCCATACTGTCTATAAAATAAAATTAACTCACACTAGATTATACTAAAGCCTACATCTTGGTAAAATTGGTCCTCCTATAACCTATAAAAAGGCAGCACTACTTTTGATAAAGCTTCTGGCTATCTTGGCCAATGAGATGGAAGAACACAATGAACATTCACATTGAAATGTCATTTGCGTATTTTCTGGGATCCAGTCTCCAGTGTGAAAATTCCTATCACCTACAGGTGAGTTTTTTCGACGGCTAAGGCTAAGACTGAAACTGAGTGTTGGCTTACGTGATAAACTTTGAAAAAAAAAAACTAGGTATTTTCATAATATAAAATACAAATTATTTTGCTAATAAGCGAGATTTCGTTTTAGGTAAGACTTCTTTGTTTGATAAATAATAATAATTAAATGATGATGACGCGCCATAAGTTGTATGAACAAAATTATTAAAACCATTTTAAATATGTAGTTGAAAATTCAACAAAAGAGCAATTAATAGCTTCCTTGGCGTATTGTATGGACGTCCAATTAGCCCTAAAAAAAACTCACCATATAAAAAACTTATTCAAAGTTACTTGTGCTAACTGCTAATCTATAATAACCTGCATAATCACAACACCGTTATGAATTTCGTTAAAATAAATAATACATTATCAATACAACAAATGGCTCCACGCGGGTACAGATATTTCCGTAAATTTCCTTTTCTTATATCTTAATATTCTTATAGTCCATACAAGCGCAGTCGCACCAACCCGCGGTCAAGTATCTGTCTGCTATGCTTGTACAATTATATTAAATGTTTAGATGTGATAATATTATCTTTTAATAAAACCTTTAATTTGTGCTCATAAAACATTAAATATTAGCATCTTTCATTAGTTACATTACAATACATTAATGTGTAAATCATTAAATGCTTGTTAATATTGGAAGATAAGTAGAATTAGTTTAAAACAAAATATAAAATATCTGTTATAAAAATAGAGATTTCTTCCAAATATTTAAGTCAGTATCATTTCAATCAAAATACTTATATTGACACCATTACAATCCTTATGACAATATTAAGTTATTTTTATTTTGCCGTTGGTGTCTCCATTCGTTGTAGGCGTGAGGCGTTCGTTACAAAGTAGCGAAGACTTTTGTGGAAGCTCTGTTTGTAGACTCCTGGATTCCTTTGACCTGGCGGGAATCAAGAGAGCGCCCAACGCTATGAAATGGAGCGAATAGTAGAATTTTCTGCAAAGAAAATAAGAATTGGTTCATTTTATTTTATAGAAAACATTTTTTTTTTCAATTCTATAAATAGCATTAAATTCTTACTGAATGGTCTTTGGAATGAATATGCCTATCTATAGCCTATAGCCACGTTTAAAAAAAATACCTTTACGTTGCCAAAATCTTTCCAGATGTAAAACAGGGGCATATAAAAAAATGCCAATAACGGGGGTGGGGGCACCAAGGCTGGCTATACATTATAGGTACTAGCGTGATACATCGCTATTCTTGCCAATAGCTCTCGAAAAGTTATTTTAAAGTATTGCTGTTCACAATGACGTTACAAGCCATAAAATAATTATGAACACGTTTAAGAAGTCACGGTACGCTCATAATCGACCTCTCAAACATACTAAGGTACCCTTACGGAAGTCGGGTTGGGCCGCTTTGATATATAAAGAAAAGTTAATTTTCATCATAATTACACATAGGTACACCCTAATTGAAGTTTAACCACGACCTTGTAGGTTTACGAGCAACATGTTTGCCAGTGTAGGTAGGTAAATATTTGTTTTGATAAATTTTTGTTCTATGATAAAATAATCCATGCATTATGTAAACATTCTTATGATCTTATCTCATACAAGATGCCTAACGTGAGAAATAAAAGACATGGCCATACGTTCCATTGTTTCCCAAGTTTTACAAGGTGAGTTAATGTGTAAGTTTTACAGTGCTACTAAGGCCGTGAAATTTTAATAATAATAAGTTCTGAATTTCAGTACGTTGCATAGCGTCGACTATATCGATATATCAAGAACGTCTCAGCAAGGTTCGCTACGAGCCCATCGGACCGCTAGTAAGTACCTAATACCACAGATAAAATAATACCTAATACATACCCGTAGAAAGCGAGGCTCGGAGTGAGATGGAGCAGAACGAAAGGAACGGTGGCGTATGTCATCGCGACGCGCGTCGTTATAAAACTCAGCAGGTCGTAGAATAGCTTCTTGGCTCGACTGTTGATGAACAGAGGCCTAGCTGCGGTGCGGAACTGTTGAACGGAACGGAACATTATTGTTAAAATTAGCACGTTCTACAAAATGTATTATCACGATTGTTTTCCCAAGGTGCGATAGACATTTCTCTTAAGATATTTAGGAAATTTTAGATCCTTTAATCGTGTATGTATGGCATGACACTTTGTGAGCTGTTTTTGTTGATTTAAGTGTGTTTAAATTTAGCGTAAACAATATTGTTACTCTTTCAGCCAAAAACTACTGAACGGATTTGGTAGCCAGCCATATCCACAGGAAAGACAGTGATCAATACGTGTGGGGCTGACTAGCCGCGGGTTTCCTCACGATGTTTTCCTTCAGCGTTCAACATGGCGAATACTAGTGTACTCTCACCTTCCTAGCGGCGACAGTGAACAGTCCCCCCGCGAAGAAGGTCATATAGTATCCTGGATGGAAGCCGTGCCAGACCGCGGAGAGGCCGTACACGCGCGCCGTCCTCAGCCGGCCGCCGCCGCCGCCGCGGTGGTACGCCACGTTGCGAAGCCACGCGTTCGTGTTCTTGTTCCAGCTGGATACGGCTGTGCGGAAGTTTTGAGCGAACTGTTGACGTTTCATTAACTGTATTGTTATACCCCTCATTTTATCCTTTTACCCTCGGTTCTTATAACCAATTTACGGATGGCCGTAGGACTTTCGCCAGACTTTCGCATGTTATCTGTCAAAAAGTTTTATACATTCCGTGTTGTAAAAACAAAGTTGCTATGGTGATTGGTGATGGACCTACGGACATCCGTGCGTTGATTATAGAAATTGAGCATAAGTCCTCATTCTCGATATGAGTGTAAAGAGATAGGCCTCTGAAACTTATAGGCTATGAGTTTTAGAGGCCCATCTCGTTACATCTAAATGTAGGAAGGCTCTGAAACTACTTAAGTATCCGATTTCAAATAACCTTTTACCATTTTAGTACACTATAAGCCGTGGCGCAGGCCAAAAATTCCGTCACCAGAGTTGGCTGCTTGCTTATCCGAACGAAGTACGGGTTTGCCGCTAGTTTCACGATAATTTTACAGATTCTATGCCTATGCAGCAATGAAGCAATGAAAAACAGTTGGACTGTTGCACATAAATAATAATAAACATAATTATGTTATTATGTGTCTGAATACTTATTCAAAATTGTATAAGTTTAAAAAAAATGAATGCTTGAAACTTCCGGGCTAGCAAAATGATAATGAAACTTGCGCAATACTGGATAAATAGACCGAATAATTGTTGTGTTTTTACTCTAAAGGGTCAAGGAAGGAGTGTCAGTTGTTAGGCGTTACCAAGGGTGCCTCACCTCGAACATTGAAATCACTCCTACTCGCCGCTAGGGGCGCCGCAAAAATCAAAAACATCAAAAAATAGCCCGAAGAAAAATAGGAGTGATTTCAATGTTCGAGATGAGGTATCTGTACTTATATAATCTGCGGCGTAACTAAGGATTTACGTAGGTGCTCAACTCACCTCAAATCCAAAAACATCAATATTCGACATTTTATCCCACTTCGGCGTGCCATCGTTGTCATATCCGTTGAAACCCATACCAGAGTTGTTACAAATAGCTTCAGAGAGTAGCCACGCATGGTAGTACTTGCAACGTACTACCAGGGTGGACAGATATGCATACCAGAGAAGGTAGACCGCTGACCACGAACGCGACACTTCTGATGACGGGTCTGTTAGTTCTGGGAATAGAAGGTATGGTTATTTTCCTATTCCATTTGGAAGGACGTATTACACTGAAACTGACCATTAAATTTTATCACTGTTAAAGAAAGAGACACAAAAATTCCATATAAAACATCAAAATAAGATACATTGGGGCATAGGCACCTTCTGGAAATTATTAGGTACAATAATAAGTACCCAATGCAAAAAATGTGTATAGGACCTTAACAAAAAATAACCCTTTTTAGTGTTTACTGTTTTCTTTACCTACATATTCATTACATAAAAAAAGGTCTGACATATTAATACCTTCCAAAACAGTGAGCGGGTATTTCTTAGCTAGAGTGAGGTAAAGTAACGCAGCTGCAATGGATCCCATCATCTTGTAGCAGACGGCGCGTCTTGGAGACGGCTCTATGTTCTCATCGGATTTGTCGTTCTGAAAATATTGTATACAGTCAATAGGCATTTCTGTGTGACGATTGGATACACCTGGAATAGACCCGGGCAGATTTTGTTTTAGGGTGCCTTACCATACCACCAGAGCTATGCTACGCTACGTGACTATGCTATGTGGACTAATTAACATGTTTGGTGGATGTCAAATCTATGTAGTAAGTATATCATTTAAATTGCTTAGCTTTAACATTGAAGTCGGGTTTTTAATATCATTTTTTATATTTAAATACTTGTTCGTTCGTGACCAATATCATGTACCTACATCGTTATATTCCGTAACTGGAACATCGCCAACATGTAAACTTTAATAGCTACGATCCACGAAGCGTGTCAACGTGATGTCACAACTTATCCAGAATAGTGTCATGAACTCATGAGTAATAAGCAGTTCAAGTAAATTGGTGAATATATCGATGACTTGGGCGTGGCTTTATTGCTTGATAGGATACCTAACGTCATTTTCGGATTATTTCAATAATAAGATACAATAATTAAGAACACACAAAAAACAACAATATAAAAGAAGAAAATTAGTGGAAAGGGACTAAAAACACATACGGTAAAGAAAAGAAAAACACTTAAATATAAAATATCTATAGAGATAGAGATATGATTAGCTCTTTCCGGAAAATATTGAAACAAAGAAAGAAAATACATTTATTTAACCTAGTACACGTGACACATAATAAAAACGAAAACGTTCGAGTTAAAAATTAGTAATGTGTTGAGCTGAATTCTGGTATACATAATAAATTGCGTAGAATCTTCAAAAGACAAAGTAAACCACAGCTATCTGTGTGGCTAAATTATTATCGTTTTATTAGCGGCATTTAATACGTTCTAATATTTTATGGCGACCATTAATGAACTAGCAAGAAGACGAAGGATAAGCTATATCAATCTTTCTTATTGTTTTAAGCTTATTATAAAACGATGAAAACCTATTTTTATTAGAGTTGTATAGCCGTTGCGTTTAAAATAGTTCTAAGACTTAGTTGGTATATTTATATAAAAGTAATCATTTAAAATGGGCCCTTCTCGCTGAGGATAGAGAGAAGTGGAAGGAGAGAAGGGAGGCCTTTGCCCTGCAGTGGGACACAAAAGGCTTTAAAAAAAAATTGACTTGCCCGTCTTACCGTCACTTTTAGCATTTTTGTATACACGTTAAATTATTAGTCCCGGTTTTTAAGTCATTAAGCCATGACGGAGGCCTTACAACTTCGTCACCGGAATTGGTCACTTACTCATACTAAAGAACTTACTTTTTTACATTCATTTTTATATAGATACCTACAAAACACAACACAAAGAGATTGATTAAGAAGATTCCCTTTTAAAATTGTATTATTTAGTCACATTTAATCTCACCTACGCACTACCTTGATTCTCTGTAGGTAGGCAGTTTATCTCACAAATTGCATTTTAATTTGATCATTTGCCTCGAAATCATTCAACTAAGCAAGCATTTTTAGTGAATTTTTCAGAAAATATGAGAGCGATTTTTTACAGATCGATAGTCATATGTTTTTATTGGTTGTTAAGAAAGTCTTCAGAGTACCTTCAACCCTAGTAGATTTTTTCTTAGCAACTGTTATAAGGTCACATGCAATAGCAAGATGGCGGGTTGTGCTAACTAGTGTCTAACTAGTTTCAATAGTTGTTGTTCTCGCATACAATATTTCGACAAAGAAATGAATCCGGTAATGAAAATTAGAAACTGTATGTATCAGACAAGACGAATTACTAAGAATAATGATAAAAGAGAAGGCGAGTCATCGGTATCGGTCACTTACCCCAACCCAGCGCTCTCCTTCGATGAAATTAATATAATCATTGTAGAACACTACTGGACCGCACATCAATGTTTGGAAGGCCAACGTGTACGCAAAGTACTCGAGAGGAGAAGGAATCTTCTCCACTGTGGCCAAAGACTCTTCAGCCCCTTTGGTATTTGCATTCACTTCTTTGCTTGTCAGTTTATCCTGAAGCGAGTACGCCAATGATGTTACTCTTTGAGTAATCACCATCAAGGGCCCTGGAACAGCAAATAGGTATCACTATGCGAAAAACAATACATTAGTAAATCCGCTTCAATCTGCTATTTGGTTCGTCTGACTGGCTTGCGCAAAAAAAAAATATGATCAACAAGTTAGTTCCATTGGAACCCCTTTATCAAGTTTGCGCAATCAGTTGGTCGGAGTGGAAGTTCTTTTAATAAGTTGTATATTTGTTTTCGTAATATGCACCTGTTATATCCAACGAATAGTCAGCCGTGTGGTATATTTGTCGATGCAAATGTAAACAGGATAGGTACACCATCGATGCTGTTAATATTGCACTGAAATAGAACAAATTATTATAAATACCGGCATTTGTTAACTGCAATGTAATACGAAGTTATACCAGTCGAGGACACTCACTTTCCCATTAGATGGTGTGGCACCGTTTTGAGAAGGGTATAGCATAGCATAGGCACTACTGATAAGTGTATTGCTTGTCTGAAAAATAAGACGCATCATTCATTAATTAGACATTCCAGGCTCGAAATTTAAGACACATGGAAACTAGCCACAACAAATAGAGCAGCAAACAGTACCTAAGCTGCAAGTAACATCTCCGATTTTAAATAAGGTCAAAATTAAAAGCATTGTTCTAAGCATTACTGCCATTAATAACAAAGACTTTATTAATAAAGTCTTTGTTTGCAAAAAAAAAAACGGAAAAAAAGGGATCAGACAAAAGTTGGCACAATTAATCGTTATCGACTTCCAGAGTAGGAGGTCGAAAGCCAACTCACAACGCTCTTAATCAATATCGTTGTTTTAATATGCGAAGTGCCTATAATTATTTCCGTTAATTCAAAGTCTACTGTGATATTGAGAGTGCCTATAGAACAACATGACTGTTTATTCGATATTAAACGATCAAATTAGCGCCTAGCAACGTAAGAGTCGCACATGCCTCCTCCATCACGTGTCCTCTCCAGCCTCGGCCGCACGATTTGATTGATTTCATTTCGCGTCTATTGAGCAACAATGCAAAGCTCTGTGATATCAGCCACTTGAGTGATATCGTATGTTCTGCAATGATTCATACCGCTACGAACATTCAATACAAAGAGGCGGGGCAAGACATTGACAGTGATAAGATCATTGTTATTGTTCTTAAAACAACCTAGGAAATAGGTACATTAAATCAACAGTATTAACAGTAGCAACTGATAAAATAAATAAATGCATTAACTATAGATACCTACTTGTAGCAGAGAGAGTACCTACAAATAGTGAAGGAAATACCTTTCCTAGGAAGTACCACTACACTGCTGTTTACAAAATAGTAGGTATAAAAGTTAAAAGGTGGACCAAAGACACTGCAACTCAACAGATTATTAGACTAATTAATGAACTTAGCAGTGATTTTTTGTTGATAAAGGATGTTTATTATGACTTCCTACAGATGATTGCAAAAACTTAGCAAAACAGTAAAAGGAAATGCATAACCATTGTAGTACCTAATGATACTACAAAAAGGTGGGGCAAGTTCATTGACATTATCAATTGATTTAAATCATAGTGATTTTTGAGATTAAATCATCCTTATTGAGACTACACAACAATGCAGCTGTTGGCAGATATAAAATGTAAACAGTTTAATGTACTTATTCAAATTCACTATGTAGCTTAGCTATACTGTTTAGGTTTGAACACTGTTTATGTGTACATAAAACTGTTTAGATATTCTTTTTAGGAAACAGAGGAATGTTAATGGCAAAAGTAAACTCATAACATGGTTTTACGAAAATAGAATATACAGTTTACAGCCAAAGTAATTATTTATCAAGAAAAATAGAGTCAATATCAATCACATTATACAGGTGAACATTTAATAATCTGTTTTGCAAGATAGGTCATAATCTAGCTAATAGTTTATTTTCACCAAGCAAGCTCTTTTACAAATAAATAAAATTAACTTACTTTCCAAAGCAGAAATATCCCATCAACAGACCTATAACAAGGCACACAGAATGACGAAATTCTGGTGAAGCAAATTTCAATGGTTTCCGAAAGAGTCTGGCCAGGCATAGTGCAGCTACTTGTGCGATCAAAAAATTTACCTAATGAAAAAAACATAATGTAAACTATAGTGCAAATATATGTGTCTTAGAAACAAGCTAAAATTGTGTAAGTACTAAAAATATCCCTATGAAAGGTAGGTACATCGATTTTTAAATTGCAATATTAACAAATAGTGTGGTGGATTTATAACTAGCCTTTTGACACTATTAAAAAACCAATATAACAAATAATTACTTAAGTCATTATTCATGTATTGATGTTGATAAGCCATGATCTCATAAAGATGCTAAACTAAAACTGTAATACCTACCTACCTACTCAAGTAATTTAAATAAGTAATATTTCTCTAAATTGTGTATTTATTATTTGTAGGTAGGTATAAGGTCTAGGTAATGATATTTTTTATTTATAAACAAACTATACTATAATTTAATTGTGATTATTTAAATAGTTACAAACATTTATATAATTTTGTAGGTAACTACTTAAATTGTAGCTTTAACTTTTGTAAGTACTAATTTATATTTATGGCTCATTAAGTAGAATATCTTTGGAGGCAAATATTTAAATTTATGTTATAATCTGACTAAATTATGTATTTAAATTACTCACCAAATCCAAGGGAAGTCCAACTCTGTTTGATAAAAAGAGAAACACCTTGCTGCCATCATAATAGTCATAGTATGTCGTAGACATCCTTTCAGTTCATAGAGTTTGCTGCGCTGCAACACATGTTATGGGTAGGTACAGTTATATACAATCACAGCTCACAGGCTGTATGGGTAATTTAAAAGTAGGTAAGGCAAGTGAAAGTGGACACAAAATAACTATGTTTAGGTCACACATGCTCCTTTATTATTACCTTGCAACCAGTGGCAGGTAAGTAGACTTTTATGGATTGCACATAAGAGTTAGAGGTGTTCAATGTGTACATTTACTTACCTAATAACTCAGAAGCTTCACTGATTTAATGTGTGTCGTTGCACACAAATATATTTGCCTAGAAGCATTTATTATTGTATCTACAGAAGCCTGGGTATTTCAATTCAACTGAAGCGTGTTATTTTAATTTGTTTTTACAATACATTAAGCAACGTAGTTCGCTAACGAGATCGCAGTCGTCACTTCGTTGAACTTTCCGTTTATTTATTTAACACCACAGAGTACATTTGTTTATACTGAAATTTAACACAAAGTACTCCACAGCCAACCAAACAGACAGAGAGCGTTTGTTGTTTGGTTGGGAACTTGGGACGTCTGCGTGACAGATGAGATGACAGACGATAGTTCAGGGGGGGTCAGCTTACTAGAGAACCAATGCAAGCACTGGCATAATATACCAAAAGAGGACAACGCTCTACAAAAGAAAAGGATAGCAGGATCAGGCAAGACTCAAAACGTAGCTACCATTTTGGAAGGTTTTATTATTGAAAGACAACCGAAAATAGCATTTTACTACCTAAAAATAGAGTAAAAATTGTTTAAACACTGATTTCACATTGATTTCGATTATTTGTAGACTAAAACTACAAATTTTAATGAAATAAGCAATTGTTTTATAATTTATTAAGATAAGATTTGTTAGAATATGGTTCTATGAAATGGCAACACTGGCTGGTTTATGGTGGTAGCAAAGTACTCTGTGGTTGTTTGTTTTGTTTACTTTACTTGACTTGGTGCCGGTAAATTCGTTAATTTCTCTAATTTTCTGTCTGATAGTTTTCATTAGATTCAATTAGTGTGAAACTAACATTTTAGTTTTCGGTGTGCTTCCAGTGCCCTCAAAAATTTGTGAGATAGAGACTTTAATGCGAAATTTACGCTATTTGTGATTTTCGGCTAGTGACTCTTCCTGTGCGAAAATGACTTTTGAAATGAAATGAAATCTTTGAAGAACAAAATAAATAGATGTGATAGAACGTTTAAAATTCTGTTTTATTTACTATCCGTTTTTAAGTACCTATTTTAAATTTAAGGCATAAGAATTTTCGTTAACTGTTTTAATTAACTTTGAACTTTACCCGATTGCCAAAGGAGGTTATGTTTATAGGTAGGTAGGCTAGGATTATAACCTGGAGGTTCTAAACAGCCAAACTTACTTTTATAAAAACATTATAAGGCATAGAAATATAGAATTTTCGTTTACTATTGTAGTAAACGAAAATTCTATATTTCTATGCCTTATAATGAAAAGTCAATTCGATTCTATTAATTGAATCTGCCGCGCTACAGAATTTGAATCTGCCGCGCTACAGAATAGTACATTTGGCATTAAGTGGAGCGCTAGTGTGCTCCGTGTATGCATTTCAAATGTATGAAGTTGTCGTTCTTCTCTTGAGTATTATGTTCTGAGGGCTGATTGTGAACCGTTTTTTTGACGGAAACTGAAAGCAGTTTCAGTCAAATTTGACAGATTTACTATAGAAAATCTGTCAAATTTGACGGAAACTGAAAGCAGGCATTGTCAAAGAAACGGTTCACAATCAGCCCTCTGTGCGATAGTTTGACAACCGGCTGTCATAATTGGCATTGACATTTTCATTTATCTATCAGATTTTTTTTTTTAACCTATACTTTCCCACAGCTGGGCAAAGTTTCCATCTCTCTCGGTCTTTTCCTAGATCTATCAGATATTTTTTTTAAATCACTATCATTATCATCATCTCACCCAACTCCCATTCGTTAGGTTCTGTGCTCCCATTCCAGTTTTTTTGTTGTAACGGCAGAATTAATTAAGTTGTAGGGAAAATAAAATTATGATGGATGGAGCTACCCTCTGAACTATGTTGCGTTTTTAGGCTACGTAAAGTTCTAATAATTTGTTCCTACTTAAAGGTATTACAGCTACAAAATGCTTAACTGTTAATAAATCTTAGGTTGGCTGACTTCAGCCCACAGAACATAATACTCTAAAGAGCTTCAGCCGCAAAAGCAACTGAGGTATACTTAGCACACTACAACAACAGCCACACCACACATCTTTATTTTTTATTTTGTTATTGTTTTTATATTTGATTTGTGTCCTAGTTACTATGCCTTAGAATAAGAATTCTGTAAAGTAGTACCTAAGTTTTAAATAAATAAATCTTACAACAAACACACTATCACATCCTAGTAGGATTTAAGAACTCTTTTTATTTTATTTTAATTAAAAGAAGTAGGTAAGTATTGATTTTTCATTTATCATTATTTATTTCTCAATAGAGTTTAATGTTTTTCTTAGCTTTGGTGAACTTAAGTCTAATGGTGTTTTTTTATCCTTGTTAATAAGATTGACATCAGCACCAGCTTTGACCAGCATGCACGCTGTAGTATCTCGATCTTCTTCACATGCCAGATGCCTAGAACAGAAAATGAATAAATAACCTAGTGGAATATTTAAATACTTTAAACAGGCAAAGCCAAATAAAAGATATAGGTACTTACAAAGGGGTTGACCCAGTAGAATCGCAAGCATCCACTATTATCTGAGGGTGGGCTAACAATAGCTCCACAATGTTGTTCCTGCCTTGAGCTGCAGCTCGATGGAGTGGTGTTGCACTCAAGACATCAGCCTCATTTACATCTGCACCTGATTCTATCAGCCACTTAGCTACCTGGAATTATGAACAAGAATTGCGTTAAAAAGCCAATCATGTGGTTGATGTTGGGAAATAAGAGGATGCCTTACCTCCATGTGGCCTTTTGAGCAAACATAGTGCAAACTAGACTGGCCCCGGCTAGTCTTGTGGTTGACATTGGCTCCCTTTCTTGTTAACAGCTTTACAACCTCACACCTCCCAGCAGAGCTAGCCAATATTAGAGGGGTGCTGTTAGTATCATCCACAGGATCTACTGGGCTCCCAGCGTCGAGTAGAAAGTCAACCAGGTTTTCATTACCTCCTAATGCTGCCCAATGAATTAGAAGACGACTGTTCTGAAATTATCAATAAGTATTGAAAACTTTTCCATCGTTGACTATCTGTACCTACGTGCATTCATATTTTCGTTGTGGATACTTACAGGATCCGGTGTAGTCACAAGTGCAGCATCTTCGTCTGTCCGAACTTTTACTTGATTGAAGTCGCCCTTGTATGCCGTCTCATAAACAGATCCAATAGACATAATGAATGTAGATTGTTCGAAAAACTTAAGAATTACAAAGATTTCAGTCAGTCAATATTTAGAAAACAATCTGCCTACTTACAGCCAATTGCAATAACGTACTTGAGGTTAAACTCGGATGGCTACTGGGGACAAAGAGAATAAAAACACTACGTTACACTACTGGGGAGTCAACGGACAGTTTGATCTACCCTTGATCTACCCGTAACTGCTGTTTCAATAACACTTTTTTTAGCAGTAAACGTCTAGTTAGAGTCATATCTGTGGTTTTGTCCGTCCCTCCGAAACGTTTCGTTTCTATCTTATGATCTTATTAGGATCATACATTAATGTTGCAAAAAAATAGAGGTTTAAACTCCAGTGTTATTATTTCTTGTTGTAGAATTTTTATTGTTATTTATTTAATTTTTCTTTCCAATAAATGGGCTTAAAAAGCTGATTTTTCTTTACACAAAGAATAAAAACTTTTTTGAGCTTGAGCAACAAAACGCAGTACCAATGACAATATGACATGACATTGATATTGGTATCTTTGTTTTCATTTTACTATTGATTTTACTAGATTTCATGAACTATACTATAGGTATTTATTTGATTTCAATACCTAAATATGTGATAAACTGATTGAAAAACATCACGTAAGTAACAAGATCTATGATATTGCATTTATTACATTCTAACTCTATTTTACTTACTAAAAAAATTTGTGCCTATATCTTATTTGTTTTTAGATGATGCCCAAGCTCTTGTAAAATTCGGAGAATACTGGAGATCATTCAAAAGAATCACCAAGAGCAAAGCTAGGCCACAAGATTCGTGATGGGGTTGGTCGTAATACAGAAGAAAAACAACCCTGTTCATCGACGACTTCAATGAGATCACAGAGGACCAAATCACAGAATAAATTGTGTTTGAGTTTGAAAGTGTTTGTGTTTTTTGTTTCCGTGAAATATTAAAAATAATATTATGTATTGCAGTCAGTTTTTATTTCGAGCCTAAGGTAAAAGTACACCTACTACAAGGTTATGCTGGCTGTGTCATATACCTCTGAGAAATGTACCCATTCCATATGCGAGTACAACTTGCACTTGGCAGATTCATTCATGGTTAATTCGTCTGAAAATTCCCTTCCATCCCATAATATATTTTGTTTAGATACCTTTATAAGTTAGGTATGTAGATAAGTTTAATAAATAGCATCAGATTCTATAAAAAATATCATCAAAACTAAATACACTAATTTCATACATCATAATACAACTCTCATCAAATTTTGAGGCAATATTTTCATAAAATTTGCTTGAAACCATTGTTATCGTTGAAGTATCGTCCGATTTCGGGAGCTAAGCGAACTGTCACAATTTGCAACTGGAGTTTAACTAGAAATGTTATTGCAACGCTCAATTTATGTTTTCCATACATTTACCTATCTGTGGATAGCAAAATGCCCTCCGAACAGAAGATTGTAGTCGCGGATTGATATTCCTATCCAGAGTCGTTTATTGAAACGCAAAAACGCAATAACAGCGGATTACAGTAGGCATTTTGACTGACAGTTAAAAGTCAGCAGGTTATTGAAATTGGCTGTTAATGTAGTGCAGCAGCAGCAACAGCAATACTAAACGTAGTGGTTATATTCTCTTTGGCAATACTTTCACTTCACTTCTTTTGTTTTGGCTTCTGTGACTTGTTTGTTGTCACAACTCAGCAATACTTTACTTCATTACTTTACTTTATTTTTTTAGGTTTCAAATCAAACAAAATTCACAAGTCATGTTTTTTTTTTTTTTTTTAGCTTCGCACTTCGCTCAGACCTCGCTTTTTTTAACAATCCTATGAATCAATGCTAAGATGACTCACAATCATACAGATTTTAGTTATCTTAGTAATTAAAAAAAAATAAGAGTCCCCTCTTTCCTGTGGTCCTATTCTACAAAATAAAAAAGACGTTATTTTTTTTGTTTTCTCTTGGTTTTCATAAGTTCCTTGGTTTTCTTTCTTTCCCTTCCCTTTCTTGTAACGAGTAAAAGTAAAAACAATATTTTTGACATTGAATTGTATGCAAAATTAACGTCAGTACAGTATTACGTAAACGTCAGTTTCAGTGGTACATCACTCACATCAGCATCACTGTCAGTCATTTTTTGTCAACAAAAATGTTGTCTGTCTTGGTTAATTTTATTGTTTAGTCCATGTAAATTTAAATTCTCCTGACGATCATGTGAAAACTAAAGTTATTTTATGATTTGAAATCATGGAAAAATTTACAAACTTGAATGATGTTGTTTCTAATCATTACTTTTTAGTAGGAGGATTGTTTTTGTTTTATCTGCTCTATCGGATTTTGAATACAATTTTGGGCGAGAACAATTTTTTGCAAACAAAATTTAAAATCCGTGGGCACACTTGGAGAAGTATTCAATGTAATAAATCAATTCCATATAACATACACGTAAGTCTATGTCGTTCTATTTCAACTTTCCAGAACAAGATGTAATTGACATGCTAACACGTAAAAGAGCTGGGAATTTCAGTTCAGGGAAGTTCAATTCAGTTTATGCCATTAAATTATTAGTCTCGATAAAATCACTGTTAATTTCAGTGTACAATATGCGGGAAGCTTATGCTACCAGTGGTTGGCGTTTTCTGTGAATGCTGTGGTATAAGTGCTTGCAAGAGATGTCATCGAGCTGTGAATAAGAAAATAAAATGCAAACAAGTTTCCTGTCTGAATGAAAAAGCATTTTACCACCATTGGGTCAATGGTATATATTTATTAAACAGATTTACGTTATTATTTTTTAAATGGAACATAGTTTAGGTGTGTAATAATGAACTTTTATTACAGTTGGCCATGTGCGAGGAGAAAACTCTGAACATATTGATGAAGGCCTCAGATGTTACTTCTGCTGTTGGTGCCAGAGAACTAAGAGAAGTTATGAATCACTTCTAAATGATACAGAGGTTAGTGTTATTTGAAACACAATACATTTTTTGTTTACTTACATTACAACAGATAGACATACATAATTCATCAGCTTCATGTTTTGTTTTGTATAAATAAACGAGTAGCACGTCCCGGCTTCGCACGGGTGTACTAATGAAGATACCGGGATAAAATATAGCCTATAACCACCCAGACAGGACAAGAATTTTTGAAAGCGGTCCAGTAGTTTCGGAGATTACCTCCGTCAAACAAACAAACAAACAAATTTTACCTCTTTATAATATTAGTATAGTATAGATTTTATAGTTTTCAAATGGTATAGTTAACTGTGTAAGTCAGTATTGAGTAAAGTAATGAATACAATGGAAAAGTGTAGATAGACCCCCTGGTCTTGGGATCTGCTCTACATAGTTAAAATCTCTGTTTTAGATATGTGATTTTCAAAAGTATCAGAAGCTCATAATACCACCTGCATGTGTGCAACTGGAGAAAGGCAAAGTGAAATATATAAAACCTCTGGAAAATAAAGAATGGGAACCTCTTATTATTCTAGGTATGTTTGAAGAAATTATTTTGTTCCCTCGGTCTACAAAAATCAAGAAAGAACTTGGTTTAAGTACTTTTCAATGAATTGTTTATTTTTCAGCAAATAGAAAATCGGGAAGCAACAGAAGTGATGAAGTACTATCATTGTTTAGAGGGCTTCTGAATCCAATCCAGGTACTGATTTTACTTTATTTTATTATAATGAAGTGAAACAATTACTAAGTAATAGGTTGAGGTTTCGACTCCACCACAGGAATTCACATGATAAATGTTTGTATGTTTTGCTGATATTTGTTCCTGGTCTTGAGTATTACCACAGATACAATAATACTAGTATTACTATGTATGTGTTATTATTGGTGGTGGCCTCCCTTCCCTTCTTCCACTCTTCGCGACTCAGCACAAAGGAAAATATAAATACAAACAGTGTAACATAGAATCTTCTCATTGTTACAGGTGGTGGATATTAGCATGCAGTCGCCAGAGATTGTTGTTCGTTGGTTGCCGGAGCGATGTCGCTTGCTCGTCGCTGGAGGGGACGGTACTGTGGCGTGGGTGCTTAACTCACTGACTGCTGTGCCGCATGTCAAGGTAATTAACATATTCGCATCCTCATGAAATGTTTTGACACTTCATATGCCATCCAACATGGAAAGCTATTTGATGACACAAATAGGTACAAATCGCGCCACGCAAAAAGAACGCTGAGGGGAACGGGAAAGGGGATGTTTGCGCATGGATCACTCGCTCACGAACCAATAGCACGAGCTAAATCAACGGTGTTACTGTGAAGTGCGCCGCGTCACCCCTCCGCCAATAGGCTAGTTGACTCTATTTTTATGTAGCTCTTATATGATAAATAATTGTTCTTTTAGACCAAAAAAAATACTACTATATTTTTTTGGACCTAAGAAACCGCAAAATTTTATTTTAAAAGTTCTACTTTTCAAAAACAGGTGAAAACGCTACCGCCATATTGGTCTATGGATTTATCTGTGCTGTGACGTCATTCGTATCCAAAACAATAATTTTCGTGATTTACGTCTAGGGAACATGCACATTTTGAAAAGTTGGCATTACTGTAAATTGGTTTTAGTTATGTGACATTTGTTTATTTCCGATACTAATGACGTCACCATAATGGCCGTAGCGTTTTCAGCGTTCCAATTTAAAAAAAAAGAAACCGTTTTTTAAATTGAAATTATGCAAGCATCATGGACTTTGATTAACTGAAATTATTATATTTTGGTTTTGCAAGGAAAGTACTTCAGGAAATACTAATTTATTGGGTCTTTGATATGAGTCAAGTAGCCTATTAGATTCCTTAAAATCGCGCAGCTTTTCCCCTCAACGTTCTTTTTACATGGCGCCACCTATAACATGGCTGTAACATACACTAAAGGAGTTTAACTTACAGGCGGCTGTGGCTATCCTCCCTATGGGCACAGGCAACGACCTCTCTCGAGTACTTGGTTGGGGGCCCGGCTGTAATTCTCACTTGGACGCGCACACGATTATCAGCTCTGTCACGGAAGCCGTACACCAGCCTTTAGATAGGTACTTGAGTTGTCCCTAATTCGGGATGTTTTGATGATTGAAAATTTGAAATACAAAATGGATTATTTTACGAATTCAAATAACCTTTGAATTCAATATTAAATAATCATTTCTATAAGATAACATTACAAGTTGAGGCACTATTTTAATCGTCTTTTGTTTTAATCTCTAGCTTTTTTATTTGCAGATGGAAAGTGACAGTGAAACCAAAACGGCTGGGTCGTTTGCGGCCCGACAAAGTGGTGTATGCTTATAACTACGCCAGCATCGGCGTGGACGCACAAGTGGCGTTGGACTTCGAATATGCCCGCACACAGTTCCTATACAGATATGCTAACCGGACTCTCAACTATGTGAGTTGGATATTGTATAACATTTTAAGATACGCTGACAATTTGTGTTGGCGTGTGGTAAAAAAAGTAGATTCCTACAAATAGACAGTATGAAACTACATAAATACAGCGTAAACTCAGCTACTCATGTTTTGTGATTATCAACAGCTCGAAAGATATTTCGGTAAGTACAAAAACATTCAAAACTACCCTCATAACTTTAATTTTTCGTATGTATGCATCAGTTGTAATGTAAGTTGGGTACATTTCAATCTAGAAAACTAGAAAATTCAAGGTTAAGTGTGCCGCTGAGTATAGTTTTAATGAGCTTGTGTTATTGTGCAGATAGTGTAGTGTATGACTACCGTCTCAGGCGCTTATGTCACGAGGCGGTGTTACCCGAGCCGTCGTACCGGACGGTTGTGTGACAGTGCGTGTGGTAAAGCGTTGGTGAGCCGGGTGGAGAATAAGGCAAAAGGCAATACGTTACATGTGGCGACGAGTAAAAAGTGAATAAATAATTACTAGTTAAACAGCGAAATATTTAAGTGGAAAAAAAAAAAAAAAAAAAAAGAGGGTAAGTGAGTGACACAGTTCCTTCCTCTACTAGACCACGGAGTAATTATATTATTATCTTTGTACTGGATAAGATACTAGTAATCGTTGAGAATATGTAGATATGGTTTTAACAACATATTTGTAACTTATCAACTTGAAAAAAAAATCATATAAAAAAGCGTGCTAGGTACATTGTTAATGAAGCACCAAGCCTCCACGGCCGATTAATTTACATAGGTTTAGGTGTACCTACCTACATTGAAAACCTCGAGAAACTACAATCGGACCTACCATTGTTAACTTGATCTAACATTATGAGTTTAGTACCTAAGGAGACAGTTTCATATGTATGGCGCTGAGGTCTTTTAACTACTTAAGTAAGTAGATATTATTCAGTGAATGAGCAGATAACAAGCCGTTAGAGATCGAAGACAAAGCTATCTGTCTGATCAGATAGGTACCCCCAAGAAACTTAAAAAATGGAATGCTAAATACTTATGTAAAACTTTACAACCTCAGTTCTTACTTATCTTTAGACGGCCTAACTAGATGATTAATTCATATTGCCCGAGACTACGGTTGTTGTAACACAATCGAAATGTCGGGAAATAATATAAAAAGGTATTTAACGCGATAAATCCTGTTTTTAGTTTAAATTAGGCCTAATTAGAGTTGGCCACCTGCTCATGCGAGAGAACGAACGAACTGAATAAGTGTTATGCAATTAGTAAAAATATATTACTTCTCAGGCACAATAAGTAGGTACTATACAAAGCAGTACAAGGTAGCAGCGTGAAACCCGACCGCGAGTAGGTAGTGACCGTAGGTACCTACTCATGCCAGATGAAGATTCTCCGGAAGAATCGAAACATCTCGGTATGTCAATTTACGGTATTTTTACGTGAGTACCTAGTTTCCCGAGTGCTAATAGAAGATGCTACCACAAGGGTTATAAACATTGAGTTAGTTTACTTACTGGTTTAGTTTAACGAATCAAACGCTAATAGCTGAAGGTACCTATTTAAGTACTTACCTACTTTCATACCTAGATATAGGTACTTCATAGAATTGCGCTTAATTTGTAGCAGCAGCTAAATATAATTTGTGCTAGCTATTTAATTGGAAGTATTTAACTTGAAAAGAAGTACCTACCTACGTATTAAAAGTAGGTATGCTAGTGTGCTAGCCATTCGATTGAATTATTTAACTTAAAAATTAGTGAGTAGGTATTTACATACCTTATTACTTGTATAATTATGCATTCCATTCTATTGGTATAATTACGCTGGCTATTTATTAGAAATAATGAACAGAAAGAAGCTGGATATATATCCTGACCATTCAATAGGAAATATGATTAATGCTTGTGTAAACGTGTAGCTATAGTAAACTGTGGATAGTGTTAAACATCCAATCCAACCATTCAGTTGGGTGCGGTTTATAATATCTACCTATTAAAACAGCATAAAAATAAAGCGTATAGGACGATCGTTTGCATCAACGCAGGTTCGAATCCTGCCGAAGTCGTAACCTTTATTAAGATTTTAAATAAATTGTTCTGAAAAAATAAAGCAGGCACTGCCTGGTCATTCAGTTGACATATAGTACCGTTGAGTACAACAGGCACGGCCTGGTCATTCAGTTGACATATAGTACCGTTGAGTACAACAGGCACTGCCTGGTCATTCAGTTGACATATAGTACCGTTGAGTACAACAGGCACGGCCTGGTCATTCAGTTGACATAAAGTACCGTTGAGTACAACAGGCACGGCCTGGTCATTCAGTTGACATGAAGTACCGTTGAGTACAACAGGCACGGCCTGGTCATTCAGTTGACATGAAGTACCGTTGAGTACCACAGGCACGGCCTGGTCATTCAGTTGACATGAAGTACCGTTGAGTACAACAGGCACGGCCTGGTCATTAAGTTGACATGAAGTACCGTTGAGTACCACAGGCACGGCCTGGTCATTCAGTTGACATAAAGTACCGTTGAGTACAACAGGCACGGCCTGGTCATTAAGTTGACATGAAGTACCGTTGAGTACCACAGGCACGGCCTGGTCATTCAGTTGACATGAAGTACCGTTGAGTACAGCAGGCACGGCCTGGTCATTAAGTTGACATGAAGTACCGTAGAGTACAGCAGGCACGGCCTGGTCATTAAATTGACATGAAGTACCGTAGAGTACAGCAGGCATGGCCTGGTCATTAAGTTGACATGAAGTACCGTAGAGTACAGCAGGCACGGCCTGGTCATTAAGTTGACATGAAGTACCGTAGAGTACAGCAGGCACTGCTTGCTCATTAAGTTGACATGAAGTACCGTAGAAGTACAGCAGGCACTGCCTGGTCATTAAAGAGACATGAGGTACCGCAGAAGTACCGAAGACACTGCCTGGTCATTAAATTGACATGAAGTAGGTATGCAGGCAATGTCTGGTCATTAAATTGACATGAAATAAGCAGCAAATGTCTGGTCATTAAATTGACATAAAGTATGAAGACACTGTCTGATCATTAAATTGAAATTAAAGAAGCAGATGTCTGTTCGTTAAATCGAAATCAAGTTTGCAGACAATCCCCCTTATGCATAATCGACCAGTAAACCTGTATTAGCTAAAACACATATTAAATCTGTTGCTATCTCTTTTCGTTGACATATGAGTGACAAGAAAAAAACGTTCTTAAAACCTGTATTAAATTGTCAAGTTTTTATGCATAAGGGGGAATGTCTGGTTGTTAAATCGATGTGCGACTAACACCTAGGTACTAAATAATATAGACGAGTTGTCAACATAACAAGTATGAGTTGCAGTCCAAAGCTAAATGCAGGGAATTACCTAGTAACACACTACTAGTACCTAGTTGGTGTAGTAAATACGCGAGTTCCTTGTCATTTTCATATAGGTACCTAATTACATAGAGGTATTTAACATTTTAGAGTAGTAAGTAGGTACAGCCACGGAGTTATGTAGGTATCTACCTGCTAACAGTATACATAGGTTGTATATAGGATACAACAGTATACATTGATAAAAGTGTTATAGCACTACCTGTTCTTCAAGCATAAAGATAAAATACCTAAATTTATTGTCACCTCTTTAGCTTGTTACAAAATAATGTTTACACAATAGAAGGTAATGTGTAAGAAGAGTTTAGCGAACTAACTAATATCCAAATTAAGATAACTTACTAACCTGTAATATTATCTAAGCATCACCTGATGTTTTTCATATTACAATCAGCGTAAAAGTAATTTACTTGTTTTAATTCAATCTGGTGTTTTGTAAACCCGCTCCTGTCCAACCTCTCTAAATGAATAGACGGGTGCAACCTAACCGGGAATCTATAAATCAGAGTAGTAGGCGAAGTACATCCCAGTACTTACTATAGCATCAAACTGCAAGTTGGTACCGATGGTAGCTCTAGTCATTGCGGCTCAGGCATTAAATTAATAATAATAATAAATAACAATAAAAGACAATTATTAATTGCGGTTATTTCATTTATTTGCGACTGAGTAATACTGACACTGACTCGACTTTCGATCCGAGGGTCGTTGGATATTATATAGTGAAAATCGCGATGCGCGCAATTTTAAGTTTTATCTAACTAAATACAGTACAATGGCCCATCTCTTAAAGCGATGTCTTCCAGGCAACCCAGATAGATGGAAATTGAGAAAAGTTAGTGGCAAAGAACCATCGGCATCCTTACATACTCAATAATTATTAACTATTTAATTCGAGCTAGTCAAATCATATATGAGTACCTATAAAACATTAAGTAGGTATTAACCCTATACCTACCTGTTATATAGAAATGTAAAGACATACTTAGATATGTATAAACTATATTATATTTATAGTTTAATATTTACTATGAACCTGTTTGTATCACCTTACTACATCAAAGTTCCCTTCTTTTCTCCAAACATATATGTAAGTTGTGCTTATATTTAGGTAAGTGCATATAAAGTTTAAAATATTCATTCATGGTTGAATACGCCCTTATAAGAACATGTTTGTAACTTTGAATGCAGAATGATTATGGTAGGCTTTCCTGACCTCGGAAGAGAATACTTTTCATAAATTATATACAAACAATACTGGTGAGGGTAGTTTGAAATCAATGGCAACCAAACCACAGAATTCGTGAATGTTAAAATCAGTTTACCAAATTTATAGAAACGGAAAGAAAAAACATAATTTTTATTACAAAAAGAAAAAAAAAAGAAGGAAGATGAAGTGTTGCTAAGCCATTCCGTTAGTAGGAACATAAGCAAGTAAATGTGTTTATCTAAGGCTTAAGATAATGTTTTCTCAAAAAAGACAAAGGAAAAATGCTTTTTTTTATAAATAATAGCTATTCAAGTCATTTTATTTATGAGTAGGTAAGTAGTACAATGTTATGCAAGCTTATCTAAAAATGAGTCAAAAGTAATCATTTTTGTCGAAGTTGGTTCTAATCCTAGGCCAAACAAGAAAGCCAGTACGGCGCCTGCTGTTCTAGTAGTCAGAGGTAAATACAATACACAGAATAGAATAGAAAATACTTTATTGCACACCATTAACACGAAAAATAACAATGCAAAAATAAAACAGAACAACAATAACTTAAGTTAACTTAACTATGATATACACACGGCGGTCTTTCGCTTAAAAGCGATTTCTACCAGAGAACCTGTGGATGGATATTGGACAAGATGAAAAATAATATGGGGCTTAATTTTACATAATTATGACATGACAAAGGTTACTTTTATATAAAGTAGATAAATCCGTTATTGCGATGAATACGTAAAATATTAATTATTATTGTTGCTAATGTATGGTGTAAATTATTATTTTAAAAACATGTTTAATGGTTAAATCCATGTGTGAAGACAGTGTGAAACATAGTAAAAATAATCGTCAGGAACGCGCTAGTACTAGGTATAAATGACCCGTTTCTAGATCGCGCTGACGAAAACGCGCGGCGCGGAATGAAGACCCTATACAATCTAACCAACATTATCTCTTTGTAAAATTAGTAGAGATAAGTAGAGATTGCACAAACATTGATAGACTTAGTACCTAGTAGGTACTTATCTTAGTAAATTGAATAATCAGAATTATTAATTTAATAGTTAATGTCAGTCTACAGGTCTGACCACTAATGAACTGGTTTATTTAGTCGACTAGGTACTTACTTACGTAGTCATAAACATAAACTGGAAAAAAAACTGATAAGTATTATACATATCTTATAGTAAATATTATATATTATAGTAAACAAGTTTAGTGTTCGTTGACGACATAAACTAGTCGAACTCGTTTACGGTAAATGATTTAAACGGCTTCGTTTCGTTGATCAACAAGTTTTGACGACTATCCTTAGATCGTAGTTATTTAATGTGAGAAAATGGGCTGCACAAAAAGCATTAGCCAAACACAGAAATCTGTGCTTAATTAGTAGTAGTATCATGTAGGTAGGTACGTAAAAAGTGACGTCGGACAAGACAGATCGCTCGTCACGAAGATGGGTAAATGAGTGGGTGTGGGTACACCACACCAGAGTATCGGCACCGATAGGTTCGAGACTTACAATGGGGTAGTTGAAGTTATTGCAGTGCGCATATACTAGTATGAAGTGTCCCATTGCTGGGAAAAGGTCTCCCCTCGAGTAAATAAAATAGATATATCTTCAATAAAATAAATAAATAAATAAGATACCTACTTACGAAAAAAAAATATAAAAGAAAAGATAAAGGGAAGGATAACAGGATATGAGATGACTTAACACTAGGTTTAAGGGTATTTGGTTTTGACACAGGTCCTCACTCTCAAACTCATACACACACGAGTTGGGAACTAGTCACACACAGAGTAGGTCCCAAGTCGGACCCAATAAACTCGTACTCGGCTTTACGAGTTGGGAATTCTTAGCAAGTACCTAAAGATTATACAGGCTTGACCTAGTGTGGGGTTAAATTGTGAGTCATTGTAGTATTTGCGTGTAGGTACTATTTTATTTATTTATGATAACCAAATCTTTAAATTTTCAAAAGATATTATTCTAAGAACAGGAATGTAATTCAACCAGTCAGCACCTTAGTTTATGTCAAGAGTGGTTCGTAGTTGGACCTAAACTGAATCGCTATAAACGGTCATGGTAAACCGACAGGCCCAAGTTAACAATAACAACCACGATAAAACGAACCATAAAATATACCTAACCAAATAAGTTATGTAACATTCTAAATACTTTTTAAACTTTAGTAAAAATAGATGGTACTAAGAAAACTTTATCGATGAGTCAACTAAGAAATAATGCAATCTCAGTTGGACATTGTCGATATAATATTCCTATAAGATAGAGCTAAAACAATTATAAGAAGAAAGGGATGTAGTGTATGACTACCGTCTCAGGCGCTTATGTCACGAGGCGGTGTTACCCGAGCCGTCGTACCGGACGGTTGTGTGACAGTGCGTGTGGTAAAGCGTTGGTGAGCCGGGTGGAGAATAAGGCAAAAGGCAATACGTTACAGATAGCATACGCAGTGTTGGGCGGGCGGCGCGCGTTATCAGCCGGCGGGTGTGACGCGCTGGAGCGACGCATGCGAGTGTGGAGCGCCGGGCGCCGCCTGCCCGCGCTACCCCCGCTGCAGGCGCTCGTCGCACTCAACATACCGTCGTGGGGCGCAGGCGTTGATCTCTGGAGTTAGTCGCATATCACCTTACATATTGTGTACCTAGTCACATAGAGGTAAAATTTGTTTGTTTGTTTGTTTAACGGAGGTAATCCACGAAACTACTCAGCCGATTTTAAAAATTCTTTCACTGATGTGTAGAATGGACTGTTGGGATGGTATATTTTATCCCGATAGTTTCATTAGTAAGCCCGTGCGAAGCCGGGTCGTGCTGCTGGTGTTGTACAAAAGAAGTGCAATCGGTCGCGCCACGTAACGCTTCATACCATTGATTTAGCGCGTGCTATTGGTTCGTGAGCGAGTGATCGTTGCGCAAACATACCTCTCCCGTTCCCCTCATCGTTCCTTTTACGTGACGCGACTAGGGATCAGCCGGCCAGCGGTACTGCCGTGGCATGTTATCTCCTCTGCAAGGCGCTCGCGCCTGTCGTTGATATATGGAGTTAGTCGCATCTCACATGCCATGAAGCATGAAATTTTTACTTTAAAAAATGTGGTTTTTTTTTCTGTGAGCCTCCAATCTATATAATATTGGTCAGCCAATCCCATCTATTTAGTTTGAAGAGCCCTGGGCAGCGTTACTCTTCTTAGCATTATTATAATGGCATGTAGGTATCAATCTTCCAAAAAGTTAAAGTTTCGTTTAAATATAGCGTTTTATTTGTAGGTATGGGAGATGAAGGCGAAGTCGAGGAACAAAGTATAAGCGATGGAAAATTTGAGGTAATTGTGCTTATTATTTATGTTTTTTAAAGTATAAGCGTAGTTCAACTAATAAATCTTTTTAGGATTTAATATATCCCGAATTCTGTGACGTTAGTACATACTGTGGTACATATTAGAAACTACCACCATTTCACAGTCTAAGCCAAAATAAATTGTAAGATAGCCTAAGTAAGTATAGTCACGGAATGAAAAGGTTGACCACCTTGATCTGTTATTGCTGGCTAGGTTTGTTTGATACACATCACACAGACACAACACTCCTTGTACGCATACGCAGTTCAAAAAGGTAAAATTGTGCTTGCAACGCGTCGAAACGAATCAAATTAGAAACTGGTCAACCTTTTCGTTCTGCGACTGTACTGTCAGAACTCTGAATACTGATCTGTTTAATATTTCAGATCGTAGGCATATCGTCATCGATCCACATCGCGCGGCTTCAATGCGGCCTCGCCGAGCCCTACCGTTTCACACAATCATCTCACCTCAAGGTAAACACTATTTTCTATTTTTATGGCATGGCGGCGCTGCCATCAATCAAATACTTTATTACACCAAGGTCAGTCATTTATATGATACTACTGACAGTTTATACTGTGAGTGAAATATAATTATTCTGCAGTTTTTATTAGCAGGTTATTAGATTCAGCCTCTGCCTTTGCTTGTATTGAACAGAACTGACTAGATGGAAGTATGAAATTATATTGGGGTGAAATCTAAATCCTCTATATTCTGTTTGCATATTCAATTTTGGATTTTGGTACCCAACCCTGGCTGGAACCGCCGCATCCGGGGAAAGTGTCCCGCCCGATTGACCCTTCCTAGAACCGTGCCTACTTGAGAATACATACAGTCCTTTTTACGAGTTTTTTATTCAGTCATCTCTTTCCGCATTCATAGGCAGATGTCATTACCATCATATTGTTAAGCACGATTTTGTCATCTTTTTCGTCACAATCACTGTACCTATACAGGTCTTATTTTGTTTTTAGATTGAGCTAGACGGCACGTGTGCGATGCAAGTGGACGGCGAGCCGTGGATGCAAGGCCCCGCTACCGTGCTCATGGAGCCCGCGGGTCAGTCGCTCATGTTACGTGCCAATAAATCAGAATAGTGCAGCTATATTAGGTACTAAAATCATAGAAAAATAGAACATTTTGCATTATAACCACTATTTTGTAGATATTACCTACCGCACACATGGTCTGTGGTTATTAATTAATACGGGTCATAAACCTCCAGTGTTCCAAATCGATACAATAGTCCACAAATCTTTGCCACAAATTTTAAGGGTTTTCTACGTTATTTATGGTGACAATGGGTGCGGATTTTAGAAAATAATTTGTTTGAATCTTTGTGTGTGGTTTTGTATTTTATTAATGTGACGTGACGAACCCTAGAGAGTTACTTAAGGAAGCCAGTAAAATGAAAATTGATAAAGAAATGTAAGTTCAAGTTATACCTTGTATAAAATTGGCTTTTTAGTAGTCCAAAGTCCATTTTATTACCAAGGCCGTGGACTAGACTGAAATAGCTAGTTAGCTAAGTGTGAAAAATAAGATATTTCAAGTACCTAAATACTTCCGGTTGCATACTAACGTGCCCAGCAACTACGATACATTCCATAGCTACATTGCAAGTTCTATTTATAGAATTGGCACCAACAATGGGAGAAGAAATTGAATTTTGGATAAGCACCAGTATTTTAAATAGGATCTCATTTTTGAGCGTTTTTAATATTTTAAATTAATGTATTTAAAGTCGTGTAATTATAATTACATAGGCATGTATTGTATGTACTTAAAACACAAAGTAGTTAGTTACTAATCCCACCGTATATAAATGATATGCCAAAGTTTAATGTGTTAATGTAAGGTGTACTAATTAATAAAATTATTTGTGTCTTATATCTAAAGTTTCAATCTTATCATCTATACTATATATATCTACTAATATTATAAAGAGGTAAAGTTTGTTTGTTTGATGAAGGTAATCTCCGAAACTACCCATCCGATTTTAAAAATAATTTTAACGATTGTGTAGAATGGACTGTTGGGAAGGTTATAAACAATTTCAATTGGAAGGTTGAAGGCTTTATTTTATCCTGGTAGCTTCATTAGTACATCCGTTCGAAGCCGGGTTGTGCTGCTAGTATAAAATATAAACAAAATTATTTTTTCTACATATATTTCCATCAAGATATTGAACACATTAACAATAAATAATCATAGATTTCACATTAGTTTACATACAAAAAACAAATAATAAAGTTATATAATAATGCGAATGTTTCTTTGTATAATCACATGTGATTCTTACCTAGCTAATAACCATCGAAATTCTGATGACTAGCCTGAACTTACTCTCAATCTTGATCAACTATGTAGTGAGCTCCTATCAACGATCAAATAAATTACGAATTAGTCATATAAATCAAGCAAAATGCAATAAATAACACTGCACAACAGCATTTCTGATGTTTAGGTTGTGATACATGATATTAGTCCAATTTTCGACGTAGATTTCAAATCTGTGACTGAAATTTATGTATCAGCTCTAGTTTAGAAAATATGACACATCGAATTTTTTCAAGAAAATACCCTAAATTCAGAGGTAATTCATGTTTATTTAATTCCTAAGTAAAAAAAAAAAAATTTTTTGTTGATTTTCTTGTTGAAGCTGATGGTTGAGAGCTATTTTGAATGGTCCAACAATAGTCAGCCATCATGTGTGCGTTCCAGTAGCCTTCATATCGTTCCTCCATCGTACGAAGGTCTTGGTGAAATAGCTTGCCCTGTTCTTCACTTATATCCCCAAAATTGGATGGAAAATAATCCAGGTGGTCCCAGATCTCTGATAAGGTCGTTTAAATCAGTTAGGTTGAACAAATTTGGCGCTTTTAGGTCATATTCGAAGTCTCTATCACTATTTTCAATTTTCACCTTAAAACACATAGCCTTCTCCCGAAAAGGACCGAATTGAGGTTCAGGTGACATGATATGGCTCAAAACACGTCTATGATAGAAGAATATTGCCATTTTGTCCGATTTTTTCAATTCATACCTGTTAAGTTCACTGTACAAAAACAACAGTCATCTTGGTGGTTAACAGGTTCATCCCAGATCATGGCGGTTTCGTAGCGAAATTTATTTCTTTTTTTATTTGACGTTAAACGTAGATATTCAACACATGTTTTGCATACCTTTTGCGGAATCCTAGGCTTGTTTTTAATTTTTAACGGGCGACCAAAGTCATTTTTGTACGTCTCTTCTACGAACGCTATCACATTCAAACGGTATTCTTTAAATATATACTCGCCGCAGATGAAGCAAAAATGGTTCGGATCATTCACACCAAACACGTCTATATGATGCCATGTCAAATAATGTTTAGAAAACTTGTAAAAATTAGTAATTTGGCAAAATAACACTGACATATGCTGAATTTTAGTACAAGCTATAACTCGAAAACTAGAGCTGATACAAAAAAAATGAGGATGTATCTAAAATCAGAGACGTCAAATTAGTAAACATCAAGTGTTAAAAGTAATTCATCAGACAAAAGTTGCAATTTTGTTGTGCAGTGATTAGTTCTGTAACATTTCAAATCTCTTTATGTTTAAAATCTATTTATGTAAATCACATAATAAAATCGTTGATTACCTAATGTAAATATTACTTCAAAAGGAATGTGTTAGATTTTAAAAATATCTCACATAGTAAAATGTTTCCTATGGAATACACTAGATAAATAAATTAGTTTGTTTTTGGCACAATAAAAACATAATTGGTCTAATTAATTAATAACACAGCCACGCAGTGTAAGATGGTAAAGAGGTCAAATAAATAATGTATGTGCTTAGTAATGCATACTCTGTGTATGTATACCATGTGTCAAAATATAAAATACCAAATCTAAAGGGGCTGTAGGTAATGACAACTGGACCACTTTTATCCACATCTAAACCTTCACTTTAAAACATCACAGGAAGACATAACATTATAAGGCAATCTTTAGTATTTTTCAATTTTATGTGTAAATGTTTATAAAATTCAAATTAAATAATATAAAATAAACTTTGAACTTAAATAAAAAAAATATGTCCAATTAAATTGTGACAACTGTACAGAATTGGTGCTTACAACAAGGTTAACAATTACACAACACCTACTGAGAAACAACATGCTAAATGGAATATTTCATATAACATTTAAGCACAGATGGACTATTATAACATTCCTACATATTACAACTGAATGCTACACATTTCTAAATGCAACTAAAAAAATAAAATACAAAAAAATAGAACACCATAAACAAAATATCTTTACAAAAATATGCTTACCTAAAAAGGTTTCTAAGCACCTTTTTTAACTACACCAAAGTTAATTCTCAGTTGTTCTAGGAACACAAATGTAAGGATGGTGTGGGGGGCAAGTCTTGCAAATGCTGGAATGTAGCCCTTGAAGAAAGCTAGGGGACTTTCCTTTGCTGTGCTAGTGATGAGTTTTACTATGCTTGTTACTTCACCTGGCTTGGCATTCATAGCTCTTGTTTTGAGGACATCCACAGGTTGTGTTAATGTTGTAGCTATACCACCCTGAAAACAAAATATTGTTTATTAGAGACATGCATTGTTTTAAACTCAAAATCTGTTATGAGGTTAGTGTTATGTGCTATTGTGTAAACAATAACTATCTAATCTATTCATAGTAAGTATGTGCTGGATAAGAGACTCATTACATTAGGCTTTTTATTGTAGGTATTAGCTAACTAAAGTAAACTTACTGCAGAAAAACTGGATACAACATGAGTTACAACATTGTCTTCAAAATAGGCAGTTGAGAGAAGTAGCTCCTTAATCTGGTCATAGAAAGATAGTTGCCCAATGGTCATTAAGGTTGCTCTGCTGCAAGTCATGGAAGCTCCTGCCCAGAGACGAGTTATGCCTTCAGTAGCTGCTACCTTGTACAGACCATGAACAGCATTCTTGTAACTGTAACAAATGTTGATAGTAAATATTTCTATCCATAATAAGTAGGTATTTCCAATTCCATTTATTTAAATGAGTGAGTATTTACTCACTTTCTTCGCTGTTCCAGAGGCAACTTTACATCATTCTGCATCCTAACATTGACTAGGTCTGCTGGGTTTCCAACAAAGCCTCCTGCAAAACCGCCCATTCCCGCCAAGCATGCAGACAAATAAAATGGTATAGGAGAACCCTAAAACAAAGATTTATTAAAAAATAGGTACAGTAAAATTAAATAAGAACATTTTTTGGTTACTTACATCTTTAGGTGCTAATTGCTGCTTTGCCATTTCATATATTCCAAATCTGGCAGTTGAGTATGTTAACTGGCGTAGAATGGAAGCAGATATACCATTATAAAGACCCATGATACCTGGAAGTTACAGTATATTTAAGTATTACATATTAAAAATATGTAGTAGGTTAAGCTTAATCTTCAACGCTAACCTACAGACCTTGATTTTTAATAACGGTGCCTGTGAGTTGCAGCATTGAAATATTTTTTCCTTTTTGGGTTTGCATTTGAACTTTCAGTAAATCGAGTGGATGTGTGATGCATGCTGCTCCAGCTGAAGCAAGTCCTCCGAAATACCATCGGGAAACCATGGTATCTTTTGTAGTCATTATGAAACTAGAAAAAATATATTATCAGTGAATGTTCAGCCAGAGGCAGAAAGTACAATTAATGTAACCGGAGAGTGCTTACATGAACGAAACTCAATATTGAGTTATGAACTTACATTTAGTTACACAACAGGCTAGTTGTGGAGGCAGGAAGCATAAGAATGTGTTTGGCGTTATAAGATAGAGGCGCTAACTCATTGTTCAATTAAGTAATTAATTATTTCCGAAGCACTTGCAAGCGCGCGCGCGGCCACCACCAATGTGTTACCGATCTGCACTGACTCATAGAGTAACTTAAAACTGACTGACTGACAGTGACAGGACCACAGAACACTATTACTCCTAGCGGAGGACAGGACAGACTTTGATGGTGCCTCCAGACGCTCGGCGAACAGTTGCCACAAACAGCTAAGGTAGGGATATTCCGATACTTGTGGCCGAGTAGGTACTCGATACTTCTGATTTGAAACCAATTATTTATTGTATCGAATCAATTTTTCACCGGTTTCACCCGCGTAAGTCCCGTTCCCGTGAGGGTATCGGGATAAAAGGTAGCCTATGCCCCCTCCCCACCGGCATCCCTTCCTTCCCATTCCCTTCTTCCATCTCGTTGCCATAGGAAAATCCCAACCCTAGCTGTTTGTGGTCGAGTTCGCCGAGCGTGTGGATGGCTGTTTGTGAAAGTCGACCTGTCATGACCTGTTTGTCAATGTGTTTGAAGCTGTTCGGGAAAGGTGTCGGTTTTTCTGCAAAGATCAAAGGGTGTTCGGTCACGAACATAGACGAAGTATTTCTTTCTCTGTCTACGGTCACGAAACATTTTGAAGCTAGTAGTACTTCCGGTCGCATAACAACTTTTTCAGGAAATAAAATTAGAAAAAATAATTCATTTATGCACAAACAGCATGCCAATATTATTTTCATATTATTTCTATAATTTCTATTGGAAATATATATAAAAATAAAGTTTATATTACAAAATTAATAAATATATATTACTGGAATGACCTCAAAAATTGTCTATGAATATTCAAAAAGAAAAGATGATCTTGTCTATGGTCTTTTATTTTACATGGCAACTTTAAAAATCATAGGGGATGTTCCGAAAGAAAGAAAGAAAAGAAAGAAAAATATGTTTATTTCGTAGGACCTCAAGGATCGCTCAAAAACGTACAGTCTTAAAAACTAGTTGACTCTATTGCCTGTTCCAATACAATTCCCCGATACCACCAAAGTATCGATGCCTACTCATTTCGATAATACTCAAATCTTTTTTCGATACTACTTAAATAAGTACTCCTAAAGTAACGATACTTACTGATATCACAGATAAAATATTAGCACTAGATGGAGTTACTAATTTTTGATTGCAGGCAAGACCTAAACACTGCTATGGGCGCCGCAAAATCAAACACAAAAAAATTGCCCGAAGAAAAACAGGAGTGATATTAATGTTCTAGATGAGGCATCTGTACATAGTATTATTTTATCTGTGCTGATATCGATAATTTTTAGTACTTTTATTTTGTTTTATTATTTCGAGGATGCTAACAAATAAAATAAATATCCTGGGACATTTCACACAGCGTCATCTAGCCCCAAGCTAAGCAACTTAATGCTTGTGTTATGGTAACCAGATGACTGATATAATACTTAAATACACTTTTTTTTATTTGTAAATACATACATATTATAGATAGAAAACACCCAGACACGGAACAAATATCTGCAGAACATACAAACATTTGTCCCGTAGCGGGGATCGAACCCGCGACCTCCGCGTCTCAGCCGGGCGTTCACCCAACTGCGCCACAGTGGTCGTCAATCACAATTCACAATGAACAATGAACGTTGAAGGACAATAATTTAAACAAAATTGGGAAGAAAAAAACTATATATTTATTATAAACTAGCTGCGCCCCGCGGTTTCAACCGCGTAAGTCCCGTTCCCACGGGAATATCGGGATAAATAGTATCTATATAAGTCTATGTCACTCTCCATCCCTTCAACTATCACCACACAAAAAATCACGTTAATCCATCGCCCCGTTTCGCCGTGAAAGACGGACAAACAGACACACAGACACACACAGTTTCGCTTTTATTATTTTAGTATAGTAAAGTATAGTATGGATGTTTATTATACTTATTATTACAAAAAACTCTTCAGCATTAAGATTGCCCAAAAACAGTAACTGTTCAAGGTATTTTGAAGACAATCTGTTCCTTGTTTGAGACATTGTTGCACCGGCTTTGGAAAAAAGGCACTCGCTTGCGATCAGTTTTTGCTCTCTCAGTTCTTTATGATGCGTTCTCGGTTTTTTTTATTGTTTTCGGTTGTTTTGCTGATTCGATTCGATACCAAGTACTTCTGCTTCGATACCGAGTATGTCTCGCAAAATTGATTCGAAACAATAAAAAATTGGTTTCGAATCAAAAGTATCGAGAAGAATCGGAATATCCCTACCCTAGCTGTTTGTGGCAACTGTTCGCCGAGCATGTGGAGGCACCATGAGAATTAATTGACACGATTGCATGACTCAGGGTGGTAAATTACATAGACCCAGATCCCAGAATTCAACTATTAAACTTTTAGGCACGTGTTTGCAAAGTTGCAGCGGTAGCCTCTATGAAATATGAATGACATTGACATTAACAAAGTAGTGTCTGTCAACTGTCTAAAGAAAAACATCTATTTTTAACCTTGCTTGCTCTCAATCAAATCAATGAAATGAACAAATGAACTCAGTTTTATCTTCATATTTTATTATAACATTAACATTTGTGTATAAAATACTGCTATAACTTACTTCAACTTCAGAAGATTAGATATTTTAAAAGTTCATTCATCTAACACTGTTATTTTTACTACAAAACTGGTGAAACTAAATGTCAAATCTGTGAAACATTAAACATTTGGAACACAACAAACTTACGATCACTTCACAACCCAATAAGTAAGTAAAAATAATAGTAAACAGCCAACTTATAACTTAGTGTAACGGTCGCTATAATAAACGTAACACTTAAAATGTTTTTACCGGCAAAGCAAACGAGAGAACAACAAGACGAATGCCGGCCGACTAAGGTCGCGTTACGCGTATTACTTTGCCTCCGAGTACGTGATAATGTTTTTTACTACATAGAGTATTCGCAACTCTTATCATTTATCTTGCACTAAATTGTACTTATACAGTCTAGGTATCATGAAACATTGCTTTAATATTTTGTTTTCAGCAGTTTTAATGTTTATAATGTTAGCTACTATCTTTTTGTTTTTTTTACAGAATGGCATCAGATATGATAACTTGCCTACAATTAGATAAAGAGATTCCAGGAAGAATTATTCTAGTGAAGGAGATAAACGGATGTGATAGTACATTCATTGATAGTTGTGTGCTAAGTAATTGTATCAAAAACAAAACTCCTCTACTATTTGTATCAATTCATAATTCCCTGAAGCATTTTCAGAATGTTGGTCTCAAAATGAATTACAACCTTCAAAAGCATGTTGATAGTGGTCTCATAGAATTTTACAATTTGGGGGAAGAAATTGTAAATAATTTATTAGACAACATAAGTTGTTCTCTGCATGATATATATCTGAAAGTAAGAGAAAGAATATCAGCAAAGAGTGTTGACGAGCCTGTTAATGTTATTGTAGATGGGGTGTCCCATCTGTTTGACTTAGGTTATAGCATACGAGATGTTAACATTTTCTGTAAACAGATATTTGATTTGGTGAGGCATAGTGACAGTTCATTTTTGCTTTTCCACTGTAACCAGGCTAGTGGAGATGATGTTACTCATACAATGTCCAATCTGCTGATCCACAGAGCTCACACGGTTGTTGAAGTTGAGAACCTTCAGTCTGGCTGGAGTACTGACGTGTCAGGCCACATGACTGTGAAATGTATTGGGCAGAAGTTTGAGAGTGAGCACATGTTCACTATGGATGTGAAACCTAGCAGGTACCTGTTTAAATTGTTTGATAGGGGTGTAAAACTTCTAGCTCCTGGCACAGTTTAGTCAAATAGACTCACAGGTAAAGTTGTGAGAGTGGTAAACATCCTCTTTTAAAATCAGTTTTAAATGTAATAGTTTTTAAAACTCTTATTTACAGTTATTCTGTCCTAATAAATTCAAGTATCTTAAGATTTACTTTAGGGTATGCTCTTACAATGTAAATTAAATTTAATATTTCAATAATATTAAACATTCTGTTATCTAAAATCTGGTATTAATTTAACATAAAACTAGCTTTTACCCTAGTTTCATCTGCATCTCTATCAATACCTATACATTATTCCTATACCACTGAAGCAATTACTATGTTTAGGGGGAAAAGTATTCCTGTTGGAAAGCTCAATTAGTTTTTTTTTCTTTGACAAATATTTTTTTTCCGAACCAACCATATGTAGGTAGGTAAGTACTTATTTTTATCAAAAATCTAAGTGTCCAATTTTTTATTTCATCAAAAAGACTACAAAAGAAAGTAACCCCTAGGGATGTAAACTTCGCCACTTTCGCCCCACCCTATATTAGCAACGAAAATTGCAGGTGCATAATAAGTAGGTAGGTAAATCCCAAGTTACAGTAAATAGACGTTAGTTATTTCTGATCGGACAAATTTTCGTCCACTGCGCATTAAAGTGTCGTGGGTACCAATCCGGCCATTCAGCTATGGATTTAGTTACGAAAAAATTCGCATTAAACGAGCTCTAAACGTTGAAAGACAACACGGTGAAAGACACATAAAACAAACAAACATGAGGAAACCAGCTAGCTTTCTTAGGTCGATGATCAACCTGTCACATATAGAATGTTAACTTTGCGAAATGTGGGCATGTACCTACCTACTTACTTAGGTAAATTTGCACTTACCTCTAACCCTCTCAGACATCTTCATAGGATCTAAAAATGTACGAAAATAAAATATCTACCTATCTATCTATAAACCGCTTCCTGAAAGTACAGGTCATCATGATCATATTTCATTTACTTAATTTTTATTTGAAGAGTTAGTTAAAAGGTATTGATCATTAGATAAAAGTTAAACCAACAATTTACCGTAAAAATGTAACATGAAAAACATTATTTCATGTTTGTATTTGCCAGGTACACATACACACCTTACTTGTACCCACACCCATAGTAAAACAACATCCAATACTTTTGGCCGTCAAATTAATGGCCACGCTAACGAAGCCGCATGAAATTTTCATTTGTGGTGATTAGCTGTTGCTCGGCGACCGATGCGAAGGCTGTATTTTGACCAGCAGCATTCAGTACACGTGAGACCTACGAATGGGGTGCGCACATCGCACCCTTCCATTCTACCTGCCTATTAACTTGTCACTTTACTGACGCATTTCCTCAATAAACACGTGTAGTAAACAGTTTCAGTTTAAATTTTGAATATACGTTGATTGATTATCGTGACTGTTTTACATGTTGTGAGGTGTGGTGGGTATGCTTGCGAGTTTGGTAGGACATTGTGCTTGAAGCTCGTCTTACGGAGATGTCATGCCGAAACACATCTTCCATAAGCACCATGGCTCATACACGGACCGTGACTGAAGAAAAGCTCATGGTAAGATAATTTTCCCGTAGATCGTCGTGCCTGTTCCCTCTCAGGGAGATAAAGATAACAAACTCCAAAAAGAAAAGTAAGTAGGTAAGTATATTATATTTTAGCTAACTTTAAACTTTAGCAATATACCTACAACTTTTAATTTACTTATAGTACCTACCTAGGTATTAAAAAAAACATTGAAATTAATTACAAGGTCAATTAAAATTTAAATTATGTAGGATTATGTAGGTAGCCTAGGACCCATTTCAAAAAGAGGAACCAGAGTTGGCAAGACGAGATGGTCTTGAGATGCTCGGTTTAGAGATGGACAGAAGAACTTGAGTAAGACTTAAAATCCTGCCAGCAGTTTAACAAACATTCACACTTAAACTTTCACCTTTAAATTATCAGTTTGATTAGCCTTCTAATCGTTTATCAAGAAGTTCTTCACAGTTGAAATACAGAATATGAACTACTTTTTTTTCCTCTAGAGATAGCAGACGCATTCAACAATTTTTTCATTGATCAGGTTACAAACCTGAGTCCTTTGGCTAAACCAGATCCAATTCCAAAAGAAAATTCTTCTATTTTTATGACCCCCACTATTCCAAAAGACATTGTTCATGTTATAAACAATTTAAAAAATACGAATAGCACGGGTTACGACGAAATATCAACCAAAATTTTGAAACAAGTGTCTAAAATAATAGCTGAACCGATCAGTCACATTATGAACTTATGCATAACTGATGGTGTATTTCCAGAAAAGTTAAAATTGACAATAATCAAGCCTCTTTTTAAAAAAAATGATAAATTTGATATGTCTTGCTATCGCCCCATAGCACTAGTACCAATAATTTCGAAAATTTTTGAAAAAGTTATTTACAATAGCTTTAATTCATTTTTGGAAACATTTAACATTTTTTCAGAGGAACAGTTGGGGTTCCGTAGAAATAAAACCATTAACACGGCAGTTTTTAGTTTCCTCAGAACCATAATGGGGAGTATAGATAAAGGCGTCTCTGCTTGTGCTTTGTACATGGATCTCACAAAGGCATTTGATTATGTAGATCACAGCATACTACTTAACAAATTGGATGCATGTGGAATTCGTGGTAATGCTTTGAAACTGGTCAAATCTTACCTTAGCACCAGAAAACAGGCAACAGAAATAACCAAAATATGCCCTAAACTCAAAAAAGAGATCAAATATGTCTCAAAATTTAGAACGGTACAGTTTGGTGTGCCTCAAGGTAGCGTACTCGGTCCTTTATTATTCATCATATATATTAACGATCTTCCTAAAGTAACGGACCACCAAATGACATTGTTTGCAGATGATAGCACAATACTTTTTACGGGCAATGATCAATATTCTCTTCAAGTTGACATAAGCGATACTCTGACAAAAATAATTAAATGGCTGACACTAAATAATTTAAAAGTTAACTTGACTAAAACTAATTTAATGATTTTTAAAAATAGAATTACGAAAATGACCAATATCAATATTAATTATTTAGGACATCCAATTGAAGAAACTGACATAACAAAATTCTTAGGCTTAAACATTGACTCTTCTCTAAATTGGAAAAACCACATTGAAAACCTATGTTCTAGAATGAATAAATTTTCTTATGCATTATTTATGCTCTCAAAGACTGCAAGCACCTCGACAACAATTACTGCTTATCACGGGTATGTGGCGTCTCTTCTTAGGTATGGTGTTATGTTCTGGGGTAACTCTACAGATAGAGAATTGGTATTTGGGTCACAAAAGAGATGCGTAAGGGCAATATGTAAGCTAAAGCCGACTGAAAGTTGTAAACCTTATTTTATTAGTCTCGGCATTCTCACTTTGCCTTCTCTTTACATATTAGAAGTTGTTCAGTTTGTTAGGAGCAACATCAATCTTTTTGTTCATTTTAACAGCAGGCGTCATAATTTAAAACTCTGTTGCCCCTCAAGTAAAACTGCTTATTTTAACAATAGCATATTTTGTATGGCGCCAAAAATATATAATCACTTACCGAAAAATATAATTAAAATAAATTCTCAACAAGCTTTTAAATATAAATTAAAGACTCTGCTCCTAGAGAAGGCATACTATTGTATTGAGGATTATTTGGATGATAAATTTTGATAATGTATAAATTGATAATGTATAATGTCTATTTATGAAATCTATTAATATTAATACACATAACTGACTATTTGCATGCCTATTTGCAGGCTGAATACTGTGACCACTATAGCATTAAGACCTTGTTATTTACTATTTTATGTATTCTGCGAATAAATTATTGATTGATTGATTGATTGATTTTTTGCCCAGGTGGCCGTGCGCGTCCGGCCGCAGCGAACAGATGAAGGTCCTCGCATCGTGCACGTGGTCAGTGATAAGGTCAGCGATAACTCTACCTATTATATCTATGACAGCTGATATTTTGTTCTTAATTCAGCCAGTTAGTCTACCCAGTTAATTCAGTTTTTTTAATTGTGATTGGTTATCATAACTGAGAAACCTAGTTAATTGTTTTATCTTTCGAAAGAAGATTTTAAGGTTTTGGTTTTAATCCTGCACAGCAAGTTCCAAGTTTTTTTTTCTAGCATTAAATAAACTTTAAATGTTCCTTTTCGTTCTTTGCTGACTTTACTTACCTACTAAAAGTTACAACTAAGTCTAAGTAGGTACCTACTTACTACCATAGTAAATTAATTTCAAAAACGTGTCTTTTATTATGTGAGGAAAACGAAAAAATGCCTCGTCGTAGGTGGTGTCAATATTAGTTCTTCGTCGAAAATAAATTAGCTGCCTTACTTATTACGAAAGTAAACATTTTAGATAAATGAAAATATTTTCTTATGTTTAATTTTAATTGTGATTAAGGTCACCTCTAACTTTCATAGCTAATTGACGAAGTTTAAAGAAAATAAACAACCAAACAAGGAAATATAATTGAGCTCGACCAGAAGGGTCTTACAATTTCATATTTTCGATTCAATATCTTTATCTTTCATTATGTTGATTATACCTACATTTTATAAATATAGTGCTATCACTACTATACTCCACCACCATTATGTACCTACTAACATAATTATTTTAGAGAAACCAATAGTGTAATGTGATATTCTCACACTCGTAGTACCTAGGTAAGTACCTAACAACAGTGTTTTTATCTGCTAAGATAAATAAACGCATGCTCATCTTGATTTGTCATTGAACAGGTCAATTACATGATATTGTAGATTTATATGATTATCACGTTTACGTAGCATACCTTCCTACATATCTACAGAAATGATAAGAAAAACAAGCAAGTTCATATCAGACCTAGTACCTATTCTAGTGACGAAGTTTTTAGGCTTCCGCCATGACATCGGAAGCACGGAAGCGCTCAGCAAAGGGCACCTACCAACACCGGTCACACGTTCATTTTGCAATCGCGCAGAATGTAGTTTTATTTCGACGACCTGGTAACTCGTTTAGTGCGGTTACCATGTCAGACTCAAAAATAACTCTAAAAATCGCTAGTTCATCGGTTTAAAGATGACATATGAAGAAGAAGAAAATAAAAAATTAAATATTGCTAAAAACATTTTTGTTCTTGTAGATGCTTGTGCTAGAAGATGAAGGCGACTTTAAAAAAGACGTTCTACGACAACGAAGACTCAACGAGAAGCACTACACATACGATCGAGTGTTTGGAGAAGATAGCACTCAGGTTAGTACCTATGTCATATTTTCTACTGCTTCAAAAAGTGGTTTAGTTTTAATTATCATGTATAAAGTTTTATCACTTTATCACATCATACGTTTTAATCTTACCTGAAAGATAAAATCAAAACAAGACGATTCATCTTACTGCTAAAAGTCAAATTCATTAGGTTCTGGGTTCTATCCGCACCTATAAATAAATAACTTTACTAGCAAACCATCATCACGGCCAAATCACCATATACATAGAAAGATAAAGTCAATAAATACGTGTGATGGTTTAATTTAGTAGTGCATAGTCTTTTGACTGAATTACATCATTATGTTGAATTATGTAAATTATCTGCTAAAACCTTCGCCCGGCGATGTGAATGTCAAGTAAAATCATACCGCGTTTACAAAGGAAATGCTTACTCACTCTTACGTTACGTTAGTTACTGGTTCACTTTCTGTGCTCTTGCAATTGATTTCAAGTTGTTTGAACTTGCGACAATGATTCATTCTATGACTGGCTAGGTTGTATAAGAATGTAACTCACTTAGTTAACCCAGTGGTAAATGCTACAGAGAAATACGTCTACCTAGTTGATGAAGCCTCCAGATAAACTTACCTAAAATGATAATCACATTAAGCTTTTTGAGTCCCGAGCACCAAATAGATGGACATTGATGCTTAGAATTTAGACAAAGTTGACAAAAAAGTGTCTAAATGATAATTAATGTCTCAAAGATCAATCTTGGTCAGACGATTTTGTCCATGAAGATTAAAATCACCGGATGAGATTCGTTATGGACCGAATGGTAATAAAGAGGTCTATTCCCGAGAAAGGGACTAAAATGATGAACAATCTATATCAACTCATTAAGATGAAAGAATTTGTTTGAACTCTCTAGCCTCTGAAACTTTTGCTAAAACAGCTTATGTCTTTAGGAACCTAAATGGCAGATGAAACCGCCATGCACAGCAGCTAAAAATAAACACAGTTATTGATTTAGGTACTTTTTTCCCACAGGAAGATGTGTATGAAGCTATTTGCGCCCCACTAGTCGCTGACGCGCTAAAAGGATTCGCGGGCGCTATATTCGCGTACGGAGCTACCGGGGCCGGCAAAACTCACACCATGACCGGCCTCATGTCTCGAGCTCTGAATAACCTCTTCACGAGCATAGCTGAGAGCGAATCGCCCAAGGATTATGAGGTCAGTGAACTTTTCAAGACGTATTCAGAATCTGCACTCAGGCTGAAGTCTGAAACTGATGAATTACCGCTAGAGACACGACTTTTATTGAGTAGAAATGGACTCTGAATACAATCCTAAACATAATTTTAGACAGAGAACTTTTTATACCTATAAAAAATGATTTAAAATACTCAGAGTCTAATACAAATTAGTCTTATTTATTTTAATTGATATGATATGATAATTGATAAGTCCCATTTATGTATATACATTGCCAGAACTTCCATATTCAGTAAGAAGTGGGGTGCTTGCTTGGTACCGGTATGTAAGCAGACTTACTTCGAGGTCGTATTTGCATTGTTCCAGTTCTAAGTCGATTTCAGTCTGCGAGGAAACGCGGTCGAGGTCCACCTTTATCATTTTACCTCCGGTTTAGGTTCTTGTTCAATTAATTTCTTTGATCGGGCTATAATAAGAATTATATAACCAACAAAAGACAGGAAAGTAAGGCCGATAAATACCATATCTCTACAGTTTATCAATGAACACAATAGTCGTTGCAATATTTATTATATTTGTATTCATTGCAGGAAAGATATGGAGGTGTGTCAGGACTCGTAGTAAATAGAGATCCTGCCTACTCCCATAGGAAAGAGGCGTGATTTTATGTAAATGTACCTAGTGGTAGGTACCTATGTGATTTCAGTAAAAAAATAATTCAGAGATATTTAATTTGATGAGATTTCACAAGTAACGATTATAATCACCTAACCTGGTGTTAGTCTCAGACCAAATAAAAAATATTTTTTATTTGGTCTGAGGTGTTAGTAAAGTTCTTCTGGTATTTGGGGATTTTCGTTTTGCTTATCGAAACAAAAAACATCGGTTTGTTTCAGTTACAAGATGACGAATCTATTATGTGCATATACTCGTATAGTCATTGTGCGTTATTTAGTACTTCCTACTTTGGCCCATTTAAAAAGGTAAATGCATAATATTGGCACTTATTTAGCAATGGCTTCACCTACTTTTCCAACAAACAACTGCGCAAGCAAACTTCTAAATGGTTTTGTCTACAACAAAGTGTATTAACTGGTGTCCGACACGCTAACAAGGTTTTATAAATCACGATAAACCAACTTTGTTTCTAAGATTGTGTCCAGTTTAAAGTGATATGATTGATAAATAATAAATTGTTGATGACTTGCTGATCGTGTTAAATAATATGGAATAAGTTAGTTATACCCGTCTCAAAAAAGTTTCAGTCGTGTACGTGTGGTGATAAAAGGACGCATAAACCCCAATGGGGCGGGGGAGTCTTTCTCCAATTAAAATAAAGCCTACAATTGTTCTTACACTTAAACTTTAACTGAGTGATTTACAATCATCATTAGAAAAATTGTTTTTTATTTTAAGTGTTTAGTTATTGGTCAATTTAACAAGGCTTAAATAATGTCTTTTCTTGTTAAGTACCTATTCTTATGTCAATTAAAATAGATAGCAACAGTTCAAAACCGCCTTCTGAGTCAACGTAAGCATAATATTATAGTCCATTATTAATAACGCGCTGAATGTCTAACATAAATACCTATTAAGGACATGAACCTTTTAATGAACTATCAATATGTAAGGTATATTAAACTATAAAGATACAACGTAATAAGTCAACTTAGTACTTGACTTCACATTAACGAAACGGTCAATCAATAGTAAAAACACCATTATCGTTAATAGTAATGTATAAATATAAACTTATAAGGCCTAGTTGGGTTATGTTCATGTAAGTTAAAGCTTGAAAATGGAGCATTTAATTTAGCTGCTTGGTACAATCAACAGTTTAATTCTTACGGATTTACGTACCATGTACCTATAGAAAGGAAATTATGAAAAGTTAACTAAAAATGACGCATTTTTAATTGATCTGTTTATTTGCTAGTTACCTACTTTTTTAGTTTTTTGTCTACGCTCTTGGCGACAAAGCCTTTTCCTTTCTCAGAATAATTATATTTTTGCATTTTATTATTTCAATACCAATATTGGTAATATCATTAAAGGTCAAATAGCCATAGACAGACAGGTTGATTTGATGCAAAAATAATGCCACTGCTTTTAATTCTGTCGCTGACTGTATAAAACGAGCGTGTTATACCATTCAGCGAATTTTAGACCTTGACCGCCGGAAACGTTTTACGGCTTTCTTATGCATATCCACTTACCATGCACACATGAAATAAGATTGGCCGATTTGGACCTAGGTACTGGTGTGATTTTAATGATGTTATTTTGGTTTCAGTAGTTTTTTATTTAGATTAAGTTGATTTCGAATAATAATTCTTTATTTTCCATAGACAATTCACGAAATCTTAAAAAATAATGCAGGATTAACTTCAGAAAACGTATCATGCATTCTGTATTTCAAATATGTATTGATTATAATTGCCCGATACTACGAAATAATTCGTTTGAATTAAGAATTCTCCGTTTATTTTTCCTAAGGTAGGTATGTGTTTTAGAATTTATAATTTAACAGAGGTAAACATAGAGGTCAGTCACTACACGTAGTAAAGTATGGGTTCGGCCGAACTTAGTCATTTCAACAAAAAGTTAATTTAGAAATCCACTAGAAATGTTATCTGATACAAAATAGATAAGTCATCCACCACTCTTATTGGAAAATTTCAGTCAACGATTAGCGTTCGTGGTTTCGGTGAAATGTGGTGGTTCCACCCACCGCGGCACCGTGCAAGGTCATAGTCGACAGGCTCGCGTGATGGACACGGGACAATCATTAGCCTATCACTCTTTCCACCCTTCATTAGCTTTGCTCGCGAGTTGCGCTATTATTTCGAATCGAAACTCAGAGCGATCCATGTTAGAACTGTTTCGGTTCGAGATTTGTATTACTTATTAGTGAACTAAGTCAATATAACCTGCCTCTGTCTTTCCTTCTATGATAAAACCACCAAACTTCAAAAGAAGTAGAGACAGTTTATTCTCATCAGGTTCCTTCTACCTATACTGCTTTTTTTTGATGGATGAGTTAGAACTTTTTTCTCTTTATCCAAGCAAAATTTAGTACCACCTAGTTATTTTTTATATAACTTTACCTACCTACTCGAAAAGAACAAGAAAAGATAACAGTAATAAAAATAGTTAGTGCTAATTAGGCGCTGAGTCAGCTACCTAGAATCAAACGCTTTAGGGAATAAAAGATTTGCCTTGTTTGATTGTTGTTGTAAAGTTAAAACGACCAAAGATTACTTTCGTAATAGAATTTCAATGAACTTTCTAGTTTAATGTATCAACACGAGTCATTAACTATTAATATCTAGGGTGCCATTAAGTATCTAATCAAGCGCATAGACGACAAAAAGTCGAAGTACTTCTCTATGTTTTTATTCACTTAACTAAGTAAGTAGTTGTTTTTGTAGACAAGGAATGGATAATGGACGGAAGGTACTATAGAAAACTGGGTCTATCTAATCAGAAGCTAAAGTGTAATTTATACATAGTTGACCCCAGGTATAAATTACTCTGTGGAACTTTATTGGAACAACGAATATTGAAAATAAGAATTTGCGCTTAAAAACACCTTCAGTTAATTATTTTTATTTTTAGTACTATAAGCTACTAAAGTTCCATTTGAGTGTGTAAAGCTGCTGATACTGACGTCACTAAGTGAATTGATAGGCAGATATCGTGTATCGTTAAAATATTCAGGGCTGTTGTCGTGAGACGTAAATTACTATTAACCTTTTAGGTCTAAGCACGCTAACTTGTAGACCAATGCGCTAGGTAGATACTCAGTAAACTGTGCGTTGGTAGGTAGGTAGACTAGGTAGGTACATGCGCGTATAAGGTGAGGCGAGCTTTTAAAGTAGTCGAATGGGTTTGTAATCTGTCTTGCAACCTGTTTTGTATGGAATATTAACTTCTGCAAAATGTGGACATGTACCAAAATGTTTTTGGAGATACCTCTGACATATCCTTTGAAAATTAAAATGTATGTGCAAGTATGTATTAAACATTCTAAAGATCTAATAATATCCAAAGATCCGAAAGAATAAGTCTACCGCACCTTGACTAATACTGTCCTGTAGGCCTAACATGTGCAACGTTTCGACACGACAAATGAAATATCTCGATCATGTCATACTGCTCTAACGTACTATGTTAGAGCAGGAGAGAATGTTTTGTCGACGACGAGATAATTTCTCGTGTTGCACATGTTAGGCCGACTGATCATATTTTATATTAAGTAAAAATAGCGAAAAGATTTTTGGTTTCGATTTTCCGTTCCATTTTCATATTTAAACTGAATGCAACTATGAGCACTTAATCCTCAGTCACATTACTGCCTGACTCTTATTCTAGTTGAGTACTTTGTAGATAAGCTGAGTGCTTTATAAGTGGAGATTATAGATCAATGTTTATGACGTTGCACCGGCTGGACACATATTATGGCAAGAGGTCGCGGCTGTTTAGATTAGTTTAGATTCTCGTGGTAACCGCCACATATGCATTCGAAGTATTTTACCACACATCAAGAAAAAACGCAGAAGGTTCTATGTTTTTTCACTGACTTGAGCGTTGAGAGCTGTTAGTGTTCCTGTTATTTAAAACAATTGTTAATAACTCTGTTTTTATATAACTTTATTTAAACCTACCTCATCAGACAGAGAATTTCACTAGTTTTAGATTACCTATTCCATCTGATAAAAACACTGCATTGAACAATTCTGTAATAAACCTCGACTGCAGTTGTTGAATTTATGTCTTTTTTTTTATGGCTGCTAGGTACTTAGAGTTCTTAGGCTACCTAATTATAAAATACGAGTTGTATTGCAAAGGAATTGGGTTACTTCGTTAGTCCTTGGTTATAACTTCAACACTTTAATTATGTGTCTGCTGATCTGCTGCAGAATGATAAAGCTAGTCGTTGAAGTGCTGAAAATGTATGTGTGACTATATACGATGAGGAGGACGAAAGAGAATACATTTGATGTGGGAGCACATGCGGCATTACCTACCGCCTAAAGTTAACTTGCTTATACCTACCTGATGTTTCCTTTATTCATATTTTTTTTAATAAAAGTTTATATTCAGTACAAAAAATACAGAGTGCACTATAAATAGTATTGGATTTTCTTAATGGATGGATGTATTTACTCCACTTCAAATGATACGTAGGTAAGTTAGTCTATCGTAATCAAATACTACGTAGTTTGAAATTTGAATAGTAGTGTGTTTACTGCCATAATGACTCACCAATGTGTATTCTGTTGGCATTCGCAAACATGATCATTAATTCGTTCTTTTCAAAGAAAAAATACCTTCGTTCACCTTGAAATATACGTTACACGGAGAAAAGTCAACAAAGAAGGCTTCGTTGATTAATTAAATCAGCCTGAGGAAAGCTTGTTTATTTTTGATGAATTTCAGTTATTAGTAAAATTTACTCACAAACTCAATATAGTGAGAAAACAACCTATGCCGTGTACTGGGCGATTAACCTTCCTTAATAATGAATACTAGATTAGGACACGGAACGATATACCAATACATTGTGTTTGTATGTGTACAACCGTTGTATAAATGTACTAGTAGGTAGGTTTATTATACTTTATCGATATGTCTGCCTTCAGAGACAAGAGAAGAAAGATGATCTTCAAGATTGAAATAAGTTAAATCTATTGTTTCAGGTAAAAATGTCATACATAGAGATTTATAATGAGAACATTCGTGATTTGTTGAATCCTGGCGCGGGACCGTTGGAGCTTCGCGACGAAGGCGGCAGCGGAGCGCCTACTGTGGCCGGTCTCAGCGAGGTGAAGGCTACCAGTGCAGCCCACGTGTCTGAGCTGCTCACGAGAGGAGACAGGGCTAGGACGGCTGAGTCCACGCACGCTAACCAACACTCGTCGAGAGGTCATGCTTTACTTAGGTACGATATTTACTTTTCAGCCTTAGGGAGGCAAGTTACTTTGTGACCCTAGGATCGCAAAATGCTACTTTGAACCTGTGATAAGTATGAATCCGTGTATGAGTAATGAAAAATATGTATAAGAAAAAGACATCTATAGAGTAACCTTTATTTGTATTGCAACTACAAATAACGGGTGCATAACAATTATAATTTGTGTAAATGAACTTTAAAGCAAAAGTGGTGTCTAAAAATCAATCTAGATTCAAAGTTGTAATTAGATAGGTACAACAATAAACTAACACGAATCATCCATATCGTTAATTGCTCACACGTCAAAAGGTAATTTTGATGGATTTTAAATTATTGCCACTTTTTTCTTTCAGTGTCACCGTAAGCCGGCAAATTGAGGCTGGTACACAAAGAGGTCGGTTATTCCTCATCGACTTGGCGGGCTCGGAGCGCGCGGGCCTGCGAGCGAGGAGGCTTGAAGGCGCACACATCAATAGATCTCTTCTTGCACTTGGGAACTGTATTATGGCACTTTCAGGAGGTGCCAGGTGAGTTTACATAATTTTCCGATTGTATTAAGAATTTACTGGATATACCATTTTGATCTTTTTATGACAATGGAATAGCCTGTACCGCGTTGGGCGCCAATAATCGTTTAGTCGAGCGAGAACTACTATCCTTACGAATAAGGAATAAACATAGGTTTATGATCAGAAATAACACATGTGCTATTTTGTACCAAGGTATGACGTCGAGTCAAGCGCCAATACGAATTGGTCTATTTATGTAAACTATCGACGTACATACCTATATTTATTTATTTGTCCGGAATGTTTACTTAAAATTATTTGTAGAATGCGTAGGATATCGACCATGTGGTGTTTAAAAGCGGGTGCTAGTATTTTACGTAGCATGCATGCAACTCTAAATATTTATACAATACCTACAATACATCATCATCATCATCAGCCCTTCTAATACCACTGAGAGAAGAGAGGCCTTTACCCAGCGTAAAGGCCTCTCTTCGCTTCCGCCACTCGCCCCACAATACAATAAGTATTGTTTATTTCTCTCTCACAAAATGGGAGGTAAACCCGCTTTGCAATACTTTATCTATACTTAATATTATAAAGAAGTAAAATTTGTTTGTTTGTTTGTTTGACGTACCTCCGTCAAACAAACAAATCTCCGAAACTACTCAACTGATTTCAAAAATTATTTCACCGTTGTGTAGAATGGACTGTCGGAATGGTTATAGGCTATTTTATAGTAGTTTCATTAGCACACCCGTGCAAAGTCGGGTCGTGCTGCTAATATTTCTATACAGTTAATGTAATCGCCATTGTAGACGAAAGACCACCAACAGTTTAGTATATTGTCCAGATACGTAAACTACCGCGACTCGAAGCTGACGCGTTTGCTTCGTGAAGTGTTGGGCGGGCGATGTCGCGCGGCGATGGTAGCACACGTGGCTCCGGGCGCTGAACATAGAGAGACCACTCGATCTACACTACATTATGCACAAAAAGCCTCTTCTATCACTAACAAGGTAAGAAAGAAGGAAAACAACATTTTTTTTCTCATGAACCAATAGAAAATGAATTCTATAAGCTAAATCTAAAGTGTCTTGGTAACTGTAATGGTTCTTCTACAAGTAGGACAGTGGCGGATTTACAAATTTGCCGCCTGTAGGCTATTCCATTTTTGCCGCTCCTACTGACCTTTTAAATTCAAAAGGTAGGTACACCTACGCTATATTAGTTCACAATGATATAATTACAGTGCGAGCGAAGCGAGCCGAAATTTTTAAGACAAATAAGTCACGGAAGGTTTGATTTTGCTTATTGTGTTCAAATAAAAGGCTGACACTGGTGTTCAATTTAGAAGATTTAAGAAGTTATCGTGCGAGCGTAGCGAGCCGAAATTTTTAATACAAATATGCCGGAAAGGTTTGATTTAGCTTATTGTGTTCAAATAAAAGGCTGACACTGGTGTTCACTTTAGAAGACCGAAAAAGTCATCGTGCGAGCGAAGCGAGCCGAAATTTTTAAGACAAATAAGTCATGAAAGGTTTGATTTTGCTTATTGTGCTTAAATAAAAGGTTGGCACTTGAGTTCACTTTAGAAGACCGAAGATATTATCGTGCGAGCGAAGCAAGCCTAAATTTTTTAGACAAATAAGTCATGGAAGGTTTGATTTTGCTTATTGTGCTCAAATAAAAGGCTGAAATAGGTGTTTACTTTATACGATAAAATAAATTATCGTGCGAGCGAAGCGAGCCGAAATTTTTAAGACAAATAAGTCATTGAAAGTTTGATTTTGATTATTTTGTTCAAATAATAAAAAATAAAACTAAAGTAGTTGTTTGTAGTTTGACATCATGACCGAAGAAGTTATCGTACGAACGAAGCGAGCCGAAATTTTTTAGACAAATAAGTCATAGAAGGTTAGATTTGGCATAGTGTGCTCAAATAAAAGGCTGACACAGGTGTTTACTTTAGACGATACAATAAGTTATCGTGCGAGCGAAGCGAGCCGAAATTTTTAAGACAAATAAGTCATGGAAGGTTTGATTTTGATTATTTTGTTCAAATAATAAAAAATAAAACTAAAGTAGTTGTTTGTAGTTTGACATCATAAAAAGTGTCTATTTGTAAAGTCTACGCGAATGATATCGCAAGCAGGGCAGCTATTTTATACATACTACGTAAAAGTGTTCAGTACACCTACTCTGCATGACTAAAAAAATATTTTTTTTGTACCTAATCCGTTTATTTCTGTAAGATAAAAAAAATTGTGAACAAATCCGCCGCCCCCTGAAATCCGCCGCCCTAGGCTCCAGCCTACTCAGCCTATTGGTAAATCCGCCACTGAAGTAGGAGCTTCATTAAACATTACCATGTCTTCATTGTACAACTTTATAATATCACAGTAAATAATAACAAGTACCGGAATCTACAGAAACCCAAATTTACGAGAGCATTCATTCAAAAAGTGACTGCAAATTGCATTTGCAATTTAGTTCTTCAAGCGCCTCGCTCATTGGATATTCTTCTAATGGATTTTCTTTCACTGTCACGCGCATAATGGTGTCCCTTGCGACGCGCAAAAACCAACATAACCAACCGGTGCATGATTTGTATAGTTAAACAGCCAGCGGAGTCTTCTAGTTAACATTATTCCGCAATTTTAGGTTGAACGAGAATTAATTCAAACACCAAAACATCTTCACCAATATCGGAGTGTCATAAATGATTTGCGAGAAGAAATAGCAAGGCTCAAGCTCAAAATGAAGGACGCTTCGAGGTAAGTTTTGTAACACTCTTTTTTTTTACTGTTTGATTTTCTTTTTATTTTGTACCTTTGTGTAGGTGTTGTTTTTACAGCCACTTTTCGTATCTTTCGTCTTCAGATCCAGAGAAGACATTCATCATTTAGAAGAGGAAAAAACAAAAGAAGAAAAGGCTGAAAGTGAAGCACACTTAAAGTCACTTCGTGAGTCAATCGTATCTACATTCAAGCAGCAGATGAAGTTGCGAAGGAGGCTTATGGAGCTCGACAGTCATTTGTTAGGGCTTGCATTGGACGCGGAGAGGCAACACGCGGCCATATCGCACTGGGAGGCGAGGTTCAACAGGCTCTACAAGCCGATCAATGTGCCTGGAACGAGATTGAGCACGCAGCAGAGTTATAGGTAAGGTTGAGAACTATTTAAACTTGTTCTTTATTTTGTCAGAGAGGCATTTTTACATCACAGTCATGACAAATCGCATTCAGTGAACCCTCATGTGAACGTTAGGCTACGTCATTTTCAATATAATTTAATCCGGCACTTCGAAGTAACATGGGCTTGAACGCTTGAATCTAAAACTACCAATGGCGATAGTGTAACGTTTGCAGCGGATAACGCTTATTTCTAAACTGTGTTGTACAGAGGCGGGACGGCGCTCACCAGCGGCAGTGCAGAGAGGGCTGAAGCGGAAGTTGGAGTCGAACAAGCGTGGGCCGAGCTCGCAGCGGTCGAGCGAGAGCAGGAGGGCGCGAGGACAGAGCGAGACACCGTCGAGAGGCAGCTGGAGCAGGTGCGGCTGCGGGGCGCGCAGCTAGAACAGGTGAGGGGGTGACTAGTGCGGGGGGAAGGGGGGAGGTGGTGTGTGAGCAGGAGGGCGCGAGGACAGAGCGAGACGATCTTCTTCTTCACCGTTCTTAAAGTTTCCCCGTCAGTAGAGCACCAAATCATTTTATTAAGTCTCTTCTATATTTCCCAGGAGCTACCAGCGCGAATAAGCAGCGGTCCGGAACGCGAGGTGCTAGCACTGGTTTGTCGAGTGCACGAACTCGAAGCGGATAAGCTAGCACTGCAAGGGGAGAGGGCTGCGAGGGCGCACGAACTGCGGCGTAGAGAACTAGCGCTGCAGAGAAGGGACGCGCAGCGAAGATTGTCTGATGAGATTATTACAAGGCAGCGACGCGCGTTAGAAGGTATAAACATAAAGGAAAAGGTTTAAGTTGCCTTACATTAGTGTAATGACTAAAGTGTAAAAAATAATTTGCTTCAAAAATACACGTTCGATGTTGTATATCTTCTTTGTTTTTTCTTATTAGAAATATAACTTTCTACAATCTGAATCAGAAGTAACGATAATTTAGCCATAGGAAACTATTAAAGGTTCCCGCGCTGCTCAGAAGTTTGTAATAACAAATGGTAATCAAAGGCTTCAGTACTTACCTATGTTATTTTTAATTTACCTACCTTCAATAAAGCTTAACTTAATTTCCAGAAATGGGTATCGGTGTGGCTCCCGAGCTAGGGCAGTTGTACGAGTTGTATCAGCAAGAGATACACGCCTCCACTTACACCGAGAGCAATGATGTCTACACTCCGTCTTATCGCTTGCCGCCTATTTCTACAAGGTACTTACCAGACACCATCCTAAACGTTATGTAAACATACGAAGGTATTTAAAGACTTTTTTTCAACAATATGTTTTAAAACAGTTTTGTAAATATCAAACCCTTTAACAGAAACTACTCTCAAACATTTGGAGTCCTATGACTTCAGAATTCAATCAATAAGAATCATGTGTATTGACTGTTGATTTTGTGTTTAGTATGTCGGAGTTGACGTGGTCTGAGAGCGGATCAAGCGGGTCCGCGCGCGGCTCCAGCTCCGGCTCGGGCGGCACACTCGCGGCGGCGCACGACGCGCGCCTGCCGCCGCTCGCGCCCACGCCGCGCCCCCGTACTAGATACAGGTAGGCCTGCTCTCTGTCTCACTGTAGAGGAGAGCGGCTCCAGCTCCGGCTCGGGCGGCACACTCGCGGCGGCGCACGACGCGCGCCTGCCGCCGCTCGCGCCCACGCCGCGCCCCCGTACTAGATACAGGTAGGCCTGCTCTCTGTCTCACTGTAGAGGAGAGCGGCTCCAGCTCCGGCTCGGGCGGCACACTCGCGGCGGCGCACGACGCGCGCCTGCCGCCGCTCGCGCCCACGCCGCGCCCCCGTACTAGATACAGGTAGGCCTGCTCTCTGTCTCACTGTAGAGGAGAGCGGCTCCAGGTCCGGCTCGGGCGGCACACTCGCGGCGGCGCACGACGCGCGCCTGCCGCCGCTCGCGCCCACGCCGCGCCCCCGTACTAGATACAGGTAGGGGCATGCTCTCTGTCTCACTGTAGAGGAGAGCGGCTCCAGCTCCGGCTCGGGCGGCACACTCGCGGCGGCGCACGACGCGCGCCTGCCGCCGCTCGCGCCCACGCCGCGCCCCCGTACTAGATACAGGTAGGCCTGCTCTCTGTCTCACTGTAGAGGAGAGCGGCTCCAGGTCCGGCTCGGGCGGCACACTCGCGGCGGCGCACGACGCGCGCCTGCCGCCGCTCGCGCCCACGCCGCGCCCCCGTACTAGATACAGGTAGGGGCATGCTCTCTGTCTCACTGTAGAGGAGAGCGGCTCCAGCTCCGGCTCGGGCGGCACACTCGCGGCGGCGCACGACGCACGCCTGCCGCCGCTCGCGCCCACGCCGCGCCCCCGTACTAGATACAGGTAGGGGCATGCTCTCTGTCTCACTGTAGAGGAGAGCGGCTCCAGCTCCGGCTCGGGCGGCACACTCGCGGCGGCGCACGACGCACGCCTGCCGCCGCTCGCGCCCACGCCGCGCCCCCGTACTAGATACAGGTAGGGGCATGCTCTCTGTCTCACTGTAGAGGAGAGCGGCTCCAGCTCCGGCTCGGGCGGCAAAATGAGTCACAGAACCGACACAGAGCGCCCCGACGTTTCAGTCGCAGCTCGCGTGGGAGGTCCCGTGTGGAGCAAGCCTTAAAAACTAGTTAATCGAAGTACGGAGCAAAGCGAGCTGACTGGTGGACATCCAGAATGCAGTGAAGGTTGAGTGTTCGAACTAACCTGCTACCTAAGCTATACCTACGCATACAGACTAAATGTTGTCCGAATATGTCAGGAACTGTTCGAAAGGGATGTACTTGCATTGAATAACAAAATACATTATGTTCAGGCTCTATTGAGTCAACTTAAACTGAACAGAAATTCCTTATTACATTTGCAACAAAGACTTTATAATCAGTCTAATAAAAGCATGAATCACTAAGTACCGACCGTGGTCTGTGGTTTTATATACCTCTACGTGTATGAAGGTAAATCGTCTGTAAACTTCTGTAAATGTTAGTATTCTCTCTGACGTCAGTTTACAATGAAACACTATTAACGATTAGTTAATTGCTACGATTAATAATTATTGCAAGGATTAAGAAGATAGCTTTATGTTTCTATAGTCATACTCGAGAACTAAATACGAGTATAGTTCTAAGAAATTGTTGGGATGGAACAGGCTTGATTAAAAATAATTATCTTGATTGATGAACTTTAATTATAGTTTAATAGACGTGGGAGCTACTAATAGATAACAGTTTTAAATTGAAATTTGACAGTGAAAAATGTAGTTGTTCTTTTATTTCAGTCAAGCGAGTTCAGCGACACTCAAACGATACTCAAGCGATGACAGTCTCGTAATGGCGCCGCCAAGAGAAAGGGCCAGAGAAGAGCCGGCTGCTTGAAACTGTATGTTGTTTTTTTGGGATTTACCATTCGTTATATCTATAGCAAATATGTACGACACGTTGACCGTGTATTGACGAGGTAATGCATTGGTTGCAATCGGTTTGGTGTGCTGTTGTTTGGGTAGAAAATATACCAATAGGTATTTTACGTATTTCTAAAATACGTGGTTTTCTTCTAGTCATTTTTGATGCTTTATTCATTAATTTGTGATACGCGTTTGATTTTAAATTGTATGTTATAAATAAAAGAAAGTATATACATTAGTGTTTATATTATCGAGATTACAAATCGCTCCTAAATGATTAAAAATATAATTAAGAAATAATCTCATCGTCTAATATACAAATACAATGAACTACTAAGGCAACGAACATCACCATACAATCACAATATATGTACATATTCCAAAAGGTAACTTAACACAGAAGCACAACTTTGTTCTTAAATTAAGAGAAATCTAAACAGCATTTAGGTAAAGAAATAGTATATTGTTCGTATCGCTAATCCAACAAGAGATACGGTATAATTTCATCAGTTTTATTTATTTGCTTATAAATGTTGAATTAAGCTGCGTTTTTTCGAATATTAGTGCGTTCAACCCCGAGGGTTTAGCTACCACAACAGCAAAATCTAATACAAAATCAAAACTAGTTTATTGCGTATACAAACTTCTTCAAGTACATAACTTAAAACAATAAGTAATAAACTAATAATATAGGGACCATATTTTCCATACAAATGTTACTGGCCCTAAACTGGTAATGTTTAAATAATAATAATTAGAATGATGTATTCTGACTCTTAATCTGTAATTTATTAATAGTAGTAACAACAAATCATAAAATCCAGATCTTACTGAGATAAAATACAATCTAAATAATCTCATAAAAATTACTAAGCAACCATTACGTCCATAAAATAATTTAAGTAGGAATGTAGTATGTAGTGGGTAAGCTTTATTGGTTTAAGAATTACCTACTCGGCAAGATTATTACCCAACTTATAAAAAACTAAAAATGATTAAAAATATACTTAAGTACACTTTTATAGTTAGTATAAATAAAATGAAGCAACTAGTTTTCATTGACACGTTCGCTAAAGTTAAGTTTGTGCCAAATTATTTCAAGCTTGGACGTATTGCTAGGTTAAGACTAGACAAAACTGAAGAAGACGGGGTAACCTGTACCCAGTTGCGTTAATTAAATAAAAATAAGGCTATTAAAAGTATAAACCTAGGATTTACTCCTGGCATTCGATGATTCCTGGCATTTGATTTCAATCAGATTCGCTTCTTTTGATCCTAATCTATACTTCATGTCTTGAATCGAGCTAATAGGAACAAAAATAAACGCACGTGATTGGTCGACGAAATTCATTGGATTGGCTAGATTTGACAATTGACAATTGATTTGACAATCTAGCCAATTACGAGAAATACAATTATTTTCGACGACCAATCACGTGCGTTTATTTTTGTTCCTATTAGCTCGATTCAAGACATGAAGTATAGTAGTGCAAATCCCAAGTGAATCTTGTCGTTACGATGGATTCACTCTTTTGTAATTAGAAATTCAGTTTGTGACCCGCGCCTTAAAATGAATATAATCGAAGTTTGGGAGTTAAACCTTTGTTATTAGACCAAACTGATGGTAATTCTCACTAAAGAATCATTCCAGTGTCTATTCACAAAATACTTTGCATATTCAGCGATTAATGCAATAAGGTATAATGGAAAAAAAAAACAGGCATACTTACAAAAGACTAGACTTATGCTCGTTTTACATTGGTCAAGCTTTTCACAAAGTTAATAACTATACTCTTAGTAAAACCCACAGAGTACTTTGTATATATGGTAAAACCTATGGCATAAACTGATGCAACTTCGGAAAGTCATTTAAGTGTCACTGATGCACATCCTCAACAAATGTAGGCAGTGCTGTGCCTCGAAAGAGTTGAGCAGAACAGAGAGTTGCAGTAAACACTTTATACATTTGCTTGACAAAAGTAAAGCGCTCTATATATCCGGTCAGAATCTTCCGAAATCACGAGTCTCACTCGTTAGTAAACATGTTCATACAAAATGTATGCGGTCGAACCATATCTTACAAGCAGTACACAAAAGTCCAGTACAGAATATTGAAGAAGAGGAACATAAGCGGGAAGGTGACACGTGATCGCTTATCTATCCATGTGGCAATCTCCTGCGGGGTCATAGTGGTCCAAGTGTGTTTGGGAGGCTCGTCGGAGCCGGCGCTGTCTCTACCGTCGCCCTTCGTGAGGTCGTCGTAGCTCTGCGTCGTTATCGTCGGCAAGTTCATGGCGGATGGGAAACTCTGAAATCAAGAGTTTGGTATTGAGAAATAGTATTCAAACAGCTGGAATATATTGGTAAGGGGGCTCATGAAATTATGCATGTCACATGCAGCATGTGTATCTTTACATATGATTAATACAGTGTTAGAATTCCTATAAATCACATTATGTAGTGTTGGCAAAAAATGCTTCCTAACTTAGGAAGAATTTTTTGCCAACACTACACCATTAGTGCCTGGTAGGTACATAGTTCAGATGGAATAGGTTTGAAATGGTGGTAGATATAGGAAGACCCCGTGCGTACATTTTTCTATGGCCTTAAAACTTATCATTACTCTAAGGGTCTTTTTTTGTAATTACGTTGTTTATGTTAATAATATCTTGAAATGAGCAAAACACAACAAAACATTGTACTAAACTTTATACAAATGCAGTTAGTGAATTAGCATTCCGGATAGCATTAATTCAGGAAATAGCAGTCTACTTTTCGTTAGTTACATTATATATATTTGTTTCTTATATCTGACGTAACAGCTATCATTAGCGAGGTCTTTTCAACAAAAACAACCGACAATCTCTATTTTTTATGAATCGTAATCGGTAATCTATTTACAGTGTCGCAAAACGTCTCAATGTAGACACTCTTGCGCATCTTGTACACATTGTTTAATGATGTTTGTTTAACACAACATAAGTAAATAATGTAAATCACTATCCGCAGTAGTGAGACAACAATAGAACCTAATATTTTATGAGGATTTTGATTGATAACATTATATTGAGGTACTCTAATGCTACATTAAATAACGATGAATAATGCGTGCAGTCGCGTGACTAACAAGCGTTGCTAAACAACTAATTATATAAATAAACCTGGAGGTAGATAATAAAACAGCTAAAAAATCTTTATAGGTATTACTTACTATTTTACTTATTTAGACTTTGTTTTATTAGATTAATTTCGTTCAATTCGAACGACTACATACAATTAATAATTGAAAGGGTTTTTACAGTTTAAACGTGCTTGGCTTTCTATGTAAATTGTAAAGTTTACATTTTTCATTGTAAACACTGAGTACAGTAAATGGATACTTATTAAATTTTTATATAATTTAGGTACGTACTATGCAATGCCTAGCTAGGTGATATATCATGTATTACATTCAATCATTAGGTATAGTGGGTTTCCATGTTAATTATTAAATTGATTATCATTTCACAAACATAATTAAGATTACCGGTATGAGACATTGCTTGGTAAATTGAGTTCCTTTCTACCTATCTAAGAGCTCACATTATTCCTTCTTAGATGTGAATACATCAACATTATGTACGCATAAATATTTACATAGTATGTATGTATAAATTACTCGTGTGATGCTATCGCCCTGGTCGCGATACGCATAGATGATGTTACTTTACATAAGCTAAAATAATATTTGCTTAATTTTTTGTAGATAATCATGTTTATTCTGTATTAAGGTTATATCTCTTAATTATCTCCTGACCTAAATTGTTTTCTAAGTTTGATTTTTGTCGCTAACTGGGAGAGTAAACTATTTTGTTTAAATTAGACAACTATTTATTAGCTACCAGACACATAGACTTTTTTAGGAACTGTATGGTAGTCAAATTATATCCTCACCATCATACTAATGTGATGTGACAGGTGTTGATGGTTGAGGTAAATACAACATTATCCTATCTTCAATACTAAATGTTACGTAAGTACAGGAAATTTTCTTCCTAAACATCACTAGTGTGACAGAGCGGTAAAAGTAAGTCGGTCATGGAATAAATACTTAAACCCACAATCACCCGCCGCCACCACAATGCTGTCACTCAGAAACATTCTCATATTATTTTGCGCTAAACCTAAACTGCCTTCTTTTCTCATGTCAAGATGTACAAAGTCCTAAGTTCAGTCCATGATCCAGACAATGGCGGTGATTCGGCGGGGCACTGACCAACTAAAAATTCCTAAATTCGAGAGCTCTTATTTCGTTCACAATAAAGTTCAAATCAAATAGACCGTCTGAGTGACAGTTCTAAAATTACGTATTTTACGTCAAATTTAAGTGAATGTATGCAATTTTAGTCAGTAGCCTTGATAAGTTTGATTAAAACTACACACATTTACCTCAATTTGACGTTAAATACGTAATTTTAGAACTGTCACTCAGACGGTCTATTTGATTTGAACTTTATTGTGAACGAAATAAGAGCTCTCGAATTTAGGAATTTTTAGTTAGTCAGTGCCCCGCCGAATCACCGCCATATTGTACGATTAAAGCGGTAAGCAAAATTTTAGAGTACCTTTTGATGACGAAAACAGTGCCTACAACGCGGCTGTCATCCTGTTCAACCACAACACAACAGTTATTCCTACTACGTAACATAAGTTTCTTATAACAGATATTTTGGTTGTGTCAGTTTAGGAGTTTTAGAAGCTTTTTGTATATAATTATATGAGTAAATATGGTACATACATGTACAGTAAGATAGTTGTTGTAGCCGGGTCCGGCTGGGTCGGAGCTGGTCTCCTGCTGCAGCGAGGAACAGGACCGCGACTTGGTCAACTGCGGCGAAGACTCCTGCAATTCTTTCTGCATCTCTTTGCGAGCCAGTCGCGGGGTCAATGTACTCTTCAGGATGTACTTGCTGTTCACCTTCTTCAGGCTTACCGCTTTCCTGAAACATTACATTAGATACTTAGTTAGTTTTACATTTTAAATAAAACATAATAAATATACATGCGTAGCATACTTCATGATACTGCCTATACTATAGTTTGCGAAGTGTGAATTGGCCTTGGTAACATTTACGGGCATAAGCGAACTTTGTGCTCAAAATAGATATTAAGAGTGTCGTCAAAGTACCCTAGGTACTTCTTTAAAAGTATACGGGCCATAAATCTAAATTATCAGAAGATTATCCACAGAAAATTACAATGTTTACCCATCGTTACCATAAAAGTTTACGCACCAAAATGCAAACAAATTTTCAGAACGACAACGCAAGGCAGGCGGAGTATGTAAGTTAACTTTTTTGTACTTATACAATGTAAAGGGAAAATGTGTAGTATACAAAAGGTACATACTTTCTCCGCCAGATTGTGTTGACGAATGCGAACTCAACTAGAGCCGAGAAAATGAAACCAGTACAGGCCAGGAACCAAATTTCACTGGCTTTGATGTAGGACACTTTCGGCAGCGTTTTCGCCTGCGATGACGCCAGCGTTATAAACGATAACATCGTGCTCGTCCCTGAAATAAAACGACTGATAAAGGAAAGATCGCATCTTGACTCCAGATGACATACATACTCACTAGCAAGGTAAATTAATTTAAATAATTAATAATTTTGTTGTCGAGTTTTGTTCTTTTAAAATTAAAAAGCTTTGAGTGGAAAAGTTTTAGCAAGACAATATCTTAGAGGAAAAATGATCTACTTATAGATTAAACATACCTAGGGTTATCCTAGGAGCCGCAGCATCAGCTTGCAGCCAGAATGTGACCCATGACATTGCTACTATCATCATAGACGGAATAAAGTAGTCCATTAGATAATAACCAACTTCACGGCCTAGTTTGAATGTGAACTTCAAGGCGCTGTAGTTACCAGCTGGAAAAGAATAATTTTATTTTAGCTGTGATGTTCAAGAGAAATAACAAAGGAGCGGCACAAACATATAAAGAGACATTACATCTACCTCCCCCGAGACGCATGTTCATGATGTCTCCTCTCACTACGGATTCGTTGGTCCAGTAGTCTATGAGAGAATACTCAGTCAGATGAAGCTCCGTAGATAATCTCACAGGATTGTCCTTTTCCCACATTAGTCGCAAGATTGATGCGTTGTACTTCCCTGCAAGCCAATTGTTAGTAAGGAAAAACATTACGAATAAACATTGCCTACTTATAAAATGACTCATATTTAAATCTAAGAACGAAAACACGCATTGTGGTCACTTTAGAACATTCACATCCCGAAATTGATCTTATGGCTTGTGTAAAACTTCTATGTACCTAGGACCCTAGGTAGTTTCGCCAATGATTAATACCTACAATTCAGATGTTTGAATTTTTCTTAAAATTACTTCATTCCAAACTTACAGCTTTCCAAATTCATTGAGCAGGTTTGATCGTCAAAAGGAAACTTTTGCAGATTCATCCAACAGTACAAAACCGCTTGCATTCTTCTACTAAAAAGCACTTCTCCATCAGGCGCTATAGAAATGAGCACATCCTTGCTGTCGGTGCCCATGAGACTTGAGGACTGTTCGTTGGACATGTACAGATGTGGTACCCAGATGCGGGAGCGTAAATCGCTTTCGCCTATGATTTTGGATCGTTCGGGAGAGTACAGGGTGTAGGCTAGTCGGGGATCTGTCCATCGCAGTTGGAGCAGGAAATGGAGTTTGAAGTTCTGAAACAAACAGAATGGTCAAAGGATAAGAAAGTGTTTAGATTTGTTAGGCTTGTATTTTAGTAAAACCCTTTCATCCATATTCCATATTGTTCCACTTTCATCCATCCTGTATTGAGCCTTGATTCAAGCGTCCGAGTCATTGAAGTTTTCATAGAAAAAAACTTAGTGTGAAAAACTTTTTCTCGACCCTCGTGGTGAGGGCGGACTCTAAATACGGATCTATAAGTAGAACTTATGTACCTAGGTTACCTGTGGTAGAACTAAGGCTCGTAGGTATTTATAATTTCAGATTTCAAAGCTTGCGCTCAAACTTGAGTCTAAGCTCAAGCATCGTTTTTTGATAGTATGAAAATTGATTGATGAATCACGGCTGAATTTAGAAGATTTAGAAGAATTTAGAGAGAAATAAGCTGCTTACTATATATATCAGAATCTCAGACACACTGTAACGTCTTTTCCTCCATGACTGCAAAATTCAAATATTGCTCAATAAATTTCTTACCAAGTCATGAGCCTCAGCAGGCTGTATAAAGTAGACATATGCGCTGGCATGCACATACACAGTGCCTCCTGTCAAATACGTCGGCAGGAGTAAGCGGTCGTATCGGCATTCATTCGCAAGACGCGAAAGAAACTCCGACTGTGTATATGCGTCTCCTTTTTCTAGACTGGGACAATCGAGGATACTCGTGCTGTGAACAAAAATCGTCATTGACATACTGTAGGTACTGCTATTAATATTCGTATGGTGCTAGAGCGAACTCTGGTTACACAATTGTAGGACTTCAAAAGGCGGATCTGCCTGCCCTCTAAACAAAAACTGGTCACCCATCCAAATAGTGCCGTCTGTCGCGCCTTACTCCTCCTGCCCTATGGATCTTAAAAATCGACTTCTGCACATTCAAACTCAGTGCTAGATATTATTATATATGACTGACTAATCGACCTATACTGACTCATACGTAGACAACTAAAAAAATAATTACCTAGGTGTCGAAACATAATTAAGATTTCTGAAAATATTTTTTCCCCTCCTTGATGACTTGCTAGGGAATTTTAATTCGATATGCAAATTATTTTAAAAGGGTTTACTGGTAAATCGAGTAGAAACTCTCGGACGTAGGTTCTTTTCACAGAAAAGGCTCCCTTTTGTTCTGACTTTTTGTCTATACTTTTTTTAAATCTAACTTTTCATTTCACTCTTCGGAACCCTTTTAGACTTTAGGTAAGAAGGACTTTATTATTATCGTTTATTTTAGTGACGTAGTCATAAAGATTCAACTTTAATAGGGTAAACAGAGCGTTTCTTTGTTTAGGATTTTTGATTGTCAAAATCATTGCTTATTTCCTGTAGGTACCCGGTGAATTGCATGCTTCATTTGCATGCAAAGTTCTTATTCATTGTTTACAGAAAGACGTACGAGTTAAATAGTCTCCTATTATTTTGTTTCATGGAGCCGCAAGGTCGTAGCTGCTAACGACAACAGAACCAATATTTGTGTTTACTGATAACATTATGAACCAATTCTTTGAGATACCAAGAAGATTTGCTCTTAGATTAAAGCTAAGCCGCTTCCTACGTGAGCATTCATTAAATATGGATAACAGTTCGCAAACTCGAACCTACGTAAGCTACCTCCGTTTATAATTGTGGTAAAGCTTCAGCTAAAATAATATTTCCTATCCTGTCGTGTCACAGTGTAGATAGAGATTAATAGTGTCTACTTACAGTCGTTGAGTAAACTATAGAAAGTAAAAATAAACACACCTACGAGTAGGTGTATGAAATACATTATACCTAAAAACATTATGCAATACTACATTTTCGTAGCATATGCTACGCTTCGTAGCGTTATCGTAGAATGCCCGGAATTGTTTTTTTTATTGAGTAAGAGAGGGATATTAAATTATAGTTTCAGTCTTATTCATTTCTTGGTACGCAATCTACCTACTGTACGAAATTGTAGGTATTACTTTTTACGTGTAAATGGACCTCGTGTCTGCAATAAAGACTTATTATTATTATTATTATTATTATTTTAATTTCGTGAAGAAAGAGATGATGCGACGACAATAATGAGTTTTGAAAGGCTTACTATTTCGTTGACCTTGCGAGGTCTATTCAACTCGTCATAATTATCCACTAATATTTATATTTTAAATCAATAAATATAAGCTTATTTATATATATATATACCTAACCTTTTTTTACTTTATTTCAATCCACTAAGTGTATCATTAAATACCGTTCTCGTTAAAAGAGCTACGAGTAATCTCGTTTATCAGTCAGTCGTCTTCCTAGCTAGATCAATCAATAGAACAATTCGTAGCACTCGTAGCGTCGTAGAGCGGTGTGTAGAGCAATTTTGTATTGGAAAAGAGTGGCGTAGCGTTGAATAAAATTCTGGATATATTGTAAAACACTATTCATATTCCTAATTGCACCACAGGTTCCGTCTTTATTCTGTGCCACAGGTAAGTAATAAATCGTCGGTCTGTCGGCAGGGTGTGGCAACATGTGTTAAAACGTAAGTAAATAATATTTTCAGGATGGCTACGTGTACAATGTACCTACTTCTTTACTCGTAGATCTATCAGAAATAGATCTTCTGAATAAGTATAAGCATATCACGATTAATTATGATAGGTTGTTGCGCTGCGCAAATTAAATACATTACTAAGTAATCCACTGCGACTAATCAAATTAACCATGCGCTAATTTAGAATACTGATAATGTGTTCTGTATACGATTCATAATAGCTAGACTGTCACGAGTTACAACTTAGTCACGAAAAACCACAATTCATTCATTCATGTTCATTCTACATAATTATTATGACCATCAACATGCTTAAATACGCAAAATCCCAGATGTAGGCTACCTTTCCAATCAGATTAATGTAGGTAAAAAAACAATAAACGCGCAAAGGAAACGAAACTCGAGGCTATCTCATTATTACAGTAAACATTTCTGGTTTAAATATTAATAACACTTAGATCTGTGGTAAAATATTGGCTTCCGTCTCCAGCTTCGCCCACGCGTGGTGTCGGGGCCGCTGGGCAAATGACTCCCCTCAAGTTTTCCAGTCGTTTTCGGTGTTTATTGAATGCCATTAACTACCACTGATTTTCGCTAATAGGCGTCCCACTCGTCGCGCCATCGCTTGAATGATCGAAGCTTGAATGTGAATACATATTACCATTATGAGCAAGAAAGAGCTCATAAATTATTTCCTCACGATGTTTTCTTTTAATAGGCTTTAAAAGAATAAACTCTAGGGAAAACATCGTACAACAAGGTACTAGATAGATTAATTTACTTCCTCACGATGTTTTCCCTAGAGTTTATTCTTTTAAAGCCTATTAAAAGAAAACATCGTGAGGAAGTAAATTAATCTATCTAGTACCTTCGATGGGTTTGCAACCTGTCACGTATGGAATGCTCATATAGGTATTTCACCCCAAGTAGGTACCTAGTGTTGCCTGTTGAATTTATAATGATTCAGAAAGAAACTAGATGTCTACCATTGGTATCTAACCTAACTGTTCAATTTCCTTCTATCCTACATTGACTTAGAGTTATATAACTTACTAAGCGCCGAATCTAACCTCGTCCAAGGTCACCGAGAGGAAAATTTGATTGGGATTAGTAGGTAGGTACCTACTGGCTTGTTTAATTTTCATGCAAACATCGGTCTTAGAAAGGCCGTTCGTTTGTTAGGCGCCTGTGCCAGAACACGCGCAGAGCCTCATTTGCATCAGAATAACTTCATACTTTTGTTTGATAATGTAGCATGATAATATTTGCAACAGGTGCCTACCTACTTGCAATAGACGACGAGACAAAATCTTAACTCCAATGAAATACAAGGACAAATTTTACAATTACCAATCTATGGTATTATGTATTAATTGGTTCCTATGCGACGCCTCGCGGATCACTGAATTTAAAAGTAGGTACTGAAATATTATAAAAATAAAGTGGGAAAACTACTATTAATTACGTACGGTATTGAGCATTGAGGCAGGTAAATCACGTAGGTACCTGTCTTAGTTGAAATAATATTAAGTCACTATAAATCATATGAAGGTAACATATGGACGTTTAAGATTGTCCTGTACCGAGCTAAATCATGTTCCATTATCTAACTTCAATATTACTTTATGCTTTATAGATAAAGGTCAATATCAATAATGGGTCTTTTACGCCCGGCTCGGCTAAGGCTAGGCTCTGTAATAGCATGTAATGACTGACAATATGAGCATGCATGATCTGCATAATTCGTTATGGGTCGTTATGTGTAGGCAACGTGTATGGTAACTGATGTAGGTTTGTACCTATGTAATATAATGGATCTATCTTAAGTAAAGCCCATTTAAATTTTCCTTGGTTAAGTTACTTGCTATTATTCTACCTAGGTACTATGATTATACCTACCTACCTTGAATAAGTTATAGATGTTTTATAACCTAATCAGCAAATTGTAAAGTGCTTCGTTACTTATCGGCATTTTCTGGTACAACTGGAAGCTAATTTTCTTCTCCATTTCGTTTGAGGATTAAATTGACCTATCGTGAAAGTAAAGTACTGTTTCACCTAACAAGTATAAACTTACTCGTAGTACACCTATCATCAGACCAAACAGAGCGGTGCATTTTTATATTGTGTACCTAGATATTATATCTGGGTTCAGGGTTTAACATATCCTAGCCTAGACGACAGATAATTAACGCGATAAAAACCTGTGTATAAAAAGTTCTAAAATATAGACGATAGATAACGGTTAAATTAGATACCGAAGTGTGCATTTTTAAAAGCTTTTATTTTTGTCTTTTATTTGTATCACATCGTTAAAATCCTACTAATATTATAAATGTGAAAGTTTGTGGGAATGTATGGATGTATGTTTGTTATTCTTTCACGCAAAACCGGCTGGACCGATTTGGTTGAAATTTAGTTTGCAAGTAATATGATGAAAATGAGAACACGAAACGAGTAAACTCTCTCAAGTTTCTAAACTCTGACTTCCATCTCTTTTCTGTGCTTTGACGGTTCACGCATAGCATGCTTGTTTTCAAAGGTTCTCAATATCTTATTCTTATTTCTTATCTCTAATCACTTACATTTTTTTGCAATAGTCGCCTCTACGGCGTAGGCCTCCCCTAAATCTCTCCATACGTCTCTCTCCTTTATGAAAAACCTCCTCCAAACCGGCCGGTCACCGTGGAAGAGTCAGACCAAAACCCCCTAAATAATAAAATAACAAAAATGTTGTCTTAACACAACAAAAAATAAAAGTAGGTAATTATTACCTAATTGGTACTTAGTAGTTAATTATTGAAAAAACTTTGAGCCTAGCTACTTATCTCGACTTTAAATTAGTAATTAAACGTAAAATAAAGTCACGCTAAAAAGGTAATTAACGACGTCAGCTGTAATACGCAGGTAGTTATACTACCAATCTCAAAAGAATCAGTTGATTGATGATAGTGATACAGAAACGACAGTGTTTCAAACAATCCATCAACGCACCTTGAGCGGTAAAAACTTCATAAAAGGTCAATTAGCCGCTTCCTCGCTCTATCGCGCCAAAGAAAAGTGAAGCGATTGCTTTTGCGAAATAAATGTTTACTGATTAATGGTAAATGAGGTCTTTTAGATACCTGTGACGTCTTTAATAATAGATAATTACATCTCGTCTAGACGTATCTATAGGCCTACTTATTATACTTACCTGTCAATCTATCTTTTAACGCAGTTTTAAAAGTTATAAATATTTGTCTCTTAAAACCTGCAAGTTTTTTTTATTGATTTGCACTCTGAAACAAATCAAAGTATTGCAACAATGTATTAGACATCATAACTATTAAAAAATCCTTAAGTAGGTACATAACTTAAGTTTTAATTTTAAGTTCTGCATGCTTCGCCACTAGCCTTACGACATTTCTAATTTAATCTAAATAATATAATTCTCATATAGGTGAACTGTAACTTGTTCTTCTGGGAATAAAGATCTTTAAACCGAAACCGAACATAATTTACATAAAAAATATACTTTAATATACATCCAAAAATGTAAATAACAAATACTTACTTATGTATATGTTTTATAACTATTAGACGTTCTTTATCTAGCTACAAACATAGGTACTTAACGACGAATAGTTCCAGTTATCAGACCGTATCATGCCAAATGTTCTTGGTGTTATTTTTTATAGCTTCAGTTCGTGAATAATCTAGACTTCTAGAACACATTATACCTACCTACACAACAATAAGTTGCCAGGGAGATGCGACAATGCGACTAAAATGTAGGTACCTACCTACGTCTAAAAATGACTCATATTTAAATTACATAGGTAAGGCAGAAAAACATACAGCTAAAAGGTAAAGAATTATAGGTAGGTACTTTTAATAATATGTAGGTAAGTAAGTAATTCATTTTTAAATAAAAAATACCCATCAATGCATAACTTAAATAAGATCAAAAAAATGAAAAGTCAAAAGTTCTTCGTTTCTATTCAATTACTTTTAGGTCTAAGATCTGTCTTGGCTTATCAACCTACTTACTAGCAGTAAAATTGGACCTTGTATGTAAGTCATAGAGAAGGCAGTAAATGATTGCTCTGAGTTGTAGGTCCTCGAACGTTAAAAGTGATGGATACTTTTTGGAATAGACACACTTAAAGCTATTGCAGGTTTACTTTTAAATTTACACAATAAAAGGGTCTTTTAATTCCAACTTGTTTTTTCATATTTAACGCGTTCTTCAAAAAATTAAAGGTGTGCCCAGCTGTTTTGATGGATACCTTTCACGTAGAGAAAAAAAATAAAAATACCTACAAAATTATTACCTATTACGCTGTTGCAGACACTGTCTGATAATTAAAAGCTTAGCTCATTTAAGTCTTATGTCGTCGGTGTCATTAATCCACGTATGTTTGAAAATTACATATCTGGTTTTCTCTACATAGCGTAGCGAGTCAAGTTTGGCAAGGCAATAACTTGCCATAGTTATGTTAATAATATATAAATTATTAATATATATTATTAATTTATTATTTTAATTACAATTTTAAGAATAAATTTGGTACTTACCTAAATAGCGGATAACCAGGCTATTACTACCTAGCTGATAACCTCAAAGTGGCTTAAAAACAATTTAATTATAAATTCAATGACAAAGCCCCAACGTAGGTATCCCTTCATCACTACTACTCATACATAGGTACATAGGTCATTTTATACATAGGTAGTTTAAAACTAAGTCGCTTTCTCCGTCCCTATATCGATAGGTACCTATGCTCTTTCAAACTAAGCAACGGATTTTTATGCGGTTTTTTTCTATACTAATAGGTATTATAAAGAGATAAAATTTGTTTGTTTGTTTGACGGAGGTAATCTCCGAAACTACTGGACCGATTTCAAAAATTCTTTCACGGGTGTGTAGAATGGACTGTCCGGGAGGTTATAAGCTATATTTTATCCCGGTAGCTCCATTAGTACACCCGTGCAAAGCCGGGACGTGCTACTAGTAATAAATAAAGTGATTCAAGAGGTAGGTCTATATGTAGGTATAATTTTATTGGATCCGTGCGAAGCTCTTGCGGGTCGGTCGCTAGTCAATTATAAAAGACCTGCGGGCTTACCACGACCGTTTATAGCGATTCAGTTTAGGTCCAACTACGAACCAGTTTTGACGTAAAGTTAGGCGCTGACGTAAAGTTTTGACAGTAAGGCAGAACCTAAACTGAATCGCTAACACCTCATGGTACGGCTCCTGATGATATTAAATGGCTGAGCAGATTTTCTTGAAACATAACTGATACGTTCAATAAAACACGGAGGTTCAGAGCCAACTGGGGGTAGATATTTAATCCGTCAACTGTGTGATTACAAGTGTACCCGCACTACAAATAATGACGATACATAACACTGTCCTCTCTTAAATTAGGTACTAAGTATTATAATTAAGACAACAACATACGAACGTAGGTGTTATGCAAACTTAAACTAAAACCTACGCTAACGTAACATTTTATTTTTTTCAATGCACCTAATAGCGGCCCTCCGACGCACTCTTACCGGCGTCGGCGCCGGCGAGGTTGTTGGCGTCGCCATTGGCGGACTGGGTGGACCGGGCGGACTGGGCGGACTAGCATGCGGCGCCGATGCCTGCGGGCTATCGGTAGCCTTTCGCGAGTAATCCTCGCATTCTTCCCCTTCCCCGCGCGATTGCGACCCCCCATCCCCGAGGTCAACGTCACTCCTCGGACACACGTCCGATAATGAAAATCTCGACTTAGCGCTTCTATCGGCTAACAGCTGATCCACGTGACGTCTGTGCACTCGTCCATCGGACGTTCTCACCTTGTAGGACACGGGTCCCGAACGATCCACCACGATGCCATCGGTCCATTTCTGAGATCGCACTGAATAATCACGTGCGAGTACCTTGTCGCCCGGCGCGAGCTCGCGCAGTGGGCGCTCTGCCGCGTCGCGCTGCTCGCGCTTGAGCTGCGCGTCGCGCACCGCCTCCCCGGGGTCCGCCCGCAGCAGGTCGAGGCGCCCGCGCAGCCGCCGCCCGAACATGGCCACGGCCGGCTCGCGCCCGGTCGCACTGTGCACGCTGTTGCGGTACATGAAAAGAAACTTACTCAGGGCCGTATCGTCATCCGTACCTTCGAAGCTCGCCTTCTTCAGGACTCTCTTTATGGTCCGGACCGCGTTCTCGGCGGCGCCGTTGCTGGCCGGATGATAAGGCGCGACGGCCGAATGCTTGATACCGTTGCGCTGCAGATACGTACCGAACTCGGTCGATGAGAACGGAGGTCCGTTGTCCGTGATGATTCGCTTCGGCAAACCGAACCGGGCGAAGAGATGTCTCAGACCGCCGATCACTTTAGAGGCTGACGTGCTCCCGACCTTCTGCACTTCGATCCACTTAGAGTGCGCATCTACTATGACGAGATAGTATTTACCTCCAAATGGGCCCAAAAAATCCATGTTGAGCCTGGCCCACGGTTCGTGCGGCCACGGCCACGAGTGCAGCGGCGCGGTCGGCGGGGCGGCGCGCTGCGACCGGCACGCCGCGCACGCCGCGCACGTTCGCTCGATGTCCGCGTCCAGAGTCTCCCACCACACGTAGTTCCTAGCTATCTGCTTCATTCTCACTATACCCGGGTGTCCATCATGTATTTCGCTCAAGACCGCGTACTGCAACGCCTTAGGTATCACGATCCGATAGCCCCATACGAGACATCCTTGGTCCGCATGCAACGCGTCTTTCCGGCTGAAGAAAGGCTTCTCCGCTTCGACCTTGGTATCCGACGGCCAGCCGAACTTTACGTACCCGTTAATTTTATTCAACAAAATATCTTTCGCCATTTCTGTCTTGATCTGATTAAAACTTACCGGTAAATTATCCTGCACAAAATTTAAATAGCTGCATTCTTCCCCCTCTCTTTTAGCTCGACCGCCGCCAGCGGCCGCGAGCGGCAGACGGGACAGCGCGTCCGCTACCGAGTTCTGTTCAGATCTGACAAACTCGATGTCATAATCGTACGCCGCCAACTTTACCGCATAACGTTGTAGTCGGCTGGCGGCTGTCACGGGTATACCTTTATTTTTACCGAAAATGTAACTGAGAGCTCGGTGATCGCTTCTAAGTATAAATTTCCTACCGTATAAGTACTGATGGTGCTTATTGATTCCGAACACGATGGCTAACGCCTCCTTGTCTAACTGCGAATAGTTAGACTCGGCTGCGTTGAGCGTTCGAGAAGCGCAGCACACGGGCCGCTCGCTGCCGTCCGCGTATCGCTGCGCCAGTACCGCGCCCAGCCCGTACTGGCTACTGTCCACTGATAGAATTAACGGCAAACTCGGATCATAGTGAGCGAGCACCGGAGAACTGCTTAACATATTTTTAATTTTACTAAAACTCTTATTACAATTTTCATCCCAATTCCATTTGGTGTTCTTTTTTAACAAAGTATACATAGGTTTTAATATATCGCTTGTATTCGGACAGAACTTAGAATAAAAATTCACCATGCCCATAAAACTTCTCAATTGACTGACATTCGTCGGAGCCGGTGCGGCTATGATGGCATCAATTTTCTTTGAATCTGTGTGCAAACCAAACTTGTCAATTTTATAACCTAAATAAGTTACCGAATCTTTAAAAAATTGACATTTAGCAAAATTTATTCTAAGTCCATTTTGTTGTAATCTTTGTAATACAGCTCTAAGGTTGGACATATGAATCGATTTGGTGGCGCCAGTCACACATATATCATCAGCAAAGACCGCCGTCGACGGCAATCCACTCAAAGTCTCTTCCATAATCTTCTGAAAGTTTTCAGGTATGCATTTAATACCGAAAGGTACCCGAGAGTATACAAAAGTGCCGACATGAGTGGTGATGGCCGTCAAGGGCTGCGATTCATTCTCTAAAATACATTGCTGAAAAGCGTTAGATAAATCTAGCTTAGTATAGTGTTCGCCCCCACCTAAAGTGGCGAAAAGGTCTTCGATCCGCGGCAGCGGATAATGAAAGTCTTTTAAGCGAGGGTTTATGGTCACTTTATAATCGCCACATATGCGAATGTCACCGTTAGATTTCACTACCGGTACGATTGGTGTACCGTAGTCCGATCTTTCAACTTTATAAATGACCCCTTCCCGCTGCAGCCGACCGAGTTCCTGCTCGACGCGCTCGCGCAGCGCCAACGGCAGCGGCCGCGACTTCACAAACACCGGCGTCTCGTCACTCAAATGTAGTTGTATTTTTGTCTTACAAGTACCTAAACCTTCCGCAAATACTTCGGGAAATTCGCTACGAAGGGAGACCGCCATCGATTCACCTTTAGATATATTGTGCATTTTGTCATCTTCATTTTTAAATAAAGTTAGTTTTAAATGTTTTATCCATAAACGCCCTAATAACGGAGGTCCGCCGTTATCTATCACATAAAGCTTTAGATAAGCCGTCTCCGAGCCGCATTTAACTTGTACAACAATATAACCCAAGGTCTCGATGACGTCACCCGTATATGATTTAAATGTAAGAACCTTGCTTTGTATACAAATATGTGAAAAGTTTATATCGTAAAACTTGAATAGTCCCGTTAGACTATCCACTGTAAGAAGTTAGTTAGTTGGAGTGCGTAGTTTAATAAGTTCAAAGATGGATGCCGAAAGATATAAGTTTATTTAGTTAAAAGTTAAAGTTAGGTAAAGTTAAGTAAAGCTAAGGTTCGCGTAACCGAGATTGGTGTTTCCGACCCGTGTCACCCTCGCTAGATAGTTAGTTTCGCACTGTCTTTTATTGTATCATGGAAATATCACGAAGGCGTTAAATGCCGACTCAGTCACCTACTTAATTAAGGTTGTACGTGACCGTACATATTACCAACCCCAACAAAAGACTAATGAGGGTGAACAAGAGCTAGAATCGCCATCTCTTAGTAACGATTTTTGTAAACGTACATAATGTAGATTAATGTAAGTAAGTTAGACGTAATCAAGTTAAATACTTAAATAAGCTAACGTTAAGTGTAACTTATAAAACAGTAATAAAATTCAAGTTATAAAACAATAGTATTAGTAGGTTGTAAAACAATATTAAACACAATCAAGCTAAATACTTAAATAAGCTAACGTTAAGAGTAAATTATAAAACAGTTGTAAAAGTAAGTTATAAACAATAGTAAAAGTAAAGTAACAAAGCTAGTCAAATTGAAACTGTATATCGTCGTTGTTGTCGGGCGCGGTGCTACTAGTAGGACGGGCTGTCCGTGGTGGCTTTGGTGGAGCACGCGGCGTCATCGTCGGGGGCTCGACTGTAGTTGTATCTGTTGACCTTGGTATTTTTGGTAGCACTTGCAGTTCCCAGTCTTGAGTACGTGGTCTTGTACTCGTTTGGTAGGGCATTTGAGAGTTACAATGTCCCTTTTTCTTTAAGAGCCATACCACTAGGCATATAACGGTGATACCTAGTATAGCGTAGCAGATGACATACTGATGAATGTCATGGTGGCTGATAGATGGGAATTGGAGTTCCTTTTCCCTTTGTTCATGTAACAAACTGCTTATCTGTTCTAAGTCTGTGTCTTCTTCTGATGGTACATACAGTTGAGTAGGTCGATACGTTTTTACAAGGTTGTTTATAGTTTTATTCAGTGTAGGAGTTTGTATATCAAATTTCATGTTTGTCTCAGTGTTATAGTTATTATGTGAATGTATCGTTAATTCATTTGTCTGTAGTAGGCATCCTTTTTGTAATGTGACTATACTGGAGGTTTCGATGATGAATGGCGTGACGTCACCGTCGCAGACAGTTCTGAACGGGCACGCGCCACAACACACCGCCAGCCAGGTGTTTATTGCGCGTAATTCGACCCATCGCGGTTCACATTTCACAACATGCGTTTTGCAGGTCAATGTTTCATGATTATTTAATAATTTTGCTTCACATGGCGCATTTTTGTTTTCTAGTTTGTAAGTGATGATGTTTGCACTGCATAAAAGGTTAGTAGGGCTTCGTTTGACACATTTTTGCATCTCGTTTTCATCCAAGCCGGCGTACGAGCTTTTTTGAAAGTTGACTGCTATGTATGTTCCTGAGACTATTACACTTTCCGCCGTTTCATTCTTATCTTTTCTTAACACTGGCAGCGGGAAAGCTTTGTAGAGTTGAAAGTCGTCATCACTGGCCAATGGAAGGTGAATTTCAAGTAGAAAGAAGTTATCCGTAACTCGAGCTTTCACATACATGAGTTTGTAGATGTCGTTTATCTCGTTTTGAATGTTATCTACTGGTAATGTTAATGTTTTTGGGAGTCTGCTTGATATTGTGTGGAGTTGCTGGATTAGAATTGCTGGAGTAAGCAGGTGGACATCGATGTGTCCTTTAAAAACGTCTACCAAAGTATTGTATAGCATTTCTTGAATTAGTTTTAGATTGGATATTAGAAGATGGGCATTGAGGGCTGATGAGCTGAAGTAAGCGACCGTCATCATTTTCTCCATGCCAGATTCAATTTCGTGTATTTTTAAGTCTGTCGAGTTCATAAAAATATTCATAGATGAAAATTGTTTCTTTAAGTTTCCTTCGTTCCGTTTTAAGACATCATTTTGCAGTTCCACAATCATGGTTTGATTTTTTATAAGTTCTAGTAAGTAATTTTCGTTGTTATGCATGGCCTGAATATCCTGTTGATATTTTTCAGCAAATCGTTGATCTAAAACTCCAAACAAACTGTTAGCTACGTAACCCACACCGTCTATTAGACCACGTTTCCTGCGTGCCAGCATATTGTGTTTTTGTGGGGCCAGTAGCATGGCGTTATGGCTTTCTAGTTGTTCCATTTCATGGTAAAGTTGTGATAATGTTGTTGCACAATATCTTGGGTCTAGTTTATTGCATATAGTTTTCAAGTCCTCTAGATAAGTTTTAGTTAGTTGAATTCCTTCCCAATAAGTAGTTAAGTTGTAGTAAGTTAGTAGGATCCATTCGTCATGGATTAATTGAATTTTTCCAATTGTGTCATAATAAATGGGGCGTTCAGGTCCGAGGCTTGTGATTTGTGCGCTCTTTGTCGCGCTTTCTGTGGTAGTTCTGCAGTCTGTCCCAGTAATCATGGTAAATAGCATTAAAATAGAAGTTAGCATAGTTAGAAAGTTTTTCTTTACGCTTTTTTTGTTAGGTTTTGTGGTCGCTGATGAAGGAGCTTGATTTTGAGTTTGTTGTGGTAAAGTTTCTGAGTTGGGTGTGTCGTTTGTTTCGATTGGAAGCAGCGTAAGTTTCGTAATGGGCCTCTTTATGACAGATTTTTGAGTTTTTATTGTGACCGTTCTTACACGATTGTCCGTTCCCGGGTGAGTTTTTAAAACTTTTCCTAGTGCCCATTTTCCCGGCGGCAAGTTGTCTTCTTTAACTAATACTACATCATCTTCCTCTAAATTTTTTGTAGTCTTTTGCCACTTGCTGCGTGACTGAAGTTGAGAGAGATATTCGCTGGACCAATTTTTCCAAAATTGATGCAGCATATGCTCTGTTAGTTGCCATCTTTTTCGTAGATCTATGTTTTGTTCGTGTTTGTAGTCTGAGAGTGGTAATGTCAACGTAGGGCTACCGGTTAGGAAGTGACCGGGGGTTAGGCAGTTATAAAATTCGTCAGGATCTTCTGTAAGAGGGCATAGTGGCCTGGAATTCATGCACGCTTCTATTTTAGTAAGTAATGTAGAAAACTCTTCGTAGGTCAACTTTTGTTCGCCCAAGACTCTTCGAAGATGATGTTTCATAGAGCGCACCGCAGCTTCCCATAGCCCGCCGGCAGTTGGCCAGGCTGGACAGTTAAAGTGCCATTTTATCTCCATTTTACTTAATTCGTCAAAAAACGTAGTTGACAATTCTTTTTGAAACAGCTCGTATTCATTGTGCAGCATCTTGGAAGCTCCAATGAAGTTAGTACCGCAGTCCGAATAAATGTGTTTCGGAGTTCCTCGTCTTGCACACATTCTTTGCAGCGCTGAGATAAATGTTTCTGAACTTAAATCAGATACGAGTTCTATGTGCACGGCCTTCGTTGCCATGCACACAAAGATGGCGATATACCCTTTAGAAGTTCTTGCCCCTCTTCCTTTGTTAAGCTTGACATCCACATGACCAGTGAAATCAACCCCGGTGTGAGTAAAGGGTCGCGATGGAGTTACGCGTTGTTGAGGTAGATCAGCCATTAGTTGAGAGTTGTCTGTGCGTTTGAAACGATGACATCGCACGCATTGATGAAGCTGAGTTTTAACAGCTCGATTGCCGCCTACAATCCAATAGCGCTGTCGGATGTAAGCTAGAGTCAGGCGAGCACCACCATGAAGAGTCCTGCCGTGCGCCTGCTCTATAAGTAGTTTTGTGAATCTGCCAGTTTTTGTTAAGATTATTGGATTTTTAGTGTCCAATGGTAAGTTAGTTTTGTTTAATCGTCCGCCGACGCGTATAATTCCATCTGTGTCTAAGTATGGATTTAGTTTGTAGATACTGCTTTTGACAGTAAGTGTGGATTTTTTCAACAGTAGTTCATATTCAGTTTTCAGTTCGATTCTTTGAACCGTTTGTATAATTATTTTATTCGCTGCCAGTAGGTCATCAGTTGTTAAGTAGTTCATTTTGCATTTTTCATGTTTTGCCATTGTATTAACTGGGTTACGAGTGTTTTTGATGAATCGCAATATCCAAGCGATAACACGCGTAATTCGTGTCAAAGAGCTGCATTTAATTAAGTAATTAATAATAAAGTTTTCGTCATCCTTGCAATTTTTTAGGGGTGGCACTGTTTGTTGGATATCAATGTTTGTGGTAAATAAACATTTTAGCGGTTCTGTTTTCTTAGTTACTTCGAAAGTTTTTAGTAGTGTTGGACCTTCCCACCAAAGTTTGAAGTTTATCATCTTATTTGGGTACAATGCCGACTCAGTCACCTACTTAATTAAGGTTGTACGTGACCGTACAAAACTTCTTAGATATAGCCGAGATTTTACTACCGGTATCTATCTCAAATTTGCATTTAATGTTTTCCACGTTTAGCATAATATAATAGGGCTTATCACCAACACAACTGACCAAGTTATAAAAGTGAGTATCGTCCTCAGAATCGGAATCATCCAAAAAGTACTGACCTTTTTTAACCACCTTGTTACCGTCACACTTTTTGCACATAGCCTTCAAGTGTCCTTTTTCACCGCACTTGTCGCACGAATAGAACTTGTACCGGCACCTGCCGGGAACATGCCCGGACTTCCCGCACCGCGAGCACGGCTGGCGCTCCTGCGCTGGGCCGGGCTGGCGCGCGCGCGCCCCGCCGGCGCTGCCGGCGCCGCCGCCCGCGCCGACGCGATGCAGTCCGTCGTCCTTGTCGGGCTCGCCGGCGCCGCTCGGGCTCGCGGCCGCAGCGCCCGCCACGTGAGCGTGCCGCTCCGCCGCCTCCAACGCCAAAGCGAGCTCGACGCCCCGTTTGTAATCGATGTTCTTCTCGGCAAACAGCCTAGATCGCATATCCTCGCTGAATAGGCCTGACACGAACTGGTCGCGCAGATTCACTTCTAGCGATGCGCCGAAGTTGCAAGTCTTAGCCAGGTGCTTCAGACTTTGCAAGTACGAACGAACGCTTTCGCCTTGCGCTTGCTTTCTTTGCCTAAAGATGTGTCGCTCTGCAATTTCCGATCTCTCCGGTTCCAAATGATCTTTCACCAATTTCACGAGAATATCGAATGATTTATCTTCCGGCAAGTCCGGAGCACATAGATCACACATTAGATCATAACACTGAGAACCGACGAGGGTCACCAAGGTAGATACGTGTAAAGTCGTCTTCACTTCATTGAGTGCGATAAATTGTTTAACACGGCGCACGTAAGTGTCCCAATTTTGATTATTTATATCAAAACTTTCTATTTTACCGAGTGGCATGATAATAGGTAGCCAAAACGCGTTTTAAACTTTTAAAATTGATTAATTTCCGTCCTGTCGCCAGTGATACGTTCAATAAAACACGGAGGTTCAGAGCCAACTGGGGGTAGATATTTAATCCGTCAACTGTGTGATTACAAGTGTACCCGCACTACAAATAATGACGATACATAACAATAACAAAGAACACTATTGATGAAGACACATTTCAAAGAAAACAATAATTAATACTTAAACAAAATCTAATCAACCGTTCAAGAGCTACTTGCCTCGGACATAAGGGACAGGGACACAGATACAATACCTACATAGTACAAACTTAAGTAGGTACTACAACAAAACAAATATTCCTTTCTTTGTTGTGGGGGTTAAAAACAATAAGATTCTGAAATTCGTAAATATGTTTAGTTAGCACCACTGCCAAGCACGTCATATCCCATGCCCGACAAGGCCATGGTAAGGCACCATGTCACAGAATAAAGATGGAAACCATGTCTTCGATGACATTTTGTTTGTTTCTTCCTCTACCAACATCGTCACACTAGGAATATTGCACACGCACAAACACACACATAACTCCTCACACACCTTGGATTGTCCTGTGACTGTGATAACCAAACATAAGAGGCTGAGACTGGAGAGAACGTCGCGTCGTCGGAGTTGGAGACGATGCGGCAGACCTAGGAAAAGATGGCGAGACGACCTGCTTGCATTTGAATCAAACCTGAAAACTGTGGCCTTGGAGCGGAAAGAGTGGAAGTTTATGAACTTTGCCCAGCATGACAGAGACAGTGTTGTTTCTAAAGCAAATCTATTTTAGTATATTGAAAAAGTAAGTACCTACCTATGCCATAACTTTTTTATGTGGCATTGGTCACGTGATTCTGATTCGCTTATTATTTAGAAATTAATTGACCAAGACGAATTAAATTAATAATGTTAGATACAGGATAACTTGAGCATGACAATAAATCTAATAACTGCGATAAACAATAGAGTCATAGATATTATTGGTTTGTAAAAGTCAACACTTCCAAAGTTGGCAGTCTAATTAGGTACTAACGCCTAATTTTAGCGCATATCCATATCAGTGGGGACCTATGCATAAAGGTACAGATAGGTAATGTGTAGTAGGTTCACTGGCAAGCTGAAGATACAAAATGCTCTGTGTTGAAGACAAAAATATTGTAATCAGGTAATTAGTAGAATTTTACCACGTACCGAGGTAGGATGCAAGATAACTGTGCAGTGTACGCATTTGGTATCTACCACGTGTTAATGCAAGCAGTTTTATGCAAATAAGCATGTTCAATTAAATCTGAATATTATGTAGGTCTAATAGCGACACTTCCACTAACAATCTTCCATTGATTCAAACTTAATACTAGTTTGAATGATTAAACTTTTATTTGTATCGGATATAATGAAAGCTAAGCTGTGGTAGGTTGCAGAATCTTACAGCGCAGAAACTCCGTAAAAAGTTTTCAGTGCTGAATGTTACTTTATTAAAATCAACCAAGCTAGCCGCAAACGACGCGCTTCTTTAATTGGTTGTAAATCGACTAATATTGTCGTGACCATGGAGCGATGCACTACAAATGTAAAACAATGATCTGTTTCAGCCAACACTTTTCCTCTGATCTCTTTAATAGCAAAAAGTAAAGAACGAAGGCCGGTCCTCTAAATTCACATGACTTGAAATGTAATCATGGATGGACCGATTCGTTACAAGGGACGATTGTTTATAGTAGGTTAGGTACCTACACTAAACCGCAACAGAATAGAGGCAGTATGTACATAATATAAAAGACTCTTATCAATATTGAGGTGTCCTTAGATGCTTTGATGCGCGTTAGCACGTATAGCACGTCTTTTTACGGCCTATTGTTGTTTCGCGATATATATTTCGATACCTGAAGTCAAAACACAATTTGAAGGCAAGATTTGCAAGTTGCTTTTAATAAAAAAATGCGGTGATCAGATACAACCAGTAAACTAACTCGCTTGAGTTTTATAGATTTAAGTAAGGTAAATTTTTTTCTTGGGTTTGCCAATTTTTTTGTGACGTTCAATATTTAGACTTGGGTTTTTTATAATAAATATCATATTAAAATAGATTTATACTTCATTCATAAAAACGACTGTAACATTTATTTACGTTCAGCGACTAATGCTAATTAAACTCAAAGCTACTTACTTATTTAATGCACTGAAATAAAAAAAATATATCTAACTTACGACGGAGATTTCTGTCCTTGGATGTGACTGCATAATAGCGTAACTGCACAAAATAATACAAGTTTTATGTCCATGATAAAAACTAATACATCGAGACCTTTGCGAAGAAGGCGATCGGTCCGCCTCGCTTGATCGATTCGCGACTACTGCGCGCACGCAGCTTATCGACGCGCGGCGAACGAACCGCGTGGCCGGATGACGAAGGCTGCGCAAACGCCGGAATACCCTGCCGCTAAATGCTGTCTTTTGTAAATAAAACAATTGTCAAATCTTTTTACATAATATTATTAAATTATTACTTAATTTTAGCACGCTCTAACTTATGTTTCCATTGCATGAGGTGTCATACAATTTACAGTGTACGTTATGAAATTTAAATCCTGCATCAGATTCGTTAATCTTTCAAAATGCCGTTCGGTGTAGGGCAAAGCGCCTTCGATGAAGCTGGCCAGTGCGGGTACTTTCAGGCTGCCCGCAATAACTTCTGGAGCAAGTATGTTGAACACGAGTTGTGCAGCGTGACAGTTTTTATTGTTGGTATTCCATTCTGCAGCAAATTTCAGTAAGGATTCCTTTTGTGTATGATTTATAGCTTTTAAAGTCTCTCTGAGTTTTTCGTTTCCGCCTTTCAGAACTTCATTTACAATCTTCAATACATGCAGCGGCCTTTCCATTCGTATCGCTAATTTCAAGGCCTTAACCATTTTCTTGTCATGTAATAAATTCATCAGCTCTTGTTCCTGTAATATCATCTCCTCTTTTTCATTTGCCAGTTTTTCGCGTCTCTCTGCCGTAACATCTTTTAGTTTAACTAGCTTGGAGTCTGATCCACCAGTGATAGCTATTGATTCGTCTTTGCTTATTGCTAAAGACCATACTTTGCCATCATGGTTATCCAAAGACATTTTGCATTCTGACGTCTTTATGTTCCAAAGTTTTAACAGGCCATCAGCTCCACTTGACATTATTTGCTGGCCTTTGCTTACAAATTCAATTTTTACCACAGAACTTTCATGACCTTCAAAGGTTTTGAGGCAGCTCAAGTCAGCTATGGACCAAAGTTTTATTGTAGAATCAGCGGAAGATGTGAGTACCACTTGGTCAATAGGAGAGAATCTCACACACCACACTCCTCTTCTGTGACCCTTTAGAACTCCAAGGAGGGTTAATTCCTGAGTCCAAAGTTTACAAGTCTTATCCTGAGATCCAGTTGCTATCATTTTGTCATTTGGTGAAACAGTAACACAGTTGATGTCCATTTGATGTGCAAGTTCAGTGTATGAGGATTTTATTTTCTGATCACAAGTAGTAAACTCCTTGGGAACAGTCCAAACTTTTAAGCAGTTGTCTTGACCAACTGATGTGAAAAAATCATTTGATGTTTGGGCAGAGAAAATTGATCCCACAGAGGCTGTATGTCTAGATCCAACACCAATGCAAGTGATTACATTCTCAGGAGTTTGCAGCCAAATTCGAACAGAGTTATCTTTGCCAGCAGAAACAAACATTTCAGGTTTTGTGGGAAAGAGAGCTAGTGACAAAACTATGTCAGTATGGCCTTTAACTATTTCACAATTCATGCTATCAAATTCATAGTATTTTAAATCTCTGCTATTTGTTGCAACAACAATATGCTTCTCCTCTGCACCCACAAATATGATATCTAATACTTCATCAGTAAATCCAACCATTTGTTTAACACAGTCAAATGTTTCCACATCATGTATTATAATGTTGTGGTCTGCTGTCACTACAGTTAAGTTGTTGGATTTCTCATTGAGCATCAGATGAGTTACAGCCAAACCACTTTCTTCAGCTGCTGCAGTAACAAGGCTGTTCTTCTGTTCAAACATAAGCTTACTCAAAAGCATGTTCCAAACTTTTATAATACCTTTTTCACCAGCACAAGCTACATAAATACCTTCTGTCTCTAGTTTCTTTTTAAAATTTGGTATCTTGAAAGTAGGGGGCATCAGAACTATTCCTTCAATACTTTCATAAACAGGAATCACCTTAACAGCCTTAGTCTCATTTAAATTCCATAGGATAAGTACACGGTCTCTACCAGAACTCACCATAAATTCCCCATCAGGTGTGAATTGTAGCGAGGTAATTTTACTGAAATGCCCTGAATAAATGGAAACTTCTTTACCAGTTTTAGAGTTCCAAGATCTTATCTTTGTATCATCTGCAGCTCCAAATATAAGTTGCTTGGATGAATCTGGATGATATTTTAAAACAGAAAATACACCCATAGCTCCTCTAAGACTACTGGTACAAGTGTTGTGTGCTAAGTCCCACAGTCGAATGTTACCATCTGACCCACCAGATGCAATGTTTTCATCTGCTGAATCAAAGGCCAATCGAGCCACAGGGCCTTTATGGCTCGATCTCCACATTTTTAACTGCATACCAGTTTGTCGGTCCCACATTTTCATTAAGCCACTTTTGTGTGTTGAGATGACAGTTTTATTATTATGAGACATTTGAAATGTATAAATATGATCAGCTTCAGCATCTTCATCGGATTCTCCGATGGAACAAATAACAGAAAGGGTGCTTACATCAACTATCTTGATAACATCATTGCAGAGGCAAAGTAAATGAGCTCCATCTAAGGTCCATTGAATCTCTCCACCAGTGTAAAAAGCGGTGTATTCCTCAGTTTTCTCATACCTGAAACAAATTGTTTTTCATACATAACAAACACATACTTGTACAGGTAATAAATAGAACTCTGGAAGCGACAGCTAGTAGCTACCTAACTAAGAAGGTACCCAAAATGAAATAGAAAATATGAAAGATATATGTATGGCCAGACTAAAATTTGCATAACTTACACTTCTTTTAAGGACGCCATCGTGGCCAAAACTTTTATCCAAGTTCAATTCGTAATAGCTAGCACAACAAAATTAATTCTAACCAAATACAACCATGCTGTTTCAGCAGCACACACAGAACACTAATACCCTAGGCAGCACAGTCTTGTTGTTTACATTTTTTTCGCCTGCGTGCGCCTGCCTGACTGACGTTATAGATTATCTATGAGTCTGTCTGTGATCATGACTTTGATACTTTGTAGTGAGATTGCGTAGCTGTCATTGTCATTGTCATCCAATTTTTAGATTGATCAGCTGATTGAACCAGCCGCGAAACGAAATAGGTTATGTTTACAAAATAAAAAATTACGCAAGCAAGGAAAATAAACAGATCCAATATTATACAAGAACCGCAAAAAAATGCAATCGTTATTCCGTTCAGCAGGAAACCTCAGGCTATGCGTTCCCTCAGCATTGTCATCCTTGCGAATGTGCACAGCAAAAATCAAAGAAGAGCCTAAGTTTGAAACAGTTTTTGCATTTCCTTTCATAAAATATGTTGCTTTATTCAATAGACTCAAAGTTTACCACATATATGGATCCAGTGTAGCTATTCCCGCCTGCGGATTGCTAGAAATGTTAAATATGTTGGCCGAGCAAAGCTGTTTAACTGCTGCATATATAGGTAGGTGAGATGAGAAATTGAGAATTAGTTAACCTATGGCTCCGAATTATCGTTAAAACAAAAATCATGTATTTGTAACCACCTGTTATATAAAAAAAAACTATTAAATTATTTTCATTAGATACCTACTTACACAACTCTTTTTCATTTCAGGTGTTACTGGAACAGCAGTGCTATCAGTGGCTAGTTTACCATTTAAAAATATAATTGGGTTTTTGTATATAAGTGAGGATAATCAGTTTGTGAAGATATCCGCAGTGAGTTATTGGGGTAAAAGAGAAGATAAAATAATACCTGCAGAGGATTGGATGCCACTATTTGATATAGGACCTAAAAAAACCGATACATTCTATTTGTCACCGCATCTTGCTGACAACACTAAATACAAGTTGTTTGTTAAATTTGGAAATGTGATTAATTCAAAGAAAATGGGTGAAGTTTTAGAATAAATTTGATTTATGCTCAAGATTGTGCATCATTGTGGTCAAGGCTATTCCATCTCAACAATGTCCCAGGCACTACAGTATCCTGCTAAGTAAGCTTGGCTAAGATTGCCTCCGGACGCTGTGTAAAACATCTAATAAAGATATAAAGGCCTGAGTTTGTGTGTCAAATATTGATGCATGTAAAGCTGTTGGTTTAATATAATGTAAGTTTGTTTGTAAATAAGAAACCTAATTTGTCTACAACCTAATTTATTGAGTACTTACCTAACATGTAATAAATAAAACCATCTTATAATTTTTATACTCAATCTACTCCTTAAGTATACAATGAGAACCAAATCTTATAGGTAGGTGAATTTAGAATATGGCCAGGGATTTACATGTCACCATCCCAGTTAACAATTTACACTTCGCTGCACCCTGCTGTTTCTGTTTGCAATATTTTAGGTGAACAATCAAATTAAAAATCATTGGAACTTATTGACAAACCAATGAAGTTATATAAAGTTAGTTATGTATCCCAATGACAAAACTTTAAAAGTTAGCAACAAAACAGCCACAGTGTAGGTGTCAATATAAGTTAGGATTCCTATACAACATGAAAATATTATGGAATAGTTTATAACAAAGTTCATTATTAAAGTGCTATTTCTTGACATAATAAATTGAAAAAGTAGGTACTTACCTACAATAAATTACTATAAAAATTATGAATAAAATGAAAAAATATATGATTGTAAATACAAATGATTACATAAGCCCAACATGCATTATCCTCAATCTAAGGTAAAACATGAAACAGAGAATAGTCTTGAGATTGAAGATGAAAGATTTTATTATGCCTATAACATATCTATTACTCTAAATTGAACCACTATTGGATGTCTTTGGGCCAATGAAAATCACGTAATAAAATAATAGGTTTACATTACATAATAAAATAATATAACCATCTATTGGTATATATACAAATTTATAAAATTACCTAAATACATTATTGTTATTGATCCTCTTCCTATCTGACAATTTGCTAGAAACAATTCACTTATATCATGTTAAAACATCAGTGCTTTTATTCACACCAGAATCAAACACAATATAAATATCATTTAATTTAAAGAGTTTGCTGGAGATAAAAAAAATCAATAAACTTTGTAGTAATCAAAACTCTGCATAACGTTTACTTAAAAGGTTTGTAAGGGCAGATAGAAAAGGCTCGGGAGTGACGCAGGTGGTGCGACCATGCGCGAACCATTTCTTATGTTCGAGAAGCGCTACGCGCCCATTCCCGCCCCTTTTCTGTCCATATCTAACAAACTCTTGTCGATAATAAACATTGCTAAATTATATCAGTAAGTATAATAATAAAATAAAATAAATGTGTAATCTGGTTGTTGGTGCATATGCATGAATACACTCAATTAATAAAAAAACACTGAGAATTCCTTAAAATTAAGTAAGTATTTGGTTTTTCAATAAAACCCACACAAATAAATAACATCTTACTAATAATAATGTTTAAGTGACCATTGAGTTCTACACATGCATATGCACCTTCTGTCGCTACAAGCATCTAGCAGTAATGTTACAAGATGTTCTACACGTGGCTTCAGCTGTACCAATGAGCAAGCCATACAACATAACCCGAAGGTTTGACTAAAGGTGCAAAAATATAAATGCTATGAATAATTAACTGTGGCAAATCTGGGATCACTATCATCCATAGCTACTAAAGCGGGCTCATAGATTTATGTAACCTTTATTGTAAAAAGCTTTCATATTGGAAATTTGTGAGCCTTATACCTGAACCTCGGCATAACTGTGACTCCAATAGAGGTATCACTTCTATATTAAAATATTGCAAGTGTAAAAGTGTAAAGTGAAGTTACCAAACATTCATCACACAAACACTTGTTTTAATGACTAATCAACCCAAGCCTGCGCTGGCTGGTCCGTGGTGAAAGGGCTGACTCCGTTGCGCTCCATGGCTTCTAATATCTCACAGACGTGAGCCGCGACGTCGGCCCGGCTTGTGTCGATGCCCTTGATGAACGGATGTTCTAATAGCTTGTTGTACTTTGGGCGCTGTGTTTCTTCTTTGATGAGGCTAGAAATATAATATAATGATGTTAGCGAGAAGGTAGTCACGAACAGTAAGTAGCTGATGAGTTCAAATTCAAATACTAACAGCATTCAAATATTAACACTAATCTCGCTTAATGATCAAAAAGATGTTTTATATCAAACTAAAGCTTATAAGCGATGCGCTTATGTTAGGAAATAGACACGCGTGACGATGACAGAGTTATAATGGATAACTTTGTAAGAATGAGATGGAGAACAATTTATCGATCGGCACAAGGTTTGTGAAAGCTGAATTGCATTCAATAGTTTCCGAATGAGTTAATAATAAATAATAGAACAAGTAACTAACGTCATTCGGCGACTATAATTTAAATAGGATTTCTTACTACGATGTAACAAAGTCTTATGAAAATTCCTTACCAAGTATTAACAAAGTTGACGAAGTTGTTAGAGAATGCGTTGTTTGTGTTGGTGAGACGCGGCGGATCGCCCTGCACCACCTGCTGCAGTTGTTCGAAGACGGAGCCCCAGCGCGGGTAGGGGAAGGCGCCGGTCGCGACCTCCATCAGCGTGATGCCGAGCGACCATACGTCCGAGCGCACGTCGTAGCCGCGCGCTCGACCGGGATCGATGCGCTCCGGCTGTACAATTACGCTTACATTACTCACACGGAAAGTACGCTTAAAGGTACCTAATGGTGCAACTTCCTACCTATAACGGGGCATCACAACAGAGTTGAAAACAACACTTTTCGCTGGATTCGATCTTTATTTGCTAAGGGCACAGTGCACAACACTTACAAGGTTGTCCAACAATTGTAAGGGTGCCTCAAGTCTTTTTTTCAGTTTTACAAAATTGATACAATTTAAAAAATTACTTACAGCCATGTAAGGTCTACACCCTGCATCGCGCGTGCGAGCAATGGAGTCCACCAACTTTCCAGATATACCAAAGTCGCAAAGCTTGATGTTGCCTCTTCTGTCCAATAAAATGTTAGAAGGCTTCACATCTCTGAAACAAATAGAAGCAAAATGCAATTATTATTGGCACTTTTTTACCTTTAGTTAGACGATGGTTTAGCAGTGTCCAATTGGATGGTTCAGCACTAACATAGAGGGCTAGGAAGATTGATATGAGAGTGATAGCTAAATTAAATATAATTACGACCTATTCGATTTGTTGACGATGTGAACTGTTATAATAAAAATGACAAAACTGTTATTCATTAAGATTGACTGATAAAAGATCTAAATCTCTACTTTAGTAATTATAATTTAGTTTTTGACCACCTATTGAAGTAATGAATCAAGTTTGATTTTTTTTAATTTAGTTTTTGACCACCTATTGAAGTAATGAATCAAGTTTGATTTTCTCAAACAATCAATGTAACAGATTAGATAGAATATAAAGGTCATTCATTTCACTTCAATTTGTTTTCAACATTTTAATGGTGATAATAACTGTAACAATTAGCTGATTTCTTATGTTTTTGAACATGTAATTTTAAAATACCTGGATTTCTAATACATAATTATGGATTAAGATGTGAATTTATATTTCAAGTTATATATTTTCTAATTAAAATGAACATACCTGTGTATTATTTTAAGTTTTTCTTTTAAATAGTTTAAAGCTTTTACAGTAGCAAGGGTAATTTTGGCTAGAATATTTTCAGGTATTCGTGTCTGCATTCTCTCACATATGAACTTATAATATTTGTCTAAAGATGTGTCCATCAACTCCATGCAGATCCAACAATCTCCCTAGAACAAAACAAAAACATTATACACATAATAATTTATTATTTTTTTAGAGGACATACACACAAATAACAAAATTACATTTTATCTGTGCACTTCTTATTCCAGAGTCAGAGTTGAAATACATATGACAGATTTAGTTGAATACATGTCTCTTGTAAATGAAAAACAAAATAGGATATAATTGGTTAATTTTCTGTACAAAATTCAATAGGTACACATACTTCCTTGAATAGTGCTCCATAAAACTGAACTATGTATGGGCATTCATTGCTTCTCATGACTACTTCAAGATCCATCAACAACTGCTTCTGTTCCTTTTCGTCCACTGTAGACCTGATGCGTTTTACAGCCATCACACGATTTGACCTGTAAATATTTACATTTTTGCAAGACCTTTTCTAAGAGTAATCAACCACTGATTATGATTATTTCACTTATTTTATGATACAACTAGATTAAACAGCTACACTCATCATCATTTATTATCAGTCATGATTCACTCACTTTCTATGAACCATTTTGTTTACAGCTCCAAATGCGCCCCGTCCTATTTCACCCAGATCTTGCAAATCATCAGCTGTGAAATCATACACCTCCGTGGCAGACAACTGTAGTTTGCCTGATGATTGCATTGATGGATAAATTTTACATCTATCTCTGGAAAAAAACAGATTAGATATTGTAGAAAACACTGGCTAATTCTTTATCAACTTTTCTCAATAAAACTTCAAAGTGATGCAAGGCAGAGAACCATGTTATAAAGAGAACAAACTTGGTCATGGATTTAGGTAAAACAAACCTGGCATTTTCTGGCAAAACATCTCTGATAGTGCGCGTAGGGGGCCGAGGACGCGGTACCGGAGAGCTACTGGTAAATGGCATGAATGCAACCCCATCACCTGATGGGCCTCCTACTTGTAAATCCAACACTTTTCGTTTGTCTGAGCCAAATAAACTCAATTCGGGCTTTGGCATGGTAGGTCTACTTGGGCCTGCGATCAAATAAATAATGTGTCTTTCATTGTTATTTAAAACCATAGTAAAACACTATCAATAAATCAAACATTTTAGTTTACCTTGGTTTGATGACACTTCGCCATTCTTAGACATTTTTCATGAACAATAAAAGCACCTAATTTATACGACTTGCACACTATTTTTTGGTATGATAGACAGCAACAAAAATCTCCATTTGATTAACAGATCAATCAAAATATTAACGAAAAACTAGAAACCGTAAAATAAATGCATTTTATCGAAAACACGCATTCATTCATTCGCTTGATTTGAAGTGAGTGATTGATTGATTCAATTCAATCAATTTGATTGATGTAATGTTGGTTGGTTGTCATCTGTCACTTTAGACAGATTTCTTTTGGTGTACAATCTAAAATTGACCATTTTTTTAGGTGGGCAATTTTAGTTAACTGGAGGACAATTTTATAGGTGGACCGGTGGGACCGATAAACCCAATTTTTTTAGGATCTTACGACCGAGACGATGGGCTACTACTCGAATGGAAAGCCATATCTTTTCTATCTTAATACATATATCCTATTTCCTAGTTATATTCCAAATGCTAAAGTTTGTAACTATGGATGGACGTCTTTGTTACCTATATTATAATATACTTAATATAGGTAACAAAGACGTCCATACATAGTATGTAGGTATTGTATCTTTGTTACCTAATCACGCTCAAGCCATATAAAATTCTCAGTGGCTCAAACTACTGGAAAATTTGAATGAAATTCAGCACTATTATAGTTTATCCTGGATAAACACAGGCTAGTTTTGGTCCGATTATTCCCACAGGTGTGAACTGTGAAACGGCTGGAGGGATTTGGTTCAAAATGTTCACAGGTTCTCCTTCCGCCTTTTGACAGCTCAAATCACAAACCTGATAGGTTGATAGCTTTAACTAAAAAGAGATACTTAATAGGAAGGAAATAATTAATAATAATTATGTTTTTAGAATTTAATATCATAATTTGGCTGTTGTATAATAATTGTAGCATTTTGTTAAAATTAAACTTAAAATTTTCTATTTGATATCTTAATATTTGTTAGATTAAGATGAATCTCTTTTGTACTTCTTATGAGATGATTTTGGTGTTTCAGACTTTGTGGCATCTGGATCTAGAGACTTGGGTTGTTTTTTTTTTGTAATGCTACTACTACTTTCAACTTTCTTTGTTGATGTTTTCAGTTTTCCATTTGTTAATGACACATTATGAATTGGGGTAACCATCTTTTTCGGTTGGTCTTTTGCTGGGTTCTGTGATTTTTTTGATGGAGTCTGTGGTGGTTCATCCTCAGTCTGTTTAAGTGTATGAGGTTTTGTTTTATCAAAGTCAACATAGGATACATTAAGCAATGTTTTACTTTCAGCCTCATCTCCATCAGGTCCTAGTTTAATTGAGCTGCAACAATAATATTTTATGATGATATTTTCTCTTAAAAGTACAAAAATAGTCCTTATTTTATTAGTAAACTAGTAGCACGTCCCGGCTTCGCATGGGTGTACTAATGGAGCTACCGGGATAAAATATAGCCTATAACCTCCCGGACAGTCCATTCTACACACCCGTGAAATAATTTTTTAAATCGGTCCAGTAGTTTCGGAGATTACCTCCGTCAAACAAACAAACAAACAAATTTTACCTCTTAATAAAATTAGTATAGATAGGTACAACAAGTAACAGTTATTACCTGTGATCAAGCTCTCCTCTAATATAGGGCAGAGCTCCATAAAGGTCCAATACTACTATTCTGAATGATACTTCTTGTCCTTCTTTGATACTTTCACCCAACCACTTATTGCCGGGTTCTTCTGTTGGCCGTGGAATGACTACATTGAATACCCTAGAAAAAACTTATTGATAAATATTGTGCAATAAAAAATATTGTGCAAATTGTCCTAAGTAAGAGTGATACATATTTGCAATAACAGTCATATTTCAGATGGATCTAGTAAAGGAAGGGTTTATGGTTGAAAATGTATAATCACACAACTAACCGGTGCACAAGAATACCCAAATGTGTAATACTTTTCTTATTAACAATTCCTGTTAATGTTGCCCCAACATAAGGCCGGAATACAAAGTAATCTGCTTGAACTTGGAAGTTAATATCAGCATTGTCATTCCTGATAGTGCCCACATTTTGAAGAATGCGTAGATTTTTGTAACTGAGGAGAATCCCATTAAACCTACAAAATAAGAGTGGAGAGGTCAGTTTAATCACAACATCACATTTCTTTATGAGCACACATTAGATTAGATAGTGGCTTATGTCCAGTACTTACTCTTTGTCATATTTTCCGATTTTATAATCCAATAAATTTTTGATAGACTCCTTGAGATTGCCTAAACACCATGGCTGCAGGGCCAAATTTTGTGTCACTTTTTTTTCAATTACACATGAATTTTTAATACTAATCAACTTTCGAAGCTCTTTCAGGTCAAACTTGATGATTGTTGACATTATTCTTATTGCATTATATGATTTTCAGACCTGTGAATAATATTCCAAAAGTAATAAAAAATATGTACTATTTTGTCTTTACATCTGAAAAACAACGTGAACTAATCATCAGAGAGAGAGAGAATCGTGACATGACAGCACAGCACAGAGTGGCAGTGAGTGAGTGAAGAATCGTACCCATAGATTATCTATGATCGTACCGTACCGTGCTCTAAGAATGAGTTTTTAAATGGCTGTCAATGTCAATGTATATTGACAGACTTTCGAATCTGAAAATACTTTTTTTTGTGAAAATCAGTGATTTATAGTCTGTCTATAAAGTCGTGACAATAAATGAGGGCGCTGCTAAAATGTATATAGCAACCCTATAGTGTGACTACTGATTTTGATACTTGCAGTTCGTTCCATGTAAAAGTTCCTACCAGCTTTTTGGCGGGAATTTGAGAAGGCATGTTTTATTTTTTAAATCTTGTACTGTGTAATAATGTTGGATTAAAAGGATAAACTGTTGAGTGTTCATACATACATAGGTGAAGGCAAATGAAACAAAATTGGATTTCATTGTCATTTTTATAAGAATTTTATTTTTTGCCGTAGTGCACAAATATTAAAATTGTCCATTGCTTTCTTGGCCGACCCTACTGTTTCACAGGAGTTTCAAACTTCCCATCATTCTTGAATTCGCCTAACCGTAGGTACTTTCTGATTTACCTGAAAATTAAAAAAAAAATATTACTGAAAGTAATCAAAAGCATTTTAAACTTATAGCAATTAGTTAAAATTTTAAATACTTAGGTAGGCAGAAAACGTAGCCAGACTGTGTGCCATTTTAATGTATCAAGATTAGATGGTACACCTACAACATGACTTACTGTGATGTTCAATCTGACGTAAAAATGTGCAATGTAAACAATGCCTTTTTTGGTCTCCAAATCGTAATTTAGGTCAATTTGTTACTTCAGGCAGATTAGAAACAAACAATAAAACGATTACATACCCGTTATAGATGCTGTTCGCCCATTTAAATCATCCAAATCCCACAAAATATGTCCAACTTGGTATTCCGCTAAACATTGCTGGAAAACTTTAAAAATCACTTGCCGCGTGTCACTCTCATTTACTTTACTTATTTGTGATACTTTTGTGCGTAGTTCGGTTTCATTTCATTGCAGTTTAACTAAGAAAACAACAAAAAATAGAGGAAAATATGTTCTTGAACTCACTCGATGACAGCTGACGACAGCTGTTATACCTTTGTTTGGTGCTGCCAGATACACGAATAATTTTAGTTCCTCAAACATTCATGTCACGACTATATAGACAGACTATAAATTAAATTATAGAACTGCCAAAAACATCTTCATTTTGAATAAATTAGTTGGTTAGGCTAGGCTGGCACTTGGAAACAAAATTTAATAAAAATGACTCACGCACGACTTATTTTCTGACATTTCCAGTAACATGTCAAACTCTATTCATTCAATTGTTTATTTAATTTATAGGTTATGTTTTGATTTGTGATTGCTTTATAGTTTAAATCCAGCAGACAGAAGTATTACTTACGATGTCCAATATGAGAATTTTGAGTAAATGTTTGACACAACCTTCTCACATTGTACTGAGGTAAAAACCGGTCCAATCGTATGCTTGAAAATCCAGCCCTGTATTCGGTTGTTCATTAATTATGTTTAATTGTTGTAGAAGCTCGACTGCAACACTGACGAGAAACTATGCAAGAGGAACCAGCTTTCCAGACTACTTCCAGAATCCAGTGTTCAGGAAGGAAGATCAAGAAAAACTAATTGAAAGTTCCGAACTAACAAAACTATCGGCCTTCCCAGTAAAGCCTCCAGCGGTTTCTGAAACATCTTCTGCATATTTTGACCCACTTGTGAAGTAAGTAGTATTGGGTGCCTTGTTAACCTAATAATATTATAAAATCCGAATAATAAAATGTACCTTTATCTAGTTAGACAAACTGTCACCTAAAAAAATATAATCCTTCCTGTTTAAAGTGAATTCCCCAGGATTGAACTTTTGGCTGAGTTGATAGTACTTTATATTAAAGGAAATGGTAACAAAAGGGAATGAGAAAAAAGTCATAAAATCAAAAAAGAGAAAGTTGTTCTAAATATGGCACATCAAAATGGCATTATATTGAGCCTTGATATGACTTTAAATTATTGGTAAAAGGAACATGCATATTTACCATAGTTTGTGTAAAATCTATGTATTAATGATTCTGCCCCATTTTTAGGAATATATTTAAGGGCAAATCAAACTTTATAACAAAAACTTTTAATTACTTATGCTTCAATTTATTATTTTACAGCAAAGTAATCAATCATGTAATGGAGCACGGGAAGAAGGCATTAGCCAGGAATCTTGTAGAAAAAGCATTTGAAAATTTAAAAAGAATACAAATAGAAAGATACCACCTTGCCTCCCCAGAAAACAAGGCTAATATTGAATTGAACCCTAAAGTTATCCTGTACAAGGCTGTTGAGAATTGTAAACCACTTCTGCAGCTCTGTCCGATCAAGAGAGGAGGTATCACCTATCAGGTCAGTGTTATTGCATTTTCCCATGTATTTAGAAGGTGACAGAACTCCTGTAGCTATTTGAAACATGTCCATTCATTTAAAAGTAAGTACTTAATTAAATAGTCCTTGTAGGCTTGTTGTTCTTGTAGTTATTTATATTTAACCTGCACCTTTTTAGATGCAGTATTATCTTAACGATACAGTGAGACCAGATCCATCTGTGTAGATACAATTCTTTCCCTTTCGGTACTAGTTCTCCCCCGTGTGTTCCCATTCCCGTGGGAATACCGGGATCAAAAGTAGCTAGATTGTCTATTATAACTGTGTTAAATTAACGAATAGAACAGAATCAGATTCAGTAACACCGTTATCACCGTTAACACTGTTTTAATAGACCTTTTTTTTAGGTTCCAGGGCCCATAACCGAAAGAAGATCATTGTTCCTAGCTATAAAATGGCTGCTTGAAGCGACTAACGGCAAAGAGAGAACTGTACACTTTCCTCAGCAGTTTGCTTGGGAGCTCCTTGATGCAGCAAACAACAGTGGCAAAGTTGTGAAGCGGAAACAGGATCTTCATCGGCAGTGTGAGGCTAACAGGGCTTATGCTCACTACAGGTGGCAGAATTAATTTATTTTATTTGTAGTTTTATATTGTTATGTGTAAAATATAGTTCTCTAAATCTATGTTGTAATTTCTTATGATTCAATCCCCTATTCATTTGATTAATTCTGATAGAATGAAGTATGCAATATATACCAATAATTTATAGTAAATTAATGGTCAGGGTTATATGACATCTTGCCAAGTTTGCCATTTCTTTTCCAAGTGTTAACTTAAAACATACTTGATTTTAATTATTCTATTGAAGCACGGGAAGAAGGCGTTAGTCAGGTATCTTTTAGAAAAAGAAATTTGAGAATTTAAAAAAGGATACAAATAGAAGACCTTGCCTCCCCAGAAAACAAGGCTTGTGTTGAACTGAACTGAACCCAGTGGAAGTTTTTTTTTAATAAGTACCATTTTTACTCAAATGGGACTGGGCGGGACACATTGCGCGGCGAGGCAGGAGGAAAAGCCGTTACCGAATGGCGGTCAATCATCGCAGGTCAGCTTATATTAGTTAACCTACCGAATTCAGTTTTTTGATCCCGAATTTCGTTTTTCGCTGTGCTGAGTTAACCCAGGATCGTGCTAACAAGCTGAGGGAGGCCTTTATTCAGCAGGGGGTGAAGTTAATTTTTGTAAAACCTTGCCATTAAATGTAACCCCTTATAAAAAATCTGCAGGGCCACACCCACATAATCAAATCACTTTCTTGCTTGTGAATATCAACAATCATCGACTTCTAAAATGTGGGTATTTATAATGGTTTGGTTTCCAAGGTTAGGTATGTATGTGTCACATCTAAAAGATTAGTTTAGAAGCTTTATTACTTGATATGACTAACAAAGCTTCTAAACTTATCTATTAGATGTGACTCATACAAACTGATATCTGATAAAAGAGGGGAAACCGGTTTGATAATTTATTAAGCCGGAGTTATACTTAGATAATTCAATAATTCAAATGTCCGTGGCCCGAAGAATCCCATAATACGTACCATCGCTCGCTGTCGATCTTCGCTGGTTAGAGAGATGGCGGTTCTCAGCGGTTCAAGGAACTGCGTGCCTATCTTCACCACGCGAATTAGACGCTGATCGTCGGCTCGAACGACCGCTACAGTCTAGCAGTACCGCACACAGAAAAAAACCACATGACACAGGTAATAAACTTAGCGTAGGTATTGTTGTGCTTTCGGACTTTTAAAACTCAAGATAATATCTTATGCTTTCACAACTAAAAAATTAATATTAAAAGAGAACTGATCAAGTGAAAGTCAGACATACACAAAAAGAGTTCCGTAGGTATGGATAAAAATATTTTAAACTTTTACATTTATAGAAACGATTTCTTTACGTAAGTAAGGACGTGATTGCTTGTTGTAAGAACAAATCTAGGTAAACTGGAAGTACCCTAAGCCTCATAATAAATAAAGATAAACAAAGGACTAAAGAATGTATGAAGAATGTAATGAGAGTGAGTGAGGCGAAAGAGGTATGTCAGGATCGTAGCAAGTGGAGATCCGTGGTCTCTGCCTACCCCCATGGGAAAGAGGCGTGATTATATGTATGTATGTATGTAAAGGACTAAAGATATATATGGCTTAGCTCTGTCTATACTATCTATACTTCTATACTATAATATTATAAAGAGGTAAAATTTGTTTGTTTGTTTGTTTGACGGAGGTAATCACCGAAAATACTCAACCGATTTAAAAAATTCTTTCTCCGATGTGTAGAATGGACTGTCCGGGTGGATAGGCTATTTTTCATGCCGGTGTAGTTTATACCCGTGCAAAGCCGGGACGTGCTGCTAGTCTATACTATCTATACTAATATTATGGAAGGAATAAGATAATAATCTAATTGATAAGACCGTAGGTTTAGGTTTCTGACCTATCAAAACTTCTAGGCTTTATCTTCTAAGCACTCTCCTAAAACACAAATAATGAATAATTGTGAAAATTCAAATAATTAAACTAAAATTCGTGGTTTGGTACTTTTCCAAAAATGTAGTTATTTTTATATCATATCGTTTCATCGCATCGCAGGTATGGTATAAGTTTCAACTCTCTATCTCTACACGTTCCTGAGAAAAAAGGCTGCAGCAAACAGACAGACGAACAGATAACTTTCCCATTGAGGTACGGAACCCTAAAAACACCCTATGACAATATAATAGATAGGTAGGTAATTGACTAATCTTTTATAATGTTATAGGTATGTATATAGCAATAAAATGTACGTTCCACCTTATCTAGTAGGTATCAGACAGCAGCGCTGATAGTTAATATAATTCGTTACTTTCGAAAATTCCTACGCACTTCAGTTTCATATCAAGTTATGTATTGATCGGTACTGTATATACAGTAAAGTAGTGTAGTTGTGTTAGATAATAAGTTTTTCCGTATTTTGTTAGACGTACAAGGTGTTTAGATAATGAGCCCAAGAGGCTTGAAATTGAGCGAAAAAACCTTTAAGTGTCAGTCAGATAAAAAGTAGAGAAAAGGTAAGAGACTTGACTATTTTATCGATTCCAAATGTTGTTTTGCATCCATTTTAATCTGTTAATTTTCATTTATTATCTTATTACCTAAGTAGGTCTGTATGAGTCATATTCGGGGTTGGAGTGGTGAAATACGAGTACCTAATCCTGGCGATTCAATTCAACTCAATTCAAAATATCTTTATTGTGGACACAGTTTGCGACACAAATATAAATGGGTTTACAGTAGGTACAGCATCCAACAATCGGCGGTCTTATCGCACACGGCGATTTCTTCCAGACAACCGGAAACTAAAACTAAGGAGAAATACCAGACACCAGTAAACGAAATTTAGCGCTTTGGGTATTCACTAGCCCCGAACTAGTAATGATACTGTATCTCGGAGGCTCGCAATCACCCTCAGCGCCGCTATCTTCGCTTTATGCCGTCTGACATTTCACAGTTAGGTCCAAGTAGTTGGATCCTATTGTTAACTTAAAGTGAATTAAAAATAAGTGCTTAGTGTTCTAGTGTAGGTTGGTTGTGTGTGTGTACAAATTGTGTATGTGAGTGAGTATTTGTGCGTGTGTGAGTGTGTGTGTGTGTATGTGTGTGTGTGTGTGCGTGTTATTCAGTGTAATACGGTGGACATGTCCTGAGTATACGGCTACTTTACATAAAAGGATAAAGAAGAAAGTACCTATATCTTTTAGCTCCATCGGTTGAAAGGAACTGTCTGCGATTGATATAGGTATAAGGCTTTTATTTTTTTTCACTCCTTTGAAACCTAATATTTTTACAAACCTTTTACCGATTAATAAGCTCATTATTAATTAAATAAATTTAAGTATGTACTTACTTACCGTAAATTTACTAAGCACTACCTTTCCCAAAGTTACTTTCCTTCGACATGAAAAGCTAACTGTTTACTTCGGAGGGAAGACCTATACCTGTTATACTCGAACCTGGCATCCTCATTGCTTCCCCCCTTGGGTAACAATCTATTAATCTTGCAACCTTGCAGCTTAAAATGACGGCCACCACCAGGCCACGAGAAGCGTCAGCGTTCACCAAGTTTCGACTGTTGATGTGGAAGAACTTTCTGCACCAATGGCGTCGTCGGATCCAGACACTTGTGGAACTCCTACTGCCAGTTGCAGCAATGTCGTTGGTGTTGATCCTGCGCGGGCAACTAGAACCCGCTCCCCGGGACACGGAAAGATACCGACCTATAATGGCTCATGATCTTGGATATTCCACAAATCTTTTGTAAGTTTTTTATAAGTACATACTTACAGATAATTTTTTTTATTTTTTAGATTTATTATTCTTTACGACGGTTATTCGGCGAGGCAATAGTGGATCGCCACTATTGCCTCGCCGAATAACCGCTAATTATAAAAACTTAAACTAAACTAACTAAAGATGTTGCCGTCCCTTTCATTTCGAGCGTTATGACAGGGACGGCAACATCTTTTTAAGTTTTGGCGTAATCAGAATCGCCACTACTGACCAGGTAATTAAAAATTCCTAAATTCAAAAGCTCTTATTTCGTTCTCAATAAAGTCGAAACAAAATTACAGTCTGAGTGGCAGTTCTAACATTACGTAATTTTAGTCAAATTGAGGTTAAATGTGTGTAGTTCTAGGTAATCTAGGTAGTATAAATGTAGGTATGTAGGTACTGAATTTAGTTTTTTTTGTTCATCACAGATTCACTATGCTGGCTGATCAAAGGACTGAAGAAAATGCTACTATAGAGTTCTCGCTCGCTTATTCACCAGCCAGTCCTGAATTAAAAGATGTAGTCGAAAGTGCTTTTGCCAAACTGATACTGAAAAACTACGAAGTTTTATACTTTTTATTACAAGTCATTTTGGACTTCCCAGATTGGTCATTACCACCTGATTTAGATGTAGATCCTTCTGTATTGTATGAAATTGTAAAACGCCTTGTGGTAGTTCGAGAATACAACAGTAGCTCAGAAATGAGCGGACTCTACACTGAGGGCAATAATATCCCTAAAGTTCTTGCGGCCTTCGAGTTTGATGATGCACTTTTGGGTATGTATAAGTTTCTATATAAACAAGCATTCTAGTGATAAAATGAAACGTGACGTCACCCTGACTTAGCAAAATTAACAACTCAATAGCGGTCTCAGTAATAAATACCACATTACTAAGACTTCTGTCCGTCCGTCCGTAAGTCTGTCTGTCAACATGCTGTATCCCATTAAACATGATAGCTACATATACAGACAGACAGGGATAGAGCTATTGGACTTTCCGAGTTATGAAAATAAATGCGAAAAGATAAATTAAGATTTATTTTCGCGAATCGGCTAGCCACACCCAGTTTATATTTGTATACAATTTTAGGAGCGACTGAACTCCCTCGTGATATAACATATGCTCTGCGGTTTCCTGAAAGATCAAGAAGTTCTTCGTATATGAGTGGTGGCAACTACGGCTCTTCATCCTGGCGAACTAATTTAGTTTTCCCGGCTTTTGAACGACCTGGACCCAGAGTTCCATGGGATCAAACAGGAGGCCGTGATCCAGGCAAGTATAAATATTTTTACCTACCTACTTATTCTGAATTAGTAGCCAGCACAGCATATCACACTAATTAATGTTATAGGCTGATATAAAAACTGATTAAGCCTCTTATTTCCACAGGCTACATGTACGAGATGTTCATAGCGCTACAAAACTCTGTGTCCTCAGAAATAGTATATAGATTGACGGGACATGACCTGTCCAACGCTAATATATCGATGCAGAGGTACCCGCATCCGCCCTATCTTGAAGACTTGGCGTCAGAGTTACTCGAATACTTGTTCCCGGCGTTTATCACGTTTGCATTCAGTTACACAGCCATTAATATTGTCAGGGCTGTGACCATGGAAAAGGAACTTCAATTGAAGGTGCGTTTTTTTCAAAACAAGTACCATCTCACTCGTACCAATGAGTATCTAACTCCAAATTAAATAATACGAAAGTACTAATTGGTAAAGACGGAAAGACCACTTTAACAGGATTCACTGAGTTATTCGCATCTAGTAGATATCCGCTCATGGATTGGCTAGCGTGGTGGGACCCTGATAAAAATACTATGTGGGAATCCAGATCATAAGATATATTGGGTGGGGCAACATTTTGTCCCCTTAAGGATGAAAACACTGTTTTCTGCAAAATAAAACGACTTCCTAAGATCAAAACTATCTAACTCCAAACGAAAAGATAGCTTAGGGACTCAAAATTTTACCCCACCCTGTAAATTCCAAGTAAGTAGGTACCAACCGAATTCATTGAGTACTTTTTGTGTTAAAGAAACCATCGGTTTGTTTTTCTTGAAAACATAAACAAGTAAAGAATATATAAATCACAAATTACATCTCTTATTTTCTTGAAATGCTTAAATATGATTTTTCATAGGAAATAATGAAAATAATGGGCTTGCCTACGTGGTTGCACTGGACCGCATGGTTTTGCAAACAGTTCTTATACCTCACCATCGCGTCATTCCTCATAGTTCTTCTGGTAAAGGTATGTTTCATTCATATTTATAACTAAGTATATCGTAAGTGGACCTGAATGGGTTTTACAAGATTTTTAGTATTGAAAATCAACCAGTGGCCTACTGCATGTAAGATTAGTAGCCCTTCCATCAGTTTTCGAGTTTATGGTTAACTATCCTCGCTAACGGCTTAATTATTTTAAATATATGAAATTATTAGTTAATACGAAGCGCTCGTGGCGAAGTTTGCTAAGTCCGTCTTGATAGATCATCGAAGTTAAGCAACGTTCTGAGCGGTCACAACTTGGATGGGTGCCGCAAGTGGCATTATCAACTGAGCGCTTCCGTGCTTCGGAGGGCACGTTAAATTGTCGGTCCCCGCTTTTAAAGTCGTTAAGCCATGACGGAGGCCTTTAGGCGGCCTAAAAACTCCGTCACCAGAGTTGGCCACTTGCTCACACGAAAAGAAGAAAGAAGAAGATTAGTTAATATCTACAAATTACCGGGAGCGGCGCTGCGCTGGATTCTCATACATTTTGTGATACTACCTCTGCATGTGCACCATGAGCACTGAACGCGTTTAGCGTTATTCACGAGCCTCATTGTTTCCAGGTGGAGTGGTTCACAACCACATACCACGGGCAGATCAGTTACGCGGTGTTCACAGCTACGCCCTGGACTGTTCTACTTTTCTTCATGATTGTTTACATGATCAGCACTATATGTTTCTGCTTTATGCTAAGTGGATTGTTTTCGTCATGTAAGTATTTCGAATAAATTCAAAATATGTTTTTGACTGAACTTCATCAATATCAGTGTAGCACACTAATTTGCTAATAAATAAGATCATCTTGTCAATCTTCAGATTTTGACTTAAAAACTCAAATGACTTAGAATCTGAAATTTTAGTTTTGTGTGCATTGTTTGTTTGATTTTTTTAATGATTGCCTCTGACTGCCCACATATCTTAAATGTTGTATTGGAGATGTTAATTAACTTTGAAAGACAGTCTTTATTGTTATTATAACCATTATATTACGAGTATCTATATTGTTATGATAGTTATTATATACTATGAAAACTCAGGCCTTTACATCTTTACTAGATGATTTATACAGCGTCAGGAGGCAATCTTTAAATATACAATGAACATGCCTTTATTAAATGATTTCAAACGGGACTTTATCGCGTAATTACCTTATTTCATTTGTTTCCCGACGTTTCGAAAGCGTTACAGCTTTTGTGGTCACTGGCAGTCTGATAAAATAAAGTAATTACGCGATAAAGTCCCGTTTGAAATCGTTTAATATGTATACTGATCGCGAAAGTTTAAAATGTACTAGTGCCTTTATTGTTATTATAGCTAGTTCAGCAGCTCTGTTCACCGGAGTGATTTGGTTCGTGAGTGGCGTGCCGGCGGCGTTGATCGCGCTCGAGAGGGAAGTATCCGTCGGATTGCAGACATTCACTTGTCTCAGCATCAACTCCGCTATGACGTACGGCTTCCAACTTATCATGGCTCAAGAAGGGACTGGTGGTGAGTATCACACTATAAACGTGAAAGTTTGTGAAGATGTATGTGTGTTTGTTACTCTTTCACGCTCAAATGGCTGTACGGATTTTAATAAAATTTGGTACATCCTGGTACCATTTGGGACATTTGGTGGCTTATATCCTGGATTAACACACACTTGATCCCATTATTCCCACGGGAACGGAAACTATTCACCACGGGTAATACCGCTAAGCGATTGTATATCAAAACTATTTAAATATAGCTTTATTATTTATTATTTACTAGCAGCACGTCCCGGCTTCACACGGGTGTACTAATGAAGCTATCGGGATAAAATAATTTTTGAAATCGGTTGAGTAGTTTCGGAGATTACCTTCGTCAAACAAACAAACAAATTTTACCTCTTTATAATATTAGTGTAGATTTATCGCTGCAGACCTAAACCACGTGTTATTTTGAATATCCTTGGACATTAATATTCATATCTTCACTGATAAGTTGTTTCGCATGTTCTGAATGCTTTCAATAATAAAACGAAATATGTCGAAGTAAATAACATCTATCAAGCTTAACAATTTTACCTTCCGATAACTACAACTTAATGGAGGCCTTGGGTAATACACTAGGAGATACCTAATGGTTTGCAATGCCATGGATCCAATAGTTATTCTGTTTTGAATAATACGAGTATTATGAAAGCATCTTGAGGAAACCATTCAACCACTATTTTTGTGATACGATTATTTTAAATCTTATCTAAGTCTTTGGATGATGTAAAGAGCGTTTTATGAATGTAACGTTGCTACATTGCATGCAACAAACTTAGCCTACATTTATATTTAAAAATGAATGGCTTTTGAAAAACCGGAATCTCTGTTATCGGATTGCGAATCATGTTTAAAATGGTTTATACTATGTTTTATACTATCTTGATAAATGTTGTAAATGTTAAGAATGTTTGTACCTATTTTAGGAAATTTTAAGTAACATTAATATTTATAGTCACCGATTATTGTGTTAGAAATAAGGTACATTGAACTGTGAACTCGAACAAAGAATCGAAACAGGGGTAGCGGTATTCTCGAACGCTTGACGAAAGGACTGCCGAGCTGTTTTCGTTAAGAATTTTGTTATCTTTTAGGTGTGCAATGGGGAAGTTTCTTCGCATCTCCTTCTACAGAATTTACCCGATTCACGTTTGGTCATGTGATCGTAATGTTGTTGGCGGATGCAGTAATATACATGCTGCTTGCGTTGTACCTCGAGCAAGTGTTGCCCGGACCCTTCGGCACTCCCAAACGCTGGTACTTTTTGTTCACGAAGAACTTTTGGTGTAGTAACAAGAACAAAGTTAGCGGTAAGTTGCTAACAGGAAGACGGTTTTATATCATTTAAAGTTTTTATACTTTGAACTGCTTAGGATATACTTAAGTCACATAAAGTTTGAAATTATTAAGTACTTATTTTCTTATTGAATGATTAATTTTGTCATTGCTAAAGATTAATTAGAAAAAGTAGAAAACTTTTATCATGATTATGGCTGAATGTATTAATCTTTAACGTTATTTTATTACCTTTTTTCAACCTTCGATAACGGTATCTGTACATATTATTTAAATTATAGATTTACTTTTTTTCAGATGAAACATACGTGGTTAATAACAATCCCGATGATTCTGATATATTGAAGGAACCAGATCCAGTGGGTCTCGCTGTCGGAGTAAAAATAAATGTATGTTTTAACTATATATAAGAAGTAGAGCCTTAAAGCTTATAATATATATATATCACATAATATTGTAGCATGTAATTTATTTGATATTGAATACGAAGCTCGTCAGGTACGGCTTGTCCACATCTACACTTGATACAGTATCAGATACATTACATGCTAAACGGATCTACCCGAGTAACCCTGTTATAGTGCTATAACTTTTAATACAACTTCGTAGTTTTGACTATGGATCTAATATTAAAATGTTTGATTTTTAGGACCTAAGCAAAGCGTACGGAAATAATTTAGTTGTTAACTGTTTGTCCATGAATATATACGATGACCAGATTACGGTGCTCCTAGGACACAACGGAGCAGGCAAATCAACCACCATATCGATGTTGACAGGTTAGAACTATTTCTATTTTTGATGTATTTCTAAGAAATCATTACTTACTCGAAAGACTGTACCGATTTATAGGTACCTACTATAAGAGAAAAATTTGGTGAATTACCCGAAAAATTGGGAAATTGGGCAATAACTGAATGTAGTAGATTCAATAGGGTTTCCCTTTTATTTGAAAATACATGGAGTTCCTCTGACATAAATATCTGAAAGAAATGGCTACCGTTTCCTGGGATAGATACAGTCGTGATCATATTTCATATTCCATATATACGCCTATATTATTTTCTAAGAAAATGTTACTTTTTTGTTTGTTTTTTAACTTTACCTTAGGATGAAAAGCCGAGCTGAATGCACACTAAACCAAAACCACACACAATTTATTGCATGCAATAATCAGTATCAAATTATTATGCAATTCAGCAAACTGAGTTTTAACTCACGTGAATCAATAACAATAAAATCATTGTTTTTATCTTAGATTGTCTATTCGATAGGTATATACGTGTATACATCATCTTTGCTTTTTATCAATCAAAGTTGCAAATCAAATATCGTATCAGATATCATCGATATTATTTCAGCCAAAAATGTTCCAATCGGTGATGGTTTTGTTGTGTGTCGACTACCGATTTTTATTTGAAAGAGTATACTCCTGAGGTGGACCTATGAAAGAGATTGAGGAATTGACGAGGATTTTTATAGTTATGAACAGAAATGCACTTGCTAAAGTGTAGCAAATGCTCTCTTCCGACGAAATTAAGTCGTATCTCTCTCATATTTGTAATTTTTCCACTAGTTTATTAAATCACCTTCAGGAGTAGGCTTCTCGCCTGGTGCTAGCTTATCGTCACATTATACCCTATAAACTATAGTTTATATATTTTTATAGTGTTTTACTTATAAACATTCTTACTATAAAATAAAAAAAATCTACTTAAACCACTCTTACGCATTTCATTTAAAAATGAAAAATCTTACCAAAAGTTTTGGGCTTCGACGGGATTCGAACCCGCGAGAATATGATCTTATTACCAGTTTCGAACTACGACATTAGGGCTTCGTGGCCGAGTGGTAAGGCAGTCCGGCTTGGTGGATCGCTTGTATCTAGCGGTTTCGAATCCCGTCGAAGCCCAAAACTTTTTATAAGATTTTTCACTCTATATTCTACCTCTGAAGTATGTTAATAAAATCTTTTTGCAACAGGAAATGTAGCGCCTACTAGTGGCTCAGTGATTGTGGCCGGCTATGACCTAGCGAGCCAGCACGCCTCAGCGCGTTCGAATCTCGGCCTCTGCGCTCAAAACAACGTACTTTTCAACGAGCTAACGGTCAAAGAACATCTAGAATTCTTCGGTCGATTAAAAGGCTTCGAAGGCGAAGAACTGTCTGACGAAATCAACTCACTAATTGTAAAGCTTGGACTAGAAGAAAAGGTTGGTCGTATTTGTAATCTAAGTCAGCGACTGCCATTTTAAGCGATAAGCTTACAGTACTTATTACCGATTTCTGTTTGTTTTGATAAATACCTATAACAGTTTTGTAGGGATATAATCGATACAATAGCGATAACGCGATTTCTATGAAACTGATAACATGGCTTATTTGTCATCAGCGTCATTTACTATATTGTTATGAGTTTCCAAAATTACTATACAAAATCCAAAATTTGGATTTCAGTGCCTCCGTGTTTTAAAATACTGACTCCTCTATTATCTTCGCAAAGGCGAATCCAATAATATCTTTATTTGAATGCTTTATGGTTAAATTAATATTTTTAAAAGTGTTTGTCCACAGCAAAAAATCATTTACTATGAATATTTTTAAAATAGAGTTTATTTCATTTACCCAGCATTCTTGATAAATATGAGTTCCGAATTTTCTATTTCGATTAGATAATGTCTGATAATATGGATGACACTTAGTAATGTTGGTTCTTAGAAACGAATTATCCTTATTTTATTTTGTTTAGCGTGACTACCCATCTCACGGTCTATCTGGTGGTCAAAAGCGGCGTTTATGCGTCGGCATCGCGCTCTGTGGGAAAGCCAAGGTTGTGTTGTTAGACGAGCCGACTTCGGGCATGGACCCCGCCTCGCGTCGACATCTGTGGGACCTTTTGCAGAAAGAAAAGAAAGGTACATTGTAATGAAGCCTTAGAGTTTTTATATTTTTATTTCAGCGATGAAAAGGGACTATAGATATGACAGCCGTCTCAGCTTCTGAAGCTTATTGAAGTCGTTTATATATAGGTAACTAGCAGCACGCCCCGGCTTTGCACGGGTGTACTTATGAAACTACCGGTATAAAATATAGCCTATAACCATCCTAATCATAACATCCTTAAACTAATTATGTAGAATAGACATTCTACATATTAGTTATGGAATTTTTGAAATGCGACTGAGTACTTTCAAAGATTACCTCCTTCAAACAAACAAAGAAACTTTACCTCTTTATATTATTAGTATAGATTAGGATTTTTCTACTTGCTTTAAATCCCTTTCTCGTGTCAGGTCGTTCAATGATCCTCACGACGCATTTCATGGACGAGGCTGACTTCCTCGGCGACCGCATCGCTATAATGGCGCACGGCCGCCTCCAATGCGTGGGCTCGCCGCAGTTCCTCAAGAGGAATCACGGCCTGAGCTACCAGCTAGTCGTCGTTAAAGACAATGGATTCGATTATGAAAAGTGCTCCGATCTTATCAGGAATTATATACCGGATTTCATTACGAAGGATGAAAGAGGTGAGTTTGAGCAGTGTTAAAAGATAAAGATTTTATTTGTTAAGGCACACGCACCCTATGGAAATATAAAGGAAAACAAACTTAGAACATAAGAAAATAGCACAGAAAAAGAAAGAAGACAATAACCATGAGTAGAATAGAAACATTGGTCATTCCTAAAGTGTTACGTAAAATGTAATAAAACCCTGTACGAACCCAAAGGGTTAGTATGTCCTAACAGCATTTTCTTAAAAGTAACAATTGAATTATAAATCTAAATTAAAAATCTTATGAAACATTGATGACATCGCGAGATTGTCTATGCTTGAGAACAGGGATCGGGCAGGGTTTGTATTCGAAAATGTATTATTTAGCTATTCATCTTCATATTGATACTATTCATGTTCTTATTTTTTCCGTTAGTCCGAAAGAGTAGAAATATTGTCGATATTTAAATCGATAATATATTTATTATAGTTAATATCTGCCTTATAGGCCTTTTTTCAGCAGCGGGGATCACATGGGCTAAAATATTAAAATAAAAAAATAGCAGGAAATTCATATCAGAATAGACAGACATTATCATATATTTCAGGTACGGAAGTAACATTCAGCTTGTCGAACGACCACGCGCATTTGTTCGAGACAATGTTGGAAGATCTCGAGAACAATGTTGCCACGATCAAGTTCAAGAACTATGGGCTCGTTTCCACCACGCTCGAAGATGTCTTTATGTCGTGAGTAAACATTATAGAAGAAATTGTATCTCCTTGCTCTTATATCATACGAGTAACAGGTTTATATGGTAGTTAATTTATTTTTGTTTGAGTTTCATTGTCTAAAGGAAAAATTACAAAACAGTAGGTACAATCATTTGGTTGTATGTTTATACGTCGTTGGTTTGTTTGTTAAAACCCTTTACGTCTATCCGACGTCGTCGGTTAGTAAAATTTATAGGTGGTTTTACCTACATACAAAGTAGTCTATGATGTGTAATTCCAGGCCTTACATAAATAGTTCCAGGCAAATCCGTTCAGTAGTTTTTGGGTGAAAAAATCATCTATAAGTACATCCTTACTTTTTGTTTATTCACTTTTCATTCATTTCATAATATCAGGAGATATATAAAATATGCATTAAATCTTAAAATTGTAATCATTTACCAGTTTTACTGTAATAAAGATAAGATTGCAGGTGCTTCAATCTTATTTTACGTCATCTATAACATTATCTTGTTGCTAATTCATTGTGTTTAAGATCCACCTACCAGTTATTATTACTAAATACCCTTCGTTTAACGAGTCCATACTATTTCAACCTACCTATTAATACTCATTTTCCTCCACTGTCGATACTCGTAACCTTCCTCTGATAACAATACCTCCTTATCTTATCCATTCTTGTCAATCACTTCCGTTTCAACATTCATGAGTTTAATAAATCAAAACAAATGAATTAGAATTTTGTTAAGCTATGGTTTGACATATATATACAATATTTTGAAACATAATATTAGTACTTCCTTATTGTAATATTAATATTGTAATATTTGTTTGAAGGTTGGGAGCTGACATGGCGCTTCTTGATTCCAACTCTGATGACGGAAATACGACGAATGCATCAGATACTGGCTCTATGGACCAATGTAATTGCTCAACTTTTAAAAAACTTCACTTTACTTTTTCAACTTTTTTTGGACACTACACATCGTTACTAGCACTCTATCCATATTTTATTTGAAACAGGTTCAGATCTCTCTCTAGCTAAAATTAAACACACCTACTAGAGACTGACTAGCAAAATCCTACCATACATAAATATTTTTAAACAAAATAGTTTTTTTTGCCATTTACTTAATAATCCCTTCGCAGACTACCCTCACCGTAAAGTTTTGCCCTATCCTATGTATCAGAATGACATTTAAAATATACGTCTTTTCCAGTGCACACTGAAGTGAAGAAAGACGTGACCGGCTTTAAGTTGATAGTCCAGCACTTCCTAGCAATGTGGCTAAAGCTCTGGTTATACTGGTCACGTTCGTGGGGCATCGTGATAATGCAAATCACAGTTCCAGTGATTCTCATCAACATGACGCTACTCGTCGGCCGTCTCATGTCTAATGCTTCTGATAATGTTGTGCCGAGGCATTTGTCGTTATCTGTAGGGTAAGTTGACGTTTGCTTCAATATTGGCCTAGTGTAATTACTTTAACTAAAACGGTTATTAAATCTGTTGCTATCGCTTTTCATTGGCATAAGAGTAACAAGGAAAAAACATTATTATGACCCTTATTATAATTGACAAATCAGGAGTTAGACTTTATTTAAAAACATGCTAAGTCATCAAAGTCATTAAGTGCATTTATCACAAAACCGATTATGATTTTCAGTACAAAAGAGATTATCGTTTTCTTCATTTAAATCATGCTTCGGAAGGATGCCAATATTTAATCTATATCTATATTTTATCTTGTCGATTTAAAAGAGGTAAAAAGTACCTAGCTAGGTATTACATGTAAGTTTACCGATTTTGACAATTCTGTTTTCATTTCAAAGAGTGTAGTAGTAGTACCCCCAGAAAAATTGAGGATCTGATCTCTTCAGAGTTATGAACAGAAATGCACCTTGTGTGTTCAGGAAATTGCTCTTTTCTTAGGAAATTAAAGTCGGTATTCTATAATTTAAATTTTGCCACTCATTACAGGTTTACACAAACAGAATCACTAGTTGCATACAACGGTACATCAAGCGACACGATCTTCGCTCAAGCCAAGCCCGCCTACGAGGCAATGTTCTCTAATGCTGGTACCTCTATGAAAGCCACCGCAATCGAGAACCAAGATATTGCAGACTATTATTTAGAAAGGGTAATTTTTTAATTTTTCCTGAATGGTTCAGAACGACAAAATTTTAAAAATTTACATATTTCAGATTTACATTTTTATTTGAAGGACTGAATAGGATTCTAAAGCTGGGTACAGATTTGCGAAATGTAGCATGAAATGTAACACGGATTCTTTGTATTCTTGTATTAATAAGCCTCGACTTTCGTTTCAAAAATTTTCCCAGTCGTCAATAGGTACGTACATTCATATAGAAAACAAAGATTATCGCGAAATCAAAACTACAAATATCATGAAGAAACCAGTTAGCTTTAGCGACTATAGCCTCAGTAAAAATGTGGAGGACCTTATTTTCTTGGTTATCTATCTATAACTATTGCCAAATCTGTCATAATTTTGTGTATATTGTTATTGACTTGTTGATTGTTTTGCAGGCTCAAGCAACACCGGGTGCGATAGCAGGTCTCCGTCACACAATGCTGATCGGCGCGACGTTCTTAGAAGACTCCGCTATTGGCTGGTTCAGTAACTTCGGTTACCACGACATAGCGATCTCTCTCGCGGCCGTACATAATGCATTCCTCAAGGCGGTCGATAGTACGGCCAATCTGCAAGTCTACAACTATCCTCTGCCAGCTACTTATGAAGATAGGGTAATTATATAATATCTATACTATCTATCTATCTAGTCTATACTATCTATACTAATATTATAACGAGGTAAAGTTTGTTTGTTTGTAGGTAATCTCCGAAACTACTCAACCGATTTCAAAAAATCTTTCACTAATGTGTAGACCAATGTGGTCTGGATGATTACAAGCTATATTTTATCCCGGTAGTTTCATTAGTACACCCGTGCGAAGCCGGGACGTGCTGCTAGTATATTATAAACAGAGTTAAACCACACATTGAATTCACTCAATAACAAAGTTAACACAATTCAGTCAACAGGTTGATATTAGTTTCTTCTAGAATCCTTGTAGGTGGCGCTCATCGGTGCTTAAAATTGCTAATTCATCTTAATGATAAGTTGCGACCCTGGTAGTACCTATAGGACTCTGTGGCCGAGAGGTGAGGCAGACCGCGTTGTTTCGACGCTGGTTCGAATTCTGTCGGAGTTGTGTCGCAACTTCGATTTTTCATTTATAATGAAGATAGGGTGTCTGTGGTAATAGAGAGAAAAGCCTTTCGGTGCGCATTCGGAGCGAATAGTCGAATAGTATAGTATATCCATTATAGACTACGACTAGCTATTGGAAAGCAAAATTTCCAAAACTATTTTAATTGTTTCAGAATAACTCGCAGTCTGTAGCGTTGGTCATGTCTCTGCAACTTTCGAATGGAATCGGAACAAGTATCGGCATCGTTAGCGCTGTTTTTATCTTGTTTTACATCAAAGTGAGTAAAATATTTAAAAAATGTGAATACAATTGATACAATGCATTTAACTATTTGACACGAAAAGTCCATTCATGCACGGCTGGATTCGATCCCACGACCTTCAGAATGAAAGTCGAAGTACCAATCCACTTAGCCAACACGGCTTTAATCATAAATATAATAATCTTGTTAATAATAGTATTATTTATATAAAGGAAAGGGCATCAGGCGCGAAGTTGCTGCAGAAGGCGGCTGGCCTCCAGCCGGCTACCATGTGGTCGAGCGCGGCTGTGTTCGACTGGCTGTGGTTTATCATCGTAGGCCTCACCGTGCTGGCCTCCTGTGCAGCCTTCCAAGTACCTGGGCTATCTTCCGCAGCAGAACTGGGTAAGTCAAGCCAAGCGTATACCAGAGGGTCTGGGGGCCTAAAAAAGCCGTTTCGAGCCTTTCTGCTAACAATTCATAAAATGAATTGATTCAATGAATTGTTTAGCATTTGCACCAAACTTTAGTAAAATGGCTCAAATTGATCCATCCATATTACCAAATTTGGATTAATTTTTTTGCCTTTTTAGCTCCCCTGGACTCTTCCTTATCATTCGATTAAAATAAAACTCGTGGATCTATTAATTGTCACCGGCATTAAAAGTCTCATAATCCCAATTATTAAATAGGTACAAAGATATATCGTATGTAGGTATAAAGTTTGTTACTTGTATCCTCGATTAGCATATAGGCTACCTTTGATTGTGGTATTCCTATTATTCGTAGACTTCAGTTTTATTTATGTCATGAAGGTACTAATAAATTGCATTATTTCTAGGTCGATTATATCTCTGCATAATGATATACGGCGCGGCGATGCTGCCCATGATATATCTCTTCACATTCCTCTTCAAAAGACCGGCCATCGGATTCGTAGTTGTGTTTTTCCTGAACGCCTTATTTGGTAAGTTTCTTTGCCCAACTAGTTAGGTGTATCTTCTCTTATAACATTAACGTGATAGACTTACGGCTGGGCTTAATAACCTATTTTTGTCATTAATTTCTTCCATACTTAATGGACAAATATCTTATTTATTTTCATCATTTCCCTGCCCTTATCCCTATCCTTATCTTTATTTATACTTTATTTCACCAAAATTAACATTTATAAAAAAGACTATACATAAGCAAAACAAAATATTGGTAGGTTATTGAGTTTGATAAAAGAATTAAATGTTTGAGATTCTTATTTTTTGCCTCACATTAAAAATAGCTACTTTCGATCAAATTTTTAAAATTGTCTGTCTGCTATTAATCTTGTCAAACAAGACTATTACTAGTCTATTACTTACAAGAAGTCTGTTATAGGTATGATGAGCGCTCAAATCGTGGCAGCCCTGATGGTTTTTGGACCCGCGACGAATGACACGGCTTATGGCTTGGACATGACGCTTCAATTCTTCCCCATGTACAGTTTCGTGACAGCAGTTAGGTGAGTACAGGATTTTATGTTTTTTTAGAACCAGATGTACCTAAGTGTTCAATAGGCTACTTGACTCATAACAAATTTAGCACAATAAGTTAGTATTTCCTGCGGTTTTTGACTTACGAAACCACACTATATCGATTTTAGTTAATTAAAGTTCAAGATGGTCGCATATTTTCAATTTCAAAATTGTTGTTTATATTTTTAATTTCGAAAGCTGAAAACGCTGTCAGCCATTACAGCCGGATGTGATGTCATAAAAGTGACGGATGTGACGTAACAAACCAATGTCACTTTGTCATTTCCAATCAGTTTTCGTACATTTCTAAAATGTCAATTGATTTTTTACGATAATAATGACGTCACAGCTCAGATAGTCTATTGACTAATATGGCTGACAGCGTTTTTGGATGATTGAGAAAAGTTGAACTTTGAAATAAAATTTTGCTGTTTTTGTGGTTCCAAAAAACATAATAATGGTTATTTTGGTCTAATAGAACAATTATCAATTATTTAAGACCCACTTTGAAAATAAGGCAACTAGCCTATTACGGGCGTCGCCAAAAGGGGGCAGGCAGAAGCATTTATTCGCCCTTTAGGTATTAAAAAAATGAATAAAGATTAATGTCATTAGACCCCACCAAATTTTCAAATCAGGCCAATCACAAAAGATGACAATTATTGTGCAAATGTGCGAGAGAAAGCGGCCTGTATTAGATCGAATCGGCAAATGGAGTGAAGTCTCTAATTTTTTCAGAAAAATGAATGAACTGGAGTTATTAGTGCTGACTTGTATGAATGCTTGTGAGGCCGCGTCCGTGTGGCCGGGCGCTCCCGAGTGCACTATGGAGGCTCTCTGCCAATTTGACGATACTTGCTGCGGTAAGTATCTGGTGTAACTAATTATATCATACTAAGTATTAACTCAATAACTTAATTAATAGTAATAACTTGATTCTATTATCTTAATAGTAATAACTTAATTCTCCACCTACTCTGGGAAAGAATCGTAAATATCCATTGACACACTGCTGGTTGCAAACGCACGATTTTCGGATCGCGGCCACCACGAATATATATTTATGTTATGAATTGTAAATCATGTTTTTTTTTATTTGATTTTAGTTGATTCAAGCTCTACATTTAATTGGGCCGAGCCCGGAATCCTCCGCTACTTGATAGTGATGCTTGCGAGCGGTGTTTTCTTCTGGGCCTTACTAATGGTTATTGAGTACCGTCTTGTACGCAGGGTAAGTAACCAGTGAAATTAAATGCATTTATGGTACACTAACTTCAAACTTCCTAATAATTCCTAATAATTTTTCATGTCATGTTTAATTAAAAAAAGACGACAGAAATAACATGGTACTGATAATATATTAGACATACTTAATGCCATTCCCAAGTTTAGTTTCTGTTATTTGATACTAAGTAGTTGAGTCGAGGCGGTGCGAAGATGAGATTAGGCACATTTCAAATCTATTACACCGAATAGATTTTAAGTCTGTCTCATCTCATATCACAGATAAAATAATACTCATATTCATATTTATCAGATAAACTATCCGTGCTTTTAACTGAAACCGCTATTTATTGACATAGGAGTAACAAGGAAAAAACATTCATTAAACCCTTATTTATTGTCATTATTTATGAATAGAATAGAATATGTTTATTTTAAAAGATTTACCTACATTACAAAACAGTTTGTTCATCTTAACATAATTAAAACCTGGTTCATGTGCTTAGCTTCGAGAACCAAACTAATATTAACGGGTATATTGTTTCGTAGTTGTTTATATGTAAGAAGACGCCCCCCGATCAGCGTTCTCTCGACGAGGACGTGTCTGCGGAGGAGTACCACGTGAGCCGCATCGACCCGGCCAGCCTCGCGCAGCACGGACTGGTCGCTAAAGGACTCTCCAAGTATTATGGGAAGAACCTCGCTGTTGATCAGATTAGCTTTAGTGAGTATATTATACTAGCTGCGCCCGGTTTCTCCCGCGTAAGTCCCGTTCCCGCGGGAAACACGGGATAAAAAGCCTATGTGTTAATCCAGGGTGTCACCTATCTACATACCAAATTTCAACCAAATCGATCCAGCCGTTTTTGCGTGAAAGTATAACAAACATAAGGCAAGATAGTCAAAGTGGCGTTTGCTAGTAGCCACCCCTTATGCCTGACGGGGATAATTAATGCCAATGGATAGGTAATAATGATTTATTTTCCTTAGGTGTGAGCGATGCAGAATGCTTTGGTCTACTGGGAGTAAACGGCGCTGGAAAGACGACCACATTTAAGATGTTGATGGGAGACGAAACCATATCCAGCGGACAAGCCTTTATCAACGGATACTCTGTGGAGAAACAATCCACTAAAGTTTATGAGAACATTGGTGAGTCACATCATAAGGTTTTTGTTGTTAGAATAGAAATGTCTTCATTTATTTTTCGGTTGTTATCGGTTTTGCTAGCATTTTTCCTGCTTATTGCCACTTTACCTTGTTTACCTATTTAAGATTTATTTCGGTGACTAATCTTACAGTGGCATTTTGTTTTATCTGCTCGCTGTTCTTGAATGATAATAGGTCCTCGAAATAATCATATGAATGACTTCCCATAGAGGTAGGTTAGATTAAGCACGAGATGTGTGTTAGTTATTTAAATTGGCTAATAAATTGGTGCAGTAGGAACAATGTTTCATAAGCTACTGTGTATATATTGCATACCTATAAAGAAGGTATGCTCTAAGTAAAACCACAGAAAATCAAACTCTTCTAGGCTTGTTTTTGTTGGATTATTGACAGATGACGCGCCAAAATACCTCCCCAATACTCTCCGATTATAAATCAAAGCCGAAAGCATAGAAGTTACTAGTGTGATAACCGAGGTTTCTGTTCATCGTTTATACACTATCGCCTTTACTGCCCAGGACGCACGTGTTGTATTTGCGGGACTTGCGAGCGGTGAGCCACGCATGGGTACATCTAGCTAGACCGTGTTTTGGCCTAACTTTGGTGTTCTTATCCTAAGGAACTGGATTCGGATATAATAGGCCTCTTATAAACTTTATTCATACAGGCTACTGTCCGCAATTCGACGCGTTGTTCCCCGAGCTGACGGGTCGCGAGACGCTGCGTTTCTTCTCGCTGCTGCGCGGGCAGAGTCCCGGCAACATCAACACGCAGGCCGCCGCACTCGCTGACTCACTCGGCTTCTTAGTGCATCTTGATAAACGGGTAAATATACCTCTATACGTAACATTATAAAGAGGCAATGTTGGTTTGTTTGTTTGTTTGACAGACAGAGGTAACCTCCGGAACTACTCAGCTGAGATCAAAAATTCTTTCACTGATGTGTAGAATGGACTGTCGGTAACCAGATGACTGTAATATACTACGTGTAAATAAGTTAATTTTTTGTTTGTAGGTGTCCGAATACTCTGGCGGTACGAAACGTAAGCTGAACACGGCTGTAGCATTCTTGGGCAATACTCGCCTGGTGTTTGTGGACGAGCCAACCACCGGGGTTGATCCCGCCGCTAAGCGACATGTGAGTACTTATTTTGATTAAAAATTGGCCCAATTAATTTTAGTGTGGGATAGTTATTTGATATTTAATAGTTAATGTATGAAAACTTGTCACATGCCTCTATCGGATAAAGTACCTAATATTCTATTCTTCTATTCTAAATAGAACGAGGACTTCCACTCCGACCAACTTAAAACCTAAAACGGATTAACAATTTTTCTTTCCCAACGAACTAACTAAACTGTAACGGATGTTACCTGTGTCAGGTGTGGCGAGCAGTGCGCAGCGTACAGAAGTCAGGTCGCGGGGTAGTGCTGACGTCACACAGCATGGAGGAGTGCGAGGCGCTGTGCTCGCGGCTCACTATCATGGTCAACGGACGGTTCCAATGTCTCGGCACGCCGCAGCATCTCAAGAACAAGTTCTCACAAGGTAATGTCATGCCACTTGTATGTCGGTTCATTATATATGAACGAAGACGCGACGCCTATAGTCGCATAAAGGTGACGCTACAAATTACAAGTAGATAAGCGCATGCGTACTAATAACTAAATGTCAGTTGTGAAATTGTGAACCGACTTTATTGACCTGTCGATATCTTCGGGCGGGTATATCGCGACAATATATAATCATTATCGCCGCGGTTAAATCTTTCAGGTGGAGATTGATTCATTAGAATAGCTAAGTATTAAATTTAATGGCACACACGGCAAGATTATTTCTGCAATACGCTCGCCCGTGGATGTTCTTGATAGATCGTTGAAGTTAAGTGATATTTTGAGGTTGTACCTGATCGCTAGTATCATTACATTTGACAACGACTTGTTTTCTTACAGGATACATGTTGATAGTAAAGGTGAGCATAGCCTACGCTCTGACTGCTGGCTACAATCAGGCAACGGGAGCGGTCAAAGAATTCGTAATTACAAATTTCAGGGATGCAAAATTAATGTGAGTATCTCAAGAAAAGTTATGTAATACGATTAATGGCTCATTCGCACTACGCACACTTGTATTTTAACAATATTCTACAACAACAAGTTTTGGTACTAAGTATCGGCCCAAGCAAACACAAGTGTTAAATTAACTTAATGATGAATTTCAGATACATAAATTGTGCCCGATACAAGCAAAATTTATGTAACCAGCCTTAGCGTTTTGCGACTTGTAGCCTTGTGCAGACGATACGGAAGCTGTCCCAAATTCAACTTATATTTTTATAATTTCCTAATTGAATTAAATTAATTCTTTTTGGTTTATAGGGAGGAGCACCAAGGAGTACTGACGTTTTACTTGCCGGATCTCAACATGCCCTGGTCTAAAATGTTTGGCACGATGGAGCGAGCGAAACGCGACCTATCGGTTGAATATTACAACATAACTCAGACGACATTAGAACAAATATTTTTGCAATTCGCTCAGTATCAAACAAATAGAACATAGAAATTGGACTCGATTTACGAGATTAGTTAGACATTTCTATAAGATCTTCAATGCATTCCTGTGTGGATTTCTACCGTTGTAAATAGGTGGGTAGATAATATTTATTATTTAGCTATGACAAGAGCGTCCACATGATACATGGACTCAGTTTTGACCGGTAGAATATTGTAAATATGTTCAATTTAAACTATCGCGACTTGGAAACATATTTATAAATATTAACGGGACTTAATCGCGTATTGAAATCATATAATTTCATAATAATAAGTCCCGTTAATATTTATAAATATGTTCAATTTTCTAAGGAATCTATGGTCGTTTATCATAACTTTTCGCAATGTTTTGTAATTGTGCGAATGAGTCTAGCAAAAGGATGGCAATTATGTCGGTAATAAGCTTATTTTGGATTCCGATATTGAATTTCAATATTTTTTGTTATGGATCAGATTTCAGTTTTTTAAAGACACAGTATTATTATTGATTTTGTCTCTATCTATGTCTCTATCTATCTTGGCCGATTTCGACCACAGCGACTGGTAATTGACTGGACAGGCATATTTATCTATGAGTACTTAATGGAGGGTGTTGATGTTCCACCCTCTGGTGCGCTCTATGGTGGCTTGCATACCCGAGTTTGTTGGTAAAGGTACGAACGCACTTTGGGCATGTCAGTACCCCACCGACGTAATTGTAAGCTATGGCTACTGGTGGTCGAGCCTTGAGCTCATCACGCTTTTTATCGAGCTCTTCGCGACGCTCATTTTCAAAGGAGTTAACCTGTACGTGAATGAGACGTCGCCATTCAGGCCGCTGCGCTGCTTTTTCCTCCCATTGAGAGGGCTCGATGTTGCATCTCTTCATGTGTCTTTTCAGAACATCTTTGTATCTCAGGTACTGGCCACCGCTTTTACGCTTACCGTACTGAAGTTCTGAAAAGAAGATGCGCTTTGCCACTCTACTCTCCGACATACGAGACACGTGGCCGCACCACCGAAGCTGTCGCCTCATCAGATACACCTCAATGCCTCCAACGTTTGCTCGTCTCAGGACGTTTGTATTCCTGACACGGTCAGACCATCGGATGTTCATGATGTCTCGGAGACATTTAAGGTGAAATCTGTCGAGTATGCGAATTTGCTTACGGTACAGAACCCACGTCTCAGAAGAGTATAAGAGGTTTGGCAGCACAACCGCCATGTATACACCTATTTTTGTAGAGAGTTTAAGGTCGTGTGACTGAAAGACCCTGGTCCGGAGTTTACCAAATGCTGATGCTGCTGCACCGATTCTGTTATTTATCTCAGAATCCAGATCACACTTAGATGTTATTGTGCTTCCAAGGTACTTAAACTTCTCTACTTGTTTTAGGATGTCCTGACCGATGCTTACATTAGGAGCCGTGGTGTTCGAGGCATCCATATTCGTCAAGACTTCTGTCTTTTTGACGCTGATTTTGAGGCCAAATTTGGTGCAAGCTTTGTCAAGACTAGACATTAGATTTTTGAGGCCATCTGCAGAGTCCGCTACAAAACAAAGATCATCCGCGTACATGATTTCAGTCATTGTGTCATAGGAAACCTTTGTACGGGATTTAAGCCTAGATATTTTAAAAAGTCCTCCATCCATACGGAAACGAATGCGCAGACCCTCGGACAAATCTTTTAAGGTTTCACGGACTACAACAGCAAAGTATAATGCGAATAGTGTTGGTGCTAGAACGCATCCCTGTTTAACTCCACAGGTAACAGGAAAGAACTTGGATCTCTCGCCGTTTATGGCGACGCAGCATTTCATGTCGTCATGGAGAAGCCGAATTAGCCTTATAAATTTCTCCGGGCACCCAAGCTTTGCCAAAACCACCCAAAGCGCCTCACGAGGGACACTGTCAAATGCCTTTTCCAGGTCAACAAAGCACAGAAACATCGGTTGACCTTGTTCTTTGCTCTTCTCAAGCAGCTGGCGAATAGAGAAGATGGCTTCACATGTCCCTCTATCTGGGCGAAAGCCGAGTTGGGTTTCCGGCAAAATCGATTCCGATAAAGGCAGAAGGCGGTTTAAAAGAATTCTAGCAAATACTTTTCCTGGAGACGATAACAATGAAATGCCCCGATAAGAATTACAATCGGAGCGGTCCCCCTTATTCTTGTACAGTGAGCATATGCTAGATTCTGTAAAACATTCTGGAACATGTTCTTCAACCCACATCCGCGTGAACAGTTTCCATAAGATATTATGTAGCTGATCTCCTCCGTATTTCTGCAGTTCTCCAGAAATGTTATCTACACCCACTGCCTTTTTATTTTTCTGCTGCATGATGGCAAAGATTGTCTCGCTGAGTGTTGGTGGCTTGACAAGGTCTGTTTGTGGTGGAAGGGCTGAAAGAGCGTTAATGTAATCTAGATCAGCTAGTCGATCAACGTTGAGTAAATGACTGAAATGCTGTTCCCAACGATTCATAACGTCATCTTTAGCAGTCAGTGGAACGCCATCCTTTGACTTTAGCGGTACAGAGCTATGAGTAGCCGATCGTGTGAGTTTACGGACCTCGTCATAGAAGGCACCAAGCTGGTTGGTATCGGACAAATTTTGTAAATGGCGAGATTTCTCTTGCCACCACTTATCTTTAGCCGCTCTAGTAAGCCTCCTGATATCCGCAGTGCTGTTCTTGATGCGCTCAGATAATCCATCCTGACTATGTCTATTGCTCTGTTTTCTCAAAAGATCTCGATGTTCCTTAAAGGCATTTGCGAATATCACATCATTCTCATCGAACCAATCCTCGTGTTGCCGGGGTTTTACTCCCAAGACACGAGCACTTACATCTACGAGTTGTGTTGATAGTGTTTGCCAAGACGTTTCCAGTTCACCATCGGCATCAACTGATGTAAGAGCATTATTCAAAGCCTGTACATATGCCTCTCTCATAGGGATGCGTTGGAGATCATTTATATTGATACGCAATGGTCTTTGAAAATTACTCCTACGAGGACGACGGAGACATATCTTAAGCTTGGTCAGTACAAGACGGTGGTCGGTCCAACAGTTAGCATCTCGCATAACGCGTGTGACATGGACTTGGGAAATATCCTTACGCCGCACGATAGCATAATCGATTAAGTGCCAATGCTTTGATCGTGGATGCATCCATGTAGCCTTGTGTTTCATTGGAAGTCGGAAAAAGGTGTTAGTAATTGATAGCTCGAATTGAGCACATAGACTTAGGAGTAATTGTCCATTGCTATTCATTTTACCGATTCCATGACGGCCTAAAACATTCGGCCAAGCCTCAAAGTCTCGTCCTACTCTCGCATTGAAGTCACCCAGTAGCAATATTTGTTCGTGATTACGGATTTTCGATAATGTTTGCGTAAGCTCTTCGTAAAATTTATCCTTGATGTCATCGGAGTTATTAAGTGTTGGCGCGTATTAATTTTAAAAATAAGATTAATGTACAAGATAAAACGAGTTGATTCTACTTTTATAACATTTGAAATGTTTTTTAACTATTGCTACTGCAAACATCAACCGTATCGGCATATGAACGAAGGAACGATGTGAATTTACAAAAAAGTGGATAGTACAAAATAGAAATAGGTTTGAAGATATATTTCATCAAGCTGAAGTTCGAAGCAAATGGTGAAAAACTATTGTTCAAGTTATACTTGCGCAGTCACCGTCAACTATGGGGACACTTATGAGTGTCCTTTTAATAAAGGAGGTTAAAAAGATGTATTTACTTAGGATAATGATATAATTTATTTTTGTTAAGAATATTATTATAACTACTATCATAGACACTACTAGTTTAATATTATTATATCTTTGTTATAACACAATCAGTTTTTAATAAAACGCATTAAGTAAACATTGTTTTGACATTTTTATTTTAAATAAAAACACGAATTACCGTATATGTTGTAAATCATTAAATTAAGTCTTAATCGAAGTTAATCACAATTCTGGGTTGTCACAATTTCGGTAAGTTCAGCTAAACACTCGTTTATGGATAGTATGGATACTAGAACTTACTATCTACTTGTGGATGATTCTATCAATTTTGTAGCACCTTATTACCTAAGTATCTCAAAGCTATAGCCTAAACATTGTTATACTTATGTTGTATATATAGATATAATTACCTTTTTTACATTACAATAATTTGCGCACTATCCTTAACTCTCTTAGCTTTTCAAACAAGTATAAAACATGTTTCAGGCACGTAAAAGGGACATCTAAATGAGAATGTTATCCTGCATAAATGCATATTTCTTCTTGATTAAGTACGTATATGCTATTCAGTCATAAAACTAAGTACAGATTTGATTAATAACGTCTTTTGGTAACCATAATACTAGCATAAAAAGTAAGAACCATATTTAAATATTCTACATTAAATATATGTATTTAAATTATCTTAAAACATAAGGACTAACAAAATGTAAGCAATACTGAGTTTTGTATATTTTTTACTAATTTTTTTCTATGAATGATGTATTGTAGAGCACCTAGGAGGTAGATCACGAGATCTCAGTAGCATCTTAATTATTTTGTCTAACCGTACAAAATGTGACTCCACAAATAGTTTTTCTTCAACCTCAGCGGAAAGGCAGTGATGACCTAACTAAACTTATGTTTAATGGTACTTTAAGTACCCTACTCTTTTTTGTCATTTACTCTTGTGAATCTAAGGAAGACCTGTTCCAGCGTGGTCTGCGAGACGGCGTAGTCCTCTATGGGGAAACGCGAGCGCGCCGCCTCCAACGAGTGGAATACACGCCACCACGGCAGGTCCACGTCGCTTAGGTAGTACGTACTGATACCGAGGTAGCTTTCACTGTAACAAACAATTCATTTTATAGGAGTCCGAAGATTGCAACAAGCACAATATAATTATGGATGAAACTTACATGAGTTTGGCACCGCTGATGTTCTCTTTTATATAAGCATCAATTTTGGCTAAATCTGCCTCCCGATTTGGACCACATTCGCATTTCACAACGAGGGTGAAACCTGCAACAAAATAAATAGTAAAAATCATCGAATGTGATAGCTGTGTGACGCCAGCAACACGCTGCGCCACTAATGACTCGTATAGGGCTCGGAATAGAGTTGTTGGTTGCGACAGTTACCCTGCGAGAACTTGGTCTTGAGATGCTGCAGCGGGCCGAGGCAGTGCAGACGGCCGCCGGCCATCACCGTGAGCCGCGAGCACAGCGCCTCGCACTCCTCCATGCTGTGTGACGTCAGCAGCACGCTGCGCCACTAATGACTCGTATGGGGCTCGGAATAGAGTTGTTGGTTGCGACAGTTACCCTGCGAGAACTTGGTCTTGAGATGCTGCAGCGGGCCGAGGCAGTGCAGACGGCCGCCGGCCATCACCGTGAGCCGCGAGCACAGCGCCTCGCACTCCTCCATGCTGTGTGACGTCAGCAGCACGCTGCGCCACTAATGACTCGTATGGGGCTCGGAATAGAGTTGTTGGTTGCGACAGTTACCCTGCGAGAACTTGGTCTTGAGATGCTGCAGCGGGCCGAGGCAGTGCAGACGGCCGCCGGCCATCACCGTGAGCCGCGAGCACAGCGCCTCGCACTCCTCCATGCTGTGTGACGTCAGCAGCACGCTGCGCCACTAATGACTCGTATGGGGCTCGGAATAGAGTTGTTGGTTGCGACAGTTACCCTGCGAGAACTTGGTCTTGAGATGCTGCAGCGGGCCGAGGCAGTGCAGACGGCCGCCGGCCATCACCGTGAGCCGCGAGCACAGCGCCTCGCACTCCTCCATGCTGTGTGACGTCAGCAGCACGCTGCGCCACTAATGACTCGTATGGGGCTCGGAATAGAGTTGTTGGTTGCGACAGTTACCCTGTGAGAACTTGGTCTTGAGATGCTGCAGCGGGCCGAGGCAGTGCAGACGGCCGCCGGCCATCACCGTGAGCCGCGAGCACAGCGCCTCGCACTCCTCCATGCTGTGTGACGTCAGCAGCACGCTGCGCCACTAATGACTCGTATGGGGCTCGGAATAGAGTTGTTGGTTGCGACAGTTACCCTGCGAGAACTTGGTCTTGAGATGCTGCAGCGGGCCGAGGCAGTGCAGACGGCCGCCGGTCATCACCGTGAGCCGCGAGCACAGCGCCTCGCACTCCTCCATGCTGTGTGACGTCAGCAGCACGCTGCGCCACTAATGACTCGTATGGGGCTCGGAATAGAGTTGTTGGTTGCGACAGTTACCCTGCGAGAACTTGGTCTTGAGATGCTGCAGCGGGCCGAGGCAGTGCAGACGGCCGCCGGCCATCACCGTGAGCCGCGAGCACAGCGCCTCGCACTCCTCCATGCTGTGTGACGTCAGCAGCACGCTGCGCCCGCTGCGCGCCGCGCCGCTGATCGCCGACCACACGAGACGCTTCGACGCCGGGTCCATGCCTGTTTACAACACAATAGAATACACATACAGTGAACACAATATTTTCAAACATATACTCGTACAACAAGATAGAAAAGTTACCTGTAGTCGGTTCATCGAGAAAGACCAGTGATGAATCACCAAGAAGCGCCACTGCTGCACTGATTTTTCTTTTTGTTCCACCGCTGCATTCATAAACCTAAAATCATTCATAACACAAGTTAAGAAAACTGCAAATTGAATTGATCGACGATAAATTTGTTCTTCAAAATTACCTATCATGAAATAAGAGTTAAAACCTTTTTATCAAAGTGTTGCGTGAATCCGAGCGAGTTGGCGAGGTAGAGGGCGCTGGCGGCACCGATTCGCGCGGGAATGCCTCGCATCAGGCAGAATATATGCAGAATCTCTCGTGCCGTCAAATTATCGAAAAGCGCGTCGAATTGCGGACAGTATCCTACAAAAAAATATTGTTTATTGAAGACACATTTCTTGGAGCACTTTGTAATATAGTTGTCCGGCACATAGTTTTAAAGATTTGCTCACATGTTTTTGAGCTAAACTATACAGAATAAAACTATTACAGAGCTATCAATAGGTATCACAATTTAAACTTATATTTTTTTAACTCTAAATGGTGGCGGCGCTAGTTTGAGTCGTAGAACCTACCACCTAAATAAGCAATAATTAAACCAAACAAAGTATTACATGGTCTTACCGATATGTTTATGAACTTCTTGGACTTGCGTTTTGAGAGACAGTCCATGAACAAAGGCATCTCCGTTGCCGATATGCGCATCGCCCGTCAGCATACGGAAGGTGGTTGTCTTGCCCGCACCGTTGATGCCCAGTAGACCGAAACATTCTCCGCGATTTACAGCTATAAAATTAAACAAAACTGGTTATTTCTGTAGTAGCAGATATCGACCTTGGTATCAGTACCTATTAGGCGGGAATATTTTACTGCAAATTGTTTTGCTTTTGATATATGATTGTTTGACTGGTGTCTAAAATTTTGATTTTTCTGGTAGTTTTTCGGGTTTACAGGGTTTACAGGCAGTCGGTTAAAAAATCTTAAAGACGCTAACATAGTCGAGTGGATGAAATTACATTTTATTTATTGACTAGATATAAACTGGAAATCCATAGGTGTTTTATAGTTATCTTATTGAACTGGTCATTGTGCGAGTCGCATTTATTTTGCATTTTTTTTATGTTGCGTACATGCATATTTAATTGACTTTCATCCTAAGTATAAAATATTAGGTAAGAAATATTATCATACCGAATGAAAGTCGGTTAACTGCAAGCAAACTGCCGTAGAACTTGGAAAGGTCTTTGCAGACGAGACTACACTGTGCCAGTTGTGTTTTAGTCAAGCCGGCCACACGTGTCCTCTCATTTGCTACATCACTGTCTTCGTCATCATCCACTGGCGGTATGGTACGGAGAGTGGACCTATAGAATACCTGTAACAGAGATTATATCTACACCTTATATTGGGTTTGGGGGCTACTTAATCTAGTTGAAATGTTCCTCGTGATAAGAAACACAGAGACACGGAATGCTAAATTTTGTCAAAACACGATTATATATCGAAAACTGAATATTTTTTTTGATATGTGCCCCAGCTTTAGACCTAGTTAATACCCTTTGGTTTCCTTTGGTTTGGTCATTTGGTTGACTGGAACCTGAGTCATCATTGGCTTTTTCATTCTTGATTTTTATTGAGTTTTTTTTAGTGACATAACTCTTGATTTATACAAGCTGACTTGACTTTACTCTATTTAGTATGAATAGATGAATTTAATCTAGCTTAAACTTGACCGACCTTGTTAATAAGTTCATATTCCTTGACAATGAGTACTATAAATGCTGCGGTTCCGACCAATACTGTCATGATCAGGTAGCGGCCGATTCCAGGCTCCTTCCACTGAAGAAATGGATTGTCATCAACTGAAAGTGTTTAAATATCACAAATGTGATTTGTGTAACTGTGCATAGCATGAATCAAAGAAATTCGCGTCCTGCTGTTTTTATGCTTAGCTTAAATCTTTAAAACTACACAACAGCGATTGTAATCAATGCTGAATACTGAAAGGCTTAAATATTTGGGACGTGATTAGCTGTACAAGGCGCTCTTATTTGTCAGATTTGTATATTATAGACAAATGCCAAATAATGTCAAAGATAACCACCACTACATTAAGTTACGTTTCTGATTCGCGCGAGACTGATTCAAGAGGATGGTTTATTTGTATGTAATGCCAAGAAGCAGTTCACTAGCAAACTCATAAAACCTTATTTCATTATGTAACACTAAGTATTAGAAGTAAAATTGGCAGAAATGCCACCTATTATTATTTCATATTAGCAAATCCAGACTACACGAACATAGGTATTATTCACTTGACCCAATAATAAGTAGGTAAGCGATAGGGAAGCAATACAATGTTCAGACTCACTTACTACAACACATGTCTATTTTCAGCTCGTTACACACGGTTTGTCGAGTGCAGTTGGGTATGTTCAATTGGTCGCAGATTCCATCGCAGGCTAAGATTGAGAATGATGTCACACTCATATCCCTAAAATATCATTGGTTATTTTAAAAGCTTCCAAATATTACAAGGGTTCCTATATAAATTAATAAATATTTTGTAAATCAAGGAATAGAGACTCTTACTGACTTCGTAGAGCTTTAGGAAGCTTGCATTGTGAATATCAGGTGAAGCGCCGAATATTAAAAATGCATAATAACAATATGCATATACAAACTTAAAAAGTTGTTTTCATAATCTCTAAATGTTACCTCAAACTTCTGCAGACATTGTAGGTGGGTAGGAAGGAGAACACGTAGTCAAATACTTGAGCGTAATATGCACTTCCTATTTGTGGAAATCGGAGTACTTCGGTTATTAAAAATGGCATACAACCTGAAAATAAGATAGTTTTTTTAACGTTACATTATAGAAGCCAGTAAAGCAAGTTTTTATCTTCCTTGGAAATTGTCAGTGTAAACTGTAATACATATCTGGATATTTACCACAAAAAGTATTGACGAAACACATTTTCGTAAAGCCTGTGGCTGCTTCATTGAAGTAGAACGATGCGAGGTAGTGTAGTGGGACGATCGCCATTGAATATACTGTCAGGACCAAGAACGCTCTACCTGTAGAGAATATATACAATTTATAAAAGCTTGTGTACTGACTTTATCAAATGTTAATAAAGTTTTTGTTCTCATATTTTATCCCTGCGATGTATTATTTGGCAAAACACAAAATACACAATATAAGTCGCGCCATGTAAAAAGAACGACGAGGGGAACGGGAGGTGGAATGTTTGCGCATGGGTCACTCGTAAAACTAGGGAGTTTAAACGTCTTAGTTACGGATACAGGGTTTTTTGGTTTTTATTATGCCTCAACCATAATTGTATTCTTCATATTAAAACGGATAAGGAAACTTAAAATTTATTGATGTTACGAACTGCCATAAAATTAGTAGGTATTTATGACATGGTGGTGTTAACCTACTATAATTAATGCTAATACATTTACGTCGAACAGTTTTATTAATAAATTGATGTTGTTAATTAACTTTATTATCCTATCAAGAGGTAAGCAATGAATTAATGTTTAAATTAAGTCCGTAAGATTTATAGTCGACATCACGGACGTTCTAACATATGTAAAGCTATCATAATCTTAATTCAACTATTGGGGAAGTGGCGTCGGTATTTTATGGGTACACTCACTGACGAATAGCACGCGCTTAGTTAATAATAATAATAATAAATAATAAATATCCTTGGACATTCCACACAGCGTCATCTAGTCCCAAGCTAAGCAACTTAATGCTTGTGTTATGGTAATCAGATGACTGATATAATAGGTACTTAGATACATTTTTTTGTAAATACATACATATTATAGATAGAAAACACCCAGACACGAAACAAATATCTGCAGAACATGCAAACATTTGTCCCGTAGCGGGGATCGAACCCGCAACCTCCGCATCTCAGCCGGGCGTTAACACAACTGCGCCACAGAGGTCGTCAAGTTAATGGTACGATGTGCCCTTTACCCCTAAACCAAAAATTATAGTTATAAATCAATGAATGCATAAACTACCTGTGCGAAGTCTGGACATAAAATACCCACGCCACTTCCCTTCAGCGTTCTTTTTACATGACGCGACTTATACTTGACTGATTCCTTTAACTAACGTACGGACTACGGATGTCCGTAGGTCCATCACCATAGCAACTTTGTTTTTACAACACAAAATGTATGAAAGTTTTGACAGATAACAGCGTTGCTATGACGAAAGTCCTACAGCCATCCGTAAGTTGGTTATAGGAACCGGGGGTTACCCAATTCGTCCGTTGTGGACAGCGTGGTCTCCTGGAAGCAGGCGAGGGTCACGATGATGAGTACACTGATGAGGATCATCCACAGCCAGTCCCACAGCCACGCCGTGATCCACAGCACCGCCGGCTGCAGACCTGATATCTTCTGAAGGAGCTTCGCGCCGCTTGTGCGCTCCTGGTAATTGTATAACATAATTGACATAACATTTTAAAAAGTATTTGACGTTTTAACATTAAAAAAATATATATTTTTAAGGTAAAATATGCATCGCATATGTAACTGCAAATGCTAAGTTACTTTCTACCATACATCAGTTATGAGAAAGCGTAAAGCCTCTTAATGGTCGTAAATTATGTTGCGTTTATTTACGAACCAGTATAGAAAACAGCATAATAATGTGAGATATACGGCACAGAAGTAAAAATTATGGTTTACTAGCTGCGTTTCGCAGTGAATAGTTCCCGTTTCCATAAGAATACCAGGACCAATAGTAACCCATGCGTTAATCCAGGATATAAACTATCCTGGTACCAAATTTGATTTAAACCTGTCAAGCGATTTGAGCGAAAAAAGTATCAAAGACACACCATCCGTCTATAGTTATCTAAGAACTTTCGCATTCATAATATTAGTCGGACAGTCAAATCAGCCCACGGACCGTATCCCTTTAAAATCACGAGCAAAATAATACTCCAAAATAATTACCTTTATAACGAAGAGAACCAGAAAAGAACTGACAAAACCCAAGCAGAATCCAAGGTTGAAAGAGAATTGGAAAGCCATGCTGCTGCCGGTTGCCATGACAGTTATCTAGAAATAAAAAAGTTTACCTAGAGATCTTAACAATGTAGGTATGTAAACGTTTATAGCCTGCCATGTCGTTGAGTTTACCTAGAGATCCTAACACTGTATGTAATTGTTTTGAGCCTGCCATTGCATTTGGGCATATATTGCCTCGTGAAGATATAAATCATGCAATGGTAATAAAATACCAGTTTTTCATTTCAACCTCTAGTAGCACTGATAAAATCTTTGAGAAGATTAAAGATATGGCCGTATTTGTGCGCTTCTTATTCTTTGGCTAATATTACACATGGAATATAATTCATAATAATTAATCCTTATAAACAAATGTTTTCCTTGTTTCCTGCTCATTTTAGGTACATAAATCAAAAGTTTTTTGAACTACGTACGCACCCAATTTTCAAGCGAGTAAGGTAGCGGATGGTTTATGAATTTCAGCGAGCTTCCGGGGGAAAGAGCGCGCAGTATAGCGTTGTCAACAAGTGCGAGCGAGATAGCAGAGTCGTGGTACCCATAATTACTGAACCACGCTGTTATCTTGTCCTTTGTAAATGTGGCACCGGCTAACGTCTCATAGCGTATTCTTGGTATATCTGTAGTACTCTGAAACAATAATCGAATTTGTATGAATGAAAATACTTTATTGCAGACTTACAGAAAGGAACTTTTAAACTACAAATCCTTAGTACCTAATAATTGTACAATGGGCGGACATTATTTAAGTGAATGCTACCCGAAATATCGGGTACCAGATCTTTAAAACACGATAAACAAACTCACCAATTTCATATAAAATTTTCCCATATCCATAGTTCCGATATCAGTGAGTGTCATGCCTGGGTACTTTGAGGTTTTGAAGTAATCCTTGTAAGCGTTCATAGCTTGCGCTTCTAAACTGCCATCAGACAAATTGACCCCTTGTGCCAATATAGTTTCCGTTTTCTTAAAACCATTTTCGAAATTCAAAGTCAAAGGAGGCAGTTCTGCTAGAAATTCCCACGACCTCGATAGTACAACGGATATTATTATATTTATGATCGGCCAAAACAATTGTATAGACGACGGCATTTTGCTTCTCCACGTATTTAATGATTGTTTCATGAACATGGCTTTGAGGTGGTTTACAAAAAGCATCATGCCTTGGACCTTTTTAATTGGTTCGTTTTCCACTGAAAATAAAGAAAAGCATCAACTAAACCGGTCTACTTGCACAAAATGTTAAACCAGTATTAAAATATCTTTAGATGAATATGTTTAAATGGCATTTATGTGGGTAAGACTCAGATTAAGTGTCTATAAAGATATAATTTACGATGAATGTTGATGGATATTTAATTCTTACTTGGGTTGTAATGATTCCCTTGACCTGTGAGTTCGATGTCATTATTGAGATAATTTCCATTGCACTTGCTTGCCTTCATACTTGTTACTATGTCCGAGTTATCTTCTGTACCTGCCCTACAAATTGACAAGTAAAATATAAACGAGTATTTTTTATTTTTTTGTACACAACTATAGGTTTTTCAATAAAATGAATATGAAGATTCAGTCAAGGAATTTCAAATAGTGTTCCTTTACTTTACGCGCTTTTGATTTGAAAAATCTGATGTCAAATCATACATACTAATGCAGGATGATTGGATTTCTCTGAGATTTTTCTGTCTTTACTCTCTTTGATTAAAACCTGCAATATTGATAACAAATGTTCATCACAGTAATACAGTTATCTATCCAATAAGCCATATTTGTCTTTGTATGTAAAATTGTATCTTATCAGCACGATCACCAGGTGGATGTAGGTCTAATTTTTTATCTAATCAGCTAACCACTAATTAAGTCTAATGAGTAGGTATTTCGCCGCTTGAAACTGGTAGGTACTTCTACAAAATCTTATTATGACATGTGCAATATACAATTTATGCTGGTTGAAGGATATGCTGTCGTATTTTTTACAACACACTGAGAGCTCTAAAGGTTTGTTACTCTTACGCTCAAACGGCTTGACCAATTTTAATAAAATTGGATACCAGACTAACTTAAATCCTAAATTAACACACAGGCTACATTTGATCCCGGCACGGGAACGGGAACTATTCACTGCGGGCAGCACCGCAGGGCGCAGTTAGTAATTTATAAGGTTAACTTTAAAATACACTTACTTCATAAATACCTCTTCGAGACTCGTAATAGAAAGACCGTAACTGCTAATGTTCATAGATTCTCTGATCTCTTCAAACCGTCTCAGCATTTCAGGGAATTTGCTGACATTCTCACTGGGAAGTATGTAGGTTAACTCAGTTCCTGAAACAAAAGTTTATGTGAATTCCTATGTAGTGGCCGACGTAGAAGACGTTCTATGGCCGCCCTTTAGGGCGTTATCATACTAGCGGATTGCGAACGTCTTTAAAGCGGAGCGGGCGCGCAACGAATTCGTTACCGACACACAACGAACACGTCGCGCATGCGCAGCGAATTCGTTGCGGACGCGCAACGGGATTCGTTTACGGGGGGTTTTCGTTTTCGTCTCCGGCGTCTTCGAAGTAATAAAATCAACAGCAGTGTCATCAATCCATTGTCATCAATCAATCCATTTTGTAACTGAGTGTATTGTACGGCGATAATTTGCTACAAACGCGCGACGAAAACGGCCATGCGTCCGCGACGTCCTCGCTGCGCAGCCGCGGCGTGTTCGCGACGCATTCGCTGCGCGTCCGCTCCGCCCCGCAGCCGCTTCCAAACCGCTAGTATGATAACGCCCTTAAAAAGTGTTTAAGTTCAAAGTTCAAAGTTTAAAGTTCAAAATGTTTATTGCATTCATGTATGGTAGGTACAATAGGTCTTAAAACTATATATGTATATATAAAACTAAATGAGAAGTACCGCGCTTGCGGTTTTTACGTCTATTAGTGAAAACAGTAGTTTCTGCAATTACGATTCAATTCAATGTTTAAAAATCAGATTACGATTCGTAACTATTCTATTTTATTTTTGTTCTCCGTCTGTACTTCTACCGCAGAATAAAGATGCTTCTACCTTTATGCAAATATCATGCTAATCTGGTATTTTTCTCATCTGTCTTTCTGAGCTAAGTCTCATATCCACATTTCACTACTTACTAACTATGGGTTTATTAGGTACACATAAATAATAATCTTCATCAAAAGACGTTTGAACTTTGATCTTTTATAAACTTACCAATATTGGTATTTTCATTGACATTTGGCACATATTCTCTAAAGAACCTCGTCACCTCATCAACATCGCAGTTCTCTGCCTTGAGTATAGTAAGTTTGTATCCGATGCCGTAATGTTTCTTGAGAAAGTACGGAGTGCCGTAACATTGGAGGCGTCCACCGGACATTATGGCTATACGGTCGCCGAGGACATCGGCCTCGTCCATGAAATGAGTTGTCAGTATTATTGTACGACCTGGAGAAAGCAAATATTTATGTAATCACGACATTTTTTTTTACTTAACGTATATTGTTCCTCTTTTCTATCGTTTAAATTGAATTTAATTATGGATGAATGGTAAAAAAAATCTACCTACTAATTTAACTCGCTAAAGACTTTCATAAATAAGTGCAGGTCAAGCCATAATATACAATTTATTAAACTTTCGCGATTCCATTTTTTTTTATTATTTTCTCATCTAAGTATATTTTTAGAATACTAGAATGTTTTTTGTTAATTAAAAACATTTATAAAAAAACATATTAGCTAGTTACAAAATAATTTGAATTATTTTGTAAATTAGCAACAAGATATTGAAATAATCCTAGAGGATAAATAACTACTTTGGCAACACAATTATAGTCATCATATACGAGTCCCAAACCTTTTTTCTCCTTGAGCAAGAGATCCCAGAGCGCCCGCCTGGCCGCGGGATCGAGTCCCGAGGTGGGCTCGTCCAACAGCACGACCCTTGAGTCTCCGCACATCGCCGCCGCTACAGACAGACGCCGCTTTTGACCGCCAGAAAGATTCGCTGACACTACATCTCTCTACAAAATTAAGTTCATTGTTAAAGATGAAATCGCTAAATGGGTGCTAAGACGCTGACACGATCAAGAGTCGAGGCGGGGCGCTGATGTATGTTCACCAATTGAAGAAAAATATGGATAGTCAATGTTTCTACAATCGGTGAAAATACGAGTTTCTGAGTCTTAATCGTATCAGGGATTAGGTGTTAATAAAAATCTAAAAACAGAGTTTGTAGGCAGATCATTAACGATTTTTAAGTCCATTAAAAAAGATCAATTTTGCTTCCGCTCGGAGCGCTCGGAGCTGTAAATGTCTCTTGCTCCAATTTGTAATCACTAAAAAGTCACTTAATGATCTATCAAGAACGTCTAAACTAGACCACGAGCGCTTCGTTGAAGGTCGAAGCCAATGATACAAATAGATAAAAAACACAATTAAAACTGTGTAATTATGAAACTTGATAAGTATTTTATCAGATTCTTTATTTCGTTCGGAACGCAAAGGTTATCAGGTCATGAAAAATTGAGATAAAATACTTGTTTCGTTGATTAGATTAACTATTGTTATTTTATTTACCTTTTCCTCCAAATCCAGTAGTTTAACAAAATGATTAATCTCCTGTTGTATTTTAGTCTGAGACATGCCTTTGAGCCTAGAATAGAAGACAATGTGCTCAGCGACAGTCAGGTCTGGGAAGAGCACGTTGTGTTGCGGACATATTCCCAGCGACGAGCGAGCCAACTCTGTTTCTGTTACTATGTTGTATCCACTAATAGTGGCTGAGCCGGAGGTTGGAGGTACCATACCTAAAAAACATTTTTTATTACCATATTGGTTTTTTCTGGCCTTCACTGTCTCCACAGTCGATAACGCAATATATAAATACCCAATTGAAAAAGTAAATAAGTCCGGGTTTAAAGCAGGAATGCGAATGATATTAAATAAGTTATTATATAAATAGTTTGGAGCAATTGTTTTAGAAACTGGTTTTGAAACCAGTTTCTCTAATCGCAATGTCTAGACATTTAAATGGGAACATAGGGTCATACCTGCTTCACAAGATCATATAAAGTTGTGCGAAAACAAATAAAACAAGAAATGATTCAATCTTAAACTAGATCAATTAGGCAGTTTCTAAGGACCTAATAGTTCAGCAAGTTAGTTTTTAAGTTGTGAATATTGTGTTTGTGACCGATGTGTACCTATTCGTTCTAGGTACCATCATAGTAAATTTCAATATTTTATTAATAAATTACTCCGTGACATGAATAATAAAATCAGTACTAATGCGCAATCCGAGAATAATAAACAAATATCAGTAGTCAATGCTTAAGGTCAAACAAAACATCATTGTTCTAATGAACGAATATTCGTTCATTTGGTATTGAACAGCTGTGTTTGTTTTAATGAGATTACATTGACGCAATGAATCAGCCTTCTTATGGAAACAAACAACTCAGTCACAATTTCATTGATAAGAAATTTATAATAGGTACAAAATATAATTATACCTACATAATAAAAAAATCTTTCGCGAACTCAATTCATACCTTGAAATAAAAATAGACGATTATATTGCATAATTTCCCATCTTCATCATGTCATGTCGAGATATATAAAAACGTAAATGACGCTATAAAATCCTGTTTTTTTTAATTAAAAACTCTAAATGAATACCATTACAGATGATCGTTTGATAAAGTGACTTGTATCAAGTCCATTCACTTTTGCCCGTACAACTTGCTTACTAATTTTTTACGCTCTACAATTTTTACAAAAATGTCACATTTTGTTACATATTCATGAAGTAATGTCGATAACCTTAGACCGGTTTTACCTGTTAGCATGGATATTGTTGTCGTTTTCCCAGCGCCGTTATGACCTAGTAATACAGTTATTTCATTCTCGTAAATCTGAAGGTTCAGTTGGTCAACAACACGCTTTCGTCCAGTATATATTTTTGAAAGGTTCTGAAACAATTTGATTCTACATTATTTCTAGCGGCATAGTGCTTATACACATAAGTTTTCAGATGTTTCCACATGTTGTTCTTAAAAGGTTTTATTTAGCTAAACCGTATGTTGTTTGTTTGGATCAAAATAAATTTGATAGCTAAAAATAAACTTTATGGAGGTTTAAAAAAATAAAAGTTTCTGATTGGATTCCGAGTAACACGTCTTGTGCATTCGTTTTGTACACGATACCTTAATAGAAAATAAGAAGGCAGGTGAGTAAATCCTTTTTTTAGTCGCGTTTATGTAGCTTCTTATTTTTTCTACGTTATTTTTATCTAAATTTTATTTTTAATTTAAACACAAATAGTTACTTAAACTTACTTTGATGTGGACTCCAACAGGGACATCCTTTGGTTGTTCGTCGTGCACGACTTTTAACAGAGCATCATTGTAATCCATATCTGTATCTCCCTTTTTAGACATTTCTAAAACAAAGACTCTATATAGCATAACATTGACTTATATTGATAACCCAGATTGAAGGAAAAAAACATTGAACAAGTTTGTTTGGCGATTTTGTGTGTTATTGTTCTTTTACAACAGTGAAATTGTGTTAAAATTGGTTTTCCATTCGTGATTAAACTGATAAATCCGCGGAAACTAATCCAAAGTTTCCAAATTTCGAAACATAACGAAAAGTAGGGAAAAGTAGATTACGGAAATCAAGACCTTTTTTCTTGGTTGAATATAATCAAAGAGAGTAAAGGTTAATAAGTAATGAATAATGCTTACAATTAAAGATAGTAATTATCACAGTAATTAGCGGGGTACCTGTAAGAGCGTTATCAGATGTCCAGAAGCTCTTCGTGAATGGGAAGTACCACGGCAAAGGAACTCCATACAAGCCGGGCCGTATCTTCTCAATATACATGGCTATCAGCATGTACAATATAGTATCCAACACTAGCATCAGAACCACATGACCTGGTTGGAACTGGTCGTGGTAAGATATCGGGGTGAAAAACTCGTCCCATTGCAAACCTGTAGAAATTGAACTTGTAACAAAACAAAGACGAATGAATTGTAGAGTGTAAATCAGGTTTTGCGGCAGAATATTGAAGAGAAAATTTAAAGGTCAAAGTGGGTCTTATGTAGATAATATTTAATTCTTATGAAAGCTTTCGCTTTTAAATAAGCTTTCTTTTTAGTACTGAGTGCGGGTCAGGTCACTGCATTATTCCATAGTTCGAGAAGAATAATTCATATTTCGTCGAACATTCGAGTAACAAGAGAATAATTCATAGTTCGAAACCAATAATTCACATTTCGTCAGCAACATCAGTTGATATATTCGCATAAATCAAGTTCTTGACGTTTTTTCTACCATTGACGCAGATAAAGTAAAAAACATACAACAGAGATCAAAATTTGTAACTATCATCATAATTACCTCTCCCGTTGCCTTCGCACCAAACGAGCATTTGAAACGCAAATCCGACAGCTGTGTTAGAAGCCAGGCTGAGGGCTAGTTTAGTACCCAGACTTATTTGACCATACAACATTTGTGTGAAACAGAAGACGGCGTACGAAGCAAACCAAATGAGGCCCATGAACGAAGCGGCTGAATTGGCTGAAAATACATTATGGTATTCAATTTCAGTATTAATAAACTACCTAGTACCTATACATTGTAGGTAGCCATTTTCAAAGGATCTTGCATAATTTCTGTTTTTTGATCTGAACACGTGTGCAAAAACATGGGACTAATATCTATCACCTACTCGTCGCATGGTAGTCTCAAATCAAAGTTGCAGTACTAATACAATGAAATGATTTTGTTTCAGCCTTTACTTTTCAGGTACAATTAAAACATTAGGCTACTAATTTTTGGCTAGCCTGCTTATCTCGTTGGAGTTATATTGAAAGAGAGTAGGCTAAATATAATATTATAATCATCAAATTATAATGTAAAAGCGTTATTCCATATCTAAAATTTGACCCACGATGGTATATAAATCAAAATTTTGAAAGTAACTACGTACGTCGATTGAAACTGGCTTCTTTCGTAATTTACTCGTTTCAAACTTTCTAACATAAATCATAACACGTGTATCTATTACCTCTTGAGAAAAAAACGCTGACCATAAACGAAAAGGCGAGTGACACTATTATGAAAAGTATCATAAAAAAGAATAGTATGCTCCAAGGAGTGAATGTCAGCACTGAGAACCATTCTCCACTGGAAGATTTAGTAATCGGTAGCTGGAACAAGGAAATAAACTTTATAAGGTCAATGTCAATTTATGTTGATAGCAGTATTTATTTATAGAAACTGAATACAAAACTTACCTTAAACAATATGACCATAAGAACAGCAGACACAAGAAGGAACGAGAATTGTTTTAAGAACCATGCTATCCAATGTAGCCACGACGGGAGACCCATTATAGCCATTGTTTCCTATAAACAAATAATAACTCGTAACAATTATTGGCTTTTATAAATGTAAAATTTGTAAATAGCACAAAAAGATCTTAAGAATACCTTTAACTGCAACTCTTTTTCTTCAGTCACTACTCGGACTGTATTTACGAATGTGTAGGCAAACCCTAGCATAATAATAACTGTGATGAACCTCTCTAAGGCTAATAGTAACGGGTCTTCCCTTGAAAGCGGTTGTGGTAGCCTTTGCATCCGTACATTCGTGCTTATAGTTTTCCCAGATTTCTGATTAATAATTCCTTTAGATATTCCATGTTGTATTGCTAAGAACATTTCGGCAGAATACCCTGTAACAATAAATCAAATTGTAATGGACGGCCATAAGAAAGTAAGCCAGTCATCCGTACCTAGTTTGTGTGAAATACCTGGAGTTTTACCGCCATACTTGTCACCTGGATCTCTAGAACCAGATTGTGGGAATAAAGGGAACAACAGATTAGTTCTCCAGTTGGCTACCATAGGATGCTCTGTCATGATCATCCGCATTATAGCCGGAAATCTCATGGTGACCACTATTTCATCAGGCCAGTCTGTCGCATCTGGAACACGAAAATTTTGATAATTTCATTAAAAGACTAAGTGAAACCTGTTTCTTGCAACGGGTTTTAAAATTGCGTGTGTGTAAATGTAGGTCAATTTTCACTCACTAGCCATTATGTCATCAAACTGAATTCCAACAAGCACGTCGTCCATGGCATTGGGTGTTGTCAAGGCCTTTTCCAATTCGATGGCATTCTTAAATCCCTTTGGTTCAGGTATTTTTCCAAACAAAGAAAATAAGCCAAAATAATCGTTGGCAATTTCTTGTAAAGCATTCTTTGTAATTTTTCTTGTCAGCGCATTTTCTGGTGAAAATGCGATTGTGCCAGATTGTTCAGTAGCATTTCCTCCTCTAAACATAACAACATATATTTTTTAGTAGCATAACTACGTACCTACCTACCTACTAGGTACTGAAAAATCAAAATTATAATGTAGTGTAGGTACTGACAGCAAAAGAGTCTAATGTGTTAAGCAAAAATACTCCTGGCAAATGCCTTTGTTTTATCGTTATCATCATAAAAGTAATTAGCTTATCCTACGACTACTTGATATTATTCACCTAGTTTCATAGTTACATTGTAACAATCATCTTTTAATAAGTAAGATACGTAGGTACGTATATAATAAATACATACGTAGATTAGCAAGAAGGCGGGAAAGGCTACATTCTTTTGTTTTAGAACAGCTTACTTACATGCTCATTGCACTCATATTTAAGTATGTTGGAGAAAAATCTGCGTATACTATATCTGGATACGTTTTTGGGTCCACGAGACATCTTGTTAAGATCAGTAGCAAGGAGAACAACACTGGTGAAGCGATTTCGAATATTGTCTGCCATTTGTGTCTCCTTTGTAATAAACAATTCTTCCAAATCAGTAACCTTAGCTTATCAGAAGCAGCCATTGTTTATGAATAACATCTAAAACTGAATTACATTTTTGATTAGTAGAGGATCAGCTAAAATAGGAAATTAGTACCTATCTTGTACTCATTTCCTATTTTAGGTTTGTGAGATCTGTCTGAAATAACGTATATACTCGTATAAGGGTACATAAATTAAGAACCGCATTTTAAACATTCGCGTTTTTCTTATAGTAATGTACAGGAAGGATTTTTTCATTATTAGAAAAACTTTCAAGTTACTTTAGGAAAAGTGTTCCTGGTAGGATATAGAGTCGATTAAGACCAACTTGTTTTTTTTGACAAAATTATTTTTTCAGACTAATCCTGCTTTAAAAAATATAATTAAAAATATCAATCAATTATTTTTTTCCTTTATAATAAAACAACAATTATCCAACATCACTACTTACTAACTACAAAAAGCATATACAAAATTAAGGACTTAAAACTTTGCCCATCCTGTATAATAGTCATGATTTTTATTTTAATGTTATTTTAGTAGTAATTAGGTACAATATTTTAGAATGATGATTATGGCTTACCTGACAAACGATTACTTAGGTAAGCTCAATATTAAATGTAACAATAAAAAACATTTTGTGTAGGTAAGTATTAGATAGAGTAGAATAGGTACTATTCTAATACAACTTACTAATTACATTTTTTAAGTATTTAATAATCTCTAAAATTAATTATCCCAGGTTTATTCATATACCTACAAATATTTAAATTATTTAAGTAATAAAGTTTTGTACCTAATTAAGTTTAGACCTGACGTTTGTAAACAATGTAGAGTAGAGCAAATAGTAGTATGTGGTGCTTACCAGTACAAACAAACCAATGTACCAATACTTCACACGTTTATGGACCTTAACGAAGGCCACACAATTAATTTCGTCACTACACAGCACTTATAGAATGAGAAAACAAAATGTAAACATTTTCGGGTTAGGACGTACTATTTCATACTGTCCTCGTTAAGTACACTTGCACTGATAAAAATACAACTCGTCAAGGCGTCTCACTCATACACTCAGAAAAACAACTGATTTTGACATTAGGGATTGACGTGCGTGCCTGTTACAAGCAGCAAAGTGAATGAATGAATGTGGGTTGCCAGAACAGAACAAACTGTTCCATATTAAAATGGAATAATCCTTATGGAAAGCGTAGAGTTGAAAATGCAGAATTATTTACTTACATATGTATTTTAAAAAAACTGTTAGTAATGTAGGTATACTAATTGGATTTTATCGAATAAGTAACTGCATCTTTCTTATACGAGTAGGAGTTACTTATAAAACTGTCTTATAACTTCGCTCGAATAAGGAGAGTTTAAAATACTGGTATAACTGTATGTACTCAATGTACATAATTATATTACTTTTAAGATACTAATAAGTTTTTTTGTTTTTTTTTTTTTGATATAAAAGTAAATTAAAAATCGATTTTACTTTAAACACAACTTCTCTCTAAGGTTTTATGTTCATATCTTGTTAACTAGGTCGAATATAATCTATTCATTCTAGGTACTCATAATCCTCAGATCCTAGCTTCATCATCTAATAATTATATCAATTATGGGGAAATACATAAACGGGTTTTATATCGTGTCCAGCATCGGTTTAATTGAAGTCTATTAGCAATGGAATTTGGACTCTGCTCTATTTACTTCAACTGCATTAATCAAAATCATGGTTAAAGTCGATGTAGCACATGTCCTGTGTTGTCTGATATTTCTTTTATGTTGATGAACATTATGAGTTTTTAGTTAAAATAACTTCAGTAATACAGTTTTAAAGGATAGGTAGGTATTTTTAGTGTTAAAATTTTAAAAGTTACTCCACTTTTAAACTGTTTGAAAATGAAGATGTTGTTACTTATTCATGTTTCATTTTTTTCACACATTAGAATTACTACGAATAAATCAATTTTGATCTGTATAATTTGGATTAGAGCTGCAAATGATAAACCAGTCAATATTTATAAGTTTAGGGTGTTAAAGCGAATCAAGGAAAATGAAGTAGGTATCGAATTCATTTTATTTTATAGTCACGATCACAATACAAACACCTTTCTTATAAAAGACGTATATAAACTTGCTTTTTGAGAGACGCAAATATTACGTTTAACGTTAAACTAAGTTAAGTAGGTATTTTAAGTTCACAGAAGATTTAAAATATATATAAACAAACAGATTATTTTAATTGGATATTCTTTACGAGAATCAAGTACCAATTAAATGATAGGGTAATTGACTATGTACTGTTAAATATGATAGTAACATTTATAAAACTTATTTAAATCATTCCTATTCTTTGTTTGTCAAATACCCTATCTATTGGAATACTATACTGGTCTTGAGATTCACTTTTCCATAATTACATGAATAAATTATAAAAAATTATATGAAGTAAATTAAGTACTAAATTGCACGTGTTTCGTATATGAACATAATAAAACATTTTTTTTAGAATATTCAACTAACATTTGTTTATAATTACAATAATATGCATTTATTTAATTGCTACAGGCGTAATTAGTAGGTATCGAATAAATAATATTATGTTATAAGTAATGATAATAAAACAAATAATAAATTAATTCAAAATATCACATAATAATCAGAAATACTCGGAAATGGCAAAACTTATATTATAATTCATTGGTAACAGTAAAAACGTATTAAAATCACACATTGTAAATTATATCACTCTTCAAATATTATAAATAGAAAAGATGCGAATATGATATACATCTTTTTTGTTAAGGGCCCCCGCAGACGGCAGACTTTTTGTAGGTCGAAAAATCGGTCATACCTACTGACAAAACGACTACTGCAAGGAAAAATATTGTAACTCACATTTTGGCCAAATTGAGTTAGAATCATATTCGTGCTGAGCGTATCTGAGCTCAATTTTTAAATGTGACTTTCGTATCTCTTTATTGTTAAACGAATAAAAACAAGATAAAGAGCAAAAAGTATTATTTTTATAAATATTTTCTAACGTTGTTGCTTATAACTTCTTTTTTAGTTGATTTATGGCAAAAAGTTATAGCAACATATTGGTAGGTAAAACAATTTGCTACAAATTATGTCTTGTCATTTTTTTTGTAAGACGCAAAGTTTAAGAGATTTCGCAAAATAAGAGTTTTCATCCCTTTTTTTCAAAATGGCGGCCGGGGAACAAGAGTGGCGACCCCACAAACTTGAGGTTAAGCTTTTATTGACCCCCCACACATGTCCTAAAAATAAAATTGCGTCCTCTTACAAATGCAAAGCTCATGGTAGTAACATTTCAATGAACTATTATGTAAAGTTCCGAAAAATAATCTAGCCCATTCATAATAAGATAACAGTAACAAAATTGCAACATAATTTACAGTCATTATTAGACTTAAATGAACTTTTTGAAACTTTAACACGCTCCCCTAAAAAGTAGTGAAAAATGGGTTACAATGATTTTCCTTGTAGGCGCCAAAAAAGTCGGTGAGAAATAAAATCGGTGCATTCCGACTAGGGATGGGTCATACTTGTAAAATCGAGTACCAGGGCTTGCAAGTGCGTTTAAAAACCAGGGCTCAATACCTTCAAAGTATTTTAAGGGTCCGACTTTCTTCTTCATTCGGAGCGAGCGCGAGTGCGCCAAAAAGTCTTTTTCTACATAGTATTTTACCTGGAAATATCAATTCACGTATATTACGGCGTATTACGCCGTAATGATTTTTATTTGGATGAACAAAGAGATTATTATTCTTCAAAAGTATTTTTGGCTTGAAGTATTTTTAGCAAAAAAGTTTTTTCTGCAAAGCACACAATTATGATATGACAAAAGGGGTTTTAATTCTTTAATAGTATTTTTGAGATGGACCTTATTTTTTTAAAAGTATTTTTGACATTGACGTATTTTCTGCATTGGTACCTACCTACCTACTCAATTATGCTTTTTGAGTAAATGGAAACAAAGATCATTCTAAAGTGAATACCTACAACTAAGTCATAAAAATATGACTTTTAATTGGATAGATAGGTACCTATCTACTTACTTTTTGTTAATTACGTACATTCAATAAGTAATTTACTACAACCTTTTATAAAATTACGATTTTTATTTCAGAGTTTTTGATTTGACCGCGATTTTTCAATTAGCCAGGCAAAATTATTATGGAACTTACATACGTAAGAAGGTAACTAAATAAATAAATGGAAAATTGTTTAGAGGAATTACTCGCATACGTACTCACTCTTACCTACGGTCATCCCGTAGGTAGAAGTGAGTATGCGAGTATGCGTACTGTCCCCTCACTAGCACCGACAAGAGAGTCGGTGACAAAATTTTTCGTAGGTATGACCGATTTTTCGACCTACAAAAAGTCGGCCGTCTGCGGGGGCCCTAAAATGGGCAAGTGTATACATTTGGTTGTATGTACCTAAGTTTCGTGTAATAATTTAAATAGCATAACTTATACATGGTCATTTTGACTTAAACTGTATTATTAAACTGTACTTGTAAAATGCTTAATGAAAGTAAATAGACAAGAATAAAATACCTACCTACAATACAATGTTTCACGAACATGGTTTTAAATAATATTCTAATTCCGTTTAACAGCTCCCTAGTCCTAGTCGCTTAAAATACATTATAACATTTAACGTACGCATTCTAATTAAATTAACGTGTGAATTTGAATAACAATGAATACTAAAATTATTGTACTTAGGCAAAGCAGCTGATACGATCTCTAACTTATTTGTGATTTGTTATTTATTGTTAAATGTGGCTAAATTCGTAAATACTAGTTCGTTGTTGTACTTCTTGTTAAAATTTTTCATTGCATTTATGAAAGACTAGCAGCACGTCCCGGCCTTGCACTAATGATACTACCAGGAAAACAGCCTATAACCATCCGAACAGTCCATTCTAAACATCGGTGAAAGAATTTATGAAATCGACTGAGTAGTTTTGGAGATTACCTCCGGCAAACAAACAAACAAACCAACATTACCTCTTTATAATATTAGTAGATATAGTAGGTATAGTATAAGGCGGGACTGTCACTTTTAGCACATGGCATGGCATGTTGCACACGGCATAACAGCGGCGCGTTTGTTCATATAATTTTAGATACAAACGCTAATAAAACGCGCAGTGACTGCTCTTTCCAAAAACGACGTGTGCAAAGGATCTAATGCCTAACCGAAAATACCGAAACGATATTTTTTGGTGTTTAACAATAATAATTTTTGTTTGACAATATTGCGAACAGTGGAAGGCCCTCCTTACAACTGGGAGATATTTGCTAATATAACATAATTAAAAAAAAGCACCGTTGACTAAAATCAGAGTAAAATGTAAGTAAGTACATTATTAGCAAAATAAGTACTTTTGCAAAGCAATTATAATAACGCAGAGCAATAATTATAGATTAAAATTAACAGCGTCAAATTAAAATTAAAAGTTTTGGTTTTTTTTTCGTTTTCAGTAGTGTTTCGTTCAAATAAAGAGCTATTGCAACAAAAGATGTTTTAAAATGCATAGTATAAATTATATTTAAACGACACGGAGCGTGACTACGTTTCCTCCAAAAAAAATAAATGGAGTTTCGGTTTTTATAATGTCAAATTGATGAATAATTTATAATAATTGGGACGTTTTGTTTTTTGTCTGGCTGGGGTATAAAGTGGCGCTTTTATTTATTTATGAGCATTTTATAACCTTTCAGTCTTACGATGAAAGCGCACAAATGCTTAACAAATTGCCATTCAACAAAGTAAAAACATTATTAGAAACATTATAAAACAGTAAAATCACGGTTTTTTTTACAGATTACTAGGCTAAGGTAAGAAAATGTATTTTTTTACACTACGATACTTTGTACTACTACAATAACCTTTAATTTTATCAAGAAAATTATTAAGTATCTCAATTAAGCTTTGAGCTTTCTAATAAAGAATAGAATAGGGTTGTTAAATATACCATAAAATGCTGCACAATGGGAGCCGCGATCAATAATAAATAGCGTTGAGTATTACAAAACTATATTTTTAAAATCTAAACATGTAATATCGACTTTCTTTCAACACTCTGTTGTGATTACATACAAGAGTTTACTCTAAGTTACGCTGCGCTTTTCTTTACATTTATTTTTTAATAACTACTTAAGGGTTTTTTTCTAGTCCAAGTCAATTGAACGTATTAATACTTGTATAACAAAACCTTACGCTATTTGAATTTCTTTCTCTTATTTTTAAAACTTTGAACATGTTTATTGTATTGTATGAAGAATGCAATTAATGATATTAATGCTATCTTAAGTTCAAGAGTCAAAAGTCTAATGATAAAGTTGTAACAGGACCGTTAACAGTGACATATTAACACAGTTTAAATTGTAATATAGTACGTTGTTTATAAATATGAGAATCATGATTGAGATTTATCAGAAAGATCGCCACACAGTGTGACGTAACGAGGTAGAAACAAACGGCGATCTTTAATAAACTGGGTACTATTTGAGCTCATCTGCTCATCTCTGATAACCAGATAGCATACCAAAGATCAAACACACTCACCTAATTTAATTGCCTACCATTTTGCAGATCAGCTGTACAGGCGAAATCTTAAAGAATGTTGCAATGTTACTACGAGTATGATTTACCGCTTGTGGACTATAATACGATTAGAATCGTTTAATCCACTTTAGTTGCAATTTAAATACATAATTCATAATTATAATACAATCCATTTGTACAAAGATCAGAGATTAGTTCCAATTTTACCACATGAAACGTTAGTTTAAGTTTCGTGGAAATCCGTACAAATTCTATGACTTGGTCGCAGAAATAACTAGTAAATAAATAGGCACCTCAGTCCTGCTTGTCGTGTACTCTTGTGAACCTCAGGAAGACCTGTTCCAGCGTGGTCTGCGAGACGGCGTAGTCCTCTATGGGGAAACGCGAGCGCGCCGCCTCTAACGAGTGGAATACACGCCACCACGGCAGGTCCACGTCGCTCAGGTAGTATGTTATGATGCCCAAGTAGCTTTCACTGAAAACAATAACAAATGATAAACTTCCCATGTGCTCGTCGTAGTCGGCTAGATACTGATGTGACCAACAGCCTAACATGCTCAACACGATAGACCTTTTTGTTATTGACAAAGTTTTCTCACCTTCTCTATCATAGTTCGTTAGAGCAGTCTGACATTATCAAGGCATTTTGTTTGACGTCTTGCAGATGTTAGGCCTACAGGAGCGAGCGGCTAATGGTAGTCAAAGTGGCATATAGCTGTGATTCTACATAAAAAAACTTACATGATCTTAGCTCCTTTGAGATTCTCCATGATATAATTGTTGATAGATGCCAAATGCTCGTCTCTATCTGGTCCGAACTTGCATTTTACGATGAGGGTGTAACCTGGTGAAGAAAGATTAAGATAAATTACAATGTTCATGATCTGCTTATTTATCTATACTATCATAAACTAGGTTTTATTTTATGCCGTTAAAATAAAGATGCTTTTTGTAGAAATGGTCGTAAATGTACGTTTTGTACAAGCACAGCGCCTCGCACTCCTCCATGCTGTGTGACGTCAGCAGCACGCTGCGCCACTAATGACTCGTATGGGGCTCGGAATAGAGTTGTTGGTTGCGACAGTTACCCTGCGAGAACTTGGTCTTGAGATGCTGCAGCGGGCCGAGGCAGTGCAGACGGCCGCCGGCCATCACCGTGAGCCGCGAGCACAGCGCCTCGCACTCCTCCATGCTGTGTGACGTCAGCAGCACGCTGCGCCCGCTGCGTGCCGCGCCGCTGATCGCCGCCCACACGAGACGCTTCGACGCCGGGTCCATGCCCGTCGTCGGCTCATCCAGGTACACCAGCGTTGAATCACCAAGTAGCGCTACAGCTGTGCTGATTTTGCGCTTCGTTCCACCGCTGCATTCTTGCGTCTGTGAACAATATTTTACTGGTTTAGCAGAAATAATACACTTCAGAAAGTGAAATCTAGCCATGGATATTACCTTCTTGTCAAAATGCTTTGCGAATCCCAACTCATTAGCCAGTTGCATTGAACTGGCGGCGCCTATCCTGCCAGGAATTCCTCGGAGTAGGCAAAATATACGTAGCGTTTCACGCGCTGTCAGATTATCGAAGAGTGCATCAAATTGCGGACAATAACCTGTGAAACGAAACAATTTTTCAAAAATCTTTCGCTGTGATATAATATAGATGTCCGCAACGGGATTGCAGTCAAATGTTGTCTATTTATTTTGTTAAGCTCACCAATATGGCGGTAGACGTCTTGTATTTTGGTTTTGAGCGACAGTCCGTGCACGAATGCGTCGCCGCTGCTGATTCGAGCGTCGCCCGTCAGCATACGGAAGGTACTTGTTTTGCCCGCGCCGTTGATACCTAGTAGACCGAAGCATTCACCACGTTCCACACCTAAATTAAGTAAATGGTCAATATTTGGATACTGTGCAAATGGACATCTGGCAGTTAGTTTCGATAAAGCTTACAATAAATAGAGGACCGTACCAATCTAACCATTAGAAGATCCTAGATTTATAAGTAAGTACAACTCACCGAATGTGAGACGGTTAACAGCGAGCAAGCTGCCGTAGAATTTAGAAAGGTCCCTGCAGACAAGACTTTGGTGTGCTAGCTCAGTTCTAGTCATTGCCTTTATTCTGCTTCTCTCTTGACTAACATCGTCGTCTTCGTCGTCTAATGGTTGGGGTATGGGACGCGAGCTCGATGAATAAAACACCTGAAATATGCTCCACATAATGCATTTTATATCGCCTTTTAATTTTTATTTATTAATTTTGTTTATTTGTTTTTTTTGGTAGTTTTTGGAAAAGAAGATTAATTGAGGCTTAGCATGATTTGAGGAACGAGCGTTTGAGTTTTTTTTTTGCTCTTTTGATGGTACAATGACGTTTTAACGTGACGGGAACTGATTTCACGGTTGAATCAGTAGTGTGAAGAGAATGAACTTAACAAAAATATGATTCAAGTTTACCTTGTTTAGTAGCTCATACTCCTTGATAAGTAAAATAGTGAACGCTGTCACTCCGACGACTGTCATCATGAACAGATATCTTCCGATTCCCGGCTCATCCCACTTTAGGAACGGATTGTCTTCGACTGAAGAAAACAAATATCATTGAGTAAATTAAAAGAATTATTTAAAATTACGATAGTCAATAAAAGTACAACACAAACAAAATATAACTAATAGGATGACTAATATATACTCGTATACTAACACAGCGTGCATAAAAAGGTATTATTCCGTATATTTTATTTATAACATAATGCTCTTATAATATTAATTTGAAGTTTAAAAAGACACAGACATTAAATTACTAAGATGGCGCAGGTACATAAACAATTTAATAAAAAGTTTGATTGTATAAAAAGCAAAGAAAAAAATGTATAGTCGACAAAGAAATTGGTTTACCACTTTTGATGACATCTCCCAGTAACATAATTATTCGCTAAGGATTACTGAATGACAGATTCTGACGTAGCAGGTCAATCTGTCAAGCGAAAATAGCCCTTGATGTTTTATACGTGCAAATGATATTCAGCCTTAGAGTGGTAAACCAATTTCTTTGTCGACTATACCTACATTAGCGATAATAAAATTTCGTTAATATTGTTTTTTTCCACCGAATTAACAGTAGTTTTAGAGAATTATAAGTAAGTAAGTTATAAGTTTTTATAAGTTTTTACATACCTAATAGTTATCATTTTTCACTCTATTAAACTTGTTATTTCGTTGGGGCACTAGTCTGAAGCGTTTGGTGGACTTATTTAAAATACACTAACTACATTCTACATGGTGATTACTATAAAACACTCACTGACAAGACTCACTTACTACAACACACTGTAAGGTTCAGTTTATCGCAGATCGTGTGCCGCGTACAATTGTCGATATTAAGCTGATGACAGAGACCATCGCAAGCCAGCTGCGAGAACGATGATACACTCATATCCCTGAAATAGAAACACTACTTCAAGAAATCGATAACAATCACAATTGTTTGAAAATCAAGTTGCACTGAATGAGTATACTCTACACATTCAACGATGGTATGATCTGTGAATGCATAGAAAAATGAAGAGACTTAGGCTGAAGACACACCGAGATGGCAGGGAGTTCAAGTTTCTCAAACAATAATATGTACAATAGTGTTGTTTAAGATAAAGTTTAAAGTTATATGACACTGAAACTGCAGCCGCTGCGCTGCCGTCTGGGCGTGAAATTTACTATGGTATTTACTATGGTTTTATGATGTACAGATAATAATGTGTTAGCGCTTTACAAGGTAAACACATGATATTGCCTCCCCATTGTATTTAAAGGGTTTGAAATGCCAGCTTAATCTATAACAAGCAATTATTCACCTAAAACTTCTGCTAATGCAGTAGATAGGAAGTGGTGAGAATATCCAATCGAACAGATGTGCATAGAACGGGCTCCCTACTTCTGGCAGTCGTAACACTTCTGTTATAAGGAACGGCATGCAACCTGCGGAAAATAAAAAATGATTCTAAAGGCCTTTATGTGTAAGCTTTCAGTACCGACAATGATAATGAAACTAGTCTGTGCTGTTTTGTACGTCGAAAAGGGTGACCAGTTAGTTAAAACTACTGGTACGTAGTGGCAAGGGTTAGATTGATATTTATGGGCTCCTGATATAAATAGTTCCTCTAAATTAATTTTTCTGTTAATCTGAATCTATCTACAAGTATCTGTGATTTTAAAGCTATTGTCTAATTCAGTTTTTATGTCAATATGATGTACCTAATTTAACCCTAGAGTGCTCGCGCTATGAGCATTTTGCCGCCCGCGGCACAATTTTCGTTATATTTTGTGTACTATGCATTTGTCATGTTCAAGCGTCCATGTAGCTGCCCCCCTGTCTTTCAACTTCTTGTGTTAGAAATAAAAATTAAATCAGTGCGCGAATTACTGCAGGAGACAAAGGTTATTGGAGGTGTGTCGCGTTTCGCGGCAAAATGCTCACCGCGCGACTACTCACGTTAGTAAAATTTATGGGTCTTAGTTTTTATTTTTGTTGAAATATTATTCATTTTCATTGCGTATAGTATTATTTCAATGTAAATATGGTATGATATTAGTTTTTATTTGTTTTAATTAATTATTGGCCCTTGTGTTTATGTTTTATTTTGTTTAGTTCATTTCATATCGATACGTCCAATATTTCTGAAAGAAATTGCCCTGGCTAAGAATAGACCACATATTGTTAGGAAATTTGGCGTGAACATCTTACAGAAATATCTGAGATACCAAATCTCTCGATTTGTGCCACCGAAACATCAAAATATACCCTCAGTTCGAGAAGGTATATGCGTCATCAAAGAAAAATAGAAGGACAAAAAAGGGTGCATTTGATGTGCAATGTTACTGTGCAACGAACATCGCATGTACATGTGCCAAGATTTATTTGGTGAAATACATGCCGTAAATGACGAAAACGAATAATGTTGTTGGTTTGATAATTTTTACAGTAATAATTATGAAGAAGTTCTAAAACACCAAAAATTATTACCTAAGATTTCCCAAAGCATTTTTTTCTAATTTCTTATTATAAGTTTTTGAAAAAAGTTTTCTATTTTTATAGTTAATGGTCTATTTTATTATTAAAACATAACAACAAATGCATATGACTCCGTATTAACAAAAAAAATTGCGGCGGCAAAATGCTCCCTACGCGATTACTCGCGTTTCACGAGAAGGCGCGACTACTCTAGGGTTAAGAACTAACCGGTAAAAATGTTAAGAAAACACATTTTGGAGAATCCAGTAGCTGCTGCCTCAAAATAAAACGATGCCAAGTAGTGTATAGGTATAATTGCTATTGAAAATACCATCAGCACCAGAAGTACTCTGCCTGAAAAGAAACAGAACAAATTCCACAAGTGATTTACTGAAGACAGGGAAGTACATAACAAAGAATAATAATAAACTTTCTTAACCAGCTTTTACTTCAGCAAAGCCTAGAAGGATATTCTTTCTTTGTCACTCACTTTGCATTGAAAAGAGATAGCATAGCAAGTATAGTTGTACCTGATTCCCAAATAAATGAAAAACAAGATATAGTGTCTTACCTAGTTCTGCAGGAGAAGATAAAGAGCTTTCTTGAAAGCACGTAAGTGTAAAAATAATGCAGAGATAAACTAAAAACAGCCAAAACCAATCCCAAACCAGCGCTGTCACCCACATCACAGCGGGCCGCACGCCCGAAACTCGTTGCAAGAGCTTTGCCCCGCTTATGCGTTCCTGTAACAAAAACATAGATATTAGGAATATTTTCATGTAAATACTAAGCCCCGCGCTCTTACCTACGGTGAATAGTTCGCTTTCCTGCGGGAATAACGGGATATGATCTCTTTAATCTAGGACATAAGCTATCTTCGTACATAATTTCATTCAAATTCGTCCAGCCGTTTGAGCGTGACGGACTTTTATAGTAGACTCGCGATTTTTTAATTTTGTATAGCTTGTGCCATTCCGTCACTAACACATAGTGTGATTCGATGGGAAGAAATTCTTAACGTGTCACAATTTGACAAGATCTGGTGAGAGTCGTTGGGAATCTACAGACAAGCACGCCATTCATGTGTTCAATGGGTATCTTAGATAATCAGATTTCTTATAATATTTACCTTGATAACGAATAGCACAAGAAAGGATGTGACGAACGCCATACAAAATCCAATATTAAATGCAAATTGGAAACCCATACTACTGCCTGTCGCCATAACTCTTACCTACAAAAAACATATGAACTTTAGAAAGGGTTTGACTTGGATAAAACATTTTAAAAACATGAAAATATAGGCTTATTTTCTTACCAAGTTTTCAATCGAGTAGGGTAAAGGATGGTTGATTATTTTCAATGAGCTGCCGGGGGACAGAGCGCGCAATATAGCGTTGTTAACGAGACCGAGCGAGATAGCTGAGTCGTGGTATCCATAATTACTGAACCACGCTGTAATATTGTTCCTACCAAATGTTGCTGCCGCTAATGTTTCATATCGTATTCGAGGTAAATCAGCTTGACTCTGCAATGCATTTAAATATTAGGCAATTAGGATCAAAATGCAAAGTTTTAAGACTGCTTTTTCAGCAGTAACTCACCAGTTTCAAATAGAATTTTCCCACGTCCATAGTACCAATATCCGTAAGAGTCATTCCTGGGTAGGTTGATGATTTGAAGTAATCTTTATAAGCCATCATGCTTTTAGATTCTAAGCTGCCATCAGTTAAATTAGGACTTTGAGATAAAATAGTTTGAGTCGTCCTAAATCCACTTTCTAAGGATAATGCTAGGGGCGGAAGTTGAGATAAGAACTTCCAAGATCTCGATATTATCACAGATAGAGTTATGTTGATCACAGGGGTCACGAATTGTATAAATGCTGTTAACTTATTTCTCATAGTGTTGTATGCTAGTTTTAGGAACATTGCTTTTATATGGTTCTTTAGTAACTTTAGCCCTCGAACTTTTTGTATTTGTTCTGGTTCTGTTGAAACAAAGTACAAAAACGAAGATTACGTATTTGTGCTTGACATAATAATATAGCTTATAATAAATGTACGAATGTTTTCACGTACCATAGTTTTGAGAATTTCCATCCAAAGGTACGATAGCTGTATCATTATGATGTCGAATATGATTGCTTTCCTTAGCAGACGCTATACTCTCCGAATTATCTTCTGCACCGGCCCTAGAAGAAAGAAATAAATCGTATTATATTGTTTCTACAGAGCTAGTATTTTAAAAATCTAAATAAAACCTACTTCATGAAAACCTCTTCGAGACTGGTTATAGACAGGCCATAACTGGCGACGCGTAAACCTTCCCTCTTTTCTTCGAACTCTTTCAACATTTCCGGGAATTTACTAACATTGTCGTTAGGCAAGATATATGTTAGTTCAGACCCTGAAAGAAAAAACAATAGAAACAATGTTCACATTAATATTATGATTTGGATAACTTCTGTAAGTAATCTTTAAAAATATATATTTGTTTGCATAAAAACCCTATCCATATCTATCTATCTATCTATCATAATATTTGCTTACCTATGTTGCTATTTTCCTTTAAATCAGGTACGTAAGTTTTGAAGAACTGCGTAATCTCTTCAACGTTACAATTCTCCATTTTAACTATTGTGAGTTTGTAGCCCATTCCGTAGTGTTTCTTGAGAAAGTATGGGGTGCCCACACATTGTAGCTTTCCACCGGACATAATGGCGACGCGGTCACCGAGGATATCAGCTTCGTCCATGAAGTGCGTTGTTAGTATCATGGTTCGACCTAGAAAATAAATGAACTAATTTATCAGCCTTATGTATACTAATATTACATAAGAAAATATTTTATTTTATATGTAACGAATGAATTCAAAAACTAGTCTACTAATTTAAAAAATCTTTTGACATTAGAGATAGCTACATTATTACTGAGTAACATGGCTGACTCACGAATACCCGTGCGAAGTCGGGACAGACAGCTAGTATTCATATTTTAATCAAGACAAGAGCACTGTGTGAACTAATTCAAGTAAATATTGAAGTTTAATTTGCCAAAAATCCTATATTTTAACTTACCTTTCTTTTCCTTCTGCAGTAAGTCCCAGAGCGCCCGCCTCGCCGCGGGATCGAGTCCCGAGGTGGGCTCGTCCAACAGCACGACCCTTGACGATCCACACATAGCTGCGCCTACCGACAGTCGGCGTTTTTGACCACCAGATAGCTTCGCTGATAGGACATCTCTCTAATAACACAAGTGATACAATTTTAAAAAAATAATAAAGTCGATCGATTTCGCAATTTCGAGGTGCATTTCTGTTAATAATAGAATACAAAGAAACACATTACTAGGATAAATCTCACAATTACTCTCTCGCATCGAATGCTTACTGGTGATGGTCGCCAAAAATATAATGAGCACCGTTGTTGTTTTTTCTAAACGCTTTTTTCGCTTGCGAAATAATGAACTAGTTTAGGCTGTTTTTTTTTATTCTATAAAGGTATTTAATGCCCTTGACTTTGATTAACTTAAAATAAAAAGCAAACGACAAAGTAAAATTCTGTCTGTTTGCTCTACCTTAAACCACAGATAAAATAATACTATGTACAGATACACCATCTAGAATATCAATTTCACTCCGGTTTTTCTTCGGGCTATTTTTTTGTGTTTGATTTTGCGGCGCCCTAGCAGTGTTTAGGTCTTGCCTGCAATCAAAAATATTAGCACTAGATGGAGTTACTTATTTTTGATTGCAGGCAAGACCTAAACACTGCTAGGGGCGCCGCAAAATCAAACACTAAAAAATAGCCCGAAGAAAAACCGGAGTGAAATGTTCTAGATGGTGTATCTGTACATAGTATTATTTTATCTGTGCTTAAGAGCGTGTAAGCTATCTTGACCAACTCAAACATTAGATCGTGCTGCGCAGAGTTGTCATTTTTGACGCACACTTCAATAACACTATAATTTTTGTAAAAGTGTGCGTGAGCTCGTGTCTAGAACGAACGGTATGAATGGTTTTGATACTTTATCTTATAAGTAATATATATGTAATATCTGTGCTTAGAGAATTTAGCCAACGATCCGTGTTAGCCAAGTGGTTTAGTACTTATCTCTATTTTTGATCAGGCATCAATAAGACCCTCGAGATCCTGCCGAAACAAATGTTTTTTTTAATTTCTTTCTTGAGACTCTGTTAAGCATGTAATGTTAACATCTGCACAATGTGAACGAACATAAGTAATAAATATGTATTTGGAGTCCAAATACTCCAAATTTTGGACATACCTAAGTAGGGTAGTTTTGACTACCCCTTAGACATTAGACATTTGTTAAAAGTTCTGATAAAATTTAGCCATACAGTCGCTCATATTAAATTTCGTTTTGTTAGATTTTGATTTTTTTGTATTTTTACACTTATACGTTTAAGTTGTTTGTTTCATCATCTTTCTTCTGCTCTTATCCCACACTAGGTGGGGTGGGCCCAACATGCTTAATCTTCCATTCATCTCTATCATTCGTAGTTGGCGAAGTTCACTCCTCTCACATTCATATCCTCTTTCACACAATCCATCCAGTTTTCCCTCGGGCTTCTTCTACTTGTATACCCAGTATTGTCCATCCACATTTCACACTCACCTCACACTCATAACTTTCTTAGTGATATGACTTTCATCCGTCCTGAGGTCACGTAGACCATACCATACTAATCTGGCATTCCTCACCTTTTCAGTCACAGGTGCCACTTTCAAGCTTCCCCTTACATTTTAATTCCTTATTTTATCCATTCGCGTTACTCCATCAACGCATCCATCTAACCCTAGAAAAATAACGTTATTTTTTTGAACTGAAAAGATAAACTTGCGCCGCAGAGGCGCCGCACAATAAAATAACATTTTTATTTAAAAACTGTAAATGAATTCTTATTATTATTATTTAATTGAGTTTTTAGATAAATAAGAAGTTAATTAAAAACAATTTTTATTTTATTTTTTTCTTATAAAGAAAAATATGTGCGCTTTTATAAACCCTTAACAATATAAATAGAAATAGAAAATATTTATTTGCTCACAAAGTAGTACAGTTACAGAAAGTTACAATATTTTAAAAAGACAAAAAATTAATAACAAAAAGCTATAGGCTAAAATTAGTAGTTTAGGCATGCAAAATGGTCCTATCTCAGCATAATGCGGTTTATTGCGGGGGCAATACGCCGCGCTGGTTTTCCGATAGAACCGTTTTTGGAAATGCGGACATTGAAATCTTAGTTACAATCCTAAAATCCAACAACAAACACTTATATAAAAGGCAACCTCAATAAAGAGGAAAAAAAAGAAAATATTATTCTATGCAATCCAAAATAAGTAATCAATAAAAACAATAATTTGAAGTGTTTATATTAAAGAAGAATAAATAATAATTATGGAACAACTATAGTTTTTTTTCTTACAAACTAATAATTGACTATAATATTCAGTCTCAAATTACAAAATACTTCAAATAAAAAAAATTATAGACATTTGTTGCAAACATCTTTTTTGTTCACCACACACAGACTTTTTGCATTTTGTACAGGTCATCATAGACATTCTTTTATTTTTGGTGGTACATAGCCTACAGTAACGGCGAACTTTAGCCGGAGTTTACTCTTCAGCTTCTTAAGAAGCTTCTTCAATAGCCCGTGGCAGGATGTTCTCAATATTTTCTCTCAAACACTTTGATAAAGTAGGGATTCCCAATCTAGATCTCATCCATGGTGTACACAGTTAAATACTTCGTTTTTCCATATAATATTCTCTTCGGTTTAAGGGTTTTCTTGTTTAGATAAAACATTGTGTGTGTAATTACTTTCAAGTGTTGAGGTGTCGTCAGGAGGTGTTGAGGTGTTCAAGCTTTCATCAATGGCATCTTTTATGTACCTATTCGTCGTCAGTATCACATTGAACAAGTATCGTCTTCACTTACGTGATCCTCCATTTCGCTGTCACTGCTATCATCTGGACCTTTCATCTTCTTGACTCAAAAAGGAATATTATTTCTCTTTCGTCCATAATTTCTTCTGCTTCCTATGAAGTAAAGATGTTTCAAAAACAAAAAAAATTACTTATAACAATAACCTAATTGTATACCTACATACTTTGTTTATGTGTAAATAAAGAAAAAGTAACAGAAACGTAATCACACACAAATACATAAAAGTTTCACAGAAGATAAACATGCGCCTCTCGAGCGCAACGTATGGTCATAGCAACCAAACTACGGTACTTACCGAATAGCAGCAGTCGTCCTTCGGCGGTGTTGACTGAGACGACTGAGTTGGCTTGAAAGCACACGCGTGTACACGCGTTGGATGAAACAAAACAGCGCTATATTCGTTTCGCAGGTGCCTCTGGGGCGCACGTTATCTTTTCACACACATACACATCAGTCATACACATTTCAGTAGCATACACTCTCCTATCATCAGTCTACTTCATTGCCCAACATTCTGATCCATAGAACGCGACAGGTTATGGTCTTATAAATTTTCCCTTTAGATTTAAGGGGCATTCGGGGGTCACACGTCCCTGAGGTCTGTCGCCACTTTACCTATCCCACATTCAAAAGTTTTGAAATTTCATACAATATGTATGGAGAAAAAAAAGTCAAAATTAAGTAAAAAATAGAACCTCAATTCATTAACATTATTATGCCCTACATGAATCTGAAAACTAAATTTTTCCAAGTCTTATAGTTTCTGAGATACAGTGGTGGGCAAAACGAGGGGGCAGATGGGGGCAAAACTAAAAACTTTTTTTTACTAATGCAAGCCTCCTCAATACAAATCCGTTTGAAAATATTACAAATTCTTTCAAATTTTTTATTTTGCCCTTAAAAAGTTTCGAAATTTCATACAAAATGTATGGAGAATAAAAAAAAGTCAAAATTAAAAAAAAAAAAGTACCACGTTTTATCAACTTCGTAATGCCTTACCTGAATCTGAAAACTAAAATTTTCCAAGTCTCCTAGTTTCCGAGATACGCGTGGCGGCAAAATGAGGGAGGCAAATGGGGGCAAATCTGAAAACTTTTTTTTTCATCCCAAAATCTCCTCTATACAAATCCGTTTAAAGCAATCAAAAATGTTACGTAGTTTCCGAGATCCATCAATGGGGCAAAAAAGGGGCAAAACAGGGGCAAAACACAAATATGATTTTTACTCCCCAGGACCTCCTCTATACGAATCTGTAAAAAAATATTTGCAGGTCTTGTAGTTTTTGAGATACACCAGGGGTGGGCAAAAAGGGGGCAAAAATGGATAAAGTCGGATTTTTCCTTAACTCGCCAAACTACCCTCTATACGAATCTGTTAAAAAAATATTTGCAGGTCTTGTAGTTTTTGAGATACACCAGGGGTGGGCAAAAAGGGGGCAAAAAATGGGTAAAGTCGGATTTTTCCTTAACTCGCCAAACTACCCTCTATACGAATCTGTTAAAAAAATATTTGCAGGTCTTGTAGTTTTTGAGATACACCAGGGGTGGGCAAAAAGGGGGCAAAAAATGGGTAAAGTCGGATTTTTCCTTAACTCGCCAAACTACCCTCTATACGAATCTGTTAAAAAAATAAACCTTCCCATCCACCATCATAGAAAACAATTTATTACGCCAATGAGTGAGTGAGTGAGTGAGTGAGTGGTAATGCAGCATTGCAGTACGTCCCGGCTTCACTAATGAAACTACCGGAATAAAATATAGCCTACTAGCTACGCCCCGCGGTTTCACCCGCGTAAGTCCCGTTCCCGCGGGAATATCGGGATAAAAATGTCCCTGTCACTCTCCATCCCTTCAACTACCACCACACAAAAAATCACGTCAATTCGTCGCCCCGTTTTGCCGTGAAAGACGGACAAACAAACAGACACACAGACAGACACACACACTTTTCCTTTTATTATATTAGTAGGGATAACCATCCCGACAGTCCATTCTACACATCGGTGAAAGAATTTTTCAAATCGGATGACTAGTTAGTCGGAGATTACCTCCGTCAAACAAAAAAACAAACAAACAAATTTTACCTCTTTATAATATATATATATATATGGTACAAGTATCAATTCTAGTGTATCGCGCTTTGAGTTTTCTACGCTATCGATTTTGTTTGACAAGGCGGCGGAAAAAAGTGATACGTCCTCTCGCTGGGAGGACCCGGGATCGACTAATCGGAAGACGATCGCGCGGCCGGATATATAGTGGTTATAAAATAATCCTGTAAATTACTGGGTGCTCGAAATTGATTGAAAAAAAAACTGTACGTTTAGAAATACCTATATTTTCATCAAATGAATAAAACTCTTGTGTTTTTCTTCAAATACTAGTAAAAAATATGTGTTAAAGTGAAACGATTTTGTACTTTTTAAATATTGTTTTCATTACCTTTAGAGGCTATTTTTTTATTGTTTTGAGCTGTAGTGTATTATGAGAATATATTTTCAGGTCCACAAACGCTTAAAATAAAACATTTTCTCACATTACAATAGTGATATCCCTTCTGAAAGACAGCTCTGACGCTCATTTTCGTAAAACGCTATGACGGGATTGACTTCTCCTTCAAAAACTATAATCAAATATTATGTTTTCTCTCTGCAGTGTATTATAATAAAGATTAATCTTTCTAAAACCGTAAAATTCTTTAAATAATCTGATCACATTATTGAGTTAGGGCTCTCGAAATACTGCTCAAATAAGCTAATGACGACTACACCCCCTTAAACTAAAGAATAAAATAAACGTTCTAAATAAGTTATATTTTTTTATTATCTTATGTTACGAGTATAACTGCACTGCAGATGCAATACAATGTATTTCTTTAAATTTTAATTATGTAACACGAAATTATTATGAATCATTTTTATTTTGTATCATAATAATAAACCAACGCAAATTTACATTTGCGGATTTGAGGAGTTATGCAATAATAACAAATTAATACATTTTCGCATTTTTATTAATAATAGTTCTACGAAACACGTAAACGAACAGTCTAGTGCACGTGTACCGCCTAGAGCGAATGTTCCTAATCAATATGAAACTAAACGCTGAACAACAGAGCCTATATTTAATTGAATAATAGATGAATAATGCTTATAGACACACTCACCTTTTCTTCCAATTCTAATAGTTTGACAAAATGATTCACTTCTTCTTGGGTTTTTTTCGTCGGCACTCCTTTTAATCTCGAGTAGAATATAATATGTTCGGCGACCGTTAGATCTGGGAAAAGGACATTATGTTGGGGACATATCCCAAGAGACTTCCTGGCTTGTTCCGTTTCTGTTACTATGTTGTACCCATTTATCGTGGCAGTTCCTGATGATGGAGGTACCATTCCTGTAATAAAATATAATTTTACTAATTTCCAGAATAATTAGAACAAAAATTTGACGTAAAGTGCATTTGAGGCTGACACTCGCTACTTATTTGTAAACAATGTTTTATGCTTCGTCATTCAACTTAATAACAAAATGAAAAAAAAGTAATCTAAGTATCAAAAAATCTAAAAGGTCTTAAATCTTCAATCTATTTTTAAATATTTTTTCAGCTCAGTAATTTTAGAGAAAAATAATCAACTAATGTATAAGAAATATATCATTAATACAAATCGTCAGGTAATCAATTAGTGTAACAACCCTAAGTAATGAATAGCAGCAGTCTTATGAGTGATTGACAATTATATTCAATAGCTTCTTTGAAACCGTAATCAACATAATCGCATAGTACGTGAAGATCGTTGTCATCAAACCGATCGAAGTGGGTTGTCAACCAATATACAAGTTGATCCAGAAATAGTCGACAACTAAGCGTAATCAATTCAATTGACCCGTTGGTATACTCATGTTTCCTGCACGAGTGTTCATGATACATTCTAATAAAACAAATAAATACTGAGTCACAAATATTTTGTGTCTTGTATAGAAATAAGCTGATTAAAAAGTAACATACCTGTGAGCATAGATATTGTTGTGGTTTTTCCCGCGCCGTTGTGACCTAATAGCACTGTAATCTCATTTTCATACATTCTAAGGTTTAATCCGTCGACTGCTTTCTTTCTTCCTTTGTATATTTTAGTCAGGTTCTGAAAAAAATTAAGATGTATAATTGATCCTAGTAATAACTACTCTGTAATGTCAAGTCGCAAAGGATTTATAGCAAAATAAGATATGGAAGAATTTGTTGGGAATACTCCCAAGGTGCTATAAGATCCTGGCTGTGTATAGTAGCCGTATCTATTTAAAATACCTATAATAGTTATATAAAGTGCCTCTAACCCCCGGTTCCTATAACAAACTAACGGATGTCCGTAGGACTTTCTCCATAGCAACGTTGTTATCTGTCGAAAAGTTTCATACATTTTATGTTGAAATAACAACGTTGCTATGGTGATGGACCTACGAACATCCGTTAGTTTGTTATAGGAACCGGGGGTAAGATTTTCGTCAATCACAGACAGTCACGATTTAGTCGAAAAACATGAAAAAACTATTTCAAAATAGCGGAATCAAATAATCAAATAAATTCTCGAATACTTGAGAAAAGTCACGTCGAGGAGCTAGTTATTATTATTATTATTATTACGAGCCTGTAGCGTCCCACTGCAGGGCAAAGGCCTCCCTTCCTTCCTTCCACTCGTCTCTACCAAGAGCCAGTGCGGTCCAATGTGGGCAGAATGAGTCGAAAAAACTTAAAAAAAAAAAAGAAAAAAAAAAAACTAAAAACTTTAATCGTTAAACTATTTCAATTGTTAAGTAATTTATGTTTAAAAGCTCAATTACAGTTAATGGACCATTTACAATGACTTGAGTCGATAAAATCATGATTTTCAACATTGAAGTGAGGAGTTATGAGGATACTTAGATATTTAGCAGGTGTAAGCAGTCTCAGACTTTTTCTATGATCATTGCTAGGTAGGTACTAGGTGTGATTGCAAAATATTTCCTACATTAATTTTGTGTTGGATGGATAGAGTAGTATCTATCTATTACGAAAAAACTACAAAACAGATTTTGCTGAAAAAATTAATATCATAGGTATCTATTACATAGTTTAGAATAACACAGGCTACTTTTCATATAAGTATCCTAGTGCCTGATATGTTCCTCTTTACAATATTAGTATAGAATCTATACTATAGATAGATGGATATCTGTCTACATGCCTACAATAACGGGGAGAAACATAATTTTAGAGGTAAATTATATGCATATTTTATTTTTTATCTCCGGCATCAGCACTGCAATTTTACTCAATCATTCATTCACGGCCCTGACCCACGATGCTGGCAATGTCGTCAACCCCGCGCTACTCAGCGTCGCGTCCGACTGACTACTATCTATCTATGTAAGTTAGATGCGAGTCAAGGCCGACAACATAAACATTCTCGGCCAGTCCTTAGAAATAAAGTCACAAAAACTTTGACGACAACACGCAGACGTAGAGGTTGATCCTCGCCACAGGATTCATGTTTGTATGTTCTATAGATACAATATGTATCGTCATCATCATCTACCTGCTCTTATCCCACTATGTAGGGCCGGCACAACATGTTTCTTTCCTCCATTTTTCTCTATCGCATATATTCGTCGTATCTACATACTCTTAATATGGAAAAATGAAATAAAAACAAAAAAAATATTTGTGGTAGATATATCAGTCCTTTGGTTACCATAACACAAACATTAATTTGCTTAGCTTGGATGACGCTGCGTAAAATGTCTAAGGTTGTTTATTTACTTTTAATTTTAGTTATTAACTTCTCACCGAATTACACTCAAGTTCCGATGAAAAGCTGACATTACGCAAGTTGTATTAATTGTTTAGAAGACCTTCGGTGATCTATGAACCATGACGAATGACAAATGACTCACTTGTATATTGACGCCCATCGGCACGCCCTTAGGCTCTTCGTCGTGAACTATCTTCAATAATGCATCGTTGTATTCCACATCTGCACCTTCCTTTTTAGTCGAAGCTGAAAATTAATCATAATAAGCACTCAAGGTAGATAATTTAATGACATACCTATAGTAAGTAAGTAAAAAATAAATAATTCACATCTCTAGATGATATTATACAGCATCAGGCAACAGGCAATCTTTGCCACGCAACCCAGACCCAACCAATAAGGGTTTTACAGAAATTCTATAAGAGAACTGATAAGTATGCGACTTATACCTCAGTTACCTACTACAAAACATTTTTATTAATTTATAAACGCTTAAAACGATCATTACAAGTATAATGTTAATACATTAATTCGTTTGAAGTTATAAACACTCATCAAAACTAATAACAAAACAAAAGCAGACATAAACTTCTATGTTTACGCAACGGCAACGCTCAGACGATTTAGGCTTTATTGAATGAGGATGGCTTTAGGAAACAGATAAGGTATAATTTCCTGATGATAGAATTATGCAACTGAAGGTTAACCAAAAGTATACTTTAATTAGACCCAGGACGATTTATTTCGTCCAAAGTTAGACCAATGTAATAAATGGAATTCTCACCTGCAATGCGACTCCGATTCGGCAACCAAAAGCTCTTCGTAAAGGGAAAGTACCAAGGTAGTGGAACACCGTACAAGCCTGGTCTTATCTTCTCAACGTACATCGCAACCAACATGTACAGTATGGAGTCTAGAATCAGCATGAGCATTACATGCCCTGGTTGGAACTGATCGTGGTACGATATCGGTGAGAAGAACTCATCCCATTGCAAACCTATAGAAATATTATCATAAGTACATTCCCGCTATGATGAAAAATGGTAGGATAAATAGAAGAATATAATGATAATCAAATGGTCATTCATTACAGTTACGTGAGCTGATATTCTTAGATATAATAGCAACTTTTAGGCAAGTACTTAATAACAAATATCAATGTTTGCTATATTCTTTGAAATATATCGATCAGTTTAATATAGAGATATGTAGTACTTTTCAGAAACAAGAAATATTATCGTACGATGATGGATGCGAAAAGGTAGCCCGTACAATTCTATCTTGCATTTCTGCGCGAATCATATTTGATCAAGATAAAACCTGACATTGTTCTGCAAATTTCAAAGAGCATACGAAATTTTGAATTTCGGGTACCCTATCGCATCCACCAAAAACCAGTGTTAGTAGAGTCAAATGTACCTCTAGAAGTCCCCTCACACATAATAATCATCTGAAATGCATAGCCCATCGCCGTATTGGATATCAAACTGAGCAACAGTTTAGAAGTCAAACTTATATCCTCATAGAGTACTTGTGTGAGCATAAAAACAGAGTAGGTCGAGAACCACGCTAGTCCCATGAAAGATGCCGCGGTATTCGCTGTAATAAGATAAAAATAGATTTATATACAAAAAACTTTGAAGCATGCGTTGCGTGTAAGGCTTGACGTTTATAAACAGCCTCAATAAAACACATCGGCGTAATGAGCTTGATAGCTCTGGCTTTAGGTTCAAATGGCTGATGTAATCATGAGCAATATACCTATTTCTCATTTTTGTAAATATAATAAGAAAGACGTAAAGCAGGTAAAGAGCTTCGAGACTGTAAATCGATAGACATCTACTCGTATTATGATTGTGTTATATATTCCTATTTCTATTCGTTATTATGTCGTCGTCTGATTGTGTCACAGTAAAAATTGTCTAGAGATGTTTTTCACGTGCAATTCCGTATATACTTTACAAGGTCAGCTCTCTCGGCCGGCGAGTCATTGCATAACTGATGTTCAATTTTTATATCGAAGATCAACGCACTCATTAGCAAAGTAGCTTTAATACCTACTAACATGCAAATTATACAAAATATAAATATAAAGTAGATCCAACAAGACATTGATAGGTTTAAATACAATATTGCTTATTTATAGAGCCGAGCGACTCGTTTTATTATTGAATAATTTATTAAGAGTTTCGAAGAGTCTTTAACCTAGCCTAGTCAGGGTTTAGTAGTAAAAAATGTTACCTTTAGAGAAAAAAACGCTGACCATAAAGGAGAAGGATAGGGATGCGATAACAAACAGTACTAAGAAGAATAGTAGCACGGACCATGGCGTAAACGTCAACACTGAATACCCATCTCCATTTTCAGTTCTATTGAACGGTATCTGAAAGAAAAAGTTTTTTTCTAGACCAGACTGGTTATAACAACCAAATAAAATAACTAGAGTATGACGAGTTTCACTGCTATTTTTAACGCTAATTGCATCTATGAAGATATTTGAAACATTACTTTCTTACCTTTAACAGAATGACCATTAGTATAACTGATATTAGGAGAAATGAGAACTGTTTAATGAACCAGGCGAGCCAATGTAACCATGATGGAAGACCCATTATTGTCATTGTTTCCTGTAAAAGAATTCAGTGTTAAATTGCGATCATATCAATAGACTGTCATTGTATAGATGAAGTAAGTTCGTATTGGCTAACTCTGGTGAAGGAATTGCAAAGGTGAATGTACCTTTAGTTGAAGCTCTTTTTCAGACGTAACCACACGTACAGTATTCACGAAAGTGTAAACAAAACACAGCATGATTATCATCGAAATGAATCTTTCAAGGGCTATCAACAGTTGGTCATCTCTGTAAGCAGTTTGAGGCAGTCTTTGGAGGTATACTTTTGTATCCAACGGTTTTCCCGATTTGTGTTTTATGATTCCTTGTGAGACTGCGTGCTGGACTGCAAGAAACATTTCTGGAGAGTAGCCTGAAAATAAGGGGTAGTATAAAAACTACAGATCTTTTTAAATTATTGTCCTTGCTGATGTAGATGATTGTTCTATTATAAGTTAGGGTTTTTTTACAGAAAGAAATACAAAATAACGCTTCATGAACCTTTTTACGATGTTGAAGGGATTCTACCTTTGTCCATTAATGACCGGAATGACCATCCATGACACATTTACGACTCTCCTGCCGGCCTCGCAAATAATAGGGTCGTAAATTATAGTTATTCGAAAATCTGCTTGACCTGGCGACCTACCTATAGAATCCTACAAAATTGATTTGTAGGACGCTTAAAAAGTTGTGTTCAACTAAAAAAGTTAATAAGTAAAACTAAAACAGGTTTAATTAGCCGAGTCATGATTCAATCGCTCTCGAACTATATTTACGTAATAAAGGTTTTTACATGACAATAATATACCTAGAACAATGAAAAAATGAACTTGTTGTGTTGAGTAAACATTGTATTTAAAAATCATTAAATCAACATCCCGACAAGATAAATTGTAGGTTTTATTTCAATAATGGGATTAATTACATTAGGAACGTCACATTTGGTAATAAGTATCTCTGTTAATAACATGCATTTTTGGGTTGGAGCATCCTGATTGGTGTATAACACATCATTTGTTAGATTAACTGACTCATCGCGCAAGACTAAGCGTGACGTAGGTACATCCGCTACTACCACGTACATAACATAGAAGGTAAGTAAGGAGGTAGTTTGCGTTCTGAAGCCTTACCAAGGTTGTTACTTACACCTTCTAGGTGGTAGAGATACGCTGATCGATATGCTTAGTCAATAGAATGAGTAGATTAATTACTAAATATACCTACTACCCATTGATACGTTATAGTAACACAAAGAGTATTTTATAGGTAAATTATATGAACGAGTATTTATCACTTTACCTTTTTAATTATTAATCCCGACGTTTCGAACAAACAAAGAGTATTACAACGATTTTATATTTTTCGTAGCAATTTAATTTAGTTGCTGTGTTAATTAGACACGCATTTTGGCTATTTAGCTAGATATAATCAATGATCTATCAAAATGCATGATCATGTTTTTCTTTATATTGAAATAATGCTATGAGTACCTATTTATGTACCTGTAACTAGCTTTTATAACCCTTACAGAACAATGAAAACTTCATGAAAAAGTGAGTTGGCACTGAAAATAAAATAAAGACTGTTGACAGAGGTCAACAGAGAAATGATGGCATAAATGGATGTACTAAATTTTATAGTAACATATAAACCTACCTGGTGTTTTCCCTCCATACATGTCATCAGGATCCCTGGGCCCTGGTCTAGGGAACAATGGAAAGAGCAAGTTAGTTCTCCAGCTAGCTCTCAGTGGATGTTCCACCATGGGTGTCCTCATTACTGCAGGGAACCTCAGGCTCACTTTTATATCATCAGGCCACTCCGTAGCATCTTAAATCATTATCCACAATGTAGGCACAATGTATGAAAGTATAAATAAAATTGGCATCCAAACAAAGAAATTGAAATGTATAAGTACTTACTTTTGTGACTGAAAAGGTGAGGAGTGCCAGATTAGCATGGTATGGTCATGTAATGAGGAGGGATGAAAGTCATATAACTAAAAAAGTTATGAGCATGAGTGTGGATGGATATACAAGTAGAGGAAGGCCGAGGAAGAAGTGGATGGATTGTGTGAAAGAGGATATGAATGTGAGAGGAGTGAATACGGAATTGACGAATGATAGAGATGAATGGAAGAAGAAAATATGTTGTGCCGACCCCACCTAGTGTGGGACAAGGGCAGGGAATGATGAAGTACTTACTAGCCATGTTGTCATCATATTCAATTCCAACAAGAATTTTATTCATTGCATTAGGTTGAGTTAATGCTAGCTCCATTTCTTCTGCATTCTTGTATCCTTTAGGTTGTGGTAAAACATTTGTGTCAAACAAAAAAAATAAAAAACTAAAATTATCTTCTGCAACAATAGCCATGGCCTCTCTTGTCACATTCCTAGTCAGAGCATTTTCTGGTGAGAATGCCAAGGTTCCAGTTTTTGCTGAAGTGAGGTTCCCACTGAAACATAAAATTCTTGTGAAATTGAACTGAGTAAGCGACCAGTCTTGTCTTGACAACAAAGACTGTACTCATCAGATGATAAAACAAAATGTTCATTCACTATTAATTCAATAGACTACTTTTAATACACACTACCACTACTATTGTAATTGTTTTAGCTGAATCAGAGTTTATCAACAGTGCTACAATTTGGACTTACAAGCTTCTGCCACTTATGTTGAAGTAAGTGGGCATAAAAGGTGGGTAGGAGATGTCTGGCTTTGATTTTGGATCCACAAGACATCTTGTAAGTATAAGGAATAGAGAAAATATCACAGGGGATGCAATTTCAAATATAGTCTGCCATTTGTGCCGCCGCTGCAGGAGGAAATTCTTCCATATGAGAAGCTTTAGTTTATCAAAGGCAGTCATTGTTACAAGTTATATCTGCAAAGAAACATTGACAAATATTTAGGTAAGTACATAATTTTGTCTGAGAGCAAAATGTGTGATTTATGTATTATGTTTCAGATTTTTTTGTGATTATAATTAATAACACTATATTCAAAGTAGGTATGTAATGCTCCCTGTTATTCAACCTTATCCTGAAAAATAATATCAGTGGGTCAGTATTAAACAAAAACATAAAATAAGTTAGTTACATGCAAATGATAATAGTGTTTAGATTAAATTAAGTAATAAATTATTCCATTTTAAAAACATGGGTCAAGTCAAGAATAAATCTGATTTCAATATTAAGTAGCAACTTAAACCAACATAATTTGATTACTTTGAATATATCAGTTTGATGTGCAGCGCTTCAGTAATAGCGAACTACCAATTATAATTTTCAGTCGTACGTACATTTTTAATTTATTATTGGATCGATTTTCAGATCATTGTGTGAACCGCCCTTAGTTTAGCCATAGTGTAAGGTAGCAATGAAATCTGTCGGTTTACCTTATCGGTGTATGACATTATTTATAGTTCGAAGCAACACAGCACAACAAAACAGCCTAAAATTTATTTTCAGCCCCCTTATTCTCCAAATAACTATGCCTTAACGCGGCACGACTAGGCGTGGTTTTCAAAACGCGAAAATTCCGTGACCCGGCATGTTTTCTAAAATGATATTCTCGAGACCACGGTTTTGAAACGTCATTCAAAACCTGTGTACAGTCAGCATCAGACAGAAGTAAGTGACATGATTGAAAATCAAAAATATTTCGCAATTTTGTTTTCATAACAAGCTACAAACTTTAATTTCAAAAATAACTAATCGAAATATTATGCATGATTAGGTGCGCAAGTGCTCTAGGTAGGTCGCCGCTAATTCTTACTCTCAGGTTATGTAATCAACCTAATGTAGGTAATTTCTACAACAAACATCAAAGTATCTGATACACAGGTTAAATAATTAAATAACATGAATGTTCAAGGGCTTCAATATAATAAAATCGTTTTCAAAATCATAAGTTGATTTCGTCATATTTTGTTTTGATCATAAGTTTTCTTTCACTTCCCACAGTAACTATTGACTGTCCAATACCTAACTATTGACAGTTCCAATATACACGAACGATAAATATTTTTGATTTTAAATCATGTCACTTACTTCTGATGCTGACTGTACATTAATGTTTTCAAAAAGATTTTTAAATTGCCTGCCAGCATTCTTTCATGTCAAAAAGGTTTTATGGAAATCTATTTATCACCTCTATCATTCTATCAAACACAAAGAAGTTTAAATGCGGTTTAATCTATAAATAAATCCTTATTATTATTGCACTATGTAGGTTTATTACCCCTACTATTAAACCTACTTAGTGAATTGTTTAATTTGTACCAAAAAGACTTCAATTTCCAAGGAGTTTTTACTGACATAAAAAAGGAGGAGGCACTATAATAAATATTTATTTTTATGGAAAACTAAAGGTACTCGTAAAATAGAGGTGATAACACCTCATTATTCTATCAAACAAAAAAGTTTAAATGCGGTTTAATCTATAAATAAATCCTTATTATTATTCTAACATTGCACTAAGTAGGATTAATACCACTAGTATTAAACCTACTTTGTGAATTGTTTAATTTGTACTAGATAGACTTCAATTTCCAAGGAGTTTTTTACCGACTTAAAAAAGGAAGAGGCACTATAATAAATATTTATTTTTATGTACCTATGTGCGCTGATTTCTACGTAAATAGCTATCCGATTTTAAAATTATTTTTTGTTTGAAAGAAAACATTTACGCGGTAGGTCCAGACCCATATTTTTTTATGAGAAGATCTTCAGAGTTATGAAAAATCTTACTTGTAGGAAGGTACGTCTAATGCACAAATAGTGCGAAGCCAATAAAAAAAAATACTCGCCTTCCATCACCAATGTCAAGTCAAACCCTGTCACGATTCTTGATTGCAAAAAGACCTCCAATGAGGCTGTAGTTGATGAGACCAAAAAGTCGTTTATCTTAGTTGCCGCCTAAAATCACCGATTTCATGATAGAATAATTTATTGTATAAATACTATAGAAAAGCCGTATTGGCCAAGTGGATTAGTAACTCGACTTTCGATTTGAATATCATGGGATCGAATCCGACCGTGCATCAATGAACTTTAAATATCATAGCTCATACCTATATTTAAAAAAAAAATAGGTAAGTATATGAGCTTAACACGAGCCCTAGGTAAACGGTGAAGGAAAACATCGCAATGAAACTAGTTAGCTTTCTAGCAGCGTCGATGGGCTTTCACGTACCTACCTATGGAAAGTTAACTTCTGTAAAATGTGGGCTTGTAGGTAGGTACCAAATATGTATTTGGACATACTTCTGACTAAGGGGGTCCTTAGACATCTTCAAAGGATCTAAAAGTTAAGGACCTACAAAAAGATCCGAGAATTCTACTACATACTGGCATCATATTTCAATTATTTTCATTTTACAAGTATTCTGTTTCACAGTTAAATTGTTATATTAACACAATTCTCATTGGAAGATATGAAAAATTGTACCGAGTTTCAAACACGTTTTCAATAACAAGCTAAATGAAAGCGTGTTAATTTGACAAGTAATTACGCGTCTAGTCGCGCATGGTTTAAATAACAGCGTCTTAGGAAAATTAATAACGTACCATGTTATCTTCTCATTGGTCAATTTAAATCTAAACGAGCCCCAGTCGCGCGTGATATTGCACGTTTAGAAGAACGCGGTGGATTTCGGAAAAACAAAAGCTAGTTAACGTGCAATCTCTCACCGCGTTATGTTTTAAATGTGTTCAAGAATCGATCTCCTGATCGTAAAAATATTCAAACAACAGGCATAGGTCCGTCCTTCAGAAAACTACGAAACGAACGAAAGAAAAACCAATGAAATTGTTGCATGTCAATTATGTCAATCAATGTCAATGTCAAGTAAAAAGTATTACATTGACATTGTCATTATTTGTGTCCTTTTTTTATGTGTTATCTAGTTTTAGTTATGTGTAGTGCAGTATTTTCATGTTATTTTTATTTTATAATTTACAGTCTTCTATCGGGTTTCTTCTATGTAAATGCCTTTGGTTATTGCAAAGATTTGAGTTCAAATCAAAAATCTAGCGGCGTAGAGTAGCCAAAATTAAAAACCACTTTTGACAGTGACAATCAACGTTTGATTGAGTGACAGATTGAAAGAAAAAAAATAAATCAAAATGGCGCACGTCAGTGACATATCAATGTTTTTTTAGATTTTGTATGGATTTATTTGGTAAAATTTTAATAATTAGTAAGTGATTTAAAGTAAATTTTGTTCTAACATGTCTACAAATAATTTATCTACCGTTTTAAAATCATGCTCTGAGAGTGAATTAATCAATGAAGTGTCTGAAACAAGTTTAACACAAAAGCAGGTGGAAGGATCACGATTGAAACGTACTTTTACATTGCCTCGTAACCCATTTGGTACGGCCAAGCCGAGTTCTAGTAAGAATAAGTGTAACGATAGCGACAGTAAACCCACAAGTGCTAGTACTGTAATCGGGGAAGCACCAAAAGAAGAAAGCGTAATTGAGAGGAAGTTGTTCAGAAGGCCATCATGGAAAAGGTTTCTGAACAAAATAGCGCAGCATATGAGTACAGTCCATGTATCTGGAGTAAGTATGCCGAAATTTGTCTTTGCAACAGGTTCTAATTTTGCTTATTTGGTATTAAGTGTGTCTGAACTAAATATTTACCTACCTATACCAATTTTGCAGGTGAAATCATCACCAGCTTTAATGAATGGAGAACGAGTTCCTTGCAGCGGTGACCCTCCATGGCCGCCGGGTACCACCCCAGCTGCAACAGGGATAAAGAACCATGGCAATACCTGCTACATGAATGCTGTTTTACAGTGCCTTTCTCACACTGATGTTATCGCAGAGTACTTTGTCTTGGACCATTTCAAGGTAAATTCTGGATACTAAAAGTAAAACTTTAAAAATTACTTTTAGAAACTCTATACAGTTGAATTATTTTCAGGTGGATTTACAAAAAAGGAACAAAATAAACTCGAAGAAATATGGAACTCGAGGTGAAGTTACAGAGCAATTGGCAGCTTTACTCAAAGCTCTGTGGGCTTGCGGATACACTCCTGATATGAGTACCACCTTCAAGGTCTATTTATGTTTACACATATTTATAATAGTTGCTCTGAATTTCGTCATCTTTCAAATTCAAAAATATCCTATATAACTTCTTTTGAATTGAATGTGTGCGACTATGGCATAGATAATGGATCCTATTATGTAACAGTTTTGAACCAAATTTATGACTTTAGAAATTAAATAAGTTTAAGCGTTCAATATTTAAATCCTAGTATGTTCCAGGGTGTAGTGGAAAGGCATGGAACACAGTACAGAGGCAACAGTCAGCATGATGCGCAAGAATTCCTGTTTTGGTTATTGGATAAAGTACATGAAGATTTAAATACAGCTACAAAAAAGAAATACAAAACAATTAAGGTAAAAAAAACTGTTTTTAGATGTTATTATTCTATTCACTAAATAAAGTTAAACTTTCTTGATACATTGCAATATCTCCTTAATGCATGTTACAACACAAAACTATTAAACACTGTTTTATTGAATATCTTAATAATTGACTCCAATGTGGTTAAAGTTATATCCATAGTTATGTTATGTAGGTATTTCATGTTTGAATTACTTATCTAGATATTTCACATTATATTTTTTTTAGAATACATGTGGGAAACCAGATGAAGTAGTAGCAGCTGAAACATTGGCAAATCATGCAAGGCGGAACAGTTCATTTGTGCAAGCAGTTTTCCAAGCCCAATACAGGTACTAGCCTTGCCTTGCCACTCAATTTATCCAAGGTCAAAAACATTCATAAACATCATTTAACTAATTAGTACTTACTGATGGCTAGAGATATAAAAGTTAATTAGTAAAATTGTATGTTAGATAACTATTACAATTGAATTGTAATTGATAAATTCTCACAGGAATTCATAATTTGCATATTCAGTCACAGTTGCTCTCAGTAGAAAAGTAGCACAGTATAAGAATATAAATTTTTATTCCAAGTTTTATCTGAGGTAGCTTAACCTTCAAGCCATGATTACTCCACAGAATCATAATGAATCTTCCCACATGTTCCTAATAGTTTGTTGGAAGATAGCAACATTCTGAGTGATCACAATTTGGAAGGGCTGCCACAAAAGGCATTAACAGTTAAGCATTTACATGCTCGTAGGGGTAGTTAAATTGACATTCCTAGCCTTGTAGTTGTTAGCTATGACCGAGGCCTTTATGCCCAAAAACTCTACTGGTGTCAACTAGTAAATCATTCAAACTTGCTTGCTTTTAAAACAATATTTATTTCTAGGTCAGCATTAACATGTGCAAAGTGTGATCGCACTTCATGTACATTTGATCCCTTCCACTGTGTGAGTGTGCAGCTGCCTTCTAGACCAGCCACTGCACAACCATCCCCACTGCCTGTCAATGTAAGTTCAGTCTACTAAATAGACAAATGTACAGGGATGCTTATTTATGTTCAAATTATTTATCTAGGTACTTATAAAACTATTTTTTAAATTTTGTGAAAAAAAATTGTTTAATTAAGTTAAAATGTATGTAATTAGATAGTAATAATAACAGGTAATTATAACAACTATCTCCATCAATGTAAGTGTAGGACATAGTTACAAACATTCTAGCTAGTTGACCTGCATAATCTAACTTTTGTTCTACCAACCTGTTTGGAAGATTGTTACAAGATTACTGATCATGTCAATTTTTGTTTGTAAAACGATTTCTTGTCCTTTTCAGGTGGTGTATGTGAACCAGCAACCTAGACAAGTTAGAATCGGAGTGGAGCTCACTCAGCCGAATGCGACAATGGACGACTTGCGAACCACTTTACATAACGACACAGGAATAGACCGTGATCACATAATATTGGCTGAAATTAATGAAATGGGTATGTTTATGAAAGTTCGATGTGAACTATTCAAGAAAAAGTGTTATTTTGGAGTACTCCATTGGCGACTTTTACACCCTCTTTGCAATTTGATCCATCATAAAAACTTAACACAAAAATATCAATCAAAATAAGAATCACTTCTATTCATGCTTCAAATCTGCTTATTATTATGTCTGTCGTTTTATGTAAAGTTTTTTTGTACATTATTCAGGCTGGTGTAACGCCCGCGCTAGTTGGGAGATGGCGGGCATTGATTTCGGAGCGCTGTATTGCGTGGAAGCCCCGCCGCTATTGCAAACCCCGACTACACCCTATCTGCTGATATTGTGGGTCAACTTGCTAGAAGGCGAGAGATTCGGTATGTGATTTTACTCATTCAACTGATAACAATGTGTAAAGAGGTGCGAAAAAAAGGTTCTAGGATTAGGTCCTAGATATTTTCATGTTTCAGATTTGATTTAGATTTTCGAGGTTTTTTATTTGGTTGATGGAAATTGTTTTTGATTAGGATAATTGATTCTCCATTATGATATTTCTCATCACTAGTACAAAGCTTACATTAATAATGACCAATAATTTTGATATGGTAAAACCTGAATCACGGATTCAACGATGCGTTTACCGTTTTCGTAGCTTATTATACAAATAATTATGTTAATTTTTGCGTGCGTCAAATCCCTTTGTTTTGACGAGTCCAGTCATTTCATAACAAAAACACGTGAGTCATTCTAATGCAGTGCAGGAAGAGATGACATTCAATCATGGTCATAAAAATATGGAGTTGGATGAGCAAAGTTACAGATTATTCTGATTTATTTGTTTTGCACTTATATCACAGTCAAGCCTGCTGGTTTTAGATAACCTTGGTGCTTGGACTGACCATTGTTTGATGTTATGGGCAAAAACACCAAAATGTGAGCGTGTACCGAAATATGTGTTTGGACATTCGACTATATATAGGTATACTTCAATTAACAGATTTTATAACAATCAGCCAAGATGTTTACAAGATGGGGGTGAAAATGACTATAGAAAGAAAGTTTCCAAATAAACCTAAGTTTGGTACCAAATAAAAGCAAATGTAGGATACAAAACGCTGCGCAGACGTTGGAAAGCCACCAACGCTCGTAAAACGCCAATGGGATAGCGGCCATAGTCTTTGGATTCCTTAATTTTTTGAACTATACAAAGTTGTCTTGTCCAGGTTCACCATACGCGATGCAAGTGCCTCGTGAGATATCGTACGAGGACCTTCAGAAGCTGATGCTGAAGGAGATGTGTCAGGTGATAGCGGAGCGCGTGTTGGAGAACTCGCAGGGCGCGGATATATTCCGGGCGAGGATCGCCGAGGCGCATCGCCCAAGGGATCCTGCCTACTTACAGCCTGAGGTAAATACTTTTATTTTTGTTTGTATAAGAACCTGTCATGTCCCACTGCTTGCCAAAGGGCTCCCCCAAGATCTTCCACTGACTTATAATTTTTGCGATTCAATATTCGATTAATTAAGGTTTGCGGATTGGAAAACATCTTGTAGCTTCGGGATTGAATAAACTGACTTAATTTCCACTATAGTTGATAGTACATATTCGTATTGTTTCAGCTTCCACACCCACTGTTCGCGCTGGATGTGGAACAGGCGTTGTGTGCGCACGACAAGCATCCTCACTTGCGGCTCGAATTAATGTGGGACCCGGCGCATCGAGACAGGTACTTATATAAATAGTGTGGATAGAAGTATTAATAGATAGAAGTATTTGTTGCGTAGCTTGCTAAGACGTTCATGATAAATCAATAAAATGAAGACAGCAGGCGATGCGACACGGTTTTGCGGGCACAATTTTAATCATTGACTGCAAGTGGCATTAACTTAGCTCATTTATGCGTCAGAGGCCATGTTAATGGTTGGTCCCCGCTTTTTAAGTTGTTAAGACAGCAAGATTAGCCAATGTTCGTAGAATCTTCATCTATCGCTATATAACTTTATCTAGCCTTTAAAAGAGTTAAGGCGCTAACCCCACTACGCGTGGTCTAGCGGTCAGAGTTCTGAGTTCCACTTTCATACCATTCTGCGACAGCCGCGTTCCGATTGCTTTTGTGGTTTCAGTGAACGCAGAACTCTAACCGCTTGACCGCGCGCACGCAGTGGGTTCGCCGTCTAAACTTTGTATGAATGTAGTATGTGATGTGTTGCAGTATAGTGAGGTCAGCTGGCGAGGCGTGCGAGGTGCACGTGTCGGCCGCGGGCGCCGCGCCGCCGCTCACGCTGCACGCCTGCCTCGCGCACTACACGCGCGCCGAGCGACTGGCGCAGGAGGACGCATGGAGGTCAGTATAGTGAGGTCAGCTGGCGAGGCGTGCGAGGTGCACGTGTCGGCCGCGGGCGCCGCGCCGCCGCTCACGCTGCACGCCTGCCTCGCGCACTACACGCGCGCCGAGCGACTGGCGCAGGAGGACGCATGGAGGTCAGTATAGTGAGGTCAGCTGGCGAGGCGTGCGAGGTGCACGTGTCGGCCGCGGGCGCCGCGCCGCCGCTCACGCTGCACGCCTGCCTCGCGCACTACACGCGCGCCGAGCGACTGGCGCAGGAGGACGCATGGAGGTCAGTATAGTGAGGTCAGCTGGCGAGGCGTGCGAGGTGCACGTGTCGGCCGCGGGCGCCGCGCCGCCGCTCACGCTGCACGCCTGCCTCGCGCACTACACGCGCGCCGAGCGACTGGCGCAGGAGGACGCATGGAGGTCAGTATAGTGAGGTCAGCTGGCGAGGCGTGCGAGGTGCACGTGTCGGCCGCGGGCGCCGCGCCGCCGCTCACGCTGCACGCCTGCCTCGCGCACTACACGCGCGCCGAGCGACTGGCGCAGGAGGACGCATGGAGGTCAGTATAGTGAGGTCAGCTGGCGAGGCGTGCGAGGTGCACGTGTCGGCCGCGGGCGCCGCGCCGCCGCTCACGCTGCACGCCTGCCTCGCGCACTACACGCGCGCCGAGCGACTGGCGCAGGAGGACGCATGGAGGTCAGTATAGTGAGGTCAGCTGGCGAGGCGTGCGAGGTGCACGTGTCGGCCGCGGGCGCCGCGCCGACGCTCACGCTGCACGCCTGCCTCGCGCACTACACGCGCGCCGAGCGACTGGCGCAGGAGGACGCATGGAGGTCAGTATAGTGAGGTCAGCTGGCGAGGCGTGCGAGGTGCACGTGTCGGCCGCGGGCGCCGCGCCGCCGCTCACGCTGCACGCCTGCCTCGCGCACTACACGCGCGCCGAGCGACTGGCGCAGGAGGACGCATGGAGGTCAGTATAGTGAGGTCAGCTGGCGAGGCGTGCGAGGTGCACGTGTCGGCCGCGGGCGCCGCGCCGACGCTCACGCTGCACGCCTGCCTCGCGCACTACACGCGCGCCGAGCGACTGGCGCAGGAGGACGCATGGAGGTCAGTATAGTGAGGTCAGCTGGCGAGGCGTGCGAGGTGCACGTGTCGGCCGCGGGCGCCGCGCCGCCGCTCACGCTGCACGCCTGCCTCGCGCACTACACGCGCGCCGAGCGACTGGCGCAGGAGGACGCATGGAGGTCAGTATAGTGAGGTCAGCTGGCGAGGCGTGCGAGGTGCACGTGTCGGCCGCGGGCGCCGCGCCGACGCTCACGCTGCACGCCTGCCTCGCGCACTACACGCGCGCCGAGCGACTGGCGCAGGAGGACGCATGGAGGTCAGTATAGTGAGGTCAGCTGGCGAGGCGTGCGAGGTGCACGTGTCGGCCGCGGGCGCCGCGCCGCCGCTCACGCTGCACGCCTGCCTCGCGCACTACACGCGCGCCGAGCGACTGGCGCAGGAGGACGCATGGAGGTCAGTATAGTGAGGTCAGCTGGCGAGGCGTGCGAGGTGCACGTGTCGGCCGCGGGCGCCGCGCCGACGCTCACGCTGCACGCCTGCCTCGCGCACTACACGCGCGCCGAGCGACTGGCGCAGGAGGACGCATGGAGGTCAGTATAGTGAGGCGAGCCGTGCCTACCGTGCACCTCTCACTATATAACTAAATAGCAGCTCGTCCCGGCTTAGCAAGGGTGTTTTAATGAAAATACCGAGATAAAATATTTGTATTTGTATGTATTATTATTAGCCAAACTAATGGTTTTGTTCGTACTTGCAGGTGTCCCCAGTGCCAGAGATATATGCCGGTAGTGAAGACGCTCGGCCTATGGTCACTGCCAGATGTTTTGGTGATACACTTGAAAAGATTTCGACAGTAAGTAGACTGTTTAACATCTTTTATGATCTTTATATATATGAAAATACTAAAAATACACATTATTTTCAGACAAGCTAAGGGTCGCACGAGTACAAAGCTGACGACAATGGTCGAATTTCCGTTGAATGATTTCGACATGACGCCACACCTCGCTAAAAGGGACTCTCACTCTGCCGACTCACCTGGACACTCCAAATCTCCACGAAGAAGATCATCTAAAACGCCTACCACTAGTCCACAGGAAAATGTCTATGACCTATACGCCATCTGCTACCATCATGGAGACGATTTAGAGACAGGTCACTACACCGCGGCTTGTAAAAACCCATACGACGGCCACTGGTATAAATTCGACGATTCTAGAGTTACACCGGTCGAAGACGAGAACGCGTACAGTGAACTCGTAAACAATACTGCATACATGCTGTTTTATAAACGCAAAAAACCAAACGTCTCTCATACGTACTCTTCGGACGATCACAACGGCCATTGGGCGTTACGGATGCCGAAATATGTCAGACGAACGAGCGAAACTTTGACCGAAATATCCGAGGTCAAAGAAGAAATAGTTACGGAAGCTAAGATCGAAGCTGCTATCGAGCCGGACTCGGAGTCTGAGATCACAGCTCCCACCCACAGCCCTTCGCTATCCAGAAGCATCGCGAGCCTTCCGGACGACAACGAGCCTACGTCACCAGTGCAGGAAACGGCGCCGCTCATACACAACACCGCTTCTATAATTCAATCCCCGACGCTACAGCGACCGCTCATAGTCGAAATCAACGGCAACAACACGAACAACAATAAAACCGAGAATGATAACGAAAACGAATCGAGCGTCACCACCGAGCCTTATATTCACAAAGATGTGCACGTCAACCCTAAGATGACTCCTGTGGACTCGAGGCGGCCGCGCTCCGTCGACTACCCGGCCCGCGCCAACTCACAAGTTACCACAAGAGACAACAATAGGAACTACGAAAGTTCTCCGCTGGTAGCTAGTATAAACGGAGTCGAATATCATCCGACAACCGAAGAATTGATGCTGTCTATGCTCCAGGAAACTAAACTTATAGTTCCTAGACACACCAATCATATCGCTGGGGAATCTCACCGAGCAGGTTAGCTCTCGCATGGCATTTTTTGCTTTTGTAACATAGCTGCTGAGTACTAATCCTTGCTGTCTCTTTCAGGGGAAAAACCTGCATGGAAAACTCGAATTTCAACATGAAAGGAGCTAGCGATCCCTCGGAATGTTACCTTGTCCTTTAGAACCCAAACATAGATCTGAGGTGAGGTGTTAAATATTCATGTAGACAGATCATTTTTGTTGTTAGTGCGCACGAAGTAGAAGCAGAGGCTTATTATGGTAATAGTTGAGTGAGACGTTTATTTATTGATTGCGAGTTTACATTTATATCATAACATTTGTTCCGAAGTCTTCGAATACATAATGTAAGAAACTAAAATAATTATTAAGTAACGTTACCTTTATCAAATAGATATGGTTTACGAAAATTATAAGGCTGTTTTAGCTCGGCACATAATTTTTTTAATGAAAATTCGTTTGCCCGTCAATACTTTGTCTACCAAAGATTGGATACAGAGACAAACACTTGAAGGAAACCAGGCAATAGTAGATATTTTTTGCAGCTAAAATAATTATAGTAAACTTACCAATACTAAGTATCGTATTGAATATCTAGTTTACCTTCTAAATAGCAAAAATATTTGAAGAGGAATTAAATTCTACTAAATACGTCTATGGTACATATTACTTAAATATTGAATATATTAGCATCTATGAAATACAAAATAACTTAATATATTGAACTACGAATGCATAGTTTATGTAATGGTAGATAAAAGGGCGTAAATTATGAATTTCTTAGTAAGAACCATATTTGTGCCTTGGCCCTAAGATGTGATTTTATAGTAACGTAAAATACGTTATCCTCAGTAGCCCTACCATGAGTTTTCGAGTTGTATAGTTAACTATCCTCGCTAACGAGTCAAGTATTTCAAATGTATGAAATTATTAGTTCATGCAAGTTACCGGGGGCGGCGCTGCGCTGGATTCTTATATATTTTGCGATACTTGACTCGGTATCGAGGATAGTATCAATACTACAGTAAACTCATGGTAGGGCTACAGTACTTTGCTAGTTTTATATTCATACATACTGATGTATAGGTACTTATTTGTGTAGTACTAGTGGTACGTGAATTCGCCGAAAGCTCTCATGTAAGTAAATTAAACTTTTGATAATATTGTCTTATGTTTTATCTGTATTTATTTATATGTACCAAGTTTCATTAGCCAATAGGCTAGTTGACTCTATTTTTATGTAGCTCTTATATGATAAATAATTGTTCTTTTAGACCAAAAAAAATACTACCATATTTTTTTGGACCTAAGAAACCGCAAAATTTTATTTTAAAAGTTCTACTTTTCAAAAACAGGTGAAAACGCTACCGCCATATTGGTCTATGGATTTATCTGTGCTGTGACGTCATTCGTATTCAAAACAATAATTTTCGTGATTTACGTCTAGGGAACATGCACATTTTGAAAAGTTGGCATTACTGTAAATTGGTTTTAGTTATGTGACATTTGTTTAAGGCGAGGATACCCTGGCGCTGTAGGTATTTCGGCCGCCTCGCCCTCCCCTCGCGTCTCTGCTTCAACACGCGCTCTCGGCCACAGTGTAAACACAACCACAGTGCAATCTACTAATCGCGGTAGGTAATGTAATGATACTAGGTACATTACAAAAATAAAATGTAGGTGCCTGACTCAATTATTTAGCTTATAGCATAGTAGATATCATACCTAGTGTAGAAGGTACCTATCTATCTTCCTAAACCGTGAAGGAGGAACAGAATAAATATTATTTATTTTATAAGTAAGTACCTATAATAAAATAAATCCTACTTCCTTCCTACTAATATTATAAATGTGAAAGTTTGTGAGAATGTGTGTAGGTATGTTTGTTATTCTATCACGCAAAAACGGCTGGACCGATTTACACATAGGCTACTTTTTATCCCGATATTTCCGCCGGAATGGGACTTACGCGGGTGAAACCGCAAGCCGCAGCTACTAATATATATAGGTAAGTAGGGAAGTACCTATGTCATACGTAGAAAGCAGAAAGGTAGGTAGCGTAAAAGTGTACCTAACAAAGAGTACCTAAGTAATAATACCTATTTTTTCTTGTCCTTTACCAGAACTTACTTAGTTACACTTTTTCGCTACCGACCTATCGCTATCTTAGTACCTATGACTGGTATGACATAGGTAGGTACTTTATACATTACCTATGTAAGTACCTAATACTAATAGGTACTCACTGAAATGATAAAAATTATATAAAGCTAGATTACCACTGACTGACTGACTGCCTGACTGATTGACATAATTGTTCTCCATGATGTTGAATGGGAAGGTAGGTATGTTATTTTTTGCAGATTCGTAAACAAGTAACTCTAATGAGTCTGGAAAAAAACTGACATTGACCATTTTTTGCCGCCATCTTGCCGACCACTGTCGAATCTCGGAAACTAGAACACCCGTAATTTTTGTGGACTCGTATAGAGGAAGTCCTGGGAAGTAAAAAACACTATTTTTTTTTGTCGCCCATTTGCCTCCCATTCGCCCAATTAGCAGATCTCGGAAACTATGAGGCTCGGAACGTTTATTTCTTCGAGTTCGTATAGAGGAGGCTTTGGGAAGGAAAAATAAGTTTTCAGATTTGCCCCCATTTGCCTCCTTCATTTTGCCGCCACGCGTATCTCGAAAACTAGAAGACTTGGAGAAATTTGGTTTTCAGATTCCTGTAGGGCATCACAAAGTTGATAAATTGTGATAATAGTTGAAGAGATGGAGAGTGACATACACTCTCCATCTCTTCAACAGGGTACAATACATAGTACAAATAATTTTAAATATTTATTAAATTACTAAAACTCATTAAAGTTTAGACGTCTAGGTGGGCACACAATTTGCTTTTCAACCGTTTTTCTCCCACTAATTTAAAATATGCAGCTTTACAATCGAATAGATTGCTATGGCACGCCTTTTCTTGAATTTGAGACATTAGATAGTTTATATCAATTATTCTGCGTCCAGTTATTGGTTGATAGTCGCTTTCTTGTTCATTTTCAATGACCAGAGCAATGTTCTCAACATACTCGTCGTTTCTGAAATTAATAAACCAATGAAAATTATTGTTGAAGATGGTATTTGTACCTACTTTAATTTCCATACAGTCTTAATAAAATAGATCAACTCCATAAATACTATTTCAGTAACTTACTCCTGTCTGGTAGTTTCAATATCTTCTGGCTCTAATGTTTCATAAGTTTTAGCTTGATCTGCGAACCTAGAACATAAGATATTTATCATTATACATTTTTTATTTTTTTATTTATACAATAGTAAGTGAGGAACTCATAAAATAATAGCTATTATAATAAGTACAGTAACTTACATGTTCTCACTCTTGGTGTCACTTGTAACTACCGGTTTCATTGTCAGCAAATGTGGTTCATCTTGTTCCGTTGAACTAAAACAGTAAATGATAAAAAAACAATATTAGAATACTGTTCCCTTTCTCTACCGTGCATCTAAGAGTCTGTGTCATTTGTCAAATTCTCCCTTACTGTCCCATTTCTCCCATACAAAGTTTCAATCGATTAATAACCTATTATTCCCATGTGTTCTATCCTCCCTTTATGTAACTACAAATGTCTAAATTGATCTCGTAGGTGTGTAATAATATGTAGATAATATGTGTGTAATAATATGTAATTATGATATCCTACTATCCTATTCTACTAATATTATAAATATGAAAGTTTGTAAGAATGTATGTTTGTTATTTTTTCACGCAAAAATGGCTGGACCGATTTGGTTGAAATTTGATATGTAGATTGGTGATACCCTGGATTAACACATAGGCTACTTTTATCCCGATATTCCCGCGGGAACGGGATTTACGCGAGTTACGCGGGTGAAACCGCGGGGCGCAGCTAGTGTGTAATAATGTAGTAGGTAAGTACCTACTAAATTATTTATATTTTACATTACACACATACTAAGTACTTACCTACTACTACCTACTACTTTTCCCCTAAAAAGTTCCGAAATTTCATACAATATGTATGAAACAAAAAAAATGTCAAAATTAAGAAAAAAAAGTACCGCGTTTTATCAACTTTGTAATGCCCTACCTGAATCTGAAAACTAAAATTTTCCAAGTCTCCTAGTTTCCGAGATACGTGGAGGGGGCAAAATGAGGGGGGCAACTGGGGGCAAAACTGAATACTTTTTTTTACTTCTCTAACTCTCTTCTATACAAATCCGTTATTAGCAATCAAAAATGTTACGTCGTTTCCGAGATCCCATCAATGGGGCAAAAAAGGGTCAAAACTGGGGCAAAACAAAAAAACGATTTTTACTTCCCAGGACCTCCTCTATACGAATCTGTAAAAAAAAATGTTCAACGGCCCTTACTTTCCGAGATAGACCAAGGGTGGGCAAAATGGCGGCAAAAAATAAGCAAAGTCGGATTTTTCCCAAACTCAATACGATTCTATAAAAAAAAATATACCATTCCATCCCAGTATAAAGGGACTAGTAGCACGTCTCAGCATCGCACGGGGCACTAATGGAGCAACCGGCATAAAATATAGCCGCACCCGTGAAAGAATTTTTGAAATCGGTCCAGTTGCACGGGTGCACCTACAAATTTCAACCAAATCGTTTCAGCCGTTTTTGGAAAGAATAACAAACATAGGTAGGTACCTACCTACATACATTCTCACAAACTTTCACATTTATAATATTAGTAGGAAGTAGGATAGGATATAGGTATAGAGTACCTAAGTATAAAAACTTACGTTTTCTGTGTACTACGGACGTGAGAACCATCAGTGTTCTGATTTATGGCTGCAGCTATTTTTTTTCTCTTACGGCGCATAGCAATACTGGAAAGATAGGCACACCTAATTATGCAAGATTGATGTTGGGACACATTTCATTCTGCTTTCCTACATAAACGTAATTGTGCCTAATTTTGGAGGTGGGTACCTTACCTACACTACCTACCCACCTACTTCTAGCTACAATGTGACATGAAATGAAAATAAACATGCCAACCTAGGTACTACCTAAGTCGGAATGTCAACAGGTCACAAGTAGGTAGGTAGGTAGGTATCTAAACAAAAATGATCATGATTTTTACTACTTTATTTTTTTATTGACAGTTGAGAGAAAATAAATTAAAATATTGATTGATTGAGGAGAACCTAGGTGTATAAGTAGGTACTTACCTAAATACTAATAAACTAGGTAGTAATGTTTTGGTTCCTATTAGTAGGTAGGCAAGTGGGAAGGTAGGTAGGTACTTACCACTTTTCTCGTTGCTGTTGTAGGTATTTTACACTTCTGCTTCATTTTTGGGTGGGATCTTTTGTTCACTATACGTCCCATTATTATTATTTACACTACCTACTTATAATTTACACTAAAACCTATTTTTAAAAACGTCAATACACACAACAAAATTCACAATGTAAAAAGTAATAATGTTCTCCAAAAACAAAAATATTGGTCACCGCAACCGCAAGCGAATAAAACTCACTACCTAAACAGCGCAGCGGAGCGCTCGCGACACAAAGCGACGTGACCGCTCTCTGTGACGCCTCGGCGGGGAGTGAGCGGCAAGAGTTCAGACGCAGGGCCGTGAGTTTGTAGGTATTTTGGTAATGTGAAAAATATTTGTATGAAACAAAAAAAAAATATCTCACATAATTCTTCTTTATAATGTGTAAAACATTTTAGTGTGTAATTTTTGTCTGTACATCGATTATTTTCTTGAATATGACTGTTTAAAGTTTTATTTAGAGGTAACTTTGTCATTTTTTTCTATCGAGTGAAAATATGCTAATCGTGTTTTTGCTCTCAGCCAATTCAAGATAATATCCTCAACTTTAATATGTATAAATTTCAGAATCGTAAGTTGTGTATTTATGGAGATACCGATGTCTGAACATAATGAAATCCAGTATACCCTCGCCTTAATTCCGATACTAATGACGTCACCAAAATGGCCGTAGCGTTTTCAGCGTTCCAATTAAAAAAAAAAAGAAACCGTTTTTTAAATTGAAATTATGCAAGCATCATGGACTTTGATTAACTGAAATTATTATATTTTGGTTTTGCAAGGAAAGTACTTCAGGAAATACTAATTTATTGGGTCAAATTTGATATGAGTCAAGTAGCCTATTGGAAACGCGATGGATAAAAAACACATTCGATTACCGCAATTCATAAACGAAACATTGTGGAAAATGTTGATTTTAAAATATCACACAGTAAAGTAAACATATAAACACCGGTATATGATAATACATGATGTGTATTTATATTATTATTTTCTAGCTGGTTTATTTTCATTTATAATTGGATTTCTATCTATATACCCAAAAAATGTGGATAATAGCACATCGTAATCCTTTTCTGGATTATACGGCCCATCATGTCTCATTGAATTTTTAAATCTATAACATCATTGTATCTTGTGTTACAAATATACTATATAGCTTAGGTTTTTATGAATTTATTTAACACTGTAAATAATTAAAATAAAATTATATTTATTATTTTGTAAAATCGCACTTAGTTGTATGTAGTGCACTTAAATGTGATTTTTATTGTGAAAAAGTATTTTATTTTATGAAAGACGTTACGATATATTATTTTAATATTACCAAGAGTTTGTATACATATACAAAATATTATGTAGGGCCTAACTCTGTGATTATTTATTACAGCTGAATAGAGTTTGTGTTGAAACTGTTGTGCATTCAACTTCCTAATGAAGCTTTGCCTAGGGATTGTGTCAATTATACTTTATCGGGTAATAAAGCTCAATGTATGAAAATTATAAACAAAGCAGTCAAAAGAGTTAAAAGTTTATATAATGTAACATATAACTAAACTTGGTAAACGAATTTCATACTCTAATGGCACAAAATTGTCATTTGTAAAAAGATCACGTAGGGAGTTAGATTGCACAAAATGTTATCAACATCTCTTTGTTCCTGGGTAAAAATGTACTCGTTAAGTAATTTGGGAAAGTTATTATATCTATTTAATATTACACAGTACAGTTTTCATAGTTGATATTGTTTTTAATACAATATAACAAGAAAGAGTTCTCTAGTAGATACAAAATAGAAATGACTGTAAATATTCATGACCATAATTATCCAACAGTAAAAGTTCAAACTGGTATTTAAGACAACTGTTTACTACCAATAAATTATTTTGTACTCAGCACAGACTAAGTGCTTGTTTCGTCATCTCGAGTAAAGTATTAGGATTGTTAAAGTGAGAAGTAGCGCGTTCAATGGGTATTCCAACGCTAAATTGGACTAAGCGACGGCTTTTTTATGTCTTTGGTTTTTCAAGTTTTCGAGTAAGTACCTAGTGGTACATAGGTATCAACTAAGTGCTCTTCTTACTGCCTGTGTCTCAATAAATCTATGTTTGAATTGACTGATTGACATTACTACAATAAAATCGATTGTCTGACCGTATTGGTTGGTAAACAGTTGTGTTAGCCAATAGTTGTCGAGTTTTTGTTTCTTACAACTTTATACAGTGTTTATATTATGTTTGCGACCGTGATTTATTTCTACATATTTTTTTGTTTATTTGATAATTAAATGGCAACACCGAAACTTAACAAGCAATTTAAATATAGATTTAATTACTTACCTTGTTTAGTAAATGCAGCAGTACATGTATTAGTATACATAACGTTCTAATTTATGGAATATAATGTCAGAAAAAATCATGGTTCATACGTCAGTAAACCCTTCTCTTTAATGTCAACATGCGAATGCAAGATGTATGTCCCCTTCATGTTTATAAAATATGGCAATAAGTTATACTTAAGTAGAGACCCGATTATTTTGTATTATATTCGTTGTTTTAATTTAAAGATGTTTATTATAATTTCACCGCGTTATGTTAAAATATAAGTGTTATGTCCACATACATTTTGTTTTTATATCTTTATCCAATAAAAACCAATTCATCAATGTCCTGTTTAAGATCGATAAACAAGAGATTTAATTTAGTCAAATCCAATCAGAGACAAAGTCTGAAAGTAGACCGCCTTGAGTGCCACAAATAAGTGTTATGTAAATGGTTTATTAATACAGAATTAGTCTGGTGTTACCAATGCCTTTTTATACAGCTTGTAAGTTTTAATTTTAAATTGTAACATGCATTATTGCGAGCACTGATAAACATTGCTGATCGATAGCAATGTAATGACATTAACTAAATCACCCTGAGAAGAGGTAGGTCATCTTGCAATAGGTATGTTGCCAAAGAGTATTTTATCATTGAGATGCTATATATTGCTCACCATGTTGTTATAAATTTAAAATTTACGGCTATTACAATACAAAACAAGATTCTGACTACGGCAAAAAGATGCAGGTTTACCTACGCAGCCAGTTTGAACCGAGACTAAGTACTTCGTTCGATAACAAGTTAATTGTATAAAAACCTTACTAATTACAATGTTAAATGATAGATGGGGGTTATAAATATCTCCAAGCGCCCATATTTACGACTGCGCCAATCATTGCCGCTTGCGTTAAGCGCACCTTTGAGAATATTTTTGATATTCGATTGAAAACACCTACAACTTATCAATAAACGTAATTCTATGGTAAGTATAATGATTTTCCATTACAGTATCCCCATAGTTCGAGTCAAGTACCAAGAGAACATGTTTCAAAGGTTCTGCGACTACAGAAGTGGGTATTAGTCTTGGTCCAGACGAGTGAATATTTTTCAAGCAAGATTCTTCAAAGTCTACTCTTATATCCCAGGAAAAGACATCTGAGCATTCGGCATGGCGAAGGTAAATATGATGGATGTCCGATCCCAAGAGAACCACTTGTTTCGCGTGCTCGCCGTACACTGAAAGTTAATAAGACCTGGATTAGATTACTGTTTCATCAGATTCGGAGACAGTAATTATATCAAGATTGATAGATTAGTGCCACTCAAACGAAATAGCTTTTATTATATTTTTTATAACGCTAATTACACTAATATTTTTAATGCGTTAGAATGTGTCTAGCTATCTAAGGACTTTAGTTTCCTCAAGGCATTGACCATGTGCTTGGCTATCCATTCTACATTCATTTGCAACTGCCGAATGTTACCTCTAATCGGAGCATTTGTGTTCCTTCTTCTCAATGATGCAGTATCCATTTCCAATAAGCCTGGTTGGTCTAGCCTGACTAGTATGAGAACGTTGTGTGATAGCGCTCGCTTCACCATTGCTATCTGCAGTCCCACGGCTGGAGCGCATGCCAGCACGCTCCACTCAGAACATGAAGAGATCTCGTGGACTAGGATAGCGCCACGGGAAGCATCCGACACATAACTAGATATAACAAGAAGATTTTTTAAGTAAGTTTTGCACTTTGTCGGCGTGATTATATCTATAAACCAAATCGCCGTTTTCTAGTAGGTATCAATAGTCTCTCAGCAAAGCCACGGATAGACAGACGACATGGCGAAACAAGGTTTCCTTGTTGACTACGGAACCGTATAAAAACATAAACCTACTCTTCTCTCGGTCTACTATTGAAGGAATTATCGATCAAAATACATTTAAAAAATGCATACAGTAGAACATGGAACCTTCTCATGTTTACAAGACGGTTAAAAAATGAGGTACCTAGCTGATATAAAAAAAGTCTGAATGCCTAAGGGGAGATAGGGATACCTACATAAGGAGACAGCTATTAATTGTCGTTTGAATAAACCACAGAATAAACCGTCTGTACCCAAATCTGTGGCTGTAAAATTCCTAACTCAACAATGTGCTTATCGAGACGCAATTATGTTCAATGCCTAATTATTGAGCAACATTGAATAGGGGCTAAATTTAGACATGGAAGTAGGTAACTTAATACATTGCAACACTCAGGTGTATTTATTATGAAAGTAGACAGGACAGACGAGGCTATTTTAGTAAGATATTAAACAACAAGCTTTAGATTTCTGAATATATTATCATGTAATAAATAAATTAATATATTTAAGTAGGTTACAATACGTACAATATCTATCATTTATTAGCAATCATTTGCTAAATTAAAGCTAATAAGGCGACATAGCGTTTAATATTAATCGTGTTTGTTTTGAGAGAGAAAAGTTTACAACTTACACAAATATTTTTCCCGGCAATCCTCCATATTCCACAACAATATTCTGCAATACTGATGTCGGCTCCGACAGCGATGACAGTTGAATCCGTTTGGTCAGCTTGTTAAGTACAATGCTTATAGCCACGATCTTGGGCGGGCAAGTGCAACGAGGGGACTCTATGGTGTCTACTATTCCAGTGTCCAGTACCCAAAGAATACCCTGTGGAAAAGAAGCAAGTGTTCAATTCAATTAAATACCTAGGTACCTACCTATTTTTACAAGTGGCAAATTAAGAAAAAAATAAATTGATTTTAATTTCGTAAGAAGAGAGAAATTTCCTGTACTTCTAAGTACGGTCTACATTTCTGTATACTTACAACTCAGAAGATTCTCATCAGATCCTCAAGATGTTTATTCTTTCAGACAGAAATGCATTAGGTATATAAATCAACCCACAGTTGACGAAGTAATCGATGAACATACCTTGGTAGATGAAAAAAAACATACAGCTTCCTCCTTTTTGAAGTCGGTTAAAAATACATATTTCAGTCATTGTAAATTGGCTTGATCAAATAAAAACAACGCACTATCGCTTTTATCCACCCACATTATTATTGAAATCTTAATTCACATGGAGGTCTCGTAAAACTTAGCGATAAGGTCCCATGAGATCGCACCCACGATGCATTGTCCTGATTGCATTGCTAACCATAGTTCAATTTCAATAAGGAACCAAAAGACAATGCATTTTCACATTACCATACCAGATTGCATGGTCAGTATGCGGTGTACCTACTTACCTACATTTAGGATATTTATCATTTAAAACAAATATGTATTTGAAAGGTGTGTGCAAGAGTCCTTATGCCCAAACGTCCTAAAAAAATTAAACCGCCATGATTAATTACGAATAAATGAGCAATTTCCTTCACTCTGGAGGATCATGTTCCTCAGCAGATCCTCTTTTCAAAGAAAACCCCTCGGGATTTTGTAAATAGGACCACTTATTCACGGAAAAATCGGCAAAATTTACACACTTACAGTAAAACATAGAAACCTCCTCATTTTTTAAAGTCGGTGAAAAACACAGTGTGACATTACTCTTCTATTTCAATAGAGATATGATGTTTCATTGAAAAACGTTGGAATTACTTACCAGGTGATCTAAGAATACATCGACTGCATTCTGTATCCCACTACAATCGTAGATCTCATGGCTGCGCAGTTCTGGGAAGGCCTGCAGTTCCACTCCGTCTTTCCCTTGAACTATGAGCCACACCGTCGCAAGAACACCATGCTTCATCCTAGTTAATGCATAATAATAATAATGAGTATCATTCTTTACCTTTTTCCATTTATTTATTTCTTTTTTTTGTGGACCTTTGTTTTACTCTTTACTTTTATTCATAATTTATTGTTTGATTAGTTTATGAGCCCTTATGAGCTTTTCCTATGTTTACTTTCCTTCTTCTTGTTTAAATTTGTCTTGTCTTTTTATTGAATAGTTATTTGTTTTTATCTTTGATTTATGTGTCCTGGCTTCTACGCCTTAGATTAATAATTCTGATATGTAGTTTGGTATCTAAATAAGTTTAATAAATAAAATTTCAAGATAATTTATCTAATACGATTGCATTTTTTTCTAATTAATTCTTATTGATTGATTCCTAATTGATTTTGCGTACCTTGGTGTAATGACATAGACCTCATCTTTATATGTTACGGCTTTCACAGCGATGACATTTTCCTTCACATATTGGGCACTCCTGGACCACAAGTCAACTCCGTGTTCGCACTTAAGGTACAGCGGACCACCATTCCAGGCCAAGTTCTTTGGGTGACCCCCTAACACAATAATGTTACACATTAACAAATAATACCCGAGTATACGGTTAAACATGTTGATCAATAAGGCAATATCAAACCACAAGTTTTTGCTTTATTGTGTGTGACATTCGTTTCCAGTGATCTAAATAAAGGTATTTACGTGGAATGCATAATGTGCAGATTTCGAAAGTTTCGGGGAATTAATGCACATTGATTCACGGCTAATGCCGGATTATTTTTGATTGAGATATAAAAACATTCCTTCATAAAGTTTAATATATTTTTAAAGACCTAGACTATTGCGCAAATCTGTGGGAGATTTATATATTTACCTTGTATTTAATAATTGCAAAATTTACTTTGGATGCACTGCGTTTTGTTTCGGTGTGAAGTAATATAAACTCACACGCGATTAAATAGATAAATATTAGTGAAATATTTAGGTATTATGATACTGAATACATAACTTATTTAAGTAATTTTGAATACATACATAGGTACATACCTACTTAGTACCTAGTTATAAAATGAATAGATCCAACGGATATTTCAAAATCGAAACCAGTGTAAGGTGATAGTATTCAAATTCCGTTCCGCTCTGTTTGTTTTAGTAGGAACATGAGCCAATTCTTTGACTAGAGGGCTGGGCTCATGTTTCCTGTTTCTGTCACCATCAGTAACTACTGTATCATTATGTACCTAGGTATTGATTGATGACAAAAAGTATCGATTGTACAAAGCATGGGAACTGGCAGTGTTGCGGCATTTACCTGTACGGGCCAATGACTAATCGTTGTTGGTACTTATACTATAGATACTAGGTAATTAGGTATCACACTGCTTACCTTGTCAGGCCTTGTCTTATTAATTGGTCGTTGTTTTTAAGTTCTTATAGACTTTATTGTTTTATGTTTCTTAACTAAGTAGGTATAATTTTAAACGAAATGTAAGTAATGCAATCCCCTATATGCATATTGGACCAGTAAACCTATATTAGCTAAAACTGATATTAAATCTGTTGCTATCTCTTTTCGTTGCCATAGGGGTAACAAAAAAACATTTTTAAACCTGTATACAATTTTTTTTTTAATAAGACCCTAACTCTACCTAATTGAATCCTTGTGTAGGTATACTTTTGCTTCAAAGTGACCTCCAATCAAAATCTTGTTTTGAAAGACTAACTTTTACACCACTCAACTAATAAGACAGGTAGGTACCTACCTATATTGATTACGTCTGAAGTGTAATGTACAATTATTATCAACGTTGATTTCCGTATCGCTGGAGTTACATTTTTTGTGCAATTATTCGATACAAACAACGCCAGTTAGCTAAGTGCTTTTGTGTAGGTATTAATAATATATCTATGCATCTAGGTCATTAGATTTTATTCAAATCCAGACTGTTGTTAATTGTTTCAGCAAGGGCAGTTTGAAAATAGCTCAACCTTGACATTTCCGGGCTACAAAATTGAGGTACCTACATATCATGAGCGGCAATCACGCACCTTGATTATAGAAATAATAGACACTGTGTCGTAGGTAAGTCAAGTCACGGCTAGCCACGCCTTCGGGATCGACCACTTTTACTTTTATAAGGTGCTATGTTGTAGGGGGGCGCGTGAAGTCGTGTAATTTGGTTCGCATGGTAAGTATCTCCTGCAGTAAACGCTGAAGCAGTATTGACTGCAGCCGCGGCACACGCCTCCTCCACTCCACGTGCGTGAGCGAACACCAGCCGGCACCGGCAGCTACCGAAAGGTACCCAAAGTGCAGTGATACTTGCAATTTCAACTGTTTTGTGCGGTGATCTGGCCTACATTAAACTGGTTTTGGTAAAATTATCGCCAAATTTAAAGTTCAAATATTGCTCTTTAGATGAACCAAGATTTTTTTAGTTTAGGCTTTATTAAGAGTGAAAAAGGCCTAAACTAAAAAAATCATAGTTTACTTAACTTGATTATGTATTCTTTATTATTAAAAAAAACCGAATTTAAAGTTAAAACAAAAAGAAATACCACACATTATGTAGGTAACGTTTTATACTATCTATACTATACGTAGCATTTACGTAGGTATAGGTAGTAAATAATGTTCCTACGTTGCACCATATATACCTATACTTCATGTCTTGAATCGAGCTAATAGGAACAAAAATAAACGCACGTGATTGGTCGACGAAATTCATTGGATTGGCTAGATTTGACAATTGACAATTGATTTGACAATCTAGCCAATTACGAGAAATACAATTATTTTCGACGACCAATCACGTGCGTTTATTTTTGTTCCTATTAGCTCGATTCAAGACATGAAGTTTATGCTTCTGAATGTTAAACTAGCTCATGATTAAGTTCCGTTACACAAAAGGTTAAAACCCAGGCATTATGAGAACTGTGACGCAAGTCCTTAGCGACCTTATTGGTTTCATTCATGTGAATGCAGCCACATGGTTGCAGTTACTTTGTGAAGGGAAACGAACAAAAAGATCCGCGATCGGCAATGTGCTTATGGGAAAGGTTCTGCTGTTGACTCCACCAATTGAATTTGCGCAAGGATGTGGGAAATTATTGCCCGTCTTAAATAATTACATACTACACCCTTATGCATATTGGACCAGTAAACCTAGATTAGCTAAAACTGATATTAAATCTGCTGCTATCTCTTTTCGCTGCCATAGGAGTAACAAAAAAAACATTTAGAAACCTATATTAAATTGACAAATCTTTATGCATAAGACCATTAGTGATTTTGTCACTTGTTAACGGTTTTAGTGCGATAAGTGATCATGGTTCCTGCCAAAACGTAAAGAACTTGAGTAGGTTGAGGTTGAGAGGTATAGTTCAGAAGTGACGTTTTTTTACAAATTAGAGCCGCCATAATAATCCATTACAAAAGTAAATATATCAGGTTGGAATTATCACATTATGATAGTTTCTTATCTGGAGATGACGCTGCGTAATAAGTTCAAATATTTTTTTTTAACTCACAATATGTGTTACAGTAATGTTTGTCGCCATCGTTATATTTACCTACCTATATAAAATGAAAAAAATAAATAAAAAAACATTTAAACACTTTAGTAGATAAGTCTCCTAAAAAACTCACCCTGTAGTTTAATCCAAATAAAATTACATAATTAAAAAAATTCAAAAAAACAATTCAAAACAGATTTAAAATGAAATGTCCTAAAAAAACACCCCTACTGTTAAATTACCCATATTATCTTAATTCATATCTAAAGTTATCCAAACATTACGTTGGCTAAACAGTTACCGATGGCCAGCAAATGCCTATAATCCTGTAAACAATAGTTCATTGTGTGGTAAACGAGGCAGTGTTTACAAACACCGTCTGACAATCACTCGCAGATAGAGAAAGGATGTTTCACTTGACTCATGGTAGAACTAGCGGTGTTTGGTGGATCTATTGCTGTTATCATAACACTAGATAGAGGTACTCGACAATTTTATTATTGGTTTATTAAGACAGTGACAATCAGTGACGCTAATAGTTGCAGCCGACTGATCTCAAGATTTACCAATCAGGTAAACATAACAACTTGCTTTTTTTAAAAGTCTCAAAAGTAACAAACTACAAGGGCACTAGAAATAACTAGATATTAGTTTCACGAAATCCTTCCTGCCCCTATCCCACTATGTGGATTTGACATTTCGGCACAATATGTTCTTTAATTTTATTTTCCTCAATCAGTCGGCATCTCAGAATCACAGGTACCTTTGGGTATCTAGGTATTTTATCTATGAAAAATATCTTTAAATTAATCTAGTTCATTTCGCCAATTAGGAATAAAAAAAATTATTCAAAATTATTTTTTTAATTGCCTATTGTTAAAAATATTACTTTTATTTAATATTACTACTGCCTATTGTTTATTAAAAAACAGATCTAAACTAGTAGATTATTCACAATGATGACAAAACATTGTCTTATTTAATTATATTGAGTAAAATATGCAAGTATACCATACATAGGTACAACGTAATATTAAGCATAACCTACTAAATAAACCTGAGGACAGATGTTGTTTTAAAGAATGCCGAATTATTTTTTATTTAAACTCAATTTAGAAACTAAACAATTTATAGATAAATAGTACAACGCGTAAAAATGAGTAAAAAATTTGATATATTGCGAACCATGTTAAATGAAACACGTTTACCTATTATTAATAATGAAATACTCTGTAGATTATTAAAATTTAACTTTATGACCTATTTTCCCTACAAAAGACTTCAACGCGCTCCAATCAACTCTCCCTTTTGTTTGACAGTGTGATTAAATAACCTCTACACTAACACTGAATTGATAATATTTTTTTTACTTAACCTATATTGTCCCACTGCTGGGCAAAGGTCTCTCCTTTCTCCTTCCATCCATCCCGGTCCATTCCTGTTTCCGGCCATTGATAATTATTACCATTATATCATTTCACAACATAAAATCGCGACTTCATTAACATTTAACATCATGCTGTAAAAACATGTATCTTAGAGAATTTCAAGAAAACTTAATACCAATATTTCACATGCGTTCATAACTTACAATCAGTCAATCATTACAAGTAGCTGTATTAACCATACTTATGCAGTGTTTTGACAAGTATTCAAGATAAAAATACTTATGTGTGTAATGTATTATGTTAACATGTTGATAAAAATCTATACTTGACTAAACGTTAAGTAGGTATGTTTTTATGACCAATCTCGTAAAGTGGTAGGTGTAATTGTTTCGTATAAAAATAATCAGATTACTAAGGTACCAATGAAATTATTTTATACGATATCCTTAGATTTTATTCGACCTAAACGGTAATTAAGTTTATATTTAGTAATTTATTATAATGACTGTAGTTCAATAACAAAATAAGGGAATATACTGCAATGGTAAATAATTTAATGACAATTTATTTCGAAGGTCTTGCCGTATTCATACGTGACCGTGATTACTGAACTGTGTGTAATCTTGTTTTTTGTATTTAAAAACATTTACCTACTCCGAATTCAAATTACCTGTATAAGCGGATTGTATCGAATTTGCATGTAAATACCACTTATGATAGTAATTTAGCTAACTATGTTTGCCTAATTTGGTATAATATTGTTTTTTCGGCTCCTTCAGCAATTCAGTTTTTTCGTAATTACAGTAGAATTAGGTCTCTATAATTAATTACCTATCAGATTTTGCTTTCGTTTTCGTTAATCTTAGGTTTATCCATATTCAAGCAGGATGCAGGAGTCTTACTTATTACATGCATCTCAAATTCTCAATCAACAAATTAAAAACGAGACATTAATTCATGAACTTTTTTTATGCATATACTGTACTATACGGAATAATATGATTAAGGCCAACTACTGGTGGCTATTCTTGTTATTTTTTATTTTTTCACATTTAAATATGCAATAGCAACAAGGAACTTAGTCTACATTCCGATGTTAATTAGTAAGTCAGGTAGATTGAAAAGTTAGATAAAAAAAACCTACCGATTTATTGAACACACTGTCGAACTACATTTGACCTTTTTCAGGTAATAATAACATTTAACTACCTAGATTTATATATTATCCAATATTTAATCTCTCTGATTTCTAATGTATGGTGCACTTTTAAGCTGGTAGGCAAATATCTAGATAAAAGATTTAAGCCTTAACTACTTTTACTAAGTAGATGATAAAGCTTCAAGAGATATCCTATGCCTACTCTTAATGGGTCACTGTACCTAATATACTAGTATATACGGTTTTTTAGATGAAGTAAACTTGCCCAGCACTTTAGGTTAACTGACCACATCCACAGGAAAGACAAAGCTCTATCGACAAGTTCATCTATAATGGGTTGCTAGTGTTCATTCGCATGTACACATTTTAATAACGAAAAATACATTGATAGTTAGCCAGGATTCAAAACCACGGTTCAATTCAATTCACACCGACCGACGACCCTTTGAATCGGAAGTAAAGGTACATTATTCCACTCGCTCGGGCAACACGGCTCTAGATATACCTAGTCTTTGTTTTTATTACTATACCTGAGTATCTGAGTAAAACGTGGTATCTCATACAATAGTTTATTGCCACAGAGTTGCTTTTTTGTGTTTAGTTAGTATTCGCACTTACTATGCATCTTGCGTTGTGCTGTTGAGCACAATGCTCTTTATATACTCGTAATGTTTTTACCAAACTGTACTTCGCATGTGAACTAGATACTGTTGTTGCTCTCAGCCCAATGATTTCTACCTACCTACTGGTTACGTAACTGCTGAACATTTTCCCCTTTTCACTTCCTTTAGTAATTAACGCATTCCCTTTTTTAGATGTTGCTTGTTTACGGATATAGTTTGGGTAATGTAGGCATGTGGATTTTCCATGTCTTGTGTGATAGTATGAAAGTTAAGAAACTTACTATAAATAGTAGATATAGACATAAATAAAATTCTAATACCGATTTCGATGTTTCAAATAAAAGAATTAAACGAATCGCGATAAATTATAAAAAATAAGGAGATTTGATATAATCCTTTCTCTGAGGATTACTTATGTCAAAAATATATAAAAGTCGTTTAATTCAGTAGTTTTCCATAGGTTGATGTTCTCAGTCATTGTATTGATTGTGAAAATTACAGTACAACCGATGACAGTATTGTTTTACGGAAACTGTAAAAAGTGAGACCATTAATTCGGCATGAACGAATAATGCATGCATCAGCTTTTTTATGCTCTTCACGTTTGTATTTCTTGTAACCAATTAATTACTACTATAGTAGGTAGGTACAGTATAAACTGGTTTTATAGTCAAATAATTGCCGTGCAAATAGTGGTGAAACACCTTCATAATTCATTACCAATAGCAAAGATACGCTGCTCCTACGACCAACGAGCGAAGGCATTCAGTGAGCGTAACTGCCAATGCTGGCATGTAATCCGGTAACCTAGAATGCTCGCGTTAAGAATCTAATGAACCACGATTGCACCGTGTTTTTATTTTTTGTTTCACAGAAAAGGTTAACTGACAATTCCAGTACCACAATATCCTATTTATCGGTGGTTTAAAAATATTTATAATGGAAATGACGTCAAAAATAAAATCAGAAATCAAATATCACAAACATAAGATAGAAAATTCAAAAAGGATGTACGTCCTAAAGCTATTGATAGTTCGGAAGCCAAGATGTGTGTGAAAAACTTTTTGAAGTAGCATTGCGTAGTAGTAGTTAGTCACCACGTCTAGGAAGTTAGCTCATTTTATTAATCTCAATGATCTAAAAAGGGCTTACCTCACAATGTAAGTTTCCACTAAGGGAATTAACATTAGAGCCTAGATAAGAGTAAGGTACTCAAGTACTATAGGGTTTCCAAATATTGACTTTGTAAACGAATTACCATAATTAAGTATCCACAAGGTAGAGCCTTCCTTATCCTATATTGAGCAACTAATTTAAATTAATAATTTTTTTACAGGATACATTTAAAGATTATCTATACTGATTTTACTAAATGCAATGTTTTCGTTTTACAAACTCTTCGTAGTTTAAAGAAGACTGTTTTACAGTGACTTAACAAAGTTAAAGCCAAATTTTTGTTATTTTGAGTAAATAACAAAAAATATCGTCGTTACCTCGTCCAGTGTCACTTTGTATCGATACATAATATACCTAAATACGAAATCAATGAAAGAGTTTTGACGTTTTTGATCTGTCATAGTTTTTTAAATTTATGAATCTGCCCAATTCACGATCTGTCGAGTAACGAAACTGCCGAATTACGAATCTGTCTAATCCAGAATCTGTCCTACACCGAACAAAGGGAATTTTTGAAATCGGCTGAGTAGTTTCAGAGATTACCACCATCAAACATACAAAACAAACAAACCTAACATCTTTATAATATATGTATAGATAGATAGATGATAGTTTCAAAATATTTAAATAAAAAAGACCGTTTGGAAGATCCCTTATAGAATATCATGTCATTTGACTTTGTTCGGGCCGTTATTGTTCTACTCTGACAAGTGAATGCACTTTGTCCTCGATACCATTTTGCCACCTACAAATACCTCCTCGACGTAAATAATAATAAACCTCACCGCCTTGAGCGTATAAGGTAGAGACGTAGAGTACTTACATTGATTCTGTAGTTAACCTTTCTTTGATATTCTGTAATTTCTACTTGTAAGTACCGATACATTCGTACAAGTCATGCGCAAGCAGAAACCAACATTTTTGCAAAGGTTTTAGAAAATGAGTACAAAATCCTGTAGAACTAAACACAAAACCTAAAACGTAAAACTGGTACTACTCTCAGTAACGCCCAAACATGAAATGAGTCAAAGATTTAAAAATCGTTGCTCTGACTAACGCCCAAATATACGCTACTAAGGACCACCTTAGTAGCGTTTAGTTTTAGTGTTATAAGCACCAGCTTATTAACAACATTTACCCTATATTAGTTAATTAACGTAAACCTATATTAGTTAATTAATACGGATATTAAATCTGTTGCTGTGTCTTTTCGTTGCCATAGAAGTGATAGGAAGAAAACATTCGTTAAACATAATATTAAACTTCTATCTTGCTTCCTGTAAAAAAATATACAGTATATCGACGACCACTGTGGCGCAGTTGGGTGAACGCCCGGTTGAGATGCGGAGGTCGCGGGTTCGATCCCCGCTACGGGACAAATGTTTGTATGTTCTGCAGATATTTGTTCCGTGTCTGGGTGTTTTCTATCTATATTAAGTATGTATTTACAAAAAAAAAATGTATCTAAGTATTATATCTGCTTACCATAACACAAGCATTAAGTTGCTTAGCTTGGGACTAGATGACGCTGTGTGGAATGTCCAGTGGCGGATTTACAAATTTGCCGCCTGTAGGCTATTCCATTTTTGCCGCTCCTACTGACCTTTTAAATTCAAAAGGTAGGTACGCTATATTAGTTCACAATCATTTATTTACGTTCAACCTATTCCATGTTCTGATACAATTCAATTTCCTGGCAAAATTAGAAATAAAACAGTGCGAGCGAAGCGAGCCGAAATTTTTAAGACAAATAAGTCACGGAAGGTTTGATTTTGCTTATTGTGTTCAAATAAAAGGCTGACACTGGTTTTCACCTTAGGAGATATAAAAGTCATCATGCGAGCGAAGCGAGCCGAAATTTTTAATACAAATAAGCCATGAAAGGTTTGATTTTGCTTATTGTGTTTAAATAAAAGGTTGACACCCTGTTTTCACTTTAGAAGACCGAAGAAGTTATCGTGCGAGCGAAGCGAGCCGAAATTTTTAAGACAAATAAGTCATGGAAGGTTTGATTTTGATTATTTTGTTCAAATAATAAAAAATAAAACTAAAGTAGTTGTTTGTAGTCAGACATCATAAAAGGTGTCTATTTGTAAAGTCTACGCGTATGATATCGCAAGCAGGGCAGCTATTTTATACAGACTACGTGTTCAGTACACCTACTGTGCATGACTAAAAAAATATTTATTTTGTACCTAATCCGTTTATTTCTGTAAGATAAAAAAAAATTGCGACCAAATCCGCCGCCCCCTGAAATCCGCCGCCCTAGGCTCCAGCCTACTCAGCCTATTGGTAAATCCGCCACTGGGAATGTCCAAAGATAAAAGATATATACATATCTACTTATTTCAAAACTGGTCTGTGCACACTGATTCGTCATAGTTTTCTTGATCAAAATGCGATGTTAAATGAGTTTATGATGTCAGGAAGATGAAGATTGCTGTTTCCACTGATTTTAGTAGCATCATTGTACCCCTTGAAATGTAGTTTACAACTTGACGACTAGAACGGTGCGATGACGGCAAAGTTGCCTCAATCACATTTCTTAGCTAAATTACTTTGGTGCACACGGTTGCGTTATTGTTCAGATAGATACTTATCTAAAACTATGTAAGGTACTATAATAACAATACCGAGCTTATGGTATGGCCTTAGGACATAAACAGTTCAATTTAATATTATTATAGTGGTTTGATTTAACTTGGAATAGGTATAGATCTTTTAATCAACTTTGTTCTTTAGTGAGAACTTAAATTTAAGAAGTTTTTACATGCAAAAAAATTTAAACTTTTTACTGTTCAAAATATGACTCAAAATGAACTTAATATAGGTAAGTAAAATAATTGCAAAACAATCCTCGAATGATTGTTGGTAAGTTACACGTAATTTACGTAATACGTAATACGAAACAGATGTTCATTTTTGGAGCAGTGAGAGTTCGCGTGGTCAGCTCGTCATACGCACTACCTACTTAACTAAATATGTATATACACTAGGTATGTACTATGTACCTACGTAATATACGCGCTGCAGTTACGTGAATAGCGTAATCGAGATGATTTATATTGTTTACATTTCTGTCGCCACGTTTCTAAGACTCTGCAATTGTATAATACCTACCTTTAGTTCTGTAATGTATTCTCAAAAGTATATAGACTCTCATTTTTCCATAATAATAGGATTATGGAAGCTTTATTGGTCTCAATAAAGTCTTATATGTATTAGTTGTTATCACTGTAAAATTGAGAAAAATCTTGAATGCATAATATAACTCTACCACAGATAGCTCTACCTAAGATAGTAGGATTAAACAATGCCATAATACATCACTCCATTGTACTGTCAAGCATCTTACGATACCACATTATTTCGTTGCATATGAAGGTACTGGAAGTGGTTAATTTAGCTGATATCGAATTGAAATATTGAATGATATGTTAGCATGAAGTGATGCATCGCCCACTATTCATTTCTTAGTCGGGAGCGTCCTTGACCTCAGTAAAGTCGGTCGTGAGATCTCCACTCTGCAGGTCACGAGCACGTAATGTAACTTTTATAATATCTCTGTCAGTAGATCAAACTCTGGTAATTAGCCCATTCATGATACATGAGTACAGATTTGCATCTCTTTGTTTAGCAAAATATAGAACTTGATTTTATCAATGGACTTAGCGGTAAGTAAATTACATGAAAGAATTATCCGCGTAAATCATTTAAACAAATTTGATAAGTACTTAAGTACGAATAATCCGTTTTCTTTCTATTGTTTGCACAGACAAAATCGATTTAGCGTGTTTCTGTGAAATAATAACCAAATACTCTGAAGTAAGTTCTTTCACAGGCCTAGTGTTATTTTTATAGGTAGGTAGGTACATTTGATGCAAATTTACTGACTTTTGATTATGCAAACAAAATGCCACATTTGAAAAGATTTCAAATAGTTTTATGTGTGTATTCGATTACACAACTTCCAGATTCCCAGAATTTTTGTTCGTTCTGAAATAGCATTGTTTGCGTCGAAGTTTCAAAGGAGAATGACCATCAGCTATGAATTTTTCCACCACACTTTAAAACTTGCCAAAATATAATTCAAGGGTAAAAATCACTCAACTGTCCAATGTAATGTGAGGCAATTCACGCAATGTCAATGTTACGGCACCTCGAACCAAACTTATTGTTCTTTTATTAGCACGCGCAGGAAATAAGAGGGACAGATAAGTTCAATTGAAGTTTTTAAATGGGTTGTTAATAATCCTGGTAACTACCAAATAATGTCAGTCCAGATCAACAGAACCACGATATTTGTAGGTACATTAACTTGTTTCAACATAGTAGCTTCTTTATATTTAGAATCTGAAATTGTTAAAATATGAGGTGCAAGTAGCACCTGATATTTTAACAAATCATATCGAAATATGTAAACTATGGCTTAGGAAAGCTCTACGTACCTAATGAGATAATATTAGGTCTAAGTCAATTGCTTTCTCTTTGCAGATATTAAAATGAGGCGACACATCGTCATCTTGTGCGCATGGCTGGCCACGGCCTATGGAACTCTCGAAGTGGTAAACCAATGGAGTCTACTGCAGTTCGACTTTCCTCCAGACCCGGTTCTACTAGAAAAGTTCCAGCCGGAGAACGCGGCTCCCACTGGACTGGAGATCGGTTGGGATAGGATCTATCTTGGGATCCCAAGATTGAGGGCTGGAGTGCCGGCCACGTTGGCTTGGGTACCTCGCAGTCTCCCTCCAGGAGTCAGTCCTGTTCTTCAGGTAAACACAAGTTTCTGATGACTTACATTTATTTGATACCTATTCTCTATTAAAAATGCCGGTCTAATTCTATCCTTGCATCACCCAAGATAACTAGTCTTAAAATAGAAGATAAAGAATCTTAATATGCTTTCATCATAAATCTAACCTTGAGTTTTTGTACAGATTGACGTCTTTTATTTGAAATAATTCAAGTGCTTGAGGGGCTGTTTATGTTGAACATGATTGATTGGTTCACTGGTCATTTGGCTTACTGACCAAAATTATCTAATAGGTAACTATAGTAACACCCACATCGATTCTTAGTTAATATTATGCAAATTGAATTGAAGTCTAATGAATTTCACAATCTAGCTTATTTTATTGCGTTATATTGTAGTTACTCAACTTATCCTAACAATTGTTTAGATGTGTGCCATCAATTCAATTATTTAAAGATAGGTAGTTAAAATGTGCTTTTTGGTGTTGTTGGTTTTTGCACAAAATACGTGACCGCCATGCTATTTATGAATCGTTTATAAACAAAGCGAAACTCTTGCAGTGAAAGGATGAAATTGGTCATAGTTGTTCGGTGTTTAAATTCCGGTTGTACCTTACCTACTCTAGAATTGCGTTTGTTACAAATTTACCTTGGCTCAACAATTACCTATGCTCTCGGGTAGGTTTGCTCATATAATAAAGCCTAAATAAAAACATTGATTTCAAACTTTTAATCATCATTTCCCTGCCCTTATCCCACACTAGGTGGGGTCGTCCCAACATGTCTTCTTCTTCCATTCATCTCTATCACTCGTCAACTCAGAATTCACTCCTCTCACATTCATGTCCTCAAACCGTGACTTCAAACTTTTAATATGTATAAAAACTATTTACGTGTACTTAAGTATTACGGATTAGTTAAGAAACAAGAACGTGTCAATGAAGTTTGTTTGTTGTTAAAGTCATTCTTGCAACTAGGGCAAACATAATTGATAGTGGCAGGCTTTTGCAACTACTTAATCATAGTTAAATCGTAAAACTGAATGCATCAAAATATAATGTTTATGTAGGTAGGTAGGTACTTAATATATGCAAATAAAATAGTTGTTGTTTTCTACAACACTAAAGTATTTAATAATAAGTAGGTAAGTATACGTAGTATATGTAGTCCTTTTTAAACTATCATGGTTTTGAACATTATAAACACTTGCATAACCGTGATCATGGCTCATGCAATTGTGCCGAAATATCGGGAAACTCATAAATCTATCATCTGAATCATGGTAAATATCCCGTTTTAAGTGTTTATAAAGTATGTAGGTAGTATTGGCAGAAGTATGGGTTTTGGCCAGTTTAAGAGTTTTGCTCACTTTGAGGCGTTATAATTTAATAATTAATGCTTTCAAGTACGTTATTATTGCATAAAGTTATTCAAAATATATTTAATTTGTTAAACGAAAAGTTAAAAAAGAAATTAAACACACGTAGACAATTATTTATAAGAAAAAGCAAAAAAAGGGTCCTTTGTGCCCCTTCTGGCCAGTTTAACCCCACTTCTGGCCATACCTCATGTGCCAGTTCTGGCCATCCAAAGAAAAACACAAAATATATTAAAATAATCCATTTTATTGGCATATTGCACAACAATTAAAGCTAAAATTGAAGTGAGTATTAAAATATAAGTTAATTCAAGTCTGTTTGGTAACAAATTGCAGAGAGATTTTGTTTAAGATTATGATACGAACTGCGAACCGCGGTTTCACCCGCGTAAATCCCGTACCCGCGGGAATATCGAGCTTTAGTAGCCTGTGTGTTAATCCAGGGTATCACCTATCTACAGACCAAAGATAAAGATATTTTTCAACATAAGGAACTAATAATAACGTATTTTAATTTGTTTGTTTGTTTGTTTGACGGAGGTAATTTCCGAAACTACTGAACCGATTGAAAAAAAATCTTTCATGGGTGTGTAGAATGGACTGTCCTGGAGGTTATCCTATCCTACTTCCTACTATCCTATCCTATTTCTTACTTCCTACTATATAATATTATAAATGTGAAAGTTTGAGAGAATGTATGTATGTTTGTTATTCTTACACGCAAAAACGGCTGGACTGATTTGGTTGAAATTTGGTATGTAGATAGGTGATACCCTGGATTAACACACCCTGGATTAACGCGCCGCGCCATTTTACACCATAGATAACAAACTGCGACAAATAAGCTGTCAAATTCATGTAAAGTTATTTTTATCCTGTTTCGTTTCACGTTTCCTTTGAATTTGAATGAAAAATGTTTTTATTAATTTCTCGAAAACCAAGCATCTCCAAGAAATAATGTAATCAGGAAGCAAAACCCTACTAGATTTGATAATTTTTATCTCTCAAAGCCTGCAACCTTTAACTAAACCCAAGCCTGGTGTTTAAAAACCGCATGACAAAATAGATGGCCAGAAATGGTGAAATGGCAAAATTTTGGTGCCATTAGAGGCCACCTACTCATAACCTTACTTCTTAAAAGTGTAGCAACAAAATAGCTTTAGATCTACTTAGATAATATATTTTTCCTATGAAATTAACAAAAACATTATTGATTATAAACAAAGATTTCGAAAATTATAACTGATTACTAACCCGCTCGCCTTAGTGTTTTTGCTAAGATTTTAGTCACATTCACACCCGGCTACAGAAATTGGCGGTTTTTATGAGAATGAAATGCGACACATGACAGCTGTCAACAGTAGCAGAATTGCCATGAATTATTATTTTAAAAACCGTAAACAGTAGAATAATATAATTCTTTATGACTTATTTATAACGATTTAAAGTACCAAAAGGCCAGAAGGGGGTCAATGGCCTAAACCCATACTTCTGCCCTATAGTCTTAAACTTAAACCTTAGAAGTCTTGATATAACAAGTATTTTGCTCTTCAAAAAATCGTAAAAATGATGCAATTTATATTTACTTGATAAATTTGTGACAATAATCATAAGTTTCCACGTTTCCATAGGAAATGCAACGTAGGTAATTCAATTGACCATGAATGAAACGGTGTAATTATGCTGTAACTCTAGAACAAGTCAGTCTAGAATACTGTAACAGACAGTTCAGAGGCGTTGTTTACAGCTAATTGATTGTACCTACCTTTAATGACGCTTTTATATAGGTATATACCTATCCGATTAATAGTTCGTCCATAACTTTACGATCGTATTTAATACCTAATAAGACGTGAGAGTGATTACGTCTTACCTACACATTTTTTCTCACAAACAATACTTTTAATTTTTAATTTTAATAACTGTATCAACAGTGGCGATTCAGATGTCGCTACTAAAAATGATGTCATCCTTTTACTTTCCATCGTAATGATAAGGACGGTATCATCTTTAGTTAGTAAACAACTTAACGTTTAAGTTTTGGCGACATCAGAATTGCCACTTATATCAATGTATTTTAGATAATTCTGTGAGTTACTTTGTAAGCTCAGAGCAATCACATGTTTGTAAGTGTCGCATCTACAATGAATTTAACAAGTTTATTCTATGAAGTTCATACGTAGGTACGCGAAAGCGTGAAGGGCAGTCATTGGTGCCGGCCTTGGCGAGGCAGGCTTGCCGGTCAGAATCCGCGACATTTTTCGAGCCTTGCTTCGTTTGATAGAGTTATAAAGTCAGACAAATTAGAGCACGCATTGATCGGTTCAACCTTGCCCAATAAAATGTTATTCAAAGAAAGCTAAATAAAAACAAGTGTGACGAGTTAGCAAATTCGTTCTTGCTTGTTGAATTGAAGGCACGTTCAAATTTTTCGCTACTTTTATTCGCAATGTTAGGAAGTGATGCGTGAAGTTGCTTTAAATAAATAAGACCTCAAAGTACTTAATCTTATACTTACGGTGCAGTCTGAAAGTTAAATGTTAAAATGAGCATGAAAAGTAGATACCTAGGCACTGAGTAAATTTAAAGAAATAATAAAAGTATTGATTTGTAAAGTTGTTGAATAAACCGGTTCAATGGAGGTTGGCATAATAAGCGTAAAAGCATACGCAACCCAATTGACTTGAAACACACGGTACTACCTAGTCCTTTCAGGATTTGTACCGAACAATAAATCTTACAATTGTTTTTTTGTTCTTTGTTTCTCTATGTCGCTTTAATTGATTCTAAATTCACTGAAAACGACAGAAAAAACATCGTGATGGATCTCCAGCCCAGCAGTATGGCACGTCAGCTCAATACATACGTTATTATGATTTTGGGTAGATGTTGAGGTATTCCTTTTGTTTTGTAATAAATAAGTAATAAAAAGTAATAGGCATCTATCTATCTATATATCTATCTAAGCAAGGATCTTAGACATGGAAAATAATAATAGATTCGTCTTTTCTAGGCTTACCCCGACTGGTCATGGCACGCCGCCGGCCGTGGGGACATCAACTGCACCGGTCTGATCTCCGTGTACCGGATCCGTGCCGACCGCTGCAATCGGCTCTGGGTCCTCGATTCTGGCGTCATCACCAGCTTGGACGACTTCCGACGAGTCTGTCCACCCAAGATCCTCATTTTCGATATGGCTACAGATCGTTTGGTAAGTTTTGTATATATGCCATATGAGAAATATGGGCATACTAGATTTTTTAAATGGAATTATGTTATTATAAGACATCAGACTTTTTTATGTTGCTAACTAAAGGTTAAAATTATTTTTCTGTCCATAAACATATTACCCTTATTATTTCACGACGATTTTGCCAAATTTGATCGTTTTATGTATATTAGATAGTAATGGAACCACAGACATAGATCAAGATCTATGTCTGTGAATGGAACGCAAATTATGGATAGATGTAAGCAGGTATTTAGTCGTTTGCTCAGTATAGCACGAAATAAATAAAAATAAAATCACGTAGAACTTTAATTGGAACCTGAGTAATTGCAACAATTTCATAAAATCAGGATGTGTGCACACAGGACCTATAAATAACGATATCACCTACTGTGTAAGTGGGTCGATGCAAGACGGCACGGACAAGATGTAGTTTTTGCGAAACATCGTGCAATTTCTATAGATATTATCTATTAACTATTATAGAGCTTAAATTGAGTAGGTAACTTGGCTTCTCGAAATACGCAACCATCTCTAAATCGAGCAATAACATTAAATTAAATCTCATTAAATTCTATCAACATGGTATGAACTAGTTTAAGTATTTTTTACTCGGAAAGTACTATATAGTATGTGATGTAGTAAAAACTATAATAGTATAGGTACCTATGAATATTGGTATATTGATCTGACTTGGTCTAGTAGGAACCTATATACCTCGAATTTAGATTCTGATTTTTCTATTTGGATATTTATAAAAACGGGGTATTCTTTAGTGACTTTAGTATTTTTTATAATGTTAGTAATGTCTGAAGGACTGATTAACTATTTCATATGAACTGAAAGCCTACATTTCATCAAAATATTAATTTTATAAAATATCATCATAATAATTAAATGTGTAAGTTTTTAAGTACTTACTAATATTTCTTTACTTGTTGCTAAATACTTTGGTAATAGATTACTTAGATTTACGAGCAATTTTACTTTTTAATTATGTTTTTATTTGAAACTAGTGTTTTAATTAGACCAGTTAGAAGGGCGTAGTTAATATTTTTTTAATTGTCAGCCCACACGCATTATTTACACAAATGATTGCTGTAATGTTGATTTAAATGCTTTTTGCCAAAACTTTACTAAATTACTTTATTTGTTTCGGAGGATTAGTGAAAGGCTTAGCATTCGTGCATTTAAACACTAGGAAGTGCCATAGTTTCTATTCTCAACGTGTAAAGGAACCGGACTTCGTTAGCTGAGCTACTCGCGGCATTTAACCAAATCAGATTTAGAAAGGACTAGGAAGTTATTATATAAACTCAAGGGGAAATATAGGGATGTTTTAAACCTGATTTCGAAACTCTACCAGATACTAAAATCGATTTCGGAAGATATTAGTATCTTAAGATATAAGATCGGCTCAATAGTGTATTCGTATTTTAGTGGCTTGGAAGGTTATATTAAATTCGGGAATTGAGGTACATAACTGTATGTATTTTAAATAAAGATATCTGTAGTTTTACTGAAATAGCCATTAAACATAACTACAATATCGCTTAACTGATTATTAGTATTTAAAAACAAATCCATCTTAATATGTGTAGGTTAGGTACCTAGTATTTTTAGGTAATAGATATATTCTATTATGGTTTCTAAGATTCAATAAGAACAGACAAATAAAAGTTAAAAGTATTTAGTCGAGGTCGTATTGTTATTTTGAAAGGGTGCGGCTTGTCCGACAGTCCGTGAGCACCAGTAGATATGTACTATTGTAGGCCTAGTAACAAACTATGTCACGTACTCTCAACCATTCGTTTTATTATTACATTTTGTACAGGTACAGTCAACCATTTAACACGCACGCACTAATAAATTAAATTTTCGAGAAAAGTTGTCATTTTTTGTATTTTTTATAAATAAGGAGGTTCTAAGAACCACTGTTTTTTTTCATATTATATTTTAATCGATTGTATAAAATACTTTGGTTTTTGTAAAAATAACTTTACTGACAGTACTATCAATAACGCGGTTGATTACTAACTAGGCGATTATAATCGAGGTCGATACCTAAATACAATCTTAAGTGAGCACTTTCTTAGCACTATCACATCACGTAACATTTTTTTTTTAGGTAATCTTGCTTCCTCTTTAATTATTACTAGTAGCACGTCCCGTCCACTCACGATGGAGCTACCGGGATAAAAATAGCCTATAACCTATCGGACAGTCCATTCTACCCACCCGTGAAAGAATTTTTGAAATCAGTCCAGTAGGGAGATTACCTCCGTCAAACAAACAAACACATTTTACCTCTTTATAATATTAGTATAAATTTGTTTGATTAAAGACTATGAAATAATGATCTCTATAGAACTTTCAATTGAGCTTATTGTCTAAACTGATGTTATACAAAAACTGATGTTTGGTAACTAAGTAATTACTCCTGAATACTTAAATAAATAGGAGCGTATTTAAACAATTACGACGTTCTACCCGTCAGATTTGTATAAAAAACGTCAAATAATTTTATAGATTAGCACCACTTTCTGTATTCGATCGTAAAAGTAGTTTTTTATTTCTATACTACGAGTATCTATACTTAATATTAGAAAGACTTTCGATGTTTGACGGAGATAATCTCCGAAACTACTCAGCCGATTTCAAAAACTCTTTCGCGGATGTGTAGAATGGCCTGTTGGGATCCCGGTAGTTTCATAAGTACATCCGCGCAAAGCCGGGACGTGCTGTTCCTTAATAAAAATAGTTTTTTAAGGATTTACCTAACAATCCGTTTTTGTAATTTCCAGGTGCGAAGCGTGTACTTCCCCCGCGAGCTGCTCCGTCCGAGCTCTCTCCTCACCAACCTCGTGCTGGACGACACGCGCTCCTCCTCCTCGCACCTCTCCGCCACCTGCGACAACATCTTCGCGTACATCAGCGACACTGTTGCTCCAGGTAACCCTTCGTACCAAGTGGCCAACTCTGGCGACGGAGGTTTTAGTTTTAAGCCGCCTAAAGTAAAGTTGGCAATAACTTTAAAATAAATAAATATCTTTGAAAATTCCAGACATTGTGATCTAGTCCTAAGCTAAGTAACTACGAACGAAGTATTTGAACGTGTGAGATGTGATCGCAAAACTTTAAGAAAATTAATTATGGTTTGTCCTCAACCTATAATTTGAATAGATAGAATTTTCTAGTAGGGCAGAACATTAACAGTGCATGCAACGTATCGTGCCTATCAATTATTGTTATCGTCATCAGCCACCGAATTCTAAATTGGCATTGTGTTCTAATTACTGAGTATTAGGACACATGATCTATGTTTCGCTATTTGGTGCTCAACCATGCGTTCCATCGGTCAAACCGGGCTTTCTATGATCTGTGACGCAATGCAAAAAAAACTAGCAATAAATCCTAACTTACACCAATTATTCTGTATGACTTATTTCATTTTGGTGGCATAACGAGTACCTACATAGCTTCAATCGCAGTTGAAGGTATTTTGCAGCTGCTGCAGTTGTGTGTAATTATAGGTATTGTTGCATTCTCTTCCCTTTTACTAACTGCTGTTGCGTTTGTGAGAATAGATAAACATCGCAGGCACAATACGACAGTATTTACGATATACCTACGTGGGATCACATATTTCTTATACTTCTTCCGATGGTTAGCATTATTTGTCACTTTTAACGACAAGGTTTCTGCACTCTACAGTTTACCAGGAGGCTTAACATAGTTAGTTTAGGTTCTAACTGTTCTAACTTTACATCAGCGCCCTAGCTAACGTCAAAAGCAGTTCATTAGGTGACCTAAACTGAATCGCTTTTACCGGTCATAGTAAGCCAGCAGTTCTCATTGGTAGTTTTGGAAATCATACTAACCTTACCGTGTATCGTTTACTTAATTGGCTTTATCTTCATCAGGGATAATAGTTTACGATGGAAGAAGAGACAACGCGTGGCGAGTGACGCACGCGTCTATGTACCCCGACCCTGATCTCGGGGAATACGACATCGGAGGAGAGAAGTTCACGCTCATGGACGGCATCGTCGGCCTTGCACATTCACCAGCCCAAGGCTTGCTGTACTACCAGCCCTTGGCTACTGATAGGTTAGTTGAAACTTCATTTATTTCATCTAACGCTATTTATCTGTCACTTTTACATCCCGTATCGGTAAATGGCACAACCGATTTTTATGTTCCGCTCATTTTGCATTCTACGCACCATTTCCTTAGGTTAGTCGAATTCTTTAAAATAAGCACTCTGCCGACTTGTGAGCGGGGGTTTATTTGATCTTCAAATTCGATGTTTGGTTCGATTTATTTAAGCAAATAATAAATAAATCGGCCTTCAACAGAAAGTAATAGTTTAAATAATTTCATACTACATATATAAATAAATAAATCAGTTATTTACAGATAAGACAAGTTTTGTCAGCCTTGGTATGACCAAGGCTGACAAATGTACCTACTTATAAACAAAGATTACTTTCCAATTGAAATTATCTCAGTCCTATCCAGACTCTTTTAAATCGATCTTGTATTTAACTCTTATTTTAAGAGAATGATCAAGATGTGTGTTCGAAGACTCATTAGTCAGAAACAGCTTTTTTCACGAGACGTGGTACTTTGTAATTACACAGGTAATGTTCTGTGTAGTTTTTTCCTCCGTGCGATTATGAATTCAGCTATTAGTTTCGCACGATTTGCGGTTCCGTTTTTTTAGAAAAAAATATTTTGTGTTTAATTACATATACATAATCAATATCAATCTTACTTGTTAAGCGGACGTAACGTGAACATAAATTGCCTATTTAAATTGTAAAATAATACAAAAATGGTACCTATCCAGCCGCGGACATGGTTCTTGTCCGAATAAAAAGAAAGTATGTGATTCTAGGTCAGAAGCTATACATTTAAGATTCAGTCCAATCAGTCCGGTAGGTAACTTTTGCTTGAAAGAAACGAACTCTGAAAAGCGAGACCATATTTTTAAAATACTTAAATCTAGTGTTTTCTTAGGCTTTTAGGCTTATTTTATCACATCGGCGACCGATAGATTATTCTTGCAGCATCGTAATTAACTAATGAACTTTCCGGATGATAATAAACTTAACGGTTGCGTGCGCTATGCGGAAGTGCTTGGTGCTCTTCAATTGGTGATCTTCATTTGGTGCACTTCAAAATAGGTGCGCCACGAGGACTACCTCATCTACCAAGCTATTTCTTGTGACTGTGTAGGTAAGGTACCTACCTATACAATTAAATGTTTGGGACACTTGTAACTTTAGGTTTAAAGTATACATTGCAGATTGAATTAATAATTTAAAACATTTACCTATTCATATCAAACTGACAACATGGTCGCGGAAGGATGTTTCAAAATCACTTAAGTATAAGGTAACCTACCTAATTAGTGAACGATTTTATGTTACAATTAGTTTCCGATTTACCTACACTCGATGTGTATGTGTAACAGTTGTTTGTAATTATTTAGTAATTACGCTAAATAAAGATTGTTGGAGATAGGTTTAAGAACCACGGATATACCTCTACGAAACTATATTTTAACAATTATTGTTTCTTAAAAATGTTTATGGAGATTTCGATATTCATTTACCTACTTAGGTGGTAGAGATACCATTTTCATAATTTAGGTCTTGGATTCGTTTTATAACTGAATACTAAGTATTAAAACGCGATGATAAAAACGACTTTTAATCATTTAGTTCGCGTGTAAACGTCAGCAGCCATGATATTTTGGCACGTGACGTCATAGGGCTAGGTAAAGTCCACAAAGTACTCTGACATATACGTAAAGTCCTAAGTCTACGTGTAAATAAAAAGCGTTAAGATAAGATAAGATAAGATAAGATAAATTTATTTTCATAACTTAAATGGTACAAGTACATAGTGCTTAAATTACATTACAATACCGCTAGCTTAGAGTTACTGTTAATTATAATGCACTATGAAATAGGGAACATACCTCCCGTGCTAGTATACACTGTGTTACGGCAAGGCAGCTCTCCCTTCCATTTTACAAACATAATTTTAGTGTAGTGTTGTTGTCAGTGTCGTAGATGTGTTAAGATTATCTACTGGATAAATGCACTTGCTATGAAGTAGTACTAAATATCTACTAATATTATTGTTACAAACTAAGGTACCTATAATATTAACTAAGGTTTATGAAAAAGATGAAAAAATAAATGTAGGTATAATATTAAAACAAGGCTAGAAAACACAAAATGGTACAATCTAGTTCTTACTTTAAAATAAGTAATAAGTCTTCAGTCGAGTCGTAGTCTAATTGGCGTAGGAACAATTCTAATGTTGATTTACATGCATACCTGGTCTTATCACTTCCTTAATAAAGTGTAGTTTCGGTGGAACAGAAAACAAAAAAAAATTTGAATGGCGGTGTCATCTGTGAAACACATTTAAAAATTGTAATTACAATTGAATAGAAATTATCATGATTACATTTTCGAAGTGTTTTTAACTGCCTAGTTAGTTATTGATGATTCCTGAAAAACAAAATTAATAAAACTTTCCCTTGTTTTGTAAATAAAGTAGGTAAGTAAAGTACCAACTTATTATACTTATCAATTAGGTAAAGAAATAAAAATTACCCACTGGTTATCAGCAGACAAACAGTCATTCAATTTTTTGCAACTGTTTACAATGACCTTTTAATCGTACCTCTACTTATCAATAATGGTTGGATTTCCCAACTAGGTACTACGTTATGAGGAGTGATATGATTTTTGCATAATATAGGTAAACTTTATCGTCTTTGTATGTCTACGTTCATGTACTCGTATGTCTATTTTTAGCTCGATCTACAGAATAAAAGTCAATGGGTTATTTTTAACATAAAATATGTCCTAATGAGTCGTCGGGATTGATTTTGTGGTTCTTTAGTCTGCAAAACAAGGTGCTGTTTTTTTCGGTTCAATTAAGTACCGAGGTAGGTATTGCATTAGTTCATAACTCCCACTTCGTAACTCGTTTACCTACTGTACCAAAATGATGTCCAAAATGAATGACTTGCGATCTTTGCCTATGCCTATGATATATGAGACGATAGTACCTATTTTAAATTAAAACACCATCGTCTCATAGGCTATATTTTATCCCGGTAAAATTCCGGATTCATTACTTCCGTGTAAAGGACGACGGGCTGCTTTCTCGTAATATTGAATGAACATTGTCCATTTCAGATTGTTCAGTGTGTCAACTGCTGTGCTGGCATCAGGCCCGCCGGCCGAGGGCACTGACCTGCCCGTCAATCTAGTCGGTCGCAAGTCCTCGCAGGGGCTCGGCGTGGCAGTGGACCCTAGAGACGACACCATCGTCTTCAGCCCCATGACCGAGACAGCCATCGCTGCTTGGAACCCTATCACTAACTCACACAAGTATGCATACCACACATACCTACCTACCATACTCCCGAAAACAAACTGTTTGTTTATCGCGTTGTTCACTGTTAATCTCTGTAGTATTTTCAGTGTTTTAGCTAAGGGTGATTTTGGCATTAGGTGCTAACTCTGGTGACGGAATTTCGGTCTGTCAATGGCTTGGATTAATTAAGCTATTTATAGGTCGTTTATAACAATCCTCAAATGGCACCACTGGTTTTAAAAACATTTAGTATTATTATGTAGATTGTTGTATTATGTAGTATATCAGTGTTTAAGTCCGGAGAAGTTATCAAGGTCCCAAAGACCACTTAACCAATGAGTGCACCTGAAAAAATAATAATATAGATTAGTGTTCATCTAGTAAAGATGTAAGGTCTGAATTTATGTTTATTGCAGAGTTTTATTTGGACTTATGTATGTGTTGGTCTTGTGAGTGATTTATTAATGTTCACCGAACTTTGCAGAGTCCTTGCGCAAGACCCTGAGAAGCTGCAGTTCTGCGCGGAGGTGCGATGGGCCGAGAGAGACAACGGCGCCGTGTGGGCGCTCTCCACCAGGTTCCACAAGTTCTTCCGCAGAGCGGTGTCCAAACACGAGGTGAGCGAACTACAATTTTAATTTCCCAACTCTAACAACCGGGTAGGTATGTTTTCGAGTACGAGTTGGGAACTGCTCACTCTAACACAGGACTTCCCAGTTTAGTTACTCTAACACAGTGGGGGAGGGAGGGGGGTGGTAATTTTTTTATATTTTGGGGAGATGAAGTGTTCATATTATTTTAATCGTAGGTACTTATTATCATTGTTTTAAGATTTTATAGTTACAAGCAGATTAAGTAGCGTTAAAACTGAACCCAATGTAAACCAACTTGTTAAGAAACTGCATTATTATAATAATGACTTATCAATATTTTTTTATATTTTGTTTATTGAAGCAATTATATTTTTATATTCTGTAGGGGGGCGTGGACATTTATTATGATAGGGATGGAAAAAAAAGTTGGAAAGCCCTGCTCTTACAGGCACAGTCTATTTATTTTCTTTGTCTATTTGTATCAATGTTTTTTGAATACGATTTCGTTTGATTCCAGATCAACATTCGTGTGATGCGTGTAGTAGAAGGAGGCTTCATCTCATTGCAGCCGCATGTCTTGCGTCGCAACGCCAGACAAAACCGGGTGAACGCCACTCTCTACTAAATATACCTATAGATTGTACGAAACAAAACCCTGAATGAAACTTTTGAGAAAGTATCATCGACGTGCAATCAGGAAAAGAAGTCTGAAGTAGGTGAAATATTTACGCCTAACTTTGGTTAGCCATACTTACTAGTAAAATGCTTACAGGTAATTAAATTTGGAAACAACAAAAATAGTAGATACTTAACTTACGTAAGAAACAGAAGTTACCAGTAACAGATAAATGGACTACACAGGTTCACTCATTTCTTTATGAGTCGTTCTTTATTTTATAAATATGTGCCATAAAATGGCTTACAAGCTTGGTCCAAAAATTAACAAACTGTTCTATAACTACATCTACACTAATATTTTAAGAGGTAAAATTTGTTTGTTTGTTTGTTTGACGGAGGTAATCTCCGAAACTACTGAGCCGATTGCAAAAATTCTTTCACCGATGTGTAGAATGGACTGTTGGGAAGGTTATCCCTACTAATATAATAAAAGCGAAAGTGTGTTTGTTTGTTTGTCCGTCTTTCACGGCAAAACGGGGCGACGGCTTGACGTGATTTTTTGTGTGGTGATAGTTGAAGGGATGGAGAGTGACATAGGCTACTTTTTATCCCGATATTCCCGCGGGAACGGGACTTACGCGCGTGAAACCACGGGGCGCAGCTATCTATCTATCTATATATCTGATTGACGTGATTTTTTGTGTGGTGATGGTTGAAGGGATGGAAAGTGACATAGGCTACTTTTTATCCCGATATTTCCGCGGGAACGGGACTTACGCGGGTGAAACCGCGGGGCGCAGCTATCTATCTATATCTATCTATCTATACATAATAATTTAATAAAACTGTAACACATCGATGTCTGTACATTGGAGATATTGAAAATTTTGGCCGTCTCCTTCGGAGACGACCGCGGTGCTTGGGAGTAGGGGCGCGCGCCCGGTCTTTTGCGGAGACCACCGTGGTGGTTGGATTTACGTCCTTTCGCCCGGCCACGGCCGTCCCCGCAGGAGACGACCGCGGTGCTTGGGTGTAGGGGTGAGCGCCTGGCCACGGCCGTTTCCCGCGGAGACAACCGCGGTGCTTGGCTGTAGGGGCACTCGCCTGGCCAAGGCCGTCTCCTTCGGAGACGACGTGTGTCTGTCTGTCTGTTTGTTTGTCCGTCTTTCACGGCAATACGGGCGACGAATTGACGTGATTTTTTGTGTGGTGTGATAGTTGAAGGGATGGAGAGGGACATAGGCTACTTTTTATCCCGATATTCCCGCGGAAACGGGGCTTACGCGGTTGAAACTGCGGGGCGCAGCTAGCAAATAACAACAGAAACCTCCTCGACACGAGGCGACTTTTGCACTAGCCTCCGAGGTACCCTTTGCAAATAACAAACTACGAACGCGAGCGAAGCCGCGGGCAAAAGCTAGTAGGATATATTTTATCCCGGTAGTTTCAATAGTACACCCGTGCGAAGCCGAGACGTGCTGCTAGTGTTTTATAAATTTTTAAGTATAATATTGTGTCCTCTAATATAGAACTCACGCACGCTTTGAAAATCGTCTGATAAGACTTGAGAGGGATATATTTATTTAAATAAGGAAAATATTTGTATGATTGTATAGTTATGTTGTGTATGATATGATTGATTTTCCTATTATTGAAATAGCAATTATGTTTTGAGTTTTTTTCCTGTTTTATACATAAATATTATATTAAACAAATATTATGCATAAATACTCGATGGCGTCGTTAGACTATCTATAAGCTCTGTAAAAATTGTATAATGAACTATCAGTAACATTTAAATACAATAAACAAAACTCAAATATTTAGGTTTTATACAAAAGTACCTAATTAGTTTTTATTTTATACATTTCTAAAAATATACTCGTATAATAAATAAATAATATAGTAAATTAGTATCATTATATTTATTTCTAAATTGTTAAGAATAAAGGTACCTTCCTACCTAAATTGTATGTGGAACAGCTATAGAAGATAGTATTAAAAAAAACAATACTTTACTGAATACCGATAAGAGCCGCCGACTAATTGGTACCTCATCTTCAATTACTGGGTATTTCCTTTTTAAAATCAATGGAGATACTGAAATGACTTTATTTTATTTATAAAACAAAGGAATTCACATTAATGTTACCAGTAAATAAATTATTGTAATAGCTTTTATTTAAATGATAACAGCGTGCAATCGAATGAAATACTCAAGGAAAATATCCTAATTACTTATGGTAAGTAATTCACTTACATTCTATTTTTTTCTGTTTCATTAGCTTCTATTATAATCTGCTGTTTAATTTTATTTTTGTTCAGTGTTGCTTGCGATCAATTATCATTTTACTAATATAAGAAGGCTGAAAGGATATTATTTTGTACATTTCCAATAAAATTAATTCAACTATTTGACTACTTATTAATTTACATAGGTACATACCTAACCCACAACTATAATATATTTTAATACAAATGTATGCTTTGTATAAATTCATCTGTGTCGATATTTGGTGTTCGCTGAAATTTAAGTGAGTCTTTGTTTCAATGATGATGAAATGTCGATATTTTCGGTACAAATAATATTGTATATTAAACATATTTACACTTACGGGTAAATAGGTATCGGGCGGCAAATATTGTTACTTATACTTGAACTGTACCGACGCCTATTAGGTAGGTAGGTACATATCTCGCGATCGTAAAGCGAAAGATTTGTATAATTTTTGCTTTTAGGGAAATCGCTTATTCGAATCGTTTAGAGTTAATTTTGTACTAACTAATGGCAAACAAACAATAGTGTTACTCTTAGGTAACAAAGCAAAAAGTGTCGATTATCGTCGTCGCGTTGCAATCGCATTGCTATCGCGAGATACGTAATAATCCTGAGGGTTGGAAAAGCGAGGTGGCTATAAGTAAATGATACGGTGAACGAAGGAGCTTTGTAGTTAAACGATGCCACCCCATGGAGTATGCTTGACGAGGAAGATACTCTGATCCAAAATTTATTGGAAGTTGGTACCTACCTGTTTCCACTAAACGCTCCCAATTAGGTATACTTATACATTTTCAACAAAAAACATCTTTTTTACAATAATGATGCTATATAAGAAATACCAGTTTATTCAACGTCAGTAATATGCATCCTAGTCGATAACATTGGATGTACTTAGTGATGCGATCGTGAGCAGGATAATGTTTTCTGATAAGCTTATACGGGTACCGAGGGAAAATCCAACACACTTAGAAAACGCTGACTAACTGCGGATTCAAATTATTTAACAATTTATTTATAAATTTTTATTACTGAATCTATATTGTCAACAATGCACCCTCCTTTCAAGTCTCCAGAAACAGCGGTTTAGTCGGTCTGCGTTGTTATCATTAGGAAAGTTGCCTATCAATAAATAATTTTATGCATAGTCCCCTGACTCGATATCGCGAAAAACAGAAATTTCGTAACAATTTCGGGTTGAGCTAATGTTGGTGGATACCTACTGAATTCATGACAGTTCACCAACATAAGTTCATAGAGAATCGTAGGTATTCAGATTTATTTTTGCAATACATGTATGAAAATATTAATCTATTTATAGTAGGTAGGTACTAAACACAAACCGAATATCGTGACGACCCGCATGCTCGGGACAAAACCTGATTATACACGGCACATTGATTCACAAACCTATTCATTCGTAGAAACTTTTGTTAGATCAAACAAATCAATATGAAAACGTACGAACTACAAACATATCATTCGCCGTTATTGCGCAAACAATTATGTAGGTACTTATCCGAAAACAGAAAAAATCTTTACCCATACGCCTTCGTAGAAATTTGCACATCCGTACTCTTCTTTACGACATTACTTTTTCTTTGTTTTACCCTATAGAACGCTTTGAGTCTTATATCTTTCTAATACCTTAAGCGACTCTGATACAGGGTAGTTATAAACTCTCTTTCACAGCCACAGCTCAGTTTTTATCCTTGATGCTACAAGCTTGATTTACCACATCGTTAGGTACCTATTTATCTATTTTTAATAACTGACTTCAAGTCATTAAGCCATGACGGAGCCCTATAAGCGGCCTAAACGCTCCGTCACCAGAGTTGGTCACTTGCTCATACGAACGAATGAACGAACGACCGAATGAACGAGAACTGACTTTGTCGTCATTTTATAAAATAACTTTAATAAAAAAATGGAATATAATCACGATATCTATCCCCAAAGACATCTTTAGATCTTAGATGTCTAATGGGGTAGTAGACAGAATACACATTTGGTACACGCCCACATTTTTCTAAAGCTAGCATTCCATAAATGTAGATGCTAACCCAAAAACACAAACCTCTCCGAGAAATCCACCACAGGCAGATCCTACAAAGTCGAGTCTGTAGGTAAGTAAATATTTCTTTAAAGGAAAACAACACTTTTTTACTTTTTTATTGTCTTTATAAAGAAACACTTGTTGTGTGCAGTCAGTGAGTGAAAATAATAATTAAAAAGATGAAGTTTCAAAAACTGTTTCATCAAAAATGGCACCTCTCATATATTTTACAATGTTAAATAGGTACTTACGGTTTTCGTGTAGGTATCTGGTTTAAGTCTAGTTTGTTGCCAAGTGAATAGGACGAGCTATATGCCTACCTAATTTTATTAATTTTAGATTGGTTTTATTCTAGTCTTGAGCCATCAGAACTACTAGGGAGTGTAAAAACTTGTGTTGAAATAGATAGGTACCTAATTTATTGTGTTTAATACCTATCTATTTCAGCGTCATATAACGTCTGCTGAGACCAATTTTTTGCAATAAGTTTTTGAATGCTTATTTACTAAAGTTATCTTTAAATTTTAAATTCACATTTTTGAGATTAGGTCATTAATATCGAGGCAAACGCCACAAACTGTACGCACGCGAATTAAAAACATTAGGTGCCCTCCATTTTGCCGGGTAAAAAGTGGCGTCAGGAATCACGCGAGTATTTTTGCAAATAGGCAATTAGTTAAGTGAGTTTTAATGATGATGCCCATTTAAACAAATTTATGAATTTATAAGTGTCCTCGTGCCACGATTAAGTTTAAAATAATAGCTATTTAATCGTTGAACTGATTCATTAATTCAGAATAAGTATTAAGGACTTCACACACAGCAGCTATAATATATATTACTGTATATTACATCCCGGGATATATAGCTGTATATTATCTTAAAGTATCACACACACAGCAGAATTATCTGACGGAAAATTTTGTGATTATTTCCGGGAGTCCAGATCAACCTTTTCCGAACTTCATGATCTAATTAAAGAAGATATTAAGAAAAATAATACCCACATGCGAAATAGTATATCTTCCAAAGAACGACTTGCTGTGTGCTTAAGGTAAGAATGAAATGAAAGTATAAAATAATCATCAAATTTTTGAACATCTTTACGATATACGGAAATATATTGAGATATATTGAGATGTATTAAGATATATCGAGCTATAAATATATATTTTCGTATGACTCTGTATCTTAAGATACGAAGATGTGAAAATACATATTATAGCTGCTGTGTATGGTCTCCTGACGATTTCTATAGAAAGATGTAATGAGATAGGTATATCGTGCTATAATATATATCTTCATATTATAGCTACTGTGTGTGACGTCCTTTATTCTATTAAACATTGTTGACAATTCGTTTAGCACGCATTTAAGTTAGTTTTTTAAAGTTACTTCACAATAGAAAGAAGAATGCTCTTAAATACATTCCTAAATAATTGTTTTGTCTTATTCCAGCATGATCTGAGATTTTATTTGTCTCGAGTCTGGTTGTTTTATTTACCTAATAAAAGCTACTTTTAATCCAGATAGACCAGGCAAGCGAAGCAACGTAAAAATGATAAATAAATTGACGATATTTTGTGTAAGTAGTACAGCTACATTTTAATTTTAAGCCTGTAAATATTAAAAAAAAATATGAATTGTGTGAACATTAATTTGTAACAAGCTAAAAAGGTGCCAATAAATTTATCTTTATTTTTATCTTTATCTTTACATAGGTAAATTACGATATCACCTGTCACAATTTCAGGCTCTATAGTTTTTAGGGTTCCATACATAAAGGGTAAAAACGGGGTCCTGTTACTTAGATTCTTCTGTCTGTCGGTCTGCCACCACACCATTGCAGCCTCTATCTCATAAATTTTGACAACCGACCGATGCACTTGTTGCCGCTATAACAAAATACCCATAAATTATTGGAGGAACGTGATTTTTTGCCGTTTTTGCTCAAATGGAAAAATTACATGCACACTCGAGGTACCTACATTTCTCTTCTTAACTCCGAAGATCATCATCAGATTCTCAATTTTTTTATGGGACCAAACTTAAAAACAAATTTCAAAATCGGTTTACTGTTGACGACAAAAAAAAATATTCCTGTTTAAACTCCGAAGATCCTCATCAGATCCTCAAATTCTTTTATGGGGTCACCTCGGGAGTGTTTTTTTTTTTCAAACATAAAAAAAAGAAATTTAAAGTCGGTCCACTTTGACGGAGTAGGACCTCCTCCTATTCAGAATGGTGGGTGCGCAAGTCCGACTTGCTCTTGGCTGATTTTTTAAAATTTCTACCATAAATAAAATTTGCTGGTCATATCTATAGGTACCTACTAATATCTACACTATCTATGCTAATATTATAAAGAGGTAAATTTTTTTTGTTTGTTTGTTTGTTTGACGGAGGTAATCTCCGAAACTACTGGACCGATTTCAAAAATTCTTTCTCGGGTGTATAGGATGGACTGTCCGGGAGGTTATAGCCTATATTTTATCCCGGTAACTCCATTAGTACACCCGTGCGAAGCCGGGACGTGCTACGAGTTCAATATAAATACGTTTTGCGGTTAGAATTATTATACCTACCTACACTGAATGATAATAAAATTGAAGTTAATTGTATCTACATACGAGTTTGTCGGTAGAGATGAGGTAAGTTGAACCTTACGATCACGATTTATAATTCTCATAGAATTTGGAATCTTATCTATTGTTAACATAGTCATGCCGCCGTTAGCTACAATGATGTAGACCTATGACATTATTTTTAGTACTAAGTAGGCACTTACATTATTTTGGAGTGTAAAATATAGGAACGAATAGATATTTATATTTAATAAATAAACGAAACTCCATAGGCCTGATTAGCGGACACCTCTAGGAGTTATCGTGCTGTTTTGCATTTTCCAATTGAACGTTCTACTAAAATTTAATTTGTTGGTGATTGTTGAATTGTAATTGAACCGCATATTTTTGGCAGATAATATCTGCCAAAAATAACAATGCCTATTTTTATATTATAAAAATAGGCATTGTTCGTGCTAGAGCTCGGAACCTGTCTAGCTATTATAGTTTAGGTATTATTTTATATTAGTGATAAACAAAAGTGGGTATCATTGTACCTACCTAAATGAAAAAACTTACTAAAAGTTTACGGCTTCGATGAAATTCGAAACCGCCGTTAAGCTGGCTAAAGGACGAGTCGAAGTCATAAACGTATAGTAAGTTTTTTCAAACTAGGTACGACTACGTAGTGATTGTTTGGTATGAAAAAACGAAATCAAAATAATTACAAAATAGTAAGAAATACCTACCTACCTCTACCTATGTGAGGTGGAACAGAATTAAAATCGTGTTTTTATGTCGGCTAATCTACACTTTTTGTGACGTTTCATTCCATCCGGATTTTGTTAATTATCTTTGTAAAAGCGTAGAAAATGCTAGAGTACGTACCTATCTACTGATTCTATTATTAACACGACTGGCACCGAAACCTACGCATTGGAGAGTGGCAATCGCTCCGACAAATTGATCAATATATCCAGCTTTGATCTTGTCTTTATTCAGGTAGAACGAAAATAATCAACTATTATATTTTTATTAAGCATTACTTAGGTACTAATAACTAAGTTCATTTAATTTGGAGGTTTAATTAAAAAAGTTCTGCTGCTGTTGGTGAAAAAATAAATTTGTTGTATTGGATTGACATAATCTACCAGAGCACGATATTTCCAACTTCTGAACATGCGGTCTAAAACCCATGACTTATGCCTCAACTGGGAACTGTATTTAAGTATCTGCACTTTTTTAAATTTGTAGAATCCAAAGGATTTGACTTATATACCTACGTAAGTACATACATACATACCCATCTAAGTTTTTTATGTCGTTAAAAACAACAGAAATTACATTTTACCATATTGATGCTATTAAATTTACCATGGTTTTGACTTGTGGTGAGTCCCCGCATGTTTTTTAGTGACCGAGCAATCGACTTATGCAAATCAGCTTTTTTTTTGCAAGCGTTATTTTGTGATAGAGATTTATGTCCATCATTACTATTGTTGATGTTTTTGTACTACGTAAATTAAATTATTTTACACAATCTTTAGCGCCTAATGTGAATGTCTCAAGAGAAATTTGAAATGAACTTGCACGCAATTAGACCTATCTACGTCTAGGTGAGAGTTAAAGAGTTTGATGCTTGGGTAAAACCTGAGTAAAGACGGTTCCGCGATCATGAGCCTAATCAGACCACAGCGCTCATGGGTCAACAATAATACCATTATATAGGTGCGCCGCTGGCTGTTGTCACAACACAGCACGCCCGCTTGCTGCGAAGGACACTTGTGTTACAATATTATTAAAAAAAGTTTAATAAATCAATACGAAATACAGTGTTGAGAGAAACTATCAGCCCTGAGGTAAGTCTAAATGTGTAATTTAATGTTCTGTTATTACGACCCCGACTCTGTAATCAAACGTGAACCTCAATTACCAGATATCATTTTGGATAAAACACAGAAAAATTATAAAAAAACATAACATAAAAACCGTTTTGTTATTAAAATTCATAATCGAACTTGACCGACACAAGTCACTTCTCAAATGAATATTTATTACGTAGATGTGAATCTTTTTGCATTAATTTCCAATATATATACCTAGCTACATAAAGGTAGGTACATACCTACGTAGGTTTGGATATATAAGATAATCCTATTCAAGCATTCAAATAAGATAAATTCTGACGTCATTCTTACAAAAAATATAAAAGACAATACGAAGATTCGTCGCGTTTTTTAGTAAAAATGTGGAGTTTCTATCGCAACATAATTTTGTCGGTTTTGCCGGATAAAACAGACTTCCAACTTCGAATTCTGAAGAAAATCTAAAATCAAATGAAATATGATTGATGATCACGACGGTATCCCAGGGAGCAGTAGACATTTCTTTCAGATCTTATGTACAATACCTAAGTAATTCTTGAGAACCTTATGAAGATGTCTAAGTACAATTTGGTACATGCCCACATTTTGCAGAAGTTAACTTTCCATACGTTCCATACGTTTCCATACGTGACAGGTTGCAAGCCCATCGACGCTATCATAAATACATTAAACAAAATTATATCTACCTACATTAGGTACCTAACTATTTGATTTTGGTAAAGAAACCATTATTATTATTCACTATTTATTTAATATCATTAATAAAAAAATTATCTTGATGTACTAGATGCGGATAAAGTAGACTATTTCGAAGAATATATTTTTAGCCTTGTAAAATTTAAATCTTTTTATTTACTTCAAACAAGTTATACTTACCGAACCCGGAATTCAAATTAGCAATTCAGCAACTAAAGCAAACCGCGATGATCTAGGAAATTGGTATAATGAGAACTTCAAAACATAAATGATAGCTTTATTAAGCTACTACATTTATTAGAATCACCATTAAGTTTGTATTGGTGTGGACGGTTTATGTAGATTAACACGTATTCTACTTTTTATCCGGGTAAGTACAACGCAAGCATAGTCAAGGACATAAGTTTTTGGTAATATTTTGGTTAAAAGTAAATAAATAGCTAAGCAAGTTTCATATAAGTATTAAATTTACTAAAATAAGATACCTATCTAATTAAAGCAATTCCCACGACTAAGTTTAGTTCCCATAAAAAACTTTACCTAACTGACAAAGAACAAACATTGGTTCAAACTCAAACGTTAAAATTCATCACTCCGTTTCCATAGAAAATGAAATTAAATATAGGTAGAAGAAACATAGAGATAGAGATAATTATTTTCCATAAAATCTAAACTTAACCTAGGTGCAGACTTTTAAAAGTTTAAACAAGAAGAGACTAATAGCACGCTTCGTTATTCGAACAAATGGCAAACAAAATGTAATTGCATCAAGATGTGAGCCCACTATCCTAGCGTTAAACGTGCGGCGAATTAGCTAGGTGACGCGTTACACATGATATGGTCATAGTGCGATTACCCACGATTGCTGGCAATTAATACATGCCTCGCGGTGTAGATTACTAGTGTAGTGGGCGAACCCTCGTGATGCCAGTGATGATAACATCTCTACGCTATTTGCATGGACAAAGCTATTGGTTGGTGTAATGCTTTTGCTTAAATACGTTATGCAGAAAAAGATAATTTGACTTAAGTTTTACGTTCGGAAAGTAAGTAGGTACTAAGAATGATTAATAAAAAAAATACGGAATCACGCTCAGTTTTAGGCTCCCATTGAGTTCAACCACTGGAAAAACCAATATCTTTCTTCGCTCGGATTACTGTCTGCCTCATGGCTTAATTCAATTCGGTTATTAGAAAGTGTTTAGAAAATAATTACAAATTACGTAAGATTCTGGTATATTTTCATAAGAGAACATTGGTATAAGTCGCGCCACGTAAAAAGAACGATGAGGGATGTTTGCGCACGGGTATACTTGCGCACGATAGGTACTTACTAGGGATAATTTGGCCATAGCCATAGGTCTATTGTTTTATTTATAATTTAGCATTTCGCTCGCAGATTTGTAAATGTATTGGTTAGTGGTAAGTGCATTAGAAATAATTTTAGTTTAAAAATTACAATATATTTTTTCCCTTGGATGTCCCTTTCATGCATTTTTTAAAATTATTAACGGCATTATAGCTAGTCTCTTTTATCTTATAACAATTTGTAGAAATAAATATTTTTTCTTACATTTTTATTTAAAACAAATTTATTTGTGAGCGATAGTATGTTCAACATAAATTTATCTACTGCGCAGCTTGACAGCCAGCGTTCTTTTTACATGGTGCGGCCTATAACTGACTACAAGTGTCACCAAAGAAATTCAAACAAATATGTCTTGCCATTTTTTTAATAATTTTCCAAATTTCCACTTATAAGTCACAAATTGTCTATTTAAATTCGCACACCTCTAGATTGCGCAATTATTTGAAATCGATCGAATCGAATCTAGCCTGAATGATTTGAGTATTTTGCCCAGTGAATTCATGGTGATTCCACCTTTTTAATGCAAGCATCATGCGATCAAGAGTAAATTTCCGTAGAAAATAGGCTGAAAATTTATGGTAGTTGAAGGTACGATGAAAAATTTCATAGATGACATAACTTCGGATCTCGGCGGCCCCTAGACCTACAATAACATTGTACAATTATATTGAATTGTACAATAAGATTGAATTGCGTTTTGAATCCAAACGTTCAATTAAATTGCACAATAATAAGAACTTCGCAATTTGGCAATGTTTTTTTCTGCCATTTTGGAAAGAAATATTGCGCAATACTGACCCTACACGATGCAATAAAAAAATATGTTGCAATAAAAATTACACTCGCTCAAACTTTCGTTCAATCATTGCGCATTCTTCAATATTAGCCCTAGACGATTAATTATATTGCACAATTCACAATATTGCGCAATATTATTGTAGGTCTAGGGGCCGCCTAACAAACAAACTTCTTCTTAACTTAATATTAATAAACATAATATAAGTACATAAAAAAGAATTTAAAATAATAATAATAATAATACTCGTACATAGTAATAATAAATACAATTAATAATACTTAATCCAAAATGTTTGTTGCTTATAAGCTTATTACAAAAAAATGTTGTGAGAGACTGGTACCTGAAATAGGTACATATAAGAACCTCCACCACCAGTGCCCTACTTCACTGATTTGAATGGGTGAAAAACCTCAACTATACAATTTTGACAAGAAAAATAGAAAAAATAAAGAACTTAATATTAAAATGTTAGGGATTTTTCTTTGACGGTTGTGCTTCCCTGTATCGACGATAAACGATCCCGGCAGTACAAAAATCAGGAGCCAGGAACACTTCCTTGTACTTGGCGGCCACCCGCAGCACATATGACTTGAAGTTAGTTTCTCTTGTAGAGTCCAGACTCTTCAAGCCATGTACGATGATTCCAGGCGGCTGCCTGATTCGGCAACGGCTCCTCTCATCCACATACTGGCGGATTGTTTCCTCAGTAGTAAATAATAGTACAATCGTACAAAAACCAGTATTTTCCTTGTTTTATACGCTTCAATGAAATGTTCGGTAACACATTATAAGTACATGGTAAATAATACTTTTGAATTGATTTTCAACAAGATGTAAATTTTAAGTTATTCATAAAATTGAATGATTAGTTGAATAAATTTAACTAATTAGTATACTTAATACTTACACAGCTTCGCTCGCGGAGCATACACGCGCATCAGTTATGCCCAGTTAACCCGGATGAAAAATATAATAAGTATTTGTCTGGGTAATAACGTCCATACATCCTTAAATATGTATTAATATAATAATATTGGTAGGTTACCTTTTATGTAAATTGATGTAAACCAGCTTTTTATGTGCTTTTATTATTACCATACCGCTATGTTTTTCTCTACCACTCTATATATTAAACATCATCAAAATATATATGTGCTTCAACAAAAGTATTTTCAATTAGATTTAGCACAAAAAGTACAAAAATCTACAGGAAAATGTATAAAATCAACCTAGCGTGTTTGCCTTTAGAACAAAGCTACGTATTTAACACCATTCAACAGGAACTGAGCCAGATCACGACCGCAATTGCAGAAGTCATTGTCTTTCAACTACTTATATTGGTGATGCAATTTTCCTTTGCAGCCTGACTAAAAGATAAGAATCCGTTTCAGTCATTTTAAACCTTTCTTGAGTTGTGATCCACTCTCTTGTGAAAATAAGTTCATGCAAGTGTAATGTGCCGTAGAAAATTAAATCAGTGTTCTCAATTTCCCTATTCAACTAATTATTTTTTAAGACAGATTAATTGTTTTCTATTACAGAACTATAGGAAAGAGCTACTACGCTTGATTTAATCGATATAATAAAGTTAAAGCTGGTGGCATGATCAACGTAATAACTAGCGGTTATAAATTTTTATATTGATATTGTTTAATATGTTCCGGGTTTATATGATAGCTTAGTATAACTGGAGCTTTAAGAATTTTATGAAGCTAAGTGTTTTTGGTCACAATAGCAACTAATATTGTAACTAATGTGGATTTTCTCATATTTTTTATATTGAAGTCGTTGTTTTAGCAATAACCAATTACGCAAGTTATAATTATTTTAAAATCATAAAGAGTCTATGCACAATTGCACATGGCTTATTTTAACTGCGCCTTTAAATAATTATAGTAAAATAAATAAAATAAAAATAAAAATAAAAAAGCCTTATATTTCCTTAATTTTAACTTAAATAACAATGTTTCTCAAATATCTTACTAACTATACATTAAGGCCCCTTTCGGGTAAAGGCCTCCTCCATACTCTTCCATGCGTCTCTGTTCTGTGCTTTTTCGTAAATAATTATAGTAAGTACAGTTAAATAGAACAAGCAAGAGAATGAATCCAGCTTATCTCGTAACATTACACTAATTAAAAGAAAGAAATGTTGTAAGAGACAACCCTATCAAAAGGTTGTGGATTGTGGACTATAAGCAAAGTTCTATGCAAGTTCGAATTTTCACTTTTAAACACAGCAAAAAACTTGGCGCCTAGCTAGTACGCAGTGCGGCCGGTTGCGAACATTCTAGAACGTTCGTTTTACTAAGCTACACGCTAGGTGACTCGCTTGGCTCTAGGCGCTAAGCAAGCCGCCTGTCTGTGCGGACGTAGCCTAAGAGCGCTAATAACGAAATTCTCTCATTCGAATTTCGAGTTATATTTCTTCCAGAAAACTCCCATATTCAAACACAGCTAAATCCATAACATCCTATCCTACTATCCTACTTCCTACTAATATTATTAATGTGAAAGTTTGTGAGCATGTATGTATGTTTGTTATTCTTTCACGCAAAAACGGCTAGACCGATTTGGAAATTTTGTATGTAGATAGGTGATGTACTTTTTATCCCGATATTCCTGTGGGAACAAGACTTACGCGGGTGAAACCGCGGGGCGCAGCTAGTATATTATAAGCCCAAGAGAACCGTTTAAGTGTGATATTGGACTTAGGTTTGAGATAAAAAAAAAATGACGTTTAAATCCGGTTGTTGACACTTTAATAAATATAATTTAAAATCACTTATTGATTAATTACACTCGCACCACTACTTTTCTTTCAAATGTCCCGTTTTCGGTTCATTCCACGAGGATGAGATAGACTTGGGTCAGTGCGTTTTTACAAGAGCAGTAGGCCAAAGGCGTTAAAGTGAAATTTAGTAATAAATAATTAATGAATTTGTGGTATTGTGCCTGTGAATACCTATATAAATTTGGTTATAAATGTGATTTTACTATGCGCGAAACGGAGACGAACCTAAAACAAAAACCTAGTTTCATGATGTGAAAGAAAACACTTTCACACCTTACCTTGTCGCTTGTTTCTTTATCTTTGAACAGAAGAAAACGTTTCTAGTATGTACTAGGAATGTCTACTATTACCATAATAGTGTCAGTAATAAAGATAACAAACGTACCTCGTACAGAAAAACCTAATTTAATTCAATTGACTTAACGTTTTAGGTACAAACAGTCTTCACAAAACTTACAAATAAAAATTAGCATAAATGTAACAGGACTTTGTATAAATGTCAGGTATACAAACGAAGACATCATTGTAGTAGCCGAGGTCTGTGTTGCAGTAGTGGAGTGGAATTTCGTGTAAAGTGTGCCTACTTAAAGTAGTATATATAGAGTTAATTTAACATGTCTGGAAAATGTGGAAATAATGTGTATCCGAGTGTACTGCAGGCGCAATATTGCTCGACTCTTCTCAATCAATATGGTAATTCATCCACTTGTATTAAAATAAAACCTTATAAACATTGATGGAAAAAAAATCTGACTTGAACAATACTTATTTACTTAATTATTATTATAATATAGGTATGCGATTAATTGAATTTTTGATGAGTTTTGACCTTGGTAGAGTGTTGGTGGCTTTGAGAAGATAGCCAACTTCTCAAAGGTTGATGGATGTCTATGTACGTTAAAGGCGTGTTTAAAATTCAAATACTTTAAGCATTAGAACAAAACATTAGCCAAAATAAAATGTTTTATAATAATAATTATTATTATCATCAGCCCTTAGTGCCCCCTAGAATCCAATATAATTGTCCATTTTATAAAACCTAAATAAAATATGGATATTTCGCTCAGCATCGCAGTTCCAATCAATGTCTAAACACAAATGATGGAACATCAAACCCATACGATTGTCTCTTTCTCAACAATCCCATGAAATTGTCTTCTCAGATTCACAGCAGTTGGATAGGTTCAAGCAAGATATGGCACTGGGTATAGAGAGGTTCTACCTCCTATCCTTCTGCCTCGCGTGTTGCTGGCCCGGCTACAGCGCGGTGAGCAACCTCCGCGTGGTTAGACAATGGAGCGAGCTGGAGTTCAACTTCCCCAGTCAAGAGGCAGAGCAGATCGCCAGGCAGAACAAGTATTACGTGCCTGGGAACTCAGTACCTATTGACGTCGAAGTTAATCATAGACGCGGTAAGTCAATGAATTGCTGAATCATAATAGCGTTCTATCAAAATGATTGTTAGTTTCAACAACATGTAGGTAGGTATGGCGAAAAACCGGCTTAAGATACCTACCTTAAGCCGGTTTTTCGCCATGCTGTTATGTTACTGTTATTAGCGTTGTGAAGATGTTTTATAAAAACGTGACGCAGAAATCATGAAGATATTAAACCTTTGTTTACAAGACAATTTCACAACGGTGTTATTACTATCGTAATCTTAACATTATTGTAATCACACGGGAAATTACTAATGTAAAAATATCGTCGTTTAAGATAACGACAATGTTTCGATTCATATGGCTTCTCTACAAACTATTCACAAATATGCTGTTCTTGAGATAGATGTTCATAATCACAATAAGTGTGTATTTTTTTTTTATATCAAGCCAAGCAATGAACTTCCTAGTTTTAGATTTCATCGAGTTTTTAAACGAAGAAAGCAAAAAATAAAGATCAATTTAAGGAGAAACCCTAGGAACAATTTTGCCTTGTTTACTCTCTTAATCCTTTGATACATTCGACAGGGGCGCCGTCTCGCATCTTCATCACGATACCGAGGTTCGACGTGGGCCGGCCAATGACCTTGGGCACGGTGGACGTGCACGGCCGCATTTCGGCTTATCCTGACTACGGCTGGCACTCAGACCAGGGCCAAAACTGTCAAGGAATGACCTCAGTCTTCAGAGTTGCTGTGAGTATATAGCGGAACATTAGCGTTTTATGCCTGTTTTGTATTTATTGCAAAAAAACAAGTTACAATGTAGAGGCACGAGGCAAGCTTACAAGCTTGCCTCGCAGCTAATGTACCTACATGTAGTTTACATTAGCTGCTCTCGGACTCACCTGTTCAGTATGCTGTACACAACAATTGTTCAGATGGAATACCATCCTAGGACTATCTATAGCTAACAAGATGTCAAAAACAAAATAAATCCAAAACCAGTCATCATAATCAGTAAACTCGTTTGGGAGCAGAGCTGCCAAAATTTATATCAAAAATTCATCACGTGTCGTGGAATATAAACTACTGGCAAGAGAGACATTTTCTTACATTTTGAATTTTTGTTGTAGTAGAAGTAACTTGATGTATGAAAGAATTTATGTATGTTTCATGCTTTTGTTTAGAATGTTAAGCAAAAATTACCTACAAAAATATTCACAATCTTTTGCATAGTTATCAGACAGGTAAAGCTATTAACTTTTAGATTAGCGTGAAGATAATATCATTGACTTTAAACGTTTACTAAAAATACTCTACGATAATCATGGGTAGGTAGCATGGCTATTGTAAGTTTTTTAATAAAAAAATTCTTGACATTAACTTCCGGTCCTCACCGTATCGGCTCTAACTAGATGTTTCATAATAATAGGATAATCATCTATGATGCCACATAAAATCATGATTTTAGTACCTTGAACTAGCCCTGAGCTTGTTAAGTTTTAATCATTTTCCCTGTAAGTATGACGGCTCTAAGTAAACCTATGAGTATAATAGATATAACTTGCCGGATATGCTTTGTCTACTATTTGTCCGCAGGACACACGCAACTCGTTATACTTAGTACCTTAGCAGTAGTGACCAAGCTTTGCTCGCTTTTTATTGCCTAAAAACATGGATAAAACGCCATTTTCTAAAAAAAAATCCTAGCTAAATCGATTTATCGGCCCCGAAACCTACAGACAAAATTTCATGAAAAACGTTGGAGCCGTTATTATGCTCGTATATTACAAGATGTTCTTGTTTAAAGTTATTCATTTATTATTATTTAAAGCTTTATGTAGAAATCAATAAGAGGTAGCACGTAGACGTATAAGTAATATCATAATATTTAATTATCTGCACTTCGATATTTTATTTGGTACAAAGTTTAGCTACATACGAAAAAGTTGTAGCTAGATTTTCAAGAAATGCTAAAATATTTATAAGGCAATGTAACAACTAAGTGCACTTACTAATTAGCTTGGGACTAGATGACGCTTTATTTTAGTAACTAAACTTGTCGTATAGGTAAATATTTATAATACCATAGTATATATAATTTAATGGCTGTAATCAGTTGAATTAATTTTATTGTCTTTGTCAAGTCTATGATTGATCTTTACATTGAACAAAGACAATTAAATTGGTTGCAGTGATTAAAGAAAAATACCATCTAAACTAATCTAAAGGATGCATCGCAATGAGGAAATAGTTAAATAGTTGAGCTATTGTCATCTAATATTACAAAAGTAAAGTCGCATCATTATGTGTAAATGACTTAATTTGTTACTACTTAGGTATCTACTATAAATATATTTATAAATATTAACGGGACTTAATCGCGTATTGAAATCATTTTATTTACCTCGACGTTTCGATGACGTTACTCGTGATCACGGTGACTGAATATTTATAAATATGCTTCCAAGTCGCGATCATTTAAAAAAAAAACTACTATAAATAGTCAGTAAATAAATAGGTAAACATAATAGTAGTTAGTTAATAAGGTGTATTGAATAAAAATGTTAAGTACATTTTAAACTTACGCGATCAGATTACTTAAATCAATAAAACCCTGTTTGAAATCATTTAATATATAAACGTTTTGCCTAAAATGATGTAATGTAATGATGACATTTTCCACCTTACTAGCCTGAAAATAGAACTCCATCCTATTAAAAACTATCCTGGCTTGTAAACTAGCTTACTGGCTTACTAGCGCACAAATGAAGATAGTTTTGTCTACACGAAGCCAGAAGTACTAGCTTGCTATCCTAGCTTGAAAAACTAGCCTCATGTGTCCCGGGCATTAGAGTGACAACAAAAAAACTACTTCATCAAAAAACATGCTTTTAAAAATGCTTAGACATCTTTCGAATATATAATATAGGATGTATAAATTACTGCATTTGTTACTTAATATATTTTTTTCTTTTTCCAGATAGACGAATGCAATCGCCTCTGGGTGATGGACGCCGGGAAGATAGGCGACACGCAAGTGTGTCCTCCACAACTCCTCGCTTTCGATCTCTTCACCGACCGCCTCATCTACAGACATGTGGTCAATGCTTCCAGTTATGTACAAGCCTCCTTGTTCATTACACCTGTGAGTATCCTATATCCCTTCTCTAGGATTATACATTGTAGGCGTGCCCTTTAACTGTAGGAGAATATATTAACTATAACGTATATACCTACTTAATGAATGAAAAGTATTTAAAATAAACCATACGTAAAATGAGAGAGTAAAAAGCAGACTACTGTTTATCTAATAGGCTATGGAGTATTCATCTTGCGTTTAATAGATTTAATTTTCGTTTAGTTGGGTCTCACAAAATTTAATAACTTTTAAAATGTGTTTATCTAAGTAACATGATAACAGCCCATTATGGTTAGCAAATAATTAATAACATTATTATTGTTATTACATACATTGGAACATAGAACCTTCTCCTACTCCTAACTATAAAAATATGCAAATTACTTTATATCCTAAGTATAAAATTAATTTCTAAGAAACAAACAAAACAAAGTATATTTCTGTTGCCATTTTCGATGTACGCAAGGGAATTGCGGTTTGTTGCATGTTATGGTGATAACAATGTCTGCCATCGACCTCGATAAGATTTTCCCGTGAGTCACTGGTATTTTCACGATGCAAGCTACACTAATGTGTATATGTAGATTTGGCATACCGCTCAAGCTTTCGAATATTGTGCTAGGAGAAATGTTATCTGCTTAGTACAACAATATTTATCAGAGACTTAGCGAGCCAACAGTTTTAAATTATTGTCTATCTCATTGAAATATACTTCCGTAGATGATAAAAAATTGAATTCGTAGCTATTCATCATTAAGGCCAGGCCATTTTAATTTTGGGGCAAAACAACGCAGTGTCCACTGAGATATTTATCTATAGTAATTTAACGATGATGTATGTATTATCAGGTAGTAGATGTGAGAGGGCAGGGTCCAGGAGACTGCTCAGACACGTACGTGTACGTCGCCGACGTCTCCGCATTCGGAGTGCTGGTGGTAGACGTGGCCAAGGACCGCTCTTGGCGAGTCGCACACCGCTTGTTCTTCCCATACCCTGACAAAGGCTCCTTCACTATTGATGGTAAGCGCTAAGACGAGTATTCATTAGGCAATATTTGTTTATAAACACTGTTCTTTTATACAGCTTCTTCAAGTTAGAGATATCTTTAGTCATGCAAGCTGGACGACGACTAATTATGGTTTTTCCGCATTATATTTGTATTTCGCCGTACAATTCGGTATAGTAGTACAAATAGTGTACAAACGCAACAATGTTTGTAGACTTGGTGTGTGGTTAGTAGGCTATTTGTATTTCACTTCAACTTTATATGTTTGCTCATTTACATGAAAATAAAATGTTAGATCCTTTATTAGTTAGCACTATTAACTCGTTTATTGATTGGAAACCAGTTTCCCGCGGTTACGTTTTGGAATCCTATTATGATAAATGTAGTTACACCAATAAATAATCGATTTTGTTTTTTTATAATGCCAACCTGTTGAAATATTTATTTGTTTTTAAGGTGAAAGTTTTGATCTGATGGACGGTGTATTCGGCATGGCCCTATCGCCGTACCGACCCGGTCGCGACCGCTACCTGTACTTTCACGCCCTCGCCGCAGTCACTGAGAACGTCATGTTCACAAGTATCCTGAGAAATGAATCACGTATCACCAGTACCGACTTAGATCCCAATGCCATTCACGTAAGTTAAAAAATCTCATGTACTACTTATAACTATGTACCTACTTTATTGTAAGTCTCGTTGGCAAAGAATGATAAATCTTGAATAATAGTTATGCGGAACTTAGATTATGTTGTAGGTATCTATAACAAAACATTTTTCAAAAACTATTGGACACTCAACTTTTAAATTCGAATATGCATAAGTAGTTTATGATCTGGAATAAACACATATATACTCTACAACATTTTTATCCAGGTAGCTAAGAAGTGTACAATATTGCAAATCAAAGCGTTATCGGCTTGTTAATTATTGCAGCAGAACTTAGATTTTAATTATTTGTACGTCTTTTATCAGGTTTTCATGGAGAAACGAAGTAGCCAATCTGCAGCAGAAGCAGTAGACCGTGAAGGCATCATGTACTTTGGTCTCATGGATCCCCCGAGTATCTGGTGCTGGAACACCGATACCGAGTTCGCTCACCGTAACTTCCACGAAGTAGCTGTAGACCAAGAAACGCTTCAGTTCGCAAGCGGTCTCAAAGTAGTCAACAACCAGAAGGGAGAGCAGGAACTGTGGGTTCTCACTTCGAGCTTCCAAAGAGTTATGACCGGATCTTTAAGTTCCGATAGAATAAATTTCAGAATTCACGCAGAAAAGATCAACAACATAAACTCGCCGTGCAGCAGGCAGTCTGCCCCAAATGGCAAGCGTCCTGGCTACCACGCGAATCTAGTCGAACAGAATTCACACCACACACAACTCAAATATGGCGCTATCGCATTTTTATAGAAATAAACGCCTTGTCTGAACGATTGTGCAGAGAACTTCTGCGGTATCAGCCATAGTAAATATAAAAATGATAATTTAAAATTATGTTAATTTAGAAGGTTTTTATTATAAATAAGTACCTAATAAATTATATTGACCGTTGTAAAAGTTCCGTGTACATTTGAACTTTCCTGGCAATGCTCATGTCTATATGTTTATCTTCAACACCCACAATCATACCCCCGATGATAGAAGGATCCACTTTCTCAGTGAGCGTGATGTTTTTACCTTCCTTCACGAACTTTTTCAAAGCGTCCATGAGAGAGTTTCGGGTGCTATCATCTAGAGGCTTAGCTGTTATAACTTCGCATAGCGCTTCATTCCTATGAGCCACCATCACTGCGAGGAACATGTTTATCATTTTTCGAAGCATTTTCAGGCGTCCGTTTTCAGCTACTAATGCAAGGAAGTTAGACGCAGAATCCGGCATTCCTGCAATTCAGTTATATAATGGTAGTAACAGAGTTTTCTTGTAAACATAGAACCGTAAAAAATATACTAGGTAAGTACTCTTATAATTATGTAAGAGTAAAATAACAGTAGGTACTTTTATTCAAATTTTCTTACCAGCTTGACTTCCAACTTCCGCAAGCAACTTTGCCTTGCCAGCGCGAGAGATTAGACTTGTTTCTACGAAGTCAATTATTTTTGGTTTTAGTAGAATTTTTTGCAATGCACGCATATGTTTTTCAACTTCATCCAACTGATTCTTTTGAGCAGCAGCGCTGTACAGCGCTGAGACATATCGTCCTTCAACGCCTGAAAATAACACAGTGGCAATCGTTTATGGTGAATGTTTAATTGAACTAATAGCCAATATATTTGTAAATACTATCGGGGCTTTCGTACCTTCGTACAGTCACCGTGGTCACGAGTAGACAATACTAATAATAATTAAATTAGTAGACAATAATAATTGAAATCACTCCTATTTTTCTTAGGGCTATTTTTTTGGTGTTTGATTTTTACGGTGCCCCTAGCGGCGTTTAGATATTGCCTGCAATCAAAAATAAGTAACTCCATCTAGTGCTAAGTAGCATGCAGTCGGATGCCTAAACGCCGCTAGGTGACGCCGCAAAAACAAACACCAAAAAATAGCCCTAAGAAAAATAGGAGTGATTTCAATGTTTGGGGTGAGGCACCTCTGGTATGGGTTAGTAATAATCCAGTTTTATGGAATACTATATACAACGAAAAGGCTTATCTGTGCTTTTAGACATAGGTCAATCAATCAATCAAAATATCTTTACTGAGGACACAGTTGATACAAATATAATATAGGCCCTACAATTAGGTACAGTTTCCTGCAATCGGCGGTCTTATCGCTCATGGCGATTTCTTCCAGACAACCGTAAAACTAAAACTAAGGAGAAATGCCAAACACTAGTCAACGAGATTTAGCACTTTGGGTATAAATTCACTAGCCCCCGAACTAGTAATGATACTGTATCTCGGAGGCTCGCAATCGCCCTCAGCGCCTCTATCTTATAGGTACTACAGTATAGGTAATCTTTAAATATTACCAATATGAAACTTACCAAACACAGATATTGGTGGTTTCTTAGCTAGTGTAGTACCACTATCACTCATCAGCCGTATCCCTCCAATATTTAGATTCTTCGAAAGAAAACGTAGCATTTTTTGAGAAAAGATATTCAGCAGTAATTTTAATGTCAATATAGACGTCAGGCTTTGCAAGTCGTTGTCACCCAAATTAGAACAAAACTGTATATAATCATAGTTGTAAGGAGATGGTAACAGGTATGCATGAAGCTTTTGAAGCTTTTGAGTGTAAAGGAATGAAAGTTAATGTAAATAAGACGAAAGTTATGGTTTTTAAAAGAGATGCATGTATGACAACGTGTGATATTATGATTTTTATCTGAAAGAAGATGATTGCTCTGAGTTATGATTGGTGGTGAAAAAGTGGAACAAGTGAAAGAGTTTGTATATCTGGGGACTTTGTTTACGAGAGATGGAAAGCATGAGGATGAAATTGAAAGGAGAGTTAATTTTGAAAACAGGGTGAATAGAGTGAGAAATAGTATGATAAGGGAGAAGTGTGGAGTGAAAGAAGATGTAGTGATGAGAATTGAGAAAGGCATGTTAAGGTGGTTTGGGCATGTAGAGAGGATGAATGAAAGTCGTTTAACAAAACAGGTGTATCAGGCGAGTGTGAATGGGACAGCTGGAAAGGGAAGACCTAGGCGAACATATTTGGACCAAATTGGTGACATTTTGCAGAAAGGCCAGGTCAGAAGTACCCTAAGCCAGCGATGAAGAATGTAATGAGAGTGAGTGAGGCGAAAGAGGTTTGTCAGGATCGTAGCAAGTGGAGATCCGTGGTCTCTGCCTACCCCCATGGGAAAGAGGAGTGATTATATGTATGTATGTATGTAAGGAGAGCAATTTACTGCTCCATTGAGGTGCATTTTTGGCTAAATTCTCTAAGCATTTTTGTTTTTCACTCCGAAGATCTTAACAGATCCTCACTAATTTTCTTTGGGGTCATGCCTTCAATGTTAAATCAAACCCTAACGTTACGAATTAAATAGGGCACTTAGTTGTTCAAAAGTCGAAAATAATATAAAGTAATAAAATAAAAAACTTCCAGGATATAAAGAGCAAAAATGTGGAGCGCGTTGAAATCTTTTGTTAGTAGATGTAAGCTATACTTACGTACGTGTTGCATAAGGTTGTTTGCATGGCGCGTTGTTCCATATTTCATGTAGGTACGTCTCCATTTGAGTCTAAAGGTTTCTGCCCATTATCCCGTAGAATACCATGACCGTGCTAGGAACGTATCCGGCACTGAAAGCAATCCAATACGCTCTATTTCGCCCACTGAAGCGGGCCGACAGCGTTCTGAACCCGTTTACAACCCGTATGTAACCCTCCACCAGGCAAACACCTAGGTTTCTGCCCATTATCCCGTAGCATACCATGACCGTGCTATGAACGTATCCGGCACTGAAAGCAATCCGATACGCTCTATTTCGCCCACTGAAGCGGGCCGACAGCGTTCTGAACCCGTTTACAACCCGTATGTAACCCTCCATCAGGCAAACACCTAGGTTTCTGCCCATTATCCCGTAGCATACCATGACCGTGCTAGGAACGTATCCGGCACTGAAAGCAATCCAATACGCTCTATTTCGCCCACTGAAGCGGGCCGACAGCGTTCTGAACCCGTTTACAACCCGTATGTAACCCGTATTTAATCTGTATGATGCCCGTATGTAACACAGCAGGAATCCTTTTAATATACTCGTGAGTATATTGAAGTCACGCTCAGTCACCGTTTAGCCGCCTGCGCGCAGCGGTCTGGCAACGTCGCGTGCCAAACGGTCCTAGTATGGTCATGGTATGCTACGGGATAGTGGACAGACACCTTAGGTCTTCGTAATGATTTAAAACCGACACCGTCAATATAACATGCCCTCCGAAGAAATGTGACTTATTAGCTTTAATGATACATTGAACTGTGTATGAAGAATGTATACCAAATTGAGAGTGATTGAGACGAAAGAGTTGTGTCAGAATGGCAGCAAGTGGAAATTCATGGTCTTTTCCTACCCCCATGGGGAAGAGGCGTGATTTTATGTATGCATGAACGATATCAAAATCCATGAAAATTTATAAAATTAAGCAAATAAAGTTATGGACTAATTTACGAATGCTAAAACGCTCTCAATTAATTAAGTAACGTTTTAGTATTCGAGCGTAAGAATCTTAAGGTATTTGAGACATCAAAATACTGGGTTTTATGTTACTACTACAATTTAATATGTCGAAATTGATTCGTGCAGACCTGTTCAGGCCAAAACTTCATATTGAAATGCTTGATCGGTCTCCAGGAGCGCTCGGATGTACATGACCAGCGAGCCCAGAGCCATGGCAGAAGTCAGAGAGTTGCAGGTACCACCTTCCGAGGAAGCAGCCTTCTTCACCCGATACTCTTCCTGATAACAATATAGAATACGACTTTATTATTCTAATCTAAAAAGAAAAAAACTCTTTTCAACGGCATAGGTACATGACATACCATGACTTGTACATTTTTATAGTCAATAATAAATAATAAATAAATATCTTTGGACATTCCACACAGCGTCATCTATTCCCAAGCTAAGCAACTTAATGCTTGTGTTAGTCAATAGATTTGTTCTCTTAAAACTTTTTGTCTGTAATACTCGTGACTATAATATTATAGATCTTAGATGCATGAAAGGCTATCCACTTCTCCTAATCACTTTAGATTCCTAAATAGCCTTAGGCTTAGCCTTCGAATAAGAGATCGATTTGTATTTCATTTTGCAATACTTATAATTAGATATCTATTATAATACATATTATTATTCTATAAATAGAACTCATTTAATGTTGCACAGATTTGGCAGTGGCCAAAAATAGCTGTTTGGGTTGCATTTCGTCTAGATTTTAATATTGTTTTTTATTGTTAAGGCTTCCTTCACAGGCATGTTATATCGCACTACACTCTAGCATATCCATTATGGTTTTATTTTGGCCCGTATTGTCCCATTGCAGGCCAAAAGCCTCTTTCTCCATTCTCCAGATCCTCCTTTCTGTCTCTAGCTATTATTGGCCAGTCACAGGTCTGCATTCAGTTTATGATGCAATCTCTATGGAGGCGCTTCGGCACGAACTGAAGAACATCGTGGGGATACCCGTGGTTACATTAGCTCCTCACTATGTTGAACGTGTCTATCTATACTTCATTTCTTGAAGCGAGCTAATAGGAAGAAAATAAACCCATGTGATTAGTTGTCGAAGTAATTGTTTATTCTCGTGATTGGCTAGATTTGACAATTGACAATTAATTTGACAATCTAGCCAATCACGAGATAGAAAATTATTTTCGACAACCAATCACGCGAGTTTATTTTTTCTTCCTATTAGCTCGTTTCAAGAAATAAAGTATAGTAAGGTTAATTAATCTCTTTTAATAATTTTCCAGAAATGTTGCATTATATAAATATGTTATAGTGTAGGTATGTGTGTGAGTATACGAGTATATGTGATATACCTACATAGGAAATGCCTTATATATTATAATATTATAACGTTATGGATTTGTATCAATAAAGTTAGCTGATATACTTCACGACAACTCAATATCGATACGAGTAACACACGTCTGGGGAAGCCTTTAAATTATGTCAAGGCATACATAGCAGACATTTTGTGAAACGTATTCAAGACGAATGATTTCATTATTTAAATAAATAATGAGGTGCATTTAAATTTGAAAGCTAGTCTAAAAATAGAATCAATATTAGCATTTAGTTAGTTAATAAAACAATGTGGAGACCTGTTCAGCTTTTAAAATAAAAGTAAAATATATTTTAGTGCAAATAGTTACAAGTCAAGACTATTTTCGTATACAGTCACAAATTTTAGATTTACTGGACCGAACTATAATTATTTTGTAACTAAGGAATTATGTATTATCGCAAACCTCTTTCTCTTTTTGAGGCGGGGAAGCCCCAGCGGGAATATATCCCGTCAGTTTCAGAAACGGCTGCCTGTCATCTGCGTAGCAGCCCTTGGGCTCTTGCCAGGACATGATCTTGTTCATCCATCGAGGCTTTATGAACTCCCCAAAGCCTTGAGAAGCGCAATATAATACTGAAATAAATTGAAAGAAATATAATCACGTGTACATGAGGTCTGGTTTAGACCTCTTTTGGATCATTTGAAGATGTGTAAGGGGAATGTTCAAAATAAGGCATGTACATACGATACTAATATAGTTAAAAAAACCTCTACCTAATTTAGTAGATGCGGAATTAAGACGGCAGCATTATTACCATTCTTTAAACATTTCAATAATGGCTTTACCGTTGATCATCTTATTTTGATACATTAAAAATATGTCTAATGGGCATCCATTAGAGTTCTGTTTTTTATCAATTGCCTTACCAGCATGACCAAATAACAATTTAAATCGTTCCAAAAAATAAATGGGTGTCTCAGGCAACGGTAGAAAGATAGTTACTTGAACAAATCAGGCGTGAGGTGCACTTTTTTTATATCAATCAAACCGATAGCCGATAATGATCAATAACTATCAATGCAAAAACGTGTCTATTGATCGGAAAGTTGATTTTGTACCACTCACTCTGTTGCATAAACAAAGTATTCGTTCCCGCGGGATGATCCCAAGCTTCCAGCGACTTTGTCTCCTTATAGATTTGAATGCAGAGTTTGTAGATATGTGCTGATATATCGAGACCGTCCATGCAGTCGAATATTTTTGATAAGACTGCTGCTCTAACACGGCTCGTTTGTTGAAACGCAAGTCCGGAACCTTTGATGATCTGAGCGGAGCATTCAGGAGTGACTTCACAAGCACCATCGGCCTGGGTCGTCTGAACCTCCATTGCTGATATCAACAGCTGCATAGTACACGCATCTGAAACAGGTGATATTGAATGAGCAGTATCTGGGTTAAGGAGCTTTCACTTTCTTTTAGAGGTCTATTTTTAACCGACTTTAAAGAACCGCAGTAGTATTAAACCGTATACATATTTATATGGTGTTCGATGATAACCTTGTCATTTATGCTTCACGGGTAGTTTAATAAAATAATGAGGATCTTCGGAGTTTTGAATAAAAATGCACCTTAAGAGTGCAGTAATTTGAAGTCGGTTAAATAAAAAACTATTTTTTTGTCATTTGTTGCTTTTGGTTTGGTTCATTCTGGTGACCTCCGGGTGGTCAGTCAAGTAAAAACATGGACAGCTTGTTACTGGAGTAGGTATGTTGACTTTCATTTTATTGAACTACCACGTACAGTAAGCAAATTAATCATAAAATATCATACTTATTTCAGGCAAGAATGAATAAGTAACAAGATGTAAGTAATAGAATAGTAAGTATGAGTTGTTACAACGAGTATTGCTCAGTAGATTTGTAAACTGTACGATGTCGGTTTCGTTTCGAGAAATTATTATCAAATGGTTAGAGGGGGTACATATATCTCAGTGTGCGCCTATTTTAATCAGAATATACAGTACCTACCTATAAGTCTTCAAAACATTTATAAGTACTTATAAAAACATAAATACCTGCGGCTTTTCTAGTAGGCATCTTAGTTCTCGCTTCCTGCACATACTGTTCGAAAGTAAACCGATAAGGTTTCTGCGTTCCCACAGTGCCTATTGTAATTGGCTCTAGCACTGCTGATAGAACATCCATGTTATCAAATATTGCTTTGGCCACTGAAAAAAGAACTCAAAGTGACTGTCACGTTGTTACAGTCCGTTAATTATTTTTCTTTTAAAACACCACTCACAATACACTGAAGCATAAAATATTACGTAAATTTATGTTCTTTAAATATGTACATTTTTTATACATCAATCGCAACTGCCATTTTTGAGTTAAGTTAGAACTAGTGCAGTTTTTATTGGAAAATCTATACTATAGTTACGTATTAATATCGATCAATCAATAATCGATTGACAATATGTTATACGAGCCTTTGAGTGCAGAATTACCGTAACTGTATCGGTAGTTATTGCAACATAGCGACAAGCTTGTTTATTAAGAAACAAAGAAATGGCCTCGCTTTTGGCGCATTCTACTCATTCTCATTTGTATTATTTTAGCAAACAAAAGGTTTTAATCTGATCCCAAGTCCAAAATTATGGCGTATGAAGCAGATAGCCTTTAGAAGATTATTAAATTAGTGTGTTGACTTGGACTATATTCTCAGGCAAGAGCTTTAAAATTACAAAACATTGCAGTAAGGATATCAGCTTAAACTAATTTGCATTAATAAAAACGTGCACTGTGCATATAAAACGATAAGCAGTCTGCTGAAGTTGTGAAATTAATCGTGAAATTTATTTAAACTAACTCGTTAGTGAATCATCAATTCGGTAACTATTTTGGTAGAGTACCACTCTATTGCAATGCACAAACAGGCACAAACGGACCTTGCACATTAAATAAAATTAAGAAACTTTCAAATTGATTAAAATAAGTACAGATGACCGCAGCAGTATTTATAATACAACACATACTTTCTTATTCAAAGAAAAATATATGGCTAAATGTGTTGCTAAGCGCGGTACTTAGCACAACTAATTACATATTGGCTGCAGTTCAGAGTAGTTTTTATGAGAGGAGCATTTTAAATTGTCAGAACCGGCTTTAAAAGTCGTAAAGCCATGACGGAGGCCTTTAGGCGGCCTAAAAACTTCGTCAACACTTTGGCCACTTGCTCATTTTTTTACAGACGGACTTAAATTAAAATTAATAACTTCACCAGACTCTATTGAACCAAATGTAACATACCATATTCATAGTCTTTGCTTCTGAAGACCATAGTGGTCAAGTCAGTCTTATTGTGTATTCGGTCCATCCGTCTAGTAATGTTTTGTAGGTTTTCTTTTAACTTTTCCGGCACTGATTTGTCCAGTTCATTGATCGTATATTCTAGTTGCCCTGTCAAAAAAGGAAAAGTAATAAAAACAGGAAATAGTAGGTAATTATATTCATTCTTAGTACAAGTTGTTTTAAACAACATGACGATGGACAGACGATTTTCGTCGATGAGATCTTAGGATATAAGGAATTTTTAATTGCTTTACCTCTAGCCATGCCCAAGGATATGTACCACTCGGGGTCTTTCGATGGTTTCTTCTCATAGTAGTCTAACAACTTGTCAAGAGTTATTGAGATCCTGAACACTTTCGGTACATTGTATATAAAGTCTTGTGTATCAAAATATGGATAAATAGCTAAAATACCACTTAAGGTTAATAGCAACACGACATATTGTGCGTACATTTTGAATTGTACTAGAAAGTGGTAAAGAAAACCACCTAATAGGTGCTATAAAAATGTTACAATAACTATTTGGTTGTTCGTGATTGGGCGAGATATTTAGGTTAATATTTGAGCACAGTCACACATTTGTTACAGAAATGTAACAAAAGGTAATTTTGTAAAGCAAAGTAAATGTTTTTGTAATCTCAATAATTTTCACGGTACCTATGTATCTAAATGTTATTCAACGCCTTCATGGTTTTGGTGATGTTTGACGAAAGATATGAATAAGGTCAAAATGTCATTTACAAAATTTTTTCCTCACAGATTTATAATTATGCTAAGTATGGGTAGGTCCATCTTGATTTACCGATTTACCCAAGAGATAGGTACTCTCATAATAAGTCTGAACAATTACTTATTGCAAAAAATAAACTGACAGAGCTTAGATAAAGCAACAATAAATCAAGTCTAAAAGCTTGACTTATTTCAGCGTGTGAAGAAGCTAGCGTAGAGGGGCAGAGTCTCATATAGAAAGGGCGAGTTCATATCAACGCGCGGACATGCGCAGACTAATTCTAGAGTCCAACTTGCGCTAACGCATTTTCTGCGATACCGACAGTTGTGTCCGAAACGTTTTCATTACCTCTCTTTCGTACCAGTGACAAGAACTCCTGTTGAAGTGAAATGAAAAATAAGTTATGCAATCATGGCAGTATCGCACCAGTGGTTCATACAGTGGTCGGCGCCTTCGATGATCTTCGCCGATATAACCAACAAGTACAATAATATCAACCAATGGAACGACTTGGGTACTCAAGTCAGAGATGCAGAAGCATTCCGGAACAGAGACAATTATTATCACAATTCCGAAGATGAAAGACAACAATTAAATTATAATAGCCATAAAGATGTAACGGATAAATTGAGTTTAAATGGTAAGTTACACCATAATTACAACGTAACGAAATTAATTCCTTATTGTAGCAGGTAACGAATCTTATGTAAGTTTTCCCTCATTAACGTCTAACATGGGATGCATCTAGTTACGCTGTAATATAAAAAAATGCATAATAAGTAAAATTGAAATTTCTTACAGTCATGTTCCTGAATTAATATCGTAAAAATTTTAAGATTTTTTTTTGTAAAAAAATATTTTTGAGGTGTTGTGATTAACATTTGACTTTTGCCTTATTTTATGAAGAAAATTAAGCATGTTTATTGATTAGGTAGGTAGGTACATCGAATTGATTAAATATAATCAATGTTATAAATAACGGAAAATTTATTTCCACATCATTTGCGAGAGTCAGTATCTTAATATGAAACGAATTTAGTAATGTCTCACTACACACACCTAGATCGGCACACCAATACGAATTGATCAGATAAACCATTAGATCTAGCTTGTACAAGGTAACATCACGATTCACGACTTACATTATAATATAGTCCATAAATCAACGTCCGAGGATAATGGTTTACAGAAGAAATGTCTATTGCAAATTTGTGATTAATCTAAGAGATTTATTAATTAATCGCGGTACTTACTATTTTTATGTAAGAATGAGTAAGCAATTACCTACCTACTCGTAACTGTAGTAAAAGCTTTCTCCAGTTTGTTGACTTGTGATTTGTAATTTACGGTACAATAATCGAATCAGAGTTAGTTATTAGTTATTGTATACCTGTTCTTCATTTGAACTAGTTTTTTTTTCAATGGAAATAATGTTTAATAAGTGGATAAAGTAATTAAAATTTAGTATTTTTTTTAATTACATTTACTTAGTACCTACCTATATAGTTGGTTACCGCACGACCAATTCGTACGCTGCGATTGAGTAAAAGCTCTACCCACATATTATCCTTTCGAACCTTTCAATTAAGTACTTTTGGATGGATTACAGGGTAGTCCTTGGTATTTTATTGATGTGCTACGCGCAAACTTATCTTGCGGGACTGTCCTCTTTTAACGATTTAAAGAGTGAATATTTGTAGAAAATTACAAAGAAATATTGAAGAGTTTATTTAGAGCTTATGCTCCATACTTTTTTCAAACTAGCAGTCACTGTGCATTTTTTTGTAGCGCGTAATCTACTGCTAATTTCATAAACGAATATTATAATGTGCGCAGTCACAGCTCGTGCCTGCTTTATGTTCACCGCGCGTTTGTATCGATACAAACGCACAGTGCCTGCGAGTTCGACACCATGATGAGTACCTATAGGCTCTAAATCGAAAGCGAATGACAGTAAAAAGTCCCATATACCTAAGTCTTACTTTCTCACTACATTGCAGAATTTCCAGAGCAGGAAATAATTTAAAAACATTATTATGTAAACAAAACGAAGATAATTGAATATAGGTTCTTAAAACTTAACTTTTGAAGACTGATAAATATTTTTCATTACTCATACACGGAAAGTACGCACGAAGTTGCCTGATTATAGGGTTCAAAGTAGCATTTTCTGTCCCTAGGGAAAACAAGTACTTTCCTGCCCTAGGGCAGGAAAGTAAATAACTGTCAAATGTCAACTTCATTTTTGACATTTCTTTTGTGGCATGTCGATGCATGCTAAGTGTTCAAGTTCTTATAACTCAATCAGATGCTAGATATTATGTCTCTCTTGCACGAATTTGTGCTTCTCTAGCACTAATTATATTATATTTATTTATTTTATTTTATTTACTTCAATTTTTTCATCATCAAAAAAACTACTGGTAGAATGCCTACTACTTTTATAGCCATTCTACCAGTCAGTATTTTTTTTTTAAATCTGGAACGCAGCTATGCCATGCCATCGTTAACTGCTTTTAGTCAATATTAAACTAGTCGATTTAAAAAAAAAAGCGAGACAGCTAATTTTCGTGTGTGAAATTTAAATTTTACATCAATTTTTTTGGTAATTTCCTTATATTCGTAATGAAAAGTAGAGTACATACCTCGGAAGAAAGGCCCTTCGATGCACTCGAACTATTATCGCACTCGCTGACGCTCGCGCGATAAACCATCTCGTGCATCGGAATCTTTGCCTTTCTTCCTCGTGTAGTAATCTACTATTTCAACCATCTTCAACTGAACCTGCTGAACTTTACGAGTCTACCGCTTGCCCGCGTTCTAAAGTTACTTGAGATACAATCTCAAATTGTCCAGAACGAGGTAGCGTGTTCCTAAATCGTAAATACCAGTTAGGTTTTACCTCATGTGTGGGTCTTGAGCAATCGGCTAGGCTTCGGTGAAAGTGGCCGATTGTATAGTACATTACTGCTAAGTTAACTGATAGGGAAATGGCAGTTTCATGACAACGGTTTATAAGATACCTCTTCCTATCTTGACGAGTAAACTACACTTAGTCAGTACAAGAGTTATTGAATTTAACTAATCTAATGCGAAAATCAGAAGACAAATAAAATATAAAATAAATGATAATATAAATAAATTACATTATAATTTAAGATTACGTTTAATCTTTGTATGTGATGGCCGAATCGATAGGTACAATCAAATTAATTGTTAATAACTGTGTTTTTGTATATTACACTGTTAAAATACTACAATATACAATACACCAAGCATAAGAAATGATTTGTTTGTCAAAATCGATTTGATTTGCGTTTCTACTCGACATGATTACTATATCGCGGGCAGAGTCCGTGAACAATATTCTGTCAGTGCGGTAACATCTAGGTAACATTCATGATAGAACAATCGAATCTAATTAATTACTACTCCCGCGTAAGTCCATATTAGTTAATTATGTACTAATATAAACAAATAACAGTTGGTTATTATACCAAGGATAAGGACAATATCTGGGTGATTATTTGGGACAGGTTTTTCAAGCGGCTCAGCTTGAAAATAATAGAAATTGAATAGTCAACGGGCTCATTTTTTTTCGCGTAATCCTTAAAGCCTCTTCTAACTGGGAAACTGATTTTTATACAATTATTTTAATAAATAATATGATTAAAATGGTTAAATACCCTCGTTCTTTGATTTTCGTGGCGTGTCCCCAACCCCGATTTGGTCACTTAATCAATTATATATTTTAAACTAAGCGCTACATGTTTACCAAAAAAATAACACTATGACCTAAGAAGTTTACAATGCAATAAAAAATAAGACCATAGTTCTATAAGAACTACATTTCCTAGAAAAAAATAAAAAGTAACTGTCCCGAGGTTGTTGCTGATTTGCGTGGTTTATTTTGAAATCAACGCCACAACTCTTATTTCGCGGCTGGATTCTGGGTCATCCTAATTTAAGGTACAACTAGCCACCCCCCGACAGCTGGGCAGAGTGGTGATGTGCTGGTCCCTAGATTTTTCGAAAAATAGAAGTTTGAAAGTTGTTGCGTGGATTTGGTTTCACAAAACTTTGATTTGCGTGGTACAATTATCTCCAGTGTCTGTGAATTTATTTACTCAATAATATATTGTGCTAAACAAGTATAAGGCAAAGTAACTTATACTCAAAACACAGTTTATTAGCTTTAAAGGTTTTTGTATAATTTTAGCACAAAGGTTTTATTTTGATTTTCATGGTCGTGATTTTCGTGGTTTACGTGGCAGTTTTGACCTACGCAACTCAACTTTTGGCCATGCAAATGAAATAACTTTGAGTTTTGTATGAAAAAATATTTTATTACTTTAGATAAATGTAAATTTCCTGGGTTCTAGGCTTGACCAACGAATACGATGAATTGATGCCCCAAAAACTATGAAAAATATTATTTTATCTTTTTTGTAATTTTTTTGACTAATAATAAAAAACCTTGGACTGATTCTACTTTAAAACTATTTCTATATTGGTAACCGTACTAATTTTTAAACATTATTACTTTTTTGTTCAATATGAAGTAAAAAAAAACAAATTATAATGTTGTTTTTTGATTTGCGTGGCCTCTATTTTTTTAAACTCGATTATCTCCATAAGGATATCGCTCTCAGAGGTGCCTCTTTTATAAAAATATATACTTTTACGTATATTTTAAGACTCAAGTATCAATATATAAAATTTATTGAATTTGAAAATGGCCACGAAAATCACCAAATAATGCCTTTCTCGAAGAATCACTCATCTACAATATTGTCCTTGGTGATACTCAGCGATGGCGAAAGTCATGTCGTTGTGTGCTGAATGGAAAGTGGACATTGATCTAGTAAATTTGGACTGATACTGATCCATATAAAAATCTCAAATCCAAAATTCACTTATTTCATGAGGAAATGAAACTGAGAGCATTATTCCAAGTATTATAGATTATATTTAAACGTCAAGCAAGTCCTTTAAATGAGAGGATTCTACTGCCTGATTGCAAACGCGTAATAGAATCTTGAACAACACGCTGTGGGCCTACCGAAAAATAATAGTGGTCCAATCTTAATAATATAAACCGAGTCGGAGCACGCTCAGTCCCAAGCTTTTTTCGTAATTCAAATAAAAATATTATTTTTAAAACCACTGCTATAGCACTATCTAAAGTATCTAACGTCTGTTATCGAATTAAAGTTAAAAATGTAGTTTTTATTAAGTAAATCCTTCAAACATTTTAATCAAAGTTTATTGCGGTTAGGTTAGTCACAAAAAATATTACAGAAACTTAGGGTTATTTTTGACAAACGTATGTTTTTGTAAACCGTTCATTGTTCAGTTCGTTTTCATTATGATATTCAAGTCTAAGTTATTAAACTCTTGGTTCGTTGTATCTCAGTCTCACATCATAAACCGATTAAGCTGTCTCGTGGTTCACTCAAGTGTTAAAATATGTTTTGTTAATTCTTATTTACGATCATGAGTAAGTAATTTGTGGCACGATCGATCATGTCCAAACAGTTTTAGAAAATTGTTCAATAGTTTGGTAAACACTTAGTAGGCAGTACTAGTAGAACCTATGTAGTTTGTGTAATTGTCTGATAATTAATAACTATTTGCAGCTGAATACGGATTTCTTTTCTAATCCTTATTAAACGAACCGAAAATGAACAGTTTTTTCGTCTTCACGAGATTTTCACAGACAAAACACGATTTGTATAGTAATGACAGAAAAAAAATATATGCACGTTTCAAGTACCTAACATTTTGAACATGAAGAAAGGTTTTCAGATTGTGTGAATAACTGCTGTAAATCAGACATGAATACAATGCCATAGATCTTTATTCTCTATAACATAATTGATCAATAATAATTTAAAAAAAACTTGCGAGTCTCTAACACAGAAAAAAAAATTGTTCTGTGGTCTCTAGTGAAAATACAAAACAAAAAATGTTAGGAAAATGTATATTTAAGTTATTATTCTGTAAGCGAAATTAAATTGTTTTTTTATTTTCAGATCGTAGAAAAGCGGCCAGCATCACACTATGGCTAGCGATGCTGGGCGTTGCACAGCCGCAGTCCATACCAGCTGACACCGACACGCCACCTTTCAACACTCTTTACAAATGGAAGCACGTGGACTTCGAGTTTCCCTCATCACGGCACCGCAGCTTTGCCATAGCCTCCGGGTATTTAGACTTTTATATTTTTACTAGATGTAATGATAGTTAATCTGTTTCTTATCGTAACACCTAGTACAAGTTTGAGATGAAGTTGTTAGTTATTCACTCAGATTGGTTAGCCTCATTTACAGGAGTGATGTGTAGCTGATCAATAACAGGTTTCTTCAAAATCCTTCTGGAATATAGGTACACAAAATTAAGAGAAGAATAGTCAGGATTCTAATTTGCAATTTAACTCTTAATCTTTCAATATTATGATTTAAGTTCTCAAGACCTTTAAAATAATGGGGATAGATGACATACGGTCTGTAGAGTTATCTTAAAATGAACCTATTTAATTTTTCAGAAAGTTTATACCAGAAAATGTGCTGCCTCTTGGGCTGGAAGTATGGGGTTCGCGTGTATGGGTGACTCTACCAAGCTGGCGCCGAGGGGTGCCGGCCACGTTGGCAACACTGCCGAGAGCTGGCGGTCAGGCCTCGCCGCCGCTGAAGCCTTACCCGGATTGGAGTTTTCATAGAGCATTTAGTAAGTACTTCACGTATAATGTGGCCTAAAATGTGACAATGGTGGACAACGGTTGATTATATAACTTAGTAATAATTACCTTAATAACATACTTAAAAATCTGACATGTTAAAATCAGTAAAGTTCAGCTATTTTTAGGGCACCTTTAAAGCGTCTGACTCATGTTCTGGCCCATGGAAAGTGTCTAACACCTTATGATACCACATTAGAATAATGTTCTTCACAACATATATAAAAATCAGCCATGTTAATTTAAGTTAAATGAGGCTTATTTTTTAGTCATCTTTCTGACCTTCTACCTCCTCATGGGTCACACTTGGAGCTTTCTAAACCCGCAGGTTATTCAAAGCACATGAGACTCTACTAAGCATATAAGGTTTCATCCATGTTAAAATAGGTTAAGTCAGATCTTTCTGGGCTCTTGGTCTATTAGGTTTACTTTATCGATTTCCATGCATAAGTGTCGTAAAATGTTGCCAAATTTAGCTTTTAGGTCCGCCAAAGTACTTTCAACTCTTTTAGGTAGGTATATATTTATCTTTTATTTTATTATTTCCTGTGTCTTACTACTGCTCTATTATTAAATACCTCTTTTTATTACATATAGTAAATCCGTAATTGGATATCACTATGTGTTCTCTAAGGGCGTTATCATACTAGCGGTTTGGAAGCGGCTGCGGGGCGGAGCGGACGCGCAGCGAATGCGTCGCGAACACGCCGCGGCTGCGCAGCGAGGACGTCGCGGACGCATGGCCGTTTTCGTCGCGCGTTTGTAGCAAATTATCGCCGTACAATACACTCAGTTACAAAATGGATTGATTGATGACAATGGATTGATGACACTGCTGTTGATTTTATTACTTCGAAGACGCCGGAGACGAAAACGAAAACCCCCCGTAAACGAATCCCGTTGCGCGTCCGCAACGAATTCGCTGCGCATGCGCGACGTGTTCGTTGTGTGTCGGTAACGAATTCGTTGCGCGCCCGCTCCGCTTTAAAGACGTTCGCAATCCGCTAGTATGATAACGCCCTAAGATCTGTGGATTTTGTTAAAATTAAATAAATAAATAAAATAAATAAGTATAGAGTAATTTTGACTGACTATCAAATACTCCTTTTTTATATAAAAACATTTTTGAAAGTTTAATGCGCTATAGATACATATACATAATAAGGCGGTGCAGACAAGAAATTGTTACAAAAATATGAGGAGACTATTCGTATTTTTGAAGCTACTTTTTATGTTATGTGTATTCTGTAATTTAACTTAGGTACTTGTATTACCTATGCTCATAATTACAGCATCATTTTTTTTATTTCAGATGATAACAATAACTGCTCTGGTCTAACTTCTGTGTTTCGAATAAATGCTGACTCATGTGGAAGACTGTGGGTTTTGGACTCCGGACAAATAGATTCTCAAGATAACCCTAAGCAAGTATGCCCACCAAGCATCGCATTATTCGATCTCAATACTGATAAGCTGATTGCTCGCTACAGGATACCCAAAAAGTACGTCTTGCAAGACTCTCTATTCGCAAATATTGTCGTAGATGCCAGAACTGAAGATTGTTCGGATCTCCACGTCTATATAACTGACACTTGGCGATTTGGACTACTTGTTTTCAGACAAAGCGATGCAAGCTTTTGGCGATTTTCTAGTCCACTGTTTTTCCCAGACCCATTAGCCTCAAACTTTACATTGCACGGGCTAAACTTTCAATGGCCAGATGGTATTTTTGGCCTGGCACTATCACCACTTGGCCAATATGAAGACAGGATATTATTTTTTAACTCACTGGCAAGTTACAGAGAGTTTTTCGTGCCAACATCAGTGCTTCAACAGCCGTTACGAGTGAACGATAGCTCTTCGGAGTTTAATCTATTAGGTGAAAGCAGAGGGCTCACAGGCCAGGCCTCTGCTTGTGCCACGGATCGAAGAGGAGTTATGTTTTACGGTCTGGTCATGCGTGACAGTGTCGGATGCTGGGACTCTAGAAAATTATATCAAAAACAGACTTTGGGAGTGGTTGCTTCCAACAAAGAAACTCTCATCTTTCCTAATGATATAAAAGTGGATCAGGAAAAACAGCAAAGTGTGTGGGTGATATCAAATAAACTTCCAATGTTTCAAGCTGGACCTTTAGACCCCGACGACTACAATTACCGTATTTTGTACGCTGATACTGAAGAAGCAGTTCGAGGTACTGTTTGCGACCCTGATATTAAACAACCCCCGCCCACTGCATTAATTCAACGAGGTTGGCTGCCATAATACTAGCGTTATTTTTGTGATAAATATAACATTTAAGAGCATGTAATGTTTGTAAATAAAGCACGTATTATACGCCATTAAAATAAAAGCAGCAATTTTATTTCTTGATTGCTAAAAGTATCCCTTACGGCGTTACCTGCATAGTGTGTAATAGTGGTGATTTACCATTACCAATAAATCCGTAGGTACTTAAAACCATAATTCAATGTTATTTATTTATCCATTTATGAAAAATACATAGCTAAATAAGAAGTATTAAAATTAAGTATACTTATAACTTTAATAAAATAATTATCTATTAAAAAAAATGTGGTACGAATTAAACATTTTAAGTATCTATTTATTTTGATCCTATGTTATCCCACTTCTGAGGAAAATCCTACAGCCTCCCTTTTTTCCTCTACTTTTACTGAAATAAAATGTAGTTAAGATATTTAATTACTTTTTCTTTTAACATTTTTTTTAGGTCACCCTCCTCTATAAATGACAGCTCTTTGATTTCAAGGCGAGATTTGCTTTTCGCAAAGTAGATAATTTTTTTAAAAGCCTTATACATTTATACCAATATGTATTTCCTTTAATTTTCCTCAACCATAAAGGAACTGCCGTCTTTTGAAAATACCAACAAATTTAATTAGGTCCTAATAGTAGTAATAATAATAGTAGTTAGAAATGTAAATCTCAAAACAGTTTATTCTATGCCATTGTCCTTATGGCAACGACATTCAGAATGACCGTGTGAAGAAACTCGTTTCCCGTGTTTCATTTTTAAGAACACACCTTGAAATTAGATACTTACATTCAGTATATATTCATCAACCCTAAGAACTAGTTCATTTTGCAGTTCACTGTATATTTAGTCTAAATAGATACATTTATTAAATAACAGACCTGTTCGGCCAAACATTTATGTAACGTAACATCTAATAAGCGTTGCTTTGATGCATATTAGAACAAAGCTACCTGCTGAACAGACGTGATAGGTACAATGTGCCTGTGATTTATTGTGAAGATGGATAGGGTATGTATTATTTTTCATGAATATAATATAAATAAGCAAAATAATGTTAAAAACGCATATCTAAACATTTTTTCAAAAGCTTATTTGTGATAAATAGAGTCATGGTTAGTATAAGACTGTGGAGATGGCTCTTAACTAGCCAAGATTCTAAATTCTAATTTATTAATTTATTTTATAATGATAGTAAAATTCATGTAACATAACTTCATAGACGCAGATGTAATGTTACACGGATGTAATTTATCTTGATATAATGTCAATATAATATACATCCAATAAAAAATAAATGTTGTTCGTTGGTCACTTGTGAACTGCATATACCCAATGTGTTTCATTTTGGTCTATGTTTTAAATTATTTTAAAACAAAAATTTGTATTTTCCTCCTCAGACATTTCAAGTAGTGGGTTTGGGTCCCCTATGATATAAGCGTGATCATATTTTCGTTTTGACTGTTACTTAAAATTAAAATTTGCATACCATATTTATTTTTAATTTTTGCATTGCATATTGGTATATATTTTTATACCTATAACTTTATCACTTGTATTCTAGCATAAAATGTAGGTATGTAGGTAGTACTATATCAGGGGGCTGATTGTGAACCGTTTTATTGACGATGCCTGCTTTCAGTTTCCGTCAAATTTGACAGATTTACTATAGAAAATCTGTCAAATTTGACTGAAACTGCTTTCAGTTTCCGTCAAAAAAACGGTTCACAATCAGCCCTCAGGATACAACTAGTTCGTAAAATAGCAGCATACTTATTTAAATATTTTTCAAAATGCAGTTGATAGACTAAGTTCTAATGAATAGGCTAGTTGACTCTATTTTTATGTAGCTCTTATATGATAAATAATTGTTCTTTTAGACCAAAAAAAATACTACCATATTTTTTTGGACCTAAGAAACCGCAAAATTTTATTTTAAAAGTTCTACTTTTCAAAAACAGGTGAAAACGCTACCGCCATATTGGTCTATGGATTTATCTGTGCTGTGACGTCATTCGTATTCAAAACAATAATTTTCGTGATTTACGTCTAGGGAACATGCACATTTTGAAAAGTTGGCATTACTGTAAATTGGTTTTAGTTATGTGACATTTGTATAATTCCGATAATAATGACGTCACCAAAATGGCCGTAGCGTTTTCAGCGTTCCAATGAAAAAAAAAAGAAACCGTTTTTTAAATTGAAATTATGCAAGCATCATGGACTTTGATTAACTGAAATTATTATATTTTGGTTTTGCAAGGAAAGTACTTCAGGAAATACTAATTTATTGGGTCAAATTTGATATGAGTCAAGTAGCCTATTAATTATATATTCAGCTTGTTTAGAATTTTGAAATAGGCATTGATAATATTATTCAGTTCTACTTTTACTTTGTGGTAACGCAATACGCTGCGACACATACAGTCAATTTAGTATTGCCAGTATTGCTACTACATATCTATACTTCATTTATTGAAACGAGCTAATAGGCAGATAAAATAAACTCACGTGATTGGTCGTTGAAAATAATATTCTATCTCGTCATTGGCTAGATTGTCAAATCAATTGTCAATTATCAAATCTAGCCAATACGATAATAAAAAATTACTTTCGACGACCAATAACGTGCGTTTATTTACGTTCCTCTACACATTTAAAAATTACTATTCTTACGTTATACTGTCCTGTCCATAGTTTATGACAAGTGGGCAAGTTCTTTGACTCACAGGTCTGGTCTACTAAAGTTATATTTTACTGAAATATTTGTTTTTAGAAAAATATGATATGTCTCTGCTTGGCGATAAGCTTCGTGCTATGTAACGCACAAGAGCGAGTTGCGGTCAAAAAGTCAATAGGCACTTTGTATAGATGGAAACAGATTGATTTCGACTTTCGCAGCGACGCTGATAGACAAGAAGCTATTACCAATGGGTAAGTAAGTATTTAAATGCTAAGAATGTATAAGAACCTGCTTTTACGGTTTACATAATTGTGTTAGAGAACAAAAACTCAGTTTACACGCTTGGTTAAACGAAACGATAGACCAGATTTGAAGTAATCAATCTGACTTAAAAGGCTCAACTCACACCAAGATGGAAGGTGGCGCGCAGTTTTATTGTCATATCATTTAAAAAAATTATCTTCATCATCATAATACATAGTATTGCTTGAGAAACTTCAAACGCAGGCGACCACGAGCGACTGTAAGCGGCGCCAAGAGCACTTTTCAGAGCGCTTGAATACTATGCACTATTGTAATAATCTTATGGTTTGGTTTAAAATCACATGTCACTGAACCTTCGCTTCACTACGCTTCCATTTTGGTGTGAGTGAATTAACGCTTAAGTAGGTAATTTAAAAGTTTGTTTCCTGCAGTGATTTCATCCCTGCAAATGTGATCACCTTGGGCATAGAGAGATGGAAAGACCGCGTATTTGTGAGCACTCCAAGATGGAAACGGGGAGTTCCAGCCACACTCTCATCTCTACCTATTGTGGCACAATCTGAATCACCTCCTCTCAGTCCATTCCCCAATTGGGATTGGCACAATGCAGGTAAAACTTTGCTACAAATAGTGTGGAAATCTTACCAACATGAACATCATAGTGTAACTATAGGTATTTAATCTTTGTCCACAGTAAACTGCACCGGGTTCACATCTATCTTCAGAATGAGCGTTGATCACTGCGGTACTATGTGGGTGCTTGACTCCGGTCAAGTAGAAGCTTTCGAAACTCCTCGTCAACTGTGTCCCCCAACTCTCTTCGCCATTAATCTGGAGACGGATATGGTTGTTGGACGCTATCCCATACCGAGCGAATTCGTCCTACAAAACTCTCTAATCACAAATATTGTTGTAGATTCTAGGGATGCACGTTGTCGCGATCTACACGTTTACATAGCAGATGCTTGGCGATTTGGTCTTATTGTCTTCAGAGATCAAGATTCATCTTTCTGGAGATTTAGTCACTACAGTTTTTACCCGGAGCCTCTACTCTCTAACTACACACTACATGGTTTGAACTATCAATGGTCCGACGGTCTGTTTGGAATGTCCCTGGGCAAGTTCCACCAGGGTGATCGTTTACTTTATTACCACTCAATGTCTAGTTCTCTAGAGTTTGCGGTTAAGACTTCGGTTATTCGCGATCCTTTGCGTGTGAATAACTCGGTAAGTGAGTTCAAGCTCCTCGGCGAGAGCCGCGGCGCTGACGGACAGGTCTCGGCCGCAGCGGTTGACCGCAACGGTGTTATGTTCTACAACCTCATTTCACGTGACAGTATCGGGTGTTGGGACACGCGTAGACCATACATCAAAAGTAACTTAGCGGTCGTGGCGCAGAACAACAAAACTATGATATTTCCTAATGATCTAAGAATAGATCACGAAGTTCCACAAATTGCTTGGGCTATAACGAACAGGCTACCGATGTATCAGTTTAATTTGATTAATCCTAACGAGTTTAATTATAGGGTCATGTATTTAGATCCTCAAAGTGCTGTAGATAATACAATATGCGATCCTCACGCTTACCAGATCAAAAGTTCGATTGAAAATTGATTCATATATTTTTTCATTTGTCACTGTAATCCTACTAACTATCCTACTATCCTTCCTACTAATATTATAAATGTGAAAGTTTGTGAGAATGTATGTTTGTTATTCTTTCACGCAAAAACGGCTGGACCGATTTGGTTGAAATTTGGTATGTAGATAGGTGATACCCTGGATTAACACATAGGCTACCTCTTATCCCGATATTCCCGCGGGAACGGGACTTACGCTGGTGAAACCGCGGGGCGCAGCTAGTTTATAAATAAAGTAATCTAAAAAGAATTTGTTTGTGTTTTAATCCAACAATATTTATGACACAGTTTGTTTGTTTTAATCTCTTTTTTCATGCTTTTGTGCACTTGATTCACCATTATCATTTTCATCCTTTCCATTTTTATTTTTATTAGCATTTCCTAATACAGATCGCAAACTGTCACTTGATGATAGCATTTCGTCGAACTCAATATCGAGCCCACGTTTGTTTTTATCTTGAGACTCATTTTTCAAAGCACTATGCGTTTTATCTGTTTTGTCTCTCGATTCAAACTTACAGTTCAAAGGTGGTGATTGATTCTCTGTTTCTGGAGGTATATTTTGTTTTAAGTTTTTATTGTCGGGCCAAATAACTCGTTTATTTCTTTCAACGTCTAGACAAATCCTCTCGTTTGGTGAAATTGAAACAGTTCGTCTTCGCGTTCTTACTTTGCTACCATTACAGTCGTTTTCGACGCGACTACGACTGTGACCACTTTTTGCACCCACAATTTTACTCTCTGATGAACGTGGGAGATCTGAAGGCCGTTTCATAAATATTTGAGGATAATCTCGGACGTATGAAGCAGTGTTTCCTTTGCTGCTTCCCACAAACGAAGGGGTGTCAGTATCATCTGATGGCATTGTGGTACAGTTATGGCTTTCGTGTCTAGTAACTTCAACTCCATGGGAAGATTTCCTTCGCAACGTGTCAGAGTTGACAGATGTAACGCCTTCTGTTGTCAAGTAAGTTCCTATGCGCAACATCATGAGTACAAATTGCTCTAGAATACGATCCGCATTTCTTGGAGACATCAACACGTCGTTCCCGTACCAGTCTTCATATGAACCAGTTTCTGACATTCTATTTGAAACGGTAGTTGTTGGAGTCAGCATTATTTCTGTGTTTGTTTTTATTTCTTCCATGCTAGCGATTGAAGGGTCATCAATCAAAGATGATGAGACAATTTTAGGATGTGGTTTTGATTCATTGTTGGCAGGAAGTCTTTCTCCATATCTGTTTATTAAAGAATATCTTTCTAATTCAAATAAATCTCTAAATTCTTAATAATATTACAATAATTATTTAGGATTTTTAGTTAAATGTCCTAATATTAAATATTAAATGTTTAGTTTTTTAGTTAAATTTAGTTAAAAATGTCTTGTCAATGATTGACAAGACATTTAACTGAAAAACTTAACCATTTCCAACATCAGTGGTAAACTTTACTCACAGGCTTGCTACAATTTTAGTTCGTAGTTGTTCTTCACCCAGCAAAGATTTAGTCCGCCTTCTTCGAATGGCTAACTCAAGGCCAAAGTCGTGATCACTAGGTTGCAGAACAGTAGTAAATGTTTTAAAGGCAGAAGCCACTTTCAGCGCACGATAGTAGCTGTAAAATATATAATTATCTCTTTAAGTATTCTCATAGACTTTGAAATTGAAAAAACCTAAGCTATTAGTATTTTTATGCATATAGCAAGTAGGTATGACATAATGTAGCTACTAATTATTGAAGCTCACCTAAACACAAGCATCCACATGTAAAACGCTGGCGTGATTGAAACTAGCTTCACTACGACAAACTTGATGCAAGGCGGCCTGGCTGGTCCCAACAGCACACACGTGCCAAGGCCCAAAGCTAAGCTTGTTAGTTCACATAAAAGTTGTCTAGTTGCTGCTAGCAGGAGCCAAGGCAAAACCAATGTTGGACGCTCTTCCTAAAAAATTACCTCAATAAAAAGTCACAATATAAATTGAATATCAGGGACGTGCAAAACCTTTTATTTATGCAAAACTCAAATTTGGTTTTCTACCAATATTAGCAAAAATTATTAGTTATTTATGGCATGATACCTAAAACCTAACTAAATACAATGTATAAAAGATGCATTGCAATACCCAAAGTTCTACTGGAGCTAGTGGCCAAACATGTAGATACTGCTTAAACTATGGCATAATATGATAGCTAGTAGGAACTAACTCTTAAAGAAACAAAATACCAGAAAGACCGGGTAAAGTAGAACAATGTACGAGGCAAGGTACACATAGACCGTGAAGCATTGCACCAGCATCACGCCCGAGATCATCGTGCGAAGCGCGCGCTGCACCGACATTGACAGCTCATCGGGCATCGCCATTTGCCATACCTTCCATAGACTTAAAGTAAGTACCACGTTAAAGTTTTACAATATACTAAAGTAGGTACAGATACCGTCGGTTAAAAAACTTCAGCTTCATGGAGCTATACACAGAGTCTTTATCTCAGTACTATGTCACAGAAACAAGAAAACCCATAGGTACCAAAATGGTAGTCATTTTTATTGGAACACAAACCGTTTCAATATCATTCTTGTGACATATAATTCTTGTGTTGTGTAAACGTGTGTTAATTTAAATAAATCAAAATGCATTACATTCTGGTTTACAATAATTATATAGGTTGTAGTAGGGACAGATTGAACATGAACAACAATAAGTAAGCCGAATTTTCCACGATTCAGCACAGCTCCATGGTGAGCTGAGTGTTATGTAGACTTACGTCACGCGGTAAAAAAACAAAGTTTTGATTTATGTAAACATACAGGTAAATTATTATGAAACTTCATTTTTAAACCAATCAACGCGTGGGTAAAGCAAATTTTAAGGCTATAAAAGCTGTGAAACATTAGCTTTCGAATAAATCGATCGAAGCTCTTATTGGTATATGGGTATATAAATTAAGAAAATGAACAGAAACAGATGCCTGCTTCATCTGTTTGATTTCTGCCTGTTCTGCTGCTCATGTCTTACCTGTTTAAGATTTGCGTTTACTTTGAAGAGTGTTGCATCAAAGATTGTTCGGACCAGCCCCAACAACGTCCACAAACAAACCTCGGAGTGCATGTTCATGCCAACATAGGATAGAATGTTTATCATTTTGTACCAATTTTTATTAAAAAGTCGTAAAAATTAAGGTGCCTTCACTCTACATAGTGTGTTTTTTAGTTTTTAAAAATATTTTGTAAGCAAGATGTTGATCTGCTGGTGTCTCAGAGCAATCAACTGCTTCCTCATTGGCTGGTGTTATGTTATTTATTGGAAATCGTATTGTTTGCATGTCATTGTCATAGTTATTTTTTTATTGACAAAGTAGAGTAGGAAATTTATACTCCTTGGTTCTGAAAATCTATATTTTTAAATAAAACCTGGTTATTATTGTTTGTTCTTCTATAATGTAGTCTGTAACTGAAACAAATGACGTATTTATATTATTTGCAGAGTTAATTGGTACGATAACCACTAAATTAGAGTGCTCACTGAAGTGGGCTAAAACTATCCCTAGAATAGAGAGCACGAACTCAAACTTTGTTACCTAAAATTATGGCTTTCACTCGTCGCATACGTAAATATAAGGTGCCTACATTGTTTCTGTTCTGTTTAGTAAGTATACAATAACAAAGCCACTATACACCATACTTCATGCTATTTCAGTGCATCACATGAGCGTAGGAGTTTAATAAGAAAATAAATAGCACGGCACCCGATTAACTTTGTGGTCATGATGCGTCAGGGCTCTCGCGAGAGTCGCGAGCCCACGCCGCAAGTCAGACGAACCTCGACAGGCAGAGACTGCGCGCGTTGCCTTACCTCAACCGGCAGAACACGCGGGAAACGTAAACTATTGTTTTTGTGAAGTGGACATAGTGATAGTGAAGTGAAATTTAAATAATAATTATTTCAGGTAAACAAAATTTTTTACCCTTTATTTTTAAGTGCAATGCGGATACTGCAATGATGCTTGGACAATGAAACTCGCTAATTACACAAAGATCAATTGCGCATAAGATCTGATTGCTGATAAGAAATGATCAATCTTAGAGAAAATACTAGAGAGGCCTTGATATTGTTTAAGAATACATAATAAATTTGGGTTACGTCCTTACCTTGAGCGTTGTGAGTCGCAAGTTATTTTTAATAATTCTGTCTTTTCGTAGCGCCACGGTGTTTTTCTTAGTAACATCCGTGAATACAAACATGTTTTTGAATGCAATCGTGAAAAAACATCGTTATGTTTCTCGAACATTTTTGATTGTCTTGAATTAAAATCTCACTAAAATCTGTCTACAAGATTTTTTTATCGCTTTTAACATGTTTATTAAACTAAATAATTAAAACGTCTCGTCATATCGTACCTATAAGGTTTCGTTTGTATCATGTTGATGAATATTATGCATAGGATTGACCTTCTAGTAGAGTTCTGCCAACTTAAAACAAGGGCAAGAGCGAAGTCAGGCATGATGTCATCCATGTTTATCCGGACTGATTATAAATTTGTTTCACTTCACATTGCAAACTAAAAAAAGATTGAAAGGAATCTTTATTTGTAATGTAAACATTGGTAGATATCGAAGAAACGAGAGAAAAAATATTTAAGTAGGTAGGTATTTCTAATTACTGTTTAATAGTCAGATACCTAGTATCAGCAATCTGACTATTAAACAGTAATTAGAATACTTGAAGAATACTTGGAGGTATTTTTTAATTGCCGGCTCCCTAGTAATAAACGAGTATTATTTGACCTACCCGTAACAAGTTTTTTTTATCGCAATATGGACTTTAATTTCTTTTTATTTTTTTTATTCTTTTTAATTATTTCATCGTAATTTACTTGCATTATTCTGGTTGTTTCTTTACAAAATCTGTCTTCACTGTCGCCAGAACATTTAGTTACTTACCTACTCTTGATTTATAATACTGTAGATACCTACTTACTGTAGACTACAGTATTAGGTCATATGGAGGTAGGTACCCGCTCATTTCTAAAATACCACCATTTTAGTATCCCCTTTAGCGGGTGATCTAACCTTGCGTCCGATGTCCTGATGAGCAACATTGAGTTGCCAATTATACCTACGCAAATAAAATTCGCATATAAACGAATATAGCCAGTTATAAAATTTTCTATGGTCGTTGAAACGAACAGTGTAGTTATTGTACCACGTCGCCTAGGTACAAGTACATATAGGCAATCAAAAATATTCAAAGCAAAATTTAAAAAAGTAAAAATTAATGAACCCAAATCTAAATTCTGTACCACGCCGCCTAGGTACAAGTACATAGGCAATCAAAAATATTCAAAGCAAAATTTAAAAAAGTAAAAATCAATGAACCCAAATCTAAATTCGTCTTACTAATAGGTAATAAAGTTCTGCAACATTTAAGATGAATTTTAACGGGAGCTAATGATCGTTAGGTAGGGTATTATACCTACATATTTATATCTACCGGAAATGGAAACGGTTGGTTAGTTAGACTTCGAATAACAAATAATATTTTTTGGTACATTTGAACGGTCCTAAACACTGTAATCACTCATTTTTAACTAAAAGTACTTAAAAATATGTACTCTTACTTATTATTTTGTAAAGAGAGGTGATGTGGTATTACAAATTATTACTCCATCACAGATTTTAATAGCATTTATATTATGCCTTTTGAAATCCTGAGTACCTGCTATTAAAAAAAATACAGTTTTGCGGACTAACTTTAGTATTAATTACTTTTTATAATAAAATCAGTTTTACGGACTAACTAACTCCACAATATACATAAGCAAAGGTCTGTAAAAAAACCTATGAATTTTTTACATCGATATAACGGGGTTTCCAGCCCTCTCCCCATAAAGACACGGAGCTAACTGCATCGGTATGATGTGACATACTCGACTGACGTACGTGAGAACACGTCTAAGGTCCCAACTGTTCCATACAAGGGATGACTGCATATGGTGTGCAAACATCGCCAACTCATTTATCCTCGATTTCCAACGCTTTCTACACATTATTGAACTTTGTCTGAAGAATTTTCTCTGGCATTCCATTAATATAATCTACAATAAAAAATATAAATTAATAGAATAAAAAATATATATCAACCTTTCCGAGGTTTAAGTGGGTGGTCAGAATCAAGTCCAACTACCTACATTTTGACACGCCCTAGTAAAAGCTAACATTCCATAACACACCCATAAACAAATTACTTTTAATTAAATCTTTACTAAAATAAAACAAAAGTAAACAAAACAACGTTTGCTCGGTGATGCTAATTGAAAATTGAATCAGTCGTATGAAGGAAACCAGATTTCGTAAAGTAAACTACTTCTCGCGTAGCTTTGTTAATCAAATTGATTGAACTCATTAGCGGCCGTGAATGTAGAGCGGCTACATTACAAGTGTGCATTGTTCAGACTATCTGGGCGACCGCTTTTCTTTTAGAAATAGTGATTTTGAATTCTACTAAAACTGTTCCATTAGCTCTGATAATAATTATCCTAATTAGTTCGAATGATTAAATGGCCACCACTAGAGAGTGATGGAGTTTTAGCAATTTGATGCTGATGCTTTTTATTTATTATTTTATTTTATTTTTACAATTTTAGGAAAACTTACAGCTAAAAAAAACAATAAAAGAAAAATTAAACACTAAGGGCTAATTACAAGTTTCCACAGTTTTAGATGTTGACTTCTTGCATGGCGTCTTTATAGTGGAACCGAACACGGTTCTCCAAAGCAAGAATACTAATGTTTCTACACTTATCCTATTTTTCAAAAGCCGCTTTGTTTCGATAAGAATTCAATAAAGACTGTTAGCTACATACATTTTAATGATGTACCATTACCAGAGATACCAGATAATTTGATGACATGGCGATCGTTACAGTGGGATAAGTTGGTTGTTTATTTTTGAGTATGTGAGAGATGAGTAAAGATGTACACTTCCCTTCGGAGCCAAAAGTGGGTGTATGTGTATTGTATAACCAGAAATGTTACTTGTATACAAATGTTGGCTTAGTAAATTTTTACGATTTACAAGAAAAAGCTAAGTCAAACATTTATATAGTAAAAGTTTAAGTGGTTCATAGGTATTCCTTGAAATTCAATGATCATTAGAATTTAAAAGTAACTTATGTTAAATATTTGGGCACAATTTTATGAAATTTGAATAATTTAATCGTATCGATATGTACTTGGGTTAGTATAGTATTAAATATTAGTCATTCCTGCAAACCTTAACCCAGGGGATAGTTTGTAGGAGTCATAACAGTGACTCATTCTTATTGCATATTGTATTACACATCGCAAAGTTGTTGCTTCATTGATGACATCACAAGCCAGCATAAAAATATTCATGTTTTTATTTAAAACAAACATTGTTTTCTCCCATATTGTAATATTGTTAAAGTTATCAAGATGGTCACAGGTGTTTTCTGTCATTAAACCGGTTGAAATTTTCAAGCCTTCTAAAATTTTAAACTTCTAATACAATACCAAGTGAGTAGAATCCTTACATCATAGGGATCAAGTTGCTTTCACAGTGATTTAAGTGTCCATTAGTCTCTTTCATTCATATTGATATTTTTTCTAATTTCACTTTACATGGTTTGAATGCATGTAGGTAGCTGTAAGTATATCAGAAGTTTAATTTAAAATGTATTTGAAATGGTATACAGAATCCCCACTCAATACAGTATCAATTAAAATAAAATGTAAAACATTCAGACATAGTCTTCCGTGTGGAAAAACTAAGATGCATAAATTAATGTCGCTCTTCAAGGTTGTACAATTTACACAGTCGTCAGACAAAGTTAGCATTAGCAACCACACATCATGGCCAGACATGTTTATAGTTCGAGAGTTTTAATATCCAATAGATTTTGTTTGCTTTTTCACGCGCTTCTTATTCATGTTGTAGCTAAATAACAAGTTTTCTTATCGTGAAAATAATATGCACCATAAAAACTAATCGGTCTTCTATCGACTCTGCTCTACTTAACTTTAGTGTTTTTGTGTAAGTACCTATGTAGATTACGATTTTAGCTGCATTGCCAGCTCTCTGAATACAAAATACCTACGTCAAAACCTTGACCGAAAGCAAGATACAAGTAATAGGGGTCACAAGATATTCATAATAAATTTACGACAGATACCTAGTATAATATAAATAAGCGGTGACGTCATGTTTAGAACAATATTACAAAGGTAATAAACTAACAAAACTTTTGAATGTAACCATTCAAATTGTTGTGAATAATCATGTGAATCGGTTGATAGGTTGTTTTGTTTTATGTTTGCAATGATCCTTAAAATATTCAATAGGTAGTTTATATTTAGCAAAGTAAATTATAATTAAATTGTTCATTTCAAGCAATAGCCTTACAAGAATTTCTGCATTTGGAAATAGAAATACCTACAATACATGTTACTTGAACCCCTTTTGTGGTAAAAAGTAGGTAGAGCGAACCTGGTTGGTTGACCTTGGTTCTTATATCAACTTCCCGAGGTCCATGACCATGTTCTCGTAAGCTTTAATAATAATACAGCTTACGAGTTATTTCTTCGCAGAATTCGATAAAGAATGCTGACATTGACTTTGTGATTGCGGTTACAATGAAGGCTTGACTAGTCATAAAATGTAAGCTTCAAAAACAATTAATCGTAATAATTACAAGGCACCGTCATTCTGGTTATTTTAGAAACTAAAACCACAATAAAACAAGGCGAGATAAATGCTGTTGGCTCAGAGTAAAGTATGGCATTGTTTACAGTGTTATACCTACGTTGAGATTGAGATGTAATAAATAAATAAATAAATAAATAAATAATAAAGTGTGTGTCACCAGATGACGTCACAATTCCTTCTGTGGTAGCGATCACCGACCTTCTGCCCAAAGCAAGGTAAACTACGGCTGTCGTGGGAGCCTACAACGCTGAGCTCACTTATTTCGTGATCAGTGATATTGTTTAAGTTACTACAACTAACCGGAACAGTTTACTAAAATACAAGTTTAAATTCATATTTTATGTCATTGTGATTTTATAACGTACAGTAAGTACACGATGTCGATTGTGTAAAAAATGTGTGTGCAGATATTATTATGTGTGTGAAAGGAGTGAGTACTGAGATGACGAGCGATAGAGGGAAATGGAAGAAAGAAACGTGTTGTGCCGACCCCACTTAGTGGGACAAGGGCTGGGAGATGATGAAGTACACGATGTCGATTCTCGACGACTTTCAAAACATGACGCTGTAGAACCAAAACAAACCACGTGTTTACATAAATTACCTTTGTCTACCTGTTTCTCTTGAATCTAGGACAAGGTTGACGGGAACAAGTAGTTATTACCCACACATAACATAGTTATGTTATGGTATGTTTTACTGAAATCTTAATAAAATTACAATATGGAAGCCATATGTTACATGTTGGACATTCCAATGTGTAAAATCAGTGCACCAGATCATCAATTAATATGGCGTACTTTGAGATAGATTCACTTTTATATATACTTACACCTAAGAACCATTTTAATTACCTACAATGGTAGGTATAGGTATTTAAAGCAACTAGGTAGGTACATAATTAATCTCATTTTAAATGTCTCCACAAAAACGAACATTCTCGTTGATAAAACAAAGCTTTTATCGCTCGAAATGGTAGGTCAGGTTTTCCCAAATATGGTAAATTTGATGGTATTACAGACTTGGAGTCTGTTACCTACTTACTTACTCATTATCCACAATGCCTTATAATGAACTTAATTTTTCATTACATGGTCAGATTTAAAACACCCGGATTTTAAGGTATATTCAATTTAAGATTTTAACACGCCTGGTCTTGGCATACTAAACGTTTTTCAATCTCTGTTCAATAAGAGTATATAGAACGAGTGTGGGCACATGAAGGAATGATCCAATTGCACACAGATGGTCGGGATGCACTTTAGATTGGCTTACTTACGATTTACTGAATTGCGTGTGATGCGCTTACTGTTTCAGATAGAGAATGTGGTAACTGTTGTCACATGTGTCGATGAGGTCTGTTTATTGAATAAGATGTCTACCGCCTACATTACAAAGGATACCTGTGACAAACACACCGACAGGCAATAGAGGTTTAAAGTAAAAACCACGTTGACTCCTTTTATTATATAACAAAAAAGAAAGAAATCATAATGTAACTCAAGATTATGACAACAATGATTACTATTGTGTCCCAACAATCGGATTGAGTTGAAGTGTAAAGTATGATTCGTTTTGTTAGGGTCATAGATCGGTGAATTTTATCAATCTACGCTATCAATGAAGCTGTTGAGTTTTACTTTAGTTCTGACAATGACACACAGCTCACTCACGCACATCCGCCGGCCTTCGTTTGTTTAATGACCGAGCCAAGAACACGATGCTTGCCAAAAGTCACTTTCGTTACGGGGAATACGCGACTGACCTTACGTCTTGTACTATTACTTTACAACTTGTGGAACTACACAGCTGAAAAAATAAAATGAACTCATTCATAAGTAACACCAATAGAGGTTCTAAATTCCGATTTGATTAGATCATTTTTATTAGGTATACTAAACAGAAGATCGTGGATCAATTGTAGATAGGTAGGTACATAGTTACATTAGTTATGTATAAATTTTATTTAAGAACTTACGAATTAGTTAGAGTTTCGCTCGAATAGACCTACAAAATTTAGGTATATCTGAAATAACATAACTAGCACCTAATACAGATATTTCAAACCATCCAACTTTTCCGACAAAATAAACACTGCCATGCCATGAGAAACTATCATCGAGAGACGCATCTAAATATAACGCGTTACTTTTACGTTCTGTGATAATAATGTATGCGGAACACTAACGTGACATCTGCTCCTCATGGCAGTAGTGTTGCGCAATGCTCTTGACAGAGAACTATGCCGGCGCCCGGCACGAGCCGCTCCCAGCCTCAGATCCATCAACAGTTCGTAATGAACCGACACAGATGCACACAATAGTTAGTAAAAGAAAAAAACAGATTATTTAATAGCTTGTATGATTGTACAGAGTAGTTTATACCTAGTAGAACTCTATACGCACTCATTATAATGAGTCCAGATGAATGGGTAAGTGCAGTGACAAAGGTTGCCCTGTCTGTAGACGCATTGAGTTGTTGTGATTGGGTCGCTCAAAATACATATTTTAGGCATTTGGTGGCGATTGTTTATCCAAAAATGGTTTACTTCCTATCAGTGGCGGATTTACAAATTTGCCGCCTGTAGGCTATTCAATTTTTGCCGCTCCTACTGACCTTTTAAATTTAATAGTTAGGTACGCTAGATTAGTTCACAATCGTTTTTTTACATTTAACCTATTCGTTGGTCTGATATAATTCCATCACCTGGCAAAAAACAGTGCGAGCGAAGCGAGCCGAAATTTTTAAGACAAATAAGTCATGGAAGGTTTGACTTTGCTTATTGTGCTCAAAATTAAAAGGCTAATACTTGTTTTTGCTTTAGAAAATTTATCGTGCGAGCGAAGCGAGCCGAAATTTTTAGAAAATAAGTCATGGAAGGTTTGATTTTGCTTATTGTGCTCAAATAAAAGGCTGACACCGGTTTTTGCTTTAGAAAATTAATCGTGCAAGCAAAGCGAGCCGAAATTTTTAAGACAAATCAGTCTTAGAAGGTTTAATTTTGCTTATTGTGCTCAAATAAAAGCCTAACACTGGTTTTCACTATAAAAGAGCTTAGAAGTTAGCGTGCGAGCGTAGCGAGCCGAAATTTTTAAGACAAATAAGTCATAGAAGGTTTGATTTTCCTTATTGTGCTCAAATAAAAGGCTAACACTGGTTTTCGCTTTAAAAGAGTCAAGAAGTTAGCGTGCGAGTGAAGTGAGACGAAATTTTACGACAAATTAGTAGCATAATAGTCAGCATAACAATTTATAGCTTTCTATATTAAAAAATGCGGAATGTTCCATACTAACTTCAAACCAAATTGGGTTAAAGAGACAACAAGTAGCCTATGTCACTCTCCATCCCTTCAACTATCACCACTTAAAAAATCACGTCAATTTTTCTCGCTCCGTTTTACCTAGGCAGACAAACTTTCCCATTTATAATATTAGTTTGGAAGTATAAATATGGATTTTATACGGACTACGTAAGAGTGCTCAGTAGGTAGGTACTAGGTACACCTAACTGTGCTATACTAAAATATTTTTTTTTAATTCGTTTATTTCTGTAAGATAAAAAAAAATTGGGACTAAATCCGCCGCCCCCTAGAATCTGCCGCCCTAGGCTCCAGCCTACTCAGCCTATTGGTAAATCCGCCACTGCTTCCTATTCCATTTTATTCACCATTATAGTGACCATGTTTAAGGTATTTATGTGAGGTATTTTACTAAAGCTTTAACCATTGTGCAACACCGTCCTTATAAAAACTCTACCTGAATACTATTAAATTGTACTTGAAGGTGGAACTGATTTTGATGAATGTTTTCTTCAGTTACATTGTTTGCTGAAAGCTTTTGAAGGTTGCCGCAGGTTTGCGATAGGGTGTAAAATGCCTGGGAGCGGCATTTGGTTCGGAACATAAAAGCCACTGTAATGGGGCCGCGATCTGTTATGTGGGTCAGGCCAATGTCGGGTTTTCTAAAACCCTCTGATTACATTACCTATTGCTTAAGAAATCGAAGCTTTCCAGTATGTATTTTAAGAGTTCCTTTTTACAGAGGTTAGCGTTATAGTAGGCTAACAATCTATTTTAAAACTTGCACGTTGCTCAGCATTTTTTTAAATTTTCGATGACCTAATTTCGTAACAGCGTATAAACTGAAAAACACAGCAAGCCGTAAAATCTGTTTTGGCGGATGTGAGTTGTATGCACAATATCCCAATGTTTGTCATCAACTTCCAAATCAAAGAACTCCGAATCTGGGACGTTACTCGAACGACCAACACAATCAATTACCATTGGGTAATGGCATGGTTTCATAGTTCCGTAATGTTTCTAATTCTGGATAGGAATGTTTTACTCACCGACCAGTCAATCAAATTGGCTATTGCGAAATTTTTAATGCATACTATTTGTGTTTCGATATTTATTTTCAATAGTTTTATTGCGTCATGATTTAACTGGAATACCTTTTCTTAGAACACAAACACAAATAATACCTACCCAAGTATATGTATCATAATTGAAAATTCCCAGTACCTAAACACCAAATCGGCATAATATACTCGTAATTATCCATACAAACTTTCGTATCCATAATATTTTAGTGGGATTGAGTCTGTAAAGTCTAAAGTATTGTTTTAATCTCAAACAGGTATGCTAATGTCAGTAATTTGATATGCTTAAAGATAACTGTTTTGTCATCTAACACTAGCATCATTGGTAAACTCTTGTACAAGTAGAAATCGACGTCGAAACGGCGCCGGCGACGTGTTGTCGCGCAAAAGTAACGGATCTACCCAATACCTACCACCCACGCAAAAATACACACATAATAGAAAACCTCCTACCCGTTTTACTCAGCTACTTTGTATTTGAGCACATAGTTACAAAAATGTGATAAAACAGATTTACAGTAGCAACAAAAGTGAACCCACGCAACTCTCCTTTGAGCTTTTTGTAAATATTATTTCATCTCATTTCAGAAGTCATGAAGAGGTGAGAACTGACTGAAGATAAAAGTTGAACAGAATCACAATGAAGAGGCTACAGAAATGCTGCTGCTGTGCGTCGACGCGGACTGGGACCCTCATCACGGCTGTCCTGGGAGTGATCCTCTCGATAGCCACCATTATTATCGTATGGGTTGTGGAGAAGCATCGTATCACATTCAGTACACTGATATTCGACAAGGACTTTGATAGGAAACTTTCAGATTTAGACAGTAAGTATTCTGAATATCGTGATCGCTTTAGCACTCGGTTTTATAAATTATGAAGGGGAGAATATTTAATGTTGGCTTTTGGAAACTCATAAACATGTACTTATACATATATACCTACTTTTTACATGGGTTAACTATAGTTTGCGTTGGTGGTATTAATTATGCTAATTCTCAGATGCCTGAACTATAAAATGTAAATATGCCTTATATTTACGCCTTTAGATTTTCCCGTCTTATGAGGAGTCAGCACAATAGGTTTTTCTTTACTACTCCTACCTATAAGCTGTAAGCTCACTCACGTTTTATTTCTATTTCAGTTCCGAGGATAATATTAACGGTCAACCTATGCTTTACGATACTCATATGCTCGCTGCTCATCATAGCAGTTCTGAAGGTGAGTACCTAAACTTAAACAACGAGCACTAGCTAAACAATAGGATTTAGAATTAATTATGTAAGCTTCATCATTAACCCTAGCTAGAGGATAAATACTTTATAAATTATAACATAAAAGAACTGGAAGAGATCGCTTCTTAGCGATAAGACCTCCCATTGACCCATTGTACAATTATCTACTCTTAAGGTTTACATACTAATTAATAAGTTTCTTTGCAAATGTTTATACAATAAAGTATGTATTTTCATACATTTTAATTTCATAATTAAAATTATTCCTATTTTTCCATGCATACCTACTAGACGTCATTTTCAGTGAGTACCTCATCATACCAATCATTTAATGTCAGCTATTGTTTCAATAATGCAATTCCAATAAAAAAAAGTGTTGTAAACTAAAATTGTTATTTTTTTCAGCGACGGTCCTGGCTAATGCTACCATGGGTTGTGCTCGGTATCGTTCTAGCCATCGGTTTACTCATCAGCGTGCTACACACCTCCATCACATTCTACCTCGACGATAAAATTGAAGACCACAATATCCTCGCGACCTGTATATTAGTTGGCGGACTTTTATACTTGTGTAAATATCAAATTAATTAGTAATCGACATTCCAAGTCATCCATACAAATGGATGGATGACTATAAGGAGGAGGTTCTATTTTTCACATAGGTATCACCTAATCGACAGATTTTGTAAACTTTTAGTATCTGGTGAGGATCGTAGGAGTTATGAACAGAAATGTACCTCGAGAGTGGAAATTTCTCTCTTCTATAATACATACAGGATCTAAAGAATTACATAAAGATCTGAAAGAAATGTCAACCGCTCCCTGGGATACAGTCGTGATCATATTTCATTTTTCTATACTTAATATTTTTTTTGATTTTGCCATCTGTTATTTCCAGGTCTGTACCTCTACCTATGGGCAGTGGTGTTCAGCCACTATCTGGACGTGCGTGACGAAGAAGAACGAGGCAGATATCGCAAGGCCCCTTACAGGCGATAATCTAGCACAAAATAAATCTTTACAACAAATGGGATAGGCAGATTAGGCAGCAACGAAAAATGTTCCCGTGCACTTGGTTAACTTTCAAGTGACGACGGTTGCCATTTATTAATATTTAATTGTTCAAAAGTGCTTTCTAAAGAATCTGAACCGGTTGTTTCAATGAAATAACTAATCTAATTGTTAACCTTTTTTAAAAGTGAGTGCTATTATAAGTGCCTTAACTTTTAATTAACTGTTGTGTATGTGATAAGCAAATAAATTTAAATGAAATCTCACTTTGTGTAATTGAGTTGCACTGTCCGACTGATAGAATCCACTGAATTTAATTAAATAAAAATACTGAATATTATTAAATAATCATGAAATAAAAATGTAAGTTAGTACGTGAATTAAATTCGTGAATAAAACTAATTTAATAAATAAATCTGTTGTCCAACAACGCAAATACAACTAGATACAACTTTGAACCATTTCATTTTACTTATTTTAAACTATATTCTACGGTATATTGTAAATGTTTTTAACTTATTTTGTATCGATTTAAAATTTTATGAATTCAACATTTTAATAAATGTAATTAGTTAAGACTACTACTTTACTCGTTTATTTATTCATTCACCCGTATTCATTCCTAGTTTAAGAATGCTTGAGTCCACAGACTAGATGTTAACGTATTATGAGTCATTCAGACAAAGTTTAAATAAAATTACCTACTTATAATAAGTCGAATGATGCCAGATCAAAAAAAGTACCGAAGTAAAGAAACTATTTTTGGTAAATTACTCTCTTCATTTTAGGTGTTTTTGTTTCAATTAGGTACTACATTTTCAGATTATTATAAAAAAATAGATAAAGATTAATAGTTATTAGTGCTACTGTTTTTCGAGATACAATTACAGAAATATTTGCTGGAAAGTAAGAGTACTACTGTGCTCCATTGAGCATTAGAAATTAAGATTCATGAGGTAACTTTCATTTATAAATGGCCAGTCTCAACCTTCTATCATTGATTTTTAAAGAGCAAAAATGTGAAGCGCGTTGAAATCTTTTGTAGTGGATGGAATTTAATGATTGAGTACCTTCCTCCCAAATTGCATTATTTAAGTACTTACTTACTATTATTTCTGTATAGGTAGTTAAGTCATCTTTATTCGAACAAGTTACTGTGTAGGATAGGAACTTAAAGTTTACTAGTTGTAAGGTATAGAAGCTTACGTTATACGTTACACTTAAATTTTACCGCATCAAGATGACTGTACAATATTGCTTATAATAAGTCATTTTTTATTTCATTTAGGGAATGTACTTGCATTAGTAATAAATTAAAGATTAGTGTATGTGTTTTGTTGAACAATAAAACTGCAAAAATCGAAAGATTACAATTAGTGAAATTTAAATTTCGCGGGCTACGTAAATCCGTCGCGTCGGGTCGTGAACTTGTCGTGACCTTTGTCGTGAACCCGTGAACCCATGATGACCCGCCACTTTTTTTACTTTTTTTCTGGACAAGAGTGACATTTCTTTGAAGCTGTCAGTGACAATTATAGCTTAGAAATATCAATGTCAAAAAACTACTTTTTAGTTTTTATTTCTATTTGTCAATGTCAGTTAACTTAAAGTGTACTTTTTGCCGAATTTTGCCAGCTCTTTGCTTGCAGTTTGCAATACCTATTTGCATTGCCAACAGCTTTTTTTTTGTTACTTTTCGACATAGGTTGCAATCAAATTCAAATTAAACTTCATAACGCAGCGTAGATCGCAGCGGGTTTGCGTTTCGAACGAGTGTGCTGTGCTCAACTGTGCTGTGCCTGGCTGTGCCGCCGCGCCGTGCCGAGCCGACTGGTGTGTGTACTGTTATTTGCTGAATTACGGTGAGATTTTACTAAATTACAATTACATATTATTTTAGCCTAGCTGTTCTATTCAAGATCGGAAACAGTCACAGTCGGACGGGTTGTATTTATACGTTACCGGCTGTAATAATTTCTAATCTAATAATTATTATTTATTTGGCTTCTTTTTTCAGACTGCAAGCTGTTGTTCCTTTACTGACATAAGTACCGTTTAGCAGACAATTTCTAGAAACAATAATTTATAAATAATGGAAATTTCATTCAAGGGGAAAAGAGTACTCGTCACCGGTGCTGGACAAGGTGAGGAAACGAAATAAGTAGGTACATACCTACGTTGGTATTATAACAATGAAATTACTGAACATAACATGTTAAACAGGCATCGGCCGGGGCATCGCAGTTGAATTATGGCGTGCCGGAGCCAATATCGTAGCTCTATCTCGAACAAGATCACATTTAGAAGCCCTTCAAAGTGAATACCCGTCTATAGACATCATAGACGTGGACGTCGCGGACTGGGATAAAACTAGGAAAGTGGTGGAATCTCTAGGACACTTTGACGCGCTGGTCAACAATGCTGCAATAGCGGTTTGTGAGCCTTTCTTAGAATGCAAGCCTTCTGATTTTGATAAGTAAGTATGATAAAATATAGATATTTTTGTTAGGTCCTACATAAAAATAAAAACCTACATAATGATAAGGAAATTAGACTGTTTAAAACAGAAAAGAAACTATTGAGGGAGTGAAACTTTGCATTCTATTGATAATGTTTAATATTTTCTTGTAATTATATCTAAGGTACTTACATATACCTAATATTGTGTGCATCATTTTAACTAAATAGCTGATCCTATCCCTCTTCTTTTTGCTGTTTGTTCCTTGTCATTCCTAACTAACATATTAATTTCAGTACTTTTGGAGTCAATGTAAAAGCGGTGCTCAATATCAGCCAAGTTGTTGCTAAAAAGATGGTGGAGAACCACACACATGGTGTTATAGTCAACATATCATCCCAAGCTTCAAAGGTATTTACTTATTTAGTATTGTTGTTTATTGAATTGATAGCCATTCAACAATATTTTGATGTGATAAACATATCATAATTAGGTATGTTATTCTAAAAATTCAGTCTGAATCATTGACAAACACATTTAAGTAAGTTACTAATTAAACTGTCAGCTGTAGATGAAACAAGCCTCTATACAGTTTCATTTTGTTTTTAATATGAGTCAGAATTCATTCTGAAAAACTCGAATTGAATATATATTAGTTAAATTAGTAATAAATTAAAGCTGAAACCATGTTTGCATGTTAGATTGCTGGTGTTCAACCAATGTTACCTGTTTTCTCTTTCTCAAGAACAATGTTATATGTGCAACTGTAAGCTTAGAACATGACTTAAAAAAGAGATCCATAACTTTTTTACTAAAACTGTATTAATTTTAGTACTTTATAGGCATTTTTTCTTTTTTAGGCTGCTCTTAAAGATCATGCCATCTACAGTGCATCCAAGGCTGCCTTAGATGCCCTCACCCGAGCGATGGCATTAGAACTAGGTCCACATGGTATCCGAGTAAATGCTGTAAATCCCACTGTCATCATGACTGAAATGGCCAAAGTTGGATGGTCTGAACCTGAAAAAGCTAATGAAATGCTTTCGAAAATACCACTGAGAAGGTAACTTTACCATGTTCATTCTATAAGTCACAATCTAGTGAAAAAGAAATATACTTAGGGTTTTTTTACATTTTTGATATTTTTCACAATAACCATTGAGTCTACGGTTATTGTGCAAAAATGCAATTAATAGTAATAAAATTATTATTTTATATTAAAACTAGCAGCACGTCCTGAATTTGCACGGGGTTACCTAGTAATGAAACTACCGGGATAAAATATATAACCATCCCGACAGACCATTCTACACATTGATTGGTGAAATAATTTTTGAAATTGGCTGAGTAGTTTCATATAAACCAACATTAATTATAAATAAATTAATTTATATAAGTACCTCTATATAATATTAAGTAGTAAGTATAGATGTTAACCCACAACCATAGCTGAAACTTCTTTGTTAAATGTTGTGGAAAAGTGTAGGCTGAGTATACTTAAAACAAAAATAATTATTGTAAAACATCCTACCAGTATTACAAAACATTGCGGTTTGTGAATTAATGTGACTCAGTAACACAAGCTGTTTCCAATGCACTTAGTATTGTTTGCATAAAACATTCTAGAATATTTCTGTATATTATCAGGGTCCCAGTCACACGCGTGTCAGCTAAAAGATTAGGAGATAAACTTTTCCTGATTTTGAATGGTGCAGAATCAACAATTTCTACTTAGTAAAATTACAGAAAGAAAATGTTCGAGTATATTTACATTGAACATCACATTGACGCTGTAATTACTTAAAATTATCTCGTATAGAACCATTTAAATAAAATAAATTCTGATAACGGTTAAAAACGACTAGTTAAATAGCTTGTTGGAGTAGAGAGAACAACATTATATTGACTACCTATTGACGGTAAATTCATTATTTTACTAAACCTAAATTATGTGAACTTGAGCAAATAAATATCACTATGCATCTTATAGCTCATAAAATTTATTTGTGATAAGATACGAGAGATGAGGCCACGTTCGAGGCAAAAGTACTAAGTAGGTACATATTATTTATATTTACGTCTCAATGACGTAATAATGTAAGTTGGTACTACCAACGATATCACTGAATTGAACCAAATTTTATCGTTCATGAAATTAATTAGTCTTTATCTATGTTACTTTTACCATAAAATACTCTTTAAAATGTTGCATAAAATAATCATCTTACTTCAGAAAATCTTCATTCAAATGACGAAAAAAGTAAGTATGTAGGTAATAAATGCAGTTGTTCCGAAAACCTTTCACATCGCTCACTATTAATAAACATTTATATAAATTCAGAATATATTTTGTATTTCAGGTTTGGGGAAGTATCAGAAGTAGTAAACGCTGTCGTATTCCTTTTAAGTGATAGAGCAAGCATGATCAACGGCGTTGAACTGCCTATCGACGGAGGATTCCTCGCTACATAAAACTACTTCCAACACAATGGACTCGAAATGTAGGGATCATGTTAAACTATTAATTATTAAATAACCAAAGATCGTTTTTGTTGAAACAAGCTCTTCACGCCATGTTTTGCCATATGATTATGATCTTAATATTTGTTTTCCGTAAGAGTAAATTTTATATGAATCTTTGAATTTATCTCATGATAAACTAACCTCGACATTTGACCTTTTATTAGTTGATATATCATATTTCAGGCTATGAATAAATATTTATAATGAATGGTATAGTTATGAGGTTTCTTACATAATAAAATGACTATGTTATCAATACTTATTTTGTTTTAATACATTTAATTTAATATTTGGCACAGCTAACTATTTGGTCTAACTAACCTACCTCCTAATTGTTAGTAGTTTAATTTCAATTATGTTTAAGGTGATATTCAGAGATTGTAAGGATGGTGTTAATAAATTTATTCCTAATCATAAAAAAATGGAAGCTGGAATAGGTATCGACCTACATTATTTTGTCACTTACGACGAAGTAGATCATTATTCTATCTTCAAAACAATTTTATGTTATGCAATAGACAAGCACTGAGCATACCTACAATAATAAATATATCTTAACAAAACAAACTTCTTATCAGTAGGTAAGTGTTCACTGTAAAGATTAACGAATGTTGTAATATTGTACTTGGGTTGTTGTGTATTTAACTTTTCATGTGGTTTGAAGTGAAACAGGATGAGCAGCGCATTTAAAGGCAAGAGGATTCTCGTTACTGGAGGATGTCAAGGCAAGTCATTTTGATTAGGACTAACCACATTTATTTTTTCTTAATGTTAATGAGCCGAAATGGCAATAGATCTAACAACCATCTTAGGTGTAGGAAAGCATCTAAACTCATGAATATTAGGGTACATTAGTGGCTACTATAATTTTATATACCATTCACTTTATAAGTATATAATGAATCTTTAGGCCAAAATAATATTTAGAAGGCACGCCGTAGTAGGTCTATTTATTTTGGTTCAATTTAAATCTCGAATTCTATCAAAAATTGACAGACTAACTAAACTTAATCATGATGCTAGTTATTATATTTTGCCTTTGTTTAAAATTCTAATCGTGTCATAATTCTTTAGGAATCGGAAAAGGCGTAGTGCTTGAGCTATGGAGACAAGGAGCGAATGTCGTAACAATATCCAATCAATCAGAGAATCTCGAAAATCTGAATAAGGAATACCCTTCGATCCAAGTAGCCAAAGTAGATCTTCGAGACTGGGAAAGAACAAGAGAAGTTGTAGAGTCCTTAGGAGTTTTTGATGCTCTTGTGAACAATGCTGGGGTAGCTGTCATTGAGCCATTTTTAGAATGTTCTGCAGCAAGTTTTGATGAGTAAGTATTACTTACCTATTCAAAGCAAATAGACCTCCCATTATTCCTTCCAGTCCTTTAAATTATGAGTAAAGTTAGTCTTTTCTCACAGTCTCATGCATAATATAATTATCATTCCATGGGATACTCTATTGGTGGTTCATGTCATGTAGGAGATCAAAAATATTTCAGAGAGGTACCTACTTACCTCTTACGTTTCAGGACAATGTCAGTAAACGCAAGAGCCATTATAAGCGTCAGTCAAGTTGTGGCCAAGAAAATGATACAGAATAAAATAAAAGGCTCAATCGTCAACATATCGTCACAAGCGTCAATGGTATGGTATGCACCTACCTACGTTTCTTAGCCGCCAAACCGAACACAAGTTCCGTATCTACCTACCTAGTACCTGTGCTAGTACTAATTTAGTGCTTGGTAGAGACTAGAAAAACATAACAACAATTTTAAGAAATTGATTGACCACCTCTGTGGCGCAGTGGGCGAAGTCCCGCCTGATACGCGGAGGTTGCGGGTTCGATCCCCGCTACGAGGCAAATGTTTGTATGTTCTGCAAATATTTGTTCCGTGTCTGGGAGTTTTCTATCTATAATATGTATTTATTTACAAAAAAAATGTATCTTAGTATTTTATCAATCATCTGGTTACCATAACACAAGCATTAAATTGCTTAGCTTGGGACTAGATGACGCTGTGTGGAATATCCAAGGATATTTATTTATTAGGCCAGTAAAGATACACTTTTGAAATAACAATAATTCCCGGAAAGCTGAATTTTGGTAGAGAGCTTGGTATTACCATTACAAATAAAGTGTTAAAAGTCCCCATCGATCCCATGTGTGCGTCACGAGTTATTCGGGATCAAAGGTCCAAATTTAAGGTTTCTTAGTTTTTTTTCGAGAACGGTAAGTTTTATCAAAACAAGTTTCAGCCCAAAGTTGTAGATCTTAAAATTGTCTACAAAAATAGTCCCGATAATATTTTTCCTAAGAGTTACCATTCGTGAGTTATCGCGGTGATAGCGAGCGAACCACGCGGCCTACTAGGATGGAGAAAGACCGCGATTTGCTTGCAGCGAGTGCACCACGCTTTTATTCCATACTGAATTAGGGGCTCGTACGGAATCTCGCACTGCACAAGGGGCTCTGAAACGTTTTCATAATACATTAAGACTCATTATCATGGATTTTCAAAATGAATAAAGATCGGATTTTCCAACTCTTTTATGGTTAACTGGATTCTAGCATAATTTTAGGAGAGAGAGAATTAGAGAGAGAAACCATAAAACCTAGAGAATCCATTGGAAAAGAGTTGGAAAATCCAATCTTTATTCATTTTGAAAATCCATGATATGAGTCTTAATGTATTATGAAAACGTTTCAGAGCTCCTTGTGCAGTAAGAGATTCCGTACGAGCCCCTAATTCAGTATGGAAAAAAAGCGTGGTGCACTCGCTGCAAGCAAATCGCGGTCTTTCTCCATCCTAGTAGGCCACGTGGTGATCTCGCTTCCACCGCGATAACTCACGAATGGTAGCTCTTAGGAAAAATATTATCGGGACCATTATTGTAGACAATTTTAAGATCTACAACTTTGGGCTGAAACTTGTTTTGATAAAACTTACCGTTTTCGAAAAAACACTAAGAAACCTTAAATTGGGACCTTTGATCCCGAATAACTCGTGACGCACACATGGGATCGATGGGGACTTTTAACACTTTATTTGTAATGGTAATACCAAGCTCTCTACCAAAATTCAGCTTTCCGGGAATTATTGTTATTTGACCACTATTTTTCTGTTTAACTTGACCGGTGTATTATTTGCACAAAAAATAATGTGATACGGTTCTCAAAGAGTATGTTTTCATTATGAACAAAACAAGTTGATTCAAATGAATGCAATCTTCGATCTTGTCGACATCGTAATGAATAAATAATAAGTTAACAAAGGGTAGGTGAGGTATGTATGCTCTACTGCTAACACAATTGAATTTTAATCAGAAAGCCATATTTGTAGGCAGCTCTCAAGGACCACGTTGCATATTGCGCATCTAAAGGCGCGGTAGACTCGATCACTAGAGTCATGGCTCTGGAGTTAGGAGAGTATGGCATCCGAGTCAACACAGTGAATCCAACTGTAATCATGACAGACATGGGAAGGAAAGTTTGGTCTGAACCAAGCAAGTCTCAAGGAATGTTGTCTAGAATACCTTTAGGAAGGTAAGGATATTATAGTTGAATAATTCGTCCATGGTAAAGACAAATAAAAAAACATCTAGAAGCGTCCCATCCAATGAGGAAGCAGTAAGAAGATGATTGCTCCGAGGTCCCATCCCATCCAGGCCTGACATGCAGCACAGATAAAATAATACTAGTACTTGCAGCCAAATTCGACATGCCAATTCTGTTAACAAACTGTCACTAGAATACTTACCTAAAAATAACTTTTTTTATTCTCTTTTTATACATTTAAAGCTACTGTTCCTACTTAGTTTTAAGCAGGCCGTCTGGAAGAAATCGCATAGTCGATAAGACGGCCTTTTGCAACAACAACTCTTGTACAGTAACATAGTTTTAAGTTGCTCCGTGTACCTACCTAAAAGTGTTGCAATAAATTTCTTATTATGTACTTACTCTTATTACTATTTAACCACCCTTAAAAATAAATTACTATCAACTCTGTTAAAAATAACATTTTAGGGTGTAGTATTATGAGCAACAAAATTTTTACGGCCAATTTAGCTGGAGTTTAGGTATAGGTTTGAATGTTAACTAACTATTATCGTATTTTTTTCTAGATTTGGCGAAGTTCCTGAAGTAGTAAATGCAATACTATTTCTCCTTAGCAGTGACGCCAGCATGATTTCTGGTGTCCAACTTCCTGTAGATGGAGGATTTTTGGCGACATAGTTTCAAAATAAAATAAATTAAGTAGTTTACTCTGTTTATTGTGCCAAAGGAGTTAATTACATACTGGACATAGAAAAACAATGCAAGCATAACAATTTGTTTTAATGCATAATATGCTAAGATAGGCTAGCACTAGCATGAAACGATAATAAAATTATTATGTTGTGTCGTGTCATAAAAATAAAATATGAACACTGTTAAAATACTTGAAAAGTATCATAAGTACCTATAAGTTGATGTGATGAACTATTGAATACAAATAACTCGAACAAAACTCTGTACCTAAAACAATGTACCAAATCCATCAAGCCACACTGGTTTTTAATCCTTTGCTCATCCTAGAATATAGATTGATTCCCTCCTTTCAAAACATGAGTAAATATTTGAAGAGATGGCTATGGGCGAGTTTCAATACCCACGTAAAGCATCTACATAAAATAAGGATAACAGCAAATAATTAATGACATTAATTCTACAACAGTTATGTTTGTATTTATTTTCGTTACTTATGATATTGTAAAAAACAGTGTTCTGCTTATCTAATTTATCTTAAACATTAATATATACAAAATGAAGTCCTTAGTCTTTCGTCGTTTAGAGCGTACACTTATGTTTAGGAGCAAGCCACGAACTTTCCTCGCCTGAAGCACATATCGAGATACACACTGCGTACTCCACACATCGACGACAAGCGCAGGACGACGGCGGCTCTGGCATCGCGCCTTCACACACATCATCCGCGATCCACTTACAATATCCATACACATGACAAATCATAGGCTAACATACATTTAATTAAATTAACCTCGAAACAATTACTAACAAGATATAGTTAGCTGCGTACTGACTTGCTGACCGAAATAAGCCCGATTATTTCTCATTAAGAAAATATAAAGTAAACATCAGCATCATTAGTTAAAAAAGCTGTGTTGGCTAAGTGGTTTGGTGCTTCGACTTTCGTTCCGGAGGTCGTGGGATCGAATCCAGCCGTGCATCAATGGACTTTTCGTGTCGAAAAGTTTATATGCGCTTAAACACGAGCTTTACGGTGAAGGAAAACATCGCGAGGAAACCAGCGGTTATTCAGTCCCACAGGTATTGACCATTGTCTTTCCTGTTGATATGGCCGGCTAAGCTGAGAGAGTGGTTAAGGTGGCAAGCCTATTCTATCTCAACAATGTCCCAGGCACTAAAGATTGCCTCCTGACGCTGTATAAATCATCTATTAAGATGCAAAGGCCTGAGTTTATTTGTTGGTATCTACCAACAAATAATCGGGCTCATTTAGAAAATACAAAGCACAGCATTTTAATCCTATCAGAGCATCTGCTCTGATAGCTGACGCTGATCTGATCTGATTGATGTTTACTTTATATTTTGTAATCGAGGCTGTAATACTCTAATTGTGACTTATAATCCAATAAAGTAATTTTTTAAGATTTTTACTACATCAGTCAGTACGCACCTAATGAAATGTTTAGATACATGGTGAATCTACAGACAAACAAACTATGTACTTACTAGTAATAATGTGTAATGATGAGTATGAATTTACTTAACGACATAGTGAACCTCGGCACAGCAAAATACGACATTGCGATGTTTGTAAAGTATATATGTGTGAAGAGAAAGATTAAGGAAACCCGATGGACAAATGCTTAAAAAATACCCTGTAGTCTAAACAACCTAAATCAAATCGAATTCAAAGAAATTATAACTAAACAGTGCATTCATACGATTCATATCGCTCACAAAAGAAGGAAGAACTCAAATAAATCTAATGTCATCTTGTTAAAATGGATCTAGCTATACTTCATTTCTTGAATCGAGCTAATAGGAACAAAAATAAACGCACGTGATTGGTCGTCGAAAATAATTGTATTTCTCGTGATTGGCTAGATTGTCATATCAATTGTCAATTGTCAAATCTAGCCAATCCAATGATTTTCAACGACCAATCACGTGGGATTATTTTATTTCCCATTAGCTCGATTCAAGAAATGAAATATAGATATAAGTTGAACATGTCTAGTTTTTAAAACAATCGATTAATGAATACATCAAGAAATGAAAACCTAATACAATGGTGAGATAACAAGATTTTCCATCTTAGAATCTTAGATGCGATCCCTTACATTAATAGACTTATTAAATTATAATATTTACAATCAATTGAACCTAATTCTCAGTCATATTCGAGGTTGCCGGTCCGTAAATTTCATGATAGTAATCTGTTTTGTTCATGGTATTGGTTGTGTATTATTTATCAAACTAAGTATGCGAAGCGTTTTGATTGTAAAAAAATATTTAGATTGTGGCATGCGTTCATCAACTAACGCTAAAAGTAGTTTGATTCTAACAAAAATGTACTGTACGTATCATCGCATTACTGACGTACATAATAACATTCTCAAGGATTGAGAAACTGGTAACTGATAATGAACTTAGAAATTATGAAATAAGCAATTTGGTAATTTACATGAGATCATAGATTTTCATAAATATACAACTTTGTATTTAGCAGAATCATGCGGTTTTTAAACACCGCGTAGGTGCAGTCAAAAATCTTCAGATTATTAATTTATTTATACTGGGCTGTTTCATCCTCGCTCCTGGCTTCTGGATTTTAATCTTCGCATGAGCGATTACAGAGAAAATAGTCATCAACAATACTTGTCTTTAAAGCAAATCATTTCAAAAAAGTTGTTGAAAAAACTTATTATGTCTTATTTAAATTAACACTATGGCAGTGGCAGATTTTAAATGAATTGTTCTTTAAAGAACTGTGTTATTCAATGCTAATACTTTTCTTTATCATTGCTCTACAACATAGTAACATGCTAACATGCGCTTGCAAACGAAAAAGCGATTATTAAAAGCATTAGGAGCGCTATTTGTCAATCATTATCAGATTAAATGGAAAGTAGATAGACTTGGAAGACAGTATGCTGAGAACAGAAGTAGAATTACGTAAAATAATATTGCACATTTATTCCAACGAATTATCCTAGAGCTATTTGTAATATAAAATAAAAATAGTACATAGGATTCCACTTTTGTTAATGATTATCTTTCCACAACAAACAATTTTTTTCTTTACATGTGGATTGTTCCAACGCAACTTACGCATTTACAGCATCACAAAATCATCGCTGATCCAAGTTAAGTCACCACTCCTTTATCATTCTAGATTTTAGAGTTGATTCATCACAACTATTGATAGTTTTACTAAAACTGTTTTAGTGCAAAATACTCCCAACAACAAAGTATCTATTTCTTATCAGAAGAAACATGAGGTCACAGTAATATTGTGGTTATATACTACGCCGATATTATTACACATTTTTTATAAATGGAATGAATACTTAGTAATTCTTTCACATATAACGCGGTCACATTAACTCGACGCATCTCTGGAATGCGGGTCCCCGCCCGCTTCCCCCCGCATGCCCTTAGCTCGCCCGGCAAGTGTCAGTACGGTCAGCACCTTTGTTACCGATACGCGCGCCGATAATAGGCTAGTTGACTCTATTTTTATGTAGCTCTTATATGATAAATAATTGTTCTTTTAGACCAAAAAAAATACTACCATATTTTTTTGGACCTAAGAAACCGCAAAATTTTATTTTAAAAGTTCTACTTTTCAAAAACAGGTGAAAACGCTACCGCCATATTGGTCTATGGATTTATCTGTGCTGTGACGTCATTCGTATTCAAAACAATAATTTTCGTGATTTACGTCTAGGGAACATGCACATTTTGAAAAGTTGGCATTACTGTAAATTGGTTTTAGTTATGTGACATTTGTATAATTCCGATACTAATGACGTCACCAAAATGGCCGTAGCGTTTTCAGCGTTCCAATTAAAAAAAAAAAGAAACCGTTTTTTAAATTGAAATTATGCAAGCATCATGGACTTTGATTAACTGAAATTATTATATTTTGGTTTTGCAAGGAAAGTACTTCAGGAAATACTAATTTATTGGGTCAAATTTGATATGAGTCAAGTAGCCTATTTGACTAGTTGTTTTTGTTAGATTATTTTTTTGTTGTGTTTGGACATTACTGTTACGTTTTTTTATTGTTTTGTTAAGTTTAGACTTAAATTTTAAATTTTTATATTATATTAAATTTTATATTATTATATTAAATTTTAATTAAATGGTTTCGGCTTTCAACATAAAATAGTTTTTTCATTACCTGTTATTTATGTGAATATTTATTTAAATTATACTTTAAATTGACGCTTTTTTCCTTTAAGTAAATTAACTGAGCAAAATAAGAGTAAAACCGCGTAAAACCGCGGGGAACAGCTAGTACGTAAATGTAATTCAAGATTGGCTTGTAAAATCCATGTCCCAAAAATAAAATCGGCAGTTTTATTGTTGATATTTTTTTGCACACCGTACTTGAGCCCCAAAATGACGTCATCAACGCCAAGCGTCTAGTTAATGTGACCGGGTAGTACATTAAAATTATATTAGTCTGTGTGAAGGTAGACCAACAGAAACATCAGTTAGTTTTATTTTACTTTATTAATTTAGTGCCATGGATATTCTATTTGTTAAACTAAAAAGAAATTCTTAATTGTTACAGCTGCAATAATCATAAGATCAAGAGCTAGCGCAATTCGATAGAGTATGAACTTAGTTTTGCATTAAGTTTTTATATAATTGGTTTTTTAACTAATTTAAATATTTATAAATGTTTTCAACTTCAGTTATTGTAGCTACAAAGAGCTGACGAATGTTATCAATCTCTGGTATGGATCTTACTTCTAAATATAACTGAGCATAAAGTACAATGGATGCTTGGGTAGGCCTTAAATTACTATGTTTTAAACGAGTCACATCAAAACTGCAACATGTATCCGGCCCACTCAACAACACGCTTAGTCTACAATTAAATAATTTACAATAATATGTTAACGTTAACATGAATGCATACAAAATCGTTTAAACCGATACGGGAACGTCCAGCGACGTTCGCGGTCGCGTCTCAATTCCAACCGAGTGAATCGATGACTTAAAATACACCGTCATAATACATGATTATATCGAGTCTGTAGCAGGGGAGGGTCGCGGGCGCCCTCACCGCCACTCCGAGATGGCGGCCACAGTGGTGCTGGGCTGGCCTGCGGCGCCGGCCGCTGCAACACCAACCAAACGGTCCAAACAACTACCCACAACACATCTACACCATCATTCTACTAAAGCCTGAGTTGGATCGCAATCAAAACTCTAAGTACTCAAACAGTTAGCAACTAGAACGCCCATGTACTAGTGTATCAATTACTAGTAATAACTAACCACAGTGAGCAAAAGCACAGATTGATAGAATATTGAAACTAACGTTAAGCAAATGTTTCTAACTAAACAATTCAAAATGATAAAGCGTAATATATTTCTATTTTCCACTATACTAGGATTTCTTATGATACAAGAAGCTAATGAAGTTCATAGCTGAATGTCATAATAAAGCGCAATATCACAAAATAGGCAACAACTAGGTGCAGTTAGTTTGCGTCCAACTCAATCTTATTAGTAGAACTGGCCTCCCGTACCTCATAGCTCAAGTGGTAATTATGACTAAGCAAACACTGTGTGCCCTTCCATTTGGATAGGACTGCCTCGATAAAGCATATAATACCAAATTTGTACACATACCTATGCCTAAGCCTTAGCTAGCACAAAATAAGAAAAATATTATTATAAAGAGGTCACATAGTGTCAACATCAATGTGTTATAATCAGTGTGGGTGTGAATATTTTAGAGTCATTACTTACTCGTCTCTTGTTCCGTAGGAGGTTCATGGCGCCTGAGAGTGCGATCGGTCGCACCTGCCTGGTAGTTGCCGCGTGGTCCGCCTGTAATGACATTTAAACCATTAAAATGTCTGTTTTATTTTGGTTTAAATTAGATTAACTTTTGGGTGTCTGCTTGAACTGGCATTGAATATTTACTTTATTCAGCAGCCATTTTTATTTATCTCAAATGTTACTGAATCATACATACTAATATACCTTAAATCATCTTGCTAGATACAACCATACTGTACTTACCAAATTTGAGCATATTCCAGTCGAAGACATAGTCGTAAGTGAACCCTTGTCTGTGGAAGAGAGTGCGGAACAACTGACGCAAATGGCTATAGTCGGGTCTCTCCTCAAAGCGCAGCCGTCGGCAGTACTTCAAGTATAGTTGGAATTCGATTGGATGGTTCTGTAAAACACAAATTTAAAACAATCATAATCTTGTCTCAAAATTACAATCTCCTATTTATAAATCTATCTATTTTGTAGTTTTGAACAGATTAACTTGTAACAGTTGACTTTTCCAAGCAACTTACAACAATGAACCAATGTAGGGAAAATTTGTTTGATTGAAGTTGTACATACTCCATTTCGAATACAAACTTTACGTAATTTTTTACAAAGTACCTACATCAAAGAGATTTGTAAGATTTCACTTCTGAGGTTACATGCGTTACGTCATGAAGAAAAACAGAAAAAAAAATTACTGGTAAATTTTCTTGATATTTTGCAAGCAATACTTGACAAAGGGTTTAAAATAAGTTTAATTTATAAATTGCCTTATTTCGTAATCAAACAAAAAGAGTAGCGTGAAATCAGAAATAGCTTTCTTAGGGGTGGATAGCATGACTTTACAAACGTTTGAAGTTGTGGTGTACGTATCTAATTTCTTTTATTAGTCACAGGAATGCTCAAAGAAACATTTCCATCTTATGAGGTATTTAAAGATATTCAAGCATGTTCTACGGCGACATTGTTACACGTATCCTTACCCCGTATCCTGGTAGCGCGTACATGTTATTTTAAACTTAGTTAGAACTAAATATATGCAGATAAATCTACTTGAATCGAAGAATAAGAAAATAAACGGAAGTTGACACCGACATGATTCTACCAAGTTATCAAGACGTTAAGACCAACGGTCTTTTATTAGGTTTCAACGAAAACGAGGCTCTTAACTAAATCCATATTAGATAGAAAACTAACAGTCATACATAAGTATAAAATAATAGTCTTACTTTGCAAAGCTCATCAAAGGGCGTGGATAATTTCTTTTCGGATATTCTTTCGTATTTCTGGCGCTTGGTAGCTGCCTTCAGTCCTTGCCAGGGCAGACTGCCGCGGTTGAAATACATCAGGACATATCCCAGGGATTCTAGATCGTCACGGCGAGACTGCTCTATGCCAAGATGGGTGTTTATCGATGCGTATCTTGCAGTGCCTGGAATATATAATTATCAGCATGTTACAATGCGCCACAATCATTTATTGACAGCAAAACGCACTCTTCAATGTTATCTTGGAATATACAGTTTAAAGAGCATGCGAGGTTTGTTTGTATACAGATCTATTACTTTAATGTACACAAAAGAAAACACAATACAGATATAAAAATATGATATAGTCTTTAGAAACTTATCAGTTTTAAAATCAATTATAAAATAATTTGAATTTAAAGGCTCTTCTAACACAAATTATACATAGCCAAGATTCTCATTTAAGACAGCATCAAAAAAAAAACGCATTAAAATCGGTTCATCAAACTTATAAGTTATAACACCTTCTTTTTTTATCAGAGGTTCTGGACATTTTACCAACAACTTCTGCATTTTTAAATAAACTTCTGCATTTGAACTTTTCTTTTGGATACATTTTGTTAGCTTTGAGTTATGATTGAAATAGATAACCAAATATATAGAGGAAACATGTTTAAACACTTACCAGTCAGATTTTTGTTTTCTCTGTATGGGATGTGTTGCAGTGTGCGTGGATCTTTGTACTTCTTAGCTAACCCAAAATCTATTATGTATACTAAATTTCCTTTTTTACCTAGGCCCATGAGGAAGTTATCTGGCTTGATGTCTCTGTAAAGTTAAATAAACTATTTTAACCTAGGTACCTAAGTTTTGATTAACCTGGCAAACTTCCTAAAGAGATAGCAACAAATTTAATACTCAGTCGTTTCCTAGTCGCTAAACGCCGCTAGGTGACGTCGCAAAAATCAAACACCAAAAAATAGCCCGAAGAAAAATAGGCGTGATTTCAATGTTTGAGGCGAGGCACCCCTGGATTTATACAGCGTCAGGTGGCAATCTCTGCCTACACTTAAGGACACTGTAGTGCCTGGGACATTGTTGGGATGGAATAGGCTTGCCTAGACCATCCTCTCAGCATAGCCATGATGCAGTCATTATGGCAGTAAATAGTATTTCAATACTCGAAGAAACTTACATTGTAACTAGACAAACATAATTATTCACATCTTAACAATCAATAGATTTATGACCAACTTGCTGTGAAACCATTGCAAGTAAATAACTTGAGAACATGGTCATCTGACCTAGGTCAATTAATGATATCAACCTCACAAAGACCATATTCCAAACTATAAAAGTTAAGATTTTAGGATAATTATCTGAAACATCCTAAATCTTTGTTGTTTGTTAATGATAAAAGGAATTTTAATGAAACAAGTACCGGAATAATGTTAATTATGAGAATTTTTACCTAACTTACACACTTAAGAACTAGTTGTAAAATCTGAAGATTGTTCTAAATAATCTATAGGTAGCTTGCTCATCAAAGACACTGCAAGATGAAAACACATGACACTAGCAAGAAATAAATCTGCTAAAGTAGGTATTTGTTATGTAAAGACGTTAAATGTTTAAGAAGAGCAATAAATTTATAAAAATACTATTTATTACCTATGGATAAAGGCCCTGTAGTGAATATCTTCAATGCGGGTGATGAGTTGGTCTGCTAAGAGCAGCACAGTCTTAAGTGAGAAGCGACGAGAGCAGAAATTGAACAGGTCTTCCAATGACGGACCGAGCAATTGCATTACCATCACATTGTAGTCTCCTTCTGACCCACACCATTTGATAGCAGGAATACCAACTGACAACAAAAATATAAGCACTCAAACTATAAAAAATGCTGACTTGTTTGGACTTCAAATCATAGGAAATGAAATGTTATTGTGTTCATCCAAGCAAACCTTGTCTCTTCTAGGCATGAAGAATACACACAAGAACAGAATGTTCTTGACATTAGGGACATAAAAGTTTAAACACAAAAGGTTTTAAATATAATTAAGAAAAGGGTACTCACTTCCTCCTTGCATAAGTTTGTAAAATTTGCTTTCTATGTGTAACTGAGGGTGCCTTGTCTTTATGCATTCTAATTTGATTGCTACCTCTTCCTTCGTGACAATGTTTGTTCCTGCAATAATTAAAAAATTGAGACGAGAGATTCGTCATTACATCAAGCGTGGAGTACGAAGTGGTAATTTTGTAGCAGATCATCACCGATTTGAGGGTCACATGTCAGACAAAGTTAGAAGAAAACAGGAAATGTAAACTGTTCTTTAGACATCCAAAGATAATACTTAACGCAGTTTCCATGAATTATTAGGGCACAGCTGATGCCAAGGTAATCAGTTCGGTATTTCGAAACGAAAAATTGCAGCTGGCTTAAAAAGTCACCATTTTCCTTTGTTTACATAGATTCTTGTGCTTACTCACCCAAGTAAATGTCTCCAAATGAACCTGAACCGATTTTACGACCAAGACGATATTTATTACCAACGCGAAGCTCCATTTTGGTATTGTACATCATACGAAATCACAACAATATCACTGACCACCGATTCATTACAGGACGGCCATATTGAGATAGACGCAGTACTGGGTGGGGTGTATTCTAAATGCAAAACTTCGTACAAACAAAATAGAACAATTATTTCCCCATCTTATTTTTCACTGTACCGCTATGGACAAGGACAGTAAATGAATTAACAGCAAAAAACTATAAAATTAACCTAGAGAACAACAATTCAGTCCATCCACAATCTGACCCACACGCACTCGAGTTTTTTTTTAATCTTTTTCGACCTACACTACACTTTATTAAAAAATCTACTTCAATCAGTCCAGTCGTCAATTTACTTGTTTGCAAAGGTTCGCAAACGGGCAACCCAGAACCAGTCAAGCCAAGCTAAATAGCGAGTCAATCAGAGATTAAACGTTGTAGTGTGGACCATCAAGCCGATCAAACAACTTCACGTTAACATTATTGTCCTGGCAACACTTGAAGCGGATACGGAAATACTTTTTTTGGCGGGAGCGTTCGTTTGTTTGTTTTGTCTTTTGATCAAGGAAGAAAATTTGTAAAACATTTTTTTTACACAATCATGTTCCGAGTCAACCACCCAACTTAAAACAATACCTATGCTACCGAATCCGAGACAATGAAATAACATTTGAATCAGCGTGAGGTGTTAAGGTTTGGAACATAGATTACTTAACTATTTATCTCTCTGGTTTGGATGTGTGTGACTGACTATCATAGTTTGATTTGATTTGATTTATGGGAAGGGCAGGAAGAAAATCAGTTGTTTAGAAACCCCACACGCTGACTGTTTGTCACAAACAACCATTTAAACAACAAACAACACGAAAATAAGGAGGTATGTGTATGCCCAAGTACCCACCTACCTACGCAATCTAGTGCTACCTATGCTATTAAGATCAAATTCATCATCTCTACGAATGGAACTCGTAATTTATAATTATCTATATCTACCTATACTAATATTATAAAGAGGTAAAGTTTGTTTGTTTGACGGAGGTAATATCCAAAACTACTCAACCGATTTTAAAAATTCTTTCACAATATATTTGTAGAATGGACTGTTGGGAAGGTTATAGGCTATATTTTATCTCGGTAGTTTTATAAGTACACCCGTTCGAAGCCGGAACGTGCTGCTAGTGTCATAAAAAAATAAAAGTCAATGTAGGTATACAGTTTTATATTTTTATAATTGTAGTAACCAAAATTCATCGTAATGACAATGACTTACATACAATTTCAATAACTTCTTCGACACGTACATAACTAGATAAGTACTTATATTAGGTAGGAAGGTATTTATATACCAAAGGCTAGTACCTAGATAGGTACACTACCTACACTTTAGCTAGAAAAATTGGTAAGTACCTAACTCTCTTATCTACTGACTATGGTATCTACCTACCTTCCCTACAGACCATTCTACATCGAACGTGGCCCAAGTTATAGTGGTAAATGGTAACTATAGGTACCTACCTACCTACAAAATGAGATTTTTGATAACTAACGTTTCCATATATGTATCTATAATTTATGTTTAGATACTTTTAAAACATAAGTTGATTCTTAAATCCTAATAAATAAATACTTAATAAATTTTGAAAAAGTTCACGAGATAACACAATTCTTCAACATAAAATGTTTTGCTTACAACGATATCGTTAGGTACCTACCTAAATATTACACAGGAATTGACAATAACTTTAATGGTAACGACAAAGGCTCTTCGTGGTAACTAGATGTAGGCTACAACATGGTAGGTAGTTAGTAGTTTAGTTTTCTTCAAAGAACCCTTTACTTAATATGACCTAACTTTATACAAAATTCCCTTAGGTACGTAGTTTTTTTTTGGCGATAAAAATATAGTTTTTTTGTAACATTTGCCTATAAGGTAGGTAACTATATATGTATTTTCCTAGTTTGGCACCTTTAAATTCATTAAAAAACCAAGAAAGCCGAGTAAGTGGTAAGTAGTACCGTGGACGAAAGTAGGTAGTACTTTTACAAATTAATAATACACAACGGGCTTAGCCAAAGAAGTATCCAATTCCCAGGTGATCTTACAGATAGCGGGCCCAACTAAGTACCTACAAACCTGCACCAGAGGGACCAATAGGTACCACTGATAAATATTGTATTAGCAAAGGGTACCTAGGTAAATTGGACATCGGTAAACTCAGTAGAGTAAGTTGAAGCCACAAAAGTATGAAGAAACGAACTACGGTTATAAAATCAATAAAACCAAAATAAATTATCTAACAATGACAAAAATACATTCTCTTTTCTATTTGAAAATTCAGTAGGCTTTCATAACATAATCACAACGACAAAGAGAGGATCCGTCAAGTTCTTGTTCATTCATTTTTGGCTTCCTAGGAGGCCAACTCAACAGTTAAAATATTGACTTTTCGTTCTCACATTCTTCAATCTTCAATTTGATTATTACTTTTTCAATTTGGAATTGATTTGGTTATTGTTCAAAGATTTACTTGAGCGATATTGATCATGGGAATATTAATTTAGTCGACAGTATCAGCCACCTAGGAGATAAGGTCTTAAAGTTAGCGTAGGTCCAAGGCTCGGTAGCTGACGCCTGTTTTGGTGGCGAGCCGAGCACTCCGCCTGTGTCATGGAAATTCCTCCTGAACCTCATCGTCTTGTTCGAGACAGGACATGTTATTGTTATCCTCTTCGATTTTGGGCAAGACGTAGACTGGCTCGATTGTGTCGTCGTCGCTGTTGAAACTGCAACAACAAAACCTTTAATCAAACTATATCTTACTTTTATAAAGTTTAATACTTAAACAATTCTCTGTCTGGATTAGATAACTCGCATTAGTTTTTATTGAACTATTGATAGCTCATACTAAATAGGAACTATTGATAGCTAGGTAATTTTACTAAGCCTAGTACCTATGGGAGTAGAAACGCACAATGAACAATAGTTTTTTTCTTAGGAATTGGAGCACGCACAATAAAATAAGACACCCACTGTCAAATAGTGTAGATTTTTAAACATTGACTGTTGTTATATCAATGTATTTTGGTACAAAGGCAGGCCCGAACTTGAGAGGTGTCAAACTGCCCTTTTAAACAGGCACTTTTAAACTAAGGGGTCCCAGACAACTCTTGAAGCTAAAAACGATCGACTTACTGGTATCTTCTATCTTTTCCAGTCAAATCACAAACTAAATTCGTTAAAGCTTTGACGTAGTTCTGTGCTAGAGTCAAGGTTTCAATTTTTGATAGACTCCTGTTATCTTTCTTCACATGTGGAATTACCCGTCGGAGGCTCTGCAAAATGAAAAACATATCTATTTAAGTATTATTTTAATTGGTACTTAACGAAAAGAACACAAAAAATACAAATATCTACATACCATTTAAAATGCGTATTAGGTAAGACCACAGATTACATAAGTACTGATACCTCATCTCAAACATTGAAATCACTCCTATTTTTCTTCGGGCTATTTAAGGAGTGATTTCAATGTTCGAGGTGAGGCACTCCTAGTAAGACTATGGAAAACGCAGTCAAAATTAAATATGCATACCTATAGGGTATGTTCCAATGAGATATTATATCAGTGGCTAATTCTCGTGACGCGGTCTTTAGAGCGCCTGAAGGCCTCTGTCATGCCTTCCGAAGCGGGAGGTGCTCAGTTGTTACCTAATGCCAATTGGTAGGTACAGACCAAACTTCTTACCAATAACTGACCGCCGAAAACGTCACACGATCCATTACGAAGCCAGTATGCCATGAACGCTTCAGTATAATGAATTTGCAGCAGTACCTAACCTAGCAGTGCCTTTATCGGGCCAAACATGCCCGATAAAGGCAGACAGAGACCACAGATATGATATAGTGAGGTATTACATACTTCGAATGCTCTATTGAGGGAGTGCATCCTCATCCTCTCCCGCTCGTTGCTCTCAAGACGGCGCAGGTTGCGCTCGCGAGCCGAGACCCCGCTGCGCCGCCGCCGACCCGGTCCCGATGTGCCCGTGCTGCTTGTCGCGGAAGATGAGGAACCAGCAGCATTGCGACGAACTCTGCTGCCACGGCGGGGAAGTACTTCGTCGCTTCCGCTGCCGCTGTCATAAAAATCTGGAAGAATGAATTAATCTATAACAATCTACACAACAACGTATAAAGTTAAGAGTTTGTTTCTCTGGAAGAAGGCCAGATTTGTAAAATATTTAAAAGCAAAATTTTGGACAAAGGTTACTTTTCACTATTAGGCTGTATTCAGAGACTTCACTAAAACTTGAGTCTACGTTTAAGCATAGATTTTTGACAGTTCTCTATGAAAATTAGTCTTTGAATACGGGCCTTATATAGTCTTGTGCTAAATGCCTCAATTAAAGCAGTGCCAGAGGTGCCCAGCCGGAGAGATCTTAATGATGGAAGAAAGCAAACCAGGACCATTTTTCTTTAATTTACTGTCAGGTCCGAGTGTAACATTTTCAGGGTAAGATAAGAACCGGATTTAATTTAATGAGCGCCAGTAAATTATGTTGAACATACCTACGTTGCTAGTTCGGTTTCTAAACCTAGCATAGCATTAGGTACATTCGCGGCGCAAAATATTAAACAGACACTGCTTAGTGTCAGTTAGCAGTTCAAAGCCTACTGCATATTACGCCATCCAACCAACCTCATTATTCTTATCAGTGTATTACCAGTATTACCTCGAAAGTGCCTTCATCGGTTGGCGCTCATCGTCACGAATCGTTGCCAACCGCAGAGCTAAGACGGAGCACGACCGTCGGCGAAATTTAATGAACATTTTGTGCAACGATCCCGCTGCTCTGTTCAAAACTAGCAGTTACGTGACGAGACTGCACGGTTGATAAAGTATTTGCGTAAGATCGCGAATGCAGACTAATCGATTTAAACGCATGGCTACGGGTGATTTTCGTAATTCCCTTATCTGCTTCGTGCCTTTCGATGGCTCTAATAAAAATACATTTCTAATAACATTTAATAGTTTTGAATTTGCGATATACACCTAACCGATAAATACCTACTACACCTAGGTACTTTGTAAGTATAATAGTTTGCTTATAAATCAATATACCTACCTAACAATTATTAACATTTTCAGAAGCAACTGACCAAATCAAATCGTAAGTTTTGGCAACAATTAATAACACTACGTTACACTAGGCAACTTTTACTGAATACAATTTAAATGAGTTACAATAAGTGATAAGCAATTTACTACCACCTGGCTTATTAGGAAACGTATACAAAGTATAACATAAGTATAAGCAGGGGTGCCTTCGGTTCTCTATCTAGTGCTAAGTCGGATGCCTAAACGCCGCTAGGTAACGCCGCAAAAAACAAACACCAAAAATAGCCCGAAAAAATTGGACTGATTTCAATGTTCGAGGTGAGGTATCGGTACTTATGTAATCTGTGGTCTTACCTAATACGCATTTTATGTAAGTATAAATACACCCGCGGCTTCGCTTGCGTGTAGCCTATGCGTTATTCCAGGTCATAAACTATGTACTTATATTTATTTTAAATTTCAGTAAAATTCGATACTTGTAGTTTTCGCGTGAAATAAAGATCTATTCATACCTACTACTATACCTATTTAGTGAAGGTATGTTATTAGGCTTAATATACCTTCACTAGATAGGTACAATCAGAAACAGTTGATTTAATTTTACACTAGTTTCAAACGTACCAACTCCTGCTGCTTCAGTCTTTGCATCTACTTCTGGTCTACATTTGAAGTAATCCGAGTTCTCTTCGTACTCCTCGGGGGCCATGTCGGTCGCTGTCGCCCACCCTGGCATGTTGAGCTCTGAAATCACGAAACATAACATAATTATGAAGATTATTAATTAGTTCAATAATTCTTAAAACTATCTCAGGCACTACCAGTGTCTCGTTAAACGGAAAGCAAATACCACATACAGACGTTGTATTTAACATCTAGTAAAGATGTAAAGGTTAAATTGCATTTAGTACTAATCCTTGATAGCCTCATGGCTAAGCACAGTCTCAGGTGGATCATGTCAATTCGATTTATAATTGCTATGCTTTGTTTTCTAATAAACCATACACGCTTCATTTAATTTCCACGGTAGCTTGTGACGAGATAACATAGCCATTAAATTTTCTATTATCACGAGTTATCAACTGTTATCACAAGTAGATAAACAAAAGGTCATGGCCGGATGGCGCCGTTGGGCGGCAGAGCGGCGGGGCGCCCACACGACGCGCCCTACTTCGCGACAAATGACGTACAAACCTAATACAACAATATCAACAAGTATAGATGAACTTGATACATAATACGTATCTAGTTCATCTTTAGAAACAGTTCAAAACATACAGGTCTCATAATTAAACATTAAGACTTTTTCAATTGCTCTAAATTGAGATTGATCCTTTTGTCATTTAAAAATATACAAATGGGAAATTAAAATAACTTATTAGATTTAAGTAATTAATATTTTTAAGGTTTTTTTAATTAAAACACATTGGCATAAGATATGTTACGGTTGTCTATCGGAACAAATTTAGTTTATCACATAAAAAAAAAAGCGCCGTACCACATTCTCACAAATCTTAATGTATTTTGGACACAATCTTATACCACTAACTCTACCTTCTACATATATACTTTCATTCAAAACTTATATTTGTTACCATTTTCATGTAAAAACATACTAAGAAACTATTTGAGGCAAACGTTTATGCCACGTCACCTTACTGCTACGAAAGTGCTACGCGTCTACGCGTGTACTACGCGACAATTATTTATGATCCAGAGAGCTTCTAAATTACTTGGTAGTATGTGAAGATTTCATACCTAATTCTAACGTCCTGTCTCAAGTTTAATGCGATAAATAATTTAAATTATGATACACGACGATATACACGAAACAGAAGCTAACTATTGACTTACTTAGAATATGAACCGTAATAGATACTATTGGTACTAGTGGTACAATTTATTGTAATTTCGATTACTACACAGCCATTGCAAACACGTGTTTGATTATACAGAGCCACACCTTAGTATCACGGCCCTAGTTTCGAGATAAAATAGCAAAGTTTATACATTGAGCTAGTTAATTGCGTTTGGAAACCAGTTTTTGAATGAAACTGTTAGACGATGATAACAAGGTCTGTTCAATTGTTCATTACCGATTTTGCTATTCAAACAGTATTACAATTGACTAAATTACTTTTTGAACTGCATTATTGTAATTCGAATTTTGAAAACAATTTCCAATATATTTTGTGCTCATTATGGAATGTGTTTAACGCCAACGTCATGAAATATTAATTTTAAACACTTGTGTAAGCATAACGATTGGCTGCAAGGATTGCGTTAGCTCATTGGAGTTTTAAAATTGTATTTCTTGATTTTACCAGTCATTGTTTTGTATAGATAAAGCTAGTGACAAAATCAATTATTTATTAGAAAACTGACTGCAATTTCGTATGAGATAAATTATCTGCGATCTCGAGGTGCATTTCGACTTTCGATTCATTGGTACGTACCACCGAAGACCCGTATCAGAATATTAAATTTGTAATAATAAATAAAAAATATGAATAGGTAAGGTACTCAATTCATATTTTTTTATGACAGAAAAAAATATTTTTTTAAATCATTATCAATATTATTGACCGAACAATTTGTGAACATAGATGAAAAAATACATACAGTGTAACAGAACTTCCTCCTTTTTAAAAGTCGGTTAATGAAAGGAAATCGGTACGTCGGTCGTGCATCGCGTGTCTAATGCACGTGCTGTGCAACCTCACTTCGTCGACAGTTACGTAGAATATACATTTTTGCAGATAATGGATATTACCTAATATTAATTGCAATAATTACACACAAAGATTCGAAGAGAATGTTATAATCGACATACTTGCCAAAAAATCTCTAGTTTTAAAGTGTAGATAACTTTTACTTAGCGCTTATTCTGTCTTTTGTAGTATTACAATTTCTTTCACTTTCCTCTAGACTGTATTATCAGCCAGCAGTGTTGGCTGAGTGCTGACGTATGACTACGCTCATACCATTTACATAAACTTGAATACGCAAATCATAATGTAACTATTATTCGCAGTAGCAACATGCACAGGTACAGTTGGATAATTACTTGAATAATCGTCAAGTATAGCCATTTTGTAATAATTTAAGAGCGTGTAGTCGTCATTAGCTTATTTGAGCTGTATTTCGAGAGCCATATCTCAATAATGTGATCAGATTATTTAAAGAATTTTACGGTTTTAGAAAGATTAATCTTTATTATAGTGCACTACAGAAGACATAATTTTTGATTATAGTTTTTGAAGGAGAAGTCAATCCCGTCATAGCGTTTTACGAAAATGAGCGTCAGAGCTGTCTTTCAGAAGGGATATCACCATTGTAATGTGAGAAAATGTTTTATTTTAAGCGATTGTTGGCCTGAAAATATAGTCTCATAATGCACTACAGAGCAAAACAATGAAAAAATTGCCTCTAAAGGTAATGAAAACTATATTTAAAAAGTACAAAATCGTTTCACTTTAACACATATTTTTTACTAGTATTTGAATAAAAACATAATATTTTATTTATATTGTGAAAATATAGGTATTTCTTAACGTACAGTTTTTTTTTCAATCAATTTTGAGCACCCAGTAATTTACAGGATTATTTTATGATCACTATATATCCGGCCGCGCAATCGTCTTCCAATTAGTCGATCCCGGGTCCTCCCAGCGAGAGGACGTATCACTTTTTTCCGCCGCCTCCATAGAAGTGTGCGTCAAAAATGACAGCTCTGCGTTACGCGATCTATTTCTTTGAATTTGATTAAGCAGCCTTAACGCACTGGAAATTTTCATAGTAGGTATACTTTTATTTCAAGACTGTACCGCCTGAGATTTATTTTGATTTAGTGATACTATTACAGTGTTCTCTTTTTACTCAGATGAGTATTATCGTGACGAATCGAAGTGGAGTTTAATTTAAACGATAATTATTCTTATTTCAAAAACTCTCATAGCTTATTATTTTGTCTAGAGCAACTCACAAAAACATTAGATTGATTATGGTAAAAGCGACTAGACAATTTCTAACTTATAAAAATAAAACGGAGTAATAGCAAAAAGTTCTTCTAAGTTTATTGCATTGATAACCATAATGATAGGTAGGTACAATACCATGTTAGGGACATGGTAATCATAATGTTTTGTGAAAGTTTTCGAGTAGGTAGGTAAGGATAGTGAAACTATTTTTAAATAATCATAAAACATGCAAAAACTGATCACCCATAACATCTTTTTAAAACAAGTGACTATGACAGACACTGGCTACGCGGACACCGGTGTCCAATCTCGATTGGACGTTGACATTTACGTGACATTTTGATCGGGATTGGAAATGACGCTGATGCGTACACGGCGTCACGGACACTGTAACTAAATTGAGTAGTATAACTTGAGGCTGTACGGTACGTACGTCAGTAACAAATACATAAGTATATAGTTACTTGTTTATAACCTTTGTTGCGTGCAACCAGGGACCAAAATCGCATTTTCTTCACTGAGAGGGCAAAGTCAAATGCTGTGTTCGGAGTTAATAACACTCCGCAGTCTACACATTTCTTTCAAATCTTGTATCAGTTTAGTTCATATTTTGTTAGGCCAAGTGATTTAAACTCTAGGTACAAGCTAAGCTGCAAAGCTTACCTTCTCATTTCAATGTCATCACTTAAATAAAATTAAAAAGTATTGAATCAATTGATCTGTTTTAAGTATATACAAAGATGAAGTACTGTTAGTTGATCTACCATGTCTCTCAGAGCCTGCCACAGTAGAGCTCGCGGTTTTGCGAACGACCTTCACGGCACAGCCACTTGGTCACTTTCACATCAGAAGTAGCCTACTTATTATCGCTGCTATTGTTACTATACTAGAGCACATTGCATAATATCCTTAGATCAACATACGATTGGCTTTCCTATGCTTTAAAGATCAATTCGTTTTGCAATTTGCGTATAGGTTTAGTTGCAGATAGCAACCATGTTAAACTAATTCACTAAGTTTATATATTAAAATTAAATGAGTTGTGTTTATATATGCAGAGCATAACGAAAGCTGTTATAAATGTCTTTAAAAACATTGTGTATGTTTTTATATAGGTAGGTACCTAATGGGTTATAAGTACTAGCATTTTGCCATACATAGCTGTGTGTATCCCAGGTTTCAATTTAATAATAATTTAAATACGACTCTATCATTAAATAATAATTATAGGATAGAAAAATATACTTAAACAAAAATCTGTTTTAAAATATATTATTCATTCATATATGCCTTTGCCTCTGACTTTACCTAGGCCACAAACAGGCCAAGTTTCTATGATGTAGGTAGGTACCTATTAGTTTTGGTCGCACTTTTATTGCAACACCCTTTAATACTTTTTAATAAATTCACTGTTGAAATAGTGTTACGTCCACGTTACACTTCTTTAAATAGCAATACGATCAACTCATTGGTTGATATTTACATAAACTACTTTATTATTATGTGATCATTATTTTCTTGAATACTTAGCTAAGAAATCAAATTAATGCAGATAGATCATACACAATTTGTACGCATTACAAAACGTGTATGAATGTGTTTTAATTTGTGTAAATAAATTGTTTTGATAGCGTTTCAATTCTTACATATCAGCTGGGCAAACACAAAACAATTCACGTAATTTTACAATGCGCACGCTTTTCTATTCAAGGTCTATACCGGATTTATACGCAGGTATTATGACAGATTCTAATGTTACCTATACAAGCTGTGACCGCTGCTTCGAATAATACCACCAAAAAAAATACTAATTCTACGCCCCTATTTTAATTTCTAAGCATTCAGTGCTTTGTGTGTGATTTACACCCTATTGAAACAGACATTAGAACATAACATATAAATGTAGATAAGATATTTAATATTTTTACGTTAGATAATCTTATTTTAGTAGACCGCCTGTATAACTCGTATTATAATAATAATATCTGTGATCAATCATTATCATCATCAGTAAAAATAATCCTAGCAAACATGCTTTTTATTTTTTTTCCTCGACTCCTATATTTTTGTAACAGGTCATTTCTAATGAGCCGGAATAAATATATAGCAATATACAAACACCTGTGCCGTGGCGGGGATCGAACCCGTAACATTTTTTTTTTCATAATTGATACAAAAATGAAAGTTACATAATGTGTAATTCCAAACAGGAAAATACCGATAGGTATTGGCACAATTATCAACAAAGCAACATTGGCTCGGCTCATAATATACGAGCGGTGAGCTAAAAGTGAAGGTCCCACTTTCGCTTACATTTCCGCGGCTGCGCTGCCTCTTGATTTTTTATTAGATACCTACATTCAATAATCACTTTCTATGAACTAAAGTATGTTGGTTTTATTTTATATAATGTATTTCACGTCATATATTTATCCATTTTGGAATTTGGGTTGAGAAATATGCGGTTCAAATCACTTAATATTTTCTATTTCACTAAGTAATGATCCTTATGAATAAAACTATTATACAAATAAGTTACATGAACATAACGTAGTATTTTATCGTAATAGCGATCACGAATTTTCACATTAAGTTGCTTTGCCAGGCAAGTAATAAAATGCAAAGTTAACTACAATATAATGGATGTGAATACCTATAAAAGCTTCCGATTAATTGGACTGAGTGGAGAGCGCCTTATGGCACTTTCACAATATGTCATTGATAGAACCAGTTACAAGTAATATGAGTACCTCCATAGACAAACTTGTGAATATGTAGTAGGTAAGCTATTATTGCGTCACATTACAATTGCTAATTGGACTAAAAGATATCAAGAACATTCATAAAAAGTAGTCTTTAACCGACTTCAAAAAATGTGAAGGTGCTTTCTTCCACTAAATGTATCTTTTATGTGTGACGACCTCTGTGGCGCAGTTGGGTGAACGCCCGGCTGAGACGCGGGGGTCGCGGGTTCGATCCCCGCTACGGGACAAATGTTTGTGTTCTGCAGATATTTGTTCCGTGTCTGGGTGTTTTCTATCTATAATATGTATGTATTTACAAAAAAAAATGTATTTAAGTATTATATCAGTCATCTGGTTACCATAACACAAGCGTTAAGTTGCTTAGCTTGGGACTGGATGATGCTGTGTGGAATGTCCAAGGATATTTATTATTTATTTTATTATTATTTATTATGTGTCAAAAGAGGATCATCAGAACAAAAAAAATTATCTCTCCTTATCTGTATTCTAATTTTTTTTATTTTTCCACTTGTCAGTCCACCCAATAGTAAAGTCATGTTTCGGAAATGGATTTGGTACATTTAAAGTAATGTTTAATTAATATAATCTTTTTTTAATTGACTCTGGTAACAAAAAAAGCAAAAATTCTTATAAAGAGAATCCCCTACAAGATTTTAGGGGAATAACCGAGATTGAGGTTATACCTACCTACCCCCAAACCTGAAAATGGGGTTGGGTTTATCATTACAGTTCTTCAGTACGTGTGTAAAGTACCTAGCTTGTACTAAACGACTAGTTCGATTTGGATGAAATGATATGTGGGACCTTGGATAGTTTACTAGAAATACAAAAACACGGTAAATAGATAAACGCCGTGATCGCGTAGGTACTTACCGTATATGATTAAAAAAAAACAAATATATTAAATAATTTTCTGAAGCGATACGAAGTTTGCTGGGATATTGTATAAAGATTTATAAATGACTCAAATAAACACTGACTTCGACTTCGGAACTGTGAACTTTCAAATAGAAAAACCTAGAGTTACGTTATGGAGGCCATACACGCTAGGTTTTGCATGATGGTTTTAGCCGTGCATGCAAAACCGACAAGCATAACCGAGTTTCATACTACACATACACGTTAGGTTTTGCATGCACCGTCTTGACATGAACTCTGAGTTGAGCTACGTAGTACGTGATGGTGTGTAGGACGCAATGGACGACGACGATGTGATAGCTGTACTTGGCCTAACACTTGTTCTGCAGAACAGAAAAAGTAAAAGAGAGCGCACTGAATGGTCTAAACGCTGGTTATTGAAAAGAAAGCAATTCTCCCACGTAAATTTGATAAATGAATTGAGTTTTACACCAACAGATTACGAAAATTATTTACGAATGGATGAAAAAAATTATTTGAAACTATTATATTATTATAGCGCGCGCGACCTTCCGCCGTCACAAACAATTAAAAACTGAGAACTGTGGCAGGCAAGCTCGCCGGACGCCACACACGCTCGGTTATGCTCGCGCGCAAACATAACCGAGCGGCATAAAATATCAATTTTGATATTTGCTCGGTTGCATGTACATGCACCGATAACTGTACAGTTTAATCACATACACGCTAGGGCTTGCCTGTCGGTTATGCATGCACGGCTAAAACCATCATGCAAAACCTAGCGTGTATGGCCTCCATTATGGTAAGGATCCTCACATGCAATTCACTCTTGTCCAAACCAATAACCGTAAACATTATTATTTATACGGCAAGTATTAAGTACTTGGATAGTTCTTAATGTGAAAAATATATTACCTTGAGATTATTACGACTCTTGATATTTAACGATACATTCTACTTGCTTGATAAAGGCAAATGCATGAAAACTTGTTTATGCGGAACATTTAAAATTAATTTCACTACAATTGCGACCTTTTTACCAGTTAACTCACAGACTATAAACTTCCCAAAAGTATTTTCACATATTAAAATGTAGATTCAATAATCATTGTTTTTATTTTGATATTGTTAGGTAATCGTATTTCTTCACTATTTTAAGTAAAAATATAGGTAATGTAGTAATTGTATTATGCTTACCCGTGTATGAAAACAAGCGTTTACCGATTATTTAAATACTTACAATAATAAATTGATTTACGACGTGAAATAAATAAAACTGATAAGGTTTACTCACCTTCTGTTTATCATGAGTTTATTCATTTGTTATTTTGCTGAAAGAAGCCACCTGTTAGCTGCTAGATCTTAGATGTGCGAACCTGTGACCAATATTTGTTCAGTTTGTAAGTACCTACCTACAATAAAAGATGAAGAACTGATTTTCATTTATATAGAACTGGGGCTTTAAAGGCGTCCTAGATGTTATTTTTATGAAAGAGACACTAGAACTTAGGTTTAAAAAACGATCGTAACAATCAATTTCAACTAAGAAATAAGAGAATTAGTTTAAGCGGAAACAACAGGGTAGGATTAGTTATCAAAATAAAGTTTAAATAGATATTGTATCAATGTTAACATCCATTTTCACTTAGATAAGATTTCTTTAATATTGTGGCGGTAATAACCAGCTTTCCCTTTAGATGATATGTTTATAATCGCATTTGCAACTTTTTTAGTGGAACAAAATTTAATTTAAATCAAATGGACTCTTAACCCAATTAAATGTCAAAAACTTTAAAATAGAAAATGTAATATATTGCTGATTTTAAATGCCAAGGACGCAACCGAAATACTTGTTGAATCAGGTCAAAATAATAATAAGAAGATTTATTTTAATAAATTACACATCGAAAGTGACTTTATTTGTAATTAAGTTGGTAGGTAAATCGTTACCAAAAAGTTATAACAGTGTATACACAAACAATTATTTTTGTAAACTCTTTCCACTTGAAGTTCTACAGATACTCGTATAATTCAAGATTCAAAGAGCTGGTCTAGGACGGAAGAAGGTATCACTTCATCAATAATCCACATAGATAAGAATTCACCATGGTCATAATAAGTTTGTCAGCCAATCCACGTAATTTAACATAGAGTTCGCCTTTCACTCAATCGCTGACACGTATACTGAATTATTTCTAAATGAATTTACTGTAAAACTCACCTTGCAATGTCGTATGAAGACGACCCATGGGATGCACTGATCACTCCATGACACTTGTGGGGAATAATGTTCTTAGTTTCCGGTCGCGTGTATCGTGTGTAAGGCCTGCGTGGCGCTAGCTAGAGGCTCGGGCGCTTGCACTCGCGTCGACGACTTTCCGCAGAGTGGCTATACGCTAAGGCTGTCGCGGCGAGATACGTGCCTCAGCCACCCATCGCCTCAGGGATGAAACTCCACGTATATAGTTCGTAAGCATTTTATTTCACGAGAATTCACGTTTTGTATTAAATTTTTAGTTTTTGCGCGTACTGGTATTTAAAGGTACCGTCAATACCCGTACTATATAGGTATAGTGACGATAAAATTATAAAAGCTTTAGTTTTCTCAGTTTTATTTACAGCAGTTTATTATTTATTTATGTGAACTTCTGCAAAATGTAGATTGTTCTAAATATGTATTAGGAAATAGCTTGGAGTCCGACCACATCTTAAGACATTTTCATATTATAATCTAAATAAGAACATACTAAAAATACACATAAGGTCTGAAAGAATAGTCTACCGCATTTTAGGAATAAAGTCTGGATACTGATAATATTTTATTTCATGTTATCATTTATTATTCATTAAGTATAGTAAAGATACATTTAATAACACAATCTTATAGAAGCCAAAGTCATAGGTGTTCAAGGTTGTTATCATTATGACTTTCTAGTCAAAAACAACGCAATTAAATACTTACACAGTAAAACAAACTCTTTTTTAACTCAAGTTTATTAGATAGGTACCTATACTTCATTTCTTGAAACGAGATATTAGGAAGCAAAATAAACTTACGTGATTGGTCGTCGAAATTAATTGTATTCCTCGTGATTGGCTAGATTGTCAAATCAATTGTCAATTCTATGAGTGTAGTAAATAAATATTTTTCTTTCTTTCTTTCTTTCTTTCTTTAATTCTCAAATCAAGCCAATCCAATTATTTTCGACGACCAATCACGTGAGTTTATTTTGCTTCCTATTAGCTCGCTTCAAGAAATGAAGTATAGTTGTGCTTGTATTTTGTAACGGCGAATGTGCAAATGAATGTAACACAATGTAATTTATGAGCAAGGCTTTGATTGTGATTGCTCTCACAATAGTTTTATTAGTTAAATGTTAGTAAGAGTATAAAAAAAATTTATTGAAATGCAACCGTCCAGCTGCTCGATTCTTGACGACATAAAAAACATAAAGTGGTAAGAGATTGCAAGTTATTTAGCTTTTGTTTTCTGAAATCCATAGAATTTTTCATAATGACCACGCGCCGTGACGTACCGCGTTACGACATGGTTATTTGGAGAAGGCGGCGGCGGTCAACGAATTTGAGTGAGCTTAAATATTGCAATGTTTATAGTTGTCCTAAAGTTATTAATATGTTTTATTAATTATCATAATATATTTCATAGATCAGACTAACGCCTGTGAAAAGTTGAGAAGCACACATTTATACGTAGAAATGTGTTTTTACTTTAGGCAGAAAATAATTATACTACAGAGCGAAGAAAGTGGTTTTGTTCCTAATCCTTTTTTGGAAATAAATATTGAATACCTTTTATGTTCTAAATAGTAAATACTTACCTATGTGAAATATGAACTTATTCTAAAGTTAAAAGTAAATAAGAATACTATGAGCGCTCTTTGAGCGCTTTTTTTTCATTCAACACATTGATTGTACAGTATTATATCAATGTAAATTGAATATTAACATCAGCGTGGACGGTGATTTGTCATGATTAAATCTATATTCAGTCATATCATCTATTGATAAGAATAATTCACTGAAATAATTAAACGTATCTCTATAATTGGGAATTGAAAACAACGCAGTTGTATTTAATGGCTATCATTTGTAACCGATATGAGCTCAAAGGCAGTTTTCTAAAATCAATATAAAGTGAAGAATAAAATTTTTGTTAACGAGTAAACATGCCTCCTTTTTTAATAATCGCCCTTGTTATTTTAATTGTAAACTTACTGTTTCTGGTTTTATTTATAGTGCATTCAGTAATGGTGGAAAAATCCGGAAAGGTAAGTTATAATTATTTAATTAGAGTGGAGTGGTAGTAAATTACAAGAATTGTACGTCTCCATAGAGAGCTCTCTCTCTCACATTCGGTGTGTTTACGGATTTTCCATAAGTACGAGTATAATCTGATACGAAAAATTATAAAAGAAACAATGAATCATCGATAACTCGTTACCTACCTAAAAATATAAGCTTACTACAAAAGGCTTACTTAATCTGGGTATGAGCAGAATATGAGCAGACTGGCAAACTAACTGCATATTAGTTTTTATTTATTATTTTTAAAAACCACAACAAAGTGTACAAGTAACAAGTACAAAGTGATCTTGCTAAATCCCAAAAGATTAGACAGACATAATTAAAGAAAGTATATTTAAATTAAAAAAAATTACTTCTTATAAGTATTTGTTTTTACATACATTTCATTGAATGAAAAAAATCTTATCAATACGATTTCGACGGTATTCGTACACGCCTTTGTTGATATTGCATTTTGTAATTTATATTCCAGACTAGCACATCTCCGCGTCTCTCCACTCGGTCGATAGTATTTGACAGAAGTAACAACCCACGAGCAAGTATTCAGCCCCAAGTAACTATCTTCGAGCTAATCCGCCTCAGCGCTGGTAGTGCAGCATACGACAAGCAAATCGCCGAACAAGCAAGCAATAATGCACGACATTCTAACTCTGGCTAGTACAAATCAATGGTAAACAATTTCCTGTTACCTACTTCATAAAAATGTCCCAATCCGGATTTTGGTGACTTGTAAAATTCATTTCTTATAAAAACAATAAAAGATAATGCTCACAACATGCTGTTACATTGATTATGATTTTTAATAGTATGAGTAGGTAGGCTAAACTATGTGGAACCATAATTATTATTATCAGTATCAGTGAGGGACCTAGTCACAGGAGGCATATTCGAATATACCTCTATCTATTCTACTTAGATGTACCTACCTCTAACTCTAATTTAGGTTTAGAATAATATGCAATTATCTATATTCCGAGTCCATTCTCACTCTCTTAAATATATTTTGAGAAATAAATCATCATCATCATCTCAATAAATATATATTATTTAATATATAATTTATTTTTTCAGATTAGATAAATCTTTTAGCATTCTCAAGTGTTCAGAGATTTTAATGTAGGCACTTACGTGATAACAAACGTATTAAGTGCATCACGAAATAAGCTGATTAGAAACAGTGTCGCCATGTTTTTGCATACCTACGTGTTCATTTGCCTTTAAACAATTAATGATTAAACCATAACCATTAATCTATAAAAAAATGCACTTCTAGCTAACAACATATTTCAGATGATTTATTCCGACAAATGTTTTAATTGTTGAAAAAAAAAAACAAACAATTTATTATAATAATAACTAACGAATACACGCGTAGAAGATCTCTACGAAATCAGCGTAGCGCCTAGCGCGTTTATGTCTTTTGTAAGGGAAATACACCGTGTAACATTTTTATATTGCTATGTTAGTAGACGGTAAAGCTCCAATAATTCAGTGACTTTCACAAACATATAATAACAATAGCTGGATAGAATTTGCGATAAAAATTTTGCAAGGCATGTGCATCAACTGATTATTTAGCTCTTTTATAATCCACTAGCTGCGCCCCGCGGTTTCACCCGCGTAAGTCCCGTTCCCGCTGGAATATCGGTATAAAAAGTAACCTATGTGTTAATCTAGGGTATCACCTATCTACATACCAAGTTTCAACCAAATCGGTCCAGCTGTTTTAACGTGAAAGAATAACAAACAAACATACATTCTCACAAACTTTCATATTTATAATATTAGTAGGATAGTAGGATAGGATAGGAAGTAGGAAGTAGGCATTCGTTTCGTAGATAAAATAGAACTGGACATACCTATACGTCATAATCAGTTACTTAATGCTGCCATTATTGCTGCTTGTATTATAACAAGCTATTGGAGTTTTGAGATGGTTGTCTATACTATCAGGTGACCACTTGACATGAACGAGCTTTTATCTTTCAAATTCCTATTGATCAACTGGTTTAAAACAATTGGAAAATTGGCGACCTTTAGGTAGTACAACAAAACACTCATTAATATTGGTGGTTAGTGTTGGTTCAAATGAAATTGTGAATGATCAGATTAGCTGACCATTTTTTATGAAACGCATCGGTCACCTCGGAAGATGTACCTACCTACCAATCTAGGTCCATCTTAAAAATTAAAAACTTAGTAGTTATTATTCAATAAAATAATCATTCAACTCTAGTGGAAAAATGTTAATTGCAATTTACTCCATTCACCGACCATTTAGGTACATACATGGATTATACTTTGTCAGTGTGGTGTAATGTGGAAAAATCTTGATTCTCATTTACCTGCAAGAATACGAACAATAGGCGAATGTTATTATAAGCCACGCAAACTGAACCAAGCGAAAGGTAGAAGAGCTACTTTCCAATAGACAGAACATTGAATGAAGGTAGACTAGACTAGACGGTGATCCACAGTGTATGTAGTGTAGGTAGACAATTCAAAAATGTTTAAAGTAAGTAAGTAAATATTTTCATATCAGCAAACTTTCTTATCAATGTACGCTCTAAAGATTGATATACGAGTATGAGTAGCTTTTAAAGGCACAGATATTCTCAAGTATTATAGTTGCGGCAAAATACCTACAGTCAAAAACCAGACTTGAGAGGAAACTTGTATCCAGAGATTTAAATAGTATAAAGAATGTGATGACGAGACGCCTCTACAATTTCATTGGTCAACGACACAGCTCGCAAAGTCGACTTCGATAAAAAAATCAACACAGCAGCATGTTGTAAGGTTGTGTTCGTGCAGTTTTGGTTGAACCCTGGAGGCGTGTGGTATCATTTAGTTGTAATAAACTTCATCGCGATGACTTACGCGTTTATAATAGTTGTGTCTGTGGCAATCACTTTGAAGTTGATGTTCTTAAGTTTCTCCTTGTACTACACTGTGAAATCCAACGAAGCTCGAGAAAAGAAGGTGAGAGAGTGGTTGTTCTGTTTCGAAACTAACTTTTGCATTGAATTTGTTTGGCACGCCAGCGTCAGGGGCATACTTGATGTCAATGACGTTGTTAGAAGAAGAAATAGAGGAAAAAGAAGCACTTGTTTGGGCCACCACAATAACTTCAAAACTACCATAAGTTTCTGATGGAAATCGAAATAAGAGTACGTACCTAAGTATTTATGTAAGGCTTTAAAGTAAAGCCAAGTTATTGTAGAACATTAACAGTAAAAAGTTTTTCATGTACTTGTGACTTACTACTTTGCTTACCTAGCAGGAGAATTTAAATTAGCTATTCAAAAACAATCTTCGCATCTTAAGATGGCCAAAATCAAAGTGCCATATCATTCGTACCTTATGTCACTTTATTCTGTGCTTACGTACATTTTATGATAATTTTAATTCTTATCCATTGTTTATTATAAGTTCTTTCCATATGTTTATTCATGAGAAATACTTAAATGAAGTAAGCGTGGGTAATCCAATAAATATTTTAACTGATTGAATTAAAACTTATTTATTGAGTATTTTTATTTTTATTTGTTTCACATTCACAACCTAAAAAAACTCATATTTCAGTTAAGTATTTATGAATTTTATGATGGATGACATGTATCTATAGGTACCATAGGTAGGTAGGTTGGGTACCTAGAACGAATTGCAATATTAGCCACATTATTTAGCTTATGATTATGATATGTAAGTATAAGTGCCTTCTTTACCGAGACATTTTGTTATTCTTCACTATCTAATCAATTCAATTCAGGTATCATAGAAACAATCAGCGATTTTTCATCACATTTTATCAAAAACATTAGAGCCATCATAATATTATCTGAAGTGATGTTTGAAAACAGAAATTCAATACCTACTATAACTTCATTTCTTGAATCGAGCTAATAGGAACAAAAATAAACGCACGTGATTTGTCTTCGAAAATAATTGCATTTTTCGTGATTGGCTAGATTGTCAAATCAATTGTCAATTGTCAAATCTAGCCAACCCAATGAATTTCGACGACCAATCACGTGCGATTATTTTTCTTCCTATTAGCTCGATTCAAGAAATGAAGTATAGTAAGTTATTCAATTAAAATCATTGTGTTGTTCTTGGGCAATTAAGTAGTAGGTTTTAGTAGGACTTGCCAAAAGAGGTTTAATTTCAAAGCTATATGACAGCTGCTTGACCTAGGCTAGGCTTTTTCTTGAATAGAGACCGCGGACCGCAAAAAAAACGACGAAGGAAGTCCACAACGATTTTGACAGATGATTAGGTAAAGGCCACAGGTCTTATGGATACAGGCCGCTTTTCACACTAAACAACTATACTTCATTTATTGAAACGAGCTAATAGGAAGAGAAATGAAGTATAAAGATCTTTTTTTTTACTTATTTATTTTTTTAGAAGAAAATTTAAACTAATAAAACTATCCATTACTTTAAATTTTCTTTAGCAAGCTTGCGTAGATGTTTTATGCGAAGATGTATAAATGGTAAATAGAAATGTAATTTGGTAACTCTTTAGTATCTATGTCTGTCTTCCTAATAAAAAAATTACCTACATAACCAGTGGACGTCCTACCGCAGAGATAATGATGATGATGGCTTTATTTTAAAGAGGTAAAATTTGTTTGTTTGTTTGACGGAGGTAATCTCCGAAACTACTGGACCGATTTCAAAAATTCTTTCACGGGTGTGTAGAATGGACTGTCCGGGAGGTTAGGTATTTTATCCCGGTAGCTTCATTACTACACCCGTGCGAAGCCGGGGCGTGCTACTAGTCGTTGATAAAAAAGTTCCCACGGGTTAACTAACACTTTTTTTTCTCACTTTTAAGTACAAACAACCTACTTATTCCTATGGTACCTCTACTTACTTACCTAATTTTACAAATATGTAATTATTGTCACAACTGCTTCAAGCTGCTTGTGTAAATCTAGAAGGTAGGTAGGTAGTATATTGTTTTTGCAAACGTTGTTTTGTAATACTTTGAATTCCACCTTTACAACCATTACTCAGGTACTAACCTAAACTTCAGCCAAAGACGACGACGAGACGTGCCAATTTTGTAAACAAACTGTCTGTGTAGGTACGAGTAAAATAAACTTTCTTTTTGTTGATTTTATTTCTCTCATATAGAGGCAGTGTGTAGATTAGGTAAAGTAGGTACCTATATGCTATAGGTAGGTAGGTAGGTTACTTTGTGATGATGAGGATAAGATTTTGATTTAAGGACACTTAAACACACAGCCTGCTGTGAATACTGATTGGTATAGGGAAGCTGAGTCTAGCCATGGAGCTGGTCATAACTTTTCAAAGGTCTTCTTTAAAATATCTTGCCTTAATGTAGGGTTTCGTAGTTGCCCAATATGTAATGTATTTACACGTAGGTATCTTAATGTAGGTAAATGGCATTCAATGTAACGAAAATTTTATATTTTTAGTTGATTCACTGACCTTAGTAGGTATATTAGGTACCTCATTACCTATATAGATACCTACTTTATGTTAATGATGGTGACAGACAAGAGCTGATATGACAAGACGCGGCTATAACAATGTAGGTGGTTTGGTAGGTCAATTATGCAATTTATTATCATCAAGCAGTTTTTTGTTGAATGATACTTCCTGTGAGTACCTACATGGTGAGTTTTTTGGGTTAAGTACTGAGGTTAAGTCTGAAACCGTGAGAGCTATCGAAAAGTTATGGTCGGACCTACTACAAGTAAAAGTTAAAAAACACTTGATTTTGGTGGCTTCTTTGTTTGATTTAATAACAAAATGTACTATTGATTGATATAATATTTTTATTAATAAATAAATGTGTAATGAATGAGTAACTACTTACCCCAAAAAAAACCATAAAATAAAAAAAAAACACACCTCACTTTTAATACCCGTGCACACAACTTAGTAAAAGTACATCACTTATTACTCAACTCTTATCATGAATTTTCGATATCTTTCACGGTTTCAGACTATGCCCTCAACAAACCCATCCTGTATAGGAACTTATTCTTATCAAGGTCACGTCATTTGTCTTTGGTTGGACTCATAAGACCAACGAAATTACGAACAAAAAACATAAGCAGGTAAATGATAACATTATTATGTTATTTCACTCCTCATCTCGAGATAGGTAGGTGCCATGTGGTGAGATTTTACAAACAATCTGTAATTTTGTATTGTTGACAATAGACACGCAATTAACAATTACATAACCTGTACCTACTTAAATAAGAGATGTGCAGCAAAGATATTTTTTAATAGTACCTAGCTGATGGTCGATACTTATCATTGGTCTTAGCCGTGAGAATTGTTTAATACAATATGTAGGTACTTAGGTTATTGTAGGGTACCACCAACCTTGTACCAACTTACTGCATTTTGTTATTATACAGCAACGTTATGTTTCTTGTTACAGGCCGCCGCTGCTGCCGGCGCAAGTGGTGATCAGAAAAAGCAGAATGCGAAATCTCTGTTGATATCTTGGAAGCAACTACCGCGGATGATTCTACCTCGCTCTCTATACTGCCCCGAGGCTAACAACAAGAACTACATCAGCAAATAGTTCCCTAACAAACTACCATCCAACAAATAACATTATAGGTAGATACCATCACCGTAAAGCAGGCGGAGTTTTGATGACTGTTCTACACTCGTTAAAATGATTACAAACTAGCAACGCTTAAATATTCAGCTCTTACGTCTTTGTCTATGGTGTAGGTACCTCATGATAACCTATTTCAAATCTCGCGACTAAGAGCGAGGCCCCATTAGTGCGTTGCGCTGCGTTGCGTCGTAAAAAATATATGGAAACCGTCGCAGCGTCCGTCGTCGCTGCGACGGTTTCCATATATTTTTTACGACGCAACGCAGCGCAACGCACTAATGGGGCCTCGCTCATAGGGTAATGTTTTAACATGACACGCTGTCACCGCACCGCAATAATATTGTAAACCGCGAATTGGTTGTGCTCGCTTGAGCAACTGGCGGCTACGGTTTGCGCAATTCAGTTTTTTTGGCTTCTTCTTTGTGAATCGTATAGAAGTGGAATGCGGAAATAGAAGGGAAATGTAATTAATTGTCTAAAAGCGACAACGTTGCTTGTAATGTTACCTACAGCTTAACAAAGTACGCGATAGGTCGTGAATCAGTCTATTCGCTCCCCTGTCAGTAACATAATTGGTGTAGTTTACCTAGACCTACCTACCTAACAGGAGTTTTTTTCAGGAAATATTATCATAGTGTATTAAATCTAATTTAATCTATTAAGGTTAATTAATTGTTTGAAATTAAAATAATTACTCAATGTAAAAATATATTTATTTACCCAGATTTACTCCTACTTGCTACTATTTACATCTATTAAATAAATTCAACAATTGTATAATCTCACTGACAACTTTGTAAAAATAAATAGCGCTGACTTGATAAGGTACCGCTACACAAACATGGGTGATCGGTGACCAAGTTTAACTAACATCACAAACTAAAACATTGTTAAAATGGAAGTGTGCACTTAGCTCTAAGCTGCGTAAAACACGTCAAGGGATCAAAATGAACTAGATATTTTGAGCAAATATACTTCGGTCCAATCTCATTTTAAATTAACACAATAATGTATAACAAGCCTGTCGTAGATTTAGCATTAGACTAATAATTGACATCGTCTAACAGCAAAAAGTTCATTTCTCTCGTAAATTTGGCCCACTTCACTGTTTTCTTCTGTATATCCAGTTTTAAGTTTCTATTTCTATACTCTAATGCTTTGTTCACTATAAGTCGGTTAAATTCATGGACATGAGCATGATTTGTGTATTCATCTACATCCATCCACCTCGCATCCTTCACTTCTCTCTCGGATATTGTAATATTCTCTGAAAGAGCCCTCAGCATTAATAAAATGTACATGTCCGAATTATCATACATCATTTTGTGCGTGTGTCGAAATGTGATGAGTGAAAGAAAAGCAGCGTCCACACCAGTTTCTTCTTTGACTTCTCTCACAGCTGCGTCAACTATATCCTCGCCTGAAAATAAAAAAAAACTTTCAATAATATCTTCAGAAATGTTTTGTACGTAGGTAATTCAGATTATATTGATAATCCACTCACATTTGCTTTTTACCTTCTTCGTATGTATAATGAATGAATGTTTTGCTATACGCCGTTCATTCAAATTCGCACGAATATTAAACACGTAAATGTCGGACGATATACTCGTAATTCGTATATTAAGAATGGCTTGAAAAAAGAACATAAAGATGAGAAAGAAGGAAGCAATAAATATATGAATAAATAAATATCCTTGGGACATTTCACACAGCGTCATCTAATCCCAAGCTAAGCAACTAAATGCTAAATAGGACGTTCTCTTGCTGCGCTGTTAATAGGCAATGGAAAAAAATGAAGGAGATGATGACCATGAAATCGTAGGTAGATTCGCAATGCCTAATAAGCTCAGGTTTTCCATAGAAAATGATATTTTATACGAAGATTTCTAATTTTCTATTGGACTATTTGATATTTTAAGCATGAATATTCAAATACACGGCGAAACTTTACGCCCAGCGACGTGGATCGCTAAGCAGGTACAGTCGTGGAATGAAAAGTTTTAACACCTTAAGACCGTTATTGCTTGCTAAGCATTAGTTTGATAAGTAACTATTTGACACAACACTCTAGTCTAGTAGCAGTTTAAAAGGGTGATTGCAACGCGTCAAACTAATTGATTTCAAAAATATTTGGAGATACTTCTGTCATATAAGTAAATCTGTTAACATCTATTAGAATAAAATAAGCTCTTACCCCTTTCCACATATCCTCCAGGGAGCTTCCAATGTGGATAATCATAGTGTTTCTCCGATATGGCAAGTATTTGTTTCTTGCTGTTGAACACTAGTGCTCCAACTCCCAGATTGGTATGGCTGGACGGCGGTAAGTTTGGCTCCGAGTCTTGAGGCAGCCATTTGTACATCATCACGTAATCATCTCTGGCATGGTGGAAATTAAAGCCTTTCTAAAGATATTAAGTACATTACTTTTGATTCTATAGAAAACAAATACATACTAGGACCAGTGACCAATTTATACAAAGTCAAAGAAAATGGTTTTAGTATGTATGAGAACTATATGGTTTGGCTAACAAGCCATAAATTAAATGAACATTTTCCTACTTTGTGGTTGGTATTGGTAGGTACTCAAATACCAATTTTATATTGTGTGGTGTTGTATGATACCACACAATATAAAACCCAATAAATATTGAATCTACACAGAATATAATTTGTTTGTTAAGATGTAAGTATCTATATGGACATTTTCATTCAACCATGTATTAACCTAAAATTGCATGCCACTAGGAGAATTGAAAAATAAATATAGAAAAATTTTAGTTACACCATAATTTATCTAGATTAGGTAGTTACTTACTACCTAATCCTACCTAAATTATGGTGTTTAATTACCTGTGCTAAGTTTGGAACAAAAAATGCATCTTTTATGTTTATTTTGAACCAAATGCACCTGTTTCCATCATTTGTCCATTTTTTTAATGATTCTGAAAAGAGTAAAACACTAATGTGTAAGAACATGAGATAGCAGTGTGGGACAACTTGTGATTTCAATTAATAAAGATAAGATAAAGTAAGCTTAAAAATACCTTCTAATTTCTCTGAAAATATAGTCCGGTCACAAGGTTCTTCAGATGAATCCACAGTTATTCCATTGAATCGGTCTTTAACACCTTTAAAGGGAGCCAAGCAAGAGGTTGAATAAAATATGCCAAGTGGAATAGACCTGAAACAGCATAAATAGATAAGATTAGATATTATAGATAAACACTTTATTGTACAGCACATGAACATAAAATCAAATAACCGACATGTAATTAGTAATTTAACTGAAATTAATGATATGCACAGGTTTAATAAAAGATATGAATATTTTTTCCATGGTTCCTTATTAGGAAGAAACAAGGAAATGCAATAGATTTTAGAGGACCGAAATGTATTTAGACAGCTACAATATTTAGGTACTTATATGCTTTTAGATATTTTAGTTTAGTAGCATGGAATAAGAGTTAATATGCCTAGATCTTGCATTTATTTAGTTCAATGAAATTATGAAACACAATTGCCATTCTACACAGTTGAGTCTTGAGCATACTTCCATCAGGTAGTGGCCTGGATTAGCTGAACTACCTTACTGAACTAGGTAGTTCAACAGGTTGTTATTTTAAGTAGTAGGTACAGTTGTGAAAATATGTAAGTAATAGTTTAGTTTTGTAAATAAATGTTAAGTAATAGTACTCCCGCAAGTTGAACTTCAAAGTAACTTCACGTAGGTAGGTACCTACCTACTTATCTAACAGTTATTGGAGTAATAGTGTTCTGTGCAGTAATAGTTATTAAATATGAGAAGTTTAATTTATGTACCTACTTATATGATAAAGTTTAGGTGATAAGAATTATTGTCTATATAATAATGTTACCTTGTCCACGGCTCTTTGGTTTTCTCCAGCAAAGTCCAACATTTCCTAATCATTGTGATGAAAGAATAAGAGTAGATACCTATGTGCTAAAATTTTGTGCCGACTATTATCACAGCTAACGCAAATTAAATCCAATGAAATTGCAAGGCAGGATACAATATCGTGAGGTAAGGAGCAGATGAATGTAAAGATCTTGTCTGAATACCTATTATCAGAAATAGCACTTGGTTTTTTCTCGCGAAATAAATTATTTTAAAATTCCGTTTCTCTGAAAATAAAATTCTGAATTAATTAAACCCGAACTAAATAGATCATCATCCATCCCTGCTCATGCTCAGTCAGATGAATGAGTGAATGATTGAATGATGGACATACTGTCAAGATGACATGACAATGTCAATCTGAAGTTGACTGCAGATTATATTTGACAATGCCAATACCAATTTAATTACATCATATCCGCTTTTAGTGATGCCACTACAGCGATTTTCGCTAGATGTAGTAAGTTCAGGAATCAGACAGAGATTTTCTGAAAAATGTTTTGCATTGCTTTGCTTCTTCTAACAATAAAAATGAATAGCTGTTCTTTTCTCTCGTTTTATTTAACCTCATCTTTCATTTATCTCACCCCTTTTCAGCCAGTTTATTTATCATAAGCACGTCAAGTATTTCACTTAAAGATGATTAGTTCGAAAAAGTAAAAGGTCTAAAATTTTTCCCCTCTTTCTTTTCACAAGATAGGCTGCCTAGCCTTTCCGTCTGTATTCACTCTATAGCATATACAAATGTACTCTGTGGACTATAGGTACCAACGACTTCAGGGGTTTTTTTTCAAATATAGCGAGATTTAATATTCGCAGGATAGCATAGCAACACTACGCCTTATCATTGTATTCATTGTCATTGTTAACTTCCGCTCAGTCGAGCGAGAATTTGATTTTTGTCTCTATTTTCAAGTTCTAGACCTTATTCGATTTTTCAGGTTACACGCACAGAACATATTTACCGACTAGGGTATTAGTGTTCTGACTCTGACGAGGTTACGCGTAAAACGTTGTTTGTTCAAGATTATTGCTCGCTCTAAGATACATTAATTATGGAGTCTGCTACATTTCAAGGCAGTACAGACAGATATAATGGTGTGACTGTAGATTCTACAGAAGAAACTTGCAACGCAGACTTGTTTGTAAATCGTTTAGCTGGTAATTATAAAATTAAAATGACCTTGGTTATTATACTAAATAGCTTTATCTGAGTTTCCCGACAACCTCTTTGGCGCAGTGGGTGAAGGCAGGATTGAGACGCGGGTTTGATCCCCATTAAATAATATTAAAATTTCCCAGTACTATTTTAGAGTTATCAAAATATGATAATTAGGTATTCCACTTCCATTACTAGATTTACCCCCTTATGCATATTGGACCAGTCCGTAAACCTATATTATTTAACACCTACCAGCATTCAATCTGTTGCTAGGTACTTGCTACCTATCTCTTTTCATTCATTCTATATTTAAATTGACAAATCTTTATATAATAGTAGACCAATTAAAAACTTTTATTGCAGATTCATTACAGAAATGGAGAAATGAAAATAAAAGATGTATCTGGTTTAGAGTTAATATCAAAGATGCAGCTTGGGTGCCTCTGCTAGCAAAGGTTAAACTACTTTGATTCCACTATTTATTATTATTCCATGATAGTTTAATTTACACTATTTACAGCCACTTTGGTACACTTTCACTGAGTTAAACTGTTTAGTCACAGAAGCCATAAAGAAGAAGTGAAGTGAGTTAAACTGTTGTAATAATCCATGATTTTTATTACAGGAAGGTTTCAACTTCCACCATTCAAGAGACAGCTTTGTGATGATGTTTAAATGGCTGCCTGAGGATAGTACTCCAAACTTGCCCCCTGCATGCCACACAAACCTGGGTGTTGGTGGCATTGTACTTAACCAGCAGAATCAACTCCTGGTAGTGACTGAACAACACACTGAAGTGCAGCATTGGAAGCTTCCTGGAGGGTATGTCGAAAGAGGTATGACTTTATTAAATTACAGTTTAATTGGACATAACCACAGATTACCTACATTAGACAGATACCTCATCTCGAACATTGTTCTTTTTTCTTCGGGCTATTTTTGTGTTTGATTTTTGCGGCGCCCCAAGCGGCGTTTAGGTCTTGTCTGCAATCAAAAATAAGTAACTCCATCTAGTGCTAAGTAGCATGCAGTAGGATGCCTAAACGCCGCTACGTGACGCCGCAAAAATCAAACACCAAAAAATAGCCCGAAGAAAAACGGAGTGAAATGAATGTTCGAGATGAGGTACCAGTGACATAACCAAATAACATTCTATCAAGATTTTTCGTTCTGACGTCATAGGGTACTATAGGTGAATTGGTTAAGCACTCTTGTCACTCCGGCTTTTGGTTGTTGAATGAAAATGGTTTTGAATTTTATCAGAATCTTAAATCTTGATATGATTACATTTTCAATAGGCAAGTTTCTTTTCCGATCTTCAGAACTGTTGTAATTTTGAATTAATTGGATGTTATATTTCAGGTGAGGATATAAAAGATGCAGCAATAAGAGAAGTGAAAGAAGAAACTGGCATTGACGCTGAATTTGAGAGCATGGTAACATTTAGACATTCCCATAATGCAATGTATGGCAACTCTGATATCTATTCTGTGGTACTCCTGAGGGCTACAACTGATGCCATTGATAAATCTGATATAGAAATAGCTGCATGTAAATGGATGGATGTAGAAGAATTTCTAAATCATCGCAATGTTATAGATTTCAATCGGTTTATTGTAAATCAAGCTTTGGATATAAGTAAGCGAAAATTGAAACTAGATCTTTTCAAAGGATCTATATCATATGCAAATCGGATAAGAGAGTTTACTTCTCTTGTATTAAAGGATTTGTAGTGAATATTTCTTATATACATATTTACAAAAAAGAACCTATTTATGATAAGCAGAGTGACACTGATAACATTCTTAGATAAGGGGTGGCGGTTGGCGGTGTGGTAAAGTTGTGTTATATTTAATATGACCTTAGAAAATGTTATTACCTCAAAAACGTGATATGATAGACAACATTTTATTAGGTGACTTCAGAAAATAGTTTCCCACTATAATATCACCGAATGAGTATCTAACTGTTTTTCAATTTGCAATTTATTAATTGCGTATTATGTGTTAGTAATTGTACAAAGTAGTAGTATTAGGCATACCTATAATTATGTGATAAAAGTAACATTTCAAAAAATATGTGTGTATTATGCTGAAAATATAATAAGCATAATAAAATAAATCTATAGGTTTATCTTCAACCAACTATATTTTATCATAGGGTTGTACTGTTTAAAACAGAGGTACCTTACCTAGTACCTACCACTAGAAAGACTTTTGTTTTAAGCCTTACAAAACCATGGTTCCTATGTTTACAATTGTGGTATAAATTTGTATATTTTTTATTGTTATAATAGTGATAACAAACTCTTTAACTTGAACACTACATATTTATTTAGTATAGAAACCTTTAAGTGTCATGTACCTAACTACCTGCCTACTTTTGATATTTTGTTATCTTTATTAAGTACAGAATTTAATTTCTGTTTGTCATATATTTTTTAAGTTCCTTGTCAAACCTTTACACTAAGAAAGTACTTTGCATTTTTTTGTTTCTGTATAAATTATTTTACACAACTCTTTTTGCTTATTAAAAGTTGAACTCAATAAGAGTAGAGTAGGATGATTATAATTTGGAATAAAATATTAAAAGAACAATGAGGAGGGATGAGTTCCAATTTCAAACAACTTATCTCATTGTTATAAAATAAACTGTATTCAAACCTTTTACCAATTAGATTAATAAATACATATAACTTCTTATAAAACAATTGCATACAATTATAATTGACCTATTTTGTAAATATGTACCATTTTTCAAGTGCTGTATTTGATAGCTATAACAAGAAACCTACCTTGCGGTACTCATTAATGTTATGTGTGTATCCACTTTGAATGCTTTCTTCAACTGAAGGGTATAATTGCCTTCAATTATCTTTTCACAATGATCGCCATCAAAAAATACTCAGTAAACCGCGAAAACAACTTCCAGATTTAACACCTACTATGTTTTTTTTTTGATGGCCTTAAATTTTGTTTAGCAACAAGGCAATACCCCTGCTGTTTGCAAGCCAGTGGTATTTGATTACACTCCAGTTTTATTGCAAGATTTTGTGTGAATTACCTACCTATGTGCAATACTTCTCTCAGCATTTTTGTGTAGTAGATGTCCATGTTGGATTGTTGTTCTGTAACATAGGTACTATTTTTTGATCTAGCTAGAGTTGCTGAAACTCAGGAGAAATATGAAATAAATGAATATCCTTGAACATTCCAGCTTGCAAACCAGTGTCTTACATTCCACAGCAGAATCTTAGTCATGTGTTTTGTAATACAGAGTGACACTAAGATCATATAGGTAGGTACCCATCTAACACTAACAAAGACAACATAAAACCAAATTATACAAGTAGTAATAATGTATGCCTATCATAATAAAATTGTATGAATATAATTCTAAAGTGAGCATGTCAGTTTTATTAGTAATATAAACCTAGCTATGATTACATACAAAACCAAAATAACGCAAAACATTGATTTATTGATGACAGAAACACTGCTATGTACATAACCAATCATGTAAAAATTTAACAGACATGACATTTTAATGTACTGTATAACTTTATGAATCTTAAATTGAATGCTTTAGAAATAAATATTGTCGTTTTAGTCTGTTTTAGTCTAACTCCAATGCGGAGTGCCCATTTGTTGTCCCCCCTTCCTCATCTGAACTATCTTCACCAATAATCGACTTTATAAGGCCACCAAACATGGAGTTGCGACTTCTCATAGCTGGCTTCACTTGAATACCAAACCATATCCGTCCAATATTATCCAAATAACCAGAATAGTTTGGGTCTCTATTTAAACTTATAGCATACCAAGTCCGTAACACTTTAAATTGGTTCGCATGTTTCCTGAAAAATAAATATTTTATGAGTCACTATTTAACAAAGTTTAAGTCATAATAGGTTTAAGTTTAAGTCTTGTAATAAATGTAACATAATATATTATCCATAAAATATGTGATAATGTGATCAACTTACTGTTCAATTGCTCGTAATAAAAACCAAAGGAAATTCAGCAGCGGTAAAAAGTATGGAGGCCCTTTGTCATTCAGTATAGTAGGATGTGTTTCAGTATATTTTACAAATGTATCAGAAGCCATCTTGACATTCCTAAGGCAGAGGAATTGAAACACTGCTTGTGCAATAAACAGGTCAACCTCTGACTTCAGACCTCTTGTTGTATGCAGCTCTATGAGCATATTTGCATATGCCGCCCCATTACTAGAGTGCAGGAAGTGTTTATGTGCAACAGTGTAGTTCTTTTCTCTCCAATAAACCTCTGCAATTCTCTGAAAATTATACATTGTGTTAGGTTAGAAAGAGTATTATCTATTTACTTAGATAACAATATTTTTAGTAATAATGTATTGGGAATCTACCTGGTGTAAAAATGGGTGTCCTTTTTTATTGCTATCCATTGACCACTTAACGGCATTTGTGAGGAAGGCTTCTCTCTCGGGTATACTAGAATTCATTAAACCAAAAAGCTTTCCTAGTTTCTCAATCCATTCTGTACAAGGTTTGGTCTCAGATTTTGTTAGAACATCAATTAGTAGGTTGGCTAAGTCTGCTCCACTACCCTGTTGGTCGTGTTGGAGCAGCAATGTAGCACCTTTAAATAGCAAAACTAACAACTCAGCATATTTCTTTTGACTAAGATACCTGAAAATATACAAAATATCAATTTACGTGTTACTTTTAACTTTTCACCAAATTCATACAAAACAACAAACATGCCTGAAGTATAACGTCCTATACATCTGGTGCCCTTCATAATATTGTCCTGAGTTAATTGAAGCTTCTAATTTTTCCAATACACGCCCTACGCCTCTTTCGCTTCGGCCAGCCATCGTTTAATTTCCAGAATTGTCTATTTTCTCAGAGTTCTCCACAATACTATATTAATTTTACGCCATGACATGAATGAAAGAAATGAATGACACAGGAATGAAAATGCCGAATGGAATGAATGAAATTCGAATTGTCAAAATCACCCCACAGACAATATCAATGATGTCATAATAGGCTACTTGACTCATATCAAATTTGACCCAATAAATTAGTATTTCCTGAAGTACTTTCCTTGCAAAACCAAAATATAATAATTTCAGTTAATCAAAGTCCATGATGCTTGCATAATTTCAATTTAAAAAACGGTTTCTTTTTTTTTTTCATTGGAACGCTGAAAACGCTACGGCCATTTTGGTGACGTCATTATTATCGGAATTATACAAATGTCACATAACTAAAACCAATTTACAGTAATGCCAACTTTTCAAAATGTGCATGTTCCCTAGACGTAAATCACGAAAATTATTGTTTTGAATACGAATGACGTCACAGCACAGATAAATCCATAGATCAATTATATGGCGGTAGCGTTTTCACCTGTTTTTGAAAAGTAGAACTTTTAAAATAAAATTTTGCGGTTTCTTAGGTCCAAAAAAATATGGTAGTATTTTTTTTGGTCTAAAAGAACAATTATTTATCATATAAGAGCTACATAAAAATAGAGTCAACTAGCCTATTCAAGAATATGACAAAAGGTACCTACCTACTTAATTTAAAATTGATTTCTAAGCTCGGTAAAATCCTACTATCCTATCCTATGTGTAAAATATCCTACTTTCCTATTTATCCTATATCCTACTAATATTATAAATGTGAAAGTTTGTGAGAATATGGATTAACCCATAGGCAACTTTTTATCCCGATATTCCCGCGGGAACGGGACTTAAGCGGGTGAAACCGCGGGGCCAGCTAGTGAATAATACATATTTTGTAGATTGTAGATTAGATATACCTATTACCTACCATTACCATGTAATTTCTTCATCGTTCTGGTTCTAGCTATTATAGGTAGGGCAGAAGTATGGGTTTAGGCCATTGACCCCCTTCTGGCCTTTTGGTACTTTAAATCGTTATAAATAAGTTATAAAGAATTATATTAATCTACTGTTTACGGTTTTTAAAATAATAATTCATGGCAATTCTGCTACTGTTGACAGCTGTCATGTGTCGCACTTCATTCTCATAAAAACCGCCAATTTCTGTAGCCGGGTGTGAATGTGACTAAAATCTTAGCAAAAACACTAAGGCGAGCGGGTTAGTAATTAGTTATAATTTACGAAATCTTTGTTTATAATCAATAATGTTTTTGTTAATTTCATAGGAAAAATATATTATCTAAGTAGATCTAAAGCTATTTTGTTGCTACACTTTTAAGAAGTAACGTTATGAGTAGGTGGCCACAGGTGACACCACAATTTTGCCATTTCACCACTTCTGGCCATCTATTTTTGTCATGCGCTTTATAGCACGTTGGATGCCCCGGACCGGCGGCAGAGCTGCAGCACGAGCCGGACGGCTTGGGCCTTGAATGGGTTAAACACCAGGCTTGAGTTTAGTTAAAGGTTACAGGCTTTGAGAGATAAAAATTATCAAATCTAGTAGAGTTTTGCTTTCTGATTACAAATCTACCACTTTTATTTCTAAGAGATGATTGGTTTTCGAGAAATTAATAAAAACATTTTTCATTCAATTTCAAAGGAAACGTGAAACGAAACAGGATAAAAATAACTCTACCTGAATTTGACAGCTTATTTGTCGCAGTTTGTTATCTATGGTGTAAAATGGCGCGCAAAAACGATGAAAGGAACGTAAAATTTTCCAATCAATAAATCTGGTGACCTAAGACCCTAACTTCCATAAGAGTAGGTTAGGTTAGGTTGTTATATAAAAAGGCGAGCGAAGCGAGCCCACTCATAAAACTGAGGTACAGTGGCGTCTCATTAAGAGGTTTTTTACACAGCAAAATTACAACAATAGGGTTTATCATTGAATCTTTAATGATGGAATATTTATAATAATAATAATAATAAATATTCTTGGACATTCTACACAGCGTCTAAAAATTGATAAAAGTTATTTTTATCCTGTTTCGTTTCACGTTTCCTTTGAATTTGAATGAAAAATGTTTTAATTAATTTCTTAAAAACTAAGCATCTCCTAGAAATAAAAGTGGTAGATTCATAATCAGGAAGCAAAACTCTACTAGATTTGATAATTTTTATCTCTCAAAGCCTGCAACCTTTAACTAAACCCTTACCAAATATAGCCTACTAGTTGCGCCCCGCGGTTTTACCCGCGCAACCCGCGTAATTCCCGTTCCCGCGAGAATATCGGGATAAAAAGTAGCCTATGTGTTAATCCAGGGTATCACCTATCTACATATCAAATTTCAACCAAATCAGTCCAGCCGTTTTTGCGTGTAAGAATAACAAACATACATACATTCTCTCAAACTTTCACATTTATAATATTATATAGTAGGAGTAGAAAGTAAGAAATAGGATAGGATAGTAGGAAGTAGGATAGGACTCCAGGACAGTCCATTCTACACACCCATGAAAGATTTTTTTTAAATCGGTTCAGTAGTTTCGGAGATTACCTCCGTCAAACAAACAAACAAATTAAAATATAGTCTATCTATAAAGTCCTGGCATGAATGTTTGAGGAACTAAAATTATTCGTGTATCTGGCAGCACCAAACAAAGGTATAACAGCTGTCGTCAGCTGTCATCGAGTGAGTTCAAGAACATATTTTCCTCTATTTTTTATTGTTTTCTTAGTTAAACTGCAATGAAATGAAACCGAACTACGCACAAAAGTATCACAAATAAGTAAAGTAAATGAGAGTGACACGCGGGAAGTGATTTTTAAGTTTTTATGCAATGTTTAGCGGAATACCAAGTTGGACATATTTTGTGGGATTTGGATGATTTAAATGGGCGAACAGCATTTATAACGGGTATGTAATCGTTTTATTGGTTGTTTCTAATCTGCCTGAAGTAACAAATTGACCTAAATTACGATTTGGAGACCAAAAAAGGCATTGTTTACATTGCACATTTTTACGTCAGATTGAACATCACAGTAAGTCATGTTGTAGTGAGACCATCTAATCTTGATACATTAAAATGGCACACAGTCTAGCTACGTTTTCTGCCTACCTAAGTATTTAAAATTTTCACTAATTGCTTTATGTTTAAAATGCTTTTGATTACCTACTTTCAGTATTTTTTTTTTAATTTTCAGGTAGGTAAATCAGAAAGTACCTACGGTTAGGCGAATTCAAGAATGATGGGAAGTTTGAAACTGCTGTGAAACACAGTAGGGTCTGCCAAGAAAGCAATGGACAATTTTAATATTTGTGCACTACGGCAAAAAATAAAATTCTTATAAAAATGACAATGAAATCCAATTTTGTTTCATTTGCCTTCACCTATGTACCTATGTATGAACACTCAACAGTTTAACCTTTTAATCCAACATTATTACACAGATAAGCACAAGATTTAAAAAATAAAACATGCCTTCCCAAATTCCCACCTAAAAGCTGGTAGGAACTTTTACATGGAACGAACTGCAAGTATCAAAATCAGTAGTCACACTATAGGGTTGCTATATACATTTTAGCAGCGCCCTCATTTATTGTCACGACTTTATAGACAGACTATACGTTACTATTAGTTCCTTATGTTGAAAAATATATGAATCTAAGATGGTTAAAAGTGCACGGTGTAGGTATGTATCCTATCCTAGTGTCCTACTTCCTTCCTTCCTATACTACTTACATTATAAATGTGAAAGTTTGTTAGAATGTATCAATGTATGTATGTACGGCTGGACCGATTTGATTGAAATTTGGTCTGTAGATAGGTTATACCCTGGATTAACACACAGGCTACTCTTTAGCTCGATATTCCCGCGGGTACGGGATTTACGCGGGTGAAACCGCGGTTCGCAGTTCGTATCATAATCTTAAACAAAATCTCTCTGCAATTTGTTACCAAACAGACTTGAATTAACTTATATTTTAATACTCACTTCAATTTTAGCTTTAATTGTTGTGCAATATGCCAATAAAATAGATTATTTTAATATATTTTGTGTTTTACTTTGGATGGCCAGAACTGGCACATGAGGTATGGCCAGAAGGGGGGTTAAACTGGCCAGAAGGGGCACAAAGGACCCTTTTTTTGCTTTTTCTTATAAATAATTGTCTACGTGTGTTTGATTTCTTTTTTTACTTTTCGTTTATCAAATTAAATATATTTTGAATAACTCTAAGCAATAATAACGTACTTGAAAGCATTAATTATTAAATTATAACGCCTCAAAGTGAGCAAAACTCTTAAACTGGCCAAAACCCATACTTCTGCCAATACTTACCATCAAACATAATATAAATTAAAATCAATCCAAAAAAAGTACAGAGGTACCTTTATAATAGTTGAAGGCATTATTATATTACCAAGCTATTTTACTTAAATTATTATTAGACAGATACGAAACTCGATACCTACTCTACGAAAATAACCAAACTACTGACGCGTACCTTGAGAAAACGTGAGTAGGTAGATAAAGTAGGTAAGAGCAACGGGCAAATTGCTGATGCGGACATTCTCCCTACACTACTCGTATGGTATGGTAAATCCATGTGAATAGGATTTACGTAGGTGCAAAGAAACAACATTGTTCGGGGACGAATGGTCCAAAGCAAAGGTGGAATTTATTTTTCATTACTCATACACGGAAAGTACGCACGAAGTTGCCTGATTATAGGGTTCAAAGTAGCATTTTCTGTCCCTAGGGAAAACAAGTACTTTCCTGCCCTAGGGCAGGAAAGTAAATAACTGTCAAATGTCAACTTCATTTTTGACATTTCTTTTGTGGCATGTCGATGCATGAGTGTTCAAGTTCTTCTACTCAATCAGATGCTAGATATTATGTCTCTCTTGCACGAATTTGTGCTTCTCTAGCACTAATTATATTATATTTATTTATTTTATTTTATTTATTTAAATTTTTTCATTATCAAAAAAAAATACTGGTAGAATGCCTACTACTTTTATAGCCATTCTACCAATCAGTATTTTTTTTTAAATCTGGAACGCAGCTATGCCATACCATCGTTAGCTGATTTTAGTCAATATTAAACTAGTCGATTTAAAAAAAAAGCGAGACAGCTAATTTTCGTGTGTGAAATTTAAATTTTACATCAATTTTTTTGGTAATTTCCTTATATTCGTAATGAAAAGCAGAGTGCTTACCTCGGGGAAAAGGCTTTTCGATGCACTCGAACTATTATCGCACTCGCTGACGCTCGCGCGATAAACCATCTCGTGCATAGAAAAAATGCCTTTATCCCCTTGTATAGCAATCTACTATTATTCATGCACGAAATCGGCAGATGGAAGGTAAGGTATACTACCATTTAGATAGAAACCTACCTACACAGAGGTACACAAACGGTAGGTAAGTAAGATCTCGGTCCCATTAGGGACGATAGACAAAGTCTAACCAAACAAACAAAACCATTAAAAAGACATGAAAAAGGAGTTTCTCAATGCGTAGGTAGGTACTATTTAAGAACTTAATATGCATAAGTAGGTACACGCGGCTTGCACGCGTAGGTAGGTAAGTACCTACAGTATTAGTGTCACCACAACACACGTTTCGTATTTTTTAAGCTATTGCATAGCTTCTATCGCGGGCCTTGCCTTGAGCGTGGAGTCCAGAAATTCCAAAAAAACGAAAATAACCTAACGCTTGTCTCTTTATTTCAGCAACTCGCCTCTAGGTGGCATGCAATAGCTTTACCGCGGCAGTCCCCTAGTGCCACCCGTGCTTTTTTTATTCATAAGAAGTTTATCTATAGGTAAGTACTTTAATGTTTATAAATCAATATATCGAATTTAATTTTTGCGAGGTTTTAAACGCATTTACCAACGTTTTTACGTTTTACGTTTTGTGCGATTCAACATATAAAACAAATAAAATCTGAACAAGCTGACATGAGGTTTCAAGAGCTAAAGGGTGCTCTCTTCAACAATCGCTTTATTGAGGAATCAATTGTTTTTTCTAATTTACCTGAGTAATAATAAGTAGACGTTTATTATTAAGAGATAAAGCGTTATCCTTGTAGATATGGTGATGTAGGTGTTTAGATCGATCTGATTCATTAATTCAGTAAACGAAATGAGATAATATGAGGATGAGGAATGAGATGTAAGATAAGCTGGTTTGTTTCCAATGACAGGATTTTTTTGTGTTAATTACATGCATTTAATTTTGGTATATACCTTTACCTTTTGATGGAATAGGTACCTGATGCAGTATCACTGAAAACACTTGGTTATCTACCTACCTACGCAAATAAAATAATATATCCTGTTATTAAAACCAAGTCATTGCAACTTCAACTAAGCCAGTATATTTATAAGTCGCGCAAAGCCAATTTGTAAAGGAATTGTGAACTCATGAAATTCTTCTACCCAGTAAAGTATGCATTTCCATTGCCTTTTCCATCGTTATCGTTTCCATCGATAGGCTCAAACGAAGGTCTGTTTGTAACTGCAAGTTGCTTCAAAATATTATCTCACGTTTATTGTATTATATAGGTTAACAAATTCTGTAGATAAGTGTTATGAAATAACACGCACGACTGCATTTCCAAGGCACGTTGGATATTTCTGCAGATTTTAGTAGGCGTCGAAAATGACAGGACAAATCTTTAATGCCTACCAAAATCAGGGTTGAGTGAGAGGCACGTTGAAGTATTTCTACATTTTGCAAAAGTTTGGTAGTAGAGTCATTCGGGGTAAAAGGTCGCATTAGGTAAAAGTACGCACTACCATTTTCTCGGGTTGGGGAGGAACAGGCGGGAAAACTTGTTCGACGAAATTGAGTGAGTTTGAACCGCCATTTAGGGTCAACGTCAGGTCAGCAGTGCATGGCGCGCAGTTTGAGTTTTAAAGAAAACAATCAAATTAACGTTTAATTTTGTGTTTTGTGAAACAAAAGAAAAGTGTATTGTTCCTAAGTTTTTGTATTTATGAGGTAAGTTGTATTTATTGATTTAAATGTAGTTTTTGGACTTTCTTTTAGCCATATGTTTATAAATCGAATCTTATTTATTCCTAAGCTAAGTGTGGTTTATTTCAATTACCAGCCCAATGGGGTAAAAGGACGGGGGTAAAAGTTCGCATGCGTACTAGTACTAAAGTAACGTATTTGTATTATTTTTTTAAGACGTTCATTAACGGACATGCTTATTTCTGATAGCTTATTTTTAAAAATTACGGTTCGTTTTTTTTATTAAGTATGTACCTACTTGTTTACATTGAAGCTTTAACTTGAGTTTATTAAAGAGTATTTAAATTTTGAGTGTCTTATTTGTTATTTATTTAAAAAAAAACCGATTGCGCACTTTTACCCAAACGACTGCGTAGTTTTACCCACTTTCAGGGGCAAAAGTACGCACTCCGACCAAATCACTGTTTTCTTTTAATATAAAAAACCCGTATTAGTTATAGCAAAAAACATCATGCAATTCAGAAGTATAATAAATGAGCTAAATAATAACATTCATTAGGTTTCTAACAACGTGGTAGTTTAATTGTTATCCATGAAGAAAGACAAAAGTGCGGCGTTTTACCCCGAATGACTCTAACTTATGTCATGTACTTAACTAGTTGCAAGCCCGCATCGTCACTATCTCAAAGCTAGACTTCTAATTTATTTAGTTAGGTAGGTGTATGTGCGTAAAATCCTGCTATGTTGATAAAGTAAAACAAAATAAGTAAATGATAAATGTTTATATTTAGACTATGTTCAAATTCAATATTATGGTGTTTTTCTTATCTAGTTAAGCACCCAATTGGTATTTCCGTCTACATTTATTAGCGGACTGTTTTGTTTTTATCCATCCAGTTTCAACCTGTGGAAACTTGTAATTAGCCCTTAGTGTTTAATTTTTCTTTTATTGTTTCTTTTTAGCTGTAAGTTTTCCTAAAATTCTAAAAATAATAAATAATAAATAAATAAAGTTTGTAAAGCTTCTGTAGAGATACCGTTAGAAAATAAAAACTGTTATGTATAAAGTAGATAATTAACCTCTTTTTACCAGATAATGACCATCTGTGACGAAAAAAACGAGAGATAGGTAAATATTACAGTTTAGCGATAGCAAATATCACGTCTATTTATGAAAAAAAAAAAAACTGTTTCTAGCTCTCAAATGTTCAATTACATCCGTAATGTATAAAAAGTGTAACCTCAAAAAATATAGGTAGGTAACTACTTGAAAAGTTAAAAATAACAATAACAAGTGGGACACCCAGTAGCGTACATCTCAACATTGTATAGTATTGCAGTTCTTTTGTCAGGCGGGACGTAAGTTTCTACTTGTAATTTTAGAGGTTTTTCCTGCTCCAAACCGGAGCACTATTCAACCGTTGTTGCTAGAGGGTGGCTTACTGAAGCACCTAGGGCATACCGGGTTTTATAAATTACTTAGTGGATTCACATTTTGTATAATAGAAAAATATAGTCTACTGGTATTTTGAGAGTAAACAAACAATTGGCTATAATATCGTATTGTATTTATTGTCTTCGTGAAATTTTTTATACGAGTACAATCGGATTGTGCATTTTACCTACAGCTATTGATAAAGTTAAAAAAACCGAGTTTCGCATAACAAAAATATTACTAGTTTAAGGGATCGTCTAAGGGTTGCTTATAATTTGGTTTTTGAGCGCACCCGATACCTATCTTTAGGTTGGTATGACATGGGCCATTGCGCAATCATAGTGCTTCACGCTATGCTTTGTTTTGTTAAGTTAGTCAGTCTACGCTTGGCTTTGATCCGATTTGGTTATCGTTGATTGATTGTTTGTTGTAATTTCCATGTCTACTTATCTCCAAAATTTACATTACTGTTTCCTTGCGACCCTTGTGATACTTTATTAAACTTTGTGAAGGTGAGAAGTTGTTTCTCTTAGTGAAAGCCCTCCCGTTATACTAGGTACTATACTTCATTTCTTGAAACGAGCTAATAGGAAGCAAAATAAACGAACGTAATTGGTAGTCAGAAATAATTGTTTGTTCTCGTATTGGCTAGATTGTCAAATCAATTGTCAATTGTCAAATCTAGCTTATCGATCGAGTGAGCGAAGCGAACGAAGATCTTAGTGGCAAGTGGGGTAATTTTGCTTTGTATGTTGTGTTCATTTGTTTGTTTGTATGTTCCGGCATAACTGTCGAATCGTTAATCCAATCTTCATGAAACTTGGTAGGTATATAGGTAGTGGTAAGCCGGTAAGCCAGTAACCTAATGAGCAAAATCGGTCAAGGGGTTGTAAAGATATTTGGTTCCGAAGGGGATGAAAAAAAATAAAAGTTGTTCAAATACATTGAGTGGGGTGTCATATGAAAGGGCTTTGTTTATACATTCCAAAATGGTTTTACTTTTTATTCTAAGATGTAAAGTTTTCGAATAACTTCGATAAATGTAAAAAAAAACATGACTGCTATATCCTGAGCTCCCATTTCTATATGTTTTGGTGAAATCGCAGCTCAGAAAATCGTTGTTCTTCTTCTTCTTTATTATTTTGGTTGGTGTTTCTAACTCCTAACTCTTTTTGACGAACCTAACGACGTTTTAATGGAAAAAGAATTCAACTTACTAAATAGTTTCCTTGAACCAATGTTACTGCCACTTCACAACGAACTAAATACCAAAATGTTTTAAGTCGAAACACCCTCGTTAAAACTTATGCTCTTACATATACCATCAAGTATTTTTTATAGAAATATAAGTAAATTAATGCAAAATGATTTTTGACAAATGTTTGAAATAACCGCGGGCAAGTTGCCCGCGGTTGCCCGGGGCAACACATTTGTCATCGAAAGTAGTGCCATGACAGGATCAAACCAACATGACATACTGAATATAAAATAGGTTTAGAGCCTAAGGTTTGACTCTAAATTCAAAGAGTTTTTAATCAAAACCTGTATTGTAAATAATGCACACTCAAAATCGCTTTACTTACTATAATCGGCTTTAGGTACTTAGTTCTCATTAGATCCTCAATACTTTTTAGTAGACCTCTGAAGTAAATTCTTTCAAACACAGATAAAAACGAATATACATACACAACCACCGGCGAGCGAGATCTCGTTCGAGGCGAACTACTAGTTTAGCCAATACAAGAACAAACAGTTATTTACGACGACCAATCACGTTCGTTTATTTTGCTTCCTATTAGCTCGTTTCAAGAAATGAAGTATAGGTAACCCAGTTTCTTGTCAAAGTATGAATGCTCATACAGAAACCATTCAGCTTGAACCAATTCGACGTTTCCAAAGTAATATCCGTAGACCGCGTAGCTGCGTTGCAAATAGCAACGCCTACGTGCGTAGCACTGTACTACGAGCATAGCTGTTCTGCTACAGAAATAGAACTGAATACTCACTGACTTACATTTTATCTCTACACTGTTGCAGACGTGCCTATATTTGCAATGTCATTCTAGTCTATATATTTTATACTAATATTATAGAGAGGTAATCTTGGTTTGTTTGTTTGACGGAGGTATTTTCCGAAACTACACAGCCGATTTCAAATTATTTCACAGATGTGTAGAATGGACTGTCGGGATGGCCTATATTTATCCCGATAGTTTCATTAGTACACCCGTGTAAAGCCGGGACATGCTGCTAGTCATAATGAAAATCGCTGAGTAAGAACTTCGTAATTAATTATAAATAAATAAATAATAAATAAATATCCTTGGACATTCCACACAGCGTCATCTAGTCCCAAGCTAAGCAACTTAATGCTTGTGTTATGGTAACCAGATGACTGATATAATACTTAGATACATTTTTTTTTGTAAATACATACATATTATAGATAGAAAACACCCAGACACGGAACAAATATCTGCAGAACATACAAACATTTGTCCCGTAGCGGGGATCGAACCCGCAACCTCCGCATCTCAGCCGGGCGTTCGCCCAACTGCGCCACAGAGGTCGTCAAATTATGGATATTGCGTTTGATTTTCTTTCAAACAAAAATACTTTGCCATTAGTTAAACTCTTGATATCTTCAGCTCACCACAAATCCACTATTTAAAGTAAAAGTGATCGAGTGAAGTCTGACAGAGCAGAGAAGACTATTTTGTGAGGTGCAGCGTACGCGTTTTTTTTGTAAAATAAATAAAGTTGCTATGGGTCATCAATCATCATTAATAATTTGAATATAGGAATCGGACACTAAATATCCAGAAACGTGAAGAGGTCTTGATCGGCACAGCAAAGGGCAATTACCCTCGCGTTCGACCACTAATTCATCTTCACTCTGGTACACCAATTACGACGCTGCATAGACATCCGAGTGCTCTAACTGGCTGACACCATGATTTATAGAGCCACTTACTCCGTTCGATAAAGCTATCTAAGAAATTGATGGAACCGGGAATCTTTGTCTAAAATGTGTGGCGAATTTGAAAAATAAATATCCAGTTGCGATAAGCAGTTCTCTGTGTCTAAGAAAAAACTTACTGTAAGTATGCTGCCGCTCAAAATATCATACACAAACTAACTTGTCCGCGGCTTCGCACACTTACCTACCTACATACTTGGATAATAAGAAGCATATGTGTTATTTCAACTCATGAACTTTCTATATTTCAGCCTAATCCGTTCTGTCGCTTTTGCATGCAGTAGTAACAAACATATTACTTTACAAAGAAAAACATATAACATAGGTATGTACAAAACAAACTTTCGCATTTATTATATCAGGAGGATAAAATATAATAGTAGGAATTACTAGGTACCTGTTTTGTTTGTCCAAACTGTTTATTACTCAGAAGACCCTCATCAGATCCTCTAATTTTTATGAGACCACTATTGACAGAATAATCGAAGATCGTCGAGTTTTTTGTTAAACAGGTACTGGCGTAATGTTGCGCTACCGAAGGTTACGTGAAACTGTTGATCCCGTTGTATAAATCAGTACGCCATTGCAGAGGCTATGTTATTTGACTCTGAGGCTCTAAAACATTGCGTGGTTCAGTAAATTAATTATCAAACCAAAGCGTAGCTTTAAAGTTCTAGGAACAAAACTTTACCCATAGTTTACTGTAAATAAGCCCTCTGCCCTGAACGATGTTTCAATACTTGCCAATAAATAATAGACAAGTTAGTTGTTTCTAGGTCTTAACCGACTTAACTACAGTATAGTTTTTCAATTTCCAAAGAATAACTTATCATCGCAAAAGTTTTGACTAAAGCTATTAAAAGTAGTAAAACTATTGGTAAGTATATGGTAAAAAGCAGAGTTTATGAGTTCACTCGGAATTTTTATTTGTTAGTAACTTTGGCACTGTCCCAGCCGTTAACGCCTCTCTAGAATAGGTCTTGTGATTTCAGAAAATACTTTGTGTGATTTAAACTAAGGAAAAGTCAGTTGGACAGAAGTATCTCTACTAGCTGCATATATATTAGTTACTTTTATTGGGCTTAAATGCTTCCTAGAGCTCAGACGGTTAACGACGACGGTACACTGCTGCTCGCAGCGACTAAATTATGTTGCTTTCTCTGGCCTATTCTTACACAATTTTTTCATTTTATTATTATTCATATTCATATTCATATTCTTTATTCATTATTATCAATAAGGGTAGTGCTTTATTGAATTCTATTAGGTTGAAAATAGAATTACATTTATTCAAATAAATTAAAGAAATATTTTTATCAATATTTGAGTAGAGTGTCCAAACACATGTTACCTACCTACATTATTTGATTTGTATGAACTACCTTTGTGTATAAACTGAGCCTTATTTTTTATAATTACACCTGTGTTGATTGTCTTTATAATAGACGTAGGTTACTATTACAGGAATGTTGAAGTTATTTGATTCAAAGAGATTTGTCGGGAATTGAGGTATGTAGTAGGTAAGTCCGGTTCGGGTTTCCGGCACCGGGCGCATCTCAACAATCCGGACACACAATTATTCACTTTTCCGCGCGACGCCAACGCGATAAAGCGCAAAGCTCCAACTCGAATGGGGCTTCGGATGTAGATTTAGCTCTAGATTTACGAGCTTTCCAGAACTTTAAAAAAGGCTATAACCTAAAGATAGGTTTTAAACATCTTTATTTTATTTTACTTTCAAATCTTATGGAATTTAGCACATTAAAACAAACAAGCAAATAGGTACATTAGTATAGATAAAATCACGAGACACTTATACTATTCCTAAAGTTCTATGAAGACAGACAGTTAGTACGAAAATAAACGGAACAAGACAAAATACTACACAAGTCTCGAGTCGAGGCGGATGTTACCCGGATGGAAGTGGGGTAGTCGTCGTTTATTGTTGTGTATTTCCGTACGAATACCTTTGGATTGGGTTGGGCGGCATTCTATTATTAGATGACAGATATTGCACCAGCCGGCTGTTGGGACAGAGAGTTATTGTGAGAGGATTAATGCCTTAGTTGATGATCATTTAAATTAAATAGATCTACCAGCTTATCGAATTAAATCAATTTATTTGATTACTAGTTTATTTCTCTGCGGGTAAATTCATATTTTCGAATGTATTGAATCTATGCTATATTCTATGAAAAGACGAGCAGGTAGTTAGCAGTGCCTCTTCAATATACGATGGTTCTTAATGTAATCAATTTGTTATTCGGACATAATAATTGTCTATTTTGGGTAAACTTTTTTCAAAACCTAACTAAAAAGACAAATAGCGTTTCATTACTCATACACGGAAAGTAAGCACGAAGTTGCCTGATTATAGGCAAAGTAGCATTTTCTGTCCCTAGGGAAAACAAGTACTTTCCTGCCCTAGGGCAGGAAAGTAAATAACTGTCAAATGTCAACTTCATTTTTGACATTTCTTTTGTGGCATGTCGATGCATGCTAAGTGTTCAAGTTCTTCTAACTCAATCAGATGCTAGATATTATGTCTCTATTGCACGAATTTGTGCTTCTCTAGCTCTAATTATATTATATTTATTTATTTTATTTTATCTATTTAAATTTTTTCATCATAAAAAAAAACTACTGATAGAATGCCTACTACTTTTATAGCCATTCTACCAGTCAGTATTTTTTTTTAAATCTGGAACGCAGCTATGCCATGCCATCGTTAGCTGCTTTTAGTCAATATTAAACTAGTCGATTTAAAAAAAAAGCTAGACAGCTAATTTTCGCGTGAGACATTTAAATTTTACATCAATTTTTTTTGTAATTTCCTCATATTCGTAATGAAAAGTAGAGTACATACCTCGGAAGAAAGGCCCTTCGATGCACTCGAACTATTATCGCACTCGCTGACGCTCGCGCGATAAACCATCTCGTACATCGGAATCATTGCCTTTCTTCCTCGTGTAGTAATCTACTATTTTTTTAAAATAAAACTTCGATGTTCTATAACCAAAACTTTCTAACTGGACCCAAATATTGCCTCACCGTGTACTAAAAGTCCTCACAGGAATAATAAAAATCAAACATTACAATTATTTTTGCTGGAGATAGGTATATAGATTATAGCAAAATTTATCTCTGAAAAGGCAGTCACTGTAAATCCTTACTTTATTTTCTAAGCCACGAGCAAAATATGAATACCGTAAGAATAAACACGGGACTTTTATAATATGCAAAAATTATGGCGTAAACAAGACGTTATTCAGATTACGTATTCCAATTATGGAGCGGGACGTTTTATTAACCCAGCTTTTCTCATTTGAGTGAGCAACTACGACGCCGGAATCTTTACACGTATAAAATATACGACCTTATTGTTAACACTGAAAAATTTCCCTTGGGTTTACGTTGTTGCGATATATCCCTTCGATGATGTCTCGTTAGCGAAACATGAATATTTAGCTCCTGTTTGATTATCTTTTTGGTCAGTAAAAAGACTTGAACATTTATTGTGCAGCGCTTGTTTTTATTATGTTTGTGAAACCTATTTAATTAAAAGTTTCTTTAATGTTATTATCGCAAAATCTTGATCAAGTTATGTGCCAAATAGGTAGATACTGCTAAAATGTAGTTCGATACACAAATAACTATTATACCTATAATTTTAATGTTAATCCCATTACTGTACCTACTGACGTACTGAATGGCTGAATGCTCAAAGCATCACCGCTTTCATGTTATTCAAGTCAATGGTAGTAATTGCAAATAGAACAGGTACTACAGTCACGAAGGAGCGATGGAGATAAAGATATATAGAACATTGCTTTGTCCCCATTAAATTAATTAGAAATAATGACTTCTATGTATTATTTAGTAAATATGATCACGACTGTATCCCAGGGAGCGGTAGACATTTCTTACAGATCTTTATGTAATTCTTTAGATCCTTTGAAGATGTCTAATGGGGTAGTCAGAGGTATGTCCAAATATTATATTCGGTACATGCCCACTTTTTGCAGAAGTTAACTTTCCATACGTGACAGGTTGCAAGCCCATCGACGCTGCTAGAAAGCTAACTGGTTTCCTCACGATGTTTTCCTTCACCGTTTAAAGCTCGTGTTAAAGCGCATTTAAATTTTTCGATACGAAAAGTTCATTGATGCACGGCCGGATTCGATCCCACGACCTTCGGATTGAAAGTCGAGGTATTAATCCACTTGACCAACGCGGCTTTTTATTATTTAGTAATCAAAATATATTACACTTGTGTCTTATTTAATGACTTGTGTATGTCACATTTAATGTGAATTATTGTGGAACTCCTTTAGTGTTAATTATGTCTTTGTTTTTCGGAACATATTCGATGACATCATCACTTTCCGCAATTCGTGTACAATCATGTTTACCCTTTCATATTTTTTGTTCCTTGTTCAAAGTAAGTAGATATATTATATACTATTTCCTTTTTCACGCGCTTCGTCCAACTTTTCTAGATCAAACAACCTTTTCAACAAAGGTTCAACATTTGTCTTACTGATTTTATCGAATTTAGAAAAGAGAAGATCGATACGTTTGATTGAATTTACCTAAAGGTACTATGCTGACTATTATAAAATGATATTTAATGAAGTGTTCAAAATTCTGAACTTATTCTAATCAAAAAAAATAACACCTACTTACCTAAATTTGATGAAAAAATTCTGATTTTAATTAATTCGTAAATCTCAAAAGGACGTCATGGGAAAAAGCAGAAAATTGTTCTATAACGTATTTATGAGATAGTGCATTTCATATTATACCTACGCTTTAGGTACGCATACGCGCATGTTTACTTACTGTTATTATTTCGTCTGGCTCTGACAAGTGAGTTTTAACAAGTTTCTGCAAGAGAAGAGGGTGATTGTGGGTCTATCTACAGGTAACGGTAACTCACTCTTATTTACTTTTTTAATAATAAAGATATCCTTACCTAATCCGGGCGAGGAACACGACCCTGTTAACTGTTATTAAAAGTTTTGTGGATTTTCCGAGTTAATTATTAAAATGGGACCGTGTAATAAGTCGGGAAGCTCAGAAATTAGATCATTACGTATTGTTTGTTTTCATCCTTAAGGTATGTTTTGTATTATTTCCCCGGTTAGCCAACAGTTACATTCCATTAACTTCATCGGTCCGAAATGTGCCAAAATTGTGTAATCACTACCGCGACGTAAGGCTTTATTTGAAAGTCGTCGAGAATCGACCTGCTGATGTACAAATTAAATGTTTATTAACTTTTTATAAAACAAAACACCATCATCACTAATGTAATTTAAATTTAACAACCCGAAGACTCCGAATGAATTCGGAGAAAATATCGTTACGTTGATCACCGCCATCCCAATACATATTCAGTGAACACATTAGCGATTTATGACCTGACACTAACTTAGGTCACAGACGCCGATTGCGCTTAGTAAGATGTTTCGTTGTTAATCTTTGTTACTGCTATTTAGTGGTTTATAAAACGTTTTATTTTATTCAATATAAAGCTCATAGTCTCCATGTAAGCATTATAATGACTAAATGTGAAAACCCGCCTATGGCTGGAGGAGGTTGTGGATTTGATTCTTTTTGCGGGACAAATTCATATTTTTTAGATATTTCTTCCGAATCTGGGTGTTTTCCTAACATAATACTTACAAACAAAATGTTTTATTACTAGTTTATTTAGTTATCTGGTTACAATTACACAAGCATAACTTGCTTCGTTTGTTTTAAACTTCGTTATGTGTTCTCATAAAAGATGTAGGTTGCTTGAGAATTTAAAAGTGCTTCAGCCTCCAATAGGGTTACTAAGACAAAATTCAGTCAGACAACATTCCGACGGACGTCTGCAAGTTGTATTAATATTAAGAAGCATATACACTCGAAATTGAAAAAAGACGAGAAGTTCCTCAGTCTCTCGACGCAACCAATTGCGTCATTGGGACTGGGGAACTCTTAATAGTAAATTACTATTCATTACTATTAGTATTCACCTTTTCATTACTATTAGTAATGAAAAGGTGAATCATAATTATCATACGTCACATAATCACGTCCCTTTAACGTAAGGGACCCACCCTTACGTTAAAGGGACGTGATGACTACGGATTTCCACTTGCTTTGACGCTGGCATAATCTTTAGATTCTTTTCCTTTATTAACAATTTTTGCATTTAACTGAGCTTGAGCTTTTTTAAAACTTTATTATTTTACTTTCATCATTCAAATGAACCAACTATGTAGCTCATGGTTTTTTTATACTTGAATGGCTGTTTTATACATGAATAACGATTCTCTAATTGAATCTTGATGATCTCTCGTAAATATTTATTCGCTGCTGTCTAAACAGAAAACTCTTAATGACTACGGGCTGAAAAATTATCGATTGAATAAATTACGATAAAAGCGTTATCAAAATACCGTAAAACGTAAAAATGTTTTCCGTGCAAAGTGCCAGAACATTCCTTACTACTTCCTTAGCTACGTGAAATGAAAGTCCGTTAAAGCTTTTATGGCTATGTTTACAAGTAACAATGAATAGATTTTCTCTAATGTGGCTTGATACCATAGAAAGATCGTAGATTATGAGCAAAATAAACATAAATCATGATGGGTTTTAAAAAGCTTCTTAATAAATTAACAGCACGTATCTTATAAAAAGAATACTTTTAGTTAATTTTATCTTCCCCTTTTCGATTTTACACAAGTGTTTTTTTTTTTAATCAATAATTGGATAACTACGACAAATAACTGCGGTAAAAGTTAAGCTGGTTTTACTGGTGTTATTCCCCTACAGATCGCCGGTGAGAGTGGAAGCGACTAATGCTAACAAATGGCGTAGGTAAATCAAGCTACTAACATTTTTCCCGTCGCTTAATCTCTCTATTAAATTGCTAAGCATAGTGAAAGTAAACAAACCCTCTTTAATGTGATATGTATTTCATACTTCTGAGTACTGAAATATTTGTTCGGTACAAAATAATATGGTTCTATTATGGGTATGGTTTAGTTTAAAATCGGTATTTTTTTTAATAATTCGGCAATTTTCTATTATGTTTGTTTACATAATTATTTCAAAAATGTTCAAATACGCATTTGTACTTTGTATATTTTTATAACTTTAAAACTTGATCTCTAAATTTGATAATATGGACTAAATAAAGAAGTGAATATGGAAATTGGTTCCACATCTTATAGAAACAAAGTAATTGTCACTACGTTTGCATACAGAGAGCGCGGTAGGCAGGTACAGAAATGTAAATTGACTCTGCCTTCTGACCTTACAATCATCGGTCAGGCGACCCCTATTACTACTATTCTTGCTCTGAGTTGATAGGTAGACCCGACCCTGGCATTGTGTATTAATAGCTAGATGAAAATTCATTCAAATATAATTTGGATTCAAATGTGTATTGTTTGTTTGAAGTTATTAGCATAAACCAATACTAGTTGGTAACTGACCACGTAAATCGTCCACTACAAACGCTTTCGCATATCATTGCAATTAGCATGATACAAACTATAACTGTTAGTCGCAATGCCAATTAATGATTCCACTTGATATTGAATCGAAGTTCTACAACTGTGAACTAACGAGTTCATGCTGTTTCCCTCGTTACTAAAACTTGTTAACAAGTGTGAAAAGAGAGCCAACAATATTCCTTCGGCACGTAATGAAAACTTGAAAATAATTTGAAATTCATAGTCACCTAACTAGTTTGTTCTTGGTGGTTTGGACGACCAATGCAATTAATTTACATCAAATGAAGTAAAGACTTGGAAAGCGGCCAATCTATTGGGAAACAATTATATTTTTCACAAAGCTGTTTTTGAAGAATGTAACGCGGACATTTAGTCCTTTTTGTTTTTATTCTTTAATTTAGTGTTCCATTCTCATATCTATCATTTATTTTATTATTAAAGTTTTTATGCAAAAAAGGAACGTTTTAAAGAGTGAAGTTTATTTTTTAATATTTCCGAAATCTAGAAAACTTCTGCATGTAATGGTAGTTTTTAAAGATAACTGTCCCGTAATTGGATGATATGTTCAGAAATGGTAGTCGAATTTGCCTGCAGCAAAGTGAATAAAATCTACCGAAGATTGGCGCACGCTCGCTCGAGCACAAGCCCGTGCCCCGTGCATGCATTGCTCAAAATGTTAAAAGATTGCATTCACAATGCACATATTCATTTTGTATAACTAAGGAGTTACTAGTTAGTATTCAAAACGTCAGTTAAATTTTTTTATATATATATTTGTAGTGTATAAAATTATACTTATTGGTATATAACTGTGTGTACCTACTTACCATATATTTTAATATCTACGACGATTTTTCAATCTTTTCATAATTTTCAATAAAGTTGTCTCTTAAAACCAGCTGTGCCATAAAAATAATAATGTAAAATAGATTTTTTTTACATCATACGCCAGTGGTATCGTTTTTCTTGTCTGAGCATGAACGTTATTGTTAACGACGGTATATATGTGAAAATTGCTTCACAATTTATGTAACTAATTAAATTTCTTTGTGTAGAAAGCTGCATTTCTTGCAAGACAGCTTGCGCTGCAAATAGAAAAGTTAATTAGAGTTGGGAATAAATTTTATATGCTGGAATCTCGACTTTATTGCTTTTTTTACGGGCACGGTCGGTGAAACAAGTTGTAAAATAAGCCTTAGCGGGTGTAGACGAGGCGCTAGGCCAGCGGCCGACCCGGCACGGATTATACTTGTTATAGTGCTCTCAACTCCAATGTACCTACTGGACACCTCTAACATCCATTGGAACCTTCATTTATGTATCGAAAATATTTACACGTAGACTATAATACTCACTATAATTAAGATACACTACTTCGAAGATACTTCTAAGCCTAAGTTCACTCAATGCGTACTTTATCACAATTTTGAAGTTCTTATTTACGAAAAACAAAGACACATCGACAAGATGCTCATTATTGTTGACCTTTTAATTTAAGCAACGTCAGGTCTGAAGTCAACAAGGTGCTTCCGGTCGTTACTAAGAAGGCTTACACGTGCGTATACCTTCACTTTTTAACTCAAATTTAAAAAGTTTTATTAATATTCAGTAATTAAATAAAAAAAATACGAATTTAGTACTCGGACTAAAATTACTGCTTTGTAATGATTGCGCTAAAATTTGAATTCGAAACGCTAATGTTGAGTATAATACAGGGTAACATAAAATAATCTTTCATTACAACTTTTTCAGACAAGACAATAAATAATATTCAAGAAAAAATACATCATATTTTTGCATTTCCAGAAAGCATCTATTTTAGTATCGCCAAATCGATTGTTAATTTGTCAGCCTAGTTTAGCTTCAATGTAAAGAAGCATGTCCGATACAGGGTGTTCTCGCTGGCTGGCCGCCAAACCCGACCGCTTGCAGTACAAATACGATGGTACTACGCGTGGTTTGACTATTCAATTGCTACCTACTTTATATAAGTTAATGTGTTGAAATTTATTGTCTAGTAAGTCTTATTCAGGATTCATTGTATTATGGTCCATTTAAAATGCTGTATAAACCATATATAGTGTAAGTGAGTATCTGAATAACGACTAAAAACTTTGATTGATGTATTTATTGTAACTGACGAAAAGCTGATGTCCCATTTAACCAGATTATTTCTTTATATAATGTAATGTTAATATGTGTTCTTTAGGTTTAATAAATACATTTCATTTCATTTCATTTAAAAGCAGGGAAGGTTCTTACTAGGTAACAGGGACCGTGAAGCAGCCAATTCTGGTGTTTCATGACTAAAAACATAATTATGTTTCATTTTCTAAGTGCTAACATTTTTCTTAACATTTAATTTTTGTAGACCATTTAACTCAATTAAAAAAATTACTACAAGCGTTTTGTGAACATATTACTTGAAACATTTTCATAGTAGGTACGAAATACTAAGCTACGCCCCCCCCCCCCCCTAGAATAAATTTTACCTCAATATCCCTGAAAAATATTTTAATGTATACTAAATATTATTTTGTGATTGGTTTTTGTTTTTTTTACTTACATTAAATTCATTTTATTAGAAACAAAAAAAAAACACACAATAAGAAAATACCGTATTATCTATCTACACTAATATTATAAAGAGGAAAACTTTGTTTGTTTGTTTGTTTGTTTGTTTGGTTGTAATGAATAGGCTCAAAAACTACTGGACCGATTTTAAAAATTCTTTCACCATTCGAAAGCTACATTATCCACGAGTAACATAGGCTACTTTTATCCCGATATTCCCGCGGGAACGGGACTTACGCGGGTGAAACCGCGGGGAGCAGCTAGTGTATATATAAATAAATAAATAAATATTCTCAACCGTCTCAACGTCATCTAGTCCCAATCTAAGCAAATTAATACTTGTGTTATAGTAACCAGATGACTGATCTATACTAATATTATAAACAGGTAAAATTTGTTTGTTTGTTTGTTTGTGTAATCTCCGAAACTACTGGACCGATTTAAAAAATGTCCGGAAATTGGACTGTCCGGGAGGTTATAGGCTATAATTTATCCCGGTAGCTCCATTAGTACACCCGTGCGAAGCCGGGACGTGCTACTAGTATACCACATAGATATACTCATATATAGTTACATAGAAACACCCAAACTCGAAACAAATATTTGATTTTCCAACAATCATAAGTGTAGTAATTATAATAATCAAAATCAATCAATTAGGTTGGTTTACTTAAAACACAACCTAAGCCGAAAAAAATTGATGGAATGTGCCTGGTACAAACTCGCAATGAATTCAAACATTTAAAAGACAGGATTATGAAACGTTTTCCGTTAAAAGGAAATAAAACTGTGGTTTGAATTTCCTGAATTTAATCGAACGTAGACCATACATTACAGTACCTTTGCAGGCCTTGCTTGGTGAAACAGGAAAATTGAAAAAATAAACAGGACAGTGAAAATAGGAACGATTTTTATAAACAATGTTATTTCATTTATTATTATTACTTTCATTTTTCGGAAAGAGTGTAATGAAACTTTATGCTCGTACGATCAAATAGTTTCTGTGATATTCTTCCCCTGTGTTACATTTTTCAGAATAAATGTAACAGTTCACGACGGTGGTTCATAACGTTAGTTTTGCCGAGACTTTTCCAGATATTTTTCATTATAATTCATCTTCATTAAACATTTGCACAAAGTTTGCACACAAGCGAATTTTTTTTATACATAAACTCCTTTGATGATACAACAGGAAAAATATATCTATAATATTCAGTGAACAGAAAGATCGGTTGTGTAATCTGTTCGGCTGGTGGAAGCATTTGATTGGTTATCCGTCACTTTAAGTCAAACTAACGTCTCATTCTGAATTTCGATAGCAGTACGACTGTATCTCCAAAGTGCGTGATTAGTTTTTTTTATTAAGCTATTGCATAGACTTTATCGCGGGCCTTGAGCGTGGAGACCGAATCCAGAAATTCTGTAATGAAAAAACCTAACGCTTGTCACATTAGTTCAGCAACTCGCCTCTAGGTGGCATGCAATTATATAATAGCTATAATAATATAATATAATAGCTTTATTTACCGCGGCAGGCCCCGAGTGCCACACGTCTTTTTATCATTCAGTTTCCATAGAACATGCTTGAAGGCTTAGCTTCTGATTTTCATTAATTTTCTGAAAATGTGGCTCAAAACATGAGTGCTAATAATAATCTTTGGGATCCGTGCTTGCAAAATGAATATTTTCTTTAAATGAAAGCAACCTTTGATGCTTAGAGGTAGCTTTTGCAAGCTGCTCGTATCCAAATGGAAACTGAATAATAACATATCCAAATAACTTCTTCATTTCAGTTTATCCTTTCAGCAAACTTACAGTAGATTCATCGTTTTTTGCTTGCCTGCTATCTTGAAATGACGTTCTTATAAGGAATGAAATCAGTACGTATTTTATATTACAACACTAGGATCCTACATTTTGTATTGTTTTGACTTTAGGTACTCTATCAATTACTAAGATTCTGAGGTTTTAATTTCAACTAACGGCTAAAAAATTTCTGATACATCTCGTTTAGTGAAGTGCTACGAAGTGCTACGATGACGTAGACAGCTGCTACGCTAGTACAAATAAAACGAATTGTAAAGAAAATTAAATTTCATTAAAAAGCGGGAGGTTTGTTCTACCGATTGTTAAAGCGATGGCAATCAGCGTTTTATTGATTAAATACATTGTTGTGCTATCGTTTTCTAAGTCTTATAAAACTTTTAATGAAGTAAACATAGACGTAAAAATATTACAAAGTTACTCTCAAGACGCAAATTATGATTCCTTTTAGTTTTCTAGCAAATAGGTCACTCCCCGTTTAGTAGTCGCTGTAAGTAGGAACTATATTTCATTATAAATTTATCTTCATCTCAGCCTGCATTCTTTTGTTGGTTTGGCGGTGGTAATGAACGATCAACGCCACAATAAATAAGTTTAATTAGAGGCCTGTGTAGAGTGCAAGCGAGCGGCGAACGGCGGATGCAGACGGGAGAGCACGCACTGGGCGAAGGCGGAGGCTGGCGGGGGGGGTTGCGCGGGGGCGCGCGGGGCGGAGAGGAGAGTGCACCTGGGCGGCGGCCACGTGCCCGGGCCGGGCTCAGTCGCTCGCGAGCCGCCGCCGCGTCCGCGTGCCGCCCGGCCGCGCCTCCAGCGACAGGTGGCGCCGACGCCCGCCGCCTGCGCGAGTCGCTCTCGCCCGCGCCGCTCCGGCCCAGCCACCAGCCGCCACCTTCACACTCCATACGGTCGGCTTTAATGTGAAACTTTAATATTACGATTCTTCAGCATATTCCTGTGAGGTGCTAATCAGTTTCCTGGACCGAAAATGAGTAACGCTTGTCGACTTAAGTGCTGATTGTTCATGGAAATGCTGGGGAAATACCGCTACTTTTGAACTCGTTTGTTTTTAAAACTGTAAGTATCTACTTAAAACTGAGTTTTTAATATTAGTTATTTTCATTTTTTAGAATCTAAGTACTTCTATTTTTCTAACATTGATTATTTATGCGAACACTTTTTAATTACTTTATCGCACAACTGATTACTTTCTTTTCTTATCTTCAAACAGTGTTATTTATTTAACGAGCATCTACAAGAGAGTGATTGCTATTTCTTATTCAGATGTATCTCGCTGCGTAGCCGAAGGAAAACGCTTGTAGCTAATAATTAATTAGGTGAAGAGAGGTACGAACAATTCATTATGTAAGACTCGAGGTTTTTATATCCGATCATGTACAGCACAGAGAGTTTATTTATTTCTTTTAGATTCAATACGTGGATCATTTGCCTGAAATCTAAACTCGGCGCAAGAATGAACGGTTTGCTCTAAAATCAACAAAGATTCGTTCAATTACGTTTAATAGTCAGAATAATTCCCACACAAAAAGCTTATTTGAATGGGATTCTCGATAAGCACGATGTTATTACTAGTTAATTGATTTAGGTTTGCTGCCCCATAACGTTCTCATTACTCTTTGAGATTTTGCAAATCACATTGAAGCATACGCAGTCGAGGGCCTATGCATGTATATCAGTTCAGTGATAGACTTAATTACTCGAATGTAACAGTCGGTATTACGGCAGGGATTTGAATTATGCTATAAAATAATTTAATTAAACAGTTGAGGTACGATGACTTACGTTTTTGGAAGTGTATATTGTACTATAAAGGGGTTTCATAAATTCACTTGACTGGATTTATCTTTCTGGATATGTAGTAGATATACATGCTAAAACAAATTGGTTGTAAATTGGAACAGTTTACCGTTTCTGATCCAATATTGCAAGTTGAAAATTGCATTTTTTGGTTTTTAAAAATCATCAATTACTTTAATTGACTTTCATATTGTTTTATTTGTAGAATTTGTAAAGGTTTTTTGCTGCAGTAGGACAGTAATGACTGACAATAAAATCTAACTTCATTAGGCAACAGCAAGATGTTTCTACAGAATTCTCATTAACTGACATTCCAGTTAACTATGGTTCACGACAAAACAATAACATAGTTAATCAAAATGTGAGGACGAATGACATGGCGGATGACGGAACTTGCCGCCTATGAGACGGTTTGGGACACGAAGGCACTGGATAAGAGTGAGTGCTGAAAGGGTGGGGAGGCCTTTGTCCAACAATGGGACAGTATAGGCTAATGTAAGAAAGAAAGAAAGAAAGAAAATACTTTATTGCACACCAAATTGATACACAAAAATAATAATACAAAAAGATCAGAACAACAATAGTTATGGTATACAATCGGCGGTCCTATCGCTAATAATGTAGGTAGTAATCAAAAGTATTAGGGATCCTCTTACTTAGCAACAACGGTGTTAAAAGAAAAAGAAAATAACTGGCCAAGCGCGTGTCGGGTCACGCTAAGTGTAGGGTTCCGAAGTTGCCCAATATGTGAAGGTCTAGACTTAGTAAGTAGGTATTTAGATTTGAATAACGACTACTCCTGATTTTCTTCGAGTTTATTACATATTTAGTTGATCCATTATTACTCGTCAACCTAACGCCGCTACGTGACGCCGCAAAAATCAAACACCAAAAAATAGCCCGAAGAAAAACGGAGTGAAACCAGTGTTCGAGATGATTTTTCTGATTTATAAATTCAACGGTTTGGCCGGCGGGAGGGGGGAGACTTGACGCTAATCAAAATTAACACTTTAAAGCTATATATTTCACAAACAGATGTTTACATTGCAAAATAATAAATTTAGAAACCCCCCAATATTTTCAAAAGACCTATCCAACCATACCCCACTATGGCCACAGAATACAGCTATGGCGTAAAGTAAAAAAAATCACACTCACTTCACATGTAGTTTTATGCTACCACTTTGCCGGCATCGTATATTCCTGCCAACTTATAGTTTTCTATCAATAGTCTCTGAGAAAAGTCTCGGACGGACGGACAGACCGAAACTATAAGGGATCCGTGTTTGCTTCGGAGCCCTAAAAAAGTATACGCATTGGATACATAGGTACTTAAAGAAAAAGTAGAAGTTGATCACAAATTTTCAATTTGATTTATTTGTGTTTTGTTGAAATCCGAAAAGATAAATTAAAAGTTACTTGTTGTCATTACGAGATAATTCTCCTTTCAAAGGACATATTTCCTTTGTTCGCCATAAATTCTAAACGTACGAAATTTATATTGGTTGTACTGCAGATGAACATTCTTTAATCATGTAATTTTATCATATCACGATGAAATTAAAAATGCAAAAATACAAAAGTACCTACAAGAAGCAGATTTTTTGTAAAACAAAAAGGCGACTTGATTCTAGGTTATAATAGAAATAGAATGCAGAATATACACAAAAAAAAATTGTTCGAAATGTTACGTTGACTAACGGGATCCGGGGTTGTCTCGCTATTGTGTGCATCCCACAACGACAACTTTCAAATCATCGCTCGTGTCATGAAAAGTTGATGATGTATATCAATATAACAGGGTATACCTTGATAGTGTATAATAATATATAAACTCAGTAATATATGACTAGATTAATGACGAGTAAGTTTGTGTAGATTTTAATCAGTTTATAGACGTTTAATAAATTCTAAAAAATAATAAGAAAATAGTTCTTAGTGTACTATGATGTTGTGTAACTTAATAGGTGTATTATATAGTCTGAGATAAATGTAAAATGTAGAAATGTAACATTTAACCTTCACAATGGTAGTTTCCTATTCAATTCATAGGTTATTTCGTGCAACAAGTTCAGACAATTCCAAACTCCATGAATTTGTAATGTGCGAAGGTGCAGCGAGAGTCATCTTGCTGCTTCAATTATGTACTTTATAAATAATTTGGCTCATTTTCTCTATCCTGCCGTACTTAAAAACTGCGAGAAATCTCAAAATAATGCAACACAATATATTGCTTTCAATGCCGAGACGTTGAAAGCATACAAAGGTTTATAAACAGGCTATTTAATTCTAGGTCTTGAGATCTTAAAATATGTTTAATACTTCAATAAGTTAATAACAGTAAATTTCACTATTATAGATACGCTCTTTTATTTATGCATATGAGCATAATTCTATTTACAGACAAAATCCGTAATTATGTTTTCTGAAAAGTACGTAATGGAAACAACATGCAACAATGTTTACGTTTTTAATTAATTTCAATTCCATTATGTATTCTCAGTAAGAGCCTACTGTGTGAATATCGTAAAATAGACAAGTCAAATCATCCAGTACTAAGAAGATAAATGATTTTTAAGAAACTTTAATGTTTCTATTGAAATAGACCAATTATTCGTAAAGTTAAAAAAGTGAATTAAGTTATTTATAGAACTTTATACAACATTGCTAAAAAAAAGGATAAATAATAAAAGTAAAGGTTTATGCAATAAAAAAAAACAAGTTTGTGTGACCTTTAAATTATTTTGTGCTACCGTTGAGTCCATATTTTACAACTCAGTTGAGTCCAAGTCTTGGACAATATATAATCCATGTGAATTTCCCTTGTGATTTCAAAAACTTTGACGAGGGTTTCCCGCTTGCGTCTTGTGAGATTTGCAACAAGCCATCGATATAATAACTTGATGTGAATTGAACCCGCCTTAATAGCATAGGGTTACTCACTTACGATGCACAATCTTCTCTTTTTATCAGTGTTCTATTAAACGAAGAGAAAAGCTATTCTATAGGTCAGTACACCTCGATCTCTTAATGTTTGATCTGAAAAAGACGGTTCTTTGTCTTAGTCGGTACAGGGGCGTTCGTTGTTCTTTTGTTTTCCATAATGAGCTCGTTAATCGCAAGACTCTCAGAATCCATCAATCTTCGCGCGGACGTCATTTTGAAATTACGAAGAATAAAAAGTAAATTTCAGCCAATGTCGTTAACGAAATATTTGAATTAGATGCAACGTCTCCTGCGATGAGTTCTTCTTTGTTCAATAACTGTGAATGTTCATATTTTTTGGTTTTTATGAGAACTGTTGTTCAAGCTGTACATGCTATGTTTATATACGAATAAAACTCTACTACCTGTAGGTTAAGGTATTTGAATTATGACATAGTGCTACAAGAGCTTGTTAATCAATTCTATGTAATAGCGGTAAAAATTGTCATACAAAACCTGGTCAGGCAATTACTATTTACAGAATGACAAGAGCATAAAAGAACGAATTTTTTTCAATAGATATAATAAGATGGCGCTCATAAATTGCCATCAATGGTTATGAGTTCACAAGTACGTGACGTCTATTGTTGTTCCGTGAGCACCCCCGCGCATTCATCATGTTGTCGCATTCCTACCCTGATTCATGTTAAATAAATACACTTGCTCTCAATATTATGAATTTTCCAAGCTGTATATTGAATTGTAGAGTATTTATTATGTAAATGTATTTAAATGGAAAACAAATCAATATTTTTTACATATTTCACTATCATTGGGATAATCGTATTCAATGTAATGAGGCCACGTTTACGAGAACGATACGATAATTTATCTGTATAGTATAGTTATATGGAATTGTAAAGTAGGACTGATTTATATTTATTAATGACAGCTTCATAAGTAAATTAAAGCGCATGTGCTTGTAAAATTGTATGCTTAGTTTATGTTATGATGTTAAGTGCATAAGCATACCTGTAGTCTTACATGTTTTCTCCTAATAATACACCCTTGTGAGTAAATAAATCTGGGATAGAGGAATTCTCCGGAAATCATTGAGCGCATGTTTTGGCAAGCGTGACCCTTGTCAGAGTTCCGGAGCGAGACGGCCAGCAGCCTCCTATGGGGCGAGCTTATGCCACAAAGTTTATACTTTATACAGTCCTTTGTCTCCAAAATCACATCTCTGATATATCAATTACTTTTAACTCGATTAATGCTTTGCAGTACTTTCTGCAGCATCAAAATGCGCTTATGGTGCTTGACATGATAATGTAAGGGGAAACAAAACAAAGAAAACACAGCCCTATATAGGTAGAGTTAAATTGAGCACTCAGAGCTAACGGAAGCTGGGGTGACGAGCGCAAACAGAGTGACTATCAGATTATAGGTTATACGAGTATATTAGTGGTTCACAAAAGCTGTGATCGTCGATCTTTGTATTATTATATTCGCGACCGCACCAGCCCTTCACTATTTCAGCCACCCCCGCGTCTCGGTCAGGCAAATTAATTGTAGCCGAACAATAACCATTAAATATGGACCACCTGTTGTGCCCCCACTGTTCTCTTGAGCCAACAGTGTCTTGGCCCTATATTGAGGAAAACAATGGAAAGAGAGAAATGACTAATCCGATTAAGCATAAGCCGTAAAGATGGCTGTTTACATTCATATTGTTTGCTTGCGTTCAACCACTTAATTGTTATAAATCATCTTAACGTACTCATACTCCATGCTAGCACTGCTATTAATTTTATATGATAATTTTCTTTCGTCAAATCCTTTGCGTACTAAGTAGGCACTTTGCCAAGCTGAAAATTGCTGCAAGAATTTATTTTAAAGTAGTAGTAAGTAATTTATAGCGTATTACTCAAAAAGTGTATTAATTAAAGAGCGTGTCCATACATTTTTTTTTATACTCACCTAATACATTCCTTGCTCACGTTAACATGATCTGCACGTAGGTTATGGACACACGTTTAATAAAACTCCTGCATTGCAACTAAAGCAAATAAAAATTAATATTTTATATTTATTAAAATGACAAATAATTGAGGAAAGAATAAACAAATAAAATAAAAAGCCTACCAATTTCATACATTATTTTACGATTACCAAAATTGTTATGGATACAGTGTGAATCTGACAGTCAGATGACAGATACCTACCGCAGTTCGCCATTGAGACTGACAAAGGTCGTGTCATGTCATGACATTTGGATAATACGTTGTACCAGTAACGGCTATAAACAGACCTTCAAGTCAATCACAAGTCAATCACTGACCACAACCGCTCTAGTAAATGCAGATCGATTTAGAAAATACCACCTCATTTGCGATAGAAAATTTAAAATGCATTATGCAAAGCACTACTTAATAAACTTACCTACTCGAAAAGTACTCTGGTGCATGGAAATATTTGACACATTTCCACACAGCTAATGTATTTCCTTGATTTATATTTTTGTTAATAACTCGCTTGTATTGTCTATGCGTCACAAACGCCATGCTTGTCACCCTTGTCACAGCAAGGGAGTGACATTAATGGCCCACACACATAGTGGCAGCCACACACTTACTGACACCGGAGTTATTACGATGGCTATGGAGTCGAGTTCTTTAGTTCATTATAAATGAAGTCCATGGATAGCCTGATCAATACTCAACACGTTCGAAACTTGAAACTGCTTCTTAGGTTTCAAATGATTAACGTAGATTTTTAATTGATTTCCATAGTTCTCACCCCTGATATCGATCGTTTTTATTGACTAAATAATTTAAAAATATTCGTCTTCGTCAATGGCCTCCATAGAACTTATTCAGTCGTTACGGTTTTTTTCCATTTGTCAAGTTCCTCTCGATCACATAGAGGGCGCAGTTGGCGTAGTGGGCGTAGTCTTTAAAGTTTGATACGTTTGTTCTTTATAACTAAGGCTTTGTATGTCTATCGTCAATCCATCACCAGTCGATAACTTTTGAACCGTAATAGGACGTACCTACACGTAAATTTTTCACAGAGTGCGTTTAACAAAAGTACCACCTAAGTATATGGGAATATCTTTTAACGCGAGCGCAGGTTTCCTTTCCCTTGGACAACAACTTGGCAGGTAAAAGTAAGCTTGTTTATTTGTTTATAGTTTGCGAGGATTCAGCTCGGGGTATCGGCAAGACGCGCGGCATGTGGCTGTCGCGGCGATGACGCAGCCCGCAGCGCGCGGCATGCCTTGCTGACATGGCACGCAGCCGCATCGCACTCCCATGGCTAGCAGCTATCGCAGCACTTGTCGGTAAGCTACTATAACGCCCAGTCTCTCTCTATTACCAACTTACGGTTGGCCTTAGGACTTTCGCCATAGCAACTGTCAAAAAGTTTTATACATTTTATGATGTAAACAAAGTTGCTATAATAATGAATCTACGGACATCCGTACTTTGATTACGAGTATAATCAACAACAAGATTAGAGTTAAATCTCTCGCCATCTAATAGATACTAGTTCTAAATTAAAACAATTTTCAAAGGCTTGCTAAAATAACTGTTTCTAATGCATAATAGAATTCTTTTTATCACCGATAGAAGAGCCTATTTTATTAAATGGTTCTATAACTCATAAAGATTTAAAATAAGTATCCTGTTTCATGTTATTTTAACCGTATAAAATATAGCAAATGTTACAAAATGTTAAAGAAATGCCAAAAACATCACATTTTTCCCGTTTTTCTAAGCCTAACAATAAACCATTTAAATTGCCAATTACATTCCATAGCCGTACGTCATTCAGGCATATCGTACCATACTCTACTCTCGGAATTAATCCCCGTCCATTTAGCCATGACATATCGAGACTCCATTCGTGCAGAGTATGAGTGTTCCACGAGAAATAATATTCATAACATTCTCATAACAGTCCATTCAATGTTCATTGGTCTCAGCAAATAAGTTTTGTTTTACCCGCTTCCCCTCTGATTTGGCAAGCAAATCGCTATTGGTATCGATCAACGGATAATAAAATGGCACTACATTAAGGACAAAACATAACTCATAACCCACACTAAGGACTAGACACCTACACTCGTAGATATAGGTAAGGGTATTATCTGTTTCTTTATTCTGCGATACGTATTTTTATCCGCGCTCTGGGCACGACCCCGATGCATGGCTCGACCTTTATTCATATTTATCCATAAATAAAAAAGGCATTTCAGTTTATTTAAAGCTAGTATAGGCACGCACCCGGACCCTTTTTGTCTCAGAATAACGTGATAATATTTTTATAAATAAATATCACCCAACACTCACTAAAATATCTCTGATTTTACGCTACAATATGATGTATGGCGTTATAATTATAACATTAGCTTAAGCATTTCTTAAAAGGCTTTGAATAGGAAATTTATTTTCATATAATTATAACGGTGACATCACATAATTTGTTCAAGCTTTAATATATATATACACATTGTTCTTGGTAACAGAGACACGGAGATGTATTCAATACATTATCAGTTTCTCAGGCTTGTGAGAGTCTAATTCAAATCTTTGCGAGCGATGTAATATAAATCAATGGGGATGTTTCGAGTAGACTGCATTAAATCAATGGCTTTGCCGTTCGCAGTAATGACTATCACAAAATGATTAGTGAGCAATCCTATATTGTATCTATGCCCAAGTGCATTTACCTATAGATGTTTACTGAAAAATAAATTATTTTTCACGATTCTGTGTAAATATTTAAAGGTTTAATATAATTTATTCTCAAAAAGACAAGAAAAATGACACTTACTAGAGAACAATGCTTTCTTATAAATAAATAATAATAGTTTGTCGTTCTTAATTAGCTATCTATCCAACACATTTTATTTATGCGTAGGTAAGTAAAACATGTTGTGCAAGCAATTTAGGACTACACACACTATTTTTAGCACAAAATAAAAATACTTTTATAGTTTGATTCCCGTTAGTAACGATGCACTTATCTATGTATTTGTAAAATTTTTTTTAATAAAACATAAAAACTGAAATAATGATGTACTCATTTAAAGAATTAATAATATATTTTAAGCCAAGTGTAATAAAGTAACTCCTACTTATTAGTGCTAATTAATCTTTTCTTAGTATTTGGCCGAAATATTAATGGTCTCTGAAAACTCTGCCAACTTGTAGGTAACCCAGTGCTTACTTGTTCATTCTATAATTGCAATCATAAATAGCTTAGAAAATAACTACCACATTTCTAGAAAGCTAGACCTTTTTGTAGCTATGGTTGGGACTATTCTCAACCACGAGCCGATCCCCTAAACCATCCGTGAGACAGATAAAATTGAACAATAATACTTATATGAGTTTGTATTAAGGTCATAGAAATGTGAAAGACTCCATTGTCACTGGCAAGTCGCAACTATGGCAGCCAATGCCCTAAAGCGCGCTGATTTGTAGTATACCTACCTACGAGTATTTTGTGTAGCTGTGTAGAGTTGTGGAGCCAAATTAAAGTCATTGATATGGCTGGATTGATTTTCATTTATTTAGGATTTATGTTTAGGTACTCTAAACTTAAAATAATGAATACTTGTATTTGCTACAGAAAAACAATAGCGATGTTCTACCGTTAGTTTTAAATAATAACAATGAAGAACAAACGCTTTGCTCTATTATAGTGTCTGTTGAGAAGCGCTGACACTTCCCTTCTCTCCGCCTTCGTCCACGTTTATCGCTCGACGCAGTCTGCATTTAATCCCTTTTCAGCTAGTAGAATCTTATTAGCACAACTATTGTTACATCCATCCATCCATAAGGAAATAGGGATGTCGCAAATTAGTACTTATACAGAATCTTTACATCTGAGGCAGAATAACGATAGACTATTTCTTATCCGCGAAATCCACGTTATACAGTGCGGGGATCAGAGTCAATCCCTTTTGCGTCTTAACCTTTGCCTCTTCGTATATTATATTTCTTACTCAACAGATCTGATAGATTAAAAATACATTTAGTAAACCTCAGTCTTAATGTAAAAAAGAATCAAACAGTTCAACAGTTCAAATAACTCAAAGTAACTAAAGCTTTAGTAGGGCAAAAATATATAATACTCTTATATAATATACCTATAAAGTCTCATGTTACTTTTTATTGCGTCTCATAATTTTTTTATTTTTTTTTCATAAAAGTTTAAAGTAAAGTGAGAAACAGGAAAGTGACTTATATATTTTATTTTGTTACATATAACTCCGAAAAGGAGTATAATATTTACAAGGAAATTTGAGTACCTACGTTTGATAATATCATACCTATAATTTACCATTACGTTACATACTCCCAATCAGCAGGTAAAAACAAAGAGCAGGTATTGTTCAAGTTGTGCTTTTTGTCCCAAGGGTACAAACCCGCCACGGTACGTCACCGTGGCCTGAACTCTGCTTTGAGTTAATGTTTATGTTTCATTGGCACAACTTTCACGCTCTGCCCAACCCTTTATTTTTTGCCGCTTATTATCGTTATGTTTAGGTTAGAGTGTTGAGTGAGCCGGTTTTTGCTAAAGCACCTGGCAGAAAATGATATGAATTTATTACCATAATTTTACAGAACATTGTCCATTTAGCATTCGTTAGCTGTGAACATTGTTTTAAGTATTATTTTATTGATAAACTCTTTTACGAGGCTCGCGGTTCCGATCTGTCTGTACTTTGTTTGAAAAAAAAAAAACAATAGTATAGTAGCCGCCTGTCTACGTATCGGAAGCGGTAAATGTCAGTTTTATTCTGTTTTAATAAAAAAATGCAAGGTTGTTTTCTATTGGAGTAAACTTTTTTGTTATTTCTGGGGTAAACAGTGTTAGAAAATGAGACTCGTTTTAAATATCTGCAGACTACAGTGCCAAATGACTCATTTTGCTCTCTATAGAGGCTTGCGTATTATTCCATTGATGCTTTTATTAATGATAAAATTGTGTGGCATGTTGCTCTGCCTCTCGACGGTTGACGATCTGCAATATCTTTACTACCTTCATAAGCTTTGACATAATAATTTATATCTAGATATAAGTAGGTACCACTTAAGTTAGCCAAGTGTAATGTGTGATGCCGGACAACATGTTTTGATAAGGTGCTAATATCTTGATAATTTTACATTTACTTTTAATTGCTCTGACATGCCTTACATTGTTTGTTTGACTGGCTTCTCACTGAAGCTTGACTATTTAGATTGTTAAGGGATTGCTTCAAAAAAAAGCTAGGCCCAGACCACCAGGTTCTTGCCTGATTCTTTCCCTGGTGTAGGGAATTGTTTTGGAACAGGCAATAGAGTCAACTAGTTTTTAAGACTGTAGTTTTCGAGCGATCCTTGAGGTCCTACGAAATAAACAAATTTTTTTTCTTTCTTTCTTCTTTCTTCTTGGACAAATAAGTGTTTTCGGTGAAATGCTTGGATTTTCGAAACGTTTAATTAAATTAGCGGCTAGGAACAAACTTACTGACTTTGACTTGCCAAATCTTTATCTTCTGAAGAGCTCAGCAGCTACTAAGGATCTGTAGAAGTCTCGGTGTTGTAATTGATCCGTTTTCGGTCCAGGGTGTTGTGTGAGCGCGCCGCAAGGCAGCGTGCAGGGCGGCGTGCAAGGCGGTGCCCAGGTGCCCCCCGGCGTGCCACACTCCACCGCGCCTCCCGCCGGCGTCGGCGGCATCCGAAGGTTGGTACTCACCACTTTATACAATCACTATACCGACTCTCTAATTTCATTAACCTGGCACTTCATCTCATTTGTCAACTAACGTCCAGTTTCAATATTCTATGGTATCTATTCAAACGATCAAACGTTCAACGATTTCAAATTGTATTTTTTTGTCCAAAAGTGTTTAAATAGCAAATCATTGATACCTTCATCTACTGTTAAATATAATATTTAAATTAAATAATTTCGTTAAAATTTAAATTAACAACTTTTTTTAGTGCGTCTTTAGTATATTAAATATGAAACAATCCTATGCAACCAGTTAAATCACAAATAGAACACTGAAACTTGCCGTTAATTGAATAGAGAATTCTATCAATAACAGAAAAGTATGACTATTTTTAAAAAAATTCCATTGAAATGATTTGTAGGTATATGACAAGATAATTTAATCTGTTTAGCCAAGTAAGACACATTTTTTGGCACGACTCCCTACTTTCTAGATACTTTTATAGTTGACTATACAATTGACCCAACATTCAAACTGCAGACAATTGCCTCATGTCCCCTTTTTGGTCTGCCTTCAATAAGACTGGATGAAGTGCCAAGTTAATTTAATGGAATGTTACATTAGATTGTATGCAACATCTATAATCAATATCTTACATACAATTCAAAGTAATATAATATAAATGCATATTTTATAAAATTTATAGCTAATTTATTACACATTATGGTAATTATTGGTTGAGACGCCAATATTAAATACAATTTACTTACTTATGTAAAAAAAATAAAAACAAAAATATTTTAGTTTTGGACTATCTTATAAGGCTTACTGGTATAAGCATTATCAATTATATACTGACTACTAACTTATACTAAAGAACAATTTTGTACTTTAATCAAGGAAATAGGTTTTAAATTTAATAAACCAAATACGAGGAAGTACCTACAGTTTTTGGCTGTAGGGTTAGGTAGAATACAGTTTAAAGTTTGACTGAACATGAGTATCACAGTCCTAACTTATAAAATACTCACACAGCATTCGTTTAAGTAAATTATATCTCCGTTAATTAATATGTAATTACCCACCTGTGTCTCCGAGGTAGGTAAGTATGAATAAAGTCGAGAAGGGTGTTACTAAATGGTTCCATTACCTATGCATGAGCGGGCAGAAAGTTTTGCACTGACTTATAAGTATTCTATGTCAACGTTCAATGACGTACTTGTAATATGAAAATAAATAGTACGAAAACTACTAAAGACTTCATAATTTTTATACCTTTTTAAATCTTTTAATTATTATAAATACTAGATGCTGACTAGTGACTGTCGTTTCCATTTTATGTATGACAACGGCGTTCTTGATTTAAAAACTCGAAAAGCGGACGAAATTTCTTCGTTAAGTTTATCAACGGCTTCAATATTTTATGAAAACACTCGCAGACTAACAAGCGCAAAGAATTTATACACAAAATGAGCAAAACACTTTAAAATTTGTAACGCGGGTCACAGATTTTCTGAATTGCTTATAATAAATCCAAAGGTAAATAAAGAAAATAAACGACGTTAACGTAAACAAAAACATTTGAACACTTGGATTTTTGGTTTTAAAAATGGATATTAATAAGTAGTCGTATTTAGTAGCAGTCACAATCTGCTCTATTTTTATTTTGTACTCGTCAATTAACATTTTAGAATTTGGCATTTTACCTTCTGCAACAATAAAACCAGCTGTTTATCTTTGTTGAGTTTTATATTTTACTCAACCAGTGGAAAGGATCGCTCAGATTAAGAAATCGCAAAAGCACATGACTGTAAAGTTTCCCCACCCATTTATTTAATGACACGAAAACTCTATTGAGCATTAGTTTCAAAAAATAAAAGTAAATCCATAGTTTGAATCCTGATAACAATCTAATATATGTAAATGTCTTTTTGGTATTTATAACCCAACTAAATAGTTATAAGTCCAAGGTATTCCTCGTAGCGCATTGTTGATAACGGAAACAAAAAAGGTTTAGAGAATAAGCAACGCGATCTGACTCAATTGCCTCTAATAGGTTTGAGTTACGTTACGTACTTATCCAATATTGGAAACCGATGTTATCTAGCATAAATTGTTCGGGTAAAGCAGTTATTGCAGATTTAATGTACCAAGGCAGGTACGCCTCAGGTGTTTGCAACAAAGGCTAAGTTAAAATTAATTTAACGCAAACTTGGTTACAAGATGTGCCGATACGATGAAATGAACTTGATATGTTTTTCTTGTATAGAGATTAATTGAGACATCTCAAGCAAATTGGGCAATTAAGAAATGTTTTATGATATGACACCCTTTTATTTTATGAATATTTCACAAAGTTAGGCAAATCATCACTGCCCCCGATAGTTAAAAAGGCGCATCTAACATTTTTTCCGAATTTGACTTATATATATTGCCAGAATCAGGAAAAAAAGGCGGATCTACCTATATTTTGAATACTTTTCTACCAAGCTTCATTGCAATTTTAGCACAAGAAAATAAGCAGCTTCTGCACTTATTTTTACATTTAATTGAAGATAAAAAGGCGAATTTGGCTAAAACTTAGTTGAAGAGTCGCATTTATGTAGATATGCCCCCATGCCTTGCATATTTTATTTGAGTTATGTAATTTAAAAGACGCATATTTTACTCTATTTCGAAGTGGAAATTAATAAGGCGCAAGTAACCATAAGTTTTTTTTTTTTTTTCTCCCGATCACGTTGGCCTGTGATAAGAAGTACAATAATTATAATATTACTATTGTACTTCTCACCACAGTTACCAGGGGGCACCACGTGGAGGTGTGATACGGAATTGGTAGCAAAGCTCTGTGTTGTAAACTCACAACATATCTACCTCACAGGTCTTTGCTTCCCTTTACCCCCCAAGAAAAAACTCGCCAAGACGCACTAGCCAGCGTGGCGTTTTAAGGCTAACTCCTCTTCGCTTATGATTAAAGCCCATATGCCCCGGCCCTCAGTCCCCAGCAGCCCCGCTATTCCTGACTCTGGCAGCGGTCACGGTTCCGGCGGTGCAGAGGGTGCTAAGAATCGCTGGAAGAAGCCCAGCTGCCAAAACACCACGACCCTGACCCTGGCGTGTTACAACGCCAGGACGTTAAGCACGGACGAACGATTACTAGAACTACTAAACGAATTGGATTCTGTCAAATGGAATATTGTCGGTCTCTCAGAAGTTAGAAGAAAAGGGGAAGATTTAGTTAAATTGACATCGGGAGATCTCTTCTACTATAGAGGTCATGAAGACTCCACTTACGGAGGTGTAGGATTCTTAGTTCGTAGCAGCTTTGCTTCATCAGTCCAAACTTTTAAAAGCATATCGCCTAGAGTATGTTATACCATCATTAAACTGAACAAGCGCTACTCACTAAAAGTTGTCCAAGTTTATGCACCAACATCGGACCATCCAGACGACGAAGTAGAAGAGTTTTATGAGGATGTGGAAAAGGCTCTTACTGAGTCATCTTGTCACTATAGCACCATCATAGGTGATTTCAACTCAAAAATAGGATCTCCATTAGTAAATGAGAAATACATCGGTAGTTTTGGTCTTGGACAAAGGAACAACCGCGGACAAACCCTCGTCAACTTTCTTGAACATCACAAACTATATGCTATGAACACTTTCTTTCAAAAAAGACCTTCAAGAAAGTGGACTTGGGTAAGTCCGGGTGGCAAATATAAAAACGAAGTGGATTACATCACCTGTTCCCACAAAAAAGTTGTCACGGATGTCTCTGTCCTTGCACGTTTTAAAACTGGGAGTGACCATCGGATGGTCAGGGCAACATTTAAATTTAACCTCAGGAAAGAAAGGACTAAATTGACCTGCGTTCAGCAGAGGTACGAAAAACCAGAGGTTGCTCTCCTTCAAGATCAGTTTCGAGAAGATCTTCGAAATCAGTTTGATGGACTTGAGGAGAAAAACTTGGATGTTGACCAAATAAACCAACTATTGTGTAACGCAATCTCCGAAACAACTAAAAATCATTTAGGTAATGCGAGAAAAAAGATAAATAAATTTTCTCTCGAAACATTAGATTTAATAGAAAAAAGAAGGGAAATGAAACACAATACAGAGATAGATCACAGATTAATACAAGATATAAACAAAAAAGTGCAGAGACTAATACGGAGGGATTTAAGAAAATACAATACTAACATAATAATAAAAACCATAGAAAGATATAGAGGCCCTAAAGTATTTCAACGAAAAATAAAAACTGGCTCAAAGCAAATCATTAAACTAAAAGATAGTAATGGCAGCGTAGTAACAGATAGAGACAAGATGTTAGAAGTAGTTGAACGTTTTTACGGTGACCTTTACGCAACTCAAGTTGCCGATGTCCAGACGCAGGAAATCGATCAAAGAGCCCTACCCGTTCCATCTGGAGATTTTGAAGACCTTCCCACAATACTACCACAAGAAATAGAGCACGTGCTCAAACAAATGAAGAGTGAAAAATCTCCAGGTGAAGATGGGGTCACGATTGAGGTTCTTCGTGCTGGAGGACAAGTAGTTATAGATGTCCTAGTAACGCTTTTTAACAAAGTTCTCTCTGAGAGTCGTACACCTGAACTCTGGAAAAATGCGCTTGTCACTATAATACACAAAAAGGGCGATACTTCAAAGCTAGGTAATTATAGGCCAATTAGTTTATTGTCCCAAATTTACAAGGTGTTTGCCAAAGTCATCTGTAACCGTCTCACGCGCTTGCTTGACGACTATCAGCCCATTGAACAGGCTGGTTTCCGTAGTGGGTATTCCACCTTAGACCACATACAAACTGTCAAGCAGTTGATGGAGAAGAGTCAGGAGTACAACCGGCCCCTATGCATGGCGTTTGTTGATTATGAAAAAGCTTTTGACAGCATAGAGCATTGGGCTGTGTTTAACTCTCTCCATCGCTGTAACATTGACAGTCGCTACGTGAACCTACTTCGGGAACTTTATGCCTCAGCTACCATGCAAGTACGAATGCACAGCTTAACCAACCCTATATCCATCAAGAGGGGGGTGAGACAGGGAGACACCATATCACCCAAGCTTTTTACGGCAGTCTTAGAAGATGTCGTAAAAACGCTTGTATGGGACAACATAGGAATTAAGATCAATGGTGTTTTTCTGTCTCATCTTAGATTTGCGGACGATCTGGTTTTGTTTGCTGAGAACTTGGATAACCTCCAACAGATGCTTAGAGATTTAAATGAAGCATCTCTGAAGGTCGGCTTAAAAATGAACATGACCAAAACAAAAGTTATGTCAAACATTTCTAGGGCCTCGACTTCTAATATTACTATTGGAAACGAGAACTTAGAAATGGTTGAATCATATGTGTACCTTGGTCATGTTCTCTCTTTTGGGAAGGAATTGCAGGCCAAGGAGGTATCCAGACGAATTCAGCTAGGGTGGGCAGCGTTTAGTAGACTTGACTATGTTCTGAAATCAACCTCTGTACCTCAGTGTCTTAAGACCCGTCTCTATAACCAATGTGTTCTGCCCACGATAACTTATGGAGCCGAGACATGGACGCTTACAAAGGAGACTGTGCACCGAATGCGAGTAGCACAGAGAGCCATGGAGCGCGCCATGCTCGGCATCACCCTTTTAGATCGAGTTCCCAATATTCAAATTCGCAAGCAAACGAAAGTCCTTGATGTTAGCAAGCGAATATTGGGACTCAAGTGGAGCTGGGCAGGACACTTGGCCAGACGCGGTGACGACAGGTGGAGCAGGGTTGTTACTGAGTGGGTCCCCCGGGAGGGCTATAGAAAAGTAGGTCGTCCGCCTGCTCGATGGGTCGACGACATTGTCAAAACAGTAGGTCGTACATGGGTCAGACTGGCGCAGGATAGGGAGGGTTGGCACAAGCGAAGAGAGGCCTATGCCCAGCAGTGGGATGAGACGGGCTGCACATGATGATGATGATGAAGTAACCATAAGCGCCTAACGCACTAATTGTAAACTGTTTTCACACTTAGTTAAAAAGTTTATATCTGCCCATTTGCGCCTTTTCTACTTCGTAAAGTTTGTTTTAGCCTGGCGCATTTGTCATATACGTCTTAATACCTTATGTTGCGTAAAAATATAACTGATGGTACCTAATTAAAAAGGCGCAAGTGAGCAGAAACGTCCTTTTCACTTATTATCGTGAATCCTACGGGGAGGTGCGCGGGGTTGATTAGTCCGGCGGCTGGACATTTCCTGTCAGTTGCGCCCGAGTAACAGTGGGAGTGGGACGTGTCGCGCGTTTGCGCAATTTTTCGTTGCGTGATTTATCACAAGGTAAGCATCCAGTTTTTATTTCACTATGTTTTATCGTCATCTTTAGCTTGCATTTAAGACGAAGTCTAGGATGAATTTGATCGATTAAGGTAGGAAATCATTGGTCAAGAAAAGAGACAGTGATCTAATATTGTTTATTTATGTTTTTTTGTATTAATATGTTTAATATTTTTTATCTATGTTTATCTATGTAGGTATATCTATGGATATAATAGTAGTGTATGTTAAGTATGTAAATTTACCTATATTTATGTACTTATGTTTCTTTATTACACTGTATTGAATTATGTTCATGTATTGATCTGTTTTATTTTATTACAGACAACTAACATGAAGAAAGGACGAAGTTTTGACTTAATTGCCAAAGCATTAGCTTCTACAAGCACGCAAAGTACAAATAGCACTATAGAAGAAAATACAGAAAACATTTTGCTATGCAACGCAAATAACGACAACAGTCACGCAGGCAAAGCAAGCTACGGTAACGAAATAAACCAATATAATTGCCCCCAAGTCTCTACAACTGACAGTAACAATAGTGTTCCTTCTGCTAAAGACCACGCTCCTACCACCATCGAAGCCAACAGCAGTAGCAGCAGTTCAACAGTAAGTGATTTTGACTCTGACGATTCAGTTTTTGACAAAGATTACGTCCCCCCACAAGAGAAAAACAACCGTAATAGTGTGATCAACTCCGACTCGGAAAACGATTTTATAGAAAATTCACAACAAAACAACATTCGCATATCAGAGTCACCTGAACGAGAAAATATTGAGCCCGAAACCCAGACTGACCAGGTTTCTGAAAATGTAATCCAACTAACCAAGAAAGGAACTGTACGTAAACGCAAACATCATGAAATTTCATTGGAAGGACGTACGAAAGCAAAGAAAGTTTTAAAGAATAATACTCAGTATTGCGTTAAACCAGGTTGTGGCGAAGAATGTAAAAAAAAGTGTACTTCAAATATATCTCAAACACAGCGAGTGTCACTAAACAAGCAGTTTCGTAGCTTCACCTGGAGAGAACAGCACTTATACATAGCTAACAATACGTCTCAAAATAAACCGGCCAGACGAACACAAAGAAAAAACACTCATTCAAAAAAAATTAACCGTGGAAAAACTGTTACATACTTTTTGTCTAAAGAAGATGGCGAGAAAGTTATTGTGTGCGAGATTTTCTTCTTGACAACCCTTGGATTTAACAGGAAAAATGACAAAGTTCTAAGAAACGCTTTAAAAAATGTACAAACACAGGAATTAAAGGATATGCGAGGCTCTAATCCTAATCCTAAAAAGATCGATAATCAGCCCATCATTGATCATATTAATTCTTTTCATCCTGCTATATCGCACTACAGAAGGGAACATGCACCCAATCGAAAATATTTACCGTCAGATCTGAATGTTCGTGATATGCACAAAGACTTTTGTGAGAAAAGGGGTATAACTGAGGATTCTCCTCCCGAAGATTGTGTTTCTTACGATCACTACAGAAGAGTAATTAAAGAACTCAATATATCTTTCGCAAAATTAGGCAACGAGGAGTGCGAAATATGCGAAATATATAAATTACATAACCCTAATCCGGAAATCCGTCATCGAAATTGCACTGAATGTAAGGAATACGAAATACATAACAGTAGATACATTTTAGCACGACAGAAATACAATGAAGATAAAATTCGTCAAATGAACATCCAAAACCAGAACAGTGATACTATGTATTACTCGGTAGATCTTGAAAAGGTCATAATGTGCCCTCGTCTAGATGAATTTAAGGTTGCGATATTTTGCCCGCGATTGATATTGTTTAATGAGAGTTTCGTACCTCTGGGAGACAAGAAATTGCGAGGCACGAGGGACACATTTGCTTGTATATGGCACGAAGCTATTGCAGGCAGAAAAAAAGACGACATCGTAAGCTGTTTTAGAGCTTTTTTTTTGCACTATCGTGATCTCAAACATATCACACTGTGGCTTGACAACTGCGCCGCGCAAAACAAAAACTGGACACTTTTTTCTCATTTAGTGTTCCTTGTTAACTCCAGGGAAGTCAATTTGGAAACCATCACTCTAAAGTATTTGGAAGTGGGACATACATACATGTCAGCTGATGAGTTTCATCACCAAGTAGAACTCTCACTTAAAAAAAAGAAAAGAATATATGACTTCGAAGACTTTCATCGCGCCGTCTCCGATACAAATCGTAATATTACTGTAAAGAGTATGGATGTCGGCGACTTTTGTAGATTTGAAGATTGCTCTTCTGTATATAAACTTCAAAATACTACACCACGCGCCTACCTGAAAAACATGTGTGAAGTCACTTTTCAAAGAGGACTTTATACGATAACGTTCAAAACTGATTTTGATGGACAACCTAAAGCACTGGACTTCCTAAGAATGAAAAACATTAAAATTGGAATCCCAAGCCCAGTTATCAAAACCCAATATAGAGGAATTAATGAAAAGCGTAAATCTGAGATAATTAATCAGCTACTTTCTCTAATGCCAGAGAACCGAAGGGCGTTTTGGTACAATTTGCCATGTAATGATGACTCTGTTGATTTGATTAACGAATATGAGGATTAAGATGTCAAATAGATATCTAAAAAAAAGAGTATAACTCTTTACGTCGATGTTAACCTAATGTTACTTAAGTAAGAAGTATAAATTAAGTAGTTATGTTGTCTGTTTAAGTTTTTGATACTGATGGTTATATAATATTTGTTACTTACTAAAAGTATTTCTTGTACCTAGTTTTTAAGATTTGTCCAAAGGTTAATAATTTTCTGTGATCCAACAGTGAAAGTTAGATTTTAAGAGGTAAAATACGAGTATCTATGATTATGTCAATGCAGACTGATGTTTTTAGATTTTATTACTTGCCTATCAATGATTAGTGCTGACTGAATAGTGGCTAGTCACTAAAATAATGTTGTATGTTGTTTCTATAGGGTATTCAGACACCCATTTAAACCCACCTTTTAAAAGAAAATACTGTTAGTACTTAAGTATAGTTGATTTTTATTTTTAAGACTTCTTTTTGTTATAATAAATAAAGCATTTTTATATAAGTATATGTGGCAATTAAAGATTACAGAACTGTGATTAAGACTGATTATGCTAAACTTTGTTAAAGTTATATAACCTACTTTTAATAATAATTATCCTATTTAATTACTATGAGTAGGATCAAGTGATTCTTGAGTGAAACTTATTAGGTATATGACATTTATTTTGATTTTGTGCCATAGATAAGCAGTTTTTTTAATAAATACTTGAGTCTTTCGATAGTGTGTTCTTTTAATAAAGATAAATTTGAGTACCTACCTTCCTACATAATAGCAGTATAACACAGTTACTGCATATTTTTAGGTTATAGTCTGAGAAGAATGAATTAATTAGATATCTGAATATACTTTTTATCTTATTCAAGGATTATCTACATAGCTTTGAATACTTATGCAAAAAGGCGTATATAACCAAATGCGCCTATTTTTTTTAGAAACCTAGGTCTAAGGTTATCTAGATACTTAGAATAAAAGTCCAGCAATAAGCGTTCTAGATTTAAAGGGCGCATCTGGCTATTTGCGTCTATTCAATTTAAGACGTAGTATTTTTCCCCAATTTTTATACTAAGATGAAACAGTTTTTTGTTATTTTTAGTTTAATAATTAGAAAATATTTATATTTTTAATAGTTGAATTCAAAGACTATTAATGTAGCCATTATTTCCCATTAAAAAAGAATAATTATATTAATTTACCCAAAGACAGCAAACAATTTCCCGTTTCATTTATTAAAACATTTTTTTCTCCGTTTTGACTTGTTGTTACTTGCGCCTTTTTAACTATCGGGGGCAGATCACCAAACGACTCTTATATATTACACAATCATTAACTGTCTGTAGAAACTTGTATATAAATCCTTTTATATTATGTTTGTTTTATAACTCAAAGTCAAGTACATGTATTTTATTACTTATCTGCTACAAAACTGGTGCGACGGGGTAAATAATGTAAGTAAATAAAAAAAAGTTTGAATTATGATATTTTTTCTGAGGTAGGAGCTGATTCAAAGGAAACATTTCTTATGCCATTAATTGTGTCCGATGGATGGATGGATTCGCTGCATGGTACCATGATGATGAAATATAATCTGCACGTTTAATTTATAAGTAGTTAGTGTGTACGAGTAGGAAGACAGGGAAAAATATCATTAGAGAGGTTTTGTTGTCAAAGTTTGCGTGAGGTAGATTTACAATTTTTTTTTACCCGATATACTACCTGCATACCTATTTATAATTCTATTTTATACCAACAAAAATTTTGTTTATTCTACAAATAAAATTAAGTTAAGATGGCTCTGTACTTACCATCTTTGTATTGCGAAATTGAATTGTTTTAGCGATAATCTCGCACTGAACAATTTAAAGGATAAATAAATGTTTGCCTTTTATCCAAGTAATTTTTTCCCTTATAGCAAGTGTTTGTCTCTCAAACTCGTATAACAAGCCGCTTGAGTATATATCTCATTCATATTGTCAAGTCATCACGGTAGTTACGATTGCATTCGCATGAAACACTTTTAGATATTTTGCACGATCCGCAGTTAAATATCCTGAAGACGGAAAATGGCAACAATTCAATTTCGCTTTTTTGCTACAGTCCGTATCAAAGCCCGAGTTGAACGGGCAACGAGCTTCAGCATTGAAGGCTTGGCTTCACGCCAGTTTTTGTGATCAAAGCATCTTCGGCAGTTTCGCTCTTTCAATAAAAGCGGTGCCACCATGATGCGATATTATTTTTAGTAGGTAGATAAGCAATCGAATAATAGCTGCAGCCATTATACAGAGTAGGTGGATTAGAAATACACCACATTCAATTCACTCTCCAATTCGCTCATCACACAATTATAAAATGTTATATTTCCTACCCAGATTCAACAACGAATATACCAGGGGGAGAGGATATCGCGACTGGCGAACGCGTGGCGACCCCACGCTCATCAATTCACTGTGGCGCAGTCGACAACCTCTCGGCATAAGGAAACAGCTCGGTTAGATGCTACGAAACATTAATTTCCATGAGAGCTGAATATTTTAACGGAATCGATCATACATCAAAGCAAATAATAGGATAAAGCGTACAATTTATGGTGTGCAGGAAACGCGGAGGTGTACATAGTGCTGGCGCTACTGATCGGGTTCATCACGGTGGTCGTGGGGTGCTGGCTATCGGACAACTGCTGGTCGCCGGAGCCGGAGGACATCTTGGCGGGCGGCTGACCCGTGGCGGCGGGCGCGTGCACGCACGTGTAGCGCCCGCCGTCCGCGGCGGCGGCGCCGGAACGCGACACGGAGGACTCGCTGTCGCCGGTGCTGCCGCCGCCGCCGCCCGCGCGGCCCCCCACGCTGCTGCACGCGGCGCGCCACCTGTGCCGCGGCGCGGGCGCCTGCCTGCGCTTGCCGTGCGCACCGCCGCCGCCGCCGCCGCCGCCCCCTCCATGCGTCCCGCCCCCCATGCCTGGCCTGCCCTTCTGACCCGACTCCCTCGCGCACTCCTGTCGTCTGCATGAAAAAACTAATGGATACCATATTCCGACAATCGCTAACGGTGGAGTGCGCGAATAATTGTTTTTTATAATTCTATAGGTAATGTGGTTGTGTTTGTGGAACGTGTTCTGTGACTTTCTGTGACAACGGTGATAAAGTGCAGGTAAACATTTTAATAAACTTTAAGAGCTTCGATGTAGATTTTTACCTATTATTATCACGATCACTATATATGTGTATGTATGTATGTATAGAATAGGCGTTGTATATGTAGGTACGCGTAATTTTGGTGCCCACATGAAATGTGATGTTTGCGTGCTCGCTTCGGCGGGCGCTGGGCGGCGCTATGTGAACTGTGGGTTTGGTGTTATGATCTCTTGTCGTAGACTAGTACCTAGACTACGCTTCACCGGTAGCAGTGTCTCGTCCACGTAGGATCTCCTCCGACGTAACCTTACCTGACGCGTGGTGCAGCTACTTGTGTGTGTCTTTCACTGTACCACTATACCTACTATGTTTTCTAAAAGTATGTGCCTTGGAAATGCTTTTCTCGACTTGACTCGTAGTTTAGAGCGTGTTTTGAACCATTTAGAAGAATTTCTTCTCTCTGTCTGTAGGGACAAGTAATCCCCTAAGTGCAATACACATCATGACCGTGCCTTTACCGTTCTATAGACTTTGAGAGGGACGTAATTAACAATAGGTTTTAAAATACGCTTGCCTCAATGGAGGGTCACTTACCAACGATTACTTTTGTAATTTTGTAAAGAATCCAGCTTTTTTATTATTTTATAAATAAAGACGCGGTAATCGAATAAAAAGTAAGTTAGGACTATAACTCTAACTGTGCACGCGTCAATTGGCTAATTATAACCATCGCAATAGGATAAGACACAAATGACAACGACAGAAATGTTATTCAGTCTTCATAATCTATATTGTTATTTTTGTCATTATTGTGTAGAAAAGTGAAATTATTTTACTCTAAAATCTGTTATTCATCTGTTGTTCATGTAACAATAAAATTAACATTCTTACTGATATATTTTAAAACAACGACATATACGCAATAAATGAAAACCTTCTCTACCTATATTTAGCCATTTCTGCTACCATGTCATAAAACCCCACAGATAAAGTTCCGGAGGTCTAGCTAGCAACTAGACAAATATCTTCTTAACATTATTTAATTAGTGTCAGTAACATATAAAAAATATATGTAAACCCCTATAACATAAATGTATTAAACTAGCCTAATTTAAGGAGTAAACTCTGAATTCCACCTGTAAATTAGCTGAAGTATAAAATTTAGTCTAATATACTTAATTATTAGAAATAACCAAAATTAGTTATCTTTACCTTCTGTGGTTCTAGTGCCAACTTTTGATATTGTAACTGTACACGTCTATATTTCCATTTCATTAATATTTTTGTTGCCTTTTCCTTCTTAGTAATCTATAATACGGATATCAATTAAACCTTGTACATATACATAAAATAAGTTACATTAAGGCTATTTTATATTCAAATTATGTTGCTACGTCCAAAATTTACAAAGGTACCTACTAAAAATGACATTTTATAATTTAACCATAATGATTTATTTGAAAATACTCATTTTCGTAATTTAGATTCATTCAAAAATATATGATGTCATATATGGTTGTATATTATGGTTTAAATTAATTATTTCGGATATAAAAATGTACAGTGTTGTGAAAACGAAAACTAAATTCCTGCCTTTTTTACGGTCATAATGCTTAAGAAAGAAAGTAAGAAAAGATCCCAATGTTCAATATTATAACTAGGCTTTATAAAAACAATCCTTCCCAAAGTCAGTTTGATCCTCTTACACATTGGATAGAAGTACATATTTAATATAATTTGTATAACATGCAGTTTTAACCAATATAATACCATTTTAAGAATTATTCGATAGTGTTAAGGAACCCGACTGAATAGTCAAATTTTTTAAGCATTGTAAATTATAAACCGTAGATAGGCGGTAGAAGGTTGTAGGTTACATCGACTAGGACTGAATATGGACTAGTTGTGAAAATACAATTATTGGCTAGGGCGAACCTTTATACACCGCACAACTAATTACGTACCTACTCGGGAAAACACACGTAGAATAGGATTCATGACAGACTATAATTAAGGTACATTGTTAATAGAATCTTCAATTTGCTGTTAAAGATAACCGATCTAAAGACACGTTGACAAGATTCGTGCAACTTAAGGTATTATTTGCACTTTATATATATTTTTGTTGCACGTACTAAAACTATTTTAATCCTAAACGTATTTCATTTAAATATTGATGTTAACATAAGAAGTCGAAGTTCTAAACGTTGCCAATTTTAATCGATAATTTAGTAGACATTATACGAATATGAAGATAAGATGTAAGACACGTGATATATGTTTATGTGTTTATAATGTATTTGTAAATATATGTTTCGAGGATTCACTGTGTACTATTTCACGTTTAGAAGTGAAATCGCTTGGCTGGTCTAGGAATTGAGAGAACTCATAAGCTCAAACTTATATTAGCATTTACATTGTAATGTAGTTTAATATTGTCATCATTTGTCACAAATAATTAAATGTATTATGTAACTTACAACATCTTTTATTATGAGTAATAAATAATGCCTAAATATATCAGCTTTATAAGTCGTAAATGGGTGAACATTACTACATTAGAGAATAGCGAGGCATATTTTATACTTAGTAGTTAAAGACTTTGCAGATGATCTTCTGATTTTGATATACTTAGACCTGCAAAAACAAAAGTATTGTTGAACTGTAGATGTAATACGAGTATGTCGCAAATTTTTAAACATCTGCAAAGGTAGAGATTTATTCTGATCTAAAAACTTCTGGAAAAATGTCAAAAAATGCTACTTTTTAACCTATACTTAATCCCATTTTACGACCAAACTCACCTGTTATAATTTACTATAACATTTTTCTAGAATTATTAAATTAATATTATCGAAAAATCTTGAAAGCGACTTTTAAGCAGTAAAACTGTTTTCATAGAGAATGTAGGGCATGATACTTTCCTCGCCGTGAGGGGTGACACAGAAAGGCTTTTCGCTTGATACCCCTATATCTTAACTAGAGTTCTACGTATCTATACAATGACAGCGTAGACAAGAACGACGGGTACACTCTGCGATATACTCGTATTTGAAATAGTCAAAAGTAATGGGCGATCAGGAATTACAACTTAACTTTTTCTATACAATGTTCCTATAAGTTATTATTCGTTTCCATTCTTAAACCAATGCAAATGAAGATTGCGAAATGTAACTTGGCTACAGGCCCGGTAAGTAACCTAATAGTATTAGTTGAGCAGATTACAAGTTGTTGAAATAACGTATTATGTATTTAGGTTAGGTTTAAAGGTTTTAAACAATATTATATATTTAAACAACTAGTATTAAACTACTACTCAACCTTCTTTTTAACTATCAATAATTAATCATGGATTCATTTTAAATGAAATTAAATATAAAATTAAGCATAGCTTAAAAAAAAATTGACACCAGGCACCACGCTTCACCTACAAGGTGAAGCTAGTACATAATTATATTCAAGAACGTTTTACTAGTTTTATGACATAAGGTAAGTTGTTGGTTATAAATTAGTACCAACACTTACGTCCATAATCCAACAGAAACACAGCGGACACAAACGAGTGAACTCGGTTTAATTTCAGCCTTCGTGTTCGTACAGAGCAAGCCAATCTTCGCTCAAGCTGTTACTTCACACTCATCTGCGTTATTAAAAGAAGCTAGTTCTCTGAGCGCGTTTAGGAACTAAAGAATGGTTGCTTTGTGCTTCTGGTTACTTGACGTATTAGTAGTGGGAAGCTTTGCTTTGTACCGGAAGGTAGATTTGCATGATTAAGCAGAGAGCTATGGTGCCTTTCGTAAAGTATAATGCAATTCTACTTTCGAACTTGGGTAAGTTAAAATATACTTTATTGTAAAAACACAGTTTGAACGGATATGCGAGATCAAGCCAGGAACCAAATCAAGATTCTCCGATTGATGAAAACATTGTCATACTTAGGGTATTTAACGTGACTGAGTATATATATATTTTTTAAATTTATTATTTTACTTTGAATGCTACTACGAATACTACGAATTCCCAAACTCAATATGAGTGATGGTTGTTTGTTATATTGATAACAACCATACACATAGATGCCTTACATTTTGTTGTTGTTTGACTGGCTTCTCACTGAAGCTTGACTATTTAGATTGTAAAGGGATCATTTAAAAAAAATCTAGGCCCAAACCACCATGTTCTTGCCTGATTCTAGAGGCAATAGAGTCACCTAGCTTATGAGACCCTGTTCACACGGCATTGTTTGATTTTTTGGGTTTTTAAATTTTTTAATTGGGTCTGACTGTACATTTTTAAGTGATCCTTGAGGTCGTACAAAAATAAATACATTTTTCTTTCTTTCTTTCAAAGCTAATTATTAGCATCCCTGCCATAGAAATCCCAAAACAGGAGTACCATGCTTCCATGCAATCTAGTTTTTTTCCGAATTTGGACCAATCGTTAGCTCGGCAGCCGGTCAAACGAGGTCGTCAAGTTTATAGGCTTGTAACTGCATTTGATATCTCATCAAAGTATACGAGCTCATATTATATTCCTTTAGATCGGAATGTTTATTCTCATCGTCAATAGGGTGCTTAAGGGCTCTTTGTGTGGAATCTGTCTGGAATATAAATCTTGCCGATTTGAGTAAAGATTGCTTGTTGTTTTATTTTATTCTCTACAAGGCTCTTAAACTTTGAATCGCAAGTAGGAATAGGATCTTTGATAATATTATTAATAATAGCTTTTTTTGTTGAGTTGTTGTAATACTTTAATCGACATTCGATTTTCTACTCTTTGTATAAGACACTGATATTTTAATAGAAATTTATTAGGCGTAGGTAGGCTAGAAAAAACAAAATCAAAACCTTTATCAGAACAACTTTTGCCTAAGCTTGTCAACTATTGTCTCGCATAATTTCATGACTACTCATTTATAATATACTAGCTGCGCCCCGCGGTTTCACCCGCGTAAGTCCCGTTCCCGCGGGAATATCGGGATAAAAAGTAGCCTATGTGTTCATCCAGGGTATCACCTATCTTCATACCAAATTTGAACCAAATCGGTCCAGCCGTTTTTGCGTGAAAGAATAACAAACATACATACATTCTCACAAACTTTCACATTTATAATAGTATAGTAGGAAGGATAGGATAGGATAGGAAGTAGGATAGGAAGTAGGATTGTCTGCTTAAGTATATCGATCAATATCCAAGGTGCACAGACAATGTAATACCTGATATTTGTAGGTAACTAATGTAGTCTGTATTTTTTGAGAAATAAAAACTTATTATTATTATTATTATTATTATTTAAGGTTTTCATTTTTAGTCTCTCGTATAAAGAAGACGAGGGTTTTACGATTCTCGCGGGCTTTATTATTATAATCATAAATCATATAAGTACATCATATCACTTCATTTTCCAAAATTAACTTTTGATATTGGCCTTTGTCACAACACTCATTCTTTCCCACTCTCGGTATAAAAAAACATTTAGTTGTTTAAAAGTTATGTAATCCCCGTTTTCTTTGTGAAAATGTAAAAATTAAATGTCCTAACAAGACTGTCGTAGATAATGTCCAGACGGAAGGCGAATTGAGTTCGCCTTTTCAACTGAAGAGTCTCGAGTGGATTGCTCTAAACGAGGAGGACTTCTCAAAGACAAAACAAGCGGACGCCGTCTTAACGAGTAGTTTTTATTTCTTACCAAAGCACATCCTCGCAAACAAAAAATTACTATTACAATTTTACAAAAAATTGTATGTTTGTTTTGAATAAACCAATACAGATATATGATATACTCGTAATTATGTAACGTTTAGAATAATACTGAGAATACGTAACTATACAAGAATACAAAAATAGTTTTTCTTTACTACCGTATTTTGTCCCACTGCTGGGTTGAATTGTACCTCATAAGTTTTTCACAGATTATTTGTGGTATATGCATATTTCTTTCAGATATTACATTAAAACACAGAAAACCTTGTAACCTTGTAGTAATACTTGTTACACACAAAAACCAGCAGAGAAATAAGTTTTTTTGTATGAGCTGTACAGCTGGCTCCTTGACCGCAAGTCTACAAAAAGTTTGTCCTTTGTCCTCATTCCAACTCCACAATGCACTGGTTCCGAGCAACGAGTGACATTTGCTGTTAACTGTTAATCTGAACCAGAATAAACTGAACAATTTTAGTGCCTACCACAATCAGCTTAATAGCTTGGCTTCAATACGTAAATCACGGTCTTTTACTAAAAAAAAATAACCTGTGCTTTTACTGAACTTCAATAGGAAATGAGATGTTTTCCAAATATAGTATAATAGTAGTATTATTGATTCCTTTACATTTAATGTCATAGTTACGTGACAGTAAATATCATTTGAAATTACATTTATTGTCATGTGACAAATGTAATTTTATTTAAAATTATATCAAGTTTTTTGTTGACTGTACTCAGATCTTTAACATTTACGTAACAATATAAAATGACAGATAAAAATAACAAAACAAACCAATGCACATCCGCGTAGCACCGCTCTACGGCGTAGCGTCAATGCTACGGACAGCTACGAATTCGTAGAATGCACCCACATTCGGCATTTTCTTTTGAATGGAATTTTATTCTGAGTGAATAATATTTCCATATCAAAAGATTTTAAAACAAAAGATTTATTTATAAATATTAACGGGACTTAATCGCGTATTGAAATCATATTATTTAAGTCCCGTTAATATTTATAAATATGTTTCCAAGTCGCGATAATTTCAATAGTATTTTAACAAAAGATTTCTTTTGAATACGTTAAAAGTATGGGGCTGCCGTAAATTCAGAAGGATACGAGTTAAGAAATTAAATACAAATTATATGAAATCGATTAAACCTTTCCCTTAAAGGGTCTTGTAATCTGGGCCGAAGCTGGGCTATAAACTCGATGGCCCATATCGCTCTCAAAGTCTAGTGAGCGGCGATAGAAACACGTGCTTACGTACGCTCCTGAATAACTTATGGCTTGATACCAGCCCTTCGTGGAGTGGAGTGGTTTCAAACTTCGCCGGAGGCTGAAGCGTGACACAAATCAATTGGCGCGCTGTGCCACTTAGGGTGCAATCTGAAGCATTACTTTATTAGACTTAATTATGTACTGAGCTGGTAAGTACATTTTAGGCTCGCAATAGACGTCAGACTTTTTCATCCGACAGTCGGATCCGATAGGCTGATCAGACTGTCTGAAGGCACTCGTGCCATACATTTGTTTGAATACTTAATACACATCCGATCCGAGTACTCAAACAAATGTATGGCACGAGTGCCTTCAGACAGTCTGATCAGACCATCGGATCCGACTGTCGGATGAAAAAGTCTGACGTCTATTGCCAGCCTTAAACTTAGAAGTTACCATGAAACAGGAATGAATAGAGTGTTGAAATCCTAAACTTTTTAAAATTTCTAGATAGCACTTTCTATGTTTCACTATAACATTATTTATTAGATAGGTAGTAATAACGTGTATCCTGTTAAATTCGGGCTCCGTGACCAAAATCGGCTAGGTTATTAATAAAGAGATATTTATAATACAGTTTGTGTATACGTTTGTCATCGATAATAACTTCTCAAATTTGACGACTTTTATTAAAATCATAAAGACAATTAATGGTTATATTAAAATGTTCCGTAATCGTATGTCGTTGATTTTTATCTGAAGGTAATTTGGTGAACTATAGCTCTCTTACTTTAGACCCTATTATTTTAAGAATCGCATTACAATAAACGAACGGTTGACCTTATAAAAAACCAACGACCCAATGAACAAACAAATAAATACTTTGCTAATGCTGAGTGCTCACTAAAACCTAGGTCAAAGTTAGGTTCGATAAGACCGCAAAGGTCACTTTCAAACGTATTGAGCTGGTTTTTCTTCTAATTCATCGACCCGGGGAAGAATTATCTAACAAACACTATCAGCGACCAAGTTCTCAGTTATCCGGTTCTAGAAGTCGCTAATAAATAACTCGTTATTCCTATATATAAATATTCTTTATCGCTAGTAAAACATGTTTTTTTAATACAATATTAAAAAAATGATATCGACGTAGGTATTCTAATACAATTTACAGTTTGTAATTTTTATTATAAGTTACAGGCAAAATGACGAAATTCAAACTTTATTCAACTAAATAATGTCGTTATTCAAAATTTACTATGAAGGAACGAAAACATCGAGAAGAAGCTTACACGTATTGAAAAGTCTTTCCTGTGGATTTGTCCTACTAAGCTGTGAAGATGGATTAGGTGCATATTCTATCTTAACAATCTCAAGCCTCAATTGTGCCCCTGAGAGTGTAGTAATAGTAACAGCGTCAAGGCAACTGTGTCAGGTTTTCTCCTAACATTGAATCAACAAAAACTGTTAAGACGAATGATAATAGTAATTATCAATATAAATTCTTTTATTTTGTCTACTGTCTAACATGATTTTTGTTAAATTAGATATAAATTAATAGGTAACATTGTTAAACAGATAGAAAATTTTATTGAGATTTTTGACCCAGCAAAACATTTGTAATTAGTTTAGTTAAAATGTTATATTTCAGTAACTTAACTACGAGCCCAGTTATTACATTTTACATTTCCTCTTCTCTTTTGATGAATGAAGAAAGGCGCACAAGGAACATAATAGGGAGTAACAATAGATGTTGTATTTGAAATAAATTTAAAAGGAAGTACAACGTTTTCAAATAAAGGTTTTGCAAAATAAGCTTCCAGCAGATACCCGTGGTTTAATCAAATGAATCAAAATATTTAAGTACTTATACTTGTTCGGACTTTTATCTTTATCGAATCATCGTCAACAGTTGTATTATGATTTAATGTATCGCAAATCCCCCAAAATACATTATATACCTATTGGTAATTTTCAATTTAAATAAAGGTTTTAAAAATAAAAATAAATATGGAAAATAACTGAATTACTTGATTGATACTCAACCATTGAATGACTAACACAACATCTAAAATTTGAAGTAGATACCTGCAAGAAGTATACATCTGATATTTTTAATATCAACGACATATTTTAAATAAGCCGACTCAAAACTATGACTCTCACATTTTCAAATGTTTTCATTCTTATTTGTACAATGCATCTAATATGCTTTCGTGTCCAGTGTTAAATAAACTGAAAAGTATCAAAAGGTAGAAAGTTCAATAAATGCACACTCAAAAGCCTACACTACTTTTATGAAAAGGCACGCTGTAAATAGCTTATGAGTGTCGACAAGTGTACTGCAGACTCACTAAACACCTTGCCCCGCTTATTTAACACTTCTATTAAATGGGCAAGATGAACCTTCACAAAAAATGATTATTTCAAATTCATTCAATTCGTACCTAACTAATGTTCGTAACTAGTTGCGAAAACGGAAATATAATTCTTTAACGTGATTGCGGCAGAAGAGATATAACTTGTTTTTAAGACACTTGAAGAAAAGTTTGTTGAAGAAATTAATAATAATATAATAATAATAATAACGTTTATTTATCTCACACAAAATGGTAGTACAACAGTAGGAATTCATTGAATTAATGGAACAAAGACGTTTTGTGTGAAACTGGTGCCTGAGATAGGTTTGTAGAAAACCTGTGTTACAGGTCGCCAGGTGCTCTCACTCCACGGTTTGTCATACTAAATTCAACTATCGTTCTAGGTGTAGGCCTATGACTATAGAATAATGAGTGAAGCGATGACAATCACATGAAATCAAGACAATTATATGAAATCTGATGGAAAAATTGGAAATTAAACTATTTTTAAGAAAAGTCAAAATTATCTTGTTTTATAATGGAAAAAAACAATTAAGTTATTATTTTCATGAACTCTGTTCAAAATAATCTACAACTTTAATGATAACACCCGACAAACCGCCTTACAAGTAATACAAATATCTGATAAAGATTATGCGGATCTGAATACAGTATTTACGAGAGGGCATGCGATCCGTTCATTACCGATTCGTATCCCTGTCCGACGTCATGCCAATGTAATTTTAATCCCAAACAGAGTAGCACAATTCCATTGCAATTCAGAAAATGCCGCGCCGTTCCGAATGTATTTACCTACCATGCTCTGTACCATTATGTTTGTTTAGATTTTGTCAACAAACAAACTTGTTCACACAAGCCGAATGATTGACCGATCGATGAAATCCGACCAGTTTTTATAACTTTAGTTCTAAAAACCTCGGCTTTTTATTAAACGAATATTGAAAGACATTTATTGAATTTTCGCTCCACTGAGTAATCAATCACCGAATGAAGCGCCACCTCGCCCAATACTCCAAACCCCTGGGAGAGGCTTCATCATGAGCTTTCATCAATCTTATATGACCTATACAAATGTGATTCAATTTTCAATTAGCATTCTACATTATTTTGTAGCTGATCTATTTTAATGCTTTGTTCACAATGTTGGGTACGATAGAATAATCATGTTATTAAAACAATTCGATGGAAGCCTTTATTATACCGGGTTTAAACGTAGGTATTGGATATTTTTATTTATAAAGGTCATGTCAATCAAATTCATCTCTCAAGTCACAAACTAGGGCAGAGCGGGCAAGGCTATATATAGCAATTTACTCCATGTCCCAAAAATATAGGGTATTGCTATGATCATAACAATAACGTAGGACGGACAGATGGTAATAATTTAATGAAAAAAAGGTTTTGCACTTACGTTTGCCAATAGGTTGAAAATGTAGAGGGGAAAGTATTTTGTCCAATTTGTTTTTTGTGTGTGTGCTGAATAAATGCCTTCTATTCTATTAAATTCTATTAACTTCCACAAATTTACGAAAAGCAATGTACCTTCTTTAATAATTATTTTTATATAGGTATTTGGAAACCAGCCTTATTATTGAAATATGTACCAATTAAGTGGAATATTCACATGAAAATAAAGCTCACGATAATGTGGCGTTATTATAACGGTCATTTATAGAAAGTGGGGTCTTATAGATACCGAAAGTTCCCGTTTTCCGTTTACACTTGTGGAAAGAGCCCGCAAGTGGAAAAACTCCAATATTTCAGTCACGTCACGTGAACGATAAATATAGCTGCGGATCCCACTAATAATTCAAGGAACTTGTAACAACTACTGGAATTGGAACATTTGTTTAGGTCTGAGATGATCTTATCTATAATCTACCGAAATAATAACAGATTATTAAAATTGCAGATGTGAAGTGATAAGTCTTGTAAAGACAAAAACACCAAATATTCACTTTGTAGGTACAAATAGTTAAAACACTAACTATTGATGTTAGAAGTTTATTTGATCCAAAGGAAATAAAAAAAAAATGTAAAACCAATTATTATAATTACACGGGATATTACTCACGTAAAAATCTTTATCGTTATCTAAATCGATAGTATTTTTACGTGAGTAATATCCCGTGTAATTATAATAATGTCCAGTACAACTCACGATAGTTTTGAAAGGTAAAACCGAAATTAAAAATCTGTGCCGAGTTTCATTCTTATTGGATTTAGCTTAGTTATCAACCCACTGTTACAAGATGGAATAAGAAAAATGTATAAGTGGACTATTCAAATTAGTTTAAAATGTTAAAAAGCAGGCACTTGTTCAAGATATGTTTTATATAAGGACGCTTAAGATAGAACAAGTGCCATATCAAACTTGCTTATTTCAAAACTAGGCTTGAATACATGTTTCACAAAGTAACAAAAATGTTTCCTAACATTTATTCTTTTATGTGGGCATCAGCGGATGGGTCCAGAGTATTCAGTAAAACTGTACCACGTTTTGTCATTCATGTGTGACCTGACCTGCAATTGTATGATTTTATAGCCACCACAACAACAAACGTGTCATAGTAAATCTATTTTTCAAAAAATCTATTTTTTAAATTTTCAGAATCTTCAAAACTTTTTTTTTTGTTTTTAATTTCGCGTTCACCACAGACTTTGTAGTCCGTGCTTTTGTTATTTGAGTATTACATTTAAAAGATCTTACAATTTTACAATTTTGACATAGTAGCTACTAGCTACTCAAAAAACTTTAAGGAAACAATATTTCTACTTACTAATAATCTTCAAAACTTTGATGAGGTCAGGTTGATAACACAAAAATTTGTCAAGTAATTAGCCTTTAATTCATATAACAATAAGATTTTGAACACTTTTGTGCTCAAAATGGGATGGAAGTTTTGAATAGTCTACTTTGTCGTTGCTCCGAGGACCTCTTTTAATGGCCAAAGTTTTACATGGGTATTTAATTTATTCCTCTGTGCATATTACTATGACGTTAATATAAATTTTGACTTTCAGTGGATTACGTGTGGCGTGGCATCTTCTCTGTAGGTAGACAAACATAATTGGATAAGCTCGTAATTAAATTTCAGCAACATGCTCGAACCAGTGCTCTAGTTCGGACAACATTCTGACAATTTCACAAGCGTTTCGTTAGAGTGAAGATTTTAGTAGACAGTTGTTTTTGCACATAAAAAGTAAGACAGAACAGAAGTACCTAAGTAATTTTATTTATATTGTGACTTCACAAAGGTCGGCGTAGTGGCGAATGCAAATGAGGGACGAACCGCAGGACGGCTCAGATTGTGGGATTTAGTTTATTTGAGGCTTATTCGCCACCAAGTGATTATTGCCAGCTTGACGTTTTGCTTCAAATGGAATGCTCAACCCACGGGATAAAAGAATTTAAGGGATTCAAGTTGCAAAATTACTCTCACATCCAGAATTACTCTGATTCAAACCTCAGTAATTATGCGATAATTGTCTGCATGTACTTCGTTTCAACATTATTATAGGTATATTGACTTGCTGACACAGTGTGTGAAGTTTAGAGGAAAATTTATTGCTTTTCTTAAGTACCTACATCAAATGGACAATATAACTATCTTCTTTATTTTTCAATATTTATAGTTTTATACAGCTAGTATTAGCAATTCATAACCTTATATTACTTACGAGTATGTATCTGATTTGCCTTTATTTAGTAAAGTAGTAAAATATATACATATGAAACATACTATCTATATGTCTGTGGCTAGCTGCATAATTTGGCTTTGTGGTCATATTCCAGTTGGATAATTACATGACTGAATGTAGCTAATTTGACCGTTCCAGTTCTTTGCATAGCGCTAGATTCATACGAGCAACGATGTGGGTGCTTTGAAATAACTGATCGTCCAAGTAGGTACTTTATACATAATACTATACTATTGGCATATTTGACATTAGGGACCACTCACATTATTTTTGTTGTTTTTGTCTTTTGATAACATAGGGAAACAACAGGTATAAATACAAAATTATTTAGGAAAATATACTGTGATTCGGGTTATCATGTAACACACACATGACAACCGTGACAATGAAAGTCGATTGCTTTTTCTCTCATCTCGGTTTCTATAGTTATCTATACCCAGCCAGTCACGTCCCTAGTTATTGAGTAAGTTCACGTCGGGCTCCCACAATGACAAAATGGATACATTGTTCGTACCTACGCAAACTTTGACCACGTTTATTACACATACGTGGGTTTATCTAAGAATTAGTAAGTTTTGTAGGAGGTTATACGTCAAAAACCAGTCATCGTGTTAAATCTCGCTCAAAAATAAATCACAATGTGTATAGGAATTGTTTTACAGGATTTTTATATGAATGCGAGGGCAGCGCTTGTTTCATACATGCATAATGTATGAAGGAACAGTTAACGCTGAGCACGATCACGCGCCGCGGCGAGCCCACCCGGGCCCGAGCATCACAAGTTTTATGACAGCTGCATCAGCTGTGCAACTTTTCCCACTATATTAAGTTTCATGTTTACGACCCGAAGTACTGCCTGTAACAGCCAAATTAGTTACGCCTGCTTCACTGAAAGTGTGCAAAATTTTCGAATAGACTGTAGAATTTCACCCACGTCACCAATTTTATAAAACAAATCTTTGTAAGACGACACCGGCACGCACCGCCCATGGCCACCGCCGGCGGCGCGCCGCGCCGCTTGCTTCCCTCATCCCTGAGCTTTTATCATTACACGGACTCGTATTATCTCCGCCCGCACGCAAAATTGACATTCCCTTTTTGTGCTCACGCCACAGTATAATAGAGCATCGCACTTCCCATTAGCTGATCCTGTTTTTTGCTCGTAAACCTTATAATTGCTGTTTTCTAATACGTCAAGAAATAAAAGGAAATAGTCCATACTGATTATGCTGCTTCCATCTTCTTATGGTTCATTAACATTCAATAGACAAGAGTGAACTATAGTGCTCGTTTGTTTAGTAAAGCGTCAGGTAGCGGCGGTTCCGCTGGCTTGCCACCCGCCCCGGGCGCGTGGTGGCTCACGTTTGCATTTTGCATGAGAACCATTGTTTGACTCGCTATATTACCAGTATGTGTATTTGTAAAACCGACACTACGTTGTCGAGGACCAACGTAAACTCAAAGAGATTTAATTAGAGATTTAAGCGTAATAAGAGAAGTCAAACGAAGCAAGCGAGGTTCGTGTCAAACATCTAATGTAACCTTCTACTTTATTTATACACATAGGTACATGAATGTCTAATTTATGTACTTACTAGCCGTCCCGCGCGCGATTTCATTCGCGATGACTTTAGAAACAGGCAACTCTAGTCTTCATTTGTATGTTCCTCAAGGAACCAGCCTGCAAAATTTGAGCTTCAAAGCTCTTGTAGTTTCAAAGATATCGAAAAGGTCCACATTTTAACCAACTTTGACTCCTCCAAATTGACCTTGAGGGTTAAAATTTTGAAAAAACCTCAAACAGGTTTACCTTTATTTTCAGTTAAGAATCTATACTTGAAATTTTGACGCTCCAACTGTCACCATTTTGTAGCTATGAAAAATATGACTTTTGACCTCTCCCTTGACCTTTGACCTTAAAATTAGTCCCTAATGGGTGTCCAAATATTAAAAGGAACCTACATGCAAAGATTCATCATCATAGCTCTTCTAGCTACAAAGATATCGCAAAAGGTAAAAAAAATCCCAACTTTAACCCCACCAAATTGACCTTTAGGGTTAAAATTTTGAAAAATCCTGAAACAGGTGTTCGTTTATTTTAGGTCAAAAATCTACACTCAAAATTTTGACATTCCAACTGCCACTATCCAGACGATATAAAAAAGTTGACCTCTGACCTCGAATTGACCTTTGATCAAAAAATCCTTTTCAAACAAAAGTCTCCGTTCTATTAGGAACGTACATGCAAAATTTCAGCTTTGTAGCACTTGTGGGTTCAGAGATGCGTTGAAAGGTAAATCATGTTTTTTTTAATTTGCATCTGGACCTCGAATTTGACCTTTGATTTAAAAATTCATTCAAAATAGGTGCCTACGTCTGAAAAGAAACCTACATGCTACATTTGAACTTTGAAACTCTTCCAATACCAGAGATATCATGAAAGGTTAAAATTTTACCCAACTTTGACTCTGCCTTATTGACCTTTTGGGTTAAAACTTTGAAAAACCCTGAAACAGGTTTACCTTTATTTTAAACTAAGAATCTATACTTGAAATTTTGACGCTCCAGCTGTCACCAATTTGAAACTACAAAAAATATGACTTTTGACCTCTACCTTGACCTTTGACCTTAAATTTTGTCCATAGCAGGTGCCCTCATATTAAAAGGAACCTACATGCAAAATTTCACCATCATACCTTTTCTGGTTACAGAGATATCGCAAAAGGGCAAAAAATACCCAACTTTGACCCAATCAAATCAACCTTTTGTGTAAAAATTTTGAAAAATCCTGAATCAGGTGTTCGTTTATTTCAAGTCAAAAATCTACACTCAAAATTTCAACAATCTAACTGTCACCATACAAAAGATACAAAAAAAGTAACCTCTGACCTCGAATTGACCTCTGATCGAAAAATTCGTTCTTAACGCTCATCTACGTCATCACAGAAACCTACATGCAAAATTTCACTTGTAGTTTCAGAGAAACCGTGTCTCTTACGTTTTGACCACTCCTTTTATATATAGAAGATAGTATAACTTCGAAAAGGATGAAAATGTCAGCCTGCGACGAATGAACAACCACAATCTTTACGCTAAGGTTAGGTATTTATTTATGCCTTGCTTGTTATTAATGAATGCAATTAACTTCGTTTTAACTTGAAATCTCGCGCAGAAATATCCAATGAGTATGAAAAATTAAGCTGCCAAGTAGTATCGTTAGTAATCATGAATAATAAGACCGAGTTCAGAACCCCAAATTATGATACTGACACTTAGTTCCATTTTACTTTAACTTTTTTTAAGATTAGTGTAAAATCAATCAACCTAGAACGACACCCTGCTTGTGGACCGAGACTCATACATTAAGCTGGATTAAAAGTTTTAGTTTGTAAAAGTTCACGTAGCGCCTGCTTCGAGGATTAAAAAATCTTGAAAAATAAAATTACTTCGTAGAGTTAAATATTTTTAAGACTGCGGATTTTACTTTAAAGTTTGTAAAGATTCAGACCTCTGACGATATAACTAATTATGAGTTTCTGAATCTTAAATTACTAACCAAGAACAAGATGAAGGTCGCACCAATGATATCGGTTCAATAAATAGCGTAATTCTTTGGTTTATTGGCAATTATCCCAAGGAGAGTCATATAGGTTATTTAATCTCATGGTCATAATAAAAGCCCAAATATGATACGAAAAGAGGTAAAGTGGAATGTCATTCAATTCCGTAGCTTTTCTAATCTTTGTAGGTGAGTTATGCTAACAACATGTTGTAAAATTTTATTTTTCTAAAAAAAAGTTTCGAAGTTGACATTTTAACATTTCACCAGTAGTCCATTGAAATGTTACAATTTGAGGGCCAAGTATTGCATTTGTTAGAGGACGCAATTTTATTATTGGGACATGTGTGGGGGGTCAATAGAAGCTTAACCTCAAGTTTGTGGGGTCGCCACCCTTGTTTCCCGGCCGCCATCTTGAAAATAGGGGTGAACACGATATCTCAGAAACTATGCGTCTTACAAAAAAATTGTCAAGCTATCATTTGTAGTAAATTGTTTTGCCTACAAATATGGTTCTATAACTTTTTGCCCTAAATCAAATATTTAAGAAGTTATACGCAAAAAAGTGAGATTTTTTTTCTATTTTGCTCTATAACTTCATGCAAAAACGGCTGGACCGATTTGATTGAAATTTGGTATGTAGATAGGTGATACCCTGGATTAACATAAAGGCTACTTTTTATCCCGATTTTCCCGCGGAACCGGGACTTACGAGGGTGAAACCGCGAGGCGCAACAACTTAAACCGGATAAAAAGTAGCCTATGTGTTAATCCAGGGTATCACCTATCTACATACCAAATTTCACGCAAATCGGTCCAGCCGTTTTTGCATGAAGTTATAGAGCAAAATAGAAAAAAATTCTCACTATTTTGCTTATAACTTCTTAAATATTTGATTTAGGGCAAAAAGTAATAGAAACATATTTGTAGGCAAAACTTACTACAAATGATAGCTTGACAATTTTTTTGTAAGACGCATAGTTTCTGAGATATCGTGTTCACCCCTATTTTCAAGATGGCGGCCGGGAAACAAGGGTGGCGACCCCACAAACTTGAGGTTAAGCTTCTATTGACCCCCCACACATGTCCCAATAATAAAATTGCGTCCTCTAACAAATGCAATACTTGGCCCTCAAATTGTAACATTTCAATGGACTACAGTCAGTGGGGACAACTTTACAATGTCAAGTAGGTACATTTTGTTTAAAAAACACTAAGTAATGCGTTACCTTCATTTACAGCAGTTTACCTACACACCATTCATTTTTTTCATCAAAATTAGTTTTCTTGTTTATGATACCTATTTGTTCCTATCAAAAATTCAATGCTCTCCAAAACACCAACAAAGTTTAGTGGAATAGAAAACATTTACCAGCGTGCACTCATCGATATACAGTGAGGCCAAAGCACTCCCTGTCTAGTTATAAACCTATTCGCCGCAGCCCACCAAAATGGAAGAGATCCATTCGCTAAACTTTACTCCCGGCTCCCAAATCACAAATAAAACTCGCTAAATTTAACTGTAGCTGGCACCAAGTTTCGATAGATCGAATTCCGATAAATGGATACTTCCGAAATGTCCTAATTTACCGTAAAAGTTACCCACGTTGAACAAGATGTTGGTTAAAGTTATCCTATCGAATAAAATAATTGTACGAGTAGAATCAGATCATTAATAAGTAAAGCAGATATTAAAATGTTGTATTAGCATGAGCTTGCTCATTGTTGCGCTGTTAAGTTTCATGAAGAAAAGGAACTGAATGTTATAAAATGCGTGGTATATTATGCACCTGGAAAAGTAGTCCCGCGCTTTTCCGTCTATTTTATTTTGGTGTTCAGGCCGCGTGTCAGCGCTGAGTGTTCGCGTCCGGACAAGCTGTGGACGAGCTCGAATGAGCGCAGACACCTCATGACAGATTAATTATTCCGTTTGCTGCCTCTCACTCGCTGCCAATTGCTATGTCCGACACCACATAGAGTTTGTTCACCTATTTTAATTGTCCTAAGATAAACTCTTGTTGAATAGAACTTGTTGAAAATTTGTTTTGTTAAAAAAACCTTTTTCATATATTGTATATCTACTACTTGATTTATACAGCGTCAGAAGGCAATCTTTGCTTACACTTAACGGAACACTGAAGTGCCTGGGACCTTGTAGGTACTTATAAATTAGTCTGTAAACCACAATGATGAATCTAACACTGGAAGAGATCGCTTTTAGCGATAAGGCCGCCCATTGTACAGTTTTTACTTTGTTATTGTTATTTTTTATTGTTATTTTATTTTGGTGTGCAATAAATAATTTTCATTCATTTATTCATTCATTCACTGTCCAAAAATGTGTTTTTATGTCAATAAAATTTTATAAATCAACTGTGTTACGTTAGTACGAGTATTTTAGCTGCTACTAGTCCTGTAAAATAACCAAAACCTAACCTGAAACTATATTTATATGTATGTACGGATCTGTGCATGTTGCAGTATATCATTAGCTTTATTACTTAGCATTAATAAAAAATCTCAGAATTTTGCATCATAATCAATTTTGAGTTTATTAAACACTTGTGTCGCAGCCTGTAAGTACAGAAGCAGAGAGCAAACAATAATTATCAATTCCATTTCCGGACCGAGGGATTAAGTAGCCGGGTTCATTACTCAAATTCCAAATTAAAAGCATTCAAGTGGACAACAATCAACGTCCATTCGAGTTGGTGCAAGCGAAATTAATTTGAGTCAGCGTCTACATGAATTGGTTCGGAAACAGAAGTCGCCAAGTTCCGCCTCGTTTTATTCAATGGTCCAAATTATATTGTTGGATTATCAGATTTATCCAAATGAATGTAAACCCGTCGGGAAAAGACATGATGACGGCGCAAACCATAGTACCTTTTGGTATAGTTACTTAACTCCTTGTATTGTGCTTACTCTGCCTGGAAGAGAAAATACAATAAATGCAAGTCATCATAGAAATTTCTAGCTACTCTTGTCTAATCGAATCAAAGCAAAGTATTATGTACTTTATTATTGGTTTTAAGATTACTAAAAACCAAAATAAAGTTAACATGCAAAAAGGTTTTTAAAAGATTGATTTAGAGAAAGCTAAAATAATAATGTGGATGGACACGAACGAAAGCGGTAAATTTTGAGTGTTTCAATATATAAAGCGAAAGACTGATAAGCAGTGGCTAGAGGCGATCACCTTTGCCAAGCTGTATATTATCGAGCGACAGATGCTTGCTGGTGGCTAGCAATTCAAATAAAGATACATACTTTAATATTAAATTGCCGGTTCTGGGCGAGTTCAAACAACATTATTCAGCTGTTGGTTGTGGGTGTACGGTTCGTTTTCCTCTAGTTTTCGTTTGCGCAATCAGGAAATTAAATAAAGTTCACGACGCCGACGCGACGTCTGCCCAGACACTTCCCAGGACTGTTCGAGTTTGGCTTTACAGGATTTGATTACCTACCAAGTTTTAAATTGTGCAATAAAATTGAGAAAAAAACCAATTACATTTACAGTGATAGCCCTTCCGTAGACCTTGTCGTTGTTATCGTAGCAAAGTTCTTGCCCTCTCGTAGCAAATGATTATCTGAGAATGACCTCTAGAGACGTAGAAGTTGCGTGTTCGATGCCCGTCGGATAAATGTTGTAAATTGCTTATCTTTGACTGACGCTGTGTGGAATAACCAAGAAATTTCAAAGTTGTTATTTAAAATGTATATACATATTCGATCATGGTATTACATTATTCACGTCTTGACTATTTAACTACAACCTATTGAATGCCATCGTGATTAACTCGGGTGTGTGGAACTTATAGTTTTATTAGAAAGTTAGTTAAGTTAAGTTAATGTTTGAATAATTCTAATATAGCAATACCATCTGTTTACTTTTTATTCGTGCTGTTACTAGTGTGTAAACAGAATACTGAATTGAGTGTTGTTAACAGGGTGATACATTACATTACCTTTGCAATTCCTCTGATTTCCTACTAAAGAAGTTCTTTGAAATTCAAATGCTTGGTAAAAAATCCAAATGTGATTGTGGCTTTCAAAGCGGAGAAAGCATACGCTACGAAAGGGGCAGAGAGTAGAGGCGAGGAAAAGTGCCCCTCACCACAGCCGGCGTAAATCCATTGGCTGTGCTAACAAGTACCCTTTACATTTTCTTTCTTACTGTAAAGCTTGGCTACTTATCGATTGATGTTACTGAAAGTAAACTACGGCTATTCTATGAAAAGCTGTAAATTAATGAATTTTATCTACCATTTTATAAACGTGTTTACAACTATACGATTTATTAAAAACCGGAATGGAATTTAATTTTAAACCACAATATTTCACTGGCGCAACTGTGTAAAATTAACAAAAACGCTCACGCGACGTTACAAAATAACGAATGGCTAAATGCGAATTTGAGTGTGTAGCCCGCCGCCATCGCGGCAAAGCTGAAGCTAAAAGCCAGCCGGAAAGTGTTAAATTTGTAACAGTCCCGCTCTTAAGAGCGGCGGAGCCAAGAACCGTACCTACTTGTAATAACCGCGCTCCTCCGTACACTCCTCTGTACTGCGACTCCGAAACAATTTGCTCGCATTCTGTAGGTATTTTAGCTCCGTGCACACTCATTAATAATGCAAGATACGTTTTCCGTGGCCGTTGAAGACATTTTTTCATTGTACGTTGTATTTTCCCGGCAAACAGAGTGATTACCTTGTCCTTAATAATTTATTTGAGTTCCTACCAAGTAACACAAAGGCCAGTCTTATCTCCTGAATAAAACATTGTCTCTCTGCAACTGAGAGCAAATCGCTACTCTAGATTTTTTATGTTTGCATACTCTAAACTTAAAAAAGAGCTTGCACAAATTGCTAAAATGCTTGCGCTGGATTATGAATGGACAAACATTTTCGCGTTATTTTGTGTTTGTCTAGTCGGCTTTGATTATAAGTGATTCTCTTCAAAAGGCATACACACATCAACAAAGTCTAGGGATATCATGGTACATTATTTTCGCTTTGATATTTTAAAATCTTGTTTGTTTTCATTAAAAGTTTATATACCGATTGAAACCTCTTTTATTCTATTTTCAATTTTTTTTAAATGGGAATTAAAAAAAAGAATTATTAATAGTATTGGAGGCAAAATTGTTAGAGGTGTGTTTCGACGAGAAAAAATTAAATTGTTTTATTGAAATTAATTATTGAAAAAGGGATTGTATTGTTTTTATTTTATAATTTCTTGGGCCGTATGAGTTTAAAGACCAATTTTACATCGTCATTTGAGTCGAGGTGAAACCCGTGAGCCGTGGGCACGTTAGAAAATGGTGCGATTTAACGCGTTGTTGCTGAGGCCATACACGCCAGCCAAGACGTGATAACAGGATTGTGATCACGTTATCTTAGTAATAGGGATGTAGTTAAACTGCCCAAGGTTAGATTCGGTGTTACTACGCAGAGACAGGATTGATTTTTGCAAATGACCGCTAGAAGACCACTGAATTTTACAGCGGTGTAACTAGTAAAAAGGCTCTAGGGAGACCCCCAGCTGCTGGTAAGCGTCCAAACCGTGCAAATGAGGTTGCATGAAGTTGGTCTTCATGTTCGAAGACCTTTGCATGTTACAGCGTTGCGACGTGGCAATCGCGATCGGCTGCTTTTGCGAGCTCGGGAGCATTTAACATCGAGTGACGAACATTGGTCTTTGGTACTGTTCATCGATGAGTTCCGGTTTAATTTTCAACCGGATTCAAGAAGAACACGCGTTTGGCAAACTCTAGCAAGAGTTAGTCGCCTGCAGCACCCTCAAGAGGTCCCCCCATACCAAGGCGGAACAATCACGCTTTGGGCAGAAATTCGTCTTGGCGCACGAACCCAGCTCGTTTGGATCCAAGGCAACATGACTGCACAAAAATACCACGAAGAGGTACTAGAGTCTGTCGTGGTCCCTCACAGAATCCAAATGGGTTAAGAACTTTTACTCAAACACGGTAATGCTAATGTCCATACCGCGCGACTGGTGTCGGCCGCTCACCGCAACAAGAAATGGCAATTTAATTTTAAGTATTAACCAAAAATATCGATGTGTAATTAATGTAAGAGGTAGCAACACTAATTACTTAATATAAGATTTTAAATTTAATAACAAAACTGTAAGAAATTAAGTTTTTTTATCATAGTAATTTGCTTTGGCGTTAAAAAATAACATTATTAATATTAAAAACAAAAGAATCACGGAATGTTTTATTTTATTATCAAAGACCTTGAAATGACCTACCATTTTGCCATTTACTGTTTATAAAAATTCCTCATAGATTTTTAGATATTGGATGAAATGTACAATATCCCTAGACTTTGTTGATGTGTGTATTTGAAATTGCAGGTGCAAAATATTTCGGGAAGGTAGGTAGGTACTTTCTGTTTAGAATGATTTATCTAAGTCGATATTTTAACCTATCTCATATTCAAAACATCGGATGTGTGAAAAGCTCGCTACAAGAAAGTTGTATACCTTCGGGACAATGATCGATAGGATGTGGGTTTTCAAACGGGGCTAAATAAGTGACCCCGATAATATACCTACATACAACCAAACATATCTCAAAAATTTTAGACGGAGTTACCAGCTTGTCTCCAGGATAACCGATAATGTTTTCGGCGTTCCGACAAACTGAATATTATATCGATTGCCAGTTATTGCTTTTGACTTACAGGGTGTAAAAAGATGAAATATGAGACAACATTTTTATTGGTGTGAGTCAGAGGTACTTAAACATTTAGATAAAAATGCAATTTATCTTATTATAAACTTAACTCACGTTCAAAAGTATTTTAAACTTTAAAATAAATAGTAATTTCATGTCATGTATTTGAAGGTGAAAGGCTAGAAGCATAAAATAAAGAATCTTATAGAAATGAAGAGAGCAGCATCCCGCTATACCTACCTTCACGACTCTCACGACTCACGACCTACCTTTTTTTGCGATATCACATCGCGGGCAGTGAAGAAGAAAACTTTTGCAGTACTTACATATACCACAGATAAAATAATACTATGTCATATAGGTACTAATTACATTTGAAACACAAAATTTACAAAACCCAGAGATGCCTTGGATATCAAAAGAGAACTTACCGCAATTACATTTCATAAAGAGTAGACAGCCAATCTCTTACACTTTTTATTTCTGCAAATGATGCTTTAAATTAAGATGTTATTACTATGTTACTCCAAGAAGTCAATTGAGGAGTGATTCTGAGATGAAGTTGTTAATAGAGCTCTTGCTAACAACGAAGGAAAACAGACATTTCTGAATAATTTGTTAAACAGACAAGTGCGAGTGAACCGCGATCTGCGGATTCCGTACCATAAATAAAGTAATTACTTTAAATTGTAAATAATTTCTAAACCATTTGATAATTTTTTAATAACATTACAAAACAAACATTACTTACATACAATTTCATTTATTAAATGAGATGAAACCCATTTCCTCCAAAAAATTACTAAATCGTTTAATGTTTAAATTATATTTAGAAAATTCCCTGATTACTAATTAAGTATTTGGACATACCTCTGACTACCCCATTAGACATCTTCAAAGGATCTAAAGAATTACACAAAGATCTAAAAGATATGTCTAACGCCCCATGGGATACAGTCGTGATCATAATTTCATTTCATTTTTTTTTTTTACTAATTAAGTAGATACCAATACAACTAAGAACTGAGAAATCTCAAAATTGAAAAAGTTAAATCATATTTCCTTGTGGGTTTGCGGAACCTTAAGAGTAGGTATGCTCCCTGTCTTTACGTACATAATGTGCACTGTGTCACACTCACTGCTTGTATTTTGCATATCTTGTAAGATGTCAGAAACGTTCCAAGACGGTCTATGAAATATTTGCCTCCTCCAGCGTTTGGCCATTTGTCACGTTGTTTTTAAATTTATCAGAATACAGCACAACATACGACATAATCTCGACTTATTCCCTTGACTCCATATAAAGCGCGAGAACGTATTTGGCAGAAGATAAAGTAGGTAAGTTTTAGTCTACGTTAGGTATAGACAATTGTCTATACCTAACGTAGACTAAACCTTAAGGTTCTCGTATTCTTAGGGGATTGGGATGACACTTTATATAGAATCTAATAGTATGTTGGCATCTTTCAATATTTCTCTTATCAGTGAACATTGCGTGCGAGGAAAGAGTAGGTTGGTAGGTCGTTTACTGATAGAGCGTTTACGGTCATTATCCACCGAAAGTAGGTAGTGACAATGTTCAGGATAAATATTGTATACCATGATCTGTATGCTACATGTAAGCTTCGTTTAAACAATCAATTATGCACAGTTCCATAATCCAATACTGCCGAGGTGCACTTTGTACGTTCTGAAATAACATTATTTATCAGGTAATATCCATCTGAAATCCCGTAAATGAACATTAACAATAGTAATGTTTATTTGAAAGCGATACTTTTAAATAACTGATGAATAAAATCGTTGGAATGGTCGATAGTAAGTCGACAGTACGTTAGCGGAGCTCTGAATTCCCCGGGGGCGTGCGCTCGCTGTCTGAGTTTGCGAACGCACCGATTCAGAAACAGTATCACAGCTTCATAAAATCATGTAAATGACAAACAAAACAATTTTTTTTCCAGTTGATAGCCATTCAACGAGGTAACGCTGCCAGCCTTGTGGGCCCTACCTGCGGCCGGTGACCTGAACTCTGTATTCTATCTTTAGGTAATACTAGGTTAGAATACAGAGTTCATTTTTATTAAATTAGTTTTTAAGTACCTAGTGTAGGTATTTTTTGTTTCTGATATAAAACTTTGTTTGTATAAATAAATATATACAAAACATGTTCACTGATTAATCAATAGTGAAAAATGAATAGTGTGTAATCTTTTTTTAAGATTACGTTTTTAGTGATTGTTTGTACCATTTTATCATCACTGAGTAGGCTTAAAATGAACGCTGTCTGTGTACCTCTGTGTACCTACACAAGGGTATTTATTTTATAAATACGTTTGAAGAACATTTTGTCGATAGAAATAAATGTTTTAAAATACCTACTTACATAAAAAAACGCCGAGTACTTTATAATTAATGAATTAAGAAGCAATTACCTCTTTTTTGTTGTAAATACCTGGTGAAACTGTTGTCCTTATGTGAAAATCCCGCTCATATGATACTCAGTCGTCAGTACCTTAAGAATGACAAAAGCTGAGCTTCTGTTTCCTTTTCAGTGGAAGTGTGGGTGTTCTGTGCTCGTGTGCTCTCGACCGCAGCCCGCGATGCCCTCGGCCACGCTCTCAGTGTTTTGGATTGTCTGTGAGAACATGGTCACCTGTGTAAAGACTGGTTTAATCATTACATTAAGGAACAAGGAAAGGCTGAAGAGTCTGCATAGAAAATTGTTTAGTTGCAACAGTAACGACGATTTTATTGGGGATTTTTTTTAAATTATTACCTACCATAGAATAGAATGTTATTTATTACTCAGAAGTTCTATGAGTTCCTACATAATGTTAGATAGCTACTGACTCTACCTAGTCAAAGTTTAATAATATGGACGTATTTTTATGCTTTTTTGTTAAATGCTAGCTACAATATCTCGCAAAACCTAGATGAATCAGATAAAAAAAAAGTAAAAGTTTACTTTGTTATCTGTTTGACCTAGTTGTCTTTCGGTTCGAATGTAGGTACCTACACAACACAATTTAAATTTAAATTCATTTCTCATGTTGTGCCTCGCAGCACGAACTTGGACAGTTTCTCTACACCTATACTAATATACCACATTTATCTGAAGCATCGTGCAACCCCTTTGGGCTTCGGTCGTAAAGACGAGATTAGAGATGTACCTAAGGTTCAAACGCTTATAAAACCGGCTAAATCAAGAAAAAACAAAAAGGTGTATTTTCTGCAGTATTGATTCACGCACTACTCGAAGGTAAGACATGTTTGATTCAAGCTCAAATTGTCTCAAAACTATGACAGAGACTTTTCGGTAACATCCGTTTCCAGAGTACCTAAAACCCTCATTATACAAAAATCTTCATCTTAAGCTACCTATAATTTTCTGTAGTAGGTAGTAGCTTGTTATGTTTTTTTTCTACGAAAGCCGGAAATTGGGCCACTCTAACCTGTGTAATATTTCGGACGAAGAGCCATCGATTCTTCGGCTCCATTTATCCAATGTCTGGAAAGTAAGCACTTAGGACGTACATGACATAAACATCATTTTGGAGATCAGAAATATATACCTACCGCCGGGTTATTTCCTAGTGGCGAGGTAACTCGATTATGTTATTTCTTTCCCCATAGGTAACGCATAACTGTTGTCATGGTATGCTTGCTAAAGCAGATTCTTGCTAGAGGGCCTCCTTTTCTTCCTTTTCACCTCAGTGTTATCTTCTAAAGATTTAACTATGGTAAAGGTATTATCTTAGCCGGAAAGCTCTATAACATAACCCGATATCACAAGAACACTAAAGCATTTACATTTCACCTAAGTTGAGCTTGAAGTTTAGCATACCTACGTGGCGTTCCGCGTGGGTAACTTAAGCTTTAACCTGAATGCCTAGCCTAGGTTAGGCAAGCTTTAACCAATAAACAGTAGGGCTTAGAGCTTATTTATTACGAGTTGTCCCGCGCGCGATTTCATTCGCGATGACTTTAGAAACAGGCATCTCTAGTCTTCATTAAGACTAACAACGGCTAGGTACAACGGCTTTATATATTGTATATAGATGTACAAATAACGACAAAATATTTCTTCACAGTCAGTTAAAAGTAGGTACCTATTACAGATTTTCAAATATTGTTCTATTCGTATCACAGTAAATTAAACCTCTCTTCCACCTTTTGGTTAGTAAATATTACAAATCTTTCGTAGATTGGTGTAATTCATCAAACTAAATAGCCTCATAACTACCTATATGAAATATTGAAAGTTTATGAAATACGTATCTATATAAGAGTTATTGCTACCTACATAGATTTTTACCTTGCAATTTCATGCATGTTCCTATATTATGTACTTGCTGCGCCCCGCGGTTTCACCCGCGTAAGTCCCGTTCCCGCGGGAATACCGGGATAAAAAGTAGCCTATGTGTTAATCCAGGGTATCACCTATTCATTCACACAAACTTTCACATTTATAATATTAGTAGGATAGAATTAGATACCTACCTACTTTGAAAAATAACAAAGTTTTCTAGCAATAAAAACAGAAAGTCTGATGCCAAGTTCCTACCACGCAAAATACATTAGAGTATTTTTTTGAAGTTTCTTTATGGCGTAGGTTACTTGTCACATAAAGAGAGACACATAAAACTTGATACAAACTACACAAAGATCACGGCCTGAACCCAAACGTAGTTGATCCCACTTTACTTTCGCTGTCCGTGCAAAAATAAGTTGGCAAACTTTATGTCTATTCTGTTTGAAGGAGACAAGATGAATAGCAAATAAGGTACAGTTGGCATCAAAAGCTTAGTTTTGTCCAAATTAAGATAATAACATTACAAAACAACAAGCATTAATTTGGCCAAAAACATGTAGGTAATTTTTCTGGTAAATGTGTACACATTGTTGAAAATTTCCATTGATAAAAATTTACCTAGATACTAAATATCTAGGTGCTATGTATTTAGTCGTGTATTTAAATAACAAAAAAAACTTAGGTATATACCTACGTGTTTTTTCCACCAAAGAGGTCATTCGTTTGGCAAAAATTTCATGCGACACAGACGGGCTCTCTGCCGTCGGAAAACACCTAAACTACGACAAACAAGCAGAGTCTCTCTGTTCAGACATGAATCCGATAGGTACATGCTTAAAACATGTCAGACGCCCGCCAGAGAAATAGGTACGAAAGGTCTTTGCATTCATTGAGGCTTGGAAAGATATTCTACAAATTCCAATAAAGAATTCAGAGCATGCTAGAACGCATATGAAGGTATATCGACTTGGTTCTCGTCTCGTTGCCACAACACGCTTTGGTTGATGTGCTGGCAACGTAAAGGATTTAGGCTAAGGCGGTACAAAGTTGGCTAGCAGACAGTTAATAAATAATAGGTCACGTTTTACTGTTATTAAGATGCTATAAAATAAGCAAACATCGTTTGTTAGGCAGGTACTAAATAGGATAAGGGATATAAATAAATAAGGTAAATAACGCGATAAAAACCTGTGTAAATAGTTCTAAAATATGAATTGTGATCGCGAAAGTTTAAGAAAAAACAAGGTACTCTAACTATAGAGTACCTGCCTAATAAACGAAGTTTGGTAGGTAACTATACCTACCAAACTTAATCAAATCTAGAATCTAAACGTTTACTTTTACAAAAAACCATACAAATAAAATTCTTCTAATAATTTCATGAATTACTTTTGATGTCGGCTGTACTGTACCCAGTTAGTGTTTATCTAATAGTTGACGCAGATAGATTGCTAATGCATTACCGAAGTTGCGCTGAGCTGAACAGTCCAGGTAAGTAATACACTACATTGTCTTTCATAAGAGTGGTCTTAAAAAAGAGAGTCACTCTAAATTAATAAAATGAGTACTAACTACCTAAGAACACTTTAAAAGACTTGAGTGCTCTTACTTAATTATTTAATTTTAACCCCTTAATCAAAAGTAAGGGTGTAGAGGTAATTGAATGAATATAAATTTGAATTTTATTTAATGCTTTTATAACATGGACATGTCAGTGGACTTGTTCCATGAACGGCAGGATGATGACACAACTCTTTGCTCAATGCCAAACTGGCAGATTGCAAGAAAGGACAGAATTAAAAAAAAAAATTAAAGCTTGAAAAGCGACTTGATCCAAAGTGTTTTGCCATGTTATGAACACATCAAAAATATTTGCTTTTGAAATATCTTACTGCAAAACTGTTGTACGAGTACAAGGGTAGGTTTAACATTATAATGTAGGTACAAGTTTATACAGTTATCCATTTCGGATGTACAACGTTATGATACAAATTATCATAAAGTTGTACATCGTACATAGGAATAAAAATAACCTAGACATAAGTAAGTACCTCGTTCGTTCGTTCGATCGTATATTCGTATGAGCAAGTGGCCAGCTCGGTAACGGAGTTTTTAATCCGCCTAAAGGCCTCCGTCATGGCTTAACGACTTTAAAAGCCGGGACCGACAATTTAACGTGCCCTCCGAAGCACGGAAGCGCTCAGATAGATAATAATGCCACTTGCGGTAGTAAGTAGGTACCTAACAAGCATGGACGAATTCCTTTGTTGTCTGTGCTACAAGTACTTCCATACTTCCATACTAATATTATAAATGCAAAAGTGTGTGTGTCTGTCCGTCTGTCTGTCTGTCTGTTTGTCCTTTTTTCACGGCAAAACGGAGCGACGAATTGACGTGATTTTTTAGGTGGTCATAGTTGAAAGAATGGAGAGTGACATAGGCTAATTTTTATCCCGATATTCCTGCAGGAAAGGTACTTACGCGGGTGAAACCGCGGGGCGCAGCTAGTAACTTTAAATAGATTCTGAAGTAAAAATTAAATTTCCGCTTTCTCTGACTGGTTTGAAATGGCTGGTAGGTAAGTACCTACCTACATACTAAAGTAAGATAGACCAAATTACATTCAAAACCATTAAACCAGTATCTAGGACATGATTGGGTAAGAAGTTTTTACCTACACTTTTTTTCGCATCTTTGATGTCTCAACACCTGTGATTGGTGACTTGAAACCTAAGGCAAAGCCGATTTAGTTACAAAAGTGTGTCGGACTCGGAAAGTGGCCACAAAATGTGTTTCCACCCTCACAGGTGTTCTTTTTGGAACACAGCCAGGCCCTGAAGTCTGTAATTGTGCTGCGGTCGCGTAAATTCACAATGCGTTTGCGCTTTATTGAGGTGCCCGTTTGATTTATTCCGAAAAGGAGCTGCGTAGGTACTTCCAAGTAAATCGTAAGGTGGTAGATTGGAGTTAATAATGCATGTTACGCGTGCCTAACGGCCTTTCGGCTGCCAGCCTCATACAGATGTACATTACATCGGCTTGTTTTTTCAAACAAGTGTAAGTACCTATAAGACGTTAGTTAGTATCATAGTGTTAGGTATCTAAATATAATATACGAGATAGCTACCAAATAGCCGAAGCAGCTTAATCAATAAAAAAAAAGAATATGGAGCGCAGTCACGCAGTGACTAAATAATTTACCCAAAGGTGCCTGGGTTCGTTAACGGTGCATACACCTATAACTAGTAAATACTATTTTATTGGCCCTACGCCTGCTACGGCGTAGAACTATTTCTTTAGAGTCTACACTGCAGACTCTACGCCGCCGCCGTAGAGCTTGAGCGAAATGAATAAAATAAAGTTTTCGCAAGTCAGTCATACTCGTACCTATCTACCTACCACTCCTAGTCATCGACCTTCAACATCAATACATTTACCTACTAACCCACTCTCTAAAGATAAGGTCCATCCATAGAACAGCCTTGAAGGTGGGTAAACATAAAATATTGAAAGTTATTACCTATTGGTTGAGGTTCTTACAGGGGATTAAGACATTGCGGCCGAAGGCTTTCCTGTGATTTATGAATACCTTTTCACTTAATATGTACCTACCTACGCAAATTCAGGCACTCTTGATTCGAAAGAAAAATCTCGGAATGTCTTCATCATAAGTAAGGCTCGTATTCAGAGACATCACTGAAACTTGAGTCTACGTTTATGCATCGAGTTTTACAATTCTCTATGAAAACTGAGTTATGAATCGCTTCGATTCGATCGATTTACGCTTGAGTATAGTCACTGAATACGGGCCTTAGTCTCAGAAAGACTATGAAACTAAGAATCAGTTTTTTATTAAACTGACTTTATTTTAACAAAACGAAGATCCTGAGGGCTGATTGTGAACCGTTTTTTTTTTTTAAATTTGACGGAAACGGAAAGCAGGCATTGTCAAAAAAACGGTTCACAATCAGCCCCCAGCTCTTAAGGTATATTATATAGGTACTCCACCTTTAGGTAGGTACTTACCTATCTATCTTCATTTCATTTCTTGAAGCGAGCTAAAAGGAAAAAAAATAAACGCACGTGATTGGTCGTCGAAAATAATTGTCTATTCTCGGATTGGCTAGGTTTGACATTTGACAATCTAGCCAATCACGAGATAGACAATTATTAATTTTTATGGAGAAGAATATTACCCAATATTCTTGTGAGTAAAAGAGACAAAGCAGTGTATTTTTTGTCCCTTTTCGCGTGTCTCTTGTCTCTCAGAAAAGTAGTTTTTCTAATTTTGTAGTACCACAAAGTCCACGAAACAATTGAATGAACTCCGAGCACAGACGAGAGACAAAAAGCTCTATCGGCGGCATTCGGCGGCACACGCACTGTATTGTATTTTTTGTCTATGGTAAACTAAAAAGATTCAACAAATGTCAACATCAGTGTCAACTCATTGTTAATGTCAAACGTCCATGCCATGCTACCATAGCGAGCGACTACCCTAGCCCGCCCCCGCTGCTCGTCCCAATTTTTAGGTTATGTTGTGATGAGTTTTGTCAGACGTGTGTGGTGAATTTCGGTTTAATTTTGTACTGTATTTTGCTATCAAAACGCAAGCTATAGCAAAAATTTCACTATGGTTTCTGCCAAGAAAGTGTCTCCTGCAAAAGTTCTTGCGAAAAATAAAAACAAAACCTCAAAAATTGAGAAGAAATCTTCAAAGCCTGCTAAAAAGCTCCCTAAATCTGCAGGCAATGAACCCATAACTAAAACTATAGAAAACTCAGTGGATACAAAAACTAAAAACAAGGTGAAAGAACCTAAATTCGTGTTACCATCCCACTACGTGACTGAAAGTGTAGTGAACTCTAGCCTTGCGGCCCTGCAACAGTTAGAAGCACACCATAAAAAAAATAACGCATTGTTTGATGATGAACAAGCAATTTTTGTAGAGATTCACTGCATTAAAATTCAGAATACCAGAGGAAACGTAAAATTGTAAGTCAAATCTATAAAGATTAAATAACAGATTACATAAGTTGAACACTAAAATCTAAAGATATGTTTTTCTACCATTTCAGTGTTTTACCTCACAGTACAGTGGCCTCAACTGGTGAAATTTGCTTGATTACCCCAGATTTAAAGAAAGGCAAAAAAATTGATCATGAACCAACTGTAGAACACTGGGAAGAGCTCCTAAGAAAATCTGGTGTGACAGAGGTGTGGTGATTGTGAAAACCCATTTCTATTTTTGGTCAGACTCAATATCCTATAAATCTTTGGTGTTGCTTACTACTGATTGAAATTTGAAATTACTTCCATACAAAAAAATTACAAATTTAAACCAACAGTGGGCAAAACCAAAGATTTACCAGAAGTGATTGACACAATAAGTGTATTAGACCTTACCTACTTACCAATATGTAGCCCTGTATGTTTCTAACCCATAGGTAAAGACAGTCCTTCCAGTACGACAGCTAAAAGTGGAGTATGATCAGTATGAATTAAAGAGGCGACTGCTTACTCAACATGACTTCATCATGGTTGATACCAGAGTGCTTAGTCATGTATCACACATCCTCGGAAAAATGTTCTTTAAAAAACACAACATGCTTATACCAGTGAGAATCAAGAATGAAGTAGATTTGAAGAAAGATATAAATGTTGGTCTACGCACAGCAATGCTTCGAGTTAATGAAGGGCATACATCAACTTTACTTATTGGTCACACTGGCATGTCTGAAGAAAAACTAAGAGAAAATATACTGTCTTTTATAAATCAAATTCAGTCTAAATATCCAGGGGGAGAAGCAAATATCAGATCGATTTCCATAAAACTACCACTTTCAATGCCTCTGCCTTTGTATATGACTTTGAGTAAGTATAGTATTATAATGATCTGTGGTATAGTTGATCATTGCTTTTGAAAATTAATGCAGCTCTGAAAATTATATTCATCAGAAATATTTACATTAATCTTATTACACAAGAACCCTAAAATGGATCCTCCATGTCACAAAAATTACTAAAGTGTGCTAATGTGTGTTGATATCATAAATTGTTGAAGGAAACCTTCATATAAACAGCTGTTTTACATCATTTTTATCAACATTGTCACCATTATAAAATATGACAGTAAACTAAGACTAAGTATAAAAAATTTATTTTATGTATAAATTGCAGGATCCTCAGAAACAGTTAGACCACCTAAACTGATGCATAAAAGACCCAAGAACTTCACAGTATTGGAAGATGAACTGACAACAGTGACTAATGGAAAAGTTAGGGTCAACCCTGATGGCAATGTCCGTCTACTAAAAACAGAAGGAATGGATATAAGGTATGTTTGGTTTTAACTTAAGAAATCATGGTTAATACATGTGGAGCTGACTAAGCTGTAAATTTCCTTTTTGAACAAACAAAAATCTTTACTAAAATCTAGCTTTTGTTATGACAAATTTTACCTTACAAAAATTTACAATGAATAACTTGAGATTTGAACTCAAACCCAAGATACTTTATAAAAAGTTTTATTTTGACAGGTGTTTTAAAACATATTTTATTTTCCAGTGATAATGAAGCGGACGGCAAGGAAGACTCTGATGGAGAAGGGGATTCAGATTGAATTGTTTCATAATCTACTCAGGAATATTCCCTTTTACCAGAAAAATTAAATAAAACGATACTAAATAAATCAATGTTTTTATTATATTATATCAGAGAACATAATGTTTATTGAACTTCAACTTCTTAACAAAATAATTATGTTGCAACAAACTCTTAGCCTATTTGTGACAAAAATCAAGGATTTATGCAACATTGTTGGCCATCGTTGAGTCATCAACTAAAGAAATGGAGTGCATGCTCATGGAAGATTTAGGAATTATAGTCACCTGCATTTTCAAAGGCCAGACTTTCTTGAACTTTTTGAAGTTCTTTACTTGTCTGTCTTGTTCCTCAATCTCTAGAGGTTCCTTTTTAACAATCAACTCTTTCTTGATAGTCACAATGATAGATCCTATGTCAAGAAGATTCATTTTCTGATCAAGATCATGATCAAATTCTTTTTTGATGTTGGGTTTGATGAAGTTTAAGTTATCATTCTTCAATTCATCCAGCTTTGCACCTCTCATTGCAGCGATATCTTGGGCTGAAACATTATTTTCAGTTTTGATAGTTTTTGTTTCAGCTGAGATATTATCTTCAAACATGCTGCGTTTCGGTGCATTTTCAGATCCTTCTTCCTGAACAAAATTGAACAAATCTTCATCTGCATCAACACCAGCCTTTCTTTTCTGAGGCATTGCAAGGTTCAGTTGATTTGTAGTATCTTTAGTGTCATTAGAGGCTGGTGATATAAAGTTGAAAAAGTCATCATCTTGTTCAATTGCAACTTTCTTAGGGGGATTCAAAGAGTCTTCATCTTCTGCATGTTTTCTTTTTGCATTTTCATTAGTTTTGGCCATTTCTCTGGCCAATTTTTTGTATACACTTGAAGAAGGCTCATCATCGTTGATCTCACTTAATTTTCTTTTGGATGTGTTTTCATCAGCAGTCAGGCTTTCATTGATAATAACATTGCTTTTGTTGATTTTGTGTCCAGTTTGATCTTGGGTTTCTTGTGCTAATATTTTATTGCTTGTCGTAGCAGGTGCCTGCTTGACCATTTCAGAAGGGAAGTTGAATCCAGGATTGCAATATTTGTTTGTGGAGCAATACAATATTGCTAAACCTATATCTGCATCAGCTACAACTCTCTTGCCTTTGCTTTTCAAATATGCCAATATTTCAGATATTTGGTTCTTTTGCTCGTCTGTTTCTTGACTTGTAGCAGTGAAGTTATACTGAATCACTATCATTTCTTCATCACACAACATTGATTTCGGGAGCTGTGATTCGCTCAATAATAATGGAGTAGCAGAACTCTGGATTAGAACATTTCTGTACATATCAAACTGACGTTTAGAAAAGAAAATAAACTTTTTCCCAGCAAACAGTTGAGATCTATTTTTATTTGGTAGAAAAGATACTACATTTTTGTTAAGGGTTGACTCCAAAATCTCTGGTGTATATTTTTTAGGATCTGGTAATACAATTTTTTTATTGATAGCTTCCACACAGTCGTTCCAAAATGATGTTGTGACAATATGAGAGCCTTGTACCAGAGCTAGAACAACTTTGATAGTAAGTGTGATTGCAGGCATGGTAAGATATTCGCAAGAATCATCCCAGTCATTTTTTAATGTTCCCCCAATCTTCAAAAGGTTTTGTTTCACATTCTGGAGATTCTCGCCTTTCAGAGTAGACGTACAGGTAATGAAATTAGCTTGATTAACTTTCCAGACGCTGTTCATTTTGCCGAACTTAATCACATCAGAGTTAGATAGCTTTAATTTGCTATTGACTTCCATCTTCGTAGAACTGTTGATGAAAGTACCATATCTCGAGCCAAGATCTGTTATAAATAATCCTGCGTCGAAAGCAATCAAAGTAGCGTGTTTTCTGCTAATGGATGGATCATCCTGGATAGCGAAATCACATAGTTGCGGATCCGGGCTGCGGCCAATTGTTACCTCACTTTCATTTGGAAAAATATAAAGAACCCTTGTATCAATCGCGGAAGTAATATACCACATTGTGCTTATTATTTGCAAATTTGTATAAAATCAACAAATATTCCAAGAAGCCGCTTAGAACGAACACAGACAGGACCAGGACAGACGCCAGCCATCCAAACGAATGTGTTTCCAACAACGATAAAAAACATGCTAGTTATGGCCCTTCTCGTACGTTAAGTACGTTTACGTTTACGAACGAATGCGAATGCCATCCATTCGCCAAACATCAAGAACAAATTCTAAATTACCTATTAATTATTCTTATAACACTGAAATTATACCATAATAATAAACTCAGATTATTTATTAGCTAAACTTTGAAAACAAAATTTTTGTCCCATAAAAATTTACCCTAAAAATCTGGAAAATAAACAAATAAATAGAACACAGATTAGGTTGTCAATGTCAGTGGCATGGCATGAAAATCAACTTGTTTATACCTCGACCTCGACTTTTTAACGTCCATTTTCACTGTCAACTGTCATTGGCAAAATTGTGACAACTCCCGTCACAGAAGCCAAAAAATAAAAAGAAGAAGAAGTCTGTTATGTCAAAGTCAAATAGGTTTCCATAGCAACGAAATAAAAAATTGTAAACAACGCTACGCTACCAAAGTGTTGGGGCCAAAGAGAATTTAATACTATAGGTTGGGGCTTGCACGAGATTTCATTTGAAATTGAATTATATTTCAGTGATTGAACATGCCGCACCTGTAGTATTTAACATAAGTACTAATATATATTTAAGATGACTCTATACATCGACACAAAACTTAACTTTAGTGACGGTAACGTAGTTTCAACGGTTGGATCTTGGCATCCCTTACTGCCTCTTTTGGCTGTGGGCTCTTACAACCAAGAAAAAGGCGGATTCGTCACAATATTTCATGAGACTGTGAGTCTGCACTACGTTATTTTGTAACTCTTAGGATTTATTTAATTATCTAATATCATATTTCATTATCATATGTCCTCAGGGCTTACCACTAGAAGGATGTGAATGGCCAGTATTAGTATCAAATCAAGTAACAGCCCTAGCTTGGCATCCGACTAGGAAATTACTTGTTGTTGGATGGGATGGTGGTGAACTTTACATCTGGCTTGAATACTCCTGGGCACGGTTGGAAGCGCCACACAACGCGGCCCTCACTTCTGTGGCTTTTAGTCAAGGAGGAGGTCGATTACTCGCGGCAGATGCGGCTGGCTCTCTATCTGGCTGGCAATCGGGTTCAGGAGCACCCTTAACTTCCTTTCACCACCAGCTTGGTGATGTCATCACTCATGTAACATTTTGTACCCCACATGCTAGCTCAGAATCATCTATTAGAGGGTTGGCTCGTGCTGCGGTTGCAGGTGATGAAAATGCTTTAGATGCCCTGGCAGCGTGGAGGCCTCGGACAACAGCTAGAGTAAGGGAAGGTTCTCAACCAGATAACCACTGCTGCTATGCAGCTCAAGATAATGGTATCATCTTGTATATTGATCATGCTGGTGCATGTTCAGAAGTCTTGAATTCTCCAGGTAATATCATTTTTATGGGCATAATCAGCAATATTTACTTACTAGTTGCTTGGGAATCTGGAGGAGCACTCAGTTTAACAAGGTTTGTGACCTCTGATGATGGATCTTTAATAACTGATACACATGTGAGGATGGCATCAAGAAATGGACAGTGCATTGTCCTTGCTGGGAACTTCTATGTTGCAGTTATCACTGGAGATAATGTTATCCGAGTCTGGGATAGTGAGACTGGTGACAATGATGTCTTGCCAAATGAGAAAGAGGAGATTGCTCCAGGGGATATATTTACCAGTATCAGTTATTGTAACCTCAGTGACACTCTGTGTTGTGGAACATCACTGGGTAATTTGTATTTGTGGAGAAGGGACCACAGGAATAACTGGAAACTTATCAGTTCAACCTGCATTAAGGGAACAGTAAAGGAAGTGAGTTGGGGCTCTGAAGGTCTTATGAATCCACTGTTACATGTAAACTGTATAACAAGTGCATTTGTATTGAGAGAACAGCCTGTATGTTGGGGCTATTCACCTAATGTTTTCATGGTCCAGAAGTCTTCTAATGAAATTGCTGTAACTTATAAAAATGCTGAGTCAAGAAACATTACAACTTTCATCCCAATAAGAACATTGGCTTTTAAAGATCAATACATTGCTGTTGGAGATGGAAAAGAAGTTCAGGTAAATAAGTATATTTTTAAGCAGTTTTGTATTATTATCAAAAAGATATTCTGTGCAAATTCGATACTTAATAATTACTTAAATTATTTTACAGATTTGGATGGCTAGTAAAGAAATTGAGGCAAAGTTTTCCCTCATCAGAACTTTTTCATGGAAAACAGACAGTCTTATAATATACAATGATGTTCTAGTGGGGGTTGTAAGCCCTCATGTAGAATGTTACTCCATAACAGGAATTAATTTAGGAATCCTGCCCAGTACTGAAGGAGAAGGAGAACCTATAGGTATAACAAATACAGGCAAATTCATAGTCATAGCAACTATGGATGGAACTCTTAAGCTAGCTGAGATTACAAAGAAGGGTCTTAGGATGCCTTATCCAGCTAAAAACTGCTACCAAATGATAGAAGACTTTGGAGAAGTTATGAGAGCATCTGTGAATTGCATCGGCCGGTACATTTGTCTCAGCATCGCCAATTCCGGGTTAGCGCCAGATCCGAGGTTGTACGTGTGGGATGCCGCTAATGACGTCATCACTAACCACCTCTTAGCTGAAAACTCTGCCCCTCCATATCAAAGTGTACCAATTGCTATTTTATGGGACTCAAATGATCCAAGAATTGTGGCAGTCCACATGAGATCTGCAGACTTAGACAGTGTTCATCTGTTCTTTTGCTATGAGGGCAAACTTTTTGAATACAAAAATTGGTGCGCTTTTCCCGACGATTACATCATGGCTGATTTTATGCTGTGCTTACTCTATACACCAAACGTTATTATTTTGTCCCAACAAAGTGTTAAAAAACTTCTAATGCAAGAATTTGCTGATTGCAGTGAGCATGACACAACTGGATTAAAGCAAGTTCTGGACTTCCTCTTTTATATGACGACAGGCTATTTAGAAAAAGCAGTTGTGGTAGGAACTAACATATCTGGGACTAAGAACTCTGTAATCTGGGACAGTTTAGCTAAAGTCTGTGTTTCTATGAAAAGACCTGATGTAGGTGCTGTTTGTTTAGGAAAGATGGGCAATATAAAAGGAGCTCTTATGATGCACAAAATAATGCAAGACAACGATGTAGATGACACATGCAAAGTCGCTGTACTTGCAGTTAACCTTGGCATGACGGAAGAAGCCGAAAGGTTATTCCGAGAAGCGCAAAGACCAGACCTGGTAACGCGTCTGATATCAGCTAAAGAAGGGGGTCTGAACACAATAACAAACGGAACAAACGAAGGGGAAAATGTTCTATTAATAAAGAGCGCGCAACATAAATTGGCTAAAGTACTATGGTCTAATGGGGAAACTTCTGAAGCGTTGAAGTTGTTTGAAAGCGCCGAGACCCTTGTTCCTCATGTTCCAAGAATGCTGACTGCAAACGGTCAAGCTGCCACATTAGCGCAATATGTCGCTACATCTAGCGACGCTAGTCTTCTGCTCTGGTGGGGGCATTACCTAGAAAGTATTGGGGATTTAGAAGGTGCTTTAGAGGCGTATGCTCGAGCAAAAGACTTTGCAGAACAGACACGGCTGCTTTGCCACATGGACAGAGTGGATGAAGCGGAGAAACTTTGTCAGAAGAACAAAGCATCTGTGTACCAAATGGCTCGATATTTGGAGATGCAACCTGATAAAACTGAAAGTGCTGTAAAGGTAACTCATACTAACACACAGACTAGAAAAGAGTAGGTAAATCACTTTCAAGTTTTCTATCTTTTTCCTTACCGAGATACAAATCTGTATAATTCTTCCTGATTGAATATAGGTACCTGCCGGCCTCCCTATCGAATTCATTTTTTTTCAATGAACAAATTATCAAAGCCGATGTTTCAGTCTGTTAGTTTGTCTGATCTAAGTGTGATACTTACACCCTCAGATGTACATAAAATGTGGTGCAGTGTCGTCAGCAATCCGAGTAGCAGCGGAGGCGAGTGCATGGAACTTGGTATGGCGCGCCGGATCCACGTCTGCTACTCACGCGCTCCATGCAGCTTCTATACTGGAGAACGCCGGACAGAATGAACAGGCCATATCCTTGTACCAAAAAGCTGGTGAGACCTCAACCCAAATATATCCCGTGGTGGATGGTTCCCAGTGGTCAAAAGAAGCCTATGTGTTAATCCAGGATATAAGCTGTCCCGGCACTTAATTTCATTCACATTCGTTCAGCGGATTGGACGTGAAGGAGTAACAAACATTCACACTAACTTACACACAAACATTCACCTTCATAATATTAGGGTCTTGCTATTCTGAATAAAACCTTTCTTATTCCAGGCAAACTCCACATGGCACTAAAGCTTGCGCTTAGTTGTGGAGATACAAATGCTATTATTCCGTTAGTGGAATCGCTCGGTGACTCCTTGGACCCTGATGTGGCAAATGCGTTGGCGGCTCATCTTCGTAAAGCAGAGTACCATTCTCACGCTGCTGCGTTGCTAGCTACGGCTGGAAAGGTATTTGACTGTATTTTTTTAGCTGCTCCCTGGGGCTTCAAACTAGTGGGACCCGAACAAAATGTAATCTGCTCTTTCTCAATGTCTATTTTATCTCTGTTCTGAATTTCATTAAAATCGGTTCAGTGGTTTAGACGTGAAAGCGTAGCAGACAGTTTGTCTGTCTTTTGCATTCATATTGAATACCTACTTGTCCAAGGACATGAATGAGTCCCAGTTATTATCAAGATGTTGCGTTCCACTATCGTGATCCGTCCTGTTCAATTCTAATTACGGCCGGTTCCTATAACCAACTAACGGATGGCCGTAGGACTTTCGCCATAGCAACGTTGTTATCTGTCAAAAAGTTTCATACATTTTATGTTGTATTAATAAAGTTGCTATGGTGATGGACCTACGGACATCCGTACGTTAGTTATAGAAATCGAGCATATTTATTATATTTATTTATTTATTATAAGCCTGATGTTTCCCACTGCAGGGCAAAGGCCTCCCTTCCCTCTTTCCACTGATCCCGGCTTTGTGCTTTCTGGCGCCATTCTTTGTCGTACGAGTCGACAAATCGAGCATAAATAAACATTATTTGTACAGTATGAAGAAGCACTGGACATAGTAGAACAAACATCCACCCCGCTAAGCGAGTCTCTAAGCGAGCGTTTAGCCGCCCCAGCGGGCACCAGCGGACGGGATGTACTGCTGAGACGATTGGCTGACGTGTTGGGAGCTCGGGGATTGTACCATCAAGCGGCGAAACGACTCGCACATGCTGGTGATAAGGTATAGTACTTCTTAATTCAATGTCAAACCCTAATATGGTATAGGAAGAATGTTGAGGTGCGACCTTTATAGACTTTTAATAAACTGGTAATAAAAAATCGTATGACAAAAAATCGATGGAGATAAATTTAATTCTTAGATAAAAATCAAAATTCAAAAGTTCGTTCGTTCGTTTTTGGTAAGAGGAAGTGGCCAACTCGGGTGTCAGAGTTTTTGGGCCTCCGTCATGGTTTCACGACTATAAAAGCCGGGACCGACAATTTAACATGCCATGAAAGCGCTCGCTTGTTAAGCTAATTGCAGTCACCCATAAGTAGTGATCGCTTAGAACGTTGCTTAATTTTGACGATCTATCAAAAACGTATTATCAAGCGTCGTCTCAATACTGTTATTCTTGTAGGCTGGTGCTATGCGTTGGTTGATGCGTTCGGGCGACGCTGACCGCATCGCTACTTTCGCGGCCGCCACTCGCGACAAGAGCGCTCAGTTAATGGCCGCTGACTATCTGAGGTAAGATCTTAAAAGCAAGCAAGTATCTTTACTTTTGATTGCAGTTTTTTATTTAAGAGTTGATATTTTTTCATTTTTTAAATAAAACAAATAAATAAATATCCTTGGACATTCCACACAGCGTCATCTAGTCCCAAGCTAAGCAACTTAATGCTTGTGTTATGGTAACCAGATGACTGATATAATACATAGATACATTTTTTTTGTAAATACATAGGTACATATTATAGATAGAAAACACCCAGAATTAAAAAAAAAATATGATATTTAGGCGACATGCTGACTGGCGTACTCGACCGGATTTAATGCGACATATCCTGCACTTCTATACTCGAGCCAAGGCGTTTGGAAAACTTGCTGCGTTCTATGCCGAATGTGCCAAGATGGAGGTCGATGAGTATGAAGTAAGAAATACACATCTAACTCGGCCATGGCATCGCCATGCGCTATCTACCTAGATAAAAAGTAGTCTATGTGTTATTCCAGCAGGGATATTGCTTAATTTGTCGCCAAAACACTAAAACTGTCAGATCTGACAGTAAACATGGTTTTCGGAAATAGCCCTGCAGTTTATAAACTGTTTATTCCATGTTAAGCGTGTATAGTAGATTTCGCGCAAAAGAGCAACAAACAGCCATCCACACATCCATACAAACTTCTGCGTTTATAATATTAGTGAAATAGAAGTATACTTGAAGCGCAAAGACTGGAAGTCAAAAGTCAAAAGTCAAAATATTTTATTCAATAAGATCATAAAAAAGACCACTTAGACATGTCACGTTCTTAAAACTAGGGGATTCTATTGCCTGTTGAAGTGTGTAAGTTGAAGGGGGATCTTTTCCCAGCAGTGGGACATGGAATGTCAGTTAAAAAAAGGATTAGATACTTATACTTACATGACGTACCGTTGGAGTTTAACTACCGTTAGGAATAAACTGGCGGTGTATTTGAAATTCAAAATACTGTTTCTTTGTACAGAATTATGAAAAGGCACTGGAGGCGTTGAAAGAAGCTATCAAATGTCTAGCAAAGTCGTCAGACACGGAAGCAGGTAATTTTAATTTATTTTTAACAACCTTACTCGCCCGCGACTTCAGAAGCCCCAGGCTACCCTAAATTATTTTCCTTAATTGGAATAAAAATTAGCCTGTGTGTTATTCCAGGTCATGAACTATGTAGTCCGTAGGTATATTCCATGTTTTTGCCAAATTCGTTCAGTAATTTAATGTGTAATTACTTTTCATAATATGTTAATACAAATAATATGTTACAGGGGCTCAAACTATGGCATTACAAGAACAAAGCACGCTGGTAAAACGTTTCCTGGACGTCAAGAAGACGTTGGAAACTGGGGAAATCAACACAGGTATAAATTATATACTTAATGAATTTTGCCCCACACTACTTAAGTACCTAATCTGTGCCCACACACATTGATCATTATTATTTTGTGGATAAACCGATTAAGTTTTTTGAGCCTATTATATCTAAACAATGTTCCAGACAGTAGGTACATTTTAAATTTCCTCCTGACACTATCTGACAGGGAATAGTTTATGTTGGTGAACGGTTGAGAATTCAGTAGGCAAAATAAGGTGATCCCAAAAATTGACACGAAACTTCAGTAACGTTGAACCCCAATACGTCCTCAGTTACGTATAAACCCCATTAAATGTTCCTTCTCTGTTTAAAAAACAAATAAAATGGTAATTGTAGGTAAACTAGGACAATTTTTTTTCAGAAGCAGCTACTATTTTATGATTGAGGGAATATATTTAAAATGATTTTTCAGGAGTTGTAGGTGGTCAACAGTTGCTTCGTGCTATTACCGGTCGTTCCGGACTCGTCACTGAAGAGAAAGTGCTGCGTTTGATGATACATTTTGCGCCGGACCATCCCGATGTTAATCGTATGTCTCTTTATAAGACCACTATCTACGCGTCTCGGCTTAGCACGGGTGTACTAATGAAACTACCGAGATAAAATATAGTCTATAACCACCCGGACAGTCCATTCTACACAACGGTGAACGAATTTTTGAAATCGGTTAAGTAGTTTCGGAGATTACCTCTGTAAAACAAACAAACAAACAAACCAACATTACCTCTTTATAATATTAGTATAAGAACACAAATAGGTACATAAAATCACGCCTCTTCCATGGGGGTAGGCAGAGACCACGGCCGTCTCATCTCTCATTAGGTACATTATGCACACACGCTCTCCGGTTTTTAAGGTACCTACTTCTGACCCGCCCTTTCTCCAGAATGTCACCAATTTCTTCCAAATATGTACGCCTAGGTTTTCCCCTTCCTAAAATGACGTTTTATATTGCCACGGAATCGAACCCGCACCTTTGCATTCCAGCTGATTTGCCACTAAGCTCACCTTTACTAGAAACAAAAATATGACGGAGCAGCGCCATCTATCTGTCTTTTTGACACAACTGTTATTTTTATTTCAAAACTAAAAAGGTTGCCAAACCGCGCTCAAAATTTAAATTTAATACTAAAAGTAGGTAGGTAATTAATTTCTTTGTGACTTGTATTTCTACTACTAACTGTGTAATCTATGGATCTTAAGTTATCTGAATTAATAAATAAATTTAATTTAATTTTAATTTAATTATTGGTCTAATGATTCGGCATACTTATTTTTAAATTATTACAGGGTTTGAACAGCAGTTGCGGGCCCTTCAGTCACAGCCTTCGGATGAAACCCGCTCAACGGACTCTCCTGATCAAAGCGTTGAAGAAGTTATATAGAAGCTATCTATGAACTATTATATACCTACATAAGCATTTCTATTAAACTTTTATGTACTTAAGTGATAAGAATCCGTCCTTATGCTATTTTAAGTCATCATCATCACAATCCGTCCTAAAGTGTGATTTAAGTACCTAATTCAATAAATGTTTTGTAAATGTTGTATTTGGGTTTTAATTTCGGTTAGGTACATACAAACCTACCTATTTTTTTCTACAGGTAAGTACAGCTATTTTAGAGTAACAAATACCTTCCTTTTTTAAGCTGATCCTCATCAGTTACAAACTCAAATAATTTAGGGGTCGACCTCGGCAGTGTTATTTTTTTCCAAAAAAAATTTTCAAAATCAGCCCACTATTTGACGGTGTAATCCTTACTGCTTCATGGTGTAATCGGTTAAAAAAATACTCACAGCGGAACGGAACATACAACATAATTTCCTCCTTTTTTCAAGTTGGTTAAAAAGTGTGTTCGGTTTTTGCTAGTTTTTTTTTGCACTTCATTCTTCTGTGCTTACCTCTAAAGACTAACTAAGATGTGTGCTTCATTCATTCATTGGCCATGTGTGTCATCTGTTTGACAGACTTTGACTGTCATTTCTGACACTAGCATTTCGAATTTGAGCTGTCACAATCAGCTGTCCCATGTTGTTCTCTCTCGTATCATTTGGTCAAAATGATTTCGTTATTTTATCAATTATAATTCATAGAAACGACCATGGCAAGATTAATATGTAACGTCCGGTACTGTAATGTGTTAAGCGCACTCAGGTTTCAACAAAGGTTTGCAGTTTTTCATACAATAACATAACCAAAACTATGCGATGCCCATCCAGTATGTAATTTCTTTCAGGTATGTTTTAGGCCGTATGAGTAGCAGCGATGCTTCCGATAAGCCAATAGAGTTGAGAAGGATAAGGAACTTCAGTATAGTGGCCCATGTGGACCATGGGAAAAGCACTCTAGCAGACCGACTTTTAGAGATCACTGGTGTTATAAAACCGGGAGGTGAAAAGGCCCAAGTACTGGACCAACTTCAGGTATGTAATTATTTTAAAAGCAGTTCAATAAAATGTAATATAATAGGTAGTATCCTCAGCAAATTGATAGAGAAAAATGTTCCTCATCATAATGAAACCTTTCCATATAGATGTTCGCTTCCATCAACTTCATCATTTATTATTTTTAAATATACAAAAATGCAGCTATATATAAATAAACTCATAACAGGTAGAACAAGAAAGAGGTATCACTGTGAAAGCAGTTACAGCGTCTTTGAATTACACACACAATGGTGAAACTTACCTGCTCAACCTCATTGACACGCCAGGACATGTGGACTTTTCAAATGAGGTAATTTTAAATGTGGTTTTATAATGTGGTGTTGTTATCTGTTTATGACTGCCTGAAAAAAAATTCTCACTTCATTTTCAGGTTGTAAGAAGTGTGACAGCATGCCAAGGAGTCATTATGTTGGTAGATGCAAATGAAGGTGTTCAAGCCCAAACAGTAGCTGTACACTCACTAGCAAAAAAAAACCACCTAGTCATAATACCTACACTGAACAAAGTAGATCTACCTCGTGCTGACCCAGATAAGGTCAAATCTCAGTTGCAATCTCTTTTCAAAATCAAACCTGAGTCGGTCATGAGCATATCTGCTAAAAAAGGTTGGGGTGTAAAGGAATTACTCCAAGAAGTCATAGAAAGAATACCACCTCCATCAGTAGATGATAGCAACCTCTTCCGAGCTCATATTATTGACACATGGCACGATAAGTACAGAGGCGTGTTATGTCTCGCTTACATACATTCAGGGACAGTTAAAGTAGGACAGTCAGTGAAGTGGAGTTCGGACTCTAAGCAGCAAATAGTCAAGTACTTAGCACTGCTGAGGCCTAGTGAAGAAGCAATCGAAGAGGCTATTGCTGGGCAAGTTGTTATGGTAGGTAAGTTGTGTCATAATCATCAGAATGTATTATAATTATTTTTATTTCATTCTAGACTAAAAATGTATTAAACTATTTATGATAGTTTAGCCAGAACCCCAGAACTTTTGTGCACACCAATTACAGCAGAGAAGAATATGATTAATCTGGGCAAGTTTATTGTCATGTAAAGTTTCTTGAAGACTAACAACTTCCAAACCATAATAAGATAGATTTTATAGTCTCTCTTTAAAATTTCACTAACTTATTGATGGTAATCCCTAAAATATTTTTCTTCTGAAGACATATTATTTCCAGGGTGTGGTCCAAGAGGTGGCGGTGCAGTAGGCGATCAGTTACTAGCCAAAGAGTTAGACATCAACGCCGGTTCTTCTGTACCGCCCGTAAAACACATGGTGTATGCCGGCATCTTCCCCGCTGACCAATCACAGCACGTCATGCTCAGTGACGCTATCAAGAAACTAGCGCTAAACGATTCGGCTGTAGCGGTCACGGCTGATTCAAGGTGAAAAGAAAAACAATACAACTTTATCTCTGTCAACTACTCTTTTTCAATTTAATTCAATTCAAACGTATACAAAGTATTTAATGCATGCGATAGTTTATTCTTTTAATTGCTGATTTCTAGGTAGGTACAAATAAACTGTATGTAGAAAATATGATATGAGTCAACTCAGCCCTCAGTCTGCCTGCAGGCTAAAATGCCCTATACTACTAATACACATTTGGTTTCAGTCCAGCATTGGGTCAAGGTTGGCGTATCGGCTTCTTAGGCCTCCTCCATTTAGATGTCTTCACACAACGGCTGCTTCAAGAATACAAAGCAGAGGCTATACTGACCGCGCCTTCAGTACCTTATAAAATAAAGTAAGTTGTAAATCTTTCGACTATATTTTCACAAATTGTAGGATATTTAATCAGGATGTGAGAATTTCATTTAGAATAAAATGTATGAAATCAATTGTGATGGAAATAATATTATGAGGAAACCAGGTAGGTTATTTCAAGTAGCTGAGTTTGATACCTGACACATATTATCAAATAATATTTTGAATAGTTGTCATGTTCTGAAAGAATATGTCTTCAGAATCTTGATAATACAGCCATGATCATTTTCATTTCATTTTCCTTCCTAGTAGGTATGGCATTATTTACTTGATAATTTGTTTCAGAGTAAAAGGATCGAAGATAATAAAACAGTTCAGAGGCGAAGAAGTTCTTATTACAAATCCGTTGCAACTACCAGATATACACCACATAGAAGAGTGGTATGAGCCTTTAGTTATTGGTAAGCATTCAACTTGCAACTATGTAAAACAATCTAAAACAAGCTTGCCTGTTAAGGTTTGTATTTAGAGTCCATTCTCAAGCGTGAAAGTCACAAAGTGATTCATCACTCAGTTTCCATAGAAAATAAAACTATGAAAATACTAGCTGCTCCCCGCGGTTTCACCCGCGTAAGTCCCGTTCCCGTGGGAATACCGGGATAAAACGTAGCCTATGTGTTAATCCAGGGTATCACCTATCTACATACGAAATTTCAACCAAATCGGTTCAGCCGTTTTTGCGTGAAAGAATAACAAACATACAGACATACATTCTCACAAACTTTCACATTTATAATATTAGTAGGAAGTAGGATTGAGTACTCTAGTCCGAGTGCAGAGAAGAGAGTTTTACATTTTTCACTCCTCACCTAAAGAATTTTCATCTAGGTAATGCATGTAGTTTAGTTTGTATGATCAAGTGAACAACTCCGGTGACGGTATTTTAGCCCACCTGAAGGCCTCAGTCATGGCTTTTGATCTGTGTGAGAGGAACTCGCGATCATGTCTTACAGTGTGATACGTCAAAGTATAGTATATATAATGGTTTTGCTTGATGTGTCTTTCAGGTACAATAATAACACCAGTGGAATACATAGGAGTGGTTACTACGTTATGCATAGACCGTCGCGGCGTCCCCTTACCAGCAAACGCCATCGACGATAATATGACCCTTCTCCAATATATCCTGCCATTGTCTGAAGTGGTGATAGACTTCCACGACACACTGAAGAGTGTTACTTCGGGATTCGCAAGCTTTGATTACCACGATCATGGGTTTCATCCGAGTGCTCTTGTCAGGGTAAATAAAACAAGTCCTTTGCTAATTAGTATCATAATCATCCGCTTTCACGAAAGCAGCTGCTCGATTCTTGACGACATTTAAAACATGACGCGGTAAGAGATTGCACGTTATCTAGCTTTTGTTTTCTCAAGATAACCATGCCGTGACGTGCCGCGTTAAGACATGGTTATTTGGAGAATAAGGCGGAGATCATTTTAAAAATTAACGTGATTTGATCATAGATAAGTTAATTTTTGTGATTATCTGCGTTCGTGAAACCGACTGAATGAGTTATTTTTATACTTATGGCGACAATATTGGACTGTTTCTCAGAGTCTATACGATTCGGTTCAGACCGGCCGGTCCTTACCTTGTGTACCAAAACCTCTAAAATCAGTCTTCAGGTTTTTCAAACGCAGATCATCTTCAAAATTAACTAATCAATGTTCCAATCACCTGACAAATGTCAAATTAGGAACGACGAACGACTATTGATCAGTTAATTTTGAGATATCGGCTGTTAGGTTATAAATAAAACAAAACACAGTACACAGCTAAATAAAGAGATACATACTTGTTGGTTTCAGATGGATATTCTATTAAACGGTGTTATGGTCGACGAGTTGTCAACAATCGTGCACACCAGTCGATTGGAGTTCACTGCACGGAGGTTGACTGAGAAGCTGAAGGAAATGATCCCTCGGCAGATGGTGCAGGTACTTTATTAAAATATGATCTAAAAAGTAAGGTGCAAAGAACAAAATATATTGTTCAATACGTGTTCTCTTTAAATAAAGAATAATTTATAAAACAATATATATATATTCCTTGGTGGAACTCGGCAATGTACAAGTAGCCTTGTTCCACTTAAATATTAAAAGCCATAGAAGCCATGTCAAAAAAACAAATATTTATGAAAGGAAAAATATACTGGTGGACTTCTTCTACTAACCAGTCGTGTACTTGTTAGTCGTCAATTTTATTATCTTTTTATTTTCTTGACTTACTGCTTTTGTAACTTTCTATATGCAAGGTTGTAAATCATTATTGATTTTCAGATTGCTATACAAGCGGTTGCCTCAGGAAAAGTTTTAGCAAGAGAAACTATAAAAGCATTTAGAAAAGATGTCACTGCAAAATTGGTAAGTCAGTTAGAAAGGTTAATGACTCGATCAAATAAATAAATAAATAATAAATAAATATCCTTGGACATTCCACAAATCCTGTTTATTAAGAACGTGACTATTATAAGTGGTCAGGCCAGTAATAAAATCTTATTGAAGAAAGATATTTTGAGTTTGAGTTTTCATTATAAAATGAAAAATCTTAATAAAAGTACCGCGTCGATACAAGCGATCGCCCGCAACGCGGACTGCCTATAACCCTTCGGCCACGAAACTTAACTAATGTCGGGGAAGAAACTACATATCATTAAGACGAATTCTCTCATTCTGTCTGTGTGTTTTCTATCTATAATATGTATGTATTTACAAAAAAAAAATGTATTTAAGTATTATATCAGTCATCTGGTTACCAGAACACAAGCATTAAGTTGCTTAGCTTGGGACTGGATGACGCAGTTCAAGGATATTTATTTATTTATTATTTATTCTTTTTATCTGTGGTGTGTTATTTTCACAGTACGGAGGCGACATCACTCGGCGAAAGAAACTGCTGAAGCAACAAGCTGAAGGAAAGAAGAAAATGCGAAGCGTTGCCAATATCAAAGTACCTAGAAATACCTTTATTGATGTTTTAAAAAGATAACAGAGCAAATAATTTTTTTTAAGTAAGTAGATATAATACATAATAACTTTTTTGTTTTGATTCATTTTAAATGTAACTTGTACTACTATACTATTACTTTGAAATTTCGTTAAATTTGTAGTTTTTTTGCAATTATAATTAATGGCGTAACTTTAGGATCTGAGGAAAAGACAGTTTAAAAATATATCTAATTTATTATATAAAATTTGATTACAATTACGGACATCGCATGATTAACAAATATCACAAATCAATATGTAATCGTTAGAGTAAGTAAAGTCTACAATTTTATATTCGTCTAACTTGTCACACGCACTGAGGTAACAGAGCGAAACAGAAACACTCACACACACAATCTCATTAGTTTAGCTAAGAACTTTATAGATGCAGTGAGCCAGAAAAATGATTGAACGATTTCAGCACATTATTTTACAAAACGAAAACCAGAGATCCCAAGTACTGAGCCCCGATATTCGACTATGTTTCAGGAGTAAAATCTCATGTGATTTGCGGGAATTTCAATTGTTTTGATAAATAATAATTCAATTCGCAAAACCACAAAGGTACTCTTTTTTGTGGTTTTGCAAATTTAATTATGTAGTATCGTTTTACTTCTTTTATTAACTTAATTCTCTTTAACTTTGATGCATTATTTTAATTTATTCTTCAGGTGTAAACAGGGCTATTCTCCATTCTTTTTTAGGTTTTTGGGACTGACTTGGCGGAAGTGTTTTATTTATGCACACCCTGATTTTCACGATTTCATATTGAATTAATGCATAAACGGATATTACAAATACTATTTCGATGTGACGGAGATGAAACTGAAATTGTTCATCGATTATTGTGGGTGACTGTAGTACTATTTGATTACGAGCGCATTCACGTAATGTTTTATACATTATAATATACATTATAACTTACTAGCTGCGCCCCGCGGGGTAACCCGCGTAAGTCCCGTTCCAGCGGGAATATCGGGATAAAAAGTAGCCTATGTAATCCAGGGTATCACCTATCTACATACCAAATTTCAACCAAATCGGTCCAGCCGTTTTTGCGTGAAAGAATAACAAACATACATACATTCTCACAAACTTTCACATTTTTAATATTAGTAAGAAGTAGGATGAGCAATCATAAGACAAATTTATATAAATCACAATATGTTAATCTTTGCATAAATATTTCAAACCCCTAATAAATAAATATTGGCGGCAATTACACACATCTAGCCTCAAACTAAGCAAAGCTGACAAATAACACCCGAAATAGTATTTATATTTTTAAATTATAACTATGTATAATAAAATTAAGAAAAAAAAGTAAATATAGATAAACGTTTAGGACATTTTTGCGTTGTTCACGTTTTTAATCTTTCTCGACTCGCTTCTAGCTTCCGTGAATGCGCCCTTTATTATTACTAATAATTCTATGTTTGTATTCAAAGCAAAGCCTCTGTCGGTAACTAACCAACGCATAGAGCTATAGGTACATATTATATTTAAATAATGTAAAGCTATGAATCGAGATAAGATATGATCAATGGAAGCTCAACTGTCACTTCATTTTGATGTAGTTGTTTCTACGTCTAAATATTTTCATAATTAGAGGTTTAACATATAAGTCCAAATAAGCTCAAATGGATAACAATGATAGAATTAAATAGCACTTTTAACGATCGGCACTAGGTGCTTGAGCGAGCTGAATTACACTTTATTGCGTCATAGTAAAAGTCGCTATTCAGATGAATGTTTTCGAATTAGGTCGTTTGTTTTAGTTTTTTTGTACTCAAACGACAATTTCTCGTAGGTAAGGTAACAAAGTGTTTATGTTTTGCACAGCGCCTAAAACAGCATCCAAATTAGTATATATAGATTTTACATTTTTAAGGCTACAATTAGTTTTCTTTGTTTTGAAAATTAGTTTGTAATGAGATCACAATAATATTACACATTCCTTGCCTGCGTGTGCGTAACTCCTAAGGCTCACGTAGGCACTGAACGCTTTAAAGGCCTTTGCATAACTTTGAACACAATTAACTATAATGAAAGAAAGCGAGATAGAAAACAAAGTAAGTAATCTATCTCATCTTTTCGATTCACAGACACAAAAGCAAACTTTGGTAAAACAAAAAAATAGCAAAAAGCCGCACCTAACCATGATTTAAATATTCATAAAAAACAATAGAAACCGATTTTATGCATTTATATGTATACTATATTTCTTGAAACGAGCTTAAAGGAAGAAAAATAAGCGCACGTGATTGGTCGTCGAAAATAATTTTCTTTCTCGTGATTGGCTAGATTTGACAATTGACAATTGATTTGACATTCTAGCCAATCACGAGAAAGACAATTATTTTTGACGACCAATCACGTGCTTATATTTTTCTTCCAATTAGCTCGCTTCAAGAAACGAAGTACCTATAGGTAATGTATTTTGCAGACTTTCAATTCAGACACAAATTATTTTGTATTAAAGATACAGAAAAGCACATCTACCATTACTAACTGTATAATATAACATTATTAGATAACATTGTAATAAATTCCGAATTAATAACAATTTAATAAGTATCAGACTTTCAAACGGCGCGTCATTCACAATGCATTATATTCAAAGGCTACATTAATATCATAAGGCAGCCACGATCTATTTGTACAGTCAAGTTTGCAGGGGGCTTGATGCGGCGTCCAGTGACCTTGACGGTGTATCACTACCACTGGTATCTATATATATATTCATCCCGGTAGCTTCATAAGTACACCCGTGCGAAGCCGGGACGTGCTGCTAGTTTATAATAGTAGTATAGATAGATCACTACTTAGTATAAAACACGGTCGCTTTCTCTGTCCCTATGTATGCTGAAATCTTTAAAACTACGCAACGGATTTTGATGCTGTTTTTTTGATAGAGTCATTCAAGAGGTAGTTTTATATGTAAAATTATTGGACCCTAGTGCTAGTTGGTAATATAGTAGACTTGTCATACAGGTCCATGACAATACACCGTCAAGTTTACAAGACGCCGCATCAAGTCCGCTGCAAATTTGACGGTAAACTTGATCGTAGGTGGCTGGATTCTTTTCACTTTCTAGGTAAACAAGCGTTGGCAACATACTCATTAGCCTGTTTAGTTTGAGACTAACGTCCGATTACTGAGACGAACGTAAATATTCTGACTTTATTTCACTTTTTTTATACAAATCTGACAGGTTTGAAGGTCTCAAATGGTTAGTTGTCTCAAATCACTACCACTACTTACTTAAAAATTTCGTTTTTAACAATATTCAATTTACAGGTACTTACATTAGGTACCTTTTTATAATTAGTGCAACGTACTCAACAGTTTTATTATTAAGGCATATTATATTGCTATGGTCATGACATGACAGAGGCTTTGTTTCACATAAACTAAAATAATTTTATAATTGTCTTCGAGACAAGCCCAAATTATAAGTGGTATGTGTATAGGAAATAGTAAAGTTTATAACCATGAAAATGAAAATATAATTAAAAGAAAAAAATATACCTAGATTAGTTTATTACAAAGTTAAAAAGAGAAAAATAAGTAAATATCTCAAACTAATTTGAATTTTAACAAGGGACCATAAGGATAACTTCTTTAATGGTTAATAACCTCAGACTATGAACTTTACTTTCTATTATGTATCTATATCCATATATAAATTTTAAGGGACAACCTCAAGCATTTTCTCACATTAAGTTGTATATCTGGTGAACCAGAAATGATTTCACATTAGATCCAGTACAAAGGCCCCTATTGTTTACCTGTCTTCCGAAGTCTCAAGGAACTGAGCGTAGACATCTCTTGTACACTCGCCTTTTTCGTTGAACTTGTATTTATAGTAAGATCCATCAGCACAGATTACTGAAAAAAATCGAAAGAATTAGATTAATAAAGAAGTATATACGATTAATTTCCATACGAATCTGCGTGCACTCGAAATTCTGGTTAAATCCAGGTGCTTTTCAATCAGAATTTTGAATACGCGCATTGTGAATAAAAGATGGCGCCATCTGTTTCTTTGAAATTACAAAATTAATATACTGCTCCGCAAGAATAGCACCTGCACCATTCTTTGCTAAGGATTCACCTCTCTTGCTTGTAGGTATTTAATTTAAATCTAAGGTGTACTAATGAAACTACCGGGATAAAAAAATATAGCCTATAACCATCTCGACAAGATCCCGAAAGTCCATTCTACACAGTGGTAAAATCAGCAGAGTACTTTCAGAGATTACCTCCATCACACGAACAAATCAACATTACCTATTAATAATATTACTAGCTGCGCCCCGCGGTTTCACCCGCGTAAATCCCGTTCCCGTGGGAATATCGGGATAAAAAGTAGCCTATGCGTTAATCCAGGGCATCACCTATCTACATACCAAATTTCAACCAAATCGGTCTAGACGTTTTTGCGTGAAACACATTTATAATATTAGTAGGAAGTAGGATAGGATAGGATAGTAGGAAGTAGGATATAAGTATCTATAGCCCTCTGCCGAAAAATAGTTAAAAAGTATACTGACCTATAATAGAACTCTTGTCCACACCAAACGCGCAAATACACGGCGGTCCATTCGGTATTGTAAACTTGCAGAAACTCCAGTTGCTCGAAAAGTATTTTGGTAAAAAGTTCACAGTCGCCAAACTTGACTGTTTGTTCAATTTCTCATCTTCGAGACTGAATACGTGCACAGTCCCGTGGTCAGAAGTTACGCATAGATTCGTGCTTGTGTGGTTGAAGTTTATGCAGTAAATTGTTGCCTGTAATTAACAGTCACTGTATTACACAAGTATACAAATCTACTTGAAATAAATGGCTTTTATTACTACTCTTTTTTTTAAGTCATACGAAGACTTGGAAGGTCTTCCACGTCCCGTTCGTATCACGTTGTGATGATGAAATGGGTGGAGCTGGACTCCGTAGCACATGGCCTCTGGTTGCGAAGAGGGGAATAAGGGAAGGGAGGCCTTTACCCTGCAGTGTGTGACGACAAATAATAATAGGCTATTTTTTTATCTAAGTAACAAACGAAACTGCATGCAGATTTCTGAGCTAATATACTTGTAATGCATGCAACACTCTCTCACATAAAAATATCAGTCATTTCGATTTATGAGTACCTACCTAGTTCTTAAGTATTAGAACTATAATGTGAGGAAAATTCAACACAAAGGACCACCAGATGAATCATAGGTTTGTACGAAAATACTTTTCATTATTTTGTTTTCATGCAGATATAACAGTTATGAGACAATACAATATTTCAGACTATTACCTAACATAACTTAACACTAGGTACTTTTCCTGGGAACCGAAAATTCTAACAGCTCAATGTCATACCATATCATTATCATAATTATTAGTCTAGTAGTTAACTTTTTTATCGTACAAAAACATAAACTAACCCCCCTATGCATATTTGACCAGTAGACCTATCTAAGCTAAAACGCACATTAAATCTGTTGCTATCTCTATCGCCTTAAGAGTAGCAAGATAGAAAACATTCTATAAACCTACATATATAAAATTGTCAAGTTTATATGAATAAGGCACCCTTATACTTTTTGCTAAGCCAATATACCTACCTGCTTACAGTTCAATTTCATACACATTGTTGAATGATAATTATACAACTAATGACATAACAACTAACAATGTTGTACTAGTTATTTCAGTATACCTGATGAGCACCTCTCCTCAGCTCGGCCAGTTTCTGGCCGGTAGCAGTGTCAAACACTCTGATCAGTGTGCCTTTGGTGGAGGCTGTGGCAAGTCTCGTCCCGCCCACATTCAGAGCAAGGCAGCTCAATGGAGCCTCATGAGCTACTATCAAATGTCCCTCTGGAGCAGTACTGGGGCCTGCATGACTGCTCAGCTCTACCAACTACAAATTAATAACATCACACTAATATTGTTATTTCTTAAAATTTTCTAATATTATAAATGTTTGTATGTAAGTAGGTATGTGTTGGTTGCTTCTTTAAATAGCTGGTATGTATTTTAATTAAATTTGGTACCAGGATAACTTATGTCCTAGATTAATAAAAAGGCTTCTTTTAATCCCAGTTTTTCCATAGGAAGGGAAATTATTCACTGCAAGGCTTCTACATAAAAATTTGCTAAATTACTTAGAATGGATTCACATGAGGGAAGTGACAACTTTGTCTGAAACAGTATCCAAACTGTCTCATAGTTAGAATATAATAATATATTACTCAATCACTCAACATTTCATTTTAGTGTACATATTAGAGTAGTACAGATACTGAGTACTTTCACTTTGTTATGCTTTCTTGAAACATAAGTAAACAGAAAGTACAAATTATCATAATAGTAAATTAAAGACAATACATACTTGAACATGGCCTGTTTTTCGACTGGGATATGCTAGCAGAGCATTATTACTGTTAGGACAAACAACACACAGGCCGCGGGAATTTTGACAAGTCTCAAACACATGCAGTAATTGTGGTTGAGCTGTGAATGTGTACACTTTTATCAAGTTTTCTGTAACAGTAAACAAAACAGATATTAAAATAATTGTATGACTCATAGTTATATAAACATTTATATCAAAAACCTACTCACCCAGAACCACTACTATTCTGTCTCTCCTTAGTTTAACTGCTTTAACAGGACTGTTAAAGTCTAAAGATATTGCAGAGTCTTTTTTCAGATCGTCCCAGATAATAACTCTATTCGGAGGATACACAGGAGTCTTGCCTCCCCCAACTAAGGCCATATAGTTACATCTGAATAGCATCTCAACATAGGAAAGACCACCCTCAGCAAAATTTAAGCGCTCCTTTTCTTTAAGTGGGTCGCTGTTGAAAACACGAAATCCATTCTCCGTTCCACAAGCAAAACAACCTGGGAGTTACAAAACAATTAGCGTCACAAAACATTTTATCTAGGTACTGAAATATCGGTTTGTACAAAATAGGTCAGTATTTAAAGAAATTACCTTGGTCTTGATTAAATCCCACATAAAGAAGCCCGTTACCGAATGCGTTTTCTTCAGATAAATTCATCATGAATCGTTCATTTATACAAAAGCAAAACAAAAATTTTTCTCCACTTTAAATTACACAAACTCTCACCACAACTGATTGCGGCTGTTTGACTTTGATTGATTAAACATTAGACAGTGAGTGAGTGCTTATAACCAAAACTAAAACGTACCTGGGGGCTGATTGTGAACCGTTTTTTTGACAGAAACTGAAAGCAGTTTCAGTCAAATTTGACAGATTTACTATAGTAAATCTGTCAAATTTGACGGAAACTGAAAGCAGGCATTGTCAAAGAAACGGTTCACAATCAGCCCCCTGTTTTTTGGGTGCTAAACAATCTCGCTAATGTCAATCTGACAGTAAATCTGTCAAATTTGACGGAAACTGAAAGCAGTTTCAGTCAAATTTGACAGATTTACTATAGGAAATCTGTCAAATTTGACTGAAACTGAAAGCAGGCATTGTCAAAGAAACGGTTCACAATCAGCCCTCTGACTTTGAATACTGCACCAAATCACTCTACTGTGGACGTACACATCCGGTTAATTTATCTATGGTGTCTTTTCATCTTAATCATTTATTCATTCACTCACTTCACTTGCTTGTGCTTGTTAAGCTAGGATTGATTGATTTGATTGTTTATATTTTATTTGTTGACATTGAGTGAGAAATTAATGTTTTGTAAAATCGCAAAATACATGAATAATTTTGAATCATTCATGTAGGTACATACTACAACTAAGCCTACGCACATACACTTAAGCTTACAAATAAAAATGTCCATGTTTCAATTAACCGAGTATTTGCTATGGAAATCAATAAAACACAGAAACTCAGGGTTCAATGTAGTAAAAGAGGAATTCTTGCAAACAAAGTGAGTTAAAAAAAGTATAGAATGGCATTTAATTAAATGTAACATGTTGCACTAAACCAAACTATACTCCTGAATTGGAAAACTGTTTCAGGAAATAACTGTTCTTTACGCTTTAAGAATCTTATGAACTGAATTGTTACAGGGATGAACTCCTAGAAGGAGATATGATATGCAGGGTATGCACCAATGCTGCAGACATACCTGTAACTGATAGAATTGATGACACACTAATAATGAGTGCTATAAGAACTGTTGCAAATATATCAGTAAGTTCCAAATCAACAATAGCCATGTATTTTGAATCTGATTATCATTCTGAGCTCTATTTTTATCCTGAGTTTGACCTTTGTTACTCAAAATACTGCTATTCGTTTTATTTGAAACACTATCTGTAATAATTTTGGTCTTTTATCCAGATACCTACTCGATCTGATACACTTGGCAAAATTAAAATATTGTTTATTCCAATACTTCTGTACTGTACATCCCATATCATGACTTCTATCAAGCATTAAATAAAGTGTATTACTCTTTCCAGATCAATGAAGATGATTATTACCCAAAGTTTGTCTGTAAAGCATGTTTAGAAGAGTTAAAGATAGCTTTTCAATTTAAAAGAAAATGTGAGACTTCTGATATGATGTTTCGGAGATCAATATCGTCTGAAACACGAATAGGTATGTAATTACATGGTTACTCAATCCTAAATCCATGAAAGTAGACATAAGTTTTTTACTATAATTTATTGTTTTTACAGCTACAAGTTCTCAGCCTATGGTTATGCATGATTTTAAACTATTACTCCATCAGATGAAGCTTCGTAGAGAAGCAACACAAAATATCCCAATGACATTTGATGAACCAGCATTGAATGAAACAGTCACTGATAACTTTGATCGAGTAGAAACTTGCTCTCCCGTAAACTCAGAAATCTCAGAAATTGTTACCAGGAGTAAAAAGATAACACATAAAAAGGTCAAGAAAAAAAGAACTTCTAAATCCAAAAAGAATGTTAACAGAAGAATTTTGAAACTTTTGAAAACTTCTAAATTGAATGTTCCTAAAATTGGTTCAAATAATGAAAATGATTTAAGAAAAATCAGTAAAGAGAAGAAACTGAAAGAGCACAAATGCAAAAGATGTGATGTAAAGTTTGATACTAAGGTAACACAATTAGTCTTTTGTACTTTCTAGCAATGTGGCCATGCAAACATTAATTTTTCTTTTTTCCAGGAAGAAATGACAGAACATAAGAATCAAAATAGCTGTATATACCACCCCTGTCCTTTATGTGGCAAACTAGTGCTAAATCTATCTCAGCACAAGAATATAGTACATTTGCGCCCTAATAAGTATACCTGTCATCAATGTGGGAAAGTCTATTACTCTTCTGGAGCATTAGCCAATCATTTGTAAGTTCACTACATATATAATGGCTTCCTACATATATTATTAATATTTCCAACAATAAAAAAATATTTTTGTACTACTACGACTAAGCAAAAGGGGAATGTTTTCAACATTCCCCTTTTGCTTAGTCGTAGGTACCACCAACTACCACCAGTGGGGTAGAAAAAGGAATTTTCATTACTTACTTGTGTCACTAGAGGTACAAGAAGAAATTTTAATTTGTATCACTGATTGAAAAAAAGTCTTTTAAACACTTATGCTTGCTTTTCTTGAAAACTAGTTTAATTTTCAGGCAGGTTCACAAAGAAACATTTGAATATTCTTGTGACCTCTGCCCTTACAAGGGCAAAAGGAAGTCATATCTAGTCTGTCATATGAGAGTGCATACAGGTGAACACCGGTACCTCTGCTCCAAATGCCCAGCAAAGTTTACTAATCCCAGTAATCTCCGGAAACACCAACTAATGCATATTGGTAAAAAGTTCGAGGTATGAGAGCGAATCTATATTAAGTATACATAATCACTTAAAGTACTTTAAAATAATATAACATTAAAAATTGATTGACAAAAAGTAGTTATTGTTCCCATCTATTTTTTCTGATACCCATTATTTATTTTCATGACTGTACTTTTCACCATGTTTGGTAATGTAACAAATTTTGATTGTTTTGTGTATTTGTAAGGTACAAGGTATTTTATATTTCAGTGCACCAAATGCAAAAAGTTGTTCCGTCAGCAAAAAATTATGCAGGAACATTATGACTCTGCCCATCTAAATATAAGATACCGCTGTTCTATTTGTGGGCGGGATTTAAGTACCAGGTTAGTTTATTAATCTTTTTATTGCTTTTAACTAGGTAAAAATAATAACTAGATGATTATAAAAAATGTGGTTTAATTACAAATAGGTATTGGCATTATCAAAGTGACCATAATGCAAATGAAATTAAGACTAACAATTTACTTATTTACAGGAAAAAGTTGCTTAGCCATGAACTACGCGTTCATAAAAGGGAGAAACACAAGCTCTTTCAAGAACTACAGAAAGTAGTCATCAGTAATGAAAATGAATGAAGTTCCTAAAGTAAAACTACTCTGTAGATATCCATAGCAAATGTATAATACTCAAGTAAACTTAAAACTAACCCACTCCTTTGTGTACCTACATTGTAAACATGCTAGTCTTCCCTAGTTGTATAGCTCTCTTTTTTAATGTTGTTTATACTTATTATTTATTTATAACAGGAATGCAAATTGAATTTATAAATATTTAAGATAAGCATAAAGCATTGTTTTAAGTTAAGAAAAAAACATTCTTTAACATAGATAAATCAGTTATTATTGTAAATCATACATAGGTAGAAAGTTTTTTTTACAAAATATGAACAGTCGCCTCGATACAATGTAATCAAACTAAATCTGAGTCATAAATGTTATGAAGTAGCTACTTGTTTTAATGGTCCTTCTAGATACTGTGCAATAGCATTTATTTTCTCTTTTAATATTCCAAAGCCCACTGTTTCCTTAGCGTAGAGACACAGCAACAAGTTGGCTACCTGGGTTATTGCTATCTTTCCATTAAGACAATCAACGAGTATGAAATGAAGTTTATCTTCCTTGAATACATTTTTGCCATGCTTCTCGTAAGCAGACCATACGTTACTAGCTATAGCTGCTGTGACTCTTGCATCCTTATCATTGTAGCCAGAGTAAGCAAGAAGAGCTCCTTGGTGATTGAGTAAGCTGAAAGAAAGTAGGTAAATAATGCTTACAAAATAATACATCTTGCAAATCAAAGGTAAAAATATGCCTTACAGTGTATTTTCAACTCCTCCAGTATTAGCTTGACTTAAAACTTGAGTAAGAGCTTTTGGTTTCAACATTTTAAGAGCTTTTCAAGGCAAAAACTATATCCCAATTTTCCAAAACAATGTTTTGTTTTCGAGACCGATGGAAGAACGATGAACAGATGATTTTGACACGCAGGAAGGGGAGTGTTATGTCAATGTCATTGCAGTTTGCACGTTTACTCCATCCATAGACAAGATATCAACGGACTCATTGTCTACCATGTATTTGGACATAGTACCTCTGACTACCCCATTAAACATCTTCAAATCAAAGGATCTGAACTAATCTGAAGGAAAATGTCTACCGCTTCAGGGATACAGTCGTGATAATATTTCTTTTTTTTTTTCATTTCATAAAATAGCGGCACGCGATGAGGGACAGATCACAGAAGATATACCTACCTACCTACCTATTATACTTATTGCTTTTCTCACAAGAATTTTGGGCAAATTCTTCTCTTTCGTTGTGTGACTGAGAAAGGTACCTATATAAACGTTGAGGTAAATAATAACCCTTAACTACCTACCTGCGGTCTCACAGACACCAGCGATCATATTTTTGTGAATTACTAAGTGAGGACGCATTGTTACATTTTGTGCTTCCATGTACCTTTTCTCCACTACCCGCAGCACCGCGACTGCGATTTTCGAGGCAATACTTGCGCGAGTTTTCTATTGGTGAGTGAAAAACTTTTGCCAGCGGTCTGAGTGACCGCAGGTAGGTAGTTACGTGACAATTTTTCATGAAGTTATTTTCATTATTTTAGTGCAAAATGGCTTATAACGATTGAATTATTGAGAACTAGTTATAGGAAGACCCTTCCGATAAACAAGAACTGCCGGTAATGCGAATATCAACTTTTGAGATGATTTTGATAGAAGTGTTTCGCGGTTCGGATTTTGAAGTTGATGGTGAAGATGAAGTAGTTTTGGCAGCTACTGGAGTTTGTGCAGGTGCAGATAAGTTGGAAAATCGCAAGACCTGCTTTATTTGTAACCCTACAAAGAAACACAAGACCCAATACATGTGTTTTCATTGCAAGAAACCAAATTGCATTGGGCGCGCAGACATTCTATATGTGTACAAAAAACCATAAAGTTGATGACTTGCAATTTTGTGAAAATATCTACTTTTTTATTGAAATAAATGTGTAGTTATATAAGTTGGTAACTTAATTTATTGAAATTAGCAAAGAATAGTTTATTATTTATGTTTCTTTTATTGTAGATCTAATTTACTAGATAAGGTACAGTTTTTTGTGTTTTTTTCATGTTTTCTAAGAAGTTATTATATTGTTAATAAACAATTTTGATTTTAATGTATTTTGTATTTAAATATGTTCATAAGACTCATTAAAATATGATTTTAATTTGAAATAATCGCCCACTGCCCCACATTTTTTTCTAGAGCGATATATCGCAGACGTCTCACAGACCGCAGGTAGGTAGTTACGTGACAAAAATAGAGGGTAGGTAGTTAAGGGTTAAGATTTCAATACGCGATCTCTACGATCTGAGATATTTCCTAATCCTCAAGAATGAGGACATTCAACAAAAAACATAGGATAGACATACTATGTCTATCCTATGTTTTTTGTTGAATGTCATTGTGGTAGGTAATCACGTCATGTCCATCTATTAGATGGACATGACGTGATTACCTACCTATAATAATCATTGCAAATGTTTTTTAATGGATAGTGATTATAATACTTAATTAAAAAAACAAATATTCTGTACAACATGTACCTATCACATTTATTTCATTTTCTTTTGTTTAACTAAATAATTTCTAAAAGCAATTTGCTTATCTTTAAACGATCTCTTTATTTTACCCTTAGCTTTATGTTTAACCATTTGGTAGTTCTTAGTTTTCCTTTTCTCTCTATTAGTTTTGGAGCAATGGATATTTTTCCTTCGATCCTTGTATCCAAACTTATCTCTCTCTTCTCTACCTTTCATGACAGATTCCATTCTAGAATTCTTGTCATGTTTCCTCTTTTTGTAAATATTTTCAATGTCAGCAAGCTGTACTAGCTCACCTGATTCATTCTGTTCTTCTTCAATAACATTATGCTTTCTCTTTGTACCAGTCAAGTTCTTTTTGATTTGAGCAGCTTCAATTCTTTTGAAGTCCTCATCAGTGAATATAGTCTCCATAGCAATCTCTCTGGCTGTATTAACTTTCTCTTCTTTAGTTTTAGGGTCTGTTTTGCGTTTTGCTTTAAGTATTTTCCTGGTTGAGTCATCAGTATTGTTGAGTGCATCTTCTTGGTCTTCTGTTTTTGTTTCCTCATTTTTATTATCCTCTTCATTACTATCTTTGCTATCCTCTTCACTCTCACTTTCATCACTATCTGAAATATGAACTTCATCATCAGATGAAGCAACATCTACCCATTCATCATCTGAATCTTCATTTTTCTTTTTGTTTTTCTTCTTGTTATCAACAGGTTTGATTTCTTCCTTTTCTAACAGTACTTCTGATCCAGGTATATAGTTTTTGATATCCATCTCACCATATTTTTTGCCTGATAATTCAACTGAAGCTTCAGTTGGTCTTCCTCTGTCTTTTTTGTGTAAAAGTTCAGGCATGGAGTGTCTGTACAACTGAATGAGTGACCTTGCCGCCATCATGACTGATTTCTCTTTATAGTTTTTGTATTGTACCAAATCTCTGAGCAGATCTTCTCCTATAGCCAATGGACAGCGGGAACAAATTTCTCTTACAGCATTTAAACCAACTGCCATAACATCAGTTGAGTTTCTTTCAGTTATGAAGTTATTGGCTATGGCTCTCATGACTGGCTCAATAACCTCAGGCGGCACAAGTTCATGTGCTGATTGAGCAGAGAACTGCAGGATGCGGGTGACCTCTCTCTGATGTGGCATCAGAAGTCGGGCAATGAATGGATAATAATTGAATAGGAATAAGTTATGCAGTCCTATAAGCCGGGATATTACATCCAGTGACATGAGTTTCACTTCAAACCTCTCATTGGTGGACTCCAACTGCTTGAATAGTTTCTCAGCAAATCCTTGAGGGTTGTTAATTAGATGTAACGCAGAGAAGTTAAATGATGGGGCTTTCTGTTTTTTCTTTTTCATTTTCTTTGCTATCTTTTTAGCCTTGTCAACCATTTTTTCCCTCTTTCGTGTTTTTTTGTTGAACTTGTTCGCCACCATTGTATCTTTAGGGTCAATTTCCTCTTCACTATCTGAATTTTCTTCCTTCTCTTCTTCATCTCTTCCTAAAAAGAACTTCAAGGATGCCACCATTACTTTAGTGATCTTTGAAAAACATCCAATGTCAGCAATAATGTTGACTGTTTTGTGATCATTCCAGATATTTTTGTGATACAATTCAATCAAAATGTCAACAGAAAGCTTAGCTGCTTTTGCATCAGAATCTTTAAGCATTGAGAAAATGAAGTTCTGTAGTGTTGAATTGAATTTCATGTCTTTGTGCTTCATATTCATATTCTTGATGTCGGTAATAATGTGTGTTTTTAGGAAGTCCCTCAAATATTTGTCTTGACATTTCAGCAATGAAAAAAACAACTCCAAGAGATCAAAAGGTGTTATAAAGTTTTTGTTCCTTAGTAAAATCAGGCACTTACATAAAGATAGTCTCATATCATTGTGCAGGATTGTGTTGTGAGTTTTCAGAATATCAACTATCTTCTGAGGGAAGAGCTTCATTTCTTCAAGAAAACATTGTGCAACCTGAGCAAGGAACATGGACTGCTCATCCAGCTTCTTGTTATATTGCGTGGGATTCAACTTGAATATCTCCAGAGTCGTATCGAAATGTGCTAGCTGCTGGTGGAACTCTTCTTTGTAGGACTCCGGGTCCCTCTTGATCAGGTTTTGTAATTGTGTCAGGTTATTAGGCAACTGATTATTGTGTCGCACCATTTTAACTGATTTGTTGTACTATTATATGAACAAGAATACAGTTTCTTTCCTGAGAGAATAAATAAAATCGTAATTTTTAACCTCCAACTTCGAGAAACGTGGTGTCATAGAGTAAAGTAATACACGGCGTGGTGTTTACATGATCAAAACAAGGAAGGAAGCCAGGCGCTCTCTCTCTATACGTTCTATCCACAGAGTACTTTTTCTATCTACTTGTAGTATGTTCTGTGGGCAGGCGAGGCGAGCGAGACGAGACGAAAAGAAAAGCTGTCACTGTCAGGTCAGAGCAAAAAAAAAACTGTCATGTACATCATACTGTCATAGTTTTGTCAACGTCAACAGTCAGGAAATGATAGACACTATTCTCGACCTATCCATTGATCGAAATAAAATAACGATGACAATTTTGGTTTGTCAAAACGAAAACATTGTCAAAGGGCCACGTCATTTTAGCTTCAATGATAGTGTACGCGGCGCTGTGCTAAACCGATTTTTCTAAATAGATTGAAAAATGAACATATTCCGCTTGCTGGGTGATTTATCTCACCTTTTAGCTATAATTATATTGTTATTAAAGATATGGAAAACAAGATCATGCGCTGGTAAGTTTATAAAGCTGTGGAATGCCGGCATACCTCTGACTACTTGACGTTACATTTCTTGTAATTACAGGCATCTCCGGCAAGAGTCAGATACTCTTCGCGATAGTTTACACGACACGCTACTTGGACTTGCTGACGACGTATGTCTCCCTATATAACACTGTGATGAAGTTCGTGTTCATCAGCGCCTCGTTCGCGACTATTTATTTGATGTACGTGAAGTTCAAAGCCACATACGACCACAACCACGACACCTTCAGGATTGAGTTCCTGCTTGTACCGTGCCTGGTGTTAGCGCTTCTGATCAACCATGAGTTCACAGTTATGGAGGTAAGTGCTGTTATTATCTGTCGACACCTATTTTGAAAGTTTATTGTACTCCTATTATACCTATCACCAAATTATTACTGTTCCCTACATCCATAATCTTACTGAACTTATCAAAAGGTCACTGACCCTGGTCATTAGTGTGTCATACACCAAAATTGTTTATTTTGTATGTTATTTTTTGTCTGTTACAGATTTTATGGACATTCTCTATTTATTTGGAGTCGTTGGCTATTCTCCCACAACTGTTCCTCGTATCCAAGACTGGAGAGGCTGAGAGCATTACTTCACACTATCTGTTTGCGCTAGGAAGTTACCGAGCACTTTACCTACTGAACTGGGTAAGTTATTTTAATGTCATTAGTATGGAATAATGCCACAATATCATTATTGATTCATTAATGTAATTACTTGTAATGAGTTGCTGTAAGTATAGAGTTAATTTGATTATGATTGTTCATGGTCAGGGTTTCAGTTATCAAAAAATCCTATTGTTTTTTCTTAGTGAAAGATGGTAATTATTATATACAGTTGTAAATTTTAGGATTTAAATTAAAACTAAATTCTAAACTTACCTTTAGGTTGAAATTGAACATCTTCAGTAATAAATCACAAATAACTCTTAACAAGAGTTTCTACTTGTCTGTTTCTCCAACATTTGTACACTATGCAGACATTTAAAAAAAATTTATATTCCTAGTAGTGTATCAGATCTTTTATTCACTTGCTGTACTCATATTTTTTTTATTCTAGGTTTACCGCTACATGGTTGAGGACCACTATGAGGTGATCGCAATTATTGCCGGTATTGTGCAGACAGTGCTGTACTGTGATTTCTTCTACCTCTATATCACTAAAGGTAATTATCATATCTTATTTTATCTTAATAGAATCTATGTATGGAATACCTGATATATACAGATTGCCGGTAACATAATGTAGGCTTTTAAATCTCAAAAAAATTTCCAAATCAGTTGCTATCATTGCTATATGACATTATGAAAATTATTAACATAGTCTTAATTTGACATTAAGACAGTGTTCACTATAATATTTCATGAGCCATGTTCATAAGCCCAAATTAAAAAAAATAAAATATTAACATGGTTTAGACTTGTTGTTATGGGAAGGCTTTTAGCAGTAAAGAAAATTTGATGTTTTGTAAACATGTGTGACAAAAGAATGCAAGCAATATTGTATACTCTGTGAGTGTAGATAAGCTGAAAAATCTGTCAAGTGCAATTCAGACTTGTGCACAAAGGGTTACCACTTACCATTCTCATTCTAATAAATATGAATATTACTTTATTTTATTATTGTTTTGTTATAGCAGCAACAGAAACATACTTTATGAAAATTTAAACTGTAGGTAGACGGATAACAGAGACTTAGTTATAGGGCCCCGTTTTTACCCATTGGGTATGAGACCCTAAAAAACAGAGTGCTCAGTCATTCAGGTGGTTAATATTGTTATGTCATTATCAAGGACATAACATTGTCTGTCTATAAACTTAAATGGTTTTGTTGGCAGTTCGAAGTGTTTCTAAACAAAAAAAGTAATGATATTATTTTCAATTTATTGTTATTGTTACATGAATTTGCATAAACATGCACCGTTATCTACTAGACACATATTTTAATAACATTTAATTCAGAGTTGTTTTTGCTTTGTTACAGTATTGAAAGGAAAGAAGCTTCAACTGCCGGCATAAATGAACGAGCAACAAGTTTGCAATAACTTAAGTTCTGATATAACTATGCCATTCTGAAGTTTACAGTCTATATTCTAGACTGATAAGTTATGGAGGCCTAGTTATATTGGCTGTAAAGTATGAAAGGTGTGCTTGAGAGAATGATTGGTATGAGCCAATATTACCTAAGATCTAGCTGTACAAACACTGTACCATCTATCAATTTAAAGTTAACTGTAATGTGTGTTATTTGTACAGTTACGAATATTATTATTTCAATTGGAATGACTTTACTGGCAAGCTTATACACAATTGAAGTTTTAAATGTTTTTGTGAACAATATAATATAATAAAACTGTAAATTATTAATGTCTGTTTTTTGAAAATATTTGAGAAAAACTATTTTAGACAATTTTATTAGACTCAATATCAATGACTATCTGATTGTCTGTGGGTTAGTTAGCGGTAATCTCAGCCACGTCTTAACCGATCTAAATGCAACTTAAATCGGTGCGTTTTGGTAATCCTACGGTATCAGTAGGCTACAGTATTTCCCAAATATCCCCTAAAAATGTGGATGTTGTAATTCGATCCGGAAACTATCTCGACACGTGTTTCAGGATTTTACGTTGCGTTATCAAAGTTTGTATTAAGGAGGTGCGTTTAGCTTGAAACTCAGCTTACTTAGGATTAAATGGAGGCAAAATAGAGTGACATGTTTTTAACAGACCTTTTTTAAATAACACAAAAGGGTAGACAATACATACCGTCAAATGTATACCCCTATTTAGCTTCGTCGCACTTTGGGTATACATACAAGTACGTATTTTCTTATCAGACAGGTTCTTGATTTTGTTTCATAAACATGTTTTTAGTAGCTTATTTATTCTAGGTCTTTTAAATCCGTCTCTGCAACGTTCTGCATCAATGGCGGGCCTTCGCCCTCTACACTACAGAAGTCGTCGAATGTAACTACCGCATTTTCTCTTTCTATCATTATGATCATTCACATAGTAATCTTATGTACCATACCACAAAATAGATAATAAAGCAAGTGCAGAGACCTGCATTCGTTCATCTTGGTACCATTAGATAGTACTTGCGGAGTTTCTATAACTATACTCATTTGACGTCATACATCATAAACATGTGCGATTTATACGTAAATTTATTTGAAAGAAATTACCAACAAAGTCGCCGGTAACAGCTAGTATAGGTATAATAAAATATCGGAATAGCAGTGCAATGATCGTTTACAGTTCTAGTATAATAAATATTCAATAATTTTCACTAGAGCAATAAAATATGCTATTGATTAAGTTTTTCTTGTTTTATTCAGTGTATTTAAAACCTTATTAGCACAATGTTAACATTCTTTCATAGATCTTGAAGACAACAAAAAAAAATTTTACACAGTAGGTAACCCTATAGTCTTGGAACCTAAAGCAATAATGAAGTCTTCTATAGTAATACACTTTAAATGACTGTACTTCATCAAATTAGCAATGTCTGGATTTTACAATAATTAAGGTATATTGCTTGTAAAGTGTGACTTAATTTAGTAAATATTGCCCTTCCCTATTGCGGTTGGCTTAATGTAAAGTTAATTAAGTGACGTTTTAATAAAATCATGAATATAAAAAATAAATAACCATTACAATCACGTATTTTTTGTGAGTACCTACTAATAGTGAAAAAACCAAAACTAGTATTAAACAAAGTAACGTGGCATCATAATTATATGTTCACTAATTGTGTGATTTTATTAACATATAAATCAATGTATGGAATGCTGAAGTGCCTTCCATAAATTGACATGCAATTTAACTTTTTTTGAACATTTCTAAGTGACAATATTGGAAAATCTGTTATCTTGTATCATTCCTCTTTTACGATTTATTTATGTACCGACCTATGTATGTACACCTTAATTAGTAAAATATTATTTCTAGAGCTCCCACAAGGTAATAATTATAACTAACTATACTTCATTTCTTGAAACGAGCTAATAGGAAGAAAAATAAAGGCACGTGATTGGTCTTCGCAAAATAATTGTGTTCTCGTGATTGGCTAGATTTGACAACTGAGTAAGGCTTATTAGCTTTCTATCAGAAAGCTAAGGAATTTCTGGGATGTGCAAATAAAAACTAACATAATTAAAAATAAACGAATCAAAATTTTTACATTTACAGTTTAGTCGTAAGAATCTAATGTAAAGCCTTGTAAGAGTTCTGAATAAATAAAATTTTAATGTGACTATACATTTTATTTCTGCCACCCGCTCATTGATTAGGGCATAATATACCTACACCCACAAAGTGAATATTTTGTGTGACTATTGTAGGTATAGTCTACATAGTATTTAACAAGACAAGCAGGTGTTTAAGTCTTCTACTCGACATAATTAGTGTCAAAAGCACGAGTATGTTGTTGATATAAAATCAGTTTTGATTAAGACCACTTTGTAAGTGAATGCATGACTCATACATTCCCACAACGTTCCTTAACTAGGCCACTGCTTTAAAGTTCATTACTCCAAAATCAAACGACTATAATTTAAAATAAATGTTTAACTTGTATAAAACAAAACTAACGAGTACGACATTATAAATTCTAGGAACTATCCAGGTAAATAGGTAACTTTATTAATTCAATTGAATTATTTCGCACTAAAAATTAACGCAGCATATGTATGGAAGTCAGCCACATGTATTTGTTCCTGAAAGAAAATAGTTATTGTTATTTCTTGTTTTTAAGTAACAGCCTCGGCTTATGAGCTTTTGTATAAAGACGGCGATTATGGATTCTGATGAAACTAAGGTGAAGGTACCTACTAACCTCCCTATGAATATTATACCAGTAAACCTATATCAGCTAAAACCGATATTAAATCTGTTGCTATCTCTTTTCGTTGCCATAGGAGTAACAAGAAAAAAACATATTTGAACCTATAATTATTATTTAATTGACAAATCTTTATGAATAAGACCACTAGTCTATTTTACTCCGTATCCAAGTACAATCAACCACACAACTAGTATTTGAGTCCATCTTAAGCATCTTCCCACGTCGTCGTAAGACCAATCCTGTTGGCTTCAACTGACCTAGATAGAACTGACTACGTTAATCCCATCTATTTCAATTAGGTGGACATTATAATGCATTGATTGTGGACTGCAACCATAACGTCTAGACTCTAGACAAAGGTTCCACCTTATAGTAATGAGAAATTGATTTTCACATACTCATAAAGGTACTCAATAAACTCGTATGTTCGTTTCGTAAACAAACATACGAGAATATCGGTAGTAGGTATCTATATACCTATATACCTACTACCGATATTCTCTTATGTTTGTTATTATATATATTAATCCTGACATACCTTTAGCATAGTACTGCTGTTTAGTAAATAGAATATACCAGTTTCAAGAGTGCCTTCACTCAAAATGGCTGTATAAGTTACGCCCATACGAAGATTTTCCTTGACCTGTAAAAAAACCAATGATAAATCTAAAGCACCCTGTACTTAATTATAATTAGTTAAGATAAAGATGAAAGATACATTTATGATGACTTTTTTTACAAAGTAAATTAAGTTTTATTTAGCATTATGTTTAATATTTCGCTAATATTATGTACCTAATTAATCGATTCAGAAAGGTATTAATCTAGCCTAATCAATATTTGATTATATAGTAAGATAGATTCATGCTACATCTATGATATACCTAGATTAGATACTTCAAGATAAGATTAATCATAATCGATATGTAAGTATGCGGAAAAGGTGCTTCTTTGATTCCTCTTTAAGGACTAATGTTTGCTGATAATTATGATATTTATCCTGGGTTGTTGTGGTACCTACCAAAGTACCAAGATACTCATAGTATTTTAAAAACCTATGATTCATGGAACTCTAATGTGGCAAGACTATGTAAATGTGACTATTAAAATGAAATAAAATGAAATTTATTTTAAAAAAATAACAGAATGTTCCAATAGTTAACAAAGTAAAGTATAGATGTTGCAGTTTTATTCCTGGTTAGAAAACATTGATATAACTATTAACACAGAAATAAACAATGCGAAACATTCTACTAAAGGCGGTTTTTATTTTATAATGAACACTATTTTCAACGTACAATTAAAGATAACATACATAATTAAAGAGCATGTAAGACGTGACAGGTGTAGGTGTATGTAGCTAATACAATTTTTAAATTTGTTGTTTATAGGTAGTTTCGTACCTGAGATTCAATGTCCAAAGAGAATTCAGGTAAGAGTGCTGATATATTTTCTAACTTCAACCGGTTGTATAGCAAACTAGCAAGTTCTTTCAAAGTTAACTTATTGCTTGTTTCTGTAAAAGAATAAACAATTAAGCAACATTTGTCACTACATTTTCAATTTATATTTGAACAGCTGTGTAAGGTTACCTTCAAAATGTAACGCAAAAGATATTTTGTATGGAGCTATTTTTCTATGTAGACGTAAATAATCGTCATCTGAATTATTTCCATCCAATAACAATGTAAGTAAGGCGCTTTCTAGCGACATTTTACATGACAGGCACGAACAGTTTTCATAATTCTGAAATGCATTGACAAATTAGTAATAATAACGATAATGATATTTTAAATTATCAAAAATCAGCAAGAGGATACTTCATGATCTCAGTTTGTAATCATTTAGGAAAGATTTTAAGAGGAAATTAGAGTATATTGAATGGAGTGTAAATGTGTTTACCAAATAAATGACTTTAATGTCAACTAGATGGCGTTGCTAGTTAGCTGCACAAAAATAAAAGTCCATAATAATAATTTTTTTTTATAAAAATACTTATACAAAACTATCTGCAGTATCTATAAATTATATAGACATTTAGGGAAATTTTTATACCATACTTAACCATTTAATCTCAGAATTTTCATAACGAGGATTTAATGTATCTCACTCAACTTCTGTGCTAAATTATTTTAATAAATAATTTATTTACACAACATTGCTTTTCTAGCTCTAGATTTAAAAGTATGAAGAAACTGAAGGTTATCTTTGACTTGCAGATAATTTACTTACATCATCATTGAGTTTCATCTGAATGTGTTCTACAGGCTGGGGTCCAGAAGGTAATTGTGCAATAATATCTACATTTGCCTCAGTCTCCCCTTGTTTGATTTCATCCATAGCAAAAAGGCTTGGTGTTGTTGTTATCTAAAAAAACAGAAACTTACCTTAGAACAGACACATAATGCTGCAAGTTTAAAAATTGCACTGCAAATTTTATAATTATAATAATTTAAATATTTAATTTTATTTTTTTGAAGGACTTTTTACAGCAAAGAGCGCAAGTTTTGAAGTTGTTTTAAAAGGTAACCAGTAAGTAGTATTATTTTAAACTTTTGTTTTTCTAACAATTTTCTCAACAACTTTATATTAGTCAGTCTACTTCCCATTCGATGTGTTTTTCATTCAAATCAACTCAACTGACTCATTAACTTTAATACACAAAGCTTTGTATGTTATACTTACAGAACTCCACCAGTATTTTCTGTATCGTAGCCACTTTATAAAATACTGCATTTGATCTTCTTTAGGCAATATTATACTAAAATTGAGGGGAGACACTATTTTGGGAGTATATTCATTTAAATCATGCTCTTTTGCACTTTTGTACTCAAAATTTTTATTATAAATGATACCAAAAGGTGGTTTCGCGTCAGCTACAAGTTTATTGTTGTATACAAACATGGACTTTTGTGTTTTGGCATGTATATACCGAAGCCAATTCACATAAATATTTTTCATCAGTATTTGTGAAGGTTGTTCTAGTGTATACTTAGCGCTATTATTTGTAGTACTTATGATGTTAAAGAAGTTTTTGGTTCTCAATATGGCCTCTACTTTAGATTTCATTTTCTTTTATTTTTTGTTCCTTCTCTTCAATTTCTACTTCATGTAATGGGATGTTGCCAAGCGGAGCTACAAAGTAATCATCTTCTGTTACCGCTGCGTTTTTTAGTATGTCTTTTTGGCAATTGCCTTGGGTAATTTTGTCCGAGCGAAGACTCAAATTCCTGGAAAAAAATATATGTAGTTTTAGTTGTAATTACTTTAAGAACTTGACTAGTCCCTAGGTCATCCTGGGTTCGTAGGGGTGTACCAATGAAACCCAGCATAATATGGAGAGAGGAGAGGTGAGTTTAATTGTTGCGGCAATGCTGCAATGGTATGATATTATTCATTCACCCACAGTATTAAAAATTTATATTGTTTTGGTTGGCTACAATCTGCTTTACCTTTCTTCTAGTACCGAGTACAGAGGTTCCACATGATCCGTATTGATATGAAATATTTGGTTTGCGAAAGCTATAGAATCTTCTAGTATTTGTAATCCTTCAGCAGGATCTGTCTTCACTAAAGATAATCTTTCCAGTAAAGCTATCGTATTTTTATCCACTGTAACTTTTTCCTTGACTTGTTTTTTTTCGAATGTTTGAACTGGGGATGAAGGTACTTTAGAAGATTGATATCTAGTTAACCGCTGGACGTTTCTCAGTTTACAAAAAGAACCGAGCACGTAACAATATTTCATATTTGTTACAAAAATTGTTTTGTTTGATTAATTTTATAACCTGAAACAGAAAAGAAAAAATGGCATGACAGACAACACGGTCCACTGTCAAAGTCAACATAATGTCATTTCATGTCATGTCATGTCGGTCCTACCTGCCTGTCAATCAATGTCAATTTGAAAAGTTTTCAGTCGGGTCTGTCGTCGATCAGCTGGTTTTTTGGTTTGATGTTTTTTCGTGGAAGATTAAAAGTATCAATCAACAGAAAGCATTTACAAAAACATTTATAGCAATTTAGCTACCACAAGTGAGTAAAATTCCTTCTTAGTCGTTGACCAAAGATGACAATTGTCCTCTGTTATGAAATTTCTAACCTCTTGTTTACTGATTCAAAACTGATCATTCTTGTATTCTTTTTGCAGAAAACATGAAAAAATATGCACGTAATGTTATGTACGATAAGCTGCACAGAGGAACTGTGCTAGCATGTATTGGACTTACCCTGTACGGCTCCTTTCTTCTCGGAGACCACTTCTACAAGTACTATAGGTATGTGAAACCCCAAATTGAGGCGGCCAAACTAGCTGCGGAAAGAGAATTGTTGTCCGAAGGCTCAGCAGACAAAGTTTTGAGGGAGTAGATTTGTCTATTTTTAAGAGCATTTTTGATTAGATTTTTTTAAGGTGTAAAAAGTAGATTTACTTATTATAATTTTGCAATTTAATTAACATTATTTAAGTACCTGTAGGTGCCTACTTACTTATGCAATCAAAGCTTTTGTAATATCGTAGGTATGTGAAACCTCAAATTGAAGCTGCTAAACAAGCCAGGGATAAAGAACTGTTATCCGAAGGCTCATCTAATAAAATTTCAAAGAAACCGTAAAATTTCCTTAAACTTACCTCACTTATTTGAAATGTATAGTTTAACTCATAAATATGTACAAAAGCTAAAAATGTCTGGACATGTAAAACATAGTTACCTTACAAGTGTAAATCCATCCCTACTTATGAATTAGATCTACAGATAATGATTATAGTTACTTGCCAAAATCTTGTTTTCTTTTTACCTACCAAACTTTTATCTAGATCAAATAAGCTTAGAGCTAAGAGTAAACGCATGCTCTGGACACAAAACTTTTAAGTTACTACTAAAACATTAAGTTTCAGCAATTACCCTGCCAAATAACTGTTACTTACCTACCTATACTAATAAATATTAAAGGTAATGTTGGTTTGTTTGATGGAGGTAATCTCCAAAACTACTCAGTTGATTAAAAAAAATCTTCTACTTTATCCGTATAGAATTGACTTTTGGGATGGTTATAGGCTAAATTATAATAGGTAAGGCAACCTACTTTTTATCCAGTAACCTTGTGAGCGAAGTCGCGGGTGGAAGCTTGTATTTGATAAAATTATGCATCACATTTCAACTTTTAAAGGGCAGGTAAGCTAGCAGCCACTATAGGCTGACAACAGAATTAATAATGATAAATGACCGACAAAACTTCAGTGTTCGCGTTAAATCCCTATAGACGCGAGGTATTGGCGATTCCGCTGAAAGTTATGAAAATTCGTAACAATAGGTAGACTCGTGATATGTTGGGTTATACAGGGTGGGGCAAAATTTTTTGTCCTTGTGGCAGCCACGTTTTCTTTTGTAGTTAGAAAGTTGCGTTTTTAGATACCAGTAAAACTACGGTATCTAAAAACGCTGCGGTACTGTTGCAAAATAGCTCACATTTTGTAGTAGTACCTAATTGAAAATGTATGAGTACTTATGTTTTTTACCTAATTATTGCTAAAAATTACTATTAGATTTTTAAGTTACGTATCATAGGTAAGTATTGAGTAAGTTACTTGAATGAAGTAGAATCGTGATCACTGTAATGTGATCCGATAATGGCGAGGTAGGTACCTACCTACCTGAAATAACTAAGTAGGCAACTTCGTATGAGCCAGTTGCGAACTCTGGTGATGCAAGCCTCTGTCATTACATGGCTTCAAATAATGTTATGCCACACAAATACGTTGGTATAACGAACTGTAAAAGACTAACGGTTCCGAGTGTGCTACGCCGCGTACCACAAATCCGCATAGCCTACGCGTGTAATTACTATCAGGAATGGATTGAACTAACATAAATGTAAATTAGAAATAATTGTGCAAGACGTTTTAACTAAAGTCTCGCTAGATACTGAAGTATGTTCAAGTCTCAAAAGTTTAAAGTTAAGTAAAAACAAAGGATCAGCGCTTTACTCATAGTTGGTCGATTAATTTGTTTGCCTTGCAAATAAGCAGTGGATTTTAATAATTTATTTTATATTATGTATTTAATCTAAAACCTCTTGAGTACGTAAGGTTACGTTTACAATTTTCTGAACTTTGCTTAGGTTGGCCTACATAATGTAAGATGGATGAATTAAATATTGTATAACCTTTGCCTTAAAAAATTACAACGTGGTCCGTATAAACTTATTGAATTCCGAAAAACATTTTACACCATGCAATATCCATAGAGGAAAGTGTGCCTGTTATAATAAATGGGGAGATAGGTCTGGTCACGTGCAGGCCGGCCCATTTACGCTTCTTGTGAACATTGAAGGAAGTGCTGCAATTACCTGTGATGGATAGTGAGAGTTGGGTGTGCCGTAAGGGCCTCTCCGTCCATATAACTTTCTTATCTCCCTCCGAAAGGAAACTTTATGACATCTTTACGGCAATCGAAAAATATGGAATACCTATGGAGGACCCTTGACATTAAAAGGCGGCCCTCGTACGCAAATCCGATTTGTGAACTAGGCCTGCAAGTGCCTGCTAATCTATGGGGTCACTATCATGACAAAGTACATTACGTTGGTACTGTTTTAGTATAAAAATACATGTTGTGTAGATACTTTCATTTTTAAACAGCCGATTACAGCCTACCTAAATATAAAAACACAGAATAGTGAATAATTTGCAAAGTAATTACTAAACTAATTTATTATTATAATATTACAAGTTCTAAACTAGTTAGTACAAAATAATATGTTAGTACAATGCCGCGCAAATGATGTACGACGTTCTAAAGTAAAACCTTCTATAATGTATCTGATATTTACAAAGAACACTTGGGATTGGCTACAGCTGTCAACCTCTATACCGTTTTGCTCGTACCTTCTATTTATTTATACTAAAAGGTTCCTTTCAACCTGTATCCTATCCTGTGGGTGGTCAAGTAAAGAAACCGTCAATCCGCGTGGGACTAGGCAATATCCGGCGCCGTTCGCCGCGTGTTTCCGATACAACAGACCTGCCAGACCCTTGATTCCCTAAATGCTCAAGTTTTCTTTGCGTAAATCACGTACGAGTACTCTTGTATTCTCTATTGTGCAACTTTTGGGATGGCAGAAATAAGTCGTTTTTAGCATACGGTGTTCGTTTATCTTATAAACTGTAATAACTTGAAAATATGCCAGTGTTATGGGTAGAATTTGAGCGTGCCTCAGAGGGCTGATTGGGAACCGTTTTTTTGACAGAAACTGAAATCAGTTTCAGTCAAATTTGACAGATTTTCTATAGAAAATCTGTCAAATTTGACGGAAACTGAAAGCAGGCATTGTCAAAGAAACGGTTCACAATCAGCCCTCTGACCTCTGCGGCGCAGTGGGTGAAGGCCCGCTTGAGATACTAAGGTAGCTGATTCAATTCAATCAACAAGCGTTATTGAATTCGGTATCTTAGCTTGGGACAAGACGACGCCGTGTAAAAGTGGTTTCGGCAAAACGGAGCGATGAATTGAAGTGGTGATAGTTGAAGGGATGATGAGTGCAGATTAATTTTCGGGTCCGATATTCCCGCGGGAACAGGACTTACGCGGATGAAACCGCGGGGCGCAGCTAGTAATCGATAAAAATTGTAGTTGAATTTTTTTATACATTTTGATGGCTGTTTGTTTTCCTCGGAAATATAAAAATGTAAATAACTACGTATTTTTCATCAGTTCACCATGAGTTTAATCCACAAAATTAATCCACAGAGCAAACTAAAATTAACAAAAATAATTATACATCAAAGCAAGCACATTATTTTCTTTTATTAGTAAATTTATTTTGTGTGTAAAAACTGATTACCTACCTTAGTAATTGTGACTAGATTGTATAAATTCGGCCGTCCTACGAATTTTTGTTTGTCGTAAAAACAGAATGGTTAAAAACGAAATGTAATTTGCAAATTGTGTATCACGGCATTGGCCCTCAAGGCATTTCATTTGGGAGCACCATACATACATTTGTTATTTATCACATCTGTCTCGCATGCATGCAATCTAGACAGACCTATGTCTATGTTTTAACATAAATTAACTTTATCTAGAATTAGTACGTGTCTTTTTCAGACGTTCTTACCCCCGCGGGGCTAATGGTTGTTTCTTTTCTTTTTATTTAATTGGGAGCAGAGTTTTCTTTTGTTTTAGTTAGTAATTTTATTGTAAGGTAAATAAAGTAAATTCTAATACAGCTAATTGAATAGGCAAAGGCAGTAACTCAGTTGATATAAGTGACGATTCTGACGCCAAAACTTAAACTAAACTAACTAATAAATAAAACGTTAAAACAAAATAGTTGTAATCAATTAATTGTAAAGTATGAATCTAAATTATTTGTGTAAATTTGTCTACATGGTGACGTATACCGGCTGGTCCGATTAAAATTTATTTCTTTTGTTCGAAAATAGCCCCGAGGCGGTTCCATTAAAGCTATATTCAGATCACACGATATAAGAGACGACTGAATGAGTGTACTTTTTACTTTGAATTGTTTTAGTCAATATTATCAAAGTAGTACAATACAATATTGTCTTCAAAGTGAATTTGGTAAACAAAAGGAAACGTAACACCAACATCCTAATCCATCCGTGAAGTAATTCCCTATAGCAAGCGGTTTCGCCGCGCTACAATTGCTCTACAATTGCTACGAACTACTACGGACCGCTACGAAGTGCTACGCCAGCTAACACGTCTGCTACGCCAGTGCATCGACAGCATTCTTGCCGAGTCAAAGCTTCGTGCTCAAGTTTTTGGAATTCCTTATGCAAATGAGTGACATTCTAGGACCATCCTTAATAGCAAACATTATTTATTTGAAGAAGTAGAACAAAGATCTACTAAGAAAATCATAACAATTAAAAGCGTTGGTTGCTAAGGTAATAAGGACCGAGTAATTTTTTTAATTAATTACCTCCGTCTAAAAAATAGGCAAAGGACTCAGAGCCAAGCTTAAATCCTTATAGTTCGTAACAGTCCATTTGTATAGCCATTTATTTAATCTTTTGTCTCTGTGGGTTTCCGAATGAATATTATTAGGGATTACTTAATTTCATTTTCAGTTTTCCAGGTTGATGCGAATCAAATGATCATTTCTCATGATACTAATCTTCAAGTATCAAATGTTTTCTAATATTGAATTGACATGCTTTTTAGCCAACTCCACTGAGAATTCACCGATATAAGAGGCCACTGACTCTTATATCGGTTTCCTGTTTACGATACTTATTTGTTTACGAAGTATATTCTGAAATGAAAAAATATTGCGTCAAAGTGGCGATACCCTCCGATTCGCTCCATAACTTCTGGCTCGATGGAGTCGGAAGATACTCGATGATAAAGTGCAGATTATGGCCCCAAATGCCCCCAATAAACTGCAAAGTTCAATTAGATTGCGCCGGTTAGGAAATTGAAGATTAAATTGTACGGTCCCGTTTTAAAAGTTACTCCAACAAAATGGCCTTCATTTTAAAAGGTTTTATTTTGCAAATGTAAAATCATTTAAATGAGTAACGATTTTTAAAAACGAACATAAAAATTGCAAACGTTTAATCATCTTTTTTAATCTAATATAACCTTAACATAATGATATCCCATTGCTGGGCAAAGGTTTTATTCCCTTTAACGCCACAGTTTGCCAGTTTAGTTGTATTGTACTATGAAACTTATAATCCTTGTTTCTAAGTGATAAATACAGGATGTCTATTAAGAAGGGCTGCATTACAAACCCCACTTTAAGACAATGGCAATGGTACTAATCCATTGTATAATGGTCACGGGCCGGTGGGTCGGCACTCGGCACATGATTATAAATTCAACGGACCATTATTCACAATTGGCTTTCATGCCGGCTGACAGCTGGCCAGATAATTCGTTAAGTCCTAAACTGCGACCGCTGCGTGCACCCGATAACGCTTCAATAGGATTCGACAAAATGTTCAAGCTATAGGAATGGCTTTGAGCTGTGTTGCTTGCTATGCCGTGGATGAAGCAGATTAATTGGATATACACGGATGGCTTAGCGCTTAGAATATGGAGAAAATTGTTGATCTATGGATCATGCGTGCACGTCTGATGCATTTATGTTAGGGCCTAATGCTGGTAACTTAAAAAATAATACTCGTTGGTAACACTTGTGCGAAAATGAACTCTTACTTTCAGTGGACAATAATTTACCCTAAAATGTAGTGGTCCCTGGAAACCATAAAGGAGTTTATTTTTCTTTTTGAGATACGTTCGTTCTCTCCAAACTTTTGCTGGTTTTGCTCATGTGTGCATGATGCTGCTTGTTCCAGCAATTTAGAGATAAAAAATATTATTTTTGAATAACATAAAGCTGCATTCCGAGGTTCAATCTCCAGTTGTAACATCATATTTCTCAATTTTATTTAAACGTGTACTTGAAAGTTGTAAATTGCAGCACAACGCGAGCCGTGCCGTCACCCGTGCTCGACTCGTTAGCGAATCCGGTTATCGCCGCTCAAAGTTTGTGTTTTCGCCTCTTGTCTGATGGACGTCCGTTCGAATTGGACGGAATTCGTATCCATAGGATAGTTTTTGATCCTTGATTGCATATTTACGCAAATAGGTGGTGTATTCACCTTGCAGTCAAAAACCATCTTTGTAGGTAGGTACTTACTTAGAACCCCCGACAGAAAAGGGATATGTGACCGTATGAACAGATTTTTTATTTTAGTTTAAAAGGTGTATTCATGGAGTGTGTTCTTTGCTAATGCGACAAGAAAAGTCTGAATTGAACAAAAAAATTGCCCCAGCTTGTATAGCTGTGGCTGCTTAAATTATCTTGCTCTATGCTATGTACATTGTGAAAATAGAGTGTTTTATTTTGATTAAATGTATATTTATCTATTTACCTGAATTACTTCAGGTTGCTCTAAGCGTACTTTCCGAGTAAGATAATTTCTCACCTACCTAACCTCGAAAATAAACCTCGGAAGGTTTCTCATTGAGAACTGAAAAGTTTTGTTACTTGCCTTTTATTTGGCAATTGATTGTAAAAATACTCGATCATATTCAGACACTAAAGATAACGAGCAAGTAATAATCTAAGAGATGAGATGAAGGGTAGCAATTACAAATGATGGATTGTTGAACTTTCCCGGAACAGAAATGACCCGGTGCTTTAATATCGTCTTGTTTCTTTCCGACTGCTCTTGGTGATTTGTCACCAGGGATTTTCCAATAAGAAAATTGTGAAGATTTCTAATGGCTCAAGTTTTATACTGTTTGGATTGGAACTAGAGTTAACAACGCAAGTTGATGGATGGTAACTTCGTTTCTTTAGAAACAATCTTTAATCTATCGTTTTTATTTTACATTTCTGTTCTCAATATTCGTGCTTTACAGGCTTAGCGGAGCAGAATCAGGTAATTGATTACTTACGCATTTTGTGATTTAGTTCATCACACTTGGTATTTTGCCAAATTAAATTTTCATGTGGAGTCACTTGACGCGTCATCCATCTCTGGCGCGGTGGCCAATACCTGCGGCGAATTTACCGTGAATTGCTATTTAACACACTCTTCAATTGGCCAAGTGCGTGTTGGGCCACGCTCAATATAGGGTTCCTTAGTTGCTCAATATGCGGAGGTATATTCGTAACTGGAGTACCTACATGATGTTTGACCTATGCCGGCCATAGACGTACAAGTAATTTGATCAAACAAACAGTTTGGTCAAATTGGCATGACTGTCTGTGGTAAAATTTTGAAAAAAAAAAAAAAGAAATATGATCACGACTGTATCCCAGGGAGCGGTAGACATTTCTTAGAGATCTTTATGTAATTCTTTAGATCCTTTGAAGATGTCTAATGGGGTAGTCAGAGGTATGTCCAAATATTATATTCGGTACATGCCCACTTTTTGCAGAAGTTAACTTTTCCATACGTGACAGGTTGCAAGCCCATCGACGCTGCTAGAAAGCTAACTGGTTTCCTCACGATGTTTTCCTTCACCGTTTAAAGCTCGTGTTAAAGCGCATTTAAATTTTTCGATACGAAAAGTTCATTGATGCAGGGCCGGATTCGATCCCACGACCTTCGGATTGAAAGTCGAGGTATTAATCCACTTGACCAACACGTCTTCCGTTCCGTGGTAAAATTTTGATCAAATTTAATGTCAAATGGAAGGAAGAAATATGTTTTTTCGTATTTTTATTTGACCAAACTGTTTGAACTAGCTTGTTTGATCAAATTACTTGTACGTCTATGGCCGGCACTATAAGTACACATAATAAAAAAATAAGGATATTCTCTGTTTATTAAAGATTTTATTAGTTAATCCACTATTACTCGTCAGCCTGTAAGTCTTCTTGGCTGTGATAGTTTTCCTTCTGCCTATATACTAATTATTTTATTGACATTGATTTGAAAGAAATGTTTGCCATCAAAACCTACAACTGAAGACTGAATACGGCTTGAAGATTGAAACAAAAAACAATGTAAGGTAATTCAGTTTCTGAGTGCTAAGTAATAATTAAGTAATTGAACCTTTCAATTTTAAAGTTTTTGTTCAGGTCTACGTCCTACTATGTACCTAATTTAAACGAAATTAACGGGGTATTATCGCGTAGTTACCTTATTGAGCTTCTTTCCTAATATTTGAAATGGAAAGCAGTGTTTACCTCGGGTGAAAGACCTTTTTATGCACTTAACTATTAGACCGTCTCGTGCATAAACAGATATTGGGTACTTTCATGCCTTACGTAACAATCAACCTACTAGTGCTACTAGTAAAATGCATGCCATAAATTAATTCCAACCATTTTAGACAGGTTTTGCCATAAGTATAACTATTAATAGAACTGCTTTAAATATCTGATTGACCAGGGTTGTTGTCCCTTAATTTGTAGTCTTTAATAATTTGGAAACGTGAAGATTCATACAAATGTCTATTAAGTTAGCATATAGAAATACTTATAATTGGTTTTTATTAAGAGTAATTCGTGTAATAATTATTCATATATGTATTGTATGTAACTCAAAGAATATAATGTTTTTAAGTTGTTCTGATTAAAGTTAAATGTTTGTAGGATAGATGTAATCTTGTTAATAATTAAAAAGTTATTTCACTGACAGTAAACTACACTACTTTGAAGGCTATATTTTACTCCAAAAAATGTACGGTTCCTGTGAGAATTTCCGCGCGGGTAATACCGCTACATGGGCGCTCAGCTAGTATTAATATAAATCAGGAAAAAATTCCGGAGGTCAAATAAACTCTTTTACCAAGTTCGCTAGCTTATTTTAACGTTGCCGTATTACTAGACCACGGACTGCCTACAAATGCAATGCAATGCGTGCCCCATTTTTAATTCCAGTCAGTCGTGGCTGTGTCAAAATTAAAAATTTATAAGTTGAGAAACGCTGAAACAGCGGGCGCTGTTGGCGTGTCGGCACTGACAAGCACCCGTTAATTCTTACTCTCGACGAGCTTCTAAACTGTTAAAAGAGTGAGGTAATTAAGTATGATGGATATTCGGAGTTTATCGCGGGTGGCAGCGACGCGGGCCACTCGCAACTTTCTTATCTTCTTCTGGCTGACTTACAGTCTTTATGAAGGTGCCTTCGGTTGGATTTTTTGGGCCAATATCTATCTGTCTCTTGAGAAATTTTCATATTATCGGCTGGAGTTTTTCCCCGGGCAAAGTTTCCGAGTCTACATATTTTATTATAGCTTTAAGAGCCCATTTACTATGCTTTCGTAGAGCAACGTACACACACACGTGCACAGAGCTGGGCACCATTTTTTGTTAACTTTGCAGATAGCGTGTACGAAGCAGTAGGTGCCTAACCACAACTCATTTAGCATGCACTTCGCATCCTCGATTTGCGTTTTGGAGCGCAATGTAACGTTTCGACCACGTACTCTAAGTAGATAACCAGTGCTACGAACATGATCCATTCTAGTTTAGAAAGCTTTCATCATGAGAATACCAAAAACTAGCTTAATGTAGGTAGGTGGATCTTAGGTAGTATCTGCTTCACTGCTCAATACATTTGAAGAAATACACAATCATGGAAATTGTATAAGTGCTTACATCAAAAATAGATAGGTAAGTAAAATAACAAAGGATTTACGCGTTGTAACCTCTTGTTGCCATTAATCTATTTTCAGCTACCAACCCTCACAAGAAGTCACTATTTGCTTTTTTCTCAGCTTAGTATTTCACATCCGAGTGACTCTTGTCAGAAAGAGGTAGAAATCTACCGTAAGCCCAAATCCATCCTCTATATTTAACTACACAAAATCTGATAAAACCTTGTTTTAAGCCTGTAGCAACTACAAAAGCCGTGTATTTTTCATGCCATTCGTAGAAAGGGGTAACCGTTGAATGAAGTTATGTTGATTTCTAGTACCTATTGCTTGAGGGTGACCCTTGTCATGGGAGATTTGTAAACGAAAAAGCCTCTAATTTGGGTTTGTGTTTTGACAAGTCATCTGGAGGTGCCCTGACTTTTAATAGGATAAGGCCCTTTTGGATTTAGCTAATGTAAGCTCTGTTATTTCATTCCTCTGAAATTATACAGTTCTAAAATATATTTGTATGTAATAATAAAAAAATTATCTTTATCTGTGTTGATTACCTACACTGTACCCAGTTACATTTACGGTCTTATCATTATGTATTCAGAGCGAGCAGAAAAGAAAAGGGTTATTGATGAAACGCAACTGAAAGGAACGTGATTGCAAAAGTCTCATATCTTGATCAGGAACCACAACAAAGCATAAAAAACAAATTGTACTCTTTATAAACAAATCCGTCTTGACGAGGGTTTGCTGTTTTTCTGTAAAAGTAGAAAAGAAACGTATAACGAACAAATCCTGGTAGATCACATCTAAGATCTCGATTTTTTTTTCAATTAATTTAGAAACAAAACTGTGACTCTGGCGATACGAAGGAGCACAATAGGGTAAACAATAGATTGGGGTAGAGACAAAAATGAAGCCGAGCCTTCCTTATCTAATCTTCAATCGCTTTATACTCGTATACCTACTCCTTTAGTAAATGTTGTTTCTGCAAAACGTGACCCACTGCACAGATTTGTGATAAATTATGCATACCGCATTACGGAGCTACCTACCTACCTCTACTTAGGTGCAGTGTCACAGTTCGTTAGTAGGTATCACGAACGTAGAAATCAACCAACATTTTTATGATATTTTTGTATACGATAAGAATATTTTTGCCTGCAATCATCACTGCAGATATTCGTAAAGCTAAAAAGCTATATCTGCCAGCTGCGAAGTAGAAAATGGAAGTTAATGAACACGCTTAGAATTAATTTGGGATTGTTTTATTAATAGACACTTATGCAGGCTATAAGTAGGTACGTACACGCCGGGAGTTGGGTCGTAATTAGCAGGTAAAGTCCGGGCCATGAGCTCGACCTTCAGTTATAATTGTTGTCAAGAGTTTGTTTCCAGAGACACTTGGGTTTGCCCCAACATAATAGGCTTGTGTGATTAACTTTGTTTTGGAAGGAGCTAAAGGCTGAGTCCGATAAGAAATTCATTTTGATTTTAAAGCATTAACAAGGCGTAAGTACCTACCTGTATACTTTCGTAACTGTACTACAAATTGTTAAAAATTTGCGCCTATTGTGTGTTCAGTTCAAGTCGTGAAATAAAGATTCAGATTTATAGAGTCAAAAAGCAAAAGTTACAGATCCTAAATTCATGCCCCTGATCACCGCGCCCTTTTATGTTAGCATGCGAGTTTTCAAGTAAAAACAAAAACCCGTACATAATAAAAGGTTTTTTATTCATTTGTGTCCGAAGAAATAATTTTAACACTAAAATTGTTGATTCGTGGTACAGTGAAAGGCGGAACATAGGCTTAAAGTTTTACGTTCAAAGTTGGTGTATCTATGAGTTTAGTATGCGTGTTTAAAACTACGAAATCAGGGTAGGTATATTAACTGACACACTTTGCCATTAACGGTCAGTGTTTGCAGGTGTGTCTGTATCACGAACCGCAGTCAGCTCTGGCCACCGCAAACCGATTGCGGTCGCCATCCGATCCGAGATTTCCTCTCACTGCTGTTATGCACAAAAAGTAATGCCTTTGGCGGAATAACTTTTAATGGGTAAAATTTAAAATAAGGAGAAAGTTCTATATATACTTCTGTACTAGCTAATTTCTATCGTAACTTATTTTCTCTAGGTTTGAATCACCTAGTAAAATATACGTTTTAAATTCGACTCTAAGTTTAGTCGGGTAATTAATTCCTTTGAAATCGGCAACGGTCCCCAATCGAGTTTGTCTCAACGTTACGGTAATTATAGACTTCCAGTCTATATTTATCTACACGTAGTCAAAAGTTTACAAAGAGGCAACACAAAACTGAAATATAAGGGGGTTAGGTGCTACTTGAGAATGTTTGAAATCAAAGGACTTGAAAGTGAAACAACGGACACCAAACCAAGCCTGTCAAACTAGTTGAAGCAGGTGCGCGTTAATTCGGGGAAGGCAAATATACGTAGGTAAAACTTTAAAACAATACCAACTCAAAGCTTTCAAACGAAAACCGAGTGTATTGTTTGACCTCTTACCCACGAACGAGCGTCCATGTTAGTTTTCCTTTTATAGAGCGTTAAAAACTACGGTAACTTTGGAAGCGTAACTGAAATAAATGGGCACGTATTAAAATAGAGACTGGTCCGCATCGGGATCAGCAAATTACCGCGCTCGTTTTGGATATTATTCAAACAACTAAATCCTACACTATTAAACTACTGAGGATTACTATTAATCACGTCAAGATGTTTACCCTCATCCCGCGTCAGTTCAGCGGGAATTATCTAGTCGAGATAAATAGGAGCGTCGCGTCGCTAGCTCGCGCTCACTGCCACTCGGCGTTTGAAAATCTCTCGGCTCACTGCGAGGTTACTTAGAGCAACTGACTAATCTTGTTTATAAATTAATCAATTTATAAACGATCGATACAAATCAGGCCCCGACCCGAAACCAAACAACCTTTCGATCTACATCTCCGTTAATGGAAACATTGGCGTCTGAACCTTCTTTATAGCTGTTTTATAAGATGTCAATTTGCAACAAAAGTTGAGCAAAGTTGAATCACCTAAAGTATGATATAAAAAGACTGTAAATCTTTCCATCTTGCTTGTATACTTTCCTCGGTTTTTTGCGATGGAGTTTGAAGTTTTTTCAGGATTCATTGTTAGGTGAGTGTGTGGGAAAGCCTATATTAACGTCTGCTTCCAGTGTTCATTTGTAAATGTCTTTTCGCTGTTGATACAAACAATTGACTTTTAAACATCTAACTAAATAAATTTAAAACAACAACACCTGGCGTTAAAATGATTTTCCCGGGGAAATGTGCAGCATTTCCTACCTCAACCAGATATTGCAGATCCAAGCTGTTCCTGACATGTATTGTACTGTGGCAAACTCTGTAAATTGCTTTTCGTGACAATAAATATTTTAATCTGATTGGTGGCCTGTAACCAATTAATTGTGGCTTTATTTTCATCCGAAAAATGCTGATCGGGATGTATTGCACGGATCAGGTAGAACTCGGGACTATGCTCATAACGGTGACTTACCAGGGAGTGCGCTACGAAAAGCATATTTTCTGTTTTATATGAAATTGGATTAACGTAAGCCCGCTGCCTTTTTAAAAACTTCAGTATCTAAAGTGAATCATGAAGTTCAAGTGAACCTTCAAATATGTTTTTATGAGACATTTTAATCTAACTGTTCAAACTTGGCATTTTTTGTTCGCGGACTGAATTGCACAGCTATGATGAATTTTAATAAGACCTTCCTTTATGATTTTGTATTCATACTGAATAACTCTCCGTGGTTAAGAATTGATTTATGCTATTACACTTATAAATGGGTCTTCTTTTCAAATAAGAAAGTTATGATTTCGTCGGAGTTTCTTTGAGGAATTTTAAAAAGCACTCTACCGGTGTTGCTTTAAAATTATTTTCAAAAAATGTATTTATGCTTATCCAAAAATGTTATTTTATAATAAAAATATAATACTATTTTAGTAGTACTGTAAACTCAAGCGCCATACCATGTGGAACACACTTGTGAATCAAACGTGCCTTCAAGAGTCCGTTCGATTCGAGGAAAGTTTACGGGATATAAACCAACCAGTTGGTAAGTAAATATACAGTCAAAGTAGAATTTTGCAACTCCAACAAGACGCTGTTCATTTAAAGAGCTGTGCAACTGGCTCCGCTAAAGTTGCTCTAGATTCTGGGACGTAGTGACGTAACGTTTTAACTTTGAACGCTTCTAAACTAATGTTTATGTTCTGAAAAATGCTTGAGCTATCCATGTTTGTTATGATATCGAGAAGATATGCCTCAACACGAACTTGTGTTGGAAAGTTGGTCTTGTTTGTTACACTGTTTAGTATTTCTCCTGCGTATTTTGTTCATGATATCTTACTTAAAATCTGCACAGATATAATAGCAGAATAACCTATATAAAATGCGTTATGCATAATTGCATTTTCAGAATGTAATGTAAAAGTTTAATTATATTTACCCAGCTTCGTTAGGGTGTTATTGAGATAAAGCACAAGGTTTTGAGGATCGAGTTTTAATTTTCCCAGAGTAATTGTTGTTAGCATAGGAGCTGCATTTCGCGCGGGAAGATAAGAAAATAAACAAAGGTTTTTTTCGTTTCCTGTAAAAGCCTTCTTGACGAGGGTCGCTGGGTGTTATTCAGCATCGAAATGAAATGAGGGATAAAAACTAAATTAAATGCTAATTGCGAGATTCAACAGAGGCCGGGAGGGATCCGATCGCGTCGTTCAGTTACGCAACGATATTGAGCAATAAGGTGTAATGATGCGCGGGAAAAATCCAATTATTTCGTACCAATTTATTAGCAACCTCTCATATTCGAAGGGCTTTTTATGATAATGAGTCTTACCGGTGCGATTAGTCTTTGATTTCGAAAGGACCGCGAAATAAATATCGAATATAGTCACAGAAGAACATAAATAGAAGTATCGCAATGAAGCTGAACCTTTCCGTCCGCGTAATAGCGGGTAGCTATAAGAGGAGTTTTTCCCGTTTATTGGGTCGTTAGGATATAATTTCATCTCGTGTTTATGATGCTATAAAAAGTTTGCAATGCTGATACAACCACTGTCAATTACTAGGTTTGCTCCAATTTGTATTCCGCATTTCTTCGGTTTAAATAAATTTATTATCGTTTGTTCATTTTGAGAACAATATTGGTGGCAGCGTTTTATCAATAATTTAAACCGATTTTGCACTATAAATTATTAAAATTAATATCAAAGGGAATTTTCGTATTCACATTTTTTATGAATGTTTTAAAAACTAAAAATATGTCAGGAATTGTTAAAATTACAGCTGCTTTGATTACAAGCGATCAATTTGATATGTACAGGGTTTTGAAATATTCCAAGTAGATAAAGTTGAAGTAGCCGGAGGCCATTAGGCCAGTTGAGCCAATAAAGGAGCGTCGGTACGTGTGGAGTGCCTCTAGAACTGAAATTCAAAACGAAATCGCATCAAAGCGGCCCGCTTGGCACATCATAAGGATATAAAATAAGTGCTTTGATATGAGCCTTTAAAATGTCGCTATGTCGCTTAACGTATATGAGTTAGATCATGTGGTTTATATGCACTAGTCTAGTTTCGTGATTTTCTTTTAAACTCGTAAACGTTGTCGTTGGCTGAAAAAGTAAGTCGGTAATTTTGACTTAATTTTGAAAATTACCTACTATTAAATGGAACTCCGAGATGACTGTAAATTAACTTAGTAAAATATTCAACATGGAAACGTCTTTAAAATTATAGCAGAGATGTGAGTAAATGAAGTGTTATTTTGATACTGTGATTACGTTGCCCTTGTTTGTAATTTCCTTCGAACCTCGAGGCAAAACTCTGAATGTAATTACGACGCTGTTTGATGCATGATGTGAGGGGGTGAAGTGACACGGCACATGGGCCCGTGGGTAACAATCACCTATAACCGATGCATGATTGATGGTCCGCTAATACGAGTTCTCATTATATAAGCTCCATGTGAAATACCTACCATGATTCATTATATTTTTGATCGGTACTTTATTGTAATTTGTCTGTGTTTTGGATGTTTGCTGTTGTTTTTGTGAAAAAAAAATAAAGGATTTGTTTGCGTAATCTTTGGTTACTATTCAAATACCTACTTACCCTTATGCTTGGTATCAACATAGCAACATACTCGTATTACGGTTAGATATACCTATCTTTTTTTAAGTTTAAGTTTTAATTAGTAAAATTTTTTGGATGATTTAAAATGGTTTTAAAGAGTTTTGACGATGATTTTGCGTAGGTAAGTACGTAGGTTATAGTATATTTCTGATACATAGGTAGGTACCTACTACTAGGTATATTAATTACAATGTAAGAAATTCGTACTCACAACTAAATTACTTGTAATAACGAATCACTCAACTCAATAACGTCGTGGGCCGGCAGTGGATCAGGCAAGCGCAGGACCGTGAGAAATGGCAGAAACAAAGGGAGGCCTATTCCCAGCAGTGGGAGAAATCAGGCTGCGGATGATGATGATGAACGAATCACTCAAAATCTAGAGCAAGATGTAAATCGGCGAATCGATAGAGACGCATTTAGTTAGTTTGTGATCGGTAACAAGCCATCAGGAATCGGCATCGGTACTGCTAGTCAAAGATCATTACCCGGTAAATATCTGTTGATCGAAATAGGTTTGAATGTGTTACCAATCCCCTCTAAATTGCTCGATCCAGAGCTTACTTTGACAACCTGTCGCATGCACGGTTTTCACGTTGCAATAGATTGAAGCGTTTTTAATTGCTTATTTGTGAGGCTTCAGGCTTGTATAGAATCCATTGTGTAGAATCATTGTCCATGCGTGTTAATTGTATTTAAGCCGCACCCTTATGGTTCATAGTCAGACGTATAAGTAATATGTAATAATGACATGTGACATACTTGGGTTATGGGTATACAAACAGTACATTGAAATGATAACAGTGTAGGGTTAGAAGATTCAAATGCTCGGGCCACACTCACGGAATGTGCCGTTAATTATCTCGATGTTGGACGTTAACGCAAGATATAACGCGATACTTTGACAACGGCGCATTCACACTGTCGTTTTACGTTTGGTGCGTTCACGGTTAAGTGTAGCCACTCGCTTTATCGCATCGCGATGATGGGCATTGACGTTTCCCGTAGTGTGGTCCCTACTTGAGTGAATTGAGCGTCTTGTTGGATTCTGGAGTCGTTTAGCAGACTTCAGTTATATCAGTTATTTAATTTATCAAGCCAATTTTTAATTGAACGACCTCTGTGGCGCAGTGTTTATCAAGTACATTTCTAAATCGTCCTTGGTAATACTCGAAACCGATCAAACAAAACATTGAGCCAAATAGGTTCCAGCTCTTTAATAACTAAAATTAATATTTGTATAAAAGTATTTCAATTTTTTATTATAATTAAGCATATCGTAAGTTATTCACAAAACATCTAACGATCAAGATTTGGAAATCACAATGTGAATGAAATCTTAATCAGCAAGGTAAAACGTAGCTCGGTCGGTTAGTAAAATTAATTTCACTCTGACCCGTGTATTAATATTCAGAGCACTCGCAAAGTTCGCTTTTAACAGCGAGTAGAAATACTCGAACTTATTAATTTTACCGGCGTTTCTTCTCTTAACGCTTTACTGGATTACTTGACCGGTCTGGAAGTAATCACTGTTAGACACACGGTCAGACAATAGTCGATTTTTTCTTTGTAAATTAGCTTAAACATACGTTTCTAGGTCATGACCTTTTTTATTTTCGTAGTTATTTTATGTACCCTTGTTTTTGATAAACCCGACCAATCTTCAACTTGGTTTAACCTTTTTCATCCAAAGGTTGCCTGGATGAGATCATTTTTAGCGATAAGGCCGCCCATTGTGCATATTTACTACGTCTCTGTTATGTTTTCCAATTCTGTTTTTAGTCTAAGTTGTGCAATATAGAATTTTCATTCATTCATTCAGGTGTATTAACCTGCCCATACTGGATGGACTACAAGAAAACAATTTAACTTTTAGTTTTTTGATGTGTACGTAAAGACACTTTAAAAAAAACGTATGGAATATTTATTTTATTTATTTAGGTATTATTACCACAGACAAATTCTAATTTGTCTATGATATTATTACCAAACAACGGATGACAGTGTTCTGAAATAGAGAATGATGATGATAGTGTTATATCCATTTACTCCGTTCACTATCACTTTATGAGTAGGGACCTACACAAAAGCGATGTTGAACTTGGTGAATTTTCGCATACAATATTATCGCTTAGTTTTGCATAAAAGTTGGTTCTAGGACATGTCAATATTCACGAGTCAATGAAAAGGCGAGGTCGGTTCCCAATGGGCAACCGTGACCGCGTTAAAAATGTTACCACGAAAATGTTTTTACCAAAAGTGTCTCTTACCGTGTTGTAGGTGTACTAAGTGGCTGCTTCATCCTACGGGATACAATTTACTCCCGCTCATTGTTTGACACAAGCTTTGTCGGAATGTTACAAGGGATTATGTATTTCCTTACGTAGTGGGTAGTACCTCGGACAATGGACATGTTGAAGTACGTAGGTTAGGTACCTAGTTAATCCGTAATGTGGTTACCTGTATAGAATTGGTAACTTGTTGTAGTTATGTTGATTTGACAAAATAAAAATATGAACTAGAATTTCATATTTTTTACATTATTATTAGTGTTACATTTTAGAATTTTTGGTCTCTCTGTAAGAGTTCATCTAAGTTTAAATTTAATCATCAAAGTAATATCTATTTTACGTTAACGTTTGGCTTTGCTTAATTTTTAACGTGCTTCATTTAATTTCGTCTTTTCAATGGAAACTCACAGAAACTAAAATCAAATTATTGTCTACCTCACTAATTTGCTAAAAAAGATGCGAAGAGCGCGAGAAAGCGACGGCAGCGAGCGGTGCCGGTGTGCCTCAGACTTCATTATGGAACTTGTTTACGTTTTCTCTCTACTAATTTGTACCATTTAATAAAATTACTTGGTGAAAAATATTCTATTTTCCTTAAATGTTTATCGTGAGGATTTTTAATAAGCCTAGTTCAAAACAAAACTCCGGGTTAACGATTTCCCCCTCTCGAATTTTAAAAATAACACTTAAAAATTCCGTCACGGAATATTGGAAACCCAATTCCGAACGGGGCGCCTCGCTTCGTAAAAATAGTGTAGGTCTGAAAAACAGTGCCCATTTACCGAACAGCAGGTGTCCTTCGCAATCCCATCGTCAGCGGATTAGTCCATTGTACGGAGATAAATCTCAATCTGAGAGGGCACTGCTTACCTCGTTCTTTTAGCTTCAACCCAGATTACCTGTCTTTCATAATAATCTGAAAACAATTGCTCGCTAAAACGAAATTGAATCTAAATTTGTGAAATAGGATTTGAGAGATACGAACCTGTAATTTTTATCGCATTGCTTTTCTGTCTCTTACTTGATAGGAAGCAATATTGAAGAAAAATATGCATTACCTTTACCTACTACAAAGACTAATACATTGTAGCTCTAGAGGTGAAGAAAGGATAGAAAAAAAGACGTGTGGCACTCGGGGACTGCCGCGGTAAAGCTATTGCATGCCACCTAGAGGCGAGTTGTTGAACTAAAGTGACAAGCGTTAGGTTTTTTCGTTACGGAACTTTTGGATACGGTCTCCACGCTCAAGGCCCGCGATAGAAGCTATGCAGTAGCTTAAAAATAAATTATATCTTTCGTCAGAATACTTACTTATTGCAATGAATCATCAGCCGCTTTGCCGAGATTGCTTGTTTGCGTCAACTAAAACCGAGATACGATTATGTACGTTCGTAAGCATCATTATTAAGTTAGTGTCGGCAGATGTCGTTAGTAAATTATGTTTATCCGACAGGACGCAGCTGTGGTCGTCTCTAATCCCGTACCTACGTACGTCGTGAACTTAGCACTGCGTCAAAGGGAGTTATGAATAATACATCGTTCTCAAGTCTACTTGTCTAAGAACTTTCTTTTTCATTTCCGAGGCAAACGCATTGTACGCACTGAAACACGTTTCAGCAAAGGATACGTGCGATCGCATCCGGATGTCCATTACATACTCGTAAGTGGAGTTTAACATTGAACCGGAACGTTTATTGAGATTTTTTTCTCATTCAAAGTACTGTTATTAAAAGCGTAGATTCAGAATCTTCTTCATAACAAATTCGCTGATAATTTTCTTCTGCATTACATTATTTTAAAAACACTGAAGAGCTCTGTAACGATTAGATTGATCCACACGTAAGCTCGCGAACGATGGTGAAAGGATTCAAATACTTCTTGTAGAAGCTCCTTTTATGTACAAATGAATTACTTTATAAACCTTTTGAAAACATCTCAGTACATCATTACTCCAAACCCGAATCATCCCGGCGGCATAAATACTCCTTCACCAGAGTTTTCTACTAGTTCATACAAACTTGCTTACTCCTTTATCACTATTTTAATAATTTGTCGTTTTTATTATAGATTTGACCAAGTAACCAGTTTTTATTTGGGGGTATAACGTAGTGATTATATTCTCTTTGTTTGGGGTTAATAAAATGAAGTTTTTTTTTTTAAATGCTGTGACATCAAAATCCATCCTCATTGGATTCTAAAAGGTAAAAGAAAGCATAGTTAAAAAAAATCAATACATGGTAATTCATGAAGAATAGTGTGAATTGAGCTAGTCATAAGATATTTTGTTGCCAAATGTATATTCGGGCTAAAGAATTTTCTATATTTAAGATATAAACGAGAACATCATTTGTTGTCTAAATTTACGTAGTAAAATATTTTTACATTATTAGCAGTTGTTATAATAATCTTCTCTGTGAACTATTACTGTTACTATTGCTGCGTAATACGGCTCATGTTTTATGTTAGACGAGCGAATTTTCCGCATATGGCTAGTGAAATATTTTTTTTCCGTGGCGCCCTCCATTGAGTTAAGATGTAATTCTCATATTACTACTTAGCCTGATCTTATCTATTACTTACATAAAATGATACTAGATTCCGTGGCTTAGTTGGAGTGGAATCAAAATAAAACCTCTAAGCTATGACAGAGTATTTATACGAAAGTAGTTTTACCTTTCATCTCAATTCAATCTGGTTTTAGTGTGGTTAAACCAAGCATATTGGTTTCACTGCAAAGTATGAATGCATTTCTAATTTGATATCATCAGAAACATCTCAAGAGATTAGAGTGAATGTCTACTGCGCCTTACAAATAGGAACAGATGCCAACATTTTTTTTACTTTAGTAATTAAAACTAGTCTTGAATACTACGAGTATGTATACTCGTATCTACTAAAGTTTTTTAAAAATATCATTAATGTACTTACACTGTAAGTATATCCTTATTCTTAAAAAACTAATGATTTTCGTATCATAAAATAGCGAAGACAAAAGACGGAAGCTTATGTGATCATAATAATATGTATTATCAGTCACAGCACAGCAGAAGCGTTGCGCGCCTGCTAGGGGGAAAATGAAACCATTTCAAAAGAACGCTCACATTGAGTTTTTTGCAGAAGGTATACAGACGTGTAAAAGTTTACGATATGTTAGGGAGATGAGCAGTAAACATGTTCATTTCACACGTGCGGAACTCCGTGACGTTTTGATATCTCGCTTGTAATCTAGGTTATAACATACCTTGAATAAACTCAGTTATTTGCATTCCAACTCAAAAGAATATCTATCAAAGGAAAGCATCATTTTAAAAATGAACAAGTTTTTATTACATTTTCTACTCATATATTGGAGTAACAATGTATTTATAGTATTATCTACTATCTTTCTAATATACTCGTAGCATTATTGTATTTTGTTTACCAAAGCGAACGTTGCGAAAATTCAATTTCAGATTTCAATTTCTTTTATTATTGGAGTATCAGCTAGCTTATTTCGAGTTAAAGGGTATAGTGTCCTTTCCTTGTAGCCTTAACACATCGATTACATGTCATAGTTGAATTACGAGCCTTTAAATCATACTTAATGGTGAATACGCATACTCTAGCCTGAAATTTATAGGTTGATAGTAGAATATATATCAAAAATTCACCGTTCAGTAATGGACTCTCTATAACTTAAAGTTATAGTGCAGCTAAAATATGATAAGTTACGATATAAAGTGGTTATATTAACTCTGCAGGCTTATTAAATCTTCAACGTCGGTACTATGTGTTGTACTATGGGAGTAGGCATGTATACCTACCTACGCTTCATGATAGTTATACCTCCTAGTAACTACCTTGAATACCGTCGAGGTTTGATGCTTAACCTCTATATCGTAGGTTATTATGGATGAATATATAGTACACCCAGTATCTCTCGCGCCTTCGTACATAATGTAACAACCCTGATATTAAGTAAGCATCTCGAGATAGAAAACAGCAAGGAAATAGCAATTTTCCTGGGTAGTAATTCGTTTCTAGCACGCCATTTTTCCATTATCCAATATCAATATTGTTTCGTCTTCATCGCTCAGAATTGTAACTCTGAGACTACACTAATGATAACATTGCATGACCTACACAGAAATAGTTCTTAACGTATCTTTGTGCCAAGAATAGTTCATATGGAACGCGATACTGAAACGTATATTCAATTTATTACGCTTTGCTTTTATTCAACGTAATGACTTTTTCTATTGTTCAATATTTGTATACGTTTTCCCGAAATGATTTTTCTTTTGTAACTGGATGGAAGAAAAGTAGGTACCTAATCGTTACTGTAGATAATGTACAAAGATAGGAATCACAAGTATAGCTGTGTATAATGTAACAGGGTTTCGGTGCTACGGAGCTACGAGACGCCTACGTAAGTTCTACGAAGTCTACGCGTAGAGGGAGCGGTATAAACAAAGTAAAGCTTTATCATGTTAGACCGCAGCCGCGTACCAAGATTAATGTACGCCTAATGAATCAGCTCCCGTGACAAATCAGTACCTACAAGAACATAGCACAATGAAGAAAGCGCCTACTGAACTTACAAGTAAATTGAATAATCTCGTTCGTTTTCACTTCTTGATTTTACAAGCAATGACTTGCCAGTGTCTCAATAAATTTGATGCACAATCATAGTTTTATTTATAACTTAATCATAATTTTTGTTAAATATTGACGTTGCTTATAATTAAATAAAAAAATGCTTATTTTTATTTAAACCACTTCCTTCAATCTTTTCTGACAAATAAAATATGTCGCATAGTACATATATAATGTTGTTTGTTTGAGTTAAGCGCTGTAAAAATGTTAATGGTTCACTCGCACCAAAAATGCAAATGCTACTTCAACATAATTATGCCATTTTAAGCTAAATTAAAAACCATAAAATTAAAACTCTTAACTTTACACATGAAACTTTCTAAACTCATTCATATAATGAAAATACACCGTTGAGATAAGTATTAAGTAGCTACTCGTACTGAATCTTCTTAGATAAGTAAATGTGGAAAGTAATAACATTTATACTTAGACGTATGCGTAGAATTGCAGAGTAGTACATTCAATTAAAATAATTGTAGCAAAAGTATTTTTCATTACTCATACACGGAAAGTACGCACGAAGTTGCCTGATTATAGGGTTCAAAGTAGCATTTTCTGTCCCTAGGGAAAACAAGTACTTTCCTGCCCTAGGGCAGGAAAGTAAATAACTGTCAAATGTCAACTTCATTTTTGACATTTCTTTTGTGGCATGTCGATGCATGATATGTGTTCAAGTTCTTCTAACTCAATCAGATGCTAGATATTATGTCTCTCTTGCACGAATTTGTGCTTCTCTAGCACTAATTATATTATATTTATTTATTTTATTTTATTTATTTAAATTTTTTCATCATCAAAAAAAAACTACTGGCAGAATGCCTACTACTTTTATAGCCATTCTACCAGTCAGAATTTTTTTTTAATCTGGAACGCAGCTATGCCATGCCATCGTTAGCTGCTTTTAGTCAATATTAAACTAGTCGATTTAAAAAAAAAGCGAGACAGCTAATTTTCGTGTGTGAAATTTAAATTTTACATCAATTTTTTTGGTAATTTCCTCATATTCGTAATGAAAAGTAGAGTACATACCTCGGAAGAAAGGCCCTTCGATGCACTCGAACTATTATCGCACTCGCTGACGCTCGCGCGATAAACCATCTCGTGCATCGGAATCTTTGCCTTTCTTCCTCGTGTAGTAATCTACTATTGTTAAAATCAAAGTAACTTTACTACTTAACTAAAGTTTTTTTACTATTTTAACAATAGATAGATTGTGACTGGTTCGATTACTCAAATTAACATTACTTTTTCGTTTATAAACGAAAAAGCAAGTAGTGAATGATGCTTAATTCGGCGATGTACTTTTTATGTACAACTTTTAATAAAAAAATGAAAGAGATTGTATGGATGTTTGTTACCTTTGTTCGAGAAAACTCTTGAAAAGAATTTTCTGGAAAACATATATGCTACTTTTTTTACCCACACATTCACGTAATACAATACTGAAGTTTGAATGTATATATGCTATTTCAACCTAAGTTTAGACGAAAGTGAAGACAAGATGAGTAAATAGAAGTTGCTTATGAAATAGAAAGTTTGCCAGTCTCGGGTCGACCTTTCTTAAACGTTTAACGAGGTACGCCATGACCTTATTGTTTTTACACACATCAACAAAGTCTAGGGATATCATGGTACCACATTATTTTCGCTTTGATATTTTAAAATCTTGTTTGTTTTCATTAAAAGTTTATATACCGATTGAAACCTCTTTTATTCTATTTTCAATTTTTTTTTATGGAAATTAAAAAAAAAAAGAATTATTAATAGTACGGAGGCAAAATTGTTAGAGGTGTGTTTCGACGAGAAAAAATTAAATTGTTTTATTGAAATTAATTATTGAAAAAGGGATTGTATTGTTTTTATTTTATAATTTCTTGGGCCGTATGAGTTTAAAGAGCAATTTTACATCGTCATTTGAGTCGAGGTGAAACCCGTGAGCCGTGGGCACGTTAGAAAATGGTGCTATTTAACGCGCTGTTGCTGAGGCCATACACGCCAGCCAAGACGTGATAACAGGATTGTGATCACGTTATCTTAGTAATAGGGATGTAGTTAAACTGCCCAAGGTTAGATTCGGTGTTACTACGCAGAGACAGGATTGATTTTTCCAAATGACCGCTAGAAGACCACTGAATTTTTAAGCGATGTAACTAGTAAAAAGGCTCTAGGGAGACCCCCAGCTGCTGGTAAGCGTCCAAACCGTGCAAATGAGATCGCATGAAGTTGGTCTTCATGTTCGAAGACCGTTGCATGTTACGGCGTTGCGACGTGGCAATCGCGGTCGGCTGCTTTTGCGAGCTCGGGAGCTTTTAACATCGAGTGACGAACATTGGTCTTTGGTACTGTTCATCGATGAGTTCCGGTTTAATTTTCAACCGGATTCAAGAAGAACACGCGTTTGGCAAACTCTAGGAAGAGTTAGTCGCCTGCAGCACCCTCAAGAGGTCCCCCCATACCAAGGCGGAACAATCACACTTTGGGCAGAAATTCGTCTTCGCGCACGAACCCAGCTCGTTTGGATCCAAGGCAACATAACTGCACAAAAATACCACGGAGAGGTACTAGAGTCTGTCGTGGTCCCTCACAGAATCCAAATGGGCTAAGAACTTTTACTCAAACACGGTAATGCTAATGTCTATACCGCGCGGCTGGTGTCGGCCGCTCACCGCAACAAGAAATGGCAATTTAATTTTAAGTATCAACCAAAAATATCGATGTGTAATTAATGTAAGAGGTAGCAACACTAATTACTTAATATAAGATTTTAAATTTAATAACAAAACTGTAAGAAATTAAGTTTTTTTATCATAGTAATTTGCTATGGCGTTATAAAAATAACATTATGAATATTAAAAACAAAAGAATCACGGAATGTTTTATTTTATTATCAAAGACCTTGAAATGACCTACCATTTTGCCATTTACTGTTTATAAAAATTCCTCATAGATTTGTAGATATTGGATGAAATGTACAATATCCCTAGACTTTGTTGATGTGTGTATTTTACGATCAAAACTATTTCGTTCTTAGAATTTGTGTTTTTTTTTATTTCATGTTTGGGCTCGTATGTTATTTATTTATGGTTCCTGATATCTCAGGCATCGATAACTATTTTTGATGCTGCTTTGAACTTGTGCCCGGTTTCAATATTCAACTTACAAATGACCGTAGTATTTCATCAATAAAACTACTTTGTTTCTTATTTAAATGACAAAAATTGTATGACACAACACAAACACCAGTTTTGCAATATGTGTATTGCACAATATAATAAAATAAAATAAAATTTGCGACTGAAAGTGTTGCACATATTTTAATGAAAACAATTTTTTCAGCATTTGAAATTCTGTCTTGGATTGATTTTAAACAAGGAAGTTTTTAAACAAGGTTCACTTGTTTTTGCAATTTATTAGAAAACCAAAGTAGACACAAGATGATAAAAAATCTTTCTTAAAGCTGTATGATGTGGCACATGCCTGCTAGAGATCCGAAACACGATCTTATAACCAAGCTCCTTTATTTAATTTACACAAGCTTATTTGAAAAGTTCTAAATTGATCACATAAATATGATATGTCAATAAGTAGGACACGTATCCCAGATAACGTCTGGTCTGTTCTTCGTTCCGCACAAGCATGGTAAAATCATATCGTATGCAAAGTCTACCGCACTTTCAATTTGCATAATTTGTAAATTCTTTCTTCGCAAAAAGCTATTCTCTCCGACTAAAATATCAGTTTTACTAAAATCGCAGAGCTTTGGCGGTCTAGAGGGCTTGCCTTTACTTTTAAATCTCGTTGGCTACGGTTTTGAATTAGTTTATTTATATTATCATCATTAAATTATTCGCACTTCTTGGTATCCCATGTACTATCATCTTTCGACCGTTAGGTCGGTTACACATCAAAGTTTGCACAAGTTATAATTACCTATAGCAGTGCGTTAGATAGCAATACTTCGGCAGATTGCTAGAGCTGCTCTTGACAGGCTATCAGGGACCAGTGGCGTCGTGTAATTTGTTGCACAACTTTGCTTTAAGTACCTATATTTATACACACTGTGTCGAAGGGTATATGACATTGGAGTAGTGAAGATAAGTTTCAGTATTTTCAGTCATTATACGGTCATAATGCTTTTATTTTTATCAACTTTCTTTGTATCTAAAACACTTTTTAAATGATTTTAATCCGCGATTAAGTCCCGATAATATTTATATATATGTTTAAAAGTATGTTTAGGAAATGTACCTTCAATCCAGTCAACCGGAATTGCCGTGATTGTCACGTCAGTGTCTTATAAAGAAACATATCGAATCTAGCATGACATTTGTTAATAAAAATGAATAATGGTTAGTTTTCAAAGTGCGGATGAGTTTAATTTATGGCGCGAGTTAAGTCCGAATGATTTAATGGCAGCATTACGCTTTCAGATACGAGTTAGTGGGGAAATGTATTACACGAATTTAATTTACTTTCAAAAAATATTCCTTTTTCAGTGACACGAGTGGTAGAGTGATTTATCTATGAAATCAGTTTAATGTGGGTAAAATATTACAGGTATAAATTTATGAGGGCATTTTTAATTATACTTTCTTGCACTGATAAGTATAGCAAGTATTTTTGCAGAATATATTAGTACAAAAAATACAAGAATTATATGATTTTAGAAGCATTTAACATGATGTTGTGTTCTTGCCTGTTGCATGTAATTAAATTGGCTGTTATCATAAGTTGCTTTAAACCATCGTTTAAACCATGGATGTCAAACATTACTTTAATTGGCTGCCTGAAAATAATCGATCCTGATTTGTAAAAGCATAGTAAGATTACCGACTATTATACAATAAACAGATATTTTTTTAACTGTGATATTATAAAGAATCCGAAACTGTAGCTTGGATTAGGCAATATAATCATCTAGCTTGTAAGACAATGTCGATCCTTGAGGTCTTACCGAAGTTTTTTGTTCATTTAGTTATAGTAGATATAGAGATTTATAAAAAATAAACTATCTTAGGAACTACATATTCGATATTATTTTTGTAAAAACAATTTTGATATCGTTAATTGTTGTAAGAGATGAATGAAAGGAGTGGGGGGAGGCTTTTGCCCAGCAGTGGGACATTGAGGGCTCACAATAATAATATTGTTAACTATGCATAAAAGTTATATCCATTTTATATTTCATATATGCATAGTGGGATTTTTTTTTGACAAATAGTAGAGTAGTTACAAGTACAGATCTTACAAGTATAGATCTTAGTTCACCTGTGGTGCTACAGTCGACTTCAAGAGTGCCAAATCACACAAAAATTGTGCTTAAAGAGTAGCTACCCTGAGTGGTATGCGTTCTTTGAAAGTTTGCTTTTCGAAACAGTTATTCAATCTAATTAAAACTATTTGTAGGCGAAAATTTACGGTTTATCATATGAGCTTAATAGGTTCTTAAGGTTGTACAGAGCGCTTTTCTTGTGACTGGTAGTAACGCAGTTGAAACGCATTGTTGTCAGTAGCTAATAATAAACATAAGCCACTCGAGATCTCGTTCAGAGTGAATTAGGTAAGTACGTGGTATCTTTATGATCTGCTAGATTACTTTGGAATAAGGTATAACCACGTATAACACTACCTTAGTATTAAAATTGTGTGATAATTTAGGCATTAATGTGTTGTAGTTTGTTGGGTGTTAATATTTACTTAGGGAGTATTTTGTATTTTAGTCAACATTACTATCCAAACAAACCTCAACCATAGTTTATTCATCCGGACTGACCTGCGTTACAGGCACGGCCGAGTTCCCGCGGGACCCCATGACGGGGACACGTCACAATTGGATCGGTAACGAGCACGGGTATTGATTGAAACTATTCTCCAGTGGATTGTCGCTATTAGCATAGCCATTATTTCTATAAAATTATACTTTATTGGTCTACGGGATTTAGAGAATGTATTTTTGTCGAAATATGAAAGCTGTGAAATTTATTATTGTTGTCCAAAGTTCTATACACACGTTTGACGTTATTGAATTTATATTTTAGACTACCTATACCTTCTCTATTGTAAGATGCCAACCCTAGTGGGGCAGCATGAGCCACTACTATTTTAAGCTAGTCAAACCTGATTTTCAATAATGATTATAATTTTTCATCATTTAAGTCATTCTGTTTTGCCCTTTGTTGCCTGTTTAGTTGAACTCAATATTGTTGAAACATAGTTGAAACGAATAAATACAATAGGTAGCTAAGGATACTCGCATAGCCCTAAAAGTACAAAAAAATCTCAAAACATACAAGCTGGTAAAGAATAGTGGGCTTATTTATAAAGATTGATCAATTTAATATAGGTTTTTAATATTTATTACTTGTTGTTTTCTTGTAATTCCTATGGCAACGAAAAGAGATAGCAACAAATTGAATATCGGTTTTAACTAATATAGGTAGGTACTAATCCAATATGCATGAGGGAGGGGGGACAATAATAAATACCTACATACACAACCGTAATCTTATTGAATATAGGTATAACTTAACGATAGAAAATGCCTTATGAATAATGCATTACAGTTTATATCTACACTAATATTATAAAGAGGAAAACTTTGTTTGTTTGTTTGTTTGTTTGTTTGTTTGGTTGTAATGAATAGGCTCAAAAACTACTGGACCGATTTTAAAAATTCTTTCACCATTCGAAAGCTACATTATCCACGAGTGACATAGGCTACTTTTTATCCCGATATTCCCGCGGGAACGGGACTTACGTGGGTGAAACCGCGTGGCGCAGCTAGTTTGGTTATAAAACAACATTAACATCTATGATTGCTTAATCCCTAACGTGTTGATCTGTTACGTATTGGTATGTCCGTGCTTGTATTAATTATTAGGTATAGCATTTCCATGCCTATAATTCTAGATTAGGTAAATGGTTTATCAGTAGTTAATCCTCAGTAAATGCATTCAACATTTAATGATTTCAGTAAATGATTGATAAATATTATTGTCTTTTGAGTAGCTAAAAAAGGCTAATAACAGAGAAGTTTGATATATTATAAATCTAGTATAGATTAGTCGCATTTGGGCATTTTGACTACTTTTGTGGCGCAGTGGGTGAAGGTCCGCCGGAGTTGCTTGAGGTTGCGGGTTCGATGCCCGCTGCGGAACAAATATCTATTCCCGTTTTCTGCGATATTATACTCGTAAGTAGAATAATTATTATTATCAGACAGTTAGTTACAATAACAAAAGCGTTAGTTGCTTAGCTTAGGACAAGATGATGCTGTGTAAATATCCAAGAATATGTATATGTATATGCATGTATCAGAGACTAGTAGTTTCAGGTAGGTATTAACTTACGTCCAGTCTTAATAACCAATCTATCTCTGATTTTACTTACTGTCGGTAGACATTTGACGAATTATGTACCTATGGAAGAAATGTCAAATATCTACCCACAGTAAGCGTTAGACAGTTGAAATAAATGGTCTAAGCATGAAGTAGGTTGAATTTGTGGGAGTAATATTACTTTATTTGAAATTCAGCTGCATGCCATTTAAAAAGCACGAACGATTGTTTTGGTTTCTGTGATACACGGTGCGATACGATTTTATGACAAAACTGCTCTACTTACTTCATTTGTTAATCGACTATACCGATGTAGGTATATACTCTCCGGCTCCATTTATAATAATTAAATATTGATGATAGATCACTGTAAAAAAGTTAAGCCACGAATCACGTAAGTTGTCCTGAATATACACAGTGTTGGTCGCGAGATTATGATCTTATGAAATGAATACTTTTTGATTTAAGGTCTACATTTGTGAAAAAAGTTAATAAAGTTTGTTTGTGTTTTGTCTTTTAAAATGTATAAGTCGTGTTACATTAAGAGCAGTGTACTCTAAATGTAATTAGTTTTTTTTTAAGTACTGTGTCGAAGTAGTGTGTCTGTCGAAATAATGATCTGTCGAACAAGTGCATGTCAAAGCACTGTCTGTCGAAGTAGTGGCAATCCACTACTTCGACAGACAGTGCTTTGACGAACGTTTTTTCGAAGGTGTGTGTGACGAAATTATGTTCTGTCGAAGTAATGATCCGTCGGAATAAGTTGTTTTGAAGTAAAGCAGTTGTCGAAATGAAAAAACTGTCGAAGTTCAGAGGTACAGTCATTTATTTGTTGTGTCTGCGGTGAAACAGATACGCAGATAAACGCACCGCATCAAGTGACACTGCAATAACTTATTCAAATAAACCGATTTATATCGATTGATATCGTTGAGCACGCTTCATTTCCTCGTTTCATACCAATATATTCGGAAGGCTTTAATACTCGTTTCATAAAACCGTTTGTATTTTATTGACCAATAATTTAATGGAAGGGTTCCGTCCATCTACATTTTCACGGCCGTATCTTTTTTATGGTATAGGTGTGAAAGCCTTGATTGGCAAAAATAAATAGAAGCAAATGTTGCTTAATCCTAAGTCTTATTTATTCAGTAGAAAGCACATGTATGTATGTATGTATGTATGGGGACTCCCTTTTCCGCATTTGGATTCAGAGGTGGTCCTTTATGCGTGGGGATGATCTGGCTCACTAGTTGTGAAGCCAGCCTAGCTCCTCCCAGAAGCACAGAAGTTTCCTGGGGTCTTCACAGGCTTCGAGGAGCGACCTCGGATTGTTGAGGATTTGCTGCCGTTGAGCTGCTACGCCCACGCATTCCAGGACTACGTGGGCCGCTGATTCTTCTTCGGTTAGACATCCCCTGCAGAGTGGGCTGTCCGTGATGCCGATGTTTAGAAAGCACATGAAACTTAAAAAAATACTCTGTTTTACAATGAACGCAAATTATGATAAATGTCTATTACATTTTCTGTAAAAAGCATGTGTACCTATATTATTATGTTGGCACCGTAAACATAAATAACAACCCTTACTAAACTTGTGTGAGATAAAAAGTTGGCGCCACAATAATCTTCCCACCCCACATCAAAAATAGATCAGAGTTTCTTCTTATGCTGCTCAGGTATTTTATTTGATGGCTTAGAAGGAACGTCCTTACGGTTTGAAATTGATAATACTTTACCAACATACTTTCTTTGCCTACATCAAACTGTTAGTGCTTTTAAAATTTGCGAGAATATCCGCCATCTGAAATGTATACTTTTTATAAATTGTTGTGGAAATTGGTTCCACAGACCAAACTAAACTTTCACTCCAATTCGTTTTACGAGTACATTAAACTTTTAGCAGCCGTTCAAGCTATTATTCTCTATAACTGGGGCAAGAATTTAGTTCATATCACATTTCAATATGAAACTGACTGGAAAACGAGAATCATCAATTTTATTTAGCAATATATTCGATACCTACCTATGTACATTGTGTATAAAGTCAGCAGAATTGTATACTGTATTGCTCTGTTTGTGAATGCACGAGTGGTAACATTTCGATAGCGATATATTCATTAAATGTGAGCTTGTTGTTAAAATCCGCTTGTTCAATTGTTGTTGTTGAACAATTGAACAAGCGGTTCACTATCAGAATGCTAATACAAAATTTAAGTTATCAAATAAACAATTATACTTTATATTAAACGTAGAAGCTATAAAACGTTTTTGTACCTGTTAAAATGCAATTTAAACTTTGTGTAGTTTTATATTTTTCTCTTGGTGCAGTGAATGCGATCGTTTTATACAAAGAGGATCGAGAGGTTCGCACCTGGTGCAGACTGGTGTAACCTCACAGCCCGGGGCGCACTCGCCGACGTCACTCGCCAGACACGTGTTTCAAACTAAACTTAAAAAAGCACAACCGATCGCTCGTTCGTTTAATGTATGTTTGATGCAAAAATCCTCCTTTTTTTAGTTAGGATATGCTTGCATCTTTTAAAATCTGCACAATAGTATACAAAGCATATAAATAAAAGTTAAATAATAAAGATAAAAACAATAAAATTATTAGCATAAAAGATAGTAAATTACACTGCCGTAATCATGATATTGTATGTTATGGCAGTAGGCTTAACAAATCTTAAATCGAACCGTTGTTGGTAGAGTTTGGTACACCAAAAAATATAAGTAAAAGTAATTGTTTGCGGCATTTTAAGGTAATCACGAAAAAATTTTTTCATTGCTTCAGAAACTTTACATTGCCAGGGTTTCAGAATAAATAAATAAATTACCAACTTGACCTTTCAGACTGAATAGCGTTTTAATTTGAAATAATTATGTTTTAACAGTCTCCTTGCGAAATCGGTTATATGTAGATTTCCTAATTTTTTACTGTAAACTCACACTGTTTCTATTTATAAGAGTATCACTATTATAACCCGGATGGAATTTTATCGTGCACTCTCGGACTAATAATTAGGCTAGTGGGCAACTAACGTATCTATACTTCATTTCTTGAATCGAGCTAATAGGAAGAAAAATAATCGCACGTGATTGGTCGTCGAAATTCATTGGGTTGGCTAGATTTGACAATTGACAATTGATTTGACAATCTAGCCAATCACGAGAAATACAATTATTTTCGACGACCAATCACGTGCGTTTATTTTTGTTCCTATTAGCTCGATTCAAGAAATGAAGTATAGTGATATGTGAGTAGATTACAACTCGATATCTATAAGATTCTTAAAGGTTTATTTTATTCCACGTATACTCGTATACCTATCACGTAAAAGATAAACTTAGTCTGTTCCTGCTCTGCAGTCTGCACACAATATAAACATGGGAACAGATCAAACATGAAAGCCATGTAGATGGCTGAATTTTGGTGTACACATCATAGAATAGAGGGCGGTAGTGTGCCAGTTCCCGCCATTCTGTTCCGCGAACACCTATTAGGTACGTTCTCATTAACGTGCTCGTACCCGCTTTACCCGCTCGTTAACAATGCCCTACTAGCAATTTGTGCCTTCAAAATGAATGTATACGATACGTCGACCTTTAACCAATTTTCATCACTTACCTATATTACTTAATAACAGTGCCAGCTTAAAGGGAAGAGTTATATATAAATATTTAAGTGAGAATTTTGGAGAAAGCTGTTAAAGAAAGGTTCATAGATTCAAGGCTTTACTATTTGTAGAAGATTGCTTTGAATGTGGCTTCAGCGGAGTGTGAAAATGATATCGATATCGGTTACTGGAAAATGATTCCTCGCCTTACATATTTTGCCAACATTGTTATAAAAATATTTGGTACTTCTCTGGCATAAAGCTTGATACAATTATATTTTTATTATTTATTTTGACATAGGCTTAAAAACTACGAGGTAGTTTTCAAATTTATGTATCAAGAAATAACACACTTACGACGTTTAAGACATCACTATATGGCTTTTTTGAAATTTTTGTTTTTGTTGCAGAAAGTAAATAACAATATTCTTATATCCAATCTATGATATTTTAGTGCTCATTTTACAACATTCAATTATATTCCTCATTTGAAGCTTCCCAAAAATTTTTTGCCTTCAAAGCGCCACGAAAACAGAAACTTGTAATTACTAGCTTAGGTAAAGTGGCTTTCCTCCTACGCTAACGCAGCTTTCTCAGAAACTTCAACAGGATGACAGAATTCTCGGAAATGATTTGCTTTGGATAGTTATATCATATAACCTTAGTGAGAATATTTTTTAAAGAAACTAAACTTAAAATATCGCATTATTGCAGAGGTACAGGAAATTTGCCAAGTATATTGAGAGCAACATACTCGTTTATGAAAAAATAAAATATCGCAATCGCAGGCATTTTTGTAACTATTTTTCTTGCTATTACTATATTGGCATTTATTTAAATCAAATATTCGCATTTGGTTTATGGTGCGCTCCGCATGCAGTCGTTCATCACGAGCTATGCGGGCGCTCGCATTCGTACATTGTGTGAAACCGTTACATTACACGTTAGAAGTAATAGATAGTGCAATTTCCCGTGGCTTCCACAATATTTGTGGTGGTTGCAGTGTTGTGTACTAGAAATTCGAAGCTAAAATATGCGGGAACAATGAAAATACTGATATTATTCACGTTCAATTTCAGTCTACTCCGGTAGTTAAGTTTCACGGACTGATTCCCTTGAAATCGAGTTGCGGCCTTGTGGCCCTCTACGCACCTTCTTTCATTAATCAACCCAAACATTTTATCGTTATGCCCCAACTTTTGAGCATTTATTTGTTAATTAGGATTTTATAAGTACTAACCTAGAAATGAAATGATGAATCTGAAGACATGTTTCACTGTACCTTAGTACATAATTCTGTTTTGTCAGCAGTGATACAGATTGTATTGCAATGAAGATTTGCATTTATTTTGCAATAAGTTGCACGAGGATTCGTTTGAGCCAGAGAGCTTGGAGCACCCGATATTTTTCCGACTTCTCCGTAAATCGGAACGCTGATTCAACATCTGTAACAATAACAGAAAGGATTATCTTGCAATTTTATTTTCAGATGTATAGTTTCTAAATGTTTTATCGACTTTTCCACGTTAAGTTATAGCTAGGTTCATAACTCAAGATCCAAGATACTCGTAGTTTAAAGAAATTAAATCGAGATTCACTTTTATACATTGCGCTGCGTTTTTATTTCGCTATCGACTTAAACTTAGCTATATTAGCTGTTTCTACTCAGGTAAATGTTAGAACTTGAATATGAAAGCGGAATAGGAGATAAAAAACAACAGTAGAGAATAATAATATAACCTCCTCCTTTTCCTAAAAAGTTAAACAATATATTCATTATTCGTTACCAACGGCGGATTTACTTGTATGCTGTACCTACCTTAAAAAAAAAAACAGGAACTAAGTATTATAATTATATTAGTGAAATAAAAATGAATTAATTATGATGAAATTGTATGAAAGTCTTATTTTGATTTAGTTATGAATCAGCTAGAACAGCTTTTTTAGACGGCGGTGTAATCTAAACAAAAGTTAAAATCGGACTGATAATAATCATTTAAAACAAATTAGGTGGTCGACCTCATCAACACGCAATAATAGTTACCAAAGACCATTGCAAACTGCTCAGTTACGTTCAAATAGTGATCAACACAACTGTTTGGTGTAATTAGCGACCACGATTATGGACGGACAACCTCAATGGCTTTATTTTGGCATTGTACAGCTAGTGGTCCAGTGCTTATGTATTTTAGATACCTACTCGGATGCATTTATTAGCAAATTTGAGTAGGTATTGGTACGATTCATTGATTGTTCTGATTTTTTTTTCTTACCATGATTCGTGGATATCTGAGTTTTCCGATATTGTAGTTTTATAGTGTTTACAATGTTCATAGCCATGATAATTTAAAAAGTTTTATGGGGGTAGTTTATTCGGACAATTGTAGCTCCATAATAATAGAAACACATTGAAGCGTGTCAGATTCAAGTTTTATGTACTAATCATTATTTTATTAGATTTATTTTTAACGTATTAAGAAAAGCTTGTTAAAGTTTCCACTACACATTGTGTATGATAATTTCAACATGTCTCATACGAGCCCCTAAAACTATTATATTACAGCCATTAAGATGATTAAAGGGACGTACCAACTCGTAAAATTCTGATTGGTGTTATGTCAGAGAGTATAACTGCTACAGTAGATTCTCAAATCCAGCTTTTCAAATAAATTATTCACTAAAAGTAAATAAATTCATAAGAACTAGTAGCTTACTGAAGATACATTTTGTAAGCCGCTGGAAAGCCTCCACCATAGCATAACGACTTTATGGGGACCGGAAAATTCACGTGTAACATAGAATTATTCTACTCAGGCTCCATGGGGGATTCAACATGTTTTATATGGGAGGCCTAAGTGGAAAAATAAGCAGAAATCCTTATGCATCATTTTCAGATTTCCAACTCAATGTACTCATAGGATTTGAAAAGAACGGTAATTTCGTAGGCAGAGTATTAGACAAATCTGGTGACCGAGCTTATGGAATCAAAAGTATCAATTTAATAGTTTTCATAGCATTTAGATAAACTCTATGAGAATCTCTTTCTATTATATACCTATAATCCTTCATTCTCTATTGTACATTGTAAGGACATGTACAAAGGCGAGCTTAACCCTAAAAAAAGAGTTCTCTCCAACAAACCTTTGAGGCTAGAGGGAGAAGATTAAAAGCTAAGGGTCGCTGTGTACACAAGAAAGAAAATAAATCTATAATGAATTTGATTATTTAATACAAATCCTTTGTTCAGACACTTCTGACCACGTGATTTTAGTCATTAACGTTGCGTTTATGATTATCTAGTTAGCATTGTAAATAACTCGGCCATGGCAGAAGGCTACAAAGTGGGAGTAACAACTGACATTTACAAACATAATATTACTCATGATGTGAAAGTGATAGTTTGGAAAGACGAGGGGTCGGGTCGTCCGGAACTGAAGCAATCCATCTCAAGTAATTACATTATTTTCGGAGCGCAACTAGAGCCTTCCGCGCCGTTAGTTAAGCCCATCTCAAAATTTAACTAAATAAATTTTTAAACACTTTACATTCCTCTTCTGTGCCTTTATTCGTATTCCTATTTTATTTCGTTTTGTTTATTATTTATTATTCAAAAAATGACAAATGGCACACTAGTTTACATTCTTTGGTTTCACACGTGTAAAGTCGCAATTGTATTTTTCTGACCAATGGTTGCCAATTATTTTACAAACCACAAGCAAATCGCACTACTTGTTTCAATATTCCCATACAAACTTTGTAAACCCACTTTATCCCTATAGAGGGTTATTTCAATAAACCTTAGACTCGTGTTTACCTTCATTTTGTAATTTATATGTAGACATATGAAGTTTTAGATAATCTAGCCACGTATTAAAAAGTTGCAATAGATGCTTTAAATCTCTACAAACAATGCTAGTAGGTGTAACTTGTACACATGTTTAGGTCAGTTGCATGAACTGGATTTTCTCAAATGATCTGATCTCATAATATATTCAGAAACTGTTTAGCGAGTACTTATTATCCTCTGGAATTGTTTAAAAGCCTATTATCTGAAAAACATATTTTCAATAGAAAGCTTACTTATTATATTTATCTGCCAGCTGTGCGTCTAAAGACCTAATATTATTATTGTTTTCGTGATTTAACAAATATCTTATAGTAAAAACTTTAAATTTTGAGTAGGTTATGCTTAACTATCTAAGGTAGGTATTACCATCAAACCATGTTTTAATGTGTCAATGTACTCGGTTACTCAATGGGTGGTTTCGAACTAGATTACACTGAGAGATTTCAGACCATTTCAAACCATGTATCGACAAACATGCAGAGGGTTGGGTTGCTGTGTTGAGACAAAAGGACAAATTTGGGTTAATTAAATTCCAGTGTAGGGTTTTGAGAGGCGTCTCGAGCTGGTCACGGCTTCTTGAACAAAGTAAAGCCTTATCACCGCGGTGGCCGGCGTCGTCACCCGCGGCTCGCACCTCCTGCCTTCTTGAAGATTAATGCGCGTCTAATGAATCAGCTACCGTGACAAATCAGAGCTCAGTAATGGATAAGGCCTTCCTGATCTTGCGGCCACAATAAATTAGCTTGCTGATAAATTTTTGATGCCTTTCACTGACCCAGATTCGTGAAGGGCTACTGTACCTACCGGTTTCAGAAAAACATTCCATGTGAGTTAGCGCTGAATAAACGTTACTTTAGATACCGCTTTTGTGGAATGGTAATGAACCAAATAACGCATTTTCAGCAGTTTTTAAAGTTATATACGTTGTGGTTGAACAATTAGATACTCGTTTCGTGTGGAGAAAAACCGTTTACATAACATGCCATAACTTATTTAACTTATTTATAGGATATCGTTATTTATAACCATGTTTAAATGTAAAAGGTGTTTGGAGACTTTTACTGCTCGTATTATTAGGCCGTTACTTTTTATCAGATTTTTTACTTTTGGGTCTAAAATGCAAATCACGTTGCCCAAGGTTACAACGAAGAGAAGTTATTTGATTTCATTAATTCTACGAAGTTTAAAAGTCACGAAGGTAGTTCATAAAAAAACCTTTTCAATAATTTTATTATCCATTCGATTATTGGAAGAAGATTTCGACTATGTTTGGATTTCCAAATTGACAAAGTAGGTAATTTAATCAGATTTGTTTTACTATTACTTATTATTATTTCTTAAAATGATTATTAGAGTTAAGTATCCGTCTCGAATAAAAATACAAGATCTCATGTATCTGTGATTTGAAAATGCGTACAAACTCAAACTAAAAATATTATGAAATCCTATTATAACTTCGTTTTTTTATAAGTCGGTCGACATTAATGTAAAGTTCACATGCTATATTTCAATTAATTACCTTGAAGTACGTAATTAAAAAAAAGTTGCATGGTTTTTATTTGCTCCCACTGAACGCGGACGTTGTGAAGCTTGAAAGGTCAAGGGAACTGAAAGACGTATGAAAATAACCCTGACATTTTACAGACTGCTGGGTAATTGAAGTACTAGAAACAATATGACTACTTGAAGTCCCTCTCATAACTAAATGTTACCACATCAGTAATTTGGAACGTCAATTTTATTTTGGGATATTTTATGTATGCTGGTTTAACTTAGGATTATCTTAATTTTTATGCCTAATAATCATACATCTTAATCATATGGGTAGGTAGAGATTTCCATTTGCACCTATCCCGATTTACATAACTCGCCTTACTCGCACAAAATCTTCATACTTACATAAGGATACCTTTTACTTGGTTCTCTCCAAAATGTCATCAACTTGGTTCAAGTTTGTTCTCCTGGGTCTTGCATCTCCTTCCACCTGTAATTCACACTTGGCTCATAAATCTGTTTAGTAATAATTCATTAATTTTCACATGTAACTCTACAATATAAGAACACAAACCATATCAGGATTCTCAATTCACATCTAGATTTTATATCCACACCATTATCGAATCATAAAATAAACAAACCCGTTAAATACAAGTAAAACTTGTTTTACTTTTATTTTATAGTTTAAAGTACGAGTATTTGAGAGTTTTGGTCGAATGAGCATTGTATTAACTTTAACAATAAGTATCACGGCAGTTTGCGTCTGTTTTCACGAAACGAGTTCTCCATTTTTATGTGCATTCAAATTGAATTAGCTCATTATGAAGAATAGCAAATAAAAGTTAAGTAGTTGAAACCACGCATCTATAACTGTTTGCGTTTACTTTTGAAACAACAATGTCAATATTTTTCGTAGTCATTTTGTTTTCTGAGAAAAGGAACCTTCACGTTGCCATCCGTGTTTTATTTTGCATCGCTGGAAAACTTTAAAGTACCTACCTTTTTTAATCTATACTTCTATACTTAATATAATATAATAATATTATAAAGACGTAAAATTTGCTTGTTTGTTTGTTTGACGGAGGTAATCTCCGAAACTATTCAACCGATTTCAAAAATTCTTTCACTGGTGTGTAGAATGGACTGTCCGGGTGGTTATAGGCTTATATTTTATCCCGGTAGCTTCATTAGTACACCCGTGCGAAGCCAGGACGTGCTGCTAGTCACTCTATAAAACTATCGTTTAGTGGAAACTGTTCCACATAACTGTCGCCACGTTTCGCCGTTGTTTAGCTTCAATACATAAAACATGTTAGCTAAACGTATTATATTTTACATTTTTTTATTTATTTATAAATTCTTTATTGCACACAAAGTAAAACTAAAATGTACAATTGGCGAGCATAATGCCGAAGGCATTTTCTACCTGCTTTTTTTTCTACATTGCTTCTATTTAGTGTAGTTGCAAAGAAGTAGCTCCTTTAGATTCTAATAATGATAAAAAAAATAACCACAGTCTTAAATGTATTGAGTTTAAAGCAAAAGCCTGCATAGTAAAGGCAAAATATCGCGAGTCACCGAACAGTAATTTAGGGAAGGCTTCGCCCTGTCGATTTCAACGAGATCTGAATTAACGATGAAGAAAATGTTTCAAAATATTTTAGCATCATATAGATTTTATATCTTAGATATCAGTTTTATAACTTAATATAGATTGAACCTTTTCACAGGTTTTGGTAAATGGCGCGAAGTATGAACTCACTAGTACTGAAACAGTGCCTTAGTAGAGTTTTTTTTATTTTCATAATGGCATGGCGTAACGATTTATGACCATGAAATATAATTTAACGTGCCCTCCGAAGCAAAAAAACGCACAAACGTGCCACCTAACCGAATTTGTGACCAGCTTGACCATCTTCTATCTTCAACGATTTTTATCAAGACTGCCTTCCAAGATTTTTAATAAAGTGGTTAAAATTAGTAAAACCAACGTTTCCTTTGCCACGTGTCTTATTTTACAAGAACACGTGATTGTTTGAAAAATCTTAAAGTTTTATTTTACTTTTCTTGTTAGTTAGTTCACTGTTATGATTTATAATCCACTAAGAACACCCATAAGGATATTTTGAAATTTATTTTACAACAACGTAATTACATAATTGGGCTTTTGAAAAAAAAATTTTTTTTTTTTATAAACATTAAAGCTAAATTATTAATTTTATTGATATGTAACATGAAAAACGAAAAAAAAAATATTTCATTTTATTATAAGAGATTAAAAATTGATAAAATTCAATAAAAAATCACGTGACTGCGAACGCACCACAATTGGCCACCATACTTGTGACGTCCAATTTGATTACAGTGCAGCGTTTACAGCTATTCTTTCTATACTACTATGAGTAAAAATAACATTATGACGTCACAATGAGCTCGGATTTGTTCGGGAGTTGTCGGCGCGTTTTCGGTACTGGATTCAAAAATTAATTTTTATTTTGATATAACTTTTTAATTATTGAGAAAAATAAAAAATAAAAATTGTTTTGTAAGAAAACTTATAAATGATCTTTCCATTTTTCTAAGAAAAATAAATAATTCAAAAGCCCAATTAGATTAATTTCGAAATAGGTTTGTAAGAATAATACAGAATAAAATAAAATATTAAAGTGAAAAAAAAAAAACAGAATAAGATTTTTATTCACGTAGCTTTTGTCATTTGAATTAGGTAGGCTACATAACCATATTGTTTAATATATTGCTGAGGTACGTTCGTGTGAGTTTGAAGGGTCTCTAAGGTTTCAGCACCAGTACCTACGGGTTGAAAATCGGGCTTCCTGTCCCAGTGGGTTCACATGGCTCGCAGAACAAACATAACTAAGTCCTAGTCTCAATAGGTGATGGATGGAGCTAAATTTGAGTAGAGATATTTATTAGATCTACAAATATTGAATCTTATAGTAATAGCAAGCTTCAGTTAACACGTTTAAACTGTGACAATGTGCTTTTGCCATTGAAAATGTTTTTCTCTATTTTCACAACGAAATCATTCCAAATATAGCATTGCTTGGAATTAAAACCGTCTACCAACTGCATTCGCGTCACGGATTATTACCAGTATGAGTGCCAAGAGGGATTCAAAATCTAGTAGGTACTTTTAAATTGAAATCATCAAAATATTCCAGTTTCTGTTTTTTCGTCGAACATATTCACATGTTTGTGATTACATAATGTGAAATCCACTGAATAACAAAAAAAAGTAATGCAGTCAACACCGTTTTGTTTGTAGAAGCAGTTCGATGGAAGTCCATTGTTACTATCTAGTAACAAGGCAATTAATTTATCGACAAGTCGCTTAGCCGTTCAATAACATGGTGTGTGCTCTGATGCGAGTTGATTTTATTAGTCTCAGCAGAGCTTAAGCCCGAGCAAGGAACGTAAAGAAACTTCGGTCGACCCAAAAGTTTTGTCATGTAACAATGTAATTAGCCCCCGGGAGTTGCTGCCCCTAAGTTGTAACAAATTCTTTATCTCGCCTCAGCGTTTTCACTTACTACCAATTTGAATTCTTCAATTAATGAGTTGAAAGGGTGGGGTAGTGACTTCGGTAACTTTCAGACTTTTTAAGAGACTTTTTTAAGAAAGCTTTGTAAATGAATTTTAGTGGAGGGTTTTAAAAAAAACTTTAGCATTTGGCTTTCTAGGTGTGCTTGTTTTTGCGTACTTATACCTATTATGTTTCGCCATTACTTTGATGTTCCCCGCTGTTCTGAGAATAGCTTTCAGAATGTTTGAGTAAGCATTATGTTCTTCTCATAATACATTCACATGCGACCCCTTTTTTGAAGGAGATATAACAAATATTGAACTTGCAGATTGAGTTTCCAAACTTTCCTTTGAGTACCTAAGTAAGTTATGCTATATTATGCCACGGTATGACACGCGCTTACACCTCTTTAATTAATATTTTAATTATAATCTAAGTTAGTTACACGCAACGAAGAGGTGCTCCTTAAGATTAATCCGGTGCCTTCGTGAGTGGCCCAAGTTGCGAGGTTGTTAGCAATAGTGGCCTCAACGCATGTTTATTTCAGAGATTGCGAGGGTGTTACTTGAGTTCGCCGACTGAGGGCGGCGGGCAAACAGCGCGCGCGTACACACTACAGCTTAACGAGCTAACTCCCGCCCATCGGGGAATTTCGTTATGCTGGAATTGTGTCAATAAAACTTTATAGCGACAGAAATTGAATATTTACCTATTCGTGTGTGTAAAGGAAGAGAACGGTTGGTGTACAATAGGCGCTCGTGGAGTTGGTATCGCGAACAGTTGTGCGACACAATCGCCGACGGAGCCGCTGGCGCCCGGCTCGCTCACGCCTGAATACACAACGCACGGTGCCGGCGCGGCGCCGGTGTTCACTCTCTGACGGATATTGGGTAGGCAAACCTACCTACTACAGTTTAAACCGAACACTTGCCTGACAAAGCGAAAAGTTTGTGTTCAACTAAATGCACATGGCTACGTTCTGTCCCGTTTGTGCGCTCAACATTTGTTATGCTAGAATTGAAAGTTTCTACGTTAACTAACACACCTGACCGTTCCGATAGGAATAATGATTTTGTAAACTTTTCAGAAAGTGTATCATCAACGAAGAAATTAAATTTGTAGGTAAACTAAAACACAATCACTTGGTAGTACATTTCTGTTAGAGCGAAGGGAAGTACAATTATCATTCCCAAGAGGTAAAACTTCAAAGCCAATTTTCGCTGCTCGCTTCTGCTAAATAAATTCATGTCGTGTAGGCAGTACACGAAACTACGCCTGTTTTTTCAATTACCTGCGGAGGTTGAGTAAAGTAGTTAATACCTGAGCGAACTGTGTGGCTGCAGAGATGAATGGATTTCTAATGAATCTGCTGCCTGAGCACAAAGTTCGTTACCGTAATGGATGACGTGAACGCGTACAATACCGGAAAGTCCATTCGAAATTACAACCTAAGAACCCGTTTCAGAAATACACATCAATAGGCAATTACTCTGTAATATATCATTCTTAAAATGTTTCAACAAAATTATACCCATGAATTTATCTCGGTGCTCCTTAAAATGACAACTTTAAGATAAGCCTAACGTACAAGGGATTCGGCTGTCTCCGGGCCAGAGATGTGTAGATATTTCACATGATAATCCTCCGCGAAGAATTTCATATTTCACCGACGAAGCCGAATAAGTAGCGTATTATCTCGTGTCAGACAGGTGTCGCTCGAGTCTGCCGCCTAAATTCATCTCTGGGCTGGCAGGTGCACCTAATCCGGCCCTGACGTCGGCGCCGCGTCCCCACTATACAGTATACATACCGCGCTGAATAATACTCTGCGCTCGCGATATCACTAGCACAGACAACTCCATTATACTACTGGCTTACTTGTTGTGTGTAGTGCTGAAAAGATAATTTGTTTGCCGTCTGCTAATGGTGGCTCAGCTTTAGTTCCTAGCGTAAACCTAAAACAGTCTACATGGCAGGTTTACTACCCACCTTAATCGCCCCCGTAATGTAGATCTACACTTTCCTTGTCGCTTTATTGCGTCTGATATTACTGCCTCGAGATACATAGCGACAGTTAATATTACCAAAAATGTAATAAAACGTCGTATAATCAGATAGGTACCCCGGCGAATTACAGCAAAAACAAAAAACAATAAAATAAATTGCTCCTTTTGAATTACCCCATCAAATACCGACCACTCGGCAACAATGGAGGACTGATGAATTATCAATTTTCTCTTTGTCACACACCAAACAAAAACTCACGATGATACCTGGGGAGCGCGTTATCTTGGCAGAGACGTATGACCATTATTTGTTCATGTGTGTTTGATATTGCGTATCCGCGCGCACCAGCCAGCGCCGACGCCCCGTATCAATCAATCTTCGACGACACTTCCTTTCAACAAATGCACTGCACTTACATTCATTAAATAGATGAATTAATTTGCAATTGAACTTTGTTGTTAACATCAGACTACCTGTCACTGGCACGTATTCAGTAAATTGCTAATAAATTGTTGTTCATTTTTATTGATAAATTTTAATATGATATTGGTATTATGGATTCAATATTTTTCATTGCTAAAAAATACTGCAGGAATATTTACCGAGAAGATTTTTATTTTTATGTACGAGTAAGTTATAATAATTCAGTGCCGAAACAAAACTATCACCCAACGCTAACATCATTCACTCTATAACGGAATGCAAAAGTTTCGCGAAAACTTTTAATGGCTTGGAATCTCTAATTACGCTAACGATTTACCTACTCTATTCCAAATAGCAAGCTGGAATTCAGCTCCATGTTTTCAAATCAACATATGAGAGGTATCTGAGAACTTTACAGTTTTCACGCAAAATCAAACTCGCAAATTACCATCCAATCAACTAATAGGTTTTTATAGTAATAATTTATAGTTTTTTTTGTGAACTTATCACAGTTCATGCCAATTTAACAGTTATGTATGTATATATTATACAATAATACCTACGTAACTACGTAGTTACGTAAATTTTGAGTAATTGTTTCTAAAGGTATTATGAAGCTATTGAAACCATTTGTCTTGGATGTGATTTCAGAACAGGTAGAGCTTGTATATATAATGTGTTATAGAAAGTTATGTGAATAATAGGACATTAAAATTCTGTAAACAGAGAAATATTGTATAAATAAAAGCACAATAAAAATAGAATCCCAGCTCTATGCCAAGGCTGCAAAATCGATTGTCGAAATACTTTTAGGTAATCTTACTATTTGACGCTGGCTTTGATTGTTTGCAATATTTATCCAAACTTTCATATTTCCTTATTGTTCGTTAGGTACCTACTTAACATTTTTTGGAAAATGAAACTCTTGAAACCTAAATCACGAATTTTTTTTAAAGCATCTGCTGATTAGTCGATCTTCTGTTTGTGAAGTATAGGTAGAATGTTATAAAGGAAATTACGCCACAAACAAACATTACACTACCTATAGAAAAGGATTATATCTTTACGAAAAACATGATATCTTCTGCAGCGAGGCTTCCCTTGAGATTTGAAATACGAGGTGATTCAAGCATGTTTATACATATATATCTACCGTATTGTAAATGTCCACTAAACGTGACTAATCCGTGTGCAGATATATTAATTCACACGAGCCAGACACCGACAGCGCTTCACCGTGTAATAAAGAGAGAAAATATTGTTATTTACCTTTGTTCCTTTTATTACTGCGGAAACGAGCCTTCAAATAACATTGCTTTATTTATCGAGTTTTAATTCCAGATATCATAAATAATATTGTTATAAAGCATCATAAATATTATGGTTTACTGTATTGGGTAGCGTTCAATGCTTAAACCTTGGTTATAAAAGAACAGTGGCCGGCATATTACGAGCGTAACATTGATAAATAAATAAATACCTATCCTTGGGCACGGCGTCATCTAAACCCAAGCTGAGCAATTCAACGCTTGTTTTATAACAAATGACTGACTATGAAGACATATAAATTAAATATAAAAAAACAGCCCGATTCGGAAGAAATATCTGCAGAATATTCAAACATTCCGTGGCGGGGATCGAACCCACAACCTCCGTGCCTCAGGCAAACCTTCAGCCATATATATATAACGGAATAGGGTGCTTTCGTTACTGTTATTTTCAGCCATGGATGGCAACTATCATGTGGGCACAGTGTGGGTGAGTGTCGGTTTCAATAAGGGTACACAGTATTGACTCGCAATCACAACGTTTATTATTTTACCAAACTTTAACAACACAGTACTGAGTTTATAACGACACTGATGAACTAGGTAGGTACTTAATCAACAACTTAGGTCTACACGGAACGCGAGGCAGTTTCTACGACTTTACTGGGCGGTGATCGAACGAAGACCCTGCTCCTCGCTCCACCGTCACTCCGAAGTAGACTCCGCCTAGCGCCGAACGATGGCGCTGGCGCTCCGAGTATTCCCGAGTAGTTGAGGGCGCCACTTGTAGGTCAATTGAATGACTTTCAACAAGTCAAATCAACGATTCTCCGACACGGCCATCCTGCCAACACACGTCCTCGTGTGTTTATCCTGTAACAAAACATTCCAAGGGCAATATCTCTTTCTTACTCGGCCCTTCCTGACCAGGTAGACACTTAGGAACTCTTGTGTCGAACAGAATTCTTTCAACATTTAAGAAACTTTAAACCTCAACAAAGCAACTTTAAATTAACCAACAGAGCCATTAGTCGTGTACCATCGTTATCGCGTTACATAAACAAAGAACATCGAGTAAATTCACTATCACCACACCACGGCATATCCTAGCCGACCAGCAATAGTCATTGCTCCTTTGCGCTTACACGCCCCATGTGATCACCTATCAGTCGACTCACACGCAACTATAACCACGGCTCATACTAGCCGACCAGCAATCGTAATTGCTTCCTTGCGCTTACACGCCCCGTGTGATCACCTATCAGTCGACTCACACGCAACTATCACCACGGCTCATACTAGCCGACCAGCAATCGTAATTGCTTCCTTGCGTTTACACGCCCCGTGTGATCACCTATCAGTCGACTCACACACATTTGTGATTTACACAAACAAACACACCGTGTGATCACCTTACAGTCGACTCACACTACGGTCCCCGAGACCACGACCTCCGCCAAAGCTAACCGCCCATCGCGCACCCACGGACTACTTGACGGATCAAGAGACACCGATTTCTATTGGGCTACGACTACGAAATAGCTTCTGACAATGTCCACATTTTACGGTCGATAGAGTGTTTACTCGCACTGTGAAACATTAGTTTCCAACTCATCATTTACTTCTACATCGACAGGTACATGACTTTCCGGCATACTTTAACTTTACTTCACATTTTTTTAAAAATAAAGAACTTTAAAACTCAAAACTCTCATCATTCTACCGTGTAACCAAGTGTACTAATCTCACCTAGTAAGTAAGATTTAAACCAAACTTCACATTAACTACAACAACAATAACCAGCTAGAGCCAATGTACCAACGTTTTAACATTTCAAAATTCAGTTAACACAATACTAATCGTGTATCCACTCCAATCATCACCGCTGCGTATGATCACCCAAGGTCGACTCATACCCCGTGTGAACACCCTATGGTCGACTCACACCCCGTATGATCACCAAGCGGTCGACTCATACCACGGCTGATGAAGTCGTTACACTACGCTCTCACTGAGCCACCAAAACTTCATGATTATCACTACTGAAAACTTCTACGACTGGTACATGACCTACTTGCACAGCTTTGCTCTAACTTTGTCAAAAGGTACATCTGAATTTAAAACTCGCAACGTGTAACGTTAAAACGTTTACTGATCAAGGATCGTTACCCAACATGAGACTTGTTCAGTGCTGAATGACCAAAAATGTTTGACCAATACCAATCATTGAAACAATATTGTTAAATCGCTTGTCACTCAATTCAGATGCTACATTTTCTTTAACTAGCGACTACTCAGTACTATAATCAAAAGAAAAACTATACAGCTGACCTTAAAAACCCATTGTCTCCGATGGCGTTTACATAAAGCAGACGTCCACGCGTCGCTCAGATTGCGTCGCACCCGGGCCACCACTGCTGTATGCCGTCCGGTGATCGCCTGCGGCGGAGCCGGTGCTCGCCTGCGGGCGCAGCCGGTGCTCGCCTGCGGGCGCAGCCGGTGCTCGCCTGCGGCGCAGCCGGTGCTCGCCTGCGGGCGCAGCCGGTGCTCGCCTGCGGGCGCAGCCGGTGCTCGCCTGCGGCGCAGCCGGTGCTCGCCTGCGGGCGCAGCCGGTGCTCGCCTGCGGGCGCAGCCGGTGCTCGCCTGCGGGCGCAGCCGGTGCTCGCCTGCGGGCGCAGCCGGTGCTCGCCTGCGGGCGCAGCCGGTGCTCGCCTGCGGGCGCAGCCGGTGCTCGCCTGCTGGCGCAGCCGGTGCTCGCCTGCTGGCGGAGCCGGTGCTCGCCTGCTGGCGCAGCCGGTGCTCGCCTGCGGCGGAGCCGGTGCTCGCCTGCGGCGCAGCCGGTGCTCGCCTGCTGGCGGGACCTGCTGGCAGGTCTGCGCGCGCTCGCCGACTGGCGGGACCTGCTGGAGAGACTGCGTAATCGCCTGCTGGCGGAGCTGGCGGGACTGTGCGCTCGCCTGCGAGCTCGACCGCTCGTCCACAGCGCGTCATCAGAAGCAAGGACCGCTCGAGTACGGGTCCACAGCATTCACAGGACCAGTCGCCCAGGATCGCTCGTCCACAGGACCGCTTGTCCGCTTAGCTGGCGCTGCCGCTCACAACAAGATGATCACAACTGAAACAAATAACATCAGGCACGTTTGGTTCTTGTTTTCAAACGAAATAAGACAAGAAAAACAAAACGATTACATGACCTTTTCAAATGCTGTAAGAAGTCGGTAGGTAGGTATTGCAATGTTCACATCTTCCACAACCAATCATTGATGTAGTTTACAGCATGCTCTTCCATTTTCGTAAAACTCGAACAATGTAAGCACACAGGATGAGGTTTTATTCGGATCGCTCTTCTTACTGCGATAATCCACTCGCGTGTCGTCTCCGATTATCATCACAGGCACGACACTTTGTCTACGATAACGCCGAAAACTTTTGACGTCTCACATTTACAGCATTATTTTAATTATTCACTGTGTCTCTTCTCGTCGATACAAAGATTTGTTCGGCAATCAAATCGTTTCCGCTCAACCATCAACTAGGTACGTGTCTACGTGATAAGGCAGCTACGTATGACCTCATTTTAAACAGTCACTAAACTTTCCTTCGGTTAGCCATTTTTCTCAAATTAATGAGGGTAGCGGCAAAAGTCACGACTCGACGCTGATAAACCGTGCTTGTTTACTTCGTTTATTGAGATAACGTCATACCGCCACTATGAGTCATTATAACAGCCACGCGAATTATCATTTTCACTTTTAGTTTCACTGTGCAATTGAACCGACACTTATCGCACTTCTGATAACGGAATAGGGTGCTTTCGTTACTGTTATTTTCAGCCATGGATGGCAACTATCATGTGGGCACAGTGTGGGTGAGTGTCGGTTTCAATAAGGGTACACAGTATTGACTCGCAATCACAACGTTTATTATTTTACCAAACTTTAACAACACAGTACTGAGTTTATAACGACACTGATGAACTAGGTAGGTACTTAATCAACAACTTAGGTCTACACGGAACGCGAGGCAGTTTCTACGACTTTACTGGGCGGTGATCGAACGAAGACCCTGCTCCTCGCTCCACCGTCACTCCGAAGTAGACTCCGCCTAGCGCCGAACGATGGCGCTGGCGCTCCGAGTATTCCCGAGTAGTTGAGGGCGCCACTTGTAGGTCAATTGAATGACTTTCAACAAGTCAAATCAACGATTCTCCGACATATATATATGGCTATAGAGGATTAAACATTGTTCAAACCTTTATCGCAGTTGAATGAATTTTCAAAGAGTCCCAAATTCACCAATCAACTCTGTTCGATGCATTCTATAGTCAATAGTTGGCTGGTCTTGTAAATTCTACCGCATCTCGCTTTGTTGCTCTTGTCTTATGACGCTGGTTGATCTTTAGAAAACCACAGCTGTTATTAAGGTACCTGCGGCATATAAGGGCCACTTAATTTCAATTCAAAATATTTTCAAAATCAGACGGATATGAATGAAAAACAGGACATTTTAAGAATGTCTACTTCATAAGCAGTCTGAAAAAGTATGATTTATTTGGTTTTAATTAAAATTTATCATCAATATTGAGGTTTTTCAAAACCCTTCCTTTGGTCCTTATTAGCCGACGGTAGTTTAATATGGGCCACTTAACAAAAACATTCATTTTGTCTTTTATCATTGTAAACTCTAGCTATACTATCTCTCGCAGACTTTTAGATTGATTTTCTAGTGAGTTACGCTTGACGATTTATTTAAATCACGGAAAAAAACAGTGATGGCCCTTATTAAACTAATGAAACGAAAAGTTTGAAAAAAAAGCATTAATTGACTAAATTTGTTCAAAATTATCATATTCTTGAAAAAGTTATTAGTTTCACTACATGAAACTCAAAAAAAAATCAAAAATAGCATAATATTTTCTTGAAAATTTTCTTGAATTGGTGGCTCTTATTAAACTTATGAAAGTTTACGTTTTGGAACTTTGCTCTATTATGTTTCCTCCAAGTTTCTAGGAGTCCTGTGAAGTATTATGTACTTATATTGGGCATACTCACTCAAACGCAAGATATACCTAATCTTTTGTGTTGTGTGTGTGTGAATGTGTGAAGTATGTGTGAAGGCCGGTTTCGATCCCACAAGCTTCAGAACTAAAGTCAAAGTAACAAAAAAAAAATTATTTTCGTTCTTATTGTTCTTTTTGTTTTTTTTTGTTCTTTTTGTTCTTTTTGTTCTTTTTGTTCTTTTTGTTCATTTTGTTCATTTTGTTCATTTTGTTCTTTTTGTTCTTTTTGTTCTTTTTGTTCATTTTGTTCATTTTGTTCATTTTGTTCTTTTTGTTCTTTTTGTTCATTTTGTTCATTTTGTTCATTTTGTTCTTTTTGTTCTTTTTGTTCTTTTTGTTCTTTTTGTTCTTTTTGTTCTTTTTGTTCTTTTTGTTCTTTTTGTTCTTTTTGTTCTTTTTGTTCTTTTTGTTCTTTTTGTTCTTTTTGTTCTTTTTGTTCTTTTTGTTCTTTTTGTTCTTTTTGTTCTTTTTGTTCTTTTTGTTCTTTTTGTTCTTTTTGTTCTTTTTGTTCTTTTTGTTCTTTTTGTTCTTTTTGTTCTTTTTGTTCTTTTTGTTCTTTTTGTTCATTTTGTTCATTTTGTTCATTTTGTTCTTTTTGTTCTTTTTGTTCTTTTTGTTCTTTTTGTTCTTTTTGTTCTTTTTGTTCTTTTTGTTCTTTTTGTTCTTTTTGTTCTTTTTGTTCTTTTTGTTCTTTTTGTTCTTTTTGTTCTTTTTGTTCTTCTTGTTCTTCTTGTTCTTCTTGTTCCTTTTGTTCCTTTTGTTCATTTTGTTCTTTTTGTTCTTTTTGTTCTTTTTGTTCTTTTTGTTCTTTTTGTTCTTTTTGTTCTTTTTGTTCTTCTTGTTCTTTTTGTTCTTCTTGTTCTTTTTGTTCTTTTTGTTCATCAGTCGTCAGTCGTCAGTCGTCAGTCGTCAGTCGTCAGTCGTCAGTCGTCAGTCGTCAGTCGTTAGTCACCACTCACCTTGCCCTTTGCATCTGTTTTTGTGTACCAGTATTGCTAATAACCAGTCTTTGTCCTTCATTATTATCAATCGCTTCTAACTGAAATAGCAAAAAAAAGAAAGAAAATACATTCATATTTTAACCTCAGAACACGTATACACAATAAAAACAGATATAATAGAACACGACTTCGAAAGAAGACCTGAAAGCCTTGTAATTGACGGCCCTTACTACCCGCCTTGGGGGTGGCCCTTATTAGCCGCCTGCGTCAAGTTCGACAAAATTCACTGTAAAATCATGAAAAATTTATATTTATATTTAAACTTAACTTAATCAGGAAACATGATAAATTTATGTTATATTAATAACAGCAGATTAAAAAAAAAAAGTCTATGGTACTCACAATTAATCAGTTTTCGTGGAGATTTTTTTCTAGTAGAGCGATTTTTACAAACATCGTTTAAATAAATGTGTCTACTGACATGAAGGCGAATAGGAAGGCGATACCACCGCGGATATTAGCCTTCCTAATGGTCCTCTATAATGTAGGCTTGGTTTGAGTCTAATAATAATATTGGAAGTATGTTAAAATAGAAGTGGCCCTTATTACCCGCCGGCCCATATTTGACGCACCTACCCTATAATGAATCATAAATAAGGTAGCACCAAGTCACTGTCGACTCTATTCGTAGTGGGGTTATTTTGGTTTAAATGTTTCAATTGAAAATATTGCATCATTTTTCAGTTCATTAATTTATGAAATGAATTTTTTGGTTACTTTTTCTTAGGAAGTAGGTTGATGATCATTTGTTAAATGTCACTCGCTAAAATAAGAAAAAATAATCAAAAAAATTTTTTAGGCACTATAAACCTTTTTTTCATTACTCATACACGGAAAGTACGCACGAAGTTGCCTGATTATAGGGTTCAAAGTAGCATTTTCTGTCCCTAGGGAAAACAAGTACTTTCCTGCCCTAGGGCAGGAAAGTAAATAACTGTCAAATGTCAACTTCATTTTTGACATTTCTTTTGTGGCATGTCGATGCATGCTAAGTGTTCAAGTTCTTCTAACTCAATCAGATGCTAGATATTATGTCTCTCTTGTACGAATTTGTGCTTCTCTACACTTAATTATATTATATTTATTTATTTTATTTCATTTATTTAAATTTTTTCAGCATCAAAAAAAAACTACTGGTAGAATGCCTACTACTTTTATAGCCATTCTACCAATCAGTATTTTTTTTTAAATCTGGAACGCAGCTATGCCATGCCATCGTTAGCTGCTTTTAGTCAATATTAAACTAGTCGATTTAAAAAAAAAGCGAGACATCTAATTTTCGTGTGTGAAATTTAAATTTTACATCAATTTTTTTGGTAATTTCCTTATATTCGTAATGAAAAGCAGAGTGCTTACCTCGGGGAAAAGGCTTTTCTATGCACTCGAACTATTATCGCACTCGCTGACGCTCGCGCGATAAACCACTCGTGCATAGAAAAAATGCCTTTATCCCCTTGTATAGCAATCTACTATTACCTCTTCAAACACTTTTCTTTAAGAACCTTCTAAGAGAACCTTCTCTTTCAAGTTTGACCTATTAGTCCAGCCAGTATTCATATACTGTCATCCTTATTATTATGAAAGTCACACCCTCCTCATATCTTATTCTTCGCACAAGGCATTTGTTTGATAAACCGTCTATCGACACAGGCAGTGTTTGTTGAGTTGAGTGTTTCCGGCTGTCAATCTATCCTAAACCAATACAGTAATGACGTTCACCACTTGCCAATGTCCAACACCCTTTATCATCGTTAAAGCTCGGACATACCATGATTAGTACCGCTCGAAGAGCAAAGATAGTAAAATTGGTAGCATTGCATAATTTTACAATATTGTTGTTGGTTTTCGTTGAAATATTAGTCAATAGCGCGAATGATTAGTCAGATTAGTCACTGGCCATGGTAGGTAGACATGTAAAGATCCTAAAAATACTAGTTCATTCTTATTTTTTGATTTGACAGTTCTTAGATGTCAACGGACTATAGTTTGCGTAGAGCACATGGAGCACATGCGGCGCTTAGCGGTAGATACTTAGCGTTTTTAGTGATAGATGTTATTTTGATGTGATCGCTAATCTAGAGCACCAGATTTTAAGAATGAAAAATATTATTTAGACACAAGGTATATAATTATCAAAACGTTTTAACATACAAAAACCAAAGAATAACAAGAATAATTCATAAATAAGTAATGGAAGATAGGCCGTTATATCTCAATAACCTATCTTGGTTGTGGTTGAGGGTAGTTATTTGACATTACTTCTATATAAAAACTGACAATATTTGCCGACAGTAAGCAATCGTTCAATTGATGAGGTGGTTAAAGCAATCTTAGCTCAATTAGACTTATCCAGGAAGGGCATGGACAATACGTAATAAGCTGATTAAGCCGCGGTTCCTCAGTCAGTCATCGTCGAAAGCGAATTAGGTCGTAAATGTATACATTTTCGATACCTTAGATATATCAATCGATGGTTTGATCACAGTTGGATCTTTAGGCGCATTCTATTAGTTCGAACATCATCATATTTCAGCCAACATTTAAGTACTCTTACTCCATTTTAACTTATCCTCTGTTTTCTCAAAATTCACCTTTTTCACTCACAAATTCTACTAGATTATTTTCTTAAAAAACAGTTGATCAATAAAGTAGGTCATTTGAGATAAAGTTTAAATTTGAATTGATTTACATAACTGTTTATATTCTGGACTAGTGAAACTGGTTAATTTCTAGTTTGTAAGTAGGTACTCAGCTTTGCGTTGACCCGTGAATCGGACGCCTCGTTTAATCGGATACCCTATCGCGATCATAATCCATCGGACCGATTCGCAAGCTCGAGTTAATCCTCGGATTACACCAACTTTTGCGTTAATCGGTCAATAAGGTCCGCAACCTAATTCATAGCGTGTGGCCGTATAATACAGTGCAGCTGTAACGTAGTTTGCAATATAGAACAATCACATACACGATGTGTACAAGTAATAGTTCAATATTGTTTAATTTTCAAATGAGTATAGATGAAATATAGATGATCCTTATTGTAAGCCGTTTTTGTCGAGTGATAATTATAGTGGCTCGACTTTCGGTACGAGGTCATGAATTCTCATTGTTGCCAGACAGATGCTGTGCATTAGTGACCATGCATTAATTTTGGTATCAGAAAATGTACAATGGGCTGTGACATAATATGAACTCTTTTTATCAAGATACTTACCTCGTGTGAAAATAAACAGCTTAGCTTAGTGTATATTTGAGTACCGAAAAGTTTAGCAGCTGATGAAGTGCACGGTACAGGAGTGCTTCTCTTAAAATATCAGATATAACAGAGTACAGTCTTTTGAATGATGGTACCATAATAGTAGGAAAAGATTCATTTAGTAAAATGCAATTTAACGTTAATGTATAATCATTTCTAAATTTTACTTTTAAATTTGTATATCATTTGTTGCTTTGATAACGTTTTCATGCATAACCGAAAGTAAAATATATACAAATTCGAAACGCAAAGAAAACGCTTACGATTTACTGAAGCAGATGGAATGCAATGTCACATCGCATTCTTACTGATATAACGTGCTTATTGAAATGCCTCACATCCACATGAGCTTGTCGCATACTATTCGAAAGTTTGCTCTATTGAAAGAAGTGAAGTGCTCACGATATATTCATCGTTCAACTTCATAAAAGGGGACGAATTCTGAACGGACTTCAAAAGTATAATAAGTTTATACAAATCAGAGAGAAGATTCGATACTGACTTTTTCGATAAATAATAAAAGAAATAGGAAACTTGTCATTTGATCGGCAAAGTACTAACAAAAGAAAGTTCCGAATTCTGGAACAATACAAAGAATTATAAGAAAACGAAAGTCATCGGTTGTTCATTTCGCTTCGTTTTCGGGCCATCGGTTTTTAGTGGAAGTGGAGAACAGCTATTGTGGAACTGATAGTTCGGGCCAAATGACTAATTGTCCGTGCTCTAATGTTTACTAAATTCCTTTGAAACTCCTTCCTGTATTCTTGAAGGTTTATATAAACTATTTACCTACTTGGCCTTTCTGTACATGTTTTATCGCATGTGCTTGTATGTGGACTAAGAAGCACACAATATACTCGTATGAATAAACAACATACGATGTTATACAACGGCTGTATAAACCCTTAATGTTACCAATTCCTCGAAAACTACCTATCTCCGTGAACACGTTGCTGCAGCGCGGGATTAAGATTTTATATTTTTCTCAGTTCCTCCTCCTTATATTCTTCAAAGTGGCCTAATAAAATTCAGTTGTCAGAGTATAACATTAAGAAAATTGCAAGAAACCCTCGGAGGCAATAAGCAATAGAAATCGTTTGGTTCGAGCGCGGACAATTACATTCGGGCGCGGAGACGATCCTTCTTTCAATTCACATTTCGTTATTGGAATCGGAACGATTAGTGTTCTCTATGGATTCAACTTATTTGTATTTAATAGTTTCATCTTTTATCTCCTTCGTCAACTTTATAATTTTATGTTTTTCATAAACTTTGACATAAAAGTTACCCACGAGTAATTTGAAATGAAGTAACGACCCGTAATTAAACCAGTCAAATGAATTCCACGTTAATTTAGTAAATTACCATGGGGATCTATAAAATTAGAAAAGTTGTCGAAAATTACCCCATTCAACTTATTTTCCCTCGTGTGGAAAGGTCTCAAAGCAATTTGTGGTACGAAGATATCAGCATTTTTGTGGATCAAATAAACAGTCTCCCCAAACAGTTACTTCGCAATAATGTAGTTATGTTATGAAACTTTGAACGATACATATTAAATTGGATGGCACCAGTTCAGTACTGTAGCAAGGAGTATATCTGTTGGTGATTCTGGCAGCGTATGTGAAATGTAATTGAGGCGTGCCATCCTAGCGCTGCTCCCCCAGGACTTCGGCGGATGGGCACGAGCAAGCAAATGTTCGCTTACACTACTCATGCTTACACATCTTAATCAAAAGTGAATCCTTAGGACTTGGCCAGTATACAAATATGTATAATGGTAAAATAATAATTTATAAAATAATTATTTCCATGCATAATGGAAGTTTTCATTTATTCGTTAAATTTAAGAGATATTATTGGTAAAATCATAATTAAACCTCAATTTCAATGACATGAAATGATTCTTTACTTTTAATGTGATGAAATTTAAAGTGAGCCAGGTAGGTCACGCTTTCTGTTGCATTATTTAAGTATCCGCAGCTCCGGCATCGCATCTCATTTCAGTTATTCATATTGAAATCCAGATGTACTCGTATGGTGTGCTATACATTTTTTAAAAACCTTGTTTTTCATTTTTACAATATTTTTAGAGTGCCTTAACTACTATGGAAACAATTCCATAGTAGTAATAAAACAAAATCTTCCCATGGAAACTGACATATTTATAATTATCTGTTTACGGCCAGTCTCAATCACCAAATGAATAATGAAGGTAATGTACTGTACACAGTATATAAAGCAAATAAACAATAACTAGGACATGTCATAATCAAACAAGTAGAGATGGTGATGTGATCTTTTTTTGGAGAGAAACCCAGTGTCGTACTGGTACCTAATATAAATATAAATTAAACAAAGTTTCAAGTGGCTAATCAATAAGTACAAAGTAAAATTATATATTTAAGCTATTTGAATTATTTTATTATTAATATAATTTAATACCTTCCGAAAGTTTATTTGATATTTCAATTATGGACGGTGTCGTCAATGTTAATTATTCTATTTTAAAATGAAGAGAAACGTTCTAATTACCCCCTCTCAAGTGTTAATTGATAAATAGGCTTGTCACGAACACTTATAACATAAATTAGGTTGAAGTGAAAATTTTTCGATCACCACGTTGTTGACGTCAATTTGACGCCTGACTAATACCGCCACTGATTGGCAGCCTTACGCTCGAATACTAAAACGCTAATTTAAGTAAGTGCTGCTTATCTATTTATGTCATAATTCGACATTGGTTCATACAAATCTGTCAAAAAATAACTTCAGTTAATAAGGCCTGAAACATTTAATTACCTATCGTTTGAGTATTCGGGCATTAGCAATCTTATGATGTACGAGTATCTACTCGTAATACAGTGGGTATTGGGTAACCGCACGGTATAATCAAGGTGATCAGGTATTTATAAACAACATTTTTAGCTAATACAATCATACTTTAACTGAGTAAAAACAGTTTGTTATGAATGTTCAGATCTGATTTGCATGATAACCATCATCAGCTGAACAAGAACTTACCCATCGATTCATTCAATGGAATACGATAATACTGTCGCAGACTTTCGGGCGAACCACGACGGTTTTCTTGATTTGCTTTTTAGCTTATTGCAAAAACTTCGCTCTAAGAAAATCTATTTACATTCTTTAAAAGTAATTTGGGATCAATATTGCTTTCGTTTTAAAGTACTGTGCGTTTGTCATTCGGGCGTTATTTCACCGATTTGGAAGTTATTTTTCTAGTTCGACGGAGTTGTTTTCTGAGTCGGAGAGGCCATAAATTTCGGGGGGTCGTGAGTGTGTAGGCATGTCGATGCCAGCGAGTTGCTTGACTTGCCAACTTGCCTCAAATCTCCCGAATCTCCGCTGGAATGCGTCTTGATTTAATCCCAGAGTAGAGGGCGAGACTTGGAACTGTCACTGCCAAGATATACTTATATCACGCCCCTAATTGTGAATATCATGTATTATGTGTAGCTTTACCGAAGAAAGAGTGAGCAGTTTATTACATTCTGTCTAGATCTTAGACAGATACAGATGGCCTAGGAAAACAAACACCTATTTTAGATAACAGACTATAGGTATAAGTGTTCTTGGAATGTAATTATTATTTACCTATATATGCAGGTTACATTGCACTTCATGAATTCACGAAATCAGAATAATTTTTTTTTTTACCAATGGGCTGTGATTCCGTTAAATGAGCCGCAGAATGTATTTTGTAAATACCGCGACTCACATCAGAAAAATACGTTGCTTTGGCCTCATCCTTACTAAAAAGCTGAATGGTATGATAGAAACATAGAACATTTACGAAATACCCTCAGGCTTTTACCATAATTATTTTTTCATGTCTATTCTTTTTATGGTAACCCACTTGCAAATAAATGTGTCCCCGTGGTGTGATTGCGGCCTAATATAATGATGTCAATACATTAATGAGGTCTGATTAGGGTTTGATTTCACCAGCGAATATAATGACAAAATTTGTATTTTCACGCGGGTATTTAATTGCATAAAATATCATAAAATGTTTTCAGTTCTTAATCGAATAAGCCCGTTTTCATGTACCTATAATGTTTGTTATTAGTTTACATTCTTGCGCATTAAGTATCAGATGTACAATCGCCTTTATGGCCTTAACAAAAAAAAACATCAAAATTAACCATTGACGATGGCCCATTTTCACTATAATAACAGGTAAGTGCCTTAATGATACAACGAGTTCTAGCTAGTCAATTTCTATTGTTTTATTTATTTAAGTAAGGTAAGTATGTTGGAAGAAGCTTTGACAACTATAATGGTGCTTTTAGGTTATTAACTTACATCATGATAGACTTCTGTAATGGTAGCGTATTTCAATTTTAAGCCATGGTTGGCCACTAGAAGTTACCGAAACAGTGACACGCGCTCTGATGTAAAATACGAGTACTTCTCATTAGCAACCCTTCATTTTCTCGTTAAGGAACTCATGAATTTACATCACTTTATATCCGAAAATGTATTTTTGTTTACTTTTCTGTAACTTTTTCCACTAACCGAACTACGTTTTTTTGATCAAAATAAATCATTAACAAATAGGTCTCAAACTTATCGGCAAAATGGACCGTGAAGAAATCAAATAGATATAATTTTACTGTAATAATGTCTTTTGTCAACAGAAAAGTGGCTGAAGAATTTCCGGGAACTAAGTATAGAAATCGATTAGCAATTACCTACTAAATATTAAAGCCAGAAAATGAGTGATTGGGAAAATAAGTACGTAAAGGAACAAAGAATTTAGAAGTGTCATAAAGAAGACCAAAGGTGATGTTAAGAAATACGACTGTATAATGGGACTTGCATCCACGATGCGATCGATAAGATATACGTTAAACAAGTTTACGCTGTAATTGACTTTATTCAGATGAATAAAATAATGCCCATGTTGGCCGAGTGGTCTGAAGGAAATGTTTCGTATTTATCCTATTACGTCTCAACCCACATATTTTAAGGTTGTGGGTTCAAATCCGGGAATACATGGATATTTAGTTTAGAAACATGTATGTGCATATTAATACGAGCTCTAAACGGCAAAGGAAAATTAGTGAGCATGGGTGGATATTTGATTGAACATACGTTTGACAACCCCGTACCAACTTCATACTATCTACTATGGCAATTCAGTTTTACCACGTATTTTCTCACTCCCTTCTTATACATCTACAAAATAACCTAAAAAATTCTAAGAACAATAAATAAGAATTTCCTGCAATAACATTAAAAAAGCAAATCTAAAGCGAAACGTTAGTCATTGGTGATTCACAGCCAATTCTATCTTGGTGTTGGATATTTTAGGGCTAGCAAATAAACGATCGGAACAGAATAGCGAAAATAATTGGATTGATTAGACTCGGTTATTCCCTTTCCATTTGTCAATAGCGATGCGAAATGAAACCCACATCGGAAATTAAATGAAGGCATTCATTGGCAACCTTTTGATTTATACTGCCTGATCCACTAACCGAACCTATTAAATGACTTCCGATTCTATAAACTACACAACTGCCTTATCTATTTATAGTATACCGAAAAGGGTTTTGTTTGTATTCCAAAAGGAAATAGTTTCCGATTTTTGTATTTTCGGCACGTTAGGCAAGTTCAATGGGTTGTCCTCGTAGTTTATCAGAAGATACTGATTTATAGGACTAAGTCGAGAAAAATAGTGCTTTGGAATGTATTGTGTATACGCGGATAAAACATCAAGGGACGCGGTCTGAAATTATTATGTAACAACAGTTTACTTGATTTTTTAATAAAATCAAACGAGTATTTGGAAAAATATTTATTTTTCACATATTTACATTTATGAAATAATCGTTATAAATGATTTGTATTTGTAGTGATGACTTTAGGTACAGAGTTTATCTACATAGATACAGTGCCTGTATTAGAAGTTGTCCTTAAACTTAACAAGTTAAATTAAATTGATCTACTTAGATAACTATTTGTTTCCAAATTTAATATTTTACATTTAAATTGCAAAAAATCTTATGAAAATGTTCTACCTACCTTAGCTATACAGAAAATGTAATAGACTTATATTATAATTGAATTCGTTTCAATTTATCATTAAACTATACACTTTCACATGCCTACGGAAGATTCGTATCGTGTATAAAATATCTAATATGAAACTACAGTCTGTTTAATTGCATAGGAGATCGTGTTTATGTACAATTTTCTTAACGGTTAATCACTCAAGGTGCATAGACGTATATCATCTTAACAGTAGAGTCCATATGGCGAGTATGAGAGTGTATATGAAGTCTATGTAGTTGGGTTGTGCGTCGCTGGAGAGCGCGGAGGCGTGGCAGTCGGCCTCGTCTGCACGGAGTTGCAGCAGAGGGATGTGACGACCGAGCTGGTCGCGGCACGTGGCGCCTCGCACAGCACGCCGCAGCTCAGCGCCGGCCTCGTTCTCCTGCAGCCAGCGCCGCAACCAAGCCCCCAGCCACGCCAGCTCGCATTCACATCGCAACGGATTCCCCGTCAATATCAATCCACCTGCACACAAATTACAACTTTAACTTTCAACTTCGCAAATTGCTGCGGCTTGACGATTCAGCCTCGTCTAGAAAAGTTTCGAGTGGCGTATTAAGAATTAAAACTCATTACGAAGAGTTGCCAGGTTTACTGTGCCGCGGGAGACTGTGTAAATTTTAATAAAATACTAGCCTTCGTCCGCGGTTCGTCCGAGTGTTCGTTAATATTTAAACGGGTGGGTACCATCTATTTCATTTTTTAGATATTACTGAATTAATAGAGACTTTGTTATCGCAAACGGTCGTCAGTTAACGGCCGTTAGTTAAGACATGGTAAATTATAAAAGTTAGTGGGAATTATTAACGACTTGTCTTCAAACGGACTTGGTAACATTTCCATACAATTATGATTATCTCATCTTAAAAAAAATTACATTTTTCAATTTGTGGCAAGTTTAACCTTTGAGTTCAATCTGGGTACGCAGAATTAAAACAATGGTTTTGGTGATAGGGCCATTACACAATAACTTTTAGTATGCACTGGTGCTTTTTTTGTTTTAACTCACCTGAAAGTAATTTGGTTGCTACATGACTCCAACTTGTGAAATTTGGGTAGAAAATACCCGGATTAAGGGTCGTAAGCTGATTGTTGCTCAAGTCAACGCCCAGTTGCGGTATCTGACCGAGGTGGCGCATAAAAGCTATCGGTAGTTTAGTCAACGAGGTCTCCGTGATTCTAATAAATATCTCTTGACTATCAGCGAATGGCTGGAAAGCTTCGTCGCATATTTTTTGCAATCTTGCACCTCGAATTTCCAGGTAGCGGATATTACCAGCATCTATTCCATGTAGCTGTGTGTTCATGTAATCATCGGTCCAATCTATCACCAGCTTGTACAAAGATGGGAGCGAAGATGTCACGTTGGAGATACGGAATGTGGAGTGATTTATAGTGGACCACGATTGGATGTGCAAGGAACGCAAGGACGCCAAGGGACGGAAGGAATCTTGGTCAACTATGTCTAAATACTTAAGTCCATTTAAATTCAAATGTGATAAATTATTCAACCATTTAAAACTATTTGGCGTTATTCTCACGATGGGGTTATACGAAACATCGAGCGAGTTGAGATTATTCAAATGAAACCACATCTTTGGCACTAAAGAGGTAAGACGATTATGACTTAGATCTAAGTGGCGAATACCCACTAATCGTTTGACATCAGTCTCCTTAAAACTGGTAATGTAATTTGAAGTCAAATTCAGTATGGTTAAGTTCATCAAAGGTATATAAGGCACCGACTTTAAGCTTATATTTGCAAGGTTCAAATGCCTCAAGTTAGGTAGGTTGTGAAACAGTTCTTTGAAGTTCGCCTTTATTGCGTTAGAGCCGAGGTCCAGCTGGCGCAGCCCGCCTAAACTAGAGAATGTGTTATCCGATAGAACCGTTAGAAGATTGTTACCTAAATTCAAACTCAGCAGAAACTGCGTGTTCCGGAATATATTACTGTCTAGATATTCTATACGATTGTGTGACAAGTCGAGATACCGGAGCGTGAAACCGATCTGCGAGAGGGCGGTCACGGGGAACAGGGATATATCGTTACTACTCATGTCCAGATGTTCAATTATCGTATTCTTAAAGATATCTCGCGGTAATAATCTTAAATGATTATGACTTATCTTAAGATATCTTAGTTTATTTAAATTGTAAAATTGTTCTACCGAAAATTGAGTTATATAATTGTACGAAAGGTCTAATATTTGAAGCGAAATTAGGTGGTTGAAAGATTTTCTCTTTACGGTCTGAATATTATTGTTATGTAAATCTAATATTTCTAAACTGACAGCTTCACCAAAAGCTTCGCTCGGTACGTGGGTGATTTTATTATGAGATAAAATAATTTGTCGGATAGAAAGCTCTACCGCGATGAAGAAATTGTTTGGCACTTCGTGAAGTTCGTTGTACGATCCGTCGAATATGTTAATAGAGGTCGTGGAGTCGCCGTCGATGCGGTGGATGCAGTTTCTGCTCACGTTCAACGTAAACGTCACGTCCACATTGGACACATTGTGGAACGACCGCATTGATAAATAAGTAAAGTTATTGCCTTGAAGTTCTAATATTTCCAGTTTTGGTAAATTGGCAAAGGTCTCGGTTTCCATCGAATCGATTATGTTACCCGCAAGAGATAAATATCTCAAGTTTGGTAAGTTTCTGAAACTGTGCTTAGTTAAGTTGTTGATTCGGTTGTAAGATAAATCTAAGTTTCTTAACTCTGGCATGTAAGCAAATGTTCCCCTGCGCAATGAACTTAAAAAATTGAAAGCTATTCTGAGACTGCTCAGAGACAGGGACACGTTCTGGAAATCGCTATTCATCACTATGTCTACAATCCTGTTATGTTCTAAATTTAAATATTTTATAAAAGGAAAAGCAACAATTTCCGATAGTATCAAAATATGAAAATCATTGTTGTCAAACGACAGCCAGCTCAGATTTTCCAGTCCCTCTTGTATTTCAAATGGAAAGTATCCGCTGAAGAGCGTCGAAGACGACTCCAGCACGTGTAAAGAACTCGTAAGATTGGAAAAAGCTTGCGGATGCACGTAGTACAAATCGTTAAAACTTAGATTTATCTCTTTCACCGGCATACTGGCCGGAAAAACGTTCTTATAAATCTGTGCAATCCTGTTACCTCTCAAGTTGATAGTGCCGAGCGAAGTGGACCAGTCTAGGAATTCGTTTGGTAACAAATTAGATATCCTATTGTAGCTTAAGTCGAGGTAACGAATGGAACCGGGTTCGAGCGTTTGAAGTGCGGAGGGTATTGAGGTTAAAAAGTTACCGGCCAGCGAGAGGGTCTGGATGCGGGCGGGGAGCGCGGGCGCCTCCTCCAGCCGATTGTAGGAGAGCGACAGGTGCCGCAGGCGCGCCACCTCGCGCAGGCTATCAGGCAACTGCGACAGACTGTTGTGCTCCACTTCCAAATGCTCAAGGGAGTTTTTCAACGATAAAAATAGATCCCGACTGATAGAAGACAATTTATTATACGACACGGATAATCTCTCGATTCGATTGTTTGAAAATACCGCTCGGGGAATGACCGACAACTCGTTGAGGTCGAGAATAATTTGTCTGATCTGAATTTCTTTTAGGATGCTAATTTCAGAGGAGTCGTTAATTTGATTATTACTAAGATCTAATTTTTCTATTTTTTTCGTTTTGTTGGTATGGCACCGAGTTTGGGTATCAAAAGTGATAAAGTTGTGTCGTAAGTGTATGGATTGTAGCCTAGGGAGATTAAAGAGTAGATCACAGGACAGTTCGTGTAGGAAGTTGTTGGATAGTTTGAGGATGGTTAGGGAAGGAGGAAGGGAGTCGAGGCTGATGCTGCGTAGGTGGTTTCCTTCCAAGTCCAGCTGCACGAGGTGCTGAAGAGCGGTGAAGGCTTGTGACTTTAGCTCAATAATTTGATTGTTACTCAGCGATAAGCTAGTCAACGTCTCCTCTAAATGATGCCATCTTATTTCTGGTCCAACATGTACTATGTTATTACTAAAAATGAAAAACATAAATCAATTCCATAGAACCGCGGAGCAGAACTTTAATACAATGTAGTTTAAAACTTGTGCTTACTTCTGCAGATTTAACCAGTTTAAAACTTTTAAATCTTTTAAACCCTGCTGCGGCACTTCAGTGAATTCGTTGTAACCGAGGTCTAAAGATGCCAGTGTTGCAGCCATGGAACTGGAATAGATATACTTTTTACACAAACCTTCTCTACTCCATTTAAAACTTTGGGTATTAAACATTGGACTTTACTTACCTAAATGCATGTAGCTCTATAAAATGTAATTTATTCGCCACTAGAACTAGAGTTTGCAATCTCAACCCATCTAAAGCACTCTCTGGGATGACTTGCAGATTAGACATGCTTATGTCTAGATGTTGAAGCTCTATCCGTGGCCATTCTGAAACAATAACATATAAAAAGATTAAAATCTGTTTTATAAAGATTTACAAAAAATCCAACATCACAACCATTTCAGCGTCCATTATCTTTAATAGACAGCTCAATATCAACGAGAAATGAAGATTGAATCAGTAATACAATACGAGGAGGAGGTATTTATTGATAATAAAATTACAAGCAATATCTTTGCTTTGATCGAGTTTGATATTAAAAAGGCTCTACCTGGATAAGTAAAATAATCGATGCTGCGTGCTTTATATGTTTGATTATTTTTCATAAAATGTATTCTTGTTTTGAATAAGCAATAACTTTGTTATTATTTCGTCTTAATTTTTGATTATTGGTAAGTGAATAATTTTGTTATTTTATGGTCAATCTAATACCTACTAAAGTACATCGCTTAACACAGAAAATGAGGGCATTTAATTTCACTGTCGTAGCAAAAATAGCTACCTACTTACTTTTGCTTTAGGTTTCTTAGGCAAAAACTTAAAAAATTACGTATCTAGTACTTAATTAAAAAATTGTGGCAAAAGAAAAAAGACTACTTTTTATATAATTTCTATAATAAATTCGAATTTGAATAGGATATCGTCACAACGTCTTTTAGGTCATTTTGATCTAAAATGATATAAGTACTTAGAAATTAAATTCTCGGTTGTGTTTCGATAACACAATAACAGTTGAACTGATTTGAATAATAAATATAGAGTACAAAGTTTAATGACATAGAATAATATTTTAGTTGTAACTGGAGTTTTGAAATTGCCAACGAATATTAATAGTAAATACGTACTCACTCGTATTTAAATATTTATTGCAATGAACGATAAATTTATGAATGGTGGGATGACTATTTGAAAGCAGTACCCAGGAAGAACCTTGTTGGCCGCGTAGTACCTTGACATTCGTTAAAAAGGTTCATCATGGGATTCTTATTTCAGAAGCATCATTGGATTTTTCGTTTAAAAAAATATTATTAATAAGAACAATACAGGCGAAGGTTACTTTCTGACACTTTATGAATCATCGGGTAAAAATCCTATCTTATGGCTACACAAACACGTTCGGGTTAAAAATAAATACACAATTGACAAAATAAAGTAAGAGTTATATTTTAAATTTGGATATGATTAAAGATATGTGGTTACTCGTATTTGGTAATAATCATAACACAAACTGGGCGAAAAATAAAATAAAACCACACCGCTCCACCCACATATATGAGCTCTTTAAACTATTTTAAAATGAAGAACGTTGAGTCTATGGTTCCGAGTAAATTCTATTTTAACGGTACATAACATTTTCTCTTGCAACCCTACAAAACGGAGATTAAATATTGTGAAGCACATTTAAACGTCGTAAAAAAACAAGGCAAATATAATACTACTTTGCTGAATAAGTACAAATTATATTTTGCACAAAATGCATGCCTCGCTCAATCTTTAAAATTAAGTACAGAGATAAATGGTCTTCTACAAAACAGTGGATTATTTTTGTTTGTTCTTGTTAACTCGGGTTGGGTGTGAATGTGATTTATCTTTGTGCCAACAGTACCATTTGTATGAAACAAAACACAGTGTAGATACAAAGAGCTTTTTAGTCACAGATTATTTCTTTACAAGATGTTTTATGCATTGAATGTAAAAACTCGCTGCAAATTGCGATTGTATTGATGCTCTCAAAAAATGTTACTCTGCTAGTTTTTTTCTGAAACGGCAATAGCAGAACCTCACAGAACCTCGCACAGAACGAATAAAAGCAAGCGTCTTTTATAATTGACATTGATTGCTGAAAGCAATTTTCATATGTTTTTTTGCGTCGGCGCGGCGGTATGAAAAAGAAAAGTAAAATAATATTTAAGCAAGAAATAGACCAACAAGAGCATACCTACCTTTGATCAAAAGGTACCTACAAAAATATGAACTGTCAAAACAATCGACAATGCAACATCAGCTGTTGTTTTCCACCGATGTTTTGATGGATTCGAAATAGCGATACCGGCTACTAACAAATGTGGCTGATTTAACAGACCCGTTACGCTTCTGGCAGTATTCATTTACTCGGGGCGATGCACAAAAGTTTGTGAGCTAATGACTATCTAGATTTTGCGAATATTTTAAAACATTATCTTGTTTAAAGAATCGAATTGTATCAATCATTCTTTATCATTAAATGACATTAGAAATAATATTTTACAAGTTCAAATCAAAGTTTAAAGTAACCCCCCGACACAATGAGTTCGGTCACCAGGATCCCCTAACTTGATCTCTCTCCCAAACGGTAAAATTTATCACAACACTCCTTTTGAGTCGGGGAATAAAAATTTGAATCGGTATTAAAGTCTTGGTATAATATTTTGATATTTAAAAACGCTTTCTAAAGTTTAGCTTTCGTAGCTCAACAATTCCGCAGCGCACCGTGCAGTTCAGCTATTTAGTTAAAGTTTGACTAAGTGATGCTAAAGAGCATGATATATCGGAACTATACCAAGTCTGCAATTACATGGGCTTTACATAAACATTAATTAGCATGCAGTACCTAGCTGGATCTGATAAATAGGGAGGGCCAATCGATTTATGGCCCAGTAAATCTCTAGATATGTGGTAGCATGCGTAGCCTATTACTACGTTTCTACTATCACGAGGTTTGAAATTAGCAGCCAAGCGACGGCGACAGTGACTGGAAAACGCATTTCCACGAGTATTTCACAGCCATCTGAAATTCGGGCCGATTTTCATCGGAACCAATATCATCAGTCTATCTCTAGAGATACAGACTACATAAAATAGAACTTCGGTTTAACAAAACTAAACGAAGCGTCTACGTGCACCTACCATTTTTTAGTGATTCACGAAAATGATTAAAATTTAATTGAAAATTTATTGCTTTTGCGTCAGAGCAGCAGCGGACCGTGCATCAATAGTTTCGAATAATTATTCGCATAGAAAAACATTCTGACCCACTAACGAGCAGTTTCTAAATTAAATTTATCTGTTTTTGTTAAAGTTTCGTTTATTATTTTTATTACTTTACTTTATGTTTTTATATAATTTTTATGACTTTTAGTTAGATAACTTTAGCCGCCTTATTTTCCAAATAACCATGTCTTGACGTAGCACGACACGGTGTAGTTATTTTGAATAATGCGATGGCTTCAGAAAACAAAAGCTATTAGATAACGTGCAATCTCTTACCGCGTCATGTTTTGAAAGTCGTCGAAAATCGAGATCCAGATTATTTGCTTATTATAATATTAGTTACTTATGTACCTGGGAACCTGTGCAAGGGCACAGCGATGCAGGACATGTGCTTGGCGCGGCAGGAGCAGAGCGGGCTGCGCGCGCACGCGTCAAGGCGCGTCGGCGCCAGCGCGCGCACCAGTAGGCAGAGCAGCGCTGCCCGCTGCCACGTCCGACCCGACCATCCATCGCCAAGCACCATCACTGCAATAATTCAACAATGAACCACATTTTATATGAGTAGTTATCATCAAAAAATCTATTGGTTTGTTTGTTTGACGGAGGTTATCTCCGAAACTACTTGGCCGATTTTAAATTATTTCACCGATGATGTGTGTGTGAATGGACTGTCGGAATGGTTAGGCTATTTTTTATTTATTCCGTTAATTTTATTAGTCATTTGGTTACCATAACACAAACATTAATTAACTTCGCTTGGTACTAGATGATTACTTTATACTGTGTTGAATTGACCAAGGATATTGCTAATGTATTCCTAACATATTAATTTATTTAGTTCCCAATCATAATGTTTCTGTAGAAAAATTTTAATGGAATGCATAAGTTTAGATATTTTTAGAATTTTAACAGCAGTCTTTGTCTTTTGTAAGGTTGGTAATTCTAATTTAATAATATCGTGTAACACGAAAATAAAATTGAAACTTATATCTCGTTTCAGTGTTAAATTCCACAGTTATTAAAGAAAACACTCTATTTATGGTTCTCTAATAACAGGATGAATTAAATTATGTATTCATAGCAGCGGTATTTATTTTCCTTGAAATCGTTCCGTCCATTTGATTGTCGTGGTCGTATTGATGGTACATAACTTTTTGGTTCAAAACAGTACCAAAAAAGTTATACAAATGAGCAAATAGTGGGTGTTTATTATGCTTTAAGAAACACTCGCATTATCATTTCCTCTTATCGATAGTGGCGAGATTCTAAAGGTCCCCTAAATACAACGGATCGTAGAAAAATCAATAAAGAAATATACCCAGGTATATCTTGACACATACTCGTATATTATATTGTGTAGGTAGGAATCCCTTTTCTATTTTTCACGTGTATTCACGCTCTGCAGCCTAAACGGCTTGTTGAACTTTTGCATGTGAAATTCTGTAAATTGGGATTGGACGCCAGTGAGACTTTGCCATCTACGTACCTATTCAGACTATTTATAAGTATTGGCGACTTTGCTAGACCGCCATTATGTGAGTTAGCTGCTAGACAACTCATGTGCATAGTGTGGGTGTGTAGCTTGGCTATACCGCTATGGCATCACGTAGAGTACCTACCTAAGTCTGTGTGAGTGTCTGAATAAATTATGTTCTATTTTATTATATTCTAGAGCTATGGTTCTTTAAGAGGAACATTATAGAAATATTTCATCGATATGTCATGGCGACGTCGCCAACTACGTATACGTATTCAGATTATTTATATGCTACTTGAAAAACGTCGTCAAGTGGGTTAGCTACCAAACACGTCATTATGGATACAATGCTGACGACGCCGATGTCACCATAACATCCCGGTCAAGTATGGCCCAAACGAACTTTATAATGGTGCGGTGTGATAAAGTGTACGAATGTTTCACAATTAATTGAAACACAAGTAGGATGTATTCATAAAGTACCTACATGACAAATGTTTACGGAATAAGCAATTACGTTTGAAATTTGGTAGCAGCTTGACCGATGTACCTCTGTTGACCTAATGAGGGTGCCAGGTCTCCATTACAAGGATTATAGTAGAGCTCTAAATTAAACTATTTGTAAACCCATATTAAAGTTGGCCCTGTATTTATCTATTGTTATTTAGATCAAATAATTTAATGTATAACTGATTAATTAGTTAGGTACTTATTGTACAGTAATAATTTTCTTGAATATAAAATATCTGTCTATTTAAACAATGAGATAATTATAGAAAAACTTTGTTTTATATTAAAATGATTTCACTAGATTTGAGTTTTTATTTTTATTTACGGAAACTAAACTAATACCTACATATTTACATAACTGTATGTAAGTACACTAGATTAGAAAAACGTAAAAAATACAAGTCATTTGTTGTATTTGCTAAAATGATTTTACTCCGTTTTTCTAAGCCAATAGTTTTTAGCTTTATGACAAAAAAGCCGCATAGTATTAGCGATTCCTACAGATTTTAATGCAATTTACATAGAAAAGATGGTGATTCAAGAAAAAACAAATTTTATTATGTGTAAACATGCTTAAAGTAAACACCCGTGCTACTAATAATCTCGCAGGCGTAAGTATAAAGTAAGGTTTCACAGAATAGATAGGGATCTTACTCTTGCAAACAGATGAGTACTAAAACGTTACACCTCTTGATTTTATTCCGCCGAGGAGCAAACAATAGCGACAAAGTGTTGCAAATGCTCATGCATGAAAATATTATGACGTAAAACAAAATATGATCTCTGGAAGTGCTTTTGTCTCCCTGTATCAAAATAAGTTCATTAATTAATAAATAAATAAATAAATAAATAAATATCCTTGGACATTCCACACAGCGTCATCTAGTCCCAAGCTAAGCAACTTAATGCTTGTGTTATGGTAACCAGATGACTGATATAATACTAAGATAATTTTTTTTTGTAAATACATACACATTATATATAGAAAACACCCAGACACGAAACAAATATCTGCAGAACATGCAAACATTTGTCCCGTAGCGGGGATTGAACCCGCTACCTCCGCATCTCAGCCGGGCGTAAACACAACTGCGCCACAGAGGTCGTCAAAAATGCGCAAGTATCTGAAGTTTTTAAACAGGTCTAGACGTTAATGTGGCATGATCAATTTGAATGTCTAGACCTGGCAAAAAAATCTAAGCATAAATTATACAGCGTTAGTCTGTTACTGTAAAGTCTCAAACACATCGAAATTCTAAATAAAAAGCAATCGAATCTGTAAAATGTATGTTGTAGGGTCCCAAGATACAAAAGAAATACCTAGATTCTGATAATGTGATACCAGAAAAATGGTTCCAGTTTTATACTTTTTCATCCTTATAACATTACCTACACCCCATAGCCTTAAGACAATATTACAAGAGGCTTATGTACATGAAAGGCTTCCTGGTTCCTTCCTACATTCTATTGATTTTACGATAAACAAAATAGGGTAAAGAAAATTTTACACATTTTCCTTTTATTTGGTCAAAGGTCAGCTCGTTCATTGAGTTTCCCATAATGAAACGAAATTCGCCAGCAACTCTGTTCGAAACAATGATTTAATTTAAAAGTTTCACTAAAAGAATTTGATTGTACACTCAAAATAAAAGAGTAATTTGATTTTTCACACACGAACTCTCAAAGGGAAAATGTTCGTCGGGAAAGCCACGCCATATTTATCGAAAGGTTAGATTACCTTACATGCGGTAGGCAGAGCCTGACTGGAGGCATGCAGATAATAATCAGGGTGCCGGGACATGATTGTTGCGCTTGGGGAGTGCTACGTTATGAGGCTTATCGTGGCTTTGCGCGAACACACACGAACACTCACGAACTCGTACTATACTTACTATATCTTATTAAAGTTAATAACCGTAGTTGATTGGGGTTCTCGGGTTCGTAAGATTCAGCTGCTTCTATGATGGGCTCTGAGGAGTTGTCAGTTATTTACGATACGCAATGGTGCTTTATTCGAGGAAATAAAGATTGGAGTTGCGCCAGGATGCCAGAGGTCGAGAGAATGCATATATTTTAGTAGGATTCCAAATGAGATTGCAGAGGCTACGTGGCGGAGGTTGCAGTTATAAATTCTTGCAATACGTAGGTAGACTTTCACATTTTAGTTTGTGTTGTAATGGCAATCGAATAGTTATTTTTATTATTATATAGTTTGTAACACCAACACGAAACAAAAAACGAATGACGCAACAATGAATAATTCAACCGCCAACGAACGCGACTGCAAATAGTCCCGACAAAATCACACTGATTTATTTTATTTTTATTGTTTTGCAATTTACAGATACTGGTATTTTCATCGTCACCTTATTATTTATTTAGATTTTTATAACGCGAGTGCGAAAATGACTATACCTAATTTACTAACGAGGTTAATAACCTTCAATATTTTAGCTAATATCAACTATGATTACGTCATAATGTTATCGAAAATGAATTTACTTTCTATACATAACGGTCATACTGATCATGTAAAAACACTTTGTTGAGAAAGAGTGAATTAATATGCAGAGCAGTACTCAATGTTTTATTGAATTTTTGTCTATAACATTTTGGATTTCATCCAAAAATATTCAAACACGGTTTTTCCTATAAGTTAGTCTTGTATTTTTGAAACGGGATTTCAAATAAACGTCGTTCGCTGATCTGTACTCTTGTCTTCAATCGTTAGCTAAGTTTAGGAAGAAAACAGAGTTACTTTGTAATTTAGCTACTCATGTTAAGAAGTGTCTATTATGTTTTTGAGTTTTTTATGTTCTTTGTTTATTTACATATTTTTAAAGAGTATCTAGAAAAGCTAAATATACACAAATAATACACAAAAGTCCATAGACAGATTGCTGTGAAGCAATTCATATTAAACAAGGTCTAATTGTTTACGAAATTCGTCATATTTAAAGAAGCGAGAAAGAAGATAGGGCGTACAAATAAACCAGAGGTTTTTGTACGCACGTTCCGATGAGATTTTTGGGGTCAGCTCTCAAAAGGAATTAAAAGATGAAAGACAAAGTATAAAGTGTGAAATTATTTTAGGGAATATGAATCGACAATAAGAAGCGAAAGTTTTTGCTGAGATTTCCACGTTAATGGTAATCTGGGAAAATTTCCAAGTGCGGTAATCGGATTAGCCGTGATTACCTTAAGTGTATTTGGAAAATCTTCAGATTGTTCAAAATTCACAATGAAAGTAAATCTTTGTCATCAGTCATTTCGTCTGTTTCGCGGGAACTAGCAAGAAGCTATTAATATTCAAATATCAACCTAAATTGTGAATAATTGAATAATAAATTGGGATTATAATCAAACATTATAAACAGCGCTTCGCTGGGTATCGGAATCCATCTCTCGGACTTTATTGGCATCTTGTTATTAAGCAATCAAATCGAAATATAAATTTATTGAAAATAATAATAATTTATTTGTTCGCTTCTGTATACTTAAGAGAGGAGTAGCTGCGTCCTCGTCACTGCGTCATCGTCATCGTTACATGTGTGATGATGACGAAAAGTAGAAGATGTTTTTCCCTAGAATACAGTATTATCTTATATGATTACTAGCTGCGCCCCGCGGTTTCACCCGCGTAAGTCCCGTTTCCGCGGGAATATCGGGATAAAAAGTAGCCTATGTAACTCTCCATCCCTTCAACTATCACCACTTAAAAAATCACGTCTATTCGTCGTTTTCGTCTCCGTTTTGCCGTGAAAGACGGACAAATAGACAGACACACACACTTTCTCTATTATAATATTAGTATGGATGGATTCATGCGTGATTTTATTATAATCTGTTCTGTGTTTAAGGAAGTTGTCTCACCGTCGCCGGCGCGACGTGAAGCTATTAACCAACGGCTCCTCGCTCAAGAAACGTTCAATAGATAAACATTCCGTGTCAACAAAAGAGATTTTTATGCAGACTGTTCACTCTGTTAGCAAGAACTCGTTCCACTATTTCTTTCCAAAAACAGTTCCAGACAACAATTCCTTACAAGCTTATTTAAAATGTGTATATTTTTGTATATTCAAGAAAGCTTTACAATAGCGACGTAGACCAACTCATACAACACACATCAGAAACCAACACGAGAAAAACATTCATATCTCGAACTCTGCGAGTCAAAGTTGTTTTTTGCAAGCGTCGGATTTCCTGCTGGTGGAAAGTTACTCGTGTTCCTTGTTGTCCCAGATATTTAACTCGATAAAGTCTCTCTGCAACTTTAACTACAATACTTTGCAGTTTTCAAATGATAACGTGTTATATTCCTAAAATATTTTTAGAAAAATAGTATCATAAATACCTATACATAGATTTTAAATGTTTGTATATTTCGATAAAATCTTAACCAGTGGAGCAATTTAAATAAATCTTGGAATGTATAGAAAAATAGAAAGTAGATCGTGGCCGGAAATAGCATTAAAGCTATCTAATGTTTTTACTAGGGCGATGACACTAGTGGAAATGAGTTTGTGGAAAGTGACAAGCTGCGGGAAAGTAGCACTACTGGAGCAAACTACGCTGTGCTGTCATTTGTTCTGGGAACTCAGTAACCTCAACAAGCTTCCTACTAATAAACTCGGCTTCGAAACTTGTTAGAACATTATATTCCTAAGCCTTTTACTGCATGTGTAAACCTGAGTATAGTTTTATCTGTTTATAACATCTTCAGGGGTTGCGCCTTATTATATCTTAGAACAGAAGAAGCGGAATGCTCCCAGATGTAAAATTATATCGTTGTAAACTTCACATTTTTATAGATTTTATTTTTAAAATTTATTTCCTACACTTTGAATGGTACAATTTCGATTCTTTCTTACTAGTATTTATCCCAGATATTAATTAGGTATCTGTGTATCTTATGAATTTTATTGATAACTATATCGATGAATAAGCAATACAATGGATACCTATTTTAGGCAAAAACAACATTTTCATTTTTGAAGATGAAACATGTTTTTATTATTTGTGTAATAAACAAAAATTTTTGAAGTCGCCATTCGTGTTGAACCCTATATAACTAAGTATATCATTTTTAGTCACGTGAATTGTCGCAGAGCTAACATTTTCCCAAAAATTGAGTAGATCTCTTCAGACTTTAGATGTAGAAATTACAACCCAACTCACAAGCAACAGAACATATTAAATTGTGGTGTAAAATGTTGTACTACCGCTATTGTCCTCGTAATAAATCTTATTTCATATTTTTTGCATAGAAATGAGATCTTAGCAGCGCTCAGTTTAAATCCTAGGTACTACCGAAAATAAGTAAACAAGGCAGCTTCTAAAGCTACATTTAGGGTATAAAGTGGCCACCATACAATTCCTTTGAATCAAATTACCATTTTATATTTTAAATTTGAAAATACTTGGATTGGAAAGGGATTTTTTTTACACATACTTTTAAAAATCACTATAAAAAGTGTTTGAAAAATAAAATTAAATAAATATGATCACTATTGTATTTCTAAGGTACGATAGACATTAATTCTGTTCAGATATTTATGTATTTTTAGATCTAAACAAAGTGTCTTAGTCATTTAGGATGTCCAAATAAATCATTAAAGGTATGGTACATGCCCACATTGCCCACATAGAGCCGTGTTGGCTAAGTGAGTTATCGCCTCAACTTTCGAGCCGATGATCGTCTGATCGAATCCAGGCGTACTCCAATCGATTTTCGTTTTGATAAAAAAATCTATAAAACCAACTGGTTTTTAAATAACGATCTTGCAATATCAGCAAGCGCTAAAGATGCACTAGGGAATACTTCTGTTTACAACTATAGAATTTGTGGAAACTTTTAATTAGCCTTCACTCTTTTGTTATTTTTCACCATACTTGCTTGTATTAGCTGTAAGTTTTCCAAAAATCTTAAAAATAAAATAACATACACGAGAAAATGTCAACCATCCCTTTACTTGAGCATACATTTAATTTGTGATCTTGTTAGCGTTTTTATTATCTACATACTACAGTGGTAATTGTTTTTGCAAAAGTTCTTCTAACGATAAACCAAATATTTTAGTAGTAAAATCTTTGACCAAAAGCGTGGACAGCAGCGGGCGTCTAATCTTAGTACTTAATTAGATTCTAGCTCGCAGCTTCTAACGTAAAGAGAATCACTGATGCAATATGAATAAACCAGCACATCCCAACTCATCTTTTGGGATTAGAAACCTGATACGTGGTACGAAAGTAATAACACTTTAGCTTTAACGCTGCCATTAGGTACTATGAAATCGCGTTCGTACGTCAGATTTATATTACAAAATTAGTTTCGCGAGCAAATACAGGATATCAATTTCACTTACAGTTTCACAAATATGGTTTTCTCGTTTGTAAATGTACCTACTTAAATTAATATTTACTGAGTTTGAAGCTTTAAAACCAATTATTAACGTCCTGAAATAACATTGTAGACTGGTTTTTGTATCTATACTGTCTATGCCTTTTTTCTCGAGACAGTTACAACTTGAAAATTATTTTACTTTAATTTTTAAACTCACTTTTACATGTTCGTCATTATCACTATTTATTATTTATTTTTTACCCTTTTTTATAAACAATAAAAACAACAGCTTAAAATAAGTGATTTTAACATTTTGACATTGTTTGAATAATAAGTTTACGCATAGTTTATGGAACCGTGTCACGTTATTATTATATATAAAAATATAATATATAATCACGACTGTTTCCTGGGAGAGCGGTAGACATTTCTTTCAGATCTTTATGTAATCCTTTAGATCCTTTGAAGATGTCTAATGGGGTAGACAGAGGTAATAAAATGGTGTTTGTCTGTCTATAAACCATGCCGAGCAGTTGATAAAGTGGTAAAATATTAACCCTTGGCTCAGCGAGTGGTGAAACTTGAGCTTAAATAATAACATTTCAACCGACAAGGATCAAACGCGCGGTTCAAACAACCCTCACAGCCCTAAAGATAACGCAGCTTATGACAAAAATTCAAACTCTTCGATAAATTTTAATTTCGTTTATTAATTAAAACTGCCGCCTTATTCTCCAAATAACCATGTCTTAACGCGGCACGTCTCGGCATTCTTATTTTGAAAAATTCTATGGATTTCAGAAAACAAAAGCTAGATAACGTGCAATCTCTTACCGCGTCATGTTTTAAATGTGTTCAAGAATCGATCTCCTGGTATTTAACTTTAGTACCCATGTCTCTAAGGACAAGGATACTGTTAAGAATATAAAGTTTTGACCGATTCATTTTCTTACGTAATTGTTGTACCGTTGTAGTTATAAAAAAATCCACACATTTTTTATTTGAAATACCAAAAACCAAACATAAAATATTTAAAATTCAGTAAGAACTTCGTTTTTTGCATCAAATTGTCATTTAAAGGTAGCGGAAATCAAATTGAAGCTGTTGAATTAAGTCCTGATTAAACTGGATACGCCGTAGCCCTTGAGCTACGGTGTAGCCAATGTTATCAGGACCCCGTAGCACCGCTACGGTAGTTTAAAATCTCTTGCTAGGATTCTTTCCTATCCAATCTGTCTTCTTTTTATTACTTCAATAGTTCTGTGACACATCCCATTTGTGTTGATAGGGTAATGGAGTACAATCTAATTTAGAAAAACAGAAAATAGTATTCCATTTGCTTTTATGGAATTCTAGGGTTAAGTATTATTGGAAAAATACAAGGATTTTTTCTTAAGAAAATGCAAAGCTTTCAAAGATAGAGAAGGTTACTACAGACGGCGGCTAATGCTCCCACTGTAATATAGAAAATTTATTGCATTTCGTTTTCAATGCGGCTTAAGTGGTAAAAATAGTCGATCCGAGTAGATTTGATACTAAATAATGAATAGCCTTTTGCTCTTTCACATTACGTCACTCGCATTTATAACCTCAACATGCCATTTACACTTAAGTGCCTTTTCAGATAAAGGTTTAGTTTACGTCCGAGATTCGTAAAGTGACAGGTGTCACCGTGACCAGCTTTAACTAAGATACAAAAGTATAAAAGGGTAAAAACCTTAACTTTTAAAAATTGTTTTGACCATAGTTCTTTGATTTGGTTTAAACGTAAAGTATTTCCTGTGCTTTAAACTATTCTATAACTCAACTAGCAGCGTAGCGGCACGGGTGTACTAATGAAACTAGATAGCCTATAACCATCCCGACAGTCTATTCTACACATCGGTGAAAGAATTTTTGAAATCGGCTGAGTAGTTTCGGAGATCACCTCCGTCCAACAAACAAACAAACAAACAAACTTTACCTCTTTATAATATTAGTATAGTTACCGGCTGGGTAGAACAGAAGTATAGATTACTTTCATAAGTAAAAGTTAAATTAAGTAGGTTAAAGAATAGTTTTCGAATTTCACGTTAAAAGCGTTCCTATTTCCTAATAGAAACACACAGTTTAAGACTTCCTCCCGGTCTCGTTTACGAGTGCAGTAGTTTTGCTCTGTTATTTGGTTCCAAGTAAATAGTTATCGTTATTGAAAACTGTTTGCATACAGCCAGTAAAGGTCCAAATAAAATTTGGTGTTAAAAAAACAATATTGTCTCTCATTTCAGCCTAAGGACATCCAATGCTGGACATAAGCCTCCCATAGATCTATAGAATAGAATAGAATGGAGTTTTATTTTCTATCGACACACATGAATCAACATGAATTAAGAATCAAACATAAGTTTTAGTTGTTTCGATTGCGGCCAGCATCACCGCAAACCTGCGGATTTTATCAAATCATCCGTTTATCTCGTTAGTGAATATCCTACGCTGCGACGCGGTCTTCATTCAAGAACTTTTCGGCCGCAACAGCTATCTGTTCTGCATGCTATTTGGCTTGCCCATTTCTTATATTTATTAACTTCTGATTCGATTCCGTAGAGGAACCCCGAGCACAGTCCTCTCTCTAGCTCATTGGCAACATAAGTGAAATACTTACTGTTATTAATAACTATAATAGGACTATAAATATTATACCTGCAAGTCAAATGTAAATGTCTGAATTTGACGGATTGGGAGTTAAACTATTAAGTGATCATTGTCTGAGTCATTTAAGGACCTGGGTTAGAATAATGTATGGAAGCAATAAGTGTGCCATAATCGACTTTGACTGACAAATCCGTGTATCCGTGTGAGGTATTACCTCGACTTTCAAAGATAGTGGGTTTTAGTCTCGGATGTGTCTCAAAAAATGTATCGTTTCGTAAACTATGAACATGAATACGAAATCCAATCAGAGTATAAAACATCTCTAAATGCCTAACTAAATAGGTGTTACAGTTTCTTCCAGCTCACAGTTTTTGACAGATCAAAGAGAGGTCGTTCCACAAATTATTTTACACGCAATGAAATAAAAGTAAAATGCTTTTAGATGTAATATTTATAATAATATTATAATTTTCTATCGTATATTGGCTGTAATAGTGTACAGTTTGCTTCGAGGAAAGAATAAAAGCAATGACTGAAGGTATAAGACAATCTTATTCTACCATAATGAGGCTAGCACAAAAATAAAAGTCTTCAATGCTTTAAAATTAATGTCCCAAAATAATAACATACAATTCCTTCTCATCGTTTATTATTTATTTTATTGTGCCGCAAAAATGCCCCATCCTTTGATGTTGGCGCTGCTCAAAGAACTCAAATAATAAGCGAAACCGCTTTATAAATAGTACACAAAAATGCGTAGCACTTACGCGTTAACCAATAGAATTATGGCGTCCAATTAAAAAAAATTACACAGAACTTTACTTACGAATAGTTAGTTGAACAATAAATCACATCTCAAAATAACCACTTAAATCCAAAGTTTGCTTAAATTGTTAACTTTCGAGGCTTCATTTGTCACTTTTAGGTGTTAAATTCACTGTGGACTAGAATTGAAATGTTTAGTGACATTTTAAAGTTCACACTTCGAAGTGGATGGTGGCAGTGGGTTGCGCAAAGGGCCGTGACGCGACCGATCCCGTCGACGGCTGACTTTAGACTGAGTGCCAAGGCTGCCGCCGGGCGGGAGGAGCTACCTCACAGGTATGAGGACCTCAGCCTTATCGTGTCATCAACTAATTTGTGTATGTATCTTGACGGTCGCCTTAACCTTTGTGGGTTTATCTCCGATGCATTTTCATAGTTCATACAAGGGTTATATATTTACAACTTGATAACAGACGGAAATTGGGAAGTAGTATCACGTATTATTTCATTCGAAAACTTTAATAGTTGTGGTTCTGTACAGAATTTCTTATGATAGTAATTTATTGGTAACAGGCTTCTAATAATGTATTTCAATACAGTGATTTGGTATTTATTATTTATTTTCTTAGGAATACCAAATAATTTATATTAATTACTACATATTTATTTATTGACTAAATGGCTAGTAATAAAATAAAGCTGCAGTGTCTATGATGTTACTTACTGGATTACGTGGAAAAATAACGGTTTGTAACGAAAATTGTATTGTATTAAATTTTTAAGATTTGGAAGATATCTCATTCTGACAATCTTAATCTATGGTATGAAATTAAAAAAATACTCGCAATTGTAATTCATCTTACGAGGCAAGCGACACACTTATTACACTTTTGAATTTCCCTTTGTCCACAGATCCCTTTGATTTTTAGGCACAATAAAAAACTCGGTCAAGCATAAGAAGCCCGCTCCGCGTCGAGCCGGGTTCTCTCCTAAATCCCTTTAGTTGATTAAGCCATCAAATAGTATAGTTATGAAAAGACAATATTGTCTTTTCGTAAATATGTGACCCTTTTTTCCACTAAGGAAGGACAACATCCCGTGACTTTACTAAGTAAATGTGTGTATTTGATCCAGTGAACCGATTTCGATCAGTTTTTTTTCTTCGGATGTCGGCTGTCCCATCTGGAATAGGCGATTTAGTTTCACGCTTAATAACCCGAAGGATGAGAAGCAAACATTAAAATACGGATGAGACTTCAGGGAGGTTGCGTTGTGTAGATTCGCCTGTAGCTAGGTATGGTTGTGGCACATCCGACTACATTTTTATATTACTGTCGGCGCTGAAACCAATGGTGAGATCATAAAAGTAGTGCGCTAGTTACATTCAGTGAATTGTACCCGCGATGATTGTATGCCAGCACGGGATACTGAATGCGTCTAGACGATATTGTGTTTTACAAGTGAGGGGAGAGGCGCAAACTCTGTCGAATAAACGATTGTTTTCTGCGTGTAATGAAGCGCGGGAGAAATCGCGAGCTCCCACTTCAGTTCCACGACAATATAGAGTCGAGGTACCGTCACGCACGTGTGTTAACTTGCACGTATTGTCTTATGAAAGAGATTTTTTCAATGATCATTTACTTCTTAGGTAATGTTTGCTTAGTACCTATGTACTAAGCAAGCAACGTTGGACAGAAAAAAATAGATAATGTTAAGCTTCAGACCATAATATAACAATATAACTTTTGATTTGGGTCTAGTGATATCCACCTAGATCAAAGTCGGTACATATGATGTGACAGAGCCGGTAATATGCAAATTTGCTGGGCATATGTGTTATATTTTAATGTTTTATAGAGTGCGTATGAAAACTTCACGTTATTAAATATCAGCTACTCGTCTAGGCGTACGCCGCTTAAAGCTCGTTTATTAAATTTGAAATGTTTTGTTGTTTTTATTTTAAAATATAAAGATGGAATAATTATTATGATTAAATAGGTTAATCTCAACGACATGCATTCTGTTTATACAGATAATTTAGGCATTTTTGTGACCTTTTAAGATATCTGAGTTATTTCCAAAAACATATTATAGTTCATGTTCTCATTTTAAAGAAGTTAGCATTCCAAACGTGACAGATTCCATCCATTTTCATTCCATTTTCATGCCCATCGTCGTTATTAGACAGCTAAAAAAGAGCTTCAAATTAAAATATTTATTGAGTCTATGTGATACAATAGTAAAACAGAAGTACTTTGTCTAAATAAAAGTCTGTTATAATCGTACGTGACGACATAACACAGGTTATGTTGTCATTTTACAACTGGACATTATCTTTTTATTATATTTTCTCATTAGCGAACCCCTCGTAAAACATGGTCCGATGTTATTTTGTAGGATGTCTATAATAGAACGACAATTGAAATATTAATTAAATATACTTTATTCCTTGTACTACATTCACGAAAGGGTTTTTTCCTCTTGGTGAGGACTGTTTGACTGTTGCTACAGTTGTCACGTTTTTAAAGTAAATTATAATTCAATTCATTAGGATCCTATAGTTCTCAGCGAATTGTGTATATACGTTAGTGTAATGATTTACTTACGAAAATTCTGAGAACATAAGTCACATAAGTGTCTGATCTTCGAAGAACCCGAACGCCAAAATATACTTCTTTAGATTTTCTCCTAAACGCTTAAATAATATAGTAGTTAGAATGCGATCACCGGCCTAAATTGAAACAACAGATTTTCTAAAGGATGAAACTAAAAAATTACATACGAGCCTAACCATGGTTTAAGGCTAAATTATGAATCAGGTAGCAAACTGCTACCTGGTTTCATGGTAATGAGTTCACCATCATTAACATTTTAGTGACCTTTACACTTTTTCTTTATAACTCAAGAGAATTTTAGGTTCCACAATGTATTTTACAGCTGGTCTTTCTAAGTAAGTGCAGTGGTTTTCTCATCCTGTACTACATTATTCAGAGTTGTAAACTAGGTAATTTCTTGGGATATATTAGCTCAGCAAAAAGTAAGTATTTTAATTCGAAAGCTGTGGCCTAAAATTCTTATCTTAGGTACCTACTGTTTTTCTTATCATTATTAAATGAAAACGTTTGAAGCACTTGCTTTCTTTTTTCCTCACTAAGATAAAAATGGTCTTATTATTTTTCTACAAGTCCTGGATGAGTTTAATTGCTTTTTTTGCATTGCATAGCAGCTTAAAATCTTAATTAAAAATAATCTAAATTAAATAGTTATCAAAAGAAGGTAATTTATTTTTATACCTTTTACTTCAAACGATACTAAGTCTCTATGTAATTTGAATAAACTCAAAATAACTTAATTATAACGAAATATTATGTTTAACTTGTTAAAACTTTACTTTCAATGTAGGCACGGATTCTAAATCGTTATCGTTATTACGTCAGGTACCTAATCAATTTAATAAGCTTTAAACTTTGAAACTTCATCTAGGTTTTACTTACAATGTTGTTTTAGGTTAATTTCTGTTCAGTATTCACTTTGTGGCAGAGTTACGATCCTTTGAAATAAGAAACTATAAAAAAATACTAAAAACTATGTCAAGTTTTAATATTTTTGAACACAACCATAACTTATCTTATCAAATCCCTTAGAAGCATTTGCAGTCCCTTACTTTCATTTGAATAGGATAAGTCGCTGCGAGGAACTCCTGCAGCAATATCAGCACATACGAGTATTCTTATTTCTGTTAGGTGCCTACTTAGAATATATTAGACCCGCATCCGTGAGTACTATGCTCGACAAAATTGCAACGCGTTTAATGCCTACCCACCAGTAGGCAAGATAGCAAGCGCGAAGCACCTTCAAATAAAGTGCACATAATTGTCAAGGTGAGTGGTGCGCGGTACAGTCGCAATTATTTACCGGCTAGACATAGGGGGATGGAGAGTCTTGAGCTCGCGCCAAGAGCCTCCGCGGTCGCTGAAGAACCTCCCTCACTACCTCACCACTTGCATGTATTCATAAGCTTTATATACGGATTCTTAGCGGCTGGCATTCCTCACATATTTTAATTTGAATAGAATATTATGAATAGTCGCGGTAACTATATTTCGTCTAACTAGGTCGTAGAAGACGGACAAGAGTCTAAAACAAAGCAATGATTTAATACATCTCTTAGATTTAAATGTTGTTGAGCGAAAAAAACCTTTTAATACAAACCAATTGTTACTTTAATTGCATAAAAGAGGTCATAGAAGTAAAAACGAATAAAAATAATTCTTTCCGGGAAACAAGCAAGCAACAACGTTTATTCTTGGTAGACAGTATTTTCTGTAGTCACATGAGTCAGGCTCTTCCTGGAAAGCAAAGAGTAAGTATGAAATTTTTCATTCGCTTAGGTTGACAGTGTTTGGTCGTGGGTTCTTCACCTCGTACTTGAAAATTTACTCACAGAGCTCGCCATGAATATTTACTGTTTCGTTTATGATGCAAACATGTTACATTATTTAAAATAAAACGAAATTGTGGATCACATGTACTTAAATATGGTGAAGATATGCAATTAATCAAAACCACAAAGCGTTAAATATAATTTAACTCACGCTCAATAGATTTACGTGAAATACAATTATATTGAAAATTAATTGCGATAAGTACTTACAAATGAAGTGGAACGTAGCTTCCTGCTTATATGTATGTGGGTGGTTAAAAAGAAAACCTATTTTAATCTAATTACTGTATTAACTTTAGAAGCTATTAACTCAAATAACACGAGTAACTTATTCAAAGGTTCACTTAAAATGTATAATATAAATAAACAGACATTTTACAAAGGAAAAGGTTCTTTTTGCTGGGAAAGCTAATGCCAGGCGTTAAATTCTGAAAAGGTGTGTGTACATTTGTGAAATACGTCGTTGACTCTTCGCGGTGTGCTGTTTAAGCAACGGACCTGTCATAAACGCTATCACACAGAGTATACACACTTGACAGGACAAAGGAGAGGTATAAGTGAACTGAACATGTTATAAGTTAAATCAGAAAATCAAATGTAACGGTTTAGATGTGTTATTGTATACCCACCTTAGGCATTTTTTGTGCATGCATTCTTTATAGTCACGTTATGTTCAGTATGCTCGCTTTTGACTTGGTTTGTGTGAATTTTGAGCCGTGAGAGTAAAATTATAATAAGCTGCCGCAAGATTAACTTTGGCTTTAAAGCCAAACTTAATCTTGGTAGTCAAATTGTTAGTTATACTTACTATACACTGCTTATACAAATACGTGAATAGTAGTATAACACAATATAATTACACTACAGTTATTTGATATGCTACTGTATTAGAATTTAATGAGGTACTGACCTAGTTAGTTTAGTTGGAGGTCATTAGTTTTTTTTAAATTTGTAGAAAGATTTCTACACAATACATTTATAAAAAGTATTAAAATACATTTAATGTACCTAACTAAGCCAATATACACTTTCCTCTAGATGAAAAGTAGATAAAAACAACTTCTTTTGGCTATGTTACTACTTTGAAGAGCAAAGTGGAAGAAGAAAGTAAAATTTAACTTGCTTTTTATGTAGAGCTATAAAACTTTTAAGGAACATAAAATAAAGTGAAGTATTTTTTCCAAGCAGCTAAATAAACAGGGATTTTGGACGGCCTTTGCTTAATTAATGATTCTAAACGACTCTTAGTGCGTTGAGCGGCTATTGGCATGGATAAGAAACAAACTAATAAAATAAATCTCACAAGCTCAACTTTTCCCAACTTCGTCATTATATACGTAAAGCGGTCCAAAACTGAAGAATTTCAAAGTTTACCAACTTTCTGAGTTCTTTCGATAAAATGTAACTTGGCTTTTCACAAGCATCATTCGTGTTCGCGCTTCGCATTGTCCTCCCGATTCCTTCGGGCCGCGGCACTTCCCGACCTGCAAATTGCGAAACTCTAAAAAGGTTAAGATGTGCTAAACATTCAACTTTTACGTTTCTTTGTTGAGAAAATTTATTTGGAAATTTCCTCTAGCTTGGGAATTACAAAGCTATTACTAATCTCATTGAAACAATGCGCATCTAATTATGGTAATAACATATTCCTCTTAGCGCAGAAACACTACCACTCGTGTTAGTCCCAGACGAATCCCAGAGGTTCTGTGCTGAATTTCGAGATAATTTGCAGTCTACGTGAAAGTTTGAATCATTAGCAACCTGAAAAATCTCGTTAAAACCATATTCGAGTAATTGAAACTGAAACCTACAAACTTGCAAACAAACTTTTGCACTTTGTTATATAGTAGGAGTTGCAAACATAGCTTTCTTTACCTACAGTTGCTAGCGAGATATTTTAATTTAGCCGGGGGCGTGAACTCGTGCTGCGGAGAGATAATAGCTGTTCTTAAAATAAAGCCTTTGCGTCATTATTCTGTGACAACGCTACCGACCGACGCGCCGCCACTAAAGGCTAAAGGCTCGGTTTCCTAGGCCGCCGTTGCCAAATGTCCGTCAGCAAGATCGCATTTTGCTCCAAATTAATCAGAAATAAGCGACGGCCGTTCACTGACGGCCGATTGGAGATAACACAGGGAACCAAGGCTTAACCGATGTTTCCTTTAACTTAGATGGCGGTGATTCGGCGGGGCACTGACTAACTAAAAATTCCTAAATTCGAGAGCTCTTATTTCGTTCACTATAAAGTTCAAATCAAATAGACCGTCTGAGTGACAGTTCTAAAATTACGTATTTTACGTCAAATTTAAGTGAATGTATGCAATTTTAGTCAGTAGCCTTGATAAGTTTGATTAAAACTACACACATTTACCTCAATTTGACGTTAAATGCGTAATTTTAGAACTGTCACTCAGACGGTCTATTTGATTTGAACTTTATTGTGAACGAAATAAGAGCTCTCGAATTTAGGAATTTTTAGTTAGTCAGTGCCCCGCCGAATCACCGCCATTGTGTAAATGAGTTACTTTGACGCTGTTAGTCGGTATGAATATGTATGTAGATAACGCGACGCCGAGCTTTGGTACTTTCTGTAGCGGCTGTTTCTACTAAAAGCCGAATATGATAGAATTAAATACGCTCTTTGCTCTGTGTACCTATTGAAACTCCTGCTTTCGTTTGATCTCAAGCTGGAGAAGTAAAACATCGACACGATAAACGAATATGATACATATTACACATAATAATAAACCACAGAAACGTAGTGCCTTTTGCCGCGGGATTTCTCATAGTGGCTGCTTTTATCGTTTAGAAGACCCACGGATCTTCGAACTTAGAAGTAAACCTACTATTCAACACTTCCTACGCGATTTAAACAATAGAAATAACAAAAATGTATAACAACATAAAACAACAATATTATTACAACGTTATTTTGATCACAAATCCATAGGTACCTATATAGTTCGCTATAAAAAGTTAAAACAGTTTTAGAACGTGACATCGAACCACGGATAAATTGTACCCGCTGCTGGTTTGCGACTATGTCGAGTTGGAAACAAAGTAATCTACCATTTATAGAATTTAATGCATTTGCTGTCTGATATTATTTCAAAACAGAGCCGGCTATATTTAAAGATGAAATGGACGTCGTACTTATAAACGGTCGTAAAATTCGATAAAGCGTATTATTTTAGTGCTGCAATAAATTATGTTACTGCTTTAAATTGCATTTGGACTGGAAATATCGATTTCATGACAGGCTCACTGTAAAGTTTTCCATTCGTAAAATTACACTTTAAAACTCACGAGCCAAGTCTTACAATATTATGGAAATTAGTGTGGAGCTGACAGATGGCTCTCCTAAATCAGTCTGTCACTCACTAAAGTATAAGACTATCACGTTTACATCGTGAAAGATAAAACGGTGCTTGCAATATCTAATATTTTATCATAGCTATGAAGTTACAAAGTCTGGTGTCTTACATTTTATCTTTTTCAGGGTCCGTTCCGGTTCCGTACAAGTTTCTGTCCGGCGGCGATTGTGGTGACATTGTAAGCGAGATAAAAAAGGCCTGTGGTATCAGAATCTAAGTTTATAACGGGGTCAAGCGGCTGGCCACATCGAGGCGGCCGAACGCTCGATGGCAGAGCAGTTGTTCTCAAAATATCGCGCAGCCAGTGTGCTATATTTGAAGTGTCTCACTACTTGAATAATTTATAAGTCGAGTCGAAGTGCACTGCATTTCGTAGCGGGGCCTTCGTGAAGCGGAATAAGTTTGTGCTCAAGTTTAACTATGAAAAGACTGTATCTTCTTAATAATGGCGCGCTCATGGAGTGTTGCGAGTTGGATGACTTGAATGGCAAACAGATAAGTTTTTATCTTTATTAATAAACTTTAAAGTCTTTAAACTCAGGTAATTATCTCTTAATTTACATTAAGTTAATTTTCATACGAATTATATTTTTTCTTAAAAAAGGCTGTTAATATTTCATTAGAGCTGGAGTCTGAACAATTAATCTATGTACATGTTAAAAACTTTTAGATAGACGTTATAATACGTTAGATAGACATGATTTTAGGTAAAGTACGATGAATACATGACATCGTTTGATTGCCTTGTTTATACTAATAATATTAAATGTATCGCACGAGTTTTTATGAACTTAATTTATTAATCTTAGACGCCCAAGATTATTTTCATAATCAAGCACAGTTGATATCTTCTGGATGATTACTAATTCAAGATAGAGTTTCATTTCAGTTAACTGGTGTTTTTTGAACTAACCATAGACTAAGTATAATATTGAGTCTATGAGTAGATACTTAGGAGTGTTTCAAACTCGATGTAGATGTTTTGAGATCCTGAGTTTGTTTATTTTTTAAATTGAGTACAAAAAATAAGTATTCACTTAAGCAATTCATTATAAAAATCATTACCGACATTTCATATGAACACAACTTACTTTACAAATACCTATATTAAATATTTCAATATATGCTACTCAAAGCCACTTAGGCCCTTGAACCTTGGGAAATAGAAAATCAAATTAAATAATCAACGAGTCTATTAAACAACTAAACGCGTCAAGGCTTGTCTATACTATAATTTACTACTTACAAATTGACTGACGGCTCAGTAGCTCTTTTTGCGATTTATATCGCGTGTTCAATTCCGATCCTGGATAATAAGTGTGATCAAATTAGATGTTGATGAAAATTCACCGTTCTGTGAAATAGATGTATGAGTTATTGGATGCTTTAGCCAAGTTAACGTAAATATTGACACATCACAGGCATCAAACCCGCATTCTCGTCTGAGATGACACTCTACAAAGCTTCGCTGCAACACCATAATGACAAAATACGTTTATGCTCTGCCACGAAAAGTCGTAGCAATACAAAACCTACATAATAGCTTTGATAAGTCCCTTTCATGGTTAATAATGCGTTTGTTCTGAACATTGCTGAATATAACAATAAACAAGCAACATTTTCGTACCAATGTTCTGTTTAGCATTTAATGTACAGTCAACACTAAAAGGTCTTTTTCAATTCAATTCACAGAATTATGGTGATGACTTGGATTTGTATACTTAAAACTAGCAGCACGTCCTTGCTTTGCGCCGGTATACTAATGAAACTACCGGGATAAAATAGCCTAAAACCATCTCGATAGTCACACATTGCTGAAAGTATTTTTTAAATCGGCTGAGTAGTTTACCTCCGTCAAACAAACAAACAAACTTTACCTCTTTATAATATTAGTATAGATATAGATATTCTCTATACTTCATAAATAATAATCTATAGTTTTAATAGTTTATGAGATGTTTTTCGAGTAAGAATACATTCGTGACTTCAATGTTGTTAATATTCATTGTTATTATTATATTATGTTCTGCCTAAGCTAGCCAAGCCTATTACATCTCAACAATGTCCAGGCACTATAGTGTCCCGTTAAGGCAAAGATTGCCTTGTGACGCTGTTTAAATAATCTAGTAGAGTTGTAAAAGCCTGAGTTTTTTTGTATGTTTTGTCTTAACAGTTAGATATAGTACGTTCTACTATTAAAATCGTAAAAAAAATTGTAAAAGTATAGTTGCTTAAATAAAGTAAAACTAATGAGTCAAGACCGAGGCAAGTATGGCTCAGTTCGAAGCTACAATTCCGTTGAGAGAGTTTTCAGGTCATCGGAACATCTCAGACAGTTTAACAACTTTATAGCCGAACCGATAATTTTACTTGCCTTTAAAAGTAGTGAACGTAACTAATAGGACTGTTTTTCTCGATTTATAAGATTTCCCTTAAATTTCTAAATAACAATTATACATTCTAAGGGTTACACAATGTATGAATAAGTTTTACTGAAGTTTCGAATATACTATTTCTTACATATTTGTAGGATAAATACTCTTGGTCTATAACTTATGGTGGACTTTACGTGACAAAAAGCGCTATTTGACAGTCGTGTAACGTAACGTACAATGTAAGTAGTTTTATTGATGATGTTATGTATGTGAATTGTGATTATTATAATGTAATACGAGTAGTCTCATCACTTCGTCATGTTTGTTAAAATTTACCTATCTAATTTTTTTGGATACTGACTGTACTAAAACTAATGTGTTGTTTATAAGAGAACTGCTTGTTTATCATCAGTATACAGCTGGACATAAACATCGAATGCCAATAACTTACATTTATAGTTAGTATAATATACTGTGCAACAGCGCCGATAGGCTTGCGACCTGTATGTCTGTAATTCTAATTTCTGCAAAATGTGGACATGCACTAAATATGTATTTAGTAGCTTTAACTACCCTCTATGAGCGATAAATTATTTTTTGATCATTTAGTAGGTATCTTCTTAGTTCGGAGAGATTTTTAAATTCAAATTTTTAATGTTTGTTTCGTTATATCGTCGAAACTAAATTTTTAACTTTCTTATAAAGGTAGCATATGTTAGTTATCTTCTAAGCTTGATTTTTAAAGTTCTGAGAGAACATATCACGGGACGTCTACTTTTTTGTTGTCTACAACGTAGGTAATTTAAATATACATAACAACTTGCGGACTGGAATGGAGATGGTGACCAACAGTAAACGATTTTAGAAAAGGATAATAGTCTCTCATCTAACAAATTCATCATTTCTATAAAAGCCTAACGACCGAACACTTCTCGAGCCCAATAACATTAAAAACCAACCAGGTGACCTCGTGAGACCCTAATTATAAAAGTCATATCAAAATCGTTTAAGCCTTTTGTGGAAAGAAAATTAATAACACAAGTACTTCAGAACTATACAAATGAATAAGCTAATTATGGTAGACTGAAACTATGTTAACATGTAATACTGATTAAAATATGGCATGTGTTTAGAAAGAACCCATTTCTGTATTATGTAATATGAAATAAAATGAAAGTTAGCACAAATGACAGTGGTTTTATTTGAAAAGCGTGTGCGTATGCGTAATGGTAACATTAGTCGGTCGCGTGTCGACGATAATTACCACTTGTACAGATTGTCGTACAACATACCACGACCTCGCACTAATTGTCCAATTACGTTATTTGTATGTATAACATTTAGAAATCGAAATGTCTGGTGGATGCTAGACATTATGACACATAATGAATGATAAATATTATCTAAAACAATACGCTAGCGGACAGTCTCTGTGTCTCGTGGGTTTCAAAAACTAGAATAGTTGACATTGAAGCTCTACATCAGTTTCGTATGTAAATTTATCCTAAGATCATTTATTGTATAATAAATAAAATGCAAAATGTTGAAACATTAATCACTAGAGGACAACCGGCTCTCCAATCTATCGTAGCGCGGCTACGGGTTTTGTTCGTAGCGCGTAGCTACAGTCTACGGCGTAGCTAGCCAATCGTGCAGGGATTTTCTATTCAGTTCCGAGTAAATCACGTTTATCTTTCATTCAGAAAGTATCAACTCTATGGTTTTAATAACCAATCAGTGCAATTGTGTTAGCGGTACAGCTTTATTTGGCATTTTTATTCATTTAATTATCAAAAAGGCTGTTCATTACGTATTCAAACGGGGAAGTAGGGCGCCACGGTATTCTCTGAGGTATGGACGCAAACATTTTATTAACCTAAAATCGGGTCTACAGCTCCGGTTCAACTCACGACACTTGCATATTTGGGAGTGCGGCTGATTATATTTTCTCTTTCTTAAGCTGTGGAATGAAAAAGTTTGTTTTCAAAATATTTCACGAATATTCTAATGTAATCTTGTATGTTCGTGCCGGGAAGAAGGGGCGAAATGTTCAGATTTACTTACGTAGTAGGCACGCTCCAACTTGAGTAATTATTTAAAGATTCGCAATATTACTTAAAAAGAAAGCAGACTGGGTTTTATTTTTGATTAAGTAAATAGCTTAGTTAAGTGATTTATATTAAGTTTTGCTTTAATCTTGCTTGTGTACCATAATTAGTTGTTGTTTCGTTCTGTTCGGTCTAAAAGATCAAGTTTAATAAAACTAGACATTATTTAATAAAAATAAAACAGAAGAAGCAATTTATTTTTAATTATAAACAAAAGTAGGATTTATGAATACTTGAGAATTATAAAGATTTAAAAGTTTCATCAAAAAATAAGGAAATATTCCGTATAACTTTTGTTTTTGAATTTTGAGAGAATCCTGTTTTATTCGATGGCACTTTACGTAATAGCATAATTACGAGTATATAATAATTTATGAACTTTTTAAGCAATTAAATTACTAACTAACTTATTTGGCTTTGATTTACTTAGACTGTTTTGTAAAGTACATTAATTTTTACAAGCACACAAATTGTGTACACATTGTGTGATTTTCGCTCTTGTGTTGTATGTTTTAGAACGTTTCTGATTTTAGAAAGTTATCATCATCTCCCTTTTCCCAATAAGTGGGGTCGGATTTCAGAAAATAATAACGGTTTTTTTTATATAAGACTCATCACATATTTGTGCAACTTTCTTTCACCTCCTTGGAAACCAAATTACTACGAAAGAAAACATTGAGATTTTTTTTAAAGTAAGTAAGATTTACTGCAATTAAAGATTTTTAAAATTTTGCGTGTCATTTCGGGAACCCAACTAACAAAATGTGAAAAAAAAACACCCCGTGTTTCCAATCGAAAGGCTATAAATAAAATAAGGAATATTCTTTCTAAGTAACATAATATTTTACAAGACAGGAATAATGCTTAATTAATTAGTTTCACAAAATTTTCTTAGAACTTACTAAAATAATTGTGTTCCTTCATCAAAATATCCTATCAGCAATTTAAAGGTATCCTGAGCTTCATTCCTCTTCATGTTTCGTAACATTGAGAATGTCTGTATGTGCAGACATACAGGCCGTCTCAATATTACACATCGCGCATCGGCGGTATCGCGCACTATCCGAAGCTCTAAGATCCGAAGCGTGGGGTGTAGATAGATAGACATTTGTCAAGCGGCGCGCAGTCGCTCCGGTAACACATCCAGCTCGGCACGCTCCATGAATATACATTAGTCATTATACAATTTACACTCATATTTCCAAGGACGATATCGCACAAGAAATTACCTTCTCCATTATTCTTCAACATTATCGCTTAATTGTACAGGGAAAGAAACACGCCCGTTCGATTTAAGTATTAAGTTTCCTGGCCCTGCCACATTTTTCGAATCCACGTTTTACTTGTTCTTAAACTTTTAACTAATTAAATGAATATTCGTCGACCGTTCATTTAGAAGGCCTGGAATGTTTTTAGCTTCGATGTTGCTAAAATGAATTTTGGGGAGAAATAACTTTGTCTTGTATTTTGGGAAATATTACTCTCAGTTTTGATCATTGCGGATATTTGAATGAGCAAAGAGTGGCTTAGAAATTTGTTAAATCCACCCTCCAAGGAGTTTATCCGCACATCTGATTAAAGCGGTTTTAACTATGGCCTCATGACGTAATTAATTGCATTATAACGTTCACTCTAACCTCATTATTCGCGTTCAAAATAAGAACCAATTTCATAAAACAAACATATTGACGAAACATCTTCCTACGATGTTATGTTTACTTGCCCTTCAAAGTAAACGGTTTGATAGAGATGGTTTTATGGAGGTTTCAGTTTGTTCTTCAAATAAATAATGTGTAGTAGTTTATTGTGTATTCAATGAGAAAATGAACTAAGTATAAACAAACCGTAGTGTTTTTAAGTGGATTCTCTTTAAAATAAAAATTATTTGCAACGTGCATAATTTTGCAGTGATGTCGATGTAGTAAAGCAAGCTTATAGAATTGTGCTGACCGGTAATAGTCTACACTACTACTACTAATATTATAAAGAGGAAAACTTTGTTTGTTTGTTTGTTTGTTTGTTTGTTTGGTTGTAATGAATAGGCTCAAAAACTACTGGACCGATTTTAAAAATTCTTTCACCATTCGAAAGCTACATTATCCACGAGTAACATAGGCTACTTTTTATCCCGATATTCCCGCGGGAACGGGACTTACGCGGGTGAAACCGCGGGGAGCAGCTAGTTTATTATAAAGTTGTTCTCGTACCGTTCATATAATCATATAATTCATATAATCTTCAAGCGTGATAAAACTAGTTTTACTCGTATTTGATAAATTTAATTTTGATTATTTTTTACATAAATTTACTGAATAATATGGGTGATGTTTTTTCATGTTAATAAATGAAACTACTAAAGAATAGAAATTAAAAAATAGGCATTGCATGCATGTTAGTACTCGTTGTTAGGATATATAGATATGAATTACTTGGACATTAATATTTAAAACTAAGCTGTACGGAGTGCTATTGTGCTCTTAATGAAGTTGAAATAAAGGGAAAAGCACACTGAAAACAATCTGGTCTGAACTTCATTTACTCTTAGTGTAAAGTAGGTAAAGGCTGTGAACAAAACCCGCACCGTTGACCGGCACATTTCTCAAGTTTCAAGATAGCGTGATAAAGCCTAAACGGCGCGGCGTCCCATTCAGTGTTATTGTTTGAATACAAGGGGTCGGCGAGCTGGCGGCTCACGGCCCACGTTGCTGGGGACACTGTGACTGTTATTGTATTACAGCCGACTGCCGGCTGGCGACACCCAACGCCTGTCGCCTTGCGCTATGACTATGCCTGCCTCACATTAACGCACCCATTCCAAACTTCCTCTAGGACTGCTCGCGACTCCAGCGCCTCTGTACTGAGAAGTTTAATTAGCCGTAAATTGCACTCAAAATTGGGCTCTTGGCCGAGAATTGAGTTTTGAATGCCTAATTACGCGAGATAAAGGGATACTTTTCAACAGTTTAATGTCAATCTGTATCGCCGCAATAGATATTATACGCCGTTGTGGCTGGCGAGTCCCCTAACTGACTGTAAACTGCAAACAGCTTCGCATTTTCAATGTCTAAGCGAGTTTTACCCTTCCAATTAGCCGTTTTATTGTTCATCAGTACACGACATGTTTTGAATAGAATGTAATAAGTCAAGATATAAACATCTCAGCTTTGTTAATAGGCGTTTAGAAATCAATTTTAGCTCCTCCGAAAGCAGCGCCTCTTTAAGGTAGCATGACAACAGAACGTCTTCATTAGGCGAAAATTTAATAAACAACAATTTGAATATACTTTAAGAACAGGTATACCTACTTTAAGTTTAGTTAAAACATAAATAAACAAGTTTGGCGATTGTTCTAGGCGGTGGAAGCGAAACGATCACGGTGCGAGGGCACCTTGAATATTAACGTAGTTTTGGACTCCTCAGCATAGGATCACGTCTTGAACAAGTTGGGAAATTAAAAGCTATTTACCCGAAGCTCTTACACAACAACCTTCTGCTTCAAACCAAAGTACCTACCTAAAGCTCGCTGTGCTTGATATTATAACAAGAAGGATTGAAATATGATAATATACGTTTCGCTGAATATGCCAATAAATATGAATTCGATTAGGCTGAATGTTTTTATCAATAAAATGCTTATGTTAAGCCAAATATTTAACACAATTTATTATTATATTGTTACAATTATGTTATCTTATTTAGGTTAAAATCATGATTTATAAGCATTATTTAAAAAAGCAACGGTACTCAAACTTCATAGAAGAAAACTAAAACGGAAAACTTAACTTAAGTTTCACTTTTAAAACTCCACCATATTGATTCTATTTATTTATTACTAAGGTATGATGATAGACTTTACAGACTATTTAAAACCTTGATAAATACAAAATGAAGGTTAGGGGGACTAATTTTAACGCAGTAGGTATAACATTTAGTCAACTTTTGTAACCAACGACAAAATGCGCTTGAATATAGATAAGATAAAAAAAAACATGAAAAATGAATTTTAGATAATTATTCTCCGTAATGAGTTGAATTATTTCTTACTAGTACCCCACAAACGTAAGCAAAACACAAAGGAAATTGTTTTCGTCTTACAAAAGAAAGTAAAACGCTTGAAAGTTGAGAGTTAATTTATTTCAAAGTTGTTTGCTAGTAATTTGTTGTGGCCGAGTCCTCAGGGAAGACCGCTGGCGCACGCTGTTGTTATACAAACTTTTTCGTGTTTCGAAATTTGACTTGGCTACTTGTGAGCGCAGCTCGTGTGAGCACCTCCGTTCGTTGGAATTCGGACACTTCCGCAAACACTCGGGAGCACTCGGGAGCTCAACAACAAAATGAAAGAGCTTGCGTTCAGGAACTTTGTTATTCTTATCATCGCAAATAACAAGTTACAAATCTTATCGCTAAGTTTGTTGTCGAACATGTTTTCAAGTGCTTATATTTCGTATTAGGTATTTCTGATGTTATGTGTGTCATGATGTTATCTGTCTGAAATATTGTCGGTAATATTGCTTCTGGTTATGTCTCCAAATAATTTATACCTACAGGAACAACTAATTTTTTGAAATAAAGCTTTGACATTGAAGAGTGAGCTTTAGTTGACGAAAAAACGCATTACATTTTCATATTTTCCTTATTTGATGATTCAAGCGGAAGGTATCTTTGATATTACAATAGACTTTTTCCACAATTACACAAAATCACAATACCATTGAAACTATTATTCTCGCCGTGATTATCATACCAATTTATGAACTCTGTATAAATCGAAATTAATTTTGATTAAGTATTTGGTTAAAAAGATAAATAATTTTACGCACAAATATCACTTGACACGTTCGTTTAACTTAAGTACCTGTACTGCGCACTTACACATGCTACTAATTAAAGTGTTAATCGACCATTAGGGTTACATGTGTGCGTGAAACCACTTAAGCTTGGTTTCCTAAAAGGAGTATCCTCATTAGATCCCCCTGGTTACTGTGGCTGGCATTTCAAAATCATGAAACAAAACAATTTAAATAATTATTCTTTTTCTGCATGAGCACGTGTCACAGTAAATATGAAAAATCGATTATGCTGGTAGTCAGTGTAAAAGTCCATGGAATATAGTTATATATAGTTGTTGAATAGCAAATGATGTCGCGCACGATGACAATACGAAATAATAAGTTTTAGGCGATGTTTAGAACTTAGTAACTGGTGTTTGTGTTTGTTAGACTTTAAATAATTGAGAGAAAAGTTCAACCCAACGGTTTTTGTTACACAACCACGCATTGAAATTGTGTCGATACACCAACTTTTTTATTATAAATAACTAGATGGCGCGTCCCAGCTTTGCACGGGTGTACGTACTAATAATACAGCCGAGACAAAGCCTGCAGTACTAGATGGTGCTAGTACAAATTACCCGTTTCTAGATTGCGCTGTCGAAAATTACAATCAAACCAACATTTATTATCTCTTTATAATATTAGTAGAGATATGCTATACATCCTTAGTGATTCTCTTAGTAATGACTAATAAAAGTAGGAAATAAGTAAGTTTGTATGAGCTGATGGTAATTAAGAATGACGGAAGCCCGCTGTCATCAGAGAACGTTATGATAAGGGATGATTGCTTCCTGCACTAGTATGTATAGCATGCATCCATTTTCCATTAACTCTCTATTAAAATAAAGACGTGTCGCCGCCGCGATACGTAATTTTCCTCTTCAATATGCTCCCATCATACGAGAAGAATTTGTTTAAGACAAATTTATATTCCCTATTTACCGGCTCAGCTCACCGTGGGGATCCTGAGAGCGATTTGGCTCATAATTCGATCCCTGGGAGGGAGTCTGCCATTTGCCACACTTGCACCTTAATCCGAAACCCCATTTACACGATGACAGCTGACTGTCAACACACCAAACGTCAACCCTGTAAAGCACGGGTTGAACGATCAAAGTTGTAAACTCACTTACACTTTTGGGTCGATTTGCCATTGATTTGATTACGGTGTTAGGATGTTAATGTCGTGAATTTGAAATGTCTTCACCGAGTTTGCATACACTGATAAATACAAGGTGGTAATACCTTAAAGCTCATTGTAATAAATGGCTTAAGGTTCTTAAAAATATTTTTATTCTTTCATCGTATAAAAGGCCGGGCTTAGCAAAACATATTCGCCAATCCCTAATAGTATATTTATAATATTACAATACAATATACATGATAGGATAAAAATAGCTGGCAAATTTCAGATGAAAAACACCGCGTTACCTGCGCGAAGGCTCTACCTCTATCCGATAAAATTATTGACACGCCAAGGCTATAGGGAAAAGGGTTTTCATAACGTCCAATCTATTTAGGCAGGCTTGTAAATCAAGCTGAGATGACGTCATGCTACCGGTTCCGGTTATTATACCCGAAACATCTTTCGTCCCTCCATACGGCGGATGTCTCGACGAGGTGGTCGAATAGCTCGAAGAAGGTCAAGAAAATCTTTTCAGAGCGTGCAAAAATATGTTTCTGTTCTGAGTAATTTTGAGCAAATTAACCACTTCTATGGTTTGACTCAAGTGTACGTTATTTCGAAAATGTTTTTTTAGTACTCATGCGTTTTTGTAATATGATGTGATCGCCCTTTTATTCGGTGCTTTTTTTATACACAAATTAGAAACAAAATACGGAGAGTGGTCTCTGTGACATGTGACTGAGCTCAAACGAGCGCTGTTGAGTTCACATTCGAGCCTCACCGCTTTCACACTGCATTTATTTTAAAGCTTTGCAAACGACTTTAATTTTCACATCATTTATAAGTAGCGTCTGCAGAGAAATAGCAGAATCACTTGAAATAAGCGAGCGATTTATTTTCCGCTCCGGGCGTTCGCACTGATAAATATGACCAATAAAGGAAAACAAAATGTCCACAAGAAAAATTATTGTGGTTGCTGTAATTTACCTCCTTTCTTTGTTTCTTTGCATCTTATTCTTCCAAGTAAAGTTTAATTCCTACATAAATGTCATGTACGCTCGCTTTTTCTTTATTTTGTTTTGGACTTTTATTTTAAAGCTGAGCCGGATTATTTTGGCCATGTGGGTTTGTAACTTGACGTTCAATCGTTTATATTCATTTAGATAAATGAAATTGAATAGGAGCGCTATGGACTTATGACTTATGTCAACTATGGAGCGTTATCTTCTACGAGTATAAGTAGATTTTTTTTCGTCAATGTTTTCGTCATTAATTTCATTCTTCGCAGGCAAGTGTAGGTAGAAATCTGTTTGTTCTGAATGGATTTTTGTCCATAAATGCCGCGGTTAGAAAACAAGGAGCAAAGGGGATTAGAATAAAGTCATAGTAGAATAATTATCATTTTTTATGTCTTTTCTAAAACATGTAACGAAATCATAAATGTTGTAAAAAGTAAAATCTATCTTAAAATACCCATATTATTTTAGTAAATTTTTTAGGAGTATCTAGGTTACTAAACATTGATTAAAAATTACCCCAACATTTTTCATAAAAGTTTAAGTAACTTCTTTAATAGCATTGAATTCTATTTTAAATTCTTTGCCGTTTTTTATATATTTAATTTCTTAGAGCTATTTGATAATGTTACCTAAATGAACTTAAAGTCGTAGGTAATTAAATTAGCCACGTCTTTATCAATTTACATTTAATTAACGCTTGCAAAACCAATTGAGTTTCTTACTCTAAACCAATATGCCAACAGACTAAATAAAAAATAGCAAAGTACCTCGAATAATGAACAACATTGTTTTGTGTCTAAAAGTGTAATATAATACAAACTTGTAGGTACCAAAGTTAGTTTTGTAATTCTTAAAGCAACTTTGTAATAACTCTCGTGATTGGGCAGGCACTTCGTGCGCCAATTGATACTAAGCGTAGGCCGTTTTATTGAAAACAATAAATTGATTCCCAAACTCCATCCATTTTCAACTCGTAAAATCGTAAACAAACAAGGTAAACAACAAAAAGGTTAAGAATTCGAAGATAATGTTAAGTATTCCTTTAAGTGTATGTTATGTCAGTTGTATGCTAAATTACACTATACATAGGCATTCATGAATAATGTTTACTCGTTCTCGGGTAAGAGGTGCACCCCGACCTCGGCCCGGCTTCCAGCTCGTAAATATTCAGGGTCCAACTACCGACGCTCCACGATACATCAAAGTCGTGTCGACTTTCATGCACAACCTACCTAAATACTTTCTTGTATGTCACACTCAACGGAAATATACCACCTCCGTCCGGATATATTGAACTTAACACCCAAATGTAAACAAATAATGTATAGACGGAAATGAAATAAGCTTGGGCTGACTTTAGTGAATATTTACCACAAGGGATGGATTTTGTATACTATAAAAACAATCCACAATTTCCGAGTAGCACAGTTGTGAAGTGCGACCTTTGAGTAGTATTTACTCAGAGTCCGAAGTATTATCTTTGACTTTAAATGTGAATCTATGTTTATGTAATCATTCAATTATTTTACATTTATAATTTTGTTATACTTACCCACATTTTAATTATTTTTAAAAATTTGGAAAATGCATATTTATAAAATATTTCATATAGTCGTTTTTAATAAACTTTACTGAGTACTCAACTACTCAGTTTTGAAGATAAGAACAACATAAATTAAGTTAAGGTGTAAGAAATGATTTTATCACCGTAATTAACATCACAAGCGAAGGTATGCGACACGAATTCATAAATAAATAGGATTTACGACCTAAAAAATTCACCTCAGAATGTATTAAAATAAAACGCATGACCGTACGTGGAAAGATCCCGGGGGTGATAACTTTCGGTGGATTCAATCAAATCAGTTAAATGTAGCTGTAAATTGGGCGGTTCCACTTGAGTGATATTGAGTAATGGTGGTCGCGTCAATATTGATGGGCCTGGCTGCGAGCGCGCGGCGTATCTCCCGCTGACGTGTTAATTTGTCAAAACCTGACGTCATCAAGAAAAAGTTAGAAAACTCACATGTCCCTCGAACCTCTCTAATCCGAGCAGTCGATCGATTGAATACAGACACTAATTTAATCTCACCGACGACTAACGAAAATATGCTGAGTCGATAACATTTAAACGTTCGTGACCAAATGAGAATTTGTGTTCTCTTAAGCAGACTAAAAGCTAGAGATAACAGGTCACGCGCGCACGTCTGTCGTAACCTCTAGCCTCTTACATTTTATTACGTCCCATTACCTGGGATTAAGTCGGCATGCATCGCACAGATTCTGTTTCATGTCGCCAACTCCGACACTAATGTTGCCCGCCACTTATAACCGAGTGAAGGAGGCAATTTTAAAATAATGATCCTTTGCACGCATGTCGCCTCGGGAAATCATGAAGCTTAGCAAAATCCATTGAATTATTAAGTTTTAGTAGAGCCGTAGGTATTCAAAGGGAAGTTGTAATAGCAGGATTTTTGCGAGGCAGGCGCGCTTACACCACAATGCCGCTTTCACCTTAGTGAACCTCAGTTATGCACTAATTGCAGTGTAGACAAGTGTTATGTATTTACGTCTGCGTCCCACTGAAGATATACTATCCTTGAGTGTAGATACAAATTACTCAAACTCGCACTGGGGCTCGCCGATTTCATAATCAAGTACCGACTGTAATATAATTTCCCGGTCTGTGCTAATGAACGTGTATTTTGTTTCATGCGCCGTCAGAACGGAGAACGCGCATCGTATAATCAACGTTTCCGTGTTCCTGCCTCAACCATACGATTTTTTCATTTTTGTTGCGAATTATAATTTTATTAAAACAACCCATTTTGAATTCATGAAGAATGTGTTAAAAGGATACATCGTAATTTTTACTATTTGTTATATACTCGTATTTATAGATAGATAAGGTTCTTTATAGCCTACTACAATATACTCAAAGCAAAAAATACAATTAAGGAATAATATAATAATTTACAAAGATATGCTGATATTAAAATGCTTTCGCTAAATCCAAAATCTAAATGATGGAATAAAATACATTTTAAACCCAGCATGGTAAAGTGGCATTCATCAACTTTCAGTAAAGTAATATTCTTGAAAAATATGTACCTAAAATATTTACAACTCACAAAGAAGAAAATATAGTTATGTAAGTGGATAAGAAAACACTCGCGTGAATATTTTGTTTGAAGCCGCAAAGGCGTGTGATACGAGTGAGTGGTTCGATCCCCGAAGTGAGCGTAGACAAGGAGTTGCCGTGGAATGTTTTATTTATTTTATTAGATGTAAACAAGTGGCGCGTACAAGGAGACAGGTTTTGTCAGAGAGTCGTCCCAGGATAAATCGGCGGGTAGGTACGTGTTGCGGATCGCCGTTCGATGTATCACGAGCACGTATCCAATAGAGCCGGCACAGACGTGTTGCGTGAGGCTATTTTCCTCCTCTACGGCCTCATAAATCCTCTCCTTATAAATTAGATTAAAACACAATGCCGTCCCTAGTCTCCAGGTTCTTTTTGGACTACTAGTAGTTTAGTACAGATTCTGTAAGTAATTATAGTCTGTGTATAAATAAAATTAAGGCCTTGAAAGTTATAGTTCCGATGTTACAAATTAATTAAAAATCGTGAAATAGCAGACTTAAAAATACGTACCTATTCTTAACGCGCTCTATGTGTTCCTAGTGGTATATAATTAATAGGTCCAGTAGACATATTCGTTTTAGATGTTTTAGGCATTTTTGGATCATATAAAGGTGTACAAGGGATAATCAGAGGTATGTCCAAATGCATAATATATTGGTACCATGCCTTTTCACAGTGGTCTTACTGAACAAAATTAACATTGACTTTGAATCTTTTTGTAAGGTGTTTTATGTATATTGGCCGACAATCAACATTCAAATTTAGTATTTTCTACTTTTAAGACTCTCAGAATTATTCATGAAATATTTGGTCAAATTTGCGAAATGAGTTTTGTGCTCGCAATAAAAATGAGGCCGAAATTAGATGTATAAACACAAAGTCCCCCAAAAAGGTGTAGTAGATCCATATCAGCGATTATGTCAGTCAAATTACTCTATTACGACTTAACGAATTCTGGTCAATTCCGGTACCCTATATTATGTTTAATTTGTGTCAACATAGCATTTTGCATTCAAATCGTGCATGTTATTTAACTTCAGTAAATCAGTGTAACGATGTTTGGCACAACGGCTTAAGTATCTAAAAGTAAATTCAAACATTTTAATTTTTAGGATCGATTAAAAATAATCATTCATTAATTTCGTATTACTCTACTTTTATAGTTTCGTATAGTCAAATAGCCTACGAAAAATGTGAGTAGTATTTTCGAGATCTTCAATTTGCTTTTTTACATCTTTTCAATTTTATGACAGCTTGAAATTGAACGCTATTAGCAAGTCACAAATGAAGTCGTCGATTGCTCGATATTTTTATTCAGTTCTGTGAAATGTTTAAATAGGTATTCATGAAAACTTCTTGCAAAACAACTGAGTCTGAGTGGAAATATTTAGATGGACACTAACATACTTAATTGTTTTATTTATTTGTTGAGCGTCATCTAATCAAAAGCAAAGCAACGTAATGCTTTATTTGTTACGCAAATATTTCTACCATTAAATTTGAATTAAGATGTTAGAAGGTTTTATATATGAAAATTCGTTGCCCACATAGCCATTCTAAATTATAAACATTTTAGTACCGAAAGTGGAGCACGTAACTAAATCATAAATTTTGTTTTAAAATGTCCTTGTTGTGATTGTGCGCAAGTTGGGCTAGGAAGCGGTAAATACGATAAGTAACCCGCGTGATCCAAATAATCTCACAATTAAGTAAAGGCTCTACGAACTCCTGTTTGTCGACCTCACTTAAGCAGTTACATAGTTCTACGCCTCACTAAACTTAACGATCAAAACTTAAATTAATTTTGCTTTATGACTATGAAAAGTTTTTGATAGGAGTGTCTGTTTCATTATGATCTCAATAACTAATTAATTCGTGTAAAAATGACATTACCTGCTTTGACATACGCCAACTGAATAAGATATAATATGTTTTTTTAAAGTAATAAAGATACACGCACGAAAGATAGGTAGGTATATAACTAAGCTTTGATAGCTGGAATTATAAGCGTTTCCTCAAAATTCGGCACATAGCTAATTGTTTGTTTTCAATATTTGCACAATATTTTTTTAAAATTTTGTAAAAATAAAAGAAACCAATGAATAACCATAAAAAAAAATGAAAAATGAAATATGATCACGACTGTATCCCAGGGAGCGGTAGACATTTCTTAAAGATCTTTATGTAATTCTTTAGATCCTTTGAAGATGTCTAATGGGGTAGTCAGAGGTATGTCCAAATACATATTTGGTACATGCCCACTTTTTGCAGAAGTTAACTTTCCATACGTGACAGGTTGCAAGCCCATCGACGCTGCTAGAAAGCTAACTGGTTTCCTCACGATGTTTTCCTTCACCGTTTAAAGCTCGTGTTAAAGCGCATATAAATTTTTCTATACGAAAAGTTCATTGATGCACGGCCGGATTCGATCCCACGACCTTCGGATTGAAAGTCGAGGTATTAATCCACTTGACCAACACGGCTTTTTTAATAACCATATTGCAACAGTAAATCCCTTCGAAATAGGCATAGTTTCATATCACGTATTGATATTGCTCAAATAAACATGCATTGTATATTTATTCTGAAAGCATGTTTGTTAAATACTCAGAATACGAAATCTTTTAACAAAAATGTATTTTAGTGACTTGAAACAACAAATACGATTATAGGCTTTGCTGTGATTAGGATTCTTTTACATTAGATAGAGTTACCTAAGCCAATGCTTCACAATCGATTAAAAGTAACTGGAAGATATTTATATCTGTCAGTTAACTTTAGCGAGCGAATATCTTGGTGGAAACCTGGGTTTAATGTTTGTACGTCCTTACATTAATTGTCGAATAGTTCATCTAATATAAATAAAACATTCACTTCTTTATGTGCCTCTTAATTAGGGAAAGTTAATATATTAAACTAAGCGTAACTTTCTAATTTATTTAAATTAGTAGTTCGCCTCGAACGAGATCTTTCCTACCGTTGGTTGGTGGTCTACGAACCATTCTTGCTTATTTTTTGTAAACATCGCTAACTTACAAAAATTAAAGATGTATATTTCAGTTAAGATTCAGAATTTGGCAAGATGACAGATCTCGTGGCATGTTTTTCGCGTGATAATATTAACAAATCATATATATAATACATATTTTATTTCTGACTTTAAAACTAACTGTTGATTAATTACAAATTTACCACTTAGTTAAGCTATTTAACATCCACACCATTCATACAGTGCAGCTACATTCAGAAGTTAGTTTGCAAGGACTTTAGTTTACTTATGCTGCTTAGTCGATAATGCATTAGTCTCATATTTGAAGCTTACGGCCAGTCCCAATAACCCTAAGTTTCAGTTAGAGTTGATCAAGTAACCGATAACTAATGCCTAATGTGAAAGAAATCTTAGGGACAGTCAAATATTAGTGAAACGTGACCGCAATAATAACATTATATTGAAAGCGGCTGTCTACCTACCATAATACGAGTAGCTGCGCGTCTGTAATGTAAATACTTAGTGTGTTTACTCACTGGGACATTGTTACATTATTGCCTTTTAGCGCTTCGCTTCACGTGAATTACTAATAAGTGCTTTTCAGTTACTGATCGCGTTTACATTTTAGTAAATTTTTCACAGAATAGACATCTATTTCACCGACGACGCGACAACAATTGGACAGATTTATCTAAAACTTAGAATATACACTTTTTAAGACCTATAGACTACTTTTTATCCGCGTTCGTAAAGCTACGAATTTTAATACCACGTTAGTCAAGCCAGGGGTTTATAATAGAAACTCCCTAAAATATAATATAAAATACCACAAACAAATGGCAAACTAACTAAAGATAATGTAAATCTGGGTAGGATAAGCGAGGTAGATTGAAGGCTCTACAAATGGAAGCTTTAGTGTTAGCTGTGTTTGTGATATAAAAATAATGAGCATTGGAGCATTGTCAAGAAAAACAGTACTACATTTAAACAAAATGTGTTTTTTTTAAGGTGACGCGGCAGGATTCTGGAACTGGGTATTTATTTCTTTCAGTACACAACACAACAGTGTAAACAGAATTTACTAGGTATTAAAGTAAAACTAAAGAAAAACTAAAGCCCAAGCTAGTCAACGCTGCAAAAGTTTCAACGTATTTAATGTGCAGGTCACCTTAATGTCACCTTAAAACTACCTGCATTGTGTGAGCTTTAAAACGCACACCTCCATTCTGCAGTAAATAGAACAATCATAAAACTTTTTAAACTATCATGGTTTTGAACATTATAAACACTTGTTACGAGATATTTACCATGATATCGGGAAACTCAAAAATCCACAAATCATGGTAAATATCTCGTAACAAGTGTTTATAATAGAACAATCGTGCTGTTTTCAGTAAGAAACTTCACAGCAAACCTGACAGTGCTGATAACAGATAAACTCTGAGTTTCTTTGTGGATTACCTCGCACATTTGTATAAACTAAGTGGTTGCTGCATAAAAACTAAGTACACTGCGAAAACTTAAAGCGGCCGCAACATTTGCGGGAAGTAATAAATGTCACGTGCATATCCGCTGCACCCACACAGCAAAAAGGAACATCTGGCTCACTTTCAGGACTTTACGCAAAGCTAGAATAACTGGCTCATACTACGAAAGGCTACGCCGTAGAGTTTTGCTACTTTCGCAGACACAGAGTCGGGTTCTTTGAGAACATTACAGAAAGAATACAAATTCAATAAACAAAAAAATACGTTATATTAAACAAAATGAGATAAATGTGTGGGAGAGAAGCTGATTTTAGTTATTAAATGTGAGTAAAGATAAACTAGACGATGGGCTAGCAATCTAAAGACTGTAAAGTATGAGCATGTACCAAATGAATGTAGATATAACTTTGACTACCATCTCAGACATTTTAAAATTATCTTATATACCTACAGGTATTTTTCAGAGAATGTTCACTGAAACAAGTAGAAAAACTCGTATATCATTAACCCAGAAGAAGTTCTACACATTGAAATGTGTTAAGAGCTAGGTAATTCTACACAATAAGAACCAAAGAAACAAATGTCATGCACAAAATTAGGTATCTAATTCATAGATTCGGTTCAAGAGTAGTAAAGCTGTATTTCAAATGTGAGCTGTGTATGCATGCCTTGGGAAATAGGTTTATTTTTGTGCTCGCATTCGAGGCGCCCAGGTTTCAATGCACCGCACCTGAGCGATTAGTTCAAAGGCTGGGAGTTTCAATACCATTTTTTACCGATCATGGTAATATTTTCGTTTTCGATGTTTTACAATTTCCTTTAACTAAGTCAATGGTCAATACGCCTTTTTCCTTAATATGCTTTTCTACTACAATAACGAGAAAGTATGTATAGATGTATGTGTGTTTGTTACTATAAAGTATAGTTATGACCTATAATTATACAATAGACTTCTTTGTATCCGAGTAAGTACCACACAAGCGAAGCCGCGCGGCTAGTAATAAGAGCTGGAGATATTTGAATTTCGAGTCATTCACTGTCAGTTTTTATTTCTTCTTTGCGGCTGAGTTAGGTGACGAATAGCAAATTACTCTCGAAATTATACTACCAAAAGTGACGACAAAACACACAGTAGTACACAACACAAACAAAGCCGTTAAGGCCTTTATTTAAGGCACAAAAATATGAAATCACATTTTTATCTGCATAAATTTAGTTTTAAAAATATGATTTATACAAACACCCTACAAGTTTTACTAACTTCCGCTAGTAGCTTGACCACATGGTGCCCGGAAAAAATAACCGTTGTCGAAACTAAACAAATAAATAACACCTAACAGTGCCGACCCGAGCGGATCATGGACAGGATTTCCTGTGTCGATACAGATTCAGTAAGTATCATATACAATACAAGTATCTACTCAGATCATGCAAATATTTGTAACGACGAGGACTCACATTCAAGTATTAGGTCAAGCAACTATACGTCCACTACGCCATGGAAAATATGCCGTTAAACATTTGATTCTTCAAAGGATCTAGAATGCCTAAAAGATCTAAATAGTATTTAATAGGGAAATCTATCGATGATTTTTTCATATTTCTGAAAACTTATGTTCTTATTGTTTTATATGGTCAATATTGAGTTCAACTAAGCTGCAAGTTCAAGGCTCTGAGATCAAGTCAATAAGCATTTAAGATGTAGTAATTTCGTGGCTTAATTTAAACACAGTTCCACTTACTAACAAGCAACGTACAAATAAACCATAAGATTTATTACAGAGAAGGATGGGATTACCCGAATTAACAGCTTACAGAGTATTGGTCCAATAGGTACTTTACTCACCTGAATTTGTGATCGTTGTTGGAACCGAACGATCCTCTAGCGAGAAGTCTCGCGGCTGGGCTAATAGCACATTAGAAGCATCTCCCGCCATGCTTTAAATATTAACGCCTTAGGCCGCTCCTGAAAAAGCTTTTTATTTGTGGGTAACGAGATCTGGCACTGCTTCTGTATAATGAGTTTTTCTATTCTCTGTTAACGAGTTCCGTATAGGTTTATTGGATGATTAGATGGCCAAATAATTTTTTATGAGGTGGTCTTCATTCATGAATGTTACCGTGTTTTATTTTCAAAGTGTTAACATTGTTTCTTATCGTGTACCAACACGAGAAATTGTCGAAAAATTAAAAATCTTATATCGGTAGGGTACTTGTGATATATTTCCCTCAATCAAACTACGAGTTGATTTTATACAAGCAGGTTTAAAATACCTTTTTTAAGTCATTTTCCATTTTTACTTGTGTTTGACTCAGAAATTGGCCGCAAACAACGTTAAAAAAGTTCACAGAGTACCACAAGTTTGTTTACGTGGAACTTTATTTTTGTATTATTTGCCACATGAATGTGACCGGCGCTAAAATACGACTTTTGTATTTCCCTAGGGCAAGAGAAAACTGTATAACAGGGTGTAAATTTATTCTGAAAAAAAACTAACACAGAAGTGACAATGCGGAATATTTCTCCATTAGAATGACAAGTTAATTTAAAAATCACGTTTTTGGTACTTAACTAAGACCCAGTTCACACGGCATTGTCCTGCACGTTTTTTTGCATTATATGTCTTAACGTATATATAGTGGCCATACAACGTACATATATCCATTCACACGGCGATTGTACTGCAAAAAAACGTGTACCGCTTATACGTTTAAACGCATACGTCAAGCAAATCGAATGAACTTTGACGTATTCGGTTCGCAGTGGCACGGTATAGGTTTGTTTCCTTCACTTTTCTGCGGCTATTCGTTTTTTACACGAATGATAATTTACCGTGTGAGTGAAGACCTGGGTGATTGTACGTTAAAAAACGAATACCTACGAAAAAAACGTGCAGGACAATGCCGTGTGAACTGGGTCTTACAGAAGGAAAGTCAAGCAGGTACAGCTACTACATTTTCGGGTTTTATTAAAGTAAACAGAACCCCGGTCCACTACGCTTGTATGTTACCTTCCAACATTACAAAGAAAATGTCTACTCTTCCGACCCTTGATCTTAATATGTGAGAACATTTAAATATCTTGTTTGAATCTCACGTTGTCACCCTTCACGAAACAGATGTGTGCTGACATTCCTTTCTATGAATATTTATGACAAAGTAATTATTCAAATGTCTGCGTTATTTACATCAACAGTTAAAGACATACCTGCGGGTTCGTCTACGACAATACCAATTAAAAATAAAAAGTGTTTGTATACAGACGGCGTTCTGATATAATTATGTTAAAACTACATGTTGTTTGAAAGCAATAAAAATATACGGAGGCGGTAACGATCGTTATTAAAACTTGTCCACGATTCGTGATTTTAATTTTTCGCAAAACTTTTGCAATATTTCTTCCTGGAGGTCGACGCAAAACGAAATTTGCATATTCAGCAGTAAAATTTACGTCACAAACAATGCCCTATTACGGTACAATGGAAATGTCTTTACATTGTTGCGAGGTGGCAGGCGCGGCGGCGGCGCGGCGGCGGCGCGGCGCGCGCTCTGAGGGCGCCGGACAGAGGCTCTGATTTACTGCGAGGACCTGTGGCTGTGCGTGTTTAAATGAAAATTATACACGGGACAACGCTTTAGGGCGCGACCTTTCCCTCGTAAAGTAACTAATTTATGAACTCGTGCTATTTCAGTGGAGGTGCCTGCGCCCTGCTCTTGAAATTTTAAGCGCCGCGGCGCCGCAGCGCTGCTCTCCCAACAAGTGCTGAATTTTTGACACCACGCTCACACATCTTGCTGAATGAACATCGCTCCATTTCACTGCTGTACTGAGTCCATCCCACTATATTTACTGATTCACAGCCAATGCGTTTCGCATTAGCTCATTGCTCCGCAAAATGAATATATAAATCTGCAATCGAATAATTAAAACCAGATTAAGCTATTCGCGTTTGTCTGGTATGCGCATTTACTGTTCACAACTAATTTAAAACGAATTAACTTGTTGTCCTCCGTCCAGCGGTAAAATTAGGTTCACTCAACGCAAACCAGCTCTGCAATGACATGTTTTGTGCGATATTATTGTGTTGAATATTTATCTACATTGCACCCACCGTAAAGCTGATCGTTCACCGCCAGTTGAGAATAGTTAAGCCTGTTTTTCATACACCATGCGTTCCCCGCAAGCTATACTAGCTAAGCTTATTTTTTCTTAACTAAACTAACTTAGTTTGGCTGGCAGTGGACGATATCGGCGTGATAGACGAAGCCAACTTCAAACATCCCTTGTGCGTATATTTACGCAGCAGTAATTTAATACTAAATATTTCATACCTGAATGAGTATAGTTTGTGTAAGTAGAGATGTGGATATGGTTTGTACTTAATAATTTATACGTAGGTGTGAACCTACCAAGGTACAAGCCCATTATACTATACAGTCTCCATCTCTTATCCATATTGAGCCCGACCCGGAATTTTGATTAAGCGTAAACTAGATTATGCTAAGGGTAAATCGAGACCGTTTCTTAAACTACTAAACAGTTAATAGTGTTTGCCTTAAACTTGGAAGTTACTTATTTGATCGTCGACATCGACTATGAGAGTTATGGGACAAACTTTCAGTGCCGCGTACATAACTACGTAGACGCTGTATATTGTTCCCTTAAACTATGCAAATCGAGATACAAATCTGTGTCCTATTTACCTGTGTACGGGATCTCATTATACGAAGGAGCGAAACATGCGTCGGTATTACTATGCAGTACATGTTACTTGTAGTTTCAATTAAATTATAAATTTAGAACGTATGTTCAAAAGATAATACATAGCAAAGTACTATTCTAAGTTCTATGAAATGTTATGTTGTATATCTCTCTAATAAATATGGGCATACTTAAGTATTTACATTTTTAATAAGTTCTTACAAAACTATGTAAAAAGAGTTCCATGAATATTTTCACATATTCCAGCTCATAAATATGAATGCTAGAGAGTCAAGTTATGAGTTTGTTGTGTACGTTATGGACGTAACGAAGCATGTGCAAGCGAAAACTCTCAACAATATAATGTGCAAGTACCTACGTAGTATAGTTAACAAGTACAAACATAGGCGCACTTAGATCAATATGCAACCTATATATTTATTTGTTTAATTTGGAAATCTTACACTGGGTTACCAGGATCTGTCGAGGATATTCACAATTATGAACAGAAATGCACCCCGAGAGTGCAGGATACTGCTGTTTTTAACGTAATTGAAGTCAACTTTCTATAATTTACAAATTTACAATTTGCTGGTAATATAAACTAGAATAAAAGTGGAACATTGGAGTCTGTTGGCAAAAAATATCTGTTTATACAAAAATGGTGCCATGTTCCATTATGGTCTTTACACTAATATTACAAAGGTGACATTTTGTGTGTTAGTGTAAATGTTTAAACGATTGTATGGATTTCAATTAATTTAAGTAAGTACTAAGATAGCTTATAACTAAGATAGATTATATGTGCTATAGGCAACTTTTGCTCCCAGTATTCCCACGGGAACTGGAATTATTCACCGCGGGTAACACCGCGGGGCGCTGTTAGTAGTTAATAAAACATATAGTAGTTTTCCATTATAAGTATGTCTCCGCTTTCCATGGAGATCCGAGTCTTCATTATGGAGCGTCTGAACAGTTTCCATTTAGTGTAAATCAGTACCTCCTCAAGGTTGAGTGACCGTAAACTGAATATTTATAGGGTAAAGATTTAGCTACCTTCCTCGAAGCTAGCGTCAAAACGACTTTACATATTTTATAATACTAAAATACAGTCTCCGAGCAATTACAAAATAGCGGCTCCATTATACTTACCATTAGGCTGGCATACACAAAAAGAACTGAAAAATGTACTGCTGACTTGCTTCCACACAAAATTTTATAGATGGATGATAATGATGATGTACTAAACTAGAGAATTTAGGGTGGACCATAATTGAAAGAGAAAATCTCAGAATCAATTTATTAACAAACATGATTATGACTTTTCATTTAACGATGCACCTTTTATATCTCTGAGAGGTAATGTTGGTTTGTTTCTTTGATTGACGGAAGTAATCTCCGAAACTACTCAGCCGATTTCATTAATTATTTCAGCGATGTGTAGAATGGACTGTCGGGATGGTTATAGGATATATTTAATCCCGGTAGTTTTATTAGTAAACTGTGCAAAGCTGGGACGTGCTGCTAGTATAATACATACTTGGTATCTATACCTGAATAATGTTACCAAAGGCTCAGGGTCACGACCCCCACCATGAATCAATTTCTATGTGATAGTGTTGCAGCGGCTCCGTGCTCGCAAAATGTATGGTTTCATGCAGTTTGAGTGTAAGCTGTACTGAACTAGGTAAACTTTGAAGATAATGTACGTTCTATGTATTCTGTGTTTTGTTATTAGAAGATAAAAGGTTTTTATCGCGTTAATATACATTATAGATGTAACTCTACTTATATTCTTTAGTTTATTATAGCTATAAGGCAAGCCTATACACAAGCATTCACTAGATAATTATTGCTAAAGGAATCCAAAGTCTAAGTTTGTTATACCTAGGTACATAACTTGGAAAAGAAGGATGAGAACAGTCTACTGACCGCAGGGATTACCGCAAGTGGTATTAGATAACACTTGAGTGCTTCCATGCTTCGGAAGTTAAAGGGTACATTGTATGTATGTGTAACAAAAAAACATGACTTATCAGTCATCTGGATACCATAACACAAGCATTAAATTACTTGAGACTAGATGATGCTTTGGGGAATGTCAGAGGATTTTTTTTAAATTTACATTCACGTAAGTTCTTAACAGGTGCTTTGATTGGTTTACAAGAATTTCTAATGCCTAATTGTTATTCAAAAGCTAATCAAGACAGTAGTTATGCAAGGAATGTGAATATCTCTATCGAGCAGACATGCTCACCATTAAATCCTGGAGCGCCCCTATCCGAGTTATAGTACACTTGCGATCACAGAAATAGTTTATGCACTGTATAACAATAACATGTTAGTTACTCCCTCTTGGTAGTTTTTGTAAGAAGCTAAATACGAAATCATTGTATTTACCTCTTCTACTTGTATTTTACCAATATTCCACGACGTCTATAATGTCATCCGAACAATGTAAATGTACTTAATGATTTCAATATGCGATTATGTCCGATATTATTAATAACTAGCTGCGCCCGCGGTTTCACCCGCGTAAGTCCCGTTCCCGCGGGAATATCGGGATAAAAAGTAGCCTATGTTACTCGTGGATAATGTAGCTTTCGAATGGTGAAAGAATTTTTAAAATCGGTCCAGTAGTTTTTGAGCCTATTCATTACAACCAAACAAACAAACAAACAAACAAACAAACAAAGTTTTCCTCTTTATAATATTAGTGTAGATATTATGTTTTCAGGTCGCAATAGCTTAGAAGATGTGTAAACAAACAAGGATATTTTTCATTTGTGGTATGTGTCTATGCTGAAACACGTAAGAGACGTGCCCCAATAAGTTGACCGGAAGTGTACCTAAATCCCACGCTGTCCCCTCCCACCACCCGCACCTCTTGCAAATTATTCACAAAGTACCAAAGCGAGTGCGGCGCACGCTGGACTGACCAAACGCCCTCCTTATATCCCTACATACTATATCAACAAAATGTTTAACAAATGAAGGGCACTTCAACAGAAGTCCTGCACAAATTAACTTTTCCTACCAAATCTTATATCAAAGAACCTCCTCCACAAAGTAATTTAAGTATCTACAAATGAATAAAGTAATTTATTGTTAAACGCTATACAGTTAATTGGATTCGGTTTCTCAGATAGACGTGGGCGTCCATGTACCTAGATGTTTGTTCCCGCGTTCCCGTTGTTTGAGAAATGAATTCGTAATTTAGCATCCGACACAATGTACGTAATTCATAAAGAATATTTTTATGAAATTTTTAATACTCGGCCATACATGCGGTCGCTCTCATAAATCAAGTACTTCCGAGCGCCCTTTGAATTTCCGACCACCGATGATATAGCGCGGTGGTGACAATGCCAGCCTTCGCCATTTATACACCAATATTCCTTCTGACAGAGAACCACGCTAATTGAATTGTTCAACTAAATTCCGACAAGAGGAAAATCATATTTTAGATTATGAAACTTTGAACTACTCTTTTACTCTAGCTAAGTGGTAATACGTAGGTACTGTGATGAGCTTTAATAGGTGGCTTAGATTTTATGATAGCTATTAGATCAATACAGATTGCGTGTTTGACAAGAAAGTGGGAGATAATTTATTCAATATGTCTCGCTATGTAAGGTTTTTACTTGGGTTATTTCGTCCTCGTATAAATATCGTCTCTTTAGAGAACTATAGAAAATATAAATTTGGTATTGTTTTTTATATTTCTTCGAAGTGATAGTTCAATCAGTGGAAAGTACGTTAGAAAGTTTTATACTTTGTTTGATTGCGTCAGGTATGAGTCGGTATAATACTTCCATGGAGTTACTTGGAACTTGTTAGTTTTGAAAAATATCTCTAAGAGAAAGCAAAATAAAACATTGCCTTCCTAAATTCGCAGAACTGGTTCGTGACATTAGCGCGTTCAAATAGACTTACCTTTTTACGGTGTTTTCTTTCCGTACATTTGGCATCGTGCAGCTTTTACGGCTAGGTGGAACTTTCGTAGAAACTTTAACAATGACATCACCAGTTCCTCAATTTTCACATAAAAGTTGTCGGAATCAATAAACGCAGGAGCCATTATATTTAATACCCGTTTTGAATAATGCTCGCTGGCTGAAGAAGTTAACGACGGTCAACAATATTATGCGTGAATTTGACAGATGTCATAACTGAGTGTTAGCTTTAATTTAACGCTGAGTATATTTTGACTGTTTACAAAGTTATTGTCACGATAAAACAATGTGGATAAACAATAAGTAATGAACTGACAGTACTTCAACCTTACCGGAAGTTGCTGTCAGTTCATTAAATCACTTGTGAATAGTTTGTAAATTCGTTTTATAATTAATGAAACCATACTATTATTATTTTGTATTTTTACAGACATTTAGAATATTATTTTAGTACTCAATTGTTTATTACTGTTCCGCCAGTACTTGGTTTGACTCTTGAGTTGTCAAAGGCAGTATAAAAGAGGTTACACCAAGTACGGGCGCCATTCGTGTTGTAATCATGAAGAAGTGAAGATGGTGTTAAGTTTAAATTGATGAAATGAATAGATTGTTCAACATATTATCCAGTGTTTCACTTTTGAGCTTTTAGTTCAGAAGTGGGATGTAACACGCTGTCCTTTGACAAAGGCCATTTGTAAGAAATAGTCAAAGTGGAGGTAAGGTAAACAAAACAGAAGAAAACCCCCGGTAAGTTATTTTAGTAAATTATTAGTCTGTTTTGTGTAGTTAAAGTACATAAGGATTATCTGTGATACCTCATATTTTAGTAAAAATATTTTTTTATTTATCATTTCTACACTTCTACCCTTATAATATTATAAAGAGGTAAAATTTGTTTGTTTGACGGAGGTGATCTCCGAAACTACTGGACCGATTTCAAAGGTTCTTTCACGAGTGTGTGGAGTGGACTGTCCGGGTGATTGTAGGCTATGTTCTGTCCCGGTAGCTTCAATTTTGCACCCGTGCGAAGCCGGGACGTGCTATTAGTCTTTTATAACCCTGATAAAAAAAGAGGGGGTTACGTTTTTATAGTTTGCAGTGTACAGGATTTGTGAGTCGATCAAAGACCTTGATAATGCTAGTATATAAATAAGAGAGGTTTGCTTTTCAATAAAACATTTATATAATACATTTACTTTCTTATTTTAGACACTGTAACATGGGTAAACCATTGTTAAGTAAGCGACGGAGGTGCAGATCAGCCTCCGCTGTTGATCGAGCGCGCAGTGGAAGCACTGCAGGCAGTGGTGCTTATTCGCCGTCACCACGCTGTACGCTGTGTATTTGGGTGAAATTACCCTTTGGTGATATTTACCTCTACTTTTTATATGGCTGAAATTGGCTCATTTGGGTGAAATTACTCTTTGTTGAAGTTTGGTTATATTACCTCTACATGTTATATGGCTGAAATTAGCTCATTTGGGTGAAATTACCCTTTGGCGATATTTACCTCTACATGTTATATGGCTGAAATTAGCTCATTTGGGTGAAATTACCCTTTGGTGATATTTACCTCTGCATGTTATATGGCTGAAATTAGCTCATTTGGGTGAAATTACCCTTTGGTGAAATTACCAATGTTATATGGCTGAAATTAGCTCATTTGGGTGAAATTACCTTTTGGTGAAATTACCAATGTTATATGGCTGAAATTAGCTAATTTGGGTGAAATTACCCTTTGGTGAAATTACTAATGTTATATGGCTGAAATTAGCTAATTTGGGTGAAATTACCCTTTGGTGAAATTACCAATGTTATATGGCTGAAATTAGCTAATTTGGGTGAAATTACCCTTTGGTGAAATTACCAATGTTATATGGCTGAAATTAGCTCATTTGGGTGAAATTACCCTTAGTTTAAGTTGGGTGAAATTACCCTTAGTTTAAGTTGGGTGAAATTACCCTTAGTTTAAGTTGGGTGAAATTACCCTTAGTTTAAAGTTGGGTGAAATTACCCTTAGTTTAAGTTGGGTGAAATTACCCTTAGTTTAAGTTTGGTAAAATTATTTTTACTTGTAGAATGCTGAAATTAGCTGATCAGGTGTAATTACTCATGTTTTTAATGTAAAGTACCTACTGTTAGTGTTTATTTAAACATGATAATGATTAACATTTTAATAACTACGGTGTATGACTCTTTCTATTTTAACATTACACCCGAGGGCGGGTGCTGTTATCAGATGGCCGAATCTGTTAGCTTTAATTTAACGCTGAGTATATTTTGACTGTTTACAAAGTTATTGTCACGATAAAACAATGTGGATAAACAATAAGTAATGAACTGACAGTACTTCAACCTTACCGGAAGTTGCTGTCAGTTCATTAAATCACTTGTGAATAGTTTGTAAATTCGTTTTATAATTAATGAAACCATACTATTATTATTTTGTATTTTTACAGACATTTAGAATATTATTTTAGTACTCAATTGTTTATTACTGTTCCGCCAGTACTTGGTTTGACTCTTGAGTTGTCAAAGGCAGTATAAAAGAGGTTACACCAAGTACGGGCGCCATTCGTGTTGTAATCATGAAGAAGTGAAGATGGTGTTAAGTTTAAATTGATGAAATGAATAGATTGTTCAACATATTATCCAGTGTTTCACTTTTGAGCTTTTATGAGAAATGAGAATATCAATGAGGAGGGCTCATTGATTCTATTTTTTGTCACAGAATCTTTACAGATTTATAACAAAACGAATTGTAAGGAAAAGGAATATCTGTAAACGGTTTCCAGAGAATAATATCAGCAATTTTTCACACAATACGAGCATTATTGTATCTAAATTCTAGGCGACAAGCCGTATACAAGATAAGCTTTGAGAAATATCATAGTCGTGAAGCATGCTCGCGTTTAGAAGGCGAGCGGCGCAGATATTCTCCGGGCATGCCCTCGTCCAGGCAGTTATATACGAGTATGTCTAGTAGGTCGCGCCCGCCGACGTGCCGACCGATATTTCGTGCTCCCACGACGACTATAATTTGTTGGTCCGTCGCGCCACGCTTCGTGTATTGCTGACGATTTATCTCCTTCAGCCATAAACTCTAATCGCACTCGATATGAACGATCATCGTCAATGTTTCCACTGAATTAATGGACTCGCTCCCATCGACGGAAACGTGCTGGAAATGTTTAAGGAAATCATTATTGCTGTCCCTTCCTCGAGACCTGTTGAAGTTGTTTTAGATCAATTGCTTTGAATTCAAACTTCGAATATTGATTCGTTATAAGTTTGAGTAGGTTCAAAGTATCTACGCTTCACATCAGAAAATATTACAAAGCTTCGACAGTTTACTGTCCTTTATAATCCATATTTCTAATGCAACGGAGTTAAATCTCATGTGGTATCCCTGAGACCACGTTCTACCAATATTTGAGTGCGCTCGTGTTCGTAAAACAATTTAGTTTACGAGTCATGTTTCACTAGAAAAATGAACTTTATTATTATATGTATATTCGTATGGATATAAACCAATTTCACTTATGAGTGAGACTGTGCAGACCACATCAATCCAAGATCAGATAGAGTTTATTAATAAATTAAGTAGAAAACAACAGCGAAAACTATCATGAATAAAAAAAAGTTATCACGGGGGAGCACAAGATCACGTAATTCTTACATAATAGTCAAACAAAAATACAGAAAAATAGAGTTTTTGAAATTGTAGAGCATAACATTGTTGCTTAACATTGTTGAATCTGGTTGAAACTAGAGTCCACAGAGCATTCGATACACTGGGGCAAATGTAAAATGTTTTTATACAATAATATTTGAAGTCCCAATAATGTCTTTAAAATGTCCTACGCATTTTTACGCATTTATTGTATTGGAACAATTCAAGTTATAGATAAGTACTAATTACATCAAATAAAAAAAATCTTCTTAAGTTATAGCTACTAAATAACTGAAATGAATAAATACACAATATTTAAAACAGTACATGTTTGATAGTAATTAAATTGAAGTACCCTGTAAAACTGAACACACGCATCCACTAATGAAGTAGTGAAAGCAAATTATAATTCTATGCGACATAATGGTGAACGGACACTTGTTTATGGTTTTTCCCAAACAAAAACGGTAAAATTAATAGTGAGAGAGTCCATTATCCTGCATTAAGCACTCAGTCGGGCGAATGGACGTAATGGCCCGTCGCCACCTCGGTGTAGGCCCTTTTATGTTTCCTAATAAAAGTGTCGCTACTACCCGATACACATTAGATGGTTTTGTAAACTCATTACTAAGAACATTATTCATCATTTTTGCATTTTTAGGTTTTTATTATCCTCAAAAAATAGACGCGTACCTAGTAATTTTAACGGCCGGTTTCTTGAAAGCTGATCATTTTTACAATTACCATAAAAATATTACTACATAGATATGCAACGTGTTAAATGCAGTGTAAGCGAAAATTGTGACAATAAAATCTTTTTCAACACAACAAATTCTAACTAAAACAGAAACAGGAATGCTTTCTCGAATTCAAATATTATGAAGAGTATTTTATGTTGCGGAACAGATCACCAGTAAGCTTGTCATTTTTGGGGTGAACCTTGGAATGAAAGAAAAGAAGCCACCCATCAATAGAAGCTGTCACACCGTAGATGCTCAATTGCGAATAAAAATATTTTTATTGTTTGTTCTCCTTTGAGCAGCTAGTTAAAACATTGATTGGTGGTGAATACTTTAGGTGCTCAAAATTGGTTCTGAAATGGGTCAAAATACTACAAAAGTTTGCATATCATCGATCTTACGAGACTTATGAGCCAATTTAAAACGTCAAAACATAATGCAGTCATGACTAACGAAATATTTGAGTTCATACCTATTTGCAGACATATAAGTAAATCTTATTGAAAGAAAACTAAAGTAAAAATGAAAAATAAAAAACGAAAGTACAGAATTTTAAAGAAAATGTGAAAACTGATTTTCTGGCTTAGAAGCTAATCCAGTCCTCATGTTACGTGAACGTTTATGTGTTTCCATAAAATTTAAATATTTTTTTATTATACCTATTTCAACATCGAGAATTTTTTTTAAAGTTTAGTTATGCTCTGCATATTGTGCTAACCTTAAAATCTAATAAATGCTTCGGAAAGTAGAATAATATATTTTTCCTGAGTTCAACTGTGACCCTGTGATGCATACTAGAAAAAAACAGTATACTAAATAAAGTGCCATGATGCTATCTTTGCCTACACTTTACTGGACACTGTAATGCCTGGGATATTATATAGACATCTCAACCTCAACAATCGCCCAACAATAAAACCATCCTCTTAGCTTATCTGATCATACAGGAAAGCCGAAAAACAATGGTCAATACCTTGACAGCTGACAAAGCCGCTGGTTTCCTCACCATGTTTTCCTTTACCTTTTTGAGTATAAAATTACCTCAGTAAATCGTTGTATGTACCTAAGCGCACGGCCGGTATCCGAACACACAACTTTAAACAAAAGTAGAGGTACTCACGACTCGGTGAATACTGTACCTTTAATATTCCTAAACTCAGTAGCCCTACCATGAGTTTACTGTAGTATTGATACTATCCTCGATACCGAGTCAAGTATCGCAAAATATATGAGAATCCAGCGCAGCGCCGCCCCCGGTAACTTGCATGAACTAATAATTTCATACATTTGAAATACTTGACTCGTTAGCGAGGATAGTTAACTATACAACTCGAAAACTCATGGTAGGGCTACTGGAGTGTAGAGTAAGGTTGCTTGTCAATTCCAATTTAGTTCAACCCCAGCGTGCAGATGTGATATAATGTTTGGTGATTTTCTTTCTTACACCATCAAAGTACGAATTCAATTTACCTTTTAAATTCAATTAGCTATATTTAAAAATGTGAAGTTGTATTCTAAATATTCAGTTGAGTTCCTTTATATTTTCATATTTTATTAGAAGTTTTTGAAAAATAATTATTGACCTTGAATAATTAGAATTTATTTTTTTCCTTATTGAATAATTAGACCTCGTGCCATTTTACAATAGCATTTTATAACAAGCGAACAAACAAGCGGAAGCCAGTGACTTTGCTCGCGTGGTATTAACCTAGATAAAAAGAAGGACTTTCATTATTTCACGTCAGAAAACATGTACTTTCCAGATTTCAGATAAATCTGTTCAGTTTTTCTAACGTAAATAGGTGACAATATCCTTCATATATCCGTTCAAACTTACGGTAGATTGATTCTAAAGTTCATAATGATAGAGTAAATATAATTTAAAAACATTGTGTCTATAAAGCAGGTACTTGCTTAGGTTGGTTAGAACAACAAACTATACGAATTTAATAATTCGAAATTTAATTTTAAAATTAGGTCACGTATGTTTTCAGTATACGAGGTCGCTTATCAGTTATTTTATTCATTTTACGCACGACTAACAACATCTCAAATGAATTTATTCATTTCTGAAACAATTTCATCGACTATACGACAGTTCCAAAATAAACTAAGTCCTTCTCAAATAATATCGATAGAGTTTAGTTTGAATATTAATCATGAAATTAATTTAGTCATAACTGTTAACAATCACATCAACCGTCAGTTCCACTGATCCTGCTTTAAATTTCAAATCAATGATTACGCTACAGTAATTAGTAATTTTGGTCACATTGAGCCGCATTCAATTATTTACTTTACCTGCTCTAAATTTCCGCATGTCAAAATAATTGGCTGCCAAACCTATTGGATATATATTTTCTGTATCACATGTGCAAAAGCCAAAACTTTTCGCAGTTCTTGATTTTTATCCAAACTGAAATAGTATCAAAATCGTCCAGCTTTTTTTTTTGGGTCTCCGTGACGTCATATGTTAGTGTATTGATTTTAAACTCCAATTTTACAATACCTATAGGTATTGAGTAAAAGGTACAAGATATAAAATAAGAGCAAAAAGTAGCAAGTAGCTATAATACGTAATATATAAGTACGAGTAGTATGTGTAAGAAAAAAATATCCATGTTATAAACTTTTATAATTTTTTGTCGAAACTACCTACCTTCAAATAAGTAAACTAAGTAAGTAGGTACACCTACATCGCAATTCATGCTGCTACTCCTACACTTTGATTTATCTAGAACCTATCTTTTCACTTTCACTCTTCGATAATTAACTCAACTTTACAGTTTTTTTTAAAGTACTATTGAGTAACTTACTTGCTTAATTTCTAATACCAGTCTAAATTAAACAAGAATACCCGAAACGGAAAGCAAACGAAGCAGAACACCTATTAAAGTCTCTATCTACTGACAGTTTCAAATTACAGGTGAATAAAGTTGTTGCGCTACCAATTAGCGCACAGATAAAATAAAACTAGGACAGAAGTGAGAGTAAATTAGGCTCCAGCTAACTAAATGTCTTTATAAAGTAAACAAGCTTTCCAGCTTGCATTTATTTATAACACTTTGCAGGATCTTAAACAAAATTACTTTCAAGAAAGATTTTGAATTTACCCATAAACGACACATTTTAAACATTTTTAGAAACAAAACCAATGTATATAATAATAACTTAAAATCGAATTAATTTTGTAGCTTAACCCCAACGGATAAATTTTATAATTTCTACTGGAGTTTTTCGTGACAAATATTATTTTACAAGTTTCGAGGTCGAGTGTTAATCGTCGCAATAAAAATATTACCCACTCGCGAAGGTTGTTTGAACGTCTAATGAAAATCTCGTTTGAACGGAACCACAGCTTAGCAAACAGTCAATACGGAGCTGCGTTGCGGTCAGGAAATTGAAAGGGTGGCCGGAAAACTTGATTTACAGCAAAGTGCCCTAGAAAGGGATGTTTTATTATGAAAATTATCTGCGTGGGACGGTGCACGACGAATTTTATTGACTTATCGTGTCTTCAAAATTTAAGGTGCCCATTGTTGTGGACCTTGCATCCCCCGAGAAATGTATTAGTGCGGTTTTGAACTTTTTATACTTAGTTAATATATAGAAAACATCTAAAAGTCAATTGAACTTACCCTTTGCGTTTCTACAAAAAGTGACATTAAAAATGACAACAATGTTTATAAGCCCGCAGCGATCAATCAATTCGAAGGGTATTTGTCTGTACTTACTCGTATTATTGTGAGCCCAAACATCAGAGATTATTGCGAGGGTATTCGATTATTTATCCATTTCATAAACATAATATAATCACTTACTTCTTAAACAACTTTAGCAATTGCAGGTAATGACTACTGCTAATGACTGCTGGTTAAATCATATTTGTAATTGATGCTGTAGCTTACTTAAGACCTAACTTATAGATGTTGAAACAAGCCCTAATTATAAATTATCCAAACCAAAGTCAGTATTGAGCAGGTAAGCAAGGTAATCAGGTTTATAAAATTGATAATGCACATAAAATCAGAAGCAACTACTCCGCAATATATTAAGGCGTACGACCGTTAACTACTCGCACTTGGCAGTAGAAGAATTACGACCGCTCCTGATCCGAACCGCTGCCAAGCCATGTTTTACTTCTTTTTGCTTTAAATGTTTAAGTGTCACTTGGGGTGTTAAAAAGTTCAAATTCCTGCAAGTCGTTTATGTAAGAGGGATTAAAATAACAGGAAATAATATCAAATAATCTGTATTTGCGGTACCTAGTATGTTAGCCTGAGTTCTTAGTTGTAATAATTACGTTTTTATATACTTCAACTCACTAACAATAAATAATTAAAATTTAAATGGTAAAATTATTAATTTCATTTTTTAATAAAATTTTAGTCAATAAACTTCCAGAAAAAAGAATTAATATTCTAACATAACATAATAACATAATTGTTATCCAAGCAGACTTTTTTACGTACATTATTGGGATGTTAATAAATCAACATTTTCGAAGTTACGCTTATAACGTAGTGATTATATTCTCTTTGATTACGCTGTACAACATACTAAACGGTTATAATTTAAATTTCTTCTAGAGACACTAAACAATCTAAAAATAAATTCCATTGTCTTGTATCTGGTTCAAACTAGATACAATAAATTGATTGAACGTAGGGAGCTTTCCCAAAATCCTAAAGCCTTTTGAATCAAAACTCGTGGGCTCAAACATCAAAGCCAAAATGTGGGCGGACTTAGAATAGTATACTGATATTGGATACAATTAAAGGATGGTACTATTATCTTTCTACGAGATACCACAGATTGTGTAGGCTTGGTAACTAATTATTTCAATTGTAGTCAATTCTATCATTTTATTCATAAGCCACAAAGAATCGTTTTATAAATGTAACGAGCCAGATTTACATTTGTCAGAATTTTCCATGAAATCTCCATCGCCATCTGCCTTTATTTGGAAATGTAAATGAATAAATTCAGCTTATTGCGAGAGTTTGTAAGTCGGTATAATAAGATTTTAAATTTTAAATGAGCATTTTTTTGGTTCATGTAGCAAATAAAATTTGTATGATGGGTCCGTTATCAAAGGCGATGCAGGCGCTGTGATCCTCCGGGATTTCGTTAGGTGTACCGAGCTGAAAGTTGTTTGTTTCATTTTACATTGTCACTGCTATTTGTGTTTGTTTCAAAGCAAATCTTCTTGTGAAATGTTACGTTAAAGCAACCATGTTTTTAAACATTCACTTAGTTTATGACTATTTGTTTCTTTGTTTATGACTATTGTATCGTGAAATAATAAGTGAAACAAATCATAATTAAACTGAAGGGTTTAACATTTCTGTTTCCCTCACTAGAATATACATTTTGCAAAAGTATCAAGATATTGATCCCTCGTAAATTGAAAATAATTTCAGCGAACAAAGCTTCCAACGTTCAAAATTTCCTTTATCAGAATTGCGAGTGGATGATTTCGGCTTGTTAAATGCGTAAAGGAACAATTTTCTCGGTGTTCGGCTCCGCTGAATGGAACATATCTTCGTACAGCGCTGATGGAGGTGAATTTGAATGGAAAATCGAGAGTCAAACACGAGTGTTTCATAAATGAGATGCTAATACTGTCTCTTCCTATTTTTGCATTTAAAAGATATACTAACGAGTGAGCGAGTTTCGTATTGAATTCTTACATATTCAGATAAAAAGTGAAAAGAATGGAAATACATAATTTATAACTTTTATTTGAGAAGGTCCACGTATTTACATTCAGCAGCTGGAATTGATTCAAAACCTAACGAGAATACTTCTACAAAACGCTATATCAGCTCTACCATGGCATTCCATACAGTAAATTGAAACGAAGGGATGTGTGGCAAACAATAAAATGTCGGGTTTGCCCTGGCGACCTGTCCCCATGACATGGGAACCCACCCGACGGACGGCTGACCGCTCGGATGGGCGGGCTCAGTACCCGGCGAAATACTGTTTGATCCGAGACACATTTCTCGTCGTCATTCGAAATGAGCACTATTTTTGATATCTACCAACTTAGACATTAATCTAATACTGTATCTTATACTACCTTGGACATTATTCACATGAACTAACCTTGCATTGGACATTTACGAATAAACCAAAGTCTCAGCTTAATCGACCTAATCCACAGGAAAGGTTAGACCACACATGAACATTGCGCGGTAAGGTGAAAACGTGTGGAGCTGACTAAGCCGAGAATTTCGCATTATTTTCTATTACCTTAGAGGACGTCTTAAGTTCGTATAATTTTTTCGAAATGTCACGAGTGTCCGAAAATCATGAGAAACAAACCCTAAATTTAAAAGTTAAGTAACATATCACTTGACCAACACTAACTCATTACTCATTATTATTTTTTATAAACATACAGTTCAATCACTTGTGTTCTACCAAATGAGTAGGTACACGGTAAGTATATTTATTTCATTAATTAATTCAAAGTCGTTGCTTTTATTCCAAAAATAAAGTTCATTAACTACTTTGATCAAAGCATTTCCGATATTTCACAATAATAGAATTTTAATTCATGTAATAAAAGAGCACTTTCCTAATTCGAACTTTATACGATCAGATTTTAAATTACACAGAGAGAGCTTGTCAAGAGTTTAAAATAAGCGTATTCAATTATTTATTTTGTAAAAATGGCTTAGTCTTTAAACAAACTCTACTTTTCTGCTTTATGTGGATTCTGTTTGGATACGATGACTTCAACGACATGGTGTAGCATTCGCCTATTGCGAAAAAGGAAAAAAAGTGTATGAAGTTTTAACCCCAAGGTTTACCCTAATATTATTTATGATCGCGGGAGATAAAACTGTTGTCGCTATAAAACTATCCGATGCTCGTAGGTCTGACATTACGGTATCTTGTATTAGTACCACGGTAATTTGATAAAGATGGTTTGTTCCTTAATATTTTTACAGCTATAGTGAAAGACGCAAATGATAATGTTATTATGACAGATTTTAGTACAACCTGTAAAGTCTACATTTTTACAATAAAACAATAGCCGCTTTGTTCGTTATGGTAGTGAGTGACATAAGCTTTTGTATCCAAAATGGACAATAAGTCTATTGTTATTTTTATTATATTAAAAGTTGACAATATTAAACGTCGCGATGGCCGAGTAAGATAGCAAATTAATGAAAAATATATAGTGTTAATGGATTTTTGAATTTGGTAGGTAAATTTGTTCATACAGTAGATCGATTTCATGAGAAAATCATTTAGTATCAAATAATAATTATCAGTGAGTCAGCCGGCCAGTTGTTCATGGATGTCATTAGCAAGTAAGAGCGAAGTATCCTGGGAATTGCTGCACGACTGGTGTAAAATGTCGCCAGCACTTGTTCGACGTCACGTTCGTGCCTCCAAAGTTTCTTTCAATTATCACGAAAGCTTTTGAATTTTCATCAAAAAGAAAATGAAACTCGATAATATCGTTTGTCCACCGAAAAGGGTTTCAAAAATTATGTTCTATTTCTGCTTAATTAATGAAGAGCTTATAATTAATTTCTATCGCTCCCGCAGATTTAGTAAATAATTCATTCCGGGCGAAGCGAGGCAAATTAATCAAACTGCAGGAGTAAGTAAAGTATCTATTGAATGTATAAATGTAATATACGGAAGGGAGTAATTGAATGAAGAGGCCATAAAAACTGGCGCAACACAATTGCTATTATTCTTCGTTATTACAGTTCAGGTGTGTTCGAGTGATATATTGGCATATCGTATCGTTTTTGCGGTTCCGTCGCATTCGCGCTCTGCAAATGTTTAGATACCTACTTATTGCAAGGTATTTAACATACCTATGCAAATAATACAAAAGAATTAAAATATGTACTAAATATTTTCAATCGTAAACACTAGTTTCAAACGCGTGAAAGTTAGTTTAGATTTTTTATTTTTGTAGTATGCATGCATACAATAAAACTAGATTGATCAAATACTTGTTAGTAAAAGCGGCTTTAGGAAAATTCAAACACCATTTCATCGGAATGAAAATGAGTTTGGATAAAGCCACTGATGCACGAATTGATCATCAAAATGTTTTTTTTTAAACTTATCTGATAAGTTGAAATAAATATCAGTTAATAATTATCAAGTTCTTGGTATCGGAACGGAATAAATCATTTTGATTTTGTTATTAACCCAAACTTCTTACTATGTTCGTTCATTAAGTAAAATAAAAACAATCCAATACATACAAAATCCTTGTAGGCGTGGGCCGTCCTTTGACTTTTGATCCAGTCGTGGGTTGGAACACCGGCGATTATAAATGGCTAAAAATCAGAAAGAATGTCAACAACGCCCCGAGAGTTACATAGTCATATTTTTTCCATTACAAGTAAATAGAATACACAAACAACACAAGTAAAAAACGTAATGAAACGGTTTTAAAAACAACGCGACGACGGTCTTCAATGTAGTTCAAAGGGATGGAGTGAGCGTGCCCGAGGCGTGTACGAAGACAGGGTTTTTACGACGTGTTGCTTATTGCCTTTCAACACAATGTGCTTAATACAGTTTTGTCTCCCTGGAAACGTCTAGCTTGACAAGCAAGACAGCTGTTCACTAAATAAAAAAACGCTATGAGAACTATTTGAGAAATGTTTTGTCTGGGTTAGAGATGAATACGTAGGGTTAAAGTCTTACCGTCCACATTATTTAACCGTGTTCTAATTTGATCATAGCACGTGGGTATCTCATTCTCAGAACACACTTGAAGATGGCTTAGCAATATTCTAGGAAGGCAATTCATCTTGAACTGCTGATTTACATGTAAATGAATATTTGGTATCGGTAGGAGCTACAACTTATATTTAAATGTTGTAAAAGTAAATGGTAAACAAAAAATAAACAATATTCAATATTTTTTCTGAGTTTCGCACATTGAGAATCGGAGTAAATTCATCAAGTGTGTCCAATTTAAAGTTTACATTTAGGGAAAATCTTCTGTGAGTAGGTACCTACTCAGTTAAGCGCAAAAATATTTTCTGCGGCAATTTTGATAGTAGGTAAAAATCACCTTCTCAGTATACCTGTCCAATACGTTTTCGATTTAACACGGTAGCACTACACTTTTCGTTAAAATCTTACTCTGCGGCAGTTTTGATAGTAACATACCACCTTATCAGTATACTGCAATACGTTTCCGATAATACCCGGTAGCACTACACTTTTCGTTAGGAGAGGACGTTTCTCACCTCGCGCCATCGAGTGTCGAAATAAACTCGGCGGTCTAACGCACATTACACGCAGCCGGCGACCGCCAATACAAACAATTTATTGTATTGTTATAGATCCGGGTTCCGTCTTACCAAACTTATTGGACCCAAAAACTGCCTCTAACGAATTGCCAACACCGGAATCAATAGGAACGGTGCGAGCTTTTAGGGAAATTGTACATATTGTTACTGTTTGCTAGAAATGTGAAGTGAGTTTATATTTTGTTTATTCATACCGTATTTTATAAAAAGGTTTATTTTCATTAATATTATATCTGTAGTGAATGCATCGCAATGTCAATCAAACAAAACTAAGCTACCTATGTACGATTCACTAATGAAGATATACTGGTATTCTCGATACAGTCGAGACAAGTAAACATGACACGATCTGCGTACTGAGTAGGTATTTCTATTGCATATATAATTAGGAACATTTAGCGTGCATTGTTGTAATTAATCTCCAATCACGTGACACACAATGCCAGCTATTGAGGTGTAAACAGTAAGCTGAGATTGCAACATAGCCTTCCTTCCGGAAAGGCGTGATATATGTGCGAAATCCGATTAATTTGCGAAACCTGTTACTGGGACAATAACGCCTAAACACATTCTCGTGTCTGCTCCTCTACCACCTTTAAACAATTAGTTCCAGCAGAACGTAAGCCGGTATATAATTGAAAATTTGGCTTTAGTCGTTATTGTGGAATGTTTGTTCGACAAAATCATATTTGGGTGCTAAATAGATGAAATATTTGCTAAAACCATTTGACCCGCTATGCAAATGTACGCATAAATTGTCGCACTAAACAATGCCCTCGTATATCGGCAATGCTATGCTAGCTCCCCAACAAATAAAGAGTTTTTTTTATCAACCATAAAAATTGAACATCCAAACATTCTAAACAAAAAATAACCTAACTATTCAACTGAGATCCAAAGGCGTCTTCAACAATGAAGACCATTTTGAAAATCACAGTCATTGGCAATTCAAAGTTATGCCTGCATTGCAATAAAGGTGCCTTCAAACAACGACCTTCGACTCTACGTTTTATATTTGATATTGTTACTCTGATTTGACAAATTAAAAATTAGTAACCAAAGAATGTAGATAGGTATACTTTATCATTTAAAATACCTCGTAATTCAGATAATTAATAATGTTTTGTTAGACGTTTTTACAAGAAACATTTTTAGTCGACTAAAATGTTTTTAAATTATCTACCTATACACACAATTATACTTACTGAGAAAATGCTTATTACCCATAACTAAGATATAAAAGAAACTAAAACTTAAGAGAAATTTACGCTAAACTGAACCCTGACTAAGCAGCTTATAACCTTAAGGCTTTTCTCGCAGTTTTAAGCTACAGGCAATGAAGCTAAATCTAAATATATTTGTGTGATAAACCAAAATACGCTACACAGCCTGCAGTCTAACGGCTCTTTATACCCGCATGCGACGCCAGTAAGCAGTGGTCACGACACAGTTGCGGTAATCAGTGCGGTGGTCTGGCAGCATTACGCTTCACCTATCACCTCTACGAGAAGTGAACTTTTATGCTTTTTTTCCTAGTCTTCCGTCTGCTAACGGACGTCGACAAACCTTAGGATTATTAGAGCTAGGATTTATTTTTGGTTTCAGTAATTATTTAAAAACTTGCATCTTTCGAATTATTTCCAAAGGTTTGTAATACAAATATTTCTTCTCAACAAACTACCCTAATGACCTAGCTAAGGACTAGTAAAAAAGGACGTTCAATTTTTCAACTTTCTGGCTTAGGTTGAAGGGTGTTTATCAGTGAGTCACATTAGATTTATAGACGGCCGTCTATCGACGGTACCTTCTGTGTAGGTAACCAAAGCTTTATGGATTGTATGGATGTTTGGAAGGCAGCCCGATTCCGAGTCAATTAGACAAAGCGAACAAAAGAATATGCGATTTCATGTGAATGAAAAAGCTTTTGAGCTCTACCGTAGCTTACCCGAGTTCTTCATAAATGTAGGAACTTGGTTAATAGAATGTTGTTTTTGTTGTTAGTTAAGATTATGCCCAGTATTGGTTAAAATTTTAATGAATACTGATAATTTACCTGGAATAAATTCTTTAGACAGTTTACAATCGACACATTTAGTCCTAAGCTAAGCACTTAGTGCTTGTGTTAAAGTAACTAGCCGACTGACATACTACATGTATAAATCTATTTTTTAAATACGTCCATAGGTAGTAAAACACCTGAGCCCGAAAAAAGTATCTGCAACAAATCCGAAACAATTATAATAAAAACAAATTGCTTTCAGTCCCTAAGAGCTCAATCAATCTGATGCTTTTCCATTCATATTAAGCTCGTAGTTGCACAATCGTGAACTAGTGAGACTACTAAACCGTGCTCATATCGCAGGGAATTCGCGTGCAAACGGCTTTGGACGCACGCCGTACAATAGGAGCGGAATAGATTTTTCGCACATGCTTTTGTGGTTTTTGAAACTGAACGAGTCTTTGTTCCTAACAGTTTTTTATCGAAATTCTTTGATATTTCCGAGTAAAAATTCTAAAAAAAAATCTTGCAGATTGCAAAGAAAAGCACAATAGATATCATATCTCTCTCATAGTGGTATCATGTATAAAACTGGTATAAAAACAACTTTTCTTTTTCCGTTCTTTTTGTTAAATTTAGCGTCATTTTCTTCCACAAACGTCACTTCTCTTTATTAGAATAATCCTAGTTTAGCGATAAGAGAAACAATGTTATCAAGGACTGCTGCCTGTTACTGAATATAAAATATATTTAGCTACAAAATAATAGTATTTTCTTAGAAGTGAATGCCTATGTTTAGTTTTCATGTAAATAATTTAATACAAATGTTCAACATTCCCATTGAATTTCAAAAACGTATAAAATGGGTAAACTCTAAGCAATTTTTAAAACAACTAAAATTTTTAACTAATTTGAAATTTACAGTTATTTTGTTTTCATACCTTTAGATAACCACTGGTACATTCGGTTGCAATCTTTCCACGGAATGTTTTGTGCTGCCGGTAACCCTTAGCCATATTACTCGTCTTTCCATTCTATGCTCTGTGGCTGGGGGCTTAACGTACTGTAAGTATATGGCCAGTCGAAAATAAATGGAAATCGAATGTACTACATGAACTACTTATTACAGTCTCGTAACTAACTAAATCATCTTACAACAAAACCCTCACAGTCTTTTTACCAGTCCGTCTATCTCATCTGTATTTGCTATTTTAGGGTCTTTATCTTTTGAACCGTAATAGCAAGGTAATAGACATAAAATTTTCACAGAGTGAGGTTAGAAATAAAGTTCATATAACAAAAATAATGAAATAAGGTGAAGAGTCAATATACAGTGTTACAACTTTCTAATGTACAACGCTTTGCTGATTTTTCTTATTCTTATGCACAAAAAAAATGCAATGTTCTTTTCCAAACCTCTAGAGCATTTGAGAGTGAGCTAAAGTTTTATGTAAGAGGATACAGTGTCCAGTATGCGAGGTGAACTGCATTTGCAATTGAATTGGTTGTGACAAGCCGAGGAGATTGCGCCGCGTCCCAGGAGTGTTACCCTAACTTATATTCAATCCAGTAATGGAATAAAAAGGAATCAGGCCAATACTGCAGTTATAGGTGAAAAAGCTATTTTGTTAATTTCATAGCTTTCATGAATGGAAAATTTTCGTAAGAGCTGAAAACTACAGTTAAAATAATTAAATATTTTTTCATTTTATAAATGGTTTTATGTTACGAAGGAATAGTTTTAATTACAAGAGTTCCAACTATTTTATCTAGGTCTAGATAAAACTGCAAAGTTGTTACAAGTTAAATTAATGCAGGTAGGCACTTGGTGAAGTTTCAGTATAGTTCATTGTTAAATCGCGTGGTTGTTTCACAAGGTTTGGGGTTTGTAATTGTTGGAGGAAGTAATTACTTAGAGCACAGTTTTCATTCTCTGTATTTCATCTTTCTTCGTCATCATCTGCTTATAATAACAACATATAATTTTATCGGCTTTTAAACGTCTATCAACATAATAAAGGCAACTAAATAGAATGTTTACGAGTCTATACCTACACACCACGTTTTCTGCGGCGCATTTGCACGTTCGAAAATTGCGTTGTGCATACGCTTTAATTAAGAAGATCAACACTCAAATCTGATAATTCTAAGACAATCCCATCCCAGCACATATTTATTTTATTTTAGAAAGGACGATATCGTCCTTGGTTTTTGTATAATAATATTATGTTTTTTTTAATAAGTTTTTAACCTTTACCTAAAAAACAAGAATTTAACAAGAATCAGTCAAATCTGTTATACTAACTTATGATAAGAGCCTGAAACCATGTGGCAAAAGCTTCGTAAATATTCTATTTCTATAGCTGACTTTTTCTTTGATGATCACTCTAGTTTTCGTTTTCAAATGTCGAAATTGTTATTTTTAAATAATGTTGAGGCTGTTGTTCAGCAGCATGAACGCTATCAAATAGGTAAAAAATCTTACTCTGTGTTTATTTTTTGTGTGAGTTCCTAAACCCGTGCACTACCCGTTCGGCCTATTGTTACCAAATTCACGCCGTGCTTTTATGTTGCCTCTGTGGTCCATTAGGTACCTCACCGAAATAGACCGATAGGCCAGCTTTAGGTTAAAGTTATACTTATATTTATTTTATAAATAACTCCGTTTATGATATTTATAATTTGGGAATTAACGCGGTAACTTATAATGCGTAACTTTATTTATGATTAGTTTATAAATAGTGAGTAGCACTCTCAGTAATTTTATCAGAATGAAAGGTTAACAAAAGCAAAGCATCGTATAGATACGTTGCGTTCAATGCAACTTAGTGATAACTTGCGAATGCGGAGATTTCAAATTGACTAAAAAAGTCCATTTATATATTTCCTCATAACTATTAATTGACCTGCCCTGATAAAGTGTTTCAACTGTAATAGCAATCACACATTCACCTTATTATCTATGATCAAACACAACAAAAATGTATGACACTTTATGACAGATAACAATGTTACTATGGCAATACATCTGAGGCATTTCTGAACATTGAAACTGGAAATTAGAATGTCATGAGCTTCTATCTCAAAAAGCTTTAAAACTCCGTCACCAGAGTTGGCCACTTGCTCATACGAACGAGCGATCTCAAAAGCAAAGAATTTGTACCTACAATTACTATGTAGAGAGTGTGATGCGAGATGTTGTTTGTTCCTGCTTGAATAGGGACATCTCAACTGTATCAAATATCGTCAAATACCTATTGGAAATCGAATCAAACACAAAGCATAGGTATCCTATTATTCCGCCTAATAATTATCTTCGTGATTGTTATTATAAATTCCAGCGAGATAAATGTTTGTGTGTTCTGCAGATATTGTTTACAAAAGTACTTAGTCGTACTCTAACTATGCAAGAAACAAGTTTTAAAGTTGAATATACTACTGACACTTAAACGTGATGGTCAGAAATATAAGACCATTTCCTCATGCTGGTATGTTTACTCATGGTGGCTTAAAATAGCAGGACGAACAGAAAATCTGAGAGCATGTCTTCTTAGATAGGCAGTGTTCATATCGATGCGTGACTTTGTTTTTGACTCGTTTTATTTTATTTATTTATTTACAAACAAACCTGAGCTCTAACATTACCTACAGAAAATTATCTCCAAGGCGTCAGAGCTAATAAAATATAGTACACATAAATAAATATCAGAAATCAAAGATAATTATTATAATTACCGTGTTCGTTTTTATGTTTGTATTGGAAAATATTACTCTCGTAAATAAGGTGAAAACGCTAGTGTAACCTGCTTGACCCACGGCAACCAAAATCCTCTAATTTGCTTTAGTGGTCAAACGAAACAGTGCAATTAAACTGCAAAATGTAAGCTGATTAAGGTGCACCAATGCGCCCCATGTGAAAAAAACTCAAGTTTGTTAGTAAATTATCGATTTCTAAAATAAAATAACAATCCAAATCCAATCCAATAAGGTATCTATTTGCAAATACCGTGTTGTGAAAATGTCAATAATATCTACACGTGTGGAAGGTGAAATTAATTAAGGGAATGTGAACGACACAAATTGGGTCTTGGTGAAGGAAGCGCTACATTCTATTGATTAAGTAAGATACGAAACTCGAGTTTTCTCTGGGTTTTAATACTTAGCACTTATCTTCTATTAAATATGGTTTTGCGTGTCACAACTTTATACAAGGTGTGTAATGTAAATAGTGTCTTACATATTTTACAAGCCGTTTTAGACGTTTTATTTAAAAAAAAAGATCAAAAAATCATATTAGGTACCATCTGTACCTAATATGATTTTTTGATCTTACCTAAATATAGTAATTTAAAATCGAGAGAATGATAAATTTTATTATGTTTGTTAATCTTTAAAGTGAAAAAAAAACTTACCAACCATGTCTTTTGTGAAGACACAAGTAGGCTACGAAGATAGTTTAGATGCAACGGAATGTCCCGTTGCGTTTCGGAAAATATTATTTTCATGTTGGTTGAATCATCTAATGTAGATTGTAAAGGCCCGAGTATCTCCTTGATTAATAATGCCAATTGCTAGTAGATGTCTTCTTGATTGACCACCAAATTAATTACTACCGGTTCGATTTGATTGAAACGAATTATTCAGCCTGATAGATTGGGATCCTTTAGCATTAACAACATAGATTAGCATTCTGCTTAGAACGTACGCAGCAGACTCCCTACTACTCGATACAAGCTTAAGCATTCTAACCGTAAGCCGTTCTATAAATGTTTGCTTCTATAATTGAAATGTTATACCTATCTTGTTAGTGAACACTGCAATTAATCTATTTTGTATATTAAATGTGGGTAAATCCTAAATTTTCTTTCGATGAGTTTGGATTTAGCAAATATGTGTATTTAGATCATAAAAATGGAAATCGGTAATTTCAATCTAGCCTAAAGCAAAATAGAGTGATTCTATAAAAGTACCAATAATTAAATAAAATAAAATGCCAACCTGATTCACATTTGAAAAATAAAATATAAGTGGACATTTCTCACCGAAGCTGAAGGGCGAAACCCTCCCTTCCTTTCCAATCTAAAAAAATATGTAAAGCTACAAAAAACGCTTGCCTTAAATTAATAGCCATCCTAACCAAATAGTTAATATTAACGAGAAGGCAGTATCTCATACAAAATGAGGTCCTAAAAATAAATAGATTGTAAGGTAGCGTTTATTTCCCTTGTTTTCGGCCTTCAGGGCACTCACTTCATCCTCAGGGCTCCGTCGTCTGAGTTGGCTCATGAATATTGAAGGCAGCCGACGATCGCGCTTTTCCGCTCGGCTGCCGCCACATTAACATTACCACAATATTCCAAATGCTCCATTTGTTGACGAATCAATGGTCGGCTCCGCGCCGCAGCTAGAGATTATACCCATTCGCTTTTATGAAGTTTTCCACAATTTAGAAATCTTACGAGTTCACTCCGTAAGTATTCATAAAATGCTTCACCGGGGTTTAAAATAAAGTTTCCAAGAACACAAGTAGGTGATCATAATGAGTCTGCAAATTCGATTTGTTCACCTATATGTCTAGCAGTTTTTACTACAGTTTAAAAACTGTAGTAAAAATCTGACTACAAAGAGTACCTAATTATGTACTTGTGGTAATATTTATTACCTTAGTTAAGTTTCTACTTGAATGGGTTGCTTGGAAGGAGCTTTTCCCGAAAAGTGAGATAAATATGGTAACGCAGTGTCAAGTCTGACTAATCCTTTACCGACAGTTTCAATAACCTTAAGTCTTAAGTTTTTCTTACTGTGAATATCTGTATTACTTCCACACAAAAATGTAAGTATTTTAAAATTCATATTTTATCTGTTTTACTGACTATGTTATGTTTTGCTGACTAATTTACAAAAATTATCTACTGTTCAAACATTATTTAAAATGAAATAGGTATATAATATTAAAATGAAAATAATTCACGGTGCCAAATAAGTTAATTTTAAACATGGTGCCATTACAGGTAACAGGTTGGTACAGTCGGTACCGGGTTCGATCCAATCCAGATTATTCGATGTATTGTAATGGGCTAATACATAGTTGCATGCGATCACGACGGTCGGCGTGTAATCAAACTTCATTTCTGTCAATGCAAGCATTGCTATTCATGTTCATATGCCCCATTGTTCTATGGTATCACTTTGCATAATATTGTACAGTTAGTGTAAACGATGGAATGTTTGTTCATACTTTAACTTTTCAAATTAGATTAGTGACTATGAAATAGAACATCGTTTGGGGTCGAAAATCAAGCATTAAAAAAGCTATTGAACGTTGTCTTCTATTTATAAAATGACTTCTATTTATTATATTTATAAAATAACAGAAAATAAAGTTCCTTTTATAAATGTACGTTAGAGTGCCGTGTGTTTATTTTTGTTGTTCCATTTACAAATGTTTATTCATAATATCTTTACTTGATGATTTATAGAGCGTCAGGATGCAATCAATGCCTTGGCTTAACGACACTGTAGAGCCTAGGACATTGTTGAGATGGAATAGGCTTGCCCAGCACCTAAACCATTCTCCCAATTTAGCCCGCTATTTCCATAGGAAAGACAATGAGCAATACGTGACGTGAGAGATAATTAATCATGATAATCCTCTGAATGGTCTCATAAAACAAAGATTACAACAACCTTAATTTACAAAACAGTCGTGACTGATTAGGATGATTTAATTAAGTACATCAGCTAAGTTTCAGAAACGTACTATCCAAATTTTATTAATGCAATAAATTATATTACCTATTAATAAAAGTTTTACTATCTCATATGACTGGAAGCATTACGACTTGTTTATGGAGGATATAAACTAGAGATAGAGAACAGTTGTTCGATTTATTTCCATAAAATCCCTTGTTGTCAGCAAATCCCGCAAGTGCAATAACAAGAGAACATTGATTTGACATTGCCATAGACTGTACCTGTTAGCTCCAAGCGATGCGCGAAAACCGACCCTATAACTAAACAGGCCGACCGCGTCTCGGTTAGTTTAGCGCGTTCACTGCTTATGACGCTTGTGGGTTAGTTTGCTCGTTCGTTCGTATGAGCAAGTGGCCAACTCTAGTGACGGAGTTTTTAGACCGCCTAGAGGCCTCCGTGCGTTGGTTATGCGAGATATCTATAAAAAAGGAGGAGCTTCTATGTTCTAGTCTGCATTTTTTGTTACTTTTTTATGTATGTTCACCGAATATTTCAATTAAGGATCTTTAGAGCTATGAACAGAATTGCACCTCTAGAGTGTAGGATATTGATTTCGTCTCAAAAATTGAAGTCGAATAAGTCTGATATTTCAAATTCTGCAGAACAAAAATGAAGGAATAGAGACCAGTGCGCTGACTGATAAGATAATCTAAACGAACTGTTTTTTACTTTTTCTATCACTCCGGCAAAGTCTGTGATTTTATACAATTATCTGCTAATCAACCTGTAATTTTTATACGTCGTTAATTTCTTACTGCGAGTTTTTCCTCCTTCATTTCATACTTTTTATGACAGAGTTATAAATTTAAAAAATGTCTACTTAAGTTCAATTCATCAGCCGTGTATTAACTTAGGAGCAAACTCGCTTAAATCTGTATTCGATTGTAAGCACAATTTGCAATCAGCGGAGCCTGTTTCAAGACGATTGTTTGTCGAACCATTCAGAGCAATGTATTGTAACATCGGAAATGTTCGACTTGGCGTACGGAATTTAATAATATTGGTCCATATTTGGAAAATTTCTGAGATTGACTTCAATTTATGTAAATGTTCAGAGTTCATATTTACCAACATAGATTTCTAGGATTCTTTAAAATATGACTTTCGAAATTGCATAGTTTTCACAAGATCTTTTTAATTCAAATCATTTGATTGCATGCTGTATTTATTCAACGTTTGAGTAGTATATTAATTAGACTTAAGGTGGCCATTTCATAGGAATTACTAACATAATCTTAAGTTTACTAGCCACCGTAGGTAATAAAATCATTTTGACGGTGATATTACGAACAAAAATGAGAGGAAAAAGTCAGGTTATTATGAAAATAATACTCAAAAGCTCTTCAAGGCTCGAGTAGGATTATTATTGCCTTGCAAAATTCTGACTAAACAACATGTTGTTTTGCTGTTTTCGGTGAAAATATTGATCGCACTTCTGGTTGGTCATATAACTGGTTCGAATAATAATTCGAAATTGGAATATAAACCTATCATTCTTCCTCTATAAACATAAATTATCAGTTATTTATAGGTATAAGAATAAGAAAAGCTAAATAGCTAAATTTATTCCTGACTCTTTATCTTGTTAAGAAATAAGTGTTTCTAAATCAACAAAATGGTATTTTTAAGTTGATGAAATAATATGATTCCCTGAACATTTCTCCAGCAAGCGTTAGTTTTAATACAGAAAACAACATTACATTGACTATCAATCATTCTGCAAAGGTGGTTTGGCTAATTACCGTGTAGCTTGTTAAAAGCTTTGTCTATTCGTTCCAACGAACGGGATGAATGGACGAACATCAATCAATGTTTATATACATACAATTAAAATCATAAGACACTCGTGGTGTCCCGAAAATTATGGATCGTTTAATATCGCTTTATATATTTTGAACCTTCACTGGAGCTGTCAGCTTCGTTTAGTCTACTCGTAATATCGACCCTGTCCTCGGTCGTCCATGCCATAATTGTGTGTTGAGCTTAAAATTACTTAAGCATGACATAGGTACTTGCGGCTTTATTTTCATGATTGAACAGCGCCTATCTTCCAACACTTCTGAGTAGGTACGAACGTGAAAGTACATCTTAGAGTAAATCATACAATAATTAAAATAAAACAAAATGTAATAAGATGTAGTAGGTTGCTGTGGCCGGGCAAATGACAACGCAAGAAGTGTAGTATAAAATCTTTTACGATACGAGTTCGTTCATTCAAAATATGTGTATTATAGAATTCTACTTGAGGTACCCGTCACACAAAGACTGTTGGATTTCCTTATATATTTTATTGTTACGAAATAAATTTCATCTCAAATTGTATTTGATTCATACATTCGCCGGAAAACCTAATTATCCTTAATATGGGATATATTAATGGATAATTAGGTTTTCCGGCATCAAAGAACATAAAATAGATAAAATAATCGTGTTCAGTATAGAGGGTCAAGTTATAAAGGCAACTGTTTCGGTTACTATTGTATTTTGCGATTAGATTATACTTTGTACAATAAAGTGTTATCTCTGTATCTACGAGTGGACCCAACTCTGGGAAATTCAGTACACATTTTCCTTTTATGTACTTTTTGAATCCTTTTATCTATACTTACTCATAGGTATAACAGTACTTTGTAAAGACCATGATATGGGTTGGGAATAATAAATTTGAACCATATCTTAACAATCATTTTCGTTTTGGCACCTAAGCTATAATTTTTACATGACCACTCAAACCATTTTTTCACCTGTTACACAACATAGACACACTTCTTTACAATTTCTACGGTAGGTAGAAGCAGTTCACTAACTGAAATACTAATAGATTTACTTTTCTGTACATTTCTCATGCAAATCCCCACATAAATTTGTTTGAAGCAATTCCAAATCCTTGTTAGTCAATAAAAAGTGCATAGATACCTACGAAGCTTTGGATAAACGACCTCCATCAGTGTTTCCGCTGTGTGTAGCAATTAGAGGGCGTACATATACCAACAATGGGAGCTGCGCAATGCAACACAATTCAAACGTTCCGGAATCTAAATTGTATTGTTTTAACCTATCACAATTGATTATAGTGTGCCATTTGAAAGTGGCTACTGTGATTTATGACATCATTTACAGCGTAAGAAAACAATATTTGCCTGCACTTAACGGGAAACTGTAGTGCCTAGGACATTGAGATAAAATACTCTCAGCACCTAACCCATCCTCTCAGCTTAGCTGGTTTTATCGACGGGGAAAAACAATGGTCTAATGTTTAATAGAGTAGTGAATATAGGTATATTTTTGAAGATCTCAAGCGGTTTGATACATACCCCAAGTTGATAATTCATTGGCATATCTGACTGTTGTCATTGTTATTCTTGGGCTGTTGCCAAAAAAGGTTTTTTAATGATGGTCGGTCCGGAAAGGACTAACTCGTAGAGATATTCGTCACCAAGAACGTGTCTTGGTCGTCAACGGGTTAAGGGGCGCAAATATAGTGGACGATAACTTTTGTATTCGTCTGAAACTCCAATGCAAACTTTACTGTACATATACAATGGGTTCTAGTAATTACAGTTGCGCCGCAACCTTCCCGCAAGCACCGGCAATTACAACCTACACCTCACTGCAAACTAAAAAAGAAAGGATTGGTTTCACCCTCTTGATTCTTGATATACGAGTATCGGAAGACAAGCATTCGAACAAGAAGCCAATGTTAGTCAAAAAAAGAATTGACTAACTTACCACGAACACGTTTGGAGCAATCCAGTCTAAACATCGGGTCGGGTTAAAATAAAGGTAAATTTTGAGAAGTACTCATATACAAACGTTCTGAGCGGTCATAATTCAGAGATAGATAAGATGGGGCAAATGGCATATCAGCTAATGCGCTTTCGTGCTTCGGAAGGCATGTTAAATTGTCGATGAGGCCCATACGCGGCCTAAAAACTCCATCGCCAGAGTCGGCACTCTCTATCAAAATACATAAGTAGGTACTATGTTTTAGGATTTTTTCAAACAAAACGTTTCTTTATTTTTTTGTTCAAACGTTTCTTTCAGATAACAGATAACAAAAACAATCTCGAATATACCCTGTCTAAAATATATAACATAGTTTAATTATAACATTACATACACATAATTACGTCAAAAGATCAGTCTGTTGACCTTGTAACATTTTCTCCCTACATCCTTACTACATGACACATAATGAGAACACCCTACTCACGGATAATTAGAGGCACGACTTAACAATGTGGTTAGCATGCCCACCTTTTGCTAAGTAAGTACATAGTTGGCATTCCTCTCCTGACATGTGGCAAGCCTACCTCTGTTTCTTAGTACACACACCGAAATCTCATTTACTCTTATCCAGTAAAATACATACATTATCCAACAAAATCTAGGCAGGTACAAATCCCTGTAGGTCCCTGTATTTCTACAATCGGTCCGTAAAAAAGTCATCGCTTAAAGGATAGGTATCTATTACGTGAATATACCTAAGTGTAGAAGATTTATTGTTACAAGTTCAGAAACCCTCCCTCAATTTTCTTAAAATCTATTGTAAGCAATATTCAGGGATAACGTCGAAACAGCGGTATGCTAAGTAATTGAAAATGCATTATCGAAACAAGCGTGAGGTACAATGTCTCTGAGTGCGCCCGTCCTTGTTGTAGATTCGCAAAAAATAATGGAAACTAACTTTTTACTTAGAACAGCGCTGAAGAATTTGTTACAAAGTTTTAAAGTGAAAAGCCCACAGGAATAAAGCAGCCTCTGTAAGAGTTTTTGTTGACGCGCTATTGATTTTCGTAGCTTCTGCATTTCTGCAGTTGAGAGGTGTTCTGACGCGTCGAATCTCTCGAGAACTCGTTAAAGTTTTCCTTTTTACGAGACAACTTCCTTAAACAAGGATTTTTTATGTTTCCAGGCGTTATAATTGAAGCAAACATTAATTAATGGGACGACCAAGTAGGCGACGGACGACGAAGCCTGAAACGAGCGGAGCTTATACCTATTTCGTTCAACAAAATTCTGAACTTTGTTTGGAAAAAAATTCAGGAACGTATAAAAATCGATCTATTTAATCAGAGCTGAAAATGAGCTACAAATGAAATTAAGCCTATATTAACCAAACCCTACCCAAGAAATTACTATGCTATCAAGAACTGGGCACTTTACGAAATAGGTTTGTAATAGATTCACCATTAGAGTGTGTTAGTCACGTGTGCCGGGAACGGGTGTCGGCGGGCTATTATCAGGCAATCGCTGTACTACAACGTAAGAACTGCTATTGTAGCGGTCGCACAGAGTGCTTTTAACTTTTACTACTACGATTTTCAGAAAACTGAGTTTGCCAACATTTGCTCGTTTTGATTTGAGTTTGAGAGTCCTATCAAAACAAAAACATATTAAAATGTAAAAGTAGTTTTCTGTTTCATAATCACTTAGATACATACATGGAAAATTTGTATTTGGATACCTACATACATTTTAACTTTTTAGCACATTACTTTATGAGTGCAGTTACTTTTTACTCAGTTTGTGCTATCAACCACCAGAGCTTACTACTTACATGCAAAATGTAGAGTGTGCTAAACGTACTCGTATTTTCAGGCGCAGTCTTTCCTGAGGGTGGAGTCTTTCCTGAATACCTCTAAAATTAAGGAATCATAAATACCTGCTTCGACATCTAAAACTCTACTCGTACCTATAGTCGTATATTCATCTGTTTCTCTTTATCACATTTCAAAATAAAGTCTATTTTTTTCAAGTGCTTTCACTTTTCAGATTCCATTAAAGATTTTCCAATTACCTTCAAAGCGAAACAAGTTGGTAACAATAAAGAATTCCCCTTTCATTTTCTATTTTCCAACACTACGCAAAACCAAGTTAAACACTTTAAAATTCTCCAAACCTGTTCTCGAAAATGTGTGCAAATTACTTGCGCCGAGTTGATTTCGAGTACATTTAGTTGTGAGGTCGGTTGAGCTTAACGACCACCCCGTTGTCGCTCCATGAATATTGAATAGTTGTAGGTAGGGTCTAAACTCACAGCGGCTAATCTTCTTTCGTCGGTTTAACAACCATTTTAATTATGAAATACCATTAAATATTGTGTCATCCTGTAATTTTGTCAGTAAAATTGATTAGAATGATAAATATGTACAAAATATTCACATTTATCTCTTTCAATCTTGTTTTGTATAAAAATGAGAAACACTTTCCTGTATTGAAACAATTATGAACCAAACAAGATTTTCAAAGACAATGCCGCAAGGAGTTTCCCTCCGGCAATATGCTAGTTGTATCCGGGCCTTTGTTTCACACTGCCCGAATGAGATCGGAATTTTCGCTTCTTTTATGCAAATTGCTAATTCAGCTTAAATCGACTCTTGCACGTAATTGGATTTTAATCGAACGCAAGCTGCGCTCCACTTGCGATACAGCGCTATGATTGCGAAAATAACCGGGTTGCAATTTAATGATTACTGGCTTTAAATAAAAAGGGAGAGATCAGCCTGCTGATTCCAGTCAAAACTTGGAATTGATGTCTTACAGCCAAACCAAATTTATAGCGCGAGCTAAAGCGAAAAGTCTGTCAATCGTGAAGAATGCATGTACTGCTCGGATTTTGGCACAGCTCTGCACTTCGGAGCGTGTCGCGAGTCAGTAGGGCGGCGAGACCCGCCCGCCCTACCCAGAGAACCACTAAGGATTTTAAGTCTGTTACTTCTATCTCTCAAAAATTACTTAGCTATTTCTTAAATCTCTTTTTCTGAAAAGAAAAGTACCAAAGGCACATTCAAAGTCACAAAAAAGTTTTAAAGTATTTGGAATTTCTTTGTAAATAACTCTGCAAACTCTAAAAGCTTCTAGAACTAATGACGAACTAGTATAGTCACACGCAAAATTGACTTAAAATGTTATCAATCTATTTGTTCGCTTATATCTTGTATTCTAGGAAAACTATTCATGGAAAATCAATTTCAACCTCCGCTAGTCTTGAGTCACTGATTGGTTTCAGAAGTCCCATTTTACTTTGAGCTGGAGTCTTTCCGTCCATCCCACGGGGATGAAAAAGTGTGGAATGCGGTCCTGTGCTCCAATAAAACGCTATTGCCAATGCCAACGCTTTGAAACGTACTGCCGACCGTTTACATGCATTTTAGACAAGAATAAATAGGCTGCGCATTGTGTTCGTAACAAAGTTACAACTTCAAAAAAAATCAAGTGCCGATGCGAATGAATAAACATGGCGTTTGTGAAGTATTTTTTTATTTCCGACGTGAATCTGGTTTTAAAGCTTTTCGTGTTAACGCTTTGCAGAATGCAATGGTCAACTGATTTTAGACAAATTGATTCGGTGAATTCGTTAAAGCATTGATTTGCCGCCAAATAACATCGCTAAAACGAACCAATGCAGAAAGTTAACTGTACTTTTTTGTCTTTGACAAGAGCACTTTCCAAATACAGTAAAAAGTGTGAAAAAAATTACACGCGTTGAAATGTTTTCAGTTAAAATGCCGTTTGGCAGAGTGTAGCAAAGTACAACACAATAGACTATAAAGTACACTACAACTGTCGCCGCGCTACAGTATTCATAAAATTAGTTCATAGATTTTCTTTTGTAGACACTAAAAAGTTTCTTTCACACGGTAAGGATATTGTTTCAAAGTTCTCATGAGTTCCAAATTAAAACAAATTTATAACTGCCTGGCGTCAGCTAGTGTAGTTGTACTCGTATATGTACAGTCGTGAATACGGCAGTTTGGCTAGTTGGAACAGTTTATTTGTACGTTTTACGTCAACAGAGAATTTTGAGCTTTATTGAATTGATTGAATAGGTACCGCAAAAGTTTTGGCGAAATAACATAGAAAATGCATACAATTTTTTACTATTGATTTCTGTGGCACTCTTTATCTATTTTTAATGTTGATGATGACTCGATGAACTCGATGCATATTAATGACAATTGTAACTTTACTAGTAAGAGCATACCTTCAACTTAAATGTACAGTATTTTGTTTTAAAAATAGAAGTAGTGCGACAATTTATATCAGTCAGCAGTTTGCGAATCACATTCAAGTGTTGCAATTGGCATCCGCACTTGTACCTACAAGAAAAAAAAACACTATTTTACAAAGCTTTCCCACATGCTGGAAACGGGAGAGGCTCTAAATACAAAAGCAATGTTGCACTAAACTCTACGGAATTAAATTCCAATATGTAAAAAACTGGAAGAGTGACACCAAGCATCCTGCATGTTCCATGTGAATTAAATTGCAACACACAAGTTTCCAAATAGCAAACTAACAATTTAGCCATAGAATCGCGGAGTGTAAGCTCCGAATACAAAGGCGGGTTTCACACACGCGCGCAAATCGTCGCAGTCAGCGCCGATTGACGCCATTCGATGCACATCGCACGCTTCGCTTCCCACAACGGGACTTTATTTACACTACACAAGATTTATTTCGCAATTCAAAGTAGCTATGCTGTTGCTTTATCTTGGAAACGGCTTTTGTAGTACCTACAGAATTATCCGTTCAGTATTTTCACGATAAAAGTAGATTAAAAAGATTTTTTGTAATTAATGTTAAGAGCTGTTTATTTCACTGCGTAAATTACATGTGCTATGAAATAATGCTATTTAATATCAAATCTGTATCTGTATCTGTACTAGTCTATCTTAACCCACCCTCCCCCCGTTTTCGCAAGTCACACCGATCCAGTGCTTTCGTCTGCAAGTCCCTCTCAAAAACGAATAACTACTTAATGAAAAACTAGAATACATTTATTTTGTACCATGGCTACATACTTACTCAAATCACCTAGTTCAACGAATAAATAAAACGTTCACTGTTTGGCCACCAGGGAGAGTTTTCAATCATAGCTCAAACAAAGTTTGTCGCATAAATTCCCAGTTATTCGTTATCACCCGCGGATCGCATCGTACGCCTCGCTACCTAACACGGAACTCTATTTAGACAAACAAGATTTATTCCATTTTCCAAAGTACGTAACATTATTCTCACTGTTAGCTAGCTACCTTATTCTGGGAAGACACGCTCCGTCAAACTATTTCCGCTTGCACTTTGTTAAGATGCAGATGGTTTGCACAGAAGAAACTGATTTAATGCTGCACCTATTCAAATTATGCAAATGTTACTTAAGTTTGGTAGCGGTGAGGTGGGATATAAAATATACAATAAGCTACTGTAGGACCTCTACACTGTGCTGTAAAGTGGTATAAAATTGATAAATACACATGGTACAACATCATAAATTGATTTACCACGTAAATATAAACATAAGAAATTAATAATTAAAGTCGAGGCTTCGATACGTTTGTCTTTCTATTAGGTCTCGTGTGTTCGATTGGCAAACATTTGTTGAACGTGATCTAACTTAAAAGGATGGATTTATGTTACAATCCTAGCTTTTGGGCTCAAGGGAACCAACTTTATTTACAAGTTTCCACATCCATACATACATTGCTAGAGATAGACTTTACGTGCTTTCTGTATCTTCTTAGTGTAAGACGTATGTTATAAATTCATGAGGGCGCATAAGCCTGTTGTGTCTCTGCCTCCATAATAATTCTATTTTACATGGAAAGCATATTGCCTGCTGTCGGCTTTTTATTTTGCTTAAAATTCATTCAAGCAGTAAAGAATTTGAAAGCACATTGCATATACTTAACTTCATTATTTTGACGGAGCTTAAAGCTTTATGGTGCTTACATTATTATTATGAAATCACAATTAGAATTGTTTGAACTGCTTAATAGAAATACCTTAACTTTTCTATAAATTCGTGCCAACAATTTGGTTCTGGTCTGGAGTTGACCAACTGTGCAAGTAATTCAATTTAGGGTCAAGTACCTAGGTGCCATTTTCAGGCACCCGCAGAGAGACAGATGTTCTTCGTTTGTGGACAAGGGTCACTGCGGTTAACTTATTATATATTACCCATGTCTTTACCTAACAAGGTAAATATTATCTACCTACTAAGTACTGAAATTGTTATAGATAGGTAAACATTATTTGAAGTAAATGACAAAAGATAATGCAAGGCCTTTATTTTATTATGGCGTAAACGTTTTAAATATTCATTTTCAAAACAGCAAACAGATATCCTATTACTATTGAAGTTTCAAGATATTATGAGAGATTGTATTCAAAAGGGTGTCATTATTGGAGTTGTGTTATCGTTAGAGCTGTAGGGTACAACAGTGCTCCTACATAGTGCTACGCTTAAAGGATTGTCAAGAGCCGTCGTCCGCCATCTCGTCCCTTGTTAATATTCCAACTGACATCACGGGGATCCACTGTCTTGCGAATCTTGAATAGAAGCCTCGACAACAAAAGGCTTCCTGAATTTTGAGTAGTTGACGTACCTAAAGACAACAAGGCAACGGAAAACGAGCCTCCGCCGTCATAAAAGTAATAGTGTCTCTTTTGTGATTAAAATTCCGGACATCTTGATAATACAAAAGTAATTTGGATTTGGCTTTCATTCCGTTTAATTTTATAAACAAAATGGCTTCATGTCAAGTGGGGTTTGGATGAAAATTCGATTTGCAAAAGTAACGAGGCAGAGCGAGCTTCTCAGACTACGTTTCAAATGAATATGATGAAGTCCCAAAGCTGTTTCTCAGCAAGGCAACTAAAACTGCACAGTGCAGCTATTACATTTTGAAAGATGAACAGTATTATTTTAAACTCCTTCCTATTGGGGGTGTTTTTATCTAAAGGATCAGATTAGGTTCGAGCTGTAATTAGTCAGTGGAAGCACGCTACATATCTGTTTAGCGGCGGTCGCGGTCGCGCGCTGATCTCGCATATTTATACACACACCCGGGTGGGCCATTACCCCTCCCTCCCCACTCCTCACCCTCGTCATTGCTCACAACCATTTATTTACCTGAGAAAATCTGATCGCTCCTAACTACCACCACCCCACTGTTCACAAGAACGCTAATTAATCCGCACCAAAAAGGCACAACGACTAAATTACGCTCACAGAATTCATGACAGGCGAATTATCTCGAACTCAACTAATAATCGGCTAATCATACGCCTTTTGTAATTAGAGAATGATAAATGAATTCACCTTTGTTTAATTAAGCAACGATACTGAAAGGCGAGCAGTCTTGGAGCAGAGCAGGCGGGGCTGGCAGCGTCGCGCCGCGCCGGCCCATCCTCGCATAATGACGCCAATTAGTCCGTGTCACCGCACTTAATTTATGTTAGGACCAACCGAACCTCCCCTTAACTTTTCTCATAAATAAAGCACTCACAAAAAACTAAACAACGATGCGTTCAATGATAAAGCCGGAATAATTAGGTAGCTTCACAACAGAGCTGCTGACGCCGGGTCATTGTTTTACGATCAACTCCCAGGCCACAGACCAGTTGTAATATTTCGTAGTGCCTGAAATAACTCGCTAAAATTGGCCATTTTCACACAGAAACAGCGTTACGTTACCCGTTCACCAAATATTGATTTCATCTATTCTAGGCTCCACGCTCAATTGTATGCATTGGTGGTTCATAGTTGGACGCCGGTATTCATTTAAATTTAATATGTAAATAGGCTCCTTTGTGAGAGATAAAAAAGCCTTCCTGCTTGTTTTTCAGAAATAAAAATACTGGCTCGTAGAATGGCTTTGCGCTAAGTGGCAATAATTTTAGGACAGTTTCATTTAATGGCACTTAAAGCTTCGTCCTTCGTTATTTAATGATTTCTAATGCTAAGGCTGAAAAAAGCATTCAACGGTCTAAATTGTATACTGCAAAAGCCTTTACCGATAAACATTTTAAACTTTATTATGTAAACAAACCAGATATTAATTAATTTTCTACGCAAATGTTTCAAATTACACGGAGTGTTTTCAATTTATTCGTAGGTACAGTTGAAACCTGCCGGATCCGCCGCCATACACAAATTGAGGTATCGGCTTATACTGTAAGGAGCAACAAAGCCTGGCTTGAATCAATTAGGTGATCCGAAATCCTCGAGGCTTAGATAAAAGACGCGGCGTTTCCTTTATGCCCGCGGTTAAAAGAATTCAATTACATAATACTAAGGAGATTAAAATGGCTAACACAACTCCTTTGAGATAATCTAGGTAGCTATTTTGGAAGCGCTCGCTTCACTCGCTTGATTTGAAATTTGAAGCTCGAAGCTTGGAAGCAAATTAATTTTAATGAAATCTGTGTACCTATATACTTCTAAATTCCACCAAGATAATTGGCAGACAAAGAGCCAATATTGTATAGGTTGCGAATTTTTTACTCGACTACCAATGAAGAAGATCGAGATATAAGTAGGTACATTATACATTTTAAAGCAACGAATTGAGTACCTATTCGAAATACATAAACTTATCAACTTATCTTTAATAATAGCAGAATCTGCTATTATTAAATGTAAACGATAAGTTTGAATACGTCAGAATCTAGGCTCTTACCCCCGGTTCCACTAGCCACTTTCGCCATAGCAACGTTGTTAACTGCCAAAAAGTTTTATACTCATATTTATTAAGATTTTAATATCAATCCTCCACTATAGAGTCGATGGCGTGCTGAATATCCGCATCTGTGACATCCTTCTTCTCAAACGGGAAGTTTGGATGTCTATAAAACTTTACGTACGTATTCGTTCTCAGTCTATAACCGATGTTGAATCGAGAGAGCTGTTGGAGTTCCTCATCCGTGAGAGTGAAGTCGAAGACAGCTACATTCTGCTCTACGCGTTCTTTATTCATTGATCTTGCAATCGGAACCAACTTGCGATCTAGCTGGAACAAATGATTAACTCTTGCTACGGTTAAGCTCGCCTTTTCGTTAAGTTTTTGAATATATGTACACAATAAATAATAAAAAAATATACAATTAATGTGCTGTAGGTACTATTTATACGCCGCTCGTTTTATAATATTCATTTCATTATCATAATAACGGTTCAATTTTGCAGGTTCTGCATGCAATTTAATGAAATTATGCTATTGTTTTCAAACAGTTATTGCACGTTTTACAAACATAATATCGCGCAGATTGCACCCTTATTTACGCGCAAACGTGCTCTTGAATAAACCTCAATCAGTTTTTTTTTTCACCTTAATTTCCACTAGTTCGTATTTAACTACTCAACACTCTGGCACCCAGCGCGCTACTTAGGTGGCAAGTTGTTCGTAATCGTAAAATGAGAGCAATAAAAGATTGTCCTGCTACATTACACAATGCAAGTATTTATCCAAATACGTAACTACCAAGAGAAGTAAATTTTCCAAAGAGAAGTTCATTATTAACTTCGCTTTTAACTGTTTTCAATTTTGGCACTGTGATTTCTAGATATGAGCAAAACGTCTATGTAATCGCGCATTAACAATTTCCGATAAAACGTTTACCAGCGGAGAATGGCCACATACCAGGTATCTCAGTAGTATTTGTGGAACGCTCTTCTTATACTTCAAAGCCAAGCTCTGCAAGAAAGGATCGTCGGCTCTTGGCAGAGGTGCATCGCTTTTCCGGCCAAGTATAGCTCCGAAAGGGCTGTAAGCCATTACCACAATACCTTTCTCCTGGCACCATTTCACCAACTCGTTTTGCGTCAAAGTTGGATTTACCTGTAAAATATGAACCTCAAATTACCTACTGGTATTAAATATAATCGCCATTTTGGGTTATCCTCAACACATTGAGGTTATTTCTATAACCTGCCAATGTGTGTATTAATTTGGAACTAAATTGAACTGAATGAATATGGCGATGTGATGATGCTATGTTAAATATGTGATGATAATAAGTTATGAGTGAAACTTGATGATCAGAAACACAAATAATATGCCTTACGTTTTTATTTTATCGATGTAATTCCATTTTATCAATGCGACAAAAATAAACATACTTATCTCGAAAATATGGTAATTCGTTCACTCCAATTAAAATAAAGAAGCATCAATAATTTTACAACAGGAATGATCCTGTTAGTGTCGGAAATATTTTATAACCGGGTTAAAGCGTGATTTACAAGATAATAAATACTTTATTGAGATGTTCACCGAATTACGACAGTGTGGTGTTGTGTTGGCGTTGTTAAATATTGTTTTATGTCAACCTTTGTAGGTACCTACATACTGTATTTAACTACTTGTTTATAGCTGACTCAGGGTTTTGCCGAGGCGAGATCGCTGTTTCAGATAGATAACAGGTATTACTTACAGGAAATCTTGTTGTAGATTCAAAACTACGAGGAAGTGTTTAGTAACTGATGGGATGTAAATCAAGCAGAGTAAGCACTTTATATAATAATATAGGTAGGTAGTATTTGGGCACCTGAGTCATGACGCAACTCCTACTAACCAGAAATCATCAATTTGCCAGTAAAGAGGTCTCGTCGATCCTAGGCGGAGCTGAACGCACTGAGGCATGAAGAGACCAGATTTACTCAAAACAAAAACTGCGACATTATTTTTTACCCAGTTTATTGTAAGGTCATAAAAAACTGAAGCGAGTTTTTTTTTCTACAGGTAGATCAAATGTTTGTTTACATGTTTAGTTTATTTCGTTTATTTTTCCACAACCTTGTGCCGTGATGACGCATGGTGCGGAAACAATAAATTTGTTTTAGACCATTGCATGTTGTCCCTCTCTCTTATTTGAAAATATAATTAAAATAAAAGAATAACCTAAATACAAATGCGATATTAAATACAATATCTTTTGACGTTTCTCACTTCGTTATCTATTCCCAAACTAAGTAACTAAGATAATACTTCTGTATGTCTTTGAACATTGCTTATGTTCAAAGACATACAGAAGTATTATCTTAGTTACTTAAGTTGTCTACCTTGAAATCAAATGATGTTGTGTGGATTGCCCAATTATTTAGTATTATTCCAACAGAACATTCTGAACCTAGATAATTGTCTCGATATAACATTTGTAACCTTCAAGCGTAGAATGTTGGACTTGCGGCTTTATCGGATAAGTTTCAAAGTGCCTCCACACAGTGCAATCTCCGGTGTTAAAAAGTTGTAATTGACTTCAACTGTTTTTTTCCATCATTACGAAAGTCAATAAAGTTACTGGATAGGTTAAGTATCAAGTTAAGTTATTAGGTTTACCGATATCACAGTATATAATCACAAAATACTTAGTGACCTCCAAATTAACTTTATAAAGCAATTTTCACCACATATTACAATTTTTATTGTGTGTTTATGTTACATACAAGTATCTATTATAGGTCAAATCTCATTGCATTCCATGTTTCACACAAGCTAAGTAATGATAAATGAGCCATGAAACGACAAATACCTTTACAACCTTTGGTAAATTTAATTTCAGTAAGTTGTTGTAGGATCTATTTGACAAGTTTTGTGCATAAAAAATAAGGAACCTTCACCCTTTTGAACACTAACCTCAATTTGCAAAACCGCGGGCTTTATTCTCGAGTTCTCCCAAAGCCTCTTCATTTGGGTTAAATTGAAGTTTGATACACCAATGGATTTAGTCAGATTCAGTTCCTTCGCATCCTCCATTCCTTTCCAAGTTGTGAGATAATCCGTTGAACTTATGGAGCCATTTTTCTGAAAAGAATATACTCGTATGCTAATATTACACACAGCAATGTTTTGTATCATAAGTCTACGTGAATCGTAAGAATATTTTAAATTGTTTGTTTCTATGTAGGTGTAAGCTTGTATTCTACTAAGGATTTGTAAAATTTACACGGAAACAGAAAAGAAAGCTCTCGGGGATTCAATGGTAGTTAATATTTTATCGGCGACAAGTGACAGGCTGAATCCTTTTCCCTGAGAAAGAAGACCTGATCAATAAGTTAATTCAGGTAAAATGGAAATGAAACCACCTGAATTAAACTGCCTCAGTAGGTACCACGAATATCAGTTTCTTAGGTAAAATTCGACTAGATTAAGAAATGGTACGGATTTTTTCCGTTTTGGGCTCTATTCCAGTATCATAGGATTTGAAATTCACCAACATTATATAAGACTCACGTAATACGCAAATGGGTAGTGCATTAGGTAAAGATCAACGTAGTCGAGCTGCAGGTCGTTTAGTGATCTTCTCAATGCTTTCGGAACATCGTCTCTCTCGAAGTTCGTAATCCACAACTAAAACAATATGGAAAATAAATTTTAATGACATAAAACACTCATCGTTTTGTTTCTTCAAGTTTTGGAGGAACAGTAAGGTACATAAGAAAGCTAATCCATTTAAGATTTTGATATTATAGGTAGGTAATTAATACATTTGTTTACTCTAGAAGACATTGAATTATCACTCTATGATGAAACGATGATTAAAAACAGTGCTAGGTACAACGTAGGCCTACGAAATCATTTAGTTTATTGAGTGGCATGCCATGAAATCATAAGCGATTATTTATGTGGCGAGTAAAATTACTTATAAATAATATAGCATCCGCGATCGACCACAACGCGATAAAACTTTCATAATAATTTCCATTCCACTCAAAGCTCCACATGCTTTCGTCAGCTGTTAAAGCTGTTTTGGCTGACTGAACTTGCAAATGTTCCATTTTATTGACACGATAAGCTTCAAGTTTTATATATCAGCAAACGTGGTATAAAACTTCCCGTTCTCTAAGATTAATAGTTGAGGGCCATTAATGAAAAACTTATAGGTTCTTAACTTCTTGTGGGTTAAAGATGGTAACTACATCCTACCTCCTAGAGAGCATAAATATTAAAATACTCGTATTCTCGTCGAATAATCAATGCCAGTATCTTAGGACAGTGTGATTTTAACGATAAACACCGAGCTAAATTAAATTTTCCACATAGATAGATGAACGTGAGCTTACCTTAGTAGTGATGTAAATGTTGGATCTCGTATGTTCTGTATTCGCGAGGTAGTTTCGTACTCCGAGGCCGATTTCATCTTCCACTCGGTATAAGGGCGCGGTGTCGACATGCCTGTAGCCGGCCTCCAGCGCCCATTGTACTGCGCGGGCTACCGAGTGGTTCACTGAGAGCAGCCTTGTACCCTGTACAGAATAGAAATAGTACTTTGACTGTACAAGTGTTTGAACATGTCACTACAATGTTCTGTCTTGACGCTAAAGCTGTTCAAAATTTATTAAATCTTGACAATTTTGATAAATCCATGCATATCTTAGGTAAGATCGTGCAGATCGAAAGCATCGTGAGAAAACACATATGAGTTTGAAGATGGTTTAAAAGATTGGCAAGCTTAACTTACCTCAACGGCTGCAGGGACTACAGTGAACATTGAGATGCGAAGATATATAATATCTAAGTAGGTGAATATAATAATATGGTGTGAAGAATGTGGAACATAGGAGATATAAAATGTAATGTATAAAAGTTGAAATTTAAACTTTTTATTACGAGTGATCCATCCATTAATTACAGAAATAGATGACAGAATGATACAACACAGAAGGCCTCTGTCAATCTATTAATACAAAATATTTTTTTGAAAGCTGGAAAGGTAGAACCATGTAAAACAACTTTGAAATAAATTAAAAAACATTATTAAAAATAGGTAAGTACCCACTATAGGTACTTACATCTGGAAGATGTCCAAGGCTTGTTCCGAGAGCAATGGCCGGTATTTCATTACCATCTATTAGTTTATAAGATGATCCCAATCCATATGCCTGCAAAATTTTAAAAAATACAAGCTGTGAAAATAAACTTACTACAGAAACCATCAATAATAAAACAAGTAGAAATAAGACCGTACAACAAAGCATTACTACTATTTTTACCAGGTACAAAATTACGTCGAAGAAATGAATGAAAAACCAATAAAGTGGAGACATCGTAAAAGGGAACGCAATCATTTCAGCTACAAAACTCGACGTTGGCACAGAACAAAAACGTGATTAAATTCTTACCAAAGCATGGTTGAGTGAAACAAACAATAGGAAGTGAGACAAGCCCACGTTCACGTCCATTTCTTCTAATATGTTCTAGTCGACTAACTAGCTAGTACTACGAACAGCTGGGTTAATTGATTCTGTTTCACAGATAAAGTTAACTATCCGAAATGTCGATACTATACTTAACAAAATAACCGCGTGTAGTTGCTGATAAGATTTGACCTAATGTTTATTTATCACCAGCATGGAACAGACAGTTTTATTTACTTGTTAGTAAGTAGATCATGCAGTTTATACCTATAACTACTTTTAGGTTTGGTTCGCCCTCGTGGTATCTACCCGGATATGTGTATATTTCTAGTTTGAGTCAAATCAGTTCAGTAGTTTTCACATGAAAGAACAACATCTAGCTTACACGACTTTTCGTAAGGTGGTAACATATAGACTCGTGTATAAAGTATACATAATGTATGGGTGGTTGTAATGTAAAAACCCATTTAAAACTCTGTCGTTGAAAAATGTACTGCAACTCTCGAAGGATTTGTCCCGGGGACCTTTTGAAACTTGATAAAAAGTCTCGCAAATCAGAGAGTAAAGAAATAGGAAGGCTAGCGCTAAAATAAAAAGGTAATATGTGTAGGTGTAATAAATATATATTGTTCAACAGAACAATTTAAACAACAATGCTCATACATGCGAGATAATGTCGATACCGCCATATATTAGGCACGTATTCAACAAACATTCAATTTAACAAAGCCAGCATACAAAATTAGAGAGAAAATTAAAGCTCGTTTCGCTGATAACACGCCGAATAACGTATAAATACTCGCGTTTCAAGCTCGAAGAGATACATCCATGAGAGCCAAGCCAGTAATAAATTATTACTCATGGACCCTTTGCGTGGTTAAGCTCGCCGCCCGTAGGTAATGTATCGGGTATATAGAGAGCATTATTCGATTTTCACAAATAAACTACCACGTCTGACCCCAAGCGCTGCCGAGGCGGTCCGTTACCCGACCTGAGGATGTGAGGATGCAAGCTCTCCAGAGATTATCTTATTTTTGCAATCGCACCGACTATCGACGATTTGCATATCCATATTTTTAGAAAGACTAGCTTTTGCGCTGACTGAAAGACAACTATAGATGAGTTTGTAGATTAGATTCACAACATTCTCATATAGGTACTTGAATAATGCATATAGAAACTATAAGTTCATTTCTTGAATCGAGCTAATAGGAAGAAAAATAATCGCACGTGATTGGTCGTCGAAATTCATTGGGTTGGCTAGATTTGACAATTGACAATTGATTTGACAATCTAGCCAATAACGAGAAATACAATTATTTTCGACGACCAATCACGTGCGTTTATTTTTGTTCCTATTAGCTCGATTCAAGAAATGAAGTAAGTATAGATAACTTATCGATGCAGCTGGTACTTCTTAACTCGGAAATAAAATAGTCTCGTTGTTAATAAATTCGTAAAAAACATGATTTCTTTAACGCCTGGTTTACATCGAGCTTCATTAGGTACTTAATTACTTATCTCTAGACTGTAAGCTTTTAGAAGAGATTTAGCGGATAGGTAACAAGATCAGGTTTCAGCTCCGGTTTTAATTTACAGAAATGTCTGGGAGTTTTTTCCGCGTAGTGAATTTTCCACTGGCTCCATTCATCAGGCGACTGTCACTGTCCCCCGCTGAGCAATTACTGATGTCGCACTCCGGTGCACCGCCATCCACCGGCGCAATTACTACCACCTACAGCCTGTCGGTACAGCGTCGACCTCCTCTAAATACTGTGTGCTCGTTTAGCTCGCTTACTTGAACACACATTTGGGAGGTCTGCAAGTTTTTTCAGTCCATTTAATCACAGACGGCTTCGTTACCTGTATGAAATTAAGGTGGTATTTTACCTATCATATAATCTAAAAATGATATCGATCTGATAAATTACGTAGAATATTAAGATTCTTTCAACATAATAACAAGAAAAATGGTTCATTGTCATGAAAAGCATGAAATGGGTGTAAAATCTAGCTCATTTATCATCACATCGTGTCGAAAGCGGATAAATTTCATTGGTAGTCTGTGCCACCCGTGGCCCAGTGTGAAATATTGAGTACCTTTGTGGCGACCGTCTGAAGTTCCGTCCATCCAGAATCAATATTTACGAAGTTATTAAAAACGGAGGGCAAAGGAGTTGGCAATTTGCATGACAGTAAAACGGAGCAGTGTTTATTAGAAAATACCTGGCTTTTATGTAGGAGGCACAAAATTTTACCCTTCTGAAAAACCCTTAGACCCAGTTCACACGGCATTGTCCTTCACGTTTTTTTGCATTATATGTCTTAACGTATATATAGTGGCCATACAACGTACATATACCATTCACACGGCGATTGTACTGCAAAAAAACGTGTACCGCTTATACGTTTAAACGCATACGTCAAGCAAATCGAATGAACTTTGACGTAAGTATTCGGTTCGCAGTGGCACGGTATAGGTTTGTTTCCTTCACTTTTCTGCGGCTATTCGTTTTTTAAACGAATGATAATTTACCGTGTGAAGACCTGGGTGATTGTACGTTAAAAAACGAATACGAAAAAAACGTGCAGGACAATGCCGTGTGAACTGGGTCTTACTCGTCAGCATCTTTTATATTCTCTCGTTTTCTTATTTTATAAGTTGATGTAAGCTCCGGTTAACCCCTACCAAATTAACGTTATTCAAATGAAACACGTTACTCTCGCTAGACACGTGCACAGATTACAAGGAAATGTTGGTGGTTATTAATACATACATTTCCCCGGTATCTCTCTTTTGTCATATGGACAAAATACGGCATCATCTATATCCCTAACGAGAGCACTTTTCACACGTTGAAGCTTTTTTGTATGAAAACTTGCTTTGAAATACATTTAGAAATAAATATGAGTCCACGCATAGAGTCAACAATGCGGAACAAGTGAAACGTTCCAATAATAAAAAAAAAGGTAAAACGGATCGCCTCTCCCGATTTTCAATATCGTTTTGCAGGTAAACGAGGGTGTTATTCATATGTGTAAAGAGGGTTTTCGTATACATATCTAGGCGTCTCCATTTATCCCATAGAGAGTTTCTTTCCTTTGTAGTGTCTGATATTTATGTTTTCTCGAGCAAATACCCTTGAAACCTTATTATATCGACATTTCAGAAGTTTTGATGTGTCTGTTGAGAGATGCCAACTATACCAAGTTTACTGAGTGAATCGAAATGTCGATATCTATTGCTTACAGAAGTTGCAATGCATGAGAGTGCCTATTCTCGTTGCGAGTCGATTTGGATGAATCTGACGGACTTCGGATACACAGATTCCTACGTCTGGAGCCGTTCAAATGGATTAGACCCGAGAGCTATTGCGAATAGAATCGGATAACCCAAATGTTCCACTCTGTAGTCCATGCAGCATTCGTCTTAAAGTCATCGTATGGTTATTATTACATGTGGTAGTACATAGTTTTCTGAACTGAAACACTAGAATCTACTAACTCAGGATATTATCTGTATTAAAATACATAAAACGTTGCATACTTACATGCTCTTTATTATATGAATAGAATACCTATACTTAATTGGAAAACTAAATACAATATCAGTAAATACTATTGAGTATCCAGTTCAATTAAATTATTTTGTTGATTGGGTATTTCATTTAGAAAACAATCAAAATTTTTCAGAGAAACTATGCAATTTAGCTTAACTAATTTAATTTTAACAATGAAAATTTTCAGTGTTCAATGAAAATTCACAAAACATTCCTTATAAAAGATTTTAATGTCGCTTTAGAGATTAAAGTAACTTGGTTTACAATACGTGGCAAACTGTCTTGTGTTCTACGTGAAACCGTACACAGCTCACAGTATTTCCATGGTAATAGAAGCGTCTGTTCAGTCGGATGTGTCCGATGCAAGTTGTGCCAACCGATATATCTAAATTAAGACATATTATTGATTTACACGCCTATTGTAGGGATGTTCCTACCAGAAATGGATTTGACTTGTATTATTATTCCAGCAAAGTAAACTAAACTACTCGACGTAGCATTTAATATCAGTTGTTATCATGTTAACAATAATGTTAACCTATTCATAGATACTAATAGGATCACCCATTGCTAGAAGGAACCAACTTAGAAACAAAAGAAGAATGTGTTGTTTTAATCAATCTGATGTAGGTACTGTAGATAAAGTCATTAAAGTCATTAAAGTCATTTATTTGGTAAACACATTTACACGTCACATCATATTATCTAATAACAAAATTCCTTGCTACACATAAGGTAAGATACCTAAGCGATTAAAACAGAGTAGGTACTGTTTCTGTATCGAAATACTACATTGTGTCCGTACTCGCTTCCAAACAATCCCGCTCTTGTTTTAATTACTTCGTAGATTTAGCTACGGGTACAAAGGTTATTGTTTTGAACTTGCGCTTGGATCCTAAACTCGCGATTGACGGGCAAAATGAGGATGTATTTGACAGGTTAGCTCGCTACCTGCCGAGAGCGTGAGATATTGAAAACCGAGACTCACCGAGCCTGAGGTCATACGTTTGACCTTTTTTTATTGGCAACATTTCACTCGTTCCGCATTGTGGAGCGTTTGACTGAAACGGGTTGCGTTGTCAAATTGCGCTGATATTTTAGCCGGTACCTGTATAACCTTCATTTACAAGCCAATCTACTTAGGAATGCCGTAAAGGGATCTTTTTAGTACGCTGCGGCGGGCCCGAATGTTTCAAACAGAGATTTTGAAGTGAAATTCATATACAAGACTTACTCGATGTTATATGTGATAACATGTAATTATTTTTTTGACAACGTAAACCATGCAAGGCCTTGTCTGATTAAGAAAATAGTTTGTTAAAATGAGAACTAATTAAGAAAATAGTTTTACATTATTATAATCAAACATTGATTAACCGTTTTCCTAAAGAAAACGTGAAAATTCCTAGGAACATTTCACTGAAGAACTGGAACAAAATCTTTATACATAGCGAGCGGTCCAAGCATTCAACAGAATGCAATCTTAGTAAGAATTCTTCGCAAGCGCTTAGCAAGTAGTTTAGAGGAATGTAGTACACATTAGTAACGTGCGGCGCGGGTGCAAGGAACTTGTCCTGTAGGGATATTACTTTAATCGCGAAGGCCTTCGTTATGGTCGAAGTTTCATGAGCACGGCCTCAGCAAGTTGGCCGCTTATTGCTCCCGCTGGCGGCGCTGGTGTCTCGTTACGTCTCCTTCCTTTGTTTTTATGAATGAAACTCCCCAAGTTTCTCAGTTAGGATTATCACGGTAATAGTAACCAATTAAGGGCCGAATGAGCCATGTTGAGATAAGGAATCTTGCATTGATAAAATAATCCTTTTTAAGTAGGCATTGGAAATAAAACGGAATAGTAGAGTTTAGAAAAAATATAGATTATTAAGTAAGCTTTTAATTATGCAGCCGCGTGTTCATTCAAATGAGTTGAACCGTGTGAATTTTAATGTGATGAACTAAGTATTAATGAAATAGATTATTGAAATGTTCCTCGCCAATATTAATATCTACGGGCTGTAACCGAAAAGTAGACACTAAAAATATTGCAAAGCTTGGTCAAGCTTTTGTACTTGATATTGCAATTTTGTTCAAAACATCATAATTAGACAAGTACTCAACTCAAGTGTGAAAATGAATAAAGCTCATGATTGGAACGAAACATCTCTTTGATAAAAGTATTTATACAAGCCATATAAGACAGTTAGCGAACCAGGCAGTCCTCACACAGGTTCATCGTATCATGGCCACGAAACTGTCACAGATGGTTTGTTAACTGGCACAAACAGGGCACAGGTGTAATAATATTAGCTTTCCTGTTGACTCAAAGCATTTTCACGCTTATATTTCTCTTACGCTTTGTATAAAACGAAATAACTAGAAAGTTTGTAAGGTTTTGTTTTACATTTTGTTTGTTAAGCCAACACAATCTATCTTCTGAAAAATAATTAGAATTTTTCGAAACTTTTGCAGAGAGTAAACCAAGTAATTAGGTATCTATATAGGTACCTATCTTCAATTTATTTCAAAATATACCTAAGAGTATAAACATTTTATTTATGTTCATAGACTGAGGTTTATGAACATAAATAACATAAAGATGTAATAGAGTTGGTATCTCTTATATGTTTGAGAGGCAAGTCAAAAGGATTGTCCTTTTATACATGTTACTAAGGATAAAGTATCTAAGGATCTGAAGGGATGTCAACCCATGATGGGGATTACCTACATCGTGAGCCTATTTTATTATTTCTATTTTCCCTCTACGTTACAATAATCTTCTTGAACATTTTTGCAGCCACTGGCTATTTTAGGAAGTTTACTTTACCGCCAAAAATATCAGCTGTCTAGGAAAATAAAGTAAAACACTAGCAGATGGAGTGCAACGTGACGAGGAAAAGGCGCTAACACAATGACACAAAATAATAACGTGTTCAGTTTTGCGGATTAAGGTCAGTGGGATATAGACTACGACTGTTGGTGCAGGCTACAAATAAAGTTGTAACCTTATTGTTTTGTGCTCTCTAGTCTGATTCATTTTTACATTCACACATATCATTTAGCTCAAAGTGATTAGGAGACAAACGCCTCCTATAACGTGTGAATGGCTGTGAACATAGTCACTAGCCAAAGCTATTTTTTGTTTCGAATAAGATTTTCAGAAACGTGTATTATCAAACTTATATGAATTTTTGCTTTTTATGTTGCTTTACTTGTGTTGTCGACTGTATTCAGCAACTTATTCGTAGATATGGGTTTCGTTCGTCTGTCCTCCGGCAGTTCGGCCAATCGCAGAATTGGCAGTAGATATGTATTCGTGGGTTTTGAGCGGCTGCCAACATAAATCTTTTACAGCATCAACGCCTTTACATATTTTTACAACCATTTATGATGTAGGATAAGATAGACTAGATAAATCGATAAGTAGAGAAAATAGGGCTCTCAATATTGCTAAAGCGCTCGGGTAAGTTGCTGTCATTTTTGATAGATGGACGAATTAAGAGATTCTTAGCGAGGTCGCTAAAGGGATCTTGTGGCTGCAAGAGACATGTTATCAACTAAAGCTAAGTAAGGAGTAGTTATAAGAACCCTAAATTGTGCGAGTTAAAACGAATCTACCTATTTAGTAAAAAACCTAAGTGAACTTACTTTTGCCTAAACTTTTTCTTTGCCTCGACTCTGTATTTTGTAAATATAATTAAAATCTCATATTCGTTTTCCACGGCACTGACGATAACAGCTGCATTGTCTACCTGAATAAAATATGCACAAGTGTCGAGGTAAGGAATTAAAAAAGTTATCTGGCAGAGAACCAAAAGTCTACGGCATAGCTCAAAGGATTAGCAAGCTAAAGCTGCATTTGGCTGTCACATCTAGCGAACCGTGGTTTTGAATATTCTTAATCAGAAATTCAGGAAGTACTTAAAATAAGCTTAGAAAATGGATTTTTATATCTTCTCTCCTGTAGCTTGATTTGTCCTGACAGGGGTTGAGTTGCCGTCGAAAAGGGTCAAAATAAACATTTACCTATCGGATTTGTTTGTCAAGAGTTTCGCAATTATTATTCACTTTTTATTCAGAATATTTTTTTCCGAAAAAATCGTGAACAGCAGAAACATTTTATTTTAAGTATTTATATAAAAAAACGCGGATCAAAGGAATATCATGATCAATATAAATAATTTCTATTAAATTGTGCATACCAATGCCTTACATTACAATTAAAGATTATTTTAAATTATGGAGGTACCTTACCTCATCAGGTAGGTATTATAGGTGTGAAAAAATCTGAATATCCTTCCATAGCAACTAGTTCGTAAAACAATATTTTAATTAGGTTTAAACTGTACTTATTACAAAGTGGGCTGTTCTGAGAAAAAATAACTAACGAATCAGTCTATTTTAAAATAAACAAACGTCAAAGGCAAAGAAGTTGGAAAACAAGATTTATGTAAATTTCTTCATTCGCGCACAGCGGAGTAAAATCACAGGCTGTATTTATTATAGCCTCTTCAGAGAACGGAAGTAAGCTCTTCAGCAGCTAGGAGTAGTTTTAAACGGCACTTGCCGTAGTTCCAGTTATTTATAGTGACTTGAAAACGAAATACTTGCCCCGGAATGTTTGAGAGTTGTGATCAAATATTCAAGTGACTCGAAGTGACACAATCTAAAAATGGCATAATAAATTACTTCGAATAGGTACTTCAATAAAATATGATAACGTCTGTATTCTCAGGGAGCGGTAGACTTTTTTTTAGATCTTTTAGGCAATTTAAGATCCCTTGAAGATAAAAGTCAGATTTACCTAATATCCAAATAGGTATATATTTGGTACACACGACTTGACGAGAAGCTTGTAATAAGATACCTAATGAATTGTATCTAACGATACAATTCTATCTAGTACCTATTTACGTAATTAATATGAAACAAGTTAGGTAAGTATAAATGGACTCAATCTAAATACTCATCTGAATACCATCTGAAAGAAAACGTGCGTAAAAGTCAATGAAAAGTTTCTTCGGATACACAAAGTGACTATAAAAGCTTTTATTATGTTTTTATTGCCCGAGGAAAACGTTTTGAAACAATCTGCAACTCTTTATTCTTACGCAATACAATTTAAGATTTGTTAGCTTTGAATTGCTGAAACCAACACAAGAACCAGTTTAATACTTGTATAAGTAGGCGCCCTATTGCCGTGGTCAAGTTGGACCGAACTTTGTTCTAATTATAGACCCTCTCCTCTTACACAAAAGATTCCAGATAACAAACTGGTGAACACAATAGCGTCCTAAACTTTGGTGATACGGGGGCTATTACCACTGGCCGGCAAATATTTGAGTATCATCTAAGTTGGTAAAAAGTAAACAGAGACGGGGTGGGTCCCGATGCCTCGAGTTAATTGAGCACATTAGTCATACGTCGGGTCGTTGCGCGGTGGCCGAGGCCTTATCTGCCGTGATTTGTGTCGCCACCGAAATATAAATTATAAACCCACCCAAATTATAGGTTAAAACAACAAAGTACACCACCTGTATTTGCTCAGCGTTGAAAGGGTAAGCGACAGCCAAACGAAGTTATTGTTTAGAAAAAAAAAATCTTATATAATAAATCATTTATGCACGTCGGCGTCGCAGGAAGTTGTACTATTGGAGGAAAGTTATTCAATATGCTCAACTAGTGGTATAGTTAATAATAATTAATACCTACCTATATAAAGCCAATATATCACAAACATATAATATATAGAGATATAAGTAATATAAAGCCCAATAAACGTAAAAAGCTTTTAGTAGAGCCCATCTTTATTCTGCGGTAGAGCCTAGTAAGAAGATGTTACAGCTTCCGCCATCTAGTGGTGAGCAATTTAAACTTATCAAAGACTGCATTGCTATGCTACGAGAAATGAGGTTTGTGGAATTTCTACTCTACCCACTGAAAGAGGGGTTTTGGAAATAAGCGAAAGCCACTGGAATTACCTACACAGGTCACTATAGGCTGTGCTATAGGTAAGTATAATAAGTATTAGTGTTGCAACAGAACTCTGCTTCCGCTTCCGCAACTGCAGAAGTTCCGCATGTTTTTTCACTTCCGTTTCTGCTTCTGGTTCCGCAAATTTTATAACAGAACTCTGAACGGAAGCGGGGAGAAGACGACAAATACACTATTGCGACGTATTTGGATCCGCGATACAAATCGCATTTTTTCACCAGCGTCATTTCCGGGCAGGTTGAATCTAAATTACTTAATATGACGATTAACACTATTAGAACCAGACAATCCAATTCCATCCAAGATGATGACTGCGAACCTTCCCCCAAAAGAAGCCGAACTCAAATTGCAATTGAAGACATTGAAGTCCAGCCTTCTACTTCCAAATCATCAGCATCATTGCAAATATTGGAATCGATGTTAAGTGTAAATGAAGACCAGGAGGAGGACTCTTCTACAGCTGACGATGGTGACAATTTACTTTTAAAGATACAGTCACACCTTCGGGAGTACAAGAAAGAAAAAAGGCTACCTCTTCATGAGGATCCCCTTATGTGGTGGAATGGAAATGCGCACAAATATAATAATATTTTGCCAATAGTTCGCCAATACTTATCAGCTCCCCCCAGCAGTGTAGCCAGCGAGCAATTATTTAGCGGAGCTGGTTTAATATATGAAGAACATCGAAATAGGCTGAAAGGTGAAAAAGCGGCTAAGTTACTCTTTATTAAATATAACTTGCCGCTGTTTAATTTTGACTACTAACATAGAAATTTAATAAAAAAAGTTTTAAATGTACAATTGTGCTTTTTTTTCATAGTGTTAACGCTTCCGTTTCCGCTTCCGTTTCCGTTTCCGCTTCCGTTAAGATTTACTTTTGACATCTGTTTCCGTTTCTGCTTCCGTTATGCCAGTTCCGTTGCATCACTAATAAGTATGTACTATAGGTACCTACTATTAGCACCTCCACGATATCCAATGATTACGTAAGTAGGTATTAGGTATCAGGGGTATTTTTGTATTCATATAAAAACATTTAAATTCAATATCCTTTTATTTAAAAAAGATTAAATAACATTCGACTAACAAATCATTTTTTCATCGAACAAATACAACATTCTAAAATAGACATCACAGATAAAAATATAGACACAAAATATTCTTTTGCCACTAATATTCTTGCCGGTATTGATAGTAATTTTGTATAGTTTACTAATAGCAAAATAAGTGATGATGATCATTAGGTGCTTCTGCCAATCACCGCCAAGCTACATTACCATCTATTTCTTCCCTACAGGGCTTATTTTTAATTTCCTGGAAAATCTAAAATGAAATTATGCTTGAATACGATTTTATAACCATTGTAGGTATCTAAAAGTTATTTTACGATTAAAAATCCTAAACCTAGGCTGCATTCAGTGCTTAACCGATAGTTGGCGCTCACTGTACGTGCCGGGCGTACTTTTGATGATATCAATTTATGATTCAGCTAAAACAGCTTTTTAACCTTTAGTGCAGAAGAATTGCAAATAAATTATTCATTTATTTTTATTGATTCCATTGATACTGCTATGCTCAGCTGACTTCAGCGCTCATCCGTTGGTTTAGCACCAACCTCACCCATGATTTTTCAATCGTCAGATAATATCCAAAAAAATAATTGTGAGAAATAACAACAATTTTACAGAAAGTAAGTCTATCGTATTCATTTTTCTATTTGAAAATGTTTTATAAAAACAGTAGATGACACCTTGAACTCAATGTGTATTGTCTTAATACAACGCCTTGCAAAACGAACATTCATTTATTAAATAGAGAGCTTTTGACTCGCGATAATGTGTTTCGCGATTGTGATTACATTGTGGTTATTGTAACAGATATTTTTGTGCAATGATCTTCGATGACAATACAATCTATATTAATTAGTTTACAAAATGCACTGGTTTATGTCCTTTCAGAAATGTACAAAAGTCATAATTACAGTCAGATGGCATTTCGAAATTACACACTTTCGGTACCTACCTAATATAAACCTTGCATTGTCAAATTATGCAAGTAACCTACGCTTCTTAGAAATAGACATAAGCGTACATTTATTGGTAAAACTTCATACTGTGTGAATATTAACATTGAATGAATTAAACAATAAGTAGGTATTTGAAATGAATGTGCTGTATTGAATGAAAAATGTATGTACAATACTTAGAAATTATTCGTACGTTAACTAATTATTTTACATTTGAAATATAGATGGGATTTTCCTGTTATTATAATGTTCTAAATACTCATTAAATTACATACTTAAATGCATTGGGACAAAGATGTCATGAGAGAAAAATGTATTGATATGTTTATTTATGATTTTACTACAGAGCTAATAAAATTAGGCAGTTTTTAAAGAGTTTCACTATTCTTCCTGAAACATAGAGCTACTACGATTTTATCTGTTTTTTTAGTTCAGCAAACATAACATGAATAATACCATTTTATACTTTATTTACAAAGCATTCCTTGGAATATGACATGTATTGTTATGTACAGTCGAATACTTAAACATATTTTTTATAAACTAGTAGTGTAGGTACTTTCTAATACTTTAGATACATTAATTTATATGTTATTTACAAAACAGTTTGTACCTGTGCTGTGTATATAAAATACGCTTAGCTTTAAAATTATGATTTTGTGATTTAATTTAATCTAAATTCTGGAGTACCGTTAGAAAATTAAACATTGAAGTGTTTTGGATCTGAACAGATATTTTTCTTTTGTTAATCATAATATTTCACTAAATTTTGATTTGTATGGTTTTCTATACTTACCTAACATTTTTCACGTCTTGTATGCGTGAAAAATAAATTAATTAAAGAAACCTAAAACCTTGCTATGTAGGTACAAGCGTTTTGCCGACGGTATTCAGATATTTAAAAAACAAAATTGAAATTAAATAAAACTAAATAAAATATAAACAGTTATTTTTAAAATGTGTATTTTGACAACGCTGCTAATATTGGAAGCTGTTTTAAAAAATCAAAAGCTGACATTGCCAACCTTTTTCTCAGAGATACGAAATTAAAAAAACAGAAACAGAAATACTAAAAAAAACTGTTTATTTAAAACATTATCTAATCAAAATATTTTAAAATGTTAATTTAAATCATTATAATGTACTAAGGTTATTTTGCAGTTAAGCAACTTTATCCTTTTCAGTCTCATTCTGCTGCAGCGCTCGACTTTTATTCTCTAATATTCTAGAAAAATAAAACGTTTCTTTTAAAATAAAACAATTAGTAACTGAAAAAAAAAATTAAACACAAATATAATTCTTGCCGGTCTGGTTCCTTTCAATTTATCTGATAAGTAAACAAAAAATGAGATCTGGGAAAAATTAAGAGAAAAAATATTTTTAACAGTTTACGTTGCTTTTTTGTAAATTTTGATTCGAAACCAAGTGTACAAATATGTTGCCTTCTATTTCTATTTGGAAAGTCCATTATTTTTTCTCTTTATTTAGTAAAGGTCACAGCTTACTTGTACCATAGACGAAGGTATATACTTCGTCCATACTTATACGATACCGTTAATTGCTTGTCAAGTGAAAAACTTTAGCAATACTTTTCAGTAGCAAACCAAAATGGCTTGCGGTGTGTCTAAAGCACTTAATTTTCTATTGACAGGAAATGTACGATGAATTAATGTTAAATTTGTTCGACAGTAAGCAAAACACTTATAGGTTTAAAATGTTTGATGGGTATTTCGGATTCGTCTACGCCATCGCATCGCCTCGAATAGCATAGGTAATAAATAACGAAAAAAGATAATTAAGGTCTTCGAGGAGCCAAACAACGAAGTTTTCTGGGAAAGCTTGTGTAATTCAAACCGACAAAGTAAAGAAGTTATTTCTTATAAATAACTTATAGGAAAGCGTTCTGTTAAGTTGGCCTTAATCAGCAAATTATGTTTCAATATGAACATAGGCAATACGTTTAAAAAAACAAAATACCAAAAGTGACCACTTCATACCCGCTGATATCTCTCAATTTGGTCAAAATGGAGAAAAAAGAACATTTTAAAGTAAAAGACACTACTTTAAGATGTATACTACTATTGCTATACATGTGAATTTAATACTGCAAATATTTTAATTACTTGAATTACTTGAGCAAAATTATGACGAACACAACATCAAACTGGCACATTTGTCTAAGTACATAGCTAATAGGTTTTTACGTAACATTCACAATTTGTAGGGACATGTAAAGGACTCTGACCACTACAACGTGTCATACTAGACCGTGTAATATAATAGAAATAGAACCTTAGTAATAACGGTAAGCTATAGCACAGAATATAGTATGTCAAGCGAAGTCGGACTTTTCCTGGGTTAACTAATTTAAAATTATTCAAAGTAACGTTAGCAGTAGAATTCCTTAGTGTCAAAGTGGGTTTCAAATGACCTGATTGAATAAACGTCAATCAATATTTAATAACAAAACACTTGTCTTCAGGAATTCGTAACCAGTATTTTACATCCAAAACATGAGCTTTTGGTGACATTTCTTTAATTATTTTATAAATTGATTGTGTTGTTTTTAAAATCGTTATTTATTCTATTTTTTTGCAAGACATACTGAAATCAATATAAAATTTGGCAATGCACAGTAGTATTTTTACATTGTGGTGAAATGCTAACGGTATTAGTATGGTACGTTGCAGTGGGCAGACTCCTTAAAACTTGTTCAAAATAACTTAATACTTAAGTGGTCCTTTTATTTAAGAATAGGTTAGATGATGTAAGTGAAGTTATTGGGGCATTTAGTATGTAACATTTTATATGAAGAGTTAGTGATTCGTGGAATATAAATAAGTCTGTATAATACATTAAATTGTATTTCTACATTTATACATTTATTTAATTATAATGAATCAGGTAGTTAAAAGTAAATGCAGATCTTATAAATAATCTCTATTTGACAATACGGTATAATTATATGTACAAAAATAAGATACTGTACTTTTCATTAAAATAAGTACAACTACATATTGTCAGAAATACTTTAATTCGCTCATAGCAAGTGCTACGAGGACTTGGCATATCCTTATATAATAAAATATAACGTTACTTCTGTCACCTCTTAAGTAGCATAGTGTTAGCATTTTCAGTATTAAGTAAGTGTTAGTTGTCAGTAATTTTGAGCCTTAATATTCGTTATAAAACAATGTAAGTACCTTGACAACATGAGACATCAGTAGTCTTTGGATTTGAAATGCTTCATTCGTGTGTTTCCAATGTGGTACTGTTGCTTTGCTCAATTTGCTCACTAAAAAAATATGTTACTGTAAAGTCCTATGTTATATTATACACAGTTAGCGGCACTAACCAAGTCAGTAAGCCTCATTGCATTTAAACATTTAACCATAACATTGGAGATTATGTTGATTTTGGTTAAAAGGCTTAGCCTTGAAATCAAGATTAGTCAAGTAATAATTCAAGTTTAGTTACTAGGAAAATAATTAGTATTCTGACAGTCTTTAACGACGTTGACGTTGTCCATGCAAATCAGAACACAGGGTTTCAGAGACAAGTAAGAACGTCTTAAATGGCAAATAACCATTTAAGATCTAATCGATAAAATAATCGATCGAATATCTGAAATATTTTTACAACTAAAATCGATGTAGCTTTGAGTTCGAAACATTTAACAGCCTTTAATGATTTTGGCCACTCATTTGATTTTATAGCATACCAATGCACTCTCTTTCTTTGTGGCTACTAATTAGTCACTGCTAGTTAGTAACTCACTCGCTAATTCTTGTCAGTGCGCCGCTAACTGTGTAACCCTAAATGCCTATAAATTTACAAAGTCAGATGAACTTACGCCGGACACTCGATGGCCAAAGATTTCTTCTCGCTGGTGACTCGTTTCAATAGTTCGTCCGACCATCTGTGCGCTGTTCTGTCGACTGTTGAAGGCACTGTTAGGCAACTCATACCGCCATATTCACACGCGATCTGAAAATTAAAGAAAACATATCACGATTATTAAGGTAATGTGGATTCTTTCAGATCTATTTAGATGCTTCGAAGACATTTAAGAAAGAGGGGTCGTCAAAATTTACAAAAAAATGTACCTATCTATAAAAATTAATAATTTTTAATAAAGGATATTTATTTATTTCTTTATTTAAAATCCATTGTAGCCCGTCTGTATTAAAAGTCGGGGAACAAACCACTCGCATAACGCGGTTAAAAAACGAAAAAAGACATTAAACCCTAATTATTTATCGTAAAGAGCTATTTCTGCTTGTCACCCCGAATGTCCCCCACGTGGTGGCAGATGGTAGGAAGTATTAATAGATGAATATAAAATATAACCGGAGGTCTATTTTTCTATCCTTAGAACGATTTATTTAGATTAGACAAACCAAAACAGTAGCCAAATGAGTAGTATAATAAATCTGGCTAGTAAAGACTTTTTAAAGGTTTATAAAAGGTATTCATGAAATTCCATACACTTTCAGGCAGATTTTAAAGAAAAAAAACGCAAACTAGGCGACTAACGCCGCATGTAGTGCACCTATGTTAACTAATATTGTCACGGTTAGTTGTTCGCCAGAGGATAACATTTGTCGCAACAGACTTGCAGTAAGTACATACCCGGTAGTGATGTAGCAGCGCCCTGTCAGTTGGCACGCCGACGGAGCTGGCGCCGGGCGCTAGTTCCCAGATGAAGTGGTTTCCCAACTCGACGGCGTCTCGCGGCCGGAGCGCGTATTTGCTGCGGTTCTTCAACGCGTGCGGTGTCGCCCATCTTCGCGTCTTCCGCGCTGTTGTCAACGGCGTACTCACTTCTGTGTCATCCTGTGGATTTGTTGACATGTTATTATATATGATCATTCATTATTAGATATCTCAGACGTAAGACGTCCACTGCAGGACTCATAGATCTTCAGTAGTTTCAGTTGGAAGCTGACTATAATCGTTCGTTTGTTTAGTTGGTTTACATACAATAGAAGAATTCGCAACTGTCCTCAAGGTGCAATCCTAATATTTGAGATTGGATCAGCTGGTTTCACGAACGCAAATCAGATCTGTTAGATTATGGCTGATTAGTTTAGTTTTGAAGATTCAAATCTAACTAATCTAGTTTGTTCCGAATTGGATATTTGTCGAGATGTTCGGCATTCGAGGAACCAGCTCGCTTATAATATTAGATCCAAATCTATTCAGCATAACTGCTACATAAACATTAACATTACCTCCCATAGTAGGTAGAAGAACGCGTTTCTGAACAAGAAAGCGGATGGTGCTTTCGAAGGCGGACTGTATGACCCTCTCAATGCTGTCAGCATCTCAGGTATTGCCTTCTCTTTCCTCGGCAGCACCACTTCGTCGACGTCTATGACGAGCAACCAGCCCGCGTTCTGCATCGACCGGTAGAGGCAGTCGTTGAACGCTGCGAACTGACCTTCCGTCCTGAAAGTTTATAAAGCTTCGTGATGATTGATGAAAGAAAGAAAGAAAAATATGTTTCTTTTTGTAGGACCTCAAGGATCACTTAAAAATGTACAGTCTTTTAAGCTAGGTGACTCTATTGCCTGTTCCAACGCAACTCCCTACACCAGGGAAAATTATGGAATAGTGAACCCGATATAAGGTCACAGTATACCACCTCGGAGGATTGTAGCCGTATCAACTCGAGCCGTTTAGTATTATTTGTATAAAACTAGCTACTGTAGCGAGTTTAATACCATCTCTTTTCTGTGCCACTGCCTATGAATCAAGTAGGGTAACAACAACTAATCTAAGATTTTACTGCTATGTCTTTATTTATCTTAATCGCCAATTAATTATTATAGAGCTTATAGAATAGACGTGGATCCTACCTTATTTCAACTTTCGACACGAAAGGCAGTTTCCAAGGCAGCATCGTGATAAGGCCCTGCTTCTTATAATACTCGATGAGGCAGCCAGCTGAATTACTGATAGACTCGTTGTACATATAGAAATGGCTGACACCAAGTAGCCGGTTTATTTCAAACCACTCTACCAGCCAATCACTTCGGGAGTATGAGAAGTGGAAAGGTTTTACGCAGACGTGCAGTGTTTCCTGAAAAGAAAAGTCGAAAATCAATACAAGAATTCAAAACTGCTTCTATTACACGGTTGTCGCTTGCGTTTTTTTTTGCCATAGTGAGGCAATGCGTACAAATAATGTCAGAAGCCAAGTACATTCTCTCAGATTTGCGGTCATTTAACTTTTTATGGATATTATTTATTATGTCTATGCTCATTCAAGAGATTGCTTGCATAGATAAAAATTATGTTACTGAGAAATAAACTTTTCATTACTCATACACGGAAAGTACGCACGAAGTTGCCTGATCATAGGGTTCAAAGTAGCATTTTCCGTCGCTAGGGAAAACAATACTTTCCTGCCCTAGGGCAGGGCAAATACTGTCAATTAATTAAAATGTCAACTTCATTTTTGACATTTCTTTTGTGGCATGTCGATGTATGCTAAATATTCTAAGTTCTTCTAACTCATTCATTCATGGTAGGTATCTACTGTTTAAACTTTCATTTTGTTGGTGTTGTAGCCAGTCCTAACAGACGTAAATTGTAAAAAATGAAAGTACTTGCATTGTTATTTCAGAAACGGTATCGTTTGCACACAAAGGGTGTATGCAAATAGACGTGACAATAAAACCGCTGGTGTGTAAACGATGTTAACGAGGCTCTAAACTCAAGCCCGAAAAATGCAAAGGGTACAATCAACATAAAAAGTAGCAAAGAAATAAAATCCCGGAACTAAATAGACACCCCCGATCTCTAAGTGGGTAATCAAAGGCAAAACGGTTTCAGCAAGTAATTTGCTCCGCGCTGAAACTTCGCAATTACGTCGAAAGATTAAGCTCATACGAACTTGCCAATTCTTTTGGAATCTCCAGTTTCCTTACCAAATTTCATTGGTTTTCTTTGGAAATGCTCACATGGCGGCAACGTTCTCAGGCATAAAATGTACCTAAGTACCTACATCATTAATAGGAGTCAAAATACAAAGTTGCCACAGCTATGTCTTAAATTACGGCATTCAAATTTGTTCTTGGAAAATCTCGGGTTCTTAACGAACGTTTGCATTGTTGGTTTTCATTTTTGACATTTCTTTTGTGGCATGTAATTCTTTTATAAGAACTTGGTTCAACAATAATTGGCTTATGATGTTGACAGTACGAGACTTACGAGCTTTCGCCAACTGTCGCAATATGAAATATTAATTTATAGGTATGTTTACTCAGTGGCCTATTATAGCGTTTCGTCCTTGATAAACTTAGCGTAAACTAATAGAAATTCTCAAAATATTCACTTACGAGTATTTATTTTAATATATATATTACTTCATTACTAATCGATTTGTCATTGTTAATTATTTATCAGATAATTTGTTGAAACAAATCAATCTAACCTACACAATTTATGTATGCATTGGTCAACATAAATCATTATAATATACCTACATAGATATAGGAAGGTACACTATAATATTGTGAACGTATAAATAGGTTCACTTTAATAAATCAGTCAGATACTTATAATATCTTACATATTATTATAGCGCTGGGTATAATAATAACCATAAGCCTACTTGCAACTGGCACAACGCCACGAGATCTCATTATCACCGTCTTTCACAGCTCATAGCACCATTTTGTTAGGTGTGCCGCCCTTTTCCTACCTTTGTATATCTTCCTATAACTTACACTGAGCAAATCGAAACATTGCTTGACCTTTCCAAACCAATTACGCGCACTACGGTTCATTTAGAAACAGACATTTTTGTTATTTTCTGGTCAATCAATCAATTTCAAAGCTTGTCTACATTACTGTCTATCATAGTGTTTCAATATCATTATTTACCAAAAATTTTGGATTTTTACAGCATTTACTTTCATTTACTTACAGCATTAATTTGTGTGGAATAACCTTTGGGAATAACAGACCACTTTGACACTAATTGGTAGTTGTCCTACAACAAGAACCAATCATTTCCCTGGGTAACATAATTTATTTACAGAAACTAAACAACTACATAGATATTTTTGGAACCATTTGAGCCACCTAAGAAACGTCTCAAATAATCTATAGGTAGGTCAGCTGTTTCAAACCACTGCATTTCTCTCACCTCAATTCCCTTTTTAGGTTCCGTGTCTATAACTTTAAGCAGATTTGTGGATGGTTTCTTAGCGCCGGCGGCTGCCAACACTGATATGGATGCGCCGACCGTCTCTTGAGGCTTCACCCCGGAGTCGCGGAGAAGGCATAGCACGTACGTTGCGCTGTATTTCAGATTCCAGTTTTCTCGGATCGCCTGGGAGATAAGAAAGCTGTTAGGTAATACTGGTTAAAGAAAATCAGATCAGGCAATAGAATCACCTAGCTTATAAGATTGTACCTTTCGAAATTATCTTTGAGGTTCTACCAAAATAAAAGATTTTTTCTTTCTTTTACTTGACTTCCCTACCTACTATGATCATTCCATTAATAATAAAATTGAAAGTTTAATTAATTAAAAAGCACGCTTCGTTAGCTTTAATTATACCTTCCGTTGGACCAAAGATTCAGTTACAACGAGTCCATACCAAGAGAAGCTAATAATATAGTGTTAATTATGATTGAGACTGATTCAAACAAACCATAGTTAGTAAGTTCATGACCTGAGTTGAAATACATTTTGACCTTACATGCATCATTGATCGGGTTTGAATGTTATATTGTCCAGTCAGTCATCACATCACATACACAAAGGTACAGAAAAATAATCATTGGTCAATGGTCATGGATGGAGAGATGCGTAAGTTAGTTCAGGATAAAATTCAGTGAAATCAAGTAATGTTAACGAGACGTGAATAACTCATTAATCCAACTGTTTATTTGGGTGCTTCGTAACTTATTACTATCTCGCCTTTAGCTTAGATATTCTTTCTGTAACAAGATAAACTGATGTAGCTCAGAAATATTGAGCACGCAAATAATACGATTTCACCGCAAAAGAAGACTCAACAGGTGGCTTAAGATCTTACGTGTTAGACGTCAAAGTCGATGAGCATATTTGATCGTTCAACCGTAAAGTATTTCCTAAACAGCCAATCCGATAGGCACCTGTGCACTGTTGCCGGTATTATTCTGGTCGAGTTCACGTGACCTGACCACGTAATGACCTACATCGAAAGTTCTTTATGGATTTATTAATCTATAGATAGAACTTTCGATATTTAGATAGCGCATAATCATTTAGTACTATGGGTAGTTGAAATTAATATGTTAAAGTAGCTACTTATGTGTCTGTGTTGTATTTAATTAAATTTTTGCGAGGCTTGTTTCGATTAATATTATGGTGACATTAATATTACATTGTACTAAATTGAAGTGTGTTAAAAAAACCTATGTACAATGCTGAATCATTTCAGCTGTTGAAAGTTGACTATAAAGGTATTTAGATACATGATAATGCTCTTGAATAATTAAGTTATATTTATTATCTTTGGAACGTTGGGCCTGCAATGTATACTAATTAAAAACATTTTAAATGAAAAGTCCAGTCTAACAATACCTTAACTAACGTAAATACCAACAGCGATAACCGCATCCGGGTAAAATAATATCAAAACCGCGGATAGAAGCTAATAATAGAACACATCAGAGAAGCTTAAATACCACAATTCTATTAATATAGTTATTTTGAAAAATGAAAAATGAAAAATGAAATATGATCACGACTGTATCCCAGGGAGCGGTAGACATTTCTTAAAGATCTTAAAGTTATTTTGAGTCGTGGGTTAAATCATTCTGGGAAGGCTCCATAACCGAAAATATGAAACCCACACATGTGCGTCATCACAATATCATCTCAGATAAAGCCAACGTGGTTATAACATCACTGGAAGCTTATTATAATAACAGGTTTCAAATGTCAAAAGTCAACAAGCCTGCTCAAATTGCAAGAGTATTTTGATTTATAGTGAGCATTACATTTTACAATGTATCTAAGAATGAACCACAGTTTTATTTAAAAAGTTCTGGACTCGACTTTGTGTTGACGAAACTGCCGCCTGTTCTATTAAAAAATTAAGCCAACACTACCTACATAAATGTTTTAGTTACAGATGTCGGTTTTGCAAAAACTTTTGAAGCTCTCGTAGCTCGAATGTTCTTGATATATCGTTAAAGTTAATTCAGCAACGTAAGTTCAGTCTCAGAAGGAAAAGGTGGACCAGTTTTGAAGTAAATTCGTGTGACGCGATGCAAACACATGTTACCTTTTCAAACTGCTACTAGACTATATAGAGTGTTTGTGCCAAATTAAAATCAAACTGATGATTTTTAGACACACTTTGATTCGAGAGTGCCGGAAATTGCTCTCTTCTCACGAAGTCATTTTAAGTCGTTTTAAAAAAAAAATTTTTTGCTACTTGTGTTTGATTCATTTATTGATACCTTGACTCTGGCTTTGAGCGTGACGGTGCGGTTGTCAGGCAGATACAGCCGGCAAATGACGGCGTCTGGAGCCCGAGTCTTTGTAGCTGCTATCACCCTCACCGCTGACACCGTGCGACTCTCCACGAAGGCTGAGTATACGTAAAACCGAAACCTGAAAGAAAACATTACATTTATAATATACTATGGAAGACGAGAAAGGGAAAAAGACCTGTATGGTAAACAAAATGATTACAACTGTATCCCAGGTAGTGGTAGACATTTCTTTCAGATATTTAGGTAGATAAACTGTAAGCTCGTTAACTGTAATGTACAGTAGATACGTATTAATTTATGTATCGTCTTCTTCTCGGTTAGCCTATCGTTAGGCATCTTTTTTAAAAAGTTTTAAATTATTTATAAGATAAAAAACTATTCAAAAAAACTTTATTAGTATTGTACCTACCTACTAATTAGTAAAAAAAGTCATTCATATGATAAACTAAACGTTACTGTTTAATTTATTTTTAAAAGCCTAATTAGTTTACAAACTATTGGACCTAATGAAACAAATTAATAATAATAATGCTTATTGCAATCGGGTTCATTCACATCTCATAATATCATGTACTTATCAGTCATGGCTTTACAATGATTAGGTTAAAACACATTTAAATTCTGAATAATTATGTTTTATCCAAATGATTACGAAATCTGAATGACAGAATTGAAACGGGTAGGTATGTTTAATTACTAACTTAATTGAGAATCAAAATAAATGCAAAAAGTTTCCCCTTTGAAGTAAGTATTTTGCAAGTTTCTAAATATTAAAATGTCTTAGAAAACTTTACTCGAGATTCTTTTCATTTTTCTACATAATAGGAGGCCGTAAAATTATTTAAACTCAGGAAAGTATTTCATCAAACGCAATAAAAGTCTGGAGAACCTCGGGTGGTCTGAGTCGGGTATAAATATTACAACAAACGAAATTAAAATAAATGGAGTGTCATAACGCCTGTGAAAGTCTAAATTGTTTTATTTACCTTTAAATAGCGTTTAGGGTGATGTTTATTTCATAATATTTATATTAATTAATACCTATTAACCACATAGATACTTGTGGTAATGGTCATAATCAGCTTCACAAAATACAATAAAGCCAAATGAGCCATTTAAGAATCGTTAAACTAGCTCAACTGATCCAGCTACTGACACATGTGCGGAATAAAAGGCAATACATACATATGGGATTTTGAAAATACTAAGTTCATAAATCTACAATTCAAACGAGACAAGACATTATTTATAATTCAGGTAAGTAGACAATCTTATTTGGAACGCCCAGCTACGCCTTATTTTTTATACCTTATAGGCATCAAGGTTAATAAATGATCAAAGCTATAAAGCGAAGAAACTGCGTTAAATCATATGAACAGAAACAATAGTCTTGTAAGATTTTCTTTACGATAACAAGCAGACTTTACTATTGTAAAGTAACACACGTCATAGTATTCTTTAGAATGCAGGTGGTGGAATTGCGATGTCCATGGTTGAATCCTGTAGGGGAAAAAATAGTGTCGTGAATAATAAGACGAATACCCGAAATTCCAACTACAAGTAGCAACAACTAGTCACCTGCACGTCCTTATTTACATTTGAAACTAGCTTACATTTATTATTATAGTGGTACAAACGTACAATTCAGTCGCTCTAGCTAGAAAAGAGCTAGGACCACACACACATGCAGTATTTAAAAAACAAATCCTAAGTGATGACATAGTAAATTGGGTCATGCAAGCTGACTCGCTCTTCCTTTAGCCAAGTACTCAGCTATAATAGCAGAGTACTTGGCTAAAAGAACGTAGACTATGAGGCAGGGCAATAGATCTGCTGACTCTAACTGCACTTCAGTGACTTTCACTTTTTACATCTCAATGCAATGGCTTGAATAATAAAGACTAGACTCTTGATGTGTCGACAAAACCAGTGCATATACTCATATCTACCCATAAAAATGGAACGTGTAGGTATTCTAATGAAACAAATCTAATTAAAATAATAGACTAGGTATTCTATAAGGGATATAATACATTAGTACTAACCCAGACGACTGACTAGAAGCTATTATAGGACAGGCAGGAAACAAGCATAATGAAATCATTTAAATACAAACTAGACAAAAGCCGTGGGAAGTTGTTAATTGAATAACAGACGCAGCGAAATTACTGGGTAAGAATAATGATGTAGCTCATTTAAGTGTGTCCACGCCACGACTCAATTGGGCAATTGTGATGTCGGCTTCAACAATAGCAAGTGACTGTTCATACATAGCTTACTATGTTAGTTCGTATGAGCAAGTGGCCATTTCGCCAATGTTTTTTATAATGTGTAAACAGTGTAAAACAATGATATCTATAAATATAGGTAATAAAAATCCCCCAAAAGTACAATTACGAGTATATAATGGGCATTCAGGGAAAAATATGTAACTGACACTGACTAATTAGAGTTATTAGCACTTTTGCGTGAAACCAAAAATATAGGTACTAAGCCTTATTAAAATTATACCAGTAAATAAACGAAGCATGACGAAGAATACCCAAGGTGCTTTCTTTCAACGTTCGAGTTCGTGTTGTAAACATTTAAGGAATCGCCCAAAAACTGAAAAAACTGAAAAAATTAATTGATGGCTGGTGTTTGAACCCACAACCTACTTATGGATAGAAGTTCGAGGGTTTTCCCCCCTCGGCAACTTAGTTTTCAAGATCCTCCTGAGACAAACTACGATGTGTACCACTTACCTACTAGGGATGGAATGAATTGCATTATTTACTACCACGGTTCCCTAGCAAAAGCTACGAGGGCCCACAGGCAAATAAACGCGAATGCAAATGTTTGTCATCGGATTTCGCTGATGTGAATTTGCGACGACGATGCCACCAATTGTTTATTTAAAGCTATTCAGCGCGATCGATCGCGTTGTTCCATTAGCTATTCAGGGCATTGTATCACATACCTACATTCAGCCATCTCCACACCTAGGCCAAAAAAGCAAAAGCAAATCCTTCTTTTTATTATTAGATAGATGATTAGAGCAAATGTGAGTTATATTAATCTCATAGTCACATAATTTCCCATCTTATTTATTTTAGCAAACATAAAAATCTAATTTATGTAAATTGCATACTGCTGAAATACGCGAAAATACCTACCTATATTTGTAACTTTTTCACGCAAATACTGCCATAGTTCGTTTTTAATTTAGTTAGTACGACCCGAACGATGCCGCGGGCAGAAGCTTGTATAATTTTTATTTTTTTTATTTATTACAAAACATTAGGGCAAAGCGTGTTTGGTAATACTCCCGACACATATTAACTGTGTACCTACTTACACTCGTACCCATAATAGTTTGTTCGTAGGCAATTATCAAATTTAAATATAGGTAACTTGTTCGGTAAGTTTTTACGACCATTGTTCATACATTAGTAAATAAGCATCGCTAATTATACATGTAAATTATCACATGTACAGTACAATAAGCGATGCTAATTTACAAAATAAAATAAGGGGAATTTTTCTTGTAGGTATGCTGTAGGTACTTGTCAGGAGGCAACGAAAGACGTGGTCTATACCATGTGGAGCAAAGAAAATTATCGCCATTCAGAGAAATGATAGAAAAACTATTGATGAATCCCAGAACTTCGACCCAATGAACTTCAGGTTCTACGTCATCATAATTAAGTATCGTAAATTCATAACAAACTATATCGATTCATTGAATAGTAGGTACTTTTTACATTAATGTACTGAAATGTTAGAATGATATCGATCAAAAATGTATGCGTCGTTATCGTATTATTAGTATATACGTGCATAAGCACATACCTACCAACATTTAGCAATCGGAATTAAGCAAACGATTAGATAATAATTTGGTTCATCCGGTTATAAATAACATATTTTTTTCATTCATAAATTATTAAATGCACTAAAATAATTACTTATCGTTCAACCTAATAATGTTTTTAGGGTTCCGAAGAAAACAAACCCTTATAATTCCGCCATGTCCAAATATCCGACTGTTCGTGGATATTGATTGATCCTAGAAAACTGTAATTTGGTAGTGAAAACTATCACTTACAAGCCAAGTAGATATTACAGGTTTTTGTAGTACATTGAATGTACAATTCAATTCGATTAAATTTTACCTTTGCATATTGGGCAACTACAGAACCCTTAAATTAAGCGTGGCAACCTGCACATGGCCAGTTATATTATAAAGAAAATTCATTTAAATTGCCTTCTTCGTAACAAATCTCTTAAGCAAAAATATAGCTCTTAGCACCTGGTGTAAATAATACAATCTTGGCAACCATAGTGGGTGATTTCACGCTCAATGCACATCCAGGGCACAGGATATGAGGGTGACGACACGACAGAATAGAAACAGGGAAATGGAAAACACTTCGTTTTCACAGCTGAAGCTAGCTAGGAAATTGTTCGTTTGACGTATTCCGGTAAAGTATTTCTGAAATAGCGGCAGTTGAAGTCGTTAGTAGCGGAAGTGACAGACCTTGTTTTTTATGTTCTGTGTACCTAAGAGAAAAGTTATTGCGAAATCTGTAAAACTTGGTTTTATTTTTTTCAAAAAAACAGAAGTCATGGAAGTAGTCAGCTAGAATTATTGGATATAATTCACGTGAAGAGACATTAAACATTTAAAATAATAATAACTATTACTTATAGATTGTTAATAATCCAATATTTATCAACTTAAAAGGTTTTGAAACAACACCTTAAATATCCTCTTGAACAGTGTCAATTTTTAAAAAACAAGGGCTTAACCGACACGTCCTTAACCCAATTGTGATGATTGGACGTGTTTTCTGTTTTGTGTGGAAACAAATCTTTTGACAATCTTCATAGAAGTTCTATCAGCAGCTGATAGATAAATAAACAGATAAAACAGTTTTGAACAGTAATGGATTACGGCAATATAAATAAATCAAATCATTTTTTTTGCTAGAAGCATGGTTACCTATTATGGTATATTCCTTCCCACATGTAAAATAATGTCACTAGCACGTTTTTTTATATAAAGTTATTATGGTTAGGTATCATGTCTTGTGGCTGATAATGTGGAGCTGGAGACACACATTGGGGATTCCTTGGTCAGCCCTTGGACAGCCCACAGGACTTATTTATATGAAAATTACGGGACTTTATCACGTATTTACCTTATTATTTTATATTTCCCGACGTTTCGAGTGCGTTGCAGCGCTCGTGGTCACGGGCAGACTGATGTAACTGGAGCTACCGCCGCTAATTGAGAGTAGAATCCACGTCTACCCTCAATTCGCCTCAGGACACACACACACACACACACACACGACACAGGACTTATGTTATCAAGAGTAATCCGCTAAGCTTTCAAAGACTGCTGCAATAATTCGGTCATATTGCCTGAAAAACTTCCGACAACCTGGAGAACCTTATCATCAAGGGCAAGTAGACGGAAAAAGACCGAATGGACGAAGCCCAACTAGGTGTTTTGAATTCAAGGAGCTGGACAGAAAGGTCTCGGAAGCGGTTCACTATGCGGAAGACCGCATCAGGTGGAGGAAGATCGTAAAAAGTGTTGCAGCATCACGACGCTTACTAAGCAAACGACTCGAGGAGGAGATATTCGAGTATCTAGCAATCATAATAAGCTTACGAGTGTTACACCTATATTAACAGTGCAGAGTTGCAGACGAATCGTGGCATCCGTGCACCAATTGGGCGCAGTTGTTGATGTTGATAGTCACGTTAAGTGGTGCTAATTTGGCACTGGCCCAAACATGTGAGTCACAGCTTAGCAACATACGGCTCTATGCAAATGTAATCCTTCAGTTCAATTAATATAATAGGCTGACCTTGAATAAGGGAATACTTTCTATGTAATATTAAAACTACTAAATTTAGAGTTGTATAGATAAGTTTATTTGTACGAAGACAATTAATTATAGATACAGGATGAATTTTTGAGACAAACCAGTTAGGCCAGTATCACTTAGAAAAATTACAGGTAATTTTATGAGACAATTTTACTTGGCGAAGCAAGGAAGCGCTCAGCTGTTGTACATAAATAAAAATATAACTCAAGTGGACATACATAAAAAAAGTTATCTAATTTAGCAAAATCCTTCAACAACAAGCCATCATCAAGTTTTCTTAAAATGATTTGTTTGTAGTAGGTAAACATAAATAATGTAAATGGTCCGACATGAAATGTAATTCATAAATTATTCCTCGCAAGATGCGGGCATTGTCATGAATGCCTTTGCATCAATGCAGCCAAATGGACTTATTAAAATCAAATGGAATGAAATAACAAAACGCTTTGTTACATTGGTCGAATTATCTGATTGTAGCATTCAAGATCGCGTAATGATTGAAGAAAAGTTTTAGCGGGTTTAATATTTTCATTAGTTATTACTATTATGTAACTAGCCCGCGGTGTTACGTACCTACTCTACTAAAACTAAAACTCTACCATCAAAATGTGCATTGTTTAAAACGCTCGCCTAAACTATGCGGCACTGGGAAAAATATAAAACCTAGTTGATCTGAAAAATGAAACTGTGGCTCTGTTTCGTACTGAGGCTTATCACATTAGATGTGTCACCAAAAACTACTTAGATCTTTTGAATTTTTTAGCGGCATGCATTTTTTATGCCTCTTCGGCCATACTTTCAAAGTGATTGCTAGCAACCCCATTACTACCGCGCAGCCACGAACCACGGCTGCTCCTGACACTTTTTGTACCAAATGTTTTATACATTTTCACCAAAATGTTTTCAGTATTTTCCGCGCACCATTTTTCGGGTCTTATTAATAAACCAAACTACTTAGTTTGAATAAATAACATACTTTCACCTTATACCTACGTTCGAACGACTTATAAATAAATGAAATTAGATCACGATTTGGAGATGAATTCTTCTTCTTTTACCAACCCAACTTACATTTATCTTCAAAGAATCTAAAACGAAAAAAGTTTTCAGTCGATTTAGATTTCGTATTGTACCTAAACCTACTTGTTTGGTTGTTATGAAACCCCTCCTTTTTCAAAATTATATAGTTCGTGTTTATGTCGGGACTTTACTAATTTTTGAATACAAACTATAAAAACGTTTTTTATTAGACAGATAAGCACATAGGTAATTAAAAACATCATTGAAACTGTATAAATATAAACATGAAAGAATCGAATCATGAAATGGCCTTCCATAAATCTAATCAGTTTTATCATGTTGGTAACTGTAAATGAGTATGGAAACATAACATTGCTTTTACACAAAAAAAATACATATTATAGCATTGTGATTAGTAGGTAGGGGAAAGCTTTTATGGGGACCGCACACTGTCCATTATCATTTTTATTTATCTTTTCAAACCATTGTTTGACTTGATAGTGGTGTCAGTAAAGGTCATTTGTGGCAGTATTTATAGGTTCAATACTTATATTGGCCTAACGGGACGAACCTGGACTGTAAAGATTGTTTCACAATTAAAAATTAAATGATCTATCACGTACTATGTATTTTCAGTCAGCAGTATTCTTTCCATAATTAATTCAATATTTACCTATGTCATACTTACTTTTTTCAGAAATTAACGTTCCATACGACACTATGAAAAGCAAGTACTTGAACTATGCATCCCGATCAAAAATAGTATAAAAGTCTAGAATGAATCGCATTAATATATTTTAGGTACCGCAATAGTGAGTATTCTGATGTACCTATACTGACAAGCTATAAAGTTTTAAAATCCAAAATAAATGAAAGCCTGAGTGATGTTTTAAAATACTGTAACTATTTTACTAAAATAGTAGTTATTTTGTTCCGAACTAAAACTACCCATAAAGTTCACAAATGCACAGATCCCACGGAATATTCTATCTCCTCTCGTTTTGTGAAAATTCCTTTGCAGTATAGAGCACGAACCATTGAGAAACTAGGTAATGTTATAAGATAGTACATGAGCCACAATTTTAGATTTCCACGACTGTCATCTCGGAGTTCTTTCAACGATTATGAGCTTTACTGAAAAGTTATAAGGCGCACAGTCTTTCAACTGACTGAGAACCTAAATTAGGTAGCGCTAAGTTGCAGGTGGCTGAACCAAATGGGTTTCAGCTTGGCATCCCCCGACGTGCTAAGTACAAGCAAGTGTGTTCCACTTTGACCTTTCTTTAGCTATTTTTAACTTCAAAACACCGTCCAAATAAAACGCCTGAACTCAATTTACTTCCTTTGACTAGATTTTATAATAACGGACAGTTTATTTTTGTAGAACATAATACCATAAACACTTTGATTATTCGATATAAGTACATACATTCTGACTATTGACATTGTGAAAAAACAAACCCTTAAGTATTAACTTTAAACCCAAAAATAGAACAATAACAAAATATAAAGCAAACAGACGCAGAAAGCAGCAAGGCTAAACTAAAACAGTTTGGTTTCGTCTTTCAAATTGAAACCAAGATAACTTTGACGATAACTGTACGGACTTTTTGAAATTGAAGCTAAGATAAGCTGAATTTTATTTATTAACGACATAAGTTAGCAGTAACAGCAAAATAAATGACAAAATAAGACGCACAGACTAAAACTTTTGAATGATATAACTTTCTGAATTTAAAATCAGTCAGCTTACCGTTAAAGTTGTATACTTAGTTTTACAAACTCATCAGGAACTTGTACCTAAAGTTTTATCAAGCGCGTATTTTTACTTTGTGTTATTTTTATTATTGTTATTTTAACCTAATTTAATTATTTAATTTTGTTTTGTTTTAAAAGTATGTGAAAAGTTTTTTTTTCGCTAATTCATTAATCGCTGAATCAACATAATTTATGTAGGTATTAACAGCTCTACTAGGTTTACGAGTGGGTGGCTAATTTGGAAAGAACTTCTAAGGCTTATTCGCTATTTGTGGACGTCAAGAAACCTTATTGGTTCAAAGTAAAAACCAATTTCATATAAAGAGGAACAAAACTAATATTGTTTGGGCGCTCCACCGGCCTAATGTCTGAGCCTTATCTCGATATAATTCCCGATATTATGATTATTAGAGATATTTCTGGAGCTGGGTCAAGGAAAAGGATTTTCGTAGCATTATCAATTGAATTAATGAGATCAAGGATACTGTTCATCAAAAACTACTTTTAATAAGTACGAAATATGTTACTCTAATACTCGTATAACCTAAACCGCACTATAATCAGACTTAAGTTGCGTTATTATGGTAACATTTACACCATTACAACGTAATTTCAAGCTTATATATCAAGTGTGCTCTTAATTTTTTTTTTAACCACATCGTACCGTCCATCGTACTAAGTAAACTTCCTGACATGTTATTGGGTACTTTAGCTATGAGAGTACTGAAACACATAAATGTATTCTAAAACTAAACCAGTACTTCCACGTAAAATAACAAATTGAATAATAACAAAGGCTAGAGCTCTAAATTGGGAAGGTCTAAAATAACTTGCAAAAGCCAGGTCGGTCCAGTTCCAACAATCGTGAGCTAAAAACGAAAACTTGTGGTATTTTTGTTGAACTATGTGGGAAAGTTATGTAAAAATTGATAAACTTGTTAGAGGAACCAATTCACAAGTACCGTAAAACTTACTTACCTATAGATTCAGGTTGCAAAGCAAGGTTGAAAAATTATTAATATTATTTTGTAAACGGCAACTGTATCATAAATATATTTATTGTGAACATTTTATTTGTTTGGTAACGATGTATAAATGAGAAATCTTGCTTTCGCTGACAGAAGAAAAGGTAAGTAATTTCAGGTGTTTCAGGAAAAACCTTTGCAGGATTTTTTGTATTTTTGAAATAAAACCTCGAAAGTATTTCTGCCTATGTTGTTTAACCTTAGTATGTTTGTGGCTAAATTATTCTTGCTTATGTCAGTTGAATCTACCAAAATTACATTTATATAGGGAAATCATTAAAACAAAAAATATTGTTGTGATTTATCCTCATCATTAGCATACTGACCATCTTATTATTATTTATCCTGTTTAGTATTCAAGCTAAATGGCAGAAAGATAAACACACAATATAGGTACCTATGCAATTTCAGAATGATTTTAGTTTAAGTTTATATTTATAGAAGATTTTGCATATCACAAAAAAGAAAAAGAATAATTAAAAATCTTACCATGCTCTAGCTCTTGAATAAACAAAATTTAATAGCAGAAAGTTTCCAGAACATTAATTCCGCGGCAGCCCGGAGCAATTTCTTGTCATAGTCTAACATAAGCGGGAACCTCCATCAAGGAGTTTAATTCACATTCCAAGACACTAATTAAATTCCAGCAAACTGCGGGTAAATCTTTTTCATTTAAAACTACTTACACACAAACTTGGCCAGTAATAGCTGATGCTAGAATGTAATATACGCTTAAAAATGCTTTACTCGTTCTATTTTCAAATTTTTCATAACTGAATTTTAATTATTCAGGTAACTTTGATTTCACAAAAGTGGATTTTTGCTGTAAAATTGAGTAGGTATAAGAGGAAACACTCTGTAATATATCTGGACATTTGACAAAGCTGTGTTTTTGATAGGGGAAAATCGTCAACATCAAGATGCCATCGTTACATCAGCAGCTTTTAATAACATCATAAAAACGCTTTCACAGATAATTTCCCTCGATATCAAATAAAATATAGAACAACTCTACAATAGTTTAAAATGGATAAGCGAAGTGGAAGAAGCTTGTCAACGTTTCCGTCAAGGCGTTTCGGACGAGCATGACCTTATTATTAAGATTGCGGCAAAGAAAAATCATCATCATCATCATAATTATCAGCCCTCATCTACCCACTGCTGGGTATAGCCTCCTCGTTATCTCGCCACTCTATCCGGCCCTGTGCAAATAAAATAAACAATAGTTTACTTAATTCAAATAATAAATCGTTTCCGTGGTGACGGCACGTGAAGTGCAAATTATTGAAAAATATTTCTTTCAAGTTTCAGTAGTTGGGGAAGTTTTAGCATACTTGTAGTCAAATTTATATCTGAATGTTTTTTTAGCCATGGTTTTTAAACTCAACATTTTAAAACAGCTTGTATTTTTATACTGCACGCGGTAGAAACCCCACCTGTTCTGATGGAAGCCTCGTTGACATTGATTTGTTGTACCACAATATTGTACAGTCAATCAATGTCGAATGACCGAATTGGGTTTGTTAGATATAGGTCAAGGTGTATTGTTATTACAAAAAATGTTTTGTGGAAATATGCTTTGAGAAATGTATTGTAAAAAAGTTTTGTCACAAACTAGGTTGAACAAGGCAATTCATCAATTTGTTTTTATGTAAGAAGTTATTTCAACTATAAAGACTATACCATAATAACAAATATGCTTTTAATTTTGGGTTTACCTATCTATACATGTTTTTTCAATTTTTATCGTGGTAACCGCTTATCAAAAAATAAATAAAAAATACAAGTAATATTTGAAAAACATTGTGTTGTGTTATCATGTTTACATTAAATTAGCACTTTTAATGCCAATCAGCAATCAAATTAAAACAAATACGTTCAGGAAGTCCTAATGTGTATCTACTGTGCACATACAATTAGTGTATAAGTATTAAAACGAAAGTTTTACTCTGTATCGAAACTAAATATTTAAATTATACTCGTAGCACTACTATAAAAAAAAGACATCAAGAGCCTTATATAATGGACTAATAGTTATCCTACATCTAAGACTCCAAATGTCGAAATTATCTTTTTTGCCATAAGATTGACAAGGGGAAAACCTTCAAACTTACTAGATTGATAAATTGATTACTCATATTAAAAAACATACAAAAGCCAATAAAAAGTTTATTGTTTATTATTATATTATTATTATTATTATTGTGTAAACCTACAGGTAAAATCAATACAGACGCAGGGTGTACGCACTGTGGACCAGCTTTCTAATTTTAGATCTTTAAAAGCAATTATTTGGCCTCTCGTGTCTTTAATCCGTACAGCCTGACATCCGACCATATTAGTAATAGCCGAGTGGGGTCCTTTAATATTTTATTTGCGAATGTTTGTATGATCGTTGATGTCTGTTGCTCTTTAACGCGAATACAACAAAACGGATTTGGGTGCAATATATCTACATTGTTATGACTTGGAATAGCACATAGGCTTTTAATCTAGTTAGGTACCACGGGATCGAGTATTTTTAAAATAGAGAATTTTATTCCGGCGCGGCGTAGCTTGCATACCACTGTAGTATCAAATATACGTAGCACTCGTGCTACGTCGTAAAACTTTCGAAAAACGTCAACCAATTTCGGAAAATCTCTTATCGAGTAGAGTTGAAGGGAAGCAATTGTCGAGTGTAGTGGGTTTGAGGACCATCGACGACAGAGGACCCTCGCGGCGCGGCTTTCGAGTAATAGTGAACGATATTGTTTAACTTTTTTGGTTATTCAATCTATGATGAAAACCGCGTTTCTGTTACAAATGATTGTACCTAACTTACATGCAACTTATTTAGTGATGCGTAAATATTCATTTACAGATTTTAACTTGTACTCTGCATGGGGAGGTTCAAAACTTACAGAGCTGAAGTTCTAATAGTAAATGAGGGTATATCTATAATTTGATTCACACTTGCATGAAAACAACCTTGCAATATGAGCTAAGTTAGGTATATGAAGAAAAGAATGTTTACACAAATGTGATATTATAAATGTATGCAAGTATTTGAATAATATAATTACGTACTACATGAATACGACAAACTTTGATGGAAATCTCTTTTGGCTAAAGTATTATTACTGGAGTTAAAGTTGAATGTACCAAAAGCTGCAGTTTATAATTGTCTCGTAAAGTTTTTATAGATCTTCAGCGGTCAGCAATTTTACTGTATAGGTACTTACATTAGTACTAAAAAATAAGAATTCGAAGTGTTTTCTTAAACCTTTGATTTTTCTAAAAGTATTTTAACTAAGTAGGTATTTATTAATTAGCCTTAAGTAAGCTTAGTAAATATATGGCTTAAAAAGCTCTTTTTCGCCATGATGTTCCATCGATCATGACAGCCGTGCCAAACCAGTGGGTAGATCCGATAGCGTTCCTTAGTATCATAACTCAATCAGATGGGATCTCGGCCAATTTATGAGCTAACATCGTCACGTAAGCCAGAGATTAAACTGGAAAAAATGTGTGACTTCCCTTTATTTTCAAAAAAGAAGAGAGTTTCTATGTTCGACTGGATTTTTTTATATGTATGGTCACCGATTATTCCGTCAATAGATCCACGATTTAGAAAAGTGGAATGCAAGAAAAATGCAAGTTGCATGTAGATTTAATTTCAGCGCGATGTCGTGGTTTGTAAACCCTTGGAGGAAAAAAAATTGTTTACCAATAACCATGTTGCGGTGTCCCAACGGGGCTCTTGTTGCGGCCAAACCTAGCTTAAGACCTAATGTACCAACTTGAGACAATGAATAAATGAATATGAATATGTTCCAATTCAAGTAACTTGCACACAAGATTTGAACTTACCTACATAATGTTATGAAGTTTATAAAATTAATACGACTGATGAATTACTTAATAATAATAGAATCGCGCCTTATGAAATTTTGAAATTCGTTTGAAACAGATTTTCAAGAAATCTCATTTTTCTTGTTCAGTAATAAAAACACGTCATGAAAACGTGAAAGTCTCGAGCGTTGCATGAAACAGGTTAATAAATAATTGCCTCCGTCAGCTATGTCTTACTATACACATTCATATTTTATCCGAGAGGTGTTCTATTGTGCCAAGATGAATACGTTTTATCTTTTTATTTTCTTTAAACTTTCACGTAAAATCTTAGATACAGTACGTATATTTCCATTAACAACATTGCATGCGGTCGTAAAATATTCAAGTTAAAATTTAAGTAATATCAACTTAAATATTTTAGTTCAGTATTATAGTGTAAAACAAAACCCTTTTATCATGAAAAGGATTAAACAAATTGCAAACTTCATTTGCGTGTTCTCAACTTTACAGAAGATGTAAGACTCAAAGTGTTTATAAAGATATCATGGGGGATCATACAAAACAAGGTCATCGTTGATGAAAATAAAATAAAGCAAATTGAATTTCTTGTAATTTTCCAAACAATACATTTTGAATAACGCTTTTTAAGAACCGAGCTAAAACTTTGTAGCTTTTTATTCACCGGAAGCATCGCAAGAGCCCTCATAGGGGCTCGCAAACATGTCAGACTGAGAAGGGAAATAAAATTCGACTTAAGCGCAGAACATTTAAGAGGGACGGAATTTCTCATTATGTATACGGCCGCTTAATTCCAAAACTTCGTATTTATTTATGTAAATTTGCAAATAAGGGCAAGCATTCCGAGCATTCGACTTACAAACTGGTTGACTGATCAAAGCAGAGTGTTACAAAATACTACCAGTATGAAAAGTTTAAGTCCTTAATTTTTTAACTTTCTCAGCGCTACTTGACTAATAAATGTTTACAATTATAAAAAGTGTGCAACTTCCTGGCGAGTGTCCAGAACTATCCCATCTGGTACGCGGTTTTAATACTTAGCTAAAGTAAAACTTCTCCTTTTGTCCCTTAGTTTTACCAGTTTTTATCTCCGAGCCAATGGCTAAAACACAATGTAAAAGAAAATACGTGGGATCCTCCAAAGCGAGAAGGGCGAATGGTTTATTAATTGCTATGTTGCTCATTAACGCGTTTAGTTGCGTGGTTTTAGTTACATTTGTTTTTTCCTATTATTTGTTTATGTCTTTGTTAGATATTGTATGTTTTGGTGTAGGTTAATCGGATTTTTTTTTGAAAATTTGATCACTAGACTTATCCTAGTTCCGGGGTTAATGTAGTGGACAAGCAGGTAAAAGAATGGCCGCTTTAAAATCTAGATAATTTTCAGTAGTCTCAATCAATTTGATAACAACTATATGTGTCATTTTTTTTATCATATCACGGCAATCAGGATATAATAAGAAACTAGGTATGTATCCTGATTGCTGTTATATGATCATAATCATGTTCATAAGTACCTGTAATATCTAATCTTCAAATATTTTTACTTCACAATACTAAATAAACCTTGAGAGACATGTATTTAATGTACTTACCTACGTCATAATTACACGAATTGTCCAAGCTATATTGAATACTTTCCTACATTGAATAGTAGGTAAAGTAAATGAAATTTAAAGTAAATACTTTATTAACTGTAATGTAAAGTAGGTATATTTTATTATCTGTGGTATTACATACCTACTAGTCTTTTATGTTGGTTTAGTAGGTTAATGAGACTAGATCAAACATTTTATTTAGAGCGTTTAAATTCAAATGTTTACTCAATTTCAAGTACCTGTACTTCAAACATTGTCTGGAGGATATATTTGAATTGTTATAGTTGAAATTTCGCCTCAAAGATAAAAAAAAATATGTTTAAATCTGGGACCTTGTAAGCGAAGCTGCATGTGAATGTTGTATAATATTTTTAGAAGGCAAGCTGCCTTTGGATTGAATGACAGCCTCCTTTACAATATATCGCCTTTTGCTTTAGCAGTGGAACGCCCGTTACGTTCGAGTCAAAGTGTTTCATTGCTGAACTGCGCTTGGATGTTGCTGCTCATTAGTATTTTTTACAGAATAGCTATAATGAACGCACTTTGGATTTTTCAGACTACATTCAATGAGAAAACATTGGCGAAGTTAACAAAGCATTATCATTAGTTTTTCAAGATATTTAGTACAAGTTTTCAATCACTTTCTGAGCTAGTGGAAACATAAAAGACCGGAAGTAGTAGGTAAATTGAATTGCTGTAACCATGTACCTACATTTCTGTAACATGTTAAATATTATTCCAATTTACCGGACCTTATTGTTACGGATACATTATTATTATACAGAATTTTATGTATCAGCATCATGAATGATAATAACGTCATCATAGAGGAGTGAGCTCACAAGTCAATAAAGAAAACTAAGTAATTTAATGATTCGCTCGATGTGGCAGAAATGGTGTGTCTTGATTAAAATCACATAATACACACATAATCCAATTGATAAAATTCGAAGTAGACAAGATATCAAAATGTGATGTAATACCGGTGTTTTCCATGTGTAAAAGTACCTACATAAACTACAAACCACAATACAACGACCAGCTGGGAAAACGGAACATTTAATTGTCTGTGTGTGAACCAGCTGTAAGCCAGCATAATCCGTGCATGTATAAATGTAGAAAAGGTAAACACCACGCTCTAGAAAAAAATTAATTAAAGCGGGGAATATATTTCATAATTCTTGCATTTCAGTTGAAAGTACCTACACGCGTCGAAACAATGAGGCGCGGTTATAAAGCTGATTTCAGGCTTATATTAGAAGCGGTTGACATACTTTAGAGCCTGCGTACATCTTTTTTTTTTAAATTAGTAATTGCATGTTCGTACTTATATGTAGGTAATCAAACAAAATACAGGCATAAAGCTGTGCCATGTCCTCGCGCTGTGAACTAGCAGGTGACTCTACATTAAATTGCGCAGTGACTGGTCGTTCGAGAAACGTAATATGCCTTATATTATTCGTGTAACCTATTCTCAGACTTTATAGAATTTAATGCGTAGGTAGATACCTATAACAGCCGATGCTCGTATCGATCGCTCAAACATAAAAAGTGTGGTCTATGATAACTATTTTTACATAAGCATTTATGCTGTTTATTGACAAACATGTTTGGTGTATAGACACATTACTTTACAAAGAGCTTTTAAAGTGAAAGAATTTTTGAAATCGGCCCAGTAGTTTCGGAGATTACCTCCGTCAAACAAACTAACAACAAATATAAAATCTGGATAAGAGTTGCAAACTAATCGTCAAAACAGTTTTCTGGACCTTTTCTTCCAAGAGAATTATGTTGAAAGACTACATAAATGAATTAATGGTATCTCTGATGAGAAGAGTTTTAATAAAAATTTAATAGAGGATAGTTATAATAATGTGAGCACATATACCTACTTAGATCCAGTTGGCACTTGCCCGCTTATTGCAGAAACGATCCACAAAACTTCAAGAGCACATTACTTTTGTCTTTGGCATCCCAAACTCAAGATTTTATCCTTCAACGAGAGCACATAATAATGTAATGTTGTAATGTGCAGAAAAGCATGTTACCATTTTCAGAGCGTGGATATTGCAACCATTCACACGCTCTCGTAGGGTATCAAACGATTAACCGTGCTTTATCGTTGTATCGCAGCTTTTCCTATTTCCCTATTTGATGGGATGATAAGCGTGACATAAGCCTTCAAGAAAATTGTGATCCTCGTTAGATATACAAGTAGATAATAACGTGCTTTGTTTTTGATTTTGAAATAGAAGCTGTTTCTACTCTATTGTTTTTTAATTTGCATGTTGATATTCTTTAATTATGGGAGCACCTGATCTATTCTATTTGATAATATTATTATTTTTAAAGTGTAGTGTATACTATTTTATTTTATTCGGAAGACTGTCAACAAATTACATTTCAATGAACCATTTAAGGCGTGGAATAACGTGAATTCCAATTTTTCGTCTCTATTGAAAACCATTTTACTCCTTAACCTTTATAGAAAGAGCTTCTGAAAGTTGAGTATCCAATATTATTATAAAAACAAGCTTCCGGCTTCCCTAGCGTGGTAGGTAGGTATTAGTACCCAGAATAAAAAGTAGCCTACGTGTTATTCTAGGTCATAAACTATTTATAAAGTTTCAGTTCACATCCGTTACGTTGTTTTATCACACACAATAGTTTATATCACAACACTGAATGCGGATATGGTAATAAACAACCTATAACCTCGATTATCACATTAAAATCGTAATTTATCTTTTATTATTGCTTTTCCAATTTCTTTGATTGATGCCCTGATAAGGTAAACAAGCTAAGCTTTTATATAAATTGTGTAATGCGCGAAGCTATAGAGAAGTTACAAGCTTTATTAATTACACAAGGAACTGTAATTTTACCAGCTTACTTGTGACTAATATGCGGTATTTCTATATTTTTTAGAACTATTTTCTCAGACGCCTAAAGTGTTAAACACACTCCAAAAATTTTAAGCCTCTATCTTCCTAAAGAACTAAAGAAATTTAGGCAAGGAGGATATCATGCATGTATCGGAGAATCTAGTGTAAAAAATAATCCACGAATTTTACTTTTTTCACTGTATTTGCAGTAAAGGTACTTACTTAGTGCCGAAGACTGGCTGCCATACTGCGTCGAGCGGCGCGTGCGCAGGCGACGCAGCTTCGCCATTTTCGCCTCCGCCGGTCTCCGTCCTGCCTTCCCAACTCTGAGGACGTACATTATTTTTATTAGATGATTGTTATGATAATAATGGTTTACTAGATGCCCTTACATATTTCAGTACATTCTAGCAGCGCACCGCGGTTTCACCCGCGTAAGTCCAGTTCCCGCGGGAATATCGGGAATAAAAAGGCACATCAATTTAAATACAACAGTCATTGTCAATTGCAAGTATTTCTCAGAATATATACTTAAACAATAAATAAGTACATGAACTGTTTTACTAATGACTGCTTTTAATAATTATCTTGCGCTAAAAACAAAGTTGCGTCATGAAAAGAGGCATGTTTTTCATATAAAAAGACTCAAGTGCAAACGATTCACGAATAACTTTATAGCGTAAACTTCCACAATTTTGCACTTTTATATCAAACCGCAGCTATAAAAAGGACAGCAATGAAGATTAATGATCGCTTCCGGTCGGTAATTTCTACCATCTCCCGATATTTCGGCTGGTTTAAGCTGATACTACGCAGAACATTTACTTAAAAATCGAATTCGGTAAAACAATGACCTGGTCATGTTAATTTCCTAATTATTTATTGGTATCAATAATTATTTTTATTGAGTTACTCACAAATTATTTTATTACCTATTAGGTATACCTATAATATATGTAATTAACTAATGCGTACTTACCTATAAGTTTATTTTAGCTTTAGTAACAGATTGTCCTATATATAGCAAATAAATATTTGGACAGACCAACTCCTTAGACATCTTCAAAGGATCTAAAAAATTACTCAAGGTCTGAAGAAACATAAGTTTATTATCTACCATACCTTGGGAACACAGGCGTGATCATTATTACAAATTTATTACGAACTTCGTGAAGGCGGATTTTAGATTTCAAGCACACCGATAGCTTAAAAAACGCAATAAAAAAATGACAAAAGGTCTGGACAGAGCATAGATAGGTAAATTATGAAACATATTAACGAAGATGAACCATTAATGGATCAATAAGGACAATGACGGACTATGTCCCGACCCTGATTTTAGATATAAGTAGGTTTGTGTTTGCGTTATTTAAACTGTCTATTTTTTTAATTTAGAAAGAGTTACTTACACTATTTCTTAAAAAGGTCTGCTAATTTTTTTAAAGCTCAAGCTGCTAGCTAGCTCTGTTGCCATCTTCATGACAGGAAAATCAAATGATTTTCCCAGGCGTTTCAGAGATTCAACTGACTCAAACAAAATTGTTTTTTAAACATATCGAATAAATTTTAATTCTTTACGTATTTAATTTAATCTAGGTATTTTTTTTTACATTATAAAGAGACACTTCAACTTCATTTAGGCTTGTTCCTTCCTACTAATGATGAAACAGGAAGTCTACGTTTTGTGCTTAGCAAATATAATAATGCTAATCATCAATATTCAGAACACAGTTGAGTCTATTTTCGTCCATTCAGGTACCTGCCTACGCCTTTCGTACACGTAACAAGAATATTAGACGAAAAACTTGAATATCAAATACGTACCTAGTTTAGATATGAAGGGCAGTTTCAAGTTTTCAACAATTCAAAATAACCATCTAGATCAAATTAATAGAATTCATATTGCAAACCTATGCGATTTCAATAAATCTTTCAAGGTTTGGAGAATATTGCATAGCTTCTATCGCGGGCCTTGAGCGTGGAGACCGAATCCAGAAATTCCGTAATTCTTATAATTATTTTTTATTTCAGGAAGAGCATCGGCGTTTATAATAGGTACTAGTGGGTAAGTAGGATTGCTATAGGCGCACTACTAAAAGTTTTTACGTTGGCGAAGCGTTGATGTGACCTTGTAATGATGAAATGTTTATTTTTAACCACGCACATGTTTATGTTTTTCTCAGACGCACAGTCGATAGTAGGTAGGTACATTGGTAATTAAGTGGTATTAATTAGGTAGATATTTGATATTATTTTATAGCTACCTAGTGCCCTGTGTATTAAATTCTCATGGATATACCTATATAGGTAGATAGGTACCTTTAATTTATTTACTTTAATCATGCACGGTGCTTTTTTGGTCAGTTTAGCTAACACCTAGGTACGTTATAAAAAAGTAGGACTAACAAGCAAATCATTGTCTAAGTACCTACCTACTTACTGAAAAATGTTACGGACCCACCACGGTACTATCACACCGCCTATATCCCCAGCGGTACCATCTATATTATGTGGTGGTACAGTGGGTACCTTACCTACCTATTATATTTTTCCCTACGATACCACCACCATAGTGCTGGAATACAGTGGTAGAAGATCGTCTGGCTAAGGGCATGGTAAGTTTGGACTTCGGAACCCCCCCCCCTCACCTATCTTTGTGGTGATGATGCAAATTCCTCGTGGCTCTTGTTTCAAAATTAGTAGGGACCGAGTAGAACGACCTATTGATTTGTTGTTTGACCTTTATAAGAAATGACAACAAAAGTTTGATTGTTTAAGAATTTTTGAATTTGTAATTAGTTAGATTTTGTAGTAATTTAATTAAGTGAGTAGAATTTATGGTAGGTAGTAAGTAGGTAAAATTAAATTGTAAAAAGACATCTCCAATACCTCTGGCTGGACACAACAAAATAAAGTTTTAGGTTAGGAGAGGATGAAGGGACGTTGTGCCTACTAATGGAACTGCGCCGGAGTCAAGGCCATTGTAACCGGATTTATGCTATTTACAGACGTTGCCAATCGGTCATCCACAGAGATGGGCGCTTACCCGGTAAAAACCCGAACATTGGGTTTTTACCCATTTATACCCATTTATACCTACCCATTTAGAATTAATACCGGGTAAAAATTCAATACATCTTTTTTTGAGATTCATCAAACTATTTTTAGCTTTTACTTGTTCGTTTTTATTCTACACACTTGAAAAAAGTCTAAGCTACATAATTTCTTATAAACAAGCTATTTATACCTTCCCATTTAGAATTAATACCTGGTCAAAATTCACTTCATATTTTTTTGAGATAAATCGAACTATTTTAAGCTTTTACTTGTTAGTTTTAGTCTAGATATTTGAAAAAGTTTATATTAAAAAAAAAATCAAATTGTTAATTTTTTTTATAAGTAATTTTTTTTTTAATTCTTATTCAGGTTTAAGTTATTACGAAGTACCTACACGAATAAAACAATTAAGTGGACTTTTAAAAGAAATTTTTGTCGATTTTATTTAATGAAATCATATTTTAGATCAAAAACTAAGGGTTTTCCTGTGTAATATCAATGACACTCTACTTACTACTTATTTTCATAATAATTTATAATATTTCATAATATTTTTAACATTAAATAATTCAAAAATACATGTCGAATTTTTACCCGGTATAAATAAAAAATACCCGGTATAAATGGGTATTTATTCATTTTTACCTATTTTACCAATTCCTTCCTATTTTACCCACCCGAATTTTTTCCCACCCGCCCATCTCTAGTCATCCACGGACTTTGCGACTTTGAGAGGGGACATCACTATTAACCCCATGCAAACCATTCATGCTTTGTTTTCTGTACCTACATCTGGTTCATCTTAGATATTTTTTATGTTTATGTAAATTGTAAGTCATTGGTAGGTAGGTACCACTTAGTGAGTTTAATTTCTGTAAGGTGTCTTAGGGTAAGATCGGACTAGTTTTCAGAAAACCAATCGAGTGTTTGAAAATATTTTTTTGTATCGCCTCTGGTTATTCTTTCCTAACGCAATAGGGTGTCAACAAATGCAAAAATACAGAGGTTTCATTTCTTATATTTAGTTTTTAGATAAACCCAACGGTCGATGTTTTATGAATGATAGAAAAGAGCATAATTTTTCAAAATGGCCAGGGAAAGATCGGACCGTGTGAGAGTAAGACCGGACTATCTAATAAAACCACCCCAGTAACAGATAGAATAAGCTCTATCACTAGAAAACATTCGGACTTATCCTAGTAAAAATATAGTAAAAAATTAATTGAATCTCTTTACAATTTTGAGTTTTAGCTTGGATTTTGTAAAAAAAATTTGCCTCTATGCCGATCTTACCCCTGCATGTCTGAAACTCTGACTTTTTAAATTGTTAACCAATTGAAATTAGTAAAAAATGGTAAGAAAATGAACAAGTTGATCAACTAACGTAGGAATTTGCAAATACATTAAATAATTCACTGGGAAATGAAACCGAAAAAATGACCGGATGATCATAGTCCGAACTTCACCTATTGAAATTTCCGAGGCTAAAGATCGGATCTCTGTTTACAAACGTCTTAGACGTGAATGTATAATATTAATCAATAAATTTAACTACACTCATAGTGATAAAGCCGCGAAACTTCAAAAATCATGAAAACTACTTACCAAATTGCTTGTTGAAAGTTTGAGGTGAAAGATCGGATCGTCTCCTTTTTCATTTTTTTCCCATCTTTTGCTAGAACGATGATTACTCGCGTTTGGCTGGGCCTAGCGTCAGTCGCATGATGTAGGGGGGTGCATAACAAAATGGCACAAAAGGCAATGTTGCCATAATTGTAAAATATCGCCAAATTTAGTAGTTATGCGACTTGTACGGACTTACCCCTTGTCCGATCTTACCCTAAGACACCTTAAATAAATATTCTGAATTGTAGGTAGGTAGGTAAGGTAGGTACATAAATACTTAACGATTGCTAAACTTTTTTTTTTCTATTGTATTCTATTGCTAAAACAAGGAAAATAAGGTTTAACTCAAACTAAGCATCAGCTTTGAAGGTAGGTAGGTACCTACCTAGGTAATGAATGTTATTGATAACTGACAATAAATTCCATATAGGTAATAATTACTTAATTTCCGTATAAAAATTACCCCCTTGCAAGTCATTCATACCCATACCCACCCCATTAACGATAGGAGGTAGGTAGGTATACCTATCTACGGTTTGGTTTATTTCACCATCGTTTGCTCTTATTAATATCCGTCAACACCGAGACATCTACTTTAAATCCGCTTTCAATGAAGGCTTGCTCAATTTTTACCGCAACAAAGAAAGCATTGTTTATTGATATTTTTTACTGAAACTTACCTGAAGCTCCTCGCTGTATCGTCTGGAGGTGGTGGAGACCGCTGGTCTCTCCAGGAGCACCAGCTCAGTGAGAACTATCACACCGAACACAGCGAAGAATATAACGAAGATGAAGAAGCTTATGTTGGCGCGGTTCTTCGCTCGGGTAGTGGCAGCGCGCGCCCGCCACTTCATCCTGCCGATGGAGAACTCGCATGGGCCCGCGAGGACAGTGGCCGCTATCGCGCGTGCCTCACTACTGACTCACTGGACGGAGCCCGAAGCACCATTCCACCGCTCGCGGCGCCGCGGTTCAACACGACACGCTTCCTTCACACACTGACGAAGGGGACCGCGCTTGACAGAAACATCTGGGTTGCAAGTTCAAAGCGAGCTTTCTCACTATCACTGTAATAAATAATAGATGATGGGAAAGCATTGCCGAATCTTACAGAATTTTATGAAAATCATAACAGATAAGTAATAGGCCGGTACAGAAAAAACCGCCTGATATCAAAAGGCAGGCAATTTTACCGATACATTACGATAAGATAGCTTTATCCTGAATTGATAATGAATCATTACACAATACGCACTGAGTCTCTCCTCTTTGTTGTGACTAGCAACCCGAATGTAGTTCAAAAGCGCATGCGTGCCCCCGCCCAGCCCGCCCTACGCTCAATGGCCGCTTGTTCAATGTAAAACCACCCCTTGAATTGAAAGGGACACACAGACCTAATTTTAAAAAGCAAATCAGCTGTTATGTTAGGTTTCGTAGATCCGTTTTATAATTAGCTGGTAGGTACTCACTATGGTACCTACCTAACACGCTTAATAACTCTAAATAATAATTCAGAGTTATTAAGCGTGTTCTAAAGATTTATAGGTATTTAGTAGTGCATTGCATTCATAAACATTTTCACATAACTACTTGCCTACATAAACTCTAACCACTGTCTTAAGAAAACCTCTACAAGTGCAATTCCATTATTTTTTGCAGTAGGTACCAACCCAGTAGGTACCTAGGTACCTACCTTGTAGAAAGGTGGTGGTAGGCACCTACTCTTCTGTCTTCTGTTCTAAACCTAGAGAAAACGGAGGATCGTTTCGTCTGGTGAAATATTTAAGTATAAAATTAGCGTCCGCGGTCCATTATGTAGGTACCTATACCAGGTATCCTACCTGTTCAACTGCGCATTGCACTCCTGACCTAAAACTACTTTCGGTAGTGGTACTGGTGGTACCTACGTTCTCGAACGTTTGCGCACCACGTTGCACGCTCCATGGTTACAATACAACCGTACCACTAACTACCCTATTTGGTGACTATTTTGTCACTTATTATCACTGTCAGGTGTCAGTAATGTAGGTAGGCACATCGTGATTTTTTGACACCGTGACAAAAAATCACAAACAAAATCCGCAAATAATGTTTTATCGACTAATATAGGTACCTAGTTTAACGAATTTCCTGAACAAAATAACTCTCCTCGGATTAAAACGTACCTAAACATTAAATAACACAACAAAGTAAGTAGGTACAGGTACCTACCGTTAGTTAACTGGGCTCCAGGAACGAGAATTAGGTATTATGAAATGGGTATTTTGAGCTTAGGTATCAACTTATTTCAGAACTATATTATTCTTCTGCTTTTCTTTATTTATTTTTACTCAAATAATAGTCAAAATCAACTTGTCAATTTCGCGGTAACTTTTTTAAACCAGACACAGCCACAGATTATACTTACTAAAATTTTTTTGACAATGTCACATTTTGTCAAAGATGGAGTATTTTTTTTTATTCTTGGCTTCGCACGGCTTGTGCATTTGTGCATTTAGCCACTCTCATCGCCTTCTGCCTGTCACTGTCACAAACGTGTTTTTTATTTCAATCAGTTTTTGATCAAATCGAATCCACCTATTTTCAGACGGGGTGGATTTTATTTATTATTAAAAATGGTACAAGAAGAAGACAAATGTCCTCCTGATAATAATGTGCTCAGGGCTTTCGCTCGAGCTCTGTATGCAACAGTCGATTCGCCTGTGACTTGGTTCAGAGGTAAATTAGAAATACTCTAAGTTGTGTGTTGTTATGTAAGCAAACATCTAATTTGTCGTTTTTGCGCTGCAGAGAAGATAGTCGAGCCGAACCAGAAGAAGTACCCATGGTACCACCAGAAGTACCGCCGGGTTCCGACCATCGATCAGTGCTACACAGATGATGTTGTCTGTGACTTCGAAGCCAACAGCCAGTTCAAACGCGATAGGTTAGGAAAACTAATATTTTTATTAGATAGCTGAAAAACTTTTCGAGCTCTGATCTCAGGAACTACAAGAAGTTTTGTCTCACCATGCAATTGTTTTAAATCTCTGAAATTGTGG